>LR990655.1:11482500-16482500 GCA_905147715.2 Xestia xanthographa | reverse complement strand
AGTGATAGCAACGTACAAATAACTTATTGCTATTTCTAAAGATAATGATGTATAGTTTTAGACGTTGATACAAAGGCGAAAAAAAACAACTAAATATAGGTGAAAAATGAATAGTCACAAAAAAAAAAGTATTAAAGATGCAACTTGACGGATTTGGGAAAAAATCACGATATCAAAATATGTTATCGCTTACTCATAATGGCTTATTTAGTTGGGTTTAAGATGGCTCGAAACTTATCAGCCTACTTTATCAGGTGCGTTGCGTTTTACTCAAAGTTGAATGGTCTAAAACGAAAATTCGTAGCTAATTATATTCGTAGGTGAACCCTTAGATCCTTGGACAACTCCATTAATCTGGCAACCTTGAAGACAAGACTCAGTACCACAGACTAAGTAATCCAGAACAATGGACATGTGATAAATCAGCGAATAATTACTGTCTATGGAAGGTAAAATAAAATCAAGAACCGTAACTTCACCTAAATACAGGTACTTTCTTCATACCTATCTACAGTTTTTTATTGTAATATTTTATATTCTTCTGTCTATTCGTCCAGCAAGTTAGTGTACAAATAAAATAAGATTTACTAAATTAATAGTAATACTAATATTACTATTAATTATTATATTTAGATATTATATTATATTTTATATATTATTATTATTAAAAATATTTTTGTCCTATTTAGCTTTTCTACTACTACTACTAATAGTAGTAGTAGAAAAGCTAAATAAGACAAAAATGTTTTTTTGTTTGTCCCGATAGATTCGAGAAATCGGGATTTAGGGTTGTAACCCTAAATCCCGATTTCTTGTACCATTTGCCCCGCTTTTAATCCAATCGGACGTGGCAACCCTAGTTGTGACCGAAAGGAAGTTATAACCATAGAGTAAAGTAAAGGTGAACGCAGTCCAGTAACGCTATTACGTATCTCTGTTGACAGCTCAAAATGATAGTGACTGGGCTCAGTGTCCATCAATTAACTGTCAAAAGGTTAGTTTCGTATTATGTATGACCAGTCGCGATCAAATATGACGTCATTGGTTGTCATCGTGGCTAATAGTCACTGTAACTTATATTGACAAACGCTTTCTTATCGATACATAAATTGTGTGGAAGTGAAAAGTTATAGTGATACATAGACATTGCACAAACAGTACATAGAGTGATATTATAGTGATAAATAAACTGATAGTTTTAGTGCTTTGTGTGCGGAACAACGCAGGTAGTGTATAGTGGTATATTTATGTGTATAGGGTACTTATGGAGCTATAGGATAGTAAATAGGCACATAAGGAATAGTATATAAACGTCTGCACATAGCTTAAGTCTATATTTGAATAGGATTCTTGCATTTTTGTTCGTGTACATAGGCAATTGCAACAAGTGTGACAAAACGCTGTTGAGAGGGTAACCTCTCAACAGCGTTTTGTTGCAAAAATGCAAGAATCCTATTCAAATATAGACTTAAGCTATGTGCAGACGTTTATATACTATTCCTTATGTGCCTATTATGAATATCATTGTGTGCGTTTCGACCGCGCGGCCACGGCGTTTTTTTTAGGGTTCCGTACCCAAAGGGTAAAAACGGAACCCTATTACTAAGACTTCGCTGTCTGTCCGTCTGTCTGTCACCAGGCTGTATCTCATGAACCGTGACAGCTAGACAGTTGAAATTTTCACAGATGATGTATTTCTGTTGCCGCTATAACAACAAATACTAAAAACAGAATAAAATTAATATTTAAGGGGGCTCCCATACAACAAACGTGATTTTTTTGCCGTTTTGTCTAATGTATAGATAATGGTACGGAACCCTTCGTGCGCGAGTCCGACTCGCACTTGGCCGGTTTTTTTAAAAAACTATGCCAAGATTTTGTAAAAATTTGTAAAAGTTGATTCCCAAAACCATAAAGTCAAAGTTGTGGTTAAAAGATAAAAGGGTTTGAACGTGGCCGCGCCATTTGAACGCGGAGAACCGCGCGGCCACGGAGATCTTTAAAACTAAGCGTTGCAGAGACCTGAAATTTAGGTAATTAACAGATTGAATTTGTGAAGAATTTGTAAAAATATAGAAAAAATCGTAGGTTTATATTTTAGGAGGTTTAAGACTTAAAACCCCATGGCCGCGCCATTGAAACGGTGAAAAATACGTTATCGCCGATATCTCGCTGAAAAAGCATCGCAGAGGTCTGAAGTTTTTTGTTAGACACAGAATTGAATTTGTCAAAACTTGTAAAAATACGCACAAAAATCCTAGGTGTGTAGTTTAGGAGCTATTCGACTAAAACCTCATGGCCGCGCCATTGAAACGGTGAAAAACACGTTATCGCCGATATCTCGCTGAAAAAGCATCGCAGAGGTCTGAAATTTTTTGTAAAACCTTGATTTGAATTTGTCAAAACTTGTAAAAATAATGGTAAAAATACACAAAAAAATCCTAGATTTTTATTTCAGCAGCTGTAGTATGGTATCGCTTATAACCTTCAAATCGTTGTGAATGTTTCGATAGGGTGACCATGACTTATTGTTTACAGAAAACTTTCCACCTATTGTATTAAAAATTACTTCTCAAGGATCCTATAAAATATAAATAAAAATCAAGAGTCTATTTATTTATTTCCAAACATAATTGTTTTGGTATCTTATCGTTTGACATCGTGTAACATCTACCAATCCGCACTGGGCCAGCGTCCACCACGCTGGCCCAGTGCGGATAATAACGACCTGCTGTGATAATAACGACTGACTTCAGAAAATAAAAATGCACTTTTCTGCCAAAGTCGTCATTTTATCCATCTAAATATTGGAATTCTTGATGACTCCGATGCTTTCGTTTCTGCGTCGTGCGATGTTCCGTTATGAGTAAAATAGCGGACGATAAAAACGCATTTGTGTTGTGTGCAAAGAATAGGGACGCATTATCGCAACAACGCATGCGATATTATCGAGCGATAATAACGCACCTGTGTGGTGGAGCCTTTAGGTGTACACATCCATCCATGGTAGCATCCACCCATCCATGAACTTTTTTTCACAAAAGCTTTAATGTATATGGCAACAACTGATCTAAATACGTCATATTTGAAGAAGGAGGAAGCCTTTGTTTTGCATTGCGAAAAAGAAAAGGATTCATTATTTTCTATTTCATACGTTGAGTTGTGGTTGTATTATCAAAGTAAGATATCCATCGTGCATTGATTTTAAGTTACTAATCGGTCTTTAGATTGATCTGCAAGTGTTTTTAAACTACAGCTGGACATAATTGAACGTAAATCACTGCGTGCATAGTAACAAATAAACTTCCCAGTTATTCCAATAAACATTGCTACGTACGTAATTACTTTGATATTTCTTGTCAATACATATTCTAGATGATAAATAAGAAATACTGTTAAGTTTCGTAACATAGATTCGGCGAATTTAATGTGTGATGACTCATACATCAATAATAAACGGAAAGTTAAAATCTTTTCAGCAAACCTCATCAAGGTTGCAGATATTTGGACATCCGTAGATACTTGATTGATCTAATACAGGTACATTTCCCCTTTTATACCATGTCGCTTATAATAAGTTAGGGATGTAAACATAGCAGATAATAAAAGTGTCAAAATAATTGCTAAATATTAAGAAAATAATAACAAGTCTGGGACACTAAATTCAGTATTATTTTCCGATTTGGAATAATAACAATAATGTACCTATTCAAGATTGTGTGGCTTTTGAAAGTAAACAGCTTGCTTACTATCAAGTTCATTATGTTGCATGGTTGCATGGGTACCAGTGCTGCAATAATAATATAGAAGGGCTAGGCAAAATCTGCACAGGCCGACTCTAGGATGTGCCTTGGAGGGAATGCTAACCCATTGGTACTGACTGGCTGTGGTTGATATAACTTTGACAGTAGCTATGATGGACATCTAATAGTTTGAAAATGAAACAACCAGTTTTATCAAGGGGTATTATGGTTCTCAGTAACTGATTGGTGGAAGAGGTCAGATAGGCGACTGCTTATCTGACCTAATCAATCCAACCCAATCAGTTCATCTCAATCTTAATTACTCTGAGTAAATACTGGTATTCAGACTAGAAGCAGACTTCACATATTTGGGTCACGGCTAGACAGATGATGATGATGAGCCAAAATAATTATTAATTAACTCAATAGTTAATTTGAACAATCTGACCAATAAATAAAAACTATGTCATGCAAAATATACATGACCCCGCCCCTGTGCTTATAGCACTCTATTTAATGAACACCTTGTATATTTATTTTTTATTAAAATTATGGGAATTTGACTGGTACTGGCAGTTACTCGCAATTGTCATAATAAAAAAATATTCAGTATGAAAAGTACATCTAAAGGCTCTGTTCTCCAATTCCCAGGTTATCTAACTGTCAAACTTCATAGCAGATCAGTGGTTTGGGAAAGAGACTGAGTGAATTTCGTATTAATTATACATTATAGAATGGAATTCAGCTGCATCCGGTTAGACTGGAAGCCGACCCTAACATAGTTGGGTAAAGGCTAGGCAGATGATGATGATGATATAGAATGGAAATTGTATTCAAGTTTATTAATTTGTCAATTCTCAAATTTCACAGTTATGTTATAATCAGTTTGAGAATTGTCAAATTGAAAAACTAATGAATGCGAAAGTAACCCGAGTTCCTGACCCAAGCAAAGGATAGAATGTGTTATGTTGAAACATAGCCTCATTGGTAATATTATCCGTGTGATTAGTTGTATATCTGTATTTAATTACTTTCAGAATCAAAATGACGTCGGGACCATACAACTACTCCTACATATTTAAATATATTATCATTGGAGATATGGGAGTTGGTAAATCATGCCTATTGCACCAGTTTACGGACAAGAAATGTTAGTATATTTTAATTTTACTTATTATCTCTTTTCATAATTCCTATGTGTGTTGGTTATAATATGTCGAACTACCTAACTAGGTACTTGAATTCAGCCTTTCAATTAATTAAATTCATTCTAGCAAGCTAGAAAGATAGATGTAAACATTTTAAGGCTAAAGCCATAGTTACTTATTTATGTATGATTGTATGTATTACAATTAATTATGCAGATGTAGCATTATTAGTATCTAAGTGTGCAATGTGAGTATGACACCGCTCCAGACGAGAGTATGACACCGCTCCAGACAAGAGTATGACAGCTCCAGATGACAGTATGACAACGCTCCAGACTATATAAATGATATGTATTTAAATGATTTGAGACTGGGTTACATGCAAAAAACGTATGTATGCATTGACCAAAGTTACATTGACCAAATGGCAGGGGGTGATCTGCTCACTTATAAATGGGCCTCTAGAAACTGTTTTGCCATAATTATACACTGACTGATCATAAAGGACGCAACATATCCTGAGGTGATAAAATAAAGGCTAGAAAAACATGGGAGCTTAGTTTTGAAATTACAAACATACACTTCCATTTTACATATTTGTATAGCTTCAGTCAAGCGCACGCAACAACGCTTAAATCTAAACAAACTAGGTCCACCTCAACTGTATAGATTCGGTCAGCCCTATAGGTTAAAAAAAAACCTATATGGTAGTTCCCCCATATAGGTTTTTGACCCAAAACCTATAGGGGTACCCCCTATAGGTTCCGGTTGACCTAGAATTGTCAATTTTGGTTAAAAGCAAGGTCTTACAGCTCAAGTAAAGGGGAAATTCAGAAAAATAAAAATTTTTGAAAATTAAGGTAAGTTTTCGCGAAAATCTAAATTTGCCCATAATTTTTTATCGTGTTGACTCAGGACCTTGATTTATACACCTAATATATATACTATAGACCTCAGTATCTGGTATAAATTTCAACTTGCTAGGTCCACCCGTTCTTGAGAAAGTTGGTGGTGACACACGGACAGACTGACAAGAGAATGATCTTATACTCGATCTTAGACTCGGGTCGATCTTTAGGTTAAACCGTGCTTGCCTAGGTTGGTCTGTGGATGGGTGACCACCCTTACATACCGAGTGTCCTCCGTGCCTCGGAAAGCACGTTAAGCCGTTGGTCCCGGCTGTCATTTTTCCATCATGGCCCAAAAAGTCTGTCAACCAGTCTTACCAAAGTGGTATCGTATTACCCAGTATGAACTGGGTTGTGGAGATCAGATAGGCAGTCGCTCCATGTATATACTGGTATTCAGGTGCATCCGGTTAGACTGGAAGCCGACCCCTCAAAAAAAAAAATGTTGGATAGCTGTTTAAGCAGCGGGTCAACAGGCTGTCTACCTTGTGTAATTATCTTTGGTTGGCGCACCGCGCACTTTGCCGTAGTGCGGCACATGCATTAACTTACTGTGAAACCCTCCGTGGAAAAAGGCGTGGGTTGTATGTAAGAGCCAATTCGACAAAGCGTGTTGAAGACATTGAGCTATTACTACTACTTAAATAGAAGACAGCGCGAACAAAAGCTGTGCGCAGTGCGGGGCGGCTAACCCCGTATAAATAATGCTGTGGAGCAAGCGACGGAGTGAACTGCAGCCGGGCGACTGCAGTTGAACGGAGCACAGATTTTGTTCGCGCTGTTTTTTCTATACCACAGAATAGATAATAGTATATCATACGTAGTAGCTCAATGGTTGAAGAGGATTATGAAAGGCTTCCTTAGTTATGTTATAAATGTATTATGCCTTGTGAGGTAAATTCGATTCATATAGTGTAGCATAAGTGAGATAGTTGTAACATTTACAAGGCATGGCCTGCAACACGTTGCTGGTCATTGTTAAGGAGCACCCCCTCGGGCATGGAGTACATGTAAACCGAGCTCATTGAACAATAGTAAGTAGTTGTAAGGATTCATAAACGGTCCTCAAGGTGAAGATGTGTGATTCTGTGCTTTGCCTAGATGGTTTCATTTTCATATTAGAAAACAACTACACACGTAGATATTGTACTATCGAGGACACTCCCGCCTGACCACCACTAGGCTCATTTTTGCTTGCACTCGCAACATAAAAACGCTCTCTAGCCCCGCCCCGTTGACTTTGTGTAGAAAAAATGAATGAAAAGATACCGAATCGGCCGAGCGCGCTGACGACGCACGCCAAACGAGAGTTATTTTTATTTTGCGCGCCAAAGTTGAGGCTTTCCTAATAGGTAAGGGGGCGTGGCTCGGCGCCTTCGCATGATTTAAGCGAAAAAATTTTAAAATGGTCAGGCGGAAAAGACCCCCATAGTACTTATTCAAGAAGTGCCTAAATGTCATGTTTGTTAGTCACGCCTTAATGACAGAACGGATTTCGAGTTCGATGTTTGGTAAATTTGGATAACCTGGGTTAGGACAGGACATAGGATAATTTTTACCCCGGCAGGATGTTCCTGTCGGATTATTTCCGCTAAGCTAAGCACAAGCTGATTGGTAAATAAAACAAGTACTAGCGAAGCCAGGGGCCATACTCTCTAACGTCCGTCCGTCCATCCGTCTCTCTCACTCGCACTCATCTGCAG
Organism: Xestia xanthographa; assembly: GCA_905147715.2. Classification (NCBI taxonomy): domain Eukaryota; kingdom Metazoa; phylum Arthropoda; class Insecta; order Lepidoptera; family Noctuidae; genus Xestia; species Xestia xanthographa. The sequence goes on along the minus strand of LR990655.1, from coordinate 16,474,998 downwards.
ACGTGCGCGAGAGAGACGGATAGAGACGGACGGACGATAGAGAGTAGGGCCTAACGGCTGTAAACAATACTTCCGCGGGCCGACTGTTGGTAACGTAACCCGCAAGATATTAGACTATATAGATTTATAACGGCAACTGTTTGTTTTCAGTCATGGCTGATTGCCCGCACACAATTGGCGTAGAGTTCGGGACCCGCATTATCGAAGTTGCGGGGCAAAAAATCAAACTGCAAATATGGGACACAGCAGGACAAGAGAGATTTAGAGCCGTTACTCGGTCTTACTATAGGGGTGCTGCTGGGGCTCTTATGGTATATGACATAACGAGAAGGTAAATCTACACGTCTAATATTATTAAGAGGAAAGATTTGTATTTTTGTGTGTGTATCTGTTTGTAATTAATAAACTCAAAAACTGCTGCGCCGATTTCAAAAATTCTTTCACCATTAGAAAGCTACATTCACCCTGAGTAACATAGGCTATATTTTATCCCCATACTCCCACGGGAACGGGAACTACGCGGGTGAAACCGCGTGATGTCCGCTAGTATTCCATAATTCTTATTTCTACTGGTTTATACGAAGGATGTACTGTTGAACATTATCGCTATAGTATCTCAATCAGAGGTCGTCATACCATTCTGGTCAAGAGGCGGCCGTTCTGGTTCTGCATATTATTGAGGTGATTTTTCTTATTTGTTCACATCTATCATTTTGAACATTCTAACAGTCTTGGGGGGTTACCATGACGTCTTATAGCAGGATTGTTTTAATATCACTCCAGTGTGAGAAAGTGACGGAGCTATTATAGAGTATATACCTACATATTATACAGTAGGCTACCTGGTGTGCATAACCCTGGCAAAATGTTGTGCATTTGAGAGATGAGACCAGAAAAAATAATTAGTGTATCATGAGGAGCAATTTGTTTAATAGTAGCAAAATTTGTGTGAATTGTACTTTTAAAGTTATTTGAGAAAAACACATTTTGCTGGAGTAACGTTTGAAACGTTATCCTGGCAAAATCGATTTTCATAAATTCGTTCAGCCCGGAACCAAATACATGATTAGATAGCTTTTGTTGCGTAGTAAATGTTTGTAAATAGCAAAATTTGTGTGTGGTATGGTTCTTGAGTTATTTAAGATTTTGCTGCGGTAACGTTTTGGGATTTCCCAGATCTCGAAAACGGCTCAACGCAGAAGATTGAAAAAAATACCAATAAGAGACCTTAATTTGTTTAAATTAGTTTAAACATTAGTTTTTGATTTGGTTGTCGTAAACCAATGGAATTAAATGGTTTCAAAAATCAGATAAAAACGGATTTGCAAGTAAACCAAAACACTTAGAACCAAATAAACAGCTGTAAAAAATACCCATGGTAGACACTTATCACGTCAAGTAAAATAGGTTATGTAACTTTATACGATATGAAGATAAAAACAAAATTGATTAATTTTAGACTGGTCGTACTTTAGCGATGAAATACGCAGTTCCCAAAACATTAAGAAACGTGGCATACTTTAAAGAAATTAAAATGATTCATTAACATTAATTCCTGTTAATTTCAGCTTTCAATTACTGCTGTAATGAAAGTTATATTAAAAACAAGAAAATGTCAGCAATTCTCTAATAAGCCGACCAAATCGGATAGGTCACGAAAAAGCGGCCGCACTATACATAATCGTAACCTACTTAAATGAATGGGATAATATGGATGTTTTGTTTGTACAGTTGCGTACGTACGTTGTTGTTACTGTTGCGTAGTTTGCTGGTCATGGTGTTCATTATTTTTATTTAAAAATCAGTCTCATACAAATTATTGTATATCTTTGCCTTAGCATTAACATATTAAGGAAAAAATCTCAGATAAGTTACGTACGTACTTAATTTTAATATTTGGCATAAATGTTTTTCTGTTTGTCAAGTACCAATGCTTAAACTTAAAATTCAATGTTGATTCATAGTTTGTACAATTTTCCTTAAGACGGAGATAGGCACCTACTAAACGCGTAGGTGGTAGGTGGACTCCATTTCCCCTCGACTTACAGTATGGCATTTAAACATGAGCTTTGTAACGTGTAACTTAGTGGTTATTTCAACATTACAAGTGACTGTTACAGGTGATCAACGTGTGAACCACGCGTCGTCAATCAAAATCACACTATAAATTATTGACTGAGATTATTACTTACCTTTTCAGAGTTACTTTGACTTTAAATAACTACTTATGATCCATTAAATTGTTAAACTACTGTTAATTAACAAGATTTTCATTAATATAATAGAAAACTAGTAGGAAATGTGTAATATGGTACCTGCACTTCGAACATTAAAAAATCGGTTACACGTAAAACGTTTTTCTGCTTAACTGTACAAAACATCGGACACTAAGTTGCTAATTTGCGAAGACTACTCGTACGTATGGTGCGGCCGCTTTTTCGTGACCTTTCCGATTTGGTCGGCTTATTAGAGAATTGCTGACATTTTCTTGTTTTTGATATAACTTTCATTATAGCAGTAATTGAAAGCTGAAATTAACAGGAATTAATGTTAATGAATCATTTTAATTTCTTTAAAGTATGCCACGTTTCTTAATGTTTTGGGAACTGCGTATTTCATCGCTAAAGTACGACCAGTCTAAAATTAATCAATTTTGTTTTTATCTTCATATCGTATAAAGTTACATAACCTATTTTACTTGACGTGATAAGTGTCTACCATGGGTATTTTTTACAGCTGTTTATTTGGTTATAAGTGTTTTGGTTTACTTGCAAATCCGTTTTTATCTGATTTTTGAAACCATTTAATTCCATTGGTTTACGACAACCAAATCAAAAACTAATGTTTAAACTAATTTAAACAAATTAAGGTCTCTTATTGGTATTTTTTTCAATCTTCTGCATTGAGCCGTTTTTGAGATCTGGGAAATCCCAAAACGTTACCGCAGCAAAATCTTAAATAACTCAAGAACCATACCACACACAAATTTTGCTATTTACAAACATTTACTACGCAACAAAAGCTATCTAATCATGTATTTGGTTCCGGGCTGAACGAATTATTGAAAATCGATTTTGCCAGGATAACGTTTCAAACGTTACTCCAGCAAAATGTGTTTTTCTCAAATAACTTTAAAACTACAATTCACACAAATTTTGCTACTGTTAAACAAATTGATCCTCATGATACACTAATTATTTTTTCTGGTCTCATCTCTCAAATGCACAACATTTTGCCAGGGTTATGCACACGGCTACCTGTTATTTTTCATCAATTTGGGTTAATCCCAAATTGATGAATCCGAAGTTTCTTAAACAGCATTTCCAGTTCTTAACTATTATGGATGGGATATTCGGATGCATATTTAGCATAATAACCACCGTACTGAAAGGGATAAGCATATCAATACTAAACAAGTATTGCATGTGACAAAAGCGTCACGTTTCTGATTCTGAGATATAATGCTATCAAAGTAAGACTGTTTTCTATGCAATAGTCCGCTCAGTCTACGGCGCTCAACACACTATTGCATAGAAAACATCCTTCTGTATTTTTCAAAGCTGTGTGTGCAAGTACATACATACATCGCTGATAGATCTGTTTTGATTGTAGGTACATATTTCATTTATATGGAATTGCTTTATTATTATACGTCAGTGTAACCAAATATTTTTGACTTTATAATAATCATAGTTATATCATCAACATAAATAAAGACTGTTTATGTTTTGCTGTTTCAGATCTACTTACAATCATCTAAGTAGCTGGCTCACAGATACACGTAACTTGACAAACCCCAGCACTGTGATATTTTTAATTGGCAACAAATCAGATTTAGATGGCCAAAGAGATGTTACATATGAAGAAGCAAAACAATTTGCTGATGAAAACGGACTTATGTTTGTCGAAGCTAGCGCCAAGACGTAAGTTGTTAGGGTGAATTTATTATTCGATCCGCCCCAGCTCTAGGAACAAGGCCAGCAATGATTCACGTTCTTGCGGATATTACCTCACAGATACTTTGCTCTGTTTAAGGCAACCTCTGGGTAGTAGAAGCACATGGGCTGCTGTTTTGTGTTTTTCCATTTAGGCTCTGTACAGTGGGCTGTCTGTAGTGTTTGTGTTCAATCAATTATACACCTAATATACCCATTTTTTTTGGAAAGTAAAGCATCAAAAAAACGTCATCCGATATAAACAATTAAATTATACACCGTAATTTTTTTGTCGTCTTACTACGGCAGCCCACTTCATGTATCTAATGAATACTAAACATAAATTAAAAAAAAAAATTGTAATTTTGAGATTTGAAAAATAATTTAAAAAAAAACCGGCATAGTGCGAGTTGAACTCGCGTGGAGAGGGTTCCGTACAATTGATAGGATTATTTTAATGTTTTCCTGTAATGTTCAACAGTACAAGCAATCAACTATATTTTTTTCAAAATTTTAGGCTCAGTAGTTTCGGAGAGCAGGGGGGTGAATGGTCAATTTTCGTCTTCTTTCATGAATAAAATCAAAACTTTATATTTTACAATAATAACAAAAATATATTTGAGATCCTCATAACGAGTCCTTTGATTTGATATGTGTCGTCTAATTTCAAACACCGCTAGATCCAGTTTTAAGAAAAAATAATATTTTTACTCTATGGTATAGTCAATCTTGACCTGTATGTGTCTACTATACTTTTTACAAGCAAACTACGCCAGATCCCTACTAAAATAGCAAATTAAAACAGTAATTTAATTCAAAACCCGCCACATCCATGACGGGACTTTTTTCATACCGACCAATCAGAGCAGAGAATTATTGCAAAACTGTCATGGCGATTAATGGCGTCTTCATTAACTGTTTGGTGTTTTCGTGTTGTGATTTTTTATTGTTTTCACCTATAAATAATGACCGATTTATATACATATATATAAAATAATATGGTAACAAACTTCTCTCTTTTACCACTCATTTTAGAACATCCTGTAGATGATACTACAGTTTAAAGTTAGTATCAAAGGCAGCTAGATCTCGAATTGAATATCAAAATCCGCTATTTCCTATTTTTCAGGACGAAAATATGCTTATTTTGCTATTGAATTATATAAATATAATTGAATTATATTATTGTTTTATTTAATTTTAAAAATTCATCTAATTTAAGGCATTAATTTTATTAAGGTAGCCTTACTACTGACACCTATTTTAACTCTACTGTAAAATTGACTTATATGGATGTGACGGCATTTGAAATTAGACGACACATATATGACACAGTAAGGTTTGCAAAACTTTTTTTAAATGACCCTTATTTTAAAAAAAAATTATTTACTTTGCACATCTGTCAAACCATCGTACCAAATTTCACCTGATTTGATCGCGTAGATTCGGAGCAAATTGGCTGTGACAGACAGTCAGACGTACACACAGACAGACGCACGAGTGATCCTATAAGGGTTCCGTGTTTTTAATTTTTTATACAGAACCCTAAAAACATTATTATGACCCATAACGTAGTTGAAACACCCTACTGCGAGCGATGATTTACTCGACTCGTGCGCTGGGTAGGTATGTTCCGTTTGACACGTAAACATAACAGGATGTTTCATAAATTATAATAATTATAATTCTAACGTACTATTTATTTTTCTTTGTACCTATTATCTAAATTAATGGTAAAAAAATAGAAATAATCACGCCTAGAGGTATTTTATGTCGGATACATTGAGTGAACCACCTTTGTAAGACGACTAACTGCCATTTTCAATAACTTACTAACAGGTATCGGTAGGTTGCTATCTCTGTCTGTTTGACATTTAGCTTACGGACGGTTAGAAACAAAACGTCACAGAAAAGCTTTTTTTATTTTTCTATGAATCAAGTGACAGGTAGGTGACGCGGATAGGATATTTCAAGCTAACTTTGTTTATATAAACACTGATTGCTACAAGTTGTAGGCATATTAACTGACAGTTATACGTAAGTAAGTTACTTAAGTATAGAAAATGTCCTTTAAAAGTCACGGTGTAGTATAGATTAAGGTCTGCAAGTGAATCTTTAAGCTTCAGCTTGAGAAGTTTCACCTGATAAACTATAAATCAACTCGCGTCAAATAAATATAGGTAGCGTTGAAGGGTAGCGCTACTTGTCTCCACCGAACACATAAAACTGTACAGAAAAAGTTAGTTCCTATTTTGGCCACCGCTCTTTTTACGTGACGCCAAGTATACTATACGGTACTTACTACATTATTTAGTTGGTAACATATTGTACCTACCTACATAAGCAATATTTTAAGTTGAAGATACTCCACACTAGTTACCTCATGTTCATGGTCTTCAATTCCAGTGGTCAAAATGTGGAGGAAGCCTTTCTTGAGACGGCTAAGAAGATATATCAGAGCATTCAAGATGGGCGCTTGGACCTGAACGCCGCGGAGTCGGGCGTGCAGCACAAGCCGGCGTCGCCGGGCCGCCCGCTCGCCGCGCCCCCGGCTGCGCGGGACAATTGCGCTTGCTAACCGATCTCGCGATAAATAGAGTTAAAAAGAAATCATACTTAATGGTTAAGAATTATTATCCTAGTAATAAATTCAATTGTCATAAATTTTGTTTTGTTTTGACATAATTTATATTAGTGTACATTCCACGTTATATTTGTGATTAGAATGTTATGGGTGTCTAATGGGGAGCGCACGAAAATATTTTTCAACAATAAAATGAAACTTTTCTTCTTTAATGTAAGTGGTATATTTTATTTTTCAATATTTTACGTTAGGTATTTGCAAACTATATATCCGTTATTAACAAAGATTGTCTCTTAAACTTGTGTTATTCTCTAGCAACCTCAGACAGCAACGTCGAGCTCGATAGGTGTTTGTTTGTGTTGCGTATGTCACATTTTAATATTTCAACAATTTCAAAGTTATCAATGTCGCGAGATCGTTGGAAAATCCTATTCATTTGTATTCTTCATTTTCAATGATCCGCAGGTGTGCCACAAAAATTCTAGTTCTTCTACATACAGGGTGTAAACACTCTTCACGAACCAGTCAAACAAGGATTCTGTACATCAAACCGAGTAACTCTGCGCAAAAATGTTTGCTGGGAAACTATTTTTTTTTTGTTGGGGTATAAAATCACATTTTACGGTATAACTCAATGTAACGCATTCCACACATTGTGCTGATGGATGCATTGAGTAGTAAATGGGTCATGAAGATTTAACGTAAAGTTATAAAATTAAAAACTTGTATTTAAAAAAAAACTTGTGTTAAAGTTGGAACTTCGACCCCAAAATCTCCGTAATTAGAAGGTTCCCAGGTATGGTCTAGAACAAAAAAATGATCGCAGTGACGAGGACAAGTGCCTTTGGGCTTCGTTAAGAGTCTATTTACACCCTTTATACATGAGAAAATCTTGTAAAGGGGTTGACATATTTTTGCATGGCGTTTTGATGGCGTGCCTAACTTCCGCGCATTTTATTTAATTTACAAAATAGTGGCCACGCATAAAACCTGTATTAATCAACAACTGGTATCAACAGAAACAAGTTCCGAAATATGATCTAACAAGGTTGATGCTGAAGGCGAAGATAATAAATTTGTTGGCATAATTATTATCTGGGAAACGGCGCTTTAGAAGATTTAGTCATATACAAAACTGCAAAGTTGTTTGTCATTCAATGCGGAATTGGGGTCGCGATAAGAATTTCTTATGCATAGAGGAACTAGAATTTACATTTTTTTTTTTGCGACGTAATTAATTATCTACTGTTGCGTTACTTCCGGGAGTCACACCTACAGATAATATAGTTAAATAGCAACACCTGTGCATTTAAGATACCCGCTTTGCATAATAAAGGTGAACGCAGACTCAGCCGCACCGCAGTCGCCGCATTCCAATTCTTCGTATAAAGTTCTATGCAATCTGTGTCTGTGTGCAATCTGTGTCCATGCCTGTGTGCGAGATTGCATAGAAAAAATTGAATGCGGCGACTGTGGTGCGGCTAAGTCTGCGTTCACCTTAAACGTGCGGTCCCGATGGAACATCTTGACATGCGCTAAGTACTAAAATGTAATAAGTCATTTGGCAATGATTATGTATGTTTGACAAATGTAAGAGTTGGGCTTGTCCATATTGTAAATGTATTATTATTTATGATCTATAATTATTATACTGTTAGTTATTTTTTTATAAGTATATTTTTGAACACTGCAAAGAAATTAGATGAATTTTATTAATCACAACTTTATTCTAAGAAATAAAAGAAAGTTACAATGTAAACAAAATACTTCTTACTTTCCATTTTCGCTTTTCTATTGTTTTCCAAAAGCTAGTAACGATGTACTGAACGAACTCCTGATTTCTAAAAGCTTTTTGAATTTCTTCCATTGTCAAGTTTAATGTCATTAAGTATGACTATGTTTATTACGGTCAACATATCATGGCACTGAGCTGTAATTCATGTGATGAGGAGCTTTTCCAAAACATGGTGTGGCATTTTTTTGTTAAAATGTATTTTGCTAGTTTCAGGTCTGGTTTATTATGTAGTACCTTATTAAAGCCTCGGAAGTATTTTTTTGTTGTTGTTTAAATTATATATTGGTGTCGATTCTCTTGTGCACAAACTAAACTTAATTTAGGCTATTGCTATCTTTTACTAAAAGGCAGTGCGAGAAAAGCGACGGCTATAGCTATGAACTAAGTTAGAGATGTCAAACTAGTTTATGCCTTGCGCTTCACCGTGTTTTCAACCGACTTCCAAAAACAGGAGGTTTGTTACCTCAGAACTTTCGACTGGGTGAACCGATTTTGACAATTCTTTTTTTATTTGAAAGCTGGTGCTTCCCGTGTGGTCCCATTTAAATTTTGTGAACATCTGATGCTGATCTTCGGAGATATACAATAGAACTCTTCAAAAATAGACGGCAAATGTGCCGTGAATGTTGCAAACGCTTGGATGTTTATTGTTTATACAACATCATGACGTAACATCACGCCTGTATGCTCTGAGGGGGTATGCAGATGTATACAATACACCGAGATTTCGACAGTTAGGTATGCTAAGTTAGCGCGATCGTGTTCAGCGCGCGACTCAAATAACTTAACATCACGCCTGTATGGTCTGAGGGGGTACGCAGATGTGTACAATACACCCAGATTTCGACAGTTCGTTCGTGTTCCGTGCACGCCTCAAAGATATGTCAGCAAAAGGGACTGTTCTAAAGAGATACTGCGGCCCCAGAACACAAAGGGCTAAGAAAGAACATGGATGGGTTTTAGTCAGTAAAAGTCTGACACTCCCTTCCGCTCCGCCCAGAGCGATAATTTGATGATTTCCCATCCGAAAAAAAAAAGGTAAATGTTAAGTTCCATATATTGGGGATACGCCTATTACCATGACATGTATTGTTAACAATGCCAAATAAATTCATGACAAATATTTGGGAACAACTAAAAATGGAAAAATAAAAAACTTTTTTGCAAAAAATAAAACCGACTTCAAAAAACACAAAAAAGTGAAAAATAACTTTAGCTTCAGAAGTCGGTGACAAAAAAACGAAATCAATCAAACAAGAGTCACCGACTTCTGAAGCTAAAGTTATTTTTCACTTTTTTTAGTAGACATGTACACCCTTCATTTTTATGGAAATATTAGTTCCAACTAAATTTGACAGCTCTAAATTACGTCCGTCTTTTTCTCGTTTTATTAGAGAGAAAAAGATAGCAATTGCCTAAATTAAGTTTAGTTTGTGCACAACAGAATCGACGTCAATATAGTCTAGCTAATCCTTCATTATTAATTGTGGGCGAATGACATGGCGTCTACGGCACGATAACGTTTGCGGTAAGACCAATGTCCAATGCCAAGGCACCCTTATGTAGGTGTAGACACGCACAGAGATGCTCTCAACATTTTTCTGTACCTTTCTATGATTAATGGCGCAATTGCACTTGGTCATTCGCCCGAATTCGATTGCCTATGAAATCAAATTAATCATTATTTACATTCAATAAAAAAAAAACAAATTAGTGGATTTAAATGGGACCATCTTTGAGATATACCTACGCTTTTCACAAAAAAAAGGACCACATGTATCCGTGTATCGGACTTCTCTGTAAAAAGTTATGCGGTGACCCCGCATAACTTTTTACAGAGTCAGTCTTTTTACATAAAAAAATATACACTTCCTCCTTTTTGTTCCGTCGGTTAAAAACCAAAGTTGGGCATCTTAACACCGCGATTCAGAAAATGGAGTGAAATTAACAACGCCATCTATCGAGAAAGATGTTAAACTGCTAAAATAGAATGCACGGAAATCATGTTGTGTAAATTTTTAAAGCAGCATCATGTAGACTAATCTAGAGTACCTTAGGATAACTTTTTTTTGTGTGGCTGACACTGGCAGAGCCACCATCAGGGATTTTAATTTTGATAACACAAAAATTTAGTCGCCAAATATCAGATTTGGTCGGTCACTGGTTCAAAAGATATAAGGGTTTATAGGTGGCCCTGCTGGAGAGAGCCTACCCCAGCAGAGCCACATTAATATCTCAAAAACTAGGGCACCTAGCGAAGATCTGTTTTCTCCCATATTTACTCGCTAATTAGTCGCCAAATATCAGAATTGGTCGGTCACTGGTTCAAAAGATATAAGGGTTTATAGGTGGCTCTGCTGGAGAGAGCTTACCCCAGCAGGGCCATATTTATATCTCAAAAACTAGGGCACCTAGCGAAGATCTGTTTTCTCCCATATTTACTCGCTAATTAGTCGAAATTAGTCGCCAAGTTACAGATTCAGTCGGTGTGTCATTAAAAAGATATTAAAGAATTCAATTTCCCCATACAGTGGTACAACCAAGTTCAAAATACTTAAAATAGTTTTTAGACAGGTGTATCTACGACGTCTGGAGGAATTCTATAACTTCAACCCACCAAAGGAAAGCTGTATTCATTACCTATAAACAAGATCTACAATAAATATATATGTGTGCATTTAGTCGCTGCGCTCCATTTCATTTACATGGTAAGTAAGAAAGATTAGAAAGAGATAGATGCGCGTGTACAGATGAGCGACATAAAACGAGTTGCCCGTGACGTAAGTTAATGTCAGCCAGTTTAAAGTGTAACCATTGAAATTTTTATTGAGAAACTAGCTGACCCACGCAACTTTGCGTCGAGTCAAAAAGGCTCACAAAAGGAATAAAGATTTTTTTAAATCGGATCAGTGGTACCGAAGATTAGGTAGGTACATACCTTACATCCAAATTCACAAAATTTATATCTTCAGATTATTGTACAAATACCTACTATCAAGTAGGTACCTATTTGTACAATAATCTGAGGCTCACAAAAGGAATAAAGATTTTTTTAAATCGGATCAGTGGTACCGAAGATTAGGTAGGTACATACCTTACATCCAAATTCACAAAATTTATATCTTCAGATTATTGTACAAATACCTACTATCAAGTAGGTACCTATTTGTACAATAATCTGAAGCGATAAATTTTCTTTTAAATTTATGAATGAAATTTTCATTTTCTGTTGGTACAATAATTTTAAGGTAAGAAAATAATTTAAAAAAATCATTTTATATTTCCACAACAGAAGTTTTATTCACTGTTTAAGACTTTCACGGTTTTTCACTACACTCAAAGTACTTACGGGATAATATCCGTGGTTTACTATATTGATGAGCTCCCGATATTTCGACGCTGTTGCAAGCATCATGATCGCGGGAATACAGAAAACCACGGATCTTACCACTTATCCCGTAAGTACTTTGAGTGTAGAAGTTTTATTATTCCATCCCAAAATTAAATAAAACTCAACCCGTCCATACAAACCCTACATACACGACACAATACACACACACCCACAACCAGGGCTTGGAAACGTTATTTAAAATAACGTTTTTAAAACGTTTTGAACAGTTCTTTGTACGTCATTTTGTTCGGAACGAAAACGAAATGAGAACGTTATTTCCGCAGGGTAAAAACCGGTTTATTCTGCAGGACGCAGCCGCGCACGGTGTGCGGCGACAAGCATGAATTTGTTTATTTGGATCGGGTACCGCCTGGCGTAGAATGTTATATTTTGATTTCATTGCATCAGTCATTCCAATGGTATGTATTTCTAAGAGTAATTACGTGTTGTTATGTCCTCATCTAAATATATAAAAGAAGAAACTGACTGACTGACTGACTCATCTATCAACGCACAGCCCAAACCGCTGGGTCTACAGATTCCAAATTTGGCAAGTAGGTTCCTTATGTGATCTAGGGGTGCACTAAGAAACGATTTTTCAAAATTCACCCTCTAAGGGGGTTAAACGGGGCTCCGAAGTTTGTATCGGGAAACAAGATTAGTTTGACTATTTTATTCGAAACTTCACAGGAGTGCTTCTATTGATAAATGAGTAGAAACGGGTTTCAGGTTTTTTCAGAATTCAACCCCTAAGAGGGGGAAAAGGGGTGACAAAGTCAAAAAATCAATGCACAGCCCAAACCGCTGAGTCTACAGATTCCAAATTTGGCAAGTAGGTTCCTTATGTGATCTAGGGGTGCACTAAGAAACGATTTTTCAAAATTCACCCTCTAAGGGGGTTAAACGGGGCTCCGAAGTTTGTATGGGGAAACAAGATTAGTTTGACTATTTTATTCGAAACTTCACAGGAGTGCTCCTATGGATAAATGAGTAGAAACGGGTTTCAATTTTTTTCAGAATTCAACCCCTAAGAGGGGGAAATGGGGTGGAAAAGTATGAAAATCAATGCACAGCCCAAACCGCTGAGTCTAGAGATTCCAAATTTGGCATATAGATTTTTTATGAGGTTTAGGGGTGCATTAAGAAAGGATTTTTCAAAATTCACCTCGTGAGGGGTTGAAACGGGGGTCCACAGATAACATGGGGAAATAGGATTATTAATACTACATTATTCGAAACTTAACGGGAGTACTCCTGTCGATAAATGAGTTAACATTAAATTTGTTTCAGGTTTTTTCAGAATTTAACCCCTAAATGGGGTAACAAAGCCTGAAATTCAACATAGGTATTGTTTTTATGGTAAATTGTGTCGGGTGTATTACAAAAACAACGATTTTAAGATTTAATGCGGCAGACCTGAAATACTACCATTCCCTGTTGGGGTTCGATGGGGTTGAAGTGTCTAGAAATCAATATGGGTGTCGATACCGAGATTATCAGGGGCGCTGATTACGAAAATGGTATTTATTTTGAGTTCCAGATGATAATGATCGTGATTACGATGATGATGATTGTGATAATGATGACGATGATTGTGATGATGATTGTGATGATGATGATTTTGATTACGATGAAAATGATTGTGATAATGATGATTGTGATAACGATGACAATGATTGTGATTACGATGATAATAAGTGATAACGAAGATGGCGATTGTGACAGTGATGGTGATGGTGATAGTGACGGTGATTTTGATGGTAATAGCGATGGTTGTGATGACGAGGGTGGAGATTGTGATGATGATGGTTGTGATTAAGATGATAATGATTGTGATTACGATGATAATGTTTGTGATAACGATGATGGTGGTTGTGATAGTGATTTTGATGGTGATGGCGATTATGATGGTGATTGTGAAAGTGGCGGTGATTGTGATGGTGATGGTGATTGTGATTGTGGCAGTGATGGTGATTGTGATAATGATGAAGATGATTGTGATTACTATGATAATGATTGTGATAATGGGGATAGCGATTGTGATAGTGATTGTGACGGTGATGGTGATTGTGATTATCATAGTGTTGGTGATTGTGATAATGATGGTGATTGTGATAATGATTGTGGTTGTGATAGTGATGGCGATTGTGATCATGATGATTGTGATTAAGATGATAGTGATGATGGTGATTGTGATAGTGATTTTGATGGAGATTGTGATGGTGCTGGTGATTGTGGTAATTATTGTGAGAGTGGCGGTGATTGTGATGGTAATAGCGATGGTGATTGTGATGGTGATGATTGTGATTAAGATGATAATGATTGTGATGGTGATGATTGTGATTAAGATGATAATGATTGTGATTACGATGATAGTGTTTGTGATAACGATGATGGTAATTGTGATAGTGATTTTGATGGTGATTGTGATGGTGATTGTGATGGTGATTGTGAAAGTGGCGGAGATTGTGATGGTAATGGTGATTGTGATTGTGACAGTGATTGTGATAATGATGAAGATAATTGTGATTACTATGATAATGATTGTGATAACGGGGATACTCGGGGATAGTGATTGTGATAGTGATTGTGACGGTGATGGTGATTGTGATAGTGTTGGTGATAGTGATAATGATGGTGATTGTGATAATAATTGTGGTTGTGATAGTGATGGCGATTGTGATCATGATGATTTTGATTAAGATGATGGTGATTGTGATTACGATTATAATGATTGTGATGACGAGGATGGAGATTGTGATGATGATGATTGTGATTACGATGATAATGGTTGTGATTACGATGATAATGATTGTGATAACGATGATAGCGATTGTGATTACGATGATAATGATTGTGATAACGATGATGGTGATTGTGATAGTGATTTTGATGGTGATTGTGATGGTGATGGTGATTGTGATAGTTATTGTGTGTGGCGGTGATTGTGATGGTAATAGCGATGGTGATTGTGATGGTGATTGTGATGGTGATTGTGATGGTGATTGTGATGGTGATTGTGATGGTGATTTTGATGGTGATTGTGATGGTGATTAAAATAGTGACGGTGATTGTGTTGGTTATTGTGATGGTGATTGTGATGGTGATGGCACATAGATAGTTTATAACCTGGATAACAATTTGGGACACTATTATCCCTTTAGTATGATCCAGTGGGACAGTTACCGAACTTCACGCGGGCGAAGCCGCGGGCAACAGCTAGTTTTCAATAAAAAATGGTTGAGTGTCTGGTACACCGGTAATTGGATTCACATCTGAAATAAATTTCATATGATTAATATACCATTTTACCATTGTATCATCATCATCTACATAGTTACATGATGGTAAATTGCTTACTACCATAGTTTTATGCCTAAGGCATTAAGCCCACTTTGCACTCTTTTGTGTGCAAAAACCATTGAATAAATAAATAAAAACTTATCTAAATATATAAAAGAAGAAACTGACTGACTGACTGACTGACTCATCTATCAACGCACAGCCCAAACCGCTGGGTCTACAGATTCCAAATTTGGCAAGTAGGATCCTTATGTGGTCTAGGGGTGCACTAAGAAAGGATTTTTCAAAATTCATCCCTTAAGGGGGTTAAACGGGGCTCCAAAGTTTGTATGGGGAAACAAGATTAGTTAGACTATTTTATTCGAAACTTTACAGGAGTGCTCCTATTAATAAATGAGTAGAAACGGGTTTCAAGGTTTTTCAGAATTCAACCCCTAAGAGGGGGAAATGGGGTGGCAAAGTATAAAAATCAATGAACAGCCCAAACCGCCGAGTCTAGAAATTCCAAATTTGGCACATTGGTTCCTTATGTGGTCTAGGGGTGCACTAAGAAAGGATTTTTCAAAATTCACCCCATAAGGGGGTTAAACAGGGCTCCAAAGTTTGTATGGGGAAACAAAATTAGTTACACTATTTTATTCGAAACTTCACAGGAGTGCTCCTATTGATAAGTGAGTAGAAACGGATTTCAGGTTTTTTCAGAATTCAACCCCTAAGAGGGGGAAATGGGGTGGCCAAGTATAAAAATCAATGCACAGCCCAAACCGCTGGGTCTACAGATTCCAAATTTGGCAAGTAGGTTCCTTATGTGGTCTAAGGGTGCACTAAGAATGAATTTTTCAAAACTCACCTCCTAAGGGGGTGAAACGGGGCTCTAAAGTTTGAATGGGGAAACAAGATTAGTTAGACTATTTTATTTGAAACTTCACAGGAGTACTCCTATTTAGAAATTAGTAGAAACAAGTTTCAGGTTTTATTCAGAATTCAACCCCTAAGAGGGGGAAATGGGGTGGCAAAGTCTAAAAATCGAGGGAAAAAAGAGATTCCAAATTTGGCACATAGGTTCTTTATGAGATTTAGGGGTGCATTGAGAAAGGATTTTTCAAAATTTACCCCCTAAGGGGTTGAAACGGGGGTCCAAATATTACAAAGGAAAATAAGATTGGTTAGACTATTTGAAACTTAACAGGAGTACTCCTATCGCTAAATGAGTTAACATTTGTGTTTCAGGTTTTTTCAGAATTCAACCCTTAAAGAGGGAAATGGGGTAACAAAGCCTGAAATTCAACATAGGTATTGTTTGTATGGTAAATTGGGTCAGGTGTATTACAAAAACAACGATTTTAAGATTTAATGTGGCGGACCTGAAATACCATCATTCCCTGTTGGGGTCTTGGGGTGCGATTGGGTTGAAATGTCTAAAAATCAACGTGGGTGTCGATACCGAGATTATCAGGGGTGCTGATTACGAAAATGGCATTTATAATGAGATCCAGAAGATGGCGGATTCGACTTTTGTGCAGGGTTGCTTCTGTATTGCTGATTTATTGTGATGATTGTGATAACGATGATGATGATTGTGATAATGATGATGATGATTGTGATAATGATGATAGTGATGGTGGTTGTGGTTGTGATAGTGATTGTGATGATGATGATTTCGATTAAGTTGATAATGATTGTGATTACGATGATAATGATTGTGATAACGATGATGGAGATTGTGATAGTGATTTTGATGGTGATTGTGTTGTGATGGTGGTTGTGATAGTGATTGTGATGGTGATTGTGATAGTGATAGTGACTGGATTGTGAGGTGATTGTGATGGTGATAGCAATGGTGATAGCAATGGTGATAGCAATGGTAATGGTGATTGTGATTATGATTGTGACAGTGATGGTGATTGTGATAATGATGACGATGATTGTGATAATGATCATGATGATTGTGATGATGATGATGGTGATTACGATGATAATGATTGTGATTACAATGATAATGAGTGTGATAACGATGATAGTGATTGTGATTGTCACAGTGATGGTGATTGTGATTGTGATAGCAATGGTGATGGTGATTGTGATTATGATTGTGACAGTGATGGTGATTGTGATAATGATGACGATGATTGTGATAATGATCATGATGATTGTGATGATGATGATTGTGATTACGATGATAATGATTGTGATTACAATGATAATGAGTGTGATAACGATGATAGTGATTGTGATTGTCACAGTGATGGTGATTGTGACGGTGATTGTGATTGTGATAGCAATGGTTATGATAACGAGGATGGCGATTGTGATGATGATGATAGTGATTAAGATGATAATGATTGTGATGACGATGATAATGATTGCGATAACGATTATGGTAATTGTGATAGTGATTTTGATTTTAATGGTGATTGTGATGGTGATGGTGGTTGTGATAGTGATTGTGATAGTGACGGTAATTGTGATGGTGATAGCGATGGTGATGGTGATGTGAACTTAGCCGCCCCGCCAGGGATGTTAAATGAGAACCCCATTGTAGCCTTGAATCAAGCGTAATCCCCAGGAAAACCGTTTTATCTACGAATTCAAGTTTCTTTTTATTCAGTACTATATCACAATCGCTACTTTTAACATTCGGTAAAGCAAATCTTATGCATTTCGTTTTTTTTTTTCATTTAGTACTAAATTATTTGCTGTGAACCAATTATGGTCTTGAAGTAGGGCATTATTCACGTCATCTAAATTTTGGGCCCGTCTATTGATGTTAAAAATTAGGGAAGTGTCATCGGCAAATAACACCATATTTTGAGGTTGGTTTTTCAGTAAATAGGGTAAATCATTTATATGTACTAAAAAGAGGAAAGGACCCAATATTGAGCCTTGCGGAACCCCCATTTTTACTTTTAAACCCTGTGAATTAACACCATTTATTTGAACATATTGTTGTCTATCACTCAAATAGGATAACTAAGTGCAAGTTTACCTAGTCCGTAATGCTCAAGTTTCAAAAGCAATGTGTCGTGATTTACACAATCAAATGCTTTGGAGAGATCACAAAATATTCCTACAGCGTCTTGAGACTCTTCCCACGCCGTAAATATGTGCTTTATTAAGGTTACACCGGCGTCAGTTGTACAACGTCCCTTGGTGAAACCATACTGTTGATCGTGTAAGATTCTGTTGGTGTTAAAATGATTGAGCATTTGATTAAGCATTATCTTTTCGAACACCTTGCTAAAAACTGGCAACACGGATACAGGCCTATAATTATTTGTATCTTTACTATCACCGGATTTGAAAAGAGGTATGACTTTACTATATTTCATTAAATCAGGGAAAACTCCTTGGTCTAAACAAGTAAGCTCGTTTGATTCCCAATTTTACTTGAAACGACGAAGCCGCGCGGCCGTGAAATATCAACTGAATGAAATTTGTAATTCGTTGTTTCATACCTGTTGAACCCAAAAAAAAAACGGTTTTAAAACGTTTATTAACCAAAAACAATTTAAATTACAATTGTTCTTCAAAAACGTTTTTTATAATGTTCTGTTCCAACGTAAACGAAACAAATCGTTTCTTAGGTATTTAAGACGAAAACGTTTCGAAAAATATACCGTTTTCCGAGCCCTGCCCACAACACAACACTCACAATCACCTCAAAATACACACATTTTTCATTTTTATAAAATAATCTGATTTGATTTTGGTTTATTTATTATTTCGAGTCCGCGTAACACTGGTCAGTTTCTGGCATTTAAATACAGTTCAACATGTTGTATTTTTAAGAAGCAATAAATAAACTTATTAAACCTTAGAGCCGCTCATATTAGGTATCTATGTAAGTATTTACATCTTTGAGATTATTAAGTATGTATTTTTTTGTAGTGTATTTCAAGCAATGGGTTTGATACTTACATATTTACAATACGTTTTGTAAATATGTAAGTATCAAACCCATTGCTAAACATTTTACTAAAGATACGATAATTTTAACGTTCTTATTATTCTACCGTAAATTAGAGCTCAACATTGTAAATTAGTAAAACAGTTAGCATGCGACTGTACATCTTGACACTAAATAGACCAAGAGCAAGGTTTAATGGTTTCAAAGAAGTTTAGGCCACTCTAACCTAGTAATTTAAAACATAAAAACATGTATTTAATAGATAATTTATCTCTCTCGGAGTTTTTATGGACTTTAGACCGATAAAACTAGAAGTATATTACACACATTAATAGAAATATTTTTTCTTGGCAATTTTCCGTGAACTCTTCGACCTAGCTCTTGGACTATACCTTAATAATTGAACTCATTATATCTTCTGAACTAGGACCCGATTAAATCTGTAACTTGGCGTCTAATTTCGACTAATTAGCGAGTAAATATGGGAGAAAACAGATCTTCGCTAGGTGCCCTAGTTTTTGAGATATACAGGTGGCCCTGCTGGGGTAAGCTCTCTCCAGCAGGGCCACCTATAAACCCTTATATCTTTTGAACCAGTGACCGAACAATTCTGATATTTGGCGAGTAAATATGGGAGAAAACAGATCTTCGCTAGGTGCCCTAGTTTTTGAGATATTAATGTGGCTCTGCTGGGGTAGGCTCTCTCCAGCAGGGCCATCTATAAACCATTATATCTTTTGAACCAGTGACCGACCAAATCTGATATTTGGCGACTAATTTCGACTAATTAGCGATTAATTTTTTGTGTTATCAAAATTAAAATCCCTGATGGTGGCTCTGCCAGTGTCAGCCACACCTTTTTTTTAAAGCCGGTCAGTCGGTTTAAGTAATCCAGTTAGCACATTTTTAGTCATTTGTACCATATTCCGCTAATAGATGTCGCTGTATGTTACATTTGATGATTAGTTCTTCTTGAACACTTTGAATTCATATATCTTTTGATAGAATTAACCGAATTAACCGATTACGATGAAACACAAACTAAATAATACCTTAAGATACGCACATTTTTTATATAATAAAGTTATCTACATTGGTTTCGTAAATTTTACGTGATCATCGAAACAGATAAACAGACAAAAATTCCAAAAATGCTGGAAATAAGTTCTGTTGGTTGTCCTTTCGCACCCTGGCATTTTTTTTTCGAAGTATTTTCTACAGATTTATTATATGTAAGTATATATATGTCGGATCCGGTCATGAGTACGGACGGGTGAATGAATCGAAAGCGCGCCAGTGGTGACATCACGCGAGCTACTCCCCACCATGGCGGCTTTTACAGAGTCCTGATGTTGACACCTCGCGGCGAGGCAGACAGTCTGGGTCTGACCGCAGCGGAGTGAAGACGTCTTGAAACTGTACACGATTCATTGTGCCTAGTGTTAATGTGTGAAAGTGTAATGTCAAGTTATTTGTTAGACTCAGTGTATTTGTTTGAAAAGAGTAACCATGGAGTTTCTTGCCGGTTCTTCTCCATGGAAACTACCTACCCGAACCGTGCAGTGCGAAATAAAATAGTGTTTCGCATCCAATGTGTTTTCATAGCACGAAACCCGTGTTCTGCCCACATAAGCTCGAGCCTAGCGAAATAAATTCCTGACAAACCCCCGACATCAGAAGTGGGATTAAATCGTGCTAATGAAATCATAAACGGGGACAGTGTCGATAACAATCAGTGTCAACTGTGTAAAAACCGAAAAAGTTCGCGAAAAAAAAAACGGACAAGAAAGAAGGTAGACCGATTAGTGTGCTAATAAACACCCACCTGCAATAACTTTAGTTTATCCGTAATCATGGTGCTTGCTACAGCGCCGAAATAAAACAGACTGTAAACAAGTGATATTTACCATGTGAAAAACAATGACAATCAGTGACAGTTACTTTTTGAAACGCAAAACAAAGACTTTGTATCGTT
Source organism: Xestia xanthographa (assembly GCA_905147715.2). Lineage (NCBI taxonomy): Eukaryota > Metazoa > Arthropoda > Insecta > Lepidoptera > Noctuidae > Xestia > Xestia xanthographa. The sequence goes on along the minus strand of LR990655.1, from coordinate 16,454,108 downwards.
TAGACTTTGTATCGTTTACAAATTCTTAAAACCTAACCAGTGAATAGCAAAATAGTGTTGTGGTATGTCGTGAAACCAGTGTAAAGAATTGTTCAGTGCCAAATTCGTGTACGTTGTACGTCATTTACGTGAGTAGTAACAAACAAAAGAAAAATATGCGCACTGACGCCGGTTACAAGATACGTTAGAAATTTTCATCGTAACTACCAATCAAGTGTCGCGCATGCGGCAAACAAGGACAAACAAGCGGATTTTCGGACGAAGACGACCGCCGTCAAGAAGCCGTTGCCTGTGCCGACTGCTACAGGCGTTGGGCGGCGACCGTAGGCCAGCAGCAGCTCACTGATGTGCTTCAAGTGTGGCACGCCGGGCCACATCGCCAGTCGCTGCGCAGCAGGCCAGCGCTGGTCCAGTGCTGCTGTACTGGTCGAGAAGTGAGTCGACCTTTGCATCATCGAGCCGGAACATGAAAGTACTTTGGTGAGTCGTTTTCATTTTGTTATGACTCTGGAGCAGAGTGCCAATTCTGTTTAATCTATCTAAGAGTGAGCATATTTATCCTGTCGTTGCTATAACTGGTGTAGTTCAAGGTTCGGTAAATGGTAATTCGAAGATTTTAGCCTGTGTGGCAATGACGAGCCTGTGTGGCAATGACGAGCCTGTGTGGCAATGACTAGCCTGTGTGGCAATGACGAGCCTGTGTGGCAATGACTAGCCTGTGTGGCAATGACGAGCCTGTGTGGCAATGACGAGCCTGTGTGGCAATGACTAGCCTGTGTGGCAATGACTAGCCTGTGTGGCAATGACTAGCCTGTGTGGCAACGACTAGCCTGTGTGGCAGCAAATAGCCTGTGTGGCATTGACTGACGTATGTGATATATTATGTGTGTAGGACCCTATGTTATGTGTGTCTTTTAAGAGTCATTTGATGAGTCAGGGAGACCGAACGGAGTATACTATAAGGCGCTATGTCTTTGGTTTACAGATGAGACTCACACACACGAGGACGCGTGATAATGCAGGACGGCCGTGACGGCGCGTTCATATTATTTTACGTATTTTTTGTGTTTTATTTAATTTGTGTAGTCACTGGGTGATGCACATGGCAGATCCATTTAATGGATGTGAAAGCAATGCGATTGCTGGTCGGCTGGAGAGCCGTAGCGTTAGAGGTTTTACTCGAGGGTTTCTGTAAGCTTGGTAGTTTTTAATGCTGTAGAGTTCTAAAAGTTGATTCGAACGACTGTTACATGGCCCAAGGGTTGACCCATTTTCGATTATTCCAAATTAACTGTGTTTGATTTAATCAACTGCCTCGTTGGTATAGTGATGGCAAGCGTGACTGCTGAGCACGAGGTCCTGGGTTCGATTCCCAGGTCGGGCAAAGTGTTATTGAGTTTTTCCATCCGAAATTTCTCAGTAACGGCCACGGTGTCTGGATTTGCGCCGGTTGATGTCAATAGGCTCGCCCCTATTACATGGGACTTGGAGATAACTAGCGAACTGTAAGTGTACTATTAAGTACACCTCTGTTAAACCCTTTGGGGATTACAGATGTGATGTTATGAGTTTGGTCAGGAGTGACCGAGTGGAACAAATTTCTGTCGTGGACTTTTTGCTTGCAGGGTAAACATCACACGAGGACGTGTGCAAGCAGGATGGCCGTGTCGGATCCGGTCATGAGTACGGACGGGTGAATGAATCGAAAGCGCGCCAGTGGTGACATCACGCGAGCTACTCCCCACCATGGCGGCTTTTACAGAGTCCTGATGTTGACACCTCGCGGCGAGGCAGACAGTCTGGGTCTGACCGCAGCGGAGTGAAGACGTCTTGAAACTGTACACGATTCATTGTGCCTAGTGTTAATGTGTGAAAGTGTAATGTCAAGTTATTTGTTAGACTCAGTGTATTTGTTTGAAAAGAGTAACCATGGAGTTTCTTGCCGGTTCTTCTCCATGGAAACTACCTACCCGAACCGTGCAGTGCGAAATAAAATAGTGTTTCGCATCCAATGTGTTTTCATAGCACGAAACCCGTGTTCTGCCCACATAAGCTCGAGCCTAGCGAAATAAATTCCTGACAAACCCCCGACATATAGATTATATATTTGTTTAATTTAATTAACAAAATTAATCAAATTATTATTATTTGTTAGATACATTTACATAAATTAGTGTTCGCTAAATAAAATGGGTCAGTTTTATTGCTGTACGGTGGCCACGAGATTCTTACAAAAACCGCTCGGCGCTCGTAGAAATACACAAGTAAATATCACAATTAATATTGGTTAGCAAATATTTAGTTTATGAAATAAACTAAATAAAAGGAGTTTGAAGAGTTTTGTCAGAAATAAAACATGTTCAAATAGAGGTTATGCATAAAACCTGTACTAGTAAAAATGGATCGGAAGGCGTCTTTAGTACGCCACTCCGGCGTGTGGCATACCATGGATATCTGTATCTAGAACTACCCTACTGCTGAGCTTCACCGGCTCGCGCAACGCAAGTGCATCGGCACTTACCTACTGCATGTGTTTCTGAATAATTTGCTCGTGTGTATCGCGCAAAGTGTGCACTTAAATAGATTTACATTCGAGAGCCAATCAGATGACAACACAACTTATCTATGGCACCATTTTTAGGCAAGAAGTCAGTTAAAAAGAAAATTATCCAACTGTCTTCCACATCCATCAATGCCCTGATTTATCAAAATCAATTCAAATCAATTGCTCGGGCAACATAACGCTGTTTCAGTCAGATGGTGCCCTCCACGCACAACTAGAATAGCATATTGCCTCGTGTCGTATACACCATTATTTTTAGGTCGTTCTGGAACCGAAAGCCATAGACTCGATCATCGAACTCGGAACAACTGGGACTGTTTTTTTTTATTACATAACAATAAAAAAGAAAAAATATATTATAAATTTAATTTTTCGTGTTTTTTTTTTCTATAATAATTAAAAAGTATATAAAATCGCGAAAAATTAAGTTTTAATTCAATGATCGAGTTTATTGCTTTCGGTTCCAGAACGACCTAAATGCCCTCTATACGTTCATCACGGAAATATGCCAAAATTTCGAGTTGAATAGAAACGTAAATCAAACTATAACATTTTATTATATTTTATTAAAATACAGAATATATTTGAATAGAAAATTAAAATTAAATGTTATGCAAAATATTAGTTTTAATTCCGCGAAAAAGATCTAGGCCTGTATGGATGCAGCATCCAGCGCCGCCCCGCTTGCTAAAATATGACGTGTAGGAAAAGCAGTAATAATTAGCATGAACCTATTCTGGATGCCCATGCATCCAATTTATGCATGCTATTTATTATTGCAGGATATTTTGCTTAACATTTAATGTCATGGATTTCCGCTGATTCTATAACTTATAACAAATATCGCTCTTGGTCCTGTCAACCAGACGCAGACCAAAAACTCGTATAAAAATTGCTAAAAGGGTCCAATTTAATTAGCTAGAGAAATTCCGCAGATTTAACGGATATAAAGAAAGAAGAAAAACATTTGATGGCTTTTATAAGGTCAACGACTGAAGGCCCGTGTATTCATTTGAAATATCAGTAGTCACTTTTCCGTTAAAATACTGGTGTTCAGCTGCACCCAGTTAGACTGGAAGTCGACTCCAGTTACCATAACCCCTAGTTGCGAAAGGCTAGGAAGATTACGACTTTTTCGTTTTATCATGTTTTGATATCGATAACGACTCTGCAGATTCGCTAGTTAATTAATTTTGACCTTGTATAAAATATATTGATCCGCCACCTTGTAATATCCCACAACCATATATTAATATTTTGTAAGATACATAACATAGACAGGTGTAATTTTTGTGTTAAATATAAATAAAGTTTGTACAATTAATATAGTATCAATATACAAATATATGCCTGCGGTTTCACTCGCGTGGATTTCAGTGATCGTCCCAGGCGATCCAGACTATAATTATTTTATTCCAGATCTGTTCAAACATCCATCCATCCGAACTTTCGCATTTATAAAAGTAGTAAGATTTTAGTACTGATAAATCTATATACAAACTGGTAGATATCATGATATAATTAATATGTATACTTATTTAAGGGATAAAATACTTGTATGTTTCCTAGGAATATCTAATATTGCCTGCGGAAAAAATCCTTGTGGACAATATTCTCACCGGGATTATATTTACCACCGGCGCGCGGTACCATTTACTATTAGTCCAGTTTATAAGAATATTTGTAAAATACTGGTTTATATATAGCTGAGAATACGATTATAAATCTTATACAGATGTTTTAAAGTTTCGAAGGTACATTCTTTAGGAGAACATCATGCATGTCTTGCAGTGATTGTTCCAAAGCACTTCTGTATTTGTTGCAATCCGTGTCTGGATGTTCAACGAATGCGGAGGTAGCGAAATTCATATCGTTATCTCTGGGATTGTAACATGTTGCATACCCATCAGGCACTAACGGTCCGTAACACATAAATCCATCACACTTGCAAGCGACCTGAAACAAACGGTGATAGAAATTTAATAGAGCTATGAAACAAGGAGACCCACTCCGAAATTATTCTTGGCCGGTCAGAACAGAGATATGATAACAAACACTGGCAGATAACTGTTCGATCGAGTATGTAAAAAGATTATGATGTAATGATTCTCTGATAGTCTTGAGTTAAGTCTCGAAGATTATTCTACCAAATTGTACTTTTTAATCGGATTTTTTTCTAAATTGTATTTTTACCTAAAAAAGATTCGATTTTCAGACGTCGGTAACCGAAATGGTACAGACGCTTAAGGCTAGGACTCGCATCAAAGCGGCCACGAGAGGAGAGATGTGTTCTAACCATCAATAGAATTTCTTTTATTTACACTTCTCGTCGAGATGTGTCATATTTGTTTAGGCCAGCCTCCGCACTCGACGGCGAAGCAGGCAGCAGCGCGCAGCAGATAAGAGAAGAGATGTGGCGGCGGCGGCGTCTGCCTTTCGTGTTACATCGCGCTAAACTGGGGGCGAGTAGCCTGGCCAGATATCTCTGCTCCGGCCTAGCCAAAGCATCTCCTTTTTATAAGGTTGCGTTTGGCCGTAACTCGATCTTATGTGAAGCGATAATACGGCTAGTGAGGAGCACGCTTAATTTTTAGATAAATTTACTTTTAAGGTTATTTTTGATGCCGATAAAATCATTATTGTGGATGCATTTTGGCGCAGTCGGAAGTCAGTGGAAAAATTTGAATCAAACATAATTTTTCGGTTATAATAATTATGTTAGCGCTGATAATTATGACGTCATCGACGCCAGATACAGAGAAAATAATTATGACCATGTTGTAAGCGAGTCCTGTCCAGTGTCCATCCTGCACCACTACCTGTTCTTTTCGGAATTTAAATGAATCCAAGATAGAGCTGACATGCAAAGGAGAAGTGAGCACTTAACAAATTACAACGTACCTGACTAGTAGATATCCTCATATGGGCGCTTTTTGTAAATCCAGAATCAGAATATAATTTTGGTAATTCTACGCCATTTTCGATTGCAGTTAATTTTAATCCTAGTAAATGCCTATCGACACCGAATCCTTGAAGTGCCTGTAATAAAGATTAACGAGATAAATATTGGAATTAGTTGTGCCAAAAATAAGCAAAAAACGTAAGAAGTTAAAGTCCAAGAATTCAATAAATTTTATTTGTAATTGATTTATGCAGTGGTTTTTTCATAAAACTCGATTTTTCAAAGGCCTTTTCGTAATTTTTTTACGCGCGCTTTTTTCTATGAATTATCGTGCATCTCACTGATCTCACTCTGTCAGGCACGATTCCAGGTGAGACAGCGTGCTTTTTGGCCACGCCCACCAGTGAGTTCGAGCCCGCGACTAGAGCTACCTTTTTTTTTTCGGATGGGAAATCATCAAATAACTCCTCCCGCTCTGGGCGGAGCAGGAGGGAGTGTCAGACTTTTACTGACTAAAACCCATCCATGTTCCTTCATCGCCCTTTGTGTTCCGGGGCCACGGTATCTCTTTCGAACAGTCCCGCAACCCCGGCAGGCATCGGTCCTTACGGACCCCTTCCTTTTTGCTGACTTTCTTTGAGGCGCGCGTGGAACACGAACGCGCCGTCGACACGGCCTGTCGTCAAGAGACGGACGGACGGCGAGCTAGCCCAAAGCCCACCGTCCACAGGCCCGCGCCTACGGTGGCCGGGGGCCACGTGGTGGTGGCCCCCGACGCCCGGGGCGTCTCCCGCGGCGGCCGGGACGTTGAGAGTTTCTCTCTCTCTCACGTTCCGCCACCTCCTCTAGCATTACTGCTTCGCAGAAGGAGGTGACGGCGTCCCATTCCGTCTCGCTCCGGACCATGGCTTGCACCAGGGCCGGACGCGAGAGGTCGCCGCCGCCGATCGCCGCTTCGAGGACACGGCGGTGCTCCGCCCACGCGGGGCACACCTCCACCGTGTGCTGCACCGTGTCCTCCGGTCGATCCTCACAGTGGAAGCACCCGGACGTTTCCTCCCGCCCGATTCGGTGCAGGAACCTCCCGAACACACCGTGTCCGGTGAGGACCTGCGTCAGGCGGAAGGTGAGGACGCCGTGGCGTCGCTCAAGCCACTCCTCAAAGAGGGGACTTATCGCCACTATCGTGGCGTGCCCTGCACAGGGTTGCGACAGTCGCTCTCTCCATGTCGCCATGAGATCCCGCCGGAAGTCTGTCCGCTGAGCGACAATTTGCCGCGGCAGCGGAGTTTCCCCCGGCGTAGCGCCTCCGCGCGCCATTCATGTAGGCGCGCGAGGACTATTGCCTCCAGATCCCATGGCGGCAATCCGGCAAGGAGGCTCGCCGCCTCGCGGGAGATCGTGCGGTAGCCCCGGGCCAGCCTTACGGCTACCACCTTTTGGGGCGCGTTCAGATAGTGGGCGGCTCGTCGCCTCAATGAACGCGCCCACACCGGGGCCCCGTAAAGGGCCATAGATCGCACGACTCCCGCGTAGAGCCTCCGGCAGGAGGCGTTTGGCCCCCCCAGGTTGGGCAGGAGCCGCCTGAAGGCAGCCCCGGTCCGTTCCAGTTTGGGGGCCAAACGTCGGAAGTGCTACACGAAGTTCCACCGGCTGTCGAGGACGAGTCCTAGGTACTTCAAAGTCAACTCGACACCGATGGATACCCCTCCTACCGTGAGTAGGGATCCCTGAGGTGGCGCATTCCGAGGCCCATGAAAGCACATGGCCTCGGACTTGTGCAATGCCACCTCGAGACCCAGTTGCCGGATCCTCTCAACGACTATCGCAACCCCGTGTCATCGCTTCGGCCGCCGCCTCGTGCGACCCCCCCTGTGCTAGCACCAGCGTGTCGTCTGCGTAGCAAACCACGCTGACGCCGCTAGGGAGGTCGGCGCGCAGCACCCAGTCGTAACCGATGTTCCACAAGGACGGCCCTAAGACCGATCCCTGTGGAACACCGCACGACATCTCTCGCCGGTTCCATTCTCCGCTGCGACCGGGGTAGATGACGGCTCTGTCCGTCAGATAGTCCCCGACCACTCGACGGAGGTAGGTCGGCACCCGGTGATACCGGAGTGCCTCCCTAATGCAGCTCCAGGGCATGGAGTTGAAAGCGTTGGCGATGTCGAGAGACACCGCCAAGACAACCCCACCCCTGGACACCGCATCCCCCGTCGTGAGGGCTCTCACGCGCATGATGGCGTCCACCGTAGAGCGCCCCTTGCGGAAACCAAACTGGTGTTCCGCAAGATCCGGCCCAGTCCCCGCAAGGTGCTCGGCGAGGCGGTTTGCAATGACTCTTTCAAAGAGCTTGCCCACCTCGTCGAGCAGCACCACGGGCCGGTATGCGGACGGAGAGTCCGCAGGGCGCCCGGCTTCCGGATGAGGACCAGCTTTCCCGTCTTCCAACGAAGCGGGAACTGGCCTCTCTCCAAGCATTCGCTTAGGAGCCCCTCCAGTCGTGGCCCGAGAGCCTCCGAGGCCAGGAACCAGGCTTTGCCAAGCAAGCAGTCGGGTCCTGGGCGGTATTTTTGGCGCTGAGCCTGCGTACCGCCACTCTTAGGTCTACCCCAGTCACTTCCGGAGCGTCGTCGTCGTCGTCCTGTTGGTCCGCTTCCAGCATCGCAGGCGGCGGAGCCATAGGCGGGGGTGGGTGTTCCCCTCGCGAAGGGAACAGAGTGCTCACCACGTCCTCCACGAGCTCAGGCCGGAGACTCTGCGTCAGTGGGGGGGCCTAGGGGCGGAGTTTGTCCCGCACCAACTTGTAAGGGCGCCCCCACGGATCTCTGTCGAGAGTCCCCAGCATCTCCTCGCGGGCCAGATCCCTGGCCCGCAGGACAGCCTCGCGGAGGGTAGTCTTCGCCGCTCTGTACCCCTCATAAAGCTCCGCCTCAATGCCTGCCGCATCCGGTGGGCGGATGTGGAGCCTGCGATGCCTGGCGTACAGGTGTCGCGCAGCCATGCACGCCTCGCGCAGAGATGTCAGCTCACGCGACCACCAGTACACCTGACGCCGGGCGCATCTTGGCCGAACACGGGGCATTGCCACGTCGCATATGTCAGACATGGCCTCCTGGAACCACCCTGCCTCATTGTTAACGTCGGCAGACCTGTCCGGTGATGTCACCCAGGCCTGCACGATCGAGGCTTCCAGGAGGAGCTCCCGGTCCAGCTGCTTCAGCGCCCAGCGCGGACCACTCGGGGCCTGTTGGACCGGCGCGCTTGAGTTCTGGGTGCCGCTGGCCCATTCGCCGCTGGCGCTGGCACCGGCACAGTCACCGCCTGTGCGGCAGCCTTGCCCTTCCTCCTCCTGGGCGCCTTCTTAGTCGGCGCCGGTTTTGCCGGAGCCGACTATTTCCCAGGGGGGGGGGGGGGGTGCCACAGCTCTGCCGGAGGGCTGGCTCGACGGCCCAGGCCCGGGTGTGGCAGCCGCAGCAGCCGCGTATGACGCCGTGCTCGGCATCGTGCTCGGGCCCGCGGCTGCCTTGTTAGCACCCAGGGGGGGGGCGCAGGACGATTCCCTCCAGGACGGAGAACCGCGCCTAGAAGGACGCCAGCTCCTGCCTGTGGTGTATATAACCTACATGTTAAATACTCTGTGTTAGTTTCCTTAAGAAAAATAAATGACTGACAGTTGGTTCGCAGACTTGGTTTTATTCTGTTTCTTTTAATAATATATTTCCGAATTACGTGCAAACACAACTGGCGACGAGGATTAAACACAGAATGCCGATCGGAAAAATCGAGCAATTCGATTTATCGAATAAAAAATGGTTGGCATACATCCGACGTGTGGAACAGTTCATGGCGCTCAACGAAATTAAGGCAGGATTACATGTAGCTACATTAGTGACTCTAGTGGGTCAAGCTACGTATGATCTGATGTGCGATCTTTGTGCGCCGGATAATCCGGAAAACAAAAGTTTTCAAGAGTTAGTGAAAATAGTCGGCGACCATCTCGAACCAAAGCGCTCGGAAATAGCGGAGCGGCATGTTTTCAGATTGAGACGTCAAAATAATGGTGAAAGTCTGAGCGATTATTTGCAAGTCCTCAAACATTTGGCCAGCACGTGCAACTTCAAAACGGGTCTTGAAGAAAACCTTAGAGACCAGTTCGTGTCTGGTCTTGTGGGCGATGACATGAGATCGCGACTTTTTGCCGAGCCGACACTGACGTACAAGAAAGCGGTGGTGCAACGTCGACTAGTACCGGAGCGCCTGAGCCAATGCATAGGCTTGCAACGGGACGAGCCGGACGTGGGAGGGCGCACGCTGCAAACGGCAACAGTGGCAGCAGCAGCAGCGAGGGCGCACCGCGCGCTCCTGTTGCGCCTGCAGATGATTCGCAACGCGCATCTCAACAATCGTGTTGGCGGTGCGGGAAGGGCCATCGTGCAATCATGTGGAGGTCGGGGCATACTCGGCGAGAGACTTAAAACTGTTTGTTATTAAAAATGGTGGACCGCCTTTAATGGGTAGATCTTGGTTGAGTAAATTAAATATTGATAACATAACCATTAACGAAATGATGTTAAATTTAGTGGATGACAAATTAGTCGATAGTTTAAAAAAGGAATTCCCTACCGTGTTTGCCCCAGGTCTCGGCACATGTACCAAACAATTTGTGTTAAGGTTAGGCGACCTGACGCCTGTATTTATGAAAGCTAGATCATTACCGCTAGCGTTACGAAGACCTGTTGAATTAGAGTTACAACGACTCGAGGCAGAGGGCGTAATTCGTAAAGTGGACTATTCAGATTATGGAACACCCATTGTGCCGGTGATCAAGAAATCGGGTGAGATTCGTATATGTGGAGATTATAAAGTTACCATTAATCCAAAGTTAATTCGCGATCCGTACCCTATGCCACGAATCGAGGAGTTGTTCGCCGCGTTAAGTGGCGGCGAACTGTATTCTAAAATCGACCTTACTAACGCGTATCAACAATTATTTTTAGATGAGAATTCGCGAGCTTGCACTGCGATAACCACACATATAGGCACTTTTGTTTACCTTCGTACACCGTTCGGTTTGACTTGCATACCCGAAAAATTCCAAAAATTTATGGAAGAAACTCTAAGGGGTTTAAACGGCACTGCAGTGTTTTTGGATGATGTGGCTGTCACAGGTGCCACCAGGTCAGAACACATTGCTAATCTAAGGGCTGTGTTGTCTCGTTTACGTGAGGTTGGTTTGCGAATAAAAATAAAGAAATGTAGTTTCATGGAAGAAAGCATAACTTATTTAGGTTTCATTATTGATAAGCAGGGTTTGCACCCAGATCCAAACAAAATTAAAGCCATTGTGGATGCACCTCCACCAGGAGATTTGACACAGCTCAGATCTTTCCTAGGTATGATAAATTATTATGCCAAATTCATACCTCAGATGAGTACTATTTTACATCCCTTGCATAGTCTATTGCGCAAACAAAGTGTGTGGGTCTGGTCAGCAGATTGTGTAAAGGCTTTCCATGATATTAAAGCAGCGATTCTAAGTAGTAAGGTTTTGGTACACTATAACGCTGACCTACCTTTAGTGTTAGCCGTTGATAGTAGTTCGTATGGTATCGGCAGTGTGCTATCACATCGGTTTCCGAACGGGGACGAGCGTCCAATTTGTTTCGCGTCACGAACGTTAAATGCGGCGGAACGATCGTACAGTCAGTTGGACAAGGAAGCGCTCGCAATTATTGCTGGTGTTATTAAACACCACCAATATATTTATGGTCGCCATTTCATTATCAAAACGGACCATAAGCCTTTAACTTTTATATTTGGGTCTAAATTTGGATTACCGCAAACGGCGGCTAGTAGGCTGCAACGGTATGCCACAAGACTGGCGTCTTATGATTTTGAGATTGAATTTGTCAAATCAAGTGAAAACGGTAATGTCGACGTATTATCCCGACTGCCACTACCTTATGAACGTAAACATTGTGATGACTTGGGTTTGGTATCTTATGTAAATTATGTTGAAGAAACAATTCCAATAAGTGCAAAAGAGGTGGCTTCTTGTACCCAGAATGACAACGTTTTGAATAAAATTAAAAAATATCTTATAATGGGTTGGCCTTCAAAGGTAACGTCAGAGTCTGAAAAACCATTTTTCCATCGAAAGGATAATTTAGCTTTGGATCGTGGTTGTATTCTATATAATCACCGAGTGATCATACCGGAGCCTCTGAGAAAACCAGTCCTGGCCGAACTGCATGAAGGGCATTTAGGGGTAGTTAAGATGAAAAATATAGCTAGGAGTTATGTTTATTGGCCCACATTGGATGTTGAAATTGAGACCATCACGAAAAATTGTAGTGCTTGTTGTCAGCAGCGTGATGCTCCCCCACGTTCTTTACTACATCCGTGGGAATTTCCAGCACGCCCCTGGCAAAGGTTGCATATTGATTTCGGTGAATTTCAAGGTAAACATTATCTTGTCACGGTTGATGCCCATAGTAAGTGGATTGAAGTGCAGAAAATGTCTGGCACAAATGCTGTGGCGACAATAGGTAAACTTAGGGAATTGTTCACTCGTTTCGGTCTCCCCTCGCAAATAGTGAGCGACGGCGGACAGCCTTTTGGTTCGACCGAAGTAGCAAATTTCTTTAAAAGTAATTTCATTTCTCATACGATCACTAGTCCCTATCGGCCGGCGGGTAACGGAGCAGCCGAGAACGCAGTGAAGTTAGTAAAGCGTGCCATGAAAAAGGCTACGCATGAGGGCGTTGACGTGGATACGGCAGTCAGTAAATTTTTATTCCAACATCGGAATTGCGAACACGCGACTACAGGTGTCGCGCCCGCTGAGGCGATGCTTGGCAGACGGCTCCGGGGTAGGCTAGACGTGCTGCGGCCGAGTTCCGAGCGCACCAGCGAGGAGGCAGCAGCTCGTACTGCGCGCCACAGCCCGGGCACTGACCGCCACGCTGCGCCCGGGGATCGGGTACTAGCACGAGACTACCGGCAGAGCGCTGATAAATGGGCGGCTGCCGAGGTCATTGGAAGAGAGGCACCGCTCACATATCGAGTGCGGTGTGACGATGGTAGGGAGTGCAAAAGGCACATTGATCAGCTGCTACCCATTGAAAAGAGGACTGGTACCTCTATACGGCATTCCGTAGACATGGGTAATGAGTATGACGACTCAGAACGCGGGGATAGTCAGGTTAGTAAGGAAATTACTAGATGCCCGGAAGATACCTCTTGTGCTCAAACCCAAGATCAAGGTGTACGACCATTGTCAACACCAGGTCAGGTTCCTGATACTGTTCAGACTCCTGAAAATTCTTGTATGCGTCCAAAGCGCACTTGTACTTTGGGTAAAAAGAATTATCGGGTATAATGATTTGTTTAGTTCATTGTATTTTTTATTTGTTTAACGAGAATAGCAGTTATATTTCTTTTTCTTTTTGTAATGGTAGTAATTGTTTTATGTTGATTGAAAAGAAATGGTTCTTTTCTTAAGAGGGGACGTGTGGTGTATATAACCTACATGCTAAATACTCTGTGTTAGTTTCCTTAAGAAAAATAAATGACTGACAGTTGGTTCGCAGACTTGGTTTTATTCTGTTTCTTTTAATAATATATTTCCGAATTACGTGCAAACACAACTCTGCCGAACCAGGTTCAGGACCTGGTTCTCCACTGGCACGGGCTCGGCTTGTCGCTGCTGCTGCAACTGGTGGCCCCCATTTGCAGGCGCAACGCGGGTGCCAGCCTCACGCAGACTGGCCAGGTCTGCATGGAGCTTGGCGTTCTCCTTTTGGAGAACCTCCATGGCGGCCGTCAGGCGGGCCAGCTTCACCCGCAGTTTGGCCACCTCCTCTCCACCTATCGGAGGAGGAGGAGGGGAAGGCCCCGCAAAGTTGGCCTCCGCTGCCGCCATAATGGAGGCGGAAGCCGCGGGAATGGCCCTGAGTTTAGACGATGTCTTTATCTTCAAGGCCACGCTCCTTATCGCAGCTTCCACCTCCTTTGCAAACCTGGCCTTACGCTCCACCTCGGAGCCGCCAGGTGCACCCGCCTTGTCGCCAGACCCGCGAGCATTGGTGCCCGGGTGGCGATTAGTGCTACCTTAAGCTACAAAATTTAATATTATTTTTACCTGGACTGTGTAGTTTTTATGAGAATTGATAGCGCCCTTTAATGCAGAAATCTTCTCTTTAGGGCTGCTTTGAGAATTCAACATCGTTTTTGCAAATTCTATAGATTCGATTGAGCATGATCTTATAGTTTCTGTTCGCCCTCCGATATACATCCTTGTTGCTGCAGATTCATAATGAGCTCCAGGTACTTTGTGTAACCTAAAAAAAAAGTCTTGCAGATGAGCTAAAAGCTTTAATTTAGGGGTGTACCTACATTAGCTGAGATTTATAGCTGCTTAGATTTACAAAACTATCACCCAAACACACTATTCTTGTAATTAAACATAAATTAAATTAGCTAGCGAAACTCCACACGCAGTCATGGGTATCGAATTCCAAACCTGATAAAACGATTTCAATTGTTTTATCATGTAAGATATTGATATAATTTAAAGTTCATAGGTAAGTACCACCTTCGAGTAAGCATCTGTTAGCTGTTTTATCGGCGTGCGCTGACCAAACCAGAAATTAACAACATTTTTTTACCCTAACCATTAATACTAAAAATAAGCATGGATAATTCGTACCTGTAGAAGGCTAGTTGCATAGCCATTTGTAGATAGCTATCTGGGCTCAACTTTTGCGACTTGATAAAGTTCTTTCCATACTTGTCGTACTGGAAGCAGTTCAACTGTAAGTTTCCAACTAAACTGAAACATAAGTAGGTATTTAATTGCACAGAAGTAATAATAGTAATTACAAGAGTTATTAACAATATACCTACTGGCTGATATTAATATTATATAACAACAGCGAGGTTTCCCGTTTCCCTCGTAGTCATCGTGTGGCAGGCACGACATTATATTGTTGGCCCAAAACTTCCCCACTATCACGTCACGTCGTCGGATGAAGAAAAATACAAAGATAGTGTGCATTCGGTTCTACGAAGGTCTGACGAAGAAATATACGCAAGTACCTATTGCTAAAGTGCGTTTATAACTGACTAGCTTCTGCCAGCGGCTTCGAAAGCGTGAAGTTTGATAATTGTCCCATGGGATCTTACTACTGGGATAAAGAGTATCCTATGTTTTAATCTAGGTTATAAACTATCTGTGTGCAAAATTTCATCCAAATCCGTTCAGTTGTTTTTGCGTGAAAGAGTAACAAACATCTATACATCCATACTCACAAACTTTCATTCATCATCATCATCATCATTTCAGCCGAAAGACGTCCACTGCTGGACATAGGCCTCCCCCAAGTGTCGCCACATTGAACGGTCATGTGCGACTCGCATCCAGCGGATTCCCGCAGCCTTCACCAGGTCATCGGTCCACCTAGTGGGAGGCCTTCCAAAGCAACGTCTTCCGGTTCGCGGTCGCCACTCCAGAACTTTTCGGCCCCATCGGCCATCCGTTCTGCGAGCAATGTGCCCTGCCCACTGCCACTTAAGTTTGGCAATTCTTCGGGCTACGTCGGTAACCTTGGTTCTCTTGCGGATGTCTTCATTTCTGATTCGATCGCGCAAGGAAACTCCGAGCATAGCCCTTTCCATTGCCCTTTGGGTGACTTTAAGCCTTCTGATGAGGCCCATTGTAAGCGACCACGTTTCGGTCCCGTATGTAATCACTGGCAACACACACTGGTCATAGACTTTCGTCTTGAGACACTGCGGTAGATTGGACGAGAAGATACCGCGCAACTTCCCGAACGCTGCCCAGCCGAGTCGGATTCGACGATTGACCTCTTTCTCGAAGTTAGACCTACCTAACTGGACCGTTTGTCCCAGGTACACATAATCGTCTACAACTTCGAGTGTAGAGTCTCCGATCTTGATAGGAGTGGGTGTGACATGGGCATTCAACATGACCTTGGTTTTGTCCATGTTCATTTTAAGACCCACTCTTCCGGAAGCTCTACTGAGGTCATCGAGCATTGTACTGAGGTCCTCCATGGTCTCAGCCATGACCACTATGTCGTCGGCAAACCGAAGGTGAGTGATGTACTCGCCATTGACGTTGATGCCTAGCCCTCTCCAGTCCAGAACCTTGAAGACATCCTCCAGTGCAGCAGTAAACAGTTTCGGAGATATGACGTCTCCCTGTCTCACACCTCGCTGCAGGAGGATAGGTTCTGAGACTTGGTCCTGAAGTCGGACTGACATGGTGGCGTTTTTGTACAAACACTTCAAAACCTCGATGTACCGATAGTCGATTTGGCACCGTTGGAGAGACTGCAGTACAGCCCAGGTCTCGATCGAATCGAAGGCTTTCTCGTAGTCCACAAACGCTAAACAGAGAGGCAGGTTATACTCTTCGGTCTTCTGTATAACTTGCCGCAGCGTATGTATGTGGTCTGCGGTGCTATAGCCTTTTCGGAAACCGGCTTGTTCGGGTGGCTGGAAATCGTCAAACCTGCGCGCGAGACGATTCGTGATGACTCTAGAAAACAACTTGTAGACATGGCTTAGAAGTGAGATGGGCCTATAATTCTTCAACCGGGCATTGTCACCCTTTTTGAAGAAGAGCACCACCACACCCCTGCACCATGCCTGTGGCGTTTTTCCCTCAAGTATGACGGAATTAAACAGCTTCTGAAGGGCCTTAAGTACCGGTTTTCCACCCGCCTTCAGGAGTTCGGCCGTAATTCCGTCATCACCCGGTGCCTTGTTGTTTTTGAGCTGCTTCAGAGCCATCCTGATCTCGTACAGGCTGACGTCCGGGATGTCTTCAGTATAGTGTCGGGTCAGTCTAGCTCTTGGGTCGTTTGCTAGATCTACGACGGGTTTACTAGTTGACGTGTACAACTGTCCATAGAAGCTCTCGATCTCCCTCAGAAGCTCCGGTTTGGCGGATAAGATCCTACCATCGTCGGTCTTCAGTTTTGTGAGCTGGCTCTGCCCAATAGCCAGATCTCTTGCAAATACCTTGGAGCCTTTATTCCGCTCAATCGCGTCTTTAATACGCTCGGTATTAAAGCGGCGGAGGTCGCTCTTCAAGGATTTAGAGATCCGTCTATTGAGCTGCCGATATTTACACGCCTCGTCTGAAGACTGCAGGATCATCTCACGCCGCTCCTTCATGAGCTTGAGAGTGTGATCGGAGAGCCTCTTGCTCTGATCTGTACGACGCGCCTTGAAGAACTTAGACCCGGTCGTATGGACAGTTTCCACGAACCCATCGTTGTACTCGTCCACTGAGCTTCCTAGGCACTCGAAACGGTTGTGGAGTTCAAGCTGAAAGCTCTCGGGGTTTTGGATTTGGATCTGTGCTGGACGGAGCGTAGACTTCATCAGTCGATACCTTTCAAGTAGGGCGTGCAAAACCGGAATGTCTTCGAAACCGGTTTTGAATTCCGGGTTTGAGGGCTGAAAACCGGAAACCGGTGTTAGCCCCGGTTTCGGAAACATTTATTTTTTATTTTTATACATAGTTGAATTTTAACAACAAAACAATATTTTCAGATACACAAATAAAACAAATTGTATCAAACCTCTTTTTAATCAACCATTTATGCCAATACCAAGAAGACCACATTAATAGTTTGGAATATGGATAACATGAACTTAAAATAATATAAAGATTAACTAACTGAGATCAAATCAACAACAAGTAAGTTTGTGGTATCTCTAATCGCATTGTCAGTTTTGGCAGAAACTCCAAATCCCAGTGTTACGAGAAATGCGTATTTTGGAAATGTGTACCCACTGTTAACTTACGGTGTTATATTGGGGGAACTCGACAAACGTACAATCCACATTAATTCTCCAAAAGAAATGTTTTAAGACAATATATAACATGCATAGTACCGAATCATTAAGAAATTGAAAAGATTCAAAACAACGTCTCGATTTTTAAATCTTGAGCTCATAAATTACGAAATACTAACAACATTAAAGGATTCATAATTGACTATAAACGAGATCAAATCAATTGTGTAACTAATTTAAATAAACAATAATATTTTTTTTCCATGAGACCGCTGTTCTTGATAATTTGTTCATAAGAATAGAAGTGCATCTAACATTTTATCAGATCATAGCGTACTTCCTATTTTGTTGCAAAAGTACCCAGCACTCGAAAAGGCTTTCCCACTCTCAACACTTGTTGGTCGTACACACATCAAATAGTTACGTCATGCTTTCATACATGGCTTGTTCTACCTTAACAAACCATGCAAGGTCGAAATAAGACCGATTCTTGGGGGTTTTCCTGCATTTATCCAATTCCTTATCAAGCTGCTCTTGAAGAGTTAGCTAATCAGCTACAACTTCAGCGTCAGATGATAACGATAACGATGGCACGGACTACTCGGAGACAACTACGTGTGGCTGACACTGGCAGACCACCATCAGGGATTTTAATTTTGATAACACAAAAATGTAGTCGCTAATTAGTCAAAATTAGTCGCCAAATAGCAGATTTGGTCGTTCACTGGTTCAAAAGATATAAGGGTTTATACGTGGCCCTGCTGGAGAGAGCCTACCCCAGCAGAGCCACATTAATATCTCAAAAACTAGGGCACCTAGCGAAGATCTGTTTTCTCCCATATTTACTCGCTAATTAGTCAAAATTAGTCGCCAAGTTACAGATTCAGTCGGTGTGTCATTAAAAAGATATTAAGGAATTCAATTTCCCCATACAGTGGTACAACCAAGTACAAAATACTTAAAGTAGTTTTTAGACCTTATATCTTTTGAACCAGTGACCGCCCAATTCTGATATTTGGCGACTAATTTCGACTAATTAGCGAGTAAATATGGGAGAAAACAGATCTTCGCTAGGTGCCCTAGTTTTTGAGATATTAATGTGGCTCTGCTGGAGTAGGCTCTCTCTAGCAGGGCCACCTATAAACCCTTATATCCTTTGAACCAGTGACCGACCAAATCTGATATTTGGCAACTAATTTCGACTAATTAGCGATTAAATTTTTGTGTTATCAAAATTAAAATCCCTGATGGTGGCTCTGACAGTGTCAGCCACACGACAACTACGGCGATGGTATCAGAGTCATTGAGCTTATATTTTAGCTGCTGCAATAAGTTTGTAATAGTCGCAGATATGTCAGCACCATTGGGTTTGGGAAAAGTTTAAGGTAAGGTTTGAGTTTGGGCAGGCAGGATCGGGTCGCAGGAGTCACTTCGTGGGTGCGGGGGTCGCAGAGGGAGAAGTGTAAGAGGGTGTAGGTTGCGTTCGGATTTATTTGATGACTCTCAATAGGGTATATGCATGATTTTTTTTTATCACTCTAAACAAAGCGTATTAACATCAGAAATAGCAAAGTGAAATTATTTTTTTAATATGTATAAAAAATACTAAGGTATAAGCATTTGAAATTGCTGATTAGACAGAGTGATCCGATACAGCGAATGACGTCATTCGCTGCATCGACGTACAAAATCCATACTAAATTCCGTTTATCTAGAAAGAGATAGAAACAAAAGTATAAATGGTTATAACTTTTGTGTTGTTTGGGCGATTTATGTTTTGTTTTCGCTTTTTGTCATTATTTTTATAGTACTTTGACATTCCGTATCGGATAAAAAAAAGAAAATTTATGCATATTCCCTATTGAAGATTTCTTAATTAAGTGCGTTCGAAAAAATAATTTAAATCAAAATGTAATTCAATAACGGGAAAACCGGTGTTAACTCCGGTTTTAACTCTCAAACCCGGTTTTCAAAAATCCGTAAGTTTTGTCCGGTTTCCGGTTTTTACCAAAACCGGAAAACCGGTTTTGCACGCCCTACTTTCAAGCTTGATATTGATGTTCAATGTGCCTCTTACCATGCGGTGATCGCTCCCGGTTTTCACCGAATTGATCACAGAGACATCATTGAACATTTGCTTCTTGGTTGACATAATGAAGTCGATCTCATTTCTAGTTGCACCATCGGGGCTCTGCCAGGTCCACTTCCTGTGCTCACGCTTTCTGAAGAAGGAGTTCATCATATAGAGGCCCTCCTTCTCCATAAAACTAGCTAGTTGGTGGCCCCGGCGATTCCGACGTCCAACTCCAAATTGCCCCACCTGCAGCTCATCACCGTCTCGTTTGCCCAGTTTCGCGTTAAAGTCCCCCATGACAACTGTGAAGTGAGTTTTGGAACCATGCATGGCTTTAGAGATATCCTCATACATGGTCTCCACTTCGTCGTCGGGGTGTGCCGAGGTTGGGGCGTAGACCTGTATGACCTTCAGCGAATATCTTGAGGATATTCTGAGTATAAGGTACGCCACCCTGGTCGACACACTCTCGATCTTCACCACGTTGTTCACAAGGGACTTGTGGACGATAAACCCAACACCACCCTGGGATTGCCGGTCACCCTCACAGAAATAGAGCAGGTTGCCGGATTTCAGGATTATCGTGTCCTCCCCCTCTCTTCGGACTTCAGATAATCCCACAATACTCCATCGCAGCCTGCTCAATTCCTCTTCGAGTTCCGCTATCTTCTCGTCGGTCCGGAGTGTGCGCGTGTTATATGTTGCCAGGTCTAGTCGTCGGTATTGGCAGCCGGATCCCTTCCGGAGATTCTTCGCACCCCTTGCCACGCCGTAGCCTCGACCGCTGCCGTAGTCGAGGGTAGACGGGCTGCCGGGCACTAGGGGCCATTTTTGTGATGCGCTATTAATTTGGGGGGGTTTTGCCATAATCGCCACGCTTGGCAGGCGGGTTGGCGATCGCAGTGAGTGCGGTTCTTACACAAGACACAGAGAGCGCTGCTGCCCATTCTCTGGTAAATCCCTTAGTCGCCTCTTACGACACCCACGGGAAGATATGGGATGGTGTTATTCTTTACGTCCGACACCATACGGACAACTTTCATTTATAATATTATATATAGTAGGCTAAGCATTTACTAAGTAGTGCGTTTTTCTAGAAGATTTCAATGGTAGCGTTAAACGCGCACTTCACGACTGGCCGTACTGTAAGCTTAAAAATACTTACCGGTCTAAATTATTTTTGGCATTTTCTATCATGCTACTAACATCTGGGGTCACATTAAATTTCAACAGAGTCGGTTGTTTAGGGCTTGATGAAGAAGTTCCGGGAGCTTTATTTTGTTCACTGAAAAATAATAAAGTGGATTTAAAATGTAAGTACAATTGGTGAAATAATGTTACGAACTAGAAACGCGCCGTAATTCTCGACATTTGCAAAGTTCTGCTAGATAGTTGACTTAGTTTTTATTGCAAGTGCGCGCGATTTCTGCTTGATTAAAGCACCAAACAATAAGTGATTTGTGTGTAATTAATTGTAGGAAAAGAAATATGTAAAAGTAAGTGCCAACTTATGTAAACAAAACATACTTAATGGTCTATTATATCATCTCTGTCATCGCCTAAGCAAGTAGGTATAATGTCGATGATGATGAAAATGATATTAATTTGTTTAAAATATGTATAGAAAAATATAAGTAAATAACTTACATATATTTGATAATGAAATCCGTTAATACAGCTATAGGCTGACCTTCTGCAGGCGAATGTTCATACGTAAGGCCCGTGACTCCGTCAGCACCAACAATAAACTGAAAGAAACGATTTTTTTGCAAAGAGATTTAAAAGTAATATTTAAATGTCTTTGGTTGCTAATACTTAAATATCACCTACGCATGAAACATAATACCCACCCTCTTTGAAACGACAATCTTCATACATAATGCGTACTTACTTGAACTGTTTTGTCGAACCAACGGTTGGCACCGTTACTGCGCGAGCCACCGCCATGGATTGTCTGTGCTCCAGCTATGTTTCTGCGGCCGTTCGCATCCTTACTTTTCCACAAGTCAACAGCACTATCCAAGCATAGAACCACCAGACTTTTCTCTACGTCTGCTAAAGATTCTCTGTTTGTTTGGTCTGAAATAATGATTCAAGATTTTTCATCTGTCAATCGGCTGTCGGGGTCGACGTGTCGTGAATTCGTGATACTACATTACTATAAGAATGTGCGTACCTACCTTTAGCAAGGAGTTGATAAGCTTTTGCCCAAGAGTCACGATTTTCAGATGTAAGAATTCCAATGCCCTGATTATTTGGTGAGCTCGAGAGATCAATTACTGTTTTCAATTGTTGAGTAATTTGATCTTCATTCAGTATTACGTTGTCTTCGCCCCAGAGGTCAACATGAAATATCTAAAAAAAAAGACATAAGTAGGTATAGGTACCCACACTACAATGCAAACGAGCAAAATCAGAGGATCAAGGTGAACAAAAATTATGAATTTTATATGATGTTTAACGACTGTTTAGCCCTGTTTGTATCAAAAGTTATGCTAGTGAACTTTTCAACAAGGCCAACATCACTTGATACGAAAAGGTCAACAACTATCACGGATGACGGAAGTCTTGTATTGTCTGCCAATTTAATGGCCAATGTATTTTTTTTGGTACTATGGCTATAAAATAGACATTATGAGATCTTAAGGTGACACTAGTCGACATTTTTTCCATCGAAATTTCAGGAGGGTATTACTCCACTGTTTGACACTGTACAGTCGGGGTCTTTTCCCCCTGACCATTTTAATTTTTTTTCGCTTAAAACATGCTGAGGCGCCGAGCCACGCCCCCGTAAAGTTTGGGCCTATTAGGAAAGCCTCAACTTTGGCGCGCAAAATAACAATAACTCTCGTTTGGCGTGCGTCGTCAGTGCGCTCGGCCGATTCGTTATCTTTTCATTCATTATTTCTATACAAAGTCAACGGGGCGGGGCTAGAGAGCGTTTCTATGTTGCGAGTGCAAGCAAAAATAAGCTTAATGGTGGTCAGGCGGGAGTGTCCTCGATAGTACATACAAAGCTAAACATGATATCGTTTTGTCTCATTATTAATTTTGTCTGTGCGGAAACAGAATAGTAACGTAAAAAGCCAATAAAAAGTTACGAGCTACCAAAGCTTCGTTTTTATTCCCAATTTTAACGCTACTTTGGGCGTAAAATAGTAGTGAAAGAAGTGTAGAATTTCCAAAACAAAGTCGGTACCGACAAAGCACAATTACCGAAGAATTAAATACATTTTATTTGTAATTGTTTTATGCAGTGGTTTTTTCATAAAACTCTATTTTCCAAAGGCCTTTTCGTATTTTTTTACGTGCGCTTTTTATTATGAATTATCGTGCATCTCACTAAACTCACTCTGTCGGGCACGATGCCTGAGACAGCGAGCTTTTTGGCCTAATGAGTTCGAGGTCGCAACTATTGTCACCTTAATAAAGCAATATTTAGGTATACCACACATCATTAAACTAACCTACTTATGTAAGTACCTACATAAGATGTTCTGAATCTGATGAAAATCTGTGCTGTTGCCTAGAAAAGGGCAATACCTACACGGTCAAAATTGCATGGAACAGCAGTTTTTTAATTCGTGATGAAAAATTTCGGATATGGGGGGGAGGGGTTCGAATGACAAGGTAACCGTTTGTGCGTCGGTATCCCTCCACCCTGTATATTAGTTGGTATTAATA
The DNA here is from genome assembly GCA_905147715.2 of Xestia xanthographa. Lineage (NCBI taxonomy): Eukaryota > Metazoa > Arthropoda > Insecta > Lepidoptera > Noctuidae > Xestia > Xestia xanthographa. The sequence continues at coordinate 16,431,050 of LR990655.1, read as the reverse complement.
CATTTAATCAAAGCTTAATAATAAGCTTTATACATTAATTAATAGTGATAAGTCAAGTCAAGTGAAGATTGCCTTTTAGGATTGAAAACACTTACATGGTTGTTATGTATGACGGTTACGTGCTTGCTATTATTAAAGGATAACTTGTCCCGTTTCTCGTGAGGTATTCTGCATGTTCCAAATATCTTTTTATATTGTACCATGTCCAGTGGATTCTTACCCATCATATCAAGGGGGATTTTGTCACTAAAAATAAAAAAGTTATAAGTAAAAGTTGTAAAGAGTAATCTTACCATCTCATCATTATCATCATCATTTCAGCCGAAAGACGTCTACTGCTGGACATAGGCCTCCCCTAAGTGTCGCCACATTGACCGGTCCCGTGCGACTCTCATCCAGCGGATTCCCGCAACCTTCACCAGGTCATTGCTCCACCTAGTGGGAGGCCTTCCAACGCAACGTCTTCCGGTTCGCGGTCGCCACTCCAGAACTCTTCGGCCCCATCGGCCATCCGTTCTGCGAGCAATGTGCGCCCTGCCACTTAAGTTTGGCAATTCTTCGGGCTACATCGGTAACCTTGGTTCTCTTGCGGATGTCTTCATTTCTGATTCGATCGCGCAAGGAAACTCTGAGCATAAGCCTCTTCATTGCCCTTTGGGTGACTTTAAGCTTTCTGATGAGGCCCATTGTGAGCGACCACGTTTCGGTCCCGTATTTGATCACTGGTAACACACACTGGTCATAGACTTTCGTCTTGAGACACTGCGGTAAGTTGGACGAGAAGATTTCGCGCAACTTCCCGAAAGCTGCCCAGCCGATTCGGATTCGCCGATTGACCTCTTTCTCGAAGTTAGACCTACCTACCTGGACCGTTTGTATCAGGTACACATAATCGTCTACAACTTCGAGTGTAGTCTCCGATCTTGATAGGAGTGGGTGTGACATGGGCATTCAATATAACCTTGGTTTTGGCCATGTTCATTTTCAGACCCACTCTTCCGGAAGCTCTACTGAGGTCATCAAGCATTATACTAAGGTCCTCTATGGTCTCAGCCATGACCACTATATCGCCGGCAAACCGAAGGTGAGTGATGTACTCGCCATTGACGTCGATGCCTAGCCCTCTCTAGTCCAGAACCTTGAAGACATCCTCCAGTGCAGCGGTGAACAGTTTCGGAGATATGACGTCTCCCTGTCTCACACCTCGCTGCAGGAGGATAGGTTCCGAGGCTTGGTCCTGAAGTCGGACTGACATGGTGGCGTTTTTGTACAAACACTTCAACACCTCGATGTACCGATAGTCCATTTGGCACCGTTGGAGCGACTGCAGTACAGCCCAGGTCTCGATCGAATCGAAGGCTTTCTCGTAGTCCAGAAACGCTAAACAGAGGGGCAGATTATACACTTCGGTCTTCTGCATAACTTGCCGCTGCGTATGTATGTGGTCCACGGTACTAAAGTTTTCGGAAACCGGCTTGTTCGGGAGGCTGGAAATCGTCAACCTGCGCGCGAGACGATTCGTGATGACTCTAGAAAACAACTTGTGGACATGGCTTAGAAGTGAGACGGGTCTATAATTCTTCAACCGGGCATTGTCACCCTTCTTGAAGAAGAGTAACACCACACCCCTGCCTGTGGCGTTTTTCCCTCAAGTATGACGGAATTAAACAGCTTCTGAAGGGCCTTAAGTACCGGTTTTCCACCCGCCTTCTGGAGTTCGGCCGTAATTCCATCATCACCCGGTACCTTGTTGTTTTTGAGCTGCTTCAGAGTCATCCTAATCTCGTACAGGCTGACGTCCGGGATGTCTTCGGTATAGTGTCGGGTCAGTCTAGGTCTCGGGTCGTTTGCTAGACCTACGACGGGTTTACTGGTTGACGTGTACAACTGTCCATAGCAGAAGCTCTCGATCTCCCTCAGAAGCTCCGGTTTGGCGGATAAGATCCTACCATCGTCGGTCTTTTGTTTCGTGAGCTGGCTCTGCCCAATAGCCAGATCTCTTGCAAATACTTTGGAGCCTTTATTCCGCTCAATCGCGTCTTTAATACGCTCGGTATTAAAGCGGCGGAGGTCGCTCTTCAAGGATTTAGAGATCCGTCTATTGAGCTGCCAGTATTTGCACGCCTCGTCTGATGACTGCAGGATCATCTAACGCCGCTCCTTCATGAGCTTGAGAGTGTGATCGGAGAGTCTTTAAATCTGTACGACGTGCCTTGAAGAACTTAGACCCGTTCAAATGGACAGTTTCCACGAACTCATCGTTGTATTCGTCCACTGAGCTTACTAGGCACTCGAAACGGTTCTGGAGTTCAAGCTGAAAGCTCTCGGGGCTTTGGATTTGGTTCTGTGCTGGACGGAGCGTAGACTTCATCTGTCGAGACCTGTCAAGCTTGATATTGATGTTCAATGTGCCTCTTACCATGCGGTGATCGCTCCCGGTTTTCACCGAATTGATCACCGAGACATCAATGAACATTTGCTTCTTGGTTGACATGATGTAGTCTATCTCATTTCTAGTTGCACCATCGGGGCTCTGCCATCTTACCATCTAAATTGATAAAATTCAATTAAATTTATTTCAGGAACAATTCACATTGTGTTGAAAACATATGTCTATAACTAAATAAATAATAAAATCACGTTCATTAAAATTATAAAACTAATTCGCATGCAACACAATCATGGTACAATAAATTATAGAAAACATATAAAAAGAATTCAATAACTTTACAAATTAAGAAATCAATACAATTAAAAATTCAATAACATACCAATTACCAATACTACTCACATTAACAGATATAAAAAAAAAAACCTATCATCATTAGGTACACGTATTATTATTATATTATTTACCTTAGTTTCTCCCCAAAGGGTTAGGTTAGAGATGCAAATTGGTACATGCAGTTTTAAGGGAAACTTACTTATCTATTAAGCTCTTGTAATCCAATGCAGCCAGTAAAGTTTTGGCAGCATACTTTAACTGATCGCTTTGGCTTTCAAACTTTCTAAAAGGAAAGACCAGGCCTGGGCTGGAATACACAACTACCGGATCACGGTATTCCAGATATGCTACGTTTAACCACCAATCCTCAAGCCAGTTCAGATGTTCCTGTGCCCTCTTTTCCAACAAAACCTGAAAAAACAGTACATTATAATGCAAGTCTGCAAAGCCCGTCATCACACTCGAGGCGGGATTGGCAAATAGGTTCTTGAGCAAAATCCGCCGCGCAATTTCGGCGTTCAACGATAAGCGCACGCGTAAAATTCGAAATGGATTGGTGTGTCGGGTTTTATAAGGATGCTCATACAGAAATCTAAAATTCAATTCGTTCGGCGCGGACACGATTTGTGCTAAAACTTAGCGCTGGCCTACAAATTGCAAAAAACGTAAGAAAATTTGAATTTCGCGGGCTGGTTGGAGCATTCACCTTAAGTATTAATGATTAAAAATCTTCTAAGGTCAGAGAGCCAGTGGCTATACTTTGTCCGACCATGCTATGTACTAGGATAAACGTAAATGTAGACGACGATAAAGACTAATGAGGCCATAATTACCTATCTGTTAACTATGGTATCTCTCAGCTGATTCTAAAATTACTCTATGCACTTGACGATATATAGACGATCACATGCCTTACACTCCACATAGGGTTGTACCACCACATAAAAATAACCCCTTTCCAATCTCATAGTGGATCGCAAAGGTGCAGGAGCTAATGCGGTGGCCATAATAAAATGCCGCCAACTGTGCGTGGTAACTTAAATCTCAGAAACGTGGCGCTTCACAAAATTTTATCTCATTCAATACTTGTTCGTTTTGATTAAACAATTACTCAAAAAATACTCAAAAGGCGGAACGAAGTTTTTAGTGGCTGGGTTTTCGTGGGAATTACCTAGTGTTTACCGTTTTGTCTAATTGTACCCGACTATATAATGCATGTCTGCAATTTTCAAATTATAATAAAATGTCGGAAGTTAGGCAGGCTAGGCTTCATACAAAAATCTTCAAAACCTTTACTTAGGACAAAAATTGGAATAATAAGATCTTTCTTACTTGGAGTTGTTGTCCTGGTCCTTTCTCGAACTCTTTAACGAGAGCTGTAGTCCTTGCGAACTCTTCATCATTTAAAATTGGACGAACAGTGAGAAGGTACTTCTTCAAAGTATCGTTTAGTTTTGGTACCGGTAATCTTGGCAGCTTCTGGGTATTTCTTTGCGAATTAGCAGAGGCAACATTGCATGATATTTGCATAGACGTGACATAAGGTTCTAAGAAATAGCCTTTGTGTCCCAACTGAAATTTAAAAAAAACATTCTTTAGATTTAAATTACATATTACAACGCCGAAATCTTAATTCTGGTAAAGTTGCCTTTACCGTCCAGTAGCTTCATACTCCATCCTCTAAACCTCTAAAACCGGATACATCGGTATAATGTTCGATTAGCAATAATATTCATTTACTCTTACATATTAAGAGCCCGCAGTATAAAATCCACTCACTAGAGTTTAGGCAAATTCGTTGCGGTCCTATGTTTGTGTGCATTGTTCATGCAGATACACGCACACACGGGTTAAGATCGAGTGTAGTGATCGCTTAAACCATTTTGATCTTTTAGTTATTTTTAAGTAACATATTAAGTAGTAAGTACGGTTTAGAAATAAAAGTCATGAATTTGTGTGCTTATCACAATCAATATGTCGTCTCATTGGATTTTCCATCAGGAATTTCTCAGTAGCAGCCATGGAGTCAGGATTTGTGCCCGGTTGATGGCAATAGGCTCGGCCCCTGTTACATGGGATTTCCACAGAACTGGCGAAATGTGGGTGTACTGTACTGTTAGGTGCATCGCTGCCTATACCTTCGGGGATTAAAGGCGTGATGTTATGATGGTTAAGTCATAATAAATTAGATCCACGCAGATTAATATCTGAGATGATTTTGAGGAAAGAACCGTACACATTTGAGGGGACCTGGGGGTCTAAAATGGCCGCTTTAGCAGAATCGTAATATGAATCACGTTAAAAATTTAAAATTCTTAAAATGGACTTTATGACCATAATCACAAAGTCCATTTTAATTTTTTAACGTGATTCATTCTAAGATTCTGCGTGGATTCTGCTAAAGCGGCCATTTTAGACCCGCTGTCTATCCATTGCAAACATTTGACAGTTATCGTGTACGTCGACTCATCAACAATACAATAGGGTAGATGACAAACAAAAAATTAACGTCAGAAAGATTTGCAAAAAATATTGTACAGTTTTTTTTATTTTTTCACGTAATCTAAAAATGAAGACGATACAGTGCGTCGAAAACTCATGTGAGTACAGTTTTTACCGGAAAGTGACGTCACAAGCCTCTCTTTATCTTTGACGCGTTTTATCTTCGTCAATTTTATTAATTTGATAAAACAAAAAACATGTACCTATCCAATATTTTTCGATAATCTAATGGACGGACTAAACAGAATCATATTTTATTAGTCAGGATCATCCCTAAAAAAAACATTGTTGTGTTCAACTTGTAATTGTAACCCGCATAAAGTACCGAAACTGTCAGACATTAGTTAAAAACTAAGTGAAAAGAAAGAAAGAAAATGGTCATATTAATGTCGTAGGCAATTCGTATGTATGACGCGCCATTATTATGTATGGCGCGCCGTTATTATGTATGGTTGAAAAACGCCGCCGTTATGTAATACGGCGTCCTTACGTTCAGCTGGATTACAATTCGGCTGAAATAAAGTACGCCGCATTGAATGAGCTCTTCGCGTTCGTCAAAGCGGCGTAATAACGTGCCGCCGTTATACAAACGGACGCATCGTCGATACCGCTTTGAAAGTTTTAGTTCCATTTATCACCGCAAGTGGCGCTGCATGATCATAACAAGAAACATGGCGTCACAATCGACAACGATGTCACAATGAAATGGCCGCTTTTCACTTTTTTTTTTTTTTTTTTTTTACCAACATGTTGAGAATTACGTGACAGGGCTTTCTAAAAGGGGGGTGAATTTTTCATTATTTTTGCGATAGGACGCACCGTTTTCGAGTTAGAAGCAAATTTAGAACCTGCTACGACTCCATGACGCGCGCTCGCTACGACTCGCATTTTACATTACACATCCACTTTTTGTCACAAATGTCGTCGTCGCTCCACCGGCCTTCGGCCTACACTCCTCATGCCAGCTAGTAAGACTTTTAGGACAATTTTAGTAGGTTATTTGAGGTATCGGAATTGCTGACAATACGTCTAAACGTTGGACGCCGCTTGTAGAACGTATCGCCACCACAATCCGGCTGAACGTGAGGGCGCCGTATTACATAACGACGGCGTTTTTCAATCCGGCGCGCCATTATGTGAAACGGCGTGTTATATGAATTGGCTGCGACATTTATACAAGCAAATTTTGTTGGGTACATAATCATCTAAAGCGTCACGTTTCAGAAATATGAGCTATCAAAGCTAAAGTCCATTCATGGTGGTCCATTTACACATTCATTATGTCTGAGACAACAACGTTAGCTACGTTTTCGAATGCATATAGCGTTGTGATCGCTACCAGTACAACTTTGATAGCTTAAATCTCGGAAACGTGACGCTTTAAATGATTTTGTGTCAGAAAAAACTTGTTTGTATTGATGATATACGATCGATTGATATACGTTTTATGCGTGTCTGATCAAATCAAAGTTGTATTGAAGATGCTATCAGTGAATGGATTTTAACTTTTAATTGCTCATATATCGGAAACGTGACATTTTATCTCATACAAAACTTGTTTGTAATGATACCACCTATCTATTAATATAGGCTACATGCGTAGCCGCAACTTTGAAAAAAAAAATTAAATGGCGGAAGTTAGACTGGCCACAAAATTCAAACCCCTTTCAGTTTGTTACCAGAGATACCTTCTTTGGTCATTTTGTCTAAAAATCCTTGGCTAGGTGACAATGAAACTTAGAAAGTACAAGCTAAGAATAAGAACCGTCCTGGTGACCCAATAGGAACATAAGAAAACATAAAAATGGCCAACTTGACTTAACTTGAGGTTTAGAAAGCACCGTCTTTTTTAACTCACTTTTTCCTGAGACTTCGCTCGCATTATGGTCTAAAACTATCCCACGGGAACGTCCTGCAAATAGCCTTTGACACTCGGCGATAATATAATTAAAAAAAAAAAAAGAATTTTCGTAATCGGATCAGTAGTTCCGAAGATTACCCTCGACATCTAAGCTTGCAAACACGCAAACATAGAATACAAACTTTACGCCGTCATCATAACATTAGTATTGAAGCTGAACAAAATTTTAACAATCTCAGTAAACAAGCAAAGTTCTTTGTTTATAAAATGAAAATAAAAAAAAACTTTTCAGATCAAAATATGGTAGTCGGCGTACAATCTCCGGAATATAATTTACGTAGAACACGTGACCGCGCGCAGCAAAGTCATACGTCCTCACTCTGGGATGGCCCGTTCCTTATATTATATAGTGTATTATCTATGGCCCGTTCGTTACTGAAGGGAACGGTTGAAAAGGATAGCGCTATTACTACCGCGTGCAAAACAAGGGATAGAAAGAGTGCGTGCTCGCTTACAATAAAATAACGTAAGCGCCAAATCACGTATTGCTAATTACGAGAAAACCAAGCAGAAAAATAAAAAATTAAGTCAACACGATTTTAGATAATATTGTTACCTATCTATTAGGCTAAAAATCATCATTAAATTCCTTAGGGTTTCAGAGATCCAACTCAAAATAAGTGCAAAACGAGTTTTTTTTTCTACCGGGATTATTTTATCCAATCGTGTTTTCGCTTCAACAGATTTAATGATTATAAGTCCCAGTTTAATGGTGTCCAAATAGCGAACTCTTAGGGCTTATAGATACCGAGATCTAGATCGCCCAATATCACCAAAACAGCAAATACAGGCTCTTAAATTAGTGCATAAATTTCTGAAATATACACTCTGTAACTTCCTGACCAGGAAATGGACGATGCCTCGCAGTTGCAAAGCTGTCATGGACGCCCACATTCGGTCTACACTCTAGCGCCACCATTGCCGCCAAGGATTCAGAAACAAATCTAGCATTTAAAAACTCGCTTCTGGCTTCAGCCAGCACTGCAGAGTTTGTACTCAGACTAGCTGCAGTATGAGTAGCAACAAATTTTTACAATAGTTTTTCCACACAAAAGTCGAGAGTTAAGCTGGCGTGGCCGGTTTTTTCGTAAACCGATCTCCAAACTAATCCGACTTTCGATTTTTATTTTGTTGCTGGCTCTTTGTACTCAGACTAGCTGCAGTATGAGCAGCAACAAATTTTTAAACAGTTTTTCTACGGAAAAGTCGAGAGTTAAGCTGGCGTGGCCGGTTTTTTTGTAAACCGATCTCCAACTCCTCTTGACTTCCGGTTTCTATTTTGTTGCCGACTCCTTATACTCAGACTAGCTGCAGTATGAGCAGCAACAAATTTTCACGATAGTTATTACACGGAAAAGTCGAGAGTTAAGCTGACGTGGCCGGTTGTTTCGTAAACCGATCTCCAAACTAATCCAACTTTCGTTTTCTATTTTGTTGCTGACTATATATATGTTGCTCTATGCTAAAACAAGCTACAGTATGAGCAGCAACAATTTTTCACTATAGTTTTTCCACGGAAAAGTCATAAATAAATAAAAAGAGCTGGTGTGGCTGGTTTTTCCGTAAACCGATCTCCCAACTTTCTTGACTTAGTTTTTATTTTGTTGCTGACTCTCTGTACTCGGACAAGATGTAGTAGAAGCAGCAACAAATTTTCATTCGGCTTTTCACAGAAAACTCGAGATTTAAGCTGGCGTGGACATTATTTATTTTGACATAATTAAAAAAACAATATATTATTCTTTTGCATCTTTCAGCAACAAATTAGCAATAAATTGACCCCTATTCGCTTGATCGATCATTCCTCATCCAGTGATTTCCACGCTATCTTAATAAAAAGATAGCGTTATTGCCGAATTTCGCGATCGGTTGGAGCAAAAAAAAATTTTATTAGCAACTAATTAGCAACAAATTTCGGTGTTTTTATTTTTAATTTCGCTGATTTTACACCGCCATTTTTAAGAGCTTTATATTTTGCCAAGGACCGTGAGGCCTTTACCTGTAATGGGACCAGTGGCGTAGCTAGGGGGGGGGCGGCAGGGGCGGTCCGCACCGGGTGTCATCCGCTTAGTGGTGACACCCGACCGTGAACATCACTAGTGCCACCTATAAAAACCAGCCAAGTGAGAGTTGAAATCGCGTGGAGAGGGTTCAGTACAATACCAGTCTTATAATGAGTTTACCGATTTATTCTTTTTTTCAATTGATAGAATTTTCTGTATAAATCGACAAAATGACTCCTTGTACGAATAAACAAACATAATTTTTATTTTAACTGTTTTGATTGTTTTTTGGGGTGTTACCTACAATATCCGCACCGGGTGTCACCCATGCTAGCTACGCCACTGAATGGGACTACATCTCCAACATTTTATAAAACCTAACACTAGGATAAGTTAAAGACACAACTAACATTTAATTATGAATATGTACCTACCTACCTAATGTTAAAAATTGTGTAAATTTAATTGAGATTAGAAATAAAACGATTTTTATTTTATTTTTAAAATTATGTAAATGGATGGAAAAAAATGGTACTTACAACTTTATTGATTCCACGTAACATGTTATTGTTTTCCTGGAAAGTAATCCAATTATCAAAAGAATGATAGTAAAGAATACAAAGATAGAAAGAGATATCCTCACACCCAAATTGTAATGAATGAACAGCCCTCAATAGATTTATTAGCAAGCAGCTTATCTTACTTTTCTATTGTTAGCTGTGATCCACCCAAACAAAATAAAATAAAGTAGAAACCTTCTAATACAGCTAATGACATATTACGTTACCAACTCTCTTTAATGAGTAATCAGTGACTATGTGACAATTTGACATATAAATAGAGTAACACAATCATTTTTCATCAAAAGTGTAATTTTAGAACAAGTCTGAAATTCAATATAAAAAACACAAAACTTCAATAAATAATTGTAATTTTTCCCTTCTTAGATAGGCTATAAAAAGGATGTAATTTTACTGTAAAATCATCACTTTCTTAACCCTGTCAAATAAAAGTCATAATTATTTTGCTTTGAGGGACTTCTGAGGCAGCTACAGCAAATTTAAACTATCTTTTGAGAGAGCTCTACCTGATACTGTATGTTAATTTCTTGCAAGTTTTTTTCTAAGGATCAAGCTGGCCCATTAATAAATCTAAAAAGATATTTGTTAGTTTATCACTAGCGATCTGTGTGAGCCCATGCATCATTCATCAACCAACAATACCTATTTAAAACAAACATGTCTGTTATTTTTTTTTTATCATTACAAACTATTGTTTGCTTAAAAAAACTTAGTGATCCTCCAGCATTGTATAGCTTTGAATAATTACTTTTTTTAAGTAAAATCAATTCTGTACACATGAAATTTCTTATTTAAAAAAAAATACGACTATATTCCAGCTTGTTTGTAAAAGAAGTCACACAGAACTAAAATACTATTCCGTAAAGTTATACTAATTAGTTACCTTCTTCAGAAGTTTTTTTTTTAAAGTACTTGCAGCCTATTGGTAATTCAAAGTTCAACGAGTAAGCACTTTTATCAATAAACTTACTTCACAATCTTGATATCGAGTCTCCTGTACTTTGACACTGCTCAACATCTGTTTATCTATCATCAATGGGTAGGTATAAGAAGAAAGCTGTATTGTACTACTTGACAACAGAGTCACAGACGTCACAGTACAGTCGGTACACAGTCAGAGTATGTAATTTTTGCTCTCTTGTCCCTGGAGTAACCTAGCGAATGTTCTCTGTGCTCCTGTTTGACGATAGGGCGGACGAGCCGACTAGTCTACAGTCTACTACTCTAGTACAGCAGCTGTTGACAGAACAGTAGTGACAGTCAGTGCAGTACACGCGTACATAAATAAAAGTGAAGTTTGACTTTGACATTTGTATTTTACCCGACTACAGTGCGACATAAAAGAGTAGAAAATAAATGAGGGTGCCACAATCGGTCAGGTGGCAACCCAGTTAGTACGACCTTGCTGATTTTGATATTTGAATAGTATTATTGGTTTATTAGATATGAATAATGAGTAAATAATGATTTTAAATAAATATGTTGGAAGCCGACCCCAACAAAGTTGGGAAAAGGCTAGGCAGATGATGATGATGATGTTTATTAATTCATTGCTTTCAATAAGTTCCGCGTAGATCATAGATTTGGTACGTAATAGTAATAAAACAACAAGTTCACTCAAATATAATAAGAAGAACTTCGAGGGACGACCCTTTCTGTGTTTAGCTGGTGTCGAGAATTACCCGCTGTTTTGCACTATTCTGCGCACTGTGTTAACAGAAACACCTAAAACAAACAAAGCATGGTATTAACATAAACTTATAATACAACTCTAAACTAGTGCTTTTATCTTCATACTATTTAACTGCTGTCAGTCGGACGAAAAAAGTCCCACGCATATGTTCTTAGCGTGAAAATATTTTTAAATTGTTTCTTTCCACTAGTCGGTTGCTTCAACAAATATGGTATGGCAAAAAAAGTAATTTGGTAATAGCAGCGTTTTACCTTACAATAAAACGCTTATTAAATACTTACCTTATTTGAAGCTTACTAGTTTGAGATAGGCCCTTTTCGTTTTCCGCTTATGTTTACCTCTCTTTCTACATCCGCTACATCTATCTCGCTCGCACATCCCTACCACCCCCACCAGGTGCCTCGAGTCATCGGAGCTCGGAGGCGTTCGTCATTGTGTCGAAAACACCAGGCAGAAATTAATGTAAGCTTCAAATAAGGTAAGTATTTAATAAGCGTTTTATTGTAAGGTAAAACGCTGCTATTAAATTCTTGACCGTTATTTGAAGCTTACTAGTTTGAGACGTGTTTGTTATCGCCTGGTGGGGTGGACGCCAATGTGAAGAGTGTAGCTGTGTATAAATCGATAAAAATCCCTGTATACTTTAGCGGATTTTACCTAAATAGTTAAATCCCATGCTATATTAATAGGCATTTATGTACCTAGTTACAGTTGTACCTAATTATTGATAAGGTATGGATAATTTAGAAAATAAATTGAACTAGACTAGTAACATAGGTTTGCAGGCAGGTATGTTATGGGATGTGCGAATAGAAACATGTTATATTTCTCCCTAAGATCACATGGTAAGGAGTATCTATAGGAAAACCATAATTAAGTACCTATGTACTACGGGTTGTATGAAAAGGTAAATACGAATAAGACATATCTTTTTAAGTTACAAAAGAGTAAGTATATTATAATCAAGCAAATAGTCATACAATATTGTGACAAAATACATAGGAATGTAAATATTACGGTAATGGTACCGTAATACCGGAATGGACTAATCAAATAATTTTATAGCACAAATAGATAATTAGTAGATTTCTAGTGCTGCTATGAGTGCTTATAATGCTATTGCTGACAGAAGCTGGCATAACTTTACGTTTATAAAATCGCGAAAAGGTGTTGCTAGAACGCCAATTACCTCTGGCTAAAATTTCGTATAAAGGATAGTTATTGTCCCAATTTTTTGAGGCTACTACAGAACGTAAACTGCCGGCCGAAGAAAAGATACCAGCTTCTGACAGGACAGCATTGACCCATCCAGCAATTACAGTGCGTGATGCGGCCTTGCCCTGACCTCTTATGTTTACAAACAAATTATTACATTTGGCTAATTAGCGTCTAGAATCTAGAAGCGAAATTGTCTGCCGTATCCAGTAAACCGGGTCCAGATTCTTATTATTATTATTGGAAAGTAATTTCCACCCAGACTGCCTATACGTAGCACTATCTGTTTTCGAACCAAAGATAGGCCATAAAACAATAGAATCATTAGAGTCAGTAAAGTGGTCTGGATCTATGGCTAATAGTGTCAAGTCATGCACTCTTCTTCCAGAACACAAGAGCAAAAGTGTTGCTGTATGACTACACGTTGCAAAACTATTATTCTCCTTAACTTTTCTTTGCTCCAAGAAGGATGACAAAACATCTATATTCCAAATAGGAGGCTTATGAGCTACAGGCTTTTATATGGAAATAGATTTCAATACGTTTTTAACTAGAGTATGTGAGCTTAATAGTCCAGCGTTCTCAACATTAGATAAGGTGGCAACTACCGACTTAGGTAGTAAAACTGTGTTGTATGACAATTTGTACACTAGGTGTAAGTCTGCAAGAAACCTAGCTACTATTGAGCCGGTAGGCCTACAAGATTGCGGTTCAGATTGTGGAGAGTGAAAGGGGCTGCTGTCGCTCGAGCTTTCAGATCTGCGCGGCAGAATACGCGACCCCATCTGGGAACTACTACCAGGTAAACTCCGATCGCACAGTTGAGGTGGGAGAGCACCTTGGGAATTAGATAAGGTGGAGGAAAAACCCATGCCAGTGGGTAGTCCCACACTCGGGAGAACGCATTGTGATACAGAGCTTGATGGTCGTTCAGATCCAACGACACATAGTTGTGAACTACATGCGCTCTTTCTGATGCGAAGAGGTCGATCATGGGAGTTCCGAACTTCCTGAAAACCTTCTCTGTACACGCTGGTAGCAGATGCCACTCTGGTGGAATGTTGTGACGCGACAGATGGTCTGCGTGGCTGTTGTATTTGCCGGGCATGTAAAAGGGAGACAGATGTATCTGATGTCTGTATAGGAATCGAAAATTTGGATTGTTATGTCCAGCAAAGGGAGAGACCTGGTTACGCCCTCGTTTCTCAGGTAAGCCACGACCGTGCGATTGTCGCACTGTACTAGTACTGTGTATTGATGCATGAGGTCGCCATGAATCTGGAAAACCTTCAAGACGGCTAACATTTCTTTGGCATTGCAATGTAGGCTCTTTTCGTGATCGTCCCAAGTTCCAGGCATCGACTTTCCGTAGACAAGCTGAGCACCCCAGGCTATATCGGACGCATCCGTGGTGAGAAAATGAGTTGGTGGTGCAAAGTGGATCGGCGAGCACAGGTGACAATTTTGCTGCCACCATGCCAGCTCCTCGTGAGCCTTTTTCGGGAGACAAAATTCTTTTATCGGGGGCGCATCGAGAAGAGAGTTTAGAAATAAAAGAAGATTTCGAAAATGTAGCCTGCCCTGGGGTATCACAAAACTTGCAAAATTCATAAGACCAACCAGACTCTGTAGTTCTTTCAGGCAGGTCTTGCCTTTCTGGGCCATTGACGTTATTTTGTCCATCAGTCGGACAATTTTCTCGTCTGGTAAAGACTTGTCGTTTGTCCACGGGTCCCAATGAATCCCCAAAAAAATTATGTTCTTTTGAGGAATCACTAGAGACTTTTCGTGATTGACTTGCCAACCCAGATGTTGCAACCGGTCTAATAAAATTTGGACATGAGTCTGCAGAATGCGTCGGTCCTGGTGTACAATCAGGAAATCGTCCAGATAAACGATTATCCGCAGGCCTTGTTCCCTTAGTGTGCGAGCCACCCAATTGGTCAACGAGGCAAATACTCTCGGTGCTATGCTGAGACCAAAGGGAAGACAAGTCATTTGGAGTAATTCTCCGTCGTATACAAGACGCAAAAACCGCCTGTGACCTTGCGTAAGCCTGCGAGAGGTCCACTTTGCAGAGCCAGTCGTTTAATTGCAGGAATTCTGGCACTCTGAATACATTTATTAGCTTGAAAGGTTCGGTTATGACATATTCGTTTAGTGCTCTTAGATTGAATATGGGCCGGTTTGAGCCATCGTTTTTGGGCACAAGGAACATTTTTGACAGAAAGCTTGGAGACCGCGGGGCATCCTCCAAGACTCCCTGCTCCTTCATTTGCGTGACTATTGCAGACATTGATGCGGATTTCTCCGTGTGAAACATATTTGTCATCGCCAAGTTGGGGATGACTAGAGGGGGCTTTTGTCGAAAAGGTATGCGATACCCCTTTATTATTTTCAACAAAATTTTTGGAGCTCCCATTTTTCTCCAGCGCAAAAGGAATTCTGATAACCGGTCCGCTTTGAAAGTCTTTGAGTCAATATTTACGTTTTTTGTTGGAATTGTTTTCCAAGGCATGTCCTGGGCGTTTTCGGTTTCCTTTATCTTGGTCCCAGGGTCTGTTGCCCTGACGACCACCTCGGGAACGAAAAGTTCCTCTTGAATTGTGAACCGTGCGACGGTCCGAGTTGTTCTGACCGTAACCCTGCGAGGATCGGTTATTGTGACAGCAACCCTGCGAGGGTTGATAGTTTTGCTGACGTGAATGATGAGGCACTTGGGCGCAACATCCATGATTAGGACCCTGCGAGGGACCAGGATAAACGGCCGACCCCTGCGGGGGGTGGCGCGAAGTCTTGTAAGATCCTGTTTGCGAAACAGGTCTGCTGTTAGACTTCAGGGGCAAAAAGGCTTTTTTGACCCCTCCTGCTTTCTCCAGAGCAGTGGTGAATGCCTCTTGACTAAACAGATGTCTACTAGAAGGCGGCACTTTTCTCAAGGCAGATTTGACGAGAGGGTCACGTACCATGTTGGTAATGCCATCCCGGCGCATTTGAATCACTTCGCGGTGGCCGCAGACCATTTGCAATAAATCAGACGAAACTTTTGAATACTCACCTTTAGCAAACAATTCTAATAATTTTTCGTGCATACCTTCAACATTTAACTCATTCTGATCACGGGCCCAAATCAGCAACTCTCTCAGACTGCTCTGGAGTGCATCCCTTTGTTTTAATACGCAAAAGGTTAGGGCAGCATAAGCCTTGTCTGCATAAGAGAGGTGACGTAATGAGTCATAGGCTTTGACTTCTTCATTGACCTCTAGATCCACGAAGCCAGGTGTATGGTTGTAAGATTTCTGAACCTCGGCGTATCGCACCTCACACCACTCGCTTTTCTCAAAGTTTTGAATATCCTGGAGGGTTTTCAGGATATTTTCTGGTGCCTTGGGCACTACTGGTTCTTTGAGTTTTGTTTCTATGCCAAAATCAAAGCTAAGTTGTGAATCACTCGCTTCATTATCTCGGCTCTCATCATTGTACAAAATGCCACTGACACTGTCATCGATAATATCACTATCTAAAGCAGGGCACTGATCAATAGGGGCACAATTAACGTTAGAACAATGACCGTTATGTGCATCAAAGTTGTCAGCGGAATTTTCATAATAAGTAACTTGTTTTCGCAAATCACTAACCTGTCGAGACAATTTATCCAATTGCTCATCATTTCGGCGGGTGCGCTTGCCTTTTTTGTTGCGATGCCGGCGTGAGCGCTTCCTCTTCTTGGACCTGGAGTCTGAAGAACTCGTGGAGGAGCTGCTGCTGGTACTCCAGCTGCTACTACTGGACGAGCTGAGAACTCGTGCCCGCCGTCGCCAAGTATTCGAAGCCGCGGGTGGCGGCGGTGCGGATGCTGGGCCCGCACTGTCTTCCTCACCCACTTGTTTTTCGGAAGTTGTTTTGTTAGGATCCATCCTAAAGAAACACGTGATAAGACTTGCAGGGAAAATATTTCACGATCATAAGGTTTTGCAAAATAAATTTACAAACGTTAACACTTTTTAAAAAATTAAAAAAAAAAATACCATAAGAGAGGACAACCTGCATTCATTAGAATGCTCAAATTTTAAATCGAACGGTAAAACCGTTATACAAAGGTAAAAATTTATTTGGAAAAAACTTACGTGCACACGAACTTATCAGTTCTTTGTTACTGATAAATTACCACAGTTGTTGTAAAAACTTACGTGTAAGTACACAATCTTTGTTCCACTTTTTTAAATTAGAATATTTTAACGTAAATTTAAAAAAATATCACACTTTTCGAAAGGTGACTGTTCGCGGCGGAAAACAAGACGCCAATGACGAACGCCTCCGAGCTCCGATGACTCGAGGCACCTGGTGGGGGTAGTAGAGATGTGCGAGCGAGATAGATGTAGCGGATGTAGGAAGAGAGGTAAACATAAGCGGAAAACAACTTCAAATAACGGTCAAGAATTTAATACGCAATTAAATTTCATTAAATGTTTTTGCCTTACTATCAACATTGTTAAGTCGCGCTATAACTACAACGGTATTTGTTTATCTTAGCATAACCTCAAAAATGCTAGACAACTAATTTTTAAATATTAGTAGATCGAAAATTTTGCACCCTGAATGTAATGATCGTTTGTTATTACGGTTACTGCAACTTTAAATAGTTACTTACCAGTAAAATCTGCTGTACGATGGCAAACATCTTCGAAGTAGAATAGCTTCCCAGCTTGTAATTCGGTCAAACACCACATGAAAACTTAAACATTATTTCACGGACACCTCCACGGCTCCACGAATTACCTTATTCATGTTAAGTCGCTGTTTCCTGTCCACACTCAGAAATAACACACAAAAACCAAAATTCTAATGAAAAACGAAACCGATCAAGTACTCATTTTAGATGTTGCCAGAAAATGAAAAATTTTAGTTCCCAAATATTTAATTTCTACTCCTTTATGTCGCACTGTAGGTGAAGCCTGGTGAAGCCAAAAGGAAGGGTTATGTAATTAGTACTAACAGATAATAGCTATTTATTCACCAAGGGAAGTAAGGCACAGATTACTAATCGAGTGTGCATTTGAGGCCCGACGCGAAGCGGAGGGCCGTGAACCACACGAGTTTAGTAATCTGTACTTACCCTCGAGTGATATATACTGCTTTATACTACACTTGCACAAAGAAAAGAAAAGAAACGAAAAGAAAAGAAAGAAAAAAAACGTGTTGCGCCGACCCCAAGTAACATGGGATAAAGGCAGGAAGATGATGATGATGACGTCATCAAAACTTAAAAAAAAAAACAGAACGCGTTAGTAATGCATTACTACCCTGATTTTCAGGGCAGTAATGAAATTCCATACAACATAACTGCCTAGATTTTTGAGAAGGTTTAATGAACAGCTTTCAAGCCTTTTAGTGGGGTAGTATTGGTACACTATTTTGCTCCCTTAGCATACAATCTACTATTTCATCCCATCTATTCGAAAAGGACGACTTGGTTCGCCTTTAAGTGCACCCAAAGGTGGTGTTTTCTATAAGAAACTTTTAGCGGGCAGTAATGAGTTTTTAATCCTCTTTATAGATGTTCCAAATTCAAAAAGTGCGCCGCAAAGATAATGGGGAAGGCTGGTCAAAGCTGATTGTAGATGGCGCGTCTATAGCTTAGACCCAATCTGACCAATGAGGTCAAACTATTTTGAAATATAAAATGACATTGACAGATTTTCAACCAATGACGATGTTTGGTTCATGCGATGCTAGCGCCATTAGTTCCGCAAGTTGCCCATCCCATTGCGGCGCACTTTTTGAATTTGGAACATCTTAGTGTTCAGTGCCGAAAGAAATCGAACGCAAATATTGTTTGAATAAAGACTGGCTGGACAACGATACGACGGCCCAGTCGCGCCGCCGCGCGCCGGCCGCCGCGCTGACTCAATAAAAAAAAGAAATCAAATTAAAAACGCGCGAACAGCAGACCACGTTTTTGTCAATTTTCATGAATTGTTAGAAATTCATGGTTTTGTTTTGAAAAATGAGTTCTTCAAGTGACAGTGAATAAAAAACACAATAAAGTGAAAAATAACTTTAGATCTTCAGAAGTCGGAGACCTTTGTTTGATTCATTTAGTTTTTTTTTGTCACCGTCCACCAACTTCTGAAGCTAAAGTTATTTTTAAAGTTTTTGTGTTTTGTGAAGTCGGTTTTATTTTTTGCATATTTTTTATTTTATTTTTCCAGTTTTAGTTGTAATATCCTATCCAAATATTAGATATGCATTTATTTTACATGTTGAAATTAGACCACACGACTGAAGTAAAAATGTTCATAAAATGAAAACTACTGGGCCAAACTATGTTAAATTTTTATAGGACCAAATGGCAACTATTCCGCATCAAACTAAATAATAATCACGTTAATCGGCTCATTAATATCAGCGTAATCGGTGTAAATACATTTAAAAAAAAAACAGTACAATTGAGATCCTTCTCCTTTTTGAAGTCGGTTAAAATTATGAGGCACCTTTTATTTTCTCATAGTGGGTGATGAAAAGTAGAGTGTATCACTCGGGCGCAAAATATATTTTTGGCTCGGGCGACGTACTTTGAATCCCTCGCTACGTTCAGGATTCTATTAAAGAATCCCTCGCTACGCTCGGGATTCTACTCTAGAATCCCTCACTTCGCTCTGGATTCAAAAAAGCGCCCTCGCCGTAAAAATATTATTTTGCTCCCATATGATACAATCTACTATTATAGTCTTACCTTTCAGAGTTCCAGGTAAATTAAAAAAACTTATGTCTTGATGCGTTAAAATGACGAATTCATACAACCAAAAACGGCACAATATGTCCTACTCGTCATATTAACTGATTTTTAGAGAAAAAATCGCGCGGTTATAGTAAAAAAATAATAGTTTAAAAAAAAAACTAAAAAACACGCTCTATATAGATAAAGCGTGTTTTTTTGTATAAACTAAGTATTATTTATTTTCTACTTTTAAGTTTGGTTTATTTATAAAAGCATGTTTTTTTATTTTTTTTATACTGTTATTTAAACTATAATTTTTAAGTCAGTAACTTATCTGCGAAGTTAGGTAAATCGGGCGCCTGCTGCCTTCTTTAGATGAGGTAGCTGTTTCTCAGATTCCCTCTGCGAAAGGTAAGGTTTATCTTATAATATACAGTTGATGACTTTATCAACTGTAGATCATAGGCTACGCTAATTACTAAATGTTATTCCACAAAATAAAAAATTGAGATTTCTGTCCTGAATATTTTGTTTTGATGTATTTATGAAGCTTTTTTGTAAATCATGGTTACCGTTACATCAAGAATACTAGCTGTTGCCCGCGGCTTCGCCCACGTGAAGTTTGATAACAGTCCCACGGGATCATATTTATTCATACTTATTAGAGAGATAAATAGTATCCTACATGTTAATCCAGGTAAATAACTATCTATGAGCCAAATTTCATAATCATCACAATCACCATATCTATCACAATCACCATCTTTATCACAATCATCATCACTATCATAATCACAATCATTGTCACAATCACCATCACTATTATCATCATCATTATCACAGACATCATCATCATTATCACAATCATCATCATCGTTATCACAATCACCACCACTATCACAATCATTATCACTGTCACTATCACAATCACAAATCACTATCACTATCACAATCATATTCACCTTTTCAAAAAACATTTAAAGTACTTTCTGGTAAGTACAAAAACAAAAAAGAGTAGAAAATCCGGGGGCCGCCACTGTGCTGTTCATATGGCAACCCTCTGTGACCGTATAGCGTCAATCAACCGTCTTGATACTTTTGTTACTATTTTTTTATACATATAATTTATTTATTAAAATCAGTATCATTTTAATTGAACAAGAATTTATTCTCATGTTACTGCCTAAAAATAAATATATGCCAGTAATACTGTTTTTTTTTTTAATTTACTGGGATTCAAAAAAAGACGTTGATATAATGTTATTGTAATTTAATCTAATTTATTTTCCTCCATGTCATCCGAGTCTAGGCTAGAGTTAGCCGCAATCTCGTCTGAATCATTCTCTGATTCAGAGGAACTACTATCGTCTTCAAAGTTTATCACTATTCGCTCCATGTCTTCGTACACAGTTAGTTCCCGCTCGTAATAATCTTTTTGAAATGACACCTGAAATCACATTCAACAATAAAGTTATGTAGAAATCGAATTTAAAATTTACATATTGCAAAGTACGCCACTCAAGTTTCAACATTAATCTGACGCGCCAAAGTAATGTCAGACAAAATGAAAACATAACCTATGTGCTCGATAATTATTGTTCAAAATTCCACTTATTTCGTATGCAAGCAATGAGAGGTTTTCCTTTTGAGGTTTTAAAAAAAAACTTAGTTTCCAAGAACTCTATAGATGGCGTTGACTAACTATGCCAAAGCCAAAACGCTTGAAAAAAAAAACATTGTGTCACATCACATACTCTCGTTGACTGACACTTTCATTTGCTTAACCTTCCGAATAAAACCAACATTTCTCGCGCTTTGTTAAAATCAGTTTTTTTAGGTTCCGTTCCTTGCATTATCATACTTATTCCTAGCGCCATCTATCCAGCGACTAGGGAAGAGCTAAAAAGAAAATCCCTCATTCAAAACAGAATGGGGTTCATCAGTTAACACTATACTCATCTAAAAACAACAAAACAAACAGTTACATACCTGTCATATCAGCGGTTCCTTGGTAAACATCGTTGAGATCGGTAAGAATGGTTTTGGCCTCTTTTTCTGCCAAACATTGCATAGCAACCTTATAAATAATATCTCTGCCAGCACTTCAGATGGTTTTATTCATTTTTTTATCACTTTACGTTAGTTTAATCTCGCAGGACACAATTATAAATTTTATAAACTTGCGAACTTTGTTTACATCAAACGTCATATGTTTTTAAATGTTGCTAGCAAACAAATTAATTAGTTCCGTTTCTAGACTTTTTTGCCAAGCTGGGTCCTACTATAATTTTTAATGAATTTCTGAAGGAAAAAATAGTAATATATTTTATGATTGACATGCCTGTTTATTTGTACATTTTTTTTCATTACTGCAATTTAATGTATTGACACCCGATTGTGTATCTTGGTAATATTTGATGATTTTTACGAAATATGTTTGAATCTTTTACATTTTTTACTGACATCGGTTATAAAATCTAGTATCTGACATCAATGAGATTTATTTATAACATCATTGTCTGACATCTATTATTTAATGATATTTTATTGTGACCTCTGTTTAACTGCTTTTTCTTTATCACACGACATCTAACCTTGAATTATGTTAACTTTTGCAAATTAATTGACATATTTTTTATAAGTTTCAAATGTTCCTTAGTGTTTTGATTACATAATTGTTACTTTAGTTTTGCATTTACTTCGTGATGATTGCATGGAAGACTTCCTGAAAAATGTATTGTTTGAAATCAATACATTTTGCTAGTTCATATTTGTACGCTTCACGGCAAAACATGGAGAATCTAAGTTCTACATTGTAACATCCCACACACTGTGTAACGACCTATGTTTACAAATAAAAGTTTCTTATTCTATCACAATCACCATCACTACCACAATTACCATCACTATCACCATCACCATAACAATCACTATCACCGTAACAATCACGATCACCATCACCATCACAATCACCATCATCGTAATCACGATTATCATCATCACAATCATCATCATCATTATCATCATCATCTTTATCACAATCACCATCATTATCACTATCACAATCGCAATCACTATCACTATCACAATGACTATCACTATCGCCATCACAATTACTATCACAATCACTATCGCAATCACAATCATCATCACTATCACAATCACCATCATCGTAATCACAATAATTATCGTCGTAATCACAATCATCATTATCACAATCATCATCATCGTTATCACAATCATCACAATAAATCAACAATAACCATGTATAGAAGTCGAATCCGCCATCTTATCTAAATCATCTAAATCTTCTGGATCTCAAAATAAATGCCATATTCGTAATCAGCACCCCTGATAATCTCGGAATTGACACCCATATTGATTTTTAGACATTTCAACCCCATCGCACCCCAACAGGGGATGATGGTATTTCAGTTAGGTACACATTAAATCTTAAAATCGCGTTGTTTTAGTAATACACCCGCTCGACCCGATACACCATACAAACAATAACCATGTTGATTTTCAGACTTTGTCACCCCATTTCCCCCCTTAAGGGGTTGAATTCTGAAAAAACCCGAATTGTCATCGGTCTTTGACGGGTGTGCAAAATTTGAATGAAATCTGGCCGTACCCTGGAGTGGTCGCGTGGACTACATAATTATGTAATCCACCTATACAAAATCGATAATTTCCAACAATCGATTTGCGTTAAGGTGGATGCTCAAGGCTAGCCCGCGAAATTCAAATTTTCTTACGTTTTTTGCAATTTGCAGGCCAGTGCTAGGTTGTATGTTGATTAAAATATTGTTTGCGACTGTAAGACGTATGTAGTAACACAATTATAATCATCAAAATCATCAATACAACCCTCCAAGTTCATAATGGTGCTAGAATGATTTTGACCTTGGAAAAGTAATTTTGACACCAATATGAACTTTGAGGGTTGTATTGATGAGTTTGATGAATATAATTCTGTAACTACATACGTCTTACAGTCGCAAACAAAATTTTAATCAACATACAACCTAGCACTCGCCTGCAAATTGCAAAAAACGTAAGAAAATTTGAATTTCGCGGGCTACGCTTGAGCATCCACCTTAACTTGTGGCACCTCCAGGCAAGTACTTTCAAATGAATGATTGAGCGACGCACTCCGTGCAGCGCACAGAACATATATACTCTAAGGAGGTGCAGCGCAAGCGTAGGACTCGTGCGGTTGTGTCACAGGAGCTCAGTAAAGTGCGCGGACTACAATTTGTAATCCGCGCGACCAATTACGTGAGTATTTTTTTTACATTGAATTATTGTGTTTTCGTTTATTAGGGTTCCGTACCCAAAGGGTAAAAACGGAACCCTATTACTAAGACTTCGCTGTCTGTCCGTCTGTCTGTCACCAGGCTGTATCTCATGAACCGTGACAGCTAGACAGTTGAAATTTTCACTGTTGATGTATTTCTGTTGCCGCTATAACAACAAATACTAAATATAGTCAATGGTACGGAACCCTTCGTGTGCGAGTCCGACTCGCACTTTGCCGGTTTTTTTAGATAAATAATACTTTATTTTGTTCTGTTTTGTTAGATTATTGTAATATGATGTTTGTTTTTAGACAAAAAATGGACAATGCACGTGATGCACTAACTGAGTCGTGGCTGGCTGAAGTTGATGTCGGAAATGATGTTTATGAAGCTGAATCGAGCTCCGACGAAGAAGTTGATAATTTAGAAGAGGAAGACCATCAATCGGAATCTGAGCAAGAGCAAGATATACCAGGTGAGGGATCTGACGAAAGTTCTGAAGAAGATAATCCACCTCAGCAACCGTTGCCATGACTGTGGAAGAGCGCGCAACA
This sequence comes from Xestia xanthographa, assembly GCA_905147715.2. Classification (NCBI taxonomy): domain Eukaryota; kingdom Metazoa; phylum Arthropoda; class Insecta; order Lepidoptera; family Noctuidae; genus Xestia; species Xestia xanthographa. The sequence continues at coordinate 16,406,834 of LR990655.1, read as the reverse complement.
AAAGTACTAGAAAGATGTGCACCAAGTCCAAGTGCAGTAAGTTTGTATGTGGAGATCATTTAAAGATTATGTGTCTGTCAGAAAACAACATTTAGATATAAATATAACTATTTTTATAAATTGTGATGTTAATTAGAACATTCCATGTGATTTTTGTGCCATTTTAGAGAAGATTTTTTATTATGTTGATTATTTGTAACACAGAGGTTGTGATTTAATTGTGATAATTATGTTTAAATATGTTTTATTTAATTAATAAAAATTTATGAATAAATCTTTTGTTTTTTTTTTCAATTTGTTTATGGATTACGTATGTAGTCCACGCGACCACTCATGAAACTTTTAGGGGCGCGACCACTGCAGGGTTAAAGTGGGTCAAAATCGCGCCCTAAGAAGTCGGTTACAAACATACAAACATACAAGTGAAGCTAGTATAAAACGTGTAAAAACAACATACCGTCCCACATTGGAGTATTTGTACTAAAAACCTGGCCAATATTATTTTTGGGGCTTTGTGACGTGGAAACTATTAAATAAATAAATTAAGGTAGTTTTCAAACGTTTATTGATTGATTGATTGAGCACCACACCCAGCCAGGAGCAAGCCTGACCCGGACAAGCCATCCGGCTTGTCCGGGTCAGGCTTGCTGGGGGAGACACCAGGGGGCACTTTTTTGTAAGGAAAGACATGCTCTGGGATGGGAAAGGAAGCCCGACCAACCGCAGCCAGTCGGGCACAATCAGCCGACTATGCAGCCTCGAGCCAATATAGGAATAGTGGTAAAGACAGGTACAATTTATAGGGATGAGCATTGGTGTTTTGACCTTCGTTTGATTGGTCTCTTCTATCATTGGAGAATCATATACGTTTCTGGCGGTTGGGATTCCTTTCGGTTTTGGCTCGCCTTATGTAACAATATTATGTTTGCGTATAATGTTTCATTGTCAGTAGTATTTGTTTCACTGTCAGTTTCGCTAAGGTGATATATTCCTTGGGTGGCTGATTTGAATTTTTCTCTATCTGCTGCTAACTGAATCCATTCTTCTTTGCTTTTATTGAAATAATCCATGTCTTGTTGGAGTGACTCGTTCCATGTACCTATATATTGGTCTTCCAACTATTAGCCGTTTCGCCTTGTTTCTAATAGCTGCGTGCAGTAAGTGAGGCTCTGGTCGTCGGAGGATGTGCCCGTGGCTGCGTGCTTCACCCTTAATACAGTTTCGCAATCATGCCAAGTTCTCAATCGCGGTAAACTAGTAAATGCTCGATGAGTCGACGTACGCCGCTTTGAACGGCATCCACTCAATGGCCGCTCCCGTGAAGACATGTAGTTCAGTCACTTGTTGGGGCGGCGGTCGTACTCGCATCATTTTGTCTAACATATCGGCAAACTGTTTTATCCCTATGCGACGCTCTCTTCGGATGGGCGACTGCGGGACCGATCGTTGTCTTCTTTATTCATCCATTCATTCATCCATCCATTTCATGGCGGGGGTTATGGCGTCGACACATGTGGCGGGCTTGTTGCATGTGGTAATTCCTTCGCACGTGGTAATTTCTTAAAACGCGTGCGGAGCGGCGGGACGCTGGGGCTGCTGTTCTAGTATTTGTTTCGGGACTGAGAGGTGGCTCCGGTTGATATTTTGAAGCCACTCGTCCACCCGATCCTCACTCTTGTGCACTGAGCCCTCTTCTCGGGCCTCTGCTTCCGCCTCGATCACCGATACTTCGTATTCGTACCGTTTGTTGACGAGCGCCTTTTCAATCTCTAGTTGCTCGTTACGTATCGCGGCGATTCTCTTTTGTGCCTCGTATTTTGCCTTCTTAACTCGTGCCACTTCGCTGCTGTACGATCTTCTCGGACGTATTGTGCTTGCCGTATTCCTCACAGAAACTTTGCGGGCAGCCGTCATAGTTCTATCCGAGTCCTGTAGTATGGGGTTTTGTGCGGGAGAATAGCAGGTGGACGGCGGCGTCGCGATCGATTCCCCGTACTCTTACGCGGTCGCGGTAGCTCTACTCGCCTGGGGGCGTAGAGCAGGTGCGGCGAACGCGCTTTCCGACATGGTCAGAGCAGCCCTCCTCGCAGCGGCGGTAGCGGGGGGCGCGGTCGCGAGCGCGGGGGCGGCAGGATCGGTCCCAGCCACGGGCGCACCGTACGGGGTGCGCGGCAACGCGGACGCGATGGTCGACGACGGTGACCTTGGCAGCTCTTCAAAGTCTTCAAACGTACTTACGTGGCCGCCGACTATTATAGCCCGACTTCGATTCACTCTCTTTTCTCTTCTTCTTTATTTCATAATTTTTTTTTGCAGATTGTGTCCTGTTTCGCCTTTGCTTGATTGTGAATGGTTCTCTGGGGTAACAGTTTTTGATACACTTGGCTTGTGCAGTTTTGCAAGCGCGATTCCATGTTCTTATTAACCGAATGTTTGGATTTCTATTTGTTGGTTTGACAAGTTACCGTAATTAATAGCGCAACGTTTTTTGTTTGTCCGCTTGTCCTTTCTAGAATTGTAAGACAATGTCGGACTACTCGTAAAACGATAAATCCCATATTTTAAAGGGTAAACGCACTGGGGATTGGACAGGCCTTTCAAAGAATTCTAAACGTTACAATATCCGATTTCTCCGAGCAAAAAACAATAGCCAAGCCACATCTGGAAATAGTAAACCATGGTTAAAGTAAAACATCCAAAGGGATACTTACTTAAAACAATCGATACATTCGCACAAAAACGGTCGTAAACTGACCCTGTAAAAACGTGAGACAAGGCGGCCAGCCAGGCGCCGGGAAGTGTGGCTAGGAACAGCCACATGTTAATTTACACAAATGCATTCGCTGATGCATTATTACAAAATATGTTATATATTATTTTTAAACATTAAACGGTATACGCGGAAATACTGTTGACGGGATGCCCCAATATATTCTAGGTACCTACATATATTAATATGTTTATGTTGTTATTCATGCAATTAGTATTATACCAGTATGCGGTCGGTGCAGGTATGAAAACTGGGGAAGTCTCCGAGCTGGGCTTTTATCTCTGTATTGATGGCCGTTCCAGGCCAGATTGGGCACATAATACAATATCGGAAGAGTACTCAATTTACAGGGAGAGTGTTTGATGCATTGCAAAATTATGACTGTCGTGTGTCCAGCATGGTGTGCACGATTTAGGCCACAATTCCAGTAGGTAAAGTTCAAAGAGATTAAATTAATTTAATGTCTTTGGTAAAGTTAAAGCCAGGCCACCCCTCATAGTTATATTTTAAAATGATTCCCTCATAGTTATATTTTCCTAGCCAGGTAGACTGGGAAACCTCAGACCCGCACACACTTGTCACCGCCGGTTGGCTGAAAAACAAACTGTGCTCATTCAAGATCAAAAAATCAACGAGTTCACCGAATTTCAGCTTCAGACGCAAAAATGCAGGACACGCTGCTGGTCGCTCTGCCTTGCTCTCGATGGCATCTGGGGTGCTCGTATGCACAAAGAACACAAACACGACATGTTGAAGGAGGTTTTCTCTCAATCTTTGCTTTTTATAATATTTTTGTATTACCCTGTCATTCCTTCATGTCAATATGAATGTTTCCAACATTAATACGGTTTTATCATTTCGATCCATAAAATACCTCTCAACATGGTAGCAGAGCGTTTAATTATATTGGAAACGATTGATTAACGAATCAAGTAAGGTTTTAAACAAATAATTTGCAAAAATAGTTTTAGATTAAAAAAAAAAAAAAAAAAAACTAACGACGGCCTGTCAAAATGTCGACTTCGTCTACGAGTTGCAAAATTGATATCGGTCGTTTAGAAGGTGAAGAAAATTGGTCAACATGGCGCTGTAAGGTACTGTTGCTTTTAAGGGGTACTCCTGGCGGAATGGATGCTATAAATGGAAAACTTATAGAACCTATAAAACCAGCTACTACAGCAACTGCAGACGTTAAAGCAAATTATGAAAAGACTTAGAAGCATATCATAAGGTAGATAGTACGGCGATGCTTATTTTGATGGCTAATATGTCGGATGCCACTTTACAAAAGGTCATGAGATTCTCAACAGCCAAACAGGTTTGGGATGAATTGCACACTTTGTTCAATGGAACATCTGAAGACAAAAGCTATTCACTATGCTACAGTTTCTTTGGCTATAAAAAAGATCCCTCACATGACATATCAATGCATATATCCAAACTAAAAAATACATGGCATGAATTGAAAATGGAACTTCAAAAAGGTGAAACCAAATATGATTTTCCAGAGATATTACCTACTAATCTGCAAGATCTTGGAAACTTTACCCGACGAGAAGTACTTCTCCTTCAAGTCTAGTTGGATGCTGATGTCAAGAAAAGATCGAAATATAGACAATCTGACAGCACAAGTATGTGCTTACGAACGTTCACTTTTGACCAAAGAAGATATTACTGAAGCACAAGCTCTAGTTGTACAAAACAAGTTTATGCGTAAGAAAAAGTGTGGATATTGCGGACTATATGGACACAAAGTTAAAAAATGTCGCAAGTGGATATCGGACGGGAAACCTCCTAAAACACCTGGCCCATCGACAAGTCAAGCTAACAACACCAATCTGACCCTCTCATTAATGGAAGTTGTTACAAATGAGGTAAATATTATTGAAGAAGATCTTGACAGTTGGTTTGTTGACAATGGTGCTACAAGTCATGTCACCTGTCGAAACGACATATTTTCCAGCTTTCAACATTTCAGCAATAATCAAACAGTAACAACTGCAAATGGCTCAACAATTCAAGCTATTGGCAAAGGTACAGTTGATTTGATAGCAGACGTTCGCGGTCAGACACAAAACATTCGACTGTGTGATGTATGGTATGTTCCAGCAATAAAGAAAAACTTATTTTCCGTACTTGCTGCGCAAGATAAACTTGAGAAGAGTGTCTTCACATCTGAAAGAGAATTTTGTCATTTGATAGTAGATGGAAAAATTAATTTAATTGGCACAAGAGTCAAGAATGGAGGACTCTAAAACTAAATGTAAAGACAATTATACATTCATCTCCTGAATTGAACTCACTGTCAACACAAAACATTTTACAACTCTATCATGAAAGATTTGCTCACCAGAATAAAAGACATGTGAAGCAATTGATTGAAAAGGAACTTGGTATAAAAGTCAAACTCGATTCTGAACTATGTACAGGATGCGTATGGTAAAACACATAGACATAAATTTGGAACAAGAGATCGAGCTACAGCACCAGGAGAGATCATTCACACAGATGTATGTGGTCCGTTCCCCAATTCATTCAAAAAGTTTCGTTAATTTGTCTTATTTAAAGACGATTTCAGTAAGTATCGTCATGTTTATTTCATCAAGCACAAGTCTGAAGTGAAAGATAAACTTGTGGAAATGATAAACGAAACAAAGACTACTGTGTGCTTAGTGTGAGATTTGCTATTTTCGTTCACCACATTCGAGCGCGTTAACGTTTAGGCAAATTTGTATGGCGCTGGGGTAGCGCCATCTAGCGTAATATGTCAGAACTAGGTAGTGTGAGTGCCGCATCGACAATCGTTAACTTGCGATTAATAACCGGCCAAAATAAGTTGACATTCGTATTTGTGTTCATAATATAAGCGACTGCCTATTCAATTAGTGGTGGTTATAGAACGAAGTTAGACGAGATTACTTATCTGTGGTCAATGGTCATTAGTTTTGTTTGTGTTTACGAAAGTTTGTGTTAGTTTTGAATATTATTGTTAAAAATAAAGACTAGCCCGTCCCAATTTGAAATGCTGGTGACATAAATGGAGCAGTTAGTGTAATTTATATCTTTTGGTGTGTAATGAGTGACCTTGATCCATCTGTGAAGTTTGTAAAACTAAGTTTGTTACTTTTTAGGCATGGAGATCTAAGCAAATGATCTTATAATGCCCGAGTGGTTTGTGGTGGTGTTTCTATCTTTGTTTACGTAACCGTGTTTACTTTTTTGTGGCGTTATATTACGCTTATCTTGTGCTTTTGCGGTCTCAAACATTGTCCAAACGAAATAATACGAGATTCCATGGTAAGTTTCATTCACAATACGAAATTAAATTAAATTACTTTGTTATTTCACCACTCTCATGATGCTCTCACCACAAAATCTTAAGTGAAAACTTTTTACGCTCGCGTTTCGTATTCAGCTCGAATACGAAACGCGAGCGTAAAAAGTTTTCAGTCAAAACTGTCAAAATTGTAACTTGCACTCGCGATAGCATGCAAACGTTAGCGATGTGCTCCAAACGGACCTCATTTTCATAGAGTCATTCTATTGTCATTACCGACGACGTAAATGGTAACGTAAACTCGGTTTACGCGGTCGACACATTACTTGAATTTTAGTAAAAAACTCGCACTTAGCATACTGGTCATATTATAAAGACTATTCTCAGCGATAATGGAGGAGAATTCCAAAATGAAGCTGTGAAGAAGATCTTAAATAACCATGGTATTCAACACCGTTTGACAATGCCGTATACGCCGGAACAGAACGGGTGTAGTGAGTGAGAGAGACAACAGAACTTTGGTAGAAGCTGCTCGCACTATGATGCACGCTCACGAAGAACTTCCACTCTCCTATTGGTCTGAGCTTATCAACACGGCTGCTTATGTTCTGAATAGAACTGGACTGACTCCTATAGAATGAAAATCACCGTTTGAGTTATGGTTTTCAAAAAAACCCTCAATCAAACATTTCAGAATTATTGGCACTGAATGTTATGCTCATGTTCCAAAAGTAAAGAGAACGAAAATGTCCAGAAAAGCTCAAAAATGTATTCTCATTGGTTATGATGGTGATGAAGGTTATCGGTTACTAAGCATAAACAATAAATCGAATCCAACACTGATACGGTCTAGAGACGTAATATTCAACGAGTCAGACATCACATCTATTGGATTGGAGTCAGATATCTCTGAAACAGAAAAACAAAGTCCAATTGTTGAGATGGAGGTTCATTTTCCTAAAACTACAGAAAATCATCCAATGTTAGATGCAAGGGAGGATATATTACAAGACGCAACTATTTCAGATGTGCCTCAAACATTGAATGATGGTGCGAGTTTTGAAGAAACAATTCCCAATTTGCCTACAATATCGGATGAGCCTTGTAGAAATGAAGAAGATTCTAATGAGTCTTATATTACGCCTGAATTATCAGAAGTTGATTCAGATGAAGATAATGAACAAGGAAATCCTACGACAAGGAATCTAAGAGATAGATCGACATTGCGACCACCACAATGATTTGAAGATTTTATTATGTCTACTATTGCTAGTGATTTTGATGAACCCAAATCATACAAAGAAGCAATAAAAAGTCCTCAGAAAGCGGAATGGTTAAAAGCAATGGAAAGCGAACTAAAATCTCTACAAGAGAATAAAACTTGGATTTTGGTGGATAAACCAAAAGACAGAAAACTGATTTCTTGTAAGTGGGTGTTCAAAGTTAAAACCCATGCTGATGGAAGTCTTGACAAATATAAGGCGAGATTAGTAGCAAGAGGTTATACACAAAAGAAAGGAGTTGATTATAGTGATACATTTAGTCCTGTTGCTAGAATGGCCACAATAAGATCGATTCTTAGCATCGCTGCAAATGAAGGGTTATCCCTCAGACAGTTTGATGTAGCAACTGCATTTTTGAATGGTTCTTTAAATGAAGATATCTACATGAATCAGCCAGAAGGATACAGTGATGGTACGACTAAAGTATGTAAGTTGAAGAGAAGTTTATATGGTCTCAAACAAGCTCCAAGATGTTGGAACAAATGTATTGTTGATTATTTGAAAGTTTTAGGATTCAAACAATGTGACACAGATCCATGTTTGTTCATTAGAAACCGACTTAACAACAAGATAATTCTTGGACTCTATGTTGACGATGGTCTAATAGCTTCAACGAACCCAAAGGAATCTGAAAAGTTTTTGGCAGAATTTAAACGGAAGTTCAAGATAACCACAAAACCAGTTTCTTACTTTCTGGGTTTGGAAATCTTCAACAACAACGATGGTTCCATCAAAGTCTCTCAAAAACATTACGCTAAAAGACTACTGGAACGCTTTGGTATGAGTGATTGTAAAGCCGTTAGTACTCCAATCATCAAAGAAGCACAACCATGCTCAGTAAAAGAGGATGAGGTTACATTTCCCTATCGTGAAGCCGTTGGTGCGCTAGCTTATCTAATGACAGGTACTAGACCGGACATATCATATGCTATTAGTGTCGTATCCAGGAAACTTACAAATCCCTCTTTAGAAGATGTTAACAAGGTTAAACGCATACTTCGTTACATTCAGGGAACCCTAGATACAGCAATTGTATACAAAAAAGGATACAAAACTGGAATCTTGGAATGTTTTAGTGATTCTGATCATGGTGGAGATTTCGATACAGGACGCTCTACTTCTGGAATCTTATGCGTGTATGCAGGAGGAGTAATCTCTTGGGCAAGTCGTAAACAGACTTCTGTAGCTATCTCAAGCACCGAAGCAGAACTTGTTGCAGCTAGTGAAGCGGCTCGTGAGATTGTTTGGCTGAAGAGACTTCAATGAAATTACTACTTTGATAGAAGTCCCTACTTTACAAGTTGATAATGATGCTGCTATAAAGCTTGCACAAAACCCAGAGTTACATCGTCGCACAAAGCACATTTTCTATTAGACATTTTTATGTAAGGGAATTAGTTACTGAAAAAGAACTTCAAGTTAAATATGTTCCTACAGAATACCAGTGTGCTGATATTTTGACTAAGCCTGTGCATAAACCCAGACTGGATCTAATTTCAGGAATGGTGGGACTTATACGATAAAGATTATCGAAAAAGGGAGGATGTTGAAGGAGGTTTTCTCTCAATCTTTGCTTTTTATAATATTTTTGTATTACCCTGTCATTCCTTCATGTCAATATGAATGTTTCCAACATTAATACGGTTTTATTATTTCGATCCATAAAATACCTCTCAACACTACACTGCAGCACTGCACTTGGATACGCGAACGTTTCAACCCTAAGTCTAATCTAATTTTAAATTCACGACATGCCACTCAAATTTATTTATTTATTATAAACTTCAAAACAAATAGAATCAATAGTAATACAGTATCTATACGAATTCACTAAGTGATGGCACAGGACAATAAAACCTTTGTCGCAAGCGCACCAGTGTGCTTAGTGCGAGATTTTTTATTTTCGTTCACCACATTCGAGCGCGTTAACGTTTAGGCAAATTTGTATGGCGCTGGGGTAGCGCCATCTAGCGTAATATGTCAGAACTAGGTAGTGTGAGTGCCGCATCGACAATCGTTAACTTGCGAGTGTGAGATCCTAGAATACATTCATTCGTTTTCGCGTTAATTCACCGTAACTTGTGTTGCGTACATTAATAACCGGCCAAAATAAGTTGACATTCGTATTTTGTGTTCATAATATAAGCGACTGCCTATTCAATTAGTGGTGGTTATAGAACGAAGTTAGACGACATTACTTATCTGTGGTCAATGGTCATTAGTTTTGTTTGTGTTTACGAAAGTTTGTGTTGGATTTGAATATTATTGTTAAAAATAAAGACTAGCCCGTCCCAATTTGAAATGCTGGTGACATAAATGGAGCAGTTAGTGTAATTGATATCTTTTGGTGTGAGTGAGTGACCTTGATCCATCTGTGAAGTTTGTAAAACTGTGGTAAAACTAAGTTTGTTACTTTTTAGGCATGGAGATCTAAGCAAATTAATGATCTAATAATGCCCGAGTGGTTTGTGGTGGTGTTTCTATCTTTGTTTACGTACCTAACCGTGTTTACTTTTTTGTGGCGTTAGGTATATTACGCTTATCTTGTGCTTTTGCGGTCTCAAACATTGTCCAAACGAAATAATACGAGATTCCATGGTAAGTTTCATTCACAATACGAAAATAAATTAAATTAATTTGTTATTTCACCACTCTCATGATGCTCTCACCACAAAATCTTAGGTGAAAACTTTTCACGCTCGCGTTTCGTATTCGAGCTGTCAAAACTGTCAAAATTGTAACTTGCACTCGCGATAGCATGCAAACGTTAGCGATGTGCTCCAAACGGACCTCATTTTCATAGAGGCATTCTATTGTCATTACCGACGACGTAAATGGTAACGTAAACTCGGTTTACGTGGTCGACAAATTAAGTACTTGAATTTTAGTATGCAACTCGCACTTAGCACACAGATGGGCGACCATTCACGACCGCTGTCCGAACCGAAATCAGATAGTTTTCAAACGTTTATTATAATAATATTCCATAAATTTAAAAAATATAATTAATCAAAAAAAAAAAATCGTCGAAATCAGATTCATCTGTTGCTGTTCTATTCTGTTCTTCGTCACTGCTTTCTCTATATGAATATAATTCCATAGGACATGTTCTTGAAATTCCCAATGGAATCTAAAAATAAAAAGAGAATTTACTGTAAATAATTTTGTTTTTAAATAAATTTTCCATTTTGTTTGAATGAGTGCTAAACAAAATGGCGGAAAAAAGCGGAATATTTTTTTTTACAATGCTCTATAAGAAAGTCTAAGCTTTATTTAAAATAATAGATCAATACTCGGAAATGCCCGGAACACATACAAAAACGCTTTTGTTTTTTTTTTTTCAATATACCAAGAGATTAATAGGGAGAGGAGCTCGTGGCTAAATAATAACAGCCGCTCAGGTCGGTCTTTAGGTTAAGCCGTGCTTACCTAGGTTGGGCTGTGGATGGGTGACCACCCATTACATACCGAGTTTCCTCCGTGCCTCGGAAAGCACGATAAGCTGTTGGTCCCGGCTGTCATTTTTGATCTTTGACAAGTCGTTACAGGTAGTCAGTTGCCCAAAAAGTCTGACAACCAGTCTTACCAAGGGGTATCGTATTACCCAGTACTAACTGGGTTGTGGAGGTCAGATAGGCAGTCGCTCCATGTAAAATACTGGTAGTCAGCAAAAACTTGGGAAAAGGCTAGGCAGATGATGATACCAAGAGATTATTAAGGTATCTTTTGCGTAATTAAAAAAAAACTATTTGTGTCTGTAACCTACATGAAATTATACTATCTAAGTTGTTACATACCTTGAACTTCCATATTCGTAGTGTTTATCCCACAAACTATTAACAAAACGACTAACAGCAAATTTTAAGAGCACAAAAAATAAGGTAATCGAGAAAACAATGGACCGCACTTGACGACGCCGACATTATTAATTGATTATAGGTACGTTTACACGCTTGCCAAGCCTTGGCAAGGATCGACAATCGCAAGCATGTAAAAAGGGCGTTTGGCTTGGCTTGCGTGGGCTTGTGCCTGCTTGCTTCCGATCCAGTCGAGTGTCGGTTTTTTACGCAGATCAAAGGGCGTTTGCGGCAAGCGCTTGCGATGCATTTACATTGATGTTGGTCCGCGACGCCGCGAGTCCGCCGTCCGCGTTTAGTAGCCATTGTGATCTCGCGGCGAGTACACGCTTGCTTGATTTTACAAAAAATAAATAAAAAATGAGTTGCTGGTCGAATGAGGAGTCTTTCGTTTCTGAAACATTACCAAATGGAACCATGCATCTGGAATCCGAATGATGCAAATCATAAAGATAAGAAAAGAAACAAGCAGATGCATGGATTCGTCTTGCTGAACTTACTGGAAGGCCAGTAAAGGAAATAAAAAATAAAAAAGAGATATTGATGACTACTTTTCGCTAGCACTTGAAAAAAAACGTGAATCTATGCGATTTGTGGAGGCCTGGGAATGTTTGCAGTTTGCCAAGGCTTGGCAAGCGTGTAAACGTACCATTACTTTACTCTTTGGTTCCGACTACAATATAATATACCTGTGTGCCTCGCGGGGAAGAGATAAGGGCACGGGGGGTGCGGTACGTTATGCAGTTACTTAGCTGTCAGCTCAAGCGGCCTTTACATTTGGCTAAATAATTCAGCTAGCTAAATGAATTATACTCTGAATTTAGACAAGTGTAAAGACATTCAGACTGTTAGACACACTAATTAGACAATCAGAGTCGTGTCTGCCGATCTAAATCAGATAACATGCTGAATTTAGTCAAGTGTAAAGCGATTTAGACAAGAAATGCGTTTAGTTGTCTGCTACTCTCAGCGGAGAAAACTATGAATTCTGTAGTGAAAATTTTCTCAATACTTGCTTGCTCATCAGATAAGAAAACTTTAGAACCGTGAAACCTGGCTACTTTGCCACTTTAAGCTGGCTAAAAAAGTTTGCAAACATTTTTCTTAAAAAATCTCTACGAGGTAATACAAAACAACCAATCAGCCAAATAGTAAATTTTATGCATTATTGAAATAAAGTATAATATAATATTGTTTTCTCATTCATTAATGAACTTTAGTCCAAAAAGCGAATATGGCAAAGTCAACCATCACTTAGGGTAAGATTGCCATACCAAATTTTTGGATAAAATAAATCTAACTATCAAAAATTATGATAGTCATCTTTGCCACAAACATATTTACACTTAAAATATACTAAAATTGAGTAATATTTTGCATTGGCAATAGAAATTTCCTCAATGTGGCAAATTTACCCGCCTTGTTTCGTTTTTTTCAAACAAAATGGAAATATCTGTCAGGGTTGTCGAAAAATTAAAAAGTCAAAAGAATACATTTTTCTTAGAATATATATTTATTTAAATTAAAACTTCAAAAAAAAAAACATAACACAGATAGGTTACATTAAAGTACCTGTAGTATTCAATATTGCAAATCAAAATAAACAAATAGGTATAAAAAAAGTTTAGGAACATAAAATCTTTGAACAATTCCATTTATTTGCTTAGCAGTAAGTAAACCTAAGAGATTCCTAAGGCCTAAGAGATAGATCTAACATTTCGGTAGAATATTTTTTGTAGAATCTGCTTCCCACCTTACACCTCGATCGATCACACATTTGCTAAAAAATAAAATGAAAAAATCATTGATTATTTTATAAAGGTAGGTAGGTATGACAAGTTAAGATTGAGAAACTTACATAATCAAATTTAATAAAATCTGAAGTAGGTAAGTAGCAAACAAAACAGAATATTTTTGTGACAGCCCTAGCCTCTAACAAAATATGGCAAAGTTACCATCACTAAAACTTTGCATTGGATGTTAAATTTGCCAACGGGGATTTCTAAGGTTAAATTGCAGAGACGTAAATTATCATGATTATAATTAAAGAACACTGTTAAGAATGTGTCATTAAAATTTGACTTACCTAAGCAACGTTTATCCCACTAATTTTTATTGAAGTTTCGGAGCACAAATCCACCCACAGTCGACACAGGAAAAAAGTAAACCGTCAAAAATGACAGTTTTTTGAAAGCTGAGTTGTCATGTAAAATATAATGTTGCCAATTAAACATTCAAATTTGATTTAAGGGTTCTAAACACGGTAAAAAAAATACGGTTTCGTTGTAACAAATTATTTTGCCTTGGAAGTCGGTATATGGCAAATTTAACAACCTTTGGCAAAGTTGCCAGGTTTCACGGAACGCAAAAGAATTGATTGTTTATCGCCAAAAACGTCTATGATTTTTGAAAGTGGTGCAGAAATAAATTAACTGAACTTTAAATCTTCGTATGGTCGACCAAGCTACTTGGTTTACATTTTACATGCAAATTACATTGTAAAATGTAAACCGAATAGCTTGGTCGACCTTCCTGTTGATATGAAACTCAAAGTAACAGCTAATCTTTCTCTAGGAGTAATTCAGCATCTCTGAGCCAACTGTATTATTTTTTAATGTACCTACGGTGTAATACTAATCTCAACAATTCTTAAAATTTTCTTACATATTCCGGTTTTAATACAGAGAATCGTGTATTGGTATTGGTGTCGATTCTTTTCGGCACAAACTAAACTTAATTTAGGCTATTGCTATCTTTTTCTCTCTAATAAAACGAGAAAGAGACGGACGTAGTTTAGACGAATTTTGACGTATTTTTTTCTGCGTCGTTTTTAGTACCTTAATTAAAATCGAGCTCGACGCAACCATAGCCAAGGCGAGCCCTATCCTTCAACAAAGCCTTTGTTATTTTGATGGTGCTATGAGTCACAAATACGTACGACACGCTCGGAATTCGCTGTTATAGGTACTGAGGTCTATATGTATAATGTACTCTGTGATACTGAGTTAGATAACTAATTAGATCAAGAGTGTAAAGAGCAAGCTTTTTTTCGCCAACGCTCACTGTCTGAATTTAGTGCACTAAATTTAGCCAAATGTAAAGGCCGCTTCAGATCAAAGAACGAATGACGATGAATGGCGGTACAGCCGTGACCAAAGAGTATAATAATATAGAGGAGTGCCGTGAGTTGACTGTCTGCGCCCCGAGCACACCCCGAGATTGAGGCGCGTAGGTATAGCGTAGTGTATTTTCTATGGGTACCTATAGCTTGCGTTTCGTCCGTTTGTATGAAGTTGGAGTACTGTATTTTAATAAGTATTACCGTGCTAATATATATAGAATGAGAACTAACTGGCAGGGACGTGTGTAGAGTAGTGGCCGCCGATTTCATCCCCACCACCACTCTCCCAATATTGCCTCTGATGAAACGTGTGTAGGCGCTTTCCATGCTTAGTCTTTAATTAAAAATAAAAGCCATCTGAGGGTAGGTATTATAATCAGTTTTTAATAGTGTTCTAACCACAAACACTTCCAAATGGTTGCAGTCAGTCAAAAATTGACATGCAGAGTATATTAAAGTTGTTAAAATCTGAGCAAGACATATTGTCCACCTACTGTAGAGCTACATTTAGATGACAAAGTATGTTGATTTAGATTTCACCTACAAATTGTAATTAATTGGAATGAAAACTATTTAAATGCATATACTAGGGTTCTAATACACATAACCATAATGTACTGATGTGTTACTTACGATAAAACTATCGTTTTTACTAAATAGGTAGATACTTAAACCAATTGATCAAAAACCTGAATAAGTATACAGTCACAACTATTATATACACAATTATTTAGTTACATTCACATCAATAAAAATAAAAAAAGACAAACACTTAGTCTTCATGCTATTTTTAAAAGTATTCTCACCAACAAGGGTAGAAACACAGTCCAAATGCATAAGTCACCCGCAATACTATTATTTTCAAGGGGATACATTACCCATTCATTCATAAAAAAATTGTTTGTTCTACAATGTAATGAATATTATATATCTTAGTGAAAGGGATTGCGATTGAGATAAGCAATTAGACTGCTGACTACTACTACAAATACATGAACCACTTCTAAATATATTTTTTTTCCATTATTCTAGTCATCTTTAGGTATTAAAGTCTGCTCATTTCATGATGATTGATATTAATTCAAAATGTTATTTACTGTTTAATCATGTAAATGGTTGAAGCTGTTTTTGTTATTTTACTATTTTATATCAAGCATCATAAAATTAACAGAGAGTAAAGTTCCTTCTAGTAGTTGTAAACTTTGCAAGTTCATTATAAGTGATGGATGACATTTTTAGGGTTCCGTACCTCAAAAGGTACAAAAAGGAGCCCTTATAATTTATAGAGTAGTTGATATGAAACATAATATTAAACATCATCTAATGTAGGTAACCAAAATGCCATGTTGGTACAAGCAGAGGCCAGCATCATAAACTTAGGGTTGAATTGTACACATTGTATTGGAGCAGGATGGTCACCATTCAAGACGCACACTTTATAACCTGTATCAGCATTCCAGACATGAACTCTTCCATCTGTTGAGCCACTAAAGATATATTGTGAGTCAGGACTAAATGATGCTTCTATAGGTATGCCTTTATTATTAAGATGACCAGTAAACGTCTGCAAAGGAGTGCCATGGTATGCATCTACTAATCTAATAATGGATCCATTTGTACTAATTAACATTGTTTTGCCATCTCGGGAAAACTTTAATCCTGTCCAATCACATTCCTTTTCTTGATTCAGCTTGAATGTTACAAAGGGACCTTTGTCAAATGATCTTAAATCATACAGTTTGATACTTTCAGAGTTAACCCCAGCTGCAAATATAAGACCTTCAGGATCATAAGCTGCTACTGGTCTTCCTGATAAGTGCATTAATCCTTGACAGTTGGGTGAACGCAAGTCCCATAAACGTAACGTTTTGTCTAGAGATCCAGATAAAAATGTGTCTTCAACAGGTGACAAACAAAGAGTCACAACTTTCTTTGCATGTCCAGGAAAGTATCTTATGTATTTGTTGTCATGAAGTGACAAATATCTTATGGTATCATCAACTTTGGTTGAACTGTGTATAGCAGTGTTCTTGGCATGTGTAAAATGTATAAGGTCGACACCATATTTTTTACTGTTTACTGTGATCATCTGGGTGCCTTTCTCACAATCATAAATGACGATTTGATCATCTTCACTGCAAGATATTAGCGTTTCCCCACTTGGAGAAAAGTCTATACTGTTTATTTTGTCCGTGTTTTCTCGAAACACTTTTGCCACTTTGAAACTTCGAACAACTGGGTCGACTAATTTCATCATTTGTAATTTTTCTTTTTGACGTTTGCCTCAAAGTCAAAAGGTATTTATTCTTGTAAAAACATACAATCCCAAATATTAATTGTAATCACAATAAATTCTACAGAATGAAGCGCGCACCGCTGTCACCGCAAATGTAATGTTGCCAGTTTTAGCCAACCAGCATGGCTGTCACAAAAATCAATTGCCGGGTATGGAATTATTATGTACCTACTGTGGCTTGTTCAAGATGATGGCGAGGTAGACCGAGACCTACGTTACGTTTGTACGCACCGTATCAACTCAAGATAGATGAAATGGTGACAGGTCACTAGAACAACTTGCTAACCACGGATGCCCCTCAAGATATAGAACTTAGAGGGAAAATATACAAATCGGCCTCTCGTACCTAACACTTGTACAACAAGTTACAGGCCCGTAGTCGGCATAAAAACTCTGATACCCTGGTTATGCACTAACCACACGATAAAGAAGAATAATGCATCGAATTTCTGGGCTGTGAAGAATGTGGAATAAAATAAAAGTAAATAGCGGGATGCGAATGTTGAAGTAGCACATCCATTATTAGTGAAAAAAATGGTATAGTCAGAAATGAGATATAGGAAGTTTGAAAGTTGTCCCATTGCCACAGTCGCCACAGAGCGTCATATGCCATTGCAGTAGGTAACACAAACGTTGAAAAGGAATCGTCTGTCTTCGTAGGGTTATCTGATGCCCGCGGCTTCGCCCGCCCACAAATTATATAATAAAACCTTTCTCTTGAATTACTCAAATCCGTTGCGTAGCTATAAAGGTGAGCTAGGCATACATAAGGACAGACGCGGCGGGTGACTATGTTTTATATTATTGATGATAATGACTGGTGGACCGTGTTGCGTCTATTTCTATTGGTTACCGTTCAGCGTTTTTGTAAAAGTATAATACATAAATAATTGAAATGTTTCGAAACCTATACTCTAATTATCAGATTATTCAGGAATCACTAACCCTCGTAGATCCTGTCTCGGTAGTTATTTGTGGTTTTTAATTTATAATAAATTGCTATAGCAACATTTATCGAAAGCGCACATGTAAAAAAAACTCATTTTGGAAACAAAATGGACGGTGTCTAAATGGCGTTTCTCGTATTTGTTAGTGATGTGAGATACTATGCTTGATTGGGCATTTAATCTCAGTAATTTGGAAGATATACGGTAAAAATCACCTCCACCGTTATATTATTCTTAAAACCGTGACCGTCTTTATTGATTGTTCTATGGACCTAGATTTTTGGAGTATGGTATCCATTTTGTGAACAACTTGTTGTGTGGCGTTTATTGTAAGTATTGTCTAATTTATTTAAATTGTGATTTATTTACTAGTACTAAATGTGCTCTTTCTTGCTTTTCAAGTGTGAATTATAGTTCATGACTATCAAAACATATAGTATTTCATATTAATTTCTTCCCAAGTATTGTATAGCTATAGATAACTAGTATTGATGTTTCTACCTGATATCGTCGCGTATTAGTTTAGGGCATTTAGTCGATGTTAGTGTGTGCGGTGCATATTAATTTATTGTTTTAACACTAAGCTTCAAGTGATACAGAGTTGATGAGGCTATCTTTTTTACATACGAATTTAGCGACGACGTTCTCATCAGTAGATATAGAGGTAATAACTTGGTCTAAACGGTCTAGGTTCTGTGATGAACTTTCATGTAACCTGTACCGGTAGAATGAAAGTCGATATTTAGCCTGACAAGGAATAATATTTTGATTTGTGTCAAATATTTATTTTGGTTTCTAAACCCTTCCTTTCCCTTCTTTCATCAAACACAGTGCAGTTCTTTAGGTCGGCCAATAGTCCATCCAGTCAGCAGTTAAAAATTAGGAGCCTTAGCTGGACATAATTCCGAAGTTAACAAAATTTTAGCATATTGTTCCAGGTTCCGGTTGTGGGGTGTGGGATCTGAGTTTTCGACCTCGAGCAGCCTGTTCTAACTTGGTGGGGAGCAAAAAACTTCAGACTGTTTTCAGTTTTTCACTTATATCTTTTAGACTATGCATTTTCCAGGAAAATATTGAAGGACAAAGTTGTAGGGTATTAAATTTCCCATCATTTTAAATAAGGTAATCGGTATTAGGCAAATAGGTACATTTTTTTCCCGTAATGCTTATCGAGATAAAGCAGTTTAAAGAGGGAACCAATTTCTCAAAACTGTTAAATTATTAAATTGAATAGAAATACATTGAAAGGAAAATATAGTTTTATTTTAAAGACACACAAACTTCAAAGCTTCAACATACAGGTGTTGCGTAGCAATATAGTCCATAGTGTAGGTGTTATAAGAAGGTGGGTATACCTTCACAAAAACCTTTAAGGTTTTAGCCTCGTAACTTTCATATAAGAACATATTTATTTATAGAAGAAAGTAATGCAGGTGTATGACAAAATTCCATGTTTGTCAAACAAGTTTGCATTTTCAAAGATCCGGATGCAACGGCGCACCAAATTTCAGAAGACTAATCAATCAATCAATAGTCTTTAAGTTTCATAGCTACATAACTAGTGTTACTGCTGTATCTCTGCTATAACTAATGTATCATCATATTAAGACTTAAAGTGTCTGTAATACGACAATGGATTATAGATGATAGAGCTATCTCTATAAACAGGGTGTTTGGTGTATGGACCTACACAATTTTTCCTGGGGTTTGGGAGGTCATTAGCTAGGTCTACCCATACATCCTATGTCCCAAATGTCACGGTTGGTTACATATATGTTATTTTTTTTAATTGAAAAAAAAAATACCCTAAATGTTTCTACTTTTTCTAACTTTTTATTCCTTGCCTTCATATTTGCATGAAATTTCGTATGAATGGAGTGCGGAAAAAATAATGAGTTACGTATTTCAGCATTTTCCAAAATTCAACCCTGAGGGTAAATTAAAATTTTGCACACATGTTGTTTATAACCTCGATTAACACATACGAGTAGAATACTTTCATCCCAGTAGTAATTATGATCGCGTGAGACAATTATCCAACTACACGCAAGCGAAGCCACGGGCAACAGCTAGTGTTGAAATATTAAAATTTTATTTATGAGTGTTTTTTTTACGTTTTGAGAAATTAGTTCCCTCTTTAAACTGCTGTATCGTATCTCGATAAGTGTTGAGGGGAAAATTAATTTTGATAGATGAAAATAATAGGAAATTGAATGCCCTACAAATTTCTCCTTCAATGTTTTCCCGGAAAAAGCATAGTTTAGAAGATACAAGTGAAAAACCAAAAACAGTCCCCATCAAGTTAGCACATGGTCTTCGAGGTCGAAAACTCAGATCCCACACCCTATACCAACCCAGAATAATATTCCAAAATTTCGTTAACTCGGAATTATGTCCAGGTAAAATGTACCTGCCGACTGGACTATAAGTTAGAGCTAAATTCGTCTGTCTGCTGACTAATAAAACTAAATGGCCAATGTTTCTACTTTCTAGTTCAAAAGTAGATTGTGTAATGCAAGTAAAAAAAGTTAATTACATAACCCAAGCATTGAAATAATAATCATTTCATAATTATGTTACTGTGTACTTGTCAGATGAAAATCAACTTTTTAGAGGACCAAAAAACAATGTTCTAGGAATGTTAATGACTAAATCCAATAATTGCCCAAACTTAAAACATAATGCTAAGTTCTAGATCTCATTAGTACAATTTATTTTATCTAGCTCTTTAAAACCTTGAACCCGAGACTTGCAAACTGTATTGTCTCATTTGATTTTTGTTTGGAATATTACTATACAATACACCATAATATTTTTTCTATGTTTAGGCAAAGGAGCCCAGAACAAGGGAAAAGTTGCATTGTCCTTTAACAAAGTTATTTTAAAATATTTCCTGGGGTAATTTAAATATTTCTAGTAACCCAAAAATCCCGGACAAATGGGCAGAAGTGGCAAACCTACATTTCTCCAGTTGTTGTTATTAGTGATGTTATAGTTTGCAGTAACATTTAACAATATTATTTATCATTTCTTATCCATTAGAAATAAAAAAAAATAATAATTTAATAATAATCCATTAGAAACCAATGATCAGTAAAATATTGTTAAATAATAAGGCACCAAGCCTTTTTATTTTTCGGCAGCCATTAACCATAGTTTGTACATAGAACATAACAACAAACAATATTTTGTGAGACAGTAAAGCAGCAGTAAAAAATAGTAGATTGTATGACAAGAGAGCAAAATAGTATTTTTTCGGCGAGGGCGCTATTTTGAATCCAGAGCGAAGCGAAGGATTCTAGAAATCGCCTGAGGGAAAAAATATGTTTGCTCTCGAGTCATATACTCTACTTTTCATCTCGTTCTATGAGAAAATAAATAAGAGACATTTTTAAGTAATTAATGAATAAGTTTAATTAAAAAAATGACATGAATGTAAGAAAGGTCAATTACAAATTTATATTTATATCTAATACACTGGCGAAATTTTGAAAATTTATTGTCACTGTGTGTGTGTTTTATTTGGGATTGATATAGTTGTGGATTTATTTATACAGGTTGACATTTATAGCACTTTCCAAAAAAAAAAAACTGGCCAAGAGCGTGTCCGGCCACGCTCAGTGTAGGGTTACGTAGTTTCCCGTCCGTCACAATAAGTGTTCCCACTTATGAGTTTAAAGGTGGGTATCCATTATGTAAAAATGCTTGCATATACGAATATACTACAAACTTAGTCCAGAAATTATTTTGTACAACTTTTTGTCTTTTTTGTACAAAAACTGTTGTTTCCATCAAGTTCAAAATGATTTTCCTAGAAAGTCCTTATAAAGTTCTACTTTTCAGATTTTTTTCATGTTTTCTAAACTTATGGTTCAAAAGTTAGAGGGGGGGGGACACATTGTTTTTTACTTTTGGAGCGATTATTTCCGAAATTATTGACATTATCAAAAAATGATTTTAGGAAACCCCTATTAATTTTTAAATACCTTTCCAACAATATATCACACGTTAGGGTTGAAATTAAAAAACAAAACACTTCCCACTTTACATATAGGGGGGCTACCCTAATAAAACATTTGTTTCCAATTTTTATTTTACCACTTTGTCGGCGTGATTGATATACATTTTGGTACCAAATTTCAGCTTTCTAGTGCTAACGGTCACAGAGATTAAGCGAGGACGGACGGACAGACATGGCGAAACTAAAAGGGTTCCTAGTTGACTACGGAACCCTAAAAATGGGTATATTTGGTGAACGGAGTAGAAGCAAATGGCATACTTAGTTTTTTTTTTAAATTCGAGATTTAAAAAAAAAATGTTTTCGTATGATTTGAAATTCGATATTTTACATTTTTGTTTTTTTTTTTTTATTTCTCTTTCTTTGTTCTAATATGAAAAGTTTACTTGAAATTTGTTGCGTTTTTTGATGATGGATCAATTCTTTTCTAAGCTGTGGAAAAAAGAAAAACAAAACTAGGCATGCAGTAAGCCTATTTTGGAAAGTGCTAGAAAAGTCATCCGGTATTTTGAGTGTTAGTAATCTCAGTATCTGGCTGGTGCTCAAGAAAAGGCATTGATTCCTTTGATGTAGAAGGGCGTGGCGATAATGGTGTGTACAATGCGGGTGCTGACCCCCGCACCATACAAACACTAATTTATACAATTTTCGTTCGATTTCAATGAACAATTCATGTTCCAAATTCAAATCTCATTACTGCCCGCTAAAAAGTCTAGTGGAGAAAAGAGCTACTTTGCTCCCGCTAAAAGGGGAACAAAACGACACTTTTCGAATAGAAGGGATGAAATAGTAGATTGTATCATAAGGGAGCAAAATGATATTTTTACGGCGAGGGCGCTTTTTTGAATCCAGAGCGAAGTGAGGGATTCTAGAGTAGAATCTCGAGCGTAGCGAGGGATTCTTTAATAGAATCCTGAACGTAGCGAGGGATTCAAAGTACGTCGCCCGAGCCAAAAATATATTTTGCGCCCGAGTGATACACTCTACTTTTCATCACCCACTATGAGAAAATAAAAGGCGCCTTATAATTTTAACCGACTTCAAAAAGGAGGAAGGTCTCAATTCGACTGGTTTTTTTATGTATTTACACCGATTACGCTAATATTTATGAGCCGATTGACGTGATTATTCTTTAGTTTGATGTGGAATAGTTGCCATTTGGTCCTATAAAAATTTAACATAGTTTGGCCCAGTTTTTTTCATTTTTTGAACATTTTTACTTCAGTCGTGTGGTCTAATTTCAACATGTAAAATAAATGCATACCTAATTTTTTTTTTGCCCGCCCATGGGCCTCTGACTTGGCCTAACATGCCGTCGAGAAATATCTCTCAGGCATGCTGGTTTCCTCACGATGTTTTCCTTCACCGAAGCAAGTGATAATTGTACAATACGCACATGAATTCGAAAAATCAGAGGTGCGTGCCTTGGGTTCGAACTCGAGACCTATGACTTGGCAGTCCGACGGTCACACCACTAGGCTATCACTGCTTATACACAAAAACGTTAAAAAATAACTTTAGCTTCAGAAGTCGGTGACAAAAAAAAAACTAAATGAATCAAACAAAGGTCACCGACTTCTGAAGATCTAAAGTTATTTTTCACTTTATTGTGTTTTTTATTCACTGTCACTTGAAGAACTCATTTTTCAAAACAAAACCATGAATTTCTAACAATTCATGAAAATTGACGAAAACGTGGTCTGTAGTTCGCGCGTTTTTAATTTGATTTCTTTTTTTTATTCAGCCGGCGCGGCGGCGGCGCGACTATGGGCCGTCGTACCAGCCAGTCTTTATTCAAACAATATTTGCATTCGATTTCTTTGGGCGCTGAACACTAAGATGTTCCAAATTCAAAAAGTGCGCCGCAAAGATAATTGCGGCGCACTTAAAAAGAGGATTAAAAACTCATTACTGCCCGCTAAAAGTTTAGTAGAGAAAACACCCCCTTTGGGTGCACTTAAAGGCGAACCAAGTCGTCCTTTTCGAATAGATGGGATGAAATAGTACATTGTTCACCGAGAGGAGAAAGTGACCGATTACCGTCGAGGGTGTCGTTTGAAGCCCGAGCCGTAGGCGAGGGCTTTAAAACACCCGAGATCGGGAATCGCACTTTCTCTCGAGTGATACATAGTGCCTTTTTGGCTTTTGATATTTAGGTTACCGGCGCATAGTCTTACCCAAAATTAAAAAAGAAAAACCACGTAAGAAATGGATTTTCATACACTTTTCTCTCCCGCTCATATGCGTTTTCTCCCCGCATATTTGTTCGATATGCAATGACGTACTTCCTACCGTAAATTTGATAAAGTATCAAGGTACTTTCCAAGCAGGTGTAGTATAAAATCAATTAAGCCATGTTAGATGAGTTTGTTCAGGTTGATTTTTGGGATGAGGCGAAATCCGAAACTATGAGTAGTGTAGCTAAGTGCTCAGAAGAACTATGACCTGTATTTGTGGAGAAAATAAAATTGTTTTCTTAATTTCTTGAAAATGTTTCTGCCTCTGCCAGGAAGTGAACCTTACAACCTCACTTATAGTGTAGTTGGTAAGGATCAAGTAATGCAAACAAGTAAAATTGGTTGATTCAAAGGAAATTATTATTTTGTTCAGTTTTGGATTTAGCCCTCAAATGCCAATGCAAAAAAAAAAATGTTAGATGGGACCAAATGTTGGCCGCCAAGAAAACAAAACCACGAGACATTTTGGTCAATGGCTTGAAAAATAATAATTTTAATATTAAAAAATCTCAGAAATTACGACTTAAGGCTGATGCTCCAGGGTAGCCCGCGAAATTCAAATTTTCTTACGTTTTTGGCAAATTGCAGGCCAGTGCTAGGTTGTATGTTGATTAAAATATTGGACGCGATTGTAAGACGTATGTAGTTACAGAATTATAATCATCAAAACCATCAATACAACCCTCCAAGTTCATAAAGGTCGAGAAACGATTTTTTCAAGGTCAAAGTCATTGCTAGACCTTTATGAACTTGGAGGGTTGTATTGATGGTTTTGATTATTATAATTCTGTAACTACATACGTCTTACAATCGCGTCCAATATTTTAATCAACATACAACCTTGCACTGGCTTGCAATTTGCCAAAAACGTAAGAAAATTTGAATTTCGCGGGCTGGTCGAAGCATTCACCTTAATGAGAATCAACTGAATATTTTTTTGTATTATATGATAAAGTAACCAGTCCAGTCCAGTGTCAGTAAGTGACCAGTCTTACAAAGGGGTATCGTATTACCCAATACTATGTCTGCGCCAGATAAGTAGGAATTAAAGGTCATTGCTCTTTCCTTAATTTCTCTGCATAGGTACCTCGACAATACATTATGAATCGTTTTTATTACTAGAAAAAGTCAAGGATCACGATAAAGGTCGGGACAAGTTTATGTCATTATTTCTGTTTTCGGAATTATGTATTTGAATAAATGTATGCGGGTTAATGACCTTTATTTCCTACTTATCTGGGGCAGACTATAACTGGGTTGTGGAGGTCAGATTGGCGGTCGCTCAATGTAAAATAAAAATACTGGTATTCAGTTGTCACAAACAATATTAGAAGAATGCATGGGGGGTCGGCTTCTGAATGGTATTCACGACCCCAGCCGACTCCAACATAGTTTGGAAAAGGCTAGGCAGATGATGATATTGTGATGATATGATAAAGTACCTACTCTACTTATCTGAAATGAAAGTGGAAATAAAATTGTAATTAACCGACTTCAAGAAGGAGGAGGTTCTTTTATAACGTAATCATAAAAAAATTGAGCTTCTGAAGTTGTCTCAAAATGCGTTTTCAGAGTTCCGTACCCAAAGGGAAAGAACGGGACCCTATTACCAAGACTCCACTGTCTGTCTGTCTGTCACCAGGCTGTATCTCATAAACCGTGATAGCGAGGATAGTTGAATTTTTACAGATGATTCATTTCGGTTGCCACTTGCCACTATAACAACAAATAATAAAAACAAGAACCCTTCATACGCGAGTTCGACTCGCATTTGGCCAGTTTTTTTTATATCCCACTTGACATGCGTTATCATGGCCCCGAAAAGCTACTCTCAGTTATCCATTGGGATGGGAGTGTTCCATTTCGCATCAACAAAACTTAACATTTCGCTTATGGCCTAACAATGCCTATGTTGTATTGAGTTTGATAGAACACTCAGTGACAGATGGACTAAAAGACTTTATGGACGGCTCCGAAAAAAATTGCTTTTTAACTAAAATGTATGTATGTTGACACGTTAAGTTTCACACACTTTCTTGAAGACAAGGTTGCTGCGCCTCATTAAGCAGCACTGAATGGCATTCTTTACAAACAGTAAAGGATTATATTGATTATCCTCCATTTGAAGATGCTGTGTAACTGAACGGGATAAGTTGTACTGCTATATGTTAATATTAATGTCATAAGCGTATAGCTTTTCCCCTTGGTTATGCAAGCCGGAAACATCGCCGGAAGATACGGAAGAACTGAAAATCGGAAGATATTTTTGTTTGCATGCTTAGTTATGTAATAATATTAATATTGGATGTAAGTCGAGTGTTATTAGACAAAAACGTGGATCGAAGTTAATTTTTGTCGGATTTTCATGGGACTTTATTATTGAAAGTTTCTAGAAGTGTGGGGTTTGTTCGTTCCACCTGTTGAGTATGATTTGTCTAATTGCACTCGGCTATGCAATTCGTTATAAACTTATAATAGTTGTAAAATTATTGTTAGAATTATTTATCCTTGGAAGTATATTTTTAATTAGGGTGTCTTTACGTAAATAAAACAAGGTGTCAATGGCGCAACATCTTTTTATGAACTTTTGTTGACCGAAAGCTATACAGAATTGTGATGAATGATTAGCAGTAAATGTATTTAACGATTAGTAGTGCGAGCGAGCCTAAATGGCACGATTTAAGCTGAAAATTGTACGGCAGACACATAAATGCAGAAGGTGAGAGGTGTACAAGTGTTTCAACAAACTTAGTACTTATTAAGACAAAGTTTTTTTTGTTTTGTATCGTTAAATGTCTAAAGTTAATGAGTATTAAAAGAGAGTTTAGCATGGTCTCAGGACATATTTAATGTTACACTCGGTTACTGAATTGACAATTTGAAGTTGAGAATTTGTCAACTCGGCTAATCGCCTGCGTCTTTACCCTGAGATATTTAGGTTTAAAAAATGTGAAATAATATATTTTATTATAATTTTTGCGAATTTATTGGATTACAAAAACATAATATGCTAGTAAATATTTGTAAATTGTACTTGTATAAACATCATGAGTCAAAAGTCTTCATTAAGTTTTGCCTGTGTATTCCTCACACTATTAAGACGAATTCAAGTCTAAGAAGTATTTGCGCGACGGATTAGGTAGGTAGAGGCAGTACACCCACATTTCTTTGGTTATGATTAAGTCCCACCCCTTGCGACTACTACACCAACAATGCAGTAAGAACACCTCATAAATGTTAAAATCAATCAAGCCATTTAGATATAAGCTATTTATAACCTATAGATGTACTATCGAGGACACTCCCGCCTGACCACCACTAAGCTAATTTTTGTTTGCACTCGCAACATAGAAACGCTCTCTAGCCCGCCCCGCCCCGTTGACTTTGTATAAAAATAATGAATAAAAAAGATACCGAATCGGCCGAGCACACCGACGAACGGGATTATTCCGATCTGTCACCCCGCTTTGTCCCCTTATAGTCTAAGATCCCTTGAAGAACGACCTTCAACGAGCTGGTTATTGGATGAAAAGTGTTTTATTTCAAATTAAATATGTCAAAAAATATATTGCAAATGGGTTGTCTAAAAAATTTCAGTCCAGAATATGATTAATTAGCAATTTATTTTTTAAATATATTTTTAAAATTTTCTCTGGTTTGCTTAATAGACAAATTCCATACCAATTGAAAGTATGAAGCCTATAGAATATATACAAACGTTAGGTTGACCGGTTAATCTAACGTTTGCATATTCTATAGGCTATAGAATATGCAAAAGTTATGCAGCCTATAGAATGTGCAAATGTTAGGTTAACCTAACGTTTGCATATTTTACAGGTTTCATACTTTCGATTGGTATGGAATTCGTCTATTAGCCAAACCAGTGAAATGTTGAAAACAAAAAAAAAAAAAAAATATTCTGGACTGAAATTTTTTAGACAACCCGTTTGCAATATATTTTTTGACATATTTAATTTGAAATAAAACAGTTTTCATCCAATAACCAGCTCGGTGAAGGTCGTTCTTAAAGGGATCTTATACTATTAGGGTGAAAGATAGGAAAAAAAAAGTTAGATCTGTCCCCCTGTTATCACTGATAGGGGGACAGATGGAACCGTTAAGGAGTGAATAAAGTTCTAACTATCCTCTCATTGCTAACAGGGGGACAGATCTAACTTTTTTTCCTATCTGTCAACCTAAGGGGACAAAGCGGGGTGACAGATCGGAATAACCCGACGAACGCACGCCAAACGAGAATTATTGTTATTTTGCGCGCCAAAGTTGACGCTTTCCTAATAGGTCCAAACTTTAAGGGGGCGGGGCTCGGTGCCTCCGCATGATTTAAGCGAAAAAAATTAAAACTGGTCAGGCGGAAAAGACCACGATAGTACATGCATGTACTCGGAAAATGTTACCCTCTTTCTGGGGCAGTCTGGTATAAAGAAAAACCACAGAAATGAAATCTAGAACTAGAATTATGTTGTAAGTTTTGTGTTGTTTCAATAGGGATTTTAAATTTTCGTCAACTTCATTAATTCCAATTCATTCGTTGAGGCTATAATAACGCGCCGATAAAATAAACACTGCCGTGAGAAAAATCCCGCTCCATACTCTCACTTTTGCGACCAATCTAACGACATTTATGATTTATAGCTGACGTCCCGCGGTTTCACCGGCGTAGTTCCCGTTCCCGTGGGAGTACGGGAATAATATATAGCCTATAGCACTCACGAATAATGTAGCTTTCTACCAGTGTAACAATTTTTAAAATTGGTTCATTACTTCCGGAGATTACCCCTTACATACAAACTTACAAACAAATGTTACCTCTTTATAATATTAGTATAGATTAAAATCCATCAAGTCGGTTGTGTTGCAGGGCTTGCCAAATAAATAGTCGTACAAACATACAGGGTGGAAGAGACATCGATTTATTTTAATTACTGATTAAAAATTTCCATATTATGGTGGTGTTCAGAATTATGTACTGAACACGTGTTAACCATTTGTGTGTTGATGTATTTTCCACCCTCTATGTCGAAAAACAACCTTATTTGTGAAACAGTCTGGAAATAAAAAAAATAATCAAATTCCGGTTTTATTTTTGTTTTTCAGGATAAAATGGACGTACCCAATATTCATTGGATACTTCTTGAAGGTAAAGGAACCATAATTCACTCTTAATAGAGTGATGGACTCATATAATTTATTTGATGATGGAAGCGGTATGTTGGAAGGACTTACTGATCTTGGTGGATCAGACAGCTTTGCTGGTGGCGCGTCGGCTGGAGTAGCTGGAGATAGCAAAGACACTCCTGATAATAGGTGACTATGAACACCACAACTAACTAGAAAGCCAATACGTTCCAGACATAATATTCTTAACCAAACTGTATTTTAGTTACAGGCAGTCTTATAGTCAAAATACTGGACCACAAGAAGGATCGATTCAGAAACTGGCTTCTTTTGGAGGGCCTCCCGCTGGCGGTGCTCAACCAGTGCCTAATCCGGGTACAGGTCCTCCTGCGCCTGATTACCATGACTACGGAAGCTACCCGCCGCGTCCTCGCTTGCCTCAGCCGCCTCACGGACCCCTTCATCCATCACATCATGTGCATCCTTCGCACGCATATCCAGGATATCATCCTGGTCCAGAGCCTATGTATGCCATGCCTGAACAACCAGGTAAATAATACATAGTTTGTTTTACTGAAGTTTTAGACAAGTTCAAATATTTTTTGTTTCATTAGACTAGTTATAGGTACACCGTGTTTTCGAACGATATCGATAAACTTCGACCGGTTATTGTACTCATCATTATGAAAAACTTTTACTTGCTATGGGACCAAACCCTGAATCGCGAAAAAAAAATCTGCTGTGTGTGGTACAATTTGACGAGTTATGCGAACATAATTGTAGGGAACATCTTATTTTAAAAGGTATAGTTAACTAAAATTAAGATTGTAATGGGTGATTCATTTAGAGGTACTTTTTTGTAAATGGAGTTTTTGAAATCCCTTTCAAAAACTCCATTTACAAAAAAGATATTAGTGCCACACTAAGCAACGAGGCTTGTGTCGTGGACACCAGATAGTTGATATAATACTTAGATACTTTTTGTTTGTAAATACATACTTATTATATTATACATATAATAAACATCCATGACTCGGAAACAAATGTCCATGCTCATCACACAAACATTTGCTCCGACCGGGATTCGAACCTGGGACCCTAAGAACGTAAG
The DNA here is from genome assembly GCA_905147715.2 of Xestia xanthographa. Classification (NCBI taxonomy): domain Eukaryota; kingdom Metazoa; phylum Arthropoda; class Insecta; order Lepidoptera; family Noctuidae; genus Xestia; species Xestia xanthographa. The sequence goes on along the minus strand of LR990655.1, from coordinate 16,376,781 downwards.
GCAGCCTCACTACCGCTGCGCCAATCGGGTCGTCAATATATTATGTTAACACGATTCACGCTTTCCCAAGCGTGAATCGTGTTAACATAATATATCATGGCATTGTTGTTCAGTATAGTTAGACATTTCATCATGAAACTAAGTCTTCCCATCCCGGCACAGGGTTTAAAAATTATTCAGCTGTATTGCGAAAATCAGCGTTCTATAAGTTGAGTGTTTCGTGCACTTATGAGCAACTTATGGTCACCATAATCGGTCTACAAAACGCACGATTAGGCTATACCATCGAAAAGTTTAAAAGCCTACATACCACACAGCACGTGAAACCATGGCTTTATTGCGAGAACAATTTGGTGAACAGTTAATTTTGCGCTTCGGACTGGTGATTTGGCCGCCGCCGACATTCTGGGACATCACACCAGACTCTTAAGGTTGAACTGCGCAACATATTTTCCATATAAATTTCGGGGGGCTATTACTCCACTGTTTGACATGGTACATCTAAAGTTAAACATGATATCGTTTTGTCTCATTATTAATTGTGTCTGTGCGGAAACAGAATAGTAAAATAAAAAGCCATTCAAAAGTTACGAGCTACCAAAGATTCATTTTTATTGCCAATTTTAACGTAACTTTGGGCGTAAATTAGTAATAAAAGAAACTCAAATTTCCAAAACAAAGTCGGTACCGACACAGCACAATTATCGAAGAATTCAATAAATTTTATTTGATAATGATTTATGGAGTGGTTTTTTCATAAAATTCGATTTCCCAAAAGCCTTTTCATATTTTTTTACGCGCGCCTTTTACTATGAATTTTCGTGCATCTCACTGAATAATGTTTCCCCCGGTGCGGTGCGGGAGGGGGACACGCGATATTGACATGTCCTTCGTTTGATAGAAGAACAAGACCTATATTTCTGTCCTTTTCATTTCATGCATGACGTCAGTGACGTGTCATTTGTTTTTCGCTGAAGTTGAAGGGCCTGTGCATTTTTATTGCACTCCTATAATGTGTGCGTTTCGATGGCGCGACCACGGCATTATTTTTTTTAAACTATGGCAAGATTTTGTAAAAATAAATATTTAAAATTAAATTCATTAATTAATTAAATATTTCACATTCAGAACATTTTGAAGGTGATAAGCAATACCGTACTTATGCTCCTGAAATATAAACCTAGGATTTTTATATTTTTTTACAAATTCAATCTGCTATTTACCTAAATTTCAGGTCTCTGCAACGCTTAGTTTTTAAGATTTCCGTGGTCGCGCGGTTCTCCGCGTTTCGATGGCGTGGCCACGTTCAAACCCTTTTAACTTTTTAACCATAACTTTGACAAATTTAAGATTTTGGGAAATTTGAACCACGTACATACATATTTTTACAAAATCATGGCATAGTTATTTAAAAAAAATTGGTTGCCTGTAAAGTCGGTATACGGGCGAAAGTTTTACGTGACAACGACTTTGAGTGGTAAAATAAACTTTTTATGTCTGTCTCTCTCGCTCTTAGGCGGGCTAACCATGCCCGAGTGGAAGGGACGCGTGCCTCTCACTCGCTCTCATTGTGAGCGCATAACGTGAGCGGAGCGTAACGCAGTTTCTTGAAGTGTCACCCGGCAAACCAATTTATAAGACGTTGTCACGTCAAACAAGCCGTGGTCGCGCCATCGAAACGCACACCCTATAATATGGTGTAGCGACCTACTTATTTAGAAACTTTATATACATAAAACCTTCACGATATAATTTTTACTTTTCTTCTGATCTGTCACTTCTCTGTCTTGTGTTGACTAAATTTATATAGAATTATGAACATTTTTAATTTAATTTAGTTAGTGTACAACAACCACTAGATTAGTGACTCCGACGTTATACGCCCTGAAAAGGAAATCCTAAACTTTATCAGGCCAAGGAAATCCATAGTACCACGATGACAATATAAAGCAGTCGTCTGCCGACCAACGTCCAGACTCTGCTGGCTTCACAGCCATTTATTTCTCTCGAGGGATTAGCAGACCTGGCGAACAATAACAAACAATATAGTTATACAATATTATTGTTGCCACTAATCTCGCGAATTGTGTAGTGACCAAAGAGATTTAAAAGAATTATGTATAGAGTGGACATTGGGAATAATGTCATACAAAAATATTGATCCCGAACATTTTCAATTTTGACACAAGAATGCTACCTGACAAGCGGGCGTATGAAACTAGACAGTACGATTTGTTACTAAGTAGTAACATGTTTTTGGATTACGATTTTCTTCGTCTTGTCCCGTCTATCGCTCATAAATATTTGAATGTCTTTGGTAGTGACGATGACGTTATAAGTTGATAGTAAAATTTTTAAAGAAAAAGTTTATTTTATTCTTTTTAGCGCATTTAAATAAAAGGTCAGACGAAAGTATTATATAACTTCGTTTTTGTTCGGAACGGTTCGGAACGCTAAGTGTGTGCGTACGAACTAGACGCGCGTGAAGACTAGCGTTTAACTGCTCATCACTGATACTATCTCTGTCGGGCACGATGCCAGGTGAGACAGCGTGCTTTTTGGCCACGCCCACCAATGAGTTCGAGCCCGTGTGATGTGTCACCTTAAACTCTTCTCTTAGACTCTTTCATTTGGGGCTATGTAAAGTTCTTAGGCTATATAGATATACCGCGTACGATTGAGCAACTGGTAGCCAACAATACTCGCGTTATTCGCTAAATACCACTCGAAAAGCTCGGAAGCGTCATCGAATATTGAAACTGCAGAATGGACCATTTTAACTACAGTTACGAATATTGGAACTGCAGAATGGACCATTTTAACTACAGTTACGAATATTGGAACTGCAGAATGGACCATTTTAACTACAGTTACGGACAACATTTGAAAGATGTCAAGAAAGGTTCTTTGGTAATGAGGATCAGCCGATTTTTTTTTTTGTATTGTTTTTAGTTTTGAAAAAAGTACCTCCAAGTGAATCACCCGTTACAACGTAATTTAATCATAGCAAATTAAAAGTTTGATTTTTTTTATGTAATTAATATTCTTCAATAGGTAGCAATGTGTTGATGTTGATAATTATTATTTACATAATCGTTTTTAGGTATTGGAGAAATGGGTGTATGGTCTGGTCCCCCAGGTGCGAATAGGTATACTCCTATCACACCAAGCTACAGACATAGCTACGAACACCAACAAAAAATGCATCAGTACCCCCCTCAACAGGTTAGTATATATTTTTTGTCCGTATGTATTGAATAACGGAAAATGGGCTAAAAAAGAAACCAAAATATAGGAAAAAATAATGCACTGTGTGAACCAAAAAAACAAAAATTCCACGCTGGACTCGCTGAAAAATAATCCCTAAAATAATCTAAACTAGTACAACACAAATACCTTGGAACGAAATGAAAGGGCACATGCTTGCTGCAACTGTTTTAGTCTATAAATTAACATTAAATTCATAATTATAACAACTTAAATAAAATATTGCAAATAGTAAGTAAAACAAACAAAAATGAAAAACAAAAAAAGTATGATAAATGGATTTTATTTATTTATTTTAAAACTTTTTCATAGAATGTTTAGTGGTCCTATAAAGGAACTTTTTGTTGTTTTTAAACAGGGTGCCAATTTAGGAAGTCTGCAGGCACAGAATGGAACATACTTACCTAGACAACCTCATTTTTCACAACCAACATCACAGCAATTATATGGACAACAGCAGGTAAATATTTTGATGTATTACGATTACAAAATGGCAGTATGGGCCAGCACTTTCCATATTAGCTTAAAATGATGATCTGATCAACTCTAACATTTTATTCTACGGCAGCCTTAATTAATCAATTCAAGAAGTTACAGTATTTTAAACGATTAGTGTAAACTTAATGTATCTACCTTTCGCCATTTGGTACGAAGAATTATGTTTTATAGAGGTAAATGCATATATAATTAATACTGCAGCACAAAATCTTGGGATTACATAATGTAGAGTTATGAGCTCTGAACGTGTATGTACAAAACGGCAACTCAGTGTTATGAACCCATCAAGAGCGTCTCGGCACGGAGGCGATTGCTACTGTTCTTTAAATAATTTTTCATGTTGAGTTCCACAATTATTTTACGACTCTCAATTTCCAAATTACCGTATCATTAATTCGTTCAGGAGTTTTTGATGATTATAATTCTGTAACTACATACGTCTTACAGTTGCGAACAATATTTTAATCAACATACAACCTAGCACTGGCCTGCAAATTGCAAAAAACGTAAGAAAATTTAAATTTCGCGAGCTACCCTGATGCTTTCACCTTAAAGGCAAACATGTTAAAAGTGACAAGTAGTGCTTTACACTACGATCTATTTCGCCATCGCTTTGCATGATAGAATCTATTAATAAAATATGAGTTTCAGAATACCATGTTCAAGATGAAATTTTAATCAGAGCACACTTTTAAAAGTTGTTAAGTGCTTATGACTGTACTTATCGGCTTTCATTTTTGGCATTAGGTTACGGAATCCTAAAAAGCTTTTTTGTATTTGACGTGCTATCAATCTCTCCTGTATTATAGGTACGATACCTAATTCAAACAAACTGCAACACATCACACACAACACAAATCGAGGGGGTGCGGTGGTTACCTGTCACAGGGATTGGGCGGCTAGCCGTTGCGTTTTACGATTGTAGTCGTCTTCGGAGTTGTATCATAAAAAAAATTCGTCCTGTCGGTCCGTCTGAATGTTACATAGCCATTGCACTCGGAGACTATTGAAATTAAAATCGATATTTGGAAAAATAATACTAGGAACCGCCCCGCTTGGTCAACTTTTTAATCCTATTTAGGTATCGGTTTGAGCTTCAAAATATGTGACCCTGTGCAACATTTTTTGCAAAATCTAATTAAAGTGAGAAATGAAGCTTTTTTTTAATACATAGAGTTTTATTACTTAGGAGCTTATAATTATGTGTATTGTGATGTGTTTTTTCATTCTTTCAGAACTATCCTAATTACACGCAGATGCATCCACCAACTGCATCCAGAATAAGTCAACATCCTACTTATCATCAGCAAATGGATGTAAATCCACATCAGTATGGTATTCCTCATGGTCAACAAAGCCATGCACCAATTCCACAACACCAATCTCATCAAAGTATGGGTGGTCATTCAGGTGGTATGACACCAGGAATTCAAAACCATCCCAATGTGCACCTTCATCACCCGGGTGCGCCACCTCTACATCATGTACCTCGTCAGTCACCAGTGCCGCCGTCCTCAGTGGCGCCGTCCCATTCCTCAGTATCGGCACAAATGCCTTATGCATCACCTCATCACTCAGTATCAATTAATTATCAATCTCATCAAATACAACACCCCTTAGATGTCAATGTTTCAAATCAGTATGGTTCTGTCAAACCATCAGGGTTAGAAACTGGGAGTCCACAGTATCGCCCACCGTTTCCTCAACTTTCTCCTCAAATGTCGCCTAGGGCCCAAATATCACCCAGACAACAATCACAATCTCAGCTATCTCCTCGACCTGTAATGTCGCCGGTTAAGGGTCCTAGTGCATCACCACATGGCGCTCGCACTATGGTGCAGTCACCAGTTTCTGCAGGTACACCACCTACACCGGGATCTTTTCCATCACAGAATACTCTACAAGCTCTTGAACAAATGGTTTTACCGTCTGGAACAGAATACCCATACCAACGTAACCCATCGTCTCCAGCTGTGACACATGTTGTTTCTACACCATCTCAATGGAACCAAAACAAAATAGCTCCAGCAAGTAGCTTAACACAAATTGAGAACAGCGAACAACCACCTAAGTCTTCCGAGGCTATTGTAATGGTACCACCACTGAAATCTGATTTGGTTAAAAATATACCTTTGACTAACACAAGTACTGATACAAAACCAATTGATAAAACTGAAACAGAAAGTGCACGGTCAGCTGAAAATGTTAATGTACCTCGAAGTTTTCTACCTCAGCCTAATGGAACCAGCACTCTTAAAGAAAGTATACCTGGAATTGCATCAGCAAGTAATAGTTCTTTAGTAGCTAATGTAGAAACTGCTGAAAATAATGAAAATTTGGCTGGATCTCTGGGTCAGCCTGTAGATAATAAAATGGATTCTGCTTTAGCGAAGGAAGATGAAAATGTTGATTTGCAAAAAACATACAACAGTGATCTAAAGTTAGAACCTAAACAGAAATCAACTGAAAATCCCATTATACAAGAAAACAAATCTGTTCACGGAACTGGACTAACTATACCTCCGATGCCAACCACAAATTCTTCAGTCGGTGATATTTCACAACAAATGCAAAGATCATCTCAACAAATGCAAATACCATCAATGACAAATACTAACACAACTAGCCAATATGAAAATTTGCCGAGTATGAATGTTAATAGAAACCCAGGATATACAGTAAGCAACCTTCAAAATGTTCCAGGAAATATACCTAGTGTAACACAAGGTTTAGCAGCAAGTCTTCCTACTAGTATCCCATCTTCTGGTCACACCAGTGCTGCTCATAATGTATCTTCTACTTTCCAAAGTGGACCCACCTCTGTTACACAGGCGGTACCTAATGTACAATCAAATTTACCATCAAATCATACGAACCAACTTGCAAACCTTACTAATACTGTAACATCTAGTATACCGGTTCATAATCAGCAAAGTAATATCCCACTAATTCCTCCCATCCAAGGTAATATTCAGACAAATATGCCTAATGTGACCAGTAATTTGCCACCAATTGCTCAGTCAAATGTACCACCAACTGTTCCTAATGTTCCAGGGGGATTAACAATGAGTGTTACTAATTTGCATCCACCAATACCACCAAATCAACCTACCATTATCCCAAGTATGTCTCACAACATGAATCCAGCTATGATGATGTTAGGGCCAAATCCAATGCCCCACCCTAATATCCCAAACATATACCCCGCGTCTCATCAACAAGAGAGGATATCATTACAACAACAAATACAAGATATCTACTGCTTGCCACCTTCTAATGAAAACCAAGAAAAAGTGAGATGCTTACAAGAACGATTAGCTTTAATTCAGCAACATGAATCTAACGATAAGTGTAATGGGGGCCCAAATTGTACTTTACAAAATCCTGTTTATGGAACAAAAATGGTAGAAAGTCCTCAAGTTACCAGTACAACTGGACGAGGTCGTGGCAAAGGACCTGCCAAACCCAGAAAGCCAAGGGCTAAGAAGGAGAAATTTGCTGCTACCGTGCAACCATTAGATCAGTTACCTGTTTCTGAAGATTGTGTGACTGCTGGAACTGGATTACAAAGTACTTCGGAACTTGACTTGGAATTGAATGAAGATATTACTAACTTGGATAGCAGTGCAATTTCTATAGATGATATAGGTGGTAAAGTGAGAAAACAAAGAGGACCTCGGAAAAACAAAGAGCGAAAGCCACGCACTCCTAAAGAGCCTAAAGTTAAAGAATTAGGCGAGAAACCAGTGAAAGAACGGAAAAAACGTGAACCGAAAGATCCAAACGCACCTAGAAAGAAAAGAAATTCGAAGAAGGACGCTTTGGAAATACAGGCGGACACTACAACGTCTTATGATTTATTGGAAACTGATAAGGATACTACAAGTGAATTATCAATGTCTCAAAATATTTCTAACATTGAAACTCCCAATGTATCAAAAATTATGCCAGAACTTAGTTTAGATGAATCTAACGTAACGGATTTTGATGATATTCCTGTTTCAAAAATAGCAATCAAAGATTTGTTAGAAGAGGCTGAGGCTAAACGGGAGCAAGACGATGATATGGATTCAATATCTCAGAAAAGAAAGTCTAAAAAGCGGGCCTCTGCTGGGGGAAGTAGCAGGAAACTAAATCTTAGAAAATCTTTAGGTGGAAGGAGAAAGAAACGTGGTGGGCTGATTCCCGATTCTGATGGCGAACCAGATGACATGATGTCTACGCCTCCACCGTCACCACCACCAGAAGGTGATGATAGTTTAAAACGACGATCTGCTAGAAACACGCAACGTAAAAAATACACTGATGATGTCATGTTACGTTTATCTGATGATGAATTTACACTTGCCACTCCGAAGGTTGAAAAAGAATGTAAGTCTGAAGACTTAGATACCAAAGAGAATAGCAGATCTGAGGGTGTTCCTAAGCCTAACTATATTTACGTAAATACAACGGAAGAAGATGCCATGATAGTTCAACATGTGTTAGCTTGTCGTATGGGAAAAAGAGAATTTAAAATTGAACCGTCAACTAGTGAAATTATACCAAAACCAGAAATTAGCAATAGTGAGCCGTCGGGTGATAATTCCAATAACGAAGCGCAAACGGTTGTTCAAGATACTAATGATGATATTGAACCGATAACATGTAATGAAGTCAAAAAGGAAAACAATGAAGAGAAAATTGTTGACAAAATTGAGCTCGCGCAGGAAATGAAACCGGAAATGACTGTGGGTAGCAATAAAGATAATCAGGAACTCAAAAACACAAAGCCAGTCATGGTGGATGTAGAGGAATATTTTGTAAAGTATAGAAACTTTTCATATTTACATTGTGAATGGAAAACTGAAGAAGAACTTTACAAAGGGGATAAACGCATATTTTCAAAAATTAAACGATTTAAGCAGAAACAGGCTCAACAAATGAATATATTTGAGTTGCTAGATGACGAACCTTTCAATCCTGACTATGTTGAGGTGGAAAGAATTCTTGATATGTCTGAAAATCAAGACCCTGCAAATAATACTGTTGTAAAACATTATTTAGTAAAATGGAAAAGCTTACAATATGAAGACAGTACATGGGAATTGGAAGAGGACATTGATGTGGATAAGATAAGACAGTACAAGACATTCAGTGAAATACCCCCTAAAGACAAGTGGAGGTTTAAGAAAAGACCTTCTGCAGATCAGTGGGTTCAGTTAAAAGAATCACCTATGTACAAAGGAGGAAACACGTTAAGGCCTTATCAACTTGAAGGGCTCAACTGGTTGTTATTCTCTTGGCATAATAATCGCAACTGCATATTAGCGGATGAAATGGGATTAGGAAAAACTATACAGAGCCTAACATTCGTGAATTCTGTTTGGGAATATGGTGTAAGAGGACCTTTTCTTATTATAGCCCCTTTATCCACTATTCCTAATTGGCAGAGAGAATTTGAAGGATGGACTGAAATGAACGTTGTCGTTTATCATGGTTCACAACAGAGTAAGAGTATGCTACAGGAATATGAATATTATTATAAGAACGAACACGGCGAGCCAATCAAAGAAATTACAAAATTCAACGTTCTTATTACAACATTCGAAATAATTGTAACAGACTTTCAGGAATTAAAATCGTTTAACTGGCGAATATGTGTGATTGACGAGGCTCATAGACTGAAAAATCGCAATTGTAAGTTGTTGGAGGGATTACGCCAGCTTCATTTAGAGCATAGGGTATTATTATCTGGCACTCCACTGCAGAACAATGTCAATGAGCTGTTCTCTCTGCTTAATTTCCTTGAACCATCGCAATTTTCCAGTAGTGATGCATTTTTAAACGAATTCGGTCAACTTAAGACTGAATCGGAAGTGCTCAAATTGCAAGCACTTTTAAAACCGATGATGTTAAGGAGATTAAAAGAAGATGTTGAAAAAACCTTGGCTCCAAAGGAAGAAACGATCATTGAAGTTGAATTAACTAACATACAGAAAAAGTATTATAGAGCAATACTTGAGCGAAATTTCAGTTTTTTACAAAAAGGTACTGCTTCAGCAGCTAATATTCCCAATTTGATGAATACTATGATGGAACTTAGGAAGTGTTGCATCCATCCTTATCTGCTAAACGGAGCAGAAGATCAAATACAATTTGACTATAAACAAGCCAATGGGGAAGATAAACAAGCTTATTATAAAGCACTCATTGACTCATCTGGTAAAATGGTATTGGTTGATAAATTACTTCCAAAATTAAAAGCAGGTGGTCACCGAGTTTTGATATTTAGTCAAATGGTGAGATGCTTAGACATCTTAGAAGATTACCTTCTATTTAGAAAATATCCCTTTGAAAGGATTGATGGCCGTATAAGGGGTAATTTGAGACAAGAAGCAATCGACAGATTTTCCAAACCGGATTCTGATAGGTTTGTATTTTTGTTGTGTACAAAAGCAGGTGGATTAGGCATCAATCTTACAGCTGCAGATACTGTGATAATATATGACAGCGATTGGAATCCACAGAATGATTTACAAGCACAGGCTCGATGCCATCGGATAGGTCAACAAAAAATGGTTAAAATATATCGATTAATTTGTCGAAATACATACGAAAGAGAGATGTTTGATAAGGCGTCACTAAAGCTCGGTCTAGATAAAGCAATATTACAGAGTATGAATACTCAAGGAAAAGAAGCAGGCGTAAAGCAACTGTCCAAAAAAGAAATTGAGGATTTGCTTAAAAAAGGTGCATATGGCGCTGTGATGGACGAAGATAATGCTGGTGACAAGTTTTGTGAGGAAGATATTGAAATGATTTTAGCGCGCAGAACTCAAGTTATTCAGATGGAGTCAGAAAAAGGATCAACATTTTCTAAAGCTAGTTTTTCTGCAGCAGACCAACGATCAGATATTGACATAAGAGATCCCGATTTCTGGAATAAATGGGCCAAGAGAGCAGAAATTGATACTACAGAGAAAAAAGAAGACGAAGACTTGATAGTTACAGAGCCCAGGAAGCGAACAGTCATCAAGAGATATGGCCATGATGATGGTCCCATGGAAATGTCTGATATGGAGGTCACTCCAGATTCAGACGAGGATGAGGAAGGTGAGATTTTTTAGAATATAAAGTTCAGATAGTTTTAGTCCTCACCATCGGTAATGATGCTTCGGTTATTTAATTTTGAGTAACAATAAACAGAAGGGCTTTGTTTGAAATAGACTACTAAATCTGTATAAAAAAATTGGGTCTTTCCTAATGCGTTTTAATAACTCGTCGAATAGGCCTAGGTGTTCTCCTATATAGGTACCAGAATTTGGAAACGTACTTTTGGAAACAAATTGTGCACCTCCGCCTAATCCTTCAGGATTACAAGCCTGATGTTATGTTAAGTTGAATTGGATTTTGTTTATAATTTCATGGGTACTTTTTTGCATGGAACCCTAATGCTTTTTCTAAAATAATTTATACGGAACCCTCGGTGCCGGAGTCCAACTCGCTCGCACTGGGTCGGTTTTTTAAACAAAATAAAGCAAACAATAAAATGCTCCTTTTAGTTGAATTATTAGGTAATCACTCACTTAGTTTATTTTAGGAAAATCCAAAAGCTCGTAATTCTTAATTCTCTGCACATTTTATACAAAGTTAAATGTATTTCAGGAATAAGTTTAAGAAGTAAAAAAAAGAAAGACAAACTTGGTAAAAAAGGACGCAGATATGCAAGCGATGACTATATACCCCGTCATGAAGGTGTCCCTGTGGATGAAGAGGTTGTTTATGGGTCATGGACAAGATCTGAATGTTTTAAAATTGAAAGAGGTCTACTGACATTTGGGTAAGTTGATGTTTACATTATATTATGAATAAAATAAAACTGTTGATTGCCTTAGGTGTTGATTGCATCAAGATGTGATGTTTGGGCTCCTCGACGCATATCCAAATGGACTCCCCATTTGGATACTCCAAACTTACATAAATATTGCTGGGTACTTGATACTTCTCAATAACCATTGTCAGTGAATGCTGGGTTTCTTATAAAGAAACCCAGCAGTCACTGAAATTTTTACAGTTTAGGCGAACAGGACAAACAGCAAGCAAACAATTAATTTTTGAGATTTGCAAGCTAAGTCATTTGCGACAAAAGCTACAAAAAATATCACGAATAATAAACGCAAGACCTTTCGTGTGGTGTCTAATTCAAGTTGGTTAATTCAGTCAATTTCCAAAGTCATAGAACAAAAGTTGTTCATTTTCATAGACTTGAGTGGACCACACAAGAAGTCTTGCATTTATTCTGTTGCACCCTGTATATTCGTGAGACATAAAGGTGTATGTCAAATAGGAAATATTTTCAGGGAATCATCTAACGGCTCCGGCTATAACGAAGCCATTTCAAGGAAAAAAGTAATATGTGTTGAGTAAATATAGAAAAAAAATATTACTTGACCCACTAAATAAATACTGGCTCTTTATTTTTCAACATCCATTACGCCAGTTTACTACGTGTCGCCGCGTCGTATACGTTATACTACGTCGTAGTAGTAAAGGTTTTATGCAAAATGTCTCAAGAAATTTTGGAATTATAATAATTTCGTAAAAACAGAATGTTTTTTTTTTTTCGTTGCTATGTCTTCGTTGTAGCCGCTAGATGATTTTCTGAAAATATTTCGTGTTTGAATAGGTAGACCTTATACAGGATTAGTTTTCAATGACACAAAATTTAAAATTAAGATCTAGATATCACACCAAAAGCGCATTTTAAATATAATTGTTGAAAAAAATAAAATAATAGCATTCATTTCAAAATGTCCTAAAAATGTCCTATATCATAAACCTAGTGGGAATCAATGCACTTGTGTGCGTGCATGCACCACCAAATTGATGTGTGTGCTATAATAACTGCTACTTATCTAGGTTGTTGAACTGAATTGTGCTGTTTAGTCGAGTGCAATTAGACAATAAGGTGGAACAAAGTTTATAGTGGTCGGATTTTCATGGGACTTTTTTTATTGAGTTCCTAGAAGAGTGGAGAAGAAAGTTAAAAAATAAAAAAATTAGCCGCTCGTGATTTTTTTTTTTTTAATTTTCTTTGAAATATATTTTTTTCGTTTATGAATAACTTCAAATTCGACGAATTCATATTGTAGCGTAATAGTGTGCCCTACGTGCATCCATTAAACGCTAATTTGGTCTGTTTCTTTGTTCATTGTTGTCGATTTAATGTATATTTCAAGTATTTTTGAAAATTTCCTATTTTCTGCAATGATTTCTAAAATATCGAATTTTAAGACTAAGATTTGTTTTGAAATTTGTAACTGATGCTTTTTCACAGATAACTGGACCAGAAAGTATTAATGAAGACCACTTTCATGAGCGTAGTGACTTAAAATTCATTCGGAAATGTTAGAAAATCGTCTATGTTAATAAAAGCATTTTTTTTTCCAAATACTGCTAAGAAACTCAATGTGCAAATTATTGTCTTAATTCTCATTTTATTAGCTATCTAACGATGTATAATAACTAGAAAAATATTTAAAGATAGTTGTTATATCGTCGTATCCTACGAATAGGGGCGTAACTGCATAATAGCTACTTTTCAGGAGACACTTTTTTGTGTTTAATTAAATTAAATGTGACAAAATATGTATTGGTGGTTTAATATAATGTGTATTGGTATTTTATGGTTTGGTTAGCATTATTTTCAATAAATTATCTTTATAGTTTATACCGCATTTTGTCCCTTAAATCCTAGAAGATGTAGAAGAAAGACACAAACGTAATTAGGGCTTCGTCTCTACTATACATACGCAATTTAGTCATTCCATAGAAAACGGCCACAATCACCATGAGGGTTTTTTTCTATGTACCCTATATTGGAAATGAATAAGTAATTAAAATGACTTAAAAGTTTTTTATTTAAAAATTAGTTTACGCTCGCCGCAACTAACAATCTCCGCGTTCCGCCGAATACTAGCCGAGCGGCGCTAAGACGAACGCGCCGCGTCCCCGCACCCCCACTACTCGCGTAGAACGAAGGCGCGACGGCGGTTGTGGCTTTTTTCTTCGTTGAAAACGTAGTGCTTAAAATTGTGGCTTTTTAGAAAACCTAATTATTTGATAACCTGTGCGGTTTTTAATTGTTTTGTTAAACTGGTTATCTGTGGTATGACGAGCAGAATTGAATTATGCAATAAAAAAAGAAAGCCCTTATGTTCGTTAGGGCACTATTCGTAGGATACGACGATATATCGGTTACTGCTGAAAAAGTAAATCATGACAAAAGGGCCTCTATCGCTAAGAAGTGGGAGTGGTATCGGTATCGGTATTGATATTAAATTGCGCGCAGACACCCAAGCTTGCAACTTATCTCAGATAGAAATCGTGAGAAATGGTTACGTTATAATTACGATATTTTTTGTAAATTTACCAGTGACCCCATTCCACCTTTGTCAGCAATAATCAACCTTTATCGAGTACCACCCATTTTTTGTTTAGTTTTTGTTGTCTATGGATAGCAGATATAATAAGGATATTTTCAGGATAATATTTATGTTGACCGTCATAGAAATATTTTGAGAAAAATGGCCTTCTCTACTTTTATATAGACGATTTCCTGAGCCCAGTCAAATTAGACATGCAAGGTTACAATAATTCGCATAGAGGTAAAAATTGGTACGAATGTTGGGAACACCATTACAAATGAAATGTCAAAAGTCCCCATCGATCCGACCTTTGCAAAAATAAAATTCAAGGTCAAAGGTCGTGTAAATGGGTTTTTTGCATTTTTCAGCCAAACGGTAAGTTTTATCATAAAAATATGTTTGACAAAATTATAGATCGTGCAATTATCTACAAAAACTGATTTATTATTTTTTCCTAAGAATCACCATTTCTGAGATATAGCTGTTCAAAACGATGAAAAAGTTGTGTTTTTGACAATAATCTACGTATAACGTTTCCACGCCACCGGTGAAGTAGTGTACCTCGCGTGTTTTTTTTAAACGTGGTTACCCCGGTAAGCGTATTCCACGATCTATAATTATTGTGGCCCTGTTTCGTTAAAAAACCGGCCAAGTTAGAATCGGACTCGCGCATGAAGGGTTCCGTATCATCGCAGTAGGTGAGCCTTTAATTTTTAATTTATGTATTGTTGTTATAGGACGAGGAGCCCGTGGCTAAATAATAACAGCCACTCGGGTCGATCTTTAGGTTAAGCCGTACTTGCCTAGGTTTGTCTGTGGATGGGTGACCACCCATTACATATTGAGTTTCCTACGCGCCTTGGAAAGCACGTTAAGCAGTTGGTCCCGGCTGTCATTTGTAGATCTTTGACAGTGGTTACAGGTAGTCAATGGCCCAAAAAGACTGACAACCAGTCTTAACAAGGGGTGTCGTATTACCCAGTAGTAACTGGGCTGTGGAAGTCAGATAGGCAGTCGCTCCATGTAAAATATTGTTATTCAGCTGCATCCGGTTAGACTGGAAGCCGACCCCAGCATAGTTGTTACAGCACGATCATGAGATACACCCCGCTGACAGACAGCGGCTGGATGGACAGCAGAGGCTTAGTAATAGGGTCCCATTGGATACCTTTTGGAAACGGAATCATAAAGATATTGTATCAAATAAAAAATGGTACAATTGGAAAAGATGAAAACAGTGTAAACTATGAGCACGTAACTATAGAAAATCATTCGTCTGATTGATAAAATTATCTAATGGAACTTCAAATGCAATGTCTTCTTCTTTCCTTCATTTTCTTCCTGCTGAGTACAAGTAAATTGTTCTATGACCGATACATCCTCCTGATGATCGATTCATTCTCCTCGCTGATATCGTAAGAATACTTTTCTAAAGGCGATTCAACATTGGAGCACAACTGTTCCTAACAACCGGCACATGCTAATAAACTAAACAACCCAACTTTGTTGCAGCTGCATTTAGCATGACACCCCTTAATGAAATTGCAAAAAATTGTATTACGGAGTTTTCCTGGTGACACCCGCACCGGAAAAACTCCATAATCGTGCGTTTTCAATGCATTGTCAATTTTGAATCGACAAAATGGCAGATGAACAAAAGATTTGTCGATTCTCTTTCGTTTCTACGGTGGTCATGCTACGCGGGCTGGTGTCCACGACACAAGCCTCGTTGCTTTTCCAAGCAGAAGCAGAGGTTATGGGAATACAAGCTGATTGCACTTGTTTTTAGTTCCACTAAATATTTATTTTTCATTCAGACGAATCATTTTCTACAATCACACTTCACACTGATAGTATAAAGGCGAAGGTTTGTATGTGTGTAACTGTGTATGTTGGTTACTCTTTTACGCAAAAACGACTAAACGGATTTGGATCAAATTTAGCACACAGATAGCTTATGACCGGATTAACACATAGTATATTTCATCCCCGTAGTATGATCCCGTGGGACAATTATCGACCTCCACACGGGCTAAGCCGCGGGCATAAGCTCTTTACTCATAACTTTCACCGCAATTCCCAATATTTCAATTTTTAATTCAATACAATATTTTTTTATTAAACATGACCTCAATAGATCGTGGAATAGGCTCACCACGTTAAAAAAACCCACCAGGTACACCACTTAAGCGGTGCCGTGGAAACATTTGATTTTTATGAAGAACACGACTTATTCATCTTTTTGAACAGCTATATCTCAGAAATGGTGATTCTTAAGAAAAAATAATAAATCAGTTTTTATAGATAATTGCACGATTTACAATTTTGTTAAACATATTTTTATGATAAAACTTACCGTTCGGCTGAAAAATGCAAAAAACCCATTTGCACGACCTTTGACCTTGAATATTTATTTTTGCAAAGGTCGGATTGATGGGGACTTTTGACATTTCATTTGTAATGATGTTCCCAACATTCGTACCAATTTTTAGCTCTATGCGAATTATTGTAACCTAACCCCTATTTTTTGTGCTAATTTGACTGGACTATAATTGTGAATACATTTTTAGTCACTTCACTCGTAAACATGGTTTTCTTAAATATTTTTAAATCCAATTATCTGTGGAAAAGTTTTTCATTATATCGAAAATACTAATTCTAAACCATCTCTTAAAATTTGGCCGGTCAGAAAACTAACGCTGTATAGGTGTACCCACTCTGAAGGAATTAGATCGTTTTAATTATGGTTATGTTAATTGTTAATCAGCTGCTTCAAATGTTGATTGCTTGAAATGTTTGTGCAGGTGGGCGCGTTGGGAAGAAATTGTAGAGAAAAATCAATTTAGAAAAGGTTGGACGATTCCTGTTATAGAAGACTGTGCGCGAATAATAGTGAGTTTTTAAGATGTTTACTTGAGAATATAAGTTTTATGTCGCACCTATAGGGGAGTCCAATGTTATCAAAATAAATTCAAATTGCTCCAGTTAAAATAAAACTGTATTTGCTATCTGGGGGTGTATGGGGGGTATGATGCCACCTGCCCGCTTAGCATGAACGCCGTAGACACGAAAGAGAAACGACAAATCTTTTGTTCATCTGTCATTGAATCGACAAAATGACAGATGAACAAAAGATTTGTCGATTCCCTTTCGTGTCTACGGCGTTCATGCTAAGCGGGCTGGGGAGAAAACTTAATTTGTTTGGAATAAGAGTCACCCACATTTCCTTTTATCTCTACTCGCTATCGTTGTTTTTTATGGAGCTTTTTATGTAGTTTCTCTCAGTAGTGTGCGTTCGGATTCGTCACTATTAAAAAAATGTACAGGGTTGTAGCCAGAAATTTGGTTCTGGGGTGTCATATCGAACGGTTTGTACAATACTATAATTTGTTAACTTAGAACTGATCAATTAATGGAGCCAGGAGGTGGATAGTGGAACTCTATTTATTTTATAATTATTCTCATTTTGTTTTTTTTTTTTAAGTTTTCATATGATGATTTGCCATGCTAATACCGAAAAAGTTTAAGACTTTGACTGAGTTGAAATTTTTACTGATGATAATTTTACGTATTTTTGCACTTCCACCATACATTGGTTGTTTTGGTTAATTGTGTCGTTTCAATTTCAGGTTTTATATTGTTTACGCCATTATAAAGGCGATGAAAAAATAAGAAATTTTATATGGGACCTCATAGAACCTTGTGAAAACGGAGAAGTCACCATCTCTAGAAATCATAGCGGACTTCATAATCCCGTGCCTCGAGGAAGAAACGCTAAAAAGAAAAACAGACCAAAGGATTTGCCTAAATCCAATGATGTTCAAAAATGGGAGGATCCGATTCATTGGAGCTCGACAGAAAAATATGACTGTGAACTGTATCTGGAAAACAGTTACAAAAAGCATTTATTTAGACATGCCAATAAGTAAGTACATATTTTTACCTGGCACAAAATCTACGTACAAATGCCATTTTCATCGTGCATCACAATTTTAAAGGCGATTTGGTGAATAATTGACTATACCGCTTCGGTTCTTTACCCATTATTCAGAGCCGTCCCTAGCCCATGTAGCGCTCGTGTGCAAATTCTACAAATATAAGAAGAGCTCCAGATGCTATACAAAATGTATGCAAAGCGGAGCTCTTTTTACGTTGGTCATTGAAAGTGCCGCGGCCGGCCAACGCGCGAGCCGTGGCTCACGGCGCTCGGCGCCCCCTAGGACCGCTGCGCCCGCAACGCACACCCTGCACACTAGGATAAGACGGCCCTGCCATTATTGTTGTATTGATGGCGAAAATTAGGGTGGTCGTATTCTCGGAAACGCATTTCCGAAAAATAAATTTACGACATTGAGTTTTAATGGAATGTGACAAAAGATTGTGACAACTATAGCGAACTTGAACATGGCCGTTTTTTCTCTCCAGAGTTTTGCTACGAGTACGAATGATGTATTACATCAAACATGAGGTTATAGGTGACTACGCGACACAAATCGAGAGTGGAGTTCATGCCAGGTACTATCATTAATGGTCTATCATTTTAAATTAGTTGGCCCCTAAAGTTAATGGTTTCCTTATTTATTTCGAAATCTGTACACAAAACATCCGTTTTTTTTTACATTTATAATACCTTACGCCACAGATATAAATAATACTACGCTAATCGTATCGAATAATAAAATAAAAACGAGTGGATCGCTTTTTGTTCTAATAATTTTTTTTGACGGATGTTGCAGTTCCTTGGGAATGCGTGTACCTCGTGGTGTGGACAGCACACCTCCACGCCTGTGGTGGGATAGTGAGTGTGACGTGTCCTTGCTTGTTGGAACGTACGTCCATGGTTACGAAAATTATTTGGCTATGCGTTCAGACCCACAACTTTGCTTTGTAGACAAACTGGGGCCACCAGATGATGCTGAGTGTACAGATATTAAGTGAGTATTTAAGTTATTCTTTTCTTTGACGCGTATAAAATAGTAATGTATAACAGTGCTACTGTTAATCTTTAATTTCCTGCATTAAATTATTGAAATATTATTTAGAACTCGATATGTCTTATGGTCATAGCACACCTCTACGACTATACCAAATCAAAACCAAGTACTGTAAAGTCAAAATTGTATTAGTCAGTACCAGTCTTTTATACCTTCGTGACCTTACGGGCTATTTTTATCTGTTTATTGCGCTATAGAATCTTCTTAACCGACTCAGCTTATTCTATTGCATAGTAATGTCAATAACATGAAATGTCATTCAGCCCTCTTTACATATGGGGGTAGGCAGAAACCACAGAACTACGAATGCTACGATCCCTTCTTACATGTCAGACTATTATATTTATCTACTAAAAGTTTGAGACTGATGTAAACAGTCAATTTAATTTATGCGACACGATGTACATTGTGGCGTGAATTTTACGGTACACGTAAATATTTGCGTCGTGTAGGCTTAGATTTCCACGACAACATGACGTCGCAACTTGCCACGATGCGTCGTCGTATCGTGAGTATGTGTTCTTAACCCTAAGGTTTAATTGTGACTCATATCGTGCTTATATGCTGTCAAAAAAATATTACATTATCTAAGTAATTTTTACGTGTTTTAACATTTTACATCATAATTACATAAAATTATGGTTGGGAGGCTTTCATTGTTCTATTTGGCTAACAAATCTGAATACATTTATATGATATAAGCCGTGTTTCCGGACGATATCGATAAACTCCGACCGATCATTGTACTCATCATTATGAACAACTTTTACTATTAGTCTAAGATCCCTTAAAGAACGACCTTCACCGAGCTTGTTAATGGATGAAAAGTATTTTATATCAAATTAAATATGTCAAAAAATATATTACATAATAAGGTTAAATAGCATTTTTTTTTTTTTACATTTCTCTGGTTTGGTTAATAGACAAATTCCATACCAATTGCAAGTGTGAAGCCTATAGAATATATGCAAACGATAGGTTGACCGGTTAACCTAATGGTTGCATATTCTATGGGCTATAGAATATGCAAAAGTTATGAAGCCAATAGAATGTGTAAACGTTAGGTTAACCTAATGTTTACATATTTTACAGGTTGCATACATTCGATTGGTATGGAATTTGTCTATTAGCCAAAATAGTGAAATTTAAAAAAAAAAAATCTGGACTGAAATGTTTTAGACAACCCATTTGCAATATATTTTTTGACATATTTAATTTGATACAAAATACTTTTCATCCATTAACCAGATCGGTGAAGGTCGTTCTTAAAGGGATCCTATACTATAATGGACCAAACCCTGAATCGCGAAAAAAAAAAAGTTTCATACATTTTGACGAGTTATGCGAACATAATTGTAGGGTACAGTCACGACCGCCAATATGTAAACACTTATCAACTTTTAAAACTGTTTTTCTGAAACTGTTTCGATTAAAATTTAATGTTGTTACGTACATCGTATTCTGGAACTCATAGTTTTATGAAAAAGATCCTATCTCAAAGTTACAATCGTTATTTTTCGCGAAAATTGCTTTGAAATTTAGGAAAGTGTATACATATTGGTGGTCTTGACTGTACAGCTGATTTTTTTCGCTATTCAGGTTTGGCCCCATAGTAAAAGTTGTTCATAATGATGAGTACAATGACCGGTCGAAGTTTATCGATATCGTCCGGAAACACGATATATTTATGTATTGACTGTGATAAATATTTTCCAGGAGTGAAGAAAGGAAGGTGAGAGGTAGTGTAGTTGGAGACGAAGATTGCACAGATGATGTATCGAGTGGAGCTGGAGCAACATCCCCCGCAGCGTCTCCCCGGCCTGATGATGACAGTACTCAAAGCAGTAGTGGTGGACATTTATGGCCCTCAATGCAAGATTTGAATACGAGACTCCGCAGACTAATCACTGCATATCAAAGAAACTACAAACGAGAAGAGCTTAAAATGCAACAAAGAGCTAAGGTGCGTAATATAAGAGATTTTATGTTGATATGGAGATTTATTGGTGACTTGAATGATTGTAATTCTTTAACAACATACAATTGCGAATCATATTTTGGTTAACATAAAAAGTACATGGCACATGAACCGCCTCGCCGGTCTAGTTGTCGAGTTATAGTTTCTTGAATAATTTGTGGGAACCATTTTAAATATAATTGTTGCTTTATTTTTACACAGCTTTTTCACATTCTTTTATGTTACCTAGAGGCATTTTTTAATCTCATTAGCATAAAAAGTAACTAAAAGCACAGCTATGGAGTGACTGCCACTACAACCTAGCTACCTATTGGGTAATATATACTCCTTTGTAAGACTGACAGACTTTCAGAGTTCACGCCCTTAGCGACTGTCAACGGTCTACAAGCGACAGCATGGACCTACTTCTTAACGTGCTCTCCAAGGCACAGAGAGGGGGGTCCTCTGACGTTTAATCATTAATCGTATAAGCTTTTAACTTAAAACATCGTTTGTAAACAAGGAAGAATTATAAAATGATGTTTATCAAGATTATTAAGTAAGAATTTCATTCAGAAGATGGAGCGACGAGAGCGGATGGACCAGCTGGCCAGAGATGAGGTTTCACAATGGCGTTGGACGCGCGCAGACGAAGAAGCATTCCGTCGTACTGTTGCTTCCTACGGAGTGGAGTTCGACCCGACCACTAAAAGTCTTCGCTGGAGTCGTTTTAGAACGCTTGCACGATTGGACACTAAAAGCGATGACGCTTTAACTGATTACTTAAAAGCATTTATGGCGATGTGCAAGCGACAGTGTGGACTTTCTGTGGGAGAAGCTGAGCTACCGACAAGAGCAGATTTAAAAGCTGAGCCTATAGGCGAAGAGAGAGCTATCGCTACCCTTGAGAGGTACTGCTTTTATATTACACTTATATACATTTTGACACCCAAGTACCGCGACTGGCGCACCTTGGGCAATGTTATACTATTAATACGCTATTGATTGTTTGTTTTTTGGCACTATGCAACTAATGCCAATACCACAGTTTTACAATCCATACAGTTGGGAAACGCCTTTGACGTTGAACGATGCCGCCACGCGTGTAGGTACTTAGGCTAGTCGCAAGCGTGTAAGGGTTGTCATTTTTTTTTTTACTATACCTACGGTATGGTACTCATTATTATCTCCTAAACGCGTGGACCGATTTACATGATTCAAACGGATAAAATGGTTTTAGACCTAGACCTTTCTTTTTGTACTAAAATCGTCAAGATATCTCAACAAACAAAAAATCACATTTTCAAATTGCTCTCGTAATTATCCAACATGTATGAAACGCGTAACAATTCTTTTGATATACCTACGTTCACAATTAGAGCAGTAGAGTTGGCCGGCAGAGCTATAGGTGTAGGTATAGGAGGGCTAAGGCATAAGGTCTGTCTTTACGTACCTACCTACTTGGCGTTTTAGTACTAGATATACGACGGGTAGGTATTACTAATTTAAACGAAAATAGTAATAGTAGGTACTAGATGGTTATTTGGTTAGGTAGCTAATTCGAATTTATAGGAAGATAAACTTACCTCTCGTCACGGGACAATCTATGAAATTTTATATTTTTATCCTTATTGGTGCTCGTCGAGGCACACCCGTATACGCAACAAGTGTACACCATTATATTCAAGTTATATAACGATTATTAATAGTATTAACAACGATTTACACAGACGCGTCAGCCCTAAACGTCGCAAGTGTATGAACTGCGCGAGATCGTACATCGCCCAACCCCCCGCAAGATCCCCGCCGTTGCTCCACGGAAGTACATTCGTTGCGCAACTGTATGGATTGTAAAACTGTGGCCAATACGGTACTATTTCTGATTTCATTATACGAATATTGCTACTAGTCTGAAATTAAGTTAATAACTTACATAATATTATAAAAACTGGAACAGTATGCGGAAGTCCAAATCCATTATATGAGAACCTGGGTAACGTCTTTTTTCATGAAAACAGTTTGGTACAGCAGCATGTAGCAGTAACGTACTTTGTACGTTCTGGTTTAACTTACCAATAAAGAAAACCGACCGTTTTAGGACTGAAATCCCGGAAAACAGACATTCTGTGTCAAGATCCTATTATGTTATTAATTTATTACCTTTCTACAGGATTGATCTGCTACGAGTATTACGTGAAGAAGTCGCTCCCCATCCTGCACTAGATACCCGATTGGCTTTATGTGAGCGCTCACCGGACACTCCGCCGTGGTGGCAGCCGGCTCGGCACGACAAACTGTTGGTTCTGGGTGTCTGCAAGTAAGTTTGTGTATTGCTTTTAACCAACGTTAACGTATATAAACAATTGAACCATGATTTTGACCTTGATTTTTTAGGAAATAAAGTCCAAATTATTTTTTTTAGTACCTATACTTTGAGCCAGGAATCGCACCCGGTCCATTTATTTAGAGTAGTGTTGCTGATAAGGATCAAATACTGCAAATAAATATTATTTGTGTAAATAAAAGAAAGTGCTATTTTATGCACTTTAAAATATGGAAACAATTAAAAATGCCTTTTATATTTGACACATTACATTTGTTCACAGCATTTGATCCTTACCAGCTACACTATTGGTAAGTGCAATAATACAGGATGTTTTTTCGTAATTATAATCGGGTTCGATTCCTCAGACAGAAAACTTGAAAAATAAATGCAGTTTTATTCTTTCAAATCCGTGATTATAGTTCCTCTGACCACTTTGTTCTGCTACCCAGTTTCAGATATAGCCCTTTTTTTTTTTTTTTTCGGATGGGAAATCATCAAATAACTCCTCCCGCTCTGGGCAGAGCAGGAGGGAGTGTCAGACTTTTACTGACTAAAACCCATCTATGTTCCTTCATCGCCCTTTGTTATGTACATGTCTTATTAACAAATTACTGCGCGATTCGGTTAAGGCGATTGTAGCCTCGAATGTCCTTGAGCGTTTGGGCGGAGCATAGGCGAACCCAGTGCCTCACCCCGCGCGCTCGCTTACCTCCCCGATCTCAAGGAGCGCATGCAGATGCGGCGTGCGATGCATTTTGTCTTAGATCGAGAATACGTACTTACAATATTTATGTTGTGAGTTTATAAATGCTATTGTACAGTTTTGCGAAATAGTTCATTATTGTTTGCTTGAGATATAAATATATTATCAGAAAGTATTGCGAAAACAAAGTTTTTATGTATGAGAGACTGGCCAGTTATAGTCTATTTTGAAAATATGATTATTATATACTTTGTAAATATTTAATAAAAAATATTTAGGTAGGTACTTAAAGAACATTTTTTGTTTTCGCAAAACTTTCCGAGTGTCCCAACTCCCACTTAGATATAATTATTATTCTTTGCTTTGTAGGTAAGAAACTATATAAATTTGATATCCTAAGAATGAAATGAAGAAACACTGGTTTTGTTGTTCTTAGAGACAAATAAAAAATAATAATATCAATAAAATACGTTTATTCAGTACAGTTCAGGAATCAAACATTCTGTGTAAAATGTACATAATTTAATTACAAGCTTTTATTTAGTTTAACCTGTCCCGATGTTTGTTTGTTTGTCTGTAATCAAATCTTGCAAGTTAAATTTGATCCATTTCCCGGTTACCAATTGAGCTGAAATTTTGCACGCATATGTATAGGTATTGCATGACAATGCAATATTATGATAACACGGAGCTGATTTGATGATGGAGTGGGGAGGTGGCCATAGGACCTTGTAATGAAACTACGCAACCCCATCGAATTTGGACTCGTTTGATTCGTCTTAATGAGTACTTTGTCTTTAGATGTTATTCAGGGTTTGATGATGGAGCTGGAAGGTGGCCACAGGAACTCCGTTATAAAACGACATAACCCCATCAAATTTGGACTCGTTTTATTTGTCTTGATGGGTACTTTGTCTTTAGATGGTATCCAGGGTCTGATGATGGAGCTGGAAGGTGGCCACAGGAACTCCGTTATAAAACGATATCACCCCATCAAATTTGGACTCGTTTGATTCGTCTTGATGGGTACTTTGTCTTTAGATGGTATCCAGGGTCTGATGATGGAGCTGGAAGGTGGCCACAGGAACTCCGTTATAAAACGATATAACCCCATCAAATTTGGACTCGTTTGATTCGTCTTGATGGGTACTTTGTCTTTAGATGGTATCTAGGGTCTGATGATGGAGCTGGAAGGTGGCCACAGGAACTCCGTTATAAATCGATAACACCCCATCAAATTTAGACTCGTTTGATTCGTCTTGATGGGTACTTTGTCTTTAGATGGTATCCAGGGTCTGATAATGGATCTGGAAGGTGGCCACAGGAACTCCGTTATAAAACGATATAACCCCATCAAATTTGGACTCGTTTGATTCGTCTTGATGGGTACTTTGTCTTTAGATGGTATCCAACGTCTGATGATGGAGCTGGAAGGTGGCCATAGGAACTCCGTTATAGAACGACATAACCCCATCGAATTTGGACTCGTTTGATTCATCTTGATGATTATTTCGTCATTCGATGGTATCTACGGTCTGATGATGGAGCTGGAAGGTGGCCATCGAGTTTGGGCTTGTATGATTCGTCTGATGAATACTTTGGTCCTAGATGAGTCTAATAATTACTTTTTCTTACTTACTCTATTGAAAAACGCTGCTACGCGGAACGAACTTAGCCGTAGTAAATCCCGAATCATAAATACTAAAAAGTTAATAATAAAATTAAAGGGAAAAAAAACTTTTTTAAAAACAAGGTTTTAAAGCTTTTTCTTTTTTCAAGTAGTTTAGTTTACTTGTTTCTCTACACACCTGTGTAGATAAACAAGTAAACTAAACGATTTGACCTAATTGATTTTAATTTAAAAAAAAAACTAAGTAAATACGAGTACGTAAGTCTCGCGACAAGCTTTCATATCATATAAATTGTGTTTTATGATGTTATAAGTCGATAATAAAAGTTTTAAAATAAAAGTTTATTTTATTCTTTTTAGCGCATTTAATTAAAAGCTTGGTTTAAAAAAAAGTTTTTTACTTATTTTCTTCCATTTCGTTTTTCCAAGTCTTCAAGTCAAATCTTCTTCATCATTCAATTCAATCATTCTTTATTTCATATTTGGACTGTATGTTTGGGAGAAGTAGGCCTTCAATGAGAGGTCTACTTTGTAGTTTGGCGTAACCATTCGCCTTAACACGAAAATCAATTAATGTTTAGGGATTGAGAGGCTCAAGAATGGAACCTGAGTTTTGTTGCAAAATCATTTTGTTTCATTTTAGTGACTGACATTCTACAAGATTCTTATCTCCTAACCTAAAATACATATTACAGGCACGGATTAGGTGATACATACAGTAAGCTGTTCTGTGATCCCAAAATGCCATTTGCTGATTGCGCCAGCAAGTGGTATGCAAGTCACAAGAGCGGCACTAGGAGCGAAGCACAAAAGATATCTTCCGACGAGGAAGACGCGGCCGTCTCCGAAGAGGCCGCCGGCGAGATGCGCATGTCGCTGAGGCGAAGCAAGAGAACCTCCAATAATTGCGATCGGACCACCGAAGACGACACGGACGCCCTCTCCGAACTAGAGACTCTAGCCAAGCTCGGTCGGATCGAGGAGACCCTGCCTCCGGAGCGATGGTTCTCGGAGCGGGCGCTCGAGACGCGCCTGCACCACATCGCGCACGCCGTGCAGAACCGCGAGTGGCCCGCCGCCGCCAAGCAGGACGCGCCAGACGAACGCAAGCAGGGGCCCAAGCGCCACATCGCCATCGACGTCGAGACCGACCGCGCCAAGCTGCACGCGCTGCTGTCCGTGCCCGCGGCGGCGCACTCGGGCAGCGCGGGCGCGGCGCCGGGCGAGGGGGGCGCGCCGCCGCCCGCGCACCAGCGCGCGCCGCCCGCGCCGCCCTGCGCCGGCGCGCCCGTGGACCTGTCGGCGCCGCTGGACCTCAGCGACGTGCACGACTTCTCCGCGCCGCGCCGCGCACACAGCCCCGACGCGGCGCCCTCCTCTGCGCCTTCGCGCAGCCGACTCGATGACACTCTTTCGAGACTCATGAAACGTAAAAATGTGGTGAGTCGAAGCTCTATTGTTATGATATAAGTTACGCCATCCATAGTGCGAGTAACACGAATGTTGTCATCAGTGCTGTAACCGCTCTGAGTCTATTTAAGTTTCCCTGTGTTCTCTTTTTTCACTCGTCTATGTATCAGATCTAATCCTGCCACACATTGCCATAACATTTTTGAACGAAATGAGGAGTTCCTTTGTGCTCTTCCATCTTTATTTTCCGCTCTGACATCTTTGAACGTACAATCACTTGTAACTTCGTCTATGCTGTTCCCATAAAAAATAACTTTAATAATCACTAAACACTTAAAACACAATCACTAATACACTGCTGATCAATATTCACTTAGATTTCGTACTTCTAATTCACTTCGATTCGCTTCGTTGCGTACCCAAAATAAGACTGCCTCTCCGTACGTGGAATTCGGCAGGCGGTATCAGGGCTATGCCCTCTGACCGCGGCGCTCATACCTCGGTCCGCAACTGCGGACCCGTCGCTAGGTTGGACTTATGTCTCAAACCTGGTGGCGCATGTACATGCGCCTGTGTGTCGCGCAGCCGGGTGTGCGTAATGTGTGTGGAGTCATATTGTGCAGGTAAGCTGCGTGTAGCGAGGAACAGCTTACCTGGGTCCAATCCGGTGGTGAAGGCGGCGGAGGGGGGGCGACCATGCATTGCCGGTCGTGGACGCTCCTGAGTCATCCCTGACGGTCTATCCGCTGTACAAGGAGAGTAACGCAGCTAGGCCGCCAAGGACGACCAGTTCCACGTCCTGACCCTGCCTGATGGCACTAATTAGGTCCATCAGCAGCTGGATGGCGCGGGCTGTGAACTCCTTCTGGGCTTCTGGGCATTGGTGATGCCACCATTCATGTCACATCATCCATCATGTCACCACTGCCTCTCCCGCAAACATTTCCGCTATTTATATGGTGACCAATTTTTCGAGAAATATCCACAAGTTACTCCATAGTGGGTCATTGGCCTTCCACAACTTGTACAAAATAAAGAAGTAGGTACTTTATGCCCTCGGCGTACGGTCGAAATTACAATGACAACTTCCTGATTTCTTTTATAGGTAGTTTGCGAATTTGTACCTACATCATTCGAGACTCGTCCTACGTACCTACCTACTACTACCTACCTACCTACTTGTAATTGTAGGTACGAGTGCGACGTAACAATATTGATAAATCTAAATAGTTTTATTTTACTTTTGCAGCCCGCACCAGAACAAATTGTTGGAAAAGAAAAGAAAAGAAAGAAGTTGGATGAAATAGTACTAGGCTTATCAGCGGCTAAATGTAAAAGCCCTACCACCTCGTCAGAAAGCGGGCGCGGACGTAGTGCCAGCGTATTGCCCGACGTTACGGTGACTCCAGCAGCGCCTCCTACTTCGTCTTCGGCTTCTTCAACCCAGAAACCATTTTCAGTCACGGTGACCAATGTGCCGTCTCCACAGGCTTCTTCCAAAGAGTTGTCTTCATTTTTGCAGCAATCTTTAGAACAAGCTAAAATTCCTAAAGCTCCGGTCGTACCTCCAATGAAATCTTATTCCCATGAAGCAAAGGTAAACAAGTGGCTAGCTGAACAGGCCAGCGTGGATACGCGTCGCAGAGGTGCAGCACCTCGGCTTGCTCCTGAAGAACACGTACCAGTTGTACACCGCGTAACTGGAAAGCGAATAGTTGGCCCGAAAGCACCTCAGCTTAAGCATCTAGCCCAATGGATTGCTGAAAATCCTATGTATGACATAGATTCCAAGTGGACTGAAGGTATCAAAGAGCACATTAAGTTACCTCAAGACGTTCGCAGTCAAAGACATTCACCAATGCAATCTAGCAGTGGAATGAGCGAACGCAAAAAAGGACGACCACCCACCCTTGATTCTCCATCTCCCAGTGTAATGTCTTCGAATTCTCATATGAATCAAAGCTTAGCTGGTTTAAATCCCGCCATTTTGGCAAGTCTCTCTAGCCTCAGTGCATTTGATCCTAAAACACTAGCTGCAACACTTTCTAATTTAACTGGATTTGATCCAAAATTGTTGAACACATTCGACCCGAAGTTACTTTCCAGCTTAGGAAATTTTGATCCTAAAAATAATCCTTTGCTAAACTCGTTCAATAGTATGCCAAATTTGTTAGGTAATATAGCTGGCGGAAATATATTTGCGAATTTAGCTGGATTAGGACTTCCTGGATTCTCTTCTTTAGATTTAAATAATCTAACTGGGTCCAGCGCTTCAAGTGAAAGTAAGTCGAAATCTCGTAAAACTACGGAAAGTGGAAATCCCTCGAGTTCTAAATCAACCAATTCACAGTTTCCATTTGTTTTTCCTAGTCCAAATATGTTATATCCTCAATTAGGGCTAAGTGGTCTAAATCCATTCGGCATGCATTCTGGAATGTCATCAGCATATGATGCATTAGGGTTATTGAGTAACAATATAGCAGCAAGTTCAGGTGCTTCGTCATTACAAGGTTCAAGCCATAGTGCTTCACGTAGTACTGCAAAAACAACTACACCACGTTCGTCAACTATTGTTACTAATTCGTCCACCTCCCGACAGCAAAAAGTGTCTGATCGGCAGCAATCAAGTCAACTCCAACAAATACATTTGCCACCAGATCCCTATCTTTTAGAATCTTTATCCAAACAATCTTTAAATTACGAATCTTTAATGAGACCAGAAAAGAGACAGCGGGACAATGATAATCACGAAACCATAGCAACCGATCTCTCTAAGACCGATAAAAAGAAATTGCCATTTGAAACAATGAGGTCCCAAGTACCTCCTGAATTTGCGGCTGTTCAGGAAAAACTATTAAAGGGTGATAAAAAAGATATTGACATAAGTAAAATGTTATTAGAGCAAATGGCTTCTGGCGCACTTAGCGCTAGCCTTGTTAGTTCGGCAGAGTCTAAAAAGGGTAAAGACGACAAGGATGTTTCGGATAAATTAATAAAAAATTCTTCAGAATATGTTTCTAGAACATTATTGTCTGAAGAAGGAGCATTAAATACTTCTTTGGCTCACAAACGTCCCCATGACGAAGTTATGAATGAACCAGAAAACTTAGCCCTATCGTCAACAGAAATAAATCCCACTAAAAAAGTAAAAGACAGTTCCACATCGGAGAAAAAAACATCCATGGATAAGCAACCCGATCACTCGACGCACACTGGCGAAATGGACCTTGAAGACTTAATAGCTCCTTCAACTGTAATTAAAACTGGTATGAAACCTGATTTTGATACTACTGTTCCTAAATTGACTCCTACGGAAATGACATCTTCAACATCTGGATTAGGAAAGGATGAAAAATCACAAACAAAGCTACTAAGTTCTTATCCTGATGATTCTACCATTATAAATCAAGACATCGCATTGGCTGAAGACTGCAATGCAAAAGTAGAAAATGAGATAAAAGACAATTGCTCCAATGACGGTGACACTAATATTGGAGATTTGTCTTCACATGATGGGGGACGCAGATGCAATAAAAAGAAAAACCGAAAGTCGTCTGAAGAAATGCCATCGTCATGCCCTCGGCGTGAATTAAGATCAAGCTCTGGACGCCAATCGACAGAGTCAAATAATACAAACCATTAAAATGTAGTATTGCTCGAACGATGTTATTTAACTAATCATGATTCAAAATGTATTAAAGTATAACTGTGTTTTTTTTAAGAATATAACAGCTGCTGCTGTTTTTTAACAAAGTATCTTTGAAGTTTTATATAAGGTACTCGAATCATTTGTTTTGGATAGATTAATCTATTTCCATTTTTTCGAATTCCAGCTGTTGCTACATTATGAATTAGTAAATTAGATTAGTTATAAGAATAATATTCTTATTTATAACTTGTATAATAACATAAGACTGGATATTCCACATACACAGATCCACAGTTATACAGAAAATTCTTCGATGGTACATAATTGTGTTACATAAAAGAAAGATGTTTATGTAATCGGAACAAAGTAAAATATACGTTAATGCTTAGCGGTCACGTCTTCTGGAATGGATTACAATAATTTAGAAATGTGGTTTAGAATTTCATATTGTAGTTTATACGATAAACTATTGACACTTTAGAGATCTCTTGCAAATACAGTAGCTCAGTTTCCTTTTGACTACTATTTGTTTTAAAAGTAAGTTAGTAATGTCGAGTAAATATTAAAACATAAATGACGAGTGAAATTGTGTTAAAATTATTCCTGGTTTTATTATTGTTCTCATTTTTTTTTATTTAGTAATTATTTTAAGATTTAAGTCAAACACTGAATGTGATAAAATTATTTATTACATGTATTCTTATTATTTTACACTGCTATAATGATGAAATGTATTATATAATTATGTGACAAATCATAAATAAACATAGAACTAAAACATTCGTTTTTTTTTTCCCCTCTGCTGGGACACAGGCCTCCTCTGAGAGGAAATGGACTAAAATAAAACCAGTTTTGACAAATTCAAATCTGTGTTTTACAAAAAAAACTTCAGACCTCTGCGATGCTTTTTCAGCGAGATATCGGCGATAACGATTTATTCACCGTTTCAGTGGCGCGGCCATGGGGTTTTAGTCGTGTGGCTGGTGTGGCTGACTCTGGCAGAGCCACCATCAGGGATTTAATTTTGATAACACAAAAATTTAGTCGAAATTAGTCGCCAAATATCAGATTTGGTCGGTCACTGGTTCAAAAGATATAAGGGTTTATAGGTGGCCTTGCTGGAGAGAGCTTACCCCAGCAGGGCCACATTAATAACTCAAAAACTAGGGCACCTAGCGAAGGTCTGTTTTCTCCCATATTTACTCGCTAATTAGTCGAAATTAGTCGCCAAGTTACAGATTCAGTCGGTGTGTCATTGAAAAGATATTAAAGAATTCAATTTCCCCATACAGTGGTACAACCACCAAGTACAAAATACTTAAAAGTAGTTTTTAGACAGGTGTATCTATACGACGTCTGGAGGAATTCTATAACTTCAACCAAGCAGTATTCATTACCTAAAAACAAGATCTACAATAAATATATGTAATTATTTAGGTATCGAACAAAATGTTTGCATTTAGTCGCTGGCAGATAGATCGCTGCGCTCCGTTAGGCGCAAAACATACAGAAAAGGCGTACGGTGAAGATGCGGCGCAGGCGCAGAGCAGGCGTGGAACACAGATAAGGCACGGACGCGATTTAAATTATATCAAAGAGGCGAAGAGACGCCGCAACTAGTCATTATACAGGCTGACTTTATCGTGATAGAGTGTCTTCCTCTTCAGACGACGAAGATGCGCTTGCTTTGCTGCAACTCATTAACGTGCAGAGACACCGAATATATTCGGTGCACCCTGTGTGGAAAATGTCACACACAAGAGAATAGATATTTTAAAATAATGGAAAAATTATGCGAATATCCTGATTGTTTTCTGTGTTTCGTTTACAGTGTATAAAATGTCACTAGAATGTTTCCACATTCTATTGTCGAAAATAAAACACGGTCTTCATTTTTCTGCACATACTGTATAAACAAATGTCGTGCTGCTTGCGCGTCTCTCCAGTCGCGACTGCTAGCGACGCGGAACAGGCGACGAAACGACGTGCCTGCGCCACGCCGCTTGAGTATAATTCACATCGTGTCGCCTACGTACATTTTGTATTGAAACGTTTTGAAACGGCAAGATGCCTGCGCCGCGCCTTCACCTTACGCCGTTTCTGTGTAATTCGCGCCTTTCATTTACACGGTAAGTAAGAAAGAGATAGATGCGCGTGTACAGACGAGCTACTTATAACGAGTTGCACGTGACGTACCTAAGTTAAAGTCAGCCAGTTTAAAGTGGAACTTAAAAAATAGTTAGGAACTCGAATGTTGTTATCTTTAGGTACCTATTCCGCAAATACAAAAACGGGGAACTTGCGGGTCTAAAAAATTTTAAATTTTTAACATGATTCATATTACGATTCTGCTAAAGCGGCCATTTTAGACCCCCGTCGGCGGTGTTCGCGCCGCTCAAAGTATTAAAAAAAAGGTAAATTAATGCTCATATTAGGTATAGTAAGTATTTAGGTACATCTTTGATTTAAGTATGTATTTTTTTGTAATGTATTTCAAGCAATGGGTTGATACTTACCTACATACTTACAATACGTTTTCAACGATTATGTATTACATTTTACTAAAGATAGGTGGGCGTTTTTCAAATTTTTTGACCATTGCCTGTCCACTGACTTATCAATTAACTTATTAAATAATTATTAGTCAAAACATCATGTTTAAAATGGCAATCTATAGCACATTTCAAGAAAAGTAAATTAAAACAGAAAAATAATTTAGATATACACTCAATTTAAAAAAAAAAAAAAAAATGGACTAATGCTACCCCAATTTCACGATGTCCCATGCATACTTTCCTAACTTTGAAGTGTATAATCCCCAAATATTCTCATCATACTCATATAAAAATCACTAGGCTCGTGGTAAAACAATATGAAATCATGTTTTTTTATGTCTTTGAACTGGTTGTTATATCAAAATAATAAAATAAATCAAATTTCATTTTGTCCTAGAATTTTGGTTATACCGGAATTCCCAGTAAGTAACAACGATTTTCGTCGACTAAAAGAAAACCAATATTCCAATATTTTTTGATGTGGTGTGAACCGTAGTTTGACAGTTTCAAATCGTTGGGCCGTTTTTTTTTCGGGCCTCTATGTTTGTTATTTTACCGTTACATAGTGTGCAGAGCAGTGTGGCGATAACAACGTGTTCCGATTTGTACAGGGATTTTGAAAGGTAAATGTTATTGTTTTAATAAGAACATTGTTTAAAGATTTGCACCAATTATCTAAAAATAACTGAAGTATATTATAATCATAAGTTTTAGTGTATTTAATGTAAAATATTGTGATGTGAAGTCATAAAATGTACTTTCGTAACGTCAGGTGAGTAACGTTTTAGATAGCCGGAATGTTAATGTTAATGTTTTGTTCAATTACAAAACAATTGGTATTTTCAAAAAGCTCATTTAGTAAGCTATCCAAAATTAAAACATTAAATACAAAATTATTAACAAAAAATAATAATTTAAAGAAAAACAAAAAACCCGACTGCGTAAAAACTAATTTTTAAAAATACGTGAAAGAATTGTCTTAAATAAAAACTAAAAAGAAAGAAACAAGCCCAGTAGTTTAGAATTCTGTTAAGTAATACTAAATAACTACACAATTGAAATAGTTTTATAATCGATACACACATAAAACAAATCATAAATTTTATTCTAATGCAGAACAGAACGACTCACAGTCGGGGCCCCTTGGGAAGATTTGATTGGTAAAATTTAAATGGGCTCTATGGTCATGACGTCAATTGGCTGTATAAACACATGCAGTCATATTTGAAGTTGACAGTTGACACTCCTATGTTTACATAGCCGTATGACGTAATAACATGGCGACTATTTTAATGGTGTTATGAAACAGATTAAAAAAGCTGAAACCTATGAATTGAATTTTAAAATTGCTGTTTTATGAACTAAAACTAACGTTTTCCGATTGCTTTTTGCCTAAGCTATCTCAATAACATATTTTTAGTTTTTTTTCTCCTATAGAGTAAAATACCCTATTCTTGGCGACAATAGTTACACACGGCTGCTTATAATGCCTTCACAGGATGACAGTACTTCTCAGAAAAGATCCAAATGGGTAGATCACCACCGCGAGGCATTATTATATTATTATTATAATATAGCTCGATTATTATACTATACAGGGTGTTTGGCTTATGGACCGACACAATTTTTCCAGGGATTTGGGTGATCACTAGCTAGGTTCTAGTCATACACCCTATGTCCTAAATGTCATGGTTGGTTACCTAAGTTTTTTTTTTCAAATGAAAAAAAATACCCAAAATGTTTCCTTTAATTCCAAATAACTTTTTCGTTTGTGAGTGTAATGGCACAAA
Organism: Xestia xanthographa; assembly: GCA_905147715.2. Classification (NCBI taxonomy): domain Eukaryota; kingdom Metazoa; phylum Arthropoda; class Insecta; order Lepidoptera; family Noctuidae; genus Xestia; species Xestia xanthographa. The sequence goes on along the minus strand of LR990655.1, from coordinate 16,341,593 downwards.
ATAAATGTTGTTTTATTCTCCAAAGTCTTCTTAATCTAAATAAATCTTTGTTTGATAGAACTGGTTTCAAGAAAATTTCTTACGAGCTACCAAAGTTATTTTCTTTTATAAATGTATGAAATTGTACAACTTCAAAATTTATTATAAACAAAACTAAAAGCCATTTTGAACTTAGCTTTATTTTAAAAAGTTCTTTAGTTGATACCCTTTCTAACGGTATGCTACATGTCACAAAGAACAATTAATTAAGTAGGTAGACAAAATGTTAGTTATGAGAGTCAGGATTAAGAAAATACTCATAAATGTTATTATGTTTTTATAAACTAAAGTTATAAATCTTGTTCGAATTTGATTCAAATCAACCCAATATTTATTTTGTGCCTTTACACCCACAAACGAAAAAGTTATTTCGAATCAAAGGAAACATTTCGGGTATTTTTTTCAATTAAAAAAAAAATAACATTGTAACCAACCCTGACATTTTGGAAATAGGATGTATGGGTAACATTGGGTTACTTTGAATCAAATTTGAACAAGATTTATAACTTTAGTATAGAAAAACATAATAACATTTATAAGTTTTTTCTTAATCCTGGCTCTCCTAACTAACATTTTGACTGCTGAATTGTTCTTTGTGACATCATGGCTGCGTTCCGAATTAGGCTATAATCGCTCACAGCGCTCACATCGATATTTTGCGTTCCGATTTAGATATCACGATTATGACAGCTAAGAGCCGTCATCAATTCGGAACGCTCGTGAACGCGTTGACAGTAAACATAACCCCAAACCAAAACATTTCACAAGACTTATTTTGAAAATGGAAGTTATGTTGGTTGACTCTATCTACTCTGATAACTCAAGGGTATTTTGCTCCCGGCAAAGATTTACCCCTTAAAAAAATCCTACGAATTACAATTTACCGATGTAATTTACCACACATTATTGAACATTATTTTTAATTACCGTTGCATCTATATGCAACGGTAATTAAAAATAATGTTCATGAGTTTGAAACTCATTTCAATTTTTTTCAATCAAATTAAACAACACAACCTGTGAAAAAAACTGTCATTTTTGACAGCGCTCACAGTGATATTTATTTGGGGCATGGTCAGTGTAATCGCAAAATGGCGCATGTCATGACGTCATCTATGACGATTCAAGGGACATCGATATCGCGCTCACGGTAATTCGGAACAGCTTTATGGACGCTCAAATCGATTACAGCCTAATTCGGAACGCAGCCCATGTAGCATACCGTTAGAAAGGGTATCAACTAAAGAACTTGAATTTGTCAAAACTTGTAAAAATACACAAAAAAATCCTAAGTTTATATTTCAGGAGCTGTAGTACGGTATTGCTTAGAAATCAGTCGTGATTATTTATCGAAGAAAGTAAGTATTAGCTTGATTTTTAGGGTTCCGTACCCAAAGGGTAAAAACGGAACCCTATTACTAAGACTTCGCTGTCTGTCCGTCTGTCCATCTGTCCGTCTGTCTGTCACCAGGCTGTATCTCATGAACCGTGACAGCTAGACAGTTGAATTTTTCACAGATGATGTATTTCTGTTGCCGCTATAACAACAAATACTAAAAACAGAATAAAATTAATATTTAAGGGGGGCTCTCATACAACAAACGTGATTTTTTTGCCGTTTTGTCTAATGTATAGATAATGGTACGGAACCCTTCGTGCGCGAGTCCGACTCGCACTTGGCCGGTTTTTTTTTTTTGTAAACAACCCCTAATTAAGTAGACTAACGATAGTAGGCAATTTTTTTTTTTTTTAATAATTTAGTCCCTGTAATAACGTTTTGAATGTTTCGATAGTGTGACCATAACTTATTATTTACAGAAAACTTTCCACCTATTGTATTAGAAATGATTTCTCAAGGATCCTAAATTAAAAAAACCAGCCAAGTGCGAGTCGGACTCGCGCATTGACATTTTTTAATCTAAGTCTGCAACGCTTAGTTTTAAAGATCTCCGTGGCCGCGCGGTTCTCCGCGTTTCGATGACGCGGCCACGTTCAAACCGTGTTCAAACCCATAAAACTTTTTAAACATAACTTTGACAAATCTATGGTTTTGGGCAGGGCTGTGCCGACCCCCCACAGCGCCTGTGTGCGAAACCTATGAAGCGCCTCTTTTTTTCACGAATATTCATGTTTTAACATAATATAGTTTTTATAATTTGTTAATTTTGACCGAAATAAATGTGAAAACAATCATTAACACACAAACTATAAAGGGTGTAAAACACCTCATAACGAAAGGCACTTGTTCTCCTCGTCATTGCGATCATTTTTGAGTAAAAGTTGCATCTTTTTGACTAGGTTTTTTTTAAATACAAGTTTGTAAGATTTTTACTTTAGAAACACCTCCACGACCCCCGTACTAGGTATTCAATCCATCCATCAGTACAATGTTTGACATGGCAGGAGAGGAGAAGAGATGTGGATTTCAAGCCATATGATTGGTGAATCGCGCTCCGCTTCGTTCCGTTCCGCTCCGCTTCAGTGGAACCGCACCCAAAACGTTAGAAAGTTTGAGTTTTGCGGGCTACCCTGACATTTTCACGTTTTCATTCGATTTTAGTCTAGCCGGAGTCTTCATTGGTAATTAATATGTGACAAACGGCCTTACCTTCAGGGACGGTTACCGTTACCAGACAAATACCGGTAAAATTACCCAAACATTAACGTTATGTTACGTTAAATATTAACGTTAAACATAACGTTAATTTATAGGATTTACCGGTATTTAAGTAACGTTACTAATAACGTTAATTCAATAAAAACTAACAATAACTGGCGCGACGTTGCCAAACCGAACGCGGGCCGCGCGTCTTTTCGTTCGGCTCTGCTAATCAAAGCGGCAACATCTAGAATTTTACAACGATCGGCCAGATACCTACGAAAACGCGACAAATTACGCGCGCTTACGCCGTTACGAGCAGGGACGGTTACCGTTACCAGACAAATACCGGTAAAATTACCCAAACATTAACGTTATGCTACGTTAAATATTAACGTTAAACATAACGTTAATTTATAGGTATTACCGGTATCTAAGTAACGTTACTAATAACGTTAATTCAATAAAAACTAACAAAAACTGACGCGACGTTGCCAAACCGAACGCGCGCCGCGCGTCTTTTCGTTCGGCACTGCTAATCAGAGCGGCAACAGCTAGAATTTTGCGATCGGACAGATACCTACGTAAACGCGACAAATTGCGCGCGCTTACGCCGTTACGCGCAATGATATTATATAGTAAAAAGAGGTAGATATCGCACTAGCACGCACAAATTGTTGAGGACAAAGTGATACAATTGTTGCACTTTGATAGCTAGCTATCTCTTTCTATCTTATACGTTCCGTATTATCTATCGCTGTCGTAGTTTTAAATTACTCGCAACGATATCTGAACGCCATTCAGTATGAACATGGCGTATCTTCTATACAATATCATTGGTTACGCGTGTTTCATTTCTTAGTAAGACTAGTACGTCATACAAACATCGCGTACGCCAAATTAGTACCGTATATTATCTGTATTAGATTTGTTTTGTTGTTTTATTATTATAATTAGTTTTAGTCTCGATTATTTAATGGGTCCCGACTGTTGCAGTCAATATTTCCTGAACTTGCTTTTTTATTTTCGGTTTTAATTAAAGTTGTTCTTTACGCAGTCGGGTTTTTATTTTTTTTAATTATACTGGGTGTTTTTCTTATGGACCGACACAATTTTTCCAGGGATTTGGGAGGTCATTAGCTAGGTTCTACCCATACACCCTATGTCCTAAATGTCATGGTTGGCTACATATGTTTTTTTTTTTCAAATGAAAAAATACCCAAAATGTTTCCTTTAATTCCAAATAACTTATTCGTTTGTCAGTGTAATGGCACAAAATATTTTTGTTGTATTCTCCAAAGTCTTCTAAATCTAAATAAATCTTTGTTTGATAGAACTGGTTTCAAGAAAATTTCTTACGAGCTACCAAAGTTATTTTCTTTTTTAAATGTATGAAATTGTACAACTTCAAAATTTATTATAAAAAAAACTAAAAGCCATTTTGAACTTAGCTTTATTTTAAAAAGTTCTATAGTTGATACCCTTTCTAGCGGTATGCTACATGCCACAAAGAACGATTCATTAAGTAGTCAAAATGTTAGGACAGCCAGGATTAAGAAAAGACTTATAAATGTTACTATGTTTTTATAAACTAAAGTTATAAATCTTGTTCAAATTTGATTCAAATTAACCTAGTATTACCCCTAACCTATTAACCTAGTATTATCCTATGACCCAAATGTCACGGTTTGGGTACATATGTTTTTTTTTTATTGAAAAAAAAAATACCCGAAATGTTTTCTTTGATTCGAAATAACTTTTTCGTTTGTGGGTGTAATGGCACAAAATAAATATTGGGTTAATTTGAATCAAATTTGAACAAGATTTATAACTTTAGTTTATCAAAACATAATAACATTTATAAGTCTTTTCTTAATCCTGACTCTCCTTACATTTTGACTACTTAATGAATCGTTCTTTGTGACATGTAGTATACCGCTAGAAAGGATATCAACTAAAGAACTTTTTAAAATAAAGCTAAGTTCAAAATGGCTTTTAGTTTTTTTTTATAATAAATTTTGAAGTTGTACAATTTCATACATTTAAAAAAGAAAATAACTTTGGTAGCTCGTAAGAAATTTTCTTGAAACCAGTTCTATCAAACAAAGATTTATTTAGATTTAGAAGACTTTGGAGAATACAACAAAGAATATTTTGTGCCATTACACTCACAAACGAATAAGTTATTTGGAATTAAAGGAAACATTTTGGTTTGCAGATGCAAACATGCAAACCAGCATACAATATGCAAACATGCAAACCAGCATACACCATTCATGCAGCAAGCATGCAGCATGCAAGCAAGCATGCATGAAACATGCAGCAGGCATGGTTTCTATCACGGCTCCGGGGCTGCGGGGCTCCGGCGGTCCCACGCGAGCTTATCGTCGCAGATGTGTTTAACGCTCACCACCACAGCTTCGGCTTGCTGGCCGGCGAAGCCGGCCAGCCTCAGCAGCGGCGGCGAGTGTCACGACAACCTGCTCCTCAACTCGCGGGCCGCCTCGCCCCTCCGCGCCTACGCGATTTTAAATTACACTCTGGGGTAGGGCAGACAAGACTACGTAAAGTCGGTTTTGGAGCGATTCGTTTCTGTCACTAACTTTTGTAGCTCATCATATTGACTTTTTAAGACAATATTTAAATGTTTGTTTAAAAATGCTATTTTATAGAAATAGCAATAATGCCAAATAAAATTATTCCAAATGAAATTCTGCCATCTTTGTAATATGCCAAGTGAAATTGTGCGGAATTTGAACATTACCAAAGGTAATTATACCAAATAAAATTCTGCCATCTTAAAAGTATGCCATTGTAAATTCGGAAATTCAAATATCCGGCCAAACAATAACTATATTAAATAATTTTGATGCCTTAAAAATATTCGTTTAAAGAAGATTATGCCAAGTGTGTTATGCCAAATAAATTTTGGAGCATCAAGATTCTGCCAGATAGAAGGAACCCACCTACCGTACCTACCCTAGTCTACGCACCCTACCTATCTACCTTACCTACATACACAAATAGCAAACTGCAATACCTACACGGTCAAAATGTATACTACTACTACAACAGTCCATAACGTCCACTGCTGGACATAAGCCTCTCCCATGATGGAAGGAAAAAATGTATGGAACAGCTGATTTAAAAGGGCAATGCAACTTTTCCCATATGTAACTGGCATATTTTTTTTTTTTCTTTTCGCCAAAGATGAACCGTAAGCCATATTTTGGGGGACTGTCTGAGAAAACAATACCAAAAAGAACTAGCTCTAAAGAGAGTGAAAACCAAAATATGACCAGCACGCCACGGTCGCGACTGGGTTAGTTATTACGTTAGGAAATAAAACGAAATTAAATACATGTCAATTATTTATTACTATTTTAAACGTATCTAGAAAAAAGTCCGTTGGTAATTATTTAGTTTGAGTGTCAAATTGTTTTCCTTCTCATGCCTGCCCTTAGCATCTTCTAAAAATGTGATGATTTTTGCATAAACATTAGGCAGAATGCAGGGCCATAAGTCTTCTAAACTTGACTCCACTAATTTAGCAAAATGGTAGCTAATATTTTTGGGGTTGGCTTTCGTTTGGGTACATGCTTCGCAGTTTTCGTATGTGTTCCCTGTCATTACCGGCATTACCGCTGTCGTTTGGCTGAATTTTTCAGCAAGTCTTCCGAGATTTTTTTTCTTCGTTGGCATTGCTGCTTTGCAGTTTTCGTATGTGTTCCCTGTCATTACCGGCATTACCGCTGCCGTTTGGCTGGATTTTTCAGCAAGTCTTCCGAGATTTTGTTTCTTCGTTGGCCTTGCTGAAATTGATTAAAATTGGGACATAACATCCCAATCCTTCGAGAAGGCTCTGGGGCACAGTGCGTTTACGTGACCGTTTACCATCTTTAAGGCGAGGCATCGTTCTAAAACCGGGCACGCGCGCATCGGGACTGAGCGGGGGACTGGGCGTCTGAGCGGGGCGAGGATTGCTAGCTTATAACTTAAAGGACGTAAACGACAAAATGGTTTTTGTTATTTAATTCAGTTGGGAACGATAATTTCAGAAATTCCTTCTATTATTTTAAAGAGTATGTATAGGCTCATCTACGGAGAAAGTTAAGAGGCTTAAATTGGTCCCGTTTGCCCATTAAATGTGAATCTCTTTTTAAAAAGAGGTATGTTTGATATTTTTTTCTCTGTTACAAAAGTTACTTAATCATGTATTGAAAACTAACAAAATAAGGGTTTTATCATGAATTATCAGGTCACCAACTTATATTTTCATTTGTTTTGTAATTACTGACAAAAATTGAGATCATTGACTACATGATTTCCAATGCGTCCTCCTAGAGACAAAATACGAAACTTATTACTTTTATTAGTACCTACAATTCGTAGCTGCTACCGCCTCGAAGAATGGGCCATTCGGGGCCATTCCGAATGGCTGCGCAATGGCATGGCATTGCCGGCCGTGAATAGCCCATTCCTCGAGTAGCGGTAGCTACTAGCTACCTACATATTAATTTTAAAAACGTAGTTAATAATGTGTTTTTTACTCGTGTGTTTTCTCGAGTGATAAAGACAACTAAATTATTTAGATACTTATTTAATACTTTACATGTAAATAGCAAAATATTTACGGTGTCCAGCCATTTCACAATTTGTTAGATACACCCACCAATCACTAATTCACTGGGTAATTCATACACGCGAGACTGTGCGAGCGCGAGCGCCATCAACATCGTTAGAAAGAGATAGGCGTATAAATTACCGGTATAAGTATCGTTACTTTTACCGATACTAATTTTAGTTATTAGATAACGATAACGGACTTACGGGTATCGTTATTCATATCGTTACTTTTTTATCGTTACCATAACGGTATTTGGTAACGTTATGAAAAAAGTAACGGTAATTCGGTCCCTGGTTACGAGTGCTTCATTTCTTAGGAAGACCAGTACGTCATACAAACATCGCTTACACCAAATTAGTACCGTATAAGCGTATATTATCTGTATTAGATTTGTTGTTCTATTATTATAATTAGTTTTAGTCTCGATTACTTAATGGGTCCAGACTATTGCAGTCAATATATATCCTGTTTCCTGAACTTGATTTTTCTTTTCAGTTTTATTTAAAGTTGTTCTGTAAGCAGTCGAGTTTTTTTTTTTAATTATATATTTTTTAATATGATTGTAATTGTCTTGTTTGTTAGTTTTTAATTATCTAATCTACAAGCTCAACCCACCTGGCCTACGTACCTACTGTACCTACCCTAGTCTACCCATCCTACCTATCTACTCAACCTATCTACTATCAACTGAAGAAGTGGTGCAGTATTTGAAAGTGAAGACCAACTGGACTCTGAGGGTCGAAAGGTTGGAATCGCGCCATAACATCAACTTTAAATCTTTCTTGGTACGAGTTCCAACCCACCATCTGCAGACCTGCATGAAGGAGGACTTTTGGCCGAAGGGTGTCGTATATCGACGTTTCCGAGGACGGTTACGCGACACCACGCAGCGAAACACGACGCCGACAACGTTACGTGTATAGTTTTAGGTTCTCATGGTTTTAAATATGTATTAGTTTACTGATAATAGATGTTATTTTGTGTATTTTATCTATGGGCCCTGGTAGCCTGATAATAAAATGATTATTTTTATTATCTACCTTCCTACATACACAAATTGCAAACTGCAATACCTACACGGTCAAAATGTATGGAACAGCTGATTTAAAAGGGCAATGCAACTTTTCCCATACATAGCGCCATTTATTTTTTTCTTTTCGCCAAAGATGAAACCTAAGCCATATTTTTGGGGACTGTCTGAGAAAACAATAACAAAAAGAAATGTGTGCGTAACCCTGGCAAAATGTTGTGGATTTGAGAGATGAGATCATAAAAAATAATTAGTGTATCATGAGGAGCAATTTGTTTAATAGTAGCAAAATTTGTGTGAATTGTAGTTTTAAAGTTATTTGAGAAAAATACATTTTGCTGGAGTAACGTTTGAAACGTTATCCTGGCAAAATCGATTTTCAAAAATTCGTTCAGCCCGGAACCAAATACATGATTAGATAGCTTTTGTTGCGTAGTAAATGTTTATAAATAGCAAAATTTGTGTGTGGTATGGTTCTTGAGTTATTTAAGATTTTGCTGTGGTACCGTTTTGGGATTTCCCAGATCTCGAAAATGGCTCAACGCAGAAGATTGAAAAAAATACCACTATGAGACCTTAATTTGTTTAAATTTTCTTAAACATTATATTTTGATTTGGTTGTCGTAAACCAATGGAATTAAATGGTTTCAAAAATCAGATAAAAACGGATTTGCAAGTAAACCAAAACACTTATAACCAAATAAACACCTGTAAAAAATACCCATGGTAAACACTAATCACGTCAAGTAAAATAGATTATGTAACTTTATACGATATGAAGATAAAAACAAAATTGATTAATTTTAGACTGGTCGTACTTTAGCGATGAAATACGCAGTTCCCAAAACATTAAGAAACGTGGCATACTTTAAACAAATTAAAATGATTCATGAACATTAATTCTAATTCAGCTTTCAATTACGGCTGTAATGAAAGTTATATCAAAAACAAGAAAATGTCAGCAATTCTCTAATAAGCCGACCAAATCGAAAAAGTCACGAAAAAGCGGCCGCACTATACATAATCGTAACCATCTAAAATGAATGGGATAATACGGATGTTTTGTTAGTACAGTTGCGTACGTACGTTGTTGTTACTGGTGCGTAGATTGCTGGTCATGGTGTTCATTATTTTTATTTAAAAATCAGTCTCTTACAAATTATTGTAAATCTTTGCCATAGCATTAACATATTGAGGAAAAATCTCAGATAAGTTGAGTACGTACTTAATTTTAATATTTGGCATAAATGTTTTTCTGTTTGTCAAGTACCAATGCTTAAAACTTAAAATACAATGTTAATTCATAGTTTGTACAATTTTCCTTAAGACGGAGATAGGTACCAAACACGTAAGTAGGTAGGTGGACTCCATTTCCCCTCGACTAACAGTATGGCATTTAAATATGAGCTTTGTAACGTGTTACTTAGTGGTTCAGTGGCGTAGCGTGGGTTTTCGCCGCTAGGGGCTGACCGGAAATACGCCACCCCTTGTATTTTTTATTGACCCCGATAACTTGGGGTCTAAACTGGGTGGTTTTTGAAAAATCGAACTATAAAAGTTTTTTTGAAATTTTATCACCGCTCCACCATAAAGTGCCTGAACGGTGTAGATTTCGCACAATCAGTGCGAAATCTACGCCGTTCAGGATGTTAAACTGATACTTTTCTGTTAGCTCATGAACAAATGATCCTTCGAAAACCAATTTGTCAAAAAAGTACATCTGCCTTTGGAAAATAAGCCATAAAAGTCATGTTCGGAAAATTTCTTGAAAATTCTCTTGTTTTTCGAGGGAGGTTTCTCAAAATAAATGTATGGCACTTGTGCAAATTACAGAACTGATCGTTCATTGTCTCATTAGTTTTCCAAAATGGTGTCACAGTACACTTCTTTATTAAGTGAATATACAAAACAACGATATTTTCTGAGAAGGTAGTATTTTAATAAAAATGGGTAGTACAGTTTTTTCGATGTACCTACGTCTTCATTGTTGCAGATTTTTAGTTACCGCTAATGCGTCGGATCCTGGTCGATCAGATCAGGTAAAATCTGTCTCTCTCAGTTGTATTTTAACATATTCTATCAGATAGTTAAAGCTGTAATTTTCAGCTATCAGAAAAGTATCAGTTTAACATCCGGAAAGGCGTAGATTTCTCACAATCAACACTTTATGGTGGAGTCGGTAAAGTTTCAAAAACACTTTAAAAGATCGATTTCTCAAAAACTACCCAGTTTTGGACCCCGATCCGAGTTATCGGGGTCAAAATTGTAGCAAATAAGGTCTAGTATCACCCATTTGAAGGCCTGCCAATTACCAATCATCCTGTATATCAACATTTATATCGTTTTCTATGTCAAGAATGGCATGAAATTGCACGCGCGATTTCGTATATCTAAGCATTTTTTGAAAGCAGCGGTGGCCTAGTGGTGCCGGCCCCAACTTACAAACAGTAAGTCGTGGGTTCAAACCCAGACAGGCACATTATGTAATTAATTTCATCACCACTGCTCTCAAAACGGTGAAGGAAAACAACGTGAGGAAACCAGCATTTCCTAGAACCAAAATTCAAAGACATGTGACATCTACCAATCCGCACTGGGCCCGCGTGGTGGATTACAGCCCATTCCCTCTCATAGAGAGGACGCCTGTGTCCCAGCAGTGGGAACATTAATAGGCTGATGATGAAGTATTTTTTTACATTTTCCTAATTAATAAATTGGCGCTTCCTGCCGCCCTCTTTCGTATACCGCCTGGGGCAATGGCCCCCACCGCCCCCCCAAGCTACACCACTGTAGTGTTTATTTCAACATTACATGTGACTGTTACAGGTGATCAACGTGTGAACAACGCGTCGTCAATCAAAATCACACTATAAATTATTTACTGAAATTATTACTTACCTTTTTAAAGTTACTTTGACTTTAAATAATTACTTCTGATCCAATAAATTGTTAAACTACTGTTAATTAACATGATTTTCATCTATAAAATAGAAAACTAGTAGAAAATGTGTAATATGGTACCTGCAATTCGAACATTAAAAAATCGGTTACAAGTAAAACGTTTTTCTGCTTAACTGTACAAAACATCGGACACTAAGTTGCTAATTTGCGAAGACTACTCGTACGTATGGTGCGGCCGCTTTTACGTGACCTTTTTAATTTGGTCGGCTTATCAGAGAAGTTCTGACATATTCTTGATTTTGATATAACTTTCATTACAGCCGTAATTGAAAGCTGAAATTAACAGGAATTAATGTTCATGAATCATTTTAATTTGTTTAATTAAAGTATGCCACGTTTCTTAATGTTTTGGGAACTGCATATTTCATCGCTAAAGTACGACCAGTCTAAAATTAATCAATTTTGTTTTTATCTTCATATCGTATAAAGTTACATAATCTATTTTACTTGACGTGATAAGTTTGTACCATGGGTATTTTTTACAGCTGTTTATTTGGTTACAAGTGTTTTGGTTTACTTGCAAATCCGTTTTAATCTGATTTTTGAAACCATTTAATTCCATTGGTTTACGACAACCAAATCAAAAACTAATGTTTAAGAAAATTTGAACAATTTAAGGTCTCATAGTGGTATTTTTTTCAATCTTCTGCGTTGAGCCGTTTTCGAGATCTGGGAAATCCCAAAACGGTACCACAGCAAAATCTTAAATAACTCAAGAACCATACCACACACAAATTTTGCTATTTACAAACATTTACTACGCAACAAAAGCTATCTATGCGAACCAAATACATGATGTATTTGGTTCCGGGCTGAACGAATTTTTGAAAATCGATTTTGCGAGGATACCGTTTCAAACGTTACCTACTCCAGCAAAATGTGTTTTTTTTTCAAATAACTTTAAAACTACAATTCACACAAATTTTGCTACTATTAAACAAATTGCTCCTCATGATACACTAATTATTTTTTATGGTCTCATCTCTCAAATCCACAACATTTTGCCAGGGTAACGCACACAAAAGAAATAGCTCTAAAGACAGTGAAAACCAAAATGTGACCAGCACGCCACGGTTGTGACTGGGTAATTTATTAGTTATTACGTTAGGAAATAAAACAAATTATTTACATGTCAATTATTTATTATTATTTTAAACGTGTCTAGAAAAAAGACCGTTGGTAATTATTTAGTTTGAGTGTCAAATTGTATTTCCGTCTCATGGCTGCCCTTAGCATCTTCTAAAAATGTGATGATTTTGGCATAAACATTAGGCAGAATGCAGGGTCTTATGTCTTCTAAACATGACTCCGCTAATTTAGCAAAATGGTAGTTCATAGTTTTGGGGTCAGCTTTCGTTTGGGTACATGCTTTGCTGTTTTCGTATGTATTCCCTGTCATTACCGGCATTACCGCTGCTGTTTGGCTGGATTTTTCAGCTAGTCCTCCGAGATTTTGTTTCTTCGTTGGCCTTGCTGAAATTGATTGAGATTGGGACATAACATCCCAATCATCTTCGAGAAGGCTCGGGGAGACAGTGCGTCTATATAACCGTTTACCATCTGTAAAGAAAAAATACAAAACTTATTACTTTTATTAGTACCTACACATTCGTAGCCGCTACCGCCTCGAAGAATGGGCCATTCGGGGCCATTCCAAATGGCTGTGCAATGGCATGGCATTGTCGGCCACGAATGGCCCATTCCTCGACTAGCGGTAGCTATACTAGTTACCTACATTTTAATTTTAAAAACGTTGATAATAATGTGTTTTTTACTCGTGTGTTTTCTCAAGTGATAAAGAAACTGAATTATTTAGGTACTTATAAAACTTTACATGTAAATACGAAAATACCGTTTCCTGATGTAAATACCAAAATACTTACCGTTTCCTGCCATTTCACAATTTGTTAGATACACTCACCAATCACTAATTCACTACGTACTTCATAAACTCGCGACTGTGCGAGCGCGAGGGCCACCAACATCGTTAGAAAGAGATAGGCGTATAAATTACCGGTATAAGTATCGTTACTTTTACCGATACTAATTTTAGTTATTAGATAACGTTAACGGACTTACGGGTATCGTTATTCATATCGTTACTTTTTTATCGTTAACATAACGGTATTTGGTAACGTTACAAAAAAAGTAACGGTAATTCGGTCCCTGCTTACCTTACTGGAGCCTGGACTCACTTGGTGGTCTAGTAAGCTCCAATAATCTGCAAAATGTGGCAGGAAAGTTCAGCGATTAACTCCTTGCCTTTTCCATAGCTTATTCCTCTATGGCGCAAAGCAGTCCACGAAATTGTATAAAAACCGCAGAACACTAATAATTAATATATATTTATACTCCCTCATAAGTTCTAATATAAATCAGCAATGTAACGAGGACGTTTCGATGTTCATTTTATCCACCATCCATGAATATCGCGTAGGGCACATCCCTAACTGACAGTGACATGACAACTGACAATTTAGAAAAATGTTTATGTGGCGAACTGGCGAGTGGACTGGAGTGGCGATGCAAAAGTCACTTACTGATAGAGAGAATTTATAATTTCTATTGTGTTGTGGCGATTAGTGATTGATGGCTATGCAATCTACCTTTCCATTTTATGTTATATTCCTCCTGTAGTCCTGTAGGAAAACGGTAAAATTGTGTTCAACCATCAATAAAATGGAAGATCGCGCAGCCAAGTTAGCCTTAGCCCGGAAGAAGGTAATTATATTTTGTTTTAGAAAATATAAACCACGAATCAATATAGAAATTTCGTCCAGTATCGTTTGTGCTGCGTAAGTATTGCTAATGTTCTCCAAATGACACGTCAAACTATCATTGTTAAGTTCCAAGAGAACCATCCATCTATCTACACTCGGCTCGGGTGTTTCAAACTTTTCTATGTTGTTTGTTTTTACCTCTCATGACGTTCTTGCCTTTAATAGTAGCTACTAGGATAAAAAATGTTTAATTTACCTTGATACCTAACATAGATCTATTAGACGACGTGTAAAGTTTCCGGACGATATCGATAAACTTCGACCGGTCATTGTACTCATCATTATGAACAACTTTTAATAGGGGACCAGACCCTGAATAGCGACAAAAAAAAATCAGCTGCTCCATACATTTTGACGAGTGAATTTTGTTCTCTTTGTCACTCATACAGATCGCCGGTTAGAGACCGTTGCCTTTTGGCGGCCATGGTTGCCTCACCTATCTTTCAACAAAGCTATATTGTTCGTTATTTTTCATATGTTCATGTATTTGTAAAATTTTTCTGTTAGAATTTTATCGCTTTGCGTATACACGTAGAACGCTGGCTACCGGCGCCGATAACCGCTGGCAGGTCGGCGCCGGCAGCCAGCGTTCTACGTGTATACGGCCTTAGGTATGGGTTCCAGGCCTAACCAAACAGAACGTCTAGCTTCATCTCTTTCCCACTCTAAAGTAAGATTTCAACAACTGCCTTAATACTTCAGGGAAAGCCACAAGAACAATCACATTTTATCCTAAACATGTCCACACCCTGTCGGTTTTTTCCGGTAGGTACAGAATGATTCCGATCAATTATTGACAGAAGGCGATCGAGAGATGCTCTTTGGCTGGAGCCAAAGTATTTCTTAACTTCCGGATCATTGACTTGAGGATTTGGGATGTTATTATGCCCAGCGTCAAAGTATTCCATTTATTACATCCATAGACATAATTATATACCTACCATACCTGTTGTGTACAGTCCAGTCATGCAAAGTCATCTAAGATCCTTACTCTGTAAACAGGCCTTAGGCTTACAGCATAGTTTTTAATAAAATTGGGGATTTTTTATCAATATTAAGGGTGTAAATAGACCCTTAACGAAGCCGAAAGGCACTTGCTCTCCCCATCATTGCGATCATGTTTTTGTTCTGGATCATACCTGGGAATCTACAGCAACGGAGATAATAAATAAAAAGCCTTTTATTTCTAAATCTCACCTAAATTTAAACACTTTAACATGAGGTGCTTATTCATAATTAAATGTTAGTTGTGTTAGTCTTTAACTTAACCTAGTTAGTAGTGTTAGCTTTAATAAAATATTGGGGATGTAGCCCCATTACAGGTAAAGGCCTTCTCCATCTTTTTCCAGTCCTTGGCAATATTAAGCCAGTTTGAGCTAGCGGTCTGCGCTATATCGTCAGCCCATCTTTTAAAGGGTCTCCCGACCTTTCTTCCGAGGCATGCAACATGTCCTGCCCAACGCCATTTTAATGCTAGCTATATATAATGCTAGCTATTATATACCTATTATATAATATAATGCTAGCTATATAACGCTAGCATTTTAATGCTAGCTATATAATTCTAAAAGGTAACCCTTTTAGAATTTCTTTTAGAGACCAGAATTTTTTCCGAGTGATGTTTGCTCTTCATTGTATCTCTTCATCCATGCTCGTCTTGGAAAATGACACTTGCTTTCCTAGGTAAATATAGTTTTCTACATATTCTATGTTCTTTCCCTTGATGCATACTGGTTTTTTGAAGCTGTTTGTCATTAGTCTGGTCTTACTTGCATTAATTTCATTTCCAAGCCTATCATGGAGCTTTCGTTGTCTAGTGAGCATATAATTTCTTCAAATTCTTCCGGTGTTTCGGTCAGCAGGACTATATCGTCTGCGAACCTGAGATGGCTGAGACAGCTTTTGCCTACTTTAATGCATTTTCGAGTCCAGTTCAGTTTCTGAAATATGTTTTCCAGAACGGCAATAAAGTTTTGGAGATATAGGGTCTCCTTGTCTGACGCCTCTTTCGATCTTGATGGGGTCACATGTTGTTTCTAACTTGACCTTGCTAGTGCTGTGAGCGTAGATATATTTCATGATATTTATGTACTTATAGTTGACCTTGAAGAATATCAGTGCTTCCCAGATTGAGCTGTGACTGATAGTATCAAAAGCCTTGCTGTAGTCAATGAATGCTAAATATAGCCTTTTGTTAAATTCAGTGTACTTCTCCATTATTTGTTCTAATGTTTGTAGGTAGTGTGTGGTACTGAAACTTGAACGGAAACCAGCATGCTCTATAGGTTGTGAACCGTCAATATAAGAAAATAATAAAAGAAAAAAGAAACAGAAGCGAGGTGGATATTATTTTTATTTGCAATTCATTTAGATATGAGCGCCGCCCGTCGCTGTGAATTCATGTCGACGCGTCGTCGCCGAGTACAGCGCGCGGCGCGCCGCGCCGTCGCGATGAGTCGCAACTTGCTTTCACGCTCGCACGCGCGGCCCTACCGATAAGTGTGCGGCGCGTCATGCGGTGCGTTGTGCGGCGTGTAGTGCGTTTTCCCGTTTACGGAGAGGCGGTGTCATCTGCGATATATTTGTATTTGCGCGTGTGAAGCCGCGTGCACCGCCGTTTTATTACTTATTAGTTTTTCTGTTTACTACAGATGGAGGGTAGTGGTCATTAAACCCCACGGTGACCAACCGGCTTGGGGAATGTAGATTGTTGTTGTCGTTGTTATTGTTCGTATTTATGTTTTCTCCTTTTTTCTGCTGTTTGTTAATTTAGTTGCTATTGGTTGTTGATTTCAGTTTGAGTGGTTTGCCTAGTCTTATTCATGAGTTCAAAGGGATACTTTGATTATTTTGCTTGGAACTTTTGGTGTTGGACTGACACCGCTAATTGATTGGGGACATAATTATTGGAGGGAGTTACGGAGATATTGGAGGTCAAAGATCCCAAGTTTTTTTTTCAAATACTATTATAAGATCATTAGTTTATTAGTATAAGTACCTCCATAACCGTTTTACTATTGAACCAGCACAATGTTTGAGTGTTTTATATTGAGTTTTACCGTAAAACATTATTTTTCACCCCAATAAAAAAGTCGTTTCCCAGCAATAAAATTTGCGTAGAGCTATTTAATTGATGTACAGAATACTTAGTTGACGGTTTCGTGAAGGGTCCGTTTACACCAACAGTATTAGTACCTATTACTGAAAAAAAAAAATGTTTTGGCCACTATAAACGAAAAGAAAGAAAATATTGCTCTATCATGTACTTGTATAAGTAAGGGCATAAACTGCGTTAAGCGTGCCTCTCGCGTGTCCACACAAAACCGACCCGCGCGTGCCCATGCGCGTGCTCACGCTCGTGAGCCCGTCGGGCGCCCGTCGCGTGATACTTCCGTGCAACGGGGCACGCATGCACGCGACGTGATCACGCATCACGTTGGACGGGTCCACGCGCGTGCACCCGCTAGCGGGCTTCGCGCGTGCTTGTTCAGTTGACAGCGCTATCTCGAACCGACCGCACGCGCGTGCCCGGCCCATAACAAAAAATGACAAATTTTGATACAGAAAGGGTAATTGTTGAAGTTCAGTGTCGTCCTGCCATATGGGACCAATCTAGCGAAATATTTAAAAACCGGGACGCTAAATCAAAAGCATGGCTAGACATTTGTACAGTACTGTTTCAAAATTTTGATGACTGGAGTGAAGCAGAAAAAAACATACAAGGTAAGTACCTACACTCTTTATTTATTTTATAATAACGTAGGTTAGGTAAACTATTCTTTGCGCCAAATTTTTATTTTTAATAATCTATGCAATTAGTTATATATAATTAGTTATTTCAATTGTATTTGTGTCAATTAAATGTTTTCAACAATTAATCCAACTATAAAATTAAAACTCGGAATATTTACAATAATTTACCTATGTAAATATAAAATCATGCTTATATTCAAAACTAGTGCAGAGATACTGCGTATTTCTGAACATTGTGAAATTCGTGTGAACAATGTCCCATAATATTGGTATGGTTTTATATTGCTCGATAAATTCCAAAGTTCTTTCTTTCGGCCACGCGGTCGCCGCCATTTTGCGCGTCACGAGACAACCAGTACCTATGTTCACGACTGCGAGCTTCACACTACTTCACACTATCGGTGTATTTAGGGTTCAAAATCATTTTAGGGCAGAAACAGTGGATCGGTAGGTAAATAAATAAAACAATTATCAACTAAAATATTTATTATATTGGTTTTAGAATTGGGCTAGTAACTTTGTAAAATAAGCGTGCGTTTTGTAGTTTTGTAGGTTTTTCTTTGACATCTCTCAACTTTAGTTTACAACAATCTAAGTTATTTGGTTACATCCGATGAATTTAACAAATAAAATCATTAGGTATATTATTAAAATATGCCTGCTATGTTAATAAAAAATGTGTGGTAACAAACCGTGAAAAATCAATTATTGAATGTACATAAATTATAAAAAAGCCAACTATCTTCAATAAATACTGCGATCTTGCCATGACAGCTGTCCGTCTGCAACGAAATAATCTGCGAAGTTATCGCGTAATGTATACGAATCTCTGTGGGTATTTCCAATTAACCCCCGAACTGAACGTATATGGTCTGGTATAATGACAATATCATGAAAGTCATTAATTTGACTTCTTGATCTTATAAAATTATGCAAAATACAAATTGTTTTAAGAAAACAAATTGCTTTGTCTTTTCCAACGTTCAATGGACGATGGAGTATGCGAAATTTATTAGCCATGATACCAAATGTACACTCAATATAACGTCGCGCCCTCGTTAACCTATAATTGAATATTTTTTTTTTGTAGTTTAAATCGAGAGCTCGAG
Source organism: Xestia xanthographa (assembly GCA_905147715.2). Classification (NCBI taxonomy): domain Eukaryota; kingdom Metazoa; phylum Arthropoda; class Insecta; order Lepidoptera; family Noctuidae; genus Xestia; species Xestia xanthographa. The sequence goes on along the minus strand of LR990655.1, from coordinate 16,322,695 downwards.
CATATGGCCGCATGACATGGCTAGATAACCCGAATGCTTCATCTCCTACAATAATATAGGGCAAAGCTGCGGTTGCAGCAGTGTTGGTTGGTTTATCATTGTGTATTACGGGCAATGCTTTGGCAGGAGGAATATCTATTAAGTCATTGTTGATTTGTTCGTACAATCGGCTTTGTGTGAAAATTGCGGAGTCAGATTCTTTACCCTGCACTCCCACATTTATATAGGTAAACTCATAGTTGGCGTTACACATTGCAAGCAGTACAATAGAATAGTAATGCTTATAGTTGTAATAGAGGGAACCACTATGTGGAGGTCTTATAATGCGTATATGTTTTCCGTCTATTGCACCTATGCAGTTAGGAAACTGGGCTTGCGTTAAAAAACCTTTTTCAGTCTCTACCCATAGCGCACGGGAAAATTTTGGTATACATTCTTCCTTTAACCTTTCAATTATAATTTGACAAACTTCTGTTACTATTTTTCTGACCGTGGTTAGTCCTGTCTGATACGCCAGATGAATATCGACGAAGGTATGTCCACTAACTAAATATCTGTAATAAAATAAAATACCTGTGTTATTGTTTCAGTGAAAAAGCTGCAGCAAAGATGGAAAACTGCAAGAGACACTTATATAAGAGTGAGGTCTACTAAAAAAAAACTTAAATCAGGTTCCGGTTCCAGGGCAAATAAAACATACATTTACTATGACATGCTGTCATTTTTAGATTCAAACTCGAATACTCAAGGAGAAGAATCGGCAGACGATTTTAATCAGTCAGTAGAGCAAAACGCGTCACCGAGAACTTCACAAAATAATACGATTATTGAAGAAGATTTGATTAATGTACCTAGCACCAGCTCCAGCGTTACCAAAGAAACACGATCTTCCAAGAAACGTAAGTGCGAATCGCCAACTGATTTCGAATTAGAGTTGTTAAATTGCGTGAAGAATAACACTGCAGATAATATGGACGAAGACTTGAATTTTTTTAAGTCATTATTACCAACTGTGAAAAAATTGAGTTGCTTTAAAAAATTATTATTTCGTACAAAAGTATTAGAAGCTTTAATTGATATAGAAAAAGAAATTATTATTACCATTGATGACCTTTCATTAACGCAAAATACGGTAACGAATGATTTAGAATCCTTAAATATAAGATCAGACACGAACAATGAATAAATAGGTAACAAGAAAGACTGAAGATTTGATTAAGACTGTTTAATTATTAAGAACAAAAGAAAGAGAAGAACATGAAGAACTATTTAAGTTAGTAAAAAGCGCAATTTTATATTTATATTTTTCTGGTCTCATGTGCAATTATTATGATATACAAGGGCATTCGCCAAAAGTTTACAAGCCTTGAGTGTAATGTTCATAAGGAAAGAAACGGGGTCGATTCGGACACTTTTATCTTAAACCCTATTTAGGGTCAAATAAAAAAGTGTATCAATAGACCCCTTTTTTTACTTAATGGACCTTTTTTTGAACCTACTCATAACATTGCTCCTTCATATATCCTCTTCTTAAATTTAATCTTTTATGTAGTAAACTGTGATTATGATTGTGATGATAAATAAGAATTTAAAATAATATTAGTACCCGATCTAGTAATAGAAGGGAATAATTAATAAGGGAAATATTCGTATGTAAAAACTTGCAATCAATATGCGTCATTATAATTAATACTTTGTAAGGTAGGTATATTATTATAATTAAGACATTTAGACTTATTGTACTGTTTTAACTGTTATTGTGTTTTTTTATTTTAAACTTGAACCTGTGATTTTATTAGTGTATTTCAAATGAATAATCAAAAACTAATTGTAACGTAACGTTTATGCAAGACACTGTGATGACTGTTGTGATTATATAAAAAAATAAGTAAATAAGTAGGTATAGATAAAAAAAACGAAAACGATAAAACTGTGTAATTTAGAAATAACAAAATATAATTAATAAATGTAAGAAACTGTGATTAATATGATGATTAATAAGTGTGCGGTTATGTGTTTCGGCCCTAAGAACAGAGTGCACCACATCAAGAAAAACATTTTAAGCCATATTCAGGTGTCACTGCCGAAACAATAAGAACTTCTTCTTCTTTCTGGCTTGATGTGGCTAAACAGTAGTGTGACTTACATAAATTGGCAAAAAAAGTCTGTTGTGTTCTAAACTTTTGTTAAATAATGACTGTTTTTTTTACATGAATAAAGATGATTATTAATATCGAAATGTCTTTACTTACCGCAATGTCATTGCAAATCGTTCCATTGGTGATACGATTGACGTAGATTTCAATCGTAGATTGTTAGTCTTCAAATAGGGCTCCAGTTTTGAATATAATTCATCATAGACTTGTAATGAAACTTTAAAATATTTGAAAAAAAACCTTTCATTTTCTCTTAATATACCAAACTTCACCACGAATTCCCCGCACAGTAACCTAGATTCAACGTACGGGCTTACTGGCTGGCGTCTTTTTTTGGCAATTCGTCGTCGCCGTCGTCTTGATAAATAATACAACATTAATTTATCCATAATTACTCGACTGCACCTCCAACGTCAAAATTGTACTGAGAAAACTGACGCGCCGATGCCCGCACATAAGCACGCGAACGTGCTCACGTGCGTGCACCAGAAGCGTGGCCCGCGACGTGCTCACGTGCGTGCACCAGAAGCGTGGCCCGCGACGTGCTCACGTGCGTGCACACGCGTAACGCAGTTTATGCCCTAAGTATTTAAGAATAATATGCATGGTGGATGGATCCACAGAATTTTTACTAAAATTATGATTGTCATGTTTCAGCTGAAAGATCACCAGGAAAAAAAACAATTTTCTGGACAAAAAGATGACATTGTTTTTAAATCAGTAAGTTTTGTATCGAATGAGAACGATAATCCTATGCATTCAGCATTGAAATGTGATGAAGGTTTTGTCACTGAAAGCACACAGGATACCTTAAATAATCAACACAATGATGTTTTTGAAACAAGCTATGTGACATCACCTGTAAGCAATACAAGCCATATAAAAAATACGAATGTGAATGAAGATAATTTAATACCAGAAGCAGATGTAAACATAACTGAAATCTTGATTTCAAATAAAAGAAATTTGGAAATGCAAGTATATCATTTACAGACAACTTTGGGTCAACTAGAACAGAAACATGCTGTAGTAGTCAGTGATTATACAAAATGCAACCAAAAACTGAATGAATTAGAAATTGAAATTAAAAATATAAACGACAAATACTTGAATGGAACTCAAGAAATAATGATAAAAGATGCAAAACTCAATGAACTAAGTTCAGTAAATTCTTTGTTATCCGAAGAAAATGGTAATTTGGCTGAACAACTAGAATTTACAAAGAGTGTATTGAATGCTAAAGAAGCAGAAAATGGTTCCCTTAGTAATCAAATATCTAATCTTCAAAACCAATATGATCTTATACACTTGCAGCTGCAACAACTAACAAATGGTTCACCATCTAGTCCAGCAACAGCTCAAGTCAACAGCGATAAATCAGAAGCCATGTTACAAAAGATTTCTAATTTAGAGCAGCAATTACATTCATTACAAAAAGAAAGAGATCAGATTAATCAGCATTATGAACATTATGTTGCTGAATTGAATGAACAGTTAAGATCAGTAATTAAGAAAAATGAAGAACTTAATAGAGAAGTTGAAAGTCTTTCAAATAGAGAAAACAGTTTAATTGAGCAAATAGGTGACATGGAAATCAGAATACAGAATTATAACCGTGATAAAAGAAGCTTTGAGGTGGATCGTAACACTAGCATTGTGAAAGACATGCAAGATAATTTAAGGAAAGCTCAGGTAAATATGAAGTGGTCTCTAATTTGTAATGCTCACTGCCAAGGTACACGAAGCTAGTTAAGGTTCCGTACCCAAAGGGTATAAATGGGACCCTATTACTCCACTGTCCGTCTGTCTGTCACCAGGCTATATCTCATGAACCGTGATAGCTAGACAGTTGAAATTTACACAGATGATGTATTTCTGTTGCTGCTATATCAACAATTTATAATAAAAATATGTTAAAAATTAAAGGGGGCTACCCTACTATGGTGATACGGAACCCTTAATGCGCGAACCAGACTCGCACTACGCCGGGTTTTTTTTATGCTACGATAGCTTGAGCGTTGTCGCCTGTAATCAGATCAATGGTTTTAATAATGACAGACGAAGCGGTCGTGGCGCCCGCGCCGCTATATTAGTTCGTGTACGTTACCCCAGCAGGAAAGTGTCTCCTAGAGTTATATGAGTGGAACGTTTAATTAGTGCCTTTTCTGCTGTCAATGTTGCCCCCACATAAAAAACGTGTGCCACCTGTCGTTTTGAAAAAAAAACGAAAAAACCGACTAACATAAGCTACAAGGCCATGCACAATGTTTCTCTCTCCGATCATTCGTTTAGAATTTTCCTGCTGGAAAACGTTACCCCAGCAGGAATCGTTTTTTCCGTTTTTTTCCAAAACGACAGGGCGGGCACACATTTTTTATGTGGGGGCACATTGACAGCAGATAAGGCACTAATTAAACGTTCCACTCATATAACTCTAGGAGACACTTTCCTGCTGGGGTAACGTACACTATTAATTCGAATAAGTTACTGAAACAACTTATTTTAAAATCGCTAATCAGCGTAGTTTATGCGGATTGCATATTTATAAAGAATCAACAATGCAAAAACGAGTAGTATCGGGTGCTCACACTCACTAGTAATGTTATAAATTGCTTAGTAACAGCTTGCATACTGTAATGCTTGCTTCCCCTCACTCACTGGTGTGCGTTACCCTGGCAAAATGTTGTGCATTTGAGAGGTGAGAGCATAACAAATAATTAGTGTATCATACGGAGCAATTTGTTTACTAATAGCAAAATTTGTGTGAATTGTAGTTTTAAAGTTATTTGAGAAAAACACATTTTGCAGAAGTAACGTTTGAAACATTGTCCTGGCAAAATCGATTTTCAAAAATTCGTTCAGCCAGGAACCAAATACATGAATAGATAGCTTTTGTTGCGTAGTAAATGTTTGTAAATAGTAAAATTTGTGTGTGATATGGTTCTTGAGTTTAAGTTTAAGTGAAGATTTTGCTGCAGTAACGTTTTGGGATTTCCCAGATCTCGAAAACGGCTCAACGCTGAAGATTGAAAAAAATACCAATAAGAGACCTTAATTTGTTTAAATTAGTTTAAACATTCGTTTTTGATTTGGTTGTCGTAAACCAATGGAATTAAATAGTTTCAAAAATTAGATAAAAACGGATTTGCGAGTAAACTAAAACACTTATAACCAAATAAACAGCTGTAAAAAAATACCCATGGTAGACGCTCATAACGTCAAAAATATTGAATTTTGTATCTTTACACGATAAGAAGAAAAAAACAAATTTGATTAATTTTAGACTGGTCGTACTCTTTGATTATATAATGTCAAATGTCGTACTTTAGAACGTGGGATACTTTAAACAAATTAAAATGATTAATTCCTGTTAATTTCAGCTTTCAATTACGGTTGTAATTCATTACAGCCGTAATGACAGTTATATCATAAACAAGAATATGTCAGCAATTCTCTAATAAGCCGACCAAATCGAAAAGGTCACGAAAAAGTGGTCGCACCATACGTACGAGTAGTCTTCGCAAATTAGCAACTTTGTGTCCGATGATTTTTACAGTTAAGCAGAAAAACGTTACACGTGAAACCAATTTTTTAATGTTTGAAGTGCAGGTACTATATTACACAATTTCTACTAGTTTTATATTTTGTAAATGAAAATCATGTTAGTTTTAAACAATTTAATGGATCATAAGAAATTATTTAAAGTCAAAGTAACTTTAAAAAGGTAAGTAATAATCTCAGTAAATAATTTATAGTGTGATTTTGATTGACGACGCGTGGTTCACGCGTTGATCACCTGTGATGTGTTAATCACCTGTGGTATTTTTTTCAATCTTCTGCGTTGAGCCGTTTTCGAGATCTGGGAAATCCCAAAACGTTACCGCAGCAAAATCTTATACATACCTAACTCAAGAACCATAACACGCACATATTTTGCTATTTACAAAACATTTACTACGCAACAAAAGCTATCTATTCATGTCTTGCTATTAGTAAATAAATTACTCCTCATGATACACTAATTATTTGTTATGGTCTCACCTCTCAAATGCACAACATTTTGCCAGGGTAACGCACACCACCCACTGGATGTAGTGCTCGAATCTGAACTACTTGCATTACAGGCGTATGCTCCTGATTAAGAAGCGCCTTTATAGGTTGGGGTTTGGCCATCCACACGTATTTTGAAAATTTGCCTTGAATTATATCATAGGTGAACATTGTTTTTGTAGGAAGATTTGGGCGAATTGCAGACCAAGCATAGAGAACTTCAAAATCAATACGCTGAAAGCGTTGCCAAAGTTAAGGAACTATCAGAAGTAAAAGAAGCAGAATGTAATCATGACAATATTAGTCTGTCCAAATTAAATGCTGATATGGCAAGTGATAAAGTTGCCGCACAAAGAGCTACTGAACAAAACAAGAAATTGAAAGAAGATATTCAGGGATTAGAAGATGCATTTGTAAAAATGGTAAGTAAGAGTTTTAGGTGTCAACTTAGATTCAATTTTTTTTAATGTAATTCCTTAATTTTACAAATTCTTAAGGCAACAGCAGACCACGGATGACGGTCGTGTGGTGATTACCAATTAACGCAGTTGAATATTATAATTGCGGCTGCAGTTATGAATTCGAGCACTACTTATTCTATTCTATTATTAGATTGATTTTTATTTCAATGTTTTCACTTTTCATTTAGTCTGATTATCCGTACCACAACTTTCTGATACACGCTGTAGATTTAAAAGTTCTGTAAAGTCCCTGAAACATGCAGCTGTGGCAGAAAGACGACGTCGCACTTTAAAGGTCAATGCAAACGTGATGCCAGTTTACAGTGACTGTCGCACAATACAAACAACAACAACAACAACAAGTGTGTGACAATTTGAGCGTAGGTATACCATAGGAGACATCCTATGGTATACCTACGCTCAAATTGTCACCGGCGGTTCTTGAACGCGGTTTAAAATTGCTGATCGGTTTCAGTTTCATTTGTGAAATTCAACCACTTGACAACAAGTGCAAGAGTTTTTCGTGAGTTTCCCACGAATAATTGATACGTACCTCTACCTATAGTAGTGCATCAACTTGTGCAGCTATGAATTAGTAACAGTAAACTAAAAACATTTTAAATATTTCAGACTAAAGATAAATTGGAATTAACAGAAAAAATATCAGCTGAGAAATATCTTAATAGGGAACTTACAATTAAACTATCTGAAGTAGAAGAAAAAGCGAAGGATATGCAAATTAAATTGAAAGCCAAGGATGAAGAGATGATAAGATTACAATCTAACTATCGAGAAATCGAAAAACAGTGTGAAGAAATAATGAATCAGGAGAGAAACGGAAATGTGATAGTCCCAGAAGTTGTAGATTCAGATACTGAAATAAATAATAGCGTCGTAGGCGAGTTGGATATACACTCGGAAACCGAATACAAACCTTTACTGGAGGAAATACATGAGAAAACCACCCATAGCCACAACCTCCAGAGAGCAGATGCTATGATGAAACTTCAGGACCGTTTCTTAAAAATAATGGGAGAAGTTGCTGATTTATCTGATGAAAAACACAGGCTAGAACACATCATTTTACAGCTTCAGAACGAAACTGATACCATTTGCGAATATGTTGCATTGTACCAGCAGCAACGGAGTTTACTGAAACGGAGAGATGAGGAAAGAAGTGCCCAGTTAAAGGTTTTCCAACAAGAATGTGGAAAGCTCAAACGTGAGTTGGATGAATTAGCTGGCCTTCTCGCTCGATTTGCTGAAGATAAAGAATTATCAATATATTTTGAAACTGAGTCGAAGCGAATGGATATGGAGAAAGTTATGAATTTACTTTTCAATCTTAAAAATAATTCTTTAATTGATACTAACAAGAAAAATATCGAGTTCAAAAACTTTTACCCTTGTAACTGTTGTTCTGGTAAACTAATTGATGTATAGTTGAAGCATTTTAACGCTAATAATATATTATTATAATTAGACTGCAAATCTGGTCTTTCAATATACGCGGGCGTTGCGAGGCGGCCAGTGAGATTAATTACCTTGAAATAGGTCCAGTAGTCGCTAATTTTTGTCGTTCACACACTGACGGAGTTATATAGGGTCAAGGCGAGGGTACAGGTCGCGGCACGTAACTCAAGCGCTGAACGAAACGTGGAGTCCGATAGCTGCGCATGTTGTAGGACTGGAGAGCCAATCGGCGCAACGCACGCCCCAAGAAATTCTTATTTTTTACTTCTGCGCAATAACGGGTGTGCATTACCCTGGCAAAATGTTGTGCATTTGAGAGATGAGACCATAAAAAATAATTAGTGTATCATGAGGAGCAATTTGTTTAATAACAATACACACACACAACACACACGCATACAGCACAGAATAATAACTTGTAACTAGCGTTACAGAAGCTTTACTTCGCAATGGTTTTCAAAGAAATATGTACTCAATCTGATGAACAATATGATTTAATTTAGCTCGCGTTCCAGTCGAGCACGTGTTCATTTACATACCTACCAATTTTTTTTTGAGGGAATATGGGCCTTAATTCACTGGACTACGGTTCATAATAAGTTATACGTGGTTATACGTATTGAAAGAGCCGCGGACTAGGGTTGCTTATTTCGAGAAAAAAAAAATATTTCCAAGCAAGAAATTCGCAATATGGATTCGCAAACTTCCTTTATGTTGAAAAGAATTCCATAGGTATCACCTATAGTATCACCGTAAATATTTTGCGTTGGGTTCTTAGTCTAAGTTCGTAAATGAATACGACAAATGAAATGCAACTCGAATGAAACGACTAAAATGTATTTTTATTGTACTTTTAAATACTTTTAGGGTATTGGAATAGTACCTACTTTGTTCAACAAGGGGAGAAAAGGTTTGTAGTTTGAATTAATTTCATTTCAAATAGGAACATAATGTAATCCAATCAAAGTAGATTTTACCTGACAGCGTCTATAAGCAACCAAAAAAAGTTAAATTTCGATCACGATCCGTATTTAAACAATTAAATACTGCACAGTATCTTTTTCTTTTTTTCGTTTTGTGTCCATTTTGCAATTATCGAGAAAGTTGAACGTGGTCGAACAAATAGCGCGCGCGCGTGTTTTCTTTCGCTTGCGACAGCCTACTAGATTGGCCCTTGCGCAAGGGCCGCCGCCTGTAGGTATGTTTTTAATACCTACACGCGGAGTGACACAGGCCTGATAGTAGCAAAAATTGTGTGAATTGTAGTTTTAAAGTTATTTGAGAAAAACACATTTTGCTGGAGTAATGTTTGAAACGTTATCCTGGCAAAATCGATTTTCAAAAATTCATTCAGCCCAGAACCAAATACATGATTAGATAGCTTTTGTTGCGTAGTAAATGTTTGTAAGATAATGTCAGCAATGAGGGATTTTCTTTTTAGCTCTTCCCTAGTCGCTGGATAGATGGCGCTAGGAGTAAGTATGATAATGCAAGGAACAGAACCTAAAAAAACTGATTTTAACAAAGCGCGAGAAATGTTGGTTATATTCGGAAGGTTAGGCAAATGAAAGTGTCAGTCAACGAGAGTATGTGACGGGACACAATATTTTTTTTTTCAAGCGTTTTGGCTTTGGCATAGTAAGTTCAACGCCATCTATAGAGTTCTTGGAAACTAAGTTTTTTTTTAAAACCAAAAAAGGAAAACCTCTCATTCTCTAATAAGCCGACCAAATCGAAAAGGTCACGAAAAAGCGGCCGCACTATAGGTACATAATCGCAACCATCTTAAATGAATGGGATAATATGGATGTTTTGTTAGTACAGTTGCGTACGAACGTCGTTGTTACTGTTGCGTAGGTTGCTGGTCATGGTGTTCATTATTTTTATTTAAAAATCAGTCTCATACAAATTATTGTATCTCTTTGCCATAACACTAACATATTGAGGAAAAAATCTCAGATAAGTTACGTACGTAGGTACTTAATTTTAATATTTGGCAGAAATGCTTTTCTGTTTGTCAAGTACCAATGCTTAAACTTAAAATACAATGTTGATTCATAGTTTGTACAATTTTCCTTAAGACAGAGATAGGCACCTACTAAACACGTAGGTAGGTAGGTGGACTCCATTTCCCCTCGACTCACAGTATGGCATATAAACATGAGCTTTGTAACGTGTAACTTAGTGGTTATTTCAACATTACATGTGACTGCTACAGCCCAGGTGATCAACGTGTGAACCACGCGTCGTCAATCAAAATCACACTATAAATTATTTACTGAGATTATTACTTACCTTTTTAAAGTTACTTTGACTTTAAATAATTACTTATGATCCATTAAATTGTTAAACTACTGTTAATTAACATGATTTTCATTTATAAAATAGAAAACTAGTAGAAAATGTGTAATATGGTACCTGCACTTCGAACATTAAAAAATCGGTTACACGTAAAACGTTTTTCTGCTTAACTGTACAAAACATCGGACACTAAGTTGCTAATTTGCGAAGACTACTCGTACGTATGGTGCGGCCGCTTTTACGTGACCTTTTTAATTTGGTCGCCTTATTAGAGAATTTCTGACATATTCTTGATTTTGATATAACTTTCATTACAGCCGTAATTGAAAGCTGAAATTAACAGGAATTAATGTTCATGAATCATTTTAATTTGTTTAAAGTATGCCACGTTTCTTAATGTTTTGGGAACTGCGTATTTCATCGCTAAAGTACGACCAGTCTAAAATTAATCAATTTTGTTTTTATCTTCATATCATATAAAGTTACATATTTTACTTGACGTGATAAGTGTCTACCATGGGTATTTTTTACAGCTGTTTATTTGGTTATAAGTGTTTTGGTTTACTTGCAAATCCGTTTGTATCTGATTTTTGAAACAATTTAATTCCATTGGTTTACGACAACCAAATCAAAAACGAATGTTTAAACTAATTTAAACAAATTAAGGTCTCTTATTGGTATTTTTTTCAATCTTCTGCGTTGAGCCGTTTTCGAGATCTGGGAAATGCCAAAAAGTTACCGCAGCAAAATCTTAAATAACTCAAGAACCATACCACACACAAATTTAGCTATTTACAAACATTTACTACGCAACAAAAGCTATCTAATCATGTATTTGGTTCCGGGCTGAAGGAATTTTTGAAAATCGATTTTGCCAGGATAACGTTTCAAACGTTACTCCAGCAAAATGTGTTTTTCACAAATAACTTTAAAACTATTCACACAAATTTTGCTACTATTAAACAAATTGCTCCTCATGATACACTAATTATTTTTTATGGTCTCATCTCTCAAATGCCCAACATTTTGCCAGGGTAATGCACACGATTTGAATTTGTCAAAATTAGTAAAAATACAACAAAAAGTCCTAGGTTTATATTTCAGGAGCTGTAAGACTGAAACCCCATGGCCGCGCCATTGAAACGGTGAAAAACACGTTATCGCCGATTTCGGTCTGAATTTTTTTGTAAAACCTAGATTTGTATTTGTTAAATAAATGTAAAAATACACAAAAAATTCCTAGGTTTATATTTCAGGAGCTGTAATACGGTATCGCTTAGAAATAAGTAGTGATTACCTAAATAGTAGTATAGTATAAACTATAAACAACACCTAAAAATGTAGAAGGTTCACCAGGTAAACGGTGGGCCAGTTGGGTAGGTACACTGGGTATAAAAAAGCCTATTATCGGCATAATAGGCTTTTTTTATACCCAGTGTACCTACCCAACTGGCCCACCGTTTACCTGGTGAACCTACATATTTTTTGTTCAAGTGTTAGTAGATGGAAACTTTTCGCACCCATCTTTAGCCGTAACCTAGGTATATACATGTATACTACTTCCCTACCCTAGGAAAATGGGTGCAATGTTATTTTCAAGTCAACGAGTAATTGTAAACGATACAATATTATCATGTGCGTTTCGACCGCACGGCTACGGCGTTTTTTTTTTTAAAAAAACTGCCAAGATTTTGTAAAAAATTGTACGAGTTGATTCCGAAAACCATAAATTTGTCAAAGTTGTGGTTATAAAGTTAGAAGGGTTTGAACGTGGCCGCGCCATCGAAACGCGGAGAACCGCGTGGCCACGGAGATCTTTAAAACTAAGCGTTGCAGAGACCTAAATTTAGGTAATTTAGAATTGAATTTGTAAAAATATAGAAAAAAATCCTAAGTTAGCAAGTAAGTAAGTAAGTTAGTAAGTTATAGCTCCTAAAATATATTTTAGGAGCTATAAGAAACTAAAACCCCATGGCCGCGCCATTGAAACTGTGAATAACACGTTATCGCCGATATCTCGCTGAAAAGGCATCGCAGAGGTCTGAAGTTTCTTTGTAAAACACAGATTTGAATTTGTCAAAACTGGTAAAATACTTCAAAAAGTCCTAGGGTTATATTTTAGGAGCTGAGAGACTAAAACCCCATGGCGTTTTTTGTAAAACATATATTTGAATTTGTAAAAACTTGTAAAAAAAAAATCCTAGGTTTATATTTCAGGAGCTGTAGTACGGTAGCGCTTAAAACCTTCAAAACGTTTCGATAGGGTGACCATGACTTATTACTTACAGAAAACTTTCCACCTATTGCATTAGAAATTATTTCTCAAGGATTCTAATTAAATTAAAATGATAAGATACAAAAACATGTTTATTTCTTAAAAAATCACATAAATCACAGATTGCTTACTTACACATTTCTGACAAAAAATACAAAAACATGTTTATTTCTTAAAAAATCACATAAATCACAGATTGCTTACTTACACATTTCTGACAAAATCATAAATCACAGATTATTTACTTACACTAAGATTTTTTTTTGTCTTCTTGTATTTGCAGTCAGCCCTAAGGCTATGATCAAATGTGTTCTTGCTGTCATGCGGAGTGGCTTCCCATTGGAAGCATCTACTCATCTGCTGCCCAGAGCTACTGCCGGTCTGCCGGTCTTCTAGCTCTAGGATATGATGACGTTTTAGTCGTCTCACATACTGGTCCATGGTGAGTTGGCGAGCAAGTTCGTTAGGGTGATGGATTAACCGTTCTCTGTATTTAGCTGCCAAACTCCGAATTTCCTCTTTGATTGTTCTCATTTCAAGGTGCTCGTGAACTTCATTGTTGGTTATGTACCATGGTACTTTTGCAATTGTTCTTAGGATCTTGTTTTGTCTTGCTTGCACTGCCCCATAGTTGCAGGCCATGTCCAAATGGGCTGTATGATGACTTTATATATAAGCAATTAGTTGTCCAAAGAGAGTCTCGAGTTCCTTCCTAGCATCCAGTATAGGCTGTTGCACTTTAGCTGAAGCTCCTGCTTTTTACATTTGAAGTGGTGCCTCCAGGTTAGTCTACGATCAATGTGTAAGTGCTCGGCCAGAGTGGAAACGCGGGTGCGGTGCGGGCGCGGTGCGACGAGCTCAAACATATGAACTTCATTGGAGTGTCCATAGTGGGCACGCGGGTGCGGGCTGCGGTGCGGGCTAGTTGGCGCGGGCCGCACGCGAATCGCGTGCGGGCAGCTCAAACCATAGCTCGTTCATACAAGTGGCCGCAGTGAGCGCGCGGGCGGCAATTGCGGGCGCCAGGGTTACCAACTCCCAAAAATATTTACCCCTCAAGCTAAGTCAAAATTCCCACAATTACTTGAAAATCCTTTTTTTGTTATATATTTTAATTCACAACAATAATATATTTAGCCATAGCAACAATTTTTTTTTTAAAAGATAGCGCTGTTTTCAATGAGAGGTTTTCCTTTTGAGGTTTTAAAAAAAAACTTAGTTTCCAAGAACTCTATAGATGGCGTTGAACTTACTATGCCAAAGCCAAAACGCTTGAAAAAAAAAACATTGTGTTACGTCACATACTCTCGTTGACTGACACTTTCATAGCAAATGAAAGTGTCAGTCAACGAGAGTACCAACCGAGTAACCTTCCGAATCTAACCAACATTTCTCGCGCTTTGTTAAAATCAGTTTTTTTAGGTTCCGTTCCTTGCATTATCATACTTACTCCTAGCGCCATCTATCCAGCGACTAGGGAAGAGCTAAAAAGAAAATCCCTCATTAAAAACGTGAATTTTTGTTTTACTTCTAGTTGCCATAGCACGGCTCGAACTATGTAGTTTGAGAACCCCGGTGATCACGCGCGGTTGTCGCTTGCCGTCCACGTACTCACTGCGGCCACTTGTATGAACGAGCTATGCAGCTATGGCGTCTTTGCGAGTTCAAGTTCATATTATGTTTGAGTATGGGCCCCGCGCCCGCTCCGCACCCGCGTTTTCAGTCTAGCCCAGCACTAAAAGTACCCCTAAAAAAATCACATCCCTCTTATTTACCCCTAAATTTGGGGGGAAAACCCTTATGTTGGTAACCCTGGCGGGAGCGGGGATCTCCAAACCCGCGCCGCTCGCCGCACCGCGCGGCCAGTCTGGCCAGGCAAACCGCGCGCGTTGCCGCACCCGCACCGCACCACGCACCGCACTCCCACTCTGGCCGAGCACTAAGCCAAGATATCTGACTTGGTCACTGTGGAGTAGAGTACATTGGCCCAACTTTACAGGTGGGCAGTCTCCTATGTTAAGAGTGAATGTCACCTGTACTGACTTTGCAGCACTAGCCTTTATTTTCCATTTTTGGAAGCATTCGGTTACTTTGTTAAAGGCCTTCTGCAAGTTCTCTGATGCCAGTCTTGTATCTTAATTACTTGCTAATATAGCGGTGTCGTCTGCAAATGTGGCTGTGGTTATTCCTGGCGTTAGTGGTAGGTCAGCAGTGAACAGGGTGTAGAGCATGGGACCGAGAACAGATCCTTGTGGTACTCCGGCGTCAATCACTCGGAACTCAGAAGTGGCGTCACCTTCTTTCACATAAAATATGCGCTCGAGGTAAGATTTGAAAATTGCAAAGTATGAATGGGAAATATTCTGCTTGATCTTACATAGTAGGCCTTTGTGCCAGACCTTGTCGAACGCCTGCTGGATATCCAAAAACGCTGACGAGCAGTATTCCCTTTGTTCGAAGGACTTTCTTATGGCGTCGCATACTCTGTGGGCTTGTTCCACTATGCCATGGCGTTCTCTAAAGCCGAATTGGTGGTCTGGTATCACTTTGCGCTCCAGGAGGCTTAGCATAATTCTGCGAAGTATTATCTTCTCCAGTACTGTTGGATAGGGTAGGCAACAGACTGATTGGTCGATAGGATGTTTTTTCAGTAATTGCTTTGCCAGCCTTGTGAATCATGATGATTTCCGAGACTTTCCACGCACTCGGGAAGTACCCTTATTCGTAGCATAGCGTTGAAGATGGTGGTAAACACAATAGCCTTTCTCGGTAGTTCCAGCAATACCTCTTTAGTTATCAAGTCGTAACCCGGTGCCTTTTTATTGTCCAGCCGTTTGATCGTTTTTAGGGTTCCGTACCCAAAGGGTAAAAACGGAACCCTATTACTAAGACTTCGCTGTCTGTCCGTCTGTCTGTCACCAGGCTGTATCTCATGAACCGTGACAGCTAGACAGTTGAAATTTTCACAGATGATGTATTTCTGTTGCCGCTATAACAACAAATACTAAAAACAGAATAAAATTAATATTTAAGGGGGGCTCCCATACAACAAACGTGATTTTTTTGCCGTTTTGTCTAATGTATAGATAATGGTACGGAACCCTTCGTGCGCGAGTCCGACTCGCACTTGGCCGGTTTTTATGACTTCCGAGGGCGACACAGGTCTAGGGAGGAGGTCCATTTGAAGGTCTTGTTTTAGGACGAGATCAACATATTCTTTCGAGTTGTCTAGTGTTACATTCGGTTTAAAAACGCTTGTTAGATGATCCGCAAACAAGTCGGCTTGTTCTGGCCCAGTCGTTTTCTTTTTTAATTGGGGTTTTTGGTACTTTAGGTCTGTCACAAGAACAGGTGATTTTCCAGAGCGAGTAGTTACTGGCTTTAGTAGCAGTTAGAGGCTCCAACTTTGCTTGCATTGTTAAGTCATTGGCATTCTTTATAGCTTCTTTCAATTCTACAATGGCTTTATTAGGGACGGCCTTGTCTTGCGGATGACGGCTTAGCTGCCAAACTCTGCGAGTCTGCGTTTCTCTTGGATCATGATCCTTATTTCAAATGGTACGTTTGTGGACTGGTTCCTCTCTTAAATAGTAGGTCTGCTTCTCCACGCAGCAACCTGTATGAGATTAGCAAATTGCACTACTGCTGTTTCAATTTCCTCCGCTTCTTTGAATCTGATATTCAGAGGTTTCCTCTATGTACTATCGGAGTCTTTTCCGCCTGACCATTTTAAATTTTCTGTAAACACTAAGTCATGGTCACCCTAAGAGGTACCGTACTACGGCTCCTGAAATACTTATAAACCTGGGATTTTTGTGTATTTTTACAAGTTTTGACAAATTCAAATCTAGGTTTTACAAAAAACTTCAACCTCTGCGATGCTTTTTTAGCGAGATATTGGCGATAACGTATTTTTCACCGTTTCAATGGCGCGGCCATGGGGTTTTAAGTCTTACAGCTCCTAAGATACCTCTAGGATTTTTTTTTATATATTTTACAAATTCAATCTGTTATTTACCTAAATATCAGGGCTCTGCAACGCTTAGTTTTAAAGATCTCCGTGGCCACGCGGTTCTCCCGGTTTCGATGGCGCGGCCACGTTCAAACCCTTATAACTTTTTAACCATAACTTTGACAAATTTATGGTTTTGGGAATCAACTTTTACAAATTTTTACAAAATCTTGGCAGTTTTTAAAAAAAAAAAAACACCTTGACCACGCCGTTGAAACGCACACATATTATCCATGCGTTCATGTATGTGAAAACTCATCAGTGATACTAAAGTGGGTATTACACTACACTGAATAAAGGCCCTAAGTTTAAGGGTGGGCGTGGCTCCTAATTAGAGACGTCCATTATTACACTACACCGATTTTACGCCCTTACTCAGTCAGTGAATCTTGGAGAGGCTGGACGTCGTGCAACCTATATTAACCAAACAAAGAAAGTCGCTATTGCTATGACTGTCCTTGCGACAACAATGAGTACTAAAGAAAAGAGGAGGAGACGAAAAATATGAGTGAAATAATATTTAAAACTTAGTGAAAATCACTCAAGAGTGTGGATTCTCGGAGTTCTGGAGCCAAATGAATTCCGAAATTAGGTACCTGAGAACGCCAGAAAAGGAGTTCGAGGAGACGTGTGGCTGACTCTGGCAGAGCCACCATCAGGGATTTTAATTTTGATAACACAAAACTTTAGTCGAAATTAGTCGCCAAATATCAGATTTGGTCGGTCACTGGTTCAAAAGATATAAGGGCTTATTGGTGGCCCTGCTGGAGAGAGCCTACCCCAGCAGAGCCATATTAATAACTCAAAAACTAGGGCACCTAGCGAAGGTCTGTTTGCTCCCATATTTACTCGCTAATTAGTCGAAATTAGTCGCCAAGTTACAGATTCAGTCGGTGTGTCATTAAAAAGATATTAAAGAATTCAATTTCCCCATACAGTGGTACAACCAAGTACAAAATACTTAAAGTAGTTTTTAGACATACACCTGTCTAAAAACTACTTTAAGTATTTTGTACGACGTCTGGAGGAATTCTATAACTTCAACCCACCAAAGGAAAACAGTATTCATTACCTAAAAACAAGATCTACAATAAATATTAATTATTTAGGTATCGAACAAAATGTGTGCATTTAGTCGCTGGCAGATAGATCGCTGCGCTCCGTTACATTTACACGGTAAGTAAGAAAGAGATAGATGCGCGTGTACAGACGAGCTACTTAGAACGAGTTGCCCGTGACGTACCTAAGTTAAAGTCGGCCAGTTTAAAGTGGAACTTAAAGAATAGTCAGGAACTCGAATGTTGTTATCTTTATGTACCTATATCGCAAATACAAAAACGGGGAACAGAGCGAGCACAGGCGCGTCGACGGTGTTCGCGCCGCTAAAAGTATTAAAAAAAAAAAATAGGTAAATTAACAAACTTGTTCTAAACTCTAAAGATTTTTTTCTTTAGTCATCCACCGGGAGTACAGCGAGAAGGTTTGTTTGTGTAAAATACCGAAGAGTAGGTACTTACCCCTAACATCCAAATTCACAATCTTTATCTCTTCAGATTATTGATTAAGTAGGTATTTGTAACATTTTCTGTTAGTACAATAATTTTAAGGTAACTAATTAATAATTTTATATTTCGACAATGAAGTTTTATTATTCTAACCTAAATTAAGATAAAATAAAGACTCAACCCGTCCATACAAACTCTACAGCCTACCACGACACAATACACACACACCCACAACGCAACACTGACAATCACCTCAAAATACACACATCAAACCAACTTTTTGGAAATTCATTTTTATAATTAGATTTAGATTTATATATTATTTCCGGCATTTAGATACAGTTCAATTTGTTGTATTTATAAGGAACAATAAATAAACTTACCTATTAAACCTTAATTAGAGCCGTTATTGCTCATATTAGGTATAGTATTTACATCTTTGATTTAAGTATGTATTTTTTTGTAATGTATTTCAAGCAATGAGTTGATACTTACCTACATACTTACAATACGTTTTGAACGTTTAAGTATTACATTTTACTAAAGATAGGTACGATAATTTTAACGTATTTATTATTCTAACGTAAATTAGAGCTCAACATTGTAAATTAGTAAAACAGTTGCATGTGTTAGATAAATTAAATTATTATGTGTCTAGTATTAAATACATAAATACTTGAAATACCTATAAATGCAAATATTATCTGTTTTATTTTGTCTAATCAATTGTTAAAATGAATTAATTAAATAACAAACTTATTTGTGTACAAGTCAAACACTGATTTGACTCAACGGTCACTTGTGAATCATACTTATTTGTTAACGGGTATAAAAGAGCGGAGCCTCATTGGAGCGGGTTCAGTCGCTCTACGACTTTTGGGGCGTTAACATCTAAGGTATGACATTATTTTGATTATGGTTGATAATACTATTCTGATTATATTGTTGATTTGTCGTGATGACGATGATAGTGATTGTGATAACGATGATGGTGATTGTGACAACGATGATGGTGATTGTGATAGTGCGACGATGGAGATTGTGATAGTGCGACGATGGAGATTGTGATAGTGCGACGATGGTGATTGTGTTAGTGATTGTGAATAACGACGATGGTGATTGTGTTAGTTTAGGTTAGATTAATATTGTGATAAAATGATGATGATTGTGTTAAAATGATAATGATTGTGATAAAATGATAATGATTGTGATAAAATGATAATGACTGTGATAAAATGATAATGATTGTGATAAAATGATAACGATTGTGATAAAATGAAGATTGTGATAAAACGACGATTGTGATAAAATGAAGATGATGTGATAAATTGATGATTGTGATAAAACGACGATTGTGATAAAATGATGATTGTGATAATGAAGGTGAATCACAATCATCTTCATTATAACAAGATAATGAAGATGATTGTGGTTATTATTATGTTATTATTATGTGTGTTGTTTATTAGGTATGGTCGATATATTGCTACGTAACGTTGTGTTATATACACTACTACGGTTAATTGTTATATACTACGAGGTAAATATAATGTTATTATGAAGTGAATCCCATTGTATTCCATTGTGTTTTGTAACCATATTCTGATTTAAAAGTGTCCATGGAGTTTCTTGCCCGTTCTTCTCCATAGAGATCTACGCTAGGGAATGGGCAACTACAGTACTTTCACAGTTTTTATGTCTTGTGACTGGGACTGTAGCTACATTTAGTTTTCATCTTTGTTTCGACAATTCAAAAGTGCCTGTAACTGGCTTACTTGAAATAAATGCTTTGATTTTGATTGTTTATATTTTATACCTAATAAGTCACGAACATTAAATATTTAAATACATCTAGTTACATATCTACATAGTTATATACTCAAACTCTAACATCAGAAGTGGGATTGACTTCAGCCTTATTAAGATGTTTATTTATAGAACTTGATGTATTCGTTGTTTATAATTAATTATAATCTTATCTGGTAGAAATTCTTAGATTGTGAAGAAAGTAGAAATTGGAGGAAAGCTCATAGCTATGTAGACTTACACGTAAACAGCTTGCTCCATGCTAAATAATTGTAATATCCAAACGGCTAAGTTAAAATCAATATTAATTCACTTTCGCATAATAAAGCTTTGTCATAATAATCAGCCTATTAATTTTCCCACTGCTGGGACACAGGCCTCCTCTCTATGAGAGGGAATGGGCTATAATCCACCACGCGGGCCCAGTGCGGATTGGTAGATGTCACATGTCTTCGAATTTTTTGGTTCTAAGACATGCCGGTTTCCTCACGATGTTTTCCTTCACCGTAAGTATAATAAAGCTTTGTCAGTTACAAAAAAAAAAAATGTCACGTGGTTTTAGTAAGAGATAACAGTCTGAGACTTTACGCCGATTATAGATCCTTTGATAAATTATTGATAGAGGCACATATCCTCTCACTCTTATTTAGCATCAAATTGACAAAGTAGGAAATCTAAAAGCAAAGATTTATATCTCGATAAATATAAAAAGTGGTTTTAATTATGTTAATAATATACAGTATTTTTTTCAAAATCTTAATGCCCAAGAATTAGTACCAGTTTTAATGAGATGTCACTACCTTATTTGGAACTCCTATAGTAATTTCCGATAGAAGAACCAATTTTAGCAGTGGTCCGATTAGATGATTTTCTTTGAACTAAAATATAGAACAGCTCTTCTTGTACTGATGTGTCAGACTGGCCGAGCGTTTTGTGGAAGGTCCAATTGTCCTTAAACACTACTGTACAACAATCAACTGGCTTTTCACCTATTAGGCTGCTTATTGGCAGAAACTCGAACATCCCGTGTATACAAGCTAGATTAGATGAGGTAATACAAGATGATAATATAATTATTGACGTAACGGCCGATCGTCAGTTAGCACATCAACGTCTTAAAATTGTTGCCGATAAATTCAAAAACCGCTTTGACCAAACGCGTAGAGATAACATAAGTTATAGCGTAGGTGACACCATTTATGTAAATCAAGACCATAGGCGACATTACAAACACTAACAGCAAAATTTAAGGGACCTTACGAAATTATGAACATATTAGATAATGACAGATTCTCATTAAGGGGTATTGAAAATATAAGGAATTTAATAGTTGCAAAAAAAAAAAAAAATTCGCCTATGGCCCGGAGAGTGGACTGAGCAAAACGTTGTAGTAGAAGGTTTATTATAATATTAATTTAAGGTATGATTGTATTATGGATTAAAACCTTAGCTGTGGTATGACATTCACTGGCTGCGGGTGATTAAGCTTCACTGACTGCGGGGGTTTGGTCTGCCCAGTAAGGTCTGATTATTGATTATACCATATTATAATATTAATTTAAAATATGATTGTATTATGGATTAAAACCTTAGCTGTGGTATGACATTCACTGGCTGCGGGTGATTAAGCTTCACTGACTGCGGGGGTTTGGTCTGCCCAGTAAGGTCTGATTATTGATTATAGCATGATTACTATGAAACGATTACTGATATTATGTTAATAAAATGTACCTATATATAATAAGAATATTGTGTTTGTACTTCGAGAGCGAAGTACTTATCAGTATGGCCGTGTTAGATAAATTAAATTATTATGTGTCTAGTATTAAACACATAAATACTTGAAATACCTATAAATGCAAATATTATCTGTTTTATTTTGTCTAATCAATTGTTAAAATGAATTAATTAAATAACAAACTTATTTGTGTACAAGTCAAACACTGATTTGACTCGACGGTCACTTGTGAATCATACTTATTTGTTAACGGGTATAAAAGAGCGGAGCCTCATTGGAGCGGGTTCAGTCGCTCTACGACTTTTGGGGCGTTAACATCTAAGGTATGACATTATTTTGATTATGGTTGATAATACTATTCTGATTATATTGTTGATTTGTCGTGATGACGATGATAGTGATTGTGATAACGATGATGGTGATTGTGACAACGATGATGGTGATTGTGACAACGATGATGGTGATTGTGACAACGATGATGGTGATTGTGACAACGATGATGGTGATTGTGACAACGATGATGGTGATTGTGACAACGATGATGGTGATTGTGACAACGATGATGGTGATTGTGACAACGATGATGGTGATTGTGACAACGATGATGGTGATTGTGACAACGATGATGGTGATTGTGATAACGACGATGGTGATTGTGATAGTGCGACGATGGAGATTGTGATAGTGCGACGATGGTGATTGTGTTAGTGATTGTGAATAACGACGATGGTGATTGTGTTAGTTTAGGTTAGATTAATATTGTGATAAAATGATGATGATTGTGTTAAAATGATAATGATTGTGATAAAATGATAATGATTGTGATAAAATGATAATGATTGTGATAAAATGATAATGATTGTGATAAAATGATAACGATTGTGATAAAATGAAGATTGTGATAAAACGACGATTGTGATAAAATGAAGATGATGTGATAAATTGATGATTGTGATAAAACGACGATTGTGATAAAATGATGATTGTGATAATGAAGGTGAATCACAATCATCTTCATTATAACAAGATAATGAAGATGATTGTGGTTATTATTATGTTATTATTATGTGTGTTGTTTATTAGGTATGGTCGATATATTGCTACGTAACGTTGTGTTATATACACTACTACGGTTAATTGTTATATACTACGAGGTAAATATAATGTTATTATGAAGTGAATCCCATTGTATTCCATTGTGTTTTGTAACCATATTCTGATTTAAAAGAGTGTCCATGGAGTTTCTTGCCCGTTCTTCTCCATAGAGATCTACGCTAGGGAATGGGCAACTACAGTACTTTCACAGTTTTTATGTCTTGTGACTGGGACTGTAGCTACATTTAGTTTTCATCTTTGTTTCGACAATTCAAAAGTGCCTGTAACTGGCTTACTTGAAATAAATGCTTTGATTTTGATTTTGATTGTTTATATTTTATACCTAATAAGTCACGAACATTAAATATTTAAATACATCTAGTTACATATCTACATAGTTATATACTCAAACTCTAACACATGCGACTGTACATCTTGACACTAAATAGACCAAGAGCAAGGTTTAATGGTTTCAAAGAAGTTAAGCCACTCTAACTTAATAATTAAAAACATTTGACATGTATTTAACCTTTAACTGACGTGGTATACGTCTCACAGACGTAACAATTATAATTTTAACAATATTTTTCAAAATACGCGACGCGTGGCGGTACCTCTCCCGCTACCTTCCCATCCCGCCATCTTGTGCCGCCAGTTACGGCCACGAGAGGGCCGAGTGCACAGGTGTTCATATAGAAGCGATCGACGTCTCACAGACGTAAGTACGGTGTTTATATACAAAAACTTAGCATGTCTCTTGGTCGTCACCTCTGTGTTTACGTAGGTAACCACATAATACCACATAGTGTCTCGTTGACGTTACATCGGTTTTAAGTTTTATTCAATTTCGCAGAATGCCTGGAAAGAGGAAATATACACCAACGACAAAGCCACAAACGCCTAGGCTAGCTAGGAGTATGACAAGGAGACGAAAAAACGAAAAGAAAAAGCAATGATTGTGTACTACGACGTTGAAAATGTACCAAATATGCACCTTGTCAATTTTTTTATTATTGAAGAAAGACTAATTATTTTTGTTGTTTTTTAATTATAGTACAAAGAAGTAACGATTTTTTAAGTTCATTTTTCAATAGATCAGTAGTGTTTTTTTTAAACCACTGAATTAAGGTCATAAGCAATTATTGTGTATTCATGAATAAATGTTGATTTGTCTTAAAATAAGGATGGTAGTTTTATTTTATCCGTAATTAATTCACATATAACATGTATCAATCAATTTGTAAAACCCTTACAGTTCAGTATTGTTTAATTTATAATTTAATTTCAATTTAATTTTTTACGTCTATGAGACAGACGGTACCGCGGCGTTACATTTAGGCCAGGTCGTCAGCCAAAGGTTAATAGAGAATTTATCTCTCTCAGTCATTTCTAAGGACTTTAGACCGATAAAACTAGAAGTATATTACACATATTAATAGAAATATTTTTTCTTGGCAATTTTTCGTGAACTCTTCGATCTAGGTCTTGGACTATACCTTAATAATTGAACTCATTATATCTTCTGAACTAGGACCCGATTAAATCTGTAACTTGGCGACTAATTTCGACTAATTAGCGAGTAAATATGGGAGAAAACAGATCTTCGCTAGGTGCCCTAGTTTTTGAGTTATTAATGTGGCTCTGCTGGGGTAGGCTCTCTCCAGCAGGGCCAACAATAAGCCCTTATATCTTTTGAACCATTGACCGACCAGTTCTGATATTTGGCGACTAATTTCGACTAATTAGCGAGTAAATATGGGAGAAAACAGATCTTCGCTAGGTGCCCTAGTTTTTGAGTTATTAATGTGGCTCTGCTGGGGTAGGCTCTCTCCAGCAGGGCCAACAATAAGCCCTTATATCTTTTGAACCAGTGACCGACCAAATCTGATATTTGGCGACTAATTTCGACTAAATTTTTGTGTTATCAAAATTAAAATCCCTGATGGTGGCTCTGCCAGAGTCAGCCACACTAGCTCTATGGACCTGGCATTCATTGCCTTTTAAAAACAGAACACTGGCTAGTAAAGGTCTGTGGGTGCTTATTTGTTTTCTTGCTTGCTTGACAGTAGGCTGTAAATATCATCAAGAAAGACAAACATTTGTTAAACGTCGCAAAGAGCAACAAATAATACGTTTCTAAGGACAAAATAATTAAAACTCTTTTTTATGTTGCGAGGTACTTTATTTTTGTTCTACCAAAATGAAAAAATACTTTTATACTACACTTGCTTATTAAGTGTACCAATACTACCCCACTAAAAGGCTTGAAAGCTGTTCATTAAAAATCTAGGCAGTTATATTGTATGGAATTTCATTACTGCCCTGAAAATCAGGGTAGTAATGCATTACTAACGCGTTTTGTGTGTGCCGCGAGGGAGAGCCAGCTCACATACACAAAACAGGCCAATTGACGCTCTTATCATATCTGTTTAATTGAATATCATTGCAATCAAACGATTTAATTTTACCATACGGGGCGTTTTTACCTTCTCTAACGTCTTCTGAAGCAAAAACTGTTTGACGCGCTAAAATTAATAAAAAAACTTATTGTTGGTGAGACAATTTTCTTGGTAAAGTTTGTCAATATAACTTTTTAATAAAATGCTTTTTTTGCTATTTTGTCTTTATTTCTTTGTGTTTAAAAGTGCAAGTGTAGTATAAAGCAGTATTAATCTGTACTTACCCTCGAGTGATATATATATCACTCGAGGGTAAGTACAGATTACTAAACTCGTGTGGTTCACGGCCCTCCGCTTCGCGTCGGGCCTCAAATGGACACTCGATTAGTAATCTGTGCCTTACTCCCCTTGGTGAATAAATAGCTATTTACCATTGCCACTCGAAAAAGGGCATTTTATTCATCGATTGGGTACTATACTTCTATTTATTTTCTCGCAGTCAATGGCAAAAAGTAGAGTAGGTACACAACTCGTGAAATAAAAATATAAAAAACTGCAACTAATAACTTTAAATAAAAACTGAAAAGAAAAAAAAACAAGAACAAAATAATAAATTTCAATACGGACCCTTATTGGATGTACTTAGGTAATGGTTTTAGTCTAGATTATTTCATGGTTCCCGACTGTTGCAGTCCATACCTATTATGTTCTTTGTGAGAATGTATTAATTGTTCTTGTCTTTTCAGTTTTTATTATTTTAAAGTTATTAGGTAGGTACTTAGTTATTTTTGCAGTCGGGTGTTTTTTTATTTTACAGTTTTTAGTTACGATTGATTGATTGATTGTTTGGTTAGATGAAGACTTTCGCATTTTATTTATTTTGGTGTACATTTATCACTATAATAAATTTCCGTTGAGGCTCAGAATGTCAACTTCCCAAAATGTCTCCTGGTACCAAAATGTCTACTTCCCATAATGTCCCTTTCCCAAAATGTCTCTTTCCCAAAATGTCTTTTTCCCAAAATGTCCCTTTCCCAAAATGCCGCTTTCCCAAAATGTCCCCCATTCTTAGAATTAAGCGTTATAACCCAACTAAAAAATAAAAAACAATAATTATAATCGTCCTCGCTTGTGATTGGATGTAAAGAAATGTAACTACCAACATCATAACTGTTAGAATGTATTTTGTTGGTCACATTTAGACGATCTTGTTCGTCCAGAAATTAATTGAACTAATTGACATAAACTTAACTAAATTAATTGAACTAGATTATTATCTATTCGTTTTTGACCATTTCCTCCGACATATTATGTAATTAAATTTTATATTATCAAGTTAAAAAGAAATTTAAATAAATTAAAGAAAGCCTCTAAAAATCATTTTGACTTGCTAGTACATAATAATACTGAAACAGTTCAAATACCACAAAGTTTAGCAAAAAAGTTTTTAGTATGTGAAGATGGCAGTACGGAAAAAATTATATTTTTTGCCAGCACCATCGTTAAAAAAATAATGAGAACGCCAGGTTCATACTATGCCGATGGGACGTTTAAATCAGCTCCAAAACCTTTTTATCAAATGTTTGTATTGCACAGGGATTTAGCATCGGATGAAAATACTACAAACATAGTACCGGTTATATACGCCCTCTTACCAAACAAATCGGAACAAACATATATGCGCCTATTTAGTCTCATAAAAGAGAATTTACAGATCCAAATTAAAATTTTCATATCGGATTATGAAATTGCCATCATGAACGCAGTTTCGGCGGTTTTTCCGCAGGCTAGAGTGACTGGTTGTTACCATCATTTCAATGCAGCGATTTGGAAATATTCAAAAAAAACTAAATTGAATAAATCAAGAGCTGGTCGTAACGTGACTAGAATGAGTGCCATTCTTCCTTTGGTGCCGGCAAATCATATACCAGGCGCATGGAATTATATTTTGGAAACGGCGCCAAATACATCAGAGATGAGGCGTTTTCGCAGTTATTTCGAGTCTACCTGGTATCCCAGAAAATCACCGTTAATATTAAGCTGCGCTGGCCAACGCCATAGAACCACCAATGCTCTAGAAGGATGGCACCGACGTGTAAATAGCCTTATACCAAAGAAAAATCCAAATTTGTATTTCTTTTTATATAAGATAAAAAAAGAAAGCAAATACTGGGATGGCCGTATACAGGATTCACTATTTAAGCAGACCAACCGCAGAAGAAGGCTCAGAGATATTGAGTTCGATAGAAAATATGCAAGATATTTAAAACAATTACAAGGAAATCATCTCACAATTCAACAATTTTCAAAGAAATTGATATTTTTGAGACTTGCTTTATTTAATTGAATTTCTTTCTAAATTTGATAATAGTTTAACGATTAATTATCAGTCTGTATCTGACTATTGAAATCCTATTGAATTACTGTGTACTTGAACGTATTAGTTCTAATTAAAGTTATTTTTTATTGTTTTTTTATAATATGTTGATAATATATAACTATTTCATTTCAAATTCCTTTTCTAATAAAAAATTGACGAAAGAGTTGATACCACAAAGTAATTAAAATAAAAACTTTGATTATTATATTGTTTTTTATTTTTTAGTTGGGTTATAACGCTTAATTCTAAGAATGGGGGACATTTTGGGAAAGCGGCATTTTGGGAAAGGGACATTTTGGGAAAAAGACATTTTGGGAAAGGGACATTTTGGGAAAGGGACATTATGGGAAGTTGACATTTTGGTACCAGGAGACATTTTGGGAAGTTGACATTCTGAGCCTCAACGTAAATTTCACAAACCTACCTTAGTCATCCGCGCGTATCTAGTAGAGATAAATAAATAACACATTTTTTAAATTAAAATATGATATAGGTACCATTTTTTTATCCTCATGATGAGCCCTTTAATTTGATACCCATAGTGCAGTGACCAATTTTTTATTTTTTGAAGTTTTTTTTTTCATTTTTCACTAGCCTATTTTACCCGAGGTAACATAAGTATTCGAACGATACCACGTACATCGAAATCGATTTTGGCGTTAAGTTATGGTGGATTATAGAAACTCACAAACATACATACATGAACCCTGAAAACATAACACTGTTTTTGGGCAGATATGTAAAAATAAATTATCTCGGTTCTTGTATCCCTCGCTCTGCTCAGGGTGTACGTAACCCCAGCAGGAGAGTTTCCCCTAGAGTTATATGAGTGGAACGTTTAATTAGTGCCTTATCTGCTGTCAATGTGCCCCCACATAAAAAATGTGTGCCCCCTGTCGTTTTGGAAATAAACGGAAAAAACGATTCCTGCTGGGGTAACGTTTTTCTAGCAGGAAAATTCTAAACGAATAATCGGAGAGAGAAACATTGTGCATGGCCTTGTAGCTTATGTTAGTGCCACAATGTGCCCCCAAAAATAAAATGTGTGCCCCTTCAGGTTTTCGAGATATTGCGTTTCCTGCTGGAGTAACGTTTTGCAGAATCGTATATCTCTGAAACCATTGTATGTGCCCCTGTAGAATAAACATACACGAGTAGCTCTTAATGTGTGCCCCTTAGTGCCCCAATTAGATTTAAGAAAATATTTCTAATTTCCAAGTTATCGCGGTTTTATGAAAACTCGAAAAAACATCGCAGCGTCTAAATGAGACAAGGTATAAGCTCGCTGAAAACTGTATTCTGTCCGTCTTGACACTAATAATAACCATACAAAGTTTCAAAACTGTTCATGCATGCGTTTTTGAATTATCTTGTTATAAGTCAAAACGATGGTGACATAACTTTGACGGCAAAATACAAGGAACCAGCTCAATCCCAGATGTGTAGGTGTAAACCAATAATGTGTGCCTTTAGTCAAAAATATATGGTGAAAATATTCAGCTTGGAATGTTTCACAATAAGTAAATATCGACAAAAAACTAAACAAGTAAATAACGATTGGTTATCCGACCAAATTCGAATGACTACTAAAAAGCGACGGATTCATACATAACGATGACTAGGGCTTCCATTACGTAATTACGTAATTACGCAATTACGTAATTACGGACAGATTTTAGAAATCTCACAAATACGTAACTGAAGTGTTGAAGTCCGTAATAACGTAACTATGGGATAATATTAATTAATTAGGTACCCATTTATTTAGTTCTATAGTTTCTGCCTACGCCATGGGAAAAAGGCATGGGTTCATCTATGTATTTACAATTTACCTTAATTTAGGTTAACCTACGACTTACATTATGACAACATCAAAACCCTTTCTGTGGGTATCCCCCGAATTCCCGGGGTTTATTTTATAACTTCCAATTTGAGTCCGCAAGATTTTATTTCTTAGTCGTACAGAATAGAGTTCATTGTTGACCAATCGGGAAACAAAGGGAATCCCCGTTGGTTGTGGATAGTTCGGTACGTAACACAATCAAAGTTTATAACTGTTTTGCTAGTATTTGATCTAACTCGTAGATAATTGAGTTTAATATTGTGGATTGAGCAGTGTACGTAACCCCAGCAGGAAAGTGTCTCCTAGGGATATATGAGTGGCACGTTTAATTAGTGCCCTAACTGCTGTCAATGTGCCCCCACATAAAAAATGTGTGCCCCCTGTCGTTTTGGAAATAAACGGAAAAAACGATTCCTGCTGGGGTAACGTTTTTCTAGCAGGAAAATTCTAAACGAATGATCGGAGAGAGAAACATTGTGCATGGCCTTGTAGCTTATGTTAGTGCCACAATGTGCCCCTAAAAATAAAATGTGTGCCCCTTCAGGTTTTCGAGATATTGCGTTTCCTGCTGGAGTAACGTTTTGCAGAATCGTATATCTCTGAAACCATTGTATGTGCCCCTGTAGAATAAACATACACGAGTAGCTCTTAATGTGTGCCCCTTAGTGCCCCAATTAGATTTAAGAAAATATTTCTAATTTCCAAGTTATCGCGGTTTTATGAAAACTCGAAAAAACATCGCAGCGCCTAAATAAGACAAGGTATAAGCTCGCTGAAAACTGTATTCTGTCCGTCTTGACACTAATAATAACCATACAAAGTTTGAAAACTGTTCATGCATGCGTTTTTGAATTATCTTGTTATAAGTCAAAACGATGGTGACATAACTTTGACGGCAAAATACAAAGAACCAGCTCAATCCCAGATGTGTAGGTGTAAACCAATAATGTGTGCCTTTAGTCAAAAATATATGGTGAAAATATTCAGCTTGGAATGTTTCACAATAAGTAAATATCGACAAAAAACTACACATGTAAATAACGGCTGGTTATCCGACCAAATTCGAATGACTACTAAAAAGCGACGGATTCATACATAACGATGACCCTCTTTATTGGACGTATTATACCTAAGCTGTTGTCCATACCACAGTATAAATATGGACAGTACGGAAACTACCTACAAATGCTCGAAACCGCACACTAACACAAACATGCGCATCGACGGGGTCCCCATTGTCTAAGATCCCTTACAAAACGACCTTCACCGAGCTGGTTAATTGATGAAAAGTATTTTATATCAAATTAAATATGTCAATAAATATATTACAAATGGGTTGGCTAAAAAATTTCAGTTAAGAACATGATTATTAGCAATTCAAAATTATATATTTTTTTAAACATTTCTCTGGTTTGGTTTATAGACAAATTCGATACCCATCGAAAGTATGAAGCCTGTAGAATATGCCTAAGTTAGGTTAACCGGTTAACCTTTGCATATTCTGTAAGCTTCATACTTTCAATTGGTATGGAATTTGTCTATTAACCAAACCAGAGAAATGTTTAAAAAATATATAATTTTAATCAGCTAATTATTTTATTATTAATTTTTATAATTAATTTTAATGTTATTATATATATATTTTTTTAAATCATGTTCTTAACTGAATTTTTTTAGCCAACCCAATTGTAATATATTTATTGACATATTTAATTTGATATAAAATACTTTTTATCAATTGACCAGCTCGGTGAAGGTCGTTTTGTAAGGGATCTTAGACTATGGGGACCCCGTCGATGCGCATGTTTGTGTTAGTGTGCGGTTTCGAGCATTTGTAGGTAGTTTCCGTACTGTCCATATTTATACTGTGGTATGGACAACAGCTTAGGTATAATACGTCCAATAAAGAGGGTCATCGTTATGTATGAATCCGTCGCTTTTTAGTAGTCATTCGAATTTGGTCGGATAACCAGCCGTTATTTACATGTGTAGTTTTTTGTCGATATTTACTTATTGTGAAACATTCCAAGCTGAATATTTTCACCATATATTTTTGACTAAAGGCACACATTATTGGTTTACACCTACACATCTGGGATTGAGCTGGTTCCTTGTATTTTGCCGTCAAAGTTATGTCACCATCGTTTTGACTTATAACAAGATAATTCAAAAACGCATGCATGAACAGTTTTGAAACTTTGTATGGTTATTATTAGTGTCAAGACGGACAGAATACAGTTTTCAGCGAGCTTATACCTTGTCTCATTTAGGCGCTGCGATGTTTTTTCGAGTTTTCATAAAACCGCGATAACTTGGAAATTAGAAATATTTTCTTAAATCTAATTGGGGCACTAAGGGGCACACATTAAGAGCTACTCGTGTATGTTTATTCTACAGGGGCACATACAATGGTTTCAGAGATATACGATTCTGCAAAACGTTACTCCAGCAGGAAACGCAATATCTCGAAAACCTGAAAGGGCACACATTTTATTTTTGGGGGCACATTGTGGCACTAACATAAGCTACAAGGCCATGCACAATATTTCTCTCTCCGATCATTCGTTTAGAATTTTCCTGCTAGAAAAACGTTACCCCAGCAGGAATCGTTTTTTCCGTTTATTTCCAAAACGACAGGGGGCACACATTTTTTATGTGGGGGCACATTGACAGCAGTTAGGGCACTAATTAAACGTTCCACTCATATATCTCTAGGAGACACTTTCCTGCTGGGGTAACGTACTCGATTGAGCAAGCTAAGGGAACTCCCTAGATTTTTCTTTACTTTCGTGAATTTAGAAACAATCTCAATACTCGGTACTCAGTCGTCTTACGTACACCTGCGAGATACTGTCCTGTTCTAAGCTTAATTTATTGAGTTTTGTGATTTTGTGTATGTGCCGCAAAGTTTGACGCTTGGTTTTCGGAAGCTTTTGATTACAATACAAGTTTCTAAGTAGATATCACCATACACGTACAACGCAACACGCACACGCACGCGTGCAACGCATACACGTTCAACGAAAATGTAAGTAAATATTTTAACATTACTTTACTTGTCTACTTACTTTGTTTCTAGGGTATTTGTGTGAGAGTTTATACATATAATTTAGTAGTTGATTTTATATTGTTGACGGCACGGTTGGCGCAGTAGTTGAGTGATTGGCTGCTGCGCTGCGGGTCACGGGTTCGATTCCCGTACGGAACAAATATTTGTATGACCTACAGATAGGTGTTCCGGGTCTGGGTGTCTTGTGTATGTTAGTTTACATGTTTGTGAGTGCACCCACGATACAGCAGTAATTCCTAGTGTGGTGCGACGTTTAAAAAAAAATGAAATGAAATATGTGCGATTTTATTTTATTGTTGCTTGTTAGATGTCTGTGCAAATAGACATTGATTATGAGTTGACGGTACGTATGTAAATGTATCCCGTTTTAAGTTTAGTGCCTAACTATAGATGCTATTTATATGTATTACCTAACTATTAAATTATGAAATATTTATATATTGTTTTAGGTCTGCAGTAAAGAAGACTATTTATAAGGAGTTTTTGAACAAACGCACACAATCAGCTATATGGGAACACTTTTTGAGGGCTGAAAATGGGCAAAGTGTCCAATGTAAACATTGTCAAAAAATTTTGAAGACCCCTGGTGGTGCTACTGGAGCACTACATACACATATGCGTGCTAAACATATTGCCGAGATGTCACAAGAGCAAGATGCGCAAAGGGCAAGTACTTCATCGTGCTTTCAAGCAAGAAAAAGTTTAGAACCTCCATCGAAGAAAACTAAACTAACGGATTACTTTTCCACTGATTATTCCTTGGACATTATAGTGACTAGAATGGCAGCGTTGGATGGCATCCCATTAAGCAAATTTTGTACTTCTGAAGATCTAAGGTATGTTTTCAAAAAATCTGGCTATGATCTACCGAAATCTCCTTCAACTATTACCAAAATTGTCCTGGAACAGAGTTCTGCCATAAAAAACCAATTAATAAATCAGTTTAAAGATATGAAGTCCCAAAAAAAACGATTTACAATAACGTTTGATGAATGGACCTCCACCCGGAACCGGAGGTATATGAATATAAATATTCATAATAAAGACCTAGAGCCAGCTAAATATAAAAATTTAGGACTAGTAAGGATAAAGGGTTCAATGCCAGCTCACGTTGGAACTGTACTGTTAGAAAATCATCTAAATGACTTTTATTTGAAACTTGAAGATATAATTGCATTCACAACGGACGGAGCCAGTGTTATGGTTAAAATGGGCAAAAATTTTGATGGTCACCATCAGTTGTGTTTTGCTCACGGAATACAACTTGCAGTGCTGGAGGTATTATATAAGACACGGAAAAGTACAACTACTGAACCAGAACTAGAAGATGAAGCTTCAGATACTGACACTGAAGAAATTGAAGAAAACGATGGCGGACTTTTCATAGAAGTACCTAGAGTTCTAGAACCAGAGTTTCTGTACAAAGATATTATAGTAAAAGTAAGAAAACTTGTTAAATCATTCAAAAAATCACCACTGAAGACCGATTTGTTGCAAAAATATTCTTTAGAAGAGCATGGTAAAAGCCTTGATCTTATACTGGACTGCAAAACGCGATGGAACAGTTTATCAGATATGGTTGGACGATTTCTGAAATTGAAATCAAGTTTATTTAAGGCTTTATTAGACTTAAAATCAAATATAAGTTTCACAGACACAGAAATACAAGACCTACATAACATTCATCATAGTTTAGATATAATAAAAACTACAGTGATGGCATTGTGTCGCCGTGACTCGAATTTGTTAGCAGCAGATGCTGCGCTTCAGTTTATGTTAAATAAACTTGATGCTCAGTGCAATGATCTCAGTGACAAGCTTGCTGTATCCCTTAGAAAAAGAATAAAAGAAAGGCGAACAAATGTGTCTGGTGTCTTGCAGTATTTGCATAATAATGAAGAATATTATAAAACCGAAGAAACAGAAACTTTTACAAAACCGACGTCGGATTATATTAGAACATAATTATGTTGCAAACTTATTAGAAAGGCTCGAATTTACACCGCCGACAAGTACACAAATGAGTTTAGATTCCGAAGCAGATGACAATGATGCTAATGATGGTTGTGGCGACGAGTTGACTGTTGCACAGCAACTAGAAAAAGAAATACAGAAAACTATGTCTACAGTGAACAAATCTGGAGTAAACACAGATCTTGAATCCATCATCAGAGTTGAAATGTGTATCTACGATAGCACTGGCGGCGGTCGTGAAGTTTTCCTAACAGCAGCTTATAATTATTTACTATCTATAATGCCTACTAGTGTTGAAGCAGAACGGGCATTTTCTTCTGCCGGTTATCTTTGTTCTAAACTAAGAAGTTCCCTTGGTGACAGAACATTGCATTCGTTGTCATTTATGAGATCATATTATCAAGAACAAAGATTGGAAAAATAACCGTATTTTATATTGTTTCTTACTTTTAAACCATTTGTGCGTGGTACATGTTTTGTTTGAATTGTTGATTGAGTTTAGTCATAATATTTTGATTTGATTGACGATTTTGATTTTGAGTTTAATTTTAAAATTATCATTTTAATCTGTAATTTACTTTTAATTCCTTAATATAATATTTTTTTTTATTTGAAGTTGTTTGATTTTTTACTTCTAATATACCTAATAAGCCCAGAAATTATCGTGGCTTAAAAAATCAACACAGTTACGTAATTACGTAGTTACGTAATTTTGGAAGCACTAACGATGACCCTCTTTATTGGACGTATTATACCTAAGCTGCTGTTGTCCATACCACAGTATAAATATGGACAGTACGGAAACTACCTACAAATGCTCGAAACACCACACTAACACAAACATGCGCATCGACGGGGTCCCCATAGTCTAAGATCCCTTACAAAACGACCTTCACCGAGCTGGTTAATGGATGAAAAGTATTTTATATCAAATTCAATATGTCAATAAATATATTACAAATGGGTTGACTACAAAATTTCAGTTAAGAACATGATTAATTAGCAATTAAAAAAATGTAGGTATATATTTTTTTAAACATTTCTCTGGTTTGTTTAACAGACAAGGACAAAACTGAATTAGTATAAAGCTTGGTACTTTATTCAAATTGAACGCAACCACAGATTTTACTGTATTAATCGGAAGAGGATAAAATATAGTTTTACATAACTAAATCTTAATCACGTAAATATCATGCAAAATAAAGATATTCATTTTTGAAGTTTTTTTATTTTTAGTTCACAATGCAACACAGGTAGATTTTGGTAACACCGTGTTTTACGTTCCTATCCTATCACAGCGCTAAATAAGAATTGTGAGGATGGTCGTACTGAAACGCATTTTTGGTAATCAAAGTCATGAATGGTTACGAGAATATAATGAGGAATAAAAATGAAAAACAAGGTGTACCTACCTACATGTTTGTGCTTTGAGCAAATATATTTAGGAATGCATTCAGCGTAATTCGGAACTCGCTGCGTTGAATGGCATTTGAAAAAAGCTAAATGTCAATGTCACGATAGATAAGTCCGAAAATGCAGGCAATTTCCAGCTTGAAACTTGAGATTAGGCAGTCTATTGTGCAGTATTTTCTGTGTTAATTTTCTTTACAGTGGTTAGATTATCTCAGAATAAAGTACCAAAAAAAACCATGTCCTTTCGATACCAATTGAAAGTATGAACCTTACAGAATATGCAAAGGTTAACCGGTAACCGGTAGCCGGTAGCGGTAGTATTGACATATTGAATTTGATATAAAATACTTTTCATCCATTAACCAGCTCGGTGAAGGTCGTTTTGTAAGGGATCTTAGACTATGGGGACCCCGTCGATGCGCATGTTTGTGTTAGTGTGCGGTTTCGAGCATTTGTAGGTAGTTTCCGTACTGTCCATATTTATACTGTGGTATGGACAACAGCTTAGGTATAATACGTCCAATAAAGAGGGTCATCGTTATGTATGAATCCGTCGCTTTTTAGTAGTCATTCGAATTTGGTCGGATAACCAACCGTTATTTACTTGTTTAGTTTTTTGTCGATATTTACTTATTGTGAAACATTCCAAGCTGAATATTTTCACCATATATTTTTGACTAAAGGCACACATTGTTGGTTTCCACCTACACATCTGGGATTGAGCTGGTTCCTTGTATTTTGCCGTCAAAGTTATGTCACCATCGTTTTGACTTAAAACAAGATAATTCAAAAACGCATGCATGAACAGTTTTGAAACTTTGTATGGTTATTATTAGTGTCAAGACGGACAGAATACAGTTTTCAGCTAGCTTATACCTTGTCTCATTTAGGCGCTGCGATGTTTTTTACGAGTTTTCATAAAACCGCGATAACTTGGAAATTAGAAATATTTTCTTAAATCTAATTGGGGCACTAAGGGGCACACATTAAGAGCTACTCGTGTATGTTTATTCTACAGGGGCACATACAATGGTTTCAGAGATATACGATTCTGCAAAACGTTACTCCAGCAGGAAACGCAATATCTCGAAAACCTGAAGGGGCACACATTTTATTTTTGGGGGCACATTGTGGCACTAACATAAGCTACAAGGCCATGCACAATGTTTCTCTCTCCGATCATTCGTTTAGAATTTTCCTGCTAGAAAAACGTTACCCCAGCAGGAATCGTTTTTTTCGTTTATTTCCAAAACGACAGGGGGCACACATTTTTTATGTGGGGGCACATTGACAGCAGATAAGGCACTAATTAAACGTTCCACGCATATAACTCTAGGAGACACTTTCCTGCTGGGGTTACGTACACCTGCTCAGGATTCTACTCTAGAATCAATTGCTACGCTCGGGATTCTACTCTAGAATCCTTCGCTTCTCTCGGGATCCAACTTAATCCCTCGAATTACAGTACTTTCACAGTTTGTATGTCTTGTGACTGGGACTGTAGCTACATTTAAGTTTTCATCGTTGTTTCGACAATTCTAAAGTGCCTGTAACTGGCCTACTTGAAAAAAAAGCTATGATTTTGATTTTAAATTAACTTTATTTTCACTTGTTGAACAAGTAATCTACTAATATTTGACCAAAAAAAAGGTGGCAACCCTAGTCACGGGCGCATTTTGAATCCCGGACGTAGCAGGGGAGGGATTCTAGGGCTTATTATTTCGTCATAGTAGGTGCAAAAAGTATAGCATATATACTTAGTTTTTTTTATAGATAGTAGGATATCTATACCTTTGATTCTATTTCAAGACAGGATTTTGGGCGCATGAAAACATTTCAATTGTACGTAGTGCTTACTAGTAGTTCCATGGGTGGGCGGCGGGCGCCTTCTGCTCTTTGTTTTGCTTATTTACTATGGCATACAATTAACGAACCACAAGATTTAGCAAAATGTTACGGCAAAAAAATCACTTGATTGCCAAAATAAGTAAACGATCACCTAAATTAATCCCCATTTCATCGTTAAATTAGAACCAAAATTTTTTTTTGTTTAGTAAATGACCACCAGAAATTGACCTGTTATGCTCTTGCATCCGAGTCGAGGGAGACCCGGTCGCCGGAGCCCCACCTCGCTGGGCTCCTACTTCTGAATTGTTTAAAAAAAAAACCACGAAGGCGGGGTCTATTCGCTCCATGAAGATTTACTCGCTCATTCGATCCCGCCATACCCTTCTAAACCTAATCTATCCGTGTCGGGGTGCCCCAAGTCGACCTAGGCAAAATTAGTTTGCCATCAACCACCTCTTTAAAATTTGGTGCTCAACTTACTAAATTTGGTGATAAATTGATATTTTAGGTGTTATAATGTTAGTGGTCACGAAGTTATTTTTGGTGGTTATTATATTTTCCCCTACTTATTTACTATTAACATTACCCGACCTTTTTTGTATATCCCACATTTTAAGGTAAATTTTGATGCGCGAGTCTAATGTTATATATAATCAAATACAAATACATTTTATTCGATGGTATTTTGATTTCCCTAAAACGTACTTTGAATGGCTAAGTAAAAACACAATGTCACAGTGACACTCAATACTATGGTAAATATATAGTAGGTATGACTAGGTACTCGATTAGTGGGACAGAGGACATTACAATTTTAAACATCAACTTGGTGGGAAAGAGCGGAATTATCATCTATTTCAAGTCTTTAACATCGTTTGCAGTATTACATGTACTGCAGATAATATACACAGTTTCATCTGAATCATTATTTTATTACATTTGACGCATAATGCAGTAATATTGTAAAATGTTGACTGTGGCTGCGGATGAGGGTGCATTGCACAAAGCACGATGCACCGAGCTTCTTTGATCTTGACTGGAGCGGCCGTTGATCAGATCCCGAGTAGCAAATGGCAGTGGCCAGCTAAGGCCTTTGCTTCTCATACGCTTCTGCACTTAGCGTTCTCTATTAAACCTTTGTACTAAAGATATAGATAGTTTTGACACCTTAAGTCATTTCGGAAGAGTAAACCTGTTACATTTATAGTCACACTCGCACACATAATTCACTGAGACCACTACATCTTGCTGATTTATGAAATGTTCACACAAATCACAGAATAAACTAATGAAAATCTTCATATTTACATCTAAGACACCAGTTCTGAAACAAAGATACAAAAACGGCATTATATTTGATGCATTAGTAATCACTACATTTTTATGATCCTAATTCTATACAGTGTGTTTGGCAAGCAGTTA
This sequence comes from Xestia xanthographa, assembly GCA_905147715.2. Taxonomy (NCBI): domain Eukaryota; kingdom Metazoa; phylum Arthropoda; class Insecta; order Lepidoptera; family Noctuidae; genus Xestia; species Xestia xanthographa. The sequence continues at coordinate 16,283,474 of LR990655.1, read as the reverse complement.
TACCGATACTTTAATGTCGATGAGTAAAGTAAGTCCTACTTTACTCATCGACAAATACACGCTAATAAATACTCCGAGCCCTACACACCCCGCGAATGGTAGCCATTTTGTTTTTCTAATCGGTTGATCTAGGGCAGGGTATGTTCAATGAAATGCTAATATCTTTGAATTTAAGGTCGGTTCCTGCGACATTGTGAATTCTATGTGCTGGGGCAGACAGCATGTAAGGGTAAACACCGTTGTCACTTAAACCATAGGTAGTTGCCATAAATAAAAAAAATACTCTCAAAACTCGGCCCTAGAGTTAAAAAAAACAGAATCAGTAATTTACTTATAGAAAAATTAAAAATAAATTATCCGGTGTGCATTACCCTGGCAAAATGTTGTGCATTTGAGAGATGAGACCATATAAAGTAGGTTGTATGACAAGGGAGCAAAATAGTATTTTTACGGCGAGGGCGCTATTTTGATTCCAGACCGAAGCGAAGGATTCTAGAATAGAATCCCGAGCATAGCGAGGGATTCTAAAATAGAATCCTGAGCGTAGCGAGGGATTCAAAGTACAACGCCTAAGGGAAAAATATCTTTGCTCTCGAGTCATATACTCTACTTTTCATCTCGTTATATGAGAAAATAAATAAGAGACACTTTTAAGTAATTATTGAATAAGTTTCATTAAAAAAATGGCATGAATGTAAAAAAGGTCAATTACAAATTTATATTTACTATAATGCACTGGCGAAATTTTGAAAATTTTTGTCACTGTGTTTTGTTTGGGATTGACATAGTTGTGGATTTATTTATACAGGATGACATTTTTATCACTTTCAAAATAAAATGGGTATAGGGAACGTGCAGGAACTATAGGTGGCAGCACTAAACGACAAAAGAGACACTATGCGGACAGTAAAGGAAACTTATGCTTTTACGCAAATCTCTTCAAAAGTATTATTTTTGATTATGATAAAAGGTACATGGGTTCCGGTCTATTAATAATGTTCGTCAGCGTAACATGAATGATGACCAATATGATTTTGTGTTTCGTTTACTTTCTCTGATGAAAATTGTGGTGCATGAAGAAACGGTGGCATAAACAACTTTCTTATTTTCAACACATGTTTTAATGGAAGGGAATCCTTTATCAGCGAGAACAGTATCTCCAGGCTATAACAAATCAATCCACAATCATTTGTTATAGGCAATCACTATAACGCCCTCCGTAGCATTTAGATACAAAACTTAGGAAACCACAAGGAGTGCAGCCAATTAAAAACTTTATTGTATAACCATGTTTATAATCTGAGTTCATGTGGACTCTTTGTTCAACTGTTGAGGAATATTCGGTGTGAACTTCAGTGCAGTCTAATCCATAATCATTTGTTATAAGCAATCACTAGAACGCCCTCCGTAGCATTTAGATACAAAACTTATGAAACCACAAGGAGTGCAGCCAACTAAAAACTTTATTGTATAACCATGTTTAATGTCTATAATCTGAGTAAATGTGGACTCTTTGTTTAACTGTTGAGGAATATTCGGTGTGAACTTAGTGCAGTCTAATATGTGTGTTCGCTGAAGTTTAAATGGTACGCCTCAGTACCATTTAATGTTTGCTTGGACGGTTGATTTTGAAGGCTATTGAACTTTTTCAATGCAGAGTGTAACAAAAACAAATTGTGTTCAAATCATTTTCTTACTGCATTTATCCATTTTTTGCGTTTTTCACATGGTATGAGAGTACTATTCTTTGGAAAGTTATAGCATTTTATTATTTTACACTATTTGATTAAATTTCATTTTTGTGGATGTATTAGTACATCCAGAAATGCAACAATGCATTATGATTAGCTAGAATAATCATTTTCAATAATAATATTAATTCTGTTTACTTGTTTTACATGTCAATGTCAAGTAGACAGTAGTAGTAGTAATAATTTAATACGATTCATGTTCCAAATTCAAATCTCATTACTGCCCGCTAAAAAGTCTAGTGGAGAAAAGAGCTACTTTGCTCCCGCTAAAAGGGGAACAAAGCGACACTTTTCGAATAGAAGGGAAGAAAAAATAATTAGTGTATCATGAGGAGCAATTTGTTTAATAGTAGCAAAATTTGTGTGAATTGTAGTTTTAAAGTTATTTGAGAAAAACACATTTTGCTGGAGTAACGTTTGAAACGTTATCCTGGCAAAATCGATTTTCAAAAATTCGTTCAGCCCGGAACCAAATACATGATTAGATAGCTTTTGTTCCGTAGTAAATGTTTGTAAATAGCAAAATTTGTGTGTGGTATGGTTCTTGAGTTATTTAAGATTTTGCTGCGGTAACGTTTTGGGATTTTCAGGAGATTGAAAAAAATACCAATAAGAGACCTTAATTTGTTTAAATAATAGTTTAAACATTCGTTTTTGATTTTGTTTTCATAAACCAATGAAATTAAATGGTTTCAAAAATCAGATAAAAACGGATTTGCAAGTAAACCAAAACACTTATAACCAAATAAACACTGTAAAAAAAATACCCATGGTAGACACTTATCACGTCAAGTAAAATAGATTATGTAACTTTATACGATATGAATGAAGATAAAAACAAAATTTATTAATTTTAGACTGGTCGTACTTCAGCGATGAAATACGCAGTTCCCATAACATTAAGAAACGTGGCATACTTTAAACAAATTAAAATGATTCATGAACATTAATTCCTGTTAATTTCAGCTTTCAATTACGGCTGTAATGAAAGTTATATCAAAAACAAGAAAATGTCAGCAATTCACTAATAAGCCGACGAAATCGAAAAGGTCACGAAAAAGCGGCCGCACTATACATAATCGTAACCATCTTAAATGAATGGGATAATATGGATGTTTTGTTAGTACAGTTGCGTACGTACGTTGTTGTTACTGTTGCGTAGGTCATGGTGTTCATTATTTTTATTTAAAAATCAGTCTCATACAAATTATTGTATATCTTTGCTTTAGCACTAACATATTGAGGAAAAAATCTCAGATAAGTTACGTACGTACTTAATTTTAATATTTGACATAAATGTTTTTTTCTGTTTGTCAAGTACTAATGCTTAAACTTAAAATACAATGTTGATTCATAGTTTGTACAATTTTCCTTAAGACGGAGATAGGCACTAGGGCTTTCAAATACCGGATTTTTTCAATACTGGTATTGGAAAAGTCAATACTGTGATCCCGGTATCAATACCGGTAGTCCGGTATTGAACGCAAGTTCAATTAGGACATTAATAAAACCAATAAAATACGCCTTTTTAAGGTTCCGTAGCCAAATGGCAAAAAACGGAACCCTTATGGATTCGTCACGTCTGTCTGTCTGTCTGTCCGTCCGTATGTCTCAGCCACATTTTTCAGAAACTATAAGAACTATGCTTTTGAAACTTGGTAAGTAGATGTATTCTGTGAACCGCATTAAGATTTTCACACAAAAATAGAAAAAAAAACAATAAATTTTGGGGGTTCCCCATACTTAGAACTGAAACTCAAAAATTGCGCGAGAGACACTTCCAAAGTGGTAAAATGTGTGCCCCCTCCCCCCCCCCCTGTAATTTCTAAAATAAGAGAATGATAAAACTAAAAAAAATATATGATTTACATTACAATGTAAACTTTCACCGAAAATTGGTTTTAACGAGATCTAGTAAGTAGTTTTTTTTTAATACGTTATAAATCGTAAACCGCAATTTACCTTTCATTTTACTCATCAATAACTTAATTTAAAAAAATACACTAATAATAAAACATCGATCAAAGTTACAACGAACTACAAGAACTTTTATATTATGTTACTTGCTGCTACGGAACCCTTCATTGGCGAGTCCGACTCACACTTGGCCACTTTTTTATATTTTCAAATCAGTCTTTATTGTTCTTATTTATTGAAAATAATAAAATAAATACGTTTTATACATAGCTTTCTTATATAATAATTTGGTATTGGTTGATTATTTAGGTAGGACTAGGAATTAGGAACATAATGAAAACTTATACTACTCTTTTTGCAGAAAGGCATATAATAAATGTCATCATGTCTCATGTAAAAATCAACTACTACTACACTACACTACAACAGCCTATAACGTCCACTACTGGACATAAGCCTCTCCCATGATGGGAGGAATTTGCCGTAATCTCCACGCTTGGCAGGCGGATTGGAGATCGCAGTGATGAAAGACTAATAGAAAACGCTGCTGCCCATTCTCTGATCTACGGAGGCGCAAAGTGTTCTGCCTCAGACATTAGTCGCCTTATACGACACCCGTGAGTGTAATGGGTTGGTTATATTTTACTCTGCCGGATACCACACGGCTAGTAAAAATCAACATTAAGTATCATTATTTGTAGAAAGTTAAGTAAGTAAAGTATACCTTAACTAGCTAGCAATCATTTGGTAATCATTTTAGTAACATTCTTAATAATGTTTGTAATACCGTAATCACGGTATTGGGGCGTCAATACCGGTTTTGTAAAAGGCCAATAAAAATTCCGTGATCACATTATTACGGGATCCCGGAATACCGGTATTGAAAGCCCTAATAGGCACCTACTAAACACGTAGGTAGGTAGGTGGACTCCATTTCCCCTCGACTCACAGTATGGCATATAAACATGAGCTTTGTAACGTGTAACTTAGTGGTTATTTCAACATTACATGTGACTGTTACAGCCCAGGTGATTAACGTGTGGACCACGCGTCGTCAATCAAAATCACACTATAAATTATTTACTGAGATTATTACTTACCTTTTTAAAGTTACTTTGACTTTAAATAATTACTTATGATCCATTAAATTGTTAAACTACTGTTAATTAACATGATTTTCATTTATAAAATAGAAAACTAGTAGAAACTGTGTAATATGGTACCTGCACTTCGAACATTAAAAAATCGGTTACACGTAAAACGTTTTTCTGCTTAACTGTACATAACATCGGACACTAAGTTGCTAATTTGCGAAGACTACTCGTACGTATGGTGCGGCCGCTTTTACGTGACCTTTTTAATGTAGTCGGCTTATTAGAGAATTTCTGACATATTCTTGATTTTGATATAACTTTCATTACAGCCGTAATTGAAAGCTGAAATTAACAGGAATTAATGTTCATGAATCATTGTAATTTGTTTAAAGTATGCCACGTTTCTTAATGTTTTCGGAACTGCGTATTTCATCGCTAAAGTACGACCAGTCTAAAATTAATCAATTTTGTTTTTATCTTCACATCGTATAAAGTGACATAATCTATTTTACTTGACGTGACAAGTGTCTACCATGGGTATTTTTTACAGCTGTTTATTTGGTGATAAGTGTCTACCATGGGTATTTTTTACAGCTGTTTATTTGGTTATAAGTGTTTTGGTTTACTTGCAAATCCATTTTTATCTGATTTTTTAAACCATTTAATTCCATTGGTTTACGACAACCAAATCAAAAACGAATGTTTTAACTAATTTAAACAAATTAAGGTCTCTTATTCAAAAGACCATCTCAGGCACTAATCTGCTGAGCAAGATTATGTCTGGACTTTAAAAGAGACCTCTGAGTTTGTTTCGGCTGTTTCTTCTCAGAGTAGTCAGGTACGAAACACCGGCCCCATCTAGTTTTAAAAAATGACGTGTAAAAAGGTGTTTGTAAAAACCTACTTGCAAAATAAACATCATTTATCATTGGTATTTTTTTCAATATTCTGCGTTGAGCCGTTTTCGAGATCTGGGATCCCAAAACGTTACCGCAGCAAAATCTTAAATAACTCAAGAACCATACCACACACAAATTTTGCTATTTACAAACATTTACTACACAACAAAAGCTATCTAATCATGTATTTGGTTCCGGGCTGAACGAATTTTTGAAAATCGATTTTGCCAGGATAACGTTTCAAACGTTACTCCAGCAAAATGTGTTTTTCTCAAATAACTTTAAAACTACAATTCACACAAATTTTGCTACTATTAAACAAATTGCTCCTCATGATACACTAATTATTTTTTATGGTCTCATCTCTCAAATTCACAACATTTTGCCAGGGTAATGCACACAATTATCCGACATCGTCCGCAAATTCATGGATAGCCCGAATGACTTAATCGCTGCTCGTCGTATCTACGAGTAGGTACCTACACAATCCTCGCAACATACATAAGTTTACATAACGTTTCCTTACTACTTTCCCTGGCTTATGACAGGCAAAAATACCTTCCTTAGGTGTTGCGTGACGAGTTTAAATGTAAATTTGATTTGACAACAAAGAAATGAAAACAGTAATCCAAACCATTGAGTAGGTATTTTTGGCGTAAGTATTTAAAAACACAAACACAACACATCACGATTTTGTGTAGACACAGCTGTTAATAATCACATTAATCACCGATTAAATTTCAGGAACACAAACGCGCCGTCGACACGGCCTGTCGTCAAGAGACGGACAGAGGGCGAGCTAGAACATTGCTCACCGTCCACAGGCCCGCGCCTACGGTGGCCACCCCCGACGTAGGTACGTCTCCCGCGGCGGCTGGTACGAGAGGTTCTCTCCCTCTCACGTTCCGCCACCTCCTTCGCTAGCATTATAGCTTCGCGGAAGGTGGTGACGGCTTCCCATTCCCTCTCGCTCCGGCCGGACTATGGATTGAACCAGGGCCGGACGCGAGAGGTCGCCGCCGCCGATCGCCGCTACGAGGACACGATGGTGCTCCGCCCAAGCGGGGCAAACCACAGTGCCCTCCACCGTGTCCTCCGGTCGATCCTCGCAGTGGTAACACCCGGGCGTTTTCTCCCACCCAATTCGGCGCAGGAACCTCCCGAAACATTTACACTACCTAACACCCTGTATTCAAATGACAAACATTTTGTAGGTTCACTCAAATAATAGGCTAGTTTCCACCAATAAATTGTAAATCTATTTAGTCTGTCAGTTAGAGTATTGGAAAATAATGGACACGTATTTTTTGTTTTCGTAAATCAACGAATATTGACAAAGTTAGAACGCATCAAAACTCGGAAGTGGGGGGTCGTGACGTCATAACGCACTAAAAATTATAGCACGGCGTGACGTATTGAGAATTTTAAAAGCGTCGTATCGAATACTTGCGTGTACGTGTCAAATAATTTTTGATAATCTAACTGACGGACTAATTAGATTTTTTCTGGACACAAGGCTATTCTCATTTATCATAAAAAACCGGCCAAGTGCGAGTCGGACTCGCACACGAAGGGTTCCGTACCATTGACTATATTTAGTATTTGTTGTTATAGCGGCAACAGAAATACATTATCTGTGAAAATTTCAACTGTCTAGCTGTCACGGTTCATGTGATACAGCCTGGTGTCAGACAGACGGACAGACAGCGAAGTCTTAGTAATAGGGTTCCGTTTTTACCCTTTGGGTACGGAACCCTAAAAACATACAAAATATTCCCGGGCTAATTTTGCTCTAGAGTAGAAAATGTAAAAAGAGTATGAGTATGTATGAGTTCGCATTGAATTTATTAATTTTACATAGTTTTCTTTATTTTATATTAGTAGATACTACCATGAATGATGCATGAATTTGCAGCTTGCAAAAACAAAATTGTACCAAAGCATTTGTATGATCTACTTACCGACTTTTAATCAACTTTCTTTGGACTTTCTGCATTAGACTCACCATTTGGCTGTAAATGAACAAAACAGTTTAATAAAATGAATTAAAAACTTGCTCAATTAAGCGTAACCTAACCGACCGTGTACGCAACACCACACTGCGCTCCAAAACACAAATTACTGACGTTGCTCAAAAAGCCGCTAAGCTGAAGTGGGACTGGACTGGCCACGTCTGCCGCATGCCCAATGAGCTGTGGGCCAAAATAGCCACTTTCTGGAGCCCTGACACAGCCAGAAGGCGTCGCGGCAGACCTCGTAGAAGATGGCGAGACGAGCTGGATAAAACCAACGACCAGTGGTCTACATCAGCCTTGGATAGAGAAAACTGGAAGTTATGGGGAGAGGCCTTTGCCCAGCAGTGGGTCATCGCACTGCAGGCTAACAGTATCAGTATTAATTAAGCGTTGGAAAAAAATGTATCTTGAATCATAGCTCAAAATAAATACTCCAATTCATACTAAGTATTATAACAAGTATATACGACGACCAATCAAGCTATAAAAAACCACATCAAAACCTCTCTGAAAGAAAGCTCTCTACACAAAGCGAACCATGTTATATTGTATGTTTTAACTAAAAGACCAGAGCTACGGCCAATATGTATGTATAGGTACTTATTTTAGAAGATTTTCCTACTTCTGTTATGTAGAAAACTGTAATGTTTTCATTCTAACGGTGGTATGCTTACTTTAGGAGGGCCCGGTAAGGAGTACGTATACTTGATGGGACAGACTTTGAGTATAGCAATGAGCAGACAAGACCGCGAAATCAAGCGCCGTCCAATTAGTGTGGGGTGCTTTCGGTAAGCTGTCCGACGTACCTACCCTAGTCGTAGCGGGTGCCCATAAACCTAAAGCGTCGCATGTTCGAGCAGTGTGTCCTCCCAGTCATGACGATGACGTACGGGGCTAAAACTTGGACGCTCACCAAACACACTATCCACCGCATGCAAGTCACTCAGAGAGCTACGGAACCCGCCATGTTGGGCATCTCCCTCTATGACCGGGTGAGAAATACGGAGAAGAACGGGACTCACGGACATTGTGGTAGTCATAGCAAAAAGAAAGTGGAAGTGGGCGGGCCATATATGCCGTAGACTGGATGGAAGACTGGGGGAAGAAAATGCTGGAGTGGAGACCACGGACGGGTCGGAGGAATGTGGGAAGACAACCGACTAGGTGGACAGACGATCTCACTAAAGTGGCCGGAAGAAACTGGATAGCCATGACACAAAACCACTTAGACAACACTTAAACACACTCAGCATTGGGTGGTCAAGGGTTGAAGAAGAGAGAGAGAAGAAGAGATGCTTACTTTAGAATTTGTATCAATTGACACTCTGGTTAGTTACGCGAGCAACTGAATTATTACATACTAGCGGACGTCACGCGGTTTCACCCGCGTAGTTCCCGTTCCCGTGGAAGTACGGGGATATAATAATATAGCCTATGTTACTCAGGGTGAATGTAGCTTTCTAATGGTGAAAGAATTTTTGAAATCGGCGCAGTAGTTTTTGAGTTCATTCATTACAAACATACACATAAAAATACAAATCTTTCCTCTTTATAATATTAGTGTAGATAGTGTAGATTACAAAAAAAAAACTTACCTCAAAATATCTATGGTATAAAACTACACCGTACACACACCCAATTGAGACTAAAATTTGAATGACTAGCCACACAATTACATTCCACACTTGAGCTTGACCAAATAGTTCTTGGCCATTCTTGATGCACAACATTGATTCAGTGACCATAATAGCTCCATATACCCAGCACTGGGTACCCACTCGCTTACAATTTGGATCCGTAACGTAAGTGTAATATTGTCTGAAACCGATTAACATACATAAATATCAGTTTAGTTCAACCTACATGCATAATAAATAATGGGCACCAGACCGAATTTTTCGGTGGCTTATCTTTAAATCTGAACAAAATAGTTAGGTACTTAAGAGCCTATACTACCTCAAATTAGCAACTCTATTTGTGGTGGTTCAAACGGGTCCACCCTTTATAGCAGAACTTTTTATGTCATAATATTACTTTGCATAACAGCGGGTAGCATAAACTTCATTTCGCAGAAAATCGTTTGGCAGACACTCATTTATCATACATTCAAAACTCATAATTTTGTAAGTCGGAATCATCTTTAGGCATAAATTTCATATGCATAAGAATTAAAAGTAGAACCATCTTAGCGCAGAAAGTTCACAGCCAGAATCATGTTTTGGCATAAATTTTATATCGATAGTCACTAAAAGCAGAACTATCCTAACTCAGAAAGTTTACAGTTAAAATCATCTTTTGGCATACATTTCTTATGCTTAACAATGAAAAGACTCATCTATCACATCCACATCACAGAAAATTCATTAAAACAGTTGATTGTGAACATACGGTTTTTATTTTCCTGTAATTAGGAGGCAAACATGCAAAAAAGCATACGTCTTGCTTGCAGAAAGCATGCAGTATGCAAACAAGCATGCAGTATGCAAACATGCAAACCAGCATACAATATGCAAACATGCAAACCAGCATACACCATTCATGCAGCAAGCATACACCATTCATGCAAGCAAGCATGCAGCATGCAAGCAAGCATGCAACATGCAGCAGGCATGGTTTATGTCACGGCTCCGGCGCTACGGGGCTCCGGCGGTCCCACGCGAGCTTATCGTCGCAGATGTGTTTAACGCTCACCACCGCAGCTTCGGCTTGCTGGCCGGCTTCGCCGGCCAGCCTCAGCAGCGGCGGCGAGTGTTACAACAACCTGCTCCTCAACTCGCGGGCCGCCTCGCCCCTCCGCGCCTACGCAATTTTAAATTACACTCTAGGGGTAGGGCAGACAAGACTACATAAAGTCGGTTTTGGAGCGATTCGTTTCTGTCACTAACTGTTGTAGTCCATCATATTGACTTTTTGAGACAATATTTAAATGTTTGGTTAAAAATGCTATTTTATAGAAATGGCAATAATGCCAAATTAAATTATTCCAAATTAAATTCTGCCATCTTCGTAATATGCCAAGTGAAATTGTGCGAAATTTGAACATTGCCAAAGGTAATTATGCCAAGTAAAATTCTGCCATCTTAAAAGTATGCCATTGTAAATTCGGAAATACAAACATTCGGCCAAACAATAACTATATTAAATATTTTTTATGCCTTAGAAATATTCGTATAAAGAAGATTATGCCAAGTGTGTTATGCCAAATAAATTTCGGAGCATCAAGATTCTGCCAGATAGAAGGAACCCGGTTCAAACTCCGTTTCTAATACTGTTAGAATAACGTCCTAATCAGCTTGCACTACAAAGTGGCTGTTACGTCAGTCACTGCAGGCCGAATAGTGCGAAATGAGTGGTTTTTATTCTTTATAAAATCAAATTTTCGTCTTTTGAAAAAAAAATAAAAAACATAAGACCTGCTTCCTAGTTAGTTCAGTTAGTATGCAAAGTTTCATGATCTAATTTGAAGTACTCTTTGAATACCAGCGGTTTATTGTTCGATTTGGATGTAACTTTGGGATTTTTTTCTATCGAGGAAATTTTATGAAATCGTGTTTTCGCCAAACATGGGACATAACATTAATCCTCAACTTTACCATATATTTATTTCAAAATTAATGCTGCAGTGTTTTAGGCGTAACGGAGGATCATGCTAAGCCATTTGAGGTAGTATAGGCCCGCGCACAAACACGAGATTGATCTTGTCGGGCGACATGTTTTTTTCCCATCAGAAATCTCACAGTAAGTAGTTGTACGGCGTTTAGCTTCGTACCTACTTAGTTAATGGCAATTTAATTGAACACAACTGGCGGAATGTGTAATGTGAGTGTACTATACGCCTCGCCTACCCTTTTTCGCCTACGGGCGTGTAATTATTACTTCCAAATAATTATAGGCAGGTAATCGTAAGGGTCGTCACCCACACGTAGGGTTACCATCTGACCGGATAAATCCTTCCGGTCTTGACCTGATTTTTAATGCCAATACCGGACTTCGCCCGGATTTTGTGCCAGACCGGATTTTTCGACTCATGCCGGACGAAAGAAAGAAACTATCAGTGAAGTCCATTAGAGCCATCGTACTTACGAAGTATAATTGGAAAGAATAAAGTTGTGAGCAATTCTTCAATAAAATTTTGGCGGTCAAAACCAAATTTTAAAAGCTATTTCTAGTAATAAAATATAATTAACACTTTTACGTTTAACTTTTGATAACTGAACATGATTTATTGTATTTTGTTTCTAACTTTGAATAAAAATTTCAGTTTATTGTTTGATCGTAGTAAATCGGACTTTTTTGTCGAAAATCAGGATTTTTCATCTTTTAAGACCGGATTTCTGATTTTAGGCCCTGGTAACCCTACCCACACGTCCAAGAAACGAGGCGCGAGCATATAAGGGGCGCGCAGCATCTAGCTTTTCATTCGGAATAAAAGGCATTGTGCTCACATAGGTTCTACAGTTAAGGCACGGGCGAGGTGTCGCGGCGGAGTCGAGATGCAGGTGTGCAGAGTTCCCTTCCGCTTCGTAGGGCTCTACACTTAGAAAAGGGAAGTAAGCAAAGCCGCCTCATCTCTACGTATACATAGATAAATACCACGCCTCGGCTCTGCCGCTTCGCCGCCTCGACTTACCAGTGGGCGCCGAAAGGCATCAAAATATACTAACACGACTTGAGTCATCGACTAGTTCGCCAGCTCAATAGGCTTTACGCTGCCTTTGCTTTCACGGTCGGTGCGGGCGACGTGGATGGTGTGCCCACATTATGCGTTTGGTTTCAATTACATATCACATGATGCTACTGGATTCTGCTATTCTAATTATCAGTAACGGTAGGGGGTCATTTAGTATTGTTCATTTATTGGCCCTTTAGATATTTTATTTATTTATTTGATAATTATATTTGAATATTTTGACATCCTTACATGGCCGTATGAGAATAAACTTCCAAAGTTCCGAAATAAATGTAAGCTACTAAAGTTGTACAGATGGCAAATTGAACTGAACTTTGCTTTGATAGTTAATTAGCTAGGTATATTTCGGAAACGTCGCTTTAGAAGACAATTGTTAATGAAACTGTTACTCTTTAATATTCAGTAAAGTACCTACGTTAATTGTATATGCACAAACACTTTTTTGCAAAAAACTACCGACATTTTTTTGCAAAAAAACGAAACCAAAAAGTGGAAAATTACTTTCGAAAGCCAGTATAACTTGTTCGTTTTATTAACTTTTTACGATTGTAACTGTTACATATTACTTAGCACATCATCCATTTACTTATAGGGATAACTCTTGTAATACTGAAGCAAAGTTAATACGGGATCACCGCGCGAGCGATAATTTGAATCGGACCCGAATCAAACAATCACTAGCAAAACGGTGTACACAAATGAAAAAAAAAAGATGCCGTGGGAATACAGTAACCCCGTCCTATTGTAGAAATCTAACTTGGATTATGATTTTTCCTGTACGAGATGGAGGACCATTTTTCCTGATATCTCTAAATAGGATTATTTTCCTGGACAGTCTAAAGTACCTACCTACCTACTGGCAATGGAGTAGATGACACACCAATCAATTGAGATACTTTTTAAGAGCTGTCAAAACGCGGTTCTCTCATAGATTTTGTAAGGCAATAGCAAACTGTGACGTCACTGTTTTTTTTCAACTCAATGACTCAACTATTTATTGATTTCAATGCAACTAAAAATCGAATTTGGCAATTAATTGAAAATAAATCGGGTTTTCAGGCCCAAAATAGTGTTTTTTTTTAGAGATTGGTGTCTTGGAATTATGGTGTCATCTACCCTACTGAATTATAGAGCTAACATTATCATAACCATTATTTACTGGTTTTATGTTTGAAGATTTGGATATGGTCATGGAGAAGTCGCAAAGACCATGGTATTGAACAACATACCTACCAAGAACAATGAAATAAACGGAAAATGACAACAAAAGATACATTACCTTACAGAGGGAGCTACAATAACTCCTATTAGACAAAGTCGTGCCATGACCAAAGGATGTGAAGGTGGCATTTCAAATATATGTTTTAAGAAAAATGTATTCAATTCAGATATTTGCCAAAACACAACCAATTGGCTCAATGCGCAGAATCTCATATATGTGCTTGTAGGATCCAACCATCGGACCCGAGTCCATTGCACAGGAGTGAATTGCAGTATAGCTCGCTTGATTTTGCCAGTAGTAGATGAAATGTCCCTTAAAAATAAAAATAAAACAGTTTAGAAACAGAATGAAATTCTGAAAAATGTGTAATTGCATATATTTAAGAGTAATCGCTTGTGGATTAGGTACCCTAGGGTTGAATGTCACACGTGTTTAGCAGCCCACAAAGACTAACATACATTATTGTATACTATATTGTGTAATTCAAATTATATTAGCATACCTACATAAATGGGTCGAATTGATAACCTCCTTTTATTATGCCAGTTAAAACTTATAGAGGGTACGTAAGTACCTACGGTAAAATACTCTATTTATATTAACTGGCTTTGAATGAATTCTTGCCACATCAGTATTTACTAAGTCTTTTCAGTCTTAGGCCCAGCGCACACCGCTGGAGGCACAGCGGAGCGCATTTGAAGACAACAATTTAATATTCACCTTAACTACCTTGATATACGGTCGATATAAGAATAAATTCGCACGCGGTACTCGGAGCGCCCTCAAGCTACTATGCGACCGTATATCAAGGTACTTAAGGTTTATATTAAATTGTTGTCTCCAAATGCGCTCCGCTGCGACTCCAGCGGTGTGCGCTGAGCCTTAGTTGGAAATCGGCGGAACGAGAGAAAGAGGGCTTTCTTTGAATTATTTGAAATCACAGAGTACGTGATTGTCGCGCCGGCGCCGACAGCACAGAGCCTGTAGGTACAATAATGGCAGTACAAGTAAATTCATGGGAATTAAAGTGCGTTGAACGTATCATTTCAGTCAGCGGTCGTCGTAGTCTATAGTGGCGTCTAGCAGCAGTAAATGGCGATGCTCACTGACATGCTAAGGTTTGAACCTCATCTAGGTTTCATGCTCCTATCTTTTCCTGTAGAGCGAGACTATTTTCGGACGCGACAGCACGCTGTTTCTCGCTATAGCAAATGACGGTTTTGTGCGACAGAAAAGGATAGGAGCATGGAAAAGTGCGATTACGTGCTGCTAGATGAGGAGTAATCGTTGAGGCCGTCTCCACGAGCGAAACAATAGCGGCGATATTCGATAATGAATAAGAAGAGAAGAGCACGAATCGTCGTGCCACGTATTTCTATACACTCTCTTATAGGGGCCATCTCCACGAGCGAGAGAATCGCGACGTAGAGAATGTACCCATGGCGCGACGATAATACGTTGAGACGGCCCCTTAGGTCCAGCGCACACCGCTGGAGGCGCAACGGAGCGCATTTGAAGACAAAAATTTAATATAAACCTTAACTACCTTGATATACGGTCAATATAATAATAAATTCGCACGCGGTACTTGGAGCGCCCTCAAGCTACTACAAGAGAATGCGCGCGACCTTACATCAAGGTAGTTAAGGTTTATATTACATTATTGTCTTAAAATGCGCTCCGCTGCGCCTCCAAGCGGTGTGCGCTGGGCATTAGGCTTCAAGCAGCGGCCGTCGAGGTATCTCCGCTCTGTGATCGAATTTGATAAAAAGTAAGCTTCTTTTTATCAATATTTAATGTTGATAAGGGCAGGAGAATGATGAATTAGAATATCGGATCACATCTAAAAACATACAAAAAATTGTTATGATCCATTTATAGTAGGTACAGGGCCAGCACATCAAGCTACTACTGTCTTTATTTAATAGATTTTAAACTTTATCTCTACAGTATTAAGTTCAAGGTTGATTGGGAAAATTTGTCAATTTCGGGTAGCTTGATGTGCTGTCGTCTCGCGTCTACAGACTGACAACTGACAGAGTCAGATAGAGTAGGTACCTCTATCTGACTCTGTCAGTCTGTAGTCTCTTTTATATCAGATAAAATCTTATTTCTTGAAAAGAAGTTGGCAATCCTATTCTTAACAATGAAGGAAAGGAATTGTGTCCATATTACAATGCAACTCTACCATAATTAAGTAGATACCACATCCCGTAGCTTCGCTTGCCACCTCTGTGTCTATTTAGATGAATTGTTAACCTTAAAATTATTTTCTAGTTTTGAACCCCAAAGGCATAAAAACCATATTTGTGTCTAAACTCCAAGAGTTAGAAAATAGAAAGTGTTACTTTAAACGGAAAAACATAATATATGTCAGTATGCCATAATGTGAGTCTGACTCGCTCAGCACGGTGTGGTCTTTTGATGAGAAATAAAACCAAAATTCTATAGAACTACCAATACATATAAGTCTTACCTTATGCTAACCCATTTGTATTCTCGCATTTCTAAGGCTTTGCATAGCTTAAGCCCACACCATATTCCTAGACCATTGCAAATTAAAACATCCAATATAACCGAGTCCCACCAACATTCTAAGAAGTTAGGAAGCAAATGTGCAAATGCTATTTCGGTTATTTCCCACATTATAGAGATAGCCCATAACAATCCTGCATGCCTGAATAATATGGCTTTAAACATCCACCCTAAAAAGTGTCCCCAAGCAAATATGTCCACATGAGACCAGAATTTTGCTAAGCTTATATCTGAGCAATTGACCGCATACTCCTGAAAAATATAAAATCTAACTTACATATTTGTACATCATTGTATAGGGGGGTTCTAATTAAATCTCAATATTATGGTGATATGATGCTAACTAAATAAAATGTATAGACAAGTAAACTTATTATTGAAACTGTTTTTTCTACAATTTTTTTTTTCCATTCATATATATTCTTTCACTTCTACTATACACAAGTTAATGAGTACATACATTATAGGTTTACTAGGCTTTTTCAACATTTGTACAGATTATAGTTAAAAGTGCTAATGTTTGAAAGAACATACCTTATCCATATCAATGTGGAAGTTGCGGAGGTTTGGGTCTATCCAATACATTACTTCATAAACAGTAGAATAACTTTGGAATAGAAGAAACAATAGAGCCAGTAAATATAGTACTGATGTGCCAAATACAATCCTCCAGACAGCAGGGTGTGGTCTTGTGAATGGTCCATTGGGGAATGTAAGTACTGATATTATAAGAAAAAAAAATACTACGCAGCATATTCCTGACCATATATTATCTTGGATACTGGTTTCATCTCTGAAATTATAGGAAAATGTGTATTGTAGTATAATTTCAGCTAACTAAAGCCTTAAACTATTTTTCATAACTAGTATTTCTTAGGTATATATTCTTGAATAGTTAGTATCTACTCTTATTAAATTAAGACACATTGTTGAACATAAACTCGCGCCTTTTTTTCTAGGGATAAGCAGAAACTAAAGTGTGCTACTTGCTGTGATACTCCATTTGACAAACACACTTAGCAATGGTTAAAACCTACGTAGGTCGCTTCATAAACACCCAGAATCTATTTTCCCTGATTATTTCACATGAAAACTGAATTTTTTTACTTACTTTTACAGGTCCATCAAAGAGATAAATAAAAAATATTTGTTATAGTTAGAAATGATTAGTTTTGAGTGATCTGAATAACTGTGGTTTCATCCTTAGTCTAAGGTTACATCATAAGTTAGTATCATAACTTAATTATATGAAATATGCTATTTATTGTGTCATACCTTACAAATGCTGTGTAGATTACTGATGCGATAGATACTGCCAACAGTGTTATAGTATGAGGTTTATAGAAAAATTCTAATGAAATATCGTCCACCGGCCTCTCGTTTATAGAACTAAAAGCGACCGTATATTCATTACTAAGCATTGTGCTGCTACCAGACAACGTCCTTTCCTTTGTGTCCTTCATATTTTTATTCTGGTCTGTATTGGAACACAACACTCAATAAATAATATCACAGACCATGATCAAAACTGTGGACTCTGCGGAGTGTAGTTTCCGTACCAGTTTACCAGTCACAATGTCACAAAATGACAAAACTCACAATCACATTGAAAAAGAGTGACGAAATGGAATCAGAATTTTCAATGACAATCAGTAAGTCAGTGTTGCCAACTTTATTTTTAGGGGATACATGAGAAAATAATACATGTTTTTTTTCTTATAAGAACACTAGAAAAAAAATGGTAGCTAATAAATTATTGTTTTGTTGATGTGATTGTAATGTTATACCTTCGAATCAATGTTTATAAAATTCAATGTTTAGTATTTTCTGGACTTTGCCCCATACATCCCCAGACGTTCCCGAAGGGGAACAATGCATTGTTATTTTAATTGTGTCTGTAATATTGTAGTTATAGGTTAATATTTACTTTCTTCGATAAATAATCACGACTTATTTCTAAGCAATACCGTACTACAGCTCCTGAAATATAAATCTAGGATTTTTTTGTGTATTTTTACAAGTTTTAACAAATTCAAATCTAGGTTTTACAAAAAACTTCAGACCTCTGCGATGCTTTTTCAGCGAGATATCGGCGATAACGTATTTTTCACCGCTTCGATGGCGCGGCCATGGGGTTTTAAGTCTTACAGCTCCTCTAAAGGAAAAGCACTTGTTCACGAAAGGCACTTGTTCTCCCCGGCTGGCCCCGGCATTGTCGTCAACTTTGACCTCCAGATATAAACCTAGGATTCTTTTGTATATTTTTACAAATTCAATCTGTTATTTACCTACATTTCAGGTCTCTGCAACGATTAGTTTTAAAGATCTCCGTGGCCGCGCGGTTCTCCGTGTTTCGATGGCGCGGCGGCCACGTTCAAATCCTTCTATCTTTGTAACCATAACTTTGACAAATGTATGGTTTTAGAAATCAACCATAAATCAACTTTTACAAAATCTTGGCAGTTTTTTTAAAAAAAAAAACGTCGTGGCCGTGCGGTCGAATCGCACACTAATTTTTGCGTACAGTTACGTAGATATCTAGTTTGATGTACAGAATGCTTGGTTGACGGCTTCGTGATGAGGGCTTTTAGAGTCTGGCCAACGAAAGCTGTCCACGACATATTTTTAGAAGTTTTGATATGGCAATAATTTAGGACTGTCAAAATTAACATATTGACGTTTCGTACTTGAGTCATCTTGTGTTTACGTGTTTCATAATTTTATTGGTTTTTTGGTTTTTATTGGTTTACCAAGTTTTTGATCACAAAGCGATAAAGACACTTACTAGTTACCTAAATCGACCAATAAGCGATACTTTGCTTAAATCGCTAGAGTATCGTAGTACCAGTCTGCTAGACATACGGGGGTTGAGAATCTTGTTGTTCCAATGGGGAAGGCTGGTCAAAGCTGATTGTAGATGGCGCGTCTAAAGCTTAGACCCAATCTGACCAATGAAATCAAACTATTTTGAAAAATAAAATGACATTGACAGATTTTCAACCAATGACGATGTTAGGTTCATGCGATGCTAGCGTCATTAGTTCCGCAAGTTGCCCGTCCCATTCGATTTTTTCATTTTTTTTGCTAGAAAACTAATTTTATGCTTATAAATTTACGTGTGACGTAAACGCCCCCGCACCGTGACCATAATGTGCTGCACACCTGACGCGATGACCTCGTAAAGCGAAAACGGCATAAGATCAGAATTATCATTTTTTGTGATGTCATAATTATATTTAGATACTTACTTATGGTTTTTCCGTCATGCATGGGTGTCGTTTTGATTACGAAAATGAGTTCAAAATGAAAAATCAAGATGGCGTCCAGGATTTTTTTGGTTTTTCCGTCATGGGTGTCGTTTTCATGGTTTTCGGGGTCGTTGATTACGAAAATGAGGTCCAAACGAAAATCCTAGATTGCGCCGAGGAAAATTTTTGGTTTTTTAATCATGGGTGTCTTTTTCATGGTTTTCGGGGTCGTTGATAACGAAATGAGGATGAAAAACCAAGATAGCGCCGAGAAAAAAATCGGTTTTCCGTTATGGCCGTCGTTTTCATAGTTACAGGATAAAGAAAATGAGGTCAATAATTATTTATTTCAATTAGGTCATTCAAAGGCACTTTTGAATGACGAATAGTGTAATGGATTCAATGATTTACCTTGCCTTTGGTTAAATCTGATAGACGTCAACAAATCATCCTCATTTTCATTATCAGCGACCCCGAAAACCATGAAAACGACACTCATGAAGGAAAAAACCAAAAAAAAACCGCCTTCAAGTAATAATAGGCGTGTTGTTATGTTTACTCTACAGAGTAAACCTCAGTGGCCATTAAGTCGCGCAAGAGTCCAATCATGCAAGTGTCAATTCGCGCAAGATTCCTTTCGCGCATTAGTCCATTCGCGCAAAAGTCCGTTAGCGCAAAAGTCCATGTGCGCATATGTCTTTTCTCGCAAGTGGGTGCGCGCAACAAGTGTCCTTCGCGCAAATGTCGTTCGCGCAAAAGTCTCAGATCCTAATTTTAAGGTATAATAATATATTTTTCAATACACTTCCTCGAAAACTTGTCCATAACGCACTACGATTAGATACAACATGCTACGTATTTCACACGCGTGCGATTTTTTCCACTTTCCCGCACGTGTGCGGGAATGAAAATTGTCACAGCTATCATGTCTATAGTCTGAGGTGAATGTTTTTTTTTTAATTTCGGCAAAGCATTACGCGTCTTTATGGCATAAATATTTTTTGAAAATTCAAATTGTGTTTATAAATAGAATATCATAGATAAACATGACTATTAAAAACTTATAGTTACTTTTATACACAAATTCAAACTCAAACTCAAAGCATTTATTTCAATTAGACCATTACGGCACTTTTGAAAGTTAAAAATACAAAAAAGAAAATCAAAGCTACAGTCCCAGTCACAAGGCATAATAACTTGAGAAAGTACTGTAGTTGCCCATTCCCTAGCGTAGATCTCTATGGAGAAGAATGGGCAAGAAACTCCATGGACACTCTTTTAAAATCAAAATATTGTTACAAAATCTTGGTTACATCATTAATTTTGAGATTAGACATTTAAGTGAGAACGATGTAGAAAGACGTGCACACTAAGAGCATCCAGAGTGAAAGATTAGATTAAAAATGTATGAATAAAGTAATTAAAATGAACCTTGGCAGCTAAGAGATGACCAGTCCCAACTGACAGCGCCCCCGTTCACAGACATGACGCATGTACCGGCGCCATTCAACTCAACCATATTGAAGGGAACTAAATTAAATTAATCATAATAACACATAATTAATCAAATTAAAACATTTATTTGTGTTCTTAATTCAAAAATATAAAATAAATCTATTTTTAATATTAGGCTGTTTAACGGCTTCATACCTTTGCCTCTCCTTCAACCTGGCGAAAGCAAAGCGCGAAAAAAGAAAAAAAGAAAATGAAAATCATAGTTTCTTAGTTCGTGCCAAAAATATTTTTCGTTATTTTATTTTATTTCTTCAAAAGTGTACCTATTGAAAAACGTCGTTTGATACACGTGGACATTTGTTATTGCAATTCTCGGCTCAAAAACACCCTCGCCTATGGCTCGTGTGTTTTAATTCCGCCTTGAATGCAATAAAAATGTACTATACTTTTTTTAAATTGTCTCAGTAAGTTAAAATAGTGGTGTGTAGAGTAAAAATCTTCCATCAACAAAAAATAAAACCGACTTCAAAAAACACATAAAAGTGAAAAATAACTTTAGCTTCAGAAGTCGGTGACTTTTGTTTGATTGATTTTTTTTTGTCACCGACTTCTGAAGCTAAAGTTATTTTTCACTTTTATGTGTTTTTTGAAGTCGGTTTTATTTTTTGTAAAAAAGTTTTTTATTTTACCATTTTTAGTTGTTCCCAAACAAATATTTGCTATGAATTTATTTGACTGGTAATAGGCGTGAGCAGCGGTGGCCCAGTGGTGGCGGCCCCGACTTACGAACAGCAAGTCGTGGGTTCGAACCCAGGCAGGCGTATCACTTTGTGTAATTTATTTCATCACCACTGCTCTCAAAACGGTGAAGGAAAACATCGTGAGGAAACCGGCATGTCCTAGAACCAAAAAATTCTAAGACATGTGACATCTACCAATCCGTGGGCCCGCGTGCTGGATTATAGCCCATTCTCTCTTATAGAGTCCCAGTAGTGGGAACATTAATAGGCTGATGATGAATAGGCGTATCTCCAATATATGGAACTTAGCATACCTTTTTTTTTCGGATTGGAAATCATCAAATTACCCCCTCCCGCTCTGGGCGGAGCGAAAGGGAGTGTCAGACTTTTACTGACTAAAACCCATCCATTATCTTTTGCTGACATCTCTTTGAGGCGCGCGCGGAACACGAACGAACTGTCGAGATCTAGGTGTATTGTACACATCTGCGTATCCCCTCAGAGCATACAGGCGTGATGTTACGTCATTTGAGGCGCACGCGGAACACGATCGCACCAACTTAACATAACTAATTGTCGAAATCTGGGTGTATTGTACACATCTACCTACTCCCTCAGAGCATACAGGCGTGATGTTACGTCATGATATTGTATAAACAATAAGCATCCAAGCGATTGCAACATTCATGGCACTTTTGCCGTCTATTTTTGAAGAGTTCCATTGTATATCTTCGAAGATCAGCATCAGATGTTCAAAAAATTTAAATGGGACCACACGGGAAGCACCAGCTTTCAAATAAAAAAAGAATCATCAAAATCGGTTCACCCAGTCGGAAGTTCTGAGGTAACAAACACAAAAAAAAAAAAAAAAAAAAAAAAAAAAAAAAAAAATACAGTCGAATTGAGAACCTCCTTTTTTTGGAAGTCGGTTGAAAACTTGTACCTATTAAAAAAAAACTTGTCAAAAAGTAGGAACTTTGATCCCAAATACCTATCTCCGCGTAACTAGAAGGTTCCCAGGTATGGTATAGAACCATTGACATATATATTACTGCGTAAGGACTGGGTGGACCGCATGTTAAAATGACGCCTCGAACGTGGTCCCAAAATGGTCTTCCTTATAGCGAACTAAACTAGAACGCGTTCGGCTGTCTTCGGGAGCGGTCGTAAATTTTACAAGCAAAAATGCCAAGTTGTGTCGTGAAGGGATGCGTGAACTACGACAAAAAGCACAATAAAATAAATGATAACATTTCTTATCACCGGTAAGTTAAAAAAAAATATTAAATCAACTTCTAACATTATTTAAAACAATTTTCTTTCGTATTTGTCTTAACGTTTGGCAAAGACGACGCGAAGCCCCGTAAAAGTTAGACATAACTTTGCAGCGGCGCGCGTTTTAGCCGATGAAATGAAAAGATTTAATAATTCATATCATAAAATTAATTTTATAAGTATAAAATATTTTTTATTGTTTATTACAAGCAAATTAAAATGTGTTTTTATGTACTTACTGGTAAAAATCTATAAGTACAGTGAAAATACGTATTTAATTTTCAGATTTCCTACTGATTCGGTGCGAAAAATACCCGCTCTTACAAGGTTACGTCTAGGGGCAGACCACGCCGATTGACATCGTAGTTCATAGTAGTTCTAATAGATGGCGTTAGTGTTTCTGTATGGCGACCGCGTTCGGCGAACGTTCGGATGACCGTATCTTTACTATTTAAATCAATGTTTAGAACAAAAAAAAATATCGCAATGATGGGGAGAACAAGTGCCTTTCGGCTTCGTTATGAGAGGTGATTTACACCTTTTATAAATAATTAAGCTCAGAAACGGACATGACATCAATGAGTAGGAGAACAGAGTATTACAATGCGCAACATGTAGGTAAGGATGCAATTAGTAACAGCGACTTCGGGTCTGATTGTTACATTACAGGCGAATAAGTACTCCCGGTGAAGGAGCGCCTACATTGGTCACTTTTTTGTCACGGGAATCGTACCTATGAACATGCTAACTTGCAACCAGGCTGTTCCAATATTTGCAAGAGCGAAGTGCTAATCGATGTAAATCATCATATCAATCTCTTACCCTTATACCAATTCATTTGGGGTCGGTGCAGCATGGTTTCTTCCATACTTCTCTATTCATCATCATCATCATCCACAGCCCGAACTCACCCACTGCTGGGTATAGGCCTCTCTTTTCTTGTGCCAATCTCCACGTTCCTGTGCCAGCCTCATCCAGTTTTTTCCCCCAACGGCAACTATATCGTCTGCCCATCTCGCCGCCGGACGACCCACGTTCCTTTTGCCAGTTCTTCTTTCTTCTCCATTATGTAGGTACTCGTCATCTCATCAGACACCTTTCATGTCATATCATCCTTCACACATCCATTGTTTCTTTGGTCTTATTCGAGGTAAATAACAACACATATTTTTTTAATTTATAATTTATTAATATAACGTAACATTAATAATTCTGTGTAAAGAATACATTATTAATTAAAGTACCTACTTATTAAAGCATTGCATGACATTTCTTTCATTGCTCGTTTAGCCCTAAATTAATTCTAATTTGTTTGTAGGTATTTTTAAAATGCATGAGAGCAAAATGTAACTGTCTAATCTAGAAAAACCACTTAGAATATTATACTTAAATAAAATAGCTACCTAAAAGGCCCCGTTACATAAGTATTCTTTCGCGAGTGCAAGATTGCGCGCGATGAAGCCCAGCGTATTGTCTTCAATTTCCCATTTATGTTTGAAACCGTCGATCAATGGTGTCGATTCTGTTGTGCACAAACTAAACTTAATTTAGGCTATTGCTATCTTTTACTAAAAGGCAGTGTGAGAAAAGGACGGCTATAGCTATGAACTAAGTTAGAGATGTCAAACTAGTGTAAGCCTTGCGCCTCACCGTGTTTTTAGTCGACATGTTTTTACGTGCACCCATCATTTGTATAGAAATATTAGTTCAAACTAAATTTGACAGCTCTAAATTACGTCCGTCTCTTTCTCGTTTTTTTAGAGAAAATATAGCAATAGCCTAAATAAAGTTTAGTTTGTGCACAACAGAATCGACACCAATGTGTCGTAAATAGGGCATGTGGAACCAGGTGGCGGTCCCATACCCATAGTAAAACTTTTTTACGGTTTTACTATTGGACAGAAACCGGGTTCCGCATGCCCTGGTCGTGAACCTTAGGCGCTGGACACACAGAAACACGTAAGACGCAGACGGGGCGCGGACAATATGTCTCTTTCGCGTCTCTCCCATACAACATGTAAATTTATCGACATGAAAATTATGGGTTATGCGCACATTATTTTGGGCACTCAAGTTTGTTTTATAACAATTTTTCTATTATCCCTGTCCATTTTGGACATTTATACTACCTCTCCCTTAAAAACTAATTCCATAGGACGTACTGCGATCAGGACGAACTGCGAACGGGACGAACTGCGAACGGGACTAACTGCGAATGGGACCGTCTGCGAATAGGACCAACTGTGAATGGGACCAACTGTGAATGGGACCAACTGCGAATGAGACAAACTGCGCATGGGACTAGCTGCGAATAGGACCAACTGCGATTAGGATAAAATGTGAACGCGGGACGAAGTGCGCATAACCCGAAAATTATGACCCTACTTCTGGGGCTGTCACGGAAAATACTTAGATAAATATCTACCTATTCACTTCCTTTGTTTTGTTTGAGCTATTTATGACAATATTACCTATCTGGCAAACAATTGTAATAAAATACCTCTTATTTGGAGTTTCTACTAATATTATAATTTTATAGAGGAAAGATTTGTATGCTTGTGACGAATAAACTTAAAAACTACTGGACCGATTCCAAAAAATGCTTTCACCGTTAGTATGTTACGTTATCCCTGAGTAACATTATGCACCCGTGCGGAGCCGGGACAGGCCGCTAGTCGAAATATAAATCGAAGACCGCATGGGTCAACTGATCATGGACTTAGAAGATATTACCAGGAGAAGGAACTCTTGTGATTGGATTTTACATCCAGAAGATCAAAACAAGTTCCTCCTTGGAGAGACATTTTATTTGTCAAGTGGTTGAGGATTTCGAAGGTAACCCTGAATTCAGAAGCCGGTTGTTGCACGGCCGGTGGTCATAAGTGATATCTTATAATCGTGCGTTTACATTTACACTTCTATCCCGTAAAAATCTTACCTGTCCATAGTCATAATATTCCTGAAACAAAACTCGCACTAAAAAAATGGGCCTTCAATATGGTATAATATTATGTATCAGCGGTCAGCTTTCATAGGAATTTGCCCATCATTCTTTGACTCACTTCTGCTGTCCACATTTTCTTCCGACACAATGACACATGATTCTTCCTACATGAAACAGACGAGAATCACATTAAAGAGGAAAAATTGTAAAATTTACTCATTTTTATATGGAAAAAAACAAGTACCACCTACCTATTTTTTCTTTGTTTTTATTTTTTGTTAAAATCAATTAAGTCTTGCATTCCACTAATATAATTTTAAAGGTTATCAATTTTAATGTCAATGACCTCTGGAATATTTGTACGCCTTCGGGCATAACATAGCGCGCTTGTAATCTTTTGTAACAACTATTTTATTGTTATTGTGTTAACAAAAATGATTAAATGACTTATGACCTACGGCAATTTTTTTTTTCATTAAAAACGAGTTCCAAAATCACTTTCCTCGTATATAAGAAAGAGTCATTCTGATTTTTCCATATTGTCCCGGTTATACAACACACTGTGCAGTCTGCGGTAAGTATACGACATTAGCGTGGAAATACAAAGAAAAGCAAATTGTGTTACAAGCGGTGCTTTAGGGGTCATTTTACGAGCACATTTGTGTTGGAACAAAGTTTTTGTTACTTCAACAAGTCTAATATCAATCCGTTAGGCCCCTAGCACACGTCGTATTTTAAACGCGCGTTTTCTGCGCCGTAGATGCCGATTTTTGCGTTTTTATAGATTCAAACGTGCTTAAAACGCGATATAAACACGCGAGTGAAGCGCGTTCGAAACCCGTTTGAAGCCCGTAAAGGGTCAAACTAGCGTAAGCAGTGTTGTCTCAACCGACGCCATTGTACAACCGGCGAGGAATTCCTGACCTAAACGCGGAAGCTACGAGCGACTACAGCGCGTCTGTATCAATGTATCTGCGCGTATACCTACGCGCAGTAGACGCGCGTTTTATGATCGCCCAGGTTACAAAGTTGCGTTCAAATATCGTTTGAAGCGGGTATACGCGCGTCATCTGCGCGTCGTCTGCGCGTTTAAAATACGCCGTGTGCTAGGGGCCTCCCCCAGCTCGCTAGCTAGTGTTAAATGTTTATACAGGCTGGAAGCAACACCGAGTCACCGACGCACACACGGGTAATTACAACATTATTCAGTCAGGCGCGGATACAGGGGGGCGGCAATGGGTGCAATTGCCCACCCTGAACCTGACCAAATACGTCATTAGCCAAGCCTGAACTTTTGTTTTGTTTGCAAGTTTGACGGAATTGAAACTAAATATTCTAGTTGTATTATCTTGCCATGGGCGTCGCCAGGAGGCAGCTGCCCCTAGAGGCTCAGGATTTTAAAAGTTATAGCTTTTCCTGCCTGATGCCATAGAAAAAAAAAATGCAGCGTAAAATGGAATCACTTAAATTAAGATAATTATTGTTTAACCCTGCGAAAAAAACATTTATCAAAAAGGCTCCTTTGACTTTTTTAAATTTTTACCTCTGGATTGGCACTCCTATTGGATTTTTGCATGATCGATCTATACCGAAACCGAAACCCGAGCCTGAAATAAATTAGGGGCCTCTTGCCCCGAGGCCTTATATAATTATATGCAATTATAGCATATTGTCTGAGGCAATGTTGTAAAAAATTTCGATCTCGCTACGCTCGCGTTTGAAGCCTAGTTTTCATGAGTGTTAACTTTGTCTATAAGAGGCCCAAGTAACTTCAATAGGTCGGTAGAAAAATTGTAAAAATATTCGAGCTCGCTTCGCTCGCTCTAGACTACTTCCTCTTGAATTTATCTAAAATTCGACCAAGTAACTCCTATATGAACGTTCGAAACCATTCTAACCTGTCAAAGGCAAGGTGTCGTAAGAATTTCTCGCTACGCCCCAAAAGGCCCCTGACCCGAAAGCTGGCGGCCCCCTT
Source organism: Xestia xanthographa (assembly GCA_905147715.2). Lineage (NCBI taxonomy): Eukaryota > Metazoa > Arthropoda > Insecta > Lepidoptera > Noctuidae > Xestia > Xestia xanthographa. Next base: position 16,255,714 of record LR990655.1, on the reverse strand, counting down.
GTATCTTGCATAATTATCATGGATTTCTGTAAAGTAACGCTCATTTATTATCAAAACTTAATCATTTTTTTTTAATGAAATTGTCGAAAATTGCCCCCCCTTAAAGGAAATCCTGTATCCGCGCCTGTATTGAGTACATCTTACATTCTCACTGGATGTGTGATGTGTGGTAACCATTTGTGCGTCGGTGTCCATTCCATCCTGTATGTATACCTATAATATAATATTTTGTTATATAATATTCTGTATGAAGTTAGTTATTTTGTAAAAAGGTAACTTTTTCGTAACAGTATAAATATTCAGGTTACAATTAATATCATAATAATTAGCAACACGCAACAGCAAAATATTATTGTCTATCTTTACTACAAAAAATTTAAAAAAATTGTAGGTATGGTCGACAGTAATAAGGCCAAAAATTACTAAAAACTGGATCGAAGTTTTATTATCGCGACTAATTTAATTTGTTTTATCGTGTTTAGATACCGATACACGTCTGCGTTGTTTCACTGACTAATTCATTTTGACCCTGTAGGTAGTGCAGATCGATTCTTACCTTGACACTACGTAAATAATTTAGACGCAAAAAACAATTAGCGCGTTTTATTATGTACGCGCATAATAATCCAGTAGACCGGAATCCTAACGCTTTGACTACGAAACAAGGTTTATCTTTAGACCCAAGTTTAAACGATAGACTCATTTTTTTATTTGGCACTTTGACTTTGTCTGAAAAGTTCACTTAGGTAGGTACAAGTACTAATACTGGTATAAGACAGCAGCTACGATCACGACTTGTCGCATGACCTGAAGCTATCTCGAGACGAAACTCGAACTATCGAACACGGAACACTCGTTTGGACGCCCAGTCGTGCGACCAAACTACGAAATACAAAAATTGGCCCAAAGGTTTAAGTTTGGATCAAAGTTAAAACTCAGTTTCTAATGAGCCTTAGAACTGACGGTAATTATGAGTGCCACCACTCACTAACTTTTCACAATACGGAATATGCATGAAATACATAAATCTTTTTATTAATGAAAAATTGTATTGACGCATAAAAACACTGTGATACACTTGTTTAATATTTCTATTATATCGCTTAATTTACAATTTGCTGTTTTATGTAGCATGTTTTTGGTGAAATGGAACGCACTCTCAAAACGCACCGTCCTCGATAACGCCGCGCCGGTATTAACGTCAACGTTCATTGTGTCAAAAAACACTTTTTTGAAAAGTGCTCTAAGTTTCACTAAAATTTTATTATAATATTGTTATTGCAATTTTTACATGATTACATACACATAAATTAGTAAATTATTTTATAAAAAATTTATGTGAACAAGGCAGATTGTGGTCTGGTAAATAACGTCACATCATGGCCGCGACAGTTACGGACGTTTGAAGTTGAACTGTCGTAGAAAATTGCAGGAGTTTAATATTATTTTTGTGCGACAAGCAGTAGTTGAACATAACTTTTAATACTTTTCTTGGGTTGATGGTACTGTATTTTATTGATTTAAGTGAAGAAAAAATTACGTGCATATTCCCTATTACCGTCGTCAGTAGGTACGCCAGTACTGGTTATTTCGTAGGTTTATAAAATATCGGTAAGCGATATCCAAATATACTATATATTAATAAATACATATAAGAAACGTGTTATAAGAAATATTCTAGCTTAAAATTTAGCACCGGTTTTTAATATTATAGCAGATACACCCTTTGCCGGAATCTAATTTTCGAAAGAAAAGGTACCTGTACATTATATTATTTTAATTATTCAGCAAATATTATTATTAAAATGTAGGCTTAGTCGTATCATAAGTCACTGTATAACATGAAATTCTTAACTTCTTTCTTACCTAACTTTGTTGGGGCAGTCCGCAGTTATAAGTTATAACCACAGAACATAAAAGAAGTTATAATGGCCTTGTGGACGGTGTAGGCGCGCCGCTCATACGTCAATCGATTGCTCATTGGGCACCGTGTGAGTGCACGTCAAGCACAGGGGTGCGTTTAAGTCAATTATCCAGTTTAAAATTTAAACTGACTAAACGTCAAACAGCCCGTTCAAGCACACCGCGAGGTGAAAAATTAAACTGACTGAAATTTAATCTTCCCTGTTCACGGTCGTCCTGGTATAAGTTTTCGCCTGACTAGGATAAATTTTAGCGACCTTTTTACCTCGCTAAATTTTAGTCTGTTGTCAGATTGACATCATTTGCTCAATTCGCGCCCTAAAAAACGAATATTTGTACCGAGTACTTAATTCATCGTCTCCGTGAATTTTATTTCATTTATTTGTGGATCATGGACTGTTGAGTTGAATTGATAGTTGTTACTTGTTTGACAAGCTGAGCTGTCAATTGAATTTGATAGTTAACATTGATTTAGAGACCATAGTAGATTTATGACTCCGTTCAGCGATCCCTCGCTAGTTTAATTTTTATCCGGCGAAAACTTCGCCGCCGCCGGCTTACCCCAGCTGCACAGTTTTGCGTTAGTCTGACAATCAAAAGCAAGCTTCGCGTAAGGCCTACCGCGTGCGTAAGCGGCGACACGCGTTCTAAGGGCTACCGTACACTATAGACAAGACTGTATTTAGACAGACAATATTATTACTAGTACTACTATTGGTCTAAAGACAGTCTTGTCTATAGTGTGTAATCGGCGACACGCGTTCTAATGCAAACAAATCAGGAACCATTTCCTTTCTAACCTCTTTTATCTGTTCTGTAGTTATAACATTACACATTTAAGTTACACAAATAGTTGATAGGTACCTAGTAGTTTTGGAATATAATTATGTTATTACAAGGAATTAAATCTCTTATTTTTGCCTTCTCTGTTTGAGAAGAGGCCTTTTACCAGCAACGGGACAGCAATATAAGCTGATATTATTATTATCATATTTTTTGTAAATCAAAACAAATGCCAGTTTCTTCTTTTACCTACGCTTTGAGAAGCGACAAGGTAAAATTTGTCACACTGGCTATTCCGTTCACCTCACAAAAATCATTTAAAATATACATCTAATACATCCCAGGATGTTCTTGTTATAGCCACCGACACTTTGTAAAATTGTAACGAAAAACATGCGAAACATGCATTTAAGTAGGTAGGTACTCTACGAAGTGTTTGGTTGCAATGTGTGACACACCATGCCGAAAGTTACGCGTTGTAATAAAATTATGCTTAACATAATTGTTATATTTACTAATTATTAGGTATATATTATGTAGAATAAAGGCGCTCCATTGGCTCTTGGCCTATAGATTTTATACTAGGTGATTGCAAGATTGCATGGTGTTACTTAAATTTAAGATAGAAAACATAATGTGTTTGTTACAAAGAGGTGACCCGTTTAACCTGTAAGGCCGCAGCCGTGCCCGATCGGGCACGGTGCATTGTTATTTTAATTGTGTCTGTAATTGCGCGTACCGAAGAGACTTATTATGAAAATATAGGATGTTCTTTTTCGCACTCGTGTCTGTTCGACATCCGGGTGATGTAACTACGACTTTTTTATAGGGTTACCACTGACGGTTTGACTGTCTGTAACATTGGCGTAAGTACCACTAAAGGAGTCTGCCCACTACACTGTACCATACCACGACCGTGTTATGAACGAAGAAACATGGCACGGACTACTTTGCTCACTACCTACAACTTATCACAGCATTATACGTACATAACTTGCACATCATACATTTTTGGACCGCTTTAACGCTATGGAATCATCCGTTTGTATTTTGTTTTCATAGCGTTAAACCGGTCCAAAAATGGATCTTGTACGTAATTTTCAACAACTATGACAATGGCGTCAGCGTCAGTATTATCAACTCCCGAAAAATACGTTCTCCTAAAGTTAAAGTCGCCAACCCCTAAAATCGCCAAAAAAAACTTGGAAATTCCCCTAAAAAAATAAGGACACTATTTTTGTAACATTCTTCATATTTACATTATTTAAATTATGAGTCTATATTTCAAACAAACTTGGGTGGTATAGGTACATACTTACCACCCAAGTTTGGGGGGAAAACAACTAAGATGGGAACCTTGAATTGCGTTTGCCACGGGCGTAGCGTGCTCTGATTGGTGTTTACAGTCACATGACTGAATGCCTGTATTTATACCTATGAGTCCTATTAAACTTTTTTCGCAAATTTTTGATTTTTGACGCAGTAATTTTCAGCAGCAGTAAGATATTTAATTATTTGCTTAAGAACAACGATAGTGCCATTCTTTTTCTTGTAAGTTGGAATTACACATTTTCATTTTTCTTTTTGTGTAATTTACTATAAATATTTTACGAACTGCAGACTACAGAATTATAAATCATCAAAATCCTCCAAGTTTTTAAAGGTCGAGGAACGACTTTTTCAGGGTCAAAGATGATTTTGATGTTTATAATTCTGTAACTACACATGTCTTACAGTCGCGAACAATATTTTAATCAACACACAACATAGCACTGGCCTGCAAATTGCAAAAAACGTAAGAAAATTTGAATTTCGCGGGACGCTTTCACCTTAAGGTGAAGCGCCAGGATAGCCCGCGAACTACGTACGTGTTACTTGCGTGACTCTATTTCCATCAACATATAACCAGACACTGGCCTGCAAATTGCAAAAAACGTAAGCTACCCTGGCACTTCCACCTTTATGTGTTTTTGAAGTGAAAACTTCTTTAGGCGCGTTGAGCACTTTTTGGGTGAAGGAAAAACATTGAACTCATCGTCACGTAGCGTAACGTGCGATCACGCTTCGTAGCACTCGTAGCATCCGCTACGGCGTAGTACCACATAACCAGTGCTACGACTGGGGCGGGGCCTGTGTACTTTTTGTTTTCACTTTTATCGGCAGTCCCCAAAGACTGCCCCGATTGTTTTTTTGTTAACTCCATGTCATGATCCATCATTAGAAACTACACTCCATCCAATTTAGTGCATGGCACGCGACAGTGTTGGTTGGCGACGGAACGGTCTAGTGGGCTTTAGTCTCATACTTTCAGTACAAAGAATTTGTTTTTGCCTGATTCGTTCGCAGCCGTATGATAAGTGGGCAGACTTATATTATAACTTTGACTTCCACCGCGTAAACTCGGCAAGTGTGAGAGAGAAATAATTGTACTTCAGAAGTACAAGGCATACCTGCTTGTATTTACTACACTTAATGCATGAACTCTACATTACTTTGGAACAAAAAAGAAAAATATTTATGTCATCAAAATAGGAAAGTTGCAAAAAGAAAATGGGCACCTTAGTGTGGGATTTTACTCACCCGCCAATAGCCATTAGATACAATTAAATAGGCACCAGTAGAAATATCTCACTAGGGTTTTTTTTAATACTTACTTAACTTGACCCATTTATTGCCCCTTTCGAGGCCATACATGTAACAAGTATTCTATCTAATCACTCTATCTACACCTTAATTATCTAATTATAATTCAATTCATCTTATTGCTATTGGCGGGGTGGCGGGAATGATTTGCTGCTTCTCCTTTAATCTCGCAATATTAAATAAGCAATTTAGTACTTACTATATTATGTATCTCACAATTAATTGCTTTTATCTTTCATAGCAAAATATTAAAACTATTCTTATTACTTAATTGATTTAGTAGATGTGGACGAGTGTTAGTGTTACTTATAAAAAATGTACTTATACCATTCAGCACATTATGTTCTAGGAACGTTTCTGTGCCCACTTCATGTCGTCGGCTCGGGGTTTACAACCAGTGACGGCTTCGATCATAGTCTCGAGTATAGACCAGAAGTGAAGTATTTCCAAGGGCCAGTTGAGCCAGCCAGTGGTGATGCAGAAGTAAGTCTCGTGCGGCGCAACATGGTGAATACGGTGATGACGACGTGGCAACACTATGTGCCAGTCTTGTAACCACACCACCCACATTGGTAGACCAAAATATGTATGCGACCATTTATGGATCTGAAAATCAATTTACAAGTAAATGTTAAAATACGAATGATGCAATGTAGAATAAAACAAATATTTTACTGCTTTTAGGCTTGTCGTGAACAATGTCGTTTCTAGAAGGCGATAAAAATCGCATAACTATGTTAACTTACTACTTATTCAAAATGGTAAAACAATTCAAAGTTACCTGATTAGTCATTGCTACGAAAATACAGCACAAGTACCAATATGCAATCCAGTGGAATTGTGCATCGATGCTTGCATCGTCATAGTTCATGAGACGCCACACAATCGTCGCTAAAACAGGAATGGTAACCGCGAAGTTATCGCCATTAGTCTCGATAAAATCGTGTCGAGTTATTGATGTTGGATCGATGTGATGTTCACGAAATGGGCGCAGGAAATTCTGTAACAGGTTAAGCAAGGATAAGAGAATTACCTACCTACAAAGTATTTTTGCGAAAGAAAAAATCGATTAGCATAAATCACAACAATAAGACTTATGCCAACAAAGAGCCTTAAAATTCAATAAATCAGTAGAAGTAGCACTGATTAAATCTATGGGGTAAAATAGATGTTTTTTAACAATTTGTTGAAATGTTATTTTCAACCTTCATAACGTAATCATTGATAACTCAATCACAATTTAGAGATAACTGTTCTAAACAGCATATTATTATTATGTTTGAGACAAGAAACAAAAGATACTATTGATAAATTATCTCATGTTTAGGGGCAATTAGGGGTCACAAACTCTACTTATCTGAAACCGAAAACAAACCAGCCAATTTTAGACAGAAAGCTAGTTTCAGAGCACGAAAAATTAAAAAAAAATCATGGTATTTGTTTTAAAGGTAAACGGAGACCTAGCCGCACCGCAGTCGCCGATTCGAATTCTTCGTATAAAGTTCTATGCAATCTGTGTCTGTGTGCAATCTGTGTCTATGTCTGTGTGCGAGATTGGATAGAAAAATTCGAATGCGGCGACTGCGGTGCGGCCAGGTCTGCGTTCACCTTAAGGTGAATGCTCCAACCCGTCCGCGAAATTCAAATTTTCTTACGTTTTTTGCAATTTTCAGGCCAGTGCTAAGTTGTATGTTGATTAAAATATTGTTCGCGGTTGTAAGACTTATGTAGTTACAGAATTATAATCATCAAAATCATCAAAACAACTCTCTAAGTTCATATAAGTCGAGGAACGATTTTTTCAAGGTCAAAGTCATTGCTAGACCTTTATGAACTTGGAGGGTTGTATTGATGATTTTGATGATTATAATTCTTTAACTACATATGTCTTACAATCGCCAACAATATTTTAATCAACATACAACCTAGCACTGGTCGGCAAATTGCAATAAACGTAAGAAAATTTGAATTTCGCGGGCTACCCTGACGCTTTCACCTTAAACCTTTCCTTCCATGCACCCCCTGAGGGATACGAACTTCGGATTATGGCATCACTGGAGGAGGGCACCAAGGGACAAGCTTAATCAATGATGGTTAAAGCTACAGGCACAGCGGCGCGGGCTGGCTCGAGCAAGGGTCAGGGTGGGAAAGAAACATGGCAGAGTTGAGTATGAACTGTTATATAATGAGTCTTTTGAAATATGTAGGTAGATACTAGGTTTTTCTGATGTCAACATGATGAAGTTCGTCGGATTTAAAAAGTGATCTAGATTTTATTCCAAAACTAATCAGCCAACTTTGACGACAAAGATTTATACTTGGCAAATATTGACTGAGTAGAATAGACAAAACAGCGTTTATTGCCGCCTTCGGAGTGGGCAAATAAAACTCCAATTTTTGAGAGACCTCTTTCAACGCCTGATTTACACAAAATACGCGGGTTACTTACAAGGTCCTTACGCCAAAAAATGTGGAATTATTTAGAGTTGATAGAGGTTTCGGTAAAATAATATTTTATATTGAAATAAAAAAAAAAAAACCTTTAACTTATTCAATTACAAATTTTGATATAAAGGGTGTAAAATACTCCTAACGAAGCCGAAAGGCACTTGCCTCTAGAACAAAAAAATGTCTCAAAGACGGGGAGACCGGTCTCCCCGCCTTTGAGATCATTTTTTTGTTTTAGCTAGACCATACCGGGGAAGTGGGAACCTTCTAGTTACGGAGATTTTGGGGGCCCAAGTTCCAAGTTTTCCACAAATCTTTTTTAAAATACTGACCTGGTTTTTAATTTAAGATTTTACTTGCTTACTTTAAACACCTCCACGAACCCGTACTATTAATGCCATCTCTCAGCACAATGTTTTGAGTGCGATACATTGAGTTTAAAAAAAAAGTCGTTTGCCAGCAATAATTTTCACGTAAAGTTACATTATATGATTATGATGTACAGAATACTTGGTTGACGGCTTCGTGAAGTGACTGTTTATACCCTGTAGACGCATAGCAGCGGCCGATAGTGACGCCACCGACCAGCTACGCATGTCATGTTGTCAGAAAGCAAAGCATCGCAGTGCATGGTACATACACACATTTGGTATTCCTACATGGGCTGTGGTTGGTGAGTGCTTTAATTTTACATGACTTAGCATTTAGGTAAGTACCTGTCTTAGAGTAGTTATTTAAAAAATATTTATTTATCGATTCTATTTATCTTATCTTTGATAGCAAAGGTATTTACTATTTACGTTGTATCAAGAAATGATTAATGATAATGATTTTTATAGAACACTAGATGTCTGCAATGAGTGACATAGATGTAGATAAGCATTCGTGAATATGTATAGATAGAGCACAGTAAGAGACAAGAACATAGCCAATAATTAATGATCTACTTAAAGGTTTAAATGAGAATAGGATTACTTTGCCTATGACAGGTAGATCAACTGCTCCCCAAGTGTCAGCAGCCCAATGCACAACGCCTGAAGCAAAATCTGCTGTTAGAACACCAGAAATTGCTGCTAAAAATAATGAGGCATCCGCTTGAACGTGTCTGGCCATGAGAACACCAGCTAATACACACAACGTGCAACAAACCACCACACAGACCCATTCTTGTAGTCTTTTGCCTGTTAAAACAAAAATTTCAATCTCAATTCTTAATTTCTCATAGAAGTAAAATGTAGCAACATGACCTTTATGCGAGTCAACACTTACATTTCGTAAAATCATTGTTGTCTGTATTAAAGCAGCACAATGATAAAGAATTTGTGCTGTAAAATCATACATGTTCTAGTATTAATAAATACGTAAACACATCAACAATGTCTATGGCCATTTCACATGAACATACTTGATTTCCTTATTATGGAAAGTAATACAAATATTCATGTACCTACCTATTTATTTTATTCTTATTTATTATATTTGTCGGATCCAGTCATGAGTACGGACGGGCGAATGGATCGAAAGCGCGCCAGTGGGGACATCACGCGACCTACTCCCCACCATAGCGGCTTTTACAGAGTCCTGATGTTGACACCTCGCGGCGAGGCAGGCAGTCTGTGTCTGATCGCAGCGGAGTTAAGACGTCTTGAAACTGTATACGATTCATTGTGCCTAGTGTTAATGTGTGAAAGTGTAATGTCAAGTTATTTGTTAGACTCAGTGTACCTGTTTGAAAAGAGTAACCATGGAGTTTCTTGCCGGTTCTTCTCCATGGAAACTACCTACCCGAACGGTGCAATGCGAAATAAAAATAGTGTTTCGCATCCAGTGTGTTTTCATAGCACGAAACCCGTGTTCTGCCCACATAAGCTCGAACTTAGCGAAATAAATTCCTGACAAACTCCGACATATTTATGTATTCTACCAGTATCTTTTTGTTTTTTCGTGTATTTACACCGATTTCTCTGTGATGACTGGTCCGATTTTCGCAATTCTTTTTTTCATTTAGTAGAGGAAATTCGCGGTGTGGTCCCATATAAAGGGCTAGGAAGATTCTTGTTAGAAGCCTGACCGGCCTAACTTCCGCCATTTTTTTGGGTGCGTCTCATAACATATAAAGTTATTTGGTATATTTTCATTTCAATAACGTTCACAAGATATAATAAACGTGAGTTATACCAACTGTTGATATAATATTTATAAACCCTAAAACTTATTTCGTATAACGTTATTGGATATAACGTTTATTTAATCGAAAATCATTAGGCCTATCGTTTAAATAAAAAAACATTTAATTCAGGCAAGACACCCATACTGAAGATACATTTTTCATTCACAAATTCTCAAAAGTAAAAAAAAAAAGTAAACGAATCGCTGCAAAACCGACTCCACGTAGTCTTGTCTGCCCTACCCCAAGAGTGTTATTTAAAATCGCGTAGGCGCGTAGGGGCGAGGCGGCACGCGACTTGAGGAGCAGATTGTTCTAACACTCGCCGCCACGGCTGAGGATAGCCGGCAAAGCCGGCCAGCAAGCCGAAGCCGCGGTGGTGAGCGTGAACCACATCTGCGACGATAAGCTCGCGCTACATGCTTGCTGCATGCTTTCTGCATGCTTGCTTGCATGCTGTATGCTTGATTGCATGCTGCATGCTTGCTTGCATGCTGTATGCTTGCTTGCATGCTGCACGATGGTTTATGCTTGTTTGCATGCCTGCTGCATGCATGGTGTATGCTTGTTGGCATATTTTTTACAGAGAAATAAAAACCACGCGTTATATCATATTAGACTAAATAAGTTTTATGTATTTTGAGTGGTATATCAAACGATTTTATATTCAGTGTAGGTTATGCTTATAAAAATTAGTAACTTTAAAATTATATCAATCGTTTATTATATTAACTGATCGTTATATAGAATAAAATTATAGATTCAGTAGTTATGTCTTGTAAATATTAGAGATTTTGTAATTATATCATATATTACTTACCCCATTTTCTTTTTACTGTTGCTGGCACTTATAAAGCCTACATTCATCGATGGCTGGCATCAATACAAACAAGTTTTGTCTGACACAAAATGTTCTAAAGTGTCACGTTTCCGAAATATATAGCGTTGTGGTCGCTACCAGCACAACTTTGATAGCTTAATCTCGGAAACGTGACGCTTCAGAAGATTTTGTCTCAGAAAAAAATCATAGATCTCGTGCTCTACATGACCTTCGGGTACATTGAAAATGCATTAGGCAGGCTTTTCAATTTGTACGATGCCTAATATAATAGATTAGACGTAGGTAATAGATTTAGTATCGTCTTTGAAGTAATAGAGCTCAAATGCACGATGTAAAAAATTCGTAAACAAAAATATTTTTTTGCAAACAAACAACATCGCGAAACAGTTCTTTTGTTTGACATAACTCACTCGGCTTGGAATGGATCTTATTTCTGGGTAACTTTGCGTAAAAAACACAGGCTAACAATTTCACTAGGACCGTGTGGTTCGTTTTGTCTCAAATAGATGTTTTTGTCTTTAAGGACAATACGCGTTTAACAAGTACTATTTAGTTTATGACCACTAACTATACTTCGAGCTAAACAATTATTATGAAATTTGTGAGTCTCTACTGTGCGTCGGGATCTAGTCAGAGAGCAACAACTATCTCTTCTTCTTCTTGCACCACTGTGTGGTCTTGCACCACTTTCGTTGCTTGCTTCTCTTTTTATAGTCACTAAAGTGACTAAAAATAAAAAACATAACATAACACAACATCATAACATTGTAGCTAAAGCTACAATGTTATTTTTCTAAATTGCAGATGCATTTACTTGAAGGAACTTTCTACTTCACGTATTGGTATAAGTTTGTATTCTTTACTAAATTATTTTGTAACAAATGAAAAAAACAGTCAATACAGTTCTCGTCTATACGTATACATAATACTCTGCGCTGTGAACTATTATTTAACCAACTCAATATAAATTTGTCCAAAGCCATAAAATACACACATCAAAAGTGTCTAGGGATCAAGCATTTTTATGCGGATTTCTTGAGATTGAGATGTGGCTTTGTAATAAATTTATGATTTTATAAATTTATATGGATCCTTTTTGGTGCATTTCATAATTTGAATCAGGAACTCTCAATCAAATTCGAGTAAAAGATGAAAATAAGCTGTCAATATTTTCCCTATAAAAACATACAACGCATTGAAGACATTATTAGTGCTACTGTTTCCCTACTACTGATTAAAACCAACGTTATTATGGAGCGGCGACGTCATTTAAGCAGGGAAGAAATGCTCAGAGCCGTGGGAATGATAGAAGCTGGTTCCCGGCAACGTACTGTAGCTTTAGCTCTGAATACAAGTCAGAGTGTTATCAGTCGACTTTGGACACGTTACCGAAGCACTGGTACCGTGGCTGAGCGCCATGGAGGACGGTATCGCTGCACCACACGGAGACAAGACCGATACATTCAAATCTTAACTCGAAGAGCTCCAACAATAACCGCCATGATGTTAGCCGTGAGGCTTCATCACTCTTCAGGGAACTTAATTAGCGACCAAACAGTCAGAAACCGCTTGCATGAAGTGAACCTTCATTCCCGAAGACCGCTACGGGTACCACCTATAGCAATGCACAATCGTGGGATTCGATATCAATGGGCTCTTGAACACAGAAATTGGGCAGAAGAACAATGGCGTTTCGTGTGCTTTTCTGATGAGTCTCGTTTTGGTATGAGACCGGATACAAGACGTATACGACACTGGAGAACCCCTGGACGCCAACAGCGATTAAAATCCTGCCAGGAAGTCCATCCTTATAGTGGTGGAACCATCATGGTATGGGCGGGTATTTGGATCGGCGGAAGAACTGAGTTGATTTGGATCAGAGGCAACCTCAACGCTCAAATTTATGCTGAGACGATTGTATCAGACGTCATCGTTCCTCTACAAGTGCAAATCGGTCCCTTATTTCAGTTAATGCATGATAATGCTCGACCGCACACCGCAAGAGTTGTAAGACAGACTCTCGCCGCAGCTAACATCAATGTCCTGCCCTGGCCTGCTCAGTCGCCAGACTTGAACCCGATTGAGCATGCATGGGATATGCTACAGAGAAGAGCTCTGCCGAATATGGAGGGTATCCAGTCGCAAGAAGACCTTTTTTTGTTGTTGCAACGAACATGGGCGGCCATTCCACAGCGTGATTTGGATGAACTCATTTTGAGTATGCCAAACCGATGTTCTTGTGTTGTTAGTGTTCGCGGTAGAAACACGGATTATTAATTGTTTAAGTTACTTAATAAAATTTTAAAGAAAACTGTGTTTTCAGTCATTTTTTCGAACTTTAATGTTAGTGGTTCAAATGTCAAAAATCCCTTTATTAGGAAAATGGCAAATTTCTTTATTAATGCAAAGGTGACTTGGTTTATCGTTACTGTGACAAACGAAAACACTTTATTTGATGAATCCTTAAAGAAAATTTTAATTAATATCAATCAGGAGAAAAGTTATTGCAAAAATATATGTTGATCCCTAGATACTTTTGATGTGTGTAATATGCTCAAAATATAAAAATAATGTTGGTTCATTCTAAACATTTCGATTTGTCAAAGGAAAAAAAATCTGTTAAATTCATGTTAAATAAAATTTAAAAAATATTTTGACTCATATTTGGACCATTAAAATAAAAAGAATAAAGAATTACAATTATCACACTCGGCTCCGCCTCGTGTGATAAACCAACAGTTGCATAAATGACTAGTATCGGTAATTTACCTACGTTTATTAATTAGGAGCCTGGATTGTCCCACCGCAGAGCAAAGGCGTCTCTACCCTTTTTCCAGCACTCCCGGTTTATTGCCTTTTGTTGCAATTCCTTCTCCCACAAAAATAATTTTAAAGAATTAATTTAAATTAACATCATTATAAAATTACATTAAAATAAGTGTTTACAAATAAATACAAATATATTTCGAGATCAAATCTTAAACACTCTCAGTCCCAAAGAAATCAGCGACGCAAAGCGCATCTAAGGAGCGCGCTCCACGAAATTACGCCACAAAAAGGGCACCCGCCTGCCTAGATTATTAGTGATACAGAGATCCGGTTTTTTTTATAATTTAGCCCAACTCAATACCCCGAGAGTTTTTTTTTCATTTATTCGATATCACATTTAATTTTTGAGATACAGTTGATTTTATGCCAAATGACCCTAAAAAAATTATGGAATTTTTCACATTTTTGCGATTTTCAAAAAAAGTTTAGAACTTTTTCGATTTTTTTATTCACCACATTATAGCATTTTTTAATACGCGTCTTTTGAGACAAAACAACATTAGTAGCCCTAAAACTCACGACACCAAGGCGATGTCACACTCTGAGCGAAAATGAGGGGCTATACTGAAGCGATCGAAAAAACATATCCAATGTTAAAACTAGTTTGTATTGATGCCAGCTATCGATTGATACACGTTTTATGCGTGTCTGATCAAATCAAAGTTGTGCAGAAGATGTCAGCAGTGAATGGGCTTTAACTTCGATACTTAGCTCATATCTCAGAAACGTGACACTTTAGAAGGAACATTTTGTCTCATTCAAAACTTGTTTGTATTGATTCCAGTTATCGATTAATATAGGTTTTACCGTTTTATGCGTGAACGCGGCTTAAAAAAAATTAAAATGGCGGAAGTTAGGCCGGCCATTAAATCCAAACCCCTTTATTAACTTTACTTGTCCAGTTTAGTTATCTTCTAATAAGTATTTATTTATAATAATTATGATGATATCTAAATAACTATTGGCTATAAATTCAAAACACAAAAAAATGGTGGCTTTTGTTTGTTTCATTGACTTTTCTGACAGACGATGATCTCATATTTCAGCTTCGTTACTACTCGCCGCCCGGGCGCAGCGGTTCTTGAGGTCATCATGCCCTAGGATGCCCCTTATGGGGCGTGCATAGGTTTGGTTACATGCAGCATGCTAATTTTCACACTTCCTGCATGCGCAACTGTGCATGTTTTTACGAGCGGTGCTGATTTCTTCATCCAAGCCTGGATCTATTTGCGAAATTAAAACCAACTTAATATTTAGCATAAAGTTAAATGCAATAATATCTAGCAAACGCTACTTATAAAAATATACTGCTATTTATTTCGCATATTTATATTGGTAGGTAGTCGTAAAACCTACAGGGAACTTGTTGTTAAATCATGAAAGTCAGGGTACAAGGTTTTGCAGTACAACTAAAGGAAAATAAGAGTGCAAAAACACCCTTAACCACCCTTAACGGGGCATCAGGGCATCATCATCTCCTGCCGGGGTTGCGGGACTGTTCGAAAGAGATACCGTGGCCCCGGAACACAAAGGGCGATGAAGGAACATGGATGGGTTTTAGTCAGTAAAAGTCTGACACTCCCTCCTGCTCCGCCCAGAGCGGGAGGGGTTATTTGATGATTTCCCATCCGAAAAAAAAAAAAAAAAAAAGAAAGGCATCATCATCTAATTGTTTCAATTCGTCAACGATTTCATTGAGAGACAATGGTTTATTGGTATTGGGTCTGAAAGTCAAAAATACATCCCCAAATTACGACCGATCGTTAAAACGATCTTTCAGGAAAGCTCGGATTTTTTTTGGTATTTTTTCATGTTTACCATATGCATCAAGGTAACAATACTAAAAATACCGTGATTCGAGATAAAAAAAAAAAGTTTCAGTAACAACTGGGTTAATGAAGCCGAGATGTACCTACTTTTTCTTCCCGTGATTACGTTTTTTTTTTGTTCTGGACCTTTCCTGGGATTTACCTTCTAGTTACGGAGATGTTGAAGGTCAAAGTTCCAAATGTGCAGCTCTAATTATTTCGAAGCTGTTGCGCGCGACCTTCGTCCGCATGGAATTATTGAAGTGAAACTTCTATCCCACCACAAACATTTTCATGTACAATGTTGCCAAGACGAGAAAATATGACTCGCACTGTCAAAAAGTTATCAGATCTCATGTAGAGCCAAGCTTCTAACTCTATACGCCCTAACTCTAGTCTAACTTCACAAACTCTACACCTTGGTTAAAATATTATGTGGCTTAGCCATTTCGCTACATTCACTGGCCGTAAGGTGAAAAATGTATCCACTGTTCTTTACTTTTTTGTTATACAATAGTTCTTGTAGTAACGAAATGGCCGAGGCGAGGTGGGTGGGTTTACGGGCAAGCATTCAAATTGGACAAGTACCTCTAGTACCACAGATCATAGAAACAAAATTCTATGATCTGTGGCTAGTACCTACACATTAACAATCTGCCCGTAAAACTTCAAGTTAACATTTTGTTGCGATTCGTTTTTCCACTTGTCCATTGCGATGTGTTTTTGTTGTCCGTTGAAGTTTCACTTCTACTATGTGTTCCAGCACACATTTCTTTTTATATTACTTCCCTATTTGAATCGATGAATGTTGTTAACAATTTCAATGGTTTTAATTTGTTTGCACGGAACCCTAATCTTTTTCTAAAACAAAAGTAGCAGTAAAAAGCCTTAGTTACGCCATATAACATCAGCTATCTGCCAGTAGTCCTGATGTTAAAATCGGGCCAGCCGTTTCGGAGGTTAGCCGGAACAAAGAAACAAACAGCCAGACGAACAGACAGACAGACAGACAAAACATTTAAAAAATGTTTTATTTTTTATAAGTACTATACAGGGTGAGTTTTTAAAATGGGTGTGGATGGCCAAGTCCGAAATTGCGAAAAATATGCAAAGGAGTCTCGAGCCCGATTTTGATGAAAACTAAAACTGCATCGCTAGATTTTTGAAAAATAAATCGTCCTAGCCAGGAGTCGAACCCATTGATTTTGGAAAAAAACAGACTGCATTATTACACCATTCGATAGTATCGCTATTAAGGATCAAATTCTAGGAAATAAGGACATACGGCAAGGCGGAGAGAAGAGGGGAGACTATGAGGGAGCCCTTTGCCTAGCAATGGGACATTAGGGTGAATGCTCCAAGGTAGCCCGCGAAATTCAAAATTTTCTTACGTTTTTTGCAATTTGCAGGCCAGTGCTAGGCTGTAAGGTGATTAAAATATTTTATTTATTTGACGTATAATAGTTACAGAATAATATTCATCAAATTCATCAAAATAACCCTCACAAGTTAGTTTAAAACCCTCATAAAGGTGGAAAAATGACTTTTTCATCCCATCTATTCGAAAAGGACGATTTGGTTCGCCTTTAAGGCGGTACCCCGAGCAAAATTAGCAACTCTATTTGTGGTGGTTCAAACTTCGCTTGAAATGCTGTTAGAATAAAGTTCTATTCAGCGTGCACTACGAATTGGTCGTTACGTCAGTCACTGCAGGCCGAATTGTGCTAAATGAGTGGTTTTTATTCTTTATAAAATCAAACTTACGTCTTTTGGAAAAAATAAAACGACAATTATGTTCATTATTAAATTGCCTATCCATTAGTATAAGTAGCAAATCAAAATAATGTTTACTTTACGAGGAGTAGCATTTTATAAATCATTATTTCTCATTTCTATGGTTTCGTTGTGAGGAAGCAACTTAAAAAAAATATGAAACGACAATTTTGGAGTCAAGGATAATGTAGTAATTTAATGTATTTTTTATTAGTTGGTATTTCTTTTGGATAAAGAGGAGTAGGCTCCGAAAAACTGCTCGCTCAAGGTCATTTGCTCGGGGAGCCGCCTTAAGTGCACCCAAAGGTGGTGTTTTCTATAAGAAACTTTTAGCGGGCAGTAATGAGTTTTTAATCCTCTTTATAGATGTTCCAAATTCAAAAAGTGCGCCGCAAAAATAATTGCGGCGCACTTTTTGAATTTGGAACATCTTAGTGTTCAGCGCCGAAAGAAATCGAACGCAAATATTGTTTGAATAAAGACTGGCTGGTACGACGGCCCAGTCGCGCCGCCGGCCGCCGCGCTGACTGAATAAAAAAAAGAAATCAAATTAAAAACGCGCGAACTACAGACCGCGTTTTCGTCAATTTTCATGAATTGTTAGAAATTCATGGTTTTGTTTTGAAAAATGAGTTCTTCAAGTGACAGTGAATAAAAAACACAATAAAGTGAAAAATAACTTTAGATCTTCATAACTCGGTGACCTTTGTTTGATTCATTTAGTTTTTTTTTGTCACCGACTTCGGAAGCTAAAGTTATTTTTAATGTTTTTGTGTTTTGTGAAGTCGGTTTTATTTTTTGCAAAAAAGTTTTTTTATGTTTCCATTTTTAGTTGTAATATCCTATCCAAATATTAGATATGCATTTATTTTACATGTTGAATTAGACCACACGACTGAAGTAAAAATCTTCATAAAATGAAAACTACTGGGCCAAACTATGTTACATTTTTATAGGACCAAATGGCAACTATTCCGCATCAAACTAAAGAATAATCACGTCAATCGGCTCATAAATATCAGCGTATTCGGTGTAAATACATAAAAAAACAGTCGAATTACCTCCTCCTTTTTGAAGTCGGTTAAAATTATGAGGCGCCTTTTATTTTCTCATAGTGAGTGATGAAAAGTAGAGTGTATCACTCGGGCGCAAATATATTTTTGGCTCGGGCGACGTAGGTACTTTGAATCCCTCGCTACGTTCAGGATTCTATTAAAGAAAGTTAATTTGAAAAGTATTATTTGATATGTCATTATCAGAGATTGAAATAGGTATTAAGTAGTAAGGGAAGCCCAGAGGGTTTTTCAACAAATATATTCAGCATGGAAACTTTGTAGCTGAGCAGGTAGGGTGTGATGAGACAACGATGAAATTAATTATACTATAGAAAGTTTCTGACGGGATGCCTATGGCTATAAGTGAGGGATTCTATTAAAAAATCCCTCGCTACGCTCGGGATTCTACTCTAGAATCCCTCACTTCGCTCTGGATTCAAAAAAGCGCCCTCGCCGTAAAAATATTATTTTGCTCCCTTATGATACAATCTACTATTTTCCCTCAGGCGATGTACTTTGAATCTCTCACTACGCTCAGGATTCAAAATAGCGCCCTCGGGCCTCGCCGTAAAAATACTATTTTGCTCCCTTGTCATACAATCTACTATTTCAAGGTCAAAGTAATTGCTGTACCTTCATGAACTTGGGAGGGTTGTATTGATTATTTGATTTTTATAATTCTGTAACTACATATACTTCTTACAGCCGCGAATAATATTCTAATCAACTTACAACCTGCAAATTGCAAAAAACGTAAAAAAAAAAAATCGGGTAGTCCGCGAAATTCAAATTTCTTAAGGGCAAAGTAAAAAAAGCGAAAACAAACAGTACACAGGCCCCGCCCCAGTCGTAGCACTGGTTATGCCCCGCGCAAGCCATGTGGTACTACGCCGTAGCGGATGCTACGAGTGCTACGAACGGCTACGAAGCGTGACCGCACGTTACGTTACGTGACGATGAGTTCAATGTTTTCCTTCATCCAAAAAGTGATCAACGCGCCTAAAGAAGTTTTCACTTCAAAAAAGTTACCCATCTACTGAAAATCACGCTCTAAAAAGTATGAAACAAGAAAATATTCTCATCTGAAATTCAGTATTAATGTAATAGAAGAAGAGGAAGAGAATAGACTATTCAATAAACAACTTACACGTAATATATTTTAATATACATATTAATAGTGAAGTTCAGAGGTTCACGGCTATGGTCATATATATGCCACTTTGCCCTAATGCCTATGATCGCTTACAGCTTACTACTGTTAGAATGTATTGCTTTGTGAGGGAAGCTGGCATTTTTTTTAGTTCATGGCTCTGTCCTCTAGAGGGCGCTACATTCATCATAATGTCATGGCTCATACCTGTACCCAGGCGACGATTAAGACTCTTCCAACGATACCTCATTCGTCAAATTACGATAAGTGGTTTAAGAAGTTATGAGGGAAAAGATGAACACACATACATACCCACACAATCGTAAACTCCTTTGCTTCGCCATAGTCAAATAAAAAAATTAGGTTGCTTATTGTAACTGCCTGTGTGGCCACTTAGTTTTTCTAAAGTACTAAATACACCTGAATATGATTTCCGACATGATTTATAGCATTTAATTTCATTTTTCATCACTTACATTCTGGATGGTTAATAAGTATAATACATCAATATCTGACTTAGACAAACAAAGCATAGAAATCCCGATGTTTATACCAGTCGCCACGTCAGTTACTGCATCCATTAACTTATTTCGAAGAATGGCTGGGTCCTAGCACTAAGTTAAAAATATTCTATGTGATTACAAACTTACATTTTGATAATCATTTTTTTTTACAACTATAGGGCAGGTGTAGAGTTGTTCTCTTACTTCTATAATTATCTTTTAGTAACAACTCCTACCCCCTCCCTGCTTCACACAAGAAAACCTTAAATTCCCTGTCATTATCATTGATAACCCAGACATCTTCTTTACAGAGAATTTAAGTTATTCTTTTAAAACACTATCAACCTATATTTTGGTGCAGGCCTGGTATATAAGAGAAGAAAATAAAAGTTAATAAATAGCCCATTGTTAGATGTGGGCCCGTTTTAAAAACTGAAAGTAGGCCCCTGCCATAGGCATCCCGTCAGAAACTTTCTATAGTATAATTAATTTCATCGTTGTCTCATCACACCCTACCTGCTCAGCTACAAAGTTTCCATGCTGAATATATTTGTTGAAAAACCCTCTGGGCTTCCCTTACTACTTAATACCTATTTCAATCTCTGATAATGACATATCAAATAATACTTTTCAAATTAACTTTGGATTGCCCCATGTCACCATCTTGTGAGTGTGAGTTACATTGCCCATTAGCATTACTGTAAACTATGGATGCAGAAAATAAGTTTGAAAATCAACATAATTGTTTGTTAAAATTTTGTGTAAACCAAACCAAGGATACTAGTTACAGGACAACACTTCTACTAATTTGTTGTTTTGAATTACATATTTAGATTATGTTTTTAATTAAAATCTAATGTTTTACTGAATCAACCCAAATAAAAGATTTAAATATTAATTAACAGGTGTTTTCAGATGAAATTTGGCATTATTCTTAAACATTGTTGATGTGAATAATGTAAGTGTTAAGTCCCATTTAAATAAAAAACAATGTTTTCCATAACTGTAAACAACTGACCTGGACTATAAAGTTCAGCTAGTTCTTGAGCTCCACGATGTCGAGGTCCCCAACGAGGCTGCCTGCCCACCACACTCGGCAATTGCGTATTTGCATTTGGGTCGTCTTCTGACATAGAATGCTCAAGAATTTCACGTTCTGTTTTGACCGGTGTCATTAACGTGGTAGCCATAGTACTAGCATAATCGAAGTGTTCACAACTCAAGCCTCCCAGGCCATCTCTTTTAGCACACGGAGCTATAGGTAACGGCAACGCCATGGTTTACGTTTCCAATGACAGTAAAGAACTGAAACAAATATGACATTATAAATAAAACTTGATACTTATGTACGATGTTTTTCCATTAGCGCATTGTCATCATGATAGGTGGAGCACCAATTTAATAGTGCAAGTTTAAATTCTGGGCAACAAGTAATTTGAGGAATTTAAAGTAAATCCTTACAAGATCACTGTAATTAATAAATAAACCTATATGCAACTTATACATAAATTCGTATACAAAAATGATTCAAATAAAAAAAAGACGAACCTAAGAAATCAACTGTCAAGTGTCAATGTCATATGTCACAAAAATCAAGATTATACACAACTTTTATTTGGACATGGAATTATGCATTACCTATTCAACAAAGTGCGTTTTTGTCGATTTTGGTGGCGAAATTATTTCTTCAGTTTTCGGAAAAAATAGAAAGTCCAAGAATCTTCAAGAGGCCCAAGAATATCTCGATAACTTTTTGAGTATTTTAGTGTAGTGTGGCCACCGAAATAGGGAATTTCCCAAGGCTTTTTATGAACGAACTAGATGGCGCTGATCAACATTGGGAATAATAAAATGGCTCGTTTTTATGTCCCCAAAGCATTAACTGAAGTACGGAGAAACCTAAGCTCGACTCGACGCGACGCACCAGAAGTTTAGACGTTACGCAAAAACACTCAGAAGAACAACAGCAAAAACCATGCAAAAACTTGTAGTTTAGTTCAGTGATGCAAAAGAACAGTAGACTTTTTATTTTAAAATGATTGACAGAAATAAAAAGGTTCTTTACAGTTCTCATTTTAGATATAAACACAATGATATTCTAATAAACAGATATGTTATACAACTACAAAACCACCGAAAAAAGTGTGCCGCGGGGGAGAGCCAGCTCACATACACGCAGTGACATAGAATAAAGGAAAAACAGGCCAATTGGCGCGTTTACGAGTCTTCACGATTGCGCGCTCATAAAATATCTTTTTTATTAAATATCATTGCATAAACAACAATGAAATTCTTTAAATATAAATAATCGAGCTTTATATAGTATATAATATATATAGAAATTTTACTAGAGAATGAGTTTGACATGTTTTTTTGACAGTTTTTTTTTGCCCTGCTAAAAGATTTTACCATTGACCTATAACATAATAGGTAGTAAATTCTTTTTTCAGTGGATTTTATAAGAACGCCGCTTAAAAAAAATATTCCTAAAGCTGATCAGCGCCATCTATTGATATAGGTATACTGAAGCGTTGTGACAAACGTCAGTGGAAAATTCCTCATTGAAAATCACCCATCAAATCGAAAGTGCCCACCAAAACAAAAATCAGTGGCACCAAAATTGAATTCTCTGTTACTAACTTCAATATCAATAATAAAGCTCAATGTAACTCACTGTAAACTCTCAGTTGTTAAAATATATAAAATTTATTATCTGATCTACCATTATGAGTCTAGGACACAAAACAAGTAAAACAAAAAAAAAGTAATTAAAAAAAAAACCCCAACTGCGTAAATTTAACGTAACTTTCTGCAAGGATTTCTTTAACCAATCGCTAGCACGAACCCGCTACCAACATATTAAAAAACCCAAGATACACATTCAGTGACTCAAAATCGTCCCGTCCGCATAAAATACTGGCACAATTACTAATTGTGCGTCTATTTCAATCATTATTTCAATTCACAAACGGTCCAAGTGTAAGTCGGCAAATTTCAATGGCCGCTTTGTCAGTGTAAGAACGATGCTTTATTTACAGCTTTCTTTTATTTTAGTCGCGTAATATAAATGACCCTGTTCAGGCCTGTTCATAGACAATGCAAAGGGTATATAAATCACTTGATACAATGGTGTCGATTTTTTTAAATGTATTTATTTTTTTAAATAATAAGTTTAATCACTTTGGAACTTCTTTGTTTTAAGTTTTTAACAAATATTTATGGGTAGGTTATATTACAATAGAATTCCAAAAGGAGAAGAGGTCGTCAATTCATCGTTTCTTTTTTTAATGTTCGTAATTATATTATACTAGCTGTTGCCCGCGGCTTCGCCCGTGTGGATGTCAGTTTTCGCGACCAAAAGTAAAGTTCAAGAGGGCGTATTTTTTTCCAACACCTCCAATAAATATCATTATATTTTCGCCAATGTATACAAAAACTTGATAAATTATGTACTACAATCATGACTCTGTTCTCTGTGTCTTCCCGCGTGAAGTTCGGTAACTGTCCCACTGAATCATACTAAAGGGATAAATAGTGCCCTACATGTTAATCCAGGTGGTAAACTATCTATGTGCCAAATTTCATAATCATCACAATTTATTATTATCATCACAATCACCATCACTATTTTAACCACCATCATTATCATAATCATTATCACAATCACCATCACTATCACAACCACCATCATTATCACAATCACCATCACAATCACAATGACCATCACAATACCCATCCCCTTCGCTATCACCATCAAAGTCACCGTCACTATCACAATCACTATCACACTCACCATCACACTCACCATCACCATCACAATTACCATAAAAATCTATCGCAATCACCATCATCGATATCCCAATCATTATCATCGTAATCACAATCATTATCACAATCACCATCACTATCACAAACACCATCACAATAACGATTACAATCACTCACTATTACAATCACTATCATCATTATCACAATCATTATCATCGTAATCACAATCGTCATCATCACAATCTCCATCCACGTCATCACAATCATTATCATCGTAATAACAATCATTATCATCTTATTCACAATCATCATGATCATAATCGCCATCACTATCACAACCACAATCTTTATCAAAATCACCATCACTATCTCAATCACAATCACCATCACTATCACAATCACCATCACCATCACCATCACAATCACAATCACCATCACAAATCACTGTCACAATCATAACCACAATCACCATCACCATCGCTAAGTATCACCATCACAATCGCCGTCACTATCACAATCACCATCATTATCACCGTCAAAATCACTATCACAATCACCATCATCGTTATCACAATCATTATCATCGTAATCACAATCATTATCATCGTAATCACAATCATTATCATCTTAATCACAATCTCCATCCTCGTTATCACAACCATCACTATTACCATCACAATCACCGTCACTATCACAATCACCATCACTGTCACAATCACTATCACAATCATAATCACAATCACTATCACAATCACCATCATCATCATCACAATCATCATCATCATTATCACAATAATCATCATCGTTATCACAATCATCACAATAAATCAACAATAACCCTGTATAGAAGTCGAATCCGCCATCTTCTGGATCTCAAAATAAAAGCCATTTTCGTAATCAGCACCCCTGATAATCTCGGTATCGACACCCATATTGATTTTTAGACATTTCAACCCCATCGCACCCCAACAGGGAATGATGGTATTTCAGGTCCGTCACATTAAATGTTAAAATCGTTGTTTTTGTAATACAACCAACCTAATTCACCATACAAACAATACTTATGTTGAATTTCAGGCTTTGTTACCCCATTTCCCCCTTTAGGGGTTGAATTCTGAAAAAACCTGAAACTCAAATGTTTACTCATTTATCGATTGGAATACTCCTGTTAAGTTTCGAATAAAGTAGTCTAACTTATCTTATTTCCCCATGTAATCTTTGGAGCCCGTTTCAACCCCTTAGGGGGTGAATTTTGAAAAATCCTTTCTTAATGCACCCATTAACCTCATAAAGAACCTATGTGCTAAATTTGGAATCTCTAAACTCGGCGGTTTGGGCTGTGCATTGATTTTTATACTTCGCCACCCCGTTTCCCCCTCTTAGGGGTTGAATTCTGAAAAAATCTGAAACCCGTTTCTACTCATTTATCAATAGGAGCACTCCTGTGAAGTTTCGAATTAAATAGTCTAACTAATCTTGTTTCCCCATGCAAACTTTGGAGGCCCGTTTAACCCCCTTAGGGGTGAATTTTGAAAAATATTTTCTTAGTGCACCTCTAGACCACCGAAGGAACCAATGTGCCAAATTTTGAATCTCTAGACTCAGCGATTTGGGCTGTGCATTGATTTTTAGACTTTGTCACCCCATTTCCCCCTCTTAGGGGTTGAATTCTGAAAAAACCTGAAAACCATTTCTACTCATTTGTCAATAGGAGCACTCTTGTGAAGTTTCAAATAAAATAGTCTAACTAATCTTGTTTCCCCATACAAACTTTGGAGCTCCGCTTGACCCCCTTAGGGGGTGAATTTTGAAAAATCCTTTGTTAGTGCACCCTTAGACTATATAAGGAACCTTCTTGCTAAATTTGGAATCTGTAGACCCAGCGGTTTGGGCTGTGCGTTTATAGATGAGTCAGTCAACCAGTCAGTCAGTTTCTTCTTTTTTATATATTTAGATTGAGTAGATAAGGGATCTACGTTTAGACACAAAAAACACAATTTAACAAACTCTTTATAATAATATATACTTACACAAAATCCTATTAAAAAAAACAATTATTTGTCTCCACTCCATGCCTTGTCCTACCAGCTAACATCGGTCGTAAAATGAATTGGTTTTTCTACACTGCTTTGTAAAAACATCTCTAACTAATCCGTAAAAAATATGTTTAAAGTATAACGATAACTACATAAGTAGTGGGTTGTAGTGGTGAGTGTTTCGAAAAATACTTTTGTTCGAAACTGTGCATCTTGGGATTTTTAAAAAGGGTGTAAAAAACCCGAAGCCGAAAGGCACTTGTTCTAAGTTCCGACTTAATGACAAGTTTTTTTTAAAATAAGTACAAGTTTTTAATGTAAGATTTTTACTTTAAACACGTCCACAACCCCCGTACTATTCAATCCATCCATCAGCACAATGTTTTGAGTGCATTACATTGAGTTCTACCACAAAACATGATTTTTCAACCCAAACAAAAAAGTTGTTTCCCAGCAATAATTTTTGCGTAAAGTTACTTAGTTTGATGTTGCTTGGTTGACGGCTTCGTGATGAGGTCTTTTACACCCTGTATATCAATGGCTACCAAGGAAAAAATCCTCAATCTACCTACGCTGGTGCGCCCGCTGCGGAATAATGTTGGTGGAATATTTCAAAAATCGAATTTAGTTTATATTTCCTCGTCATAGGTCAAGATGTGGAGAATACAGGGTGTTAACAGACCCTTCACGACGCCGTCAACCAAGCATTCTGTAGGTACATCAAACTAAGTAACTCTACGCAAAAATTATTGCTGCGAAACGACTTTTTTTTTTGGGTTAAAAATCACGTTTTACGGCAAAACTCACGCACTCAAAATATTGTGCTTATCCAGGGGACGCATTTAATAGCAAACGGGTTATGGAGTAAACTTATGACTTAAAATCTTGTACCTACTTATTTAAAAAAAAAAACTTGTAGTAGGTTTCCAGGTATGGTCCAGAACAAAAAAGTGATCGTAATGACGGGGAGAACAAATGCCTTTCGGCTTCATTAAGGGCCTATTTACACCCTTTATAGTATGCTCCTTGGGAATAAAAGTGTCTGCGTCTTGGCTAGGCTTAAATCCCTCACGGCTAGCGGCTGTCAGGACTCTAGTCAACTCCCTCGGTTTGCTCGGGAGTTAAAGCTCCCTCGCTCCGCTCCAGAACCCTACAATCCCTCGCTGCTTTCGGGATTCAAAATAGTGCCCGTGATGCAGGACACTGCTTTAGCTTTAGTACATTCGACTAATGTTCATTATGTAATATTATGTTGAAGGATTTAGGTAATTTAGCAGTAATATCTTTCTATCGTTTAATTTTTGTCGATTCTGTTACTTCTTTGTAATTTGGTAAACCTACTTTAAAATGGGCTTACCTAAGAAGTATTCGTACTACAAAGCATAAATATAGAATGAATGGTCTACATTGGAAATCGAGTCATTCACGTAAGATGTGTACCTACTTACCTACTCCGTGAAAAAAGCCAATCCTGGGTAAGTTACAGAATACGTGATAGCTAGGTACAATACGTCACATCATCAGTGTGTTTAGTGCGAGATTTGTTATTTTCGTTCACCACATTCGAGCGCGTTAACGTTTAGGCAAATTTGTATGGCGCTGGGGTAGCGCCATCTAGCGTAATATGTCAGAACTAGGTAGTATGAGTGCCGCATCGATAATCGTTAACTTGCGAGTGTGAGATCCTAGAATACATTCATTCGTTTTCGCGTTAATTCACCGTAACTTGTGTTGCGTACATTAATAACCGGCCAAAATAAGTTGACATTCGTATTTTATGTTCATAATATAAGCGACTGCCTATTCAATTAGTGATGGTTATAGAACGAAGTTAGACGACATTACTTATCTGTGGTCAATGGTCATTGGTTTTGTTAGTGTTTATGAAAATTTGTGTTAGTTTTGAATATTATTGTTAAAAATAAAGACTAGCCCGTCCCAATTTGAAATGCTGGTGACATAAATGGAGCAGTTAGTGTAATTGATATCTTTTGGTGTGTAGTGAGTGACCTTGATCCATCTGTGAAGTTTGTAAAACTAAGTTTGTTACTTTTTAGGCATGGAGATCCAAGCAAATGATCTAATAATGCCCGAGTGGTTTGTGGTGGTGTTTCTATCTTTGTTTACGTAACCGTGTAACTTTTTTGTGGCGTTATATTACGCTTATCTTGTGCTTTTGCGGTCTCAAACATTGTCCAAACGAAATAATACGAGATTCCATGGTAAGTTTCATTCATAATACGAAATTAAATTAAATTACTTTGTTATTTCACCACTCTCATGATGCTCTCACCACAAAATCTTAAGTGAAAACTTTTCACGCTCGCGTTTCGTATTCGAGCTGTCAAAACTGTCAAAATTGTAACTTGCACTCGCGATAGCGTGCAAACGTTAGCGATGTGCTCCAAACGGACCTCATTTTCATAGAGGCATTCTATTGTCATTACCGACGACGTAAATGGTAACGTAAACTCGGTTTTCGCGGTCGACACATTACTTGAATTTTAGTATGCAACTCGCACTTAGCACACAGTCCCAAATCTATAGATACAGCCGAGCGTTCTGTCTGTTTCAAAGCTAAAATTAGCAACAACATGCGCATGCGCATAGATCGCTCACTCAACTCATAACACTGTATATATTTTTTGAAGATAGAAAAATAAAAGCTCTGATTCTCAGGTTTGATCTGTTAGCTAGTGCTTTTGGTAAAATCGCCATAGTTCAACAAGTAATACCTATCGTTTCAACTGACGCATTGACGTCTTTGTTCGTTGGAAGAACCAAATTATGTCGGTAAGTAGGTACTACGTAGCTTTCCTTAATACAAATAAAAATAAGCAACAGCAATGCCGTACTTCATTCAGCAACGAATTTATTTTTTAGGAGTACCCTATAATAGATGACTGGCCCGCATACGCATAGTAATTACTTGTAACATGACGGTTTAGGTTAAACAAAATCTACCAACCTACTTAATCTTGTAGGTAGCAGTCAAATCAACCTTTAGGTACCTAATGCATTACCTATTATTATTTAGAATTCAATACGTAACACTAAAAAACTAATATTTTTTCTACATGCGATACTATAACCAAATGATGGCGTATTTTTAACCCCACTACAGCTGTATTATATCGTGCTGATAATAGCGTACATATACAATACATAAACAGCCTATACCTAGCCGTGTGGTATCCGGCAGAGTAGAATAGAACCAACCCATTACACTCACGGGTGTCGTATAAGGCGACTAATGTCTGAGACAGAACACCTTGCGCCTCCGTAGACCTGAGAATGGGCTGCAGCGTTTTTTGTTAGTCTTTCATCACTGCGATCTCCAATCCGCCGGACAAGCGTGGAGATTACGGCAAATTCCTCCCATATTGGGAGAGGCATAAGTCCAGCAGTGGACGTTATGAGCTGTTGTTGTTGTTGTATAGGTACCTACCTATATATTACAAATGGGTTGAAAATCAGGCGTCGCATCGCATACCCCAAATTACAATAGGTACGTATTTTAGATTCGGCTTCTGATTAGCCCTTCCTTACCCCTTGGTCACGATCTACATGCTCAAGCGACACGCGTAACTGCGGAGAAAACAAGTACAAACAACATTGACGTTGTTTACAGTATGTGACGAGATACTGCAACGCGACTGTTTGCTTGTATTATTTACTAGCTGACGTCCCGCGGTTTCACCCGCGTAGTTCCCGTTCCCGTGGGAGTACGGGAATAAAATATAGCCTATAGCACTCACGAATAATGTAGCTTTCTACCAGTGAAACAATTTTTAAAATTGGTTCATTACTTCCGGAGATTACCCCCTATATACAAACTTACAAACATACAAACTTACAAACAAATGTTACCTCTTTATAATATTAGTATAGATGTATAGTCCTCCAGAACGATTTCTGTCACGGCGGCGCGGCGCCCAATCTTATCAGGCGGGAGATATCCGATGGGACGGTAATCTAACACGAAAAGAGAGAGTTCAGGCGCAGGGTGCTTTCCGAAACACGTAAGGGGGGTATCAACAGCCAACATAAAAACTCCGGGGTGCTATTGAGAAAATCCTGACGAAAAAACTAACTAGGTACTTTGCCCGACCCGGGAATCGAGTCCAAATAACGCGGTTAACGGAAAACAGGTTACGGGGAAAATGGTGCGTGAACAAATCAAAGTAAAAAACAAATAAACCTAAGTAGGTACTAGTTTTTTGGCAACATGGTTATTATTTTTCATCACCCGATTAGCCTTCCTTATTAAATGTTTACAATCCGTTAAGTTTTCTTAGTGTTGGGTAGGTGAGTACGGCACCTATCTGTTATGTTAGTTCTTTTTTTACTTTTTCAGGTGAACATGTCAAGATACAAACAACCTAAAAAGCTGGAGACCCTAGCATTAAGTAGACTTGGAGATTGGGTTGCAAAACAGGCTGAAAACCAAATGTCGCCAATAGCAATGCTTTCGCAGCGTGATACTAACATAGCCCAAACAACGCTGGCGCGCAATGTTGAGACCATACGGACGTTTTTAGATATTAATGTTCCTTGGATGGTTCATGACTTACTGGTCCAAGAAACTATAAGAGCATTGTCAGAGCTCCTGGCGAAAACGAAAGAATCGCTAGGATTTCGAGGTTGCATGGGAAAATTCGTCAGTAAGATGAACGTAATTATAAAAATGGCAGAAGTGTTATTTACCAAAAATTTAACTGTGGTTTCTATTGATGCCATTCCGAAG
Source organism: Xestia xanthographa (assembly GCA_905147715.2). Classification (NCBI taxonomy): domain Eukaryota; kingdom Metazoa; phylum Arthropoda; class Insecta; order Lepidoptera; family Noctuidae; genus Xestia; species Xestia xanthographa. Next base: position 16,225,240 of record LR990655.1, on the reverse strand, counting down.
ATAATGCGGTCCATATTTTATTCTAAGTTAAACATGCTAAAAGGACTCGTTTGCCTCAATCTAGGTTCACTATCCGGAGGTTGGAAAACTGCAGATATGGAAGATGCCATAATTCAATCTTTGAAAGAACTGCACCGCTTAAAATATTTAACCATGAATTATGATTGTACCAATAACATATTACAATGTATAGTCGAAAATTGTAAGTTATTAGAGAAATTGGACGTGTCTTGTTCGAAATGTGTTGCCAATGAAAGTATAGATATTATTGTAAAAATGAAAAACCTCAGAAGCATTCAATTATACAGAACACATGTGACATCAGAAGGCTTCCTTAACGTACTTTTAAAGTGTAAAAACATCGAAGATGTAGGTAGATGTGACGAAATTGGAAGAATCTTTGAACACATTGATTTAAATTACTCTGAAGTGTTAACATTTAATTTGAAAATATATGTCAGCCGTTACGCGACAAACAATCAATTACAGTTAGCAGTACAAATGTGTCCCTATATCAGAAGTATGACGGTTTTTCACACCAGAGACTTTCAAAGTGATTTATTGGTTCTTTTAGGTCTACGGGATCTTCGAGAACTTAAATTGTTATCATGCGACTTCTATGCAGATCAGATTAAACAAGTTCTACAGGTTAAGGGCTGCAATATTGTCAATTTGCACCTGGAGCATGTTGATCAAATTGATTTAAACGCTCTGATGTATATAAGTCAAATGTGCCCTTTTCTAGAAACTTTAACTTTATATAATTGCACCCTAATACAGCACACGTCCTTGTATTCAAAAAAATTAGAAATAACACCATTTCGTAACCTTCAAAAGATTACTTGTGTATGTACCTGTACAGAAGAGCAATTGTTATTCATTTTTACAAATTGCTTGAATATACAATTCATTCACATAGGTACCGCAATACAACTTACCGATGACGTTATGTTTAAAATACTAGACAAAAATCCTCTCATTTATTTAAAAGAATTGCGTATAATGCAGTCTGATTTCTTAACAATGATTACCATAAAGAGAATAATACAAAGCTGCATGAGTTTAGAGATATTAGTCGAGTTAGATAGTTGGTCGCTGTTAACCGAAAATGATCGTGATTATGTTAGAAATTATATAAAAATTAACAATTTTAACATAGACACATCTCCGATCAGAAGATATGATTCATAGTTATTTGTCAAGGGTCCAACACCGACCTCACATAAGTAATAAGCTTTCATAAAGAAGGCCAGAATTTTTGTCGCACTGACGGTCGGTCGCGTACGGTCGGTCGTGACTAGAGGTTGCAATCGAATATTCGAATATTCTTTCCAAATTTATATTCGAATAGTAAATAAATAAATATTCGAATACTAGCAAAAAAATGAATGATTCCTTAGAGGTCTCACTTTCAAAGAATACGTAAATAATTATTATTATTATGCGCTGTGGTAATTTTCGATATTATAATAGGTAAATCTGATCTAATTCTGAAATATTATTGATGAACCTGATTTATTAGTGTAATATTGCATGTGAAAATGATACTGCAATGTCTTTACGACACCTTTACATTTGTGATGCTTTTTTGTTTTTATTATTAACGAGGCCCTTCTAACCCTAAAATTAGAAACTCTATTTGTGGTGGTTCAAACTTAGTTTGAAATACTGTTAGAATAAAGTTCTAATAAGCTTGCACTACAAAGCGGTTGTGACGTCAGTCACTGCGGCCGTATAGTGCGAAATGAGTGTTTTTTTGCGATTTACAAAAAAATCTATTGATTGGACTAAAAAAATAAAACACGTAAGACCTGATTTATACTTAGTTCCAGTTAGTATGCAAAGTTTCAAGATCTAATTTGAAGTACTTTTTGAATACCAGCGGTTTATTGTTCGATTTGGAGGTAACTTTGGATTATTTTTCCATCAAGAAAAGTTTATGGAATCGTGTTTTCGTCACACATAGGACTTATCAATAATCCTCAACTTTACCATATATTTATTTCAAAATTAATGCTGCAGTATTTTAAGCGTAACGGAGGATCATGCTAAGCCATTTGAGGGATAAATAGCCCAAGACTTATTTATTTCTTTGAGAATTTTATAATTCTATTGATAAACATGTTCGTGTATAATCGTGAAATTTATAAGAACATAAGTTTCTACTATGTTTAAGAATTTGATAATATTTTTTATTTTAGTAAACACTGAGTTTACATTATTTAAAGATAAATGATTTGTTGTTATGTTATGTTACATTATTTGCAATGTATAAATAAGAATGCATCAATGCAATGCATAAAAAAACTCGAGTTTTCATTGACATCATCATCATCATTTCAGCCGAAAGACGTCCACTGCTGGACATAGGCCTCCCCCTAGTGTCGCCACATTGACCGGTCCCATGCGACTCGCATCCAATGGTTTCCCGCAACCTTCAGCAGGTCATCGGTCCACCTAGTGGGAGGCCTTCCAACACCACGTCTTCCGGTTCGCGGTCGCCTCTCCAGAACTTTTCGGCCCCATCGGCCATCCTTTCTGCGAGCGATGTGCCCTGCCCACTGCCACTTAAGGTTGGCAATTCTTTGGGCTACGTCGGTGACCTTGGTTCTCTTGAGGATGTCTTCATTTCTGATTCGATCACGCAAGGAAACTCCGAGCATAGTCCTCTCCATTGCCTTTCATTGACAATTTTTTGTTTATTTTGAATTTAAGTAATTTGTTTTTTTAATAGAGAAACTTAAGACTTCTAAATCTGTATAATAATTTATTAATTGTTTTAAATTTTGATGAATAAGTAGCTAATGCCAGGTTTACATAACTACATAAAAATATAGTTCCTAAACGCAAGGCTGCTCAACTTATTTTGAAGGTGGGCCAAAATTTTGTTCCCGTTCCTGTGTCAACCGGCGGGCCATCTTGTAAATTAAACTTGCTTTCTAAAACCTTTTTTGAACTAATTTTTGATGACTGTAGCTATAAATACACTTTCAGTAAAAAAAAATGAGATTTTTGTAATTTCTAGCTAGATGTTGGCTTACTGAGAATGGGTTCTTAAGGAGAAACAATTTTTAATCGACTTCAAAAAGGAGGAGGTTCTCAATTCGATGGGTATTTTTTTTTTATGTATGTACACCGATTACGCTGAGATTTATGATCCGATTTACGTGATTATTTTTTAGGTTGATGCGGAATCGTTGCCATTTGGTCCCATAAAAATTTTACATAGTTTGGCTCAGTAGTTTTCATTTTATGAACATTTTTACTTCAGTCGTGTGGTTTAATTTCATGTATGTTCACCGATTTCTCCTTCATTTGTGGAGCGATGCTCAAAATTATGGTATGGTAAATCGGTCGTGATTGCTGCCATCGCTTGGATATTTATTGTTTATACATCATGACGTAACATCACGCCTGTATGCTCTGAGGGGTACGCAGATGTGTACAATAAACCCAAATTTCGACAGTTTAGATATGTTAAGTTCCATTTATTGGGGATAAGCCTATTACCATGACATGTATTGTTAACAAAGTAAAATAAAATGCATATAATATATTTGTAGAGGATATTACTTACAACTAAAAATGGAGAAATAAAAAAATTTTTAACAAAAAAAATAAAACCGACTTCAAAAAACACAAAACACAAAAAAGTGAAAAATAACTTTAGCTTCAGAAGTCGGTGACAAAAAAAAAACTAAATGAATCAAACAAAGGTCACCGACTTCTGAAGCTAAAGTTATTTTTCACTTTTTTGTGTTTTTTGAAGTCGGTTTTATTTAATTTTTTTCGTACTGGTTGAAATCTGTTTTCCGTCAGTTGACCACTGTTAGCGGGGCAATTCAAATACGTTGGCGGGCCATATTGTGGCCCGCGGACCTTGGGTTAACTAGCCTTGTCGGAAAGCAATAAAAGCTAATATTTTATGTCCCCAGCCGTGCCCGATGGGGCACGGTGCATTGTTATTTTAATTGTGTCTGTAATTGCGGGTATCGAAGTGCTACGTGCTTTTTTATTTTTTGAAAATATTCGAATAATATTCGAATAATAACTGGAAGCCGACCCCAACACAGTTGGGAAAAGGCTAGGCAGATGATGATTCGAATAATATTCGAATAGCGCTGAAAAAATATTCGAATATTCGAAAATCAAAACTACCGATTTTTTGCAATCCCTAGTCGTGACGTTAACGGGAACAAAATATGGCTGTCGGTCGCCGCTGACGTCAGCGTCGCAGTATGGTACTATTATAGAAAAGAATGTACTTATACCCGTACGCGACCAACCGTCAGCGTGACAGTAATCCTGTGCATCCCTTTGCGCAAACTGTTATCCTAACGATTGCGGTTTATTTACCCCATAATTAGGGTGAAGTTTGTACTCTGATCACGATCAGACTTGCCTTTTAAAAGTATGATGTGTTTAAAAATCAAAATCAAGCAAAAGCAAAAACTTGCGTCATTTTATTCAGGTGGTCTAAAAAACATAGTAGGTACCAACGATATACAGCCTGGCAACTTTCACTGGGACATAAGCCGTCTTATTATAAAACTTCCAATAAGTACCAGGTTTAAACCAGGACTAAAAGGTCTAGGATTGTTACGGTACTAACGTTTCGTATTACAAATCGTAGACCAACAAAGGACTACATAGTACCAAAGATAGTCCCTGGTCTAAACATAATCCACAGATTATAAGCAACCAAAATATTTAAAACTGTTCAATCAATCGTTCAGCGTTCTCTGCACCGTTCCTTTTTACAGAATGTTGTTACGTAATTTAAAGAAAAAATATTCTATAAATTGTTATTTGTAGTGGTAAAATATAAAGTTTTGTTATTTAAAGGCATTTAAATATTCCGACTTGTATTTTTTTGAATGCATCAATCCAATTGTTCTGTTTTGGAACAACTATCGAGCTAGCGCGTATAATGGAGTGAACTGGGCGGCGCGCGTAATTCGAGTAATGTTATCGAAATGTTTATGTTACATCTTATAATAAACTAAATGTCCGGTTTCGGTTTCACTTCAAGAGTAATAATACAAGTAAAGGCACAGTTCTTTGGGCACAGTATTCTTTGTGGTGTGGTGAGATCGTGTGTGAATTCAATTGAAAAAAAATGGATCACCAAAGAAAAAAAGAGGTGAAAATTGGAGTTCAGAAGAAAAGGTTAGTGATAACTGACATGTTAGATTACGGACACAACTACACACAGTATTTGATGCAATAAGCTAAACCATGTACCTATGCCACATTACTTACATTAATACAAATTTCATTCTAGGATTTATACTGCGTCAACTTATTGCCGAGTCGGCTAAAATACTTGAAGATAAGTCGACGAAAACCAATATAAATATGTTATAAAACGAGTTGACAACTTATTAAACTAGGGGTCACGATGGTCTAACTTTGGTACCATAGATAGTTCTAGGACTAGCGATAAACTTCGTTTTGTAATAACCCATCATTCGTCCACGGACGCAAATTTTTTCTACCACTTATGTCCAAAAATATTCCAATTATTTACGATTCGGCACGCCTGATTAAAACGACAATGGTGCCGATTCCCTTCTTTACAAACTAAACCAAATTTAAGTTCAGTGCATCTTTTTCTTTCTATTTCATTAAGAAAAGGACAGAAGATACATTTTAGTTATGTTCTGTCAAATTAATCAGCGCCATACAAGTTTTAGACGCGATTAAAAAGTTGACTACTAAAATTACATCAAATTACGTCAGGTGCTGACTAATTTGACAGGATTAAACTAATATTTATCTTCTGTCCTTTTCATAATGAAATAGAAAGAAAAAGATGCATTCAACTTAAATTTAGTTCAGTTTGTGAACAAGGGAATCGGCACCATAATCTCCGAAATTACGTTAGTTAGCTCGCTACCAGTTATATCATTGGAATCGTTATTAAATTAGCTAACAGGTTATGTATGGTTTAGTATAGTTTTCCCTTGTGATGTATTAGTAATTGTAATGTGTGTTCAGTGTTAGGGATTTTTACCAGTTTCTTGTGTAAAGGTCATTTTAATAAAAAAAGTAAACCGTTGTTTCAAAAAGTTATTGTTTTTTTTCTACTAGTACACATGAAGTCACATAAATCAATCAAAAGGGGTTATATGTTTACCAATTTATGTAACTACTCGTAATTTTAAACCTGAACATGTAACTGTTTTTTTGTCCCTAATAAATAAAATAAAATAAAAATAAAAGAATACAGCCCGTAGCAATGATATTTAATTAAACAGATATGTTATGAGCGCGCAATCGTGAAGACTCGAAAACGTGTCAATTGGCCTGTTTTTCCTTTATTCTGCGTCACTGCGTGTATGTGAGCTGGCTCTCCCCCGCGGCACACTTTTTTCGGTGGTTTTGTAGGTGTATAACATATTTGTTTGTTAGAATATCATTGGCCCGTAGTATATTTTTTTCATCTCGCAAGCCTAACAAAACATGACGTCATTTACGAGTTTAGATTCTAAACAAAAGAATGGATAACGTCTATTCAAGGTCATGGTTTAAACCTAGTACTAAAGCCGGTACTTTTTTAAGACCACGTTTTATAATAAGAGGGAAGGAGAACTACAGCTACATGAAAATACGGTTTTATGAGACTAGGTTTCTATAATTTTTCGTGAAATTTTGAACCCCCAATTTTCTGTATGTGTAAACTTTCGCGGATTCTACGAGATTGTACATGCATGATTACATTAGGGCTTATAATAATTCATAGGAGTAAATATTTATTTTTATTTTTAAATGTTTAGTTTTGTCGTAATCATTTCTGATAACGTTTCACTATCTCTAGATTTTTTTCGTATCCGTGCTATTAATCGTTGAGGACTTCCCTCGTGAGCAGACGATCTTGGCTACAGGTTAGGTAGGGTAACAGATATCATTTTTTAAGTTAACCCATCAAATAAGAACACGTACTACCTACCTATACAAATTTTTTCGCCCCATTCTATTCGAAAAGTTTCGTTTTGTTACTCTAGTGGAAGCAAAGCAGCCTTTTCTCCACTAGACTTTTTAGTGGGCAGTATTGACATGAATAGTATTTGAGCAGTATTTGAAGTTGGAACATGAATCGTTCATTGAAATCGAACGCAAATTACTGGCTGTAAGTGTTGGCTGTACAGTGCGGCGAGGCGCGGGAAGCGGTACCTTGCTAAAAAAAAAACCAAAAGCGCGCGGTTTACTTCCCTGTTCTTGTAATCGATACGGACTCTATTTTATATTGCAAAAAAGTAGTTCTACGTTGAGTTCTGAAAGTGATAGTGCATTATCTCCTGAAACAACAAAACTAGAAGCTAATAACGTCATACAAAACTTAATACCTACGAGATCCCGGGAGAAGTATTTTCTCTTAGAAGGAGATGAAAAGTAGAGTAGGTATATGATTCGAGAGCATAAATATTTTTCCCTCAGGCTATGTACCTACGGTCGGTCGGTCGAACAAGCTATTTGTTTTACAGTTTATCCAACAAATTATATTGTAAAATGTAAACCAAATAGCTTGTTCGACCGTATTTTGAATACCTCGCAACGCTCAGGATAATATTATTTTGCTCCCTTGTCATACAATCTACTACCTATTCAGTTTGTGTCCATGTTTCGCCAGTGTGGATCACGCAGCCAGGACAACATGTTTTATGTGAATGTTTCGTCAGTGAGAATTGTGAACGCGCGGTTATGGGTGCGCCAAAGTTCACCTAAATTTTCAACTCCGATAATTGGAAATCCGAAAATGTTCTTCCTAACATTTTTCATCCTAACAATCACAATTCCTAACTACTCTGTCTCTAATGTTCATAATTCCGAAGTATTCAACTTCATAATGTCAGTACCTACCTAGCAATAAACATCTATTAAACTTTTATTTGTTTTCCTATATTTTCTCAACATAACCATCTTTTACACTATTATTCAAAGTCATATCTTTTTTGTTTCGATTTATATTTATTCATAATAATCAGTATTATATACATTAATTTTGCGTAACTTTATTTTCACATAACATGTATAACTAAGAATACCTTATAAAATAATAAAAAAATATAATGACCACCAAAATTAACTTTGTGACCACTAACATTATCACCTAAAATAAAATAAAATATCAATTGATCACCAAATTTAGTAAATTGAGCACCAAATTTTAATGAGGTGGTTGATGACAAACTAGTTTTGCCTAGGCCGACTTGGGGCACCCCGACACGGATAGATTTTTTTATAAACCATTCAGAAGTAGGAGCCCCGCGGAGCGGGGCTCCGTCGACCGGGTATGCCTCGACTCGGATGCAAGAGCATAACAGTTCAATTACTGTTGATCAAAAATACATTTTTGGTTCTAATTTCACGATAAATGAGGGATTAATTTTGGTGATCATTTACTGATTTTGGCAACCAAAAGTGATTTTTTTGCCGCTACATTTAGCTAAATCTGGTGGTTCGTTAATTGTATGCCAAATAATAGTATGGTACAAGTAGTTAAATACATGTTTTCATATATATATTTATAGCCGTGTGTACCTGCAAAGATATAGGTTAGGTTAGAACTGTGACCGCCGCGCGAGCCGAACGAGCGAAGCGAGCGGTGCCGCGGCAGCGGCCGGCGAGCGCTACCTCGAAATTGGTCGCGAAACTTTTATAAGTATTTTTTTTCATAGTGCCCCATGACGACACTCTGACCCGAATTTCATTAATTTAAGACAAAAATCAGTGAAACCTTTAATCATTCTAAACAGTTTATTTTTTAGACATAATTATCTCAGGTATAGTTGTAGTATTAAGTACGTTATGTAAAGCATACCCCCAAATAATATTCATACCCTCAAATTAAAACTATAAATATCATCTTCTACCCACATCACTTGGTAAATGTTTCTTTCTGAGTATGAGTGAAAATATTATGGTAATTATGTTTCAGGATAAAAGCGTTATGATAAAAAACAGTAGGAGCTTAAATATATTCACATTAATGATATTATTAATTACAATTTTCGGAAACATGAGTGATATGAACATCGCCGGTAGCACTACAAATAGAATGAATGAAAACTTTAGAAAGAAACATTTTAGGAAGAGTGATCATTCGGATTACAAATGATTAGGAAGAACAATTTCGGGTAAAGAACTGTAGGTGAGGCAATATGGACCCATTGTGAACGCGCGGTTATACCTAGTTCTGCTCAAACTTTATGGCGGCTCTTAATTAAGCTGCGAGTGCAGGGATGTTATACGTACCATATTATGGTATACGTACCATTATTCAGGTCTTCGTACCATGTACCATGGTGCTTCCATTATTTGTACGCAAAAGTACCATAATTTTCACATCTAGCATTAAAACCTCAGATTAAATCATGTATTGATGCGTAAAATGAAACCGCCCCTTTGTTTATTGCTGACTGTTGGTGCGAGAGGGAGGATACTTAATATCCCTCTGTCCCTGTTGCTTTATGGCTTAAAGGACTTGGTTCCAGGCTATAAAATCTATTATGAAAAAAAGATAGGTATTTATTTTGTTGTGATAAGATAGGATAGACAGGGTTAGCTTAGACAGAAACTGGGCATTTATAGGGAAACTTGTGAACCGTTTGTGAATTGGGTTGTATTGTATTGTATTCGATACAAATTAATTATTTCGATTTAATCAAAACTTCTCTGTTAAGTCAAGAAAGCTCTTGAAGTAGTGGATTTTTTTAGTAGTGACACCTAAACTATTGCTGTTCAATATGCTCTAAACCCGTTTGTCATAAATATTACAATCAATAATATACAAAACACTTAAAATCGTTTTCAATAATAGTTTTAAATCCTAAATTTAAAAAAAATGTTTAGATCTTAATAATATTTTTAAAACAAACCGGTATGTTCCCAGACGTTCCCAAAAGGGAACAGAACATTGTTATTTTAATTGTGTCTGTAATTACGGGTACCTACAGTAAAGTAAGTATTACTTAGCTTTTGCTATGCTATGAACTTCTCTCAACACAACACATTTTTATACAATATTGCTCTTATGAAATTTGTAAGAATTAAAAAGTAGAACCATCATATCGCAGAAAGTTCATAGTTAGAATCTTCTTTTGTTTTGGCATACATTTCATAAGTAGTCAATAAAAGGCAGAAAATCAATCAATCAAACCGTCAATCATTATAAAACAGTTGAGTGTGTGTGAACATAATTATGTGGATTTTATTTTTCCCTGTAATAAGTATGCAAACATGCAAACAAACATGCAGCAAGCAGGCAGCAAGCATGCAGCAAGCATGCAGCAAGCATTCAGCAAGCATGCAGCAAGCATGCAACAAGCTTGCAGCAACCATGCAAGCACGCATACAGTATGCAAGCAAGCATGCAGCATGCAAGCGAGCAAGCAACATGCAGCAGGCATGGTTTCTGTCACGGCTCCGGCGCTGCGGAGCAACAGCGGTCCCACGCGAGCTTATCGTCGCAGATGTGTTTAACGCTCACCGCCGCTGCTGAGGCTGAGCCGAGCTGAGCCGAAGCTGCGGTGGTGAGCGTTAAGTGAGCGGTGAGTGTTACAACCACCTGCTCCTCAACTCGCGGGCCGCCTCGCCCCTCCGCGCCTACGCGATTTTAAATTACACTCTAGGGGTAGGGCAGACAAGACTGCGTGGGGTCGGATTTACAGCGGTCACTAAAACCTAATTTTTAGCAAATGTTTTAGGACCAAAATTTTATTACACTTATATGGACATTAGGAATAATACACATTATATAATATAATACTTAGGATAATTGACTTTATGGCATATAGAATTAGAAGATTCAATTATTATAGTAGGTATTCGATATTATGACAGAACAGTTTTAGAAATAAAGATAATTATGTTAAACAATATTTCGGGATTTTGAACATTATGGTAATTGAAGTTTATAGCAAACGTTTTATGGATAATGATTTTCGGACAAAAATTTTTGGGAGATTTATGGGAGTACCGGTTAAAGTAAATTCAAAATTGGAGGGTTCTAATGATGATTATAATTCTGTAACTACATACGTCGTAGAGCCGCGAATAATATTTTTATCAACATACACCCTAGCACTATAGCCTGCAAATTGCAAAAAACGTAAGAAAATTTGAATTTCAAATTAAAGTCGATTTTGTTATTAGAACCATTAACTCCTATCTTATTAGAACCATTAACTATATGTATTCAGAATTCGTTACTTTTATTTCAATGTTATTATTTTGTTTAAAGGTCTAGAGCTCGATTATTAATTTATTTATGTAAGTTGTAAGAATGCATAGTTGTATTAAGTATTGGAACTATTTTTATATTTTTATTTAGGTCTACTTACTTATTTTTTTTTCTCATGACAGGAAGGTTTATTTTTGTGTACCTACATCAATGATATTTAATTAAACAGATATGTTATAGAATAGAATAGAATAGAAAGATTTTATTTCAGACCGGAGTCCATAGGGTTAGTAACAATTTGAATAATAATTTTTTTTTTTTTTTTTTTTAATGTTATGAGAGCGCAATCATGAAGACTCGAAAACGTGTCAATTGGCCTGTTTTTCCTTTATTCTGCGTCACTGCGTGTATGTGAGCTGGCTCTCCCCCGCGGCACACTTTTTTCGGTGGTTTTGTAGGTGTATAACATATCTGTTTGTTAGAATATCATTGACCTACAATGTAGGTCCTACATTGTTTATGTATTCACGATAGGTTATAAATTATAAAGAAATAAATAATACCGAATAGTAATTTTGTTTTTTCTTAGTAGTTCTCCTGAGTAGGACTTCCACCCATACCCATACACTAAAATAGAGTATTGTTCTTTTTTTCATGTAGGCGTACTTCTACGACACCATTAGAGTACGCTAAAATACCTACTTTTTTTACGTAAAACTGATTGTTACTGGCTCGTTACGGTTTTTGATTGCAGAGGCTGTAAATATCTTCAAGAAAGACAAATATTTGTTAAGTGTCGCAAAGAGCCACAAAAATACGTTTCTATGGACAAATAATGAAAAATAATAATAAGTACCTACCTACTCTTTTTTTATGCTGTGTACTTCATTTTTGTTCTACCAAAATGGAAAATATTTTATTCGTCCTAAAAAAAAGGTGGCAACCCTACTCCTGCTAACTTACTGTACTTCTTAAACCGAACAAAAAGTATACCAAACGAAGACCAAACGGGATTGAATGTATGCATACTCAAAAGTTGACGAAATGGGACTTTTGTTGTGCTATTTTGTTTAGTTGTCGAAATGGGAAAGTTACGAGATGGGACGTATCCCATTCAACATGGATGAATGAATGGGATACGTACGTCCCAACGATACGTACCTACTTGAAGTAGGTAGGTACCTACCGTTCAGCAACATTGACGTTCGAAATAGGCTACTTCGAACGTCAATGTTGCTGAACGGATTTGGATGATGATGATACTTGGCACACAGATAGTTTATAACCTGGATTACCGTCGGATATATTTTTCAAAATCCACGCGGGCGAAACCGCGGGCAAAAGCTAGTAGGTACTTATCTATATACATATTTATTTATATAAAAAGAGAAGTCCTGAGTGTCCTGACTGACCGACTCATCAACGCCCATCCCAAACCCTTGGACCTAGAAAGCTGAAATTTTGCAAAGTTTCTCTTTAGAATGTAAACAAGACATACGGAAGGATTTTTTTAAAATAATTCTACCCCTACGGGAGTTAAATAGGGTATGAAAGTTTGTATGGAAAATCGTCATTTTTGTAGTTTACCACCCCCGAGAGGGTGACATGGGGTGCTAAATTTTCTGTGAAACTTTATTCTCGGAGTCAATTGACTTCAACGAATGAACAACTTCAATACAAAACTTTATCCCCCTTTTTGACCCCCTTGTGGGTTGAAATTAAAAAAGAACAACGTCTTACGTGTTAGATTCCAACCATAAGCCAAAATATTAGTGATTTTATCTTCAAAAATATGGAACTTTAATCAAAAACAAAATGTTATTCCCCTTTTTAAACCCCTATGGGTTGAAATTCTAACAACACCGTTGCGTCATCTTCCAACCATAGGCCTAAATAATACATTTTCTGATTTTTACTTCGAAAATTAAGGACTTTCCATAAACAACTTCATCCTCTTTTTTAATCCTTCAGGGGTAGAATTATCAAAAACGCTGGAACATTGTGCATAATTTCAGCTTTTAAGGTCCAATGGTTTGGGATGGGCGTTGATGTGTCAGTCAATCAGGACGTTTGTATTTATCATTTTATGGTGTAGGTATCTATATACACGAAATCTCAATATGGGTTATTATACTCATCATTACAAACAACTTTTATAAGGGACCAAACCCTGAATCGCGAAAAAGAAATCTGCTGTTCCTGTTCCATACATTTTAACAAGCTAATGCAAACATATTGTAGTAAGCTGCTGATTTTCTTTTCAATCATTTCGTGTTTGAATGAAGATACCTACACCTTAAATAGATCACAATCTGAGTACAACCCCAATTGATTGTCAAATTCATAAATAACGCAAGCGAAGCTGCAGGGAATAAGCTAGGTCAAACCTGGATAAGTGAGAGCTCAAGGGACAGCCATCTGTTTTTCTCAAGAGGTTTCTCACTAACCCGAGTTTCTAGCTTACAGAGTTACAGGAAGAATCTGTCTCACTTATAGAGGTCTATAAAATTACAGTAAAAATGTACGTAATTAAAAACAAAAAACGTATGTATGGGTAGGTATTATATATACCTACTCTAAATATTGAATTAATAGCTGAACCTAAATGTTTAATCTAGGTACATCTGCCAACTTAGCGCTTTCAGCGCCAGATCTAGCGCTTTTTTTGTTCAATAGCGCGTTCTAGCGCCTAGCGCTAAATCTAGCGCTTTTTGAAATCCTATTATGATATGCACATCTACTATTATTTATTCTGTGATGTGCGTAACACGGAACGAATCACTTAAATTTTTTGAACTTGCATCACATAGATGCTGATAATTATGTTTCAGTTGGTATCGTAGTCTGACATCCCTATTTTAATTCAATAAAAAAAGATTTGAATTACAAAAAATAGTCTCAAATTATTGGGGGTTTTGTTTGAATTTGGCGCCGAATACAGCGCTTTTTTGACAGCGACCATTTAGCGCTTTCTAGCGCTTTTTTAAAGAGCTAACAGCGCGTTTTTGCTTATACGGGTTGGCAGCACACATTCTGCCAACGCTGACCCTTTGACAGTGTGACCAGATTCAGTATTTTAATACTTTTTCAGTATATTTCATCGATTTTTCCGAACATCAGTATATTTTCAGGTATATTGCTGGCAGTCAGTATTTTTGGGTATATTTTGGTTGAAGTTATGGCAACACCGTAGTGAGTGATCGTCTTTGCGACAATGTTTGCGGAATTCCCCGGAACGCGAACTTTGGGGACTTTCCAGGATTTAGTTTATACTTCGTACATGTTATCAATGAGCAAAGATGAGTAAGTTACAGATATGACAAGAAAGACGTCCGTTGCCGGCGTTGTAGTATTATAATACTACCTTAACAATTATCAATCAATACATAGTATTAATCAGACTTGCAGAATGTATGTTCGCTTAAAACTTTACAACTGCTGGACCGATTTCAATGCGGTTTGCACTATTAGATAGCGCGTAATTTCCAGATTGCATACATTCAAATTCGTTGTGTTTCATGAATATCAGTCTACCCGGACGAATTCGGGACGGACCGCTAGTTTATCTATAATTTTCAAAACAACGTCTAGTTTTTAAGTTTTCCGTTGCATGAATAGGTAGTAGTTAAACTTAAAAGATATTTTATTACTAGTATCAAATCGTCTAATACGGTTCAAGTGAAATTATTGTCTCTTCTGCATTCGGCTTAATCTTTGAGGACTTTCTTTAGATAATTCGGGAATTTTGCGAGCGCATATTTTCACAGATAAATTTAATAAAAACGGACCAAAGAAACAGATTTATAAACAAAAATGTGTCAGCTATTTTAAAAACAAAGCAAGGTGTCAAGGATGAAGGAAATTGTGTAAATTTTAATCCTTCGAAAAGGATGTTAAAATATAACTCTAACATTTATTGTGAGTATGAATAAATATAACGTGTTAAGAAAATCAGTATTTTTATTGGTATATCTGTCCTATGTAAGTCGGTATATTTCAGTATTTTTTTGAGGTGCCTCGGTATTTTCGTAAAATTTAATCTGGTCACACTGCCCTTTGATTCAAAGGAAAGGGTACATCATAATCTGTTAACAACATTTACTTAAAAAAATCTGCTAAGTAATTTATTTGTGATTCTGTTTTTATATTTTTAAATAGTAGGTGGATTCTGCTACGCCAAACTCACTCTGTATTTGATTTCGTAATTTCCCAGATACAAAAACAATCACAATTTTTAGTTTATCACATAAAGACAACACATTGAGTTTTCGTTTAGACATTATGAGGAAGTACAGGAACTTTCTTTGCAACTGCTTTTATGAAGTGTCTGCTTGACAAACAAGTCGGTAGGTACGCACATTTGGCTTTCTGGATAGAATATGAGTTCAACGAACAATAATAAAATAACAAAGACTTACACGGTTATTCGAATACAACGTAATTAAGTTCCTAGAACTATAGCAAACAATAACAGACGCACATCTGGTCATTCGAATGAAAGAGTCCCTTGAAATTTAAGAATGAGTCATAAAATTAAAAAAAAAAAAACTGGCGCTTATAGAGGTATAGGCAAGTAGCAATCTCACATAAAGAGGTTCACTCGTGAAAAATTACTGTCACTTATACAGGTTTTATGTTTCTCACTTAAAGAGGCTTTAGAAGGGCAAAATGACGGGACCTGGCAAATACTCTCATTAATAGAGTTTTCTCGCTTACCCAGTTCTCACTTACTCAGGTTTGACTGTATATAAAAACAACCCTTACCTTACCAAAATCTATGCTTTTTGGATGCAATATTGCTTGGTGATAAAAACTGTTACGGGGTCGATAATTGGTGGGGTGTCACCAATAGGTGCATTTACTCTACATTTGTTTCATTCCCCACGGCTTGTTTTCATCTTGTCACTCTGTATTAAAACAGTTCCCCATGATACAATGAGGCCATTTGGTCGTATTAAGCAAGTAATAACAGCATGGATACTACAGCTAGGTACACTGCAGAATTATAGACACCCAATATATTTTATTTCATAACTCCATTTTATTTTGTACAATTATACAATCATTATTAAGTGCACCATTTGCCTTAGTCATTGACCTCTCTAGTTCTTTGTGATTAGGCACTAGTGCAAACATATATACAGGATATATGCCATTAGGAAAGTTAGCTTGTTTACATTGTTTGATTCTCTTCAAATTACACTTTTTAAATATTCTAATGTATTGCTTGAATGTCCGTGTGACCGATGAATCAGTAGAATCCTTTTCTATTTTACCAGATGAAGTAACATTTTCTTTTACAATAATTATACCACTAGCAGACAGAGAATCCCTGAAACAAAGCATTCGATTTAGAAGCCATAACATAATGATAAGTTATTAATGTTGTAATACAACAATCACCATCTTTCTGCCAATGTTCCATTTTACTTGGGGTTTGGTGCAACACATTTTCTTTGACTGCCAGTCAGATATCACCGTATCATTTACTTCTTTCTCTTTTATATTATTCCTCACACAATCCATCCAATTTTACCTTGGATAAATATTGTCTTTTTTTTATGTTCCTTTTTCCCCCTCTTCATTCATTATTATTCATTTAATATTTTAGAGACATGCGTTTCATCCCACCTTATTACATGTCCTTAGCAAGAGAAACGACTAATACATGCCACTTTCAAACCGCCTCGAAAATATACTCATTTGTTACTTTATCCAGTCACTCCATCTCAACTCAACATTCACCTCCCCTACATGCAATCAATATTCTTTCAGTCCATTGTTGTAATACAACAATATTAGAAATATATGTTACCTGCATCGTATTAGATAAGCCTCCAAGTCCTCATCCTTAAGGTATCCTAATACCCATTGATTCCAAATAACATCATATTTCCTTACAGGTATAAACTCTTGCAAGCCAACTTTATGCAAAGTACCTAATTTCGAGCTGAGCTCTCCCACATGCTCTTTAATGGAATTGATAAATTTCTCGTCTGGTTCCACAACATCAACTAGATCAAAATGAGGTAACAGCAACTGTTTTGTTATTCTACCAATGCCAGCACCGCAGTCTAATGCCGTGTTCGTAGCAGGGGGATTGTCAGAAGAAAGTAAAGAATTTAGGAACAGTTCCGATCCTTCAATGTCTGCATTTGAAATAAATCCAAAGCCTCCAAGTACTCCATCGACCGTAGGTGGAATGTCTGCCCAGTATTGTAAGGATTTTTTGTAATTAATACTGAAGACTTCATCGCTCTCGTTCATACTGATGCACAGAATCAATATTTTTTACGTTGATTTAATTTATAATACGTAATTTGTAGAATAATACACCGAATACACCGATCAATCTTTGACTCTGGATGTCCGTCCCTTCTCAAGTCAATGGTCCGTCCTGACTCCTGACCTGACACTGACAAGTGACAATACTGACGTCTGACTGACATAACGTGACCGGTGACAGTGAAACCATTGACTTGAGAACAGTGAAACAGAGTCAGAAACAGTCACAGAGCACAATATATATCTGAAAGTTGCCTGTGTCGAGTGTCGAGCGTGGACTTATCATAGAGTGTGTGTAGCAAGTTATTATTCCTCTGTGGGAGTTTGGAGTTAAGGCTGATGCTCCAGTGTAGCCCGCGAAATTCAAATTTTCTTACGTTTTTGGCAAATTGCAGGCCAGTGCTAGGTTGTATGTTGATTAAAATATTGGACGCGATTGTAAGACGTATGTAGTTACAGAATTATAATCATCAAAACCATCAATACAACCCTCCAAGTTCATAAAGGTCGAGAAACGATTTTTTCAAGGTCAAAGTCATTGCTAGACCTTTATGAACTTGGAGGGTTGTATTGATGGTTTTGATGATTATATTTCTGTAACTACATACGCTTAGATTAAAAAATGTCCAGATTCCGTGTTCGAAACAAAACGGAACGTTTTAAGTGAAGCCACTTTTTTATAAATGTGTGAGTGAGCGCCGCGCTCGGGAGTGTATTACGTATCGGATTTGCGTTTGTGTGCAATGTGCGTGTAATACCAGTGGCGGAGACTTACCCATAAATGTAGGAGATTTTCAGTATTTTACGTTCAGCGTAAAATATATCATCAACAGTAATGACATGATTTTTTATCATTACGGTTGGTGATTTTCAACGTTCTTTCTTTAATTTGTGTAATTTAAAAGTTAGTAAAAAAGAAAAAAGGAACTGTAAATATGCCTGAAATACGAGCTCTCATAAAATACTTTCGATCTACAAAAAACGCGATTCTGACCGAATCTGACCAAGTCTGAACGTGTCTGATCGAATCTTTCCGAGTCCGATCGAATCTGACTGAGTCTGTCCGAGTCTGACTGAATCTCATCAAGTCTGAATGTGTCTGCCCGAGTCTGACCGATTCTGACTGAGTCTGACCCTGTTCAACCGAATTAGACTGAGTCTGTGTTGTAGATAGTAAACTAAAAGGCCATGTATCAATGGTATGTATGTGGCATAGAGCATACTGTGACTGACACAAAGAACTTGTCTTTGCTTTTTCTTATGTAACGTGTGTCTACTTTTGAATAAATCTTATCGCATCTTACTATATAATATTATTTTCCAAACAATAATCCAATAGGTTATGGGCCCAGGACACTATCAGGAAAAATAATAGTAAGATTTCTTCTGAAACTGCGCAATCCGCTAAAGTGAAAAAAGTCGGCCGGTGTGACCGGTGTGCTTTGTGACCTACACAATGGCGTCTTCAACTAATTCGTCAGGTACGTCTTCTTCACTGAATCAAATTGATAAATTACGTGGTTTAGAGAACTATGGAACATGGAAATTTATTATGAAAATTACTTTGGTTCATGAAGACTTGTGGGATTGCGTCGAGAGCAACGGAAAATGTGATGAAAAGAAGACACAAAAGGCACTGGCAAGGATATGCCTGTCCGTAAATTCAAATATATTTCCGCAAATTCGCTATTGTAAGAACGCGCAAGAAGCGTGGTCTAACCTTGAAAAGGCTTTCGAGGATAAGGGGCTGTGTCGAAGATTATCATTACTACGAATGCTGTTTAGTACAAAACTCGGCGGTGATGGTATGGGCAGTTACCTCAGTAAGATAGTTGAATTATCACAACAATTACAGGATATAAACTCTCCTCTTGATGATGATTTTGTGGCGGTAATTATGTTAAGCGGGCTGACGGCTGATTATGATCCTCTAATAATGGCTCTAGAAAACTCTAATATCAAGCTATCCAGTGATGTAGTAAAGGCAAAGTTGTTACAAGAATCTCAACGTCGTGATAAGCCAGACGAGAGTGCAACCGCACTATCAGCATCACGTAACACATCAAGAAAACCTCCAAAATGCTATAGATGTAAGATAACGGGACACTTTATTAAGGATTGCCCGAAGCAGAGTAAGAACGTCAACAAGGAAACTTCGAAAGTGCTGTTGACGGCACTGTCTGTCAGCATCGAGTCAAGTGAGTGGTATATTGATAGTGGAGCAACGGCCCACATGTGTAATAATAAAAATGCCCTAGTTAATTTTGTGCATAGTAAGCCTATGATTGTAACAGTAGCCAATGGTGAAAAATTAGAGACTGCAGGATGTGGCAATGTCAAGGTTCAGCTCAAAGACTGTATTAGGATAATTAGTAATGTGTATTATGTACCTAAGCTGTCTGCCAATCTATGGTCTGTCAGTACCTTAGTAAGTAAAGGGTACAGAGTAGTTTTTAATGCTCAGAAATGTCATGTTTATGACGGAAATGATGTTTTAGCTTCAGGAAGTTTAGATGCAGGGGTCTACAAGTTAGACATGTGTCAGACTCAGTGCTCAGAGAGGGGTACCATTAAATCATCGTTAACGTCAGTGACATCAGCTCCAGAAGCAGTCTTTAAGGCTGCTTGTTCGCCTAAATCGAAGGAACAGATTTCGGTAGCATCGCAGGAAACCTGGCATCGTCGTCTCGGACACTTAAACTCCAGAAGTATGGCGCTTCTTAAACAAGGTATGGTCAAAGGTATTAATTACGACTCTGCAGTTTTTCAGCCATGTATTGCGTGTATTGAGGGCAAGCAAAGTAAATTACCGTTTCCCAAGAAGTCATACACAAGAGCTTCTGAAGTTTTAGGTTTGGTACATACAGACCTGTGTGGTCCTTTACCTGTTGCGTCTTTTAGTGGTGCCAAGTATTTTCTTTGTTTCATCGATGACTATAGTAGGAAAACATTTGTGTATTTTCTTCGAACAAAAGATGAAGTGTTTGAGAATTTCAAACATTTTAAGGCTATGGTTGAAAATGAAACCAACCAGAAAATTAAGATTCTCCGTAGTGACAATGGTGGTGAGTTTGTTAATATAAAATTACAGACTTCATTGAAGAATAATGGCATCAAGCATCAAACTACGGTCCCACACTCGCCACAGCAAAATGGAGTAGCTGAGCGTGCAAACAGGACCATTCTAGAGAAAGCGAGATGCTAAGCTGGACAATAAATTCTGGGCAGAAGCGGTCAACACTGCAGTCTACTTGAAAAACAGAAGCCCAACCAAAGCTGTCCCTGGATTAGTTCCAGAGGAGAAATGGACCAATAAAAAGGTGAATATTAATTATTTACATGTATTTGGCTGTATTGCTTATGCTGTTTCTCATATTCGAAAGAAACTGGATTCCAAGTGCAAACAATACATATTTGTAAGTTATTGCGAAGATACGAAAGGTTACAGGTTGATAGAACCTGATTCATTTAAGTGTATCAAGGCAAGAGATGTTAAATTCTTGGAAAATACATTTATTACTGACTTAGCAGATAGGTCACATGATGATATTTATAAAAACATGAGCTCATTAAATCTCTCTAGTTCAAGTATCGGGCAAACTGCATAGGCACAGTCTGATTCCAATGAGATTTCAGAAACTGATGAGTCTCCTGAGCACTCTGAGACATCTTCAACAAAGAGGCGTGCAAGGGAGACAAGTATTATCACAGTAAGTGACTCTGAGAGCGGGAACAGTTCTGATGCAAATGATACTTTGGATTCAACTTACATTCCAGGAGAATCGTCAATAGAAGATGCACTGGCATCATCAGATTATGAAGATTCAATGATGTTGAATGGGTCTGCACAACTAGTATGTAGATTAAGCAGTTATGATGAAGAACCGGAGACAGTGAAAGAGGCACTGAACGGTCCAGATGCAGCTAAGTGGAAAGAAGCAATAACAGATGAGTATAAGTCTTTTATCAAAAACAATTGTTGGACCCTTACTGAAAAACCAAGTGACCAGAAACCAGTTAAATGCAAATGGATTTTGAAGAAGAAAAGAGGTCTCAATGGTGAATTGTTGAAATATAAGGCACGACTTGTGGCAAAGGGCTACACGCAACAATATGGAGTAGATTATGAAGAAACATTTTCTCCAGTTGTAAGATACTCTACAATTAGGACTCTGATTGCTATTGCTGCTCAATATAACTTAAATATTGATCATTTGGACGTAAAGACTGCATTCTTAAATGGCGATTTAAAAGAAACTGTTTATATGGAGCAACCAGAAGGTTTTGAGATAAATGGCAAAGAACAATTTGTTTATAAATTAAACAAAGCCATTTACGGATTGAAACAAGCATCTAGAATGTGGTATGAAAAAATTAATGATGTTTTAATGAAGAAATTTGGATTTAGTAGAACATCATCAGAACCATGTGTTTATTTCAAAAGATTACAAAGCGAGATTATAATAATTGCTTTGTACGTCGATGACATACTTTTGTTCTCATCAAATAATTCATCTTTAAGGTCTAAAGTCAAGAATGACTTGAAAAAGGAGTTTGACATGCATGATCTGGGACCAGCCCATCAGATATTGGGGATGAGGATCTGTAAACAGGGAGATAAGATCACTCTGGATCAGTCAGGTTACATAGTGAAAGTCTTAGAGAGATTTCATATGACAGACTGTAAACCTGCGAAAACTCCGATGGAAAAAGGATTAAAGTTAACTGCAAGTCAAGAAAATAATAATAAATATGATTATAGGAATTTAATAGGCTGTCTTATGTATATTGCAGTTTGTACCAGACCTGATATTTCTCATGCTGTGAGCGTGCTGAGCCAGTTCAACGAATCTCATTCAGAAACTCATTGGAAAGCAGCTAAGCGTGTGTTGCGCTATCTCAAAGGTACTAAAGATTATTGTTTAATTTTTCAAAAGAGTGAGCTGAATGTCACTGCATATGTAGATGCAGATTGGGCAGGTGACGAAAACGATCGTAGATCTTATACCGGTTTTGTTTTCAAACTTGGTAGTAGCACAATATCATGGGAGAGTAGAAAACAGAAAACAGTGGCTCTCTCTAGCACGGAGGCTGAATATATGTCTTTATCAGATGCCTGTAAGGAGGCTTTGTTTGTTAAAAAAATATTGTATGAACTACTTGGAAAGTTTAGCAAAATATTGGTTTATAATGATAATCAATCTGCTCAAAGATTATGTACTAATCCTGTATATCATAGCAGAACAAAACACATAGATGTAAGGCACCATTTCATAAGAGATATTGTTAAAAAGGACATTATTAAAATTGAGTATTTGTCAACTGATGAAATGATAGCCGATATCTTAACGAAACCCTTAACGAAGGAAAAACACGATTTGTTTTTAAAGGATTTAGGTTTATTCAAATTGTGTTAGTTGTATATTTAAAGTGTATAACGTGTTATTTAAGGACCAGTTAGTTGTGTGGTACATCGCCTTTAGTTTAAGGGCAAGTGTTGTAAATAGTAAACTAAAAGGCCATGTATCAATGGTATGTATGTGGCATAGAGCATACTGTGACTGACACAAAGAACTTGTCTTTGCTTTTTCTTATGTAACGTGTGTCTACTTTTGAATAAATCTTATCGCATCTTACTATATAATATTATTTTCCAAACAATAATCCAATAGTCTGAACGTGTTAGACCGAATCTGACCAAGCCTGAGCGTGTCTGACCGAGTCCAAACGAATCTGACTGAGTCTGAACGTGTCTGACCGAGTCCGACTGATTATGAACGTGTTTGACGGAATCTGACCGAATCTGACCGAACCTGACCGAACCTGACCGAGTCCAAACATTAAGCCGGGTCCAGACTACCGTAATGTAACGCGAATCCACCGTGTAATGTAACGCGAATTCTAGGTGTGGCCGGCACCGCGAGCATTACATGTAATGCTCGCGGTTGGTCCATCGGCTGTCGGTTTTTGCGCGAGCACAAAGGCGCACGCAGTATTCGCGTTTTCAATTCGCTTTGAGTTCGTGTGCCGTCCACATTGTTGACATGAATTAAACGTAATCGTTACATTCTTGTTACACCAGTCTGGACCCGGATTAGTTAGTTTGACTCTTCATCTGACTCTGACTCTAAATGAGACTTTGAGACAATAGACAAAGCGTTTCGAATTCAGTAATTGAGCCAAAGCTTTTACATTTATAAAAAAAAACATCGTTTAAGTAAATAAAACTCTTTTTTAATTTCTCGTTCTGAAAAGATTTTTAAATGTTACAAATAATGGGTAAAAAAAATTATGCCCCTGGCAACACTCAACAAATATGGCGTGACAGTAATGTCAAATTATACTTTTTGTTTACATAAGTATAAAATGCGGTAACAAAGAAATACAAAGTGAAATTGAATACTTACTTGTGAAATGATATATAGTGGCACATTCCTTTTTTGTTAGTGTGATTTCTACACCATTTCACAACACAAACCTTCATTTTAAAATATCAAAACACGGACTCGTGACGTAGTTTACGCGGGGAACGTTCATATGCGACTGACGTATGGATCGTACGACGCAGGATATATGTCCCGCGTGTTTTTGGCTTCAATTCTCAGTGGCCTACTATCAATCTGGACATTTTTTAATCTAAGTACATACGTCTTACAATCGCGTCCAATATTTTAATCAACATACAACCTTGCACTGGCTTGCAATTTGCCAAAAACGTAAGAAAATTTGAATTTCGCGGGCTGGTCGAAGCATTCACCTTAATGGAAGCTTACCTTTTGAAAACTCTGTCCACGTTTTGAAATATAGAGAAAATAGAACTGAAAGTAAAGGACTATATTAAACTTTTTTTCTTATGCTTATTTATTTAGAATCTCCAGCAAAAGCCATACACAAAACATGACATAAATAATGGGAAACGAAGTGTACTACGAACGAACGAACGAAGTGTATATTTGTAAACAGTTTTTATTGAATAATAAAAGTAAAAAAAAAAACTCCTTTCAGTATTTCTAATGATATTATAATAAACTTTTTAACATTGTTCTACTTTATGCACAGAATAATAACTAGAACTAGTAACTGCTTTATGTTCCATTTACAGTTCCACCAAGTGAAGGGTTTTCGTATAATGCTCCAAGGTTGCATCCGGTTAAATAATCATTTCATTTCGATGATGAAAGGCAAACATAACCAAATATGAAATATCATAGAACTTTAAAATACTGTACCCAAATAAAAAATACATTTTTCTAATAGTTGCAACATTCCATTGTGGTGCCATCGGAGGATTTTTTTTTGTGATTTAGGCTATTTTTGGAACGTTGTTGGCGGGCGTGATACATTGTTACGATCAGTGACCGGTGGCTAATATAAGCTACCGCAAAAATATTGGGTGATTTTAACCTTCATGTAGATTAGAACAACTGTAGACATTCGGGATGTCAAAATAATGAATTCTTGAATATGCGTAGTTATTCTTTTGAAAATTGTATTATTTATTTATTTCAATAAAGTAGCTAAAGTAGGCAGGACCGAGTGGAGTCAAGGGGGGAGGTGGCGAGCGCAGCAAGCCGTCGACCTGCGTAGCGTAACGAAGGTTGAGTGGGTGGTGGGTTGAGCGGGATCTCATGGCGACATGGAGAGAGCGACTGTCGCAACCCCGTGCAGGGCACGCCATGATAGTGGCGATAAGTCCCCTCTTTGAGGAGTGGCTTGAGAGACGCCACGGCGTCCTCACCTTCCGCCTGACGCAGGTCCTCACCGGACACGGAGTGTTCGGGAGATTCCTGCACCGAATCGGGCGGGAGGAAACGCCCGGGTGCTTCCATTGTGAGGATCGACCGGAGGACACGGTGGAACACACGGTGGAGGTGTGCCCCGCGTGGGCGGAGCACCGCCGTGTCCTCGAAGCGGCGATCGGCGGCGGCGACCTCTCGCGTCCGGCCCTGGTGCAAGCCATGGTCCGGAGCGAGACGGAATGGGACGCCGTCACCTCCTTCTGCGAAGCAGTAATGCTAGAGAAGGAGGTGGCGGAACGTGAGAGGGAGAGAACCTCTCAACGTCCCGGCCGCCGCGGGAGACGCCCCGGGCGTCGGGGGCCACCACCACGTGGCCCCGGCCACCGTAGGCGCGGGCCTGTGGACGGTGAGCTATGGGCTAGCTCGCCGTCCGTCCGTCTCATGACGACAGGCCGTGTCGACGGCGCGTTCGTGTTCCACGCGCGCCTCATAGAGAGTCAGCAAAAAGGAAGGGGTCCGTAAGGACCGATGCCTGCCGGGGTTGCGGGACTATTCGAAAGAGATACCGTGGCCCCGGAACACAAAGGGCGATGAAGGAACATGGATGGGTTTTAGTCAGTAAAAGTCTGACACTCCCATCCTGCTCCGCCCAGAGCGGGAGGGGTTATTTGATGATTTCCCATCCGAAAAAAAAAAAAAAAAAAAAAAAGGTTGAGTGGGTGAAGCGTAACTCAGGGGCGACGACAAGCAAACTTTAGGGTAGCGTTTTTTTTAATGGGACTGAGTTTTTAAATAAGGTTTTTTACTTTCATTTTATTTGGTTTTTATAGGTAATATTTTTTTTTATTGATTTTTAGAATGTTTTAGGGGTTCTTAAGGGTTTTCATACTGATTTAGGGGTAGTTGTAACGGATTTTACAATTATTTTAAGGATTCTGGATTCTCAAAATTGTATGATGGTAAGGAATACTTCTCAAGAACACGACAACACGCGAGCTGCGCGCAGCTTTGTATGCCATGCTAAAGTAAGGCCAATAGGGAACGTGCAGGAACTATATAGGTGGCAGCACTAATCGACAAATCAGACACTATGCGGACAGAAAAGGAAACTTATCACTTCTCAAGAAGTTCTCATCGTGCTTTCAATTTACTTAGACAAAATTGTCTCTTCAATTATATTATTTTTGAATATGCTAAAAGGTATAAAAATATGAGTTCCGGTCTATCAATAACGATCGTCAGCGTAACATAAATGTTTATTAATATGAATTTTATATCTTTCGTTTACTTTCTGATGAAAATTGTGGTGTATGAAGACATGGTGGCTGGCATAACTAAGATAGTTTTCTTATTTTCAACACATGTTATATATAATGGAAGGAAATCCTTTATCAGCGAGAACAATATCTCCAAGCTCTAATAAATCAATTAGTTCACAATCATTTGATGAAGCAATCAATAAAATGCAGTCCGTAGCATTTAGATACAAAACTTAAAAAACCAAAGGAGCCAACTAAAAACATTATTGTGGGTTTAAAACCATGTTTTTATTCTGAATACATGTGGAGTCTTTGATTAACTGTTGAGGGATATTCGGTGTGAACTTTAGTGCGGTTTACTTCTAAGTAAACCAATAAAAATGTCCAGATTCCGTGTTCGAAACAAAACGGAACGTTTTAAGTGAAGCCACTTTTTTATAAATGTGTGAGTGAGCGCCGCGCTCGGGAGTGTATTACGTATCGAATTTGCGTTAGTGTGCAATGTGCGTGTAATACCAGTGGCGGAGACTTACCCATAAATGTGGGAGATTTTCAGTATTTTACGTTCAGCGTAAAATATATCATCAACAGTAATGTCAAATTATACTTTTTGTTTACATAAGTTTAAAATGCGGTTACAAAGAAATACAAAGTGAAATTGAATATTTACTTGTGAAATGATATATAGTGGCACATTCCTTTTTTTTAGTGTGATTTCTACACCATTTCACAATACAAACCTTCATTTTAAAATATCAAAACACGGACTCGTGACGTAGTTTACGCGGGGAACGTTCCTAGGCGACTGACGTATGGATCGTACGACGCGGGATATATGTCCCGCGTGTTTTTGGCTTCAATTCTCAGTGGCCTACTATCAATCTGGACATTTTTTAATCTAAGGCGGTTTAGTAGAACACGTGTATGGTGAAGTAAAAATGTTTCTGGTACTTATGTTTGCACGGACGGTTGATTTTGAGGGCCTTTTCAATGCAGAGTGTAACAAAAACAAGTTGTTTTCAAATATTTTTCTTTACTGCGTTTATCCATTTTTTGCGTTTTTCACCAAGACATGGTATGATAGTAGTAGTCTTTGGAAAGTAATAGAATTTTACGCTAATTGATTTATTTTCATTTTTGTGGATGTATTGGTACCTACATCCAGAAATGCAACAATGCATTATGATTAGTTAATTAATTTTCACTATAAAATTAATTCTGTTTACTTGTTAGAAAAGTCAATGTCAAGCATTAATAGAGCACAAGATTCGGATTGGTGACGCCAGTTGGCAGCACCGTCGTTGTGCACGTTCCCTATATAATAGATCACATTTGACATCTGTCAGTTCAAAGTAATGATTAGGTACCTTCTTTTGTCAATTACAATATTGTAATCGTAATGAGGGATTTTCTTTTTAGCACTTTCCTAGTCACTGGATAGATGGCGCTGAACTTAGTATGATAATGCAAGGAACAGAACTTAAAAAAACTGATTTTAACAAAGTGCGAGAAAACTGGGTTATATTTGGAAGGTTAAGCAAACGAAAGTGTCAGTCAACGAGCGTATTTGACGTGACGCAATGTTTTTTTTTCCAAGCGTTTTGGCTATGGCACCAACTATCATAGTCAGTTCAACGCCATCTATAGAGTTCTTGGCAACTAAGTTTTTTTTAATACCTCAAAAGGAAAGCCTTCCATTGAAAAAATTAATTGTGCAGTTCTAATTTCAAAAAAATAAATAATATTTTAATCGAGCTCATTATAGTCTTTAATGTTTGTTAACTGTTTTGTTGTTGTTTTTTTTTGTTATTGTTAATATTTTTTTGTTACTAATCCGTTCGTTGTTTGTTGTCATAAAATAAATTGAAAATACATTATTTCTTATATTTTTCGTAAAACCTATTTTATTTTTTCTTGAACCCTCCCTGTACTTGACAAAATAACGAATAAATACGTACCATACATCATTATAACATTCACACGAGTTTCAGTTATAAAAGTAATTAAACGAGCTTATATGATTATCGACTTGACTGTACATGCGCGTATCTGCACTCGCAGCTAATTTTCGAGCCGTCATTAGTTTGAATCGTACTGTACAAGCTTTTACTAAACATTTGTAGGTATGTGGGTTGGTTGGTATGTAGTGGGAATGTTTGTTCAAATATTGCAATTAAGATTTGAACTACTTCCTGATGTCTGATTGAGCTGAGATTTTGTATACTTGCGTCACTTCGGTGACAAACTGACAATGCAATAGGGAACGTGCACAACGACGGTGCTGCCAACTGGCGTCGCCAATCCGAATCTTGTGCTCTATTAATGCTTGACATTGACTTTTCTAACAAGTAAACAGAATTAATTTTATAGTGAAAATTAATTAACTAATCATAATGCATTTCTGGATGTAGGTACCAATACATCCACAAAAATGAAAATAAATCAATTAGCGTAAAATTCTATTACTTTCCAATGAATACTAATAGTATACCATGTTTTGGTGAAAAACGCAAAAATTGAATAAACGCAGTATATAAAAATATTTGAAAACAACTTGTTTTTGTTACACTCCACATTGAAAAGGCCCTCAAAATCAACCGTCCATGCAAACATACCAGAACCATTTATACTTCACCATAGACGTGTTCTACTAGACCGCACTAAAGTTCACACCGAAAATCCCTCAACAGTTAATCAAAGACTCCACATGTACTCAGAATATAAACATGGTTATAGCCACAATAATGTTTTTAGTTGGCTGCACTCCTTTGGTTTTTTAAGTTTTGTATCTAAATGCTACGGACTACATTTTATTGATTGCTTCATCAAATGATTGTGAACTAATTGATTTATTAGAGCCTGGAGATACTGTTCTCGCTGATAAAGGATTCCCTTCCATTTAACATGTGTTGAAAATAAGAAAGCTATCTTAGTTATGCCAGCCACCATGTCTTCATACACCACAATTTTCATCAGAAAGTAAACGAAAGATATAAAATTCATATTATTAAACATTTCTATTACGCTGACGATCGTTATTGATAGACCGGAACTCATATTTTATACCTTTTAGCATATTCAAAAATAATATAATTGAAGAGACAATTTTGTCTAAGTAAATTGAAAGCACGATGAGAAGTGATAAGTTTCCTTTTCTGTCCGCATAGTGTATCTTTTATCGATTAGTGCTGCCACCTATAGTTCCTGCACGTTCCCTATAATAAGATGTAACCTGATGCTGCACCCAAGATTGTCTGCTTACTAGGGAACTCTTCAACGGTTAGTGCATGGAGTTAAAACTTTCTTTACCACAAACTGCTGCTGCAGACAGTATGTCCCTCACAAGATAACTCTTCAATGGCTATAGTAAAAAAGTTTGAATAAAAAGCATTTTTAATGAAAACTTATGGTTACTGCGAATATTTCGATCTTGAAATAAATATTGTGAATGTTTGCAACGAAATACTTAAACGCATTAATGATTCAAATGATTGTAAATTTGATATGCCATGTGAGTGTTTCAGGAACAATAAATTATTAAAAAAATATAAAAAGAAAATTATTAGAATAAGTAGTCTCTAATTAGTATCTTATTAGTATCTTAGTTTCTTAGTATCTTATTGAACAATAAAAGTAGGTACAAATGTTTTGCTTAATTTGTCATAACCTATTGTGATTGTGAAAACCCTACCAAAATAGGTAACAATTTTGCACGTACTTATGAAGCTTTGCCTCTGTTCCGTTTACCTACCTATGTTTTATACTAATAACTATGACACTGATAATTTAAAATTGCACACTATGAATTAAGGTTATTTTGGCCATTTTAGGCTACTTTGCAGAAAAAATAATATGATCGACTTTTGATATTTTTAGCAACTTTGAGCGCCCCTCATCTGGCAACACTGGTTCTTTTCTATACGTCAAGTCGTGAGTCGAGACGTTTTCAAAATGGTTTGTAAAAATATTTCTCATCTTTGAAGTTACGACCAATCTTACTAAAATGAAATATTGTCACGGGTTAAAACTAATTTGTGAAAAGAGTTACTTGCATATATTGATATATTTCTTGAAGGAATGTTGTGTGGAAATCCCATACAAGACCGGGCCCTAAGCCATACTGGAATGTTGTTTTGGTGGAAAATGTGATTGTTTCAACAATGTGTTTCTAACGTAGTATTCAGACTTCATCATTTGTGTAATCTACGTGTATATTTTGTGAAGTGAAATCCTTATTGTTTTTAATTCAGTGATGTTGTTTTTCTATTTCAGGGTAAGGTTAAGTGCTCTGAGTTACGCACTAAAGACAAGAAGGAGCTGTTCAAACAGCTCGAAGAGTTGAAGACAGAATTAACCAATCTTCGTGTTGCTAAAGTGACCGGAGGCGTTGCATCCAAGCTCTCCAAAATGTAAGTTTTCATAAAATTTTATTTTAACTGTGATTACTATGCAATAAGGTAACCAGTAAGGAGTAAGGAAAACGGATATTATTAATTAAGGAATCAAAAACCTGCTTCTTGAAATTTTATGCTGTGTTGAAAGGACAAAAATATAAGTAAGTACCTTTTTTGTCTGCACATACAATCCTTGCATATCTTTTCCTACACTTTACCAGTACCATCACAGCGCCACAGTATTATTGTCTGTATATCACCAACTCTAAAGTAAACCCTACTAGTACTAGCTTCAGCTAGTACAGTTGCATAAAATAGGTCTGAGTTATCTTAATAGTGTGATCTTAATTTATATCAGGCTGGTGAATTTTTATGATTGGGAATAGTGAACCCAACTCTTTTGACTCAGAGGTGTTTGTTAAAAATGATCTGTGGCTAGTTAAGGCTGCTGTTGTTTGGTCTCAGTCGAGAGTCTGATTTATAAAGTGGCTTTTTAATGATGAGTCCCTCCTGGTCTGCTTGCACTTCACTCAATTTAAGTTTAACCTTAGCATAATTATTATGATGTTGATCCCTGCTGTGATTCCTCTCCAGAGTGAATTGTTTTCCAATTATGTGTCAATGCTACCGTACATGACCCCTTTCTGACAAGTTCATCAGCTGTGTGGAGCCCTGCATGCATAGAATGTTCAGATCACCTGTTTTAGGAATAAGTGACATGGCTGTTAAGTGCTGGCAGAGTACCTATGCTGATTGTGAGACTGTGACAGAGGTTTCCTTGAAACTCTTTGGTATACAATAACTGTCCAAGACTATCAGTATCTCCTAAGAGTGTAGTCTAGCAGCTAATCTATAGCATTTTCTATCTACAGAATTGTTTATCTCACACATTTGTGCTACAATATCAGAATAATGTTGTTTATTGTTGACTTTTATCTATTTTCATTTGCTATTCTGTTCACAAAATACTGGCTCATAAATACATTACAACATGAGAAATTGCTTGTTTTGTTATGATTATATAAATAATGCTTAAATCTGCACCACCTTATGGTGTCGTTTTCTCAATTTATTCAGGGTTTGTCAGCTGTAACAGTGAGTGTTAACACTCGGGTATAAGCACTGCACCAGTACCAGCATCACCTCACCTGAACTGCATCGACTTATCGCTTCCAAGGCACTCTTGTTGCATTTATAGTCGCATAACAGTGGTTATGACCTGATTACCTGACTTAAAAAGTGACAATAGTTTTCTGTAAGCTGGTGGTGAACCCACTGCGAGCTTATAAGGGTTTTATAAAAATAATCCTGAATATTTTGAGTTGACACCATAACCATAGAGTGCTTGTATGTGTACCTTGAAAGAGAAAAATGGATTTAAGATTTATAAACCGTAGTATGCAATATAAGACTGTACAAAATATTATTGCCATATTTATTTTACTGATACTCATGATTTATTTTACTTTGTTATAGACGTGTTGTGAGGAAAGCGATCGCACGAGTATACATCGTGTACCACCAGAAAATGAAAGTTAATCTGAGAAACCATTACAAAAACAAGAAGTACAAGCCCTTAGACTTGAGGACCAAGAGGACACGTGCTATGCGTAAAGCTCTTACCAAGCACGAATCTAAAATCAAGACCAGGAAAGAGATCAGAAAGAAGTCTCTCTTCCCCCCTCGTGTTTATGCTGTTAAGGCTTAAATTAAAAAAACTAACTTAAATTTTGGTTTTAATTTTATAATAATGTAGTACCTATTTCTTGAGCACAGAATCGAATCTCTCTAAACGTTAGCTATGGGCCTAAAATTGCCGCTTTAGCAGAATCATAATATGAAAAATGTTATAAAATTTAAATTCAGATACAGCGGCCATTTTAGAACCGTGGTAAGTGTTGTTTTTGAAGTTGCAACCTGAAAAAGGAAACATGGTACCAGTTTCATAATTTTGTTGTCACAGATTTTTCCGAGAATTATTTACATAGCAAAGGAATTTAGGACCGATTTATTTGTTGTACTGATCTCATAATGAACAAACCTCAACGGGGGCGACTGGGAATATACGAAAATTACAGGCTTGCTAGGAAATCTGCAATCATCCTATGATGAAAACAAAGTTATTAGATGGGTAAGGCATCTGACGCGCAAGCGCCTAGTTTTAATCATGAAATAGTTATTGAATGGAGATAGATGAGCATAAAGGGTTGTATTCATTATTTTAATTTTGTGTAACTCAGACGAAATAAAAAAGTTAAGACAACTGCGATCAGAGAAGTGAGGCTGGTTTGGTAAACATGTGTGCATTAATTGAGACTTAGTTTCATTGTAGTTTGATGTAAATGTGTGCGTCTGAGCGTGTATGCATAGAGTAAGACGTAGTTTTGCGCTGGCCTCATTTTATTGTTCGCAGTGCTGTCTTGGTTTTTAGGGTTCCGTACCCAAAGGGTAAAAACGGAACCCTATTACTAAGACTTCGCTGTCTGTCCGTCTGTCTGTCACCAGGCTGTATCTCATGAACCGTGACAGCTAGACAGTTGAAATTTTCACAGATGATGTATTTCTGTTGCCGCTATAACAACAAATACTAAAAACAGAATTAAATCAAGGGAAACCACCCATCCGAAAAAAAAAGGGGGGGCTCCCATACAACAAACGTGTTTTTTTTGCAGTTTTGTCTAATGTTTTTAAATAATGGTACGGAACCCTTCGTGCGCGAGGCCGACTCGCACTTGGCCGGTTTTTTTTATTTGCTCTGAGTAGTTGTAACTACAAACGTGTTACCTGCGCCACTCATTTTTTCATCATCTACAAAGACTAAATGTTTAACTGGCAATGTTTGTTCATCAACACAACCCTAAGATCCATTGAGCATCTTGGGAACATACGTTAGACAATTTGATTTTCGCGGTTAACCCTGGCGCTTCCGCTTAGGAAGCTAGGACGCTATCATAGCTCTAATAACTAAATTTGTCGACCCTAATGGCGCAGTGAGGTGGTGAGGCTGCCTTACGTCCCAGGTTCGAATCCCGGTTAGAGCAAATGTTTGTGTGATGATGATGAGCATGGACATATTTGTTTCCAAGTCATGGATGTTTAAATGTATAATATGTATTTACAAACAAAAAGTATATCAACTATCAGGTGTCCACGACACAAGCCTCGTTGCCTAATGTGGTACTAGATGGTGCTGTGTGTTCATGTCCAGCGCTATTTATTTATTTAAAAGAGGTTAAAACTAAATTATCCTGATTATAATATTTATCTGTATGGCTGATGCTCCAGGGTAGCCCGCGAAATTCAAAATTTCTTACGTTTTTAGGGTTCCGTACCCAAAGGGTAAAAACGGAATCTTATTAGGGTTCCGTACCCAAAGGGTAAAAACGGAACCCTATTACTAAGACTTCGCTGTCTGTCCGTCTGTCTGTCACCAGGCTGTATCGTATCTCATGAACCGTGACAGCTAGACAGTTGAAATTTTCACAGATGATGTATTTCTGTTGCCGCTATAACAACAAATACTAAAAACAGAATAAAGTTAATATTTAAGCGGGGCTCCCATACAACAAACGTGATTTTTTTGCCGTTTTGTCTAATGTATAGAAAATGGTACGGAACCTTTCGTGCGCGAGTCCGAGTCGCACTTGGCCGGTTTTTGCAATTTGCAGGCCAGTGCTAGGTTGTATGTTGATTAAAATATTGTTCGCGGTTGTAAGATGTATGTAGTTACAGAATTATATTCATCAAAATCATCAATACAACCCTCAAAGTTCATAGAGGTGGAAAAATTACTTTTCCAAGGTCAAAATCATTCTTGCACCTTTATGAACTTGGAGGGTTGTATTGATGATTTTGATTATTATAATTCTGTAACTACATACGTCTTAAAGTCGCGAATAATATTTTAATCAACATACAACCTAGCACTGGCCTGCAAATTGCAAAAACGTAGGAAAATTTGAATTTCGCGGGCTACCCTGAAAGCGCCAGCTGTACATTGAAAATACCGGCCAAGTGCGAGTCGGACTCGCGCACGGAAGTTGCCGTACCAATAACAGATAAGCAACATACAAAACTGCAAAAAAAAAACACGTTTGTGGTATGGGAGCCCCCCATATTTGTTTTATTTTCGCACGCAGCAGCATTGATCAGCGATGTACTACAGGTCAAAAAACTTTACTGAAAAGCCTAGGTCGCTGGTAATTAAATAAAAAAAAATGTCAACAGACGAGACATTGCAAAGACATTCATTTAGTTGACTTTGACAGTGACAGTTTACTTGTACGAAGTAAACAGTGATGCCAGATCTACTGATTTAGCAGTAGATCTACCTGATTTAAAAAAAAATCTACTGATCTACTGCCTTGATTGGAAATCTACCTGCTTTTTTTAAAATCAGATCGTATCATCAAGTTATTGACGACGTGACGTGTCATCTGGCTTATAGGCCTTAAAAACATGACATTTGTTCAACAACCGTAGTAAGTATCGAAAAATATTGCAGTCTTCTTTGTTTTATCAAATTAATAAAAATGTACGAAGATAAAACGTGTCAAAGATCATGAGTTTGACTTGTGACGTCACATTTGAGTAAAAAATGTACTCAAATGTGACATGTGACGTCACACGAGTTTGCGACGCACTGTATCGTCTTCATTTTTGTTTACGTGAAAATGAAAAAATACATGTCCAATATTTTTAGGAAATCAATCTGACGGACTAATTAGCCTTTTTTTTGTCATGTACCCTATTCAAGCTCAAGTCCTTTTTACCTCATGTGGTTATGACTTTTTTAATCTACTGATTTTTCCATCGATCTACTGCTAAAACTTTAAATTTTCTACTGATTTCTTCAGATTCCATCTGGCAACACTGGAAGTAAACAAGGATCACGGTGTGTGTTGCATCGGCTTTCCCGGCGCTACATCCCGTATATTTTTGTAAGATTTTTATACCTCCGTAACTTTTTTTGAACATGCTCAGGCACTACTTCTTGTTACTACTACATATTCTTAATATCGAAACTGTTTTCTGTTATAATCAAAATGGCTTCATACTGTACTGTCCTTGTATGGGTGAGTTTATCACAAGATATGCATTGTTTAAAAAAATAAACCTTTACTTGCACTTGCTGAATTTCATAAGAACGCATCTTTCAACTGCACTACAGTTTTATTTCTTATTTTTTAGGGAGATTTGGCAATCAAGCTGATCACTTTTTGGGAGCATTTGCATTTAGTAAAGCTTTGAATAGAACTTTGGTTCTTCCTCCATGGGTGGAATACAGATTTGGTGAACCTAAATCTATACAAGTACCTTTTGACACATACTTTAAAGTTGAAGGTTTATCTATATACCATAATGTGATCACAATGGAGAACTTCATGAAGGATTTGGCCCCTGTCGTTTGGCCAGTTCAAAAACGAATCTCTTTTTGTTACACACAAAGAATGGGTGAACATGAAAACAGTTGTAATGCGAAATCTGGAAACCCGTTTGGTCCATTCTGGGATACATTCAACATTGATTTTGAAAATTCTGAATTTTATGGACCTTTGAATTATGACATTTATAACAAAGCAATGATAGACAAATGGAAACTTAAATATCCTCCAAAAGAGTGGCCTGTTCTGGCTTTTACTGGTGAGTTAATACTTATCATTTATGTGTATTATTCACTCACTTCAATGTTTACAGCAAGAAGCTACACAATGGAACTGGATTAAGAAACACCTACCTAATTCACATTAAATACAATAAAAAAAAGTTTCATCTCCTTGAACCTTGTTTAAGAGCCTGCATAGTTCTGCAATTGTCAATGTTATATGTGCTGATATTATTGAATGTGAATCATCATTATTTATTATATCAAGAATTTTTGTGGACAAAGTCAAGTGCTAGTATCAACTAGCACTTTGCCCGTGACTTTGTCCACAAAAAATGTGATAGCTTGGCTTATGTGCATGACATCAATATAATTTATAGCCTTTGTTATTTGGTAAAGATGTAGCTTTCTAATGGTGAAATATTTTTTAAAATCGGTTGAGTAGTTCTTGAGTTAAATTGTAACAAACACACAAACAAAAAATCAAATATTTCCTCTGTAAAATATTAGTTTATATAAAAATATATCATATAAAAGACTTTTCTTCATGTATTGTTTCTTTAATTATTGGATTATGTTTTCAGGAGCTCCTGCAAGTTTCCCAGTACAAAAAGAAAATGTCCATTTACAAAAGCACCTTTGGTGGAGTGAGGATATAGCCAATAAGACAAGATTATTTATCAAGAAGAATATGAGTGGAGGTGGTTTCCTAGGTATACATTTGAGAAACGGACAGGATTGGGTAAAAGCTTGTCAGCATGTTAAAGACAGCACTATGTTATTTGCCGCCCCACAGTGTGTAGGATATAAAAATGAAAGAGGACCATTATCATTATCCATGTGTCTACCACAACCTGCTGTTATAATCAAGTAAGGACTTTAAATTAATATTACCTGCATCTCTTAAACAGCCGAGCTGTAGTAACAATAATACTAATTAAAGATAATATTTACAGGCAAGTGAAGAGGGCCATCAAGAAACTGGATAACATAAAATACATTTTTGTTGCATCAGACTCAAATCATATGCTAAGTGATTTAAAAAAAGGACTACATCATGCTGAAATATCAGTTACCAGGTTACAGCCAATGAATCCACATCTAGACTTAGCTATTCTTGGTCAAGCTAACTATTTTATTGGCAACTGTGTGTCATCATATTCAGCATTTGTGAAGAGAGAAAGAGATGCGAGAGGTTTACCTTCAGAATTTTGGTCTTTCCCACACAGAAAAAAAAGTAAACATGAAGAGTTGTAATTGTAAAAGTTATTGCTATTTCTACAGTATTACAGAAATAATGATGGAGCTGTGACATTTTTTGACTCATGTTATAATAGATCGCATAAAGGATGACCCACGCTAGACCGTGTCGGATCCGAGCCAAATGTCGGCCGTAGCACGGTCAACTAAATATTACATATATTTTCTATAGACAAACAGAGTGACGGCTGAGCAACGGACAATACGGCCGACACTGCTCAGACCCGACACGGTCTAGTGTGAGTCAAGCTAAATGAATCCGATAAAATTGGTATAACAACCACAAATCGCCTATGTACAGGAGAGCCACTATTAGACTAGGATGTCCTCAGGGACTAATTAATAAATGTATAATTTATAAAACTCAAGAACAAATGGAAGAAAATGTGCCGGGGATTGTGTGTGTGCGCACCGAATCAGACTACAGGAGCTAAACACGAGTTTTAAAATGCAAAAAGCATGTGATTCACTGCAATAAACTAAACCAGAAAAATATATGATATTCTTCAGGATATATGCTAATACGATAGTGTTTTGAAAACATAATACAACTACTTTTACTCGATAAAAAAAAATCACGAAATTATCTTTAAAATTTTCTTTTAACGAGTCAAAACCATAAAATACATGTGATCATTCTGATTTTTTGGCAAATAATTCTACAAGCAACATATTAGCATGATAGTGTTTTATTTTTTTAGTCCAATCAATAGATTTTTTGTAAATCGCAAAAAAAACACTAATTTCGCAATATTCGGCCCGCAGTGACTGACGTAACAACCACTTTGTAGTGCAAGCTGATTAGAACTTTATTCTAACAGTATTTCAAACGAAGTTTGAACCACCCATTGACATATATATTACTGCGTAAGGACTGGGTGGACCGCATGTTACAATGACGCCTCGAACGTGGTCGGGTGGATTTACTCAACAAAAATTTCTCCGAACAAAAAATTCAAAAATATTAAAACACATTGGAATGCTAGTAAAACCAAATAAAATCATTGTAGGATACCTATAATGTTCCTACATTGTGTTTAGACCAACATTTAAAGTATAGATCAGAAGATATCAGCATTCCAATATACACAGGTGAGATGGTGATGACGACGGTGGTATGGCACTGATTTATCTATGAATAGTGATGATTTCGTGTGTATGGTGATGACGCTTTATACATGAGTGTCAGACCTGCCTGGAGTATGACTGTCATCGAAGGTCTGACGATGGAGACGGAATGCAGATGCGAGAGGTCCGTAACAGTTTACAGCAGCTCTTTCGTTTTTCTGCTCATGTCATGCACCTTAATGAGAACTTTTAACCAAACTAGAGTATGACTTTCATGGAAGGTCTGACGATGGAGACGGAAGGCAGTTGCAAGAGGTCCTCAAGGGTTTATAGCATCTATATCGGGTTTGGGCTCATTTCATGCACCTTGATGAGAACTAGCTGGAATATGACTGTCATCGAGTGTCTAAAGATGATGACGTATTGAATCCATACTAATAAAGCTGAAGAGTTTGTGTTTGGTTGGTTGAACGCGCTAATTTCAGGAACTTCTAGATCGAGTTAAGAACATTTATTAGTGTTGGATAGCCCATTTATCGAGGAAGGCTACCTCCTTGTATAACATCACGCTGCAACCAATAGGAGTGGAGCATCAATGAAAAGATGTTGCAAAAACCGAAAAAAATATTATTTTTGAGAGCTTCCGTTGTGTGCGCTGCTTAAACGATTAAAGTTACGCAACAATCATGTACGACGGAATTGCTTCTCTTAAAAAGTTATAAAAAAAGTCCGGGATAGCATATGTCTCTCTTTTAAGGTTAATGTCTCATAATCTCTCCCCTCTCTCTCTTATGTGACGCAGACGAAGTTGCGCGGGTCAGCTAGTATTATGATAACGTGGAGCTGATCTGATGATGGAGCTGGAAGGTGGCCATAGGAACTCTGTAATGAAACGACGCAACCCCATTGAATTTGGACTCAGTTGATTTGTCTTGATAAGTACTTTGTCTCTAGATGGTATCCAGGGTCTGATGATGGAGCTAGAAGGTGGTTATAGGAACTCCGTTATAAAACAACATAACCCCATTGAATTGGGACTCGTTTGATTCGTCTTGACGAATACTTTGTCTCTAGATGGTATCCAGGGTTTGATGATGGAGCTGGCAGTTGGCTATAGGATGTTCTTCGTAATATAACGACCTAATCCCATCTAGTTTGGGCTTGTTTGATTCGTCATGAAGAGTACTTCGGTCCTAAATGGTAACCAGAGTTTGAAGATGAAGCTGGAAGGTGGACATACATAGGATCTCCGTAATAAAACGACTTTATCACATTGAGTTTGGGCTCATTTGATTCGTGGTTTTAGATGAGTCAAAGAGAGTTAAGAGTGTGGGTGAGAGTGAGTTGAGTTTGGAGTGTGTGCCTAATAAATACTTTTTCTTACTGTTTCTTCCTAGATTGTGTAATGACGTTATAAGTTGATGGTAAAAGTTTTAAAGGAAAAGTTGTAATTATTTTTGCACATTTTAATAAAAGATGTTTTTAAAAAAGTTTGTTTACTTTAAATTTATTATTATTTCTAAGTTATTTGAAATTTTGTCAGTTTTTTGGTTATCGACTACTTGTTTAGTACTTCTATGATTGATTTAATTGCCAAATGACTGACCAAATTATTATTTTATTCGCTTTTGCTCTATTTTTTATTTTTCTTTTCCCGATATCTTTTAGCTGCTTCACGCCATTTCTTGCGCTTTACTCTCGTAAAAAAAAAATCGAATCCAAAGTCCAAAAAGAAGAAGTCCAAGAGAGTAGAGATACTCTCTTGGACTTTTTCGTTTATTGATTCGAATTGACATTTCTCTTTTCTATTTTGATACCTGTTATTTTCTTTTTCTTACGAGTATGAACTGCTTCATGCGGCTGGCATTGTTCTCCGTTTATTTGTAGCTATTTTCTGTTTTTCTAACTGAACTTCTCCTGTACTTCGCTTTCTTTTACTCATAGTTGTGATCTGAATATAAACAGTTAATAAATAGGTACAATTCTAATAGTAGGGTAAAACATGAAACAGTATTCTACTTAAACATTCTATAAGTAGTGATAGATACTCGTTAATGATGATTTTGATTGATAGTTGGTGAAAAACGGCTTTTTTTCGTCAAAATCGTCATCACCATACACATGAGGTCATCACCGTTCATTATTTGTAAACGGTGATGATGGGTATGGTCATGACGATTGGGACGCTACGTCGATTTTTCTAGAAAACTAATAACAATAGTAAGATGCCCCTTTTTTCTTTAGCATCTTCACTTATAACTAAGTTCTTTTTTAAATTAATCTTGATGTTATTTTATGTACTTACCGTGAACCACAGCATGATGGGAATGACGACAACTTTGTTTAAACAACTTTTTTGGTCAGTTCACAACAATTTTTGGTCTCGGCGCGCGTGTTAGGCTGGCTTGCAGCTCGCTTCACGGTTTGCTATGAACAGAGGAAGCTGGGCAGGGTATTTCGGGCCGCGTAAATGCTACGCATACAGACCTACCTTCGCTTTGATATTTCCGTGACGGTGTTGACGAATTTCGATGCTAAAATTTTATTTATTAATTGAATATTTATTTTACGAAGAAATTATTATTTACTTTCTAGAAAGTTTTAGACAATATGGATAAATATAACTCATAAATTACAATCTACTTCATACGTCGGGTATTCGACTTATTTGCCGGCAAAAGTAAAGAGTAGCATTTTTTTCACAGACGGTGATGATTTTGATAGAAGTATTAATTTTATTATTAGTAATCTATTGGGTTTGAGTATATTTGGGTTAAAGCACATTATAAAACAAGGCTATATACACCCTGTAAATGTAAAAAAGTTACGACACTCGAGCAATATTTATTTTTTTACGCCCTCAACGTGATTTTTCGACAGTTTTGTAAATCCACCCGGTCCCAAAATGGTCTTCCCTATAGCGAACTAAGCTAGAACGCGTTCGGCTGTCTTCGGGAGCGGTCGTAAATTTTACAAGCAAAAATGCCAAGTTGTGTCGTGAAGGGATGCGTGAACTACGACAAAAAGCACAATAAAATAAATGATAACATTTCTTATCACCGGTAAGTTACAAAA
The DNA here is from genome assembly GCA_905147715.2 of Xestia xanthographa. Taxonomy (NCBI): domain Eukaryota; kingdom Metazoa; phylum Arthropoda; class Insecta; order Lepidoptera; family Noctuidae; genus Xestia; species Xestia xanthographa. Next base: position 16,183,370 of record LR990655.1, on the reverse strand, counting down.
AATATTATATCAACTTCTAACATTATTTAAAACAATTTTCTTGCGTATTTGTCTCAACGTTTGGCAAAGACGACGCGAAGCCGCGTAAAAGTTAGACATAACTTTGCAGCGGCGCGCGTTTTAGCCGATGAAATGAAAAGATTTAATAATTCATATCATAAAATTAATTTTATATGTATAAAATATTTTTTATTGTTTATTACAAGCAAATTAAAATGTGTTTTTATGTACTTACTGGTAAAAATCTATAAGTACAGTGAAAATACGTATTTAATTTGCAGATTTCCTACTGATTCGGTGCGAAATGAAGCTTGGAGTCGTGTCATAAGACAGGAACGTGGTGAACCATATTTTAAGTCAAATAGCTATTTACGTGTTTGTTCCGCACACTTCTTCTTCTTCTTCAAGTCGGTTAAAAATACCCGCTCTTACAAGGTTACGTCTAGGGGCAGACCACGCCGATTGACATCGTAGTTCTAATAGATGGCGTTAGTGTTTCTGTATGGCGACCGCGTTCGGCGAACGTATCTTTACTATTTAAATCAATGGAACCACCACAAATAGAGTTGCTAATTTAGCTCCTGTAGTCGCCTTAAGTAACAAATTGACATGCATTTTTTTATATTTATCCTCGTCGCCAACCTCATTGGCTCCAGGTCAATCGAGTAAGATATAAAAGTTTTGTAATTAAGTAATTATTTTATTTTTATATAATATCTCTCTCATTGAAACCAATATAAAATTAAACATAGAAAGGCAGTTATTATTCAAATGTACCCATATAATATATGAACACCTTGGTTTTCCCGATCTTCCTTTAGGGAGCAGAGACATGCGACATTGTGTACCTATGCAGGACCGACGCAAGATTGACGCCCTTAGGTGGTGTTGGAGGCGCATGTTAAGGATTTCCTGGACCGCTCATCTGACTAACATGGCAATACTCAAAGAACTCAATATTAAACAAAGACTGTCGTCGCTTGTGCAATTACGAATCCTCAGATTCTTTGGACACGTTACCCGCAACAATGATTCCATGGAGCGTTTGGTAGTTCCGGGTAGAGTCGAAGGCATGAGACCACGTGGTCGATCACCAACCCGATGGACAGACTCCATTAAATCTGTCACCAAGATCCCTCTGGCAGAATGTGCTCGCCATGCGGCCAATATAGACCGGTGGAAAAGGATCGTGAAGGCAGCAACCGCAGTTGTGGGCGTCCTCGCATGACCACGACCACTCTGTAAAGAGTGAACGACTAAGAAGAATTCAAATGTAGGTAATCAGGGCTATATGGAAGTGCTGCGTGTTGTTTTAGTAGTACAGTGCGCAATTATCCGCCGAACTGTCAAGACATTAGGTATGCTTGACCGTTTTCCACGCGTTGGTGAGTGACGCCCATGGGCCTTAATAATTTTATTATTTTTATCTACAAAGTCAGTTGCTGAATTTGATCTTTGAATATCTTACAATTCATCATCATCATCTACCTAGCCTTTTCCCAACTAGGTATGTTGGGGTCGGCTTCCAGTCTAACCGGATGCAGCTGCTGAATATACCAGTATTTTACATGAAGCGACTAAGCCTATCTGACCCTACGAGGCCACAACCCAGTTAGTACTGGGATAACCCTCGGTAAGAGTGGTTGTCAGGCTTTTTTGGGCCACCTTGCAATTACGAATAAAAATAAAAAACGTAGGTAAATGCTTTGAACTGTACCTATATTAAACCAAGCCTGAAAAAAAATCTGATGCATTCTTTAAACTGCTTGATGGTAAATTATTGCTCAAGTCTCGTCTTTTATTTTGCTTTTGAGTAACGTCGATAATAGAATCTATAGATTCAAAGTATGATATATTCCAAAACTTAACATCATTGTCATGAGAGCATGAAGCAACATATTGGCCATCGTGACTTATGTCGAGGTGTTCCACAGGAAGTCGATGTTGGCCTACCACACCTAATTGACGTTGTGGGAACATATGTGCTGCTCTCAAAATGCCATCTTCACCTGACGTCACCACAATATTCTGGGTGATAGGTATCATGCACTGAATGGCATGTTTTTGTCCAACATATTCGTCACTGTGTAGTCCAAACTCTTTCCAGTTAAATAAGTATAACTTTCCTGTTGATGAGGCTACAAGAAGTTTAGTGTCTGATCGAAATAATCCCAAGCAAGTTAACTCTGCATCATATTCTTCTGATGTTGTGTAAATTTTACTGAAACAATAGGTACTTAGTTAAGAAACGACAAATATTAAATAAAAACACAAACAGTACCTACTTCATGAAAAGAAAAAAAAAATCCGGTTACAAAGGTGTCGATTCTGTTGTGCACAAACTAAACTTAATTTGGGCTATTGCTATCTTTTTCTCTCTAATAAAACGAGAAAGAGACGGACGTAATTTAGAGCTGTCAAATTTAGTTGGAACTAATCTACACTAATATTTTAAAGATGAAAGATTTGTATTTTTGTGTGTATATTTGTAATGAATAAACTCAAAAACTACTGCGCCGATTTCAAAAATTCGTTCACCATTAGAAAGCTTCACCCTGAGTAACATAGGCTATACCCTTTCGTTCCCGTTCCCGTAATCTCACGGGAACGGGAACAATATTTCCATACAAATGAAGGGTGCATGTAAAACCATGTAGACTAAAAATATGGTGAAGTGCAAGGCATAAACTAGTTTGACATCTCTAACTTAGTTCATAGCTATAGCCGTCCTTTTCTCGAACTGCCTTTTAGTAAAAGATAGCAGTAGCCTAAATTAAGTTTAGTTTGTGCACAACAGAATCTACAACATTTTACTTTAGTTGAAATCCATCATGGCTACTGTTGAAAAAGTTCTAAATATCAAGTTTTTGGAATGGGGAGACACTGTGGAACTAATGGCGCTAGCATAGCTGGTTCCCAACATCGTCATTGGTAGAAAATGTGGTAATGTAATTTTATATTTCAAAATAGCTTAACCACATTGGTCAGATTGAGACAAGCTATGGTGGCGCCATCTTAAATTATCTTTGCCTGTCTCCCCATTGCATTAAATTAGAGCATTTTTGACATAATCCATCAAGATACAACGATTTATGCCTCTAATTACTTGACTCCGAAGCAGACTATACAGGGGGGTTGAATATTTTGGCCTGCCTAATCATCCGTCATGATTTTTTTTCAAAACTGCGACCATCCATGTCTGTCTTATTACCTGTTTAGACAACTTGTTTGTATTGATCTCAGCTATTGATGAACACCATCTTTCCTTCCACTTAGTTCAAAACTTAAAACACTTATTTCTAAAAAACAACATGTATTTAACACAAATGGTCTATGTCTAAACTAAATAGTTGTATTTAAAAGATTTACCTTCCCTTGAGGTCAATTGATGTTAGAACACCATCACCACTTGCACATACTAAATACTTTTGAGCATCATTTGTTATCATATCACTGACATGTTCTTCACCAATTTTAATAGTAAAAACAGGATCTGGCTTTCTCATGTCCCATAATTTGACTGTCCCGCCATCATCACCTGGTTGGAATTAAATATATTAAAAAATGTTTTGTTTTTTTTTCATTTAATATTGATTTTTTTTAAGGCATTGTGCCCTACTGGGTGACAAAGCCCTCTCCTTGGGAAAGGGGTGGGTATCATGGGTAAATCACCCTCAAATATCCTCTTTACGGGAACCAGTAGCTCTTCCAGGTGTTTTCCATGTGTCTGGCAAAATCTATGTCTTTGTTCCACCTGGAAGGGGACTACTTGGCCCAAGTTTAAATGGTATTATTTTTGGACATTGGATCATTTCTCCGCATTCACATGAACGTTTGTAGGTGAGCGTTTATTGAAAACAGCTATAATACTCAACATACCAGTAACAATTTTATCCCTGTCTAGATTCAAAAGTCTGTAAACTGGTTCTTCATGTGCATTTTCGTAGCACCTCTTTAGCTTCCCCGATTCAACATCAACGGACATAATAGTCTTATCCTGAAAAAAAAATGTTGATTATCAATACATGTACCTACCTACCATGTAGGTACCTCTAGTCACACATTGGGGCTCAGATGCAAGGTTTTTTTCACTTTTCAGACAAACAGTGGTGTCCATTCATTCACGTATTTTGTAAATAGTAAGTTATTAAATTTTTCGAAATTGGTGATAGTCTACATACACAGTCATCCTTAACATTCACCAATTTCAGACATTTTAGTATAAATCCCATTTCAAGCACCAAATTACCAATCACCCAATATATTATAATAACAGAAAAAACATTACACACTTTAGCAGTTGAGTATAAAGTGGTTCCCTCATCATCAAATTCTATGTCTCGACAGGCTTTTAAATGTAATTCCAATGTATTGACTAGTTTTGTTTCCTCATTATTATATTCATACAATAACACATCTCCTACAATGTTAGCAATTGCTATCAAATTCTTGGAAGGATGAAGTGATATATCAACAATGAAATCTTCACATATTATGGATGGGGGATGATCACGGGGTTTATTTTTTTCAGCTTTTATAGCTTTAACAACATCATCCTCTTCTTCATCTTCATCTTTGTTTTCACCAGTCTCATCTTCACTCATTTCATTTTCATCTGGATCTGTAAATAAAAGATACGGTACTATTTGTTTAATTATTATTTTCATACTTACACAAATGCACATGCATGAAGTCCACATAAGCACTTTAGATGGCAAAAAAAAAACATTTTTCTTGGACACTCTTTCGTCAGAGTACAGTCTCATTAAGTGTTCTTAAACCAATGAATTCAAAGTGTTCCACTGAACTCTCAGCTTCAGCTTTGGCCAAAAATCCAAAATGAACTGTTACCAAAACGTGAGAGGCACATTTCAAAGTATCTGTCACTGAGTAAAAACACATAATAGTGTACACATTTACTTTTCCTACATGGCGATCACCTTAAACATATAGTAAATCGTATTTGTGCGCACTATTTCAGTAAAATAACGTTTAAAACGCAGTAACGGTATGGATGAAAACAAAATGTACGTTACTAACCATTATTATCTGTTATAGCAATATCATCCTCATCTTCACTGGAATCATCAAAGATGCTAGACGAACTGTCCTCGTCCGATGAATCTTTATCAAATTTCTTAAAATTCTTCGTCATGCTATTTATATTGATATTACAAAAATTATTTTAACCAAACTTCTGTGTTCAGTTCACAGGTTCACACTCATTCACAGCGAATGTGCATGTGACACTGACAGCGACAGACCAGTGTTGCCAACTCCTATAACTTCAAGTCGCTAGACTCAATATCAAAAGTCACCAGAAAGTCGCTAAAACTGATTCTACCAGGGGTGAACTAAGGTGTTTGTTCTGGGAGGGGCACAAGAAGCTAGTGGCGGTTGTTTCAATCACAATTTCAACAATCGAAAAAAAAAAATAGAATTCTTAACAAATTCAACTTTAATTAAATAAACATGAAATTGGCGCGCAAGCGCGTTTTCTTTTTCCTTTTAAATCTCTTGGCACTGTGTAATTCTGTGTCAAGTTAACAAAAAACGTATATAGTAATGGCCCTAAATTGGTTCTGATTTGTACTCCAAAAGTCGTCAGATAAGTCGCTAAACCATTTTAGTCGCCAAATCTTTTTTTTTGTCGCTAAGACATTAACAAAAGTCGTCATTTATAGCGACAAAGTCGCTAAATTGGCAACACTGCGACAGACAAGCATGGTTTTTTTCATGCATGACCATGGATACATGACATGTTCTTCAGTCGTAAGACAAGCATGGAGTGCAACTGCAAGTGGTGTTACAAGGTACAACTACAAGTTAAGTGGCGTCCCCACTGGGGCCGCATGGCTCGTGAGGCCGAGCCACGTGAGTTTATTAGAAGTCCACACTCACGAGGATCGGCCTCGCCGCTCGGCCTACATAGCCGCGCGGCCGTAGTGGGGACGCCACTTCAAACCAACTAAAGGTGAACTCAGACCGGGCTGCACCGCACGCGCCCCTGTCAGTTGTCATCAATTTGATGTCAATAATGGGGTGGGCAACTGTGGAACTAATGGCGCTAGCACCACATGAACCAAACATCGTGATTGGTTGAAAATCAGTCAATGTAATGTTATATTTCAAAATAGTTTGACCTCATTGGTCAAATTGGGTTTAAGCTATGGACGCGCCACCTACAATCAGCTTTGACCAGCCTTCCCCATTTATGTATCAATACGAAAGCGTCTGTCAAAATGAGTTACGTACGGTGACTATTAGCCACGATGACAACCAATGATGTCATATTAAGATCGCAAGTTCGCGACTGGTTATACATTCCCATTCTCATAGAGAGGAGGCCTGTGTCCCAGCAGTGGGAACATTAATAGGCTGATGATGATGATGTATAGACATACGAAGCTAACCTTTTGACAGTTAATTGATGGAAACGCAGACTTAGCCCAAAGAGTATAGACTAAGCCGCACGAGAGGTTTTCTTTTTGAGGTATTAAAAAAAACTTAGTTTCCAAGAACTCTATAGATGGCGTTGAACTTACTGTGTTAGTTGGTGCCAAAGCCAAAACGCTTGGAAAAAAAAAACATTGTGTCATGTCACTTAAAGGTCGCGGCACGTAACTCTAGCTCTGAACGAAACGTGGAGGGGCTATCTGCGCATGTTATACGACTGGAGAGCCAATCGGCGCAACGCACGCCCCAAGACATTCTTATTTTTTACTTCTGCGCAATAACGGTCAGCGCTAGAGTTTCGTGCCACGACGTACTCTCGTTGACTGACACTTTCATTTGCATATCCTTCCGAATATAGGGAACGTGCAGGAACTATAGGTGGCAGCACTAATCGACAAAAGAGACACTATGCGGACAGAAAAGGAAACTTATCACTTCTCATCGTGCTTTCAATTTACATATACAAAATTGTCTCTTCAATTATATTATTTTTGAATATGTTAGAAGGTATAAAATATGAGTTCCGGTCTATCAATAACGATCGTCAGCGTAATATAAATGTTTAATAATATGATTTTTATATCTTACGTTTACTTTCTGATGAAAATTGTGGTGTATGAAGACATGGTGGCTGGCATGACTAAGATAGCTTTCTTATTTTCAACACATGTTATAATGGAAGGGAATCCTTTATCAGCGAGAACAGTATCTCCAGGCTCTAATAAATCAATTAGTTCACAATCATTTGATTTGATTGAAGCAATCAATAAAATGCAGTCCGTAGCATTTAGATACAAAACTTAAAAAACCAAAGGAGTGCAGCCAACTAAAAACATTATTGTGGGTATAACCATGTTTATATTCTGAGTACATGTGGAGTCTTTGATTAACTGTTGAGGGATATTCGGTGTGAACTTTAGTGCGGTCTAGTAGAACACGTGTATGGTGAAGTATAAATGGTTCTGGTATGTTTGCATGGACGGTTGATTTTGAGGGCCTTTTCAATGCAAAGTGTAACAAAAACAAGTTGTTTTCAAATATTTTTCTTTACTGCGTTTATCCATTTTTTGCGTTTTTCACCAAAATATGGTATGATATAGTAGTATTCTTTGGAAAGTAATAGAATTTTACGCTAATTGATTTATTTTCATTTTTGTGGATGTATTGGTACCTACATCCAGAAATGCAACAATGCACTATGATTAGTTAATTAATTTTCACTATAAAATTAATTCTGTTTACTTGTTAGAAAAGTCAATGTCAAGCATTAATAGAGCACAAGATTCGGATTGGCGACGCCAGTTGGCAGCACCGTCGTTGTGCACGTTCCCTATAACCTAGTTACGACTTACGAATCATTTTGGGGAAAAATAATAAAATGGGGGTAATTTCAGAAACTCTAGCAACCCTGCCAGGTAAGTGTCAGTGTCAGAGTGTCATTCGCTGTTCGCATTAATCTGTCAAATCTGTGTACAGTGTTTAATCATTTGTTTATGTACTTGTTGGTTTGTCCAGAATTCCAGATACTACGTAGCTGGAAGTACTTTTGAGTGAGTGGTTCAGCCACAAAGTACAGCATACAGTTTAATAAAATTGTAAAGCGGTAACAGTGTTTGTTAAAAATATTTGATCTGAATTCAGAACGTTTTTTTAATCATTTATTTCCGGAATGAGGATATAGAAAGGTAAGAAATGTACATCACTTTAATTTATTTCTTTAACTTAAAATGCAGATTCCTTAGCGCAGAATTGTTTATAAATAATTCCCCTTTCATGTTTATTGCTATAAGGCAAATTTTATTGAAATACATTCAGCAGTACTAAAAGGTACAGATTTTAAACGCATAAATAACATGTATACATGGTGTTAAAGTAGTCGTGTGCCATAGCATAGGGGTAGGTTCAGTATCGATAAAGGAACCCAAGAATAATAAAAAAAATCCAAAAAAAAAAAAACGTAAAAAAAATATTGCAAGATCAACCTCTCCCTGCCGACAATAAAGCTTTTTAAGTTCAGGAGGCCATGGAGGCCGCTGGCGGGTGCCAAATTTGCTGATTGTGAACGCCGTGAGTCAATAGTTAAAATTATTACAAGAGGCCGTGGGAGCCGCCGGCGGTTCTAAAAAAAAATCTTTCAAGACGCCGCGGGATCCGCCCTGACCTCCCGAATTCAAATAATTTTTACAACTACTGGCGTGCTGTTAAGGAAACGCTAATAAAAGTATTAAGAAATGTGCTTTGGCCTGCTTAACAAAATTTTTTGGTGGTCGCCGGCGGTTCCCGTGGCAGGGAGAGTGTTAATTCTAAACTATTGCTATTTTTAACCGACTTCCAAAAAGGAGGAGGTTCTCAATTCGATAGGTATTTTTTTTTTTTTTTTTTTTATGTATGTACACCGATTACGCTGAGATTTATGATCCGATTTACGTGATTCTTTTTTAGTTTGATGCGGAATAGTTGCCATTTGGTCCCATAAAAATTTTACATAGTTTGGCCCAGTAGTTTTTATTTTATGAATATTTTTACTTCAGTCGTGTGGTATAATTTCATGTATGTTCACCGATTTCTCCTCCATTTGTGGAGTGATTTTCAAAATTATTTTTTTATTTGAAAGAGTATACTCCTGAGATGGTCGCATTTAAATTTGGTGAAGATCTGATGCTGGTCTTCGGAGATATACAATGGAACTCTTCAAAACTAGACGGTAAATCGGTCGTGATTTTTGCAATCGCTTGGATGTTTATTGTTTATACAACATCATGACGTAACATCACGCCTGTATGCTCTGAGGGGTACGCAGATGTGTACAATACACGTAAATTTCGACAGTTTAGTCTCAGATATATGTTAAGTTCCATTTATTGGGGATAAGCCTATTACCATGACATGTATTGTTAACAATGTAAAATAAATGCATAGCATATATTTGTATAGGCTATTACGACTAAAAATGGAAAAATAAAAAAACTTTTTGCAAAAAAAATAAAACCGACTTCAAAACACAAAAAATTGAAAAATAACTTTAGCTTCAGAAGTCGGTGACAAAAAAAAAACTAAATGAATCAAAAAAGGTCACCGACTTCTGAAGCTAAAGTTATTTTTCAATTTTTTGTGTTTTGAAGTCGGTTTTATTTTAAGTTAGTAGGTACCAAATTGGGTTGATCTTGCAGTAATCATAATCATAATCATAATCATAAATCTTTATTTATCTCGACATCAAAAATTACAGGCACTGGTATTATGCACAAACTTAAATAGAGAAAGGTGTCTGAAGTAGGACAATCCTGAGGTACAGATCACCTCTCCGGCTTATATAATATAACATTTTAATTTTAGCAACAAAAATAAATCAAGATTCTAGAGTTAAAGTTGGAAGTAGGTACTTAAATTTAATTATTTGAAATTTTACAATAACTATACTTAAAAAAAAAAAAAAATATGCAATTGACATATTAAAAAAAAAATAACTTGTGGAACATTTTGGTTCAAAAGTAGTACTAGGTACAGACCAAACATAAACAAACAAAAAATTTTTTTTTTGTTAATTTTTTTTATTTTTCATGGGTTCCTTTATCGATACTGAACCTACCCCTAAACTATGGCACGTAACTACTTTAACACACTGTATAACTGTCTATAAGTCTGTTAGACAACAGAGTCTAACAGAGTCAGCGACAGGCAGACCATGATTTGGGTTGGGACATAGCATATTTACCCTGGGACTACATTCCTGTTGGATAACAGGATGGCCACCAACTGATTAATCTCTAAATTCATACAACGTATGAACATAATGGTCCTTTTAAAACGAAATCCTTAAGAGTGGACTTGCCTACTATCTGGCTTTAAATTCAATTAACTGAATGACACATTGAGACATCTTTACTTTTGCTACAAGTACAGAATAAATAGAATTAATTATTTAAGTTTCTCGACTGACTGGTCTCATAGAGGCTTAAACATTAATGGTGAACATCTAAACCATATGCCCTTTGCCGACGATATTGTCATCTTTGCCAGCAACGTGGAGGCCCTGCAGGCTGTGGTACAAGGACTGTCCGATGTGTCTTTCAATGTCGGTCTTAAAAACAAAAATAATGTGCTGTGGTAACGACACAGATAAAATTCTGGAATCTAGAGGATGGCCAGTGAATGGATAAAGTTCCTGAGGATCCCATAATCGGCTCTGGTGACCAAGAACTCGCCAAATCATAATTAATACCAAAGCAAAGCTCATCGAAAAACAGAACACGTGACGACTGAGTGTCGGTCTAGTTCAAACGTGCGTATTTTTTTGCTGAACCAATGTGAACGTATAACGAAACATTTGCCTTGTCAGCCCCAGACCTCAGCGCCCCCCCAAGTCGCCCCAACTCGCCTCCCCCCCCTCCCTCTAATACCGACACTGCTCCCTCGCTATATTCTGCAGAAAACGGTTCTATCTCTGGGCAGTGATCCTATATCTGCCGAGAGTGCCTGGGTAACGTTAGCCGACATCTTTTTTAGGCCTATATAGAGCCCATAATCTGCAAATTACTCTTGATTGCATGTATTAACATGCAATCAAGAGTAATTTGCATTGTCTGCAATTTCGCGTTGACGGCGGCCACCGTCCAACATACCCACATCACTGTGTGGCTGACTCTGGCAGAGCCACCATCAGGGATTTTAATTTTGATAACACAAAAATTTAGTCGCTCATTAGTCGAAATTAGTCGCCAAATATCAGATTTGGTCGGTCACTGGTTCAAAAGATATAAGGGCTTATTGGTGGCCCTGCTGGAGAGAGCTTACCCCAGCAGGGCAACATTTATATCTCAAAAACTAGGGCACCTAGCGAAGATCTGTTTTCTCCCATATTTACTCGCTAATTAGTCGAAATTAGTCGCCAAGTTACAGATTTAATCGGGTCCTAGTTCAGAAGATATAATGAGTTCAATTATTAAGGTATAGTCTAAGAACTAGATCGAAGAGTTCACGATAAATTGCCAAGAAAAAATATTTCTATTAATATGTGTAATATACTTCTAGTTTTATCGGTCTAAAGCCCTTAGAAATGACCGAAAGAGATAAATTCTCTATTAAATACATGTTTAATGTTTTTAATTATTAAGTTAGAGTGGCTTAAACTTCTTTGAAACCATTAAACCTTGCTCTTGGTCTATTTAGTGTCAAGATGTACAGTCGCATGCAACTGTTTTACTAATTTACAATGTTGAGCTCTAATTTACGTTAGAATAATAAATACGTTAAAATTATCGTACCTATCTTTAGTAAAATGTAATACTTAAACGTTGAAAACGTATTGTAAGTATGTAGGTAAGTATCAACCCATTGCTTGAAATACATTATAAAAAAATACATACTTAAATCAAAGATGTAAATACTTACTATACCTAATATGAGCATTAATTTACCTATTTTTTTTTAATACTTTGTGCGGCGCGAACACCGCCGACGCGCCGGTGCTCGCTCTGGGGGTCTAAAATGGCCGCTTTAGCAGAATCGTAATATGAATCATGTTAAAAATTTAAAATTCTTAAAATGGCCTCTATAATCGTAGTCATAAAGTCCATTTTAAGAATTTTAATTTTTTAACGTGATTCATGCTAAGATTCTGCGTGGATTCTGCTATAGCGGCCATTTTAGACCCGCTGTTCCCCGTTTTTGTATTTGCGGAATAGGTACCTAAAGATAACAACATTCGAGTTCCTAACTATTCTTTAAGTTCCACTTTAAACTGGCCGACTTTAACTTAGGTACGTCACGGACAACTCGTTCTAAGTAGCTCGTTTGTATGTACACGCGCATCTATCTCTTTCTTACTTACCGTGTAAATGTAACGGAGCGCAGCGATCTATCTGCCAGCGACTAAATGCAAACATTTTGTTCGATACCTAAATAATTACATATATTTATTGTAGATCTTGTTTTTAGGTAATGAATACTGCTTTCCTTTGGTGGGTTGAAGTTATAGAATTCCTCCAGACGTCGTATAGATACACCTGTCTAAAAACTACTTTAAGTATTGTGTAATTGGTTGTACCACTGTATGGGGAAATTTAATTCTTTAATATCTTTTTAATGACACACCGACTGAATCTGTAACTTGGCGACTAATTTCGACTAATTAGCGAGTAAATATGGGAGAAAACAGACCCTCGCTAGGTGCCCTAGTTTTTGAGATATAAATGTGGCTCTGCTGGGGTAAGCTCTCTCCAGCAGGGCCACCAATAAGCCAGTGACCGACCAAATCTTTTGATCCAGTGACCGACCAAATCGGATATTTGGCGACTAATTTCGACTAATTAGCGACTAAATTTTTGTGTTATCAAAATTAAAATCCCTGATGGTGGCTCTGCCAGAGTCAGCCACACCACATCACTAAGCATCCCTCCTCGCGTTAAATTACGACGTGACATAACGCTCCGAGTCTCAAACTTTACATCAAAGAAGCAGTGATTTTTTACCGGAAAAAAAAGGAAAACTTACAAAAACTTCTCAACTTTTACAATACAAATTGCCCTACACCCGTTTGGTATAAGTATTCTACTTTTTGCCCTACATTGCGACCAAGCTTAGTTTTCCTTCCTAAAAAAATACGTATACTTTTTGTTTTATTTTTTATCCGACTACGGCGAAGCCAAAAGAAAGGGTTATTATTTTCAGCAGGCTATGTATGTTTGTGTCTTTTTGTGTTTGTATTTATGTATGTTCCACCGTGCACCGTAGCGCCTAAACTATTCATCCGATTTTGATGAGTGAGGTGTGTTAGAAATAAAATAAGCAGGAATCCGAGAACCAAATACGTGAATTTATTACAATCATTGACATATATATTACTGCGTAAGGACTGGGTGGACCGCATGTTACAATGACGCCTCGAACGTGGTCCCAAAATGGTCTTCCCTATAGCGAACTAAACTAGAACGCGTTCGGCTGTCTTCGGGAGCGGTCGTAAATTTTACAAGCAAAAATGCCAAGTTGTGTCGTGAAGGGATGCGTGAACTACGACAAAAAGCACAATAAAATAAATGATAACATTTCTTATCACCGGTAAGTTAAAAAAAAATATTATATCAACTTCTAACATTATTTAAAACAATTTTCTTTCGTATTTGTCTCAACGTTTGGCAAAGACGACGCGAAGCCACGTAAAAGTTAGACATAACTTTGCAGCGGCGCGCGTTTTAGCCGATGGAATGAAAAGATTTAATAATTCATGTCATAAAATTAATTTTATATGTATAAAATAATTTTTATTGTTTATTACAAGCAAATTAAAATGTGTTTTTATGTACTTACTGGTAAAAATCTATAAGTACAGTGAAAATACGTATTTAATTTGCAGATTTCCTACTGATTCGGTGCGAAATGAAGCTTATTGTCAACTGCTCATCAAAAATACCTAAATCGCTATAGATGTGCCTATAATATTTGAAGAGTTCCCTCGATCTCCAAGATTTCATCATCAGATCGTGACCAAATGACAATGGGACCAACTTTGAAGTATAAAATCTCAGTATAAAATCAAATCGGTCCAGCCGTCTTCGAGTGAGTAATCGGGGAAAATATCCCGACGAATTGAGAACCTCCTCCTTTTTTTCAAGTCGGTTAAAAATACCCGCTCTTACAAGGTTACGTCTAGGGGCAGACCACGCCGATTGACATCATAGTTCATAGTAGTTCTAATAGATGGCGTTAGTGTTTCTGTATGGCGACCGCGTTCGGCTAACGTTCGGACGACCGTATCTTTACTATTTAAATCAATGATTACAATATAGATTTTTTACACGATGACAAGAACAGACAGATATTGAGTGACACATAGAACAACTTAATTCAAAAATGTTCTTTCTTTTAAAATTTCTCATTTAACCTCTTTCAACACTCCTCCTTAAATGAGATCCTAGAGCCAGTCCAACTCCTCCTCAAACTTGCATTCCTTTCATACATCTCTCATGCTTTTCTCTGCTAAGCCCTTTCGTAAAAACATCTGCAGGCATCTCGTTCGTCGGAAGATAACTTAGCCTTACCTTGCCCATTCTTACCATTTCCCAAATGTAGTGATGCCTCACATCTATGTGTTTTGTCCTTCGAAGATGCATTGGATTCTCAGCAATTTGAATCGCAGACTGACTATCAATTAATAGTTCTATGACTTCATTAATTCCAGTCAACTCAGCTAGAAGTGCAGTTAAGAATGCAGACTCTCTACACCCCTCTGATAGTGCCACATATTCAAATTCTGCACTTGAGAGTGCTACTGTCGTTTGTTTACGACTTTCCCATGCTATGGGACCACCTCCAAGTGTGAATACAAAACCGGTGTATGATTTTCGATCACACACATCGCCTGCGTGATCAGCATCAACATAACCAACAAGTTTATTCCCCGTCTTTTTAAATGTTAGTCCGAATTCTTTGGTAGCATTTAAGTATCTTAGCACACGCTTTGCAGCTGCCCAATGTGTTTTGTCGTAACAGCTGTTAAACTGGCTCAAATAGCTAACTGCGTATGAGATATCAGGTCTTGAACATACGGCTAAGTACATTAACGAACCAAGTAGTTCTCTGTATGGCAGTTCTATTGGTGGAATGTAATTTTTATCCTGTGGTTTTACAAGTTTAATCCCACTTTCAACAGAAGTCTTCACACTCTTACAGGAACTCATTCCAAATTTCTTCAGAATTCTCTCAAGATAATCAGTTTGGTTGAGTTGTATAGAGTTGTCCTGACATTTGATTTTCATTCCAAGAAAGACATCTACCTCACCTAGATCTTTCATTTCAAACTTTCTTTAAGAGTTCTTTTTTCAATTTTATTCTCTCCTTCTCATTGTTCCAAAAAATTAGAATATCATCTACATAAACTGCTATAATCATCATACAGTCATGTTTCTTTCTTCTGTAAACACATGGTTCAGTTTCGCATCTCTTGAAACCTATGTCTAACAACACCTTGTTCAATTTCTCGTACCATGCTCTGGGGGCTTGCTTAAGACCATAAATAGCTTTCTTCAGTAGACAGACATGTCCTTCTTTACCTTTTTCTTCAAAACCTTTCGGTTGTTTTAAATAAACCTTCTCTTTTAAGTCTCCGTTTAAGAACGCGGTAACGACATCCATCTGATCAACTTCTAGATTATTTTCAACAGCTAAAGCCAAAAGTAGCCTCAAAGTACTGTGGCGGATTACAGGTGCAAATGTTTCGTTGTAGTTTACCCCTTTTATTTGAGAAAAACCTCTGGCTACGAGTCTCGCTTTGTACCTTATCTTCCCCGGCTCTTTTTTTATTCTAAAAATCCATTTAGAATCTACGCAGTAGCCATCAGCTTTTTCTACTAACTCCCATGTTTTGTTTTTCTTCAATGCATTAAGCTCTTCTTGAATAGCTTTATGCCATTTATCGTTATAAGTTCTTGATAAAGCTTCTTTTATAGTTATAGGGTCTTCCTTTATATCTTCTTCTGCATAATAGAGAATGTAATCATCGAAATCTCTCAATTTCCTTTCTCTAAGAGGATATCTTCTTTCAGGAATATCGTGCGTGTTTTGAAATTCCAGTACAGGACCTTCACTGCCTTGCACTTCAGTTTCAGAAACATCCACTCCTTCAACTGTATTTTCCACACACTGTTGTTCACAAGTGTTTTCCAATCTATGTTCAGAACTATTACTGTCCTGCAGTTCAGATTCAGGAACTTCCACTTCATCACATTCATAAAATTCATCATTTTCTTGTCGTAGTTCATGTTGTTCTTCTTGACGATCTTCATTAGGAGCATTAACTTCTTGGATCACTAAATGATGCCATCAGATGACGTCTGGGAGAGATCCCAGACGTCATCTGATGGCATCATTTCTACAATTTCATCAGTATCGTTGGCATGAATCTTGATTTGATTTTCAAAGAAAACTACGTCTCTTGCTTTGTATAAGCGATGTGTCACAGGGTCTAAAAGTCGATAACCCTTAGTTGTTTCACAATAGCCAACAAACAGTAGTTCTTTAGTCTTTTAATCAAACTTCTTCCGTTTCTGTTTCGGAACATGCATAAACGCCCGGCAAACAAATACCTTTAAATGCCAACCTCAACAACCTTTCTTTTAGACCATACTTCTTCGGGCGTCATCCCTTTAACAGCACGTGTAGGACATCTGTTTTTAAGATAAACTGAAGTATTGACCGCTTCAGCCCAATACTTCTTGTCAAGTTTCGCTTCTTCAAGCATGCTTCTGGCTCGTTCTACAATTGAACGATTTGCCCTCTCACTCACTCCATTCTGTTGTGGTGTGTATTCCACTGTCAGCTGGTGGGTAATACCATTACTACGCAGAAAATTATTTACACGTTCATTGACGTAGTCGGTTGCGTTGTCCGTCCTAATCGCCTTGAGATTTTTACCAGTCTGATTTTCAACAAGCGTTTTAAACTCTACCAACTACGAGAAGACCTCGCTTTTGTTCCGAAAAAAATAAACAAATGTTTTTCTCGATTTGTCGTCACTCGTCAATAAACGTCAGAAAATACTTATACCCCGCAAATGAAGCAGTTTCTATTGGCCCACAAATATCGCTTTGTACTAATTCAAGAAGTTCAGTAGCACGCGTACTCTTCTGTTTCGGAAAAGGTAATGTGGTTTGTATACCTTTCAAGCACGACACACATTGTACTAAGTCTGGATCCTTAAAACTAATACCTTTACCCCCGAATACTGAAACGTCACTCAAAATTTAAGGGCTGCTTAACATTTGAGCAGCTTCTAAATTTAAAATTTTGTATGGCCAAATGTCACTTTTGAGTATCTGTTAAAATGTAAGTGCTACTTAAATTTTGAGTGACGTTTCAGTATTCGGGGGTAAGTCAGTTTGTCACGTAGTATCTTCATGTTGACAAGTCCCAAATGTCCAAGTCTGCGATGCCATAGCTGAACTTCATCATCAACTTTTGTTTTTAAAGCTGAAAACATGTGAGAATTAGAATTGGACTTTACTACATAAATCCCTTTCTCTTCCTTACATACCAACTCAACCTTGCCATTCACTTGACATTCTTCTGACCTATACAACTCACAACCTCTTTTCGAAAATACTACCACAAAATTTCGATTCACTAATGTACTTACACTTAATAGATTCGTAGCTAACTTGGGCACAAAGACAGCTCCCTTTACACTCACGTTTAACTCATCTGAACAGACATCACCTCGGCCTTCACCTTCCACCCTGTTCCCATTCGCTCATGATATATGGACTGGTTCATTCAACCTCTCATAGTTGTTTAGCCAATCTTTCCTGTTGGTCATATGAAATGACGCTCCAGAATCCAAAATCCACTCTTGCGAAACGTTTCTATAGGTATGGAGGGCCGTATGCGTGGTGTGTGCATGATTGGAATGCTTCTTGAGGCAAAAACGAGCTTTATGTCCATCCCCACACACATAGCATTCAATCTTCTTATTTGCTATCTTTCCTTTACCCTTTTCATTTGCTTTCCAATACCTTTTCTTTTTAGCAGCACTCAAAGCATTCTGCGACGAAACCTCATGTGTTGAAGTGACATCAATCTGTAGCAATTTAGTTTTAACGTAGTCTGTTGTTAACGTTATATTGCTATTTTCGATAGCCATCCTCATCGGCTCATACTGTTCTCCTAGTCCTTGTAGCATAAGTGCAGCCAGTAACTCATCATCTACTTCTTTGCCCATATCTGCTAGCTGATTGACTAGCGACAGTATCTCAGTGATGTAGACTCGTGGGCTACTATACATACTCAGCTTCTGACTAACTAGTCGTCCTAGCAATCGACATCTATTAATAATTCCTTGGTCTTCGAAGGCAGCTTTTAAAGCATCCCAGCTCTTGTTGCTTTCTTCACATGCACCAAATAATGCGGTTTAACCATTAAAAGCATCTTTGCACGTACCTTCTTATCCATCTTAAGACCAGCAGCCGTTGATGGTGTTTCTTCTATAAAATCCCAGAGATCTTCCATTACTAGATAAAGTTCTACTTGCACCTTCCAAGTAGCGTAGTTAGACGCTCCATCCAGCTTTTCGAACCTATCGACTAATCTCCCAGATTGGTGCGGCGCACCTCCACCATCGCCAACTGCTCCACGTACGTCTTCCATTATTAACAATTTATCAAATGTTAATATTTAAACGCTCATGTTACCATGTTAGAAATAAAATAAGCAGGAATCCGAGATCCAAATACGTGAATTTATTACAATATAGATTTTTTACACGATGACAAGAACAGACAGATATTGAGTGACACATAGAACAACTTAATTCAAAAATGTTCTTTCTTTTATAATCTCTCATTTACCCTCTTTCAACAAGGTGTCAATCGATTCGTTATTATTTTATTATGGGCCAGGTAACATAGGCTACGTTTTATTCAGCAGTCGGGTTTTTTGTCGACAAATGTGGCCTAAACCCAAATTGGGCGTCATGTAAGGTGATATACAACTGCCTGTCAATCAGACCGGCCAATACCTTTTCAATAATGGTCTCTAAGGAGATGGACCTGTAGTTGTTCTTGTTACTCGTATCTCCAGTCTTGTTCTTTAATAAAGGAACGACAATGGTTTTCACGAGGTGCTTTGGAAGATACGAGTGACTCATACATACATTAAACAAGAGAGCTAAGACACGTGGCAAGTGCTTACCTGCATATCGTAGGTGTTCTACACTAAAGCCGTCATGTCCTGGAGACTTACCCCTCTTTAGATCCTTTAAGACAGACCCAACCTCCCTAGTGGAGAACATGACAGGCGTACCCTCGGACCCCCCCATAGCATCCGACCCACCCGTCGACGGACCCAGCGGTGACACTGTCCTAAATGAAGCAATGAATAAATTGGCAATAAATAGCCTTTGGTTCGTTTACGCTACCGACGCACACTGGCAAGCTCGATTTGAGATTCAGCTGTTTGTAGCTTTGTTTCAAAGACACGAGATGCAAATAACTTTGGTCTCGTGTAACGGGTTCCCTATGTCAAATCGAAACACTATTCTGCGAAATAACACATACAACTTTTCACCTCAGCACCGAGAACATATACAGTCCCCGGCACGTAACTTGGCAAGAGTCGTTTGATGCGCAGAAGTCGTTCTTTAGGTCTCTTTGGTGGTCAAGCGGGACGCGGGGTATGACGTAGCGCCGATCACAGCGCGCGATTGGTGCGTCAGACGACCCTTGCCTCCCGCACCGCGCTTACGTTCAGTTCGCTCCCGATTACACTTGCGTGCACGAAAGTTGTACCCTTTGTTTTTGTTGACTTTTTGTTACGAGTTCAGTTTTAGTTTTAAATTAAGTTTTTGTTACGAGTTATTGTTATTGTTTTAAATTTAGTTTTTGTTGCGAGTTGTTGTTATTGTTTTAAATTTAGTTTTTGTTACGTTTATTACATGCCAGCTCAGGTGGTAGTTCTAATTTGATGCCAGAGGGGTAACAGGATCGACCGGAGGACACGGTGGAGCACACGGTGGAGGTGTGCCCCGCGTGGGCGGAGCACCGCCGTGTCCTCGAAGCGGCGATTGGCGGCGGCGACCTCTCGCGTCCGGCCCTGGTGCAAGCCATGGTCCGGAGCGAGATGGAATGGGACGCCGTCACCTCCTTCTGCGAAGCAGTAATGCTAGAGAAAGAGGTGGCGGAACGGGAGAGGGAGAGAACCTCCCAGCGTCCCGGCCGCCGCGGGAGACGCCCCGGGCGTCGGGGGCCACCATGTGACCCCCGGCCACCGTAGGCGCGGGCCTGTGGACGGTGGGCTATGGGCTAGCTCGCCGTCCGTCCGTCTCATGACGACAGGCCGTGTCGACGGCACGTTCGTGTTCCACGCGCGCCTCAAGAGAGTCAGCAATAGGAAGGGGTCCGCAAGGGCCGATGCCTGCCGGGGTTGCGGGACTGTTCGAAAGAGATACCGTGGCCCTGGAACACAAAGGGCGATGAAGGAACATGGATGGGTTTTAGTCAGTAAAAGTCTGACACTTCCTACTGCTCCGCCCAGAGCGGGAGGAGTCATTTGATGATTTCCCATCCGAAAAAAAAAAAAAGGTGCTGAGGTGAAGATCCTTTGAAATCACACATCGTAGTACTACATAACCAGATTTAGACTAAAGTTCTTGTTCACTCAACACAACACACACTAAAGTCGCCCGACCGCAGATCAGTAGTGTCGCTGACGTCGAAATGCCGGGTTCGAGATCATGACTGCAGCGACATGAGGCGGCGACATGAAGCGCCGACACGTAGTCTGCGGCGGTTTCGTGTCGCCCGCTGCCAACTTGCACCTTAAGGGCCTATACTACCTCAAATGGCTTAGCATGATCCTCCGTTACGCCTAAAATACTGCAGCATTAATTTTGAAATAAATATATGGTAAAGTTCAGGATTAATGTTAGGTCTTATGTTTGGCAAAAACACGATTACATAAAATTTTCTCGATAGAAAAAAAACCCAAAGCTACCTCCAAATCGAACAATAAACCGCTGGTATTCAAAAAGTACTTCAAATTAGATCATGAAACTTTGCATACTAACTGAACTAACTATAAAGCAGGTTTTATGTTTTTTATTTTTTCCAAAAGACGAAAATTTGATTTTATAAAGAATAAAAACCACTAATTTCGCACTATTCGGCCGCAGTGACTGACGTAACAACCGCTTTGTAGTGCAAGCTGATTAGCTGATTAGAACTTTATTCTAACAGTTTTACAAACGAAGTTTGAACCACCACAAATAGAGTTGCTAATCTGAGGTAGTATAGGCTCTTAAGCCTTAACTATAACTCAGCTCTCTGAATAATTTGAAAAATTATTTCTGTATCCACTCATATCCCGGAAACGTGACACTTTAGAACATCTTTCCTCACACAAAACTTGTTTGTATTGATACCAGCTATCGATTAATGTAGGTGTTATGTGTGGCAGCAACTTTGAAAAAAATCTTCCAGTCCTTTCTGAATGAAAGGTCAAAAGAAAATTCGACCTCCAAGAAAAAGCTTTTAAAAAACCATGGTCGGGAAATCCTCTAGAGGTTTTAGACTGGTCCTCAATGGTGTCGATTCTGGTTGTGCACAAACTAAACTTAATTTAGGCTATTGCTATCTTTTACTAAAAGACAAGTGCGCGAATAAGACGGCTATAGCGATGAACTAAGTAAGACATGTCATACTAGTTTATGCCTTGCGCTTCACCGTGTTTTTAGTCGACATGTTTTTTTTTACGTGCACCCTTCATTTGTATGGAAATATTAGTTCCAACTAAATTTGACAGCTCTAAATTACGTCCGTCTCTTTCTCGTTTTATTGGAGAGAAAAAGATAGCAATACCCTAAATTAAGTTTAGTTTATGCACAACAAAATCGACACCAATGTCGTTCGATGTTAACTTGATTAAGTATTTGGGCGTTGATGAAGCATGTGCGTGAAAACAAACACGTGTTACGGAACTTAAATGTAGCATTAATACTGCTTTAGAGAGGTCCATTAAGTAGGTCGGTACCTAGAAGAACTGTTAGGAGGACTGTACCTTCAGTCTCCATAGCAACAGTTTTTTCGTTACTTTTCTTCTTGTCATCTAATTATATAAAAGAAGAAACTGACTGACTGACTGACTGACTGACTGACTCATCTATCAACGCACAGCCCAAACCGCTGGGTCTACAGATTCCAAATTTGGCAAGTAGGTTCCTTAGGTGGTCTAGGGGTGCACTAAGAAAGGATTTTTCAAAATTCACCCCCTAAGGGGGTTAAAAGGGGCTCCAAAGTTTGTATGGGGAAACAAGATTAGTTAGTCTATTTTGTTCGAAACTTTACAGGAGTGCTCCTATTGATAAATGAGTAGAAACGGGTTTCAGGATTTTTCAGAATTCAACCCCTAAGAGGGGGAAAAGGGGTGACAAAGTCTAAAAATCAATGCACAGCCCAAACCGCTAAGTCTAGAGATTCCAAATTTGGCTCATTGGTTCCTTATGTGGTCTAGGGGTGCACTAAGAAAGAATTTTGCAAAATTCATCCCCTAGAGGGGTTAAACGGGGCACCAAAGTTTGTATGGAGAAACAAGATTAGTTTAACTATTTTATCCGAAACTTCACAGTAGTGCTCCTATTGATAAATGAGTAGAAACGGGTTTTTTTCAGAATTCAACCTCCAAGAGGGGAAAATGGGGTGGCAAAGTATAAAAATCAATGCACAGCCCAAACCACTGAGTCTGGAGATTCCAAATTTGGCACATAGGTTCTTTATGGGGTTTAGGGGTGCATTAAGAAAGGATTTTTCAAAATTAACCCCCTCAGGGGTTGAAACGGGGGTCCAAACATTACATGGGGAAACAAGATTAGTTAGACTACTTTATTCGAAACTTAACAGGAGTACTCCTATCGATAAATGAGTTAACATTTGTGTTTCAGGTTTTTTCAGAATTCAACCCCTAAAGGGGGAAATGGGGTAACAAAGTCTGAAATTCAACATAGGTATTGTTTGTATGGTAAATTGGGTCGGGTATATTACAAAAACATCGATTTTAAGATTTAATGTGGCGGACCTGAATTACCATCATTCCCTGTTAGGGTGCGATGGGGTTGAAATGTCTAAAAATCAATATGGGTGTCGAAACCGAGATTATCAGGGGTGCTGATGTCAAAAATGGCATTTATTTTGAGATCCAGAAGATAGTGGATTCAAAGATTCAAGATGGCGGATTTGACTTCTATACAGGGTTATTGTTGATTTATTGTGATGATTGTGATAACGATGATGATGATTGTTATAATGATGATGTTGATTGTGATGATTGTGATTACGATGATATTGATTGTGATTACGATGCTGATTGTTATAATGATCATAATGATCATCATCATCATTTCAGCCGAAAGACATCCACTGCTGAACATAGGCCTCCCCAAAATGGGGGGTTTCGCCATAATCGCCACGCTTCACAGGCGGGTTGGCGATCGCAGTGCGGTTGTTACAAAGGCACAGAGAACGCTGCAGCCTGCAGCCCATTCTCTGGTAAGTCCCTTAGTCGCCACCATCCAACAACATCATGATGATTGTGATGATGATTTTTATTACGATGATAATGAGTTTGATAACGATGATGGTGATTGTGATAATGATTGTGATAGTGATGGCGATTGTGATAGTGACGGTGATTGTGATGGTGATTGTGATGGTGATAGCGATGGTTGTGATAACGAGGATGGAGATTGTGATGTTGATGATTATGATTAAGATGATAATGATTGTGATTACGATGATAATGATTGTGATAACGATGATGGTGATTGTGATAGTGATGGTGATTGTAATAGTAATGGTGATTGTGATAATGATTGTGGTTGTGATAGTGATGGCGATTGTGATCATGATGATCATGATTAAGATGATAATGATTGAGATTACGATGATAATGATTGTGATTACGATGATAATGATTGTGATGACGAGGATTGAGATTGTGATGATGATGATTGTGATTACGATAAAAGTGGTTGTGATTAAGATGAAAATGATTGTTAAAATGATGATAATGGTTGTGATTGTGATGATAATTGTGATGGTGATTGTGATTGTGATTGTGATGGTGATTGTGATGGTGATAGTGATTGTGATGGTGATTGTGATTGTGATAGTGATGGACATTGTGATTGTAATAACGATGATAATGATTGTGATTACGATGGTGATGATTGTGATTACGATGATGATGATTGTGATAACGATGATGGTGATTGTGATAGTGATTTTGATGATGATGGTGATTATGATAGTGACGGTGATTGTGATGGTGATAACGATGGTGATGGTGATTGTGATTGTGACAGTGATGGTGATAATGATGAAGGTGATTGTGATTACGATGATATTGATTGTGATAGTGATAGTGATTGTGATGGTGATTGTAATGGTGATTGTGATAGTGGTAGTGATTTTGATGGTGATTGTGATAGTGATGGTGATTGTGATAATGATTGTGGTTGTGATAGTGATGGCAATTGTGATCATGATGATTGTGATTAAGATTACGATGATAATGATTGTGATGACGTGGATGGGGCTTGTGATGATGGTGATTGTGATTACGATGATAATGATTGTTAAAATGATGAAAGTGATTGTGATCGTGATTGTGATGGTGATTGTGATGGTGATTGTGATGGTGATGGTGATGGTGATGGTGATTGTGATAGTGATGGTGATTATGATAGTGACGGTGATTGTGATGGTGATAGCGATGGTGATGGTGATTGTGATTGTGACAGTGATGGTGATAATGATGAAGGTGATTGTGATTACGAGGATAATGATTGTTATAGTGATTTTGATTGTGATGGTGATTGTACTGGTGATGTGACGGTGATTGTGATGGTGCTTGTGATTGTGATAGTGGTAGTGATAGTGATGGTGATTGTGATAGTGATAGCGATGGTGATTGTGATTATGATTGTGGTTGTGATAGTGATGGCGATTGTGATCATGATGATTGTGATTAAGATGAAAATGATTGAGATTACGATGATAATGATCGTGATGACGAGGATGGGGATTGTGATAGTAATTGTGATCGAGATTGTGATGGTGATTTTGATGGTGATTGTGATGGTGATTGTGATGGTGATTGTGATGGTGATTGTGATGGTGATTGTGATGGTGATGGTGATGATTGTGATTACGATGATAATGATTGTGATAACGATGATGGTGATTGTGATAGTGATGGTGATTGTAATAGTAATGGTGATTGTGATAATGATTGTGGTTGTGATAGTGATGGCGATTGTGATCATGATGATCATGATTAAGATGATAATGATTGAGATTACGATGATAATGATTGTGATTACGATGATAATGATTGTTAAAATGATGAAAGTGATTGTGATAGTGATTGTGATCGTGATTGTGATGGTGATTGTGATGGTGATTGTGATGGTGATGGTGATGGTGATGGTGATTGTGATAGTGATGGTGATTATGATAGTGACGGTGATGGTGATGGTGATCGTAATTGTGATTGTGATAGTGATGGTGATTGTGATTACGATGATAATGATTGTGATAACGATGATGGTGATTATGATAGTGACGGTGATTGTGATGGTGATAGCGATGGTGATGGGGATTGTGATGGTGATTGTGACTGTGATTATGATTGTGATGGTTATTTTATTGGTGATTGTGATGGTGATTGTGATGGTGATTGTAATGGCGATTGTGATGGTGATTGTGATGGTGATGGTGATGGTGATTGTGATTGTGATAGTAATGGTGATTGTGATTACGATGATAATGATTGTGATAACGATGATGGTGATTGTGATAGTGACGGTGATTATGATGTTGATAGCGATGGTGATGGGGATTGTGATGGTGATTGTGATTGTGATGATGATTGTGATGGTGATTGCGATGATGATTGTGATAATGATTGTGATAATGATGGTGGTTGTGATAGTGATGGTGATTGTGATATTGATGGTGGTTGTGATAGTGATGGTGATTGTGATGATAAAAATAAATTGTGATGATTATGAAATTTGGCACATAGATAGTTTATAACCTAAATTAACATGTAGGACACTATTTATCCCTTTAGTATGATTCAGTGGGACAGTTACCGAACTGCACGCGGGCGAAGCCGCGGGCAACAGCTAGTTCTACTATAAAATATAACATTCGTTCCAAGGTTCTCCAACAGTATTTAATTTACTTTAATATGGTAGCAGCGAAAATAAAGCTATAAATACGTTGATCACGACGATGGCGTCAGGCTCAAGTACTAAAATTGAGACTTTAAATAAAGAAAATTTCGACACATGGCGAATTCAAGCAAGGGCCGTACTAATCAAAAATAAATTATGGAGCGTTGTTGAGAAGCCGCTGGATCTTAAGGAAACTGATAAAGAGAAGGATCTTTTGGCTCAATCTGAGTTAGTACTTCTGATTTCACCCTCCGAATTAAAGCAAATAAAAAACTGCAAAACAGCTCATGAGATTTGGACTAAGCTTGATTCCATATAGGCCAGCAAGGGACCGGCAAGAAAGGCTTCACTTTTAAAGCAGTTAATATTGTCCAAAATGGAACATGGCAGTATTAGAGAGCATTTAAATAAGTTCATGGTCGTGGTAGACAAATTGCAGGATATGGACATACATATTCATGAGGATTTGCTCGCTGTTATGATGCTATACAGCTTACCAGCGACTATGAAAATGTTCGTGTAGCTATAGAATCCAGAGTCACGTTGCCGAAACCTGAGGAACTTAAGGTAAAAATTTAGAAGAATGAGAAGCCAGACAAATTAATAACGGTTCCAACAACAATACTAAAAATGAACATGAAGAAGAGTCGAATTTCGTAAAAACATGCAAATTTTGCAAGAAGAAAGGACATGTTATCAATGAATGCAGAAAGCTGGAGAATAAGAAGAAGAAAGAAACGAACGAAGAAGTTCCTAAAACCTTCCCACGCTATTTGTATGCATTCCAACAATAAGAGTTCAGATTATGAAAACAATACATGGATTCTTGATAGCGGTCAGCGGTTGTACATAGCACATGTCTTATAACAGAAACTATTTCGATAATCTCGACAAAGCTAACTTCAAACTGCTAAAACTAGCTTCCCAAGATGCGACAGCTGAAATTGCTGGTAAAAGCCATGTCACTATTATGCTAGATGTCAAGGTCAACGTTGGAGGCAAAAGTATATTCAAGAGGTTATTTTGACAAATGCTCTCTATGCGCCAACCACATCCTCGAATTTACTATCCTTTAGAAAAGCTACAGAATCTGGATGGACTTTCTTATTTACAGATAAAAAGGCCACAATTACACATCCTGAAGAAGGTATTGTCCTCGATGCGCCAAAAGGCAAAGATGGGATGTACTACGTAAATCCTGCATCGTGTAAATACAACAAAAAAGATAAATGTTACTTGGCAGAAGACACGAAAATTTATAAATGGCATAAATGTTTAGGTCATATGAATGAAGGTGATATGAAGTTGGCATTGAAGAATGAGACACATTATCGGATTTCAAGCCAGATGAGAAACTTGGAGATTGTGAAATATGCATTCAAGCAAAGATTAAAAGACTGCGTAGTAAACCCAATGACACATCACGCTCGACAAAACGACTCGAGATAGTGCACAGCGACGTCTGTGGTCCAATGACTCAAAGCCTCGGTGGAGAGAAATACTTCATAACCTTCATCGATGACTATACTAGATACAGCAGAGTCTATTGTATAAAACAAAAAAGTGATGTATTGGACAAATTCAAACTTTACAAGGCAGAAATGGAAAATTTCACAGGTGACAAAATTATCAATCTCCAGTCCGACAATGGTTTGGAATACTGCAATCAAAATTTTGACAACTATCTGAAAGAGTATGGTATTACAAGCCGAATAACAGCACCATATACACCACACCAGAATGGTGTTGCAGAACGCAAAAACCGTACCCTACTTGAAAAGGCTAGGAGCATGATGATCGAATCTAAAGCACCTCAAAGCCTTTGGGGAGAAGCTGTTCAAACTGCGAACTACCTTTCCAATCCGAGTGTCAACAAAACTATATCTGCACATTTTGGTACTGTTACTACACATTATGAGAATTGGGTACAAAGAAAGCATCGCATCTTCCACCTGCGTCAGTTTGGAATAAAAGCCTTTATACTACACTACTGAAAGATGGCAAAGAACGTGATAAATTCAAATCGAAAGCTATACCTGGGATGTTTGCAGACTATTCAGATACTTCCAAAGCTTATAGAATTAGGGTACCTTCAAAACATAAAATTATGATTGCCAAAGACGTTCGATTCACTGACAAACTCTACTATACCGAAACACAAAATCTCGGAAATTACCAAATCAAAGGATAATTATAAACAATACGCCGAAATAAACTTCTTTGACGATGATGTTGAAAGTAAGTATGAGTCAGTGCAAGAAAATGATGAACAAGAATCAGGACAAGGTAATGATGATGAACAAATACCTATCCCAGATACAGAGATGTTGACACTGTTATCGAAATAAATCCAACTGATGAAGTTACCAATAATGAAGTCACTACAAATGAAGCTTCTCCTGAATAACGAGTACTACGTGATCGCAGCCTTCTCAGAAAACCACAAAAAAGAGTTTAACAGCTATAAAGAACCTTCAACCTATCGCGAAGCTCTTGAAAGCACAGACAAAGAGAAGTGGTTAGAAGCGATACTGAGTGAGATATATTCCCTTAATGAGAACCAAACATGGGATCTTGTTTATTTACCAAAGAACGAAAAAGCACTGCTTTGCAAGTAGGTATTTAAAGTTAAGACCAATCCAGACGGTAGTATCGAACGACATAAAGCAAGATTGGTAGTAAAGGGATTTTCACAGAAACCAGGGGTAGACTATGACAAGACATTCAGCTCTGTAGTGCGCCTTACTACCGTCCGTGCCCTATTAGCAGTAGCTGTAAAAGAGTAATTATCTCTGTCAGTTTGATGTGTCGACAGCATTTCTTAACGGTAACGTAGAATAAGAAATCTACATGAAACAACCCGATGGTTATAGCGATGGAAAAAACAGAGTCTGCCGCCTGAAGAGGAGCTTATATGGCCTCAAGCAGGCTCCAAGATGTTGAAACAACAGTATACATGAATTTCTTGTGAGCTCCAACTTCACACAGAGTACTTTTGATCCATGCCTATATATTCGAGAGAATGGAAAATCTAAGGTGTTGATTGCACTTTACGTTAATGACGGGTTAGTTGCATCAACTACAGAGGATGATAGAAAGAAATTCATAAAGGAACTACAAAATCGCTTCAAAATTGTAACAAAATCAGCTTCATGTTTTCTTAATTTGGAAATCGAAAGACCTGTAAATGGGAACATAACATTAAGTCAAAAAGCTTATACAAAGAAAGTACTAGGAAAGTACAAGATGTCCGAGTGCAAACCAGTCAAGACACCAATTACAAAAGAGACAGCTAAAATATAGAATTTATGAAATGAAAAGAAAGTACTTAGTTTAATCTTCCCTTATAGACAAGCTGTGGGTTCCTTAACCTCATGGTCGCGACTAGGCCAGACATCAATTTCGCCGTCAGCTGCGCTTCGGGAAACCTTCCATCTATCAAAAGCAGACATTCTAGCAGTAAAAAGAATACTACGTTACTTATAAGGTACAATGAATAAAAGCCTAGTATTCGGTTCGTTAAATAATGTCAATAACAAATTAATCTGCTACAGCGATGCGGAATTTTCAGCAGCGCACTCAACGTATACGCATACTTTGTTTGTATTATGGACGAATCAGCTGGCGGAGTAATAAACAAAAGACGATAACTCTATCGTCGACAGAAGCGGAGCTAATGGCAGCTTCGGAGACAGCACGGGAAATGATATGGCTACAACAGATGTTGGAGGAAATCACGAAAACTGAAAAGCCACCACTTCTTTACATTGACAATGAGTCAATAATAAAGCCAGCATACAATGCGCCGTACGAGCAACATAGTCGGACGAAGCACATACAACGGAGGTATCTCTATGTGAGTGTGTGGCAGCTGGCATGCTTGAGGTCAAGCAAGTTACAATTGAGGACCAACTGGCTGATTGTTTCACAAAGCCCGTATATGCATCCAGGCTGGAAAAGCTAACTAAAGCTCTTGGCCTCAGTTCCTAAAAGAGGAGTGGATGTTAGGAGGACTGTACCACAGAGTACAGTAATAATACTAGGACTGTACCTTCAGTCTCCATAGCAACAGCTTTTCGTTACTTTTCTTCTTGTCATTCTTCTATAAAAATAAAACATTAGTTCCAACAGTATTTCTGGTTAAAGACATTTAATTCTCATAAAGAAATTTACATTTCACTTACATGAGAACAAATTTAAACAAAGTATAAACTAATGATTGTCCTTCGACACTCGGACTTACAAATTAACTTGATGTAAAATTATTGCAAATTACATATTTAGGTTCGTGGGTACTCCCAAAGATCTCACACTGAGCCATTATGCGTAATTACCCTACCTTGACATAAAGAGTGCGATTCCGTTGTCACAATACAAATACATCAGTCAGTAGTACAACTTTTGTATTTATTTTACTTTAAATAAGAACAATGCCTCAAATTAAAAAAAAATAACGTTTTAGTTATGTATATTTAATTAATTTTTGTTCTCTGAAAAACTTAGAAGGAAAATCAATTTCGCCATTCATTGTTCTCCGTGAGCCGCCCGGCCCCGTGCATGGCGTTGTATAATATAACAGCGAATAGACGTCACCGGAGGCACGAGGCAGTGGGAGGAGTACGTTGTTGAGTTGACGCCGACCTCGCACGTGCAGTGTACACGCGACCGCGTGAGCGTGACCTACTATAAATTGGCGCTTTGGATAACGTTGTTTTCCTCACGTGGGGTACCTACCTAGCTGTTCAGATCGATCCCTGAATTAAAGGCGTACGTTACGGGTTTTATAGTACAGTAATTAAAAATTTAAAGAACTTTGTGTTAACCACAGCAAAAAAGCAAACCAATAAGTGTATAGTTTATATTATTTAAATTAAGTACTTTCGTTTTTGTGTTTATATACAGTGCTCCATTACTCTTGTGTGTTTATAATTACATTCGGACACTTATTAGAAATTTAAATCTACTATCTTCTTTTACGGGCCTTCACCCATGAGTAAGTAATTATAACGAATATAGATAATCACGCCTCACAAAGGTTTCATTATTACGATTTTAACACAACCATAGGTACGTACCAGACGTAGAAACGTAGAGAAAATATTCAAAATATACATCAAGTCTAAATAATTAATCTGTAGGAACTTGTACCTACACCAGAATTGTTTTTTTTAGAAAAGATAGCTATGTACAGAAAATGAATGGTGCTCATACCAGAGCCTTGAGAAATACTTCTTGCTCGCAATAAAATCATAACCAGGTAACTACTTGGTTAATTCCACCTGTCGATCTTGGAACTCTAATCCGACACAAACATTCTATAACTAGGTGTGGTGAGGATCTTAAAGGGGTTGGAATATTTTTGTATCAAACTTTGTCTGCCTAACTTCATCTGTAAGTAATTAATTAACAGCTGGTATCAAAACATCTGATATCTCGGAAACGTGACTCTTTCGAAGATTTTGTCTTAACATAACTTACAATACTTGATAGTGTTTGTAAGTACCAGCTGTTGATTGTAATATACTTAAGTAAATTCAGAGTACCTATGTATATTCCTGTATGAGATCAGGCCTTGCACTTCTTAGTGCAGTATCGCTCGTAAATTTACAATACAGGCAACATTAAAATAAAACCATGGTGTTTTTTTCAGACACGAGATGGAGTGGGTTCTACGTAGTCCGCAAATTCACAGCACGTTCAGCAACCTTGGATTTCTACATCCAGATGGATATCACGTGAACGAAAACTGCAATGGTATTTCTTATTCTTACTGCTAGTTCAATTGTTTAATACATTTACTTTCACTTACTAAGTGATACCATTCTTTTATTTGTTTTAGCTGCCCTGGAGACAATCCTTCACAATATCTTAACAGAAGATAAATACTTGCGCACTTATCGTAGGAGTATTAGTTTTGGACAAAATATCAAGAAGGATCTAATACCCTTATTAATTCACGCGAGAGAAGATGCAACGATAGAGCTGTTAATAAGAATACTTGTAAACTTGTCTATTCCCATAGAGTGTCTGCTATCCGTAGACGTCATTTCCAGAAATGATTTTGGAAGACATACAATATTCGAAATAAATAATTTGCTTTCTTCCACCAAAGTAGCGTTTACGGATCACCGTGCTACTAAAGTGATTATAGAATTTTTAAAGAAAAATGTTGATTGCGATCAAAAAGGAAAGTTAACTTCCGACCAATGCACAAATATAAGTAACAGCCTTTTGTTTTTGCGGAACGTCTTACACATACCGGAGGAGCCTATAGGTCAGAATCCTAGCTATAATGGGCCTCCTCACGCCATACAGAATCAAATTCTCTGGAACATATTTAGCCAAAGTATTGATAAAACTCTCATTAAGTTAATGATTATTCCTGATGCGGTAAGTGACTCAAAACTATGTACATAATATATTATAAGGTAAACATACTATTTTCAATATTGTTTTATGTAAATTGATGAAGTTTTTATATAATATGTTAATTTAAATTGTATAAATCTGTTTTAGACTGCATGTGTGTAGACGCAACAATGGTACAAGTAATATATTTACAAGTAAGGTTTTAAGGGTCGAGATGTGTGTTTTGTATTTGTTTTTCTTTCCAGAATAAATGGGCAGTAACAATGGTTCAAATAATAGCATTGTTGTATAAAGACCAACATGTTGTTACCCTCCATAAACTTCTCAATTTGTGGATTGAAGCCTCTTTGTCTGAGAGTTCAGAAGATAATGAGAGTAATACTTCTCCACCGGACGGAGGTATATTTATTCATATTTAATAATAATATTAATGTAGGTACATTAACATAATATTCAGCTTAATCCGAGGTTCACGGAAATAGGTATAACTTACTTATAAGAGCTTGGGTACATTTTTCAGACTAATGATTGCCAGATAAAGTTAACGAGTACCTACTAATCACTTTAATACTGAACATGTAATGGACGTAAAGTTCTTTATTTCGGACTTTGCCGTCCGTTTGAGTAACCTTGCTAGCAAATTGTCGATTCTTCTGTGATATGGCATCTATTTTACACGTTTTTCACGTTATAGCTATAGTACATCTGCCTGTACTTCAGCCACCAAGCACCAAGTTTTTAGCTCATAGTTTGAGTACTTATGGTCCACCCATTAATATTACGCGGTGTACCACCTTGCTCTGTAAGATTTGTAAATAACATTTTGTTGTGAATACTTATTTTGCGGCTGCTAAACATCTTGCTAGCTGTCTGCAAGCATATCCATGGGAATGAATAACGACAAAATACGTTTTAATCACAGGTAGCGACTCTTCACCGATGTGTACCTCTGAACCGACGTCCGAGTCTTCAGACACAGGTGGCAGCGGCAAGAGTAACGATGATTCCAATTCTCCAAATAAGGATTGGGATGCGTCCTCTCAAATGAACAACACCAGTGAGAATGATAATGCACCATTCCGAACACGTGAACAAAAGGAGTCGGATAACTCTTTAGAAAGCCCCAACGATAATATTGTGCACTCCGATAATGTAAGCTGCATTTTTGATATTTTTTCGTTGGTACTCATTTCATTCAGTATTTCATTGGAAAGTTATTGATCCCAAACTTTGATAATTATAGGGAATAGCAATGTCTTGCAGCAATGGCGCGAACTGTAACAGAAACAGTCAGGGCCAGTTCCCTGGCAACACTGAAAATAAACATGTTATTTCGGGAAATTCTGATTGCGGTTACGGTACACAAATCGAAAATCATGAATCCATATCTACATCAAGCAATGATGATGAGTTACCGTCAAAGAAACCTGTACACCAGAAACCACACAACCCCAAACAGAGGGTAAACACCAAGGCGCGTATCGGAACTATGACCATGCAAGATAGGAAGCGGAAGAAAATTGCCAAGAGAGGGAAATCTAACATGTAAGTTCATCCAACAATATTGCTGTAAGTACTCAGCACGAGTACTGAACGTGTAATTATACTAATGTCTGTTATTCCAGAATTAACGTGCAAGGATTATCACATAAGACACCGACGGATGATGACATTTCTAACGTTCTAAAAGAGTTCACTGTAGATTTTCTTTTGAAAGGATACAATTCATTAGTGCAAACGCTTCATAATCAAATTCTATCCAATCTTCAACTAGAAATAGACACATCGCACTTCTTCTGGCTGGTCACTTATTTTCTGAAGTTTGCGACGCAAATCGAATTAGACTTGGATAATGTTGGATCGGTTCTGTCTATCGATATCGTGTCGTATTTGACTGCAGAAGGGGTTAATCTATGTGAGCAGTTTGAACTAGCCATGAAACTGGATGGTAATGACTTGAAGCCTAACATTCGGCGACTTCATTTGGTAAGTGTTGCTTAATTTATAATTACTTATACTAGCCTCATAAATCAGTAATCGACATGTTGACGATTTTTTTCTTTTATCAAAAATGACGTTAGAGTGCCTATACTAAATATATGAGAAAAAAAAAAGAATAACTTTGCCCAATAATAGGCTTGTCAACTGAAAAAATCTAATTAATCCGTCAGTTAGATTATCAAAAAATATTTGACCCGTATTTTTTCTTTTGTTACGTTAACCAAAATTGACCAAAATACGACGCTTTTAAAATTCTCAATACGTCACGCCGTGGTATACATTTTAGTGCGGCCTGACGTCACGAGCCCCCCCACTCCGGAGTTTTGATGCGTTTTATCTTTGTCAATATTCATTGATATGTTACGGCTAATAGCCGAAGTGCGGCTACACCTAGTTTTAGCCGGCTAGAACTAGGTGCAGCCGGTCACATGCGGTTAAACCTAGTTGTATCCTCTTATCTTCGGTTAGAACTAGATTTAGCCTTCATCATAGCGGCTAGAACTATTATAGGTGCACCCGCACACCGGTGGTTAAAGTTAGGTGTATCCTATTTGTCATCGCCAGGAACTAGGTTTTCAGTTCAGATAAGCATTTTGGTTTTGTTTTGCGATTCTTATCTTGCGTTTTCCGATTGATTCAATTTCGTATTACCCACGCAGACTAGACATTTTACCCAAGACAAGCTATGTCAGTCCGAAACAAGATTCATAATTTTGTTGAATTATATTATGCACTAAAATAGAAGGAGTTCGTGGCTGAATAATAACAGCTGCTCGGGTCGAATTTTTAGGTTAAGCCGAGGTTGCCTAGGTTGGTCTGTTGATGGGTGACCACCCATTACATACCGAGTTTCCTCCGGTTTCGGAAAGGTAAATGTTAACATGCAACTGCTTAACTAAATGTTAAGCAGTTGGTCCCGGCTGTCATTTGTAGGTCCTTGACAGTCGTTACAGGCCCAAAAAGTCTGACAACCAGTCTTATCAAGGGGTGTCGTATAACCCAGTACTAACTGGGTTGTGGAGGTTAGATAGGCAGTCGCTCCATATAAAATACTGATATTCAGATGCATCCGGTTAGACTGGAAGCCGACCCCGACAAAAGGCTAGGCAGATGATGCTGCACTGAAATGAAATTGCGTAAGCTTGTACTTAATGAAATGTCTTTTAATGTAGAGTCCCTCTGTGGTAAAAACTAAATGCACGCTACAGTAAGTATAGGTATGGTATTACGCCAAATAGCTAATGCCCATGCCCAATCTGCAACTGGAGAACAAGAATAGAAAAGATGCCATTGCAAAACATAATTATATGGGTATTTTGTGTAACTCTAAATGTCATTCAAGTTTATCTTGTTCATTAAGTTTTCTTATTTGTTTTAACGTAAAAATATGAGAGAAGAATACAAAGAGTTGGTTGATTTTTTCATAGTTAAAAAGTAAAAATTATGTGTATTAATTATGTGTGAGTGTATGTTTAAATTTTTTATCTTTGTGCATAAAATGTCTAGCTATTTTACTTCTAAAGAGTAGATTTATGATATTCTGAGTTTTATTAATTACTTAAATGATATAATTGTAAATGTCACTGCAACATCCTTGTCTTTTATTTTTCAATATAATCGAATCAATCGGGAAAGGCAAGATATGGATCTCAAAATAAAACCCAAATGCTCAACTAAACTAAAAACCTAGTTCTAGGCGATGATAAATAGGATACACCTAAGTTTAACCACCGGCGTGCGGCTGCACCTAGTTCTAGCCGCTATGATGAAGGCTAAACCTAGTTCTAACCGAAGATAAGAGGATTCAAATGTAGGTTTAACCGCATGTGGCCGGTTGCACCTAGTTCTAGCTGGCTAAAACTAGGTGTAGCTGCACTTCGGCTATTAGCCGTAACAGATATACAAAAACAAAATATATGTGTCCATTATTTTCTGATACTCTAACAGCTTAGCATATCTAGATTTGCAATTTAATGATGGTGGAAACTAGCCTAATAAGGATAAATGCAGTATTACATCGCCTTTCCCCCGAAATGCTCATTTTGCAAGTACTGCATTTGCTATTAGGGGGGCAGAATAGGTATGTACGTATGTAAAAACGCCCATAATGATGCAGTAAGTCAATAAATTATTCCTCCGGTCTGTAACGGACAGTGCAATCTAGTTTCATGTCCCACTAATTTCATGACCAGCATTAACATATAATTAAGCAGACTGTATTTCAAATAATATTTTTCATAGACTATTTCCGTTTTCAGGTTGTTACGGCCATAAGAGAAATAATACAAGCTATTGATGTGTACAAAAAACTTCCTCATATTTGCAAGGAGGATAAAGATGCACTTTTCAAGTTACAACTAAAAATGTGTGAGACTGAAGAGCTCCGATCACTTCTAGTTCTACTATTGCGTCATTACAATCCGAAGTATCACTCGAAACAATATCTACAGGTAAAACCAGAAAAAAATTGCCAAATGAGATGTATACCTACAGAATGAATTTTTTGGACATGGCCATCCACGCCCATTTTAAAAATTCATCCTGTATGCTAACATACTTTGTTACTATGGTACATTATGGTTTTTTGGCCGAAATAAACAATAAGATCAACTTACGGCTGATGCTCCAGGGTAGCCCGCGAAATTCAAATTTTCTTACTTTTTTGGCATTTTTTAGGCCAGTGCTAGGTTGTATGTTGATTAAAATATTGTTCGCGATTGTAAGACTTATGTAGTTATAGAATTATAATCATCAAAATCAACCCCCTAAGTTCATAAAAGTCGAGGAACGATTTTTTCAAGGTCAAAGTCATTGCTAGACCTATATGAACTTGGAGGGTTGTATTGATGATTTTGATGATTATAATTCTGTAACTACATACGTCTTACAACCGCGAATAATATTTTAATCAACATACAACCTAGCACTGGCCTGCAAATTGCAAAAAACGTAAGACAATTTGAACTTCGCGGGCTATCCTGACGCTTTCACCTTATGCTTTACTTACTTATTTTCAACTGAACTTCAACAAGAGCAAGCTATCTCTTTGTTACCTCTGAATACGATAACAGATTTGGTTTTTGTTTTACCGTGTTCCAGGATGTCATTGTTACAAACCATATATTGCTGATGTTCTTGGATAGCGCCATGAAGTTGCCGGAGTACAAGGGATCCACGAATATGCTTGATCATATCAGACAGTATGTATTTTTAATAGTGTTATAATGAAAATAGGCATAACAGTTATAAAACTTTTCTAAGATTAGTATTATTATTATTGGTACGAGGAGGCACGAGAAAAGAGCACATGGAAGGAATTGGGGGACGCCTTTGCCCAGCAGTGGGACAGCACAGGCTACCAAAAAAAAAAAAGATTAGTAACGGTTAATAAGTACCGAATTTATTTATTTACATAATTTGTGCAGTGATAAAGTATTATTATGCCAGTAGGTAATGTAGAGTTTTCTAAAATAAATGATTTATTATGTCCTGCGTTCGTTCATACATAATTATAATTATTCAAAAAAAAAAACACAAAAAGAAAAACACGAAAAATAACTTTAGCTTCAGAAGTCGGTGACAAAACACCAAATCATTCAAAGGTCAAGCTTCAAAGTCGGTGACTTCAAAGCTTCAAAGTAGTGTTATAATGAAAATATGCATAACAGTTATAAAACTTTTCTAAGATTAGTAACGATTAATAATATTATAAGTACCTAATTTATTTATTAACATAATTTGTGCAGTGATAAAGTATTATTATGCCAGTAGGTAATGTAGAGTTTTCTAAAATAAATGATTTATTATGTCCTGCCTTCATTCATAAGTACCTACATAATTATAATTTATTCAAAAAAAAAAACAAAAAGAAAAACACGAAAAATAACTTTAGCTTCAGAAGCCGGTGACAAAAACACCAAATCACTCAAAGGTCAAGCTTCAAAGTCGGTGACCTTTGTTTTTGTCACCGGCTTCTGAAGCTAAAGTTATTTTTCACTTTTTTGTATTTTTATTTTTGTTTGCAAGTGTTCTTTTTTTAAGTCGGTTTAATTTTTGCAAAAAAAGTTTTTTATTTATTTTTCCATTTTTAGCTGTGCCCAAACAAATCGCTATGAATTTATTTTACATTAAATAAATAAATATAAATAAATAAATATTGCTGGACATTACACACAGCGCCATCTAGTGCCACACTAAGCAACGAGGCTTGTGTCGTGGACACCAAATAGTTGATATACTACATAGATACTTTTTGTTTGTAAATACATACTTATTAAACATATAAACATCCATGACTCGGAAACAAATGTCCATGCTCATCACACAAACATTTGCTCCAACCGGGATTCGAACCCGGGACCCTAAGAACGTAAGGCAGCCTCACTACCGCTGCGCCATTCGGGTCGTCGCAATTCATTATTCGTTCATTATTAACAATACATGTCATGGTAATAGGTTTAATCCCCAATAAATGGAAATCTGGGTGTATTGTACACATCTGCGTACCCGCTCAGAGCATACAGGCGTGA
The DNA here is from genome assembly GCA_905147715.2 of Xestia xanthographa. NCBI lineage: Eukaryota > Metazoa > Arthropoda > Insecta > Lepidoptera > Noctuidae > Xestia > Xestia xanthographa. The sequence continues at coordinate 16,144,298 of LR990655.1, read as the reverse complement.
TGTTACGTCATGATGTATAAACAAAAAACATCCAAGCAATTGCAGCAATCACGACAGATTTGCCGTCTATTTTTGAAGAGTTCCATTGTATATCTCCGAAGATCAGCATCAGATCTTCACCAAATATAAATGGGACCACCTCAGGAGTATACTCTTTCAAATACAAATTAATTTTTAGAATCGGTCCACAAATGTGGTAACATACATACACGAACATAGAACCTCCTCCTTTTTTGAAGTCGGTTGAAATTAGGGAGTTATTATAATTAAAAGTGATGGTTTCCAATAGGTTTGCTTCTTCTGAGATAATGTATCAGTACGGGCTGCTGCTGGAGGACTACACCGCTAACGGAGAGTTCGTCAACGACTGTATATTTACTCTGATGCATCATGTGGGGGGAGAGCTCGAAAGCTTAATCACTTTATTCCAACCAAAGATTTTAAAGACTTTTACTTCCATTTGGAAATCAGAATTCGAGATTTGTGACGTAAGTTTTAAAAGTTAAAACTTAAAATAATTATCATAGAATGTGTCTACCTATAGGGTGGTATAGAAGTTAACATAGTGGTGCTAATTAATATCAATACAAATCTTATAAAATATACGTAGACTTGCTGGTTTAAGACCATCACTTATGATCTTGTAAGCACGTCTTACTTTGTGTTTCAGGATTGGTCTGATCTCATTGAATATGTGATAAACACTTTCATCAAAAAACCTCATTCTTTACAAAGTACGGCGAACATCCGTATTGATTTTGAGAATTTCGATGATGATTTCAAGATCGTACCAAAGGCAATCATGAGCCCGGTGACAGAAACTAAACCTGACACCAATGAGGCTGACTCTGACGATAAGAAAAAACCCGCTGACAGTGTTAGCTGTAACTCCAAAGGAAAGGCTGAATCGAGGTAATATCTTGTGTTCAAAATTCAAAATATTAACACGCTATTTTACAGCGTCGGAAGCATTTTTTGCCACCTACTTCCGTAACTTGTTTAGGTTGTGTTGTGGTACTCCACACAAAATCTTGCCATAGGGTCTTTTTTAGATATTATAGGTACCCTACACAATTAAATGATTGATATATGATGATAACATATTAGATAATTGGTCCACATAATTGGCCAACACCAAGGTTCTTGGACCTTGGTGTTAATGGTGGACCAATTATCTAATATTTTGGAATAAAACTCTATTTTTTAACGAACTAGAACTGATGTGGGCCACACTGTCTCACTTACTAAAACTCAAACGCAAGTTCACTAGTGTTTTGTCTAATTTAATACACGTTTTTTAATGATACTGGCATGGTACGGATGTGTTGGAATCGAGCACTAGAGGCACAGCGGGAACTTATCAGGAGCAAACCGAAAAAATAATAGTCCTGCCTGGTCTGGCCATTCTTGCGCCCCCCAGAGTCTACGCCCTGTGCCTGGGCACCGCTGTCACCGCCCTATTTACGGCACTGCAAAGGGTGCATTAGTTATGACTGTAATTTCGTGAATGTCGTGATTTCGTAACCTAATCACCTTATTTTGTTTGTTGTATAATGCAGCAGGTGGACGGAAGATGAACTGTCATCGTTAAGTTGGAATTACATGCAGTGCAGTGCTCTGCCTGACGTAGTCGGCGAAATCATCACGCTGTATAAGGAAGATGGGATTATTAAATCGAGAGATTCCGTTATCAAAGAGCTTTACACGCAGAATCTGATAAACAAAGATGATTACGATAAATATGTGAAAGGGGAAACCGACAGAAATATTAAAACTGTACAGGTTATTAAAGAGTTGAGAGCTGATGAAATTAATAAGCTTTGTGAACAGCTCACACAAGATGGAAAATCTAAGTTTTTAGATTGGGTGCAGAAAATATTATTGGAAACTTGTTTCGCTAAAATATACTTGGATAAATTATCCAGAAAAAGTGAGAGTGAAAGTACCACCTCTAATAACATAAAATTAACTACATTGAAGAAATCGAATGATTCACACATACTGTCCCCCGTATCCTATCACTCTCTTCGTAAGTGTTGTTTTTCGATTTTTAAATTTCAAATATAAGGTGGAAGCGGTGGTTAACCTGCGAAATTCAAATTTTATTTGTTTTTTTTTGCAATTTGCTGGTCAGTGTCAGGCTGTATGTTGAACAAAATATGATTTGCTGCCAAAAAAATAATAATTTCGCGAGCTACCCTGGCGCTTCCCCCTTAACAACTTATTTTTGCTACTTTGTTAATTCCGGACTGTCGCGGTTCTAAAAGTGATAATGATGCATATTTCTAGTTCTCAATCAGTCCGTGCCCTTGGTGCCGTGGAACTGCAAGCAAGCGTCTATTTGTAAGGATCTGAAGTTTCTGCAGCTACTGCATAAATTGGGATTCCACATGCCTGTGGATTCTGGGAAAGTTTTCATTCGGATACCCCAGTTCTGGTCTGCTGATTTTCTGTATGACGTAGCAGGAAAAATCTCGCCGATAGATAAATGTGAGTGACTGCATTCGTAGCTGAGTATTTTGTGTCATAATATCAATCATCATCTGCCTAGCCTTTTCCCAACTATGTTGGGTTCGGTTTCCAGTCTAACCGGATGTGGTTGTATACCAGTATTTTACATGGAGCGACTGCCTATCTGACCTCCACAACCCAGTTAGTACTGGGTTATACGATACCACTTAGTAAGACTGGTTGTCAGACTTTGGGCCACTGACCACCTGTAACGACTGTCAAGGATCTACTAATGACAGCCGGGACTAACAGCTTAACGTGCTTTCGGGACCGAGGAATCTCGGTATGTAAGGGTGGTCACCCATCCACAGACCGACCTAGGCAAGCACGGCTTAACCTAAAGATCGACCCGAGTCTCGAGTCAGTAATTATTTAGCCACACAGCTTCTCACATAATATCCATGATTTTAACATTTAAATGTATTTTTCAGCTAAACTTAAGTTCTCTATAAATGACATATCGGACAGCAGCATTTCGAACTCAATGCAACAAGAAAGTTTACTATTGTTGCCTGATGAAACGAAAGATATCACTATGATGGAAAGTCCAGACAATTTCTATCAAATAAACAAACAAAAACACCTTGCCACAATGGTTAACTTCACACCAATGTGAGTATAATTGGGTAGATGACAAAAAATACATAATTAGTCCGTCAGATAGATTTCCAAAAAATATTGGACACATTTTTTTTTCATTTTTCACGTAAACAAAAAATTAAGACTATACAGTGCGTCGAAAACTCGTGTGACGTCACACTTGAGTAGGTACATTTTGACTCATGATCCAAAGATCATGCGCGCGTCAAAACGCGTTTTATCTTCGTCATTTTTAGGGTTCCGTACCCAAAGGGTAAAAACGGAACCCTATTACTAAGACTTCGCTGTCTGTCCGTCTGTCCGTCCGTCTGTCCGTCTGTCTGTCACCAGGCTGTATCTCATGAACCGTGACAGCTAGACAGTTGAAATTTTCACAGATGATGTATTTCTGTTGCCGCTATAACAACAAATACTAAATATAGTCAATGGTACGGAACCCTTCGTGTGCGAGTCCGACTCGCACTTGGCCGGTTTTTTTTATTTATTTATTTATTTATTTAAACTTCATGTACAAGAGTGGTACATAGGCGGACTTAATGCCACAAGGCATTCTCTACCAGTCAACCTTTGGGTTAAAAAGGACAGCATTGTGATAGAGTACAAAAAAATAAATAAGAAAAATACCATTTTGTTAAATTAAATTGTTATACAAACATATGTAGTACATACCAATACACAGATACAGATAAGATTAAATAAACTAATATACCTATAATATAATACATACAAATAGTCCATAAATACGACAAACCACATAATAATTACCATAACTAGCTTGTGAGCAATTTAGTCTGACTTCAAATAGTGCTTCCGAACTGTTCTTTTGAAAGCAATTTTGCTTTCTGCTTTTTTAATGCCAAGGGGTAGCGCGTTCCAGAGCTTTATAGTTGAGACAGCGTAAGAAGAGGACATAAAACCAGTACGGTGTGAGGGAATTTCAAGGAGTAAGTTTTTGGAAGCTCGAAGGTTACGACTGTGTGAGCTGCCCAACACTTTGAAATATTCTTTTAAGTAATCAGGAGCACATGCATCGGTCAAAATAGTGAAGAGCATACAGAGAGATCTGAGGGATCTCCTGAGGCGGATAGGCAGCCACTTAAGCTGAGAACGGTATGAAGAGATGTGATCGTACTTACGTAGGCCAAAAACAAAGCGAATACAATTGTTGAGAAGACGATCTAATTTGTTTAAAAGTTCTTGGGATAGATCAGAGTAACAAACATCAGCATAGTCTATAATTGGAAGCACTAGTGACTGGACCAAAGTTAATTTGGTGCTAGATGGGAGAAAATGTTTGAACCTGTAGAGAGACCGCAGCGAGTAAGTGACTTTCTGGCTAACCTGAGCTACCTGTTTATTCCAACTAAGCGTCTCGTCAATGTGCAGGCCCAAGTCTTTAACGTGTGGCGAGAGAGAGATCACAGAGTTGTTGAACATAAGCGGCATTAGTTGGCTAGTATCTAAATTTCTCAAGTAGTACGAACTACCTATGAGGATGGCCTGGCATTTCCCAACGTTGACAGCAACCCCAAATTTATCAGACCATTCTCCAATAGTTTGAAGATCTGCATTAAGTAGTGAGATGCAATTACCAAGGTTGGCAATGTCAGATTGAGCGTAAAGTTGCAGATCATCAGCGTACAGATGGTAAGAGCACTTGAGGATAGTAGTAATAGAGTTAATAAATAATGAAAATAAGAGAGGAGAGAGTATACCGCCTTGTGGAACACCAGTTACCAAGTCGCACCAGTCAGAGTAATCCTGATCAGCACGCACCGCCTGCTGGCGACCACGAAGATATGATGAGAACCAATCACGTGACAACGAGGAAACCCCAATTTGAGACAGTATGGCCAAGAGAATATCGTGGTCGACGGTGTTAAAAGCGTTGGAAAAATCAATTAAAACCAACACCGTAACCCTCGAATTCTCCAAGCCATCCCTAATGTCTTCAGTGACCTTAAGCAGGGCTGTGGATGTGCTGTGGCCTGGCCGAAAACCAGATTGGAAATTGGACAACAGGTTATTCTTGAGAACGAAAGAAGATATTTGCCTAAGGGCAACTGCTTCAAGGATCTTGGAAAGGAAAGGGAGAATGGATATGGGTCTGTAGTGAATAGGCAAACTGGGATTGGAAATTTTCGGAAGAGGTATTATGAAAGCCTTACGCCACAAAGATGGAAAAACACCAGAAAACAGGGAAAAATTGAGGATGTGAGTAACAATAGGAATGATGTTATCAGTCATAAAGGATAACATTGTTCTGCTGATCCCATCGCAGCCCACAGCCCTTGACTTAATCGACGTGAAAAATTTACGGACCTCAAGTTCAGTCACGGGGGAGAAAGAGAAAGAGTCAGGAGGTAACATTGGCTTGGAAGCTATGTCATGAATAGTTTTATTCTTAATATCAACCGAAAGCGTAGATAACGTCGAGAAATGTTTATTTAGAACATTTAAGGACAGACTAGAAGGTAAAATACTAGTGGGGGACTTTGTTATGCCTAGTGATTTGAGAAACTTCCAAATATCAGCCGGCGAAGAATTGAGGACATTTTCACAAATGTATCGGCGTTTAGATGCCCTTACCATCTGGTTGCAGCGGTTTCTAGCCAACTTGTACAGGTTCCAGTTCTCCTTACTGCGATCCCGTCTATATCTTCTAAAAGCCCTGTCACGCCGTCTCATCGCCATCCTGACTCCTGGAGTTATCCAAGGGGCCGGAGGACGCTTAACACGGACGGCCCTCAGTGGTGCATGTGCGTCAATGAGCTGGAGAACAGACCTATTAAATATTTCAACCTTCTCCTCCACTGCCGATGATTGAACAAGGTCATCCCAATCTATGGCTTGTGCATCTGCATTGAGCTTTTCTTTATCTAACCTCGTAAAATTCCTTATAAAAACAATAGCAGGCCGCTGCTTAGGGGGTTTAATTTTGTAGGAGAGATAAATTAAATCGTGTCTAGAAAGCCCAGGAGCAGCGACCTGACCATGGTTCGCAACGAGACTTACAGAAGAAGTGAGCATGAGATCGAGCCAGGAATCGCTTGAGTCAGTGTTATGATGTGTCGGACTAAGCGCGAGGAGGGACAAACTCGACGACTCCAGGATCGCTCTCAACTTACGTGACCTAGGGTTTTCCTTCGTAAGGTCGGTATTAAAGTCACCCATGACTATGTGATGTTTGTACTCTGAGGAAACGGATTCAAACAGAGATTCTAGACTGGAGAAGTAATCAATAGCAGGTGGGCAGTAAACAACTCCTAGAACGGCCTTAACCCCTTTGACGACAATTTCCAGTATTAAGTATTCGGGACTACCATTATAGATGGGGGGCGAGGAGGAAAGAATTTTGTAAGGGATGTCACTGCGCAAATAAATGGCAACACCACCGGCTCTTTTCCCCGTACGATCGTTGCGAATTAGGACAAAGCCAGGTAGAGAGTACAAAGTTGAGGGAAGTTCTGGTTTGAGCCAACTTTCGGATATTAATATAGCATGTAGGGCAACGTCACAAAAAATATCCAACATCTCAGAATGATGCTGAGGAATACTCTGAGCGTTGACATGACACACGTTTAGGCATTTATTAAATCGCTGGCACTCACTACCTAAAGAACTATTCACGGACAGCGAATTGTCAAGAGATGAAAAAGACGTGGAAGAACTATGGCAAGAATAAAATGAGTCGTCATCAGACATACCTAATTATTATAAAGTTATTATGATAATTTTAACTAAAGAATAATAGATAATATACTTACTAAATTATAAATATGAAAAAAAAAGAAGATAAATTCATATACATTGCATAACCTGCCGGCTGACTGTTCACAAAACAAAAACAAAAAAATAAGTAAAACTAATGCGCGTTTCCGAACGCAATTAAAACATCAAGACACTGACAGGACTGACAGGTGACAGTGTCATTACGAAAGCAAACAAACTGTGATTGTCAGATTGTCAAGAACAAAGTAAACTTATGATTTAAATATAAGTCGATAAACGAACAAAAAGTTACTGTGACTTATTACTAACGACGAACAGAAAAACAGCTCCAAGAATCTTAACCAAATAAAAAGGAAACACTTACAGATTAAACAAAAACAAACGATTACTTCTTCCTTGTTATCCGCCTTGACCGAGTTTGAGCCTGCACCGGCGCCGGGCTTGTGTTATTCGAGCCATTATTGGATTCAGGCGGAACCTCTTGATCCAGCGATTTGCCATGCTCCACTCCCAGCCTCATGACTTCCTCTACACTGAAGACCCGACGACGTTTGCCATTAGGGAGCTTGACGTTAACGCTACCATCCATAGTCCACACATTCGTCACGCCGAACAGCTTGCGAGCTGTTGTAAAAACAGACTGTCGCTGTCGAGTGAGGAATTCAGACACCACATAAGAAGATCCCTTCAGTTTGGTCTTGGTTTTCCAGATCAGGTCTCTAATAGCAGAATCCGCGAACCGAAGCAGGATAGGTCTGGAGTGACCTTCCGAAGTCGTGCCCAGCCTGTGGCATACAGTTACTGAAGAGGGTGCCAAATCAGTTATGTCAAGCTTACTTTGAAGAATAGACACCACGCTTTCTGGGAGTTTCTCATCAGGCTTCTCAGGCACTCCGCCTAGCAGCAAAAACTTCCTCCTGTGACGCATCTCAATAACGTCGACACTCTTGCTCACCTCAGCAATCTGCAGCTGTAATGCACTGAGGACACTCCACACATGCTCCTTGAAGGCAGAAAAATCCCTGTGAAGCCCGCTCAAGTCCGCTCCCGGTGAAGATGCCTTCAGATGCTCTTCAAAATCTGCCATCCGCTGGTTGAGGGATGTTATTGCCAAGCGCTGTGTCTCCGCAATGTCAGCTATAGTGTTCATGATAGTGACTTTGTGATAGTGTTCAAAGAGGTAAGTTCAAGTGACAGCTCAAGCCAGCAAGTAAATGCAATTAGCACTGTTTAGGACATGTGTATGTTACTGCCCACACAATATGTGCTTAATGGTATGGAATAATGTAATATCCACTAGGAATTATAATTTTAATTATTAAAAATTCTATTAAAAAACTAAATAAAATTGAGAGAACAAGTGTTTACTTTTTTGCACCTACCCCCAAAAAAAAAAAGCTGTTTTATTAATATATATTTGTATTCCGTTTTAATAATATAAATTTTTTTTATTAATTTGATAAAACAAAAAACACGTACCGATCCAATATTTTTCGATAATCTAATTGAAAACAGAAACAGAATTTCGTCAGGATTCAACCCTGTTGTCCTATATTCGTTAACACCTACCTCAGATTAGCAACTCTATTTGTGGTGGTTCAAACTTCGTTTGTAATACTGTTAGAATTTTCTAATCAGCTTGCACTACAAAGCGGTTGTTACGTCAGTCACTGCGGCCAAATAGTGCGAAATGAGTGGTTTTTATTCTTTATAAAATCAAATTTTCGTCTTTTGGAAAAAAATAAAAAACATAAGACCTGCTTTATAGTTACTGCTTTTTTATCATACGTTTTTCTTTTCTTTGTATTGCTTCGCAAGCTAGATAATCTCTTAAATGTAGGGTCTACTATTGTATTTCATTTCTATAGCCACTTATTTTTATTTTTAATTTTAATCTCTCATATGTTAACACTTATTTTTGTGAATGCTGGTTAACCTGTAATTGGCAACTGTGTTAGTCCAAGACTGTTAAAGCAATGTATACCTAAATGTTATACACAGAAGCTGTTGGTGAACCTTTACTAATAAATAAATAAATAGTTAGTTCAGTTAGTATGCAAAGTTTCATGATCTAATTTGAAGTACTTTTTGAATACCAGCGGTTTATTGTTCGGTTTGGAGGTAACTTTGGGATTTTTTTCTATCGAAAAAATTTTATGAAATCGTGTTTTCGACAAACATAAGACCTAAGATTAATCCTTAACTTTACCATATATTTATTTCAAAATTAATGCTGCAGTATTTTAGGCGTAACGGAGGATCATGCTAAGCCATTTGAGGGAGTATAGGCCCTTAAGAGCCTATACTACCTCAAATGGCTTAGCTGGATCCTACGTTACGCCTAAAATACTGCAGCATTAATTCTGAAATAAATATATGGTAAAGTTGAGGATTATTGTTAAGTCCTACATTTGTCGAAAACACGATTCCATAAAATTTTCTCGATAGAAAAAAAATCCAAAGTTACCTCTAAACTGAACAATAAACCGGTGTCAATCATAGAATACTTCAAATTAGATCATGAAACTTTTTATACTTACTGAAATAACTATAAAGCAGGTCTTATATTATTTATTTTTTTGAATTTCCTTTTTTTCGCCGTAAAATAAATAACCTATAATATCGGCCATATTAAAGTTTGTTCCCTGCCGCGCGCCACCCGCGCTCAGTCCTGCTCCGGCTACCGTACGGGAGGGCTGTGTCAGTTTGCGCTCAGGACACATTACGCAACAGAACGGCGTAAAATAAAAATATTTAATTGCATGAATTTATATTGTTTGCGTAATGAGAAATAAACGATATAAAAATAAGAAGCGACAGAGTTGGCGTAAAGAAATAGGCAAACATATGATCGAAATGAAGTAAGTATCTACCGACCTATATATTTACAGTATTAGTGATTAGTGTGATTACAAACATGTATGTAAATATGTAGTAGGTACACACGTTTGGAGCAGTTTCTGCATGTGTGGGTAGACCAGGTACTTACCGTACTTACATAAAATTATATTTTTTATAACTTTCTAACTTGGCGGCTGCAGTACGGGTCGCGGGTTCGATTCCTGCACGGAACATGTGTTATTATGTGATGGTCTGCAAATAGTTGTGACGACTTGTGTTTCTAATCGCACCGTCCACGTTTCAGGAGAATTCAGTTTAGGGCAACTTTTATAAATAATTAAATTACCAAAATAGGTTTGTTTTTGTTTTGACACATACAACAAAATGAAAAAGACGGTGCAATTACAAACTCAAGTCTTCACAACTATTTGTAGGCTATAACATACTAATACATGTTCCGTGCGGTAATCAAACCCCGGGCCGCGACCCGTACTGCAGCCGCTAAGCGCTTAGAAACTTACTGTAGTAGTTTAGCTACATAATAAATATGATGATCTTTCTTTTAGAGGACGACGTCGATTACACACAACTGAAGATGATTTGATAAGGAGAATATTCCAGAAAATTCGTGAGTATCTGCTACCTACTTATCCATGTAACTGATCTGTTATTAGAACACACAGCTATATAGTAAGGTATAAAAAAAACAAGATATTTCCAGTATAAGCTGATCTCACATTGTATAGGCATTTCGCACAATGAGAGGTCAGCTTATACTGGAACGTACAGCTTTATAATGTAGCCACGCGTACCCGTACCCGCACAGGTACTAATATATATTCTGTGCCCGCACCTGTATTTCTCTAATAAACGTAGGTAGATGATAATAATTACGTAGGTATTTATTCGGTGTTACATTCGCAAATATGATTTTATGGACGATTTCGTCTTCTTTTTTTTATTGTACAATTTTAGGGTTCCATAACGAAATGATAAACAAAAATATGTAATGTATGATAGTCTATAGGTCAGTATTATTATACCAGCCACTTGTGATTGTTACAGGGCCCAAATACCTCCAATAGATGTAGAAATAAATTTGGACGAAACAAATGTTCATACATTATAAAATATTGAATTGTAAGTATCATACGTATTTGATCATCAAGATATTTTTTTCTGTGCTTTTGCCACAGGGCATTACCGTTTTGTGCGTTATTACACGTCCTACCACGAAATTGGCGAGTTCACAAACTTTTCATATTGTTGTACTTTATAGGGTTCCGTATTACTTATTCATGTTGATTAAATTATGCTTTCAGGTGTAAGTACTTTTATAATGAATGTTGCGTTTTCTTGCAGATCACAAGTACCACTTGAGGACACAAGTTGTTCACTGCATATACATAGTGACGAAAGAATATATCCGTAAGCTATTTATTAATAATACTCTTGATTTTATTAGTGACTAGCTTTTGCCCGCGACGTCGTTTGTGATCCAGGATAAAAAGTATACCCGTTTCCAGGACATGGTCTTTTCATGTGCTAAATTTCATCCAAATCCGTTCAGCTACTTTAGCGTTACAAACAAACAAACCCGCTTTGCACATTTATATTATTAGTTAGGATTATCATTTCTTAATTCTTATACTTGAATCGTCTCGCGCGCAGGTTTGACGATTTCCAGCCTCCCGAACAAGCCGGTTTCCGAAAAGGCTTTAGCACCGTGGACCACATACAAGTTATACAGAAGACCGAAGAGTGCCCTCTGTTTAGCGTTTGTTGACTACGAGAAAGCCTTCGATTCGATCGAGACCTGGGCTGTACTGCAGTCTCTCCAACGGTGCCAAATCGACTATCGGTACATCGAGGTGTTGAAGTGTTTGTACAAAAACGCCACCATGTCAGTCCGACTTCAGGACCAAGCCTCGGAACCTATCCTCCTACAGCGAGGTGTGAGACAGGGAGACGTCATGTCTCCGAAACTGTTCACCGCTGCATTGGAGGATGTCTTCAAGGTTCTGGACTGGAGAGGGCTAGGCATCAACATCAATGGCGAGTACATCACTCACCTTCGGTTTGCCGACGATATAGTGGTCATGGCTGAGACCATGGAGGACCTCAGTAGAGCTTCCGGAAGAGTGGGTCTTAAAATGAACATGGACAAAACCAAGGTCATGTTGAATGCCCATGTCACACCCACTCATATCAAGATCTGAGACTCTACACTCGAAGTTGTAGACGGTTATGTGTACCTGGGACAACCGGTCCAGCTAGGTAGGTCTAACTTCGAGAAAGAGGTCAATCGTCGAATCCGAGTCGGCTGGGCAGCGTTCGGGAAGTTGCGCGGTATCTTCTCGTTCAACTTACCGCAGTGTCTCAAGACGAAAGTCTATGACTACTGTGTGTTGCCAGTGATTACATACGGGACCGAAACGTGGTCGCTCACAATGGGCCTCATCAGAAGGCTTAAAGTTACCCAAAGGGCAATGGAGAGGGCTATGCTCGGAGTTTCCTTGCGCGATCGAATCAGAAATGAAGACATCCGCAAGAGAACCAAGGTTACCGACGTAGCCCGAAGAATTGCCAAACTTAAGTGGCAGTGGGCAGGGCACATTGCTCGCAGAACGGATGGCCGATGGGGTCAAAAAGTTCTGGAGTGGCGACCGCGAACCAGAAGACGTTGCGTTGGAAGACCTCCCACTAGGTGGACCGATGACCTGGTGAAGGTTGCGGGAATCCGCTCGATGAGAGTCGCACGGGACCGGGATATGTGGTGATACTTGGAGGAGGCCTATGTCAAGCAGTGGACGTCTTTCGGCTGAAATGATGATGATAATGATGAATTCTGATACTAAAAAAACCTTTTCTTTTTCAGATATTCACATAATCTTCCGCAATACGACACATCAGATGATGAATGTGATGATGATACTGATTGGTAATTGCTAGATTTTATATGTGAGAAGATTGTATGTGTATCATGTATGTTATTCAGTTTAGCAAGAATTTATAAAAAAAAAAATTGTGGTAATTTCAGGTACGAAGTGACTTTTAATAATCCTGTGGAAGAGAAAAGCTGTTTTTGTGTAGAAGGACGGAGAATGATTGATGTAGAATATTTTTATAAAAGACTTCAAGAAATATGCAATCATAATAAGGCATTCGGATGTACATTGAGCAATGTTCACATTATATCAGAAAAAAGAAAAGGTCTACTCTCCAAATATAAATTTACCTGCAATATGTGTAATCTAACATTTTATCTTGATTCTGAGCCGAAATCAGACCTAGATTTAAACAAATCTGCAACATCTGGCATCATATCTTCTGGAATTGGCTATTCCCAATTTAGCGAATTATGTGCATCAATAGAGTGTCCATCATTCTCTCAAAAGAACTATGCTAAAGTCCAAAATGAAATATATGATGACTGGCGAAAAACTGCTATAATTACAATGGAGGCAGCTGCAGCAAGGGAACGAGATGCAGCTATTGCGGAAGGGCGAGTAAACGTAAAATGTATTTTCGGAGTATGGTCTGGATGCGACGAAGACGTCAAAGTTGAAATTATAGAGAGAGATGACCAATATTGGCAAGAAATGGAACTAAAATTAGTACATTTTTAGAAAACATGCATGTTGCCTGAGCTATGCGATCCCAGACATGTTCGAAATATGCCCATTAGAGATTTAAGCGAATTAAATGCTATGTTATTTTGACAATGTGTAATAACTTATGGTAAAAACCATATCTATCCTACCTACCTACCCTATCCTACCTACCTACATACTTACCCTCCTACCTACCTACCCTATCCTACCTACCTACATACTTACCCTCCCACCTATCCTACATCTTTGCCTACCTACCTAACTATTCTACCTACGTACATAAACTACATACCTACCTAAGTATTATACCTACGTACCTACATACCTACTGATAGATAACACGAAAACGCATCACATTTTTCACATACATGTATGGCTACATAACAAACTATCCTACTTATCTACATAAGTTTACCTACCTATCTAATATTCATAGTCATACAAACCATGCCTTGAGAATCACGAACACAACAAAATAAAATATCCAATATGTTGCAGTCCTTCGGAAGTTATACGCAGTTATACATTTCGGTGATTTATTTTGCAATTTGTATAATGGCAAAGCGTTTTACTACCACGCCAATGTACCCACCTACCCACAGAACCCTGAATGCAATGGTGACTCGCACTTGATTAGTTTTTTGTAACAGTAGACTTTATGCAGTGGCTCAGAATCGGTTTAAAATATTTCTTATAATTTAATTAATTAAATTTTTCTTTTAATTATATGTAGATACTTGCATTTAGGCCTACTACTTGAACTATAATTACATACAAAAACGGCTGTCACAAATACATACAAGGAAAAAACTATAAAACTCAAACTTACTACAATCAATGGGCGGAACCCTCACGGTAACGTTGGCTCGTCTATTATTTTATAGCAAAATACCAGTATAAGTTGATCTCGCATTGTACAGGCTTACCGTACAATGAGAGGTCAGTTTATACTGGAACATTTAGCTTGATAAGCAACTGTCAGTAGGTAAGTACATTGGGCTATTGAAGGTACACGTGGATTTTAGTCAGTAAGAGTCTGAGAGTCCGTTCCGCTCCACTCAGGGTGGGAGGATTTTATCACGATAAAAAAGGTACTTACCTACATTGAAATTAAAGTGTTATAAAATTTTATTTTGATAATCGTGACAAATTAATATTATTATTGATAATTTTATTACTTAGAACTTGTCCGATAAATAAAGTAAGTAGTTTATTCTAACAAAATTGCATCGACCTCGCGGTGTGCCCGCGTGACCGCGAGTAACAGTGTGCGAGCGAGATAGAGTTAGGCGGCGCGACGCCGCGCGTCGCCCGCCGGGCGCGGTGAAGTGGGGGCGAAATTAGAATTTGAGCTGAGGTTGTATAGGCTCTTAATACAGAGACGAGATCACGAGACAGTAAGAGGCGGTTTCATAGTTCAAAATTTAACCACTAATGTGCGGTTGCCTGTACCTAATCATCCGCTCAGCACGAAAACGAAACTGCGTTGTGTTTCGTGAAGCATCAAAATACTTACCTAGTTATTTGTACATTTTAATTTTATGAAGGTCTGATGTAATTTGGTTGTTTAGCGTGAATTACGGATGACTCAATTTGCACTTGCGTTTTTTGTAGCATTCCTTTCGATTAAGGGGACTACAGGAGCTAAACGCGAGTTTTATAATGCAAAAAAGCTTATGATTCACTGCAATAAACAAAACCAGAAAAATATATGATATTCTTCAGGATATATGCTAGTATGATAGTGTTTTCACGTGCACATCTTGCTACATTGTTCTCACATAATATACCATCTCAACATGATGATGTAACCAAGATTTTGTAACATTTTGATTTAAAAGAGTGTCCATGGAGTTTCTTGCCCGTTCTTCTCCATAGAGATCTACGCTAGGGAATGAGCAACTACAGTACTTTCACAGTTTTTATGTCTTGTGACTGGGACTGTAGCTACATTTAATTTTCATCTTTGTTTCGACAATTCAAAAGTGCCTGTAACTGGCCTACTTGAAATAAATGCTTAATGATTTTGATTTTAAAAACCTAATACTACTAATTTTACTCGATAAAAAAAATCACGAAATACATAAGTATCTCTAAAAATTTCTTTTAATGAGTAAAAACCATACTAAAATACATGCGTTCATTCTGATTTGTTGGCAAATAATTCTACAAGCAACATATTAGCGTCATAGTGTTTTATTTTTTTTAGTCCAATTAATAGATTTTTTGTAAATCGCAAAACACAAATTTCGCACTATTCGGCCCGAAGTGTCTGACGTAACAACCACTTTGTAGTGCAAGCTGATTAGAACTTTATTCTAACAGGATTTCAAACGAAGTTTGAACCACCACAAATAGAGTTGCTAATTTAGCTCCTGTAGTCGCCTTAAGCAAGAAGTTAATATTGTAAGAAAGCCTTATTAAAAAAAAAAAAGTTTACTTATGGAACATAAGACATAAGGCAGTTTGACAAGTAATTCAATCACGCCAGAACGGACCTGCTGCCGTATTCACAACGTTTCTATTCGACAAGTCGTACTTATGTCTATCTTTTTTTGGCTTTACGAAAGCGAGCGAGATAGATCTTGTCGAATCGAAGTGTTCTGAATAGTATGGAGTTTTCTCCCACATACACATCAAAATTTCTACACAGCCCAGCTAGTTTAAGTATATTATTTTCATATAAATTCTGTTTTAGGCCTGGCTCTTCGTTCAACTCAGACGGTGGTGATGTCGACAAGCACAACTGGTTGGACGTGGTGAAAAAATCACAAGAGTACAAAATAAGCTTGAACTTGGGAAGGTAAAGAGATATTATGTATTTATTAAATAATTTAGCCAAAGTGAAAAAAAAGTAATATGGCGGAAATTTAATAATAAACTATGAAGCGTTGTACCCACTTGACAAAGAAACTAAGCAGGAATACCAGCTAATATCAAATGAAAATAGCCAAATAGAACGGGTTACCGAAGAAGTACTAGGCAAGAAATGACGACGACAAGATGGAATTGTGCCTACGACTCTACCGAACTAACTGCGTCGTTTTTAGGGTTCCGTAGTAGAGACAAGGAACCCTTATAGTTTCGTCATGTCGAAGTGCAGTTCATGAACTTTAAAGTATAAGTTTAGCAGTAATAGTCGTTGAACTTGGGTATTGGATAATTTTTTACCAAATACAATATCCTTAGAATAAATCCTTTTAAGTGACTAAGATGAAGTAGTTGCTTGTTAATAACGGGTAAAGACTTGCATTGAACAACAAAAAAATAAAGAAACTAAAAAACCATAATAAATTATCATAAGTTTCACAAAGCTGCCGCTAAATGGCGCTGTATCAACGGGTTCTGAATCCCGCTATCGTTACGTTTTCATTCGAGTAGGTACTTACCTATAGAAGTCAAACGAACTTTCGAATAATTCAAATTTAAAGTCGGTTTTTAGGGTTCCGTAGTCCTGATAGGTACCCTTTTATAGTTTCGTCATGTCCGTCCGTCTGTCCGAGGTTTTGCTAAGAAACGATTAGTACTAGAAAGCTGTAATTTTGTACGGGTGTGTTTATCAATAACGCCAACAATCTTTTTTAGGGTAGCTCCCCTACATGTGAAGTAGGGATGTTTTTTTTTTGTCGTCAACCCTATCGTGTGGGGTATCGTTGAATAGGTCTTTTAAAATGACTTTCATCAACATCATCATCATCATTTCAGCTGAAAGACGTCCACTGCTGGACATAGGCCTACCCCAAGAAAAAATGAAAAAAAATTAAAAATGACTTTGCTAACACTATTTTTAGACTTAATGCTCCATATTATAACGGGCTACTACGGAACCCTACACTGCGCGTGGCATGCCACACACAACTAATTATAGTAACCTAGTAATAATTAAACTCGTTTTTTATCTGAAATGACGTTAGGGGCCTGTTTCACAACCTACGATTAAGTTCCTACTAACTTACTTGGCATATAATTTCATGCAAATTCTGTTCCATTTTTTAATTTATTCGATAAGTAGTGGTTGGACATATCGTGAAATAGGCCATAAGTAGAAGAAGTAAGTTACGAAATATAAAGGGTGTAAAACACCTCTTAACGAAGCCGAAAGGCACTTGTTCTCCTCGTCATTCCGAGTATTTTTTTTGTTCTACACCATACCTGGGAACCTTCTAGTTACGGATATTGGGGGTCAAAGTTCCAACTTCTTGACAAGTTTTTTTTTTTTTAAATACAAGTTTTTAATGTAAGATTTTTACTTTATACACCTCCACGACTCCCGTACTATTCAATCCATCCATCAGCACAATGTTTTGAGTGCGTTACATTGAGTTCTACCACAAAACATGATTATTACCCCAAAAAACAATTCGTTTCTCAGCAATAATGTTTGCGTAAAGTTACTTATTTTGATGTACATACAGATTAGAATGCTTGGTTGACGGCTTCGTGATGAGGTCTTTTACTCCCTGTGTACCTTCTTAAAACCTATCCTATATTTTTAGTACTATCATTAAAAGCGACGAAGACGCTCAGTCGGACATCGTTATGCAACTGCCTGTGAAAGACGTGGAAGTGTTGGTGCCGGCGCTGCTGCGGGGCGCGGGCCCGGCCCCCACCAGCGCCAAGGCCACCGTCACCAGCGCCATGTTCCCGGACGCCGTTCTCATGATGCCCACCATCATGAGCATCAAACAAGAAACCACGCAATTCAATTTGCCTGTTCCTGACACCGAACATTATAGGTATGATAACGAAATTATTAATTTTCTTATGTATTGAAAATGTTAAGTTTCCTAGACTTAATGATTTTTCATGTGATACAAGTGCCTTGAAATACATTAGGTCGATTAGATAAATAATTAATTTATGAATTGTTCCCAGTGTGTGCGAGACGGCATCGGTTGCTTCCGACCTGACCCGGATGTACGTGTCGGACGAGGACGAGAAGTCAGACGTGGTGCCACCCATCATTAAAGTCGAACCTATCGTTGATGAAAAGTGCGGTGATTTGGATGAAGCTAATGAAGGAAAAAGCTCACGAGAAAGTTTTTTTTTCTCATATTTAAATTAATTAATTATTATCTTATTGTTATTTTTTGACATTATTTTAATGTAAATCAAATGTGGAACCGTATTTTAGTGAAACTCTTTCGTTCAGTTGAGTACCCGTTTGTAACTATTATTGCGTTTTGCTAATAAATTGATAATATTATACTTAAATTATGTTACGTAAATGTAAGATACCTAGTACCTATATTTAGTTCGTATTTTTACAAGAGAATGGATTCAAAACTTGTTTGATGCCGTGAAGTTCAAGGAATTATACAACTTGAATTGTGTAACATTTTAGTAACACCTACACGTCACACACATTTAGTACTTTATGCATTCCTAAGTTTAAGTGAATTATTTAAAGTTTGTAAGATGATGAATATATTAAAAAAAATGTATTTTTGATTAGTGTTGTCTTGTTGTGAAAGCTATTCACATACGCTGTCTTTGCATAAGTCCTTTTAGGGTAACATTTTTAAAACATTTTTATTAGATGTGATAATTATGGCGATGGAAAATAAATGGATTTTAATGTTATTTAATTTGTAATAATTTATTGAATATAACAACATTACTCGATACACATCTAGCAACAACAATAGAATAACAATAATATTACTGTTTGAACACGCCGCACATACAAGTCACACTCACCATACAAAATTACGTATGTACAGGAAATAAACGTAAAACTAATTAAGTATACATATAACAATCCAGTCAGGTACGTTCCTACAAAATTTAAGTACTTTTAAATGATTTAGTGGTAGTTAAAAGTTTTGAGCCCAGCGCTATCTCCGCTTGGGTTCGTTTTATGAAGATAATCTCTTATAACTTGATCATAATTTTTGGATTCAAAAGATTCTGCATCATTACCGCCAGTATTTCCATAATAGCTGCTTGACGGTGCGCCGTAACTACTAGAGGCTCCCTCCGAAGAATGCTCATCACCGTATGGTGCAAAACTTTGGCTGTGGCCAGAGTTACCTCCGTTGTAGGATTGGAATTCAGGTCCGTAGGAGTCATCGTTTGAAGATCCGTCTCGGGAATGTGCTTCTTGCACCTGGTAAGAATTTCCAGGATAGTGGCTCTGGCTTCCTTGGCTACCGAGCGGTTCGTGGGCGTGCACTTTCGGAGGAGATGCGACATGGGGAACCTTAACTATCTGTGTCACGGGCACGGGGTAAGGCTTGTTAATGTGCACGGGGTAGGGTACTTTTTCAATCACTTTCACTGGATATGGCACTGGTATCTTGACAGCTACAGTTTTCGTGATTTTTACCACTCTGACGGGAGTTTCAGGTATATCGACGTGTTCACCGAGATCTTGTAATTCAGTTTCATAGTTTTCCACAGGTATAGTTTGGACATGGTGTGAATGATGTGATGCAAACCCGTAGTACGAGCAGCACAGCAATATTATTAATTTCTGAAAAAAAAAATATCTTTAAACCTAATAAGTACTTGGCATACTTTTTATGGTCTATTACTTATTGGTCTTTTTTTAAAACGTTTTTTCTACTAGCACTTAGACCGCGACTTCGTCCTCAAAAATTGTGATATCTCGGCTAATTTGCATGATAAGTACCTAGAAATAGCCTATAACACCCACGAATAATGTAGCTTTCTACCAGTAAAATATGTTTTAGTGTGGATCATTAGTTCCGGAGATTACCCCCCTACATACAAAGTTACAAACAAACTGTACCTGTTTACTTAGATAATATTAGTATAAAAGTATAGATTATTTCGTTACTACAATCCTAGTAAGTAATAGGTACACTGCTTGTTTGAAAAAAAATCATGTCATGCGCACGGATTATCTACCCATTGCCTAAATTGACGAACTTTCATAAAAAAACATCCTCTATAGGCCACTGAAGTTATTATAAAAATACTAGCTTCTGCCAGCGGCTTCGTCCGCGTGAAGTTTGATAATTGTCCCATAGGATCTTACTATCGGGATAAAAAGTATCCTATGTGTTAATCTAGGTTATAAACTATCTGTGTGCAAAATTTCATCCAAATCCGTTTAGTAGTTTTTGCGAGTAAGAGTAACAAACATCCAACCATACATTTTAGTAGGATTACTTCCCCTGTTTGAAACGGATTTTGTAAAACAACTCCAAGAGACTTTTTTCACAGAACCCTTAGGCGCGGGACAAATACAAGAGGTGACGGGCGCGGGTGTGGCGCGGGCGCCGCACCATCGCCGTCTCAGTATGTCTTGCGCCACACCTCTTCTATACAAACAGAGAAGTGGCGCCGCGCCCGCGCCTCGCCTGCGCCCGACGCTTCTTGTATTTGTCCCGCGCCTAAATCTTTTAAAATAAATATAGTTACTCAAAGATATCAATGGCATTTGCTTCATAAGTTTAGCATTACATAACGCCTATTTTCCCCGTAGGGACAGGCAGACAGAGGCAAATCCACATTTTGTCAGTGTAGGTATATGTGACACTATTACTATCAACCAGGCAAACCAGATCGAATCCAGCTAATAAGAAACTCATGACGGAAAAACACAATAACACTTGTAACTTATTTACAGCGGATATAGAACTCGTAACTGTTGATGTAAGTATTGCACTATATTGTCAACTGTACCTAATTATTTTTTTCCTGACCTACGTAACACCTGTGTAAAAACAGGAAATAGGTATTTGTTATATAAGAAGTTACACAAGATCGACAACTTCAGACCTCGCAAAAAAAAGCAAAAACAAAATTATTGAGCGCAATCGTGGTAATGCAATGAGAGCAATTGAATTGTTTACTAACCGGTATTTCCATTGTCGTACGTGGGTACAAGTGTGCGTCTGCGGCGCAGTTAAAAAACTACCGAATGGCGAGTCAGCTTTGGTTTATATATCGCACATTCTCTCTGAGCGAGAGACAGGCTTACGTTCGACGCGACGCGATCGTCCAATTACTTTCTTCAGCAGGTTAGAGAAGTGGTCATACTCGCAATAATTGTGACCGTGTTCAGTGCTATTCATAATCCTGCACATTATTGAGTTCTTTAGACATTATTTAAATATTCTTTAAAACGTCTTGAAGAATCACTGGTTTGCAATAAGATCAGCTCATCCAAAAATGTCGTAAAACAAAAGTAGCTGTTAGGATAAACGCGTTTTTTAAGTTTTTTGTGTGCTTACCGATGCTTTCCAAAAAAAACTAACTTCAGTGTTTTCGTACCAGCAGAGGATAAATTGAATTTGAGTTACCCAAAAACCTTAGGTATTTTTGAGCTTATTTATGACAGCTTTTTAAATTTGACCATTTGACCACATATTTTTTATATCTACTTACTTTGTTTAATATGTAGGTAGGCATACGTGGTTAATTTTTCGCTAAGCGCACAGACTTAATAAATACCCAATATTAAAGTTAAAAATTTTCTTTGCTATGCTATACTTAGTTTTAGACATTTTGAAGACCCGAATGGCGCAGCGGTGGTGAGGCTGCCTTACGTTCTTAGGGTCCCGGGTTCGAATCCCGGTTGGAGCAAATGTTTGTGTGATGAACATGGACATTTGTTTCCGTGTCATGGATGTATAATAAGTATGTATTTACAAACAAAAAATACTTATCTATGTAGTATATCAACTATCTGGTGTCCACGACACAAGCCTCGTTGCTTAGTGTGGCACTAGATGGCGCTGTGTTAATGTCCAGCGATATTTATTATTATTATACGTTAAAATCTTTTGTACCCAAAACCTACGAATCAAGGTTGCAACATTTTATTGATATGTCATTGTGTGTTTCGACCGCGCGGCCACGGCGTTTTTTTTTTTTTTAAGCTATGCCAAGATTTTGTGAAACTTTGTAAAAGTTGATTCCCAAAACCATAAATTTGTCAAAGTTATGGTTAAAAAGTTATCAAGGGTATTGATCGTGGCCGCGCCATCGAAACACGGAGAACCGCGCGGCCACGGAGACCTTTAAAACTAAGCGTTGCAGAGACCTGAAATTTAGGTAATGTGGTGTGAAGTCACGTATATTGTTCATCAGCACATCACGTATAGTACATAGTTTAAGTTAAGGTAAATAAGCTGTGTTTGTAGCTTTAGTATTAGCATAGTGTCACGTACTATCTGTGTACATATATGCAACCAATAAAAGGAGAAGGGGTAGTTCTACAGTGGACTCTCGGAGTAGCACACATCTTGTTGTTTACTTAACCCGTCCTCTCCCCCCACATCGCAGTAACAAACAGATTGAATTTGTAAAAAAATTGTAAAAATATACAAAAAAATTCCTAGGTTTATATCCAGAGCTGTAAGACTTAAAACCCCATGGCCGCGCCATCGAAACGGTGAAAAATACGTTATCGCCGATATCTCGCTGAAAAAGCATCGCAGAGGTCTGAACTTTTTTGTAAAACACAGATTTGAATTTGTCAAAACTTGTAAAAATACACAAAAAAATCCTAGGTTTATATTTTAGGAGCTGTAACACTAAAACCCCATGGCCGCGCCATCGAAACGGTGAAAAATACGTTATCGCCGATATCTCGCTGAAAAAGCATCGCAGAGGTCTGAAGTTTTTTGTAAAACACAGATTTGAATTTGTCAAAACTTGTAAAAATACACAAAAAAATCCTAGGTTTATATTTTAGGAGCTGTAACACTAAAACCCCATGGCCGCGCCATTGAAACGGTGAAAATCATGTTATCGCCGATATCTCGCTGAAAAAGCATCGCCTCTGCGATGCTTTTTTTTTTTTGATGTTGCTTGCTTTGTGATAATCACGACTTATTTCTAAGCAATACCGTACTACAGCTCCTGAAATATAAACCTAGGATTTTTTTGTGTATTTTGACAAATTCAAATCTAGGTTTTACAAAAACTTCAGACCTCTGCGGTGCTTCTTCAGCGAGATATCGGCGATAACGTATTTTTCACCGTTTCAATGGCGCGGCCATGGAGTTTTAGTCTTACAGCTCCTAAAATTTAAATAACCCTAGGACTTTTTGGAGTGTTTTTACCAGTTTTGACAAATTCAAATCTGTGTTTTACAAAAAACTTCAGACCTCTGCGATGCTTTTTCAGCGAGATATCGGCGATAACGTGTTATTCACCGTTTCGATGGCGCGGCCATGGGGTTTTAGTCTTACAGACTTACAGATCCTAAAATATAAACCTAGGATTTTTTAGTATATTTTTACATTTTTTTTTTCAAATTCAATCTGTTATTTACCTAAATTTCAGGTCTCTGCAACGCTTAGTTTTAAAGATCTCCGTGGCCGCGCGGTTCTCCGCGTTTCGATGGCGCGGCCACGTTCAAACCCTTATAACTTTTTAACCATAACTTTGACAAATTTATGGTTTTGGGAATCATCTTTTACAAACTTTTCCAAAATCTTGGCAGTTTTTAGGGTTCCGTACCCAAAGGGTAAAAACTGAACCCTATTACTAAGACTTCGCTGTCTGTCCGTCTGTCTGTCACCAGGCTGTATCTCATGAACCGTGACAGCTAGACAGTTGAAATTTTCACAGATGATGTATTTCTGTTGCCGCTATAACAACAAATACTAAAAACAGAATAAAATTAATATTTAAGGGGGGCTCCCATACAACAAACCTGATTTTTTTATAATAATTGGTACGGAACCCTTCGTGCGCGAGTCCGACTCGCACTTGGCCGGTTTTTTTTTAAATAAAACGCCGTGGCCGCGCGGTCGAAACGGACACTTTATTGATAACTCCAAACTCCAGTAGCGTAGCCCAGCGTAGATGGTGTAGGGGCTCGGCTATTTCAGATTTCAAGAGACAGAACAAGATAAATAAATAAGAGTCAGCACAGGTTGTAGAACTAGTCAGCGCAGGTTGTAGATAAAATAGAAGTTCTTGAAGAGATTTATTTCCACGGGTTGGTAAGATTTAAGTACTTACCTAGCTAGCTTAATTGGAAAAACAAAAGTCCCTTTGACCGTTTTTCCGTCACGGCGGCCAATCACAGCGGATCGACATCGGCGCAGGAGATACATTATTATAGTGTACAAGAGTGTGCGCAGACAAAGTTGCATGCTCTGTTCCTTCCTTCACTCCCGCGTAGTCCGGTGGGACGGCAATCCGATACGACCGGAGAGATAATATCAAGAGCATGACCAACAGCTTAAGAGTCCTATTACATTTTTTTCGCAATTTTTTGATTTTTACTACCTGGATCAAATTTATTCGATCGGCGTACACGAGTCGATAATAATAGCGATCTCCGGATGATTGTCGATTGTTATTGACGAAAATTAGAGACGAGACTGACATGAGACTGAGGAGCGACTTGAATTGACGCAGAACTCTGCGTCAATTCAAGTCGCTCCTCAGTCTCAATTAATAAGACAAAATTACAATAAATAAAATTGAAGTACTATAACTATAGTACTTCAATTTTATTTATTGTAATTTTGTCTTATTAATTGACAAACGAAAACTAATTAAACGTATTCATTGTAGATCGAAGTTTTATATCATATTAATTTATTTGATAAAATTTAGTTTATTTGGAATATAACGGACGCTGGATCAAGACATTTATGGCTTAAATTACGCTTTCTTTACGATTTTATCCATGAAAACTCAAGGAATTTAAAGAAATTCTAGAACTCCAATAAACAAGTAAAACATTCAACTTATCTTTCAGTAATTTTAGCTTTTATAAGAATTGAATCTAACAATGTGAATTTGAGCGTCAAAGTTCCATCGCTGACGGTTTTTCTTGCAAACTGAGTTCGTAAAATATTTATAGTAAATTACACGAAAAGAAAATTGAAAATGTGTAACTTCACCTTACAAGAAAGAGAATGGCACTGTCGTTATTCTTAAGCAAATAATTAAAATATTTTACTGCTGCTGAAAATTACTGCGTCAAAAATCACGAATTTGCGTAAAAAATCTAATAGGACTCTTAACTGCTTTCCGAGGCACGGGGTTGTCACACCAGTAACTTCCAAACTCCGGGATTTTCTCAGTAGCAATAAAAAAATCCTAAAAACGCAACAACACTGCCCGACCGCGCCGCGTTCCTTAGTTTTTAGGCCAAGATTGAAAAAAACTCCGAAAGAAATGCTGTATGAGACCATATGAGCATTAACCGGGGCTCTGGATCTCCCTGCTGAGTACGGCAAAGATTAAATCAGACAATGCCTAATGCCCGTTTTCACCAAAACTAAGTGACACCTAACTCAATGCCTAATGCCCGTTTTCACCAACACTTAGTGACACCTAACTCAATGCCTAATGCCCGTTTTCACCAACACTTAGTGACACCTAACTCAACGCCTAATGCCCGTTTTCATCAACACTAAGAGGCACCTAACTCAATGCCTAATGCCCGTTTTCACCAACACTTAGTGACACCTAACTCAATGCCTAATGCCCGTTTTCACCAACACTTAGTGACACCTAACTCAATGCCTAATGCCCGTTTTCACCAACACTAAGTGACATCTAACTCAATGCCTAATGCCCGTTTTCATCAAATACCTAACTCAACGCCTAATGCCCGTTTTCACCAACACTTAGTGACACCTAACTCAATGCTTAATGCCCGTTTTCATCAACAATAAGAGACACCTAACTCAATGCCTAATGCCCGTTTTCATCAACACTAAGTGACACCTAACTCAACGCCTAGTGCTCGTTTTCATCAACACTAAGAGACACCTAACTCAACGCCTAATGCCCGTTTTCATCAAACACCTAACTCAATGCCAAATGCCCGTTTTCACCAACACTAAGTGACACCTAACTCAATGCCGAATGCCCGTTTTCACCAACACTAAGTGACACCTAACTCAACGCCTAGTGCTCGTTTTCATCAACACTAAGAGACACCTAACTCAATGCCTAATGCCCGTTTTCACCAACACTTAGTGACACCTAACTCAACAACTAATGCCCGTTTTCATCAACACTAAGAGACACCTAGCTCAATGCCTAATGCCCATTTTCACCAACACTAAGTGACACCTAACTCAACGCCTAGTGCCCGTTTTCATTAACACTAAGAGACATCTAACTCAATGCCTAATGCCCGTTTTCACCAACACTAAGTGACATCTAACTCAATGCCTAATGCCCGTTTTCACCAACACTTAGTGACACCTAACTCAATGCCTAATGCCCGTTTTCACCAACACTTAGTGACACCTAACTCAACGCCATTGCCCGTTTTCATCAACACTAAGAGACACCTAACTCAATGCCTAATGCCCGTTTTCATCAACACAGACACTTAACTCAATGCCTAATGCCCGTTTTCATCAACACTAAGTGTAAAGCCGGGTCCAGACGTATGTAACGCGTAATGTAAGATTACGTGGAATTTAACGTCAACAGTGTGTGGACGCACAGCGAGCGCTTTTGTGTTCGCGCTAAAAACCGACAGCCGATGGATCACAGCGAGCGCCGGCGGGCGCAAGCGTTACATGTAATGCTCTTAGTGCCGTCCACATACAGAATTCGCATGTACGTCAGAATCGCGGGTGTATTTTTCAGAACAACCTAAATTTATTGCAGTTATTTGGTACCTTCTGTGTACCTTTACGTACCTCTCCTGAAAATCTGTGTACCTACACACGTGCAATGATATTTTGAAAATTAGGTACACCCGCCATCCTGATGTCAGAACCGCGGGTATACTGCTAATCAATTTAAGTAGCTAAGTACACTGTATAAGTAGATTTGGTACCTGTTGTGTACCTGCAGAAACACGTATTGAATAAACAAAATACTGTAAGGTTGCTGCGAAAAGTAAAATAACGATTTTCTTTCTTTGACGTCGTGAGAGCGAGGCCACAAGACGCGTTGACGGTGCGGTGCGGTGCGGCGCCGGAGCGGTGCCGGAATGACAACGTGCAGTCACCACAGTATTGTTAGTGTATCGAACGTGTTTATTGATGTCGTGTGCTACAATTGATTAAAATTTATCTTTTTAATGATGAGTACCGATAATATTAATATTAATTTCCTTACGTCTTTGGCATGGGCGTGCATGGGCTTTGCCTAATTGCCTCTATGGATAGAGGCAATTAGGCAAAGCCTACCCTACCAACTGGGCATTTATTACAACTAATGAAATATATATTATAATAACACATTAAGTACAAAATATAAAAAAGTTGAAACTCCTGTTAGATTACTTATAGCAATTTGTCGCTCCCGTGTCACGTAACTAACACAATACTGGAAGTTACTACGAAGCTTGAAGCTCTGCCGGACAGGCAAACACTCGACTAGCCTAAAACCCATTGATAATTTTACGTACACAGCGGCATATTGGTGCATATTTTCGTGTGTATGAACCGCACACATGTATAGATTGCGGTCATTGTAGGGCGGTAACTCCTGCGAGTGTAGCTGGGCTGTGATTAGCTGCTACAACACAAGGCAAGGATTCAAGGTGGATGTTTTTTAGCCCGCGAAATTCAAATTTCCTTACGTTTTTTGCAATTTGCAGGCCAGTGCTAGGTTGTATGTATGTTTATTAAAATATGATTACATACGGGGGTTATTGGCGCGTATTGTTATAATAATAATTAATAATATAATAATTATTGTTATTATACATATTTTTCTCCATAGGTGTCGATTTCGTGGTTTTTGGGGTTGGTGATAATGAAAATGAGGTCAAAATGAAAATCCAAGATGGCGCCGATGACAATTTTCAGTTTTTTCTTCATGGGTGTCGTTTTCGAGGTTTTTGGGGTCGCTGATAATGAAAATGAGGTCAAAATGAAAATCCAAAATGGCACCGATAAAAATTTTCGGGTTTTCTTCATGGGTGTCGTTTTTGGGGTTGCTGATAATGAAAATGAGGTGAAAAACCAAGATGACTAAATTTTTTTTCGGCTATCATGATTTCGTGGTCTACCTTCCGTGGAGAACCATTGCACGCCACTGGTCTTTGTTACAACAAATCATCATTCACGTTCATCGGAAATCGGGTCATTGACTTTAACCGCGGTGCGCGCTGTACCAAATAAAAAATATTTTAAAACTCAGACCTTTTCCCATTAAAAATAAAACATTATCCAAAAGTTTGCTTGTCGTCGCCTCTGAGTTACGCTTCACACACTCAACCTTCGTTACGCTACGGTTAACAGCGTTGTACTGCGGTGCCACACCGCCCGTGTGGCACCCTATCATCATCAGCCTATTAATGTTCCTACTGCTGGGACACAGGTCTTCTCTCTATGAGAAGGAATGGGCTATATATAATCCACCACGCGGGCCCAGTGCAGATTGGTAGATGTCACATGTCTTCGAATTGTTTGGTTCGAGGACATGCCGGTTTTCTCACGATGTTTTCCTTCACCGTTTTGAGAGCAGTGGTGATGAAATAAATTATACAAAGTGATGCGCCTGCCTTGGTCCGCTCGAATTAATTGCGGATTACATTAATGGTGCGGTGCCGCACCGCACCATTAATGTATCGTGTGACGTATCTTACGACGTCAAAGAAAGAAAATCCCTTTTTTTACTTTTCACAGCAACCTTACAGTATTTTGTTTATTTAATACGTGTTTCTGCAGGTACACAACAGGTACCAAATCTACTTATAAAGTGTACTTAGCTACATATATTGATTAGCAGTACACCCGCGGTTCTGACATCAGGATGGCGGGTGTACCTAATTTTCAAAATGTCATTGCACGTGTGTAGGTACACAGATTTTCAGGAGAGGTACGTAAAGGTACACAGAAGGTACCAAATAACTGCAATAAATTTAGGCTGATCTGAAAAATACACCCGCGATTCTGACGTACATGAATTCGCGGATACATTACATTACGCATTATACACGTCTGGACCCGGCTTAACCTAACTGAATGCCTAATTCCTGTTTTCACCAATACTAAGTGGCACCAAACTCAATGCCTAACGTTTTCACCAACACTTTCACTAAGGAATTGAATTTTTGATTCCTCATGCTTTTTTTTGAGATTCAATTATTATTGGTTGGTCAGTGTTGACCTGAGGTGCTTCTCTTACAATTAGAATCTAGTCGTCGTAAAAATGAAGGAAAAATAAAGATGAATATTCATTATTTTTATAGTTTATTCATTATTAAGTTTTACTATTAGGTGGGTGGTTCTATGTAAATCCTCTAATAATGTGTAATTTGTTAACATATTCAATTCACTTTATCTAGTTACATGCATATAAGAGGGCATTTATTTTGCATACATTACAGAAAAAATGGTTCCATTTGTACCTTTATTATTCTGCAATAAAACTTTCATTTAAAATAGAAAAAAAAATGTACAAGTATTGTGTCAGAGAAAAAGATTTATATTTCAGAC
Organism: Xestia xanthographa; assembly: GCA_905147715.2. Lineage (NCBI taxonomy): Eukaryota > Metazoa > Arthropoda > Insecta > Lepidoptera > Noctuidae > Xestia > Xestia xanthographa. Next base: position 16,114,642 of record LR990655.1, on the reverse strand, counting down.
AATAAACCATTCATTGATAAGCTTAGAACAAATAAAATACTGTATGAAGAAAGTCAAACTCTCATTCGATCAGACAGTACTCTGACTATGGAACCAGATCCACCAACATTAAATGCTTTTTCATGCCACAGCAACAGATGCCCACTTGATCCTTCAGTGGGGAACTCAAATCCTCTGTAGATGTATTTCATCAGGATGTCTACATCATCCAAACACAGGTTTCCCACTGCTTCTTCAATTTGAGTAGACTTTATTGCAAGCAAGACTTTTAAAGTTAGTTGCAATGCATTATCCTGAAAAGAAAAGTACTCTGATTAACATACATTTTATGAAATTCAAATAAACTAACAATAAAAATAACAATCAATGTGCGGTCGAACAAGCTATTTGGTTTACAGTTTAACCCACAAATTACATTGTAAAATCCAAAACAAATAGCTTAGCAATAGCTTGTTCGACCGTACAAACATTCTTTGCTGTATCATAACACACATAAAATTGTTGGCCTACGGAGTGCAATTACAAGAATGTGCATAACTAAACATGGATCAGCTCATATTTTGAAGTTGAATGAAAACTTTTCAAATATAATTAATATACTTGTAGCTTTAAGACCTGCACTAAAATATTCAAGTATATTGACTTACTTTGATTTGCTGATTAGTTGATCCCACTGGTGCATTATTCAGTACGACTTTCAGGGCATCAATAAACCGACCTGTATTGTAGAGTTAAGGATATCAAATATAATAATGGCAAAAGCAGGATACTGTAAGTATTAAACTTTTCCTGTTTTGTTACAAGGTTTATATTATATACAGGTACACAGGTTTCAGCTATTGAAAGATTTTCGAATTTGTTACTATATTTAAATGCAATTCAATTACTAAATTCAAAAACTGACGTTTAAACTTCAATTTAGTCAGACCAAAGTTTAAAATACAAAAAATTGCCTTGAAGGTATAAACTTAGATTAAAGTTAAAAGGTTTTTAAGTGTCCAGTTAAGTTAGGACCAAAAATTCTTTAATTGTGTTGATTATCTACAGATGCAGTTGTTATGATTGCAAAATTGAACAGAAAGCGGATGATAAGGCATTTTTAGCATGTCTACAACAACGGAACTTAAACTGAATTTCCATACACACACAAGACGCAGACACTGATAAAATAGGATGATTCATTTGCATCGTAAGTCGTTTTTTATGAGGAAAATGAATGTTTTCACGATGCAAAGTCCTACCAGTGCCAGAAGTACAGTTTAAATCATAAGTTTATTCTTAGATTACTTAGTGGTATTATATTGTTTAAAAAGGATATTGATTCAGTAAAGCGCAAACTTCTCCCTCATCCGGTCCAGTGGGTACAGATTGCTCCGCTTCGTCTTCTCTAAAGTTATCTTCATTGTATTGGTCGATGTCGATCTTGCGAAAGGCAGAACTAGAAGTATTTTTCGCCATTTGAAACGGTTCGGTTTTTAATTTTCAGTGTTTTTATGTCAATTCAAATTAGAAAATATGTCCAAATCAGTGAAACTGAAAACGAAACTTGCTTGTAATTTGTAAACTGACATTGACAATGACAAGTGAGTGAACTTGACAGCTGGATATTTATTTTTTTCACCTTCGCCCTACTCGGGCAGGCTAAGGTCTTCGACCATACGCCCTCGTCTTTAGTGCATATCATCCTTCTTGTCTAAAAGTAAGGTAAGGCCGAAGCCTCGTCTTCTGTTTTCACAGCTGGCTATATTAAAGTGACTTTGACAGTTTGACATGGAACTATTTCGCATTAAAGATATCAGAATTTTAGTTTTAACTTAACCATAAGAACGTGGCAATATCTCCATCATTTTGAATGGAAACTTATAATTCTAGTTAACTATCGGACGAGCTGGGCAAAACCAACGACCAGTGGTCACGTATGTGTTGATTATAAACCAACAATTGGAAGACATGGGGAGAGGCTTATGAGGCCTTTGCCCAGCAGTTGGACAACGCAGGCTAACAGGTTTCAGTATCTGTCGCTCAGCTCATTATTCCAGTTGCACAATATCCTTTCTTACGTAAACAAAGGCCTTGGACGTGGCCTGCCCGTTTGGTGTAAGTATTCTACTTTCCGGCTGGATTTTTTTGATTGTATGATTTTGATTTAGTACGTACTAATTCCATGCTTTGGTAAAACCATAGAGTTAAAGAATAGACCACAGACAGGAGTTGGTCAGCGTTGCCAAAGTAGCATATTAGGTATATGCTAAATTTGGCATATTCTGTTCTTGTTTTGTATGTTGTCTAGCTTTTAGCTTATAGCATATTTTGTAACATATTTTCGAAAACATGAAAAGAAGTAAATCACAATCTTTCTTGAAATAAAAATTGAAATCGATACTCGACTCCGAAACCGTTTGGCGGTGAGAATCCTGAATGTCATTTTGTACGTCAGATTCGGCATAAAAAGAACAGGAAAGTGCTGTTATTCTTACACTGTCCCAGACAATGTACTACTCTGTATCGGAACCAAAGTGAGTTACGACTCTCGCTTTCAGCCTTCTACATCAGCTGATGTTGATGAAAATCAAGACATTGATATTCTATTCCCCTGATTTAATTTTGACGTGACAACGTCTTATAAATTGGTTTGCCGGGTGACACTTCAAGAAACTGCGTTACGCTCCGCTCACGTTATGCGCTCACAATGAGAGCGAGTGAGAGGCACGCGTCCCTTCCACTCGGGCATGGTTAGCCCGCCTAAGAGCGAGAGAGACAGACATAAAAAGTTTATTTTACCACTCAAAGTCGTTGTCACGTAAAACTTTCGCCCGTATACCGACTTTACAGGCAACCAATTTTTTTTAATAAATACCGACACCTAATTATGTTGGCATTTTTTAGAAAAGGTTAGCATATTTTTGGCATTGCTGTGACGTGCATTATAGGGACTCAGTTTTTACACCAATGTAGCACATTTTGAAGTAGTTGAGTTGGCAACACTGGTGTTGGTACAATTTGTCAACTCTCTGTCAATATGTGTCATTCTGTCATTAATGATTGCTAAATATTTAGTGGATTCCTTTCTTTTGATTTCTCCTTTAGCCAAAAACGAGTAGCTATATCTTTTTATCTTGATAAATCATATTTTTGTAACCACAATGACAATGGGTGATGAACTACCTGTTACTTCTTTAGTTTTACCCGTTCTCATACGTCCCGTTTTAACTCAGGTATGTTGTACAGGTTGTATTCTTGTCGCTAAAATAAATAGAAAAGAGTCATAGCGGATTCATAAATGGATTTTTAGCTTTGAAAGCAAATATGTATCGTTTTTAAAGTAACAGCAATCCTAGTAGGAAGTGATTGCTAGAGCTTTCTAAATTATGTGAATCTTGTTGCGAAATTTGACACATAGAGCTATTATTATTTGGTCAATAATCCATCTATTCATGCCTGCAATCTGAGCAATGTTGTAATTTATGTGTAAATCTATAAAATAATGTGTGTGTTGGTACATAATACATACATTATCTAAAGTGATAAGATTGTGATACTCACGATTTGATTGTAAGTGCTTAACTTAGAAACATTGTTTTATATACTTATTATCAAAATTACAATTACAGATAAATAGACATTCTGTATTGTATACTGAGGGGAAGAACATCAGGACACAACATATAGTATATAAAGTGATACAAGTTTAGATCTAATTAAGAAACTACTGTTGTTTTCAGTTAGAGAAGTATGATTTGGGAGCTTCTCAGACACTCCGTGCAGCTCTGACGAAGGCAGAAGCAGCTGTCCCGGGCTTGAACTATGACTTGGTGGCAGGTATTATGCGAAGAGCCGATATACCTGTCAACATGAATGAAAGCTTGTTACGGCTCCAAGGAACCTTGACAGAAGCTGAGTGTTAGTAGTCTTTTCAGTATTCTATGGTTATTTTTGTGACAACAGTTAAAGATAACGAAAAGATAAGTGAGTTCTCATGTGTCATCAATAAAATGAAAGAACTCAAATATTATTTTAAGTACTTTAAAGACAACCTCTCTGATATTTATGGAAACACTTAACATTTATTTAATATGATATTTGCAATGTTGTTTCTTTTCTTAAATGTGCATTGAATAAATCACAGGTGCAGATTTAAGACTGAACAGAACTGAAGAAGCATTCCAAGAATTGAACAAAAAGTCAACTGCTTTGAAAAAAATCTTGAGTCGCATTCCAGATGAAATAACTGACCGGAAGACCTTTTTGGAGACTATTAAGTAAGTGTGCATTTGACAAAAAATATCATCATCTGCTTAGCCTTTTCCTGACTATGTTGGGGTCAGCTTCTAGTCTAACCATATGCAGCTGAAGACCAGTATTTTAAATGGAGCGACTGCTTATCTGACCTCCACAACCCAGTTAGTACTGAGTAATATGATACCTCTTCATAGTCTTACCAAGAGGTATCATAAGTGGCCCAAAAGTCTGACAATCAGTTTTGGTTTTAATCAAGTGAAATGTTCCATCCACAGAGAAATTGCTTCAGCAATCAAAAAGTTGTTGGATGCTGTAAATGAAGTATCCACATACACACCAGGAACAGGCAAACAGGTTCTAGAACAAAGGAAGCGGGAATTTGTGAAATATTCCAAGAGATTCTCTAACACTTTGAAGGAGTACTTCAAGGAAGGACAGTAAGTACACTTTATATACTCTTCACATTGTGTAAAAGAAAGAAGTGTATTTCAAGTGGTGTTTTGTTCAAGCTTTGTAAACATGTCATAAGTTCTGCTTTTAGGTTTTGATCAGTAAAATAACATAGTACATTATAAAGTTTGTAACATAATATAGTTACTAAACATTTAATTTAAAATAATCACTTTTAGTAATATGCGTATTTTTGTGTGATTTCAGGGCTAATGCAGTCTTCGTGAGCGCTTTGTATCTGATACATCAAACCAATCAAATCCTATACACGGTTAAAAGTAAGTCTGAGTAGTATTCATCAAGACAGTATTTTAAATTTATCAATTTTAACCAATTATATTGTATTAGGTAAATGACTGTCTTAAGGTGACACTAGTCGACATTTTTTCCATAAACATTTCGGGAGGGTCTCCACTATTTGACACTGTACTTCCAAAGTTAAACATGATATCGTGCTTTTTGACCACACGCACCAATGAGTTCGAGCCCGCGACTAATGTCACCTTAAAAATATATATTGAGCCTGTTACTGTTTTGTTGTTTAATAAACTGGACACTCTTATATATTTTTATTAATATATTTTGGTCAGTGGGAGGAATTTATTATATTTTTATTGTTATAGAAAAACAATATGTAAATAATATAGCATAATTATCGTTACATAACTTTACCATAGTATTCCAACAATTATATTATGATTATTATATTATTTCCAAACAATATTCTTACTTAGCATAGCATGGTTTAGGGTCATCCCTTATTATTTCTAAATCATTGATTTATTGTAAAGTACATTCAAGTTACAATCTATTTTAAAATGGTCTGTTGTAATTATATGCATACATCTAAAATAGTATATAAAAAGGCACCTACATACCTAGAGAGTTGATAAAATAACATTTATTAAGTTTCTTTAAAATAACGTCTATAAAAATAGAGCATGTTGTACAGTTTAAGTATCTTAATTTGAGAAAGTAATTGTTTTGGCACTAAGTCACTAGAAATACAATAAGTCTGTATTCATAAATTGTATTCGTGAATACCGACTTGTCGCATTTCTGGCACAATATTTAGAGAGTTGTGTAGTGTTTTATTACAGTTGGTCAAATTAGGCAAATCAGCCTCATTAAAGTTCGAAATGGAAATTAGCCTTTGAATTGAAAAACGATATTGCTTCGTGGCTTTTTATTCACTGAACTGTGTATCGAATAAAAACACGTAGAAAAAGTAAACAAAACACACCTAATGTAGTAATTATAATTATTACCTATATAATAACTTGACTAACTAATGAGGCATTGATTTACTTTGTAAATGAAAATATTGTAGTAGTTACAATAATTACGTGTTTTATTTAATTAACAATAAAGTGCAAGATATAGATGTTGTTTAGTAATTAATTAGTTGGTGCCAGTTAAGATGAGAATAGCGGTCATTGACCCACACATTTATTAAACTTCTTAACTTTGAAAACCAAAAATAAACCTGTTCAAGTTTGGAGTCGTCATCTATCGTGAACTTCAACATTTTTTGTAATGAAAAACGATTCATGGTTTATTTGTTTTGGTTCATACGAAGAGATATTAGGGAAAGGGCAATTATCGCTATTCTCATCTTAATTGGCACCAACTATAGCCATGATACTCATGAAGTTCAAGAACCTTTCTTTCCCTGACTTGTATCAAAATAGTAGAGGATGATTCATTTGTGTATCCCTAAAATGCTACAACGCATGACATTGAACAGTTGAATTAGTATCTTATTACGGTACTGTACGGCTTCACGAAGCCGCTAACCAAGCACTGTGTACTTAAATCTAAGTAACTTTACGCAAAAAATATTGCTGGGAAACGACTTTTTTGGGGTGTAATATCACGTTTTATGGTAGGACTCAATACGACGCACTCAAAACATTGTGCTGATGGATTGATTGAATATTGCGGAGGTCATTACATTAAAAACCTGTACAACCGACCAAGCTATTTGGTTTACATTTAAAATTGCAAATTACATTGTAAAATGTAAACCAAATAGCTTGGTCGACCGTACGTACCTATTTAAAAAAAACTTTGAAAAAGTTGAAACTGACCCCCAATATCTTCGTAACCAGAAGGTTCCGAAAGGTCCGAAGGTTCGGTTCAAAAAATAAATTATCATACAATGAATCTCATTATAAATATAAAAAATCCCCATTAACAAAGGTAAAGAAACAAATAAAGTATAAAATAATAAATATATACCAGCTTGAATTCGTTCAGGTTGATAACCCCAACCAATAATTAACATTAATGTTGTTGTTCTCCCCGTCATTGTGATCATTAAAAAAAAAAAATGATCACAATGACGGGGAAACAAATACCTTTCGGTTTCGTTCACACCCTATAGTGTAGGTGTTGTATAACAGGCTGGTGTTCGCAACTCCACGTCCAAAGTGCGTATTTTGCGTACAACAACAACAGCCCATAACGTCCACTGCTGGACATAAGCCTCTCCCATGATGGGAGGAATATGCCGTAATCTTCACGCTTGGCAGGCGGATTGGAGATCGCAGTGATGAAAGACTAACAGAAAACGCTGCTGCCCATTCTCTGGTCTACGGAGGCGCAAGGTGTTCTGCCTCAGACATTAGTCGCCTTTTACGACACCCGTGAATGTAAGTAATGGGTTGGTTCTGTTCTACTCTGCCGGACGACTAAACTTTTGCGTACGGGTACTGAATATGCTAGGGTTGGCCTGAATCGGCATGATTTAGCACAGACCGACTTGAACGTGTGAGTAGCACATCTAGCGAGAGACGAAAGGCTTTTCAGAGTTGCAAAGCGTTCATTTCAAAAGTGGCCTGATCAGTTGAGTGTCTTACCGACATCGGTGACATAAGTGTTGACTTACCAGTAGGTTCACTGGATCATTAAGTTAGTATGAGATGCAAGTAGGATACCCCAAACGACTTGCTGCTCTCCAACCCGTTTCGGAACCGCTCTAATGCTTCTGTTACACTGCTTAGAAAAGTAAAACCTAGAAACTAAACCCAGAAAACCATTTGCGCCGCGCAACCGGGCTCTACCAACAATCACCAATCTGCCCCGAAGATGAAAGTTAATTAGTTAGTTCGTGGGTAGTTAGCAGTTACGCAACTGCTCGCAATCGACAAGCAGAGTACGCAGCAGGACAAAACATAACTTCTTATTTACGAATAAGAAGTTATGTTTTGTCCATCCGTGTACTGCTTGTCGATTGCGAAGCGAAAACGAGTGAAAACTCTAATGACAGACTAAGGTTACGACCTTAGTCTCTCATTAGAGTTTTCACTGCCACAGTACCAGCTCTACTCTCGGTATTCTGACTGCTTGGTATGTAGTCTTATGCCATCTGCTATCTGCAGCAGGTACCTTCTTTTCATTTTATACTTAATAAACACAACATAACTGTGACTTAATCAATACAACTTTATAAGCGTCTACTTTTTACCAGAAAAATCGATTCAAAAATCGAAACGTAGATAAATCGAAAATAGTTTCACAGTGAGAGTTCGTGGGAACAAAGCAAGGTTTTTGGCAGTTCAAGTTGGTGGCTGGTGTCAGTGAAAGAGTCTGGTAAAATGATTTCGTGACCGCATTTAATGGGTCATGATGCCTGCGTTGCGATTCGTCTCGTCGTGCGAGCGCGGACAATGGCTGGTCGTGCCTCCTGCCCTCGCCGCCCCACCGCTCCGCCTGCCCGTGACACTTGACACAGGAACCCACACTCCTCGACCTCCAAATATTTCCGCGTACACCTTTTTTACCTCCCAGAAACGTGGACTACCTACCTACGCATCAATTTACTGACCCAAGGTAAAAACGACATCATCGACTTTAAAATTAGGAATGAAAAAAGTGTCGAATACTTGTTCATAAAATGACTACGGACGGAATGAGCTTGAAATAGTTTTTTAACTTGTTTTTTAGAAACCCTAACTTCTAGGATGTAGGTAATTGACCTTTATTTAGTACGGACCTACAGGTAAACCAGAAAAGGTTTGCCCGTCAGAATTAGTTTCTTGGTAATCTGAAATAAGTAGGTAGCCTGGTACCTATACTATAAGTATGTACGAACGTTGCACTACTGTGCAAGTTGTAAAATAATCTTATGGGAACTAACACATAATATGTAGAGTTTAGTAGGTTCAGCAAAATTTGAAAAGGCTACTGGCGGCAAATGTGTAAATCCGCCACTGTGTGCAACCACCACATAGCCAAAACTATTGTGGTCCGTTTTCACTAAGACGAGGCGAGACCTGCATTTAATGCCGACATGCTATTGCAGTGTGATTCCCAACTCACGGCCGGTAAGGCACGAGTTGAGAATTCATACGTGCGTATTTATTAGGGCATTACTAACGACGTCCCTTCCACCCTGATGCGACTTGGTGACGACGCACCATCGATGACCATATCAGTACATCATTCATTCCGAACCTCCGGACATCATACCGAGAAAAAATAGTCACTCCTCAGATCAACTCAGATAGGCAGTCGCTCCGTGTAAAATACTGATATTCAGCCTCATCCGGTTACCGCTTAGACTGGAAGCTGACCCTCAATTGGGAAAAGGTTAAGCAGATCATGAGGATGTTAATTTCAAAAGATCGAACTTCATAATAGCCCCTAACCTTGAATATACAGGGTGAAAAAGACCTCATCACGAAGCCGTCAACCAAGCATTCTGTACATCAAACTAAGTAACTTTACGCAAAAATTATTGCTGGGAAACGACTTTTTTTTTTAAGGTGAAAAATCATGTTTTGTGGTAGAACTCTATGTAACACACTCAAAACATTGTGCTGATGGATGGATTGAATAGTACGGGGGTCATGGAGGTGTTTAAAGTAAAAAACCAACAAAAAAAAACTTTTCAAAAAGTTGTAACTTTGACCCCCAATATCTCCGTAACTAGAAGGTTCCCAGGTATAGTGTAGAACAAAAAAAAATATCACAATGACGGGGAGAACAAGTGCCTTTCGGCTTCGTTAAGAGGTGATTTACACCCTTTATAAAACACATTACTCTAATTTCCTCACCTTCCTTTGAGCGACAAATCTAGATTCGTGTTCGGAACATAATTATGTATGTATATAGGAAGCTAGTCTACAGTACAATAGTAAACTTTCTTTCCGTATCAAATAAGAATGTTAGGTAGGTACTTTTTATGACACCAAAACTCAACAATGAGTCAATCACACGGATCAGTTAAAATATTCATAGCTTTAAAGCGGAGGCGTAATCGATTTTAACTTCGACGCATTCGGTCCTGCGCTGGCGCCGCGGTCTCCAGATGAAAGTGTATGATACGACGCCATTTAATATGTAGGTACTTGATCATGAATCATAGCGTCATGTTGCCTGTAAAGGGTTTACTTAATCCTGCAGTGCCATGCAGTCAAAGTGACCTCTTCACTGTCATCGTCGATGCCGCCGTGGAAGTGGCAAAATTATTTGTGGAATATGCCGTAACATCGACACGAAGGAGAAGAAGACTTGCATTTCCAGACATGAGAAACCTAATTCGCCGCAGTATGGTAAATAAGAAACCAAATCGAAGTCAATACCTACATCTAATAGTTCTGTGCCAAGACAAGACATACCCACCTAATAGTTGCTGGCATACCGAATGGGTTATGTGAAGGAATTAGGTACCTGTATGCGCGGAGGACATGGTCTAATTTTGTAAGAGCATCAAAAGCAGCTGCTTTGTCTGGATACTGAAAAAAGCTACCCAAAGTGACTGATGGAACTTTCTCCTCAAAAAGCATTGTGGAAGATGTAAGGAACCCCCAAATCTCTGCCTATGGCCCTGCAGAGACGTCTCTTTCCTACTAAATTACTAATTAGGTAGTATCTATGTTAACCAACACCCTTGCGTTTTTTCTAGGAACATAGGTGAGTTATAGGAAGCGTCATGCATTACAATAAACATTCTGAATGTTGGCATATTAAAGTTAAAACGAATCATAAAAATAGCATTCAATATAAATGTAGACACCCGATAAAGCAGATAAAATGTAAAGTGGGACGATGGATTGATCCTGTGTGTGTTACCATTTATTTCCACTTACATATTAGCATCGCAGACTTTAAAAAAAGCTGTTTGTCGATGCAACACATTTTAAATGTATGTTCAGGAGCATCCCGTAATTGTTGCACATCAATCTCCGTTCGTAGTTGCAAAAACAAAGCATTTATTATTGAACATATTATGATTCTGGTAAACGAAACTGTTATCATGATTTATACTGACCATTCAAATTGGTACATTATTCAGAACGAAATGCATAAAAGTTCAACGTCGACTCGAGTGCTTAATTCAGGACGGATGACGCTAATGTTCACAGATTACCTACCTACCAGAGAATTATACACATTCGACCATTACCAGTCTGTTTTCCTTTTTATGTACCTGTTGACTGAAATAAATATACTGAAAAACTTACTTAATTAAATCTGTAGCCAAATACTTATTGCTATATAAAGCATTTCCAAAATGTATACAAATAAATAGGTCCATTGTTCAATAAAATCGTACCTACCAGCTGAATAAAGGAACCGTGAAACGAATGTCAAATTATTCAGCACAATATGTCCATTGAATATCTACGCATGTACAAGTGAGAGCGTGTTTTGGGAATCATAGATGCATCTTCATCATTTAAAAACGGTTGTTGACTGTATACCAGACTTGTGCATGCATAATTTATGTGTCCATGTCTAGATTTCCCGTTTAATGAATAGAAAATCTAGGAAGATATTGATAGACACCAGTAGGTACTACATAAATTTCCCTAAATGTTTTCAGGAGATGATAAATTTCCATGTTTCAGTAGACAGATGTGTCGATGAAAAGTTTGACGGTATAGCAACCGGACTTTAAATTGTTGTTGAATGTATGCCTGATACAATATTAATGGAGCATCTGCTGGGTGGCCGCGGGCGGGCAGGCGTCGGGGTGCGGGCGCGGCGCCGTCGCATATGCAATGGCGTCTCATGCCTTCGGTAGCCGATCATGAATATACGATACACACTCAATAATGTGCTGTGTTGACTGGTCAAGTGTCTGATTGTTGTATCACAGTTCATTTTCCCGAGGCACTCTTTTCCTTTTATAAACATTTAGGTACTTACATATATATCGTTATTTTTAGGTAGCATTTATTAATTTATTCGATTATTCTCTCACTGGAACGCCACACAGCAATTACACCCATGGAGCACAATTATATATCCACTTGGGGAAGCAGTGCGCTCGTTAAAGCTGTGTGTCTGCCTATAGCCATTTCCGAACTATGTTGAGTTGAGGTCGGCTTCCCGGCAATTGAATACCAGTATTTGGAGTGACTGGCGCCTATATAACTTCCACAACTTAGTAAGGGTAGGTACTGGTTGTCAGACTTTCAAGCCACTGACTACTTGTACCTATCGACAGTCAAAGATTTATAAATGACAGCCGGGCCAACGGCTTAACGTGCTTTCCGAAACACCGAGAAAAATCGGCATGTAGCTAGTGGATGGTCACCCATCTGCAGACCGACCTGAAGATCGATCCGTCCGGGTATTATTATTTAGCCACGAGCTGCTACTTAATATTATTAATAAATAAAAAAATAACAGATTACGCTATGGGTTGACAAGTACTCAGCATAATTGTGCAACAGTGATGAGCATTGTTATTCCCACAGGCGGCTTCATTTCCCACAGCTCCCACGGGGGTCACTGGAGAGACAACAATGAGAGTGACAGTGGCTGCGCGGGCGCCGGCCGGCATCTGCTCCCTGTCGTGGGAGTGCGTGCGGAAACCGATCGCACCACCGCGCCAACAATAACACACAAATCAACGAGCCGCCGCCGTGCCAGCTCACCCCTCTGGAAGCTGTGGGAACCACGCAATTAATAATATCATTCGCAAATCCCCATCTAAATCTAAACAAACCGTCCTCGAGTGCGATGTGGGGTGGGATAATGGGTAAACTTTTGTATACAAGTACCTACACTGACCGGAAGCAGCTTTACGTGTGACGCTTTCATGAACGATATGCTTTACTTAACGGGATTTAAATAAAACTTTTTTGTTGCTATTAATAAAACTATACCTACCTGTCAAAATAAATTAAAGTACGAATATAATACTACTATGCTTTTACTACTTGGTAGATACCAGGTGTCTATCTAGTTCTACGCAGGGAACAACTCCGTGACGGACAAACAAATAACTCGAACAACAACAACATCTTCTAAAACGCTGAAAGTAGTTTCATGATATTTTTCAGAATTATTACGCGGTGCATTGGAATAGTTGTGCATGGTGACCCATTTAAAAAAAATCTTAGATTGTATGATTTACAGGTTAGTTATTGATCGATATACGAAATATTTATGAACGTTTCTGAGCTTTTCAGCCTTCATAACCGAGAGTTACAACCGAGCTGTGTGCGTTATAAATATATGTTACAGTCAAGCTAGTTTTGACTGGTGAAAACTAGTCAAAACCACTTTTGACCAGTGAAAACTATTTTAACAATAACAAACATTAACTTAGAAACTTATTAGGTTGGTCTTCGTGACCAGCTTTGAACTGAAAGTAAGATCAGTTTTCTCACAGTCGAAATTGTATCATCTGCAATCATTCAGCGTTTAAGAATTGCGTCTAGAAACAAATTTTGCTGTGCTGAATTCATGGTAACAGTTGGCCATCCGGCATCCCTTGGAGTCTTAACAATGATATTCTATTACACAGATATGTTGTGAGCGCGCAATCGTGAAGACTCGAAAACCGCCCGATTGGCCTGTTTTGCCTTTATTCTGCGTCACTGCATGTATGTGAGCTGGCTCTGCCCCGCGGCACACTATTTCCGTTGTTTTGTAGGTGTATAACATATCTGTTTATTAGAATATCATTGAGTCTTAAGTGTAAGGGTCAGACCCTTATACTGACATTGTGTAGAAGGAGCAACAAGAGGTCAGTCATTACCTAACTACAATCTGAATTTTTTTTTCTGGTGTCACCATTTGGCATTTGTCAGCGATTAAGTACTGTGTTAGTTAACATTACTTTGAAATTGTGTAACAAAAAATATTTATTAATTAATTAACAGACATAATATGCATTCGGGTCGGCCCTGCAGGGGTGGCCAACCACCACCTGACGCCCGTGATGAGCTGTGCGTGACCACAATAAACGCGTGCGCATGTACGATATTATCAAATTCGGTAAGTAACATGTGTTTAGGGACGTAATTTAGAACGAATCATTTGACTCATGGTGCATCTCTGGTGAAGACTAATCATAATCACATAAGCTTAAAGCTAAAAATGATGAAGCTTAAAAATGATTAAATGATTTAAGTTTATTACTTATCCGGAACCCAAAAAGGCGTCAATTGCGTAACCCTTGAATTAAGCTAAGAAATCGGTTTTTAAGTAAAATATTCTATAAATCAGTTTACATAATGTTTGATCAGAATATTTTAAAATTCCTGCGTGTGGTCTGTTACGCACTTAGTCGGTTTTTTAGGGTTTATTTATTTATTTATTTAGGTTAACCAACAATTGTTTACACTGTACATTTATGACTTAATGACTAGAGTAACATTTACAAGTGCAACAATTAATAACATCCGTACCCAAAGGGTAAAAACGGAACCCTATTACTAAGACTTCGCTGTCTGTCCGTCTGTCTGTCACCAGGCTGTATCTCATGAACCGTGACAGCTAGACAGTTGAAATTTTCACAGATGATGTATTTCTGTTGCCGCTATAACAACAAATACTAAAAACAGAATAAAATCAATATTTAAGGGGGGAACAAACGTGATTTTTTTGCAGTTTTGTCTAATTTTTTTAAAAAATGGTACGGAACCCTTCGTGCGCGAGTCCGACTCGCACTTGGCCGGTTTTTTTTATTATTTTCTAATGAAGTGAAAGGATGAGCTAATCAAAAATTGCTCTTGTAATCACGTGCCTAAAGTTGGGGTTGAGGAATTATCTTCCATGTAGTTGGACTAGCTAGCAACAAAAGGAGCATCAATGTAGAAATTACGAGTAAATAAATATACAAGTGAATTGACTAGTGTTACGGACCATAAGTTTTTCGATTAGATCGGGCGCGTGCTGGCAGGGCGCAACTGTCATCGGTCGCGTGCCCGCTTAATAAGCTCTTAATGAAATTAACGACTGTGCCATATTGATGGGGATGACCAACAAAAACGTAACAATTACAAATGTACTGCGTTGTTTGATACGCTACCCTCTGTTATCGTATAAATTACTGTTAATGTTACCTGCATGCTTGTTGCACTACATCGGAAATGAAAACGTATTATCGAATTAAACAATATGTAATTTTCTTTATGGGTCTTTACATTTATTTTTGTAGTATGATTAGTGAATACAGATGTAGGTACTTTTATATGAATAAACTCCAAACTACCCACATAAACTGATGGCTTTTAGCCATTGATATATGTTTTTTTTGATATATCAATCCTTTTAGTCATGTCTGTCCGGCTGTCCCAGGCACAACCTTTAAAACGCCATTTCTATGATGCAGAAGGCATCCCCTGGCTAGAGGCCTTACATTCAAGTCACCCAGGATAGTCCAGTTAAGCAGAAACCAGCCTCATAGATTGACTTGCGAGAAGCCATTAAAAAATAAAACATACGGTGCAGTCTTTGGGGACTGCAGTGAAAACTAAGTAACTTTTTTTTTTTTTTTTTTTTTTTTTTTTTTTTTTTTTTTTAAAGGGACAAGCCCGCCACACTGTTCCCAACCACTGTAACTCCTGAAAGCCAGAATCAACAGTGGCGACCACCAGAAAAGCGCCGAGACAATGAAGCTCGACGAAGTCCCAGAGAATGAATTTAACTGTCTTGGATCCCGCAACGAAATTAATCAGAAAAGTATAGCGGAGGAGTAGGAAAATCTGTAATTTCCACTTCAACTAAGTAACTTGTGAATTGTATCGTTGAGCTATTAGATTATTATTTTTTTATTTATTGTCAAGTAGTGTTTTTTTTTGTTTTCTCACCGTTGAAACCCTGGACTACGACAAACATTTCAAAACCAAAATCAGCTAAATCGGCCCTGCCGATCTCGAGTTTTAGCGAGCACAAACGAACGATGACGCGAGTTCCATGATTTTTGTTCACCCAAAAATGCTCAACGAGCCTAAAGAAGTTTTCACTTCAAAAAAAATGCTGATGGAATATACTCGCTTTTGAAGCCTATAGTATAGGTAGAGGGTGAGTGTATTAACCTTTCATTGCGCCCTCATTTTATTCAGCAAATAAAGATAGATATTATTATGATAAAAAATGTTATTTACGAAATACAGCATGATATTTCCCATTCCAAACCATGGATACCACGTTTCTATTATCAGATTTCCACGCTCTACATATAAATCGTAAGTAGATATGGTTGGTACACCGAGGCAGCACAAAGATTTTCTTTATAAACATTATCAAGGGCCGCACATGCATGGTGTTTATCTATGGGTTGCTTAATGTCCCTTAATCAGTATGCGAGCCCTTGCAAGACGGGGGACGGGTACCTACGTCAATGAACACGTGCGGCCAAACACAAGTGGGCCAGTGTTCACACTGACTCCTTTCAGAACCTGATTAGATAAGCAGGAGCTCTGAGGTAATTAAGTGAAGCGATTGAAAGTTGACAGGCTCTGTTGCTAACTTGTATAGCTCGAATCACCAGCACATTTGACAATGTTCGGAGGATCAGTGTTAATTAGGCATGTACGATTGTACGGTCACACAGCAGTTGTAATATTTGCACTAAGACAAGTGCTAGTAGACTCGCTTGTGCCCTTAGGGTCGCTCAGGGTTCCATATCAAACCTGTGCCCTGCTGCCCAATTCAATACTGGATTCTGGGTCAAACTTGACTTTGCAGTTAAAAAACCTTTGAAAGAGCGGAGATGGACCGATTTGGATAATAAACGTTACTTCAGATCGGCCAAGCCACAATTTTTGACTAAGGTTTAGAGTTTGTGAAGCTAGACATTGTAGAGTTAGGGCGTGTAGAGTTAGAAGCTTGACTCTGCATGAGATCTTATACTTTTTGACAGTGCGAGTCATATTTTATGGTCTCGTCTTGGCAACATTTTACATGAAAATGTTTTTGGTGGGATAGTTAGTTACATGAAACTTTGATCTTTGGATGATCCTTTAAACTTTTGTGATTACTGATGGATTTAAATTTTAGGTGGACATGATCTACTGACTACGAAGTACTTAAAATAAAATAAAACAGGACAAGATCAGGTGATCAAATTGCCATAACGCTGCCGATTTGTGCTACGTAGTATTAACTTTCTCAGACGTTGAAATACATATTAGTTTTTTTTTCTTCATAAATGGGGTGGCACTTGTCAAGTATCGGTTAGGGGAAGCACACTATATTTAAATACTTTTGGGGAACACATCTGGTTCACTGAGTTGTTTTCACTAAGTGGATTCTTCAGTCCACACCGTTGTTTTACATAATATATTTTCAGGTAGTTACCCACGTGCTTTAAAAAGCTAATTTTTGTTTTAAATAATTCAAACTAGCACTAAATAAATGTAAATGAGGTTTTTATTTTCTTTTTCATTTGCAATCTGTTGTCAGACCATAAGCAAAGATTCAGATTGCAGCGCAGCACTGACTGAGTGGCTGCTCTACCACAAGTTCACAACGCACAAGGGGTTCGCCTCTTTCTTATAGGTTCCTCGTCAGCCTTTTTACCACCGCTGTCGGGGTTCGCAGTTCAGTAACTATAGTGGGTTTGGATGCAAGGTGAGGCGTGTTGTGTTGTTGTTAGCACCGCTCGATTTCAGAGTTCACGGACGGCATTTTGTAGGTAGCCGTGGATTTCGTAGTTCTTAGCAAACCAATGTGCATTTACTATTGCTTTTAGTATACTATTTGAACCTTTTGCAGGCAGAGAACATTGGATTTGCTGGCTATGCCCCACAATTGGATTACATACTTATGTCAATACATATTGGTTTAAGGAACGAGTTGTAGATGACTACTCATCTCTTACTACAGAGAGTACAGAGTTTCTTCCCATGAGCTAATACAGGTTCAGAAACTTATGGTTTATCTCCTTCCTTTTTTTTCCATGTTAGGTGGCTATCTAAATGGAAGCCAAGAGATTTAACACAATCTGTTTGTGGTAGAGTATCAGGTCCAATTCTAACTAGAGGGATGCTTTCATGCCTTAGCGTGAAGGTGATATTGTTAGACTTGGATGCACTGGTGCGTATCGCCCACTTACAGAGCCTCTATGTGTCTCATCTAGCTGATTTTGGAGTCAATTGCTGGCCATTTCCGGGTTGTCGTCAACTGATAATTAGTAGGCAAGTCGTCAGCATATGTTGCAACTGTTGTGTCGTCCAATGTGGGTAGATCTGAATATCTGATGTAAATAATATACAACACTGGGCCAAGAACAGGACCCTGTGATACTCTAGCTACTACTCCAAACAAATTTGCAAAAAATTTTTTTTTGCGTCGTTTCATTTGGAAGCAGCAGTCGTGTAAATGTGACTGGACGGGGGAACATTGAGTGTGGAAGTTTTTCCTTTACTTTAGCCAATAATCTCTGATTTCCGAAAGCCAAACTGATGAGGTGGAAATCGCGTAAATCTATTGCTGTCGGGGTCGACTGCCGTCGACGCGTCGGCGGCATCCGCCGAAACGTCGATGGGTGCAGTTTATCTACCGTTGGCAACGTGCCGCTCATCTGTAAGAACCCTAAAAGTCAGTAGTAACATCAACATCCTATATAGCCTATAGAGATCTACTTTAAAAACAAATTACTGTTGTAGGCAAATCTTCGTCAAAATACAGGAAATAACGACGTTTTCAATAGACCGTAGCTCTGATCACCGGCGACTTTGGTACTTGTAGCAATACTATCTATTTTGACCAATACCGTTTTAGATTAGCCGGCTAAACTTAGTTTAAGTTAGCCGCAACCGCTTGTCTAAACACAACATAAAAATAAAATAGAAAATCAATAAAGACTTGTTCACGTGAGAGTATTTCTCACTTTACGTTACGTTATGAATATTCAATAAAACAGATTTATTGAATATTTGTGTTAATTGTTGTGTAACGTATTTTAAGTGCTCCACATCGTGTGATCCCGGAGACGGATTGGGCTCGCCGCACACGGCCCACCTGCTCACAGCTTCCGATTGAGTACTTTGAAAGGGAGAGCTCGAACGACCCAACAACCAGTCATCGTTATTCTCACAAACAATGTATACTGGTTTTTAATTAATTCAACATAAATATGCACTAGATTTTTATCGAGCTTCTTTTGTTATCTGCCGATCGATTTTGTCGAGGTGTACGAACTACCTTCTTGTCTAAAGCAACGTGATATATTGTTACCGGTAACAATTTCATTGTTACACCAAGGGTTATTTTCTAAATAAACTGTTATTGTTACATATAACTTTTATGTAGGTCCTGAATTTACATAATGTTACCGGAATTTGTCAGGGTTCTGTTCTGCTCCAAATGAGCACACTAGTTTCAAAAGTCGCTTCACTCAGTGAGTGTTGTTACAAACAAAAGTAATGTTAGTTATATAGCAATTTCATCTGAATCGTTAGATGATGTTGACCACATTTAACGAACACTGACTGTTGTGGACTCACATACAAGCAGACGTTGAAACAAAAACAGAAATGTCAATATAAACATAAATATGCAAATTCTCCTTCTCTGCATATTTTTTGTCATCGAAGGTAAAGATATACTGAAATTAGGTCGTACCTACCACTGGCCATTGTAATCGTGAAAGTCTCATAGATCCACAAGGATTTTATAATCATATCTTCACTTAACCCAGGATGTCACAAGTATGTTCCTACTTGCTGTCGAGTGGCCGGTAGATCACCAACCACACACGGTTATATTGGACAGATCACGTTGCTGTGTCAATAAATCATCGGAAGTTGTCGGCAGGTGTGTTTAGAGTATCCTATTGCTTCACTTTACCGAAAATAGTGTGTTTCATCCGTTATCGGTACAATGGCCACACTATGGTCTTCCATATTCAATGTGCGCCTCGGCACATGTACCTATGCAAATAAAATCAAGTTGTAGGTACCGAAGTCGCCGGTACTCGCTCCTACTCCGGATGTAAGGACTTCAAATACGAATCGTATTTACGTAAGAGGCGAGGGCACATACAACACGTGCTCGGCACATAGGTGTTCAGGTGAAGGGGGAGCGCACAGCCGTACAGCTGTTTCCACAAGAGTAACATTAAACCACGCCCGCCTTGTGCAACGCTTTAAGAGTTAACAGTCACATTTATTGTTGCCGTTTGTAAGAAAAGCGGTTGAAATATGAACCACTGTGTGTTTCATTAAATTGCTCTAAGTAATAAACTAATCAATTTATATGCAAATTACATTTATACAAAACTAATATAACTGAATCCACCTACTGTTATGAACATACAGGTACGTGGTTCTTTTCATTGTTAATTTGTAGCGCAATTTTTTTCAGGACGTGTGCGAATCTTTTTTCTTTCATCATCTTTATATTTTTAAACAATTAAAACCTACCAACGGACAACATTTTCTAAACACTATCAGTAATGCCATGATTATATCGTTTCAATTTACATGTACTCGATGCCACTCCTGTGCTATGGTGCATACGTGATGAAACTCTCGTAGTATTGCTAGTAGTTAGGTATAGTACCTACGACACAAAGACTTTACGTAGGAGTCTTATAACGGCGAACCGGTAAGTGTTGTGGGTTTCCCATTAGGAATGTTTCAGTAGCAGCCCGAAGTCTGTATTTTTACCCGGTTCATGGCAAATTGGGAATGTAGGTACTCGCCCCTATTACATAAAGGACTTGATCAAGTGTGTCTAATAAACGTATCTCACTTGCTTTCGGGAACCATACAGGCGTGACTTTATGTAATGTAAATATGTTTCTCTAACCAATAACCATGATAATAATGATCATTTATTTTTACCATCAAGTGTTGAAAACAAAAATCAAAATAATAGCTAACGACATTTGTCGATTTCAACGATAGCCGACCAGTCGCGCATTGTGTGGCGGGATACGCCGAGCGAAGGTGAATTTCTTCGAAAGTAAGACCATTTGCAGCGTTGCTACAACCTGCAAAGAATCCATTGTCAGGGAAGGATCAGACGCGCAGCTGCCGACCCGCGACGGTGCGCACACTTGCGTCACGCTTGTGTCAACTGCCATTGATACTGCAAGATGTATCTGATGTGGATCATGTGGGTAAATATCGATAACTTATCAATTTAACATAGGTATAGTTTTACTTAAACTTTTGCGATATAATAGTCTCTATCGTTTTCTGATACTTTGGGACATAACGGTAGCAGATGTCGATGCCTACTTGCCTATTTTCATTAAATTTTATAAAGAGATGAATGAATGTCGTTGTGATTTTATTTTACGACATTTTTTGCTCAACAATTTATATGAAAACGGCTTTTATTTATTTTGTGACATAAAGAATCGATTGCATTGTGCTCCTCGTTCTACCTGTGCGTCAGCACATGCCAGTTTTTGTGCGAATACTTAGGTGAAGAATGCTTTGTGTGAGACTATGCGCCGCTACGACATACCTACTGCAGTACAAACAAAGTTGAAGAATGTAAATTCGTTGCAAAGATTTTTCTATAAATCATGTATTCCTCGGATTAACATTGCGTTGCGCAACCGTCGCCAGATCCGTTGCGCAGATAGGCGCGCTCGTAGCTCAGGCGGTCAGGCCCTGAACTCAGCTAACCTAATTGACAAGCGGTGCCCGCGCACGCGCACACATCATCGATCAACTTGACCACCTCACAATCGCGTTACGAAATTCACATTCGTCTAGATATTGATCCTGTACAATTACCGTAACAGCTGGAGCTGGACTAGTTCCACTACGAGGAACTTTAAAGGCATTTAGGTAATGTTTTGTTGCAATAGATATCGACAATTAGGTACCTTAGATAAACCTAACTACATATATACCTACCTACCTATGATGAGGTTTTGATGCATTGCCCCAAACAAGCACTAGAAGCACTGAGCATTAATAAAGTAGGTACCTCTTTACTAACTAAATAACGTAGTGACGTAGATTGATTACGTAGTCTATGGTTTTTACGTGTTTGTTTCGGGATTGCCGAACAATTCAGACAATCCAGAACATGTCAGCGCAACCATAGACATGAATAAATATGAGTTTCCTGTCCTACGTTAGTTATTGAAAATATATTATTGCTGGTTATTCATGCAGGTAAGTACAACGGGACCAAAAACAGGTAATAAACAAGCATTGGGATATTTTATTATTAGAGTTTATGGTAAACAACCTTATGCAAACACGTAGTTATACCTAGCTGGGCACCAATTCTTGGTATATAGCGACGACGACGTAAACTCAATAATAGCAAAATTTATTATTTATTGCGATAGTTATAGGACTAGTTATAGAACTGGCCTCCATTTCCGCAATTTTGCACGGATTACAAACAATGGAACAAGTGGCCAGGGTGGAGTCGGACCGAGGAGCGTTTGCGCGTTTAAATCTGCTACAGAGTCTACGAAGTGCTACGAGATGGCGCGTGCGCATACCTGTCGAGTGTCGGCCGGTGCGCCCGCGCAACGCGATCCACAGTTTTTTCATAAGCTACGTCAGTACCACAGCTGACGCTTTGGCGCTAGATAAATCTGTAGTCTGCTGTAAAACTGATTCTCTGAATTGCCTAGACCGCATAATATTAGCATGAAATGATACATTATCATTCATTAATGTAGACAGATGTGGTCTAGAAAAAATCTATCTTCAAATACATCAATTATTTAAACATTGACCGTAAACACCTCTAAAAGAAAAAAAATAACAGATGTTTCTCCTGCTTTTATTTGTGGACAATACCTTTTTGTTTCTACTGTTAAAATAATATAGTTTTAATCATACAGTTCTACAAATCAAAGTGAATTAAATTTTCGATGCACTTATTACTAGACTATTTAGATTTGGTAATATATTCCTTTAGAATATAGTTCACGCACAATGGTCCACTTTAGGGACTAAACTAGGTGCAGAAACCAAAACCCTTAACATAGAACAAGGTTCGAAGTGATAATTATTATCATCAATAATTTTACCTTTGGTATACAGGGTGTTTGGCTTATGGACCGACACAATTTTTCCCGGGGTTTGGGAGGTCATTAGCTAGGTCTACCCTTACATCCTATGTCCCAAATGTCACGGTTGGTTACATAATAATATGTTATTTTTTTTATTTGAAAAAAATACACGAAATGGGTAACTAGCTACTTAACTTAACTAACTTTTTCGTTTGTGGGTGTAATACACAAAATAAATATTGGGTTAATTTGAATCAAATTTGAACAAGATTTATAACTTTAGTTTATAAAAACATAATAACCTTAATAAGTCTTTTCAACCGACTTCCAAAAAAGGAGGTTCTCAATTCGACTGTATTTTTCTTAACCCGACTCTCATAACTAATATTTTGACTACATAATGAATTGTTGTTTTTTGTGACAAGTAGCATACCGTTAGAAAGGGTATCAACTAAAGAACTTTTTAAAGTAAAGCTAAGTTCAAAATGGCTTTTAGTTTTTTTTTTTTATAATGAATTTAGAAGTTCTAAAATTTCATACATTTAAAATACAAAATAACTTTGGTAGCTCGTAATAAATTATTAACCAAAGATTTATTTAGAATTTAAAATACTTCGGAGAAAACAACAAAATTTATTTTGTGCCATTATTACAAACGAAAAAGTTATTTGGAATTAAAGGAAACATTTTGGACCGGGACAATTCGTGACAAACCGTGACATTTAGGACATAGGGTGTATGAGTAGAACCTAGCTATTGACCTCCCAAATCTCTGGAAAAATTGTGTCGGTCCATAAGCCAAACATCCTGTATATTTTGATAATTATATAAATTTTAACAAAAAGCATGAATTTTAACAAAAAGCATTATCAATGTCATTTCACGTGTATTCGAACGCGATATCCCGCTTCAGCGCTTATCCGAACGCGTTGAGTGTAGACTTAAAAAAAACGATCACAAACATTGTTAAAAAATAAAAAAAAGAAGTACATTTTTTTATTGTTACTTATATTTCACTATCTAGGACCAGAGTGATAGTTACAAAAAATCCGAAAACTAAAGACCCAGTTTAGACTGAATTCGAGTGCGTTAAAATAAAACAAACGGTTTGAGAAATCATTTATTTATTTTACTATTTATGTACACACAGTAAACCACAGAGGAAAATACATTAAAAATATGAGTACATAGAAACTGCTTATTTCTTAAGAAATTAATCCGATAATAAATCAAAGAAAATAATTATCTTGATAATTTGGAACCCTCATTTAGGATCATCAGCATTTATTGTAATACGCAAGATTTAGTAGGTACTAAAATGCAGTTGGACTGAAAACTGGAGAGTTATGTCAATATATCTTATTAGCACATAGTAGTGGATTACATGTCGCTCGTCGCGCCGGACGGAGGAACAATCGGCGAGCGGCGCCCGCGCACCGATCTGATCTGCACTCCTGCGCACTGGTGCAAGTCAGAGGCAAATCATATTATTTGGTAAACTATTGTTCGGGCAAAATAAAATCTTATATTTTGTTGCTTTAGCTGGAGTTTATTTAAATTCAATGCGAGTTTAAATTCAAATGAGTGCTTGTCGTCGCTGGATATTGGTGTCTGGCTGAATTCTTATTGCCGCTTTTTGACAAATGTACATTCGTAGGTTAACTTTGGAGGACACGGTGTTTTTTTTTTGTTTTGTTAACTAATTGTTGTTGTATGGTTTCATTATGAAAAATCTAGACAACATGATATAACAGTCAGCATTATCCCTTAAAATCCAGCTAGCGAATGACAGCAGCCTATGACTTATGGCAGTTCCGCAGCGCTATGGTATTGCTTACAATCGTTTCCTGCACGCAATGCGCAATATTATACGTACATCATTATTTCTTGTTACTGACAGCGCAGATAACTGAGTGAAGATGTTAACTGACGCGTCCTCCTTATTATATTGTTACAAACTGCACTTCATTTCAGTTGTACCGTTTTTGTGTGATATAAAGTTGACAATCAGTTGGTTTGATGGACGTTAATCGGTGAAAAATGGCTTTAGAAGTCGAGCGAGGAATTTGAAGTTGAAAAGTATGATAGGATGACATACCTACGTACTAAGAAATATCTATGGTGTAAACAATGCAATTCATGCTTTTGAATAGTTATAGTTAATTCGGTGATGTAGTCACACAGTTCCAGTAGAGGAAGTTATATCACAGCAACTTATTCAATAAGTGCATTTTAATTAGTATTGCCTAGATAACTTCGAACAGAGAGCCAGTTTAGTATTCAAACGAGAATCGCAAGTGACTACTATGAGTACTAACAGTAGTAAGGAACATGACTAATGAACTGATTACGCTTAAGGCGTCTCGCAGGAAAACGGTAGGCGTCATCAAGTATTCATTGATCGTGGCTATCAGATTCATTCATAGCTTATTTGTCTGTTCGGCGTTCCTTCCATGATGTTAATTGTATGACGTTAGTGGTCGGTATTGGATCAGGTATCGACAGATACCGGCTGTAAACACGTCGACTGTATCGCAACAATCTATTTATAATCACCGGCCGGCGAGACCACTGTGTGTTAAATGTCTGATATTTACGATTACGGGCCGAGACGCCGGCTCTAGTGCCGTGTGACCCACTCCAAAATTGAACATATCGATACTTTTATTATTGCCTTATTGGATGGTAAAAAAGAAGGCCGGGTAAAAGCAAATCATTTCTATCATGTGACAATTACGTCTATCGTTGTTAGAGAATTGTTTTCGTTGAAGGTCATAAAATCGAATCATGATATTAATTATCTAGATTATTTAATGGGTCCCGACTGTTGCAGTCAATATGTCCTGTCTCCTGAACTTGTTTTTTTTCCCATGTTTTATTTAGAGTTTTTCGTAAATTTTTACGCAGTCAGGTTTTTTTTTGCACGTTTTGGTTACTAGAAATACCATTTTAAAATCCTCATGATAAACCGTTTAATTTGATACCCATATTGCAGCATCCATTTTTTACTTTTATTTTTCACTAGCATACGTTAGCCGGGTAACACAAGGATTCTAACGATACCACGTACCTACATCGAAATCGGTTAAGGCGTTTAGAAGTTATGGTGGAATAAAGAAACTCACAAACATACATACAAACATACATACATACATATAAGAACCCTGAAAACATAACAGTCCATTTTTGGGCAGTCGTGTAAAAATGTGAAGATTGCTCGTTGATGTCTTTTTAAGGCAAATAATGAGACTTAAGAAAATGTTGTTAGAACATTGATAATAACGTGTTGCAGCGTGTAATTAGCACTTGTCCATCATTATACATCGAGTAGAAGTTATCGACATGATTGCTAGGTAAGGCACTAATCTGGGAACGATTAGCGCACCCGCGGCCGCGGTGCGGCGGCGAGGCGGCGCGCGCGCACGTGCGCAGCCAGCCGGTGAGTAAGCTCGCGCTCCCACTTTACACAGATAACTTTGTTTATCAAACCAAACTTTAATACCACCAAACGCTTTAACACCACCACGTATGGTTCAAATTCGACTGACACATTCCTGTGACATATGCAAATATGAAATGGTCACTGCACTGGCCCTTAGCACAACTATCTCTAGACTGTCACGCAAACAAAATCCAAGTAAACAACTGTTCAGAAAATGTGTCTCGAGTACCTATTGTAATTGTAATAATTGTAAGCAGTGTAGGATAATTGACCACCTGTTTTTGTTAAATTTTGCTATCGCAATAACACAACATTCTTGCAGTAGGAGTGGATTTTAATTAGACGTTGGTTGGTTATGTTTAATTTAAATTTAGGTAGGTACTTTAGACAAAAAAAAGACTACGAATTTTATCAATAAAACCTAACCAGGACAGAAAGTTTTTCTAGTTACGTAGTTGGTGACAGACCGAATTAAAAAAACCTAAATTTTTACGGATGACATCTTTAAGGTTTTGGTAATTTGGAACTGACTTTATGACCTGGTAGACTGTTTTTTCTTTTAGCAGATCCAGGCTTGATATAAATGAGATCTTGCAAAACCCTGCAACCTGCTGAAAAGCAATACGTTATTTTGAGGATCATTCATACCTATTCTGTGAATCATAGACTAAACACGTGTTTAGTCCATGATTCACGGAATAAGTAAGCTGAAGTGGCAATGGGCCAGCCATGTTAGCAGTAAAGCTAAGCGATGACATTGGGGTAGACTCTAGCTGTTCTTGAGTGGAGACCATAAATAGGGAAGCATAATGTGGGACGCCTTGAAGCTGGATGGGGCGACGATCTTCGCTGAGTGGTTGAAAGCAGCTGGTGAGGTTGCCGGAAATCAAGCTGAGTGGCGTGCAATTGGAGAGGCCACGCAGGATGTTCAGCAGTGAACTGCTGTGGGATGATGATGACGATGTGTGTTAAGTTAGTAATAATAATACCGATCAATTCTCGTAGGCAACGTGACGTAGTTATGTATCATCCTTCCATCCGACCCCAGCGACGGCTGCTATGGTTACAATTTACAAGTAACACAATGAATCAAAGGTTAGCAGAAAAAAGTGCGATAGATAGATGTACAAAGCGCCACAGATGCTCGGCGCGGCGCGCTGATACTGTCACCTGCCCGCACGCACGTGCGCCTTGCCGCAACAAACACGCTGTGACGTCAGAGCTGCCAATAACAGACAAACATACCACACGGTATGCACAGCTACGCAGTGTTTGTTATATTTGCAAATACGGGAGCTTATAACATGAAATATGTTTTTTTTTCAAGGTTGAAGATCAAATTTGCACCAGATTAGTATGAAAAAGAAAGCATTCCAATTTCTGTTTGAAATTAAAATGTAAGTACGTAAACCAAAATCAGTTGAATTGTAATAAGTTTACGCCCATTATGGAACCGTACGGTACACTCTACATCCTTAAATGAAAGTGGGTAGTCTTTGTTTGATTCGCTGAGTAACCAAATAACATTGTAATTAACGAATCAGGCTTTTACTGTACAAGCGATGATTGGATGCTCCGGAGTCCTGGCGAATTAATACTAAGACAGATAGACATGACAGTGTGGACTTTTTTAAAATTTAACAAAAAGTGATAAATAACGTGTAGTTCCAGTCTACCATCACGGTGTTACCTGCTGCGCGTATGCATTAGTCCCGCTCATCACATCACTGTTGCGACCACCCCTTCACTCCAAGCGTGCTAGA
This sequence comes from Xestia xanthographa, assembly GCA_905147715.2. Taxonomy (NCBI): domain Eukaryota; kingdom Metazoa; phylum Arthropoda; class Insecta; order Lepidoptera; family Noctuidae; genus Xestia; species Xestia xanthographa. Next base: position 16,086,558 of record LR990655.1, on the reverse strand, counting down.
CTCGATTAATTTTCATTAACCAATATCCATTTGTGCTCCCTAATGAATTTAAGATGATTCTACGCTATTTTGTTAGTCTCAAGTGAATTAATAAATATCTAATTAAAATGTTGTTGATCAATTCGTGTTTTTGTTTTTGTTTTTTCAGGGAACCAACAAACAATATTATAAATATTCATCCTTAGTTCTAAAGAATTATTTCGTTGTTAATATTGTAAGTTACTATGGTAATGTATATTGTATTATTTCTTTTGTAACTTTACCTTTATTTCTTCAACGGTAAAGTTAATAATATGCTCTTTGTAACACCTCGGTCCGATTAAAGAGTTATATATCCAAATCGTTTTAATATTGTAGGTTTATATTATAAAACGCATTTAATGTAAGCGCTACCCGTTATTACAATTTTGATCCCCTCATTACGGAACAATTGGAAATTTGAATAATAATATACCAAATAAAAATATTCTCATGGGTGTACCAGATTCAGAATTGCTTCATTTCAACTTCACAGGGGAGAGCGATTAGGTATCGACAAAACATTCACTCGAGACGAACAAAAGGAAATTGCACCCATTATTATACAGAGCTGTTATAATTTTGTGAGCCGCAAATTATTTTATAAACGGGTTAAAAATAAATTCCTTCCTATGTAATATAATCAGAAGAACAAATAGGAATCTTTATTTCTTAATAAGTGAATGTCCCCCGGGTTCATTTCGGGATTGTCCCGTTTAAATACACGTAAAACATGTGCAAAAAAGGAATAAGTTGGATATTTCCGATCAATAGTAGTGCATATGTAAAATAATAAAAATGGACACAAGAATAGGTCTAACATTGACTATGCTTAAAAGTACAGTAACACCTGTAAAACGCGAATATTTCGCGATAAAAAAACGTTGCAATGTTAAAACTTTAGATTATTCATAGAAGAGATACTTTGCCTTAATATTTAAATAGTTTTATCAAGTTTTAATGAAATCCCTGGCGCAGTACGAATGGCAATTACCCGCCTCTTTGTCAAGCGAGATAAAGGGCTTGGCAGCGCGACACTAAATAAAAGATAGAAAGTGCCTTTATTTCACTACAAGAATAGATTCAAGGAGCTAATTTACCACTCGTTTATATCGTGCAAACTAGTTAGAATACAGTTTTGTTCTTATTGTGCTGGTAGTGTCTATTTTCCGAGATGTAGGAAACAATGTTGTTGGTTGTTTAGTTGGTTTCAGTGTAAAACTTTGTGTTACTATTTTTGTTTTACCTACTTTTTCTAACAAGACCGTTCATCGGTTTCGTCAGAATCAAAAACTACTAACGTTACTGATACTAATAATAAATTAGTAATTAGCGTTTTGTGTAGCGCACTCATTGCAAGTTTATGGTGGTCATGAAAAAATAGTCTAATTTTTTAATTAGACAGCCTTTGCTAGACCACGGCGCCGCGGCGGTAGGCTTTCCTCGTTTATTTTTGCAATGAAGGATTTTCTTTTTAGCTTTTCCCTAGTCGCTGGATAGATGGCGCTAGGAGTTAGTATGATAATGCAAGGAACGGAATCTAAAAAAGCTGATTTTAACAAAGCGCGAGAAAACTAGGTTATATTCGGAAGGTTAAGCAAATGAAAGTGTCAGTCAACGAGAGTATGCGACGTGACACAATGATTTTTTTCCAAGCGTTTTGGCTTTGGCACCAACTATAAAACTACTACTAGTAAGTTCAACGCCATCTATAGAGTTCTTGGAAACTAAGTTTTTTTTTAATACCTCAAAAAGAAAACCTCTCATTCTTCTGCGAGGACGCAAGTTGAATACTTTATATTAATTTAGTCGAGATTGAGCTAAAGTGAATGTTGGAAGCGCAGGCGGCGGCTTCGCAGCGCTACGATAAAGCCTGCGCCATGTTAGCGCTAAGTGAGCTCCGATAGCCGCTGACGAGTCAATCGCGCCCACGCAAACTGTCGCCACCGCTGTCTTTAATAACGTACCCCAGTCCGAACCAAACCTTATAACGATTTAATTTAAAACAGCTTCATTGTTCTTCAAGTCTTGCAGGAAAATAAGGTTTGTTAGGTTTGCGGTTCACTGATTTTTAGCTAACATTGCAAAAATTCAGTTGGCTATTTAGTTTATGGCATAGTTAGACTTACATATTTCATTATAATTACAGCCAGACAGAGTGAGACTTCATATTCTAGAGCTAGAAGCCCACAGAAGAGTCACATCAACAAGTCAATAACGCCTGTTTTACTTCACTGAAACAAAGAATACATAATTCGCTAAAAAACTTTCAACTGTGCGGTGCACAATAGTAAACTACGGCATGCATAAATCTCAGCTGACCTTATCTGTAATATCTAAAAGCAAGCGCTTAAAACTTATTCCATATTTACATGTATATTGCGACGGGGCTTAAATAATTAACTGCCTTTTAAGTTATTCTTTTAGTCTTTATTTGTGCACACAAAAGAGAAATGCAAGCGCGATTACATGTTAAATGCGCTTATGGCGGCAAAGGAGCCGCCGGGCGGGCGTAGGAGCCCTAATGCAGTGTCTATGTACGCGGATAGCCGGCGGCTATCTCCGTCGCCGCCTGCGCCCGCGCCGCCACACCGCGCACCGCTACTCACACAGAATTACAATCGATAACCCTTACGACGATGCTCCGAAGATCTTATTTAAAAGCCTCACTAATCACCAGTGCTGCCTTACCAGGTTTCTAGAAAATTACGGCTCTGCAAATAAGTTTGTTAGAAAAAGATTGTGATTGTGAGTACCTGAAAGCTTTGAAATTGAAACAGTTTGATTCAGGTACCTATTATGTTACCTGTCAGACTGCAAAGAATTTATTAAAACAACGCAATACATTGCAAGCGAGACATAGTACTTAGTGTCAGTGGATACTCCATCGTTAGAGCGCTAAAACAATTGAAATATAAAAGACCGTTCGAACAAAACGTTATTTCACAACGCGATGATAGGCGATGTGTGATGGCGAAGTGGGTACCTACGTATTCATTAATTGAAAACCGTCTGCAAGATGGCGTGTGGCAATAACGCCAGCAAGCCACAATTATCTCGTCACAGTTCTGAGATCAATCAAACCATATCACGTTATGTGGGTCATTAATTACTGTAAACAGTAATTACTTTAATTATTCTTGACAGTCTTTGTGTAAAGTCGTGAAGTCGCCGCACGCCGCCGAAGGTCGGCGTGCTATCTATTACAAAGAGTACTCGAGAAAGGTGATCATACTGCTGTCCTGTCAAATGCAAGAGATCCAGAATAGGTATTATTTTGTTGTTGCACTATTGAAATTATTGCAAGCGAGCAGTGTCTGTCTGAACATTTTCCACCTGAAAAGTTCAGTACGTTCTTCTTCTAATAAGGAAGATTTCGCGTGTGCCCGGCTGTTGAAAAAGTCGTTTACAATAAGCGCAGACACATGATTACATGCCACTTACATAAATTAAATTACTTATTCAGTTATACTAGGGGCACTACCCTTCAGATTTCTAAACTTGTGATCTTTATTAGTACTTTGTTTGACCCATGCATCGGTGGGAAGATCTCTTTATTTTTACACAAATTATTAATATACGATCTGAATTGAATTATAAAAACTCAGTTTTTTATATAATTTATTTTTTATATAATAGCTATTTTCAATGTCTGCTGCATATTTCACACTCATTTTGTTGTTTTTTTGTTGCTCACACTTTTTGCTTTGGCGGGTAAATGCTAAATTGCTACCTTTTTGATTATAGAGGCATTACCTTGCAGGGTGCAATAACAAGGTGCTAATTTCGATGTTTTGTTATAACTTTCAACACGTAATTTGATGATAGGCACATAATGTAGTGTAGGGTTCCGTAGTAGCACGTTATATTTTGTTTTTCAATGCAAGTTATAAACAAGCAACTACTTCATGTTAGTCACTTTATATTCTAGGATTTTGTATTTGGTACAAAATTATCCAACACGGAAACGGAAAAAAAAAGAATATTTTTCAAAATTTTATTCTACCGTTTTGTCGAATTGATATACACACCCCTATAAAATTACAGCTTTCTAGTACGTCCGTCTGTACGAACCTATGGGTTCCTTGTTAGGACTACGGAACCCTAAAAACGTAAGTGATGATTCACTTGGAGCATTTTTTTCTGAAGCGTTATTGCGGTACAAGGTACAGCGCGGATGTAATGTGATTCATGGTATTTAGTGCTTACAGTATATTTGTAGGTACTAGTCCAGATACAGTTTAGTGGTCGAGTGTGTTGCGCGCGCGCGTGCGAGCTGGTTCGCGCGCTGTCAAAGCACCCCGTCAGGTGATCTTTGGGTCCGTGACTCAACAGTTACACTAACGAACCGGTGCACGGTGCGGCGCGTGCTTCATTGTGCCGTATTATCTATCATTATCTCGGTTAGCCTAGATACAGACGTATTCAATAACGCATGTAGCAATATGAAATGTAAAACAATAAACTTTTAATAAAGAGAATGCTTACCGCAACTTCTTGTGTTGAACCGGATTAATAAGTTGTGTAACTTTGATCGCGGTGTCATGAAAGGTTGCTCAAAGCGTGGCTGCGGGTCAATGTTAGAATGTCCAATACTTATAGCATTAATTGTTCGTCAGCTATTGTGTAATTCTAGTATTTTAACAGGCCCAATGTTAAATTGTAATTCATTTCATTGTTCCTTGTATTTCCTATTTAGAACACGAACTGTATCTGTATGGTACGTTTAAGGTTCGGTGGCTGAACAATATCGTAGCAGGTGTAAATAAATCACCAGCAGATTAAAGATAGACACTCACCTAGTCCGGCGAGTTAAACGTTTAAGGTCCGTGATTAATTCCATTATGTTCACTTTATGATACTTATCAACAGTTATTATGTTTCATTAGCGTTGGAAACTATCTATACGGTCAAAACGATCCATCAAGGTGTTAAGTAGACTCATCGGCGGTTTGGGGGCACAGGCCGCACAACTCACAAGGTACCACTGAGTGTATTAGAAGCCCGATCTATAACACCTGCCACAGATATCCAATCGTAACATATGAGGCGATCGTATTCATCGCGTCGTTAAATCATCGCTGAACATACAGGCTGGTCACATTGATCACTGATCGAAAAACAAAAAAAAACATGTTTTGAATGTTGATCACATTGTTCACGATTCCATAACTATACTTCTATTCTATACTAATATTACAACGAGGAATGATAGATTTTTGTTTGTTTTTTTTTTACCGGATAAGCTCCGAAACTACTGAACTGGTTTTAACCGTTTTTTCACCAATGGCTACTTAAATGATTAGGAAGTAACATAGGCTATAATTTATTTTCAACTTACGCGGAAACTTACGCGGGTGAAACCACGGGGCGCGGCTAGTAATTAATATTTGTTTGGTTTTCCGATATTGGCATTATCGACTTCCGCTGTCACGATTTTTTTCTTTGGAGTCCGACAGCATGAAAAACCGCACTTGAGCAAAAATATAATTATTTTCATATAACAGTACTAAAGCTTCCTCAGAAAGTTTCCCGGTATTTGTTACGTGTTCGGATCTCTCGTTGTTGACTAAACATACATAAATAGGTTTAGTATACTTTATTCTCAAAAAGACAAAAGAGCCACTTACATGAGAACTTATGATAACATAATGTAATAAACTTATTCTAGGTAACGGTCACCGATAAAAAAATCTTAGTTTTAAAATTATATAATTTTTAAATTGGTTGGGATACACGTTATTATATAATCAACAGGAGATTCAATAAGTTATATATACTCTCTCAATTCTTCAAAAGGCTATAACACTTTTATAATTGTATTTAAGTAAAAAAATTAAATATATTCTGAAAGAAAATATTTAGTTCAACGTTAATATTTGCGAATCACCCTGTACCAAAATTGTTTGCCGATGGAATTGATGACGTGGTAAAAAGTCAATCTCACACATTATTTAGATAAATATTACTGATACCGCAATCATTTCATATTTATAATAGCTTTAGTTTTACAAATAAAACTATAGCATTGATATAGTAAAAGTATAGATCTGTCTCACATCACAGTTTTCAGCCAAATTGTGCGATACTTCAGCGACATCATGCGAAGACACGCTGACAATAAGTTGAGTCTCTTTGACAGTGTAAAGAAACCAGGGAAAACGATGAGTGGGCTAATCCGATTCTTCAGTAGTTCTTGGGGCTATATTTCAGGAAGCCTCAAGAATAGCCAAGGTCCTAAATATCAGAGGCCAATAAGTTGTCCATCTTCATCTTGGTTTTTTTTTCACGATTCTCAGGACTTTTTCTTTTTTTAGGGTTCCGTACCCAAAGGGTAAAAACGGAACCCTATTACTAAGACTTCGCTGTCTGTCCGTCTGTCCGTCTGTCCGTCTGTCTGTCACCAGGCTGTATCTCATGAACCGTGACAGCTAGACAGTTGAAATTTTCACAGATGATGTATTTCTGTTGCCGCTATAACAACAAATACTTAAAACAGAATAAAATTAATATTTAAGGGGGGCTCCCATACAACAAACGTGATTTTTTTATAATAATTGGTACGGAACCCTTCGTGCGCGAGTCCGACTCGCACTTGGCCGGTTTTTAAACTCAGTCCGAGCGTAAAGAGGAGGAAGAAAATCGGTTCAGTCCTTAGAAAAATTTTGCAAATTGTTTCAGGAATCGACAACAAAACAACAGTTTTTTTTTTCCTAATTTGTTTTATTTCAATCATGATATGTGTGCACTTGTACAATACAGACGGTGCACGGTGGTTTATAAGTAACCTTGCGTGACTGTACTTCAGCGGAGTGACGAGCGTGACACTGGCTTGCGCCCGCGCATACATTTTGAAAGCTTCGCCGTGCAAACGATTGCTCCAATATTTGTCTTTCTTTCGTCCCAGTCTCCGCTCATGTAAACGATGATCCGAAACCGTTAGTCACGATCTGAAGATTAATAATATTGTATGCGGTGTCGCAGTTGTTATCGAGACTTTTTCACAACGCGCTGTGTACCGGTGTCCGGCACCAAGAAGGAGGCTAAGTTCGGCATCACGATGTCGCTACTCAACTTTCGACTACGGCTGTCGATTAAGAATCACTTGCGACAACACCGGGTTGATCGATGTAGCCCTTGGCATTTGTGCGACATAACTGTACACTTTATAACAAACAGATGACACAGATAGTACACGGCACAGTTACGAGTGTTGCTCGATTGACACAATGTTTATATTGATTAATCATAGCGCATATACATACATAATGAGAGTCGAGGAACCGAGTCGCAGCGCGCACAGATTAGGAGTAGGTGGGCAATCTCACAGACATAACGCGGTACGTGGAATTCGCCAAGTGCTTTTATCCAGATGCCTTTTAAATCTGCAACGTGAAGGCATTTCTTGTCGTACGTATAAACAACCGTAAAACGGGTAGCCTCTTCTTAATAAGCTTAACATGAGAACGGGTTGTGTCGACCGCACGTGGATAACCGCCGTGGTCGGCGGCACATCAAAGCAAACACTCGTTTAAGCCAATTGTGCGTGCCGGCGCGCGCGCAACTACAACGTGTAATTATACGGTTATAGGGCGCGCCCGCGCACCCCCGCGCCCAGCGCCCCATCACCGCCACTGATAAAAAACAACCATCTGTTGAACCGCGGCCAGGATAACGCCTGCTGGGTCAGTAATTGACCGCCGACATTGTGTTTTCTATATTAAGTTTTTTTGTATGTAAATGATTACGAATGAGTATACTATCATTAAAATTGGGTCGATTAGCTAAAAATACACATCATTATTGGGACACATTTCATTAGTGAGTACGTCAACATACGTTGATTGACTTTTGTTATAATGAAGTTAAGGATATTAGATCTATACTAGTTTTCTCTACACATAAGTTACAATTTGTTACGAGCGGAGCGACACCTGAGAAAATAGGTGATTATAAAGGACATTGGATGGTTCGATAAGTTCAGTTGCAACGATTAATTGAAACGGATTTTTTTTCAATAGAGCCTGAATTCCTGCAAATCCTCGTATTTGAAGTTGTTCAATTCTATCCAGATTCGAATAACTAACACAGCAAAGAAAAATCATATTATTTGGGATTAGGTGAGATTATGTTTTGATCATTAGGGTTCCCTACGCAAAGGGTAATGAAAACTGGACCCTATTACCACAGATATTATAATACTTCGCTGTTACTAAGACTACACTGTCCGTATGTTTGTCTGTCACCAGGCTGTATCTCATGAAACATGATAGCTAGACAATTGAAATTTTCACAGATGATGTATTTCTGTTGCCGCTATAACAACATATAATTAAAAAAAAAACAAACGATAGTATGGAACCCTTCATGCGCGAGTTCGATTCGCAATTAGCCGGTTATTTTAATTGGCTTTTAGTTGTAGAGCTCCTCTTACGTGGCAGGTGATGAAAAACTGATTCAAAGTAGAAAAAAAATACTCTTTTCGACCAAAACTAAATAAAATCAACTTTAATTACTACTTTCTTTATTTCTGTACATTCATAAATTTTGTGAATTTAAAATTAATATTTGTTTTCTTAAATTCAATAAATTTTGTTTAAATCAACGTACAATTAATTCAGTTGTCTATAATTAATTTTTTTGTAATGGTTTTTTTTGGAAAAAATGCTCCTACTGGAACATGATATTAATATTATTAATAGCATAATTTAAATCAATTTCCGCCGCACGGGTTAACCCTTTTAGTGAGGGCGGGCGCGGGCGTTACATCATTTATGTTTCATAATAGTGTGTAATCGCCTTATGATCTGTGGCGCTCGCACCAGCTGTGATTCTAACTGAATTCTATTTTAGTCCACCTTGATGGGTGCTATGATTTTATGAACCGTATCAATTATGAAATAGTCTGCTTCGACGCGGTTTTCATGTTGAATAGCTCACATCATTGTGATTTAGTTTAACGTAGTAACTTTAAAATTAACGATTATTTGACACACAGTAGCTTTTGATCGGTTGTTCTTGTTAGTTAAACGGTCTTTTTTATTAGGGTTCCGTAGTCAACTAGGAACCCTTATAGTTTCGCCATGTCCGTCCGTCCGTCCTCGCTTAATCTCTGTGACCGTTAGCACTAGAAAGCTGAAATTTGGTACCAATATGTATATCAATCACAAAGTGGTAAAATAAAAATTGGAAAAAAATGTTTTATTAGAGTGGCCCCCCTATATGTAAAGTGGGAAGTGATTTTTTTTTTAATTTCAACCCTAACGTGTGATATATTGTTGGAAAGGTATTTAAAAATGAATAGGGGTTTTCCAAAATCATTTTTTGATAATGTCAATAATTTCGGAAATAATCGCTCCAAAAGTAAAAAACAATGTTTCCCCCCCCCCTCTAACTTTTGAACCATAAGTTTAGAAAATATGAAAAAAATCTGAAAAGTAGAACTTTATAGGGACTTTCTAGGAAAACAACAGTTTTTGTGCAAAAAAGACAAAAAGTTGTACAAAATAATTCCTGGACTAAGTTTGTAGTATATTCGTATATGCAAGCATTTTTACATAATGGATACCCACCTTTAAACTCATAAGTGGGAACACTTATTGTGACGGACGGGAAACTACGGAACCCTACACTGAGCGTGGCCCGACACGCTCTTGGCCGGTTTTTTATTCTTAGGTTTAAGATGCCGTTCAGCCGTGTGGTATCCGGCAGAGTAGAATAGAACCAACCCATTACACTCACGGGTGTCGTATAAGGCGACTAATGTCTGAGGCAGAACACCTTGCGCCTCCGTAGACCAGAGAATGGGCAGCAGCGTTTTCTGTTAGTCTTTCATCACTGCGATCTCCAATCCGCCTGCCAAGCGTGGAGATTACGGCAAATCCTCTCATCATGGGAGAGGCTTATGTCCAGCAGTGGACGTTATGGGCTGTTGTAGTAGTAGTAGTAGTTAAGATGCCCAACTTTTTTCTTGTCATCATACCTACTTATTACTGCAAATCATCGTGTCACCATAATTTGGGGGGATTTGATATGAATGACTTAGGTATTTGTGGAGTTGTGGTTTATGTCGATGGATACGTATACAATCTTTGCTTAGACTTTAAATCGCGAATAAAATGACAGTGTCTCGAAAATTTTACATCAATCCATATTATGTCTACTTTATAAGGGGAATGTTCCGCTTGCTTAACTGTGTAATAATCAGCTATCACAAAGTGACTCAGCCAAACGAAGGCAAGCCACCTGGAAGAAATCCGGACCTAAACTCTAGAGACCACGCTATTGGCTGTGAAACTTAGCTAAGCTGTTTCAAGATAACAAACTACTTATATTCCATCAAAATGAAGATAAATTTCAATGGGAATAACATCTGTGATTAATCAGAACAATACAAATAAGTATTCGAGAAATGAACCTGTGAGAATGGTTGAAAAACTTGCGACTGTCGAGTGAATTCAGTGACAGCGGGCCTCCGGAAGAGCGTCTCATTGTCTTAATGTCACGTTTAAGGAAATTAAGTAGTAAAGTAATTTAAATCAGGTGGTCGCGAAGCCATTATGCGTACTACATTGGCACCACGTGCTGCAGCCGACAATAGCGTGGCCTTAGGTCCATTGTTCCGGCAGTAAAGCACGGCGGTGTAGCCGGCGCGCCCCGCTCCGCGTCTGGCCGCGCCTGGCTCGCAGGTGGCGCAAACATCCTTGTTTTAAATGAAAGTCGATTGTTTGTATTTTACGATTATTACTCAAAATTTTACTGTGCTTTTCTAAATTATTCATTTGTGAGAAATCTTTTGGTGGGAAAAAATTGGCTTCTATAGTTTTCTCACATCTGCTTAGTTCTCTAGCTAGACTGTCTGTTGCCTGACTCAGCTCGGTGCACTTCGAACACGTCTAATTTAGGACGTTTTAGATAAAAATACAGGTGGCCATAAGACCTGTTAATAAATCGAAGATAACAAAACCAATCTTAAAGGATTTGAGGTTATTTCCTAGTTCTGGTTTAAAATTGAAACAAAAAATAATGAGAAGATGACACAGTAAGATTTTTAATATCGATCGCGGTCGCAACTATTACCATCTATTACGTAGATAAACTATTAATAATTCTTGGACCATCAATCACCGTAAGGTCAAAGCTGCACGCGGAAACGGAATGTTCACTGTTAGCAGTTTTTTATGAATTGTTTTTGTGTTAGATATCATTAAGTATGGAAGTGTACTGGCCAACGTTGGTGGGCGCCGCAGTGACACGTAGCAACGGATTATTTCGACGGACTATTTATAATGTGGGGCTCGGAGACGCGGATTGCGGACGATGGAATCTGCTCCTTTGTCATTGGAGCAACCTGTTCTCTCGGGTTGGAGCTCACAGCGAGCACAATGTAATATAACGGGCCACCTGATTAACCGCCATTCCGGCCGCATGCAGATATCGAGTGCCGGCGAGCGCGCCGCACTACCGCCGCACCACCATGCCGCGCCGAGCCGAGCCGCCGATCACTGATCATATTAATTTCAAATGATAGATTGCTTTTATATTGTTAATGCCTTATTATGATAAAGATAAGAACATCAAGGTTACTGAACTTTCTACGGCTTAAATGGAGGCGGGCACGACATTGTGCTTACAGATGATGCTCCTATGATCGATAAAGCACTGTGGGAACGGATCTCACAAGTGCACAACTCTAAATACTTTTTGTCTGATCGTACATACTCATCATAACCGGCACCATTTATGTTTCCTTCTTGTGTTTTTTTGCTTTGAGTTTTTCAACCGCGACACTGTAGCAGGTGAAGGGAACAGAATTTCACACGAGCTACGTCTTTTAACGACGTTTTGTTTCTATGGATATTTCAGACAGATATGAGTTTTTTGCGATTTTGGATGCTTCTTCTTTGAGGAAGGCTAGGGAATGGGTTCGTCGAAAGAGTCTAAAGTTCACTTTTATTTAACTTATAAAGGCTAATGTTCGACGCTACAACGGTACAAGTAGGTAAGTAGTACTACGACATACTAGGTGCGATATAAAAACATTATGATCTATTAAGTAGTAGAAATGCAACTGTTTCACTATAAGGTAGGCATACCATATTGCTCACTCACGAATTGAAGAGCAGTTCTCAGGAATGACTAAACAGGAGACGGAATCATCCTTAATTCCATTTCATCGATATGTAACACTTATAAAAAACGGGGGTAGGTACCTTTTGCAACATCCGCTGTCAATTCTCACGAGACAGGTAGCAGCTTCCGTTGAATCTTTTATTAAACACACTGAGGATAATCATTACAGTGTGTGCAATGTAGGATATGGGTAACTGTACCGGTCAGGTAACATTCCCGCCTCGTGATTCAAGCGAAATGTATCACAGTTAATGAGACAAGTCCAATTGGATCGCTCGGCCGCGGCTCGTAGGCCGACTTTTGATTGTTTTGATATCGATATGACATGAGCTTTATGTATTGATTAACATTTTAAAGATTATGACACAAATCATATTACCACTGACTCTATACTATAAAGCTCGTCTACATATAAGGACGCAGTTCATACAGAATTAAAAGTTCATTAAAACAAGCAGCAGTGTTGCAGTTCTAGGATTTGAGGAATAACACGTTAGTGAATGGCAATAAACTTAGTTCTTTGTTGGTATAGCAGTGCTGGTAGATGAGTCGACTTCATCGGTGTTATAGGGAAATGGAGCAAGTAAATAAGAATAATAATTCAAACTGAAATAACAATAATACACTTTCATATGCATAAAATTAACATAGCCTACTCACGTGAATGCAAATTCCGGGGTATAGTACTATCTAAATTATGCTTTAAAAAATGTAATATGCAAAATCTTTTTGAAACTGTAACAATTAAGTATTATTTATTTAAATGATATGCCGACTGACATTAAGAAATATTTATGCAGTTAGGAACGAACGGTGAGATGCAGTGTTATGCAAAAAATAAAGTGCATAGATTGCATAAATAATCGAGGAAGTAATTTGACAGGTCACCTTAGTTCAGGAACTGGTTCACGGTAACAAGTTGTAGTCAGACGGAACAGGGAGCGCCGGGAGCAGCTACACATGTATTATACTGCGCTCGCAAAGGATTGGACACTGGTGTGAATTATAAAGGAAGGTACTATGTTTCAAGGAATTTACCACACATATTTGATATCTGGGGCCCAATTCTGTAAAATTACCAACTTGTCAATAGAGTGTCGGTAGTGTGCATGTAGTGTGTAAGTAGTGTCTCAATAGTCTAATCATTGACATTTGGTATTCTACAAATTATCTATGGTCATTGACTTACCAATGTAGTGCCATTGAAACTCTATAGAAGACTATTGTGATAATTGGTATTCTGCTCCACTGTAATGTGTCAATGTCATCATGATGGCCCAAGTTACGGTAGTCTGTAAATATTGTGTGTGTATTGTGTATATGTAGTGTATTTGAAAGTTGTGTCAATCGTGTTTGAAAAGTTTTTTGGCCATCGAACCGCCATTGTGTAGTTATCGAACAACGAAAACACTGAAAAATATTGTACCGCCACACTATCGACACACTACTGAGACACCACTGAAACGCCATTGAAGTTTTTGCAGAATACCAAATTTGCAACAGTGGCAACATAATGTTTGTAGTGTGTCGATAGAGTGTCAATGGCGTGTTGCTTAATACAAAGTTACAGAATTGGGCCCCTGTAGGATTGGGATTTCAGTAAGGTTCAACGTTTATTTTTGTATTTTTCAGTTGTCAAAGTCTCTGTGGAAAATTCGGATCGTAATTCGAGGTAACTAATAGGTATCATCTTATGATCTTATGTCAGGGATCTTATACCAGGTTAAAACAATGTTGTACCTATTTAGGCTAATACACAACAGCGTCACTCTCAGTACGCAACTACGCACATGAACATTGGTCGGTCGGTGCGGCGAGGTACTCCCAACCCTCCCTGCATGCGCGCTCGGTGATCTATTGTTTGCCGAGAGCAATGAAACGAGAAAAAACCTCGTTCCCAAACGCATCGTGAGAAATCATTAAAAGTGCTCCCGATTTACTGAGAGTTGCGCCACAAGCGGGAATCGATAAAGTATCGGGTTACCTTTCACTGGCCGATACTTTTGTAAGATGGTCCTTCCAATCTTTGCCAATTAGTAAGCTTTTGTATTTTTCTACGAAGTTGCTGTTCGGGTGCCTGCTGGGATTTTTATTGCTTTAAAGATATCTGATATAAATACTACGAGTTGTTTTTGGAAAATACTAACAAAACTGATTTTATCAGATAATTAATGTAGTACTTATTAACTACACCAATAATCTCTTCTCCATTACGTAGCCAGTGCTATGCGCTACGCTACGAGCTACGGATTTTTATGTAGGAAAGTGTCAAATTAGGCGAACAATTGCTACCCATAGTACCCAGTAATAAAATGGTATACAATCATGTTGTTTATTAAAAAACACTGCAGTACTAAGACGTTGTTCAATCAATGTTACAGAATGTAGCATCGCCAGGAACTACCCTTGTTCAATATTCATATTACCATATCCCATTCCGTTCTTCACAGTTTTTTAATGTATTTTTTGTTTACGTTTTGTCGCATATTTGTTTGTTTTTGTAAAACACCCGTGGCTTTTTGTTGTTCCGTTACAAGTGTCGTTCCCATCCTTTTTTTCTAGAGTAAGGAAAAGGAAGGTTAATGAGCTTAACCGTCTTCGTTTGTACTATGTAAAGTAAACTATGTGGGCACGTATGGGTGTTCAATCATAACTCAACTAGGTACTTACCCGATTTTGAAAAAGGAGGTGTGATTTCCATTTTGAGATAGATAGACATAAGATCTTTTTTTGCTATCCTGCATTGTGTCCGCTATGCTGCGCAAAGGACTTCCTTTGAACAGACGCCAGCACTGCATCAAGCTACTACAATCTATCAAATTTCTTTAATAAATTTTTAACTTTATCGCTAAAGATTTTGAAGGTTGATTGGGAAAATTTTACAGTTTCGGGTAGCTTGATGTCCTGCCGTCTGTACATTCCAAACCTCTCTCTCTTAGGCGATCTCTAGCCATATTTGTCCCGAAAACAAGGTTCAGTTGTGCACAAACTAAACTTAATTTAGGCTATTGCTATCTTTTACTAAAAGGCAGTGCGAGAAAAGGACGGCTATAGCTACGAACTAAGTTAGAGATGTCAAACTAGTTTATGCCTTGCGCTTCACCGTGTTTTTAGTCGACATGTTTTTACGTGCACCCTCCATTTGTATGGACATATTAGTTCCAATTAAATATGACAGCTCTAAATTACGTCCGTCTCTTTCTCGTTTTATTAGAGAGAAAAAGATCGCAATAGCCTAAAATAAGTTTAGTTTGTGCACAACAGAATCGACAGCAATGTCGGTGGTAGATAATAAAAAGGTAGACATGTCCGATTGTCCGCGTAGCTCACCGCGACACTGACGATGCGAGTGTCGGTGGCGGCAGGCTGGTGTTGCGACACGGTGCGCACGCGACGTCGCGCCGCCATCCACCGCTCGCTCTCCGCCTGACTCATGCCCAAGGATTCCTGTTTCGTACCAACTACCATGCTACCACTGTACTATCACCGTAACATTATGCCCAAACGATCTGCCAACGCATTGTCTTTGAACTTACTGTTTGGCGATAAATGTCAGTGTTGATTTACAGTTGTTAAATCTCGACGACCGGCGCATTGTGTACCGTTCTCTGCCTATTATACGTATAATATTCATATTGACTAAGTTATGTTTTAGTAATATTATTGTTGCCACTCTATTAAAATGTAGTGGAAAACAAAACGACGTATCCTTCAAGTTATTCAATCAGATAGCCTGAAGCTTCATCATTAGCTACGCATTCACTAGCATTAAATTAAGTGTCATTCTTGGTAAACATCTTCATTAAATAAATAAAAAATAGAAAACATCCAAAACATGGGTGTGTAAGCTAGCAACATGGCCATATATTACAGATACTTACTCGTCTTTGGCGCTGGCTGAAAACCCTGAAAAGATAACCAGACTGAGAGAAACAACGTGTAACGATAAATGCTGATAATACTAAAGAAAGGTTAATAAAAGAGAGTTGTTAAAAATTGGAAATTATTGCTATTTAACTTAAACACATCCATTCTTGAACTACTGCCGTTTACATCCATGTTTAAATCATCGTAGGTCACAACGTCTGTTAATACGACAGTATCTTAGGTTTCAGCTATCGTTAGCCGCAGCTGCGTCACTAATAAACAAGCGCCGTCTCTCGGCTGTCATATCGCACCACTACACGATGCAGTACGATGTTAAACTTGAGTATTGCTCGAAGGCTTTATTCATTGTTAACCTAAAATTAAAATCACTTTGTTAAGTCAATAATCTTTTCTAATACAGTTGCTTGAATTTCGTTAGGTTGATCTATGAAAAGGAGAAGTGCTTAAATTTGAGCTTCAGGTAGGTAGGTAGATACTTTATTAGGTGATAACTGAGAGCTACAACTTCTCCGGGCTACCACTACATAATGCTCGTTACAACTGGCCCCAGTCCCACAAGCATCACCTTTCGATCGTTAACCAGCTTCGACCCACACGCGCTCTTGCAAATGTCGACTGTTTGTGCCCGGAGCCCATACGCCACGCTCGACATATTGTTTTCTCGCCTAGGTATCATTTGTCACAATTAAAAGTTTGTCATTCTGGCAATATATTATACAGATGGATTTTGACTGTGTTCATTAAAAATAATTTATATATTAAACGTCGCAAGTGTTGGTAAGTGGGGCGGCTGGCGCATGGCGGCCTGGCCGGGCGGGCGCGGTGCGGCGCTTGACGCGCGGAGACGCGCGCCCGCGCAGGTTGTACCACGCAGCCGCGGCATACTGATTTTATTGCGATCTTGATTAATATTTATGATTCAATTCTTTGTACCACTCGTGAATTACATATGACAGTACGGTTCGTACAGCTCGCGCTGACCGTAACTTGATAAATCGGTTTAGGCAAACTCTTAAGTATTAGCGATTCGCAACGCATTTCCACGGGTGATGTAGGTGTTCAAGAGTCGTAAAATCAGCATGAATCATGATTAAATGTAACAGTAAATAACATGCAAATAAACCTACTTTATTTAAAGTTACTTTCACCCTTAGGTACGTAGGCATAAAAGTTAAAAAGTTATTTCAGGGTTTAGATAGTTCAGATGAGCATAATAATGCTATGCAAGATAGATGCGTTTGTGTTTTGATTTCTTAGAGGAACTCTCGGGCTTATTGATATGAAAGTAACAATTGTCGCAGGCCGTTGCAGCAGCCCACCCACTTTGCGTCATCTGATAGAACAACTTTCTCGGTTTTTTTGTTCAAATTCAAAGGGTAATCCAATCTGACAAGCACGAATGATTTGCGACAATTGTCAATCATGTTCCTACTTACAAATAAATCTGAGATGCGAATAATTACCTAAATACTTATGCTAATTCCCGCACGTGGTGCCATTAGAAAGTTGGAAGAAAATAGTGGGTTGTTGTGAGTGATGGACAGCAGATAGTGGAGTGCGGAGTCGGACATGTCCTCGATGACAACGGGGCGGTGCGCGGTGCGGTGGACGCGGCGGCGGCGGCGGGCGCGGCTGGGCACACGGTAGCAGCGCGTCTCATAAACAAACGCTCCTGTTTGACAGATACAATCAGCGTCCGCGCGCCGACGATTGTCAGCGGGCCATTCTATTGTGACAGCCACGAACTGTGCCAAAAAGAAAAGTCATTACAATTAACCGGTTACATTTTTAGTTCACTTATCAGTTGAGTCGAACTAAGGTGTTCATCTATGTGCATGGTGCTCTCATTCAGATAACGAGAACATTCGGTATAGTACAGCAGCATACAGGCAGATCAGTACCGTTTATTAGACATGTGGACCATACGCAAAAAACTATTTGCGCTGTTATAAATATTAGTTGGGACGTTAGAGGTTTCAATAATTTCAGTAACGTTGCTGTCGTTGCTGACTGTACCTATGAATCTTTGATGAATTAAAGCATTAAAAGATCCTTATAAACGGATTAAATCGACGTGCATGCCATTCGAATTGATTGAGGAAACCTCCATTACTTTTTCCTTTATTCCAAAATCTTTGTTTGTCGATGGGCGAGTAAAGAATAAGAATATTACGGTATTTGCAATATGAATCACTAGTAACTTGGCGCTAATTTATATAACAGTGAATTGTAAGTATCACTTAGCCAAAAAAAACAAAAAAAGGAAATTGCAATTTCGGGACTGTAAAGAACGGTGTGTAAATTATTTTCATTTTAAACGTAAGTAGATAAGACCGGATTCCCGATAGTAGATTGCACATCTACTTACAAAGAATGTCTGTAAAGGTTTATTGTATTGAGACTAGATAAGTCTAGAAAGTCGATCACATACAACGCACACAAAGCCGAGATATGGGTATGCAGCAAGCTTCCGAAATTCTAAGAAATAGTTCTTAGAATTTCGGAAAAGGCAGGATTAAATAAAACACGAATGCATAAAAATAGTGTGCTCAAAACACAGTTTCGCTAGTCACCAGCTCACCGCTTGACACCCGGATCCAGGAGCAAAAAACAAAGCCTTAATTAACCATTATTATAAATACAATGCAACACTTAATAGCGTCGTGAATTAAAAGGCTCCGTTAGCCTGTTATTTATGAATTGATCGACTTCTGTCCCGTGAGCCGGTGACGAAAGCAGACCACTTCGTGATCAACGGTGCTCCAAAATCAATGCTAAACACAGTTGTCCCAAGCTTATCTTTACGACTGGGTTGTATGGGTACCCACTTACAGCGGAATTTTAATTCGTCATGAATTCTTTGTGTCTTATCTGACCTATTGAGAGCGTATCAAAATAATTTTGGTAATGAATTTAAATTGAGGTTTAAGGTGGTCTGAATAATGGTGGGTAACAACAATAGGTGAAAACCATGTACTTAGGTATTATTTTTTTAGGTTCCGTACCCAAAGGGCAAAAACGGGACCCTATTACTAAGACTCCACTGCCCGTCTGTCTGTCACCAGGCTGTATCTCATGAACCGTGATAGCTAGACAGTTGAAATTTTCACAGATGATGTATTTCTGTTGCCGCTATAACAACAAATACTAAAAACAGAATAAAATAAATATTTAAGAGGGGCTCCCATACAACAAACGTGATTTTATTGCCGTTTTTTGCTCGATATTAATAACGGCAACAGGTAGACGCTTGAAATATTCACAGAATATTTAGTTGTTTATTCACTTTAAAAATAAAATAAATACTTAAGCGGGACTCCCGTACAACAAACGTGTTTTTTTGCAGTTTTGTCTAATGTTGTATAGATTGTTACTAATCAATTGAAACGCGCTGGCGTAGGTAAACCACAGTTTATTTTTTCCAACATTCAAAAAGTAAACAAAACCGAAAAGTCATAAGTGACCGATCGCTGTCCAGTAAATTTAGAATTTTAAGACAATTTAAAATGTTCCAAAAAGGTGATGCCAAAAAGTCGGTTCGTAACATACTCCACAATTTTTATTAAAGTCCAGCCTAGAGCTCCTGGGGCACTAACTTCTTAAGCGGTCTCTTGAGAGGGCCAGCACCTGTTAGTATGTCCGCCACTCTTGCTACTCCGTCTGGGCCTGTGTATATCTTAGTCACTCTACCTCTCGGCCAAGATCCCCTGGGTAACTGTCCATCTGTCACAATAACCAAGTCGGCTCCTTTATATTTGGGGATGATCCACCGCCGCGTCGAGGCACCAAAGTCGGAAGATATTCCCGAATCCATCGAGACCAAAAATGATCCGTGAGTCTTACGGCTCTGCGCCAACCATCTCGTCCGATGATATCCCGATCCGTCAAGGTAGCTGGGATAGGTCTTCCTGACGACGATCCTAGTATAAAATGCATTGGTGTCAAGGCTTCTTCACAGTCTGGATCAACTGGAACGTGTGTCAGTGGACGCGTATACACTAGATTCTCTGACTCTAGAAGAAAGGTCTGCAGAACTTCATCTGATGGGTAGCGTTCTCTCAGGGTGGTCTTGAGTGCTGTTTTGATTGATCTTACCATCCGCTCCCACGCTCCACCCATGAATGGGGCTGAAGGGGGAATGAATCGCCATGAGATCTTCTCATCTGCTACAAATCTGTTAATTTCCGCTCCGTACAGCTCTTTTAGCGTCCTGTTGGCACCCACAAAAGCTGTTCCGTTATCGGACCATATTTCACTTGGCGTTCCACGGCGCGCAATGAAACGGCGCAAACTCATGATCGCAGCATCGGTTGTCAAACTATATACAACCTCAAGATGAACTGCTCGTATAACAAGACAGGTATACAGTGCTACATAGCGTTTCTCTTTCCTTCTTCCAACTGTTACCTGAACTGGGCCGTAGTAGTCCAAGCCAACGAAAGTGAACGGTCTACGATGATGGGCTAGGCGGGCCGGTGGGAGGTCTCCGGTAGACGGCGCGAAAGGTTGAGCGCGCTTCAGCCGACACAGTTGACAACCATGGGCGACTTTTCGAACCGCACTTCTCAAATTGATTATCCAATAGGTTTGTCGCATTTCGTTAACCACTGTCTCGGAATTAGCGTGGGCAGACTTCACGTGATGATGGGCAATCAAAAGCTGGACAGGGTGTTTGGGATCTAAAATGATAGGATTTTTCACGCCATCGCCAATATCTTGTATTCGGTTGATTCTTCCGCTCAATCTCAGCAAATTCTCTTCATCTATGTAGGGGGATAGATTGAATAATCGGCTTTTTCGATGTAATGACCTTTTCTCAGAGAGGTAGACTATTTCATCTGGGAAGGAGTCGAGCTGGCTTTTCTTCAGAATATGTGATTCAGCTACGTGCAGATCTTCGGCGGTTATTTCTTTAGGACTGTCTTTGTTTTTTAATAGGTGCAAAAATTTATGGGCTCTCGCCGTAGCTCTCAATAGCCTTCCCCATGAGCTCAGTCTTTTTGGGTCGACAGTCAATGGTGTTTGGAAACTATGTGAGGAAATGAGATGACAATGATTCTTAACGGATGGTTTTATTTCCAAACTACTGGCCGTATCTATGTATGGTGATGTTGGCCATTGTTTTTCTGATTCGAATAAAAATGTTGGACCTGTAATCCAGCGAGATTCTTGATTGAATACTGCGCGCTTATGGCGTGTCGCATCGTCTGCCACATTTTCCGCGGTCGGAATCCATCTCCATTCCGTTACAGCAGTAGTTTCGAGAATCTCGCCGATTCGATGTGCTACAAATGGTTTGAATGACCGTGCATCACTACGCAACCAACTCAAAACGTTAAGCGAATCGCACCAAAATATACGCTTACTTGGTTTATGCTGATGCGATTCTTGAATAAATGATGCAAACCGAGCGGCTACTAAAGCTGCCTGCAACTCGAGACGTGGGATGGAGGCGGGTTTCAATGGTGTGACTCTACTTTTGCTACCGATAAGAGCGAGCTTCACTGTTCCATCTGCATAGATATATCGCCAGTATGCCACTGCAGCGTACGCCAACTCACTGGCATCGCAAAACAGATGAAGTTCGCGGTGAATGATTTCAGATGATCTCAGACCATAATATCGCGGCAAGTGCAACTGAGAAGCAAGTTGTACATCTCGGAGCCATTCAATCCAATTTTTTTGGTCTTCTTGATCGAGTTCATCGTCCCAAGATAAACCTTTTCGCCAAATTGATTGGAACATGACGCGTCCTCTAGAAACAAGTGGGCCTAGAATACCCAAAGGATCATAAATTCGCATTAAGTGGGACAACGCGTCACGTTTACTTAGCCTATCTGGCAATTTAGAATCTAAGTTTAGACTGAAACCTATGACATCGTTCCTAGGTTGCCAATTCAGACCGAGCACCCTAGAAACGTTGTCATCGTTACCTAGCATTACATCGTTAAATTTCTGAGAAATCGATTCAGGTACTAATAAAGAAAGAGCTCTTGGGTCGTTCGAGACCCAGTCGCGCATCTCAAAACCCACCTGACGGTTGATATGTACAATGTCACGGGCCAGGCGCGCAGCTTGGTCTACACTCTGTAGTGAGCCAATATAGTCATCCATGTACACATCGTGTATGGTTGCATGCGCAGCATCAGGGTACTCAAGTTTACATTCCTTCGCATTAAGGTTCTTTACATATAGAGCGGTACACGGGCTCGAGCATGCGCCAAACATCATTGATGACATACGATACAGCTTTAATTTGTGTGCCGGGTCATTGCGCCACAGAAAGCGCTGCGCATCGCGATCTTGTGACGGAAAGGGTGTCCGTGGGGGTAAATAAAAGAAAACCACGGACCCAGGTCAACATAAAAATATATTAATAAACTAAACGGGTGTGGGTAGGTTTATGGTCACAAGTTTTCCAAGCCCGCCCGGGGGGTTTGCACGGTACTCTCCTGGCTCAGCCCGGCGTGACGAAGACCGTAGCGGTGTGCCACGCTGCAGACGCCAGGTAGGGTGACGGACGGCAGATGATCGCGCCGACCCGTAGAATTTCGACGCGGCCACGCACGTAAAGGGTACCCGCTGCGGAGCCCGCGGCAAATTGGATGCCGGTAAAACGGTTGTCAGCCGAAATCCTGACTGTCAGCCGGAATCTTGAACCCTGGAAAATAACGTCCAGCGTGTCACGGAATGGCTAGCAGTCATCCCCGCTGATTGTGACACCAAGGCAAAAGCAAAGCGAGAAATACCCGTGCGCCAATGAAGGTGATGTGTGGTAGTCACAATCAGTACGGAGTTTACATGATGGTGGTGGTAAGCACGACATGATTTGCACATTATGAGTGTCATGAAAAATGTCAAACACACTCGGCTGAAGGCTACAAGATTATGCATATACATATTAAGCATTTGAATGTGCATAGCAAAAACGGTGATAGAAAGTGGCTCACATGTTGAGACCACGTAGCTAGTGATACACAAAATATGAGAACGTGAATTGCTGTGAATTGCTGTTCAACACTTACCCAGTATGGGGTTTACGCAGACACAAAACGTTAAGAGTTAGGTTAATTACAAAAATTAAAGCTGCCTGCTTTAAGCCCGAATATTCTAGATCGCGAATACTTCTAGAAATTTAATTTCCGATAAAAAAAACGCGTCTAGTCACTGGGAGCAGAATATTTCCAAAAAGGGACTCGTCATCGCGAGTCCGTGACATTTATACTGGCGTGTTTACGCATAGACAAGTCTTCACTCATTCGATCAGATACACGTAACGCGCGCACAGCACTGGTAAATACAGCTAATTTTAGTCGTTTAGTAACTGGACGGCCCAATGAGTATGTATACTCTGTGGCGTTTGTTTTGACATTTAACTTAATTAAAGTGTTGAATAGGTTATGTTTACAAAGTAACGGTAGAAACTATTCTGAGTTTCTACAACGTTACAATACCCCCCCGCTTGGTTAGGGTTTTTACCTCAGTAAAAATCCTTTACTCCTACTATACCTCGCATCTGATTTACGACCCCTTTTATTCGTCCACATTCATCCATCATATCACCAAATCGTATCCTAACATATTTAACAGACCACCTTAACATGAGGTGAGTCCGCTTCCTAACAAGTACGTGAGAGTATCATGTCCGTAGTTGACGTAATACTCGCGCAAAACAGACGTGCTAGCAGCTGCAACCGCTTACGAGCAAGTATGCAAAAGTTAAAGAAGTCTACTGGGTTACTAAATTTGAAAATGGATTAAGGCTTATTTAAAGAGTATCCAACCGCTCCTGCAAAGGCTTATTTAATGAGTTGCAACCGCTCAGATATATTTAATTGAACTGGATTAAGGCTTATTTAAGGAGTATCCACCCGCTCCTGCAAAGGCTTATTTAATGAGTTGCAACCGCTCAGATGTATGAAGTTATAATTAATATATTAAAAACTCATCTTTAAAACATACCGACGTCTTGCTTTACGTTACTACTGGCCAGGCATGTATCAGGCGGTGGTAAAATTCATCAGTACTTGTGATAAGTGCTTAGCTTATATCACGCCGGGCTGAGCCAGGAGAGTACCGTGCAAGCCCCACGTTGGGCGCCAATGTGACGGAAAGGGTGTCCGTGGGGGTAAATAAAAGAAAACCACGGACCCAGGTCAACATAAAAATATATTAATAAACTAAACGGGTGTGGGTAGGTTTATGGTCACAAGTTTTCCAAGCCCGCCCGGGGGGTTTGCACGGTACTCTCCTGGCTCAGCCCGGCGTGACGAAGACCGTAGCGGTGTGCCACGCTGCAGACGCCAGGTAGGGTGACGGACGGCAGATGATCGCGCCGACCCGTAGAATTTCGACGCGGCCACGCAGGTAAAGGGTACCCGCTGCGGAGCCCGCGGCAAATTGGATGCCGGTAAAACGGTTGTCAGCCGAAATCCTGACTGTCAGCCGGAATCTTGAACCCTGGAAAATAACGTCCAGCGTGTCACGGAATGGCTAGCAGTCATCCCCGCTGATTGTGACACCAAGGCAAAAGCAAAGCGAGAAATACCCGTGCGCCAATGAAGGTGATGTGTGGTAGTCACAACCAGTACGGAGTTTACATGATGGTGGTGGTAAGCACGACATGATTTGCACATTATGAGTGTCATGAAAAATGTCAAACACACTCGGCTGAAGGCTACAAGATTATGCATATACATATTAAGCATTTGAATGTGCATAGCAAAAACGGTGATAGAAAGTGGCTCACATGTTGAGACCACGTAGCTAGTGATACACAAAATATGAGAACGTGAATTGCTGTGAATTGCTGTTCAACACTTACCCAGTATGGGGTTTACGCAGACACAAAACGTTAAGAGTTAGGTTAATTACAAAAATTAAAGCTGCCTGCTTTAAGCCCGAATATTCTAGATCGCGAATACTTCTAGAAATTTAATTTCCGATAAAAAAAACGCGTCTAGTCACTGGGAGCAGAATATTTCCAAAAAGGGACTCGTCATCGCGAGTCCGTGACATTTATACTGGCGTGTTTACGCATAGACAAGTCTTCACTCATTCGATCAGATACACGTAACGCGCGCACAGCACTGGTAAATACAGCTAATTTTAGTCGTTTAGTAACTGGACGGCCCAATGAGTATGTATACTCTGTGGCGTTTGTTTTGACATTTAACTTAATTAAAGTGTTGAATAGGTTATGTTTACAAAGTAACGGTAGAAACTATTCTGAGTTTCTACAACGTTACAATACCCCCCCGCTTGGTTAGGGTTTTTACCTCAGTAAAAATCCTTTACTCCTACTATACCTCGCATCTGATTTACGACCCCTTTTATTCGTCCACATTCATCCATCATATCACCAAATCGTATCCTAACATATTTAACAGACCACCTTAACATGAGGTGAGTCCGCTTCCTAACAAGTACGTGAGAGTATCATGTCCGTAGTTGACGTAATACTCGCGCAAAACAGACGTGCTAGCAGCTGCAACCGCTTACGAGCAAGTATGCAAAAGTTAAAGAAGTCTACTGGGTTACTAAATTTGAAAATGGATTAAGGCTTATTTAAAGAGTATCCAACCGCTCCTGCAAAGGCTTATTTAATGAGTTGCAACCGCTCAGATATATTTAATTGAACTGGATTAAGGCTTATTTAAGGAGTATCCACCCGCTCCTGCAAAGGCTTATTTAATGAGTTGCAACCGCTCAGATGTATGAAGTTATAATTAATATATTAAAAACTCATCTTTAAAACATACCGACGTCTTGCTTTACGTTACTACTGGCCAGGCATGTATCAGGCGGTGGTAAAATTCATCAGTACTTGTGATAAGTGCTTAGCTTATATCACGCCGGGCTGAGCCAGGAGAGTACCGTGCAAGCCCCACGTTGGGCGCCAATGTGACGGAAAGGGTGTCCGTGGGGGTAAATAAAAGAAAACCACGGACCCAGGTCAACATAAAAATATATTAATAAACTAAACGGGTGTGGGTAGGTTTATGGTCACAAGTTTTCCAAGCCCGCCCGGGGGGTTTGCACGGTACTCTCCTGGCTCAGCCCGGCGTGACGAAGACCGTAGCGGTGTGCCACGCTGCAGACGCCAGGTAGGGTGACGGACGGCAGATGATCGCGCCGACCCGTAGAATTTCGACGCGGCCACGCAGGTAAAGGGTACCCGCTGCGGAGCCCGCGGCAAATTGGATGCCGGTAAAACGGTTGTCAGCCGAAATCCTGACTGTCAGCCGGAATCTTGAACCCTGGAAAATAACGTCCAGCGTGTCACGGAATGGCTAGCAGTCATCCCCGCTGATTGTGACACCAAGGCAAAAGCAAAGCGAGAAATACCCGTGCGCCAATGAAGGTGATGTGTGGTAGTCACAATCAGTACGGAGTTTACATGATGGTGGTGGTAAGCACGACATGATTTGCACATTATGAGTGTCATGAAAAATGTCAAACACACTCGGCTGAAGGCTACAAGATTATGCATATACATATTAAGCATTTGAATGTGCATAGCAAAAACGGTGATAGAAAGTGGCTCACATGTTGAGACCACGTAGCTAGTGATACACAAAATATGAGAACGTGAATTGCTGTGAATTGCTGTTCAACACTTACCCAGTATGGGGTTTACGCAGACACAAAACGTTAAGAGTTAGGTTAATTACAAAAATTAAAGCTGCCTGCTTTAAGCCCGAATATTCTAGATCGCGAATACTTCTAGAAATTTAATTTCCGATAAAAAAAACGCGTCTAGTCACTGGGAGCAGAATATTTCCAAAAAGGGACTCGTCATCGCGAGTCCGTGACATTTATACTGGCGTGTTTACGCATAGACAAGTCTTCACTCATTCGATCAGATACACGTAACGCGCGCACAGCACTGGTAAATACAGCTAATTTTAGTCGTTTAGTAACTGGACGGCCCAATGAGTATGTATACTCTGTGGCGTTTGTTTTGACATTTAACTTAATTAAAGTGTTGAATAGGTTATGTTTACAAAGTAACGGTAGAAACTATTCTGAGTTTCTACAACGTTACAATCTGTTGGACGGATTTGAACCTGTGGGAACATTTCACGTATATCCGCCGTAAGTGATAGCGTTTTCCCTAAACCTCATCAAGATCGCAAGTAATGGCTGTAATAAGTCAGGACCTGGTAAGAGGAGAGAATTAAGACTGACTCCTTGAAGCTTCGCGGCTGCGTCGTGTACAACTCTCAACTTACCAGGTTTATGGGCATGAGTAACGCCAAAATGTGGGAGATACCAAGTGATACCAATTGGGGGGGCCATGCATTCTTCAGCGTAATTCTTATCTAAAATTGCTTTAATGTTATGTCTGTACAAGTCGGCATATTGCACATCTGACTGCATCTTCTTTTCGAGAGATAAAAATCTAGAAAGGGCTAATTTAAAATTGTTCGGTACATCTTTAATATCGGGTCGCCAGAGAAGACCGGCTTCAAAATGACCATTGGGTAGTCTATGTACGGTTTCGTGCAAAGTTTTTAATGCATGTTTATCAGAATTGCCGCGGTGGTCTTTCTTTATTATGCCAATAGAGTCTAATTTGTAGTAGTCTTTGATTGCGGTTTCAATAGAAATATTCTGTCTGGCGTTTCGGATATGTCGGTATGATGAAGAAAGTCAACTTTGGATGTTCTACTTGACACGAAGCCATATAAAACCCAACCAAGAGCAGTGTGAATTGCAACTGGTTGGTGGTCCTTGCCTGCACGAATAGAATCTGCCACGGTCAACTTCCAATTATCTACACCAATGATTAGCATAGGTTGTACTTCTTCACAACATAAAACATCTTCTAAACCAGATAAATACGAATATTTACAAATATCTTCCCTATTTACGGAAGCTCGATAATTTATACCTAAATTTTTAACCGAGCGAGCATTACGTATCTGGTAAGAGTCGGTACAGTTACGCCCTCTAATGATAAAATCAACATACTGAATATCGCAATCACGTGACAAGCCTCCTACACAATCTATTCGTACTCGTTTACTCGGTCCTTCGATACCTACATGCTTTGTAATCTCGGAGTCTATGAAAGTAGTTGTACAGCCATCATCTAAAAGTGCGTGAGTCTCCATAGTCCCCTGAGGACCAGAAACTTGAACTGCGACAACTTTAAGAAGTGGTCGAGATTTAGGTCTACTTACGCTCGACGAAGGGCGAATTGCCGAAACATGAGCCGATACCTCGACATCACAGGCGTCTGGTTCAGATTTGTCTTCTTCGATATCAGTAGATGGCTTCGGCGTTGCCTCAACCTCAGAGTCTGAGGTGTCCTCTAGATCGGCGTGAGCCAGCACGTTCTGATCATTATCTAAGTTATGTAGTAGGCTATGATGTTTGTAGGTACAGCCCCCAACGCTGCATGGAGATTTTACTTTACAAAGGTTAAACCTATGCGACCTATTTTTCAAACATCTATGACATACTTTATTCTTTTTTATAAATTGCCATCTTTCATTCACTGACAATGCCAAAAATTTGTCACATTTGTTGACATTATGCAATTTCGAACAAAAAATACATTTATTTCCAGTTTTATTTACAACAGAATTGGAAGGTTTTTCAGCGGGTAGCCTTTGATCTGAATGCGTGCCCCCCTCGATAGGTAATTGAACTGAAGCCGTCGAGGAGTAGAAATCTTGAATTCCAAACTTTGTTTGAAGCTCACTCTCACGAGATAGGAAGTCAGAAAGCATCTCCAACTTGCTGATGCGTTTGCCAGTATGACTAGCCGCAAACTCATACCACTTTGAGCGAATGATTGGCGATAGTTTAGTCATTAATGAATTGAAAATTTCGGGAGAATGCAGATAGTCAAACTGATCCAATAGTTTTATTATGCCAATGCAGTTTTTGACACGGCAAGTAAAATTAACTAAATCTTTACCTTCTGCGCCAACTTTAGATAAAGCACGCAAAGCGTTGATTTCCTGCATCACAATTTTTTCGGGACGACCAAAACGCATCTCGAGGGCGTCTATGACCTCCATAGGGTCGTTCGCTGATACTAGTAGAATATAAACGGCTTCACGAGCGGCACCACGTAAGGATGAACTAATGCGGGCTAAATTTTCTACTGTAGTAAATGATGCCTGTGTATCGATAAAAATACGCTTGAAACCAAGCCAATCCGTGGCAGATTTCCCGTCAAATACTGGGAGTTTGATGTCCGACTTCTTGAGATGTCCACAGCTGACGGCAGCTCCATCGGGTGGCTGGAAATTATTATACATTTTTGTTGAGAAAACGTTAGTTGGATTTTGGTTAGGCGCGTAGGTCTGACGACGTGTAGCACTCAGTATTGCGGAGTGTTCATCTGGACCTGGGCCTGAACCAGAAGGAACATTGAGCATTTCGATGTATGCCGTTGTCTGTGCTGTTGCAGCGGCAGGTATTTTACCTCCTGGGATGATGTGTGGTTGTACATCGTTAAGCCATCGATTGATGTTGTCTCCTTGCGCACTAGCGTGATCGCTACTATGATCGTTGCCTCTTAAACTGCCTCTTACGCTTTCTACGTCGATAGCGGCCAGTTCGGCCTGAAGGTGTAGGTCAGCCGCTTTACGTTCGAGTTCGGTTTGTCGGGCTGTGATGTCACAGAGCTGACGTGCATGTAGTGCTTCAGCGGCGAGTTTTTTTGCTTTTATAGTATTCGAGGATCGTGTAGTCCCTAGCGATCGTGTGGTGACCGACTTAGGTGTGTTGTGTGTGTGTTGTGGAGGGGAGTTACGGCTACCTGAGGGCACACTGCTGTCGTCATGGACATGCCGTGTTTGGTGGGCCTCTAATAGGTGAGGAAAGTATACAGACTTTGAGTTTGGTTCATCAGCTGTCGGGGGCGCGCTGCTATTAATATTGACGGGCGGCGCTTGGTGGGCCTCCGACGGGTGGGCTGTGCATCCATTGTCATTTCCGCTAGGGCCGGCGACTCCGTTTGAAGCTCCTTGTGGTGGTTCACTATTTTGATGTTTAGATCGGGTATTATAAACCATGACTCCTTTTCACGTGGTAGAAGGACCAAAATGTTACTAATCAATTGAAACGCGCTGGCGTAGGTAAACCACAGTTTATTTTTTCCAACATTCAAAAAGTAAACAAAACCGAAAAGTCATAAGTGACCGATCGCTGTCCAGTAAATTTAGAATTTTAAGACAATTTAAAATGTTCCAAAAAGGTGATGCCAAAAAGTCGGTTCGTAACAAGATAATGGTACGGAACCCTTCGTGCGCGAGACCTACTCGCACTTGGCCGGTTTTTTAAATATCTTACCTTATCTTCTTTATCTATACCTTTTTTCATGTTTTTTCTAAATTTATTGGCGAACCTTAAGGTGATAATGTGTCATCGCCATTACCGTTAGGTAGTATGACTCACGCTAAAACACCTATAACTTAGATATTGCATATAATTATGTAGTATTTATTATTGAGAACGCTACGAAAGTCACGTAAATATCGCGTAGACAACAAAGTAGTATGAAACGCGCAAAATGTTGTTTATATCGGAGTCGGCAGTCGATAGGCTAATAACCTGTCGCCACTTACGAGTAGTTACGAGCTGCGCGTAGTTGGTGTAGTCGTGACCTCTGACCTATCATTCATTGCGTTTACTGTCGCTACCGGCCGGTAGCGTAGCAGACATTGGTGGAACATTATCTACTCACTAAACTAGATAAGCAATTTGTAATTACTGATACCTATTTATTTTTTTATTAAAAAAAGTTACTCTGCATGTTTTAACATCATCACTATCACTACATATTATAAAACAAAGGCGCCGCGCGCCGCTTCTGTCTTCCTGTCCATAAGTATGCTTAGATCTTGAAAACTACGCAATGTACTTTGATGCGGGTTTTTTTAATAGACAGAAGTGATTCAAGAGTAAGGTTTTAGTAAATAACATGCGGGCGGGCAAAGCCGCGGGCATCAGCTAGTCTAACACTATAAATTAACTAACATAGGTAATAATAAAAATATAAATCTTTCAATGATTTATTTTACTGTAATATTTTTGTTACCTGGTGTCCCTTTAATTAATTACTTCTATCAGCTTAAGAAGACTTCAATAATTAATTAAGTAATTAATTAAAGAAATAGAATGAATAGGCATTAAATAGGATCTATTTCTATGTCCTAAAAAAAAGCAACCACTGTTCCGACGAGGATGGGATTCGAACCCACGCGTGCAGAGCACATTGGATTAGCAGTCCAACGCCTTAACCACTCGGCCACCTCGTCTTCAGCACGTAAACACAAATATATGAACCGTATCTTTAAATACATATACAGCACCTCCCATAATAATAGTAGATACTACTTATAACATATTTTTGAATACACTTCCTCGAAAACTGGATCTTATCACACTACGATTATGTTCAACATGCAATGTATTTCACACACGTGCGATTTTTTTCATTTTTCAACACGAGTGCGGGAATGAAAATTGCCACAGATAACAATACCTATACTCAGTCCAAATTGGTTCAATGCCTATAGTCGGACGTAAATGTTTTTTTTTTAAATTACGGCAAAGCAATAATGCGTCTTTACGGCATAAATATTTTTTGAATATTCAAATTGTGTTTATAAAATAATATCATAGATAAACATGTTTTTTTTTAAAGAAATTAACATTTATTTTTGTACTAAATTCAAAAATATAAAATAAAACTATTTTTATATTAGACTGTTTAGCGGCTTTATAGCTTTGCTTCTCCTTCAACCTGGCGAAAGCAAAGCACGAAAAAAAAGAAAATTAAAATCATAATTTCCTAATAATTCATGACAAAAATATTTTTCGTTCTTTTATTTTATTTCTTCAAAAGTGTATTGAAAAACGTCGTTTGATACACGTGGACATTTGTTATTGCAGTTCTAGGCTCAAAAACACTCTCGCCTACGGCTCAGGAGTTAATTCCGCCTCGGATGCAATAACAAATTTTCTCCACTAAATTGTATCAAAATGTAGTATTTCCCACCCTAAAATGAAAAACGGAACTAAATTGTTAAATATAATTCAGTACAGTCTGTACGAATTGATATTCTATTAATATCGGCACAGTACAATGGCGTGCCGTATTCCCAAAGTACATATTTTATGGTCCTAGTCTATATTATTGCTGATCATATGATATCCGGACAGGGTCCTTATCTTTATTGCCTTTCTATCTTTGTTCAAGCTTGCCTTCTATCTATATGTCAATTTAAAATCAAAATATACGCATATAAGATGGAATCAATTGTATGGCAATTGTTTACTTTGTTCGTTATCTGCACTTCCGGAGACGTTCAAGATCATTAGTATGTATTTAAATACGTTTATGTGAACTCTAAGTTTGGTAACAGTAATGAAATATGTTACAATCATGTTAGGAATATTTATTCAAGTTGGTACTATGTGTTTTTTTTTTCAAGAGTTCTTTGCTCAATTATACGTTGTTAAACATCAGTGTTTTTTCGGTTGTAATACGATATATTATATAAGTGATTAACACTCTTTCATGTAACTTGTATGATAAAATTAATAAATTTAATAGTGATTCGATCCCATTGGCATGGATCTATTCATATACCTATTGAGCAGCGGTAGGCACGTATGTCAAGTAATCTAGTAAAGCGGTGGATGCGTGGCCTTTCGTAACGTGTGTCCACATTCTCGTCAGCTACGCACGTAGCGCTGCCCCGTGCCCGCCCGAATATTTTCTCGTAGGTGACAGAAAAAATCCAAAGAAGTAATACTGTGTCGGGGGTTGTTCGCGCACGGTCAACGATTTACATTCCTCACGAATCGAGGTCGGCATGCCGGGGTCGGGTCGATTTCTACATGTAAAGGATCATAAAAAATCGTGACAAAAGAAATCATTAGGAATTTACAGAAACCTGCGTGGTTCACGGAGTGATTGTTAAACTGACCATAGGATTTTTTGAGGAAATGGGTATACATTTTCAATTCCTGAGAGGCTGTTTTGTTCTAATCAGATGAGGGCACGAGTTAAACAAATAGCTGGGAGTAAGGGGGCGGGCGGCGGCTGCGCGGGCGCCGGGCGAGCGGTCGGGCAGGATCAGGGGTCACGCAGCGTGCAGCGGCTACCCGATTAGTTAGTAGTTGAGTACACCGTCGTGCATCCCCCAACTGACTACTGGACGTAAAGTACTTACCTGACTACTGATAGACTGCACTGGCCGTAGAAACAACACATTCATTTAAACGGACAATGCTTGAATAACTGTTTGTTGTCGCTGTCGGTAATTGTTGTTGCGCATTCTTGTTTGTCAAGTAATTAAGACCTGTAGTAGTTGCAGTGCAGCAATACTTAACGGGTAGCCTCTATCTACCAAACTGCGTATTTATAATAGCTTTTAAGTTAGGTTTTTAATGGTTTGAAATGGAGTTATAAAATTAAAATTATCACAATTATTAGGTTATTTAATTTAGTCATTTGGATCTCTTAATTAAAAGGGTGTTAATTAATTTATGTAAAGGCCGACAATAATGTTAAAAATAAATTGATTTAATTAGAAACTCGTTCGATTATTTCAACAACATGTCTTTAATATCGCACAGCACCGCGATCCCGATACCGCATACCGGTCAGAAAGCGGTTACATCAGGCTATTGTCTCAGTTTATTGACTTTGCTCAGATAAGTGAGCTATTAGCCGGCGATCGACTCTCGACAAATTTGGCAATACATCGGGTCCCTGCGCTTCGTGCAGGATTAATGACGAGATGTCGCAGTAGCCGCCTCAGGCTCTGACTTACTAAGGCCGTTGGTACAACTGCATTCTCGATTTTTATTCATTTTGAGAAGGATCGTTGCAGTTTATTTAATGAAACACTTGTTTACATAAAAAGCTACTTTGAGTTAATATAAACTTCAATTGCATGCCGCTCATCAATGTTTCAGTCAGTGTAGTTACATAAGTATCAGAAAATAAAAAAAATTAATAGGAGATCCACTCCTTTCATAAGCTAGGTTGTTTGATTGAAGCTTCTTCCGCATCTACGCCGTTGGACTCTTGCCGCTAAAATATTTTTTGTTATTTTTATATTCGTCTCAATCATTACCGATGTTTGAAAGTCAATTATTTACTACAACAGCTACTTTTTTCAGCTTTAGGAATAAACAAAAGGTTGTAAAAAATAGCAACAGTCGAAACTATGTCAAAAAACTACAACCATGGGCATAACGACGGGTTTCACGCGATGGTCCGTAAAAAAAGTGCCTCGCTACTCAGGAGAGTGAGAGATAGTCGCAACAGCATCCTGAGAACTGTAGCGGAGAGCTACAGCTCTCCAATTGTAATTTTTCTTGTGCAAAGGGTAATTGGTACTAACACTAGATAATAAGTTATTTAATATTATGTTACTAACACTCTATGGATCTTTTTGTGTCCGAAATAAAATAAATTATTATTATTATTATAAGTAATAAAATAATTCTTAACGCTTATTTTTGACGCTTCTTGCGACATATTACATACCTTCATACTCGTACATAATATTACAATTTTTAAAACGATTTCTAAGTACTACTTAATATGTTTTAAAGGTAATGATCCTGAAAGTTTTACAAGAAACATTGTCACGCGTAGGGATCGAACCCACGACCTCTCAAATGGAAGTCGCGGCTAGCCGGCCCTAGAGGCCTAGACTAATCTCATTAAATATACGTAGTGCGTAATTTAGGCACCACATGTTAATAGTATGTGGTTTAGTTCTATTACTAACATTGCGACTATTAGTAGTAATATTAATGTACAGGTGACTTTAAATGAATATAGCATTAGTGCTATAAATGTTTACAAACATTTTACTGAGGAGGATCCATGTGTCACCGTGGAGAATTCTCAATTCGGGTCTACTAGTGATAGGGTCTTGTTATTCTGAGGATGGTACGGGAGTCTCCGGCCTCACTCCAAATATTAATTTAAACTAGAAAGTGAGACAACAGAAGGTTTCATTAACAATATTGTTAATCCTACCAACGTATCTTCTTGCACTCAATTTGTTAGTAAAAAAGGGCCTCAGCAGAACACTTTAAAATTATTCCACCAAAATATCCAAGGCATTTCTTCCAAATTATTAGAAATTGAATTGTTTTTAGAAAATAGTAAGTTTGTCATTATTTGTTTTACTGAACATTGGCTAAAGGATTACCAAATCTTATCAATTATGAGAACTATATATGGTGGGTGATGGTGGGGGTGGGCTTTAACCGTAAAACTATGCTTCGTGGAGGTTCACTAATATTAATAAAAATGTTTTATAACACATTTGCTCGTAAAGGGTCTCTTATTTCACCCATTTCAATATCGTAATGTATCTCATTACGTACTTGTGCAGTAATGTAATGTACAACGCACGGTTTATCAAGATGCTCCGTCAAAAAGGAACGGTACTTTTTTAAAATCTTAGCAAAGAGTTTTTATGACAGAAAAATGGTCAACATTTTATGAATAAAATTAACTGTGGGAGATGAAATATAATAAATAAACATTTAATTCTTTAATTTAATTAATTTTGACAATAAATTACAACCATTTATCTGTAACAAAAACACAAAAATATTAATTTACTTTATTAGTAATACTGGCTGTTTTGTGTCTTTGCCTTAAAAAAAATGCGCTGATGCGCGGGCATCGCTAATTTGTGAACAAGTAAAAGATTTATTCGTTTAAAAAAGTCCGAGTTTTATTTATGTCCTCGCAAATATGTTATAAAACTTCGTATGACATACGTGCGCTTTGATAATTACAGCCTCTGCTTTATTATAGCCCTCGCCTACGGCTCGGGCTAGCAATATCGCCTCGGCTGTAATTTTCAACTTACCGCACTTATATCATAATGTACTATTAAATATAAGCAACGTAATGACATAGTAGGTCTCTCGGTTGAACATTGCGTCGAACTCACAGAGCATCTATATAGTGGTCGAACTGTCCTGTGTTGAGCTAGATAAGCATGTAATTGTGTGTGTGTACAGACCCCCAAACTATCAAAACTTTTCCTTATTTGAATCAATAATGGAAGATGTGATGGCAAAACTTGCAGCCAGTAATAAATCTACAATTATTTGTGGTGAGTTCAATATCAATATTTTAGAAGAAAGTTCAAATAGCAGTCGCTTATTAAATCTTTTTAAGCCATTTGACTTGACCAACACTTTTAAAGAACCTACTAGAGTCACTCCATCTTCTGCTACCTGTATAGATTCTGCGATTGTGATTACATAGATAAAGCAATAATAAATTGTCTGCCTTCTGACCATAGCGGACAAACTGTAACCTTTAGGTGTAATACACCCCATTGCAAAAAGTTCAAATTAAATTTAGACCTATGAATTCTAGCAGATT
Source organism: Xestia xanthographa (assembly GCA_905147715.2). Classification (NCBI taxonomy): domain Eukaryota; kingdom Metazoa; phylum Arthropoda; class Insecta; order Lepidoptera; family Noctuidae; genus Xestia; species Xestia xanthographa. Next base: position 16,050,119 of record LR990655.1, on the reverse strand, counting down.
AAATAGGTATAAGTATTTCGCTACAGAACAAGTTAAGTGTTATGAGCCTTGACGATATTAATATAAATCAATTGTATGATCGTTTTTTTTCAATGGTTCACACGGAATCCAATAAAACTTTTGAAAAGAAGACAAAAAGTATTTGCCCTAAATTCATATTTAGTGATTAGGCAACTAAAGGTATCAGAAAAAGTAGGGAAAGACTATTTGAGCAATATGGCCTTAAGCCTTTTATAAACACTGAAACTTTTAACAAGTATGTTGCTAAGTATTCAAAATTTTTTAGAAATACATGCAAGGTTGTTGCTAAAGCCCTGCACATTAGCAACAAGATTAAAACAGCAGAAAATAAAATAAAGACACTTTGAAAAGTTATAAATAACGAGACTAACAGGAAGAAAATACGCAACACTAGCTACACATTAGATACAGCATGTTGTCCTAAAAGCTCTAATCAGGAAGTAGCTCAAGAATTTGTACATTTCTTTACCGATATACCACTAAAAGCTACGGAGGCTCTTATTTCCTCACCCGAACTCTCAATTGAGTGATGCTATAGGCTATTTTTTAAAATTAATATATTGTATATAATAGATTGTGAGTGCTATAGGCTATATTTTATTCCCGTACTCCCATGGGAACGGGAACTACGCGGGTGAAACCGCGGGACGTCAGTATTTTAATAAAATAGAGGTTTCCGAACGCATCTAACTGACATTGACAGATCTGATTGTCAAATTCGTTCAAAAGCTGTCAAAATGGCGAGCCGGTTAGGTGTGATCCCGCAAAAGAAGGTAAGTTTTTATTTATTTTAATAATTTATTACTAATGGATAAACTGAAAACTGGTTTGAATGAATCCGAAGATGAACATCAGCATCTTTCAACTAGATGCGCCATGTTGAAGTGAATGACAACGCCGAGTTGGATGACAATGGTTCTTCACCTGCACCATCCTTACCATCTTCCATGGAAAATCTGAATTTGTTGTCAGCCGAAGAAATAGCAGATGTGAATGATGCTATAACCCAATCTCCTTTGATGTCCTCACTTCAACCTATCCAGTCATTCTCAGCCTCAACCAGTCAGACTCAGCTTCACAGAAGAGTCTCAAGACGCCATAGGAGTTTTTTGTGACCTCTCCAAAGCGTTTGATTGCGTAAATCACGACTAGGGCTTGCTGTATTATCCGGATATCCGCGGATTTTCAAATCCGGATTTTAGTTGCATCATTATCCTGATTTTTCGGATAATACGGACAGTTGTATTTATATTTTAAATATTAAATAAAAGACTGTCATCTGCAAGGTACATAACTGTTATTACGTTATTTATTATATTTTAATATAGAGCTAATAACTCTTGCAATTGTTTATTTACTTCACAAATCACAACGCAATATGTCAATTTAGTGACAGAGATCATAACAACATTGACCACTTATTAAAGTTAAACTTATTTTCAAGATTGTATTGTATTGTATCGCACGCACGGTCGCTTCTCACTTAAAATCAGTTCTTGTTCTAAAGTGATATTTTTATTTGATGTTTTAAATAGGTTGATTTGATAAGGATTTTGTGATAAATGAAAGATCTCATTTTTAATCGACTTCCAAAAAGGTTCTCAATTCGATTTTTTTTTTATGTATGGTGTACATAAAAAATACGTGATTACGCTGAGATTTATGATCCGATTTACGTGATTCTTTTTTAGTTTGATGCGGAATAGTTGCCATTTGATCTCATAAAAATTTAACATAGTTTGGCTCAGTAGTTTTCATTTTATGAACATTTTTACTTCAGTCATGTGGTATAATTTCATGTATGTTCACCGATTTCTCCTCCATTTGTGGAGCGATTCTCAAAATTATTATTTGAAAGAGTATACTTCTGAGATGGCCGCATTTAAATTTGGTAAAGATCTGATGCTGATCTTCGGAGATATACAATGGAACTCTTCAAAACTAGACGGTAAATCGGTCGTGATTGCTGAAATCGCTTGGATGTTTATTGTTTATAGCTGACCCACGTAACTTCGTCTGCGTCACATAAAAGAGAAACAGCTCACAAAAGGAATACATTTTTCCCCGTTTTTGCAATATTTTTCATTTATGCTCCGCTCTTTTTGGTCGCAGCGTAATGTTATATAGCCTATAGCCTTCCTCGATAAATGGACTACCCAACACTGAAAGAATCATACAAATCGGACCAGTAGTTCCAGATATTAGCGCGTTCAAACAAACAAACTCTTCAGCTTTATAATATTATAAATATATAGTATAGATACAACATCATGACGTAAGATCACGCCTGTATGCTCTGAGGGGTACGCAGATGTGTACAATACACCCAAGTTTCGACAGTTTAGGTATGTTAAATTCCATTTATTGAGGATAAGCTTATTACCATGACATGTATTGTTAACAATGAAAAATAGATGCATAGCATATATTTGTATAAGATATTACAACTAAAAATGAAAATATAAAAAAACGTTTTACAAAAAAAAAAACCGACTTCAAAAAACACAAAACACAAAAAAGTGAAAAATAACTTTAGCTTCAGAAGTCGGTGATAAAAAAAAACTAAATGAATCAAACAAAGGCCACCGACTTCTGACGCTAAAGTTATTTTTCAGTTTTTTGTGTTTTTTGAAGTCGGTTTTATTTTTTTTGTAAAAAGTTTTTTTTTAATTGGAAGGGATTGGAATTGTTATAAGTATGAGAAGAATAGATACAAATTATTTGTGCGGTATCGGGTTTTTATTGTATAATTTTAGAGAGTGAACTAGTTTTCTTATGTGATTGTTACTTGAAATATTGGTATAGTTTATTATTTCTTTGTCATTTTGCTTGAGAGACTGATTAAAACGTGTTACAAAAGTTTATTAGTTTTATTTGGAATAAAAACTAAAAATATCCATATTATCCGCATTTTCCGGATAATCCGGATAGTAAAATATTGATATCCGTATTATCCGAATAGTAAAAAATGAACGGATATTGCAAGCCCTATTCACAAGGGTGGGGACAGAAACGATGTCAACAATTACCAACCCATATCTGTCCATTCAGCTATATCCAAATTACTAGAAAAATTATTAAACTTTAGACATCTTAAATATCTAAATACATTTAATTTACTTTCCCCGACGCAATTTGGTTTTTGGCAAAACATATCCACTGAGGATGCTGTAACTGCTCTTAGCTCACTTATAACTTCTCATCTTGATAATGGGGACAAATGTCTGACCATCTTCTTGGACCTCAAAAAGGCATTTGATACCGTCCCTGCCGAATCCTGATGAACAAACTTGAGAAAATAAGAATAAGAGGAACTCCACTCGATCTTTTGAAAGATTATCTTTCAAATAGGAAGCAGAGGGTAAAGCTGGGACAAAACAGCAGTGATGATACAATGGTATCATATGGCGTACCTCAGGGTAGCGTTTTGGGACCCAGCCTATTCCTAATATATATTAATGATTTATGTAACATGGATTTATATAACGATAAAGTATTTTCTTATGCCGATGACACAGCTATTGTATTTTATGGAAAATCCTAGCAAGTGCTTCCACAGGTATGGCTCAAATCATTAAATGGCTAAATAATAAGTTACTCACTCTTAACACCTCAAAAATAAATTACATAATTATGTTTTCCTATCAGCAATCGTACACAACCTAACCTAAAAATGACTTTACTATCAAAGTTCACGTATGTGGCGACCCTCAAAACCAAAACTGCACGTGTTCTATTTTAGCCAAAGTCTCACAGACCAAATACTTAGGTGTTATTCTTGATCGGAGGTTATCTTGGTACCCCCATCTTGAACAAGTCGTAAAAAGGGTTAGAAATTTGAGCTGGATATTCAGGACATTGAGACACGTTGTTCCATCTAGGGCTACTAGTAGTAATGACTCTTCTAGAAACCTATTAAAGGAAATTTATGTCGCCTTAGTGCAATCTGTCTTGGTGTATTGTATTTCTAAATGGGGAGGTGCAGCTTAGTCCAAATTTATAGAAGTAGAACGAGCTCAAAGAGCTCTGATCAAAATTATGCATTTTAAGAAAACAAGGTATCCCACTTATAGACTATATCAAATTAGTGATCTGCTTTCCATAAGAAAATTATATATTACACAAATTGTTTTGAAAAAACACAAGACACTGCCTTATGATGCTGGCAATTAAATAAGAAGAAGGAAAGATCATGTGGTGCATCTAAAGCCAGTTTTTGTAGTATGCAATAGGACCGACGTGCATCCCACGGAATCCCACCTGTACAACAAATTAAATAAAGAACTACAAATATACAACAAAAAATATTATGAATGCAAAAAACTTATCACTAAATGGATTAAACTTCTTACATATGAGGAAACCGAGGCCCTCTTACAACATGCATTGTAACTCTGTCATACACATGAACTCCCACTCACAAAAACACATACACTCCTCACTCACTTACACACATACATCACACTCATGCATCACACTTACACCCCACTGACTTATCTCATTTACCTACCACAAAACACGCACACCACTACTACTGTTTTGTATATGAATATATATGTATGAGTATTATTCGCTGCTAAATAACTTACATTTAAATTTAAATTTTTATACTTAATTATGCAAATTCAAAATTTGACATATCTTTTTCTTTTTGTAAAGATACTTTGAAATGTTATCTTAAGACTAAGATTTAAATTGTTGGTACACCACGTAACTTTAAGCTTTGGAAGAGCGAAGTGACCTAACACAGGCAATTTTTGTCTAAAGGGTCACTTCAACCACTAGATGTAGTACATAAAGTTATGTACTACATCTAGTGGTTGAAGTACACAACACACAAACAAACAAACACAAATAATTTATTTTCTTTCACAAGTGTGAAAGAAAATAAATTATTTGTATTTGTATGACCGACTTGTGTAACCTTTTTCGTTTTAATTTCAATACCACACGTTTACACCCTTAAAATTTGCAAATACTTGTCCAAAACATATTGTGAATTAAATAATGACTCCTTCCTTTATAGAAATTCGTAAAATTTAAGTATCATCAGTTTCGTAGTAAGTGCCTGCTGTAAAGTGCGCGCAATAACTCAGCCTTTGACATACATTTTTCGATCCATATTATGAACAATAGCCCTGCTCTTGCTGTCATTGTGGTCCCAGATGGTATAGTAATTATACTTAATAAACAAAGTTAATACATATTTGTAAATACGAGAATTCTGTTGAAGTAGATAGTAACCAACTCACCGCAAACCAAAATTATTTTTTTAAATGTTGTGTTGTGTTGTGATGTGGAATGATTTAGTTTTTTTTATGATTGTCCTCTTCTTTTGCCTTCACATGAAATGTGATGAAAATGATTTAATGGTCACAAACACCAAAAATGATTAGGTGTGGAATTCTTATTCCATTCGGTTTTTATATTATTTCAAACTTAGACTACAAAAAGCGGAGACTGAAAAGATTGGATCTATTTATTTAAAAAAAATCCTCCCTCCTTTTCGCAGTTCAGTTATTATCTACTTATTAGGTTGGAGCTATGTTTCTGCTGTAAAACTAATAATAATGTGTGTTTCCTTATAAGGCAGCATACGAAGTACAAGTTAGAAGTTATTAAAAATAACAAATCATCAAAAAACCACATGAAACATTATAGCAAAAAAATACTGCTCCAGGTGAGGCTCGAACTCACAACCCCGGCATTGCTCACGAACACTGTCTTATAAGTACCGTGCGCTAACCAATTGCGCCACTGGAGCGATGGTCGGGTTGTCCAAATTACAATATGGTTTCCCCGTGCCCCCCCCTCCCCGCACCTCGACCCTTGCTACTCCATCCATTCATGAGGAAGTCTAGTTAGATGACTTTGACAATTGCGTCATAATATATGCAGATTATTACGGTGTTATTTCGTTAATAACAACGTAGTTATATATAGTTGCATACGTCATGTACGTATCCATGCATGGTGTTCAACACCATGTTTGATAAATAAATAGCTATATTGAACTATGTTAAAAGTTACGGTTAGAATCACCGCGCCGATGGAATCACTTCGTTATCTTATAACTAGGTACTATATTCTCATATCAGTCATTCTGTACTCGTTATTGCTGTTAATTGTTAGGATTTTATCAAACTAACCCATTGTTGTTGTGTGATAGGTATGTAGGTACCTAACAAACGTCGTAAGTACCCTCGTAAACTTAGTTAGTAACTAAGTAAGTTGGTGGTTTGTTTTTATATTAAGTAAGTACACCTAGCAATGGTTTGTAGTTAATCAAACTTAACTACAGTTGTACATAAATTCTTAGTAAATACCAAGTTTAGGGCGCGGTCCCATTGAGAGCGATTAACTATAAGATAGTTGGCTAACTATTGTAGGTACCTATGTTTGTTAAATAGGTATTATCAAATGACGGTCAAATTCATTGGTAGACTACAAACAATAAGATAGTGAGCTACCGCGGTCACATTAGCAAGTTATCAACTGGTGAAGTGGTGACATCATCATCATTAGAGACCGGATTATATGCAAATGCCTTTGCAAATGCATACATATTTGTATATACAACAACAATAACAGCCCATAACGTCCACTGCTGGACATAAACCTCTCCCATGATGCGAGGAACTTGCCGTAGTCTCCACGCTTGGCAGGCGGATTGGAGATCGCAGTGATGAAAGACTAACTGAAAACGCTGCTGCCCATTCTCTTGTCTACGGAGGCGCAAGGTTTTCTACGTGGCCGGTGCCTCAGACATTAGTCGCCTTATACGACACCCGTGAGTGTTATGGGTTGGTTCTATTCTACTCTGCCGGATACCACACGGCTTGGTTGCAATTTGTATATGCATTTGCATAAATTATGACTGTTTTTTTTGTTATTGCATATTTTAGCTTAAAAATCAAAAATGTGCTAGAACTGACACCCAGAATAAAAACACCTAAATTCAAATAGTGCCCTCCATTGACATAAGTGGATGAAGAACGATCGTTTTCAAGTTTTAAAAACATTTGAACGAATTGAACGCACTAAGTCATAGTCGTATTCGGTTTTCAAGAAAAAAATAATTATACCCGAGAAGTAAATTTAAAAAAATAAACTTTTTTGTGTATTTCAATTTTATGTTGCACATTTTGTCACTTGTATCGCATATTTCGAGCACTTATAATGCATATTTGCTTACATATTTCGACTATTTTAAGTTGCATATAATCTGGTCTTCAATCGTCATCATCCACAACCTGACTTCACCTACTGCTGGGCTCCTCTTTGCTTGTGAGCCAGCAAACGTATTTAATTCACCTTACGAGCTATTAACTAGTAGTGTGCGCTCTCGCAAGACTTTTGATCTCGAAGTAGACTTCATCTGCAAACACACATACAATAGTCGCAAAAGCTGAACTGGAATTTTGGTACCTAGTTAAAAATGTGACCCGAAAACTAGTAAACTATTATATCGCCACATCTACACCTCAAATTGGGGTTTCTTGAACTACAAAAAGCTTCTAGCTACGTTAAGAGGCTGGCCATAGATGCGTAGTTCATACAAACGTAATACTAAAATAATTTGTAAATCAAACATATTCTTAAGGTAGTGTGCCTTTATTCCGATTGGTATACAGAATCTACGTTGCCAAATATATATTTTGAATGGACACTGATTTAAACAAGAGTTAAGAGAAGAATACGTTTTCTACAGAAATTTTTAATTCCTCATATCTCGTCTTTATATTGCTGTCCTTTCAAAATATATATTTGGGAACATAGATATTCTGTAATCCAATCGAAATAAATACACACTACCATACGAATATGTTTGATTTACAAATTATTTTGGCATTACGTTTGTATGAACTACGCATCGGTCGCCGGCCTCTTAATAGCTCGCAATGGCACCACACCCTTAGGTGAACTTATCTGTCTATCTGTCTGTCTCAAAGGCATCTACAGCCACCATTAATATAAAAGGAAGCCAGTTGAAAATTTCCCAAAATGCTTACATCTTTGCCTGTATCATCTAAAATGGTTTCTGTGATACGGAAGTACCGGACTCATAGTACGCTAGCCTTTTATAATCCAGGTTTTAAAAGGTTGTGCCTATGTAGTGGCACGGTAAAATACCCTTCCTTCATGACAACTAGAAAAAGAAAATTTGCGAAATAGACAGTCGACTGCGCATCGGTTGGCAACACTTTTGTCTTGAGCTGGCCTCGCGTAGTACGGAGTCTCAATAGAATTAGAGGCCAAATAATATTGGTTTGTACCAGGTGGCAGTGATGTGCAGCCTACTGTACCAACATTATTAAAACCGCCAGACGGCAGAACACAGACGCACGTCTGTGTGCCGTTCTGCCGTCTGGCGGTGGTGGTTTAACAATCGAATAATGAACAATAAAATTCATTATTTACTCAACTTTGTTATATGCTTCAGTAAATACATAATTAATTTTCAAAAAAAATTTGCTAATGTAGACAAATTGTTACTGACGAATGACAATCGTGCTCGACGTGTATAGGTTATGTGGTGTTCACTTGAAACACTGTAATTAGGCTTTAGAATAAAACCACCAAATTATCAGTAAGTAGATGAACTCTAAGGATACGTGCTCGCTGCCCGGGATAAGTGTGGACTACTCCATCCACGGATCCTTATAGCTCACGCTACGTTTATTAGTATATCACATGATGTATAGGGAAAATCGATGTCTGTTCAGACGGGAATGTTTACAGGTAAATCCCATAACTTTTTGTAATAAACGGGAAGTAAAATTATGCCAGACTCAAACCTTAGTTAATCCAACTGACGGTTTTGCATAACATCGTAATGTAATAGGGGGCTAGCCCATTTCCATCAACCGGGTGCAAATCCAGACTCCGTGGGCTGCTACTGAGAAATTTCTGATAGAAAAACCCAAAAACACTTTTCCCGACCTGGGAATCGACCCCAGGACCTGATGACCAGCGGTCGCGCTTACGACCACTAGACCGACGAGGCAGTCCACCAGGCCCAGGTTTTGCACTTTTATTATGGCGACTACAGGAGCTAATTTAGCAACTGTATTTGTCAAACTTCGTTTGAAATTCTGTTAGAATAAAGTTCTAATCAGCTTGCACTACAAAGTGGTTGTTACGTCAGTCACTGCGGGCTGAATCGTGCGAAATGAGTGGTTCTTTGCGATTTACAAAAAATCTATTGATTGGACTTGATTGCTAATAATAATAATAAATTGTTTTTATTCAGAACAACATAGGAACCATTTTTGTTAGTGCACTAACAAATTAAAGAAATAACAAAGAAAAGCATATTAAAGGCCGGTAATTGATTCTTGTACTTACGAGGCAGTTCATGCGGACAATGATTCCGCATGAGATGCCTCAGTACAGGAGCTCTCGGGTCCTCAGCCACGACTTTCAGGATGCTATTGCTACTCCCCCGAATCCTCCTCACAAGCGATGCCACCTTTTTCCTGATGATGGCATGGAAACCATCTGTACGCGATTGGGCAAACATTCCTGAGGCACTACAGAAACGGATGTAATATGTTACTTGTAGAATTATTTGCCAAAATCAGAATGATCGCATGTATTTTAGTATAAATGAGCAGCGGTGGCCCAGTGGTGGTGGCCCCGATTTACGAACAGTAAGTTGTAGGTTCGAACCCAGGCAGGCGCATTACTTTGTGTAATTTATTTCATCACCGCTGCTCTCAAAACGGTGAAGGAAAACATCGTAAAGAAACCGGCATGTCCTAGAACCAAAAAAATCGAAGACATGTGACATCTACCAATCTGCACTGGGTCCGCGTGGTGGATTATAGTCCATTCCCTCTCATAGACAGGAGGCCTGTGTCCCAGCAGTGGGGACATTAATAGGCTGATGATGATGATGATTTTAGTATGGTTTTTAGGGTTCCGTACCCAAAGGGTAAAAACGGAACCCTATTACTAAGACTTCGCTGTCTGTCCGTCTGTCCGTTTGTCTGTCACCAGGCTGTATCTCATGAACCGTGACAGCTAGACAGTTGAAATTTTCACAGATGATGTATTTCTGTTGCCGCTATAACAACAAATACTAAAAACAGAATAAAGTTAATATTTAAGGGGGGCTCCCATACAACAAACGTGATTTTTTTTGCCCTTTTTTTTGATAATAATGGTACGGAACCCTTCGTGCGCGAGTCCGACTCGCACTTGGCCGGTTTTTTACTCGTTAATTTTTAAACATAAGTTCGTGTTTTTTTATCGAGTAAAATTAGCTATTGTATTATGTTTTCAAAACACTATCATACTAGCATACATCCTGAAGAATATCGTATATTTTTCTGGTATTGTTTATTGCAGTGACTCATATGCTTTTTTAGGGTTCCGTACCCAAAGGGTAAAAACGGAACCCTATTACTAAGACTTCGGTGTCTGTCCGTCTGTCCGTCTGTCCGTCTGCCCGTCTATCTGTCACCAGGCTGTATCTCATGAACAGTGACAGCTAGACAGTTGAAATTTTCACAGATGATGTATTTCTGTTGCCGCTATAACAACAAATACTAAAAACAGAATAAAATTAATATTTAAGGGGGGCTCCCATACAACAAACGTGATTTTTTTGCCGTTTTGTCTAATGTATAGATAATGGTACGAAACCCTTCGTGCGCGAGTCCGACTCGCACTTGGCCGGTTTTTTGCATTATAAAACTCGCGTTTACCTCCTGTAGTCCTCTTAATAAAGAGCTCAATGTTGACTTTGGCTCAACATTGAGCTCTTTACTAAGACCGTAAAACGATGCGTACCTAAGGTAGGGGGATTACCCTACCTTAGGTACGCATCGTTTTACGGTCTACTGATAGCAAGTCGTTAGTTAAAACTGAAAGTATTTGCGTGACTGTGCACATTTTTTTACAATTTACGTCCTAACTTTTGGCCGCGGTTTCGGTACTATAACTTCCTACTAGGATAAATAAAAGTATCATTATGTCTTTACTTACCCAGCTATGTCTGTGCTTTTTGCTAGTCTGTATGTACAGACTACCACATACAAAATAGTAGATTTCAAAAAAAATAAACAACATTACAACAACAACATTATTAAATTAACATTGTTATCCATATAGTTAATTTGTTAGGTATTTCATTGAACTGTTTAAGTTGTAACGAGTAGCTTCGATAGTTGTTGGTGGCTGGCAGCGGTCAGACTCCGCCAGTGTACACCCGTGCTTGCGGCCATTCGATTAGCGCACCACAATGATATGTTAATGGCCTATCGAGAAATATAGTTTATTGTTCGTAAGCCTCAACCGCGCATCCTGCTGCGGCTGCTACCAGCTATGCGTCGGCGCAGCTTCAACATCCCTTCAGGCGCAATTAATGATTTGTATTACCCATAATTATTTTGTTTGGTGCTGTGCGGGTAAGCTTAGGTACCCATGATATTATGTGCGCACAGTTACATGGTACTATCTGGAATTAATGGTACCTAAACATAAGGGACATCCTAGCATCCTACCATGTAAGGGGTTGACGATATGAACGTCTTGTCACGGAAACATGACGTGAATGCGATTAGCACAACGTAGTGTATGAGCAGACAAATAGGAGTTAGAAATCATGGATATGTGAAAACATATCATGTAAAAAAGCCAAGTGGAAAAAGCAGAAGAAAGCATGGGGATATGGGGACCTATGTATAGTTATCGAAATACATACATATCGGGTTATCGGGAGGTCGAAGGTTTTGAAGTTTTGGGAGCACAGTATGACTGGTTTACCTATCTATAGCAAGTATTCGATTGTAGTACCCAACATTGTTGTTCAATGTCAACTAAAGGCAAGGGTCAGACATTAACTACCTCAAATTAATTAAAGCTTAGATAGGCGCATGTAACGCAATTCATGCAAGAGTTGCGTCGTACGAGGCGGGCTAATGGTATTGAGTAGAAATATCGAGCGGCGGCAAACTGACTGATCAGACCGATTGAGCAGGACAATTGCCCTTAATGAAAGTAATTAACACGACGCGATCGGCCGGCATCGATAGCGAGCCGCCATGCCACGCTGCGCCAGCGCAACCGACCAGACACCACAATATGCGCCTAAATCAACCTACACACGCTCCGATTTAATTAGAAAATAAATCACTCTTCTATTACACCCAATTCAGTTGGTATCAGGATGCAGAACATCTGTACCTGGACCTCTTCGATGACATGTGAAAGTTACAACTCGGCTGTCTCACTGCCTTACTTAATACTTATCTATTATTATTAAGTGCACATTGATATTTCTCCCACAGTGAGGTGCGTGTTTCAAACGCAATTTCAATTCAACAACAGGTAGTTGCGCTGTCGAATATTTTTTCTGTGTTCATTCAAGCCGTTCAAATTCCCAAAATCAGCTGATTCAGGTAAACATATTTCGCAAAGAGAATCGGTTTGTAAAAACGATTTGGAGTCATCGTCTGACTGCGTGAGAAAGTGTATTAATACTTATACACACCGTATCTTCGCCAAAACATATTCTGCCAGAAATGGACCAGATTCTTTTTGATGGATTTAGCTTTGTTGCTTTGATTATTACTATTAGTTTCGATATAATTCCCTTTGTGCTGCGGTCTCTGCAGCATGACACAACACTTGTGTTCTTAATATCTCTTCTAGGAGAAAACGCGTAGAAAGGCATCCCACATGCAAAACCACAGTAGGAAGAGTACTTAATCTTGAAGGTTAATCCATATTATTGTTGACACAAACGTTATATAATTCGTGGAATACGAACTGGCGAGCAACACTAACCCACCTTTGTTTGCTCACATTTTCCAATATCAAGATGTGTGTAGATCAAGGTTACGGCTGCATTTATCTTTTATGGGCACTGTAAATCAAGAACAAATTTATCGATAAAATGGTATAAAGCTAACAGTGCGACTTGTTGATCTGTTTGTTTATGATATTCTACAGATAGCTATGCATATGTAAATATAAAAAATAAATATGAAGCATGTCCCGGCCGAATTATTCAAGGTTAACTTCATGAGTGTAGGAAAACTGACGTTATTTAACGTAGTTGATAGATACCATAATATCTATGTTAAGGAATCAGTAGGTTAGACGTAATATTTGCCGAAACAATCATGTAAGACGGTTGTTTAAATATTTTGTCTGGATTTAAGTGCGAAAGAATGAAAGTTAAGAGCGCAGGCGAGTCGTGTGGAAGTGTCGGGTTTAAATGGGCCATCGGTATGCGACAACGCCCTGCCCGCAATGTGTTGACCAGCACTTTTCAAGGTTACCAGCAGTCAGCATTTCAGCACGTGACACGCACTACTTAAATATTATGGAACTGCTAATTAAATCCCGAAAAGTTTCGTGTACTAACTAAATATTTGTTTGAACCGTGTATAATAGGTTCAATGAAATCAATTTCATAACAATGTAATAATGTATTACGACTTACCAACTTGCCAATTTGACGAAGTAGGCACCTACCTACTGCCTTTGTTTATTTGCGCTTGCGGTGAATTTAATTAGTTTCTACACCTGTGTTACGTTGTTGCTATGCTTCTTTATTATGTTTATACAAATACAGTTATTGTTCGTGATTTTAAACAGATATTTAAAGGTGTCCATGTTATCTAAGTTTTGGTCGATCTTCTAATTAAGACAGAGAGTTTCGATAAGGATAAGGATAGTATTAATTTTATTTAAATGTCGTCGATCTATATATAAATAAACGTATGATCAATAAGAAAATCTCTATAAACCATCTCGTCGAGCCACGGCCATATCGTCAATGTGAACGAACGAGACAATAAAAATAAGATCGAGTTCGGCCAGCAAATATAAAAGAATTCCTCGGCGAACGATGAATGAATCGGGGCATCATTCTCAAACGAGCATGTAGTTCGTTTTGTTTGATTGTATGTCCGTAATGAAAAACCGCGTCTGCGCTCAGGTGCACACCTGTTGAGGCGCCGAGGCCGTGGGATACGGGCATACGGCTCATGCAGGTAAGGAGACGCGCAAAAACCGACCTATTGTACTTACGATCTGTAATGCCGAATATAATAGACAGTTTGATTAATTTCAACTGCTCTGGGTACTTAGTCGGTATTCTTCTCTCTTTAGTCATACTATCTACTTAACTATACAGTTATAGAACTAGAACTTTATCATTAATAAAACTGGCCATGTACGCACGACGACCAATGAAGCTTTATTAAACCAGTTCATGCGGATCTCTCATTGTACGGGAAGTCTATAGAAAGCGAGGCCGTGTTATACTGGAAATGTATAGCTTGATGTGTCGCCGTGTGTACGGTCGACCAAGCTATTTGGTTTACATTTTACGATGTTATTTGTGGGTTAAACTGTAAAACAAATAGCTCGTTCGACCGTAGATGTTGGACTTGCGTGCTAAGAGTTAGAAAACTTTAATATTTACTTTTTACACTTCTTATTTTGGTTTAAAAAAAAGCCCCATGACATCCGTGAATCTTGTGACAGACCGACAGGCGGGTGCTGGTTTAGCAATAGGCAGGACCCTATTGCACCGTCTGAGTGCGACACCCCTTTAAACACAACATCAACAACACAAGCTGCACTAAAGGCATCTGAATGTAAAAGACATTCAGAATTTCAGATACCCGAATTCTGACACGCCACACGTTCAGTATTGACGAATTCGGGTGTCTAGTGACTGGATGATGACGCGTATTGCTGGGCGAATATTGTTCTAGAAATAGATTGTTCGTTGTATTCGCATCTGCGGAGCTGCAATAAACAAAATCCAAGAACTAAGAAGACAATATAATATGGTCCCTTACTGATATTTTAATGAATGCTCGCATGACAGGTCAAACATCTACACATTGGCGATAAAATAAATAACTAAGATATCAATAAATTACCGCAGGTATGTTAAGTGTTTTAATTGAGGATTGCGTGCTGCTGAAGTGCTGATTAAGTAGGTTTATTTAAAATAGTGCTACGTAAAAGACTTCAATGTATTTTCACTTAAATAGAAATTTGTAGTATAAAGTCTGTGAAACCCGTGATATGCAGATCCTCGACAAGATTTTATTTTCTTTACCATACAGGGGTGGGACATAAAGAAAGCACGAACGCAACGCTTTTATGTGTAGGCAGAGGCCCACTCAGATATGTACGTTCCGTGTTTCAATTTTTGCCCATATCTGGCAGCGGTGGTGTGCCGCCGCGTGTAGACAGATTCAGATATGCTAAGAACGTGCAGATCGGCTCGGCAGGCGCGACTGCGCGAGCGTCGCTGCAGCGCCCAATGTAGGCGTGAACAGCGCACCGGCCGCGGCCGCTCGACCTGCAGATTTATGCACACAGCTCCCAACACTACCTGGTCCTGCACCCTGCGCAATGCCACATACCTACTGCATAACGCTTCAAACCCACTCACGAATTTGCTAGCCATCTATCCCACGCACAAAGCTTCCCGGCTAAACCGAATTTCTCTTTGTAGAGAGATATTTTATCTTCAACATTTTTTCTTTCCGTGAGGCGTAAATATTCTTTTACCCTACTATTGAATAATCGGGTATGTGTGATTTAATGCGTTGTTGATTTTATCCACATTCTTCGCCGTTGTACAATACGCCGACTGGCGCAATGCGAAATTCCATTAAGGTTTTTGAATACGAATAAAAGGAGATTTTGGAAAAAATCCGACTCGCACTCGAACAGGTTATTGTTCAAGGTTTAAAGAGGAACAATCGCACTGTTGTGTTTCCAGTTAACCATGACAAATGGCGTTGTTTAGTTTACCTGTGGACTTCTTTGTTATTTCACTTGTTGCGTAATTGTTACAAATGTGATTTGATGAAACGATTGCAGAAGTAACTTCTGCACCTTCTTCTTCTTTAAGTGTTATGTCATGTAACAACATAACATAACACTTATGTAGTTATAACAGATAACTTTGTACTAGTTTCTTACTTAAGTAGTGTTTTTAGCACAACAAAAAACTGGTTAATCATCGATAAAGAAAACCATTAAAACACTAATGATCACTTTTGTAGGGCTAAACTAGGTCAAAGTCCTCTGAACTCTACATTCATGTGTTAATAATAATAAAAATGCACAGATTAGCATTACGTCTGTGCAATGCTTAGTCTGCATCGTTTCATCTGCTGATTCATTAGTGTACTAGTAGTATATTGAACCGTATAAGAAGTACCTACTCACGTTTTGTTTGAAGTGTGACAAAAATACGATTATCTGAACTAAAGTTTTGCATTTCATTTCATTTGACGACCCGAATGGCGCAGTGGTAGTGAGGTTGCCTTACGTTATTAGGGTCCCGGGTTCGAATCCCGGTCGGAGCAAATGTTTGTGTGATGAGCATGGACATTTGTTTCCGAGTCATGGATGTTTGTATATATAATAAGTATGTATTTACAAACAAAAAGTATCTACGTAGTATATCAACTATCTGGTGTCCACGACACAAGCCTCGTTGCTTAGTGTGGCACTAGATAGCGATGTGTGTAATGTCCAGCAATATTTATTTATTATTTATTTATTTATTATTTCGTCCAAATATATAATTTATGTTGCTGACAGGATCAAAGGATTAGGACATTTGGGTGCAGCACGTGCGATAAATCTACGTACTTAGTTTGTAATGCATAAAACACGGGTCGAATTAATTGAAACTCTTGGTCTAGTAGCGATTTTGATCTTGAAAGAGAGCTTTGATTTTAGAAGTATTTGCAGTCTTAAAGCAATTCCAGATGAGGTAATTGTGGTGCCCTGGGACAACCTGCGCGATGGGTGAAACACTTGTCACTGCTTATAGCTTTAGTGATTGCAATCTTTATAAAACGGTACAGTGCACCACGATGATATCATTTGCAGAATTGCAGTTAAGCATGACCCATAAGGTAAAAGAGAGCAACATAAGCTTTTATTTTATCTTTGGTTCATCACATTGTCTCCGTTGCCCTTGATATGACACAAACTTCCGTGTTTCAAATGCGATGTTGATTTGAAACGAGCATTTTATCACGTGGTCACCGATACGTCGATGCGATCGCGATGAAGACGGGGATGCGCGATAATAGAACTGTGTTAGTTGGATAACGCACGTCCGAACAACGTGCGGATGTCCTCGCCAACAGATAAGCCCCCACAACCTGTCCGAGCCTTATCGACGAACCTAAGTTCAGTCAACAGTGCCTATGCAAATAACACGTAGATACAATTTTTATTATTAACCTTAACGTACAATAACTTGATGCAACCCTGAAGTGTCAATCATATTCAGATATGTTACCGATGTGTATTTTCACATGTAGATAATAAAATTCCCATTGCATTATGGTAAGTAACAGTTTAATTGAATGCTATGTCTACCTCCCAATACCTTTATTTATGTATTTTGGAAGTCAGTTCTGGTGAACGTTCCAGTTTGCTACATCGTAAATCGCGTCTCCATTTGTTTATAGCGACAGCGCTTGCTGATCTCGGCTGCAGGTATTGACAATGACATTGGCTGGTTACGAATGACCGACCACAGCTCTGTTGTAAGCACACGGTGTTTTGGCGCGTGCTCTATTGGGCTGGCGAAAGTAACAATGTTGTAGTACAAGTGGCGGGATAAATAGATAGTACAGAAATACGCGAAGGTCGCGGTAAGTGGGTCGATGGAAGGCACTTCCGGCCGCGTGGACGGCACGTGCTCGCAGGATGCGCATGTGCGCAGGAGTCGCCCTTCCGAGCCGCTGCAATTATGTAGCGAGCGATTCTCCCATGCTGCACTCAGTTACATTATCGCATCTATCTATGTAACTATACATTGCAAGCTCACGTCATGTCGTAATAACCTGATAGTGCGCTGTTTGATGGGGTTATTCCAGTATCCGGTTTCATTAAATAATGAAATATATAAATGCTCTTTTAATTTTAAGTTTAATTCAAGCAATTTTAATTTGAATTTAAAAAAAAATCCCTCAAGTTCGGTGGTACCTACTTCCTCGTCGTGTCAGCGAGGTCGCACTCGATGTATTTATGTGTAAGTAAACGTATTCTATTTTGGGTACGAAAGATAGTCGTAAAACATCACAATTTACAATTGAAAAGTGGTTACGAAAGCGCAACATAAGAAGGAATATTTCTTTCCAGTTGTGATAAACGACGACATTCATAAAGGTGAAGAAAAAAAATTAATTCGTGAATTCCTTAAGTTATTGGCACAAAAAGGGAAAATTTAAGACGTGCCAACTCAGACAATGCGGAGTGGTGTTAATCTTGCCACGATCAATAAACTCTCTGATTACACATTCATGGAATACTTTGTGGCGTGTCCCTCTGGCTCTGGACAGAGCGAACCGTGTTGCGTATGTACTACGTATGTATGTACACGACTACCTACTTACATTGTAATGTCGTGCTATGCATATAGCGAATGTAAGTAATTCTTTAAATGGTTATAAATGCTTCTTATTGTTTGTCGACTCTGTTTTGTTTCTGAAGGTGTTTCATTTATTTGACTTTAAGCTTTAAGCTTTTACATGGATGAAATGTAAAGAATGAATACGGTATTAATTTCATATTCGTGTTTTATTTCCTTTTGAAGCATTTCACTTCTAGATCGGTTCACATGTCCTTCATCATCATCATCATTTCAGCCGAAAGACGTCCACTTGACTGCTGGACATAGGCCTCCCCCATGTCATGTCCTTATTTACCTGTTTTCCCAATTTATCAGGTGTTTCCATAATTCCTTCATCAGTATTTATGTCCATAAAGACCTAGTTTCTTTTACTTTATATAGCGTATAATTATTATATTGGTGTGTCGAAATTCGTTACGTATCCGAGACATATGGGTCAGCAGACGCATAAACTTCGACCAACTGATCCAGATTAGTTAAAAAAATATGCCAGCTGACCGTTTCCTATACAGACGAAATTAATAGTTGTATAGGGAGGCGGGCGAGGTGACACGGACTAAATTGGCACATCTGTCACTGCTCACCTAGCTGAGCGGGCCGGCCTGCGGGCCCGTGCTACGAGCGTCATCTGCGGGCCACGGTCAACGGTACTCATGAGATATATCACTTTTTATACTCTTAATAACAAGACAGACATAAATACGTTAATTAAATGAACGTTTGAGTTTAGTTAATTGAGATTCTTAACTTTAATGTGATTGCTACGCTGCTACGGTTTTTCATTTAGAGGAAACTGTGCTAGAACGTACTTGACTACTCAAAATGTTATTTACCAACTATGTTCTATGTATATGTAAGGCTACAGTGTGCTCATGCAGTTTTCGCGACATTAGCATATCTCTGTGATGTAAATTATTTTAGCAGACATTAGATTAGTGACGTGACAAGACAACGCTTACTAAACAGACAATTGTTTATGATTATCGTGGAAACGAATTAAATAGGTTCTTACCTTCTTGAAATGGAAAATATAGTCAGAGTAAAGCCTTAGCTCATTCCCATATGAATGAAGTTAGTAAGCCTTGATATGAATGCCTGGCCACGCAACGCGACGACGATCTCACGCTCAACAAAGTCCCACATTTGACAACATGTCGCTCTCTATAGTAAAATCCGATGACACATCTCAGTTCTTCATCGCTCATTTTGAAGCGGGTGACCATACAAACGATAATCTCCAATGGCATTTTGTCGTTTTATTATTTCACAATAGCTTACTAGAACTTCCCTTAATTTTAGTCACCAAATGCTTTCTAGCCACGTTAATATTCCAAAACCATGATTTATACGATTGTTGTAATAACGTAGATAAGCGATTAGATATTAATGGTGTTTTAGCTTTTGTACAGTTCCCGCAAACAAGTTTCTACTGTTTGTGCCACAATCAAAGTCGAGATAATAAAGTAATTAACTATTCAGCTGCGTATTTTAGTATTCTTAAATCTGATACCGGACTACGAACTTTCGATCACTTAAAATTGAAAAGTGAGCCAAAATATGAATAACTTTGAGGTTACGAGACGCCAGAGATCAGCGACCGTAAACCTCCGAAGACACACCTGCTCTCTATTCAGAACGCCAAACAGCGAGCACAATAAGACCTATTCAAATGTTAAACAAAAATGGCGTTCGATAGACAGCAGCACTATATTGAATTAAGTCGAAGGCGGAACAATGCTTACATCGATATCTCTACCTACTTTCTTTTCGAGAAAGACAACAAAGTTCCTTCTTGCGAGGACGCTGACAAGCAAGCCGCGACACAAAGAAGATCGACGGCGGTTGCCCGTAATGCACAAAGGTCAGCCCGGCTCGAGATCACCTTACACCGGTCGCAGCCGCCCGCGCCGCGCACCGCCGCGCATCGTGCGCCCGCGCCTCCACTGCGTCGCGCCGCTCTATACTTTTGTGAGTCGACGACGACGAGTATTATCGCGCGATCTGGGAGCGGAGATGCTTCTCATAATGCGTCCAGATAAACCCGCTTTGTGTCGTGTGCTCTCTATAACAAGAACAATATTCCATGAAAGGAGTGCGCAACGCAACAGGTACATGCCCCCGCGATTATCTTCTAGTTTAGGTGACGTGTGGTCGCCTCTTTTCAATTCTCTAACTAGGTAAACATTTTTCCCTTTGGATCTATAGAAACCACCATGATCTTAAGAATCGTGAGTTGTGTATTAGAGGTACAAACTGTTTTTATCTATCTATACATATTATATTGACTTAAATAAGTTACCTATCTGGACGTACATGAATTGTAGGAATTCACCGTCATGCCTGTAGAGTAAATCCTAGGCCGCTCTAAAACTCTCTAAAGCGAAATACCGCTAAATATTAATTTACTAAATACAAAGCTAACTAATATCTGTGCAAGCTTATGAATCAAACTAGTAGTAGTGACTGGGCGCATGCGCCACGAGCCACGAGCCACGACACGTTTAGAAGCACTGAATTAAACAATCACGGCTGACTCATAATACCGGTTGGCTATAAAGACAACTCAAATAATCTGTGTCTAGTTTATTTCTCAGACAAAACGCCATGTTACTACGATAGCATAATTTAACATTATTTTATACTTACTCCCAAAGCTTAAACAACATTATCGCTGATTCATAATTCGCTGCGAACGGTGATTCAAAATCATCCAATTTGTATTGTTGTTGCTTTGGTTTCCTTATCCCTTGTTTTCACTTGGACTGTGTTATAGTTGTGTATGGAAGTTTTGTGTGTATGATGAACAAGAGGACCTAGGTTCTATACACAACTATAATTCGTAATCGCTTTCAAAGCATTTTGTGATTCCACGAGGTCTTTTAACAGGATTGAAATTCTGTAGCTTATGTCAATCATCAGTTTACATCATCGATAGCGCATCGAGAATGTCAGTCTGTTAACGTGATTCTGGTGGCGCACATCTTCGTGGACACTGTCTTGTTACTAACTTAACCCCTACGAACGTACGATTCAGTTGAATGAGTGACAAAGGGACCGGAGAGTCTCGTGATAATCGACAATAATCCCGATCTAAGAAAGCGAAACAAATTGCGCAAAACGTATTGTCTGCGTATTTATGTTCGTGGTGTGTGGTGCGATGCAGCGGAGCGGCGGTACAGCGGTGCAGCGCTGGTACACTGGTACCTGCGGCGAGCAATGTGGAGCATGCGATAGAGCGGCCCACCCAGCGCGGTGCACCAACAAAGGCAACGCGACCGTGAAGTGAACGCATTCACGCAATCTGCGAACCAACCCTAATAAGTTATCTACCTACCCGCTGTCCGTAGCGCCCGAGCGCCCGACACACTCTGACACACTACCTTCAGCTAGTTTATAGTATACGTACTGCTCTCATAAGACTACCGGCCACTGTGATCCTACGTAACTATTCTATGATGTTACATTATGTCTGGATGATGCTGAGTTAACAAAATGAGGTTCTTAATCGCTACACGCGAGGCAGTATCTCCTACATGTTCGGAATTTATTTGATAGCTTGCTATATGGGAGTCATAAACATGGGGCGGATATTGTAGCTGTGTCTCAATTAGTGCGTCTTACAGCTGAATGTTGTGCGAATATTGATCTCTACGGTACTGCACTACATTTTCATTTTACGTAATTTCAGTTGTCAATTATTTTAAGAAAATAGTAATGGTATACTAAGTTAAACCTGAGTTACACTTAACTTAAATATAAATAGACTATTAATCACCTTAAGATATCGATCTAATTAACTCTATCTAATGCTAATGGCGTTTTACGAGCAAGCGGCTAGAGGCAAATTGAAGTGATTGAATGTGACATGCAAATAGTATAGGTTCGCATACACTTGTAGCTGCCAAGTGGCGAGAAATTGTGCGGCGAGTCGAAACAGGCCAGTTGCGAGTCACCGTCTGTGTGGTACAATTAAATCACGAGAAACAACAGCGCTTGCGCAGCTCCCGAGGGTGCGGCGCGGTGGCGGCGCCCGCGCTTGGCTGCCCGCTCACCCCCCACCTCCAGTTTACCACTCCACCTTGACGTTAACTACCCATGTTTCCAACGAATGTGGTTGTAACTGCGTTTACTATAGTAACAACATCTTATTATACGTCGTAAAAACTACTTATTTTGTCTTTGTGCTCGTTCAGTCAACACTCTTGACAAAATTCAATAGGCATTCATCAAACCTGTCTCTCGCTTATTCCGTTGGTTAACATACATATTTTAAGTGCACTTTTAGTAAGTTTAAATGTAGTTAATTCAGTTACTAAGTAGGTTCGCCAATTTTCCAATAATGATTGCCTAATGCGAACCTGAACGGCTAATGAGATCTGATTAAGTTATGATGTCAGTGAATATAGATCAAGCGATGCGGTAACTTGACGTCGCCGCATTGATTTCACTGTTTCATCGGCGAAGCATCGATTATTGTGATTGCGCAAGCGACGGCTGAGCTCGCCGAAGCCTGCCCGTGCCCGATGCGGCCACTACTGTGCAAATCGGTCCAATTATGCAAGTGACTCGATTAGAAAATGAGATGGCCTGTGCGATATTTGAACTCGATTGATTTACTTACGTAATGGTTGCCGGAAACAATGTCAGAGCTGCATTGTAAGAATAGGATCGTTAGGCATTGTTACAAAAATGTCAAACTATAATAGGTATGAGTATATTATAGAGTTTATGTATTGTGTTCTGAAACTGAACCAGGTTCATGATTTTCGGAGCTGCCGGCCGATGAAATGTTTAAATTATACTTACTAAACCTACTTATTTGTGATATTGTAGACGACAATGTGAAAATAATCTTTCAGGATTTATATAATAGACTATCTATTAAATCAAGGTACGGGTTTGGGTTACCGAATCATGCATATACATAATTCGAAGCACATGTATACATAGGTATATGCAGGGAACCGGTCGAACAATCATGCGCATACGCATGTCACGTATTCTCCGCGAACGTACCATATTAGCCGGCGAATTAGCTTGCTTCTGACTATGGTAAAAGCATAATTTCGGCCAGATAAGACATGATCGAGTGTTTTTATTATAATATATTATAATGTTGGACGTTTATTATATTTTTAGTGGGAAAGTTAAGCCGTACTAGAAGCTTGGGTATTAACAGTAGGAAGACCGTAGTACCTATGAATCTATTAAAACTATAAGATTCCTAAAAAAAAAAAGCAAATTAATAAGATTTTATTCTTTTTTGAGTGATTGTATACCAAAACAAGAAAAAAAGAGTATTTCCTAAATAAGTCAGCTACCTGTAGTGTGTCCCAAATAAACAGAAACTAGTACACGACCAAACAAATTAAAACATTCGTGTGATACTTTTGTCAAATTATCTATTTATACCATAATCAATAGGAATGGTAGAAAACAGTTTAACTATGTGAGAAAATTGAGATGTACGGCGTAGCCACCATTACTTTAATCAACAAATTATGGTGTTGTATGTTTCAATTACTACATAACCACAGTCTGCCCACCATATAATTGATGTGGAGGCTTCTGCACTTACGATAATTACAGAATGGCTGATATTGTTATTTATGTGCTTTTTATTCAACAATTAACTGGTTTTATGTTGGTTTAATATCTTGTTATGACAATTTCTGATATCTACTGTAAAAAAGCCTTAATTTTTTCAGCATACTTTAGCATTTCAGAACTGTCACTGTTTAGTAATTCATAAGTTCAAGAAAAACAATCGGTATGTGTGTCTTTTTTCGATTCAGTATTACGTGGTAGTATCTACCCATGTAAATTGAGGGACTAGTTTCCAGAACATAGACCTGGTTTTTTTCTATGTACGTACCTAATCCTGCCATGTGCATGTGATACGGATCGGAAGAGATCGTTATTCTCACTAAGCTCGGTAAAAGTAAGAGAAAGGTCAAGAACATATGGTTCCGATATTTTTGAATTTCATGAGGGGAGCAAGCTGCGCGCCGGGTTCAACGCCCTGTTTGATCTAAAGGAGGGTTGTCACCGTGTGGCGCGGCGCTCACGCACGGAGGATAAGATGAGGTCGCCTTGTGTGACTCGCACTTCGGGAAGCGCCCGCGCAGGTGACGACCTCCTACACACTGTTGTAAGTAACTCCTAACAATCCCTCCCTTTGCCAGCGTTCAATACAACTGAATTCCGCAACATAAAACGTCTCTAGATAATTGTAGGCTAATGAACTGCACAATTTCACGCTTTACGTTAGATTTTGATTGCTTAATTGGAGTATTCTGGTTTAGTAACTTATTGTAATAATTATAATGAACTGAGGTAACCATTATGAAAATGTAAGTAGCGTTTTCAACTTTGACATTATTTTTCACGCCTGCGTTTGCGTATCATATTGTTTTGATGACGGTAATTTCCACAATAAATAATTACTTAGGTAAATGGAAACTACAATAAAACCAAATGAAATAATGAAAAAAAATATAAAATACCTTTGTTTACCAACAATTACTTACATGTTTTCTGTTACCTAAGTATAAACAACAGTGTAGGTACCTATCAAGTTTCAGCTTTCCTGATTAATTAATTAATTAATTATTAATGAATTCACGGATTTTGAAATATTTTGCTAATAAACATCCTTTGTTGTTTTTATTTTTACTTTATGACTTGTGAAGCATGACATAGTGATTCACTGGTAAACAAGTCGATATAGTGAACGCAAGCGGTAATGTTACAATATCGTATTTTACGAAGCTAGTGACGGGCTTATGATGATGATTTATAACGTTTGCCGATTTTACGATATATATTGATGTCCTGTTAGATCAGAGAGACATCGCCAATAAAATAAACAATAAACAGATAGACGTATGTACGAGCAGGGCGATCTTGTTCGCGATATCAGCCGGTGTACGATTTCCTTACAATGATATTTAAATTTTATGGTACGTGCGCTTGTTAGTCACAACATAATGTATACTATCCCAAAGCTTTTCTACTTCATGTTTATGACCTATGATTTACACTTCAGCGTACATTCATAGCGACAGAATTTAACAGGATGTATTATAATGGCTGCTTATGGTGTAGGTATCATCATTTATCTTTAAAAAGAAGACATGCTTTTCAGAGCCCTATCTTTCCTGATAAAAATGATAGATCAGACCTTTTTGATAATTTTGTTGGTACCTACTCTAACTTTCATCATCATCATCTTCCAGCCCTTATCCCATGTTACTTGGGGTCGGCGCAACACGTTTTTTTCTTTCCTTGTCCTCTGTTAACCATTAAGTTATTATTTACTCCTTTTGCTGTCATATCTATCCTCACATTCCTCACACAATCCATCCATCGTTTTCTTGGTCTTTCTCTCCCTCTAACTGGTTGGCACTCAACTCTAATCACATTTAAATTCAAAGTCGCAACATAATGTATTCAGAAGCGGATAAAATTATACAGTGCATATACATAATTTCTTACACTTCAAGGAATATCTATTTACATACCGATATTTCACAATAGTGTGATGTGGGCCAGACTATTGTAAACAAGCCCTCCACACATCCACATCGGTCTCCACGGGCGGCTTACAACAGCACGCACTGTTGACGCATCGTTGTAAACCGCCGGTGGAGACCGATGTGGAGGTGTGTGGAGGGCTTGTTTACAACAGTCTGGCACGGGCATTAGTCTTGATAAGTTTTTTGTCATTGATGAAGGTGGTGGCGGCGCAAGTGGCGCTGGGAGACGCGGTGCTGCTCCGAGCCATTACCCGCCGCGGTCGGCCGGCGCGCGGCGGCCGCGCCTTCGCTTGTCTCATGCGAACGCCATAATCTTCGCTCCACTGCTCTTTATAATCGCTCAGTATTGTTTCCAACTCCATTATATTGTCAGATTATACTCCTTCGATAAATTTAGCCGTCGTTGAGCAATATTGTGTTTGATTGAGCGAAACAACCTACCTATCAAGTTAATTTCCTGAAGACATGATTGTTCGAACACTTTTATGAGAATTTATCTTTCCACTCATAACATTATGTAAATAAGTAGCTGCATAATCTGATTTTGTATCCTGAACGATCGCATGATTGAGTGAAAACCTGCGGAGTGGCACTTTGTGCTAAGCGACGCTATTCAACAAAATGATGGACTCCGTCGGTTTATCAGTGGAGACAGACGCAGCGAGCACACAGATAGGTGAGGGTGACAGTAATTGACAGGTCGGCGGGCGCAGGACACTTGACGCACGTGCGAGAGCGGACTCGGGCCCCCGCACTAAGCAGGATGTCTTTAAATAGACTAAATGCCTTTGTGAAGGCATGCCCTCCGAAGGGTGGCGGCATCCGGCTCCGATCGCGCACACGATTCGCTTCTAAAGAGGAAACTTATAAATAACTTCTTCAATTATTCTGAACCATTCAACTATAAACATGAAATACTCGTTGCGTTTGAATCAATGCAGCGCGGCGCGGGCGCACCGGGAGTCGTTTGCGCCGTTTGCGCGCTACCGGAGCACCGGACCCTTATCGCCCATCTTGCCGACACACTGTTTCACGGAATGCCTATTGTTTGATTAATAATATCTGTGAACGGCTTGATATATTATTATTTGTCGTAAGTGATGTAACGAGAAGTTCGTAGATTGGCCGGTGTGTCCTCATTCTGTCCTAAACTTGTTATACATTGTTTATAGAACTGCGTCGTAGTAAATTATCTTGACATATATTTTGTTTAAGGCACTGAGAAATAAAAGATTGATGAAATGGGTAGTACACAGATGAGTGGATGATTCACCCATAACAGGACCGGTTTTGTATGTTTTGTTATAATAAAATAAATTAATTTAGTAGACCTGTGAATTTATGTAGATGAAAGAGGTCAAGTCACAGAGTCTACATTGTTCGACAGCGAGTACCAACTTATGTGAAAGACTTGTAAACATTCAAAGAGGAACGACGCAATAAAATCCGGATCTCAGCGAGGGGATTACGGTGAGTACATACAGGCATGCACGTGTTCATGTAAAGGGTTCCGTGGAACTCCTCCCGTTTGTATGTATGTATGTAGGTATGTACGTTGCGGCAATGGGAACCTACCTGCGAGTACGCACAAACAAGTGTTTCCGGTCATGGCGCGATATCCGGCGCGCTTGCGCAACTTATCCTACGATTTATCGGCGGATCTTATTTCAGTTTTGAGTGTCGTCGTCACGAATACACCGAACAGATTACGACCGTACATTGAGATTTGACGGAAGTGTGTACCTCAGTACCTGTAACACGGTCTGATGTTTGTGACGATTGTGCTGGGTTGGAATTACAAACGATTTAGTCACATGTCATTAAACAGTTTAATCATAACAACATTGGTAACATTACGCCTGTAATCCCGAAGACTAAAGGCAGAGATGCACCTACAGAAGTTTGTTCACTCACATTTCGCACTGCATGTTAAGATTCTTCATTACCTTCTCTGGCGAAAAGATTTTCAGAATTAATAATTAGGTATAATTTATTTCAGTAGATATTTGTGTCAAGTTTCAAGTTTATAAATCCAGGATAGAAACGTTCCCTTCTCCTTTTTCAGTCCTTAGTGGGTGAATTCGTAACGTTCGAAAAAATCGTGTGTTAGTGGATACCTGCTATTACCTACACTACAAAAGAAATCAACTAGCCAAAGAAGAACAGCAGGACTGCTTGCAATCTTGGGATCATGTTTAGACTCCGTGTATATTCGTACAAATGACTATAGATACAACTGGTCAAATGAAAAGGTACACGAAGTATACACATATTCTTATAAGTCTCTTCATTCATTGGTCATCTTCGACTGGCTTTTTAGATATTATGTAGAACTAGTTTCTTTTACCTAAAGTAAGTATGTAAGTAGTACCTGAAAATAAATAAATTTACCGGTTCTTAACAAATGTATCGGGGTATTGGGGTTTACTCTTTTATAATCATTTGAATAGGATCTGAATTTAGGGCGACCACATTTTGGTAATTTTTGGTTATGGTATAAAAAGCATAACAAAGTATTTTACGAGATTCAAACTGATTGTTTGATACAGATATGTTGTAAAATAATTAATATGCTCATACAAAAGTATTTGTGCATAATCGCAGTCAGTAAACAGGCGTAACGTTTGCGTAGCGGTTCCATAGAGTGTTTGCGTGGGCAAGTTCCACAGCGCTGCCGTAGCGGATGCGTGGGGTCTCCGTGAGTAGTGTATGCAAGCAGCATTTTCGTGAAATATGTAGGTAGTTACATTGCGGTTTCCGTATAGCGTCTATGAAGCGATTGTGTAGCGTTCTCTTGCCGTAACATAGAAAGGTATGTCTTGTTTCCGTGCAATTGGTTACACGTAGCAATAGCGTAGCGTATCGTAGCCGATGCGCCGTGTTGTAGCTTTAGCGTAGCTAAAATGTAGCGTTCTTGTAGCTATTGCATTGTGTCTGCCTGACAGTCCTGTAGCATCTACGAAGCGGTTTCGTAGCGTTGCCGTAGCGTAGACAACGTAGCAAATGTGATATTCCCGCGCTTTAGCGTAGCGTGTCTGTAGCGTGGCCGTAGCAGATGCTCAGTATTTCCGTAGCAAAGGCGTAGCAGAAGCGTAGCAAAAACGTAGCAGAAGCGTAGCAGAAGCGTAGCAAAAGCGTAGCAAAAGCGTAGCAGAAGCGTAGCAAAAGTGTAGCAGAAGCGTAGCAAAATCGTAGCAGAAGCGTAGCAAAAGCGTAACAGAAGCGTAGAAAAAGCGTAGCAGAAGCGTAGCAAAAGCGTAGCAAAAGCGTAGCAAAAGCGTAGCAAAAGCGTAGCAAAAACTTTTAAATACAGAGCATCTGCTACGGCCGCGCTACAGACACGCTACGCTAAAGCGCGGGAATATCACATTTGCTACGTTGTCTACGCTACGGCAACGCTACGAAACCGCTTCGTAGATGCTACAGGACTGTCAGGCAGACGCAGAGCAAAAGCGTAGCGTTTTCGTAGCGATTGCCATGCGTCTTCCACGTAATCCTGTAGTTCTAACGATTATTCCTCTGTTTTTCCGTACCAAAGGCGTAGCGTTTCCGTAGCGACTGTTTTGCGTCTGCAGTCTGCCTCGTGAAGATTGTACACGGATCAAGAACTGCTTGAGCTTTGAGACGGTTTATTATTAAGTACATAACTGTCGCCCACCCTAGTAGGGCACCTCGACGCGGTACAGCGCGGTGAAGGCGCGGCCCGTGGCGTGATTTGGCCACGACTGCCCCGAGACACAAAATAGATAAGTACAGTAGATTCACTCCATGCATCAAGTGTAAACAGATGCACACCTAGTCACGTTTCTACTTACAGTGAGGATAAGTGTACCAGGGACTTTCATGGTTTTCTTTTGAGATCGCCGCACGTTCTCGTCTTTGAGTGTATAAGACTTTGCTTGTTTTATGGCACTGACCTTCTGTACCTATCTGTTCAGTGCTGCGGAGCTCGCAGTCACAATAACAACGAGTCCTGCAGGTGACGGCCGCTCAATAGCGCTGATTACAGCGCCATTCAACATGCGCCATACTCGAACTACCTGTTCCTATTAATAAATCACTTTTATGTATATAATCAAATGTGTTACCCATTCGATCTCAAATGTTACCGGTTTATGATGATGTGCTGTTGAAAAACTTACTTGTTTCTTTATTTTTAGGATTTAATGTTCAATTGAAAAGGACACAGATAGCCAACCAGACTAGAATAGAAACATAGCATCAAAAACAAAAATATAGCATCTACAAATCATTTTTAGAAACAAAGATTGGCCAATTGCGGCAGTCTTTTTGAGATAAGTTTTGTATGGAGTATGGACCCGGCTGTTACGGACGGAAGTAATAAGAATGTTTTATTTTTCAAGTGTAGTACTACGTGTTCATACAAAACGTACGTTTTTTGTGTTATAAAACACGTTATTACTTTTTATACCACACTATAATACAATCTTAAATGCAAATATTAAAATGCCATTTAAAGTATTTAGTTACAGTGTAGATTTATTGAATGCAATTGCCATATCCGCTTCCGCTGCGTAGTGTCGCGCACGCGCCGCGCGTCGCTCTCTGAGCGCTACTTCCGCTGCTCTCGACTGAACGCTTCATCAGCCCTTTTTTTACGAACGACTATAAATCAACTGCAATAAATTATATATTTTTTCCAATGATGCACGTGCTCATTATATTTTATTCTAGTTCATATAATCATGAAACTGATTCAACGACCCTATGTGCTAAAGAACTTCTCTACAATAAATTGTGTTATCAAAACGGATGTCGACTATTTGAACCTAGATGAGTATCTTGATAAATATTAGTAAAACAAAAGGACAGTATATCTTCCGTCCACCGTCAAGTCTATCCGAGCGAGTCAAGTTCCAGTCAAGTGGCAATGCGTAAGTGCGCCTGCGCCTGTGGAGGCGAGGCGCGCCGCGCGACGCTGCGCCTGCGCGCCCTGAGGAACCATCCCATTGTCTTCCATATCATTAAGGCCATTATATTTGCTTGTTCAAGCGTGCTTTTATCGTTTGTTATTATAACTTTGATCAGTGGCTGACATCTTCATAATGATTTTCAATAATCATTGTTTTATGATTCACAAACAATAGCTCTAATCACAATGCTAATAATAACCTCGACTCTTTTATAATTTGCTTAAACAGAAAGCGATATCGGGGTGGGTCCGGGTACGTAGGATGTGAAAAGAAAGTGGGTTACATGAGACTTTCTATTGTTTCAGACTATCACATTAATTGATTGTAATGTTTGTGCTGTCTATCAATACGGCTATCGAGTACTTATCACCAGAATTATACTTAAGCTCATTACAATGGGTACCTAAGCAATGTAAGCATACCTATTCGGAATTATACCGATAATGAAGGTCTTGTTACTATTTTTTGCAATTGACTAAGACATAAGACACCGAATGATCGCGGACACAAGTTTGGCATACTTTTTAGTAATTGACTCCGCTTAATATTGCAACAAAATTCCTGAGTCAGGCGAAGTAAAGAGGTCAATGACAAAGTACAAAGGAGAATTATGTAATAGTAAACATTAACCGCTCAAGTTGTAACCGGAGTCCTTTACTACATTGTAATTTGTATCGATTCTTTGATTAACTATTTGGGGTGAACATAAGTCCACGTTCACCAGGATCTTTGATAATAGACGGAAGGGATGATCGATACTTTACTACGAAACTAGTGCTGGCTGACGTATTGAAATTTGATTTGATTTTGTGAAACAGCAAGAATAGTTCTATTTATTAGTTTTGATTGGTTAATCCAATCTCTTGAACTTGGCTCCGAATAAAAATGGATACCTATCTCAGGTAAGTAGTGCAATCAGCTGTGATTGTAGTTTAGTCTTTATTTCTCACGGTTTCGATACCAACCCACCGCGCTTCAATGAACTTAAATTCATTTAATGATCATACTTTAAACACGAGCATGATTATTTAATATTAAAAAAACTGTAATGTTTTGGAGAAATTACGACTGGTCGTCATTTATTACGAGCCCAAAACATCGAGTCCTTCTCAAATCACGGATTTAAGTTCAAGACACGTCAAAGTGATTTACCTTTCTTTAGCACTTAAAATTCGAAGGCCATTAAACCGAACGAGATTTCAACGGAGACGATGGCCCGTAAAAGTTTCGCAAGAGTCGGTCGTAACCCATTTTGGATATAACTCGCCGTGACGCGCCGAGCTTTTACACGGCGAGCGAAGAAAATAGGGAGACGGGCATCGCCGAAAACAACAATGAGGTACTGTTACCATAATGACACTTTATGAGCACAAACATCGGGCCGCAGCCGAACACGACACGGTCGCGGTCGCGATGCACGAATGTGGACCGCGCATTGTTTCCGCATTATACTCGTACCGCCGGCAACGAGGACGACATTGATGCCTCGCGGACAAAGGCACCCATTGCAACAGCCGACCCGCCGGAGCCGCCGACCTCCATCGACATTCAGATCAATTCTCTGAAATGGATTTGATTGCTGAACTCATAATTTTCTGGCTACCGTATCCGTATTTTCAATAACTAAATATGTCTATTTGGTAAGAAACTCGTTCAATAATAACTGATTTCGCGACAAGACGTCGGCGTCGTAACCTTTACAGCACAAGCACAATGACGAAGTAGGTACTTCTGTCATTTCTTGAGAGCTATTTAATATATATATTATATAATAGGTAAGATCCTCTATTCTAACAGTATATATATTTTACTTATTTTTTCAATGATCTATTAGAAAGTCGAAAGTGATGTAGGATGGTAGGAATAAGTAGTACAGGTTTAGCCTAATATTGAGTATATTTTTGATTTACAGTTAACATTACATTCTGCGTATTTGGTGACTGGGCGACTGGACCGTTTAATCGTTCTAAGTAATGCAAACCACATCATTGTATGTATCATTATGCAAGTAAATTCTTGTATCGTTCAACCCAACTCACGTCTGAATCTTTATGTCCGGGATGATGAAGTTGTAAATAAATACTTACGAAGCCGCAAAATTGGATGATTTTACTCATTCCTATATACGTGTAAACGATAATAGCATTAAATTGAGATATAAACTTTCTGATTTCGTGTAGCTTTCTTCGTTAATGATATTGTGGTAAACGGAACGGCCATTGTGGGTCAGTGGAATATCCTTCTGGTTGGGTTCGCGCATGCTAGGTAAACGACAGTATCGTAGGATATGAGACCACATAGTCGGTGCTCGGTGGGCGGTCGATAACATGACACGTATCAACATTAGCGTACACGAGGACCGCAGCGCCGCGGCTCACCGTCCGGCGCGCACGCAATGTTCTCTGAACAAAGTGACGCCGTGTGGCTTGCACACTGCACACTGCACCGTACACTAAGCGCACAAAATCGCCGGCCGTGTGGTCCTGTAGTTAACGCTGCGCTCAGCAGAGCCCCCAGACCTTACTAATATTACGACATAATATGTCTATTAGATTGTTGCAATCTTGGCAACTTTAATTATCATTTCTAACTAACTACACATTATCATACTATGTATTTCAATTCAGAAACTAAAGTGCTATATATTTTCGACACTACACTTAAAGCAAAATATTCTGATAGCCTGGGATCAACATCATTGGAAAATTTACCATTTCAACCAATTTCTAACGATAGAATCGATATTATGTATCGATTCTACTATGGTTAAAAAAGTGCATGCATACATGCACCATACTTACGAGCTTTTGTGATTGTTTTCTGACATTCTATAAGCGATAATTCGATGATAGAACATTCAAAAATCCCGTAAATTTCTGAGGCGAGCTAGCGAAAAACTTTTTGACAGTACTTTTTCATTTTTGTATGCACTTTTCTTAAAACTTACAAAAAAAACATATAACAGATGTTTAAAAAATCTCCAAAGTTCAATCGATTCGCCCATTCGCACTAACACTTTTTAACTACATACAAAGCATTGAAATGTTAATAATTTAACGGTTTTGATAGATATTTATTATTCAAATCATTATGCACAAACATAATTGACAAGGGCAGAGGATACGGTACCTACATGGTACATCACATGTGCTGTGTGCAAGTAAGGCGCGCGCGTGGGCCCCGGCCAGGTGCGCGCAACAATCTCGGCAGTTGTCGCTGCGCACGCGCACCCTCGGTGCGCTTTTAATAAATTTCAGTACGTCTATAAAAAAGGATCTATCAAAAGATGGCGACTAAATCAACCGGTGTTCGGGTGCAACTATGCAGCGCGGATCGGTCGCCCTCCGCGAACAAAACACCGTTTGTTGGGTGTGCAAACAAGTTCTGATTAAATGAAAAGGTGTCCCGGAACGGGTGTGTCCGTCGTTTGCTCAAAGTAATTACATTTCATTTGATATCTGTGCCTAAATACATACTAACTATGTCGTTTGACCGGCGTAGTAATTAATTTTCGTAGCTAACATTTTAGCTACGTACAGTCACGGACTATAAATGATGAGCCACTTGCCACCATTCGTATTTTAGCCGTGTAATGCAAATCGGGTTTAGTCGGTTATATTCGTACACAGAATAGAGTGACTATAATACCTAAAGTCGACAAATTGCAGGTGTAGCAACCGTAACCTAGCGACAATTGTTTTAGCGTAGCCATAGTAACGTTGGCGTACGGAGAAATTTTAACATTTCAACTGTCACTCTGGCTTCGGATAGGTTTTCAGAAATAAAGAGTATTTAATAAGGACTATTTCTTCAAAGGAGGTCAGTATCAAATAGATTGGGATACACGTCAGCACCATTATATGGTTTTATCATTGACAACTTATAAGTCATTTTTCAACCTCTATGGATAAGACTATTTCCGATTATTAGTAATGTGTCATTTTGTTTCCGAGCATTCGGTTTGAGTTCGTGTTTAATCGTGTACTCTCGTGAATGTATACAACTGCAAAATTGGAAATCTTGAAAGTGGCTTATCAATTATAGTCCGTGACTGTACCTGCATGAAGGCATTTGCAATATGTTTGTTAAACCGAAAATCAGCGTAAAGTCTAATAATACATAATAGTACTTAAATGTAGTGACAAGAATAAAAATAAAATTTCTTGGCCTTTGTTAATAAAGTGGTGAATACACTATTTATGGTATATGTTGGTGATCATTTTGGTTTTTCCACTTTTCCCCAGTTTCCAGCGCTGGATAAGTCGTTCATTGATGAAAGGAAAATGTAAACATAAGTCATAGTCATAAACATTTCCCACCGTTAACACCTTCAGTGCGGAAAAATGTAACTACAGAAAAGCTCTTGCACATCAGGTAATAATAGTGCCCCATTTGTTGCAGATAAAAAATAATAATGTAACCGTTATTCGTCATTTACGGTTCTGTTAATCCTGTACCGAATGATCTACTTGTTCGAGCCTGCTTCGGCGCATTGGATGCAGCTGTCCCGGCGACCCCAGGTCTCTCTCCCCTTCATACCATAACACTATAAATACCTTTTCGGGCTAAGAAATGCAAAAAAATCCCTATAACGGTGAGATTATGAAAAAAAAAATCGAATGTGGGAAACGGACGATTCCCGTTTCCCTAGATTGCAATGTTATTGTTCCTGCACGTTGTAACGGTATGAATGACTTCACATGTGCGTATAGCGCAGATACGTCACGCCTGGACGTAAGCTTTCATCAATGTTGGGTAATATCAATAAAGATTTCCGATTAAGTACTTCAAAATACTTTGTTGTGTACACACATGATATGTATTATTATGTTTGTTATTGTATACTTAATGGATACAATAACAACCGCTGCTCTTCAACAGACACTAATGTGTCTGTTGAACAGCGGTTTCTCTAAATGACTCAGTAACAAATTAACAATCTTTTAAAATAGACTTTTGGTAAAAAAAGACTGGAAAATGGAAATTACTGAAATCTTTTGAAAAGCGTAGCCCAAAATACCACTCAAAAATATTAAGGGGGAGTCCGGGACCGCGGTCCTGGTCCTGAAAGCCCCTCCACCCAGCGGGTGTACAGCAAATTATCTCATTGCTTTATCAAAATACTTATCGTGACAGGGAGCTTAATACTGTTAAGATTCTTTGCTTTTTACCCTTCATAATCTTTACAAATTTAATAATACAAGCCGGTCGGAATGACCTTTAGGATAAACTGCGGTTGCCTAGGTTGGTCCGTGGATGGGGAATACACATTACACACTGAGTTTCCTCCGTGCCTTGGAAAGCACGTTAAGCTGATGGTCCCGGCTATCATTTTTAGATCTTTGACAGTCGTGCCAGGGAGTCAGTGGCCCGAAAGTCTGACAACTAGTCTTACCAAGGAGTTTCGTTTTACCCAGTACTAACTGGGTTGTGGAAGTCAGATAGGCAGTCGTTCCATGTAAAATACTGGTATTCAGCTGCATCCGAATAGACTGGAAGCCGACCCCAACATAGTTGGGAAAAGTTTAGACAGATGCTGACTCTTTACTTGTAAGAAAAAATATGGTCAGAAGTTATACATGGGTAATAGAGAAGAAATTTTCATAGAAGATTAGGGTTGTTCTTCAGGTCACGTCAAATGATTAACTCACTAAGTGTATGAGGAAACAACAACGGAATCGAAAAAAAACCTATGAATAATAGAATGTGATCTATCAGACACTTCAAATAAATCCATATTCTCGAAAACTGAATCAAGCGATCGAAAACCAAAACTAGTAACATTTGTCCTCACAAAAAGCCAAAAACTTCAAACAATGCGTAAAAAAAAACTATTTATTAATTACCTAAACGTTCATACTAAATCCGAACTTTCAGTTTTATTGATATATTTATGTACCACCGAAAACCATTCATTTCCTCAATACCTACCTCAACCGACGTTATACATAGTACGTGGCGCATATGCGTAGATATAAATAGTGCGTCTGCGCAGTCGCGCGAGTCGCACACAAGAAGGCCACAGCCCGCAAGTCACAAGGGAATGCGCGAGGGGTGAAAGGTGGCCGGTGCTGAGCGGTGAGCGGTGACGCACCGGCCGCGTAGCGTGTGCCCAAATCTCAGCTGTTGGCGCGACAAACTATACAGGGTGCTGCTTTTATGTAGATCATTATTTCTTGTTAGTAAGATATGAGCTTGTCAAAGGTACAGAGCTGGCCCTTATCGACTTGTATCACCCCCCGCTAGATATTGCGTTTACTCTCAAAACCCACAAAGATGGAGAAAAATTGGACCCCAGCAACATTGATCGGAGTACGGATTGGAATTTTGGCAAATTGGACTACTCACTTTTAAGCGATCTTATTCTTTCCGCTCCATGGCATGACGTTCTTAGCTGCGCTGACGCACCCTCTGCTGTCGGTAAGTTTTAATCAGTAATTTATGACCTATTTTATTCCTCAATTCCAAAGAAGAGGAAAATGATCGCTGGTAATAGGAGGTATTCAGTTTGGTTTACGCGGGATAGTGAACGACACGGCGAAAAACTAAACTTCACAATAGTTGGAAACTTTCGCGATGCGATGCCACATATGCAGAGTTTAGTAAACTGTGGTCGAGCCTAAAAGTAAGAACCCAAGACGCCTACAGATTGCACTGCAGCAGCGTGCATAGCATACGCAAAAATCCACGGCATTTCAGCACTTTTCTAGCCTGCGATTTAAAGGCGGTTTCGAACCAAACGTTGTTCACAAGGGTGAGACGTGTTCGGGTGTCAAAGCGGCAGAGGCATTGCTCAGTATTTTGCAAGCGTGTTTCAGCTCAATACACCTAAATTATACCCTAGGAACTACAGTGCAAGTGGTGTGACAAATAATATTCCCCTACACTTCTTAACCCCATCGGACGTAGTAAAAGGGATTGCTAAACTCAGACCCTCTAGCTCCGTTGGCCCTGACAATATTCCACCCTTTGTTCTTAAGGGCTGTGATGGCATCTTGGCAGTATACCCTGAGCAATGGAAAATTTCGCGAGTTACTCCCATCCCTAAAACCTCCGACAAAACATCGGTAGGGGAACACAGATCCGTCGCTATCCTCCCAACCATCGCAAAGATTTTCGAGCATATTCTCCATACCGTGATTTACAAACACGTAATTAAGCTGTTATCGGATGCCCAACACGGTTTTCGACCGGGTCGCTCCGTAAACTCGAATTTGCCCGTCCATGTTGACTACATATCCAGTAGCTTGGACATCGGGAGGCAGGTCGACACTCTATATTTTGATTTCTGAAAAGCCTTTGATAGAGTTGACAACGATGTACTCTTGACAAAACTAGAGGCTATAGGTTTCTTGTCCGGATTTCTCTGTTTCTTTGCCGACTACCTGCGAGATCGCAAGCACGTTGTCAGACATGGTTGCTTTGAATCTAAGCCTTACAACACCCGCTCGGGCGTGAGCCAGGGATCCGTGTTGGGGCCACCTCTGTCTCTGATCATGATTAATGATTTGGTAACGGAGGTTAAGTTTGCCAGGTGCTTGCTATACGCCGACGGCCTAAAACTGGTTGCACAAATCAGATCGGACGAGGACTGTAAACACCTACAAAGGGACATTGATGCCGTTTTCAGGTGGAGTATTGTAAATAAACTTCCTTACAACACAAGCAAGTGCCAGGTCATGACATACGGTAGAAGATTGCGACCAATCCTTTTCAACTACTGATTGGGTTGCGACGTAATTTCTCGAGTCACCAACGTTAAGGATTTGGAAGTGACGTTTGACCGCTGTCTTACATTTAAAGACCACATTTCTACCCTCGCGAAGGAATCCTTCAGGCGTTTGGGCTTTGTGATGCGAAATGCTCGTGACTTCAGCAATCCTAATGTCCTTCGATTACTATACACCACTCTGGTCCGATGCAAACTTGAGTCTAGTGCCTGTGTCTGGCAGGGTTTACACCGCTGCCCCAACACTGATGCTCGAAAAGGTGCAGAAAACGTTTCTAAGAATCTTTTTCCAAAGGTTATATTTCTATTTTCCCTTCATGTACCCTACCAACTACCTGTTAGGAGTGTTGGGTTTTAACTCCTTGGAAGTGAGAAGAGGTTCTGAGCAGCTCACGGTAGCCTGTAAGACCCTACGGGGACTAATCGACTGCCCTGAGCTCCACAGCCTTTTCTGCGGCTTATTTGTTCCCGACAAATATATCGGACATCGCCAGTGCCGCCGGCACATTCTGTTCGCCCCACCGTAATCTAAAACTGTCGCCAGAGCTGAATCTCCGGTATGTCGTACTTTTAAGACGCTCAACGCCCTTCTGATTGCCAACCCTGAATGTGATGTGTTTGCGGATGAATGGAGTAAGGTTTAATAATTTAATTGGTACCTGTAAGTTTCAGTATGATATATCATAATAATATGACAAACTTTTATCTAGTAAAACCAAATGAACGACAACTTATTGAGAAATCTCATCACATAAAACGTTTAGTACCTCATTTTATTGAACAGCCTGTATACGACTCAATCCATCTGTATTAAAAGTGTTTATAAAAGCGTTGAATGGCCCTGTGCGCTTTATATAGAAAACTCTACAGCTATGCCATTATTTAAAATTAAACTACTCACCTACCTGCACGCAACGCTCTGGGTACCAAAACTACGTAAGTCATACAACATTATTCAGTTAAATTTTGAACCTTACAATCAAGATTTTATTTTCACTAAAGCACTCTGCCATATCCGATTTAAAACCTTATTGCGAGAAGCTTACGGTTTATCTTTGCTTCTATGCTACTCGAACGATTTAACCGAAATATAAATTTCTCATTTCCAAAGTGACAAAGTTGCTACGAGCAGAGCGGTACTTAAGACCTTTCGTAGTCCGCGAGCGAAACAATGAATGGGGGAGACCCTAATCGAGTTGTTTATTTCCAGAAGGTACTACGTGTCGTCGAGATGTAAGGGTTGGTATGGCGTTTAGACCGTTTGGTAGCCAGCCGGCGGTTCCATGCAGATGTGCGATTCGGGTACAGACATGTGATTCTGCACGCGCAGCCAGCTGCTGGCATAGCTGTGCACTGATTCAATACAAAGCAGGGTCGGACTCAGCTCGTGGGTGCCTACGCTTTGTATAACATCGATGTGTAGGCAAGCTCAACAAACAATGATACAAATCCATACAACAACAATGGTAGGTACAGTTCAGGTGTGCCATGGGTCGGTCGTTAGTTCGACGTAGTAATAATAACAGATAACTGTGTAGATAATAATACTGATAAAACTTGGTGGCTTACTTATTGTCTTACCTTAGCAAGAAAATTTAAATTTTCTGCTTGTGAAGTGCTATAGTAGTCTTGAAATGACTTGCTACTTTTATGTCTTATATAATGAAGATCCAGTTTTTTAGAAACTACAAAATAAACTACATCGGTTTATTATGAGCCTATTATATCCAAAACACGGAATCTGAAGAAATGGATTAAATTGGCATCTACAGGACGATATCTACTTATTAAAGATTTAATCTCATTCATTTTCATTATTTACATTGCTGTTAAATGTCAACTAACTGCGGAAAGTGGGCCACATAATTAATTAAAACTACACAATATAATGAACAGTGTGTCCTCCCACACTCACACCCTATCCACCGCATGCAAGTCACTCAGAGAGCTATGGAACGAGCCATGTTGGGCATCACCCTGTATGACCGGGTGAAAAATACCGAAATACGGAGAAGAACGAGACTCACGGACATTGCGGTAATGATAGCAAAAAGAAAGTAGAAGTGGGCGGGCCATATATGCCGTAGACTGGATGGAAGATGGGGGAAAATGCTGGAGTGGAGATCACGGACGGGACGGAGGAATGTGGGAAGACAACCGACTAGGTGGACAGACGATCTCACTAAAGTCGCCGGAAGAAACTGGATAGCCATGACACAAAACCGCCAAAAGTGGAGAGATTTGGAAGAGACCTACACTCAGCACTGGGTGGCCAAGGGTTGAAGAAGAAGAAGAAGACACAATATAATTATGTATTATTTAAATGATCATCAAAATTAAATCCTTCATACATTAGGTTCATTTGCATGTAATGTATGCTAGAAATTAACCGCCAATTGTGTGACATTGAGAGAGCTGTATGGCACCACCTGCCCCGGGCGCGGCGCCCCTGTCCATCGCTATTTCCGCCATACTCCATAGCGCACGGCCCCTGCCTGCGCCTGCGCCGCTCGTGCCGCGACCGTTACGCACGCGCCCCTGCCCCCGCGACGTAGCACCTGGCCGCCGCCGCGCCGCGCCGCCTCGCAGCCGCCCCATACCATATCACACTTGTTAATAACGATTAACGAAGATAGGTACGATGAGACCAACGTATTTAACACCTATTATATAACATAAACATAGCAATAAATAAGTATGGTTCCCAAAAACAAAGGCAATATGTTTTCTTTCAAGTTTTCACGGATAGGTACTTTTAATTTTTCGTAGACTTGACTTTGATAGTGCATATAACTTAACATTCTAAACTTTGTACGAAAAACATCAACGTTCATACACAAAAAGGAATACAAAATTTTACTGTACCCCTTCCACGAATTTGTTATTAGTTCTGCCAATAAGGTAAATAAAGTGATAAACTTTAGTCAAGTAAGACAATTGTATACTCCTAACGAGTTGACTAAGTACTTGTCCATTATCAATGCGGCATTCATTTCGATAAAACAATATGTCTAATGTTGTTTACCATCTACCATCTACCGGTGTTATGTTTACGTTTCCCAAGCGTAATCGAGATAACGTTTCATTCACAGGGACCCGTAATAATTAGTTAATGAGTGACCGTCTGTTTGTTATAGTCGTGTCATTATCGCCTACTTACGGTGTCGAAAGCCTGCATGACTCGATAATGAAGAGGTCTCGTTTTGCCATACCAAGTATTATTGTTGACGATCGATCGAAGCGATTAGTCACAGGTATTATTAAATACAATCGAGATGTTCATGTCAATTACACGTCGATCCCTTGACACATACTTGTAGGTACGCTGAGTCACGAGGTGAATTTCACCTCGCGCCATGATCCTCGTCATCATGATATCATAAGCGATTTGAACGTTGAACTTGCATAGCCAGCAAAATGCACGATTAAATCATATCGCAAAGATTAACTTCCTGGCTCATTCATAGAAATCTTACAAAGAAACGACGACGATATTATCGAAAACAAATTCATAAGAATTAGATTAGAAAACAAAGTCAGTTTCTTTATGCATATCGTTTGCAGATATGGATGACCATTAGTGGGTACGTATACATAGGATTTTTATATATTCCTCGTAATACTAAGAAGGTGGTAATCTTAGATGCAATAACTTTGTATACTGCTTACTTTACGTATAGTTGGAACGACAATAAAAATTCAGTTCCGATTAGTTTTAGAGCGCTCCAACAAATCTCCAAAAATAGAATAAAAGCAATTATTTTAACGAAGAATCTTCGTTGTCGTGACGATCGGTCGCGTCGCGGACTCACGGTCAAGGTTCAGGAATTATGATTTATAAACGTGATGTGGATTTACCAACATTTAGCTTCTGAAAAACACATGCCTATATACCTACGGTCTACATGCATACTTAGCTTACGTGAAAGGGATGCACATAGCACTTTGCCTTTGTAACTGTGAACTTGTTCTGTGAGAAACCCAAATTGCCCGACGAACAGTCTGACCTGTGGGAATTAACACTGGTGGCATAAAAAATATAACAAAGACTCTATGGACGTTATATTTCCGCGTTGGGAAGGGGTTGTAAAAATATCTTGTTTGGTTTGATACACACAAGGAACTGTTTTTGTTAACGATCTGCAGTGCAGACGGGTTCTCAGCCTTCCGGTTCCCGTTTATTACTATTATTGAATTAGTTATCCGTTAGGATCGTGTGATTTTCGGAGTGGACATTCCATCGTGATTCTGTGACTTGTGCCGGGAGGATCTTTTATCTGAACTTTGTATTGTTAAGTTCAGAAATATTATTCACTTTCTCACGATTTTATGACGACATTTGAACATTGAAATTCAAACTTGTTCAAACATATCTAATCATTTCCAACCTCCTCATTACTTTAGAACATTTTGACTTTGATTTTGATAATAAGTTCAGAAAACTGACAGATAAATAATAACTACTCATAAGTATGTATATCGAATGAACACGTTTGTACCTGCTCGACAAGACGTAATAAAATGCTGATCCTGCATTCCTACCACAACAACACGTAGCTCTTTGATACTTAACATCATTTATAAATGCAACCCAACCATTAATAAATGTTTTCAGTTCCGATCGTTTCAAAAGGCAAGTGTCGGTGAGATATGCAAATAAAATTGATTCCATGTAACTTGTAGTCAGATATGATAAGAGTTACTCTTATGTAATTGTTGATTGTGGCGCACAAACGTTAAAGGAAGACGAATCGCAACAGGAAGGAGGACAAGGTCAAATAGGAAGATAACTTCGCCCCGTGGCGAACAATTAATAATAACTCGCTGTGTGTCACCGCGGTATCATATAGCATACCTTATTCACTAAGTAGGTCGAAACATAGTCGCACTTATACGATTTTTGATTACCGAAGCTTTTCGATCAAGTTTCATGTAGGTATCTGCGATCTCTGATCGTGAGCTCGTGACGTCTGGAAGTGCGTTCTTTGTTTGTTGACAACTTAGGTGTTCGTGTTAATTATTACTTGAGTCATATAGTTTATTGCTTCGTTTCTGCTTCTCAGTTGTTTGGTACGTAACAAGAAATCGATGTTTTTATTTTTCTGTGACTGTATGGTGAATCTTTAAGTAGTGTAGATTTCTCTTTAAGGGGCATAATGCACGTTCAGTTTTATATCCGTGGAATTCTCCTGAAAATTGGAAATCTATTTTACATTCCGAATTCAGTACCTACCTTCAGACACTTATTTGAATATTTACTTGTCGTACCTGACTACTTACCTAATTATGTAGTACGTACAGTCCCGCATTTAGCAGTTGATATTGTTTTGTTACCAGTATATTCTGGGAATGTATTTTGAAGA
Source organism: Xestia xanthographa (assembly GCA_905147715.2). Taxonomy (NCBI): domain Eukaryota; kingdom Metazoa; phylum Arthropoda; class Insecta; order Lepidoptera; family Noctuidae; genus Xestia; species Xestia xanthographa. The sequence goes on along the minus strand of LR990655.1, from coordinate 16,006,110 downwards.
GCACAAACATTCGTTTGCCTTATTAATGAAGCTCGTATTCACTGGTGCGTCGCGAGCCGGTGCCTCCTCGTGCTTCCAAGGAAAGTTTTAAGTGTGTCAGCTCTGAATGTAACAACTACTTACATATATATAATCCTAAGAAACTATTCTCGTAGGCGTCGTTGGTACAATTATTTTTACTTCCTATACACCTATGTATTTCAATGCAGGCGTTCTATACAGGCCGCTTTGTAGATAGTAGATTCTTAGATAGGTAGATACCTATGTAGACACATACCTAATTAGCTACTTTATTGTCATTTTTCACCAACAATAATAAATTCTGATTCTTCGATTTGTGTAAAACGATTCTAATTAAATAAGCAGGACCTTAATTGCTATTTTACATTGTTTCATCCTAAAAAATATAAGATGTAAGTACCTATGCTGAGTACAGATTACGAGAAACGTCCAGCTGTTGCTGATGTCGTCAAGTTAAATTTACAATAGATGGAGCCGAACAAAGGAAGGTATCGGAGGCATTTCAAAAACGGCATTGGTTCAGTTCAAAGGTGCTTAACCCCAAGTTTTGTGCAAAAAATCGTTTCATTTGCAGCGAGAGCGTTCGCACCGGTGCGATGGAGAAGCTGGGCATATCGCACTGAGAGGCAGCGGTTCCGCCGCGCCGGGTGCGGAGGCGCAGGTGCCTGCCGCCCCGCGCCGCGCCGCGCCGCCATTGGCCGCGGCCCCGCGCCCTCCGCCGATTGGGTATGGCGCACGTGCGAGGCCTACCCGCCGCCACCTGGCCCCGCCGCTGACGGGGAGCGCTTTATAAGCGGCGAACCTTCCCTCACCGCACCACTCGAGCTCAGGACGCCGACGAGTGCACGTACACGTTTGTCGCGTCCCGAACACGACACTGTTAACGCGATTTCGACGATATCTTGTGATGTTTGGATTGTTACGATTATAAGTGAACTAGTGATACGTTTTATGAACTATTTTTTGAGACTTTTTTCAAGTGTTAGTGAATATTGTGCAAGATGCTCGTGGAGGACTCACAGACCACTCGGGCTTTGATGACGAAGAAGTACGCACATTGTCCGCTGAAGAAGCGGCCGGTGCTGGTGCGGGAGGAGCGGCCGGCGACGCCGCCCACTACGCCGCCTCACCCCGCCCACCTCGCCACGCGACTTTACTACGATTATCATTGTAAGTATCGTGTTATGTTACCAATTAGTTAACAATTACCGACAAATTGAGATATCTTAACAAATATTTAAAACTTGCTTCACATGTCTTTAAAGTCATGATTAACTTCGAGACCCAGGGTAAATGCGCTATATTCGCACCATTATTTACTTATTAAACTTATGGACTTAGAAAATCTTAAAATATCAAATATTTTTTTAAATAAATATTAACTAACATGTCGTACTATGTTAAATGAAAACAAGTTAGTCCCTACTTATTTAATAAATACAATTAGCACAATCATTAAATTTTCCCTTTTTTTTGTCTACAGGTGATACAGAAAACGATGAACCACAAAATCTTAGTACAAAACCTGAAGACCTTTCTAAAACTGGCAACTACCCAAGCAAAGCTTCATCTCCGGTGCCGACAACGGCAGTAAAGGTGGAACCTCGCGAGTGGCCCCAACAGCAACTGGAGTACCTGGCTGCGTGCCGCGCTCGCCTGGAGCCTGCGCCGGTCGAGCTGGCGCGCCCCACGCCGCAGTACGCCTACCTGCCCTCATTGTACGCACCTTACCCCCTGGAGGAGCTCTACCCGGCAGCACCTTCACTGTCCCCACCCACGCACCCGCAACTCTATGCGCATCACTACTCGCCCGCCTCACCGCCATCATCAGTGTCACCGCCACCTTGCCCTGAAGACCTGCGCTCACCCGGATCAGTCTCCTCAGACTCCGGAATATCCGTCTCAGCACCACGACGCCCTCGCTATCAGTGCCCGGATTGTGCGAAGTCCTACTCGACTTACTCCGGTCTGTCGAAACATCAACAATACCACTGCGCAGCGGCTGAGGGAAGCCTCGCAAGGAAATCATTCAGCTGCAAATACTGCGCTAAGGTATACACATCTCTCGGAGCGCTAAAGATGCACATCCGAACCCACACCCTGCCTTGTAAATGCCACCTCTGCGGCAAAGCGTTCTCCAGGCCGTGGTTGCTGCAGGGCCACATCCGCACGCACACTGGGGAGAAGCCGTTCTCCTGCCACCACTGCCGCCGCGCTTTTGCCGACAGGTCCAACTTGCGCGCTCACCTCCAAACTCATTCAGACGTTAAGAAGTATTCCTGTTCTGGCTGCGGCAAGACGTTCTCGCGAATGTCCCTGCTGAGCAAGCACCTGGAGGGAGGCTGCGGGGTCCCCGGGGCCTCGCCGTACGAGTACCGGCCGGAGGCGATGTCCTCGCACCAACCTCTTCCTCCGCCCGCGCCCGTGCATGCCTATTAAAAAGACTGAGCCCCGCAGGATCCTCGATCTCTTATTTAGCTGTAACACCCTCTAAGTGTTAGCGTTAGCTGAACGACGCTCTAGTATTATAAGTATTTAAATTAAATTATTTTTGTAAATGGTTTAAATCTCAACTGTGTGTAAATTTATATTTTTACGTTTCATGTATAAGGGACCAATGTAAATTTAGACTTTTTGGCATAAGTTAGAATAAGGTAATGTAAGATTATATTCAGTCACATGAACCGTGGCTACGCTAGTCATATGGCATTTGCCGAGTGTCATACACTTATTAAAATTATATTCGTATCCTAAGCCATGTACAAAGTGCCTTAAGTATAAATGATTAATATATTCTGAGAAAAGTATAACATTATGCTATTATTTTGATGTACTGTATTAAAATAATACTTATCAATGAGGCTATAGTTAAGCCGACTGTCTTATCGCGTTCCTTTCTGTTACCTCCATAAGCAGAAAATTAAACATGTCGTAAACTGAACTAGCTGTATTCTTTCACACAACCCTCTCCTTCCTAGCATTTCGCAAGTCATCTGGGTCTATAGCACATTATGTTCTACGAAATACTGGTTGAATCACCGTATGCGGGATGCGCGTGATCATGATCATGATGCGTGATCTCCATTTTGGGAAATAAGTGCTTTTACAAGTTCGTTGTGTAGAAATCTCTAGTACGATACTACGAAAATATCACATAAAATATTTGAAATAAAATTATTATCAGGAAACATTCGCAAGTTTAATTTAGACTTAAGTATACTTAAACCACCTAGAACTTGCCCTCATAAATCAATTGTATTGATTGTATTGTGGCTTCATAAAGCACTAAATAACTTAAAAGATTCACTACTACAATCAAAACATGATGGCGGGCGATCCGAGAGAAATGGATAATTGGTTTGAGCAAGTTCGAAAGGTGTAAGAGAAAAAAGTAGTAGAGCAGTAGGAGGACAACATAGGATGAACATAACAAATAGCTCAGAATGTAAATGCTGATATAGTACATTTTGATACAAGTGGAGAAAATTTGTTATTGTATTCGAGGCGGAATTATAAGAAGAAGTGTTTTTGAGCCGAGAACTGCAATAACAAATATCCACGTGTATCAAACGACGTTTTTCAATACACTTTTGAAGAAATAAAATAAAATATAACGAAAAATATTTTTGTCACGAACTAAACTATGATTTTAATTTTCTTTTTTTTTCGCGCTTTGCTTCGCCAGGTTGAAGGAGAGGCAAAGGTATGAAGCCGGTAAACAGCCTAATATAAAAAATAGATTTATTTTATATTTTTGAATTCAGAACACAAACAAATGTTAATTTGTGTATAAAAGTAACTACTTATAAGTTTTTAATAATCATGTACGAGTATATCTATGATATTCTATTCATAAACACAATTTTATTATTCAAAAAATATTTATGCCGTAAAGATACATAGTGTTTTGCCTAAATTAAAAAAAAAAACATTCACCTCAGACTACAGGCATTGAACCAATTTGGACTAAGTATAGGTATAATCTGTGGCAATTTTCATTCCCGCACACGTGCGGGAAAATGGAAAAAAAACTCACGCGTGTGAAATACATTGCATGTTGTACCTAATCGTAGTGCATTATGGACCAGTTTTCGAGGAAGTGTATTGAAAAATATATATTGACATGAGCCTGATAGAGATGTACCTATACCTAGTACCTACTAGACAATAGATAGAAGAAAAAGACAAGCTGGCGACTCCTAACTAAGAATTAAGTTACTGCTCAGAAACATCGCCCCGTCTTGAATCCTCTGTAGCCTAACATAAGTTAACCGCGCGAGTTCCAAGATAACTGGCATCGCATCATATTCATAATCTAACAAAACAATCTTATTTCACCGGAACTCGAACCTTCTATCATTTACCGCTAAATAAACAAAGTGGCATCAAAATCTAAACTATAAACCATAAGCAATGTTTTAATAGGCAACAAACAAAGTTCGCGTCGCGTCTACTTTAGACGCAATTTGTGGTTCAGTAAGTGGTTATTTAGCGGCAGCAAGTTTATCGAGACAATAGCGCAAAGCACCGGGGCACCGGTCTGATGTGGGTCGAGCATTAGACGGTGGGCGCCAGGCCGCCGCGCACGGTCACCCGGCCACGAGGTCACAGCAGGCCCGCACCCGCCGCCACCTCCCCTATACCTAATTAATGGGAATACCTAAAATGTCCACCAACATTACTCAATACTCGGGTACTAAACTTTCTTAAGCTTTCTCATATTTTTTCTTACTAGATATTTTAGTGTAGGAAGCTTCTTTGAAAGTAGAATCTAATGCGTTTACTTAAATGTGTCTAACTTTTGAATGCAATTCTACCTCGTATTTAAAAGGTTTTTCTAACAAACTAGCATAAAAATATTCGAAACTATATCGTCGAGATATCAAGACTACCGGTGTAACCACTTTTCCGCTTGTACGCGGTAAGAAGAAAAGACTAAGTATGCAGGTACTTTACGGTTCACAATAATGAGGTAACGAGCTATGTACCGTCTCATTACCCGTACTTCGCATGATTTTCTTAGTACGAAGTTACGGTCTTGCAGACGAAAAAAAATAAGGTCTGATTAAATAGACAACCGGGCGCCAGCAAAATGTTCGTTTGGAAGACCCTGAAAACGATAGAATAGAAGGCTGAGAAAAAAGTTTGTCTATAAGTTGCAGCTCAGCGGGTCTAAAATGGCCGCTTTAGCAGAATCCACGCAGAATCTTAGTATGAATCACGTTAAAAACTTAAAATTCTTAAAATGGACTTTATGGTTATGATGGTAAGGTCCATTTTAAGAATTTTATTATTTTTACGTGATACATTATTACGATCTGCTAAAGCGGCCATTTTAGACCTGTAGACCCGGCTTTCTTGAGCTGGTTACTCGTACAGCTGGGACTACTTCTCTTTTGAAGATAAGTTAAGGGAAACTGAATCCCCACCTCACTCGTTTCACATAGTTAATGAAACATCGTGTTTATGACACTACTGTGTTAAGGTCTTCTTGAAACTCACTATCGCGTTAGATATAAGTAGTTACGGCTATACACTTCTGACCGCTACAATACCTATGACATTGATTATGTAGATCCAAGTGAAACTTTGTAATTCAAATCATTAAGCTCGAGACATTGTTTCCCAACATTTACGCAAACCACTGACTCATTCAATGAATAAACATTTAAAATCTAATTGACATCGTAATCCAATAAGTTTATCAGAACATAAAGCAGATCATGAGGGTTACTAGTACGAAAGTTGTCCAATAAGATATTAATCTCTACGTTAACCTTTGACCCTGTCAGGCAAGTGCACGTTTCTTAAACGTCAGATAGGTACTTATTATTGGCACTTTTCTATAGATTTGTTTGAAATTAAGATATTATCGAAGCAAGTTACGAAACATATAGGTATTGTAACAATTAAGTATTAAGATACTTTTAAATCGTAGCGACGTCTTTTGACGAGACGTGACATTTATAGAACGAGAAAAAGCGCTGTAGGATGTAGAAACTCCTTTCAGTCGCTGAAAATATTAATTATTTATTTAGTTTGTTAAAACGAAGAGTGGCTTCCTGACTTTATACAATGAGAAAAAGTGTCCCTTTAAGTATTTCATCAAATTAGTCCTTCGTTATGTTACGACTACCTGGAGCCTAGATAAATTACGTTAACGATAGTGCGAGGACACACACGGCTGCAATAATAGGAGAAAATACACATTATCTTATACAAATGCCAATTAGTGGTAGTCAGTGAAGACGTGTCGTTGAGAGCGCGAATGCGTGTGCGAGTCGCAGTGATTGGTCACCGACGACCACCGCGGCCGCAGCGAGCGCGGCGCGTGCGCGGCGTCTCCGCACGCTGGCCAATCCAATGCATTCTCATTAATTAATTCTGTTCCTATTTGCATCGTGATTATCTAATCCGATATCGATCGCTGATATGCGGTACCAATTAGAGTTCACACCTAATAGTCTAATAGAACTTTGAACTTTTCTATTAGTTATAACTTATAAGTGATCGCCTTAAAGATAACGCAAACGGGTTTCGACACTAATTTGACCTCGTTCGAGAAGAGCTTTGGTATTGTTATGTTTAATTATTTATATCTTTTAAACTAGAAACATTATTAATGTAGTACGGAGATTTTAGATAGATAATAATGTGAACGTGTGTACGTACTTGTTCGTGAAATAAACCAATTTGCAGAGTTGCGCAAGGCGTTCAGCGCGACGTTACCGTTCGGCACTATGTTATGTGCAGCGCTGAAGAGGCCACGTCGTACGTAAATATCTAGATCCGTCTAGATTTAGGACTGGCGGCGGCAATGGACCAAGTCAAGCTGCGGCGATAAGCATGATTTGTAACGTCGCGCGTCGCGTCGGCGCGTGCGCACAAATAAATGTGATTTCAATGCGCACCTCTCAATAAATTATCTAACCCACTCTTGATATGACATTGTAACGATTTATAATCTCCTCACACACTCCATACATTTGATGTTGAAGCTTTCCGCCTGCAAACCTTTGTCTGGAACATACGGTGACGTCAACATGACGTTGTTTACTGTCACATCCCGCTTTTCAGACAGTACCTACGGGAATACTCAGCGCAGATGTTTTTAAATCAAGACTATTTATAAACATTTTGTTTACTGATTAAATCGTACTATAATTTAAGTGTTGATTACTTTTATTAATAGGTGTGTGTAATATGACTCGGCGTGTCCATACGGCGCATTGCAATTACACAATAATATAATCGTAGCACGATTAATCAATACTACGAACATGGCCAATAAAGTTGGTAACAGCTACATGCACTAATCACATTAATACTGGCTCGTGATAGGTACAGCATTATAGGAGGTATTTGATTTGTTTGATAATATTATTAAAATACTATTAAATAGATTAAGTTGTGCCGTTCATACTAAAGAATAACATAAAATGTCTATGAAGGAAACTAATGTCAAGTACTAATGTGTGTTTTCTACTGTTTCGTACTAAATACCCACCTAACTACATTATGCTAAGAACACAAATGCTATAGCTGCATTTTATGTAGGGTAGGTACATTTAAAATAATAAGTTATCTTTCTTTCAAATTGCACGCTGATTAGTAGTTAGCCACTGGCGTACCTTTTTTCATCGACGCATTTGTTCGGGCGTAACTCCCAACACAGTGAAAATGTTATGTTGATGTTGTATAGGAATGTTATGTTGATTGAGTAGACAACCGATTGGTATAAAGGTTTAATTACTACTGTATTGTTTTTTAGAGTACAACGAATTTTGACTCGATGACGTATTTGGTTTATAATAGTTTTCTTGTTTACGATGCTTTCAACGATGTAAACTTCGCTTCTAGGAAATCTAACAGATCTTTCAGTATTGGCAGCTTTCGGCAGTTCTTCAGCAAGTCATTGTACTCTGAATGTGTATGCGTCTAATTTCTGCGATAATATATGTAAGTACAAGAATCGGATCCCAAGTGTCGACATCCACTCTTAAATTCTTTACCGCATGTAAGCATTCTATGATGACGTCATGGATTTTCTTTATTTGGGCCACTGACTGTTGTTGCATGTTTAGCAGATTGAAAAGCATGTTGATGTGCGATGTGAAGATAAGCTTTTCATTATTGTATCGGTGATTGAGGATATCCCAACACACGAGGTAGTTATCAGAACTTATTTGTAGGTGTTGAATACAGCGTTCTGCTTCTCCTTGCACCTTACTCTTCAGAAACTGCATCTTCTGAGCTGATGAAAGGGAATTGTTGTTGTATATTTCTTCTGTGAAAAGTCTTTAAACGGCATCCACTGATTGTAGTTACCATTGAAGACTGGTATCTCCAACTTCGGTGTTGTTTTCTCACGATGAGCGCCGGGACCACATTTTCGTATTCAAAGCCTTTTTTAGTTCATGGAACTGGTTTTCATACCTGGTGTAGCGATCTCCATACACTATTATCTTCTCTCCTTTTTTTTCGCACTCTATCTCCCAGTGAAGGTTGTCAATTGCTGACCAGCGCGTTTGGAGTGTTTGCAGAGCGTCTTGAAATTCCCATCTTTCAGATAGAAACTCCACGTGTATGTTCACGACTGCTCTCATGAAGGCTTTGAAGTTAGCTGTCTGTTTGCGCATCATGTCGTCCAGCTTGCTATTGGATCCCGTATCCCTTTTCGCAGTTTTTTGCTGATCTTGCCGAGCAGGAGGTGGTGATGGCTCTCTGTTTTGATTATCTTGATTGCCATCCCTTGCTTATTCTGCCACCTCATTTTTGAAGGCTTCTTGTTCTTGTCTTGCCTGATCTGAGGTACCTTCTCCTGTTTGTTGGTTGGCACCTCCCAATGTTTTTGTTTGTACCGACTGCTACCTTGGAGAATGAGCGAGGGTCGTGAGTTTTTGGTGTTGTTGAAGAATTAGCTCCTTTACTTCATTGTAGCACTGCAGCGTTTGATTATAGGTGTCATTCGTAAAATAGGGATGACTTGCACTTTGTTCCGTAGACAGGCGGTCATGATTGAATTGATAATTTGACCACAAGTTTTCCAACATTGCCTTACGGCGTTTGAAATAGTCGGGGTTTTTTCTGTCCCAACCACCTTTCTTGATATTTATTCCGATCTTTTTTATGTTGTCGTAGAGTTCGTTCTGATTCTGGTATAAATCTGCTGACGACATGTTGTTTATGTTGTTTTTCTTGTTGACTTCAAGATGTACTTCTTCTGTTCCGAGTGTCGACTGTTGCTCCACACTCCCGGTTTTTCGTATTGTGCAACCATTCTCTTCTACGATATTCGCCTTCTCAATTGGTTACTGGGGCGACTCGCTTGTGAGAGACCAGTCCAACCGATTCGCAACCGTAGAAGATATAAATCACGCAACACTAAATTAATGGCTCGAAGGACCAAATGTTGGGAGTTACGCCCCAACAGCATTTATTCACTTACTTCACATGAGCGCTATTTTTATGTGCTTGCGCCCTTGAACAAGTTTAAAGTGTTTGTAATCCTTGTATTTTATTTTATAAGATATTTTTGTACTTATATCTATACAGGGGCCTCCAGACACAGGCATCACACAAAGCTTAAGTAAATTGTAACCTGACACATTCAACATATTTTCATCAGAGACAAAAGATACAATTTTTGAGGAGGCACCGGACAAAAAAACTGTGTATTTCCAAACAGTTTCGTCACTTGAACACGAACTGATACAATCCGGAGTCACAAAGTCGACAGCCGTGTCACAAAGTCACAAGCACATTATAGCTTTGCCAATAATTTATAGCTTTGTTAATTGAGTTTGATATCCTTTGCTCCGAGTTTCATAACTAATCATATTATATTGACTGATCAATAAGTACATTAAGTATCTATAAATGTTTAATATCGTTATAATATTGCGTTGTAAAACTATTAGACTGTACACTTGTAGCACTGTTTTGTGTACTACGTAATAAAAGAGAATTAAACTTGTTTTTTCGACATTGAACAGGAAACTACTTATACAAAGTCAAGTCAAAACAAGGTATAATCTAAGTCTGGCTTTACAAAAATATCATGTAAATTGTAATGAATACATTAGTAGCGGCCGACTACAATCAGAGAACAAACACGCGTGAGTATGTCATCCCGTACGTTTTATGATTACGCGGGAGACAGATGGTGTCGTTAGCGCGCAGAGATCGAGGTGCGCGCCACGTGTGTCACCGGAGTGTCGCCGAGTGTCCGCAGTGTCCGCAGTGTCCGGAGAGTGAGTGTCGCGGCGGAGGTGTGACGGCGACGCGATAAATCGCGCGATCCTGTGCCAATAAGCACGACATAGCGGCCCGTGAGCTATGGGTAGCGCAGCGCGTGGGCGGCGACGTCGCGCTTCAACGACTCTGAAAAGATTATTCACCGGTAGCGATGCTTTGTGGATCCGCGTAAATGGATTCTGATGCTTTATTTCCTTAAGCTTGGAGGCTGTGATTGCGCAATCTTAGTTTTGTATCAACTCGATAAACAGAAGTGAAATAAAAGCAAATATTTTATTTATAGCTTAGACATCTCCATCGCATTGTTTTTGATACAATACTTACAAGAATATAGTTTAATTTATTGTCCAGGAATTCGATACGGACCTGATAGTGAACGGCAGACGCAAAGTGTACTAGTTGCCTATACCTATCACTTGCTAAGTAAGAGTCAATTTGTTATAGTTTGTACTTACCTATTCATTGTCTAGTGCAACAGTACGAGTAACAGCCTAAGTAGGATGTTATTTGTTTAAATATAAATCAAAGGATTTGAGAATCTCAGTTGAAATTAAAATGTAAACAAAATGTTAATGTTATAATTCTAAACTTAATTGAATTCAATCAGTTGAAACATTTCGTAAACACATACAAGTTTCACATCGGACGGGTGACTCGCGGCGGGCAGTCGGTGGACAACGGGCTAACAAAAGACATCAACGGGCTGCGCATTTACATCATTAACATGGAAATGTTTCAAAGGTTATAAATGTGAATGGTTTTCAACATAATAGTCTCTAATTTATCACGGTGATGTAAAATCGGAAGTATAATCTGCTATTCGTAACTTTCATTGACATTTTTTATTAGATGCCAATAAATAAACAAAGATTATGGAAGTGTGTAGGCAGGGTGAGTCACGTGTCGAGTATCTCGGGCCTCGCAATAAAAACATACTCAAGAGTCAAGCTATACTATACTCGGCTGTCGGCAGTCGGCAGTTGAGCAGCCGCAACAAACATTAGCATCCAATGTTAATTACGAACCGTCCGCATCGTCTCTCAGTTCGCTCACTGTATTTATGCGAATCAGATCATAAAATATGAAGCCAACATTTTTTAGGTGATGAATATAATATTTAATAATATAATAATACTTATTTAATACAGTCAAATTATATAGGTAATTAATAAATATTTCTGCCCTGAAACAAAAATAATACTGTCATGAAATACGGACATAACTAAAGGTATTTACTTTCATTTTGGATCGCTCGAGTACATCTAACCTAAGCTAGTATCATGGTGCAATATTACCAGAGCAAAAAATAAATAAAAGAAGTAGTTCTTTAACTCACCACCCTGTGAAAATCCCGAAACGTAAGACAGTTTAGGAGAGAGAGTTTTTATCTCACGAATAATCAAAATTTTCAAAAATCTCAGAAATTTTCCATTTTCGCGTCCTACACGAAACGGTTTATAAATTGTCATAAAGAAAACAAGATGCGAATCAAACGAACATAAATCCGTTATCAACATTTTCTTGAGTGACGTGACATTTATGTAAAACTGTGATACGAATTTAATATGAAATAACAAAGCGCCCGGGGCATGAGTTATTTTTTACATTTCACATCGAGACAGTTACTCGGATCAAATCGAAGCGGTCTTTTGTTCTCGGTCGGTTTCCTTGTTCGCTAGAGGGCGCGGGCGTTAATACAATAATCTGGTGTCTGCATAAAAATTAACCGGTGTGTAACGGTACCGCGCGTAGGAGGCGCACCTCGCCGCGCGCCCGACGCCGGGCCATCGGGCCCTCACCTCCGACCTGCTCGTAACTCGCATCACGGCGACGATACATCAGGTTCACGTATTACTAATTATGTCATTCCGGTATTACGCCTTTTTGAAACTTACCACATACGTACACTCCGCATGATAGCCATAAACAGATAAAATTAGTGTCGGTACCTACATAATGACGTATTGCTACGCTGTAGCAGGATGTTCTGCTACTAGGGATCTAAAGTTACGACATTAACGTTTCAAATTGTCGAATTCAGTTGGACAATGCCGTTTGTGACATGACAGGTGATCATATCATCGCACAGTGTGCATGATAAGTAGGTACACCGATAGTGTCAAAAAGTATGTATACTTTTTGGGAAGCAATGGAATGTGATACGTTTGATTGGAAACAACAGATAAAAATACTGTGATCAGATTCACACCCAAGCTTACCCAGCTCCTTGTAAAATCGCATCCTGTTTTAAAAGACACGTTGTATTTGATGGCGAGCAACATTTCAGTTAGTTTTGGATCCTGAAATTCAGTATGTTTATCGGGAAGGATCATTTTTAGAGCTATCACTGACGATTGTTTATGATTTTGGTAACTGTACCTACTTATTGTTAGTTGCACAAGTGCTCACACAAACAATTAAGTATGTAGAAAGTATGTCCTGACATGATGTCGACGTTAAATTGATATCCCAAGAATATTAATAATTAATGAAAAGGATCATCAATATCAACCGAAGGAACAAGAACATTTATTATATGAAAGTTAAACATTAATGGTAAATTCTCTTTTACTTTCTTTTTACATTGTGTATCTGGACTGGTGGAACATTAAAAACTTAATCATATCAATTAAATCGGCACCGCTCACTATAAGATGAGATCGTTACACGTGCGCGTTTATAAGGAGAAATCAGCACGGAGATATAGTCTCATCATTAAGAGCCATTCGTTAAAACCTACAGACAGTAAAATCTGTAACAAGCAACGTAATAAATGGAATAACAATGAATAAAATGGCAATAATAGCAGGTGAAATCGCGACAGGTCCGGGTCTCGGGTCGTCGTCCGTAATTATAAATAAAATACGGCAACAGCGCAGCGCCGCCCGCCGCCGCCCCCGCGCGTCGGCGTGCCGCACCGTGCCGCGCCGCTGTGTGCCGCGTCGCGCCGCACTCCTCCCGACACCTAACCTGTATCACTTTACTCACTGCTTTCAGAGCACAATAGTGCATTATTGTCCTTATATGGACTTTTATACTTACTCGTTCCAAATTTTGTTACGAATACAAGCTCACCCACTAATGCAAGGATATGGGCGGTATTTGGAAGTTTTGTGGTTAAATAAAAGTCACTTGGTCATACCGTTTTATGGTAACTTGTTCGCCAAAAAGTAAGGAAACCCAAAGCTTAATTTTATGCAGCGATGTAGAACTTGTAGAAGTATCTATGCAAATCTGCCCGTGCCCTGTGCATATAGGTTCTGTTTTTACCCGACTACAGCAAAGGAATGAAGGGTTATGATTTTAGCAGTCTATGTATGTATGTATGTTTGTATTATGTTCCTCCGTACCGCCTAAACTATTCGTTTTGATGAATAAGGTGACAATCGATTCGTTATTATGTAACGGGCTACATTTTAACCGACTTCATTCAGTAGTCGGGATTTAGTTTTAGAACTACATACTTGTTTACGTGGTCGGGTTATAGTTTTTTAAACTTTTTTTTTCTGTTTAGTCTTTGTTGCTTTTACTGATTCATTCGTTTTCAATAACGAAGTGGAGGTTTCGTCATTCTTGCTAGCTTAAATTTCATTTATTATTCAATATTTACGATTTTTTTTTTCTAAACTTATTTTGGACACTAAAGACATTATTTATACAAATAAATGGTGCTTGCATTGACGTTGAAGACGCATGGACGCTTGCAGCGTTACATCGTCATGTCTGTATTAAATTGGAAACACAAGTCGCGGCAAAATCGTCGCATTTGCGTAGCGCCTACGTTGGCCTACGGTAGACGCGTCCAGAGAATTTTAAATAGGGTAAGGTACCAAATGGTATTAAATCGTATGTTACAACTGAGCTGGTTTCAGACCAGTTAATATATTATTTACTAGCTTCTGCCCGCGACTTCGTACGCGGATCCTGTTGCTTATGCCAGCGACAACGGGGTCGTCAAAGTCGAAGACCTGAAACGTCTGATGTCGAATTTTAAGAGCCCGGGGACGGGAATACAACGGGATGCGCGAGACGATTCGAGACGTTCCAGATCTTTCATTTTTGTAAGTCAACAGGAAATGCCCATCAGACTAAACATTTTTATAAGTCAACAGGAAATGCCCATCAGACCAAACAACACTTGCTGAGACGTCATTCCTATGTGTTATGGTATAGCTGGGCTCTTGGAGTTCCACACCAGGTGTTCCAGATCTTCGATTTTTATAAGTCAACAGAGAGTGCTCATCAAATTGAACAACTTTTGCTAAAACTTCATTCCTATATATATGTTATAGTGTAGCTGGGCTCTTGGAGTTCCACATCAGGTGTGCCAGATCTTCAGTAGAAAATGCTCATCACGTGGAACAATTTTTGCTATGGTACCATTTTTGTATCTCTTATAGTTCAGCTGGTCTGTTGCGGTTCTGCATCAGGTATTTGTTTCTAAGATAAAAGTCAACAGGAAATGCCTATCAGACCAAACAGCACTTGCTAAGACGTCATTCCTATGTGTTATGGTGTAGCTGGGCTCTTGGAGTTCCACAACAGGTGTTCCAGATCTTCGAGGTGTTCCAGATCTTCAAATTTATTCTCACAGCAGAAAATGCTCATCACGTAGAACAATTTTTGCTATGGTACCATTTTTGTATCTCTTATAGTTCAGCCGGTCTGTTGCGGTTCTGCATCAGGTGTTTGTTTCCAAGATAAAAGTCAACAGGAAATGCCCATCAGACCAAACAACACTTGCTAAGACGTCATTCCTATGTGTTATGGTGTAGCTGGGCTCTTGGAGTTCCACAACAGGTGTTCCAGATCTTCGATTTTTATAAGTCAACAGAGAGTGCTCATCAAATTGAACAACTTTTGCTAAGACATCATTCCTATATGTGTTATGGCATAGGTGGGCTCTTGGAGTTCCACAACAGGTGTTCCAGATCTTCGATTTTTAAAAGTCAACAGAGAGTGCTCATCAGATTGAACAACTTTTGCTAAAACGTCATTCCTATATATATGTTATAGTGTAGCTGGGCTCTTGGAGTTCCACATCAGGTGTTCCAGATCTTCAAATTTATTATCTCAGCAGAAAATGCCCATTACGTGGAACAATTTTTGCGATGGTACCATTTTTGTATCTCTTATAGTTCAGCTGGTCTGTTGCGGTTCTGCATCAGGTGTTTGTTTCCAAGATAAAAGTCAACAGGAAATGCCCATCAGACCTAACAACTTTTGCTAAGACGTCATTCCTATATGTGTTATGGCATAGGTGGGCTCTTGGAGTTCCACAACAGGTGTTCCAGATCTTCGATTTTTATAAGTCAACAGAGAGTCCTCATCAGATTGAACAACTTTTGCTAAAACGTCATTCCTATATATATGTTAGTGTAGCTGGGCTCTTGGAGTTCCACATCAGGTGTTCCAGATCTTCAAATTTATTATCTCAGCAGAAAATGCCCATTACGTGGAACAATTTTTGCTATGGTACCATTTTTGTATCTCTTATAGTTCAGCTGGTCTGTTGTGGTTCTACATCAGGTGTTCAAGTTTCCAAGATAAATTATAGCCTATATCCTGCCCAGACTTAATACCTATACAACAACAAAAAAATCATTCAAATCCGTCCAGTAGTTCCGAAGATTAGCGTGTACAAACAAACAGACAAACAGACAAACAGACAAACAGACAAACAGACAGATTTTTTTTTTTGGATTCGTGCTCTTTTACTGTTTCTAAACCCCCCTCAATTATTATTTTTTTAATATATTCAATGTACAGACAAAGTTTTTCTACTGTTTTATTATATGTAATAATAGATAATAATAATTTATAGAATATATGTATAGAATATGCACACTGCACAGCCATAACTTACGCATCCCGGTGTTTTAATTACACGAACGTGTTAATGTCATAGGTAACCGCGTTATCAGTTACCAGCGGCTAAGTCCAACTGTCGTGCACATGTCGGTTAGATGAGTATTTGTAAAAATTTAAAAAGTGGTAACATAGAGGATAGGGGTAGAGGGTGTGGTGCGGCGGAGCGTGGCGGGCGGCGCGTGCGCAGGACACACGACCAGCACGTGCTGAATTCATCACTTTTTCCACTCGGTAGACCGTTGGACGTTGTTTCTCGTTACCGCTATTCAAGTAACGAGCGCCAACTAAAACGTATGTTGCGGAAACTCTTTTGCATGGCAACTGGTGGTCCCGATAACCTTTGGCGCCTGCCTCAATGAAGTTAGCGTAGGCGATCTAGTTGTTTGTTCACAGCGGCCACCCAGTGTGCAGATATTATCCTTCATATTTTTACATGTTTTCTCGTTTTATTGGATTTGTTTATGGCCGTTTACAAATATATCAATTATTAAACCCACGCTGTTTGCCAAAATAAAATACGTCTTTATTCTAGACTTTGCATCATTATGTAAATATTATTTTCAAACAATGTATACAGTGCAAAGTGCTATGTTTTTTGGGAAATAAATACTTTTTATTATTATTTATTATTATTATTTGAAGTCGTTGGATTAAATGTTCACTATGTATTGTGATAAGTGACAATAACATATTTTATAAGAAGATATATTAGCTA
This sequence comes from Xestia xanthographa, assembly GCA_905147715.2. NCBI lineage: Eukaryota > Metazoa > Arthropoda > Insecta > Lepidoptera > Noctuidae > Xestia > Xestia xanthographa. The sequence goes on along the minus strand of LR990655.1, from coordinate 15,989,246 downwards.
AGGAATGTGATCTAGGATTTTAAGTTGATCCGTCGTAAAACGAGGTCGTAGCAACATGTTATATACGTTGTCTAATAGAAACTTTAATAATTACATAATGCAACACATTAGATATCAATATCCTCCGGACATCTTGTCTATTTCTAGTTAGAAACAGGTGAATGTGTGGCAGTTAAGCGGGTACCCGCATGATTTCTAAAATACACGCGGCGTGGAATAGAATTGTTGTAGGGAAACTTGCCCTTGCTCTAGCAATAATTTAACTGAAGGTTTCCATTCTCAGTCCAAGAATACAGGCCAGCTGATGTTCATTATTTACCACTGTGATCAACCTTCACACATTGCTAGAAACATGTTTCACTATGTCAGGATTGTCTACTATGTAACCCTATCGCTCCCATAAGACTGCTTTTTCACCAGAGATGTGCTATACAGCTATGCTGCGAGTATATAATAGCTAAGCTGTGAAACTATGTGACCGTTTCCACTGATATTAAGACCCTTCTAACCCTAAAATCAGCAACTCTATTTGTGATGGTTCAAACTTCGTTTGAAATACTGTTACAATAAAGTTCTAATCAGCTTGCACTACAAAGCGGTTGTTACGCCAGTCACTGCGGCCGAATAGTGCGAAATGAGTGGTTTTTGGCGATTTACAAATAATCTTTTGATTGGACTAAAAAAATAAAACTATATAGTTCAGTTAGTATGTAAAGTTTCATGATCTAATTTGAAGTATTTTTTTAATCTCAGCGGTTTATTGTTCGACTAGCTGTTGCCCGCGGCTTCGCCCGCGTGCATTTCGGTAACTGTCCCACTGTAACGGTAACACACACTATTTATTCCTTTAGTATGATTTACTAAAGGAATAAATAGTGTCCTACATGTTAATCCAGGTTACAAACTATCTATGAGCCAAATTTCATAATCATCACAATTAATTATTATCATCACAATCACCATCACTATCACAACCACCATCACTATCACAACCACCATCATTATCACAATCACCATCACTATCACAACCACCATCATTATCACCATCACAATCACCGTCACTATCACAATAACCATCACCATCACAATTACCATCACGATCACAATCACAATCATCATTTTAACAATCATTATCATCTTAATCACAATCATCATGAACACATTTGCCATCACTATTACAACCACAATCATTATCACTATCACCATCACCATCACCATCACAATCACCATCACAATCATTATCACAATCACCATCACTATCACAACCACCATCATTATCACAATCATTATCACAATCACCATCACAATCACCGTCACTATCACAATCATCATCACAATCACCATCATGATCACAATCACTATCGTCATTTTAACAATCATTATCATCGTAATCACAACCACTATCATCGTAATCACAATCATCATCATCACAATCTCCATCCTCGTCATCACAATCTTTATCATCGTAATCACAATCATTATCATCGTAATCTCAATCATTATCATCTTAATCACAATCATCATGATCACAATCGCCATCACTATCACAACCACAATCATTATCACAATCACCATCACTATCACAATCACCATTACTATTACTATCACAATCACTATCACCATCACAATCACAATCATTATCACAATCACCATTACTATCACTATCACAATCACAATCACCATCACAATCACCATCACAATAATTATCACAATCACTAACCTCGTTATCACAATCATCATCATCGTAATCACAATAATTGTCACTGTAATCTCAATCATTATCATCTTAATCGCAATCATCATGATCACAATCGCCATCACTATCACAATCACCATTACTATCACTATCACAATCACTATCACCATCACCATCACAATCACCATCACAATCATTATCACAGTCACTAACCTCGTTAACACAATCATTATCATCGTAATCACAATCATCTTCATCATTATCACAATCACCATCACTGTCACAATCACAATCACAATCATCATCGCTATCACCATCACAATCACCACCACAATCACCATCACAATCACCATCATTATCACAATCGCCATCACTATCACAATCACTATCACAATCACCATCATCGTTATCAAACTCATTATCATCATCATCACAATCATCATCATCATTATAACAATCATCATCATCGTTATCACAATCATCACCATAAATCAACAATAACCCTGTATAGAAGTCGAATCCGCCATCTTCTGGATCTCAAAATAAATGCCATTTTCGAAATCAGCATCCCTTATAATCTCGGTTTCGACACCCATATTGATTTTTAGACATTTCAACCCCATCGCACTCCAACAGGGAATGATGGTAATTCAGGTCCGCCACATTAAATCTTAAAATCGTTGTTTTTGTAATACACCCGACCCAATTCACCATACAAACAATACCTTTGTTGAATTTCAGGCTTTGTTACCTACCCCATTTCCGCCTTTAAGGGTTGAATGCTGCAAAAACCTGAAACACATATGTTAACTCATTTATCGATAGGAGTACTCCTGTTAAGTTTCGAATAAAGTAGTCTAACTAATCTTATTTCCCCATGTAATCTTTGGACCCCCGTTTTTACCCCTTTGGGGGTTGATTTAAAAAATCCTTCCTTAATTCACCCCTAAACCTCGTAAAGAACCTATGTGCCAAATTTGGAATCTCTAGACTCAGTGGTTTGGGCTGTGCATTGATTTTTATACTTTGCCACCCCATTTCTCCCTCTTAGGGGTTGAATTCTGAAAAAACCTGAAACCCGTTTCTACTCATTTATCAATAGGAGCACTCCTGTGAAGTTTCGAATAAAATAGTCTAACTAATCTTGCCCCGTTTAACCCCCTTAGGGGATGAATTTTGAAAAATCCTTTCTTAGTGCACCCTTAGACCACATAAGGAACCAATGTGCTAAATTTAGAATCTCTAGACTCAGCGGTTTGGCCTGTGCATTGATTTTTAGACTTTGTCACGCCGTTTCCCCCTCTTAGGGGTTGAATTCTAAAAAAAGCCTGAAACACGTTGCTTTTCATTTATCAATAGGAGCACTCCTGTGAAGTTTCGAATAAAATAGTCTAACTAATCTTGTTTCCCCATACAAACTTTGGAGCCCCGTTTAACCCCCTTAGGGGGTGAATTTTGAAAAATCCTTTCTTAGTGCACCCCTACACCACATAAGGAACCTACTTGCCAAATTTGGAATCTGTAGACCCAGCGGTTTGGGCTGTGCGTTGATAGATGAGTCAGTCAGTCAGTCAGTCAGTTTCTTCTTTTATATATTTAGATTTGAAGGTAACTTTGGATTTTTTTTCTATCCAGAAAAGTTTATGGAATCGTGTTTTCGTCACACATAGTACTTAGCATTAATCCTCAACTTTACCATATATTTATTTTAAAATTAATGCTGCAGTATTTTAGGCGTAACGGAGGATCATGCTAAGCCATTTGAGGGATATATAGCCCATAGGCTATGTAGCGGTGCGAGTAAGATGTGGTATGAAGATGCGGCGTCGCAAAGTAGCTGCGCGAGAGATGCGCAGCTCGAGCTATGCTATGTATCGATAGTAGGGAAGCGGGTAGGCTCTGCTCTGCACATAGCTACACCACTCGCGACCATCCATAGCACGCATCCTTTCATATAAAAACATATCTTAGTTGAATCCGTTTCCACCAGTGCTAAGCTATGTGCACGTGCACCAATGAATATGACTGGTGGAAATCAAAAACATCCATAGAAACGTAGAACGTAGTATAGCACATCATCATCATCATCAGCATCATATTAATGTTCCCACTGCTGGGACACAGGCCTCCTCTCTATGAGAGGGAATGGGCTATGATCCACCACGCGGGCCCAGTGCGGGTTGGTAGATGTCACATGTCTTCGAATTTTTGGTTCTAGGACATGCCGGTTTCCTCACGATGTTTTCCTTCACCGTTTTGAGAGCAGCGGTGATGAAATAAATTACACAAAGTAATGCGCCTGCCTGGGTTCGAACCCACCACTTACTGTTCGTAAGTCGGGGCCGCCACCGACTGGGCTACCGCTGCTCTCCGTCTGCGTCTCCGTCGTATAGCACATGTCTGGTGGAAAAGCACCCTAAGAGTTTGTATTTATTTATTTATTTATGGCTCTCCAACAACTTATTCACTAATACACATACAATAAACACAGTAGAATTTTCAGATTACAGTGAACTTGTCAATTATAGGAGTCCACAACACTTGCAAAATTATACGAGTTTAACATAAAGCTTAAAGCAGTACACTACGCAAACTACTTACAAAATAAAATTACAAACTAAACTAAATAAGTATACACATGACAATACAATGTGATAACTAAAACGAAATACAAACGAACAAAATGCGAATGAGACAAACTATTATTCTTCTTCTATTATTATTGTATTATACAAACTTAGCAGAACGTTATAACCGACTTCTACCAAGGGTGTAAAAACACCTCGCCAAAAGGCACTTCTCGCCATCATTGCGATTATTTTTTTGTTCTACACCATACCTGGGAACCTTCTAGTTACGGAGATATTGGGGTCAAAGTTACTTTTTGACAAGTTTTGTTTTTAATATAAGATTTTTACTTTAAACACCTCTACGACCCCCGTACTATTCAATCCATCCATCAGCATAATGTTTTGAGTGCATTACATTGAGTTCTACCACAAAACATGATTTTTCACCCAAAAAATAAAGTTGTTTCCCAGTAATATTTTTTGCGTAAAGTTACATAGTTTGATGTACAGAACGCTTCGTTGACGGCTTCGGATAAGGTTGTTTACACCCTGTATAACGGTGGCGGGGATCCCGATTCTGCTGCCTTCAGCTTCAGCGTCAAGCACTAGCCCTGATATACAGAACTTAAGTTATATTATTTTGACGGGTATGCTGAGCACTCATGCTCAGCATACCCGGTCTGGGTTCGATTCCCAGAGCGGGTAAAGTGTTATTGGGGTTTTCTATCAGGAATTTCTCAGCAGCCATGGTGTCTAGATTTGTTCACGGTTGTGGGCAGTGGGGTCGCCCCTATTACATGGAACTTAAAGATAACTGGCGAAAATCAGGTACCTACACCTCTGCCTGGCGTAAGGCGTGATGTTATGTATGTTAGATATTTACTATAAGTAATAACAAATATTAAAAAAAATCGAAGATCGAAGATTCTTTTGATTTCTTAATTCTTTGGACTTCCAGATGAAAGGAACGAAGGTACGAATATTGACGGGTTGAGAATGTACAGATTAGAATGGAAATTCTTTGAATCCAGAGACACTTTGAGCTTGCTGCCTTACCCCAAATTAACTTTTCATCATCCAACCATCCAACACCCAACTCCAACCACTCAAATTGCAAATATAAAGTGTTCGCCGTTGAGTGTGTATGTGTTCCTCTGTAATGGATTGTCATAGCAACGTCGCGGGTGACGCTATGCGGCGGTGGTGTCGCGTCAGGTGTTGTCCACGGTGGGTGAGCGCGGCGGCAAGTGCGCCCGCGCAGCGCCGGCCACGGTTGAGCGTCGCCGGCAGTTGGGCACGCGCCGCGCACGCGACAGGTGGACGTCACGCAACGTTACATACATGTAGGTACTAATGCCACTTGAATAGTAACTCATACTCATTAGAAAACCTAGAAGAAACGACAAATTCTGATGATGACTTCCGTCTTTTTGTTAGTGTTTCTTGTCCATACCTATTTTATAGGTCATGCATGATGCGGTGCTAGAAATTTCAATGTTTGTGTCGTATCAGTCTAAGCAACCTTCACTACATATTATAATACAAAGTCCTCCGCCGCGTATGTCTGTCTGTTCGCGATAAACTCAAAAACTACTGCACCGATTTTCATGATATTGCACCAATGGATAGAGTGGTTCTCGAAAAAGGTTTTAGTATATTTGTCAAGCGGGCGGGTGAAGCCACGGGCATCAGCTAGTGTATTATAAAAGGAATGCAGATATGACTTGGATGCCAATCATTTCAGAGCAATGTTTTGGTTGGTTCTCCTTACAGTTGAGCTTTTCGTAGATTAGCTTGTGTGTAATAATGTTCTGATCACCTTTTTTTTTTTTTTTCGGGTGGTAAATCATCAAATGACTCCTCCCGCTCTGGGCGGAGCAAGAGGGAGTGTCAGACTTTTACTGACTAAAACCCATCCATGTTCCTTCATCGCCCTTTGTGTTCCGGGGCCACGGTATCTCTTTCGAACAGTCCTGCAACCCCGGCAGGCATCGGCCCTTGCGGACCCCTTCCTATTGCTGACTCTCTTTGAGGCGCGCGTGGAACACGAATGCGTCGTCGACACGGCCTGTCGTCATGAGACGGACGGACGGCGAGCTAGCCCATAGCCCACAGTCCACAGGCCCGCGCCTACGGCGGCCCCCGACGCCCGGGGCGTCTCCCGCGGCGGCCGGGACGCTGGGAGGTTCATTCTGATCACCCTCTGATTCACTTCCTAATTTCAACCTCTGATTATTTTAATACCTTAAACCACACTTAAGTACAGGAAGCGCAAAAACATATTAAAGGTCGGTATCACATAGCTGACATATTTTTTTAACTGAAAGTGGCCTTGGGTTGGACATAACGGGTGCTTTAACTTCATGTATAACAAACGCGACATTAAGGTTTAATGTCATTTTTAAATATCAATTTTAAATGTTACAGAAGTGGATCAGTCGTGAAGTCATGACAAGTGTAAATGAGTCGCATGTTTTGGCGATTTATTTGACGGCAAGCGATACTTCCATTTGCGAGTGGACACGAGGCTCGAGGGACCGAGGGGCCTGCTCGAAACTCGAGAGTGCTTCGAACTCACGTACCACGCTTTACAGCTTTATCACCCGTTATTATTCTTAATATCATGTTGTAGGTACGGCGACAACGCATTAACCTCGCGAAATTCGTGAGCTTTTTCATACCCTACGTGATGTTCATAATTGATATTGCCTTTATATTGCTGAAGAAAATAATGTAAAGGAAAGCCTTTACGCGTGTTCTTAAATAAATGTCTAAGTCCAGTAGAACGAAGCGTTATTCCCAGCTTAATAGTTTTCCGAATGCGAACATAAATCACATGATGACTGTTTCGGAGAACATGAGCCTCACTATAAACAAGTTCACCGCATCGTGTGTACATCTTGGATCTTTAGATTAAAATCCTGCCTGTTTGCAAAGATTTTGAATTCCACGGATCGAAAAAACTCTTTAAAACTCATTACACCACCACCGTTATGGACCGATAACAGCGTGAAATTCTGGTAATTGGTAATGTTGAGGTATCTGCGCTTGTTCGTATATCTACCGTCTGCATATTCCGACATTTATGCATCATCTTCAGTCCAGTCCAGCAGTTCGTGTTAACACAACTAACTTTAATTTTTACATTAATCTCAAAGATACCCCGTTGAAAATGTTGTGTAGCATACACATAGGTGCCTTGCTAAATGTAATTTACCCACATATGAACAAGAAAACGCTTTAGTTTATTCATTATGCTATTCTTAGTTACTACCTAGTTACCTACCCATGAAACTTCTGTTACAAGTTGAGAATGCATTTTTGAATTAAGAAAAAAAGTACCAAATCTTTCAGCATAGGTACCAACAGGAATATTAGCGCTCGTATTACAAATTCCATAGTGTAGTCGCAATGGTATTTAAAATACCGTATTGAGTGAGTCGCAGGCAGGCGTCGGTGTCCATTACGTTATAATCAATCATCGTGTACGTTCAGGTTTCAATCTGCTTTGCGCCGCTTTTGGCCAGGCGAGGCTTTCGACACGGGCGCAATCAATATAGCAGATAAGTGCGATAAGATCCGACGCAGCCTCGCGGCCGTCGTTGTCGTTTTGCAGCGCACTTCCGCGCCCCGCGCACCTCCCCGCGCATCCCCCTCCCCCACTCAACTAGCCCCGAGACATCTTCATCTGAAGCCTTTAACTATCTGCCACACTGTCTGCTCTTTTATAAAGATGTATTCTCCTGAAAGGCTATTTAGCTACTTTTCTAGTTAAGGGAAGTTGTCTTTTTTTCTGTTCAGTTCCCATCAGTGTCTCAATATTTTAAAACCGGTTGCTAAACCAATAAGAATCACAATACCTTGTAACTAAGTAATTCGAGTACTTCGTTACAGCTCAACGTAATGTAGATTTTCTCGTAAGAAGTAAGCTGTCAACAAACGATTAAAACCACGCGAGAGAAGTAAGATCACGATTCTTAAATTTACCAATTATCGTGACTCAACAATTGTAAAAAAAATATTGGAATCCACCATAATACGTACGACCGACGTAAGTGCATGGCAGTAGCGCGTGCGCAGTGTTTGTGAAGTGCCCTTAACGACTTAAGTGTTGATGTGCGGGAGTGGGATCATTTATTATTTTATCGTATGATTGAATCTTGTTTTTGATTCAGTTCATGTTACAGACAGACATATCTCAGATATTCTTGAAAATACACTGATTTAATTTAAATACAGACTCATAACCTTCCGCTGCATGTTCGACAAGCAACGGTACATTTGCATGCTCATCAATACACAATATACTCAATATTTTTTAAATGTTTTTATTCTTCTTATTCGTAATAAGTATAGCTATGTTATTTTTTACTTTCTACAATCTGTGCAGTATATTGCGAGATAGTCGGTGTTCGTGACAAACGCAGAGTTGGAAGTAACAGGCTTCTCACCTGATATGGTGATGAATAGGTTCATTACGTTGCATGTGGCGTGGTGTGTGTGTACGATATCGCTCGAACCCACGTACTAATAATAAATCCAATTCCAAACGTAAGTATGTCGCGAATGGACGAATGTATCAACGCTGCGTGTTTGTGATCATCATTTATGTAGAAGCGGGTATGCGGGCACAGGTGCGCACGCGCGGTCACGCCAGGTAGCCGCTCTGCCACACACGCCTCGTGTCCACCTGTGTTCCTAAACACTGACCATTATCACTAAAACCAAAGATTAACAAAAACTAAAATAATTGCTTCCACAGATGGTGCTGATTAACACTCATAACAAAAGGGTGTCAAAAAACAACGATAGTAATCTGTAATGGTCCCGCTGTGTGCATTATTAGTTTTATCTAAAGCTGTTGTGCCATAGAGTGCGACTTGACCTAACTCGCTGGATTTCAAATGGTTATTTAATAATAGCCGAATGAGATAATTAGGTGCCTACCAGCCTCTTAAATAACAATGTGAAATGTTGTTTGAAGTCGATTAGTAATGGAAACTATCCATTAATGAGCGACATGAGACGGCTGCTATCGTCGGCAATAAGTTACACGAGCATTAGTAAACTAGGGAGTAATTGCGGAGGCGGGCCGATTTCCTAGCTAGTGCTGAAGCAATTAATACTCACAACGTGATCAACAGCGCCGATCCCGTCTTCGTAGTACATTACAGATCGATGACACAGTTCACAAATAACAATACTATTTATCTTTGTCCCACACTTTGTTGCCTTATTTAGTTGTCAATGTAATTAAGAAGCATACAATATTTTTCACAATAAACTTGACCAGGAACCGTCATATTTCGAAGTTTACCTTTATGGGAAATTCAATGTTCATATGCTCTGCGTGACGTCGAATTGGATTAACTAAAGAATGAACCGTTTATCAACACAAAAGAAGGAACAGGAACTAAGGTGATGAGATGACTTGACACGTTATTTAAATTTGAAACAGGTCCATACGTCCGACATTTTATTCGTTGTTTGATTGTTGTGTCGGTGTATTCCAACCAGTTTTTGCACAGCGACACAAAAAATATTGCACCATATGGAGTCTTATCGTCTCTAAAATAGGCTATTTAATGAACAACGAAAACATATGGCCAATTAATTTCTGCTAGCTTCTAAATGAACACATTTGGAACGAATTTGAAAGGTGCAATAAAATATTAGATCTGCACTGCCTTATGGCACGAGCCGGTAGCAAAACCACTGTAATAGAATGTACCCGTATTTTTATATTAAACAAGAAGTACGTAACATTGGAAGTCACTGGGTGCCAAACTGCCAGGGCTATGCAAATGTATGTATGCAGGCGAGGAGTTACGACCTTGAATAAATTTCTCCACCTACAGTGCAAGAGACATTTGGCTGTTCACAGTTCGTAACGATTAATCGTATTTGTTATTCAATTTTCCCTGTATTCAAAAGCGCGAATAAATATGCGTGGTAAGTCACAACCTGCTCAAAAGCGGGTTTCTCGACGCGTCGAGGCGACCATCTGGTGGGCGAGAGCTTTTTTTATTTTCCAAACGTGTCGTCTTGGATTCTCGTTTTTTGCACTGGCTGGCGCTCGCTCCTTTTCTTTTTTTATATTGCTGAGTTGCAGTTAACAGGTGGCTGGCCGTGTGCAGGTGAGACCTGAGATTTTAACTCGCGTCAGGTTCACCTCAGTGTGAAAAATTACGCGTGCTACCAGGCCAATTAACATGTTCCAAATTTTTATTTAAATAAGTATAATCAAATTACAAGTTTTTTTGTAGAAATTGGATCCGATAGTTAAAAGTTTACGGTGTATTGCGGTGAGTTTTTATTTTCCTTTCTTATTTTTTTTTTGTTTTAAGAATTCAACACACCTTATCGTTATTTATTTATTTTTGTTATGATTCATACATATAAGACCCAATTAAACAACAAAATTCGACAATATTACGTTCCCTGAATAGGTTTTTATTTCTTTTTGTTTGATTATATGACGTAAAATTCAAGCAAGCACCAAGACAGATATTGTTTTCTTACAAACTTATATACATATAATATAAATATACAATGAAAAGCTTCGTAGCATTTCAGAACCCACCATGACAGTTTAAATGAGCTGAGTTTTAACGGATAATCAGGTGGGTGTATCGCAGAACTCGCGGGGGAAAGACGGTGTCCATGTCCACCAGTGTCCAGTGAATTAATAAAGACACGGTGATATAGCGATACATAAATATCGAGTTGGTTATTACATTAATTAACTCTTAAATGTATGTTTTACTTACTTTAAATGCTCCTGGGTCTCGACAGAGATAACGACAAAATCCCTAACTTTCGATTGCTAATTACTAACGAATAAATTCGGCTGCAGTAATGATGTTTGCGAGTAAAGCAAGTCACTACATCCAAGATGTGTTTCTCGCAAGCATCATTATTGCAACCGAATTTATTCGTTACTAACTAGCAATCGAAATTTTGCAATTTTGTCGCTATCTCTGTCGAGACTGCCGGCCCAGTATACCCTTTAATACTTTTTGAAAGCGAACCTGAAAACAGAATACATTTTTAACTTTCTTAGACGTTTGGTCGTCTAAATCACGGTAAATATCCTGAAAATAAAACACTTAGATATAAAATACTATTAGAAGCGGATATTGTACTATACTATTTGCTAATCGAAGCCGGGAATAAGAGTATCTATCATCAAAACAATGAACGTCATCATCATCATGTTAGAATGGGTGCTCACCAAGGACTATATTGGAGCCTATGTCTTTCCCTTGAAGTTTTAAATAGTTTTTACTTATTTTTATTTATATCTACTTCTGAAGAGGTTAGATAGTGTTGAGTAAAGTATTTATTATTCCTTTCTTTCATATCGTATCAACAAGGATGAATGAAATGCACTACATGCGTAGGTACCTACATGGTTTATATAAATAGAAAACTAACTAAACTAGAAACTAAGCCCAATCGACATGGAAAGGCGCTAAGCTGATGATCATTCTGAGAGATTTACAACGTGTCGAATATGATATTAAGATCCAATAAGACACGGTACTACTTTGTAGGGAGTTGTAAGAGTTGGAACGACTACGAAGTCTGGGCTGATTAATATTATGTAGTTACAGTAATAAGTATCAGTAGTGGAAGTTTAGACGATCACCGATATATTCATAGATATAGGGATTATTCGATCTTTTACGTAAGTTTGTATTTTCACAATATTTTAATCCGACATGTCATGTTATTACTTTAAAGCCAAATATAGCAAGCACATAACAAAGACATCTATTTGTACTCTTAAACTTACAACAATTAAAAACGTTTAATAAATAATCAACAATCTCGGATAATACATCATTCATGGGTTTTGGGCTTAACAAGTATTAGTGTGGACTTATGTGAAAGCTTGAAAAATTGTGCCTATTACAGAGAGCGCACTCAATAGGCTGGCAGACCTGCACCGTTAGACTCCAGATCACGACGCGGCGGATTATTTGAGAACACAAAGAGATCGAGTGCCGAGCGACGGACGGACACAATCACTCATAGCGTTGCGTTTGTCATAGAGAGCTAGCGCGACAACGACGCGTCGATCACCGGCCGACACGCTTTGTCAGCCTGCTCCGATTTGTTAACTGCGCGACACTCGCGGCCCGCCCGACCCACAAACAAGCATGCGTAAATATTTCACCCGATAAACTAACGTGCCCATTCGACATGAAGCTCCGTACCTACAGCCAGCCGTCATCAACAACCCTGCGTATCGTGCGTCATTCTATATCTAATTGCTAATCATCTTAATAGGATAGGAGAAGATAGGTTTACTTAGTAAAAAGTTGGTAGGTAAGCCATGAACTCCAGGTCATTGCAGTAAGGAAAACTTGACTCTCTGAATTGCCTGATAATTTCGAAACAATTTCAGAAACTTTCTACAGAGGCGTAGTCATTTGGATTGTCCGCGAGAAGGCTGTAAAAATCGTTCACCCATAAAGTGAAATATAGGTTAAGACGGTCTCTCTCTCAAAAATTCATTCAAAGTACCGTAATCTCGTCCTTTTATTTTGTAATTTCTTCTTACCACCAATTTTGAGCAGTCGTTTAACATTTTAGGGTTCGTTTTATGGTCTTGTGTCTGATGAACATCCTCTTTTATTTCTTGTTTCGACTCCACGAATCTGAATGTTGTCCACTACAATGCATGGGCTCCACACATCCCACGAACGTTCTACCAACTTGTTGTTATTTTATGTAGGTACCATTACCTTAAGACTGCCATACAATATTATGTCTATTTTGAATACCATCTCTAAACTGTTGGCCACATTAGTTTTATTATTGGTGCAGAAGGAGTGCACCTACTACTGTTAATAATTGACAAGACATTGTATAAGATAGGCGGGTGGTTTTCGGAAGTTGACACGAATGTTTAGGTAGAACAATAGATTTGTTAGTTTTGGCGAGCGCGGATGAGGCGGTCGGCGCGTGCGGTGGCGGCGTATTGTCGGGGCGGAGTACGGGAGCCGCGCGCCCACGCAGCGCCGCAGTGCCAGGAACAGCGCCTTGTCCGTGTCAACGGTACGATGCTCAGCCGCTTAAATATCTTACTTTCACAATTGTAATAAGCGAACGTCAAGTACTCATCATGTTGGACAACAATAAGCCACGCGTCTCTGTCAGCTACGTGCATTGCGATTTACAATCTTGCAATGATCGCTGTGATGCCTTGCCTTTTACATCCACCGATCTCATTTAAACCCTGAGTAAACTTTTTAACTGGAATTCCTTAAAAGACTTTTAGAAGTTTCTACTCTTACGTCTTTACTCAGTCGATTTGGATTTAGTATTTGAGCTTGATGTGAAACAAACAGTTCCCAGTATTAAAAAGTAATTGAATTGTTGAAGATCCAAGTCTGTTTTTCATGACAGTAATATATGTATGTATGTAATCAACAAGACTTTCTCAATTAGGTACTTACCTCCTATAGTTACTAATACATTCTTCGCAGAGATATTATTATATTATAATGTTGATGGCTGGCATGATAACTATAGCGTTTAAGATATGCAAATAAAGAACTTTCATTTCGTTGTCGGAACAATGGTGATGTATTCGCGGGGGTTTGTCTAGTTGACAGTGGAGATAATAATACGATGAATAATAATAGTGTGAAAGCACAGTAATTTTACACTTAACATTTTATTATTATCAGTGATAAATGGGGAATTCTTCGAATGCCATTGTTTTTTTGTCTACGAATTAATTCCAGCAGGAAAAAGTTCTCAAAACACTCTACACTAGTTATCGATTTGATTTGTTTTCATTCAGAAGCATGTCCTTTTTTTAGTCTTAACAAAACGATAGCAATTTATGTACTAACTGATTTATTTAGCAAATTTATATTGCATAGGTTTCACTACCCTACAGGAACTGACTTGTTGCCACATTTGAACATTTCCTCCTAAGATTTTGATTGATATATTTCCTTCTGGTAGCTTATGTTTAGTAGATAATTACAGAGGACAACAAAAAAAAAACAATTTGGTAAACGTGGAAACGTCACAACGGACTGCTATCGTCATCGCTGTTAGCAAACTAAGTAGCTTGATGCAAACATTAGATGCAGTGCTCTATTATGGTACAAGACACAGTGCGAGCACATCTCACCACGCCCTCTTCCTTCGAACAAGTGAGTGCACTAATGAAGCTCTACTAAATATTCATGAAACCAGTCATCGTGCTCGCTCCCAAAACTGGAAGGCAACATTAACGCACGAAGAGTGCCCTCTACAAAAGGACCACGGGGATTGCGCCCGCGTCTAACAAATGCCTACAATGACATGACAGAAACAACCACTACTTAATTGCTAAGACTTTCTATGGGAATACCGCACCTAATTGTTATATAGTTTTGTATGGACCGAACAAACATTTAATAATCGCTGTAGGCACAGCCCCAGACATATTTGCATTTTTTTTTTGTTGTATCCTGTGATCAGATTCAGTGCTTTTTGCACTATGGAACTGCTTGTTCACCTAATGTAATCTGAGATCCCACGGAAATCTATCTCCCCATAATTATATCCCTACAAAAACATCCAAGTGAGTATATCCAGATAGTAAGCTGATGATGCTAAAAATCATTAGCAAGAAATAGCTACTACTACTACTTAATGACAGTTTTATATTTGTTATTAAAACCGTACCATGTGGCAAACATCATCCGCCGATAAGCTGTGCATATGCAAAGTTGTTGTGTTCTACCAGCTGCTTTTATAACGTGCCCTAGTCATAATCACCGTGGTTTGCATAAATGTTTGCAATGTGAACTTGTAACATCGTTGACAATGCTGAAAATTCAGTTAATGCGCTTTGACACCTGTGGACCCTGTGGCACGCCGCTAGTGCGAGGGCTCTCTGGGAGTGCTCATAATCTTATTGATTCTTAGTTAATGTTTACAGTCGTGAAATGCAATGATTTATATTGAAAGCCCTAACTTTCACTGTCAACAAAATAAATGTTTAGGATAACATAGTGGATACAGATTGAAGAGCAGAGCTGGACTGAGAAATAAGCACTCAAGATTGCAAATCAGTACGGAGGTCGCGCGGTCTCGCGCCGGTGACTTGAATGACTCATAAACACCTTGATTTACTGAACACACCGAAGATTTGTAGTGTATTAATTCCAATGTCGCTGGCCGGAAGATATTCCCGAGCCGCAACATCGCTCGCATCACATGTTCACACTCAATTACACTTTGTTATTAGTGCGGCCGGCTAGGACGCGCAACAGCGCAGCCTCTCAATCTCAACAAACAGTACCGACATAATACCTCCTCCACCAATATCACCAATCATTAAATCCACGCCACCCGTGGCACGAGCTCTCCTGATCATCATAAAAAAAATCTTATCTTTATTATCTCATTGAAAAACGAACGCGAGTAGGTAATACATCTATAAAAGAGACAATATTTATGACCATGATTTATGGATGAAATATTTTTACGTGTCGTATTTTGTGTAATCCATCGTAAATTGTTTTACTCACATGCCTCGAATCGTTTACAAGATATCATAACGCAGGTGATAGAATTGACATAGGTGTTACAACAAACAATAAAACTGACCGATGCTGTATCTCTTATATATTCACAGGAGTAATTCCAAATCATATCTATGTATGTATTTAATATACAAATTCTATGACTTGTGCTTCTTGGGGAGATATCAAGGGAATTTTGAAGATATTGCTGAAACACAGTAAAAAAGTTAAAACCTTGTAACGAATACATTATATACGGGTAACCTGAAAATTTTATTTAATATAGATAGGTAACTAAAAAATTCAAAAGACGTTGCTTATTAGTCGATAACAAGTGCAAAAAAAAAATTACCGGCATGTGAGCAACCCTAAAGCTCACAATTATATTGGAACGTAATGCTCGTTTTAATTTTATTGCTTTTATAGAGCAAGCCGCAAATCAACGATTGTAAAAGTAAACTTTGTAAAGGCCCGTGGGCTTGTATGCTCACTCACAGGCACTACGATCATACATGCACATGCATGATTCTTAAATCTCGACGATTTTTTTAAATCTTTTATTTCAAAATATTATTTTTTTACTATAAAATACCGATTGTATCATAAGGACTCTTCTTTTGTAAGTAGACAATTTTATACCAAGTTGTAAATCAATCTATCTTCACTGATGTACTAGGTACTAACAAACTGCAGTCCACAACTAATGAAGGCAGCGGATGCCCTCCTAAATTTTGTCCAGGCTGATTTATAGGATTATAATTATACACGAAAGTATCTACTCGTTGTACACAATTACTTTCTGTTTACGAGTAACATAATTTGTATGTTAATGTAATAAATGTTTAAATTAGTTAGTGTTCGTTAAGTAACACACGGGACAAACAAGCAAAGCCATTTGGTCGTTGTAAGTAGCAGTGTTCTCCACGTCATAACATTTTACTGCAGCTCGTGAAATCTAGTCAACAATCTACGTGCAGCAACATTACCATACCTAAAATAAGCTCGTGAATGATGCAATGTTTTCTCTTTGTGCAGTGTTGCATCTCAGCATCCACATGTGACGTGACGCAACGGTCTTACGTTAAATATCAATGGATGCGTAGTCGAATCTCTTCCACGAATAAAAATATTCAGCATAAATTAATATACATATTTTCCCTTTAATAACTGTGTGATACATTGTGATCGATGGTCCTCTTATATCACAAACGCCTGTAATTATTCAGATGAAATCGGACAGTTAAGTCATTACGATGTGACTAATATGCCTGTGGAAATCCGCGCGCCGTACAAATTATAACATGGCATAGTGAGCAGTATTGACATGTGGCATATAAATACCAATGGTGAAGGTCCCTAGAAGTTAGACATTCGTTAGTTTCTGCCGATGGCTTCGTTCGATATTAGAATATTTGTTAGTTATTCAAAAATATTCGCCCTCGTTATTGGCTGCAGCAGCGGCGTGAGCTATTATTGCCAGTTGCTCGAGGAATTTAGTTATAGCACTATTGATCGACATCTATTTGGGTTTCCAACTTAAGAACAGTGCAAACACCCATTATTATATTAGAGTGTAATAAAAACGAGTCGTGAACTCTGTCCGTCGCTGTTTAGTTAAAACCGTTATAAAGATCACGGTCAATCGTCCTACAAAGTCCGAGTTTAAACTATACTGAGATAGTTACCTTTCTAAATTTTCTAAATTATTGATTTTTCATGACTGCCTTGTGATGAGTTCAAATGGTTACCAAATAGTCGCTTATTGTTATGGTAGCTATTAGCTAAACTATGAGCTTCATTGAGCTGTTTTTGTTTTCATGCGTACCTGAAATATAATATGAACATTTATATATTACACACAGAAGAGAACATAAGAAAACATCATAACATAACTTAAAGTACTTATTAGTACTAAGGCACAGCTTATTTTAAAAGTAAATTCTACGATAAATAAATTCTACGAGCAGACCTGCGAGAGGAAAAAATAATTGTTGACAGTAGTGTGTGAGAACAGGAAGAGAACGAACACAAGAGATATTTTCCATTGCAAAATCTCGTAAACTAAACAAAACGTTTTAAGAGCGGTAGCAAAATATTCCACGACAGGTTCATATTATAACTTAGGATAAAAGGACCACTACTTTAAATATAGTTCGAAGTGTTAGTAGTATTGTCACTATTAAAATGATGAAGGGATGATTTTTACGAGTGTCAATAGGCATTAAGTGCGGGACTCGCCATGTTTATAGAGCCGTAGATTCAGATTAGGTGCCATTAGTACGGCGCGGCTGGACGCGACTCGTACGCCCCGTGTCATTAGCGTCCATAGCAAACAACATTACCTAGATAATAGCTCACGAGACCGGTTCTTATCGTGCTGTTGATAAAGCCTTTTTATATCGACTAATTTATTTTGCAGAAGATTTGGATTACATGGCGAAGATAACTTTGTAAATGTAAACTATGTATTTGAAAGTTTGTAGAGATGCAAAGAAATGTTTCTTAACTAAAAATGTTAGCTAGCTTTGTGGGGAAAGCTAGAAAATGTTGACTTTTAGAGCTATTGGAGAACTGCTGCTAATGAAGTATTAATTTAAAACAACTTTTATAAACTGCGAGATTCGTTAGAAACGTAAAAAGAAAATTACAAAACCGTAAACAATTTTCTTGAAGACAAGAAAGCTCGTCATACTGCCACAGAGTTGCAAGTACTCAAATGTCAGGAGAAAGCAGCGCATAGTGTCAGCCGCGAACCCGACACGTGTCGTAGTTACTAATTAGTGTAGGGTGTCAGGAGCGCCCGCCGCTGCGACCGCAGCCTGCAACGGTTACCTGCGGCGACCGGCCACCGCGACCGCGCCGGAACGTAACGCAACACCGCAACCTTACGTAGATCACATGCCGACAACTCACACGCTTCCTGAAACTTTCCCAAAATTTCCTCTTTCCTTAGCTTATGTAATTTTCCTATTTAAGGCTATGAAAAATGCAGCCATACAAGCTGGGGTTACAACAGGATCAAAAATTCGGTACGATTTGAAACGTGATACAAAGCTTCTAAATCTGCTGCTAGGAGCTTTCCAAAGGCCTAAGGTACGAATGAAATAGGCTTGAATTCTTGACGCGCTGACGGTCGGTCGCGTACGAGTATACTTTGTGCTCTAAATAGCATCATACTGCGACGCTGACATCAGCGGGGACTGACACGACAGCCGTATTTTGTTCTCGCTGACGTCACGACCGACCGTAGGCAACCGACCGTCAGCGCGACAAGAATTCAGGCCTAACTATTTCATTAGTACCTACGAGGCGCTTTTACAATTCTTGCCGTCTGGCAGGATAAGGAACTTGTTTTCTACCAATAACTATTCCCAGATCAGTGTATTGTAGATTATTATAATTTACTAATAATGTTTAGAAATCAACCTGATTTGACAAATTGCGGACACGGCTCTGGACACAGACACCTTCATGTAACAAATATTACTGAAGTAAGTATATCTCAGTCTGCGATGTCCGCTGTCGGTCCACAATTTTACCGTACTAGTCCGACTGATCCTTTAGAGTTTAGACAACCTGGTCTTAACACCTAAAATAACTCAGTTGTGAAAGCTTATATACCTACCCTTTGTTAATTTTCAATCAGAACATATTTTAAAATTAATGATAGGTGTACACAAATGAGTTATGATTAGATATCCATAACTTCTTTTGTATTAAAAGCGTGTATCGTGTTAAGTAACGTAGTTGGCTAAGTCACGCTCGACTTTATCGATGCTGCATCGCAAAAATGACGTAACAACAGAACAATCATGTTTCGATTGCGAAGAAGACGTTTCAACTGAATTACTGGTGCTGTTCACTTGTGTCGTTTTGTCATCTCAGACACTACTTCTTACTTTACTTACTTTGGTCTACATGGGCAATGAATGACTATGACACATAGTTATTTTATTGGTTCACTATCTGTCACAATGCTGTGTAATAACACAGGCGAGAATATAATTTCGAAGCAAACGAATAAAGTATTGTAAATTCATTTATATATTAATGTTGTAGTATGTACGTATATATGTATAATGTAGCATAATAATTTTAACAATAAACATCAAATCATAGGGCAATTAAAATAAACTAAACAAACTAACTTAAACTATAAACTTAAAAATGGCGTCAATAACACCTCCTCAATAATTTTTAATTAGTTATAATTATACTGCTCATATACATATAGCTCCGAAATAAGATGACGTACTCGTGCAAAGTTAAGCGTAACTTATACCAATGTATTTATTTGATTGAAAGCTCCAATTTAACTACATAGGTTAGGTAACATAAAAATGTTACTGAGGCATGTTTTTACCATAAGCGTTAATATTTTGTATGCTTTCAAAAACCAATATCAAAACTCCGAACAAAAGACATCAACGACATCAAAACGTTAACGATCAATA
The DNA here is from genome assembly GCA_905147715.2 of Xestia xanthographa. Lineage (NCBI taxonomy): Eukaryota > Metazoa > Arthropoda > Insecta > Lepidoptera > Noctuidae > Xestia > Xestia xanthographa. The sequence goes on along the minus strand of LR990655.1, from coordinate 15,968,989 downwards.
ATCAAGTACGGAAATTATAATTCACTAGCCGTTATAACGATTTGTCTGGAATTGTTACAAAAAGTATCTAGTCCACTCTGTGTTACGACGCTAGTCCATTTCCCACATAGTTGGAGGTCCGTACTAGAAGAAATCGAAGGTGGTTCGGCATAAATCGTGGGAAGATCTACATAGTTAGCCGGCGCGGGATCGGGTCGGCGCGTGTTGCTGCGCCCGCGCCGTCCGTCGGGGTGAACGTCTCACTTAACTGTTGTGTGCACCTGAGCACCGCCCGCCGCCGCCGCCGCTACTTACAACCCACTACTACGTGTTAATCCATCATCATTTAAAATGCTCCTAATTTCTTTAATCATGTCAAGTAGCTCTCTATCTTAGTACCACATCATAAATGATGGCCTATTTGAGTCGGACGAAGTAGGTTGTAGACGTTGTGTTGCAATTCAAAATTCCTTTAAGAAATGGGTATAAACTAAATTCATATCTAGGTGGGGAGCAGTGGACTGTGATAAATTCAGGGGTTACATTGCATATTATGTAAGAGGTTACAAATTGTTAAATTATGTTACGAAATTTTAGGATATATACCCTCGTGGCTCAGCATCAAAAACTTTATAAATAATCGTACTTACAGATATTTATAAACCGTAACAACATTAGAATCTGTAGCAACACGATATCTACCCATCGAACAAGGTGATAAATCCTACGTTAGATAGATATGTATCGAAAAATTACCTTCGCTGGGCCGCACCGGCACCGGCACAACAATCGACTATCGGCGCTTTTGAAACTTCGTTCCACAAATACTTGGAACAAATATTTTTATAATGAACATACGTTACGTGTTTCCTATAAATACTGGCAATTCTTTATATAACAGGTCTTAGGTATGTGAAGGTGTTTGGAGATCAGAACGAGACTGTGAATGTAGGCTATCGGTGAGTATAAACAACACGACTCTTTGTCTGGCTTCTTAGAAACTCAACGAAATAAAATCAGAATACCATGTTTTTTACAATGTTGCTATAGACAAAGCTTATTCGCCTGTCAACGTCTAAAATTAATAGGTGTTATTAATTTTAACCTAAAATGTTAATTAGTTATTTTCTGTTAGGATGCTCAAAATTATTATCGTTGCGACATTTAAACGATAGTTTAGACACAATGTAATTTGAAACCTTGTTTTGAAGGACCATACTCTATCCACATAATATAAAAAAAAACAAATCAGTTTAGCATAAACATACATATACATATGTGTTCGAGCTACAGTCGCAGACACCTGAAAAAGCGCTGAATGCTAATTTATACTTGCACAGCAACAATTCGTGGGTAACGTCAGCTAGTTTTGGAACAAAGCATCATAAAGTAAGGATTGCGCAAGCACAAGCTTCGTAACGCGACCATCTACAGACACAACACACGTTCGTACTCAAGGCTAATTCCTAAAAACCAAACAATATAGGTAAAGCATGCAAATGAAGTGAATTGTAGATCGATTGAAAATAGATCGTGTGTCAGCGATCGGGAGGCTTCGGGGCATGATCATCGGTCCACGAGCGCACGCGCACGATCCACGTTGCGGCCCCCGGCCCTCCGCCCCCACCCCCCGGCGACACTCACTGTACACAACCTTATACATTCCCAACTATTCTGATAAAGTTCACGCAAAAAATATTAGTCCAGTTACAAACTGTACCAGCCACTTGCTGTGACGTTCGGCGTCATGTTGATGTATTGATGAAATGCTTTTACATCATTGCGAAGTTGAACTAGATGAGATTTAAACAGCTACATTTTCATTACAATAAGAGAAGACAAAACTAAGTTAAGAAAATAAATGTCTCGTAACAACCAACTACGAATGGCTATCATCAGACATGATTTAAATACAGTAAAAAATAAGCAGAAAAAAAACATGTATTCTGTTTCTGAAATGTTATTAGAAACCAGAAACATACATAAAAGCCTTAAACGGCCACCATTTTTCAAATTGGCGCTTTTGGACACGTTTTATTGGTGAAAGTGCATTTTAAGAACAGAAAATAAAACGATTTCCCACTGACCTTAGCTATTGTTCGTGAAACAAAGGAGATCGAAGTAACCGCTATATAAACACGCAATTAATGATTTCTAAAATAATAATTTATGTTCTATAGATGTGGCTATCTCATTAAAAGAAATTTGTTGCCCTACAGATACATAGATTTGCGATTTTATCGTATGTTTCATCGAATTAGCATTAACAAATGAATAACTTAACAGAAAATCTAGATACGACGCGCGCGACGGTCGAAAACATAAATATTACCTAGTCTTATGGGTTTCAAATAACATTTGGTGCACCTACTTTGGTGCATTTTTATCTTTGAGCACATCATGTATTAGTAGGTACCAAGAGTCATAAACAAATCAATGTAATATCTGATATTGATATTACGAATCAGCTTTAACATGAAGTTGAGGTCAATAAATCTCCGCCACCTTAGCTGCTTGACATTGAATTATGGAAACACAAGGCGCCAGTTGAATAGGTAAACCGTAAGTACAACATTATGATGAAACGTAATTGCCTATTTCATCCAAATGTCCGTCTAAGGTGTCCGAATGTAATTACCAAAAGTCAGAATGGTCCCGCCCACGAGTGCTCTCACGCGCCGTGACCTCACCTCCACTGACAACCTGCTCACAAAAGCAAATTACACCACTATATTTAGTGAACTGCTTTTTGACTATTATCTTTATTATAGGTTTGTAACGTAATGGCTCATTTTTGTTTATATTGCCAATATATACACGTACGGTTAAGTTTTATCGATTAGTTTGCTCAGACACGCTGGCCATAAACAGTCCATTAAGTTACAATCTTTTTACAAGTACAATAAGTGGAGCTTTGTCTAGTTAGGTGAACTTTAGAATATAACAACAAACTACTGTTGCGCATTCATATTATTTATTTACATATTGCACTGTATGGATATCTGAATTATGACAGCTAAGCAGTTTGTCATGAGTGTTGCCTCTATTTAAATATTATCATACAACATACATTCCCGGAATGGGTGATCTCACATAAAGCAAATGTACCGAGTGGATGGAGGACGTAACTCCGCCGGAGTGACAAGACAATCATTGTAGTGCGCCAGTGTACGACGCGTCGCGTATATCTAGCCAGACAAATTTACGTTTGCGCCGATGATAGACAAACAATTCAACTACAAACCTTGCTATTCATTCTACTTGGTACTCTCCAATAAAACTTCATTTGTCGAAATACTAGCACATTAATTTCTAAGCAAATAGATTATACAGATGCTCACGATAAAGCAAGCCCATGCTTCTACAACGTATTTATTGAAATAGGATGACATAATTCAACTACCATGTTGAATATTTAAAAAAAAAATGAAAACTCAGTGGGTCATAGATAAAAGCATGGACTCTTATGTAAACACTCATAAACAGTCATTGCACTCGGCAATTTAATAAGTAGTACATTCTTTGATCAGCGGACCGCCCGTTCCAGTCAGTTCCATCAATTAGAGTGAGCATTTAATCGGATAATGATGACAGATACCTAATAATCTCGAGACCGTTAAAATATTTTAAGCGTTTTAAAATAATAATGGCTGACATTAGTCTCTGCTAGAAGCGAATTATTATTTATTATAATACTTTACGTCTTTTAATCTTCTGGCTGCATGCAGCGTGAACTATTTAACATTCGAATGTATTAATTTTTATGACGATGTGCGAAAGAAATAAATGTCTTCACGAAATAAAAACAAGAGTCATTAAAATCGTATTTGCATACATCCTGGATTATGAAATGCACATGACTTCTTAACAAGTTACATTACCGCAGCCGTAAGTACCTACTGTTCAAATATATTTGGTAAGTGGCATTTAAAGTTTATAACTATCAAACATTTACGTTTAGATGTTTTCTTTTTAATAACAACCCTAACAATAAAGATCGACTAATGGCAACCTAAAAACACCGGCCATTTACTTTTTAGATCACAGCTTAAAACATCACGACATTGTCTCGCTTGAAAAGTAGATGGTATCATTGCATCAGTGAGTGGTGCGGAGTGCAGTGCGGCGGCGTGCGCGCAGGCTCCCGCGCCTGCGCAGTCCGCGCTCGCGTCCGCGGCCGCCGACAAGTGAACGCAATCACTAATTGAATCAGTCGCTAGTCATCGCCACCGGCATGCACTATGTAGGGCCCCCATTTACGTTGCTAAATACGGGACATTTAAGGGAGCAGTGATGTGATATGAAACCTCGTTTATAAATAAGAAGGTTAAAAACTGTCACGCTGAATAATTTAACTACTTAGGGTAATAACAAAAGAACTTTAATTGATATTATAATGTCAAAGCAGCTTGTTTCTACATCAATCAATGTGCCCCCGACTTGCCAAGTTTGGAAAGATACGAGTATGAATCCATGCCTGTTTTTTCTGTTCCGTGATCCATGCAATTGTGCAATAGTCCTCGTGTCTGTCAATATCTATTCATCTGAAATTAAGATTTTTTTTTAAAGTTGAAGCTATACGTTTGAAAAACGGGATCCCTTTTTTTTGCATAATCTTCTTTTTCCTAATATACTTTGGCATAACTGTTTTGGCATAATTTGTTTTGCCATTATAATACTTTGCCAATTTTTTTTTGGCATACTGTTTATGTTGGCATAATCATCTTGAAGGCTAATTTGTTTTGGCATAAATTGAATTTTGCATAATAATACTAGGCATAATGACTATTAGCATAATAGTATTTAGGCATACAAATAATATAAATACCGGAATCGAATTTGAGTTATTTTTACGTATTTATTTTTAATTAAAAATTCATTAAGTTGTGCTACAAAAGTTAGTGACAGAAACGAATCGCTGCAAAACCGACTACACGTAGTCTTGTCTGCCCTACCCTAGAGTGTAATCTAAGCCTGCGTAGGCGCGGAGGGGCGAGGCAGCCTGCGAGTTGAGGAGCAGGTGGTTTTAACGCTCGCGAGCGGAGCGGAGCTGGTGAGCGTAAAACAAATCTGCGACGACAAGCTCGCGTGGGACCGCCGGAGCCCCGCAGCGCCGGAGCCGTGACAGAAACCTTGCCTGCTGCATGTTGCATACTGCATGCTTGCTTGCTTGCTGCATGCTTGCTTGCATGCTGCATGCTTGCTTGCATGCTGCATGCTTGCTGAACGCATGCTTGCTGCACGCGTGCTTGCTTTATGCTTGTTGCATGCATGGTGTATGCTTGTTTAAATGTTTGCAAGCTGCATGTTTGCTGCATCCATGGTGTATGCTTGTTTGCATGCTTCTTACAGGGAAAAAACTCACATATGTTCAAAACAAATATGTTATGTATTACCTGCTTCGGAGAGATGGTTTTTTTCAATCGTCAAAATAAATTGGTATATCCAATTAGGGTATGTCTAACATTTTAGGATTATGGTTCTTTGTTATGCCTATAAAAAATATGTTTTAGTATCATTATGCGTAAATCAATTTATGCCTAACAATGTTATGCTTAATCATTATTATTATTATTGTAAATATTTTTATTTCTATTATAGGTTTAGTATGTAAATAATGTAAATATTATAGAAAATATAATATTATAAAGATTTGAAAAAGTAAACAATCATTATTATGATTAGATAAATTATGCTTAAAAAAATTATGCGTAAGCTATTATGCGTAAATAATGTTATGCGAAAATATAATTAGTAGTAACAAAAGTATGCCAAATTATATTAGGTGTTAAAATTTTATGCAAATGGATAGGGAAAAACACTTAATAAAAACAAATTTTATTAGGAAAGTCCAAAAATTGAAAGGCAAATATTAACTAAAACAGCGCTACGAATCGCTACGCATGAACTAGCTACGGAAACTGCATTTTTTCTCATTAAATTGAATATTCTTACTTAAAATATCCAAAAAGTATTATAAAAGTACATATGGATGAGGTTATAAATAGATATCAATATTAATCTGCAAGGTATACTTAAGCTCATTACTCTTTTCGTAGCTGCTACGAATTCTGATAAAAGCTACGAGAAATTCGTAGCCGCTATGCAGAAAATATTAATTGTAAATATTTGAAAAAAAAAAACATTTTTTTCTGGCATTGTGTTCATACCAGAGTCCTACGTGTCTTAATAGTAATAAATGCATGGTAACCTCAGCTTGACATCACTTTCAGTTGACGAAATTATGATTTCTTCCGCGTTATCACGCTAACAGATTTCGAAGAATCTCCGATGAAACCACGATACCGCTGACAATGCGTGGCTACGAGTGCCCAAGTAGCAGACTGAGTAACTTTGAGCATCTTAAGTCGAATCTCATCCGATGGGAATATAATGCTTCAGTTAAGTTTCTAAGTCAGCGATGACCACGGTGAAATTAATTTTAATTAATTGGATTTCTTGTTTCTGTGCCAATCAAAGTTGCACATTCAAGTGTTATGTCACCGCATATGCATTTTGAGAGTCATAATAAACTGTGACTCAACATTGTCACTATTTACAGATACTTGTTACTCGATACTTTACTACGTCTTATTGACGCCCTTAAGTTCGCTTGAAGTACCACCCACCGATAAAGCATCACTTTGCTATAATAACAAAAGGGTATTTCCTGTTTTGGCGCTAAGGCACCTATAGATCTCTATGAAAAGTTAACGGTTTCATTCTGTAAAAGTTCAGTCATTCATATGTCTACTAACAATTTAATTTCTGTCACTTTTCGAAAGCAACATTACCATACCGCACCTACACATCATTGACGTGATAAGTAGATAGGTACCGACACGCGCGTGGATTTGTTACAAGCCCGTGATAATTATTATTGGCCGACAAATCTTCGCTTAAGGGAACCGTTACTCGTGTTTTGTTGCAGTGAAAACATTCATTACTTCATTTGCATACAATGGTCTGGTGCCAAAAAATATTGGAGTGTAAACGCTTACCACGAACGCTTTTATGAAAGTTCTCTTTAGATTTATTATTATGAATAAGTATATGCATACAGTACATTGTGACAATGTAGTACTAGTTATAGGTATGTGTCTGTGGGTTGTACTGTAATGCCTGGCACGAGTATATACATCGTTGAAATACAAATAACTAAGATTGATGTAGCTACTGCTACATTTAAGCAGGTTGTATAACTGACAAGACTTTAAAAGTGGATAATATTGATCACTGATCTGTTAAAGAATAAATTTTTATTACCCTTACAAGGGTTGCTTTTTTTATTTTGAGCAGCTAAGCGGATGAGAAGTTATGGACTAGAAGCATATGCTTTACTTGCTGAATATGAAATGCCAAAGGCTTAGCGTTGCCATACAGCGTGGTAACGCCGCCAGTCTTTTGGGGACAATACCAGTTGACAGCGTTGAGGAGGATATTTTTGACGCCATTTTTTTAGTTTATTGTTTAAGTTAGTTAGTTTAGTTTATTTTAATTTAGAAATGCCATTATTATTAAATAAATACTTATCCTTGCTGAATTGTTGATGTTTGAGGTGAACATATTCTTCATTTTATGTTGTGTCTTTTGAAAACTCTTGGTATTTAATTGGAAAACTGTAATGTAAAGATGACAATTTGACTGACTAAGGTATGCTAGATCATGTGAAAGTCTTATTTAATAATATAACTTGATTATCCTCGTTGAACAATAAGCATGTACATACATATATGTATAATATACATTCGCAATACAATACATATTTTAAACAGGTCTGCCACGATGGCCCATTCACATTTGGACCTGCTATTAATTCATATAAAAAATAAACCGTAATTAAATCGGCCATTGTGATTCCTACGTGTGTATGCAAATGTACTTTTTATTATCTGGTTCAGATGCAGCAATATGGAAACAGATTCATTATATAAATTACTACCGGAAACGAAATGATACGCCTACAACATCGTCTAAAACCTACGTAATCAGGATAAATGCTCTGCAAAGATGCGTCGATTCGCAGATATGCTCTTTAAACATTAAGATATCACAAGAGTGTAGAGAAAGATGGGCTGTAAATAAAGACAAGCCATCTCCACAGTTGGCGAGCGATCTCGTAGGACTTTCGAGCGTTCGATCTGGTGATGGGCGATAAACATATTCGGCGCGGAGCTCTCTTGACGCAGATAGAGTGAACTAACGGAGCTTTTGTAAACGCAATTGTTTTAAACTATTAATTGTAACGATAGTGGCACGAACAATGCACGCACTAAGTAACAATGAAACCGGAAAAATCTTTGCACTGATGTAAGGTTTGGCCTCTTAAACGTCTCACCATACGATAAATTATGGCTACGCGTCGTGTCTCTCGCTACGTAGTTATTAAAGTATATTTCATGTACGTATACAGTGGTTCAACCAATTTGTAAAAGTAAGCGAGATTTGACACCGCTTTTTTCTTCTATCAGGGACAGAACTTACTTTTAGGAGGTAAACACTTCAGTGTTTGTTTCAGAAAGAGTTCCACTTTCATAAATTGCATTCTGATCAAGTAAACACCTGTAGACGCACAACTTTCATAATGTGCAACTTCATAAAATTCACGCAAAGTAAATGACAACTTTCACTGTGACAAGTGACATTACTTGAACATCCTTTTTGAAAGAATCGCGTCGGTTGAATAACTTTTTATGTCCGTCATAAAGGTATAACAGCAAGTGTTGTAGGCCGTGTGCGTATATGTGCTATATCGTTAAAGATTAGGAGTGTGGGGCGCAATGATTCGGTTTCGCGGGCGGAAACGGGCGCGCCCACGCGCAGGTCAGAGCAGTGACCCCGGAGCTCACCTCGCTCGGCACCGGCGCACGCGGTGCTCTGCGACGGTGCGGCGGCACGGCGCGGCGCGGGCGCTACTCTGGACAGGCTCCAGTCTCATTGTTCCACCTCCCGACCTATGACGAGTGCTGCTTGTTACATGTCTAACTCAACGATACATTAACAAGTAGCGAGCACTTCTGATTAAGCTTCCTGACACTTTAGGTAATAGGCACACATTAGTCACCAATACTTTCTTCTATTTCCGAATTTACCAGTAATTCTAAGTGTACATATTAAGTTTATTTACTGACATTAAATTGATAATCCTATTGTGTCTTCCCACATAGTCCTACCTGGATAGGAAATACCCATTTAAGTATTGTATTTGCATATTTTATAATTATATTTCTATGGATAAGAGCTAGTATGATATTCAATTTACTTAGTAAAGAGGACAATAAATTTCTCTTGTACCAAATGAACTGAGCTAAAAGCCATAAGCACACATTTATCGTCGTGAGTTATTCGGTGGTTCACACTGTCATCTACGTTCGTCCCAGTCATTCCATATTCATAAGTCGTTGAGTAAATCAGCTGTACAATGTCCGTCCATTTCGCGCCGGCTTAGCAGATTGGAAATTGCAACATTAGAATCCTACAGTTCACACACACGCATCGTAAGTACAAACAGTACCATTTATATGTACCTACTCATAAATTACGTTACGTAGGTACGTTACATTTCTCGTAAATTAAAGAAACCGATTAGATTTTCTCTGAGTATACAAAGATCGCACGATATGAAGCGTTTAAATTACCTTTAGTAATTATAAACACCAATAGGGCAGAACGCCCATCTCTGCACAAATTACACCTGCGTTACTAATACGTCTGGCACGGATATATGTTCCCGCAAGTAATTTTTTACTCCTAACCGTGCTCAAATTGTATTTATTGCCACCATCTGTCACTGCAGTAATGACTGCCCCGTGATACCTGCTCGCCGCATCAAACAATCAATTAGCCTGTTTGAGAAACATCACCTTAATGATTGGAACAAAAAACGTTACCTTACAAAAGATAGCTTTCGATGAAATTTTAATAATACATAGTTACTTATCATTACTTTCGGGAAAAATGAAGGAGTAAGGGCCGATTTAACCGTTACATCATAAATTCGTTTACTTCGAGCAAAAATCTCTTACATATAAACATCGAACTGCGTAAACCGGAGCATTACAATCAATATTTTCGTTTAAGCTACAGTTCGGATCTTGATTTATGGATGTGCGGTTTAAACCTGCGCCTGCGGTATTATTAACAAGTTGTAAATCATTGATCGGAATTAAGACCACGTTCAACTGACTTCAGGATTTGTTGACGAAGTCGATAATAATGGCTGAAATGTGTGTGACTAACTTAAACCAGTAATCTGTTTGCAACATTCATTAAAGATTTCGAATGTCATTCTTTTTTGTGTTACAAACGAATAAAATTAATTGAGCATTTTTGAAAAAAATCTGTCAATGGACAAATGGATAATATGGGAGTCTGATTTTATAATGAGTCCAAACGCTAGGAACATAATTTAATGTTGTAACACAAGCGACGCTATTGAAAACATAGGTAACATGAGGTAAAGTATTTATACTTGCAAACATGATGTGAAAATTACGAGTACTCCCAGCACTAAACAATTGTGTTTGATCTGTCTAACATATTTATGTTTGTGATCATATAATTTAATGGTATTGCTCTGTTGGTGGCTACTTACCGTCCTTGCACGTCTAAATTGATTCAACTACGTTTTATTATCAAGCCACGGGTGTATATTACTGTCTAAACCAGTAATTTTAAGTGATTATATTTATGTATTTTTTGCTACTCCCAAGAACTTTACCGAGACACGACCCTAATCAATTAAAAAATGCAAGAAACCTGTTACCTCAAAAACAGAAACATAAAGTTGCTACTGTTGTTGATTCATACTTTTGAGTTCATAAATTATTCATGCTAACTCCAGGAAACAACCGAATCCTATTTAAATTATCTTTGGGTGCTGTTTTAAATGTGATATGTGTCTAGGTGACTCGGTGTTATATTAGTAGATAGATGATATTTTTTTATGCGTTGAAAACTTCACTGTTCAGTTCAGATATAAATACTCTTTTATTGCTAATAAGTAATGTGGGCTAGCACTAAACCGAGTCTACAGAACCTATTACATAGTATTCCCAGCAAAATTTGACATAGAAGGATGTCACAAAATGCAATGATGTAACTTTGAACTTTATCCAGTCACATTAAACCAAATAAATATAAGACAGAGACATACGAAATCAACGATGATTGTTGGGGCTATATTGGAGAGCGAACATTATGGGACACGCGGCGACGGTGGGCGGCAGGCGCAAATGCATCACGCGCGATAATGAACCAGCTCGTGTGCACGACTGCGCCAGCGCACTCACACGTAATCCACTATCCTCACTTCGAGTCGTGCTCACTACTCACCCGCTCACCGCAGCGTTACCTTATAAAACAACCCTCCACATGATATTTGGCTGAATTACAAGTGTAGCAAATATCTACAAACAACGATTGTTTACAATAAAATGCAAAATGTCTAGCATGTTGCTATTATAATGTATAATGCCGAACATTTTGAACAGGCTAGGTAAGTAGATAGTTAAACATAAATACATTGTAAGAAATTCAATCAAATCGATATCTACAGCGAGTTTTGTTAATTTTAACTACTTGTTCAATTCTTAGCAAATGGAAATCACTACATATTATAAAACAAAGTCCCCCGCCGCGTCTGTCTGTCTGTCCCTATGTATGCTTAGATCTTTAAAACTACGGATTTTGATGCGGGTTTTAATAGACAGAGCGATTCAAGAGGAAGGTTTTAGTATATATTTTGCGGGCGGGCGAAGCCACGGGCATCAGCTAGTTAAGACTAATAAAGTAACTCAGTTGCAAAAATAAGTAGCGTCTAGCCTGTTATTGTAAGACACAACTTTGCTGCTATAATCCTAGTATTTTAATACTGCAAAGAAATTTATAAATTATTGATACTGTAGCTAGCCTATTCCACATTTTACTCGAGCAACTATCTCAAGTACATTTTATTGTATCCATATTTCCACATGGTAAACTATAGTACCTGTTTAATGCATTTCCAGGACAAAGTTGCAGTGAAAATGGACGCCATTTGTGAACAAGACAGGATCTCGGATTTCTTAAACTGGCACCTCCCACGTGGTGTCTTGTGCCCTTAACCTTTGCAACGGCCGTATCGCGGTTTATGCGCCTTATAATGCGCTCTCCTTACAGGCTTATACGGCTGCGAGTTTTGTCTAAATTTGGAGCAATAGCTACCACTTCACAATTAAGGAAAAAAGCTCTTATAGACATACATACAATATTTTACCGTACATACAAGAAGTTTTACTGATTTGGGAAGACGAGTATTTTTTATCAAATTCAACATTCAAAACTGGAATTCTCATTTCTTTAATATTCCATTACTGCTTGTCTGAAGAACAGTAGTGGGTCTAACTAAAGCAACTTATTTTTGTATTTACCTCAAGTAAACGCTACCTGTACTACAACACGCATAAAACAGCGTAACCGAAGGGAGAATGAAATAAAAAACTGTTTAATTTAATCTAATGTTGTGGTTAATTATAAATGTGTATCTTTTAATCACAGCAGATACTGTAATTCAACAGCATGCAACAAAATTGGAATTAATTATTAAAAGCAATATAAACTTCTGAGAAAAGTCAGCGTTATGAATGAACTTTGACATATACAGTTAGTAATCAAATGGTTATAAGATAATAGGTATCCAACAGCGCGTAATAGGAAACCGAAGTGTTGAACCTATGGACATTTATTGATAAATCACCAGGTAATTTTACAAGCAATCAATTGCAATAGCGTAGTGCACAAGTGTTCAGAGTTTGATCTCGTATTTAAGTTTAATGCTGCGGCGTTATCTGAGACCGATCCGCGACAATCGCGCGCACCTGCGCCGCGCCGCGCCGGCGCCGACGCCGACGCACTTTCAAAAAAGGCTTACGTACGGACATAGTAACTTTACACTAGCTGTTTGTAACTTGCTCTATTTTGCACTTTGCGTAGCAGGTACCTACTTAGGAAATTAATAGATGGATTACACAAATACATCGATAGTTTTTTTTCTTAAACCTATAAATACTTTTGCTATGATTTGCTTAATTACTCATCCAGAAACTTTTTCCAAGTGATTTTTATTGCTCGAGAGAGTTTTATAAGCTAGGCTCTATTTGAATCGGGTTCATCCTAATTCTTGCACAATTAGAAATTAAATTAGCTACCTATAACTATCTACTACTATAACACTGCCAGAACAGATCATATTTAGTTAACCACCTGTAAATGTGGTACGTCGTGTATAAGTAGTAGGTACTGGGTACATGCCAGTAACATGATATCGGTAGCGCAGCTTTTATGAAATATTTTATTTTGTTGTATCGAGTCTCCCACGCCATTGGATTCAATTATGGAGGAAAGGCAGATAGGTCGGCGCGCGAGTGGTCCGCTCGTGACCCGTAAATTGGAACGGTCCGTCGCACGCTCTTGTCGCACCTCGGCCACGGCACGGCAGCGGCCATCGCTGTCCCGCAGGCCGCAACACAGCCCGATACATATTGTAACGGCATCCAAATCTACATCGCTACAAAACACATCCCATACTACTCTTCACGCACAACCAATTTAGGAGCCCGGCTGCAAGTGTAAACGCTCCTTTTGTAGAACCTCGTTTTGAACCTACAGCGACGCATACATTGTGAATTTGTGAGCTAGGGATTTCGAGGCCATAGAAGAAATGCTAAAATAAAACTAAAATTCTCACAAGTAATCCCTACTTTGTGTTTGATGGTGTGCATTAAAGATTTGCTCTTCAACAAATCATCACGACAATAACCAAGACATATCTTCGGTCGCAAGATACCGTTTAGATTCCACTGACTATGCAGTCAACTTTCATACTGCCATATTCGTTAAAATCAGTAATGGCATTACCATACCGTACGGACTTTCTAACTTAACTAAGTAAACTGGTAATACATTTATTAGACTACTGAGTTAATAAAGTAGGTTAAGTAAGTAAGGTATCGGGCAACACTAACAGGTGTGCACGCCGTATTTGGGCCATAATGTCTCAAACAATGGTCGGGCGGCTGGGACTCGAGCCTTAACAGAAATTCAAATCATAACTATTCTTTATTTAACTGTGTTCAAATTCGTTGCCTCTCCTATCTACCGTCTGTAACAGTGTGTTGTATAATGAGAGAATACATCGTACACCTATTTTAGGGATCGTGTAGGTAGTAGATTTCTATTTAATTGTCAACTAAATATTTCCGTGCCCAAAATGGAATCGGTAACGAATTACATCCAACAACAAATTAAACTGAGATCATGATGATTCAATTGAACAATAGGTAGATGAATCATCTGATTCAGCTTTTTGTGTCGAATGTATCTGGAAGGAATGAAGGAAAACATTATGATGGAGCCACAAAAGTGCACTTAGAACCCAAGAGTTAGTGTCATGAGCTGCCCCCTGAAATAAGTCAGGCAAGTAGTTCATCAAATGGTTGCTTTACTTATCAAGTTCCGTGCCTTTGAAAACACGTTAAGCCGTTGGTCCCGGCTGTCATTTGTAGATCTTTGACTGCCGTTACACAGGGCCGGATCTAGGGGGGGGCAAGCCGGGGCCCATGCCCCGGGCGGCAAGTTTAGGGGGCGGCAAATTCAAGCTTGGCAGACATAATATGGTCAAAGTTGCGATAATGATGAGTTGTAACGATACAACTCATTGATTTCTGTTGAAGACTGCAAAACTGTTCCTGTTGAAGAAGAAGGAGCGCCCTGCAGACACCCCATATGCATACTAGCCCATCGATTTAGATCTCTCTCTTCTGAGGAAAGACGTAAAATTTTCGAGCTCGCTTCGCTCGCTCTTACAGCCTAATTTCTCTTGAATTTTGACTTTGTCCATAAGTCACCTGAGTAACTCCGGTAGTTCGAAACAATTCTAACCTGTCCAAGGTAGGTAAACTGTTAAGTTTTCGAACTGGCTTCGCTTGCTTTTTAGACTACTTTCTTTAGACTTTGCCTAAAAGTCGTCCAAGTAATTCCTGTATGAAGGATCGAAACAATTCAAACCTGTCCAAAGCAAGGTGTCAAGAAATTTTCGAGCTCGCTTCGCTCGCTCATGCAGTCAAGTTCTTCTTAAATCTTAACTTTGAAAGTCCACCAAGCAACTCCTGTATGAAGTGACGAAATACTGTTTTAAGCTTTCACGGTTCATAACTATACTACAAATGTCACTTACGGGATATCTTCCGTGATTATTTATTATTTTGAGCTCCCGATATTAAAATCACGGAAGATATCCCGTAAGTGACATTTGTAGTATAGTGACGAAATAATTCTAATCTGTCCAAAGTAGGATGTTAAAATTTTCGAGCTCGCTTCGCTAGCTCTTAGAGTCTTAGTTCCTCTTTCTCATTAAATTGTCTCCCTAAATTGATTTAGTAGCATCTATTTAAGAATCTAATTTTCATTTAGTGCCTAACCTTTTCAAATAACTCTTCAAAACCTAAACTAACCAATCCGAGGTCACGGAGGTGCTAACGTTTTTGAAGTGGCTATATGCACTTCAGCTACATCCGTAAATAGTAAACTTACAAATCGCACCCTTCCGATAGGCCCCCCTTCTGGCCCAAAAGCTGGCGACGCCCTTGGCCAGGCCCCAAGTAGTATTAGCCCAGGGCCCAACAAACTCACGGTCCAACCCTGGGCCTATGGCCATCATTAGGCGTCTGATGGGTGAAATAATGATAATGATAAAAATATAGACGGGCGGGGGCGGCATTTCTTAGTTTTTGCCCCGCCTCGAAAAATTTCAAGATCCGGGGCTGCCGTTACAGGTAGTCAGTGTCCCGAAAGTCTGCCAAACAGTCTTGACAAAAGGTACCGCATTACCCAGTACTAACTGGGTTGTGGAGGTCAGATAGGCAGTAGCTTCATGTAAAATACTGATAGTACTGGTATTCAGCTGCATCCGGTAAGAAAGCCGACCCCAATCAATTTGGGAGGGAGATGATCATGTTATCATTGTGACGTACTGGTCTTTCACCGCCACCGTCACCCATTTTATTCAACTATGTTGACAGGTTTTAGATCAAATCTTGCATTTTATTTTACCCCATAAAAGGAAGAAAATAACAGACCCAGCTTTTTCGTAGGTACTATATTATACTAAGGTCTCCAAAACAAGTTTCACAGAAATGTAAGATTGTAAAACAATGTACGTATGTGAGGCTCCAACAAGACAGAGCTATCACAGTTAATCTCATTGCCTCACTGTCAATTAGCCATACACGGCGGCGCGGAGTATTTAGTTCCAAAAGATAATATCTCACTTTTAACATGTCCGTAGCGTAATGCAACACACGCGAGTATCAAACACTCTCAGTATATTTACGGAAATGTCGGCTGTTTATTATTGTAGCGTTTAATGCAGGGTATTTAAGTTTAAGTAGACATTATTCTTGTTTTGTTTAAGAATTATGATTGCTTTAATTGTCGGCTCAGAGCTGCCGGCGGTTAGCGCATGCTTCTTAGCAAATTTTCCAGGTACGCTAATAGTGCTTGATTAAATGAGAATGCAACAGGTCTCGGCGCAGCTATGGAATAGAGATGCGAGTGTAGTGTAACATACAAATAAATATTAAAATAAAATATAAAATAATATAAAATAAAATAAAAAGGCATTAATCATATTAGCATCACATTTTTTTAAATTTCTCGTTCTTGCGCTTACTACTATATTTCACCTGTTTTACCCTCTCTTTGTTACCGAAAATATGCAGACACAGTCAAAAGGGATCTCTGCACTACCACCGATGAAGCGATGACGCCCGTGATGAAAGTGGAAGTGGCGAACTTTTGAGCCAACAATATCAGGAAATGTGTCGTACCAGCGATTCGAAGAAGAACAAAGTCGTGTCTTGCCTCTTGATTGGAGAAAAGTAGAGCTCAGTGGCTTTTCATTATAATTAGGATTGGCAGCCAAACTCAAAGAGTGTTCAGAAATTAGGAATCTCATGAGATTAACAATCCAGGATTATTAAAACGAGGATGAATATCACAGAGTACTTCTTATATGAATATGTCAAAATATTATGACTAAAAGAGTAAAAGAGACTCTTTTCTAAAACATTAGTCATTTGAAAAAAAATGTGTGCCTTACCTATCATCGGCTAGGGGGCCGCGGGAGTATCGCGGGAGCTGCTGAAAATAGGCCTTCGTAGCCAGAAATTGAGTTTAAAGTCGACAAATACATCATTACAATTTGCAAAAGTGTTGTACCGTATAATGTAGCGTTTTTAAGACTTTTGTTTCTCTTTCAGGCGCAGGGCGAAAACGTGTTTCACATTTGAAAACTCAATACCGCTGCCCGTGCCTGTCCTATATGAAAAACCCAAAAAAACGATAAACTCTTCTTAATACTATAGATAAAAAGAAACTTGATACATTTTGATTCATCTTTCTTACCTGCAGATCTTATAAACAGATAAAATGGATTATCTAAGTAAACGAGTCATAAAACGTCAATTACTAGTGCCGCTCTATCGGTTACGGCGCGACTGCGTAGCGCGGCCAGTGCGGCCTGTGGTCGCGTGCCCGCTACCAATTATACTAGGTAAGTAGGTAGGTACCGCTTCAAGAAAGTAGAAAATTAAAAGTACACTTAAAAACAACATTTAATTTTTATACAAAGTTGTTGAAAAACACTCGTTAATTAAGTACGAGATTTTTTCATGTTACAAACTTTTTTTGTCTAAGAGCTTTTTTCAATCTACTATACCTACTAATGATCAGGTAGGTAACTAAACACTTGTTTCAATACCTAGTACAGGTTCTTTAAAAATACCGAATAGTAGGTAGGCGCCCCACAGCTACAGGCTTAAGAAACTTGTGAATCAGTCACTTTCCCCTTACTGTTTTCTGGATATATCAAGCTCTTCTTGGTAACAATTTGTTAAAAGGGCGTGTGACAGCTTCGCCTCAGTAATATTAATATGTAGATATCTACAGGAAACTCTTCATGAAAAATATGTAAAACGTGAAGTAATAGTACATTGTTACCCTAGGGGTGAAAGTAACTTATTTAGTCCCGAGACGGGGTTTGGTGCCCGAGCGAAGCGAGGGCGCTAATAGTTCGAGGGACTAAATAAGTCTTTAACCCGAGGTAAACACTGTGCTTTTCATTACGAATACAAGGAAAGTAAAAAAAAACATACAACTCGAAAAAACGAATGAAGATCGGAATTCGAATGGGATAGATGACACACCAATCAATTGAGATACTTTTTAAGAGCTGTTAAAACGCGGTTCTCTATTAGACTTCGTATGGCAATAGCCTACTGTGACGTCACTGTTTATTCAACTCAATGACTCGACTATTTATTGATTTCAAAGCAACTAAAAATCGAATTTGACAATTAATTGAAAATAAATCGGGTTTTCAGGCCAAAAATAAAGTGTTTTTTTAGAGAAAGGTGTCTTGGAATTATTGTTTTATGGTGTCATCTACCCTATTGCCGCTTTCCCACCTATTTTGCTTTTTTTTTCTGTGGCCGGCCAGCTATTCAGCCAATACCTATTTTTCATTTTCATCATCGAAAAATGGTAAATATTTTTCCCAAATCTATGTTATTTTAAAGAAATAGTTGAAACTTAATTATAATAAAGATATTTAAAATATATATATTCTTTAATTAATACTTAACTTTATTTTATTTCAATTTTACATCGTGGCTGTATAGAAAGTTGGAACATGGTTCAATAGAAAAATGAACTATTTTTTTTTTAATAATTTGACAGCTGTCAGTTGAAAACGATTCTCCCTAGGGCTGAAAAGTATTACTTTCAACCCGCTCCTCAGGCAACTTCAGACCTACTTTCAGAGTATGAGTAATGAAAAATGTATTTAAAATTCACACAGTAGTTTTATACATCATTTAATGGTGTTTATTAAATTATTTTCTTAATACCATCTTACATGGTTATCGTTATAACATCGGTCACCTCTTAAAATAAAAGACTAAAGAAAGGGAATAAGCAGCAACGGCCTCATCAAGTCGTAGGTACCATGAGCTCGGACGAAATCTGCTCATTTTTAAAACAAAATCCCTTGTACACGATCTCCACTGTTTACCACCCTTAACGAATCATCGACACGAAGAAGAATTAAGTATTGGTCTTATTTTTTTTGTTTTTTTTTTATAAAGTATATATATTTTTTTATTTTTTTATTTCATTAACAAAAACAAGGGTCAGATGCTGCGATGCTATTGGTTGATTAGCGGCCGAATGCTGCAAGCAAAAAGAGTCGTAGTGGTGGTGAGATTTCGAGTACATAAGAATAGTACATTTTGATACAAGTGGAGAAAGTTTGTTATTGCAATCGAGGCGGAATTATAACACCCGAGCCTTAGGCGAGGGTGTTTTTGAGCCGAGAATTGCAATAACAAATGTCCACGTGTATCAAACGACGTTTTTCAATACACTTTTGAAGAAATAAAATAAAATAACGAATAATATTTTTGTCACGAACTATGAAACTATGATTTAAATTTTCTTTTTTTTTTCGCGCTTTGGTCTCGCCAGGTTGAAAGAGAGGCTTATGGTATGAAGCCGTTAAACAGCCTAATATAAAAATAGATTTATTTTATATTTTTGAATTCAGAACACAAATAAATCTTAATTTGTGTATAAAAGTAACTATTAGTTTTAAAAAATCATGTTTATCTATGATATTCTATTTATAAACACAATTTGAATATTCAAAAAATATTTATGCCGTAAAGACACGTACTTAGTGCTTTGCAGAAATTAAAAAAAAAAACATTCACCTCAGACTATAGGCATTGAACCAATTTGGACTAAGTATAGGTATAGTTATCTGTGGCAATTTTCATTCCCACAAACGTGCGGGAAAGTGGAAAAAATCGCACTCGTGTGAAATACATGGCATGTTGTAGGTACCTAATCGTAGTGCGTTAAGGACCAGTTTTCGAGGAAGTGTATTGAAAAAACTTTAGCAGTGGAGTGTGTACGTTTTTGATGCTTCTGTCCACCTTCTTGGTTGTTTACCGCAACAATCAACACCCACGTTGAACATGACATGTGCAGCCGATAATCGAGAAACACAACATCATGTTTAGTCAGAGATATAAACTTCACGAGCCCATCAACGGCAATCGGTAGTTTATGACTATGTGCTATCTAAATCTATGTTGTTCTCTCTAATAAACACACCAGTTATTCTGGATTGAAAACTGAATACGTGGCTATAACGCCAATAATAACGTCTGCCTCCAACCTGTCTCTTACATGCCTATAACCTACTCTACATCTAGGCTTCTGATAAAGTGAAGTAATTGTGAAGACAATCCGAAACCTTAGTTTATGACACCTAAGTACATCCAATATAACCTCTTGATTCAGTAAGTTGAGTGGATACAAATTTATTACTGGCGGCTCTTACGAGATTATTAATTCAGCATCGTCATCGTAGAAAACGTTCACTAAGCCCTCCCTGCATAATAATAAGTGTTTGTGTCTTAATTATGTTATCATTCAATGACGAGGTACCGAATGGGTCGCATTCATAAATATTTAAATAAGGTACACGTTTATCAGAGCCGTCAAGTTGTTCGCGGAAAGCGGCAGGCGTGGTCGCCGGCTCTGCAGCCCGGCGCGGCGCAAGCGCGAGACACTATTATGCTGAGGCCATTGTTCGCAGAGTGCCCCGATCGGCACTGCATATACTGCTAACGACGATTCTCACTTATCATCTTTGATACATTCAAATAAATACATAAGCACCGCCGCGAAGCATTTAGCCAGAACACAACCTTTGTCTGTCCCACATAAGTTTGCAAAAATAATCACATCAACTTGTTACACAGCAAGGAAAATGAAGCGCAAGTATCAAAGTAATTGAAAGTAAGTATTACTCAAAAGATACTGCTTACAACGTATGTTGTCAAAATAAAAGGACGTAATTTATGGAAGTCGAACTTCGAATAATAAATGAATCGACGCAATAAAAAATTATTCACGTCGTCAGCTTTCCCTTAATACTCATGTCATACATATTTAACAATATGAATTTTGTTAAAAACATTACTCTTTGAAAAAATTTCGTTTATCATTTTTTATCAAGTTGTCTTACTTTTTTAAATTAGGACAGATCCTAAATGAAAACACGGCGTGACATACATACAGTATACATTTGAATCACATCTATGCTGAGTCTACATCTGTGCCGAAGGAAGGAAGGTAGAACATCAACGTCACTAACAATCAAACATGTTTTGATTGTCCGAGTTTAATGTAACCAGTCAAATAATTGAAAATGGTAACGGTGTGATTTATGCAAATCGATAGCTTGACGTTCAATTTAAACTGTGAGGCACGTTGCGCCCGCGGCGATGTCGGCCATTAGGCGCTTCGCAGGACACGCGCTGCCTCCCGCCTTATCTTGTGCATCAGACGTGTCCACAGCAAACGCCACGCACTCGCTATCTGTGCCGCATCACATACTGTATGTCATGTTATTACCGTTCTCAAATTGATAATAAGCATAAACTCTCAACGAAGTTACATTGAAGAGCTTAAAAAAACATGTGATTCATACTAATAAAAACCACTTTATGCAATAATTTCGTAAATCATGATTTCAATGTTTGGGTTTCCAATTATTGGTAAAGAAACTCAATCGACCATTATTTGGAAAGCTAGCTACTAGATCTACTAATTAATGTAGATCGACGCAACGAGACAAACTACACCTACCTACTTAGCTACGAACAGGCGCTTACAGAGTGTGACTGAGTCATCTACTTGAGTGAAAGCGGCGCACAATTTTCGTTCAAGATACTAAAATCGATAGCACCTGACAATCAACAATAAATCACATGGATCGAAACCACATAAACATATCACACATCACTGCATGGCCCCGATAGATTCTTATAACAACAAAGCTTTGGTATACCAAGAAAACACTTGAGAGTGGTAAAAGAACGAACAGTCAGATACCACAATGGCTTGTTGGAGAACCGCACGTGGATAAAAGGTTAAGTGCCATTGAAGCCTTTACTCAGTTCATTATGTTTTGTTTACGGACAGCACCCACGCCATGCTGAGCTGTGCTTAGTGCTTTCAACTAGTGCAGACATTCAATACTCGATAATCAATTCAAATTGAAATCTGATTCTGTTCGGTCTTCTATACGACTTGCAGATTAGGTAGGCACCTATTTATCTGCCTACAAGTATGATGGCTTAATTTAATATCTCATGCATCATCCCACGAATCGATTTGCAATGTAATATAAATCCTTTATATTAATCCAATACATTGAAAGCAACGCAATGTATAAATTTCAACACATCTTAAGAAGATTACTCATTGAAATATTACAATAGTTGTTAATAGAGCACCTTGCAATATAAGTGATACTTTCCAAGCAATTGACAGTAGGTAACCTTGCTTGTTTAATTGAGTGCTACTTCCATACAGACGTTTATTGGGTAGATATATGCCAATACCTTGACACGGGGTCATTCACTGAGTTTTTTGCTATGCGTAGGTGCGAAACTAAAGTTGATTGACGTAAAATCCAAGCAAAATTCACCTTTGAACTTTTAAGAGCATCTATTCAGAAACATACTTGTTGCTGTCACAACCTTTTGTATTGATCTATATTTGTAAGTCAATAACATGAGTTAAGCGAAACATGTATTTTTCTAAGTAGGAAGGTCCATTGAAAAAAATATCTGGTTTTATGTTTCAAAATTATGCAAAACGAAAACGCACACAAAACAACAATTTTGTATTTGACATAGGCTGAAATAAATGTCAAACGGTGCGCCATCATCAGTGATCCTTGTGGGGCACCACAATTTATGTTTTTCGTACCACTTGCTCATAAAAGTGACATTCTATGCCACAAAAAGCGAACATAACACTAAAATAGTCATTTTTAATACAGTTGCTCAAAAAGTGGTGTATTGCAGGGACGCATAGCGTTCGGGATGTGGGCTATTACATACTAGTGCTTTTTTTTTACCTTTCCCGAACTCGTGCGTTCTCTTTCCCAACTGTCAAAATAATGTCTATTAAAAAGAAAAACCAACCACGAAGTTTTTACTAAAGAGTTTTTGTGATTCATACAAATACGTATATTTCTAAAAAGAAGCTACTAATTTATTGTTTCATCGGTTTCATTTCATCTCATTAAATTTCATTTTCAAAAAATCTACTGAAGACTAAGCTGTATGGATAGTTCCCTTTGCCTACCAAAATGGGTGAAGAAAAAAAAACTCTGCTTATAATCTACGGTTGGCGCCATTTTCCAGAATTTTTTTTTGCGAGTTTAGTTGTTTGTTGCACAAAATGATTAATTTCGACCCTATTTTTTTTTAATAAACACCACCGGAACTAAGTATAATTGCACAAAATGCTTCGGAGAACATTTTACCGGAAAAGTCGTTACATATCTACAAACGACGAATTTATTGCGTGGAGAGAAGAGAAAAAAGCAAATAGTTTTTCAGAAAATGTTAAGTATGTTGGCATACTTCTCCGAACTCTCAGCAAAATTAAAACCGTCTACGTTATGGTCGAGGTTTTTATTATTTTATTAAATTGCTTAATTTTTTCGCAACTGTGTTAAAAATAGTCGTTCAGTACACTTGCGGAACCGTCATTGCAACTTGTTCCGACTGTCAACCCTCGCCTTCGGCTGCGCCTCGGCTCGGGTAGACATTTGTCGGAACTCTTTGCAATGACAGCCTTTCCGCACTTGTAATGAAATATACTATTTTAATCTGTTCAAAACAGGGAAAGAAAATTGTACTGAATTTCATTCATCCTCTAGGGGGAGAATGTGATTTAAATTTGGAATATTTACCGAAATTTATACTGAACTACATCTGTGTTTACACCATTGAGTTTGTATATAAAGCAGTATACATCTTTTTGAAAAAGGAATACGCATTTATGTTTTCTTCAAATACATAAACGTTAAGTTTATTTTAATTTATTTTTATAAATAAGTTAATGTTTTATAAATACGTTACGATGTTAAATCAAAGCGACAGTGACAGTAAATTGTCGGATTCCATCAGTGCAAATGCTGCCGCAATTATAAATAGGTAATTTGCTTTTAAAAACCAATGAAGAATTTTCAACGTGGAGAAGTGCGAAAGGCAATTTCAGAATCAGTACTTCTTGTCTATTTTGATTATTTATCCAAGACAAAGAATCCGAATACACTTTGGTTCATATACTCAAAACTGAAAGCTACAATAAGCATCAAACACAGCATTGAAATAAATAGATTCACGAAATTACTGGCTTTTTTAAAAAGAAAATCAGAGTGGCATTGCGCAAAGAAGTGTAAAATTTTTACGATTCAAAATGTGGAAAAATTTCTTAATGAAGCTCCTG
This sequence comes from Xestia xanthographa, assembly GCA_905147715.2. Lineage (NCBI taxonomy): Eukaryota > Metazoa > Arthropoda > Insecta > Lepidoptera > Noctuidae > Xestia > Xestia xanthographa. Next base: position 15,944,596 of record LR990655.1, on the reverse strand, counting down.
ACGAAATTTTTCAGGCCACAAAAGTAAGTACCTATACATGATTTAACTATGAATATTTCGTATCTTAGTAATGGTAATTATTCTATATATTTACCTGTTTTTATCTTTGTTATAGGTGGCCTTAATTTTTGGACTCAATGGTGCTTGCCGCGGATGTGAACTTTTAAACTTAAGGGTGGAGGACGTTGAAAATCATTCCAATGAGTTACTGCTGATTAATAAATGTAAAGGAAACTACGACAAAGAAAAATCGGTCATTCATTATACAAGGACAATATACTAAAATCATTCATAAATACCAAGCATTACGTCCCACCAACATGGAAAACAATAGATTTTTTATAAACTATCGGAATGGAAAATGTACTCGACAAGCCATCGGCAAAAATAAAATTAGCAATATGCCAAAGGAAATTATTATTGCTAAATATTTAAAACTTAAAGATGTTGATCTCTACACCGGTCACTGAACTTTAGAAGAACTTCGGCGACTTTATTGGCGGATTCAGGGGCGGATACTACGTCAATAAAAAGACACGGTGGTTGGAGCTCTGATAGAGTAGCTGAGGGTTATATCGAAAGCTCAATGGCGAATAAAAACCATATTAAGCAGTCAAATTAACTAAAATATAAAACTTAATCCATCAGAGCCACAACCATCAACTTCCGGCATCTTATCTTCGTCCTTAACTCACGATGCACCACCACCACTATTTCCGACGTATACTATCTACAATGAAACGCAAGTTCCTCAGGCAGAGAAATACTCAAATCAACTCATCAACAATAAATGTACCAAACAAAAATGTAACTCTCTCTATCAATAATTGGACCAATGTTTCGAATGTTAACTTTTACTTTTAATTGTCATTATTTTTAATGAATGCTTATCTCATATTATTATTGTTTTAATTTTTTCGCAAATGGTACGAAAAGTAGAGTATTTTCCTCGGTGATAAAGCTGTCTTAGTCTTGGGTGAACTTAAATCCCTCGCTACACTCAGGACTCGTCTTAAATCCCTCGCTTCGCTCGTGATTTAAGTTATTAACACCCTCGCTACGCTCGGGAGTAAACCTCGAGTCCTTCGTTACGCTCGCGATTTAAATCGTCACCCGCGAAAGAAGACACTGCTTTATCCCCTCGGTTAATAATCTACTAATTTGTACTTTGAAGTTTGTACATAGAACACTATCTTAAGTGCTAAGTACGGTTTTCCTATATCACGAATTACGATCCTTTGGGGAGTTTGCAAATTTTTATCCAAGTCCGATTTGGGTTCGGAGTCGGTTTGGGACTTCGGTTGGCCCGGGGATGAGTTACTCGGAATCCATTAATTTTATTTATAATGAAATTAACGTTTTGACGAACTGGCCACTTTGATCTTAAATATCTGGCGTTTGATTAGGAATTCGAAATTAAAATTTATTTCAAAAGGGTTATAAAGTTGTGTTTCGAATTTAGTGATTGATTCGTTTTCGCGTCATTTGACGTTTCCTTGACATCATTCAGTTCACAATATGGAACACTTAAAATATCGCGCTAATGACGAATACAAGCAGGAGGATTAATGATGCGTATGGGCACGTATGGGGAAGCAACTGTAAAAGAAAACACGTTTTTTGTTTCGACGGTTTTGTTCTAGAATTTTGAAATTACTGTAGCCCAGTGCTGCTACAGGACAACGCTAGACCATACACCGCAAAACAGACGCTCTCTAGATTAGCTTTTTTTATATAAAACACCAATTTCATATCTAAGGACCTAATATCTACTCGAAAAGTAAAGGATTCACGTTTTCCTGTAGCACCAGCGGATAAAACCTCAAGCTCCATTACCATCAATATTTTTGACATGACAACGTCTTATAAATTGGTTTGCCGGGTGACACTTCAAGAAACTGCGTTACGCTCCGCTCACGTTATGCGCTCACAATGAGAGCGAGTGAGAGGCACGCGTCCCTTCCACTCGGGCATGGTTAGCCCACCTAAGAGCGAGAGAGACAGACATAAAAAGTGAAAGGCACGCGTCCCTTCCACTCGAGCACAGTTAGCCCGCCTAAGAGCGAGAGAGACAGAGCGAGAGAGAGAGAGTGAGAGAGATAGGCATACACACCGGTTCATGTCTTGCGCTTTTTTAAATATAATTCTTTGTATAAATAAATGTTTTAAATTGTTACTATTATTTCATCCTTCTTCCTACTATACGAATGAATATTCACATTAAAATTATTTTACCACTCAAAGTCGTTGTCACGTAAAACTTTCGCCCGTATACCGACTTTACAGGCAACCAATTTTTTTCGATAAGCTCGCATTCGACGTTAAGGCTGATGCTCCAGGGTAGCCCGCGAATATCAAATTATCTTACGTTTTTTGCAATTTGCAGGCCAGTGCTAGGTTGTATGTTGATTAAAATATTGTTATATTGTAAGTTCACAAAGGTCTAGCAATGACTTTGACCTTGAAAAAATCGTTCCTCGACCTTTATGAACTTGGAGGGTTGTATTGATGATTTTGATGATTATAATTCTGTAACTACACGTCTTCGCGAACAATATTTTAATCAACTTACAACCTAGCACTGGCCTGCAAATTATAAAAAACGTAAGAAAATTAGAATTTTGCGGGCTAGTCGGAGCAATCACCTCAAGGAGTGCAGATGCAGATGTACGCTGGCCAACCAAGTAGGTAGGTAATACAATCTATTTCATAAATGCGGTCGAGGCTCATCGTAATAAAATCAACACCGATGACCAAAAATAATAAAAGCTGATTAAGCAACACTTAAGTCGATATCGGTTGCAAGATGCGGTTTTCAATAAACATCATTTGCTTTTTAACATGGACACTGGACAGGCGACAAGTTCGAGGTCAAACGTCAATCTCATCTACTTTATTCTTGTGAAATTCAAATAATTGTGATATGACATTACTGGCTACTTCATCAAATCTGTCCAACTTATTTTTCGTATATAACATTGACCTTTTAAGTTTGGAAATCTTCTACAATTAGTTTATTGACTCGTCGTAACTTGTGACTTGGCGTGCGCCAAGTGTCACAAATTCACCATTCATACTATCACCATACAACTACTTAATAAATCTCATTAGCATTACAGGATCTACCCATAGAAAATAAAGCTAAAAATAATTATGATCTGGAAATTGATTATGTTAAAATCGAGCATGTTTGATCTCTAATTAGTTTACAAAATGGAACTTTTTTTTTATACCCCGTAATAAATGTATATAAATATGTTAATCTACCTTCTTTAAACCTAAAAGTGTTAGCAGAAATATTTTATCACGTCACAATTTCTTCCTGCAGTCAAATGTTAACATGGTGACGACAGTTTATTGTTTATTTCTTCACTTCAAACGACAATTGTTAAAGCACCATAAAACATAATTTGAATTCCCGCCCTTTCCAATCCTACCATTTCCTGCGCATACAGCGCCACCCTACGTTTTTGACATGCATCAACCAGTTCCCCGAGTTCCCCGCCTTAACTCACCACAAAACTTAACGTCTCCGCAAAATTATCGTGAAACACTGAAATCAAGTGTTATCAAAGACAAATCGTGTGTGCCATCAACCTATACTCATCCAAATCATCAAGAAACAAGAATTGGGGCGCCCCACAGCATAAAATCATCAGGTATTCGGAGGCAGCCGGCCCTCCTCAGCGAGCTTCGGTGAGTCCCTTCTACCTTTCCCATTAGATACAGTCCACTTGCCCATCAAATAGAATCATTCTTTAACATTTTTCATGGTCCTTCGAGCCGGATTGCTGAAATAGTATCAGTAATCCTATTTTTTCTATTGTGAAAATTGTGGGGTCAGCCATAATTGTTCGCAAAAACCAAATTGCAATAAAACAATCTTAGTTTATTTAACATAATCATAACATATTTTTATCATTTAACCTCACTTTTGAACATAACTTTTGTTTTATTTACGGGTGCCAATTGTTCTACAACATAACAAGTGTATTTTATCATATTTCGAAGTTATCATTCATCATCGCGGGAACTCATTCGATCAAACAAACATATTATTATCATACAAAAACATATCAAATTGTGCTAGTGTTTTGTGTTCATAATCATTTTGTGGTAGGTAGTCATCATAGCAACGTACCCACCAAACGCTCGCTTGTCCGCAGTCGGGAGTGAGTTGTTTCGTCATCGTTTCTCATTCGTGTTATCACATACATTTTGTGGACGGAGTACGGCAGCAAACATAGTCTGTCACCGTCATTTTCATTTTAATCGTGTGTTTTAGGTGTAACATACAGCGCCTAAAATTATCATTTTTGTGTTGGAATCCTTGGTGCAACATATAACACTAGGATTTCATTGTGTATCATTGTTTTATTCAAAACCACATATCAGTTAGGTATTGTACCTACATTTTCTCATATCATTTGGGTTTGTTGGGTTGGTAGGTTGGTACCATAGACAAAATTATTGCCAACGTAATATCATTTCTCATATCATTTTATCGAACCATAGATTATTTTGTGTTTGTGAAGCTTGTTTCAGAACTGTTGTGGTTGACAGTTTAGACAAGTGACATTTATCATAGTGACGTTAGTGTAACTTCAGACAGTGACACTAGACAATCAAGTGTGTTTTCCGTGTGTAGTGTTCACTCATTCGTTCAAATCAGTTCAAATACAATCATTTCGTGATTTTGTTTACCAATCGAACAATCCACAATCGTATCAAACTTTCAACAAAGTGTATAATTAATTATCAAAATGAGTGAGGCATTGATCGCACATTATGAATCTAAGCGTAACATGGCGCTTAAGCGCCTTCGTGATGCGGTAATTTGCGCACGAAATTGCAAAACAGACCCAAATCAAATAAATAGGTTAGAAACTTGGTGTTCGCGCGTAGATCAAATACTCGAAACCTTTAACGAAGCCCACATTCAATTAATGTGTGAGTACAAAAAGGCAGGTATGGACGAAAAAGAAGTGCAACAAGCTCAATTTAAGTTCCAAGAACAGGCCGATGATATGTTCTTTGAAACATTAGAGGCCAAGCGTAAATACTTGTCAGCAAAGGTGGAGACTTCTTCTTCGTCCAGTGAGTCAAAAAATAAAACAGCTAAGTTACCACCTATGAAGCTACCATTATTCACAGGGCAATTCAAAGATTTTCCAGGGTTCATTGACCTTTTCAACACATTAGTGCATAACAGAAGTGACTTATCAAATGTAGAAAAATTTCAATACTTGATCACATCCTTATCTGGGGATCCAATCAGTATCATTCGTGCGTTTCCTGTGTGTGAGGGTAACTACATCAGTGCATATAAAGCATTAGTGAATCGTTATAACAACAGGAGGTATTTGGCGTTCATGTGTTGGGAACAGATCAACAATTTGAAGGCAATGCACTCCGGTTCTGCTCAAAGCTTGCGTACAATGTTAGACCTTTATAATGAGAACTTATCAATGCTCGCATCATTAGGGCTACCAACAACACAGTGGGATTTTGTGTTATTTCACTCGTTGCTTACAAAATTAGATAAGGCATCTCGGGAAGCTTTTGAGCTGGCCAATACCAGTAGTGATTTTCCAAGCTTCAAGGAATTATCCACATTCTTGGTAGATAGGTGTAATGCCCTTGAACGCTCAACATTAAATGTGAACAATCAATCATCATCATCAGCTGTGCAACAGCAAAATAACAAGCGTGTGGTTTCAAACAACCAATCAAAGCCTACAATGCTTTTGGCCCAAGCGCCTTCTCAATCATGTGTAGTGTGTAAAGAGGATCACCCTCTCTACTTATGTTCAAAGTTTTTATCAGAATCTCCTTATGAGAGGTCTCAACTTGTGAGACAAAACAAATTGTGTTTCAACTGTTTACGGTCAAACCATATCACAGCCAATTGTAATTCATTGCATACATGCAAATCATGTGGACAAAAGCACAACAGCCTTCTACACTTTACAAAAAAGACAGAGACAAGTAGTTCTGTCAACTCTCAACATAAACAACCAGGCGTTTCTCATACAGGGAAAGGTCCAGCATCAACTTCTGATTCCAAGGAAAATGTGATCACACCCGTTACATCATTATCAAACACAACTGCAGGATCAACATCAAATACTCATTTTGTGATGCTTGCCACTGCTGAGGTGGAGGTCAAGGACGGTCGAGGCTCCTTTCAGAAGGTCCGTATCTTATTGGACCCCGGTAGTCAAAGTCACATCATCACCAAGGTATGTGCCCGTCGTTTAGGCTTGGCACAGTATAAAACTCAAACTCCTATGACAGGTATAGGGAACGTTCCTGCAGTTTCCACGGGCAAGGTCTTCTTAGAAATCCGACCAGTTGGGAAACCAGAGCCCTCTTTTACAGCAGAAGCGGTGACTTTGGACAAAATTTGTGGTGACATGCCCACCCATCCAGTGGACATTAACAATTTTCAACATTTATCAAATATTAAATTGGCTGATGAGAAATATCATTCTTTTGGTCCTGTGGATATCCTCATTGGTGGAGAGATATTCCCTCAAATTCTTTTACCAGGGAAAATTGATGGTGGTCCACATGCAGCAACTGCCATCAATACCATATTTGGATTCATTCTCATGGGAAAAACTTTATCAAAGTCATCATCATCAATTCCTCTATCAATCAATCATGTGTCAATGGACGCCAATCTGGATATTGCCGTTCAGAAGTTGTGGGAGTTGGACAGCATTCCGTGTGAAGACAACAAACAATCTCACTCGGTGGCTGACATACATTGTGAGGAAATATTCCTATCAACACATAAGCGTGACAGTGAGGGACGATACATTGTCCAGTTACCATTCCGTGATCAATCATCAGTCGCCTTTGAGGGTGCTTACACAATTGCTCATCGGCGCTTTGTGCAGCTGGAAAAACGCCTCATGGCAAAGCCAGCTTTTCATGAACAATACAATCAACATGTTATGGAGTACCTATCAAGTGGTCAGATGGAGAAGGTCCCTGCAGTTGAGTGTCAATCTCCTACAGCATTTTACTTGGCGCATCATGCCGTATCAAAATCAGATCGTAGCCTTCGTGTGGTCTACGATGCATCGATGAAGGATAAAAGAGGTGTATCCTTAAATGACACTCTTCTTATAGGCGCTAAACTTCAGACTGACATCACCAACATTCTTTTGCGTTTCAGGCTTCATGCCATTGTGTTTTGTACGGATATCCGGCAAATGTACCGGCAGATCCGTATAGCAGCAGAACATCTGGATTTTCAGAGAATCCTGTTCAGGTGTTCCCCTAGTGAGCCAATACAGGAATACCGTCTCAATCGTGTAACTTTCGGTGTATCATCAGCACCATTTTTAGCAATTCGTGTGTTACAACAACTGGCCCGCGACGAAGGCAGCTCGTTTCCAGCTGCAGCTCAGGTGTTGTTAGAAGACATCTATGTCGACGATGCCGTTACAGGGTGTCGGAGCATCGAAGAGGCGGTCGCTCTTCAGCAGCAGCTGATTAACATCATGGCGGCTGGAGGTTTTGAGCTGAGAAAGTGGTCCAGCAATCATGCGGCTGTATTACAAAACATACCAGAAGAACATAAAGCAGTGCCAAATGTAAATCAAACATTCGATAGTGATGGTAATTTTGTGAAGGTTCTCGGTTTAGCCTGGAATTCCCAGGAGGACATATTCAACTACCAAGTGAATCAAATAAATCGTGAGTGTACCAAACGTACCATGCTTTCAGAGCTGGCACGTATTTATGACCCCATTGGTCTTTTAACACCATTAACATTTTTAGCAAAGCATTTAATTCAACGTTTGTGGTTGCTCGGTTCATCATGGGATCAACCCGTTCCCGACGACATCAATCAAATTTGGACAAAGTACGTTCAGCAGTTGCCTCACCTAGCCCAGCTTAAGATACCACGCCGCATCACATCCGACGACGCTGTGACTTATCAGGTGCATGGATTTTCAGACGCAAGTGAAGCCGGTTATGCAGCTGCTGTGTATCTCCGTGCTACCAATCAATATCATCAACACCAGGTCATCCTGGTTAGTGCGAGGTCTCGTGTCTCCCCAACAAAACGCAGAACTTTACCAAGGCTTGAGTTGTGTGGCAGTTCTTTGCTGGCAGACCTAATGAGACACATTATCAACATATACAGTAAACTTCTCCCCATAGAGAGTGTGCATGCGTGGACTGATTCTATGATAGTTTTGTCATGGATCCAGTCAAATTCATCAAATTTTAAGGCTTTTGTTGGCAATCGCATATCCAATATTCAGCGTAAATTACCAGAAGCAATTTGGAATCATGTCCCAGGAAAGCAAAACCCTGCGGATGCCGCAAGTCGTGGGTTATCACCCGACGAGCTTATCAATCATGACCTGTGGTGGACTGGCCCCCATTGGCTATCCTCAAATCAAGATCAATGGCCTAAAGTGCCCCAACATTCAAACATGACGCAACATCCAGAGGTGAATTGTGAGCAACGTGCCTGCGTTTTGAACGTGTCAAACGCAGTAGAAACTAATCCAATCGATCATTTATTAACAAGATTTTCATCATTGAGGAAGATTCAACGTATTTTAACATATTGCAATCGTTCTATCAACGCCCTGCGCAAGAACAAGCGTACAGGTCATTTAACAGAACAAGAACTTCATCATAGTCTCATGGTACTTGTGAAACACACCCAACAGTCCGAATTTAGTGAAGAAATCAAACATTTGAGATCAAATCATGTATTATCAAAATCATTCAGAAAACTTAGTCCATTTTTAGATTCAAATCAAGTGTTGCGTGTGGGGGGTAGGCTCTCTCAGTCAAACCTTGATTATGAAAGAAAACATCCAGCTCTGCTTCCTCGCAAGCATCGTTTGACGCAACTTATCATCCAGTGCACACATAACGAAAATTTACATCCTGGTCTGCAAACAATGCAGTATCTGTTACTTCAAAATTTTTGGATTTTGTCGCCAAGGCGAGCCATTAATAACATCATTTCAAAATGCTATCGTTGTTTCCGTATGAAGCCACGAAATTTTCAGCCAGTAATGGCAGATTTACCACATTCTCGCGTTAATCAAATCAAACCATTTCAGGTTGTGGGTTGTGATTATGCAGGACCCTTCAACATTACGTTTCAACGTTATAGAGGTGTGCGTTCAACAAAGGCATACCTTTGTCTTTTTGTTTGTTTTTCAACAAGAGCTCTTCATCTGGAGCTTGCCAGCGATTTATCATCCTCTTGCTTTTTGGCTGCTCTACGCAGATTCATTGCTAGACGCGGTCGTTGCAACATCATCCATAGCGATTGTGGAACAAATTTCAAAGGTGCGCAGTCACAATTATCAGAAATCATGCGCTCAGCTTGTGAATCGGAGCGCATTGACTTCAAATTTAATGTCCCAGGATCACCACACATGGGTGGCCTTTGGGAAGCTGGGGTGAAGTCGGTAAAAACTCACCTTTATCGTGTGATAGGTGATCAAATCCTAACATATGAGGAGTTAAACACACTCTTGACACAGGTCGAATCAGTTTTAAATTCGCGACCAATATCAGCATTGAGTTCAGATCCATCAGATCTAACAGCGCTAACACCAGGGCACTTTTTAACATTAGCACCCCTAACATCAGTGCCTTCACCAGACTATTCCAACACAAAAATGAATAGGCTAACACGTTGGCATCTATTACAGAAAATGCACCAGGATTTCTGGACTAGATGGCATAGTGAATACCTCACAAATTTGTCACAGCGATTGAAATGGACTGTGGATTCACCTCCAGCAAAAATCAACCAGCTCGTTATTATCAGAGACGAGACTACTCACCCACTACGATGGCGTTTAGGTAGAATCGTCGAATTACACCCAGGACGCGATGGCGTTTCTCGTTCTGCTACGGTCAGGACTGCACAAGGTGTGCTCAAAAGGCCACTTGTGAAGTTGTGCCCATTACCAGATATGACTGACTAGTCATGTCTTATTTTTTCATACATTCATATTGTGATCAAAACATTTCAATTACCTATTCTGTTTTATATATTCATCAGCATTATCATATTTATCCTATTATATATCAAAGCAATGGTTGTTGTGAACAAATATTCATTTTCAGACTTCTCAGTCTCATCAATTCGCCAGCGGGGGGGAAGATAATGTTAAAGCACCATAAAACATAATTTGAATTCCCGCCCTTTCCAATCCTACCATTTCCTGCGCATACAGCGCCACCCTACGTTTTTGACATGCATCAACCAGTTCCCCGAGTTCCCCGCCTTAACTCACCACAAAACTTAACGTCTCCGCAAAATTATCGTGAAACACTGAAATCAAGTGTTATCAAAGACAAATCGTGTGTGCCATCAACCTATACTCATCCAAATCATCAAGAAACAAGAATTGGGGCGCCCCACAGCATAAAATCATCAGGTATTCGGAGGCAGCCGGCCCTCCTCAGCGAGCTTCGGTGAGTCCCTTCTACCTTTCCCATTAGATACAGTCCACTTGCCCATCAAATAGAATCATTCTTTAACAACAATTACCTATCTTGTTTCAGATTGATCTAAAATGTCGAGTAGAAAGTGTAAACAAAGTTCTGATCGTTTTTGTTATGTTTGTGGTCAGTTTATATTTTCAAAAAAGAGAAGACCCATGTAGATGTATTAAAAAGTGCATATTCTCATTATTTTGGATTTCCTGTTGCAAATCAAGATAAAAAGTGGGTGGGGTTCAAAAGATGGGAGTAAACATGTCATTTGATTCATTTTTTGCACTCGCATCTGAGTTTATTCCCTGAAAACTTAGGAAGTACCTATGAGTGACGAACAAGTGGAATGTTGTCACCAAAAATTTAAAGGTTTTTGAAGAACGACATCAAGAATTTTGGGATAAAACATGTTAGAGGATTACTATTTGTCCATTATAAGATGAACTAATTCAAATAGCTGTAAAAAGAAGGCAAAAATTAGTCATTTTAATTTTTTTTTAGTATTAATACCAAAATTATGTATTTCAGTTAAGTTAATAAATATTTCTTAAACCAGATGTGACAGATTTTTTTGTTTTTTTTTACTGGATAATTTTACCTAAATGAATAACAAAATAACAACTTTCAGCTGGGGTATAAAAACCATGTAAACTAGAACTAGAACCTATCTAAATTTATACCAAAGCGTTAAAATTATCAAACGCTTCGCTCGCCCTTTCAAACTGCATTCTCTACAATCTTGAACTTGGCTGGATAATTTGACCAAGTAACTCCTGTATGAAAGCTCGATACAATAAATTCTTACCTGTCGGAGGCAGCGTGTTAAAATTTTGAAGTTCGCTTTGCTCGCCTCTGCAGCCTGCAGACTTTGTTCTTCATCTTTCATGAATAGAAGTCAAAAGAAAATCCTCTACCTATCGCGGTGGCTTAGAGCTCGCTTCGATAACTCTTGCAGCTTTAGTTCTTTTTGTCCTCAAAATTTTATTGTATCTGTAAGTCGACTCTATGTAACTTCTATTTCTGCAATTAAGGTAAAAAAGCTGGGTGGGAGCGGGGTGCTTAAATTTTCGAGATCGCTTCGCTCGCTCCCGCAGCATAGGTTAATTTAATTCCGAAACTTTTCAAATAAATCGTCAAAATGTGTATCTTCTACTTCTGTCATGAACATCATGAACTTATTTGATTAGTTTTTCTGAATTTACATTTTGAATTTTAGCCCCTTGCTGCCTATGCTTGTAGCATAGTCGCACGCAGAAAGAAGTTTTTTTTATGACGAAAATAATTAAAAACCAGTTTTTGCCCACGGTTTCGCTCACGTTATGGTCGCAAATTATCCCATGAGAAGTTTTAAAGAAATATAAGCATAAGAACAAAATTGACAGAGGCACTGGACGTACTAGGAAAATACGTTATGATAGTAACGCTCTACGCTACGACCGAATTCGTCCAAGACACAGTCGTGTGCATTCCACTTCCGCAATAGAAAATCGAACCGGACACTCAACATCTCGTGGCGAGGAACTAATGTAGAACACTGCCCGAATCCAAGGTACCTAGGTGTCACGTTGGACACAGCCTTAACGTTTAAGTCACACTGTCTTATCACGAAACAGAAGGTCGCGACCCGAAAACAACTTGTTACGTCGCCTAGTTTCCACTAGCTTTGGAGCAGCACCCGATGTTCTTCGAACAACCGGCATGTCCCTTTGCTTTTCTGCTAGCGAATTTGCGTGCCCAGTGTGGCACCGATCCGCTCACGCAAAGCAAGTAGATACTGCTAACGAAACGTGTCAGATAATATCGGGCTGCCTAAAACTGACCCCAATCAATAAGCTCTACCCGCTAGTAGGTATTGCACCACGCTGTACGAAGGGATGTAACATGCGCGCTGGAAAAAAAGAACCAAGAACCCGATTCCCGACATCCCCTCTACGACCACACAACTGCCCCGGGCAGACTAAAAGCCGCAAAAGCTTCCTACGCTACGCTCCACTCAGGCAATCCAAGACAGGCCACCTACAGTACGGAGCAAGTTATGGCAAGATAAGTACCCTCCACCTCTCGACTTCTTGAAGCCCCAAGAACACCTGGCTCCCGGTAGTGAACTACAGTGGCCTATTTGGAAAGCTCTAAATCGATTGCGTACCCAAGTAGGTCGCTGCAAACATAATCTGGCAAAATGGGGTATTATTGGTTCGTCCAACACTGAGTGCCAGTGCGGCGCTCCGGACCAAACTATGCCTCATCTGCGTGGAGAGTCCCAGGTGTCCGTTTACCTACACTCATGACGACCTGAATAGCGCCTCTGCCGCTGCAATAAACGTGGCCACCTACTGGGCCCAACCTACCTAATATAAAAGTACATCGATACGACAAGAAGGAAAAGAAGCCTATTCCCTTATTGAAAGAATTTTCGGAGGAATCGGATCGTAGTTCAAGGTTACCCCTACCCTTTATATATAATAGTTGTCACTGTGCTCATACACGCAAATCTCCGACACCACCCGCCGCCGGTTTCAATAAATTAAATATATAATAAATAAATTTTGTGAATGTGTATAATCTGGTTGGTTCCACTGCAGACCCACCGTACCCCTGGCCGTACCCCTGGTGGTACGGTAGGTTTTTTAAAGTTAAACGATACCACTAGGTAATAGTGTTGTATATTAAATAATACTCTTTGACATCTGTCCCCGAAGTGCCGGGCCTCCGCCGGCCTTTCAGGGACACATAGACAGACATGCCGCCCATAAATTGTTGTTGTCAGAAGTGGTTTTAACTAGTGTTACAACACTATCACCTGGTGGTATCGTTTAACTTTAAAAAACCCATGCACCGTACACCCTGGTGGTTCCAGCTTGAAAGATAGGATAGCTATGGACCCGACAGGTGGCGCAGTTGTTTGTGGGTGGCGGGCTGATTGTTTGATAGATGGCCCATAAATAAAATTGGTACCTAGTTAGCTACACTGCACCCTAACTGATTCATGTCCATGTGTGCCTTTCCTGGAAAGAAAGGAAAAACAGCATTTTTAACTTAAAATTAAGCTTAACCTTAAAATTAGCCATGACATCACCGAAAATGTTTATGATCTTCAAATGTTTGTTCCAGAGAGAATCTGTTACCTGCTTGGGAATAATAATTCTCCTTGTCTAGTGTGGTATTTCCCCCTATATTATCGGCTCTCAGACGCGCGCACGTCCGTTCACTTACGAAGCTCAAAGCTAAGTGACTGTACGCGGCGAGAGACGACACAATGCTTCCCTCTCTTTCACTCACAGACACTACATCTAGTTAAAATTACTTCACATGGAAAATATTATCAAACATTACCTGCTATGAACGTTTTAAAGTAAACTGTCAAATTAATTAATCGGGCCAAACACAGATCGTGCACGGTACGACATATTCAAAAACAGGAGTCTAGCAGCAGGTATGAGTTATTGAAGCTGGTGGGTGAGGCGTCACGTCACGGCACGTCACGCGCCCCTCGCGCATGCGCCGCGGAGCACTTGCGCCCGCGCCGCGGGACAGCGCCGCCACCCGCTCCACTGCATCGTGTCGCCGCTATCGCTTTCACGTCGTGGTTATCGCCCCAGTGATAATCTGCATAGTGCGAACCGTTATTGAAAGCCACGGTACTAGTTTGTGCGTGAAGGCTACAATAGCGGCACTTTAATCTGATATTTATTGACCGAGAGATCGAATGAAGCTGGCTGTACTGAGAGGTGACCCAAATATGCAGGCTAATAATATGTGTAGCTTAGACACCTCACATTATAAACCTGCACAAACTATGCCTGTACCCTTCTGCGGTTATCATTGTTCGTATTTTGTCGAAGGTAAAAGGTAAGTTGAAAGTAGATTTTCTACTGCATAAATATTTCCTTGTATTGGTGTTATTAAAATAAATTGCCAATTTTCAGTTACAAACTCCTTGAAATTAAAAAAGAGTTAACATTGTCGTGGGCGTGGGCTGGTGGCAGGCGGCAGGACGCGCGCGCGCCTCCTATCAATGATCAATTTTGGTTCCGGCGAGATTATCTTTTGATCGGAGCAATTTCTCTTCGGTCTTGTGTCTGATAACATCTGGAGAACAACGGTTTGCATCGTTCTGCATAATTATAAACCTGGAATTTACTCCGTGATTTTACCGTGTACGCAAGGCATTCGTTATTATTTTTGATATGTTGTTGTTTCCAAGGGGTCATAACCCTTAGTAAACAAAAATGATGATCAGGATCAAAGAGATATCTACTAGATAATCAGCAAACGGTGAATGGATTTTTAAACATTTTGTAGAAGCAACATTAATTCCGTAAGATCACAAACGAAAGTTCAGTACCATAAGTATCCATAAAAATAGGAACGTGGACGAGTAGACGATCAAAGTAGGTAGAGAGCGAGGCAATCAGAAACAATTTTCTATTACTATTTCTCGTTGGACATATTCCGACAACAAACACGATCGTCCCGAGAGCCGTGGGAATGCCCCAGTCGAGTAACGGACGGACGGACAAATGATGTTGGGCGATCTATTGCCTGTAATTGATGACGACTATTGTGTGCCTTTGAAAGAGCCACGAATGTTTGTCTTCGTTCTGTTACCTTCCGTTTGTTTGTTGCTATTGTTAATCTGAGACTTGTTGCCTAAATTCGCGCTGCTATTATATAAATAACTGCTTGTAGTCTCAAGATTAATTCTTTTTCTATTTGGTACACTTGGCATTCTCAGGTGCCGTTAATCCACTTGACATAGTTGATAGTAAACATGGATCAATTCGTTGTGTAACTATTGAAGATATTGGAGCTTCAATTTATGCTTTCTTCAGTACGATGTCGAAACTGTTTGTTTGGATTGGTAGGTAATTGCCAATAACTAGGCTAATATCTCAGCGAGCGTATACCCGAAGTTTCAGTCACGGATGGCATTCCACTAAGACTAAATTAAATTAGTCTGAAAATTACTGGAGACATCATTACTGCATCGGTTGCAGAATAAGCATGCTCTAGTTTATACCCTAGCCACATGACGACTTCGGTTTTTCTTTCAAAGATTTTGTGTACCTCTTGAAGACCTTGATTCAGCAAACGTTGGTCGAGCGGCGACGAACTGGACGCCTGAAGTATTTACTTCCGAAGACACCCAGCTACAGTGATTAACAAGGCTGACTTTATGGTCGAGAATTGCGCAGTACAGTGCGGCTTCGAGCATCCACTAAGCGGTCGTAGCACTTAGATAACCGCAATAGGGAATATGCATAAATTTTATTTTTTTTATTTCGATACGGAATGTTAAAGTACTATAAAAATAATGTCAAAAAGCTAAAACAAGACAAATCGGCCAAACAACACAAACAGTTACAGCCATTTATACTTTTGTTTCTATCTCTTTCTAGATAAACGGAATTTAGTATGGATTTTGTACGTGGATGCAGCGAATGACGTCATTCGCTGTGTCGGATCTCTCTGTCTAATCAGCAGTTTCAAATGCTTATAACTTAGTATTTGTTATAGATATTTAAAAAATAATTTCACTTTGCTATTTCTGATGTTAATACGCTTTGTTTAGAGTGATAAAAAATCATGCATACCTATACCCTATTACAGACACAATTAAAATAACAATGCACCGTGGCCGGTCGGGCACGGATGGGGACATAAAGGTACAAGCACATTGTAGAGCACTTTTGGATGGTGATGATGGTGAGACCGGATTGTATGCAAATGAATTTTTGCGTATGCAATTGCATATTATGACTGTTTTTTTTTAAAGATAATGTATAATTTAGCTAAAATCGGTATACCTACGGTGCATTTATTGGCTTTGTCTTTTTTTAAATTTAAACTGCGCCTATGATACTGTAAAAAAGTACCAGCAGTGGTAGGTACCCCTAAAAAACGCCTAAATTCAAATAGGGGCATTGGTGCCGATTCCCTTGTTTACAAACTAAACCAAATTTAAGTTCAGTGCATCTTTTTCTTTCTATTTCATTAAGAAAAGGACAGAAGATAAATTTTATTTACGTTCTGTCAAATTAATCAGCGCCATACAAGTTTTAGACGCGATTAAAAAGTTGACTTTTAAAATTACATCAAATTACGTCAGGTGCTGACTAATTTGACAGGATTAAACTAATATTTATCTTCTGTCCTTTTCATAATGAAATAGAAAGAAAAAGATGCATTCAACTTAAATTTAGTTTAGTTTGTGAACAAGGGAATCGGCACCATTGTCAAATAATGCCCCCCCCCCCCCCCCTATTTGAATTTAGGTTATGACTTTTGACCAAAGTGAATGTAGAACGATGGTTTACAAGTAATAAAAACGTTTAATTAATAGAAGGCTCATTCGCTACTGATAATTTCAGTATACGGTTTTCAAAAAATTAGTGATGAATGAATGAAAATATAGAAAATTAAAAAAAGGCATTATTTATCTATGTTATTTTATTTTATTATTATTGTTATTTTATTTTATTATTATTGTTATTTCTTTTTTTTTTATCTATGTTACATATTTTGGTACTTTTGTTACATATGTATTTAAGTTGAGTTTTAAGTTGCATATAATCCGGTCTCTATATGATCAGTATTTTAAAAGACGTGCCTACAGTGTTACGCAAAATGAGCAACGATTCTTTGTCTGAAGAAACCCCAATCGGATCATTAGAAGAATTTCTCTAACATTCATTGTATTGGAGAAACAAATAAAGAACGCTTATGCCCAACCAACTATTAGAAATGGATCCATGAGTACAGAAAAAATCTACTGATAAACGGGGTATAAAATGGCCGCTTTAGCAGAATCCACGCAGAATCTTAGTATGAATAACGTTAAAAAAATTAAATTGAATTGAATGGACTTTATGTCTATTTAACTATAAAGTCCATTTTAAGAATTTTAAATTTTTAACGTGATTCATATTACAATTTCGATAAAGCGGCCATTTTAGACCCCCAGTACAGTATAAGATAACCCTCCATAAATTGGATTCAACGAACATTTTACATCCCGTCTGATTAACTTGTTTTAAAAATAATTCCGGAGTATTTTATTCAATAATATTATGGGTTCATAAATCAGATCCAGGCCCAGATCGAGCTAAGATCTTTTCTTCGGCTAGAATTATAGATGCCTTTATTCAAAACTACAGTACGCGTGGTAGGCGAATACGAATGGTGATAAATTTAGAAAATAGCACTGGGCGCCGGCGCCTGCGATAGCTATCAGCGACATGAATCAGCGTCGTCGCATCGACGACCACCCGGCTCACCGCCACCGCGCGGGTGCCGAGCCCGCGGCCGGCCTGCGCCTGCGCCTACACTGCGCCAGTGCGCCTGCCCCTTGCCCTAATGCTTCTAATATCTATACACGCCCTCAACATTAGTCTCTGCAGAGATTATATTCAAAAAAGTTGCATTAAGTATTGTAAAAAATTAATAGTAATAACATTAGTCTATTTTCGGCATTAGCTCTAAAGTTACTTTATTTGGAACTTATATTTTAGAGGTTAAAGTATGAAATTGCCGATTTGTACTGAAAAATTGAAACTCGTTTTTTTTCTAAGATATAACAACTTTATTTAATCAATAATAATTATACCATTGTTTTAGAAATAACACTACTGCACATAAATGTACATTTTTGTAATACTTTTATAAATACATCATTCTTATTCTTATTTAATAGTACATTTTGATATTACAAGTGGAGAAAGTTTGTTATTGCATCCGAGGCGGAATTAACTCCCGAGCCGTAGGCGAGAGTGTTTTTGAGCCGAGAACTGCAATAACAAATTTCCACGTGTATACAAATACATTGCATGTTGTTACATGTGTATTGAAAAATTTACCCTCATTATTTAAACATTGCTGCCATCTAAACGGAAGTTCATTTGTGCCTTTACGATAGAACTCTGAGTATCTAGATTCGACAAACTGTGTGAAAGCATTTTGTACTGCCTCCTGGGAAGAAAATTTTTTATCACGTAGAAAATTGTCCAAATCACGAAAAAATGCTAGTCCGTTGCAGCCAGGTCTGGCGAGTACGGAGGATGACGTATAGTTTCTAACTGCAGCTCCTGTAGAGTTACAACGGTTTCTCGTGCAGTGTGAGGTCTTGCGTTATCATGGAGCAATAATGGTGAAGATCAATTCACGAGTCGAGGCTGTTTCACTGCCAGTTTCACCATCATTGTTCGAAGTTCGGCACAGTAAACTTTTGCTGTTTTTGCCTGACCAGACCTGAGAAAGATATAGTGAATAACACCATGAAGAGACCACCAAATAGTTAACATTACCTTTTTATTAGTAAGCTTTGCTTTAGGGCACTGTTGCGGCGTTGAACCTGGGGTCAGCCATTGCATTTATCGCTTACGGATACCGTAAACAAACCACTTTTCGTCACATGTCACAATTCCATCCAATATTCCTTCATTTCTGTACCGATTCAACAAGGCAACTGTTGAATCGAACCAAATCGATTATGTAGCACATCCCTAATGTAAGTGCGTGTGAGCAACCCTATGGTTGCCATGGTGTGTTGATTCCTAATTCAATAACTATGTAAAAAGCAAATGTCCGTTTAGTATTCTAATATACATTTATGCTAAAGCGTGTACGTTATATTTTCTCATCTTCCCTGCTTGCCGCTCCCAACTCCAACAAATGGTAGCAGAGCGTGGTTACAAGGAAAAATGAGCGCCACTGCCTCATACCGTATTGAAGCTCTCTCCAAAGAAAATTATGATACGTGGAGCGTGCAGGCTGAAGCAGTTCTAATTAAAAATGGACTGTGGGGATACGCCAGTAGATCAATCACCGAGCCAAAAGAGGAAACAGCAAAAAGTAAGTTCTATGAAAATGACTTGCTTGATCGATCAGAGTTAGTACTGATCATCTCACCGTCAGAACTTAAACAAGTGCGGGGATGCAAGACATCCAACGAGCTATGGCTTAAGCTAAAAGGAATTTACAGAAAGCAAAGGTCCTGCTCGGAAAGCAACTTTGCTAAAACAGCTGATATTAAAAAAGGCTGATAAAGATGACGTCCGTGAACATTTAAATAACTTTATTGACATCGTGGACAAGCTAGCGGATATGGGCGTTAGCTTGCATTCCGGTCTACTAAGCATAATGATGCTTTACAGCCTTCCAGTTGCTTACGAGAATTTCCGTATAGCAGTGGAAACTCGTGACACCTTACCGTCTCCCGAAGAACTAAAAATAAAAATCATTGAAGAGAGTGAGGCACGAAAAAATATTGACTGTAGTAAAGAAAATGAAGAAGCCTTTGTGAGTACTGGCCACCGCACTATCGGTTAAACCAAAGAGACTGTGATTAGAACAAATATGTTGTGTCAATTTGTCGTGTGAAAAGAATATTGTCAATCGCAATAAATCTAATTAAAGTAATTTATTTACAATACAATGCTAGTATCAATATACCCCATCAATTGGTAGCAGAGCGTGGTTATTTTTACTGTGTTTCCATGAGATACGAAATGGCATCCATCCGCAATATAGAACTACTGACAAAATCCAATTATGACACCTGGTGCTGACAAGCCCAGGCCGTCCTCATAAAAAATGACTATTGGGAAATCGTCAGCGGCGAAAAAACATTATCGCCAAAGGCAGATGCGGCGGAAAGAGCGGCGTACGAGAAGGAAGACTTAAAGGCAAGGGCTGAAATTTTTCTTCTTTTGTCACCATCTGAGTTAAAACAAATAAAGATTTGTACGTCAGCTAAAGCTATTTGGGACAAGTTAAAAGCCATTTACCAGAGCACTGGGCCCGCAAGAAAGGCAACTTTATTAAAGCAACTGGTTTTAAAGCGCATGACTAATGAGGAAGATATCCGCGACCACTTAAATAACTTTATGGACATTGTGGACAAGCTCGCGGATATAGACTTAAAGATACCACCGGAACTGCTCAGTATAATGATGTTGACTGTTATACAGTCTACCAAATTTTTTTGAAAACTTTTGTATCGCCATCGCATCAAGGGACACATTGCCCGATCCTGACGATCTAAAGATAAAAATTCTGGAAGAAAGTCAAGCAAGAAATGTTGGTGAACAGCCCGAGAGCTCATCAGATGCGTATTTTTCTAAAAAGAACAAAATAAAACCGTTTTGCAAGAACTGTAAGAAAAAGGGCCACGCTACTGAAGTGTGCTGGGGAAATAAAAAGAAAAATGAGAAAACGAACTTTGAAACAAAAAAACTTCAAGGCAAGAACTTCAATATCTGCCTGAATACCACAAACCCAAACACCAATGACAATGTATAGTGTCTAGATAGCGGCTGTTCATCTCACATGTGTGGTGAAAAATCAAAATTTTTCACCATGACCCCTGAAAATGGTATCCTATTTTATGATAATATTGAGGGCATTATTACTAGAGAAAGATTATATTTTCAGGATCACATATTTATTTTATAACAGCCATGTGGCAAACCAAAATCACTTCACACTTGACAATCAGTCCTACACCATGGACTCGTACACATAGACTAGACATAGGCAAAAGCAAACTTAACACCCCACCTCGATTAATAGTGCTTTTATAAACAAACACTGTTAATCGCTTACAAATATTCAAATCAAATTAACATTCCGCATACATTGTCAAAACAAAAATAAATAATATGGTGACACTGCTTATTGTCCAATTATCCAAAAAAAAAATATGGTCACCCTACTTACTATATGAAGTTACATGAGAAACAATAATAATTATCATGCAACATTTTACAGGATAGAAACCCATTAGCTACCTGCTTTCATGAACACTATCATAAACTTAACACCCTCACACATGGTGCTTGTGTACCCATGTAAAATAATACCTTAGTTTAATATATCCGATATAGGTACCGTAGTCACCTATTCTTTACAATAAATATTTAACCATTCACATAGTTGTCTAAATCTGTCAACTGCTAATGTTTTTGTAAAAATATCAGCTAAATTTTTTTCTGTATTAACATATTCAATTCTTAGCTCCTTTTTGAATATCAAATCTTTTATAAAATGAAATTTTATGTCGATATGTTTGGTTCTCTTGCTATTCTCAAATGTTTTCGATATGTCAATAGCTCCTTTATTGTCCATGTAGAGAACACACTGCACATCGTTGTTTCTATTGAAACTCTTGCTCAGTCCCTTTATATTGATATTATCGCACGCACTCGTGGCTCCAGCGACATACTCCGCCTCTGCTGTCGACAACGCTACGCAGTTTTGTTTTCTTGAAAACCATGCCACAACATGACCATTGTTTAAAGTAACAGAACCGCTGATACTTTTTCGATCGACGTGATTACCTGCCCAATCAGAATCAGAGTAGGTGTCAATCACATTTTTCTTGTTGTTCTTGATATAGGTCAATCCACTCGTCTTTGTTTCTTTTAAATATCGTAGCACTCGTTTTGCTTGCGTCCAAAGATTTAAAGTTGGTTTATCTAGGTACTGACTCAGAAATGTTGTACTGAAGGCTATATCCGGTCTTGATACCGTCGCTTTCTCTTTACATTTTACTCCTTTTGGTATCTTTAGGTATACATCTGTTTCTAATATCCCATTTAGGAATGCTGTTGGGATGTCCAATTGATGGATTTCAAAATCATTTTGTACTGCATGTGATAAGAAAGTGCGGTCTGTGCTTATTCTTGCGACAGGGGAATAGTTCACTGTAAAACCATCATCTCTTTGTAGGAAACCTCTTGCAACCAGTCTCGCCTTTTTTAGGTTATTATCTTTCTTCACAAAAATCCATTTAGCATCTATTGCTTCTTTTCCATTTGGTAAATCAGTTATTTACCATGTTTCCATATCTTCTAATGCTTTCAACTCTTTATCAACTGCTTCATTCCAGCCCAATTTTATAGCTTCATTGTAACTTTTAGGAACATTTTCCATATCTGCGCTATATGCATATTGTGTCTCATATTCTTGTAGTACTTTTGGTTTAACTACTTTTCTTCCACTTCTTGTATATATTTCATGTGGTAACTTTTCTTGTACTATTTCTTTCACTTGTTCAGTTGCATCATCAAATTTATCATCATCATCATCACTGTCTTGAGTATTATCAGACGTAGTAGGACGTTCTCTAACTCTTAGTCCTGATGTACTTGGTCTTTTTCTTTCTTCATCTATATCTCTATATACCACTGACCTTTCATTGTCTCTTTCTATTTCTCTAATTCTATCATATCTTACATTCGTTTCATCAAAATGTACATCTCTCGAGATTTTAATTTCATTCTTCTCTGGATCCCACAATCTGTATCCATTTGGACTATATCCAATAAATCTCATAGCACTCGCTCTTTCTTCAAATTTTGTTTTTCTTGGTAATACAATCATCCATGCTTACGATCCAAATACTTTAATATTTGCTATATGATTTTTACCATAATACAACTCTGCTGGTGTTTTAAATTTGATAGCTGCTGATGGACATCTATTTATTTGATACATTGCGCATTTCACTGCCTCTCCCCATAACTCTCTAGGAAGGTTGGATTCCATCATTAATGCCCTTGCTTTATTATATACTGTCCGGTTCATCCTTTCAGATACTCCGTTCATCTGTGGACTGTATGGGTTTGTGTATTCCATTTTTATCCCATGATTTATTGCAAATTCATTTATTATTCTATTCTTAAATTCTCCACCATTATCACATCTAATTCTCTTTACTTTGTTTTCTTTCTGTCTTTCCAAATATCTTACATAATATATTAAGTTTTGTGTTGCTTCATGTTTATACTTTAACAGATATACGACTCCAAAATGAGTATAATCATCTACAATTACTTGATAGTATCTCTCTTCATTCAGGCTTGGTATATTTACTGGACCTGAAATATCAGTGTGTAATAGTTCGCACACTTTTTCCGATCTTGGCATTTCAACTGTATGAAACGGTAATCTAGTTGATTTGGATTTCATGCACACATCGCATCTCTTGTCACTATTCGGTAAATTTAAAGTGATCAACCCATTTCTATTTAAATGCCCTAGTCGTCGATGCCATAAATTGGTTTCGTTTTTTGTCATATAACATTCATTCTCAGTTTTTATTTTAAATTGTATTTTATATAATTTTCCATCTTTTTGTCCATATAATCTCATGTTATTTTGTATAATCTTTACCACATTGCCTTGAAATATCACATTACAATTCCTTTCAACCAGTTTACTTACTGACAGTAAGTTTTGTGAGAGATTTGACACAATTAAGGCTTCAATACTTGAACTTCTGGCTTTTCCTTCCGTTTCTATCATTCCTCTCTCCTTGGCTTCCAAATATTCGCCATTCGCAACTTTTATTCTTACTGGATTTGTCAGTGTTGTAATTTCAGTCATAAATTCTCTGTATTTGTCTTGTATCATATTATCCGAGGCTCCCGAGTCTACTATGAACTCTATTACGTTCGACTCTAACTCATTGTATTCATTCGTTAAATTTGTTTCATCATATGCTGTGAACGAACATATACTTTGAAATATTTGCATGTTCTCTCTCATCTTTTCTTCCTCTTCCATTAAAATTTCCCCTTATGTACCTACCTCTTTGATGGTTACTTCTGCATTGATATGCTTTATGGCCTCTTTTCTTACATTTATAGCATACTATATTATTTTCACTTGTAAAACTTGTTTCTGTGTTTGTAGTATTGTTATTTTCATTTACACTTTTCTGTTTCATCTCAGCATCTAATAATCTCGCTTTCACAAAATCTATTGATAATTCCTTTTCTGTTGACATTGTTTCCAATGACGTAATTACGTTTTCATAATCATCTGGTAGTGTTAATAACAAGTGACACACCTTATCGGACTCAGACATCTTTTCCCCGATCTCAATTTCTGCTATTATCTCATCGAACCTTAAATAGTGGTCTTGGAGTTTAGTATCTTTTTGACATTTTAAATTTAGCAATCTTCTCTTTAGTTGCAATTTGTTAAAAACTGACTTTCTCTCAAAAATTGCTTCCAAGCACTTCATCATATCTAATGATTTTTCACACTTTTTTATATATGCAATGTACTTATCTGACACGCATTGTACGATGATCGATCTCGCCTTGACATCCAGTGTACTTTGTACGTCCGAAGATTTTATCGCCTCTACGACACCTTTTTCCTCTAATAATAAATTCAACCGAAATTTCCATGTTTGAAAATTCACTCCCTCTTTCAAAAATGGCATAGCCTCGTACTTTCTCATATCCATTTTTCTTTTGTTTCTTTTGACAGTTCAAAATTTTCTTCGTATTTTCGTATTTTCATTTACTTTTCCATATTTCCATATTATAAATTATCACACATATAGCCCATAACCTTTTATGATAATATTGAGGGCATTATTACTAGAGAAAGATTATATTTTCAGGATCACATATTTATTTTATAACAGCCATGTGGCAAACCAAAATCACTTCACACTTGACAATCAGTCCTACACCATGGACTCGTACACATAGACTAGACATAGGCAAAAGCAAACTTAACATCCTAAAGCTGGCATCGAAGAAGCACACGAGCAAAATTAAAGGCAAGGGAAAAGTAAAAATCACCGTAGATAAGGTAGATTATACCATTAACGAAACACTATTTGTTCCTGATGTGTCAGTCAACCTTCTGTCTGTAGGTAAAATAGCCGATAGAGGCAACAAAGTAGTTTTTGAAAAAGACAAAGCCTACATCATAGAAAAAAGTGGTGAAATAGCACTGACAGCACACAGAAAAGATGGACTTTACTACCTTGAATTTAAGAAAGAGACTGAAAACCACACACGAAGAGGAGAAAAAGACGACATTATAGAATGGCATCGTAAACTTGGCCATATAAATGAAAAGGATCTGATCAAGATGGCTACGCATGACCTAATATACGGATTGAACATCAACAAAGAAAAATTGGAAACATGTGAAACCCGCATTAAAGGCAAGCTATCAAGATTACCTTTCACAAGACATGATGATCTCTACACGACGCAAGAACTGGAAATAATTCACAGCGACGTTTGTGGACCTTTTGAGTGTGAGACACTTGCAGGCTCAAGATATTACGTCACATTCATAGACGACTTTACCCGTTATTGCCACGTCTATTTTATAAAAAAGAAAAGTGACGTATTCAATTGTTTTAAGCAATATAAAAATGAAGTCGAAACGTTCCACAACAAAAGAATAAAACACCTGCAATCCGACAACGGCACTGAATATCGCAACAAGGAGATCGATGATTTCCTCAAACTTCATGGCATTCAAAGAAGATTTACCACTGTTTACACCCCACAGCAAAATGGGATTAGTGAGTGGAAGAACAGATCCTTGCTAGACAAAGCTAAGTGCCTGTTGATCGAAGCCAATGTTTCTAAAAACTCTGGGCAGAAGCAATATCTACGGCAAACTATCTTATAAACCGTAGCCCTTCAAAAGCATTAGATGGTGATATACCGTTCACGAAGTGGACAGGCCGAACACCGTCTGGCAATCATCTTGAAGTTTTCGGCAGAAAGACCTTCGTCCTAAAAAAGAACTGACGAGGAAAGCTAACAGAAAAAACCAAGGAGATTCATGGGATACTCGCTAACCTCAAAAGGTTATAGAGTTTATATACCTGAAGATGATGACGTAGTGACGAGCAGGGACATCAAAGTCATAGACAAGATGTACTATCAAAAAAAAGACACGAGCTATGATAACCTTGTAAAAGAAAAGGAACATCACAAAGATAGACAGAAAATAGAAATTGAATTCACTGGACAGAATAATAAAAAATCTTTACATAATACTGAAAGTCAAAATGACGAAGTAAATGAAATCGATTCATTCGATGACGCATCTGAGACCTTAGAAGCACCTGAAAATTGGAGGCCCCAAAGAGAAAGGCACCCACCAGCGTGGACTAAGGATTTTGAATTAAGCAATATCGAAGAAAGTCATTCACTCACGGAAATGACTTACCTGTCTGATGAAATTGAAAACGAAAACGATGAATACTGGCATGACGCCATCAAAGCTGAAATCAGAGCACATGTAAAAAACGGAACCTGGAAAATTCAAGAAAAGAAAAGCAATGACATAAAAGTCATAGACTACAAGATGGTTTTAAGAAATAAAATCGGACCTGATGACAAAATCATAAGAAAAGCCAGACTTGTAGCATGCGGTTTCACGCAGCGACCAGGTATAGATTTCAATGAAACTTACGCGCCCGTAGCGAAGTTAAGCTCGATCAGATCTGTTATTGGTATTGCCACAGAAAAAGGGTTAAGACTGAACCAAATGGACGTAACAACTGCGTACCTAAACGGTGTACTAGAAGAAAAGATTAAGATGAAATACCCTGACTATTTGGAGGAATACTTGATAGAGATAATGGTCGATGAAAGTATGAAAGAGGATTTAACGATTTACAATAAAACCAGAGACATGCTAAGAGACATAAAGAGTGTTCCAAAAGAAAAAGTTTGTTGTCTTATTAAAGCATTGTACGGACTCAAGCAGGCATCCCTGCCTGCTTGCCTCCCGGCAATGGCATATAAAACTCGACAAAGAATTGAAGAATATAGGGTTTCGAGCGTCTGAAGCCGACCCGTGTACATACATCCTGGAGAAAAGAGGAGTAAAGATTATTATTGCAATCTATGTCGACGATTTATTAATTGCCTACTCGTGTCCTAAAGCATTGAAAGAAGTTAAAGACCTACTAAACTCAAAATTTGAACTCAAAGATTGGGGAGACCGAAAAGGCTCATAGGCTTAGATGTAATAATGGGGATGAATAAAATTACATCAACAAAAGTTCATTGAAGATACCCTTATAAAATTCAAGATGGTGGATTGCAAAACAGTGTCCACCCCTATGGAGCCTGGACTCAAATAGGAAAAGGGAGACAAAAATGCATCACAGCATTTTCCATACAAAAACCTGATAGGTACACTAATGTACACACAGTAAATTAGTCAGGTTTGCAGAGCACACCAATATAATGCTGGTGTGCGTAAAGTCAACTGGTGTATTACTTCGCCTCACGTCTCACAATAAGTCAGCAAACACGCGTGTGTGTAGCTAATCTTCGCTAAGATTGGCCGCCGTGATTGAAAACGGTTAGGACTATTTTGTAGGCGAATATTAAGCATAAATTTCACGTTGTTGCTAACTGATCTTGTGGCATAGGTGTATAAGCAATGGGCTGATAAAACAAATGTAGTAGGATCGAATCCCGCCACCGTCATTGACTTTTTGCATTTTTAAATACTTTTGTTGTCATTTTGTTGAATTTTTATTTTTCTATTTTAACTGATAATAAGAAAGAAATATGGAAGTGAAAATTAAACAATTTGTAATAAGAAATCAACAATATTTATTGCCTAGGTTTTTATAATAATTATAATTACAAATTATAAAGTTTTGCGCATGACATATATTCTAAGTCGGACAGGAAATAACGTTATTTTTCATATGATCAAGAGAGTAATTTAAATAGAGTGATATGAATAAACATGTAAGTAAGAAAGATATTAAGATACAGGTATCCTAAATTGTTATCTCACTAACAATAACATCACTCACATAAAACAAATTACCCCTTGATATTTTTATTAATAGCCGATTGGTGCGCCTTTACTATCGGTATGCAACGCGCACACTTGGTAGCATCAGGTTATGTAAAACGTTCAAGTAACCTTCACTGGTATTGCGACCCCCTACCTGCACTAATTCACCAGGACCCATTGATGACATTCATCCCCAAAATCCCAAAGTAAAGCAGTCACTAGACCTGCATGGAAGAATATTTTTTTTTATTATAGCGTTCACCATCTTTTCGCCACAATATTTTGCGACCGTCTCTGTCCGACTTAAAACATTTTTCATCGCTAAATATAACAACATTATTGCACCAATCGAAATCCAAATATTCTCTTGCGAAGCGTACCCGGTTTTGTCTGTGAATATCTGACAGTAATATTTTCTTGGCTGGCCTACGACATTTCACACCAGCTGCACGCAAGTGGTTCCGTACAGTTTGTAATTTAACGTCATGTTTAGTCGCCGTTAAACGAGTAGTGAAGAAGGGCTCAGCGATATGTGTTGCAACTATATCACGGTGCCGCGCATTGCCATCTGTGTATGCTATGGATTAGCCTTCGGTCCCGGTCGGCAAGGATCAATGCTTCCCGAATCTGCATATCCATGGACCCACAATTGCACAGTCCTTCTCTGTGAACAATAATAAAATATTGTTACAAAAAATAACAATCAATAACATGTGGATTATATAAACATTATTATTAATCTTCTAAACATATTAATAACATTTTGTTACTTACAGATATCTTTAAACGCCTCGCAATTTCACTAACTGAAACGTTTTGCTCACGCAAAATAATAATCTCAGCTCTTAAAAGTGTGGTTAAGTGATTCATAATGATTAACAAATAAAAGCACTGCTCAAAACACGCAGGGTATAATGTCTAAAAACGTAACGTAAGCACGATAGTCAATAACATTATGACGATGAACTTAAACTTCTAACTTACACATGATTTGTAATTTTTAGAGGGTAGACCTCAAATAAGTTCTAACTCAAATATAAAGAAGACTTGCCAATATTTAAGCAATGAATTGAACAAACAAATGTAAAACGTTTCATTAAAACATACAAAAACACCGATGTGTTGGCAGTCGGATTTGAACTTACGGCGCTAGGCGCTGGCGGCGTAAGATATTGTTTACCGCACGCTCGACCATTGCGCCACGGAGAAGATTGTTAAGTTGGCTAAATTTATGCTTCATATTCCATGCAACATCAAGTGACAAGAAAATGCCAGTGTATGGGTGGACAACGGGTTATTGTAAAGCGCAAACACTAATAAATAGGCGAAGCCAGACAGCCGTTGACTTTACGCACACCAATAACTTTGTTAGTGTGCCCTGCAAACCGAACTAGTTTGCAGTGTGTACATGGCGGTAGCAACTCGCCCAGACATAATGTTCGCAATCAGCTACCTATCACAGTTTAACGACTGCTATAATGAAGAACACTTCAAGAGCGCCAAGAGAGTACTCCGGTACCTAAAGGCCACCAAAAACGTCGGCTTAACATTCAATAAAACAGGACAAGACCTGTATGGAATGGCAGATGCAGATTGGGGCGCTTGCAAGCTTGACAGAAAATTTTTTTCAGGCTATTGCTTCAAATTTGCTGGAACGGCCATAAGTTGGATGTCAAAGAAACAGAAAAGCATTGCGCTGTCGACAGCCGAGGCAGAATATGTAGCTCTGACTGAAGTAGCAAAAGAAGCTATACACTTGAAAAGCCTCTACAAAGATCTAGGCGCTAGCTACGAACGCATAGTCATCCTGAATGACAATCAAGCAGCCATCAAGCTGAGTAAGAACCAGATGGTGACTTCCAAGTCAAAGCATATTGATCTGAAAATGCACTTCATCAGGAACTGTATCCAAGAAGGAGTATTAGACATCATGTATCTGCGAACTGAAGACATGGAAGTAGACCTTCTGATCAAGGCTCTAGCAGGTCCACGACTGATGAGACTGCGAAGCAGCCTAGGAGTCTCCGAAGGAACACGATAGTGCCGTGAAGAGGAGTGTGAGTACTGGCCACCGCACTGTCGGTTAAACCAAAGAGACTGTGATTAGAACAAACATGTTGTGTCAATTTGTCGTGTGAAAAGAATATTGTCAATCGCAATAATTCTAATTAAAGTAATTTATTTACAATACAATGCTAGTATCAATATACCCCATCAGCCTTTTTCACAAAGAAGGGAAAATATTACCAAAAGTGTAAAAAGAACGGCCATACCACTCAGGTGTGCTGGAGTCAAAAGAATAATGCTCCCAAGAAAAAATATGAGAAAACACCTAAGAAAAATTTCAATGTATGCCTAAACACAGGAAAAGAGGCTAATAAAAACACGTGGTGTCTTGATAGCGGTTGTACATCGCACTTTTGTGGTAAAAGCCTCTTAATTAACAGCATGGAGTCAGAGCGTCAGGAAATTTGAAGCTGGCCTCAAATAAACGGGTTATTGTACATTCGTCACAAAGTTAATTCGTCACATTTTTGTAAACTCCATACATTGAAAGTATATTCGTCACATGCATAAAAACTATGTGTAAATTCGTCACAAGTCTTCATAGGTACATAATTTACTGGTAGCAAACAAAGTTATTGGTTTTTAGCGCTCGTAATGAAAATGATTTCTAAAATCTTTCTTTTCTCCTGCGGTCCTTCCTGCACAGACTATCACACGCTCGCTCGCTTGCTGTATCTATCTTTTTCTAGCCATACTGCAGCAGCGGAGTAAGGCGGAAAGGCAGCCACTGCCATTCTATTCGAGGAACATCAGCCCTTCGCAGAGGAAGTACAGCCCGTACGATCGAGAGCTGTTGGCAATATACGAGGCAATCAGGTCCTTCCGTTTCATTCCGCAAAATTCAAAAATCTGTTTTTTCGGCCGTTTATCATAGATAAACGTTAGTAGTGGATTGTATTCGTTGGAAGTAATACAGAAACAAAATGTTTTGGAGTATACTGTTTGAAAACGATTATTATGACGTAAAACTGTTTCAAGGCCTGTACTATTACTACTAGCGATGGACTTGACTGGGGGAGGTTCGGAGAGGTTAGTAGTGGAAAAAATTTTATAGTATTTAAAAGAAATTGTTGGACATTTGAGCCATATTCTTAATCTGTGCATATTACATGGTACTTATCCAAACAACCTAAAAACAGCTATAATAAAACCGTTATTTAAAAAAAATTACAAGCAATGCATGGAGTCTTACAGACCCGTAGCGCTTGTGCCTGTTATATCGAAGATATTTGAAAAATATATTTATATTCAAATCTTTAAATATCTAGATAAAAGTAACATCTTAGCCGATGAACAGAAAGGTTTCCGAAAAAATAAAACCATCAATATGGCAATATATGACTTTTTGAACAACGTTTGTTCAATTTATTGTGACATGACTAAAGCATTTGACTATGTCGATCACAATATCCTGCTCAATAAGCTGGATGCGTACAGTATTAGAGGGAACATCCTCAGCCTTATAAACTCTTTTTTATGGAACAGGAAACAGTACGTTGAAATAACCGATATAGATCCCAAGACTAAATGCCAACGTACCTATAAGTCCAGTCATCGCACAGTTGCTTATGGTGTACCCCAGGGCAGCGTCTTAGGCCCTCCGCTGTTTATACTGTACATAAATGATCTTCCAAAAGTAACAAGTCACCCTATGTCACTGTTTGCTGATGACAGCACTGTGACCATTACGAGTACTGATGATCGAAACCACAGCGACGTTGTCACTCAGACAATAACCTCCATAGTGAAATGGCTGGATAATAATAATCTTAAAATAAATATTGATAAGACGAAATTAATGATGTTTAGCCAACGTGCGAATCCGAATATGACAGTATACTATGACAATAAAATTATAACACAAGTAGAGACATCAAAATTCCTAGGTTTAACCATTGACAAAAAATTAGACTGGAAAGCACACACGGAGGAGCTAACTAAACGAATCAGCAAATCAGCCTATGCCCTATTCAAACTGACCCCAGTGATTAACGTCGATGCTTTAGTCACAGCTTATCATGGTTTGGTAAGTTCAGTATTGAGGTATGGAGTCATTTTCTGGGGTAACTCGACCAACAGGGAATTAGTTTTTAAAGCACAAAAAAGGTGCATTAGATCAATGTTCAGACTCCACAATTTAGATTCTTGCAAGCCATTCTTTATCAAATACAAATTGTTGACATTTCCGTGTTTATATATTTTTGAGGTAGCTGTATTTGTTAAGACCAATCTACATCTGTTTAACAAAATAACATTTTACAACACACGAACTCGACCACAGAACAATAACTTGTGCGTAAAAAGGTCCCACACAGCGTTGATGCATAAAAGTGTTTTTTGTATGGCACCAATCATATACAACCACATACCAAGTTCAATTAAGGATTTGAACATACTATTTTTTAAGAAAAGGCTTAAATCTTTGCTGTTGAATAAAGCATATTACAGCATTTCGGAATTTTTAACAGACAAACTGTAATTACTGTTTTTGACCATAGTCGGTACTCATTGACATAGCATAATATCTTTAAGTTTAATTCCACTTGAAATTTTTGACATTTTTGCACGTGACATTTGTATTATTTTCTTTTTTATATTTTTTATTTTGTTTAAACATTATTTGAATTTTGACGTAGTAAAGTTTCACTTATTTTTGACATTTATATATTTTTTCTTTGTTTTTATTTTTTGTTAAAATCAATTAATACTTGTCTTGCATTCCATTATTATAATTTTAAAGGTTATCAATTTTAATGTCAATGACCTCTGGAATATTTGTACGCCTTCGGGCATAACATAGCGTGCTTGTAATCTTTTGTAACAACTATTTTATTTTACCTGTGTTAACAAATGATTAAATGACTTATGACTTATGAAAACATTCGAAGCTCTTAAGTTGAGTCAAACTTATTTCGGAGCAATAATACTGGATAAAGTCTGTTTGAAGATGGATACGATTACTACAAACAAACGTTAACATATTCACTGAGGCGGGTTCGTAGAGGTTAGTAGTGGAAAAAAATGCGATAGTTAAGTAGTAAAGATACAAGTCGATTAGAAGCTGAAGGCAAATCTACATATTGCAATAAATATATATTTAATTGTAAGTAAAACTGTGTTTTTTTTTAGACGTAAATTAACATTTAAAAAAATGTGATTATTACTGTGATTTAATTATCTCTCTATTACTTTTCTTTTTTTTTACCACCACTTTATTTTTTATTTTACAAATTACTTAAACATTTACTTGCCGCCAGTCTCTTGGGGACATTACCAGTTGACAGTGTTGAGGAGTTTTTTTTTTGACGCCTTTTTTTAAGTTTTAGTTTTTAGTTTAAGTTAGTTAGTTTAGTTTAATTTATTAGATTTGTAAATTGTAAATAATATACATACTTACTGAATACAAATAAATGTTTAAGTAACTTGTAAAATTTTTTTTTTCTTTAATTGTAATGTTTTAAGCAAATCAGCCACTTGCAATACATGTTTATTTAGGATTAGGCGTGTCACGCAGGTCACGCTGTCCTTGACAACGCGGCCATAAAATAGAACAAAACCAGACAATATTAGCGTATATTTTACCTGTAGGTAGAACTGTGATTTATATGTGAATTACTGTGATTATTAAAAATAAATAAATAACGTTATAATCTACTTATTGTTTGATTTTTCTGCTATCAGTACGGAAATAAACAATATGGCGGATTTTCCTTTATGAAAATAGAGTTGTGGCGAGTTTACACATAGTTTTTTTCGTGGCAAATTAACTTTGTGACGAATGTACAATAACCCAAATAAACATTATGCAACGATTGAAGGAAAAGGAAAAGTAACAGTGTTCAAAGAAAAAGAAAAAAATAATTTAAATGACATATTGTTTATTCCTGATTTGACAACCAACCAATTGTCAGTAAGTAAAATAACTGAAAAAGGAAATAAAGTTATTTTTGAAAAAGAAAAGGCATATATTATGGAAAATGATGGAACAATAATACTGACAGCAAAGAAGAGTAACGATTTATACTACCTCGAATTTGATGAATCAAATGAGACCGCAAAATATACACGTACAACTGGAAATGATAGCAAAATCATGCAGTGGCATCGAAAACTAAGCCATATCAATGAAAGAGATTTGGTTAGGATGGCAAAAGAAGAATTGATGTATGGTCTTGATGTAGGTGAAGGAAAATTTGATAATTGTGAAACCTGTATAAAAAGAAAACTGTCAAGATTGCCATTCCCGCGTCATGAGGAAATATTATATATACAGGGTGGAATTTTGTAATGCCACCTGGAGGGAAAGTACTCTAAATACCGGAGATAGCAAATTTTACTCAAAGGAAACATTCCTTTATTTTTAAAAAGAAATTAATCTGCATTCAAAGATTTTGAAAATTCGCGTGCCACACTCGGGAATCGAACCGGCTAAATTCCAAAAAAATAACACCCTGTACTTTTATGGCACCAATCGATAGGGTCAATCATAAAGATCAAATCCCTCTAACAAACACGGTAAATTAAATGAAAGGAAAACCATAAAATCTTAACTTATAAATTCAATAGGATAACATAAAGCACTTTTACTCAAAGGCCCATCCAATTACTTATGTTAGAACCTAATAAACAATTATCTTTTGACGACATTTATTGATTAAAATGACGAAGAACTATTTAGACAGAAATATTGCAAAACGTGCAGATTGCAATCTGTTTTCTTCAATTGTAAAGGTCCATCCTTTGAATAAAGTACTTTATCGTATTGAATTTATCCCATTGAATTTATTACTTTAGATTTCATGGTTTTCCTTTCATTTAATTTATAATGTTTGTTAGAGAGATTTGATCCTTATGATTGACCCTATCGATTGGTGCCATAAAAGTACAGGATGTTATTTTTTGGAATTTAGCCGGTTCGATTCCCGAGTGTGGCACGCGAATTTTCAAAATCTTTGAATGCAGATTAATTTCTTTTTTAAAATAAAGGAATGTTTCATTTGAGTAAAATTTTCTATCTGCAGTATTAAGAGTACTTTCCCTCCAGGTGGCATTACAAAATTCCACCCTGTATATAATATACTGAACCATTGCAAATAATCCATAGTGATGTGTGTGGTCCATTGGAATATGAGTCTATAGCTGGATCAAAGTATTACGTAACGTTCATTGATGATTATACCAGGTACTGTTGCATATATTTTATCGCACAGAAAAGCGAAGTATTGGAAAAATTTAAAGAATTTAAAAGTAAGGTGGAAAATTTTACTGACTTAAAAATAAAGAATTTGCAATCAGATAACGGAAGGGAATAAGTAAATAAAATATTTGACGATTATCTGAAACTGCATGGAATCCAAAGAAGGTTAAGTACACCTTATACTCCGCAACAAAACGAAATCAGCGAGCGCAAAAACAGGTCCCTAATCGATAAAGCCAGATGCTTAATGATAGAAGCAAATACAACAAAAGCAATTGTGGGCAGAAGCAGTATATACTGCCAACTATTTAATAAATAGAAGTCCATCCAAAGCACTGAAGAAACACCATTCAAGAAATGGGTTGGACGAACTCCATCAGGAAATCACCTTCATATTTTCGGAAGCAAAGCTTTTGTACTTCAGAAAAGAAGAAAGGGAAAACTATCGGCAAA
The DNA here is from genome assembly GCA_905147715.2 of Xestia xanthographa. Taxonomy (NCBI): domain Eukaryota; kingdom Metazoa; phylum Arthropoda; class Insecta; order Lepidoptera; family Noctuidae; genus Xestia; species Xestia xanthographa. The sequence goes on along the minus strand of LR990655.1, from coordinate 15,908,790 downwards.
AGCTATACCTGGTGTATATTTTATGGGTTATGCTAAAAACGCAAAAGGATTCCGAATTTACGTTCCTGAAAAGAATTCTGTAATAATCAGCAGGGATGTTAAAATCATAAACAAAATGTTTTATGAAACAGAAAAAAAAACTACGAAAATTTTGTTGAAGAAGTGGGACAAATACCTGAGAAAGAAAAACAAACTAAAAAAATAAAACAAAAGAAAAATCTGAGCACTGAAGTAAACATAGAAATAAACAACAATAAAGAAAAAGTCTCAGATAAATCGGAGACATCTAAAGAAAACACAAGTACAGAGTCTACACCAAATATCATACCAGACACCGATTTTGATGAAGCATCGTCAGATGAAGAACAAGAAGCTTATGTTGACGCACCTGAAACAATTACTGGAGAAAGACCGAAAAGAGATATAAAACAGCCTACTTGGATGAAGGATTATGATATAGGAGTTTCAGAAGAATGTCAGTTGTCATCAGAAATAGCTTACTCGTTTGAAGAAAATGATAAGACTGGAGTGATGCTATCCGATCTGAAATTAGATCACACATTAAAAATGGTACGTGGAAAATCGTAAATAAAGAGAAAGGTATGAAAATCATAGACTACAAGATGATCTTAAAAAGAAAAGTGAGCCCAGAAAACAAAGTTACAAACAAAGCACGACTAGTGGCTAAAGGTTTCACGCAGCGTCCGGGCGTTGATTATAACGAAACTTACGCACCCGTTGCAAAACTAAGTTTTATAAGAAGTATATTTGGTATTGCTGTTGAAGAAGGCCTGCATTTGAACCAAATGGATGTATTCACAGCATACTTAAACGGAAATATTGAAGAAAGAATTTATATGAAATTGCCTAATTACATAGAGAGATATGTAAGAGAGATACTAGTTGCTGAGTTTGATCTAACCGTCTACAATAAAGCAAAAGAGGTTTTGACAGATCTAAAAAGCGTAGAAGGAGAAAAAGTCTTTTTATTATTAAAGGCTCTTTATGGACTTAAGCAGGCAGGGAGACAATGGTATATCAAAATGGACACAGAATTAAAAAATATTGGATTTCAGGCAACAAAAGCAGAGCCCTGTGTATACACATACACAGAAGGAGGAGTACGTGCCATTATTGGAATATATGTTGATGATATATTACTTGCCTGCTCATGTCAAAAGAAGTTGAAAGAAATAAAAGTAATGCTAAGTCAAAAGTTTGAAATGAAAGATCTGGGAAAACCAAAATGCATACTTGGCATAGAAGTATCATACAAAAACAAGGATATTATTATTAAGCAAACAAAGAAAATAGACGAAGCTTTGAGAACATTTAAAATGGAAGAATGCAAGTCTACTACTACACCAATAGAACCAGGCATTGCACTACAGTCAAACAAGAAGGAAATAGTAGACCTACCTTACAAAAATTTGATTGGCACTTTAATGTTTTTAGCTGTAGCTACAAGGCCAGATATTGCATTTGCTGTAAGCTACTTATCGCAATTCAATGACTGTTTTGATGAAACACATTTCAAAAGTGCAAAACGTGTTCTAAGGTATCTGAAAGGTACGGGGGCTGCCTTCAGGCGGCTCCTGCCCAACCTGGGGGGGCCGAACGCCTCCTGCCGGAGTCTCTACGCGGAAGTCGTGCGGTCTATGGCCCTTTACGGGGCCCCGGTGTGGGCGCGTTTATTGAGGCGGCGAGCCGCCCACTACCTGAACGCGCCCCAAAAGGTGGTAGCCGTAAGGCTGGCCCGGGGCTACCGCACGATCTCCCGCGAGGCGGCGAGCCTCCTTGCCGGATTACCGCCATGGGATCTGGAGGCGATAGTCCTCGCGCGCCTACATGAATGGCGCGCGGAGGCGCTACGCCGGGGGGAAACTCCGCTGCCGCGGCAAATTTTCGCTCAGCGGACAGACTTCCGGCGGGATCTCATGGCGACATGGAGAGAGCGACTGTCGCAACCCCGTGCGGGGCACGCCACGATAGTGGCGATAAGTCCCCTCTTTGAGGAGTGGCTTGAGCGACGCCACGGCGTCCTCACCTTCCGCCTGACGCAGGTCCTCACCGGACACGGTGTGTTCGGGAGGTTCCTGCACCGAATCGGGCGGGAGGAAACGCCCGGGTGTTTCCATTGCGAGGATCGACCGGAGGACACGGTGGAGCACACGGTGGAGGTGTGCCCCGCGTGGGTGGAGCACCGCCGTGTCCTCGAAGCGGCGATTGGCGGCGGTGACCTCTCGCGTCCGGCCCTGGTGCAAGCCATGGTCCGGAGCGAGACGGAATGGGACGCCGTCACCTCCTTCTGCGAAGCAGTAATGCTAGAGAAGGAGGTGGCGGAACGTGAGAGGGAGAGAACCTCTCAACGTCCCGGCCGCCGCGGGAGACGCCCCGGGCGTCGGGGGCCACCACGTGGCCCCCGGCCACCGTAGGCGCGGGCCTGTGGACGGTGGGCTATGGGCTAGCTCGCCGTCCGTCCGTCTCATGACGACAGGCCGTGTCGACGGCGCGTTCGTGTTCCACGCGCGCCTCAAAGAGAGTCAGCAAAAACGAAGGGGTCCGTAAGGACCGAGGCCTGCCGGGGTTGGACTGTTCGAAAGAGATACCGTGGCCCCGGAACACAAAAGGCGATGAAGGAACATGGATGGGTTTTAGTCAGTAAAAGTCTGCTGACACTCCCTCCTGCTCCGCCCAGAGTGGGAGGAGTCATTTGATGATTTCCCATTCGAAAAAAAAAAAAAAAAAAAGGTATCTGAAAGGTACAAAAGATATCGGTTTAAATTTCAAGAAGACTGGAAATAAACTATATGGTATGGCTGATGCTGATTGGGGTTCATGTAGGATAGACAGAAAGTCCTTTGCCGGATATTGTTTTAAATTTGCTGGAGCTCCTATCAGCTGGGGATGTAGAAAACAAAGAAGCATTGCGCTATCCACAGCAGAAGCCGAATATATCGCTCTTACAGAAGCTGTTAAAGAAGTAGCGTATCTACGAGCATTGTTCAATGAAATAAATATAAAACAAGAAAAGATACTAATATTGAATGATAATCAAGCAGCAATAAAGCTGTGTCAAAATCCAATAGTATCTTCGAAGTCGAAACATATAGACCTTAAAATGCATTATATCAGAGACTGCATCAAAGAAGGAGTCGTGGAAGTCCAATATCAACCTACAGAAGATATGGAGGCGGATCTATTGACGAAAGGATTAACAGGTCCAAGACTTGCACGTTTAAGAACCAGTATGGTTATACATTAGGAGTGAGAAGGAGTGTTGAATCGAGCCAAATCGATTATGTAGCACATCCCTAATGTAAGTGCGTGTGAGCAACCCTATGGTTGCCATGGTGTGTTGATTCCTAATTCAATAACTATGTAAAAAGCAAATGTCCGTTTAGTATTCTAATATACATTTATGCTAAAGCGTGTACGTTATATTTTCTCATCTTCCCTGCTTGCCGCTCCCAACTCCAACAGCAACACAAGTTTCAACACGCATTTTGACACGCTGGCATTCCCTTGAACAGCGACGCGTGTTGGCTGACGTCACAACCCTTTTTAAAATTCTTAATGGTCAAATATCATCCTCCGACCTTCTCTCTAACCTGCGCCTGAGCGTGCCCCGTCAATGTCAAGTCAGAACAGTACGAAAGCCTGAAATGTTCGCCGTCAAATCATCTCGGACAAATCTCGGTCGATCAGCACCATTAAACAGAATGATGGACACCACCAATAGGGTCATCTCCATTAATACCGAGATCGACATTTTCTGCGACAGCTTACAGAGTCTCAAGCAAAAATTGTTGGAAATTCATTTGTAGTCGTCTTTTAGCACGTTATTTTTTAATATTCTATTTCTCATTTTTATTTTTATTTCATACCCAGTATGCTCACCTTGCAAAACAAAATTATTATAAAACATCTCAAGAAAGAATTTATGTTATATTTATGTTAATGTTAGGAATTTAATTTAATTGAATTTTTTAAAGTATATCCATGTTTTAAATAGGATTATTTTTCATCATTACAATTTATGTCAATGTTAATCATATAATTTATTCTACTATTTTTCCAAATTCTACTAAAATTATTTGTATTTTTTTTTATCGTTCTTAAACTTACAAAAATAACATTTTTATATTAGTAATAGGAGCTTAATTTATTAACTTTATTGTGCATGCTGTGGTCTCCTATAAGTGAAGGAGTACACCTACCTAATACCTTGTGTCTTCCACTAACTAACAATGCTTTGTGTACCAATGACGTATTATATATAGACACGTCATGAACCAACATCGCGGCGGGCGCTTAAAAACGGCGAAAATACTAGAACTACTTATAAGCGTGAAGAAAGAGAAAGAAAAATGACACCGAACGGCGGGATGCCTGTTGCGAGAGGGAGATAAATATACAAATCTTCAGTCACGTCACAGGATTTATTAAATAATAAACAAAAGTAGCGTCGCGCGACAGGTTGGTGCGTAACTAAGCGCGATGTGGCCAATTGGCTTCATTTCATGTTGTCATTTTAGAGTGCGGACAACGTATCTATAGTTTATATATCATTGTTGTGTACATCTTTTGTTGGAGATCCTTAAATAAATAAATAAATAAATTTCTTTCTGTAGATCAGTCAAATCATGGGTCACCCATTTTTCATATTTTATATCTTATTGATTTGATGACAATGAGTCAATATTATAGGTAGAGTAACGTTAACCCATGCCGCTAATTCCTGGGTAGTTGGTTATGTGGGCGGTCTACCACGTAGTTCGTTCTTCAAGTCAAAGTTTCCATTACGAAAGCGTTTAAACAAAAACGCACTGTGCGTCCATTAGCAGTCTCCTCTCCAAACGCAACGTTGATATTGCGAGCCGTTTCTGCCGCGTTAGTTCCGCGTCTGAACTCGTATTCAAAAATAACTCAGCTTTTCGAAGTATCCATCTTTACGTCTAAGCTGAATAAAAAAAACAAATGAAAGTCGAAAATAGAATGTTGCACATTTTTTAAAAGAAGAACCTCACAGGTGTCACGTGAAAAAAGTTGGTTTCACACAAAAATCTCACACCATGAAGGTTTTATGTCAATTCAAAGTGTCTAATACTATACAACAGCAAATTGAAAAAGCGCGGGAACGCGGGAATCATCGAATTTGGCGGGCGTGATTTTTCTTTCGTTTTCATAAAAATATTAAAAAACGTTTGAGATTGGAGATAAGTTGTGCAGATTTATGTAAATATTCATTAGATTAGTTAGTTTAATTGTTTGTAGATAAAATTCTTCATTTATTAGGGTAAGTTTTTTAAATATTTTATTTTTTCTGGCCAGTGGCCACAATGGACAATGAACCGCCTGATCCGGGGGGCACAGTCCCCTCGGTCGGGCATAATATTACAATATACGAATCCAGTATGGATACAGACTCGTCCTTATCCAGATCGGAGCGGAAAAGGGCTAGAGCTCTACGAAAAATTTGTAAAAATTGTAATAAAAGAAGGCGAAGTGGTCATAACTCAACAGGATTAAATAACGAAACAAATTGTCATTGTGATAATGAATCAGTAGTCAGTCCAAAAATAACATCAGACTTTCCGGTACATTCAGTTCTAGTTCACGAAGAAGCCACTCCACGTTCTGTGGATGGTCCCCAGACTGAAAACCTCATAAAGGCAGATCTTCCCCAGAAGGCGCCACAGGTTGCTAGGGCTTTGTACGAAGCCACAGACCTGTCGCCATACGTTGTACACATCCAAAAAAATGTTGATACACAAAACTCGGCTCAGACATTACACTCAGTAACTTTAGGGCATTTCCTGTAAAATCGCAGATACAACAATATTATTAACGGTTCTCTAAAACGCATTGGTCGAAATAGAATATCTCTAAGCTTCTCCCGTTACGTAGATGCTAACTCTTTTATAAATGACCCAAGTTTGGCCAAGGAGAAATTGAAGGCATTTGTTCCATCAATAAATGTGTGTCGCATTGGCATTATTAAAGGCGTTCCTACCGAATGGTCTCCGGAGGAAATATTGGAAAATATATCTGTCTCAGCTGGATGCGGGAAAGTCATCAAAGCAAGGCGTCTCAATTATAAAATACACGAACCGACCCCTGTGTGGAAACCATCCCAAACAGTCGTGCTCACCTTCGACGGACAAATTCTACCAAAACGTGTGTTTTGTTGTTACAATTCCATGCCAGTGGAATTGTATACATTCCCTACAATTCAATGTTTTAATTGTTGTCGTTTTGGCCATACAAAGGTACAATGCAGGTCGAACCCTCAATGCTTCAAGTGTGGGGAGAAGCATTCTGCTGACACTTGCAGTATTGAAGACGAGAGTAATAGTAAATGCTGCCATTGCGGTGGCATTCATTAAGCCATCAATAAAAAATGCCCAGAATTTGAAAGACAAAAATCAATTAAGCATTATATGGCCCATAGCTGCGTGTCATATGCTGAAGCGTCACAGCTTCATCCACCAATCTCAAAATTGTATGCAGATGTGGTAACATCTGCCCCATCACATACCAATAAAAATTCTTTTTATTCACAACCTTTGCCCCAATCACGTAACACACCAATTGTCTCCTCACAAAGAAAAACGGTATTCCTTAAACCTCGAGATCCCCCAAAAACTGCCAAGGGATATGACCGGGCAGCTCATCAGGCAATAATCAGTAATGACGTTTCTATGTCAGGGAATGGTGTTGCATTCCAAAATAAAACAACAAATAATAATGAGAGTCAAATTTTAAATTTAATAATCATGTTAATTAATACCTTATCTCAAAATAATAATATTTAACCGTCCAACGTTGCTACTTTAATTGATACGCTGTCTAACTTATTTAACTTTAATCTTAATGGATCCAAGTCTACTCAAGATTGTCCAGTGGAACAGTCGCAGCATTGTGAATAAAAAATCTGATTTGTTCTACATATTGAACAAATACGATCCCTTTGCAGTCGCTCTCTGTGAGACATGGCTTAAACCAGGGTTCTCTTTTAGAATTCCTGGCTATGCGTGTCTAAGAACAGACAGAAGCGATGGGTATGGCGGTGTCGCCATACTTATTAAAAATAACTTGTCGTTTCAATCTTTTCCTCTTCCAAGTCTCAGTGACGATATATCTGCTGTCGCTGCTATTGTAAATAAAATCTGTTTAGTATGTACATATTATTCGCGTCCCACTGTAAATATTCTTTCTGAAATAAGTAATCTTCTTTCAGTTTTACCTAAACCATTTTTGGTAATGGGCGACTTTAATACACAACATCAGTCCTGGGGTAGTTCTAGTTCCAATCACTATGGGGAAAAGTTACTAGAAATTCTAGACTCTAATAATTTGTGTATTTTAAATACATTTCTCCCAACACGCCAAACGAATCCAGATGAGGGAGTAAGTGCCCCTGACCTCTCAATCTGCACACCTGATTTAGCATCGACATTATCCTGGTCCCCTTTACCGTCTTCTTATGGTAGTGATCATTACCCTTTAATAATTTCTTTTCTACATAAAAAACCAGCTGCTTGTAATCCAACACCACGATTAAAGTATAGACTTCAAAATGCAGATTGGGATACATACAAAAACTGTGTAGAAGAAAGAATTCTTGCTTTAACTAATTCCTTACAACTACATGATGCTCAGCTATTATCTAATCAAATAACAAGAATTTTAATAGAGGTGGCAGATAATACTTTCCCTATTAAGAATGGTGCTACAGCTAAAATTCCTTCACCACCTTGGTGGGATGCTGAGTGCACTCAGGCCATTAAAAAAAGAAAAGAAGCAGAAAAAAATTATAGTCATACTATGACTCGTCATAATTTTGAGATATACCTAGAAGCTGCTCGTACAACTCGTAAGCTCCTTAAGAAAAAGAAATTTGAAGGTTGGCAAAGATTCTGTGCATCTATCTCGCCAGAAGTTAATGCATCTCTAGTATGGCAAAATATTAGGCGATTCAGGTCAGCATTTAGTGACACAACAGCCTCAAAACTACCATTAGAATTAGCCAATGAGTTTATGGATCATTTAGCTCCTCCTTCAGCCCTAGAACAGAAATCTTTAATGCATTTTCCTTATGTTCCTATTCCTAATTCTGAGTTGAATTCTCTCTTCACACTAAGTGAATTGAAAGGAGTCCTTTCACATGTTAAGGATTCAGCTCCTGGTGAAGATGGTATACCATATTCATTTATAGCTAATCTGTCTGACTCTGTTCTTTTAATATATTTAAATCTCATCAATACAGCTTTGATATCTGGCAACATTCCATCAAGTTGGAAGTCTCAAACAATTATTCCTATTCTGAAACCAAACAAAACTTCTTCTAATGTTGCTTCTTATCGACCAATTGCACTTTCTACAGTTCTTGCTAAAATTGCTGAACATCTCGTTAAGAATCGTTTGGAGTGGTTTTTGGAAAGCAAAAACTTGCTAGCTACATCACAGTTTGGTTTTAGGAAGGGTAAAAGTACGATGGACAGCCTTAGTGTGTTCACAACTGATATTCGCTTAGCCTTCACTTCTAATAACTCTGTAATTGCTGCTTTCCTGGATATTAGCTCAGCTTACGATAATGTCCTGGTATCAATCCTAGAACAAAAGCTGAATTCATTACAAGTTCCAACAATGCTGTCTCAGTTCATTATTAACATGCTTTCAGAAAGATCTTTACATCTTCATATTGAAGGGTATACTTTACCCGTTTAGTATGGAAAGGTCTCCCTCAAGGTTCTGTACTTAGTCCAATTCTCTACAATATTTACACTTATGATTTGGAATCCTCTCTAAATGAGTCAGTAAAAGTCCTTCAATATGCAGATGATTTACTTCTTTATTTATCTGGTCATTCTGTTGAAAATATTTGAACTTCCTTAACCTCTTCTCTAGGCTTACTGAAGACTTGGCTAGAAACAAACGGTCTAGACCTGTCAATTGATAAAAGCAACATTGTCTTGTTTACTAGAATGCGTAAGCCTCCTATATTTACAGTAAGGTACAATAATATCCCTATGTCCATTAAAAACCAGGTACAATTTTTAGGTCTTATTTTGGATACACATCTTACTGGTTTACCACACTGTGATTATATAGCTGCTAAATGCGAACGAAATATCAACATACTTAGATGTCTTGCTGGTGTTTGGTGGGGAGCACATCCCTTTTCATTAAAATTAACAGTAATTTTACTGCAATTTGCTTTTAATTTTAGTCCAATACGCTTCTAATCAAGGTGTTGTCTGTACAACACCTTGATTAGAAGCGTATTGGACTATGGTACTTTTTTGCTGGATCCTGCTAATGTTGCTGGTCTTAAGAAACTGGACAGTGTTCAGTCCAAGGCACTTAGAGTGGTTTCAGGTGCAATGAAAAGCAGTCCTATTAATTGTCTTCAGGTGGAATGTGGAGACCCTCCACTTCATTTACGACGTCAATTTTTAGCTGATAGATTTATGGCTCGGTGTTTGCAATTTACGTATCATCCTTTACGAAATAAACTTTCTATTCTCTCTGAAGAAGTAATTTCATCCACTTACTGGAGGCACAAAGCTACTCCGTGTTTAGTTAAAAGCTTTAGAAAATACAATTTAATTGAAGCTCCTTGTCACCAATCTGAGTTTCTTCCTTTATAGCATGGAAGAGACTCATGTGTGGGAGTAGGTGTATGCCACTCCCAATATAATATTGTCCAAAAAATAAAGCTCCCGCCCGAATCATCTGTATTTACGGGAGAATGTTACGGTCTATTCAAAGCTGTCGAATATATACTTATGATGGGCTTACGGAATTCACTCATTTTAACTGATGCAAGGAGTGCCTTACAATCTTTGGCCAGATTCCCTTTCTATTCTCATAATCCTTATATTATATTTGAAACACGTGAACTCCTCTATAGGTGTTATAATAAGGGGTATTCAGTGCATTTTGCGTGGATACCCTCGCATTGTGGTATTTTAGGTAATGAGAGAGCTGACCAGGTAGCTAATGATGCCGTTTTGTGTGGCGACGTTTTTCCTTACAAAAATAACACCCAAGACCTGGCAGCTCTGCCCAGGGTTTATCTACAGAAATCCTGGGGTCAGCTTTGGTCCGAGCAATCAGCGAAAGGGAAATTTTAGCATAATATTCAGCCATCCATTTTTGTTAAACCTTGGTTTAGCAAGTACAAGCTAAGCAAAAAGATTACAACAATATTCATACGTATGCGATTGGGTCACGTGTGCGCTCCTGCTTATCTTGCCAGGCATGGCATTGTGCAGAACCCTGCGTGTGAATGTGGCGCTGAAGTGGGAGATCTGAATCATCTGAACCACCTTATTTTTAACCGACTTCAAAAAAGGCGGAGGTTATATGTTCGTGTGTATGTATTTTTTTTTTTTTTTTTATGTATGTTACCTGATTTCTCTCCCATTTGTGGACCGATTTTCAAAATTCTTCTTTCATTTGATAGAGTACACTCCTGAGGTGGTCCCATTTTAATTTGGTGAAGATCTGATGCTGACCTTCGGAGATATACAATGGAACTCTTCAAAAAGAGACGGCAAATCTGTTGTGATAGCTCCAATCGGTTGGATGTTCATTGTTTAAACAACATCATGACGTAACATTACACCTGTTTGCTCTGAGGGGTACATAGATGTGTACAGTACACCCAGATTTCGACAGTTATGGCATGTTATGTTCCATTTATTGGGAATAAGCCTATTACCATGACATGTATTGTTAACCATGTGCAATGAATGCATAGCAAATATTTGTAAGTATAGGATATTACAACTAAAAATGGAAAAATAAAATAAAACTTTTTTGCCAAAAATAAAACCGACTTCAAAAAAAACAACAAACAAAAAAAAACACAAAAAGAAAAGGACAAAAAAATACACTAAAAGAAAAACAAAAAAAAACACTAAAACAAAACCACAAAAAAGTGAAAAATAACTTAAGCTTCAGAAGCCGGTGAGAAAAACACCAAATCAATCAAAGGTCAAGTTTCAGAAGTCGGTGACAAAAACACTAAATCAATTAAACAAGGTCACCGACTTCTGAAGCTTGACCTTTGATTGATTTGGTGTTTTTCTCACCGGCTTCTGAAGCTAAAGTTATTTTTCACTTTTTTGTGGTTTTGTTTTAGTGTTTTTTTTTGTTTTTCTTTTAGTGTATTTTTTTGTCCTTTTCTTTTTGTGTTTTTTTTTGTTTGTTGTTTTTTTTGAAGTCGGTTTTATTTTTGGCAAAAAAGTTTTATTTCTTGCCCCCTTTATGACCACTCCTCACTTTTCCAAAGTCTTGTTTCCGTCCGAGTCCCTTTACCCACTTCCATCTCATGTATTTTATTTAATTTTAATGTAGATATTTATAAAACTATAGCTCTTTTCCGTATAAATAATGATATAGCTATTTAAACATTTTAAAGACTGTGTTTATGTATCTAATTTACCATGTTTACGCACCGAGTCGGCCTTTTTGTTAGGCCACCTGGTTGCGTTAGATGGTTAGTTTTCTGTTGTATTATATTTCCCCACTGTTAACATGTTTTTATTATATTATATTTATATTTAACAATTAATCTCCTTTCCATTTCCAAATTTTCCGTTGTTAGATTTTATCATTTCGCGAGTACTTGATTCTTACGTTTTGTTATCAATCAAATAAATATTGTCAGTGGCAATAAGCACGAATAGTGCAATGCCAAAACGAGAAAAAAAACAGCAAATTTTCATACTTACAACCCCTACTATTTGTGCTACTTCGTTAAATCCCAGGCATAATTTAACTAATTAAATATTGACATATTTTCGTACATTATTCGTTTTCTATTTGTATGAACTATATCTAATATATACAGTATCTTAATTTAAAAAAAAACCCGCACCGAGGGTTCCGTACAAACTATTTAAAGGACAAACTTAACTTTGCTGTTTGATCCCATGAAACGGCTATTACACCAACCGCAAATAATAAGTTTGTAATAGTAAAATCGCTTTTTTTTGTTATTAACTACATATTTACGGTTTTCAGATTTTTCCCTTTACATGTGCTGTAAGTCATTGCTTCTCGCCAAATTTCGTGATTCTAGGTCAACGGAAACTACCGTATAGGTTTTCGACCCAAAACCTATAGGGTACTTCCGGTTGACCTAGAATTGTCAATTTTGGTTAAAAGCAAGGTCTAGTCAAGCACAAGTAAAGGGAAAATTCCGAAAAATAAAAAAAGTTGAAAATTATGGTAAACTTTGGTAAATTTGCCCATATCTTTTTATTATGTTGACTCAGGTCCTTGATTTTTATACACCTAATATGGACTATAGACCTCAGTATCTGGTATAAATTTCAACTTGCTAGGGCCACCCGTTCCTGAGAAAATCGGTGGTGACAGACGGACGGACAGACGGACAAGTGATCTTATAAGGGTTCCTTTTTTACCTTTTGAGGTGAGGAACCCTAAAAAGGGTTTGACAGGGTAATGTAGTTAATGAAAAAAAAACCATGATACAAAAACTTTAATTACAAAAACATATAAGTACAAAACATTAGGTCCTAGTTACGATGCAGTTATTTTTAACTGATATTAAACACTATTCATTCAACTTAAAATGCCATATTGTTACAAAAAAATCAATAATATTAAACAGACATTAATATTATCATCATTAAACAATAAACGTAAATGCATACCTAAGTTATGAAATTATCATTTCAATTCAATAATCTACTAAGCTAGGACGCCGTTTATTTTATTATTTGCCCGATCACAGACAAACACCGAATTTCTGATTTAGTTATTTTAATAAGGGTATAAGTCAAACTCAACACTAGGTGATTCCTTCAATGTATACCAATGATATTCTACTATACAGATAATATGTTGTGAGCGCGCAATCGTGAAGACTCGAAAACCGGCCAATTGGCCTGTTTTTCCTTTATTCTGCGTCACACCGTGTATGTGAGCTGGCTCTGCCCCGCGGCACACTTTTTTCGGTGGTTTTGTAGGTGTATAACATATCTGTTTGTTAGAATATCATTGATGTACCTATACGTAATGTGGCACTCGAAATTCAAAATTAAAAACGCAAGCACAATTTGGCGAATCCTTTCAACAACTCATTTCAGAAACCGGTAAATAATAATTTTAAATATAAAAAATATAAAACGTAAGTTAATTTGAAAATTTATATTATTTCAATTAAGTTCTTGATTTTTATTTTGCGATACGATCTGGTTATGCCTAAAAGTTATGAGCGCGAAGGCCCCAGGGCGCGCGCGAGCATCTCTCATTAATTTCCCTCTGTAAATATTGCCTCCATATTATGCGATTGTTTTACGATTTAATGCTCTCTCCTCCGACCTCTTTTCGATTTAGGGGCCCGCACCGATTATTGTAAAAAACTATAAAACATTTTGTACTCCATAATATTTTAAGAAAATTCTCCTTTTTACATTTTTTTTCTTGATGCTAACACTTGTCTTTGTTCTTTTCATAAATTGATTTCAATGAAAACATTAATGTTATTAGTTAATAAAATTAATACGACCATTTGATCATCATCACTATTACTAATACTGTCATGCTATCGCTGGCTTGATCAAATTAATAATTATATTTGATTAAGTACCGACTATTCTAAAATACAATCTAATAGAAAGCAATGAAAAGACAAAATTTGTCTTTAATAATATATAATGATTCTAACATAATAAAAGTAACAACAGTAGAAATTCCACTTAAAGTTCTTATTTCTATAAAAGCAATGCATAAAAGAAAAACTGTCAACAAATTATGTGACAGTAAAAAAAACGTGTTTTAGTAATGCGTTTTTTCCTACTAAATTCTGTTAAAGCTATAAGTTTACAATAAAGCAAGTACAGCAAAAACAATCCACATAAGAATTACAAGATCTCAATATTAACTGTAACCGTACATGTAAATAACTCAAGTGGACACGGACTCGGCCGATGTTGTGAACATTTATCTGAATATCGCGAACTGTAATTATGAACTTAACGTTCGACGCGCGCTGTTACAATTAAACTAGCGGTGCCTTCACTAAATAATAAATTAACCAGATTACATCAACAACATTCATTGTAATTTTTCAACGATTATTAGGTACCTGTAAGTTACTGCCGACCTTCACTTGAAGTTTATGTAGGTAGGTTATGTTTATTTGATTTATGTGCAAATCTTCGGCTCTGATAAGAAGAAAATTTTGGCTTTTCGAATATTGATAATTCTATAAGAATTTTGGAAAATTCAGCTCAAATTTTAGGTGTCACGCTGGTTTCATACGAGACTAGCGACGAAAATAAATAGAGCCTAAGGATTGCGAAGTCCCACTTTTGGCACGCGAGAAACAGAGCGTGCTGCTGAAAGCATCGTCGATGCTGCCGCGTGCGACATTATTCCCGCTCTGCTTGTCGCTCAGCAAATGATGCGGTAACGGTTCTGAGTACTTCTGAGTGACAAAAAAGGATAGACGCATAGAAGAGTGCGATTCCGTGCTGCTAGATGTTCAACTCTTTGACCTAATTTCGATTTCTATAGTAGAACTGTGGAATGGGCATACTGGCGAACGGTGTTTGTAGAAAACTCGATAGCCACGGGTGAGAACGGTACTAATGAATTTGCTTATGACCATACCTGTTGAAGCAAATGAACACGTATCCATGCCAAACAGTAATATCAAAAAGTAGTGTAGGTTTATTTTATTAGCCTCAAGGGGCGCTAGCTTCTCTAACTTGTAATTGTCTATTACTGTCATGGCAATTAACGATTTCTTTTAACTTATTCTATTTACGTTTACGGTATTCCATTTCAAAAGGTGATGGGCACAGTTTCGTATACCTAAAATAGAACCGACGTTAAGTATTGTAGTAAAGACAGTAAGTGATTCGCGCTGAAATTCACGACATGAATATGTCTAACTTACAAATGGTGAAACTCGCGGGCCGGAAAAATTATTCCACATGGAAGTTCGCAGTCCGATCGTATTTAGAACACCACGACGATTTATGGAATTGTGTTAATCCTGATGGTCAAGTAGATGCCAAGAAAGATATAAAAGCCAAGACAAAAATAATTTTGTTGGTGGAACCGATCAACTAACAATGTTCATATCGAAAATGCTAAGTCGCCTTGAGAAGTATGATCAACCTTCAAAATGCTGCTTGGAGGTGGGATTTTCGAGGACTCCGAACTATCAAGGAATGTTGGCTTATTAAGAGACCTAATCAACACATCACTAGAATCATCAAACTATCCGGCTGAAAACAGCTTTGAATAGTTGCCCAAGTAACACATTATACATTTTTTTTAAACAAACACTGTCCAATACGAAAGGAGCATAATGATTCCCAATTACATTAGACTTCAGTCCAAAATTAAAAGGAAAACTATTTGATTCGTGCGTGTTGCAGATTCCAACAAACGGATGCCAGATTGTGGCTGTAACAAAGTAGCACGTTGACACAATTAGCTTGTGTAGTACAGTACCTACACTCCACTCCATGGAAAGAAGTACTTATGACTTGAGTAAAAGAAAATACCGTTTTTGAAACGAAGACATAAGACAGGCAACAACGATGACAGACGTGGACACACAGAAAGCCAGACAGCATAGATGCAACTGGATTGGTCACTCCGTCCGAGACCTAAACAAACGGAGCCAAAGAAGAACAAACTGATACCCGAGAAATGGCAAACGACATAGAACATCAACAAGGTAGCAAAAGCACATCGACGACGAAATGGAAAAGACAGCAGGGAAATTGTGGACTCGAATAGCAGTCAATAGAGAGAAATGGAGGAGCTCGTGGCTAAATAATAACAGCCGCTTGGATCAATCGTTAGGTTAAGCCGTGCTTGCCTAGGTTGGTCTGAGGATGGGTGACCACCCATTACATACCGAGTTTCCTCCGTGCCTCGGAAAGCACGTTAAGCCGTTGGTCCCGGCTGTCATTTAAAGATCTTTGACAGTCGTTAGGTAGTCAGAGGCCCAAAAAGTCTGACAACCAGTCTTACCAAGGGGTATCGTATTACCCGGTACTAACTGGGTTGTAGAGGTCAGATAGGCAGTCGCCCCATGTAAAATACTGGTATTCAGCTGCACCCGGTAAAACTGGAAGCCGACCGCAACATAGTTGGAAAAGGCTAGGCAGATGATGATGAGAGAGAAATGGAGGAGATCTTTGCCAATAGACACATCGACCAAGACCCTCTTTCTATCTACTACCAAATGAGCATCATATCGAAAGGCGATGAAGTCACTCAATCGACTGGGAAGGCACATGTCTCAACTCCTATGCTGTCCCTTGTGATCCAACACTGAAGAAAGGT
Source organism: Xestia xanthographa (assembly GCA_905147715.2). NCBI lineage: Eukaryota > Metazoa > Arthropoda > Insecta > Lepidoptera > Noctuidae > Xestia > Xestia xanthographa. The sequence continues at coordinate 15,892,437 of LR990655.1, read as the reverse complement.
TAAACATTTATTGTGTTTAGAAGTTTATGGCAGTTCTGCTCCTACCACGACAATATTAAAAACAACTGCTGCGTTCCGTCCAGGAAATCTCAAGTAAGCCGTTGAGATTAGTAAACCAAAATAACATCTAAGTAATCAAATAACATCTAAGTAATCTTATCTAAACGGTGGCATTTACGTACAAGAATACAAAACATATCACACGTAATAAGCGTATAAAGGTCAATTTCTACTGAAAGCTTCGATTGTTGAATTCTAATTTCGTTTATTTGGGTCATGTTGTACTACTTTATGTAACAAAGTTGTAATTATTAGTGTTTCTGTACAACTGGATGTAATGTGGGATTTTCTTTTTAGCTCTTCCCTAGTCGCTGGATAGATGGCGCTAGGAGTTAGTATGATAATGCAAGGAACGAAACCTAAAAAAACTGATTTTAACAAAGCGCGAGAAAACTAGGTTATATTCGGAAAGTTAAGCAAATGAAAGTGTCAGTCAACGAGAGTATGTGACGTGACGCAATGTTTTTTTTCCAAGCGTTTTGGCTTTGGCACCAACTATCATAGTAAGTTCAACGCCATCTATAGAGTTCTTGGAAACTAAGTTTTTTATTAATACATCAAAAAGAAAACCTCTCATTATTTTTACGTATTTAAAGCGACATCTTGTAATACCATGGCGAATTACATATTAATTAATCTACCGTACTAAAGCTAGGAATACACATGCCAATTGCCAGTAGCATACTATTTACAAAAGTATGCGCGTTGTTGGCGTGCTATTGTAACATATCCAATGGGGAATTTTCCAGTGTTTTTTATGTAGGAACTAGATAGCGCTGATCAACCTTGGGAATAATAAAATGGCTCGTTTTTATATCCACAAAGTCTTAACGGAAGTACGGAGGAACCTAAGCTCGACGCACCAGGAGATTAGACGTAACGCAAAAACACTGAAGAACAATATAGCAAAAACCATGCAAAAACATGTAGTTCAGTTACTAGTAGACTTTTTAGGTTAAAAATTATTGACAGAAAAAAAGTTCTTTACAGTTCTCACTTCATATGCAACAATTAATTATAAATAAATTTTACTATACAATGAGTTTGACATGTGTATAGGTGAGTTTTTTTGCCGTGCTAATAGATTTTACCATTGACCTATAATATAATACGTGGTAAATTATTTTTTCATTGGAAACGCCGCTTAAAAATTATTTTCAAAGCTGATCAGCGCCATATATTGTTATATACTGAAGCGTTGTGACAAACATCAGTGGAAAATTCCTCATTTTACCATCAACAACAAGTCGTAATGCCAAAATATGCTATAAACTACTTAAAATTATTTTTTTGTGAAAGCTAAATGCATGTATACTCCTGGTTTAAGCATCTACAGGGTGTAAACAACCTCATCACGAAGCCGTCAACCAAGCATTCTGTACATCAAATTATGTAACTTAACGCAAAAATTATTGCTGGGAAACGACTTTTCTTTAGGGGTGATAAATCATGTTTTGTGGTAGACCTCAATGGAAAGCACTCAAAACATTATGCTGATGGATGGATACTAGTACGGGTGTCGTAGAGGTGTTTAAAGTAAAAATATTACATTAGATATTTGTTTTAAAAAAAACTTATCAAAAAGTTGGAACTTTGACCCCCAATATCTCCGTAACTAGAAGGTTCCCAGAAGGAGTAGAACAAAAAAAAATATGGCAATGACAGGGAGAACAATGCCTTTCGGCTTCGTTACGAGATTTTTTACACCCTTTCTTATACTGGCAATGCAGATAAAATAAGCATTAAAACGAGATTCGTAATACGTAACAAAAGTAAACTTAATACCTAATTTCACTAAAATCGGAATGATAAAAAATAATACAATTAGATATCACAAGTTAGGAAACGAAAACTGATGGCTGGCTTACAACTCTTCGTGCGCTCGCTGCACACCTGAGGCTTCGAGGAAATCATTGAAGGCCTTTTGCTTACGCACATGTTCCGCACATTTCTCCACTAACCTCAAGAACTCACGCACGTCGAAGGAATAATTAGTGAATTTCGCATGTGAACCGCCGCCGGGCCCGTGACCCTGTAAATGTAAATAATACATAATTATATATTTTTTTTAATTTTCTGCTTCTAATTTTGTGTGGGTGGGCTCACGCCGTGTTAAAAATATTTTAAATATTTTGCTAAAAATATCAAGGCCAAGTACACAGGGCACACGTTTGTACAATAGTACATAATTATATAAAAAGAATTATAAAATCAAAATTTACCTGATCTTGTTGTACAAGTTTAGTTTTATCTTCCCAAGTTACGTATTTAAGCCCGCGAAGTCTCGTTAGATCTAAGTAGCAGTTAGGATCTTCACAGTTATAACTGAAAAGAGAAAACAGATGAACTAAGTATGTGACAAAGGAGAATAGGCTTCGAAGTATCTGCCCCAAGGTCCAATAGCCCTAAGATATACATCATTGAAAAGAGCTTTTTAAGGAGAACCTTTGCTACTAACACGACTTTAGGCAATTCGCAGAACGTTCCGAGTTATTGATCTAAAAGGGTAACTAGATGGACAACGAAGTTAAGATTGTCTTGGCAACCAATTCAAGTTTTCTGGGTTGTCAATAGTAATAACATATAATCTATTACACAGAACTCTTTAAGGAGAACCTTTTCCAGTAACACGACTTTCGCCAATTAGTTTTCCGTTAAGAGTTATTGACCTAAAGCACAGAAGTTAAAATTTTCTGGGTGACCAATTGGAGAGAGCTTTTTAATGACAACTTTTGCTACTAACATAACTTACGCTAATTCGCAGTCTGTTTAGAGTAATTGGTCTAAATAGGATGACTATTTGGACACCGAAGTTATGACTTTTTTCTTGGCATCATTAGATCGAGCGTTTTAAGAACCTTTGCCTTTTACACGACTTTCGCTAATTCGTATTCAGTACGGAGTTATTGACCTAAATCGGTGACTATTTGATCACCGAAGTTAAGATTTTCTGGGTAACCAATAGCAATAAGATATACACCATTAGTCCATTAGACCTTTTCAAGATAGACCTTTGCCATTTAACGACTTTCGCCAATTAGTATTCCGTTCGGAGTTACTAGCCTCAATATAAAATAGTTGGACCCCGAAATCAAAATTTTATTTATAACCAATTAAGAGTTTACAGGCAACTAATATCCATAAGATATACACAATTGGATAGAGATTTGCAAAGAGAACTTTTGCTACTCTACTTTTGCTAATTCATAGTCTGTTCGGAATTATCGACCTAAATGTGCGTATAATTGGGCAGCAAAGTTAAGATTTTCTGAGTAACCAATAGCAATAAGATATACACCATTGGAGTGAGCTTTTCTATGAGAACTTTTGCTACTAACATAACTCTTGCTAATTTGCAGTATGTTCGGAGCTATGGACCTAAATAAATCAGTAGTTGGACACCAAAGTTAAGAGTTTATTTACAACCAATTAAGAGTTTACGGGCAACTAATAGTCAAAAGATATACACTATTTCATAGAGGTTTTCACTATTGGAGAGAACTTTTGCTATTACCACTTTGACTAATTGGTAGTCTGTTCGGAATTATGGACCTAAATAAGTCACTAGTTGGACACCGAAGTTAAGAGTTTATTTACAACCAATTTAGAGTTTACGGGCAACTAATAGTCAAAAGATATGCACTATTCGAAAGAGCTTTCAATGAGAACATTTGCTAGTAGACAACTTTTGCTAATTCGTAGTCTGTTGGGTCTTATTGATCTAACTAGGTAGTTGATTGGGTACCGACCTGTTGCTTCTCTCTGACTTTGAATCGAGAAATTTTGTCAAAGCAAGAATTCTTCTTGAGGAGATCAATCCATTACTACATATCTTAAAGCTATTGGGCGTTTGGGTAGTATTAACGATCTGTCCAATTAACCTACTGTTACTGTTAGGATTTATTCATGTTTTGAAAAGGAACTTTATCAGGCTTATAATATAATGTTTTAAACGTACAGTATCAATAAAAGTTAATAAATTGACGAAATAATAGTATTTAATTTAACTTAATTTCTCTTATTTAGAGCTCTGTAGCTGCTCTCTGAGTCGGAATCGAGAGAAGTCGCCAAAGTAAGAAATGTTCTTACGCAAGGGCAATTTGGCCCCATCTTCTTTTGTAAACGTCATATTATACTGATGTATTATTTTACTAAGTATGATTTATTTGTGTTACATATAATAATATCTAGTATATAATACTAAAAATCATACTCACACTTCAAACACGGCCGCCCAATCAGGCAAGAAGAGGAGATGAGTTAATCCTGCCCCATGCATGCCAATGAACACGTCAGTATTATGAGTTATTTCCAGCTGCTCCAGAAACGGTACAGTTTTATCATACACCACCCGCTTCACTTCATACCCCTCAAATTTAGTCAAAGCGTCAATGATGGCCTTTTCGTTCAATATCGATCGATATGTCGTACCTCTTGACAACAGGGTTACTCTCACTTTCTTGCTGGTGCGTGGATACAATTTTATATTCAAAGAATGGACTATGTGTTTTGAAAATGCATGAAACAATCCACTCCTTTCGCAACCATATATCTGCAAAAGTCGACCAGAAATATATATATTTTTTTATAAGTATTTAAACGTTTTTTGAAGTCTAAAAATGTATTAAATTTTAATTTTATAACACACTTTAATTTTTAATCAATGAACCAATTATTATTGGAAAATATTTGTATGGAATCTGGCCTGCCTACTTTATTTTTTTTTAAAGCAGCATGCACAAATGTCAAGCTATCAAATTTAAAATCTATTCACCGATGGTAACTTTAGTACACCTTTGATTTTATTAGCCACCCTTATAACCTGTACTAATCAATAGCTGGCATCAATATAAACAAGTTTTGTTTGAGCTGAAATCTTCTAGAGCGTCACATTTCCGAGATATAGGCTATCAAAGTTAGAATGTATTCACTAATAGCACCATCAGCACAACTTTGATTTTATTAGTCACAAATACAACCTATATTTTTGACTGATGTTTAAAAACGTTAATAAACTTACCAAAGGAGTGTTGTAGTAAAGGCCGAAGATCATTCTAGGTAGCAGAGGTAACACGACATTTTTGAAACATACTACTTTTCCTCTGAAAGTTTTTAAGTCCCAGATAGGATTATCAGTAAATGCTTTGAATGTTTCTTCAAAAGCAGATTCATAGGTGAAGGTTTCCCACACCAATATGTGATTGTCTTTAGAAAAAGTAGAAGGATGTGTTGAATTCACATGCAGAGATGCATACAAGTTGAAAAAATCACAGAAATGGTGGTACATGTTAACAGCTGAAACACAGAAATATATTATGGATAAGTAAACATGGCTAATTAAGATTGAAGCAGATTATGTGCATCAGAAAACTAGCATACTTGCATCTAATTTCATTATGTATGTTGGTTTATTTACAACTATGTCACACATTCCATCAACTATGGGTTTCTGAGAGGTTTTGACAAAATGCACAAGTTCAGGACTCCACGATTGTAGAGCACTCATGTGTTCTGCTTCTTTCAGTAGCCGCTCTGAGTAAAAATTGCAGAATCCACCTGAAACATTATAGATATATGCATGGGTCAATTTGGCTTTAGATTTCAGCTTAAATTTAGAGCAGAATATCTCTGCTAGAAAGAAAAAAAATGCATTTTATACTGTCAAATCATTTTAACTAATAGACATATCTTACAATGTTAACTTGTTAGTATTGTCAGCTCATTTGATCCTTAATTGAAAACCAAAGAATTACATAACATATTGAAATAATTCTGATGCAAAAATTAATTCTGAAGTAAAAGAATATATTACATATTATCATTACTATAAAAACTTAATCCAAAAGTGTGTCTGACAAAAAGATGCATACCTATCTGACCAGGCCCAAGGATATCCATTTTATAACGCAAGTTGTCTCCTCTTCCAACAAGGCCTGTGAAATTTAACATCATGTTCCGGCCGCGACAAAACCTGAAATCCAAACATAGTCATGTTTAAATACGTGTTTATGGGCACGTACTTTAGCTTGAATCAAAGTCATGCTTTGACTTTAAAAAATCAGAGGCCCATAGGCAACATAAAAACTCTACACCAGTATAGGCACTAACCATACGATATAGAAGGAATAAGTATGTAGTACTATGGTAATAAACAATATTTTTTTATGGTAGTATTTGGCACCCAGGCGCGGATACAGGGGGGGGCAATGGGTGCAATTGCCCCCCCTGAACCGGTCTAAATACGTCATTCATTAGCCAAGCTTGGTTTGACGGAATTGAAACTAAATATTCTAGTTGTATATCGTGGGCTTAGTTCAAATACCAACTAACTCGAAATTTTGGCAAATTGAGTTTAATATACAAATCGATTCCAATTTTTTTCCTTTTTCTACAGGTAAAACCGACTAACCCTTGCGATGCTTCGTTTCGGAGATACTGAATCTTAAAACCAACTAAATTAAGCTTTTAACTGTATGAAAACCTAATATTCCTTGATAGTCAGTGAAAATATATATTTTTATCGAAGTCAAACAAAATACCTTGACTTATCAGTTTTCAAAATAAAACTTTGCGACTAAAATACGGAACATTTAAAAAGTGAAACGATCTTATTCTGTTTAGTTGGTTTTATTAAGTACTAAGATATTAGAGAAAACACACAGTTTTATAATTTCAATAACAATTACTAGAGGTTAGTTGGTTTTCCTATTGATCGCGTATTATCTAACTGGACACAATGTAACGAAGTCATTGCGAGTAAATTGGTGTAATAGGTTTTACTTCTATAATTTTGCTCATATTCCACGCGCAATATCTAAAGGTAAAATACCGGCTAACCCAGGGTACAAGGGTACAACCAGGGTTGTAGTTGATATAAATTCTCGAGTTACCGAGGGGCGGGCAGGCGCAACGCATGCGTTAGTCGTTTCTGCTCTCGCGCCGCGAGAACACCTCGTGTCATTTTTGGTGTCGGCATAAAGAAAGAGCGACTAAAGACGGGAACTTTATTTCGGCAACTTTTGATCTGCAAAATTGTCGTAAATTGACGGTCTACAACCTCACCATTTATAAAATTGCCTCGCCTTATGAAGCTTATTGCTTTGGTCAGAGGCACACGGTAAAAAAGGCAGCGCGGAACTCGGATATCTATATTATTTATATTTTTATTTGTCTCAGTATGTACCGAGACATGTCAACGAAGAGGCTTTTTTTCCGACACATGCGAAGGCCAGAATCGCAACCATGGGCCATAGGCTTGTGGGACGAGTTGCTGAACGACTTCCTTCCATTATTGTGGCATCTGTCTTGCTACGGGCAGTGCAAACCATTGTAAATTTAACAATAATTGAACATACATTTTTGGAATCGGGCCACTTTTACATGGAGGTTGATTCGATGCATAGTAGCATAGAGTCGGCTCAGAAACACTCAAAGATTTGTTCTATGTCGGAATGGCTTAACATTTTCCGACGGACTAGGTCTTCTCTATCGACGAATGTCGATACGACATGTCATACTTAGTTATAAAAGATGAAGATCTTTTATAACTATGACATGTCCGATAAATTCTTCGCTAAAGATCAGGAAATAAACATGGAGTCTGTTCTTCCCAACGCTGCTCCTGATGTCGGGCTCATCGTTAAGGAACCAGACAAAAAAAGACCATGGTAATTTCGACAGTTATAACTACAAACTACAACGAAGCCGAAGCAAAAAATAATAATTTACTGAAATTGTGTACGAAAGAAGTAATTCCAGAAGAATATCACGCGTAGTTTGAATATTTAGCGACTGATAGACCGTACTAAAATAGACCGTACCCAAGGTGTTACGCAGTCTGATATGTCTTTTGATAAAGAGTAATGTTTTTTTTTACAATTTCAAGTTCCTTTCAAATGTTTTATTTGATATTAAAATGATTACCTACTTTTAAATATTGTTTATATTATATAAAAATACATTATTATTGATAGCTTCTAAAAGTTTTTCTTAGTGAATCAGTATTTCTAGACAGAAAGTTACGGTTAATAAAAAAAAAAAACTAAACTTGAGTAGTAAAACCAACTAATATTTTACATATTTGCGTTTTTATAGAAAATTAAAAGGATTATTGAAATCTACGTATGTTTAATTTTTATGAACATTTAAATTACTATATATAGATCTAGTAGCACTCAGCAATAACGTTTAGTTTCCAAAATACAGCGTTTTCTTGATAGAGAGGTAAAAGCAACTAAATAGGGGGGTTCGGGGCACAAAGTGTAATTTACTATGAAACACTGTGACTTTTCTTTAAAAAGATATAAATCAAAGCATACTTTATTAAATTATCAATGAGATACCATTTCTCAATAATCCATTTTCTAAAGTAATGTATTTAATTTTAGGAACCAAACTTTCAAAACATCATTGCTCATTTTCATTATTTTCGAGTTAGTTGGTATTTGAACTAAGCCCACGATATCTTGTCATGGGCGTCGCCAGGAGGAGGTTGGAGGAGGCTGCCCCTGCCCCTAGAGGCTCAGGATTTTTAAAAGTTATAGCTTTTCCTGCCTGATGCCATAGAATGGTATTATACCATTATTATCTGAGGCAATGTTGTAAAAATTTCAAGCTAGCTACGCTCGCCCTTGAAGCCTAGTTTTTCATGAGTCTTAACTTTGTATATAAGAGGGCCAGGTAACTCCAGTAGGTTGGTAGGAAATGTGTTAAAATATTCGAGCTCGCTACGCTCGATCTACAGATTACTTTCTCTTGAATTTATCTAAAATTCGACCAAGTAACTCCTATGTGAACATTCGAAATCAGTTTAACCAGTCCAAGGCAAGGTGTAAGAATTTCTCGCTACACCCCCCTGGACCAAAAACTGGCGGCCCCCTTGTATCTTGCATATCATGGTTTTCTGTAAAGTAACACCCATATAAAAAATGTATCCTTTTTTTTTAATAATTTTCCAAAAATTGCCCCCCCTTCAAGGAAATCCTGGATCCGCGCCTGTTGGCACCTGCTAATAGGTAAGTTCATGATAACAGTAAAATTTTGGTCTCAATTCAAACAATTGTTGTCAATACCTTAAATACTTCGAACATTCCAGTGAAGTGTCATCAGGATAGGTAGCTTCACACATGACCATCAAATCATCTATTTGTTCTTTTACATAGCCTGTAATAAAAGAAAAAAATCACTTTAAACAACAATATATAATTGGTACGTACATTAGAACCATAGCAAGTGTACTTTTATCAATAATGTTGTGTGTGTACTGTTGGTGCACCTATTTTAAATAAATAAATATATATTATTAATTACTCAGCTTATTACAAAGAGTATAAAGAAATATTAGTTCTACTAATGCAAAAAGTACCCAGTCACATTTGATAGGGTGGGCAATAATGCCTATTTAAATATTAATATCTGGATGTCCAAGCTTTGCGCTGTTTTTTTTTTGGTGACCTTTTTAAAAATGAAACCTAGCAAGATCGATTTATCGCCCCCGAAACCCACTGCATACTAAATTTCATAAAAATCATTGGAGCCGTTTCTGCAATTCAGATAATATTGTTTATATACATCCATACAAGAATTGCTTGTTTAAAGGTATTAGATCTATGAATTTCATGAAAATCAACCATGTTACTTATTTTTAAATAGTACCTTGACAAACCAAAACAGTTTGCCCAATTCAAAATAATGCTCAACTCTGTCCCTAACTGTCAACTCCTTAACAGTCAACTCTGACCTTAAATATACATAAATGCATCAGGTTAGACCTGAAGCGAACCTCAACATAGTTGGGAAAATGCTAGGCAGATAATGATGACTTAAATCAGTACTTACCAAAGTCGGCTTGAGTGTAGAATGTATCATGCTGAGCCTCTTTCGTCTTTACCCAGCCTCGGTGATCACCAGGACAGACAGGTTGCACAGGGTATGAAACATTTCTGTAACACTCGGGTTCATAGCCCCAACAACTCTTAATCCCTGCTAACTCTCTGTATTTGCATTGTGGATCTGATAGACAAGCATCAGCAACACTAGGGAAAGCATTGAAAACATATGTTACATGTTCTGGATGTACATTGAGATCATCAATGCCTATTGAATGAATGCTGCTAAATAATATAAAAAAATTAAAAAAATTAAGCGGCAGCCACATTTTTACAACTTTCATTTAGACTTTATAAGCGTCCACAAGACACTTTTTATATGATTCTTTTCAAAAGCTAAAGGTTAAAAACAAACATTGAAAGTATTGAAAGCTTTTTGACAAATGACACTTGAATTGACATGACATTGTCACATGACATTTCTCAGTCTGTGACGAGAAGAGATGAGTCAATGTTCCGGTTTTCAATAACCGGTAACCGGACCTTTACGATAGCTCCTACGTCGATAAGGCTGTTTTATACCGGGGCAACACAGTGCGACATAAACATAACAGCGTGCCACAACGCCGCATTCTACAATAATGTAAAATGTTAGACTTTGTGGCAAGAATGGCAACAACTTGCGTCATGTCATGTGGCAGACTGTCGCAGCCAGTCGCCACTTCTATCCAAACACAATGGATTCCATGCCACATTTTTGGTGCGTCATACAGTTTATAGGTTATGTTTTACGATGCTTTGAAAATTACTTAAGCACGATGTTGCTTCGGCGTAAAATAGTCTGCCGCATACCGCAATGAGGGATTTTCTTTTTAGCTCTTCCCTAGTCGCTGGATAGATGGCGCTAGGAGTTAGTATGATAATGCAAGGAACGGAACCTAAAATCACTGATTTTAACAAAGCGCGAGAAATGTAGGTTAAATTCGGAAGGTTAAGCAAATGAAAGTGTCAGTCAACGAGAGTATGTGACGTGACACAATGTTTTTTTTTTCAAGCGTTTTGGCTTTGGCACCAACTATCATAGTAAGTTCAACGCCATCTATAGAGTTCTTGGAAACTAAGTTTTTTTTTAAAACCTCAAAAGGAAAACCTCTCATTGCCGCATATTTTGGTTAATTGTAGCATACCACAAGGTGACGCAGGCCTCAATATGTAGCATGCTCCAATGGCGCACAGTTTTGCCCCAGTGTAAAGCAGCCTTTAGATGCAGTACCTAATTAACCTTTGAACGTCATTGTCTATATGTGACAACCAAGCGCGTATCACGTACGCCAAACTACACAAATATGTGATAGAATGGTAGGTGAAATTGTGGCTTGGCATAAGGAACGTGAATAAATCGACAATAGAGAGAAAAAATAGGCATTTATTTATTATTTATTATTATTATTAGTAAGAGAGGGGACAGACACCACTATAACACTAGAAATATGGACCAACTAGTTCAGCCAGGTTTCAGGCTTGCTAAAGTGGATTCATCTTTCATGGGGTACTGTTTGAAATGTTACAATAAAATACCTCCCCACATTCTTCAACTGAATGAGACGAAATTTAAATCTTGTATAAAACGCACACTATGTAGGCAAGCAAAGTTGGGGGATTACATTGATGATAAAAATGCTTGGCTAAATGCTGGTCCTGCTCCACAACCATAGGTGTGGGGGGGGGGGCAAACTAATTGTTTGTACTGGTCGGGCATTATTTGAGTCCATCGTCACGTAAGAAGAAGATGAAGAATTGATTCCCATGTTAATGTATTGTGGAAGCTGCAGAAGATTGTAAAAATATACTTGCATTGTATAGATTCCAGTTCTTATTATTATATAATTGCATAGCACATGTGTGAGTACTTTGTACTGTTCAGCCACCATTTACATTTATTTATCTTTCATTGACTTGAATATGCCTTGGTAGCTGCGAGAATGTCATGCTCACTTAGATGTCTCGCTGATGGTGGCGGGTGTGTCGGGTCATTTAGTTCCCTCTAGTTACGTTACGGAGATATTGGGGGCAAAGTTCCAACTTTTTCACAAGTTTTTGGTTTTAATACAAGTTTTTACTTTGAACACCTCCACGACCACCGTACTATTCAATCCATCCATCAGCACAATCACAATGTTTTAAGTGCGTTACATTGAGTTCTACCACGTCCACAAAACATGATTTTGCAACCCAAAAAAAAGTCGTTTCCCAGCAATATTTTTAGCGTAGTTACATAGTTTGATGTACAGAATGCTTGGTTGGCTTCGTGATGAGGTGTTTACACCCTGTATTTAGTACATACATTTTTATGTCTCCGCCAATCAGTGAATGGACCTCGTCATTAAGCTTTGTTCATTTCTTTGTTCAGTACTGATGAAAATCCTTTCGTCACTCTCTAGTTCTTAAACAACACGATAAAATTCGCCTTTGTTGTGTCTCTCTGTTTATAGGGAACCCAGTACCTTTCTTTCTTCTTTTGACGAGGCTCGGTCGCGCGGCTCAGCCTCGCGGAACTGCGTGGCTCTAGTGGGGACGCGGCTTTAGGTTGGGATAAAACTGTGGCCGAACATGCGTTAGAATAAATAGTGCCACGGAAGCAACCTGCAAGCGCTGCATCCGAATTAGTCACAGATAATTTGTAAAAAAAAATATTATCTCAAGAATCAAGACGCACTTGCTGCCGAATCCGATTATGTGTTGGTTTTTGAGCACATGTCAAAGGAAGCTCAAATATCAAGCGTGTGGAGTCAGCTTCACAATCACACAAGTTGCCCACCAAGCCCAGTAGTCTTGTTGTTAACGAAAAAAAAAACATTCGCACATTTTATAGTGATTTCGTTCTTGGCTCTTCGCTTTACTTCTGTTATATCTCGTAATCCATGTGAATTTTACAGAATGTTAAATGATAAAAGGGCCAATACCCAGGATTCTTTAGAGTTGGAATGATTTCCATAGGAAAAAAAGTATGATATTTTATTACTCTGTGATAAATAGGTAAACTTTTACTCAATAGATGGCAATGTTTTCAAATTTATTTGGCGCCTTTTCCAGAATACAAAATTCCCGGCGGATGCCACCGCGATTACCACGTGAACACAACAGCAGTTGTCCAATCAGCTGGTAAATCATAAAACCGCCCGCCCGCCTCTGTCTATTTACTCCTCCGTTGTTTTAAATTGGGCTTTTACGTGCGTTGTTTATAGCTTTGTGCTTGCATTTTGTAAACCTGATTAAACAGGCTTAGTGATATTTAAAACAGTGTTATATAGAATTAACAGTAGAAATTTGTTTGATTTTTCTGACCTTCGAAGTTAACCCAAAACTAATGTCGCCATTTTGACCATACAAATCGAGTTTAGTAGGTATTATTATTTTGTTTGGTCACCGACAAATGTTTAAATGCTACATTAGTGAATTGCGTAAATGGCCGTACATTTGCGAAGAATACGGAGAAAATGTCTCAGATGAATAGTACTGTAAATTTTCTTATACATGACGCTAATGGTTAGTAGCCAAGCTATCTTTGTGAAGCTTTTACTTTACTTTTTCACTATCACGTAATGTTTACAGTTCTGCTCGTAACTTGCCATACTCATGTAATTTTATGAATTAACAGAATGCGTAAAGGGGGATACATGACGCGCCCGTTTCGGCACTCAGCAGTGTTTCCCGCTGTCAGTTTATTTGTGCATTTGTTACTCACCAAACGCACTTTCAATGAATTTTTCATGACAATGATAATCCTCTCATTGTAAAGTTGTTTTGCAGTACCTACTAGCTCACCTATCATTTCCTACGAAAGAATAGGGGGCACGCATGACATGTCTAATTAGCAAGTTTTATTTTAGGGCATCCACAAATGGTAAAAGTTGTCCAAAATAATATAAACAATCAGTCACTTGGACAGATCAAAATTAAACCTAATCCTGTGAAAATTATCAAACTGCCTACTGTAGCAGAAGGAATTAATAAGGTATGTGGTATGCCAGTCTTTCAATTTTAATATAGTTGTACATATTTGTAGCTTAAAATGATTGTTTGTAACATACCTCATTTTATCAAAACCCAAAGCAATGCTTCAGTGGTAAACTACATAAACACTTGAACATTGGAATCATAAGCCATGAGAAGAGACTTAACTACACACACATAAATGAACACAAAACTTTCAACCCTGAATTTTCATCAGGTTGTCTTTACAAGCTGAATTTAAGTACTACAAACTCTTTACTTTGTAGTTTGTTTGTGTTATTTTCATTGAACAAAAACCACCAATGTTATACAGGTACTTCTGAAAACCTTCACACCTGTTTTCCATCACAGGTCTGGGTGAATAATTAAAATTGTATTTTTATATTTAGTGGATATAAAATATTATTGGCAATCTGCAACACAACTTACTGTCTTCATGTTGATAAGCATAAATGGTAATCAATTAATTAATTAGAAGTGTTATTTTAAGAATAGCATATAAAACCATGTTAGAGGTACTATTTATTGGTCTTGTACTTTACTCATATTTTTAATAATACTGTTGTTACAAACCAATGATAGACAAAACTTCTAATTTTGTCAGTATTTTTTGCAAAAATAAAGCTATTTTATTTTTTAAACTATACTTTAGGCATGGATGCTGCTTTCATTTTTGCAAAGAACCTGCTAATCTATGTTATTGTTCTTATAAAACTTTGTGTGGTCAAATAATAAAAGAGTTCTGCTTCCTGCTACCCTTCATTCAAGTCAAATATAGAATCTATTAATAGTTATGGATCACACAAGGAGATGGTTCTAGTAGTGTTTGGTCTAAACTCATTATTTTAAAGACTACCTATTAGCTATTTGACTTGTGACAGGTTAGTAATAATATAAACCAGTGAAAGCAATTACTAAAAAGCCAGCCAAGATTCAAATTTTTTATGTATTATGATTTTCACAGACCTACAAAATGAACATCAAAATGACTGCTAATTATTGTTAGTCAATTAAACTGGGAATAATGTCAATGGGCTTATAATATTGAGGTGCTTTATGAGTAGTATAATAAATTACTAAACCTGTGCTTGTTGTGATTAGCATATCATATGGCTTTGAGTCACAAGTTGATCTTTATATCCTATAATTTGCAACAACAGTACACAAAACACAAAAAGATTTCATATTCTTATTTTTCTTTTTCTCTGTTACAGACATCATTATACAGAGCCGTGAAGTTGACTGGACTCAAATGTGCATCAAGTAAGAAACTGATATCTATTACCATAATATCTTGACATCATTCTCACCTAATAATAACCATCAATATCATTCAAATAATATAGTATAATATAGGTACTTCATAAATTGTGTCCTAATGTGTATTGCATTTTTTGAACCAGGTTTTATAGAAAACATGATTTCTCAGGAATCTTGGAACTGAGGGTCTAAAATGGCCGATTTAGCAGAATCATTTTGTGAATCAAGTTAAAAATTTAAAATTGTTAAAATGGACTTTATTGTTATTTGCATAAAGTCCATTTTAAGAATTTAAATTTTTTAACGTGATTCATGCTAAGATTCTGCTTAGGATCGCTATAGCGGCCATTTTAGACCCGCTGCTTAGTTTGAATATAGATTGATTCATACTATTTAAAAATACATGCCTGCCCTCTCCTTCATGGAGATAGCTTCACATTTAGGGTTGTGCCTCATCTAGCTGCATGGAGTCTCATTTTTCCATGCTCCTATTCTGTTGCCCAGAACTGTCATTTGCTAGACCAAAGTGCTATGCACGCGGCTGCATCGGCAATGCGCTCGGCAACACGCTTTGTTTCTCTATAGGGAACGTGCAGGAACTATAGGTGGCAGCACTAAACGACAAAAGAGACACTATGCGGACAGTAAAGGAAACTTATGCCGTCACCTGTCACGCAAATCTCTTCAAAAGTATTATTTTTGATTATGATAAAAGGTATAAAACATGGGTTCCGGTCTATCAATAATGTTTGTCAGCGTAACATGAATGTTGACCAATATGAATTTTGTATGTTTCGTTTATTTTCTCTGATGAAAATTGTGGTGCATGAAGAAACGGTGGCATAAACAACTTTCTTATTTTCAACACATGTTTTAATGGAAGGGAATCCTTTATCAGCGAGAACAGTATCTCCAGGCAGAAAAATCAATCCACAATCATTTGTTATAAGCAATCACTATAACGCCCTCCGTAGCATTTAGATACAAAACTTAGGAAACTACAAGGAGTGCAGCCAATTAAAAACTTTATTGTATAACTATGTTTATAATCTGAGTTCATGTGGAGACTGTTGAG
The DNA here is from genome assembly GCA_905147715.2 of Xestia xanthographa. Classification (NCBI taxonomy): domain Eukaryota; kingdom Metazoa; phylum Arthropoda; class Insecta; order Lepidoptera; family Noctuidae; genus Xestia; species Xestia xanthographa. The sequence continues at coordinate 15,876,201 of LR990655.1, read as the reverse complement.
GAATATTCGGTGTGAACTTCAGTGCAGTCTGGAACGCCCTCCGTAGCATTTAGATACAAAACTTATGAAACCACAAGGAGTGCGGCCAACTAAAAACTTTATTGTATACCAATGTTTATAATCTGAGCACATGTGGACTCTTTGTTCAACTGTTGAGGAATATTCGGTGTGAACTTCAGTGCAGTCTAATCCATAATCATTTGTTATAAGCAATCACTAGAACGCCCTCCGTAGCATTTAGATACAAAACTTATGAAACCACAAGGAGTGCGGCCAACTAAAAACTTTATTGTATACCAATGTTTATAATCTGAGCACATGTGAACTCTTTGTTCAACTGTTGAGGAATATTCGGTGTGAACTTCAGTGCAGTCTAATCCATAATCATTTGTTATAACTAAGCAATCACTAGAACGCCCTCCGTAGCATTTAGATACAAAACTTAGGAAACCACAAGGAGTGCAGCCAACTAAAAACTTTATTGTTTATCCATGTTTATAATCTGAGTACATGTGGACTCTTTGTTTAACTGTTGAGGAATATTCGGTGTGAACTTCAGTGCAACATATGTGTGTTTGCTGAAGTTTAAATGGTACGCCAGTACCATTTAATGTTTGCTTGCACGGTTGATTTTGAAGGCTATTGAACTTTTTCAATGCAGAGTGTAACAAAAACAAATTGTGTTCAAATATTTTTGTTACTGCATTTATCCATTTTTTGCGTTTTTCACTTATACATGGTATGAGAGTACTATTCTTTGGAAAGTAATAGAATTTTATTATTTTACGCTATTTGATTAATTTTCATTTTTGTGGATGTATTGGTACATCCAGAAATGCAACAATGGATTATGATTAGCTAGAATAATCATTTTCAATAATAAAATTAATTCTGTTTACTTGTTTTACATGTCAATGTCAAGTATTAATTTGGTACAAGATTCGGATTGGTGACGCCAGTTGGCACCACCGTCGTTGTGCACGTTCCCTATCAGATGAGCCACAACCCTTATGAAAGCTGATGATGATTTGGTTTAAGTGCATAATGTCGACATTGTCTTTTTTTCTCAAAATGTTTTTTCCACACTATTCTATGTAAAAATTGTGTTTTAAGGGGCACGCGTATGTTAATAAGTATGGCTTTTCGAATCCTGGCATGTAAAAGGAACAATCATGATTAATGATTGTTGGAGATCACAATCCTAGCTAGTTAGGGATAGATTTTACAATTCTTGAATTGCAGGCTTCAAATTTTTGTTTCTGCCCTGTGATACCTATGGGTCTAACTGGATATAACAACATTTTTTTATATATTTGTCCAACTTAACTAACTGAATATTATTCTTTTTCAGAGTTTGTACATATTGATAATATAGCAAGTTTGCAAAAAATTAAAGTTGAGCCAAAAGAAGTTGAAGAAGCTGAGGTAATCCTACTATAATATCATAAATGTGAAAGTTTGTGAGTACGGATGTTTGTTACTCTTTCACGCAAAAACTACTGAACGGATTTCGATGAAATTTTGCACACAGATAGTTTATAACCTGGATTAACACATAGAACACTTTTTTCCCGGTAGTAAGATCCCATGGGACGATTATCAAACTTCACGTGGGCGAAGCCGCTGGAAAATGCTAGTTATTTTTTATAAATCACCTTTATAGTTCAATGAAATTGTTACCAAGTTGAATAAACAAATGTCTAAATTATATTTCTAGGTAAAACAGGAGCCACTGACTGAACTGAAATATATACATACTGTGCCAGATCTTGTTTCATTGCCATCAAAGTCTGAAAACCAAGTAACAAGCACTAGCACTGCAAATAGCATATCTCCAACCATGTCACATGCTTCTAGAAGGAGACATGATTCTGACAATGACCCCCCGGCTGAATAGTGAGTATAATTTTCTATTACTACCTTTTTGGACAAATTCAGTTGCAAGACAAGATCCTTTAAAACAAAGCAAGCAGTTAACGTGAGGCTATTAACGATTTTCTCGCTCAAGACGTACAAAAGGTGGTAAGTAAAAGAGAATACAAATATTAATGGTTGATCGTTGACTGATTACACCGCCGCACAGTGTGTAATTTTGACTTAGATGTGGCCAGATATATTTTATGTATTAATTCGAAAGAACTTGTGATACTTAATAATTGGTAAAAATTCCCACAATAAAATTGTCTATATTTTCAGAGAAAAATATTTTTTTGTGAAAGTTCAACGACCTCAAAGAAAAGTTATTGTTTTTTTTTCTCCAAAAGTATTAATGGTATCGTTTTTTCCAATACCACAAACGACGTAATATCAGAATATTTATCTATATAAAAAATTAAGGAGCTGTAGCTTTGATTGTTAATGAAATACATGAACATTTTTGAATTTCACTATTTATTGATTTTTTTTTACCCATAGCAAAGAAAAAAATGCGGTAATGATAGATTACCGCATTTTTTTCTTTGCTATAAATATGTACATAACTGTTGTTTATCACGTCTTAAAAAATTACATACGTAACTCAAAGGGGTGGTGAGAAAAAGCGTTTCTAAATATTTTAGAAAATTCTATGGAAATAGGTTAAAAAAAAACGATAAATAAAAACAAATAAAAAAAAGTTATATTTTGTCATTGTCGTCATTATCACAATCGATAAATACTTGTCTGACGATAACATGATGTTGATGTTGTTACCGCCTTCACCACGTGGAGGTACTCCCAGCTTATGTTGTTAAAGTTTTGTCTTTCACATTTTAGGAAAGTATAACTTTATAGGTTATAATAAAGGTCATATAATATCAATAAAATAGAAAAAGATATTCTATCGAATTAAAACATCCTTCTTTTTCGAAATCGGTTCAAAATGCTAAGGCTTTTGCGCGTGTGATATGTTCAGTAAAATAATCTAGTATAATTTAAATCAATCAAATGACGATTTTATTAATGATCAGAATAAAGTAATCAAATGGTTAAGAAGGTTAGTGACAACCCTAAACAAAATTTAATAAAATTATATCTCATCACCCCTTTATTCTTTTGAACTGATATTTTTTATTCAAATGTATTATTATGTCATAAATATTTTCCATTAAAAAGAAAATGCGGTAATTAAAAAAAAAACCGGCAAAAAAATATTTATGTTTTGGCTAAAAACATGGAATAACGTCTTAATTATCCGCGTTTCGAATCTAGTTTTTGGCAATATTATAGTTTTGTATTTTCTTAATGAGAATATACTTAATTCATTCGTTACTGATGTACCTGAAAAAAGATATTGCATTTCTATGGTTTCTATGGGGTTTTCTCGATAATTGCTATGTAGCCAAAACTATTAAAAAAAAAATTGTCATTGTCTTTGATCATCATCATCATCTGCCTAGCCTTTTCCCAAGTTTTATTGGGGTCGGCTCCCAGTCTAACCGGATGCAGCTGAATACCAGTATTTTACGTGGAGCGACTGCCTATCTGACCTCCACAACCCAGTTAGTACTGGGCAATACGATACCCCTTGGTAAGACTGGTGGTCAGACTTTTTGGGCCTCTGACTACCTAACGACTGTCAAAGATCTACAAATGACAGTCGGGACCAACGGCTTAACGTGCTTTCCGAGGCACGGAGGAAACTCGGTATGTAATGGGTGGTCACCCATCTACAGATCAACCTAGGCAAGCACGGCTTAACCTAACGATCGACCCGAGCGGCTGTTATTATTTAGCCACGAGCTCCTCATTGTCTTTGATAAGCCTCCAAAATAGTAAAAGCTATCAAATAAACACATAAACTGAACCTGGCCACAAGTAAGTCAAAATTACACACTGTGCGCCGGCGCCGCCGCCGTGTACTCGTTGAGCTATCAACGGCTGTACTCAGTCAGCTTCGCTCGCTTGGCGGCCATAACAATCGCTGAGAGACTCGCTTGTTTCCCACGTAGACCAGTGACTGAGTAATCACCCATCGCGCACTCACAGCTCATGGCTCGTCAACTGGTGTGTTGCTAACTCTACTTGCGTCTCGCAAAAAGACTACGTTATTAAAATCCAGATTCAATCAGCTTACACAACCACTGTTGAGGTCTTTTGTGAGAGAATAGTCATTGTTATATCGCTAGCACATCTCAAATTATATTATGTTTTTTTTTATGTAACATCACTTTTTATTTAATTTTTGTGTTGTATATTTTCAGTACCACCAAGAGACGTAAGCATGCAGACAAAGTCGGCAAAGGCTTGAGGCATTTTTCAATGAAAGTATGTGAAAAAGTCAGAAATAAAGGCTTCACTTCTTACAATGAAGTAGCAGATGAATTAGTGCTAGAATTTGCTGCAGGAATGCATGGTTCAGCAGATAGCCAAGTACGTATAATATTAGTGTTATAGTTTCATTTTATATAATAATAGGTAGCAACGAATTAACCCAAACAATTAATACATTAATTAGTCTGCATATTTCCATATAAAATTATTGAAAAAAGTTAAAATTCAAGTAAAAATGTAATACAGATTAATTTAACATTACAGCAATATGATCAAAAGAATATTCGCAGAAGAGTATATGATGCATTAAATGTATTAATGGCAATGAACATAATATCTAAAGAAAAGAAAGAGATAAGATGGCTTGGACTACCAACAAATAGTGTGCAAGAATGTACTGCATTAGAAAAAGAAAAACAGTCAAAGCTAGAGCAGATTCAAAAGAAGACACAACAATTACAAGAACTTATATTACAGGTACTTATCACCTACGGTAACATGATATAAATATTAAATCTTCAGCACAATAACAAAAATCTGTCTTTCCTCAGCACATTTCATTTAAAAGTTTGATAGAAAGAAACAAAGAAGCCGAGTGCAAAGGAGTCAAACCATCTCCATCATCGGCAATCCATTTGCCATTCATTGTTGTGAATACTAGTGATAAGGCTTTAATTGATTGCAGTATTTCTAATGATAAGTAAGTGAAAAATACCTTTCTGAATTAAAAAAAAAAAGTAAAGAACTAAGAACAAAGTGAAGCTAAACTGACTTTTTTTCCTAAATGTCTTTTACAGGACAGAATATATGTTCAATTTTAACAAAAAATTCCAAATACATGATGACATCGACATTTTGAAAAGAATGGGTCTTCTCTTTGGTAAGTGTTTCTTTTTATGAGTATGCATTCACATCATGGGTAGGTGGTTCACTAAGCCAAATATTGAAATAATATTAAATGAGCACAACATTGTAAGTACTACACTACTACATCAGCCCATAAAGTCCACTGCTGGACATAAGCCTCTCCCATGATGGGAGGAATTTGCCGCAATCTCCACGCTTGGCAGGCGGATTGGAGATCGCAGTGATGAAAGACTAACAGCTAACGCTGCTGCCCATTCTCTGGTCTACGGAGGCCCAAGGTGTTCTGCCTCAGACATTAGTCGCCTTATACGACACCCGTGAGTGTAATGGGTTGGTTCTATTCTACTCTGCCGGATACCACACGGCCATTGTAAGTGGTTGTGCTGCAAATATCATGGAATTTTGCAGGCAAAATGCTAATGTTCCCTATTCATGATAACGAAATTTTATTGCCTGCAACTATGTCTCGACTAATGTAATTCCGTCATACTCGAGGGGAAAACGCCACAGGCATGGTGCAGGGATGTGGTGGTACTCTTCTTCAAAAAGTGAGACTATGCCCGGTTGAAGAATTAAAGGCCCAACTCACTTCTAAGCCATGTCTATAATTTGTTTTCAAGAGTCATCACGAATCGTCTTGCGCGCAGGTTTGACGATTTTCAGCCTCCCGAACAAAACGGTTTCCAAGAAGGCTTCAGCACCGTGGACCACATACATACGCTGCGGCAGGTTATACAGAAGACCGAAGAGTATAACCTGCCTCTCCTCTTAGCGTTTGTGGACTACGAGAAAGCCTTCGATTCGATCGAGATCTGGGCTGTACTGCAGTCTCTCCAACGGTGTCAAATTGACTATCGGTAAATCGAGGTGTTTAAAAGTGTTTGTACAAAACCGTCACCATGTCAATCCGACTTCAGGACCAAGCCTCGGAACCTATCCTGCAGCGAGGTGTCAGACAGGGAGACATCATATCTCCGAAACTATTCACTGCTGCACTGGAGGATGTCTTCAACGTTCTGGACTGGAGAGGGCTAGGCATCAACTTCAATGGCGAGTACTTCACTCACCTTCGGTTTGCCGATGATATAGTGGTCATGGCTGAGACCATGGAGGACCTCAGTACAATGCTCGATGACCTCAGTAGAGCTAGCAGAGTGGGTCTTAAAATAATAATAATAAAATTTATTTAAAAAATATATATATATTAACATGGACAAAACCAAGGTCATGTTGAATGCCCATGTCACACCCACTCCTATCAAGATCGGAGACTCTACACTACACTCGAAGTTGTAAACGATTATGTGTACCTGTGACAAACGGTCCAGTTATGTAGGTCTAACTTCGAGAAAGAGGTCAGTCGTCGAATCCGACTCGGCTGGGCAGCGTTCGGAAAGTTGCGCGGTATCTTCTCGTCCAACTTACCGCAGTGTCTCAAGACGAAAGCCTATGACCAGTGTGTGTTGCCAGTGATTACATACGCGACCGATACGTGGTCGCTCACAATGGGCCTCATCAGAAGGCTTAAAGTCACCCAAAGGGCAATGGAGAGGGCTATGCTCGGAGTTTCCTTGCGCGATCGAATCAGAAATGAAGACATCCGCAAGAGAACCAAGTTTACCGACGTAGCCCGAAGAATTGCCAAACTTAAGTGGCAGTGGGCAGAGCACATTGCTCGCAGAACGGATGGCCGATGGTGCCGAAGAGTTCTGGAGTGGCGACCGCGAACCGGAAGACGTTGCGTAGGAAGGCCTCCCACGAGGTGGACCGATTACCTGGTGAAGGTTGCAGGAATCCGTCAATGTGGCGTCACTTGGGGGAGGCCTATGTCCAGCAGTGGACGTCTTTCGGCTGAAATGATGATATCTCGACTTGGCTTCCAGTTGGTTTAACCTCGAGGAATCACATAACTCAAGAATAATTAATTTGATTTGATTTGACGAGTTCCGTACAGGGAGGGCCTCGTGGCTGAATAATAACAGCCGATCGGGTCGATCTTAAGGTTAATCCGCGCTTGCCTGGGTTGGTCCGTGGATAGGTGACCACCCATTACATACCGAGCTAAGCCATTGGTCCCGGCTGTCATTTGTAGATCTTTGACAGTCGTTACAGGTAGTCAGTGGCCCGAAAGTCTGACAACCAGTCTTACCAAGGGGTATCGTATTACTGAGTACCAACTTGAGTTGTGGAGGTCAGTTAGACATTCGCTCCATGTTATATACTGGCGTTCAGCTGCATCCGGTTAGATTGGATGCTGACTGCAATATAGTTGGGAAAAAGCTAGGCAGGTGATGATGATGACTAGTCTTCAAATTAAATGACATTAACATTATATATTCAATATACATATAGGGTCACATTGATAAACTAGTGTTTTAATTTTCGTTTTGATTTCCTTATTTTTAGTTGATTTATTTTTGCTTTCCACAGGTTTAGATAAAGGTGAATGTTCAGAAGAAGACATAGAGAGAGCAAAAAATATGGTTCCAAAATCTTTGAAGACATATGTAGAACGTAAGTATCAGTTTATGAACTAATATTTGGATGATAGAGCAATTTATTTCTAAAAATGAAACCTAGCATACTAAATTTCATGAAAATTGTTGGAGCCGTTTCCGAGATTCAGATTATACAACATAGTAGGTGGGTACTTTCTGAGATAAATTAGTTAATAGTATAAAATTATTATTAGTTATGTATAATTATTCTTGTTATATTAGTTTATCATATTAATTAATAGTATAAAATAAATAAATCAGTAGTATAAAATATACCTATAGTTAATTGAGAGAGTTTATTAGTTAATAAATCAAACAAAATTTTAAGTCTCGAATACTTATCACTTTGTGAGTCTATCACTTAAGATATTCATTTACCGAGTAGTAGCTTTTATTTAGCAAAAATTACAAGTTTTTTTTAAATGTGTTAATATTTTCTTCTTGTTTTATTGATGAAGTAATTTTTTTATAGATCTCGTTTTGAATAAAATTCTTGATGTTTCCGCACACGCCAAGTTCAAGCTAACAGAACTTGCGAGCAGCACCGTGTGTAATATTACACGAACGATTTGGAGCCACTTTTGACCCCCTCATAACTCGAAAACTGGTGGTCTACCATGACGTCTCAAAGCAATATTGTTTTATTCTTATTCCAGTGTGGGAATGAGATGGCGCTAGACGACCTGCATAGCGCTGTCGCTTTCCCTCAGTGGAATGACAATAAAACAACCCTGCTTTAAGACGTCATGGTAACCCCACTGTTTCGCATAAACATGTCAAATTTGGCTCATAAACTTACGATAGATACATATGTGCTCCAAATTTCATAAACACACCGTAGTAAATATTAACGTCAAAACATCGTCATTTTTATTACTGACTGACCTATAGATAAAAACTAACCCAGTTCCAGATGACTTAGAAAGTTCCAATTTGGCATCCAGATAGGTAGTTTGGTGAATACAAAGGAATATATCAGAAACTAGTAAATTTTTATCATTTTATATTATAATTTTTCAATTAACCTATAGTGCCTGTAATGTAAGAATCAGCAATCAAAATTGATGACAGCTGGTCTTTATGTGGATTTTAAGGTCTTCACGTGAAAATATAACGAGTGGACCCTTAATTTTTTTTAATCCAAACATTTCAATGTTAGTACATAAAACTACTTATATCTATGAGTATAGTTGACTTTCGTATTTATTACGTTAACTGGGATTTAGTATTAATTATTATTTCAATATTTAGCGGACATCAATAGTGTAAAATCTTACTTATAAATAATTAAATAATAGGTATTTCGGAGCAGCGGGGTGGGGAGCGGTGCGATAAAACCTTGACCCGAACGTGCCCGAGCGAGCGGCAGCCGCGCTCATAAGCGCGTGCTCCGTCTTGCTGTCCGGTTGTCTCTCGATACCTATAAGGTTGCGATATATGCTTTGAAATTCATAGATATTTTACTTAAAAATACTTGGAATATTATTACAATTTAAATAGGTATGGTTTAGGCAATAGTTTAAATTAAAATTAAATAATATGTTTAGTATACCTAGTTATAAGTAGGTAAGTACTTAGCTCTGAATGAGTTAACTTATTGGTACAGATGAGTTAACTTATTGCTACAGATGAGATATCTTATGTAATTACCTATACATATTTTTCTTGAGAACTCAATAGATAACAGGTAATTCGTTACGTAATCGTCTTAAATAATACCCCGTAAACGTAGGAAAATGCAGTAGATTAACAAAAACCTTTTGGTATTAATTTTATTATGAATAAGTACCTACTGATGATTTCTGTACAAAAAGTAATGATATTCCATCAAAAACAAATGTGGAACAAGAGCCAAGTTCAATATTATGATATATGCCTTGGTTGTTGGCTTCAACAACAAAAGAAGTGAGATCTAAATGGGTGCCAAGTTCAATGGTCAGTCCTGTTTATTTATAACAACTTAAAATATCATTTAATTTTCTAATAATTTAGGATAATATATTGAAGAAGATAAGAAATATAGAGAATAATATCTCACTTCTTTTGTAGTTGAAGTCAACAACCAAGGCATATATCATAATATTGATAGGCATTATTAGGCTAGTTTCCACCATCAATAAATTGGAAATCTATTTAGTCCGTCAGTTAGAAGAGCATTAGACAAATAATAGACACGTATATTTGTTTTTTACAAATCAATGAATACCTATCAGAGGCGCCGACTCCGTGGGTGCTCGGGGGCTCAAGCACTCATGAGAGTCTGTTACATAGTGGGTGCGGAGCACCCATGACCATCATAATAATAACTAATGTAAAAGTTCCAAAATGGTCCATCTCCACCTCGAGGCTTACCTCAAGGCAAATCAGCTTATTTTTAAAACAAAATCCCGTGTAAATGATGTCCACATCTGTTTACCACCCTTACTAATACCAATAAATTACCAATAGTACTCCTAGTAAAACACAAAAAAGTAAAAACAAAACTTCTCAGGCTTTGTTAATGATCACAGATGTTTGGCCACCATTTTTGGGCTAATACGAATGAAACAAAAAAAGGACCAACGAAGAGAAAGTTTTTAAGTGTTTTCAGCGGCCCCGGGCCGGGCACCGGGTACTGAATATCGCGGGATACCGTGGCGCTTTCACCTTAAGACTAGGTAGTTTTGCAAAAGTAGGCATTTAGCGCTGTAGGCTACGCGCGAAATACTTCGCGTGGACACAGCGCGTCAGAAAACTCGCATGACTCCGCGCGGCGACACAGTATAGAAATATGCAGTAGGTTATGTAATATTACTTGAATTTTATGAAATAATTTTTTATGATCAAAATTTGTTACTCGTAGTAGCGATAAATTAGAGCTTCGATCTAGAATAATTGTCTATAAAATATTAGAATATAAACTAGGTAGTCATAATTGGGCAGTTGGAATAATTAATTGAAAATAAACAGCCAGTTTGCAGGTTTGAGAACTGTAAAGATAAAATTTTGATTTGTTTATGTTTTTGTATTATTGTTTTTTTTTTTTCAAAATATTTGAGGAAAGTATTTCAATTTCAACTACGATTATTTACTTCACAGATAGATTTGCATAAAAAGAACCTAGGGTGTCAAATGAAACAAATTTATAAAAGAAATCTATATAATAATATAAAAATTAAAATTAATTGCTGTTCGTTAGTCTCGCTAAAACTCAACAATAGGTCAAGGTTTGTATAAAAGATAAAAAATAGGGGGTAGGCAGTAGGTAGGTGGGCAGGTAGGTACTGTAGGTAGTAGATAGGAAGTAAGTAGGTAGTGGGTAGATGGTAGGTAGTACGTAGGTAGGTAGGTAAGCGGTCGGTAGTAGGTAGGTAGGTAGTAGGAAAAGGCGCATTGCAACGCATGCCGGGCACAGCTAGTTTTAAATATTTTCATGTACTATCGTGGTGTTTTCCGCCTGACCATTTTAATTTTTTTTTTGCTTAAAACATGCAGAGGCGCCGAGCTACGCCCCCTTAAAGTTTGGGCCTATTAGGAAAACGTCAACTTTGCCGCGCAAAATAACAATAACTCTCGTTTGGCGTGCGTCATCCGTGCGCTCGGCCGATTCGGTATCTTTTCATTCATTATTTCTATACAAAGTCAACGGGTCGGGGCTAGAGAGCGTTTCTATGTTGCGAGTGCAAGCAAAAATTTGCTTAGTGGTGGTCAGGCGGGAGTGTCCTCGATAGTACTTTAGTCATCTTAAAATTGCCGGTTGCAATTCTTGAGGCTGCCCCACTGACCTATAACAAAAAGTAAATGAAGTACTGATCGATATAGACAAAATATGATTTAATTTTATCAATAATCTTAGCGTTCTCTAGTAGTACTGATATTTTTATACTGTGGATATGTTTCTATTTGTTTCTTATTCTCTTCTCTCTTATTGCTTTACACGACTTTTTTCGCCTGCGTTGTTTATTGCCCATTATAACTAACAAAAAAACTCTCAAAAACAGATGATAAGGTGCGCGAAGTTGCCGCGGAAAAAACTGACACAGGTCCGTCGTCCATAAGCGCCAGCACGCGACTGAACGGGCCTGTCGGAGCCGCCACGGGCGCTTTTAATTCATATTTAATCGTAGTAATTAAGAAAATCATTTTATCAAGTCAAACTCTGCGAATTTGTCTATAATTAATTAGTTTCTTTAATATAGTACAAAAATTAAATGTAAAAAATCAGTAATATAGTCATAATATTGAAAAAACGTTATAAAAAGGGGCAACTTTGCGATTTTTTTTATCGAGTGAAGTTCATCAGGTCTTGCAACTGAATGCGATTTTGACTAGACAAGATCCTTAACTAATACATATAGTAAAAAAAAAATTAAAACACTATGTTCTTTGTCTCAGATTGTTTTAAAAAACTTAAATTTGGGGCCACCTAGACTTAAATAAAGTAAAGGTAGTATAGTAATAACTATATTTCCTGTTCCTGCTAATAAAAGTTATGTTACACACTGATATGACAATGTTTATTTTTTACATTTATAAATGAATACGGTATTTACACAATCACACTTACGTAAATAAAGTACCTACCGAAGTTTACCTACCTACTTGCACCCCCCTAACGGAAAGAAAATACGTAGAAAAACCAAACCATCCGAGCCAGAAAGCAAAAATTTTCGAGCTCGCTTCGCTCGCTCGTACTCCTATTTTGCTTTCTGAGTGTAGTAATAAAATTAACTTAATTTAACACAAAATATACGAGCGTTGTGTGTCCTTTCCATTCATAAGCTTTATAAATAAGCAGAATTAGGCGTATTTCTTTAATGAAGGATAAAAGTCCAGTTGAAAACCAGCGTCGGGCACTGGTTGCTCGGCACTTTGCTGAACTGGGCCTATTTGGCGTAGCCGTGAGACACACAATATCTTCTTTTTTTCCGTTTAGTTTTAAGTTTTTTTTTATTGTGTACTTAGTTTTAAGTTCCTTATTTTTTATTTTATTCTTATTTTGTTGTGTACTTGCGGCTAAAGCCAAATAAATACGTTTTCTTTCTTTCGTCTTTCAAAAGAAAACCTATCAAATTCGAGGTGGGTGCAAAAATTTTCAAGCTCGCTGCGCTCGCTTTTGAATCCTAATTTTTTAATTGATGGGCTTTTCTGGATAGATTGACCAAGTTAATCCTTGAATCTAACATAATTATCCGAGTGCGCGCCCGTGCACGGTTCTCATGGTTGTTTCAATGTTTGTCCCCCCCCCCCCGAACCAAAAGTGGATACGTGCTTGCCTACCTAAATACACCAAAAGAAAAGAAATACCTACTACTTTAAAATATATTATATAGCTATAGCTGTATAGGTATGTAGGTATAGGTATCTTAAAATCAGGAGCACCCACGAGGTTTTCTAAAAGCCGGCGCCCCTGATACCTATTGACATAGATAAAACGCATCAAAACTCGGGAATTATAACTGGCTCGTGACGTTATAACGCACTAAAAATTATACCACGGCGTGACGTATTGAGAATTTTAAAATCGTCGTATCTTCGTCAATTTTGATTTACGTAACAAAAGAAAAAATACGGGTCAAATATTGTTTGATAATCTTAACTAACTAATTAAATTAGATTTTTTTCAGTACACAAGCCTATTAACATAATATTGAGCTCGGCTCGTTACACATTTATGTTTTTGATGGGATATACATAAGTATATAAAAGAATTGCTCGTTTAAAGGTATTAGATAGATAATGATTAGAAAACCTTTTTGCAAATGTTGATTGTAAGATTGGTGGGCAGTACAGTTCTAGTGATAATTTTAGCACTAAGTTTCGCCTGCGTAAATTCGTTTTTGTACACAACATCTATATAAGTTATATCCCGTGTTATTTTGCGATGTTTATGTTATATTAAAATCTGTTCAGTAGTATTTGCGTGAAAAAGTAACAAACATCCACCCGCACAAACTTTCGCGTTTAGAATAAATATAGTAAGATAACGATTGCTGTTGTATTGATGTGTATGTGTGAGAAGAAACTTGCCTATGAGCTATTCTAGACTATGGTTTATCTCTTTGCCAAATTTCGTCCAGATCCGTTCAGTCATTCCCGCGTGATTGAGTAACAAATATCCATCCATTCAAACTTTAGTAGTCCAGTCAAATTAGCTCAAAAAATAGGGGTAAGGTTACAATAATTCGCATAGAGCTAAAAATTGGTACGAATGTTGGGAAAATCATTACAAATGAAATGTCAAAAGTCCCCAGCGATCCGACCTTTGCAAAAATAAATATTCAACACAAAGGTCGTGAAAATGGGTTTTTGCATTTTTCAGCCAAACGGTAAGTTTTATCATAAAGATCGTGAAATTATCTATTAAAACTGGTTAAATACTTTTTTCCTAGGAATCACTATTTCTGAGATATAGCTGTTCAAAAAGTTGCATTCTTCATAATAATCAAACGTTTCCACGCCACCGGTGAAGTGGTGTACCTGGCGTGTTTTTTTTTATCGTGGTTACCCCGGTGAGCCAATTCTACGATCGTTTGTGGTCACGTTTAATAAACAATATTGTATAAAATAAAAAAATTGAACAATTAGCCATTGCAGTGAAAATGATGAGTAAAAACCTTATGCCCGTTCGATATTTGTCCCACGGGATCATACTACGGGGATAAAAAGTATCCTGCGTTAATCCAGGTCATAAACTATGTGTGCACTAAATTTCATCCATATCCGTTCAGTAGTTTTTGCGTGAAATAGTAACAAACATACAAACTTTCGCCTGATTGATAAAAAAACATCTAATGGAACTAAAAACGAGTGCAATCAGCTTGTATCCCCACAACCTCTGCTTCTGACAGATATTTCTCCAAAACTCACGATTAAGGAGTTTTTCCAGTGCAGGTGGACCAGAAAATCTTTTTTTTTGCAATTTCAATAAGGGTGTCATACTAAATGCGGCTGAAACAAAGTTGGGTTGTTTGGACAAGTTCCGGTTGTTAGGGCCAGTCGTGCTCTAATTTTGAATCGCCTTTAGAAGAGTATTCTTACGATATCAGCGAGGAGATATCTGATGTTTCGGTCATAGAACATTTTACTTGTACTCAGCAGGAAGAAGATGAAGAAAAGAAGAAGACATTATATTTGAAGTTCCATTAGATAATTTTATCAATGAGACGAATGATTTTCTCCAGTTATGTACTCATCATTTTCATCGCTTTCATAATTTCCAATTGTTTCATTTTTTATATTTAACAATCTTTCTAAGGTTCCATTTCCGAAAGGTAACTAACTGGACCCTATTACTAAGCCTTCGCTGTCCGTCCATCCGTCGGGCGGGCTGCATCTCATGATCGTGCTATTACATCATCATCTGCATAGCCTTTTCCCAACTATGTTGATCGGCTTCCAATCTAACTGGATGCAGCTGAATACCAGTATTTTACATGGAGCGACTGCCTATCTGACCTCCACAACCCAGTTAGTACTGGGAACTACGATACCCCTTGGTAAGACTGGTTGTCAGACTTTTTGGGCCACTGAGTACCTGTAACGATGTCAAAGATCTACAAATGGCAGCCGGGACTAACTGCTTATCGTGCTTTCCGAGTCACGGAGAAAACTCAGTATGTAATGGGTGGTTGGTTTAACCTAAAGATCGACCCGAGTGGCTGCTATTATTTAGCCACGAGTCCTCGTCCTATAACAACAAATAATAAATTAAAAATTAAACTTTCACCTACTGCGATGATGGTACGGAATTACGGAACCTTTTATGCGCGAGTCCGACTCTCACTTTGCTGGATTTTTAACTTAACAGGGCCACAAAAGATCGTGGAATAGGCTCACCTGGGTAACCATGTTAAAAAAACACGCCAGGTAAGCACACCACTTCACCGGTGGCGTGGAAACGTTTGATTATTATGAAAAACAAAACTTTTTCATCTTTTTGAACAGCTGTGTCTCAGAAATGGTGATTCTTAGGAAAAAGTTTAAAATTAATTATTATAGAAAATTGCACGATCTACAATTTTGTCGAACATATTTTTATGATAACACTTACCGTTTGGCTGAAAAATGCAAAAAATCCATTTACGCGACCTTTATTTAACCTTGAATATTTTTTTTTTGCAAAGGTCGGGTCGATGGGGACTTTTGACATTTTATTTGTAATGGTGTTCCCAACACTCGTACCAATTTTTAGCTCTATGCGAATGATTGTAACCTTGCATGTCTAATTTGACTGGGCTATAGTAGTAAGATCATTAATTATTATGAACTAAAACTAAACCAAACCTTGTTTCCTCGCCTCATATGAATTGAAATAGGCATAGGGCATGACATTAATTCACTACTTGCACTGGTTTCAGAAATGGGCAGAGGAGTTATAACGAAACTGTCAACAATGCTCGAAGAAGAGGAACTCGATGATGAAGCAGGTGAGGAGGAAGAAGCGTTAGAGGCCGAGGTAGAAGAGGAGCACGAGGAACCGGAGGGCAACGAGTACAGCGACGACAGCAGCGACGTCGACGTGTAGCGAGCACGCGCGCGCACTCCTGCGCATTTATAACTATTTTGTTTATATTAACTAGGTGTTACTGTTGCATGTGGGCTAAGTTTATGTAATATGCCACACAAGTTCAAACATTATATTAGCTTAAACATATTTTGACACAATGTAATAATTTAATACTATATTTAAAACAATTCCAATTAAACAAATATGATTTAATATTTGTAACAAAAGCATTCTGATCGTCATATAAAGCAGACAGTACGATTTATAGTATGTAGTTTCAAAACGTGTTTAGAGCACGCGCCGCCTCGTCCGAGCGCAGCCATACCACAGTATAAATATGGACAGTCAGCACAGAATAGATAATAGTACTAGCGTACAGAAGTTGCACTCCTTTGATCTTGAAGAAAGCCGACATTTTAAATACCTAAACTGGGCGCGCTCAATCTAAATTGTGCCTTGACGCCACGCGTTAGCGTATTTTATTCGGCGTCTCACTGCTTAGTGGTCAATCGGTAGGGTTGCCTCAAGTCCTTAAAATAAAATACTACCAACATTTTTGTAAGTAAGAGTACTTACAAAAATGTAATATTAGATACCTAAATGTTATCTAAAACTTATTTAATTACAATTGTTTTACTCTATTACAATGTCTCATATATTTCTTGCATTTTCTAAAATAACGATTACCTATTAAATTTAATAGCAGCATAAATGAGAAATCTAACAAATATTTTTAAAATAAAATCTGATGAGAAGCATGGACATGGTGAAATTAATATTTTTTATTAAACTGACCAGAATATTAGAGTATTTGTATTTTTATATATTTAAACATACACGCAACAGTTTATCCGGCTTGATTTACACCAATAATGATCTAATCAGTCAGTTAACAAAGACGAAGTACGAGTAGGTACGCGAGGCAAGGTCAAAAGAGCGCGAAAAATTAACGCGGCATACGTACGCAGTTACGCACGGCTGGAGCGCGACAGCCCTAGAGAGCTTGCATATTCAATTATGCGCGAAGCGGTAGGTAATTATCTCATGCCTACACACGGAGTGCAATAGCTCTGCAGTCAGTACCGAAACTAAGCCTAGTTGTTACAATAATTACCTACGCTCCATTGAAGTCATAGGGTTGTGCCTTTTATTGTTGTTAATATTGTTTTTTTTTTTTTTTATTAAAACATTTTATTGTTGTATTCAATCGATCGAATTGAAATAACTAGCTTACAAATACAAATTAAATAGGTGCTTATGGCGTCGGTTAATTTCAACAAACGACGATAGTTTTAACATGGAAAACTGTTTAAAATTAATTAACACAACTTGTATATAAGATTTGGCGGGAGCGAGCCGCGGTTGGACGATAACATTTCGTGCGCTTATTAATGTGCTAAATAATGATTATCAATAAATCATTATTTCCTTTCTCCTTGAAGTTTAATATACGATAGCTCCGGTTTTGATGAAGCCGAGTTCAAACAGCTGTATACCGGCGCAATGCGTTCGTAGCATTTTTAAAAAGATTGGGAGATATAAACTTATACGTGCGTGACCACTCGTCTCGGCGCGGCGCGCACTACTGACAGAACCGCAACGTCCGCTTATGGGCCGCGTCGATGCGCATGTTTGTGTGAGTGTGCGGTTTCGCGTTTGCGTTTGTAGGTAAATTTCCACACTGTTCATATTTATACTATGGCCATGCGGTGCCGGAACTTCGCTTTGCTCAAAAGCGCCTCAGTCGTTTGCCCGCGCACTCTGGATGTATTTCGTTTTTTAATGCCTAAATTGTTCTCAACCCTATGATAATCAATTTGTGGTAGGCGAACACCCAAATACTCCGAAATATTTTATTCCGAATTTCGATATTCCGATTACCTTAAGTCCGAATTTCATAATACCGAAGAATTATAATGTCTAGATATTCAAAATTCTGAAATTTATTTTTCCGAAAGTCGTAAATATGATTTGTTTGTTGTCTGATTTTCATAATATGTCCGAAGAATCAAATGTTCGATGGATCGACAGTCCGAAAAACGACATTCCGATTTTCAATACATCGAATAAACTGCTAAAATTAGGTTTTAGTGACAGAAACCAAATACCAAGGAAATAAAGTAAAAGTATTGCTTAGTAATTTTCTGCATTGGGTCTTGCTATCTGGCGTGAGGAGCGTAGGCCGAAGGCCGTCGGAGCTACGACGATATTTGTGACAAAGTGGTGTGTAATGTAAAATGCGACTGCAGCGAGCGCGATTCACAAAGTCGAATTCTAAATAATTGTATTATCAATAAGTCTGATTATTGAAATTCGGTATTTTTAGAATAGTAATTATGAACGTTAGGAATAATGAATCTAAGGAATTGTGAAAATAGGATTAATGATAAATCGAAGTTGTTATTCGGAATTTTGAACCATTTGATTTTATGTAAATCGGTATTTTAAAATTCGGATCTGTGACTTTCGGAATAAAGTTTTTCGTATTTATGTAGTGTACCCTTCCTAGTAGTCAATTCCCACAACATAATCTATTTTTTTTTGTATATTATTATCCAGTTCCAATAATTATTATTTTATTCGTTTTTTTTTTACAATCTTATGTAGCAGGACAAAAGCATCAGCTGCCACGGCAATACGCACATGTGGCGTCTTTGTTTTACTGCACTGTACAAAATACATTGTCCATCAATGATCTCATGACCTATTTCACCATTAATAAATCATAACAATATGATTTTTCTTTGTTCTACAGTTTACGGGAGTCCTGCGTGAGCGACGAATACGACGCGACGCTGCAAACGAGACGAACGCGATAAATTCAACGGCATACCCTACTTTGAGGGTGATACCACGAAATACGAAGTGGAATTTTCCATAATTTGAGAAGTAATGACCAAAAACACATTTGTCGCGTATTGCATCGCGTCGCATTGCATCGCTTTGCATCGTGTCGTGTCACGTCGCGTCGTATTCGTTGCTCAAGCAGGACACTGTGTTCCAGTTTGGGAATATTTCACTTCCTAATGAAAATTCTCCAATACATACAATGAAGACACACTGAAACCAATAAATATAGTGTGTAAGAGGTAGAATCACTCCCAATATACTAGAAAGATATTTTTTTATTTAGACATGGAATTGTTTTAATGATAAGTGTAATAAATGTCATTAAAAAAGTATATTTTTGTTTAACTTGTTTACATAGGTATATAGAGATAATTATCATACAATTATAACAAAAAAATTCACTTCAAATCATCGTCGTCAAACAAGTCTTCAAAATCTGGAACAAACAAAAAAACACATTTTAGACTTTGCATTGAAAGAATATAAATTAATCATTGATTTGAAGTAGGGAATGGGTGAAGCAGTTGAGTACATAAAACATCAACATTTCTATCAGTAGATAATGTAAAGAAAATATGGAAGGGTGGAAAAGCTCTCATAAAAAGATAACTATACAAGTTCCCTTACTCGGGCCTGTGTGGCTGACTCTGGCAGAGCTATCATCAGGGATTTTAATTTTGATAACACAAAAATTTAGTCGCTAATTAGTCGAAATTAGTCGCCAAATATCAGATTTGGTCGGTCACTGGTTCAAAAGATATAAGGGCTTATTGGTGGCCCTGCTGGAGAGAGCCTACCCCAGCAGTGCCACATTAATAACTCAAAAACTAGGGCACCTAGCGAAGATCTGTTTTCTCCCATATTTACTCGCTAATTAGTCGCCAAATATCAGATTTGGTCGGTCACTGGATCAAAAGATATAAGGGCTTATTGGTGGCCCTGCTGGAGAGAGCTTACCCCAGCAGGGCCACATTTATGTGTCAAAAACTAATGTCCGTTTCGACCGCGCGGCCACGGCGTTTTTTTAAAAAAAAAACTATGCCAAGATTTTGTAAAAGTTGATTCCCAAAACCATAAATTTGTCAAAGTTATTGTTAAAAAGTTATAAGGGTTTGAACGTGGCCGCGCCATCGAAACGCGGAGAACCGCGCGGCCACGGAGATCTTTAAAACTAAGCGTTGTAGAGACCTGAAATTTAGGTAAATAACAGATTGAATTTGTAAAAAATTTGTAAAAATATACAAAAAATTCCTAGGTTTATATCTTAGGAGCTGTAAGACTTAAAACCCCATGGCCGCGCCATCGAAACGGTGAATAACACGTTATCGCCGATATCTCGCTGAAAAAGCATCGTAGAGGTCTGAAGTTTTTTGTAAAACACAGATTTGAATTTGTCAAAACTGGTAAAAATACTTCAAAAAGTCCTAGGGTTATATTTTAGGAGCTGTAAGACTACAAACCCATGGCCGCGCCATCGAAACGGTGAAAAATACGTTATCGCCGATATCTCGCTGAAAAAGCATCGCAGAGGTCTGAAGTTTTTTGTAAAACACAGATTTGAATTTGTCAAAACTTGTAAAAATACACAAAAAAATCCTAGGTTTATATTTCAGGAGCTGTAGTACGGTATTGCTTACAAATAAATCGTGATTATTTATCGAAGAAAGTAAGTATTAGCTTGATTTTTTTTTTGTAAACAAAACCTAACTATGTAGAACTAACGATAGTAGGCAAAAAAGTATTTTTTTTAATAATATAAACCCTGTAATAACGTTTTAAATGTTTCGATAGGGTGACCATGACTTATTGTTCACAGAAAATTTTCCACTTATTGTATTAGAAATTATTTCTCAAGGATCCTAAATTAAATAAAAATGAAGAGTCGTATGTTTATTTCCTATAAACATAATTATGTTTGATTGACATCGAGTAACATCTACCAATCCGCACTGGGCCAGCGTGGTGGATTATACGCCCATTCCCTCTCAGAGGAGGCCTGTGTCCCAGCAGTGGGAACATTAATAGGCTGATGATGATGATCTTATCGTTACATTTTAGTTTATTTTTTTTTATTATAAAAAAATACTTAAATCACAGATTATTCAGTTAGGTTGGACCCATTCATTGCTTATTATAAAAAAAGCAATTGTTTTGAATTTGTCTAAAGTATTTGAAATATACAGGGTGTTAAAGTAGTCGCATGCCATAGCTTAGGGGTAGGTTCAGTATCGTTAAAGGAACCCAGGAAAAATAAAAAATAAAATCCAAAAAAAATAAACATAAAAGAAGTATGGAAGAAGAAGACATGCTGCGCCGACCCCAAATGAATTGGGATAAGGGCAAGAGAATGATGATGATGAAACATAAAAAATTATAGCAAGATCACCCTAATTTAGTACGGTCTACTGACTTAAAATAGCAATCGTTGAGAATTATTTTATTTGTTTAAATGCTTTAATTACTTAATGTGTTCATTTGTTTAAGTACACTCAATTTACGCGCGAGAAACAAACGGCTCGGCGCACAGCGCGCTCGCCCTAGCGACAACTGACTGCGGCGCGGTCGATGACCCCGAGTGCCCGCCCGTTCGGTGGTCAGCTGTTTCCGAGCGCATTAGGGTGAAATGATCTTGAGGAAAATAGTGGATTTTCTTCAAAAAAAAGGGTTGCTTTTTTCAGTGGTTTTAGGTTCTACTAATGAAATCAAACCACTGGTTTCAAGGATAACGGTGTTCACACTAACACCCTATTTTTAGGTTTTAAAAATAAAAATAAAGGTATTTTATTTTTTACGGGTTCCTGGATACTGAACTCACCCCTAAGCTATGGCACGCGATTACTTTAACACCCTGTTTGTATTATTACAGAAGTAAGTGTCATTGCATAGTATTTCCAGAATGATTTGCTATGACGATGGTAAAACCGAAATGCACGCAAGTTCCGAACAACCTATGACAATACATAATCTAACATAATTATGGTCTATACATAGATGATTAAGATATTTAAAAAAAAACAGCAATTATAAACACACACTACTTCACAGTCGTATTAAAAAAATATAATACAAAAAAAAATCTTAGTGTAAGTAAATAATCTGTGATTTGTGGTTTTGTCAGAAATATGTAAGTTAACAATCTGTGATTTATGTGTTTTTTAAGAAATAAACATGTTTTTGTATCTTATCATTTTAATTTCATTTATAATCCTTGAAAAATAATTTTAATGTAATAGGTGGAAGTTTTTTGTAAGCAATAAGTCATGGTCACCCTAACCAAACATTCAGAACGTTTTGAAGGTTATAAGCGATACCGTACTACAGCTCCTGAAATATAAACTTAGGATTTTTTTGTGTATTTTTACGAGTTTTGACAAATTCAAATCTAGGTTTTACAAAAAACTACAGACCTCTGCGATGCTTCTTCAGCGAGATATTGGCGATAACGTATTTTTCACCGTTTCAATGGCGCGGCCATGGGTTTGTAGTCTTACAGCTCCTAAAATATAACCCTAGGACTTTTTGAAGTATTTTTTACCAGTTTTGACAAATTCAAATCTGTGTTTTACAAAAAACTTCAGACCTCTACGATGCTTTTTCAGCGAGATATCGGCGATAACGTGTTATTCACCGTTTCGATGGCGCGGCCATGAGGTTTTAGTCTTACAGCTCCTAAAATATAAACCTAGGATTTTTTTGTATATTTTTACAAATTTTTTACAAATTCAATCTGTTATTTACCTAAATTTCAGGTGTCTGCAACGCTTAGTTTTAAAGATCTCCGTGGCCGCGCGGTTCTCCGCGTTTCGATGGCGCGGCCACGTTCAAACCCTTATAACTTTTTAACCATAACTTTGACAAATTTATGGTTTTGGGAATCAACTTTTACAAACTTTTACAAAAACTTGGCATAGTTTTTTTTAAAAAAAAACGCCGTGGCCGCGCGGTCGAAACGGACACAAAAACTAGGGCACCTAGCGAAGATCTGTTTTCTCCCATATTTACTCGCTAATTAGTCGAAATTAGTCGCCAAGTTACAGATTTAATCGGGTCCTAGTTCAGAAGATATAATGAGTTCAATTATAAAGGTATAGTCCAAGAGCTAGATCGAAGAGTTCACGAAAAATTGCCAAGAAAAAATATTTCTATTAATATGTGTAATATACTTCTAGTTTTATCGGTCTAAAGTCCTTAGAAATTACCGAGAGAGATAAATTCTCTATTAAATACATGTTTAATGTTTTTAATTATTAAGTTAGAGTGGCTTAAACTTCTTTGAAACCATTAAACCTTGCTCTTGGTCTAATCATGTTAAAAATTAAAAATTCTTAAAATGGACTTTATAATCGTAGTCATAAAGTCCATTTTAAGAATTTTAATTTTTTAACATGATTCATGCTAAGATTCTGCGTGGATTCTGCTATAGCGGCCATTTTAGACCCGCTGTTCCCCGTTTTTGTATTTGCGGAATAGGTACCTAAAGATAACAACATTCGAGTTCCTAACTATTCTTTAAGTTCCACTTTAAACTGGCCGACTTTAAATTAGGTACGTCACGGGCAACTCGTTCTAAGTAGCTCGTCTGTACACGCGCATCTGTCTCTTTCTTACTTACCGTGTAAATGTAACGGAGCGCAGCGATCTATCTGCCAGCGACTAAATGCAAACATTTTGTTCGATACCTAAATAATTACATATATTTATTGTAGATCTTGTTTTTAGGTAATGAATACTGCTTTTCTTTGGTGGGTTGAAGTTATAGAATTCCTCCAGACGTATAGATACACCTGTCTAAAAACTACTTTAAGTATCTTGTACTTGGTTGTACCACTGTATGGGGAAATTGAATTCTTTAATATCTTTTTAATGACACACCGACTGAATCTGTAACTTGGCGACTAATTAGCGAGTAAATAAGGGAGAAAACAGACCTTCGCTAGGTGCCCTAGTTTTTGAGATATGCTGGGGTAAGCTCTCTCCAGCAGGGCCACCTATAAACCCTTATATCTTTTGAACCAGTGACCGACCAGTTCTGATATTTGGCGACTAATTAGCGAGTAAATAGGTATGGGAGAAAACAGATTTTCGGTAGGTGCCCTAGTTTTTGAGTTATTAATGTGGCTCTGCTGGGGTAGGCTCTCTCCAGCAGGGCCACCAATAAGCCCTTATATCTTTTGAACCAGTGACCGACCAAATTTGATATTTGGCGACTAATTTCGACTAATTAGCGACTAAATTTTTGTGTTATCAAAATTAAAATCCCTGATGGTGGCTCTGCCAGAGTCAGCCACACCTCGGGCCTTGGGTTCTTCTTTAGTATTAATATAGCGCAAATGTGTAGTGAGTAAATTAAACAAGAAAACTGTTGTCTTGAATCAAGAGAAGAAAGAGAAATAGATATTTTGCCAGTGACAATGCGCAGTAAGTACATCAAATTTTCTGTTTATTCCCTGTACTCATAGTAAAGTTCTGTTTCTCAGTTTTGGTAATCAAAGTTATCATGTTTTATTATACTAACAGAGTGGTTGTTCTACAAAATACAATAATTCGTAGTAAAGTGGCAATCCCAAACAAATCAACCAATAATGTTTGCTACATTTTGCAAGCTAGCTGTCATGTACATGATTGTAGTTTGTTAGTATGGATATGTATGTATAGACTATTGAGGGTACTTGTTTCTCTTGTTGATATAATAAGATGAACTAAGTTGGGTATGTTTCAATCTACACATTGTGTCAGGCTACCTAGCTTAATAAACATGCAGTTACATAATTTCGTGTTTTAATGATATTTCTGGACATAATAGTGGCGACGACGGAGTAAAATAAGTGAAAATGGATCGTAAATGTGTGAAGTTTAGTGAGTTCAACCCACATACGGACAATTGGGACATTTACATAGACAGACTAAAGTTTTGTTTCGAGGCGAACGGAATCGTGATAGACAATGTAAAACGGGCAAATTTCTTTACTGTGTGTGGTTCGCAAGTGTTTGAAACTTTATTAGCACTAAGTACACCACGAAAAGCCACCGAAGTGACGTTCAATGAAATCATAGAGATTCTAACCAAACATTACAGTCCGAAACCGAATGAGATATCCATTTCATACAAATTCTATAAACGTGATCAAAATCGTGGCGAATCGGCCGCCGAATACATAGCTCAACTTCGGAAAATCAGCGCTAGTTGCAATTTTACTGATTTGGAGCGCATGCTACGTGACAGACTTGTGTGTGGAATGAGGGACGATAGGTTGCAGTACGAGCTGCTTAAAAGGGACAATTTAACATATCACAATGTAGTCGATGCTATGTTGTCATCTGAAAGTGCGGGTAACGACGTGCGCATGATGCGCGTGGGGGAAGGCGCCAGCTGCAGCGCCACGCCACCACCGACACCCGCCGCGCCGGCCGCGACGCCACCGCCGCCGGAGCCCATGGATATCAACGCGCTGCGCCCGCGGCCAGCTCCGCGCGCCGCACCGCCGCGCCCTGCCCCGCGCTCCACGCTTCGTCTTTGCTACCGCTGTGGAGATCGACACGCTGGCGAGTGTCGGCTCATTAACGTGACGTGTCGATATTGCAATAAAAAGGGACATCTCGAAAAATTCTGCATTTCTAAAAAGAACGCAAATAAAATGAACTTTACGGAAGAGGATGGCGACGCGAATTTAAATGGCATTTATGTCGTCCAAAGTACGACTCGAGTAGCACCATTTGTCATTCATGTGCTGCTGGCGGGTGAGCCCGTCACACTGCAGGTAGACACGGGCGCCTGCTACACTCTGGTGAACGAGCACACATGGCGCCTGCTGCGGCCGCGCATGCCGCCGCCGCGCTGCCTGGACGCGGCGCCGCTGGCTCTGCGCACCTGGACCAACGCGCCCGTGCACCTGCTCGGCCAGACAGTGCTGCCTGTGCGCTATAAGGACATTGAGTATCATCTTCCGTTACTAGTGGCTAAGGGTAATGGACCGAATCTCTTGGGAAGAGACTGGCTTATGCATCTAGGCATTACTATGAATATTAATTTCGTATCAAACGGAGATTATACTGAACTGGAGAAAATAATCAAAAAACATGGTGATGTATTTAAGGATGGTCTCGGTACGTACCGTGGAAATCCAGTGGCAATACATTTAAAACCGGGCGCTACCCCGAAATTCCTAAAAGCTCGTCCTGTTCCTTACGCTATTAAGGACAGAGTGGGGAACGAAATCGACCGTCTCGTATCCGAGGGCGTGCTTCAGCCGGTAGCGTACTCTGAGTGGGCTACGCCGGTAGTACCGGTTGTCAAAAAATCAGGCGAGATTAGGCTATGTGGTGACTACCGTTCTACAGTCAATCAAGCAACGGAATCGGACACCTACCCTATGCCTACGGCGAATGAAGTATTTGCAGCTGTAGCAGGCGGAAAATTCTACACAACATTGGACTTAGATCGTGCTTACACTCAAGTGACTATCAACGACGAAACATCTAAACTTTTAACTCTCAACACCTGCAAAGGATTGTATACCGTACATAGACTTGCATTTGGTGTGAAGGCCTGCCCCGGTATTTTTCAGAGGCTGATGACAGCGCTACTAGCGGGCATCGGAGGAGTAGCAGTGCTGATTGATGACATCATAATCGCGGGACGTACTATGCCAGAGATGCTGCAGCGCTTAGACATGGTCCTGCAGCGCATAAAGGAAGCGGGATTACGCCTTAACAAAAATAAATGTAAGTTCGCTAAAGAGAGAGTCGAATTCTTGGGATTTATCATTGATACTGATGGCATTCATCCGTCGCCGAGCAAGGTCGAATCGATAATGAACACACCGGAGCCCCAGAACGTTCAAGAATTACAAGCGTTCCTCGGGTTGTACAATTTTTACGAAAGGTTTATAACACACAAAGCTACTATACTTGAACCTTTGCATCGTCTGCTAGACAAAACGCAGATATGGCGCTGGACCGAACGGGAACAACATGCTTTCAACACTGCCAAACAGGCCCTAACATTTGATATGACTTTAGTGCATTACGATTTAAATAAACCTCTGATTCTGACATGTGACAGCTCAGAATACGGCGTCGGAGCCGTGTTATCACACGTGATGGAAGATGGCAAAGAAAGTCCCGTGGCCATGAGTTCCCGAACATTAAGCTCCACCGAAAGGCGCTATTCACAATTAGACAAAGAGGCAACGGCGATTTTGTTTGGGATACAGAAATTCCACAACTACTTGGCAGGAAGATCATTCACTGTAGTCACAGATCATAAGCCTTTGCTGGGTATATTCAACCCAAAAAAACCGACACCTAACATACTGTCACCCCGTTTGACAAGAATAGCAATTGCGCTCACCTCACACGATTATGACATCCGTTACAAGCCTGGTAGACAGATAGGTAGTGCAGACAATTTGAGTAGATGGCCACAACCAGTTCCTGAGCGACCTGAAACAGAACTGAGTGAGATATTGCTGATGGCTGAAAAACCTGAAGATTTCCCATTCGATGCAGAGCGTATTGCAACTGAAACACTACAAGACAAAACGCTATCAAAGATAGTACACTACGTTCAAAGGGGATGGCCTGCCAAGGTTAAAGAGGCGGATCTGCATACTTACTGGCTACATCGCAACGAACTGTCCTTGCAAGACGGCTGTCTGTTGCTGGGTAATCGCGTAGTTGTGCCGCCGCCGCTGCGCGCAGCCACTTTACGGGCCTTACACAAGACACACAATGGAATCGTACAAACGAAAGCGCTGGCAAGAAGCTACATTTGGTGGCCACACTTAAATGAAGACATAGAAGCACTCGTGGCCAGTGCAACAAGTGTCTCGAGCATCGGCACATGCCTATACGATCTCAACATGAGTGGATCACGCCCACCAGACCATGGTCTAGAATACACGTGGACTTCGCCGGGCCTTTTCGAAACAAGAACTTTTTGATCATCGTCGATGCGTACTCAAGATGGCCCGAGGTGTTTATAGTTAACAATATGACCACTGCGACGGTAATCCGATACCTTCGGGTGGTATTTGCGAGTCATGGTTTATGTGAGATACTGGTTTCTGACAATGGAACCGCTTTTGTGTCCGAAGAAATGAAACAATTCCTTGACTCAAATAAAATAAGGCACATCACGACAGCACCGTATCACCCTGCCACCAATGGGTTAGCAGAGCGGATGGTCCAAACTGTGAAAGACAAGATACGGAAAATGGATGACATGGCTTGGGACATAAAAATTCCAAATCTGCTACTAAGCCTCCGCTCGACACCGTGTGCTGGAACACAAAAGAGTCCTGCTTAACTCCTGATGAATCGAAAACTGCGCACCCTATTGGACACGATACACCCAGACCATATACAAAGGAAAAAGACCGAACAGCAAGTTTTTGACAATAATCAGAGGCGAAACAGAGAGTCTGAAGTTGGCTGTAGAATTAGATACAGAAATTACAGCAACGGTCCGAAGTGGTTGCCGGGCAGAATAGTAGATAAAACTGGTCCATCCAGTTACAAAGTGCAAACGGATGATGGTCTCGTCATCAACAGACATATTGATCAACTTATCAAAGTTGCATCACAGGTAGAGAGCTCACAAAATGAGAGGAGAGAGATAAGCGAGGAAGCTCGGGACCAGATCAGCGAAGAACCTGAACAGATGATAGAAATTCCCAGTGAAGAGTCTTGGGCTGATATTCTAGGAATACCTAGATAATTGCAGAAATAAAGTTATAATTAAACTGATTCTTTAAACGTACTTGAAATTGTATAAGTTGTATTATGTTCTGTTCGAATTCATAGAATGTTATATTTCTTAGTTAATTGTTCTTATTCTTCATGTTAATTCCTTATGTACTATTTTGTGTGTTTACTTGGGGGAAAGGTATGTCATGTACATGATTGTAGTTTGTTAGTATGGATATGTATGTATAGACTATTGAGGGTACTTGTTTCTCTTGTTGATATAATAAGATGAACTAAGTTGGGTATGTTTCAATCTACACATTGTGTCAGGCTACCTAGCTTAATAAACATGCAGTTACATAATTTCGTGTTTTAATGATATTTCTGGACATAATACTAGCTATAGTACATTGTTCACCGAGAGGAGAAAGTGACCGATTACCGGGCTTTAAAACACCCGAGATCGGGAATCGCACTTTCTCTAGAGTGATACATAGTGCTTTATACTACACCTACGAGGAAAATAAAAAACTCAAACAACACACAAATTGGAAATGGCGCCAATGGCGTCTGCAATTTTCACATGTTCTTTTTTCAAATTGTTTATCCTGCCGCCGCAGGGTCGCACTGCCAGCCCGACACCATCCAACACACAGCTGTGTCATTTTGCGAACTTGGAGATAAAAACTCACTGTAAAAACTTTTTGGCTTTTGATATTTAGGTTACAAAAGCATAGTCTTACCCAAAATTAAAAAAGAAAAACCACGTAAGAAATGGATTTTCATACACTTTTCTCTCCCGCTCAGATGCGTTTTCTCCCCGCATATTTGTTCGATATGCAATGACGTACTTTCTACCGTAAATTTGATAAAGTATCAAGGTACTTTCCAAGCAGGTGTAGTATAAAATACATTTTTATCTTACCATTGAAAAAATCTGAATGTACAGCCTTTTCATTAGCAGCCAAATCCATTAGTAGATTTGAAGGGCCTCCAGCCTGTTGACAAAGACAAAATGGTGAGATTTAATTTTCAGTTTTATTACTGAGCATTGTGATTTTTTGTATCAAAAGAGGCTCAGCAGTAGATCAAGAATTATCAATTTAGTTTGCTCCTTAACAAATAAGGTCGGTCTTTTATACATACAGTGCTCCACTTTAAGGACTAAGTGCAGAAACCGAAACCCTAACATAGTTTGGTCTTTTAGTTGCACATGTTGTTTCAAACTAGAGAAAGGTAAATCATTTGCTTTCTATATTGCTGTACTTTTCGTACATTATTATTTTAATTTTTAAATGATTTCAATGAATTTATTATTTCAATTTAGAAGAGATTACTCATAAATTTTGTAGATGTTTCAATAGTGGTTTTGACCAGTTTATCGTACATATTTCTAGTAGTTTAGCTGGACAAATGTATTCCTTATTTTAGATAATTAAAATACGCTTTTACATGATGTGCTTCTGCTTATCCGACTCTAGCCGCGCTCTCACTCTCGATATCACAAGTTGGTCTTGTCAAACGAACTAAGAGTCTGGTAACTGGGATCTAGGAACTAGTTCGTCCGTGGGAGCAGCTCTTACGACATAGTTCGGTTTAGCGAGGGTTATTATACTCACTTCTTCTAAATCCATGTAAGGTCCAACTCCTTCAGGAAACATTTCATCAGCAGCTACTGTTGGTTTCATGTTAAATTATTCACCGCAAGCTGCAACAGTAAATTAATTTTAATTAGATTACGTTAGTCGTAACTTGAAGGAACTAACGTAACTTGAAGGCAAGCAGACAAAATATTTCACGATAGCTGTACCTGTATCAATCAACGAAAATGCGAATCAGCTTAGCGACTTAGCGAGCGAATGAAACCGAAAATAAATAAACAATGTCACTGTCATAGTGACAGTGACACTCAAGGAAGGAACAAGTTTATTAGAGTACTTCTGACAAATGACACAGCATACGGTCATTGAAGAATAAGCTCTAGAGGTGTGATTTTCGATGGTGCTAGCACGGCGTTTTTTTTTTAAAAAAACTATGCCAAGATTTTGTAAGAGTTGATTCCCAAAACCTACAAAAATTTGTCAAAGATATGGTTGAAAAGTTACAAGGGTTTGAACGCGGAGAACCGCGCGGCTACGGAGATCTGTGAGAACTAAGCATTGCACAGCATTGCAGATACCTTTTTTTTTTTTTTTTCAAATGGGAAATCATCAAATGACACCTCGCGCTCTGGGCGGAGCAGGAGGGAGTGTCAGACTTTTACTGACTAAAACCCATCCATGTTCCGTATTCTAGGGCCACGGGATACCGTGGCCCCAGAATACAAAGGGCGATGAAGGAACAGGCCTGCCGGGGTTGCGGGACTATTCGAAAGATATCTCATCTTTCGAATAGTCCCGCAACCCCGGCAGGCATCGGCCTTTGCGGACCCCTTCCTATTGCTGACTCTCTTTGAGGCGCGCGTTGAACACGAACGCGCCGTCGACACGGCCTGTCGTCATGAGACGGACGGACGGCGAGCTAGCCCATAGCCCACCGTCCACAGGCCCGCGCCTACGGTGGTCGGGGGCCACCACGTGGCCCCCGGCCACCGTCAATTAGAATTATTTTCTCAAGGATTCTAAATTAATTAAAATGAAACGCTAAGATACAAAAACATTTATGTTTATTTATTTAAAAATCACTTAATTGTAAGTAAATAAACAATGTAAATGTAAATAAAAGTAAATATATTACACAAAATTTAAGAAATACTTGAAATTGTATGATTATTAAGCTTGAACACCCATTTTTTAGCATCTCATTCATGTTCGTTTTTAATGTAAAGGGTATTTTTGTCTGAGATTTAAATGCAGTAAATTTAGCGGAATTTGGTGGTTTTTTTAATCCAAATTTCTGAAATCTGGCGACATTTTACTCTTGATCTAGCGCCTTTAAAAAATCCAAGGTGGCAACCCTGTGGTATGCCGTATGGTATTACTTTTACTATTGAATTGACTGACAGTCTGACATTGACAGCAGTGATGCCAATTTAGCCCTTTTGGGGCTAGATCTAGCCCTTTCTAAGCCTTGTCAGCCCTTGAAATAATTATTTAGCACCTAGCCCTATTTCTAGCCCCCAAATCGTGTAAGAAAACTCTACTAGGATGAAATTTGACACGCTAAATTCCATGTTACAAATACGTTTTGGCCTTATATAATTCAGTGGAACTTGCTACACATTATGATATCCCAAAAGATGTTATAAAAAATAGGACAAAAGAGAAGTATACATTCATATTGAGCAAGGCTGAGCAGCTTAGTGAAGCAGATAAAACTCAACTTGGACTGCTGTTATTTTTTATAAAGTTATAATGTTTTTTTTTTTGACGTGACAACGTCTTATAAATTGGTTTGCCGGGTGACACTTCAAGAAACTGCGTTACGCTCCGCTCACGTTATGCGCTCACAATGAGAGCGAGTGAGAGGCACGCGTCCCTTCCACTCGGGCATGGTTAGCCCGCCTAAGAGCGAGAGAGACAGACATAAAAAGTTTATTTTACCACTCAAAGTCGTAAAACTTTCGCCCGTATACCGACTTTACAGGCAACCAATTTTTTTTTATAATGGTGTGTTCTAATAAATATAATTAATAAGTAAACAATAGTTAAAAATTGAATTTATTTTTACTATAAAAGCAATTTAGCCCTATTCTAGCCCTTTTTTGACTCTATTTAGCCCTGAAACTTGACGCCGAGTTGGCAACACTGATTGACAGATATTGATAATAATATTGACATGCTCACAGCTCACACGATATTTGGGTCGTTTTGTAAAATTGTAAAAAAAAATTACAATGGTAACGTATGAAAATAAAATAATACTTGCGCCTATGGTGCGTATTGGAACCTTACCCATGCGTCTTCTGGCCCTAAGATATGGTGCAGATTTGGTTTATACCGAAGAACTAATTGATTGGAAATTTCTAAGATCAAAGCGAAAATACAACGGTATGTGTTAGCTAAATCATAAAATCTTAGAAGACACGTTATAAGATACTTATCGTGTTTTCCTGTGGATCTATGTGTAACAATTTATTGTTACCTTTATACATGGGAGCAAACATAACCTTAACTGATTTATTTAATTATTATGATATGGTTTAATTCCTTGCTACAATCGTATTCGTGTCTACAAGTAAAAGAATAGAAGCATTGAAGGATGACCCATGTGCAGCAGCATTTTCATAATAATAAAGACTTCTGATTAAGTTATACATTTGTTTTCAGAAATATTAAACACAGTTGACTATGTAGACCAAACAGATGGAACTATAGTATTTCGGACTTGTGATGAAGAAAAGGATAAAGTTATACTTCAGTTGGGAACATGTAATGCCGAAAGAGCTTTAAAAGTAGCTAAACTTGTGTAAGATTAACTTGATTGCTGATATTTTAAAGCTCTGATTCTGTAATTTTCTTGTTTTTCAATAATTCTAAAGATGTTTTTAATTTTTAGAGAAAAGGATGTGGCTGCTATAGACATAAATATGGGATGCCCAAAAGAAT
The DNA here is from genome assembly GCA_905147715.2 of Xestia xanthographa. Classification (NCBI taxonomy): domain Eukaryota; kingdom Metazoa; phylum Arthropoda; class Insecta; order Lepidoptera; family Noctuidae; genus Xestia; species Xestia xanthographa. Next base: position 15,843,013 of record LR990655.1, on the reverse strand, counting down.
TTTCTATTAAAGGAGGCATGGGAGTTGCTTTGCTTGCTCAACCAGAGAAGGCCCATAACATCTTAACTACTTTAGTTGACAATTTATCCATACCTGTTACTTGTAAAATTAGAATTCTTAAGACACCAGAGGAGACACTAAAGCTTGTAGAGAAACTAGTGAGTTCAGGGATAAAAGCAATTGGGATTCATGGCAGGACAAAGGATGAACGGCCTCAACATGCAGTTCACACAGATATCATGAAGTATATTGCTGAAAGGATTTCAATACCAGTCATAGCAAAGTATGTCTTCTTTTGAAAAGCTTCAAATAATATAGCTTTTTTAAGCTAATAATAAACATGAGAGCAGCGGTGGCCCAGTGGTGGCGGCCCCGACTTACGAACAGTAAGTCGTGGGTTCGAACCCAGCCAGGCGTATTACTTTGTGTAATTTATTTCATCTCCACTGCTCTCAAAAACGGTGAAGGAAAACATCGTGAGGAAACCGACATGTCCTAGAACCACAAAATTCGAAGACATGTGACATCTACCAATCCGCACTGGGCCCGCGTGGTGGATTATAGCCCATTCCCTCTCATTGAGAGGAGGCCTGTGTCCCAGCTGTGGGAACATTAATAGGCTGATGATGATGATGATGATGAAGCTAATAATATAAGGTTTGTATAGTTATAATTATTTTTGCTATTAATTTCCCATACAATTTCAGTGGGGGTTCTAAAGAAATTGAGAAGCATAAAGACATTTACAAATTCAAAGAAATTACTGGATGTTCCAGTGTGATGATTGCTCGAGCAGCTGAATGGAACTGTTCCATTTTTAGAAAAGAAGGTATGCTCCCTATGGATACCATCATAAAAGAGTATCTTAAGCTAGCTGTTGATTTTGATAATGCTCCAGCAAACACAAAGTATTGTGTCCAAAACATTTTAAGAGAATTGCAAGACACTCCAAGAGGAAGGCAATTTTTAGATTGTCAAACACTGGAACAAATATGGTATGTTTTATTCATTGCATTTTTATTTTAAATTTTTTCATTTAGTTGGAAATAATATTTTAAATGATTATTAATCCTTTCCCATTTCCTTTGTAGTGTCATTTGGGATATAGGAGAATACTGTCAAGAAAAACAGTCAAGTTATCAGAAAATGGGAATACAGGGACGATGGCAAGTGACTCCTGATGAACTTGAACCTCCTCTAAAGAGGATGAAATATGTTAATACTGATCTTTCTGATGTTCTCCAAATGAAGGTAAGGAGTGTTGAACAGATTTTTGATATTCTGGCTTTAATACCTAGAGATTTCAATGTAAAACAATCAATTTAATATTTTAAATTTCAGGTATGTTTTGTTAGAGCTAATTTCAATGACCTCAATTTACCTAAATCCAAGCTTCATGCATGGGCAGGAAAGAATGGTCAAAAATTGCCAGTATATGAAACACAGCAAGTGGAAAAGTTGTTCCGTACTATAATTACTTTCAATGGGAAAAAATACACATCTTCATTTTGGGAAAAGAACAAGAAATTTGCTGAACAAGGTGCAGCTTTAGTCTGTCTATTTCACTTGGGATTGATGACAAATGAAGATTTGATTAAGGTTGGAAGTATAATAAAATGAGCTTATTATATGGAGTTTATTACGTTACTTTCCTTATGCAGCTATTCTCTATCCATTGAGATTTTGTGGAGGAAGTCCTCTTAATGATGAGTCAAATGATATGCTTTCTTGTAAATAATGAAATACAACGTTTATTCAATGAAGAATGATCATAGTTGGGACAATGTCCAAAAAAATAAATTTACTTGAAAAGTGTAAGGGTATTTAGGTTAGACATTAAAGGAAAAATTACTTTAGTTATTAATTAATTTATTGATTATATGTACAAGTAAAGTGTAAGTAAAGTGCTAAGCATGTGTTATCCATTAGTGACATTCTTAAATTAAGTCATAACTTGCTTTAAAAATTAAATCTATCTTTGTTCTTTCATATTTGTTATATTTTCTGCTAGCTTTTGATTTAGTTCGTCTAATTTAGAATTCAGTCCATCTTGTTTCATTACATCCTCCTGCAACTGTTTGAAATTTATGAAACAACTGTGAGCGTCTAATAGACTTTCATTACCTTCGGCTACTTTAATAGGATGATCTTTCACTTTCAAAACTTCATCATCAAATAAATCCTCTAAGACAGCTTCAGTAGTTGGAATGTTCGGCTTGGTGTATTTTTCCATAATTTTAGCAAGATTTTTCATAATGTATGTTTCAAAATTTAGCTCGATACACCGTAGCCTTTCTGAAAGAAAACGGTTAAAATATTACACGATCATGAAAGTATGACTTAGTCACAGAGAATCTATATATATGGCCTTAGTGAAGGCATACTTTTTTTTGCATTGGCACTGCTGAAATGTTTATTACAATAGATTAAAATAAAATTATTCGTACCTTTTTACCAAAGTAAACAATCCAGTTTTGATCAAATTATACGAAGTTCACTGACAAAAATGTTAGTGACCTGTGACAGTGACAGTTTCGAATTTGACAGCTAGTCGAGTTATCAGTTTTAGTGTTGTTGCCTTCATGAGTTAATTACGGTTATTTTTAGTCGATGCCGTGTGAAAATGCAATATTACATGGTCTACGGGGGACTTTAGACGATTAAACTGGTACCTGTTCCATTTCTGTTAAAGTCATATTGGCGCAAAATACATAAGCGGTTTTATTGTGTCAATGGCGGCTGTCACGCATGAATTCGCTGCTCGTGTTCGGTGTAGAGTAAGGTCTCCAGCCATTGAGTTAATTATACTCTCCAGCCCAGAGTACATTGAATAAAGTCTCCAGAAATGGCAGATGTCAGAGTGTTCGGACGTTGCGCGCTTTTTTATCACGTATTTTTACTAAAATTCAGGATTGTGCTGAGTAAAGAGTCATTCCTTTGATAAATAAGATGAATTAAACTTGAAGATTTTTTTGGTAGCACGTTAGGATCTAATATGTAAGGTGTTTCTTGCAGAAAGACTGATTTTTTAATCCATGCTTGTTAATTTTAGGGACAGAGCTTTTAATTTAAATGTGAACGGACTAGCTAGTGGCCATTCTGATATTCAGAGCGAGCGCATTCCAAAAGGTGAACGCAGACTTAGCCGCACCGCAGTCACCGCATTCCACGCTTCACTATATATCAATAGATGGTGCTGATCAGTCTTAGGAATATTTTTTAAGCGGCGTTCTAGTAAAATCCCATGAAAAAAGTATTTATTACGTATTATAATATAGGTCAATGGTAAAACAAAAAAAAAAAACCCTAGACACATGTCAAACTCATTAAAATTTCTTTTACTATTCATTGTTGTTTAAAAAGTGAGAACTGTAAAGAACCTTTTTTCTGTCAAACATGTTTAAGGCTGATGCTCCAGAGTAGCCCGCGAAATTCAAATTTTCTTACGTTTTTTGCAAATTGCAAGCCAGTGCTAGATTGTATGTTGATTAAAATATTAGACGCGATTGTAAGACGTATGTAGTTATAGAATTATAATCATCAAAACCATCAATACAACCCTCCAAGTTCATAAAGGTCGAGAAACGATTTTTTCAAGGTCAAAGTCATTGCTAGACCTTTATGAACTTGGAGGGTTGTATAGATGGTTTTGATGATTATAATTATGTAACTACATACGTCTTACAATCGCGTCCAATATTTTAATCAACATACAACCTTGCACTGGCTTGCAATTTGCCAAAAACGTAAGAAAATTTGAATTTCGCGGGCTGGTCGAAGCATTCACCTTATCCTAAAAAGTCTACTGTTCTTTTGCATCAGTGAACTGTACTACAAAGTTTTTGCATAGTTTTTGCTACTGTTCTTCCTTTTTATTTTGTTTTGTTTTTGTGTTTTTTATTTTTTGTGGTGACGTGACGTGAAGCGACAGTGGCACTGAAAGTTTTCTTTTTATTTAAGGTTGATGCTTCAGGGTAGCCCGCGAAATTCAAATTTTCTTACTTTTTTTGCAATGTGCAGGTCCGTGCTAGGTCGTGTGTTGATTAAAATATTATTCCCGGCTGTAAGACGTATGTAGTTACAGAATTATAATCATCAAAATTATCAATACAACCCACCAAGTTCATAAAGGTGTAGGAAACAAAAAAAAAGCAGAAAAAGTCATTTCTACACCTTTATGAACGTGGAGGGTTGTATTGATAATTTTGATGATTATAATTCTGTAACTACATACGTCTTTCTTATTTCTTCTTGACCATACCATATAATAATATATATCATACCAGGTTAATAATATAACCAAAATATAAATAAGTTTGCTAGGCATTAGTTTTGAGATTAAGTGTAAACGCAGCATAATAAAGTGCTGCATGGTACTTTTGGCACGTGAGCTCGGTTGTATCTAAGGTTTCTGCAATACACTTTCCACAGACAGTTTCACAAATGTTAACGAACAGCGCTCTTCTGGAGTTGGCATTAAAACGTCAAAAGAACATGCGGAAATGCTTGCCTCATGCTTGCTTTAGTTTCAACGCAAAATCATAGATGGCGCAAGCGACCATTTGTACCATAAACGGTCTCTTTACGCTTTCTATAGCTGTCTGAATTCTTGTAATTATTTAACCTACCCGATTTTAATCATCTATTAGTGTCAAAGTAAAACAAATAGCGCGGTCCATGGCGGTCCACCTAATAGAAGACATCGTGCATCGCTATTGTTAGTTTACAGATATATGTTATACGTTCGGCAATTGATAAGTTCTTCCGTTTTGTTCTGAAAATTTTGTTAATTTTTATTTTCAGAATGCGTTGAGCACTTCACCTTTTTATTTGAAGCCGAGCAGGCCGAAAAAAAAATAACACAACTCTGGTTGCGCTGTAGTTATTTAGATGGATAGTTTGCGGTTTCCTGTGGTAACCGCGACTGGATCGACCTCGATTTCATGAGCTTATGTTACGCTCATTTACTACAAAAATAAAACACGTAACGTTGGCCGTAGCAAGTAGTTGCTAGGTTTAAGTTTTGTAGGTAGGTCCTATTTAGATGGATACAGTACATAAATTTATCAACCTAATTGGGAGTAAGTAATACCTACACCATTATTTCTATGTCGTTCTGGAACCGAAATCCATAAACTCGATCATCGAACTCGGAACGATTGGGACTTTTTTTTTTTAAATACTAACAACAAAAAAAATCACGAAAAATTAAATATTTATGTACCTAAAATATATATGTATTTTTTGAAAAAATAGTTCGTGTATTTTCGAGCCGTTTCGGGTTGTAACACAAGGTCCCATCCATGTCCATGGTCCGAGTAACCACCTAATTGTAGGGCACACCGGCACATCACGATCGTTCGGTTCGGTCCGGTTCGGATCGGTTGGTCGACTCTTCGCGTGATATTTTTGGCCAACATTGCCATCTATCGGGTCAATGCTGCCTGCCTCCTGGGCAGTTTGCCCGTTCTTCTGTATACCTGTATTAGGTACTCGAAATGTTGGTAAAAACCGCACCAAAATCTGTTGTATAGTTTAGTAAGTAGAGCTAAACACCCGCAGACAGACTTTGTTAATTAAAATTTCTTAGTTTTTTTTTTTTTCAGTTATCTTATTTGACGGTATTGAAAGCGATCCTTAAAAAAAATTTGCTTGCTCAACGCACTTTCAGCACCATGAATTGAATCTAATGCTGTATTATTGATTCGATTGAACTTTTGCCGCTGACCGGACCAACATTACAGTCAAGTTTCCTTTACAATCCGTTTCCCTTCCATACCGATGAAGCTATACCTCTAGTAACTCTACCCGTATAGTTCATGAGTAGAGAAGATAATTTCCAGTTCCAGTTGAGTGCACACTGTATGTCTGGTGAGTGATAGCCGGGAGACTCGATGTCAGCCGACCACAACACGTGTGGTCTCCGATCTATCAAATAGTTACGTTTCGATACTAACCGACAGGCGTCGGGTTACACTCGGACCGCATCATCGTGAAAAGCTTCTGTGATTATTTTATAACTAGCGGACGTCCCGCGGTTTCACCCGCGTAGTTTCCGTGCCCGTGGTAGTACGGGGACAAAATATAGCATATGTTACTCAGGGTGAATGTAGCTTTCTAATGATGAAAGAATTTTTTAAATCGGTCCAGTAGTTTTTGAGCCTATTCATTACAAACAAACAAACAAAGTTTTCCTCTTTATAATATTATTATATAGTACTAGCTGACGTCCCGCGGTTTCACCCGCGTAGTTCCCGTTCCCGTGGGAGTACGGGAATAAAATATAGCCTATAGCACTCACGAATAATGTAGCTTTCTGCCAGTGAAACAATTTTTAAAATTGGTTCATAACTTCCGGAGATTACCCCCTACATACAAACTTACAAACATACTAACAAATGTTACCTCTTTATAATATTAGTATAGATAGATACCTATTATTAAAGTAGTGTAGGTATCAACACTACGAAGCCTTAGTAGAACTTCTACTTTTTAAGAGTTTTGTTGTAGAAAATACTTACAAAAAGACTTATCCATAGATAGTACCTACACATAACATCACGCCTTTAATCCCCAAAGGGTTAGGCATAGGTATAGGAACACTCACATTTCGCCGGTTACGTTTAAGTCTTATGTAATAGGGGCGAGGCTATTGATATCAACGGGGCAGAAATCCAGACTCAGTGGCCGCTACTGAGAATAAATAATAAATAAATAATAAATATTATATTATTATATTATACACACAGCGCCATCTAGTGCCACACTAAGCAACGAGGCTTGTGTCGTGGACACCAGATAGTTGATATACTACATAGATACTTTTTGTTTGTAAATACATACTTATTATACATATTATAAACATCCATGACTCGGAAACAATGTCCATGCTCATCACACAAACATTTGCTCCGACCGGGATTCGACCCCGGGACCCTAAGAACGTAAGGCAGCCTCACTACCGCTGCGCCAATCAGGTCGTCAAAGCTTGAGAAATTCCAATAACACTATGCCCAACCTGGGAATCGAACCCAGGAGCTCCTTAAGTACGATTTCTAAGTGTAATCATGGAATGAAAACGAGATTTAATTGGTGCCTACCCACAATCGTCTTTAACCTTCCTTCGAGCCAGTTTCATTCCTACAGATTCCAAAATATTTTAGGATCAGGAAGGACCTGAAGGGCCCCCTTCTAGACCCGCCTAATTCTAAAATGCCTTCTGGCAGAATCTTTAAAATGGCTGCCAATTCAAGCGATGATCTCCTTTCATGTTAGAATGTCTTAAAAGCTGTTGCAGGTCTAATGAGTTTTTATGATTTACAACCGCTTTCGCCGGCAGAGAATAAATGTCCGCATATTTGAAAGAAACCGCGAAATTACAAGTGAACGCAACCATCGACATCGACGACCGCGGCCCGGCAACGCAGCGACGCAGCGCCGGCCAAACCGCAAACTCTTCGTCCCGACACCCGCATACATCGCCGTCATTCCTAAGAATCTGAATTATCTTTAGAAACTTCGCTGTTGCGGTATTTTATGACTGTAGACCACAAAAAGTTATTTAACGTAGGAAAGAATAATAATATTTAAAATATCGCCGACGACGCTCAACTGTTGCTGAGACCTGAGAGCTTTGTTTTGACAATGACAATGGTCCTTTGCGCACTCGTCATGTGTCACCCTACACTGTGTTGCATATTTAAATGACAAGCAATGCGACACTGCACACTGGTGCGCAGTTCGACGTGAAAGGCATAATATTTTCGACAATGCCATGAATGCCTCTTCACATCGCAACTCGAAGCATCTCATTACTGGAGATGAAAATAGGGTCACGGTATTCAATTGAAATATTTGAAAACTTTATTAAAAATGGTTTCGTGATCGTTCTCTAGAGAGGATCGGTTCTGAACATGTTTGATTAGAGCTTTTTTCATTCGTTTTTTTTTTTAATACTAGGAATTCTCGATGTTTTATTATTTGGTTCAAAATTTTATTTTTATTGGCATGAAATATAGCTATGCAAGGAGTCAAACCTATAATGTGTAATTAGGTAATTAAACATGTAAACAGTTTTATTCAAAGTTTCCAAAGATAACTGCTTACATCATCATTCATTCTCTTGCCCTTATCCCAATTCATTTGGGGTCGGCGCAGCATGTCTTCTTCTTCCATACTTCTCTATTTTTCGTCGTCTCATCAGACACTTCTTTTCTTGCCATATCATTCTTTACACAGTCCATCCATCGTTTCTTTGGTCTTCCTCTACTCATATACCCATCCACATTCATACTCAAAACTTTCCTCACGACATTTTCCTCATCCCTCCGCATCACATGCCCATACCACGACAACCGATTACCACACAACTTTTCAGTCACCGGCGCCACTTTCAGACTTCCTCTTATATACTCATTTCTTACTTTATCCATTCGCGTAACACCACACATCCCCCTTAGCATCCTCATCTCCGCGACATGCAAATGCCTTTCATTCATCCCTTTTGTGGCCCAACATTCTGATCCATACAAGACAGCAGGTCTAACCATTGTTTTATAAATCTTCCCCTTGAGCTTAAGGGGAATGCGGGAGTCGCAGATTGTTCCCGTGACCTGCCGCCATTTCATCCATCCCGTGTTAATTCTGTGCTTTACACTACGATCTATTTCGCCATCGCTTTGCACGAGTGAACCGAGATACCGAAAGTCGGAGCAGACAGGAAGAGGCGCGCCATCTAACGTTATGGCTCCAGAACTGGAGAGACCGCCGAAATCGCAGAACATGTATTCAGTTTTACTTCTGCTGATTTTCAAGCCAACATTCTCCAGTTTCTGTTGCAATTTCTCCAATCTGCTCTGGGTCTCAGGTCCATCTTCACCGACAAGAACAATGTCGTCGGCAAACAGCATGCACCAGGGTGCCTCTTCCTGGATGTCCGACGTTAAAGCGTCCATGATCAACAAGAAGAGGTAAGGACTTAAAGTCGACCCTTGATGCAAGCCTACAGCCACACTGAACTCATCGGTGTTGCCAGCAGCTGACCGGACGTAGGTACAAGATTGACTGTACATAGCACGAATTAACTCTACATACTTCCCAGGTATACCTTTCTCTTTCAAGGCCCACCACAACACATCACGAGGTACCCTATCATACGCTTTCTCCAGATCAATGAACACCATGTGCAAGTTTTTGTGTGCACGTCTGTACTTCTCGCACAATTGGCGGAGTGCAAAAGTGGCGTCCATTGTTCCTCGACCTGGCATAAACCCAAACTGATTTTGGGTGATCTTACTCTCTTCTCTTATTCTTTTCTCTATCACTTTCTCCCATACTTTCATACTATGTGACATGAGCTTTATCCCCCGATAGTTGTTGCAGTCCTGCACATCACCTTTATTTTTGAAGATGGGCACTAGCGAACTATTGCACCATTCTTGTGGGATCGCTCCTTCATACAACAACTTATTGAAGAATAAAGTCAGCCACATACATCCGTCATCTTTTAAACACTTCCATACTTCTACTGGTATTTCATCAGGGCCCATGGCCTTTCCATTTTTCATACTTTGAACTGCTTTCCTCACTTCATCCATACTAATTTCCCTCACCAAACCTATATTTACTTGTACCTCTTTAAGCACACCGCTCCATGCATTCTCTTCATTCATTAACTTTTCAAAATAACCCTTCCATCTCCTTTTTATTTCATCATCTTTAGACAAAACCTTACCAGCGCCGTCTTTCATACACTTTATATGTTTTATATCTCTCGTTCTCCTTTCTCTTGCTTTTGTAATCCGGTAGAGCTCCTTCTGGCCTCTAGGACTGTCCAGTGAGTCATATAACTTCTCCTGCGCCTTAGCTCTGGAAACTGCTACCGCCTTTTTTGCCTTTCTCTTCCATTCTTTATATTCCTTCTTCTTTTCTTCTTTCAAACTGTCGTTCCCGTTTGCTACACCCTGCCATTCTTTAAACGCAATCTTTTTCTCTTTCAGACTCTTTTGCACCTCTTCATTCCACCACCATGTATCCTTATCTATCATACCTTTCCCTTTGGATTCTCCAAACACATCTTTTGCTACTCTTCTTATACAATCCGCCATCTCCTTCCAACATTCATTCACAGATTTTCCTTCTATATCCAGCATATCCTTCATTTCGATCATCTTATCTACAACTTGATTCTTAAACATACTTGCACATTCTTCGTTTTCTATCATACGCCATCTGGTTTTGGGTGGGGGCCGTTCTTTGTTTCTACTGGCTGAGACACTGATTTTTACCTCCATTATGACCTGTCTGTGTTGGGAGACTAAATCTTCGCCTGGCAGCACTTTACAGTTTTTGACGTATTTAAGACTGTCCCGTTTAACCAGGAAATAGTCTATTTGCGTCGCGTGGTGGCCACTTTTATATGTAATAAGATGTTCGTCTCTTTTTTTAAACCACGTATTTGTTATTGCCAGGTCGAAGGCAGACGCAGCTTGAAGCAGTGCCTCGCCGTCATTGTTACGGTCTCCATACCCCCAACCACCATGCACTCTCTCATACCCATCCTTCATTCTTCCTACATGCCCGTTGAAATCACCCCCCACATACACTTCTTCACTGTCTTGCACATCCAACATCACTCGATCAAAGTCTTCCCAGAACTTCTCTTTTACGCTATCCTCACTTCCTGACTGGGGTGCATACACACTGACTATATTAAGCACCAAACTATTCAGAATCACTTTTACAGCTATCACTCTATCGCTCACTCTTTTAACATCCACCACACATTCTTTCAACTCACTATCCAAAACTATACCCACACCATTTCGCTTGCCATCGCTTCCACAGTAATAAAACTTATATCCTTCTCCTATCTCTCTTGCCTTCTCACCCTTCCACTTAGTCTCTTGCAGACACGCTATTTTTATCCGTCGCCTTTTAAGAACATCTGCTAATTCTCTTCCTCTTCCAGTCATCGTACCTACATTCCAGCTCGCACACCTCATTCTAACTTCTCTTACTCTCCGGGCTTGCGTCTTACGTCGCACCCACCCGTTCTGGTGCGACAACCCTTGTCCACTTTCCGCAGTGGCCGGGTGCTGCCCCTGCGCGTCGCCTGTGGGGTACGCCCTAGCCCTCACATTACTTCCATTTATTTGAATATCCATACTGCTTTGGGTTTTGGCAAAGATTTTATGACCGGCCGCCTGCCTGACGTCAACCCTCCTTGGGGATGCTATTGTGCATATCCTTTGATTGTTACATATGCTTAGTATTCCATTTGTCGCCTCTTACGACCCCCATTGGATGAGATGGGGTGGTGGCATTCTTCGAGTCCGGCACCACACGGACTCACTGCTTACATTGCACAAAGATAACTGCTTACATAAAACATAATCTTCATTTCGTGCAATCCATCAACCTAAGATCCCGTACCTAAAATGTAATTAGATAAAGCGTTTAGAATTTCTACATAAATCTAGTTAGTTTTATTGTCATTTTGTTTTCGTCACAGTAGCAGAATCATGTAGAAGACGTTACTGTACTCCATTTCACGCATTTACAGATTATTCTATTCTTAAAAGTAGGTTGAAATATAATTTTATAACACATTTGCTCGTAAAGGACCTCTTATTTCACCCATTTCAATATCGTAATGTATCTCATTACGTACTTGTGCAGTTGTGCAGTAATGTAATGTACAACGCACGGTTTATCAAGATGCTCCGTCAAAAAGAAACGGTACTTTTTTCAATCTTAGCAAAGAGTTTTTATGTCAGAAAAGTGGTCAACATTTTATGAATAAAATTAACTGTGGGAGATGAAATATAATAAATAAACATGTAATTCTTTAATTTAATTAATTTTGACAATAAATTACAACCTGTAACAAAAACACGAAAATATTAATTTACTTTATTAGTAATACTGGCTGTTTTTTGTCTTTGCCTTAAAAAAAGCGCTGATGCGCGCGCATCGCTAATTTGTGAACAAGTAAAAGATTTATTCGTTTAAGAAAGTCCGAGTTTTATTCATTTCCTCGCAAATATGTTATAAAACGTCATATGACATACGTGCGCTTTGATAATTACAGTCTTTGCTTTATTATAACCCTCGCCTACGGCTCGGGCTAGCAATATCGCCTCGGCTGTAATTTTCAACTTACCGCACTTATATTATAATGTACTATTAAATATTACATTGCAAATCACTTGAATTGTGACAATATGGGCTCGTAGCAAAAGAGCTACGGCGTAGACGCAAATAGAAAAATTTTAATAGTCGTCGCGCATCAACTATTTTAAAATCGTTTTTCCCATGTTTGATCAGCATCTACATTAACTAACCTACCTTTCTATCTAGACTTGACATTTTAGTCTTAAATGGCTGAGACAGAGAATGTTCAATACACCGTAAATATAAATTCCATTATTTATGGTAAACAAAAATGCTACAAGCTATTGTGTAAAAGCTAGTAAAGTATTATTTTTCCATGCCCATTTTGCCAATTAAATTCTAAGCCTACTACTACGAATAAAAACATCAAAATAATTCAAGTTTGCCCAATTATTGTTTGACAAAAGCTTGAGATATTTAAGAGATTTCATTTCGTTGAGAGCGATTAGGCCGAGACGCGTGTCAGAGCATAATCGGTAGATCTCATAAATAAACTGAGCGCCCTGTATAGGAAAACAAAAGGGGGTTAAGTTATTAGTCTAGTGTACGAGGAGCTGTCTCGAAGGGCGCGTGTCGGCGCGGGCGGGTGGCGACTGCGACTATGGCGGGCTGGCGAGCGCCTGTCAACTAATATATTGCTTTCGGAGACAGATGATGCTAGTGAAGAATGTTATCTTAATACCTTCTGTAACGATTTATTAATGTTATGCTTCTGAGACGACATTCCTAAGCATCTGCTCGTTTCCCTGTTTTCGTAATTTTAGAATCCGTTCACTGCCTTACACAAATTGCTCTCAGATTATGGAATTAACCTTTCTGTTTTATAATTATAATGTGGCAGATTGTAATTATTTGATTATATAACGATTTACCCACATTGTATGTGCATAACTGTTTAGCAGGTATTGTAGTTATTTATGTAGTAGGTAACCATCCAATGATAAACTTGGCAGCTATTTTCCAGTTAATCCTTCATTAATCACTATCCGTTGTTCACTTCGCAGAGAAGATCTGAAAGCATTACGTAGTAATCCCATATTTACGCTACCTCGTACTCACATGGAGATAAAAAGGGTTAATCACATTACTCTTCGTCAGTCAAACAAAAAGAAAACTCATCGTGCTTAGACAATTTAGAGCCGAATGAAATATGTTTAACGGCGACACGAGCCAACTGCTCAGTTGTCTGTGGGATTTACGAGCGCGCTTCAACACGGCAAATACATTTGTTAATAGACACATTAGCCGTTAAACGCTCCTGCGCCGGTTCTTAATTGCCGACACATTGGCGTGCGTCGCCTGTCGTTGTCGCTCCTCCTCACAATATGCCCATTGTACATTAAATAGGTACAAATTAAATGCCTACATGTTTCTAATTATTTCAATACAGTACAGTTCTAGTTATAAAAAATCTTTTGTAAATTGAAATAAAAAAACAAAGTACCTACCTCTGAAACCTATCATATGAGGCCTATTACATTTCGACCGTGGTTTTTGCGTTATATGGCCAACTTTGGTGATCGTATTCTCATTAACTGAAAGACTTCTGGACAACGTTTACTAATTAAGTGGTGGAGCTTAGTTATTAGTATATAATTCATAGCTGATGTCTCCCTACTTAACGATATAAACCTCCGAGTCACAAAACATACAAGAAAGAAGCAATCATTGTTTTTGCCAGAAATAAAACCAAAACTTACAATAACGTTTTTTTTTTGTTTTTTTCGAAATTTCATCTCGCAGTTCAACCTAGTGAGGTTGTCGACTGCTTAACCAGACTATCCTGTGGATGCCTTAAGTGTAAGGCCTCCAGCCAGGGCAAAAAACTTACAAACTAAACGACTACACGCTAAGGGCACCCTCTACGGGGTATACGGGCCTCGGCTTAGGGCTGCGGTCGCTGGGAGAGGACAGCAAGGGGACAGGCTGGATCTGAGTGGTGTCATTATTTAAGGACTGATTTTGGACTACAGGTACAGCCACGCGGGCTGGCACGAGCAAGGGACGGGGAGGGTTTGTATCGGGGCGTCGCGACGGACGACGGAATGACGGCTGTTTGCGTCTGTGCTTCTTGAGCGTGCTAGTTTCCTTCCTGCTCTCCTGGTGGAGGGTAATAGCGTCATCAGGATCGACTAAGGTGTGCCTTGGGCGGCGGATCTGACTAATTCGCGAGGGTTCGTAACGGGCGGCCGCTGCGATCAGGTTACGATGTTTGATGGCAGAATCGAAGAAGCGCTTGGAGAGGCGCTTCATAAACTGGGCTATTGTGGGGATTTAAGAATTATATGTAAACGGTCATTACGGACGTAATAGGGGGCTCCCGTGACTTTACGTAAGAACCGGTTCTGAAGGACCTGCATCCTATAGAGATGTCTAGGCTTGGCGTGAGCGTACACGACACAAGCGTAAGTCATGATGGGACGGATCACGGCGGTATAGAGACGCAATTTGCACCTGAGAGATAATTGTCTCTTTTCCGTTATTAAGTAATGGAGTCTACCCACCGCGAAAGCAGCTCGGTCGCGAGCTGTTTTGATATGTGGCCCGAAGGTCAGATGGTTGTCGAGAATTACTCCTAAGTATTTGGCTTGCTTCTCCCAGGGGATAGGCTTGCCGTCCATAGTGATCGGATTGGTGACGTTTTAGTACAAAAATTCTCTACCATGCGATCAACTTCAGTTTTCCTTCTATATTCCAAAACTGCTTGTATTAATTTTTCAAATTTCGAACCATTATTAAATTGCAATTTCAACCTACAGTCACAAACTTTAGTGGCCAGTTCCTTTTTTCCTTTATAGTTGGCGTTTTTCCTAGACTTTGTTGAGTAAGAAGTGTAACTGCGTAAACATCTATCAAAAAGAGGTGTACTCTGCGGGTCTAAAATGGCCGCTTTAGCAGAATCGTAATACGAATCACGTTAAAATTAAAAAAAAAAACATAAAATGGACTTGATGATTATGAACCTTAGTTATGAACATAAAGTCCATTTTAAGAATTTAATTTTTTTAACGTGATTCATATATCATGATTCTGCTAAAGCGGCCATTTTAGGCCCGCTGACTTTCAGTATAGTATAATGTACTCTGTGCCGCTGACTAAACAAAAGAATCACCAATGTTTTTGAAGTGGATGTATAACAAAACATCTTGTATGCGCAATTAGCGTAATGGTAACGTATTGTTTTAGTGATTGTGGAGCGGGTCGCTAACGAGATTCAAGTGGCGCGTGCGCACATACACGCCGACTCACCGAGACTCTTCTCGCGTCGCTACCCTTTGTTCAAAGAATTATATCCTCCCCCATTCTCTAAACTAAATCCTTACTTTCGTTACTTACACAAATTAAAGACCAGTGCTCAAAACTAAAAATTTATTATTATTTAAATTAGTTTTCGGTTAGATGTAGTAGTTATCAAAAAATTATAATAATTTGTAACAATTGTAACCAATTAATGAACTATGTAGATGCCGCATAAGTGACCGCGATATGAGATGGAAGCGTATTCTGTCATCATCTGCCTAGCCTTTTCCCAACTATGTTGGGGTCGGTTTCCAGTCTAACCGGATGCAGTTGAATACCTGTATTTTACATAGAGCGACTGCCTATCTGACCCCCACAACCCAGTTATTACTAGGTAATTCGATACCCCTTGGTAATACTGGTTGTCAGACTTTTTGGGTCACATACTACCTGTAACGACTGACAAAGATCTGGAAATGACAGCCGGGACCAACAGCTTAACTTGCTTTCCGAGTCACGGAAGAAACCCGGTATGTAATGACCATCCACAAACCAACCTAGGCAAGCAGGGCTTAACCTAAAGATCGACCCGAGCGGCTGTTATTATTTATCCAATATCTCCGTAACTAAAAGGTTCACAGATATGGTCCAGAACAAAGAAATGATCACAATGACGGGGAGATCAAGTGCCTTTCAGCTTCGTTAAGGGGCTTTCGGGAATCCGCTGGATGCGAGTCGCACGGGACCGGTCAATGTGGCAACACTTGGGGGAGGCCTATGTCCAGCAGTGGACGTCTTTCGGCTGAAATGATGATGATGATGATGAAGGGGTTTTCTACACCCTTTATCTAAAATTCTAAACAGTAAACAGTTATACTTGCAGGGGCAGAAATGCTCGTTCTCCTAGTGTGGGACTGAATAAATAAGGTGGAGGTTCTTCTTTGGTTCCGATCCGATGGTGTATTAACTTAAGGGCAGGTAGTCCCAATTTTCCCAATTTTACATAACTTTGATTCAATAGTAATCAAAGAAATAGTGATTTTTTAAAGCCAAAAAAAATAGATATTATAGTTGACTATATTTACTAAGATAATTTGTGGTTCAAAACATGATATCAAAAACTTCACTCGATGAAAAAAAAATCCGAACAGGAGCCTAATTCGAATATTTTTTTATGTTTTTCTTATTTTACTTGGAGAATATGAAAGTTTTACTTCCAAAAAAAATATCTAAGCAAAGTTAATAACATATAGAACAATTATTTGTGGTTAATTTTTTCAAAACAATTTAATCCTTTTAATAATAAATTATTATATAAGAAAACGGCTTGCGCACGTGGATTCAGTCGCCCGCCAGGCCTTGACGAGGTAGGACCTATGTCCCTTTTGCTGGCGCACGGCTGTCCCGTCGATTTATCGAACGATTTATTTAAAGAACGTAGTGTAATTATAACAGTACAGTCTTTTTTAACCGACTTAAAAAAAGGAGGAGGTTTCACAATTTGACCGTAGGATAACTTCGTCGTTTATGAACCGATTTAGATAATTCTTTTTTTGTTGGAAAGAAGATATTCCAAGAGTAGTACCATGACCATGAAACTGGGATCTGATGATGGCATCTCAGAGAAATCGAGGGGAACCTTTGAACATCGTAGTGCGACTAGTGCGTTTGTTTTTTTGTTCATTGAGTATTTTAGAGCACTACTATTTAAAGAAAGTCTGGACTCGATCTGATGATGGAACCCGAAGACAGTCGAGGGCACTCCTCAACGATTCACAATAATTACCTGGTGTTTGGGCTTGATTAATTTGTATTGATGAGAACTTTACACCTAAATGGGTTGTGGTCATCTTTAGGGGTCTGATGATAAAGACGAAGGACAGTCAAAGGAACTCCTCAACGTTTTACAGTAGCTACCTTGTGTTTGGATTTAATTCATTTCTATTGATGAGAACTTTGCACCCATATGGGTTGTAAGTGCCATTGGTCTGATGATGGAGACCATAGACAGTCGAGGGAATTCCTCAACGAACGAGTTTACAATCTCACGAGATAGATTATAATCTAACGGTATTTACAATTTTACGGTGACACATACAACAAATAAAGCATGTGTCTCTTCGTGAGATAAAAACAATGTAAGAAACCTAGTCAAATTGTTCGCGACAAGTGTCTCAAACAGTGTTTTTATATAGTCTATAGAAAGAACGTTCGAGAAAGTACGCTATTGCGTGTTTGTGATTCTTTGTCGAGTACTTTCTGTTGTTATTAGTTTTAAAAGTAAGTAGGTACAAATTCCAGTCTCGTCACAGGTGCGCGTACGCAAACTACTTATAAAAAACATCGAGAAATGTTAATTTAATTTCGACCGTACGCCGAGAGCGTAAAGAACCTACTTCCTTCTTCCGTTCGAGTTATTTATTATCCTTTTGCTTATAGTTTCCTTTGTATTTTTTTGTTAATGTTTTTTGTTCATGCTTTTTGTATGAATTTAAAGATTGTCTAGCGAATAAATACTACACACCGCTAGAGGATTCGCGAATATTTTTTGTGTGTCTGCTAATAGTATGAAAGCACAGCGCAGGCACCGCATAGTAAGTTTTGTTTTCGACATTGGAACAGTCAGTTTTGTTTACGATATTCAAGCAGTCAGTTTCGTTTCGATATCCGAATAGTTAACAGTTCTTTCCGATTATAGTTTCAGCTCAGTTTTTCCAGTATTGTCTGCTTGTAGTGTCTTACCATAGTCAAATAGTGTTTCATTTCTTCTCCATCTACAATAATAGTGCAGTATTTTCCAAACCCACCTCTCCGTTCCACGAAGCTAACGTTTACACCCGGAACTTACGGTACAGGGCGGTTAGTGGCTCAGATTTGGTTCCGTTATAGTTTTTGAATTTCCAAACACGAGTCCACCCGTCTGGTACACAAATAATTGAATAAATTACGACTTGCAGCAATTTGCATTTACAATATCTATTCAAATTAATTTATTACATTTAAATGTTAGGTTTTCGCAATTAGTACCTATTATAATAAATCAAGCTGACAATTTAATAAAATAAGTTGACCTACTGCCTACACGACACGCTTACCTATACTGTGACACTTCGCTCAGCTTTGGGTTCAAGTCGGCGACGCGTGTGCACGACTCGTTTCGCGTAAAGGGTGGTAGCGTTAAATACCTACTTTGCTTGGCGTAGACGGCCTTAACACAACTAGAAGGAAAGTTTAAATAAAGAAATTCAATAAAAATAGCCTTTATTGACGTGATAACGTCTTACAAATCGATGAACACCGGCTGCACGCACGAAAAAGTGTCACACCGTTACGTGCGCCGCGATCAACGCCCAGCCCAAACCCTTGGACCTAGAAAACTGAAATTTTGCACAGTGGTTCCCTTTATAATGTAGACAAGGAATAAGGAAGGATTTCTAAATTCAACCCCTAAGGGAGTTAAATAGGAGATGAAAGTTTGTATGAAAGTCCGTCAGTTTTAAAGTTAGGATCTTAAAATTTTGTGTTTAGGCTGACGATTAAAATTAATTTATACGTGTCTCAGCGTTTTTGATAATTCCATCCCTAGGGTAGTTAAATAGGGGATGAAAGTTTGTATGAAAGTCCGTTAATTTTAAAGCTAGGATATTAAAATTTTGTCTTAGGCTGACGATTAAAATTAATTTATACGTGTTTCTGCGTTTTTTATAATTCAATCCCTAAAGGGAGTTAAATAGGGGATGAAAGTTTGTATGAAAGTCCGTTAGTTTTAAAGTTTTTTATAGTGTGAGGTTAGCATATAGGCACATGGAATTATAGGACAAGACTTTTTAAATAAACATAACGCAGTCATTGACTTTAAAAACAATAGTTTAGATTTATGGACGAGTACGAGTACTAAATATACTTTGCCTTTTGCGCGCGAGAATGGAAATATGTATGAAATATCAGCCAGATGTGAACAAATACGCTACATAAGAACAGATCTTAGCGAACAATGTGTGATTTGTTCTAAAGAATTAGAGGAAGGCGTTTTCTTAGCGAATTCGTTAGCCACTCCCTGCAATGGACTCATACCGGTTAGGATTTTAAATACGACAGATAATACTGTAACTTTAAAGAATATCGAACCAACCATTCATAAATTGAGTGATTACTCGATTTGTTCATTTAATGCCACAGATAAAAACGCTGACAGGGTTAAGCGATTATTTTCCCATCTGAATTTAAAACATTTAAATGAGGAGGAACAAACTTCAATCGAGAATTTGTGTGCTAAATATGCAGATATTTTTTACTTACCCGGCGACAAACTATCGACCACCAATATTTATAAACACCCAATTACTTTAAAATCGAATGCCAATCCTGTCTTTACAAAACCATATCGGTTACCATACTCACAACAAAAGGAAATTAACGAACAAATTAATAAATTATTAGATGATAATATCATAGAAAAATGTAATAGCTGTTGGTCGAGCCCCCTACTTTTAGTACCCAAAAAGATGGATAGTAGTGGTCAAAAGAAATTTAGATTAGTTATTGATTACCGGAAGTTAAATAATTTGATTGAAGACGATAAGTACCCTTTGCCGAATATGACTGAGATATTAGATGCATTATCAGGAAGTATTTATTTCACACATCTAGATTTATATAACGGATTTTATAATGTTGAACTAGAAAAAGATAGTAGAAAATATACTGCATTTTGCTCCGGACAGTACCAAATGGTGCGAATGCCTATGGGCTTGAAGACAAGCCCAGGCTCCTTCTCGCGCATGATGAACATGGCATTAGCAGGGCTTACTAATGAAAAATGTTTCATATATCTAGATGATTTAATTATATTTGGGACAAGCTTGGAAACGCATAATAAAAACTTACAGGATATCTTTGAACGATTGCGTAAAGTTAACCTTAAATTAAACCCGGAAAAATGTGACTTTTTAAAGAAACAGATTCTTTATTTAGGCCATGTGGTTTCTGGTGATGGAATTTTACCAGATCCTTCAAAAATAGATATAGTTAAAAAATATCCCTCACCAAAAAATCTTGATGAACTAAAAAGATTTATTGCATTTGTAAATTACTATAGGAAATTTGTACCCAACTTCGCACAATTAGCTATTCCTCTAAATCAATTATGTAAGAAAAATGTTCCCTTCATCTGGGATAGCGCATGTCAGAAAGCTTTTGAAACCCTGAGAGACAGTGTTATTTCACCACCAGTTTTGCAGTATCCAGACTTTTCGGAGCAAAATCAGTTTATTATACAGACAGATGCGTCAAATTATGCCATAGGCGCAGTTCTATGTAATAGTGACCTTAAACCAATAGCCTATGCTAGCAGAAATTTGAATAAGGCGGAGAAAAATTATCCGATAATTGAAAAAGAGTTATTGGCAATTGTTTGGGCTATAAAACATTATCGTCCATATTTATATGGAAGACCATTCACAATTCAGACGGATCATAGGCCCTTAGTTTATTTTATGAAAGATCCTTCGAGCAGGTTAATGAAGTTTAGGCTTCTATTAGAAGAATATAATTTTAATGTAGAGTATATTAAAGGTACGGACAATGCAGCTGCGGATGCGTTGTCTCGTATCAATATAAGCATAAAAGATTTAAAAGAAATGAATGACAACATATTGAGTATTATGACAAGGGCGCAAAAACGTAAACAAACGCCGCCTACGCAATCTTTAACGGATAAAGACTCCAGTTGCGAATGGCCAGATCAACCAAAAGTTGTGGAGACGCATATCACGCCAAAGGATTCGACAGAGCTAGTGTTTATTGAAAAGGAAAAGTTAGATCGCATGCGAAAGTTAAAGAACACTAATTACGAAAGCGCTACATTTTGCTATATTCCTGATAAAAGGACAATTTATATTAAATATAAGGACTCTCCATCACAGATTACGCCAGCCGAATTTGTGAGAGAACTTGATATGTTTTGTAAACACATAAGTATTGACGAACTATATTTTATTGTTACCAAGACAAACGATATTTTTGTACGGAAATTAGTACAAGAGATAAAACATTATGCTAGCACAACTACACCACGGTTATACATATTAAGAAACGTAACTAGGATAGATAATAAAGATGACCAAAAGGTTATATTGAACGACTTTCATCTGTTGCCCACAAGTGGCCACGCAGGCATGAGGCGTATGTTGAACAATATAAAGAAATATTATTTTTGGCCATGTTTGGAAAAAGATGTAGCACAATTTGTACAACGTTGCGATAAGTGTCAGAGAAATAAACATTCCTTACCAATAAAGGAACCCATGGTTATAACATCAACAGCAAATTATGCATTTGAGAAAATCTATTTAGATATCGTCGGGCCCTTAGATCGAGACAACAACAATTACTCCTATATATTAACACTTCAGTGCGAGCTTTCTAAATTCGTTGAAGCCTATCCACTGACTTCCAAGACCACAGTTGAAGTAGCTGAATGTTTCGTTAATAATTTTATTTTGCGGTATGGGATCCCACAGGCCATTGCGACTGATAGAGGAACGGAATTTATGTCCCACACAATGAAGGAGGTATGTAAACTCTTACACATTAATAAAATAAACTCAACGGCATATCACCATCAATCTCTAGGTGCTCTAGAGAACTCTCACAAACATCTAGTTTCTTTTCTACGAATACAATGTGATAACCATCCCGAAATGTGGAGCAAATGGTTACCATATTGGTGTTTTTCATTTAATACATCGGTTCACAGTGAAACTAAATTCACACCATATGAATTGGTATTTGGGAAGAAATGTTCACTCCCTAGTAATTTAACTAACAATGTCGAGCCACTATATAACTACGATAATTACCCAATGCAATTGAAATATCGTCTACAATTGACACAAAGAGAGGCTAGAGACAATTTGCTTAAAGGAAGACTACATAGAAAACAAAAATACGATAACAGTAAGCGACCTGTAACGTATAACCCTAATGATTTAGTTTTAATTAAAAATGAAGTAGGTAGCAAATTAGATAGCTTATATTTAGGCCCATATGTGGTTGTCAGAGACATACCACCGAATGTTGAAATTATAAAGGACAACAAAATTGATGTTATTCATAAAAATCGCACTAAGTTGTATTATTGTAAATGAACCTAATAGTATACTATTATAACCATATTTTTGTAATCAAGAATGTATTCGTATTTAGTATTGTAATCAACGGATTCTCATTATAATATAAATGTATTGTTTACTTTATAAGGGGGGAGGTGTGAGGTTCCCACTATACTATATACTTGTATGTAATCGCAATCCTATATAATCCAATGTCTTTACATTAATAAACCAGTGTATTCTCAGCATTCGTTGTGTTTGATTCCTAACGTTCGACCTGTACCGTACAATAGTTAGGATCTTAAAATTTTGTTTTTAAGCGAACGATTAAAAATTCATTTACACGTGTCTCTGCGTTTTTGATAATTCCACCCCTAAGGGAGTCAAATAGGGGATGATCGAGTTTGTATGAAAGTCCGTCAGAGTAAAGTTAGGATCATATAATTTTGTGTTTAGGCTGACGATTGAAAATTAATTTATACAGAAATCAGCGATTTTGATAATTCCACCCCAAAGGAGTTAAAAATGGCATAAAGTTGTGTATGGAAAGTCCTTACGTTTCGAAGTTAAAATTACAAAATTTATAATCTAGCTGGCGTATGGTTGGAAGCTAATACAATTGTTGTTAGAATTTTAATCTTTGAAGGGGTGAAAAGGGGTATGAAATTTTGTTTTTTTTTAAGTTAATCACTAATTTCATGAAAAATGACGTTATCACGTAAAATTATCGTCCGTAAACCGACTTTACAGACAGCCAGTTTTAATCTGACCTTCGTATTCACAATATTTAGTAATTTGGAAAAGTAAAATAGGAACTGTACACTTAATGGTTTTTTATATCTAAACTTAAATTATGAGTAGAATAGGCATAGCAAAGGATCGACAAATGTGGAGGGATCTTGAGGAGGCCTATGTCGCAAGACAGCTTGACCTAGAAGTTGATAAGACGAGCAAATAAATGTAAAACATATGCATATTATTATTTATGTTTAGTTAAAGTTATAATTTGAGTATGGTTAAAAGTTCAATTTAAGTTTAGTTAAAGTTATACAGAAGGCAAACTTACTTCGGCTCAAATCAATTGTAAGCCCTACTAAAAGGATTTCTTTAAAATGAAGCTATTTCTGAGCTACTATTATAAACGTATCTAAATCTAAATGGACAATGCTAACAATATCCAACAAAGGGCTGACGTCGCTGTGTCTACCATCCTCAATAAGTGAAGCAGTCCGGTAGAATGCACTCGATTGAGACTCGGATAACGAGTGTACAATGAATACTTTTCATTGATTCTTATGTTCTGGAGAGTAGAGCTTTACAAGGGTAAGAATAGTGGAGGACATTGATGGGTAGCGAACGCGCAGACCACCGGCGTCGGCGGCGCTTCGCAAGCCGCGCGCTGAGGCGTGCTGTTCCGCTTAACTACGAGTATCACTGCACACTAGCTACTAGCTATGTTAAACTATTGTCACTTGTTTCATAGCTTTACTCAAATATATATCATTTCCAATACATTGCTCCGTAAGAATTTGTTTTGGAATATATTATGGTCTGAGGAGCCACATACATAATGTATGGTAACTTTTTTAATTTTAATACAACCGTGTTCAGATTTTGTCTACTAACTACTCTCAAATGCTACAAAATCATACTAAATTATGATAAATATTAATCCATGATGTTCGAAGTTCTGACGTGGCTTCTCAATCCAAACATTTAGATTGAGGTGCCACCTTTATAATTATATAACTTTTGAAGTAGTCATTATACTACAAAATCGAGGATCGATCTTACATTTTTTTAAACTTACTACTAAATAAGTATATTCATTTCATTAAGCTACAAAAAGTGGCTCCTCAATCCTTACGGACATAAATTACCTTGAGCTCATCTTCAACTCAAGGTTTCCGATGCTAAGAGTATATTGGCCTGGCCCATGTTTCAAAGTGGCAAACTTATAGGCAAAATTTATTTACTATTGAATTATTATAATAGGTGAGCTCATCTTCAACTCAAGACATGCTAAGAGTATATTGGCCTGGTCCATCTTTCAAAGTGGTAAACTTACAGGCGACATATTGCGCAGCTTATTGAATTATTATAATAGGGGAAAAATTATGTAATGTACTGAAAAAAAAATATTTAGGAAAAACACAGATGAAGTTAAAACTCTTCAGAACTACTTCAGTATTTGACGTTGTTTCGTTAAACATTTCCTCTTCCATATTTCTTTATATTTTATAACAAAATAAATCCACGCATAAGTAGCAGAATGATCGCATTGTCAAGCAGCCATTCATCGTACTGCCATTGAATACCAATCAATACTTGTCTGGAGATCTCTTATTCACGCATACTTTAACAAACAACAAACAATATTGCAACTTGCTCATCGCACCTCTCTCGCAGGGCTGCCATTGCTTTATTTGAGTATCATCCTTGTGCTAACAAACATAAGGATCTGTTTCGGTTCAATCTTTAGAAAATCGGAGGCGGCATATCATGACACAAGGTAATGTTACCTTTTCAGCTATAATCCATTGTACAACTTTAAAGTCCTTATAAAAACTTTTATTGAAATGTTTGGCTCTACTTTAGTAATTCGATAAAAGAAAATCCGTTTCTGAATACATTTACAACGTACAATAGTTTCTTTTGAAACATAATTGAGAATCGAAACATATCCACTATATTTTTTCGTTTGATCTGTTCATCAGCAGTATAACAGTGAGATGCCTGTGTCTACGCAATGTAGGTACAAATGAACACAAAAACTTATTGTTTTAAAATTACAAGTTTGATTGAATTTCGTATCTGCAGAGACAATTACGAGCGTCTGCATAAAGGCAGTGATTACGGCAATGGTAATCGGCTGCCAGTTTACGCTTCACCTTAGTAAGCAATATAAAACGTGATGGAGCAAGTGGCACGTCCCGCCCCGCCCCCGCACGTCTGCGCAGCCGCAGCCAAAGCTTCTGTTATTTGCCAGCAGCAGTACCCGCACATTATCCACAATTGTAATATCAACGGAAATTAGTTTAAGCTGCGCAGAGTACACACATTATTTGGTTAATGTGATAGTTTCTTTTATAAACTGATCACAAGTTCACAACACAATGTTCAAAACGCTTTAGTTGATTTGTATGACACCTCAGACGCGACGGGAGCTTCCAACATCGAAGATCTAATTTGAGTAAATAATTATTATGAAAGTTTATAAGCTAAATATATCAACAAGATATATTTTTAGCCTAAAAGCTTCCTTATTATAAAGTACCCATTTTGAACAGACAGTTTTGCTTCATATGGAAAGTCGAAGAACGGAAACGAGCACTTATCGTGGAGACTTAATTGTTGCCGTCATATGTTAACATTACAATAAACGACGTAACAGAGTCATTAAAGATCGCTCAGGCAAGGCGCGGGCGCGACCCGCCCTCCGACTCTGGGAGTCCGGGCACTCATACGCAGGACCTCACTATATCATCGCATCGGTCACGCGCGCCTCGCTCCAATTTTATCCCTCATAAAAAAGCGCAGAACAGGAAGGGTTGGATTTTAATTACGATATTTTTCTATTATTTTGTGCGCTGTCTTAGTTTCGGGGCAAGGGTCGTGAGATGCAATAAATTCTGCTTTTTATGAGGTCACGGTTAACCCCCTTGATAACGTTTATCGCACATCTGGTGGAAATGAAAACTCTATTGTTATGGAAACGTTAATGTTCAATTAATGTGTAACTGATTCTTTACTTTTTTTTTACAAAAAATAGGTTTGACATAGGTAACCTTTTTTGCCTTTAGTAAGTATTTCCTGAAAGTAGACTTCCTATAGTTTTAATAGACAAGTGCCGTTACTGCACTTTTAATAATTTCCTATAATTCAAGTTTGAATACGTATTTGTAAAATTCTTTATCATTTTGCACAATATACACGTCAGAGCAAACGTATCGACGCAGACATGTTCACATTGACATGTCACATGAGAACATGTCACGGCGCGCGACTCCGCCATGCATGAAATGAAGAGCCCGCTTTAACATTTTCACCCGATTGCGTCCGGGAAGCGTGAGTTCGGATAATTTTATTGATTACCTAATGCACACGTTCGACTGAATTCAATAAAAAACTCTATAAAAGGGTTTAATGGATACTAACCCTGGCATTGTTACAGCAATTTATGTTATGATCCGTGACAGGATGTATCTGATGTCAAAGCTTTTGTACTTTTCTGAGGAAGTATTTACTTATCTACCTCTATCATTTGTGAAACATGATAAGTAAGTCGTGATATTGCTAATGGACTTGCTTATTTTTACCATATTTTAAACTTTGCAAAATTCGGGTGAACATTATGCAAACACTGTATTGTAGATGGAAAGGATTGATGTCGGCGTCGCTATGAATAATTATAATTCGTTAGTAGCGAGAATGGATTTGTGTACTTAAGCGATTAAAGTTATTTGAATACGGCTTTATAGCAATGCGCGTAAGAGTGGGAGCGCCATACGCAAATACAGATGTTCACACTTAGGGATCGCGTGGATTGTGCATAGGTACAGAGCGGTGTAAGCCCTTTAAGCTTAAAATTGAAACTAATGGAATAAAAAAATACATTATGCAAAGAGAGGACTGTTTCTGTCCGTGGCGTGAAAGAGTGTTCTATCGGTCTATAGAATATAATTTTGGGCAGATTTCGCAGCAGAGCGTATGACGGTACAACTCTGTGATCGATCACCCGACACGTGCTTACACATCGGACGTTTTTTCGATAAAAAAGCTATTTTGTCCAAAAAACATTCGAAATTCAACAATAGCTTAGATCGCGATAGGAGTGGGTGCATAAAGATAAACAAATATTTGAGCGAGGGCGTAGCGGAGCATGAAACTGACGAACAAAAGCATTATCCAAGGATTAGGATGGGTATTAACGTTATTTGATTACTTAGACACATACACGACTATGAGAACATTGAAGGACTCTTTTCTTAACATTATCTACATAAAAACAGCGATCCTGTTCACTTAAGAGGATTTAAGCGGTAAAGTAGCCTAAACAAGCAAACTTTAAACCTTATTATTCTTATTTAACTTTAATTTTAAGACGCTATTAAATAAAAAAAGTATGTTTATGTACCTTTATGAATCTGGACATACATAAGTTCAACAGTAGGATGAATATGATGATGCTGTAACTTCCTAATGAGGTCGTTAAACAAATAAACGTATTACGTATCTCATTAGGTTTAATATTATTACAAGTATTCTATATGGGGCTCATATAGTGAAAAAGTTGGAAAATCAGTAAACACTAAACACATAAAAGAGAATCAAGAAGAATAAATACTATTTGATTGTG
This sequence comes from Xestia xanthographa, assembly GCA_905147715.2. Lineage (NCBI taxonomy): Eukaryota > Metazoa > Arthropoda > Insecta > Lepidoptera > Noctuidae > Xestia > Xestia xanthographa. The sequence continues at coordinate 15,815,128 of LR990655.1, read as the reverse complement.
CGAAGTACTAATTAGAGCTTAGTATTTTTGTGCTTTGTACTTTAGGGTAAAAAGCACAAAAAAAAAAAAAAAACATTCATTTATTCGCTCTCACCCACCACCCACAATGCCTAAGAGGCTGATGCGTAGTTCATACAAACGTAATACCAAAATAATTTGTAAATCAAACATATTCATAAGATAGTGTGTATTTATTTCGATTGGATTACAGAATATCTATGTTTCCAAAAATATATTTTGAAAGGACAGCGATATAAAGACGAGATATGAGGAATTTAAAATTTCTATAGAAAACTTATTTTTCTCTTAACTCTTGTTTAAATTAGTGTCCATTCAAAATATATATTTGGGAACCTAGATATTCTGTATTCCAATCGGAATAAAGACATACTACCTTAAGAATTATTTGATTTACAAATTATTTTGGTATGTATTACGTTTGTATGAACTACTACACTACACTACAACAGTCCATAACGTCCACTGCTGAACACAAGCCTCTCCCATGGAACTTCCCTTGTATGAACTATACGCATCGAAATGCGAAAGTAACGTTGTCTGCCTGTTACCCTTGCAAGCCTTTATTAGGTTAAAAATGGCACACAGATAGGCCATGATCTAAGTTAGGATATGGGATACTTACATACATCCAGGTACTACGATCCCGTGGTATAATTTCCGAACTCCAACCAAGCGAAACAACGAGCAAAAGCTAATAAAGTTGTGTAGACCTAGTCTAACTAGCATACAGGGTGTAAACAGACTCTTCACAAAGCCGTTAACCAAGCATTCTGTACATCAAACTAAGTAACCCTACGCAAAAATTATTGCTGTGAAAAGACTTTTTTTTTGGGGTGAAAATCACGTTTTTACGGTAAATCTCAACGGGTGGATGGATTGAATAGTGTGGGGGTCGTGGAGGTGTTTAAAGTAAAGTTAAAAACATGTAAGTACCTAAGTATTTAAAAAAAAAAACTTGGGAAAAAGTTGGAACTTTGACCCCTAATGTCTCCTCTGGTCTAGAACAAAAAAAATATCACAATGATGGGGAGAACAAGTGCCTTTCAACTTCGTTAAGAGTCTGTTTACATCCTTTATATTCGTCGCGTAGCCGCGTAGCGCGATTGTTTACGCCTGCGCACGGGGTGCTACGCTACGCCTGCGTGCCAGCGCCTACGAAGTACAGCGCGATCGATGCTATAAACGTAGACATCTTTTATAATTTCGTTTTGGTAATGGTTGATTTCATTGATGATTGAATTTGTCAATATAGTTTCTCTTGTTTATTATTCGGTGTCATGTCATTTTTACCATTTCGTTGGGGTTTATTTCTAGAGTTTGTTGTTTAAATAAACATATTTCTCTTGCTCTCTCTACCAAAACCGATTACCATATTGCAATCCTTGTTAATTGAAATGTACTTCGTCCTATCAAATAAAACTATTTAAGGCCGTTAAAAACAAAATGAGGGTGATCTCAGAGTAGATAGCTTTGTCTTCTTAAACAGCAGTGAATGCGACACGTGCCAGCTTTCAATTAACATTCATTAATATTTTATAATATGCAACCATACTATATCGCACTCGCAGTAATAAGGGTAGGCTTCTTTTATTTTGAGCTAATTGCGGATAACTTAAGGACAAGAGTATCGAGTAGTTCTCGTTATTCGAATAACAATTGATATGACAAAAGTGTACAAAAAAAAACAAAAGCTGAGTCATCGATTCGAGAAGAAGAAAATGCGGTACTATTAATCTCGGTATAGACATTTATCCAGATTCAGCGCAGATCATTTAATAACACTTAAATTATTCGAATTGCAATTTTTCACATGTTACAAGTAGAACAAAATAAAAAGTGATATTGGTCTATAAATCGGTAAAATATGGAGCGATAAGGCACCGCCATTAATCACTGGACTAGCGTGAAATCAAATTACCGTTTACCAGTCACACACTAAATGAAAGGGTTGCAGCCACTGCACACTTTGTGTTACCAAACCCTACTCCTACCACTCTGTCTCGTTTTGCCACGTACATAAATGTGTTTAACAGAAAAGGACAGAGGATTTCTATTTTACGCGAAGACCTCAGTAGACCACAAACGAAGAATTGCGCAAATCTAAAATGCAAACAAATTTGGACATGAAATCGGTTGTGTGGAGGCGATAAAATAAGTTATTATGGTGATAATAACGTTACGACACGGGGTTAGACACGCGGAAAGCAATAACGTTATGATTTTAGTTAAGCTTGGACTGTGGGAACGGTTTGTTAGAAAAACACAGATATTTTATTCATTACAATTAATTAATGAGTAGGTAATTAGAATAGGAACTATTCAAAAGACTACAACTACAACCAATCAATACCGTAAACTAATCTGTCTGTCGAAAACTAACATCAAATGGCAAATTAATCTTTTTAAGATTGACATCCTAATAGCAGAAACTACAAAAGACCATAAGAATAGTTGGAAAAGGTCTGTTCACGTCAAACTTTAATCCCGCGATTGACTTTTGTAAATGGGGGCTCGACGTTTAATTAGAGCGAATGGCCGTCCAGCGCGCAGGCGGACGTGATGCCACAATGCACCAGTGATTGACACAAATTACCTCTAATCGAGAACATCCAGCCAAATGGCCGTTCCAATCCATAAATTTAAAGCCATTGTCGATACTTTTGCGCAATTTTACAATAAATATTTTTTGTTGGGACCCTTGAGCACGGCTGCTTTTATTAGAACGAAGGATACTTGCATAGTTCCATACTATCACGTCCGGGTCTTGTAAAGGGTTGCACAGAATTTTGTGCTCAATTTAAAATTAAATTTAATTGTATTTTAATCCCGGCGATAAACGTCAATCAAGCCTCTCCTGCGACTGTGATACATGTATCAAGCGAGCTCAACATCACGTCGCGCCCCCATCTATCGCCATTCAAAACGGATTTTGAGCAAGGGTGAAATTAAAATGTCAAAATAGTAGCGACCCGGCGCGTTGTATTTGTCTCCGGCTTTATCAGACGCCTTTGTGTATTTACTATTCTCTAAAGCTTGCATGAAAAACGATACCGTTTAAGCTCTTTATTATCTGTAAAACTAACGTTAAAGAACTCGGCACCTACCTGCCACTATATTATAGTTTGGTACAATAAAGTTGTAAAACACTGTGTACAATACAGAGTTATTGGTGTATCCTTAAGTTCTGAGACGATAATAAAATGTTGAGCGCCGTATTTTACAAACAAACGATCCTGCCGGATACATCAATGTTCACAACATCAACACAACAGATTTATAACATTCCAGTACATTCCCTGCCTCGTGTAAGTTTAATGTGAGCGGCATGTTATAAAAATCTTAATTAACTTCGCGTCATACACATGTTTATTTATACAGGCTGTTCTAATTTCCTTTTTTTATTTTATCTAGATGTAGCTTTACACACGTAAGTATTAAATTGTATTACAAAATAAATATGTTACCGGCAAAGCATATAATTCAGTCATTTTATACAATATCGACGAGCTCGTCATGACCATGTATAATAATAAATTATGTCACACTGGGATATTTATCCAAGGGGATAGCGAGGGAGGTAAGACTAGAATCCTAACAACAGTGACGTATTTAAGCTCGCCCAAAATGAAGACACTTTTATCCCCGAGGAGCATAATGTAATAAAAAAATTCCATTTTCGAAATATGGCAAGGTCCAGTGTCCCAGTGAGTATGGTGGGTGACGGAGGGCTTCCAGCTGTAACTCTTGTAGCTTTACGATGGTCTGTCGTGAAGTGTGAGCTCGCGCGTTGTCGTGGAGAAACAATGGGGAAGATAGTAGTAGCATCCGCTTATCTAGCATTTTTATCTTTACGATTTGACACAAGTGCTTGAATGTTGTTTTGACACTAACTCCAAGGCCCGCAGCAAGCTCAGCCGTAGATTGAGTTGGATCCACTTCCACTATCGCCTTCAATTTGTCGTTGTCGACAATGGTTACCGCCGACCACAAGGCTCGTTCTTCAACTCAAAATTTCCTGATTTAAAGCGATTCAACCAATAATGTACCGTGTATAAGCAAGCAGTATGAGACCTGTATACGTCGTCGTTAATGTTTCGTGTTGTTTGCGCAGCGGTATTTCCCCGTAGGAACACATTTTCGAAAAATTGTACGAATTTCCAGTTTATCCATGTCATTATCGAATCAGGGGCGTCGGCCACGGGTGCCTCGACCATTGGGGGCCTAAGCCACGGTCCCTCAAAAAATAGCACAATTTCACAAAAACAAAACACTATCTAAAAACAAACGACTGAATTTGAAATTACATTAACACGGCTTTAAAATAAAAATTATTTGAATTTCGAATTGCACGCCAATCCACAGATAATTAAATCTGAAAATGCTGGTTTCAGAATCTCCAATTACATAGGTAAAGACCTATTATAATGCGGAAAAAAAATTGCAAAACGTATAATTTTGGGAAAACAATTTTTAATTGTTCTCGAGGTTCATGTGATGCCATAAGCTGGATTTGTGGGCTAAGATTTGCACGAAACTGTAAGAATACATGAGCCTTCATGACGTTGGTATCACAGTGATGGAATGGCCAGCATGCCTTGACGTGAATTCCATCAAGCATTTATAGCTAAAGAGGCGTGTGCGCTAGCTCATCAACCAGCTTCACAGACACTGCAGGAGTTAAAAACTGCTATCGAGGAAGAATGGGGAAACATTCCACAAAACGTCATGATGGCATTCATTAATTCTATGCCAAACGGCATGACGGCTGTCGCCCGTCGTAAACGCTCTTGGGGGCAATACAAAATTATCAATAATTTTATGTAAACCATTGTTTTCTTTAAAAAATCAACCATCTTGCCCGAGATAAAGGCGAAAAAACGACTTGTAACTTAAACTCTCTTTTTTCAGTGGCAGTGGCATCTGCTCAGATGACGAAAATGCTAAGCTTCAAAACCTATCCTACCGTTCTAAACCTTTATACAAAGAAATGCTGGCTGGCTCGATTAGGGCACAGAATGCAGTTTAAAAAAAATCTCCAAATAAAAATTGATCGTGTTCATCGCTCGTTAAGTAACACCGCATCTACAAATGGCAAAATAAACGTTAAAAGATTTATAAAAAGATTTCTTGAAATCCACTTATTTCTTTTTTACCACACCAATCAATGTCTTTGAACCTATTGAGTTTGAATATATAAAAAAAACATTCGATTCTAATTGACACCGGGAAATACCAAGAGATGCGTACTTTACAATTAATTTACTATAGAGTAGTCACCGTTATGCATATAGAAACTTTTTTAACAACGACAAAAAATACTAGCCGAGCCGAGTGTTACGTAATGTTGAGTAATCAACCATACAGTACAATGTGGTACAATATTATGATACTTGTGTTGTGGTCATAAAGAATGTTGAAGTAGTTAGACAGACATAAATAAAGGCTCGTCCATACAATCAATCAATCATATTTTTACGCGACTTGTGCCTAAATATCCTCAATAATATTTTTCACTGTTTTAAGACCTATTTACTGGCAAGTTATCGAGTCTTCTTCATTGCTTAGATAGGGCGCGTTTAATAGATAAAAACGGGCCGCTAGTCAGATTCAGAACAAAGGTGAAGTGGTATTTTTGGTAAAGTAGACTTTATAATCTATAATCCTGAATACCTAACTCCGTGCGATATAGTGAGGGCAAAATTCGAGCGAATAAAATTTTTTGACAGTCATCATCCAAAATATATTCGCATGGCATTTTTGTCATTCAAAGATCAATTCATTATGTAGGCCTAACATGCAAAGCTTATTTCGTAATTACTTAAAATGTATGAAAAAATAGACGAGATTCCACATTCCTTGAATGTCTCTGTTGTATTGCGTTCGCATTGTATTTATTTGTATGGCTGTTGAAAGGCTGAGTGGAAGCAGGGGCAGTGAGGGCTCGGAGGGCAAATAAATAATTACACGCATTCTGCAGATATTTGCCTCGGGCAGACGTGGGGCGAGAAGAGCAACTGACTGTTGTTTAGCAGGGGGCTGCTGCGTAAAAATCTCGTTGTATTAAAGCATTTAAAGAATTTCATTTAATAATGCTTAATGATAAACTATAGAAGCGCATGTAAGTTATATCAAATTAAAAAATTTCTTCTCTTCTCTTTAATAACTTGGATAAAAATCCAAGTTATTAAATTCACTGACATTGCACAGTTTATATAAATAAACCGCTGGACCTAGAACTTCTAGAAGTATGACATTTTGTACAAGATAGTACTAACAAAATTGAGCACTAACTAGAATCGATCCCCCTTTGGGAATATGAAGAACAAGATGTGAAATTCTTCATCCCCCATAGAAAAGGGAGGATCCAGGCGGTTGTTAGACTCCGAATCTCACTAATGATGACCGAATTTCACTACAGATAATTTATCTCTTGAAAATAAATAATGTTACCAAAACTCTTTGCTTCATTACTTTTGTTTTTTGCTATTCAACACTTTTTTATTTTATTTTGGTCTGTCTGTCTATTTGTTTCGGCTAATCTCCGAAACGGCTGGACCAATTTTGACGGGATTTTTGCTGGCAGATGGCTGATGTTATAAGGAGTAACTAAGGCTACTTTTATTTTAGAACAAGAATTAGGTTTCTGTGCATAAAATATTAAACCATTGAAATAGGTAACAAAATCCGATTACAAAAGGGAAGTAATATTTACGACCAGATAACTGCTCCGATTTAACTGGTCTATGCAATGATAATAATAAAAAAACTTAAGGAGTTCTGTGCAAAGTTTTGTTATAATATTAATAGGAAATGGAAAAGTGCTCATCGTAAGGAACGTATTCAAAAGCAAATATAGTTAGTGGTTACAGTCAGAAAATAGTGGCCAAATTTTATGCGAGCCTTTGTGGAAAAAAACGACGAATCAGTTCCCAGTACATCATCATCATCATCTGCCTAGCCTTTTCCCAACTATGTTGGGGTCGGCTTCCAGTCTAACCGGATGCAGCTGAATATTAGTATTTTACAAGAAGCGACTGCCTATCTGACCTCCACAACCCAGCTAATACCGGGTAATACGATACCCCTTGGTAAGGCTGGTTGTCAGACTTTTTGGGCCACTGACTGTCTGTAACGACTGTCAAAGATCTACAAATGACAGCCGGGACCAACAAACAACTTAACATGCTTTCCGAGGCACGGAGGAAACTCGGTATGTAAGGGTGGTAACTCATCCACAGACCAACCTAGGCAAGCACGGCTTAACCTAAAGATCGACCCGAGCGGCTGTTATTATTTAGCCACGAGCTCCACCAGTACATCTACACAATTTGTAATTTCATCTAAAATCATCTATTAGCACATCGACCGAAGTAAGTTCTAGACAGCCTTTTATTGAATTAGGTCCTACGCAAAAAAAGAGACGTTTAAAACAAACTGCCTGAATACTATGTCTTCAGACGAATTATCACATGCATATGTCTCAAAGTTAAAAGCAGATGGTAACGAAAGTATTGCAGAAATATTAGAGCACTTTGCTAAAGAATCCACAAGAAGTGCAGAAATTAAAGGATTGTGTGAAAACTGAATTAGCACCGGATGAAGCTTTAGGCTTGTTTTTGTCTCTTAAAATGACGAAGTGGCAAAATAATAAACTAGAGAAACGAGCCAAACAAGGAAATAATGTTAACATATTTCCCTTCTACTACGCACTACAAAATGAAAAACTAAAAAATGCTATCCACCTAAAACTTCTATTATAGTAATAGAAACATCAGAAAAAAAAATATTGCAAGCTCTTTTGGACATTACTGTGGAAATACTGATTAACTGATGATGATGATGATGATGAAAAATGAAACCTGAAAGTTCACGGCCAAAACAAAGAATAAAGTAATTACATGTCAAAGGATGTGGAGTATGATGAACATAAAAAGTTTAAGGCACACAGATATAAGAGCATAAACGGAAACATTGGATGCTTTAATTAAACCATGCGCAAAAGTTAAATGATCGACGATAAAGCAACAGCTATTCTTTGCGGTACATCATCTCAAAGATGCGACATATTATGCTACTCCAAAGGAGGATTGACTTGCCCTTGATATTGACAAAGAAAGTTAATTTCGATTTCCATAATTATGGTCTAGATATATAAGACGTGGATATCGCGGTACCAGGTTGAAACAGGCGAGCAAGCCGGACGAGCCTCTATTCATACTTCGTTTCGGCTTTTTCGGTAGTTCGCGGTGTAAACCAAAGTATGAAAATAGGTGAAACGTTGCCTCGCCCGACTCGCTCGTTCGCTCGCTAGCTGGCGGTGTGGCCTGCAAAAGAGTTCTTTGGTCTGCAGTGGGACGCTATAAAATAATAATAATAATAAATAACCTTTATTGAGATCAACTTAACCTAATAACAGTATTCTAAAGCAAACTTAAAACTTATTTTAATACTAGCTGACGTCCCGCGGTTTCACCCGCGTGCTTCCCGTTCCTGTGGGAGTACGGGAATAAAATATAGCCTATAGCACTCACGAATAATGTGTGTTCTTTCAGTGAAACCATTTTTAAAATTCGTTCATTACTTCTGGAGATTACCCCCTACATACAAACTTACAAACAAATGTTACCTCTTTATAATATTAGTATAGATTTGCTGCTTCTTATCTTTTGCAGATCTGTGTACCAATCGGCAAAGGCCTCCTCCAACCTTTTCCATTCTGATCTTTCTAGAACCACTCTGTTCCACGTCACTCCTGCCACTTCTGTATGCTTTTTGGACTCCCACCGTTTTGCTTATAATTTTTTCTATAACTTCCGTTCTGTTTTGTTTTCTGTCCTTTCTTATGCTATCTTTAATTTGTTTACTAATTTCTGTTGAATGTTTTCTTCTGTCCTGTGTATCTTTAGTGCTAATTAAGTGGTTTCTCGCTTCTAGTAGTTTTGTAGTATTTGTTGTTAGCCATTTTTTCGGTTCAGTTTTGCTATTTGCAATTAACTGTATTTGGGTTTTTATGGTATTGGCAGTGGGACGCTATGGGGTAATTCAAATATTGTTTACTATTTAGTTCAATGAGAAGACAAATACGAGTTATGATGGGCTAGTAATTCAGTAAACTATCTTTTCTGTAGGTTTAGTTCCAATTTGTTGACTGACTATACAATCTTTTTAGCAGTTTGCTAAATAAAATTAAAAAATAGTCTATAGAAAATAAATTAACCTTTCGCTTGTCATAAAATGTTGTTAGAAAAATGGAAGGGCTCGGCGGAATCAATGCTTTTATGCACCATGACGTATTTTAGTGTGTCAATTAGAGTTCTGTGTACCGACGGCCCAGCGTGAAGTGACGGCGCGCGCCGGGGACGCAGTAGGGCTCCGCCACCCCCTGCACTCTGCTCATTGCGTATTCAGACAAATTGATCGTGTTGTTTTGGAACAAAAATCATTTTGCAGATGTTTGTTCGTGTCGTTTTTGTTTTCACGTGCATATGTTTTCTCTACAATTCCACTCAGAATTTCCAACATGTTTTGCTCCTGCTGAGATATTTTTGTCTGTTTCCGTAAATAGTGTTTTTGAAAAAGTGCATTTTAGTAGTCCGTTGATAAAGGTGGCAACAAATAAATACACACAATGACATAATGACTTGGTTTTTTTTGCAAATAAGGCACTTTATTGAAATTGTATTCTGTGATCAAAATCAAAATCAAAGCATTTATTTCAAGTAGGCCTACAGGCACTTTTGAATTGTCGAAACAAAGATGAAAATTAAATGTAGCTACAGTCCCAGTCACAAGACATAAAAACTGATGCCGATGTAATGTGTCCCTGCCGAGCGACGTTTATTCACCAACCTCTTTACTATCTCAAATCGTTGTAAGTTTGTCGTTCTCTAACAGTTTAATACTTATCTAAACCTGCCTTAATTCGTGTTTATTTTTCTTTTTGCCAAAAGTGTTGCTTTATGCTACCTGCGAAAATTCCTAAAACTGCGTCGTCGTATCAACGAGTAATAATTATTTCTTCCTTAAATTTTATTACTAAAATAACAAAAGGTCGCACAAAAAAAATGTTTTTATAGCTAACACGTATAGACGAAGAAGCAATTATGATTTTGTTCATAGTCGCTACTATTAGTTTGGAAGCTACCTGCTGCGCTGCTATATAATTACGCCGCGAGTGACATTTCCAAAGCTTTTGTAAACGATAACGCGGAAGCTGCTACGAAAACTTAAAAAATAAGTTAGTATTGTTGCTTTAATGCATTTGGGAGTAAATATTGAGGAGGCACAAAGCGGGGTCCGACAACCCTTAACTATAGTCCGCGGGGTGCCATTAGAGCGGCTCAAAGAGTTGGGTGTGCCCACGGAACTGCGAGCACCGACTTTGTAAATCTAATTAAAATATCAATATGTTCACTGGAGCCCGCGTTGACAATTTGATTTCACGCCTTGTGCCCTCGCTACCCTGCAATGCCGCGATATTGAATTTTAATATAATGTTACTACACGGCTTTGTTTTTTGTTTGATTTATGAAAATAAATACTTATATGATTATTGACTTGTAAAAATTGGGTGCGAAAAGAGGGCTAGATATTACGTGCACGTCCGTCGCTTCGCTGCGTTACCTATAAAGTTCAACAAAATATAAATAAATTCTACGAATGAGCATCAATTATCCCGGCGACATGATACTTTTCACTACAATAAAGTCAACGACTCCTCCATGAAACTGTCATTTTTATCGTTGAGCAGCGTGAAAGGCTCCAAACTGTCGACGCGCAATCAATACGAACTACCCTTGTTTTTTCTACATAGGTACAAGTTCAGGTAGCAATACAAACAACAATAAAAACGTGACATATCAATCGCCCTTTTTTCTGTCGATGTCACAAATTCGCACAAATCAAACATTGAAGTGTTAAAAATTTCTGATTACAAAAGGGCTTTTAAAGTCGCCTGACAGGGAGCGAGCAGGAGCTTTGTCACACGGAATCATTAGTTAGCAAATGTCAAGCCCGAATCCGCTTCTTTTATAACACAAACAGCCTTACAAGACGTTAAGTCAAACAAGTAGGTAAACAACTCGCAACTTAAACTGTGATTTATAGTTTCTTTTAGTGTTGATCTTAAATACTTTATTTGCGTGTCACTTGTTAGGTGCTGTTTCTACGAAACATTCTGGAGCGGGCCTTAGTTTTTTAGTTTATCTTCTTATGTTTGATGAATGTAAACTTTATGAGATTTTTATAAACACTAATTATAGTTGCATATTAAGTTGGTTTCAGATTGATAATATGAGTAACACCATTAAGTTCATAATAGATTGTCTAAATAGGTAGTAAGGGACAACTGTTACAATGCACGGCTGGCGCAATATTTCATCGCGTCGTTCCGGCAAAAACGTAACCCTTTTTTTTGTTTTCTATTACAATTGTCACCCTTTCACTTCCATTTCAATTAAATAATGTCTGGTCATTTGTGTCGGGCGGGAGATCGGCATTCGGCAGGCCTGCCTGGCAGAGCAGTGGCACAGTGTCGTGTTCGCGCCTCCCTTAACCCTCGCGCAAAGTGCGCGTCATCCTGCAAGCACATTAATCACTCCTATTATTAAACTTGTTATTGTGCTCATTTGAAGATAACGTTTTATAAACGGTGCCGTCCGTTCACAACAAAATAAGCTTTATGTAATAACGTGTAAGCGAATGCTTTCGTAAAAACCGTTGATTAATGATGTTTTATGCTGTATCGATAACAACAAATCCGATTAAAGTTGTGAAATATGTTTTATTTTATGGCAAGTGAAAAGTCGTTCCAGTTCTTTCAGTTCTATCTATCTATCATGGGGGTATAGGTTTCCGCACTTAGTCCTTGAAGTGGACCATTATGCGTGAGCCACGGTGGCCGATTACTCTAACCAGCCCACCTCCCTCCAGAAGCAGATTAAACTTCCCGGTCTCCTCAGGGCATCCGCAAGGGATCTTGGTGTTCCCAGGGTCTCCTCGCGAATTTTGGTAACGCCTGTGCACTCAAGGAGCACATGCGACCATTGCATTCCAGTTCTGTTTTTAACGATAACTTTATTCTAATTCCGAGATGTTTTTTTTTCTGAGCGGGCGGTAAAACCCGCTACTTGAGAAGTCCCGAGGCCGCTAGCCAAGCGACTGTTTCTGTTTACTTTGCAATCTGTGCCACGAGCCACAGTCGGCATGACACAGGTGCGTATGCGTCGCGACTCGCGCCGAAATAGACAGTCACGATGAGGTATTTCCGATCGTAGCTTGACGTAACCGTGCGCCAACGCCGAGGCCTGCCGGAGGCTTACCGAGACGACTATTTCTAAGAAGCACGTAAAATCCAGCGTTCCATTAATTGACGGTTTTCCTTATTTACCTTTGTTATTTTAAGAATAAGTATACCTAAGTGTCTAAACAAACTATTGAGCGTTGTGTTATTCATTAAACGGTAGTCGTAGGTCGTTCATTATCATTACCTACACCTGCTTTACATATCTGCCCGTTACAATTACCTACAGTTAAAATAGGCTTTGGTGTTAGTACATAAGATATAATTATGTAAGAGTCGAGAAATTCTACTGTATAACTATAAATAGATATTTTGATTTTTACCTCTTTTCTAAGAGGAGATCATACGGATGTTTGGGTCGTAGTTACTTGTTTATTGAACGCAAAATATATCGTGGTTCACTACTTTGCACTGCAACAGAGCGTTTGAGTAACTAATATTGCGTAGACACACCATACACGCTGCGTAGACAGCGTAAATTCTTGTAAGACGCTTCGTAGGTGCCGTTAGTTTTGATAAAGTACGAGTAGATTTTGCCGAGAAAATATTGACGTTGCTGGCTTCCTACTTTTCTATCTAAACAAAGAATGGCAGCACCTCATGTAATCTGGGGACCGCATTTAGAGCTCACATAGAAGAAACTTATGCGAAATGATGAGCAAAATATATTGGAATGTGTACATGCTTAAGTTAGCTTTTGGTATAAGCATAAATATATCACTACCTAGATTTTTTGTAATTCGCCTAGCATCAGCTAACGAGTTAAACTGCCATATAAAACCAATAATGCAATTAGGTGCAGGATCCCATGTTTACAATCACATTTCTATGAGTCAGACAATAAGTAAGTTGCTTAAGTGGACTCAACCGGAACAGAACCAGTATTTCGCTAAAGCCTTGTTTATGTGCAATTATGTAAATATCGCTATTTCACTGGGATTTTACAATATCATGCAAGACATAGGTACGAAAGTTTCATTTGGCTACGGAAAAGGGGAAATCCTATATGGTTATAATATAATTATGATTCAATTCTACAAAAGCAACAAGGTCTGGGTTTTTGTAGCAAACCGTGAACTGTCGTCCTCTACTTTGTAAAAGGTTAAATACAAACTACAAAATTATCCTACATGTGCCAAGGATTTTAGAAATTAAATAAATAAGTAAGACATTGAAGTTTTCGCAACATTTATCTATTCTGGGACCAATCTAAAGCTTGGTAGTAGGTATTGATAGATGCTGATTCAATAGCAGAGTTTAATGGAAGTTCAATAGCATGTGTTTAAAAAGCCCATGTCCAGCAGTGGTTCGCTGGTGCGTGGTGTGCCTATGATCTAATTTACATTCTGTCACTTTAGCCCCAATTGTAACGATCTTGGGTGAAATGACTGACTCCATCCAACGGATGGACAGCAACGGATTTTGTTACCATGGAAATAAACCACAAAAGAAAAGATCTCCAGCCTACAGACAGTTCAGGGGCTCTAAAATGGCCGCTTTAGCAGAATCTTAGTATGAATCACGTTTAAAAAAAAAATTAAATGGAGTTTATGCTCATAACTTAAAAGTCCATTTTAAGAATTTTACATTTTTAACGTGATTCATATTACGATTCTGATAAAGCGGCCATTTTAGACCCCCTGTATCAGGCAGCTATTCTAAGTATAGAATAAGCACTACTAGAAGTAGCTAGACAGAATAGTATGCGGAGATATTCCTATCATAACGAAGTTATGTAGATAAATATTGCCGGTATTCCCCAATGCAGGTATTTCCGGAGCTCGAGCGCTGACACTCACACTAGCACTTGAGACTTGAGAGGTAGCAGTATCTTACGCAATCAGCATGATGTAGATTGTGGTTATTTCATAATTTGTAAGATATCAGATACTTACATTAGAGGTTACGGATATGGGACTGTCCTGTATTATCTTCATAAAGGGAAGAAGGAACACCGGAAAAAAAATCTGTTGTTCCCTACAAGTGCAATACGTAAGTATATACGTAAGTATTGCACTTGTAGGGAACGGTCAAAACGTACGGAACAGCTGATTAAAAAAAAATACCGATGATATTCTCTGTGGGGGTTCAGATGTACTGAAATGTGAAACCATGTGTGCGTCAGTCTATTCCACCCTGTATAATGTCCAAGTGGGTAAGTACTATACTTGTACCCAATAAAGAAAATGTTAACTACCCACAGCCTTACTTCATCATCATCATCATCAGCCTATTAATGTTCCCACTGCTGGGACCCAGGCCTCCTCTCTATGAGAGGGAATGGGCTATAATCCACCACGCGGGCCCAGTGCGGATTGGTAGATGTCACATGTCTTCGAATTTTTGGACATGCCGGTTTCTTCACGATGTTTTCCTTCACTGTTTTGAGAGCAGTGGTAATGAAATAAATTACACAAAGTAATGCGCCTGCCTGGGTTCGAATCCACGACTTATTGTTCGTAAGTCGGGGCCGACACCTCTGGGACACCGCTGCTCCCAGCCTTACTTCGTCCGAAACATTTAAATTTTTATATTTCCAATTTGTGTGAACAACGACGATACGGCGTATTCACTTCCTGAGGGATACCTAGATTTTCATTTCAAACTAAAATTATAGATTCAACTTTGAGCAGCGACAATTACTAAGTAGACATCAACTTAATTGAATTGCAGAGATATATTTTTTTATGTTTGATTGTTCTATAGACAGTGCAATCATTTTAGTCACGGCGTGCTGTTCGAGATCATTGACATACAATACCTCAAGTCAATGGCACAATGAATACGTTACCTACTTATCGACAAGGGCACGCCATGCGCCATGCAGGGAATTCCAAAACATGAATATGGTTAGGTTCGCGCCGCGTCCGACGCGTGGTCGACGACACCTCTGCCAAATGTTGTGAACATTCACTTTCACGATATTTAATCGACAAATATTAAACATCTTTTTCCTTATAGCGGTAGGTACAGCCGCCTAGCCGTGGCCACAGCACTGCCTTCCGAGAAAGTTTTTTTGAGTTCGTAAGTTAGATAAATTATTGTTCAAGTGAAGGCAATGCCTTGGGGAACAATACGAACCGCTCTTAAATTCATCTCGCTATAGACCCTGTAAGAACCAAGTGTTGACCTACTGAGAGATTAAGGCTTACCTTTGGTCATTTGAATTTGGAATATTGTGTAACAATAAGTTAGATCCAAAGATACCTAGTCAAATAGTGGATGTGAATCACCGGCACCTAACAATGCAATTAACGCCTTTAATTGCATGGAGTGCTAAGAATCAGAAACAAATGAAGAAGTAAAATTTTATTAAACGAAGATTCTAAGGATTAATTATTAAATAAGTTAACGGAAATCACAATAACTTGTCCGACAACATTTATGATAGGTACTAGAAATAAATTCTGAGTCACAGTTCTACTAACTTAATTATTGATGTATTTAATTAGAATGTATGTGAAAAAAATCGGAGGAACTCCCCGAGCTCGTTCCACGTCACATCGGACAATCGATGACGGCGAGAGAGACGCAAACGGAACTAAGCAAACCGGTTCGGATCTACTCGTACTACACATTAGCATTCAATGCGAACGGTCTGGCTCAGATACACACACCATACGCCGCATACGCGAACTCATAGCGAAGTTGTTTCACTTGATCATTTACAAATAAGCAGTTAGTACCATTGAATGTAATGTATAAGTAGACATAGCTCACATTATTATACTCAAATATCTTACTTACTTCTCGAGTTATTTGTCTGGAAACAAGGTAAAGAACGTTTAAAAAAAATCAAACGAAGGGTTTCCTTAGCATGACTGTACAAACAAATACTAAAAGAGAAAGTTACTATTGTTCATACTATTGTGAATGCAACTTTTAAACATGTTGGCACTGTTGGCAGGTATCCAAAAAGAAAACAATTACTAAAAGGTACCGCTACGCGCTGCACCCTCATTTTAAAATAATAATAGTTGAAAATTACACGCCCATAAAACAATAGTCCGTATAAACGGCGAGCCCGTCGCGTCGGACCCGTCCGTAACTATGTCTGCAGTTTACAGTTCTAAATTTAACAAAGGCTAATTTTGTTGCATTTTATTACTTTGAAATAGGATCAGCACCCATTAGGGCACTTTTTGCCACGCCTTTTATTAGGGTGTCGTCCGAAGGCCGCGCGGTGAAAGACAAAGCGGTGACCGGAATTGCTCGCATAAACAACGTCTGACGGCTTCTTTGCTGGTTTACGACCGTCCACGGCCGCTGGTTTGCAGCAGGCGGCCCGCTCTAATGAAACGGCCATAATCTTTGAATTTGCACACGCATGCCTCGTAAAATTAATGCTTGAAATACTAAATTAGATCGATGTATGGACAACTCCAATTAAATTATTTTATTAGGGTAATTTCGTCACCCCGACCGGATGATGTGGATTACAGAAAAGCTTTCGATACCGCACACAGGTACAGTAACACTCCAAAGTATCACATCTGGGTGGTCTTTGGAGTTCCGGAATACCTACCTCAGGCGTATCATCAAATCCTTGTTAACAGAGCGGGTTATTATAGCTGAGAAACAATGAAACAGCCGTTGAGTGTGCATTAGTATACCAGTACCTATACCTACTAATATTTTCTTAATTAAATTACCAGTAAAGCTTGTCTTGTAGTGGCGATTTTACATACAATTATACATATGTCGAACAAGATGGAGATTATCGTCTGTCATAGGCTATGCAGGAAACAGCATCATTGAACATATATTTTCTATACCATTTCCAAAGAAAAGGCATGTCATTTGAACATTCGACTCTGCAATTGCAGATTTTAAGCCAATGAAATTCGTGCTCGAGTATTTCTCAGTAAGAAGGTTTCTTCGTATAGAATATCGTATCCAACTGTTGGCATCAAGCTGACAGAAGAACAACAGCATGCTTTACAACAAAATGTTTCAAAACGAAATTAGTAAAGAAATTAAGGAACAAAAAAAAACGTTATTTGGAAGGGTGGCAATAAAATAAAAGATCGTAACAAATGACTCAACTGCCCGAACGCGCCTCACATTAAAATACATGTTAATGGGAACACGTTGTTGTAACCCTTTTCTTTGTGTACTTTTTGTTTTATTCAGGGGTCAATGCGTACTTTTTGCTCTACAACTATGAAAAGGTTTATGAATCAATTAATTAAATGTCTCCACGGTCATTGTCACTGTGTAAATATGTAAATGAGTGAGCAAGTAACAAAGCTGTGATTTATTGGTCATGGTCATAAAAAGCTTGTACTAGTACCAGCCGAGGTGAGAAATACGGAACATTTGTTCAGTGCAACAGTTAAACAATATGAACGACTTGTAACAATAACAAAACAGGATTATACCGGACTGGGCGCATCGAGGAATAGTGTGACACGGAAAAATGTTAATCCATGCTGAATGGGAATGCTAAATATAAAGGCAATAAGTAAGTCTAGCCCAAGGACTCCTGTACCCTAATCCAATAGTTTCTGCATCTGGGAAATCAAACGATACAGCGACAGTAGAGTAGATGAGAGATATTAAGCAGTTGGTGTACACATGAAATAAAAATATCACATACGTTTTTATAAAACATTAAAACGAATTTACGAGTAGGAACTTATCTAAAAGGATGTGGTTTACGTCGCGATATGATATTAACTACACTATAAAAGTGTTAATATTATCTACAAATTATTGTAACGTGTAACAAACTCTTAATTGTGAACTTTTAAGTTTAACATGATTATGCCCATATATTGGTGCTAGTTAAGATGAGAATAGCGGTCATTGACCCACCTACATTTATTAAACTTCTTAACTTTGAAAACCAAAAATAAGCCTGTTCAAGTCTAGAATCGTCATCTATCGTGATCTTCAACATTTTTTGTAATGAAAAACGGTTACACGGTTTATTTGTTTCCATTCGTACGAAGAGATATTAGGGAAAGGGCAATGACCGCTATTCTCAACTTAACTGGCACCAACTATAGGCATGATACATACCTACCTACCCCCTTACCGTATTATAGTTAATATAATAATTACGCTTACACATTGTTGTATTGCCATAATCACCATGCTTGTTGGCTTATTATTAGGTCAGTACGATAAGTGCGTAGACCAGGCAAAGATTAGGTAGCAAAGAGGAAACACCAAAGTACAAAAGCTACTACTTATAGTGTTAATGATGATTATCATTAACACTATAGTAGCTGCCACCAAAGCTATCTAAAGTGATCTATTCTGAAAGTTAGATTTAAAAGTTTGTAAAAACTAGTTAATATAAACAAGGGAGCTTTTCGTCTTGAGTTACTTGTCCTAGTTTTTAGGGTTCCGTACCCAAAGGGTAAAAACGGAACCCTATTACTAAGACTTCGCTGTCTGTCCGTCTGTCTGTCACCAGGCTGTATCTCATGAACCGTGACAGCTAGACAGTTGAAATTTTCACAGATGATGTATTTCCATTGCCGCTATAACAACAAATACTAAAAACAGAATAAAAATTAATATTTAAGGGGGGCTCCCATACAACAAACGTGATTTTTTTGCCGTTTTGTCTAATGTAGGTATAGATAATGGTACGGAACCCTTCGTGCGCGAGTCCGACTCGCACTTGGCCGGTTTTTTTTTGTTATTTCGGGTCAGCGCAACACGTTTATTTCTTCCATTCTCCCCTGTCAGCCATCAATACACACACTCCCACTCCTTGTCCTTTCGTACCATAATATAACACACAATCCATCTATCTCTTCTTTGGTCTTCTTCTCTCTCCATGTATCAACATTTATAACATTTATATTCATAACTCTTTTAGCTACAAGCATTTCATCCGACCTCATCACAAGCCCAAACTTTACTGTTTAATTGGCGCCACTTTCCTACTTCCTTTACTTTACTTGTTTTTTACTTCATCCACTTTTGTCGCTCCACACATCCCATCTCCACATTCACTTATCTGCTACATGCAATCTCTTTTCCGTCAACCATCTTCTTCATGGCCCAGCATTCCCATCCATACAGTAAGACAGGTCACGGAATTATCTATAGATTTGCCCCTTAAATGCGGACTGGAAAAACTTGCGACCCACGAATACCCCATGAATTCGTGCATCGCAAGTTGTTCATCCGATTGTATCCGTATAGTTCTACTGTTCAGTTCTACTCACCCGATGCGTTACGTATGGGTCTACTTTGCCATCTCCTTGGACAAGCGTCCCGGAAGTCATTGAAGCTCTTGAGTGCTGAATAGAAAAAAGATGTCATAGTTTATTTCGCTTCATAGGGGACAAAAAATAAATCATAATGCATGAAAGAGCAGCGGGCTTGCTTGTCGCATTGCTAGATATAAAACAATATTGACGTTAGACTAGGCTTAACACGGACGGATATGTCAAAGCATAAAATATTACAAAAATAATCATTATTTACAGAAAAGCATGAATCAATGAAGAAAATCAACCAAGGCAGGAAATCAGTAAGATGAGTCGTTCATCAACTCGTCCCACATGCCCACGGCCCATTTGGGACGAGTTGATGACCTTATTCCAGCATGATTTAAATAACTGTAAAGGGTTTTAGTTTAGTTCATAAATCGTTATCAAGTTCCACCTATATGGACACTATGGACAGTGGCGATATTAGAACTCGTGGGCGTGAGAAAATTTTTGTGGGAACTACATTATCAACGACATATTACATTTTTATTAAACAGTTTTTAATAATTTCATGCACACAGATTTGTGGATGACTCCATTGTGGAGCTATCATCAAGAAGCCTATAAAAATGTGCCAAATAACATTTAGTTCTGGGTAAACAACATTATGGTTAAAAACCAAATTTCGGACAGAATTAATAAAAATATTTTAAACAATTTTTTCAATACACTTCCTCGAAAACGGGTTCTTATCGCATTACTATTAGGTTCAACATGCAATGTCTTTCACACGCGTGCGTTTTCTTCATTTACCCGCATGTGCGTGCGGGAATAGTACATTTTGATACAAGTGGAGAAAGTTTGTTAGTGCATCCGAGGCGGAATTATAACTCCCGAGCCGTAGGCGAGGGTGTTTTTGAGCCGAGAACTGCAATAACAAATGTCCACGTGTATCAAACGACGTTTTTCAATACACTTTTGAAGAAATAAAATAAAATAACGAAAAATATGATTTCAATTTTCTTTTTTTTTTTTCGCGCTTTGCTTTCGCCCGCGCCAGGTTGAAGGAGAGGCAAAGGTATGAAGCCGTTTGACAGCCTAATATAAAAAATAGATTTATTTTATATTTTTGAATTCAGAACACAATTATATGTTAATTTGTGTATAAAAGTAACTATTAGTTTTTAATAATCATATTTATCTATGATATTCCGGTTATAAACACAATTTGAATATTCAAAAAATATTTTTACCGTAAAGAGGCGTAGTGCTTTGCCGAAATTAAAAAAAAAAACTTTCACCTCCGAGTATAGGCATTGAACCAATTTGGACTAAGTATAGGTTTAGTTATCTGTGGCAATTTTCATTCCCGCACACGTGCGGGAAAATGGAAAAAAACGCACGCGTGTGAAATACATTGCATGTTGTACCTAATCATAGTGCGTTATGTACCAGTTTTTGAGGCACTTCCTCATCACATCCACATATTGAAAAAATAGTCCACAGACTATACTTATACGAAGTTCAAATCGGTTCAATGTCTATAGTCGGAGGTGAATGTTTTGTTTTTTAATTTCGGCAAACAATATGCGTCTTTAAATAGTTTTTGAATATTCAAATTGTGTTTAAAACTAGAATATTATAAGTAAACATGATTATTTAAAACTATTATTATTTACTTTATGAACAAATTAACATTTATTTGTGTTCTAAATTCAAAAATACAAAAAAATAATACATTACTGCAGAATCCAGTAAATAAGCCTTCCTGGCCAAGTATGAGTTACGGTTATATACGAGGCCAGGATGGCTTTCTTACTGGTTGAGGTTTGTATAATGCTTTTCTCAAAAATGAAAGAACGTTTAACAACAAATTCGTTTAATTAATATTGAAGGTTACATTCTTAGTAGGGCAATTAATAGATATTGTGATCGATTTACCGGGGGCTTTATATTATTGTTTTTGAAACTCCATGTTAATTTTAGAATGGAAAGTTTTAATCCAACATAATTTATAAACTGAAATGACTAAATACAAACATAAAATCCCACACTATACTTCTACAACATTACTAGGTACAAAACGCAACGTGCATACTTTTTCTGCGTCGCGTTAAGTGGCACATACTATAAAATGGCTGCAAAAATATATGTATCTCATAAAATGTCATACCAAAAATAGAGATAGATATATTTTTGGAGCCTCGGGATCCTATAACCGTGTTTTAATGGCTAAACTCTAATCTGTGTCTGGTACTATGTTTTTTTTTTAAAGCAGATCTAAAGAGGATGACCTACTGTCCAGTAAGTAAATTACATACTTACTTACTGGACAGTAGGAGATTCTAAATTTAAAATCTCGCTTCTTACTGGACAGTTGTGAATAAGTCTCCGGTAGAGTTCACTTTCTGGATACTTTTTAGAGATGTTATGGCAACATTACATACCATTTTTGCGAAAATACTATTTTTTATATTAAGCTGTTTAACGGCTTCCTACTTTTGCTTCTCCTTCAAACTGGAGAAAGCAAAGTGCCGAAAAAAAATAAAAATAAAATCATAGTTTCCTAATAATTCATGACAAAAATATTTTTCGTTCTTTTATTTCTTCAAAAGTGTATTAAAAAACGTCGTTTGATACATGTGGACATTTGTTATTGCATTCGAGGCGGAATAACACCTGGGGCTGCGGGACTGTTCGAAAGAGATACTGTGGCCCCGGAACACAAAGGGCGATGAAGGAACATGGATGTGTTTTACTCTGTAAAAGTCTGAAACTCCCTCCTGCTCCGCCTAGAGCGGGAGGAATCATTTGATGATATCCCATCAGAAAAAAAGGCGGAATTAACACCCGAGCCGATGTACTATTCTTTTGCCAGTTTACTTACATACTAGGACCACCAGGTTCATGTAAGTGAACTGGAAATACTAGCCAGTTTTTATCATTCAGAAACAAAGATAACT
Organism: Xestia xanthographa; assembly: GCA_905147715.2. Lineage (NCBI taxonomy): Eukaryota > Metazoa > Arthropoda > Insecta > Lepidoptera > Noctuidae > Xestia > Xestia xanthographa. Next base: position 15,792,668 of record LR990655.1, on the reverse strand, counting down.
AAAAAAGAAAAGGGTCTAACATGCCACCTTGAAACATGCCGAGAATTACTCGGCTGGGTGGTTATTAGGGGGGCAAAGTTTTCATTATTTTTGCGATAGGACGCACCGTTTTCGAGATATAAGCAAATTTAGAACCTGCTACGACTCCAAGACGCGCGCTCGCTATGCTCGCATTTATATTACACACCCACTTTCTGTCACAAATGTCGTCGCCACTCCGCCGACCTTCGGCCTACGCTCCTCATGCCAGCTAGCAAGACTTTTAGGTCAATTTTAGCAGTTTTACGAAGTATTGTTTTTAGTTAGTAGTAGTTTTTCGGAATAACCATCCATCGAACATTTTCTCAGATTCATTTCTTCGGACATATGAAAATCGGACAACAAACAATTCATATTTATGATTTTCGGAATTATGAATTTCGGAATTTTAACTATAAGACATTTTAATTTTTCGGAATTATGAAATTCGGACTTTTAATCGGAATTTAGTTTTTCAGAATTTTTGAGTGTTCCCATATTTACGGCTTCAAAAAACCTTTTATCGAATACTACTAGGATGATGAAGTATGAATCAAATACACAGTCTGTAAGTATTCCGCTCCCTGATAAAATAGTTATTATGAATTTTACAACACGTGTGAGGGTGTTCCTTGTTTCGTCAAAGCTCGCGCTACAGCTTGCATAAAGATCAAACGCCCGCACCCGCCACGTGGCCATCCCTTAACAATAAAGAGATACGTGACGAATTCAAATATTTCTAGTGCGTTTATTAGAACAAATAGGCAAGTGTTGTTCTTTGATTTGAAGCATGAAGCGGGTTCAGTTATTTTTTTTTGTTTTTCAGATATAACATTAGAATCGATGTAATAAATGCACAGATTTACCGTGATTTTCTATTTGAGTAAGTGAATTGTTTTTGCAACTTGCGATTTGCAAAATGTTCGAGTCTCAGGATAACAGGTTTTTTTATTGGTTTAGGCATTGCTGTTTCTGAACGTAGATATGATTATTACAAACTTTAAATGTATGTTATCACATAATAAATATTTTTTTGTGTATTTTTTAGGCTGTATTATCAACATGTGTTTTATTGTGTATTCCGTTATCTAAGTACGTGCAATTAATCTATACTATTCTATACTATATATCTATACTAATCTATACTTAATATTATAAAGCTGAAGAGTTTGTTTGTTTGTTTGAACGCGCTAATCTCTGGAACTACTGGTCCGATTTGAATGATTCTTTCAGTGTTGGGTAGTCCATTTATCGAGGAAGGCTATAGGCTATATAACATCACGCTGCGACCAAAAGGAGCGGAGCAGTTTCTCTTTTATGTGACGCAGACGAAGTTGCGTGGGTCAGCTAGTTACATATATTTTTAACAGCTACATACAGAATAATATGTACGTTGAAGTCAAACAATCACACTACTTAGTTCCTGGGCCATTGAAAATAACCTGACATTCTGAGAATCGAACATTTTGCGAATATGACTTCTCCTGACATTTTGCAAACCGGACATTCTGCGTCATATCCGATGTTTAGTTAATACTGCATCCATCTCTTAATAAATCAATTTAATTCCTCTTGTTACTGGTCAAGCGTTATGGACTCGGTTGCAGTTTGTTACAGCTGATGAGCCTGAAACCGATAATACTTAGCCTCTATGCTATGGATACTAATCTCTGAAGGAGTCTCTTTTAAGTATCCATGAAATGCGACGGCAAAAACAGTTCCTCCATAAAAAAGAAGCAACAATTCCAACACTTATTATCGAGTGCCGATCGCACTCGGACGCTTTCAACAGCACTCGATACATTTCACAAGGCGCGCCGCCCTTTGTTCCCGAACAGACACATTAAACGGTTCGCTGTCGGCGATCATTGAGACGTTTCACTTCTGTCCAAATGTTTAGATCCATATCTGCTAATTGACACTATATTTGTCTAATCCACCACACCACTACAGGGACAGTAGGAAACCATTGCAAAACAATATAATCGGATAAGTACGGTGTCTTAGGTTATTAAGTTACATTTATTTTCTACAGTTTCTTCAACTTTTAGGATTATCGACCATCTTCAAACTAAAAGCTTTTGATGGTAAGAAGATCTCGCCTACACTATCGGCGACAAAAACAAGAGTGAGGAATTCATAGCTATTTGCTGGAGAAGTTTAGTAGTAGACCGTATAGTGTAGATGCTTTGGTCATAAGAAATAGGTCTTCCTATTTATAAGACCCTTGAAAACTTTGGCTGACTAAAAATGTTTACAGATAGCAGGTGGAGCAAAACTGTGACCGAGTGGCGTCTAAGTAATGGAAAGCTGGTGTCATGCACAACATTGTTGCCATGGCAGGTAAAATCTGGATGAGTCTGTTACAGAAACGTGGAGATTGACACAAAAAGAAAAGAAGATAGGCAACCTAAGAGATACCTACTTATGACCCCCGAAAGATGGTGAAGTCGGTCTGTAGAGGACAATGATGACGATAATGATGCCACTAGTCATAAAAATGTCTACCTAACCTACTTACGAAATATGTGATATGAAAACAGATAGGCAGTCCTTAGACTACAACTTGAAGTCAAACAAAAATACTACTTAGTTCCTGGGACATTGAAAATCGCCTGACTTTCTGAGAATCGCACATTTTGCGAATATGACTTCTCCTGACATTTTGCGAACCGGACATTGTGCGTCATAACCGATGTTTATGTATGTTTGTAACAGCAGAGTAATTCCGTGACATGAACAATACAAAGTTACAAACGCTATTCTTTTTGCCTATTCAACAATATTCTATTGATTTCCATTCAGTGTAGCACATGCATTTGCAAAGCATTTCTTTGAAACAATGGATTACGAATTTCCTACCTTCCTACGATAATCGTTCGGAATAAGATAGAAAAGTGGGTTCCTAGTACCCAGGTCTATAAGAGTTTGGTTTGCTAGGTAGATAGATAAATCACTAATTATAATGTTATTATCATTTTCTAAAGTACGCATTAGGAATACAAACAAAATTGTGAAGATTTTTCACTAACACGAGCTTTTTCAGTCTCACAAATACATGGTCCACACTAAAACTCCTAAACTTTAGTATATTTCGCTCGCCCCATTACGAGCTGCAGCTATACTCACAAACTAGCACATCGAGTTCAGTCGCCATATCAATAACAAGCATGTGTTAATAATAATTAGTAGGTACTTACTTACATACGAGACCCTTTTATTGAAATGTATGCCATGATGGAATACAATTAGGCTACTGGGCGTCCAATAAATGCAGCTTTCATGCCTTACAAAAATATCACGTTTCACGCGCTCTATCGCATCCTGAGATCCTACTCCCCTTTTATAAAACTATACATAACGTACATTTATCTCGTTACAAAGGAACAAAGGATCTGATACAAATACATAAAACACTTCAAACGTCCAAAGAGGATAATGCCCATCATTATAAATTCATGTGTTTTGTCGTTTACAGTATTTATTTTGAACAGTTTCGAGGGGGAAAACCCTCTTTTCGCTTGAAAGCTCCCGAAAGCGCGTAGAGAAGGCGGCGGGCGGTGCCGCAGGGCCCCGTCATTGGCCCACTGCTCCCCACCCGGCGGAGACTCCGCCCTGGTGGAAAGTCTCCCTGAACCTTTGTGCGAGCACTCATTCAGTAAGCGTTTGCCGCAGTGGCAGGTAGTCGTGCCGCACGAATACGAGTTGCGAACTAACACCCATTTGAATCATCGGCGTCGCTGAGTCAGTGTTGTGCGCGTTCGGACTCTCGGGTGTGATGGTGAATAGTATTCTAGTGCGTTCTTAATTTCGTGTAATGCACGCCATGAGTGATCCAGCTGCTTTGGCAGGCATGTTGCCTTTCGATTCTATCGGACTGTATGAACAGCCAAAACCACGTTTTATCTTTAAAATGCCGCGGGTAGTTCCCGATCAGAAAGCCAAATTTGAATCAGACGATCTCTTCAAAAGACTGAGCAGAGAAAGTGAGGTATGTTATGTTTATTATTACTTAATATATTCAATTTTAAACGTCATAATATAAGTATTTAGCTAAATAAACGCGTCATTGAAACAATTTTAATCGTAAGTGAACAGGAAAATTACATTAATTATTAAGTCATCCGTTTAGAAACATTGTACTTAATTATTTCGTTTGCATTGTTTTCCTTTTACAGTTCACAATTTATTACTTTATTCTATATAGAACTTAATCAATTTGCAATCCGTAGACCGTAGTTTACAATAGGGTCATGTTCAGTAGCTAATTAGTACTTGTGTACGTCAGGTGAGGTACACGGGGTACCGCGACCGGCCGCCGGAGGAGCGTCAGATGCGCTTCCAGAGCGGCTGCCGCGAAGGGCACACGGAGATCGCCTTCACCGCCACCGGCACCAACCTGCAGCTGGTATTCGACCACTCGCCCTACAACAACCGAGGCTGCGACTTCCAGAAAGAGAGCGGCAAGGTAATTAACAACTATATTATTTTCCTTTCATAACAACTGTTATCGTTTCGTAACTAACGTACGAGTATGGTTCATTATTAATCCCTAATAAGGTAATATAGCACGGCGGTGATCGTATGGTTTAGTTATTTTCGTCAATAGTAGGTCATTTCCATCGAAATATTTGTCACACGACAGGGTTTTTCCACGGGTTTTCCAAACGAGGCGAAGCGTGCTTCATGCTCGTACCGTTTCTAAAACAAGCCACTTTGCAGTGAAAGGTATTATAGCAATCAAAGATTTGAGCGTTCTACGCTATTATAAGTTTGTCGGATTATCTCGCAGATGCAACTGCAATATTGGTTTCCCTCAAGTTAGAAAATTTGTTTTCAATACACTTCCTCGAAAACTGGTCCTTAACGCACTATACGATTAGGTACAACATGCAATGTATTTCACACGCGTGCGTTTTTTTCCACTTTCCCGCACGTGTGCGGGAATGAAAATTGCCACAGATAACTAAACCTATACTTAGTCCAAATTGGTTCAATGCCTATAGTCTGAGGTGAATGTTTTTTTTTAATTTTTGCAAAGCACTACGCGTCTTTACGGCATAAATATTTTTTTAATATTCAAATTGTGTTTATAAATAGAATATCATAAATAAAAATGATTATTTAAAACTAATAGTTACTTTTATACACAAATTAACATCTATTTGTGTTCTGAATTCAAAAATATAAAATAAATCTATTTTTTTTATATTAGGCTGTTTAACGGCTTCATACCATTGCCTCTCTTTCAACCTGGCGAGACCAAATAGCGAAAAAAAAGAAAATTTAAATCATAGTTTCATAGTTCGTGACAGAAAAATTATTCGTTATTTTATTTTATTTCTTCAAAAGTGTATTGAAATACGTCGTTTGATACACGTGGACATTTGTTATTGCAATTCTCGGCTCAAAAACACCCTCGCCTACGACTCGGGTGTTATAATTCCGCCTCGAATGCAATAACAAACTTTCTCCACTTGTATCACAATGTACTATTTCAACACATTTCCTCGAAAACTGGTTCTTATCGCACTATAATCATAGTGCGATAAGAACCAGTTTTCAGGTTCAACATGCAATGTATTTCACATGCGTGCGATTTTTTGCATTTTCCAACACGTGTGCGAGAATGAAAATTGCCACAGATAACTATACCTATACTTAGTCAAAATTGGTTAAATGCCAAAATGTGAATGTTTTTTTGATATATTGGCAAAGCAATAATGCGTCTTTATTTTTTGAATATTCAAATTGTGTTTATAAATAGAATATCATAGATAAACATGATTATTTAAAACTAATATTTACATTTATAAACAAATTAACGTTTATTTGTGTTCTAAATTCAAAAATATAAAAAATAACTATTTTTAAATTAGGTTGTTTAGCGGCTTTATACGGCTTGTACCTTTGCTTCTCCTTCAACCTGCTGAAGGCAAAGCACGGAAAAAAAGAAAATCAAAATCATAGTTTCCTGATAATTCATGACAAAAATATTTTTCGTTCTTTTATTTTATTTCTTCGAAAGGGTAAAAAAACATAAAAAACCCAATCGAATTGAGAACCTCCTCCTTTTGGAAGTCGGTTAAAACGTCGTTTGACACACGTGGACATTTTTGTTATTGCAGTTCTTTGCTAAAAAAAAATATTTAATTCCGCCTCGGATGCAATAACAAACTTTTCTCCACTTGTATCAAAATGTACTATTATTTACCATTTTAATGATCATTAACATTTAAAACCAGTATTGAACAGGTACGCGTAACTAGCCTTTTATTTAGGAAAACACGAAACGACTTGAACGATTTTTATGATTTTTTAGTGCATATTTGGTAGGTCTGAGAATAGGTAGGGTATTTTTTTTCATACGCATCAAAATTTCCACGCGAATCAAGTCGCGGACACAAGCTAGTATATTATAAACAATTTTTGATGAAAGAGCAACATTTTCTCATTAAGAGTTTATTGAGAGATTTTTTCAATTAGGGGCTTGATCGTCAGTAGACGGAACCTCAAATATCGAGAGAGAGCTAGGTTACATCTGGACTTGTTCACAGTCCTTAGGAAAATTATTTAAAAAGACAAGCATTAGTGCAATGTTTATCTATATCTGTAGTAACATCTGGGAATACCCTTACCTAGAATTCTATAGATGTTACTGATTGCAATAACACGCATTGCCTACTAATGGATGATACGTATAGGGATTGGAATTAATTGAACTGCTATTGCTTTGTTGAAATACCTAGGATTGTAGGAAGGGAATTAGCAATTAAAAGTACCCAGACATAGATACCTTAACAGACCCATGACTGGTGAATGGTGTTAGACATAGCGTGTCCTGCACCATATGGATTTTATTATAAATGCAGAAATGTCTTGAGTGTTAATACAGCTATGCGGAGACAGCAGCGCGGTGGCCCAGTGGTGGCGGCCCCGACTTTCGAACAGTAAGTCGTGGGTTCGAAGTGTTCGAACCCAGGCAGTCGCATTACTTTGTGTAATTTATTTCATCATCGCTGCTCTCAAAACGGTGAAGGAAAACATCGTGAGGAAACCGGCATGTCCTAGAACCAAATTTGAACACATGTGACCATCTACCAACCTGCACTGGGCCCGCGTGGTGGATTATAGCCCATTCCCTCTCATAGAGAGGAGGCCTGTGTCCCAGCAGTGGGAACATTAATAGGCTGATGATGATGATGATGATGAATACAGCTATGATGATTAAATAATAACAGCCACTCGAGTCGATCTTCAGGACAAGCCGCGCTTGCCTAAGTTGGTCCGTGGATGGGTGACCACTCATTACACACCAAGTTTCCAAGTGCTTTCCTCCGTGCCTCGGAAAGCACGCGGCTGTCATTTGTAATCTTTGACATTCGTTTCAGCCTACAAGTAGCCAGTGGCCCGAAAGTCTGACAACCATCTTACCAGGGTATCATATTACCCAGTATGAACTGGGTTGTGGAGGTCAGATAGGCAGTCGCTCCATGTAAAATAATGAAATTCAGCTATACCGGGTTAGACTAGGAGCCGACCCCAACATAGTTGGGAAAAGGCTAGGCAGGTGGTGATTAAATAATTACCCTGAAACTTGCCTTCTGATAATACCTAAATATACAGGGTGTAAAAGACCTCATCACGAAGCCGCAACCAAGCATTCTGTACATCAAACTAAATAACTTTACGCAAAAATTATTGCTGGGAAACGACTTCTTTTTTTGGGGTGAAAAATCATGTTTTGTGGTAGAACTCAATTTAACGCACTCAAAACATTGTGCTGATGGATGGAGTGAATAGTGTGGGGGTCGTGGAGGTGTTTAAAGTAAAAATCTTACATTAAAAACTTGTATTTAAATTTGAACCCCAATATCTCCGTAACTACAAGGTTCCCAGGTATGGTGTAGAGCAAAAAAATGATCGCAATGACGAGGAGAAAATGATCGCAATGACGGGGAGAACAAGTGCCTTTCGGCTTCGTTAAGAGGTGTTTTACACCCTTTATATAAGTAGATCTTTATGCAATGCACTTTGACTCTGCCTCTGTATGTTGGAAAAAACATTAGTAGGTAAAACTTTATATAGAATGACTAGCAGACGTCACGCGGTTTCACCCGCGTAGTTCTCGATGCCGTGGGAGTACGGGGATAAAATATAGCCTATGTTACTCAGAGTGAATGTAGCTTTTTTTAGTTTATTTATCACAAACATACACACAAAAATACAAATCTTTCCTCTTTATAATATTAGTGTAGATTAAATACCGTAAGTTCCAAAAACACGACGGTCATCAATTCTTCTTAGCGTATCGATGGCAAATTTTCATTACTTATGTTTGGCCCAAAATTCAGCTATGCGAACTCCGCTCGCTGATGCAGTCGTAAGATTGACAAGTACGCAAGTGTCACGGTGTCAGGCCGCAAGATGGACCAGTGTCTGTGATGGAGACACGCCGCATACAAATTTGAGATCCGAGCCGTCCATACGACCGACCTGGGTTCGGAGTCTATTCAGAGATTACCAAGGCAAAATTGATAATTTGATGTTAGAAAATATCTGGAAGGATCAGAAATATTTTGTTTCATCAAAAATCAGTTCCCCTTTTTATAAGACTAGAACGAAAATTTGTTAAGTGCTACAGATCCTCCAGGGAACTACATATTTTAAGCAAATCTATTGTCGATGATTTTTGTCACAGCCTGATGAAAGACAGGAAAACAAAACCTTTATACGTAGGCGAGGCACGCACAACCATTTTCAAATACAACAATAAAATGGTATGAATCATAGTTAATACATTACGCCGACTGCTTAGTAGTTCCAATGTAGCAGTGGGTAATTGATAACCTCATTCGTCAACAGTCGTCAATGCGTACAGTCGCGCGTCATCAACGCACAGAGCTTCCGGCCCACAATTTCATAACCAAAATTAAGACATAAATAACTTTGAAGCTGCTAATAACAAAGAATAAAGGTGTAACACCGCATATAACGCTTCGGTCACGCTCTGGCCCGCTCTGCGCTGTCCGAGTGAATCACTGAGTGAATGACATATTTTTACAAAGAATAATTCTGGTTCCACTAATGATGGGACATGTGAACGAATTCATTTAGGAGCTAACATTATCATTACTAACATACTAACATTACCATTCAAAGAACACAATATGAAAACTGGAGGCGGTTTACTGTTTAGTATGATGCTTGGATTTGGGTTGGGTCGACCAACTGTTTAAGACAACCTTTAATTACCAAAGCTGTAATAAATTGTTAAGAACAGTGTGAGTGATTCTTAACGAACATGATTTGGATTAATCTCCAAAACGGGCGTATTCGTGTGATCGCTCTGGTGCTTTTCAGATATTGATATTTAATAGTAATTATGTATCTCATTAAAAATAATGATATACAAATGGTATATTTTTACTATTGGCATTCGATTTACACAATCAGTTATGGAAATATTTAAGTTCAAAAAATTTTGCAACCAGAGCAATCATAATTGGTCCCAGAGCGATTATAAGTGGTGAAATCAGTGAAATAAAAAAATTAATATTGATAATATATTATTTATTTAGCCGTTTTCAGTCATACCTATTCAGTGTACGTGTACCAGATTATATGTAAGAGAAATGTATTATTTTAGAAAAAGGCAAGGCATATTATCAGTCATACATATAAAAAATACGGAATCTTTTATATAAAATAATGGCTAAAATAACTAATTAACATAATTATAAAAAAAAAACAACTTTTGGCTTAGTTTCATTTCTTTGGACTTAATTAAATTACTTCTAGGTAAATGAGACAAAATTAAAAACCTTTTGAAATAAACTATTAATACAGTCTTTAATAGTTATAAAATGATTTAGACTCATTAAATATTAGTTTTTAAACAGTAATTAAAGAAAACTAACGTTTATAAAGAACATGATAAAATTCTTAAAAATAAACAATTATAAACGTAACTATTTGTAATCATAATGCTTATTAGGACTTAGAATCATGACTAAAATAACATTCTTTTCAAGATTATCTAAGAGATTTGTAATAATCACATTTTCCTTAATGTGATTATTACAAATCTATATATGCAACGAAGATAAAACTACCTCGGAAAAACTTGAATAATTAAATTCTCATAGTCAATAAATCATTTTTTTATCTTGGTCATTCTACGACGCTCAGCCAATTTCTTCCTATGACGTTTTTCTTCAATAAATAATTTATTTCGAGGCATGGTTTCAATCTGCAACAATAGTTTCCATTAAATTTTAGAGAAAGGGTTACAGTTGTGGTAGCTAAATGCAAGGTATGATACCTTGCATTTAGCTACCACAACTGTAACCCCAAGGTAAAATACGTCAAAATCTGTTTATGGGTTTAGGTTATCCGAAAAAAGCCAGGAAAGGTTATAAATTAAAGGTTCTATGCATAGTTCATCGTTTGTCATTGTTACAGTCCGGTACTACTACTTAAAATAGATTTATAACGTACAATTAATGCAAAATATCACCGCTCTGGTCTTTTTGGACAGAGCAATCGGAGCCATAACGATCAGAAAAAGTCACAAAATCATAAATTTTGCCGAATTTAAAAGCAGTAGAAAGTTGTGATTACGTCTCATAAAAAACATCATAACGATCACTTAATTCACATAACAAACACATTCACAAGCTTATTATTGAATTTAAATAACGTACCATAGCAATCATAAAATTCGAGAACCAAATCCAGAGCAATCATAAACTTACCTTCGTAATGTTCGAACGCGGGAACGTGGCACACAGGTATCCTCCTCGATGGTTAGACCACTACTGGCATTGCCCCGCGGAAGGGGAATAGAGTATCTATAACGCGTAATTAGGGATGAGCGCGATATTTTACCTCAGCGCAGAACGATGAGATAAAATGCCCGGTCACGATTTTAAATTCAAATTGTGACAAAAGTATTGTTAGTATAAACTAAAAAAAAATATTACTATGAAGATTAACTATTTGTTATGTAATCTAAATAAGTTTTTTCATTATGATCCTTCTCATTAAAAAGTTAAAGAAATTTTTTTCATTCAATCGGGTGTTGGGTCAACCCAGAGCGATCAGGATTTTAGGGTTTAAGATTTTTTTTTAAATATTTATAATAAATTTATTCATAATATTAGCCTTGTATCACGTAGATTAGAAACCGAACTGACTATAAAAAAATATTTTGAAAACGTTTTTCGATTTTAAAATGGGTTTATCCAGCCCGACACGAAAAAAAATGCCTCTGAAGATCGACCCATTTTTCTCTTTAGACTGTAACGCTTAACTTAATATCAATCAACTTTAATTTCATGTGACCAATGAATAAATCGAGCATCTCGCATCCCAGTGCTGGATCTTTCTATTTGCGACATCAAATCTCGGCGTCTAGTACCTACTACCTACTACTACCTTTATTTCACATTTTTTTGTTTTTGAAACTACAGTTTCATCATCATCATTTCAGGCGAAAGACGTCCACTGCTGGACATATAGTTCTCCTCTAAGTGTCGCCACAATACCCGAAACTGCAGTTTACTGTATGGTAATCAGCATATTGAGACTCATCGCAACCTGTAAAGCTCGAAATATATATTCAAGCATTACACGACGTTGACCTGATTGTCATACCAAAATTTAAAGATCCTGCTGATTTCATAATCAGAGATATAGCGATCCAGGCCAAAAGCCCTTGATAGGTCGCGAAAACATGCATAAATAGGCGTTCCTCTCTCTGTGTAGTACTTATTAGTTTGCTTAACACACAGGTTGGCGGTCTCGGTGGAGATTCTCGGCCTGAAACCGAACTGGTTATCACTGATGTTCAGGTATTTATTCAGTTGATTGATAAGCAAATCAAGCACGTGAGTGAGCAAGTCACAATTGCCATCACCTCAGTTTTCATAAATAGCAGTGATAGCCTAGTTGTGTGACTGACCGTCGGACTGCCAAGTCATAGGTCTCGTGTTCGAACCCAAGGCACGCACCTCGGATTCCTGTGCGTATTGTATAATTATCACTTGCTTCGGTGAAGAAAAACATCGTGAGAAAACCAGCATGCCTGAGAGATGTTTCTTGACGGCATGTAATGCCAAGTCAGAGGCCCATCGGCTTAAAAACTCTGACACCAGTAGGTTTGGCACTAGCCACTCGATGGAGAAAGAAGAAGTTTCATAAGTGCAGACGAAGCCGTACAGAGAATCGCGAGCACTCGAAAATGCGAGATTTAATACGATGCCATCATGGCCATGGAAGTCTCCATGGCCCTTGATCAATATAAATAGCTTTTTAACATCATTAGCTGTAATTATAGGTCTGAGGGAGGTGCACTTACACCCTGCTGTCCAAAAAGAAAATACATAGTAAAGATTTAGATTCCGACAAATCTATCAGAGGCGAAAAGCGAAAATTTTATAGCTCGCTTCGGACGCTCGTACTATTCTTGTTTCTGTTTGCATGAGTAAAAATAACCTAATTTATCCAAGCATATCCTAAAATATTTGAAATAGCTTCGCTCGCTCAGACATCTTATGTCCTTTGCGTGCATAAACTTTTCTTTATAAACAGGCAAATAAAAACCTACCACATTCGAGGTGGATGCTAAAATGTTCAAGCTCGCCACGCTCGCTCTGGAAGACTATTTTTTTTTCGATTAGGCTTTTCTGTTTAAATTGACAAAGTTACTCCTTTTGTACGAATTGATAACCGAAATTCTAAATATCGGAGGTAAAGTGCAAAAAAATTCGAGCTGTTATCGTGGCACTGAAGATGCACCCTCCCTTGAAATAATCTTGCCGGCGCCTGGGGGTATCGTTAATTGATGCTGACTACTCACTTAATTACATCCTTTTATAAGGTTTTATAAAACTACTAGATTTTCACAATTACTATCCTATCCCACGCAAAACCAACTCTAAGCAGACCCTTCTCTAGAGAACTAAAAAATAGTTCTAAAGCCGTTAAACATCACACCTATTTCTGTCAGCATATATCTTTCAGCACGTTCTTTGTGTGTATTTACTTATGTATAATATCTAAATCGCTTATAGAGGAGCACATTTGGTGCCGAGCTCCGGACTTATTGAATGTAGCCCCCTTATAGAGGAGCCCGCCTGCTGCGCCGCTGTATGAATACTTATATTTATTTACACTCGGTTCATTTAACAAAGCGCTCGAGTGTGCACGAGCCCTCGTCTTGTAACGATGTTTTATTATAGCCTACTTCAAACTACTCGTAGATTTCATATTCAATTTAATAGGTCCAAATGATTCGTAAATCTCAATTCGATTGATTATACGTAACTTCGTGTTGAACGGAGACGCATCTGGAATTTACAAATCAATAAGGCTTAGTAACGTAACAGATTGAAAGTATCTAAGTACTTACTTCTATACACTTAATGGTATTTACTAATGATCTACTGCAGGGCTACTCTACGGACATCCCTGTCTCTTTGGATTAGTTTCCCAAGAGATGATCTGTCTGTCACACATCCCCCTTCTAATAAACCGAGCGTACTTGACTGTAGGGAGGACGTAATTATAGAAAAAATGGCAGCAGTACTTTTCTCCCTCGGGAAAGGGAGAAAAGCATTTCCCCTGAAATCGATAGTGGAAAAGCGACGCCGTTGGTGGGCGTCCCGACGCCGCGCCCGCCCAGACAACATGGCCGCCGCGCGACGTCACTGTACTCACTGTATCCCTTCTCGTTATCCCGACGTGATCGTGACTTTTATTTGCAAGGTTGTTTTTTAAACTTTTATTTCAAAATACCATTAAAATTATTACTTTATCAACCAAAATTGCATTTCTGCATGTAACAACGGGTAATGGTAATTTTAAACATACGGCAGGCGTTGGTTTCAGTATTACGTGTTTAAAGCAACCTAAAGACAAGTTGTTATTAGTTAAATTGCAGCCTGGTCGAAATGTGTGGCACAATTAAAGGTTTGTTGGAAGCGGATGCGGCAGCCGGAACAAAGGCAGCACGCGATCTGGATCGACACACGTCTGCCTTCTGTCGTTTTGTCCTTCTGCTTTGTTACTGGAACTCACAATTATCTTGTTCTTCATAAATGTTTTCATATCAGACCTAAATTCGTTCTTATTTATGTTTTTCTATGTTATTGTCTGTCTACTACAATAATACAATAAACAAAACATAACATCACACCTGTAATCCCCGAAGGGTAAGGCAGAGGTATAAGTATCTAATAGTACACCCACATTTTGCAGTTATGTTTAAGTACCGTGTAATTTGGGGTGAGCATATTGCCATCAACCGGGCGCACAATCCCGACTCCGAAGCTGCTACTGAGAAATTCCTGATGGAAAAACCCAACAATACTTTGCCCGACCAGGGAATCGAACCCAGGACCTCATGTTCAGATCGCGCTTGCGACGTTGTGACCACTAGACCAACGAGGCAGTCTACTAAAACAATAAATTGTAAACAAAACGCATATTTTTCAAGATAAACCCAATTCGTCGAATCTGTTAAAGCGTCGTCCAAGAATGGACACATCTACCTGTTCACTTTTTTTTAAGGATCACTTCCGAACCATATGTGACTGATAAATGAGTTTCAACTTTTGCCACCAACAGAGTGCCAGTTTTTGTTTATATTTTTTGTGCAACATCTTAAAAGTAGCCTTTTGTCAACAGGCCCACATCGTATCCCGATTTATAATGAACGGCGTGTGCGTGAGGTGGCGGGGATGGATCGATTTGGAGAGGCTTGATGGTGTCGGCTGCTTGGAGCTGGATGAGGAACGAGCGGCGATCGAGGACGCGGCGCTGCGCGACCAGATCGAGCGGTACAACCAGCGCCTGCGCGACTTCGAGGACAAGCAGCGCGCGTACCGCGAGCACGGCGAGGAGCTGCGCGCGCACTCGCACGTGCACCAGCGCTGCCACCCGCCGCGCCAGCCGCCGCACGCCGCGCACCCCTCTCACCCGCACCCGCCGCACCCCGTGCACATCAAGCCGCACTCACAAGGTGCACTCATCTCCTAAACACCGAGCTACCACCACTTCAGCGACACCAACTCGCCATTAGTAAGGGGAACTATGAAGACCTCGAGACGTATGCAACAAGATGTCACGTTTTTGCGATTTATAGACCAACGGTGACAATGAGAACGAAGACTTTACGTTACAAGCACGAATCGTTTCATGTTCCATACGTCTGGGAAGTGCATTATGTTGTAAATGGTTGACGGACTAAAATAACGAAAGTTGTGTGAACTTGTGTGGTTGTCGTTCAGTGATGTAATAATGGCTACAATCAGCCATAGCGGGCAGATAGTCCCAACTCCTTTATTTTACTCAACTGCCAGATTCTGTTTACTTTGAATTGTCTACTAGTTTAAAAGGATTTTCACTAAGATGCGTTACAAGTATGTACTTAGTAATAATTCTTTATACCTAATAACTACCTCCAAACGTTTAACGATTTATCTTAAATCAAACTGAAAGTTACTAGGTACTTATGTGATGGAAGTTACACGTTTTGTACATCACATTTTGTATAACACATCCCCAATAATCACCATAAAGTAGACTTGAAACTACTCAAACTATGAATCTTGTAATAATCGTCATAACAAAGAACGGCTTTTACCAAGCATTTATTACTTTAGGAGTAACGTAACGACTCGTCGCGATTCAAAACATCGGCGATGTATGCAATGTTAGTTATGTAGTTAGTTGTAAGTAATGTAGATATTTGTAGTAATTTCGTCTTGTAAAACTGATTTTGTTTTACGTAAATCATCAATGTTTCAAAATTGATGTAGCTCTTCGATACCCGCAATTACAGACACAATTAAAATAACAATGCACCGTACCCGATCGGGTACGGCTGGGGACATACAGGAGAAGAGACTTATATGTTATAATTACACAAACAGTTTTGTATTTAATCCTTGGATCCGCGATGATGATGACACATTCAAACAACAATAATATTCAGATGTGCTTGAAGGGGTTCGGGCACATCTGAAGACGATCTCGATCAGACAGTTCAGTTACAGAACCTCTATCAAATCAGAAAATCTTTGAACTTTTCTCTATGGTATATTCAATACGTCATAAATATTTACCCACTAGCAAAAACATAGTAGATTTACGTAACTCTTCATTAAGTATTGCATACCTTTCTACTAATACTTTTGTTACAACATAATAGCAATTAGTCGCCATTATAAAACCTGCCCGACATGCTAACTTTTAATGTAAGTCAGTAGAAAGAAGTCAGTACCGTAAAGCATACCTAAGAACAAGTGTACCTACGTATAGCATAGACAACAAACATACTATTATTAAAATTCCGTAACATTTTGTATTCTGATGGATCCAGTCGTTAGGAATTGATTTATTTCTCATTAGGTACTTGTAATTATGTATTATTAATTGACGTTCTTGTTCAGTTTGTGGTACGTGTTATTTATTTTTAAGTTGATTTTATATATATCGAAATATAAAGTATTGTGATAATAATGTAAATAAATCTTTACTGAATTTTACACATGTGATTTTTATTACCCTTACCCACATGTATCAAATAGTAGTCTACAATATGTTTGCTATATTTGAACACACACTTAAATAGCAAACGGTAGTCTAGTGGTGTGACCGAGTTCGAACCCAAGGCACGCACCTCTGATTTTTCTGATTCATGTGCGTATTGTATAATTATCATTTGCTTCGGTGAAGGAAAACATCGTGAGGCAACCAATATGCCTGAGAGATATTTCTCCACGGCATATAAAGCCAAGTCAGAGGTCAATCTCTTGAATAGGCGACATAAAAACTCTGCCACTAGGTTAGGCACACACTAACCACACGATAAAGAAGGAAAGATGTTTGAACATAAACGGCGACCCGATTGGCGCAGCGGTAGTGAGGCTGCCTTACGTTCTTAGGGTCCCAGGTTCGAATCCCGGTCGGAGCAAATGTTTGTGTGATGAGCATGGACATTTGTTTCCGAGTCATGGATGTTTATTATATGTATAATAAGTATGTATTTACAAACAAAAAGTATCTAAGTAGTATATCAACTATCTGGTGTCCACGACACAAGCCTCGTTGCTTAGTGTGGCACTAGATAGCGCTGTGTGTAATGTCCAGCAATATTTATTTATTATTTATTTATTTATAAACGTAACGTTGTCAACGGATCTGCCAAAGGCCATATACTTGTTCAAATTCATCAAAGCTTTTATTCCCTTACGTTTTTTCGTCATCGAAATCTACGGTTTATCGATGTGGTCCAAAGGGCACGGCAGCTACGGCGCGGCGGCGCAGAATGCCTATCAGCAAACTATCTCTGTAGTGACTAGAGTGATCCATGCAACATACAACCGAGCCTGTTAGATTGTAGGCAGCAGTTAAATGGCGTGTGAGATTCTTTTGCAGTTAAAAAACTGCTGGTTCATAGACTGATTTGAATAAACGATTGTTATATTTTTTAGTTGAAGCACTACGATAAAAGCAACTGTTATGACCCTGCTAACAATATTGCGTTTCCGTAGCGTAGACGTAGCAGCTGTATAGAGTTTTCGTAGACGTAACGACAGCAAAGAATTGGCGTAGCTGTTTCGTAGCGTTTCTGTAGCGGACACGTGATTTGTAGCCGTCGCGTAGCAGCGGCGTAGCCGTCGTAGCTTTTTCGTAGCGATGTAGTATTGGCGTAGCATTTCGTAGCTGCTTTGTAGCGTGGACGGCACAGTTCCATAGCGTTTCCGTAACGGGGACGCAGAAACTACATTGTTCGGCATAGTATTGATTGACGCACCAACTGCGTAGTAAGCGTAGCAGTAGCGCTGGATAAAAACATCTGTCAGCTGGGAGTGCAGGTGAGGGACACGTCACAACAAGATATACGCACACAGCATACCGACTCAACATCTCCGTGCAGATACTTTTATGGTGGATATTTTATGCAGTGTGTCTTCAGCGGCAAAGTAGTAGCTGTGTAGTGTTTCCGTAGCGAGGATGTTGACGAATGTGAGCTTTCCGTAGAAATTATGTAGCAGCTTTTTAACGTTTATATAACCTGGCTGGTATCATGGACCATGGTGTATTGGTGTGTCTCTTGGGGTCAATAATTCAATCTTGAGGGGACTCTTCATCTGATTTAACTTCCATTCATAGATCAAGTTTGCGACAATTGAACGCCATGTACATTGAACTCTGCATATTCGTTCATAGTGCCATTTCGTAATATCACTCTACGTTACCCAATATTTCCGCTCAAGCGTTGAAATTAAATATTATAATTTTATTATAATCATCAAGTAACTACCTGTCGTGAGCACTACCAAGGTTTCAATATCGTTTTATTATAATGCGAGGGTGGCGGTCCCTCCAAAGTTACACGCTAGTGAAATTGGACATAATTAGTCGTCGAACAAATGCCAGTCTTGTCCTGCCCGACACTCGGCACTATGGGACACCGTGGGCCGTGATCGCACACGCGCTGCTCACCTGCGCCCGGCGCCGGCGCGCCCCTCCCGCCCTCGCTCATTATACGCAATTTACCCGACTAAGGAAATGTTCATGCTCGTTAAACACAACACACATTGAAAGCTTGTTTTAAACGTAGTTATTACACTTAATGGTAGTGTTTGCTACTCACTTAAAATCCATAAATCTGTAGCACTTCCTAGCACATGTTAATTTTTATGGTCCTGAAAAACGAAACTAATTTAGGTAGGTACTTTATTGATAAATTAGTATAATAATAATATTTTTTATTCACAAATTTGAGACAACCATACAGAGCAACTTAATAATAAACACAAAATAGACAGATCGTTGGATGTGAAATGGTACAATGAAAAGATGGTTTGGTTGTCTATAGTCTGATTCGCCCTATCCCCTCGCGCGTACTAGTATAAAACTGTATCACGAGCGGATAGTCTTCCTCAACCTTAGAACAACAGATTTTCACAAGGTTCCAGTTACAAGTCACATAGCAGCGGTTTGATTACATACTGTATAGGTAATAAATCATGGTACAGAAAGTTATATTAAGTTCAAATAATGGGAGTTGCTGTGTTGTTGTTGTATTATTTTAGTTTCACACTTATTATGTAGCACCTAGTCAGTTAGCATAAATGGTAATAATAATGGTAAATAATGATGCGTCAGTGACTTAATTTGAAGATAGCACCCATGTAAATAAAAATAAAATAAAATATAATTACTAAGTATTTCTCGTAATATGTATATGTAAAACGTAATGTTTGCGGGTAAGAACAATCGTCAGCAATGATCGTATTCAATGTAACTAAAACGAAGACTTTTGTGCGAAGACTCAATCTAAAAAAAAACTAATTTCGTTTAAACCTGATTCGAGTAAGTATATAGGTACAGTATACAATCAGCAGGTTGTGTTGTTTGTTGCTCTAAGCATTTTATTCCTATCTAAATGAAATACCGTTATTTATGTCAGAATGAAATACAGTAATCTCTACTGTTGTACCTAGTGCCCCCAGTAAGATCTACAACATTAAAGCTGTGTGCTGATTTTTGAACAAGGCTGAACCTATTCATAAATAATGAATGAAAGATTTTAAAATACATACCGGATAACAACATAAAAAACCTCTAAAGAATGATGAACGTGATACAAACTATGTGGATACTGAATAGATTTTTGTAAATATTGTAAGGACTAACGTAATGCCACTACATATCTCTACACAAATCATGATGATGTTGAAAGATATTGCAAAATTATACGCGGAACTGAGCATTATCCGGACGACAGCGACACCATTGATGCTATCGTAGGGGTTTATTGTGACGTACGGCACCTTGACCGTCAAAATTGAGCAGGTACCTCCTTTATTGGCCATGATCTCTGATCGATGCCACAAAAAACTTGGTATTTTACAAAGCATAAATCGGAGAACGCTATCCAGAGGCGGCTCACAATGAACCCGTGATTTATCGGAGCATTCTTTTTGCGCAAAAAGCTCAGGTCAGTGTCGGAGCGAAGCACCAAAAGGGCATTTCGTGTAATCCGCGCGCACACCGTGGGAACGGCGACGCACCGGCTCACGAGGCTATTTGATTATGATACTGTCTACTTATTTCATACCGAACATTCATCATATAAAACCACCATGCGGTCAAATGATTACTAACCTGAAAGTTGTGTAAGTGTAAGAAATGGATATTTCAGGTTCTATTTACATGCATATCGTCTTAATATACTAATTACTATTTATCAGCCATAGCTTCACAGTTTGTTACAACGTTTTTCTGATGTAGGTATCTACCTAGGCAATAGGCATGTAGATGTAACTTTGTATGTTATATCCAAAAAGAAAGGCACTTTCGGAAACACACATACATACCTTTACAATACATACCTTTATATTTTATGTAAAATGAGATAAACCCAATATGGGTACCTCTTCGTTTGAAATTAATACAGACTTTCCCGAAATAGTTAAGTATATCGTTAAACCTTAACACATCGTATTTTCTAGCTGTGTTATCTTGAGTGCGATAATTAATTACATTCAACAGATGAAACTTCTTCTTAGCATATCGTTCCAATAATAATATTCTAACCGAAAAAAAGTACATAATAGTTAACTGTTTTAATTGTTACTTTCTTAAAAATTGAGTCTTTATTCCTCTTAAATAAAATAAATAAATTAAATTTATTGACACACACAAGTTAGGTAACATACAAAGCTATGAAACAAGACACATGAGCAAAGTTAGTTAAGAATAGTACAAAAATTGAAGTAGCCTTGGGCCCCAAACTAGGCACAGCCTGTATCTTGGTGGCCCAAATCAGAGGTATAGGCAGATTGCATTCGAAAGTTCTGTGTGACACAGCACAGCAAGGCACAGGTAATAATTCATTAAGGGAATAGTGATTATACAATTTTTCAGAAATTAAAATAATATAATATTAAAATCTTATAATTAAATTTAAAATTAAATTCGTAAAATTGGTGGACATGCATAATTACATCAGTTAACATGGTGACATTATTAAGTCGAAGGTGAAAGAGTGTAGTGTTTGTGCGAGTGTGTATGTGTGTGTGTGAGTTTAAATAAAGGGACACGGAATATCTTGGCTCTGAGTAAGTTTACGTGAAGTGCAAGTCACTTCAAGGGACACAGGATATTTTCTGTTTCATGATAGGTCAGGTCCTGAAGCCATGTTTTTAAAATAATCTTAGCTTCCAGTGTATTTCCAGGGACTCTTAGTGTGGATTTGTTAAATGAGTTAAAGACTCGAATAGGGAGAAAGAGTGAATTCCGGGTAGCAAATACCGTTCTAACCCGTGGGATTGGTAATCTATCAGCCCCTACCCTACCTCTTTGGGTGTATGTAAATTGTCTCCCCGACGCAGCAATAAGTTTAAGAAAAGATTTCAGGATATAAAGCTGCCGAACACGTAAGACTCCTGCTTCCTTGTAGAGTTTCTTGTTTCTATATTGATAACTAGCGGACGTCCCGCGGTTTCACCCGCGTAGTTCCCGTTCCAGTGGGAGTACGGGGATAAAATATAGCCTATGTTACTCGTGGATAATGTAGCTTTCAAATGGTGAAAGAATTTTTTAAATCAGTCCAGTAGATTTTGAGCCTATTCATTATAACCAAACAAACAACCAAACAAACAAAGTTTTCCTCTTTATAATATTAGTATAGATTTGACACACCTATTAGTGTCATCTTATATATTTATTTTACTATCGTTTAATTACAGCAATAACATTCATGTAGCTGTTCATGACAAAAATAATTATCTGAACTTTTTGCCTTCAATACGCCAAGAAGAAGTGTCATCTGTTTGTTGCAACTGTATCGGACACTAAAATACATTTAAACCTATCCACATGATATACAATTTTTCGGGAAAGTCTTTGAGAGTGAATCCACTTCCCTTTACATAATATTATACGTGATACAATGTCGTGCGGTATTCTACCCAAAATAATCGACATTACACGCCAGGACTGCTCGTATCAGCTTTTATAATGAGAGGTTTTCTTTTTGAGGTATTAAAAAAAATCTTAGTTTCCGAGAACTCTATAGATGGCGTTGAACTTATTATGATAGTTGGTGCCAAAGCCAAAACGCTTGAAAAAAAAAACATTGTGTCACGCCACATACTCTCGTTGACTGACACTTTCATTTGCCTAACCTTCCGAATATAACCTAGTTTTCTCGCGCTTTGCATTATCATACTAACTCCTAGCGCCATCTATCCAGCGACTAGGGAAGAGCTAAAAAGAAAATCCCTCATTTTCATAAGCATACCTACTGAGTTTTTTAAGAAACGATGGATGGCCAAAAAAAAGAAAAAAAAAAAAAACTTTATGGAAAGGATGATATGGCAAGAAAGGAGGTGTTTGATGAGATGACGACTAATAGAGAAGTATGGAAGAAGAGATGCTGTGCTGACCCCAAATAAAATGGGGTACCTAAGGGCCGGAGAATGATGATGACACCCTGAGTTATTTCCCAAAATACTGGAAACATAAGTAAATACGTATTTATTACTGTAGCTGGTCGTAGTAGATCTTTACATGAAGGAGCTCGTCCAGGAAAGTAAATACCAGGCACCTCATCTAACTATTTATGTCGCCAAGCAGCGTTGCGGTGTTTAGTTCGTCTTTGGTGCCGATTCCCTTGTTCACAAACTAAACTAAATTTAAGTTGAAAGCATCTTTTTCTTTCTATTTCATTATGAAAAGGACAAAAGATTTAGATTAGTTTAATCTTGTCAAATTAGTCAGCACCTGACGTAATTTGATGTAATTTTAGTAGTCAACTTTTTAATCGCGTCTAAAACTTGTATGGCGCTGATTAATTTGACAGCACATAACTAAAATTTATCTTCTGTCCTTTTCTTAATGAAACAGAAAGAAAAAGATGCACTGAACTTAAATTTGGTTTAGTTTGTAAACAAGGGAATCGGCACCTTTGTCTCTGTAGGTAATCTAACTTTAACAATGACTCGCTAGAAGAGTTGAGATAACTTGGAAGTTGTTTGAATGTGATACCCATCTCACCCGAACTTACAAGGCTTCCCTGAGACACGTGAGTCGACCAGTCTCGTCTCACACTTGAGTGACGCGAGTGCACACGTTTGTGTCGGGCTTCCCGACCCGACGGCTACGGCTACGCTTCTTGCAGGACCAAACCACTATCATCATAGGTACCTTTAGGTAAGTATACGAAGAAAGTACAAACGCAGAACACTAAACTTGTCATACATACTTTACAGAATCATAATGAGAATCTTCTCATTATGATTCTGTAAAGTATGTATGAAACTCAGACACGCTTTTTTCCAGAATGTTACGAATCCATATTTCATCGGGTGTTGTCAAATAAAGACCTTATTTACGTAATCCAACATTTTAATTATGTGAAGTTGTAAAACAGATAAAGCTGTTTATTTATACAACGTTCCTAAATGACGGAGCTGCAGAGCAGATACATCAAATGTTAGAGTTTTATAGCCGAGCCGCCAGCGCCGGCCGCGGCACTTTGAAACCGAGTACCGCCATTTCATCCATATGTTTCCTCGAATTAACGTCTGTTTTCTACGAATAAAACGGCTGTCATAAAGCTCGTTATAGATTTTACGTGGGTACGTACGTTAAACATTATTAACTGTTAGTTTATAATAAAAAATAATAAAGTTAACCCGTTCGAACTCTTCTTTCAGTTTCATGAACAGAAGTGAGATCATAAAATTATAGAATTTAGCAAAGATTCAGTGTAGGCACAGTATAATTAGGAGGTCTGGTATGGGGGCCGAATTGGGAGCTTGTTCTTTTAGTTTTAATCGATAGAGTTAGGACAGTAAACTTTGACCTTATTATAAGCCTATTTATAAAAATGTCGGTTTGAAACGAAATAATAATATGGCAAACTACATAAACCTATGGCTAATCAAAAATCAATCAAATGTAATTAATGCAGGTACTTCAATAGAGCGTAGGATAGTAACATGTAATCCCGCGCCACGTGCGGGATAATCCTGGCTAATTGAGGGCGCGCGGCGCTGATCCCGGGATCATCAGGTGCTCATCCTAACGCACAGCGAACGCTCTCGGGCACTCAGGCGTCATTGATTAATAGTGTCAAACGGCAAAATTAAGGCCCTTCTAACCCTAAAATTTGCAATGTTTGTGGTGGTTCAAACTTCGTTTGAAATACTTACTGTTAGAATAAAGTTCTAATCAGCTTGCATTATAAAGCGGTTGTTACGTCAGTCACTGCGGCCGAATAGTGCAAAATGAGGGGTTTTTTGCGATTTACAAAAAAACTATTGATTGGACTAAAAAAATAAAACACATAAGACCTGCTTTATAGTTAGTTCAGTAGTATGCAAAGTTTCATGATCTAATTTGAAGTACTTTTTGAATACCAGCGGTTTATTATTCGATTTGGAGGTAACTTTAGATTTTTTTTCTATCAAGAAAAGTTTATGGAATCGTGTTTTCGTCACACATAGGACTTAGCATTAATCCTCAACTTTACCATATATTTAATTCAAAATTAATGCTGTATTTTAGGCGTAACGGAGGATCATGCTAAGCCATTTGAGGGAGTATGGGCTCTTAAGGAAAGGGTCATTTTTAACATTGGTAAAATATCTATGGTGCAAGTCTAGTAATGATTCATACAGGGTGTAAACGGACACTTCACGATGCCGTCAACTAAGCATTATGTAAGTGCATCAAACTAAATAAGTAACTTTACGCAAAATGTTTTGCTGAGAAACGACTTTTTTCTTTGGCGTGAAATATCACATTGACGACTCAATGTAACGCACTCATAACATTGGATACTGTGATAGATGAACTGTAAGAGTGATCGACCAAATAAGTAATATTTGGTCGGCTATTTGGTAGCAGTTTGGTTTTTCTGTCTGCAGGGTAACCTAAAACGAAGGGGATAGCATTTTCGTTGAAATACCTAAAATACTATGGATAAATACACCATCTTCTGCCTAGCCTTTTCCCAACTATGTTGGTGTCGGCTTCCAGTTTTACCTGATGCAGCTGTATACCAGTATTTTACACGGAGCGACTGCCTATCTGACCTCCACAACCCAGTAAGTACCGGGTAATACGATACCCCTTGGTAAGACTGGTTGTCAGACTTTTTGGGCCTCCGACTACCTAACGACTGTCAAAGATCTACAAATGACAGCCGGGATCAACGGCTTAACGTGCTTTAATTCCGAGGCACGGAGGAAAGTCGGTATGTAATGGGTGGTCACCCATCCACAGACCACCTATGCAAGCACGGCTTAACCTAACGATCGACCCGAGCGGCTGTTATTATTTAACCACGAGCTCCTCCAACACTAGCACTTTGGAAAAATACACCGAACAAACAATATTCGTTAAAAAGAATTCTACTGTACAAGCAAACTTATCATAAGTTTGCTAAAAAAAAACCGGCCAAGAGCGAGTCGGACTCGCGCACCGAGGCCGCGAGGGTTCCTTACAAACTTTTTAAGGACAAACTTAACTTTGCTGTTCGATCCCATGAAACGGCTATTGCAGCAACCGCAAATAATAAGTTTGTAATAGTAAAATCGCTCTTTTTTTGTTAAACTACATATTTACGGTTTCCAGATTTGTCCCTTTACATGTATTGTCGCACTCCTGAGCAAAGGCCTCCCCCCATTCCTTCCACTTCTCGACAAATTTCGTGATTATAGGTCAACGGGAACTACCAAATAAGTTTCGACCCAAAACCTATAGGGTACTTCCGGTTGACCTAAAATTTTTAATTTGGTTAAAAGCAAGGTACAGCACAAGTAAAGGGAAAATTCCGAAAAATAAAAAAAGTTGAAAATTAAAGTAAATTTTGGTACTTACAAGTTTTCGCAAAAATAAAATTAAAAAAATTATACTAAATTTGCCCATATCTTTATAGCACGTTGACTCAGGACCTTGATTTTTATACACCTAATAGGGACTATAGACCTTAGTATCTGGTATAAATTTCAACTTGCTAGGTCCACCCGTTCCTGAGAAAATCCGTGGTGACAGACGGGCAGACGGACAAGAGAGTGATCTTTTATGGGTCCCTTTTTTTACCTTTTGAGGTACGGAACCCTAAAAATGGGATTACTTATAAAATTAATTGAACTGTGTTTCTGTGAAACATTGGAAATAAAAACAATACAAGGAATGAACATTATCTGCGAAACAAAAATCTATGAAATTTCTGTCTGCGAAATAAGGGGACACCTACCTATTACCATGTTTGCAAAACAATAAATGATTTGATTTGTGTTTTTCTTTGTCAAAATCGATTTTTTCGATATATTATTTATTTCGATACAGGCTCGGAAAAAATTACGATTTTTAATAAAAATCGGCTACGACACTCCTGCGAGTATTCGCTCGAATCGCTCGATATTTCAATAAGTTTTGATAACATTATTAATATTATTAGTTTTTTTTTTCTAATATGGTCAGAAACAGAAATACCTACATGGAAGGTGGACGAAGCCGGAAATAACAATCAGAAAATTTACAAATTTTTATCAACAATGATAAAAAATTGTGAATTTTCTGAAAATAAAAAATAAATCTGTGACTACATACGTCTTACAGTCACACAATACGAACAATATTTTAATCAACATACAACCTAGCACTGGCCTGCAAATTGCAAAAAACGTGAGAAAATTTGAATTTCGCGGACTACCCTTGAGCATCAGCCTTAATCGCCATGGTGTACCTACAACAATTTCGGACTTAGGTACCTGCAAGCCCGAAATTGTTTCATTGATTTATGAAGTACTACACCGAGGAAAATGATAGAAACAGCAATGAGAGGTTTTCTTTTTGAGGTATTAAAAAAAACTTAGTTTCCAAGAACTCTATAGATGGCGTTGAATTTACTATGATAGTTGGTGCCAACGCCAAAACGCTTGGAAAAAAAAACATTGTGTCACGTCACATACTCTCGTTGACTGACACTTTCATTTGCTTAACCTTCCGAATATAACCTAGTTTTCTCGCGCTTTGCTAAAATCAGTTTTTTTAGGTTCCGTTTCCTTGCATTATCATATTTATCATACTAACTCCTAGCGCCATCTATCCAGCGACTAGGGAAGAGCTAAAAAGAAAATCCCTCATTGCAAAGTACTTGAATCTAGTGTGTTGGACCCTTGGACTGGACCTGAAAATGATCATGGTTGTTATTTCTGTAATCTTGTTGTACCTATTTAGAAAATTGTACAATAAAATCAAGCCTGCAAATGCGAGAAAATGCAAGCAATAACTGATTTTTCTAACGTGGAAAATATTTTTTTTCCGGACATGACAAGTAAAACCAGAGCTATTGCACTCCGTGTGTAGGCATGAGATAATTACCTACCGCTTCGCGCATATTGAATATGCAAGCTCTCTAGGGATGTCGCGCTCCAGCCGTGCGTAACTGCGTACGTATGCCGCGTTAATTTTTCGCGCTCTTTTGACCTTGCGTCGCGTACCTACGTACTCATACTTCGTGTTTGTTAACTGACTGATTTATTGTTCATTAATCATTACTAGTGAAAATGATAAGCCGGATAAACTGTTGCTGTTAATAAATGTAGAAAAAAATATGTCTTTTTATCTAAATCTCACTGCTCCATGTCCATGCTTCCCATCAGAGTTTATTTTAAAATTACCTATTTGTTAGATTTCGCATTTATGCTGCTATTAAATTTAATAAGTAATCGTAATTTTAGAGAAGGCAAAATATATGAATGAGACATTATAATAGAGTAAAACAATTGTAATTACAAAAGTTTTAATTAACATTTAAATAATAATACATTAAAATACAAAAATGTTGGTAGTATTTTATTTTGAGTACTTGAGGCAACCCTACCGACCGGCCATTAAGCAGTGAGACGCCGAATAAAATACGCTAACGCGTGGCGTCAAGGCATAATTTTGGACGAGCGGGCCCAGTTTAGGTATTTATAATGTCGGCTTTCTTCAAGATCAAAGGAGTGCAACTTCTGTACGTTATCTATTCTGTGGTAAAACTCCCGCCTACTTCTTCTTACTGAGTTCTGACAGAGCCCAGAGGAATATTACTGTGCCAGAGGCATCTATCGGCAAGTAGCGTTTTATAAGCAGGCGCAGCTGCTCCTGACATTGACGTATCTTTGTTGATTGCCTTTACAAAAAATGTTTTAATAATTTAAAAAAAAAACGTCATCTTGCCGGTGGTGCTGCCAATCTCCACTTATTTCTCAATACCCATATTGAGTTTAGACCGATACTTACTCAAACTTCCATACTTACAACATGGACCTAAAAAAAAGGCGGACGGAACTAAAATGGCGACGGCGCGGCGTAACTGTGTGTGCGTGTATAAAGGGATGCCAGATGAAGGAAAATTTTACCCATTTAAAACAATATTTCAATTACCTTAACAGCAACAGTTTATCCGGCTTGTCATTTTCACTAGTAATGATTAATGATCATTAGATCAGTCAGTTAACAAACACGAAGTACGAGTAGGTAGGTACGCGACGCAAGGTCAAAAGAGCGCGAAAAAATAACGCGGCATACGTACGCAGTTACGCACGGCTGGAGCGCGACAGCCCTAGAGAGCTTGCACATTCAATATGCACGAAGCGGTAGGTAATTATCTCATGCCTAGACACGGAGTGCAATAGCTCTGCTATGGGTGCTTCAGTTATTGATAAAGGAGACGGCGTCCGGACTTCTAATACCAACTTAAGGCTGATGCTCCAGGGTAGCCCGCGAAATTCAAATTTTCTTACGTTTTTGGCAAATTGCAGGCCAGTGCTAGGTTGTATGTTGATTAAAATATTGGACGCGATTGTAAGACGTATGTAGTTACAGAATTATAATCATCAAAACCATCAATACAACCCTCCAAGTTCATAAAGGTCGAGAAACGATTTTTTCAAGGTCAAAGTCATTGCTAGACCTTTATGAACTTGGAGGGTTGTATTGATGGTTTTGATTATTATAATTCTGTAACTACATACGTCTTACAATCGCGTCCAATATTTTAATCAACATACAACCTTGCACTGGCTTGCAATTTGCCAAAAACGTAAGAAAATTTGAATTTCGCGGGCTGGTCGAAGCATTCACCTTAAGTCAATTAAAACAAATTTTAGTCGATTGTACGGTTTAACATTTATGTATCAGTATGTTCGGTTATTCAGTTGCCGACTGTACATCACTTGGCATTCAGAAAAAATAAATTTGACATTGACGGACGTTTGACGTTTCATTTCGACATCACATCACAGTAGATTATAGAAATATTAAATATTTTTATTTGTTGTTGTTGCATTAGATAGGGTAACGTAATTTTTATGTAATTGTTTTATTATGAATGACGAGATGAAGAACAATGATAAAGAAACTAGGGAATTATATTCCATGATTCATCAGGAGTACGTTATTATGGCAGAATAGTAAGTGCATATTTTGTTAATGCATTTGATACTTTACTGAGAGAAATAGATACTCACAGACTCAGTTAACTAAGAACATTGTCTGTCATTTAACTTGTGGCCTGTTCGATGTACTAAATATAACAACATTGAAGCAAACTAATTCTGGATTTATTATTTTAGCCGTATGTTACAAACTGAGAACCTTCAAGGAATTTATGTGATTCCATCTTATGAGAACTCATTTTGTAAGTAGAATAGTTTGAATATTCAAGATTGATTTATTCATTTAAGATTTAACTTCAGGTAAAAATCTCTATTGAGTGTATTAACTTTTCAGTGTGGTATGGAGTAATTTTTGTGAGAGCTGGTTTCTATGAAGGGGGTGTTTTTAGATTTACATTAACATTGCCAGAAAAGTTTCCAGATGAGGAAGTTCCTGTAAGTATTACTAATACTCGTTTAGACAACCATAGCAAGCTGTTTTTAATATCATCCTTTACACACCTGTTTCTGAGTAGGACTAATGATGATTACTTCTCGAGGTAATCTAACTCATAGATATTGATCATAATGCCACAAACATCATTGAATAAGCTAATTCAATTAGGTGTCCTTGTGATGTCATTGCATAATCTTTTAATGTACCTTCACTTTATAGATAGAGCTGATACTGATTATAATAATATTAATGTACATGAAAACATTATTTTCAGGTTTCGACATTCACATTGAACTTATACCACCCAGCAGTTGATGCTCACACTGGTGTTCTGAATTTGAGTGAAGTTTTTCCACAATGGGACAGAAAACAGAATCACATTTGGCAAATATTAAAATATGTGTATTCAATATTTCATAACTTGAATGTTAAAGCACCTGCAAATGTTGAGGCATCAGTTGCGTAAGTACAATACATTGTACAATCACCTATTGCACCTTTAAACATTCATTTTATTACTTGCATCTTTTAAGAAATGTTTACCTTTTCAGGTACAAAAGCAATAAAAAGCTGTTTATGGAGAAAGTGAGAGAGTGTGTTGTGCTAAGCATAGACCATGTGTATGATGATCCACCAACAGAAGACAAACATTTCATAACATTCAAGCCATATGACCCAGATGTTCATGATACTGTCAAAAATATAATGCTTAAAACTCCCTCCCCTAATGAAGGTGCTAATCAAGGTATATCTTGGGTACAACCAGGGTCTTTTCAAGCTTTTTCAAAAGAAGAAACAACATAGTTTTAGAGTATTCAAAATATATTTATTCGTACAATCTAAAGATTTATAGAAACTATGTAATACAATCACAAAAGTTCATTTTAATTCGCCATAATTATATCCTGTGATAATGTTATCCATATTGTTCTCTAATTTATTGTTTGAACCACCTAATAAAATAAATTATTATTGTATTAAAAGTAATTTTCCTTACTGCCTATAGATGTGAGTTTACCATCATTATCTAGTTTGTGTTGTATAATGGGCTGGTGTCTGTCTGCAACTCCATGTCCAAAGCACGTATTTTGTGTTTACTAACTTACTAGCCTATTCATTGTCGGGTTCAGACCGTATGGCCAAATTATGTTTTTTAACTTGTTCCATGAACCAATTCTGATCTAGTTCATAAGTTTTATTTTGCCATTTAAAGTGTGTAGGCGCATTTAATTCACTATTATTAAATTCAAAATGTTTACTAAATTCTATGGCTAACTTGGATTTAACTAACCCTACACCACCATACTTGTCATCAGCAGGGTGGTATACTCTGCCTGTAGTAGGTAGCATATAGATTTTATCAGGCAAAAATTTTGATATCATCAAGTCACCTGCATATCCATAACTAAGAAAATCGCTATCTTCCTTGTTAACAACATTTGTGTATACTATGGGGACATCATCACAACGTATAAAATTCCTTTCCCTTCCACACAACGAAATAAAAGGAAAGTCTTCTTCGTATCTACCACTTTTATTGAGACGTATCCTCTTGAAAAAAAACTGTAGAAACTTCTTTTCTTTAAAGCACGACGTGAAGTTTTTCATCTTAGAATCATCTAGAAATAACTAAACAAAAAAAAACTTCATGAAATAAGGTCCAAAATTATTCTATAGCTCTATCAAAATAAAATTAACACCATGTATAAACCAAGTATATAAATATCTTTATTAAGTACTAGCCGACGTCCTGTTCCTGTAGGAGTACGGGGATAAAATATAGCCTATGTCGCTCAGGGTGAAAGTAGCTTTCTAATGGTGAAAGAATTTTTGAAATCTGTTCATTACTTCCGGAGATTACCCCCTACATACAAACTTACAAACAAATGTTACCTCTTTATAATATTAGTATAGACATACTTTTGTGGCGATTATCCGCCTTGTCACATTGACATCACTTGTATTTTAACTAGGTAGGTATGGGTTACAACACTAATGTCACTGGCCACTGGGGCACTAGGATGTTTGTTCTGCTCCAATCCGTTTGGCTTCTAAATCGTTTATAATTATTGATATTAAAACAATTATCTTTAATCTGAAATACAGGAGATATATTCCGCTGCCTCTAACATAAATCTCCAAACTTTTTTTATACCTGCATGTAAATTGTATGGTGTAGGCAATGACGGTGTAGGTACATATTTAAAATTCAGAACTCGAAAACGAAAAGGAACGAAATACAAATGTTGCTTACCATTCCTTGATGATCAATAAAATAAAAATATTCCCTAATTTTTGGTTCTGGCTCCTGACCTTGAATATAATGAACATGTCGCACTTGGGAATATTGTGACGCTAATAATAATTTAGGAATTGAGCTCAAATAATATTTTAAAGCCATTCTATGAGGATTATTCCCACGGACACTAGTCCTGGATTACAATTTTTAAACTGAAGTGTCTATTTTGTTTGATGGACTTGAGGACTTCCTATTTTTTACTCTATGAACCTATTTCTGTATCAAACTATTTAAAGCTGGCAACTAAAACGTGTAATCACAGCGCGTAATTATTCGACTATCTATGATTATTTTGATACTTGTACATATTTTTATTAAAAGTTTTAGGGTGTAATTATTTAGTCTGTTTTAAATATAAATAAATATTGGTGTCGATTCTGTTGTGCACAAACTAAACTTAATTTAGGCTATTGCTATCTTTTACTAAAAGGCAGTGCGAGAAAGGACTACAGCTTCTATGAACTAAGTTAGAGATGTCAAACTAGTTTATGCCTTATGTACGCTTCACGGTGTTTTTAGTCGACATGTTTTTACGTGCACCCTTCACCTCTTCGCCGCGCGGCGCGCGAGCTGTCAAAACTCCCAACCGCGCTGTGTCAACAATTTTAGCCAATTAAAAAATCATAAGAATCGATACGAAAGCGTCTGTCAAAATAAGTTACGGTGATTATTAGCCACGATGGGCACCGATGACGTCATATTTGATCGCGACTGGTCATACTTAGTACGAAACTAACCTTTTGGCAGTTATTTGATGGACTCTGAGCCCATTTACTATTATTTCGAGCTGTCAACAGATATACGTAATAGGCCTGCAGGTGGAAAATGTTAGTGTAGAGGTGGGCAAAGTGGGTGCGCCAAAGTTCACCTAAATTTTCAACTCCGATAATTGGAAATCCGAAAATGTTCTTCCTACATTTATCATCCTAACGATCACAATTCATAACTACTCTGTATCTAAAGTTCATAATGCCGAAGCATTCAACTTCATAATGTCAGTAGCAATAAACATCTAGTAAACTTTTATTTGTTTTCCTATATTTTCTCAACATAACCATCTTTTACACTATTCAAAGTCATATATTTTTTGTTTAAATTTCTTTTTATTCTTAGTAATCAGATATACATTAATTTTGCGTAACTTTATTTTCACATAACATGTTTAGCATACAAGAATAATAGTAAGTACCATACAAAATAATAGGGGGGAAAATATAATGACCACCAAAATTAACTTTGTGACCACTAACATCTATCACTTAATATCAATTGATCACCAAATTTAATAAATTGAGCACCAAATTTTAATGAGGTGGTTGATGACAAACTAGTTTTGCCTAGGCCGACTTGGGGCACCCCGACACGGATAGATTAGGTTAGAAGGGTATAGCGGGGTCGAATAAGCGAGCGAAGCGAGCGAATAGACCCCGCCATACCCTTCGTGGTTATTTTGTTATAAACCATTCAGAAGAAGGTTAGTTTCATATTATGTATGACCAGTCGCGATCAAATATGACGTCATTGGTTGTCATCGTGGCTGACAGTCACCGTAACTCATTTTGACAGACGCTTTTGTATAGATACATAAATTATTTCGATTATGTAAGTTTAGTGGACAACAAATTGATGACATCTGAGTTTGAATCGGCTTTCGTGAAAGACGTTACACCGTACCCGGGCAGTTAGTCACCGTAAAGTGACATCCACTCAGTGTGATACGTAATATTAAAATTTTACCTTCAAATAAAATTTGTATTATGTTTCCTAGGACGTCCGAAGTCCATTATGAGAGAGTACACGAGTACACGCTTCGTTCCATGAACAGCTGCTAGATGTCATTACTTTTCCGCCTCGCATTCGCGCCACTAGCGCCCCCAACGTCATATCTGTCAACTACTTTCAAAAACCGCATAAAAGCCGCCATGATGAAGTGTTAGGTCATTGTTCGGCTCATAATGATGCAAAAGTAGGTAGATATGCACCAGGAAGACCTTACCTGGACTTCGGACGTCTTAAGAAACATAATACAAATTTTATTTGAAGGTAAAATTTTAATATTAGTTGTTCCGTTTGACGTCCGAAGTCCATTATGAGAGATATGTTTTTTATCTCCTGGTGGATTGTATGAAAGAAAGGCAACAATGCATTGATGTATTAAAAGGAGGAAGATACGGGACTTGTCACAGCGCGTGGTCCTGTTCAACTAAGTGATTGCCCGTAGTTGGCACTCAGTCGCACACGTCAAGTAGACTTAGACGCACGGAACGGCCGACGATCACACAACTCAATAATTTCAGATCTTTGTAACAAATCCGCATCAAAATGACTTATTGTGTAGCTAAACAGTGTTTTAATAATACAAGGAAGAACAATAAGACACATGGGATCACTTACCACTCGTAAGTGCAGTCAAAAATGTTATTTAGATAGCAAATACAATAATATTTTAATGTTTGCTTCGCCATGTTTGTGAGAGCGAGATAGATAATACAAGCAAGCGGGAGAGACAGACAGCTGACGCGATTTCGCTCGCACGACAGCGTCGTCTCCTATCTCTATCCTTGTCTGTAGTTTTGCGAACGTAATGACACTGATTGCAGATGTGTGATTTTCGGTGCATGTAGTCGTGCGCTGAGCCCAGGTTTACTGATTGTGATGTTAGCGTGTAACCCATCTTCCTCCTTTTAATACATCAATGCAACAATGTGAATTATAAACCAATATTATTTTAATCACATTTTCATAACCTACGTAACCTCTAAATAAATAGGTTTTAAAATATGAACAAAAATCTAGCCATTTAAGCACTGGCAGTCAATGATGTTATATATAATACTGAGGTAGATACGTTTTACCGACGTCAGCGGCAGCGCGGCAATGCAAACACAAGCTGACCAGCTTCAAAGACTACAATGTATATAGGGAGAATGTATACAGGGAGATAGACGGGTAAGTTAGCACCAATGTTTAATTCTATGAAACCAGCGCCATCTATCCGTCACAGGTAAAGTTGTTTTTTTTTGTACGTACCTACATACAATACGGTCAACGTATCTTGGCGAGTCCGAACTTCGCGCAGAAGGTTGCGCAATCACTGTTTTGAGGAACCAAATGGTGGCATGAGGCGACGTGCGGGGGGCGGAGGTCTAGGCTAGAGATTGACCAAAAATAAACACAATCGACCCTTTATTCAATCTAATATCGTAATCGATTAGTTTTAAATAGAATTAATTGATTTTTGTTTATTTAGGATATTAAACGAAATAGATTTACAAATATAGTGTATTTTGTTTGTGAATAAACGAGATTTCGATTGAAATTAAAAAAAAACTTATTAAATTTTATTTTCTCGGTTGAAAGACATGATTTACATAAAATATCAGTTATCTATTAACGACTACTTGAGTAACGACTATTTGAGAAAATTTACAACCTCTTTAAAAAATTAAAATAAATATATTTTTTGACTTAATTTTAATCGATTTGAATAAAAATCGATTAAACAGCACCCTCAGGAACGCGTATTGGACATCCCTATTTGATTACTTCGTGAAGCTTCGTGCTTATTCGGCAATGCTCGGTACACGGTAATATGTCTCACTCACACGTTAGCATTGGTGTCGTTTTCGTGTCACTATCTCTGTCTTGAGTACAGTCGGTTATAAAAGTTTTCGTTGTTATTGTTGTGAATTATTTATTATTGGTTATTATTATTGTTTAGTTTTTTTGTTTAGTGTTAAGTTTGTTTAATTTGCGGTATTTGCAAGTGTCAGTTGGCACTTATATTATTCGCCAAATATGCCAAACAAAGCATATTATGGTTATTTTATTCGTACATTGGTTTATAAAAAATAAAGACAATAACAGTTTTCTTCACGAGTGTACATGCGCTAAAGTTCGCAGAGCCTATGTTCAGACTCGCCAAGATACATCGGCCGTATTGTACCTACATATATAAATAGAATAAATGCTGTTTATATTTTATGGATTAAAAAGGATATACCATGGGTTACTTTTTAAAATATAATGGCAGCACTCCATTGTTATGTCAATTTACGGTCGTTTCAAATGTTATAATTCAAAATACAAAAATAAATAAATGTAATTTATTATAATAAATGTGTAACATTTTGCATTCATAATTGGTGTAAGGAAATAAATCAAATTGTATGTGGAAAATCGTTACTTTTTGACACTGAAAATGAAATGAAACGGAAAGCTCATGACCATTATACAAAATATAAATTAAGAAAAAGAAAAACACAGACCGACATGTTAGTCAACATGTGTTTTTTTTTTTTTGTATTTCTTGAGATTTGTATTGTAGGTACTAACTTAATTTATAAGATTTCTGTTACTATCAACCTCGTAAAAGAAATTAGTTGTCTGTTAATAAACAATTGAATTTTTTATTGTTTATTTTATTTTAATGAAATACAGCAAAGTCATACCTCTTTTCAAATCCGGGAACAGTAAAGATAGACCTGTATCCAATGATATTTAATTAAACAGATATGTTATGAGCGCGCAATCGTGAAGACTCGAAAACGTGTCAATTGGCCTGTTTTTCCTTTATTCTGCGTCACTGCGTGTATGTGAGCTGGCTCTCCCCCGCGGCACACTTTTTTCGGTGGTTTTGTAGGTGTATAACATATCTGTTTGTTAGAATATCATTGCCTGTATCCGTGTTACCAGTTTTTAGCAAGGTTTTTGAAAAAGTAATGCTCAATCAAATGCTCTACCAAATGCTCTACCAATGTGAAAGTCTACATAATTTTATATTATTCTAAAACTTTATGATAATTATTTTAAAAGTTAAATTGTTGTTTTACGTAAAGACAATGTCATGAAATATATTTGTACGCCTCTGGGCAAAACATAGAGGACCTACCTATCTGTAACACCACTATTGTAATTTGACCTATGTTTACAAATAACGCATTCTGATTCTGGTTCTATCATTTGAACACCAACAGAATCTTATATGATCAACAGTATGGCTTCACCAAGGGACGTTGTACAACTGACGCCGGTGTAACCTTATTAAAGCACATATTTACTGCGTGGGAAGAGTCTCAAGACGCCATACGATTTTTTTGTGACCTCTCCAAAGCGTTTGATTGCGTATATCACGACACATTACTTTTGAAACTTGAGCATTAGGGACTGGGTAAACTTGCACTTAGTTTTGTAAAATCTTATTTGAATGATAGACAACAACATGTTCAAATAAATGGTGTTAATTTACAGGGGTTAAAAGTAAAAATGGGGGTTCAACAAGGCTCAATATTGGGTCCTTTCCTCTTTCTAGTATATATAAATGATCTACCCTATTTACTGAAAAACCAATCTCAAAATATGGTGTTATTTGCTGATGACACTTCTCTAACTTTTAAGATAAATAGACGGGCCCAAAATCTAGATGACGTGAATAATGCCCTACTTCAGGTCCAAAATTGGTTCACAGCAAACAATTTGGTATTAAATTAAAAAAAAACCAAATGCATAAGATTTGCTTAACCGAACGTTAAAAGTAGTGATTGTGATATAATATTGAATAAAGAGAAACTTGAATTCATAGATAAAACGGTTTTCCTGGGGATTACGCTTGATTCAAGGCTACAATGGGGTTCTCATTTGACATCTCTTGCGGGGCGGCTAAGTTCAGCAGCCTATGCCATTAGAAAAATCCGTCAGTATACTGATGTAGATACCGCTAGACTGGTTTATTTTAGTTACTTACATAGTGTAATGTCTTGTGGCATTTTGCTGTGGGGACGGGCTGCAGATATTGAGTCTATATTTATTCTGCAGAAAAGAGCCATCAGAGCCTTAAATAATCTTCGTAGGCGCGATTCTCTAAGGGAACTGTTAAACGAACTTACCTGTAAGTGAAGTTCTATCATAATTATACGAAACGCCTCGTCCGAAGAGATTAGTAGTTACATGTAGTATCGCATAGAGGTCGCCACTTCAGCACTATTTGAGAATATTCCTTTGCCTAGTTTTTTTTTTTTTTTATGTGGGTAGGTAGTGTAGGTACTCATATTACTCGGTGCCCGCTATTACGCTGGTTCCTCATTTAGTTTAGAGTAAGATCCAAAAATCATTGATGTATGTATGTATTTCCTAAGAGATTAGTAACGGGATGGATAGGGCGGGCGGGCAGTTACTAATCTCTTCGGACGAGGCGTTTCGTATAATTATGATAGAACTTCACTTACAGGTAAGTTCGTTTAATCATCAATTATACTTCACGCCTCGTCCTCAAGATTAGTAGTTACATGTAGAATTTGAGAGTATGTGAGGGAAATATCATCAATGATACAACCTTATAGATGAAAATGAAAACGAATGTTTATTTTCCAACAAATTAAGTAACCTCTTTGTTTTAATTTTACAAATTAAAAATTGTAATTAATCACTTGAACATAATAGAAATGGAATAAATTTCTTCCGTCTTACATAACATGAATACAATTATTCTTATAATAATTATAACAGTTACAAAATAGTAATGTAAATAGTTTCTCCTACAAAATAAAGAATGTCTTTAGCTATTGATTACCGAATGAGCCAAGGATGTACAATCATTGTTCAAAATCGTTCTATTGTAGAACCTCGCAAACACAGTTGAGTTGCCGCTCCAGCCGGCTGTGTTGCGGATAGCATCGACGCTTACACCGAGTGAGTGCGCGCGCGACGTGCTGGCGTGCCTCGTGCTGTGCGCAGAGAACACAGACGTGTCGATCCCGCACTCACTTAGTGTCGTTTTTACCCAGCGGCTAAGGGTTTGGGTGCTGACTGCTTTGTGGGGCTTTTTTATACCTACGAACAACAGGTCAGGGTCAGGTCATTTTCTAAAGGGCGTCGATTTATTTGTATAGCAAATCAATGTGGCAGCGGGACAAATTGCAGGTTTTTGATTAAAGAATGGAATGTAAAGCATTGGTTGTTTGGAACCTGCTTTAGAAGTTTTAATGATATCTGGTATTTTAATACTGATGTGGTTTGATGAAACATTAATGTTCTGGATATTTATTTTGGATAAG
The DNA here is from genome assembly GCA_905147715.2 of Xestia xanthographa. Taxonomy (NCBI): domain Eukaryota; kingdom Metazoa; phylum Arthropoda; class Insecta; order Lepidoptera; family Noctuidae; genus Xestia; species Xestia xanthographa. Next base: position 15,753,380 of record LR990655.1, on the reverse strand, counting down.
GTTTGTAATCTAAGGGCGGTTGTAAGTGCTAGTAATGTAATTGTTTTTCTAGTTAATTTATCAAATGACAGCTCTTCATTTGGATACCATTGACTTAGGTGGTCAAGTACACAATTCGTGTCCCATGTGTAGCTATACTTTGGTAAAGATGGTCGGAGACGAAACACACCTTTGAAAAATCTCTGTATTCTGTCATCTTTCGATATGTTAGATCCTAATAAAATTGCGAGAGCCGATCTACAAGAATTGAGGGTACCATATTGCGCACCCTGGTCAAATTGTTTAGTCAAAAAATTAATGACAATAGGAATAGACGCGATAAACAAATTGGTGTGAGTATGTTTACAGTGGTTCCACCATTTCCTCAGGCAAGTGTCGTATTGCTTGAGGGAGTTAGCCGATAATGACGCCATCATTATTTCCAGTGAAGATGGTGGTACGCTTCTTCTTGATAGTGCCTCCCGGATAAGACTGCAGCTGCAGCCTCCAGGGTAATCGTCTGGTGTATCCGACTGGAGCTGGAATGCGAGATTACAGCTCGTTTGTGAAGTGGAAATGATATAACTTTAGAGACTGTAAGGGCTTGAAAGACTGGATACCACGGCTGGGTGGGCCATGATGGAACAACTACAATACCTTTAGATTTTTCGGCGATTATTTTTCTGAGAACTTTCAAAATTATCGAAAACGGGGGGAAAGCATAGAAATGCTTGTTTGCCCATGATATTGTGAAGGCGTCGATAGCAATTGCATCAGGATCCCTATGCCATGAGATATAAGCTTCACATTTTTTATTTATGCGGCTTGCGAATAGGTCAATCTCGGGTGAGCCAAAACAAAGAGTTATGTGATTGAAGGCCCTATCATCTAGCTCCCACTCAATGTCTGGGTGGTTTCTCCGTGACTCTGCATCTGCTACGATATTATTACTAGACTTTATATAAGATGCATAAATGTACAATCCTCGATCCTCGCACCATTCCCAAATTTCTTTAGTGATTTGTGTAAGGTGTGGGTACTGAACACCACCCATCCGGTTGATATAGGCAACTGCAGTTGAGTTGTCTACGCGCAAAAGAATCTGGCAATCGGACAAGTCTTTTGCAAATATTTTTAGAGCAATGAAAGCAGCCAACAATTCAAGATAGTTGATGTGCTTTTTGCACTCGGTGTTTGACCAACTACCACTAGCTGTATTGCCCATACAGGCTGCGCCCCACCCCGTCGTTGAGGCGTCAGAGAATATTTCAGTGTGATAGTCGTCACTTCTTATGCGACGTACTGAATTCAAAATGCGATTAAGCCACCATTGAATATCTATCTGCAGTGAGTCGGGGATGTTTATGACTTTTTCATAATCATCATCGTTTTTTAGGTTAAGAAATTTGCAGCGCTCCAGCTCCTTGGTGTTGAGAAGCCCGTATTCTATTCCAGGGCAGGCTGACACAAGTAGACCCGTTAATTGAGCTAATTTTCTGACTGAACAGCGACGCAACTTCTGAAAGGCTTGTAGTTCAAAACTGATGCGTGCCCTTTTTTCTTGGGGCAAGCTTAGGGTAAGCTCATGGGAGTTGATGATCATACCTAAATATTTACATTTCATGGAGGGTACGAAAATGCTCTTTTCTTCATTGATGATGAAGCCAAGTGAAACTAGTAATTTTTTGGTAATGTCGAGGTTTTGTACACAATCTGAAAAGGTACGTCCCAGGAGGAGCCAATCGTCCAAATAAAGAGTCGAGAGAAAACCAGCGGTTCGAAGTAACTTTAGTATTGGTTTGGTTAATTTTGTGAATACGAACGGGGCTGTATTAAGCCCGAATGGTAGGACGTTAAACTGGTACAGTTTTTGATTATAGATAAATCGAAGATATTTTTTGGAGTTCTCATGAATTTTTACCAAGAGGTAAGCGTCCTTTAGGTCGAGGGTAGTCATCCAACAATCTTGTGTAACAAGTTTAATAGCTGTACGGAGGTCCTCCAACTTAAAATGATCAGTCTTTATGAAGCGATTAAGATTTTTGAGATTTAAAATAAATCTATATTTTCCATTAGGCTTGGGGGTAAGAAAAATGCTTGATATAAACTGGCCCTCGCATGGTTCACATAGGGATACCGCACCGATACGTAATAAATCACTTGCCTCATTGAACTGTCTTTTTTCTTCAGTGGACTGTGCTGGGGTAGACGGAATATAGTTTTGAGTTGGTGGACTAGAGAAGGGGATTTTATAACCGTCAATCCAAGAGAGGACTGTGCGGTCCTCTGTTATAAGTGACCATTGAGTTTTAAAAAGATGTAAGCGACCGGCATACTCAACTGTATTTACAGGCGGCGTCGAGTTTGAGCAGGGGGCGGCGGCGGTTGCTGACGCGGCCACGGCCTCGATGAGTGCGCGGGCGGCGGTGGGGCTGCGCGCGCTCTCGCTGCAGGCTCGCGGCTCCTCTGCGGGGGGCCCGACTGCCTGTAAGCCGGACCGGGAGCCTTCCTGTTTAAATTCCTCTGGTTAGGGAATCTTGATCGCTTCGCTGAGTTAGATTGGTCAGCTTTAAGCTCGACCCCAGATTTATGTATCGACTTCACTGCCTTTAGCGTGTCAGCTAACGTTTCCCCAAATAGAAAAGCGTCAATCTTTGTACTTGAAAGATGTTCCGACATGTCCTTTTTCAGTGAAAACAATATAAAATTTCTTCTTGTCACTGAGTCAGCGTGCTGAACGTCGCACATTAATCTGCCAAGATCCATCAATTTTTTAAGTAACTCCTTGTCTTTATTATCAGAGTTTAATTGTGTTGTGATTATATCACCCAGGCATGATATTGCACTTGCCACCTGCTTTTGTTTGGCTTCGATGCCTTTATCGCGTTTTATGAAGCTTTCTTGCATAGCGGCTTTGACTTCCGCATTTATTTTAAGTCAATACGAAGACAATTTCCAGGAAGCGGGTACTTTAACATTAGCTCTTTTCTGGTGTCTTTGTTTAACCCCTCTGAGGCTATATGTCCAAATCGAGATGCAATTTCTTCATGGATATCTTTTCCACGTTTTTCCGCTAGTGAAGGGTCTTCACCGAGGATTTCCAGAACTTCAGTGTCTAAACATGTGTTTGACTGCGCAGTGACTGTGACCTCCTCTTGTACGGGTGGCACGGACGTGCCAGGCTGTTCTTGGGGAGTCAGTACCTATGTCGTTTTGGATATCATTAGTTGGTAATGATTGCTCAATGACATTGGTGTCCATGAATTCGAACGTTTCCGGTTCGTGTTCATCGCTCAGCCAATCAGATGGCTCTAGCGCATCAGGTGGGTCTAGAAAAAACACGAAAATCGGTTATGATAATCGGTTTTATCATATGACTAAGAGTGCGGTGAAATAGCCCCAATGGCTATTCAGGTTACACACTTATTATCATCGCAACGTAAATACGTCGAGTTTATAAGGGTAGGTAGGTACTGGGTTTTTTTTTTTTTTTTTAGTTGTAAAAATAGATTAAATAAAACTACAGAATTGCACATAATTGATAACAAACGTTGTCTTGTTCAGGTTAGGTAACAATCCCCAATGAATTGAACGCCAACCGTCACATTTAAATTGCAACGAAAAAGCCCCAATGGCTGATTCTGGTTTGCATTACGTATCCATAACAACACGTTAATAAAGTTATCACTTTCACTTTTACAAATAAGTATTAGTAGGTACAGTAACAGTCAGAAGTCGACTGCCAATCTCGCAACACAATGGCAAAGCAATATTGGTGGTACTTATGACCTTCTTCTATAAGAACGTTTGACAACACTTACACATTAGCAACTTGTTGCCCGCTTAAGATTGTTATTACAAATTTCAATGAGTTGTGTAAGTGATACGGTGGCCAAATTGGTTGTTAGCGTTGGAACATCACTCACACGGATAAATATGCGTATGTGTGTATAGGCGCCGCCGCCCGTATAGCGCAAACGATAATGTGCATTGCGGTGGAAGTGGAATTTTGACCTTTGACTGTACATACCTGTTTCAACGCCGTAGGCGGTTCCCGGTAATTCCTCGGTTGGTTCCACGGTATTGTTGGTTTGAATTTTCTTTTCTAGTTTACGCAATTTACGCATTAAATGATCAAGCTCTTCTTCACACGTCCTAGATACTTTACGTTTCGGCATAATGCGCACGAAATAATGGTACTTGAATTATTTAGGACGATAGTGTCTTCAGTGGCCGAGCACTAAACTGCGAATGAGGAACCAGCGTAATAGCGGGCACCGAGTAATATGAGTACCTACACTACCTACCCACATAAAAAAAAAAAAAAACTAGGCAAAGGAATATTCTCAAATAGTGCTGAAGTGGCGACCTCTATGCGATACTACATGTAACTACTAATCTTGAGGACGAGGCGTGAAGTATAATGGCATCATGACGGTACATTGTCAATACATCTACGAAAACATAATGTACACACTGCAAACTAGTTCGGTTTGCAGGGCACACTAACAAAGTTATTGGTGTGCGTAAAGTCAACGGCTGTCTACTATACTATACTACTATTTCAGCTGAAAGACGTCCACTGCTGGACATGGGCCTCCCCCGAAGGGGGGTTTTTGCCATAATCGCCACGCTTGGCAGGCGGGTTGACGATCGCAGTACGGTTGAGCACAGAGAACGCCTCTGCCCATTCTCTGGTAAGTCCCTTAGTCGCCTCTTACGACACCCACGGGAAGATATGGGATGGTGCTATTCTTTACGTCCGACACCATACAGAACACGGCTGTCTGGCTTCGCCTATTTATTAGTGTTTGCGCTTCACAATAACTCGTTGTCCACCCACACACTTGCAATTTCTTGTCACTTGATGTTGCATGGAATATGAAGCATAAATTTAGCCAACTTAACAATCTTCTCCGTGGCGCAATGGTCGAGCGTGCGGTAAACAGTATCTTACGCCGCCAGCGCCTAGCGCCGTAAGTTCGAATCCGACTGCCAACACATCGGTGTTTTTGTATGTTTTAATGAAACGTTTTACATTTGTTTGTTCAATTCATTGCTTAAATATTGGCAAGTCTTCTATAGATTTGAGTTAGAATTTATTTGAGGTCTACCCTCTAAAAATTACAAATCATGTTAGTAGTTTAAGTTCATCGTTATAATGTTATTGACTATCGGGCTTACGTTACGTTTTTAGACATTATACACTGCGTGTTTTGAGCAGTGCTTTTATTTGTTAATCATTATGAATCACTTAACTACACTTTTAAGAGCTGAGATTATTATTTTGCGTGAGCAAAACGTTTCAATGAGTGAAATTGCGAGGCGTTTAAAGATATCGGTAAGTAAAAAAATGTTATTAATATGTTTAGAAGATTAATAATAATGTTTATATAATCCACATTGAAATAGATATAGCATGAACCTCGTATATATAGGCTTTAATAAACATAAAAACAAAGCGATATTTTACAGGAGCAATGGTTATAAATAATACACTGACGTGACACTGTTGATCTGACAGAAATGTTAAAGGCAAGACATCTCTATGTTTGCAGACCACAGAGATTGCATTCGATGCAATGAGAATATCATCTCATTCTCCCACACGTCGCGCGCATAGTCTTCCAGACGTCGCGGCAGCCTTTTGCTCCGGGCAGATCTTCTAAGTTCCACACGTGGAGGCGTTGGCTCAAGATCATCATTGGGAGGACGTGGCTCATAGCTAGTTGTAGCTTCTGGTTCTGGAGAAGTGACTGATTCGCTACTATCTTCTTGACTCTCGGAGTCCGCGTTTATTTCAGTCTGTATCGGATCATCCGGTCGATCCAAAATAGTTTCTCCTTGCCCTTCGACAGGCGCAAGGTGTCGATTCGAGACGGTGGTTTCTCTTCCATCTCTGAGTCTCACATAAGAGTAATCTGGATTCGCTTGAAGTAGCTCCACTTCTTCCACCACTGGCTGATACTTATTAGAACGGTCAAAACGGCGCATGAGGACTTGCCCCGAATTGGTTAGCCATGTTGGAATACTGTGTCCATTCATCGATCTTCGCGGATGTATGAACATGCGCTCATGTGGCGTGCAGTTAGTAGCTGTGCATAAGAGCGATCTAATCGAGTGGAGAGCCACATTAAGTACATTCTCCCAATTTTCTATAGGCATGTTGTGCGAACGCAAAGAGAGCTGTACTGTTCTCCATAGCGTGGAATTCAATTTCTCGACTTGGCCGTTGCCTTGAGGATTGTAGGCCGTAGTTCTGCTTGTCGCGATGCCACGTGAATGTAGAAACTCTCTCACTTCTGACGACAAGAACGATGTCCCCCGATCTGAGTGGATGTACGACGGGAATCCAAATATCATAAAAATGCTATTCAGCTGTTTTATTACTGTCTTGGCACTAATATCCGAACAGGGAAATGCGAAAGGAAATCTTGAGTATTCGTCTATTACCGTGAAGATAAAGCGGTTATTCGTTTTCGATGGAATAGGACCCTTGAAGTCAATGCTAAGGCGTTCCATGGGTGAGGTAGCCTTTATCAGCTTAGGAAGTGGGTCAGGATTCTTGAAATACCTTGGTTTGATCTCAGCACATATACGGCAGTTTGCAGTCATCGCCCTTACTTCGTCGACAGTATAGGGTAGGTTCTTTATCTTTAACCAGTGGTACATGCGAGTAACGCCAGGGTGACACATAGTTTCATGTAGAAATAGGAGTCTGCTTTTTCGAGATTCGATGGAGGCACAAACCCTGGAAAGTGTATCAGCAACATGGTTCTCTTTTCCAGGTCTGTACACAATATCATATCTGTATGGTGCAAGTTCCAGTCGCCATCTCTGGATCTTCTCATTTTTAATTTTACTTGTATGTTTTGCATCAAACATAAAGGAAACCGATCGTTGGTCCGTGATGAGCTTGAACGGTCTGCCCATAAGAAAATGGCGCCATTTCTTCAGAGCTTCTACGATGGCATAGGCTTCTTTCTCAACCGCTGAGTGATTTCGCTCACTCTGATTGAGAGTCCTTGAGTAAAAGGCGACGGGCCTCGAATCCTGCGATAATGTAGCGGCGATGGAATGCTCGGAAGCGTCAGTTTCGACAGTAAAAGGTACCTTATCGTCTATGGCGTGTACTGATGACTTTGCTATAACAGATTTTAGGTCCTCGAAACATTTAACTGCATCTGAGCTTAAGGGAAAACTTTTGGTATGCACCATAGGATGGATTTTCTGTGAAAAACTAGGAATCCACTTCGAATAGTGTGCGAACATACCGAGAGTCCTTCGAAGAGAGGCTACGTCATTCGGTGGGGGCATATTTAGAAGAGGTTTTAGTCGCTCACTATCCGGCTTGATAACATGATTTTCAATTGTATAGCCAAGAATGTTTATAGTCGACTGTGTGAACTTGCTCTTTTCTTTGTTTAGGGTAAGGTTGTACTTCTCCGAAGCTTTGAGAAATAGTCTAAGATTTTTGTCGTGCTCTTCCTGTGTCTTTCCGCATACAGTAATATCATCAATGTAGGCAAAAGTACCGTTTAGATTTTCGGTTCTGATGAGCCAGTCGATAGTTCTTTGAAAACTAGTCACACCGTTGGTTACACCAAACGGAATTCTGCGAAACTGGTACAGGTTACCACATGCCTCGAAAGCTGTGAAGGTTTTTTCGTCAGGCAGGATGGGCACTTGGTGGTATGCGCTCTGTAAGTCTATAGCACTAAAAATCATGTATTTAGCTACCTTTGTTATCATCTCTTCAATGTTGGGTAACGGGTAGGCATCCATTTCGGTGTATTTGTTTATGGTTTGCGAGTAATCTATTACCATCCGCTTCTTATGATTCGCATTTTTTGTGACTAAAACCTGCGCTCGCCAAGGCGATAAACTTTCTTCTATTATTCCTTCTTTTAAAAGTTTCTCCACTTCTGCTTTTATAAAAGCATTATTCTCTATGCTGTGTTTCCTCGACTTCACAGCGATAGGTTTGCAGTCCGCCGCGACATTAGTAAATAAGGGTACAGCAGGGACAGAGGCTGCAGCTACACTGCATACTTTAAACGTATCTTTAGGTCCACCAAATTTGAATTTTAGAGTCGAGTGTGATTCTAAGACGTCATGGCCAATTATAATATCGGCACATAAGTTTTTCACAATCAAGAGATTGACGTTGTTATAGATGTTGTCTCCGATCCTTACATTCTGGAGAGTCGAGCCGTTAACCTGTGACTTGTGAGATAAGGAAGCCATAGAAATAGTTTGGTCACAACGTCTCTTCTTGAGTTGACAAAGATTGGCGAAGTCCTCATTGACGAAGCTCAGGGAGCTCCCGGTGTCAATCAAGGCTTCTGCTCGAACTCCCTTAATGAAAGCTGTCACCATTGCCTTGCGCAGTGAAGTCGGTGCCGCAGCAGATATTATACAACTGCAGTGGCCGCAGTCATCTGTTGCCGTTGTTAAAGCGGCTGTCGGAGTCCTGCTACGACATACTTTTCCATAGTGGCCCTTTCTATTACACTTTACGCATCTACCATCTCGAGCAGGACAGTCCTTGCGAGGGTGTATAACTGATGCTCCACAAAAAAAGCATTTTCGTTTGGGTAGAGCAACGGCAGTAGCAGCAGATGTGTTAGAATCTCTATTCCCAGCATTATCAACATTTGAAACCGAATAGACTTCTGCCATGGTGAAATGTTGACTGTTCCGCTCTACCATCTCCATCGATTGGGCTTTATTGTAAGATTGTTCTAATGTAAGTGTCAGATTCTCGAGAAGGCGCTCACGGATTTTATTAGACGAAATGCCCGCTATGAATGCACCTCGGATGCTGTCGTTCTTATTTGTTTCAGCGTCGACAGCGGTGAACTCGCAGTCCTTGGCTAGTTGCTTTAAGGCCTGGAGGTACGCATCGATCGATTCGTCCGCTTGCTGGCGTCTTGTTGTGAGCAAATGTCGAGCATGAATGACATTCTTTGCTTTCACGTAGAGTTTGTCCAGCGCGGCCAACATCCCTACTTATAATATTTATTTAATATTATAAATGCGAAAGTAACTCTGTCTGTCTGTCTGTCTGTTACCTTTTCACGCCTAAACCGCTGAACCGATTTTGATGAATTTTGGTATAGAGATAGATGGAACCTTGGGAAAGGACATAGGGTACTTTTTATCCAGATCCCGATCCCGATCCCGGAATTATACGGGTGGAAACGCAGAGTGCAGTTGTGTATCGTATATCCCTACTAAATGAATTTTGGTATAGAGATAGATGGAACTTGAAACAGTTGTGATCATTCAACATTGATGGTGATTGTGATGGTGATCGTGATGGTGATCGACTAATATTATAAATGCGAAAGTAACTCTGTCTGTCTGTCTGTCTGTTACCTTTTCACGCCTAAACCGCTGAACCGATTTTGATGAATTTTGGTATAGAGATAGATGGAACCTTGGGAAAGGACATAGGGTACTTTTTATCCAGATCCCGATCCCGATCCCGGAATTATACGGGTGGAAACGCAGAGTGCAGTTGTGTATCGTATATCCCTACTAAATGAATTTTGGTATAGAGATAGATGGAACCTTGAAACGGTTGTGATCATTCAACATTGATGGTGATTGTGATGGTGATCGTGATGGTGATCGACTAATATTATAAATGCGAAAGTAACTCTGTCTGTCTGTCTGTCTGTTACCTTTTCACGCCTAAACCGCTGAACCGATTTTGATGAATTTTGGTATAGAGATAGATGGAACCTTGGGAAAGGACATAGGGTACTTTTTATCCAGATCCCGATCCCGATCCCGATCCCGGAATTATACGGGTGGAAACGCAGAGTGCAGTTGTGTATCGTATATCCCTACTAAATGAATTTTGGTATAGAGATAGATGGAACCTTGAAACGGTTGTGATCATTCAACATTGATGGTGATTGTGATGGTGATCGTGATGGTGATCGTGATGGTGATCGTGATGGTGATTGTGATGGTGATTGTGATGGTGATTGTGATGGTGATGGTGATTGTGATAGTGTGATTGTGATAGTGAATGATTGTGATGATGGTGATTGTGATGGTGATTGTGATGGCGATTGTGATGGTGATGGTGATTGTGATAGTGTGATTGTGATAGTGAATGATTGTGATGATGGTGATTGTGATGGTGATTGTGATGGCGATTGTGATGGTGATGGTGATGGTGATTGTGATGGTGATTGTGATGGTGATGGTGATTGTGATAGTGTGATTGTGATAGTGAATGATTGTGATGATGGTGATTGTGATGGTGATTGTGATGGCGATTGTGATGGCGATTGTGATAATGATTGAGATAACGATGATGGTGATTGTTATGGTGATTGTGATGGTGATTGTGATGGTGATTGTGATGGTGATTGTGATGGTGATGGTGATTGTGATAGTGTGATTGTGATAGTGAATGATTGTGATGATGGTGATTGTGATGGTGATTGTGATGGCGATTGTGATGGCGATTGTGATAATGATTGAGATAACGATGATGGTGATTGTTATGGTGATTGTGATGGTGATTGTGATGGTGATTGTGATGGTGATGGTGATTGTGATAGTGTGATTGTGATAGTGAATGATTGTGATGATGGTGATTGTGATGGTGATTGTGATGGTGATTGTGATGGCGATTGTGATGGCGATTGTGATAATGATTGAGATAACGATGATGGTGATTGTTATGGTGATTGTGATTGTGATGGTGATTTTGATAGTGATTGTGATGGTGATGGTGATTGTGATGGTGATTATGATGGTGATTGTGATGGTGATTGTGATGGTGATTGTGATGGTGATTGTGATGGTGATTGTGATGGTGATTGTGATGGTGATTGTGATAATGATGGTGATATTGATGGTGACTGTGATTGTGATGGTGATTGTGTTGGTGTTTGTGATGGTGATGGTGACTGAAATAGTGATGGTGATTGTGATAATGATTGTGATATTGATGTTGGTTTTGATAGTGATGGTGATTGTGATAATAATGGTGGTTGTGACAGTGATGGTGGTTGTGATGATTATGAAATTTGGCACATCGATAGTTTATAACCTGGATTCACATGTAGGACACTATTTATCCCTTTAGTATGATTCAGTGGGACAGTTACCGAAATTTACGCGGGCGAAGCCGCGGGCAACAGCTAGTTGTGGTATAAGTTGTGCACTCACTTACAGTTGCGTACACCCTCGGAGTGATATGGTTTATGAGGAGTTGTAGCTTGGTTGAGTTCCACATAGCTTCCTTCTGAGATGCGGCATCCGGTGAATCTGTAGCTCTTGGACTAGATTGTTGTGCAGTTAAGAAGTTTTCAAATGTCATCTTCCAGTGCTGCCATTCTTTTGAACTGGAGTTCGATGTCGAGTCGGCATCAAACCTTTCCGGTCTTAGGTACTTGTCCATATTTATGTTTATTAAATTGAAATAGATATAGCATGAACCTCGTATATATAGGCTTTAATAAACATAAAAACAAAGCGATATTTTACAGGAGCAATGGTTATAAATAATACACTGACGTGACACTGTTGATCTGACAGAAATGTTAAAGGCAAGACATCTCTATGTTTGCAGACCACAGAGATTGCATTCGATGCAATGAGAATATCATCTCACACATGTTATTGAGTGTTGTTTTTTGTAACAATATTTTATTATTGTTCACAGAGAAGGACTGTGCAATTGTGGGTCCATCGATATGCAGATTCGGGAAGCATTGATCCTTGCCGACCGGGACCGAAGGCTAATCCATAGCATACACAGATGGCAATGCGCGGCACCGTGATATAGTTGCAACGCATATCGCTGAGCCCTTCTTCACTACTCGTTTAACGGCGACTAAACATGACGTGACATTACAAACTGTACGGAACCACTTGCGTGCAGCTGGTGTGAAATGTCGTAGGCCAGCCAAGAATATATTACTGTCAGATATTCACAGACATATTTGGATTTCGATTGATGTTGTTATATTTAGCGATGAAAAATGTTTTAAGTCGGACAGAGACGGTCGCAAAATATTGTGGCGAAAAGATGGTGAACGCTATAAAAAAAATATTCTTCCATGCAGGTCTAGTGGTTGCTTTACTTTGGGATTTTGGGGATGAATGTCATCAATGGGTCCTGGTGAATTAGTGCAGGTAGGGGGTCGCAATACCAGTGAAGGTTACTTGAACGTTTTACATAACCTGATGCTACCAAGTGTGCGCGTTGCATACCGATAGTAAAGGCGCCCCAATCGGCTATTAATAAAAATATCAAGGGGTAATTTGTTTTATGTGAGTGATGTTATTGTTAGTGAGATAACAATTAAGGATACCTGTATCTTAATATATTTCTTACTAACCTGTTTATTCATATCACTATAGTTAAATTACTCTCTTGAATATGAAAAATAACGTTATTTCCTGTCCGACTTAGAATATTTGTCATGCACAAAACTTTATAATTTGTAATTATAATTATTATAAAAACCTAGGCAATAAATATTGTTGATTTCTTATTACAAATTGTTTAATTTTCACTTCCATATTTTTTTCTTATTATCAGATATAATAGAAACATAAAAATTCAACAAAATGACAACAAAAGTTTTTAAAAATGCAAAAAGTCAATGACAGTGGCGGGATTCGATCCTACAACATTTGTTTTACCAGCCCATTGCTTATACACCTATGCCACAAGACCAGTTAGCAACAACGTGAAATTTATGCTTAATATTCTTTGCCTACAAAATAGTCCTAACCGTTTTCAATCACGGCGGCCAATCTTAGCGAAGATTAGCCACACACACGCGTGTTTGCTGACTTATTGTGAGACGTGAGGCGAAGTAATACAAGTTGATTTTACGCACACCAGCATTATATTGGTGTGCTCTGCAAACCTAACTAATTTGCTGTGTGCACGTCAGAAAAAATCTGCACCTTTTTGGTAAAAGGGGTGACAGACATAATTACAGTACTAGAAATAGGGACCAACTAGTTCAGCCAGGTTTCAGACTCGCTAAAGTAGACTCATCTTTCATGGGGTACTGTTTGAGATGCTATAATAAAATTCCACAAAGTATTCTTGAACTGAATGAGACGAAATTTAAAACATGCATTAAACGCACACTATGTAAGCAAGCATTATTACAAGTTGAGCGATTATATCGCTGATAAAAATGCTTGGCTCAATGCTGGTCCTGCTCCACAAGGACAGGGGCGCATAAATTGATAGCATTCAATTGTATTGTTGGAGCTGCTGAAGATTGTACAACTATCTTTGCGTTGTATAGATTCAATCTCTTTAGTATTATATAAATGCATAGCCCATATTGTGTGAGTACTATGTACTAAAAAGCTATCATTCACTGGAAACCTACGTCTTTTCTTGACTTGAATGTGCCCTGGCGGTTGAGAGTATGTCATGCTCACTCAAATGTCTCGCTGATGGTGGCGCATGTGTCGGATCATTTAGTTCCCTTCAAAATGGTTGAGTTGAATGGTGCTGATCCATGCGTCATGTCCGTGAACGGGCGCTGTCAGTTTTGACTGGTCATCTCTTAGTTGTCATGGCCTAGTTGAATTAATTATTTTGAGTTGTATTTTTTTTGTTTGTGTGTTTTTGCTGTGGACACTTTTAACGTGCACATCTTGCTACATTGTTCTCACATAATATACCATCTCAATATGAATGATGTAACCAAGATTTTGTAACAATATTCTGATTTAAAAGAGTGTCCATGGAGTTTCTTGCCCGTTCTTCTCCATAGAGATCTACTCTAGAGAATGGGCAACTACAGTACTTTCACAGTTTTTATGTCTTGTGACTGGGACTGTAGCTATATTTAATTTTCATCTTTGTTTCGACAATTCAAAAGTGCCTTTAGCTGGCTTACTTGAAATAAATGCTTTGATTTTGAATTTTTGATTTGATTTTTGAAAATGCTATCTCGCTTCGCCGCGCCCGCGCCGCCGCCGGTACTTTGGACTTCGATACGAGCGGGCCGCAGGTGCCGGACTCCGCGTAGGCAGTGAGACTAGGTGGATCAAGTATATAAAGAGTTGGAATAGGTGCAACCTAATCTCGTTAAATACCTAGTACCTGGATCTGTTCTAGTATATACGCTTCATCTCTATTGTTTACGGACATAGGTACGGATTTTAGTCGCAAATCTACGGATTTTTGTACGATTTCATCCACCTGATCCAAAAAATAGATACATAATTCAAATTAAATAAAATTTTGCGTAAAACGAACGTAGCTCCAAAAAAAAGGTAGTCCTGCGACTCGGAATATTAGCGACCTGCGTTTCGTTCTTTGTTATTTTATCTGTAATACAATAAATAAGTCCAAAGAAGACTTTAGTTTATTAGCGACTAACGTAAAACGGAATGAACTATTCATCGTGATGATTCGTGGTTACAATGCAATGTTACAAATGTTATTGAGAATGAGAATCGTGAGAGTGACACCTACAGTAATAATGATTGAATTGATACAAATTAAAAACCGGCCAAGTGCGAGTCGAACTCACGCACGAAGGGTTCCGTACCATTATTTAAAAAAATTAGACAAAACTGCAAAAAAAACACGTTTGTTGTATGGGAGCCCCCCTTAAATATTGATTTAATTCTGTTTTTAGTATTTGTTTTTATAGCGGCAACAGAAATACATCATCTGCGAAAATTTCAACTGTCTAGCTGTCACGGTTCATGAGATACAGCCTGGTGACAGACAGACGGACAGACAGACGGACAGACAGCGAAGTCTTAGTAATAGAGTTCCGTTTTTACCCTTTGGGTACGGAACCCTAAAAACTACTGTTAAAAATTGTTTTTTCCTTTGTCTTTTCGATTTTCCCGCAGATTTTTCAATTTCTTTACCGGCAAGGAATTTGGTTAAATGTTAAATACAACCAAGTTCATAGAGGTGTATAAATTACCTTTTCTGTTTTTGTTTGGTTCCTACACCTTTATGAACTTTGAGAGTTGTATTGATGATTTTGATGATTATAATTCTGTTACGTCTTACAGCTGCGAATAATATTTTAATCAACATACGACCTAGCACGGGCCTGCAAATTGCAAAAAACGTAAGAAAATTTGAATTTCGCGGGCTACCCTGGAGCATCAGCCCTCGTGCGTGAATATGCCGTTGTTAGACATATATCTTTGAATTTTTGAACTAATAGGTATCTTGTGGACTATAACTAGGCTTCTATCGAAGCAGAAAATAAAAATTTGTAGAAACAAATTCAGTTAAGGCTCCAAAAATTGCTGTTTTTCACAACTTTTACCTCAACTTTGGCCGTTCATAATGTACTTATAAGTTGTAAAAGTAAAGAAAGCATCCTGATAGAAGCCTTGCAAATGTAGTGGAGATTCTAAATAACAAATATTTATTTCACATACTTGTAAGACTAATTCAAAAACACGTATTTCCCGGAACAAGTTTTATAAACTTTCGATCAATATTTTTCTGAGGAATTCTTTTTTCTTTTTTATGAGGTGCGCGGGAAGCAAGTAGTGCGGATTCGGGGCTAGGTAAGACAGGGGAGTTGAAAGAATACCACCGCTGTGGCTCTGGATGAAACAACAAGCTTTTCGACCATGCTCGCGTTGACGAAAGGCGGGCCGGGAAGGGCCCTCTTAAGGTCAGTCCATCTATTAAGAGTCAGATTTAGCTTTAAATAATTTCCGTAGATCTACGGATTTTTGTAGATGCAGTTCACGGACTTGTACGGATTTTTGAGAGAAGCCCTACGGATTTTTAAAAATTGGATCTGGCAACACTGAGTGTGTGTGTACCTATTGTTCTGTGGTGTGTGACAAGTTGACAACTGACAGATGTGAAGAAAGAGGACCAAATAAACACAATTCATTACTACTATCAAAATATGTAAATTATTAATAGTGAAATGTTCAACGGCACACCACAAAATTGATTTTTAAGTTAAAATAAATGATTTGAATGAATAATTAATTGAGAGAGTTATTTTGTTCCACAAGGTTACATTTTCCGTACATGGAATTCACATGAATCGAAAGCACGATGGAGGGTGCCCGAAGATCATGGAAACTGCGTATGTATAGTGTATACCGTATTTGATAAATATAAACTTAAATAAAATAATGAATGTTTATGACTTGTACCATTTGCAGAAGAATTCGTTGCTCACAAATCAAATGTCAACTGCCTGGCTATGGGCCACAAGTCCAACCAAGTGCTGGCGACTGGTGGCGACGACAAAAAAGTTAATTTGTGGGCCATTGGAAGACAGAGTTGTCTCATGGTTAGTACTACAAAGTAATTATCTCAATTTCCCCTTTAAGGTCCACTAAAAGATTGATTCTAAGTATTATATTGTCAAAATTTTACAGAGTTTAAGTGGCCATACAACTCCTGTAGAATGTGTATGCTTTGGCCATTCTGAAGATTTAGTTTGTGCTGGATCACAAACTGGTGCCTTAAAAATATGGGACCTGGAAGCAGCTAAATTGTTGAGGACATTTACTGGCCACAAAGGGGCTATAAAGTGTATGGACTTTCATCCCTATGGAGATTATTTAACTACAGGCTCATGTGACAGTAATGTTAAGTTATGGGACACAAGGAAGAGAGGCTGTATTGTTACTTACTCCAGCCACCGTCTTGCTGTCAACAGCCTTCAGTTTAGTCCTGATGGACAGTGGATTGCGTCTGCCTGTGAAGATGGTATGTTGAAAAATAAAATCCATTATAATGTGATAAAAATGTAATCACCCGATACTAAATAAGGTAATTGTCTTATAGGTATAGTTAAGGTGTGGGACGTGCGTGTTGGCAAAGTGCTCCAAGAGTTTATGGAGCATACTTCAGCAGTGACATGTGTCAAGTTCCACCCGCATGAGTTTCTACTGGCTAGCTGTGGAGCTGACCGAACTGTTAACTTCTGGGATATGGAGAAGTTCACTTTGGTTTCCAAGTTTGATAAAGATAATACATCTATTAGGTATGCTCAATTAATGTAACTGAATGACTTTGAATCTTTCATTAATTTTCCTTGCAGTTTAAAGTGTGATGAACAGCATGCATTCATTTACAAATGGAAAATTGTTTATTGTTACATACTATTGATTGCTATGATAAAACTTGCAATCTTATCTGATTTTATAAATACTGTTATTTTATTCAAAACTATTAATTATAAAGTTTAAAAAACTACTCATTAATAGAAGTTATTCATAAAATTATAATAATCATTCTGGAGACTTGATGAAATCTATAATCATGAATTTCCATTGTTTAGACACATGATGTTCAGTGATGATGGTACAACATTGCTTGGTTGTGCTAACGATGGCTTGCATGTTGTTGGGTGGGAACCAGCTAGAGTGTTTGACACGGTTCATGGACATTGGGGTCAAATTCAAGATATCACTGTTGCACAAACACAATTAGTAAGTCTACTTACTACCACTATTAATAGCTTTGTTAGTTTGTTTCTTGATGCAACTGTACATTTTATTCATTTTCGATTTCCGATTGCAGATAGCTGGATCATTCCATTCAACTTATGTGGTTTTATCAGTTGTTGATCTCAGTAAAGTTCACCCATTTGGTGGACCACCTCCAAAGTCTTCAGCAGCTGTGAGGGACCTTTCACCCTTCCAGAAGGGACACTCAGTGCGCAAAAGCTTCTCAAAAGAAAAACCACCAAAACAAGGTTGGAGATTGCATTATCAAGTCTATTAACCCATATTTAAGTTGTAATACTAATCCAATGTTTGTTTCATCACAGTCATGCATAGACCAACTCTCCTTGACGAAAAGACTGCTGAAGAATCTACGTCTGGAACGGAAGCAGATGAGGATTCAGGTGCTGTTATACCCAATATTAATGACTACACTGAGATATTCCGACCTTCTAGAGCATGTGAGTAGATGACACAAAACCAACCCGACCACAAAAATTTGCCCAAGCAACATCACCATTGCAAAAATCGCCAATATTTATTTATTTTATTTTTTTAGTAACACGCACACCTCCGCCCGCTACCAGTTTGTCTTCAGAAGATTATTCAATAACAGGTGATATACATTTGCTTATTAGAGTAGAATGCTATTAATAAATAATACTAGGCTATCTATATCGCGCGATCACAGTTTATGTAATCCGTAATATATTAATATAAAAGCGAAAGTAACTTTGCATGTAGTTACTTGTTTATGCTGCGGCTTTAACAGAGGTCAACGAAATTTGAATTATACTAGCGGACGTCACGCGGTTTCCCCAGCAGCGTAGTTCCCGTTCCCGTGGGAGTACGGGGATAAAATATAGCCTATGTTATTCGCTGATAATGTAGCTATCCATTGCTGAAAGAATTTTTCAAATCGGTCCAGTAATTTATAAGTTTATTCATAACATACAAAAATACAAATCTTTCCTCTTTATAATATTATTAGTTTAAATGAGTCTTAACACCCATATTCTTAATCAAAACCTCATGATTTCCTCGACTCGAGTCAACCTCATTAGGGTGATTTCACATTCTTATGTTGCAATTTTACTCCTCACCTCAAACAGTTTCCTCAGTCAAGGTGAGTTTGACTTGAGGAACCAACTGACAAATAAAAGGTACGTCGCGATCTACCTTGAAGCTTCCTCAAGGGACTTTTAACCAAAACACGCGTATTTCTATCCGATTTTCTGGACTCCTAGAATCATATTACCATATTCATGGTAACAGGTTGCATGTTAATTTCCTCCCTCCACCGTACATAATAACAATGTTATTCACACAAACTTCCTTACTGACAAACCTTCATCTTGGATATAGCATACCTACTTATAAAGGTCGGTAGCAACATTTAGTTTGTTCTGTACGCCTTATAGTTCAAGAGCCAACAGAGAAGTCGGAACCAGTGGTGAACACGTGCCTGCGCGATCTGATGCTCGACGAGCCGGTACCGCTGACTCGACCGCTGCCGCAGCCCTCGCCGCCGCAGCGTCAGCGGGCAGAACACTACTCGCGCATCCCGACCTCTACCAAAGAACATTACGCTGTTATGGAAAAGAAAACTGAAGGTTTTGCAAGTAAGATTTACTCAGTATTTGCTACTGGTCTTACGTGTAGCTTTTTATAACTGTAACTATTTATGGTTTGGTTAGGTTTGGGGAAATTTACTGATACTTGAAATTTTCTACTAACACTGGTTTAAGTCTACTTCAGAGCAGTTAAAGGGCTTTGACTGCTCTCAAGTAAATTAAAACCTAAAAAGGCCCGCTAAATCGTCCCACCAATTACGTATTTTTACCCGACTGCTGAGGAAGGGTAATATTTTTTACATCGTGTTCTCCAATACTGAAAATTGGCATATCGTTTTAAGGTTCGTTAAAAATATGAGGCTTGCTTCGCAATTATGGAAGAGGAGGACTTTCGAGTGCGCTATTTGCCATACTCTGCCGGTTCTCACTTTAACAGATATAATTTGCTTAATTATTTATGATGCTTACTAAGTATTCTTGTTTGTCAAGACATAATTATGCTATGCATTATAGGGTATTCAGATTTCTTAATCCATTAAATTAACTATTATAATATGCTATTTGCTTAATCAGGGGTGACGGACAACACAAAAGAAAATAGTACATTCACTTCAGGCCAAACACTAAGAGATTACGCCGCCAGCCCGCTCACATCAAACTCGCTTAATCGACATAACTCGTACAAAGAGACAAAGTCCACTACAGATTTAAGTAAGTTTTATGAAACATTTCTTTGTAAATTGTTAAGTAATGTTCTTTCGTGATTATATAAAAAGAGTATGTCCTATTTTAGCAACCTCCAATCTCCGGCCCAGTAATAGTGATATATCTTTGGGCCCGCCAACATTAGGACCTCGATCATTGTCCTTCACCAGAGCACCTACAGATGCTTCGAGGTATGAACTTATTTTGTACTTATTGTCATAATTATATTCGTAGTCGAAGCTGTCCAAAGCATGTCAAAAATAATGTTTAACAATGTGATTCCAGGAGGAGAGTGGAGCCTGTTGTTAGAGAAAACGTGACAGTGTCCCGCAGTGTCGAGGCGCCCGAAGTCGAAGCGGAGCCAGAGTTCGTGCCGCACACTACCGACAGACCCGTAGGACTTGATTTCGATGAATTTTTACCCGTAAGTAGCACAAATACCCAGACACATTAACTGCATCAGCGCTTATCAAAACTGGAACATAAACTACTATTTACAATTAAATAAATAAATATCGCTGGACATTACACACAGCGCCATCTAGTTCCACACTAAGCAACGAGGTTTATGTCGTGGACACCAGATAGTTGAAAATAAATACATAAATACTTTTTGTTTGTAAATACATTCTTATTATACACTAGCTGACGCACGCAACTTCGTCTGGGTCACATAAGAGAGAAAAAGCTAACAAAAGGAATAAATTTTCCCTGTTTTTGCAACATTTTTCATTTATGCTCCGCTTCTATTGGTCGTAGTGTGGTGTTATATAGCCTATAACCTTCCTCGATAAATGGACTATCCAACACAAAAAGATTTTTTCAATACACTTCCTCGAAAACTGGTCCATAACGCACTACGATTAGGTACAACATGCAATGTATTTCACACGCGTGCGTTTTTTTCCATTTTCCCGCACGTGTGCGGGAATGAAAATTGCCCCAGATAACTATACCCATACTTAGTCCAAATTGGTTTAATGTCTATAGTCTGAGGTGAATTTTTTTTTTTAATTTCGGCAAAGCACTGCCCATCTTTACGGCATAAATATTTTTTTTAATATTAAATTGTGTTTTTAAATAGAATATCATAGATAAACATGATTATTAAAAACTAATAGTTATTTTTATAACATTTAATTTTATTTGTGTTCTGAATTCAAAATATAAAATAAATCTATTTTTTTATTATTAGGCTGTTTAACGGCTTCATACCTTTGCCAAAGACTACAATATATTGACCTTTGCCTCTCCCCCAACCTGGCGAAAGCAGAGCGTGAAAAAAAACGAAAAATAAAATCATAGTTTCATAATTCGTGCCAAAAATATTTTTCGTTATATTTTATTTTATTTCTTCAAAAGTGTATTGAAAAACGTCGTTTGATACACGTGGACATTTGTTATTGCAGTTCTCGGCTCAAAAACACCGTTATAATTCCGCCTCGAATGCAATAACAAACTTTCTCCACTTGTATCAAAATGTACTATTTTGATTCCAACCAGTAGTTCGTTTCTAGCCCTAAGGGTTTGGCCTGTGCGTTTATTAAAAACTTTCATCCCCTATTTTACCCTCTTAGGGGTTGAATTTTAGAAAACGCTGAAATACGTAACTGATAATTTTTGCCGTATTCAATTCATACGAAATTTCATGCAAATATCCAAGGAATAAACCCCTATTTCACCCCCTTAGGGGTTGAATTTAAAAAATCCTTCCTTATTGGATGCCTACGTCATAAGAGGAATACGTGTGCGAAATCTTAAGTTTCTAGCCTTAAGGGTCAGGCCTGTGCGTTGATACATCAGTCAATCACTTTTGCCTTTTATATATATTAATTATAGTTATACATATAAACATCCATGACTCTGAAACAAATTTCCATGCTCATCACACAAACATTTGCTCCTACTGGGATTCGAACCTGAGACCCTAAGAACGTAAGGCAGCCTCACTACCGCTGCTCCCCATTCGGGTTGTCGATTCATTCTATTTTTTAAACAAAAAAAATACCAATCGAATTGAGAACCTCCTCCTTTTTGAAGTCGGTTAAAAATGGGTATGGTTTTCGACAGTACACACGGTACGGAATTACAGATATATATAACTAACATCGTAACATGAATGATGCGATTTGACACATTTTTAATATATTTTTTGGCAAGTAGCGACTCCGTACACTAGACGTATTTAATAGGATAATTGTTGCATGTGTTTGCAGCGCGGGCTGGCGGGCGGGAACGCGCGGCGCGGGGCGCGCGGCGCCGTGGAGCCGAGCGAGCAGGAGGTGCTGGGCGTCATGATGCGCGGACACGACTCCATGATGGCTGTGCTCACCGCCAGGCAGCGCGCCTTACAGGTGCACATCTCATTACCATTCCTACATCTACATGCTTTACAATAGCACTCTAGTTGAGCTTTCGCATACAATATCAACTTGAACCCACGCAAATTATTATCAATGCCACAACTCCAACAATGTAACAAGTCGAACAAAACTGCGGCAAATTGTCGCTCAGCGGACAGACTTCCGCGACATGGAGAGAGCGACTGTCGCAATCCCGTGCGGGGCACGCCGCAATAGTGGCGATAAGCACCCTCTTTCAGAAGTGGCTTGAGAGACGCCACGGCGTCCTCACCTTCCACCTGACGCAGGTCCTCACCTGACACTTGTTTCGGGAGGTTCCTGCACCGAATCGGGCGGGAGGAAACGCTCAAGTGTTTCCACTGCGATGATCGACCGGAGGACACGGTGGAGGTGTGCCCTGCGTGGGCAGAGCACCGCCGTGTCCTCGAAGCGGCGATTGGCGGCGGCGACCTATGTTACCTACCACAAGGACGGTGGGCTATGGGCTAGCTCGCCGCCCGTCCGTTAAAAATTGTGTTAAAAAAAAGGCGTTGAAAATTCTACTGTTTGTGACGAGATATCCACAATGCCTTTAATGGCCTCTTAATAAAAAATCTTATTCGGAATTCTCAACTGACTTCAACTTTTCTGTCTGTTTTCAGATCTTTCATTCCGTCCGAGTTAATAAAAGTCTGAGATCTGCATTAGAATCTGTTATTGCTCTCGAGGATACGTCCGTCATACTCGACATACTTAATGTTATGGCACATAGACCGTAAGTTTTGTGTTTTTTATTAATATACATGCATACATTTTTTTTTACATTATACCTTATTAACTAAGACTAATATTGCTCTACTTTGTTTCAGATCATTGTGGAATTTAGATATATGCCTATTAATGTTACCGAAGATATATGAATTATTGCAGAGCAAATATGAATCGTATGTACACTGTAGTAGTTATTCTTATTAACACATCATTTTTGTTTCTTATTTTATAAATTAATGTTGCTTCTAAATTACAGATATATGCAGTGTGGTTGCAATGCGTTGAGGCTCATTGTGCGTAACTTCTCATCCGTGGTGAGAGCTAATGTAAGTGCCCCTGTGCGTACTTTGGGTGTAGACATTCCTCGTGAAGAGCGGTTTTCTAAATGTATGCAGATACACCGACTGCTGCTCGACGTACGGGCATTTTTACTCAAACGACAAACGCTCCAGGGACGCCTCGGAGCTGCCTTTAGAGATCTTCATAACCTCATGCAACAGGGACTTGACTGACACATTATAATTTTTAGGATCACATGTTGAAAATATGTCAGAAGAAATGCAAGGACTGACAAACTAACTTCCCATTCTTATTAATATTTTATAGATTCAATGAAATTTTCTCACTGTTGACATAAGCTGATTATTTTAAGGCTCACTGTTTGAAATGCATACATACAGCTACTTAACATATATATTTATTAACAATAAAGAATAATACTTAGAAAAGCTTTTATTTTTATCTGTCATATGGAAAAGAATAACTATACTTTCCCTTGTAATGGGATTTTTAAAGAGATTTATCTTGTTAGTGCATGTGTTTAGGGGCCGTCCACGTGAGGCTCGGAAAGGAGGGAGGGGGTTTGGCAAATATCACAAGGGGGAGGGGCGTATAGGGAACGTGCAGGAACTATAGTTGGCAGCACTAAACGACAAAAGAGACACTATGCGGACAGTAAAGGAAACTTATGCTGTCACCTGTCACGCAAATCTCTTCAAAAGTATTATTTTTGATTATGTTTTAAGGTATAAAACATGGGTTCCGGTCTATCAATAATGTTCGTCAGCGTAACATGAATGTTGACCAATATGAATTTTGTATGTTTCGTTTATTTTCTCTGATGAAAATTGTGGTGCATGAAGAAACGGTGGCTTAAACAACTTTCTTATTTTCAACACATGTTTTAATGGAAGGGAATCCTTTATCAGCGAGAACAGTATCTCCAGGCTATAACAAATCAATCCACAATCATTTGTTATAAGCAATCACTATAACGCCCTCCGTAGCATTTAGATACAAAACTTAGGAAACTACAAGGAGTGCAGCCAATTAAAAACTTTATTGTATAACTATGTTTATAATCTGAGTTCATGTGGAGACTGTTGAGGAATATTCGGTGTGAACTTCAGTGCAGTCTGGAACGCCCTCCGTAGCATTTAGATACAAAACTTATGAAACCACAAGGAGTGCGGCCAACTAAAAACTTTATTGTATACCAATGTTTATAATCTGAGCACATGTGAACTCTTTGTTCAACTGTTGAGGAATATTCGGTGTCAACTTCAGTGCAGTCTAATCCATAATCATTTGTTATAACTAAGCAATCACTAGAACGCCCTCCGTAGCATTTAGATACAAAACTTATGAAACCATAAGGAGTGCGGCCAACTAAAAACTTTATTGTATAACCATGTTTATAATCTGAGTACATGTGGACTCTTTGTTTAACTGTTGAGGAATATTCGGTGTGAACTTCAGTGCAACATATGTGTGTTCGCTGAAGTTTAAATGGTACGCCAGTACCATTTAATGTTTGCTTGGACGGTTGATTTTGAAGGCTATTGAACTTTTTCAATGCAGAGTGTAACAAAAACAAATTGTGTTCAAATATTTTTGTTACTGCATTTATCCATTTTTTGCGTTTTTCACTTAGACATGGTATGAGAGTACTATTCTTTGGAAAGTAATAGAATTTTATTATTTTACGCTATTTGATTAATTTTCATTTTTGTGAATGTATTGGTACATCCAGAAATGCAACAATGGATTATGATTAGCTAGAATAATCATTTTCAATAATAAAATTAATTCTGTTTACTTGTTTTACATGTCAATGTCAAGTATTAATTTGGTACAAGATTCGGATTGGTGACGCCAGTTGGCACCACCGTCGTTGTGCACGTTCCCTATAGTAAAATATCACTACCTATTTATTTTTTCGTCAAACGCGATTTCTAAACCGAAAAGCGGCGAGTAGTGTGACCTTGACTCGCTGTTGCGAACGAAGTCCCCGCGCACCGCTACGACCGCCCGGCTCGGCTAGGCAGTCGCCAGTAATTATTCTGTTATTTTGGCACCAAATAAAAACACTATTCAAAAAATTAAGATTGTAGGTACTTATTAAAAAATACCACCAAGGCGGCAGGGGGGGGTTAAAAAATGCTAAAAAAATCACGTGATTAATGGACGGCCCCATAGGATGAATATAAAATATAGTGACTATAAGAAAGTTATCAATTTATTTAGAAACAATTTCTCTAAAGGGCACAGTTTACTTTAAAGCTCTCTTAAGCATTGTTCAACATATATTTCTGGCACATTAATGTGAAGTAGGAAGTAGGTGATTAGTACAAACAAAATAAAAATTCTTAAAAATAAGTATATTTGTATTACAACAGTTTACATATCAACATAATATAACAATTCTTATTTTATCACTTGTCATACTTATATTACAGATCAATGTTACATGCTACTCAAGATACCATATTTATTTCTTCCTTTTACTATTTGTCAGCGCACTGACTGAATTTGGATTAGGTCTTTTCATCCTATTGAACTTTTCCATTTCTTTTGCTAAAATATCATCTGAAACATCTTTAACCATTTCACCACTGCTTGGTTCAGTTTTTATTGCATTCTCCATCTCCATTAGCCTTTCGATCTCGGGGTTCATACCTTTGAATGATAGTCTGCCTTCAAGCATTGTTTCACAAAATATGAAGCTTGACTCCGATATAAAATTACCCGATGCACTTCTCATTTCATTTGTAATAATATTAGAATATAAACTGCCATGATCTTGTGTGTTTTCTAATTCTTTCTCTATTCTCTCTTTTGTTTTCTTCATAAACTTCATATCCAGTACAGATTTAGGTAATTGTATTTTTTTTGTCAAGCCAGCCATTGTTATTACGTTTAGAGCTATATGTTATAACTAATTAATATCAGACTTGTTGGACTAGCTCAGCTAAGGATTTTGAAGAACCAAAGATTTGAATCGTATAGAACCATATAACCTACAATTTGTAAATTGGGAATCTTTGCAATTGCTGATTACTACCCAATTTAAAGACTACACTTAGGTGTATTATCTTTGTGTCAAGGAATACATTCAAAATCAACACTTGTCGCTTCTGTGGTTAATTTAAACACATTTATTTTAATCAATAAATAACATAACCTAGTTTTGTCTACTGTCAGATGTCAGCACAGAACACTATGGCTGCGTTCCGAATTAGGCTGTAATCGATTTGAGCGTCCATAAAGCTGTTCCGAATTACCGTGAGCGCGATATCGATGTCCCTTGAATCGTCATAGATGACGTCATGACATGCGCCATTTTGCGATAACACTGACCATGCCCCAAATAAATATCACTGTGAGCGCTGTCAAAAATGACAGTTTTTTTCACAGGTTGTGTTGTATAATTTGATTGAAAAAAATTGAAATGAGTTTCAAACTCATGAACATTATTTTTAATTACCGTTGCATCTATGTAATTTGTAATTCGTAGGATTTTTTTAAGGGGTAAATCTTTGCCGGGAGCAAAATACCCTAATATAAACGCTTTCGTCATCCTTTTCATCACTGGACGAATCGTCGTTCTCTATCTAAAAATGTGAGTTATCAGAGTAGATAGAGTCAACCAACATAACTTCCATTTTCAAAATAAGTCTTGTGAAATGTTTTGGTTTGGGGTTATGTTTACTGTCAACGCGTTCACGAGCGTTCCGAATTGATGACGGCTCTTAGCTGTCATAATCGTGATATCTAAATCGGAACGCAAAATATCGATGTGAGCGCTGTGAGCGATTATAGCCTAATTCGGAACGCAGCCTATTACTCCTAGCGGAGTCAGTCTGTCCTGTCACAAGTTTACAACTAGGGTTGGCGATTAGAGATCGATTAATCAAAGAATCGATTTTTCGGGCCAAAAAATAGTTTTTTTTAATCGATATATAGTACTGAATCGATATTTCACCCTTGAAAATCGACATTTGATTTTTTGTAAAACTTTTGAAACCATTAAATTATTTACAATTAGCTCAATGCACCCGTAATACCGTTCACTCAATAGCCATGATGTAAATGAGTAGGTATCGTGGGATCATCTGTTTCTTGTGAGCGCCTTTTTTTCAATATGGAATATGCATGAAATACAAAACTCTTTTTATTTATTATAAATGCCTTGCCATCATCTGCCTAGCCTTTTCCCAACTATGTTGCGGTCGGCATCCAGTCTAAATGGATGCAGCTATCTGACCTCCACAACCCAGTTAGTACTGGGTTATACGATACGACTTGGTAAGACTGGTTGTGTTTAGGCCTCTGACTACCTGTAACGACTATCAAAGATCTTCAATTGACAGCCGGGACCAACTGCTTATCGTGCTTTCCGAGGCACGGAGGAAACTCGGTATGTAATGGGTGGTCACCCATCCACAGACCAACCTAGGCTAGCACGGCTTAACCCAAAGATCGACCCGAGCGTCTGTTATTATTTAGCCACGAGCTCCTCTTAAAATGCCTTGTATTGGCCCATAAAAACATTGTGGTACACTTGTTTAAGTTGCTAATACATCACTTATTTTACAATTTACTGTTATAGGTAGCATGTTTTTTTTTGTAAAATGGAACGCACTCTCAAAACGCGTCGTCCTCGATAACGCCGATAGTTACGTCAAAGTCTATGTGTCAAAAAAACACTTTTATTTTAAAAGTGCTTAAAGTTTCACTAAGATTTTATTATAATATTGTTATTGCAATTTTTACTTGAGAGCACATACAATTAGTAAAATGATTCTATTACAGGGCAAAAAATTAGATGTAAACAAGGCAGATTGTGGTAAATGACGTCACATCATGGCCGCGACAGCTACAGACGTTTGAACTGTCGTAGAAAATTGCAGGAGTTTAATATTATTTTTGTGCGACAAGCAGTAGTTGGACTTAACTTTAAATACTTTTCTTGGGTTGCTACTACTGTATTTTATTGATTTAAGTGAAGAAAAAATTACGTGCATGTTCCCTATTGCCGGCAACATCTCAAGTGATGAGCGGAACTGCTTGGATCCCAGTAGACTTGACAGACTGTAGTTTTTAAAAAGCTTAGATATGCATTGGAAACTAAGCTATATTAGCTATTTTCTTAACTTTTTAATGTAACAAATACATTTAGAAAATAAATGTGTTCTTTTAGAACTGATCTAGTACTTTGGTAATAAAAATAATTATTATTATCGAATTACGTGATCGATTATTATGGTATATCGTGAGATCGTTTATTATGGTATTTTATTTTTTTATATAATGGATTTATATTTAAATTGTAAGTAAATGCCAACTTGAAGAAAAAACGATTTTGTAGAAATCGATCTTTTAGACCTCGATTTTTTGGGTTTCGATACATTAGGGAATTCGAGTCGATTCAAAAATCGATCTTTTTCGGAAAGAATCGCCATCCCTAGTCATACACAACTCACACACAACTCCAACACCATAGATAATATAACATAACACAACCCGCATCCACATTACCTTACCACAGAATATTAATACTCAAGTCTAAAGGTGAACGCAGACGTAGCCGCACCGCAGTCTCCGCATTCTTATTTTTCTTTATGCAATCTCGCACACTGACATAGACACAGACTGCACACAGACAGATTGCATAGAACTTTATACGAAGAATTGGAATGCGGCAACTGCGGTGCGGCTCAGTCTACGTTCACCCAGGCTGCTTTACGCCAGGGCAACACTGTGCGGCAAGGCTACAAGCTACAAATTGTGGCGTGCGTCATTTGTGGTATGCCTATTTTACGCCGAGGCAACATCGTGCTTAGATAATTTTCAAAGCATCGTGCTGTAATTTTTTACTGGAGTGTTCTACCAACTTGATTGATCGAGGGGACAAGATACCGTAGAATATGGCTGATGAAGTAACTTTAGCAGCATGACGCAAGGTGTTACTATGCGGCGCGATTCTTGCTACAACGTGCAACATTTTATGCGGCCTTGTGGCATTCCGCAATGGCTCATAGTGTTGCCCCGGTCGTAAAGCAGCATATTCTATAGGGAACGTGCACAACGACAGTGCTGCCAACTGGCGTCGCCAATCCGAATCTTGTGCTCTATTAATGCTTGACATAGACTTTTCTAAACAAGTAAACAGAATTAATTTTAAAGTGAAAATTAATTAACTAATCATAATGCATTGTTGCATTTCTGGATGTAGGTACCAATACATCCATCACCATCATCTGCCTAGCCTTTTCCCAACTTTGTTGGGGTCGGCTTCCAGTTTTACCGGATGCAGCTGAATACCAGTATTTTACATGGAGCGACTGCCTATCTGACCTCCACAACCCAGTTAGTACCGGGTTATACGATACCCCTTGGTAAGACTGGTTGTCAGACTTTTTGGGCCTCTGACTACCTAACGACTGTCAAAGATCTACAAACTACAGCCGGGACCAACGGCTTAACGTGCTTTCCGAGGCACGGAGGAAACTCGGTATGTAATGGGCGGTCACCCATCCACAGACCAACCTAGGCAAGCACGGCTTAACCTAACGATCGACCCGAGCGGCTATTATTATTTAGCCACGAGCTCCTCGTACTAATACATCCACAAAAAAAAAAACAATTAGCGTAAAATTCTATTACTTTCCAAAGAATACTACTATCATACCATGTTTTGGTGAAACGTGCAAAAAATGGATAAACGCAGTAAAGAAAAATATTTGAAAACAACTTGTTTTTGTTACACTCTGCATTGAAAAGGCCCTCAAAATCAACCGTCCATGCAAACATACCAGAACCATTTATACTTCACCATACACGTGTTCTACTAGACCGCACTAAAGTTCACACCGAATATCCCTCAACAGTTAATCAAAGACTCCACATGTACTCAGAATATAAACATGGTTATACCCACAATAATGTTTTTAGTTGGCTGCACTCCTTTGGTTTTTTTAAGTTTTTTATCTACTTAAATGCTACGGACTGCATTTTATTGATTGCTTCATCAAATGATTGTGAACTAATTGATTTATTAGAGCCTGGAGATACTGTTTTCGCTGATAATGGATTCCCTTCCATTATAACATGTGTTGAAAATAAGAAAGCTATCTTAGTTATGCCAGCCACCATGTCTTCATACAACACAATTTTCATCAGAAAGTAAACGAAAGATATAAAATTCATATTATTAAACATTTATATTACGCTGACGATCGTTATTGATAGACTGGAACTCATATTTTATAGCTTTTAGCATATTCAAAAATAATATAATTGAAGAGACAATTTTGTCTAAGTAAATTGAAAGCACGATGAGAAGTGATAAGTTTCCTTTTCTGTCCGCATAGTGTCTCTTTTGTCGATTAGTGCTGCCACCTATAGTTCCTGCACGTTCCCTATTGTAAGTGTTATTTTGATCTCTTTTTTTAGCAAAAAAGCTTTAAACGAAAAATGTAGTGTACACCTCTAATTGGTACTTATTTAAATTAAGTGCACCAACAGTACATACATATAACATTATTGATAAAAGTACACTTGCTATGGTTCTAATAATCACTTGGGGGAGGCCTAAGTCCAGCAGTGGACGTCTTTGGGCTGAAATGATCCCTACTATCCCTACTATATATTAATATTATAAATGCGAAAGTAACTCTGTCTGTCTGTCTGTCTGTCTGTTACCTTTTCACGCCTAAACCGCTGAACCGATTTTGATGAATTTTGGTATAGAGATAGATGGAACCTTGGGAAAGGACATAGGGTACTTTTTATCCAGATCCCGATCCCGATCCCGGAATTATACGGGTGGAAACGCAGAGTGCAGTTGTGTATCGTATATCCCTACTAAATGAATTTTGGTATAGAGATAGATGGAACCTTGAAACGGTTGTGATCATTCAACATTGATGGTGATTGTGATGGTGATCGTGATGGTGATCGTGATGGTGATTGTGATGGTGATTGTGATGGTGATTGTGATGGTGATGGTGATTGTGATAGTGTGATTGTGATAGTGAATGATTGTGATGATGGTGATTGTGATGGTGATTGTGATGGCGATTGTGATGGCGATTGTGATAATGATTGAGATAACGATGATGGTGATTGTTATGGTGATTGTGATTGTGATGGTGATTTTGATAGTGATTGTGATGGTGATGGTGATTGTGATGGTGATTATGATGGTGATTGTGATGGTGATTGTGATGGTGATTGTGATGGTGATTGTGATGGTGATTGTGATGGTGATTGTGATAATGATGGTGATATTGATGGTGACTGTGATTGTGATGGTGATTGTGTTGGTGTTTGTGATGGTGATGGTGACTGAGATAGTGATGGTGATTGTGATAATGATTGTGATATTGATGTTGGTTTTGATAGTGATGGTGATTGTGATAATAATGGTGGTTGTGACAGTGATGGTGGTTGTGATGATTATGAAATTTGGCACATCGATAGTTTATAACCTGGATTCACATGTAGGACACTATTTATCCCTTTAGTATGATTCAGTGGGACAGTTACCGAACTTTACGCGGGCGAAGCCGCGGGCAACAGCTAGTGATGAAATAAAATAAAGTCGTGTGCACAACACTAATAGTATAAACTGTCAAGGCCCTCTGGCCCACTGTGATCTTGAGGACGAGGAGATCTTAGGCCATCAATCATTTGTGGTAACGAGATAAACCAAACAGAAATCTTAAAAACCGTAATTGTACGGTTTTGTCCTGTTTAACGTGCATCACGACCGAATATTGACATCATGAAAATGTGTTGTATGCTCTGTGATGTAATGTCAATGTCAACTCATCACCTGTTATGGCTGTCAAAACAAAGAAAGCATGTTCTGTGTTTTGAGATGTTAAGTTATTTTCTAATTTGTTGTTTAATTTAGAGCATATCAATCGATCTGGTTCTGGAAACATCATGCAGCTTTCCGAAATAGATAACGTTAAAATCTATAACCTCAGCGTTGGAAAATCTCTTCCGGATGTAAGTCATAATATTGTAAATAACCTAACCAGGCAGGAAATTGAATTTAACAATAAATACTAATCTTCTGCTTATAATGTAGTGGCTGACGGAAAGAAAAAAACGTGCTCTTTTGAAAAAGAATGTAGACTTGAGACGAAGAATTGAATTGATTCAAGAGTTTGATATGCCAGGAGTGAGCACTAGCTTGCGGGTTTCTAAAGATGGACAATATATAATGGCTGCAGGCATCTATAAACCGAGGATAAAATGTTATGATGTTAATAATTTGTCCTTAAAGTTTGAAAGGTGTCTGGACTCTGAAGTTATAACATTTGAGATACTAAGTGAAGACTATTCGAAAGTAAGTAAGTTAATATTTTATAGACCTAAGCTAGCTTATAAGCCTCCTTTAATCCTCTGGGCCACTGTTTTGAATAAATATAGAATATATAATTTAAATAATACCTTTTTCCTGTTTTCAGATTGTGTTTTTGCAATGTGATCGATATGTTGAATTCCATGTGGGGCATGGTCGTCATTATCGCCTTCGAGTTCCCCGGTTCGGAAGAGACATATCTTACCATCGACCATCATGTGATCTATTCGTTGTTGGTGCCTCATCGGTAGATAACTTGTTTACAATTACTGGTTCTAACTAATAATATGCTTTTGTGTTTTATCTAAGTAGTCAAAATTGTTGTTTACAGGAAGTGTACAGATTGAATTTGGAAATTGGACAATTTTTAGCACCATACGTAACAAAAGCAAATGAAATTAATTGTTGTGCTGTAAATGAGGAACATGGATTATTAATGCTCGGCACAGAATCTGGCCATGTGGAGGCCTGGGACCCACGCACTAAATCAAGACAAGGAATACTGGACTGTGCCATGCATTGTACAGATTCTGAATACAAGTATGTAAAAACTGTATAAAAAAAAATGGTTGTCTGTAAAGTCGGTATAGGGACGATAATTTTATGTGATAACGTCATAAGAAAACATTGATGAATAATTGCATACTTTTATGAATTGAATTATTATCACTGAATTATCATTATTTTGTATAATACAAAGAAGGAGTTAATTGAAAAATTTTTTTTTTTCGATAAATTAACATTTATTTAAAAAAGAAAACAAAATTTCATCCCCCTTTTCACCCCTCTAAGGATTGAAATTGTAACAAAAACGTTGCGTTAGCTTCCAACCATACGCCTATATAATAAATTTTGTGATTTTTACTTCGAAAATTTAGGACTTTCCATACACAACTTCATCCCCTTTTTTAACCCTTTGGGGGTGGAATTATCAAAAACGCCGAGACACGTATAAGTATATTAATTTTCAATTGTCAGCCTAAACACAAAATTCTAACAAAAACAAAGATCCTAACTTAATAAGTGACCGACTTTCATTTAAACTTTCATCCCCTATTTAACTCCCTTAGGGGTTGAATTATAAAGGAAACCACTTTGCAAAATTTCAGTTTTCTAGGTTAAGGTTCTAATTTTCTGCGTTTATTGTTTACAGAAATGACAAATTGCCTGCTATAACTGCAGCAAAATTTGATGGTCCTCTAAGAATGGGTGTAGGCACATCTACAGGTCATGTGCTGTTGTATGACATAAGATCAAGTAAACCTCTGCTTGTTAAAGACCACATGAACGAAATACCTATAAAATCATTAGAATTCCATAAAACAATGGATTATGTTTATTCCATGGATGCTAGTGTTGTGAAGATATGGGATAAAAATACAGTATGTTTTCCCAAATCTGAACCAAGAAAAAATTTGTGTTTTAATTTTAATATTGCTAAACATACTTAGATTATAATGTATGTTGTTATTTTAGGGCAAGCAATACACAAGCATAGAATCATCAGCAGATTTCAATGATTTATGTGTTTTCCCAAACACAGGATTAAGTATGATGGCAGTTGAAGATCAAAAAATGCAAATATATTACATTCCATCATTAGGTATGTTTACAACAAGTTGAAAACAACACCATAACAAATAAAAGGGGCACTAAAAATTTATAGTTTTTTAAAGGTTATAAGTATAACATTGAATTAAGAAGACTACTATTGAAACTTTTATGTACAGTCACAAGCATTACGGATACGCAATATTCAAAAGCAATTTTCTCCTAAAGTGTTCTAATTGTATGATTTGTATAGTGTTACAAACATAGTATTCTCGAAACCATACTATTATGAAATAGCTCTTTTCTCCAAGTTGTTATTTCATTAGAAAATTGCTTTTGAATGTTGTATAAGATATTAATACTTCACACACTACAAACATACCTTTCTCTTGAATCACTCTATCTATTAAACAACCTGCATCAAAATCCGTTGCATAGTTTTAAAGATCTAAGCATACATAGGCACAGACGCGGCAGGCGACTTTGTTTTATAATATGTAGTGCTAAAACTAAATAAATTTTACCTTTTACCAGGTCCTGCACCCAGATGGTGTGCTTTCTTGGATAATTTGACTGAGGAATTAGAGAGCTCGGCATCACAAACAGTTTATGATGACTACAAGTTCATCACTAAACAGGAACTTGAATCATTGGGATTGGATCACTTACTGGGAACAAATCTATTAAGAGCATACATGCATGGGTAAGACTTGCTTGCTGGATTTGTACATTGTAATTTTTGAGTTTCAGATGCATTCATCTGATAAAACATTCACCAGACCCTGTCCCAATTTATTGGGGTCAGTGCAGCATGTCTTCGTCCATTCCATACATACTTCTCTATTATTTTCAATACACTTCCTCGAAAACTGATCCATAACGCACTATGATTAGGTACAACATGCAATGTATTTCACACGCGTGCGTTTTTTTCCATTTTCCCGCACGTGTGCGGGAATGAAAATTGCCACAGATAACTATACCTATACTTAGTCCAAATTGATTCAATGCCTATAGTCTGAAGTGAATGTTTTTTTTTGTTTAATTTCGGTAAAGCACTACGCGTCTTTACAGCATAAATATTTTTTGAATATTAAAATTGTGGTTATAAGTAGAATATCACTGAATATAAGTAAACATAAGTAAACATAATTATTAAAAACTAATAGTTATTTTTAAACACAAATTGACTTTTATTTGTGTTCTGAATTTAAAAAATATAAAATAAATCTATTTTTTTATATTAGACTATCTAACGGATGCCTCTCCTTCAACCTGGCGAAAGCAGAGCGCGAAAAAAAAAGAAAATTAAAACCATAGTTTCTTAGTTCGTGACAAAAAAAAATTCGTTATATTTTATTTCTTCAAGTGTATTGAAAAACGTCGTTTGATACACGTGGACATTTGTTATTGCAGTTCTCGGCTCAAAAACACCCTCGCCTAGGGCTCGGGTGTTATAATTCCGCCTCGAATGCAATAACAAACTTTCTCCTCCTTGTATCAAAATGTACTATTGTCATCTCAGTGGTCACCCCCAGTTTAGCCATATCAGCTGTCACACTACCATTCATTCATTGACTCTTAGGGGCCGCCTCCACGAGCGAGAGAATCGCGACAATTTGACGTATTTCTATACGAAAGTCTGCGATTCTCTCGCTCGTGAAGATGGCCCAAAAGAGAGTGTAGGTATAGAAAAACGTGGCAAGGACGATAATATCGCCGCGATTCTCTCGCTCGTGGAGGAGGCCCTTAAAGTGGTTATAAGAGTCAATGAACGAATGGCAGTTCATACTCAAAATTTTGCTATCAACTAATTAAATTTACAGATACTTTGTTGATGTGCGTTTGTACAAGAGAGCGAAGTCAATCGCAGATCCATTTGCGTTCGAACAATATAAGAAACGTAAGATAAGAGAAAAGATTGAACAGGAGAGACCATCCAGAATTAAAGTAGAGGACAACTTACCGAAAGTTAACAGAGATTTGGCATCCAAGCTCATGGATGATGGAGGAAAGAAGAAGAAACAATCGGCTAACCTACTCAAAGATGACCGTTTTAAGGTATGCATAAGCAAATGTTTATGTTATGGACATATGGTAAATGTGATTAATTGAAAATTATTAATAATTACCGGTCATTATTAATAAGTATTGAGAGTCGAGGTAAAAATAAGAAATTAATCACTTTTATCGGTGATATTAATAATTTAACTTTATTAGGTACCGATAAATGTACGCAGAACGCTTTAAATGCAGAAAAATGCGCGTTTTTTGCAATTGTAAGTGCTAATGCACGTACGTATTAAGTTTACTTTGCGGTTCATAATTGTCGGAGTTCCCTAATTTTATTACTGCGACCAATTTCGACTTAGTTTGTCACAGGTCTAACCTAACCTAACCAATTTAGTCGGAGTGGTAATTCGCTCGCTTTCTAGACCCCGCCAACCCAAGGGTTGGCGGGGTGCCACAAGTCCCGACCTCGCTTTGCTCGCCTTGCTTCCTATGTTCTCCTTTCAAAGAACAAACGATTTTGCATGCAAAAACTGTGGTATTATAAATAAATACCTATTGGGCAAATAACTTAGAATCTTATTTTATTACTTTTACCAACGAGCGTAGTGAATCATTAATAACTAGCGGACGTCACGCGGTTTCACCCGCGTAGTTCCCGTTCCCGTGGAAGTACGAAGATAAAATATAGCCTATGTTACTCAGGGTGAATGTAGCTTTCTAATGGTGAAAGATTTTTTTAAATCTGTGCAGTAGTTTTTTAATTTATTCATTACAAACATACACACACAAAAATACAAATATTTCCTCTTTATAATATTAGTGTAGATAACTAAAAGTGATAAATTTCTATTTTATATTCACATTTACCAAATTGTAATTTAATTATTCATCATCATTCTCTTGCCCTTATCCCAATTCATTTGTGGTCGGCGCAGCATGTCTTCTTCTTCCATACTTCTCTATTTTTCGTCGTCTCATCAGACACTTCTTTTCTTGCCATATCATTCTTTACACAGTCCATCCATCGTTTCTTTGGTCTTCCTCTACTCATATACTCATCCACATTCATACTCAAAACTTTCCTCACGACATTTTCCTCATCCCTCCGCATCACATGCCCATACCACGACAACCGATTACCACACAACTTTTCAGTCACCGGCGCCACTTTCAGACTTCCTCTTATATACTCATTTCTTACTTTATCCATTCGCGTAACACCACACATCCCCCTTAGCATCCTCATCTCCGCGACATGCAAATGCCTTTCATTCATCCCTTTTGTGGCCCAACATTCTGATCCATACAAGATTTTTTTCAGACAATTTAATTATTAATAATGACCAGTAATTATTCATAATTTTCAATTAATCACATTTACTGTAACATATATATTAATATGAATTACATTATATAAGTAGTCAGTATTCATTGATCTTTACAATATCTTTTTTTTATTATAGGCCTTGTTCGAGAACCCTGACTTTGAAGTGGATAGAGGAGCTGAAGAATATCGTTTACTCAACCCAGTTTTGTCCAGGTTTGATAAAAGCAAACAGAAGAAAGTGGAAGCTGAACCAATGCAGGTAACAAACAATATTAAAGATATACCCTATCTTCTCTTTATGTGCATGTTTTTCATATAGGCTGTTTGAATGTGTTCCGGATTTGTGCATAGTATCATCTACTATGTAAAAGGGACTTCATCAATGAAATGTGTGAACTATAGTATTTTTTGTTTTGTATTCTGCAGGTGGAAGATACTGAAGATAAAGATTCTGATATGGAACTGTATGAGACTAGTGACGAAGGCGATAGTTCTGATGAAGACCGATCGTGGGTTAAAGAAGTTAAAAAGCAACACAAAATTATTAGAAATAAATCCCGAAGAGAAGATGACTCGCAACCCAATGAGGAGCAAGAATATAACACGAATAGAGCCCCAAGAACTACAAATATTATTAAAAGTATATCACGGGTGAGCAAAGCTAGTTTAGGAGATCGATTGTCTAAAGAAAGCTTTACAACGATGGTAACCAATAGCGGTGGAAACCGCGAAATGAGATTCAGTATGCGAGGGAAGAAGTCAGAATCGGAGAATAATCGTCAAATGAAGAAACACCATCAAGAGAGAAAACAATTTGTGCGACGAACAGGATTTTTAACGAAAAAGAAACCTCCTAGGTCATACTGATAATATTAATTTTAATAGTAATAAAGTGCAGTGTGCTTATTAATACTTGTATCTTTTATTTTTCAATATTTACCCGTTGATTTGCCGGCCCTGACTCTGGTAGGCAGGGAGAGATGTTGCAATTGCAAGAAATCTATACTGGACACCGTGAACGGACAGAGTAACGGAATACGTATTATACGCTTGCTATTATAAGCAACCAGGCAGGTGTGTGACTTGCGACTAGCTAGACAAGATTTAGTGCTTTTGTGTTAGCCCGTAATACCAAACAATATTAGACTCTTGCACCATTTATCTTTCTTTCTGGCTTATCAAAGTTCATTGTCCGCAGTGGGCGCTTACTGCTTGATTCACATCTATTTATGCCATCTAACGCAAGTTGTACCTATGTGCTGTAAAACAGCATACTTGTTAAAACCTTCCTTTATAATAAATCTTCGTAATCGAACAAAATATCTACATGATATGCTTTCCAATATGAAGAAAACTTGCAGGGTCGCGGTGTAAACACAATGACATTAACATCGCATTGGCTATTATCAGAGTGAATGCACTGACTCAGTGCAATACCTACATATTGTACACATTCAATGATGTTATTACATTTAAAAAAAAACATTGCAGTGAATCGTTATCTGTTGTTGTCAATGTATCCTTTTTAACTCTTAACTTCGAATGAAAGTTAATTTTGTTAATTGCGAACTTATTCGGGTGCTTAGAAAAAATGCAAAATGACAACGCTTCGTACGGCAGTGGTAAGCACAATAAGCTTTCAATTACCTACCGTCATTATTGAAATCTTAGTTGTTTGCTACTTAATGTTCAATTATTAATTTATTATCATTTCGTATAATGTGCGTATTGGTAATTAATGTGTAGATATGGGTAATAAACTGAATAATGTGAGTTTTTTAAATGATTATGTAGCTAGTGATTTACTGGACAGCCATGTACTGGGGAACGACAAGCTCGCTGAACCAGCGATGGAGAGATCTACGAGGTCCAGTCTTGACGCCAATAGTGTGGAAGTGAGTAACTTTCTCATTTGTATATCTCAATACAATGGGGACACTGTGCGCATTTGAACCCGAGTCTTGCGTGAGTAGCAGAAATGAGAATTCAGTAATATAATGTGTTTATGGCACCGCTATGCGCATGCGTACATTTATGAATAAATACAGTAGGTACACCAGTGTGACGTGTGGTCTGAGGCAGCCTGATGATAATCATCGATCGATCATCGCTTAATTATATTTTAAGGTGATCAATATCAAATGTTGGACTGCAATCTTGTGTGACCTTCTTATTCCTTACTTTACTTTCAAAGCCCCTCATACCTTGAAACTCCTTTCCAGATTGGAGAAATAACGGAGTCCCCTGATACAGAATACATGAGTACTTCTGCTATTTTACATTATTGTAAATCTAAGGTAATATTTTTGACAGAGCTCTTAGTTTCATTCGTTTAGAGATATCGGCCATCGTTAATTGATATTCTGTTTTATTTATTTTTACAGATATTACTCCCATACCTTAAACTGTTAACTATTATGGGGCTGCGGCCGGTACTGGATGTATCGAACTCCTCTAGATGCGTTATATGTTGCTCACATTTTCATTCAATACAAGTTGCAATACTCATGTTTTTAGGATATGTACTTCAATATATGGCTTGTTTCAGGTATCTAATACAAAACATTAATGTTACTAGAATTCAAATTTCGCCTTAAAAGGTCCTTAAATTATTAAAGTTTTTTATGTTTCAGGCGGGACCGAGGATTCTGTTACAAGTTAGTACCTCTGGCGTTAACATCCACACTCGAATATGACAATTACAAAGAAGTATGTTACGGAAACGTTATATTCACATATATTGGACCCAGTATATTGCATTTTGTGGGATTTTTGTACGCATTATATCTATTCCGAATCTCAGATAATGAACAGTTACAAAATCTCATGGAAAGAGTGAGTATTTTAACTTAATTTTGAACTTGCACACATGGCTAATTTTGAACTTGCACACATGGCTCGAAAAAAATACATCAAGCTCTTTTTGTTTAGGTGTTTCTACTATCGTCGTATTCACCTCAAGGGATGCCCACAACGAAGCCAAAACGCCTTCTACGCATGTTGTGGTTCTTCATAATACTCAGCGTCCTGTGGATGTGCCTATCATTGTGCTCCGTCAATTTGATGCTGGCTAGAGGCAACATCATCTTCAGATGGATGGAGACAAGGTAAACAGAAACTTACTTTATAGATAAATACGTCAGAGGTAACACTTGAACGAAAACCACCGCTGGCTAGAGGCAACATCATCTTCAGATGGATGGAGACAAGGTAAACAGAAACTTACTTTATAGATAAATACGTCAGAGGTAACACTTGAACGAAAACCACCCTTACTGCTACGCCATAGAAGTGCTATCTATGCAAATAGTTACATAGAAATTGAAATCAATATCTTTTAATCACTTTATTCCAGTTCAAACGAAGTGAGGATGCTGCTGAAGATCTTACTGATAATATGCACATTGATTCACGACATGGTGCAAGCGACTATCATCACGAGCTACTGCCTACAGGCGCAGCTGCTGCAGGCTCATCTCATGTTCCTCAAGGAGCGCCTTCTTAACCGAACCATAACTCCACTGAACTGGATGAGAGTGAGTTTCTCTTTTACAAAGTTTCTTTAAACAATCATTTGAACCATCGTGTATTGTATTCACGAGCGTGTCATATGAGTCTTATATCATTGCAATAAGGTATTCATTGAAATGATTGACGCGCGTTCGTGAAATGCAAAATCTTTATACTATGTATGTATTTACAAAAAAATAGAGCCACTTGAATCATTCAGGTATTTGTGTACAAACAAAAAAAAGGGCCTAAAAAATGTTTTTCTGCTTTCAGGAAATAGCAGAATTCCGTAAACTGTTGAAATATTTGAACGACGACCTCGCACCCGCCGTTTGTTTGTTCACCATTGTGAACATATCATGGGCAAGCTCTGGGCTTATGTGGCTACTCAACTTGGACAAGGTGGACACTGAAACAGAGCCCTTAGTTGGTATCAGCATTCTAAATGAGCTCTTGTGGATATCAGCAGTTATTGTACCATTTATACAGGTGATTATTGTATTAGAAGAGAACTATTACGCTTTCATGGACGTAGACAGAAGTCAAAGCTCCAGCTATTTTTTATTGAACTTAAAATCTGACGGCAAAGAACATGTCAGACCATATTGTATGAATGGAAGTGCATAAAATTATATTGATTAATTTCAAACTCGACTTTGCCGTTGTTAATGTAAATTTTAAAGCCTACGTTGACAGTTTGTATATAAGTTGCTGTTATAATTACAGGCCGCCCGTCTATCGAAGGAATGCAGGCGGACGCAGTCAGTGGGCCACGAGCTGTGCGTGCGTCCGTTCCTGCACCAGGACACGGCGCAGGAGGACATCACGACGGTGCTCATGTACGCGACGTCGCTGCGCTTGCACGCCAAGCTCTTCCACTACCCCATCGCTGGACGATATCTGTGTCTCGTACTAACCTTCACCGTCATAGTACTCTTCTCTCTCGGCATGTGCCATTTATTACAATAATAATTTATCAATACTTAAAATTAACAATAATTTAATTTTGTTATTTTTAATAGAAATTGAATCACCAACTAGTAAGTTTACGAGTTGTAAATTGTCGTTGTGAATATAAATGTAATTTAATCGTGTGACACTAATAGTTATTTCAATTTGTATCATTTCAATATTGGGATATGTACTGAATAAAATAATAAAGATTTATTTTTACAAATTTTTATTTTCATTTCCAACTATTTTGGCACTAACATGGTAGACTTAATTATTTTGGTTAACATGTTAAAATATATCTATTCATCAAACACAACATAAACTTCAATGGGGGCTATCGCGCATCAATTCGCCGCTAGAGGCGTTCGTGTAGACTTCAAGTCTTCCGAAATGTCAGACTACGTCATACAGTGTTCGCGCGTTGCTGCTTTTTTATCACGTATTTATACTAATACTCACGATTGTGTTCTAGACTGAGCCATTCCTGATTAATTATGACTTCAAGATTTTAAGTAGCAACTTAGGATCTTATTTCTTAGTACTTGGAGGTAGAATGATTTTTAAATGTTTCATGCTTGCTAATTTTAGGGAGAATATTGTAAATATGTATCTGAAGTTTACACTATGTTGTTATACGTAATAAAATAAACTTTTTATGACGCTACTGGTACTTTAAAATAGAATTATTGACAAGACCTTACTCGACAGTTGCGCCATCTGGTGAGCTCAAAAACGATAGCCCCCATTCGAGCCAAAACAATATCAATATCAACCTAGATCTAAAACATTATCATAATTACTCGTTATACATTTAATTCTGCGCCACGGAGGAGTAAACAAATGGAGTGTTAGTATTAGCTAACTAGGCTAGTCCGCGTCGAGCATGGCGAGGCGGGCCACCTGCGCGCCCCACCAGGAGTGCACGTCGTGCAGCACGGGCTGCTCGCGCGAGCTGCTGCTGTTGTGCGAGTGCGACACGCGCACTCCACTCTTCACTGACGCTGTTGACACATTAACATACCATATTGAATTTGGGCCAGCAAAATGTGAAGTATGCAGTGCAAGTGACACAGAGAGACCATATTGAATAGATATCACAACAATGAATAATGAAAGGATCGCCCAACCAGCCAATAAATAAGTAGGCTGTCGTTTTGAGCACATTTTGGGAATGCCAATCATCTATTGGATAATATCAAAGGACTATTAAGGAATAAGAATGTATAACATTAGTAAACAAAATGGAGCACTCACACTTACAAGAAGTCTTCTTTATGAGGGCAGGATGTGGATCACTGAGAGTTGGCTGAAGATACTTCTTGATCGGGCTCTCAGGTCTGCAACGAAGCATAAATAAGAATGAGGACACATTTTTTTTTTTTTAAATTATAAGTGCAAAATTGCAAATTAATTCTTAATTTTACCTCGGAATTGTGACAGATGGCAATCCGGGCCTCTTGAATTGGCTTTTTGTTGACGATCTTTTCGGTTGTGAATCAAACGATGACGATATATCTGTAACATTGAAAGTAAGGTTTATTAACAAAATGGTGTCAAGCTCAAGGAAATGACGAACAAAACGATGTTAACTTCAACTTACTAGATATAACTGGCTGAGAAGTGGACTCTGTTATTTCTGTGCGTCCTGTGTTGGCGATCACCTGCTGAAAATGAATGTAAAGCCTTGTATTATTTTCTTACACGATTTATAAAACTCAGCTCTATTTCAAACGCATACGGTGCGCCTACCTGAGCTTCACTTTCCAGTTTCTCTTTGTCAACTTTCTCGCTGCTCATGTCGACAGCTTGTTCATTTGTTTTCCTCAAACCAGCTATTAAACTCGTTTGTTGTTTCTGTAATACAATCACAATAGGCTAGTTTCCACCATCAATAAATTGCAAATCTATTTAGTCCGTCAGTTAGAAAATAATGGACACGTTTTTTTGTTTTTGTAAATCAATGAATATTGACAAAAATAAAACGCATTAAAACTCGGGAGTGGGGCTCGTGACGTCACAAAGCTCTAAAAATTATACCACGGCGTGACGTATTAAGACTTTTAAAAGCGTCGTATCTTCGTCAATTTTGGTTTACGTAACAAAAGAAAAAATACGGGTCAAATATTTTTTTATAAACTGACGGACTAATTAGATTTTTTCAGTACACAAGCATATTACGACACAGATATTTGTATCTACTAAGACACAATTAAAATAACAATCCCCTACGCCGGACCCTAAAGGTTAAAAAAATTGCAAGCAATATTCAAGAATTCTTCGAAGAGCCATTAGATCGTAATAAATGTAATAGTATAATAGTAGATTATGCACCAAGGGGATATAGTAGTGACTTATATAGCGGGCGCCGCCGCGCCGTATTGAATCCCGAGGAAAACGAAGGATTCTAGCGTTAACTCCCGAGCGGAGCGAGGGAGTTTAAGAGTTAACTCCTGAGCAAAGCGAGGGAGTTAAGGCAGTCCAATCCTGAGTGCAGCGTGGGAATCAAGGTCGTCCAAGACGAGGGCAACATTATCCCCGAGGTGAATACTCTACTTTTCACACCATCTACGAGACAATAAAAGCAGTAGTACTAGAATCAAAGTTTGTTGTATAACAATGAACAAAGCAAAGCCATTTTCAGTATTCGCGCCTCTTTTTAATTTGTGTTCTATTTTTCTTTTAACTATATTCTATCTCGTGGTGGCCAGTTCGATTTTCGAACAATTTATTTTTTAGTGCAGACCATAATGGTGAATGCATGGAATTAGTATGTACTATGGGGGTCTTTTCCGCCTGACCATTTTTTTTTTTCTCTTAAATCATGCGGAGGCGCCGAGCCACACCCCCTTAAAGTTTGGGCCTATTAGGAAAGCGTCAACTTTGGCGCGCAAAATAACAATAACTTTCGTTTGGCGTGCGTCGTCAATGCGCTCGGCCGATTCGGTATCTTTTCATTCATTTTTTCTACACAAAGTCAACGGGGCGGGGCTAGAGAGCGTTTTTATGTTGCGAGTGCAAGCAAAAATGAGCTTAGTGGTGGTCAGGCGGGAGTGTCCTCGATAGTAGGTACCTATCGTAAATATTCGTACGCGATTTACGTTCCAAATTCAAATCAA
The DNA here is from genome assembly GCA_905147715.2 of Xestia xanthographa. Classification (NCBI taxonomy): domain Eukaryota; kingdom Metazoa; phylum Arthropoda; class Insecta; order Lepidoptera; family Noctuidae; genus Xestia; species Xestia xanthographa. The sequence continues at coordinate 15,708,417 of LR990655.1, read as the reverse complement.
ATTATTGTCCAGCGGGTCATAATGAAATTCAATACAATATTAATGCCCTGCTAGACCTCAGGTCGTAAATGACTTACTTTAGGTTAGGTTTGCATGACATATAATTTGACATTTTCGAGCAGGTGGTGTGAAAAGATTATTGTAAGATTATCCGTTAGTCACAAGTAATAACTTACGCTACTGTTGGCACGTATCTTCTTGAGGCAGCCCTCGAGCCACGTGCGTATGGTTTGCTTGGCGACTTCCTCTTCGATCAGGAACTCGAACTCTTCTCGCGCCAACAACTCTTCCATCTGCAGTGACTTGCGAATGTCCACCGTGCGGTATGACAGCATACTGTAACCATTTCATATTTTTGTTATAAAAGAGACATTTTTTTTTTTTATAAATCTTCCAATAGGAAGCATTGTTATTATGGGAATAGGGTATTTGCATGTTTTTTTATCACTCTAAATCTAAATAAATAAAGCGTATTAACGTCAGAAATAGGAAAATGAAATTAATTTTGAATACCTATTTATAAAAAATACAAAGTTATAAGCATTTGAAACTACTGATTAGACAGAGAGATCCGAAACCTTTCATGACGTCATTCGATAAAAGCCGTACAAAATCCATACTAAATTCCGTTTATCTAGAAAGAGATAGAAACAAAAGTTTTTTTTGGTTATAACTTTTGAGTTGTTTGACCGATTTTGGTCTTGTTTTCATTATTTTTATAATATTTTAACATTCCGTATCAAAATAATAAAAACATTTTTTTTAAGTGCGAAAGAAATCTTCTGTTTTATACATGAGTTATGTAAACTTAACCGTATGGAACAGCTGTGTTGAAATTTCCGGATTGCTCCCTTGTTTATTCTACCATAATGAATGAGTTACTTACTTGATGACGTCATGGAAAGTGACATCTTCGCCGTTGTGCAGTCGCTCAAGCTCATAGCACATGTACTTGAACAACAGCCTCTCCTTGTGCGTGTCGCACTCTAGACGACCTTTCAGAAGCCGCAAGATGAATTTTACCTACAAATAACGATACATTTTAATAGGGATGATGACTTACTAAAAAAATATTGTTCGGAGTCCGTCAGTTAGATTATGGTTTTTTTTTTTTTTTTAGTTAGCCTATTCTGTCCTACTGCTGGGCAAAGGCCTCCCTCATTCCTTTAATAAAATAAAAATTTAATAAAAATCCATTCCAAAAATATTGTTTTTTGTTTTTGTTTTATCAAATTAATAAAAAATGACGAAGATAAAACGTGTCAAAGATCATGAGTGGGGGCTTGTGACGTCACATTTGAGTAAAAAATGTACTCAAATGTGACGTCACACGAGTTTTTGACGCACTGTACCGTCTTCATTTTTTGTTTACGTCAAAAAAGAAAAAAATATGTGTCCAATATTTTTTAGAAATCTATCTGACGGACTCATTAGTTTTATTTTCTCATCTACCCTTTTCGTTTAGGCGATAGGAGCGCGAGTCATGCGTATTTTTTTATTTCATTGTCTTAAGGTTGAAATTGCAATGATTTACTTGCGCTCGTGATATGTAGAAACTATACGATATTCGAACTCACCTTTCTAACAGGTATAACCCCTTTTTGATGCACATCCACAACATTCCAAGTATTCTGGAAGTTTCTTATGTCAGCGTAAGACAGTAGAGCGTCTTCTTCGTTTGAGTAGAATAATGAAAAGTTCTCCATGATAATAGCTGCGAAGCACAGAAATGATGTTACAGTAGTGATATTATGCAAAAGCGAAGGTTTGATTACAGTTAACTTATGGTGGAGTCGTTACCATTACAGCATCATAGCTCTCAAAATGCACATGACACATTCCAGCTTTTTCTAGAAAACTGATAATGTATTAAATAGTTCTGCCGCCCGATAAAGCGCAGGGCACACCGCCAAGCGAGCGAGTGAGCGAACAAGCCGGGCGAAGCATCCTTTCACCTCTTTTCATACTTTGGTTCACACCGCGAACTACCTACTAGAGGCTCGTCCGGCTCGCTTGCTAGCTTGAGGTTTCTGGTGTGGCCTGCGCTGAAGTCGAAACCACTTTTAGGCTTGAATTCTTCCTGAGCTGACGTCGGTCGCATGCGTCCGTCGCGCGTACGAGTATACATTGTGTTCTTAAGCACCATACTGCAAAGCTGACGTCCAGGCCCGGACTGGGACCCGAAAACGGCCCGGGCATTTTAGAGACGGTCGGCCCTCCACTCTCAAGAGAAAGGAAAACTACTAATGTACATTTTGAACTAACCGAATAAAACATTAAATAAAATAGAATGTTGGACTGAAATGCCAGGCTGCGACTTTGATAAAGAAGAGACTCGAAACTAAAATAAAAGAACAGCGACGGTGTCGATCAAGGGCATCGCCAGTTTTTGAGAAAGATTTCAGAAAGATTCGCAGAAAGGTGCAAGTAAAAACAGATTTACAGAAAGGGTTTAGTTAACTAGTTACAGATGCAGCTGAAGTTCTTTTAACAATTTAAAATAATTGGTTAAATATAAGTAGAAGTTCCAAATTTTGAAGTGTTTGTCGAAACGTATAGAAACTATAAAAAATTGAGCTCCAGAGAAGTCAACTATTCTTTAGTCCTTTAATTCAGAAATAGATTTAGAGAGGGAAACAATTTTAGAAACAAAAAGAAGTTATAAAAAAAAATTAACACCCTACCTCGGATTGTTTCGACCGAGTGTCTAGATCAACTTGTAGACAAAGCCAAGACTCAAGAGAAAGTAGCCGCCAAGAGCGAGCGAAGCGAGCTTGAAATGATTTGACACCTTGCCTTGGGCAGGTTATAATTGTTTCGACCTATTGGAGTTACATGGTCGACTTATAATAGACAATGTAAAGATCCAAGAGAACATAGGTTGCAAAAGCGAGCGAAGCGAGCTCGAAAATTGCCTCAATTAATAATATGTAATTTGACATCGAAATGTCCACATGCTCCATTTTTGCAACCTTGTGTATGCATGCCAAAATTGTCTAATAAGGCTTCGGGGCAAAGGACTCCTAATTTATTTCATCCTCTGTCTATACCGGTCAATCATGCGAAAATCCAATAGGAATATAAATCCTGGCAGAAAAAAACAACCTTTGTGTTAAAAGATTTTTCGCAGGGTTCAAATTACGAACCGCGCGCGTTGGTTTAAAGAAAATATTTAAGTTTCTAGCGGTAGTATTAGTTTGAGAGTGATTCTTCTGTACTGTGGCATCGCAAGAAAATTAAAAACTTTAAAAAATCCTGAGCCTCTAGGGGGTACCATTACTACAGATAGAGTCCAAGAGTAAATTGAATTAGGTCCTCGTGTTGACGGTGGAGGTCGTTATATATTTAAATCTATGAATTGCGATGTTTTTTTGTTAAATAGCTAAAGTTAGAGAAAGTCGACCGCCAACCGGCCACACCGGCCCACTGAGCATCCGGCCCATCGGGCATTTTCCCGATTTGTCCGTATGGCCAGTCCGGGCCTGCTGACGTCAGCGGCGCGTATTTACTACTGTTTTTCTAGCTGACGTACGCGACAGACCGTGCGCCACCGACCGTCAGCGTGGCAGGAATGGCGGCCTTAATGCATTAAAAACAAAGGACGTTCTATCATATCAAAAGCTGTAAAAGTGGCCACTTTTTTCTTAACTGAACCATGTCACTAAAGAAGAAAGGAGGAGCTCGTGGCTAAATAATAACAGCCGCTCGGGTCGATCGTTAGGTTAAGCCGTGCTTGCCTAGGTTGGTCTGTGGATGGGTGACCACCCATTACATACCGAGTTTCCTCCGTGCCTCGGAAAGCACGTTAAGCCGTTGGTCCCGGCTGTCATTTGCAGATCTTGACAGTCGTTAGGTAGTCAGAGGCCCAAAAAGTCTGACAACCAGTCTTACCAAGTCGTATCGTATAACCCAGTACTGGGTTGTGGAGGTCAGATAGGCAGTCGCTCCATGTAAAATACTGGTATTCAGCTGCATCCGGTTAGACTGGAAGCCGACCCCAACATAGTCGGGAAAAGGCTAGGCAGATGATGTCACTAAAGAAGAAAAAGAGTAATGAATGCACTGACCCACAAGCAGGTTGAGTACGATGTAGGTAATAATGACGTAGAAGGTGCAGAAGTAGGCGAGCGAGGCGGTGAAGTTCCCGCAGTCGGTCTCCCAGTAGTTGTCGGCGGGCGTGCAGTAGGGCGGCGCCACCATGCAGTCGTGCATGATCTTGTTCCAGTCCTCGCCCGTCACGATGCGGAACAGCATCGCCACGCTGTGGATCGGCGAGTTGAAGTTCGCGCGCCTGTCGAGGGGAGATAATAATAATCACTACATAATTATTGTAAAACAAAGTCACCCGCCGCGTCTGTCGCTAAGTATGCTTGGATCATTATAACTATGCAACGGATTTTGATGCGGGTTTTTTTAATAGATAGTGATTCAATAGGAAGGTTTTAGTGTATAATTTGCGGGCGGGCGAAGCTGCGGGCATCAACAAGTAGATTTATAATTACTATTTCAAATTATTTATTTATTAATAATCAAGTACATTTTATATAACAATTTGAACGGTGATCCTATAACTAGACGTTAGTCTGTATCTTGGGGATCAGGGTTGTACATCGTTATATTATTCATAAAGGACGTATACGGTGATTATTAACAAATTTAAACTAAAAATTAAATTTGTGAATTAAAGTAAGAAGAAATTATAAATAAGAGTAATTAAAAGATAAAAACTTGGTAACAATACAAATCAGTGTGCGTGTGCGTGTGTGTGTATCTGAGTGAGATTAGAAGTGATTTCGGTTAGTGTAGTAGCCATTTGTAGAAGATCCTTTCTGTTTCGTCGTATTGATTTAATAGTTCTTTGAGGAAGTATACTCTTGAGAACTGAAAGGGTGTTCTTATACACAACAAATGAACAAAGTTTAGAATATTAGTCCAGACTGAATCACGACTTCCTACTCACACATGATAAAAACTTCACAAGTGAATTCCAACCGTCAGAAATTATACAAATAGAGTTTGAAATTGTTTCGGTCTAATATCAACAGTAATTTAGAAGTACTTATTTTATTCATAGCTACAGGACACATGCTAGTTGTACTCAAACGGAACAACAAAATGATTATTTACCTGCCAATGCCTTCGCCATATTTGACGTTTCCAAAAACGATGGTGCCAGCGAGCGCATAGAAGAAGACGAGCAGGAACATGCCGAAGATGATGAAGAAGCTCTTGCAGACGCTGACGCCGACCGTCAGCATCAACATCTTCAGCGTCGTGTGCTTGCCCGTGATCGTGAAGAAGCGTAGGATCACCACCATGAAGCCCACGAAGTACGACAAGTCGTTCTGGTAACAGTAGTAGTCAAATCAAATCAAATCAAATCATTTATTCTTTGCAAACATGGGTAATAGGTACATAGATGTTCATTTATGATAAAGTTCTCCACATTTTGCCGTCACATGGGCATGCAAATAATTGGTTGACAAAAAAATAATAAATTTAACATTAAGTGGCATGTCATTAGAATTAGGTACATATAATAAAATTAAAAAATGTCAACATGTTAATAATTGGTTTACAATAAAATAATAAATTTAACAGTAAGTGGCATGTCATTGGAATTAGGTACATATAATAAATTTAAAAAATGTCAACATGGTCAAAGTAATAAAAGTTTTAAAAAATTTCAACATGCTCAAAGTAATAAATTAAAAATATTAATAATGTCATTCGGAATATTAATAACATCATGTCAACTTGAATAACAATAATATGTCAATAAGAGTAACAGTAGGTATGTAATTATAAATCAGTCAATAACAGTAGGAGTATAGCGTAACAGTAAGTATATCAATCAGTCAATGAATCATCATTTAGAAAATCGTCAATTGAATAATAACTTTTCATAATTAAAATTTCGTTTAACGCCCTTTTGAATTTTAAAAAAGTCAAGTTTTTTATAACATTAGGTACTTTATTATATATGCGTGGGGCAATACCAAAAATACTTTTTTGCATTAGTGCGGTGTTACATTTCACTTGACATAATTTATTGACGTATTGAGTGCGTATTGGATTTTTCCTGACCTCTGATAATTTTTTAAATAGATGTGGATTGCATTTCACAAATAAAGCCGTTTCTAATATGAACAAAGAAGGTAAAGTTAAAATTTTTAATGATTTAAAATAGGGCTCGCAACTGTCAGTTGTTTTTAGACCGCACATTGACCTGATGCATCGCTTCTGCAATCTAAATACCAGCTCCCTATCAGTGGACTGACCCCAGAAAATAATGCCATACCGCAACACAGACGCAACCAGTCCATGGTACGCAGCTAAAAGAGCCTGACTGTTAACTTTCCTTGAGAGTTGAAATAGAGCATATGCGGATTTGCTGAGTTTCTTACATAATTCTTCAACATGAGGCTTCCATGTAAGTTGGCTGTCAATTACAATACCTAAGAATTTAGCTTTATTAGCTTCTTCAATATCACAGCCATTGTAGGAAATTTCAACCTTTGGTTTTATACATCTCTGATAAAAATGCATGACTTTTGTTTTAGTCAGGTTTATAACCAAATTATTATTATTTAACCAATTTATGATGTCATTTAAACAAGTATTGATGTCATTCTTATAATTATTTGGATCAGTACATTTTATTATAGCTGTACTATCATCTGCAAAAAGAACCATTTGGTTCGTTGTTGCTTCCGGGAGATCGTTTATGTATACTAAAAAAAGCGGCGGACCCAGTATGCTACCCTGTGGGACGCCATATTTTACGTGTCTTGGTTTTGATACATATATGGTTTCCAATTTGCTTTTTGGACATATCCTAGAAACTTCTGAGCATTGAACCCTATTACTTAGGTATGATTCTATTAACTTTCAAATGTTTCCTCTTATACCATAGCTATGTAATTTGTGCAACAGAATCTTATGATCAACATAGTCAAAAGCCTTGGTCATGTCAGTGTAGATTGCACAGACTGGATTTCTCCTGTCTACAGATGACATGACATTAGATAATAAGTCAAACAATGCCATATTAATCGTAGTGTTCTTACGGAAGCCTTTTTGTTCTTGGCAAAACAGTTTGTACTTTTCGAAATAGACATATAAAGAGTTATAGATAACTTTCTCAAAAATTTTAGAAATAGTCGAAATTTTTGCAATAGGTCTGTAATTTTTTAGATCAGTTTTGTCATCTTTTTTATAAAGAGGTTTTATAATAACTGTCTTGAGCTTGTCCGGAAAAATGCCATCAGCTATGCACAGGTTAATTATATGAGCTAATGGAGATGCTATTAGTTCTTTCGTAAATTTTAATACTTTGGTGGAAATTCCATCGTATCCAACAGTATTCGTGTTTTTGAGGTTGCAAATTATTTTGATTATGTCGTCAATGGTAACAGGTTGCATGAATAGTGAATTTAAAGTTTTATTATTTAATTGTGTATTATTAGATGTGATGTCAGCTTTAATATTATTCTCAATTGTGTCAATAAAATAATTATTAAACTCATTTGCAATGTCCATGGGGTCTGTAAATGTCAAATTGTCTCTATTCAGGCACGTTATAGGCTCCGGCGGCAGCCTAAATTTGGATTTATTTATTATTTGCCATGTAGCTTTTGATTTATTTTGGGCGGTGTTTATGAAATGATTGTTTTGTGACTTTTGTGTTAAGTTTATAATTTTCCTATAAAGTTTAGTGTAGTTTTTAAGGAGTAATTTATTTTTTGAGTCTGAGTTTAGTCGATATGCCCAAAGTAACTGCCTTTGCTTATTACTACATATTTTTATTCCATGCGAAATCCATTTCGTTTTCTTGCTGGTTGGAATGGTTATATTTTTTTCGGGAAAACATAATTTATATAAAAGGGAGAAATCATCCATGAAAATGTCAAAAGCTTCGTTCGCGTCCTTTGCATTATGTACTTGCATAAACGATAGAGAGCTGAGATGTCTTTTAAAAGTTATTAAATTTTCCATGCATAGATCTTGTTTTTTTGTTTTCCAATATTTTAGTTTGCAAGTTTTGTTTATAGGGACTTTAAGTATTTGGGAACTATGATCGGAAAGGACCAGATCTATAACTTCGGCTTTACATTCATTCCGATAGTTGTGAGCAAAGTTGTCTATGCAGCTTTGACTTTTTAACCTAGTGGGAGTATAAAGCGCCAGTTTAAAATTGTACTTCATGAGAAAATATTCAAGTTCTAATGTAGTTTTGTTTCTTAGCAATACATTAATATTAAAATCTCCACACAAGACGACCTTCTTACACACATCAAAAGTGTCTAGGGATCAAGCATTTTTATGCGGATTTCTTGAGATTGAGATGTGGCTTTGTAATAAATTTATGATTTTATAAATTTATATGGATCCTTTTTGGTGCATTTCATAATTTGAATCAGGAACTCTCAATCAAATTCGAGTAAAAGATGAAAATAAGCTGTCAATATTTTCCCTATAAAAACATACAACGCATTGAAGACATTATTAGTGCTACTGTTTCCCTACTACTGATTAAAACCAACGTTATTATGGAGCGGCGACGTCATTTAAGCAGGGAAGAAATGCTCAGAGCCGTGGGAATGATAGAAGCTGGTTCCCGGCAACGTACTGTAGCTTTAGCTCTGAATACAAGTCAGAGTGTTATCAGTCGACTTTGGACACGTTACCGAAGCACTGGTACCGTGGCTGAGCGCCATGGAGGACGGTATCGCTGCACCACACGGAGACAAGACCGATACATTCAAATCTTAACTCGAAGAGCTCTAACAATAACCGCCATGATGTTAGCCGTGAGGCTTCATCACTCTTCAGGGAACTTAATTAGCGACCAAACAGTCAGAAACCGCTTGCATGAAGTGAACCTTCATTCCCGAAGACCGCTACGGGTACCACCTATAGCAATGCACAATCGTAGGATTCGATATCAATGGGCTCTTGAACACAGAAATTGGGCAGAAGAACAATGGCGTTTCGTGTGCTTTTCTGATGAGTCTCGTTTTGGTATGAGACCGGATACAAGACGTATACGACACTGGAGAACCCCTGGACGCCAACAGCGATTAAAATCCTGCCAGGAAGTCCATCCTTATAGTGGTGGAACCATCATGGTATGGGCGGGTATTTGGATCGGCGGAAGAACTGAGTTGATTTGGATCAGAGGCAACCTCAACGCTCAAATTTATGCTGAGACGATTGTATCAGACGTCATCGTTCCTCTACAAGTGCAAATCGGTCCCTTATTTCAGTTAATGCATGATAATGCACGACCGCACACCGCAAGAGTTGTAAGACAGACTCTCGCCGCAGCTAACATCAATGTCCTGCCCTGGCCTGCTCAGTCGCCAGACTTGAACCCGATTGAGCATGCATGGGATATGCTACAGAGAAGAGCTCTGCCGAATATGGAGGGTATCCAGTCGCAAGAAGACCTTTTTTTGTTGTTGCAACGAACATGGGCGGCCATTCCACAGCGTGATTTGGATGAACTCATTTTGAGTATGCCAAACCGATGTTCTTGTGTTGTTAGTGTTCGCGGTAGAAACACGGATTATTAATTGTTTAAGTTACCCAATAAAATTTTAAAGAAAACTGTGTTTTCAGTCATTTTTTCGAACTTTAATGTTAGTGGTTCAAATGTCAAAAATCCCTTTATTAGGAAAATGGCAAATTTCTTTATTAATGCAAAGGTGACTTGGTTTATCGTTACTGTGACAAACGAAAACACTTTATTTGATGAATCCTTAAAGAAAATTTTAATTAATATCAATCAGGAGAAAAGTTATTGCAAAAATATATGTTGATCCCTAGATACTTTTGATGTGTGTATTTGAAGGTAGACAAACTTTATTAAGGATATAGTCTAACTTATTGTTACGTCGTACCCATAGCTACAATACAAGTAGCTTCTAATAGTAGGTACCTACAACTAAGTAGGTAGGTAGTAGTAGGTATGTATCGAATGATGTAGGTACAAATTCGCAAACTACCTATAAAATACATCAGGAAGTTGTCATTGTAATTTCGACCGTACGCCCAGGGCATAAAGTACCTATTTCTTTCCTGTGTACAAAAGTTGTGGAAGTTTCTCTAAGGACAATGACCTAGTATGAATTGCCTAGAAGATTCTGGGAACTTATGGATCTTTCTCAAACGTTCGGTCGTCGTATAAATAGTCGACGTGTTTGTGGAAGCAGGCAGTATCATTTTGGCTACAGTACGGGACGAATCGAAGTGAACTAGTGAGTGCGATATTTAAGCGAATAGTGATCAGTAGTGTACTTGTGATTGAGTTTGAAGTGTTTTGTGATTATTAAAGTTATTCAGTTGTTTCATCGGTAGTAATTAATTTATCCCATACCCAGCTCGTAACAATTTGGTGCCAGAAGTGAGGGATAAATTATGCCAGTTCTACCTAAGGACAACACGGAAGGTATCCGTACCAGGAGTCAGCGACAGCAGGACATGGACCAAAGGCGGTTTGGAGATTCTCTGACACAGACACCGGGTGGTGTCCAGCCTACGTCATTGCCAGTCGCTGGTCCATCCGAAGTTTCTCCAGCATCAGTAGCGCCAGACTTGTCAGCTTTAATGGCGCTGCTGCAGGAGAAGGTTCGACGTCAAGAGGATCAGGCTCGCCAGTTACAAGAGCAGTTACAACGAGATAAGGAGGAGCAGGCTCGCCGTCAAGAGGAGCAGGCTCGCCGGTTGGAAGAGCAGTTGCAACGAGAAAAGGAGGAGCAGGCTCGCCGTCAAGAGGAGCAGGCTCGCCGTCAAGAGGAGCAGGCTCGCCGTCAAGAGGAGCAGGCTCGCCGGCTGGAAGAGCAGTTGCAACGAGATAAGGAGGAGCAGGCTTGCCGTCAAGAGGAGCAGGCTCGCCGTCAAGAGGAGCAGGCTCGCCGGTTGGCAGAGCAGTTGCAACGAGATAAGGAGGAGCAGGCTCGTCGTCAAGAAGAACAGATGATCCTCATAAAGGATCTTCATTCAACTTTCGGCAAAGAGCTGAAGGTAATGAAGGATCAGGTTCACCAGCACGAGAATCGCATCTCAGAGGCCGAAGTGCAAATCGCTGGGATGAAGAAGGCTTTGGGAGAACTGAAGACTGGAGATGTGACTGTGGCTTCAGTAGTTCCTGCACCTTCAGTGCGGGGCTTTAAGGTGCCTCCATTCGATGGAACATCCTCGTGGTCGGCGTATAAAACTCAATTTGAGGCCGTTATGAAGGCGAATGGATGGACAAAATCTCAAGCCATGACCGCGCTCACTTTGGGCCTTCGAGACCAGGCCCTCAACATTCTTGAAGCGCTTGGCAAGGATGTGACCTACGAACAGCTGCTGGAGGCGTTAGAGTCCAGATACGGCGACGCGCACCTGGAGCACGTATTTCGTGCTAAGTTGAAGGATCGTGTCCAGCGTAGTGCCGAGAACCTACAGCAGTGGGCCCTGGAAGTTGAAAAGCTGGTTCGGAAAGCATACCAGTCTGCCCCTGCACTGATCGATGGGAATCTGGTACAAGCATTCGTTGATGGAATACGTGACTTAGAAGTTAGAGCCGCCGTGAGACTTGGGCATCATGAAACATTGAAGGACGCCTTAGCCCATGCTTTAGAAGTAGAGGCAGTGAGGCAAGACCACCGAACGCACCGCGTTAGGGGAGGTTGTAGCATCACCTGTACGCGAGCGCCCGCAAGGGTACAGTCCTAGGTGCTACACTTGTGGAGAAAGGGGTCACCTTCGGTCAAGCTGTCCAAAGCGCAACACCCCGCGAGAAGATCAGCAAGGAAGGGTGGCTGAAGTGACTGCCCAGCCACAGCAGGGAAACGAGTAAATGCCAGGACTGGGGGGCGGGTGCTGGGGTATTGAAAGAGCCCCGAGAATCTTGATCTCGCAAGCACATGACGGGAACAGCCTGACCATCAGAGGCGAAGTCAACGGAACACCATGCAAACTGACGTTGGATACTGGAGCTTCTTACACGGTCGTTAACTCTCACCTAGCAAGTCGGTTTCTTGGGGACTACTTTGATAACCACGACCGTATACGATTACTAACAGCTACCGGTCAGCACATAACCGTCCGAGGCAAGAAGGAGGTGGAGTTAAAATTGGGTGACGGATTTTACAAGCACAATGTCATCGTGGCCGACATAGTAGACGATTGCATCTTGGGCTTGGATTTTATGCGGAAATATCGTGAGATCGACGTTAATCAAGGAGTATTGAAATGTGGTTCAGAGGAAGTCTTCATGGAAGGTGCACCATCAGGGAAAGTGTACTGCTTGAAAGAGATTGTTCTTCCTCGCAGATCAGAAACGATTGTGCCAATTAGTTTACCACGGAATTCCGGACAAAAAGATCGAAGTGTTCTGATAGAAAGGGTGAACAATGACTTTCCATGGAAGATGGCACGGACTCTGGTCAAGGCCAACAACGTCTCAGCAGTACGCATACTGAATCCAAGTGACAAGGAGCAAGTCATTAAGAAGGGCACCTTAATCGGCACTTGCGAGGAAGTAGCTTGGATGCGTCAATTGCAAAATCTGCCTACCGGAAATAAAATTCGTAGTACAAAGTTTGACGTGTCAACACTTTTGGAAAACTGCGATTTATCTAAAGAAGAAATGGATAAGGCTAAGAAGATGTTACTTCAGTACGCCGACATTTTCTCTTCAAATGATGCTGACATCGGGAGAACTGGACTAGTTCAGCATAAGATTAATACGGGTAACGAGTTACCAATCCGTCAGCGACCAAGAAGACTGCCAGTTGCACGTGAAAAAGAGGTGGAAACCATGATGGAGGGAATGATGAAGGACGGTGTTATAGAGCCTTCATCGAGTTCATGGTGTTCTCCTGTGGTCCTGGTAAAGAAAAAGGACGGCAGTATGCGCTTCTGTGTGGACTATCGACGACTGAACGATGTCACGAAAAAGGACAGCTATCCGCTGCCTAGGATCGATGACACACTGGATACGCTGACTGGTATGAAGTGGTTTACCACACTTGACCTGAAAAGTGGCTATTGGCAAGTAGAAATAGACCCCAAGGATAAGGAAAAAACTGCATTCTCAACAGGGAAGGGATTGTGGCAGTTTAAAGTTATGCCATTCGGATTGTGCAATGCTCCTGCAACGTTTGAAAGGCTGATGGAGCAAGTACTCGCCGGATTGATTGGAGACGCATGTCTTGTCTATCTAGACGACATAATCATCGTGGGCCGTACATTTGAAGATCACCTTAAAAACCTCAACCAAGTGCTGTCGAAAATCCAAACAGCAAATCTTAAGTTAAGTCCGAAAAAGTGCTCGTTTTTCAGAAAACAAGTGAACTTCTTAGGACACATAGTTTCGGGGGAAGGTGTTCAAACAGACCCAGAAAAAGTAATCGCCGTCAAGGATTGGCCAGTTCCGAAAGACAAGACACAGGTCAGAGCATTTCTGGGTTTGTGCTCCTACTATCGAAGGTTTGTCAAGAATTTTGCCGACATTGCAAAACCTCTGCACAAACTCACTGAGGAAAAGCGGCAATTCTGTTGGGACGAGAACTGCGACGTTGCATTTCAGGAATTAAAGAAACGTCTGTGCAATACGCCTATTTTGGGATATCCTGACACAGAAAATGACTTCATAGTTGACACAGATGCAAGTAATACTGGAATTGGGGGCGTGCTGTCTCAACGGAAAGGAAACCAAGAGGTTGTGATAGCTTACTTCAGCAAGTCTTTATCCAAACCAGAAAGAAATTACTGCGTTACAAGACGGGAGCTACTCGCCGTAGTAAAGACATTGCAGCACTTCAGTAAATATTTGTTGGGACGTAAATTCCAATTAAGAACTGACCATGCTGCATTGAAGTGGCTATTACAGTTCAAGAATCCAGAGGGGCAAGTGGCGAGATGGATTGAGCTATTGCAAGAGTTTGACTTCGTAACTGAACATCGCAGTGGAAGAACTCACGGTAACGCAGACGCCTTGTCGAGAAGACCTTGTCCTGAAGACTGTAAGCACTGTGCCAGGCAAGAGACTAAGGAAGTAGTGCCCGTGAGGATGCTTAGAACGGATCTCAGCGATGAATGGAAAGAAACCCTACAGCAGGCTCAGCAAAATGACTCGGACATCAAACCGATCTTCGAGTGGATCAAAGCTGGTGCTCCTAAACCCAAGTGGAGTGATGTGGCTGCGATGAGTTCCATCACGAAGAGTTATTGGGCGCAATGGAACAGCTTGGTGATCCAGGATGGAGTCTTGTGCCGTAAATGGGAAAACGCTCGAGGGGACAGCTGTCATCTACAAATGGTTGTCCCTAAAGCTAAGGTACCGGATGTTTTACGGCTGTACCATGATGGATGTTCGGGAGGACATATGGGGGTAAAAAGGACTTTACTAAAAATTCGAGAACGCTTTTACTGGATCCACTGTCGAGATGATGTGGAGGACTGGTGTCGCAAATGTACCAGTTGTGCGGCCGTGAAAGGACCCCAAACACGCAGCAGAGGAGCATTAAAAGTGTACAACGTTGGAGCCCCTTGGGAGCGGATAGCACTAGACGTTGCGGGACCATTTCCAGAAAGTGAGAGCGGAAACAAGTACTTCTTGGTGGTCATGGATTACTTCACAAAGTGGCCAGAAGTCTTCGCCATTCCTAATCAAGAAGCTACAACTGTCGCAGATAAATTGGTTCAGGAAGTCTTCTGTCGTTTTGGAGTACCCTTAGAAATACACAGCGATCAAGGAAGGAATTTCGAATCGCAAGTATTTCAGGAGACTTGTCGATTAATGGGTACCCACAAAACCAGAACCACCTCTTACCACCCACAATCTGATGGAATGGTGGAACGATTCAACCAAACGTTGGAAAGATATCTGGCAAAAGTCGTGGAAAGCAGACAAAGGGATTGGGACAAGCACATACAGCCGTTTCTTCTGTCCTACCGCAGCGCAGTCCACGAAAGTACAACTGTGACGCCCGCCTTCGCGAACTTTGGAAGGGAATTACGGTTGCCTGCAGATTTAATCACTGGAACTCCCCCTGATGCTCCACGCAGTGTAACAGATTACGCAAATGAATTGCGTAACAAGTTGAATGATGTTTATGAGCATATTAGACAATCCGGCCAACAGATGTCTGCGAAGATGAAGACCCGTTATGACCGGAAAGCAAATAGTAGGGGTTTCGACGAGAGTTCACTGGTGTGGTTGCATAACCCAGTACGGAGCAAAGGGAAGTCTCCGAAATTACAAGCAAACTGGGATGGACCATACCGAGTCGTGACTAGGATCAACGATGTCACCTACCGAATACAGAAGGGTCCACGAGGTGCGCCTAAGATTGTCCATGTAGACCGATTGGCGCGATACTACGGGCCTAATGATGCTCGGGACGAGCATGTCTAAGGAGGGGGCAGTGTTACGTCGTACCCATACCTACAATACAAGTAGCTTCTAATAGTAGGTACCTACAACTAAGTAGGTAGGTAGTAGTAGGTATGTATCGAATGATGTAGGTACAAATTCGCAAACTACCTATAAAATACATCAGGAAGTTGTCATTGTAATTTCGACCGTACGCCCAGGGCATAAAGTACCTATTTCTTTCCTGTGTACAAAAGTTGTGGAAGTTTCTCTAAGGACAATGACCTAGTATGAATTGCCTAGAAGATTCTGGGAACTTATGGATCTTTCTCAAACGTTCGGTCGTCGTATAAATAGTCGACGTGTTTGTGGGAGCAGGCAGTATCATTTTGGCTACAGTACGGGACGAATCGAAGTGAACTAGTGAGTGCGATATTTAAGCGAATAGTGATCAGTAGTGTACTTGTGATTGAGTTTGAAGTGTTTTGTGATTATTAAAGTTATTCAGTTGTTTCATCGGTAGTAATTAATTTATCCCATACCCAGCTCGTAACATTATCATAGAATACTTCATAGTTGTATTTTGGGATTCTATAGATACAAATAATAATAATTTTATAAGCTACTAGCTGTTGCCCGCGGCTTCGCCCGCGTAAAGTTCGGTAATTGTCCCACTGAATCATAATAAAGGGATAAATAGTATCCTACATGTTAATCCAGGTTACAAACTATATATGTGCCAAATTTCATAATCATCACACTTTATTATTATCATCAAAATCACCATTACTATCACAACCACCATCACTATCACTATCACTATCACAATCACAATCACAATCACTATCACAATCACAATCACAATCACAATCACAATCACAATCACAATCACAATCACTATCACTATCACTATCACAATCACTACCACAATCACTATCACAATCACTATCACAATCACAATCACTATCACAATCACTATCACAATCGCAATCACTATCACAATCACAATCACAATCACAATCACAATCACAATCACTATCACAATCACTATCACAATCACAATCACTATCACTATCACAATCACTATCACAATCACTATCACAATCACAATCACTATCACAATCACAATCACTATCACAATCACTATCACTATCACAATCACTATCACAATCACTATCACAATCACTATCACAATCACTATCACAATCACTATCACAATCACTATCACAATCACTATCACAATCACTATCACAATCACTATCACAATCACTATCACAATCACTATCACAATCACTATCACAATCACAATCACTATCACAATCACTATCACTATCACAATCACAATCACTATCACAATCACAATCACAATCACAATCACTATCACAAACACAATCACTATCACAATCACTATCACTATCACTATCACTATCACACACACTATCACAATCACTATCACAATCACTATCACAATCACTGCACAATCACTATCACAATCACAATCACTATCACTATCACTATCACTATCACTATCACAATCACTATCACAATCACTATCGCAATCACTATCACAATCACTATTACAATTACTATCACACACACTATCACAATCTCTATCACAATCACTATCACAATCACTATCACTATCACTATCACAATCACTATCACAATCACAATCACTATCACAATCACTATCACAATCGCTATCACTATCACAATCACTATCACAATCACTATCACAATCACTATCACAATCACTATCACAATCACTATCACAATCACTATCACAATCACTATCACAATCACTATCACAATCACTATCACAATCACTATCACAATCACTATCACAATCACTATCACAATCACTATCACAATCACTATCACAATCACTATCACAATCACTATCACAATCACTATCACAATCACTATCACAATCACTATCACAATCACTATCACAATCACTATCACAATCACTATCACAATCACTATCACAATCACTATCACAATCACTATCACAATCACTATCACAATCACTATCACAATCACTATCACTATCACAATCACTATCACAATCACTATCACAATCCCTATCACAATCACTATCACTATCACAATCACTATCACAATCACTATCACAAACACCATCATCGTTATCACAATCTCTATCATCGTAATCGCAATCATTATCATTGTAATCACAATCACCATCATTATCACAATCACCAATATCATCACAATCACCCATCACTATCACAACCACCATAACAATCACCATCACAATCATCATCACCATCACAATCACGATCACAACCACTATCACAATCACTTACATCATTATTGCAATCATTATCATCGTAATCACAACCATTATCATCTTAATCACAATCATCATGATTACAATCGCCATCACTATCACAACCACAATCATTATCACAATCACCATCACTATCACAATCACCATCATTAACACAATCACACCCACCATTACATTCACAATCGCTATCCTCGTTATCACAATCATTATCATCGTAATCACAATCATCTTCGTCATTATCACAATCACCATCTCTGTCACAATCACAATTACAATCACTATCACCATCACCATCACAATCACCGTCACTATCACAATCATCATCAAAATCACTATCACAATCACCATCATCGTTTTCACAATAAATCATCGTAATTACAATCATTATCATCGTAATAACAATCATTATCATCTCAATCACAATCATCATGATCACAATCGCCGTCACTATCACAAAATCAAGTTAAAACATTCACAATCACCATCACAATCATTCTCGCAATCACTATCCTCGTTATCACAATCATTATCATCGTAATCACAATCATCTTCATCATTATCACTGTTGCTGTCACAATCACAATCACCATCACCATCGCTATCACTATCACAATCACCGTCACTATCACAATGACCATCTCACCATCACCATCACAATCACTCTCACAATCACTATCCTCGTTATCACAATCATTATCATCGTAATCACAATCATCTTCATCATTATCACCGTCACTGTCATAATCACAATCACCATCACCATCGCTATCACCATCACAATCACCATCACAATCACCATCAAAATCACGATCACAATCACCATCATCGTTACTACAATAATTATCATCGTAATCACAATCATTATCATCTTAATCACAATCATCATTATCACAATCTTCATCGTAATCACAATCATCATCACCTTATGGGGCTCATCAGCATCATTATCACAATCATCGTCATCGTTATCACAATCATCACAATAAATCATCAATAACCCTGTATAGAAGTCGAATCCGCCATCTTCTGGATCTCAAAATAAATGCCATTTTCGTAATCAGCGCCCCTGATAATCTCGGTATCGACACCCATATCGATTTTTAGACATTTCAACCCCATCGCACCCCAACAGGGAATGATTGTATTTCAGGTCCGCCACACTAAATCTTAAAATCGTTGTTTTTGTAATACACCCGACCCAGTTTACCATAAAAACAATACCTATGTTGAATTTCAGGCTTTGTTACCCTATTTCCCCCTTTAGGGGTTGAATTCTGAAAAAACCTGAAACACAAATGTTAACTCATTTATTGATTGGAGTACTCCTGTTAAGTTTCGAATAAAGTAGTCTAACTAATCTTATTTCCCCACGTAATCTTTGGACTCCCGTTCCAACCCCTAAGGGGGTGAATTTTGAAAAATCCTTTCTTAATGCACCCCTAAACCTCATAAAGAACCTTTGTGCCAAATTTGGAATCTCTAGACTCAGCGGTTTGGGCTGTGCATTGATTTTTATACTTTGCCACCCCATTTTCCCCTCTTAGGGGTTGAATTCTGAAAAACCCTGAAACCCGTTTCCACTCATTTATCAATAGGAGCACTCCTGTGAAGTTTCGAATAAAATAGTCTAACTAATCTTGTTTCCCCATACAAACTTTGGAGCCCCGTTTAACCCCCATAGGGGGTGAATCTTGAAAAATCATTTCTTAGTGCACCCCTAGACCACATAAGGAACCTACTTGCCAAATTTGGAATCTCTAGATTCAGCGGTTTGGGCTGTGCATTGATTTTTATACTTTGCCACCCCATTTCCCCCTCTTAGGGGTTGAATTCTGAAAAACCCTGAAACCCGTTTCTACTCATTTATCAATAGGAGTACTCCTGTGAAGTTTCGAATAAAATAGTCTAACCAATCATGTTTCCCCATACAAACTTTGGAGCCCCGTTTAACCCCCTTAGGGGGTGAATTTTGAAAAATCCTTTCTTAGTGCACCCCTAGACAACCTAAGGAACCTACTTGCCAAATTTGGAATTTGTAGACCCAGCGGTTTGGGCTGTGCGTTGATAGATGAGTCAGTCAGTCAGTCAGTCAGTCAGTCAGTCAGTCAGTCAGTTTCTTCTTTTATATATTTAGATTATTTCTACAGCGCAACATTCAAAGATGCCTGAGACTGATTGTTTTGCTATATCCGATAGCTCTCTAAACTGCAACCCTACTCTTACGAGAATACCTGTTCCTCCCCTCTTTGTATTTCTCGAAAAGAAAGCAGCTGGACAGAAATTTGGAATATGCAATAAATCCTCATACCCTGTTTGTATGAAATGTTCTGTAATACAAACAACATCTATACCTGTCCCCCCGTTGATTAATTCTTCTAGTTTTACAGTCAGTGTATCGGATTTATTAATCAAACCTGCTATGTTCTGGTGTAAGATGTTAAGGTAGTTAACGAAAAAACTGAGAATTTGACTGTTGTGAATTATCAGAAAGTTCGTGCTGACTATCATTTTGAGGGTGGCAGTCCTCTCCCGAGTGCGTAGCATTCAGGTTGCTTAAGCTAAGAATCAGGTCTTGTAAATCTGATATAACTATATTTAAACCACTGTTATTTAAGGTTCCGTATCGTTTGCTGTAAGTATTATAGTTATAAGATAGATTAGAATTTGAGTCAAGTAAGTACGCATAGTTGCATGTGTTTATGTCCAAGTAAATAAGGTTATTGAATGTTTCTACGCGGCTGTTATACATTAGGTTGGCATCTATCATATATTTAAACGTTGGTAAACAAATTATAAAATTGGTATGACTCAATTCTATTAACTTTTCTCTTACAAACATGACTAATTCTAAATAATTGTGTGTTTTCCGAAAGTCTTCCTCACCAATGTAAATAACACAGTAGTCTGATTGAGTAAAGTTTTGTACTTTTCCCTCAATTTTGTGAAGAATTTGCC
Organism: Xestia xanthographa; assembly: GCA_905147715.2. Classification (NCBI taxonomy): domain Eukaryota; kingdom Metazoa; phylum Arthropoda; class Insecta; order Lepidoptera; family Noctuidae; genus Xestia; species Xestia xanthographa. Next base: position 15,687,781 of record LR990655.1, on the reverse strand, counting down.
GCAATCCGCACATTGGTTTTCGATAATGACAGATTTCAAAATTACGTAAATTTGTTCTTTCGGCAATTGTATATAACCTGTTAGATGTCTCGCTGCTAATCAGGCATATTTTGTGTTTTTTGGAAGGTTGAGGTTGTTCCATACTTGTTGTGGCTCGTATGTTTGGAGTTGGGTTAGATGAGCTTAGTTGAACGTTACATTTGATGGCTTCTTTCTGGTTAGATATTAATGAAGAATCAGTCTGTGTTTGTTTGTTGTTTTGTTGTTTGTTTTTCCGACATTTTTTAATTGGAGTTGACTTTTTTTGTTGTTTAATCGGGCTATGTGCAAGATCTGTCAGGTGGTTGTTTTTTCTTTGTAAAGCAATATTTATTTGTTTGAGGTCATTATTCTCTAAAGCCAGTGACTCAATCTCCTGGTGTGCACTGTTCAATTCCAACACAAGCTTGTCTATTCGTTCCTTTAGCTTAGTTATTTGTTGATGTGCATCATTAATATCATCACTTGATAAATCGGGTAGACTGTTTACGGTGTCTTCGAAAGTGTCATTTTGTGATTGGTTGGTGACGGTATTTGAATCGGATTTAGTACGTGTACGACGCATAGTGATGTTTTCGAAGAAATTCATTTTTCGAGTCTTCTAACGTGTTTAGCTCACTCTAGCCAATCAATTTCGTTGGAATAATGATAAAGACAATTTATTAACTTACAAAAAGTCTAAGTCGTCAGTGGGATTCGAACCAGCGTCAAAGTAAGTAGCAGTCGACACGTCTACTTAAAAGGCCATTTGGCATCTGTTAACAAGTGCTAAAATTCTGTATCTGTATCTCTCGACATGGAGTTGATGAATGTTCGTTATGATGACTCGTAGATTCTACAATTCAAACGTTTGACAGATTGTTTTTTCACTTTTGTTTTGGTTTTATTTTTAAAGATGTCTTTGTTTCACTTACTAATTTGTGTGTCCATATATTATTACTGATCTTTAATGTTGTTTTAAATCACTAAAACACAGATTTAGTGTAGTTATGATGTGGTTCACTGTTCTAATGAATATAGCACTCAAACTTTTTTATTTTCAAGAATTTTTGTGAGATAACACTTTCACTTATTGTTTATAATGTCTTTTTCAATATTTACGATAATACACTATGAAATTACTTTATTTAATATTTTTATCACGATTTGTAACGGAGCACAATGTTTACTTGTTCAACTGACAGCTGTCCAACAGCTGTAGTCTTTGTGGGGTTTCGTCTATATAGAGTCAAGTTTATTCAACTGCCGAAACTTCACTTCAACATCTTTCAAGAAATAAACATCAAAGACTTCCTGTACTCAGTATTTAGTTATTTCTCGTGCCGAAATAATAACAGCCGCTCGGGTCGATCTTTAGGTTAAGCCATGCTTGCTGAGGTTGGTCTGTGGATGGGTGACTACCCTTACATACAGAGTTAAATTCCTCCGTGCCTCAGAAAGCACGCTAGGCTGGTGGTCTCGGCTGTCATTTGTAGATCTTTGACAGTCGTTAGAGCTAGTCAGTGGCCCAAAAAGTCTGACAACCAGTCTTACCAAGGGATATCGTATTACCCAGTACTAACTGGGTTGTGGAGGTCAGATAGGCAGTCGCTCCATGTAAAATACTGGTATTCAGCCGCATCCAGTTAGACTGGAAGCCGACCCCAACATAGTTGGGAAAAGGCTAGGCAGATGATGACTTTACATCCGAAACACACTTACGTGTCGGGGCGTGTCGTGACGCGCCAGAAGCATATCGGTTTCAAGCATTTAGATGATTAGAAACATATTTTTAGGTCGTGTCGTGCTCGTAAACTGTACGTCACGACACGCCCCGACACGTAAGCGTGTTTCCGGCATTACTAACCAATCCGCAGCCGTAAGTTGAAAATTTTATCCAACCATTATCTGTGAAGTTTCACCAGTTATTTTATTATGATCCTGTTTTGTTGTAATTCTTAAGTACTTTATACAAAGCAATGTTAGGCAAGCTAAAATGTAACAAAATGCAAATACCCATATCTGCTCATAGTCATAGGTCAGGGGCCATAGCGCTCCAAATCCAATAGCGTGCTGTGTCGAAGCGTAAATGGGCGATACTTTATTTATTTATGTACATAAAAACCATAAAATACCTTTAAAGTGAAATGCATAAAGATCCAGATGCAGCCAGCGACGGTGACGAGCAGATCGTATCGGTTGCGGCGACTCTGCCAGTAGCCGCGCGGCGTGAACGCTATGGTCTTCAGAAGTACTTCCACTACAAACACCAGTGTTAGCAGAGCCGACGTGAGGGCCAGTTGTTCCGTGTAAGGGGAGTAGCGAGACCACTGGAATATGAAGAGCTTGCGTTAATAGCAATGCTCAGTAGAGTGAAGTAGAGAGAAGAGTAAAGTAGAGTGAGTGAAGTAGTGAGTGGAATAGAGTGAGGTAGTGAGTGTGTAGTGTTATGCTCAGGAGAGTGTTTTGTCAATAGGGAATATGCATAATTTTTATTTTTTTTTATTTCGATATGCGATGTTAAAGTACTATAAAAATAAAGTCAAAAAGCGAAAACAAGACATTAATCGGCCAAAGAACACCAAAGTTATAACCATTTAAACTTTTGTTTCTATCTCTTTCTAGATAAACGGAATTTAGTATGGATTTTGTACGTCGATGCGTCATCGCTGTATTGGATCTTTCTGTCTAATCAGCAGTTTCAAATGCTTCTAACTTAGTATTTTTCATAGATATTTAAAAAAAAAAATCACTTTGCTGTTTCTGATGTTAATACGCTTTGTTTAGTGTGATAAAAAATCATGCATATACCCTATTGTCTTATAAATTTTGTTGGCCAGTATTTTGTAAACATCATAATACAGTATCTGGGCGACCGAGCTGTGCTCGGGTGTAAACTCCTTTATTGCAACTTTCATCGAAATCGTTAGAGCCGTTTTCGAGAACGTGATTACAAATATAGTATAGAATAAACTCGTAAAACGATTATCATCAGTCAAACAATGGCGTCGATTCTGTTGTGCACAAACTAAACTTAATTTAGGCTATTGCTATCTTTTACTAAAAGGCAGTGCGAGAAACGGACGGCTATAGCTATGAACTAAGTTAGAGATGTCAAACTAGTTTATGCCTTGCGCTTCACCGTGTTTTTAGTCGACATGTTTTTACGTGCACCCTTCATTTGTATGGAAATATTAGTTCAAACTAAATTTGACAGCTCTAAATTACGTCCGTCTCTTCCTCGTTTTATTAGAGAGGAAAAGATAGCAGTAGCCTAAATTAAGTTGGGTTTATGCACAGCAGAAACGACACCAATGTCTGTTAGTGCGGTTTCGCACTGCGTCCGATCCGAATCCGATCCGAACCCGGTCCGGAGTAGTCGTAGAACTATTACTATGGTAGTTTACGCACTAGATCCGGCTTCCGTCATCCGATTTTGTATTGTAGTGTATTTTCACGGGTACGGATCGGACTCGGATCGGACTCGGATCGGACGGACGAAGTGCGAAAACACTCTTGACATTGGCGACTCTGTCTCAATGAACGGAGTTCCTGAATTAAGCGGATTCCCGCAATATTTATCTGTCTAGCTAGACTTGTGATGGAAGCTTGATCTAAGATAGCTTTTTCTACCAAATCAGCTTCTTATTGGTGAACTCAGGAATCGATCTTATCCTACTCAAGTTTACGTAACTTATTTACATCATTTAAATATACACATACGAAAGAAAGCGTTTGAAAAAAGTTAAGTATCCACATACAAAAGTATCAGGCGAGGCGTCTGAATAACAGTAACAGGCATGACGACAGTATCAATAAATTGCAAATCTATTTAGTCCGTCAGTTAGAGTATTGGAAAATAATAGATACATATTTTTTGTTTTGTTTGTAAATCGATGAATATTGACAAAGATAAAACGCATCAAAACTCGGGAGTGGGGGGCTCGTGACGTCAGAACTAGCTAAAAATTATACCAAGGCGTGACGTATTGAGAATTTTAAAAGCGTCATATCTTCGTCAATTTTGGTTTTGACTAGGTACTCTAAATATTAGACACATATTTTTTCTACTGGCTAGAAAAAATATGTGTCCAATATTTGGAAATCTATCTGACGGACTAATTAGTTTTTTTTTGTCGTCTCGCCTATTCAATGTATAGTTGTACTAACCGTGACAGCCAACAATCCACTGTTTAGGAGCACAACGATCGCGATCACACGTTTGAAGCTCAAGTTCTGTGTGACGTCATAGGCAAAGGCACGCACTTTGCGCTTGTTAGGGCGAGGAGGCAAGTGCAGCGGCTGAGCGATTTTCAGCCGCTTCTTTAGGTCACACCTGGAAATATAACATGGTGAACACGATTTTATCATAAATTGTTCAGAAACAGTACAATACCATTGGTAATGGGGTAGATGACACACCAATCAATTGAGTTACTTTTTAAGAGCTGTCAAAACGCGGTTCTCTTATAGATTTTGTATGGCAATAGCAAACTGTGACGTCACTGTTTATTCAACTCAATGACTCAACTATTTATTGATTTCAAAGCAACTAAAAATCTAATTTGGCAATTAATTGAAAATAAATCGGGTTTTCAGGCCCAAAATAAAGTTTTTTTTTTGAGAATTGTAATTGAATTGTTTTATGGTGTCGTCTACCCTATTGTGATCAAGACTAAAGGCTAATGGACATACGGACGGAGTCATCCGTTATAATATGATACATTGCTGACCTCTTTTAGTTATAGCTGAATTAGACTGAAACTTATTGCAATGCCAATAGACCAATGAAGTCATCATCATCTGCCTAGCCTTTTCGCAACTACGTTGGGGTCGGCTTCCAGACTAACCGGATGCAGCTGAATACCAGTATTTTACATGGAGCGACTGCCTATCTGACTTCCACAACCATGTTAGTACTGGGTAATACGATACCCCTTGGTAAGACTGGTAACTGGTTGTAACTTTTTGGGCCACTGACTACCTGTAACGACTGTCAAAGATCACAAATTACAGCCGGGACCGACTGCTTAACGTGCTTTCCGAGGCACGGGGAAATCTCGGTATGTAATGGGTCATCCATCCATAGACCAACCTAGGCAAGCACGGCTTAACCTAAAGATCGACCCGAGCGGCTGTTATTATTTAGCCAAAAAAATAGTAACTAAAGTTGATCACTTTATTGGTGATCAACTTTAGTTACTATTCAATATTATGAAATACTATCTTACCAACGTCGCTGGTCGACAGTCAACAGAGCAGTGCCCTTGTTTTCAGAGTAGTTAGCGATCACCACACCGACGAATAGAGTTAGTCCAATCATACAGCCCAGAAATATGTATACGTGTATGTAGATCGCGTGTACCTGGCAACACACAATGACACAAATATTAAAGAAGGTTTAAAAAAAATACTTACTAAAAAACATTTTTTTGAGTAAACACCACAGAAATCTAAAAAAGAGGAGAAGTGGTAAGTGGGCGTGTCGGTGTCCGCGCGACATGTCCAGTCGGCCATGTCATAGGCAAATGGCCGTCTCCGCGAACTAGTGTACTTTCGACCGCGATCGTGACAAATTATAGCAATTCCGTGTTTCTCAGGGGTTTTTTGTAAAAACCGAAGCATAAACCTAAACTTTGTTGATCACGGAATTACTTATCATATATAAGTACAAGTATTTTACTATATTTGTCTTTAAAATCAAGAAAAACAACAAATCGTAAAATATTTGTTGCTTTTACTATGTTGTTTGTTTTCAAATATCACAGCGAGTGTACTATTTTTGCAATAAATACATTACTCCTTAACCACTACCTACCTAAGTTTGTCGCTAAGTGACTGAACAAGCAATGTAAAAATCACAAAACGATATTTCACTAAGCGGATGAATCACGTAGTACGGCCGCTCCTTCTCGCGACGAGTTAATGATGTGCTTGTGCAGATCCAGTAATGTAGGCTATCGACAATGTCGATTGACGAATTAATTATTACTACCTACATTAGTTTTATTTTTCAATTTGTCAACCGTTTTAACCCGGTTGAAAGATCGATGTCAAATAATGTTTTTTTATGTATTTTGATTACTTTACAGCATAGTAGAGAAATGCGTAACCAACTTTCGTAAAGTAAGTTAATTAAATTTCAGGTTTAATCGGTGGAGTGTTTTTGGCTTTGAATTATCGTATATTATGCCTTATCCTCGTGCTACTAACTACTGTTTCAATATGCCATGACAGCCTAAACCAACGTAACCGGATATTTTATTGTTTTAATTTACTTCATAATATATTTTTAGCAACATATTGTTTATTTTTATTACAATATTATATTCCTGACATTATTATTATTTAATTATTTTCAGGACCCCAAAAAAATGTACAAAGAAAGATCCGATAACTTTCTGATTTAGTCAATCACTAGCGTACTTATGCTTTTGCAAAACACAACGATAGCGAGTGATGTTTTTGTGTGGGTAAGTTGTACGGTGCATGGTAAATACACGCTGTGTTTGATGAGGTTTATAATTGATTGTGTAGTACGTTCAGTTTTAAGAAATGCGGGTGTGTGCGCGACTGCGTATCTATTACTTTTACTGAACTGCGTGTGTAGTAGTTGCCGTGTGGTAGGGGCAAAGTGAAGACACAGGGTTCCGATACATTTTCGTCTTGCGGGCATATCTCCTTCTTTATATGTATGGTACACACTCACCGGTCCCAATGCTTTGATCAATACATCTCGCACATCTAGCCACCCTTTGAACGACAGCACTTCGAATAAGGTCAAGAGTGCATCACCGATGTTATCAAAGTTGAATCGTTTGGGATTCGCCCTGAAATAACAAAAATAATATTTTTCACTTCTCATGCTCTGAAAGTGCTTATTTGTGCAGAATATAGGCTGCACAAAATCGAATTTTGTGCAAAAGTGCATTAACGTATCTACTCATAAATGTATCTTTATTTAGGCAAAGAAAATGAGACATACAGCCAAACACAATAAGAAGTTCATAGATATAGTTGGTGCCAGTTAACATCGGAATAGAGGTCATTAACACCTACCTACCAAGTTTTTGATCACAAAGCGATAACGACACTTACTAGTTACCTAAAACGACCAATAAGCGATACTTTGCTACATCGCTAGAGTATCATAATACCAGTCGGCTAGACATACAGGGGTTGAGAATCTTGTGTTGTTCCAATTCGAATTTATTATTATTTTTGCTAGAAAACTAATTTTATGCTCATACATTTACGCGTGACGTAAACGCCCCCGCACCGTGACCATAATGTGCTGCACACCTGACGCGATGACCTCGTAAAACGAAAACGGCATAAGATTAGAATTATAATTTTTGTGATGAAATAGTTTTTGTGATGTCATAATTATAATAATATTTAGATACTTATGGTTTTTCCGTCATGGGTGTCGTTTTCATGGTTTTCGGGGTCGTTGATTACGAAAATGAGCTCAAAATGAAAATCCAAGATGGCTTCCAAGATTTTTTTGGTTTTTCCGTCATGGATGTCGTTTTCATGGTTTTCGGGGTCGTTGATTACGAAAATGAGCTCAAAATTAAAATCCAAGATGGCGTCCAAGATTTTTTTGGTTTTTCCGTCATGGATGTCGTTTTCATGGTTTTCGGGGTCGTTGATTACGAAAATGAGCTCAAAATAAAAATCCAAGATGGCGTCCAAGATTTTTTTGGTTTTTCCGTCATGGATGTCGTTTTCATGGTTTTCGGGGTCGTTGATTACGAAAATGAGGTCAAAATGAAAATCCAAGATGGTGTCCAGGATTTTTTTGGTATTTCCGTCATGGGTGTCGTTTTCATGGTTCTAGGGGTCCCTGAATATGAAAATGAGGTCCAAACGAAACTCCTAGATGACACCGAGGAAATTTTTTGGTTTTTTAATCATGGGTGTTGTTTTCATGATTTTCGAGGTCGTTGATAACGAAATGAGGTTAAAATGAAAAACCAAGATGGCGCCGAGAAAAAATTTCGGTTTTTCCTTTATGGCTGTCGTTTTCATGGTCAAAGGATAAAGGAAATAAGGTCAATAATTATTTATTTCAATTAGGTCATTCAAAAGCACTTTTGAATGACGAATAGTGAAATGGATTCAATGATTTACCTTGCCTTTGGTTAAATCTGATTTCAACAAATCATTTTCATTTTCATTATCAACGACCCCGAAATCCATGAAAACAACACTCATGACGGAAAAACCAAAAAAAAACACCTTCAAGTAATAATAGGCGTGATGTTATGTTTACTCTACAGAGTAAACCTCAGTGGCCATAAGTCGCGCAAGAGTCCAATCGTGCAAGTGTCCATTCGCGCAAGATTCCTTTCGCGCATAAGTCCATTCGTGCAAAAGTTCGTTCGCGCAAAAGTCCATGTGCGCATATGTCTTTTCGCGCAAGTGGGTGCGCGCAACAAGTGTTCTTTGCGCAAATGTCTTTCGCGCATAAGTCTCAGATCCTAATTTTAAGATGTATAATAATATATTTACTTTATTAAAATTGTCTCAGTAAGTTAAAATAGTTAACACTATTTTAACTTTAACAGTAAGTTAAAATAGTTAACACTATTTTAACTTACTGAGACAATTTTAGAACGAAAATAAAGTATTTAAATCAATTAATTTCGTAGGGTACGTTTGCTCGATTTATTATTTTTTTGGGTTGTGCACTGTGTTATGTATGTGGGACACTGTGGATGTATTATGAGACTTAAGCGATATCAGTATTGCGACAGGTTTGTACGGATGGAGCGACAGTATCGCTTATATTTAGATATCGGGATGAAAGTCGGAGCAATGACCTCTATTCCGATGTTAACTGGCACCAACTATAGAATTTGTTATTTTAGATTTACTTGAATTTATTTGCCTTATGTGTTTTTTAAGACATAAAATATATTAAAATTTAAATTCAAGTACGGTAGGTTATTTAATTGATTTGAGAACATTAATATTACAAAATTAATTTAATATTAGGCTGTATAGGTCTGCAGTCTAATCCTAATATCAATATCGTAAGATTAAAAAAAAATTAAGCTGCGATATGCCGGGAAAAACAATTTCATCCAGTATTCAAAACTGTACTAATTTTACTTTGATTTTTAATTAAATAGATGTAATGTTATACTACTGTTTTATTTCCTCGCAATCGAAGTGAAAAGCAGAGTTTATAACTCGTCCACAAAACCATTTTATCCTCGACATTACTATCAGCCCTCGCCTTTGGCTCGGGCTGCTAAAAGTCTCGAAAAAAAAAATGGTTCGTTTTGTGCACTTGTTGTAAAATCTACTATAGTTAGGAATACACAAAAAAGAATATTCATTTTCGTCTGAAAAACGTTTGGAGAAAAAGATTTGAATATCAATTTAAATCATAAGATTCGGTTCTCCTTCGACATTTTAAGTCTGTCATACTTTAATTTTTCATACTAAAAATCATCCTATTCTGGAAAAAAGTCTTTTCGTAACCATAATACAAGGTAGAGAAGGACCCTTAACCAAGTCGCAAACCAAGCATCCCATCAAACTAAGTAACTCTGGCTCTACACAAGACACAAACGTTATTGCAGGGAAACTTGCGGTGAATAATCACAGTTTAGGGCTCAGTTTAACGCACTCTGAATAGCATTGTGCATTGAATAGTACAGGGATCATTGAAGTAGGGCTCGCAAAGAAAATTGTTGAGATTTTTTGTTGTCACGAACACAGTAGTAAACCCATACTATTGTGAAATAAATCCTATCTCAAAATTGCAATCGTTGCGCCTATACATGTCTGTGGTCGTGATTGACCTACAAGTGTTGTAATATCTTACCAGACTCTCGGCACGAGCATGGACGGGAAGGTCTCGTTGGGTCCGGGCCGGATCTTCATCTTGGTGACGAAGACGCGGCGCATGAACACACCCACGCAGTCCTCGCGCTTCGTTATCGTGGGGTCGTTGCACCGCGCCAGCCTAATACATATGAAAAACATTTTTATAAAGTCTTCTAAAGATTTGCATGAACTTCCTTACTATTCTGCAGGTGTTTAATTTTTTTTTTAATAGTTATTTATGCAACTGTTGTATAATGAGGGGTATTAAAACACGAATGTGGGTTTATCACACGAGGCGAAGCCGAGTGTGATAATAGTATCACATGAGTGTTTTAATACCTAATTATGTACAGTTGCATACAAGACTTTATCTACATCCATGATATGAATCCTCCATAAAAGGTTCTGAAACCATAGGATGTTGCAGTGTTCTAAGAAGTCTATGTAAATTCATGGAAAGTTTAATTGCTTGTATTTAATACAAACAAACCGTGTACCTATAGGTAGTAATATAACTATTTACATTTTGGATTGTTCAATTATAAAAATTGACAAAGCTTGTATCACTCATTTTTGTAAACAACAAAGTACATAATGCAATACTAATATCCAAATGTCGAACAAAAATGGCGGGATACGACGTGAATTCGAATTAACCTATAAGTTTTATTTTTAATTACGGCGCTGTGGTAGTGAATCGCACGTGCTAGACGTTCGATTCACTACCACATTCGATGTTCTTTTTTTAAAACGAGTTGCATAATGAAATCCAGTACAACATTATAACACCCGTTTGGGTGTTATAATGGTTATTATGACACTGGCTGTTTTAATGTTGGCCATAAGCTAACTGTTTCAGATACCTTTATAGAGGATTTATAGCATGGGTGTAGATAATTAGTAGATTATACAACAAGTGAATAAAAAGGGAATTTAGTTCGAGGTACGAAGTTGGATCCCGAGAGCAGCGAAGGATTCTAGAGTAGAATCACGAGCGTAGCGAGGGATTCTAGATTAGAATCCTGAGCGGAGCGAGGGATACAAGTACCGAGATAATTTTATTATTCACGTGTTGTGTACTCTACTTTTTACCATTGACTGTGAGAAAATAAAAAGGAGCATGGTATTTATATTTATCAGTTTTTATTATATAATCAGTATTATAACAACAAAGGATTAAATATTAAATTAAAATTAAAAATGTATAGTAAAATTAGAACAATTTTTAAAATTTAGTGTTATAGGCTGGTTTGGGTTTGAAACTGTTGTATTAGACAACACTTGGGTATTTGGCAAAGTCGCCGTATTTTGTGGTTTCTGTTGCTGAGACAGCTGTAATATAGTCGTTTCACAACCTTTCGATGTAGAAGGGCGCGCCGGAGATAGTGGCGCAGAAGGCTTCGTATCAGTTAAAACGATAAGTAATAAATTATCCGAGTGTTTTTGGATGTCGTTTATAGTTATCTGTAATAATTTCATTACTGCGACAGGCTCCATTCACGTCGAAAATTAGCACAACCTGTGAACAATAATTTAAAAAATATGTATTGACAGGAAAACCTTAAAAGCACAGTAGGTTTGTAAATAAATATACCTACATATATTAAGTAGGTACTTACTTTTACGGCTAGAAAACTGTGGTCAGGCGCATCATTTAGAAAACGTTCAATGTTTTCGGAGCTAAGCACTCTAGATTTCTTTGGCTTATTACCCTCGGATAGCCGTTTTAAGTATGTCACTAACTTTGAGTAGTTTGAAATATCAATGTTGTGTTTGATTCTCACTGTGGCTTTTAGCATAGAATATATGCTCCAAAGTGTCGACGGCTTCTTAGTCTTGGTTAATTCATTGAAATAGTTAAGAAATATGCACTCAGAGAAGGAATTGGCGCCATTCGTGGTTTTCTAGTCGCAGAACAAATTGTATGTTTTCAGGTACAACTCCCGAGATTTTGGCGGCAACAAATCATCTACTATAACTGCTGTTTTAGAAAGAAATTATTCCGGAGAACTCATTTTATTATAATTACTTAAGTTAATAGATTTTCCAATAACACAAAACAACCACAATAACAGATAAAAAAGAACGTAACTAAATTGGCGGGTTTTTTTTTTATTTAGAATAGAATAGCTCCATTCAGCCTCCCAGTACGTACTTTCAGCAGCAGAGTTTTTTTTTTGTACGTAATTCGTGTTTGTTCCAAATTCAAAATGTCTTTATTCACTCAGTGAGTAAAAGAGAGTTTTATTCACTGTTATTGATGAATAAAATGCCCTTTTTCGAGTGGCAATGGTAAAAAATACATTATTTAATTCTTTAGTTTGTATTTAGGGGTTTAATTGTCTAGCATGATGTCTTGGGTTTTCGAAAAGTGGATTTTCAATGGTTACACTTGTCCTTGTCATCAGCATCATCACCATCATCATCAGCCTATTAATGATCCCACATTCCCACTGCTGGGACACAGGCCTCCTGTCTACACACACTTCTCCTACACTCCTTCTTTTCCACTTCTCCTACACTCCTTCTTTTCCACTTCTCCTTTAAATTCCCGGTTTTATTGCTAGTTCTCTCCACACTCTTGTTCTAACAATTCTATTTTGTATAAACAGTGAATAGATAACCATATTTCAGGTTTATTTGTTTTCATATTATAATTTCTTCAAACTTCAACGCGTGCACGCTCGTCTCGCCGCCCGCCCGCCGCTCCGAAACAAACGGGTTTGAACTCGCGACGCGACGCCGGACCCGCAAGACGCAAACACGCACGCTGCAGCCGCCGCGCGGCGGGCGTCTACTGAGGCCACTCACGTATAAATGCATGTGTTTGACATGCATTTATAGCGCCGCACGCTCGATTCGAGCGGCCACTGTGCTCGTACACTTACACTTCTCCTCATATTATGTTAAATCCTCGATTCTATTAGGATAACCTTATAGCATACACAATTCGGTTTAATCTATCATTTAAGAACGTTGTTACTCACCTGCCACCGTATAACTGTACGCCATAGCTTGCAAACACGAACATCAGAAGGATCAATAGTGTCGATACCTGGTGAAAATTTAATTGTAGTCAGTATCAGCGAAAATGATATAAAATATTATGATATTAGGAGTAAACCCTAAACCACGCAAGTATTCTTGGTAAGACTCAGGGCTAATTTCACAATTGAAACGTTCACATGTTCTAGAACTGTGAGTGACATTATTGCTATGGAACATTGTCAATGACAGCTTGCAGATCGTGCTTAATGTCAATAATGAATACCGCTCTTATAATACAGTATAGTTTAGTGTTTCCTTAATGGCGGCTCGGAAGTTAGTTGCAAGTGACGGTCTGGGCATTATACAGACAAAACGATGCGTCATCTGCGCCCCGTTGATACCTAAAATTGTTGACTGAGCAGCTTAAGGGTCCCTATAAGAAATTAAGTCATTTTGAACATTTTTGATCACTCCTTGTGAGAAAGGCAAGAAGAATTTGAACCTGCTTTATTTTTATTATAAGAGTCAGGTTCTTATTCTTGTCGACTGCGGGAACAATTGTTTTAAATAATGTATATATTAATGGCAATCACCCATATTCAAAACCCCTTTTCCGCAAAAGTAACGAGCGAGTGATGTTTGTGGTTCTCTGAACAAAGAACTACAAAATGTTCTGAATATTAAAAAATATGAATAACATCAATATATGGTCTACTCGTAACATACGGGAAAACATTATTGGGAGGTGGCGAGGACCAAGCCGGCGACCTCCGCAGCGTAACAAAAGTTGAGTGGGTGAAGCGTAACTCAGGGCGACGACAAGCAAACTTTAGGGTATTGTTTTTTTTAATGGGTCTGAGTTTTTAAATAAGGTTTTTTTTATAGGTGATATTTTTTTTAATTGGTTTTTAGAATGTTTTAGGGGTTCTTAAGGGTTTTCATACTGATATAGGGGTAGTTGTAACGGATTTTCCAATTATTTTAAGGATTCCTATGGATTCTCAAAATTTTATGATGGTAAGGAATACTTCTCAAGAACACGACAAAAAGTGAGCTGCACGCAACTCGCGCACCCACGCAAATACTAGTATTAATATAATGTAGAAGTAAGTATGTTTTGGGGTCGCTGATTATGAAAATGACATCAAAATGAAATCCAAGATGGCGCCGATGGAACTTATCGGTTTTTTCTTCATGGGTGTCATTTTCGTTGTTTTTGGGATAGCTGATAACGAAAATGAGTTCAAAATGAAAATCCAAGATGGCGCCGAGGAAATTTTTTTGATTTTCCGTCATGGGTGTCGTTTTCATGGTTTTTGGGGTTGCTGGTTACGAAAATGAGGTCAAAATGAAAATCCAAGATGGCGCCGAGGAAATTTTTTTGATTTTCTGTCATGGGTGTCGTTTTCATGGTTTTTGGGGTTGCTGATTACGAAAATGGGGTCAAAATGAAAATCCAAGAAGGCACCAGAATTTTTTTTCGGTTTTTCCGTCATGGGTGTCGTTTTCATGGTTTTCGGGGTTGCTGGTTACGAAAATGAGGCCTAAATGAAAATCCAAGATGTCGCCGAGAGAAAATTTTGTTTTTCCGTCATGGGTGTCGATTTCATGGTTTTTGGGGTTGTTGGTTACGAAAATGAGGTCAAAATGAAAATCCAAGACGTTGCCGAGAAAAAAATTGTTTTTCCATCATGGATGTTGTTTTCATGGCTTTAGGGGTTCCTGGATACGAAAATGAGATCAAAATAAAAATCCAAGACGGTGCCGAGGAAAATTTTTGATTTTACGTCATGGGTGTACTTTTCATGGTTTTTAGGGTTGCTGATTACGAAAATGAGGTCAAAATAAAAATCCAAGTAGGCGCCCAAAAAAATTTTCGGTTTTTCTGTCATGGGTGTCGTTTTCATGGTTTTGGGGGTTGCTGGTTACAAAAATGAGGTCGAATGCAAATCCAACATGGCGCCGTGAAAAAAGTTCGGTTTTTCCAACGTAGGTGTCATTTTCATGGTTTGTGAGGTCGCTGATTATTTTAATTTTAATGCTTCCTCGGCGCCATCTTGGATTTGCATTTCGACTTCAGTTTCGTAACCAGCAACCCCAAAATCCATGAAAACGACACCCATGACGGAAAATCAAAAATTATCCTGGGCGCCATCTTGGATTTTCATTTTCACCTCATTTTCATAATCAGCGACCCCGAAAACCATAAAAATGACACCCATGATAGAAAAAACAGAAGTTTTCCTCGGCGCCATCTTGGATTTTCATTTTGATCTCATTTCGTTATCAGCGTCTCCTTAACCATGAAAATGACATCCATGACAGAAAAACCAAAAGAAAAAACCACCTTCAAGTATAAATAACAGGGGTATGTTATGTTTACTCTACAGAGTGAACCTCAGTGGCCATTAAGTCGCGCTTAAGTCCAGTCGCGCTAGTTTCCATTTGCGCAAGTGTCCTTTCGCGCAAGAGTCCATTCGCGCAAGTATCTTGGCGCGCAAATGTCCGTTCGCGCATAAATCTAATCGCGCAAAAGTCCATTCGCGCAAGTGTCCAGGCGCGCAAAAGTCCGTTCGCGCATAAGTCCAATCGCGCAAAAGTCCATGCGCGCATTTGTCTTTTCGCGCAAATGGGTTCGCGCAAGTGTCCTTCGCGCAAATGTTTTTCGCGCAAAAGTCCCAGATCCAGAAAAATTAAGTTTGTCCTTTAAAAAGTTTGTACGGAACCCTCAGTGCGCGAGTCCAACTCGCACTTTTATTTATCATTTTGTAAAATGTTTATATGTATCTAAATTCTTCTAATACAAAATTAAACCATTTTTATTTTGATATAATATCGTCTACAGGATCAAAATGGTTTAGGCGATCACTACGCTCGATCTGCACCCGTGTGTGCATGAACAATGCACACTAACATAGGATCGCAACGAATTTGCCTAAACTCTAGCGACTGAATTTTTGGAAGGGGCTCTTAACATTAGATGTTCCGAATCGCCATAAAGTTTAAAGCGTTATTCAAGCGCAGACCGTCACTCGCAGCCAACTTCCGAGCCGCCATTAAGTTTGAACCGAACTATACGTGGCTAATAATATGGCACAAAAGGGCAATGTTAAAACGACCTCCTTATTTAGATAAGTCCAAACTCACGAGCAGTATCTCCTTGAAGCCGCGGCACAGTTCGTAGACCACCTTGCGCATGTGCGGCACGAGCGTGAAGATGCGCAGCGGGCGCACGCAGCGCAGGATCATCAGCATCTGAGCGGCCGAGCCCGGCGGGACTCGCACCGGCATCCAGCACAGGAATGTCAACGATACCTGATGATACCTTATTGTCTTTAATATAGGGTTATTTTTGGGTTGCTTCCACTAACAAGTTTGTTAAAATAACAGTACTATGCTATTTTCCATTCATCAATAAATCGCAAATCTGTTTAGTCCGTCAGTTAGAGTATTGGAAAATAATGGACACGTATTTTTTTTTTTGTAAATCAATGAATATTGACAAAGATAAAACGCATCAAAACTCGAGAGTGGGGGCTCGTGACGTCACAACGCTCTAAAAATTATAACACGGCGTGACGTATTGAGAATTTTAAAAGCGTCGTACCTTCGTCAAATGGTTTACGTAACAAAAGAAAAAATACGTGTCAAATATTTTTTGATAATCTAACTGATGGACTAATTAGATTTTTTCAGGACTTGGCCTATTTTGGAAACTTAGGTATTAGTTGAGACAGCATTTCAAATTGATATTGGAACATTTGTTTTTAATAATGACTTGTGTCATTCAACTTGCAATAAAAATCTTCTCTGTGTATATTTCATCAAAAGTAATCTAGTAATCTAGTTTTTACACCTCACAACAACCATAATATGGTTGTTGTGAGATGTAAAAACTGTGAAAGAATTGTATATGCTTTGGTTCACGATTATCTACAATACAAGGGTTGTTTCATCTATAAAGATTGTTTAATCGATAAGTAAACTACAGTTTCTGGAGGCCAGTTTCTGGGCCTAAGTGCACATTTCTTGAGCGAGAATATAATCAGTTGGCGGTGACTTACTTGAGAGTCCATGAGTATACATACAGGGTGTACAAGACCTCATCACGAAGCCGTCAACCAAGCATTTTGTACATCAAACTAAGTAACTTTACGCAAAAATTATTGCTGGGAAACGATTTCTTTTTTGGGGTGAAAAATCATGTTTTGTGGTAGAACTCAATGTAACGCACTCAAAACATTGTGCTGATGGTGGGAGGATTGAATAGTTCTGGAGGTGTTTAAAGTCAAAAATCTTACATTAAAAATTGTATTTAAAAACAAAAATTTGTCAAAAAGTTGGAACTTTGACCCCCAATATCTCCGTAACTAGAAGGTTCTCAGCTATAGCGTAGAACAAAAAAAATGATCGCAATAATGAGGAGAACAAGTGCCTTTCGGCTTTGTTAAGAGGTGTTTTATACGCTTTATATTGGATGATGTACAATACGTACGATGTAGATAAAGACGTCTAGAACTGCGGCGGCATCTTTCAAATAAGCTTTAGGCGTGAAGAACAGTCCATCTGCCAAAATTTTCAGTGCCAGTTCCAAGCTCATAAAAACCACAAATCCGTATTCGGCAATCTGAATAAGAAAATAATATAATTATATACTTCAATATTTCATATTAAGTTGGAAAAACATGGTTTATTGGTGAACATTTACCTGCAAAACGAAGTTCTCCATAACTCTGTAGGTAGGCGTCTCGAACATCATCGATAAGCACGAGAGCGTGGTGACCATGATCATGACCCAATCCATGTAAGTCACTAGGCCGAGGAAATTACTGGAAATAAGAACGTATGGTTAATGTATGATAGAAACAAAACTTCATGGAAATAGAATAAAAACGCAGAAACGTATAAACATGATTTTTAGTACCTAAAGAGTTAGTTTATAGGCCATAGAGTAACATAGTGTCTAGAAAGATGCACGGTTGTTGTGGGTATGAAAAAAACCGGCCAAGTGCGAGTCGGACTCGCGCACGAAGGGTTCCGTACCATTATCTATATAACATTAAATAAAAAAACACGTTTGTTGTATAGGAGCCCCTCTTAAATATTTTTTTAATTTTAATTTAACTATTTATTTTTAAGTGAATATACAACTTAATATTCTGTGAATATTTCAAGCGTCTACCTGTTGCCGTTATTAATTTCGAGCAAATTACAGCAAAAAAAACACGGTTGTTGCATGCGAGCCCCCTTTTTTTTTTTTTTTCGGATGGGAAATCATCAAATAACTCCCGCTCTGGGCGGAGCAGGAGGGAGTGTCAGACTTTTACTGACTAAAACCCATCCATGTTCCTTCATCGCCCTTTGTGTTCCGGGGCCACGGTATCTCTTTCGAACAGTCCCGCAACCCCGGCAGGCATCGGTCCTTACGGACCCCTCCCTTTTTGCTGACTCTCTTTGAGGCGCGCGTGGAACACGAACGCGCTGTCGACACGGCCTGTCGTCATGAGACGGACGGACGGCGAGCTAGCCCATAGCCCACCATCCACAGGCCCGCGCCTACGGTGGCCGGGGGCCACGTGGTGGTGGCCCCCGACGCCCGGGGCGTCTCCCGCGGCGGCCGGGACGTTGAGAGGTTCTCTCCCTCTCACGTTCCGCCACCTCCTTCTCTAGCATTACTGCTTCGCAGAAGGAGGTGACGGCGTCCCATTCCGTCTCGCTCCGGACCTTGGCTTGCACCAGGGCCGGACGCGAGAGGTCGCCGCCGCCGCCGCTTCGAGGACACGGCGGTGCTCCGCCCACGCGGGGCACACCTCCACCGTGTGTTCCACCGTGTCCTCCGGTCGATCCTCACAATGGAATGCGAGCCCCCTTAAATATTAATTTTATTTTGTTTTTAGTATTTGTTGTTATAGCGGCAACCGAAATACATCATCTGTGAAAATTTCAACTGTCTAGCTATCACGGTTTATGAGATACAGCCTGGTGACATACAGACGGACAGACTGACAGTGAAGTCTTAGTAATAGATAGGGTCCCGTGTTTATCCTTTGGGTACGGAACCCTAAAAACGCGGAGGAAATAATACTTACTGAAAACTTTTATAGTGTACTTTTCTCTCATTGCCAGTGACGGGGTCTCGCAGCCGGGCGTCGTAGCGCGCGTCCACGATGGCGCGGCATATCTTCCTGAATCGCGACTCTCTGGGGACTATCAGCAGGGGCGTGTCGAACAGAGGATGATTCTCGCGCAAGTCTTCTTCGCGTTGATTCCTAAACACAGTATGATTATGAAAAAAAAATGAGTAATGCCCGTGCTAGACAGTGCGTCAACAGTGCGTGCTGTTGTAAACCGCCGGTGGAGACCCATGTGGAGGTGTGTGGAGGGCTTGTTACAACAGTCTGGCCCATACGCTTTAGATACCCACAGGCAGAGATAATTAATAATCAGTCTATTTATTCATCGTAAAAGTCTACCCTTAGCACTTGCAAGCCAATTCGGAGACTTTAAATTAAAGTCTCCGAATTGGCTTGCAAATAGAAAGCGGTTTATTGACAAAAAAACAAATGAACTCTGCCTCTCTTCATGTGTAAACTTAACTCCTTTAAACAATATTGTGCAAGTGCTAAGGGTAGACTTTTACGATGAATAAATAGACTGATTATTAATTATCTCTGCCTGTGGGTATAGGGTTTAAAGTGGCATTAAAAAGATAAAAATCTTTCTTGCAAGTGAGTGATAGTATGTACATTACTGCAGCGGCCAGCAACAGAGGCATTGATGGGCTTTCGTTTTGAGTCTTGAGAAAACCAGAGAAAAATTTAAAAATATATTTAAAAAATAAATTGATAATTAATCATATTCTGGACTGCAATTTTTTAGACAACCCATTTGCAATATATTTTTTGACATATTTAATTTGAAATAAAACACTTTTCATCCAATAACCAGCTCGGTGAAGGTCGTTCTTCAAGGGATCTTAGACTATATCTGTATAATATAATATCATTGTCTTGATCTGTTATTTACATACTTAGTAAATATAAATTTAATAATTAAAATGAGTTCCAACGGTTCAAAGAGTGAAATGGAGATTGATTGTACTCCACCAGATTTAAGACCAGAAGCCAAATTGGCAATGGAAATCCTGCTTCCAGCAAAGTCAAAAGAAAAATACATGAAAGTATGTACGTTTTATTTCCCTGCATTCTTTTGAGAAAAGTACTATACTTATAAGTATATATGCCTCGGCGGAAATGGCAAAAGGGAATATGCATGTTACACTAATATCAACCCAAGAAAAGTATTAAAAGTTAAGTTCAACGACTGCTTGTCGCTCAAAAATAATATTAAACTTCTGCAATTTTCTATGACAGTTCAAACGTCCGTGACTGTCGCGGAGATGATGTGACGTCATTTACCTCAATCTGCCTTGTTTACATCTAATTTTTGGCCCTAATAAAATAATTTCACTGCAGCTTATGCTTTATTGAAGCATAAATTGCATTAACAATATTCATCAAACTTTAAGTACTTTTAAATAAAAGTGTTTTTTTGACATATAGACTTTGACGTCACTACCGGCTTTATCGAAGGACGATGTGTTTTGAGAGTGCGTTCCGTTTCAATAAAAACATGCTACATAAAAATAAATTGTAAAATAAGTGATGTTTTAGAAACTTAAACAAGTGATCCACAATGTTCTTATGCACCAATAAAAGGCATTTTTAATAAATAAAAAGAGTTTTGTATTTCATGCATATTCCCTATTGCCTATTTCACAGTTTTTGCAATAATGTATTAGAGCACCTTCGTACTATACAAGGTGTAGTTTTGCATTCTAGTCAAAATTCAAAAGGTTGTCACAATAGAAATAAATAATCAATTTAAATTACGATACCCAGTCAAATAAAAAATAAAGCTGTTATTTTAAATTGTTTAAATTTGACAGTATTTCAGAATAACACGAAAGTAATAGAAGAATCAACCATCGCGCGACATGTCTCTGTGTGTGTGAAGGCACGGTTATAGGGCTAGTTCAGACGGGCTGAGTTCAGTGGCGGACTAACAGGGGGCGGAAGGGGCGGCCCGCCCCGGGCCTGCGGTCTTGGGGGGCCCCCAAATAGGAGGCATTCCCCTGATCAAATCCTAAACAAGACTTTAAAAATGTGCTTAGTAATTTCCCAGGAATCCCTGAATGAATGAAGTGCAAATAATTCACTCTTGTACGCCTACATTTACATTCACTACATTCTATTTACGACAATAAAAGCTTGTAAACTACATTTTTTGTAAAGCTGGGTGGCTTCATTCAGCTTTTCCGCCCCGGGCTTCTGACGGGCTTAGTCCGCCACTGGCCGAGTTTTAATACGGGTGGTTTACACTTAACAATGGCACGACGCGCGAGGCGGCGCCGATGTCGCCGTTCTCCAGCAGGTGCTCGTACGTCTGCTTCAGCTTTATGTATCTATGTTCAGCTCACCTTCTCATCTCGGCTTGCTGCCTCTTGGCCTGCAGCAGCCGTATGTCGAGGTAGGGCGGGCGAGCGCGCCAGGACGGCACGACGCGCGAGGCGGCGCCGATGTCGCCGTTCTCGAGCAGGTGCTCGTACGTCTGCTTCAGCTTTATGTATCTATGTTCAGCTCACCTTCTCATCTCGGCTTGCTGCCTCTTGGCCGGCAGCAGCCGTATGTCGAGGTAGGGCGGGCGAGCGCGCGAGGACGGCACGACGCGCGAGGCGGCGCCGATGTCGCCGTTCTCCAGCAGGTGCTCGTACGTCTGCTTCAGCTTTATGTATCTATGTTCAGCTCACCTTCTCATCTCGGCTTGCTGCCTCTTGGCCTGCAGCAGCCGTATGTCGAGGTAGGGCGGGCGAGCGCGCGAGGACGGCACGACGCGCGAGGCGGCGCCGATGTCGCCGTTCTCCAGCAGGTGCTCGTACGTCTGCTTCAGCTTTATGTATCTATGTTCAGCTCACCTTCTCATCTCGGCTTGCTGCCTCTTGGCCTGCAGCAGCCGTATGTCGAGGTAGGGCGGGCGAGCGCGCGAGGACGGCACGACGCGCGAGGCGGCACCGATGTCGCCGTTCTCCAGCAGGTGCTCGTACGTCTGCTTCAGCTTTATGTATCTATGTTCAGCTCACCTTCTCATCTCGGCTTGCTGCCTCTTGGCCTGCAGCAGCCGTATGTCGAGGTAGGGCGGGCGAGCGCGCGAGGACGGCACGACGCGCGAGGCGGCGCCGATGTCGCCGTTCTCCAGCAGGTGCTCGTACGTCTGCTTCAGCTTTATGTATCTATGTTCAGCTCACCTTCTCATCTCGGCTTGCTGCCTCTTGGCCTGCAGCAGCCGTATGTCGAGGTAGGGCGGGCGAGCGCGCGAGGACGGCACGACGCGCGAGGCGGCGCCGATGTCGCCGTTCTCGAGCAGGTGCTCGTACGTCTGCTTCAGCTTTATGGACCCGCTGCGCACCGAGCGCCGGATAGAGCGCGAGCCGAACCTGAGAGCCATATTATTGCTCACTCGTTAATCAGGCCATATCTATTTAACTTCAGCTTAATTGAATTACCCTGAATTCAGAACCTTAGATAGGTATTAGGTTTTGCGAGTTATCTAAGGTTCTGAATTCAAGGTTTAAGCTCTGGCCATACTGAGATTGATTCCCGCGCACGATGCGACTGACAGTCACACGACTATTCGCGCCAGTTTAAGCGCCTCCAACCAGTTAGTTGACACATTCGGCGTAAGAATTTCGTCCCGCGTTTCGCGCAGAATTTAGTTCAGTTTGGCCAGGGTTTTAGACTGAAACCAAATTAAATACATACTTCTTTTGATCGACTCGCAATTGCTTTGCGCTCGATATTGTCCCTTGCGGCTTCAGTCCAGACTTGCCTCCGGTCGCTAACATTGCTGAATCTCCCAATAGGGGTCGGTGATTATTTGAGTCCCTGAAAGAGCATCAATTAATCGTGATTGTTGAAATGATTGCTTGACATATACTTCTAGTTTTATTCTAAAATTAATTATTATCATTCACATAATAAAAAGCGAAACAAAAAAGAAAAGAAAAGAAACCTTAATCACGAGCCTGTTAACTGCAACAAAATTGATACCTGTGAAGGAAAAAAAAATATAATCATCAAAAACTAATGCAAAAAAACGGAAAATTTCCGGTCTGCGAGCAACATTGTATAGGTAAATAAGAAGTAGGAAAAGACTAATTCCGTATAACATCGTTTAGCATTCCATATACCATAACAATAACAATGAAAGGAGTGAGAGTAAAGATAAACATGAAAGATCATTTCCATTGAGCATGCCCATACCGAAAGGGTTACCAACATGGTCTAAGCTGGGTATTACAAACCCAGTGTAGTTTATCGACTTAACGCTATTACCGCGATGAATGTCATGCAGGCCCACCGATAGTTCGGCAGGGTGTGTTCCACTAACTCAATGATGGAGCTGACGACGTGGCGGCGCAGCGCGGAGCTGGGCCGCTGCGACGGTGGCGCCACCACCAGCGTCTTGACGAGGCAGCGCTTGCGGTACGGGAACGCGATCTTGGCCACGCCGATGTACTCGAAGGCGCGCCGAGACACGTCGCCACCGCTCGCCGCGCCCGGCTCCTCCTCGCCTTCTACTTCGCATACGAATTGACGCATGAATGACTCGCGAACCTGTGGGATATGCAACATAATGCTTTGTGAAAGGTATATTTACATAGGTTATTTTCCTGACAACAC
The DNA here is from genome assembly GCA_905147715.2 of Xestia xanthographa. Classification (NCBI taxonomy): domain Eukaryota; kingdom Metazoa; phylum Arthropoda; class Insecta; order Lepidoptera; family Noctuidae; genus Xestia; species Xestia xanthographa. The sequence goes on along the minus strand of LR990655.1, from coordinate 15,664,193 downwards.
AATGCGAGTACTTTTTCTTTTTCACAGATAAAATTGTAGTTCTTTAAATAATATAATATGCAAGATCTCAAAAAAGGCAGCACCTTGGAGTGGTTAGTTTTATAAAGAAGTAGAAGTTATTTATAATTAAGACTTAAAAACTAAAATTTGGTGTACGCCCAATATGAAGACCCTTTACCCATGTGTCCATGGAAAGTAATTAAAGTAATAGTTATTGTAATAAATCATTCACCTTGGGTAGATTGAAATCGCCAGGGACTTTGTGCAGCTTTGTCATTTGTGGGCTATCAGGAAACTTCTCGAAAATTCTCAATCGGAATGGCAGGCTCTCTTTGATTTCCGCGCTTTGTTGGCGGTACCTGAGTTGTTTCAGTTTTTTAATGTCCTCGTCCAGTTCCAAATTGTCTAAGATTACTGCTACGAAAAGTGATAACACAATCTGAAATATAGTACAAAATTATGAGACCTTTACATCTTTATAAAAATACTTGTATTATTTATTGGTAACATAATTTGATTCCTTACCAAAGTGACGAAAAGATGGTACAGTATGAAGTAAATGGCAACTAGAGGCGTCAGTGTTTGGCTTGTCCTCACCATGGTCTCGTCCATTACCTCTACCCACGCTTCTTGGGTGAGAATTTGGAACATAGACATGAATGCCTAAAACATAATTAATTAATTAGTATTATTAATACCTGCTCATGTGACCCTTATTTTAAGTCGCATTGAATATGAGCATATTGTATTATATAACGGGCTGGTGTCCGCAACTCCACGTCAAAGCGCGTATTTCGCGTATGGGCTATAATCCACCACGCGGGCCCAGTGCGGATTGGTAGATGTCACATGTCTTCGAATTTTTAGTTCTAGGACATTCTGGTTTCCTCACGATGTGTTCCTTCGCCGTTTTGAGAGCAGTGGTGATGAATATGAGCATAGCAAAATAGGTCTTTTGAGTCTTAAATTTGATTTCAGCATTATGAAATTACCTCATCAAATGTTTCAAATTTAGTAAATTCGCACAGGAAACAAAACAGCTGCATTGAAATAGAAGAGCTGATGATGAGTAAACACATGGTGAATATAATCAGGCTGCCAAGTTTCTTTCCTGGTCCAAAGATCTTATAGACAAATCCCTCCAATAATGGCGATGCTTTTATCAACCTGACTATTCGAAGAACCTAAAATAAAATGAAATTAATATACATACAGCAATTTATTAAATTAATAAAGGAGTGAAACAAGTTGTATTTCTTAAGAAGTGTAGGTATTTACCTGAAAATATGTAAAGCCTGACATGTAAAGCTGGGGTATTATATGAATTGTGGTTCCAATAGCTAAAAGTAATTCAAACTTGTGAACTGAGTGTTTGAAATAGCCCTTCAGGCCTAAACACCAAATTTTGATTAATGCCTCCAAATCCAAAAAAATGGTAAATGCAATCTGAAATTATGGAAAAATATTATTGTACTTTGAATTTTGACTTATTTGAAAAATAACTAGCGAAAATATGTATAATCTTTGCTACCTCTATGTAGTAGTATTTCTCGTAAAAGAATTCTCTAGGATTGTCATCATGTTTAAAGTTCATTGTTGCTGTTATTATTCCATTGGCCAAAACAACCCCCATGACTAGTAGTCGAAAATATGCAGACCTTAATAATCTGTGGAATATTTCTGGTGCACTGCCTGAAAGGACCAAATAAATATTATGTCAAATCTAATTTAAACTCAGTAATATTTTTAAATTTTGTGATAATTACCTACCTGAATGTTTATTTTCATCAATTGTTACCAACTTCCATCCATTATCGTCGCCGGTAAAAAACTGGGTAGTGCTACCTTTAGTAATAGGGTTCCTCACACCCCACATTTGTTGGAACTGTACCCTTATCTCATTGAATGTTTCAGTTATTACAGCTATGAAAACGTTCTTCACCAGCCAGGCCAAAAAGAATATCATTGTACTGGAAAGAATTTACAAGAATTTCTGTATTATTTTACTGATGATTATGAGAGTAAAGTTAGGCAGTTTTGATGATTTACCTAAAGTATAAAGCTGATCTCCAAGTTGGTAGAGAGTCAATAGCCCGATACATGATGAAGACCCAACCTTCCTGAGATGATGCTTGGTAGACAGTGAACAAGCTTGTTGCTAAACAGAAATAAAATTACATATATTGAGTTCATTTAGTTTTATGGTTAACAAATTCATTATTATAGTTTTTTTCTACTTACTAAACTCTTCAAATCCATTGAATCCCATAATGTATTTGGATAAATTAAGTTTCATGCACTTCATTCCAGGAGGACATTGATATCCTGAGCCAGGGTCAGGGGAGCAGAAAGTGTCAGGGATAGCTAAGGAATTTATAGTGATTTGACTGAAAAAGAGAAATTACAGAATTCATTTGAATGTATTATTTAAATAAAACAAATTATTTTGTATGTAAGGTGTGTTTTTGAACAGGCAGCTACGCCAGCCATAAGCCAAAGAAACTAGTTTGTTCTTGGAAAATCATGTAGAGCTTTTGAAGCTTATCAACACTGCCATAATTTATTGGCATAGCTGCCATACCCCTTAAAAAAAAACAATATTCAAAAGGCTACTTCATAAATAAAAAATACTAACTAGGGATTTGTATCATTCCTGACACAGTGATGAGTCAATTCTCCAAAGAATTGTACTCCAAGCAAGCTGTACAGTGACATGAAGAACAAGAAGAATAAGGTCACATTGTAGATCTGTTGACTTGATCTCCTGTAAAACCGAAATTACACAGTGTGAGTGTTTTGTGGTGAATTCATCAGTAGAAGAAATTACTTGGAATTATTATCATGCTTTTAAAATGCAAGTAACTTAAATCAATAATCTATTAATTAAATCAACTTACTTGAATATCTGATTGATTCTTGATTTCGGCATAGAGAACTTTAGAAATACTCTCAAAAATCGAATCATTATCAGTGGTCTGGGTGCTCTTAAGATACTTAGGTAACTGTATCTGGGTACTATACCAGTCAGCTCAAACATTTGTAATAGAACAGAGACCCAAAGAAAAAACACCATTGAGGCATCAAACTGGCACCAGTGGTCTTTTAAGTAGGCTACATCCCCCTGAAAACATTAATTTTGAAAAGTTTTTACTTTGAGTACATTTAGCATAAAAATAATCAATAAAAGATCCTTCTTTTTTCTTCTTATGATAGGATAATATTATAACTAGATACTTATTTGGCACATACCTTTAATATTCCTCTTATATGCATTTTAGCTATCATTTCTGCAGTAAATAAGAGTGTAACACTGCAGTCCACGGCAAAAGTTATAGTTTGTAGAGACGGGTACTTTTCAAATGATTTTGGAGTATTCAGTGACACAGACATTAAACTTAATAAAGCACATAATCGTAGAATTCTTCTAACCCAGAGCTGAAAAAGAAATTAGTTTATGTTAATTACTGCATCTTTAGGGCCGGCGCACATTATGGTGGAACGCAGCACAGAGCATTTTTCACTGTCAAATTATTAATGACATTGTCCTCATTGAAGTAATATCTCAAATTGTCAGCGTGCAGTCTGTTAATTAATTTGAGATATTACTTCAATGAGGACACTGTCATTAAAAGTTTGACAGTGAAAAATGCTCTGCGCTGCGCTGCGCCATATGTGCGCCGGCCCGTAGAGGCTACCTTTTGAGGCGGTTCAATAGAAGACTGTGCCCTCCACTAAGTTATTTTAAAACAAAATATATTTAATAAAAAAAAAAACATGATATACGTGCAGGAGACTACAGCAGCGATGTGGCAAGAAATTGGCTCAAAATGGATGAATGGAAGCGAAACCGCAAACTAGTGTAAAAACAGACTAAATTACCTTGTTTACCCATTCAATATCAGCACTTTCGTTTAGAGATTCCTCTGGACCATAGTCTGCTAGTACCGGCTCCCCTTTGAGGCTTTGTTTTCGACCCAACATTTTCATGAACTTAATAATTATTTTATTTGAAATCTTGCGTTGAAAATATCGGCTGTTTAGGCCGAACTTTAAAATATATAAAAGCTACTAAATGGACAGGAATTACTGTTCAATTAACTGTTTAAATCGAAATTTCCTGTAACAATAGAAATTACAGAAAATTGTATTATTTCTTGAAGGTTTCGCGAAAATCTGTTTGACATGTTTTCAAGTGTAAATGTTATCGATTTTCCCAATGTTGCCAGATCATGGCACAAACTATCGATCGAGTTTACTTTTAAAAAACTGGGGTGAATTCATTGGATTTTGAGTTATTTATTAAAAGGTTCTAACCTTAACTTATATTGTCACTTACGGGATATCTTCCGTGATAATATCGGGAGCTCAAAACAATTTCTAATCACGGAAGATATCCCGTAAGTGACAATATAAGTTTAGTTTTAAACCGTGAAAGCTTAAAACAGGGTTCTAACCTTGACCATGAGGTTTTAATCTTCGTCGAGGTAGACCTCGAAACCACACTCGAAACTACCAACAGTTTGGTTGAGCGACGGTGACAGCAAGAGTATATAGTTACCTGTGCAGCAAGCGAGGCTTCGTGTGGATCGGGAGCGGTGGGATCAGGCTATTTTACCATTTGTTCCAGTATACTGTGTGTGGGTGAGGATGGGTTGGACGTTATGATTTTAAAAGTCGGTGACCTGCTTCAAGATCACAGCTTGAGTACATTTTGGCAAAACCATTGAATGGGTAATTTAAAAATTCCATTTCATAATCTATTACAAACAGTTGCAGAATTAACTGCAACATTTTACCAACATGCAATTAAAAAATCATTGTGACAGCCAGTGACAGCAGTTGTCAATGTCACAAAGTAACTGTCGCTATTTGTTTATTTCATAATCATGTTTGTGTTGTAAATAAAAATATACGAAACTATTGAAAACGCGCGTTATAAAGCAAAAGATTCTGAATATAAATAGATTGAAAACATACAGTCAAAATGTTCATTTATATGAGCAAGAAGGTAATTTTATTTTGTTGATAATCGGTGTTTCCATAGTGATTTCCTACAAAGATTCAAATATTTGGACTCGTGCAACTTTAACTAACTTTATGCATCCATAATAAATGAAACCTATTAATATAACACTATTAAATTACTTGTATCTATGTATTTTTTTAATTGACTTCAAATACTCAAAATAGTTAATCAAACTTCACTGAAGTTAGTTTGGTTTTAAAATGGTTTTTACGTACCTAACTTTTGTACATATATTTGTTTGCAAATTATTTAATTACTATAATGTCCACATGAGAATACAGTCTTTTAAGCTAGGATAGCAAGTATTGTCCAGACCTATTTTCTTACCTTGACTTGTCCTACAGCCTACTAAAAAAACTTTTATCTAGCCATTGAGTTAAATATAGTTTAGATGTTAATTTAAACTTGTTTTTTTTAATATTCTCTTTTCAGATTGCAATACCCAAACAATCAAATGTAGCTTGCATATCATGGAACCATTCATCAGGATACATTGCTGTTGGTGGAGAAGAAGGCATGTTAAAAGTTTTAAAATTGGAATCTGGTAATATTCATAATACTTTATTTTTTAGAGGCTATGTGCTAGGTGTACAAACTATTAATTATTTTTAAACAATGATTAAAACAGCCTGCAAATGCTCAGCATGGTTTTTAACATACTTCTAATTCTGCCGGCGCCCTTCAGTTCCATGAAAACAGCTTGATTTTTTTTGCACTCCACCATGAATATTATGTAAGATTCAAGGAATAACTTGGTCAATTTATCCAAAAAAAGCTCATCAATCGGAAAAAGTAGGATTCAAAAGCGAGCATAGCAAGCTAGAAAATGTTAGCAGCCATCTCGAATTTGATAGGTTTTATTTTGCCCTTTAATAATAAAGCCGTATTTGTATAAACAAATATGGCTAGTTATGCCTATTTGGTGCTATCTGTTAAGAAAAGCTTATGAATGTAAAGGACATTTAAGATGTCTGAGCATGCTAGAATATACATATTACAATATATTCGCATAAATTAAGTTTTTATTTTCATACATCCAGAAATAAGCACCTATAGGAATACTTGAAAAATTTTGTTTTCTGGCTCGGATGCATTGGTTTTTCTGCAAGCGCACCCCCTTGAACCCTGAAAAAAGAAATAAAGAAAAATATTTATTTGACGTCAGTTATTAAAGCATACATACATATTAAAAAAAAGGTACAAAATAAGGAGGAAAACATAGTATGTGCTGTGTGCCTCCATTTCAGCATTCATGCCAGACAAGTGATGCTGTCTGACGCTGGCCTGCTGCCGGCGCCCATGCTTCTAATGTTGTATGTTGTAGGATACAACTTAGTCACGAGTATTTAATATGTATAAACTCTCAATTTCGTGAAAACTTCAATTTTTTCGTACATTAAATCCAACTTTTTAGTAAGTCTGCAGTGTGCTTTTGTGTGGTTGTATTCAATTTTTATATGTGAATGAACCTAAGCACTGCATTTTTTTTCTTTTTTGTACTTTTTACAGGAGGCGGAGGGAATCTCTCAATGAACCTAAGCTTGGAAGGCCACACTGGTCGGTTGTGTGTGGCTGTTTGGAATGAAGTCTTTCAGAAGCTGACCACTAGTGATGAACATGGTGTCATCATTGTTTGGATGCTTTACAAGGTAATTTCGACCTATTTTGTGAAGGAGCAAGTTTATTGCAAACAAGGGCAAATGGTTTGTGTTGGCAGGTGGCATTCTACAGCATGACAGCCTTAAATATGAACACACCTTTCTGGCACACACTGTATAGAAGCAATGTATCTAAGTACATTATTTTGTAAAGTTGATCTTTCCTAAATGCTGTTGAAATAGAATTATGAAATGGAATAAACGCCACAAAGACAATGTATCGTCTGGAAACAGCAGAGATTTTGATTAGAAAAGTCAGTTTCTATCTTTTTTGGCACATCGAAAGCGAGCGAGATAGACAAAGACTTCCCGAATCCAATCAAAGTGTTTGTCAATATGACGGCGGTTTTTATTAAGGCATTCTGTGGTGACATCTACCAATCCGCACTGGGCCCGCGTGGTGGATTATAGCCCATTCCCTCTCATAGAGAGGAGGCCTGTGTCCCAGCAGTGGGAACATTAATAGGCTGATGATGATGATGATGATGATTCTGTGGTGACTGGTGAATGGTGATAGATATTGAAAACTATAGTATTGTTTGTTTTACTTTCCAGGGGTCTTGGTATGAAGAAATGATAAATAACAGAAACAAATCAACTGTGAGAAGCATGGCTTGGGGTTCTGATGGGCAAAAGATCTGCATTGCATATGAGGATGGTAAGATTACATTGATATTATATATTTTCAGTTATTGACACTTATGAATAATAGTTAATCCCTTTACTGATTTGCATTAATTTGTGAATCATTACAATTTAAACCTTATATCCTAGACATAAAAGCCACATGACGTGAGAATACATGGTCTTATTACAGGAGCTGTTATTGTGGGTGGTGTGGATGGTTCTCGAGTGTGGGGAAAAGACATTAAAGGCCCAGGGCTTGCTGCAGTTCAATGGTCGCCCGATAACTCACAGCTACTCTTTGCGCTAACCAATGGGGAGCTACACATGTATGACGATCAAGGGAATTTTACAGTATGTATATTAATACAGTATTCAGGCATGGATAAAATGGCGTGACGAGCTTTAGAAAGAGACTATCATATCCATCCATATGAGTGATGGAGACTATAAAGCGCGAAAACTATCTTAAAAAAAGTATTTAATAGACATTTCTCGTTTTAGATGCCAGTTACTATTCATGGTGTATCAGGATCAATGGATATTGTAACAATGGACTGGTATTCGGGAAGCGCTCCAGCCAACAGACCTGTACTAGCAATATCTTATAGAAGTGGCGTGATATTGTTAATGAAAAATTGCAATGAGGAAGGTAAAGCGATATTTTCGATACTCACTTTAGAAGCAAGTAGAACACCTATTCAATAAGTTGAAAAGCTATATTTCAAGTTGAAAAACCATTCAACAATTTGAAGAACTATTCAACAAGTTGAAAAACTATTCAACATGTTGAACAATTATTCAACAAGTTAAAAAAAAAAACTCGTTTCTAAGGTCGGTTACATATTCGTTGTTCCCTAGATTCTAAAAAAACCAAGTACCTAAGATATTTTAATGATTTTCAGACAGTGTAGTTGTAGAATCAAACATGTTGATTATTGATTGTATCTGGAATCATAATGGCACTATCCTGGCTGCTGCCGGCTGTACGACAGACAAGACCAACGTGGTTCAATTTTTCGGCGCATATGGGGAGGTATGTACGTAGAATATCTCAATAAAATTGACTCACTGAAGTAATCCATAACTTAATTGACTTTTTTTCCAGCATATAAGAACGTTGCGCGTACCGGGTGGTAACATGAGGGCTTTATCGTGGGAAAAGAAGTCCCTGCGACTTGCTATCGCTATCGACTCCTTCATATACTTTGCTAACGTCAAAATGGACCACAAGTATGCTTTCTATGGAAATACTTTGGCCTATGTATCGGGCACAGAAACAGTTACCTTTTGGGATACTGTAACGCATCAGGTTAGACTAGTTGCACGGCTTGTTTATTATACAGGTGTAAACAACCTCATCACGAAGCCGTCAACCAAGCATTCTGTACATCAAAATAAGTAACTAAACGCAAAAAGTTTTGCTGGGAAACAACTTTTTTATGGGGTGAAAAATCATGTTTTGTGGTAGAACTCAATGTAACGCACTTAAACTATTGCGCTGATGGGTGGATTAAATAGTATGAAACAGGTGTAAATTAAAAATCTTACAATAAAATGCATTAAAAAAAAACTTGTAAAAAAGTTGGAACTTTGACCCCGTAACTAGAAGGTTCCTAGGTATGGTGTAGAACAAAAAAATGATCGCAATGACAAGGAGAACAAGTGCCTTTCGGCTTCGTTAAGAGGTTTTTTACACCCTTTAAATTTTAAAACTAAAAATAAGGTTTTTAATAATAATTTTATTTATGAATGTAGTCCTGGATAAATCATATTCCTGATGTCATTGATATGTGCGCTGTGGACGAATACTGTGTGATAGCCACTTTGGGACAAGTAATAATATCAAATCAGCAAGGAATACAGTGTGATGGTGAGAAAATACATCTTTTTTTATGTCAAATATTCTAGTCTCTAGAGCAGCGGTGGCCCAGCAGTGGCGACCTCGACTTACGATCAGTAAGTTGTGGGTTCGCACCGAGTCAGGCGCATTTTTTATTATTTTTTTATTTAGCCTATTCTGTCCCACTACTGGGCAAAGGCCTCCCCCATTCCTTTCCAACTCTCCCGGTGTTTTGCCTCCTCCGGCCAATCAGTCAGGAACGAGTCCAAATCGTCACGCCAGCGTTTCTTGGGCCTGCCTCGGTGACGACGACCGCACAGGCGCATTACCATCAGTATCATCACCACTGCTCTCAAAACGGTGAAGGAAAACATCGTGAGGAAACCAAAATTAGAACCAAAAATTCGAAGACATGTGACAAATTACCAATCCGCACTGGGCCCGCGTGGTGGATTATAGCCCATTCCCTCTCATAGCGAGGAGGCCGTGTCCCAGCAATGGGAACATTATAGGCTGATAATGATGATGACGATGATTCTAGTATCTGATCTAATCTTTATGATGTATCTATAAAGTATATTATTTTACTATCTGACCCACGCAACTTCGTTTGCGTTACATGAAATAGAAAAAGCTCACAAAAGGAATACATTTTCCCCGGTTTTGCAAAATTTTTCATTTATGCTCCGCTCCTTTTGATCGTAGAGTGATGTTATATAGCCTACTAGCGGACGTCACGCGGTTTCACCCGCGTAGTTCCCGATCCCGTGGGAGTACGGGGATAAAGTATAGCGTATGTTACTCAGGGTGAATGTAGCTTTCTAATGGTGAAAGAATTTTTGAAATCGGCGCAGTAGTTTTTGAGTTATTCATTATAAACATACACACAAAAAATACAAATCTTTCCTCTTCATAATATTAGTGTCAGATTACCTTCCTCGATAAATGGACTATCCGACACTAAAATAATTTTTCAATTCCAACCAGCAGTTCCTGAGGTTAGCACATGCAACCAAACAAACTCTTCAGCTTTACAATATTAGTATAGATATAATAACTTGTGATTTCAGTAGTGCATGATCCAGTCGTATTTAAGCTTGTTTATTTATACGTTTATTTATACAATTTTAGCCAAAGCTGTAAGTATCCCGGTGGTATATGTGACCATAAACAGCAAAGCGATTGTAGTAGCAGCGTCGAAGGAATCATTTATAATATGGAAGTTCTCGACGCCGACTAGGCCTCGTAAGTATTTAATTTTATTTAAAAAATGTTGTATGACTACGTTCATCATCATGTGCCTAGCCTTTTACCAACTATGTTGGGGTCGGCTTCCAGTCTAACCGGATGCAGCTGAATACCAGTATTTTACATGGAGCGACTGCCTTTCTGACCTCCACAATCCAGTTATTACTGGGTAATAAGATACCCCTTGGTAAGACTGGGTTATTTAGAGAAATTAATTAACAATAAATGCGATCAGTGAGGAACAAGATTTAATCAATCTTTGATTTCACAATAGATTTCAAAATTTTATTTGTCTATAAGAGGATGTATTTAATTCACTGCAAATTACTTCAGCAAACCAAAAACACTGTACCTACTTTTATTATTGTTATATTACTTACGTGTCATGTGATATTTCAGGCGCTACGGAACAGTTGTATCAAGCCGACGGGTCACTCGTCACGGCCGCAGATGCAGGCTTTCAGGACGACACGATATGCTGCGTCGCAAGTTCTGACACCCATTTGTTAATTGGAAGAGACTCAGGCTCTATACTACTATTTTCTCTTGTAAATTTTAAGAAGATTACATCGATAAATATGAATTCGCGGCCGTATAAGTTGGGACTCAATTCTAATTCCAGGTATAAATGATTTATGATTTTATCAAGAAATACACGAAAATAACGCATTTCGAGTGTACGTAGTGACACTTATAAGCTCCTTGCAGATCACAGCCATGCCAATATAACAAATGAGACAATGACTCTATTTGTGTCTTCCTGTTATGTACCTTTTTATGGGGCCGCCTCCACGAGCGAGCGAATCGTGGCGATTCTCTAGCTCGTGGAGACGGCCCAAAAGAGAGTGTATAGAAAAACGTAGCAAGGACGATAAAATCGCCGCGATTCTCTCGCTCGTGGAGGCGGCCCCTTTAGCCTTCTGCCGCTAGAGCGGATTTAGCACATAGATAGACTATTTGACTATCACATGGGTTAGAGCAGGCATTATTTACCCGAAAGTGCATTCCTGTAGAATGCTTCTTTACCTCTTTGCAGACGAAGCCGCAAAACTAGTTCATTTAATTCGCAGAAACTTTTAAAAAGGATCCATAACTGAATTGTTTCTTTCGATTTATTTAAGGGGCTGCCTCCACGAGCGAGAGAATCGCGGCGATATTATCGTCCTTGCATTGTTGAATCGCCGCGATTCGTGGAGGCAACTTAAAAATTGTCCCTAAAGGACAACTTTTAAGCTGCTTTTAACTTTTAAGTTGTCGTCTGTATGGTGTCGGACGTAAAGATAAACACCATCCCATATCTTACACCCACGGGAAGATATGGGATGGTGTTTATCTTTAGTTAAGTTTAGTTAGAGGCGACTAAGGGACATACCAGAGAATGGGCAGCAGCGTTCTCTGTGCTTTCCCAACAACCGTACTACGATCGCCAACCCGCCTGCCAAGCGTGGCGATTATGGCAAAACACCCCATTCTTGGGGGAGGCCTATGTCCAGCAGTGGGCGTCTTTCAGCTGAAATGATGATGATAATGATGAAGAGATAACTTTTAAGTTATGGAACAATATTATTTTTTTCGTTTGTAGCAAGTTCTACGTGATCGACCAGCCAGGCTCTCTATATTTGTTGGAGACCGAAATGGCGAACAACATAAGTATCGGACAAGCGTTACGTAAAGACGTGTGGAGCGCTCTCTGGGCGTCCGACAACCCGCAAATGCTGGCAGTTGCGGAAAAAGCTAGGCTCTATGTGATGAGGGATACTGAGCCTGAAGAGCCTTTGACCATGCAGGGGTACCTGTGTAAGTTTAAGGTACGTAGAATCGTCACTTGTCATTTCTTGTCAACCGCTAGACAGAGTCTTCTCTACTTGTGAAGGACCTATGAAGCTCCCTACATGGTAAAGCTTCCGGTTGTTCACATCCTTGGACTTTCGGAACCTTTTAAAGATCTGACCAGCTCTATTTTGTTCCATATTGTCAAAGATAGTATGTATTTTAACCTATTGTAAAATGTCAATGTTTTTAGGAATTGGAAATAACCTTAGCACTTCTGGACAATGTAGACGATAAATGTACACCTCAACACATTGTAAGAGTGGAGGTTAAGTCTCTGAGAGACACGAGACAACTCATTGAAAAAGTAGGATTAAAGGAAGCTGAGAACTTTATTAAGGATAACCCACATCCGCAACTATGGTATGATTTCTCTATACTATATTGTGACAACTTACTATAATGCTGTACTGCCTTGTTGGTCGCAAGCGCGACTGCCGAGTATGAGGTCCTGAGTTTGATTCCCGGGTTGGGCAAACTGCTGTTGGGTTTTTCCATCAGGAAAACAGTCACGGAGTCTACATTCGTTACCGGTTGATGGCAATAGGCTCGCCCCTTATTACATGCGACTTAAACATAAGTGGCGAAATGCGTGTGTAGTCTTAGGTACACCTGTGCCTAACCTTACGGGGATTACAGGCGTGATGTTTTGTTAAGTATGCTGTAAAGATGTACTATGGGGGTCTTTTCCGCCTGACCATTTTACATTTTTTTCGCTTAAATCATGCGGAGGCGTCGAGCCACGCCCCCTTAAAGTTTGGGCCTATTAGGAAAGCGTCAACTTTGGCGCGCAAAATAACAATAACTCTCGTTTGGCGTCGTCAATGCGCTCGGCCGATTCGTTATATTTTCATTCATTTTATCTACACAAAGTCAACGGGGCGGGGCTAGACAGCGTTTTTATGTTGCGAGTGCAGGCAAAAATGAGCTTTGTGGTGGTCAGGCGGGAGTGTCCTCGATAGTACATACAACAAATTATTATCAGAATCACGGTTTTCTGTAATCAAATTTTCATTTGTCCTTACCAACGATTGTTTGTACCTAGTTATGATGCTTCTTTCAGGTTATTGTTAGCCGAAGCTGCTTTAAAAAATTTCGAGTCTGAATCGGCTCTAGATACTGCTGAAGCTGCATTTGTGAGACGTAATGATTATGCCGGAATAAAATTTGTGTCCCGTTTGAACGCATTGCACTCAAATGCTCTTAAAAAGGCTGAGATATTAGCTTATTTCAAAGATTTTGATGCAGCTGAAAAGATATATCACAATGAGGACAGACGGTTTGTTATCATACACTATGCAATTACTAATTAAACTACTTATTTGATATTTGATACTCTACAATGTTGTTTGATTATATTGCAGAGACTTGGCTATAGCTCTTCGGAAACGTTTAGGGCACTGGTTCCGTGTAGTTGAGTTATTGAAAATGTCGGCAAGTACCACTGATGCGCAGGTGAAACAGGCTTACAGTAACATTGGCGACTATTACATTGACAGACAAAATTGGTAATATACTTGGCTCTTAACACATATGATGGTGCCGATTCCCTTGTTCACAAACTAAACTAAATTTAAGTTGAATGCATCTTTTTCTTTCTATTTCATTATGAAAATGATAGAAGATAAATATTAGTTTAATCCTGTCAAATTAGTCAGCACCTGACGTAATTTGATGTAATTTTAGTAGTCAACTTTTTAATCGCGTCTAAAACTTGTATCGCGCTGATTAATTGGACAGAACATAACTAAAATTTATCTTCTGCCCTTTTCTTAATGAAATAGAAAGAAAAAGATGCACTGAACTTAAATTTGGTTTAGTTTGTAAACAAGGGAATCGGCACCGATGACTGGCGCTTAACAGATATGATGACTGGCGCTTAACAGATATGGTGACTGGCGCTTAACAGATATGGTGACTGGCGCTTAACAGATATGATGACTGGCGCGTAAAAGATATGATGGCTGTGGTAGCTGCGCCGTGAGAGTCCGGTGTTAACGTCCATCAGCGAGCCAATGACAAAGGTCTTGCTTCCACAGGCACCGTCTAAGTTAAGCGGCAGGCCTGTAATGGTGTCTTTGATTGCTAAAACCCCGTCAAAGGCACAAAAAAGTCCAATTAGTAACGCGTAGATCTACTCAAATTCAAAGACGTTTTATTTTTTTAATCAAGTAGAATAAAAGTGTATGTTTTTGTACAGGACAAGTGCGCTTGAGTACTACAATATGTCAAATAATACAGAAGGATTGAAGAAATGTTATATGGCGCTCGAAGATAACGAGTCCTGTTCGAAATTGTTCACTAACTCTCCAAGAAAGGTATTTTAATAATAGAAGATAATTTATCATTTATCAGTAATATAACCCCTATCAAATTAAATTATAAAGCAAAATAATTGTAATCACTTTTACTTTCACCAGGAAGTTGGTGTGGCCAAGCAAAATGCATTAAATGATCTAAATGATTTTATAAGTCAAGCGCCATCTATACAAGGTATTATGCAGTTAAAAGAGAGCGGCAGGATGACGCAGGCAGCTGAAATGGCGTTTCAGGCAAGTACGGTACGCGGCCGTTAAGAACACATGAGACTTTCTTGAAAAGATTAGATTTTGTAGAGGGTCGTTTCTGTCACTTTCGAAAGAGAAACTGCCACACTGCTACTAGTCTATGATCCCTTAAGGTGACACAGCACACGAGCTCGAACTCATTGGTGGGCGTGGCTAAAAAGCACGCTGTCTCACCTGGCATCGTGCCCGAAGGAGATAGTATCAGTGATGAGCAGTTAGACGCTAGTCTTCACGTGCGTCTAGTTCGTACGCACATACTCAGCGTTCCGAACCGTTCCGAACAAAAACGAAGTTATAATACTTTCGTCTGAACTTTTATTTTAATGCGCTAAAAAGAATAAAATAAACTTTTTGTTTAAAACTTTTACTATCAACTTATAACGTCATCGTCACTACACAATTCGCGAGATTAGTGGCAACAATAATATTGTATAACTATATTGTTTGTTATTGTTGGCCTGGGGTCACGATGTCCTGGACGCTTTCCGCCAGGTCTGCTAATCCCTCGAGAGAAATAAATAGCTGTGAAGCCAGCAGAGTCTGGACGTTGGTCGGCAGACGACTGCTTTATATTGTCATCGTGGTACTGTGGATTTCCTTGGCCTGATAAAGTTTAGGATTTCCTTTTCAGGGCGTATCACGTCGGAGTCACCAATTTAGTGGTTGTTATACACTAACTAAATTAAATTAAAAATGTTCATAATTCTATATCAATTTAGTCAACACAAGACAGAGAAGTGACAGATCAGAAGAAAAGTAAAAATTATATCGTGAAGGTTTTATGTATATAAAGTTTCTAAATAAGTAGGTCGCTACACCATATTATAGGGTGTGCGTTTCGATGGCGCGACCACGGCGTTTTTTTTTTAAAATAACTATGCCATGATTTTGTAAAAATTATGTATGTACGTGGTTCAAATTTCCCAAAACCTTAAATTTGTCAAAGTTATGGTTAAAAAGTTATCAGGGTTTGAACGTGGCCACGCCATCGAAACGCGGAGAACCGCGCGGCCATGGAAATCTTAAAAACTAAGCGTTGCAGAGACCTGAAATTTAGGTAAATAAAAAATTGAATTTGTAAAAAAAATATAAAAAATCCTAGGTTTTATATTTCAGGAGCATACGTATGGTATCGCTTATCACCTTCAAAATGTTCTGAATGTGAAATATTTAATTAATTAATGAATTTAATTTTAAATAATTTATTTTTTACAAAATCTTGCCATAGCTTAAAAAAAAAAGAATGCCGTGGTCGCGCCATCGAAACGCACACATTATAGGAGTGCAATAAAAATGCACAGGCCCTTCAACTTCAGCGAAAAACAAATGACACGTCACTGACGTCATGCATGAAATGAAAAGGACAGAAATATAGGTCTTGTTCTTCTATCAAACGAAGGACATGTCAATATGGCGTATCCCCCTCCCGCACCGCACCGGGGGAAACATTATTCAGTGAGATGCACGAAAATTCATAGTAAAAGGCGCGCGTAAAAAAATATGAAAAGGCTTTTGGGAAATCGAATTTTATGAAAAAACCACTGCATAAATCATTATCAAATAAAATTTATTGAATTCTTCGATAATTTTGCTGTGTCGGTACCGACTTTGTTTTGGAAATTTGACACTTCTTTTATTACTAATTTACGCCCAAAGTTACGTTAAAATTGGCAATAAAAATGAATCTTTGGTAGCTCGTAACTTTTGAATGCCTTTTTATTTTACTATTCTGTTTCCGCACAGACACAATTAATAATGAGACAAAACGATATCATGTTTAACTTTAGATGTACCATGTCAAACAGTGGAGTAATAGTCCCCCGAAATTTGTATGGAAAATATGTTGTGCAGATCAACCTTAAAGAACGACCTTCACCGAGCTGGTTAATGGATGAAAAGTATTTTATATCAAATTAAATATGTCAAAAAATATATTGCAAATGGGTTGGCTAAAAAATTTCAGTCCAGAATACGTTTTTTTTTTTCAATATTTCAATGGTTTGGCTAATAGACAAATTCCATACCAATTTAAAGTATGAAGGCTTTAGAATATATGCAAACCAGGTTTCATACTTTCTATATTATGTCTGTCTATGCTGTCTATGGTTCTAATTGGTATGGAATATGTCTATTAACCAAACCAGAGAAATGTTTAAAAAAAAATATATAATTTTTAAATTAGTAATTAATTATATATAGAAACACAAAAATTAAAATTATTACAAAATTATATAAAATTAAAACACAAATCATGTCCAATAATTTAAGCCGGTTTATAGAAAACCTTAAGTCATGAGAAGTCCACAGTCCCTAGACGTTCCCGGCGCAAAGGAGCCCATGATACTTGCAGCGTTTCCGCGCTGAATTGCCAGGGCTAGCCTCTGCACCAGGAAAGAACCAGAGCGTGGGTCACCGCCCCTATCTCTAAGTCGCCGGCCGATCTCGGCCACAAATTTGATAGCGTCGGACCCCCAGCAACCAGTGGTTTCCACAGCCAGTGGGACAAAATAATACCTCGGCTCCAAGGTTGCATATTTGACCCGCTTTTTGAGAGCGGCTGATTCAGCCGCGGCACCGGGTGCCCCGACAGTGCGAGGGAGATGGCTGGCGGCAAACGTGCTAACACAAGTTGCGTCCCAAAGTAGGCACTTACCCTTTTGCCAGGGTACCAAAGTCAGGCCATCTGGTCTTTTGCCATCCAAACGACAGAGACCCGGCGGCTCCAGGACACAAGGGATATTGGCGCCAACCAGTGCTCTCCGGATAATGTCGTTGAGAGCATGGTGCCGCGGAAACCTCCCTGAGCAACGACAGCAACTTAACGCGTGGTGGCCATTGGCCTCCACTCTGGACGCGCAGATGCATATATGTGGTTCACAGACATCGCAGCCCAGGCGGAGAGCCACCGCCACCCGCAAAGAGTCGCCGTCAAGTAAAGTGCCTAGGTGAGGTGAAGGAAGCGCTTGCAACCACGCTCCTGATTCTGACCGCGACACTGCCTTTAAGCGCGCCAATTCAACCCCCTCCGCCCGATCTATAAGTCCGGCTAGAACCGCCTTCGCTCCTACATCATCCCAAGAGCGCTGCACTTGAGGTTCCTCCGGGATGATACCGCCAGGGCAATGGCCTAACCAGGCCGCCAGAGCATCCGCTGCGAAAGGGATACTGACTTGTTCGCCATTAAGAGATAGAATGCGAGCGACCAAGTCAGTAACCCCATGCGCAGACGCCAAGAAGGCCGGCAAGCCGACATCCTGTGCGCGACGAACCCCCAGACCTCCATGCCGGATCGGCAAAGCCGCTTGCGCCCATTGAGCTTCGTTCAGCGAAACGTTCAAAATACTCTCTACCGTCTCCTTAAGAGCTTCATCAAAAGATGAGAGAGACTGTGGGAACCACCACGTCGGGGCAGTTCGCAAAAAGTATGTCAACTTTGGTACCGCGAAACACATGCGCAAAAGTACTAAAGCGACGTGGGCAGAGAGATTCTTGAGCCTTCTGTGGGCGTCGAGAAGATTACGCTTGCGATCCTCTAGAGCCTCAGGGACTGCATCAGGGAAGATCGGGGCACCCAAGAGATTGAAAGAGTTAGGTGAAAGCATAGTGAGACCCGGAAGAAAGGAAGAAAAGTGCGAGAATTTTGGCACAGCCTCAGGGCCACAGGGGAAGAACTCACATTTAGCTGAGTTTACCTCAAGGCCCAGCTCCCTGAGTTTTTAATTTTTTTTTTTTTTTTTAAATTTAATTTTTAAATTGGTAATTTATCATATTCTGGATTGTAATTTTTTAGTCAATCTTTAAGTAATATATTTATTGACATATTTAATTTGATATAAATTACTTTTCATCCATTAACCGGCTCGGTGCGGATCTTAGACTATACGAACGATCTATTCCAGTGTGTAACTTATTGATTTTTCTTCTAGCTAGCTAATTTAGAAGCTACCAAGAAAGCGTCGCCCTTGAAGATCAAGAAGCTCTATATTCTAGCCGGTCACTTGTACGGCCAAACCAGCGTCGGTTAGTTGGCATTATACTCATAATTGATTAAATAAAAACAATCAGCGGGTCTAAAATGGTCGCTATAGCAGATCCTACGCAGAATCTTAGCATGAATCACGTTAAAAAAAATATCTTAAAATGGACTTTATGTCAATAACAATAAAGTCCATTTTAACATTTTTTAATTTTTAACCTGATTCACAAAACGATTCTGCTAAAGCGGCCATTTTAGAACCCCTGCTTTAAATTTTGCTGTAGAGGTATTTTTCTTGAATTTAGATAATTGTTCGAAGGGAGCAGCGGTGGCCCAGTGGTGGCGGCCCCGACTTAGGAACAGTAAGTCGTGGGTTCGAACCCAGGCAGGCGCATTACTTTGTTGTTGTACTTCCTAGAACCAAAAAATTCGAAGACATGTGACATCTACCAATCGCACTGGGCCCGCGTGGTGGTTTATAGCCCATACCCTCTCATAGAGAGGAGGCCTGTGTCCCAGCAGTGGGAACATTAATAGGCTGATGATGATGATGATAAAAATGATCGAAGAATTATTATTATTATTTATTTATTTCTATTCCAAAGTAGTAATAAGTAATCATATAATTAGAACATTATTATTATGTATTCATTCAAAAAAGCTAAATTATTTAATTACAAAATTACATTTTGAAGTATTAGTCCAATATTAACACTAAAATGTCATAATTATTAAATAAGTCTATTCCATTTATTAAAATACAATACTAACATTAAATTAAATAACGATAATATATTCATCATTCATATTACCTATGTCTCATAGGAGTTTAGTTCTAATTTTATTTAACAAACTTTTACTATAAACATCTACCAAACTACAGTTTGTTGTAGATAGTTTGAATCATCTTTGTGAGTGTGTTTGGGTAGAGGGCGCGCACGGGCGCGAGGCGGCGCGGTGCTGGCGCGCGGCGACGGCGGCGCACTGGGCGGCGGCGGCGGCGGCGCGGGCGCGGGCGCGGCCTCCCCGCCCCGACGCCGCACTGCGCGCCGCCGCACGGCTCGCGCAACACCACCACGCACTGCATGACGCACAGCAGACGCAGGTCACAACTCACACGTTCTACATTCAAATGCATCCTCATAATGCGGTAGATGAGACACCAATCAATTGAGATACTTTTTGAGAGCTGTCAAAACGCGGTTCTCTCATAGATTTTGTATGGCAATAGCTAACTGTGACGTCACTGTTTATTCAACTCTAATGTCTCAACTATTTATTGATTTCAAAGCAACTAAAAATCTAATTTGGTAATTGATTGAAAATAAATCGGGTTTTCAGGCCCAAATAAACTGTTTAGATTGGTGTCTTGGAGTTATTGATTTATGGTGTCATCTAACCTATTTTCCTTAATATGTGTCTCACCACACTTATCGACATAAAATGCGTCATGGCTCTCTAAGCATTTGGTTAGAGTCTGAAATTATTTGGTTCATTAGAAAAATTGAATTTCGCGGGCTACCCTGGCGCCTTACCACCCTAAGAAAATTTAATTATCAAAATATTTGAGTTCAAATTGTGCATGTTCTTGTAAAAATCATGATCTTAAAATGCTTGTGTGATTAATACAGGTGTGGTGTACTATAGCATCGATAGCGATCCAAGCCCGTGCATTTGAATTGTGTTCCAAGGCATTGATCAAACTAGAAGCACTGGATGTAAGAATCTTATATTTTATTCATTTTTGATATAACTATCTACGATCGGCGAAAAAGCGGATACATAATAAAAAAAACTGGCATAAGAAATTAAGGTGCCAATAATATTTATAGTATAATGGTGTCGATTTTGTTGTGCACAAACTAAACTTAATTTAGCCTATTGCTATCTTTTTCTCTCTAATATAACGAGAAAGAGACGGACGTAATTTAGAGCTGTCAAATTTAGTTGGAACTAATATTTCTATACAAATGAAGGGTGCAGGTAAAAACATGTCGACTAAAAACGCGGTGAAGCGCAAGGCAAAAACTAGTTTGACATCTCTAACTTACTTCATAGCTATAGCCGTCCTTTTTTCGCACTGCCTTTTAAGATAGCAATAGCCTAAATTATGTTTAGTTTGTGCACAACATAATCGACACCAATATTTCATTGCATAGTTAAAACTTATAATAAATTTGTTTTCCAGCCTGAAACCTTTGAAAATTTAGCGATAGAAATATTTACAAGATATAAACCTAAAGACGCCAAAGGAAACAAGATTGAATGCCCAAACTGTGATGTCAGTATGCCTGAATGGTAAGTAGGTTGATTCCCGATCAGCTGAGTAACTGATGAGTGCAGTAATGAGCACTAATATGTACTTCACTTACCAAAATTCAAAAGCGATTTTCTAATAATGGTTTCTACTTTGAGCTACGAGTACCGAGAGAAAATTTCATAAACAGATATAATATGAAGTTTTCTCTCTCCGACTCAGTTCGCTGGTAGTCAATTGATTTAAATGTTTGATGTATGTCATTAGGATGTCGACATGTCCCGGATGCAGCAGCGAGTTCCCCGAGTGTGCGGTGTCGGGCCGCGCGCTAGTGGCGCCGCACACGGTGTGGACGTGCAACATCTGCGGAGCGCGTGCGCAACAACATGAACTTGTATTGCGGCACTCGTGTCCTATGTGTCATGCACAACTTTCCTAAGATAGAAGTAATTTAGGTATATTATTTATGTAGGTATGGAAAACAGGCCATGAGGAAAATAATTTAGTCTTATTTATGCAGGTTACAAAGTTACAAAACAAAAGTTATTATCTTTACCGATAAGATAACATTCTGTGACTTAGGTATTTACGATTATGGAACTCAGGGTTGCCTATTTTAGCAGTTCAATAGCGAGCTGGTTCGTTAGGAATTAGGTACCTACTCGAAGGAAACCAATTGAAAAAAAAAGTTCGTATTTTTTCGGAAGTCTGTGGCTTTGCTTTTTTAATAAACATATTTGCTCCCCGACTTCCGAAACGTATGTTCGTTTTTGTTTCTAAAGTCTTTTTAGTCTTTAGTTGTGGTGACCCACAGGTTCTTATTATGTTTATTTTACTTGAGTAATAGTATAATGCATCACCTACATTGAATAAGTTTAGAGTAAGTATTAAACACGTATTGAAACCAACACAAAAACTATTAATTCTAAACTCAATTTCATAATTATGAGACCACCATGCACTTTGATATACTATATCTACCCTCTTTCCAAATAAAATAATTAAAATCGATTCACGTGGTCAGGATGTAAGAAAATATCGCTTAAGGCGACACTAACTGCCAGCGTCCTTGACAGAGTGGGAGGAGCTTGCGCGCCGCGCCCCGCGACCCCGCAACTGCACTCACGTAATTTCGTACGGTAACCATACAACGTTTCAGATGGTGGGGACTATCCTGCTTCATTTTTATCACCATGCAATATTTTTTTTAATATTGTGTTAATAAATAAATTGATATTCTGATAATTAATTATGATTGCAATGTTATTGTTCTGTTGTCTAAAATTTGCTTAGTATAATAAGTTGGTTTATACAGGTGACTTTTTTATCACTTAAAAAAAAAATGGGCAAGTATAATAGGTGAACGGAGTAGAAGCAAATGACGTACTTGGGTTTTTATTTTCGAAAAAAAAAAATTGAAATTAGAATCATACCCGAATTGCGTATGATTTGAAATTCGTTTTTTTTTTCAAAATTTATCTTCCTTTGTTCTAATAAGAAAAGTTTACTTGAAATTTGTAGCGTTTTTTGATAACAGATCAATTTTTTTGTAAGCTGTGGTAAAAAGAAGAAAAATAACTAGGTATGCCATAAGTTTCTACTCCGTTCACTTAGTGTACCCATTTTTTTGGAAACTGATAAAAAAAGTCATCCGATATATCTATGTAAATAATGAATGTGTCCATACATGAAATGGGAAGTATTAATTAAATAGGTACGTAGTTAAAATAATAACAAAAGATTGATGTTATTATTTTAAGTATTTGTGTTGTATTTATAATGTTTTTGTCATCTGTGAGAAAAACATAAAACAAAAAAGATGATTCATTTGTGCGCGTGTGTGACCAAATGTATGAACGATAACGAAATAAATAGAATAGGTGGACCGAGTTGTGCCAAAATGATCCAACCCACATATTTATCGAAATTGAGTTATCTATACCAAACAATCTAAAATGAGCCTTATTTTCATATAGCAAAGACTCATTTAATTATCTGTTCCCTAGGAAAAGATATACTGACAGTATACCACTCCACATCTATGGGACTTTGGGAAAATAAATAGCGGAAATGATTCATGTCATTTGGAACAAAATGTTTCTGGTAAATTAATACAAATCGGTTTTGTCACAATGATTCAGGTACACTTGAATCGTTGTTGCAAAACTGTTTTTTATTAATTTACCAGAAATATTTTGTTCCAAATGGCTTGAATTATTGTTGCAAATTAGATATTGAAATTAATGAAGTGATTCCTGTGGGGGTCAGAACAGAAATATAAAGTTAACTTTAATGTTAAAAGCAGCATTACACTCCCATATTAATTTGAAGACCATTTCGATAAGATTTTTAGAACCCGGACATACATTTTTACTCAACGACACGGACTTTTCAAAAATTGAAACGTGCCTAAAAGGTATACAAAGACTTTACACCGTAGAAGAGTACATGGACGTCATGAAGCATTGTAAAAAACAAAATCCGTTACAGGTAGTGAGAATGAAGTCAGATTTGTTTTTAAGCTGCAGTGATATTGAGAAGTAAAAGTTAACTGGCTGGCGACGAAAGAAATTCTCTTAAAAAAGGATCACCACTACTCAATTTTTATGAGAAACGGTTTTGACGAAGAGTTTCAAGAGCTCGACATAAAAAAAAACTGGAAAAGGAGTTCGTGTCATGAAAATTGACAAAAATAATCTGGGTTCACTATGGCTGCATGGGAAAGAGATAGCTCAGACAAAGCTGGATGACATCAAGTCTATGATGACCCCAGATGACTGTAAAAATTTCTACAAAAATTTAAAAGGGAACAAAAAGGTAACTGATGATGTTAACGGATTTGGGACCCTTGATTTTGACATTGAAGAGGATTAGTTCTGTTATGACAGGTTACGTTTCGATTTCGTTCTTTTTCTCCACAAATAGACAGGGTGTAAAAGACCTCATCACGGAGCCGTGAACCAAGCATTCTGTACATCAAACTAAGTAACTTTACGCAAAAATGATTGCTGGGAAACTACTTTTTTTTTGGGGTGAAACATCATGTTTTGTGGTAGAAATCAATTTAACGCACTCAAAACATTGTGCTGATGGATGGATTGAATAGTACGGGGGTCGTGGAGGTGTTTGAAACTTTGAAGTAAAAATCTTACATTAAAAACTATTTTAAAAAAGTTGGAACTTTGACCCCCAATATCTCCGTAACTAGAAGGTTCCCAGGTATGGTGTAGAACAAAAAAAAAATATCGCAATGATGAGGAGAACAAGTGCCTTTCGGCTTCGCTATGAGGTGTTTTCCAATAAAAAAATTGAGTTTTATTATTCTCACTCTTTATATGAAAATCTTGCGTAGATATTAAACTGTTCATGGAAGTGATTTGGATCATTATTCCAAAATTAATTTTGACACAGTGTCATACAAATTTATTTTTTGCAGAAATGATCCAGACGATATTTCTCTCAATATCTTAAAAAGTAGCAGCGGCTGTATATTGTAAAACATACTATTAGTAACCATATTCAATATTCCAAATATTGATACCTTCATATGTAACAAAATCGGAATGTTTATATGGAAAAACATCGTCTGAATGTTTAAACTGAAATAACTCAAAATGTGTTCATTGTGGGATGGAACATTTTGGCACAACTCGGTCTACTGGTGTGTAAGGATCGTAGCAGTTGGCGTCAATGGGAAAAAGGCGTGAATTTATGTGTGTATGTTAAATAAAACAACAAAAAAAACGTGAATTATGAAATATATTTTTATTTAAAATTCCTCAAAATTGAATACTTTCACATAATCATTATGATGTGTGTGATTGTTTGTATCACAAAGTGACTCTTGGTTGTTTGTATTGTCTTTTATATTTTCTTCCGTCGTCATAGTTCGTTTGTTCCTTTGTTTCTTTTTATTCTCTTTTTCCTCTTCCTGTTTTCTTTTGCGACCCTCTATAGCACTAACTATGTACGAGGGGTCCCTTATTGTCATATTCCTTGTATGTCTTGGATCGACCAGTTCTGGAAGCATGCAGTCTATGTAAAATTTATGCAACTTATTATATATATCCAAAAATTACATCTTCGCAGTCGAGGGCTAACTACTTCATCATCATAACTACTTCATCATGATGAAGTAGTTATGATGATGAAGTAGTTAGCCCTCGACTGCGAAGATGTAATTTTTAACTACTTCATCATGATGATGAAGTAGTATGCCCTCGACTGCGAACATAGGTACATAGGAGCGTACTACTTACGTACCAACATACTTACGTGCGAACATACATACGATACGTACGTACGTACGTGCGAACATACATACGAGATACTACTTACGTACCAAGAACAACCAATAAGTATGTCAATAAGAGCATTCAAGTACTTACCTATTTATTTAACTCAAACCCGGACTGTCCCTAAATTGAAGTGGTATGGTCATAGTACATTACAATACTTACCTCGTCTCTGCATTTACGACTCGAGAATCTTTGCTATTTGGTATTCTCCTAAAACAGAAATAACACAAACATTTAAATTACCTAAATAAAATTATGTTTACCTACTACAATGAAAATAAGCCTATACTTATTTAAATATTTTTTTTAGGTACCTACGATAATTTCCACTTTCGATAGAGTTAAATGATTTTGTATAACGGACTGGTATCCGCAACTCCACGTCAAAGTGCGTATTTTGCGTGCGGGTGGAAAACTATTCAATCCATCCCAATTCCCCGATGATATAATATGATCAAATGATTTTATTTCGATTCAAATAACGTTACTTACCTCAGTAATCTATTTCTTAAAATTGTGTTGTGTTTTCTCCGAGCGTTAGCGTCTACCCGTGACAGTGGTCAGTGATGCACTGCCGCCCGTCGCCCGTAAGAGCCCCGCTTCAATGCGCACCAAGATTATTCGAAAAAATAACCCACCTTGATTTATTAAACACAATACGAATAAAAGCCGTATACTAAAATATGGGGCATTAAATTGCCTTTGAGATGATCTAAGTTTCATGCAAATACGCCCGATAGATTTTGCGTGATGATCGTTTTTTTTGCCGCGTTAGACATTACTTTACAAATTAATTACACTATGTTATAAAAATATAACTTCACATTTTCACATATCAAATTATGAAGGAAATGGTCTAGTATAACACATATTTTTTTCAAAGAAATTAGACTAGAAGTTAAGACGTGATGATCAATTTAAAATCATTAAAAGTCATGTATCTGCGCCTTAAAGCGTGGGCCAGACTGGTGTAAACAAGCCCTCCACATACCAATGGAGGTGTGTGGAGGGCTTTTTTACAACAGTCTGACCCAGGCTGGTGGAGACCGATGTGGAGGTGTGTGGAGGGTTTTTGACGTGACAACGTCTTATAAATTGGTTTGCCGGGTGACACTTCAAGAAACTGCGTTACGCTCCGCTCACGTTATGCGCTCACAATGAGAGCGAGTGAGAGGCACGCGTCCCTTCCACTCGGGCATGGTTAGCCCGCCTAAGAGCGAGAGAGACAGACATAAAAAGTTTATTTTACCACTCAAAGTCGTTGTCACGTAAAACTTTCGCCCGTATACCGACTTTACAGGCAACCAATTTTTTACAACAGTTAAAGCACGAGCCTAAAAAAAAAAACAGTCGAATCACCTCTTTTTTTATGAAGTAGGTTAAAAATTGTTTGATGACACGGTAAACACAAGTTGAAATTCTACTTGGATTCGGCCGGCCGAGCATTATATAAGATACCGGAGTTCTGAGAGCTTAGCACGAGTTTTGTGTCACCCTATTCGATCGGATTAATTTAATTTGTAGATTGGAAGTAGGGCAGCGCGATCGAATATGTCGAAACTCGCGTGGGCACTCTGAACAGCTGTCATTTTCCTCAGTTGCATGATGTAAAGAAATGGTGTGCCTACACGCGTGCGTTTAAATAGTTACTCATCAGCAGTATTATTATGACCAGGGGGTCTAAAATGGCCGCTTTAGCAGAATCCTTTTGTGAAACACGTTAAAAATTTAAAATTGTTAAAATGGACTTTATTGTTATTGTCATAAAGTCCATTTTAAGAATTTAATTTTTTTACCGTGATCCATGCTAAGATTCTGCGTAGGATCTGCTATAGCGGCCATTTTAGACCCGCAGGGGGTCTAAAATGGCCACTTTAGCAGAATCGTAATATGAATCACGTTAAAAAAAAATTCTTTCTAATCACGTTAAAAATTTTAAATTTTTAAAATGGACTATACGCTCATAATCATAAAGTCCATTTTAAGAATTTTTAACGTGATTCATACTAAGATTCTGAGTGAATTCTGCTAAAGCGGCCATTTTAGGCCCCTAGTGCTACAGGGACAGCGATTTTCTCTCATTGTAAGGAAGAAGTATGGTACCACATGGGTATCACTGTCAAACGATATGTTTATGGATATTTATTTATGTAAGAAGACTATGAAAGGAAAGGTAAAAGATATTATAATATTATCTAAACTTTAATTAAACAGGGTTACACAAAAGTAAGAACATGTTTTCTTTATCTCGACCATTAATGAAAATAAATCACTCTGACTAGATAAATAAAAACTGGTTGTTTTAAAACGTGTTTTGAACTGTTGAGCAAATCATAATATTTGTACCGTGGAATATAACAAAATAAGTGAAGTTGTGTTGTTATTTAATACCTACATAATGTAAAATATCATTTTTATAATAAAAAAGAAAAAAATGGCTAGTTGCAAGCAGATGATAACATTATTTTTATACATACACACAACTTAATATATCAAGCTATACATTTCTAGTTTTTAACCTGTCATTGTATGGAAAGCCTTTACATTGTAAGGTCGATTTGTAAGGTCGTACTGGAAATGCAATGCTTGAAATACTGTTGTAATCCATCCTTCTAGTGTAAGTGTTTACACTGGATCGTCTGCCTTCTCAGTGGGCAAATGACGTCGGCCTTTCGATCAGGTTTATGTTAATAAGATATTCAATTAGCATTTCATTAATGTAATACATATCAAATCGTAAGCCTTGATAATCACCCATTAATTGGGATTCAGAAATCAGACGCCATTTGTTCACAGGCCTATTAGAGAATGCCACTTAGCCACACCATGACTCCCTCAAATTGAAAGAAATCAAATAGAGCATACAAACATAGTGATAACATTAGAACTGTTTATCAATAATAACAACAACTGCAAAAATAACCGAAACACTAAAGATAGGTACAGGTTTAGTGAAAGGTGCCAAGGGAACTTTCGCAAAACGAAATAGGTACTTCTTTTTCTGCATAAATCATTATTACCTATATGTATGTTTTCACAATAATAAACTGTATACATACCTAGATTATAATTTATAATGAATTGGTATTTTTCAAGGCTATGAGTAAATAAATGATTTAATTTGTTAGTACTTTGTTTACATTCTTATTTTTATTCTTTAATTACTGAAAAAACTTACTCTTTGGTTTAATGCGAAATAACTAAAAACCATCCTTATGGTGTAAAACAAACCAATGTCATATCAGCAAACAATAAATTAAAGTTTGAGCATAAACAGTTTAGTTTACGAAAATTCCTCATGACATGTGCACATTACCATAAAATTGTACAAATACATTGTTTTCCTTACTAGTGGTTTTCATTGCTAACAACATTTTACATAGAATTTCAGTTTTTACATATATTTCACCCTATTAATCTTAATAACCTCAGTCCCTTTTAAAAACAATGTGCAAAAATGCAACTAAAATATTACTGCACAAAGTTATTATTGGGCAGGTCCATTTTTGAGAACTGTAATGTATTGTCAATTATCTGAAAAAGCTCAGGAGGCTGCGGAATCCGTCCAGTCTCCAGTTTTGACCACAATGGAATGTTGTTGAGAGATATTTCAAATGCTCCAGATGATACTAGCTGGCCTTCAATCATATTAGCTAAGAAGAACATCATCATGCATGCATATAGTTTGTTCTCAATGCACCAGCTCCACCAGGCAGGCTGTGGTTTGTTTAGCCAGGCAAATATGTTGACGCCACTTAGTATGCACATGATTAGTATCATCTTGCCAAAACCCTGCAATAAAATATGTTATTGAGAACTTTTTGATATTTTTGTAGCATTATCATCATCATCTGCCTAGCCTTTTCCCAACTTAGTTGGGGTCGGCTTCCAGTTTTACAGAGTTTTTTTTTTTATTATGACAACATATTATTTTTGACTAATTTGACAGGATTAAACTAATATTTATCATCTGTCCTTTTCATGATGAAATAGAAAGAAAAAGATGCATTCAACTTAAATTTAGTTTAGTTTGTGAACAAGGGAATCGGCACCAATGTTTCATTATATTTATAGATAGTGAATAAGAGGTTTATGTGGCTTTACAATAGGACTCTAATAACAGAGAATGATTGAATGTGTTTTTGATTAAAATAGAAGTTATTTATAATATGAAATATGTATCTGGAACTCAGACCAAATAAAAAACCAAGACAATAAAGTGCTAACAATAAAGTGATGCAGGTTTCGTATACATGTGTGCATTATTTGAGCTTAGTTTAATAAATTGTAGTTTGAAGTAAATGTGTGCATGTGAGCGTGTATACACAGAGCGGAGCTTAGTTTTGCGCTGGCTTCACTTTAATGTTCGCAGTGCTGTCTTGGTTTTTAATTTGGTCTGAGATCTGGAATGAAATAACAGACAAAATCCAATTAGAGTTACTTACAATCAATCTGGATAGATACATATTTAAACCTGGAGGATCATAGTTTGCTCCAATGACAGATATTTCTGGATATTTTTGTTGTATTATTCCTGCATAGTCTTCAAAGACTTTTCTGTATCCGCAAGAGTAACTGCAAACATGACATTGTTTAAATAATTATAAGCTTACCTAGAAACATAAAATAGAGATACTGCTAAGTCATTTAAAGTATTGTGATAACCTCACCAGTAATAAATGTTCATAATGTGACCTACACCTTGTCCAATTTTAGTAATGCTCTCAGCTTCATTTTCACTAGCTTGCGCATAGCTATCGCTAGTTAAAACAATACAAGTAAAGACTATTGTAAGAAAACTTAATGAAATACAGAAATTAGTTGACAAAGACATTTTCACCGAAGCTACCACTTTACGGTAAATGACGACTTTTTATATTACTATTACACAGCAATGAAAATACATATGTAGTAAATAATTGCAATAAGAAGGATACTATTCCAATATTTTAAAAATTAAATATCATTGACTCCGACTGAATCTGGTAGACGAGATAGACAGACACAGGCCACAGAATCCACAGATAGACATAGCTGTCACAGATAATCACTAACACCTCTAATCTCTATGTAGTCTGTGGTTAACACTAGAATGGCCGAGTAGGCTGCTTTACACCGAGGCAACACTTTTTTGATTAAAATCGGATTGATTTTTTGGACATTGTCAAAGCATTATGGAGTATTTATATCAACTTCGAAGCAAATCACCGCCAAAATAACTTTCTACCACTTTTTAACCCCGCTATAGAATAAAAAAATACAATAAAAAAATAATAATAATAATTCAATAAAATACGAAACACATCTTTCATCAATTCTCAAAATTTGAAGTAGATTGTGTCGGATTGTATGTTTTAGCATGTTATTTATTGGAACGCAACTTATGTCACTGTCATTTTGTCTTGTCAATGTCATCTGTCTTATTCCTTCCGTCTCTCGACATGACTCTGTGTGAATTACTAGGCTTTATCTTTTTATTATAAATTAATCCTGTATTTTGCTGATATTTTGTGGACGAAATATAAAGCCAAATACCAACTGCAGCTGAGTGTTTTTCATATTATCCACTGAACTCTGAAACCGCCTTGATAATCCCATGATTATAGGTTATGGGCCCAGAGATGTAAAAAACCTGCTGCGTGGTATTTATGTCTGATGAGTGAAACCACGCGATGCCGAATCAAGAGAATACGATGGCGACGGCTGGACCTGCTCCCGGTGGACAGCCTGTCATGTATGGATCCCACCACATTGAAAAACTGACCGGTGTATCGAACTACACGTCGTGGAAATTTACGATGCGTATGCTACTTATACTTGAAGGACTGTGGGGCGTCATTGAAGGCACAGATGCCGACGCTGCCCGCGACCAACGAGCTTTAGCAAGAATATGCCTAGCAGTAAGTTCATCTTTAATTCAATATGTCCGGAATGCCACAACGGCGAAAGAAGCATGGCAAAAGTTAGAAAAAGTGTTAGATGACAAAGGCCTGTACCGGCGTGTGCTTTTCCTACGGCAGCTTCATCGCATAGATTTTAACTCATTTGCAAATATGAATGAATACATTGAAAATGTAATGCTACTCGTCCAAAAATTGGCAGACATCGGGCGTACCATTGAGGATGATGAAGTGGCGGAGATTCTTTTGAGCGGCTTACCTACTGAATATGATGCGTTAGTTTCTAACATGGAGACGATCGGCATTGGCACTACATTGACAAGCGAGATGGTTCGATCTCGACTGCTACAAGAGGAACATCGGAAAATAACAACAAGTGGAGTTACCGGAGACAGCAATATGGCATTTGCTACTAAGAAAGTCTGCCACTATTGTAATCGTCCTGGACACATCAAGTCTAAATGTTTTAAAAGAAGACGTAATCAGCAAAATCAAGAAAAGAAAAAAGGAGAATCACAAACCTTGGCAGTGATGGAGACAGTTTTCTGCACGACATCTGACTGGATAGTTGATTCTGGATGCTCATCACATATGATGAACGACAAGAAACATTTAAAAGACTTTAGACAAAGTGTAGGACAAGTGTGTGTTGCAAACAATAACAAGATTGACTGTATTGGTAGAGGTAATATCACTTTATTGTTAAATAAAAATGTTAAATGTAATATTTCTGATATAATGTATGTGCCAGGCTTATCCACAAATTTATTATCAGTTGCAAAAATAACAGAGAAGGGTCACCAAGTAGTTTTTGATAAAACAGAGTGTAATATTCTTAATTCAAAGGGCAAGTGTATTGCAAATGGCAAGAAAGTAAATGGGGTCTATAGGCTAAATGGGGTTATTTCCGGTAGTAACGAGACTTGTCCACAGGTTCAGAATAAGATGGTGCATTCGGCACTTCTGCAGAATGAATTGCAGATGGCATCGAGCGCAAAGGAGACTGCAGTGCCTGCTGCAAGTGTGTGGCACAGCAGACTGGGACATTTGGGATACGGAGGTATGTGTGCTCTGCGAGATAATAGTAGTATTATGTTCCAGGGGGAACTTGAGGTGTGTGTGCCATGTCTCGAGGGGAAGCAGGCAGCCAGGCCATTCCCTGTTCGTGAGGCGAAGTGTACTTCACAGCCGCTAGAGCTCATACATTCGGACGTTTGTGGGCCTATGTCTGTTTGCAGTTGGGGTGGAGCTCGTTATCTTGTTACATTTACGGACAACTTCACTAGGAAGACCTATGCCTATGTAATGAAGAATAAATCAGAGGTAATGTCTCATTTTCTTACATTTAAAGCTCTTGTCGAAAAGCAAACTGGTTTGCCAATTAAGTGTCTTCGGTCTGATGGAGGGAAGGAGTACTGCAATGAAAGGTTCTCTACATACCTTAAGAGTGAAGGTATAGTTCACCAGGTTACCGTACCCTACTGTCCTCAACAGAATGGAGTGTCTGAAAGATTAAATCGTACTCTCATGGAAAAGGCAAGGTGTATGCTACAGAACTCAGGTCTTTGTCAGCAGTATTGGGGAGAGGCAGTGATGACTGCAGTATATTTGAAGAACAGATCCCCTACGTCTGCTCTGGCAGGACGTATTCCTGAAGAGGTGTGGACCGGCTCTAGGATAGATCTTGGTCACCTCCGGGTGTTCGGATGCATTGCCTACTCTCGCGTTCCTCCCCAAAAGAGGACTAAGTTGGAAGCCAAGTCAAAGATGCACATCTTTGTTGGCTATAGCGAGTGTACGAAGGGGTACAGGCTGGCAGACCCCTCAGATCCGAGGAAGATAACTATGTCGAGAGATGTGATATTTTTAGAAAATAAGTTTTACAAAGACTGTGATAATGTTATTAAGAAAAATATTAGTTTATTGAATAATAATTATTTTAACAATTTTGACAATCACAGTAATGATAATGATATTCAATTTCAATGCAATGGTAATAGTCAATTAATTAATAATGAAATTTTGAATATCAATAATAATGATGGCTCATCTGAAGGCTCATCTGAAGGTCCAGATAAGCAGAATTTAGATTCTCAAGGAGATTTGTCTGTAATTTCAGCTCCTGGTATAGATGTCGAGTACTGCACTGGCGACGAGGGGGACTCGAGCTGCGTGAGCTCCGCAGCGCGCACTCCTCGCGGCGACAGCCACAGCAGCGCTGACAACCAGCTCCTCGAGCAGTCAGATTCAGGGGAAGAAGCGGTGGCTAGTCAGGCACCTACTTTGTCCGTGACCGTCACTCCGCGACCCGTACGTACTACTCGTGGGAAAGTTCCGAGAAGGTATGATGACTACGACCTTGATTTCTCTATGTACGCTCATCAAGAAGCTGAACCGCAAACTTACCAGCAGGCTATGTCCTCTCCTGACAGTATGGATTGGCAGGAGGCTATGCAAAGGGAATACGACTCCCTTATGCAAAATAGAGTATGGAAGTTGGTAGAGCGTCCTAAAGATACCAATATTGTCAAGTGCAAATGGGTGTTTAAATTGAAATATGATTCTTCAGGTAAGTGTAAGCATAAGGCACGTCTCGTTGCTAGAGGATTTTCACAAAAAGAAGGCATTGATTACAACGAGACTTTCTCGCCTGTTGTAAGACACTCTACCCTTAGAATATTATTTTCTCTTGCAAATGATTTAAATTTAGATATTGAACATTGGGATGTTGAAACAGCTTTTCTGAATAGTAATCTTAATGAATTAATTTACATGGAACAGCCTGAAGGCTTTGCACATGATAAGACCAAAGTATGTATGTTAGTCAAAAGTATTTATGGTCTCAAGCAATCTAGTAGAATGTGGAACTTAAAGGTTAATGATCTTTTGACTGCAAATGGTTTTGTACAAACAAAAACTGAACCATGTGTTTATGTGAACAAATGTGGCAAAGAACTAACAATAGTATCGCTTTATGTAGATGATTTTTATATTTTTACAAATAGCGCTACTACTAAATCTAATTTGTATAAGCTCTTAGAACGTGAGTTCACTGTCAAGAACTTAGGTCCCCTAAAGAACTGTCTAGGTATGACTGTAACTCGGGATAGATCTAAAGGTACTTTAATTCTAGATCAGTCTGAGTATATCAAAAGGCTACTAGTAAAGTTTGGTATGCAGGATTGTAAGCCTGTCTCTACCCCTATGGTATGTAATAGTAGGTTAGAGAAGACAGATCCAAAGGACTGTCTAGATGATGAAAAATATAGGTATAGAGAGCTTCTTGGCAGTTTGATGTACTTGTCTGTATGTACGCGCCCAGACATATCGTATTCATGTAGTCAACTGAGCCAATTTAATCACGGTTTTGATAAGACACACTGGCTTGCTGCAAAACGCATCCTTAGATACCTGGCAGGGACTTTAAACTATGGTCTATGTTTTTATAGATGCCATAACTTAAATTTAATGACTGCCTTTGCAGATGCTGATTGGGCAAACGATATAGTAGATAGAAAATCGTATTCAGGCTATGTAGTTAGACTAGGAAAAAATGTAATAAACTGGGAATCTCGTAAACAAAAATGCGTAGCACTCTCAAGTACCGAAGCCGAATATTTAGCGATTGGAGATGTTTGTAAAGAACTATGTTTTATTAAAAGTTTTTTGAACGAAGTAATAGATATTAAAATAGATATAAAGTTGTACAATGACAATCAGAGTGCTATAAAACTTTTGAAAATTGTAGAGTTTTGCCACAAACGTACAAAACATATAGATGTAAGATACCACTTTGTTAAAGATCTGATACAGAATGAATTTTAACTGTAAATTACTTGTCGACTGATAAAATGACTGCAGATATTTTGACAAAATCTTTATGCTCCACCAAACACAAAATGTTTACTGACTTTCTGAATTTAAGGGATAAGTTAGATGTTAAATTAAGTTGAATTGTGTTGTCCTGTGTTATTTGTTGAGAGTTTAGTGACTCTACATTAATTTGTGACTAGAATATTTCATTGGGACATTATGACTCTACATTAATAATTTGAATGTAAGTAAATTGAATTTAATGTGAAGTAAGACTTAGATTATGATTGTGTTGGTGAATTTTATTGACGATGTTTTGACTGAAACATGTAAAACATAAGGGGAAGTGTCGGATTGTATGTTTTAGCATGTTATTTATTGGAACGCAACTTATGTCACTGTCATTTTGTCTTGTCAATGTCATCTGTCTTATTCCTTCCGTCTCTCGACATGACTCTGTGTGAATTACTAGGCTTTATCTTTTTATTATAAATTAATCCTGTATTTTGCTGATATTTTGTGGACGAAATATAAAGCCAAATACCAACTGCAGCTGAGTGTTTTTCATATTATCCACTGAACTCTGAAACCGCCTTGATAATCCCATGATTATAGATTGGACCAAGGAATCACGTTGTCCCATACAAACTTTGCTCCCCTTTTTCAAACCTTTAGGGGTAGAATTTAGGTTAATCCTTTCTCATCGGATGCCTAGGTCATACAAAAAACACACCCTCCAAAATCAAAATCAAAGCATTTATTTCAAGACAGTATTCTAGGCCAGTTACAGGCACTTTTGAATTGTCGAAACAAATATGAAAATTAAATGTAGCTACAGTTCCAGTCACAAGACATAAAAACTGTGAAAGTACTGGGGGTCTAAAATGGCCGCTATAACGCCTATAACAGAATCCACGCAGAATCTTAGTATGAATCTCGTTAAAAAAATTAAATTCTTAACGTGATTCATATTATCTGATAAAGCGGCTATTTTAGACCCCCTGTAGTTGCTCATTCCTTATCGTAGATCTCTATGGAGAAGAACGTGCAAGAAACTCCATGGACACTCTTTTCAGTAAATAGCACGGATTCAATGATTACAACAAAACTAAAAAAATATTAAATTTAGAACCTAAAAATAAGCTTGTATAAAAATGCACTGAAAAGAAGAAAATAATCCTTTTAGTAAATGAAAACAAAAAGCTTTCATTTAAGCTTGTCCCGACTTGGGGTTGGCTTCCGGTCTAATCGGATGTACAACCCGTTCACATTATCTCGAGACCTGGCGTCGATGAAGTCAAGATGAAGTCACGTCGCGTCGGCGCTCTGATATGGTGCGCAAAACAAGTATCCTCTTTATTTTAAACAATAAGATTTCCAACAAAACAAATATTGTGTTAATTAATTTAATTTATGTAATATTATTGTAGTGATATGATTAAAATTGCGGGAGGTTCGCATTCCAGCGAGGTCTGGAGATAATGTGACCGGGTTGTAGCTACCTATGACGGAATAGAGACGGTATATGCGTTTGGGGTGAGAGGATGTTTGTTTGTGCAAATCCATGTTGCCGTTTTTCTCCAAAACTACTAGTCCGATTTTGATACGTAGCTCTCTAAAAAGTTTAAAATAAAAAGCAAAATTAAAAATTTTGAAGAAACCCACTACGGTTAAAAATTAATTGAAAAAGGATAAATCAGCGCCCTACGGGTCCAGTATAATAATGGATTCAGGATGTTGATGGGGCTGTCCCGTTTCTGCAGTGCATCTGGTATGATAGCGCAGGCACACATCGACGACTTTCATGCGATGCGATAATTAGGAAGAAGTCTGCGCCGTTACTCTGCAGAGCACGGGCCAGCTCCAACTCCATCCTGAAGACTATAGCAGGGAGAGACGACTCGCCGATATTTGGGGCTATTGTTCGTAGATGCATTACGAACAACAAGCTTGTGTCTAAATAAATAATAAGTTGTAACTAACATAGTTTATAAGTTTCTTTTTACTATAACCTCATAAGGATGTTGCTTGTCCGAAATAAAAGTTATTTTATATTATTTATTTATTTTTATAAAATAATTTAAAAACCCATATTTCCGTCGGGGGCTGCCATCACTATTTTAAATATCACCGTAAATAAAAATAAGTATCATCATGAACTTCTAAAGTACCTCTACTATACACACTTTTTACACAAATAAATAATTATATTCTATTCTAGGGGCACGGCCTACCCAATAAGGGTGTAAGTATAGTGTATATAATATATCTCCAATTATTCAAGTTACTATAAAACTTCAAAACTAGTTCATTTCTTGGCAGCCCCCGACGGATATTCGTAGGTTTTTATGTTGGGTTTTTAAATTATTTTATTCTTTTTCCCGTCGTGGGTTTTTTTTTTAATTTTGTTTTTTTTATTTTTCCAGTTTTAGTTGTTCCCAAACAAATATTTGCCATGAATTTATTTGACATTGTTAACAATACTTGTCATGGTAATAGGCGTATCCCCAATTTATGGAACTTAACACACCTTTTTATTTTTTCGGATGGGTAATCATAAAATTACGCCTCCAGCTCCTGGGCGGAGCGGAAGAGAGTGTCAGACTTTTACTGACTAAAACCCATCCATGTTCCTACTTAGCCCTTTGTTTTCTAGAGTCGTGGTATCTCTTTCGAACAGTCCCGCAGCCCCGGCAGGCATTAAACCTTGCGGACCCCTTCCTTTTGCTGACATCTCCTCTAGGCGCGCGCGAAACACGAACGCGCCAACTTATCATACTTAAATCGAAATCTGGGTGTATTGTACACATCTGCGTACCCCCTCAGAGCATACAGGCGTGATGTTACGTCATGATGTTGTATAAACAATAAACATCCAAGCGATTGCAGCAATCACGGCAGATATGCCGTCTATTTTTGAAGAGTTCCATTGTATATTTCCGAAGATCAGCATCAGATGTTCACAAAATTTAAATGGGACCACACGGGCACCAGCTTTCAAATAAAACATAGGTAATCATCAAAATCGGTTCATCCAGTCGAAAGTACTGAGGTAACAAACACAAAAAAAAATACAGTCGAATTGAGAACCTCCTCTTTTTGGGAGTCGGTTGAAAAATCCAATGTTCTTTTGTTTTTGCATGGTTTTTGCTATTTTTCTTCTGAGTGTTTTTGCGTTACGTCTGTGTGCGTCGAGTCGAGCTTAGGTTCTTCCGTACTTCAGTTAAAGCTTTGTGGACATCTAAACGAGCCATTTGATTATTCCCAAGGTTGATCAATGCCATCTAGTTCGTTCATAAAGCACTGGAAAATTCCCCATTATAGCACCCAACATTGATAAGGCGAAAACCCACCGCGGCGCACGGAGAGGCTACGTATGTGTGTTAAGCTTCGCTTTGCAAGAAAATGTATGTGATTGTGTCCACTGTAAACCACGGACACGCTATATTATTAATTAACGTCATTAGCACATGCGTATTGTAATAAGCATGGCGCTCACATATCTCAATGCTGTCAACGCTGCGCATGTGGTACACGCTATACACTAGTACATTTTGATACAAGTGGAGAAAGTTTGTTATTGTAGGTATTCGAGGCGGTATTATAACACCCGAGCCGTAGGCGAGGGTGTTTTTGAGCCGAGAATTGCAATAACAAATGTCCACGTGTATCAAACGACGTTTTTCAATACACTTTTGAAGAAATTAAATAAAATAACGAATAATATTTGTGTCACGAATTATGAAACTATGTCACGAACTATGATTTAAATTTTCTTTATTTTTTTTCGCGCTTTGGTCTCGCCAGGTTGAAAGAGAGGCAATGGTATGAAGCCGTTACACAGCTTAATATAAAAAATAGATTTATTTTATATTTTTGAATTCAGAACACAAATAAATGTTAATTTGTGTATAAAAGTAACTATTCGTTTTAAATAATCATGTTTATCCATGATATATTGATATTCTATTTATAAACACAATTTGAATATTCAAAAAATATTTATATTAAAGATAAAATAATAAAGACGCGTAGTTCTTTGAAAAATTAAAAAAAAAACATTCACCTCAGACTATAGGCATTGAACCAATTTGGAATAAGTATAGGTATAGTTATCTGTGGCAATTTTCATTCCCGCACACGTGCGGGAAAGTGGAAAAAATCGCACGTGTGTGAAATACATTGCATGTTGTACCTAATCGTAGTGCGTTAAGGACCAGTTTTCGAGGAAGTGTATTGAAAAAATATTTACCCACAACTATGCCGCGGTGGGCCACGCACGCTACTGTTGTACATAGTCGTGGACTCGTGGGTGTGTCTTGTTAAGGTAGGGACAAACTAAGCCCACGTACGCAACGTATACTATCCAA
This sequence comes from Xestia xanthographa, assembly GCA_905147715.2. Classification (NCBI taxonomy): domain Eukaryota; kingdom Metazoa; phylum Arthropoda; class Insecta; order Lepidoptera; family Noctuidae; genus Xestia; species Xestia xanthographa. Next base: position 15,624,783 of record LR990655.1, on the reverse strand, counting down.
CGTGGGAGAGTTGGTGTGCACACTACGCGTACGCAACGTATATGGCGTCAGATTCGTTCAATTGTTCGTCTCCCATTTTCGAATCGAAACGAACTTCCAAACTCAACGTCTATTCCTAACTGACGCGTTGCGAACGTAATTTCTAGGAACACACTGGTCTTATGGGATGGCGTATGATATCCCCTCCACCTTCCCACGCCGATCTGGATCGACAGATATAACGTTGCGTGGGACGCATGTGACAGTATTGCGTATGATAAGTGTGTTTCTAGGCATACAAATTCAACCGTTTAGATTTAATAACGCGTTGCATACGTTGCGTACGTGGGTTCAGTTTGTCCCTACCTTTTACTGTGACGTGGGTAGTAGTGTGACTCGGACGTGTCCTTGAATTCAATGCCTTTAGCAAGGGCGGATCCAGCTTTGGCACCAGGGGGGGTGTCACATTGTCGTGGTCAAGTCACAAGAAGTTACAATTTAATTTTGATAATAATAGATACAAGTTAAAAATAGGTATTTTATAAGTAAGTAAGTACTGTACTTAAAAATACCTAAGTACCTATATTTAAATAACAAAATCAAATTTTTATGACACCTTGCCTTGGACAGGTTAGAATATTTTCGATCCTTCATATAGGAGTTACTTGGTCGACTTTTAGATAAATTCAAGAGAAATTAGTCTGTAGAGCGAGCGAAGCGAGCTCGAAAATTTTAACACATTACCTACCTTGAACAGGATAGAATTGTTTTGACCTACTGTACTTGGGCCTCTTATAGGCAAAGTTAAGACTCAAGAAAAACTAGGCAACAAGAGCGAGCGAAGCGAGCTCGCAATTTTTTACATCATTGCCTACGATAATTATGCTATAATTGCATATAAGGCTTCGGGGCAAGGAGCTCCTATAAGATACATCTCAATATCGCAATTTAGAATATGGTCAGAAATCGACTGCGGTATGTCCTGACTCCGCTGCCACTTCACCATCCAAAGCCGATATTCGTTTACAACGACAGAAACTGGAGTATAACAATGTATATCGGACATCGGTTCCTAGTCGTTTCAAAGTGTTCAATGTCTTTATTACCTACTGTATTCGCTTTTTGGCAAAAAACACTTAGCTGAAACAAAATAAGTATTTCAGGAGACGGTCCTGTAGGTCACTTATTATTAAATCCAGAAGAGGGATGTATATGGCTCTGCGGAAATATTCTTCAGCAGATTGAGCAGGTTGGTTATTAGCCCTATGTATTTGTCTTGACACTATTCTGGTACATTATGTTTAACAATTTTAATTAGTGGTCCACCTAGGTCCTGGACCCAGCCCAGGGGGGGTCATGACCCCCATGACCCCCCCCTGGATCCGCCCTTGGCCTTTAGTCGATCAGAGGGCTAGGGTTGATACTATTGGGTATGCTGTGTAGTTTATCGGTAAGAAAATAAAAGCATGTAATATTCAAATCAATATTAAGCTTAAGTGAACACAAGTTTTAATAGCTCTCACATAAAATAATTATATAAAATAGTTAATTATAATTTTATAAGGTGCATATGCACTAAAAGTTTAGTTTATCCTCGGATGCACTCACAGCACTTATAAACTCTCCAACTCCTTTAACCTAACCTGCACCAACATAAATCTCCACAAAATGGACCTATATGCCAAGCTGTCAAACTGCATGGAGGAGCTGTCAGCTACTTTCACCAAACGGATGGACACCTACGAGGAGGACTTGAAGAATGTCAGCAGCAATGAGGCTCCACACAAGACAATAGCCAGCCTCTCTCGGGATTTCTTGGAGTTCAAATGCTTCATTTGGAAGACTATGAGTGCGTTGAAGGCTCAGATGGAGTTGCTGACTGTGGGCTTAGACCGGCATGAAATGGCGTCTCGCAGGCAAGTTCTACTCCTGCATGGTCTTCCTGAGCAGAAAGATGAAGACTGCACTTCCCAGGCCGTCCTAACTTTGACAGATAAGATGAAGATTATTAATGTCTCTTCAACGGACATCACATCCTGCCATCGCTTGGGAGTTAATTCAGGCAAGCCTCGTCCTCTTCTTATTCGGTTCAATTGCTACAATCTGCGCAGCGAGATATGGCGCAACAAAACAATGCTGAAGGGTTCTGGTCTGGTTCTCTCGGAGTTCCTAACTAAGCCTAGGCACGACGTGTTTCTAGCCGCTCGCAAACACTTTAGTGTGAAGCAGTGTTGGACTTCCGAGGGCAAAATTATCATCTTGCTCCCAGACAAGTCGCGTCGAAAGATTGAGTCGGCTACTGAACTTCAAGAACTTGTTGCGCAGTTTCCAGTATCTACATCTGCTGGTTCGGCTGCGACGGTTGCATCTTCACCTATTAGCAGCAACCCTGTTTTGGACAAGAGATCGCGGAGGCAGGCCAAATGATCGCGCACATCACGTTCCAGCATCCTTTTTTTTTTATTATTTCTCTATTGTGTTTTTTTTTTTTTTTTTTTTTTTTCTTTTATGGCAATTTGCCGAAGACTACGGCAATTTCTGCCAGTGTCGCGTAGTGGCTATACATGGGTATTATAACTAATTAATTAATTAATATTTACAGAGAGAATATGAACTTAAACTTTTTGTGGCAATCCTTTTAGCCCTGAAACAAACATAAAACATAGGAGTTAGTAATAGTTAGTAGCTTAAAATATATATAGTCGTATCTATACAATATATCTAATAACTTTTAGATGTCTGAATATTATAGTTTAATATTGTTATTGGAAATAAATTTAATAAAAGCACGTATAATTTGGGGATTAGGGAAAAATGAGAGGAGGTGACGGACATTAATGGGTTTTTGGATGTTCAATTTTGTAATAACTTTATCAAAAGAGGAAACATTATTCAAAGGGCAATTTAAAAATATATGATCTAACGTACCATCATCTAGACCACACTCACACAAAGAACTGTCGCGGACCCTAATTTTATGGAGAAAAACTGGGGTACAGCAGTGACCAATACGGATTCTGCATATAACGGATGTGACGGTTTTGGATGTTTCTTTGTATTTATAGAACCAAGGCTTGGGGGGAATGGTTGGTTGAATAGATGCAAACAAGCTAGCTTTTGACTTGGAGGATTGAGACCAGTGGTCTTGCCATGATTTAAAAAGATCTACTTTGGCCTTGTGAATCAAGTCATAGACCTGAACAGCATAATGTTTTTTATCTGCCAAATTGCTGCTGACCGCATTCTTAGCTGCAATATCTACCAGCTCATTGCCCCTAATATTCATATGACTAGGAATCCATACCAATATTATCTCAACGTTTTTTTTAAAACAAGAATGTAGGACAGTTTTGATTTCAACTATAATTGGGCTGCGTAGGTTATCTTTAAATGAATTTTTAACTATTGCCTCCAGAGCACTCCTAGAATCAGAAAAGATGACTGCTTTTGAAATACCTGAATGAGAGGAAATAAATAAACACGCCTCCAAAATTCCAATGCACTCCCCAGTAAAAACCGAAGACTCGGGAGGGCACTGGAACTGAAGGAATATCTGGGAGTTGGAATTATATACAGCAATGCCTGTTTTACCGTCGGAGTTCAATTTAGAAGCGTCCGTATAAAATTTGTAGTGATCAGGCCAGTTGTTATTAACAGTCGAAAGAAAATGGTCATTAGCATTGGTGGTATCCTTATTTATTCCAATATAAGTGATCTTTGGAACAAAATTTAGAATTTCATATGGACATGTGTAGAGTGGGAATTTATTACACTGGGGAATGGGAGAATTATCTTCCACATTCCGGATATTCCTAAATGAATTAAGGATCAAAGGGGGGTCTTTATGTTTCCAATAATCGCTTTGTCTACATAAATTATCTAGTGTGGAAAGCTTAGAAAGAACTATGTGATCACTAAGAAGATATGCCTTGTACAAATATTTATCGGCTAGGTATTGTCTACGGAGAAGAAGGGGAGGGTCGCCACTCTCAACTTGCAGTGCGTTGGTAGGAGTGGATCTCATACACCCTAGTACAATGCGGAGGGATTTCGACTGAATGGTTTCCAGCTTGGCCAATGCAACCTTACCACAGGGTTCCAGGAGGAAAGCCCCATAGTCCAGTAAACTTCTTATCGTAGCATTGTATATGAGTTTGAGAGTAAAGGGATGAGCACCCCACCAAACACCCGCTAGAGCACGTAGCATATTAAGGTTCTTCTCACATTTATTGATTATATAATTGAGATGAAAGACACCAGATAATTTACAGTCCAAAATTACCCCAAGGAATTTCACATTATCCTCGACATTGATCAGGGATCCTTCAATTTCAAGGTGGACATTTGGCGTTAAACGTTTACGTGAGAAAACTACAACGGAGCTTTTAGGAGCTGACAAGGTAAGTCCATGAGAGATTAACCACTGGTTTAGGGAGTTAAGGGATATTTGCATGGATTCCGTAGCAATTTCCACAGACGAGGTAGGAATATATAAGCATAGGTCATCTGCGTATTGTAAAATCTGGCAGTCGTTATTAAGGGACTTGTGAAGATCAGAGGTGTAAATACTGTATAAAAGAGGACTTAGTACTGAACCCTGGGGTAACCCACGCCAAACAGTTCTGGGGTCATATGATTCACCTGGAATATGGAGTTTAATGCTGCGTCCAGCAAGCAAGTTACAGATACAGTTGAGTATCTTTACCGGAATACTCAGCTGGCGTAATTTACTTCTGAGTACGGAAAGAAGGACACTGTCGTACGCTGCTGAAATGTCAAGAAAGACCGCTAGAACTGAATCACTTTTGCTGAAGGCAATCCGGACATCGGTCATAAATATACCAATGCTGTCCGTTGTGCTAGCACCCTTTCGAAAACCAAATTGAGTTTTTGCTAGAAGGCCTCGGCTTTCAACAAACCACTCCAACCTGTTTTTTAGAAGGTGTTCCAGGATTTTACCTATAACAGGAGATAGAGCAATGGGTCGAAAGTTTTCAGGGCAATCAGGAGTTTTCCCTGGTTTTAGGATGGGAATTATTAGTTGCGTTTTCCAGGCGTCAGGGATATGGGAGAGAATAAAACATGCGTTGATTATAGTTAAAAGGTATTGGCGACTGCGGGACCCCAATTTTTTAAAAAACGAATATGGATGGCCATCTATGCCTGGGGCGGAATCGTGAACGTGTTTGAGGACTGCATCCAGTTCGCTTAGCGAGAAGGGAGAATCTAAGGGGTCATTGGAAATTTCGCCCCCCCCAGAAGGAGAGGGGCATTCTCCCAAAAAGGGAGCGGAAGGGGGAGCAAGTTTCATCAGGAAAGGTTCTGCAATGTCGCCAGGCATAGATGAGGAGTTTCGGACGGAGCAGCCACGTTTAAAACGTTTGAAATTTTGCCAAACAAGAGAGGAAGGGGTTGATGGGGAAAGTGAAGTGCAGAATTTCTTCCATCCTTCATATTTTTTTTTTTTTAATAGACGCCTGGATCTCGCACCAATCCGGTTGTACTCAATCAGGTTTTCAGCAGTCATATTTTCAGCATAATTAAGTTCGGCTTCATTTCTGGATTTAACCATGCTGGTACATTCCCGATCCCACCAGGGAGGAGATGATATTTTTCCGGAGGCTGAATTTTTAAGCGGTATGCTGTCGTCCGCGGCAGAAGAAATTGCACCGGAAAATTTGAATATACAGTCCTCTAAGTTGGCTGGGGAAACCTGAGGCAAAGTGGAAATTATATCCTCAAGAGTTTGAGTGTATAATTCCCAATCCGCGCCAGTAAGCCTATATTTTAAAAGAGGAGGGTTGTCCCTATGAGGTAAGGACCTATTGACCAGAGTAGTGCATATTGGGTAGTGGTCACTACCATACGTGAGGTTAAGTCGCTTCCACTCCAACTGGGCGGACAAACTAGCTGAACACAGGGTAAGGTCTACACAGCTTCTACTCTGGCCAGGTCTAGGCAGGCGAGTGACGGAACCATCGTTGACAACACATAAACCCAAGTCTTCCAACAGATCAACCAACTCAAAACCAGGGGGATCAGAATGGTCAGAGCCCCACAGGGAATGATGACAATTAAAATCTCCCAAAATTATAACAGGATTCAGTGAGGAACATATGTTATGAATGTATTGAAAGCAGGAGGGATTGGGGGAGGGAATATAGACAGATATAAAATTAATGCCAAGGATATTAACACCTACAGCATTAATCTCATCTCCGTGGGGAGGAAGGGATAGAGGGGAGGAAGGAAGAAGATTGGTCACCAGCATAGCAGCCCCGCCATAACCGTCAGAGCGGTCATCCCGGAGAGTGCTATAGCCAGGGAAATTAAATTGGAGTCGTGGAGTTAACCACGATTCTGAGATTGCAAAAATTGCAGGTTTATACAAATTAATAAGGTGGCAGATTTCATGTTTTTTGGGTAGTGCACTTCTGGTGTTCCACTGCATGAGATGGAATGTTACGGTTTTTAATTTTATTGACTATGTTGTCGGCTACGTGGTCTGGTAATGAGTAATTTGAAAGTAAGGTGGAAAGCAGAGTAATAATAGTGTTGATAGTCTCTTCATTCTCATTATGAGTCGGAGGGTGGACCATCAGAGCACAACCATTAGGAGAGGGGGGGAAAGAATAACTGTTAATAATATCCTGATGGGCCCTACGGTCATAACCAGGATGGGGGGGTGTGTGGGGCTTTGGACGGGTAATCACAAATTTTTTGCTGGAGGAAGAAGGAGGGGGTTGGGAATGGGAGGTATAATTAGGAATTGGGAGACGGGGGGGACGGGGATCATGGTTAAGAGTCTGGTGGATAGTCAGTGCAGGAGGGGCTGATGCCGTAATGTCTGCAAAAGATCGGTAGGAGGGGGCGTGACGTTTGGCTGCTTCAGAATAAGATACATTATCCTTAGCCATGGTGGACTTGATGTTCCGCTGACGCAGGTATTCTGGGCATTGACGACTGTTCGCAGAGTGGGCACCCGTACAATAAAAGCACTTAGGCTCTTCAATGGAACACCCGTCCCCAAAGTGGTCACCACCACAGCGGTAACACCGTGGCTTTGACCGGCATTGAGTCCTGGTGTGTCCGAATTTGCAGCATCCGAAACACTGGACAGTGGGAAAATTATAAATCTCCACTGGAAGGGAATTAAAACAGCAAAAAACTCGATCCGGGAGGCTCTGACCATCAAATGTGATTACTACGCTCGATGTGGCAATCCATTCCGTTTTCCCATCATTGTTAACTCTGCGGTTCAACCTCCTCACTTTCAACACCTTGCCAAGTGGGGACTTCAGGGCATCCAAGACTTCAATGTCAGTCCAATCAGTAGGGACGCCCCTCACAACACCCATCCTGGTGATGTTGAATGTGGGTATTGTTAACGTGAAGCCTTTTTGTTTTATTGACTCATTGTCGATAAATGCATTGGCATCTTCCGGGCCCTTGAACTCTACTGATACCCTGTTTCTTCCTATTCTCTTTATACCCCCATCTACAATATTCACAACATTCAGTTTCTGTAATAATTGGCCGAATTTTATGGGGTGGAGGGTAGTGCCAGAGGCTGGATCGGATTCGAAAAGAGATGCGTAGACTAAAAATGGATGTCTATCTAAATGTGAGTACTTGGTGCGTGAGATCAATGACGGAGCCGTGACCCGGTCGCGTTTAGTCGCTGAAGCATTTTCGTCCGTGACATTCGTAGAGTCATTGTGGAGATGATTTTCAATGCGTTTCCTTTTTTGAGAAGCTACTTCAACTTCCATTGTCTCAAATTGAGACAGTGGAGCCGTCAGAATAGGCGCATGTGAAAACAAATCTTGGGATTGTAGCTGAGCGGGGAGGGGGGGGTCCGGCGGGCGGCCAGGAGACCGCTCGTCATCCGCCATTGTCAGTCAGCATAGGGCAGTAGAATATTAAATAGAATAAAAACTTACCAAATGTAAGATCACGTACACAAACAAAGACAAACACAGGACGAGCACAAACACGTAAAATACACCCAAAAACCACCAAAAAAAGCAGAGAAAGAGCCAAAAATCAGTGAGAGCACCAAAACAACATGTACTCGCCACAAACGCCTTTTGACACCCCCTCTATTGTGTTGGTCACTGAAAATATTTATATAAATTGTTTTGACATTTTGACAGCGATGATTGTAGCTTGCTCGTTCGGAAACTTTCCCAACTATTGTTTCTTTTTTTTTTTATGACTTGGATACTAGCAATTTAATCTTTGTTTCAACGGCAAGGTGCATCGAGGATTTTCGATATAGAATAACTAATGAGAGGTTTTCCTTTTGAGGTTTTAAAAAAAAAACTTAGTTTCCAAGAACTCTATAGATGGCGTTGAACTTACTATGCCAAAGTCAAAACGCTTGAAAAAAAAACATTGTGTCACGTCACATACTCTCGTTGACTGATACTTTCATTTGCTTAACCTTCCGAATATAACCAACATTTCTCGCGCTTTGTTAAAATCAGTTTTTTTAGGTTCCGTTCCTTGCATTATCATACTTACTCCTAGCGCCATCTATCCAGCGACTAGGGAAGAGCTAAAAAGAAAATCCCTCATTAGTTTAGTATTTTGTTTTAGTAATAGTTTTGAATAATTTAGTATAGTATTTATTTATTTTAATATATAATTCTAATCTTCTTTCTTCTTCTTCTTTCTTCTATTCTTTTTTTTTCTGTTATGTTAGACAATATTGATGACAGTTTTGTCTCCTGTTCTTCTTCTTGTTCATCTGACAAGAGCTATGCCAGTGCGTTCAGTGATGATGATTCTATACACTTACGCGACCAGCTTTCTTCTACCTTTTCTTGCTACAACAAGTTCTTCAATGCCGTCCATATTAATGCTCAAAGCATTCCAGCCCATCATACCGATTTGTTATCCTCATTTGACTCAGATCTTGTTCATGCTGTGCTTGTCTCTGAAACTTTCCTGAAACCTGCTCTTCCTTCAACACAATATTCGTTGCCCGGCTACAGGCTTGTGCGTAATGACAGAACGGGCAAGGGTGGTGGGGGGGTTGCCATATATCTTCGTGATGATATTATTTACAAAATTATCGATCAGTCTCCGAGTAATTATTCAAAATCTGCTGAACACCTTTTTATTGAGGTAACTTTTAATCATGCAAAATTACTTTTAGGTGTCCTCTATAGTCCTTCCTGTCATATTGATTTCTTTGCTTCTTTTGAAACAAATCTTGAAAATCTTTCTTCCTTATATGACCACACTATAATACTCGGAGACTTCAACACTTGTCTGATCAAAGATGATGTGCGCAGCCGTAAACTCAGGACCCTTGTCTCTTCTGTCAACATGCACATCCTTCAGCTCAACGCTACTCATCATGCGCCTCACTGCAATCCCTCTCTTCTAGACCTTATTCTAGTTTCCGACCCAAACAAAGTAGCCACGTACGGGCAACTCTCTGCCTCATTTTCTTACCACGATCTTTTATTCATATCGTATAAAATTCGCCCTCCAAAACGCAAATCAAAATTTCTCTTGCTACGCAGTTTCAAGAACATTGATCTGAAGCGTTTGGGAGAGGATGCGGGCAATATTGACTGGTCTCCTGTTTATGACAGCAATGACTTGGACACTAAGGTGGCCGATTTTACCAAGATACTGTTGAAACTTTTTGATGTGCATGCTCCGCTGAAAAAGGTCAGAGTGAAGCATCTTCCAGCTCCTTGGTTGTCGGATGCAATTAAAAAGGAGATGTCTATAAGGGATAAGGCGAAAAGGCGTTACAAAAGGGACCCTACTGATGAGAACTGGTCTCTCTATAAGAAACTGCGTAATCGCTGCGGTCGTATGTGTAGGGATGCTAAAAGGCGTCACATACACGACACAATTCAACACTCCAACACAGCACAAATATGGCAATACCTACGTTTTGCCTCTTCCCAAAGTTGCAAATCCCTCTTCAGTATCCCAGTTTCGCCCAATCTCAATACTTCCAATCCTGTCCAAGGTCCTTGAGAGTGTTGTTAATAATCAACTATCGTATTACCTTTCTACTAATAGCCTGCTAAGTCCATATCAGTCTGGATTTCGTCCTGGCCATAGCACTGTTTCTGCCCTAATTAAAATTACTGACGAAATCCGATTGGCCATGGAAAACCGTCTCCTTACGGTGTTAGTTCTATTGGACTTTAGCAGTGCGTTTAACTCAGTTGATTTTGACATCCTCTCAGGTATCCTTTCCTCTCTAAACATATCTCCTTCTGTGACTGCTTGGTTTGATTCATATCTTCGGGGTCGCTCGCAGTCAGTACACTTGAATGAGGCTTGCTCTCATTGGTGCGATCTTTCTGTGGGTGTTCCTCAGGGTGGCGTCCTTTCTCCTCTTCTTTTCTCCGTTTTCATTAACGCTGTCACCAAGGTATTATCTTCACATTATCATCTCTATGCAGACGACCTGCAGCTTTATCGTCATTTTAAACTTGAGGAGCTTCCTAGAGCTATCGATGCCATCAATAATGATCTTCAGAACATCAGTCAGTGGGCTAAAAGTTTTGGACTATTAGTCAACCCAACAAAATCACAAGCTCTCATTATTGGTGGCAGATACTTCGTCAATTTGTTAAATCATCAGTCTCTTCCTCCTGTTGTGTACGATGGTAACGCTATAGCCTACTCCAAGAAAGTTAAAGATTTAGGTGTATTCTTGGACTGCAACCTATCTTGGAATGTTCACATTGCTGAAGTAAGCAGGAGGGTGTTTTGTTCGTATCGGTCTCTTAAGCGTCTTCAGAAATTTCTGCCATTTGAAACTAAAATTACTCTTGCTCAGTCTCTCCTTCTACCTCTTCTAGACTATGCGGATGTATGTTTTCTTGATGCGACTGAGGAACTCCTTAATAAGCTCGAACGTCTGCAGAATTTGTGTATCCGCTTCATTTTCGGGCTTCGTAAGTACGACCATGTGTCGGAGTTTCGGAAGCAGCTGAAGTGGCTACCTATTCGGCAGCGTCGAGATTGTCACACTCTTTCGTTTCTCTTTTCCATTCTTCACAATTCTAAGGCTCCTTCGTATCTTCAGGAACGCTTTGAGTATCTTGTTCCTAGAGGTAAGCCTTGTCGCTCATCGTCATCTCTTCTCCTTCGTTTTCCTTCCCACTCCTCAAGTCGGTATGATGGATCTTTCACTGTTCGTGCTGTGCGCCTTTGGAATTCACTTCCACACTCCTTACGGGATAGCCCCTCATTAGAGGTGTTCAAGAGAGGAATAAGGGAACATTTCCTGTCAACATGATCAATATGTATGTATGTAGGTTTATATATAGGTATATAATTATATATATATATGATTTTATAGGTATGTATGTATATACTGTATGTATGACGTATATTATATTGTATGTTTGTAGTTTAGTTTATAAAATTAATTAATTTTAGTAGTGTTATTGCACATTCTTAAGTTAATCCTCTTCTGCAAATCTCGCTATCAAAATTAGGTTTGCTGTAAGAAAACCCAATTCTGGGTTAAGCTCGCCTTTGTACATAAGCTATATAATTGCAATTTTATGTATATTTGATTTTTTTTGTGTGCAATAAAGAATAAGAATAAGAATATTTATTATAAAACTAGCTTCTGCCCGCGACTTCGTACGCGGAGCCTGTTGCTTATGCCAGCGACAACGGGGTCGTCAAAATCGAAGACCTCAAAACGTCTGATGTGGAATTTTAAGAGGCCGGGGACGGGAATACAACGGGATGCGCGAGACGATTCGAGACGTTCCAGATCTTTCATTTTTGTAAGTCAACAGGATGCCCATCAGACTAAACATTTTTATAAGTCAACAGGAAATGCCCATCAGACCAAACAACACTTGCTGAGACGTCATTCCTATGAGTGCTCATCAGATTGGACAACTTTTGCTAAAACTTCATTCCTATATATATGTTATAGTGTAGCTGGGCTCTTGGAGTTACACATCAGGTGTTCCAGATCTTCAACAGAAAATGCTCATCACGTGGAACAATTTTTGCTATGGTACCATTTTTGTATCTCTTATAGTTCAGCTGGTCTGTTGCGGTTCTGCATCAGGTATTTGTTTCCAAGATAAAAGTCAACAGGAAATGCCCATCAGACCGAACAACTTTTGCTAAGACGTCATTCTTATATGTTTTATGGCATAGCTAGTCTCTTGGAGTTCCACAACAGGTGTTCCAGATCTTCGATTTTTATAAGTCAACAGAGAGTGCTCATCAGATTGAACATCTTTTGCTAAAACGTCATTCCTATATATATGTTATAGTGTAGCTGGGCTCTTGGAGTTCCACATTAGGTGTTCCAGATCTTCAAATTTATTCTCTCAGCAGAAAATGCCTATTACGTGGAACAATTTTTGCTACGGTACCATTTTTGTATCTTTTATAGTTCAGCTGGTCTGTTGCGGTTCTGCATCAGGTGTTTGTTTCCAAGATAAAAGTCAACAGGAAATGCCCATCAGACCGAACAACTTTTGCTAAGACGTCATTCCTATATTATGTGTTATGGCATAGCTGGGCTCTTGGAGTTCCACAACAGGTGTTCCAGATCTTCGATTTTTATAAGTCAACAGAGAGTGCTCATCAGATTGAACAACTTTTGCTAAAACGTCATTCCTATAATATATGTTATAGTGTAGCTGGGCTCTTGGAGTTCCACATCAGGTGTTCCAGATCTTCAAATTTATTCTCTCAGCAGAAAATGCCCATCACGTGGAACAATTTTTGCTATGGTACCATTTTTGTATCTCTTATAGTTCAGCTGGTCTGTTGTGGTTCTGCATCAGGTGTTCAAGTTTCCAAGATAAATTATAGCCTATATCTTGCCCAGACTTAATACCTATACAACAACAAAAAAAACATTCAAATCCGTCCAGTAGTTCCGAAGATTAGCGTGTACAAACAAACAGACCCACAGACAAACAGACAGATTTTTTTTTTGGATTCGTGCTCTATTTCTGTTTCTAAACCCCCCTCAATTATTTCCTTTTTAATATATTCAATGTACAGACACAGTTTTTTTACTGTTTTACTATATGTATATAGATAGATAGATAAAAGTCTTCATAATTATGTTTTTGTTTCATAATAGTGGTTTATTATATTTCTTAATATTTATTAAAATACCTGCTGCAACAGGTATTTTAATATATTACGTATTAGAAATTGCGCTGCGTTCCAAAACGGGCATAGTGGACGTTGGCATGAAGGCTGCTAGGCTAAAATGGGATTGGGCAGGTCACGTTAGTCGCATGCACGATGACCGCTGGGCAAGTCTCCACGCTTGGTTGCCAGAAGACAGACGGCCGGCCCAGAAATAGGTGGTGGGACGATTTGGACGCATACCACGAGGGTTGGGTTGGTTTGAGGAGGCACGAGAAAAGAGCACATGGAAGGAAATGCAGGAGGCCTTTGCCCAGCAGTGGGATAGTACAGGCTAACAAAAAAAAAAAATTAGAATATGAAAAGTATTTCCCAACATGTAGAAACATGTTGGAAATTCATTGAGAGCTAGAGTCGTAACTCTCTTTGATTCCGATACAAAGTAGTACATTGTCTGGAACAGTGTAAGACTATCAGCACTTTCCTGCTCTTTATAAGCTGAATCTGACGTACAAAATAGCATTCAGGGTTCTCACCGCCAAACCGCCGCGGTGTCGAGTATCGATTTCAATTTTTATTCCAAGAAAGATTGTGATTTGCATTCTTTTCATGTTTTATAAAATATGCCAAAAAAATATGCTATATGCTAAAAGCTAAAAAAATATGATAAACAAGAACAAAATTTATGCCAAATTTAACATATAATATGCTAAATTGGCAACACTGGCAGTGGTTCACTCACAAACGCACAATCATGCCTACTCCAAAGAGTAGGTATTAGAGTAGGTAACTATGCAATCATAGACAGGATGCTGTTGGCGCTGCCTCGCACCCTACGGACCAGGGATGCGCACCGTTACCGTTATACTATAAAATATTCGAATATTAATTATTCGTATTTGATTTATTACGGACGAACAATCGCAAGTACCTCGCTAACACTGACGACACACGGCAAATTCCAATGAAGCATCAGCGTTTTTTCTTTAAAGTGAACCTGCTGCTTATCGTTTTACTGTGCCCACGTTATCAAACAAATTGATCCACGCAGTTATAATGTACAGTGTCGACCAAAAGTCGATAGGCAATCTCACAAAGCAATAGCTTGACGTTTAGTTTGACTTACGACCTTCTACTTTCAAGAAAATAGACATTGTCATCTACAAGTAAATGTAGTCCAAAATTTCAACATTGAAATATAAATCAAGATGGCCTAGTGGTTAGGCGCGTCCACATCTAAGAGTGAATCAGTAAGCCGTGAGTTCAAATCTCACGTTGTTACTTTTAGACTTTTTGTAAGTGTTTACTCGATTGGAAGTAATGGGACAGAAAAATATTCTCGCTTTGTTCACACATTTCATAAAGTTAGAAGAAGGTAGATCATAGAACAATAAGTCAAGAATTTATATTTCTGTGAGGTAAACCTGAGTTTTATGAATATTTTACTTGATCGAAATGAACGTTGTCGTTTGGTTGTGTTAAATTTGGTTAGTGACGTGTGGTTTAATAGATATAGCGGTATTGTTGTTGGTATTTCTCAAAATTCAGGCAAATATTGATATTGAGGCGAGGGCGACTAATATTATCGTGATGCATAAAAGTGGTCTTAATAGAACACAAATATCTGAAGAAACCGGACTAATGTGAGTATTATATTTATGAATTATTGTAACAAATTTTTATTAAAAATTAAAGCCTACTTTGTTATTGTTTATTTATTTGGTGACTTAGGGATTAATAAATTGATTTTAAATCCATCATGAGGCATAAAAGATAAATAATTAGTGTTAATTATTGGATTTATAAATGCAGAGTGAATGATAACTTCAGTATTTTATTATAGCTGCCTAACATCATTTTTTTGTTTTTTGTTCTAAAGGAATACTGTGAGTCAGATCAAAAGGCCTTGCTAGTCGACAATGAAGTGGAAAGCCGTCGCTTATTATCGATGCGCAGCGACGACATAATATATGGTTGGCGAATAAGAAACAAATGGTTTCACACCTACGAGACACTTTGTGGAATTATTTGACACCTCATCGCAAACTGTTCGCCGTGCCCTCCACGCTGAAGGCTTGTATCACGAAAACCAGCTAAGAAGCCCTTCTTGACAGAAAGAGTTATAGAAGAACGATTACGTTTCGCACGGGATTATTTAGATTTTTACTGGAATACTACAATGAGAAGACTCAAAAAACTGACTTTTTAAATAAAGTCAAAAGGGTAGGCTTCATTTATGGCGCAAGAATAACACTCTGCTGGACTGACAAAAACATAATCCTTAGTACAGACTCATGTCGAATTATGGTTAATATGTGGGGATCATGTGGGGATGGATAAGTGCAGCAGGGCCAGGAGAACTGGCTTTTATTCCTCCACGCGCCAACAGTTCTACTTAGTTATGTAAAAGTATTAGAAGATGTCATGCTACAAAATTAATCCCTAAATGCTTTAGTTTTAATTAGATGTGTAACAAAATATTTAGTGAATATTAACTTATCCGTAATTATATTAATGATCTTAAATTGAGGTTTAGTTTCAATCTTCTTTTCTTCGGGAAAATGAACACTATACTATAACCTCAATACGAGTTACATATTTTATTGTGACGTCACAAAAAAATATATTCATAAAGTCTAAATGATTTATATTAGTTTTCAATAAACTCTGCTGATTACCGATACCTATAATAAGTGGGTATCAACTATATGTTATATTTGTGTGATTAGAATATCCTTTCATAAGAATTGAAAGTAAGTGGGTATACCGTATACAATAAAAAATCATAAGATCGGTTACAAGAGAACTTTTTTACATCTAGGTAGGAATGTGACGTTACAATTATCATGAAAGTTTGTTAATTTTATAAAAAATAAAACGAATAAACATTTTTGTTATCATTCACCTCGACTTTTTTATTTCCACCTTCCAACACCGAACAGCTAAAATAATAAATAAATAGTTGAATAATAATACTATATTTTTTTTTACTAATATTTAACTTATTCTTCTAAAAAATAAATAATGAACCAATAACTAATGTTACCAAGAAACAAAAACCCCACGTTGTTAACAGGATTCGAACTCGGATCTCTTTGATCGTATATCCTACTGATTACCCCAACTCACAATAGATGTGAATTTTAGCTATCCAATGTAATATGTGCCAATGGTAAGAACAGGTCGCTAAACAAATAAGGTTTGCTGCGTGTATAATAAAAGAAACGGAAATATATTCTTATGTTTCGTGGAGTGTGACGCGCGACATGCGATTGGGCGAACTCTGTGGCTGTGGTGTGCGTACTGTATTGAGACCACTTACACAGTAGCGGCGTTAGGGGGGGGCGAGGGTGGGCGACCGCCCAGGGCGCCGGATACGAAAGGGCACCGCAGGCGCCCCTTCATATAAAGAAAAACAATGATCCTTAAGCGCTAGATTTTTACAAATTCCCTGGACTCCACACTAGGATACCCTGTGACGTGGGGTCCAGTCTCTTCCCGAGTAAATGCGTGAGAATGAGGCAGGCCCGGACTGGCCATACGGGCAAATCGGGCAAATGCCCGATGGGCCGGTGTGCCCGACTGGCGGTCGACTTTATTTTCTATTTTAAAAAAATCATCGCAATATATCGATTAAAATAACGTCCTATCGAGGACCTAATTCCATTTATTCATGGACTCTATCTGTAGTAATGGTACCCCCTAGAACTGTGGTCGTCACAATTTCCTGGCGAAGGGCCACATAAGACAATGTGAGGTATCACTGCGGGCCGCACATTCTTGTATCATTTTAGTTGACACTACCAATCTATGGACATATTTTTATCAGCTGTCCAAACGCGATTGCCCGGATTTTGTATAGCAATTGTTACCTGTGACCAATGTGATAGAACTAACTAGCAAACAATTAATTTAAAGCAAGCGAACGGATTGCACGAGTAAGTTTACACCTACCCGCATCTATATAATTAATTTCTTGTGCAAAATCATATTTTGATATTATCTATCTACTGAAATCGTTTGTTTTGTTGCGGGCCGCATAAATATCACCCGAAGGCCGCCATGCGGCCCGCGGCCTTCTGTATGACGACCACTGCCCTAGAGGTTCAGGATTTTTAAATGTTTTTAATTTTCCTGCCTGATGCCATAGTATTAGTAATTACGTTATAATTTGTAGCGTACAGTAAGTACAATCACACTCTAACTAAAATATTTTTAAGGCTTAAAATGAGCCTCTGGGAACTCGTACTACCGCTAGAAACTTAAACATTTTTTACAAAACTTTTTAAATTTTATTCTAGGCAAGATGTAAAAATTTTCGAGCTCGCTTCGTTTGCTCTTGTAACCTAATTTCTCTTGGATCTTTACATTGTCTATTATAAGTCAAGCAATTAACTCCAAGAGGTCGAAACAATTCTAACCTGTCCAAGGCAAGGTATCAAAAATTTTCGAGCTCGCTTCGCTCGCTCTTGCAACCTACTTTCTTTTGTACCTTTACATTGTCTATTATAAGTCAACCAAGTAACTCCAAGAGGTCGAAACAATTCTAGCCTGTCCAAGGCGAGGTGTCAAAAATTTTTCGAGCTCGCTTGGCTCGCTCTTGCATTTTACTTCCTCTTGAATGTTGGCTTTGTCTGCAACTCGACCAAGTATCTCTTGTATAAAGGGTCGAAACAATTTAACCTGTCCAAGGTAGGATGTTTCAATTTGCGAGCTCGCTTCGCTCGTTCTTGGAGCTTTACATCTTTTTGTTTTTAAAATTGTCTCCATAAGTCGAGTAGCAGAGCGGAGAGCTTAAATATTTTTTAGTTCCTAGACTTTTCAAATAAGTCTTCAAATTTATAGCAAATTCGTTTTTACTGGCACCTTTCTGCGCTCCCCCCCCCCCTCTAATTCAAAAACTGGCGGGCCTCGTTTGACAGCGTCGCTATTCTCTTAGTTTCTAGTCTAAAGTCGCACTCTAGCATTTCAGCCTAACATTCTATTTTAGACGTTTCCTTCGGTTGATTCAAAATTTACATAAGTAGTTTTCCTTTCTCTTGAGAGTGGTTAGCCGACCGTCTTTTTAAATGCCCGGGTCGGTTTTGGGTCCCAGTCCGGGCCTGGAGTGAGGTGTTAATGTGTGTTCACGTTGAACTAGCGGCGGAGCGCGCAATTCACTCGCCTGGTGGCCAATTAATAAAAGAGTTCGAAGTTCTAAAGGCTAGAAAAGTATTTTTTTATTAGTTACGTTATACCTATCCTTTGCCTTTTTTTCGTATGGGTTTAAAATTGCAGTTAGGGGGCGCGCTAAAAAACCTCGCCCAGGGCGCTGGTAGTGCTAAAACCGGCACTGCACTTACACATACACACGCACGGACGCTCGACCGTGCGTTCACAGCAATACAATCCTTAGCGTGCCTCTGAACTTATCAACGCTTACTGTACCGCGTGGCACTGCAGTGGGTTTGCGAATTTATTTATTTTCTACATACAGCTCGCTCTGTTGTCAGCTGTTTTGATTTTTTATTAGAATGGCAATGAATAATGATGCCAAGTGAAGTGACAGTGACAGGACAGCTGACAGCACTTTACTTGAATGACAAACAAAATTGTTTTGCAGTTTACATGTTGATGCTGCGATTTTGTTATTACAAAGCTACTAAGCCATCGTAAAGTAACGCAAAGTGCACCTAAAGTCTTACATATTCCCGGGTGAAGTAATACAAATTAGCATTTCGAAGTTTGTAATTATGTCCCATCATCACTGCCATGGGCATGACCATGATCACGGCAACGCCGACGAACTTGGCATACAGTATAACCTGTATGAAAAAATTGATAAAGAAAATTTAGAATGTCTAAACGAAACTATTGAAGGCTCTGGCAAAACTGTTTTCAAATCTTGGGACAAACGGCTTGATAGAACTCATGTGAGTGTAACTAAAACGACCCACTGACCGAACTCTTTCCAAACTGTGGAAGTACCATGAGAACTTTTGAACTACAGGCAAATTAGTTATTAGGACATCTAAAAAATAAACTGTATGGAACTCCTATAAGAATATCTATGTCTAGCAATATTTGAACATGGGTTTCAGAAGAATAGATGTTGTGTTACAACACAACATCTATTCTTCTACCGGTACCTACTATTTTCTAATCTATTTTCTCACAAATACCTATTATTAACTTTCAGTTTGTTGAAAGTGATGCTGATGAAGAGTTACTATTCAATATACCATTCACAGGGAATGTGAAACTTAAAGGAATTAAAATATCTGCTGAAGATTCTGACTCTCATCCTGCAAAGTTAAGATTGTGAGTCTAAGATCATTGAAGCTACTGTAAGTTATTGATTGTAAAGATGTAGATCTAGGAAGCTTTACATGCTATTATTCTTTTTTAAGGTTTAAAAATAAACCCAACATGACATTTGAAGAGGTAACAATGGAACCAGACCAAATATTTGAGCTTCAAAAGGATAGTGAAGGTGTTTTGGAATATTCTCCTAAGTAAGTTTTGCTTTCTTTTTATATAAAGTGCTTCAAAAAAAAAATACATTACACATGACATGAACAAATGGGGTTTTTCTATGATCTATCTATAATATAGCTGTTTTTGTTTTTCAGGATAGTAACCTTTTCTTCAGTTCATCATTTAACAATGCATTTCCCTGCCAATTTTGGTGCAGAAAAAACAATAATATATTACATTGGATTAAAAGGAGAGTTTAGTCCGGGCCACAGACATGGAGTAACTATCTGCACATATGAAGTGAGGCCAAATCTTGATGACCATAAACTGAAAAATATGGATTCCGTAACTAGACACATTGAATGATAATTTAAGTACCCATGAGCAAAATATATGAGACTAAATAAAGCTTCAGAATAATAATTGTATGACTGCTTTGAACTGTAAATAATGTTTTTCATACATAAAATTATAAAATCCACATTATGTGCCTATGAAATCATTTTTTTATTTCTACTAATTTAGAGAGACCCGTTTTACAAAATTTGAATAAATGGCATCACTTTTTTTATCATACTCTAATTTAGAGCCTTGTTTTTAGCTGTATTTAGTGTTGTACTACTGCAATAGGGTAGATGACAAAAAAATCTAATTAGTCCGTCAGATAGATTTCCAAAAAAATGTTGGACACATTTTTTATTTTTTCATGTGAACATAAAATAAAGACGATACACACAAGATACAGTGCGTCGAAAACTCGTGTGACGTCACATTTGAGTACATTTTTTACTCAAATGTGACGTCACTCATGATCTTTGACACGTTTTATTTTCGTAAATTTTTATTGATTTGATAAAACAAAAAACACGTACATAACGAATATTTTTCGATAATCTAACTGACGGACTAAACAGAATCATATTTTTTTAGTCAGTCATCATCCTGCTACTATCCACTAAGCATCGTACCTAGCTGTGTTCCAGTTTGAAGAGTTTAGTGCCGATATTTATTTATTATATAATTTAAATTGCGTAAATAACAGCTTTAACGCCAATGCGATGTTACTACCACCAAGATACAGATACAAGAGACAAAATAAAAATAAAAACAATAAAAAACATTTCAAATACCTACAATTAAAAATCACCTCTAAACCTGTACGATGTAGGTAGCACATTTATCTGCAGGTGTGGTGAGGAGTAAAACCACTGATGAGCTTCTTGCTTCTTTATTTGGAGGAGCGTTTTCTTCTAGAGCAGGGGTCGGCAAGTAATGTTATGTGGGGTCCATACAACGATGGAATTTTTTATCGAGGTCCAAAAAAAACTTGATTATTTTACGAATTAAGTTTTATACTGTAGGTAATCCAATAAACGTTTTATGAAATTTATTAATTATCAGTAAAATTAGTGCGAAAAATTACACCGACGGTTTTTAGACGAAATTTGGTTCACGAGCGGAACACCAAATGCGAAGTGAGTCTTCAAGAGCGTCCATTAATCTCGAACGATGTTTGTTCTTCAAAACATTATTTTTTGAAAATGATGACTCTTCAGGGATCTTTTTATATTCGAGAATTTTTAACAAATTTTCGGTGGTCCCAGGGTCGATCTTACGCGGTCCGCCTGTTGCCGACCGTTGTTCTAGAGCTTGCCGACTACTGTGTCGGTCGATTTTTTTTTTTTTTTTAAGGGACCACTCGCAGATACAACTCGTTAAGGTTGTCAAACTGCTTAACCGGACTATCCTGTGGTGGCCAAAAATTACTTTAAGGCCCCCAGCCAGGGGTGTCGGACAAATAAAATGGCCCTATTTTTATACAGAATTTTCTAAGTAATTGACCAATGAATCGATAACAAATTTCCAAAAAACGCCGAAAAACTAAAATCCAATGAAAACTAGGCAAAAAAGCGGGAAAACATTGTGCAAGTTACCATATGTACCTACTAAGAAACTTGACTGTAATGAGAACCGCGTGACAATATTCGCGTTTTTTACTAACTTTTTCTATGTAAACCTATATAAAACTATATGTTATCGAGGTATAAATATCAAAAACTATCATACAAAAATATAAAATCAACAAAACATATAACATAATAAACTTATATACCTACTCCTAACGCTAAGTCTACTATGTACACAATAATGCAAGAAAACTATTAAAATATAAACTTAAGCTATTTGCAAACGTTTATATACTATTCTATTAGTGCCTATTTACTATCCTAGCGGTGCCAATGTACCTTAAACACCTATATACACCGCTATATCTGTAGCTGTTCACTGTCTTCTTTGTCCCGCGCACAAAACACTATACTATCAGTTTATTTATCACTATTTCACTTTATATACCTACAGTCTGTGCAGTGTCTATGGATCACTACAACTTTACACTATATATTGCACTGTCCCGCACAAAACCTTTTCAATGCAGTCCAGTACATCCGTCCTGTGAACTTCATCAGGCTACAGTGAAATATATCAACCTCATCTGAAATAATATTTAAAAGTTATGGTGCGTGACAAGGGGCAAACTTGTTAAGGTTCGTCCTAGAGGATGGTTCCAGTAGCGTAGGTGTGGGGCGACGCGCACCCCTGTGGCCTACCATGACGTCTTATCGACAATGTCGATTGACGAATTAAATATTACTATTTTAGTTTTATTTTTCAATTTGTCAACCGTTTTAACCCGGTTGGAAGATCGAAGTCAAATAATGTTTTTTATGTATTTTGATTATTTTACAGCATAATAGAGAAATGCGTAACCAACTTTCGTAAAGTAAGTTAATTAAATTTGGGGACTATATTTCTTGTCACCAAAATTTATATTTGTCATCAAGTTGTAAATAAATATCGCCACGAAATATGTTCGTTCTCAGATAAACAAAAAGTGTTCCTAGGAATGAATTATCAAATTAATGTTAATTTATTATGCGTAAAATAAGAGATGGATTACCAATAACATTTTAGTGCATTATATGAATATAAACTTCGTTCTTATAATAATAGTTTTATTACTTAAATAATAGCTTTGTGCTCAGAATGTTATGGTAGATCTGTCACCAAATAAATCGATTATCGATCCCTGACTGCAACTCCTTTTTAGGGTTCCGTAGTCAACTAGGAACCCTTATAGTTTCGCCATGTCTGTCCGTCCGTCCGTCTGTCCGTCCTCGCTTAATCTCTGACCGTTAGTACTAGAAAGCTGAAATTTGGTACCAATATGTATATCAATCACGCCGACAAAGTGGTAAAATAAAATATGGAAAAAAATGTTTTATTAGGGTAGCCCCCCTATAAGTGGGAAGTGATTTTTTTTTTTAATTTCAACCCTAACGTGTGATATATTGTTGGAAAGGTATTTAAAAATGAATAGGGGTTTTCTGAAATCATTTTTTGATAATGTCAATAATTTCGGAAATAATCGCTCCAAAAGTAAAAAACAATGTGTCCCCCCCCCCTCTAACTTTTGAACCATAAGTTTAGAAAATATGAAAAAAATCTGAAAAGTAGAACTTTATAAGGACTTTCTAGGAAAATCATTTTGAACTTGATGGAAACAACAGTTTTTGTACAAAAAAGACAAAAAGTTGTACAAAATAATTTCTGGACTAAGTTTGTAGTATATTCGTATATGCAAGCATTTTTACATAATGGATACCCACCTTTAAACTCATAAGTGGGAACACTTATTGTGACAGACTGGAAACTACGGAACCCTACACTGAGCGTGGCCCGACACGCTCTTGGCCGGTTTTTATTTGTTATTTTGTCACCAACACAGTATTACATTTTATTTTGTTCAGTTATTAAAATCATAGTATTCGTTGCCAATTTAATACATCAATTTATAATTTTAATGAGGTGGTTGATGGCAAACTAGTTTTGCCTAGGCCGACTTGGGGCACCCCGACACGGATAGATTAGGTTAGAAGTGGTTATTTTTTTATAAACCATTCAGAATAGGAACCCCGTGAAGCGGGTCTCCCTCGACTCGGATGCAAGAGCATAACAGTTCAATTTATGGTGGTCAATAATTTTTTTTTGGTTTTAATTTCACGATAAAATGTGGATTAATTTTGGTGATTATTTACTAATTTTGGCAATCAAAAGTGATTTTATTGCCGTTACATTTTGCTAAATCTGGTGGTTCGTTAATTGTACGCCGAAATTTTATTTAAATATATTTATACTACTTGTGGAAATTAAGATCCTTGGGGGAGGCATATGTCCAGTTAAGTAGTAGACTCTTTTGGTTGAAACGATGATGACGACAACCCTACATTTTGTTGGAACTATATGATTTTTTTTAGTGACATACTTAATATATAATTTATTGGTGATCTCTTTATATTAGTATGCTTAAATACTTATTAGGACAAACCTTTTATATTACATACAAAAACATTTATTTGGTACTAGACCCTATATCTTTATGATTTTAGGTGATTTATTGTGGAATTGATATTATATTGTTTGGTGACTATATTTTGGTGACAAATCTATTATTTTGCGGGCAAACCCTTTTATTTTAGGAACGCAAAACTAATTAAATTGGTGATAGCTTAAATGATACCCATTAAATTTCAGGTTTAATCGGTGGAGTGTTTTTAGCTTTGAATGATCGTTTATTATGCCTTATCCTCGTGCTACTAACTACTGTTTCAATAGGCCCTAGCAGCCTAAACCAACATAACTGGATATTTTATTGTTTTAATTTACTTCATAATATATTTTTTAGCTATATATTGTTTATTTTTATTATAATAATATATTCTGGACATTATTTATATTGAATTATATTCAGGACCCCAAAAAAATGTACACAATCATAAATGAAAGATTCGATAACTTTCCGATTTAGTCAATTACTAGCGTACTTATGCTTTTGCACAGCACAACGATAGCTAGTGATGTTTTTGTGTGGGTAAGTTGTACGGTGCATGGTAAATACACGCTGTGCTTGATGTCATAAGTTTTATAATTGATTGCGTAGTACGTTCAGTTTTAAGAAATGCGGGTGTGTGCGCGACTGCTTATCTATTACTTTTACTGAACTGCATGTGTAGTAGTTGCCGTGTGGTAGGGGCAAAGTGAAGACACAGGGTTCCGATACATTTTCGTCTGGCACTAGACGTCCTTTATAGCTCCGTCTCTTACCCACACTGGAACAAGATTAAAACGATCCTGCTTTAAGACGTCATGGTAGGCCACCTGCAACTGGGTGGCGCGCGCAGCCCCAGCTCCGCTAACAGATCGGGGTGGTGCAGCCAGCCGCGCAGCACCCGAAACACGAAGTTATACAGAGCGAAGTCCCTGAACACCGCCTGTATGTACCATAACATCCCTATTACGAAGAGACTCTGGTACATGAGCGGGAAGAAGGGATAGACTCCGTACTGCTTAAAAAACAAAAAAAAAACGGCCAAGTGCGGGTTGGACTCGCGCACCGAGGGTTCCGTACAAACTTGTAAGTATTTTATCTTATTAAACTACATATTCACGGTTTCCAGATTTTTTCCTTTACATGTGCTGTAAGACCTTGCTTTTTGCTGATTCTATGTCAACGGGAACTACCATATAGGTTTTCGACCCAAAACCTATAGTGTACTTCCGGTTGACCCAGAATTGACAATTTTGGTTACAAACAAGGTTGAAATTTAAGGTATGTACATTTTGGGACTTACAAGTTTTCGCGAAAATCTAAATTTGCCCATATCTTTTTATCGTGTTGACTCAGGAGACTCAGGACCTTGATTTTATACACCTAATGGGACCACAGACTTCAGTATCTGGTATAAATTTCAACTTGCTACCTTAGGTCGACCCGTTCCTGAGAAAATAGGTGGTGACACAGACAGACAGACGGACAAGAGAGTGATCTTTTAAGGGTTCCTTTTTAGGGTTCCGTACCCAAAGGGTAAAAACGGAACCCTATTACTAAGACTTCGCTGTCTGTCCGTCTGTCTGTCACCAGGCTGTATCTCATGAACCGTGACAGCTAGACAGTTGAAATTTTCACAGATGATGTATTTCTGTTGCAGCTATAACAACAAATACTAAAAACAGAATAAAATTAATATTTATATATATTTTCCCATACAACAAACGTGATTTTTTTGCCGTTTTGTCTAATGTATAGATAATGGTACAGAACCCTTCGTGCGCGAGTCCGACTCGCACTTGGCCGGTTTTTTTACCTTTTGAGGTAGGTAAGGAGCCTTAAAAAACGAGGGAATTTGTTTTGGATTCTTTCCACCATCATACTGTATTTTGCCTCATGTAGGGGCTCCAAACCATAGCACTCGGTTCAAGACGGTTCCGTACCGTACCAGCGCATTGTACATAAGTATAACCACTGCCATAGGTATTATGAAAGTCTGCACTGGTGTCGATTCTGTTGTGCACAAACTAAACTTAATTTAGGCTATTGCTATCTTTTTCTCTCTAATAAAACGAGAAAGAGACGGACGTAATTTAGAGCTGTCAAATTAAGTTGGAACTAATATTTCTATACAAATGAAGGGTACACGTAAAAACATGTCGACTAAAAACACGGTGAAGCGCAAGGCATAAACCAGTTTGACATCTCTAACTTAGTTCATAGCTATAGCCGTCCTTTTCTCGCACTGCCTTTTAGTATAAGATAGCAATAGCCTAAATTAAGTTTAGTTTGTGCACAACAGAATCAACACCAATGTCTGTGTCTGTGAGTATAAATCCAAGAAGTACTTTTTTTTGGAAGGACTTGCGGCATATGTCTAAGATGTGCTTACGAAGCATTAATTCTGGAACCATCTCCACCCCACCCCCATTGCAGATCCCGTCTCAGAGTGTCTCGTTACATGACTGCGGCTTTCATCTAATACTGATGAAGCATAGGTACCGCATTTGGAATCGTTAAAACCTAACTCATTATCTATACTCCACTGCACTACCCTATCAATATCCTGTTGAAGCCGTTCACAGTCCTAAGTATCTGCTACCAACAGGAATGACTTGAAGTCGTCTGCGAATAGCAAACACTTTGCTTCCTTTAAAACTTCCGGGAGATCATTGACCATCAGAATGTTGTAGCAGTGCCCGCTTCGTTGGGAGACGGGGAAGCTGGTCCTCATTCGGAATCCGGGGCACCCTGCGGACTCTCCGTCCGCATACCGGCCCGTGGTGCTGCTCGACGAGGTGGACAAGCTCTTTGAAAGAGTAATTGCAAACCGCCTCGCCGAGCACCTTGCGGGGACGGGGCCGGATCTTGCGGAACACCAGTTCGGTTTCCGTAAGGGGCGCTCTACGGTGGACGCCATCATGTGCGTGGGAGCCCTCACGACGGGGGATGCGGTGTCCAGGGGTGGGGTTGTCTTGGCGGTGTCTCTCGACATCGCCAACGCCTTCAACTCTATGCCCTGGAGCTGCATAAGGGAGGCACTCCGGTATCACCGGGTGCCGACCTACCTCCGTCGAGTGGTCGGGGACTACCTGACGGATAGAGCCGTCATCTATCCTGGTCGCAACGGAGACTGGAACCGGCGAGAGATGTCGTGCGGTGTTCCGCAGGGATCGGTTCTAGGGCTGTCCTTGTGGAACATCGGGTACGACTGGGTGCTGCGCGCCGATCTCCCTAGCGGTGTCAGCGTAGTTTGCTACGCTGACGACACGCTCTTGCTGGCACAGGGGAGGTCGCACGAGGCGGTGGCCGAAGCTATGGCACGCGGGGTTGCGATAGTCGTTGAGAGGATCCGGCAACTGGGTCTCGAGGTGGCACTGCACAAGTCCGAGGCCATGTGCTTTCATGGGCCTCGGACTGCGTCACCGACGGGATCCTTACTCACGGTAGGAGGGTTATCCATCGGCGTCGAGTCGACTTTGAAGTACCTAGGACTCGTTCTCGACAGCCGGTGGAACTTCGTGGAGCACTTCCGTCGTTTGGCCCCCAAACTGGAACGGACTGGGGCTGCCTTCAGGCGGCTGCTGCCCAACCTGGGGAGGCTCTACGCAAGAGTCGTGCGGTCCATGGCCCTTTACGGGGCTCCGGTGTGGGCGCGTTCCTTGAGGCTGCGTGCCGCCCACTACCTGAACGCGCCCCAAAAGGTGGTAGCCGGAAGGCTGGCCCGTGGGTACCGCACGATCGCCCGGGAGGCGGCGAGCCTCCTTGCCGGATTGCCGCCATGGGATCTGGAGGCGATAGTCCTCGCGCGCCTGCATGAATGGCGCGCGGAGGCGCTACGCCGGGGGGAAACTCCGCTGCCGCGACAAATTGTCGCTCAGCGGACAGACTTCCGGCGGGATCTCTTGGCGACATGGAGAGAGCGACTGTCGCAAGCCCGTGCAGGGCACGCCACGACAGTGGCGATAAGTCTCCTCTTTGAGGAGTGGCTTGAGAGACGCCACGGCGTCCTTACCTTCCACCTGACGCAGGTCCTCACCGGACACGGTTGTTTCGGGAGGTTCCTGCACCGCATCGGGCGGGAGGAAACGTCCGGGTGTTTCCACTGCGAGGATCGACCGGAGGACACGGTGGAGAACACGGTGGAGAACACGTGGGCGGAGCACCGCCGTGTCCTCGAAGCGGCGATTGGCGGCGGCGGCCTCTCGCGTCCGGCCCTGGTCCAAGCCATGGTCCGGAGCGAGACGGAATGGGACGTCGTCACCTCCTTCTGCAAAGCAGTAACGCTAGAGAAGGAAGTGGCGGAACGTGGGAGGGAGAGAATCTCACAGCGTCCCGGCCGCCGCGGGAGACGCGCCGGGCGTCGGGGGCCACCACGTGGCCCCCGGCCACCGTAGGCGCGGGCCTGTGGACGGTGAGCTATGGGCTAGCTCGCCGTCCGTCTGTCTCATGACGACAGGCTGTGTCGACGGCGCGTTCGTGTTCCACGCGCGCCTCAAAGAGAGTCAGCAAAAAGGAAGGGGTCCGCAAGGACCAATGCCTGCCGGGGTTGCGGGACTGTTCGAAAGAGATACCGTGGCCCTGGAACACAAAGGGCGATGAAGGAACATGGATGGGTTTTAGTCAGTAAAAGTCTGACACTCCCTCCTGCTCCGCCCAGAGCGGGAGGAGTCATTTGATGAAGTCCCATCCGAAAAAAAAAAAGGCTTGGAGACGTATCCATCGGTATTCGACGTACTGCCGGCGAACGCCAAGGTAGTTCTCGAAGAATTGCAAAAGATGCGGTGTGAAACCAAACGCTGCAAACTTAGCCAACAGCACATCGTTGTCGACGGTTTTGAATGCCTTCTGAAAGTTGAAGTACACGGTATCCACCTGCCCCCAGCGTCAACACCGGCGACAGTTATGTCATGCATGAAATACAACAAGTTACTCCCCGTACTTCGAACAGTCTGGAAACCGTGTTGAGCATCTCGGTCAGGCGAGAAGTTACTTGATTTGAAATACGCTCTTGCAACACCAACTGAAACACAGTGAGTGTTTCATATGATGATTTCAATATTGTCTTGGTGGTGGACAGAATCTGCAACCCGTGCCTTTTTTGCCATTTAATATAATCAAGAAATTTGTGTGGTACTAGGTACCACTAAACAACCCGACTACTGATAAATCACGCTCTAAAAATTCGGGGTTTATAATCTAAATCGACTCCTATTGTTTCAGTCGGTTATAATGTAGCCTATGTCACCCAGGCCATAATAACAAATCGATTGACACCTTATTGATCAAAATCGGATTAATAGTTTAGGCGCTACGGAGAAATATATGTCAATACAAACATACATACATAGACTGCGAAAATCGTAACCCTTCCTTTTGGCTTAGCCGTAGTCGGGTAAAAAGATAACATTAATATTTCCCTAGGTCGCTTTTTCGCTCTACTGAAGGCAGCCTAAGGCGAGCCTCAGCCTTAGGCTCCCTGAAAAAAAAAAACCTATCACTGGATACCGGGTTTTTTTTATAACTTAGCATCAGTCAATGTCGTAACTTCACAACTTTGTTTGACTCAATCAAAGTGGAGATATGAGAATTGTGCCACAAGCAGGCAGTGCAACTCTCGCTCTGGAAAGTGTTTGAGCCGCTTCCCGTTTCTGTGCTAGCCACAAATGGCACGGTGGCGGCGGCGTCCCTTTAGCCAGCACATGATTGCTAAGTCTTTCTTCTCCAACTAGGTACTACGAGTATAATACCATTAATTTACCCTTTCTTTTATTAGTGATTAAAAGGTCAACATTATTTGTCGAAATAAAATACAGGGTATTTTTAATTGTTTTATTATTACTCTATTCGCATCTAGGTCGATAATATTATATTTACAACACTATTAATAAAGTGCTTTATTTATTGCTAGGACTAAGTCCGGGCACAGTTTTACAATCCCGTGGTCCTGGTAAACATTTAATGTTATATGTGACTTTAATTTCCAGGAAACAAATATAATGAAGTTAATTGAATAAATATTAGATACTAGGTAGTACGTCACCTATTTTCCAGCGAACAGGTAGGTCCACTTCAATTAGAAAAAAAAACTGAATTAAGGTACAAAAAGCTTACATTTAGACTTCATATTTCATTGTAATATAATTAGATTATAAAATATATAATAACATATATTTCATTTTAAATTGCTTGCATGACAATTGATTTGTGATAATAGATTGCGATAGTAGGTATTTACTATGTAAAATTATGAACAAAATTAATTAAGTTAAATACTAGATAGTTACATAGTTATACATACTTATTTAATTTTGGCAGTGATATCATACTCTATCCGTATTCTCTTCTTTTTTTAATAACTTTATAGAAACATCACAATATTTTAGTCCTAGAAATAACGTTTCAAGTGAATCTCAAAATGATTGTTGAGTCTCTTCACTGTCGGCGTCTTCCTCGCACCCCGCGACGATAATATGGCCGGCGAGGGTTGTACCCCGGGCGATACGGCCGGCGAATAGCTGCGTTCGGTACTGAGTTCAAGTCCCCTACCGGCACCGTTGGCAGGCGTACCGAGCTCTTGTGCGGCACCGGCCAATTTCTTATGCATACAGCACACCTGTGTAACAAAAATTTTGTGAATAGGTTTCAGCAAAACATAGCTGCCTGCCGCTATCTAGCAATGGGGGCTATCGTTTTAGAGCTCACCAGATGGCGCACTGTCGAGTAAGGTCCTGTCAGTAATTCTATTCAATACTTTAAAGCACCAATAACTTCATAAAAATGTTTATTTTATTACGTATAACAACATAGTGTAAGCTTTAGATATATATTTACAATATTCTTCCTAAAATTAGCAAGCATGAAACATTTAAAAATCATTCTACCTCCAAGTACTAACAATATTATGATCCTAAGTTGCTACTTAAAATCTTCAAGTCATAATTATTCCTGCCCAAAGGATATAGCTGAATTATTTAAAAATCAATTCGCCATTAAGTCTACACTGGGGCCGCCGTGCGGGGTGTTCGATGCTGGACCCGAGCATGCAGAGGTGACAACTGTCATTCTTGCAAAGGAAATCAGGCACATTATACAGAAGATGACAAGAGGCAAATCGCCAGGTCATGACGGGCTCAGTATCGAGCACCTGCAACATGCTGGTCCCCACCTACCTCGAGTGCTGGCACTTCTATTTAATCTGTGCCTGAATCATTCACATCTTCCGCCTGATCTAGTGCGAACTCTGGTGGTGCCCGTGATCAAAAGTAAGACTGGAGACGTATCGGATAAGTCTAACTACAGGCCTATTTCACTTGCCACCGTCATAGCCAAGGTACTTGACAGCGTGCTCAACTCACATTTAAATAAACATGTGCAGCTCTGTGACGCTCAATTTGGATTCCGGCCTGGGTTGTCAACGGAAACAGCTATTGTTAGCTTGAAGCATGCTGTCAGGTATTATACGGCTAGAAATACACCTGTATATGCGGTTTTCCTTGACCTGTCCAGGGCCTTTGATCTTGTTCCATACGATCTTCTTTGGAAAAAACTAGACGAGACGACGCTGCCCCCAGAGTTTACATTACTCCTCAAGCACTGGTATCTGAACCAGGAGACTCAGGTGCGATGGGCGGGTGAGCTGTCGGAGCCATGCCGGCCGGAGTGCGGGGTGAGGCAGGGGGGCCTATCCTCCCCTTTGCTCTTCGGTCTGTATGTCAACGCACTGATTGAGCGACTCAGCAGCACGCATGTCGGATGCTACGTTGATGGAGTTTGTTTTAATAACATTAGCTATGCGGATGACATGGTGCTGCTGGCTCCCTCAATCGGTGCTCTCCGGAAGCTACTCAATGTGTGCGAGTCGTACGCTGTAGCACATGGACTGATCTACAATAGCAGTAAGACAGAATTCATGGTCTTCAGGTCTGGTACCAGGTGTCCCACTACAGTCCCTTCTCTTCTAATGAAAGGTCACCCGATAAACAGGGTATATAAATTTAAATATCTGGGCCACCTGGTGACGGATGACCTAAAAGATGATCTGGATTTAGAGAGGGAACGCAGAGCATTATCAGTTAGGGCAAATATGCTGGCACGCCGGTTCTCTCGATGTACAGCTGCAATTAAAATAGTCCTTTTTAAGGCATACTGCACATCGCTGTACTCGGGAGCCCTGTGGTTCACATATACCCAAAAAGCTTATAATGCTCTGCGTATCCAGTACAATAATGCGTTCAGGGTATTGTTGCGACTGCCACGCTTCTGTAGTGCCTCTGCAATGTTTGCCGAGGCACGCACTGAAAGTTTTGATGCGTTGTGGCGTAAAAAATCTGCCTCGCTACTCCACAGGCTGCGTGGCAGTCCCAACACTATCCTGCAATCGATAGCCGCCCG
This sequence comes from Xestia xanthographa, assembly GCA_905147715.2. Classification (NCBI taxonomy): domain Eukaryota; kingdom Metazoa; phylum Arthropoda; class Insecta; order Lepidoptera; family Noctuidae; genus Xestia; species Xestia xanthographa. The sequence continues at coordinate 15,592,445 of LR990655.1, read as the reverse complement.
GGCAGACAGCCCGCTAGTGTGGGCGCTAACTAATCGCACCCGATCTGTTTTAGTTATTAAGTACTAACATAGGCTAAGTTATATTGTTACTAACACAGTGGACCTCTTTGTAGTCTGGTAAATAAATAATAATAATAATAATAATAATAATAATAATAATAATAATAATAATTAATCAGGAATGGCTCAATCTAGAACACAATCGTGAGTATTAGTATAAATACGTGATAAAAAAGCACACAACGCGCGAACACTCTATGACATCTGACATTTTGGAGGACCTTAGTCTACACAAGCGCCTCTAGCGGCAAATTCACACGCGATAGCCCCCATTGGGGTCGGGGGGCTTTCGGGACCAGGACCGCGGTCCCGGATTCCCCTTAAATATTTTTGAGTGGTATTTTGGGACCACAAGAAAACAAAAGTTAGAGTACAGTAAGCTGAAATAATATTGTGATCAACAATTACATGAATTTATTTTCAAGACGGGGTATTAGAAAAAAAAAAAATCTGGTGTGCTAGTAATACTTTGTTAGGCCAAAAACCAACCACCAAACTGCAGACAGTTCCTACGGGGCTTTTGTACCTACATAATATACAACCTAAGTACCTAAGTACATAAGGAATAATTGAATTTAAGCATAATATTATTATACCTATTTGTAGATACGATTTGCTTTGCTTACCTGCTAACTTTAGAGACTTGGTCTGCCTTTAAGGTTTGCTGTTCTGGTTTCTCGAACATTCTGTAATCATCGATTACTGAAAGCCAGTAGGAAATGGCCGTTGCGAAGAAGTTGCAGCGACCGAGTCCGTTGCATTCGATGAAGGGCCGCGAGCGGAACTGTCTCATGCACGATCCGGGAGATATAAGGCTTTGTCCTGTTGCGTGACGCGCTCCAGCTGTGTGCTGTAAACCATAAGATACAAGTTAGTGCAACTGTTTCGTTTCACACATATTCTTTTATTGTCATGTTTCCATGTTCTCCAGTCGTTCCTTACCAATGTGTCCTTTCTCACTAGCATTAAACAACACCTAAACGAAATTCTTCATGTTTTGCTCAGTAGGAATTTCAACGCTTAACGTGATAAGAGTTGAAAAATTCCATCGGAGCATTTTTGCTAGGCATGTGCATGTCGCCTAACGCCTATAGTTTGAAAAAACCGGCCAAGAGCGTGTCGAGCCACGCTCAGTGTAGGGTTCCGTAGTTTCCCGTCCGTCACAATAAGTGTTCCCACTTATGAGTTTTAAGGTGGGTGGTTTTATCCATTATGTAAAAATGCTTGCATATACGAATATACTACAAACTTAGTCCAGAAATTATTTTGTACAACTTTTTGTCTTTTTTGTACAAAAACTGTTGTTTCCATCAAGTTCAAAATAATTTTCCTAGAAAGTCCTTATAAAGTTCTACTTTTCAGATTTTTTTCACATTTTCTAAACTTATGGTTCAAAAGTTAGAGGAGGGGGGACACATTGTTTTTTACTTTTGGAGCGATTATTTCCGAAATTATTGACATTATCAAAAATGATTTTAGGAAACCCCTATTCATTTTTAAATACCTTTCCAACAATATATCACACGTTAGGGTTGAAATTAAAAAAAAATCACTTCCCACTTTACATATAGGGGGGCTACCCTAATAAAACATTTTTTCCATTTTTTATTTTACCACTTTGTCGGCGTGATTGATATACACATTTACCAATGTGGAAAAAAAAAAATTGGTACCCCAAATTTCAGCTTTCTAGTGATAACGGTCACAGAGATTAAGCGAGGACGGACAGACGGACGGACGGACAGACATGGCGAAACTATAAGGGTTCCTAGTTGACTACGGAACCCTAAAAAGGTGCCTATTACTTTGGCCAACTGACACGTCAAAAAAAGTTTGCGATCACTTTGAAAAATCGAAATCTTTTTTGTTACGGTAGATTATTTATGATTTCTTTTTCTTTTTAAATTCTTTATTTAAAAATATAGATTTATATTTTTTAATTTCAAACAGGGTATTTCTATTTAAAGAAAATACACAACAAAGATTTTTTTTTTTGATAAAGGTCAATAAAAAAAAAAAAACAATTTATGCTAGTGATCACACAAACTTTTCTTGATGTGTGTATAGGCCTACCTATAGGTATTGCACCAGTGCACTTTGACTTTTCAACAAAATGACAGTGCAACAGCTAGATCCCATTCCTTAAATAAATCACTATATGTGTGTACCATAACCATTCTTACCATTAAGAAACTGTATCCTTGCCACAACTCTCTCCAGCCATTGGGACACTCAGGTACTAAGTTGCTTTGGCTATGAATGGCGATAGTTCTTGTGGGTGCTTCGCATACCTGGCATCTGAAATTGGAAATAAAGAATATACTTTTTGTGTGTCCAATATATTTAGTAGGCAGGTGACTACTAGCTTTTGATCTCGGCTTCACTCTCGTTATTTAAGTACGCAAATTAACCCATGGGAACGTTTTAAATGTAGCTTACCACACCTGGGGATAATGTAGCTTCCCTTTAGTGGAAGAATTTAGAACGTTTTGTTTCATACAAAACTTCTTTGAACTGATGCCATCTAACGATTGATACACGTTTTATGCGTGTCTGATCAAATCAAAGTTGTGCCGAAGATGCTATCAGTGAATGGACTTTAACTTTGATGGCTTCTATCTCGGAAACGGGACACTTTAGAACATTTTTTTAATACAAAACTTGTTTGTATTGATACCAGCTATCGGTAATAAGCGTGGCCGCTACTTTGAAAAAAAAAAACCTAAAATAGCGGAAATTAATCCGGCCAAAAATTCAAACCCCTTTGACCCAATTCCCGGTTTCCGATTGACCTGAGAAATAAAATGACGTCGCTCAAAAGCGCGTTTTTTTTTTTAAATTTTACTATTTTAATTATCACATTAGGATTGTTTTGGTGGAACAATCATTATTTGTGTTGTGTGTCTACCTAACGCCTGTACTAACGAATCTGGCTCTTCCCTTCTTTATAATATAAGTATATTAAGTATCTTAGAACGCGTCGTCAACTCAGCGCGGACATGTGCAGTGCTACGACCGACGTCGAATCGTCGACATATGGCCAGCCTCTGTGGTCTAAATCTAAATATTTTTTCCTAATTAGTCCTGCCCTTAACTGACTAAGCAATTATGTACCTACGACTATAATTCGAACAATCAATTTAATTTAGTACTGTTGGAGTTTACAATTATTAGTATGTAATGAATCCTTACCTGGATATATAATTCCCAACATCTTTAGCTTGTATGGGTGTCATAGACATAGGCATAGGTTCCGGAGTTGATAACCAAAAACTGTAATCTTCACGCTGAGCGAAATTGCAGATTTCGTTGAAGTTGCAGAACATGTAAGGCATAGTCGAAAATTTGCGCAAACAGCTTCCTGAGGCACCTAACGGAATAAAAAATTGCTTTATATTATAAGTCCAACTTTTATTTTATGAAACTATCTTAAGCATAATTATCTAATAACTTACCTAGATCTTGTCCATGTGCTTTTCCGTCTGCAATAATATGAATAAGAGAATATCCGCTCCAAAGGGGAGAAGTTCCCGACGGACACTGTGGAATCATTCTTTCTTGTGAGTGAACAGCAAAATAAAAGCCTCTAGATTTAGGTACTGGCTGTATAGCTGGAGGGCCAGCTTCTCCCACAGCTCCACGATATCCTTCGAAGCCCTGTAATCCTTTTATGCCCCTCAAACCTTCTCGTCCCATTAACCCTGGGGCTCCAATCTGGCCGGGGAAGCCATCATCTCCTCTCATTCCTTTCTGTCCTGGTATACCATTAGTTCCAATTTCACTTGGTTTACCATTTCTACCCGGCCGCCCATCATATCCACGCGGGCCTATGTCACCTCTTTCTCCAGGTTTAATTTCAGAATCAGCTAAGAAGTCACCTGCATCACCTTTTATGCCTTTAATGCCAAGTGATCCATATGGCCCTTCTTCGCCTTCGTCACCCCTAAATCCTTTAAATCCTGGCGCACCCACTTGTCCTTGCCGCCCAGGTGTACCAGAATCACCTCCATCTCCTTTTTGTCCTCTAGCGCCATTGAACCCTGGATATCCTTGTTCTCCTCGTGGACCTTGAGGATTGTACGAGTCGCCAATTTCTCCGGCATCCCCCTTAAAACCTCTACTGCCAATCATTCCAACTGGTCCTGGATTTCCTGGTCGTCCAGATATACCTCGAGGCCCTGGTGCACCATCCATTCCGAACATACCTTTTGGTCCTTCGAATATGAGACCCGGTGGACCACGTAACCCATCAGGGCCATTAAAACCATATTCGCCAGGTTTACCCTTCTGTCCCCTTGCACCGGGCCATCCGGGAAGACCATCAATTCCAAGATTTCCTTGTTCTCCCCGTGGGGCATTTTCTCCGTTTATACCAGCGAGACCAGGTGGTCCTTGATCACCCGTTAAACCGCGGTAACCAATTGAACCCATTTCACCTCTTTCCCCTTGGAAGCCTTCTTCTCCTTGTTCACCTTTGATACCTTGGAGTCCATAAAATCCTGGTTCACCGAAATCTCCTTTGGCACCTGGAAGACCTTCCATGCCCATATCACCGATATCACCGGGTGTAGGGGGAACGAACGCAGTAATACCAATATCACCTCGCTCTCCTTTAGTTCCAGGCATGCCCGGGCGTCCACTTAAACCTAAGGAGCCGACTTCTCCTGGACGTCCTGGAGAACCTATGCGTCCAGGTCTACCATCGAAGCCTCTGTCACCTTTTCTACCAAGAAAACCGACAGCTCCTTGTTTTCCATGTTGACCTTTGCTTCCAAATCCTCCCGTCCTTCCAGGGCGACCAGGTGTTCCAGATAAACCTTTGTCACCTTCTTCACCCTTTTCTCCAACAAGACCGAAATCACCCATTTCACCTTTCCTTCCCACACTTCCAAATCTACCTGGGTATCCCGCATTTCCTTTATCGCCTTTTGATCCTGGTGGGCCTGCAATACTTAGTCCTGGTGACCCTGAGTCACCTATTGCACCTTTAAAACCTTTAAAACCGGATCTCCCAGGTGTTCCATTATAACCAGGTGTTCCTTGGTCACCTTTCAGACCTCTTGCGGCATCGTCACCTCTAATACCTTTTAGACCAGGAAATCCATAATCTCCTCTTGCTCCTTTAAATCCGGGACCGCCGTCATTGCCATCAAGACCTGGGAGTCCTACATCACCGGTAAAACCCTTAAGACCAGAAGATCCTTCTGGTCCAGTTTTACCAGGCGATCCGTCAAATCCTAAAGAGCCCGTGTCTCCACGATCTCCTGGAGCACCTGTGGTTCCGACAATTCCTTCTCTGCCCGGAAACCCGTCTTGACCCGTTGCTCCATCTTCTCCGTGCATGCCTCGAAAGCCAGTGGGTCCTACGTTTCCCTTCATTCCATTTGGACCGTTATCGCCCATTATTCCATGAGCACCTTGTAAACCCGGCTCTCCAATCAAACCTATTCTTCCAGGCCGTCCAGGCTGACCAGCTAAGCCTGGAGCTCCTCGTATTTCTATTCCGGGTATTCCTTTTCTTCCCTGTTGGCAAAAATTATATTTTTTTGTGACATATCTATAAGAGTATAAATACAAACAAACTATTATAGCGTGATTGTAGCTTTAAGGTAACGAAAAACCTAAACATTTTTTTTAAACTTAGTAAATATGACCCGGGAATGGAACTGGACGATAAAATTGGGTTCGCCAAGTCCCTATTTTTTCCACGGAATTTCTGCTTTATATAATGATAATACAATAAAAAGGTGTTGCATCTAATATAACGTATTAATAATTCGTATATTTACCTGAGGCCCTTGTGGTCCATCGGGACCCTGATCTCCTGTTAGACCCTGCTGTCCTTTATTTCCCATAGACCCTCTTCTTCCTCCAATGCCCGGATAACCTGCATCACCATCTTCGCCTCGTCCACCGGCCAGACCATCAAAACCTTTTTCACCGGGTATGATGGCCAAACCAGCATCGCCACGTGTTCCTTTCTTTCCGTTATTACCCGCTGCACCCGCAGACCCTGGTTCTCCTTGGCTGCCAGGAATACCGAAAGGCCCTATACTGCCTTTCCTTCCAACAAATCCTTTATAACCTTTCAAGCCCGGGAAAGATCTGCCAGGTGGGCCTTGATCGCCGTGTAAACCCGGGGTACCGTCGTATCCCAAGTCACCTCTTTCTCCCTTCATTCCAATGATACCTGGGAAAGTGTTGTGTTGAAGTTAAAACCCTACATACATAATATTAACTCCAATTCGCTTCTAAACTCCTGTTTCTATGTTGCATAGGCGTAAATCAATAAGTATTATTTAGTAATAAATGTAAGTATACCTTTAAGTCCAGGCACTCCGGGGAAACCTTTGGGGCCTTTGGCATTAATTCCATGATCAAGCGATTCTCCGACTTCACCGGGGAGACCAGGTTCTCCAACCTCACCAATTTCACCCCTGCAATGTATTCATATGTGTTATGAACAAAGCACAAGCATACAGTAAATAATGAATTGAGCTCCCCAACAAGGTCGGCTTTGTCAAACGTGTTCGAGAAAATGTCAACTATTTCCTGAGGATTTGATATTATTTTTTTTATCTATTTTCAAAAGAATGTCCTTACTACTTCCACGTTTCAATTGAGTGTTCCTATGTCTATTTATAACTCCCCATATAGCTTTTGAAGAATCATTTGCTTTTTCCAGTTCTTTCCTAACCGATATACGTCTGGCTTTTTTCAACATAGTTGGGAAAAGGCTAGGCAGATGATGATGATGATGATACGTCTGGCTTTTTTTAAGACTGATCTATATCTAATTATATTTTTTATTTATTTTTATTTATTATATTACTGATATATATTCTAATGTAAGTTTCTACATACATCCTTTTTCCATTTCCTCATTGCAAGTCATCTTACCTATGTTTTGAAGTATGAATCGCTTAATTTTGGTTGATACTCTTATACATTTGTAATCCGTGGCGATTTAGATTTTTTTTAAGATTATCACTTTTCTTTTCTTTTTTTTTAAACTACAGCGAAATATTGGCCAAGTTTTTTTAGAAATCCATTTAAACCTAAAAAATTATCGGTGTAGGAACAGAGGTCAACAGTGTTCTTACACAGACTAACCTTCTTCAAGGTCTGTGCAGTCTCAGGTAATCCCAATCGAGGGGGACGAGACGCGCTGATTGTTGTCCCGCATTCAAACTTTCTTGACAAGACGAAGAAATGCATAATCCAATGTTTGTTACCACTTAGTAACAAATCGGTATGTCTAGTGCCAATACGCTTGCTTGTCAGCATTTGTGTATCAAAATCAAAAATATTCGGGTTCAACATTTTTGTATGAAAAATTCCCAATGGCTAGTCTTTTAAATCTCTCTGTTGTCGCGACTAACTGCGCCAGTTTGTAAACCTCCATACAAGTTAATTGACACATCCAACATAAGCGAATTCGTAAATATCTTGGAATATCTGTATGTCAGTATTGGTTTCTTAGCGCTCGTTCCCTTCTGTCTACACCGCAATGAAAAGCGTATAAAGTTATACCTAGTACTACTAGCTGTTGCTTACGACTTCGTTCGCTTGGAATTTTTTTTGTGTATGTGTGAAGCTAAAAAATAGCCTACGACCTATTCTCAAACCTACCAATTACCAAATATACTTACACAAAAATTTCATATAAATCGGTCAAGACGTTTCGGAGGAGTTCGATAACAAACACTGTGACACAAGATTTTTATATATACGTTCTATCGAGGACACTCCTGCCTAACCACCACTAAGCTAATATTTGCTTGCACTTACAACATAGTAACGCTCTCTAGCCCACTTTGTAAAAATAATGAATGAAAAGATACAAACCTATCGGCCGAGCGCACTGACGACGCCCGCCAAACGAGAGTTATTGTTATTTTGCGCACCAAAGTTGACGCTTTCCTAATAGGCCAAAACTGTAAGGGGGCGTGGCTCGGCGCCTCCGCATGATTTAAGCGAAAAAAATTTTAATTGATCAGGCGGAAAAGACCACGACTGTACATATATGAAGATGTAGTATTATGTATGGTTTTCATCATAAAATGTTTTTTGACACATTTTACAGTAACATTACAAAGTCATACAAGGCGGAGACGACAACACGACAATATATTAAAACATTGGTTGTTAGTTCATGGGATTTTTTTAACTATCAAATAAATGCTAACATCAAAATTAAAAACCTAACCTAACCGGATGCAGCTGAATGCCAGTATTTTACATGGAGCGACTGCCTATCTGACCTCCACTAACCCAAATAGGATACCCCTTGGTAAGACTAGTTGTCAGACTTTCGTGCCACTGATTACGTATAACGTCTGTCAAAGATCTACCAGGACCAATGCCTTAACGTGTTTTCCGAGGCCCAGTTTGTAATGGGTCGTCACTGGTCACCCATCTACGGACCAACCTAGGCAAGCACTGCTTTACCTAAATATCGACCCGAGCGGTTGTATACCACTCGTAGCAGCCACTCGCGTTGCTATTTAGGATTAGTTTAAAAAACTAGGCTTAACGAACCGCGGTAAGCTTAAACCGCGTATCTTTGTTAAACCGCGGAGAGACAGGTGGACTTGGTTTAACTATAAGAAATTCTTGTTTTACTACGGAACGAATTATTGTTTCAATTTTATATCAATACGTATAATACGTATTAATAACAAGTTACTATTGTAAGTTAATTTGTATGCAAGTTAATTTTAGTAAAAATGACTGTTTACTTAGGTCCAGTTTCTCCTTTTTGTCCAAGAAGGAACTGAATGGGGGTAGTGGCTGGCCTGCCCGGGTACCCCGGGCGTCCGTCTAGTCCTCTCGTTCCGTTTCGACCTGGCCTGCCAGGGTATCCATCTTCACCCATTTGTCCCTTAATTCCCTTGAATCCAGAGTCACCAGTAAATCCTGGCCAGCCTGCATCACCCGGGAGGCCGGGATATCCCATAAAACCTAAAAATAGAACATAGAAACAAAATAAAATCTTCACTCAGTTTACCGTTTTTACTAAAATCGTAGATAGCTCCAAGTCAAATATAAGAAAACCTCATCTTTATCTTAATAATTAGAACTTCTTATGAAAGTAGGTGCCAACGTAAGAATAGAATTATACCTCTTTCGCCTGGCGCTCCAGGTTCTGCTATGATAAGGTCCATTGGTGGTAAAATAACGATTCCTTTCCGCCCCTTTGGCCCTTGTGGCCCTGATCCACCTTCTGTGCCCTTGTTGCCTTTTGGACCTTTTTCCCCGGGGGTCCCATTTCTACCAGCCCAACCTTTAACGCCTTTACGTCCCGATGGGCCTTCAGGTCCTGGGTAGCCTTTACGACCAGGATAGCCGTCATCTCCTCTCTGTCCTTTTGGTCCATCTAAGCCTAAGAGAATAAATAAAATGGTTCGTTAACAACTTAACAGTGACTACAAATAGTTGGTAAGTAATAGACATTTCATATGAATTTGACAAACATGATGATAATGATAATTCTCCCTCCTGCCTTTTCTCAGATGAGATTGACAACAATGATGTTTGCAGATTATAAATATTATGATGGTCTACCACACTATAGTTAAGAACATACTCGTAGAAGGTTCAGACTGTACTAAGCAGGTTAGTCTACCTTCTACCTACAGAGTTTGATTCACACGTATGTGGACCTAATCCTACGTGCGAACTGCGGAGTGACAACAGTGAGATTTCATTAATATTGTTTTTACGAAAACATGTGGATAGACAGGGTTCACGACGCATTGCCAAATACTAAGTATAGCTATATACTTTTATTAATTTCCAACATCGAGCTATTTTTTGGTCCATGTTCCCCAACTTTTAGCCAACCATTTACATAATTAATAACCTGTTCTTCACTAGTCATGGCTTTAGTTTTACTGTCGGCCACCTGCCTGACACTAACCCTCTTTGAGAATGCTGTTGTTGGTGATTTATCCGTCACCATTCGGGAACCCAAGTTGCTTTATGGTATGCACTGGGTCTTATGCTCCCTTAGTCGCCTCCTACGACACCCATGGGATGAGATAGGGTGGCCACATTCTTAATTAAATAATAAATTAAACGTATTTTTTTTAAAACAGCTTTTGTACTGTCACGAAACCAGCAAAAGTGTGTGCAAGGTTTGTAATTCATACAAACTAAAATGACCTAACAAGGAAAGTTAAAAAAAAGCTTGTAAAAATAGGTTGTTGTATGAAACTACCTCGTCGATTCTAGATTTAAGGCGAAAACCCACCGCGGCGTACAGAGAGGCTACGCACGTGTGTTAAGCTTCGCTTTGCAAGAAAATGTATGTGATTGTGTCCACTGCAAACTTCGATCAACAATTGAAGACTGCAAACCATGGACACGCTATGCATGAATTGACGTCATTGGGACATGCGTGGCTTGCTCGAATATGGCGCTCATATAGCTCGACGCTGTCAACGCTACATGTTGTGCATGCGGTACACGCTATACACGAATATTTACCCACGACTATGCCGTGGTGGGCCACGCACGCTACAGTTGCACGTAGGGTTGCCACCCGTACTATAATATATAGTATTGTACTATATTTCAGTTATTTGTACTATATATTATAGAAAAATAATATAGTACGAAAAATACTATATTTTTATCCCTCATCCAACTGTCGCGCTTTTTTATATTAACCACGGGGTATTTCAGAACAAAACGCATTCGTGGCAACAAACCGTCTAACTATCAATAATCTGTCGATGAATGCCGCCCGATTTTATCGTGTTTACTTTCTGCTGTTAAAAATAAATAAAAATAAAACATGGAAAGTGATGATAGGTCTTGAACCTGTATTCTAACTTCCTAATTGAACTAGAAGTAAATTGAAGCCAAACAAAACCCTTAAAAAAATGGTTAATTGAAAGGTTGCACTTATTTAATCAATAAATTATGCATCGTCAATGCCGCATTGCTTTTTGGCGAATCACTGTATTTGAATGCCAGATTGAAATTATCTGTGTAAAAAACCGAATTAGTAATAAGTGTGTTAAATAATTAAATAATGTTTAAAAATAAATGTGTACTGTTTTTTTTCCTGAATTTCCCAAAATTACTATATTTTTGCAGCTTTTTTTGGAAAAATACTATATTTGTTCAAAATATCGGTGGCAACCCTAGTTGTACTCTACAGTTGTACATCGTCGTGGGCGTGTAGTGTGTACTGCAGTGGAAATATAGATCCACGTTGTCAAACAAATGAATCCACGCAGTAATGCGCCGCGTGCCCGGGCAGAGTACACCGCGGTGGGTTTGCGCCTTAAGGAAAAACCAATACGAAAGTTGAAAAAAAAATCGTTGGTGTGTACACGACCCGGGAAAACCTACATGCTGGATACGTGTTACGAAGACAGGCACTATCTTCATACCTAGGTGTTATTAGGTCAGTTAGAAAAAAATAATACCTGATCTACAATATGGGCAGTCATCTCCACGTTCTCCTTTCGGTCCGTAAAATCCTGGACGTCCGCTGTCGCCAGGGTCGCCGACGTATCCTGGGGCGCCCGGTGGCCCTTCTGGCCCTGGAGGGCCAACTCCATGAACGCCAGTTCCTGGATAACCTTGAGGACCCATATCGCCAAAATCACCTCGATCTCCCCTTTGGCCGGGTATCCCATCTACACCAGCAACTCCTTCTTCGCCATCTGGTCCAATAACCCTTGTCCCTTTGAATCCTTTAGGACCGGTGACTCCTGGCAATCCTGGAAACCCTGAAGGGCCTTTAAATCCAGGGAATCCTTTAAAGCCATCATTTCCAGGTTCACCTTTAGTAGATGTGCCTGGAATTCCTTGCCTGCCTTGAGTTCCTTTGATTCCGGGGAATCCAGGTGGTCCTACAATACCAGGTAATCCTCGTTGTCCATCATAGCCGGGAGCTCCAACTGGACCCAAGGGGCCCTCAGGGCCTTGAGGTCCTTGAGGTCCTACACTTGGTGGTACATCTAGCCTTTCATCGTAAATTCCGGGTTCTCCAATAAAACCTTGCAGTCCAGGATTGCCCGGCATTCCATCTTCACCTCTTTCACCTTTCCAACCATCTGCTCCGTCTGGACCTGCGTATCCTGGTGCACCTTTGTCCCCTTTTGGACCTGGACTACCGTCTCGTCCATGATGACCTATCTTTCCTCTTGGACCATCGTTACCTTGCTCTCCTTTGTGACCTTGTGCACCGTCAGGACCGTAAGGGCCCTAGTGAAAAAGGCATATTTAAATATGTATGAAACTAAACTATTTAAACAGATACATACCTACACAATTATTTTCAACTATATATCACAGGTTTAAAGTTAAAACATTTTGTATTTCATGTTTACTTACTGTTTGTCCCCTTGAGCCGGGCATTCCTTTCAGTCCTTTTACGCCTCGTTGTCCGTGCAAACCTTTATCTCCTTTGTTTCCTTTAGTTATGACTGTAATATTCGTTCGAGATTCGTCGGTGGTTGTCACAATAGACGCTGGTCTTCCTGGTTCACCAACTTGTCCCTGGTCTCCTTTATCTCCGGGTGGTCCTACGGTTTCTTCACCGTCTTTCCCTATATCGCCTGGTTCGCCACGGATACCAAAGGGACCCTAAACGGATAAGGATTAAGTAGAGCTATCGTGGTTACACAGTCAAATACCCAACTCAAAATCAGGCAGTAAAATCTTTTCGATTTAATAGCCAATTAATTAGTTTAGCGGGTACAATAGTAGTAAATGTGAAAGTTTTTTTTACCTGATCACCAACTTCGCCTGGGTATCCACTATTTCCTCTATAACCCATAACTCCAACAGGTCCAGGTGCTCCTGGTCGGCCTAGTTCACCGTAGTCTCCTTTTGAACCTCTTGAATTTGCTCCTCCCTCACCAGCCATACCTCGAGAACCTTTTTCTCCATAGGGTCCTGGTAAACCTCTTATACCAGGATTGCCAGGACGTCCAGATGGTCCCATAAGACCGTCAACACCGCTACAGCCGTCTAAGCCTGATAAACCAATGACACCTTCCAATCCGTATGGACCCTGGATAGGAGAAAGGGATGAGGATCGATTAATCATTTAATTATTTTAAGGTCCTATAATGCTGTAAAATCTAACAAATTCTTACTTGCGGCCCTGTGTCTCCTCTTGGTCCGTAAGGTCCATCGATACCCTTAAAAATAGAAAAGACAATTATTATTTTACATAACATATCGTCAGTGGCGCGGGTTTCAACATGATTGGTCCAATTGGGTCCTATATTTTTTGAATTAACTAATATAATTTAAAAAATAAAGAAGTTAAATATTTCCTGGGACCTAATCACTGTGAGAGTATCTTCCCTGCCTTATTGTGAAATAGAAGCAAGACATCCTGTTATTGGCTTACTTACGTGTGTTCCCTTATCACCTAAGTCGCCTCTGTCACCAGTGTCTCCTGACACGCCCGGCCGACCTGGGCGGCCGATGGGTCCGTCTTCACCGTAGTCACCTTGAAAGCCTGGAACTCCGGGAGGTCCTACGCTTCCGGGATCGCCTTTGAGACCAGCACAGTCGCATACTGTTTGATTGCACACCACCTAAAACAGACATCGTTTAGGGATTTATTTTCACTACATACATCGACTCAATACATGGTTACAACATTACAAACAGTTTAGTAGTACAAATGATTGCTCGTGGAAGAAAACGAGCATCGGCGAACGTTTTGCGTAACCTAACATAAAATATCATGCTAGGAACTAGCATGATAGAGTCCAGCGAAATATTAGATGGATCGACGACCTTAAGAAGCCAACTGGGTTTGACTCAGATACGTTCAGTCGCTAGTTACTATCATACAATTAGCCCCTAATTTGATTTCAAATAATTTGAGAAATAATTAATAATTAATTTAATTTAATTATAGAGAGGAGGCCTGTGTCCCAGCAGTGGGAACATTAACAGGCTGATGATGATGATGATGATGATGATAATAATTTGTGCTGCAATGGATTTTATAAGCTTCATTGTCACTAGTACCATTAACAGTTCCATGATGGAACTAGGTGCCTAACATTAGTATATCGATCATTAATGAAATAAATTGATGTTGTTGTTTGACCACACGACCGTTTGAACTAATCAGAGCAATATGTCAAACTAGCGACCGAAAGGTAGTAGGTTCAAAACCCAACCGATGGATAGGATACACCATGTTGAAGTGAACCCTAAATCTTCTTTGTTCAGAATAATTTATTAAGTTGAAGTATGTTATTACAGCCCATTCCTTCTCATAGAGAGGAGGCCTGTGTCCCAGCAGTGGGAACATTAATAGGCTGATGATGATGATGATGAAGTATGTTAAGCGCCCGCTTACTTTGTTTGCAATCTTTAAGTGATATTCTTTACCTAAGTACCGATTAATAATAATTTGTTCATTTTATTATTTTCAAGTTGTCACAATTACATAAAAAGTAATACGCATTAATTAAAAATAATGTGTAATAGAGTGGGTAACAAAGAACGTGCCTTATCGTCGGGACCTCTGACATACATTCGACGCAGAGCAAGTGTAAGAACATTGCACTTCCTACTTTATAATAGAGCATGAAAACGAGTTTCTTACAATAATCTCAGTCAGTATTATCTCATCATTTGACCTATGTACAGTATACGTAAGTACTGAAGGCTATTTGTGAAAGACTTTAACTTTTACCTATATCGGACTCTCCCATCACACTTATTCTGACAAGCCTTTAACTTTTTGATGAATGAGGTAAACGGTATTGAAATTATGTCAGACGTAAGGTATACCTATTTCGTTAAAGCCTGAAACTAATTTATTGTTCATAACAACAGTCAACAAGTCCAAATGGATTTAGCAGTGTGGTTTATGGCTGAAGGATGATGTCAGCGTTTTGCATTACATCATCTTTTCAGCAAACCATACGAACCACAGTCTTCATTCTAGTTTTATTGCATTCAAATGGAATCGTATTCTTTAACAACATGTGTGTCTGTTAAAGTCATCCTGTTAGTCAAAAAATAATTATCCTGTATAGGTACGGGAAATAGATAGGTATAGGATAAAGTTTAGGTGCCATTATGTTCATAAACTATCTATAAGGTTCCTAGATATCTCTCATCCAAGTGATATTCGTTAATCGGATCAACGATGATAGAATTGGAACTTGTAACGTGTAAGTACCGCACGCTTTCGGAAATTAATCTTATGGGTCTAGTTATACCCCTAGATTAGTACAATTATTGCAGAATGCAGGGGATGATTTATGATTTTCATGTACCAACTTACTGCTGTGTTTCTACAGGCACTCTTCTTTAGAACACGGGTCACGGGACTAAACAGACGACAGACGTTATGCGCTGTTAGACTAGTGTCCGCATAGTCTAACATGAGTGTGCTGAAGAAGAGTATAAACTACATAGATAATAATGAAAAACTGGTTAGACGATTATAATTGTCTTAGTGTGGAACATGCGACTTAGACAGTTATACTACACGGTCTCAGTTTAATAAAGTGACCATTTCAAACGTATCAAATAACAACATAGCTAAATTGCATGACAGCGCATTGCTATGGAGCTGTGTCGTACTACTTTTAAATAAGAAGTTTATTGCCACGACTGGTAGAGCCAGAGAATTGAATTGTATGTAATGTCGTTGAAATTTAGACTGTTTTCAATTAGTTATATGTTTATCACATCTTAGTAAAGTTCGCGCAATGACCTAAATGTGTCGATTAGTGCGAGACTTCTCTATTACCTATAAGTTGTATATGCAACCGCTTTAATAGTACTATCGGCACTGCCCTGATTTACCTATTACTGCAACTAGATACGGTCTCAGAAGGCAGAGTTCGTGGCTAAATAATAACAGCAGCACGGGTCGATCTTCAAGGTTAAGTCGTGCTTGATTAGGACGATCCGTGGATGGGTGACCACCAATCACATTACGTGTTTCCTCCGTGCCTCAGAAAGTACGTTAACCCGTTGGTCCTGTCCTGATGGCTGTTATTTGTGTATGTTTGACAGTCGTTACAGGTTGTCAGTGGCCCACAAGTCATGTCAGTGAAGTCCCAAAAGTCTCACATCCAGTCTTACCATGAGGTATCGTATTATACATTACTCAGTAGTAACTGGGTTGTGGAGGTCAGATAGGCAGTCGTTCCATGTAAAGTGCTGGTATCCAGTTGCATCCGGTTAGACTGTTAGCCGACCCCAACGTAGTAGGAAAAAGGCTAAGGAGATGATGATACGGTCTCGGAAGGACCTAGTAGCTTGTGATATTCTTCTCACGTGAAAGAAGAATATCACAAGCTACTAGGTACTTCTGAAGAGAAGCCTGCTTGAGTCGTGTCAAAATTTACCCTTTTCTTTAAAGGCCCCGTTGAGGGAGCGCTTTTAGTTTAAAATAAATAAAGGCTGCCCGTTGCGAGCCTGAGTAATGTGTTGCTTGGTGTTGGTACTTGGTAGGCGCAGCTTCCGGACTTGGTGTGTGGGCGGCGCGTTCCGTCCGCATCCGCCGCACCGTATACGCACGCGACTGCTGAATATCACAATTGAGGGAAATTTCTAATCCATTGCTTACCATGTTGGAAAAATGAACCGTTTGACAACGTAAAGTACGCAATGAATATTGCTGAATCATGAAAATGATTAGCATTGGGATTGCGAGTGGTGTTGGAGTAGGTGCTTGATATTAGTAGTGCGTTCGGAGCCTTAACGCACGTATGGTGATTGGTGATGACACCTGCTTTAGCTATGTCGACCGTCGCCTACTTGCTTTGTATGTAATTGTAGAAAGGGGCTTTAATAAGCCAAAATGTATAATCAATGATTACCTATTAATAACTAACTTCAAGGCGGAGAGGAGGGATTAGTTAAATTCAAAGAAATTAAACTTTTTGTATTATTCTTACAATAATAGAAGATGGTCGAATACAAATAGAATAATGAATATCATTATTTTACAGTTGTAGACAATTGCAGTGGGTTGTCTACATTTAAATTGATACTTAAACTGGTGACTGTAGTGAGTCAAACATTCAAGACTTTGCATAATGTGATAATGCATAGTCTCTTATAACATAATCCTTTCCCATCATTTTGAATTTTTGCATACTCTACCTATGTAACCATTTCAGCTGATCACATGTGTCACATACCTAGCTGCAGGTTAGATACTTATATTATCAAAACGAGAGAGTAGGTGTTAAATACTCCTAACTCGACTAACACCCAAATATGTTTTCATAAGCTATTAATTACATGACAACATAACATTATGGCAGCACGCGATTATAGAACGGGTGAGTCATTGGTTGCAATTCAAGGAACAGGCTGGATAAACAATCATTGCAGTGTCCAAAGCGATAACGACCATTCGCACATCCCGCAGCCCGCGACCGCCCCCGCCGCCCTCCACCGCTGCCCCCCCGCGTACCACCCTGCTTCCACGTGTATGAGAATCACATAGTACACTGTAATATTAATTAATACCAGTGTCATTTACTGCATCCTAATATGACCTAAGTATTTTTACGAACTTAGCATGATTCTGTATGAGTTTAACATTGCAGATATAAATTTATGTAGAAACGATCTTAGCAGTAATAGCTTTAGAGCTTATGAAGACACAAGTTCTTGTTTGGATCTTCGCAGAATCTAGTCGAGTTATACAAAATGTAATTACATAGGTATACTATCACTACATATTATAAAACAAAGTCCTCCACCGCGTCTGTCTGCCCCTTAGTCCCCTAAGCTGTCTTTAAAACTACGCAACGGATTTTGATGCGGGTTTTTTTTAATAGAAATAGAGTGATTCAAGAGGAAGGTTTTAGTATACAATTTGTCAAGCGGGTGAAGCCGCGGACATTAGCTAGTGAAATATAAGTTGTAAATCAAAATAATATACATTACATAAATACTTAGTTAGTTCCGTGTGACCACGACTTCAAATAAATTACTACCCAAAATACCCTACCTCATTACTTCCAGTTCCCAAGAGTTCGCGAAATAGCAGCTGTCATAACAGGAGAAATTGTGATTCATACGTACCGATTTTGTAGAAACAGCCAAGCTGATGCCAATACCAAATTAACTACCTACCTAGTGATAAATCGAACAAGTGTTCGATGACCAAGATGTGTTTTAATAACAATGTGTAGGTGCATGTTGGTTGGTGCCTATTAATAGACAAGCTATTAATTATTATTATTGTAACTATGTCAAAAGTTAAAAAACGGAGCATACAGTGGAGATTTACGAGCATTTACCGGAATCTGGTGACCCCGTCGGCTCATAAACGCGTTCCCGATATACGCTGCCCCAAGCATGCGGCGCGCGACACGCTTGCGTGCTACCGCTTCGTATACCATCAGTTCGCTATAACCAATACTTAACATGTTATAGGTGGCCAACAATTTCTTATAGAGACTTTCAATTACGACAATTAACACGGAAACGACGTTTTACAACTGGTTATGGAGGATACGGTTAAGTTTATAACTCTATCTACTGAAAGATTAAATGTAGCAAAAGAAAACGACAAGGTGAGAGAAAAAATAGAAAAATAGTTATCAAACAACAAATGCTTGCTGGGTTTTCATTTTATGGAATTTTTCATAATTTTAAGTAATTTTTTTTATTAAAAAATGATTAAAATACCCGAAATATTTACGTAAACGTTTGTAACAAGTGAAGCGCGTTAATCCGCGCTATTGCAGTGGGATGGGAGCTTTACGACAATACCATATTATCTGTGACAATACGCTTTACGCGATGCTTTGAACTACTTTGACACAGCCGGCCTGAATTACAGTTTAGTTTTCACTAAGGTTTCCATAAATAAAATGCAGTATAATACGTTTAAGAAATAAATTTGACATTGATAGTTTTATACTTGACATAGGTGCCTATTAACGGCATCGTTACATAGATTAAAGACTGCAATGACCAATTTAATTTATTTATTAGGTATGACAGATTCACAGATCATGTCTTAATATTAATTGGTTGTTTATTGATTAATTATTTATTAATGGATACTAGAGAGTGGGGATCAGTAATCTCTGTTGTTACGATGATATGCCACACTTTATATCACTAAATCATTGTGAGTCCTAGAAGTTTTCAACTGGCACCGTTCTGTCAGCAACCTGTGCTAAATATAAAGCTGGAATATAGCTGCACATTCAACCGGCTTTTGTTACAGTACTGAAACTATTGACCTATTTCACTTTACTGGAAGTAAGCAATAACTTTCAGTGCAACGCTCAGACCATAAAACCGACTCGTGAGTAATCGAAGTACGGATGCAACACAGGCTGCAAATTCTTTGTCTTAGGTTCAGCTGCTTGCAATGTATTAATTGCTTTTACTATAATTATCGCGTCTTCTGCAAGTGCATAGTTTTTACCCGACTGCGCCAGAAGGAGGGTTATGTTTTTCGAGTGTATGTATGTATGTGGGTATATTTCTTTGGCACGCTCTGCAACCTAAACGGCTTGATGGATTTTAACTTGAGAGGTGTCGTTAGATTCGTCTTAAACGTGAGAGTGTCACTGGGTATATCAAAATAAAAAAAAACAAAATGGCGGATTTTTGGCGCCAAATTAAAATGTTTAGCACGCTTTGCAGCCTGAACGGCTCGATGGATTTTAGCTTGAGAGGTGTCGTTAGATTCGTATTTACTGTGAGAGTGACACTGGGTATATCAAAGTAAAAAAAAAATGCGGATTTTTGGCGCCAAATTCAAATGTTTGGCACGCTTTGCAGCCTGATCGGCTCGATAAAGGGCTCATCATGAGGATTTTTAATTGGTATATCTAAGTAACTAAAAAGTGTAAAATAAAAAAATTGATTAAAAAAATAAAAAAACCCGACTGCGTAAAAATAACTAAGTAATAACTTTAAATAAAAACTGAAAAGAATAAAACAAGTTTCGGAGACAGAACATATTTACTGCAACAGTCGGGACCCATTAAATAATCTAGACCAAAATCATTACATCCAATATGGGTCCCGACTGTTGCAGTAAATATGTTCTGTCTCCGAAACTTGTTTTATTCTTTTCAGTTTTTATTTAAAGTTATTACTTAGTTATTTTTACGCAGTCGGGTTTTTTTATTTTTTTAATCAATTTTTTTATCTATATCTAGTTTTTGCGAAATTAAAATATCATTTTATAGTAACTAAATGTTTTTGAATAGCATTTTATATTATCGATAGCGCACATAATCTTGCATTAGAAAGATTGAGCGTTATTGTTTTTGTATTAAATTTAGGAATGCATGTGGAAATAGTTTTTTTTAATATCAATAGCAAAAAAAATGATTTTCAGCAAAGTCAATGATTGAAAGACAATAGTTGAGTTCTTTGTGGTCTGTCTGAGCTTGTGTTTGAAGCTCAAAAGGCATTGTGCCTCTATGAGTGTCTTTTGAGTTTTCAGTAGGTTCGGTACAGCATAATCTTGATGGCTTTTTGAACCTGAAGTTATACAGGCTGCGGCAACAAACTGATAAAATAGGTATAACATTTTGTTTGTTTATTACAATGAACCTAACTAATTTATATACAATGGCACAAGTACTAAGGTAGGTACATATGCCATTGTACATAGATTAGGTTCCAAGAAAGCAATATTAAATCATCTTCAATTCTAGTAATTGTTAGAACATACAAGCTGTTATTGGAGTGTATTTCTCTTTCTTTAAGTAATGGCTATTTGTTTCTAAGACGAACATGCTTGTGCCAACGGCCTAACAAACTTTTAAAAAGTGAATTGAGTAGAGGTAGAGGCAGCATAAAAAACGTGAATTAATAAAGCGTAGCAACGATATCGACAGAATATATAAAAATGAGGAATATGGAATACTTCCCTTTGGGTTCAACGTTCTGTCCCAGTCTACGTCACGGTGATAAAAGAGTAACTCATGAATGAGCTCGTGCATTGACAGGGCGACTCACCCCGGAATAGTATAACTAAACGTTGACCGACGCTACCGACTTTATCAAAACAAAATGTTATATTTATAATTATATATAATGTAAGCAAGACCCCCTTTTGTAGGGTTGATAACAGACATAGATAGGTCATTGTTATAAAACACCGACTGGTATTAATTTTGTAAGCCTTTTCAGGATTGTATTTAAACAAAAAGTACTTTTAGTGTGAATTCGTATTTATAAAATGGGAATATTTGGGTAAGTAGGTACCAAACCTTTTAAAGCTTGTAAAATAATATAAAGTAGGTATCTACCCAATATATTGGAACGGGAGTAGGTATTTAAAGGTCTTGCTTTATCTGTTGTCGTGAAGTTTATCATCGCGACACACAAAACCTTAATTATCACGTACAGATACCAATTCGTGGGAGTTATGTTATTATTTCGGCAATAATTGCAAAAATTGTGTTTTATACATAACGACAAGTTGATAGCAGCAGTTTCCTGTCACTTTGATAACAGATGCTGCTGTTTGTGTCGCGGCCTCGTTTTTAAAGCTTTGTCAATGGAAGCTGATTTTGACCCAATTTTAACCGTTTGATAGACCGCGGCACAGATCTAAATTTTGCGCATGTTGCCGCGTTACTGCCGTGATTCGCGGAATTAATGCTTCTAACGGGATATGAGCCATAGATAATGAAAACGGACAATATCAGCTTTGAACATGGTCAAGTTAGATACCTACAAAGTTAACTGTGGATCTTTATGTAATTATGTGTTTGAATCGGTACAACCGGACAGCTGGGGTAGGAAAATAATGACTATATGGGAGTCCAAAGAATTAAACTGTTAGTGGGGGCTCAAAATAACGTCCTTACCCACTTGAAACTGAATGTTGAATCATAAATAGAAGACCAGGGCCGGCAGACTCGACATTAGATCGACGCTCGCTGTCGCAAACTTTCGATTTTATAGCAACGAAAAAAATTCGGTTGCAATAATTTAACGATGCTTGCGAGAAACGCATCTTGGATGTAGAGACTTGCGTTCTGGCCCAGGACGCATATCATGTTTACCAATTTTTACGTACAATGTTGTCTGTTCAGGAAACGGATGTCGTGGCTTTTGAACCTAGAATGGCTTGTGAACAAATATTTGTGGTGTGACGTTATAGTTTTCCACTAAAATGATTGTTACTATATACTTACCTAGACCCACATAAGTGTACTAAATATGCCACCGCTGCGCTGTCGCTGCACATTATAATATACATACAACTGCGTCCCACACGCTGCCGCAGCGTTTCGTATTTCAATACAAAAATATGCAGTGCGGCCCGCCTGTAAAGTGTGCGATTGCTCATACAAAAGTTACCAAAGAAAAAAATACTGAAAGAAAAGATTTATGGTAGCAGGATTTGTGCAATGTGGTGCGACCTGCCCAAATCTCCGTCAGCCTTATAAAAGGCGTGGAGTACCTAATTTAAACAGACAGGATTTTGAGAGAGAATTGGTTTAATGCATTAAATGTTCTCCTCTCTCTCTCTTATGGTGAATCGCTGAAAAACATAAGCACAAAGCACAAGAAAGTCAACTGTACTTTCGTAAACTTGAAGGCCTATGACAATGTGTAAAGAAAAGATCGATCTATGGTCGGGGTGGTGTGTGTGGTGGTGTGGTTTGTGGTGTGTGGTTGTGGTGTGGTGTGGCTTGTGTTTGGAAGATGGGGTATTATACATCTGGTTTTGCATCTCGAGAGGTGTTGATGACAGGGCTGTAAAGCGTCTCCTTAGCTATTCAGCCTTTACATGGATGTCGTGGACAGATTTGAAAGAGAGTGAAGGTGGATTACCTAAGCATGAAAGAGTTGCCTGTAAAGTGCCTTCTCTACGCAGATAATAAAGTTCTTCTTGCACATCACCAGCGGAAGACATTTATAACTGATAACTGTGACGAATGAGACATTTAAAAGTTATGGGTGTAAATGTGAACATGACGAAGGTTAGTTTTGGTGCGTCAAAGAGAAGAGTATGTATCGTGATCGTGTGATCTCATGTGAACGACAAAAGCAGAACAAGTAATTACTTTGAATATTTGGGGATTGCCTTGCATATTTCTGACTATTGTAGACAGCTAGTCAACAATGGTGAGTTGGTGCCTACATTTATGTATGGACGTGGATGTTGGGCGTGGCAAAAGATATATAAAAGTACAATTAAAACCATGGACATGCGTTCCTAACGAAGCGTGTGTGGTAGTAAAGAAGACAAATTGAAGAATATTGTGATCTGACAACGTTGCGGTTTAAAAGAAGATGCAGTGACAGACATTGAAGAGAGTATGTTTAGCTGGTTTGGTCATGTGTTGAGAGGATGAATGAAAGGCGTAGGCCACTAACAAAAGGGATTTACAAGGCAGTTGTGACTGGCAACACCGGAGGGCGCGCTCTAGGAGGACATGCACGGGCTCTATTGGTGATGTTTTTCAGAAAGGACAGATTCGTAGTACTCGCAACCTACGTGCATACGTATCACCAGATGTATCTATGAACGCGGAAGGGGCAAAAGGAGGAAGTAAGGATCGTAGTAGGTGGCGTTTGGGATTCAATGTATGAAGATCAAAATAGTTACGAAATGGGACTTTTATAATGCTATTTTGTTTAGTTGTCGAAATGGGAAAGTTACGAGATGGGACGTAGCCTTTCTGCGGCTGGCGGCTATGCTACCCCCGTGAGAAAAAGGTGTTAGTTTGTGTAGGTATGTAGTATCTAATTGTTGCAAACGTATTTTAATGAAAACGATAGTGGATATAGAAACTGAATAATAAGCGAGGTAATACAGTTTCCTGTTGAGGTTAGGTATATCGTCACGTTGAATAGGCACTTATTTCACCCTGTGTTCACCAACACAAATCCCATACTATGGAAAAAGCGCGAATAGACAGTTTAAATGAAAAAAGAAAATTGTTCCGATTAAATGCAGATACTAACAAGGTAAAAGCGCCCTTAACAGATAATTACAAAGGTACTTAATTGTTGTATTGATAGGTAAGTAACGCTTTCTGTTTTAACTATCTATTTACGACTTTTATTTGGAGAGGCACAGTATCTAGGTCGAATCATTATAATAAGTAGGATTTCATATATTAATCATGCGTCATTCATCCGCCAGTTTATCGAGAGGTTATAACCTTAAAAATCAAAATTAGTTTAATTATTTTGTGATAAGATAATACAGTCTTAAAACATGAAATCCATATTCAAAAATGGAACGTTTCATGTAGCGGATATAGGTATTAACTGATGTTTGATTTACATTAAGTATTCACGAATAGTTCATAGTTAAGAGTTTTAAAAGCTCAAAATAAACTAACCGATATTGATAAGAGATGTAAGAAGAGTGGATGAAGATACTTTACTTCATAAACAAGCTCGGAACAAAAGACTTTAAGTAATTAAATAGCATTTTTTTTAGGTCACGAGGCTATGAAATGATAAACGATGTTGTTGCCAGTTGATATAACGTACCAAATAAAAACTTGTATGATAATAGTGCAAAGGTTACCGTAACATCTGATTATTGGAGTAAAGTTATTTTAAATTATATATCTGAAGCAATATTCAATTCACAAAATTATAAGAAGCGAAGTACAGATTGGTAATTAATAACAAGAGATTGGCTCTATCATCAGTACCTACTATTAGAATATTTTGTTATAGGAAAATTAATTTTCAATACACTTCCTCGAAAACTGGTTCATATCGCACTACGATTAGGTTCAATATGTAATGTATTTCACACGCGTGCGTTTTTTTTATTTTACAACACGTTTGCGGCAGTAAAAAGTTTTTTTTTTAATTTTGGCAAAGCAATAATGCTTCTTTACGGCGTAAACATTTTTTGTATATTCAAATAGTGTTTATAAATAGAAAAAAAAACTATTAATTACTTTTAGAAAAAAATAACATTTATTTGTGTTATTAAAAAAAAATACTTTTTTTTATATTAGGCTGTTTAGCAGCTTCATACCTTTGCTTCTTCTTCGACCTGGCGAAAGCAAAGCGCGGAAAAAAAAGAAAAAAAAGTCATAGTTTCCTATTATTTCATGACAAAAATATTTTTTGTTCTTTTATTTTATTTCTTCAAAAGTGTGTATATGTTAATTTCCGCCACGAATGCAATAACAAACTTTCTCCACTTGTATCAAAATGTACTATTATTATAGTGTACGTTTAAAATAGTAGCATGATATAACATCACGCCTGCAATCCCCGAAGAGGTGTACTACACCCACAGACCACAGTTATGTATAAGTCCCAAAAAATAAGGGTCCCGACTCTAGGCTGCTACTAAACTTTTCTGATAAAAATTCCAATATATTTGATGCTAAGCAGTAGCGCCTTTGACCACTAACCAACGAGCCAGTCAGGAATCAGTAGAAAATTTATTTTTATATTCCGGTACCCTAAGAAAACCATATGTTTTTCCTATTTGTCATTTGAATCCTTGGGTGAACGAAGAAACTAAACACCCCTTTTGATATAATAACTACTTACCAAATGAAAATCTAAACCGCGATCATGATGCTTGCAACAGTGTCGAAATATCGGGAGCTCATAAAATCAAAAGAATATCACGGATATTATCCCGTAAGTACTTTAAGTCAAGTTATTTGTTTGTCGATATAGCAAATCGATCCATAGCAAAATTGAATTTGAAAAGGTTCGTGACATTGGACCGTTTTAATTTACGCAGAACTGAAAATATCTACACACCACGCACGATTGAAGTTGCTACGAACGAATAACACCAACAGTTGTAGTTCGAATAGTGGTACAGAAAATAGGCCGAATTCTGAACCGTTAATTTCGTTGCAACGCTAATCCAGAAAAAAAGTGGCACTTTTCGTAGACCCTGCGTAGACCCTGCGTAGAGGGTCTACGCAGTCCTCTAGACTACGCTACGTCAACGCAACAATATTAGCAATATGGTTTTAGTATTAATCTATATCTATACTAATATTATAAAGAGGTAACATTTGTTTGTAAGTTTGTATGTTTGTAAGTTTGTATGTAGGGGGTAATCTCCGGAAGTAATGAACCAATTTTAAAAATTGTTTCACTGGTAGAAAGCTACATTATTCGTGAGTGCTATAGGCTATATTTTATTCCCGTACTCCCATGGGAACGGGAGCTACGTGGGTGAAACCGCGGGACGTCAGCTAGTTGACTATAAATGACTAGCTGACGTCCCGCGGTTTCACCCGCGTAGTCCCCGTTCCCGTGGGAGCACAGTGTTACGTGATAACTGTTTGTGCGCCGGTGATTCCACCCTGTATATAATATAAAATAACGCCTGAATTCCCTGTACGGTTAGGCATACATCATAATGAAAAATAAATTAGAAATCCTACAGGCCAGGCCACTGAACTTGGGAAAGTAGGTAAGTATTAAACGATTACAATTGCGCACATTGTCATATCACGTGTACCTATAGATAGCATTACATAAATTGCATTGTTACGTAAAACTTTAATTATTATGCCTAATCTGATGATAAAATAAGTTCATTCCCAATATAAAATAATAACTATAAATTTATCGACATACCAATTAAAATAATTTATCAATTGTTGAATATTTCAATTGACCTCTCATGTATGAATGAAGTAAGTAAACAAAAATATAATTACATCATTTCTGGTGTTTTAATTTGAAGTTAGGTACTTTTGTCACATAATGTACCTATTTAAAGTTGCATGCTAAGATGCGACTTAGGCAAAATTTGCTTTAATGGCACAGCAGCGTCTCAAATTATTAATTTAACCTGTTTCGTTGTTTTTTTCCAAAGGTTATAAAATTGTTTACTTAAAATGATGATGATGTGATTTCCTTAAAAGTTCCGGTTTGTGAAATATTATTTTCAAAATGCGTATTCAATAAAGCCACATAGGTCCAGTAACACAGACTTTTATGTGTACTCATGTGCTGTTATCCTACAATGACAGTAATTATTATTTAAAATTTATATTATAATTAGGCATCAAATGATGACATCAATGTTTTGAATATACGATAGCCTCTGTATTCAAGGAGGCAGTTTATCACTGAAGCTTAATTTAAAAAAACCGTTATTTTTTGTTCGGAAGCGGATAATCGAGTCTGAGGTCAGATAGTAGCTCTGTGTTTAACTGTGTCGTTCTCTATCGGTCGTTTTCCTTCACAAACAACTATTTTTGTTTCGGCTATAAGAGATCTACCTACTGCTAGGTATCCGTCACCCTAATAGAGTGTTCCCCGGGAATCGATCATTGACCTTACCGACTCTTGGCAAGGAGAATAGTTATAATGACAGTCCGTGTTTGCTCTCGTTATAGACCAACGAAACTTATAGAGAGCTTAGCTAAGAGCTCAAAAGCGCATCATAGATTGTTTAAAATTATAAAATGTAGAACGCAGTTAGTATGATATGCAGAGGGACGATCATAAAGAAACTTTCAACCCTCCTGATCATCCTATCTATAGATACCTACATACTTATACCTACACGATTTTTAGGAACTAGAAAGTAATTTCTTCTTCCGTTGGGAATAAACCCAATTGTGGTTCCATGGAGTTTCTTCCCAAGGGCTAAAAATAGACCATGCATGTCATGTTTATTGAAAAAAAAATAATTCATGCAAGGTGTATTATTTGTCTTTTCGATTTACAAAACGGTTCCTTGGAGGAAATTGTACGAGTACGGAAGTTTGCATGGAAATTGTGATATTTTTAAAGCCTGTTTTAGTTTAATTTATTTACTTTCAAAGTGAATTAGTATCAATAAACAGGCCGTAAACAACCTCATCACGAAGCCGTCAACCAAGCATTCTGTACATCAAACTAAGTAACTTTACGCAAAATTTATTGCTGGGAAACACTTTTTTTTTTGGGGTGAAAAATCATGTTTTGTGGTTGAATTCAATGTAACGCACTCAGAACATTGTGCTGATGGATGGATTGAATAGTACGGGGGTCGTGGAGGTGTTTAAAGTAAAAATCTTACATTAAAAACTTATAATTAAAAAAAAAACTTGTCAAAAAGTTGGAACTTTGACCCTCAATATCTCCGTAACTAAAGGTTCCCAGGTATGGTGTAGAACAAAAAAATGATCGCAATGACATGACGGGGAGAACAAGTGCTTTTGGCTTAAGAGGTTGTTAACACCCTTTAGAAAACCGCTAACAAGTAAGTATGTGTGTAATCTATGTGCGCATTTGTTTTGTTATCTATCATGTTTCTGAGCAAGGCATATATTTAGCCCTGCTATTGTAGGTACAGTTAAACTATGAAGTGTATGAGTTTCGGTAAACTTCGTGTTATCGAGTAAGTACGAACGTCGCGTCACAGCCCACAAGGTCACTACAGGCAAAGCTTCTAAGTTCTATACTTCGCTAAGATGTACTATTAGTGTGCCTCCCTTTGCGCGTTGAAGTTTTCTTTTTGTCGACTTGCCAACTTACCAACTCCGGTGATGATTACGCTTTTACCAAGGTGCATAATTTATCTAGGAAACCTGTACAATTGTACACATTATTGACTACGTAACGACAGCAAAGCAGGTTGCAACAGTAGGTAAAGTATTAACTTAGAATCCAAAATTACGCAACTTAATTAACTTTTAGATTAGGAATGAAGATTATCGTACCTAATCTAAAAAACAATATAACTCCTGTTTTCCTAAATATAAATATTGCTTACCCACATGGATAACGTAGGTAACGTAGAATAGAATACTCTTTATTATGTAAATCATACAATTAACGTCTTTAGATAAAACTAAAAAATAACTAATAATAACTACAAAATAGTACTCAGATTTACTAGGTACTTTTTTGCATTTTTTCAAAATTTTGTGCAGTTGAATTAATTGAATAGCCACCAGTATAGTTAGTAACTGGCTTTATATCATCATTATCTGCCTAGCCATTCCCACTATCTTGGGGTGTCTAAACGGATGTTCCTGAATGCCAGTATTTACGTAGTAGGAACAGGCTCTATCATAGTTCAATGTCCTATGCTGAAATACGATCGGATTCCTGACGAATCTAGCATTTGTTTAGTGTACAGAGAACATTAACATGGAACAAAACAGTAAAATGACATCAAGTTTTCTTTATTTTATCTTTCTTTTTTCAGTTTAGCCTTCAAGATCCAATACATATCTACTTATTACAAAATCAAACGCAAGTCCGTGATTGGTTATTGCTAACTGAGTCAACTTATCACAGAAGATGACGCACGCTTGACAATTTGTCTGCTTATTTTGGTGTTGGTTTTCGTTCTGGAAACCTGCTTGTCGGTTTCCAGTACGGTTGGTTTCTTCAAAATAAATAATAGAACTTTTAATTAGCGACGAAAACTCCTTGTAATCTCCCTTTCATTTCTATACATAACGGATAGTGAAAGTGATCTTCGATTCCTTATCAATTAGTTACTCAATCTTCAAGGTGGGTGCTATTTACGTAGGTATCTATGTAGGTATTGAGGTAAAAATCGAATCACACCTGCTTTAACAAACATGACAGACTATTGAAACTTAAAGCTCTTTAAACGTGGAGTAAGAACAACATAACATACATACCCACTTCATTCTATACCTATTTCTTGTAGGTATTTGGGAATAGGTACCACAATATATAAAAAGGGCTGAAAAACTCCGAAAATCATGATTTCCTAAGGTCCTGAATGCTCTGACGAGTGTTCAAGTCAAAGGCTTTGGTACTAATATGTATAAAATAAAACTATTTAGGCACTAGGTCAAAATAACTAAAAGTAAGACTAACTTACGTTTCTACGTACTTAGTTTTCATAAAGCTTTAAAAACAATATCTAGTACTTGACTGACAAACATTACCTTGTCTGTTATTGAAAGCTTGAATAAAAAAATGAACGTTGCATTACCCTTAAAAAATAAAGTGTTAAATAATGACAATAAATAAAGTAACATCAGCTAATTAATTATAATAAAAACACGGATCTATCTCCGTTCCATTGCACTAACTTCGTCTATCTATGTATTCAATGCTTCAACCATCAAAAAGTTTCAGGAACTTTAGCTTTCTGTCACATTTCATAATAATTCTGTCTTCTTCAATACAACTCTACATTTTGATTGGCAATAACTGCTTTTAGTGTAACGTTTTGGAGTGTTTTTCATGGTGGTAAATATCGTTTTTACATATAATTAATAAGAAAACTAAACTTAGGTATAACATGGTAAGCACTTAATGGGTCTATTAAATATGTATGCCTTGTATAGGTATCTCTAAGTTGCCCAAACGCGTTGATGTCTTTTTCGGCGATCAAGGTAGAACCGGTTCGCAAAAAATCGTAAGTTACCTGTTAGATAGTTTCAGTAATTACAAGCATTGTACTTACCGCTGATGAAGGAGTAGGAGTCCATGACAACAGTAGAAGTGTGGCGGGCACGAGATGGAGCGCAATGAATCGCGCACGCGCCGGGCCCGACATGGCTGCGCCGCCACTACTGGATGCGCGCCCTCGCGGCCTGCCCGGGGCCGCAGGCGCCGCGCCCGGCACCCGCGCCTCCGCGGGGCGGGGGTGATCAGACTGCTGCCCGAGCACTCCTCTATCCTTTAGTATCCCGGCACAAACGGCGCGCGCGCACGGGAATTAGGCGCAGCGCGCTCCGGGCTATGGCGGTGTCCGTGCTATGGTAAGAGCTTCAAATAACTAACATATACTCTGAATTCTTTCATTGTCTGAACTTTCTTTTTTTTTCTCATTAATATACCCAAATATAAATTTATTAAAGAAATTGCGTCGTATAATCTGCAACATCTTATCAACAATTATAATTGTTTTTGGTAATGAGAATAACTTTCTTGAACTTAATTTTATCTTACTAAATAGGTTGATAGCTGCGTTAGCACCACTTCTAGGTGTGAAAACTCAAGTAAGTACTTGCACTTTTCATTTTCAATTTTATTTCCTTTTTTATTATTTATGAGTGATTATTGAAAAACATGAGTGGAATTTGGGAATGTTGCGGGACGGTGAAGTTGCAAGGGCGCGCGGCGGCGGCGGGCGGGTTGACCCGCCTGTCCGCTTCAACTTGTCCTTTTGCAATTTCTCCAAAATGCTAACGCTATCCAACATTTGCAAAGACTAAGCAGTTACATTGAAATCACTCTGCAACAAAGACCTTTTTAATTGATACCATCTTAATCAAATAACTTTTTAAATATTTGTGACTGTTCGATTTCTTAGCATATCTAAGTTATTATAAGTTACAACATAAATATGTATAACATAGTAAATGGAAGACCGACAAAGTTTATCACCGTTCGGATGCAGTGCGTCGGTATTGCGCAAACCTACTGTTTCCTACAATTATATGACATACTTTGTTTTTGTAAAATGTAAAGCGTACCTAATCCATATTTAAATTATGTACTTATATGTAATTATATTTTACACGGGAATACCTATCAATTATCCCACAATACCCTAAATTAAAAACCTCATTATTTAATTACCGCGGTCACTGTAAAATATTTTTCAGGTAAAATTAAAAACTTAGAATTAAACAAAAGTATTAAAACATATCGGAACTTTAAAACTATTGATAAAATAGAATACATAAAGTTAGTTCTTCAAAGTTTATTTAAACTGGTTGGTTTTCTATGTGTATAATATATATTTTTAATTTATTAAATTTTATAGGTAGTATTTATAATAAATAAATAAATCTGGATGTTTTGCCATGTCGTGAAAACCTTGCGAGTCACTAGTTAAAATAATTACTTCTCGAATATTTAATAAGCACTTATATATACTAAAGAAATACCATAGTACGAGCCACTCACGCGTACTTAAAACATACGATTTTTTGCGTCATTCACCACAATATAATTATGTACATCTATTTCGCAATTGCCTCAAATTATGAGTAGGTATGCAAGTAAGGGTGATACTTATTACTTACGTGTTCTTTCCGTTCGTAGACACAGAACAAAACACCTGTTTTTTTTCCCCAAAGCCTGACACGGTTGGCCTTTGATATTGATACTAATAATTTCCCCGTAGTCAAGATGGTCGTAAGATGGTCTATTTCGGCAGAATTGTCTTTTCGGTTAAGCAAACCAAATGTTAAAAGTTTATTGTTCCTTTTGGGCTTTTGCAGTTTAGGAATATAGGTACCACATTAGAACCAGTTTGACGCAATAAAATCTATTTTTAAAGGTGACTGTCCATTTTATTTCGGTAGAACTGAGTCTAAAATAAATTATTTTTAGCTTTTTTCCCACGACTACCTTCGTCCGTAAGAGCGGTTTTGCACTACGTCCGATCCGAATCCGGTCCGGAGTAGTCGTAGAACTACTTCTATGGTAGTTTACTTACTAGATCCGGCTTCCGTCATCCGATTTTGTATTGTAGTGTATTTTCATGGGTACAGATCGGTCTCGGATCGGACGTAGTGCGAAAACACTCTCAGAATTCCGTAAAGCCTTAATCTCCATGTTTAAAATAACGAACGTTTGCCGTTTAAAATGAAGAAATGTAAATATTGGTGAATGGTCAATATGATTTTTTAGGACGACCCGATTGGCGCAGCGGTTGTGAGGCTGCCTTACGTTCTTAGGGTCCGGGGGTTCGAATCCCGGTAGGAGCAAATGTTTGTGTGATGAGCATGGACATTTGGTTCATAGTCATGGATGTTTATATGTATAATAAGTATGTATTTACAAACAAAAAGTATCTATGTAGTATATCAACTATCTGGTGTCCACGACACAAGCCTCGTTGGTTAGTGTGGTACAAGATGGCGCTATGTGTAATGTCCAGGGATATTTGTATTATTTATTAATATTTATTTACGCCTCAGAATGACTAAATTCCGTCGGTTCTTTTTCAACCGACTAACGGCCGATTTCTATAACTTACTTACGTATAACGGTTAGTTAATATGCCTACGTCTCGTAGCTATCGGTGTTTCTATAAACAAAGTTAGCTTGGAATATCCTATCCGCGTCACCTACCTGTCACTCGAAGGATTGTGATTCATAGAAAAAACAAAGAAAGCTTTTCTGAGACATTTTGTTTCTAACGTTCCGTAAGTTATATGTCAAACAGTTAGAGATAGCAACCTTCCGTTAAAATACCTGTTAGTAAGCTATTGAAAATGGCCGTTAATAGTCCAGCAGCGCGTGTGTGAAGCTTGGATTCGCTTTGCTAGGAAAGTCGACGGTTCTGGATTTTTCTTGTTCAGGAAATCTAACACGAAGGGAGGAAAGAGGGCTGATTATACTCACTTTGCTCGCTCATTTTTTGCATTCCACATGTAGGTATTCTTATACAAAATAAGTGAGTTATGAGAGAGGAAGCATTCGTAAACTATACAACATAGTAGGATACTGGTATTAGAAGATAGGCAAAGGCATAGGTAGGCATAGGTGGTAGTAGTATTTAATACCTACTTATACCTACATGTGCTTGAACCAATTATGATTATCATGATAATTTTGGTGTTGTTCCATTCACTATGGTTATACCTACTTTTAGAACTACAGTAGCTACGCCAATTTTGTATGAATAATGTGCAACTATTCGTGACAATAAACTAGTATCAACTTACTATTAAAAAGCTGACACGAAGTTAGATTGTGTATCAGATTCAGGTCAAAGTCCAAGACTTTTAATTTCAATACACAGATAAATATATAAAAATAATAATATAGTTTCTGAAGGTACATTAGTTTAACTATAAAGCAAATTGATATAACACACGACTGTTATATCAATTTGCTTTATAGTTAAACTTTTAATCGTAAACCCTGTTGGTATTAGGTAAATAAAACCGTTTCAAATTAACTGACGAAACTTCAAAGTGTAGTTGGAGTATTTAAAATAAATAAGTACCTACTTAAATTATAAGAGGAAACAAAAAGTAAGGGAAAGAGAATATATAATTGTATAGATGCTGGTCAAAGCGGAAGCTTACCTAAAAATGGTGGAAATACTGTTTTCCATACAATTCTTTTCTATCTCTTATTGTATCGATAACTCTACTTATATTTACTTTGATACTAGCGATATTTATCATCAGATGATGATAATGGTGTCGATTCTGTTGTGCACAAAAAAAACTTAATTTAGGCCATTGCTCTCTTTTTCTCTCTAATAAAACGAGAAAGAAACGGACGTAATTTAGAGCTGTCAAATTTAGCTGGAACTAATATTTCCATACAAATGAAGGGTGCACGTAAAACATATCGACTAAAAACACGGTGAAGCGTAAGGCATAAACTAGTTTGACATCTTTAACTTAGTTCATAGCTATAGCCGTCCTTTTCGCGCACTGCCTTTTAGTAAAAGATAGCGATAGCCTAAATTAAGTTTAGTTTGTGCACAACAATTCTGTTGTGCACAAACTAAACTTAATTTAGGCACGAATGATTAGTGATATTAAGAAAGAGAATTAAAGATTGAGCTGATCTAATCCTTTTTGTACTATTGCAGCAATATGATAATACAGGATACGTAGAATGGAATAATGCTGTGCCATATCAATACCCGACAGCAAGCGACAGGCAACAAGAAAGTTCGTACCCTAATTACCCATCCTCACGTCCCGACACACACGGATTGTATAACCGGCAAGACATCCCGCCGCCGCCTCCACCACCAAACAGCAGAGGCTCCAACTTCGCTGTCTACGATCCTGTGACCAGGCAAAGGGTTGCGCCCATTGACCGCAACTGTACGGCACCCGGATGTTGTATACCAAAATGCTTTGCCGAAAAAGGAAACAGGGTAATTACCTATCCTTACCAACTTGTTTTAAGCTGAGTACTTACTGTTAAAGTGTCATTAGTAATCACTTGCTAACTTGAAACAATATTTTCCAGGGTTTCCCAGGCACTTCTGGGCCTCCAGGAAGTCCAGGTTTCCCGGGTCACGAAGGGCCTGAAGGCCCGCAAGGTACAAAAGGACAAAAGGGACAAATGGGCAATCCGGGACCACGAGGACCAAAAGGTGATAGAGGTAAACCTGGTGACCGAGGTTTCACTGGCAGAAATGGTCCATCTGGTCCTCAAGGTGAACCAGGTTTGCCT
The DNA here is from genome assembly GCA_905147715.2 of Xestia xanthographa. Lineage (NCBI taxonomy): Eukaryota > Metazoa > Arthropoda > Insecta > Lepidoptera > Noctuidae > Xestia > Xestia xanthographa. The sequence continues at coordinate 15,557,324 of LR990655.1, read as the reverse complement.
GGTATCCCCGGGAGAGACGGTTGTAACGGAACAGACGTAAGTGTCACTTCATAAGTAGCGAATTGTTATGTTAGAAAAAGCTATTGAAGTTTGATGTCAGTAATTTCAAAGGATTTCAGTTTATTAACCGACTTCCAAAAGGAGGAGGTTCTCTCAATTCGATTGGTATTTTTTTTTTAATGTATGTATACCGATTACGCTGACATTTATGATCCGATTTACGTGATTCTTCTTTAGTTTGATGCGGAATAGTTGCCATTTGGTTCCATAATAATTTAACATAGTTTGGCCCAGTAGTTTTCATTTTATGTACATTTTTACTTCAGTTGTGTGGTATAATTTCATGTATGTTTACCGATTTCTCCTCCATTTGTGGAGCGATTCTCAAAATTGTTTCGTTTATTTGAAAGAGTATACTCCTGAGATGGTCGCATTTAAATTTGGTGAAGATCTGATGCTGATATCTTAGGAGATATACAATGGAACTCTTCAAAACTAGATGGTAAATCGGTCGTGATTGCTGCAATCGCTTGGATGTTTATTGTTTATACTCGTACAACATCATGACGTAACATTACGCCTGTATGCTCTTAGGGTTACAGACAGTTTATGTATGTTAAGTTCCATTTATTGGGGATAAGCCTATTACCATGACATGTATCGTTAACAATGTAAAATAAATGCATAGTAAATATTTGTTTAGGATATTACAACTAAAAATGGAAAAATAAAAAAACTTATTAACTGATTTTTTTTATCTTTGAGTTCAAATAATAAATACTCGCTAACGCTATTACCAACGCAATAAGAGATTTCAAAAAAAAAATTAAAGGTATATTAGAGGTTTGTCATTTCCCCGGGGATAAACTATTTACTTTGTGCCTTTATTATTCTCCAACTCAAACTCAAAGCATTTATTTCAATTAGACCATTACGGCACTTTTGAATGTCAACAAAACAAAAAACAAGCGAAGCTACAGTTACAGGTCACAAGGCATAATAACTTGAGAAATTATTTTCATTCGTACTGAACTAACTGGTTTCAGTTTTTAATGATGAAACTGTAAACAGTTTAGTACAAATATAACTTCATAAATATTAGAACACTGCATAAATTGATAAATTCACTTTTATTTTAAAGGGACCACCTGGAGCTCTTGGACCTCAAGGAGCGCAGGGTCCTCGCGGTTTTCCTGGTTCCAAAGGAGATAGAGGAGACAAAGGAGAAGCAGCATACACAGGACGAAACCAAAAAGGACAAAAGGGTGAAGCTGGTGCAGATGGTTCACGAGGAAGACCAGGTCCTATTGGGCCAGCCGGTCTTGACGGTTTACCTGGACCCAAAGGCAACACTGGACCAATGGTAAGTCCGCATTTTCAACTCTTAAATAATAGGTGTAATAAATTACAAGAAATTCTATACAAGAAGTAAGAAGTTATTCCAAAGAGTATGATCCTGGATTTGTAGGTAGATTGAAAATATTACAGGTACTCAATGAAGTATTAATAAGTTGATGTATATTTGAAGCAAGGAAATATGGCTCTCCTTGATATATCTAAGTATAATTATTTCAGACTATGGTTTAAAAAAAAAATAACCCTATAATATTGATTGATCTTGTTTTCTAGGGTCCACCTGGTTCAAAAGGTGACAAGGGTGCTAAAGGTTATAAAGGAGCAGCAATTCAAGGAGATAAAGGAGATCGAGGTGATCAAGGTGACAGAGGTGCAAGTTGTAATCCTGTTCCGTTGCCTTCCCACGGAGATAATGAAGCGATAAAAGGCGTTCAAGGTGATATGGGGTATAAGGGTGATAAAGGAGAACCTGGACCAATGGGAGATAAAGGCGACACTGGACAAACGGGTGAAGCAGGTCTTTCCGGACAAAAGGGTATCAGGGGCGAAAAGGGAATAATAGGCAATCCCGGTGAAAGAGTACGTTAATTTTCAGCATCTTACCTTACAGTGCAAAATTCTATATAGTTAATTAGCTAGCAGGCAAATTTTATTTATATGGGCATGCTGGACTGATTTATTTTGACTATGCTACCACAATCAGTTTTGGGCATACGAAATAAAAAAATGTAACATGATATTTTTTTAGGGTCGTGACGGACCGTATGGTAATACTGGACCGAGGGGACAGAAGGGAGATAGAGGAAATGATGGATTACCTGGATTGGATGGAAGACCTGGAGTTAAAGGAGAACCCGGAAATGATGGGCAATCGGGACCTAGAGGACTTAAGGGAATTCCAGGTCCGGCTGGTGGCCGCACTGGGTCACGTGGCCCACCAGGACCGCAGGGTCAAAGAGGTTATGTAGGTCGACCTGGACCTAAGGGAACTGACGGCATGCCAGGAGGGAAGGGAGAAATGGGACCAATGGGACCTCCAGGAGGTCAAGGTGAACCGGGTGCCCCTGGTGTCGAAGGAATAGCTGGTCCTAAAGGTGAAAAAGGAGAAACAGGGCGAGATGGAACGCAAGGTGAACCTGGACCCCGCGGTTTTGATGGACCTCAAGGCCCAACAGGACTAAGAGGTCCCAAGGGTGAAGATGGCCTTTCAGTACCTGTAAGTTATTTTATTGCTATGAAATCTTTTAACAGGGGTTTAACACCTTCGATTACAATAAAACTGGCCAAGTGCGAATAGGACTCACACACGAAGAATCCGTATTGAATCAACGACAATTTTTAACACAAAAAACACGGTTATTTGGGGAATTGGGGCCCCCTTTTTTTATAAGTTATTCATTTGGACCTCAAGGCCCAACAGGACTAAGAGGTCCCAAGGGTCAAGATGGCCTTTCAGTACCTGTAAGTTATTTTATTGCTATGAAATCTTTTAACAGGGGTTATTTGGGGAATTGGGGCCCCCTTTTTTTATAACTTATTCATTTTTTTTATTTGTTGTTAAAGCGGCAATAGTAATACTAACTATGAATTTTAAGCGTCTACCCATTACAGTTCAAAAGGTGGGTTGTCTTGATAATGCCCTCTGTGTGACGGACAGACAGCGGAGCCTTTTTAGGGTCCTGTTGGTACTGAACCCTATAAATAAAATGATATGAATTTTTCTTATTCTAATTCTTTATTGCATATAAAATTAAAAGATATCACACAAAATTACAATAGGAAAATTTAGGTAAATCTTCTTAGGTAATTTAGGTAAGTCATAATTTTTATGGAAAAATGTAGGAAAGCAGGAAATGAATTCCATCTAAAAGTTTTTCTACTCATTACAATCTGATGAGAACAGTGATTGGAAGTTATAAAAGGTTTACAATTGTTTAGGCTTTTTATTTCGGTAGTTAATGTTAATCTTAGTTTGATTAATATTGAATTGTGCGAATACATAAAAAGGTTTAATTATTACCTGTCGCTGTTGTGGCTTCGCCTACGTGGATGCCTAAAACTGACAAAAATATCGTTAAAATAACGATATAACAACGAGGAATAAAAAGAACATTAGGAACCGCGCTCACTGCTAAGTCGACGAGTCTTTACACAGCTTCGCGGTGGGTCGAGGGCTCGTGGCTCAGTCGATGCGAGGATTTTATTAGAATCTGCAGCTGTGCTTCCTTCTTGCTACATCTAAAACGAAAACACCGCGAGTAATCGGCGAGGATCCACCTTGCCGACTACTCGCGGTGTTTTCGTTGGTGTGTGAAGCCTAATCTGGGTCAGTCATCATATTTTTTATTTCGTAATACCTAGTCCTTTTTTATTGAAAAAAAAAGAAAGAAAAATATTTATAATATTTATCTTTGAATAACATTTCATTGTCTTTGTCATTTTAGGGCCGGAAAGGTGATAGTGGATTTAATGGACTACCTGGTTCAAAAGGTAACAAGGGTGAAAAAGGCTACCTTGGATTGCGAGGGTTCCCTGGTAATTCGAGTTTAGGAACCGCCGGTAGCCCAGGAGAGGTAGGACCAACAGGAGAAAAAGGTGAAAAAGGCAGCCCAGGTTACGATGGCTTACCAGGTAGCCCAGGTTCAAAAGGAGACATAGGAGGACGATGCAATGACTGTAGGCCTGGAGGTCCGGGATCGAAAGGAGACCACGGTGCAGACGGATATCCTGGTGCAGTTGGAGACCCAGGTCCAGCTGGACCCCCTGGCATTACAGGCGAGAGAGGAGAAGACGGCATTAACGGGAGTCCAGGCGAGGCAGGAGTCCCGGTAAGTTCTTGTTTTCAAGTTGTGGTAGTACGTTTTATGTTTTCTTTGTTTTTTGCATTCATTACACTCATACTTTTTGTTTCATAAATAGGGAGAACGTGGTGATGATGGACCGATTGGATCACCTGGTGAAAGGGGACAAGATGCAACATTAACAGCAGTAAACCTTGTTAAGGGTCAACCTGGACCTAGTGGTGTACGAGGGCCCCCAGGCCCTTCTGGCCCGAAGGGTGAAAAAGGAAGCTTAGGATTGAAAGGAAACCAAGGACAAGTTGGTATGCCAGGACAGAAAGGTGACCATGGTTTAACGGGACCTTCTGGAAACGATGGTACTTCTGGTTCAAATGGTAATCCAGGTACTCCTGGTCAAGATGGACGTTCAATCAAAGGAGAAAAAGGTGGAGTAGGAAGTTCAGGACTAAAAGGAGACAAAGGATTCCCTGGTAGATTTGGTGTTAAAGGTGAACCTGGCCAGTGCCCAGCAAATATGGCTGAACTAACAAGAGGTGACCGAGGAGCCCCAGGAGCACCCGGAACTCAGGGACTTCCAGGTAAACTTTCATTAAAAGAAAAAAAAGGAGAATACATTTTTTTCATCATCGTGCAAAAAATTTGTTACTGAATTTGGTTGCCTGTTTTTGTATATTTAATAACAGTTATAAGTAGGTACAACTAAGTAATGATCATGCTAATGATTCTAGTGCGCAACTCACAAAAATACAACCCAGAGAACCAAGTATGACTAGCTGTTGCCTACGACCTTCGTCCATGAGAAATTATTATTAAAATACTATTTTCCCCGTGTTAGCAACATGTTTCATTGATGCTCCGCTTCTATTAGTCGTAGCGTGATGTTATATAGTCTAGCCTTCCTCGATAAATGGGCTATCCAGCATTAAAATATTTTTTTCAATTCTAACCTGTACTTCCTGAGACTAGTGCGTTAAACCAAACAAACGCTTTAGCTTTATAGTATTAGTTTAGTATAGATAAATACGACCTTTTTTTTAATAAAGTAACTTTATTTTTAGTGTTTCAGCATGCTTATTTTAAGCAACGAACGTTTAGTTAAAAATAGATTTTTTTTAAAACTTATTTTAATTTAAAATTGCTCCATCATTGCCCTTTAATAGTTAGGTATATGTAATGCATGAATATGAACATGTAACAGTATGTATTTCTAAACTATGATCTGTCGTCTCTTTTTCAGGTGAACGAGGGGAAAAAGGTGATAGAGGCTACTCAGGACGTACAGGAGCTAAGGGTGACATGGGTTTACCTGGAAACCAAGGGCCGGTTGGTCCTCGAGGTATCCCAGGTGAAAGAGGAGACACGGGGGCAATAGGAGGAATTGGGTTCCCAGGAACACCTGGAGAAAAGGGACTTAGAGGCTATCCAGGAGTACCAGGTACTAAAGGCGATAAAGGAGAACTTGGTCTATCCACGCCAGGGCCACCTGGTCCTTCTGGTTTCCCAGGAAGTAGAGGAGAGAAAGGCAACAGAGGAATACCTGGAACGCCAGGTGCTGACGGAAAACAGGGACATGATGGACTATCTGGAGAAAAAGGGGACCAGGGTATGTCTGGTCGACCTGGTTTTCCAGGTGCCCCAGGTCAAAAAGGTGAACCTGGCCCCATTGGACCACCCGGACTGGCAGGAAGACCAGGTGCGCTCGGAAGAGATGGGCCTAAAGGGCAACAGGGCTATCCTGGACCCGTTGGAAAACAAGGTGTTATTGGGTTACCTGGAAGTAAGGGAGAACCAGGAATTCAAGGCATGCCTGGCCAGAAAGGATTCCCTGGCAGTCGAGGTCGCCCAGGTCGCAATGGCCCGCAAGGTAACGCAGGTGCACCTGGAGATAAAGGAGACAAAGGAGAGCGCGGCTTTGCTGGACAATCGGGTGCACCTGGTTTGGATGGTCTTATGGGCCCTGCTGGTAGAGATGGCCCAAAGGGCGATCGAGGTTATCCTGGACAGCCTGGAATACCTGGAAAAATGGGAATGCTTGGTGAAAAGGGAGACAGAGGTTCATCAGGGTTAGCTGGGCCGAAAGGAGAGCCTGGTTCAGCGTCAGATAAGGGTGATAAGGGTGACGCAGGTGTTCCAGGTTTTGGAGGTTTAGATGGTATGCCGGGCCAACCAGGAGATAAAGGAGATAGAGGTGAATCAGGTAACCCTGGCTATGGAATTCCTGGGGTTCGCGGAGAAAAAGGTGATGTTGGCACGCCTGGATTAGATGGGTTGCCGGGACAGGCTGGATTAAAAGGAGATCAAGGTTTCACAGGAAATAAGGGAGACAAAGGTTTTATTGGTATGCCGGGTGAACCTGGAAATCCTGGAATGCCTGGACTGAACGGTCCTCCTGGCTTGCCGGGAGATGTCGGTTTGCCCGGACCAGAGGGCCTGAAAGGTGATAGAGGTGATATAGGTTTATCAGGAAGAGATGGATTTGATGGACAGCCGGGTGCACGAGGTCAACCCGGTCCTGAAGGACCTCCAGGCGCACCAGGGTTCAGAGGTGACAAAGGAGACCGAGGTCTCCCTGGTGTATCAATTAATGAAAAAGGAGAAAAGGGAGAAATTGGTTTACCCGGCTTGGCTGGAGTGAAAGGAGAAAGAGGTGATAGAGGCCCCGCTGGATTACAAGGTCAACAAGGTCAAAAAGGAGAACGTGGTTTCGTTGGCCGAAAAGGAGAAACGGGGTTGAGTGGTCTTATGGGAGAAAAAGGTAAGTGTATTCACTTATTTTTTTTTCTATAACCTCCCTAATCGAGTTCGATTTTCTTTGGGAAGTGTCACGTTTAAATACGATGCAATTTGGGTTAAATGAGTTACACCAACACATCAAAATAATACTACAAAAGTTAAGTTACTGCATTTAATGAGCATACTAGTGAAAACAATAATAGTTTTTGTTTTATCGAAATTGGGCCATGATTTCCAAAGTTATAGCGTTGTATAATTTCACCGCTTTTTATAATTTGCGTTCCTTCGCGAGCTATCTGTGAAAAGGTAATGACATCACGATGTTTACGATCATAAAATTTGATTTGCAAAGTGGTTAGCACTTACTATTTTATATTATTGTTATTAAATTAATTAATTAAAAGTATTCGCAGCTCGCGACGTGACGTCACAACTCAGCGCAGTTAGTCCGATTTTGCCGCGGACTTTAACGTATTCGGTCGTTCTCAGTCATTTTTGAAGAGAGGAAAAATATGCAGATTCTTTTTTCTTGATTGAAAAATGAATCTGCTAAAGTGTGAGTCACACTTTGAATATAAGAATAAAAAAAACCCTACGCCTAAAAATGAATACGGAAATATTTATTCAGTTTATTGTAGATTCTTAAAATAATCAGTTTTTTGGACCATTAGCAAACTAAAGGGTATGAATTGTTTTGGCCGGATTAAGTTCCGCCATTTTGATTCTTTTTCAAAGTAGCCACGCATATGACCTAAAAGTTCTAAAGTGTCACGTTTACGAAATATATAGCTATATATATATAGAGATATATTGCGTTGTGATCGCTACCAGCACGTGACACTTTAGAACATTTTGCCTCATACAAAACTTGTTTGTATTGATACCAGCTATCGATTAATATAGTCTTATATGCGTGGTCGCTACTTAGAAAAAAAAAACAAAAATTTTAAGCTTCATTGAGTCCTATTACATTTTTTTCGCAATTTTTTGATTTTTACTCCTGGGTTTATTTTTTTTCCATCGGCGTACACGAGTCGATAATAATAGCGATCTCCGGATGATTGTTGATTGTTATTGACGAAAATTAGAGACGAGACTGACATAAGACTGAGGAGCGACTTGAATTGACGCAGAATTATAGTACTTCAATTTTATTTATTGTTATTTTGTCTTATTATATTGACAAACGAAAACTGATGAAACGTATTCATTGTAGATCGAAGTTTTATATCATATTAATTTATTCGATAACATTTAGTTTATTTGGAATTTAACGGACGCTGAATCAAGACATTTATGGCTTAAATTACGCTTTCTTTACGATTTTGTCCGTGAAAACTCAAGGAATTTAAAGAAATTCTAGAACTCCAATAAACAAGTAAAACATTCAACTTATCTTTCAGTAATTTTAGCTTTTATAAGAATTGTATCTAACAATGTGAATTTGAGCGTCAAAGTTCCATCGCCGACGGTTTCTCTTGCAAACTGAGTTCGTAAAATATTTATAGTAAATTACACGAAAAGAAAGAAAAATGAAAATGTGTAACTCCAACTTACAAGAAAGAGAATGGCACTAGCGTTAGTCTTATGCAAATAATTAAAATATCTTACTGCTTCTGAGAATTACTGCGTAAAAAATGTAATAGGACTCTTGGTATGGTTCAACGTGATTGATTGATGAAATAATAAAATATTTTTATTATTTTTTTTAGGTGCTCGCGGTCCTGCCGGACCAACAGGCGTACCAGGACTAACAATAGTTGGCGAAAAGGGATTGCCAGGAATTCCTGGTAAACACGGTCGCCCTGGACCACCTGGTTCAATTGGTGAAAAAGGAGAGCAAGGTCTTACTGGGCTCCCTGGTCAGCTTGGACCGGCTGGAACACCAGGTACTGTGGGACCTAGAGGATTAAAGGGTGATCAAGGACGAGAAGGTGTAGCTGGGCCTCCAGGCTTTGATGGAAGACCTGGTAACCCTGGACTCCCAGGCCAAGCGGGCGAAAAGGGCGATAGGGGTGACAAAGGTGCGACTGGTATCGGTTATGAGGGACCGAAAGGAGATCCAGGTGCCCCTGGCCTACCAGGATTGATTGGAGGAAAAGGTGACAAAGGAGATCGTGGATATGCTGGACTTGATGGACAGCCTGGTCCAATGGGTCGATCGGGAGAAAAAGGTGAGCGCGGTTACCCTGGAAGGATTGGTATGATCGGAGCTCAAGGTGAAAAGGGTGATAAGGGCGAAGCTGCTGGTTTCGTATATGGACCAAAAGGAGACCGTGGTCCTCCAGGATTAGCTGGAGCAGATGGAATGCCAGGAATGGATGGACCACCCTGCCCAGCAGGTATAAACGGAGCGCCAGGTCAGAAAGGTGATCGTGGTTTCGAAGGTAGAGTAGGCCAACCAGGACCAATTGGACCACCAGGTCTGCAAGGACTACAAGGAGAACGGGGTGAGATTGGTATGACTGGGCTAAGAGGACAAACCGGACCGCCTGGAGCTCCATGTGTTGAAACTGACTATTTAACAGGAATCCTCGTTGTACGTCACAGTCAAGGAAGTTATGTTCAACAATGTCCCGAGGGATTAATAAAACTATGGGACGGATATTCTTTGCTGTATATAGACGGAAACGAAAAAGCACATAATCAAGACCTGGGACATGCTGGCTCATGTGTAAGAAAATTCAGTACAATGCCATTCCTTTTCTGTGACCTGAGTGATGTGTGCAACTACGCGAGTCGAAATGACCGAAGTTACTGGCTATCAACAAATGAAGAAACACCCATGAACCCAGTACAAGGAAATGAAATTATCAAGTACATCTCAAGGTGTGTCGTCTGCGAGGCACCAGCGAATGTCATTGCTGTTCACAGTCAATCGAACAGTGTTCCAGAGTGTCCTGGAGGCTGGGCTGAACTTTGGATCGGATACAGTTTTGTTATGGTAAGTTCTTATTTAGTGACATTTACGAATGACATAAAGATCAATGACCATTCATCTGACTTCCCCACACTCACATCGTCATCCTTCTCTTACCCTTATTCAATTTATTTTCGGGTCGACAGTATCTCTTCTCTATCTCTTTTTCGATACATTTCTATTAATCGTCTCCTCAGTAGTCATCCCCTTTGTAGCCCTATCGTCTTTGACACAGTCCATCCATTGTTTTTTTGGCCTTCCCGTAGTCTGTCATCCTAGATATTTTCCTACCTTATCAAGATACTCTATCACACTCACGTGACCACACCTTTTTTCGATAGGGCCAACTGTGTTTTAAACCTCTGTTTGAAGGGGGGAAAGCAGCCCGCCCTAACACATAATAATTAATTAAACGTAAAAAACGATTAGCGTTGTTGTCTGCTAAAAAATAAAAAAGACACAGAAAGCTAAAAATCAACCTTATAATCTACGTACACACATCAAAAAAAGTTTGTGATCACTAGCATATAAGCTGATATAGTTATTTAAATTGAACTTTATCAAGAAAAAAACTTTGTTGTGTGTTTTCTTTAAATAGAAATACCTTGTTTGAAATAAAAAAATAAAACAATTTTTTATCTACACTTCTACACTATAATATTATAAAGAGGAAAGATTTGTATTTTTGTGAGTATGTTTGTAATGAATAAACTCAAAAACTACTGCGCCGATTTAAAAAAATCTTTCACCATTAGAAAGCTACATTCACTCTGAGTAACATAGGCTATATTTTATCCCCGTCCTACCACGGAAACGGGAATTTCGCGGGTGAAACCGCGTGACGTCCGCTAGTTTTTTTCATAAAAACGTAACAAAAAGATTTCAAATTTTCAAAGTGATCACAAACTTTTTTTGATGTGTGTACATAGTTACAGTCCAAATATTTCTACCCACTAATGTGTTATGTTACCTTATAGCACACGGGAGCTGGAGGTCAAGGTGGAGGACAGGCATTGGAGAGTCCTGGATCTTGTTTAGAAAGCTTCCGCACTGTACCATTCATAGAATGTAATGGCGAGGGCGGCACCTGCCACAAATTTGCCAATAAGCTCAGCTTCTGGCTGACAACCATCAGGGACGAGGAACAGTTTGCTATGCCACAGCGAGAAACACTGAAGTCAGGAAATCTACTGCAGCGAGTGGCTCGGTGTGCAGTTTGCATGAAGAACACCAAATAGTGTAATGAAATTATTTTAAGCCGACACCGCCGATCAGGAGAATTTTTTGTAATTAATAACGATTACCTACCAAATCAATATATAACTCTAAATGATATGTTCTATTCGAAAATACATCTATTGGTAAGGTATAAAGAGGCTGAAAAGTTAAGGTGTCCAATTCGCCATTTTATAAACGAAGTCACATAATAACTGAGTTCCTGATTAACACACACCAAAGCAATTAAACGTAAGGTATTTTATTTAATTATTATAAAAATAACGTCTTACAAAGTATGTTATTGCATTGTTACTTAAATTCCTTAATTCTGTTATTTACCTGTCTACAAAATATACATTTATCATCATCTTATCGGATGTTGGAATTTACCTCGTCTGGGCTAAAATTTCCACATTGTTAACTATTCTAGACTCAATACCTACGGTATCCACTTATACTATCTAATGTAAGTGCGGCAATTTTGATGTATGTTACTCAATATTGCCGCTAGTGGTAACTGTATGACTTGATCGAAACGTACTGAGGTTAAATGTTACCCGTGTAAGAACTGGTAAAGCACCACCAGAACAGCTAATATATTATTTTATTATAATAGTATATAAATATACTTATCTACTTTTGCCTTTTGTTGCTGAAAATTGTGTGTTATATTTCACTAGTCAAAGTGAACGATCCGAGTTTGAAAGTTGAAACCCTCATGCACAGATACACTCGATTTGTGATAATTTAGATTTGCCTAATTGTATATAATAATAAATATATTAAATAAAAAATAATTAGAAGTTATAGATTTACCGTTTACATATTTAGCAACTGTAATTTCTTACTTAGTTTCCTGTCTAGATTATCTATTGAATTTCTTTTACCAACTTACTATTGAAACATTAAATTCATTTCAGATAGTACGTAAAAATATAACTGCACAAATATTTAAAAATATTTCTCTTATTTTATAATAAATTTAAAAATACTAAATATCTGCCAGAAATGTGAGTAATAAACATGTTTTATACAACACTGCCATAATTATTGTAGATAGATTAATGTTAATGAATTTAAGAATTCGTACACAATAAAATGACTTAAAAAGTTGTATATTGTTTTTTTTCATTTAAACCCAATACCTAGCATTGAGAATAAAGCTACGATTTACTTGGTCAGCTTTAAAAAAATCTATCAGTAAATACTCAATTGAGACGCTACTATTGGCTAAGAGGGTTACCATGATGTCTTTTAACAGTAGGTATTGTTTTAGGCCTCGAACACGAAGTGCATTGACGTAAGAATTTACATCTTCTTTTCCCTACAATAAAACAAACTTTAGGAAGGAATTAGTATCAAACAAACTTAACTAAATGAACAGCAGAGACAAAAATGCTAAAATAACTTTGTTATTCCCCAGTTACCTCTGAAAATAGCCCAGCCATCAAACATAAGAGAAAAAGACTCTCCCTACTACCTCAACACACGCTCTCCACATCTTGTACTCCATTGCCAAATAAGTCGAATGTCGATTGTCACAAGAGTATTGAAATAATATGTCTTCAACACAAAATCGCGGACCTTCAACAAAATCTGAAAGAAGCACAACACCAGATCGAAGCTCTCACAAAACTAATAGACACGATGAAAAACAGTAATAAAATACAGCAAAAATCTCTGGTATCAAAAATTTACTCAGAAACGCCTACTTACACCGAAGAGCAAAAACATGAACCGATGAGTAGAGTATTTATCTTTGGCTCTCAGCATGCGTCGGTCTAGCAACAGCCATGATACACGCAAGACAAGGTACAAGGTATGAAAAGTATAGGATTATCGCGAATACGAAGCCAAATGCACTCAGTAATCAAATAATAATGAGCAGCCGTTATGCTAAGTTGAATCCTAATGATAAACTTGTGAAATGTGTAGGGGAAAACGATAACAATTTAAAAGATATCTTATCCCAATTAGAAATTATACTAGATACGTTTTATAACAACATGATCATTGTGCTAAATGTGCATAAAAATGAGTATCTAGATGTTAATACGCTTAATAATCGTATCAAAAATGTATGTATAAACCATAAAAAATGTAAATTTCTTGAAAGCCAATCTATTAAGATATCCGAATTGTGTATAAAAATTAATTACCTAATTGACTGTAACAATTATAATGACAATTATTTAAACCCTAGAAACGTTGTAAAACGAATACTGAGTAACAAATCAAGTCTTAAATTAAACGCCAAACTTAATAAACCTAAAAAGGGAACAATTCCGTGCTATTTTGATCGTGTAAGCCTCAGTCAACAACAATCAGAAAACCTAATAAATCCCGCTGAGAAACCCCAAAAAGGAACTATCCCGTACCACCCCGTACTATTTTCCGGTAATAAAAAAGAATCTAAAGTTTTTTCGTGCCCATAACTCCGCCATCTGTAATACATCATAATTTTAAAATACTGCATCAAAATATTGCCAGTATCTTGTCCAAAAGGGAACTCCTTGTACTAACCTTGCAGAAAGTCCAGGAAATTAATAATAGTCCGGACGCAATATGCCTTTTCTGAGACATTTATAAAAAAAGGTAATGAATCTCATGTTAAAATCCATGGTTACAATATGACGGCTAACTTTTGTAGAGATAAACAAAGGCCTACAAAAGTTAGCCATCGTGTATTCTGCTTAAAAAAACATAGTTTATAAAGAATTACCTTCTAAAAATACATATGCAACACAAAATACTTTCGAAGCATGCGGCATTGAACTGACACAACATAAGCTGATTATTATTTGTGTCTAAGTATAGGACACCCCAGTCGGACCCCATTCAATTTTTGAGTAAGTTAAATAGTCTTTTGGACCACGTATTCAAAAAATATAATTCCAAAACGAATGTGGTCTTGGCTTGACTTATACATTAATACTCTCCAAAACAGTAACATTACTATCCAACTACAAGAACTATCATTATAATTATAACATAAAACTACATATTAATCGGCCAACTCGTAAGTCTACCTGTATCGATAACATTTTTATTTTATTTATTTATTTAAGGAAAAACAAACAGTAGCACAATAAGAATTCATAACAAAAATTTACATATTAAATTTTTAAACAATTATGCTACCCACAACGTTCTCCACAGATTACAATTTAAAGTATTTAAAAACTAGCTAGTAACAACACAAATACAATACATTAACAACGGTCTTTGTCCTGGAACTAATATCTAAGATTTTTAAATGTATGTGATTATACATATAAAAGAAAAAAGAAAATTTAAATTTGTGTGCTTATTTAACATTAGGTACGTTATTAAAATATATCTAATTATACAGTTTTTAGCTTAGTTTATTTTAATAAAATAGATTTGTAAATTGTAAATAATGTACCTACATGTATACTGAAATCAAATAAAAATTACACAGTAATTTGCTGGTCCTTTAGGGTTGCTTGGATTTGCTTCCTAAATGCATTTTTACTTAAAAAAAGAATGTCGATGAAATGGAACTCATTGTTGTATGTCTCAACTAAACGATGAAGTGGTGAACGCGAGCCAGCGTTGGATTTACAGAGGCTATAGTAGCAAATAGACGTCGAGTGCGTATCTCACGTACTTTAACTGTTCGAGGAACCAGGTAGCACAGACTCCTTACTAAGTCTGGACAGTCAAAATGATTACGGCACACATTGTAAAGAGTCATAACTTCCAGAAGTTTCCGTCTTGACTGTAAGGTGAGAAGATCATACTTTTTAAGAAGTAAGGGGTATGACATTTTTTTCCGATAACATCTAAAATTCATAGCACGAAGGTATTTACGTTGCACTAGCTCTAATCTTTCACTATATTTTATGTAAAAAAGGTTCCAAATAGGTACTGAAAACTCTAACTGTGGCCTAATTATTGATTTATATAAATGCAACAAAGTAGAAGGTCGGCGAAAATCCTTGGATGATCTCATAACAAAACCAAACATTTGGAAGGCCTTGTTTACATTTTTTTCTATGTGAACATCCAGATGGAGCTTTGAATCTAGTAGAACACCAAGATCGCGGAGAAAACTTACTTTACTAATTAGTGTATTGGCAAGACGATAGTCGAACTTAATAACATTTTTTTTTTTTGAAAATGTTATAAACTTATAACATGACATTTTGGAAGACTAAGGTAAAGCTTATTGGAAGAACAGTAGTTAGAGAAACGATCTAGATCCTGCTGGAAGCTAAAACAATCGGCATTATCAGAAATAATTTTATAAACCTTTAAATCGTCCGCGTAGAGAAGAAATTTTGAATTTTGAAAACAGTCCTTTATGTCATTAATGTATAAAATGAATAATAAAGGGCCTAAAATGGAACCTTGTGGTACACCAGAGGTGACCTGAAAAGAGCCAGACTCAAAGCCATTTACAACTACCTTTTGTGTTCTGTTAGTTATGTAAGATATAAACCACCTTAAAAGGTCCCCTCTGATTCCATTGTATGCAATTTTATTAAGTAGTAGTGTGTGATCTAGTTTATCGAAGGCCTTCTGAAAATCTGTGTAAACTGCATCAATTTGCTGTCTATTATCGAGACTATCAAATAGTTGAGACGTGAAAATGAGGAGATTGCTAATGCAAGATCTATCTTTAACAAAGCCATGCTGTTCTTTTATTAGAACACTGCGAATAGCCGGATATAATTTATTATGTACCAGTCTCTCAAATAGCTTAGAAAAACCAGGTAGTATAGAGATAGATCGATAGGTCTCTACGTCATGCTTGGAACCACTCTTATGAACTGGTACAATATTTGCATGGTTCCACACTTATGGAAAAATACCACATGATAAACATTTATTATATAATATAAGTAGAGGATAACATAATGTATCACAAGTATTCTTTAGAAAAATCGAAGGAATCCCATCAGGACCGGGACCCTTGGTTGAATCAAGTGATTTTAGTTCTTTATGAATTTCATCAAGAGACAGTTGCAGTTTGCATAGGAAGACATCGTGGTCAGCACTACTGGGTGGTGGTTCCCAAGAGTTACAGTCAAATGTTGAGGGCTCATATACAGATTGAAAAAATGTAGCAAACAAGTTGCAAGTAGTAATAGGATCATTGGATGAACTTTGATTATAATGAACCGTGGATGGAACTTTGTTTGTAGTTTTACGGCTTGCAACATACGTCCAAAATGCTTTAGTGTTGGTAGCAACACTGTCTTCAATTGAATTAATATATTTACTGTAGCAAATGTCAGCTACATTTTTAAATTTTTTCCTATTACTCGAGAATACCCCATAGTCACATAAATTCCCATACTTCTTCCATCTAACCCAGGCTTGAGTCTTCTTTTTGTAGGTATGTATGAGAGATTTGGAAAACCAATTGGGGAAATTAACATTTTTTGGTCGACATGAGGGTGTGTGTGATTTAATAATTTCATAAAGTTTTCCATAAAATCTAGAAACAGATTCATTAGGTGTTAAGTTATCCAATAAGGCAGTCCAATCCACTTCACTTATATCAGAATTTATTTTGCTGTAGTTAGCTTTGTGATAATTAAGTTTGTTATTAGCAGGGCATATCGGAATATGTGCGTGGTGAGAGAAAGAAATGTGTACATAGAAGGCTGGGTGATAGGCGTCAACAGGTAAAAGGGGGATATCAGGAGAGAATGAGACTGCGTGAGTATTACAAAAAAGTAAGTCTAAGATGCGTCCGCTAGAGTTGAAAAAATGGTTGTATTGTTTCAAAACATGTTGCGAGCAGAAATTTGATAAAAAGCGAGTTACATTTGTCAGTTTGTTGCTCGCAGCATATTCCATGTATGACATCTTTTTTATCTAAGTAAGTGAGGGTAAATTAAAGTCACCTGCTAAAATAATAGTATTCCTCTAAAACACAAAACAAAAAAATGATGTTAGGCAGCTATAATAAAATACTGAAGTTATCATTCACTCTGCATTTATAAATCCAATAATTAACACTAATTATTTATCTTTTATACCTCATGATGGATTTAAAATCAATTTATTAATCCCTAAGTCACCAAATAAATAAACAATAACAAAGTAGGCTTTAATTTTTAATAAAACTTTGTTACAATAATTCATAAATATAATACTCACATTAGTCCGGTTTCTTCAGATATTTGTTTTATTAAGACCACTTTTATGCAGCACGATAACATTAGTCGCCCTCGCCTCAATATCAATATTTGCCTGCTTAGTCCGGTTTCTTCAGATATTTGTGTTCTATTAAGACCACTTTTATGCAGCACAATAATATTAGTCGCCCTCGCCTCAATATAAATATTTGCCTGCATTTTGCCAACAACAATACCGCTATCTATTAAACCACACGTCACTAACCAAATTTAACACAACCAAACGACAACGTTCATTTCGATCAAGTAAAATAAAACATAAAACTCAGGTTTACCTCACAGAAATATAAATTCTTGACTTATTTTTCTATGATCTACCTTCTTACTAACTTTATGAAATGTGTGAACAAAGCGAGAATATTTTTCTGTCCCATTACTTCCAATCGAGTAAACACTTACAAAAAGTCTAAAAGTAACAACGTGAGATTTGAACTCTCGGCTTACTGATTCACTCTTAGATGTGGACGCGCCTAACCACTAGGCCAACTTGACTTATATTTCAATGTTGAAATTTTGGACTACATTTACTTGTAGATGACAATGTCTATTTTCTTGAAAGTAGAAGGTCGTAAGTCAAACTAAACGTCAAGCTATTGCTTTGTGAGATTGCCTATCGACTTTTGGTCGACACATAACGCCTGAGCTGCGCTATTAAGGAAAATTGGTGGAATACCGTCTGGTCCTGGTCCTTTGGTGCAGTCTAAACATTTAAGGGCACTGAGTACTTGGTCAGAACTAACCTCAAGGCTACTAACAAGAGAACAATTCTCAGCATATTCATTGTCCTGGGTTTGAATATTTGAGAGAGTGGAGGGTTCGTACACGGAATGGAAGAATTTTGCAAAGTGATTGCAAATCTCCTCAGGATCGGTGGATGACAGCTGCTTATAGTGCATGGTTGAAGGGATTGGAGCTTTAGATTGCCGATTGGACACATAAGTCCAGAAATATTTGGTGTTAACTTTTATACTGTCTTCCACTGATTTTAAATATATACTGTAACATTTCTTGCAGTCAGCATAGAATCTGGACCTATAAAGTGAAAACTGTTCATAGTCAGATATGTTTTGATAGATCTTCCATTTATTCCATGCCTTCAATTTATTTTTAAATATGTGTATTAAAGATGGCGAAAACCACAATGGAAATTTGGTAGACCTAATTGTCTTTAGAGGAACATGGGCTTTAATAATTTTGTAAACAATTTCATAGAATGTATTAAGCGCGTCTTCTGCTGACTTTTTGTAAAGTTCATCATCCCAGTTAATTTTGAGCAGACCGCGATTAATGAGTTCATAATCAGCCTTAGAATAATTATGCTTTTGAGCTACCTTACGCATCATTGCACTGCTGTGCAATTTACAGGACACATAAATTTGAGAGATTTGAAGATGATAGAGATCTGGTTTTAACAATACATCAGTTGGTGTAAAAACAGAACAGTCGTTGTTACTTGTTACTTATCACCAAATCTAAAATCTTCCCGCTCGAGTTCTTAATATTATTGTACTGATAGATATTGAGCACAGACATAAAGATACGCAAGTGCCTGCAAACAGGGGAACTACCAACACATATTTGTTGCGTGGCGGCCGTGGTGTTGCCACCAGCCAGCCATTCAATCTCAGGAAGATTATAATGTCCAAATACGTAAAAGTTTTGAACGCGCCCGTCCTCCAACAAGGTTTGCAGGGACTCTAAGTAGGCAACATAAATACATTCGGGTGTTTTGGGTGGGATATATGCTGAACATATTACATCATATTTTCCTGTCGTTCCACTGGGCAAGCGTAGTATGATGTGCTCAATGTTTCTATAAAAAGGGAAAGTCGGTTCAATTATATTGGATCTGTGTCCCTTCAAAACTGCAACAAGGGTTCCACCGCCATCCCTTTTCCTAGTTGCTTCGCGATCCCGGTCACATCTGTACACCGTGTACCGATCATCGATGAATTCAGAGTCTGATATTTCGGAAGTGAGCCATGTCTCGGTGAGTATAATGATATCATAACAGTTTGCTAGAATATTCATGTATAGAGCATGCAGTTTAGTGCGGAGCCCCCTACAATTTTGATAATAAATAGTTAACTTATCATTAGCCATTTTCATGGGGAAGGAATCCAATGAGCATTACAGAAGTGTGGCCGACCAGAACAATATAACAGTTATAATCAAAATACATAATGTGATAGTTAAAATTGCTCTCTTTGAAATCAGACGATCCCAATAAAGTCAAAAAAACAAGCATTGATACAATATTAACGCCGTTAGAGTACAGTACCAACAGGTGCAACAAAAACAAACATGATACATATTTTGAAAAGTACATACAACCTCCAGAAAGCATACATTTATAGTGACATATACAATCTCCAGACAACACTATTACCTGCATATGCTGATCGCACCGCTCAACTAGAGTTTCCGTAACTAAAATCAACACAACTAGAAGACCAGCTAAACAATACGACCAGGGCACATATACACTACATAAAGAAAAAATAATGAGCAAGAACAAAAACATATTAAATATAATGCCGATTGCTCGATTGCCGAATGCAATGAGCGCGCCGCGAGTTGTGGTAGGTCAGGGACCGAGTTCTTTCGAGAAATTTTAACACAGTTTTATCGACTTATCTCAAGTTCACTTTAACGTAGCACCGTCAAACTTTCACTAATTGACGAGTCACTTCACTGGCTTTAGATTAGTAACAACTTTAAATGAAAAAATCCACTTCAGCCGACTTATATGATCAAAAACAGTGGATCAAAAATATCAACGTACTGTCTTGATAACTGACACTGAGGGTATGGGGACAAACAATTTGATGACAAAAAATTGGTATAAAAACAAAAATCCCCAGGTCCCCTCTATTGTTGTTGAAACATATGGGTTAGACCTCCGAGCTCCGAGGGCCAGGTCTCCCGTTGTTGGTGAAACATATGGGTTAAGTTAGTACAGTGACCGCCGAGCGCTGGTCTCCTGTTGTTCGTGAAACATTAATTTGTGTTAGTAGGTTTGGTAAGAACAGTGTCTAAATCTTTTGTCATTGACTAATAGACGAGACTAAAATATTTGGCTTATTTTATTTTGCATAAAATGTTATACCAACTGAAATAATTTGACTAATTGAAAATTGGTAAAAGTACCTACTTACTAGTTGGTAAGCATGCTAGTGTACGTTCACTTGCCGAACATAAGGTTTGCGTTACAATTATTTGTGAAGAGTTTATTTGCAAAGTTGAAACATATCCATCTGATCCATCAAATACAACTCGAACTTTCGTGGATTCGCTGCTTTCCTTAAACACAGCGTGGTGACATAAACAATATGAAAGACAAGGTCTTATTACATTAAACTGTGAGAGATGACCCAACTGTTCATATTCTCTAATAAAATTGACATATTCTGATTTAGGTTGTGGACTCTTTCGAAATCTTTTTTCCAAATGGTAAAATAGTTTTTTGCTAAAGTGTAAGATTCTCCTAAGCAATTGGGTGAATCTTTAAGGGGTAACCGAACAGAAAAACTACCGGTATTTAATCGTTCAAAGTAAGTTATGAAATGTTTTTCACATAGCTTCCTCATGACTTAATAATGATTTTAATGGTACTTCCTCAAGCTCCCAGAACTTGCACATTTGCTGATTAAAATCGTTTTCTTCTTTATCTGACGTCAAAGAATGATGACATTGTATGTTAGCTATGTTACTTAAATCATTTATCTTTATTGGGCCTGAAACGAGCCACCCAAATTCAGTATTTCTTAAAATAGGATTATTAGGGTCTAGAGAACGCTGCTCGCAGCCAAGAATATCTCAAAACAAATCTGCTCATGAGTAGATCAACAGCGGAGGATTTATTGAAACTAGGGTCAGCAAGGTGTACCTCAGTAGGTATTTGCAGTTGCTGAGTATTTATTGTGTATCTGGGAATGTTACTTGTCAATTCCGGTAATATAAAAAAAGTTGTTGTGAGGTGAAACGGTTTAATTAAAGAATTTAATTGCGCCACACAACTCTCTGTGACTTTACTATTGACGTGATTGCCAATCCCGACAATATTTATATAATTATTAAATAATGATTTGGTTGTTAAACATAATTTGTCTCTAAGTGATTGCGTCATGAATGACGATTGACTTCCACAATCTAATAAGGCACGTACCTTTTCCCTTTTATTCGTGGTGGGGTTAGAAACCTCAACTAAGGCGGTAGATAGTAGAATATGTTTTGAACCCTGTGTAGTATAGTTAGGCTATCGTTCGTATGTAGTATAGTAACCTTATCGCTGAGCAAGCTGGTTTTAGGCCAGGGAAGTCATGTACCAATCAGACCCTTAACCTAACACAATTCATAGAAGACGAGTTTGAGGCGAACAAAGTCACAGGTGTTGTATTCGTTGATCTTTCGGCAGCCTATGATACAGTCAACATCAAAAGACTTTTACGAAAAGTCAGCGAGCTCACCAAGGATGTCGGTTTCGTGCAAATTCTTAGCGCTATTTTAAATAACCGCCGCTTTCAAGTTCATCTCGACAATAGCAAGAGTAGGTGGCGTAGCCAGAAAAACGGGCTCCCTCAAGGTAGCGTGATAGCCCCAGCTCTTTTTAACATTTACACAAACGACCAGCCTTGCTCTCCACCAACGAAAAGCTTTTTATATGCAGACGACCTTGCTCTGGCCGCCCAGACACTTACATTTGAAGAGGCAGAAGATAAACTGACGGAAGCTCTGGAAACACTAGGGAAATTCTATGATGAAAATGCCCTACGGCCAAATCCGTCCAAGACCCAGTCCTGTGGTTTCCATCTCCGCAACCGCCAGGCAAACAGAGCTCTCAGAACGTTAACGTGGAGCATTGCTCTCAACCACGCTACTTGGGCGTCACCCTAGATAGATCTCTAACTTATAAGTACCACTGCCTTAAAACAAAACAAAAAGTCGGGACTAGAAATAACGTTCTTCGCCGCCTCACATCCACCAGCTGGGGAGCATCGCCACAAGTTCTCCGCACTACCAGCCTATGTCTTGCTTTTTCTGCTGGGGAGTTTGCATGCCCAGTGTGGCACCGTTCAGCCCACGCTAGAGAAGTTGACATAGCGCTGAACGATACTTGCCGCATTGTAACGGGGTGCTTAAAACCCGCCCCTCTTGCGATGTTGTATCCGTTGGCAGGTATAGCCCCACCAGACGTTCGGCGCGAAATAGCTAGTCGCATCGAGAAGGGAAAACAGGAACGAGATAACCGCCACCCCCTGTACGGGCATCAAATGCCACCTTCACGCTTAAAAAGCCGTAAAAGCTTCGTGAAACACACGATTTCCTCAAAGGACAGTGCGTCAGATGAAAGATGCGAATTGTGGAGGAACAGATATCCCGCCCCTCCTCACTTCATCAATCCAGCAGAACATCTTCCGGACATCATATTTCCGGACATCTAACGGACAGGAACTGCAGTGGCCAATCTGGAAATCTCTTAACCGTTTGCGGGCCCAGGTTGGCCGCTGTAGAAATAATTTGGCCAAATGGGGTATCATCGACCCGTCCCAAATACTATGTCAGTGTGGAGCCCCTCTGCAGTATATGCCCCACCTCCTTTCTTGCCCATCCTGCACAGCACCTTCCAGGATTTAAACGAAGCCAATGACAGAGCTGTGCAAGGGGCTACATACTGGTCGGGTATTATTTGAGTTATCGACAAGCAAAGAAGAAGAAGCTATCGTTCCGCATGATGTCGTGGTAGCTTCTGCAGGGGTTTCTGTTACTATCGGCACGTGTAGAAGTGCATTGTGCTTATTCTTACACTCACGACAAGGTCTAAGGTAGCAGTTTCGTGAAGTGTGTCCTGACCTTAAACAATTAGCACAAAGATTCAATTTATTCACTTCAGCAATACGTTCTTCCACACTCTTGGCCTTAAAAATAGGACAATCGTAAATTCTATGTTCGCCCTGACAGACGACGCAACGAGAAGAAGATGTAGAATTATTTTGACAAGCAGCCTGACAAACCGACTGGCATTTATTATGCGGACGTTCGGGTTTATTGATGCTACCTTTGACTGACGCCGAAGCTGGTGCCTTATTGCTGTTGTTATTGTTTGATGAAGAATGGCTTAGAGACACAAGAACGTCTGCACGATCAATTAGAAATTTATTGTTTTGCTGGAAATTGGGTACCACATTGTCCACAGAGCCACGCCGCTCCTCCCACCTAGTGAGAGTACGGTTATCTAATTTAGAACTCAATATGTGTATTATTAAAGGATCCCAATTATCAGTTCGTAACCCTAAACCAGACAGAGCTCGCAAGTTCTTGGTGACGTGATCCACCATAAAGCGAAGCGATTTGTCTGATTCGCGAGTCATTTGGTGTATATTGAATAACGAAGTAAAATGATGACTTATTAACTTTCGCTTGTTGTCATATCGGTCACATAGTGATTTCCAAGCTACACTGTAATTAGAATTAGATACTTCTAAATTACTTACTATTCTAGATGCATCTCCCTCTAGATATGATAAAAGATAATGAAATTTATTTATAGGTGCAATGCGCTCATTGTTATGCATAACAAAAGAAAGAAAAAGAAAGAAAGAAAAGTAACAGACTTAAAAGTGTCACGAAATTCAAGCCAACGGAAGTATGTCCCATTAAATTTAGCAATTTCCAAACGTGACAGTTTAAAACCTGCATCGAGATTGTCAGAATTAACAGGAGCGGATGAAACATGGCTAATATTGAGTATGTTACCAGATTCATCGTGGCGGTTGTTAGCCTGATGAGCTTAAATGAAAGCCTGAGCGTTCGCCATGTTTGTGATAAATAATTGTTCAATATCAACTCTTTCATCGATCTCGCTTGATAAATTATTTGAATTTAATACCTCAATTTGATTCTGCAAGTCGTCGAATCTTACGGATAGTGACCCAAATTGACTAAGTTTAAGTGTCAACTCAGCTATCTCAATACGTGTAACAGTATCTTTTGATAACAAATTTGTTAAATAGTTCCTAAACTTAGTAATTTGGCCCTTTATCGAACTACGCTTAATGATAAGTTCCTGTAAGTCTTGCACTTCCCTTGCGGAGCCATCATCTTTACCCATTATTAATTTAACAGTTAGTTAACAAGGAAAGTAAGTAGGTACTGATTTAACTATGAGGCAAACTGTGCAAGATTACAATGAAACTATAAAGAAATAAATATTTTATCTTACGTCCCTCTCCAGGTGTCACCTGTGGCTTGGATGTACCGGTGCTGAACTCGACAATACCCGTGGATGAGGCTCGACTATGTTGTAGCTTTGTAGGCCGTCACAGTGACGTCAACGGCTTGCCTGGAATGTTCGGCGAAATAATCTTAATGACTTGTAACAAATACTGTTTAATGTTTGAATTTAGTGGAGGCTATGATTATGATTAATTTAATGTTTTCAAATGTTTACTTGTGGCCGGAGATTAATATATTTTTAGAAGAAAATATAATTTTCCAAGTAGGTGGGTGAAACAATACCCTAATGATGTGGGTCAAATAAAAATGAATTATTTGAGCATTTAGTTTAGAAATATTCGCTGTTTACTTGTTACGTATTTGTAATATTGAAATGAGCACACGTCAAATCGAGGGGTTTGTTGATCACAAAGGATGATTAGGTAGAAGAGGAAAGGTCACTTAGTTGCATTGGCCGGGCTGTTGCACGACGACTTCGGTAGAATACCGCATAAATCTATGTCCTGACCGTACACCAGACTTAGGCTGCAATGGCTGAACCTCCAAATACTCCAAACATCCGTTCTTGAAGATCTTTAGACTCGTAGCTTAGTTGGTCAATCAACTCAGACTTCGTATTTTTGATAATTCCTTGTTTTCGATGAGTCCTGTCACGGTCGCCAAATTTTATGTCTCGAATTGGACATAAATGAAACCCTCGGATACGTTTTATCTTGTATTTCAATATTTTTCACGGAGCGACAGATGCTTGCAAATTGAATATAATAAAAAGTGATGTGGGGTACTTTAGAAAACCGAAGAAAAAAAATAAAACTCCTAGATGTTTGATCTTCTTATGATAGTGCAACATTTGTTGCTATGCGTGTTATTGTAGACGCCAACACATTACTACATACACATTCACCTCCACACCATCTCCTACACACATAACAGCGCGTTATTTGTCTTTTACTCGTATAAAAAATACTGTGTGCCCTTTTTATTCCTGCATTTTTATTTGTATAAGTTCATTTAATATTATGATCAGGTTCAATAACTTAAGTACAATTACATAACTTGGGGAAGGGCGGAGCTTCCTAAAACAAGCATACTATTTGCTTAAATGGATTCTCCCCATTGTAACTAGAATAAGTTATTTAAGTTGAAGCAATAAACCCTTTTTATTTTAATTCTTTTATAATTTCCATCTCGCTCACAGTCGTATAAAAGTGAATTTCTCAGGCGAAAAATGTACATGTCTAGGCTGCAAACGCAGTGCTGCTTTACAGATAATGCAACGATTTTTTTTTTTCAGAATTAAAGTGACATGAATGTTAATGAAGCCACTTAAATTATATTTATAAGACTATTACTTTTTATGAAAAAAATCGGTAAATTATGAATTATCATTTTCATTTCATTTACCTTTCAGGAAGATAATCTCCAACATATGTAGGAAAAAGTATTTTGATTGCGTTAAGTAATGATTGACCTACAAGAAGTTAATTAGTTTTGAATGTTTAGACTCATAATGTTAATGAGTACATGTCAACGGTAGTTTTGTCCAAGCGAAATTACTAATTTCTATGGTCATTTTGTTTCACCGTCCTGAGCTTCCACTAATGAGTTTAAACGAACAGTAAATCTCTGCTCGGCAAGAGACAGTCGTGCGCTTACATGCAGTAAGAATGGTAGTGCACCATATCGCCAGGTCTTTCCGCCAAAAATGTAAGTACGTGATTTTAGTTTACTCGGAACGAAATTTTGCAATTTCGGTGATCAGGTTTTAAAAAGATTTTTGCAAGAAATAAAGGTATCACTTTTATGCTTGCTAAGTAAGCCTTTTAAGATCCGTGGATACGGATCCGGATACGGATCTTTGGCGTAAAGATCCATGGATACGGATGTGGATGCGGATCATTGGCGTAAAGATCCGCGGTTACGCATCCGGATGCGGATAATTGGCGTAAAGATCCACGGTTACGTATACGCAGAAACGAATCCGCAGATCCGGATACGGATTATTGGCGTCAAGATCCGCGGTAACGGTTCCGGATGCGGATCATTGGCGTAAACATCCATGGATACGGATCCGGATACGGATCATAGGCGTCAAGATCCATGGATATGGATCCGGATACGGATCATAGGCGTCAAGATCCGCGGATACGGATACGCAGATACAAATCCGCAGATCCGGATGCGGATCATTGGCGTAAAGATCCATGGATACGAATACGCAGAAACGAATTCGCAGGTCCGGATACGGATTATTGGCGTCAAGTTCCGCGGTTACGGATCCGATGCGGATCAATGGCATAAAGATCCACGGATACGGATACGCAGATATGAATCCGCAGATCTGGATGTGGATCATTGGCGTCAAGATCCGCGGATACGGATCCGCGGTTACGGATCCGGATGCGGATCATTGGCGTAAAGATCCGCAGTTACGGATCCGGATACGGATCACTGGCGTAAAGGTCCACGGATACGGATCAAAGGCGTAAATATCCACGGATACGGATACGCAGAAACGAATCCGCAGATCCGGATACGGATTATTGGCGTCAAGATCCACGGTAACGGATCCGGATGCAAATCATTGGCGTAAAGATCCATGGATACGGATCCAGATACGGATCATAGGCGTCAAGATCCATGGATACGGATACGCAGAAACGAATCTGCAGATTCGGATACAGATCATTGGCGTCAAGATCCGCGGTTACGGATCCGGATACGGATCAATGGCGTAAAGATCCATGGATACGGATAGAAAGAAAGAAAGAAAGAAAGAAAGAAAGAAAATATATTTATTTGCCGCAGGCACACGACATGCAAAATATCGGTACATAGCTTATACTTAAGACGTTTAACATAATAATAAAACAGAACGTAACAGAAACAAGCAAAAAAAAAGAAAGAAGTTTACAGCTAGCACGTCGTGAGTGCGACAAACAGGTAAAACCACTCAGCATGAGGCTATGCTATGGGGAGCCCACAGCACAGCGCTGGTTTTCAGTGGTCACCCTTGAAAAACGTACGGATGTCAATACAGGTGGTATCTTATTACATGAGTTACTAAAATAAAACAGCCAGTAGGTACATAGAATATAACAAAACACAGCGTAAAAAAACATAAACAATAAAAAAACGGTAAGGTACTTTATCAAAGACTGCAGGTTAGGTTAAATACAAATTTAAAAAAAAAAAATATGACGAGGTTTTTGTCTCGCTCCGACCCCTCCCCCCCGCGCTTCGTCATCATCATATGCGCCCAGCGCCCGCGCGCGCCACCGATTACCCATTTCTCCTCCACGCCTGTTAGCGCGTTGACGTACTTTGCATCTAAGTCAGTTCCGCTACCGGCTACCGGCGCCGGCGGCGGCGCAGCTGCCTCGGTGGCTCGGTTTCGCACGGGTCTTGTTTACACACGTGACGCGTGTCGCACGACTAGTTGTCGATAGCTAGATAGCTACCAATAAGCTGCCTTGCTATGTAGATGCTTGCATATTAGTTGTCGTCGCTTAATAGTGAGTAACGTGTTTTCTTGGAAAACGTGATGCCGCCGTCTCGAGCCGCTTGGATAGATGTGCCTTGCCGATAGATGATAAACCTTAAGTAAGTATTTATTTATAATGTATTTGCTGTTCACACTTTTGACTCTCTAAAAGGATTCTTTTTAAATGTAGTATAAAATTTTGCTTTGTTTTAGGGATCTTATAGGAGGTGGCAGATCATTCCAGCAGCGAGTGCCTACTATACTTGAAACATCCCCTGAAGGCAGTGGTCTTATGTCGAGGCATCGAGAGCGGATTGGACGTGGAACGAGCAGAGTAGCTGTAGTGCTCATGCCTCCAGCTAATTTTTTTGAACAGATATTCCGGTTTGTGTGTTTTTATGATACCGAACATCAAAACTGCCAGGTGTAGTTTCCGCCGTGAAGTCATTTTAAGGATGTTGTTTTCATTTAAATACGGTGTGATGTGATGCCTCCGGGGTATACTAAAACAGTAACGAGCACATGCATTTTGTACTCGCTGTATTAATCGTTCAGTACGTGAAAGAAGACACGGTACACACACTACACTAGTAAAATAATGTTGTCGTATGGAGCCAGTGCACAGATACTGTCCGTAATCGCATCTAGAAATATATTTAAATCTAACCAAGAGGGCCGGTATGCAGTTCCTATCAGTACCTTTTTTTTTTTTGGCGGTAATATTCTGCCACATTTGTTCTACCTGTGGGTGATGCGGGTGAGCTCTGATTCGGGTGGTGGTTCCAGTTTTGATATAAAACGCGACCCCTCCCCCGCGCCCCGCACGGATTGAATGAGGCCGTGGTCTATGGCGCAACTGATACCCAGGAACAACTGGCGCCCGGCCTTCCTCCCCCTCGCGCAACCACGTCTCGTTTATTGCCATCACGTCGACTGAATGATGGTTCATAGCAATAATAAACTCATCATGATTTGTCGATAATGAGCCTGCGTTCAGAAGTCCAAATTTAATGTGTTTATTATGCAACGTTATTTATGTAAAAAGTATGATTAAACCCATCCAGAATAAGGGTTGAGCGAGGCAAACCGGGCAGATACAAAACATTGTAGTAACAAAAATACATAACACAAATAAATGTCCACAATTGACCAAAAAACTCAACATTCTTACAATAGTACATAACACAAATAAATGCCCACAATTGACCAAAAAAATCGACATTCCTACAATATATTTCGCGTAGTGTTGCCCAAAGTCTTTGAGAAAAAAATAGTTTTCAACCCGGTACCGCAGGAGACACACACCGCTTTGCGTCATCACTAAATATATACAAAAATTCTATAAGTACAAAACAAAACAATAAGACGACCAAGAAGTTAACATCCACAGAGGCAATAGGAATACGAAGCAAGTTTACAGAACGCGCTCGGACGCGGTACAAACCGACCATTACCCAAAAATCTTACGGATATCGTCTTCACACCTAATTCGTTCGGCTTTCTGTCCATCTTCTCTTCGAGCCAAGATTTTACCTTCCCTTGTCCATACGTACTTCCATTTGTTTTGGCTGCCTGCCTGACGTGCGTGATAAAATAACTGGCGGTTTGTTCGAGTCAGACGTTCGTTCACGTAAACTCGGTGCGGCGGCCCAGCGATATCAAGGTCACCCGTACTCAAACCACGGCGAACCCGAGCTGCGCGCAGTAGTGTGTCGCGCGTGGCGCGCCTTGCGAGGCGCACGGATATACACCGCGGTTGCTGCGCAGCGGGGTCGGCAGAGATGGAGCCGTCAGAAGTCTCTACTCGATTACGGCGCGTGGATCCGACTCGCTCAGCGTGAACCACGTCCCTCTCATCAATGTCGACGCCAAGTTTTATGGCAAGAACCTTAACAAGGTGCAGGGTGCTCTCATCCTTACTCTTCGGTATTCCGGTCACCTCAATGTCGTTGAGCAGGAGCTCTTGATCGCGCTCGTTCAATTGGCATTTCAATTCAGCGATGGTGTTTTCTAAAGGATCCCTGTCCGGCTGTACTTCTTGCTGCAGTTTCTGTTCGAGGGCGTCCACTCGCGCTTCTAGGTTATCCATCCGGTCATCAGATGTTTTTATGGATTCCTTTAGTTGAGCCATCTCCGTGCGCAATTCTTGAAATTCCATGTGCATCAAGCGAAACTCGGCACGCAATTCCTCTTTAAATAGCCGCAACTCGTCTGCCAAGTCGGGAGAGAAATGAACAGCAGCTTGAGTAGCATTCAGGGCCGTGTTGTTTAATGGACTGTCCATGTCCATGAGCTCCTCGGGGCTACCGTGCTCCTCTGCCTGGGAAGGAATCATGCCACCTCGAACTGGTGTCTCCGTCCTGTTGTCTCGTCGTTGGTTTTTTAAGCACTCTGGGCAGCGCCAGGTGGGTGCAACAGTACCCGTACCAGGCAAGCCAACGCAAACGCGATGATAGAAAACGTCACACTGACGGCATTTAGCGGCCTCTATCGGCAATAAAAATTTCGCGCAACCACCGCACTTCGCTGCTGGCATGGTGTACTTCGCTTGTAACGTAAGTTAAATCGATCCAACTTAGTCGTTCCGTTCTATATCAATAGATGGCGCGATAAGCAGATACAAATCCGCAGATACGGATGCGGATCATTGGCGTAAAGATCCGCGGATACGGATCCGGATACGGATCATTGGCGTAAAGATCCATGGATACGGATCCGGATACGGATCATAGGCGTCAAGATCCACGGATAAGGCTACGCAGATACTAATCCGCAGATCCGGATACGGATCATTAGCGTAAAGATCCATGGATACGGATACGCAGATACAAATCCGCAGATACGGATGCGGATCATTGGCGTAAAGATCCGCGGATACGGATCATGATACGGATCATTGGCGTAAAGATCAGAAAATAATATGGATCATTGGCATCAAGATCCACGGATACGGATACGCAGAAACAAATCCGCAGATCCGGATACGGGTTATTAGCGTCAAGATCCGGGGTAACGGATCCGGATGCGGATCATTGGCGTAAAGATCCATGGATACGGATACGCAGATACAAATCCGCAGATCCGGATGCTGATCATTCGCGTCAAGATCCGCGGATACGCATCCGGAAGCGGATAATTGGCGTAAAGATCCACGGTTACTTATACGCAGAAACGAATCCACAGATCCGGATACGGATCATTGGCGTAAAGATCCGCGGATACGGATCCGGATACGGATCATAGGCGTCAAGATCCACGGATACGGCTACGCAGATACGAATCTGCAGATCCGGATACGGATCATTGGCGTCAAGATCCACGGATACGGATACGCAGATACAAATCCGCAGATACGGATGCGGAACATTGGCGTAAAGATCCGCGGATATGGATCCGGATACGGATCATAGGCGTAAAGATCCACGGATACGGTATAGTATTATGTTATACTTACGCTTCATATTCACCATTCATAATACTATTCATCATCCTTTTTATTTGTTTATATTTCTACACTCAGCAAATCGATTTAAATACGATTCTTTAACTTGGAAATAGCTGAAATAAAATATTATTATAATTTTCATGTTGTGATATTTACGTCAAGCGTCAAATTGTCAAACTGTCAGTTAGTTTTTTAATTCTCTTTCTGCTCAGTCTATGGTCTAGCTCTATGATTTCTCTTTTTGGTTTGTATAATTTAAATTATTTTTATCAATATGCTTAGCCAATGTATTTTATAAATTATTACGATTGTTTCATAACTTAATATTAAATGATTATATTTATAAAATTCTTAACGCACTCATGGATATGTCCTGGCCGACTACACTTGTCAGATGAGATGATAGCGACACTAAGAAAACTAAGATTTGAAAAAGGAAGACTACTTTGGAGAAACGAGCTGACGGACGGCTAAAAAAAAGGTGGACGATTGGATCTGATTTGATGAGTATCAGAGAGCAGCTTGGTTTTCGCGGTGAGATTCTAAAACTGCCCAGGGGATCCAGCTAAAGATTCCCCTGGGACTTCTACTCCCGATGTTCGGAGGCTTACTACGTGCCTGTCTGTCTACTGGTCTCGCAGGGCTGTCCTACGTCTGGCCCTGAGTTCTGCACTGCCTAGCTGCTGAGCTGTCCTGGTGAACTCTGAGATCTGCGCTGCCGCCGTTTCTACTGCTTCAGAGCTGAACTTCAAGGTTGCTCCGGTATCGACCTGCTACCCTGACGCCTGCTCCCGTGATTTCTAACTGTGAACTATAAAACTATAGAGTGCGTGGTAGGTAGTTTTTTTATATAACTAGCTGTATTTTTTTCCCTAAATTAAATTTAATTGAACAAGTCTGCTTATCCTTTTAGACTATAGGAGCAAGTAGATTTGTTACAAATTGGCGCCCCCCGTAAAATCAACTCGAACCCACTCATTTATTTTCAAAATTCTATTAAAACTAGCACTAGTATTTCTTTTTGGACTTCTTATTTGGCTTACCTACTCTTTTTAATATTAACTTAACTTATTTTTCTTATTTAGCTCTCCTGTTAAAGACTCTTCTATTCGACTCAACTCTTCTACAACTAAACATCATCTAGGTACTCTTCACCACTACACACATACTGATATCGAAAGATAATTGGCACCCTTTCGGCCTCTTGGGAGTGTTAACCCACTTGTAAGCACTACCAAGGTTGGAGACTGGCATACTCTACGACGTACTATTGGAGAATATCCTGTGGACGTCTTTACAAACTTAGACATCTACGTAACTCCTATTAGAAATACTTCACTATCCTCCTAAACACTTCTATACTTAATACTTAATATACTTAATAATATTATAAAGAGGAAACCTTTGTATTTTTGTATGTTTGTATTGAATAGGTTCAAAAACTACTGGACCGATTTCAAAATTTCTTTTACCATTACTTAGAGGGATTCTTCCGAATCCGTATAGGCTATATTTTATTCCCGTACTCCTACGGGAACGGGAACTACGCGGGTGAAACCGCGGGACGTCAGCTAGTATTATATATATTTATACATATTTCATCTGGGAATCATACCGAAGTAAGTTTAGCATCGTTGGCTCTCAAAATATTTTTCAATTTGTTATTTGTCATCGGTTGCTAGGTAACAAACCAGGCCATGGAGTATTATGGGCATGGAGTATAACTGTCACACTTACTGTTGTCTTGTTGACGTGTGCACTGTCAGTCTTATTTTCGCGGTGGCAAAACCATAGAGATAGGGCAAAACTAGGTATTAAAGTTTATCAAACTTTGCGGTGGCAATCGTATGTACTAAACTTTATGCTTTAGTTCCGAATTTTACCACCAACAAAAATAAGTTTTTTTTGGGTTACGATTTTTATCTTTCATTTAGCGTATTATTATTAAATCGGACCCTCTTGAGTTCTAACTCTTAAGAGTGTGAGTCTTGAACACTCTCTAGTCCACGCTCTCTAACATTTGAGTTTTCTTTAACTCAGACCCCTCTTGAGTAATTGATTTCATCAATTTTTATTTATCTTCTTTCAACATTAATTTCTTAATCATGGATAGAATTATTTTCTTTGAACTTTTAAACAAAGCTGAGCTTGAATATGGTTTATCAAAATAAGATTAGAAGAACCAAATGATACAGTAATACAGCTTAAAAACAAATTCTTCAACTCGCACCTCGTTCTCCTTCTAAAGATATTTTAGACTCGATATTAGAAGTTAAAACTGATTTAGACGAACTTACCACTACTCTAAATTATATCGAATCAAAAATACAATCGTTAGAACAGGGTAACCAAAGACTAAACAAAAAAATTAAAACCTTTATTAATCATCTTTATTTTCGACTTGAGAGGATTGATATTGATTCAGATCCCTCAGAGGTGAATCGTTTATCTCAAACTAAAGAAAGATTTCTCACCTTAGAATCAAAATTTAATTCTTTAACAACTATTTCCAACGACTTCAACTCTCAACCTATAGAAATCAACCGTCCTTCTTCGACTCCTAACAGCCCCAATGACACAATGTTTCATACTATGCTTCCCGACATTCAGTCAAACTCTATTCCTAATAAATCCCTTAACGAATTAAAACGAATAAAATATGACGGAAACTCGTGTCCGCGTTCCTTTGTACAGAAAATTCAGGAATTTAGTATTTCTAGGAATATTTCTCGAGACAAATTATTAGATCATGCGTTTGAATTATTAACTGATAACGCTTTACATTGGTATCGTTTCAAACGTGATTCTTTGTTATCATGGAGCAAACTTTGCGAAGCTTTGATTACAGACTTTGGCGGTTTTGATTATGACTATAAATTATTAGAAGCCATCAATAGTCGAACTCATGGCAAAGATGAACCTATTGTTATTTTTGTTTCCATACTAACTGGCATGTTTTCCAGACTTTCAGAAAAACTAACGGAAACTAAAAAACTTCAAATTATTATTCGTAACATTCGACCTTGCTATTCACCTTACATCGCGAATAATAACATTAATTCTATTGATGCGCTTATTTCATGCTGTCGAAAATATGAAGAATTCTTGGATAAAGAGAAACATTTCAACGAACCTCAAACTACAAATAATCCTATAACTGTTGAATTTAACTATAAATCTACTAACTTAACGTCAAAGCCCTCAACTTCTGACCCGTTCCCTCCTAGAACAAATTTTAATCGTTTTAACAATAAACTTAAAGTTAATACAATTAATAAAGTTAATTATAATGCTTTTTGTGTATGCTGCCGCACTAATGGTCATACACTAACTAATTGCTCTCAACCTCGTTCATTAATTATTTGTTTTAGGTGTGGTTTAAAAGATGTTAAATTTACCGACTGTCCTAACTGTAATAAAACTAACAACTCAAAAAACTAAACAACGACTTGGGTAATAAAAACTTTAATCAATCCGACTGGCATGATTGGTTACAAACTATAAAAAAATTATTTCATTGTTACAAAATAACTTCACTATACGATAGTGAAAAAGATTTTAATCGTCCTTTTATTGATATTTCTATCAATGACAAAATGTTTTCCGGCTTATTAGATAGCGGTAGTTCTATTACAATACTTGGTAATAACTCTCACCTAGAAATTTTAAAATTAGGCTTCACGTTATCCAAGTCTTTTTCAATGGCGATTACTACTGCCAGTAATCATAAAAGTAAATCCCTTGGCTCAATTGATATTCCGATTAGATACAATAATCAAACTCATCTAATTCAAGCCTTCGTATTTCCTAATTTATCTCCTTCAATTATTTTAGGAGTCGACTTTTGGAAAAAGTTTTATCTTATTCCACACATACTTTCTTCGGCTTTTAAAGCAAATACTAAATGTTCAGTGGTCACTAAAACTACTAAACAAATACTCCCTTACAATCATCTCTCGTTAGAGCAAAAGACTATCGCTGATGATATGATTAAACGATTTAAAGCTATATCCTTCGAAAGTAGAGGAGTACTGGGTCGCACTCATCTTATTAGTCACCATATTGATACAGGTGACACTCCTCCAATTAAACAACGATGTTATCGTCTTTCCCCTGTAAAACAAAAAGCTCTCATTATAGAAGTCGATAAAATGTTAGAATGGGGCGTTATTGAAAAATGCGAAAGCCCTTGGCTTTCTCCGGTTATCATTACACCTAAAAAGAATGGTGAATGGCGATTCTGTGTTGATAGTCGTAAACTAAATTCAGTTACTCGTAGAGACGCGTACAGCCTACCGTTTGTTAATGAAATTTTAGATAACCTTAAAAACGCTAAATTTCTTTCAAGCATCGCGTTTTGGGAAATCCCTTTAAAAGAAGAAGCGGATAAAGATAAAACAGCTTTTTATGTCCCTGGTCGCGGCATGTATCGCTTTGTTATCATGCCTTTTGGTTTAACCAATGCTCCAGCTACTCAGCAAAGACTTATGGACATGCTTTTTACTCCTGATTTTGATAATAAGGTCTTTTGTTACCTTGATGATATAATAATCATCTCTGAATCATTTGAAGAGCATATCTCTTATCTAGTTAAAGTTCTTGAGAAATTAACGTTTGCTAGATTAACAATTAACTTCGATAAAAATCAATTCTTTAAAAATGAACTTAAATACTTAGGGTACATATATATTTGGCGCAGCCGTGAGGCACACGGTGTCACATTGTTTTTTATTTTTTGTTTAGTTTTAAGTTTTTACTCATTTATTTTGTTATTCTTTTTGTTTTTCATTTATTTTTTATTTTTTATACTGTGTGCACTTGTGGCGTGTGCCAAATAAATGTATTTTCTTTCTTTCTTTCTTTCTTTCTTACATAGTAGATGAAAATGGTTTAAGGTCAGATCCGGCTAAAATTAAAGCAATACTCGAATTCCCTACTCCCACTTCTCGTAAAGAAGTAAGAAAATTTATTGGAACTTGTAGTTGGTTTCGACGTTTTATTCACAACTTCAGCACAATTGCAACTCCACTTAATAAATTAACTTCTTCCGGTAAAAACGCCCCTAAATTTATTTGGGATAAAGATGCTACTCTGGCTTTTAATAAATTAAAAGAAGCTCTTGTTACTACTCCTATACTTGCTTGTCCTGACTACGATCTCCCTTTCTCTGTACATTGTGATGCTTCTAACTTTGCCATTGGAGGTATGTTAACACAAGTAAAAGACGACAAAGAAGTAGTTATAGCTTATATATGAGCAAATCTCTTAATAAAAATTAACGAAATTACTCAACTACAGAAAGAGAAACTCTTGCGGTCATTTCAGCTTTAGAACATTGGCGTTGTTATATCGATAATGGTAAACAATTCACTGTTTATACAGACCACGCAGCACTTAATGGTTTCTTAAATTATCCAATCCATCTGGTAGACTCGCGCGGTGGGCTCTTAGGTTGTCATCTTTTAATTTTATTCTAAAACACAAAAGAGGTAAAGACAATTTAGTCCCTGATTTACTCTCTCTTAATTCTAATTCATATCCACTTGGCGTTAATCCTGTCACACTTGATCCCCAACCTATATCTCCAGCATTAGAACACTATAACAAACTACTTTTAGAATGTCGTAGCAATCCTGATCAATATCCCAATTATACTATTCGTGAAAAAAATTTATTTCGCTATACTCAATCTCCTCACGCGTTAACTGAAGATTTCGCGTGGAAAGAAGTTCCTCATCCTAGTCTCCGGGAAACCCTTGTTAAAGATAATCATGGGTCTCCAGATCAACCTCATCTAGGAATCTTTAAAACTTATAAAAAATTATCACTTCTATATTTCTGGCCAGCTATGTTTAAGGATATCGCTAAAATAATTTCTATCTGTGATAATTGCTTAACATACAAACACGCAAATCACCCTCCCTTTGGCCTTATGGGTAAACCAAAAATTTGTTCCAGGCCCTTTCAAACAATTTCTTTGGATCTAATGGGTCCTCTACCAATGACTAGACGTAGAAATCAATTTATCCTAGTGGTTAATTGTTGTTTTACTAAATATTCGCTGATTTTTCCACTAAAACGAGCTACTAGTGCTAACATCATCTCTAACTTGGAAAATTTTGTTTTTCTAGTTCATGGAGTACCTCAAACTATTATTATGGACAATGGATCGCAATTTCAATCCCATGAATTTCACAAATTTCTGGGCAGATATAATATACCTTACATATTTTTCTCTCCTCACTATTGCCCCCAAGTTAATCCTACAAAAGATACAATCGAACTATAATCACAGCTTTGTCATCTTTGGTTGGTGATGACCATAGATCTTGGGACATCCACCTTCCTAAAGTCCAATATGCTATGAACAGCACAACTAATATTACCACTGGTTTCTCTCCTAACTTTTTGCTCTTCGGACGAGAAACAGTTGCTTCTGGCTCACTTTATACACCAACTAATAATCTTGATGAAATCGTTTTTCTACCTAGGGACATCTATGCTACTAACATAGGTTTATTGTCTGTAACTTTCGATAAAGTTCAGATAGCCCTCCATATTGCTCATGCTCGTAACTCTTCTCGTTACAACGAAAATCGTACCTTTAAAGAATATAACGTAGGAGATACAGTATGGTAGTAACTATACAATTAGTCATGCGGGTACTTATTTTAGCTCTAAACTAGCGCCGAAATATGTAAAATCAACTATTTTACAAAAGCTACCACCATTAGTATATATATTAGAAGATCAACGTGGCAATCGAGCCAAATACCATATTAAAGACTTTAAAACATAATTTATACAATTATGTAAAAAAAAAAAACATCTATATTTATAACTCATCCCTTTCTTCTTTCCTTCCTCTATAATAGAGTTCTTTTTGATTCATTAAAACTCTATTTATTTTTTTAATTCATTCATCAGTTCTTAAACCATTAAAAGCTCAATTTTAATCTTCCCTTATATCTATTTTTTTTTTCTCTTTTCTACAAGTTAGTATGTCTAATTTGGTTCTTACTATCGACTCTAAAATTTGATTACTACTCCATTAAAAAAATAAGCCCTTGTTAACTATCGACTTTAAACGTTGATCGGAGTGGC
Source organism: Xestia xanthographa (assembly GCA_905147715.2). Lineage (NCBI taxonomy): Eukaryota > Metazoa > Arthropoda > Insecta > Lepidoptera > Noctuidae > Xestia > Xestia xanthographa. The sequence goes on along the minus strand of LR990655.1, from coordinate 15,518,854 downwards.
TAACAACTCCATAAAAATAAGGCCTTGTTAAATATCAACTGAAGTTGATTAGGAGCGGATGACAACTCAACTCAACTCTTTACGTCAAGCGTCAAATTGTCAAACTGTCAGTTAGTTTTTTAATTCTCTTTCTGCTGAGTCTATGGTCTAGCTCTATGATTTCTCTTTTTGGTTTGTATAATTTAAATTATTTTTATCAATATGTGTTTAGCCATTACATTTTGTAGATTATTATGATTGTTTACTAAATAACTTAATATTAAATTATATTATAAAATTCTTTACGCACTCATGTATATGTCCTGGCCGACTACACTTGTCAGTTGAGATGATGGCCACACGAAGAAAACTAAGATTTGAAAGAAGAAGAGTACTTTGGGAGAAACGAGCTGACGGACGGCTTAAAAGACGACTCTGGAATCTGATTTGAGGAGTATCAGAGAGCAGCTTGGTTTTGGCGGTGAGATTCTTAAACTGTCCAGGGGATCCAACGAAAGTTTCTCCTGGGACTTCTGCTCCCGATGTTCGGAGGCTAACTACGTGCCTGTCCGTCTACTGGTCTCGCAGGGCTGTCCTACGTCTGGCCCTGAGTTCTGCACTGTCTTGCTGCTGAGCTGTCCTAGTGAACTCTGAGATCTGCGCTGCCGCCGTTTCTACTGCTTCAGAGCTCAACTTCAAGGTTACTCCGGTATCGACCTGCTACCCTGACGCCTGATCCCGTTCTTACAGTGTGGTAAACTCATTAATGTCCATCTAAGTGCATAAACTTTAAAACTGAGTGCGTGCTAGGTAGTTTTTTATAACTAGCTGTATTTTTTATCTTTCCCCTCTATTAAAATTTAATTGAACAAGTCTGCTTATCCATTTATTTTAAATAGGAGCAAGTAGATCTGTTACAAGTGGCGACAGCGAACCGGAAGACGTTGCGTTGGAAGGCCTCCCACTAGGTGGACCGATGACCTGGTGAAGGCTGCGGGAATCCGCTGGATGCGAGTCGCACGTGACCGTTCAATGTGGCGACACTTGGGGGAGGCCTATGTGAGTGACGACACGGATGTTGGAGTGACGACACGGATGTCGGTAACAGCTGACTAGCGTACCACAGTTACGAGTTTAAAAATATAATAACAGTGATTATCTAAAAACTTTATTGCTAAAAGTCATCGACGGGATACAGTACTTAACATATATTGTGGAACAGTGTCAGTGCTCAGTTATACAATAATAAAAGCATAAAATAAAAATCCTAATAGAATAGTGAAAATCATCTACCTTAAACTATTTACAAATAAATTAAACCTCAAGTGATTTGCAGAAACACAAGAAAATAGTGCAACTGAGTATATAGTGACAATTTGTGTGTGGATCATTGCAATAACTCGCGCCTACTGAAAATTACAGGACAAGTTACAGTCAGTTAGTTACACATTGCATACAATCAACGCCATCTGTGACTCCTTAGTGGTAACTCGAATCTATAACAGGAAATTGTGTGGAACCCAAACAGACGGATCAATCATGGCGAAATGTGGTGGCTGCGGTAAGTTTATGGCTATGTCTGAGGGCATTCGCTGCACTAAGTGTCCTGGGTCATATCATCCTGCTTGCATTGGCGTTACGACAACAAAGGTGTCAACTAACTGGTTGTGCCCGACCTGTAAGGCAAAGATACCGAGAACGGACAATTCGGCTACACCTGTTAAAGGCCCGTCTGATGGTAGCTTAGTTAGCCATCTAAATATAACCCAGCAAAATAACAATAGCCAGCCAGGAACTAGCCCGACTGCAACTATCATCCAGTCTGCTACTACCATCCAGCCAGCAACTGACCAGCCAGCTACAACCATCCAGCCAACCATTCAGCCGACAACTATTCAGTCTCCTCCGATACTACCAACCCCTGCCTCTCACCCCACCCCCAAAGAGAAAATAGCACAGCCGCAGCCTCAGGAGCTCAACGTAGCCTACGAGATTCGATGTTTCCGTGAGGAGCTCAGTGCTATGAGAGTGGAGTTACGACAGTTCCGAGATGAGATGGCGAGTTTGAAGTCCGATGTCGGCTTATGTAGGGAGCGTGTGGAAGTCGTTGAGGGCAAGGTTTCCTACCTCGAGAAACGTTTTGAGGAAAAAGAACCATCTTCCTACGACCATCTTGAGGAGACCATTGCTGAACTTAAGCTACAGCTGAATGAACGCGACCAGGAGCTCCTAATTAATGACGTCATCATAACGGGTATACCTGAAACAAAAGATGAGAGCCCGCTACACATCCTGAAAGTGGTATCCCTTAAATTAGGAGTTAACATCGACGAGCGCGAAATAGTGAACGCGGAGCGTGTTGGTATGGTGCGCCGTAACTTTACTACTACTGGCAGTGTTGACATAGCGGACCCGCCGCGACCGCGCGCGCTCGCTGTGCGACTGTCGCGCCGCGCTGTGCGCGACCAACTGTTGAAAGCAGCGCGCGTGCGACGCGGCCTTACCACTGCCGATCTTGAAGTGCATGGGCCCCCTCAGAGGTTTTATTTAAACGAACGGTTGACGCCGATTAACGGGAAGCTGTTCTATAACGCGCGTGAGGCTGGGCAGAAATATAAATTTAAGTATGTGTGGACAAAAGAGGGCCGCATCTACGTGAAGAAAGAGGATGGTGTCCCTGCGCAACGTATTCGCTCCGATCTAGATTTAGGCCGAATTTTTGGAAATGGTTCATTTTAAATAGCTTGTTCCTAACTCGTCTTGTACTAAAATTACATAATATTATTTGTTTTTTTCCTGTTTCTTTTATAATCTTTTTTGTTGTTTTTTGTTCGCTTTTTCTGTACTTGTTTGGCCGCAGCATGCCCTGGCTAAAGGGGGCACTATTTTTGGTTTGTATTTTACGCAGTGACACAGATTTGATGATACCTATTTCCCTTCAAAATAAGTTTAAGATATTTTGTCTACTGAAGATTATTTATTTACTACAAAATACTTTCTTATATAATTATTATTTATCAACGTATGCACTATTAATTAACACGATATTAGTATTCTGTACACGTTTTTTGACACGGACAAATATTTCAGTATTATTATTATACTTTAACACATATTATTACGAAACAAAAACATGTTACGAAAACCCGATAGTTGTCTGCAATCTTATAGTGTGCCCTTGTACGAAGTATTCCATTGTGATGTTTGGTGCCACTAAAACATTGTAATGAGTGCGAAGCACCTTAAGTTTGGATTACTCAACGCTGGATCGCTAGGCACTAACCACGATGAGTTTATCGCCGCATTGGAACGTCATGATGTTTGTATAATGGCAATAAATGAGACCTGGCTTAGGACGGGTGAGGAGGGGCGCGCGCCCGCCGTGCCTGGGTACCGGCTGCGACACGTTCCGCGCCCGGTGACCGTGCGCGGTGGACGCGGCGGAGGCATTGGGTTTTATATCAAGCGCGGGATGAATGTGCGCACCCATGCGCACCCTGTTGACCCGCTTCATGAGTCAGTGGAACAAATGTGGCTTGTTTTGAGCGCGAATGGTGTAAAAATCGCCATTGGCACAGCGTATAGACCGCCGTGGATGGATGTTGACATATTTTTGGACGCGTTAACATGTTCGATAAATTCCGTAGCGTCATGTAAATATACCGTTTTGTTGGGAGATTTTAACATTAATTGTCTTAATCAAACTGAGTCTAAAGCTGCTAAATTAAATGCGTTTCTAAATAGCCTTAACTTAAGTCAAATGGTCACTTCTGCTACTCACTTTACGGCCACTAGCGAGACTCTTATTGACTTAGTTTGTACAGATGCAAGGGTGATCAGCATAGAAGTTGACTGGATAGTCGCGCTAGGCGCACATGCTTTTGTTTTGGCCGTTTTTAATTTAAAAAAAGAAAAACTACTACCCAGGGTTGTAACAAGTAGGAACCTCAAAAATATACAGATGGAGAAGTTTAAGGAAGACTTGAACTCTATAGATTGGCTTGCGCAACCTGTATCAGTTGACGTCAATGCTATGGTGGCTCATCTCAATTATGGTATTACTTCCCTTTTTGACAAACACGCTCCCCGTAAGACCCAGCTTATAAGACAAAAGTCATATCCATGGATAACAGATAACATCAAGTTTATGATGTACTTGCGCAATCAAGCACATGTGCGTTGTAGGAATTCGGGTTCTGAGAGTAAGATTGAATATTACAAGGAATTAAAAAGTCTAGTGAACAAGTCCCTATATTACGAAAAGGTTGCGTATTTCAAGTTTAATATTAATAGTAAAATAAAACAACCCAAAGCTTTGTGGAGCAATTTAAAGACCACTTTGCTACCCCTAAAAGTGAAACTGATTTACCCTCTCATATTTTCAATGACCCAGATAAAATTAATTCTCACTTCTTGAATGTCCCAGGTGATATAATAGCACCATCTACATGTCTAAGTTACTATGAGTCTCATAGATTTAATGACGGCGTATTCGCTATTGAAACTGTAGGTCAATCAGACATAATGAAGATTTTATCTAAACTCAAATCAAATGCAGAGGGTTTCGACCACATTACACTGGACATGTTTCTTCTGACTCTTCCACAGACTTTGGATATCCTTACTTCCATTATTAATCATTCCATTTCAACCTCGACCTTTCCTGATCTATGGAAAATAGCCGTTGTGCGTCCGATTCCTAAAATCGCGAACCCAACTACTGTAAAAGACTTAAGGCCTGTAAGTATTTTACCCTTTTTATCAAAAGTACTAGAAAAAGTAGTTAATGCGCAACTAACTGCATATCTTGAGCAAAATAACATTCTCCCTGAGGCTCAATCCGGTTTTAGGAAGGGTCGTAGTACTGCAACGGCTCTGTTAGATGTTACAGACAACATATTATCAGCTCAAGATGAGGGGTGTTGTACTCTGTTAGTTCTGCTGGACTTTTCTAGAGTATTTGATGCTATTAATTTGAGTCTCTTGCTTTCTAAGATGACATATTATGGATTCGACGCCGCTACCGTTAAATGGTTCGGAAGCTATCTGAGTAATCGTCAACAGTTTGTGGAAATTCGGGATGCGAATGGGTCTAGTGTTTTTTCTAATATGAGCCCAGTGGTAAAGGGGGTTCCACAGGGATCGATACTGGGTCCTCCTTTGTTTATTCTATACAGTGCCGATATTATTAATAGTATAAAAAACTGTAAATTTCATATCTATGCAGACGATATTCAATTATACCTGGCCTTTAAACCTGAAGATTACGAGAGTGCAGTAAAACTAATTAACGAAGATCTGGCAAGGATTGTGGACTGGTCAAGACAGAACTCTCTTCTACTTAACCCGGCCAAAACTAAATTTATGCTTTTCGGATCCAAAGGGCAACTGGGTAAAATAAACAGTAACCTTGCAAATGTGATTGTGATGGGCCAACACATTGATCGTGTGTATGAAGCGAGAAATCTGGGTTTGATTATGGACCAAGGCCTTAATTTCGAGGCTCACATCGCAAGTTGCGTGAGAAATTGTTTTTACCGCCTAAAAGTCCTGTATAAAATGCGCCCATATGTAAACGAGGACCTGCGTGTACAGCTCGTTGAAAGCCTAGTTTTATCCAAATTAAATTATGCTGATACCGTCGTAGGTCCACGACTACTAGCACGCACCGAAAGACTTATTCAGCGGGTTCAAAATGCCTGCGCACGTTTTTGCTTTGATGTACCACCAAGGAGCCACTTGACACCATTTTTAAACAAGCACAACATTTTAAAAATGAAATCCCGTCGTAAGCTGCACTTAGCATGTCTTCTTTTTGGAGTTATCAAATATAAATGTCCCTCATACCTGTACTCAAAGCTTACGTGGATAAATAACCACCGACAGCACAAGGCCAGGCGTTGTGCTCAGCAGCTGGCTACACCACATCACAGAACTGCAGCTTTTCGAGGAAGCTTCCGGTATGCAGCATCCAAATGTTGGAATAATATTCCTCCACCAATTAGGGACTTAAACAACATAAATACATTTAAGTTAAGACTTAAGACATTTGTAATTCGTTCACAAATTGAATTTAATGATATAAATATTGACAAATCGTTTATCTAATTTAACAATCTAATTATAATCTACCTATTATTTACTACTATTTCGAATTTATTTCATAGGAACTCACCGGCAATAATGTGGGTAGTTGCGCGTCGGTGGTAAATCCGTTGTCTGCGGTCGCCAGAATCCATGTGTGTGTACAATCACACATACCTACATACACACCCATACATTTGTACAATCATCCTTTTGCTCCGACTTCCTTTGTAATTCCAAATTCCATTGTAATGACTGAACTTGAACTCAATGCTCAGCATTATTAAGTCTACGGGCACTATACACTTTCTCGGAAGCAATTGTTTCCATTTATTTAGCTCAATAAAACAATATTAACTAGGCAGTAGTCTCACTTTCACGGAAATGTCATGTCAATGTATTGCAATTTTTAAAATGCATAGGTCGATGCTGCATCGGCCAGACCGAAGTGGGTTGTGTCAATAAACTGTGTTTCGTTTTCGGATAAGTACTTATTTATTTAGCAGGTTTCTTCGCGTCTATTATTACTAATATAATTATGTTATCCTCTGTGACAAAAATATTCATTGTATATTATTTATTTATTACACACTTATAAATGCCCATTTAATAGAATAAAATTATTTATTTACTACCTACTACCCTCATCCGTGTGTCACTGCGGGGGGCCTCCTGAAAACCAGCGCTGAGTGTTTTACACCCAGCATATGCTGAGTTGGTTACCCTTTCGTTATGGGCATGCTCAGCGCAGTTGAGCTGTTTAATTAATTGTTAAGTTGTTTGTTGTTATATGTATATGTATGTGCTGCTCTATTGTGTTGCTGCTGTCCATTAACGAATAAATGAATATTCTATTCTATTCTATTCTATATTCTATTCTATGTCCAGCAGTGGACGTCATTCGGCTGAAATGATGAAATGGTTATATTTATAAAATTCTTAACGCACTCATGGATATGTCCTGGCCGACTACACTTGTCAGATGAGATGATAGTGACACTAAGAAAACTAAGATTTGAAAAAGGAAGACTACTTTGGAGAAACGAGCTGACGGACGGCTAAAAAAAAGGTGGACGATTGGATCTGATTTAATGAGTATCAGAGAGCAGCTTGGTTTTCGCGGTGAGATTCTAAAACTGCCCAGGGGATCCAGCTAAAGATTCCCCTGGGACTTCTACTCCCGGTGTTCGGAGGCTTACTACGTGCCTGTCTGTCTACTGGTCTCGCAGGGCTGTCCTACGTCTGGCCCTGAGTTCTGCACTGCCTTGCTGCTGAGCTGTCCTGGTGAACTCTGAGATCTGCGCTGCCGCCGTTTCTACTGCTTCAGAGCTGAACTTCAAGGTTGCTCCGGTATCGACCTGCTACCCTGACGCCTGCTCCCGTGATTTCTAACTGTGAACTGTGAACTGTGTGAACTGTGAACTATAGAGTGCGTGGTAGGTAGTTTTTTTATATAACTAGCTGTATTTTTTTCCCTAAATTAAATTTAATTGAACAAGTCTGCTTATCCTTTTAGACTATAGGAGCAAGTAGATTTGTTACAACGGATACGCAGAAACGAATCCGCAGATCCAGATGCGGATCATTGGCGTCAAGGTCCATGGATACGGAAACGCAGAAACGAATCCGCAGATCCGGATGCGGATCATTGGCGTAAAGATCCGCGGTTACGGATCCGGATACGGATCAACGGCGTCAAGATCCATGGATATGGATCCGAATACGGATCATAGGCGTCAAGATCCACGGATATGGATACGCAGATATGAATCCGCAGATATGGATGTGGATCATTGGCGTCAAGATCTGCGGATACAGATCCGGATGCGGATCATTGGCGTAAAGATCCGCGGTTATGGATCCGGATACGGATCAAAGGCGTAAAGATCCACGGATACGGATACGCAGAAACGAATCCGCAGATCCAGATGTGGATCATTGGCGTCAAGATCTGCGGATACAGATCTGGATGTGGATCATTGGCGTAAAGATCCGCGGTTACGCATCCGGATGCGGATAATTGGCGTAAAGATCCATGGATACGGATCCGGATACGAATCTTAGGCGTAAAGATCCACGAATACGGCTACGCAGATACGAATCCGCAGATCCGGATATGGATCATTGGCGTCAAGATCCACGGATACGGATACGCAGATACAAATCCGCAGATACGGATGCGGATCATTGGCGTAAAGATCCGTGGATACGGATCCGGATACGGATGTTTGGCGTAAAGATCCATGTATACGGATCCGGATACGGATCATAGGCGTCAAGATCCACGGATACGGCTACGCAGATACAAATCTGCAGATCCGGATACGGATCATTTGCATCAAGATCCACTTTTTCTTTCTTTCTTTCAGATATGAATCCGCAGATCGGGATGTGGATCATTGGCGTCAAGATCCGCGGATACAGATCCGGATGCGGATCATTGGCGTAAAGATCCGCGGTTACGGATCCGGATACGGATCATAGGCGTAAAGATCCACGGATACGGATACGCAGAAACGAATCCGCAGATCCGGATGTGGATCATTGGCGTCAAGATCTGCAGATACAGATCTGGATGTGGATCATTGGCGTAAAGATCCGCGGTTACGCATCCGGATGCGGATAATTGGCGTCCATGGATACGGATCCGGATACGAATCATAGGCGTAAAGATCCACGAATACGGCTACGCAGATACGAATCCGCAGATCCGGATATTGATCATTGGTGTCAAGATCCACGGATACGGATACGCAGATACAAATCAGCAGATACGGATGCGGATCATTGGCGTAAAAATCCGCGGATACGGATCCGGATACGGATCATTGGCGTAAAGATCCAAGGATACGGATCCAGATAAGGATCATAGGCGTCAAGATCCACGAATACGGCTACGCAGATACGAATCCGCAGATCCGGATATTGATCATTGGTGTCAAGATCCACGGATACGGATACGCAGATACAAATCAGCAGATACGGATGCGGATCATTGGCGTAAAAATCCGCGGATACGGATCCGGATACGGATCATTGGCGTAAAGATCCAAGGATACGGATCCAGATAAGGATCATAGGCGTCAAGATCCACGGATACGGATCCAGATACGGATGTTTGGCGTAAAGATCCATGGATACGGATCCGGATACGGATCATAGGCGTCAAGATCCACGGATACGGCTACGCAGATACGAATCTGCAGACACGGATGCGGATCATGCTGAGATAGGAGCCTTTTTGGCCTCGCACAGGTTTTCTTTTTGATTTAGTTTTAGATTCTTTTTATTGTTTAGTTTTAGATTCTTTATTTTTGTTTTTTTTTTTTTTTTAATATTATTTTTGTATTTCCTGTGCTTGTCCAAAATAAATATTTTTCTTTCTTTCTTTCTTTCTTTAAAGATCCGCGGATATGGATCCGGATACGGATCATAGGCGTAAAGATCCACGGATACGGATACGCAGAAACGAATCCGCAGATCCAGATGCGGATCATTGGCGTTAAGGTCCATGGATACGGATGCGCAGAAACGAATCCACAGTTCCGGATACGGATCATTGGCGTCAAGATCCGCGGTTACGGATCCGGATACGGATCATGGGCGTAAAGATCCACGGATATGGATGCGCAGATATGAATCCACAGTTCCGGATACGGATCATTGGCGTAAAGATCCGCGGATGCGGATCCGGATACTGATCATTGGCGTAAAGATCCGCATATACGGATACGCAGAAACGAATCCGCAGATCCGGATGTGGATCATTGGCGTCAAGATCTGCGGATACAGATCTGGATGTGGATCATTGGCGTAAAGATTCGCCGTTACGCATCCGGATGCAGATAATTGGCGTAAAGATCCATGGATACGGATACGCAGATACAAATCCGCAGATACGGATGCGGATCATTGGCGTAAAGATCCGCGGGTATGGATCCGGATACGGATCATTGGCGTAAAGATCCATGGATACGGATCCAAATACGGATCATAGGCGTCAAGATCCTCGGATACGGCTACGCAGATACGAATCCGCAGAACCAGATACGGATCATTGGCGTCAAGATCCACGGATACGGATACGCAGAAACGAATCTGCAGATCCGGATACGGATCATTGTCGTCAAGATCCACGGATACGGCTACGCAGATACGAAACTGCAGATCCGGATACGGATCATTGGCGTCAAGATCCTCGGATACGGATACGCAGAAACGAATCCGCAGATCCGGATGCGGATCATTGGCGTAAGAACCGCGGTTACGCACCCGGATGCGGATTATTGGCGTAAAGATCCACAGTTCGTATACGCAGAAACGAATCCACAGTTCCGGATACGGATCATTGGCGTACAGATCCGCGGATACGGATCCGGATACTGATCATTGGCGTAAGATCCGTGGGTATCCGCAGATCCGGATGTGGATCATTGGCGTCAAGATTCGCGGATACAGATTTGGATGCGGATCATTGGCGTAAAGATCCGCGGTTACGCATCTGGATGCGGATAATTGGCGTAAAGATCCACGGTTACTTTTACGCAGAAACGAATCTGCAGATCCGGATATGGATTATTGGCGTCAAGATCCGCGGTAACGGATCCAGATGCGGATCATTGGCGTAAACATCCATGGATACAGATCCGGATACGGATCATAGGCGTCAAGATCCATGGATATGGATCCAAATACGGTACATAGGCGTCAAGATCCATGGATACGGATACGCAGATACAAATTCGCAGATACGGATGCGGATCATTGGCGTAAAGATCCGTGGATACGGATACGGATGTTTGGCGTACAGATCCATGTATACGGATCCGGATACGGATCATAGGCGTCAAGATCCACGGATACGGCTACGCAGATACGAATCTGCAGATCCGGATACGGATCATTTGCATCAAGATCCACTTTTTCTTTCTTTCTTTCAGATATGAATCCGCAGATCGGGATGTGGATCATTGGCGTCAAGATCCGCGGATACAGATCCGGATGCGGATCATTGGCGTAAAGATCCGCGGTTACGGATCCGGATACGGATCATAGGCGTAAAGATCCACGGATACGGATACGCAGAAACGAATCCGCAGATCCGGATGTGGATCATTGGCGTCAAGATCTGCAGATACAGATCTGGATGTGGATCATTGGCGTAAAGATCCGCGGTTACGCATCCGGATGCGGATAATTGGCGTCCATGGATACGGATCCGGATACGAATCATAGGCGTAAAGATCCACGAATACGGCTACGCAGATACGAATCCGCAGATCCGGATATTGATCATTGGTGTCAAGATCCACGGATACGGATACGCAGATACAAATCCGCAGATACGGATGCGGATCATTGGCGTAAAAATCCGCGGATACGGATCCGGATACGGATCATTGGCGTAAAGATCCAAGGATACGGATCCAGATAAGGATCATAGGCGTCAAGATCCACGGATACGGATCTGGATACGGATGTTTGGCGTAAAGATCCATGGATACGGATCCGGATACGGATCATAGGCGTCAAGATCCACGGATACGGCTACGCAGATACGAATCTGCAGACACGGATGCGGATCATAGGCGTAAAGATCCGCGGATATGGATCTGGATGTGGATCATTGGCGTAAAGATCCGCCGTTACGCATCCGGATGCAGATAATTGGCGTAAAGATCCATGGATACGGATCCGGATACGAATCAAAGGCTTAAAGATCCACGAATACGGCTACGCAGATACGAATCATAGGCTTAAATATCCACGAATACGGCTACGCAGATACGAATTCGCAGATCCGGATATGGATCATTGGCGTCAAGATCCACGGGTACGGATACGCAGATACAAATCCGCAGATACGGATGCGGATCATTGGCGTAAAGATCCGCGGGTACGGATCCGGATACGGATCATTGGCGTAAAGATCCATGGATACGGATCCAAATACGGATCATAGGCGTCAAGATCCTCGGATACGGCTACGCAGATACGAATCCGCAGAACCAGATACGGATCATTGGCGTCAAGATCCACGGATACGGATACGCAGAAACGAATCTGCAGATCCGGATACGGATCATTGTCGTCAAGATCCACGGATACGGCTACGCAGATACGAAACTGCAGATCCGGATACGGATCATTGGCGTCAAGATCCTCGGATACGGATACCCAGAAACGAATCCGCAGATCCGGATGCGGATCATTGGCGTAAGAACCGCGGTTACGCATCCGGATGCGGATTATTGGCGTAAAGATCCACGGTTCGTATACGCAGAAACGAATCCACAGTTCCGGATACGGATCATTGGCGTACAGATCTGCGGATACGGATCCGGATACTGATCATTGGCGTAAGATCCGTGGGTATCCGCAGATCCGGATGTGGATCATTGGCGTCAAGATTTGCGGATACAGATTTGGATGCGGTTCATTGGCGTAAAGATCCGCGGTTACGCATCTGGATGCGGATAATTGGCGTAAAGATCCACGGTAACGGATCCAGATGCGGATCATTGGCGTAAACATCCATGGATACAGATCCGGATACGGATCATAGGCGTCAAGATCCATGGATATGGATCCGAATACGGTACATAGGCGTCAAGATCCATGGATACGGATACGCAGATACAAATCCGCAGATACGGATGCGGATCATAGGCGTAAAGATCCGCGGATATGGATCCGGATGCGGATTATTGGCGTAAAGATCCGCGAATACGGATACGCTGAAACGAATCCGCAGATCCGGATGCGGATCATTGGCGTAAAGATCCGCGGTTACGCATCCGGATGCGGATTATTTGCGTAAAGATCCACGGTTCGTATACGCAGAAACTAATCCACAGTTCCGGATACGGATCATTGGCGTAAAGATCCGCGGATGCGGATCCGGATACTGATCATTGGCGTAAAGATCCGCATATACGGATACGCAGAAACGAATCCGCAGATCCGGATGTGGATCATTGGCGTCAAGATCTGCGGATACAGATCTGGATGTGGATCATTGGCGTAAAGATCCGCCGTTACGCATCCGGATGCAGATAATTGGCGTAAAGATCCATGGATACGGATCCGGATACGAATCAAAGGCTTAAAGATCCACGAATACGGCTACGCAGATACGAATCATAGGCTTAAATATCCACGAATACGGCTACGCAGATACGAATTCGCAGATCCGGATATGGATCATTGGCGTCAAGATCCACGGGTACGGATACGCAGATACAAATCCGCAGATACGGATGCGGATCATTGGCGTAAAGATCCGCGGGTACGGATCCGCATACGGATCATTGGCGTAAAGATCCATGGATACGGATCCAAATACGGATCATAGGCGTCAAGATCCTCGGATACGGCTACGCAGATACGAATCCGCAGAACCAGATACGGATCATTGGCGTCAAGATCCACGGATACGGATACGCAGAAACGAATCCGCAGATCCGGATGCGGATCATTGGCGTAAGAACCGCGGTTACGCATCCGGATGCGGATTATTGGCGTAAAGATCCACGGTTCGTATACGCAGAAACGAATCCACAGTTCCGGATACGGATCATTGGCGTACAGATCTGCGGATACGGATCCGGATACTGATCATTGGCGTAAGATCCGTGGGTATCCGCAGATCTGGATGTGGATCATTGGCGTCAAGATTTGCGGATACAGATTTGGATGCGGTTCATTGGCGTAAAGATCCGCGGTTACGCATCTGGATGCGGATAATTGGCGTAAAGATCCACGGTAACGGATCCAGATGCGGATCATTGGCGTAAACATCCATGGATACAGATCCGGATACGGATCATAGGCGTCAAGATCCATGGATATGGATCCGAATACGGTACATAGGCGTCAAGATCCATGGATACGGATACGCAGATACAAATCCGCAGATACGGATGCGGATCATAGGCGTAAAGATCCGCGGTTACGCATCCGGATGCGGATTATTGGCGTAAAGATCCACGGTTCGTATACGCAGAAACGAATCCACAGTTCCGGATACGGATCCGGATACTGATCATTGGCGTAAAGATCCGTGGGTATCCGCTGATCTGCGGATTCATTTCTGCGAATCCGTATGGATACGCAGAAATGAATCCGCAGATCCGGATGTGGATCATTGGCGTCAAGATTCGCGGATACAGATCTGGATGCGGATCATTGGCGTAAAGATCCGCGGTTACGCATCTGGATGCGGATAATTGGCGTAAAGATCCACGGTTACTTTTACGCAGAAACGAATCCGCAGATCCGGATATGGATTATTGGCGTCAAGATCCGCGGTAACGGATCCAGATGCGGATCAATGGCGTAAACATCCATGGATACAGATCCGGATACGGATCATAGGCGTCAAGATCCATGGATATGGATCCGAATACGGTACATAGGCGTCAAGATCCATGGATACGGATACGCAGATACAAATCCGCAGATCCGGATGCGGATCATTGGCGTAAAGATCCACGGATACGGATCCGGATACGGATCATAGGCGTAAAGATCCACGGAAATGGATACGCAGATATGAATCCGCAGATCTGGATGTGGATCATTGGCGTAAAGATCCATGGATACTACGGATACGCAGAAACGAATCCGCAGATCCGGATGTGGATCATTGGCGTCAAGATCTGCGGATACAGATCTGGATGTGGATCATTGGCGTAAAGATCCGAGGTTACGCATCCGGATGCAGATAATTGGCGTAAAGATCCATGGATACGGATCCGGATACGAATCATAGGCTTAAAGATCCACGAATACGGCTACGCAGATACGAATCCGCAGATCCGGATATGGATCATTGGCGTCAAGATCCACGGATACGGATACGCAGATACAAATCCGCAGATACGGATGCGGATCATTGGCGTAAAGATCCGCGGATACGGATCCGGATACGGATCATTGGCGTAAAGATGCATGGATACGGATCCAAATACGGATCATAGGCGTCAAGATCCTCGGATACGGCTACGCAGATACGAATCCGCAGAACCAGATACGGATCATTGGCGTCAAGATTCGCGGATACAGATCTGGATGCGGATCATTGGCGTAAAGATCCGCGGTTACGCATCCGGATGCGGATAATTGGCGTAAAGATCCACGGTTACTTTTACGCAGAAACGAATCCGCAGATCCGGATATGGATTATTGGCGTCAAGATCCGCGGTAACGGATCCAGTTGCGGATCATTGGCGTAAACATCCATGAATACGGATCCGGATACGAATCATAGGCTTAAAGATCCACGAATACGGCTACGCAGATACGAATCATAGGCTTAAAGATCCACGAATACGGCTACGCAGATACGAATCCGCAGATCCGGATATGGATCATTGGCGTCAAGATCCACGGTTACGGATACGCAGATACAAATCCGCAGATACGGATGCGGATCATTGGCGTAAAGATCCGCGGATACGGATCCGGATACGGATCATTGGCGTAAAGATCCATGGATACGGATCCAAATACGGATCATAGGCGTCAAGATCCTCGGATACGGTTACGCAGATACGAATCCGCAGAACCAGATACGGATCATTGGCGTCAAGATCCGTGGATACGGATCCGGATACGGATGTTTGGCGTAAAGATCCATGGATACGGATCCGGATACGGATCATTGAAAGAAAGAAAGAAAGAAAAGTATTTATTGACTCACACAGGATAAACAGAAACAAAAAGATACAATAGAAATTACAAAATTATATAAAAAAGTAAACAAGAGAAAAAAAAAACAATCATAATGGTCCTGTGCAAGGCCAAAAGGCTCCTATCTCAGCAAATTGCTGTGACATTTAAAAAAATAAAAATGTCACAGCGCTGGTATTCTGATAGGGCCCAGAGTGATGCCACGGTCATATACGAATATAAATTTATAATACAAATTATAATAATAAATAAATATAAATATTTAATGTGTAATAAGTATAGGTTAAAGAACAGAATAAAAATATAATTTAATGTACACCCCACGTCACCACGGTTTGTCTATGCACGGTTGCATGGCAACACTGACAGAGACGCGGACGCAGACATTTGTTCATAGAGAGATAGTAATATATCATCTGTGTCAGCAAAGAAAAACCAAAACAATAAATCAATCATGAATCAATATTGACAATATTACTAGTAATATAAACAGATAGTGTGCAGTGATCGTATAAAATAATTTATCTTGAGGCTAGAAACAAAATTCAAGTTTATGTGGACAAAAAATAATTACCAAGTAGTGCGTAAGCTACCGAAAGGAAAAGGTGACAACGACTGACCCAATCACAATTAACAGCATTTTAGGTGCAACCAGATCGAGGATTCACTGCCAGACACTAGAATGTAAAGTATTATCCACAGTGCAAGATAAATAATAACAGTAGTAATAAATATACCAGATGCTCCGGTCACCAATGCGAGCTGCGTGCAGAACAAAGTAAGTCAATCAGCAGAATCCTTTTGTTGTTCGAGTAAATATCGTTTGAATTTAATTCTAAAAGTACCAACTGTTTTTAGAGCACGAAAAGGTGGCGGGAGGTCGTTCCAGCAGCGACTGGCAGCAAATTTGAAACTACCACGGAATGCGGCAGTTCTGTGGGAGGAGGCCAACATCAGGTATGATGATGCTCTGGTTTTTATTTTGTTAATATCACGCGACCAACACAGTTTTTTGTATAAATAATCTGGCTTTTTTGTGAGAATAGTGCCAAAAAGTAGGGTAGCCAGGTGAAGCTTTCTCCGCGCTGACATTCTCATCAAATTACCCCTATTCAAAAATGGAGTGATGTGGGTTCTAGGGGGCACATTGTAACAGAACCTTGCACACGCGTTCTGTACCCGCTGGATTAGCTTCTGACTTCTACCGAGAATGCAAGCCCCATACACTGTGTCAGCGTAGTTCAACTTGGATAGGACTAGTGATTCACAAAGCATGACTCGCATATCCACACTTATGTAGGGACGGACACGATACAAAAGCTTGAGTCGGTAGAAGCAGTTGCGCACGGCCTCCAGAATGTGCGTTTCAAAGTTCAGCTGCCCATCAAAAACTACCCCAAGGTTACGAGCTTCCAGAACCCTTTCAATACCACAACCATCAATCCTGAGGTCCAGGTTGCAAGTTAGCATTTTGTTAAGAAAAACTCTGGATCCCATCACAAGATATTTGGACTTAGTTGGATTTAGAACCAGGGAGTTTCTTCTGGACCAATCAGAGATTCTCTCCAGATCTTCATTTATGCTTTTTACTGTTTTAGCAGTGTCCTGGGTGCCGAAAGGGAGGTACATCTGCAGATCATCAGCGTACAGATGGAACCTGGTGTTGATCAAACATTTGATAATGTCAGCACTGTACAAGATGAAAAGGAGTGGGCCAAGGATCGATCCCTGCGGTACACTCCTGCTCACGTGCTTCGGAATAGAGGACATAGTATCTCCATTGTCACTTGACACCTGGACGAATTGCGAGCGATTAGTGAGGTAACTCTCAAACCATTTTACTGTTTCGACGTTACACCCATAATAAGTCAGTTTGGCGAGAAGAAGCGAGGTGTTGATCGAGTCAAAAGCACGTGAAAAATCTAGAAGGACAAGGAGGGTACCCTTTCCCTGGTCTCTGGCCTCAAGGATGTTCCCAACCACATCCAGTAGGGCAGTTGTTGTGCTGTGGCCTCTACGAAATCCGGATTGTGCCTGAGGTAAAATACCATTGTTCTCCAGATATGCCCTAAGCTGGTTAGAGACAACCCTTTCCAAAATTTTGGATAAACAAGGGAGCAGGCTGATAGGGCGGAGATCCCTCACACTGGATGGGTTGGGAACCTTAGGGATAGGTCTGACAATTGCCATTTTCCACAGATCCGGAAAGGAAGCAGTTACGATGGATCTGTTGATGATAGCTGTAATGACTGAAAGAGTACGAGGGAGAGTCAACATCAGCATCTCCAGAGATATCCGGTCAGAGCCCTGCGCGTTGGATCCGAGACTACGCAGGATTCTCAGCACAGCTTCCTCCTGAACAGGCTCAAGCTGGAAGTTACCGTCACTGTGCCGATGTTGTTCAAAATATGTTAAGTCTGCAGTAGCAACCTCTCCACTGCCAGGAACATCCAGGAAGTGCTGGTTAATAGTATCTGGATTGTTACAGAAGTGCGGCAGACTGTGCTCTGATTTTTTTGTGTTAATAATTGTGGACTTGATATGACTCCATAACTTCTTAGGCTGTGTAATGTTATTATTGATATAAGTTTTAAAATATGCGCACTTCTCGGTCTCAATTGCCGTTCTTACTAGGTATTTTAACTCTGTATAAGATTTTCTATGATTATCCGATTTTGTAGCTTTAGACTTTACATGACACTTGTCACGCAGCTTCATCATTTCTGTTATGTCTTTGGTTTGAAGTTTGTCTATAGGAGTTTCCTGGACAACGAAGATATCAGAAATGTCACATATAATTAAAATATACGAATAGCAAAATGTACGTTTGATCTTTTATTTAATATTGGCGACGAAATGGCCGAAGTTAAAAAGTTAAAACGCATTCGATCCTCATTACGAGGAACATTCACAAGGATTGAAAACTATATTAATGAAGAATTACAGTTTTCTATTGAAGAAATTGCAACACGACTACAAACACTGAAAGATAATTTTTCCAAATTCCAAGAGCTTCAAAACGAAATTGAAAAAGAAACTGAAGATAATGAACTGCACAAAGAAATAGATTACAGGTTTGATTTTGAAGAATTATATACTAAATTACGTACAAAATTCCTACAATTACAAAAAGAAAGTGAGATTACAATTGTGCCTCCAAATAGTGCAACGGACACACAGTCAATTTACGAATCAGCAATGACGAACAAAGAAAAACCGTTTCGTATGAATTTTCAGCCGTTCCAAGAGAACGAAACTTTTATGAACTTTACAAAACGCTTAAAGGTTTACTTCATGCTGAACAATATCACAGATGCTAAGGTGAAAGTGTACGTACTACTTTGCACAATTTCGCCAGATCTACATGAAAGAATGTATAATATATGTTCTCCAGAAGATCCCTTGAACATGACTTTCGAAGAGATTACAAAGATTTTAGATGATTACATTGATCCTAAGCCCAGTATTTGGACAATGCGACACAAATTTATATCTCGCATGCAACATCAAGAAGAAACTGTGGTCACATACGCCTCCGAGCTTAAAAAACTATCTACAAATTGTGAGTTCAAATGTCAAAACTGTAAAAAACAAACTTCTGATAGCTTTCTGTGCCTACAACTGATACGAGGGTTAAATGATGGTGAAATTCGAACGAAAATACTGCAGGAAAAAGATACAACCTCATTTTCACAATTGGTGCAGATTGCCACTGCTACAGAAATGGGAAAGAACGAAAACGCAACAATGACCTTAGATATTCAAAAACCAAACACAATCAACAAAATAACAACACCTACAGCTAAAACATCTGTTTATAACAACCCACCTGTGCATACTAAGGTAAATACAAGATTACCAATAACAATTAGAGATCTTAAAGGAAAATGTTTTCGATGTGGAAAAGATGACCACAGAGCAAACGAATGTGGAGCCATCAAAAGCACTTGCCGAAAATGTCAGAAAATAGGCCACCTAGCACGAGTCTGTTTACAAAGATATACCAACTCTCATCAAGTTAATGAATCTTCAAGTAACATTAGTCATGACAGTATTGCAGATATCAACTTAGTTAAAAGTGAAATGTCGCAGAAATATACGATTACTCTCAAAATAGAAGACAAAAATGTATGTATGGAATTTGATACTGGTGCTACATTATCTTCAATGTCAATAAAGGATTTTAAAAACATGAACATACAAAAGAAACTTTTTAAAACAGAAATTAAGATGAGAACATACACTGGAGAAATCATTAGACCGATTGGAGTAGCATATGTAAAATGTTTGTACAACACTCAATTGTTTTATGGAAAACTATACATTATTGATCAAAATGTCGACCCAATTTTTGGAAGAAGCTGGATGAAAGAACTACATGATATTGATATAGCAGATATAAGAACAGTACAAACTACAATTCATAGTAACAATCTAGAACAATTGTTAGAAGAATTCTCTTCATCCGTATTTACATCAGACCTAGGAAAAATTCCAAATCACAAAGCTCATTTAAGTTTAAAGGAAAATACTCAGCCGATCTTTATTAAACCACGAAGAATTCCATACGCTTTGAAACCGAAAGTTGACGAAGAAATAGAACGACTATGTACACAAGGTGTGCTTACGAAAGTTGACCATGCCGAGTGGGGAACACCTATTGTTCCAATAGTAAAACCAAATGGGAGTATTCGATTATGTGCTGACTACAAGATTACTCTAAATAAAGTAATAAAAGATGAACAATACCCTATACCCATAATTGAAGACATATTTTCTGAAATGAACGGAGGTAAGCTTTTTTGCACATTAGACATTACTCAAGCATATTTGAATTTGGAAATGGACGAAGAAAGCGCTCACATGCAAACCTTGAGCACGCACAAAGGGACATACAAAGTAAATAGACTAATGTTTGGTGTTAAAGTAGCACCAAGCTTGTGGCAGAAATTCATGGACAAATTACTACAGGATCTGACAGGAGTTAAATGTTTTTTTGATGACATTATTATACAGGGCTCCTGTGAAGATGAGCTACTACAACGATTACGACAGGTCCTCCAAAAACTTAAAGAGAGTAACCTTCGAGTGAATAAAGAAAAATGTCACTTCTTTAAACAATGCATTAACTACCTTGGACACACGATCGACAAGAACGGACTACATAAGAATAAAGACAAAATAAGAGCCATCACCAGTACCTTACGCCCTACAAACATCAACGAATTGAGAACCTTTCTTGGGATGGCTAATTATTACAATAAATTTATAAATAATCTGGCTTCTATTACAAGTCCTCTTAACGAGCTACTAAAGAAAAGAGCTATCTTTACCTGGTCCCCTAAGTGTGAAGAAAGTTTTAAAAAAATAAAGGAAGAAATTTTGAGCGAAAGGGTATTGATTCATTTTGATCCTAAAAAGCCACTAATACTAGCTACAGACGCTTCGCCTTTAGGGTTAGGAGCAGTGCTTTCGCATAGATTGCCTGACGGTTGTGAACGACCTATTGCTTTTGCTTCTAGATCTTTATCAAGCAGTGAGAAGAAGTACAGTCAAATTGACAAAGAAGCTACAGCTATCTACTGGGGCCTTAAAAAGTTCTTTCACTACTGTTACGGTCGAAAATTTACATTAGTTACCGATCACAAGCCACTGACATCGATCTTTCACCCGCACCAGACGCTACCAGCGATGAGCACGATGAGACTTTTTCATTATGCTCATTTTCTATCCGGCTTCAATTATGAGATAGACTACAGAAGTTCTGCAAACAATTCTAATGCTGATTACTTATCCAGATTTCCAGTAGAAACAGTTAATGATAATAAAAAAGATCAACACTCACAATTCCAACTTCAACAAATATACAAAATCGAAGTAAACCCGGATATTATAGCCCGAGAAACAAAAGATGACAACGAACTACTGCCTTTACTACAAGCATTAAAAACAGGACGTACTTTGAGAGAACTCGGGTATAATGACAATGAATTTACGCTACAGGATGATTGTATTTTGAAAGGTACAAGGGTTATTATTCCTTCTACTTTACGTTCGCAAATTCTTAATGAATTGCATACTGGGCACACTGGAATTTTAAAAATGAAATTATTAGCACGCAGCTACGTTTACTGGAAAAACATGGACAGAGACATTGAAAATAAAGTTAAATCGTGTAGAGCATGCCGGTTAGAGCAAAACCAACCAGCAAAAGCTCCTTTACACCATTGGGAAGAGACAACTGGCCCTTGGCAACGAATCCATATTGATTTCGCTGGCCCAGTGTCTGGTTATCAATTATTCATTATAATCGACGCCTTTACAAAGTGGGTTGAAATAATTCCAGCCAAAATAACGACCAGCTCTTGGTGTATTCGAAAACTTAAAGAAATATTTTCCACTTTCGGCGCACCCTATATTCTCGTTTCAGATAATGGCCGGCAATTCATATCACAAGAATTCAAGAATTTTCTCTCAGATTATAACATCACTCATAAAACCATTGCACTGTGGCAAAACATGACCTAGTCAATCACCTTACAAGCGGAAGAAAACCGCTACCGCCTATGAGCTTGTACCGCGGTCATAAATCAGGTGATGTCTTGTTTGTCGTCGAGTGCGAACGCACTGAGGCTTACACGCGCAGCAAGCACACTACTGGCGCGTGATTATTGTACTGCGGCGGCCGGCAACGACCTCGAGCGCTGGGACGACTGCGTGATCAAGACCCTGCCTGCGCGCGCGCCGTGCTACGGGCACCAGTGGTCTTCCAACTAGCTAGCTTACCGGTCGCGCCGCGCTCATAATATTGTTACATCAAATTATTACTGTCAAACTGCTTTTGTAAATCTAGTACTTCTAATGTGATAAGCTTAATATAATAATTTCATCCATCTGTAATAATATCCTTCATTTCGACGTCTATCACCTTCATTATTCCCGCTTCGCTTTGCTCGCTACATAGCGCTTAACTGCCTTACTATACGGGTTAAATTCCCGTATAACGTACCATACTACATTGGTGACCCTCGACTATCGCGCATATTGAAGACTCGTGTGCAGCAAGGAAGGAGCAAGCAGTAGCAGTGAAACAAGAACAGTGGTGGCCAGTTTGTTTACATCGGAGCGAAGGAAAAATTAGGCGGTGGTCCAAAAACATAAGCGGTGAGCGATTTTATATTTTATTGAAACATGTCCGATACAGAGGCTTTTGCCGATGCTGACGCTAAAGCAGCAGACCCTGCTGTGCTTGGAGAAGTATCGAAAGTAGGACTGCCATTACGCTGTCCACCATTCTGTCCAGAGGAGCCGGCTTTATGGTTCGCTCAATTAGAGGGCCAATTTATCCTGTCAAGGATAACCAGCGACACAACAAAATTCTATTTCGTGACCACACAGCTGGAAACGAAATATGCACTCCAAGTAAAGGACATCATCACAAAACCACCGGAAACAAACAGGTACGACAAATTAAAAAGAGAGCTAATAAATCGCCTGTCCGCCTCACAGGAGAAGCGAATTCAGCAACTGTTGATCCATGAGGAGCTAGGTGACCGCAGGCCGTCACAGTTTCTTCGGCACCTGCAAAACCTAGCTGGACCCGCTGGAGCTTCGGATTTTGTGAAGAGTCTCTGGACTAACCGCTTGCCACAACATATACAGACCGTAATTGCTTCACAGATTGCCGACTTACAGGTAGAAAAACTGGCCGAGATCGCTGACAGGGTGTACGAAATTGTACCATCCACTCCACAAGTCGCTGCCACCTCAGCAACAACCAGCACTTCACCAGATTTGCTCAAGCAAATAAGCGAGCTCACAAGGCAAGTGGCACTACTGACATCACAAAGGAACAGAAACTGGAGAGGACGTTCCCGCTCACGCTCGCAAACCCACCGAAACCAAAAAAGGTATGATCGCAGTCGCTCTAAATCACAGCAGCCACCACCAAATCACCCGCATTGCTACTACCACTACACCTTCGGGGAAAAAGCAAACAAATGTAAGCAACCCTGTACATTCGTGTCGGAAAACCCAAAGGGCGGTCGCAAGTAGCGGCAAACGACTGCCCCACTTCAACAGGCCGTTTATTCATCACCGACCGGACTACGAAAATGCAGTTCCTAGTGGACACTGGCTCAGACCTGTGTGTTTTCCCTCGATCGGCAGTAAAGACGCCTGTCATTCAATCAAAATTCGATCTAATCGCTGCCAATAACACTGTGATACACACGTACGGACCAGTACAGCTACGACTTAACTTAGGTCTCAGAAGAGACTACACGTGGAAATTCACAGTGGCAGATGTGTCACGACCTATCATAGGGGTCGACTTCCTCAGTTTCTACAACTTACTCATAGATTGCAGAAACCAACGCTTGATAGACAACACAACGACACTATCAGTTACAGGAGCTCATTGTAAATCAACGGACGATATTGCATCCGTGAAGGCTGTAGTTGGTGACACAGACTACCACGAAATTCTTCGCGAGTATCCGGAAATCACGCGACCACCAGGAACACACTTAACAAGTAAGCATAACACGTTGCATCACATAAGGACAACTCCAGGCCCACCAGTAGCAAGCAAACCACGACGCCTTGATCCTGCTCGAACTTTAGCTGCTAAGAAAGAGTTTGAAGACATGTTAGCGAGTGGCGTGGCCAGACGCTCGGAGAGTGCCTGGTCTGCTCCACTACATCTGGTTAGGAAGAAGGACGACGGATGGAGACCATGCGGCGACTACAGAGCACTAAACGCAAGAACGATACCAGACAGGTACCCCATCCGCCATATACATGACTTCTCCTACCAGCTATCCGGGTGTGCAGTATTTTCCACGATAGATCTGGTCAAAACATACAACCAAATAGCCATTAACCCAGACGACATTCCCAAGACTGCCATCACTACACCATTTGGTCTATACGAGTTCCCTTACATGACTTTTGGTTTGAGAAACGCTGCCCAAACTTTCCAAAGGTTCATCGACGAAGTTCTGCTTGGTTTGGACTTCTGCTACGGATATATCGACGACATCCTCGTATTTTCACAAACTCCAAACCAGCACAAACAGCACTTACGGCAACTGTTCGACCGCTTGAAAAGCTACGGAATAGTAGTAAACACATCAAAGTGTAATATAGGACACTCAGAGGTAACCTTCCTGGGATACAGTGTGTCAGCCGCAGGGACGAAGCCTCTCGGGACCAAGATACAGGCTATCCAGGAGTATCCAGTCCCCAAAACAGTCAAGGAACTGCGTCGATTTATGGGTATGATAAATTTTTATCGCAGATTTGTCCCAAACGCAGCTAAACTCCAAGCCCCATTGAATGCTGTCCTTGCAGGCCCCAAGGTAAAAGGATCACATCCAGTCGACATGACTCCAGAACTCCTAAAAGCTATCGAAGACACTAAGACTTCATTATGCAACGCAACTCTCCTCGCTCATCCAGATACATCAGCGGAATTGACCATAGTCACTGATGCGTCTGATACCGCCATCGGCGCTGTGCTTCAACAGCGAAAAGGAGACGACTGGGAACCTCTAGCATTTTACTCCCACAGACTTAGTGGTGCTCAAAAGAAATACAGCCCATACGACCGCGAATTGTTAGCGGCGTATGAAGCAGTAAAATACTTTCGACACATGGTTGAGGCGAGGAACTTTGCCATCTTCACCGACCATAAACCGCTAGTGTTCGCCTTCAAAACCAACAGAGACAGCCATTCGCCAAGACAATTCAGGTACCTAGATTTCATAGGGCAATTCACTACTGACATACGGTACATACCAGGCAGAGAAAACGTCGTCGCTGATGCATTGTCACGGGTCGAAGAGGTGTCAGCGGCAATAAACTTCGAAGATCTTGCAAAATTACAGGAAACAGATCCAGAACTGCAAGACCTGATTCGAAACGGCTCCTCACTTAAGCTGGAAAAGGTCGCCACACTGACGGGAAACGCAAACATTTTAAGCGACACTTCAACGCCGACGCACCGCCCATAGGTGACACCACAACTAAGAAAGCAAGCCTTCAAATCGTTGCACAACATTCATCATCCAGGACGTTCCGCTACAGCGCGACTGGTCTCACAACACTTTGTATGGCCAGGGATACGTAGAGACTGTAGAGAGTGGGCAAGGCAATGTGAACAATGCCAGACGTGTAAAATCACACGTCACACGAAATCCCCACTTTCCTCATACCAGACCCCATCCTCTCGTTTCTCCCACATTCACCTCGACATCGTAGGGCCCCTAACCCCTTCTTATGATTACAGATACTGCCTCACTGTCATCGACCGATTTACTCGGTGGCCTGAGGCGTACCCGCTTAAGGAGATCACCGCTGAGGCCTGTGCTACTGCCTTGGTGTCTGGCTGGATAGCCAGGTTCGGCTGTCCTGCCCGGGTTACCACGGACCGTGGTCGCCAATTCGAGAGCCACCTGTTCAAGGCTCTCACTGCCTTGTTGGGGGCAGACCACTTCCGCACCACTGCCTACCATCCCGCAGCGAACGGCATCGTGGAACGAATGCACCGGCAGCTGAAGGCTGCCATCATGTGCCACACCTCCTCCCAGTGGACTGAAGCTCTCCCACTGGTACTTCTCGGCATGCGTAACTCGTGGAAAGAAGACATCCAAGCTACGCCGGCCGAGCTCGTCTACGGGGAAGCACTTCAGCTTCCTGGCCAGTTCCTATCTTCGAAGGCAGAGTTCACAACAGCAGACGTCACCGAGTACGCAAACCGGCTACGACGTCACATGGCCAACCTCACTCCTAAACCTACTGCGTGGCATACTACAACGCCTTTCTACGTGCCACGAGACCTTCACTCTTCCTCCCACGTCTTCCTCCGGAGAGACGGCGCTCACTAGAACCACCGTACGCAGGACCCTACAAGGTACTGCAGAGGCACCCTAAATACTTCACGATCGAGATACAAGGCAAGCCAAGTAACGTATCGGTCGATCGACTAAAACCAGCCTACAAAATGCGTGAAGAGGAAAAGCAACCAGAAGCCGCGCCAACACCAACGGCCGCGCCAACCCCAACAGCTGCGCCAGCCCCAACGGCCGCGACAACACCAACGGCTGCTCCAACAACCACTACAACTGAAGAGAGGCGGACGAGAAGCGGACGGCGAGTAAAGTTCCCTGAGTATTATCGACCGTAGTTACGGTCTGGCCGGGGGGAATATGTGGCAAAACATGACCTAGTCAATCACCTTACAAGCGGAAGAAAACCGCTACCGCCTATGAGCTTGTACCGCGGTCATAAATCAGGTGATGTCTTGTTTGTCGTCGAGTGCGAACGCACTGAGGCTTACACGCGCAGCAAGCACACTACTGGCGCGTGATTATTGTACTGCGGCGGCCGGCAACGACCTCGAGCGCTGGGACGACTGCGTGATCAAGACCCTGCCTGCGCGCGCGCCGTGCTACGGGCACCAGTGGTCTTCCAACTAGCTAGCTTACCGGTCGCGCCGCGCTCATAATATTGTTACATCAAATTATTACTGTCAAACTGCTTTTGTAAATCTAGTACTTCTAATGTGATAAGCTTAATATAATAATTTCATCCATCTGTAATAATATCCTTCATTTCGACGTCTATCACCTTCATTCTTCCCGCTTCGCTTTGCTCGCTACATAGCGCTTAACTGCCTTACTATACGGGTTAAATTCCCGTATAACGTGGTATGGTGATAAAACATCACATACCACAGCACCATACCACCCAGCCACAAACGGTCAAGCAGAACGCACAGTGCAGACTATAAAGAGAGCTTTACGATCTATGGAGGGGGAGAGCGGTGATCTAGTTGACAAACTGATTACTATTAAAACACGTTTGAGACGTACGCCAGGCTCCAGTACCCAGAGTCCTTATCAGTTGATGTTTGGCAGGGAAGTAAGGACCAGGCTGCACGCCATGCTGCTCAAAACAGAGAAATCCACTCATCACCGAACATTGCCGGATAATTTACGACAATTCAAACTGGGAGACAGGATACAAGCTAGGAGTTACTCGTCACCGCATCAGAGGTGGACATTCGGTAGGATCCTGTCTCGCCTGGGACATTTACACTATGAGGTCCTTACAGATGACGGCAATGTCTGGCGCCGCCATCTTGACCAGCTGTTGGCAGCCCCCCAAGTGCAGCAACTGGAATCACGGCCGAGGGCTGTTATGTCTTTGGTTTGACGTTTGTCTATAGGAGTTTCCTGGACAACGAAGATATCAGAAATGTCACATATAATTAAAATATACGAATAGCAAAATGTACGTTTGATCTTTTATTTAATAATTTCCTTTACAGTGTAGATCATCATTTCCTTTACATTGGCGTAAAGATCCGCGGATACGGATCCGGATACTGATCCAATGATCACGCGGATCTTTACGCCAATGCGTAAAGATCCGCGGATACGGATACGCAGAAATGAATCCGCAGATCCGGATGCGGATCATTGGCGTAAAGATCCGCGGTTACGCATCCGGATGCGGATTATTGGCGTAAAGATCCACGGTTCGTATACGCAGAAACGAATCCACAGTTCCGGATACGGATCATTAGCGTAAAGATCCGCGGATACGGATTCGGATACTGATCATTGGCGTAAAGATCCGCGGATACGGATACGCAGAAACGAATCCGCAGATCCGGATGTGGATCATTGGCATCAATATTCGCGGATACAGATCTGGATGCGGATCATTGGCGTCAAGATCCACAGATACGGCTACGCAGATACGAATCTGCAGATCCGGATACGGATCATTGGCGTCAAGATCCACGGATACGGATACGCAGATACAAATCCGCAGATACGGATGCGGATCATAGGCGTAAAGATCTGCGGATATGGATCCGGATACGGATCATAGGCGTAAAGATCCGCGGATACGGATACGCAGAAACGAATCCGCAGATCCGGATGCGGATCATTGGCGTAAAGATCCGCGGATACGGATCCGGATACTGATCATTGGCGTAAAGATCCGCGGATACTGATACGCAGAAACGAATCCGCAGATCCGGATGTGGATCATTGGCGTTAAGATTCGCGGATACAGATCTTGATGCGGATCATTGGCGTAAAGATCCGCGGTTACGCATTCGGATGCGGATTAGGCAGGTGGGTAACGGATCTTTTGTCGAATGGCAGTATCAAAATATATCTCAAGTTCTTAAAAAAAACAAGTACTTTATTTACAAAAACTTTATTGTGAAAGTCATTAACGTCGTTCCAACTTACAAGTGACACTATTATCCTGTGAATCAGTGCTGTGTACAATAAATAAAACACCAAAAACTCCATACCATTCTGTTACTGCTAAACTTCTACCCGATACGTATAAATAATAACAGTCGTTTTGCTCAGTGTCTGAAAATACTTAGTGACATAGCTTCAGTGTTTGCGTCTCTTGGCATAGTAGCTGTGTTGCGTCTTACGGGTGTCACAACTTGCCATAACACCATAGAAATTGCCATAACGTACGTTTTGAAAGCAGCGCCATCTATCGTTTTCAAGGCAAACTGACACAAGATTGAGTATTCTACGATGCTCAAGTGCGAAGCCTGCGGTAAATTTCTCGCGTCGGCAGATGCCGCTAAATGCAACAAATGCGTGTTGTGGTATCACCGGCAGTGCGCTGGGTTGAACCAAACAGGTCCCATAGCATCTCCCTGGCACTGCCCGGAGTGCAAGAAGAACCTAGTGCGGGACAACCGGTCCGAAACGCCTGTACGAGGGCAGGCCAAGGAACCACTGGACGACAGGTCGGTAAATCTCATGGATACGAGTCCAATTAACGTCACTGCTTCTGTTGCGACGACTGAACTCTGCATAGACTTCACCTCCGAGCTGAGGAAGTTTAAGGAAGATTTTATCAACACAGTACGGAGTGAGTTTCAGTTACTGCGAAATGACTTGGCTGAGTTGAGATCGTCTCTAAAGTCCACAAATGACCGTATGAGCAGTTTGGAGGAAAGAGTGGCCATTATGGAAAACCAAAAACCGGTTCACGCCCAGGTATCGACGGATGTGCATCATTTAATTGCCCAATTGCGGAGCGATATAAATGTTCGCGATCAGGAGCTACTTGCCACAGATATACAAATATCAAACTTGCCAGAGGCGAGTGGTGAAAACCCTGTCCATACGGCTATGTTGGTGGCGTCTAAAATGGGCGTAAATGTGGAGACTCGCGATATTGTGAGCGCCGAGCGACTGGGAGGGAGACGCATAAATGCAACGCAGCCAACGCCGGTGGAATCCCGCCCACGCTTTCTCGTCGTGCGCCTTGCGCGCCGCGATCTACGCAACGAGTTGTTGGAGGCCGCACGAGTACGTCGTGGCATGACTTCTGCTGATCTCGGTATGCCCGGCCCGCCAGCGCGATTTTACGTCAACGAGCGTCTTACCAAGCAGAATCGGGAATTATTTCGGAAGGCGCGAGAGGCTGGCGGACGGCTTGGGTGGCAATTTGTGTGGTGTAAACGAGGCCGTATTCTTGCCCGTAACAAACCCGGAGACGCCACTTTCCAAATCAGCTGCGAGGCAGATATACAGCGCGTATTTGAACCCACACCTCTGTCGGCTACCGATGGCCACATACTGTCCTAAATATAACGATTTTTTTGGTAAATGTTTTTTTCTAATTGTTCTCATTAACTTTTTAATTTCCGTTTTTTTTTAATGTATTTTTGCTGCGTGTTTTTAGTTTATAAGGTACCCATGGCATCAATTCTGTATGTCCCTAAATAGTCATGGCACAACAATTATTATGTTATATTGTCTTTGTTAATCGTCGCAGCTGTGTGTCATACGGCGGCGCAACTCAGCGTTCAACATACACGTATTATTATATACACCAACATACAAACATCTCAAGCACGACTTTTAAACATATTCAGATTCATTTATAATTACACGTATCTACTATTCAATCATAATAAATTAATAATATATCCAAATACCTATGCAATTATTCCTTTGAAGATAATAATGTTATTATTATACGAAACACGGGTCATAGCAAATCAAATGATACCCATAGTAGCCTTTTTATTTCAATATTGTCATGATGCCTAAAAGTGGTAGATTTTTTAAAGTTGGCTTCCTTAATGCAGGGTCTCTGGGAACAGGCCATGACGATTTGATTTGTGCAATGGACAGGCATGGTTTTGATGTTATGGCAATAAACGAGACTTGGCTACGGGCAGGCGAGGAGGGGCGCGCGCCCATTGTCCCCGGTTACCGCCTACGTCACGCTCCGCGGCCTACAGCTGTTCGCGCGGGGCGTGGTGGGGGTGTTGGTTTTTACCTGCGTCGGGGCCTGAGCGCGCGTATCTGTTCTGGCACGGTTGCTCCCAAGTTCGATTCCGTCGAACAGATGTGGCTGACAATCTCCCTAAGCGGAAAAAAAATTGCCATCGGTACAGCGTACCGGCCACCTTGGTTTGACATTGACCTCTTCTTGGATGCCATCACGGATACTCTTACCACACTGGGAAATTGCGATCATTACATTTTGCTGGGCGATTTTAATGTAAATATGCTTAACGTTAGTGAGACTAAAACTAAAAAGGTGCAAGAATTTTTAAATTACACGAGTCTCGCTCAGCTAGTCACGATGCCGACTCATTTTACAGATACGAGTGAAACTCTGATCGACCTACTATGCACAGACCTAAGGCCTAGATATACGACAGTGGAATCCTTTGGATCGCGATTACTGGCCACTCCATTTTAGTCAGTGAATTTAATATAAAGCGGGACAAGTTTATGCCTTACGTAACCAGATTTAGGCCAATTAAGGATATATGTTTGGATAGTTTCCATAAAGATTTGACACAATCAAACATTGAGCGTGTTTCTGAACAAGCCGATATTGATGACATGGTTGATACTTTTAATCACTGCATAATATCTTTATTTGATGTTCACGCACCACTCAAAACCTGCACTATTAGGGAATTATCATATCCTTGGATTACGGACACTATTAAACTGATGATGGCCTTACGAGACAATGCACTATGCAAGTATAGGAGTACAAAATCAGACATAAAAAAGAAATACTACAAACAGTTGAAATCTCTAGTTGAAAGTTCCCTGTATAATGAAAAAATTGCATACTTCAAACATAATATAAATAATAAAATCAATAATCCAAAGTTACTATGGAAGAATATTAAATCCACGTTTGCACCCTCTAAACAACGATTAGACATTCCCCCACATTTTAGAAATGCAGACATTATTAATAACACTTTTCTGACTGTCCCTGGAAACCCAGTACCTAGCACTTCGCTTATATCATTTTATGAGACCAACAGATATAGTGAAGCTACTTTCACACTTGGTCCGGTAGACCAAAATGATGCCTCCCGCATTATATCTGACCTAAAGTCTAATGCTGCAGGTTACGACAACATAAACTTGAGCATGCTTACTCTGACTTTGCCATACACCTTAGCAACTATCACTGACATGATTAATTGCTCCATATGGACAGCTAAGTTTCCCAACCAATGGAAAATAGCAACAGTTAGACCTCTCCCCAAGAATCCAAACCCTAATGAGGTTAAAGACTTGCGGCCTATCAGTGTTCTGCCTTGTCTTTCAAAGGTAATGGAGAGGGTAGTATGCCGTCAATTAACCCAGTTTTTGGAAGAGAACGATATATTACCTGACCTACAATCTGGATTCAGGAAACAGCGCAGTACTTCTACAGCGTTGCTGGACGTTACCGATAACATTTTGTCCGCCCAAGATAAGGGAATGTGTACACTCATGGTGCTACTTGATTTTTCCCGTGCATTTGATTGCATAAATGTCCCACTCTTAATATCTAAGTTAAAATACTACGGTTTTGACAACAATGCAATCCAGTGGTTCCATAGTTACCTCTGTGACAGAAAACAACTCGTAGAATTACGGTTGCCGGACGGTACTACCCTGACTTCGGCCCTCACTTCAATACAAAGAGGAGTTCCACAGGAATCTATCTTAGGTCCGATTATTTTTATTTTATATTGTGCAGACATTATAAAGTGTTTTGAAATTGCGTTCCTGCTTAGGCTTGTATGTGTAAAACTCCGTTTCTTTGCTTTCTAGCTGTTTTACTATTTCTTTATAGGTAGTATGTGTCATAGTTTGAATTTTGACCTTATTACTATTTAGGGTTTTAATTTCGTAGTCACCCGTAGCATGTTGTTCAAGGAGTTGTTGAAGCGGCCGTATGTTTTCGACCTTTTCTACGAATATAGGTGGTGGTTTGGGATTTTTTCCCTTATCTTCTTTTTGTGCTGCATTCTCTGGATTTGGGTAAACCTCTAGTTCCTCAAACCTGTTTGATGTCGGTACTGGTTGGCTGAGCCAGTAACCAGGAACTTTTTTGATAATCGTATTATCCGAAATGGCAGAACTAATAAGTTTTATGAGTTTATCAGTAACAGTATTAGCGTCTCTTTCGTCGTAAAGAGGCTTAAGATCTAATTGCCTTATACTTTCATCAAACCCCTCATAGTCTATCTTCGTAACTGTAGAGCAAGCTGCTGTTTTCAAGTCTTGGTTTTGGATGCATAATAAGGTGGAGAAATGATCGGTGATTGTGGAACTATAGACGAATGTACGAGTGGGACACTTTGTTCTTAGTATCGTGTGGTCTAGACAGTTATCACCTCTGGTTGGAAGAACATGGGCAGGTAGATAACCATGAAAAGCAAGACAGTCCAAGTATTCGTGAGAACGCATGTCAGACGTGTTTGATTTTATATCTAAATTTAAATCACCAGTTATTATTACAGATTTGAATGCATGAAGCGAAGAGAGGACATTATTGGGGGCAGCTATAAAACTTCGTATGCAGTCAGTGGATGGTGAGCGATATATGCACACTATCGCTACCTACCTCAGAATCAATTTTTATAATAAGACCAGAGGCTGATTGGTAAAAGTCTGGTTCTTCACAGGTAGTTAACAAGTTTGACTTGAGATATACCACAACACCATCACTTTGGTTTTTATGTTTGTTGGACTTAAATATATTATAGTTTTGCATGATTAGAATATTATAGTTACTAGCACAAGATAGCCAGCATTCGGTCAGTACGACCAAATCGCAGTCAAAAGAAATGCGGTGTAAGAGCGTTTGCAGACTTAAAAAGTTACGAGTATTTTGTGACAAAATTTTTATATACTTGTGAGGATGCAAAAGTATCGAATGAGTATCTTCAGGTGTACATGTATGGGTTATTGACACAGAGAGCTGGTCAATATTGTCAATTAATTGGTTAATGTCATCAGCCATTGAAATGTTTTAAATACGGGCAAAACTGTGGTGATAGCGAGGGTAATTAGTATTCCATAGAGTAATGAGTTTATTTGTGACTGCATTGAGAAATAATTCTGTATATTATTTCGATTAGCTAAGTAAGTGAATAGACACCAAGTATGGCCACATAGTGGTTGTTCAAACCAATTATTGAAATGATTGAGTGGTTGTATGAATGTGAGGTGTGTAGTAGGGTATTGTGAATGAGTTGTAAAGATGATGTAATGGTATGTGTGCGTGTGTTGTGTTTTAGTATAAAAGGTAAACATACAGTAGTTATTTGTAATTTAGAAAACAAAGGTAGAAAAACGGAATTTAAAAATAGTGAGACTAAACAAAAATAATAGTAATGAACTTATAGTTACGCAGTCATGCATTGTTGGTTAAGGGCAGCTGCTTCAGTTGTTCTTCAATTTTAACCACTATGGATTGGCTATCCGAGTCCTTCTTGAGAAACACACGTCCGTTCGATGTCCAGCAATAGCTGTATTGATTTGACTTGGCGTATAATCTAGTTAAGTAAAACAGCCGTTTAGAGTGTGGGGTCAGCTGTTCCGCAATGTAGATAGGTGTTTTTTGTGCGGCGTTGAGGTTAAGATGGGCGGAGTTTACTTTATTACTGGCATTCAATTTGTTGTAGTTTTTGACGGCAGTGAGGAACTTAGTTTTCACGAGTGTTTTTGAAAACTCAACTGATATATTTGATGTCAAGGCTTCCTTTTTAGACGGTTGTCGGGTTATGTCACAAATACTGGTTAGGTCCATGTCAGCTTCCAAGTGTTTAGACAAGTGCATCATAGTCTCAAACAACATTAACTTTGTCTCATGATTTCTTTTGGGAACATTGCGTATTTCTATGGACGTTTTAACGAGGTTACGATCTAAAGATTCTATCTTTTCCTCTAACGTAGATAGCTTGATCGCCATAGAGCTACGATCTTCGAAGACTCGTAATTTTCACCTCGACAGACTGCAACTGATCCGAAGTGAGAGTCATTGTTTTCTCAAGTTCATTATTGGTTGCCTTAATCTCGGTGTAGTGATTCTTTATCTCAATAAAATGGTTCTCTAATTTATCTAGCCGGGAATTTTGCAGCATCTTCTTGATCTCGTTTTTAAATGCATCTAATTCTTCTCCAGTATCCCCACCTGATAGGCACCTGCGTTTGGCTCGCTGTGTTTTATTTCCTTGTATGTTGATGTCTGCGTAAAAGATAGAATCTTTAGATCGTAACCTCGTTAAAACGTCCATAGAAATACGCAATGTTCCCAAAAGAAATCATGAGACAAAGTTAATGTTGTTTGAGACTATGATGCACTTGTCTAAACACTTGGAAGCTGACATGGACCTAACCAGTATTCGTGACATAACCCGACAACCGTCTAAAAAGGAAGCCTTGACATCAAATATATCAGTTGAGTTTTCAAAAACACTCGTGAAAACTAAGTTCCTCACTGCCGTCAAAAACTACAACAAATTGAATGCCAGTAATAAAGTAAACTCCGCCCATCTTAACCTCAACGCCGCACAAAAAACACCTATCTACATTGCGGAACAGCTGACCCCACACTCTAAACGGCTGTTTTACTTAACTAGATTATACGCCAAGTCAAATCAATACAGCTATTGCTGGACATCGAACGGACGTGTGTTTCTCAAGAAGGACTCGGATAGCCAATCCATAGTGGTTAAAATTGAAGAACAACTGAAGCAGCTGCCCTTAACCAACAATGCATGACTGCGTAACTATAAGTTCATTACTATTATTTTTGTTTAGTCTCACTATTTTTAAATTCCGTTTTTCTACCTTTGTTTTCTAAATTACAAATAACTACTGTATGTTTACCTTTTATACTAAAACACAACACACGCACACATACCATTACATCATCTTTACAACTCATTCACAATACCCTACTACACACCTCACATTCATACAACCACTCAATCATTTCAATAATTGGTTTGAACAACCACTATGTGGCCATACTTGGTGTCTATTCACTTACTTAGCTAATCGAAATAATATACAGAATTATTTCTCAATGCAGTCACAAATAAACTCATTACTCTATGGAATACTAATTACCCTCGCTATCACCACAGTTTTGCCCGTATTTAAAACATTTCAATGGCTGATGACATTAACCAATTAATTGACAATATTGACCAGCTCTCTGTGTCAATAACCCATACATGTACACCTGAAGATACTCATTCGATACTTTTGCATCCTCACAAGTATATAAAAATTTTGTCACAAAATACTCGTAACTTTTTAAGTCTGCAAACGCTCTTACACCGCATTTCTTTTGACTGCGATTTGGTCGTACTGACCGAATGCTGGCTATCTTGTGCTAGTAACTATAATATTCTAATCATGCAAAACTATAATATATTTAAGTCCAACAAACATAAAAACCAAAGTGATGGTGTTGTGGTATATCTCAAGTCAAACTTGTTAACTACCTGTGAAGAACCAGACTTTTACCAATCAGCCTCTGGTCTTATTATAAAAATTGATTCTGAGGTAGGTAGCGATAGTGTGCATATATCGCTCACCATCCACTGACTGCATACGAAGTTTTATAGCTGCCCCCAATAATGTCCTCTCTTCGCTTCATGCATTCAAATCTGTAATAATAACTGGTGATTTAAATTTAGATATAAAATCAAACACGTCTGACATGCGTTCTCACGAATACTTGGACTGTCTTGCTTTTCATGGTTATCTACCTGCCCATGTTCTTCCAACCAGAGGTGATAACTGTCTAGACCACACGATACTAAGAACAAAGTGTCCCACTCGTACATTCGTCTATAGTTCCACAATCACCGATCATTTCTCCACCTTATTATGCATCCAAAACCAAGACTTGAAAACAGCAGCTTGCTCTACAGTTACGAAGATAGACTATGAGGGGTTTGATGAAAGTATAAGGCAATTAGATCTTAAGCCTCTTTACGACGAAAGAGACGCTAATACTGTTACTGATAAACTCATAAAACTTATTAGTTCTGCCATTTCGGATAATACGATTATCAAAAAAGTTCCTGGTTACTGGCTCAGCCAACCAGTACCGACATCAAACAGGTTTGAGGAACTAGAGGTTTACCCAAATCCAGAGAATGCAGCACAAAAAGAAGATAAGGGAAAAAATCCCAAACCACCACCTATATTCGTAGAAAAGGTCGAAAACATACGGCCGCTTCAACAACTCCTTGAACAACATGCTACGGGTGACTACGAAATTAAAACCCTAAATAGTAATAAGGTCAAAATTCAAACTATGACACATACTACCTATAAAGAAATAGTAAAACAGCTAGAAAGCAAAGAAACGGAGTTTTACACATACAAGCCTAAGCAGGAACGCAATTTCAAAACACTTTATAATGTCTGCACAATATAAAATAAAAATAATCGGACCTAAGATAGATTCCTGTGGAACTCCTCTTTGTATTGAAGTGAGGGCCGAAGTCAGGGTAGTACCGTCCGGCAACCGTAATTCTACGAGTTGTTTTCTGTCACAGAGGTAACTATGGAACCACTGGATTGCATTGTTGTCAAAACCGTAGTATTTTAACTTAGATATTAAGAGTGGGACATTTATGCAATCAAATGCACGGGAAAAATCAAGTAGCACCATGAGTGTACACATTCCCTTATCTTGGGCGGACAAAATGTTATCGGTAACGTCCAGCAACGCTGTAGAAGTACTGCGCTGTTTCCTGAATCCAGATTGTAGGTCAGGTAATATATCGTTCTCTTCCAAAAACTGGGTTAATTGACGGCATACTACCCTCTCCATTACCTTTGAAAGACAAGGCAGAACACTGATAGGCCGCAAGTCTTTAACCTCATTAGGGTTTGGATTCTTGGGGAGAGGTCTAACTGTTGCTATTTTCCATTGGTTGGGAAACTTAGCTGTCCATATGGAGCAATTAATCATGTCAGTGATAGTTGCTAAGGTGTATGGCAAAGTCAGAGTAAGCATGCTCAAGTTTATGTTGTCGTAACCTGCAGCATTAGACTTTAGGTCAGATATAATGCGGGAGGCATCATTTTGGTCTACCGGACCAAGTGTGAAAGTAGCTTCACTATATCTGTTGGTCTCATAAAATGATATAAGCGAAGTGCTAGGTACTGGGTTTCCAGGGACAGTCAGAAAAGTGTTATTAATAATGTCTGCATTTCTAAAATGTGGGGGAATGTCTAATCGTTGTTTAGAGGGTGCAAACGTGGATTTAATATTCTTCCATAGTAACTTTGGATTATTGATTTTATTATTTATATTATGTTTGAAGTATGCAATTTTTTCATTATACAGGGAACTTTCAACTAGAGATTTCAACTGTTTGTAGTATTTCTTTTTTATTTCTGATTTTGTACTCCTATACTTGCATAGTGCATTGTCTCGTAAGGCCATCATCAGTTTAATAGTGTCCGTAATCCAAGGATATGATAATTCCCTAATAGTGCAGGTTTTGAGTGGTGCGTGAACATCAAATAAAGATATTATGCAGTGATTAAAAGTATCAACCATGTCATCAATATCGGCTTGTTCAGAAACACGCTCAATGTTTGATTGTGTCAAATCTTTATGGAAACTATCCAAACATATATCCTTAATTGGCCTAAATCTGGTTACGTAAGGCATAAACTTGTCCCGCTTTATATTAAATTCACTGACTAAAATGGAGTGGCCAGTAATCGCGATCCAAAGGATTCCACTGTCGTATATCTAGGCCTTAGGTCTGTGCATAGTAGGTCGATCAGAGTTTCACTCGTATCTGTAAAATGAGTCGGCATCGTGACTAGCTGAGCGAGACTCGTGTAATTTAAAAATTCTTGCACCTTTTTAGTTTTAGTCTCACTAACGTTAAGCATATTTACATTAAAATCGCCCAGCAAAATGTAATGATCGCAATTTCCCAGTGTGGTAAGAGTATCCGTGATGGCATCCAAGAAGAGGTCAATGTCAAACCAAGGTGGCCGGTACGCTGTACCGATGGCAATTTTTTTTCCGCTTAGGGAGATTGTCAGCCACATCTGTTCGACGGAATCGAACTTGGGAGCAACCGTGCCAGAACAGATACGCGCGCTCAGGCCCCGACGCAGGTAAAAACCAACACCCCCACCACGCCCCGCGCGAACAGCTGTAGGCCGCGGAGCGTGACGTAGGCGGTAACCGGGGACAATGGGCGCGCGCCCCTCCTCGCCTGCCCGTAGCCAAGTCTCGTTTATTGCCATAACATCAAAACCATGCCTGTCCATTGCACAAATCAAATCGTCATGGCCTGTTCCCAGAGACCCTGCATTAAGGAAGCCAACTTTAAAAAATCTACCACTTTTAGGCATCATGACAATATTGAAATAAAAAGGCTACTATGGGTATCATTTGATTTGCTATGACCCGTGTTTCGTATAATAATAACATTATTATCTTCAAAGGAATAATTGCATAGGTATTTGGATATATTATTAATTTATTATGATTGAATAGTAGATACGTGTAATTATAAATGAATCTGAATATGTTTAAAAGTCGTGCTTGAGATGTTTGTATGTTGGTGTATATAATAATACGTGTATGTTGAACGCTGAGTTGCGCCGCCGTATGACACACAGCTGCGACGATTAACAAAGACAATATAACATAATAATTGTTGTGCCATGACTATTTAGGGACATACAGAATTGATGCCATGGGTACCTTATAAACTAAAAACACGCAGCAAAAATACATTAAAAAAAAAACGGAAATTAAAAAGTTAATGAGAACAATTAGAAAAAAACATTTACCAAAAAAATCGTTATATTTAGGACAGTATGTGGCCATCGGTAGCCGACAGAGGTGTGGGTTCAAATACGCGCTGTATATCTGCCTCGCAGCTGATTTGGAAAGTGGCGTCTCCGGGTTTGTTACGGGCAAGAATACGGCCTCGTTTACACCACACAAATTGCCACCCAAGCCGTCCGCCAGCCTCTCGCGCCTTCCGAAATAATTCCCGATTCTGCTTGGTAAGACGCTCGTTGACGTAAAATCGCGCTGGCGGGCCGGGCATACCGAGATCAGCAGAAGTCATGCCACGACGTACTCGTGCGGCCTCCAACAACTCGTTGCGTAGATCGCGGCGCGCAAGGCGCACGACGAGAAAGCGTGGGCGGGATTCCACCGGCGTTGGCTGCGTTGCATTTATGCGTCTCCCTCCCAGTCGCTCGGCGCTCACAATATCGCGAGTCTCCACATTTACGCCCATTTTAGACGCCACCAACATAGCCGTATGGACAGGGTTTTCACCACTCGCCTCTGGCAAGTTTGATATTTGTATATCTGTGGCAAGTAGCTCCTGATCGCGAACATTTATATCGCTCCGCAATTGGGCAATTAAATGATGCACATCCGTCGATACCTGGGCGTGAACCGGTTTTTGGTTTTCCATTTAACAACCAAATCGCACATTTAGAAGGCTAAAGAGACGTGCTCCTCAAGATCTTCTCTAACACAAATATAAAGAAGCCATACTAGATGGACATATCATTGGATACTGTACCATGCACGCCATATTTGTACATACATAAAATCTAGCTTAATGTCGACAAGACAGATTGCTGGAAGAAAAGGAGATTTAAAAAAAAAAAAAAAAAAAGTTCCCCCTAAAAAAGGATTTTAAAGACCTGGATAACACCTGGCTTATTGCGGTGCATTAGGAATAGAGACGCGCTTCATAAAAAAGTAAAAAAATCTCCAGTGAATTAGATAATTAAAAGTACTTATAAGAGATACAGAAATCATTGTGTTAGTATTCTAAAGAAAGCAAAAAGACTGTATGATACTCAAGAGTTAGCTAAGGCAGGTAATAACCCAAAAACCTTATGGGATACCATCAAACGTGTAACCAATACTTCAAAAACTAAAACCACAGCTACACAATTACTTTCATTGTCACTCTCATCTAAACAGTCATGTAATAGCGTTAATTCATATTTTGTTAATATCGGCGAAAAGCCAAGCCAAGCAAAAAATAACACAGCAGCATTCAGGGGTAGCTTTCGCTATGCGGCGTCCAAAATATGGAATAACCTGCCACCACCGATTAGAATGATCAGCACAATACACACGTTCAGAATACGTTTACGGCAGTATCTAATGGAATCGCAACGGAAGTTGGATATGGTCGCGCTGAATGTCTCAACCGGTCAGTCAGCGGTTGGGTTTTTAGAAACCCAACTTTTATTAAAGTTAAGTGATTTTGGGAACTTAAATTCCCGGGCCGAAAAGTTTTTTTGTCGTTCCAATTTATTCGTTATTGCCTAACTCTAAAGGCCGTACTTACTAAGTCCGAGGGTTTAGAATTGTGCGCACTAAATTTCCCCATACATTGATATGCAACACCACTACCCTGTGATTGGCCAATTATTTTTTAAATATTTGATCTGTGAGATTTTTTCGTAGTGTGTTTATGGCGTCATAGAAGTCAAGTGGTTGTAGGAAAACAGTGAAAATATTGGAATTTCAGTGATAAAACCAGTTAAAAACTGTTTGT
Organism: Xestia xanthographa; assembly: GCA_905147715.2. Classification (NCBI taxonomy): domain Eukaryota; kingdom Metazoa; phylum Arthropoda; class Insecta; order Lepidoptera; family Noctuidae; genus Xestia; species Xestia xanthographa. The sequence continues at coordinate 15,477,186 of LR990655.1, read as the reverse complement.
GCGTGTAAGTGAGTGTTTATGTGATAAGAATTAGTCAGGATTCAACTCGGTAAGCAAAATAATACGTTTTTTCTGTATTTTTTCTCAACCGTTTCGGATGACGTCATGTTTGTTGACAATGTTTTTGTTTCTTTTTAAAATTGGTTTTAAAATGTTTTCTTTTTCGTATACCGCCACGATTTTTACAAATAGGTTGAATCATTAAATAAGCTTACTACGGGTAACAATATTTTTAATCTACGTATCTAATTTACGTACATACAATTTTTTTTTAAATTAGGTCTAGCGGCCTGACGGCCTCTCGGCTTCTTACTTAACTTGGAATGCTTGAAAATAATAAATATTGCACTATGCAATGTGGATTCAATTATTTTTTATGCTAAGAATATACACACCATGCATTTAAAACCTTAAAACATATAGTTCATCCTTTTAGTTTTTTTCTAAAAATACGTATTTGAAACATAACATCAAAATTATCAATCTTCAGGTTTCACACCTATGTTAGAAATGAAAACAATCGCTCATTCAAACGAACTGCTCGCTATCGTAAAGCCCACCTAATAACCATAACAAAAAACACAACGATAAGCGACCCTTCTAAGAAACTTGAGTCGTAAATCAGCTTTGTTTACAAACATCTGGCCGGCGGCCGACGCCAGCGCCGGTGACGTCATGTGGCGTTCACTCAAAGTTTTTTTTTCGCGCCCTTTGGTCTGTCTAGCGGTTATATGATGTACAAACTACCCTACCTATCTATACCCACACAATTGCCATCGCATCTGCTTTTGACACTTGTCACTATATATTTTTTCATTTTTTATTATTAGTTCATCGCGCTTGACTGCTTGCAGCGTATTGAGCGACGAAGTGCACGGATTCATCACACTGTATTTTTAACAAGTTTTATTTATGTACCTTAAGTTGTTTGTTTTATCTTGCACTTTTCTCGATATTTTGTTCATATGTAGTTTGTTATTATTTTACACACATTTATTGTATTTAAGTATCTAGTTACATTCTCTGAACTCACCTTATCTGTCGCTGTGGTAGAGCCATAAGCTCGTACGCTGCACTTTTGTCTTTATCAGCCAGACATGACGGGATGTGCAGGCGCCAGCGACCACCAGCTTAGTCTTAAGTTCTAAGTATGTATTAGGCTAGGTAGAATAAGCAGTCTTGCATCAAACTCTGTAAGCTCGGGTCGTTTCTAATAAAACTCTTAGTTATAACGGGCCCTAACGTTTTATTTTCGCCGCTCCGCTCCCGAAAACTAACTGGCGCAGCCGGTAACATTGCCGTAAACCGTTGCTTTCGCGGAAAGTCAAGTGTGAAACACGGAAAAGTGGAAAAGAACACTAAAGAACTTTTTCGCGAGTGATAACGTAGAGTCGTCGTAACTTAAAATCAGTGAGACGTTCTTGGCAATCTTCGAACCAAATAAATAAGTTAGATAAAGCGTAACGATAACGAACGCGGGTGAGCAGAGATGTTGAAAAAGGCGGTTGGACTGTGAGTAACCTTCTACTTCCTTCCTAATTCCCCATACTAGTAATGTTAATATGAAATATATTTTTGTATCGATTATTTCATTAAATCTGGAAAATCGAGTGAAAAACCTTTAATGGTAAAAATTAATTTCTTTATATTTAGTGATTTATAAATTAAGTGAATATTATTTTCACGCTATTACAGCGAGAATTCATTAACTTAAAAAATAAGTGAATATTATTTTCACGTTATTATAACGATAAGATTTTTCATAAGATTTTCTTTTCTTTTTAATTTTAATTACTTAAGTTTGATAATTGTAGAATAAGAATTTTACTTTTAATTATTTTATTTTAAATTGTTGCTTATCTTTTGTTCGTTTTTTATTTTACTATTTCATTTAAAATGAATCAAGGTCAAATTCCTATAACCGCGGCAGCCGGTGCAGCCCCGTCGGCTCGTACCGAAACACCGTTTTCTATGCAACTTGCTGAATCGTTGATACCTCGGGATGTTTTAAATTTAATTCCAGAATTTAATGGCGAAACTAATTTACTTAGTTTATTTTTAAGAAAGTGCGAATATGTTATTGAAAAGTATCAAGGGACTACGGGTCGAAATGAATTCTTAATGCAGAATATTACGAGTAAATTAAAAGGTAAAGCGGCAGCCTTAATTAGTGAAAGAGGTGACTTTGAGACGTATAGCGAATTAAAATCTTTATTGATCCAACATTTTGGGGATCCCAGGAGCGAGGAATGCGTTGCTATTGAACTGGAAACCCTAAAAATCAAACAAGGCGAGTCATACTTACAGTTTTGTAGCCGAATTCAAGACATTCGTGCTATATTAATTTCAAAAGTGAATCAGAACAGCTCTACAATGTTAAAAGAAGCTAAAAAAATAATTTATAACAATACTTCTCTTAATGTTTTCCTGTATAATTTACCAGAACACATGGTGCGGATTGTTTGAATTAAAAACCCTACTACGTTGGAAGACGCTTTAAAATATGTCCTTGAAGAAGTTAACTTTCAGGAACAATATAATTTACGTAGTAAAATGTTACAACACCGACCGCAAGGTCATATGTTACCATCACGCGATGGAGGAATTGTTTTTAATTCACCCAATCTGAAGCCCTTGCAAAATAATAATTTCAGACCTTTTACAAACCCAACTCAGTTCAAATTTGGTATACCTAATCAAAATTTCGTACGCCCGAATATACCGAATCAACAAATTGGTCGACCGCAAATGGCTCAATTTGCACCACCAGTCGTTGATAAGAAAAACCCCCAGCAATTAGGCTTCCGACCTCAAGGAATATTTGCCTACAGACCCCCAACAGCACAACCTGGTTATAGACCCCAAGTAGGACAATTTGGCTATAGGCCCGTTCAAGCTTCAGCCTATCGTCCAACTAATAATTTCCACGATAGTGACGTGACAATGAGAACTGCTCCAGCAGCGGTTAAACCACAAGGTTTTCCTATAAATGAACTTTATACGGATGGCGAACAATACTACTACGACGTCACTCATGACGATCACTGTTACTACGACTATAAAAATATGAATACAGAAGATGGTTGCGTAGATGAGAGGCCTAGTGTAGAATTTACCGAAACTGCTGAAAATTTACATTCAACTGAAAATAATAGTGATCCGGAAGTTGTCCAAAATTTTCAAATACATTCAATACAAACTCGCCGGAAATGATAGAACTTAATTTTAACGCCAATCTAAAACACCCATACATATATATCCCTGAGATAAACGGTAAATTTATGTTGGACACAGGAAGCACACGGTCTTTTATAAGTCCCAGAAAAGCTGATGAGTATTTTTCTCAATTAAAATTCTATGAACCATTTACAGTTACAAGTATACATGCGACTAGTGAACATCATGAAGTAGCTGAAATTCCCTTATTTTCCATTTTTAATAACGATGGGTTCCAAAAATTTTATGTTTATGATGTGGATAACAGATATGACGGGTTAATTGGAATGGATCTTATAACTCGACTTAATGCTGATTTATCGTTTAAGGAAAAGATATTAAAGACAAACGGCGTCAACATTCCTATAATCTACTCAACTGACCCTGAATTTAGACTAGAACCCCGGACTGAACATCGAGTGAAATTGCCTGTTAATCAAAAGGATGGCTATGGCATATTAGATTACAAAGAGTTTCATGAAGGCATTCGTATGCCAGCTGCAATTGTAAAATGTGAAAATTATTTAGCCTCTACTGTTATACAGAACGCAACTAACCTTGAAATGATTTTAATTATAACTTCTCCGTTCAAGGTTACTTATTTTTCTAACGAGTGTATAGTAAATAATTTAACTGATTTAACTGACGTAGAGATAGACTCACTGCTGACAGACAATTTAAATAAATTGCGACTTGACCACCTTAATCAAGAAGAATGTGATCTTATTAGTGAATTATGTCACGAGTACAAAGATATATTTTACTGTGAAGAGCTGCCTTTGACCTTTACAAATCAAGTTAAACATCATATAAGAACCACTAATGAAGATCCCATTTATATCAAACCATATCGACAGGGCCCAGCACAAGCTGAAGAAATCAAAAGACAGGTTGAAAAACTTCTCAAAGATAATGTGATCCGCGAATCACAATCACCCTGGAGTGCACCTGTGCATTTGGTTCCCAAAAAGGCAGATGCTTCCGGTCTAGTAAAATATAGAATGGTTGTAGATTATCGCCGACTCAATGACATAACAATCGATGACAAATATCCACTTCCCAACATTATTGACTTACTTGACAAACTTGGCAAAAGCAATTATTTTACAACCCTAGATTTAGCTTCCGGTTATCACCAAATAGAGATTTCCGACACTGAGAAAACAGCTTTTTCAACACAAAACGGGCATTACGAATTCCTTCGTATGCCATTTGGCCTCAAAACCGCTCCAGCGACTTTTCAAAGGACAATGGACAATGTCTTAAGAGGGTTGCAGGGTATACATTGCATGGTCTATTTAGATGATATTCTTATTTACTCTACTGGTATTTTAGAACATATTCAAAGATTACGATCTGTCTTTGATAGATTACGTCAGACCAATCTTAAAGTTCAATTAGATAAGTCTGAATTTTTACGCAAGGAAGTGCAGTACTTAGGACATACACTGACTAAAGACGGACTTCGACCAAATAACGACAAAATACAGGCAGTTCTTAGCTATCCATTACCATGGACACAGACCGAAATCAAACGATTCCTAGGGTTTGTGGGATATTACAGACGGTTTATTAAAGACTTTTCTAAAATTACACAACCTTTGACAGCTTGCTTAAAAAAGGGTAAGAAAGTTTTGACGGATCAAAAATATATTGATGCTTTCGAAAAATGCAAGGAACTTTTAATTAATGCACCTATATTGCAATATCCTGACATGAATAAACCATTTGTACTAACCACTGACGCTTCAGAAGTCGCTATTGGTGCTGTTTTATCACAGGGCCCTATAGGCGGCGACAAGCCCATAGCTTATGCTAGTCGAACGTTATCAGACACTGAAACGAGATATAGTACTATTGAACGTGAATTGTTGGCAACCGTCTGGGCTACAAAACACTTTAGGCCCTACTTGTACGGACACAAATTCGACATTTACACTGACCACAGGCCCCTAGTTTGGTTATATCAACTTAAAGAACCAAATAGCAAATTAACACGTTGGCGTTTGCGTTTACAAGAATACGATTTTAACGTTATATATAAAAACGGTAAACAAAACGTAAACGCAGATGCGCTATCTCGCATCCGCCTAAATGCCCTAAAAGGCGACGATTTAGACAACAGTTCAATGATTGTTAATATAGACGAACAGAAAGACATGATCAGACAAAGTACGGACGGTTCTACAACAATTTCCATATCTGACTCTGAAAGAACCGCTACAGCTAGTCCAATTAGTATACCAGACACTGAGGCAGTTCATGACGAATTGCCTCATTACCCCATACCGTCTGAGTCTTCTTCCATACAGACAGTTCATTCGGCCAAAGATCTCGAATCCAATGGAATACCGATCTTGAACGAAGCAATAGATACCAAGCCTAATCAAATACTTGTCTTTAGCTGGTTTCGTAATGAGATTCAAGTAAAAGATTTATCTAGAGACAAACAAAAGGTGTTAGAAGTATTTCTACCTCTTCATAACTATAATCTCATCACAGAATTTTTGAAAGACTACGTAAAACCAAAAATTATGTATTTCATTTATTTCGAAAATCAAGAACTTAGAAAAGACTTCAGTAATATCATAATTTCTCTGTTTAAGAAAGATGTGGTTAAGTTTTATGAATGTACCGAGCGTGTTGTTTACGTCGAAGACGAGCAAGAACAAAGAGCTATAGTAATTAAATTACACGAAGGCAAGACATGTCATCGAGGAATCAGCGAAACCATTAAACGGATTCGTCGTAATTATTATTGGCCAAAAATGTTTGAAACCATTTCCGCCATTATTAACTCATGCGAGCGTTGTAAAACTTCTAAATATGATAGGAAACCCATTAAACCCTTATTGCAACTTACACAAACTCAACATGCACCTTTTCAAGAGATATTTATAGACCTGTTTAGCATAGAATCGAAATACTATTTAACTTTAATTGATGCCTTTAGTAAGTTAGGTCAAGCCATAGAAATTCCATCTCGTTCATCACCTGAAGTGGTTAGAGCGTTGATGAAATACTTTTCGTTTTACGGTATACCACAGAAAATAAGTTCTGACCCTGGAACTGAATTTAACAGTGAATTACTAAAAGAACTAACAGATTTACATAAAATAAAATTACACATAGGGACCCCAAACAATCCAAACTCTATGGGCCTCATAGAACGTTTTCATTCCACAATTATAGAAATTTACAGATTGGCAAAATATGAAAAGAAGTTTACGGACGCAGCCTCTGTAATGACTTATGCCGTTATGGCCTATAATAGCACTATTCATAGCACCACAGATTTAACACCGTTTGAAGCTGCGTTTGGTCATACCGAATTAAACTCTACATTTAACTCTGAATTTGATAAAGCTTACAAACAGCAATTGATTAGGGATCATAAGAAGAGAACTCAGGCACTCTATAAGTATATTTCGGAAAAAGTAAAAGGTCACAAAGAAAAAATTTTAACGAAACGAGGAGGGGAATTAGAACCAGCATTAGAAATAGGTAATCCTGTTTTCGCTAAGACAGTTAATAAGAGACAAGCAAAAGATAAGCCTAGGTACCAAAAAGCCGTTGTCACAGGGCCAATAGAACGCAATATTATACCAATTAAATTAAAAAATAGGGATACCAAAGTACCTCTCAAAAACATAAAACGTCCTCCACAGGTGGAGTTTGATCCTGGTGATATGGACAACAACCAATTGGACTCTCCCAAGCCAGGCCCTTCAAGCAGTAAAGATTAGTCAAAACCCTGGTATTCTTCCGGTGAAGATAGGCCAAGCGTTTATTCAATATGATAAGTGGTCTATTGTTAAAATAATCAATCTTCAGGGCATAAGCACTGACCTTTCCTTTAATATTCAAAAATATTCGGAATTCTGCCAAATATTACACTTAAAAAAATTCTATACAGATGAATTTATGGCACATAAAACACAAGTCGAGTACATTCGAAATCAGACCGTAGAGAAATTACAGCAATTAATTCCATCCAAAAGATTTAAACGAGGTATTGTAAATCCTTTAGGCTCTATAATCAAAATTATAACTGGTAACCTTGATCATGAAGATGCGATTAGATACGATAATTTAATCTATAATATTCAGACTAAAGAACAGGCAATAGCGCATAAATTCACTGTGGTTTCTGAAATGTTGGATCACTTCCTGAACACTACTGAAATAATTAATGAAAATACAAATAAAATAAACAAGCGCATTAAATTACTTGAAGGCCTTGTAGCTAATCTTAACACAAAAGATAAGCATTCAATTTATATGACCTATGTATTTGGATTACTCAATCAATTTATTGTAAACTTTAGGACTATCTTTATGGAACTTAGCGAATTAGAAACTGCTGTTGCATTCTGTAAGGTATCTGTTTTACACAAAGCCGTAATAAATTCTAATGAATTGTTAAATCTATTAAAACATATTAATGAACATGATAACTTAATGTATCCTGTAAATGATAGAAATTTAATTAATATAGAAGAGTCATTGTCTGTAAAAGCTTACCTTAAAAATGAAGAAATAACCTTTATTATTGAAGTTCCGTTAATTTTAAATGTTACTTATAATTATTATAAATTGTATTCCCTTCCTATGGATTCCATGAACCAAACCTTTGTTGTTTTTCCTGAATTCCCCTACCTTTTAGTAGAAGGGACGAAATATCGTCCAATTGATCAACCATGCCAAGAGATAACAGTCAAGGAATACCTCTGCTCTGAAAATAACCTCATTCAATATGTGGAAGAAACCTGTATCGAACAACTAATGAAATATCAACATAATCTATCGCGATGTATTCCCCGTCAGATAAAGTCTGAACATCTGAAACTACAGAAGGTTAGTTCAAATAGTTGGATAGTTTATACCAAACACAAACAAATTATATCGCAAACTTGTGGTAATGACGACACCAAGGAACGCATACAAGGAACATACATTATAACCATAGAACCGCAATGTGATGTTTCTATAGAAAATATCCAACTTCATGGACAGCGTTCTTACTTTCTGCAAACAGAGTATAAGCCTGTTCCTGTAATAAACTTACCTGATCTACGAGAACTCACCTCTAACGCCGTGAAAATGGAACCTGTAAACCTGAAAGGAGTTAACCTGGATGATATACGCCAACTAAATTACCTTCTGAAGAATAGTGCGAATAGTGAAATCAGTGCATTCAGTGAAATTAACAGTGATAGTGTCAGTGCCGCTCTTTACTCTCTGTACGCGATCGTCTTTTTATTGTTAATAGCTGTAGTTATGTATAAGTATATTATAAGGAAAATATGTAAAAGGCAGGATCGTCGTTCGAATGGTGTTGAAGACAATCCTACTCAACAGGAGGAAAATAGAGTTATTCAGAGACCTGTACTATTAGTGTCATAACTCTATGACTCTATCTCTACTCCTCTTACATTAGTTATAAAATATGTGAATGTTATCTTCACGTTATCCTAAAATCGTTTTAACTACTTTAAGTTTTGTCATTTTATAGTTTATTATTTTTTCGAAGTTCTTGGAAAATCTCTGTTTTTCCGATAACTTCGGTCCAAGGGGGGAGGAGTTACATTCTCTGAACTCACCTTATCTGTCGCTGTGGTAGAGCCATAAGCTCGTACGCTGCACTTTTGTCTTTATCAGCCAGACATGACGGGATGTGCAGGCGCCAGCGACCACCAGCTTAGTCTTAAGTTCTAAGTATGTATTAGGCTAGGTAGAATAAGCAGTCTTGCATCAAACTCTGTAAGCTCGGGTCGTTTCTAATAAAACTCTTAGTTATAACGGGCCCTAACGTTTTATTTTCGCCGCTCCGCTCCCGAAAACTAACTATCTATTCATACATACACTTATCTTATTAGAACACGCACACCACAAAACTGTTTTATGTCCGTGACATCACCATCTCAGGTCCAGTTGAAAACCAGCGTCGGGTACTAGGTAGCTGCTCGGCAGTTTGCTGAACTGGGCCTATTTGGCGCAGCCGTGAGACACACAATATTATTTCGTTTCTTTTTTCTGTATAGTTTTAAGTTTTTTTATTGTGTAATTTTAAGTTTTTATTTTTTTAATTTTTTTATTCTTATTTTGATTTTGTTGTGTACACTTGTGGTTTAAGCCAAATAAATATGTTTTCTTTCTTTCTTTCTTGGGTGGACAAACATCCGTTCGTGTGGAGTCATGTTAGTTGCGGTGCACAGAAGTGATCGAATGCTGTGTAGGGACTGCGTTAAAACATTCTCCCACATTTCTACAGCCATTTTCTTTGTTTTTAGTGCAAGACGTAATGTTTGCCATAGCGTTCCATTTAGACGCTCCACTTGTCCATTACATTGAGGATTGTACGGTGCTGATCGGCTGGTAGCGATTCCTTTAGCGTTTAGAAAGTCTTTAAGCTCTCTGGACATAAACGCGGCTCCTTGATCTGTATGTATCATACATGGCATTCCAAACATTGAAAATAATTCCGTTAAGCTTTTGATAACACTGTCTTAGCTTGTGTCTTTGCAAGGGTATGCAAATGGGAATCTCGAATACTCATCAATTGCTGTAAGTATATACTTGTTTGCGGTAGAAAATGGTATTGGCCCTTTGAAATCTAGAGATAAACGCTCGAAAGGTGTTGTTGCTTTTATCAAATTACCGGATAAATCTCTTTTAAATCTTGGTTTTTCTTCGGCACATACTTTACAAGACATGATAACGCGTTTAATCTCTTCCACTGAATATGGAAGATTTTTGCATCTTACCCAATGTATCATTCTCGTTACTCCAGGATGGCACAAAGATTCGTGTAATCTGATAACATCATTACCACCATTATTTGTATTTGCACATATTGCTTTAATACGTGACAGAGTATCGGCCACAATATTTTCTTTTCCGTATCGATACTTGTCTATCTTGTAGTCAGCGAGTTCCATTCGCCATCTTTGATTTTTTTCATTCTTTATCTTACTTGCATGTCCATTCATCATAAACGCCACAGATTTTTGATCAGTTATAAGATAAAATTGCCGTCCAAGTAAATAGTGTCTCCATTTCTTTAAGCTTTCGACTATAGCGCATGCTTCTTTTTCAATGGACGGATATTTTCTTTCACTTTCATTAAGTGTTCGTGAGAAAAATGCAACAGGTCTTTCGTTTTGAGTTAATGATGCAGCTATTGAGTGTTCTGATGCATCAGTTTCGATTGTAAATGGCTCCTTTGGATCAATCGTAGAAAGAGAAGCTTTTGATATGATTTGTTTCATGTTCTGAAATGCTGCGATTTGTTTCTCGTTTAATGGATAAACTTCTACATCAATAAGTGCTCGTAGTTTATTTGAAAAATCTGGTACCCATTTCGAATAATGTGAAAAAAGACCAATGGTACGTCTTAAAGCAGCTGAATCGTGTGGCACCGGCATTTCTAGTAAGGGTGCTAAACGGTCTTTGTCCGGTTTAACCACTCCATCATTAATGTTATATCCCAGTATGGTAAGGTTCTTAACTGAAAATTCACTCTTATCCTTGTTGATGGTAAGGTTATATTTTTTAGCGACCTCCATGAATTTGTTCAATTTCTGATCATGATCTTCCTGATTGACTCCACAAACTGTAATATCATCTAAGTATGAGTAAACACTATTAAGATTTGACAGTTGCAGAATCCAATCAATCGTTCTTTGGAAGCAAGCTACGCCGTTTGTAACTCCAAAAAGTATACGACAGAATTGGTACAAATTTCCTGCTGCTTCAAAAGCCGTCATTGGTTTATTCATTGTAATTATCGGTATCTGATGGTAAGCTGATTTTAAGTCAATTTTGCTAAATACCTTGAACTTGGATACCTTCGAAACCAAATCTTCAATATTTGGAAGTGGGTAGGCGTCTAGGTAAGTGAATTTATTAATAGTTTGAGAGTAATCAATGCACATTCGTTTCTTGTGATGAGTGCCAGACGTGACAAGTACCTGAGAACGCCATGAAGAATTACTTTTTTTCTATTATTCCGTCCAACAATAGTTTCTTTATTTCTGTTTCTATACATTTCTATACATAGTGCACGCAAACCATTCTAAATCTTTTAGTGACCTTAGTGCATTGCTAATACTATTATGTAACCATGACCACCATTTCTTACAATACTTTTTACTGACGCCAAATTCAATAACATAATTAACTTAACAGACAATCTCGATAAACTATCTGTATCGCAATCACAAGAAACAAACATTGAAAACTGTCATAAATTAATACCACTGCACCCTAATCACTTGTTAATCTTCACGCTAAACATACGCAGCATAAGCTGTAACATGCCAGGGCTTGAAGTTCTATTGACAAGAATGAAGTTGAAATGTGATATTATTGTATTGACCGAATGCTGGCTCTCAAGCTGTTCAGTTATACCAATTCTTGCGGGTTATTCTCATGTCGGGACTAAAATAAACCCCAAACAAAATGATGGAGTAGTCATTTATTATGAGGAAAACCTTAGTTTAACAATAGAAGAGCCTCACATGCAAGAATGTAACTGTCTGGTCGCAAAAATAGACAATCGCGTAGCGATACTAGCTTTTTATCGGTCTCCATCTTTCAAAAACATTGACCAATTTCTTCTATCCCTAGATACATTACTACTCACAGTGTCAAACTATAAACAGATCTTGGTAATAGGTGACATAAACATAGATATTAATCCTAGCAAAATAAACTTAAACGGGGAACGCTACCTGACTTTAGCGGCTTCTCATGGCCTCTTACCAGCTCACACTCTGATAACTCGTTATGAAAGCAATTCTTGTTTGGATCATGCGTTAGTAAAGACCAATTATGCAGTTACTACTCTAGTTCCCCAAACTACCCTAACGGATCACTACCCTGTTTTACTGAGTTTGACAGCTAAGGAAATGCGTCAATATGCAGTAACAACAATAACTAAAGTTGACTTTACAAACTTAGAGCAAGATCTTATAAAAATTAACTTAGACCCAATTTATCACCTTCCAAACCCAAACTTATCTTTAAATTACTTTACAAATTGTCTTCAACACGCAATTAAAAACAATACTAAACATATTACTATATCTAAACGTCACAAAATCATAAAACCATGGATGACACAGGGGTTGCTACGATGCACTAGAAATAGGGATAAATTACACTTGAAATCAAAGCGTGCTCCTGAAAATCTTATTTTAAAAGTGACATATACGCGATACAGAAATTTCTGCAATGCGTTGTTAAGAAAACTTAAAATAGAGTATGAAAAAAATCAACTTCAAAATGCACAACAAGATAATAAAAAACTATGGAAAGCCATAAAAGATATTACAAATACATCAAAAGTAACAAATCATCCGAAAGAACTACTGACACTATCGACCTCTCCTGAAAACTCATTGAGTGAAGTCAATAGTTACTTCATAAACGTAGGAAGTTCACTAGCAAACAAAATACACCAGCAAAATTCGCATACTGTAAACAATAGACAAACAAATGCAGACACAGCTACCAGTAGTCCGCATTCATTTGCTCTCATAGACACAACTGAAGAGGAGGTAGAACGTCTCATCCTCGATCTAAAGTCAGACTGTGCCAGTGGTGGAGATAATATCAGTAATAAATTTCTAAAAACCTACAAAAACATCATTGTACCACCTCTTACGAAGATCATAAACGATTGTCTGCAGAATGGAGTGTTCCCTGACGTCCTTAAAAAAGCCGAAGTTTGTCCAATCTATAAGAGTGGGGACAGAAATCGCATCAATAACTATCGACCAATATCTATCTTACCAGCGCTATCAAAAATACTAGAAAAAATTATAAATTCACGGCTAGTTAAATATTTAGAAAAAAATAAACTGCTTTCAGCTAACCAATATGGTTTTCGACAAGGTAAATCAACTGAGCAAGCCGTAAATAAACTCATAGATTTTGTTACTTCCAATTTAGATAAAAAGAAAAAATGCCTCACTATCTTTCTAGATCTCGCAAAGGCATTTGATACGATTTCTGTAACCCTCTTACTGGACATACTCGAAAGATTAGGAATTAGAGGTACACAGTTGCAACTTTTTAATAGTTACCTGACTGGCCGGTCTCAGTGTGTTCGTGTAGGAAATTGTAAAAGTTCTCACCTCCAGATTACTCACGGCGTACCACAAGGTAGCATACTGGGACCCAGTTTATTTCTTGTGTATATAAATGGTCTCACGAGTCTGGAACTTACCCATGGTGAAATCTTATCTTTTGCGGACGATACTGCCCTTTCTTTTGCTGCTGATACATGGGAAGAGGCTTTCGGTGCTGCACAGCGGGGCTTCGATATCGTGAGAAATTGGCTTCAGAGTAATATACTTACATTAAATGTAGACAAAACCAAGTACATCTGCTTTAGCATAAGAAATGAAACTGGAGATGGCATTGTGCGAAATATCGTGTCCCACGAGTGTCACTCCGGAAGAAACTGCAAGTGTCCTTCACTGGAACGCGTGCATACAATTAAATATCTAGGAGTAAACATAGACAGCAATCTCAATTTTAAGGAACATGTTAGGCTGCTCTGCGGAAGAATACGAAAGCTCATATATATTTTTAAAAACCTGAGACACATTGCTGATTTTAAGTTGCTGAAGCAGATATACTACGCTCTCTGTCAATCGCTTCTTACATATTGTATATCTTCCTGGGGAGGAACATCAAAAACAACTTTGAAGTCTGTTGAGGTAGCCCAGCGTGCAATACTGAAGGTTGCATCGTTCAAGCCTATCCGATTCTCTACAACAACATTATACGAGAAATGGGAGGTCATGACCGTGAGGCAATTATACATACTAAGCGTTGCGCTCCTACAACACAGTAAATTAAAATACAACCCACTACTCCTCCAAAAACGAAGAAAAGACATTGTATGCGAAAGAACTAAGCAGTCTAGAACTAAATTTAGCCAACGCTTTGCCCACTCCATTGGTCCATTAATTTACAATAGGTTAAACAGAATTCTTAATATATACCCGTTAACAAAAATTCAATGCAAGAAGAAACTTACCGAATACCTGAAAAGTCTTACCTACGAACAGACAGAACTTCTTTTGTACATAGCATCATAACATAAAAACCATAGTAATACGTACAATATAACATACATCTCTCATAACATACACACAAACGCGCGCACACTCACTCACACCACAACTCACAACAGAACACTAGACAATACCACACACATCCTCTTACACATCAGACACGTACAGTCAAAGGTCAAAATTCCACTTCCACCGCAATGCACATTATCGTTTGCGCTATACGGGCGGCGGCGCCTATACACACATACGCATATTTAAGAAGAAGGTCATAAGTACCACCAATATTGCTTTGCCATTGTGTTGCGAGATTGGCAGTCGACTTCTGACTGTTACTGTACATTCCCATCTTACACAAATAAGAGGCCCTGCATGCAAACACTACACAAACGTTTTTCTCTTTATTTTTTTGTTTAAAAAAAAAAAAAAAAAGTTAGTGTAAGTAAATATATTATAAATTGTTAAAATTATATTGTAAAAGAAACAAATGAAATGTTACTGGCAATTTTATATGTTTAATACTCGAGGGGTTTGGCGCTGATAGTCGAAATACAGGCTCTGCCTAGTTCGGCTACAGATGACTACACCACATAATATATACTGACCTAAATTAGCCTGTTAAACATTTTGTAACCTATGTCTAAGATTTCTTTAAATAAAGTTATTATTATTATTTTTTGAATGTGCTTTTGCTTCTCAGCTTACTGGTACTTCCAACTACATTTACGGGCCTAAACCAAAGTAAATGCAGCGTGTGGTGTGTTATGTTGAGGGTGTGTTGTGATGAGGCCCTATTTCGTTTTCTTCTATTTGCATGAACTTTCTGACAATTCGACATGTATTTAAAATTGCAGCTTTTTGTAAGGTGATATAAAGTGTTTCTTTTAGACTTAGTAATTTGAGGCTATGGAGTAAGTGATTCGGGATAACACCTGTTGTAGAGAGAACTATCGGGACCACATAAACTTTTTCCTGGCGCCATATTCTTGTTACTTCCTGTTTGAGGTCTGCGTATTTACTAATTTTTTCGGTGATTGTTTTTTGTATGTTATGTGTGTTTGGAACTGCGATATCTACTAAGTAAGTTACTTTATTTATTTTATCTTGTAGTATTATGTCCGGTCTATTATAGTGAATTGTCCTGTCGGTGAGAATGGCACGATCGTAGTAAAGTTTATGAGTATCATTTTCGAGGGTAGCTTGAGGTGTGTAATTGTAGTATGGAGTGTTTGTGTCTTGTATGAGTGTGTATTTAACTGCCAATCTTTGATGAATAATATTGGCCACCTGATTGTGCCTGTGTGTGTAGTCGGTCTGCGTGAGGGTTGCGCATGCTCCTGTTATGTGCTGAATGGTTTCTGGTTGCGTGTGACACTTGCGACATTTATCATTAGTTACTGAAGGATCTTTGATAATAAATTTTCTATAGTTTTTGGTGTTGATAATCTGGTCTTGTATAGCAATGATAAATCCTTCGGTTTCTGGGAATAAATTACCTATTTTGAGCCACTTATTTGAGGCAATTTTGTTAACGTGTGATTGTTCTAGGTCATGAGGATGTCGGCCATGAAGGACTTTTTTCTTCCAGTCCTCAATTTTTTGTGTTTGCGGGTCTTCGTTATCAATGTGTGAGGTATCTGATTGTTCATATAAGTTAAGTGGGGTGTAATTGTGATCATTTTGGGCTATGGCTTTATGGATATTGCTAGTGTGAGACTTCGTATGAAAGAATGTTTTTAATCTACAAACTTGTTTTCGCCATAGGTGCTGGATGTCTATTAGGCCTCTCCCTCCGTTTTGTCTTTTTATGGTAAGTCTTTCTACGGCAGATTTAGGATGTAAATTATTATTTTTTGTAAGAGTGGTGCGTGTAGTGCGTTCTAATTGTTCTGTGTCTGTTTTTGTCCATTTAATGACTCCGAATGAATATGTTAATATGGGGATGGCAAATGTATTTAAGGCCTTGATAAGATTTTTTCCAGACAGTTGGGTTTTACATACAGCGTTTAGTCTCCTCTTGTATTCTGCAGTAAGTGTTTCTTTAGTTCTAACGTGATCTAGTCCCTTCAATTGCGTGTACCCTAAATATTTGTATAAATCGGACGGTTCCATCGCTGTTATGGTGTCTGTATTATTTACTACATAGTTGCCGGGTCGTATCTTGCCTCGTATGATGTGAAGTGTTTTACATTTATCAAGACCAAATTGCATATTTATATCTTGGCTGAACTCTGCTGTAGCTTCTACTAGTTTTTTCATTTCTTTTTCGGTTTGTGCATATAGTTTAATATCGTCCATGTAAATGAGATGAGAAATTGTTGTTTGTTCTTGTAGTTGTGCTTGTGTTGTAGTGTGTTTGAGACAATATCCGGCCCGGCAGCGCTGCAGCAGATGTGACAGAGGGTTTAGTGCGAGACAGAACCACAGGGGACTCAGAGAGTCACCTTGATATATGCCTTTTCTGATAAATATTTGTCGCGTAGTAACATTATTGTGATTACAATTCATGTGAAGAGTGGTTTTCCATTGTGACATTATGTTGCTTAGGAAATCTATTATTTTTGAATTTACTCTATAAATTTTTAATATCTGTATCAACCAAGAATGAGGAACACTGTCAAAGGCTTTTTTATAGTCGATATAGGTGCAATGAAGGTTTCTATTCTTTGTGGTGGCATGTTTATGTATAGTGGAGTCTATTATTAACTGTTCTTTGCATCCCATGTGGCCCCGTCTGCAGCCCTTCTGCTCCTCCGCCATTATGTTGTGGTGTTCAATGTGTGTGTTGATTTTCGCTGTTATTGCTGAAGTTAATATTTTATATATTGTAGGTAAGCATGTAATTGGTCTGTATTGGGAAGGGTGTGGTGAGTTTTTAGTTTTAGGCAGCATGTATGTTATGCCTGTTGCAATAAATTCTGGTATATTTTGTTGTCCTAATATGATTTGTGTTAAGTTTCTTGCAATTGGTTTGTATAATGAGGTTAACTTTTTAAACCAGAAATTGTGTACTTTGTCTATACCAGGAGATTTCCAATTGTGTAATCTGCCTGTTATGTGTGTGATATCGGCCTCAGTAATCTCTACGAACTCCATTTCATGTATTGCTCTCCATTTTGTTTCTTCCTCTGTTATCCATGTCGCTTCGTCATTATGTCGTGCTTGTTCTTCCCAAATACTAGACCAATATGTTTCTAATTGTTCTTTTGTAGGTTGGTTAGGTGTGTCTGTGTTGGTGTCGTGATTTGTGTCAGTGTTTGGTTTGTTTAGGTTTCTGTAGAATATTTTTTCATTGGTGGCAAATATGGCGTTATCATTTTTGCGCTGTTGTGCTTTTTTGTACCTTCGGAGCCTATGAACTTTAAGCGCTAACTTTTGTTTTATAGTGTCTAAGAACTCCTCTGGTTTTCTGTTGTTATGCTCGTGCCTCGTGTGAATCAAATGGCTTCTAAAAATAGCCTCAACTCTCCTAACCACTTTGTTTGATCTGTTGTTGTTAATTTATTGTGTAAGTCTACCAATATCTGCTCTTAATTTTTCTATATCTTTTTCTAACCTCTGTTGCCATGCTGGCTTGATATTTTGTTTTGGTCTTGTGTTTCCCGTGTTTTGTGTGATTTTAAAGTTAAGTTCTTCAGATATGACTACTGCTGTACAATATATAAGTGTGTGTATATCAATAAGTTGTGTTTCGTCGGAAATAAATTGGTTTAATATGTTTTCATTAAATAAGTTAACCAAACGGAAAAGATTTGGGCTATATCGGAGTTTAGGTAGCCTTGGTCGAGTTGCTGGGTCCATCCCAGAGTATTGTGCGAGAGTTGTTCTGAATTTATCATGTATTTCTTGGATGTATGTATCTGTGGTTAGGTTATGATTTTCGACGATTAAGGTCTCAATATCATTTTCTAGCGTAAGGGTTATGTATTCAGTTTGTGTGGATATGTGTGATGTTTGCGTGTTAGCTTGCGATTGATTGTACAATTGAGATTGAACACTTGGTTGTAATTGGGTATATGGTTGTGTTTGCGGTCGTTGGGCAATATCAGTTATGTTTTGTACTAGTGTGGTAGCATTGTCATCTGCTTGTAATTCTATTCGTATCTCTTCTTTTAATTGGTCTATTATTTCTTGAGATAGAAGTTTATTTCTAACTATAGCTCTTCTCTGATCTGAAATTCTTTGTTCTGATACGGTTATCTCGGGGAATTGCCGTGTAAATAGTTCATGTAATTGTTGTCTATAGGTGGTCATGTCGGTCTCTAATTTAGTGATATAAAAGTAGGTTCGCATGATAAATAGATTAACTTCTTTGCTCCATCTCATGCGAACTCTTGCTTTTCCAGCCTTGGTGGACGCGGGTAAAAAGGTAGATACCCCCCGCGCAGCAGTCAAGGTTGGAGTGGGTGCGACTGTATTTAAACTAATGTTGGAGGGTGATGGATGTGTTGGTGACGATGGTATGGATGGTGATGATCGCCTAGAAGGTGTGTATGATACTGTGCTTGGACTATACGGTTCTACAGGGGTGTCTGTCCTGTCTGTCAGTCTGTCACCATCGTCAATGATTTCGGCTGTAGTATCTTTGTCGGTGGGAGCCCGCCTGTTCAACTCCTCACCGCTGACGGATCGCATGCTGTGACACCTAGCGTCAGCTCCAGGTGCGCCCCGGCGATCGCCCCCGGGCAGCGGCCCTATACGTTTACTTTTTGAACGAGTCTCCATTTTTGATGGGTTTCCAGAGCCACGATTAGCCACGCCAGTAATTTCAATTTCGCGTATCCGCCCCCCACGTGATTAGGTGTTCAATCAGGACGAGTGGTTGTTTGGGGGGCTTATTATTATTATTATTATTATTATTAATGCTTGGTCATATCATAAGGCGTGTATCTACGAGATTTGATAACTATTGGTTTGCAGTCAGCTGATAAGTTGCTATAGTAGATTGTATGACAAGGGAGCAAAATGGTATTTTTACGGCGAGGGCGCTATTTTGAATCCAGAGCGAAGCGAAGGATTCTAGAATAGAATCCCGAGCATAGCGAGGGATTCTAAAATAGAATCCTGAGCGTAGCGAAAATATGTTTGCTGAGGGGAAAATATGTTTGCTCTCGAGTCATATACTCTACTTTTCATCCCGTTCTATGAGAAAATAAATAAGAGACACTTTTAAGTAATTAATGAACAAGTTTAATTAAAAAATGACATGAATTTAGATCAATTACAAATTTATATTTATATCTAATACACTGGCGAAATTTTGAAAATTTATTGTCACTGTGTGTGTGTTTTATTTGGGATCGATATAGTTGTGGATTTATTTATACAGGATGACATTTTTATCACTTTCCAAATAAAAAATGGGTATAATAGGTGAAAGGAGTAGAAGCAAATGGCAAACTTAGTTTTTTAAATTCGATGTTTTACATTTTTTGTTTTTTTTTTTTTAATTTCTCTTTCTTTGTTCTTATATGAAAAGTTTACTTGAAATTTGTAGCGTTTTTTGATGATGGATCAATTCTTTTCTAAGCTGTGGAAAAAATAAAAACAAAACTAGGTATAGGTAAGCTTCTACTCTGTTCACCTAATATAACCATTTTTTTGAAAAGTGATAAGAAAGTCATCCGGTATTTTGAGTGTTTGTAATCTCAGTATCTGGCTGGTGCTCAGGAAAAGGCACTGATTCCTTTGATGTAGAAGGGCGTGGCGACGTATGGTATGGGCAAACTATCTGCAGCTCTTAATTTAATATTTTGTACAATGCGGGTGCTGACCCCCGCACCGTACAGCAAACACTTACAGCCAGTCATACAATTTGCTTTCGATTTCAATGAACGATTCATGTTCCAAATTCAAATCTCATTACTGCCCGCTAAAAAGTCTAGTGGAGAAAAGACCTACTTTGCTCCCGCTCAAAGGGGAACAAAACGTCACTTTTCGAATAGAACGCTTTCTCATTCTCTACAGCCTTGGTGTCCTTGAATTGACAGTCTTTGCCTAACAAATGTAGAGCCTGTATATACTGATCCATAGTTTCACTTGCCTGCTGCTTCCTTGTTGCCAATTTATATCTTGCAAAAATCTCGCTTTTTGGCTTTATAAACAACCCATCTTAAGTTTGTATGGCCTCCTTGTAGTCCCCACAGTGCTCGATGTATTTATACAACCCGAATTAGATATAATTTATTAGTAGTTGTAATTTTGATGCATCTGACGGGATTTTTTCATTTGTTCCGAGAAAATTTTCCAAAGTTTTTCTCCAATGTCTCCACTGGGTCGTAATATCACTAGTTTGCCCCGATGCGGGGTCTCCATCGAACCGCTCTGGACGGAGATACTTTGTCATATTTCTGGAGTCCTAATAAATAACTTTACATGTCAAATAACATGTTATAATGAAACAGCCCTGCTTTCGACTTAAGGGTTTATTCCACATGACATAACGTTTCAATAGTTTCAAGCCTGCGGATTTATATGGTTTAAAAGTCTTTATTGCCCATTTTATTCTCTCTGCGGTTACTATGGTGCGGGCTCTGGCCCTGTTTTGATCATTTGGTGTGTGCGTTGGCTCACTTGCCCAGGTTCTGTCCTCAGAGAGTTTGCAGTCTGGGAAGTGGGTTTCCAAAAGGACTTTACTTGTTTCGTGGTCCGACTTGGTGTAAGTGTTATCTGGGGTTTTCAGCGACCCGAGGGTGCGATCCTGATCGGTAGATAGGATCTTTCTCACACGCGCGGCTTCGCTGTTCGATTCAATTTCTTCGCAGAATTTCCGCCAGGCAGCCCTGCTGGCATTCCTGACTTGTTTTTTTTTAAGGTATATTGTGTTTTCTTGTATGAGTCCCAGTCTTCTGGTAGTCTGGAGTTTTTGTCTCTGTTGAATTGTTTGCGCATGGTATGCCTGAGCTTACTAAGTTCCGCATTCCACCAGGAGTTACTCTTGCTTTTAGTGCTTGGATCTTTTAATTTACAGCAGGCGTGGTAGGCTTCAATTATAAATTCTGAGAGTTTTGTCACGGTTTCTTCAAGTTGTTTGGGGTCTGTTAGAATTTTGGGCGTTTGGTACTGCGTTAATAGGGAGGCCAACAGCCCTTTGTAGCCGGGTACGTTGGTACGGCGTGGGTTGCGTCTAGGATCAGGTTTTTTATAGTTAGCTACTAATGAGAAGCGAATCCTTCTATGGTCAGAGCAGGAAGGCTCGTTGGATACGTGCCAGTCAGAGATGAGTTTTGCCGCGCTTTCCGATGCCAGCGTTAGGTCAATGATCGTTTGTCCGCGGGATGTGACCCAAGTGGGTGCCGAGCCACGGTTTGCGATATTAGGTTAGTGGAGAAAAAATATGTGCATAGTACCTCACCTCTATTGTTGGCTTCGGTGCAACCCCAAAGCGGGTGATGGGCGTTCGAGTCCGTGCAGATGACCAGGTCCAGGTTGGCGTCTTCACAATACCTTACCAGGTCGGCCATTCTTTTTGGTGAGCAGTCTTCATCCTCGCCTGGCATGTATACCGAGGCCAGGACGATATCAGGTGCATCGCCGTCGGTTTTGAGCCTGACGGCTGTTAGATCTCTGGAACATAATTATTGCGAGAGTGTGGTGGTGGGAAAATCTTTGGGTATATAGGCACAGGTTCGTGGTTATCTGTGCCCTGTGTGTCGAGGATCAGCTTACCTCCAATGTTACCAAGGCTGCATATTCTGTTATTACGGATCCAAGGCTCTTGGATGAGTGCAATGGTTCGGGGTTCCATCTCCAGTTCCTTGCGCAGGCAAGCAGTAGCCGTCTGGGTATGCTGGAGGTTGGTCTGGATGATATTTAGGGGACGGGATGTGGGCGGCAGGTGGGTGGAATTAGGGGGAGATGGATCCATCCGATGATTCCCCCCTATCCTCCAGCCCGTGCTGGTTTTCATTGGGTGCCGGTGATGATGAGAGCAACTGCTTCGTCCACCCTGGTGGTGAGGATGGCATCCTCACAGCGTCAGTATCAGCCATCGCCGTTCTGGCCATCTCCTCCTCCAGTTGCGTCATCGTCAGGTCAAGTTCAGTCGGTGCCGGTTTCGTCCGTTCAGTGTCATTGTCAGTCTGGGTGTCGGAGGGATGGGTTTTGGGGAAAAAGCGCACGTATATCGACCCAAGTAGGTACGACGATATCCGTCGCTCCCTCCCCAAGACCTTTTCGGCCTCGTCCAGTGGGATACCCAGGGTCAGATAAGTCCCGTAGTTATCACCACCGACCGATGTCGCCCTGTACAGGGACCATCTACCGATGGCGTACCAGGGGTTCTGGCAGGTCAAAATCGTCTGGAGCAGCTCTATTTCCCCGTTGTACCTGGGTACGAAGAGCGCTGCTCGAACCCGGGTTGGTACGTCGGATTGTCTCCTCATGACTGTCAGTGTCAAGTCGGTGTTCGGCAGTCTTAGGCACGTTCTGGGTCAGCCAAGTCAGGGCGTTGTCGTCCTCGCACCACATTTGCACCGTGCCATCCACTACCCTTGGGTAACCGCGGAAGGCCGGGACTTTGGTGGGGTCGGTTCGACACGTGTCTACTATCAAGTCTTCAAGGCTGAGCTTGATGGGCTCGCCCTCGTCAGTCGTCATGTCTCGGGATGAAGGCAAGAGGCGGATCGCTACGGCGAGTCGCGCAGGGATATCCTTTGTGGCCCGCGCGTAGGTTCTCTACTCCCCTTGAGCGGCCTGGGTTCTAACACGCTTGGCGCCCCCTGGAGCGTACTCGGTGAAGCCGTGTCGTCCGGGCGCTCCCTCTTTGCCGCTCCCTGGCTACTTGGACCGGGTTGCGGTTCTGAGGGGCTTGGCACAGCGTTTTGTGCCAGGGACAGCCGGCGCAGGAACCCAGACCGCTTGCCTCGCTTCTGTCTGGTTCGGTGTCGGTCTACGGTCATCTCGTCGCGGTTCCGGTCGTTTCCAGCATGCGTACTTCGTCCACAGAGATGAAACCAGAACCACCAGATTCCGCTTGCTTTCCCGTCCCGAGAGAGTTTATGTCTTTCAGCCTTGCCTCGATCTTCTCGCGCTGGAGTGCCAGCGCGCGGAGTTCGCTGCTAAGGCTGGAGAGTCGAGGTTTGTCACTGTCAATGTCAGGATTGTTTGTTACACTGTTCCGAACGATGCTCTGTTACCAGGCCCTCGTGGAAGGTGTAACAGTCGTCTAAGAGTCGGTAGGCGCAGAAGGCGCAGCCATTGTTGTGTTAGTTGGCGCGTGAGCCGCAGCCAGAGCTGTTGGCGCTAAAGCCGCCAGCCACGCAGAAGGCGCGGCGCTAGAAGGCAGATTGGTGCCCCCCCCCCCCCCCAGATTACGGTGGGGGCAGACCGACGAGTCGGTGTGGCATTCCCCGTTGCCGGGACCCACCTAGGGAATATTATTATTTTTTACACTCTGCATTTTGGGGTTTGTGGGCTTTTCTTGGAGTTGAGGTTACCCGTCCTCAAGGACCGAAGGGAGAAAAAGGAAAAGAAGGGAAGGACTGGGCGCAGGATCATAGGAGTGGGGTGTGGGTTTACCCTAGGCCTGGGATTTTGGCTTTCGGGAAAGTGCGAGATAAAGCGCCTGGGGGTTTTTGTTGCGTCTATTTCTTATGGAATTAGACCAAGAACCACCCTGGTGGCAACCTCGTGAAGGTGAATCCCCCAGACTTGCCTTGAGGATCTACACGACCGTAGCACTCCCCCTCAAGACCCCGCCACCCTACCGCCTCTGAGGGAGGCAGTAGGGAAGGCCTGCATCTATACTACCAAGCAAAGCTTAAGCAAAGCATGTCGGTATGCAACCGCGAAAGCATAAATACAGACCCCCTCCCATCAGCTTGCACTACAAAGTGGTTGTTACGTCAGTCACTGCAGGCCGAATAGTGAGAAATTAGTGTATAGCCAATGATATTCTAACAAACAGATATGTTATACACCTACAAAACCACCGAAAAAAGTGTGCCGCGGGGGAGAGCCAGCTCACATACACGCAGTGACGCAGAATAAAGGAAAAACAGGCCAATTGACACGTTTTCGAGTCTTCACGATTGCGCGCTCATAACATATCTGTTTAATTAAATATCATTGTGTATAGCGGTGTTGTCGAGTGTGTTGGGTAGGCAGAGGTGTAAATAAAAGTCACTGCCTAGGTACTCACAGTTCTATTGGTAGTAAGGTCCACACGCACAACACAAAACAGAAGAAGGAGAACAGAGATAGGTCACAGTCACAATAGTCACAGTTAACACAGATAAACAGTTTATAAATAACAAAGGCGAAACACGGATACAATTCGATCGAGGTGTCACAGAATATTCTCATGCGCACAAAAAAAAAAAAATACATCATATCATAAATACATATAAATAAATCTGTTTGTATGTAAATGTTTTGTGTTGTGTAATATACAATACATGTACGTAAACTAAATATAGGTGTAGACCCTACAAGTGGTTTTTATTCTTTATAAAATCAAATTTTCGTCTTTTGGAAAAAATAAAAAACATAAGACCTGCTTTATAGTTAGTTCAGTTAGTATGCAAAGTTCCATGATCTAATTTGAAGTACTTTTTGAATACCAGCGGTTTATTGTTCGATTTGGAGGTAACTATGGGATTTTTTGCTATCGAAGAAATTTTATGAAATCATGTTTTCACCAAACATAGGACCTAACATTAATCCTCAACTTTACCATATATTTATTTCAAAATTAATGCTGCAGTATTTTAGGCGTAACGGAGGATCATGCTAAGCCATTTGAGGTAGTATAGGAAGTAACTTTACGCAAAATTTTTATTATTGCTGGGATACTTTTTTTTGGGGTGAAAAATCATGTTTTGTGGTAGAACTCAATGTAACGCACTCAAAAAATTGTGCTGATGGATGGATTGAATAGCACGGGGGTCGTGGAGGTGTCTACAGTAAAAATCTTACATTCAAAACTTGTATATAAGTAAAAACTTGTCAAAAATTGGAATTTTGACCCTCAATATCTCCTTAACTAGAAGGTTCCCAGGTTTTATGGTGTAGAACAAAAAAAATATCGCAATGATGGGGAGAACAAGCACCTTTCGGCTTCGTTAAGAGGTGTTTTACACTCTATAAGACCTAACAAGCTTCAAACATTTTTGGACCAAAATCCAAAGAAAAGTACATTGTGTTAAATTGTGTATTATGACGGTAAGGAATTACGATCGAGGCTCTAGTAGAAGCCCGGAGTCGAAGACTGAGGGCTTTAAGTCGAGTTTCGTAATTCCCGTACCGCCCGTGATATAAACAATGTTTTTCATCACATTTGCGAGTAAATAAATAAAATTATTGGGTAGAAAAACCTATATTTTAAAATTTACATAAAGTCAATAAGGCAAACGTTTTTTTTGGGGAGTCTTACTGTCTGAGACAAATTATTAGTAAGTAATACTTTCTTCCCTATTAGAAATTGTGATATATTACTTCAAATAAAAAAATGAATAATTATTGATTTCAACTACAGCATTAGTTTCATGGTTGATTAGGAAAATTTCACAGTTTCGTGTAGCTTGATGTGCTGGCGAAGGTACCTACTGAATGCTAAAGACGCCAGTACACAGACGAGACGTACAAAAATAGTCTAGATTAGTTCCATGCTTTTAAAACATTAAACTCAGCAAAGAATAATAAGATGGAAAATACTCGTGTTTCTGAAAAGCTTATATCTTTTTACTACTTTTTACCTATTTACTTAATAAAATTAACAAATAATAGGGGAATATGCACGTAATTATTTCTTCACTTAAGGTGAATGCTTCGACCAGCCCGCGAAATTCAAATTTTCTTACGTTTTTGGCAAATTGCTAGCCAGTGCAAGGTTGTATGTTGATTAAAATATTGGACGCGATTGTAAGACGTATGTAGTTACAGAATTATAATCATCAAAACCATCAATACAACCCTCCAAGTTCATAAAGGTCTAGCAATGATTTTGACCTTGAAAAAATCGTTTCTCGACCTTTATGAACTTGGAGGGTTGTATTGATGGTTTTGATGATTATAATTCTATAACTACATACGTCTTACAATCGCGTCCAATATTTTAATCAACATACAACCTAGCACTGGCCTGCAATTTGCCAAAAACGTAAGAAAATTTGAATTTCGCGGGCTACCCTGGAGCATCAGCCTTAAATCAATAAAGTACAGTACTAACAACCCAAGAAAAGTAATAACTGCTTGTCGTTTAAAAAATAATATTTAACTTCTGCAATTTTCTATAACAGTTCAAACGTCCGTAGCTGTCGCGGCCATGATGTGACGTCATTTATGCCTTGTTTACATCAAATTTTTTGCCCTTATTAGAATAATTTTAGTAATGAGAGGTTTTCCTTTTGAGGTTTTAAAAAAAAACTTAGTTTCCAAGAACTATATAGATGGCGTTGAACTTACTATGCCAAAGCCAAAACGCTTGAAAAAAAAAACATTGTGTTACGTCACATACTCTCGTTGACTGACACTTTCATTTGCTTAACCTTCCGAATTTAACCAACATTTCTCGCGCTTTGTTCGTTCGTTGTTGTGTTAATCAGTTTTTTTAGGTTCCGTTCCTTACATTATCATACTTACTCCTAGCGCCATCTATCCAGCGACTAGGGAAGAGCTAAAAAGAAAATCCCTCATTGTATGTATATGCTATAATCAAGTAAATTGCAATACCAATATTATAATAAAATCTTAGTGAAACTTTAAGCACTTTTCAATTGTTTTTTAACACATGGACTTTGACGTCACTACCGGCATTATCAAGGACGACGCGTTTTGAGAGTGCGTTCCGTTTCACCAAAAACGTGCTACATTTTTATGTAGCATGTTTTTGTTGAAACGGCAAATAAATAAGCAGTAAATTGTAAAATAAGTGCTGTATTAGCAACTTAAACAAATGTACCACAATGTTTCTAAGGGCCAATACAAGGCATTTTTTATAATTAAAAAGAGTTTTGTATTTCATGTAAATCCCTAATGGAAGTGCCGCCGCAGCCGGGCGCCGGTTTCCAAAAATGTTACTGGGATTGGGAGCCGGCGGTGCACATGGGTATGTTGGCAGCACTGCATCAAGTGTCCGTCAAACTAGGTCGCCATAAAAAAGGGAGGGAGTTTGTAGTTTTTTGTAAAGAATCTATACCATGGCTTGCTTAAGTCTTGCTAGCTGGCGTGAGGACATAGAGTATAGTAAAATAGATTGCGTGGGGAGCCACAGAGTACTTTTTATGTATTGAGTGGCGTGGGCCGAACGCCGCGGAGGCGGCGGAGCGACGACGATATTTGTGACAGAAAGTAGGTGTGTAATGTAAAATGCGGGCATAGCGAGCGCGCATCACATAGGTAGTCGTGACAAATAATGATTAGGAAAACAAATGGAACTCTAGATTAGTGTATTATTCGATGTGATTTTATGTTTATTTTAGTCTATTCCTATAAATTATTTAAGACGTGCCTCCGCAGCCGGTGCCGGCTACCGATTCGGTAGCCGGCGCTGGTTGCCGAATTGGCGGCCAGTGCAGGTCATAACGCATGTTGGTAAACTCAACTACTGTTTTACCTAATTTTAATTCAACTAAAATCAATCGCACTAACGAACGAATAGTCTAATGGTTTTTTAGGGTTCCGTACCCAAAGGGTAAAAACGGAACCCTATTACTAAGACTTCGCTGTCTGTCCGTCTGTCCGTCTGTCCGTCTGTCCGTCTGTCTGTCACCAGGCTGTATCTCATGAACCGTGACAGCTAGACAGTTGAAATTTTCACAGATGATGTATTTCTGTTGCCGCTATAACAACAAATACTAAAAACAGAATAAAATTAATATTTAAGGGGGGCTCCCATACAACAAACGTGATTTTTTTGCCGTTTTGTCTAATGTATAGATAATGGTACGGAACCCTTCGTGCGCGAGTCCGACTCGCACTTGGCCGGTTTTTTTAAATATTGGCTTTATCATTGACCTCAGCACTTGTTTTTTTTTTCTCCTTTTGGCATTGAACTATTCGTGTGTTATAAATATTTAAATTATACCTATATTTATTATTTATGTTGGCAACTATTTACAATTATCTATAGGAACTTGCATGATCAAAAGTAGTTGTATTGACTTCATGTGATTGGTCGAGACTTTGACAGTTGTCGACGACCAATCACAAGCAAGTAAAATGGCGGGAATGAAAATAATAGTCAACGGGCATTTTAAGGGATAGGCCTGCTATGCTCTGGTATTCGTGTTTCGACCACGGTGCTAGTCACTTGCCTAGCAGTATAACTAAATCAAACTGTATTGCTGTAACTATAATAAAGCAGTATTTTAAAGTTGTTACAGAGTGTTTTAATATTCAAAGTCCCTGCTTCTGAGTACTGAACCAGTACGGTTCACATCTCAGAAGTGGGATAAGCAACCTATTGCTCACAAAAGGATCGGATATACGCTAAAATATTTGGCGTACATAGAAAACGTAAGTGTTCTTTGTTCAATTTATTTTAATTGTGCTGCCTACCCTCATTAATGATATCATTGCAATTTGAAATACTGAAGTAAAGAAAGTAGGCTACAAGTTTATTTCTGTAACGTATTTTATTTTTTTTCTTTCTCAATTGCCTATCTTTCTTTACCAGACTACTAAATGAGTCGATAGTCTTTTATTTTAATGACTTTAGAATCTGAACTGTATTTACCGTAACGGAGACATTCCGGAGGTTTATACGGTTAAGTCATGCATGTTTATCTTGCCAGGGTACTCCCTGGAGATGGACATGTTTGATATTTTGGTTTTTAATTTTGAAAAATATAACTGTATTTACCGTAACGGAGACATTCCGGAGGTTTATATGGTTAGTCATGCATGTTTATCTTGCCAGGGTACTCCCTGGAGATGGACATGTTTGATATTTCGATTTGTAATTTGAAACACTGAACTGTATTTACCGTAACGGAGACATTCCGGAGGTTTATACGGTTAAGTCTTGCATGTTTATCTTGCCAGGGTACTCCCTGGAGATGGACATGTTTGATATTTCGATTTGTAATTTGAAACACTGAACTGTATTTACCGTAACGGAGACATTCCGGAGGTTTATACGGTTAAGTCTTGCATGTTTATCTTGCCGGGGTACTCCCTGGAGATGGGCATGTTTGATATTTCGATTTGTAATTTGAAACACAGAACTGTATTTACCGTAACGGAGACATTCCGGAGGTTTATACGGTTAAGTCTTGCATGTTTATCTTGCCAGGGTACTCCCTGGAGATGGACATGTTTGATATTTCGATTTGTAATTTGAAACAC
The DNA here is from genome assembly GCA_905147715.2 of Xestia xanthographa. Classification (NCBI taxonomy): domain Eukaryota; kingdom Metazoa; phylum Arthropoda; class Insecta; order Lepidoptera; family Noctuidae; genus Xestia; species Xestia xanthographa. Next base: position 15,447,595 of record LR990655.1, on the reverse strand, counting down.
TGAACTGTATTTACCGTAACGGAGACATTCCGGAGGTTTATATAGTTAGTCATGCATGTTTATCTTGCCAGGGTACTCCCTGGGAGATGGACATGTTTGATGGTCTATAATAATGTATGTGCAGGTCTATAAAATCTTGTTTACAAGCTTATTAAAGCAAGATTTATTAACTCGGGCGTTTCTTTTTCTGTTTATATGTTGAAGCCGCCAGAACATGGATGAACGTAGGTCTCATTCTCAAAGAGAATGTGATGGACCTAGGCGGACCACCCGTGAGACGCTGATGCCGCCACTAAGATCTCGTGATGCAACTCGAAGCCGCAGCCGGGGTCGAAGGCATACGTATTCACCTAAAGAAAATTGTGGCAGCCGAAACCGTCTGTCGCGGTCCAGGCGGTCGAAAAGAAGACGATCGCTGGATCGACTGGCGATTAGTCGGTCTCCTTCCCAGCCACACTATTCAAGAAGGGCAAGTCGTCGTGCTGGTCGCCCCAGGACACAGTCGCGCACTCCAGAGCGGCACGAGACGCGCCACGAGGAATCCATGTATTCACCAAGAAGCACAGCTTCTTGCCTTCGTACACCGTCCCGTGAAGAAACCCATCGAGAGTGTGAGTCAAGTAATAATCTATTTATTGAGAACTTTATTAATGCGCTTAAGGGTATGAATAATACGAGCGATCGTGATAGATTTCCTGTCTTAAATAACGTAATTCCTGATTTTGACCCATTATGTAAGGAACAAACGGTTGATACGTGGCTTCATAAGGTTGACGAATGTGCACAGATCTATGGTTGGAACGATAAACAAGTAGTCCACTATGCCCTACCGAAATTAACAGGGGTAGCTAAAACCTGGTATCAGGGTCTACCCTCACTACTATTTTCTTGGCCAGAGTGGAAGTTAAAGTTGAAAGAATCCTTTCCAACTAGGGATAATTATGCAGACTTGCTAACGGAAATGCTGAATAAAAAGGTACGCTATGGGGAGTCATTGGAGATATATTACTATGCTAAAATGAATCTTTTAAATCGTTGCGAAATATCGGGAAAACGTGCAGTTGACTGTGTCATAGCAGGTATAGAAGATCGTGGTGTTCGGTTGGGAGCACAAGGAGTAGAATTTACGGAACCGGAATTGCTACTTAAATTTTTGAAGACTGTAAAAGTAGGCCAAGATAGGTCCACAAACGAGCAGCAGAAGGTTAAGGATAGAGATAGGCGATCACAAAATAACACATTTACCGGTAATCAAGTAGGCCCCAGTTCCCAGAAGTCGACTGGATCCCGCATGGTCTGCTACAATTGTAAGGAAACCGGTCATCCATTCTATCGATGCACAAAACCGAAGATTCAATGTTCTAAATGTAATTTGTTAGGTCATAAGGACACCGAGTGCCCTGGGACAAAGCAAAGTACCAACGATAAACCAAAGGCAATATGAAAGTAGAACATAGGCGATTCAAGTGCCAAATATAAAATATTATATAATAAGTATTAAAATAAATGGGTTGTTTTCAGAATGTCTCGTTGATTAGGGAAGCGAAGGTACTTTGCTCCGTCTCAGTGAAGCTCGGCGTTTAGGATTAGAATGGAAGGTAGGAGACGTGCAACTATTAGGAGGAATAGGTAACGTGCCATATAACCCCCTTGGCAAGGCTAATGTCACGATCGAAGAACAGGGTGTAGTAGAAAATCACGTGGAGATATTTGTTGTTGGTGATTACTTAATAAATTGCTCTGTACTACTAGGTCACACTTTCACTGAAAGGCCCTCAGTCAAAATAGTAAAAACAGAATCGGACGTCATTTTCCAGCGGGGTAGTGAAGAATCGGAATCGTTTGAAAAATGAAAACAGACTTTAGTACAAAGACCGGTTTTGGGACTTTATGACCATAGTGCACTAACCCAACTCTATACCGACGCTAGCAAGTACGGGGTAGCCGGCATTTTAATGCAACAAGACAAGTCTGGGGTGTTCAAACCTATTGCTTATTATAGCAGGCAAACCAGTCCGGATGAGCAAGAACTACACTCCTAGAGACCATCGCTATTATTGCTTCATTGAATAGGTTCAGGCATTATTTAGTTGGTATTTGATTCACCATAATACAGACTGCAACAAGTACCACTTTGAGTAAACGCGACTTAGTCCCAGGAATTGCTCGCTGGTGGCTGCAGTTCTTAGAATACGACTGCTCGATAGAATACCGCCCTGGTGACAAAATGGTACACGCAGATGCCCTTAGTAGGAGTGCTATAGACGGTAGTCCAGACGTTCATCACGTGTTAGATATACTTTCAGTAGGTACTGACGATTGGCTTGAAACAGTGCAACAGACTGACGAAAAATGCGTGCGGATCATCTCGGTCCATTTATCCGTACCAAGCGTGGCAATACATTCATCCTTGTTATCATAGACGCGTTTACTAAATTTGTTGATATCACCGCTGTGCGAAATACCAAATCGGCCACAAGCATTAGGGTATTCAAAGAGCATTTTAGTTACTTCGGCGTGCCAACCCGTTTGATTACGGACCAGGGCACAAGCTTCACTAGTGGGCAATTTAAAACGTTTATTCAATCATGTGGTATAAAGCACGTGCTCAATGCTGTCGCTACACCTCTAGCGAATGGCCAAGTGGAACGGTACAACCGCACCATTTTGGCAGCGCTTGGGGCAATGAACCACGACAAACCAAATGGTTCATGGGATGAACATTTAGGACGATGTTAGGGCTACGGCCGGCTTATTAGGGCACGACAGAGGACAAAGAACGATATGATAGATACAGGAAAATAGGAATGCGTTTCAAAGGTGATTTGGTTAGAGTAGTAAGAGCCGCGACAGGAATAGAGGGGCGGTCTAAGAAGGTCGAACCTAAATGTAAAGGTCCTTACAGAATTAAGAAGGTGCTCCCCAACTATAGGTTCGTAGTCGAGGACACACCTCTCACAAAGACTAGTAAAAGGTACGAGGCTGTGGTAGCCATTGATAAAATATTCCCATAGATCTGCTTTAACGAACCCGTATCAACCGATTGTGAATCCGAGCGTAATGATTGTGAATTTGAATGTGAAATATTGTACATAGAATTAAATAAGTAGGTAATTAAGGACACTAAATCAAATAAATTGTGTATTTCTAATAATATTATGTACCTACATTTAAAGAACTAAGTAATCAATGTCATAGTAAAAAAAAAAAAAATGTCAAATACCGATTCATTGGTTAGTCATGTACTAATGAGTTGGTGAGAGGTATCAGGTAACGGATGCCTCTCATTTTAGCAATTGGTTATAGATAATAAGTTAGGAGTGTCAGGTAACCGACACCATAAAGGTTAAAGGTTTTAAGTTTCGATGATTAATGTCATGTATCATCTAAATTATTCCATGTATTAATGGCTGAAATATTTGCTGGTCAATGTCATGGACTAGTAAATACCGATTCATTGGTTAGAGTCATGTACTAATGGGTTGGTGAGGGGTATCAGGTAACGGATATCTCTCATTTTAGCAATTGGTTATAGATGATAAGTTAGGAGTGTCAGGTAACCGACACCCTAAAGGTTAAAGGTTTTAAGTTTCGATGATTAATGTCATGTATCATCCAAATAATTCCATGTATTAATGGCTGAAATATTTGCTGGTCAATGTCATGGACTAGTAAATACCGATTCATTGGTTAGAGTCATGTACTAATGAGTTGGTGAGGGGTATCAGGTAACGGATGCCTCTCATTTTAGCTATTGGTGCATCTGTATCTGGTCAAGGTCATGGACCAATACATATACTGCCGATAGATATAGATTAAGTTAGGAGTGTCAGGTAACCGACACCCTAAATGTTAAGTATAAGTATTATCATTAATCAAGGTCGTCGATTAATGAATAAATTTAGGAGTAAATCTTAAATGTTAAGTATAAGTATTATCATTAATCAAGGTCGTCGATTAATGAATAAATTTAGGAGTAAATCTTAAATGTTAAGTATAAGTATTATCATTAATCAAGGTCGTCGATTAATGCATAAATTTAGGAGTAAATCTTAAATGTTAAGTATAAGTATTATCATTAATCAAGGTCGTCGATTAATGAATAAATTTAGGAGTAAATCTATTGTACAGTAACTGCTATTATATTGAGCTATATTTAGACAAAGAAAATGTAGTGTATTAGAATGACTTTTAGCCAAAATTATTATGGACTTATGAGGTAATTTATGTTCATTATGTTACGTTTATAATTTATAACGAAAAATACAATGTTTTTGTAATGCATAATAACGAGGGACTCGTTGGAAGCCGGATGGCCGAGCTGTTATAAATATTTAAATTATACCTATATTTATTATTTATGTTGGCAACTATTTACAATTATTTATAGGAACTTGCATGATCAAAAGTAGTTGTATTGACTTCATGTGATTGGTCGAGACTTTGACAGTTGTCGACGACCAATCACAAGCAAGTAAAATGGCGGGAATGAAAATAATAGTCAACGGGCATTTTAAGGGATAGGCCTGCTATGCTCTGGTATTCGTGTTTCGACCACGGTGCTAGTCACTTGCCTAGCAGTATAACTAAATCAAACTGTATTGCTGTAACTATAATAAAGCAGTATTTTAAAGTTGTTACAGAGTGTTTTAATATTCAAAGTCCCTGCTTCTGAGTACTGAACCAGTACGGTTCACACGTGCTTTTTGCCACTGGCAATATTTTATTTGATAACAAAACGTAAGAAATATGTACTCACGAAATGATAAAATTCAACAACGAAAAATTTGGGAATGGAAAGGAGATTAGTTGTTAAATATAAATATATTAAATTAACAGTACGGGAAATATAATACTTTAAAGGGGGCAAGAAAAAATAAGGTGGTTCAGATCTCCCACTTCAGCGCCACATTCACACGCAGGGTTCTGCACAATGCCAAGCCTGGCAAGATGAGCAGGAGTGCATACGTGACCCAATCGCATACGTATGAATATTGTTGTAATCTTTTTGCTTAGCATAAACATGCTAAACCAAGGTTTAAGGTGAATGCTTCAGGGTAGCCCGCGAAATTCTAATTAATTTCTCGGGCTACCCTTTAGCATCAGCCTTAAGGTGAATGCTTCGACCAGCCCGCGAAATTCAAATTTTCTTACGTTTTTGGCAAATTTCAAGCCAGTGCAAGGTTGTATGTTGATTAAAATATTGGACGCGATTGTACGACGTATGTAGTTATAGAATTATAATCATCAAAACCATCAATACAACCCTCCAAGTTCATAAAGGTCTAGCAATGACTTTGACCTTGAAAAAATCGTTTCTCGACCTTTATGAACTTGGAGGGTTGCATTGATGGATTTGATGATTATAATTCTGTAACTACATACGTCTTACAATCGCGTCCAATATTTTAATCAACATACAACCTAGCACTGGCCTGCAATTTGCCAAAAACGTAAGAAAATTTGAATTTCGCGGGCTACCCTGGAGCATCAGCCTTAACAAAAATGGATGGCTGTCTATGGTGTTGGCTGCTATAAACCGGGGCTACACTGTGCAGCACTGCTGCATGCTACATAATGTGGCGTGCGTCATCTTGTGGTATGCTACAAATAATAAAAACTTGATTGATCGAGGGGACAAGACACCATTGAATATGACTGATGAAGTAACTTAAGCAGCATGACTCAAGATATTGCCATGCTGCACGATTTTTGCCACGATGTACAACATTTTAAATTATTACATGATGCGGCCTTGTGGTATGCCGCAATGTCACACTTAGTTGCCCCGGGCGGCATAAAGCAGCCTTTACCAGATAAATAAAACCTTAGTAGTAAGCCTTTGTAAAATCTAGTTCACTTAGTTTTACCTTTTTTTCAGTTGGTTCTTAACAAATTAAATGTATTTCATACTAGCGGACGTCACGCGGTTTCACCCGCGTAGTTCCCGTTCCCGTGGGAGTACGGTGATAAAATATAGCCTATACGGATTCGGAAGAATCCCTCTAAGTAATGGTAAAAGAAATTTTGAAATCGGTCCAGTAGTTTTTGAGCCTATTCAATACAAACATACAAAAATACAAAGGTTTCCTCTTTATAATATTAGTATAGATATAGATTTGGCCTCTATATGATTAAGTAAAATGTTTAGCGAAAAAAACGATTTCCTTCTGGCAAGTCTGGCAATTCATTACATTTTTTTAGATCTCTCCTATAAATAAATTATAACACTTGCAATACTTTTCGCGCAGCAAGCAAACTAGCTGTCTGTCATCGTAGCGGGAATTGAAACATAGGTACAGACATTTCCAAAAATAATAATTTAATCGATGAAAAATTAATAACAGTAAATTCAATTTACGCGACATAAAATGTTTGAGTGGGCTTACAGTGGTGCCAATAAAGCTGTGCCCAGAAATGTGGGCCCGGAATGTGCCTACTATTTAACGACTAAAAGGCAACTACTAGAAACCTTAATCGTGGTTACGATTTGTGTATATATTTCAGTAAGTATCTAGCTTTTAAATATAGGTATATTGGAGTTAAATTTGGTCGTATTCATTGCAATATGCTAATTGCGTGACATAAGTGAATTTGGTTGCTACTATCTGGTAACTAGCGTAATTAAATTAGTATTCGGCTTTATTTTTCTTACTCAACTAAAACATTGTGTTGAACTCAGTTCTGTTAGTGTACATGTCTTTGAAAATTGTTACAGATTAAGACATTTCCAAGATTAAGTATACCTCAAGATACACATTATGTGAAAAGTGATAGAGGGGGTAAAAGATTATTAGTAATACTTTTGGCTCTGCTATGGGGCATGGAAATTGGATTTAAATTTGCTTCCCGCACCGTCATATATTTGTTAAATCCTTGCCATGTAACAACATTGATACAAGTGAGTATTTTGAAAAGTTACTTCTCAAACCAAATTACTGTTTATTTCTAACATCTTACAAAATTATCTATCCTATTTGAATAACTATAAAAAACTGATTTTATGGTGTATAAAGTTGTAGGTAAATATTTTAAGTATGTTTTTACTATTTTAAAATGAATCAAATACCTAAACCTTTGACGATAATTAAATCATGTATGTATTTAAATGATTATTTCTGTTTTAGATATATCTGCTGGCGGCTCCACCTAGCAAAACCGTAACAGCTTTGTTTCGTATTCATTTGAACTTATTAAACGGGCCTTTGTTAGCATTCCTGTTTCCTGAAACTGCTTCAAGGAAGGTAATTTTCCTTCCATCTCATAGTGTTGACTGGCAAACATGCGAGTGGCCCACTTGACGGATAGTGGTTACTGCTGGCTTTTGACACTGACATGCAGTTACCTACCTTGATTGTTCACCCAGGAGGCATAATGTTTGTTCCACATGCATGTCAGTACATTAGCACACTTTAAACAGAATGAAGAGTCTGCAATACACACAATTACTTATTGTATTTTGCCTTATTTGTTTTTTAACATTTTTTTTTTGTATTAGATATTTGCTGAGGCTGCGCTTTACTGGATTCAACATGGAATGATGTTTGTCATACCTTATTACCTTCTGAGGATTGGTGGTGCGTTGAATTTTATAAATACTTTACATTTTCTATTTCATAATAATTTATCAACTTCTTCTTCTAGGTGCCTACAACATAGAACCTTTTTGGGATTTTAATTGGGCAATATTCAGCTATTGCCTGAACTTGATATATCATTTTATTGTATTACAACTCATTGCAATCGTAAGTAAACCCATGAAATTTATTATTGGCTTATAAAATACGTTCATAATATGCAAGATAATGTTCACAATAATTTGGTTTCACATTTGTGTATTTGTTACGGCTAATAGCTGAAGTACGGCTACACCTAGTTTTAGCCGGCTATAACTGGGAGCAGCCGGTTACGTGGGGTTAATCTTAGATGTATCCTTTTATCTTTGGTTAGAACTAGGTTTAGCCTTCATCATAGCAGCTAGAACTAGGTGCAGCCGCACACCGGTGGTTAAACTTAGGTGTAGCCTATTTATCATTGGCTAGAACTAGGTTTTCGGTTCAGTTAAGCATTTTCGTTTTGTTTTGAGATTCTTACCTTGCATTCATACAAAATAGCAGGCACAATAGGTAGTTAGTACAAAGCTTCCTGCTGCTGTACCCACGTAATTAACGACTTCTCAGTACCTAAGGTTATAATTTTGCCGTATTTGATTTGGTTGTGCGACGAAGTTACGAATAATTTCCGAAAGTAATCATGCAACCTAGATTAACTCGCATCAGGTAACGCCTAGGGTTGCCAACATTTCTTCAGCAAAATATAGTATTTTTCAAAATAAGCTATAAAAAAATATACTAAGTACACCTCAAAAAAGTATACCTACTTACCTACCTACCTTGTAGGTATTTTATGGAAAAAGCAAAAAAAAAATAGACGATTTATTTGTTTTTTTTATTTATTTTTATACAAAAACTATATTATTGCACTTCTTCTTTCTATGTAGATAATTAACAAAATACCTACAAGTTTGTACGGAACCCTCGGTACGCGTGTCCAACTCGCACTTGGCTGGTTTATCTATTAATGAGATACTACTTCTGTTTCTTTCTTGTCGCTTTTTCGAATTCATGACCGAATATGTCCTTTCTGTGAATGCCGAAGTGGCGGGAATAGAGAGTAGGACTGAAATTACTTTTTTGATAAGTTGTTTTCGGTATTCTTTGTAAATAAGTCGTCATTTTTGGCCTGTAGTTTTGTCAGAAAACTCACACTACATTTTTTTACTTTTGACATGTTTGTTGATCAGTCAAAAGTTAATGTTATAATCTTACACGTCTAAAATAATTTGTTTTAAATTAAATATAATTGTTTGTTAGATGTCGGTGTTGAAAAAAATTGTATTTTTGCGTACCTACCTACTACCTATATATTTATTTCTTTAACAGTATACAAGGTGTAAAAGATCTCATCACGAAGCCACGAAGCAAGCATTCTGTACAGCAAACTAAGTAACCTTACGCAAAAATGATCGCTAGCAAACGACTTTTTTTGGGTAACGCACTCAAAACATTGTGCTGATGGATGGATTGAATAGTGTGGGGGTCGTGGATGTGTTTAAAGTAAAAAGCTTGCATTAAATACATGTATTAAAAAAAAAAAAAAAAAACTTGTCAAAAAGTTGGAAGTTTGACCCCCAATATCTCCGTAATTAGAAGGTTCCCAGGTATGGTGTAGAACAAAAAAATGATCGCAATGACGGGGAGCGACGGGGAGAACAGGTGGGAACCTTCTAGTTACGGAGATATTGGGGGTCAAAGTTCCAACTTTTGACAAGTGTTTTTAATACAAGTTTTTAATGTAAGATTTTTACTCTAACCACCTCCACGACCGCCGTACTATTCAATCCATCCATCAGCACAATGATTTGAGTGCGTTACATTGAGTTCTACCACAAAATATGAATTTTCACCTCAGAAAAAGTTGTTTCCCAGCAATAATTTTTGCGTAAAGTTACTTAGTTTGATGTCCAGTAAGCTTGGTTGACAGCTTCGTGATGAGGTATTTTACATCCTGTATAGTTTTCTACAATACGCTCCTTATCAATGTAGCCAGTAAATTGCTTGCGCATTTTTCGTGTTGGTTATTCCGTGAACTACTCAATAAAATAACATATTAGACTCCAAAATATATTGTACTATCGGAGTCTTTTCCGCCTGACCATTTAATTTTTTTTTCGCTTAAATCATGCGGAGGCGCCGAGCCACGCCCCCTTAAAGTTTGGGCCTATTAGGAAAGCGTCAACTTTGGAGCGCAAAGTAACAATAACTGTCGTTTGGCGTGCGTCGTCAATGCGCTTGGCCGATTCGGTATCTTTTCATTCATTTTTTCTATACAAAGTCAACGGGGCGGGGCTAGAGAGCGTTTTTATGTTGCGAGTGCAAGCAAAAATGAGCTTAGTGGTGGTCAGGCGGGAGTGTCCTCGATAGTACATCCGCACAGGCAAAAGATCAGAAGTGAAAAACGATGGTGCCAATTTTTTTGCGTTGACTTGCTTCCAGTAGCAAGGGACTGTAGCGCTTGCTTCACGCTTACGGCAACAGGACGACTGTCACCTGTACCTACAGACAAAGACGAACACAATGGCCTGCGAGGTTATGGCTATAGCTGCAATATCAAGCCAATGTGCAATAAAACCCTTTTTTTCGGATGAGAAATCATCAATTAATGACTCCTCCCGCTCTGGGCGGAGCAGGAGGGAGTGTCAGACTTTTACTGACTAAAACCATTCATGTTCCTTCTTCGCCCTTTGTGTTCCGGGGCCATGGTATATCTCTTTCGAACAGTCCCGCAGCCCCAGCAGGCATCGGCCCTAGCGGACCCCTTCCTTTTGCTGACATCTCTTTGAGGCGCGCGTAGAACACGAACGCGCCGTCGATACGGCCTGTCGTCATAAGACGGACGGACTGCGAGCTAGCCCATAGCTCACCGTCAACAGGCCCGCGCCTACGGGTGGCCCCCGACGCCCAGTGCATCTCCCGCGGCGGCTAGGACGTGAGGTTCTCTCCCTCTCACGTTCCGCCACCTCCTTCGCTAGCAGAGAGATGGTTTTTTATGAACTTGATGCCATTGAAACTGTTTCTGTTTCGTATGCGAGTTCTGTCTGTACTGACCCTAACGCTACGGAATTACGAATGACTGGTATGCCAGCCGCCTGCGGTGAGAGTGACAACCAAGGTCGAGGTGTCGTTGCGCCGGGGTCGTCAGTTGTCGCCAGGAGGGGGATTAAAACAAATAATCGCTCAATCTGATCCGACAAAATATTAGGGAAAAAAAAGTTAAAAAGAATATTTTAACCTCCCTTTGACTGAATCATAAATAATAATATGTAGTTTGAAAATACAAACGTCAAGGTTATTCTCATAAATGCACTGTCTCACATTTTCAAGATTTTCCTTCAGAACTTTAAAATGCTTTTTCTATTAGAGAAAGATTCTGTCAATTATAGCTATAAAATATCATACAGAGTGTTATCATAAATAAAAAAAAACTAATAAGTCCGTCAGATAGATTTCCAAAAAATATTGGACACATATTTTTTCTTTTTTCACGAAAACAAAAAAAGAAGGCGATACAGTGCGCCGAAAACTCGTGTGACATCACATTTGAGTATATTTTTTACTCAAATGTGACGTCACAAGCCCCCAATCCTGATTTTTGACACGTTTTATCTTGGTAAATATTTATTAATTTGATAAAACAAAAATTACATCCAATATTTTTAAATAATCTAACTGACGGACTAAACAGAATCATATTTTTTTAGTCAGTCATCATCCCTATTATGTGTATAAATTATGCAGCTTCGCATTCCTAGCTAGTGTTTATTTAGCTTTTAGCGATTTACTAAAAGGTACTCGTAGATCAGGCATTGTCCCCGCAAGCTACGGGAGATGTTCTGTTGTAATTTATTTGGTTTTTGTTTCCCTTTCAGCCAGCCCAAGTAAACTTGAATCACATGCTCTGCCCTGCTATATTGGATCCGTTTGATGGGCCCTGGTTCAGAGTCGCAGCGGTTGTGCACCAAGCACTGCTATGTCCTTTGCTGTGCAAAGCATTCTGTCTAATTGCTGACTTCTGCCTTACGAAATTCCCGCCTACTAAAGTAAAGCCGCATATGAAGGATTCTCTTATGGACAGCCGTATTGTTGATAAACCAATTGACTACCACCATGAGGACTAGTAGCTGTTGCAGCTGGTACAATATATGGCTGTAATCCTCTCAGGGTAGGTAAAACTAATACAAATTGCCTTTTGAGTTGGAGAACAATATTTCATCGCGTCCATTTGGTTTTGGTGGTTAATATATTAATAAGGTAAGAGTAGAGTTATAATAGATTAATTAACTTTTGCAAAGATTTTTGTGATGATATTTGTTGATATTAGGTCTATTCTAACGGTAATCATTGGTACCAATAATCTCAATTTTACATATAAACACGCCTTCGTTACCTTTAAGCAACCTTTATCTTGGGTTACCTTATCTATGCACCCAAAACGGAAAAACTGTTGTTATTTCATATGGGTCAATTTATGATAGAACTACGTCTGTAGTTAATTTTAAATAGCTATTGATATTGTTGCACATATAAATTGCTTGCAACTAAATATTATGTATTGGTGTGTGCTTGGTACACAAAACAAAGACGGTCGTTGTGCGAAAGACGCCCACAACCTGCACACGCTGTAGTCTCTTTAAATCGTCTAAATAATCGAATAAAGGTACCAAATTCGTGGTGAGCAGTGATAGGAATAGGTAGTGCTTATTAGCCTAAACTTCGAAGAAGAACAGAGAAAAGAATCGGAGACTTCCTTAGACTATATTTTATTATGCGACCACGGCGAGTTTTTTTTTGTAAATTCTATGAGTGCGTACCTAAGAGAGCGTATCATAGTTTTATGATGAAGAAGTTGTTTCCAAAATGTTCTTAAAAAGAAAACTTTCAGAAATTTTGATGGTTGTAACGACTGTGTTATGTTATGTCTAGTCGCAAACTTTAGGTAAACATAGACCAATTACTTCTTCCAAATAACATTAATTTTTGATGTACTTACGTGATGTCCCGGAAAAAAATATAGTCTAAGGAAGTCTCCGATTCTTGTCTCTGTTCTACGAAGTTTAGGCTAATAAGCACTACCTATTCCTATCACTGGTGGTGAGGCATTTGTAATTGGTAAGTATCAAAACAACCAAAATACATTGTGACTAATAAAATTCATACATACAGGAATCGGGCCAACGCGCGAATATTTGAGTATCACCTTCCTGTTGTTGCATTGCATTACCTACCTATCTACGGTTCAGTCGCATTATGGCTGTTGTTGACAAATATAGGTAATACGAGCTACTATGACGAAGCGAATCAAATTTCGCTTTGTCTTTTGGACCTACGCGTTGTGGCTGTTTCTTTTTCACAGTTCCTGTATTATTATGATGATAGCTCTAAATAGGTATAATAAACGCGTAAATTAAATTTCTATTCCTATAAATTAAATTCCTAAATTAAGGCAATGTAATATGTCGCAGCCAATTCGTATAACACTCCGTGTTATATAAAGGCGCGCCGGATTGAAAAACGTCGCTGTTATGTTATGTTATGCGGCGTCTTCACGTTCAGCCGGATTGTGGTGGCGATACGTTCAACAAAGCGGTGTCCAACGTTAAGCTTTATTGTCAGCAAGAAGAATCGACCGAATAAAATACTGAAAATTCCGAAAATCAATACAAATTCGCTGACGTAATGTTTTTTCACCTGCTGAAATTGCGTTTTAACCTATTAAATAAATAAACCAGGAATAAAAACGTCAAAATTTAATAAGGCGTAGGCTTAAAGGAATCTAACCAAACCTAACGTTGGGTAAGTACCGAGCTCATTTCGCTCGCTTTCAAAGTGGGCGGCGTATCGACGATGCGCCCGTTTATTTGGGCGGCACGTTATTACGCCGCCCGCCGCGCCCCTTTGACGAATGCAAAGTGCTCCTTAAATGCGGCATACATACTTTATTTCAGCCGAATTGTAATCCGGCTGAACGTGAAGACGCCGCATAACATAACAGCGACGTTTTTCAATCCGGCGCGCCTTTATGTAATACGGCGTGTTATCTTGCGACATAAATATAAAATTGGTAAATCTTACTGCAATTTACGACCTAGTCCTACCAAAGATCTTATTTCCGTGTTTATGTAGGTATTAGATCATAAGGCTTACTTTTGTAAAAGAACACATTGTATTGTATATCTCTAATTTTATTTAAAAAATAAAAGTTTCAAAGATCGAGGTATACAAGCTCAATTAATATTGTCAAAAATGTTATTAAAAATAAATCATTAGAATAGGATACTAGTGCGAATAACGCAGGTTTGGCCTAGAAATTTCAGGACCCCATGTTATTGCGGCCTTTCAAACTATTGTTGTAACGCAGTTAACAAAACATGTGGCAGTGCCATTGAAAGGAAACGAATATTATTATTTTATTTATATCCGCCATTATCTTTGTTGACTTGGACGAGTTAATTAAAGATGAAAGAGAGAGCAATTAAAGATGAGCATGCACTTGCGGCCGCAAGTGTCAGTGCGTTTTACTGATATGCAGCGCAAGCAATGCAGATCAGTGACCACAAAACTGTTATATTTAAAGCTACTTAAACGTGTAAACAACCTCATTACGAAGCATTCTGTACGTCAAACTAAGGAACTTTACGCAAAAACTATTTCTGGGAAACGACTTTTATTTGGGGTGAAAAATCATGTTTTGTGGTAGAACTCAATGTAACACACTCAAAACATTGTACTGATGGATTGGATGGATTTAATAGTAGGTACGGGGGTCGTGGAGGTGTTTCAAGTAAAAATATTACATTAAAAAGCTGTATTTAAAAAAAAACTCGTCGAAAAGTTGGAACTTTGACCCCCAATATCTCCGTAACTAGAAGGTTCCCAGGTTCCCAGGTATGGTGTAGAGCAAAAAAATTATCGCAATGACGGGGAGAACAAGTACTATCGAGGACACTCCCGCCTGACCACCACTAAGCTCATTTTTGCCTGCACTCGCAACATAGAAACGCTCTCTAGCCCCGCCCCGTTGACTTTGTATAGAAATATTGAATGAAAAGATACCGAATCGGCCGAGCGCACTCACGACGCACGCCCAACGAGAGATATTGTTATTTTGCGCGCCAAAGTTGACGCTTTCCTAATAGGCCCAAACTTTAAGGGGTCGTGGCTCGGCGCCTCCGCATGATTTAAGCGAAAAAAATTTAAACTGGTCAAGCGGAAAAGACCCCGATAGTACCTTTCAGCTTCGTTAAGAGGTTTTTTACACCCTTTATTTTGCGCGTCCTGCTGCGCGGTCAAGTGCATGTTCACCTTCAATAGCGAGACATCCTCACTGTACCCCGCGTTATTTGTACAGTGAGCGACAAAGGTCACTAAACTTTTCGGAACTATTGTTATATTACTTTGATTGTTTTTACCCTCATCATAAAATAATGTATCAACACGACGTCACACCTGTCTTTGGGGAGTACCCCCACTCCAAAAACAGCTCTTATAAGCCCTTTAGGCGTGCTGATCAGTTTTATTGAGGAAATCGGCTCTTAATGATGTAATCTGCTTTTTCGTTGATTATCGAGTCATTAGACTTATTTTTATGCATATTTGACGCGAAATAATTATGTAACTTACCTACCTACAAAGTAATCATGAATAATATTTTATAGCCGTCTGAAACTCAGTATTTTTGTGACACAGAAATGTAAAATAGTTTGTTCATTACCCAACAGTATTATGGTTGTAGGTATGTTATACGCATGTAAATCGTAGTACCTATGTAACGTGAAAACAATTCACGGTATCTACCCCTACTATTACTAGCCACTATGATACCCATTCATACCTACACCTAGCCAGTAAATACATTTGTAACTAGCACTTAGATAAGAACAACACTGTGCCGACAGTAGCTTCAAAACTATTTTAATCTAGAATAGAATCACTGCTTTAAATTCAATTTAGAATTGGTAGAAAATAGATATCCACGCTGCATTTAAGGTCGAACGTGGTATGTCATACCTATTGTCCTGCACTTATCTGATAATTTTCTAATTTTATTATCTACCTAAGTAAGTACCTACTTTCTTGAATTAAAGAACGAATAAGTAAGATTTTACCATTGGGGAGACAGGCAAAAATAATCTCAGATGGCGCCACCATAGCTGGTCTCAATCTGACCAATGAGGTTAAACTATTTTGAAATATAAAATGACATTACCACATCAACCAATGACGATGTTGGGAACCAGCTATGCTAGCGCCATTAGTTTCACAGTGTGTCTCCCCATTCCGACGTGAATTAGGCTAGGTTTATGTAGGTTACCCCTTTATTCGGATTTGCTTGATTTTAGCACTAGCCCCCCCTCCCCCCTCCTATCATTTAACGTCATGCATGAACCTAAGTCATAACTAACGACTACCTTACCCAAACTAATTGAGCCGTTAAGGTTGTGAGTAGGTGATGAGTTAGTAGGTATAGGTGCCGAACTGCCGACGTAGATATATATATACGAAAAATTGTCACAGACGTTTATAATTAATTAGGTTACATATAGATAAATACAATTATGATGCGTGATAATGGATGATGTTAACCACCATTTGACTAGAAGAAATTACATAAATAGGTTAGTTATGTACTGTGAAACTAGCTCATAAAATACTATACCATGCATGAGCCATTGCACATCTTTTCTTATGTGCAATTCCTAGAGCAGTTTGCATGCTATTGCAAATACAGAGAGAGCAGCACGAACGGCCCAGGGAATGTAAACCGTACTAAAGCCTAATAATTAATTAGCGCTAGTATAGAAGTTCAAAAAAATGGTTGAAGGAAACATTCATTTATTTTTTTGTATGCATCTCGCCCCTGTTGCACCCGAGCAGGTGCAATGGCGACACGTCAAAACATCTACATTTCTAATCAGCTAAATCGAAGCTTATCAAGGATGTCGCACGCTAAACCGTGCCGGGTCCGCCTAAATGTAAGTAGGTAATGGTAAATGTACAATTGCTAATTATCCGCCCGAAATAATGCTCTAACTGTTGCTGTAACTACAGCAAACTGCATTGTGTAGTTTATAAGATCTAAGCGGTCACACAGACAGACAGATGTGTCATTCGCCATCTCACCATTGCACCCGTTCGAAGCAGGGGCTGGTCGCTAGTTATTTATAAGTGTAGAATACTTCGTCTCTGTCGAAACCGGCTGGTGAGTAGTGAGAGTGACTACTGAGGGTCTAGTGTTTACGTGCGGTCTACGACTTCACTAGACTCTCCTTGGAAAAGCAGTCGCTCTGAGGCGCAGGTCGAATGCCTTGCGGCTATGGGGTTGGTAACTTGGTACCTGTGGCCTAGGCCTTTTTTTTTTTTTTTTTTTCGGATGGGAAATCATCAAATAACCCCTCCCGCTCTGGGCGGAGCAGGAGGGAGTGTCAGACTTTTACTGACTAAAACCCATCCATGTTCCTTCATCGCCCTTTGTGTTCCGGGGCCACGGTATCTCTTTCGAACAGTCCCGCAACCCCGGCAGGCATCGGTCCCTACGGACCCCTTCCCTTTTGCTGACTCTCTTTGAGGCGCGCGTGGAACACGAACGCGCCGTCGACACGGCCTGTCGTCATGAGACGGACGGACGGCGAGTTAGCCCATAGCCCACCGTCCACAGGCCCGCGCCTACGGTGGCCGGGGGCCACGTGGTGGTGGCCCCCGACGCCCGGGGCGTCTCCCGCGGCGGCCGGGACGTTGAGAGGTTCTCTTCCTCTCACGTTCCGCCACCTCCTTCTCTAGCATTACTGCTTCGCAGAAGGAGGTGACGGCGTCCCATTCCGTCTCGCTCCGGACCATGGCTTGCACCAGGGCCGGACGCGAGAGGTCGCCGCCGCCGATCGCCGCTTCGAGGACACGGCGGTGCTCCGCCCACGCGGGGCACACCTCCACCGTGTGTTCCACCGTGTCCTCCGGTCGATCCTCACAATGGAAGCACCCGGGCGTTTCCTCCCGCCCGATTCGGTGCAGGAACCTCCCGAACACTCCGTGTCCGGTGAGGACCTGCGTCAGGCGGAAGGTGAGGACGCCGTGGCGTCTCTTAAGCCACTCCTCAAAGAGGGGACTTATCGCCACTATTGTGGCGTGCCCTGCACGGGGTTGCGACAGTCGCTCTCTCCATGTCGCCATGAGATCCCGGTGGCCTAGGCCTTAATTTAGCATACGTTGGGAGAATTGATAACTAGAATCTCGCCTTTAGGGTTTTTAAATAGCTTTCAAGTAACGTCAAGTCTTACCTAGGTACTGAAAGAACGTTTAAATATTACCCTATACCTAGTTATAAGCAGGCAGGTTAAAAATTAGTTTTGGAAAATTATATCTCGTATTGTTTTATTATGCACGTCAAATGACGCCATTTTAATAGATCTGACTTAAAGTGCAAAATCAAGTTACTTAAGTTTACTAGTTTTAAAGGAACTTACTAGTTTTCTTACTTCTTATACAAATAATTGAGTGTTTACTGTACTTATACAGTGAAAACAGATTTTTTACAAACCGACTTTATTGTGTAATTTGTTAGTAAAGTCTGGTCATGAATAACAAACAATTTTCTTCTATCCCTATACCTTTGAGTGAGATGGAATAAAATATCGCAGGATCCTTCGCCTAAGAGTATCTGATCTTTGGGAATTCTTAGGTAGTTTTCTAGAACCATGTGGGAATTGGAAACAATCTCGAGATACTTAGTAAAAGCCTTTTAAGCCCTATAGAGAGCTTTGGCTTGTCAAGTGTGCGGACTTCTGCTTTAGGTACCTTTCAGGAATTTCAGGTAATACAGGTCGTTGTTATGTTAGCTTTCTACACACAAGTTGATCTCTACTTTACCACACATTTAAGTAGATACCTATAGTATTCAGTCTGCCCCCCCCCCCCCCCCCCCCAAACCTTTTCCATTTCCATGTACCTACTTAGTTTTGACCTGACTCCTATTTGTCCATTATAACAATACCCAGAATGTGGGTGACCAGGTGGCCTTTATTCTTTACCGAGAACGACTCAGGCCAAGGACTAGCTTCCTAACACTAAAAGTGGGTAAGGGAAAATATAACGTAAACGTACGTAACGTTGCCTAATTAATGACGAAATAGTAGACTTAATGACAAGTGAGTTTGCATACTTACATAATCTGTGAGTGCAATGACCTCGACTAATGAGGAAGTTAATTAAATTAAAATATGATAAGTAGAACTAATTTAAATAGTACCTAGGTATAAAATAGGTACTTATAGGTCAATATTAATGAGTTTCTATGTGTTTACTGCGGCTTGAAGCTGAAGTGATACGCAATAATGCTATTAGACTTGAAGTCATAATCTCCTAGGCTGCAATTATGAAAAAAATTGTACCCATCTGAATATGATCCTCCAGCTGCTACTGAACGATCCAATTTGCTGGCATTATAATTTTTTAAATTAAAAAATAGGTACCAAGCTTGTCCGGTTGGTAGGTACCTATCTTCTTATCGATTATTTCGTTCATATCGATTCTTTCGGCCTTCAATGATTCAAGGCCGAAGGAATCGGTCTGTACGAAAATTGTATGTTGATGTGAACAGTAGGTAGTTACACTTAAGTATCCACCTTACAGATACTGCTGCATGCTCGTTTATAACAATAATACTGCAGGTACTGTTTGTTTGTGCAACATATACATCCGGGCGCATGTTAAGTTTAACCGGACTGCCAAATCATGATTTTCGAATCCGATCAGTCGCTTTGTTAACAACCACACAATAATTACTTAAGTACATCACTAATTAATATTTTTAGTTAGAAGTGTCTAATTCTATTTATGTACCTACCCTATAGTCTTAAATACATAATATAAATTTATAGTGAACTGTAAGAACTTCATAATTTTCACTACCTTATAGGTAGTCAAAATTATTTACTACTGCTACTTACTGTAACTTCTTTGAATAAATAGAAGTGTGTGTGAGGTTTACATTACTGGTAGTCTAATCGAAGCGTGAGCCAGACATTCCACAATGTCAAATAGGATTTTATTGCCACTTGGTAGTTTATTTTCATTGATAATTCACCAGTCTCACCACTCCACTTACTGATTGAACTGACTGTGACATTGGCTTAACTAAATAGTACCTAGACCTACCCAAAGTTTTAATGGTCTTATTTTCAAATTAGAAATCATGTTTTTCGACACACACGAATCGTGGGTAGGTATAACTTGTTTTACCTAAATCGTTATTTATACGTAAGGGATGATTTGCACTGTTTTGACTTAGCCATGTTTTTAATTATTATGTAGGTGGTATTTTTGACATTGTTATACTTAATACCTAGGTAATTAGTAATTTATATTTCTCTCGACCTATATTCCTTCAGGATCTTTGATCAACTTGTATATTAGCATCTTCTGCCTAGCCTTTTCCTAGTTTTACCGGACAAGGCACATTTAGGTTATTGTATTTAAACATTTCAATTGACTAAAACAAAAGGAGGAGTATTCTCAATTTCCCAAAAATCTATGTTCAAATAGGTTTGTACTATCGTGGTCTTTTCCGCCTGACCAGTTTATTTTCTTTCGCTTAAATTATGCGAAAGCCGAGCCACGCCCCTTAAAGTTTGGGCGTATTAGGAAAGCGTCACCTTTGGCGCGAAAAATAACAATAACTCTCGTTTGGCGTGCGTCGTCAGTGCGCTCGGCCGATTCGATATATTTTCATTCATTATTTCTACACAAAGTCAACGGGGCGGGGCTAGAGAGCGTGTCTATGTTGTAAGTGCAAGCTAAATTTAGCTTAGTTGTGGTCAGGCGGGAGTATCCTCGATAGTACTTACTTTACTTTTTGACGAGCTGTCATAAGTCTTATTTGCTACGTATGGTGCGATGTAAAGAAACACCTCACCTCCTTATGGGTGGAAAAAGACAGTCAGTGGAGGGAATTTTAAAATCAACCCAAGGTAGGTAGTCATTGAAAATCTCATGTTCTTTCTTGTTAAAAATAACACAAACATTTTATTGATTCTATCGATGTCGGCTAGTCTTTACGCATTTGTTTCTGTTCGACTTTCCGGCTACTGGTGCGAATGTTTTAATTAAAACAATGGAATGTTTAGGTTTTACTTTTAAGGTTAGGTACCTACCTACCTTGTTCAAAATTAAATACATTTTGTTTTTGTCATGGGCTGCGTACCTCAATAAAAAAATGGGACGGTTATATGATCACTTCGTTGTCCGTCTGTCGTGTAGCCTTTATCTCAGGAACTTGTGGAGGTATCAAGTTAGGAGAACATGTTTTTCAACTGCAAATGTAAGTTAGTTCTTGGAAAAAAAAAGTATTCAACTTGACTACGAAAACTTGGCCGGTTTTTTCATATCCTACCTACGTACCGTCCACTGACTGACCTTAATTTCTACCAGTTATATAATGTATAAGTAGCCAATTATTGATTATTAATGATTAACATACCTATTGTTGAGACTAACTGATAAATTTCTTGTTCAGTACTTTTCGTAATTGCCTATTGTTTTAATAGTTACCATGCAAACTTATGCTGGGGCCACATAAACCAATCGCTCGAACACTAACACCGATTTTAATTTAGCGTTTAGTTACCTAAGGGTCTTCCTTTAACCACGTTACGTTCAAACACACCATTTAAAAAATACGATTATTCACGACTAGCGGACGTCACGCAGTTTCACCTGAGCTGCGTAGTTCTCGTTCCCGTGGGAGTACGGGGATAAAATTTGTTACTCAGTGAAGACGTGGCTTTCTAACGGTGAAAGAATTTTAAAATCGGTCTAGTAGTTTTAGAGTTAAATCGTAACAAACACACAAACAAAAAATCAAATCTTTCCTTTATAGAATATTAGTATAGATAGGGGGAGGGGGGGGGATAGAGTGACTATCCTCATGTATTTTAAGTGCGTCAAAAAAATGAAATGACGGTACATTTTAAATATTTTTACCAATATTGGATTGGATTTCATTACGTGACTATGTAAAGTAACCCGAGCAATTGAATTGCGAAAAAAAAAAGACATTCAATTCTCTGATCTTTTCAGTAATAAAAAATACACGTGATTCTGGGAGGAAGGAGGGGTGGCCTAAAAACACGATGTGTCACCAAGGGGGAAGGAGGGGTATAAAAGTGGCCTAATAACCTCACGTGATTAAAGAATGGCCCCCTAACTTATGGCCGTATGTAAATTTTCCATTTAAACGTATATGGAAATTAAAGTGCGCTTTTGGATTGTTGTAAAAACAACACTTTTATTTGGGCTTATTAGGTTCGCCTTGTGTTCTAGGCTAATAAGCCCGTTTTAACTAACAAGTGAAAACGGGCGTATCAGTTTTAGTAATGCGTTGGCGTTAGGTTTTTCACACCAATAAGGGAAAACTTATTTTCACATTGTACAAAGAAATAACGCGTTAGTTGATGCATAGTAAGTTGTGGTTACAATAGGGATGATTCCTGGCTAAATAAAATATGATTCTGTTTAGTCCGTCAGTTAGATTAAGTATAAAAATTCTTTTTTGGATAGGTAGGTACTTAAAGTTAAATTACTAATTCACTGGAGTAAACTGACAGATGCTAATGTCACTTTGTAAAATAATGTTGCCACATTTATTGTAATAGTGAAGTGATGCGTTCCGTTCGTTGTGATTCAGCTCATTCACACAAAGTCAATAGGAACATTTTTATTATAAAAAGTAATTAATTGTAATCATAAATTCTATCAGAGACGATGTACACGAATTATTGGGCTGGACATTATTGGGTCGGGCATTATTGCCTCCCTACGTGACGGACGCGGGACGCCACCCGCGCGGCCATCTTGTTTTGCTTGTCTTTCATTCGGCTTCTAACCTCTGGTCTGAGTGCACGAATGTTTCTTTTGCCCACGCGCTGTTCATTGCTGGGAAATTTCTTATTAAAATAAATAAAATAATGTGATTTGATTTAGAACGTAAAGAATGAATGAGCGAGTGATTGATGTCAATCTTTTTGTCACCACACTATTTTCTTTTCATAAAAAAATGGTAACACCGTAAACGTCAGATTACTCCAGTGAATTAATAAGTAGACTGTACCTACGTGTTTTTTGTTTTATCAAATTAATAAAAATTTAATAATATAAGATAAAACGCGTCAAAGATCATGTGGGGGCTTGTGGTTGTGACGTCACTTTCCGGTAAAAAATCTCAAATGTGACGTCACACGAGTTTTCGACGCACTGTATCATTTTCATTTTTTGTTTACTTACGTGAAAAAAGAAAAAAAAAACCGGCCAAGTGCGAGTCGGACTCGCGCACGAATGGTTCCGTACCAATTATTATAAAAAAATCACGTTTGTTGTATGGGAGCCCCCCTTAAATATTAATTTTATTCTGTTTTTAGTATTTGTTGTTATAGCGGCAACAGAAATACATCATCTGTGAAAATTTCAACTGTCTAGCTGTCACGGTTCATGAGATACAGCCTGGTGACAGACAGACGGACAGACAGCGAAGTCTTAGTAATAGGGTTCCGTTTTTACCCTTTGGGTACGGAACCCTAAAAAAATGGTGTCCGTTTCGACCGCGCGGCCACGGCGTGTTTTTTTTAAAAAAACTATGCCAAGTTTTTGTAAAAGTTTGTAAAAGTTGATTCCCAAAACCATAAATTTGTCAAAGTTATGGTTAAAAAGTTATAAGGGTTTGAACGTGGCCGCGCCATCGAAACGCGGAGAACCGCGCGGCCACGGAGATCTTTAAAACTAAGCATTGCAGACACCTGAAATTTAGGTAAATAACAGATTGAATTTGTAAAAAATTTGTAAAAATATACAAAAAAATCCTAGGTTTATATTTTAGGAGCTGTAATACTAAAACCTCATGGCCGCGCCATCGAAACGGTGAATAACACGTTATCGCCGATATCTCGCTGAAAAAGCATCGTAGAGGTCTGAAGTTTTTTGTAAAACACAGATTTGAATTTGTCAAAACTGGTAAAAATACGCAAAAAGTCCTAGGGTTATATTTTAGGAGCTGTAAGACTACAAACCCATGGCCGCGCCATTGAAACGGTGAAAAATACGTTATCGCCGATATCTCGCTGAAGAAGCATCGCAGAGGTCTGAAGTTTTTTGTAAAACCTAGATTTGAATTTGTCAAAACTCGTAAAAATACACAAAAATATCCTAGGTTTATATTTCAGGAGCTGTAGTACGGTATCGCTTATAACCTTCAAAACGTTCTGAATGTTTGGTTAGGGTGACCATGACTTAATGCTTACAAAAAACTTCCACCTATTTATTACATTAAAAATTATTTTTCAAGGATTATAAATTAAATTAAAATGATAAGATACAAAAACATGTTTATTTCTTAAAAAATCACATAAATCACAGATTATTAACTTACATATTTCTGACAAAACCACAAATCACAGATTATTTACTTACACTAAGAATTGTTTTTTAGGGTTCCGTACCCAAAGGGTAAAAACGGAACCCTATTACTAAGACTTCGCTGTCTGTCCGTCTGTCCATCTGTCCGTCTGTCCGTCTGTCTGTCACCAAGCTGTATCTCATGAACCGTGACAGCTAGACAGTTGAAATTTTCACAGATGATGTATTTCTGTTGCCGCTATAACAACAAATACTAAAAACAGAATAAAATTAATATTTTAGGGGGACATCCATACAACAAACGTGATTTTTTTGCCGTTTTGTCTAATGTATAGATAATGGTACGGAACCCTTCGTGCGCGAGTCCGACTCGCACTTGGCCGGTTTTATATTATATTTTTTTAATACGACTGTGAAGTACGGTGTGTTTAAAATTACTGTTTTTTTTTAAATATCTTAATGATCTATGTATAGACCATAATTATGTTAGATTATGTATTGTCATAGGTTGTTCGGAACTTGTGTGCATTTCGGTTTTACCATCGTCATAACAAATCATTCTGGAAATACTATGCAATGACACTTATTTCTGTAATAAAAAAATAAACTAAAATGTAACGATAAGATCATCATCATCAGCCTATTAATGTTCCCACTGCTGGGACACAGCCCTCCTCTGAGAGGGAATGGGCGTATAATCCACCACGCTGGCCCAGTGCGGATTGGTAGATGTTACTCGATGTCAATCAATATTTTACAAAAACATAATTATGTTTATAGGAAATAAACATACGACTCTTAATTTTTATTTAATTTAGGATCCTTGAGAAATAATTTCTAATACAATAGGTGGAAAGTTTTCTGTGAACAATAAGTCATGGTCACCCTATCGAAACATTGAAAACGTTATTACAGGGTTTATATTATAAAAAAAAATACTTTTTTGCCTACTATCGTAAGTTCTACTTAATTAGGTTTTGTTTACAAAAAAAATCAAGCTAATACTTACTTTCTTCGATAAATAATCACGACTTGTATTTCTAAGCAATACCGTACTACAGCTCCTGAAATATAAACCTAGGATTTTTTTGTGTATTTTTACAAGTTTTGACAAATTCAAATCTAGGTTTTACAAAAAACTTCAGACCTCTGCGATGCTTTTTCAGCGAGATATCGGCGATAACGTATTTTTCACCGTTTCGATGGCGCGGCCATGGGTTTGTAGTCTTACAGCTCCTAAAATATAACCCTAGGACTTTTTGAAGTATTTTTACCAGTTTTGACAAATTCAAATCTGTGTTTTACAAAAAACTTCAGACCTCTACGATGCTTTTTCAGCAAGATATCGGCGATAACGTGTTATTCACCGTTTCGATGGCGCGGCCATGGGGTTTTAAGTCTTACAGCTCCTAAGATATAAACCTAGGAATTTTTTGTATATTTTTACAAATTTTTTACAAATTCAATCTGTTATTTACCTAAATTTCAGGTCTCTACAACGCTTAGTTTTAAAGATCTCCGTGGCCGCGCGGTTCTCCGCGTTTCGATGGCGCGGCCACGTTCAAACCCTTATAACTTTTTAACCATAACTTTGACAAATTTATGGTTTTGGGAATCAACTTTTACAAACTTTTACAAAATCTTGGCATAGTTTTTTTTAAAAAAAAACGCCGTGGCCGCGCGGTCGAAACGGACATAAAAAATGTGTCCAATGTTTTTTGGTAATATATCTGGCGGAATATTTCGTTTTTTTTACATCTACCCTATTGCCCATCTCGCAGCCGTCTCAAACAGTGGCAAGTTAGTGTTGCCCCAGCATAGGTTTTATTTTAAGAATCATATAACGGGTATTATAACAGTCTGGTTGTTTGTTTTGCTACTAGTAAGACATGTTTTATTTACACTAAACATCAATAGAAAGTTGTGCAATATTGTAATAGCCTATGATCATTATTAAATAAAACAATAAAATATATAAATAAATTAACAAATGTGTCTTTTATTCGTTTATATAACAGAAATATACAAATACATGGTCAATGATTAAGTTATAATAAACGTAAGTACATTATTTTACGAGTTATTTATCAACTTACAGTGCATTAATCAAAATTATATTATTTAATTATTTAGAGGTATTTTATAGATGCATAAAAACATAACAGTGTGTAAATAGTAAACTAACAACAGGTAAAATTAATATTCTATCGAGTAGGTAGTATGTAACGGACGACAAAAATAAGGATAAGGAATGATATTTAGTACACTTCGCAAAGTTGCATCATTAAAACTTCAGTCAAACCTGTACGGACAGATTGCGGACACCGGACTCTGGCAGATAAGGTACTGAAAGAAGAGGAGAGCGCACTCATAGGGTCTTTAAAATTACGATACAAACAATCGACAAAACGATTCCTATCTAGCTAGGCGCACTAGAGCAACATGACATGAAGCAACAAAGTAGCGGCATTGCGGCAAGCGTAGCAGCAGACTGCAGAAGCAAAGGCAATTGATGTGCGAATGATTCGAAAGTTTTGACATTTGTGGAGTTAAATCGTCGAAAAGAGAATAATTGTGTTGGAAATTCAACAAAAAATAGTAGGTAGATCGATACTTTAGGTCACTATCTGGCCGGCAATATGGATACCTGAATGATCTTAAACCAGCCTAAAGCCACACCGCAAGGTAAGTTAAACTTGGCCTTTCCTTATGCTTTGGAATATTAATTTAATCACATAGTTCGGGGTAATATTAGCTCGCGGTCTAGCTTCAGCCTGCTCCTCAGATCTATACTTATAACAAGTAGGTAGGTACCTCACTTTTTTTTAACCATCAAACTGACATGACTACTTATGTGTAGTTTATAAAAAAACACACATCCTCTACCCACACTTTCCAACTTGTTTAGTTCGAAATTGCACCATTAATAAATTGCAATCCAGTCAAATAGTTTTCATTGCCCAACCGCAGGAGTGTTATTTAAATTACTACTTATTTATCTATTGCACAATGAACATTAAAACTTAATTATTTGTATGAATGTTCTATTAGACAACATGATTGTGTGTAACATAAAATCATTTAAAAGACATCACCCATTAGTTACCTACTTTAAGGCTCACACTCCAAAGGCGCAGCGTAAAAACTAACAACAGGTCCCTTTATTAGGACGGCTCATCTACGCTCAAAATGCATCAGGATATATTTATTACTTTTTTCTCCGTTCTTGTGCCTCGATGGAGTATTGCCTACAGGTTACAAAAGTGTTAGCTGAAGAGTAGATATAACGTTAACATGTGATTCGGAACGCATTCTCTTTATCATATTTCGGCTAACAGCACAAACCCTGGGCTTCTAGCTTCTATTCCAAAACTTATTGGCGCCCAACGTGGGACACTTAGTGCAGTAAGTTTTGTAAGCAAAACAATTATGTTAGCGCTATATCCTCCAGCTCTTGTCCCCATGACAGATCGAACAATATAACAAACATACAAACGTGGATACGTTAAAATATACCTTACAGAGCTATAGAAATCAAGTTAGGCTTTAATTTATTATTTATATTATATACAGGTAATAACATGTAACAAACAAGTGTGCTTTGTAGAGAAATAGTGATGGTGAAATTATTCTAGAACCTTTTATACCTATGACTAACGTCATTACTTGAGTTGGTGGTGGTGACACGAGGTGATAAGGACGGTTTAATGCAAACTTTACGAATGCTCGCAAAATCTTTAAATTTAATGATTTGATAAGACCATCTATGTCAACTCTACAATGATACAACATCATTGGCATTAAACAATAGTATCTTAACGACATACCATCTGCAGGCTTTAAAGCAGTTCTTAGAAACATACAGGGTGGACCAACACCGACGCACTAACGAATCCCACAGTACTTACAATTTTGAACTCCCATATAGAAATTTTTAATCTGTAATTTAAAAAAACCGGCCAAAAGCGAGTCGGGCTCGCGCACCGAGGGTTCCGTACAAACTTTTTAAAGGACAAACTTAACTTTTCTGTTCGATCCCATTAAACGGCTATTGCACAAACCGCAAATAATAAGTTTTTAATGTATAATTAAACTACATATTTACGGTTTTCAGATTTTTCCCTTTACATCAAAATGTGCTGTAAGACATTGCGTCTCGCCAAATTTTGTGATTCTAGGTCAACTGGAACGACCATAGGTTTTCGACCCAATATAGGGTACTTCCGGTTGACCTAGAATTGTCAATTTTGGTTAAAAGCAAGGTTTTACAGCACAAGTAAAGGGAAAATTCCGAAAAATAAAAAAAAGTAGAAAATTAAGGTATTTTTTGGTACTTACAAGTTTTCGCGAAAATCGTAAGTTTGCCCATATCTTTTTATCATGTTGACTCAGGACCTTGATTTTTATATACCTAATAGGGACTATAGACCTCAGTATCTGGTATCAATTTCAACTTGCTAGGTCCACCCGTTCCTGAGAAGAAAAAAGAAGAAAATCGGTGCTGACAGACGGACGGACAAGAGAGTGATCATAATAAGGGTTCCTTTTTTTACCTTTTGAGGTACGGAACCCTAAAAACAGCCTTTCCATACATTTTGACCGTTAGGCAATTTAGAAGAAAACGCTGATTAAATTTCGGCTTTTTGTACTGAATGCGTGGTAAGCGACTATTCTATTCCGACTATAACCTTCAATTCCTTCATAGCTAACTGTCTATTAAATGCTTCCGACAGTATTAATCACCTTGAAATATTAGACTAATTAAAAAAAGCAGGAACCATTCAGCTATTACTACTACGTACGTATAGAGAAGACAGCACGAACAAAATCTGTGCTCCGTTAAACTGCAGTCGGCCGGCTGCAGTTCTCTCAGTCGCTTGCTCGTCACAGCATAGCGGTAGCGTTTAGCCGCCCCCCGCGCGCCCCGCACTGCGCACAGATTTTGTTCGCGCTGTCTTCTCTATACGTAGTAGTAATAGCTCAATGCCAGGAACTAAAAAATATTTGGCCGACCTGTGTCAATATTCAATGTCACACTTGCATGATGATGGATGCATCTTGAACTTTCAGATAAATTTAATGTATTAGGCAGATTCATTTTATAAAAATTAAAATCGCACAAAAGCTATACGCCGAGGGATGGCAGCGTAGCTCGATAAAAGTTGAGATTTAAAATAAAACTTTTATAGGTAAGTACCTACTTACATTTGTTTTTTTACTTATGTAAATAAATTATTGGACCTAATTACAATTTTATTGTTATTTCTATTTAATTTATAATACTATATATTAATACTAACTAAATTAACTACATACTAATTACATAAACACAGTGTAATGGGCAGGCTAACTTTGGAACTAATGGCGCTAGCATAGTTGGTACCCAAACATCGTCATTGGTTGAAAATGTGGTAATGTCATTTTATATTTCAAAATAGCCTATCCTCATTAATCAGATTGAGACCAACTATGGTGGCGCCATCTGAGATTTACTTGGCTTTAGCCACCCCATTGGAATATTTTTCATACAATATTAGTCATACCCCTAGGTTCTTATAGTTGTAATGGTTTCTGTTATTTGGGAAAAAGTAAAGATGAACAAAAGAAATCATGCAGAAAATAGCAAAGGGATTGGTAATTCAATACCAAATAACTTTCAGTTTTTGAGTTATTTTAATTATTTGTTGATAACTAAAGTATCAATGATTGTCTAATTTAAAATTGTAATAGTGACTAAATATCTAATAGAGGGGGTGGCGAATCCGATTGTATTATGTATTTACCTACATACTCATTACCACAGCATGTGTTAAAAACGGCAGTAGGAACCTACCTATTCAAGATGCATCCTGTGTTATCAGATTAGATTTAGATTGACAATATTTTGTGTCAGATTCTTTCGGTGCGTGTAACTTGGCTATTTATTTAATTATTTGTTTTGTTTCGTAACGAATATGTAAGTACCGACCTACTGTAGGTCAAATCATTGCTATGCTACACTATGCGTATTTTCCCAGGTCGTTACACGCGAAATTGATTGGGTTATTGAAACATTCTGAATGAAAAATAAATGCAGACTTACTCCAAAATTTCAACTCATTTTTCAGATTCAGAAGCTTTTCTCCATCGTCATCGTAGAACGATTGACAGTGCTGTACATGAAATACCTATACCTACCTCAAAAATTAGTTATTGAAAAATCAACCACAAGTCAATGTAGTAACGTTTTAAAATAGTTATACAGGGTCAAGTTACTGTTTATATAATAAATAATAATATGGCGTTCACCACGAAATTAATCTGTAAAACCATGGTTATTTTCCAACCGTGATAAAATTAACTATTAAGCATATTTTATGTAGGTAGTCATAATTGACAGCGTGCTTTTGTAAAATCCTACTACAGTCATACATATTATACAGATTTTTTTTAACTTAATCTAATTAACATTATTTATATTATTGTTTACTATTTTGGATGAAGAAAAACAAATAGCCTTAGAAGAACAGTCAAGTCACAGTCACAATCATAAAATTTTATCATTTTTAATTTATCAAAAGCCTTATTTATCATTGCCTGAAAATATTAAGGTTAAAAAAATACCATGTGTTTTAGTGTAAACACTCAAACAAGGGTAAAGTTATTATGCTATTATTTGTAAATCCAAAAAAGATATTTAAAAGTGCCAGTCAACTGCATAGTATTTCACAAGATCCAACATCAGCACCAGGCTTATGAATTCCTGAAATGTATAATAAGCCATATAATATTTTTGTGGTGATGACAAAACATGTGACTGAAAATATTGAACTTGAATTGGATCATTGAAATTAAACATGGTTTTAATTAAATCTAAAACATGCGCCGATATTGTAAATAAAAAAATATTCACTACTATTTAAGGTTTTACAGTATGACAACTACATACATATTAAAAGTAATAGCCTTGAATCAGTAAATTATATATCACATTATTGCATTTTGACTAGAAACTGACAATTTTCTAGACATATATACTAATTTACTATCAGCCATCCACTGGGGGACCCAAGTATATCATGGACACTTCGGTGTTGCCATAGACAGCAGAAACTGTTGGGTACAGTTTTTTATTTGGAAGGCCTGTAAGCAAAACAATAATTTGATTAGTTTAATATGTTGTAATGCTATTTGTGTCCCAAACAATTTAACGTTTGCAAATCTACACTCACTAGTACATTATGTATTATTTAAAAAAATAAAATGACCTTAAGGATCTTATGTTTTGATATTTACCTCTGAATGCAACCCCTAAAAATTCATAATTTCTTTCAAATGATAAGGTATTATCTTCGCAGTCTAGGATCACTCTAATGCGCTCACCAACCTGAAACATGAGAAAACATTACAGTTTTTTTGTAACTTGTAGACCATCCAAGATTTAACTAATAAACAGGGTTACTGGTAACTCGACGTATTTCTTGCAGGACGTCATAGTAGGGTTTTAAAGCAAGAAATTAAGCCACCAAATGTTCTACCGAAATTCAGTAGCTTTTGAGTTAGTTTGATATTTCGTTTTTTTATGAAGAATCCCAGATTAAATCATTTGAAGCCAATTTAAAAACGATTTACAGCGCGAATATACTAAAATTTAAGCTATTATCATAACTGATAGCAGCAGACCTTTGTTAATAATTAAAAGTTCTAAAATGCCTAAAACTTTGGCAAAGATCACTAATCAAACATATATTTTTTTGTAATTTCTGCCATTACTTCATAAAAAATGTTGTACAGTGAAATAAAAAACACTATGCTATGTGTACAAATTACTAGAATAATATCCTTGTCTTATCAGCTATCTAAAATGGTATAAAACTTTTTGAAAAGTAATGGACTACATTATGAAAATCGTTTTTGATTTAGTACAGGAAGGCGTGCATTTCATAAAAGGTATTAGGAAAATCAAACAATACCTACTTGAACATTTTATGAAATAATAACTACTTGACCATTTTATGAAATGAATCATTTTTTGAAAGTAAATGTAGAGCAAAAACATTTTATAGATAAAATAACTTTAAAAATAAGTGTGTGTAAGAAAAGAAGGCAATTTGTTACCTGGTACTTAGGACAATTATTTAGAAGAGGATAATGCCCTTGGGTGTCACCATTGTGCAACAAATGATTATCCACTAAATTCCATCCCCAGCTCTGTTCATCTGAACCCAGCAGTCCCACATATCCATGGCATTCCAAAGGCGCGTCTTTGGTTGATATACCTACAACAGCTACCGTACCCAAGGGTCCCTCCCATATAACTTCCCAAGCATGTCTTCCATAATAAAATCCAACTTTTCCTCTGCATGCATCAGTGCTTTGTGCCACAGGGTTCCTGTTGATTTATGATAAAAGGATTCAAAATTTTATTCATTGACAACCAACTTCAGATCAGTAAACATCAATAAAAAAAGATAAATTATATCATAAAATTATTCAAAATTAAATGTTCAATGACATTGAATTAAATAGAATAAGAATGGATTAATCAATTGCATTAAATAAAAAAGACCGAGATAGTAATTATTAATATGAACTTTAATTTATTTAGTCCAAGGAGATTGTAATAGTAGTAGTAATGGACTCCAGGTAAGGAGTAGAAGTGTTCAGGAATCTCAGTTCAGTACTCTCAAAGATATCCAAAGATTTGTCATACAATGGAATGTTGTTTATTATGTGGGTAAGGGCTACATAAAATGAACTGTTCTTGTGGGATTTGGTACTAGTTAAAGGCACTGAAAATAGAGGACACTGCCCAGGGCGAAGTGTATGTTGGATAAGTTATGATCATACATTTACTGATATTAATATATTTTTCGCTAGTAGTGTAGCTATGTTGATTAGGTTAGACGTGGTTAAGCGAAAATGTGCAAACTACAAAAACAGAATATTAGGAAAGGAAGCCACCCACCTGTGTAAAGTGAATCCATTAGCTTTCACGTATATGTTTCTTGAACAGTCGTGTGGATTCCATGCATGATAAAAAGCCCTTAGTTTTGACTTGTAGGTTTTAACAGTGGAAAGTAAATCAGATTTCATAACTTCTTCTGCTAATCTCTTCACACAATGTAGTCGCCAAACGTCATTATTTTCATCACTGAGAATTCTATACCAGCTCTTACATACCAATGCACAATTGCGGATATCTTTTAAACGAAGAAAGGAAAATATATTTTCTAAAATGTGATCAGGAACGACCTCTGCAATTGCGTAGTCATCGTATAGGTCGTATTCATGCATTATTAACATTTAGAAATACAAATGCAAAACTGAATTTTGCATTAAGTTACAATATCCTATTTGACTGAAGAATTACCATAAAAACTTTATTTACACTGTACTGCACGATGCAATTACCTAAAAAATATACCTACACTGGCTGAGTGACACTGACTGACTACGAAAGCTTCAATCAAACATTCAAACGTAAACATTATGTCAGTCAGTCGGACGTCATCGGTCAAATTGGTCATTCTGTCAATGTCAATAATGTCATGGCCATTTCTCGTACATGGCATGGAACTTAGTAATTTTGTAAATAATAAAGTAAACTTCTTTTTAGGGTTCCGTACCCAAAGGGTAAAAACGGAACCCTATTACTAAGACTTCGCTGTCTGTCCGTCTGTCCGTCTGTCTGTCACCAGGCTGTATCTCATGAACCGTGACAGCTAGACAGTTGAAATTTTCACAGATGATGTATTTCTGTTGCCGCTATAACAACAAATACTAAAAACAGAATAAAATTAATATTTAAGGGGGGCTCCCATACAACAAACGTGTTTTTTTTGCCCTTTTTTTGATAATAATGGTACGGAACCCTTCGTGCGCGAGTCCGACTCGCATTTGGCCGGTTTTTTTTATATTAATCATTCGGAATTAAGGCTCGGCGCAAACGGGACACCAACCACAGCCAGCGACAAGCAGTTCACACGCTTTTTCATACATTTTGTTGAAACTCGCCGCATTAGGCTCGGCACAAACGGGCTACCAACCACAGCCACCCACCGCCGGTGGCTGTCGCGCGCTATCGCGAGTCGCCAACACTGCTGTAGCGAGTGGCCGCCACCGGCCACACGTGTGTGGCGAGTTTCAAAAAAATGTATGGAAAAGCGTGTGAACTGCTTGTCGCTGGCTGGTGGCTGTGGTTGGTGGCCCGTTTGTGCCGAGCCTTAGAATCGAATAAGCATTTAAGTTTTCTAACAACAACAAAAAACCCTGTTTCGCGTTTCATTTCGTTGGTAAACCACTTATGTACCACGCTAGGGCCACATTACGTGCCGCTGAGGTGTAATACACCTCTGCCTAACCCTTCAGAGATTATAGGATTTACAGGTGTGATGTTAGCAAGACTAAAAACTGCATAATTACAACTCATCATACACACATCATAGGTAAATAAAGATTTCTCTAACTTATCACTTTGTTTCAAATCTACCCTCATATTTTATAATGAAATAAATGAAACGCGAAACATTTTTTTTTCTGTTGTTGTAAAACTGATTTTGTATTCGATTCTAAATACGAATGATTACTTTTAAAAAAATCCTATTGCCATAGTTGTATAAACACACATCAATAAAGTACTGTCTATGCAACACTCATCATTTTACAGAAACTGCATGTTTTATAATAATAAAATTGTTAAGTTTATTTTTGCTTAGCAAAGTAAATTGGTACAACAATCTTTTTGTTCTCGGAAGCCTAAACTGGCCTTTGATTATATATGTCGCCGCAAGAGGCTCTATCTGCTAAGATTTAATCTAATTAAGGCTGATGCTCCAGGGTAGCCCGCGAAATTTAAATTTTCTTAGGTTTTTTTCAATTTGCAGGCCAATGCTAGGTTGTATGTTGATTAAAATATTATTCGCGATTATAAGACGTATGTAGTTATAGAATTAAAATCATCAAAATCATCAATACAACCCTCTAAGTTCATATAAGTCTAGCAACAATTTTTTCAAGGTCAAAGTCATTGCTAGACCTTTACGAACTTGGAGGGTTGTTTTGATCGTTTTGATGATTAGAATTCTATAACTACATACGCCTTACAATCGCGAACAATACTTTAATCAACATACAACCTAGCCCTGGCCTGCAAATTGCAAAAAACGTAAGAAAATTTGAATTTCGCGGGCTAGTCGGAGCATTCACCCTATTCCATGATAAAACTGGTGAACCTGCCATCTCTGCTTGGCGGTACGAAGTTAATTAATTGACAGATGAGTTAAGCGCCATCTATTGGCTTACCTAGCACTTAGATAGTTCATGGTTTCAAATAGTAATTTATTAAACAAAAGTCTAGCTATAGTAAGTCTTTAGCTAGATCTATAGTTAAAATTATGATAAGCAAGTATTTTATGACATTGGATTTGTAATTTATTATTTATTATTGTTCATTTGACACAAGATTGTTTATGAGGCAACACTACAAGTGGAAGATGGCGCCGATTACGATTTGATCAATAACTCAATTAATAATTTGAAACTACAACTAAATTAGATTATCTGACTAAATTACAAACTAAAAAGTAACAAGATTATTTTACAGAACAATTTATTATTGAAAGACTTCTTATGTGTTCTTTGTATTAAATCCTTTGATTTACCGGAAATGGTTTTAAAGCAAGATCGAATATTGTTGTAAAAAGTGGGAACCAACAATGCACAACATGACAATGCACAACACGAGAATGCACGACATTGGAATGTACGTGTTTTGAATTCCAATGACGTACATTATCATGTCGGCCATTCTCGGCCCGGACCAAGAATGCCCGGCATGACAATGTACAGCACGCCAATTGGAATCAAAACAAACAGTGACGTCACATTTAAAAAGTAAAAAGCCATGTGACACTAGGGACGGGTGATACACAGATTTTATTGATTTTGATTGATTATGGATTGATTTTGTTTCATTTGACGTATGGTTAGTTATTATTCTGTGGTATGGTTGACGTTCAATCAAATTGAAGTAATCTGTGAATGAAATAATCGTGATGTTATGTTTGGTTTGTTTGGAACTATAAAAACGCAGTTTGGGTTTTCTTGTTGAGTTCTGGTTGTAAGGCACCCTCCTACAGCTAAATTAGGAACAGAAAATGGTCCTGGAAGAAAACAAAAGCTAATGAAATAGGTAGTTTTTAATAACATCAGCAACGTGCAAGCGTTTTCAACAAGAACAGATATTTCATTGGTGATCTTTGAGATGTTGAAACATGTTTGGCAAGTAAGAACATAAACTGTTACAAATTACAACATCATTGGTGTACATAAGTATAAGTACTTACATAATACGGAAGTTTGAATAGGTATCAGCATTACAACAATTTCTCCATGAGCAACCAGGGCTCTTACTACGAGCTCATACAAATCGTCTCAATTTGTGATACCATGATGAGCTCTGTAGCTGGGGGCTGTTAGTTTGGTCCCTTTGGCTTTGTGATTTATTAGTCAATCCTTGTAGGTACTCTATATTATGTATGTAGGTCCATATTATCTGATAAATAAATACCTATCCACAAAACATTCCTACATATTACCTACTATCACCAGCTGGCAGCTGTGGAGACAGTGACAAGATCTCAACATAACATGTAGCTTTAATACAGAATTAAGAATAGTAATACATAAGTATGCACATACTATAACTATACCGTGCTAGCAAAGTCTAGCTATGAAAAAAATTCATCAGTGTTTATATTATTAAAACTAGGAATTTTCTAGAAGGTAAGTAAGTACCTGTAGCTGCCATCATAATAACTTTCTAATTAATCTTATTTATTTTAGATTTTCACTGTGATCGAAGATGTGTGTGACTCACACTTGATGGAGATAATATTATAAAAGCAATTAAATATTTGCCCCAAACATAGTCCATATCACTATTGTGTTGCTGCTTGCTGCTCAAGAGGACCGCAAGCCTGGCATAGAATTCCATTACATTATATATTATGGTTTCATCGCAGAAGAAAAAACACTTTAGTAAAAAGTTAATTGGTTATACCTAGTCAAAGCTGCCCTGAATTACATACCTAGCTGCTAAGGCGAAAGAAATACCTACTATGAAATAAATTCAAGAATAAGATCAGCGAACAGTACCAAAATAGTAATTGGATAAACAAAATTATGGGCGCAACCAGAGTTAAGATTAAGTGTGGAGACAGTTAGTATGAAAGTGGCAAAGTAAATTATTATTATCAGGATAGCATTATAGTTACTGCTCTATCAATGCTAAAGCTTATCTCTCTATCTAAAATAATCTAAAACACCAACTAGGTAATACTTTTATTTTTGATCCATGACAATAAATAGCCTTTTATAATAGTAGGTACCACCTACTAATTGTTTGTTACATATTTTTATTTGTAATTAAAATTAAGAAATAGGTAATAAATGATGATCATTGTTTTAATTAATTAAATTAATTATATATTGAATTTCATTGTCTTTTTTTCACTCTTCCTCGTCCGTATTAGGTACATCCTGCAGGATAGTCCTTTCCCTTGTTCTCCACAGATCCCGCGACCATACATAAATCATCTCTTGATCTCTATTCCTAGCTTGCTTCTTTCCATGATACCTTATAAGTAAAATTAAATACCTAAACAAAACTGCAGTATAAATATTATCATCAGCCATAGAAAGTCCACTATTGAACATGGGCCTCATAAATATAATAATCTATACTTATTAAATAAGTAAGAAATACCAATTTAACCACTAGACCTTGTGGTGCACCTTGGTGGAGGCCTATGTCAAGCAGTGGACTGCAGTTATGATGATGATGAACCATTAGCTATTTTTATTAGATCATCAACAAAGTAAAAGCCTCCACTGTGATCAGAGTATTTGGCTCGCGATCCGAGGTTCTGGGTTGGATTACCGGTGGGGACACTGTCTCACAAAAATGTCTATAAGGGACTGTTCCAAGTTTAGGTAAGGCATTGCAGGTCAAAATCACCTGATTGCAGGCGCGGATACAGGATTTCTTTCAAGGAGGGGCAATTTTTGGAAAATTCATTAAAAAAAATTGATAAACTTTTGATAGTAAATAGGCGTTACTTTACAGAAATCCATGATATGCAAGTTACAAGAGGGCGCCAGCTTTTGGGCCAGGGGGGGGAGCGCAGCGAGAAATTCTTTACGACACCTTGCCTTGGACAGGTTATAATGGTTTCGAACGATCATATAGGAGTTACTTGGTCGAATTTAAGATAAATTCAAGACAAAGTAGTCTGTAGAGCTCGAAAATTGTACTTAACACTTTTCCTACCGACCTACTGGAGTTACCTGGACCACTTATAGATTTGTCTATAAGTGGCCCAGGTTAACACTCATGAAAAACTAGGCTTCAAGAGCAAGCGAAGCGAGCTCGAAATTTTTTACATTGCCTCAGATAATTATGCTATAATACCATTCTATGGCATCAGGCAGGAAAAAGTGAGCCTCTAGGGGCAGCTGCCTGCCTCCTCCTGGCGACGCCCATGACAAGATATACAACTAGAATATTTAGTTTCAATTCCGTCAAACTAGTTCAAGCTTGGCTAGTGACGTATTTGGTCCGATTCAGGGGGGGGAATTGCACCCATTGCCCCCCCCCCCTGTATCCGCGCCTGCCTGATTGATTACAAAGTAAGATGATTCCGTGCTTCGGATTCGGAGGGCACGTTTCTGTAGGTCCTGCAGTGAAAGTACGTAGGAATCGATTCGACAAAATCTTACAGCTAATCTCGACAAATTGAGTATGGTACGGTGCATTGTTAATTTAATTGTCGTCCACTTTAAGGACTAAGTGGGGAAACCAAAACCCCATGATAGATAGATAGAATTGTGTCTGTAATTGCGGGTATCGAACAGCTACATCGAATCGAATCGATTTCGCAAGTACGTAAGTACCTACTATTTCAACTGTAGGTAACTAAAATTTTAACGATTTCCAACGAAAATGCAAGTACGAAACGACATTTTGGATCTACCAAAGGTGCATTGGGCAGGAGTACAATCTTGCCCTTGGCCACAAAACTGAGAAAGGTTGTGCAAGAAGTATCGAGGGCAACAGTTCGCCGCCTCTTCCACACCTACCTACGTGAAGCTCCCAGGAACTGCAGCTAAAGGAGAGCCATCGTGGAAGGATTCCAGCACTGGAAAGCGAGATTGCCTTGGTTGTGTCGATTGCACCCATGTTACAATAGTCACACCCTACAACACCAATCCCGATGAGCCCTCATATGGGTATAAAAAGGGTACTACAGCAATAACACACAGTTTGTTAGTACTTATTTATTTTCCAATTTACAGTGTATTGACTTTTATTTATTTAACAATCTATAATCACAGAAAAGCCATAATTAAATCTTCCAATATTTCTTTCAAGTTAAATAAGAATTAGAATAATTTATTAAAAAGTATTACAAAAGTGTACATTTAGGTGCAGTAGTGTTTCAGAACATTTTAATAACTCATTCAGAGGATATATTTATCCCCTCCCAGTATCTAGGTACCCAACAACATCCACAATCTTCTTATACAAGTATGCTAATTATTTTTCCTAAACTGTTTTAGGAGTGCGATGTTAACTGCAGGCTTTTAAATGTAAATGCACAATTCCCAGGGTCGAGCTCAAGCCCTCTTTGCATTCGCACTCTTGGCCCTTGATTTGAGACCCCTCCATGTCTGTAAGTGAAGCATTAACAGCATTATAACCTTAATCACAGTAATTATTATAACTACCTCTGTGATAAGTCAGTCTACTACTCGGGTAGTGGACTGCGAGGTTGTGGGTTCAATCTCCATAGTAAATATTGTGATAGGACTCTCCCTCCACCAATCTTCGGATGTAATAATCATCGGTGAAAAGAAGGTGTACCAGGTGTCGACTGTGACACATGGGAACAACTCTGACACCCCTTCAGGGATTCATGTTGTGACAATATAATGTTGTGATCATTATTATGATCAAACAAAAAAATTCATTTGGAACTAAAGTTGAAAAAATTATAAACAAATGATATAAAATTACATCCAGCAGCCTTTTTATTGAGAAAAAGCTAATAGTGTATTCACTCTGTTGTTAGAAACCAATTTCCAGTAGTGAACATGCCACTGTGATGTGAAAAGCTATAAGATGATGACAAAGATTGTAAAAGTTGGTTGTATTGAATTGATTAGAGCACTTGAATCCTTGTTTGCTCGTTACAGCTATTTGCTGCTTTTTCGGCCAAAATAGTCCCAAGAACCCAAGATTTGAATGTTCTAAAGAATCCTATGTAAGTATGAAACTTTAGAACTATTTTATACTGTTCCAATATAAAAATACGTACCTTGCTCATTCAGCTATCTCCGAGAACGTTGAAAAGTGAAACATTCCTGTTACTGCAAAGACGAAACATTGACTGAGTGAGTGTGACTATTTATTTGATATTAAAATTAAATTAGTGAAACACAAAACAAGTTTTTTTCTCAAACCTCAAAAGAAAGCAAGAAAGTAATGTCTTATTGTCTTGTCTTATAATGTCATTGTCAACTGTCAAAGTGTCCACAACAAACTTTTTTTTTGGCAAAGGTAAACATGACGACGAATATTCAATGTAAGTATGTTGCACAAAAAAAAATAGTTACTTTATATTTACATATACGTTTATTATATTAATTGATCATTATATCAAATAAGATTTTAGATTCAGTTGTTATATCTTGTAAATATTAGAGATTTTGTAATTATATCGTATTTTCTTTCCCCCCTTGTGGGCGGTGAGGTGAGATAAGGGCTAGCTCGCCGTCCGTCCGTCTTACGACAGGCAATGTTGACGGCAATACTCAATACGTTTATTGCATTCCACAATGTGATCTTAGGTGGTAGGTATATAAAGACACATTCGTTTTGGAGCATTGTGGGGCCTGTCGAGCATAACAACATAAAAATTAGGAGGAGGGCTATTCTATACACACGCACGTTTGTGTTCCACGCGCGCCTCAAAAAGATGTCAGCAAAAAGGGGTCCGCAAAGACGAAGATATACCATGGCCAACACAAAGGGCCAAGGAGGAACATGGATGGGTTATAATCAGCAAAAGTCTGACACTTCGCCTAGAGCGGGACCCGTCATTTGAAGATTTCCCATCCGAAAAAAAAGGTGTTTTAACCCACAAATAGAATTTCGATAGTTACACTTCTCTTGTCCGCCTAAGTAACTATCTTTAATGAAAACGGTTGAACAGAGAGAAAGCTGGAGTGTCATGTTTGTCTAAGCCAGATTAGCCAGAGTCCGCTTTTTTTTTCGCCTGGAAAAAGTACTAAGCTAACAAAAATTTAAAAAAGGAAATTCGATCATAGAATCACGCACTAGTAGTATTCTAGTATCACGTACATATCCCTTCATTTGTGGTCATGATCCGCGCTAGCGCGCGTCTGTGGGGTCTGGTTGTGGGGTCGCGCCATTCGAATAACAGACGAGTGGCTATTACCCAGAATTAAAATACATAGGTACCACCTTGAAATTATGCTAAGTAGTGCTTTTGCTAGATTATCTTATAATCAACAAAACAATTTCAGACTTTCAGAGGTAGGTTCCCATCGAGTCACACTGTGTGACCCGTTGCAACCTTTTTCCAGGAGGGTTCCCAACGTGTCACACACACCCAGTGTAACCGTGACATGTTGGAAAAAAAATCCACTGAGCCACAATGTGACACGATTGGGTGTGACTCGCTGGGAACCGATCATATTATTTAGTAGGACGAAGGACACCGCTCGTACTCGTAAATAACGTACATAGTATGCTGTTATTATGGATTTGTATTTTCTATCGATATATTCAGAAGTCCAGGAAACAATCCCTATTGCCATGGAACCACGGGTAATTAAAATAATCACCGGGACCACGGGTAACAACTCCCTCTGTAGGTAAATGAAACCTTCGGACTTCGCTACCAATAAGCCGCGTAAATCTTGATTCTGTAAATCTTTTGTCTACAATTATTTTTTTAAAATTCAAATTTAGAATCGTTCAAAAAGAAATGAAATGAAATTATTTATTTGCAAATAGGATATAAATCACATAGAAACGTCAGTATTTTGTTGTAAGAGAACGAAGGCACCGGCATTTCTTAACTGACTACCCCAGAGAAGAAATACCGAAAAAAACTCAGGGATCGTGGTCTCTTTTATAGTCCAGACACTATTATTTGTAGCGATATCAATGTGAGTGTGATCATGTAGGCATTGTCTGTTATGGTCTTTTGAGGAAAGAGCCATAGCAGGTTTGAGTTGACCTGTCCCGAGAGACAGCACGCATGCATCAGTCATCGTGTAGCTGAATCACTTTTTATGGAGCTCAGCGACCTGTCACACGACACTACCAGAGCTGCAGAATATTTGAGTAGGCCACTTACAAAATACTCAAACCCGTCAGACAGTCTGGTGTCACGTATTAGTTATTGAGTCGTTAGCATAGATGATACTCACATTCACAAACAAAGTTACATTTGACTGAATTAATATTATTATCATGTCAATGAGTTATGCCATCATGTCAATGAATTATGTCATCAACCAAAAAAAATACGAAAAATTAATAATAATACAATATTTGAGGCAATTAATTCAGTGTCAAAAATAAAATTAATATGAAAATAAATGTAGTCTAGCATCCAGAGGCATAAAATAAGATATCACAGGATTCACAGGCTAAGCGAGCACTTCATTCTCAAGCGTGTTTAATGCCCGATCCAGACTCTCGCGAGGCGCCTCCTGCAGAGTGGAGGCTGCACGAGTGCTAGCAATCCACACTCTCGATTGATTCACTTGCCCGCTACGTCTTCTACAAAATGGATGTGATTGAAGTGACTGCGTTAGTTACTTTATGTGCCTACCAATATTATTTATTTATTTATTTGCTAACATGTAAAACACTGGTTATTAGGCACGCATTAAAATTTCATGACACAGTATTAAGACATGCACCCTGTAAGGGCATTGCAAATATTTTATATATCAAATTATTAGATTACTTAAAATATTGATTCTAATTATTACAATGGGACGGGCAACTTGTGGAACTAATGGCGCTAGCACCGCATGAACCTAACATAGTCATTGGTTGAAAATCTGTCAATGTCATTTTATATTTCAAAATAGTTTGATCTCATTGGTCACATTGGGTCTAAGCGATGGACACGCCATCTACAATCAGCTTTGACCAGCCAACCCCATTAATTGCATTAAAATTGTTTACATTACAAATATTATATTACATTAATTATACAAAACATTATTCAATAATTTATTTATTATTTTATAAAATCATTATTATCAGTTCGTTCAATCATTTTTGTCATAGGTATAGGTAATGTAGCAACTAATATTATTTTACATATACGTCAAGTTAATATTATTACAGGATAAATCGATTCACAATTTGTCAGTTTTAAATTCCTCAACGGTAAAGTCTAAAGCCTTTCTTGATTAACAAAGATTTCAACTGTTTCCTTACTCTGCAGCAGTTACAACAAAGTGAGCGAGCGCGAGAGTGTGGATGATTCCCTCGCCTCACCCCTCGCATCCTTTGACTCGCGTCCGAAAAACCGACACAAAACGGAGCGACAGCGAGGGAAGACGAGAGGACACAAAAGCACCGTCCACACTCTCGTACTCGCGTTCCCTCGTGTAGCCTCGTGGAGAGTCTGGATCGGGCATTACATTTAAGTAGGTAATCTGATATTTTGAAATAAACTTTTTTTTAAAGTTTAGTTTTAATGCAATTTTTAAATTTCTTGAAGGGTACATAGATTACGAGTTTTAATGGGAAGTTTGTTGTAGAAGCGTACATTTTTTTTTGTAAATTAACCCATGAACGAGTTGCACTCTGTGGAGGTACAGTACCTACGGAAGTATTTCTCAAAGGTTTATGAAATAAGCTTTCTTCAAAAGAATTTAAAACTCGCCAGTATTTTTTTAGTTAAGAATTTTATACGAAATATCCGTATACGGTGTTGATGTGTGTATTATAATAAAAGTACTCTGTGGTGCGCAACCTGTAAAGGCTGCTTTACGCCGGGGCAACACTGCGGCATTGCAGCATGCTACATATTGTGGCGTGCGTCATCTTGTGGTGTGCTACAAATAACCTAT
The DNA here is from genome assembly GCA_905147715.2 of Xestia xanthographa. NCBI lineage: Eukaryota > Metazoa > Arthropoda > Insecta > Lepidoptera > Noctuidae > Xestia > Xestia xanthographa. The sequence goes on along the minus strand of LR990655.1, from coordinate 15,403,415 downwards.
GTATGCGGCAATTGCGGTATGCTGCAGCCTATTTTATGCGGAGGCAACATCGTGCTTATATAATTTTCAAAGCATCGTAAAACATAACCTATAAACTGTATGACGCACCAAAAATGTGGCATGGAATCCATTGTGTCTGGATCAATGATATTTTAATAAACAGATATGTTATACACCTACAAAACCACCGAAAAAAGTGGTCCGCGGGCAGCGCCAGCTCACATACACGCAGTGACGCAGAATAAAGGCAAAACAGGCCAATTGGCCCGTTTTCGAGACTTCACGATTGCGCGCTCACAACATATCTGTTTAGTGTTTACTAGAATATCATTAGTTTGAATAGAAGCTGCGACTGCGACTGGCTGCGACAGTCTGCCACATGACGCAAGTTGTTGCCATGCCGCACGATGTTTGCCACGATGTGCAATATTTTAAATGTTTGTAGCATGCGGCCTTGTGGCATGCAGCAAAGTCGCACAGTGTTGCCCCGGCGGCGGCGTAAAGCAGCCTTTAGAATCTTTGCGTCGCCAATAGGTAGTTGTTTTTCCAGGACCAACTCGCGCCAGTATCATTTTGGCTCTCGCCATCCCGAACATTACCGACCTGTAGAAGCACCGTATGATTACATATTCGCCACGGTTTACAATAAGCCAGCTGGTCTCGGGGTACAGTGCTGTTTTACAATCATGAGCCTTGAGTTCGATCCCAGCTAAAGGTCTTTTTGTGAATCGAGTAATTGTTTTTGTTTTTTTATTTCATGCATTTAAAATTTGATCCCCGAAGGTCATACTTTGGGACATGAGCGTAGGCCAAAGGCCGGCAGAAATTCGACGACATGGCTGACGGGGTATAGGGTGGCAGCTTTTTTTTTTTGCCCATTTCGACTATCTGTAGAGCGTCGACTACGCTTTTTAAACCCATCATTCAACCTCAACATACCGGAGCCAAAATGACACTGGCGCGAGACTGTCGTGTTTTTACATGCAATTTCCACAGAATTTAATTTAATTTAATAGAATTTTTACTTTGCTGGTGAACTTAAAATGGAACGTGTTATAACAGTCAATGGCTGATCGAGTCCCTATCAACTTTTCAATCACGCAATCAATTGTCTAACGTCTTTCGGAACAGCACTACCTGGCTCAATTACCTAGTATCCATGTCCAAAAATTTCGAGTCACGTGATGTCGCCAATTATCATGCTGTACATTCTTGGTCCGGACAAGCAAGGTACACCCCAGCAATTGGAGACATAGGTCGTACATTGTTGTGTCGTGCATTGCTGGTGTGTGCATTGCTGGTGTGTGCATTGCTGTGACGTGCATTATAGGGACTCTAAAAAGTAATGAAGCGACTAATTAGCTTTAACTAGAGAAAACCTTTGCATTTGTGAATATTGGAAATGTTTAATTAATAAAATGATTATTTGCGAATTATTCTAGAATTGTTTGTAAGTTTTAATGAATTTATTATGTAATGAATAAACTGTACTGAATGAGGGACTTCCGCCCAATCGGCAATCAGAATGGACGCGTGAGCAACGAGCAGTAACGTTAGCTTACGATTAGCAAAAACAATTGAAATACTAAGTTTAATGAAGTGAACGTTAATAAGATGTGAAAATATTATCTGTAATACGATTTAAAATAATGTGAGGAGTTTCTTCATCCATTCTTCTCCTCAACCATAATAATTTGCGAATGGACGAGGACGACTCAACTCTAGAAAGTTAATCAGTTTCTGTACCTAAATGGTTTAATAGAAATAAACGTTTGGAATTTGAGTCAAGTGCTGTGTGTGATTTCAAATACCCACCTACCTATCTACCAACAATGAAGAATCGTATCGCAAGGCGATGTGATAGATGACTGACAGACAATATGGTGGCGGATGGCGCCTATATTTGGGGACAGTGTTCCTCTAGGCTTTCCCTGCCGTGATATATATAAGACAACGACTGTGTTTTGTTTTCATTAAAATAAAAGCTAATTATTTTTTCCCGATTTCATGTGTTTTCGTTGCTTGTTAAATTTGGGATATAGCTCACTTTTATCATTTTGAGATAAACAGTTTTTGATAAAATTGAGTAGCGAGTTATTTTTTATGACATGGAGCGGTGCCATTTGACTGCTGATGAAAATATAAAATACAGAAAGCTCTAAGAATGCTACAAGCGGGAAGAAATCAGTCCCAGGTATCTCGGCATTTCGGTGTCAATTGGCGCGTGATTTGTCGTCTTTGGCAGCGGTACGTTAATACAACAAGGAGAACAACTGCTTTAAAGTGAATGCTTCACGGTAGCCCGCGCAATTCAATTTTTCTTACGTTTTTTGCAATTTGCAGGCCAGTGCTAGGTTGTATGTTGATTAAAATATTATTCGCGGTTGTAAGACGTATGTAGTTACAGAATTATATTCATCAAAATCATCAATACAACTCTCAAAGTTCATAAAGGTGGAAAAATTACTTTTCCAAGGTCAAAATCATTCTTGCACCTTTATGAACTTGGAGGGTTGTATTGATGATTTTGATGATTATAATTCTGTAACTACATACGTCTTACAGTCGCAAACAATATTTTAATCAACATACAACCTAGCAATGGCCTGCAAATTGCAAAAAACGTAAGAAAATTTGAATTTCGCGGGCTACCCTGGAGCATCAGCCTTAACATAGTTGTCGCGGACTTTTATAGATTTAATCCAAGAATGTAAATACAACAATAATCAGACATAGCAACATTACAACAATAACTTTATGCAATGGCAACATCGATCGTACATCGCAGGAAGTACGTGCGAACCTGTCAAATCAATCCGACGCGGTACGAACCAGTATTTTGTCGTTTGCGTTTAGCTAAAGTTTAGTCAGAAGCCGTGTTTACTAGAGTTTGTATCGGGGTTTGAGCCATCTCTGGATTGAAAGCTGAGTATCTAATGATTAGTTAAGCTATTCACTGAAACCAGTGTTATTGAGAATACTTAAAAACTGAAAAAAAATTACATATAAACCAATGAGGTTGGCAAACTTTGTATGTTGTAGTTGTATATTATAACTGAAGCTTCTTGAGATCTCAATTTAGTACTAGTATGATTGAGGCGGTGAGAATACCACTCCGTCGTCTACTAAAGGTATGTGCTTGACCTTAAAGCCATTTGTTAATGATGTTTGAGGCGGTGAGAATGCCACGCCGTCCTCTAAAGGTATGCTTGACCCTTTGTTGATGATTATTGAGGCAGTGAGTATGGCGTAATCATGGCCGCCGTCCTCTAAAGGTATGCTTGACCTTAAAGCTTATACGAGTGCCCTTGGAAGTGAGTTTCCAGGGGCGGAAACCATACCGGTTCCAACTGTTGAGTAGTGTGATAACAAGATCTAATATTTGACATTTGGTTTCAGTAAATACCATTAATTTATGTTACCCAAAATATCGAAGTGTCAGTGTCATCGATAATATCTATCTACAGATGGTGAAAGTGGCCCCTCTGCTCAAGTCTGGTCGCTCTGCGTTCAGTGCTCTGTCTCCATTTAAATAATTAATAAGCATATGAAGTAAATCCAGGTACAACTTACACACAATATTTTTTTCAATACACTCCCTCGAAAACTGGTCCATAACGCACTATGATTAGGTACAACATGCAATGTATTTCACACGCGTGCGTTTTTTTCCATTTTCATACCTACAGTGCGACATAAAAGAGTAGAAATTAAATATTTGGGAACTAAAATTTTTCATTTTCTGGCAACATCTAAAATGAGTACTTGAGCTGTCAATTCTTTCGATCGGTTTCGTTTTTCATTCATTAGAATTTTGGTTTTTGTGCGTTATTTCTGAGTGTGGACAGGAAAACAGCGACATATCATGAATAAGTTAATTCGTGGAGGTGCCTGTGAAATAATGTTTAAGTTTTCATGTGGTGTTTGACCGAATTACAAGCTGGGAAGCTGCTATTCTACTTCGAAGATGTTTGCCATCGTACAGCAGATTTTACTGGTAAGTAAGTATTGAAAGTTGCAGTAAACGTTAATTACAAACGATTATTACATTCAGGGAGCAACATTTTCGATCTAAATAGTATTTACAAATTAGTTGTCTACCATTTTTAAGGTTATGCTAAGATAAACAAATAGCGTTGTAGTTATAGCGCGACTTAACAACGTTGATAGTAAGGCAAAAACATTTAATGAAATTTAATTGCGTATTACCAAATACGTTTTTTGCCATACCATATTTGTTGAAACAACCGTCTAGTGGAAAGAAACAATTTTAAAATATTTTCACGTTATGAACATATGCGCGGGACTTTTTTCGTCGGACTGACAGCAGTTATATTATGAAGATAAAAGCACTAGTTTAAAGTTGTATTATAAGTTTATGTTAATACCATGCTTTGTTTGTTTTAGGTGTTTCTGTAAGCACAGTGCGCAGAATAGTGCAAAATGGCGGGTAATTCTCGACACCAACTAAACACAGAAAGGGTCGTCCCTCGAAGTCCTTCTTATTATATTTGAGTGAACTTGTAGTTTTATTACTATAACGTACCAAATCTATGATCTACGCGGTACTTATTGAAAGCAATGAATTAATAAACATATTTATTTAAAATAATTATTTACTCATTTTACTCATTATTTACTCATTTTCATTCATAGCTAATAAACCAATAATACTATTCAAGTATCAAAATCAGCAAGGTCGTACTAACTGGGTTGCCACCTGACCGATTGTGTCGCCCTCATTTATTTTCTACTCTTTTATGTCGCACTGTATATTTAGTCCAAATTGGTTCAATGATAGGCAGTCTGAGGTGAATGTTTTTTTTTAATTTCGGCAAAGCACTACCCTCTCCAACGCGATTTGTCACACTCGTGACATCCTGCACTTCGCTTGAGCGCTATCTGTCACACTTGTTGCACGCGCACCCGCCTCCAAAAAACTGCATTAAAAACCGTCTAAAACTGTCTACTCCACAGTTTATTACTCTGTGTTCAATTCGTTACTAAATGGGACGGGCAACTTGTGGAACTAATGGCGCTAGCACCGCATGAACCTAACATAGTCATTGGTTGAAAATCTGTCAATGTCATTTTATATTTCAAAATAGTTTGATCTCATTGGTCACATTGGGTCTAAGCGATGGACACGCCATCTACAATCAGCTTTGACCAGCCAACCCCATTCCTCAATAATAAAATCGAACATCGCAACACTATTCCATTGACAACTTGCCGAAAAAAAAAAAGAAACTTTCATTTGACATTAAACGACTGACGGTGAACACTCGAATTTACCTGCGCAGCAAATATCGTGATAACTCTGGTATTTTTAATGGTAGCTGATACTATTATATATCAAAATTATCCTTGTGAACCGTGCTTCATTATTTTGTCAACGTAAATTTGTTTTGGAATCTCGAAGTTGCAATATTTCGCCCGTGAAAAAGTAGTTATTTCCGTTGTGAACGATGGCGGCGTAACTATTTTTTAGCTATACATTATGATTTGGAGTATATAATTAAAGTATTACATTTTGATTTCTAGATAAGTAGATTCCTTATCTAATCAGCTTGACAACAGTATTTTTGAAATCGCTCTAGGACTGGTAGTTTTTGAGCTACAGGTGTTTTTATCGGAACGGGCAGAAAATGTTTTGAAAACTAGCCACAATTGTTGCATGTGCGCGGTTGAGGGATTTGCAATCCCACGCATCGCGCGGTGGAGAGGAGGACCGCCTCGCGCCCGTCTAATTTTTTGCTCTTTCTATTTCCCGAATATTGCCGAACATTACCGAATGTCATATATGTATCCGAATGCGTTTAATATTGCCCCTATCCGAACGCATCTTATACTGGCAACACTTGTCTACGCTCCTTGTGTACTCAATATTGTACTTGTCGAATATTATAATAAATCTTGATATTATATAACATACCACAGAGACTTGTTATTATATGGTGCCGAAACTACCGTGATGACGAACCCCGAAGAAGCGAAGGAAGAACCGGTGGGTAGCATAAAACCGCCCAAATACTTCGTGACCTCGAGTACCACAGAAAATGTTGCGGTAGCCTGGAAACTGTGGTTACAGCAATGGGAATGGTACGCGACGGCAGTGAACATAGAAAAGAAGAAACCTGAGGTACAAGTTGCTGTTTTCATGTCATGCATCGGTCCCGATGCTGCAGTCATATACAACACGTTTGACCTTGACGACGCTCAGAAAAAGTCGATAACAATAATAAAAAAAAGGTTTACGGACTATTTCACGCCGAAAATAAACGAAACATACGAAAGATATTATGTTCAACGTCATTTCACAGAAGTCTGAACAAAATTTCGACGATTTTCTTACTACGTTCAAAAGTAAAGTTAAAAATTGTGGTTATGGTACGTTAGAACTTTCTACTACGAGATAGGATTGTGGTAGGCATAAAAAGTGCCAGAACAAGAGAAAAATTGCTGGGAAAATAATGAACAATTCGCGGTCTTCCTTCTACAACAGCAACAACACCAAGGATGCCCCTCATCAAACAGCAGCGTGACAAACAACGATGATAACGCAGCACCTTCTACATCAAAACAAAACATTGTAAAACACGTCAAGTGCGACAAGTTTAACCCCTCCACAACCACTGCCGAAAACTTTGTGGACCTATTTGAAGCGAAATGCCGGATATGGGGTGAAGAGTCTATTAATATTCTAGATCTACTCATAAACTGTATTACACCGGAAATATACCACGAGCTGAAAGTAGCGTTAACTCCTGATTTTGACACAGCGACATACGACTATATAAATATGTTTTTTTTTGGATTTGTATAGAACAAAGACAACGCGATACAAAGCCTTAATTGATTTTTGGAACTCTACGAGAGAAACCGACGAGACAATGGAACATTATTCTAATAGACTAAAAGAACTTTCAAAAACTGCGGCTATGAAGCGTCCTTGCTGGAGAGACAACTCTGTGATCGGTTCGTTCGGTTTGAACCACACATAGCTGGAGATAGATTTAAAACAAAGATGGCCAGAAATATTTACAGTTGCCCAGTCACGCCAAGTCGCAGATAACGACAATAGTACCGAAAGTAACAAACACAATGACTATATTAACAGAATCAAACAGAAGAGACAAGGATTTCGAAAAAACGTTAACATAAATATGGCACTGTTCGACCTCCTTTTTCATATTATGACGTCTGTCGACGAAAGAGCTCCGGTATATGCTCTATATACCGATATGACGAAAGCATTTGACTATGTGAGTCATAAAATTTTGCTAAAAAAACTGTATGGCTATGGAATACGAGGAAATATTTTGAAACTTTTGGAGTCATAAATCTGGATAATAGAACTCAGTGCACAGAAATATCACAACTCTGTCCAAAAAGCAATGTATTAACCAATTACACATCTGAAGCAAGAGCTATAAAATACGGGGTACCTCAAGGTAGCGTGCTAGGGCCGCTACTCTTTTTAATATATATCAATCATCTCCCAAAAGTTATATCTCAGAATATGGTACTGTTTGCCGATGACAGTACAGCTGTTGTAAAGTGTACTAATCCTGTCTGTTACGAAAGTGATATTAATGATTGTCTAAGTAAAATTATTAACTGGCTTAATAGCAATAACCTAGTCATTAATTTAAACAAAACAAAATCAATGTTCTTTCATCAAAGGTGTGAAAAACCTCCAGTTCACGTTGAATATGATAAGTACAAAATATAAGATACAAATGAGGCTAGATTTTTAGGTATAAAGATTGTTAATAAACTAACATGGAAACCACATATCGAAGACATTTGTCTAAAATTAAATAAATCTGCATATGCATTATTTCAGCTTTTAAAAAATTTAATACCCAAACACTTTTAATAGCGTATCACGGATTGGTTGCATCAGCGGGTCTAAAATGGCCGCTTTAGCAGAATCCACGCAGAATCTTAGCATGAATCACGTTAAAAAATTAAAATTCTTAAAATGGACTTTATGGTCATAATCATAAAGTCCATTTTAAGAATTTTAATTTTTTAACGTGATTCATATTACGATTCTGCTAAAGCGGCCATTTTAGACCCCCAGTTCTGAGGTTTGGTGTAATTTTTTGGGGGCAATCCACTGAAAGAGAGACTGTTTTTAAAGCACAAAAACGATGTATTCGATCCATGTGTGGCTTAAAAAGTACTGAAACTTGTGCATCCCAATTTAAATCTTTAAAATTGCTTACTATGCCAGCTATGTACATCTACGAGACTGCTTTGTTTGTAAAAACTAATTTGCACGTTTTTACGAAAATTTCCGATGTAAAAAAACTCCAATGCGTTCTCAATATGTAAATCAATTGTGCAGCATAAAAATTAAATGCAGAACCGCTTTAATGAAAAAGAGTTTTTTGGAATGTTTGGAATGTTTTTTTGGAATGTTTTTTGGAATGGCTTAAAAAAATTACAATAAAATACCCGATAGCATAAGAACATTGCCCCTATCAAAATTTAAGAAAGCTCTCTCCCGACTTTTAATAGAAAAATGTTATTATACTGTTTCTGATTTTTGAAATGATAATTTTTAATATTCTTTTTTTTTAGTTTATGCTTTGTTCTATCTTAATTGTTTATTTTTATTTAGTTTTTTAAATTAAATTTTATTTAAAATTTCTATGCCTTCGCGGCAAAACATAGCGCTCAAATATGTTAACCTAACACCTTTATGTAAATACCTATGTTTAACAAATATCTTTATTTGCTTTATCTTTTTTTTCTGATTCCGATTCTTCGAAGAAAGTGATAGCGAGACCAACCCTGTCTACATGATCAACAAGAAAACATCTCGATGCAAGAAAATTGACGAACTGGGCCTATTTGGCGTAGCCGTGAGACACACAATATCTTCTTTTTTCCCGTTTAGTTTTAAGTTTTTTTTATTGTGTACTTAGTTTTAAGTTTCTTATTTTTTATTTTATTCTTATTTTGTTGTGTACTTGCGGCTAAAGCCAAATAAATACGTTTTCTTTCTTTCTTTCTTTACAACGACCTATTTGACAATAAATTATGGAAGGTAAAGAATTATCAAGTGAAAATCCACATCAAACCTGGCAGTAAAGCAAAACATCTGCTGGCACTTCCCATCAAGTTCAGCATACGCAAAAACATAGAAATAAAACTAGAACGGCTTCTACGCGAAGGTATAATAACAGAAGTGAACCCCAACAGGACACCCTTAGAATGGGCCACACCCACAGTCAATGTTTTGAAACCACCAATTTTGGCCAAGTACGGATATGTGGCGACTACCGAACAACGATAAACCCGGTACTTATCAAACATACTCATCCCGTGCCTCTTTTTGATCAGTTAAGACAACGTCTGGCACATGGGGATAAATACTCGAAAATCGATCTTAAGGATGCTTACCTGCAGTTTGAATGAATCAAAAAAGTACCTACCTAACAATATCAACCCACAAAGGATACTTTGTCTACAACAGAATGCCTTTTGGTATTGCAACAGCACCTTCAATTTTCCAACATTTCCTTGACAAGCTACTTGATGGTATAACCGAAGACATTAAATTATACTATTTAATCTCTTTGGGTATAACAAACGTCGCTGTATTACAGACTCTCTCAATGGTTTTTAACAAGTTGAAACAAGCCGGACTGAAAGTAAATCTAAATAAATGCACTTTCTTACAACCAGAAATTGAGTACAACAACAACAACAGCCCATAACGTCCACTGCTGGACATAAGCCTCTCTCGTGATGGGAGGAATTTGCCGTAATCTCCACGCTTGGCAGGCGGATTGGAGATCGCAGTGATGAAAGACTAACAGAAAACGCTGCTGCCCATTCTCTGGTCTACGGAGGCGCAAGGTGTTCTGCCTCAGACATAACAAAAATTGAAATTGAGTATTTAGGACACATTATTGACAAAAATGGACTACGTCTAACAAAATCTAAAATAGAAGCAATTTCGAAGGCACCACCGCCAACAAATACCAAAGAAGCGTTCTTAGGACTCATAAACTTTTATGGATGATTTATTCCACACCTACACAGCGAATGCGCCAATTTACATGAACTAACCGGTGACCGCCGAAAATGGCAATGGACTAATCATGAGAAGGAAATATTTATTAAAACTAAGAGATTAATAACAAGATCTAAATCGCTTGTCGCGTTTGACGAATGTCGACCCCTATAACTCTCCTGCGACGCCTCAGAGAAAGGAATAGGCGCAGTCTTATACCACAAGGATAAAGAAATCGAACAACCTATTGCATTCGGGTCAAGAAAACTTAAGCCGGCTGAAAGCAAATATTCCGTTATAGACCGCGAGGCATTAGCAATATTCTATGGCATACAAAAATTCGACCAATATCTCAGAGGTACAAAGTTCACACTTGTAACTGACCACAAACCACTTATTTACATATTGGGCCCACAACGAAATCTCCCAAAAATTGCCAATAATAGACTTGTGAGGTGGGGCACTCGTAATTGAAAATTATGATTATGACATAATTTATAGAAAAGGGGTACATAACATCATTGCTGATTACCTATCCAGAATGCCAAATAGCACTGAACAGCTGAATTTTCCAGAGATTTACCCTGGTGCCGAGGCAAATCACCGCTCAGCGGACAGACCTCCGGCGTGATCTCATGGCGACATGGAGAGAGCGACTGTCGCAACCCCGTGGAGGGCACGCCACAATAGTGGCGATAAGTTTCCTCTTTGAGGAGTGGCTTGAGAGGTGCCACGGCGCCCTCACCTTCCGTTTGACGCAAGTCCTCACCGGACACGGTTGTTTCGGGAAGTTCCTTCACCGAATCGGGTGGGAGGAAACGCCCGGGTGTTACCACTGCGAGGATCGACCGGAGGACATGGTGGAGCACACAGTGCAGGTTTGCCCCGCTTGAACTGAGCACCGTCGTGTCCTCGTAGCAGCGATTGGCAGCGGCGTCCTGTCGAAGCGAAAGGGAATGGGAAGCCGTCATCTCCTTCTGCGAAGCAGTCACGCTAGCGAAGGAGGTGGCGGAACGTGACAGAGAGAGAACCTCACGTCCCAGTTGCCGCGGGAGACGTACCGGGCGTGGGGGCCACCATAGGCGCGGGCCTGTGGACAGTGAGCAATAGGCTAGCTCGCCGTCCGTCCGTCATAATTATTACGACATCACGACAGGCCGTGCCGACGGCGCGTTCGTGTTCCACGCGCGCCTCTTTCATGCATTAAAAAAAAATTTGGACATGAGTAGCGTAGGCCAAAGGCTTGCGGAGGTCCGAAGACATGGCTGAAGGGAGATAGGGCGGCAGCTTTCTTTTGTTTTGCCCGTTCCGACCACAGAACGTCGACTACGCTTTGTAGACCTATCAATCTACATAAACAATCAAAAAACTAAAGACATTCAAATCGTGCGGCACTGTGCGGCAACAATGCCTCACAGTGTTGCCCTGCCCCGGTGTAAAGCAGCCTTTATTAGCATTCAGTAATGTTCGGTGCCAAATGCCAAACGCCAAAATGAAACTGGCGCGAGACTGAAGCAAGTAAACGTGAAAGTCGTGAAACAAGACGTCACGTGTCAATTCTGTTTCTGTCAAAGTCAAACAAATGTCATGTCAGTCGTCGACTCGAAACGAAACAAACTTCTTCCATTGGGTTGGGAGCTTGCTTTGATTTCGCTACCTATTAAATCGTTTTATCGTTACTTTGAGTTATGTTTCGTCTGATTTATCAATAATACATAATAATCAATCAACATAGTAGTACCACATGTGTTAATGGGACATTTTTCTCTTTGTAATTTAAACTTTTTCCCGTCTATGATTTAGGTATTTGGTACATACCCCAGTCAGATACATATTGTTAAATAATTGCAACCTATTAATATAGTTATTTTTATTAAACAGTTTAGAAGCAACACGTCCGTGCAACAAAATGCCAGGAGTCGATACAGCATTGAGTGATGAGGACTACATCATAGCGAAAGCTAAAGATGCACAGAAGTACAATATCCACTCTGCTAAAGCATGGATGCTCACTGCGAAAACATTGTTTCCTGCAAATTTTAAAATTCAGTTTGAAGCCTATTTAATGGAAAAGCAATCAGGAAATGTCCAAGAGTCTGCTGAATGTTTTAGTTCCTTAATGAAATCAAGGCAGAACCTGCCAGCATTATTGCCTGAAATATCAGCCATTGCAAATGCTTTGAGATCTTCTGAAGGAAGCTTCTTAAGCCAAATGTTTGATAATATTTGCCCAGATATACAATTGACCATCCTTAAGACTAGTGTTGAGAACAGTGATGATACAATGGAACATTGTCGTTTATTAGTTCTCTTGTTGAAGAAATTTCCCCAACTAGGAGTAGACAGTCTAGTGAAGACATTAATAAATGCTGAAAAGTTCTTTTATGACAATCGCTATGCTAGACTACTAGTAGTGGAAACATTGCCCTTACTCAGCTCACTAGAATCACCAAGATTGCTACAGCGTCTGGTAATAAAAGCAATTGACTTTTATAATTCCTATGTATATGATGAAAACGAACATGATATAACAGATCCTTGGCAAAGGCTCTTCGGTGTTTTAGATTTAATGGGCAGGCAATTGGGATGGGATTCTTTTTTTGTCAATTATAGTAACAGTTTGAACAAGGAAACATACTTCCAGAAGTTATCAACATTGAGAAATAGTGAAGACTGTCGCCAGCTTTTATATTGTGGAACAACATTCTTTCTTAGGTCTCTATATGAGCACAAGTCATTAAAAGGAAATCACATTCTGGTGGAGGCATTGTCAGATCCAGAAGTAACACCATCAAAAAGAAGGAAAGGAGATGTGGAAGTTACTGGTATATCATCGCATCAGTTCCATGCAGCTGCTAACTGTTGGGAGCTACTCCACAGTAATGAACTTATTTCAAGAGAATTTACAAAACTAGCCAATCAATTGCAAATTAAACCATGGTCTGAGGGGTTTGCTGATGAGTTTGCTCTATATCGTGGAAAATATGATGAGGCTATACCTCAGGCTACAGTAACTAGTTTGACAGCTAGCATAGTAAGAGTGTCTATCAACTACTGTCAAAAGAAGTATACTGCCTGTATAGAAAGCATATTAGCTGCTCTGCCTCAATTACCTAATGTGGAAGGTGTTCTAGAGCCAGAATTAATAGTAGGAGGAAAGCATAGGCATTTACATTTCCTGCCGCTCACTAAAGTTGCCATAATGCATTATTTCTGTACTCTCCTTATTAGAATATTATTGAATACCGGTAATAACACTGATCAGATATATGGCCACATGCTTGTATTGATGCAACTTGGTTGGCCACAAGAAGAAGCAATATTCATTCACATACTGGATGTTATTAGACAAAAAGGTGTGTTTAATTACCGCCTGTTCTCTACATTTATAATTCATATAGATTTATTAGAAGAGCTGTATTTCATTTGGAATGAACAAGGGAACAATGTGGTGCTTGATATTTTACCAAATTCTCAGCAGCATCTGGGACAAAGAAGAATAGGAACTCGTGGAGCTGATAAAGGCGTAAAAGAAGATTTCAAACAAGCAATGAAAGCACAAGTAGCCAGAAGTAACGAGTCTATATTAAATTTAATGATACAATTTATTACCTCAGAAAGGGCCTTCTTTTTGCAGGTAGTTTGAAGTTTGTGAATGAAGTTACTGTTAAGCAATGGACTGTAATAATTGATTGTTTGTGTTAAAGTTCATAATAATAAAAACACAAGTCTAAATAATAATCGATTTTATTTAAAATTAAGTGATAAATTGATAATAGTCACATATTAAGAACTGCCTTCATATGATCCTACTGCAAGCAAAAGATTACGTCGTGTAAAATGTAAACCCTTTATGGGCGAATTCTTTGTTGCAAATGACCTCAGTAAGAATTTATCCTCTTTTTGTACTGTTGTTGCACCTGCCTCCTCACCATTTGCTTCTTCTGTGATAGCATTGAAATCCCATAACTTTATGCTGCAGTCCAAGGATCCTGAAAATAACATCAATCTTTTTCAAAAATTCTTCAAGAGAATTATTTGTGGTTACAAAAACTGTATATAATAACCTGATGACAAAATGGTGCCATCGCGGCTGAAAGCCAATGCATGAATAGGAGCAGTATGCATTGGCGGCAGTAGGGCAGCGGGAGATCCTGTCGAAATGTCCCACACGATGAGCTCTCCGTTACCTCCCGACGCTAACCATCTCCCACAAACAGAAAACGCTAGGGTAAATATGGTAGACTGAAAAATAAATAAAATAGTTTTAATAGACATCCACTAGGGAGCCTTTTATAATGCAGCCTTTACAAAAAAAGCCGCCAGCATGTCGGCAACTCTGCAATTTTCGTACGTCGTTTAGTTGTCATGCTGCCGGCTATCGTGTGTAGGCTCCACTAGCAGTTCGTTTGAATAATAAATACCTTATGCCCAGTCATAATTCGAACTTGTGTTCCTGTCAAACAATCCCATATGCGTACTGTTCGGTCACTAGATCCAGTGGCCACATAGTTAGAATTCGGGTGAAATTGGACACACTGAAATAAACAAAAAAAATTATTAGTACCACACTGCTTGATTCATGCTTTACACTCTAGCAAATATTGGTTATTAATTCGTAGGTATCATAAAATCTAATAAATATTTTATATTATTAGTGGGTATCTAATGGTTTTGTTGTAGGTATTCTATTATTGTTAAAATTAAGGCCAGAAAAGCATTACATCAACATCCGATAAATGTCCTGAAAACATTCTTAATGGTTGATGATGGTCAGTAGCCCACAAGCGGGCGGTGCGGTCATGTCCAGCGGTCACGAAGTAGTGCCCGTGCGGGGACCAGCGCACGTCCCACACTGGCCACACGTGACCGCGGTAGACCACCAGGCATGTCCAGCATTGAAGAGACCATAACCTCACTGAAACAAATAAACGTTATAAAGTATTTCTTACAATAATTTACAATGATATGCAGATATTTATAGTAACAACATTTGGCTACAAACATTAAGTGTGCAGGAGTATTGTGGTATTTGTTTAGCTTGCAGGTACCGTCCATTATTTCAAATGACTTTGACCTTAATGATTTATCTGTTAAATGATATAGATATTACATACCAGTAGAGTCTTCTGAAGCCGACAGTAGCATTGTTTTAAAAGGATCAAATGCTACTTTATAAACTGATCCAGAGTGTCCATACAGAGTACGACAAGTTTCTCGATCTCTTTCTTCCATCATCCTTACGAGAACATCACCTACAATAAAGGTTTAATATTATTCACGTTAAGATCATTTTTATTTTGTGTTCGCTGATTAAAGTGTTGGAACCAGTGTGGTTAATTTAAACAGAAAAGAGTAAAAAATAAGCACATAAAGTTTATTACCCATAAACACATTATGTGATTGTGTTATGGGGTTAAAACCTGCACTTAAAATGAATTACAAATAACTTGATTTACAGACCTGCCTCCCTGTCTATGTCTATTAATTTTTCTGCAGATTTCATCCCACGTAATTTTACGGGAGTCAATGTCCACACCTAGATTATAACACTCTTTTATTAATAAGAAATGAGGTTCTAAACTAATGTAACTCAGGTATTTTTTTTCAATTATAATTCTTTTTTTTTATACCTTAATATTTGAGTTACTGAACCCAACAGCCAGTAGTGTAGAATCATCACAAATATCACTGCAAATGGCAGTATGACCACTGTTTAGCAGTGTGTAGAAGCAAATAGATGGAAGACTCTCGGGCCCCAGTTGAATTCGCTTTGAAGCTTCACGTAGAGCTTTGCCTTTTTCTATTTTATCAGTCTCCTTTCTGGAAATAAAAACTGCAATGTTAGTTTAACTTTTCGTAGTTTCAAAAAGTTGTTTTTTTATTATTTTGCATCTAACTTACAGTTCTGGCAAAGGAATTCTGTCATTTGGAGGAGCGTTGGGATCAGATTTAGGTTTTTTCATAAAAATGTGTTCTTTCTTCGCCTTTTTTTTTTTAGGTTTATCCGGTGTCTCCTCCACTTCCTCCTCGTCTTCCACAGGTGCGGGGAGCACTTGTATATCAGGCTCTTTTAACAGCCCATAGTACACCTTTGTGCGGTTTTCTACAAATAAAAACATTTATTTAAAAAAAAGTACAATTACAAGAGGAATCTATTATTCAAACTTTGGTCATATTCCTGAAAAATAAGAAGAGTACTAAACACGTCATACCATTTCTAGTGGCTTCACCAAGCAGTCCCCCAGTGGTAGAGCGCACCTGTGCTTGTGTCCTTCCGGGGCCGTCATGCACATCAACTTGGATGTGGTTGTTTATTATGTTAATTATTACAGTTGAGCTTTTCTGCTCTTGTAAAAAACGTTTCAACTGAGATGACGCATCTCTAGATAGTTGTACAACAAACTTGTTGGTGCTGGAAAACAAACATTTACTAATAAATAATCATGTAGTAAGAAATAGTGTCATTTTGGCTTCTAATTTAACATTAAGTTAATGTTTTCTCTATTACTTCTCTACTTAATAAAGACGTTAAATATGTCTTTCATTTATGCTGTGCTTAATTAGACAGATTATGATAATGTATTATAAATAAGAAGCAAATATACCTGTATATTTCAGCCAACTCATTGCCCTTAATTTGGTCCTTATGCTTTACTATGGACAGTCGTTTTAAATCTTCCTGATAATAATCTTCTTGCTCTGGGCCAAATTTTTCCAAGAAATTGACAGCATGTTCATTATGATCATATAATATTAGTACCAGATACATATGAACAAACACTGGATACAAAAGAGTTGAGAGCTCATGCTAGAAAAATAAAATTATTTCAAAACAATAGTTCTGTTACATTTAAAAATAGCCTGTATTAAAATCAACTTGGATTTCATACAGAAACTCAATAAGTATAATTATGTACCTTAATAATACGGGCAGCCTAGGCTACATCAAAAAGTGTGCTACACTGACAAAATGTATTCAGGAAGCTTAAGGCAAGGTTACCCGGATAAACAGGTTTACATAATGAGTGCCAGACAGTTACCTAAAATATTTAAGTTGCTAATTTGCTTCCTAATAGAAGTGCAACTTAATTATTTGCATTGTACAAACATTATTTAATACGCACCTTATAAATGTCTAGTGAGTTCTCAACAAACTTCTTCAGGTTATCGTAAGCAAATTCGTAGCTGTAGGGATCACTTTCTGTGTGATGCGAAGTAAGAATACTGGCTAATTCGACCTCAGGAAGATCTAAGTTTTCGAATTCAACATCTCCTAAGCTAGCTTCTTTTCTTAGAATATCTTCTGTACCCTGTAAAAATAAAAATATACATATAGTTATTGATGCCTCTCAGAGGTGGCAACAAGTTTAGAAGTTGTGTTTTTTAAATGACTAGCGAACGTCACGCGGTTTCACCCGCGTAGTTCCCGTTCCCGTGGCAGTACGGGGATAAAAAATTTATCCCCGTACTGCCACGGGAACGGGAACTACGCGGGTACTGGATAGCTAAATTATCAGTTAGTAACCTATGCTATATTTAATATAGCATAGGTTACTAACTGATAATTTAGCTATCCAGTGCTAAAAGAATTTTTCAAATCAGTCCAGTAGTTTTTAAGTTTATTCGTTACATACAAAAATAAATCCACTTTTTATTATTAGTGTAGCTTTATTACCTTCAAATTATACTTTCTCAGAAGCTGTAGTACAGCCAAAAGTGGGGTATTCTTCTCTCCCATTATTAGGCACCTTTACATACCACTTTATAAAAATTTACTCGGACTAAGATCTAGGATTTAGATTGATATCTTAGAATTTTATTGATTGTTTTCAACTTTCCCCGATGTGTTAGCGACGCGTATCCTTTCCACTGACGGATTTATACGTCAGTGATCCTTTCACACAGTTCACATGACAGTAAAATGACAGTGAGTGTAGGTGTCAGTGAGCGTCGCTCACTGAGCGAAAACCATGTGAAAACGAACGATGATTGAATAAATACCACAGAATAAAAACACTGATAAAAAGCCGGAGTTTTACTATAAGTGGCAGCACTAAATCGACAAAAGAGACGCTATGCGGACAGTAAAAGAAACTTATCACATGTCATCGTGCTTTCAATTAAGTGAAAAACGCAAAAAATGGATAAACGCAGTAAAGAAAAATATACTACTCTCAAACCATGTTAGAAACGCAAAAAATTGATAAACGCAGCAAAGAAAAATATTTGAAAACTGCTTGTTTTTGTTACACTCTGCATTGAAAAGGCCCTCAAAATCAACCGTCCATGCAAACATGCCAGAAACATTATTTTATACTTCACACCATACACGTGTTCTACTAGACTGCACTGACGTTCACACCGAATATCCCTCAACAGTTAATCAAAGACTCCACATGTCTGCTGTCACCGCTGCACCAATCGGGTCGTCTAATCTGAGTGATTAGACGACCCGATTGGTGCAGCGGTAGTGAGACTGCCTTACGTTTTTAGGGTCCCGGGTTCGAATCCCAGTAGGAGCAAATGTTTGTGTGATGAGCATGGACATTTGTTTCCTAGTCATGGATGTCTATATATAATAAGTATGTATTTACAAACAAAAAGTATATAAGTAGTATATCAACTATCTGGTGTCCACGACACAAGCCTCGTTGCTTAGTGTGGCACTAGGTGGTGCTGTGTGTAATGTCCAGTGATATCAAACACTTGAAAAATCACTTAACTATTTTATTTTAATTTATTTAGTCTTTAGAAAAATCTTAACGTCTTTACGTCTTCCGTCAAAATCTACACTCTCCATACTCTTTCTCTCTCACACATCTTCGCTCTCACTCAATCTGTCATCCCCACATTTATATATTTTATTTAGTTATTATAAACATGGTTATACCTACAATAAAATTTTAGTTGGCTGCACTCTTTGGTTTCCCAAGTTTTGTATACATGGTTTGAGAGTACCTAGTATTCTTTGGAAAGTAATAAAATTTTACGCTATATGATTTATTTTCATTTTTGTGGATGTATTGGTACATCCAGAAATGCAACAATGCATTATGATTAGCTAGAAAAAATTCCAATAATAATTTTCAATATAAAATTAATTGTTTACTTGTTAAAAATGTCAATGTCAAGTATTAATAGAGTACAAGATTCGGATTGGCGACGCCAGGTGGCAGCACCGTCGTTGTGCACGTTTTGCTTACAAAATGCGGTCTTGGAGGATGAAATAACCTGATTTTTGACAAAAAATATTTTTTTATTCAAAGTTATAAAAAAGAAAACAATAAATCATGTTCAGTAATGAAAGATAAACGTAAAAGAGTTAATTTTTTTTTTGTTGCTAAAATTGCTTTTAAAATTTAACTCACAACTATATAATCTTTCCAGTTATACTTCGTAGGTACGATGGCTCTAATGGACTCCACTGATAGTCTGTTTCTTTCTTTCGTCCGGCATGAGTCGAAAAATCCGGTCTGGCTCAAAATCCGGGCGAAGTCCGGTATTGGCATTAAAAATCCAGTCAAGACCAGATTTATCCGGTTAGATGGTAACCCTACCCACGACCGTCTCGCGCCAGTTTCATTTTGGCGTTTGACACTTGGTGTTTGGCACCGAAGAAGGGCGCAATATTTTGAAATTTAAATTTGGGTTGTTTTTTTTTTGTTTGTTTGAGGTTGATTGATAGGTTTAAAAAGCGTAGTCAACGCTCAACAGCTGACTTTTGGGACCTTAGGCATGAAATATTAAAAAAAAACAAACATCAAATAAAATAAAAACTAAATTTCTCGATTCACAAAAATAAAATCCTTAAGCTGGGATCATACTCGAAGTCACGAGATTGTAACCCAGCGCTGTGCCCCGAGACCAGCTGGCTTGTTGTAAACCGTGGCGAATATGTACAGTCCGACAAGTATTTCCTGGCGTGGCTGTGCGCCACTGTGCTTAAAACCAGTGTTGCTACTGTATAGATCTTAACCAAATACAGGGAAAACCAGCATTTTATTCTGTATAATCTCGACGATATCTTTTGATTGAACTTGTAGAAAATGTTTACGGTGTTTAAACGTTAGTGTAATTTAATATATCAATGGTTAGACACACACATTCCTACACGAGTTATGTGGGTAAATTATATCGTGAAGCTGCCAACACTTGCCAGTCATTGCCGCCACCCTCGCATTTACTGATTTCGGCGATATGATCGGCTCATTTCTTAACTTTCTTGAGCACAAAACGAATGAACTTTTATTATTGTCTTTCTAGAACCACTTTTGATCACGTGTATGCATCACTTTAGACTTTAGTTAATTATTTCAATAAAATGAGAGGTTTTCTTTCTGAGGATTAAAAACTTAGTTTCCAAGAACTCTATAGATGGCGTTGAACTTACTATGATAGTTGGTGCCAAAGCCAAAACGCTTGGAAAAAAAAACATTGTGTCACGTCACATACTCTAGTTAACTGACACTTTCATTTGCTAACATTCCAAATATAACCTAGTTTTCTCGCACTTTGTTAAAATCAGTTTTTTTAGGTTCCGTTCCTTGCATTATCATACTAACTCCTAGCGCCATCTATCCAGCGACTAGGGAAGAACTAAAAAGAAAATCCCTAATTTTGTACATCGTCAAAGTGACATTTCAAGATGACCATTTTTTTTTTCGTTCCAAAAGGCGCAGCCTGCCAATTTATACTGGTGGCATTGTAGATCTGCTGATGTTCGGGATTCCTGCATAGCTAGCCTACAACACTTCGATTCGATTGCCGATTCGGAAAGTCGTATCGAATCTTTTTGTGTCCGTTTCGACCTTTAAAACTAAGCGTTGCAGAGACCTGACGTTTAGGTATAAATAACAGATTGAACTTGTAAAAAAAATGTAAAAATATACAAAAAAATCCTAGGTTTATATTTTAGGAGCTGTAAGACTAAAACCCCATAGCCGCGCCATCGAAACGGTGAATAACACGTTATCACCGATATCTCACTGAAAAAACATCGCAGAGATCTGAAGTTTTTTGTAAAACACAGATTTGAATTTGTCAAAACTAATGAAAATACATACTTCAAAAAGTCCTAGGGTTATATTTTAGGAGCTGTAAGACTAAAACCCCATGGTCGCGCCATTGAAACGGTGAAAAATACGTTATCGCCGATATCTCGCTGAAGAAGCATCGCAGAGGTCTGAAGTTTTTTGTAAAACCTAGATTTGAATTTGTCAAAATTTGTAAAAATACACAAAAATATCCTAGATTTATATTTCAGGAGCTGTAGTACGGTATCGCTTATAACCTTCAAAATGTTCTGAATGTTTGGTTAGGGTGACCATGCCTTATTGCTTACAGAAAACTTCCACATATTGCATTAGAAATTATTTCTCAAGGATTACAAATTAAATTAAAATGGATACAAAACATTGTTTATATCTTAAAAAATCACATAATCATAGATTGCTATTTTACATATTTCTGACTAAATCACAAATTATTTACTTACACTAATATTTTTTTTTATATTATATTTTTTAATACGACTGTGAAGTATGGTTTGTTTAAAATTACTGTTTTTTTTTTAAATAGCTTAATCATCTATGTAAGACCATAATTATGTGTGTTGTCATAGGTTATTCAGAACTTGCGTGCATTTCGGTTTTATCATCGTCTTATCAAATCATTCTGGAAATACTATGCAATGACACTTATTTCTGGCTTAGTACATATAGGTATTTGAAATCCTTTAGACAAATTCAATACAATTACTTTTTTAATTTAGATGCTTTTTCAGTTAAGCAATGGACCCCTTCATTGCTTGATAGCTGAAAAAGCATCTAACTGATTAATCTGTGAATTATGTGTTCTTTTTTTTAATTAAAAAAATAAACTAAAATGAAACGATAAGACCATCATCATCATCATCAGCCTATTAATGTTCCCACTGCTGGGACACAGGCCTCCTCTGAGAGGGAATGGGCTATAATTCACCACGCTGGCCTAGTGCGGATTGGTAGATGTTACACGATGTCAAACGATAAGATACAAATACATAATTATGTTTATAAGAAATATACATAAGACTCTTCATTTTTATTTAATTTAGAATCCTTGAGAAATAATTTCTAATACAATAGGTGGAAAGTTTTCTGTAAGCAATAAGTCATGGTCACCCTATCGAAACATTCAAAGCGTTACACAGTGTACCGCGTAGAACATGCTAGGTGGACAATATTATTTTATGATATTTAACGATGCTTTTATATATAAGTAGTCATATTGAGGCATTATTAATAGTTTTTGGTATGATTTTGTAATAAAAAACAAAAAAATTATATAAAAACAGAAAAAAATATTTAAAAATAATAAACAAACAACAAAAATGCATTAATTAAATAAATACCTACTGTACAAACTAACTTTACCTAAACCTAATCATCATAATCATCATCAAAATCTTCTGGTGAATCGTCATCATTTTGTGGCAATGTGCGACAATATCATGACGTTTCCGGTCTTGATGCTACTATGGTCGGGCTTACAATTAACTTTAATACTTCTGCACATATTTTTTCCGGCTTTTTTCGGGGAATCTCACGAAGGCCATTGATCAAAGGGTCAGATGTTATTATTAACATGGACAGCAAGTCTCTATTCGTGGCAACACGTGAGCACTTGCGGGTGTTGTACTCCTCTTCGGAAAGCTGCCCAATTGGAAGCAATGCCGCTTTGATGACCTCAGTACTGTGTACTAATATTTTATGTACAGTAGCAGACATATAGTACCACGAATAGAGACGAAGGTAATGTCTTCTAGTTCTATCTATCTATCTAGTTCTTTGCCCTGCTGAACGCATAGCAATTTCGGCAGCAGTCACTAATTCACTGGCACTTCGAGATTCTACGAGATCCACGACTCGACGTTTCTTCGTTTTAAACGACGATTCCTCGAAATCTTTGCGAGGTCTTCCTGCAGATGTCACAGCCTCACTCGATGTCGAAGGTTGTGGGGCTAAAGAACTCACAGTAATCTTTATGTCTTCTTCATCCAGCCAAGTCTTATTTCTAATTAAAAAACGCTCCTTCGATTTTCCCGAAGCCAACCATTTGGCTTCAATCTTAGTAGAAAAGTTGGATATTTTCAACTTTATTTCTCTTTGGCTGCTTTCAGTAATGTCACCAAAGTGAAATTTTGAAGAAAGATAGTCATAAATACGCGACCTTTTATCATTCTTCGTGTTTCAACCACTCTTCAAAAAAGGCTACCCTTGAAATAGAGTAAACGTGTTCTGAAAAAAAAAAGACAAAAATATGTTGTACTGAAGTGTGCTGAACAATATGTGTATTTTTACAAACTACACGGTTATACCTACAATATATCTAAAAACTAGCCCGAATAGAGGCGAATCAATGTATTTCCTGAACGTTCAAAATTTTGTTTATGAAAAAAATTACGCAAAAATGTATGCATTAAGTTAAAAAAATGCTAAAAAATCATTTTAATAGATTCTGATAAAAATAATATATTAAATAATAGTACATACCCTCAGTATTAATATCCATCACAAAAAACTTTCACAATATCACTATAAACCACTATGAGATGTGCACAAAAGTGTCGCTAAATTGCAACTGATTGACCGGAACGCTTGCATTAAACTCATTACCTGACTTCTGAACTCTAGGACTCATCCGTTGAGCATTTGAAAAACAACTTTTTCTCGGAATTTGGAGTTTGGGGGTGTTGTTTGTGTTATGCAATTAAGATTTCCTGGAAATGAAAACTTGAATTTTGTCCACCTAGCATGTTCTAGGCGAAATACCGTGCGTTATTACAGGGTTTATATTATTTAAAAAAAAAACTTTTTTGCCTACTATTGTTAGTTCTACTTAATTAGGTTTTATTTACAAAAAAAAAAAACAAGCTACTTTCTTCGGTAAATAATCACGACTTATTTCTAAGCAATACCGTACTACAGCTCCTGAAATATAAACCTAGGATTTTTTTGGGTATTTTCATTATTTTTGATAAATTCAAATCTGTGTTTTACAAAAAACTTCAGACCTCTGCGATGCCTTTTCAGCGAGATATCGGCGATAACGTACTTCACCGTTACGATGGCGCGGCCATGGGGTTTTTTGCAATAACAACTTATAATATCGTCTTTGTGAAACTTTAAGGTGAAAGCGACAAGGTAGCCCGCGAAATTCAAATTTTCTTATGTTTTTTGCAATTTGCAGGCTAGTCCTAGGTTGTATGTTGATTAAAATATTGTTGGCGACTGTAAGACGTATGTAGTAACGGAATGATAAACATCAAAATGATCAATACAACCCTCCAAGTCTCCAAGTTCATAAAGGTCGAGGGATGACATTGACCTTGAAAATGTCATCAAGTCTGTGCACCAATATGGGGAGAATACACATGTCCATTAGTTTACGTTTTAAGGGGATGGGTAAATCGCTCTTGAATAGCTCTTTCGTGGACCAGTAGCTCTTCCAGGCGTTTTCCGTGCATTTTGTAACTTCTTTTTTTTGTCTTGTCTGGAAGGAGACTACTTGGCCATTCAGCCTATTTTCTCCCGTCTATGTGCACCTTGATCGGTGAGCTGTTGGTCATAGGCTTCGTCTTCGACATGTTCATCTTTAGTCCAACCTCAAAGTTTGTATTGCTGAGCTCTTGAAGCATCTCTTCCAGTTCTGCAGCTGATGAGGAAAAGAGGACAATGTCATTAGCGAAGCGCAGATTTGTTAACCTCGCATCGCCGAGACGAATACCTCTCTCTTCCCAGGCGGTAGGCAACTTTTTAAACACTTCGTCTAGGGTACTGGTGAATAGCTTTGGAGATAGCGGGCTGCCCTGTTTGACTCCCTTGAGAATTTTTAATTTTGAACCTCTGTACTGTCTTTGTACTGCTGATTTAAATAAGCATTCTATAAAAGGTATAACTAGGGATATTTTAAAAGTAAAACTTTAAAACTAGTGATATTTGCTGTATATAATATCTTTTGAAGAATGTGCAAATTCGATTTTTCAGAATCGTCAGATTTTTAAAATTTTGTGAAAGGCCACAATATGTTAAGAAATTTTGCCCTACCTACTCACTCAGCTATGAAGTTTTCATGATGAATGTGCTTGCTGAAAAACTTCTGGGCGGGACCCCTACCTACCTTACCTACTTAGTTATTCCTAAGTGCACAGGTGGTAACATTTCAGGTACCTAAAGCAAACATTAGGTACATAGAGTTAATGTACCATTAGGTAAATATATTAGATAAAAGTGTGACTCAGATATTTTTTTCCTTGAAATGGCTTCGTTATAGCCGTTAGATGATTCTCTGAAAATATTTCGTGTTTGAATAGGTAAACTTTATAAATACTTAAAAATGTTTTGTTGCCTTATTTTATCAAGAAATAAAACAAGCATTTTAAAAATAGGTGTTTATTGGATAAGCTAATAAACAAATGAATGTCGTTCTAATTGGTTATTTCAGAATACATGATATCAAATATGAAATAACTAAGTACAGGTATATACCTAGGTACCTAGTCAAATAAAATAATGAGATACAATCATGTCAAGTTGCTTTGTTCAAAGAGATTCTTAAGAAATATTTAGTTACTCAACATATGGTTCACACTAGAATTCTTTATAAAACTATGAGAAAAAATTCTAAAAGCAATACTATTACGTATTGTTTACCTAATGCGATGGATTTATGAAAACTTGTATCTAAATATCATACTGGTTTATAAAAACGATCAAATATTAAATTGAAGACAAGGATTTTTGCTTAGCAATTTATAACGCCTATGATCAGGTAATTTAGGTAATGAGATATGTCTCACGGATAATTTAATAAGTCTTTCTCATTAATTGAGAAAAAATATACTAGCAAGGACATTAGCGTTAGTCTTCCGTTTAGGAATAATAAACACATCTTAAGATATTATAAAGTAGTGCGTAACATTAATTGTTTATACTTAATTTAACACCGTAGCAAACGTACACTAATTTATTTCTGAAACACGTCAGTCTTAAGATCCGTCTATTATTACCAGTGTACTGACAAATATAACTATTTACATTACTAACTAATATTGCGTTAGGAGGTACAAATTGTAACAAGTATCGCATGAGTCAACGCGACTCGAATGGGGTTATTCAGCTCTTTGTTCTATCAGAATAGGTTCCTGTAACTTTTTTTTTTTTTTCGGATGGTAAATCATCAAATAACTTCTCCCGCTCTGGGCGGAGCAGGAGGGAGTGTCAGACTTTTACTGACTAAAACCCATCCATGTTCCTTCATCGCCCTTTGTGTTCCAGGGCCGCGGTATCTCTTTCGAACTGTCCCGCAACCCCGGCAGGCATCGGTCCTTACGGACCCCTTCCTATTGCTGACTCTTTTTGAGTTATAGTTTGACTGTAAAACTGTGAATAAATATATTTGTGGTTTTATCTCGACGCAGCGATACTTGCACGTTTTTAAATAGGGTCAGTACTAATGTCTCTAATACTACGATAATCTATTATTGGTCGTTGATAAGGTAAAGCTATTTATTTATGCAGTGCGTTTTTATCTCAGAATATTATCTGTATTAGGTAGTACTTATATTGTTTTCAGTCGCGTTTACCGTTTACTGTAAATATTTGGCGTTGTCAATGAAAGCTCGCAAAACGGCCGGCATGTAGAAAATTGATTTCCAAAAGACAGTTAGGATTTACGTTTCGTATTTTTCGGAAGGCCGCTCAATCCGCTCCAATACGAATACCTATACAATTTTGTCAGTATTAGGTACAAAGACAGTTTCTCGGTAGGAAAAGAGTACATTACCTATAACAATTTGTTAGAATTTACGCATTAAACATTTCAATAAAAACACACTGTATAACTGTAACAATATTAAAGTTTATAAATTATTATACGGTATTTTATCTTTATGACTCACTCAAGTCATCTTTAAAGGTACCTACCTAATAATATAACTACCTAAATATTCAATTAAAGAATTAGGTACTTACTGCCTTAAGTAGGTATATTTCTAGTCGCATTTATATTGATTGGATAATAATCAATATTTAAAAGCGTTGAGGATAGGTACATTACATACATACATATGTGTAAATGCATAAAACATGTAGGTACATAATCTCAGATCTAAAGAAATAAGTCTTCATTTATTTAGACAAAAATATCAAATCACATCTAATCGGACGATAATAATATTACAGGGTAAAATTATACGTAGGTATCTAAGTAGTAATTACACTAATTTATTAAAGCTTGATAACAATACTATTTAGATTGATGACCGCAGTTACGTTAGATGTTGGGGACATTCAAAAGAACTCAGTTCATCGAACTCGGTGCCGAACAATAACAATAAATGCTAGCAATCTTTCATGACTTTTATTACCGAACGAAAAATCCTTTTAATATAAAGTAAAATTAAGTTCACAGACTATAAATTTCAAGATACTAAGAGAAATTATTTTCTCAAACCTAAATCATATGAATTTGAGAATCTACGTAGTCTACCTATATATTTGCACAGCTTTAAAATTGTTCGAGCGAATAAAAACAGGGGTGTGAAAAACAAGGGGAATGACAGGGTGCTCAACCTGATTGTGGAGTAACTTGTTTACTCCGATCATGAAAATCAAGCTGTGTTTGTAAGTTGTAACTTGTAATGTATATATTGTAATTTTAATGCACATTTATAACGAGTTTAATCACTTGATACATATTTTTAATACTTTTTAAAACAATTGAATGTAGTCGCGTACCTTTTTACCTGACTGCGCGACGCAAAAGAATATTTTTTTTATCAGTCTAAGTATGTTTGTTTTTGCCTTCGTGGCGCTCTTGAGACCAAACACGTGAGCCGATTTTGATGATTCTTACGTAAAACGATTTGTCCTAATCTTGCGAGTCACTAAAGACATGAAAGTTATCAAAATTCAATAGAGCGACGACCAGATGCCATATTGTGAAAAAAAAAATGTTTTTCGTCGAACTACGTACTTTTACTTCCTGCACAAGGTCCCTTATTATCGTCCATATGTAAATTTAACTACCTAAATCAGTTATTACCAACCACCAACCAAACCACCAACTTTTTACCAGTATAGGTAGGTACTTCAAGTTCTTTAGATTTCTAATTTTATACGCAAAAAGTTAGTTAATTAAGGAATGGTTAAAGATATCGTAGTGCTAACAGAACAGTATGTTTACAAATTGATTAAATACGGTAGGTAAGTAATGTGTGGGTATTGTTGTGTCCCGGCCGAGATTGAACTGAGATAGATGACTATTATTTATTACTATTACTTACATCCTTGGCCGTGGCAACCCTCAACCTAGTGATTAACGCCATTGTTATCGTGAAGAGTTAGAAAAAAAAACAATATTTTGTTCACATGAGAAAATGAGTAGGTATTATGGTGTTACATTACTGTTGGAACATAACATAATCAACCTATAATGCCCGCAGGGACTATGGGACTGTTATCCACGACGCGTACCTAAATACGAGAAATTCGCTGGTACGTATAAATATTTCTGGTCTGAGCAAGTAAAGATCTGGAAAGCGTAGCATCTCGAGCACCGGGTTCGATGTAATTACAAACATTTCAACAATCAATAACCGTTTCAAAACTGGATAACACTGTCTTTCAAAAATTATCTTCATCTGATAAAATTATTTCAATTAAATGATAGATCCATAAGAAATCTATTGTTATGTTTAAAAACTTCTAGATGCAGGTAAGATAAGTTTAAAAATATTTCAGGAAAAGTTAATTTTTGAATGAACTATAGCTTTGTTAGTTATCCTGGGTTAGATTTAAAAGTCTTGACTTGAACAGTTGTGTGTGTCAAATAGTTTGGGTGCAACGTCTTCGTAGGGCGCGACGCGAGCAGACGCGAGGTCGCGCGCCACGCGCTCTGCGGCCCCCATCACGCGGAGCAAGTTGAGCCCCGCTAACTTCTGAAGTTCCTCTATGCTCCACCCCTCTTCCATCAACTCGGCGAACAGCAGCGGATACGACGACACGTCCTCCAGTCCTTGAGGTGTACTGTATGATAAGCATTGTTTATAAGATTAATGTCAGCCGCCGCGGATTAAGAATCTACGTAGGCACACGTAGACGTACAGGCCTATACAGTATGTATTATGTAGGTAGGCACTACCCGTCCCTAGCAAACCCGTTTCAGAATAATGTCAAGAGTCTGTGTATAAAAAATAAACCCTTTGAAAAATATACATCGTTTATGTAAACAACATCATTTTGATTTAAAAAGTTATAAGGAAGATAACTTCCGTAGGTATAACAGCCTACCAAACTATTAAACTTTTGTTCAAAGCTTTATCCTTTATAAAGCTTCATGCTTTTGGGATTTAGAATTTTATTGCTTTTGGTGCGGTATAATTTCAAAATGTTTTCGGTGAGGTACTGTTTCTAACGTAGTCTATTTTCTATAAAATATATCTGCCTTTTATAGGTTTTTTTGACCTGTTACGAAACATTAATCTTTCGAAACAGGTAAAAAAAAAACCTTTGCCTACCAAAACCTATGTCTGCAGAGGTATGTTGGAGATAGCTACATATCGCAATATGTACTCACTAATTAATGCCGTCGTAGCCCGCGCCAAGGCCCACACTGTCCACACCGGCTACATCCCTTATATGATTAATGTGTGCTGTAAGACAAAGTATCGGCTAATTAATGGGCTTCAGATAAAGTATTTTTTTTAATGTTACAGTTTTGGACAAAACGAACAAAAAATACGGAACAACCGCATATTTCGACACCTCTAAGGAAGAAAAGAAGGAGTAACATAGAAGACATGATAAGAGGAAGGAAGAGGGTGTATTAACGGGGATGAGTGTTATGTCTGCTTACCAATTGCATCTTGAACGGTCGCGGAGTCCTTACAAGTGAGGAATGACGTGTAGAAGTTGACCATGATGAGGCCCTTGTTAGCGGCGAGCAGGCGCAGCACGGTGTCGGGCACGTTGCGCGTCACGTTGCACAGCGCGCGCGCTGACGAGTGCGAGAAAAGCACGGGCGCGCGCGACACCGCCAGCGCGTCGCGCATCGTACGCTCCGACACGTGCGACAAGTCCACCAACATGCCCAGACGATTCATTTCCTTCACCACTATCTGTCCGACCGATCAATAACAATTTGTTAACATAAGATTGATGACAGGAAAAGAGGACGCCTAAAAAAGAAAAATGCGTGTCTTCTCCAACCACTTTAATTGAGTTTTTTGTCGGTTATTGGAGAATAAAAGCTGAAGTACCATAATACGCCATTTACATAAAGGACGAAAAAAATTGTTTTAAAACACGTCGGTATAAGCTATTGAAATGAACTGCAAACACAGTTCCGGCTGCTCCTGGCCGTTTGCATATTTATCATAAAGTAAGTCTCTATTGTTCCAACCGCTTTTGAAGTTCGTATGAGTTTGCGTTGCTTTAAATTAATTGCTAACTTCTTAGGACCTTTGTGGCTGTGAATTCAGAAAGCCGACGAATTTTGAAAGCGACAAATTTGTAGTTAGTTTTATAGTTTCTGACGTCAGTGTCAGCCATTTGCATTAATAGATAGCACTTTATTGTGTGCAGGTACATCCTTTATCCTAAATAACAGACTAATAAATGATTTACCGGGAGAGTTTCCAGCTAGACGGTATCTGGTATGCGTGAGTTTTCAGTAGCCAGTTTCAATTATTATAATCAGTGTGTAAATAAATGTACAAAGTAATAATCTCATCTGCCTAGCCTTTTCACAACCATGTTGGGGTCGGCTTCCAGTCTAACCGGATGCAGCTGAATACCAGTATTTTACATGGAACGACTATCTATCTGACCTCCAAATCCAGTTGGTACCTACGATACCCCGTGGTAATACTGGTTGTCAGATTTTCAGGCCACTGACTTCCTGTAACGACTGTCAAAGATGTACAAATGACAGCCGGGACCAACGGCTTAACGTGCTTTCCGAGGCACGGAGAAAACTTAATATGTCACCCATCCACGGACCAACCTAGGTAAGCACAGCTTAACCTAAAGGCCTGACCGAGCGGCTTTTGTTATTAGCCACGAGCTCCTCCCAAAGTGATCTGATAACCTTATTTCCGAGTTGGGTAACATAAAGCTTTTACGGAATCAAAGAGAAGTATCAAGAATAAAAGTTATCCTACCTAAGAGTGAACTAACAATAGATCGGTACCCGGTGATCGTAAATGATGGGCTAACAACCAGCCACTGCTTATAGTTTATAGCCATCTTAAATTCAGCACTGTTGCGCTGCCGTCTCTCCTATTAAGATAAGTACCGCTTGGGGTTGTTTCTTACGTTAAGAAAGTAGTAGCAACTTGTATTGCCACTTGTAACTTGTGAGCGCATGCAGATGATATACAGGGTAGTTAATAAAACAATTAAGTGAGCCGCTTTAGTCAGAACTGTTAAGTAGGATATGGTACAGTTGGCGAAAGAGATATTTGCACAGGTTAACATATTTCCTCAAACGTGCTTGGAAATTTGAGCATTATTTTGTCAACCTTCTTCGAGATACATCGATATTGCTGTACTGGCCAGATACATGCAACCAGCGGCCGGCAAAAGTTGTATGAAAATCCATATCTGGTCGTGTTTAGCCATTGACTTTGTTTAGCGGCCAAATAAATTACATAGTAAACTCATATATCTGTCGTGTTATTTAAAAATGGAACGATATTTTACTCTGAAACATGGCAACCAAGGAGGTAACTCGATCAAAGGTTTTATTTAAATTTCGAATTGGCTTGCAAATTAATAAAAAGCGGTCTAATGAAAAAAAAAAACAAATGAACTCTTCAACGCGAGAAAAAATATTGTTGATTGTGTGCATCATTGATTTAAAAAAGTAATTGTATTGTCTGAAACATGCTTGGAAATTAGACTTTATTTTTAAATAAAAAGTTTTGCCTAGGCAAGGTACTATTACTTAGTATTTCCTCGCATTATTTGAGAAAAGTACTATACAAACCTAGGCCACAACTAGGCATTGATGGACTTACGGTATGTGTGCCTCGACTTCGCCTCGGCCCACATTTACACGTTCGTCTATCAATGCCTCTGTTGCTGGCCGCTGCAGTAATGTACTATTTTGCTTCCACTATGCAAACTGATGCAAACAATATTTATATATTTGCTTATTAACTCTTTTAATAAAAGACTCTATAAACAGTGTGCTGCCAGGGACTTGTCTACTCAGGACAGGTAGGAGGTTGCAAGTATACTTATCTCGTTTTTTGAGTATATACTTAAGGTAGGTGCCAAGTCTGAACGTACGACGCGACGCAGTCTACGTTGCCGTTGCACGCAGTGTGCAGTTTAAACAAAAGAAAATATTTCGAAAAGTATCGTTGCAGGTAAACAAAGAACTGCTTTCGCGAGCAGCCCGAGTTCATACAAAGAGAAATATTGCGGTGCGCCAGGATGTTTATGATTATGGCACACTCACTCTACTCGACGTCTCAATCTTTACGGTTGCCTTCTGACTACTTAGCTACGTGTATTTTAATATTCTTTCGTATGCTCCAAGATTGCTCTTTATGAACACATATCTGTTACTCATATCCTATGCAAATTGCTTTGTTAATACTTTATATAGATTTCTTAAAGCCACGTCCGCTTGCTACAAATTCTTAATAACAGCCAGCATGTACCTAAGACAATAAATTCTCTCCTAACGAGCTACCATTGTATAGTCTGCAAAGAGGATTATAACTTCATCTAATCTTAAGAGATTTAAGAAAGAATTAAGGGGAGATAACTCACAATTTAAACCCGTAAGAATAATCAAAGTTTTAATGTTTCAGTTCTTTTCAATCTGCATTTTAGGTGTTTTATATAAATGGTTGAATTATTTTAGAAAACATGAACGAAAGCTTCTTTTGGAAAAGTAACTTTTGAGTTTTAAGATTAAGCATGTAATTATGAGTGTACAATAGTACATTTTGATACAAGTGGAGAAAGGCGAGGGCGTTATTGAGCCGAGAACTGCAATAACAAATAAATGTCCACGTGTCTCAAACGACGTTTTTCATACACTTTTGAAGAAATAAAATAAAAGAACGAAAAATATTTTTGTCATGAATTACTAGGAAACTGTGATTTTAATTTTGCTTGCTGCGCTTTGCTTTCGCCAAGTCGAAGGAGATGCAACAGCAGCAGCAGCACAGCCTACTATATATATTTTTTTATTTAAATTTAGATCACAAATAAATGTTAATTGTTCGTAAACGTTTTTATTTTATTTCAATAGTCATGATTTTTAATGATATTCTATTTATAAACATAATTTAAATATTTAAAAAAATGAACGCCGTAAAGATGCATACCTCTTTGCAGAGATTAAAAAAAAAATCACCGTTGACTATAGGCATTGAATCAATTTGGACTAAGTATAGTTATCTGTGGCATTTTTATTCCCGCACACATATAATACATTGCATATTGAACCTAATCGTAGTACAATAAGAACCAGTTTTCGAGAATGTGTATTAAAAACAATATTACCATAAACTGTTTCTCTGATATACACACACACGGATAGCAGAAAATAATCATCAAAAACATTCAGGTAACATTGCGTTAGTCCGTAAGCCAAGTAATAAAATAATTGGATTAGTAAAAGATAAACATGTTTATGCTCTTAATTTTGCTTTTCTCCTTTTTCATACAATAATGATCGAATACGTTAGTCGTAAGTTAGTTATCATTTAATTTGAATTGGTGTCGTAGACTTATTTAGAGAACCTGTAACTACAGGGTATAATGGACATATTAAACTCCACAAACTGTTACCATGAATTAAGTGTGTATGATTCTAATTTCTAATTTCTAGATCCACCAGCGCAAATAAATTTCGCGCCGATGGATGTCCCCACACTGTTTTTATTTTGCGTAGCATCGTAGCCGATCGTAGCAACGCGTAGCTCATCGTAGCACTCACCGTAGCAGGACTTAAGACTTCGATTAGAGCCTTACTACAAGCAATGAACCCGTCTAGAACCTTTTAATAAACATAATGGACTAGTTTAATCGTTGTTTTATGGTTTGGCGTAGCACCGTAGCTGATCGTAGCTATTCGTAGCACTCACCGTAGCAAGGCTTACTTCCCGATTAGACACTTACGACGCGCCTACAACCTGTCAATAATATAGTTTTATACGCTTTTTGTTTAGCGTAGCAGCTACGAGTAGCTGATCGTTACTATAGCAGGACAACCTTTCGAATTAGGAACATAATATAACCATAAATTTTAAAAACTTGTCTATATATTTTTAAACGCTTTTTACGTTTGACTTAATGCATAACGGACCAAAGCTACGTGGAGGTTTGAAACACTCCCCGCAAGTCAAGAACATTTATGTCTTCATTATTTTCAAGCCCTTTTTATGATTGGCGTAGCATCGAAGCCACACGTAGTCGTTCGTAGCACACGTCGTAGCAGAACTTAATTTCTCAATTAAATCCTTGCTTCATGCCAAGAACCTATCTTTTAATATATATATTTTTTTGTTTGGTGTAGCTTCTTTCTTGATTATATCATTCAGTGTAGCAGGACTTACCTTTCCAAAAGGTGTGAGTCCGCCTCGCGGCGACGGCTCAGGTTTATCTGCGGACGCACACTCGGCCCAGGGCGTGTCGCAGGTGGAAGTGAGCGTCAGGTATCGGACGCCCACTTGGTACAGCGTCCTCAGCACGCCGAGCGAGCCCCCGATTGCATGCCCCCCCTCCACCCCCACTAATGAACACAGCCTGTGGTTGGCGTGCGCCGAAACTATATCTGTGACAATGTAGACAATCGAAGTTACAACTATATCCGATGTTCAATATTTGTCTACACCTATGTTTTCCCCTTCGGGGCATACCAGCACGATGTTGTTACTATTAAATGCAAAGGAAAATATTCATGAATTGTTGAAAAATATTTCGGCAGCTCAGAAATAAATGTAGCAAATAAAAATAAAAAAACTAAATCTCTAAATCTCTGTATGTAAATTGAAATATTTGTGGAGAATCGAAAAACAAAGTCTAGAATCCTGTGAAAGATTTCAGTGAGTTTGGACTTTAATGTATTGTAAAAGGAAACCTAGAAGTTTTTTAAGTGTCTGATGGACAGTATTACCACTTGTGAAATAAATTGTCGAAGCAAGTTCATTCTTTTTTATTTTCTTTGTGATCGAATGGAGAGAAACACGAAGAAAGATCGTCGAATTTTTAATAAAGCTTGGGGACGCCAGGATTTTTTTTTTATATAAGTGCTTTTTCTTCATCTTTTGGTCCGAGGAAACAAAACATCAAACAGATTGAGCTTATATTGTTACTTTTGTTTTTTCAAACAAAATGTCCTTGGCACCCCGTGTTCCGTGTTTCACCTGGCTTTGATTTGTGTGCACAATTGCACCATTCCCCTCTGTCTTCGGCACGGTGCGACATTGTTCGCAATCCAAATTGTTAATAATATACTTAGCGTGATTAATGACCTGAAAGCGATAAGGAATTCCAATAGATGTTCTAGAGCCAAGTGTTCATCTTCATCACTCACACTTATACCTATCTGTGCTCCACGTGTCCACCCTGCTTTATATTACGCCGCAATGATAGATTGTATTGATATTAACATGTTTTCAATCTGTTGCAGTGTGATGTTAACATAATTATGTACAAATATTGTATTTAATTTAATGCACAAATTAATTCATCAAATAAAATACGTATTCATAAGCTTTAACGTGTTACTGAATGTAATATGAAGCAATTTAGAGTTGACTCTAAAATGTATATAATTGTACATTGACATTCTGCATTGCAGTAATCTACTAAATGAAGCGTACAGCTTCATTTCGTATATAGCAGCTACAGGATTTATTAAATATTTTTTTGAAATATTCACTACTCAGTTGTTCGTTAATTAAAGTTCCAGGTTTGCTGAAATTTACTGAACTTGAAAACATGTTTTTGTTTACGAATAATAAGGGAAATAAGTCTAAAAGCCGTTTATTTTAATTGGGTTCATTTGAATTATAAAAAAAACAATGAAGCTAAAGGAAATGCACGAATTAATTTAAACTGTTTAATTTTTTAAAGGCTACGAAGTGAAAACAATGGGTTTCTCATGCTAATACACCTTACGCATTTACATTTGTCCTTTTCCGATTGCCGTACCGTAGGTAGCTATGAAACGTGTTTAGGAAAGTAAGTACCTAGACACAAGATTTGTACAAATCACAGCACCTTCTCGTTTATCGGGTCGGGGGTTACCTTCAGCGGAGGTGCAGAGCGTCAGCTGCGGGTGGTACTTGTCCGTGAGCCTCTGTATCAAGTCGATCTGCTCGAACGTCAGCTGCACGGCGTCCCGGTGCTGCGCGTCACACGGCACGTACGCCGCCCAGAACTGGCGACAGAGGATCACTTTGACATACAACTGATTAAATGTCACGCACGACTTGAGCTGTGCTTGAGCGGAATTTCAAATCCCACAGATATAGCGATACAGTGAACCGACAAAGATTCCATAATGGAATCAGTGATGCTCATGGCAAACGTGAGGCCACGGGCGGTTAACTCGCTGCCACCACATATTGTATTATGTACGTTACACAAACACATCAATCTCGTGGAATTGTGCGATGGAGTTGAAACAATTAGCTCACTATCATTTCTGTTTGGGTTCATTGTACCGTGTCCATGATATAATTATAGTTGGTTTCATTATGACACAATCACGGATTTCATCTTTTAACTAAAATAACTGACTCGGTTAATATCTGCTGAGAATACTATGTAAAGTAACTGAGAATCGGTAGTCGATGAGTAGATTGGAATGTCTGTAATTGCTATGGGAAAATCAGAAAATTGCTTTCGCAAATACAAACGAAGTTGATTATTTTTGCCCTTTGTTTAAATACAAGTCCGAATGGTAAAGATAAACATTGTTAATTAAATATTGTTGGTAAACCTATACCAATATCTGTTGATGCCTCAATAATGTGGGCGTTATAATCCACGCGGCACATATTAATCTTGTTGAGGGATTACGTCGAAATGAGCCACTTTATTAAATGCACAATTAATTAAATCGTGCGGTTAAAGGAATTCGCTCACCTGTGCGGCGACTCGGCCCTGTTTCAGTCGAGGCAGGTCCGTGTGGCTCCACGAACTTGTTGCCCACGGGGAGATCGTCCGCAAGTCCTCGTCGAAACTATGCCGATTTATTATATTATTAGACGATTATTCTCATGTCGAAAACTGTGTGGGTGGCAAGAAACTATGTGGATATGTTCATTATTTTATAGTGAACTGATAAATTGGCTCAAAAAACAGAGAGTTAGGGAGAACCTACGTGAAAAGTATGCAACCTTATTTATACTCAATCCGCTTTAAATATCTTCATTCGTTCTAAAACTCAGTAGGTAAATATTTATATTTCAAATATTTTAACGACGTCTATCGTAGTATTTTTGGGACGGCTACAAAAACTAGAATTCCTAAAAAACAAGACACCCACACGTTGCGTTATGTTGACGAAGCATTATTGTCACGAGCAAGCTCATAGTAAAACATTAGACAAAATCTAACACAATGAAAAAAAACAATGTAGGTAGTTTTACGCCGCGTACACGCCTCGCTCATGCACGACAATCGTTTATGAAACGCACGACATGAGGGACGAAACGCACGACATGCGTCCATGAGACGCACTGACCTCATGAATGATACGATCATCAGACCCTAAGCCACAACGAAGATTCCTTTTGGTTTTTTTCCACAGGTCCCACTAATTAGACCCATGCACCTAGTCCTGCTTGTAATTAAGTTTTATTTAATTAACAGCAGTTTGTGTTTCTGTTCGTAACAGTAATAAACAATCTATTAAAGGCAGACTGAAGTGAAGAAAAATCTAAAGTTTGATATTGGCCCCGCGTTACGAAATTCTTAAATTATGTGGTTAGAATATTTAAATAAAGAATTTGTGTATATTTTTATTTTGATCGCTATTTGAAATATGTGTACAACAAATTGTAAACGAGTTCAATGATTCATCTGAACAGAAGATTTTGTAAACAATTCACTTTTAGAATAGCTAAGCGTAATACGACAACAAAACTTTTATTTACATACTTTCGTGTGGAAATGTAAGCGGATTTTAACATACGTAAAACTAGAAAAATCTAGAAAACACTGGTAGCAGAATCGAATCTCGCACCGCACGCGTCGCCAACGACCTGGCACTGAGCCAGACGTCTGTCAAGAAACATTTCAATTCTTTACGAAACGTGTGAACTATGATTTCGTTGTAAGTGCTATTGAACTGAAGCCTTGAATACGTAATGTGCAGATTACCTCAGTCACTTAGAGGGCTCCTACTCGGGAGATTTTAGAAAAAAATGTCCTAAATCTTTTTAAATTGAACTGCTTGACGTTACCGTATTTTTTCCATTATGTAAGATTGCACGTTTCGCATTTTATATTACAGGCTTTCAAGTCTCAAACATTTAAATCAGTTCGGTTTCCATAATATGTTATCCTCAAACGCTACGCCGCGCTGTGACTGACCGACGTGACCAAATCCGGTTCGGATGTGTCGGTATGTTCAGTAGTAACACCCACATTCAGCTAATCCTTTACACGTATTTTTTTGGATTTACCGGACGGACCCTTTACTTAATCTGGATGTAAGTGGAGGTGCTTAAATCCTCACCAGAGTATATATGTTCTGTGATCCTCACACAGTGAGTTATTTCTGGGAATGTTACCTGTATAACTGCAGAAAATAATGCGTATTAAAGAAGATCCTGCTTCGATCTAAGTGCGCTTTTACAGTGCTCCGACAAAGTGGTGATTAGCTAGGAACTCTGCACGTTACAGACTACGCACATTAATGGCTATAGAACTACGACGGACGGGATATACGATTACACAAAGTAAAGTTCACCTTTATTCCTTGCTGTTAGGGATGTGCCATAGCTTCAAAAATTACTATCGATGTCGATCTAGTGAATTTTTTAGAAGCTTACTTTTTACATCTAATATTTTTTATTGACACAGGGTTTATTGGCGGAATTTTATATCTAACGAATAGTACACTGCTTGTCATAACCAACTCTGAACTTGGTCGTTTCTTGCCGGTTTTCCACATGTTCAAACCGTTTTGGTATTCAGACTAATATTAATCGAATTCTTATTTCATGTTATCCCAACTTCCTTTAAAACTTATTTAAATTCCAACATTGCACATCTCTAGTAGCTAGTAACGAAAGCGGCATTACGCCTCACAGATTTCGTTAGCTAGTTTTAAACAGTTGGGTTCAAAGGCTTTTACATTGCACTAAGTGGATTGATTCCCCGCTCATCTCTTATGGGCACCCTTACTGCTGTTACATATTTGTTTTAGTCCGGTTTATTCAGCTCTTTGTTAATACTTACATCCTGGTACCCAAGCACCTGATCCTTTGTTGCGTGTACGTGTGTACCTTACGAAATAAAAACGAGGACGACTTCAAAAAACCCTTTGAAAAATTCTAAACAAGATTTATATAATTTCCTAAACAAACATCGGTATCCGTTACGCGTACGTTCGTAGTCGTCATAATTACTTTTGGGGCATCCATTGCTACGTCTAGCTATGATGTACGGTCTTTTATGTATGTTGTGTTATACTGCCGGATAAAGGAAAATTAAGCATGAAATAGGATGACAGGCATACGTACTTAAAATCCTTAATTCTATTGTGTAGAAACTTTCTTATGTTCCATGGTAGATCGTTGTGGCCGTCTATGAGTGGAGTGTCGTGCAGCAGTCGTTCAGCAAGGCGCAGTCTTTCGTGCAGGGGTGCTCCGGGTGGGGCCCGCAGCGCTAGGGGCCCGGCCACACACGCCGTCCCAGCCACCAGCACAAGGATCGCCACGCAGCACCAACGCCGGTGCCACACCGATAAACCTACACATTATTTGTTTTAGAAACTACTTAACAAATACCGAACTCCAAATTCTACCACTCATTGAGATATTCAAATGTTTATTCAAATATTCCAGCATTTGTTTTGAAAAGGGAATCGTTTTGGGGCAAAAGTTTCACTTATAGGGGCCAAAAGGAATTATTTTGATGAATGGTCGCGGAAATTACATAGCCGTGCTGTTGGAAACATTGTATTATAAAGTAATTTAGGTATTTGATGTACTGAATTTGGTCTCCCTGATGACCTAATCCAATGGAAATCTGAAATTCTCGACAAAAGGGTGAAACATTTAGACTTAAAGCTCATCCAAAATGAAATGTAAAAACAAGAGCAAACTGATAGGCTTTGTGAAAATTCTATAAAAATAAATTGGGGTCATAGCAATCGCTCGTTACTGTGCTTCCTATAATCTTCCTGTCAGAAGCAAACTTACTCGATCACGACGTCGAGCGCCCCGGATGCTGCAGCTTAGCTACATGTTTAGAAACACTATTGGGAAGGCTTTGTGAAATAATAAATATGTCACAGCAGTAAGTTGTATTAGCTACTGCTACTTTCAATTCGCCACTTATTTTGGTCGTTTTGACATTGAGATGTGGTGTTTATTTTAGTTTTAAGTGAGCTTTTTTGCTTATCAGAATAAAAAAGTGAATCATCAGGGGGGTTAGGCAATGGTAATAAAAGATGCACTAACGAGAAGAGTTTCCAGTGGTGGTGGAACTGTGGCTGGTGGTGGAGGTGGTTCCGGTGGACAGCCACTGCGGCGACTTGCATGCGGTGCACGACGCCACGCGGCCGCCCTGGCCGCGCTCCGTCACGTCAGGTGCCGGCGTGGCACGCTTCTTCCCCTACGCCATTACTACGCTTTAGTTCAACCAACACGCTCAAACACGCTCCCTACTTAATTCATATGCTCAATTTAATGTTGTTCAGTGATCAGCCGCGGGGCACACAGTGGCAGGCAAACACCAGCTGCCGGCCGCTCTCTGCGTACACCCGCGATCGACGCGCCCTGCATACATAGCTAGCTATTAGTCCCGTTGGCAAGGACTATTGTTTGCTCTGCTTATAATGCGGTTTAAAAATGAAAATCAGGTTTATTCCAGAAATCCCCACCGACAAATTCCCAGCAGTGGGGATTGTATTTTTTTTCAGAAATCCCCACTACTTAAATACACTTAGCTTAGTGGGGATTTTGGAAAAATAAGTAACAATAGCCACCAGATGTTGTTGTTTCTAAATTAATAACGAATAACAACTATCAACTGGTAGGGATTTGTCGGTGGGGATTTCTGGAATAAATCGAAAATCAGATAGCATGCGGACCTTTTTATTTTTTAATGATTAGAACGTGAACCCCGTAATTGTTTGCGTCACATTACTCGCTCATTTTTTTAGGATTAGGTACAACTACATTGTAATATTGTGTTATTTTGATTGCTTAGGCAGTAGATATTTTTATTATATTCTTTGTTACCGGTTTCTAAAATATTTATATGTAATAAGTAATCTCGTACAAGTACAGTGTAAGTATCTACAGATTCCTTGAAAGTGCTCAGTACCTCCGTCTTGGTAAATGGGACTCAAACCAAACAAAACAATTTTTACGTTTTTTTGTAGTGAAAACTTCTTTAGGCGCGTTGAGCACTTTTTGGGTGAAGGAAAAACATTGAACTCATCGTCACGTAACGTAACGTGCGGTCACGCTTCGTAGCTGTTCGTAGCACTCGTAGCATACGCTACGGCGTAGCACCACATAGGCATGCGCGGGGCATAACCAGTGCTACGACTGGGGCGGGACCTGTGTACTTTTTTGGCATCGTTCACACCAAACGTATAGTCAGCCGCCGACATCGCAAATGTTTGAAAAACAAAAGCGAATCAGTCGGCGGCTGAAGTAAATTTTTCGTACATTTTGTTCTGGATACTCACAGTCGGCGGCTGACTATACGTTTGGTGTGAACGATGCCTTTGTTTTCAGTTCTATCGGCAGTCCCCAAAGACTGCTCCGATTTTTTAATGTTGCCTCACGCTACGAATTACAACACACCAAACGTATAGTCAGCCACCGACTTCGCAAATGTTTGAAAAACAAAAGCGAATCAGTCGGCAGCTGAAGTAAATTTTTCGTACATTTTGTTCTAGATGCTCACAGTCGGCGGCTGACTATACGTTTGGTGTGAACGATGCCAACTCACAAACAGCCACACCCGGAACAACTCATCATCTGCTTAGCTTTTTCCCAACTACGTTGGGGTCGGCTTCCAGTTTTACAGGATGCAGAGCGACTGACTACCTGACCTCCACAACCCAGTTAGTACCGGGTAATACGATACCCCTTGGTAAGACTGGTTGTCAGACTTTTTGGACCTCTGACTACCTAACGACTGTCAAAGATCTACAAATGACAGCCGGGACCAACGGCTTAACGTGCTTTCCGAGGCACGGAGGAAACTCTGTATGTAATGGGTGGTCACCCATCCACAGACCAACCTAGGCAAGCACGGCTTAACCTAACGATCGACCCGAGCGGCTGTTATTATTTAACCACGAGCTCCTCACACCCGGAACAACTATTATCTGTAATATTTGTTCCGTGCGGGGATCAAACCCGCGACATGCAGGGCAGCAGTCAATCTCAGCTACTGCGGCAACTGAATCATAAAAAAAATATGGAAAGAAGTCAATAAACAGGCCAAATTCTAACTACATATTCATACAAATATCTTTTTTAATAATATGTGATGGGCACTAAGTACCTACTTTACCAAATTTATATGACAGGCATATATTAACATTTAAGCACCGATATTCTCGGCAAGAATGCACCTGCACATAATTTCCTACTATTACCCTCCAAAGTCCTAATCGTTAGATAATGGTTCATTATCCTTTTTGAGTGCGCGGCTATTAGCGACTGCTCCAATTCCTGTAGTGCGAAGCGCTCGCCTTCCTAACCGCATACTCTAAATTG
This sequence comes from Xestia xanthographa, assembly GCA_905147715.2. NCBI lineage: Eukaryota > Metazoa > Arthropoda > Insecta > Lepidoptera > Noctuidae > Xestia > Xestia xanthographa. The sequence continues at coordinate 15,360,393 of LR990655.1, read as the reverse complement.
GTGCCCCTATATACAGCAATGTAAAGAGCGTTTTAATAACACCTGAACTGTAATGTTGAAAACCTTAAGAGGTGAAAGCTTTACTCTAAAATATATGTACAAAATTATATTTTAGCGTCTAGTTCATTTTAAGACAAAGTAACTCGTAGGTGGCATTCAGGTTCAGGTATTCAAGCACATTCAAGTCCACGTAAAACGATGCTCAATCTTGAATTTTGAAAATTGAATCGAAACTAACAGATTGTATACCTACTGTATACGTACGTAGATCGTTCGAGGTACTCATCAAGTTTTAAATTATTCATGTTTGAGCATCGTTATAAAATACACACCTAAGATTTGGCTCTTGACTTATACGACTTATGTCAATAAATCGTTACAAGTTAGGTTTAGGTTTCATAATTTGAAATTTGAACGTTGTGGGATTCGAATCCATAATAAAATTAGTCTGGTTATGATCCGTTATTTCTATGAAGGAAGGCAATTAGTCTAAGCCCACACCAGAAATGGATAAAAAGAATGGTTAAATGTTTTTTTTTTTGTTGAGGTGCTTGTTGCTTTGTTCTTAAAAAAGTTTCGATACAAAAAATATCATGTTCAATAGTACAAATAAATTAATGTACCTATTGCTTGCTCATTTCATGCAACTTCGTATGTAGATAGATAATTTTAACTTGTACGTTTTTAATAAATCAAACTTTCACTCAAATATAACTTTTAACTTTTGTTTTCTTTGTAATAAAGAAAAATTTGAATTACCCATTTTGTGCGTGGCTAAAACGCTATCCACGAAAAGCCAAAAAAAAAAAGAAACCTCATTATTTTAGTCTATGACCGATCGCCATTGTTAGATGCGCTCATAGGACAACTGATTAATTTTTCCCGCCATTGCGAAAATTTTTTCACAATTCGTTTTCACTGTTGAAATTATAGTTAGGTATTTATTAATTAAAATGTCTACAAGTACTAGTTATAAAGAAAATAATTTATGTTGTACACCGCCCGATATAAGATGTGAAGCCCTTAACGTTATGGAAAGTTTACTACCTGAGTCTCCTGATACTCCAAGGACAAAAATATCTATTATTTACTAAATAAAATGATTTTTCAATACACTTCCTCGAAAACTGGTCCTTAACGCACTACGATTAGGTACAACATGCAATGTATTACACACGCGTGCGATTTTTTCCACTTTCCCGCACGTGTGCGGGAATGAAAATTGCCACAGATAACTATACCTATACTTAGTCCAAATTGGTTCAATGCCTATAGTCTGAGGTGAATGTTTTTTTTTTTAATTTTTGCAAAGCACTACGTGTCTTTACTGCATAAATATTTTTTGAATATTCAAATTGTGTTTATAAATAGAATATCATAGATAAACATGATTATTTAAAACTAATAGTTACTTTTATACACAAATTAACATTTATTTGTGTTCGGAATTCAAAAATATAAAATAAATCTATTTTTTATATTAGGCTGTTTAACGGCTTCATATCATTGCCTTTTTTCAACCTGGCGAGACCAAAGCGCGAAAAAAAAAGAAAATTTAAATCATAGTTTCATAGTTCGTGACAAAAATATTATTCCTTATTTTATTTTATTTCTTCAAAAGTGTATTGAAAAACGTCGTTTGATACACGTGGACATTTGTTATTGCAATTCTCGGCTCAAAAACACCCTCGCCTACGGCTCGGGTGTTATAATTCCGCCTCGATTGCAATAACAAACTTTCTCCACTTGTATCAAAATGTACTATTTTAGTATTATTTTCTTCACAAGTGTGTTAAAAACGTCGTATGATACACGTGTTTATTGATGATTACCGTCCTCGGCTCGGGTCTCAATAGCGCCTCAGCGATAATCACCAACATTACACACTTGTACCATAATGTACTATTATATGTATAACATTATCCGCTAAAAACCCTCCAATTAAAAAAAAAATGTCTTGGATATGTTTTCAGCAAAAAATAATTCACGTAACTTTACAGGTTTTTTCGTGTTTATGGGTAGATATAGACTTAGGCCGGTTTTAGTGCTCGACCGACCGTCGCTTCGGTGCGTACCATCGTTCCTGACGATACGCATAACCGATCGTCAGTTTGTAACGTTCAGTGCTCTCCTGACCAACCAAACTAGCCGGACTGGTACAGTCACAAACTCGTACACGAAACTTAATGCTGAAATGATACGGGCAATGTAACATTGACAGGCTTCGCAGAACAACAGAGAAAAATATAGTTCTCAATTTTTACTTACATGTGTGTCGTAGAAAATGGAAGGCAGTCTGGTATCCTGTGGCGCCTCGCAGGTGCAGAGTGCGTGCGCGCCGCGCGGCCCGCCCAGCCCCATCACGTCGCCCTCCGCGAACGTTTGTGCGTCGTCATCCACCAAGTCGCTGCGAGTACTTCTCGACTCCATTGTGCTCTCGTCACGCGTCCAACTCTCCGATAATCTATCTCTATATCTTTCACTTGGAAAATCGTTGTATGACATTTGCCTTTTAATGCTTTTACACCGACTACGATTGTCTAGAGTAGAAAATTTCGTTCTTTCTAAACCCGGTGAGTTTCTAGTAAGGAGTATATCGTTATTATCAAAACTCCTCATCTTCACCATTTTGTGTGAGGTTCGTCTATTTATATCTGAACTTACATTATAATCTCTCAATTTATCAAAACATTGGTCCACATTCCCGGAAAAATTAGCGTAGGTAGAAGCGTTGCTTTTCATGTCATCCTTTCCTTGATAGCCCGAAGAGGTAAAAATACAACTTTGGCTGTTAACTCGCCTTTGTGACTTGTCTGCCAGTGACAACATCGATGCCTTCTTGAGCGAGCTCGTCGACCCTGATGTTATCTCGGCCAGTTGGACAGCGTTTTGATGTTTTTTTGATATTGCCTCGCCGCCCATCTTTTTTAAGTTAGATAACTTCCTTTTTATCTTTTGCACGAGTGTATTTCTAGGATCGTAAGATATTAACTGTTTTGAAATGTAGTTTGACACCCCAATAGTCCTACTTTTGTTGTATTTCCTGTCGAGGCTGCGATGTGATCCGATTGTGAGCTGACTCCGGCCGGTGTCCCGTTTGATTCTTTCCAAGTCGTAGATGCTTAGGGTGTGGCCTCGCTGATCGACATTTCGATGACAGTTCACAAAATTGTTTTGTTGCACATTGCAATTGCAAACTAAATCGAATTCATGTTTTGATATGTGTTCATCTAGACATTGTCTCTGTGCGGCGAGGGCGAGGCAAGCTTCGCAGTCGACTCCGAGCAGGAGTTCGAGGCTGGTGTTTCTGATGAAGCCGTCGCTGAATGTGCGCGAGCGGAAGTGAGCGGCGTTCTGCGTGAGGCGGGTCTCCCAGTCGGTGGGCGGTGCGGCAGTGGCGGCGGGCCCGCTAGCCTCGCCGTCCACCATGGTGGCGGCATCGCGGTTCACCGTGATGACACGAGGCTGCCGGAACACGCGGCTGTCGCTGCGCACCGAGCTCCGAGACGGCGATGGCGATGGACGCTTGAAGCTTTCGACTTGAATCATTTCTAATGCTTTGTTGTATGCGATGTGAAATATGATGCAACTGTAACAAACAATTACTTGAACCATAGTAGATTTAGTAGAGCACAGTAGATTTTATGTAAAGAGAACCGATAAAGTATTTTCTTGTTCACGAGAGCATGTAAACAATTCTACCAATGGTGTTTTAGTTACCTTACAAAACATATCTATCGAAAGCGCGGTCAGTTTCAAAGTTACTGGCAAACACTGCGTATGGAACGTGATGCGAATTCATATTGAAATCAGATCCACGAAATAAAAACACATATCTTATCAGCGGGCCTGTCGGATTAATAATTCAATATACCATAAATACATGGTTTACATGTATGTAGATATCTGGACTCATAAACAATCCCTCCATTACTCTTGTAACTTTACTTGGGCTGCTCTCGGTTTGGGGGAGAATAATAAACACGTGTAGTCACAGCTTAATGAGTGATGACACAAAAAGTGTTGAGTTACCGAGATTATACCCAACTTTAGGCCCGGTAACAATGAAAATAACGTGAACCCAGTATATTATTTTTACTAAAAGAAAATATGAAAGAATACGTTGTTACATTAGCTAAATACACTTTTTATGTAAAATACGAGTTGTTTGTACATAGACAAGGGCCATTAACGGCAGCGGATATCATAACGATCTGTGAATTCCAAAGCCGGGTTTAATTGTTTATTCTGTTACACACCAAACATTTGAGGGCACGGATAATCTCCAATCCAATTTAGATGATTGGCTTAGTATGATACGCAATAAATAGCCGAATGTACATTTTATGAAATGTAGGATGACAGCTACGAGTATGAAGGATAATTCGTAATTTCATTCTAATACTAGCTGTTGCCCGCGGCTTCGTTCGCGTGGCAATTTTGATGTGAATGTAAGTACGAACAAGAAACTTTTAAAATCAATATTGCTTACCTCCCTTATCATACGGCATGATAATATGTAGCCTAAAGCTTGGTTTACAAAGAACATTTTTTCTGAATTTCAATTCAACCTATCTTGTAGTTTTGGCGTGAAGCCGTACCATACACACAGACAAACATATAAACAGACTAAAATTCTAAAAAGTCACTTTTACGTTTTTCTGACAAAAGCCACTTACTTTTTCTCGAAAAATTTCAATGTACAGTTTTTCTTTAGTTACTGTTTTATCTATACTAATATACTAATCTATAATCTATAATAATATTATAAAGAGGTAACATTTGTTTGTAAGTTTGTATGTAGGGGGTAATCTCCGGAAGTAATGAACCGATTTTAAAAATTCTTTCACCATTAGAAAGCTACATTCACCCTGAGTAACATAGGCATTATATTTTATCCCCATAATCCCACGGGAACGGGAACTACGCGGGTGAAACCGCGGGACGTCCGCTAGTTATATGTAAAGATTAAGTCTATAGAGAATGTTAGAGGTTATATAATTATATTGTTGCTTCATGCTGGAGTGTGGAAGTTAAAAACTTTTGAGCGAAAAACACTTCTAATGATAATGCGCCCTAAACTTTGGAATTTGATTACAAGTTGAATAGCACGCGATCATAAAACAGTCAATCTATCAATTAACCGGCGTAATTACAGGCTCGTGAGACATATCAGACACGATGCTTCTGGTACTGCAGGCGTCTATTTTAACAGCGGTGACCATTTACAGGTAACCAGGTCCTTAACTTGAAAGTCGTGTACTAACATAAAACAAGATCCTTATAGAGTACTTTTATAAAACAATCGAAAACACCACTACTAACCAAGTAAGTGAATAATAGTCTCGCCCGTGATTTTTCAAAGTTTACATATTTTTCGCTTCACGCCGTGGTCTGCATAAATATAGCCACATTTGCCTGCACAACAAATGAAGGCAGCTGCCTCCAACTGAACTCCGTGTAAATTTATTTCTGTTTTAAATGACCCGAACTCTGACTGCCGACCCTTGGTTTCGTTTTTTTTAACGTTTACTCTACCGTGTAAGTTTTGCCTGCTACTGTACTATCGAGGACACTCCCGCTTGACCACCACTAAGCTCATTTTTGCTTGCACTCGCAACATAAAAACGCTCTCTAGCCCCAACCCGTTGACTTTGTGTAGAAAAAATGAATGAAAAGATACCGAATCGGCCGAGCGCATTGACGACGCACGCCAAACGAGAGTTATTGTTTTTTTGCGCGCCAAAGTTGACGCTTTCCTAATAGGCCCAAACTTTAAGGGGGCGTGGCTAGGCGCCTCCGCATGATTTAAGCGAAAAAAAATTAAAATGGTCAGGCGGAAAAGACCCCGATAGTACCTAATTATACCTACGAGTACAGTTTCGTTGTAAACGTGGAAAAGGTTGTTGTTGTGATGTAATTATACTTCATTATTGTCTTCATCCACATTTGTTTTTCGTTTTTTCCATGAAGATAATTCTACATTTTCTGAAGAATATAATAAAAAAATATATTTTACCCTTACTAAAATGGCATCAAAACTAGGTATTACAGAATTTATTTCATTTCAAATGTGAAACGTAAAACTGTGAACATTTTGAATTTTAAAAGAAACATTTTCAAGTGAAATCGCTGCAATTATATCTGTGAAAAGAAACATCTAATTTTTTCAAAGTACCTCTTATACGTAGTGATCGGTACCGCAGAGGTACATTGCTAGCAGATAAAAAAAATAAAACTTGTTGCGATTGCGAGTACACTACGTAAACAGACATTTTCCATTTTGTGGTGTGTTCCGAACCACACAACGAACAAGTACGATCAGTAACTTACGTAACTTTTTTTTTGAGTATGTTGGTTGACCACTTATACGGCTCCGATCGCGCTCTACAAACACCCCTTGTCCGATCCTTGTGACAAACAAGATCCACAATATTAACAACTTAACAGCCAGTTTAAATCACCATTTACATTAAAATTGTTTTAGTGGAAAACTTACAAAGATATGCTTCAAGCTCTAATTAGTTTTCTTTACAATTTTAACACAAAAGAGTGCCTGAAGGATACCTCGACGTCTTTTCGATGGTATCGGCATGAAGTTTGGTGTAATTATAGAATGAAAGAGCTTTTCTTTCCTCTATTTTGCGTAAGTTGGTCCCAATTGCGTAATTTAATTCCTTTTTCGTGTAAGGTAAGTTGGGTATATTAAAGGGACTAGAAACTGCGATTGCCATTGTTAGGGGAAACGCGCCGCATTCGCAAAAAACGTCTCAATTGATGACACCGACCCTGCAGGTTGTCTTTGCTCCAACCAGATTAGAAGCTAAACTTGTTGTTTGGGCTTATCCTAATTGGATTCAGCTGTCAACAGTAGAAACAGTTTTTAAACGACTAGATAAAAATCTTTCTTGTGGCCATAAAAATCTGTCTTTTCATAATGATGTAGTTTGGAGCTTGACCAAGTTCCGCACATATTTAAAAATCCGCAGCGGCTTCGTATTCAGGATGGTGCCGGCGTGCGATCATAAAGCGGGTGTGTCGGGTCAGTTATATTGTTTCCGTCTCTCTATAGAACATGCCTGTACGCTCCGAAAACAAAAGTGGAACTATTCCGGCGAGCGAGTACAACGTGTAAACACGACGCCAGCCGAGGACATATTGGGGACACAACAGGAAGCAATTGACGAGCGCAAACATATCGGGCCGCCATTAGAGAAGAATTACATTACCTATACTTCAACAAATGTCGCCTAGTGACTGCGTCTGGTTTGATAGAGTTTATAAACTTTCTAAACAAGACAGTTCAACAAGTAAGTCGGTCTAGAATCAATCTCAAAAGATAAATTCAATAAAAGAATTACAAGCAAAAAGTATCCCACAATAGTTAGTGAATCCAAGTTATTCCATGTGAAAATCGTGTCCTAAATTTCAATAGTTGTGTACCAGTTCTCGGATACGATAGCGGTGACATTTTCGATGCTCGCGATCCGCGAGAACTGACTGCCGACGTCGAGGTGAATGGAAGATCCGTACGAGTCGTACGAGACGAGACGCAGCCTCCGCGGACGACGGGAATAAGCCATTTCTGTTTTATGTTTGTTTGGCTCAGCCACGACAATACAGCTTTTGTGTCGAGCGTACATTTCAACATTCATTATCAACAGATTACTTATGTGCACACTTGCATGCTGAACAAGAAAATGCTCCAAATATTTTAATATTTAAAAGCTTGATTATATGCATTTGAATACAACGTTGTGGATGGTAAATAAGCTTTTATAAGCAGTGTGACTCGACATCAAAGAAAAGGATTTTGAGAATGTTGTCCCGTGCGTTGTGAAATATTATTAAATATTTCCTGTGTGTAACCTAATTGTTTCATCTAAATGCGGTACAAATATATCATGTGTATTATATGCCGCATGCCCTGACACCTGCACACTTGACGATCTTATGTAGAGATGCAACGAATAGTGATTTGGCCGAATACCGAATACCGAATATTCGGCGGCGCTCTCAGCCGAATACCGAATATTCGGCCGCCAAATATTCGGCGGGTGATCCAGTACAATTTTCGTCGACGCTAACAATTAACGACACGTTTTGATGCGGTGCGTAAGGCGGTGACGGGGCGGGCGGGAAGTATTTGGCTCAGTAGCCGGCAAATCGTGTTACAACATGCAGTGTTTTAAATGTACTTTGTCTAAAATTTGTCTAAAATGGCTTTAGTTGTGAATAAAAAGTCTCAATAAATCAAATATTAAAAAATCATCAAAAAATTATCAAATATTTTGAAGTTTTCAGTGAAGATTCCAAGTTAGCTGTGTTTGCTATGTAAAGTCAAGATTACGCGTGGCGGAGAAGGAAAAAAAAGCGAGTGCTTTTGTGCGAGTGCGAGCTTTTATAAGATATTTGCTACTTTTTTATGTATTCGGTATTCGGCCGAATACTACTTACTATTCGGCCGAATACCGAATACTCAAAAAACTGGCCGAATAGGCCGAATACCGAATAGTTGCCGAATATTCGTTGCATCTCTAATCTTATGACTGCATCAGCGAGCGGAGTTCGCATAGCTGAATTTTGGGCCAAACATATTTAATAAATATTTGCTATCGACACGCTAAGAAGAAGATGTGTATTATATTTGTACCGGATTTAGATGAAACAATTAGGTTACACACAGGAAATATTTGAAACGGAGTCAAAATCTCGCAAATGCCAACGGCACAAAACCGGCACGAGAAGATATTTCAAAGCTGCTTCATCGCCATTGTGAAGACGACGTTAACATAAGTATAACGACCACCATACTATGTGGGTATTATTTCATCCATCTTAATTACAAACGCATATTTCGACAGACAAAAACAACGAGATTTACTCACATGTGCTACAAATACCGACGTCTTTAGATAGGCTTTCATTGTTTGACCATCCCTGAACACCGTTCCATTAACAGAATAATGGAAATATCTACAGGAGGGAAAATAAAATGTGAAGAAAGATTTCTCTGCAGGTAACTAAGCGGTCATTTGTAAGCGGCCGAGAAAAATGCTCACTCGTCCAGAAAAAATAATCGAGTGAACGACGTCAGGAGATATAACTACGTATTGCGGTTTGTTCAACTGTCGGCGACGAGCGTTCTCAATTACACAATCAAACTCAAACAATCGACGCGGAATTTTAAATGTCTAGCCACTTTGATGAATTAAATAATTATTAGTACAATACGCTGATTGGCAGCTTACGCAAGCCTACTGATTGGTAATCATTCTCCGCTGTTGTTTCCAATCTACTGTTTGTTCTGATAATAGAAAACGGAGATGAGAGTCGATAGGGAAACGCGAAAGTCGTTCCACAGTTTTTTTTTAATTTGGTTAGATAGATTGGTATCTACAGTAAGCGAATTTCTTCTTTTAATTATCTTTCATTACATTGAGCAGATCGATACATGCAGCATGTACATACTCGGCACAGTTTTACATCTGTAGATATGTTGTATATAAGGGATGTTTGCGGTCGGTTAACAAATCTGTAATCTCGTTCGCGGGGAATTGGGGACGTACCATTAAATTAATATCAGTGCTTAATTACGACATTTCAGCTTCCATTTCATAAAAAGTACCCACATTAATGGAAATTTAATAATTTTCTGCCTTATTTGGTACTTATAGCGAATTACGGTACATGCATTTTCTCATAAAGTCACCTTAAAACCCTTTCAAGTACAATTTGAAATAAAAACATTAGAAAGTATATAGGAAAAAAATAATTAAGTACACAAAGGCAGGTAGGATCTAAAAAAATATCCCTTTTTATTTAAAGGAAAAACGAAGACGGAACATCTGCAGAATATAAATATAAAAAACTTTTATTATATACGCTCAACGATATTTGTGTGAAAAGCTCCGTGGTTCCAACAGAGGTTTGGAACATGCAGCGGGCTCCCAAACTTTAGGAAAAAAGTTTATAATTTGTCACGCGCCCCTATAATTATAATTTAACCAAAAGCAAAGTGTGAGAACAGTATAAAATATTGATATATATTTTTTGAGTTACGTTACCTTAGTTTATTATGAAGTTTTAAAACCTCGCTATATCCTTGTGATTTTCTTATACACTTAAATGTATATTGATACGTTATCTATTTAATTTACAAAGTTAATTAACCTCAAATAATGTCTATACTTAATAACTTAGGTGAGAGTATTATTGTGCTCTAAACAAAAGATAAACTTTTAAATAACTGACTTAGATCGTCTCTATACAAAAAAAAATGTAATTCAATGCATAATTTGTTGTTACAATAGAATTGTAATTTATTCAAAAAGTAACGTCAAATAAAACAATATTTTTATGACATTAAAACTTATTTCTTAACTTTTTGTTTGATAATATTGTTCAAAAACACCAAAGACAGGTTGAAAACACATTCAAAGTTAACTTCTGTAATTAATTTCATACTTACACGCAAATGAAACATTAACGAACAAATCACGTGAAAGTTTCACAAATATCAATTGTTCCACAGGTGCTCCCCATGATAATTTAATGTGACATTAGTCTCGTCATTTGAACACAATGGTGCCCGTATTAACAACGGCATGCTTTTAATAGCGTCGCGTAGCTGAGCCCGGTGCTACGGGTGGAAGGTTACATTAGGCGCGCGCTACGACCGCTACGAGCCAGAGCTACGAACGTGCTACGCGTGGTTATAAGGCTGCGACGGGATCGCGAGTGACGCCGGGCACGAGCGGCCGCGGGAGGCGCGAGGCTCGGACTGGCTCCGCTCGCTGCTCGCTGCGAATAATCCATACCCGAGAGGCGAGGAGGCTGTATTTACCGGACCGAAGGGCGGTCGGACGAGCGAGCTCGACTGCTCCCGCCGCCGCGCCGCGCCGCAGCCGCCCGTCACGGCTGCGTTGCACGCCACGCTCCTTCATGTTGACACAATTTCAAATAATGTCACATAATTTAGGGCCCGTACACTGATTGCGCTTTGCACGGTTACGTAAGGACTCCATCGATGGATCTGTCAAACGTTAAGCGATCTCATTTTTAACGCTGACTCTCTTAATTGAGTTTCAAAACTAATGTAACTTTGATCAAACTCAAATAGTCAGTGAAATAAGTCACGTATTAATTCGACATCACGACGTTCATTAATCGAATCTACCTTTCTCATATAATTATCATTCACAACAAGGTAGGAATTATATTACTTCGACTTTAAAAATGGTAATTATTAGGTAAAAAATTACGAGGAATGAGCAAAAGATAAGTCTCAAACTATAAAAATGATGGTAAAGAGGTAGAGAGAAAGGGGAGTGAGGCAGGAGATACCTGACTGCGTGCTTATCTAACTTACAAAGAGTTGAGAAAACTTGAATTTGCAAGTTTAAAAGGCATGTTTTACCACCTGAGATAAGCGACAACTGGGGATAAATTCAAAAGTAGTATTCGTGACTAGTAAAGGAAGGTAACATTACTTTAATCTTATTTGAGTGTAACCAGAAATCGTATAGTTAAAGTAATTAGGTTTGTATGTACGTTGGAGAATATTTTTGTATAATTATTTACATTACCAAACCAAAAGTACATTACAATTAGCTAGTAACAAATATTAGTTAAAATACTTGTGCTTCGCTTACATAATTTAATTTGCGAAGTTGTAAAATCTTTGTGCACATGACGTGACTTTGTTTACACGATACGATATAGGTAACATGTATCCAACACCATAATCACCGCTGCTATATATTTCATTATATGAATATCTGAGGGCGGAGGCAACATAAATCACACGTACGGTTAAGGTAAATCATAAAGATGCGATCGGTAATATCGTTTTTATTGCCTCCTCTTGTAATTTAGCAAATTCGTCATTAGCACCTATAATATCGGAATTATTAGGGTAGTCAGGTCTTTTGTCATAGGAAACGAGGGTAATCGTGTCGTACGCGACTATGGATTTTGAATTTAGGGTAATCATAGGGTAATCAAAGGGTTTCCATTTGGAAAAGTTCTAACTCATGACTGAGTTAACTAATAAGAGGAAAAATGGTTTTTGTATAAATTGGTTCTTAAAATTTACCAATTTTATACAAAGTCGAAGAGGGGGTTGAGCTGCAAACAAAATCCAGAGACGCGAGTTTCTTGTTCTTTGTTGTTCGTATAACAATAAATAAGGTTGACGTGACCGGTTTATTAGTAGCTGCATTAGGTGAGGTAGGAAAGCTCTGCGAACAAATGAGATTTCGGGTATCGGACTCGCGCCTGGCCGCCTGCAGATAGAATTCCTTAAATGGGACATCTGGGGAAATATGCCAACAAAATAGCGTAAAATATAAATTTGTCGGCCAGTTAGTTCAGTCCGATCGCGGCTATCAGTGCCGAGTCCTGTTTGTTTATTGACCATATCCTTTGTGTCCAAATGGCTTTTGAGAATGATTTAATGGCCGCGCACTCCGCGTCCCGGCCTGCTCCGTTTCGTACAATTTTTATTCATAACCGCAAACAATAACCTTTAGCAAAATCTAAATTGTTCATTTTTATGTTAGGGTTTGAAATGTTTCAAGTCGAACCCAAATATTTTATATTCTGATTTCTGATCAATCCAAAACTTTGGGATAGAGTAACGCTGGCTCGTAAAACGTTAAGTTTTATTGCGAAAAGGAAAATTTTCTGAGAAATATATAAGATTTCTAGCAATTCTTGTAGGTAACAGCGGAAAGGTAAGGTAGAGAGTAAAGTGTATGACACGAAGGGCATCGGTGCCTCTTGAGAGTACGGTGAGAGATGTTTGGGTCGCATCACTGACGTGCTCGCTTATGAATGCTTCACACCCTTTTCAATACAGCCACCAAAAGATTTTACACGTTGATGCTTCTTCAGTAACCTCATGCCATTGTTATTCTAATAGAATTTTTGGAGATGTTTTTGTGGCCATTGTTAACATTTATTTACCTACACGTTCTTGCAGACTTGAACATAAAATTGTTAGACACACATGACTTGACTTGCTAAGTACATCATATCATCGTATTTATTCAAGTTTTTTTTTAAATATGATATTGATATAGTTTTGTAGTAAATACATATTATTCATCAATTGTTACGACAGCTGACTAAGCTCGATACAATCAGGACGACTGTTACATAATGAATAAGATAAATACAGCCTACAATATACCGTCTCCTAGATAATGAATCCGCATACATTCTAAGACAACTTCGTTCGCTGTTGCTCATTATTGAACATAATATACATATTGAACACCGTGTGAACAAACATCGCAGCTTGTTATCCGCCGTTACTGAACACAGTAACTCTATTAGTAAGGAGCGTTTATGGAGTATAGTTAACCTTAATCCACCGTAAGCCTACATAACAGTAAATTAACCAGAGGAATATTGTAGACAGTGTGAACGTGAACACGTCTCAACAGGGAGACGCTTCACACTGCTGTTTTAAAGAATTTTGGCGGTATATGAAACTTAATATCGCGGGTTAATTTTGCGAGCTCCTGCAGGGTTTCAGATTAAAAATTTATTCCGTAGACTTGAAACAAAGATGTGCAAATTCTGGAATCGCATTTATACAAACATTTTTATTGTATTTAAACAACTTGATTGATGACAGTATGAATTAAGTCTTATAAATGTTATTTCTTTTCAAGTCTATGCGGCGGTTGCGAAGCGTAACACCACGCCACACCCACACGCAGCCCTACACAGGCCACTTATTGTCATAACCAACTAAGTTTAAATAGATTGATTCAGTCCACCTCTCAAATGTAAAGGATCGTATCGAATTACTGTATACATATTTTATAGATATGTTATGCTAACCTATAATATTGTAACACTACGTATACCAAATATTACAAACAGCTCCGAATAAAAAGGACGTCAGAAAACTGACAGACAGACACCGCTGTGATTCCATTAGTGATTCATTCTGCAAATGGTATGAAACGCTAAAATACGTATCTACCTACATAAACATACATACCTATATGAAAGATAAACGACATTAATGTAGTTAAGTTTTCGTACGGCCGTGTTTGAGGTCAATAATGAGAAGGACGGCGAATGGGATTGCTCTCAGCACACATGGATCTCACCTACTGCGTTTAAATACGTCGGCGACGTGTAGATACTCAACGTAAAAGTAAATGTTTGTACTGTCGACCGAATCGATGTCCCATTCCGAACTTTGTCATCGTACCTATGTACCTACTTACAATAACATTACAAAGTTAAGGGTCGTGGAAGTTCTGTGACAAACTGTGGGAAATACAGTTCTCTTGATATAGTTAGAGAAACAAAACGAGTGCGAGAGTTAGCTTTTGTGCTATTATAGGTAGATCCTATGGCCGATACATATACCTACCTATACTTACCTACACGCTAAAACAAAACTTAGGTAATTTAATAAACAATATGCTGGAGTAACGTCGCAATTTTTTTTTGTCGTGGTCACATTATCTCTTTCATGTGTGTTGGCCATGTCGGCCAACATATTGTTTAAATATGTGTAATCATCTTCCTTTAATTATCCTGAGTATAGGCGCAAGGAGGTTGTTGGTAACTAGTTGTCCACAACTGCCGCTTTCTTGGGTGAAACTAATGAAGGACCGTGAACCCTTTTTTGCGCGTTACTTTGTCTTAGTTTATTGAAATTAGTAAGGCCAGACTACGTCTAAGCTATTCATTAAAACCATGCCTGCTGCTTAACTATTAAACCACTAAAAGCGCCGCAAAAAGTGTGTTAGCGTACGACTCCTTTGTGAATTTAAAAACTGAAATAAACCTTCCTTGACAGAATCGTGCAGTATCTATGTGTGTCACACATAGATACTGCACGATTCTGTCTTGAGGACTTTTAAATTAAAAAATAACCTGTATCTTGCTGTATCTGACATTATATTGTAATGATGTAGCTGTATTGCAGCATTGGAAATAATTCTCCGAACTAGGTAGGTAGGTACCTACAAACATGCACCCATCAGCTACACAAACCATGCTGAAATTCTCTGAATCTGCCTAGAAAGTACTAAAGCACCAAAGCTAAGCTTGTAAGTACAAATACAAGTTTATCTACCAAGCAGATGAGAGTTTGTTGTTTTTAGAACTAGTTCTTCGGTCTTTATAGCACGCTAGCTTTTGTGTTTTCCTTTATTCTAGTGTTCTTCATTACTCATAATAATCAGTGGTATGGAATAATCTGGAATACTTTCTGCCTACGCAGTATACTTTATTCAAGTCCCTCCAGAGCCGTAAGTAAGTTTCAAACTTCAAAATTATACTTGCATACTTATGAAACGTGTCTAGATATAAAATTTTACTAGACACATTATAAAGACCCTTCACGAAACCGTCCACCAAGCATTCTGTACATCAAACTAAGTAACTTTACGCAAAAATTATTGCTGGGAAACAATATTTTTTTTTTGGGGTGAAAAATCACGTTTTACGGTAAAACTCAATGTAACGCACTCAACACATTGTGCTTATGGACGCCTTTAATGGTAAACGGATTATGGAGGTATTTAAAGTAGAGTTATGACCTTAAAACCTGGTATTTCAAAAAAAAAACTTGTGAAAAAAGTGGAAGTTTGACCTTCAATATCTCAGTAACCTACCAACCTGGGAACCTACTAAGTTCCCAGGTATGGTCCATGAACAAAAAATATATCGCAATGACGGGGAGAACAAGCGCCTTTCAGCTTCGTTAAGAATCTATTTACACCCTTTATGTACATACATCAAATCATATATGCAGATAGGGTATAAGTCAAATGTTAAGTGTTATATAATGTTGGTGTAGAGGGAAACCAGGTTTGTTCCTTGTGTTCGTAGACGCCAACGCAACGCAAACATTAATCACGGTACTTCCAGAGTAATATACCAACACAAGATGTATTCTTTGACTCTCTAAGTAAACGCACGCCACGAGCTACTGTACCCCAAGACGTCGACTATGTGATCAGCTGAATTAAAATTTTAAAAGCATCGTCGGATACCCAGACTGCTGTCATAAAACATTCTGAAAGCTAACTTTATTTACTTAAACTACCTTACTACACTGTAAAAGCTTTAATTGTTTTCTTGCAACAACAATATAAAAGCTCGACGATTGTTTTTATTAAGTCTAGAAAGTAAGTTAAACATTTCGTTTCGAGGGTCGACAGAACATTCATTTAACAGAGAACTTTTTATGGTTCCGTCAGAAAGAAAACAACCTTTACTAATAGGAATTCCTTCGGATACTGTAAATAGGAAGACGTGCAAGGGGAGCACTGTTATCTGGATTCATAATATTTTCCCGGACTCGGACTTTACTTTCGGCTTTAGCGGAAAACCTGTTTTTATGTTGGTATTATTGGGTATAAAAGGACTGTGTGGAATGTGAGTCCACATACAATATAATATGTAGTTGAAGATTTTCGGGCTCACAACTGGTAACATATTTTTTGTACAGGACAATATGCTGTGTCTGTTATATTATATATTACTTACATCGGGGTTGTATTATGAAGTTCAATAAATATTTAACATTATTAAGGGAAAACATGTAACAATATTTTTATTCAGTGTATTCTCTCGATCGTGATATCACTCTGAGTGAAGCATATTGAATTGCCTACGATATCTTTACAACTAACAAAATATTTGTGTCTACTATGCGATTCCGTAGCCAAACTAATGTAAACTTATTATATGCTTTATATCCAATTATAGGTAATGTTATCTTACAGAGTCCGACAGAATATTATTATATTACGTACGATATAATACTATTCATTAATGTACTTTCTTGTTTGCCAAGGTTTATATATGAGCGTCAGTGCCAAGATATTTCTCTACACATAAGTGTGCGGTGGCTCGGGTTATTATAACTGTAGTCTGCTAATATCCTCTCAGAATCCCCCTCTTTACGTCTCAGAGCTGTCAGCCCGAACTGACCTCCAATATCCTATCTGTTATTCAACTAGCGTGGCTAAGACACCGACCTACGTATAGGTACGTTTAGGCGAAATCGAATGTTCCATTCGAATTATTATTCGATCATTAAATCGGATGAGTTATTAAAATTTTATAACATGCTGATATCGTTTTTAAACGCTTCGAAGGATAAAGCGACAATACAATATAATAATAATTTTCAAATGTTTTTTGAGCAACGGATGTAAATATGAAACTACATAGAGATTAAATTGGTTAAAATGGGTCCATTACTGCGAATTAATGTTGAAAAGTTGCTCCTAAACTGATTTAATGCTAGGTACAGAGTTTGTTGGAAAAATAGCTTGCCCACTGGAATATTCGAATAACTCGATTTTTATTTCTAAACAATCGCTCATCCCTAACCGACACACGAACACATGTTAGGTGAGATCTATGATTTAATGGATTTGAACATAAATACATATATCACATATGACAGTCCAGCAGTACCGCATAAATCATATTGCGATACATTGCGATTGTAGTTTTCCAAGTTAAAGCCATGTTGAGCTAACCTCACTTATCATCATCATCATCATCATCATTTCAGCCGAAAGACGTCCACTGCTGGACATAGGCCTCCCCCAAGTGTCGCCACATTGAACGGTCCCGTGCGACTCGCATCCAGCGGATTCCCGCAGCCTTCACCAGGTCATCGGTCCACCTAGTGGGAGGCCTTCCAACGCAACGTCTTCCGGTTCGCGGTCGCCACTCCAGAACTTTTCGGCCCCATCGGCCATCCGTTCTGCGAGCAATGTGCCCTGCCCACTGCCACTTAAGTTTGGCAATTCTTCGGGCTACGTCGGTAACCTTGGTTCTCTTGCGGATGTCTTCATTTCTGATTCGATCGCGCAAGGAAACTCCGAGCATAGCCCTCTCCATTGCCCTTTGGGTGACTTTAAGCCTTCTGATGAGGCCCATTGTAAGCGACCACGTTTCGGTCCCGTATGTAATCACTGGCAACACACACTGGTCATAGACTTTCGTCTTGAGACACTGCGGTAGGTTACGCTGCCCAGCCGAGTCGGATTCGACGATTGACCTCTTTCTCGAAGTTAGACCTACCTAACTGGACCGTTTGTCCCAGGTACACATAATCGTCTACAACTTCGAGTGTAGAGTCTCCGATCTTGATAGGAGTGGGTGTGACATGGGCATTCAACATGACCTTGGTTTTGTCCATGTTCATTTTAAGACCCACTCTTCCGGAAGCTCTACTGAGGTCATCGAGCATTGTACTGAGGTCCTCCATGGTCTCAGCCATGACCACTATGTCGTCGGCAAACCGAAGGTGAGTGATGTACTCGCCATTGACGTTGATGCCTAGCCCTCTCCAGTCCAGAACCTTGAAGACATCCTCCAGTGCAGCAGTAAACAGTTTCGGAGATATGACGTCTCCCTGTCTCACACCTCGCTGCAGGAGGATAGGTTCTGAGACTTGGTCTTGAAGTCGGACTGACATGGTGGCGTTTTTGTACAAACACTTCAACACCTCGATGTACCGATAGTCGATTTGGCACCGTTGGAGAGACTGCAGTACAGCCCAGGTCTCGATCGAATCGAAGGCTTTCTCGTAGTCCACAAACGCTAAACAGAGAGGCAGGTTATACTCTTCGGTCTTCTGTATAACTTGCCGCAGCGTATGTATGTGGTCTACGGTGCTATAGCCTTTTCGGAAACCGGCTTGTTCGGGTGGCTGGAAATCGTCAAACCTGCGCGCGAGACGATTCGTGATGACTCTAGAAAACAACTTGTAGACATGGCTTAGAAGTGAGATGGGCCTATAATTCTTCAACCGGGCATTGTCACCCTTTTTGAAGAAGAGCACCACCACACCCCTGCACCATGCCTGTGGCGTTTTTCCCTCAAGTATGACGGAATTAAACAGCTTCTGAAGGGCCTTAAGTACCGGTTTTCCACCCGCCTTCAGGAGTTCGGCCGTAATTCCGTCATCACCCGGTGCCTTGTTGTTTTTGAGCTGCTTCAGAGCCATCCTAATCTCGTACAGGCTGACGTCCGGAATGTCTTCAGTATAGTGTCGGGTCAGTCTAGCTCTTGGGTCGTTTGCTAGATCTACGACGGGTTTGCTAGTTGACGTGTACAACTGTCCATAGAAGCTCTCGATCTCCCTCAGAAGCTCCGGTTTGGCGGATAAGATCCTACCATCGTCGGTCTTCAGTTTCGTGAGCTGGCTTTGCCCAATAGCCAGATCTCTTGCAAATACCTTGGAGCCTTTATTCCGCTCAATCGCGTCTTTAATACGCTCGGTATTAAAGCGGCGGAGGTCGCTCTTCAAGGATTTAGAGATCCGTCTATTGAGCTGCCGATATTCACACGCCTCGTCTGAAGACTGCAGGATCATCTCACGCCGCTCCTTCATGAGCTTGAGAGTGTGATCGGAGAGCCTCTTGTTCTGATCTGTACGACACGCCTTGAAGAACTTAGACCCGGTCGTATGGACAGTTTCCACGAACCCATCGTTGTACTCGTCCACTGAGCTTCCTAGGCACTCGAAACGGTTGTGGAGTTCAAGCTGAAAGCTCTCGGGGTTTTGGATTTGGATCTGTGCTGGACGGAGCGTAGACTTCATCAGTCGATACCTTTCAAGCTTGATATTGATGTTCAATGTGCCTCTTACCATGCGGTGATCGCTCCCGGTTTTCACCGAATTGATCACAGAGACATCATTGAACATTTGCTTCTTGGTTGACATGATGAAGTCGATCTCATTTCTAGTTGCACCATCGGGGCTCTGCCAGGTCCACTTCCTGTGCTCACGCTTTCTGAAGAAGGAGTTCATCATATAGAGGCCCTCCTTCTCCATAAAACTAGCCAGTTGGTGACCCCGGCGATTCCGACGTCCAACTCCAAATTGCCCCACTTGCAGCTCACCGCCGTCTCGTTTGCCCAGTTTCGCGTTGAAGTCCCCCATGACAACTGTGAAGTGAGTTTTGGAACCATGCATGGCTTTAGAGATATCCTCATACATGGTCTCCACTTCGTCGTCGGGGTGTGCCGAGGTTGGGGCGTAGACCTGTATGACCTTCAGCGAATATCTTGAGGATATTCTGAGTATAAGGTACGCCACCCTGGTCGACACACTCTCGATCTTCACCACGTTGTTCACAAGGGACTTGTGGATGATAAACCCAACACCACCCTGGGATTGCCGGTCACCCTCGCAGAAATAGAGCAGGTTGCCGGATTTCAGGATTATCGTGTCCTCCCCCTCTCTTCGGACTTCAGATAATCCCACAATACTCCATCGCAGCCTGCTCAATTCCTCTTCGAGTTCCGCTATCTTCTCGTCGGTCCGGAGTGTGCGCGTGTTATATGTTGCCAGGTCTAGTCGTCGGTATTGGCAGCCGGATCCCTTCCGGAGATTCTTCGCACCCCTTGCCACGCCGTAGCCTCCACCGCTGCCGTAGTCGAGGGTAGACGGGCTGCCGGGCACTAGGGGCCATTTTTGTGATGCGCTATTCATTTGGGGGGGTTTTGCCATAATCGCAGTGAGTGCGGTTCTTACACAAGACACAGAGAGCGCTGCTGCCCATTCTCTGGTAAATCCCTTAGTCGCCTCTTACGACACCCACGGGAAGATATGGGATGGTGTTATTCTTTACGTCCGACACCATACGGACTTCTTTACGTCCGACACCATACGGACTCACTTATACTAGTTGTAAAAAGAAATGAATAAAGCCTCTATTTTGAAAAATAACCTTATTTGTTGACGTCTAGAATGCTTGGGAGAAAAATAAATTTGCTCCGTTGGATATGTGAGCCCGGCGCGGCGGCGGCCTGGGGGCACTCGCCAAAGACATCTTATTGAATGCAGATCGTCGACTTTATACCCACCTATTTATTTGCACTGTTTTCAGGTTTGTCGTTATACAGCCAGTAAAATGGAGGTTACAAGGAATCAAATACTATTGCGAAAGTTTGGATGGATGTATGTTTGTTACTAAATCACGCCAGAACGGCTGAACGGATCTGGATAAAATTTGGCACATATATGGATAATAGTCTGGAATAGCACGCGGGCGATGTAGTGGGAAATAGCTGTATTGTTATAAATTGAACTTAGTTATTATTCACATCAAAATTCATATTTTCTGATGTTATTGTAATGATTTTGGGACGGTAAAACGCTGTTGGATTTATTTGTTTATTGTACTTATTTGATGAATAGGTAGTGTTTTGTATTTCGGGCTAACGTTCGCAAATTCACCCCCAAAATGCGTATTTTGATGAATAGTAATAAGTAAATATGGCAACCACATTTAGATAGTTGATTTGTTCAGTTAATTTCGTCAACATAATCTGTTTGACGAAATTAACTGAATTAATGAGTGATTGTGTGTTGGCTTTAAGTTCAATTAACAGTGAAATTTAATATGATTCTGTAGTATTAAAGACGAACTGCATATTTTTTGTGAATTTAGAACCTACATTTCTAAAGATTATTTGCTTTTCAGTTTTTAATC
This sequence comes from Xestia xanthographa, assembly GCA_905147715.2. Taxonomy (NCBI): domain Eukaryota; kingdom Metazoa; phylum Arthropoda; class Insecta; order Lepidoptera; family Noctuidae; genus Xestia; species Xestia xanthographa. The sequence goes on along the minus strand of LR990655.1, from coordinate 15,338,890 downwards.
TTCCAAGAACTGAGTAATACCAGTTTTTGGAAGATTGCATGGACTGACTTACCTATTTACGCGGAATAACAGCGATAAAGGACCACATTGTATCTATTTCTTTTTACTCTTATCACATTTTTAAAAACATGGCCAATATGCATTCCTTTCAAAGAATGTTTACAAACCTCATCCCATATTAATTACTGGCTCATCGATTTTTTTACCGATATCCGTGTTTCACGTAGATTTTCTATAGTTGTGTGTAAATAACAACATTTATTTTATTTATGGTAACCGAAAGGTATTGCGTGTTGGAAATTGATTTATCGGTAGATCGGGACTATGAGATGTCCCGCTTCCCACATTATTCACTAAACACATCATACAAATATTATGGGCGCACCATTCGGAAAATAGGGATATATTACTAACACTCGCCAATATTTTTGAGGCTTACATAAAATGTACGTTAGCGCCACGGGTAACCGGGTAAGCTTACCTTTGTTTTATTCAGATTTGTTTGTTTTAAACCCTCAATCGCTTTTGATCTGGTAGGTAGGCTGATTTTGGTATGAAAATATATGAAATAGTTAATAGTTTGACGATTGACGATTTGAGAAAGAGGTCAATCGGCGAATCCGCCTCGGCTGGGCAGCGTTCGGAAATTTGCGCGGTATCTTCTCGTCCAACTTACCTCAGTGTCTCAAGAATAAAGTCTATGACTAGTGTGTGTTGCCAGTGATTACATACAGAACCGAAACGTGGTCGCTATGTCGGTCGGAGAGGGCTATGCTCGGAGTTTCCTTGCGTGATCGAATCAGAAATGAAGACATCCGCAAGAGAACCAAGGTTACCGACGTAGCCCGAAGAATTGCCAAACTTAAGTGGCAGTGGGCAGGGCACATTGCTTGCAGAACCGCTGGCCGATGGGGCCGTAAAGTTCTAGAGTGGCGACCGCAAACCGGAAGACGTTGCGTTGGAAGGCCACCCACTAGGTGGACCGATGACGTGGTGAAGGTTGCGGGAATCCGCTGGATAGGTACGAGTCGCACGGGACCGGTCAATGTGGCGACACTTGGGGCAGGCCTATGTCCAGCAGTAAACGTCTTTCGGCTGAAATGATGATGATGATAATGATAATGTTTTGTCACCTTTGCACTCGTGCGAAGCAGGTTCGGGTCGCGAGACCCTGCCCTTGTTCCATGTTACTTGAGCGCTAGTGCCAACAAAATATAGTAGATTTTACAACAAGTGCACAAAACGAACCATTTTTATCAGAGACTTTTAGCAGCCCGAGCCGAAGGCGAGGGCTGATAGTAATGTAGAGGATAAAATAGTATTGTGGACGAGTTACAAACTCTGCTTTTCACTTCGATTGCGAGGAAATAAAACAGTAGTATAAATTGAAGAAATTAATAAACGCACGAAAAAATAAGAGCTGTTTCCCGCCGCTTTATTTTTTTGAAATCTTACGACATTGATATAGGCTTGGGCTGCAGACCTATACAGCCTACTATTCAATTATTTCGTAATAAATATTTTCTTAAATTAATTAAATAACCTACCATAGGTACTTGAATTTAATTATATATATCTTTTTTGTCTTAAAAAACACATAAGGCAAATAAATTAAATTAATACTATAAAATAACAAATTCTATCTATAAACTTCTTATTGCGTTTGGCTGTATGGCTCATTTTTTTTGCCTTAATATAGATACATTTATGAGTAGATACGTTAATGCCCTTGTGCACAAAATTCAATTTTGTGCAGCCTATATCCTGCACAAACAAACACTTTCAGAGTAGGAGAAGTGAAAATAATATTTGATGGTTTTTTTTTCAATTAAAACAAGCAGTTAATCTGTGCATTCTTTTTATTAAAAATTAAGGGATAACACTTGTGTAACCATTTCGAGTCAACTACAGGTTAAAGTTAGGATATGTTAGCTATGGAACATTAATAGGCTGATGATGAATAGGCGTATCCCCAATATATGGAACTTAACAAACGTTTTTTTTTCGGATAGGATATCATCAAATTACCCCTCCCACTCTGGGCGGAGCAGGAGGGAGTGTCAGACTTTTACTGACTAAAACCCATCCATGTTCCTTCTTAGCCCTTTGTATTCCAGGGCCGCAGTATCTCTTTAGAACAGTCCCTTTTACTGACATCTCTTTGAGGCGCGCGCGGAATACGAACGAACTGTGTGTATTGTACACATCTGCGTATCCCTTCAGAGCATACAGGCGTGATGTTACGTCATGATGTTGTATAAACAATTTTCCGTCTATTTTTGAAGAGTTCCATTGTATATCTCCGAAGATCAGCATCAAATGTTCAAAAAAATTAAATGGGACCACACGGGAAGCACTGACTTTCAAATAAAAATCAAAATCATCAATAAAAATAATCATCAAAATCGGTTCACCCAGTCGAAAGATCTGAGGTAACAAACACAAAAAAAATACAGTCGAATTGAGAACCTCCTCTTTTTGGAAGTCTGAAGAAAGAATGATGTTTGATTCTTGATTCTTCTTGGTTTGTGGACTGTTTTAGGTCGTTTTAGAATAAGAGTATAAGCTTGGCACAGTCAAAACTAATTTAATCACAATTTTTATACAGACACAACGTCTTAGTTATCGCAGCGTCTTAGGTAGAGCAGTGAACGATACAGAGACAAAAAAAGCTTTTCAATACAGACTAATAATATAAAAATATCATAGACAACTTGTGTTGCTAGCAACATACTGTCGGCCAGAAAAATTACAATAAACACAAAGTAAGGTTCATTTTAAATGATCAAGAATATTACAATTGTTTTCCATTATTCATGACAATGCTCTATGTTCTGTGACATAATATAATTACTAAAGCAAAATGTTTTCTTATTTACTATAATTATATATGTAATTAATTTGATACAACATGAAGTACCTATTATTGGTATATAGTAGAGTTACTATATACAAGAAGATTATCCCCTAGATGTCCTTAAAAAAGTGTAGAGAGCTCCAAAGTGAGGTAGAGAAAGCAAGCAAGGAAGGGAAAAAAGCGATGATAATAAAATATGATAAACTCATAATACTTAAAAATAAAAACCAACAAATAGAGCAGCCTAAGACACACAACAAAAAAGAAACCTCTCAGAATCCCCAGAGATGGAAGCAAATTCTGCTAGTAAAGAAAACCAAAACAAAAAACAGCCAACAACAAGAAAAAAGAAAAATAGTATGAACAACTTTATCATCAAAAAACCTACGCTCACATTTCCCGATAGAACTTCTCCTCAAGCACACCACTCAAAACAAGACACTGAACAGCAATTAACGCCTGCCCCTCCCGATCTCCCAACACGGCTGGTCACCGCGGGAGATCTAGACTACAACCCTTCAACATGCCAAAAACTCTACATTTGCACATACAATGTAAAATCCCTATTGTCTCCTCAAAGAATGATACTCAAAAAAAAGTTTATCCTGAATAAAATCAAATATGACATTATTGGACTAGCGGAAGTCAGAAGAAATGGTAATAATATACTCGAGGAAGATGATCATATATTCTGCCACACCGGAGAAACTAAGGGACTCCATGGAGTCGGGTTCCTGATAAAGAAAAAATACAAAAACAACATAGAAAACTACACGGGCATATCTGAAAGGGTGTGCCTGCTAAATCTTAAATTTGGAGAAATGAAGCTTTCACTTATCCAAGTATGCGCCCCACCTCGGAAGCTACAGAGAATGAGATAGACACTTTCTACAAACATATAGAAAATACTCGAAGCCTTGCAAACGATAAGGTCATCCTACTGGGAGATCTGAATGCGAAGATAGGTCAAAGAAAGCCTGAAGAAAACGCAGTTATAGGTCCATTCTGCTATGGAAAAAGAAACCGCAGAGGCGAAAAACTAAAACAATATGCTTTTAAAAATAAATTCACCATAATCAACACAATATTTAAGAAAAACACAAAGAATTTATGGACATGGATTACACAGGGATAAAAGAAATAAAAATCAAATAGACTACATTTTGAGCAACTGTCCAAGACTCTTCACCAATATCGAAATTTAAATATAACTTCTTTTCCAAGTGACCACAGGTTCCTGAGAATAACAATAACTCTAGACAATCCAAAGAAAAACCCGAACTAAATTCAATTCAGCCGCAGTAAACCTATTAAGCGAGAAATCACAAGAAACATTCCTAATCGCCTTAAAAAACGAAACTGGAACGAGTATACTGGGAAGATGGTAAAGATACAGTCTTACTACCTCAAAATAGAATTAGCCATAAAGGAAAGTCTAAACACTGTTACGTTTACCAAAACAAAACAAGAAATAATATCTGAAGAAACTAAAATCTTAATAAAAAAACGTACTGAGCTACTACACAAACCTTCAAAAAATAAGGAGGAGAAAAGAGAACTTTCTACACTTTACAAAACCACAAACAAACGACTTAAAAAAGATTATGAGAAATACAGAATGGAAATTATTGAAAAACATCTACTAACAACGGGAAGTCAAAAGAAAGAATATAAACGACTAAATACAGAGAAAAAATGGATTCCGACACTTATTTATTTATTTATTTAAGGACAACCAACAAAGCATACACCAAAAATACATGTTTAAGAACTCATGTTGAATTTAACTTTGTTTTTTCAAGGCACAAAAAACCACACATAAACAACAAACAAGGAAGGACTTGGTAAAAGTTGCCTCTGATTTCTATGAAAAACTATATGGAGATAAAAGTATCAACAATGGTACCTATAGAAAGATTTACAAAACGGGAGAAACGAATGAAACTATTGAACCCTTCACTGGCGAAGAAATAATGAAAAAAAACTCTGAAGAAAGAAAAAATTCCAGGCCCGGACAACATCCCAAATGAAGCCTTGATTTGTGGAAGACACCTGCTGATAAGCCACCTAGTAACCTTGTTCAATAAAGTACTAGAGGAAAGGTAATACCTGAATATTGGGCTAAGTCAAGGATAATCCTTTTATATAAAAAGGGGGATCCAGCAGATATGAATAACTATCGACCAATCAGTCACATTGCAAACAGTTTATACATAGTAGGTAGTACCTACTATCTATAAACTGTTTGCAATGTGTCTAGAGAAAAGAATAGAGCCAACTATAGATAAGAGCCAACCAGTGGAACAGTCAGGTTTTCGCCAAGGGTACTCAACAACTGCCCACATACATACCTTAGAGCAAATAATAGAAAAACACGTAGAACTTAATAAACATCTCTACCTTTCATATGTAGATTACGCGAAAGCGTTCGACTCTATCTCGCACAAAAGTATCTGGGACGCATTAGAATTCCAGAATCTTCTAAATATATACATAAATATTATAAAGGATATATACAGAAAAAGCACAAGATGGTAAAACTGGACAGACTGGGCCCAGAATTCAATATTCGCAAAGGAGTAAAACAAGGAGACCCGCTCTCACCAAGGATCTTTATAGCTGTCCTGCAAAATACGATGAAAGAATTAGACTGGGACAGGAAAGGAATAGTTACACATGGAAAATATCTGAGCAACCTGAGATTCGCAGACGATATAGTCCTCTTCGCTAAGACATTAAAACAGCTGGAAGTAATGTTAGCAGAACTGATTGCTGCGAGTGGAAATATCGGTCTGCAATTGAACACCTCAAAGACAAAAATATCTACCAACGGTACGAAAAACCCCATACAAATAAACCAGAATACCTTTGAATACGTAGAGAGCTACATCTACCTCGGCAACTATCTTTTAAAACACAAGACACGCAGGTGAACTAGACAGACGAATTAACATGACCTAGAGAAAATACTGGTGTTGCAAAGAAGTTTTCAAATCGAAATTTTCAATAAGTCTGAAGAAAAAAGTTATGGACTCAAGTTTACTACGTTGTCTGACGTACGGTGCCCAAACCTGGATCTTTAATAAAAACAATATAACCAAAATACGTTCGTGCCAGCGAGCTATGGGGAGAAGCATCCTTGGCACCAAGCTCATGGAAAAACAGAACAGCAAGAAAATCAGACACAAAACGAAAGTGATAGACGCAGTAACACACGCACGGCGATTAAAGTGGAAATGGGCCGGACACGTCACTCGCTATCCACAAGAAAGATGGTCTAAGCGAGTAACAAAGTGGAGAAGCCCTGGCAGTAAAAGAGCAAAAGGCAGACCAAAAGCTCGCTGGGTCGACGAAATACTAAGATTTGCAGGAAGCGACTGATTGGAAGCGGCGAACACCAGAAAAAAATGGAGACAGTTGGAGGAGGCTTATACCCGAAAGGGGCCATGACAGAAACATGTAAATTTAGAAATTGATTTTTTTCTTGTACCAATTTTATTTAATTTTCTTCACTGTTTGGGAAATAAAAAGGCTTATTATTATTATACAGGTTAAAGTTCGTTTTTGTCAGGAGGCAAGAGTGATAAGTATGAGCGTCCCTCGTATCCTTGATAGCCAATGGCGGCAGCAGCATTCTTGCACCCTTCCTCGTTTCTGGGCATCTCCATTATTCTGGCCATGGCGTATGCAGTCAGGTCCTCGCAGCACATCATCCCGAGCCACCGGTCTACCATTTTCATCCTCACGTCTGCAAACTTTATCAGCGGATGAGGGTTTGGGCGCGCTGAAATACAAACCATTTCTTACTCTTCCACCCAACTTTAAGTTCGTGTTAGTTATCCAGTTCACCTCGCTTTCAGTGACTAATCTCATCTGTAATGCCAGAATTGCAAACTAGGTACCTACTTAAATACAGTTTTTAAATTCTAAGAACATGTTAGTAGCCATATGGTAAGTAATAAAATAAAAACCTGAACAGGAATTGCGGCCTAAAGTGGGGTAATCATTGGTTTTTTTAATGTAAAAAATACGGAATATACTGGACAACAGTTTTAACGACAAAAACAGTAAAGGTCATTAGGAGAAGACCATGAAAAACTGAAAAAAAAAATGTTTGAAATGCGACCTGTTTATTATCATAATTAGCCAAGTCGAGCGGGAAAAGTCAGGTGCGGAAATGGCAGCGGGGGGAGTGCGGGGCGGGGGCAATATAGCGCACCTGTCTTGCGCTGTTCTATTATGACGATGGCTCGGAAGGCGCCTGGCGTGCCAGCGAACAAGAACAGCACCTCGGTGCCAGGCTTCGCGTTCATAAATAGGGTCGCCTTGTCCCATTCCAGCTCGGTGTCACCAGTTACTGCCTCGAAAGTCTCCTTGAATTTTTTGACCCTCTACATGCAAAAACAGCACAGAAAATTGATTCATTGAATATCTGTAAATTAATTATACTGAATTTCGAATAAGATTTTCTTTATATCAATTTTCGGAAACACAATAAGTAACCGTTTGCAGCAAGTTGCACAAAAACAAAAGAGTTACAAACTTCTAGCTCTTTCCGTCACTATCAAGTTTCTTGAAATATAAAATAACACCTGGATATATAAAAAGAAATCTTGGTAGGCAAACACGTAAATTGGGTTACATGACAATACACCGGAAGGACTATACATTTAGCCGCGATTGCAATATTTTTGTCGTAGACCCTATCACAATGAGTGAAATTGGCTCGACGGGGTAGCGTTATGATATATTTACACAAAAAAAACAAAGTTTCTTACAGTTTTACCCGCTAACGCGAAAGCAATCGGGGTCACTTCGGTATTATTAGACCAAAAGTAAAATATTTTCCACATTGATTCAATGAGTGTATACGGATCGAATCGCGCTGATTTTTCGAATTCTTCACAGGTCGTGATGTTGGGTGGGAAGTTGAATGGCTGCGCCAGCACCGAGCCAGGCTGGACCACTGCACTGAACACAACTATTCTGAATATGGAGCACGAAAACATTGCTGTTAGCGTTCGGTTGGTAATTACGCTTTGCTGTTTACGGTCACGGCTCTATATACCAAAGCCGGGCATAGATTTGGTAAATTTGCAGACGATACAACTCGTATTGCGCACCAATAATATATTTGCACATACATAAACCTATTTAGTACGTCGATGTCATTATGAACTAGCTCCAAATATGTGTTATAATCATTAGAGGGACAAGACGTATACTTAGCACTTGTAAGTTTTGAAAGAAAAAGTGGCCTAGTTCTAAAATATACTTATGCAATATTTTGTGTGACTTTATTGACTAGTGCTGTCCGTGTGTAGTTCACTACCAGACAACACCACCAGGTAACAGATACTAGAACAAAGTACAAACCCTTGAATCAATTGTAGTATTATAGGTACATATCAATAACATTCATTCCCTTGCATATAACAGTGTAATTTAGTAATAAAGCTAGAGAAATCATGCTTTTGCAAACAATTAAATTGTCATAGGTATTTGAAATCAATAACAATTTAAGTGATTTTAATTTGTCGTAGCACTCTCGTAGCATCATACCGTAGCACCATTCCGTAGCACCATAACGTAGCCGTAGCACTAGACCGTAGCACCTTATTGTTTAGTCTACGAATTTTTATTTTCATTCAATTTACGCAATAACGTAGAAAAAAATGATCCTTACAATCAATTAAATTTCTTAATCTTTGATTTAACGGACGGATCGAATTTTGTTGTAGAAACAACTATTTTCAAAACTTTCTTCAATATCTGAAATGCCGAATAAATAATGCATTACAGTATGCTTACTCACTTTGCATGAATCAATAACGGTTCTCTGTTGTGTTTCCTAACTTTTTATCCATAATCTAAAGTGTCGTAATTTTATTTTGTCCCAATCATCATTTGTCCGAAATTCCGAATGATAACTTACCCGAACTTTATATCATAAATAAATAAGCCTTTTATTATTTCTCATTTTCAGGTGGTTTTACAATTTCTAATGTTTTTCAATTTCTAATGGATTTACCAATTCTAATTTCTAATGCAACAATAATAAAATACGAGGAGGCTCTCATTAGGCCTCCTCGTATTGTTAGGAGGTTCCTCTCTCTCAGTCCTTCAATCCTTAAAGAGTAATCAGCTAACGTCGAGACTGATACTAGAATGCCATAATGCCCTAGAACGAATCACGGTACTAAACCATAACACGGTAACACTACAATGGATCAAAGTTCACAGTGGATCACTTGGGAACGATGCGGCTGATGAGCTTGCCAGAAGAGGATCCAGCACAAAACCCTGCAGACCCGAGCCCATTGTGCCTATTCCCTTCAAGCAACTAAGAAGCTGGTTAAAGAAACACACTCGAATACAAGCGGAGAATTGGTGGACCTCGGCACCAGGGTGTAGGCAATCCAAGGAGGCCATGCCATCCCTGGACACAAAGCTGACCAGGCGCCTTCTGCGCCTGGATAGAGATAGCCTACGACTGGTGGCGGGGACCATCACTGGACACTGTTCACTAAATAAACACTTCCACACCCTAGGAATCACTGACAGTCCCCTATGCAGAGCATGCATGGAGGCGGAAGAAACGGTGCCGCATGTGCTCTTCGAGTGTACTGGCGTTACCAAGATTCGCGAGGAGACCCTGGGAACACCAAGATCCCTTGCGGACGCCCTGAGAAGACCGGGAAGTTTGATCTGCTTCTGGAGGGAGGTGGGCTGGTTGGAGTAAACGGCCACCACGGCTCACGCACAATGGTCCACTTTAAGGACTAAGTGCGGAAACCAAAACCCCATGATAGATAGATAGATGATAGATAGATAATTATTTAAATAAATTTTAATTATTTGATTATGAACCCCTCTGCAGGGTAAAGGCCTCCGGGGTTGCGGGACTGTTCGAAAGAGATACCGTGGACCCGGAACACAAAGGGCGATGAAGGAACATGGATGGGTTTTAGTCAGTAAAAGTCTGACACTCCCTCCTGCTCCGCCCAGAGCGGGAGGAGTCATTTGATGATTTCCCATCCGAAAAAAAAAAAACAAGGGTAAAGGCCTCCTCCATTTACCCGACTACGGCGAAGAAAAAAGGAAGGGTTATGATTTTAGCAGTTATATGTAGTCTATGTATGTATAACCTAAGCGAGCGCTTCTGCCTGTACACTTTTTACCATTTGTTTTAGTTGCGAGCTTGATTCACAGAATAATAAAGGGTGTAAATAGACACTTAACGAAGCTGAAAGGCTCTTGTTCTCCCCTTCATTGCGATCAGGTTTTTGTTCTGAACCATACCTGGGAACCTAATAGATACGGAGATATTGGAGGTCAAAGTTCCAACTTTTTCACAGTTTTTTTTAAACACTAGTTTTTTAGGTCATCATAACTTTATTTTAAATACGTCCTTATCCCGTTTATTACTAAATGCGTCCATCAGTACAATGTTTTGAGTGCGTTCACATTGAGTTTTACCGTAAAGTGTGATTTTTCACTCTGAAAAAAAAAGTCGTTTCCCACCATTAATTTTTGCGTAGAGTTACTTAGTTTGATGTATAGAATGCTTGGTGACGGTTTCGTGAAGGTCGGACCCTTCACACCCTGTATTATAATATAAATAAATTCTATCTTCATTTTCACGTTTTTTTCACATTCTTTAACGATAACTAGAGGCATTAGAGGTGACTCTTGATGCTAATGAGATTTAAAAAAAAAAAAAAAACTCTGTATAAATAAATATAATTTTATTTAAAGAGGTTCCCATACTATTTTCAAGAAGCTATAACTCGAAAACTATAAAGAATGGCGACACATACACAGATTTCAGATTTCAGATACCCCTGGCCGTGAGGAATAAATTTTTTATAACGTTGCTATTTGAACTACTCAGTATACCATTACAAATGCGAAAGTTTGGATGAATGAATGATTGTTGCTCAGAACGGCTGAACGGGTATGGATGAAATTTGGGACAGAGATAGATTATAGTCTGGAATAGTACATACACTACTTTTCTCAAAGATGTACGTACGTTCCCGTGGGCAATTCACGAACAGCACGCGCCCACGCGGTTGAAGCTGCGGGCATAAGCTGGTATCGTTATAAATTGAACTTAGTTACTTGTCACATTAAAACTCCCATTTTCTGAAATAATTGTAATGCTTTTGGAACGGTAAAACGCTGTTGGATGTATTTGTTTGTTGTGTTGATTTGATGAATAGTGTTGTTTTGTATTTCGGGCTGACGTCCGCAAATTCACCCTGAAAATGCGTATTTTGATAACGGGTAGGCTAATTTTGACAGAATTTGAGCCGCATTAAGTCCAATTAACATTGAATTTGAATATCATTCTGTTGCTGCATATTTTTTTGTGAATTTAGAACCTACATTTCTAAATGTTATTTACTTTTTAGTTTTTATTAGTATCTCAGTCAGTCCATGCCATCTTCTAAGAACTTTCTTGGAAGATGCATGGAATGCCTGGACTGACTTACCTATGGACGCGGAATAACGACAAAGGAGCACATTGTTTCTATTTTTTATTTACACTTATCACATTTTTAAAACATGGCCTATTGGCCATGTCACATACACACACACACATGTCACATTCCTTTAAATAGTAGATTTTACAACAAGTGCACAAAACGAACCATTTTTATCCGAGATTTTTAGCAGCCCGAGCCGAAGGCGACGGCTGATAGTAATGTCGAGGATAAAAATGGTTTTGTGGACGAGTTATAAACTCTGCTTTTCACTTCGATTGCGAGGAAATAAAACAGTAGTATAAATTGAAGAAATTAATAAACACGCAAAAACAAGAGCTGTTTCTCGCCGATTTCTTTTTTTGAAATCTTACGACATTGATTTTAGACTTGGGCTGCAGACCTATCCAGCCTACTATTAAATATATTTTTTTATAATAATTTTCTAAAATTAATTAAATAACCTACCGTAGGTACTTGAATTTATTTTTTTTATATCTTTTACGTCTTAAAATAAAACATAAGGCAAATAAATTAAAGTAAATATTATAAAATAACAAATTATATCTATGAACTTCTTATTGCGTTTGGCTGTATGGCTCATTTTCTTTGCCTTTTTAAAGATACATTTATGAGTAGATACATTAATGCCCTTGTGCACAAAATTCGATTTTGTGCAGCCTATATCCTGCACAAACAAGCACTTTCAGAGCATGAGAAGTGAAAAGAATATTTACAAACCTCATCCCATATTAATTACTGGCTCACCGAGATTCTTCTCCGGTATCAGAATTTCACGAAGGTTTTCTATAGTTGTGTGTAAGTAACAACATATTTTATTTATGGTAACCGTAAGGTATTGCGTGTTGGCAATTGATTTATCGGTAGATCGGGACTATGAGATGTCCCGCTTCCCACATTATTCACTAAACACATCATACAAATATTATGGGCGCACCATTCGAAAATAGGGATATATTACTAACACTCGCCAATATTTTAGAAGCTTACATAAAATTTACGTTAGCGCCACGGGTAACCGGGTAGGCTTACCTCTGTTTTAGTCAGATTTGTTTTTTTAAAACCCTCAATCGCTTTTGATCTGGTAGGCTGATTTTGGTACGAAAATATATGAAATAGTAGAGGCTTACAGTTAACAGGTTGTTTGACGTAAAGGATACATCACGTGCTGTGTAGGGAAAGTTAGGAATGCTCTCAATTGTAGATATTAGACAAAGGTACCTACTGCAATGTTTTTGTAAAAAGATTTTCTTCTGCTACGGGATTGTGTTTCGGTAGTTTTTGGAACAGATGGCCACCTAACTTCCAGCGTATACCGGAGATTTGTTTTTAACATAACGAGAATCGGCATAGAGGGAATGATTCGTTTTAATATCATAATATATCTATCATCTACACTAATATTATAAAGAGGAAAGATTTGTATTTTTGTATGTTACGATAAACTTAAAAACTACTGCACCGATTTCAAAAAATCTTTTGTCGTTAGATCTTTACCGAGTAACATAGGCTATAAATTATATTGATATCCTGCAAATTAGCCGAGCTATCACAATTTTTGCGGACGAAGTCGCGGACGAGGTGCTATAAAAGTGTATACTATAAAACAATGTCTCTTTTCGTGTATTCAGTAACACTTAAATCTTCCAAAAAACCGCGAATTTTGATGTGGTCTTCCGAATCATTGCCAAAGCCAAATACGAACGTACATAAGTGCTTGTATTTAACTTAGATATTGCACAGGGAGACAGTTTTTTTTAGGCCCTCGTCGATGTTGCATAAATATTATTCATATTACACCAAAAAAAAAGTAACCATTTTCATATAGTAATGAACGAAAGATTACATAGAAACGAAACCGGAATCTTAAAATCATAATAAATAAGTTATATTATATTTTTTTGCAAGTCAAATCATTCCTGTTGTGGTCAATGTCATTTGACAGAAAATACTTACGTAAATAGGGGCGTTTTTTCCGGTTAGAAAAAAAAGTACGGTATGCATTGGTAGTTATATCTGCTTTAATTATAATAGAAATAGAATATAATATAAAAATAAATAATATTAAACTGTGAGCTTTTTAATGCTATTTTTAAAGGTTTTCGCTAAAATCTTTTTTCTATTAGATGGTATAAAAAAATCATCATGGCACGGAACGTTGTAAATCCGTCTTTTTGGTGGTTGACAGATAACTTCATTACACTTTCTGTATTAGATTTTCATGAAAGTGTTTCTGCGATTTTTTTTGCATATAATAAAAACAATTTTTAATGAAAATGAAATCTGCTGGTCTGTGTCAATTGTGCAGTAAGATTGCAACGCAATGTGTGAATACAATTACTTTCAGAGACATCTACAGACGTGTTATTGTTGTTGTTTATTGTTAGATTCACGTTTTCTTTTTCGAATTTCTCATTATTCCTTAGACATGGCTTGGCTAATATTACCACTGTAATCTAGAGTTTATAAGGAAGAAATCTATATACGTTTCATTAATATCTGCTACAATGTATGTGGGGGGCCTGTTCTCCAAACAAAAAAAAATGTCCCTCCAAGATGTTTTGACATGTCACTTGTACTCGTGCATTGTAAGCCATCGAATGCAGTCGCTGATGACCGAAATCGACTAGATGGCATCATCATCATCCCATCATAATCACTCGTGCAAAGCAGGTTCGGGTCGCGAGACATTAACATCATCATCCCATCCTGCCCTTGTTCCATGTTACTTGATGTCTGTGTAGCACATTTTTTCACGTTTATTTGGTCGGTCGCTAGTGAAAACATAATAATAATATTTGAAGGTTTTTTTTTTCAATTACAAAAAGAAGTTAATTTGTGCAATACTTTTTATTAAAAATTAAGAGACAACATTCGTGTAACCATCATCCATTACGAGTCAACACAGTTTAAAGTTCGTCGTGGTCTGGAGCCAAGAGTGATAAGTATGAGCGTCCCTCGTGTCCTTGATAGCCAATGGCGGCAGCCGCATTCTTGCACCCTTCCTCGTTTCTGGGCATCTCCATTATTCTGGCCATGGCGTATGCAGTCAGGTCCTCGCAGCACATCATCCCGAGCCACCGGTCTACCATTTTCATCCTCACGTCTGCAAACTTTATTAGCGGATGAGCGTCTGGGCGCGCTGTAATACAAACCATTTCTTAATTCTCCACCCAACTTTAAGTTTGTGTTATTTATCCAGTTCATCTCGCTTTCAGTAGCTAATCTCATCTGTAATGCCCTAATTGCAAACTAGGTAATATGTACCTACTTAAATACAGTTTTTAAATTCTAAGAACATGTACGTAGTATCTATTTTGTAGGTAAAATAAAACCTGAAAAGGAACTGTGGCCAGTAAAACATTGGTTTCTATCTTACATAACAAAATATGGAAAAATACTGGACAACAGTTTTAACGACTAAAACAGTAAAGGTCATTAGGAGAAAACCATGAAAAAGTGAAAAAAAAAATGTTTGAAATGCGACCTGTTTATTATCATTATGAGCCAAGTCGGGCGGGAAAAGTTAGGTGCGGAAATGGCAGCGGGGGGAGTTCGGGGCGGGGGCAATATAGCGCACCTTTATTGCGCTGTTCTATTTTGACGATGGCTCGGAAGGCGCCTGGCGTGCCAGCGAACAAGAACAGCACCTCGGTGCCAGGCTTCGCGTTCATGAATAGGGTCGCCTTGTCCCATTCCAGCTCGGTGTCACCAGTTACTGCCTCGAAAGTCTCCTTGAATTTTTTGACCCTCTACATGCAAAAACAGCACAGAATATGGATTAATTGAAGAACTGAAAATTAATTTGACTGAATTGCAATATGATTTTTCTTTATATCAATTTTCCCAAACAAAACAAGCAACTGTTCGCAGCTAGTTGCACAAAAACAAAAGAGTCATGAACTTGCAGCTCTTTCAGTCACTGTCAATTTCTTAGAAATACAAAATAACACCTGGACATATAAAAAGAAATCTTGGTATCTGCAAGGACACTACGTTGGTAGGAAAAAAAGTAAATTGGGTTACATCCCAATACACCGGAAGGAATATACATGTAGCCGCTATATTGCGAAGAATATTTTTGTCGTAGACAGGTAACTATCACAATGAGTGAGATCTACTCGATAGGATAGCGTTATGAGATGTACAGATATATTTACACAAAAAAACAAGGTTTCTTACAGTTTTTCCCGCTAACGCGAAAACAATCGGGGTCGCTTCGGTATTATTAGACCAAAAATAAAATATTTTCCACATTGTGAGAACGAGTCTATACGGATAGAATTGCGCTGATTTTTCGAATTCTTCACAGGTCGTGATGTTGGGTGAGTTGTTGGATGTCTGGGCCAGCACCGAGCCAGGCTGGACCACTGCACTGACCACAACTATTCTGAATATCCAGGAACACGAAAACATTGCTGTTAGCGTTCGGTTGGTAATTACGCTTTGCTGTTTACGGTCACGGCTTCATATACTAAAGCCGGGCATAGATTTGGTAAATTTGCAGACGATGCAACTCGTATTGTGCAACAATAATGTAATATTTTGCACAAAATATACACGAACCTATTATCTCTAGTACGTCAATATAATTATATAAATTGGCTTCAGATATGTGTATCTGATCATTAGAGGAGCAAGGATACTTAGCACTCGTATGTTTTGAAAGAAAAAGTGGCCTAGTTCTAAAATATACTCATGCAATACGCGTATTTAATGTGATTTTATTGACTAGTGCTGTCCTTGGTGTATAGTTCAGTGTCGATAACAGATACTAGAAAAAGGTACTAACCCTTGAACCAATTGTAGAACATATTTATAACTTTCCTTCCCTTTCATCATCTCATCAGTGTAATTTAATAATAAGTGTTTGAAATTAATAACGATCTAAGTTATTTAAATTTTTCGTAGCAGTGTCGTATGAAAATAAAATGTAAATTCGTAGATCCTAAGGTGCTACGCTATGGTACCATAGCGTAGCACCTTAGGATCTACGAATTTACATTTTATTTTCATTCAATTTACGCAATGACATAGAAAAAAATATCTTTACAGTCAATTAAACCTCTTAATCTTTGATCTAACGGACGGATTGAATTTTGTTATAGAAACAATAGTTTTCAAAACATTCTTCAATATCCGAAATGCCGAATTAATAATGCATTGCAGAGTGCTTACTCACTTTGCGTGAATCAATAACACCTTAAAAAACCGGCCAAGAGCGTGTCGGGCCACGCTCAGTGTAGGGTTCCGTAGTTTCCCGTCCGTCACAATAAGTGTTCCAACTTATGAGTTTAAAGGTGGGTATCCATTATGTAAAAATGCTTGCATATACGAATATACCACAAACTTAGTCCAGAAATTATTTTGTACAACTTTTTGTCTTTTTTGTACAAAAACTGTTGTTTCCATCAAGTTCAAAATGATTTTCCTAGAAAGTCCTTATAAAGCTCTACTTTTCAGATTTTTTTCATATTTTCTAAACTTATGGTTCAAAAGTTAGAGGGGGGGACACACATTGTTTTTTACTTTTGGAGCGATTATTTCCGAAATTATTGACATTATCAAAAAAAATATTTTAGGAAACCCCTATTCATTTTTAAATACCTTTCCAACAATATATCACACGTTAGGGTAAAAAAAAAATCCCTTCCCACTTTACATATAGGGGGGCTACCCTAATAAAACATTTTTTTTCAATTTTTATTTTACTACTTTGTCGGCGTGATTGATATACATATTGGTACCAAATTTCAGCTTTCTAGTGCTAACGGTCACAGAGATTAAGCGAGGACGGACGGACGGACAGATATGGTGAAACTATAAGGGTTCCTAGTTGACTACGGAACCCTAAAAAGAAAACAACTAACACATACTTAGATACATTGTTATGCTGTTATGTTTTCCCAATTGGCAAAACAATATGTAGGTAAGCCTATCAATTATGTTCGTAACTTCACGAGCATGTAATTTAGTGAGGCGTGTTTTACATTTATATAGTCTAACATACTTACATTTGCACGTACGTGTTTATTGAACGTGAAATCTATTTATTCGTTTCAAATAGCTCGTTACTCTGTCGGTATCATTTGACATTATATTTATCACCGGCACAACTGAATGTCTTCTGTGCAATTTGCACTAAACATTCCTTCTCGAGTGCAGCTCGTAAACCACGTCACCTGCTCTCTAGGAACTAGCGAATGAAAGTAGTTCGCAGAAATTCTAGACTTCATTCCCCATTTCAAGTGAAAATATTTTCCGAATATATTTTGTTTAATCCAAACTGTGAATCCAAAAGACCTTGACCTGATCATGTGCTTAATTACTTAATTAATGAAACCACTTTCATCTCGAAGATTCTCTTTGTGTTCTAGATTAGTGTTCGAATAAATAATTTCAGTTTAATGATAATGAGTGTTCATTTTAATAACATAACATCACGCCTGTAATCCTCAAAGGGTTAGGCAGAGGTGTGGCACCCACATTTCGCCAGTTATGTTTAAGTCCCATGTAATAGGGGGCGAGCCTATTTCCATCAACCGGGCGCAAATCCAGACTCCGTGGCTGCTACTGAGAAATTCATAATAGAAAAACCCAATACTTATTACTTTGCCCGACCTGGGAATCGTACCCTGGACCTAATGCACAGCAGAGGCGGTTACGACCACTAGACCAACGAGGAAGTCAGTTAATTTTAATATTTATTATTTTCATAGCAAAACGAAAGACACTTACTCGTATTTGGTTTACCTATGAGGTCATTATTTACGCATGTAATTAAGTTCCAGATTTCAGGAAACAGTGTTTAATAGGTCTTACCTATTTATATATATTTATAAATTGGCGTTTTAATAATAATAATACATTGATAATAATTTATAAATAAAAAATAATATCAAAATCTTTAAAATGTACAATACAATGATGATTTTCATTACCAATTTAAGTATATTGATTAATTATAATATTTGTATACTTTAAATACACTAAAAAAACTCTTTATGTAAAAGGTATTAGTTAATTATCAGGTGTGAAATAAAAGGCTTTTTTATTTTACCTATATCTACGGCATCTAAGCTAATTCTCCACTATGGGGCGCCGTGGCTTTG
Source organism: Xestia xanthographa (assembly GCA_905147715.2). Lineage (NCBI taxonomy): Eukaryota > Metazoa > Arthropoda > Insecta > Lepidoptera > Noctuidae > Xestia > Xestia xanthographa. Next base: position 15,320,411 of record LR990655.1, on the reverse strand, counting down.
GCTGGTGATAATCTGCTGGCTTAAGAGTGAATATGAGCCATTGTTCTACCTTCATCATCATTGTATTCCTCTTCGGGTTTTTTATCTCAATAAATACACGTTTTACATAAAGTCTTAGATATAAATCGCTTGGCGTCTAAAAGAGAAATTGAGGTATGCTTCGTTTTGAAACGATGCCAGGAAGTTAAGAAATAGAGAAAAATTGCCAGCCTCTAAACGAGTAGGTACACGAAGCGTAGACAAGGAAAGCTTTCGTTTATTGTTATACCGTCCACTTATTACATTATTACGGTTACGTGTATTTGGTCGAAGAGGGTAGACAGAGGTTTAGGTCGCTTTATGGTTAGGGGTAGGTTGATTTGCGACCCTTTCGTCGAACCTAAAATAAACAAACTTCATATTGATCAACCTATTGATGTGATGTATTTGTAATGCCTTTCGCATGTATGCCATGAGTTTGTAGATGCAAGACCGATTTTAAACATACATTTATTTATACAAATCTTTCGTGAGATCACTGGTAAAGTACCCCTTCTATAAAAAAATCAGAGCAGTCTTTGGGGACTGCCGATAGAAGTGAAAACAAAAAGTACACAAGCCCCGCCCCAGTCGTAGCACTGGTAATGCCCCGCGCATGACTATGTGGTGCTACGCCGTAGCGGAAGCTACGAGTGCTACGAACGTCTACGAAGCGTCACCGCACGTTACGTAACGTGACGATGAGTTCAATGTTTTTCATTCACCCAAAAAGTGCTTAACGCGCCTAAAGAAGTTTTCACTTCAAAAATACTAAGAAAACCTTGAAACCGTACAATATAAATTCCTTAAAACCACTCATTACCGGATGCTTCAGTAAAACTACCTCTTACGATTATAGGGAAAATGCATGAAATACAAAACTCTTTTAATTTATTAAAGATGCCTTGTAATGGTGCCTATGAACATTAAGTTTCTAAAACATCACTTATTTACAAATTATTGTTTTATGTAGCATGTTTTTGGGAAACGGAACGCACTCTCAACCGACGTTTGAACTGTCGTAGACAATTGCAGAAGTTTAATATTATTTTTGAGCGAAAAGCAGTTGTTGAGCTTGACTTTTAATACTTTTCTTGGGTTGATATTAATGTATTTTATTGATTTAAGTGAAGAAAAAAATACATGCATATTCCCTATTCATTGAAACGTTATAAACTTACTACTCTAAATATTACACGCACCGGTTTGGAAAGCATGTTTCTTTATAACCTGTGTATTATCAAATGCGATTGATCAGATTTAACAAACAGATTGTGTTATGTGTACCCCCAAGGACTATTGATAAGACGCTTGGTGCACGCTCGCCCACTGTTTGCTGTCCACTCGTGTCGCACACCTTTGCGTCGTCGTTTAGCAATAAATTACAACGCCTTATTCTCGAATTTAGATTTATTTTCTTTGTCAACTAATAGATTTAGAAATGATATTTTTAACCCCTCGATTGGCCTCGATTGTCACCATCGCGACGGGCAAAATTATATAGGATCGACCTTATCTCTGTCCAAGGACAAGAGTTTTATTTATTTACTAGCTGACGTCCCGCGGTTTCACCCGCGTAGTTCCCGTTCCCGTGGGAGTACGGGAATAAAATATAGCCTATAGCACTCACGAATAATGTAGCTTTCTACCAGCAAAACAATTTTTAAAATTGGTTCATTACTTTCGGAGATTACCCCCTACATACAAACTTACAAACATACAAACTTACAAACAAATGTTACCTCTTTATAATATTAGTATAGATAGCTTTATTTATCCCTTACATTTATTTTGTATCTAATGCGTTGTGTACTTATTTATTTATTTGTTAGTAATGTTAGTGTTTGTACTTAATATAAGATTAGTATTGTTAGGTGTAAGGGCCGCCTTCTGCGGTGAAAGCCTCCTCCAAATTGTTCCAGCTGACTCTGTCTTTTGCCAGCCTGGGCCATAAGTTTCCGGCTGTTTGTACGATGTCGTCACTCCATCTTTTAAACGGTCTACCCTTCCTTCTTATTTTTTTTTTTTTACTAAAAAAGAAGGAAGTACAAGAGTAGGCACATTTAATATAAAAAGATAGATAGAAAAAAAAATGGAAAGTTGTTAGTTGTACACTCTTAGAGTTCCATAGAATTCTTTGCTAACCATTAACAGTGTGTAATTGTTTGTTTCCCTAATAAATAAAATAAATTAAAAATGAGATCACATGCAAATGCAAATCAACAAATTAGTTTTGACAGAAAAACAGCAAACTCTGCCGGGTCGCAAACGCTGGTTTGAATAATCTTTTTCATTTCGTTCGAGAGCATAAACAAAGAGTGGATAAGGAAATAATGATGTATGTTCAAGAATAAAAATCAAATATAAAAAATAGCAATGTTCAAGAATAAAAAGCAAATATAAAAAATAGCAATAGCAAAAAATACATTCACACCTAAAAAAGTCAAATATGCGAACAGGTACAAAATTATGCAAAGCAAAAAAATCCTAAATCTTTTCTACCGCCCGCCACTCTGCCATAGCGTATCTTGACAAGAAGGTTCCGTAGTAATAAGGAACCCTTATAATTTCGACTTGGCCTCCACCCGTCTGTCTTATTCGACCTCATATCACAAACTCATGATTCGTCCAATTTGTCACCGTTTTAAGAAATTTCACAGCCGGATGAGAAGTGGCCCGGCAAAAAGATTTTCCACGTTAGCTTTAAGAGGACAACATTTATTTTTGCCGTGGAATTACGAAATCTGGTTTGGGATAGGGTCGCTTTCGATAGCCGTTATGAAATCACCGTTATGAAATCAATCATGTATTGATGTTTAATGAATAGGTTGAAAATTGAGTTTTGAACTTCAATTCCTGATTTGTGGCTTTTGTGGAGGGGTCACCATTATGTAAGACCATCAAACGCAGGAGTTCGTTCGGTGAAAATAATTTATGAATGAACCTTCACAGGTTCAGTTTAGAAACGAATATTTCGATAGATGTCATGAACAATCATTGATACTAGAGTTTATTCAATATCGATTCCTAAGAATCAAGATTTAATCACATTTCCATTTTATCAATCGATGGATCGGCACTGAATTGTTTTTTTCGGGCGAATGTTTTTATTATTTAAATGGTTTCTCCCTACCTCCCAGGCGGCACAACTTGATTAGACAGAAGAGTATCTGTATCAAAGTGATACATCTGAGATTCTCACGGAGATTGATTTAGATTTACAATTAGTTTGCTGGTTCGAATGCTAATTACTTGGCACTAATAATAATGAGCTCGGATATACAAGCAAAGTTGTGGTCCTCAAGGTAGAATCTAAATAGTAATACTCAAAGATCATGTCCCTATTTAAAGGCACTAAATGTAATTTCTTTTGAATCATTACCTAATTAATTTCATTGCGGTTTCATCGTAAGCGCAGCTGCTGAAAGCTAGAACCTGGAAAATTTTGGGGTTTGACAAGGTATTGTGAAACCGACATTTTCAGAAACTGAAATTTTAATTAAGTTGCGGCGCATCAGTAAGATGCGGTTGGTACATATTAGGACCTGTAGGTCAGAAACTTGAGACATCTGAATAGGGTGAATTTTTCAAAGTGGTCAAATTCATAACTATGAGGAATAGCGAAAAATACTGAAAGGAGTCTCGGGACCGATTTTGATGAAGACTGCATATTGGATTTTTGAAAAATCAATATAACTTTGGAAAAAAAACCACACACTAGATTACTACACAATTCGGTAGCATCGCTATTAAGGATCAAATTTTGGGAACCAATACATATGGCAAACTAAAAGAAAGAGTTCATTTTTCATCAATACGTAACCCTGTATAAGACCATACAATGTATAATCTCGAGTAGGGTCAGGACACGATCGCCTGCAGTATGCGCAGCGCACTGGGATTTCATCGGAACGTATCCCCAATCACCACCGTAAATAATAATATATTATTCACCACGACTATACTATACAAACCTAAAACTTATACTTACTTCGAAACGGACTTTTGCAGCGCTTTCTCAATATTCAATTTCGTTGTTTAAACAAAGAAATTGGATTGTAGGAAACGATTATACTCGTGCAGCAAAATCTTGCAATTTGAATTATTGATGAGGTTATGACGTAACTTATTAACTGTGCCAATTTATGGTTGGAAATGTGTTCAGAAAGCATAGTATGCTTTCAGTTACCAGAATATATAGAACATTGCAACAACACATGTGCATTAAAGATAAGAGATAAACCAAATTGTTTAGACATTATTCCTTAATTCCACTTAGTTACTAAGCACGAAAGAAGCCAATTTTCAAAAAGAACTATGAGTTAAATTTAATCAATAGCTTTACCTCCTCACCATTACACTTAGTTAAGTATTAATTAGTTAATTTCGAAGACACAACATTACTTATTCAACTTGCAGTTTCAATGTATTCTAACAAAACTCTATTACATCACAGCACACAGAAATCTGTCTCATCAAAGATATAGAGAGGTCTTGTGATGCAAACTATATTTGTTATCATAATATTGTGATGGCTTTCTCGCCGCGTTTAATTGAATAGATAAAACAAGTGTGCATGTAGCGACTCGAGCGACGTCTGCCGTATCTTGTGTATCAGTCCGCCTAGACTTTCAACCGCACCTACTCCAGATAACAGAATTGAATTTTAATTCAATTTCCCAACAAAATAATCATGTTTAATAGTTCTGAGCAACTGTAACTCGCTTGTTCTGAATTCATATTGTATCAGTGTGTTCAGATAACTAACCAGGCGGCAGATAGACGTAATTGACTTGCATGAGACAGCTATTGTGATTTGACTAGATATCTATGTAGGTAATACAATTACTTCTGCTATCAGATATCCGCCGTGTCTGGCAGGAACGTAGTATCGTTCAAATTTATCTACAGGATTTGATCGAATTAAGATGTCTATCTGTATCACTGTAACAATGAAAACGCACGTAAGACTTATAATACAGTAGGTACCTAGTGCATTGAATAGTAAACTTTCACGTGAAAGTTTCAGTGTTGAAAACTTGCCAGCAAATGTTGTTATTACGAACGTTGTGTGTATGCATGTAAAGAATTTTCAAATATAGAGTCGACGCGTGGTGAATGACCGATAAAGGTTCAACAGCTGCTACTTGGACAAACAATATTACCTTCAGCACGAGGTAGATTCATGGTATCGTCGTTAACGATGTGGGTAAAGCCCTTTCATTGAGTCCGGCTCGGGTCGCCGGTCGCTACCCGCCGCGCCCGCCTGACTTTTTACAACACGACCTCAGTTGTTTGCACTTAATTTTATATGTGCTTTCTATATACGACATTTTGTTTTCATTACCATAATACTCGGAGGTTCAGGTTATTCGGTATTCCATTCAAAGTTACTTAAGGTAGGGAATGAAAAGGTTTTATAAAAGACTTTTATAATTTTTTTGTTCTCCTGAATGAATTAATTTTCGGTACCTAATCTACCATTGTTATCTGCTTGTTGCTATGCTGTTCATAAAATTATATTATTGCCATGTATAAAATATCAAATGGCTGTAACCATTTTCCACTTATTTCTCATCTGGCTACAATATAACGTTGAAATTGACGTTGAAGGTGCAATGCATCAATATCATAATAATATTAGGGAGTCGCGTTTCGGTGGCCGGTTGCTGGAGCGAGCGAGCCGTGAGTACATTGCTCCATGTTGATAACTCTATTAATATCTATCTGGTGTCTCGAAATGTACTTCGCGAGCCAATCAGCGGCCACTGCGGCGCACAATGCGCCCACGGTATCGCCCGCTGGAAAAATACTCGTTTAGAATAATCACTGATACGAACTTATTTTTATTAGGTTAAGCTTATTTTATTAGGTTAGTCTTCGATGTAAGGAAAAAGAGACGTCTTTGTAAATGTACTGTCTTTGTACTGTGGATTTTAATAAATTTATAGGGTAATTTAATTTTGTCGTATAATAGAAAATTTGAGAAGTACAAGTTTCATGTGACGTTTTATTTACCCAGATCGGGCCATCTGAAGTAGCATTTTATTTTGACAATAATGCATGCACAGAAGTATCTACATAATTAGTAACCTAAGTTAAGTAATGGCAAGACACATTAAGGTGATATGTTGAAAAATATGTGGTTTTTCTATTTCGTGTAACTTGTTGAGTATGTAGAATAGGGATCTAACATTCTGGTATATGTTTTTTGACTCTTTGGTCTAGTATCGTGTAAAAGGAATACACGATTAAATGATTTTTTCTCGATTCAAAAAAATTGTAAAGTTACATCTATTTTTTTACTTTTTTTAACATCACGGCGTAACGCTTAAGAGATATTCAACGGAATTTACTTTAAAACATAGAAAATTATTATATCAAAGTTTACTCAAAGTCATTTTAAATGTTATACCTTTATTTTGTTAAAAATAGAGTGAATTCGTTTTGGCACATACGTCCTTTTATTCCGAGCGCACGCACATTGTAGCTATCTCTTCTTTTGTGTTTCAAAAGTAATTGCATCACTTTCGCTCGCTCAGAAGATCAGTCGCCCGGTGCACTTCATCGACGACGAACCTATGACATTTGTTTGCAGATCGGTGCTATCGGATTTTCGTGATTTTGATAATTGTTCGTATAGTAAAAGTTAGTAGACTGTTACTTAATTAGTGTTGAATAGGTATATAAAGACTATTCTTGCGATTTATTTCATAAATATAAAAATGCCTAAAATAAACTTAAAATTAATTTTGGGTTAGAATTATGTCAACAATACGTCAAATACTATTACCGCGTATGACACACTTAGAGCAGAAAAAAGATTGGAGCAGCTTTTAAATTGCGAAAAAAGGTGAGTTTAGTCGAAATTCATTTTTTGATCTTTCTTGAGGCATGGTTTATCGTGGTTATCAATAATAAAAAACGATATGAATGAATTTGATTAATTATGCTCCACTTGAATGTTGATGATCGTTTTTATTTCAGAAATAAAAGGAAACAACCACATGATGTCGATAACGAATATGAGGAAGAAGAACCACTGCCATACGAAATCGAACTCGTATCTTTTTCTATCGCCCAGAACCGTCATTTGTTAGAGCGAGATACAGAGCGTGCGCCCGATAGCATCGGTGATGCTGCCGCGTGCGATAGCATTCCCGTTCTAGCAAATTATGGTTCTGAGCGACAGAAAAGGATAGGACCACGGAAAAGTGCGATTCCATGCTGCCAGATGAGGTTCAACGCTAATATTGTTATTGAAATTTTTACTTGAATAAAGCACATACCTACAATTATTCATCATCATCTACCCATCCTTTTCCCAACTACGTTGAGGTCGACTTCCAGTTTTACCGGTTGCAGCTAAATACCAGTATTAAAAAAAAAACTAAGGCCAAAAAAATTTGATGTAAACAAGGCAGATTGTGGATAATGACGTATCATGTATATCATGGCCGCGACAGCTACGGACGTTTGAACTGTCGTAGAAAATTGAAGGAGTTTAATATTATTTTTGTGCGACAATAGTAGTTGAACTTAACTTTTAATACTTTTCTTGGGTTGATAGTACTGTATTTCATTGATTTAGGTGAAGAAAAAATTACGTGCATATTCCCTATTATAGGTAGACGATTTCGTCAAGTTCTTTTCATAGCAGTTAAAAACAAATACTTTTGTATTTGTGCTGGAGCGGAAAAAGGAAATGAGGTAGTAAAACAACATGAGTGTTTTCTAAATTATTTTTTATTACATGTTGTACTAAATAAAAAAAACCGGCCAAGAGCGTGTCGGGCCACGCTCAGTGTAGGGTTCCGTAGTTTTCCGTCTGTCACAATAAGTGTTCCCACTTATGAGTTTAAAGGTGGGTATCCATTATGTAAAAATGCATGCATATACGAATATACTACAAACTGAGTCCAGAAATTATTTTGTACAACTTTTTGTCTTTTTTGTACAAAAACTGTTGTTTCCATCAAGTTCAAAATGATTTTCCTAGAAAGTCCTTATAAAGTTCTATATTTTCTAAACTTATGGTTCAAAAGTTAGAGGGGGGGACACACATTGTTTTCTACTTTCGGAGCGATTATTTCCGAACTTATTGACATTATCAAAAAATGATTTTAGGAAACCCCTATTCATTTTAAAATACCTTTCCAACAATATATCACACGTTAGGGTTGAAATAAAAAAAAAATCACTTCCCACTTTACATATACCTATGCTACCCTAATAAAACATTTTTTTTCAATTTTTATTTTACCACTTTGTCGGCGTGATTGACATGGCGAAACTATAAGGGTTCCTAGTTGACTACGGAACCCTAAAAAGGTTGAAAATTTAATATTTGTATTATTTGTCTACTCCATACCACCTGTGTGCTAATATTTCAAAAATCCCAAGAAGTGCGTACTCGGTTCTCCTAGTTAGAGAGCCCATGCAACTTCTAAACCTATTTCGATAACACTCCCAGAATGATGATATACATATATATATAATTAGTCACATTATTAATTGGGGAACACGAAATGACGATGCTGCAATGCAAAAAACCTGGAGGCACTATTAATCAAAATATTCGTAAGTGACCGTGGCACGCGTATTCAATCAGTACAAGTCGAAAGGAACCGGGTGATTGCTGACAAAACGCCGAATCTGCTGCGTGGTGAGCAACTTTCAATCGCTGTAGCAACCACTTTCTCCACTGTTTGGAAGATGCAGCAGTGGTTTTTCTTACACAGAAATTATGATTTCATCATCATCATCATCGTCATCAGCCTATTAATGTTCGCCAGTGCTGGGACACAGGCCTTCTCTCTATGAGAGGGAATGGGCTTTAGTCCACCACGCGGGCCCAGTGCGGATTGGTAGATGTCACATGTCTTCGAATTTTTGGTTCTAGGACATGCCAGTTTCCTCACGATGTTTTCCGTCACCGTTTTGAGAGCAGTGGTGATGAAATAAATTTCACAAAGTAATGCGCCTGCCTGGATTCGACCTACGACTTACTGATCGTAAGTCGGGGCCGCCACCACTGGGCCACCGCTGCTCCCAAGTTATGATTTGAACGTGGCTAATTCATCATCTGCCTAGCCTTTTTGCAAAACTATGTTGGGGTCGGCTTCCAGTCTAACCGGATGCAGCTGAATAACTGAATTTTACATGGAGCGACTGCCTATCTAACCTCCACAACCCTGTTAGTACTTACTTCGTAGTACGATACCCCTTGGTAAGACTGGTTGTCATACGTTTTGGGTCACTGACTACCTATAACGACTGTCAAAGATCTGCAAATGACAGCCGGGACCAAAGGCTTAACGTGCTTTCCTAAGCACGGGAGGAACCCGGTGGTCACCCATCCACAGACCAACCTAGGCAAGCACGGCTTAACCTGAAGATCGACCCGAGCGTCTGTTATTATTTAGCCACGGGCTGTGTCACTAACACTTAGCCACTGGGAGTGTTATCGAACTAGATTTAGTGTCGTGGGCTCTCTGACTATCCCGATGCCACGTGACCGCACAGTCGACCGCGTAATCTACATTCGCCGCTCCCCGCGCGGGGGGCTAAGTCACGCCCATCGAGTTACGATTTATTTTCGAAGTAGGGCCTTAATGTCACAAATTACTGTTGTTTTACGAAAACAAAAGCCATAATTATATGTCCTGGTAGATAACAACTAAGTTTCTCTTGCCTTATCCCTACCGTAATTAGATATTTGTGGAATCTGAGGTGACCTTTGATCTCGATTAGCTCTTCCGAGCAAACTAAATTATTAATGTCGAACGATTAACAAATAATAACACAAAGATAACGGATAACTCAGCTTTGTGATTAAGTATTCATTTATGTTAATTTATTCTCCTAGTAGCGAGACTCGAGGAACGTTCAACATTCAGTCTTCATCTCGTCGTCAAATCGTGTGTTTAGTTTATCTTGAAGACAAATTGTAAGACACGTTTTTTTTCTAGAGTTTTGATTGTTTGGCCCCAGTGTGCGGGCATCACGCCGTAGATACGAGCGACGCGCGTGTGTTCGTGATAGTGCTTGTTTGCGCGTTGCCTAATAATCATGTTTTTCTAAATAAAAAGAGTATAGTATTTCGTTTCACGTTTCGTTCAATTGAATCGAGTTAATCTCTCGAATCATAACAGCTAGTAACGTAAGTATTTGATTGATCTAAATTTATGTTTATTTAGTATAATTTTTTAAGCTGTTCTGTGATATTTTAACAAATGATCATTAGATTTTTATTGAATGTTGACTTTGTTATTATTTGAGCACACCACAAGTAAAGTGGGCTAGTATAAGAAACAGCATTAGGAATATATTATTTTGCCCATTTATTTGTTTATCTTATTTGCGATGATATTTAAAACATATTTTTCTGATATTCTCCTACAGACTTAACAATCAATAGGTAGTTATATCAGCTGGACCAATCTTACATTTCGGTAGATTTTTATAACATCACCATTCTTCCTCATATTTATCACAATTCAAGGTCCATGTTTACTCTACCAAAAATAGACACAGAGGTACCTAGTAACCTTCGGTCGACACACGAATAACAAAACGTTTGTTTTTAATCAGCATTCAAAGTAGGTATTATTGTAGGTAGGTACATAACATCTGGTATCACCGGTATCACTAAATTATTTGACATGTTATCACCCAGTGCTCTCAAATATTGTAAATTACATCATGAAAACTGAAATCTTCCGTTATAAAATATAATGTTCCATCGCAACGTGGTACGAGTAAAATAGGCAATATTATGTGCAACGTATTGTACTTGTGTATGTATCGTGTTTATGTGTGTTGGTTGCTGTTAGCTTTACTAGTGTTTCAAAACACTAGTTTTGTTATGTAGCTTACTGTGCCCGACTTCCCAACTTGAACCTAACGCGTTATTGTTTTACATAAATAGTTTTTATTAAAGCGCTTTTGCCGACAAATAGGAATTAGTTTTAAAACTAATTTCCTCGTTACATCCAAGAAGAGTTTCGTATAATAAGCCTCAGGCTGTCGTAGTCTATGCAAGTTATCGGGCGTACAATAACTCATTTCGGCGCCCTGCGTGCTCAGGTGTATGTCGAGACGCTTAAAATATTGTTGTCACCGAAAACGATATTTCTTTAGCTGCAAAAATGTCTCAACCGCTTTTATAGGAGGCTCCCCAAGTTTTTCTTGTAGTGATTTATGTTTAATTAGAGTGTCCTTCACATTTTTATGTCATTCCGAAATAATTTAAGAACTTCGCGACGAGGGCTTTGGGAAACCTCGGGGAAAACTTTTAAAACAATTATGAGTTTGTCAAGGGGAGGTTACGAATTTACGATACGTAAATTCCAGCGTTACCTACTTGCAACAATGTTGCTCAGACGCATGCATTACTCAGCGGTAGGTATAGGTCGTCTTAATTGTAACAGATAAGCAAGATCAGAACGCGGTGACCCGCTTTCGTCCCATGTCACGTAACTACTGATAGGCAACTCGAAAAGATTTGTCATTCGCTCAAACTTGTCTTAATCTGCTCAATATGTAATACAACTGTGAAGTTACCTCAGACGATAGTTATAGGACGTTTGAGGACATCCGTTTTACTGGATCAATTTGTGGAACAGGATAGATCCAGTCCTAAAACGGTGGTTCTAGTCCTTCGTAGCTCCACGTTGTATACCACAGACACGTTCTTACAGTTTTCAGTATAGCAAAAGTTTTCAGTTGACGAGAACAGGCGTCACGTCGTAGCGTAATTTTTTACGCCTTTTAGAAATACGGAACTCCGTAGCAACAAACTTTTTTTTGCAGCATAAAAAAAATAGTTAGGTATTCTGTGTAATTCGTCCGCGTGTGAACCAATTTCAGAAGATATGGGTATCAGTCATTTGCGGACAGTAAACTATATAACTTTGTACTAATTATATGTACCTACATCGATTATTGTTTGAGTACATGTTGTGCCGAGTGGTTGTGTGTCTAGATTGAAGGTATGGATTATATTACTATTCTATCAAATATGGAACAAAGCTAAGCTTGAGCTTTCTCTGAGTTATTCGTTTTCCTCTATATATTTCAAACCACAGAATAAGCACAGTGCTACTTCCATAATATTGCAGTTTGATTCACGGGTTTTATATTTTATGCTTACTTTGTGAGATTCGCTCTTGAGTGCTACAAGTAACCTAGATTGTTTATTTTATATACTTTTACTTATATATATATATATATATATATGTGTATATATATAGGTAGGTACAAACAAATACCAGAACATATTTTGTTAGTGAATATCAGTTGTTGCTGCCCAATAGATCAGAAACTAAAAATGTAACAAAATATTTGACCTCGGTCATACAACCTACGATGGATTCATAAAATTACTTTAGATCTAAATTAAATATTATTATGATTATTTAAAGTTAAGTTTGTAGTTGGATACTCGATGACATACAGGAACAAAAATTAATTAATTATTTTTTTTCCTTTTCGCGAATACACCTGTCGACTCTACATTTAGTTATCAAGCTTTATCTATATTTTATTTTGTTGAATTTAGTTTTTTTTAATAAGTCGTTATTTATGTATACAGTTTACCTACATATAATGTAGGTTTAAGTCCATGTAGACGAAGAAGGGATTGTTTATTTATTTAAAAAAGGTACGCCAACAGTAAATACAGTTTAAATTTAACCTGTATGTATAACAATGCACCGTACCCGATCGGGCACGGTTGGGGAGCCGTGCCCGATCGGGTACGGTGCATTGTTATTTTAATTGTGTCTGTGATTGCGGGTATCGAAGAGCAAGAAAAGTATATAGGTGTGGGTTCTTATGTAGGTACCAATAACTGGTGTACTATCGAGGACACTCCCGCCTGACCACCACTAAGCTCATTTTTGCTTGCACTCGCAACATAAAAACGCTCTCTAGCCCCGCCCCGTTGACTTTGTGTAGAAAAAATGAATGAAAAGATACCGAATCGGCCGAGCGCACTGACGACGTACGCCAAACGAGAGTTATTGTTATTTTGCGCGCCAAAGTTGACGCTTTCCTAATAGGCCCAAACTTTAAAGGGGCGTGGCTCGGCGCCTCCGCATGATTTAAGCGAAAAAAAATTAAAATGGGCAGGCGGAAAAGACCCCCATAGTACATAACATTCTCTTAAGTACAATGCAGCTATATATCATCGTAAAGTTATAGAAATAAAATATAACATAAAATGGAAAACAAAACATCTGTTTAATGAACATACTTAAATGAATATTATTGGAATACATTTTATATCGATTTTAGCACATACATATAAGAAAGAATAGTTTTTCTCATACATGATATCGAGTGTCAGGGCGATGTTTATTGTTTTTCTTCGCAGATAAGCAACCGTCGCGACTTCAGACTACATAAACACTCGTTATTGATTGTACCGAGGTCTGTGACCATTTGATTTATTACTATTTCAACTTATTTATCGTTACGTTAATTACGTGTCCAGACCATTACTAGATACGATGTTTTGTCTTTAAAATTTTTACTATGATAGAAAAAGTGGGGTCACGTCGTTTAAATCGTGAATATGATATACAAGATGGAGGGGCACCTACGTCAAAACGATTACTGCTTATTCAGTACATTATTCTGAACGCACCCCCCCCCACAGAAAATTTTCATAGGTTATTAAAAAAAACAGCCTGTATAGCAACTAAATGTGTTTTACATTAACACCTATGTTCACCAACATGAATAAATCTCCTTTCATACTCCTTGCCTTCATATTCAATGTTACCACAAAAAAGTTACAGACAAAATGATACATTGAGTAGTACTTATAGGCAGCTTTTGTTTACGTAATACCTTCGTAGGTGGGTAATTAAGCCACTCAATAATGGATCCCTTTGTCAATGCAACGCTCCACCTCTCCGACTCCGTTCCGTTTCGCAACCCTAATGATATCGATCGCATTATGTTACGAACGTGGACACCTCCCGATATTTCTCACTGATCTTACCCTTCGATTACAACAAACAATAAGAGCTTTGATAGCGACCAATTAATATTTACGAGCACTGTCTATTTTAGACTCATAATACTATTGTCTCGTTGTGTTAACATTATCTATTTCATTACATAGGGCTATGTGGGTAACAATACAAATAAGAAGCGATATTGTGTAATGTAAACTGTTTAAATTACTGTGATACACAAATGTCTAATTGGTTCGTTTGGCATTCAAACACGGTGTATTCAAGGGCTTGAAATTGATTTTTAGTGAAAAATTAAGTTACAATACAAGAGTAGTTGTTCTATCGACTACAACATTCTCAAGTGAAGACTTCTACAACTAGGCCTGTAGCCCCAGCATCACAGGCTATCGAAATCTACGTGAAAAAGACCTTACCTTAGTATTACTGGACGTAAATGCTCTGTGGTACCACCATATTGCAAGAATCACGGTTAGATAGAAGGCAGTGTGGTATGTGCTGTCAGATGTTACTTATTGTACCCAAGCCATTGCTGATATAAACCATTAATAATGCCGCAGACACACACGGGAAAAATACGAGTTACCCTGTTCGGTGCCGGAGATTTCGTACTTTTTAAATCAAACCAAAATGTCACGTTATTTTAGTAGGAACACAAAAAAGCTTTTATTATGAGTAGTTTACACTTACAGAGATAAATTGTAATAAACGTGTGAAAAGTGAACTTGCATCAGCTTAATTTAGAAACAAGCTTTGGAAAATATTCACTTGTTACATCCGTTTATTATGAAAGAAACTGCTTTCAGAGATTAGACAACTGTTTAATATATACCTTTATCGTGTCCTGAGTACACATTACCGAAAAATATTCACCTAGGTACTACATTTAACTTGACTTATTGTACTTACAGGGTGTAAACAACCTCATCACGAAGCCGTCAACCAAGCATTCTGTTCATCAAACTAAGTAACTTTACGCAAAAATTATTGCTGGGAAACGACTTTTTTTTGGGGCGAAAAATCATGTTTTGTGGTAGAACTCAATGTAACGCACTCAAAACATTGTACTGATGGATGGATTGATAGTACGGTGGTCTTAGAGGTGTTTAAAGTAAAAGTCTTACATTAAAAACTGGTTTAAAAAAAAAACTTGTCTAAAAGTTGGAACTTTGACCCCCAATATCACCGAACCTAGAAGGTATGGTGTAGAACAAAAAAATTATCGCAATGACGGAGAGAACAAGTGCCTTTCGGCTTCGTTAAGAGGTGTTTTACACCCTTTATAAACCGTATACATCTGCAATTATGTCTGCCTGTCTGTAACACTGTGCCGCAAAGTCTATTGGGACTCCAAACATAAACTTATAGCACATTTCGTTTAATAGGAATATTTGACAGTTGGATATTTATGGATCTTGGTTTTACTTCAGTTCACATTGTACAAGTAGCTACATACTTGAATATTATTTTATCGTGAGAAAGTAAGCAAGCGTTATCATCATAGGCATTCATAGGTCATACGTTGTAATAACATGTAGTAACAAAATCATTTCAGTCGGTGTCGTAAGAGGCGACTAAGTGACATTGCTGAGAGGCCCCAATCACAAAGTTCAATAAACGAACCTTCTATGCAAGGTGAAGTTTATCTTCAGACCTGGAAAAAGTTCGGCTGATTGTAAACAGAAAAGTTTTATTTATTTACTGGGAACTCTCGTAAATCAATTTACCTATCTGATTGGTTGAAAACCTCGGTGGTTGTAATATGTCGAATTGTTCCGCGGGTCACTAATGTTAAGTTTATACGAATAAAAACGTAATATAATCATCACTCCAGTAATTATTAGGAGCGTATTGTATTACACAATGCATGCTAATTAGTATTCTTTGCACGGTTTGTGTGAAATTAATAAAATGAACGAAGATGTGATAGTAGAAGCGTACGTACTTGTAACTTGCAACTTATTCCGTTTCGTAGCGATTCGAAGAAACATTAATTACATGAAGAAATGCGTGTCGCTGGATACATATAAATAAATGTCGTGCTCAAGACAGGTGGAAACTGTCTATTGTCGTTTGGTGGAGACACGTTTACATTGTATAATTAACTCTAGAATTTCTCTTTCGGCTTCGAAATGATTAAAGCAAACTTGTGTACTTAGGTACCTACCTTTTGCCTCAGTAATTGATTTCAAGATCAATACTTTGCTAGGATCTGACTGCAATATAGCTTTGTTTTCTACCTTTCCAGTCATATTACGACCCACCTATAGCATAGAAAAGCGTTTGTTCATTATTTTGATTGAATTGAAGATTTTGGGAGTGTTCATGTGCTATGCATGTATGTAGGTTATATAACTTACTTGCATTAGCACTAGTCTCGTGTCATTGCGGCTGCGGCGACGATACAGCCATCGTAATGTCCGTACACGACTACACGTTCCAATTCCCCTCAGCATCTACATTAATGAACGCTTTTGTACAGGAGACGAGCGATGAAGGTTATTCATCGCTGATATTCGGCCGTACGCAGAGTCGAATGCACACGACACATTGCGTCTAGAACGAAGTGGCAAGCCATATTCACTTGGAATACTGATATATAGCTATTTTACGAATACATATCCTATCTGGATGCACGGTTCAATGGATTCCAGCAAGTTTCAAAGAGCGCTGGACAGTCCCGCTTTACCCGAAGCGCTTTGCGACAATTTTTGCAACTCAGCTTTAGCAAGCAATCGTAACAATTCACTTTAGAAGTTTCCTTTCAATTCTTTGGTAGATTTTTATGAAAAGGAAAAACCCGCTGTTCGCACAAATCTGTCAAAGTTGTACACATTTTTCAGTCTTAAGGCCCTTCTAACCATAGACTTACTATATACTCTAACCCTAAAATTAGCAACTCTATTTTTGGTGGTTCAAACTTCGTTTGAAATACTGTTAAAGTTCTAATCAGCCTGCACTACAAAGCGGTTGTTACGTCAGTCACTGCACCAAATAGTGCGTAATACGTGGTTTTTTGCGATTTACAAAAAATATATTGATTGGACTAAAAAATAAAACAAAGACCTGCTTTTTAGTTAGTTCAGTTAGTATGCAAAGTTTCATGAACTAATTTGAAGTACTTTTTGAATACCAGCGGTTTATTGTTCGATTTGGAGGTAACTTTGGATTTTTTTCTATCGAGAAAAGTTTATGGAATCGCATTTTCGTCACACATAGTACTTAGCATTAATCCTCAACTTTACTATATATTTATTTCAAAATTAATGCTGTAGTGTTTTAGGCGTAACGGAGGATCATGCTAAGCCATTTGAGGGAGTATAGGCCCTTAAAGCTTCAACTACCAACTATTACTTATACAGAGTGTAAATGGATTCTTCACGAAGCCGTCAACCAAGCATTCTGTACATCAAACTAAGTAATTCTACGCAAAAATTATTGCTGGGAAACGACTTTCTTTTTGGGGTGAAAAATCACTTTTTATGGTAGAACTCAATGTAACGCACTCAAAACATTGTGCTGATGGACGTATTTAATGGGTAGTACACGGGTTATGGAGGTATTTAAAGTAAAGTTATGACCTTAAAAGCCAGTATCCAAAAAAAAAAACTTGTGAAAAAGTTGGAACTTTGACCTCCAATATCTCCGTAACTAGTAGGTTCCCAGGTATGGTCCAGAACAAAAAAAATATCGCAATGACGGGGAGAACAAAAATGCCTTTCGGCTTCGTTAAGGTCTATTAACACCCTTTATACTTTCAGAACCGCATCCTTTGAACAATGACACCAACAAACGGCGTAGGTCCAGAGCCGCCACGTGTCGTGGTGCTGGACGGCGGGTTCTCAACACAGCTGTCCTGCCATGTGGGGCACGTCATCGACGGGGACCCGCTCTGGAGCGCACGCTTCCTCTACACACACCCCGACGAGGTCGTTAACACCCACCTCGACTTCTTGAGATGTAAGATTTTATTCATTTTTGTATAAAAATAATTTATGAGCCTTATTTTTAAAAAGATTTTCCTCCACGGAAGATAAATTACCTAATGAGGCGTGCATTGTGCACGCGGAATATAGAATTCTAGCGCTGTACCACCTACATAAGAATTTGCAATATAGGGGTAGAGCTGCTTGTATTTGCTTAAAAGGTTACAATTTCCGAGAATATTCTTCGTCCAACTTAATTTATTATTAATAGAACCGCTACCACAATAGATAATAAATTAGTGCTTTATTATGGCACGTGGCTGAGTGCGCATCACCGAACGTCTTGCGGGAGTGGTGGGAGGACACGTGTCAGATCTAAACTAAATCAACTGAATAAACACCCACTTCTACAATATTACTACAGAACTACAACAGCATGCATTATGCTAAATTCTAAAACGGTTTTGAATCTGCTATGGGTAGCTGCATAAAACGCTAACGCTAACTATTTACACCCATCTGCTCTAAGTTCTAGAAGCTTACTAAAAGTAATAGTTATTCACCGACACGTTTGAATGAATCGAAACACAGTTCTGCATAACCCGCAAACGAGTACGAAGAACAAATACTAACATAGACCCGCAAAACGTTGCGGCTAAGTACAAGTGTACATGCGTGTTTTGACGAATTACACGTTAGGTCGCTTTTAGCTCGTCATGTTCATGCATCTGACAGCGAGAGTGCGACCTCGTCTCGTGTCATCGTCCTCTGAAAGCGCTTTTCTTCGCCACAAAACGGACCGTTTCTTTTCATAAGGAAAAGCTGAAAAGTGTCTGCAAGCAAATAACTCCCTGGAGGGAAAAGCCTACTGCCTTGCTTTGGTGCCTCTTATAGAAGATATAATGTGAAAAAATATAAAATATGACCGCGCACTTTGTAGGAACATGAACGCTTTGCACTCTCGTCTCGTCGGAACGCCGGACATAAGATAACAGTGACTACTATCACTAACGTACATAATATTCAGATGTGCGTACATTGTTATTATTGGCTATATAGGATGACTTTTTTATCACTTTCCAAAAAAAAAAAATGGTATAATAGGTGAACGGAGTTCGTTTTTGTTAGTTAGTTGTTTTTTTTTTTTGCGAAAAAACTAAAATCATACGCGTATTGCGTATGATTTGAAATTCAGTATTTTTCATTTTTTTTTTCAAAGTTTCTCTTTGTTCTAATGTGAAAATTTTACTTGAAATTTGTAGCGTTTTTTGATGATGGATCAATTTTTTTCTAAGCTGCAGAATAAAGAAAAACAAACTTGGTATGCCATAAGCTTCTACTCCGTTCACCTAATATATACCCGTTTTTTTTGGAAAGTGATAAAATAGTCATCCGGTATTATGATGTAGTATCACAGTAATAACATTCATTATCAGAGTCTAACATGTTATACACAGTTTTACGAACACTGTAGACAGATTATGTAGAATGTGATCCATAAAGTCGCAAGCACACATATTTTGCCACTAGGTAAGTCGCAGCTGTTCCGCTGTGATTATTATGATTGACGCTGTAGCAAGTTGGCAAGTGATGCCGCTATTTCTCCCTCATCTACTAACTACTTCACATTTGCATAGTACAGGCTCGGCAGGCGGCAGGAGGCGGCAGGAGGCGCGTCTCCTCCGCTCGGTACCGCCGACGGCACCTCGTATACAAACTACAACTCCGGATACACAGCGTTGTTGCCATTAATCACCTTGTCTGTCTAATACCTTTCCATTCGCAAGCCGTGCGCCGTCTTCTATTTATTACATAATTATTTTCTTCGACAGAGAACGGTTCCTTTGCCGACCTCGCTTCCGTAATATTGAACAAGCCGGGCTCGTGTTGCATTACTAAGTTTTAATAATATTAATTGTTTACGCCTCTTAGCCGCACCCCGCTCACAGTCCGTAATACTAACAAAGTTTAACTTTAGCCATATTTATCGAACTAGTTTCGTAATACCGACTTCGGAGTATGTGGACTATTAAATTAGCGTTGACAGGAAAAGCATGGAGATATCGGTAGCATGTTTAGAGGCATTAATCTTGGGATTCATTTGTATTCATTAAATACCGGCCTGTGTTTAATGTGATTAATGCGCCCAACGTTATGACTGTTTGCGGGCTATAAAACGTGTTTTATGGTTATTTTGCAGCGGGAGCAGATTTAGTAATAACGAACACTTACCAGGCGTCAGTGGAGGGGTTCGTGGAGCACCTGGGCGTGACAGCGGAGAGAGCCTTCGAGCTGATCGTGACCGCCGTGGAGCTGGCCAAGCGCGCGCGCTCGCAGTACCTCCAGGAGTACCAGGACTACGTACAGAACGGTATACGGCCATACATTACACAACACGCGGACTGAATGGAGTGACATATTTCACAAATGAATGCCGCGGGAGGCAGGCCTCCGCAGTAAATGGGAGACTTTAAAAGATCAAATGAAAATGACAAATGGTTCCTTGGCCAGTGAAATTACATTTGTAGAAGTACAATCTATGTAGATGTTTTTAATTAAATGTATAAAGACATTCTGAGTTGCATGATTATGGCCTTACTTGGTTATTCAACGAATCCTACTCGTACATAAAATATATCAATAGTATCTGCACGTGTATGCTTGACATATTTTTTATAAAACGAAATGTGTAAAGTTTACAAGCTTTGAAATCTCTTCTAAGCTAGCAAACACAAAAGAGCAAGGTAAAATTTTTAAATGTACCCACGATGACACTCTGTCAAACGAAAAGCGATATAATGAAAGTGCCCTGGGAGCAAATATCTAATTTTAACATTCATTTCTCAAGTCCTCGTTCATTTTCTAGTAAACAGGCAAATAGGCTATAAAACCACTCGAAAAAAACGCTTTTAAATCTTTATCACGGGTTTATCATGTACTTTATGACCGGTATAACTTTTTAGAATGACAAGTGGCTATTTAGAACGTAATAGCTACCTGTACTTCCACCTGTTTTTTAAAATGAGTTTTGGTACTAAACATAGAGATTCTTGAAACAAGGTAAAGTCAGAGGTATAGCAGACGTAATTTATTATTTAAATTTATAAAATTTCAAGAATGTTTGTGTTTTGCTGTAAACAAAGATTGTAGGGTCCGCGGCGGCAAGGGTCGGGTGCAAGCACGCATTAATTACACTTTGCAAGGGTTGGGAGTTATGTGTATTCGCGTAGAGCATAGCGCTACAGATATTATAAACAAGAACTTGGTGTATTTATGGTAGTTACCTGTTCCTTTAGATCGTATCCCGCTGATCGTGGGCTCCGTGGGGCCGTACGGGGCTCATCTGCACGACGGCTCCGAGTATGATGGCAGCTACGCAGATACCACGTCTGTTGAGGTAACCCAGATTTAATCTAAACTAATTTAATAAAGAGGTAAAATTTGTTTGTAAGTTCGGATGTAGGGGGTAATCTTCGGAACTAATGATCCGATTCTGAAAATTCTTTCACTAACGGGAAGCTATACATTATCCCCGAGTGTTATATGCTACATTTAAATAGTTCTCGTGGATACATTCCATACATAATGGGAGAGAAGCCGTGAGCAACTAGTTACTAATGAAATCCAGTATTTATTCATATCGGAGCAAACAGTTATGTTCAGTCAAATATAAACATGAGGTACTTTTTACTAAAATATACAAGCACAAATTGTTATTTCATTGTATAAATCACCTGTTCGGCAAGCACAGATTATGTTCTCTATATGGAGCGAGCTTTTCTGAATAACTTATTCAATTTTTACGTAACTTCGATATAGATCGCCTATAAAATGAAGATAGATAGGTAACCTGCATATATATTAGGGTCAATATTCTAGACATTGTTTAGATACGTACCTAAGTAAAGTTATCTATGTATATAAAAGTATTCGCTTAGATGTAGTTAATTATTAATGAATTTGGCCGGCGCCAAATTGGTTCTTTGTCTATTTCTATATGTTGTCACTGAGTGCTTTTAGGGCGGCAATCGGTTGAATCGATCTTGTTCAAATGTTAAAGGTAAGGCTTTCTAACTAAAAGCTCCGAATTCACTGAGTGAGTATTTTTATTATTCTACATTAACTATGCTGTTCGATTTTAGGGTTCCTTTTTGCTTTATTCATTTATTTATTTATGAACTATGGAAGACTCACAGCTAAACAAAACAGAATAAAAATAGTAAGTGATACTGACAGTTAAAAGTATTCATCATCATCATCATTTCAGCCGAAAGACGTCCACTGCTGGACATGGGCCTCCCCCAAAGGGGGTTTTTTGCCATAATCGCCACGCTTGGCAGGCGGGTTGGTGATCGCAGTGCGGTTGTTACAAAAACACAGTGAACGCTGCCCATTCTCTGGTAAGTCCCTCAGTCGCCTCTTACGACACCCAACGGGAAGATATGGGATGGTGCTATTCTTTACGTCCGACACCATACAGAACCATATAGAAGTCTTCAGTTATAAAAAAACAGACTGGTAAAGATGGTGTGAACAACACAGCACTGCCCACACAAAAAAAAACAAGAAACATCAAACGCTTAAACTATAAACACAATCTAACATAGGCACTAATACTTGCGATACGATACCAAGCCACTGACAAAGTATGAGATTAGCAAAGGTAGATATTTAAAACTTTATTCTATGAATATGTGGTCAATCACTTGATTCGATTGATACACATATCATGTAATTATGGCAAGTTCGATATTGAACTGAACTCGGTCAATGACCAAGGTATTATTTAAAAGTAGTGAGTTTGACTTATTATTTATTTCACACACATAATTTATTTCATTTACTTAGGCACAGGGTAACAATACATGTTGAGGTACTTAAGTAACTTATTTTTATGTCGATAAAACTTTCTGTCCTCAGATCTGATTATTATCAATAAATAGAAATGTATTTTCACTTAAAATTGCGGTAGGATGTTGTCTATTACTTATGTAGGTATAAATCATGTTAATACGTTGTACAAAAGCTTCAAAGTATGCATAAGAGAAACACTGCTTTTACTCCTCCCCGCCATTTCCCCATACCAGCAACGTATAAAGTTACCTGTTCTTTCCCGGCAAAATTGAGACGATTTTTCATGAATCTGCAGACACGTTACATATTTTCATAATATAAATTTTCGTAGCAAGAAAACCTCTTTTGAAAATGGATAACTTACTATATATATTTAACAAAAATACCTTATTTTTAATACCTCATGTTCCATGCTATTTGGGGTCAGCGTAACGTTTTTTTTTCATTCATTTACTTCTTTTTCTTCCATATCTTTAGAATACCTAATATAGGTAATTTATATACCTTAAATCTAGAATCGAAATAATAAATTTTAGATGAAACTTCGGTAAAACTATTAAATCGGGAGCTCGATCATTTCTGCGGAACCCCGGAGAGCCATGAATGCATAGCCTAATAAAGGCCATTGAAAGCGGCGGCTAAATCGTAAAGAGGGCCGTAAAGTTGCCTGCAAATTAAAATTTACATCGGCAATATGAAAAACTCCACTCCATTTCTCTTGTTTTTTTTCTGTACCGACAGCATTTGACTGGGGTGGACAGTTAATTAACGAAACCTAGAACAAATGGCTATCTGAAACAAACATGAAGTAACAAAATGTGCGCCTTAATTAATTTGGAGTTGTTTTTATTGTTTTCATTAACGCCTTGTTTAGTTTAGAATTATAATGGACTTTTTAAGTACAAACAATAACATAAAAATATTTATATAATGCCCAATAAATTATTATCTAATATATAACTTACTTGTATTCTAGACCATGAGAGCTTGGCACTTACCTCGGATCCAAGCGCTGGTTCAGGCGGGAGTCGACCTCCTGGCGTTGGAGACGATCCCTTGTCAAGAAGAAGCCGAGATGTTATGCGACCTTCTTCGAGAGTTCCCTCACATAAAGGCTTGGATCGCATTCAGTTGTAAGGTAAGCGTGTAAGCTGAAATATTATCTATTAATACCCGCATCATTTCAAATTCCTGGTATTTTCCAGTAATATTAGACGTAAAGGAGCACAAAGAAATCTTGCCAACCATAACCAGGCTCGTCTATGCAAAGCTTGGGTTCGATGAGTTACGTAATGGCTTCGATAAATTCTCCATCCTGCACCGAACCAATTTTGAAATTCTAAAATAACGAAAATCATCGATTTGTGAGAGCGTGGTATTGACATGTTGCGTTGTGTTGGGGCTGGGGGCCCCGCGAAAGGGTTATTTACTTTTGTACATAGATATCTGAATACGGTGGGTTGGCGCACTGTGAATACCTAGGCACAAAATATTCAAATGGAGTTTGTTATTCTGTTCGTACGAATAGCATGAATCGGGAACAAAAAGCCGATCACCTTGATAAAAGATTTGATAGAAAATTTCGTTGCGACAAAAAAGATTTTGTTTTCAATACACGTACCTACCGGAACATTTTTTATATATTCTATTACCATGTCAACGTTTTAATCTAAACCTTTTAGCAACTATATAAAGTAACAAGCCTGGCTAGCTCTTGTTATAAATCAAAGGAAACTATCATAAACTTTACAACTTAGCCAGAAAGCCTAACACTGCCTATTTGCTAGTCAGCCTACAAGTGCCTATCGCTGTAAGATTCCTCATCTAGCGAACTTTTACAACTTTCACGAAACGATAAGCACTTTCGAAACATTGTAGCTACCTACTGTGTTGTGTATTTCCAAATAGACGAATCTCTCCATTTTATTATCGCAATACGGCGACACTCCCGCTCACTATTTTATGTGCCATTACCGACTGTGAAAACTTTTCTTTTACAGGACAATCAAAGCATAGCTCACGGCGAAAGCTTCCAAAAAGTAGCAAAGAAATGTTGGGAAACGAACCCTGACCAGCTCGTTGCCGTGGGAGTGAACTGCTGCGCGCCGTCCTTTGTGTCAAACCTCCTGAAAGGCTTCAACGACGACCGGCCACACGACCCCATTCCGCTTATCGTTTACCCCAATTCGGGCGAAAAATACAACCCTCAAATAGGGTAAGATTTCCGAGTAGGATAACTTATCTACGGCTTAGTTTGTATTTTCCCAAGTGAATGTAATTGACAAGATTTCTTATTCTAATGTAGGCGGAACTGCTAATGAAATTAGATCTTACCCACTTAAGTTTTGGCTGCGGAACTGTGTCCGACTCATCTAATCCACTCGTAGTGTAATAC
Source organism: Xestia xanthographa (assembly GCA_905147715.2). Classification (NCBI taxonomy): domain Eukaryota; kingdom Metazoa; phylum Arthropoda; class Insecta; order Lepidoptera; family Noctuidae; genus Xestia; species Xestia xanthographa. Next base: position 15,295,233 of record LR990655.1, on the reverse strand, counting down.
AATAGCAGCTTTCTTATCCGCATAATGGCCAGTTCGTAGCAGCGATTACGTAGAGTCGTAGACCGTAGCACGACCATGTGCTACGCTGCTACGATTGCTACGACGTAGTCTCAAATACGAATTGGCAATCCCGCCTACATTAGTAACTAGAGACTGGAGTAATAAGGCTAAAAATTCTATTTGGTTGTTTAGTCACAAAATATTAAATTAGTGGAATCGGCTGACTGAATCTGCGACTCAGTTTGACATAAATATAAAATGTATCCATCCTATTCATTTTAATAACCTATATTGGTTCTTCGCAGGTGGATAGACCGCGACAAGTGCGAGGCAGTCGAAGTCTTCGTCCAGGAGTGGCTGGACTTGGGCGTGCGGTATGTCGGCGGCTGTTGTCGCACGTATGCCGCCGACGTATCGCGCATCCGCAACCAGGTGCACTGCTGGCGCGACCGGTGGCGCTTCCAGGCCAAATACCCCGACGCGCAGAACAACAACGCTACTGAGTAGACTGCATTACGGTTCAAAGTTCCTTGGCGGTTTATTACAAACATTCATATACTCAACGCTAGTAAGCTAAGCAGTGCACTGAAAAAGTGGCCAATTAAAAATGACACTTTCTTCTCGAATATGCTCACCAGTGCATCCCATGCCTCGTAACATCAGGCGCAGACTGCCGCTGACTGCATTTTAACGTATTAACTAATCTAAATGTGTTTGTAAAGTACCACCCAATCAAGAACTGGTTAATATAACTATATTATTTAAAAATTGTACCTATGTGCCATCACTTTAATTGTAAGTAATTTACGAGTGTATACCTATTTTTGAATATGTACCTAAAGTTAAAATATATTTTTATGCAAGAGTTGGTATTTTTTTTTAACGAACTCACCTACCTATTGGCAAAGACAGAAAAAGTCCACCAAACCACAAATATCTTTTAGAACGTTTCCTAATAGTAGAGTTTCAGCTCGTTGTTTATTTGAACTAAGAACCTTTATCAATCAGGAGAACCAAGAAAACATAACTCTCGTCGTTAGTTGAGAAACAACATTGGTCAGCTAGGTGCCATTTATATCGCCTTGTGTTCCGATTTATAACTTACGTCCCCAGTTTAAATTACTTACTGCGGTTAGTGAAATTGAAAGGCCACTACAAAGTGAACACAAATCCTCAAAGTTACGCTCACATAATGGCTCGAGTTGATAGGTATTCTTGAATAAATGATTCTATTTAATTTATGGATGTTACGGATGACAGAAAAGAGTAGAGAGGGCAATGTGAGGGAACCAAAAACCTGGGTTTATTCATTGAAAATCAACCCCAACATGCGGGGTCAAACCGTATCAGACATCAACACGCTTCGGTCGGTCGCCCCAATACAAAAACTCATCTCCTTTTTTGCATCAACTTGTTTTTTTTAATCCTAGAGTTTTGTTACAAAATTGATCCTCCGTTTTTACACTAGGGACCTACCTACGTACGTGATTTAGGTTCTATAATTAAATGCCTTTTGTAAAAACGCCTATACTTAGTTAAGGGTACCTAAATACCTTCTATTAATAGCCGAAGTTATTACTGTGGTGACATTTATGCCAAGATATTATAAATCATTAAGTATTAAAAACATCATCGATAAAAGTTATTAATACATTTTCAATGACTTGCTGAAATGCATTAGCGCGTTACCTACCCACCCATTCATTAGCGATTAAGCTCCCGTCCGAAATAAACAGGCGTCAAGTGAGGTAGCGTGAACTTATAATTCTTGACTTCAAACACGTCGTTATTTATGTACGAAAAGGTAGGTTGGTACTAGGTATGCAGAAGTGGAAAGGTGCCTCCGACAGTAAATTGAAAATTAAATTAAAAACGGTAGCGTTTGTTGTTGGTCATGCCGAGTTGCCGAAGCGTCCGCCACGCTCGTTTCCAGTTGATAAAAACATTCCGGCATTCTATCAGCTAGAGTAGGAGGAATGGCCGGCTAATTGGATCGACTTCTTTTATCTAAAAGTGACTTAGTAACTGGCAGTAGGTACTAAGTGTACAGACTTACAGATACCGACACAGTGCCACTCGGTAACAAGGTCACTCATTCTCTCTTGAGATATGAATTTTCATTCGTTCCTAAGCCTTTTCGTGCACATTACCGCAGCCATGAATGTAATTTATATCAGTTTAGTGAGTTCCCGAGTTCGATTCCCAAGACAGACAAGTGCGGACTTAAGAAGTAGGGGAGTTGGAATTGTGCCCGATAGACGATGGGTAGGAGGGACGGGTAGGTAAATGTGGTATTTCACTCAATCTTTATTAAAACAACCTAGAAATATTACCATTGGCTAGACAAAATAAGTAGGCAGGTAGGTATTCCGTGAAATGTAGATTTCAGGTTGAAGTAGATACAGTCAGATACACAACTCGCTGTTTGTACGAAATTCTGTTATTTCAATATTTAGAACTTAGGTACCTAATTGTTGTTTTAAATATAGGTAGGTAACTATACCTACCTATCATTAAGTGTTACCTGCTGGTCTTCGAAATATTGCTAAGACAAATTATTTGCTTATAAGAAGCGAGACATATGTGTACCTAATTGAAAATTAAATTGTCGCTGACGTACGTAGCTATACCTACGGGTTTCCCAACCTTTTGCCGGGATCAGAAGCCGGACAGTTTGTTTAATAAAAACCTATTTAATCAAGTATTGGAGCCTACAGCGACCTTTATTTACCTGACCCATAAGTAATTGCGGTGGACGCTTGACATTCGACGTATTCGCCTGGCGGGTGGGCTCCGCATCATGTATTTCATCATGTCCATCCGCTCGCATCGTTGTTTTCTAGACACTCGACACATTATTAACGTGTGAGCCTACTCGCAGTTAGTTCTCTCTCTATTTCGAAAACTAGTAATTGCTGATGCGTAGAAACAGTAGCAGGTCAAACATTTCCGTGAGTATGCTTTGTCAGGCTAGTTATTACCTAGGGTAAACCACCCTAATATCGGCCCCTTAAGCCTTTTTCAGTTTTATAGAACTCATAATATCTCAACCTGATAAGTAAAGTCTTAACATTGTTGTTTTCCTATTGTGAAATTTAATTGGTTTCATAATCTTACGTAAAATTTGGAAAATAACATAGTTGTTTAATTATTATGATTTTTTTAATCAATACATTCCGATTTTCCCCAATATCGGCCCCTTTTGCGTAAAGCCGACCAGATTTTTTCCTTATATCGGCATATGCAAAATGTATGGCTAAACACTGGTTCTAACAGTGAGCAGCAGTGGACATAACGGCTTATTTGAAAAAAAAACATCAAACATCGATTTGTCAACTTTGTATTTAAGTTATCCAGTCTTCAAAATTATTATTGATTAGATACTTACAATTGAGATCAAATAATCAAAAACACGTAAAATCAAAATAAGATCAACGTCAAAAAATACGTAAATTGAACACAATAAAATCAACGTCACAATATAACACAATTAGGAACACACCTAATAGGTGATAATAGGTAGGTACTTATCTAAAAATATGCAATGTGGACATACTGTAGTTAGTAGTCAACAAAATAAGATCCCAAGTACTTAGAGTCAAATGATCCAACTTACATTTTACAAACATATTTTTACAATTAAAAGTTTTTATGAGAATTCAACCTTTTTCTAATAAAATCGGAATGAGTTTTTAGACATGTTTGTGTCAAAATAAAAAGTAATTTAAATCCAAAGCATTATAGAGTATTTATATTAACTTCGAAGCAAATCACCGCCAAAATAACTTTGTACCCCTTTTTAATCCCGTTAAGTAATGCATTTCAATAAAATACGAAACACGTCTTCCATCAATTCTGCTAAAAAAGGTTTATGCAACATTTGAAGTAGATTGGACCAAGGAATCACGTTGTCCCATACAAACTTTGCCCCCGTTTTTCACCCCCTTAGGGATAGAATTTCGGAAAATCCTTTCATATCAGATGCCTACGTCATACAAAGAACACACCCTCCAAGTTTTAGGTCTCTACAATCAGCGGTTTAGGCTGTGCGTTGATCCGTCAGTCATTCAGGAACTACTTCGTTCCCGAACTCCTTCGTTAGTGTGGCTGACTCTGGCAGAGCCACCAACAGGGATTTTAATTTTGATAACACAAAAATTTAGTCGCTATTTAGTCGAAATTAGTCGCCAAATATCAGATTTGGTCGGTCACTGGTTCAAAAGATATAAGGGCTTATTGTTGGCCCTGCTGGAGAGAGCCTACCCCAGCAGAGCCACATTAATAACTCAAAAACTAGGGCACCTAGCGAAGATCTGTTTTCTCCCATATTTACTCGCTAATTAGTCGAAATTAGTCGCCAAATATCAGAACTGGTCGGTCACTGGTTCAGAAGATATAAGGGCTTATTGTTGGCCCTGCTGGAGTCAGCCTACCCCAGCAGAGCCACATTAATAACTCAAAAACTAGGGCACCTAGCAAAGATCTGTTTTCTCCCATATTTACTCGCTAATTAGTCGAAATTAGTCGCCAAGTTACAGATTTAATCGGGTCCTAGTTCAGAAGATATAATGAGTTCAATTATTAAGGTATAGTCCAAGAGCTAGATCGAAGAGTTCACGAAAAATTGCTAAGAAAAAATATTTCTATTAATATGTGTAATATACTTCTAGTTTTATCGGTCTAAAGTCCTTAGAAATGACCGAGAGACATAAATTCTCTATTAAATACATGTTAAATGTTTTTAATTATTAAGTTAGAGAGGCTTAAATTTCTTTGAAACCATTAAACCTTGCTCTTGGTCTATTTAGTGTCAAGATGTACAGTCGCATGCAACTGTTTTACTAATTTACAATGTTGAGCTCTAATTTACTTTAGAATAATAAATACGTTAAAATTATCGTACCTATCTTTAGTAAAATGTAATACTTAAACGTTGAAAACGTATTGTAAGTATGTGGGTAAGTATTAACCCATTGCTTGAAATACATTACAAAAAAATACATACTTAAAGATGTAAATACTTACTATACCTAATATGAGCTCTGTTCCCCGTTTTTGTATTTGCGGAATAGGTACCTAAAGATAACAACATTCGAGTTCCTAACTATTCTTTAAGTTCCACTTTAAACTGGCCGACTTTAACTTAGGTACGTCACGGGCAACTCGTTCTAAGTAGCTCGTCTGTACACGCGCATCTATCTCTTTCTTACTTATCGTGTAAATGTAACGCAGCGCAGCGATCTATCTGCCAGCGACTAAATGCACACATTTTGTTCGATACCTAAATAATTACATATATTTATTGTAGATCTTGTTTTTAGGTAATGAATACTGCTTTACTTTGGTGGGTTGAAGTTATAGAATTCCTCCAGACGTCGTATAGATACACCTGTCTAAAAACTACTTTAAGTATTTTGTACTTGGTTGTACCACTGTATGGGGAAATTGAATTCTTTAATATCTTTTTAATGACACACCGACTGAATCTGTAACTTGGCGACTAATTTCGACTAATTAGCGAGTAAATATGGGAGAAAACAGATCTTCGCTAGGTGCCCTAGTTTTTCAGTTATTAATGTGGCTCTGCTGGGGTAGGCTGACTCCAGCAGGGCCAACAATAAGCCCTTATATCTTTTGAACCAGTGACCGACCAGTTCTGATATTTGGCGATTAATTTCGACTAATTAGCGAGTAAATATGGGAGAAAACAGATCTTCGCTAGGTGCCCTAGTTTTTGAGTTATTAATGTGGCTCTGCTGGGGTAGGCTCTCTCCAGCAGGGCCAACAATAAGCCCTTATATCTTTTGAACCAGTGACCGACCAAATCTGATATTTGGCGACTAATTTCGACTAAATAGCGACTAAATTTTTGTGTTATCAAAATTAAAATCCCTGTTGGTGGCTCTGCCAGAGTAAGCCACACCCTTCGTTACCGTTTCGAATCGAGTCACCCTCCCAGAAGTTATTTATCACTTCAAAAAAAAATAGTATAATGACCAAAGAGATTTAAAAAGACTAAGTAATAAGCCTCTGCCGGTTTTAGGATTCGTTGTTAAAAAATGATTGTCTTATATCGGCCGGGGCGGCCGATATTTGGATTTGTACTAATAAACAGAAACCTAACTCCGGCCCCTTAAAATTACCATGAAGCATGATTTTTTAATTAAAATAAGTATGTAAGGTGATTCTTTATTTTATTATGTATCGAAAACAATCAATACTCATTACTTTTAATGAATTTAAAACGCTAAAATCGCTTTTCCCAAAATGTCGTCCACAGTCGGTCCGAGATCAAAAAGCCGGCGATAAGAGGTTGCTCGTACGCCTCCGCGTTCTACGATCGACTGAATATCCTATAGCACACAGAGCGCTGCCATGTTGGTATTATCTATTGTGTATAATATAAGGTCTATTTTGGTGCAATATTATCCTAACATTATGTCACGTTTTTTTAATTTACGCCACGATTTCTTCGACACGGCCGATATTAGGAAGGGGCCGGAATTAGGGCACTTTACCCTATTACAGTTTAGTTTCGCTGTTTCAGGTTTATTTATATTATGTAAGTAGGTACCTAGTAGTAGGTATGGCCAACAGGGAAAGTCAATGAACTATATAAAATATTCTAGGTATGAACGTAATCAAGCAGTATTTTTACCCGACTGAGGCGAAGCCCAAAAGGAGGGTAATGTGTTTGACCTGTATGATGTATGTATGTATGTCCGTTTCTTTGACGGATGGAAGGATTTGGATAGATTATATTATATGTCGTTAGATTCCTCTTGATGGCGCGAGTGTAGAGAGTGTAGAATTCGATTTTTTTTTTCTTCTAATACCATCGTGTGGGGTCAAAATGAAGGGTTTTAAAAGGTGATTACAAAAATATATGCAATCTATATGTTTGAATGTAATTCAAAATGACAAATATGTAGTAGGTATATAAATAAAAATATAAATTCAAATGTTTGGCACGCTCTGCAGCCTGAACGGCTAGATGGATTTTAGCTTGAGAGGTGTCGTTAGATTCGTATGTATTTACTGTGAGAGTGACACTGGGTTTATCAAAATATATATATTTTAAAATGTTATAATATCTAAGTAAGGACCCATAATGGATGTATGATTTTAGTTTAGATTGTTTATGGGTCCCGACTGTTGCAGTCAATATGTCCTGTCTCGTGAACTTGTTTAATTCTTTTCAGTTTTTTTTTATTTTAAGTTAATAGTTATTTTTTAAGCAGTCGGGATTATTTTTTTTTAATTCAAGTGATATCTGATTTTTTTTGCTGATCGGAGACAAAAGTCTATGGAAAAATGTAAATATTTTAAATAAAATCAATATAGATGGGTCAACAGTATCTCGGTATCACTTGTGTAAATAGAGGTAAATGTAAGTAGCGTTTACGATTTATATTTTAAGCTTTTCAGAAAAGTTTGGAGAAAGGGGAGGCCTTTGCCCAACAGTGGGACACTACGAAGACTAACCAAAAACCCAAAAAACTATAGGCACAGATCCATTTCCATCACTATGTTTTGATAAAATGTTATTAATGCAGTGAACTGCAAGAAAAACGGTTACGAGTAGATGTTTTACACCACAAGCATTACTAGGTGGCCGTGTGAGGTACGCCACGTTGGCGATGCACCCCGATGAGCGCTCGTTGAACCGAGTCACCCGTCACTACACAGCTACACTCACAACTCCAAATAGGCTCCCCTACTTATGCAGACAGGATAATGCTTAGTCAATCTATAACGATTAATGTTTCTAGTTTTGCGTTGGTATATGAAAAACTGAAAAAAAACCGTTTACTTTGGTACATATACAACGAATAATAAGTTTCTAGTTTGGCGTTGGTCCGCATAATTATGAAAAACCGTTTACTTTGGTACAGGACACTGACACTTCATGAACTGGCTAACCAACGCAAACAAATTCTCGGAACGGTGAGGTCGCTCCGCGAAGCCTGTGAAGCTCCCAAGGAAAGGAGTTTCTGTGTTTCTGGGCGGAGCTAGGCTGGCTACCTTAGCCAGGACACCTACGCACAACGGACCGAATGAGTCTAGTGCGGAAAATGGAGTCCCTACTATACTCTAGGTACTACTGAAAGTAGTGTATCGTCACCAGCGCTCATGGCGGTTGCAACAGCGTCGAAATATCGGGAGCTCAAAATTAATAACAATCTCGGAAGATACCCCGTAACTACGCTAAAATTCTTGCTAGGAAACGACTTTTGAAGATCCTTTGTAATATTATAAAACTTGAAATACCTTATCGTACCGAATATTTTTTAGTCAATTCCGATCAAAATAATAATGTTAAGAAACAGTTAGTGTAACTTCTGTTGCTGACAGTACCTTGACGCAGGTACCTAGTGTGTAACAAGCTCAGTGTTTAGAATATTACCGTCTAAATTGTAGTGTCCGTTGTGTATGTAAGTTAGCAATCTGTGATTTATGTGATTTTTTAACAAATAAACATGTTTTTGTATCTTATCATTTTAATTTAATTTATAATCCTTGAGAAATAATTTTTAATGCAATAGGTGGAAGTTTTCTGTAAGCAATAAGTCATGGTCACCCTAATCAAACATTCAGAACGTTTTGAAGGTTATAAGCGATAACGCACTACAGCTCCTGAAATATAAACCTAGGATTTTTTTGTGTATTTTTACGAGTTTTCACAAATTCAAAATCCAGGTTTTACAAAAAACTTCAGACCTCTGCGATGCTTCTTCAGCGAGATATCGGCGATAATGTATTTTACACCGTTTCAATGGCGCGCCCATGGGGTTTTAGTCTTACAGCTCCTAAAACCCTAGGACTTTTTGAAGTATTTTTACCAGTTTTGACAAATGTAATCTGTATTTTACAAAAAAAAACTTCAGACCTTTGCGATGCTTTTTCAGCGAGATATCGTCGATAACGTATTTTTCACCGTTTCAATGGCGCGGCCATGGGGTTTTAGTCTTACAGCTCCTAAAACCCTAGGACTTTTTGAAGTATTTTTACCAGTTTTGACAAATGTAATCTGTATTTTACAAAAAAAACTTCAGACCTCTGCGATGCTTTTTCAGCGAGATATCGGCGATAACGTATTTTTCACCGTTTCAATGGCGCGCCCATGGGGTTTTAGTCTTACAGCTCCTAAAACCCTAGGACTTTTTGAAGTATTTTTACCAGTTTTGACAAATGTAATCTGTATTTTACAAAAAAAAACTTCAGACCTTTGCGATGCTTTTTCAGCGAGATATCGTCGATAACGTATTTTTCACCGTTTCAATGGCGCGGCCATGGGGTTTTAGTCTTACAGCTCCTAAAACCCTAGGACTTTTTGAAGTATTTTTACCAGTTTTGACAAATGTAATCTGTATTTTACAAAAAAAAACTTCAGACCTTTGCGATGCTTTTTCAGCGAGATATCGGCGATAACGTACTTTTCACCGTTTCAATGGCGCGGCTATGGGGTTTTAAGTCTTACAGCTCCTAAAACTAGGATTTTTTTGTATATTTTTACAATTTCAATCTGTTATTTACCTAAATTTCAGGTCTCTGCAACGCTTAGTTTTAAAGATCTCCGTGGCCGCGCGGTACTCCGCGTTTCGATGGGGCGGCCACGTTCAAACTATATATATATATTACCTATATATATTTATAACTTTTTAACCATAACTTTGACAAATTTATGGTTTTGGGAATCAACTTTTACAAAACCTTGGCAGTTTTTTTTAAAAAAAAACGCCTTGGCCGTGCGGTCGAAACGCACAGTTTTATTGTAGTTCATCGAGACTGCACCGTTCGCGGCGGATTACAGCCGTTACGTGTATTTTATATATATATATTTTATATTTAGCTAGCTCTGTTAGAGTGAAAACTAAAGAGATGAGCATTCCATTTCCGTAGCACATCCACATCATATCAAAACTGTACACACATAATGTACACTTTAGATCAATAAGTAGGTACTAATCATTAATCATTTCATGCGATGGAGCCATAGGAACTGAATATAAGTTGTTTTTTTTTAAACCGCATCAAAGCTTAATGAGAAATGGGTAAACGCATATTCTCAAATAGTGTACAGGTTGAAAGTGAAAATACAAATGTCAGTTATAAGAGCAGTTTCAATGAGAGAAAGAGGCACGCGAAAACCTTTCAATGTGAAGATGGAGCAGGAATACTTTAGTGACAGCTTGATCTCGTGAATCAGAAATATTTCTATATTTATGTGTGCAATGTACTTATGTAACTCTGAATTGTTTCTACACAAATACAAGGCACTTTCTTATTCCATAAGTAAGTACTTAATTCATCAACATGGCCATCGAAAGTGCAATTAATTATAATGAAGTAGGTAGGCATATTACTTGATTGATAGGTACCAAAGGGGTTCTTTAAAAATAAAAGGCAAAATAAAACTTAGATTAGAGTTTAATACTTTAAAAAAAAACGTTAGCATTTGCTTTCCTTCGCGTCCATTAATATGTTTCTCGACTGTAAAGTCGCAATGGCAAGAGTTCGGTCGTGTTTTTCTTCGCTCAACTGCAGTTGTAAGTTCTTAACTTCCATTTTCAATGTTTTCACTTCATTCTGCAGCCGCATGACTATTGTCCACAAGCTCGGCGAGGCCTGGCTCGACGTCGAGTGTATCGGCAGCGACGGTGATCTCACCAAAGCCTCTATCGCGGGATTCTCGTCGTCGCATTCTGAAAATACAATTATATGAAAGTATAAAACGTATTATCTTACGAATAGCTTTCGATGGATATTTCACCTGATACCCACCTTGTAACGCTTGGTATATAACATGCTATCGACTATAATATCTACTGTGTATTTTACTAGCTGCACTTTTTTCCGACGCGAAAGTCTTATTATCAGATATCATGTTAGTGCAGCTATTACTGGTATTGGAAATCAATAGAACATTAAAGACTTGTTCGTATTGTAGCATTTCAGGCATGCCGATAATATCGAGTGCTCATTAATTGTAGACTTGACTTCGAGATGTTAATAATAACTACAATTCCATAGAAAAATATATATAATATTGTACCACACAATTTCGTTAACATATAAAGATTATTAGAATCGAAATACATATGGGATAAATTAATATTTTCGAATAACTTATACCTCATCCAAGTAAAAATTAAACTAATGTGCATTCGTATTTAAAAAGTGGAATCAATATATTCATTTCGAGGACAATTCACGACAAACATTAAAACTAGACGAGGAACAAGTTGTACAATATGATCCTTATAACGATTACACAAACATTCAGAATGTAATGCAAACTTTTAATAATATCAATTGTGTTATATGCTAGATATTTACCCCTTAAAATGGCCACAAAAGCAACGAACAATAAAATTACGGTTATTTTATTAACATACATAATCTCATTTTGGCTAGAAAGTAAATATGTAATACATAGTTTAATTCTCAGCAGTATAATACAGTATCTGACAACACAACACGTAGGTATTATAAAAGAAATTAATGGATTAAATCCAACTCTTAAGAGGCATCAATTTGTTAGTTATAATAGTGTAATACATAGGTACACAAATACAAAATTACACACTAATGTTAATAAACTACAAAAATCGAAAAAGTTTAATAAACATAATAAATAATATAATATATATATATAAGATAAATTTAGAAATCAGGAAATAACTGTTTTATACATAACAAGATCTACAACCTGCACAAATATCGATCACTTCTATTGCATCAGATCCCTTTAGAATATACGTAACAGAGAATAAAATTGTACACACAGGTCACCAGTGTGTACTACTTATACATATATGTGCCAATTACGAAATAAATCAAGACAGAAGGCTATTTCCAATACCCTCTAAATGAGAGTGTAATCAGAACATAGTTACCTAGGCACGGCAGGCATTGTACATTTTGCGCGACCAACAATAAATCGATAGCTTCGTGTCAATGATCTTGCCGTGAAAGCTGTGCAATGTCAAGCTTTACTACCACACGTTACTACTGTTACGAGAAAATATTACGATGCAATATTGCTAGTGTTGCAATCTAAAGCAAATAATAATAAATACAGAAATATTTGTATGAGATTTTTAAGTTAATGTAGCATTTGAAATTAAATTAAGGGATCTGCAAAATTATTACTATGAACCAAATATCAGATAGCAAGCAATGTGATAATCAAAAATTTTAATTTCAATATTTAATTAAAATTCAGCAGTAATCAGTAAAGAGGCGGTGTGTGCGAAGTCGAACAGCACAAGGCGGATTTCCAGTTTCCACTTCAATTAATCAGTGCCAGCATATGCCTGACAAGCTTCACTATTTTTAGCTCTTTTCCCCAATGGGTTGTGGGAATAGCGCTTCGCTGAATCAGTTCTTATAATATACTTGTTGGTGACGCAAATATGACGTGCCTGCGTATAAGATATCTATAGATAGTCAATGTGACTTTGTGAAGTAATTAAACATAATATTAGATGACACATTTTCGAGATTAATCTTTCGAGACAAAAAGTGGTGGAGGACAAAGACATGTATGAGATAAGTGATATAATGAAACAAGTCAAAGCGTAGGCAGTATTGCAGTTGGCACGGGTACACCGTACTGTAGCGTTCGTATGTAAATGTAGCATGCAGTGCATTGCGCTATCCTGTTCAATATTAAATGAATGGCACGCGGCGGGCGCTGCTGCCCGCTGTGATTACCCGCCGCCGCACAATCTAATAACTTGCTTCACTTGTCTCTATTAGCCCAACCCCTACGAATAATGCTTTGGTTTTGACTTTACTTAATTTACTGTTCTGTTACAAATTCATAGTCATTCTTGTGGTTTTTGTGCCATAATATCGATGTGTTTTTAACATATTGATAATTAACATGCTAGTTATTTTTGCTTGTAAATGATTTGCCATTCTTTGGCATACAAATCTATCTTTCACGTCAAAATAAAGCTAATCTATGAAACAGTTTCTTTAGTGTATACTTTATAAATAAGGCGCAAGTCATATCCATCTATTCGAAACATTTTATACATTTTTATAAATAGTAGTAATAGCTATCAACAAAGTAACGACAATTTTAATGACTCTTAAATAGACGTCTGCGTATAAAAAGCACCAATTGGCATTTAATGGATTCAATAATAAATACAAAGTTCTATGAAAAAATTGCGTCCTTGGCATCTTTCCATTACTGAATTCACCAATTCGTGATTATTGTAATTACTTTTAAACATGTAATATATTATTTCCTTACAATCTACGACTTGCTAGAAGCATAATCATGCAAATTATGCAATAATTTAATAATGCACCACAAAAAATATATTTATAAAATATACAAGCAATATTTAAAATTACTCTCTCTAATTACTAAATAATACTGCACACATGCATTTGTATATGAAAAATCTATGTCAACACAGACCACACGCTTGATCGCCGGTTACATTAACCCTACATCAATGGCACTAGCACTCGATTGAAATCAAAGCGAGTGGTTTCACACAAACAATCGCTTTGTTTACAACTTTCATTAGATATATTATTACACTTACTTTCTAAAATGATCAGCTACAAAGAAATGAGGATGCGATTATTCAATTAAAAACAAACAATTATAATATTAGTCAATGGGATCAGCTTTGGTTAAACGTAAAATTGGAAAATGAAACAGAATGTCAGCAGTCACAAATGTCACAAGATAACATGACATGGTTAAATACTAGGTAATCCGAGCGAACAGCGAAAAGGGTGATTGATATGTAGGAACAACAATTGAGCATAAAACTACGGTTTTCTACTTATGTCAATCAAAATGATGAGATTTGGTGAGCTGTTTGACAAAGGTGCCACAGCACCAGGTGGAGGAGCGCGCGGAGCGGGGGGTGCGGGGGGGCGCGGGCACGGCCACCACGCGCAGCGGCGCCGCCAGGCTGGGGTGCGAGCCGCTGCGCCGCTCGCGCCCGCACATGAGCTTTTGTCTACGCTCTTCGGAACACTCCCACAGATTAGGATTAGAGCGGTTCATGTCGAATTTTCGGTCCGACAGCAGCCTCCTTGTGTCCGGCCCTCTATACAAGTATGCGTCCGCCGCAGAGGAGCTTTTGTTACGTTTTACTTTTGTCGTTTTACTACAGCCGGAATATTCTGGCGTGTTACTTCGCTGGACGGTCGGAAGTTTAGTGTAGTTATAGTGAGGTATGTTAGTAGCGGGTGCGTGATATTGTACTTTACCGAGAGATAAGTGGCCGCAGTCCACTGCAGGTGCGATATAAAGGCAGCCGCATGTAACAAAATAGAAAGATTCAGACTACCAGATCAAGAGACGGTCGAGCTTCAGAATGTCCTTACTACATTAGATACTCCGGCATTTGTTTAATATTTATACACAACAAGCGCAGATTGGAGAGGTTCTTGCGATTTGTTAGTGACAAGATACTTTGGTGATGGCAGTCAGTAAGAAAATACTAAAATATTGAACTACTTATTGAACCTCGTATAATCGAGTCTATATTCAATACGGCACAAAATAAATAAATGACCTTTACTACGACTAGCTACTTTGTACTCATACGAACTAAAGATACAATAAATAAAATTGCTATAATTGTTTCCGTATCTTCTAATTTGAGAATAAATTAATACTAACACTATCAGATCTATGAGAGCTAATACAGTGAACAAGAGATTATCAAAGCATGCTGCACATGCACTTAGAGATGTGTGCCTGTATAAATACCGATATAAATATGAGAGAGATACTGAGTATTGTAATAAATTAATATACTGATACAAGGAGTGCTTAATTAATAAATATTATCGTCATTACACCAACAACAGCAAACTTGAACAAATATTAATATCAAGCGCTACTTTTATGACTAGCGAAAAATTTGGTTTCATGTTTAGATACAGATCTTTCATTCTAAGAACCAACTGATAATACGGTTTCTTGACTTCGCATGTCTCCTCCTTGTCGACTCGAATATCTCCAGCGGAATATTGGGTACTGCATAATAAATACGCTGTGTTAGTGGATACCTTCTACTTGCTTATTTTGATCATTCAATTACTACAACCATTATGCTATTATTCATACTTTGTAAATAGGTTCTATTATGCATTAATCTCATACTTAGCGATATCGGTCTACTTTTATTGTTGGGTGTACTGCAGAGACACAAAGGAGTCAATATATTTCACATTTTTTTAAATTCCGCCGAAGCAAATAGCAGCTAGTTTAAAATATAATCAAGGGGAGTTTTTTTCTACAGTATTTTAAATAGGCTTGTCTGTTATGTGGTATGGTAGAACCAATCAAAGATACTCACCTGAACTGACAGCATTTCTGCAGCGCGCCGAGGTGCAGTACGCTTCGATTACTTTTAATATTAAGGCGTCCTCTTCATAAGAATTGGACTTTCGTTGATGCGGCGCATAAGGGTGCGTCGGGCCAATGTTTTCGTCCGAACCGACCGTGAATGATTGCGGCCTGAGAGGCGGCGCCGGCCGTAAACATGTTATGCTCCACCCTACGTGTGCATGGAAGGAAATATTGCATTAAGTAGACAAATCTTATTTGTTACCAACACATACAAAAATACACTTAATACATTTGTCATTGTGTACAATACTTAATTCTCATTGTAATTTATAAAATCTTATGTGATCAACTAGTTAAATGTATGAGAATCTTTACACAGTTATTTCCTTTTTTATATAAAACACGTGTGCCAAATAAATGAGAATAATTTACCTTTATTGCTGTAGTTCGAGCCAGCCGTGTCGATGAAATCAACAGATGAGAACTTTTTGCCGATAGGAGTTTTATTTGGCTTGGCAGGTGATTGGTCAAGAGAGTCGCATGAATTTAAGAGCCATCGTGCAGACTGATTCTTTTGTTTATTTTTTTGCGTTTGTTGCGTGTGTTGTGTGTAGCTTTGATGATTGTTGAATGAATGTGATCTTTTGTGGTTTGTTAGACCAGACGATAAATCAGAGTTATTGCTGTCGCTCATGGCCATCTGTTGAAAAACAAAACTTGTTACTAAACTCCAATTTTCAATACGAAAATATTTTGAAAGTTAGCAAATAGATACATTTGTGCAAGTAGTGAAAATTTTCAAAATTTCTGCAGCAGCACTTGTTCAAACATATATATCTTAAATAAGCAAGGGCATCTAGCGGACAGTCGCCAGCTGTATCACCACTGCAGCAATTCAAACATCAGATCAAAGGATTTGAAGTAAAAATGGCATTTATAACATTGAATTTCTTGCATATGACGTATTGTCTGCTTTGGCGATAACACTTTGAGTCCCAGTTCAAATGGGTTTCAATAATATAGGGAAACCAAACACTTTGCCGTTCAATGTATATGCCTAAATATTGGTGTGAGGAACGGGTCATTATTACCATGCATTGTTTTCATCTTAATCGGTTAGTATAATTACATGATTTCTACTTGCAGTGATTGTTTTGTTGTTAGTAAGATGAATAAACACAGGCAAGGATGATCAAGTAAAGCACTGCAACACTGGGGTAACTCTAATGACAGTATTAATCTAATGGTTATAAATCCTCAAGGCAATATTATCTTCAAACCAGTGACACAAATCAGTAGCTCTTTACAAAAGAATAATCCTTGCCTGAGTCGGTGACCACGGTAATGGGTAATTTTGCTTTCATCCACCAGTGTGCGTACAAATCTGAACGATACACCACAAAGCCGCTTTGGGCTTCAGCTAAACCCTTCTGCACTTTCGATAAGTCCTCACTGCGAGATCTCGTTTTACGCATCTGCGAATTATTGTCATCCATGCTTTGTTTATTGTCTTTGTTAAAGACATCCCGATTGCGTGGTGCGTTAACCCGAGATTGCCTTTGCATATTATTGACTTCGGGAGTTTCACGGTAAATACGCATATGATAGTGCAAGCTAGGCTTCGACCGTTCTGTTATGTTTAAAGTGCTCCACTGGCACGGAAGTGGCTGCCGCACGTTCTTGGGGATCTCTATGTGAGTGCTGGGCTTCCTGTACACTCTTGGCGGAGGCTCGGGTTTCAACTTGATCTCTGGCACGTAACGTTCTATATTACATCTAATAGAGGTCCGTTTGATTTGCGCTGTTGGCACGGTCGGTGCTGCTGCAAACGTAGACGTCACATTCATGTTTGATGAATCCATAACATCTAGACTATTCTCCGAAGTGACACTGGTCACGCAAGATGTTCTAGCAGTGGATCCGAAAGGCGACGTACACCTACATTGATCTTCATAAGTAGCCGCTTCTATTTCAGACAGCGTAACTTTTTTTCGATGGTCGACATCAAAACTAGCTTGAGATAAATTAGTCAATGAACCCTTTGAGTTATCAGAACTTTTATCGTGGGTATCCGATTCATTGCCTGTGGTGCCAGAGCTCGAGTATTCGTGCATGTTCAACTCTGGCGAGGCCAGATTGCAACTTCCCACAACACCTGAATCAGAAGATCGAGGGCTGGGACATATCGATCTATTACAACATTCGCATTTCCTGTGCATTTTGTGGTTTTCGGACTGAGAGCTCATTCTATGCATCCTGGCATCTTCATTTCTGTGGTAATTCTCAGTTTCCACCATTGACCTAGACATAGACCGTCTTATTCTTTTGTCGGAATTGAGTGAATGCTTCCGGAAGGGCACATTGGTGTTCAGATTAACGTTGATTATCTTCATGTTTTCCTCCTCGTTTCTAAACATTGGCGGCGGGTCCAGTATGATAGAATCTATAGGACTGCTGTATCTCTGTTTTGGTGATGGAGGAGCTAAAAGCTGTAATACATCTGATGTTAATTTTTCATCAGCACTTTCTTCTTCCTCGTGTGTGTAACTTTCCTCTGTAGATTTCCAAGGTTTGGTTACTGTTTCATTTTTGGCACTAACATTTGGGAAGCTCCGCCTTGTTGGTATAAAATCTTTTTCTTCATTGCCAAGCATATCAATTGTCATGCTTTGATCCATGTTAACTAAATCTTCACAGGCCATGTACGATCTTACTTCGAAGCTAGAATTCTCAGTACTTTCGGAATGTGGGGCAAATGGAGAAAAAATTCCTAGAGAAGATTTATGGTATTGCTGACCGCTATCAACATTGTTTATAGTGTTGTGAGGTTTCTTACTGCCAGCTACACATTCAAATAAATTTCGTGTACAATCTGCGCTGACCATTGATTGATTTTCATTCAAATGCATATCAGCGTCGTTGTCGAAATAGCGTACGTAACCAAAATTACTTCCCCAACTACTACATGATGATATTGTTCGCGGACTTTCCATAGCATTCTGTCTCAAAATTTTTGAGGCACTAACTGCTTCTGCATTAGTACAGCTAGAGCTTGTGTACGATTCAGTCCCATCGGTTTCTCTGTCACTATCATCAGAATCAGAATATTCAGCGTCTGCGCCTATCGTGCCGTCATCTTCTATTTTTAAACGAATATGATTTTTATGCCTTCTTCTCACGGGCAATCCAGTCAACTCGAAAGCTTTGGCCCATGTTCTTTCATGTAAAAGTTTGCGTAACATTTGCCTCGTGATAACTTTTTTCTTAACGAGTCTCGCGAAATATTTGGTTAACGAATAGTAAGGTGATGCAGAAGGGTAGCTAGGTGGTGGCAATGTGACGTGATAAAGGCTGCGGCGGCTAGTGTTGAGGCTAGACAACGCCCCTTCAGAAGGAGAGCGGGTCAGCTATACAACCAAAAATAAACCCTTAGTCTTGTGTGTAAAGAACATTATTCTATTTGGAGAGGCTATTAGACGCAATGAACATATAAAATCTATATTGTATAAGCAAAGTGGGGCAACATTTGTAAGCAGATGCAGACTTACATGTGGCAATGATTGTGGTTGTCCAGGCTCATGTGCTGGACTGCTGGTGTTGGAGTGCTTTTGTAACAAGCTAACCCAGTTATCAGCCTCAGCTCTTGTCTGACACACAGCCACAATCGTGTCTATCATTGGGCCACCTATTTCAAATGCATTCTTTCTGGTATCTGTATCATCTAATTTGGAGACAGTGATGCCAGTCAATGGGAGACAACCCTACAAAAAAACAATATAGTTAGATGAAAACTTATTTAATATTATGTTATTTTTTCTGTTTTGATAGAAAGGAACTTACTTCATACACAAACGCCGACACTCTCTTGCTGACAGATAGCAGCAGTAATGCAGAGGGGAAGAGGACGAGATAGCGATCTTGATGTGAAGGGCCCACAGCAACGCTGCCCATATGCAGGACATCACCAAGAGATGCTAGCTCTCCGCCGGGCCAGCCGCGCACCTCACCTGTTACCACCTGAAGCTCCAACTCTTTTTGTCGTCTTAAGGCCGCACAACCACTCTGAAAAAAGCAGATTGCATGAAGAAAACTTTTGTCAAACAACATGGTTTATTACTTAATTGCAACTCTTAGTTTTTAAGCACTATTCAGCAAAATCAAATATAATACTTTACTAATATAATGCAATGGTTGTAAACAGTCTGGACCAGGTAAGACTTTATACATTGTTATGTAAACGGGCAGCTATGTTAGCACTAGATATAAATTGCAAACACTCTAAACCTTTTTGAAACCTTGCACTAATATGAGATTTAAAAACTAACAACAAAAAGAACAAAGCAAATACAACTTACAGCTATGTCTTTGTACACAACTGAGGCACGGTGAGTGTCACCCCTATCTGGGTGCGCTTCATGCACATGTCGGGCCAGCTCCTGTAGCATCGCTGGGTATTTTCCCAATCTACGGAATGGCTTCGATAAGCCAGCTGTCAACACTAGCACCCCTGGACAAACAGCACCGGCCTCCTCCATCCATGTGTTGAGTTCTTCCCTAAAATAATTATAAAATATACACTACTTAGAAAATAATTCACTTTATTAAAGAGTGGCCCAGTTTAGAGGCACATTTTGAAATGGGGCTGAGACAGTAAAAATATTTGAAGTTTGGTCATAGCAATATTTATTTTAGTTTATGAGTCCATAGGGGGATGTTTAAGAAAAATAAGAAAACCTTTACCAAATTATTAAAACAAACATCATGGAAACAAACATATTAATAACATGAAACTTCCATCATATTCTTATTGATCAGACAACAATTTCCTTTGTTGTTTACTTACTTGTACTTATCAAGAATGCAGACTGCTTTTGGGTGGCCAGCACAATAAGTTTGATGAACACTCTTAATTTTAGGGGCCCATTGTAAAAACAGACCACCCACTCGCTGATCAGGCCCTGTTTTTGTTGCGCATTCGTCTAACAGAGCTAAAAACTGTTCATGCACTTGTAGCACCTCGTTAATATTGCCTGTCAACTGCCTGAATTCATCCCTTGTTAACCTAAAAGTAAGTTAGTAATAAGACTTAGTAAACTTGTAAAAGTATGTAATAAAAAAAAACAGTAATTATTTTGGTTCACTTTACAATTTGTGGAAAAATCCTTATTCTTGTGCCGTCTAGTAATTATTATGAAAGTTCTCTTTTTATTATGATTAAATTACAAATAGCAGACTTTTGGGACTTGGTGTTGTCTAATTTCTAATACAAACAAAAACTTACATGTCACTTTTCTCCAGGGGCTGTAAGAAGTTGCTGACCAGCCCCTGCATTTCAGCCACATGAGCCTTTTCAGAGTCTATTATATCCTTGAGAACTACATTTCTGAATGCCTGTATTTCTGATGCTGCCCGTATAGGCGATGTTGTCACACTGCCCGATGGATCTGTGTTTACATTTATTTATTTTAAAGCTTTATTTTCTTAGCACTACCTAAGTTTTATTGTACCAACAATATACTAAAGTATTAAGTAAGATGAAATGGGAATACATACCTTTATGTTCTGTCACATAGTTGCTAGGAAACCAGCCTGTGGTCTCACCCAAAGTTCCCTCCCACCATCCACCTTCCTCTTTTTGGGTAACAGTAATAATATCGCCCTTTTTGAAACATAGCTCGTCATTGTTTTTACCCTTAAATGAATAAATCGCTTTCACCAAGCAATTTTCCGTTGACATTTTATCTATTTCCTGGCACCATGATACAAATTCTAGAAAAATAACTCCAAATCAGAATAGAAAATGTTGAAGAAAACACTTTTGTGCGCACAAATTATAGCGATTGGAAGATAAATCAGAGGCTTGCGAAATACAGTCGCAATTAGATTAAATGAGTAAACATTTTAATATGGTACACAATTTGTTTCTGATTGAAATATTTTTTGGACAGCTCATAGAACTAACAGGAAGTGTTGGTGTCAAATCAAAGATTTGCAATATTACAGTAAAAGTATTGTATACATCAGGTTATTTGACTGCAAACACTTTAATTATGCAGAAACAATGCGGGGTGAGCATTCATTTACTGAATATCAACCTACAAAAACGTAAAATCCTCGATTTTCACGGACTTCCAGTTCCAAAAATAAATAGACCACAGACTAGACTACCGCTGCCAATGCCAAACGTAAACGTCAGAAAAAAATAGAGTAGACTAGTGTCTATGGATGAGAAAAAGAAAGACGAGACGCTTTTCATCGATACCCGAACGAGTTGCAGCATGGAGTCACTGCCTATCATAACAGCATAACTCCACAACCCAGTTAATACCTACTGGGTAATAGGTACGGTACCCATTGGTAAGACTGGTTGTCAGACTTCGGGCACCGCATGTAATATTGTGGGCTGTGTACTTATCATACCTACCTACCCTTCAAAGGCCAAATTACCCTTTACATAACCTAATTCAGGTAGCTTTTCTGTTCTCCGGCGACAAGTGGTACCTACTAAATAAAAGCTACTAGTTGAGATAACTTTCATTTCGTTGGTCTTATGCCCAGATTTCATATAAAACTGTCCATGGTCCTTTCAAAAGAATCGAACCTGTGAAAGTTTGCCCATCTGTCAAGAAGGAAATAAGCTCGTGATCTTCATACGCTTGATCAGATCTTTACAACGTAGAACAGTCTTGATCATGTCAGTTTTTAAACAGAAAAAGGCGCGTCAAAATCAGTTCATTCGTTTGGGAGCTACGATGTTACCGATAGACAAACAGATACCTACGAACTAAAAACGTCCCACTTTTTGCATCGGGGGTTAATGCCAGCTGGGACATCAGACCTACGCAAGCGCTGCTAATCCTTAAATCCTAGATTCTAAGTAGTTATTATTATCTTGCCACAAGCTCCTCAACTTGGTTTACATAATGTAAGAGATTATCATAGCTCTAGCGATAGAGCAGCGGTGGTGGCCCCGACTTACGAACAGTAAGTCGTGGGTTCGAACCCAGACAGGCGCATTACTTTGTCTAATTTATTTCATCACCACTGCTCTCAAAACGGTGAAAAAAAAAAAACATCGTGAGGAAACCGGCATGTCCTGGAAACAAAAATTCGATGACATGTGACATCTACCAATCTGCACTGGGCCCACCGTGGTGGATTCTAAACCCTACGCAAAATAGACCTATGTGACAACTCATCCGCATACCCTTGAGGGATTTTCTTTTTAGCTCTTCCCTAGTTGCTGGATAGATGGCGCTAGGAGTTAGTATGATAATGCAAGGAACGGAACCTAAAAAACTGATTTTAACAAAGCGCGAGAAAACTAGGTTATATTCGGAAGGATAAGCAAATGAAAGTGTCTGTCAACGAGATTAGGTGACCTGACACAATGTTTTTTTTTTCCAGGCGTTTTGGCTTTGGCACCAACTATCATAGGCAATCATAGCAAGTTCAACGCCATCTATAGAGTTCTTGGAAACTAAGTTTTTTTTTAATACCTCGAAAAGAAAATTAATTTCGCGGGCTAGTTGGAGCATTCACCATACCTACGCGACGACTCATCCGAACTTCCGGATGATTCGTCGCCTTACAATTTAAAAGGGTAACGTTTCATCCGCGGATGAGTTGACACCTAAGTCGCAAAATATGCGCTTTGACGTGGAGTTGGGGACACCAGCCCGTTAAACAATACAATATATAGCTCTAGCGATCAATGGAAAAGAAAGTCTCTTCCTGTAAACCTAAAATAGAATTATTTATTGGAAAAATCTGCTCACTTCACAGTAATTAAATAGGTTAGTGGGCAATAAAATTAAAAATATCTTGTACAAATTTTAATAAATGAAAAATTACATAAAAAATATAGGTAATACCTATCACTTGTGTAATTAAAAATTATTAGATATATTATTTACATTATCTTATGTATGTATGAATGTTATTTAAAAATTATTATGGAGATTACAGTTCATTACAAAAATTCATCACACCAATCTTTCAAACACTGGTAGCAGTCTGCTGATTGTTTTGAATTGGCATTGCATGTGTCTTTTAACCACTCCTGGAAGAGTTCTTTGTCTTTCTTCAACACCAGAAACTGCCCCAGCACCGTGTAAGCCTGCAAAAATACAAATATTGGATTAAATAAAATTATTTCTATGTTTGATTTGTGTTTAATAAATATTCTCCACTTGAAAGCAGATACCCTGGACAGTCACCAAATTGACCACATTACTGGATGAACTCATCATTTCACCTGTACTCAGATTATACTAGGGAAAATGAACCAACAATCTCCTTGGCAGTTGGAAAAAAACACCCAGACTTGATGCAGATTAAAGAACATGACGGTGCTGTAATCTATTTAAGTACTTCTATGTTTAAGTATGATGTAAATTTTTGGTATTAATATGTGATGGCCCAGTGGTTAACGCCTCGCCTTTCATGCACGAAGTCGTGGGTTCAAATGCGGGCAAGCACCAATGTGACTTTTTCAATTCATATGTACTTTCCAAGTTTATCTTGGACATCACAGACATCGGTGAAGGAGAGCATCATGAGGAAACCTGGGCTTATAATTAATATAAGTCTGAAATCACCAATCGCAGTCTCGTGCAAGAGTGATCAATGCTCGTGCCTTCTCTGAATGAGAAGAGGCCTTTGCCTAGCAGTGGGACCGTAACAGGCAGGTATTATTATTAATATAAGTTCATAAATCCAAAGGCAAAAACCGAAATTTGGTTAGGTGTATAATAATATTGTTCTAAAAATAACTATGACTAACTGATAACAATGAATATGTACTTATGAAATATACTACCTACTTAGTCAAGGTAAAATATAAATGAGAATACTTAAAATTCAAATTTACCTTATTGGTATTTAAAATTAATAAATGGTATTTAAAGTAATAAATTTACCTCTCTATAATACATGAACAATAATAACCATTTCTGCCTTAAAGTGGTTGATGAGCTTTGTCTTATAAGTGGTTAAATACTGCTTGCATAGTAAAATAATGCTTGAACTTAGGCGAAGGTTCAAGGGCTGTAAAGTGGCTAAAACAAACATTTTCTGATTTGTTCTAATGAGGGATAAGATCTCTGTCATGGATAAAATAATCGACCAAACAAAAATTTAGGTTGGAAGCTAAACAGCTTAAAATTAATCAATCAATCATGTACTGTTCACCAACCTTGTCAAATCCTGCAACTTCCAGCCTCTTTCCTAATACTTCACCGACGCCTGCTAGTTCAGTTACAGGTTTTTCGCCCATGGGCTCCGCAACGAAGTTTCTATGTTTCTGGGATGTACTCGACATTGTGAATGAATAGCTTGCTATTCCTTTTAGAAATATTACTCAATTCTCTTTTTAAATTAAACTTAAGCTTACACTTTCACACTCTTTGAATAAGATATCAATAACGATGATGATTAGTGTAACGGCGGGCAAGCGTGCAAACAAATCAATTGACTTTCAGGGTTGCCGTGTTAAAAATTTAGAAATCATAGATGTCAATCATTGATTGACATCTATGATTTCTAAATTTTTTGGTCTCGGATTTGGCAGACTTTCAAAATCAGTGATCTCTTCTTTATCTTTTTATACCAACAAAAGTGGATTAGAAGTCCCAGATTTCCGCTAGGAAACCTAGACTTTTCAGGTTCACTGCATGTTGGTGGTGCCCCTAAATCTCAATGCACTAAGGGTTACAGCATGAGTTCATCTTCCTTACATGCCTTTAAGAGTCATTTTTCCTCAACTACATCTGAATATGTTTTCAGCATGTTTTCAGGCTATAAAGTAGATGCTGAAACAGGAGATGGAGTGACAGCTCTACATGTAGCAGTATTATAAAAAAAAATTCGCCGTTCGCGACTTTTTTTTATTTTCCTAAAACTTATATTTTTTTTTTTTGTTTTGTTATGAATCTGTTTCTTTGTTCATTGCTGTCGATGCAATACATGTCTATTTCAAGTATTTTTTGAAAATTTCCTATTTTCTGCAATTATTTGTAGAAAGACAGGTCACCGCACCTCCGCAACTTGGACCATTAGATGGTCAAGGTCTTGTCGAAGTAAATAAATGGCAATATAGTAGAAAGCCTTCCCTTCAGGGTAAATTAAAAAAAAAAGACTTTGTGACAAACCTGACAAACTGACAAGTGACAGTGACGTGACAGTTGTTGAAAACAAAGTGAAATTGTCAAAATGTCTGGAAATCTATAAACAAAAATAAAAACTGGATTACTGCTTGCAGTGATTGTGGCCCTGGAACTATTGAGCAATGGAGACTGTGCCTCCTTCATCATGAAACCATTACTGATTAATTATGATAATCATCATTGATAAAAGATACTACATTGAATGTGTAAGCCTGGTTAATCAATGTACAAGAAATATTCTACTTGATAGGTTACGGAAGTAGGATTTTCGAGATATGTGATCGTTTTTAAGCGGTAAGCCAATCAGTTAACTTACCATGGAAGCACCAATTGAAGAGAGTTTATATTGTGCAGTATTAGCTGAAGATCTGGATGCAGTTTCGCGGGCACTTTCCAAAGGTAAATTATTTGTTTTATTATTTATCTGGGGGATACTTACTTTAACAATTTTCCAGAAAACATAATAACCAGAGGTCGACTGGAAGATATCGCTATCAGCGAAAAAGACCGCCGTTGTTCCCATAGAATTAGTCATATAAATTCCTGTGTAGGTATTCATTTATTTAACACTTCAAGCAGAAAGTACTATGACATAGCCTTAGGCATTTTCTATTATTAGAGTCCTAATATAGTCTATTTTATTACAGGTGCCAATCCAAATAAGACTGCTAGTCAAGGTAAAACTAGTTTAGGCGAAGCTGCACATAATGGAAACATTGATATTGTCAAACTATTAATTAATGCCAGTCAAGCAAAACCGCATGTGCCTTCATCATATGCAGGTTCTCCTAAGAAAAGGCTAGTCAAATGCCACAAAAGAAAGCTAAGACACCATGGACAACATGACGAGACCGTTGTAAAATGCAAAAATTTGAATGATAGAACTTTTAAGGATTTTCATTTTGGTCAATATGAGGCAGTTGGAGTAAAAGATAATGATTTGAAATCAGACGCCAACCAAGGATACTTTGTATTTATACACAGTGATGGTTCTAGCAGTGATGAGAGCAAAATTGGTGGTCTGAAATCACCAATAGCTGCATCATCATTGACTCCATCACCTCAGGCTGACTTGGAATGGGATGAGGAAATAGGAAATGTAGCTCCAACTACAAGTGAAGATGAAACTTGGTCCTCTATGTATAAGTAAGTGGCATCTTTTTTCTCTAGAGTTTAACCTGTTTAACACCAGAGCATAAACGCATGTCAAGCTACAATTTCACATACCATTTTGTCCCATATTTGTGTCGTTTGGCATGCAGGACATGCGCTTTCTTGTCACATATTTGTGACAATGGTATTAAAAAATACATGTTTTTTATATATTAGCTAGTTTTGTTTGTAGACAATCGTAACTGAAATTGTAATGAATATTGATTTTTGTTACATTACATTATCATTGCAAATCCACACACATTATCATTATCTCAATCAATTATTTCATCAGATGGTATGCAGCTATATTGGAGTCCACCGGGGCAGCCATAGCAGCAGCCTCTGTGGTGACCAATGGAATTGATCAACATGATGCCTTCATGCAGACTGCGTTACATTATGCTGCAGAACAGGGTCATGTCGGAGTTGTCAAATTGTTGATAGAAGCTGGTAATTATTGCTGAAACAATATTTTATGTTGGTGGTGCTGATTTTTTTGAATCTAACATCAAATGGGTCTTGTTCTTCTACTATGAGTCTTCCTCATGCTAGCTTGTTCAGCCTTTAACATCCCTACTGATGTGACGCAGGCCTGCTCTGTGTGAGAAAGAGCCTAGTGACTTGTATTCCACCATTCAGGTTCAGTGCGTGTTGCCCCTATATCTCAATGCATTAGGGGTTGGTACAGCATGAGTTCATCTTCCATACATCCAAATAAGTTGTTCTTGAGTCATCTCTCTGAAACTACACCAGCGGGCCTAAAATGGCCGCTTTAGCAGAAAAAATTAAATACTTAAAATGGACTTTATGTTCATGAGCATAAAGTCCATTTTAAGATTTTTTTTTAATTTTAACTTTATTCATATATGATTCCATTCTAGACCCCCTGAAATAATATGTTTTCAGGCTGTAAAGTAGATGCTGAAACAGGAGATGGAGTGACAGCTCTACATGTAGCAGTAATAAAAAATTATATAGATATTGTGAAGATTCTTATAAAGGCTGGGAGCAATGTCAACCACAAAACTTATGATAGTATGACGCCTCTGCATTTTGCTACATCAAGAGGTTTTTTAGATTCGGTGAGTACATTAAAAACACTGGATTTTTGTATTTGTGAATAAACCTGCAATATAATAACTACTTAACTATTTTTTTGTTATGTTTTACTATTTTGCTACCTGTATTGTCATATGGATGACTATAGCTCTCACTCAAAGCCTTATTTTTTTTTGTCCTATCTATTATGAAAGCTTCCGTATAAATCTCGCCATGATAGCATTCCCTCGGCCAGCTTCCATTAAGCATTTTTTTTTTTCAATCATTAAGTAGTTGTCTGATAAGGACAAAAATGGTGGTTTGACATATTTCAACAAAATCTGTCAAGCTGTAGTATGTACCCTCCCAATAAAAACTATCGGTTTATCACTTCTAAGTCCACTTAAAATAACTTTCAGGTAAAGATTCTAGTCAGTAATGGAGCTAGTTTAGAAGCTAGGGATGCAAATGAGAGGACAGCATTATACTTAGCAACCGGTCGAGGTCATATGGACGTGGTCAAATATCTTATTGATGCTGGTGCTAATGTTAACAGTGAAGAAATACATGGTAAATAATTTGTTTGTATTATAGAATGTAGCAGCACGACCTACTGACCAATGTAGGTAATTTTAAAGCTACTGTTTAATTGAGACGGCGCGCGGCACCTACTCGTAAGACGCGAGACAAATACAAGAGGCGACGGGCGGGGTTGTGGCGCGGGCGCTGCGCCATCTTCTTCCATCGCCATATGTCTCGCGCCTCAACTCTTCTATACAAACAGAGAAATGTCGCCGCGCCCGCGCCTCGCCTGCGCCCGACGCTTCTTGTATTTGTCCCGCGCCTAAGGTAGATGTACAATGCGGCAGGGCTGTGGAAGCCCATCAATCGACGACTGACAGGTCTTTTGCAACACGTCACCACCCTTCCCGCACCAAATCCATAGTTTAACCTGTAAAGAAATTCTCAAGTAATTAAATCTTTTTCGCATGGAGCCTGCTGTCTCTTTCATGGAATGCCTAAGGACGAAAAATGTGTTGATGTGATAGCATAGACAACATTTTGATTTTTTTCAGGATACACTCCCCTCTGTGAAGCTGTTTGGCAAAAGTATGTTGTGGGTGTAGAACTGCTGTTGTTGTCTGGTGCTAGGATCACTCACTCACATAGGCTTTTACACAATGCTATAATACAAAGACAGGTATGTTGAGAATTTTCGCATCGCACCACGCTAATGGGGATGGCAACTGTGGAACTAATGGCGCTAGCATCGCTTGTACCAAACATCTTCATTGGTTGAAAATCTGTTAATGTCATTTTATATGTCAAAACAGTTTGACCTCATTGGTCAGATTGGGTCTAAGCTGTGGACGCGCCATCTACAATCAGCTTTGACCAGCGTTCCCATTTAGGTACTACACCTATGTAAATAGACGCAGAGTCCGACAATTTTAACTTGTATTTTACTATAAAGCACGGTATGCTGTCGTTCCAGGTAGTCAGTAGCTCAAAAGTTTGACAACCAGTTTTACCAAGGGGTATCATAAAACCTAGTATTAACTGGGTTGTGGAGGTCAAATAGGCAGTCGCCCCATGTAAAATACTGGTATTCAGCTGCATCCGGTTAGACTGGAAGCCAACCCCAACATGGTTGGGAAAAGGCTAGGCAGATGATGATTTCAAAATTTGAACGGAATTCTGCTAACGCTTTGCGTGATACGTCTTTCTCTTTTTTCTCTCACTGGCGATGTTCTAATAAAATACATTTTCATTTCGCCTAGAAATAATGTTAGGTACTGATTAAAACTCACTGATGTAAGTAATAGAAAAATTGTGGTTTCATTTTCAGGTGGAAATCGTGGAAATGCTAACTTCTTATGGTGCGGGCATAAATCTTGTTAATGACAATGGGGACACACCGCTGCTTTTAGCGGTCAGACTAGCACAACCTGCGGTCGCTAAAATATTGTTGTGTAAAGGTAGGTGATAAAAAGCCACTGGTAATATTTTTAAAGGTAGGTGATAAAAAGCCACTGATAATATTTTTAAAGGTAGGTGATAAAAAGCCACTGGTAATATTTTCTCCCATTCAGAGTTACGTGATAAAAAGCTACTGGTAATATTTTCTCCCATTCAGAGTTACGTGATAAAAAGCCACTGGTAATATTTTTAAAGGTAGGTGATAAAAAGCCACTGATAATATTTTTAAAGGTAGGTGATAAAAAGCCACTGGTAATATTTTCTCCCATTCAGAGTTACGTGATAAAAAGCTACTGGTAATATTTTCTCCCATTCAGTAAAGGTAGGTGATAAAAAGCCACTGGTAATATTTTCTCCCATTCAGAGTTACGTGATAAAAAGCCACTGGTAATATTTTCTCCCATTCAGAGGTAGGTGATAAAAAGCCACGGGTAATATTTTCTCCCATTCAGCGATAATCGTCATCACCAAAAATAAATTGATTTTCAAATCTTCACTTTGAAATGAAGGAACGAAAGGTGACAGAATATTACGAACTTTTATCAAACACTAGAACTTCGCATGCGACTTCGTCCGCGAAAATTGTGATAGCTCGGCTAATTTGCATGAAATCAATATAATTTATAGCCTATGTTACTCAGTAAAGATGTAGCTTTCTAACGGCAAAAGAATTTTTGAAATCGGTGCGGTAGTTT
This sequence comes from Xestia xanthographa, assembly GCA_905147715.2. Classification (NCBI taxonomy): domain Eukaryota; kingdom Metazoa; phylum Arthropoda; class Insecta; order Lepidoptera; family Noctuidae; genus Xestia; species Xestia xanthographa. The sequence continues at coordinate 15,264,859 of LR990655.1, read as the reverse complement.
TCAAGTATATTCGTTACATACAAAAATACAAATCTTTCCTCTTTAAAATATTATATAGTGTAGATTACGAGACTGCAGCTGCTCCTCATCCGATTCTTATTTGATGAATTTTAAATGTCTGTCACTCACAACTTCTAATTTGTTACAGGTGCAAATTCTAATTTGAGCAACAGTATAACAGGTGCTAACGCATTGCACATCGCCGTTGAAAGTGTAGCTGCCTACGAAGACTTTGAGGAATTGTTGAAATCTTTAATAGATAATAAGATTGATTTGAATGCCACAGCTCTTACGGGCGATACTGCGTTAAACAGGGCTCTATTGTTGCACAAGTAAGTTTATGTGTTCCTCTACTATAGCATTGATCCAAGTCCTGCTAATGTGAATAAAATCAGCATCAATAGTCGCCGGTAGTATTGTGTCTGTTATAAGAGCAGGCAACAAGACAACGTGTCCGTTACCCAAGCCAGATGTTGTCGAAAATGGTCATTTGAATCTTATAGATAACTAGCTGACCCACGCAACTTCGTCTGCGTCACATGAGCTACCTACCTACCTACCTGCTACCTACCTACCTACTACCTACCTATAAACCTCACGCACAGCTATTGCACTCCGTGTGTAGGCATGAGATAATTACCTACCGCTTCGCGCATATTGAATATGCAAGCTCTCTAGGGCTGTCGCGCTCCAGCCGTGCGTACGTAAGCCGCGTTAATTTTTCGCGCTCTTTTGACCTTGCGTCGCGTACCTACCTACTCGTACTTCGTGTTTGTGAACCGACTGATTTATTGATCATTAATCATTACTAGTGAAAATGACAAGCTGGATAAACTGTTGCTGTCAATAAACGTAGAAATTTTTTTTTTATTTTTTTATATATAAATTTCACTGCTCCATGTCCATGCTTCCCATCAGAGTTTATTTTAAAATTACCTATTTGTTAGATTTCGCATTTATGCTGCTATTAAATTTAATAAGTAATCGTAATTTTAGAGAAGGCAAGATATATAATTAGTGTCCGTTTCGACCGCGCGGCCATGGCGTTTTTTTAAAAAAAAAACTATGCCAAGTTTTTGTAAAAGTTGATTCCCAAAACCATAAATTTGTCAAAGTTATGGTTAAAAAGTTATAAGGGTTTGAACGTGGCCGCGCCATCGAAACGCGGAGAACCGCGCGGCCACGGAGATCTTTAAAACTAAGCGTTGCAGACACCTGAAATTTAGGTAAATAACAGCAATCTGTTATTTACCTAAATTTCAGGTAAATCAAATTCAATAATTTGTAAAAAATTTGTAAAAATATACAAAAAACTCCTAGGTTTATATTTTAGGAGCTGTAAGACTAAAACCTCATGGCCGCGCCATCGAAACGGTGAATAACACGTTATCGCCGATATCTCACTGAAAAAGCATCGCAGAGGTCTGAAGTTTTTTGTAAAACACAGATTTGAATTTGTCAAAACTGGTAAAAATACTTAAAAAAGTCCTCGGGTTATATTTTAGGTGCTGTAAGAGTACAAACCCATGGCCGCGCCATTGAAACGGTGAAAAATACGTTATCGCCAATATCTCGCTGAAGAAGCATCGCAGAGGTCTGAAGTTTTTTGTAAAACTTAGATTTGAATTTGTTAAAACTCGTAAAAATACACAAAAAAATCCTAGGTTTATATTTCAGGAGCTGTAGTACGGTATCGCTTATAACCTTCAAAACGTTCTGAATGTTTGGTTAGGGTGACCATGACCTTATTGCTTACAAAAAACTTCCACCTATTAGGTATATTAAAACATGTTTATTTCTTAAAAAATCACATAAATCACAGATTGTTAACTTACATATTTTTGACAAAACCACAAATCACAGATTATTTACTTACACTAAGAATTTTTTTTAATACGACTGTGAAAGTATGGTGTGTTTAAAATTACTGTTTTTTTTTTAAATTATCCTAATCATCTATGTATGACCATAATTATGTTAGATTATGTATTGTCATAGGTTGTTCGGAACTTGCGTGCATTTCGGTTTTACCATCGTCATAACAAATTATTCTGGAAATACTATGCAATGACACTTATTTCTGTAATAATACATATATTTCAAATCCTTTAGACTAATTCAAAACAATTGCTTTTTTAATTTAGATGCTTTTTCAGCTATTAAGCAATGGACCCCTTCATTGCTTGATAGCTGAAAAAGCACCTAACTGAATAATCTGTGATTTAAGTGTTTTTTTTTATAATTAAAAAAATAAACTAAAATGAAACGATAAGATCATCATCATCATCAGCCTATTAATGTTCCCACTGCTGGGACACAGGCCTCCTCTGAGAGGGAATGGGCTATAATCCACCACGCTGGCCTAGTGCGGATTGGTGGATGTTACTCGATGTCAACCAATATGTTACAAAAACATAATTATGTTTATAGGAATGAACATACGACTCTTCATTTTTATTTAATTTAGGATCCTTGAGAAATAATTTCTAATACATTAGGCAGAAAGTTTTCTGTAAACAATAAGTCATGGTCACCCTATCGAAACATTCAAAACAATATTACAGGGTTTATATTATAAAAAAATATACTTTTTTGTTTAGTTCTCTACTACTCGTTAGTTCTACTTTATTAGGTTTTGTTTACAAAAAAAAATCAAGTTAATACTTACTTGCTTCGATAAATAATCACGACTTATTTCTAAGCGATACCGTACTACAGCTCCTGAAATATAAACCTAGGATTTTTTTGTATATGTTGACGAGTTTTCACAAATTCAAATCTAGGTTTTACAAAAAACTTCAGACCTCTGCGATGCTTCTTCAGCGAGATATTGGCGATAACGTATTTTTCACCGTTTCAATGGCGCGGCCATGGGTTTGTAGTCTTACAGCTCCTAAAATATAACCAGAGGATTTTTTGAAGCATTTTTACCAGTTTTGCCAAATTCAAATCTGTGTTTTACAAAAAACTTCAAGACTTCTGCGTAGGGCTTTCAAATACCGGACTTTTTCAATACCGGTATCGATACCGGTATTGAAAAAGTCAATACCGTGATCCCGGTATCAATACCGGTAGTCCGGTATTAAACACAAGTTCAATTAGGACATTAATAAAACCAATAAAATACGCCTTTTTTATATTTTCAAATCAGTCTTTATTGTTCTTATTTAGTGAAAATAATAAAATAAATATATTTTATGCATAGCTTTCTTATTTAATAATTTGGTATTGATTGATTATTTAGGTAGGACTAGGAATTAGGAACATAATAATCTACTCTTTTTGCAGGAAGGCATTTAGACATAGACTTTGTTTGTACAATATCAAAAAAAAAAAATCTTTTTATTATCTAAATGTCATCATGTCTCATGTAAAAATTATTCTTTTTAGGCAATTTGGATATCTCTCTCTCTAGTTGTGTCTGTATGGACGTGTCTTCATTTTCACTGCTCGTATTCAATGAAGTAGTTCTTCTATCGTTATATCATGTTCATGAGCAGTCATTGTCTCACTATCTTTTTGAGCGTTTTGTGTGTCATTATTGTATTTTAAACGTGCAAGTAAATTTACGACAATATGTAGTATTTCATCAGATGTAGGTTTTGTGAAGGTCGTCATCGTTACTGAAGAAAGTTTCAGGGTCGTGCAAATATCGTAACACTCCAGATATTGAAAGTCGCCGCTCCTTTATGCGCTTTCGAAGTGCTTATGCAAGGTTTTTGCCCAAGTCTAACCATCTAACTTTTTCAACATAAATTTTAGAGCAACATCAGCTTTCAGTATGTTGGCATCAAGTTGGTTTGCAAAATTCCAGTACCGTCGCTTTGACCACAGAAAGGGTGTTGTAAATATTCTTCAGAGTTTCCAATTCATTTAATGAGAAATCAGAGTTTAACCCGTATGCTCCCGGCCGTGCCTCCAGAGGCACAGTGCATTGTTATTTTAATTGTGTCTGTAATTGCGGGTATTGAAATGTTAATTTTAGATCGATTAAAATTTTTGATACACAATCCTTTAGTTTCAAAAAGCGCTCAATCATGTCAGCCATACTGCTCCATCATGTCTTATAATCTAGTATTAACGTCATTTCCTTTTTATACATTTCAACAACATATTTTTGTAACAAATCTTTCTTTCTACGGGACTTGCGAAAAAGTTTGACTAATTTTCTCAATTTATTAAGTATGAGGTTTTTCTAAATAAACTCAGGCCTCTCTGTTTGGAGCGGTTGTATTTCCACAGACTTCAAACCTTCGTCTTCGCCTTGGTTAGTCTGATCAGCGTTGTCGTCTTTGCTGTCAGTCTCAAACTCAATGCCAGTATTTAGCGATGAGGCGATTAAGATAGAAGGAACAGCAGAAAAAATCTGATAAAACTGGTATTTATACAACGCGTCTTTAACCACTAGTTGAATTCCATGCACCAGGCACATCTGAAGAACGTTTTGGGTAAGACACGAAGAGGCAGCAACGACGGTAATCTAACTAAACTAGCAAAAATACGCGCTAATAGATCACAACTACACAGTCACAAGTTAACACTACACAATAACAAAGTCTATAGACGCGTTATCCCGTCGCCTTTGCGAAACTGACTGACAATAACAAAAACGACACATAAGTACAGCTCGATTTCAGGAATAGTCTCAGGCGGGACGCGGAAGGGTGAGCTTAAGATAACAGCGGGACTCTTGCGCTGGAGAAAACAAGTGTGAGAATAAGATCACATAATTTTCAGATCTAATGTTTGTAATACCGTAATCACGGTATTGGGGCGTCAATACCGGTATTGTAAAAGGCGAAAATATAATCCGTGATCACGGTATTACGGGATCCCGGAATACCGGTATTGAAAGCCCTACCTGCGATGCTTTTTCAGCGAGATATCGGTGATAACGTATTTTTCACCGTTTCGATGGCGCGGCCATGGGGTTTTAAGTCTTACAGCTCCTAAGATATAAACCTAGGATTTTTTTGTATATTTTTACAAATTTTTTACATATTCAATCTGTTATTTACCTAAATTTCAGGTCTCTACAACGCTTAGTTTTAAAGATCTCCGTGGCCGCGCGGTTCTCCGCGTTTCGATGGCGCGGCCACGTTCAAACACTTAACTTTTTAACCATAACTTTGACAAATTTATGGTTTTGGGAATCAACTTTTACAAACTTTTACAAAAACTTGGCATAGTTTTTTAAAAAAAAAAACGCCGTGGCCGCGCGGTCGAAACGGACGCTATAATTATGAGACATTATAATAGAGTAAAACAATTGTAAATATAAAAGTAACATAGCCGTGTGGTATCCGGCAGAGTCTAGCCGTGTGGTATCCGGCAGAGTCTAGCCGTGTGGTATCCGGCAGAGTATAGGAGATTAGAATAGAACCAACCCATTACACTCACGGATGTCGTATAAGGCGACTAATGTCTGAGGCAGAACACCTTGCGCCTCCGTAGACCAGAGAATGGGCAGCAGCGTTTTCTGTTCACTGCGATCTCCAATCCGCCTGCCAAGCGTTGAGATTGACAAATTCCTCCCATCATGGGAGAGGCTTATGTCCAGCAGTGGACGTTATGGGCTATTGTTGGTGTTTTGTAATTAACATTTAAATAATAATACATTAAAATACAAAAATGTTGGTAGTATTTTATTTTGAGTACTTGAGGCAACCCTACCGACTGACCATTAAGCAGTGAGACGCCGAATAAAATACGCTAACGCGTGGCGTCAAGGCACAATTTAGATCGAGCGGGCCCAGTTTAGGTATTTATAATGTCGGCTTTCTTCAAGATCAAAGGAGTGCAACTTCTGTACGCTAGTACTAATATCTATTCTGTGCCTCACGGAGCCCGAGACCTTTCCAACGAATGCAAAACCGTGGAAATCGGTTCGTGCGTTCTGGAGTTATAGCGTCAGGAAGGAAAACCCGACTTATTTTTATATAATAGATTAGTTTTGCGGCTTTTGTAATTGATGCACACATTTTTAAATTTGTTGCGCTTATAGTTTTTTAATTATTTCACAAAACCATTTCCTGCTGGGGTAACGTTACCCCAGCCAGACCTTTTTCATTCTAATGGGAATATTTAAATAAATACTAGCTATAAAATTAGTTGTCTACTCTAGATGAAGTAAATGTTGTGCCTTATTTTGTATTTGTTCTTTCTGCGGTTGCGAAGTTATTCGAGATTTTGCTGGGGTAACGTTTTTGGTTTTGCTAGATCTTTGAAATGGTTAAGCGGATTCTTATCATATTTTGTACAAGACTTCATAAGAATTAGTTTAAATTTGTTCTGCAAAGCTAAGAAATACCAATAATTAACTATCTGTTAACAATGGTATTTCTTAGCTGATTCTAAAACTACTCTATGAACTTGACAATATATAGACGATCACATGCCTTACACTCCACTAGGGGTTGTACCACCACATAAAAATTAAACATTATTTTGAAGCTTGTAACTGCCTTCAAATGTATGTGAAGTTTCATTAGTATCCTGTAAATATTTAACAAGTTATGATGATATTCAGTTCTTCACGAGCACGCTCTTGATGCGCGCGGTGTTATTTGGCCACTGGATTGGATATATGAACTGAATGTTATGTTAATTATTAGTTTTTTAGTTCAGTTGTATATCAGTAAAATTTCAGCTCAGTACATTGGATAATTAATGAGATAATACGATTAAAGTCATTAGGAAGTGAATGACCGTGGTAACCAAACCAAGTTTAGGTGGTTACGAAAAAGCGAAAACGCAGAACATTAAGGTACCTTCTAAAATATGTAGGACTAGCTGACTTCCCGCGGTTTCACCCGCGTAGTTCCCGTTCCCGTGGGAGTACGGGGATAAAATATAGCCTATGTTACTCGTGGATAATGTAGCTTTCGAATGGTGAAAGATTTTTTTAAATCGGTCCAGTAGTTTTTGAGCCTATTCATTACAAACAAACAAACAAAGTTTTCCTCTTTATAATATTAGTATAGACTAGCTTCTGCCCGCGACTTCGTACGCGGATCCTGTTGCTTATGCCAGCGACAACGGGGTCGTCAAAATCGAAGACCTCAAAACGTCTGATGTGGAATTTTAAGAGCCCGGGGACGGGAATACAACGGGATGCGCGAGACGATTCGAGACGTTCCAGATCTTTCAAGTCAACAGGAAATGCCCATCAGACTAAACATGTTTATAAGTCAAGAGGAAATGCCCATCAGACCAAACAACACTTGCTGAGACGTCGTTCCTATGTGTTATGGTGTAGCTGGGCTCTTGGAGTTCCACAACAGGTGTTCCAGATCTTCGATTTTTATAAGTCAACAGAGAGTGCTCATCAGATTGAAGAACTTTTGCTAAAACTTCATTCCTATACATATGTTAAAGCGTAGCTGGGCTCTTGGAGTTCCACATCAGGTGTTCCAGATCTTCAACAGAAAATGCTCATCACGTGGAACAATTTTTGCTATGGTACCATTTTTGTATCTCTTATAGTTCAGCTGGTCTGTTGCGGTTCTGCATCAGGTGTTTGTTTCCAAGATAAAAGTCAACAGGAAATGCCTATCAGACCAAACAACACTTGCTAAGACGTCATTCCTATGTGTTATGGTGTAGCTGGGCTCTTGGAGTTCCACAACAGGTGTTCCAGATCTTCGATTTTTATAAGTCAACAGAGAGTGCTCATCAGATTGAACAACTTTTGCTAAAACTTCATTCCTATAAGTATGTTATAGTGTAGCTGGGCTCTTAAAGTTCCACATCAGGTGTTCCAGATCTTCAACAGAAAATGCTCATCACGTGGAACAATTTTTGCTATGGTACCATTTTTGTATCTCTTATAGTTCAGCTGGTCTGTTGCGGTTCTGCATCAGGTGTTTGTTTCCAAGATAAAAGTCAACAGGAAATGCCCATCAGACCGAACAACTTTTGCTAATACGTCATTCCTATATGTGTTATGGTGGAGCTGAGCTCTCGGAGTTCCACAACAGGTGTTCCAGATCTTCGATTTGTATAAGTCAACAGAGAGTGCTCATCAGATTGAACAACTTTTGCTAAAACGTCATTCCTACATATATGTAAGTGTAGCTGGGCTCTTGGAGTTCCACATCAGGTGTTCCAGATCATCAAATTTATTCTCTCAGCAGAAAATGCCCATCACGTGGAACAATTTTTGCTATGTACCATTTTTGTATCTCTTATAGTTCAGCTGGTCTGTTGTGGTTCTGCATCAGGTGTTCAAGTTTCCAAGATAAATTATAGCCTATATCTTGCCCAGACTTAATACCTATACAACAACAAAAAAATCATTCAAATCCGTCCAGCAGTTCCGAAGATTAGCGTGTACAAACAAACAGACAAACAGACAAACAGACAGACTTTTTTTTTTGGATTCGTGCTCTATTACTGTTTCTAAACCCCCCTCAATTATTTATTTTTTAATATATTAAATGTACAGACACAGTTTTTCTACTGTTTTATTATATGTATATAGATAGTGTTACAAATTTAGTACTTACAGACATGTACACAAGTTTTAAAAAAAACTACATGATTCTTAAAGACTAGCTGACCCGCGCAACTTCGTCTGCGTCACATGAGAGAGAGAGGGTTAGAGAGAGTGGAGTCAACCTTGAAAGATAGACATAATGCTATCGCGGTTTTTTTTAGAACGCTTTAAAACGAACAATTCCCTAATACATGATTGTTGCGCAACTTTAACCGTTTATGCAGCGCCCGCAAAGGAAGCTCTCGAAAGAAATAAATTTTCCTTGTTTTTGCAACATTTATCATTGACGCTCCGCTCCTTTTAATTATAGCGTGATGTTAGATAACCTATAGCCATCCTCGATAACTATTCAACACTAAAAGTTTTCCTGTAATTAGCGCGTTCAACCAACCAAAATCTCTTTAGCTTTATAATATTAGTAGATATATATCTACGTAGATCCAAGTGGGTAACAATTTAATTTCTTCGATATATTTGCATTAATCGCTAAAATAATCTACTTATGTTTTTCCAAAAAAGGGCTTACCTCGACAGCCTTTTTTTTTCGGATGGGAAATCATCAAATGACTCCTCCCGCTCTGGGCGGACCAGGAGGCAGTGTCATACTTTTACTGACTAAACCCATCCATGTTCCTTCATCGCCCTTTGTGTTCCGGGGCCACGGTATCTCTTTAGAACAGTCCCGCAACCCCGGCAGGCATCGGCCCTTCCTATTGCTGACTCTCTTTGAGGCGCGCGTCGAACACGAACGTGCCGTCGACACGGCCTGTCGTCATGAGACAGACGGACGGCGAGCTAGCCCATAGCCCACCGTCCACAGGCCCGCGCGTACGGTGGCCGGGGGCCACGTAGTGGCCCCGGACGCCCGGGGCGTCTCCCGCGGCGGCCGGGACGTTTAGAGGTTCTCTCCTTCTCACGTTCCGCCACCTCCTTCATCCTTAGACACTCGATGACAGTCATACTCCAGCAAGGGTCGAAAGTTCTCATCAAAGGTGCAAGAAATTAGCCCAAACACGATTTTTCAATTATAAATGGGACCAACTTTGAGATGTACCTACGCTTTTTACAAACAAAAGGACCATGTACGGACTTCTCTGTAAAAGTTATCCGTGGTCATATATGTATAAAAAAATACGCGTCGAATTGAGACCTGCCTTCTTTTTGTTTCGTCGGTTAAAAAACCAATCTTGAGGCAATTTACACGTTTGCGGCGGCGACCTCTCGCGTCCGGCCCTGGTGCAAGCCATGGTCCGGAGCGAGACGGAATGGGACGCCGTCACCTCCTTCTGCGAAGCAGTAATGCTAGAGAAGGAGGTGGCGGAACGTGAGAGGGAGAGAACCTCTCAACGTCCCGGCCGCCGCGGCAGACGCCCCGGGCTTCCGGGGCAACCACGTGGCCCCCGGCCACCGTAGGCGCGGGCCTGTGGACGGTGGGCTATGGGCTAGCTCGCCGTCCGTCCGTCTCATGACGACAGGCCGTGTCGACGGCGCGTTCGTGTTCCACGCGCGCCTAAAAGAGAGTCAGCAAAGAGGAAGGGCCGATCCGCAAGGACCGATGTCTGCCGGGGTTGCGGGACTGTTCGAAAGAGATACCGTGGCCCCGGAACAAAAGGGCGATGAAGGAACATGGCTGGGTTTTAGTCAGTAAAAGTCTGACACTCCCTCCTGCTCCGCCCAGAGCAGGAGGAGTCATTTGAAGATTTCCCATCCGAAAAAAAAAAAAATCAAAAAATAGGCAACTGACACGGGCGAGGGTCATTCAATTCAGAAAATGGAGTGAAATAAACAACGCCGTCTATCGACCAAAATGTTAAACTGCTAAAGTATATTATACCTAACAACTATATTGTATTACTCATATTTGCAAAATAAAATTCTATTCTATTCTATTACCTATGCTATAAATTTTTTTTAAAGCTGGTCAGTCGATTTAAAAGTTATGACTGTGGTGAGCACATTTTTAGCCATTGGTATCATTTTAGTTCAACAGATGTCGCTGCATGTATGTATCTTACATTTGATGATTAGTTCTTCTTGAAAACTTTAAGTTCATATATCTTTTGATAGAATTAACCGATTTCAATGAAACAAACTAAATCATACCCCAAGTTACACACAATTTTTATGTATAAACATTGTCAGCATTGAATTCGTAGATTTTACGTGATGTGCGCACAAACAAACAGACAAACAGACAAAAATTTCAAAAATGATGGAAATGGGTTCTGTTACTTATCTTTTCACACGCTGGCTATTTTTTGTTTCAATTTCTTCAATGTACAAAAATGACTTTTCTACAGATTTATTATATGTATAGATTTTTTATTGACAGGTAAAATAATCATTTTAATTGAACTTTTAAAGTATTAACAAACGTATACTTAAAAACAATCACAGATTAAAATTACAGATACTAAAAGAAAATAATAAGTAAGTTCCTAAATTAAAATATTTAAGCCTTAAAAAAAATACAGTTTTAGATAAGTACCTAACAACATGTACATATTAATAATAATTTTGCTACTATTTCTGTAGTTACATTATGCAAGCTTACCTTGTTCGTGAATTCATCAAGCAGCCCGCACCATAATTATGATCATCAATAGAAGCACTCCACATTAGCAGTAATTCGCTACACTTATTATTATATAATAGCTCTCACGCACTCGATAAATATTTGCACAAACAGGAAACGGAACTGCCGAAGCGCACGCGCACTCTACAAGATGAATTATGTGATTATGGAGCATGTCTAGTGCGTTATGCAAACAATGTATTACCCCTTCTGGGACCAATTGAAGTGTTTTTCTATTTAATGAAATAACCTTTAAGCTATGCATTATTTTGTTTTTTTTTATTTTTTTTATTGCAGAACAAATTTAAACTAATTCCTAAAAAGTCATGTACAAAATATGATAAGAATCCGCTTAACCATTTCCAAGATCTAGCAAAACCAAAAACGTTACCCCAGCAAAATCTCGAATAACTTCGCAACCGATGAAAGAACAAATACAAAATAAGGCACAACATTTACTTCAACTAGGTGTGCATAACCCTGGCAAAATGTTGTGCATTTGAGAGATGAGACCATAAAAAATAATTAGTGTATCATGAGGAGCAATTTGTTTAATAGTAGCAAAATTTGTGTGAATTGTAGTTTTAAAGTTATTTGAGAAAAACACATTTTGCTGGAGTAACGTTTGAAACGTTATCCTGGCAAAATCGATTTTCAAAAATTCGTTCAGCCCGGAACCAAATACATGATTAGATAGCTTTTGTTGCGTAGTAAATGTTTGTAAATAGCAAAATTTGTGTGTGGTATGGTCCTTGAGTTATTTAAGATTTTGCTGCGGTTACGTTTTGGGATTTCCCAGATCTCGAAAACGGCTCAACGCAGAAGATTGAAAAAAATACCAATATGAGACCTTAATTTGTTTAAATTAGTTTAATCATTAGTTTTTGATTTGGTATTCGTAAACCAATGGAATTAAATGATTTCAAAAATCAGATAAAAACGGATTTGCAAGTAAACCAAAACACTTATAACCAAATAAACAGCTGTAAAAAATACCCATGGTAGACACTTATCACGTCAAGTAAAATAGATTATGTAACTTTATACGATATGAAGATAAAAACAAAATTGATTAATTTTAGACTGGTCGTACTTTAGCGATGAAATACGCAGTTCCCAAAACATTAAGAAACGTGGCATACTTTAAACTAATTAAAATGATTCATGAACATTAATTACTGTTAATTTCAGCTTTTAATTACAGCTGTAATGAAAGTTATATCAAAATCAAGAATATGTCAGAAATTCTCTAATAAGCCAACCAAATTAAAAAGGTCACGTAAAAGCGGCCGCACCATACGTACGAGTAGTCTTCGCAAATTAGCAACTTAGTGTCCGATGTTTTGTACAGTTAAGCAGAAAAACGTTTTACGTGTAACCGATTTTTTAATGTTCGAAGTGCAGGTACCATATTACACATTTTCTACTAGTTTTCTATTTTATAAATGAAAATCATGTTAATTAACAGTAGTTTAACAATTTAATGGATCATAAGTAATTATTTAAAGTCAAAGTAACTTTAAAAAGGTAAGTAATAATCTCAGTAAATAATTTATAGTGTGATTTTGATTGACGACGCGTGGTTCACACGTTGATCACCTGTAACAGTCACATGTAATGTTGAAATAACCACTAAGTTACACGTTACAAAGCTCATGTTTAAATGCCATACTGTAAGTCGAGGGGAAATGGAGTCCACCTACCACCTACGTGTTTAGTAGGTGCCTATCTCCGTCTTAAGGAAAATTGTACAAACTATGAATCAACATTATATTTTAAGTTTAAGCATTGGTACTTGACAAACAGAAAAACATTTCTGCCAAATATTAAAATTAAGTACGTACGTAACTTATCTGAGATTTTTTCCTCAATATGTTAATGCTAAGGCAAAGATATACAATAATTTGTATGAGACTGATTTTTAAATAAAAATAATGAACACCATGACCAGCAACCTACGTAACAGTAACAACAACGTACGTACGCAACTGTACTAACAAAACATCCATATTATCCCATTCATTTAAGATGGTTACGATTATGTATAGTGCGGCCGCTTTTTCGTGACCTTTTCGATTTGGTCGACTTATTAGAGAATTGCTGACATTTTCCTGTTTTTGATATAACTTTCATTACAGCCGTAATTGAAAGCTGAAATTAACAGGAATTAATGTTCATGAATCATTTTAACTTGTTTAAAGTATGTCACGTTTCTTAATGTTTTGGGAACTGCGTATTTCATCGCTAAAGTACGACCAGTATAAAATTAATCAATTTTGTTTTTATCTTCATATCGTATAAAGTTACATAATCTATTTTACTTGACGTGATAAGTGTCTACCATGTCTATTTTTTACAGCTGTTTATTCGGTTATAAGTGTTTTGGTTTACTTGCAAATCCGTTTTTATCTGATTTTTGAAACCATTTAATTCCATTGGTTTACGAATACCAAATCAAAAAACTAATGTTTAAACTAATTTAAACAAATTAAGGTCTCTTATTGGTATTTTTTTCAATCTTCTGCGTTGAGCCGTTTTCGAGATCTGGGAAATCCCAAAACGTTACCGCAGCAAAATCTTAAATAACTCAAGAATCATAACACACACAAATTTTGCTATTTACAAACATTTACTACGCAACAAAAGCTATCTAATCATGTATTTGGTTCCGGGCTGAACGAATTTTTGAAAATCGATTTTGCCAGGATAACGTTTCAAACGTTACTCCAGCAAAATGTGTTTTTCTCAAATAATTTTAAAACTACAATTCACACAAATTTTGCTACTATTAAACAAATTGCTCCTCATGATACACTAATTATTTTTTATGGTCTCATCTCTCAAATGCACAACATTTTGCCAGGGTTATGCACACTTCAACTAGACAACTAATTTTATAGCTAGTATTTATTTAAATATTCCCATTAGAAAGAAAAAGGTCTGGGTAACGTTACCCCAGCAGGAAATGTTTTTGTGATATAATTAATAAACTATAAGCGCAACAAATTTAAAAATGTGCGCAACAATTATAGAAGCCGTAAAACTAATTATCTATAAGATTCAAATGACCATTTTCGACAACATCTGGCTGGGGTAACGGACTCCAAGACAACGCCGGAAGGATTAATCGTTCCTATATTACCTAAATAATCACTATTGGTATACAGATAAAAAACTGAAATAAATTTAAGTTAACAATCAAGTGTCAATTTTTTTTAATAGATATATTCATTGGTGCTTTTCTTTTTTCAGAGACCATGCTGCGGTTCTACTGATTCGCTATGGAGCAGACGTGAACACTTGCGATTTACACGCGTGCGGTCTCGACAATCTGACCATAGCGAGCAGACGACGATCGTGCAGCTTAGCGTCGATGTTACTGAAGGCAGGTCACTATGTCTCGATGCCCGAACAAGGCGCCACCGTTCCTAAACCAGGGTGCACAGCATATTGGTTACATCATGCTTGCAAACAACCACTTAGTCTCTCTGATCATTGTAGAATAAAAATTAGACACATAGGCACCTGTACGGGTAAGACATTGTATCGCTTCATATCGTCACTCCCTCTACCGAAGAGCTTAAAAGGGTATCTTATGATGGAAGACGAAGGTCTGTACTAATTTGTAATGTGATTCAGTAACAAGTCTGGGCTATCAAGAAATAAAAACATGTATTTAGATGCATTTTTATTTAGTAAAGTTACACAGTATAGGGTAAAATATAAAATATTTGTTTTTTCTAGAATTGTCCATAAAAATCTTCAAAATGAGTTGAATTGTTAAAACCATCTAACAGTAAAGAATCATGCTTATTTTATGTTTGTAATTACATTAATTGGAGAGTAAGTTTAAAAGATGCATTGTATCATGTTACAGTAAAAAGGTACAAGTTATTGATACTTAGTTGTAGTGACAATTAATGTTGATTATTTATATTTGTTATTTATGAAATGTATGACAAAGGGTAATATAATTTCTTGACTAAAAAGGACCACCTTGAATATTATTATGTGAAAATGTCCAAGTATTGTGAATTGGTTGAAATTAGAATCTAGTCTTAGACTAATAATACAACTAGTTGTTAATTAAAATAAATGATATGAATTCAGATAATATAATACATAGAATAAAGCAACATCAAGTTGCTTTTAAGCCTACTTACACAGGGTGAGTAAATTATAATATACCTACTTATTCTGTTGAAATACACTGTACATACATATGAAAATAACGAGTTTTAATCATTACCCACAATTTGTATGTGTATTCATCTTTATCAATTTTAATTTGTTCAAAAGTCCTTTGTAAAGGTAAGTGGTTATTTTAGTAGAAAATTTGTAATTATGAATAGCAAAGCTATCTGGCTACAAGCAATGCCTTATAATTTTATTATAAACAGTAGGTAGGAGTGTCGTCGCAATTTTAATGAACGAAAGCTTCTATTTTTCATCGTAAGCTATTTTTGAACCCAGTTTATATGACGGTAACGTACCCACCTACTGTTTATAATAACATTTGGTCAAACGGGACCATCTTTTATAGAAATCCATAGAATTTTTACAATTAACACATATGAGACGAAAAATTGCGATTAGTGAATAAACAATATAGAATATTAAACATTCTATGTTAATAAATAGATTATTTCTTATAAAGTGAATACCTATAATGGCAACAATTACATACCTTTTTAAATCACAATAACATAATATATTTCTGTGCCATTGACTTATTTTGATCATATCAAATGAAAGCAAAAAATTTGAAATGTTAACATAAAATAAACATTTCTACAAATAATAATAACATCATTAAAAGATATAGCACATTAGCAAACCAATATACATAAGGTTACACCATTTGCAGATTAAATCATGCAAATAAAACAGCATAAATAAATACCTCCTAATAGCAAGGGAAACTAAATGCAAAATAAAGCCCAACTAGAAATATAAACTAGCATGAAAGTGCATGACAATAAAACAGCAACTTTTCGATCAAAATAAATGAGTACCTTCTAATTGCCATTTCTCTTGCATATCTCTGGCTGGACTTGAAATCAGTCCTTTGGGCTTGGCATATTATCAGAAGGGCAATGACCTCTAATGTCCTTCATAGTGTTCAGTTTAGGGTATGTCTCCATCAAAAAGTTAACCAAATCAAAATGTTTGTTTTCAACAGCTTTATGGAGAACTGTTTGCCCATCTGCATCTTGTGCATCAACACAAGCTCCAGAATGAACAAGGAATTTTATTGTTTCAATTTTACCTAAAAACATCAATGAAAGATAAGTGAAAACTACTACATAGACATACAATTGTATTGATAGACATGAAACCATTATTCACTGCTTTGCTATCTCAAAATGTGATTGTGTATTTACTTGCAGTCGTCTCTGGTTCTCAGTGATTGGTAAAAGTGAGATGAAACAATAAGCAATTAAAAAGTACTCCTACAATTACATTTGCTTAAGATGAGATAGGGAAATACATTGAACATTGTTCTCTATATAATTTTAACTTGATGAAGGTGATTACCTGCCGCAGCAGCTTTGAGTAATGGTGTAGCTTGTCCACTATTGGTCTTTGCATCAATCAGTGCCCCATTTAGTAATAATATCTTACAGATATCCACATATCCTTTTCGTGCAGCATAGTGCAGTGGAGTGTATCCTGAATTATCTGGTGTGTTCACTATATCGCTGGCATTTCTTGCCTTATTTATCAGATATCTGACTCTTTCCTCATCACCGTAGAAGGCTGTAACAAGAAAATATAAATTACTGTATTGTTTGTTTGCATGCTTAAATTTTATCTGGCACACCCATGTTTAGTGGGTTGTTAAAGAATCTTATCAGGAAGCACTTCAAAATATGAGATACTAACATGGTGGCACATTTCACCTGATAAAGTAGCAATTTATAAAAAGTAAAAACAAATGATATTTGTCTAATTACCTGCATACCACAAGCCCCTCTCCCAATGCATTTCAGATAATGTTTGGCTGACAGATGCGTTAGCATGGTTGCAGTTTGTGTGGTCACAATCCCTTCCATGCTCCATTTTTGTTACAATAATAGAATATTACAAAGAATAGTAGTGGTTAAGATTGTGTTGATTTAAATAATGCGCTGG
This sequence comes from Xestia xanthographa, assembly GCA_905147715.2. Lineage (NCBI taxonomy): Eukaryota > Metazoa > Arthropoda > Insecta > Lepidoptera > Noctuidae > Xestia > Xestia xanthographa. The sequence goes on along the minus strand of LR990655.1, from coordinate 15,247,652 downwards.
AGGGTCCAAGTGATCTCTGTCTCACCGGTGCTTGAAACTATCTTGTATCCAAGCTGGCTCAATGAATTTAGAACATCAAGAACATTTGATTTGATCGAAACCCCATTCACAACTACACCTGATCCGGGAAACTTTTTAGTAAGAGCTCTTATCTCCTCATTTCCCAGTCCAAAAACAGAGCAATCGTTAGCATGCAAAGACCCTTTGATAGCAATATAAACAACACAGTCTTCTTCAGTTAAAGGAACTGTAGCCAAGTTGCATATTAGAGGAGACAGGATCTGGCTGCCCTTTGTGTCCATAGTATAAAATAAATTAAACTGATCAAAATATTTTTCAATATGATTACTCTGGCTTACACTTCGTCGTCTTTTGTCTGATGTTGGTAGTTGCCCAAGTGCATAGCCTCTTTGCTAAAATTGTTGATATTATCTTGCTCCACAATTATTGATGGTTCAGGTTCTGAAAACTCTTTTCTCATAGTCCACATATACTCATTATAATCTTGTTTGACTGCTGTAGAGCTAGAGGCGACAACCTTGTAACCCAACACCTGTAATGATAATGGTCAATTAGCACTGTGACAATATGACTCATAGGTACACAGAACTGCAATGATTCAATTAACGGCTAGTTATGTAACTACTGTAACTAGGAATGTACAAACCTCAAGTGCGCTAAGAATAACACAAGGATGTTGTAAATAAACAATAGTGGAGTCGTCGCTGTAGCCGCCACATGCGAACCTCTTCAGCTGTTCTATGTCGCCAGCTAAATACAAATAAAATTGGCCTTTCAATAAATTATCATAGTTACGTACATGTTTTAAGGTAAATAAAATGAGAAGAGGGCCGTGTTTAAATCTAGTTAATAAGCCCAATTATATAACTTTATTTCTTTCCTGTTTCTCATTTTACTTTCGTAATTTGTCAACATCTACCTTTCAAGCCGGATACCAAAACACGCCAAGGGTTTTTATGTCCGTAGGATGCTAGATTACCTCTAATCAGAATGTAGGGCATTGATAACGGATAATATTTCACTGATGTCGTATACTGTTAGTACAAAATTAATAAAATTATTCTATTACTTACGGCAGAACTAAACACAAACACAAATTGCGTTGTATTGCGATGCAATCGCGAAAGTACAAAGTGACAATACAACACGGTGCTTTCAAACTTCAAGATAGGTATTTTTATCATTACTACAGGACAGCAATAAGGTTTTTCAGTAAGAGTAACAAAGAGCGAGAAAGTAATCATGTTGATGCTATTCATCTGAAAAGTAATGACGTGGTATTTGATTGTAGTGTGACCAATGTAGTACTGACATTTTCTAATATTTTCCCGAAATTGGTTCTTGACTCATTTATTACTTTGCTATCAAATTATTTCATTACAAATGCATAGAACGGAGATGTTAGTTTTTCGCAAAAATTGAACAGCAGACAGGTTTGGAATTTATTTCTTTGATGCATTTTATGATTGTACTTAGTAGTTTTTAAGTTTTGGCAATGGCAACATACAGCTGTGCTATTTTCATGGCAACACAAATGTAATAGTAAAGTGTCATTGCTTCCGGGCCCGGCCCCGTCCTTTTCCGTTTCTCTTTTTGCGCGGCAATTTGAACTGCCTACGATAATAATTGAATTGAACACACAACGTTCTTCCTAGAAATAACTAATATACATTAATATTGGCGCTTCTTTTGCCGAGTTGAGCATGCTTTGTCCTCAGATTTATCTATGCATGTCGTATCAATGAGGCCATGGCAATCATGCCGCATGGATTATTATTCCATCTTGTGACCAGTTGCTTGACTAGAGTCGGTCTTTACAATGGGAGCAATCACAAGTAATGGCAGATTTTTAAAGGCTACCAACATACTGATCCAGGACTTTCTGTTTCACTTTAGGTATCATTATTAACACTTATCGAAATAGATGATTGAATTGGTTTATTTTGATTGATTGAAAAACAGGATACTTTATCGGTTGCCTGTTTTTGAACGCAGTCCAAATATTGATATTCAATCCGGCCATACATTTTGGTCATAGATACATTGGTTTGTACATGCAGTACCTTCCTAAATCATTTTACAGACAAAAGATTAGAAGATTATAATATTTTACTATTTTAACACTGACAGCATTCACATGTATTGTCCTGGCTCAATATAAATGTGAAATAAAACTTAAAAACTTTTGATTCAAATTAAGTACTTAGCTATTTTTTAATTGGTACTTACTGGTGTTGGAAATGGTGGAATGATGTTTTCAATACACTTCCTCGAAAACTGGTCCCTAATGCACAACGATTAGGTACAACATGCAATGTATTTCACACGTGTGCGTTTTTTGTCCATTTTCCCGCATGTGTGCGGGAATGAAAATTGCCACAGATAACTATACCTATACTTAGTCCAAATTGGTTCAATGCCTATAGTCTGAGGTGAATGTTTTTTTTTTTTTTTTCGGCAAAACACTACGCATGTTTAGGTACGGCATAAATATTTTTTGAATAATAAAATTGTGTTTCTAGATAGAATATCATAGATATACATGATTATTAAAAACTTATAGTTACTTTAATACACAAATTAATATTTGTTTGTGTTCTGAATTCAAAAATATAAAATAAATCTATTTTTTATAGGTATTAGGCTGTTTACCGGCTTCATACCTTTGCCTCTCTTTCAACCTGACGAAGCAAAGACCGAAAAAAAAAGAAAATTAAAATCATAGTTTAGTTCGTGACAAATATATTTTTCGTTATATTTTATTTTATTTCTTCAAAAGTGTATTGAAAAACGTCGTTTGATACACGTGGACATTTGTTATTGCAGTTCTCGGCTCAAAAACATTACAACTCGTTATGATTCCGCCTCGAATGCAATAACAAACTTTCTCCACTTGTATCAAAATGTACTATTCTTTACAATCAAGGTGAAAAGACGGGTGCTTTTTAGATAAAAAAAAAATATTAAAGAGTAATTTCCAAAGATGGTGCAATAACTGGCAATAACAATTAATTCAGAAAATGTCCTTAATATTTATTCTTTTTCATAACGTCATAGGACACATTTTAAATTATTGTTTGGGCAACAATTTTGCTTGCTAATACAACTTCCTTCATGACCGACTGTCTCCGTAACATCGAAAACGTGCCCCAGGTCATCTACTTAGATAAACTTATTTTGTCAGTACCTACTCATAATTACATAAATCAGACTGTGAGTAGGTACCTAAGGTCAAGGTGGGGAAGTTCGTTTACGGGGGAACACCATACAACGTCTTTTTAAGCTGTTTTTGAATAGCTACGACGTTGGTAGCTCGGTCGGTAAAACAGAGTCACTATTTGGTCCTACCTTTAAATTATAGATGACGCTGTGTTGAGTTTAATATCAAAAATCGGTCTCACAAATTTTTAGTAGCTGAAAAGTTGAAACACGGGTTAGGTGTGTCGACGTTTTACCTAACGAGAAATGTGAATATCAACAGATTTTTACATATTGTAGTGGTAAGTGTCTAGCTTGTATTACTTTTAATTGCTTTATTTTATTCAAATCGAATTTAAATCTATATTTACAGAAATATTAGTTGTGATAAAAACTAAACCTAAAAATTCAATAGTGGGGTAAGACTGTCTAGAAATTTAGGGAAAGGCCGTCATGTGCCGATCTTGCCCCAAGGCAGATGTTGTTAACCTTTTTTGGTTTAAGCGTTTTATTGATAATTTTCTTTGTTTGTTTTTAGGATTTTAGCAAAATTGTCTTTCACAAACCGCTTTGAAAGAATATTAGAGATCTTAGAGGAATCGGACTCCTACAATGAAATGTATGAAGCTTCAAACTTGGATTCGTCAGATGATGTTGATTTCTTGACCTTTCAATTGGAACTACACCAACGTTGCTTCAAAGGAAAGGATGGAACATGCACTGAACAAAAGAATCGCAGATTTCGCGGAAGCATCCTCTGATGAATCTCCCCGGCAAGTTCCTGGGGCTTGTAGGAGATGTCAGGTGTGTCCTTCAAAAAAGGATAAAAAAAAACTAGCCACACTTGCAATGCTTGCCAGATATACCTTCATAATATGCCCTGATTACATCCCATACTGCGAAAATTGTAGCAGTTCCATGGCTAGGTATGAGGAAACTGAAGTTTAATTACCTATATGTATAATTGAAGCTCCTAAGTGTGTATGATCTCTCTATTAGTGAATTCGATTTTTGTTTTGTTATTTTAGTAAGTTTTCTATAATAAAATTTAAATAATTACCTACTCAAGTTGTGTTTTCAAAGTTGATTTTACATTTTTTTTCTGAGAAAAATGAATAAAAGTCGATTTTATGAATATTTTGGCATTTTTGTTATTTTACCCAATAAACAGTAACACAAACTAAAACATGATCATTAAAATAGCCTGATATCATTACATAACATTTTGAAAAATGCTGATAAACTTTGGGTCACCATGACCCGGTGTCAAAGTCAGCGTTATTATTTTTACGTAATTGGCGCTGGGTTAAATACCCTCTGGATCTGGTTTGTATCATCTTAATACCAAAACGTATTAAAGTTCAAATTTCATTTCACCTAATAAACATACTTACATTTAACCTACAGTCAGAATATTCAAATTTAATTAATAAAAAAAATACTGATTAAAATGTTGACAATCCCTGCACTTGCAAATATACCGGACTTACCCCACTTCATGATTTTACCGCTGTAGATTGTGATTGCTACCTTATTTCGTAGAACTTAAAGCATGGATTTGATTAACTTTTATTTTTGACTATTTACTGAATATGACTGCTGCAAATATCTATCAAATTACAAACAAATCATGCATATGACGGACTTGCCCCAAGTCCTCGGGAAAGACCGTCTGATATCTACCTTTAAAAAAACGCGGTTATTTTCATATTGGCATTAGTTACATTGATGTTTGTAAAAGTAACTGATAAATAAGGAATCTATAATCATCATTAATATGCAAAACATACAATTAGGTAAAAAAATCAGGCAGGGGGGTTCATCAAATCCAATTTGCCATAAATTATGCCGGACTTCGCCACCTTGACCTTAACTACTTTGTTTGAACGTAGAAGCAACATTTTGAAACAAAAGACGGTCAAATGTAAATATCATCACGATTTTCGGAAAATTGTTGAACAAAAGTTGAACCTTGAAGGCGACGCGACATTCAGTATTATTTTATAACCAGTTGTAAACAAGAAGTCAGATACAGTCAACTTAGCAATTTCGTTTTCAGGCAAGGAATACAAATACATAAAAATCACATTTAAAACATCATTTTGTGTCAATTGTTTGAAGTTGATAGAGACAGAATGATATATTATTTTAAATTATGTTAGTCTACATAGATGCTAGGTACTATCGAGGACACTAATAGTGGTGGTCAGGGAGAAGTCTTCTCCCTGACCACCACTAAGCTCATTTTTGCTTGCACTCGCAACATAAAAACGATCTCTAACACCGCCCCGTTGACTTTGTGTAGAAAATATGAATGAAAAGATACCGAATCGGCCGAGCGCATTGACGACGCATGCCAAACGAGAGTTATTGTAATTTTGCGCGCCAAGTTGACGCTTTCCTAATAGGCCCAAACTTTAAGGGGGCGTGGCTCGGCGCCTCCGCATGATTCAAGCGAAAAAAAATTAAAATGGTCAGGCGGAAAAGACCACCTCAATGCAGTTGGGAAAAGCCTATGTGTCTGATGATATCGTCGCACTCCGACATGAGATGTAGGTATCTCACACACACAAGCATTTGTTTAAAAAAAATTGGCTCGTATCCATTTTCAGGCTGGCCTGCATACTCCATTTTGTGACTGTACCTACGAACGTAGTAACTTCAATAAGTAAGTGTTATGTTTCGGGCTATACTTGCTACTTCATGAACGTTGAGTTCACGCTTGAGCAACACTAATAAACCACACCCCGAGACGACGACCGTACGTAGGCTATATCTTCTATCTTTTCTTAGCAGTTCGGCGTTTTCTTCTCGCTTCCCAGAAACCCGTGAGTGTAATGGGTTGGTTCTATTGTACTCTGCCGGATACCACACGGCTATATACGACACCCGTGTTACGTACCTACCTACATAATTATAATATTTGCCAGTAGACGTTAATGATTCGAAGTCGAAGTGGAATATAACAAAGCAGCATTTTAGTCGTCACAAGCCTTAAACGGCTCAGGGAGTGCTAAGAAGCAAGCGGCAGTGACTTGGAGTCGCGTGAGCTTTTATTGTAATTGCGCGCTAAAAGTACGTATTTCAGAGCTCAAATAGGGCTGAAAACATGTGATACGTAAGATGACGTGTATAAAGAATGGTAATGGTATAATTTACTATGCCGTTGGAGTGAAGGGTGTTGTTTGTGGGCTAAGTTAGGCGGCTTAGGTAATAAATTGTCAGTCGTGGTGGTAAACCACGAACGCGGTATTAGGTCATCACCTGCCTAGCCTTTTCCCAACTATGTTTATGTTGGGGTCGGCTTCCAGTCTAACCGGATGCAGCTGAATACCAGCATTTTACATGGGACTACCTATCTGACCTTCACAACCCAGTGAGTACTGGGTAATACGATACCCCTTGGTAAGACTGGTTGTCAGACTTTTTTTGGGACGCTGACTGGACTACAAATGACAGCCGGGACCAATGGCTTAACGTGCTTTCTGAGGCACAGAGGAAACTTTGTATGTAATGGGTGGTCAGCCATCCACAGACCAACCTAGGCAAGCATGACTTAACCTAAAGACCGACCCGAGTGGCTGTTATTATTTAGCCACGAGCTCCTCCGCGAACTCGGTATTATGTATAGTTATAAAATTCCGCGTTATTAAACGACTTCCAAAAAGGGAGGTTCTATGTTCGAGTGTTTGTATTTTTTTTAATGTATGGGCAGCCATAATTCTGTTGTCCAAGGACAATATTGATGATTTTTTTTTAGTGTAAGGGAATGACTGCACGTAGGTCCCGAAGAAGGGGTCCGGAGAAGAAATGTGCAAACTCCTCAAAGGTTGGACACAATTGTGTCGTGTTTAAAGATATTTGCCGTTATAATTATAACTTTGCAAAACCAGTCCATCTTGGACCATCTGAGGGTTTGACGATGTGTCTTGGAGTCAAAAACTGCAACTTCTAAACGGTGAGAATAATTCTATCTTATTTTCAAGTATTTGCTACCTATTGTCTGATCTGAATTTAAAAAGCTTTCGCAGATAGTTTCCTCACATAACTACGAGTTCGTTTTTTTTGTTAAATGTTTTATATTCTCCAATACTTTAGCTCCTTCCCTCTCTCTCATAACAGTCATAAGCACAAATTGACAATAAGTTATTTGCCCCACAAAATAACATTTAACGACGGACAACTCTCCAGCAATTAAGAGACAATAAGGCCTCAGATATTACCTATTGTCGTCTTAATGAAAAAGAAAATGCTCCGACGATTTTCCTAACAACTTTTATGTGAGTACATAACATACCTATGTATGTTCATCATTGGAGAAATATAGTGAATTGCTTCATTAGATCCCACATTACATTATTAAGGGAACGGATTAGAACGTTAAACGGATAATACAATATACCTATGTAGGTATCAGGTTTACACATAAATCCCAGTAGACAGTTACCAAAGGGAATATCAATTTCTGGGGCAATTACCGATATGAATGCTATTATCGTTCTATAATTTACTGTTGCGTAATGAGTTATTTTGATGACTAGATACCTATTTCCTTAGCTGTCACGGCAGTACAAAATAAGAACCGATTCCTCACATTACCTATTCTTATTTAGTTTCAGCCGCATATTAACGCTATGCTACCGAGCGCTTTATTTATGGGTGACCACTGAAGACCAGCGCTGTTCTGTTTCCCTCATAGCACAGCATCATGTGGGAACTCGCTGCTTGTTGCCGGCGTCCTGTAGTAGGTATTTATAAATATTTGTTATGCATTGTAGTTTATTGGTCATTTTTAGGGTTCCGTACCTCAAAAGGAAAAACCGGAACCCTTATAAGATCACCTTCTTGTCCGTCTGTCTGTCCTTCTGTCACCACCGATTTTCTCAGGAACAGGTGGATCTAGCAAGTTGAAATTTATACCATATACTGAAGTCTATAGTCCCTATTAGGTACATAAAAATCAAGGTCCTGCGTCAACACAATAAAAATATATGGGCAAATATAGATTTTCGCGAAAACTTGTAAGTACCAAATTTACCTTAATTTTCCATCTTTTTTATTTTTCGGACTTTTCCCTTTACTTGTGCTGTAAGACCTTGCTTTTAACCAAAATTTACAATTCTAGGTCAACCGGAAGTACCCTATAGATTTTGGGTAGAAAACCTATACTTCTGGAAGTTCCCGTTGACCAAGAATCACGAAATTTGGCATAAAGCAAGGTCTTACAGCACATGTAAAGGAAAAAGTCTGAAAACCGTAATATATGTAGTTTAATAAAAAAAAAACGATTTTACTATTACAAACTTATTATTTGCGATTGGAGCAATAGCCTTTTCGAACAGCAAAGTTAGGTTTGTCCTTTAAAAAGTTTGTACCGAAACCTCGGTGCGCGAATCCGAATTGCTCTTGGCTGGTTTTTTTTGGTGGTTTTGTATGCACGTCATGTCCCTGTGACAAATAAATGCTTTTTCTTTTTATCATATAAAAATTGTTGTACCCCTTTCTAGTCTGACCTAATCATTTTTAAACCACCGCAGTGTAGACTGTCCTCTCAAGCAATTCAGGAATGATCATTGAACAGCGAAGCGGGTTCGTCGCTTTCAATATTAGTATTCCAACACTTTTTATTCTATTGGTTTGAACTCGACAGACTCTTAAAAAAAAGTTAAAAAAACTATAACCCGACTATGTTGTAGGTAAACCCCAAGTTAATTAGAGCGTGATCTACAATGTAAAGATCACGCTCTAATTAACTTGGGGTTTACCTACAAGGTAAAATCGACTCCTCCTATTGTTTAAGAAGGTGTATCCTATGTTACCCGGGCCATAATAACGAATCGATTGACACCTTATTCATCAAAATCAGATGAATAGTTTAGGCGCCACGGAGGAACATACCTTAATACAAACATACATACATACATTAGACTGTTAAAATCATAACCCTTCCTTTTGGCTTTGCCGTAGTCGGGTATTTTTTTTTCTGACATTGCTTTTTAACGCTCAGAGCCATCGCTGGAGTTGAAATTATGGTAGACATCGGCGGTCTCAGGCAGGTCTCACGCGAAAATGTATTAGGTACTTTAATTTTATTTTTATACTAGCTGACCCGCGCAACTTCGTCTGCGTCACATAATATAGCTTAAAATATTATTATATTATTTCATATCCTTCCGCTATACGAAAGGCGAAAAATATCAGATCTTGTGTTACTTTTTAAGATCGCCAATGGAACAACTGGTGTTACCGAGTTGCTGCACAAAATCGGGCTGCGAGTGCCGTCTGTGCTCTTACGTAGACCTTATTTATTACACACCCCAGTGGTAGCCACAACGTACAGACAGAACTCGTACATGGTGAGGGCGAGTCGTATGTACAACGCAACCTGCCAGGAAGCTGAGATCGACATTTTCAATACCAGTACCGCTAAATTGAAGAAAACTTTATCCAATAGCTTCTTCGAGCGAATTTAGTAATTGTTTTGTTTGCTGTTATATATACTCTGTTTATAGTCTTATCTTTTTTATGTCATTTTATTTAAATTCTTACTACATGTGAAAACTTGTAATTGGCCATATTTTGTTTACACTATTACTCACTGTCTGTTTAGCTGTAAGTTTTCCTAAAAATGAAATAAATAAATAAATAAATAAATAAATATGTCATTTTGTGCATTCAATTACGAACAAAAACCTTTTAAAATCAATATTGCTTACCTCCCACAACATACGGCGTGATAATATGTAGCCTAAAGCCTTCCTAGGTTTACAAAGAACATTTTTGATGAATTTCAATTCAATCTGTCAAGTAGGTTTGACGTGAAGCCGTACCATACACACAGACAAACAGATAAACGGACAAACATTCTAAGAAGTCACTTTTTGTCATCATCAGTTCCGTTTTTCTAACAAAAGCCACTTTTTTTTCTTGAAAATTCTCAATGTGCAGTTTTCTTTCGTTACTGTTTTATTATAATTATGTTTAGATATAGATTATTTTATTTAGGTGGCTTACAGCTAACAATACAAACAATTATAGTGATATAGCAAGTTACTTTTAGTCCATCATATGAAACTGTGAGTTTTACTTAGCAGAGTATCCAAGTTGATGGTAATTTTCAAGGTAAAGCATTGGTATTTTGAGGTAGGGTATTGCCCTAAAATGCCGCTGCGTCATGAATTACTCTTGTAGCATTAGAGGGGATTCGGTATTATGTTCCCATCAATCTTATGAAGCTGTACTCATATAAGTAATACCATGTCAATAATCAATAACAAGGAGTAGATAAATATCTGTACCAATATTCTGATACATAAATAATAATGGGTAGGTTGGAGGAGCTCGTGGCTAAATAATAACAGCCGCTCGGGTTGATCGTTAGGTTAAGCCGTGCTTGCCTAGGTTGGTCTGTGGATGGGTGACCACCCATTACATACCGAGTTTCCTCCGTGCCTCGGAAAGCACGTTAAGCCGTTGGTCCCGGCTGTCATTTGTAGATCTTTGACAGTTGTTAGGTAGTCAGAGGCCCAAAGGGTCTGACAACCATGTCTTACCAAGGGGTATCGTATTACCCAGTACTAACTGGGTTGTAGAGGTCAGATAGGCAGTCGCTCTATGTAAAATACTGGTATTCGGCTGCATCCGGTTAGACTGGAAGCCGACCCCAATATGGTTGGGAAAAGGCTAGGCAGATGATGAAATAATAATAGGTAGGTAGCTGTTAGTGTGTCTGTTTTGTAGCTGTAAGTAAAAAGTATGTATAATAATGCTTATTTTATTGTTGAATAAGGTTGTTTTGTATGTTTATGAAATAATATTAGTTGCATCTAAATTTGACAGCTCTAACTTACGTCCGTCTCTTTCTCGTTTTATTAGAGAGAAAAAGATAGCAATCATTGCCCGGTGACAGTACCGCGATAAAGACGTGTACTGCTGTTGCAAAGTCTAAAAATTTGTTTACAAGTATAAAAATCCGGAACAGGAGTCAAATTTTAGCACATCTCGTTACTAAAGTGCGAACAATAGTGTAGTGCATTTACATATCAGAACAATTAATAAAATACCAGTTAAAACAACAATCAAAAGTGACAATTTGCACCAAACTTAGATTTAGTTTTCCAAAACGCGGGTGTGTGAATAATTAATATCAAAAATATCACCAACAGTCGTTGGCCGGAATCAACGGTCAACCAAACCAGTAAGAGTTTTTAACATCTTTATCTAACGTAGCGGTGGCTCAACGGTCCCAGCCTCGGATCGATTCTAAGTGAAATCTGTGAGGCGCAAGTTCGAATCCAGCCAACTGCAACACTTTTTGTGAAGGTTCCTTGTGGTATAATTTCAATTAAGCCCGATGTCCCTCAACCAGTCCCCGTCAGCGTCGTCGGTGTCTACACCAGATCTGACAGAACCGGTGAATGACGAATGCGACGAAAACATTACTAGTCGCCAAAAATCACAAAAGTCACAGAATTTAAAACGTAAATGGGTGGACGGCGGATTAGACAAAGTATTTGTAAAACTAGACGAAATGAAGGACTTGCTCTCAAAAACCAGCTTGGAACAGGAACAAAAGATACTTGCCCTACATGCTACTATATCCGAAATTAAAACTCAGAATGAAGAACTTAATAAGAATGTTCAATTCATGTCAGCAATGTATGACGAAGTAAAGGCCAAGCTAACTGAGATAGACAAGGAGCGCAAAGATACATTCACTTATATTAGGCAATTAGAGAGCAAAGTAGAATCCCTAGAAAAGAACGCACGTTCAGGAAGCATTGAGGTCCGTAACATACCCAAAAAGCAACAAGAAACCAAAAATGATCTCATAAGTATTGTACAAAACATTGGGAATTGTGTGAGCACGCCAATCGCTAAAGAAGAAATAAGAGACATCTTCCGTATTAATTCCAAAGGCCCATCTAATAACACCATTATCGTCGAACTTACCTCGGTGCTCAAAAAAGAGGATATTCTAAGCTCAATTAAATCAAAAAAAAGAACCATAACGAGCTACCTAATATCAACATGGATGGTCCTCCGTTACCTATTTACATCTCAGAAAATCTAAGTACGAGTACCAAACGTCTATACGCCCTTGCACGCGACTATGCAAAGGTAAATGAGTACAAATTCTGCTGGACAGCCCACGGATGTATCTACTTACGGAAAAAAGAAGGTGACGCAGCCTGCCGTATTCATAATGAAGACACCCTAGCCAATCTGAAAAAGCTACCATGACTAGATCTAAGTGTCTGCTCACTATTTGCTGTGTATATTCCAGTATTGTCGTGTTATCTTCACACGGCCAGACGTATATACCAGGTCATAATATCTGCACACTATGTCAACACTCCATGTTGTTGCTCTCACAAAATCCCTCCAGCTCAATTCAACAAGAGTAGCCACAATACACAATCACATCCACACTAACTCTATACGCGACACTAACATAACAAACACACTCACATGTCAATCGCAAGCTAAAATACTGAATCTTAGTAGTCCTTATTGGATGAAACCATGTTTTCCTCATTACCGTCTAATGGGATAATAGTAGTTCTTCTTCACTCCTTGAGAAAATTCCCTGTAATAAAAGAAACCAAAATTCCACTCAGATAACGTTAACATTACCAACGACATAGAAAATAGTGGCAATATTGAGTGCTATAAAATTGAAGATCCTTCTACAAGTCCGGCGTTTGTCAACCCAGCGTCAGATAAGGATGATTTTACGGTACTGGCTGTAAACATCCGTAGTATCAAGAAAAATTTTGACTCTTTAATTGTATTCCTAGCCAACATTGGCATAGTTATTGATATCATAGTATTAACAGAATGCTGGACTGATAGCAGCTCGCAGATTGAACAAATAAACAATTACTTGCAATTTAGTACTCAACACAGTCATAACCAGAATGATGGTGTTGTTGTTTATGTGAAAGAGAATCTCGGCAACGTGAAAGTACGGGAGTACTCGATTGTAGACGGTAACTGTCTGGTAGTCGAAATCAACAAAGTGACAGTTATTGCCTCGTATAGACCTCCTTGCTTCACGAATCCAAACAACTACATTCATTCTCTAAACGACCTACTCCTCAATACACACTGTGAAAATATTATCTTTGCTGGGGACATTAACATAAATACGCTGTTCGAAATCTCAAGTGGTTACACTTCTGACTATTTGAACATGCTAGCGTCACACGGTCTAAGACAGGGAATTGATAAGCCAACGAGGCTTGAAAATTGTCTTGATCACTTGATGATTAAAACACGAAATAGAGTCAAAACCTTCGTGTTTGAGCCGCTCACAGACCACAGTCCAGTTCTGTTATACATGACGAAGTCAAACATTGTGAGAAACTATGCTAAACACTCCAAAACAATAATCGACTACAAGCAATTAGATACTGACCTTGACAACATCAAATGGAACCTCTTTTTTGACATTCAAAACGTAAACGACGCAGCAGACTACCTTATAAAAGTGCTACAAAACTTGATCACCAGGAACTCTACTACGAAAATAATTTCTAAAAAGAAGCAACCACTAAAACCCTGGATGACCCCAGGCGTAAAATGTATACGAAAAAGAGATAAAATGCACCTGAAACAAAAAAAGTTCCAAAACAGCGAAGAAATAAAAAAGGAATAGGTACACAAAGTACAGGAACACCGGGTTGGATTTAGAATCGTGCGGCACGCGGAGGAGCGTCAAAGGGGTTAAAGCTGGTAGGGATTGGGTCCCCGATTATAATGCTATCACTCCTATTACTAGGTAATGCATATTTTCGAGAAAAAATTCTAACCTCAAATCAGCTTCATACCGAAAACGGAACGTTAAAATGGGCGATTGACAACCAAATCTGTTCCACATATTGTCTATGGTGCAAAATGACGTGAAAAATCTGCAAAACGGAACGTAAAAAAAAAAAAAAGTATGTTAATGTGTCACTGTCATGTCGTTTGTTCATTCCGTTTCTCCTCGAGTTGCGTAGGCAATGTTACTAGAAACTGAGAATGCGACTAGGATAATTTGGATGCAAGAGCGAGCGAAGCAAGCTCCAGAGCTTGCTTCGCTCCAGTCCAGACTTGGGGCACCCCGACACGGATAGATTAGGTTAGAAGGGTACCCTTCGTGGTTTTTTTTTTTAAACCATTCAGAAGTAGGATCCCCGCGGAGCGGGGCTCCGTCGACCGGCTTTCCCTCGACCGCGCCAATTTGAGCACTTTTTAGGAGACTATAGTGTTTTGAGGTTAGGTTACATTAATCGGTTTTTCTCAGGAACCGTACATTGCCTAATCATGGGAGTGGTACCAGGGGCCAGCCCACTCAGCATGAACGCCGTAGACACGAAAGAGAAACGACAAATCTTTTGTTCATCTGTCATTGAATCGACAAAATGACAGATGAACAATAGATTTGTCGCTTCTCTTTCGTTTCTATGGCGTTCATGCTAAGCGGGCTGGAGGGACCCCCCCCTCCCCCGCCCCACCCCCCCTACCCCCTCCGCGTGCCGCACGATACTACATTTTAACCGGAACACCTGCAACAAAATTATCCAAACCTTAAAGCACTCATACTATCGAACGGAATTGGAAAAGAACCAAAACAATATCAAAGGAACATGGAATACCATCAAAGAAATGTGCTATGTGAAGAATGACGCTAAAAGTGCCACGGTATTGCTACAATTAGAAGATAGCGCACAGAACTCATTGAACGAGGTTAATAGATATTTTTACATCAATGAGAGGTTTTCCTTTTGAGGTTTAAAAAAATAACTTAGTTTCCAAGAACTCTATAGATGGCGTTGAACTTACTATGATAGTTGGTGCCAAAGCCAAAACGCTTGAAAAAAAAAACATTGTGTCACGTCACATACTCTCGTTGACTGACACTTTCATTTGCTTAACCTTCCGAATATAACCTACATTTCTCGCGCTTTGTTAAAATCAGTTTTTTTAGGTTCCGTTCCTTGCATTATCATACTTACTCCTAGCGCCATCTATCCAGCGACTAGGGAAGAGCTAAAAAGAAAATCCCTCATTGGGGAAGAACTGGCTAGCAAAACGCTTACAAAACTAAACATGGTCGAGGCACTGGTGAAACAGCGCGAAGTCAAATAGCTCTCTGAACTCGATGACATTTGGTCCAACAGATGAGATAGAGGTTATTCAGGTGGTCACTGGCCTTAAAAATGGAAGTGCCCCGGGATGGGATAACGTGCATGTTTCCCTATTAAAAAAATATAAGCATAAACTTGCTACGCCCCTTGCACACCTCTGCAACTTGAGTTTCATGCAGGGTATCTTTCCAACCACCTTTAAAAAAGCCGTTGTATTGCCCATCTTCAAAGCCGGCGACAAATCAAAAGTGACCAACTACAGACCAATATCTCTCTTGAGCACTCTCGCAAAAGTCATGGTAAAACTGGCAAACAGGCGACTCGTAGACTACCTAGAAAAGAACAACCTGCTATCGGATAAACAATACGGGTTCAGAGCTGGACGTTCTACAAATGACGCTGTTCTAAGGCTTACTACGGCAATAACGAACTGCATGGATAGAGGAGACAAATGCGTCGGCATCTTCCTCGATCTTCAAAAAGCCTTCGACACTGTGTCAATCCCCATCTTGTTGAGTCGACTGGAAGGCGTCGGCGTAAGAGGTGTACCCCAGGAGTGGTTTAAAAGCTACCTGTCCGGCCGCCACCAAAGAGTCCGCATTGATGGGCGCCTGAGTGACGAAGCTCTTTGCGCTTACGGTGTTCCCCAGGGAAGTACTATAGCCCCAACACTTTTCCTGGTATACATAAATCGGCTCTGTGACCTTCCAATCCCTCAAGCCGAAATAACAATGTTTGCTGATGACACAGTGCTCCTGTTTCATGACACAACTTGGGAAAACTTGGCACAGGCAAGCGAACGAGGGCTTGCTAGAGTAACTGCCTGGCTTGAAGACAGTCTTCTATCCATTAACGCCAGTAAAACAAAATACCTTTGCTTTAGTATGTCAAAGTCGGGCAGCCCCAGTCTAGACTTTATTGTACCCATCCACACGTTCCCTTGTAATAGAGGTTCATGTTATCAAGCTACTTGTCCTTGCCCTAGGCTTGAGAGAGTGAACAACATAAAATACCTCGGTGTTACAATCGATGAAAACTTGAAATGGAGTCAACATATCTCAGTCACTGCAAAAAAAACACGCAAACTAATATTTATATTCAAAACCTTGAGACATGTTGCCAGCCAGAAGCTCCTAATACAAACGTACAAAGCACTGTGCCACTGCGTCCTGGAATATGGTATCTGTGCATGGGGAGGCGCCGGCAAATCCCATATGATAGAAATAGAGGGCTCCCAACGTGCAGTTCTGAAGGTCCTACTATCACTTAACTTCAGAACTCCAACCAATTTGGTGTACGAGCAAGCGCGAGTGCTGAGTGTAAGAAAAATATTTATCTACGAGTGTCTTCGGCGATATCACCGTCTTACGGTCCCCTACCTGCCAATCACTAACAAAAGAACTGACAGATATCCTGTACCACGCGCAAGGAGCAAGTTTGCCCGAAAGCACTACAACAGCCTGGCACCACGCCTCTACCTCAAACTTAGCCAGTACAAACCCGTTAAGCATGTGAGTAATTTCCAGATAAAAAAGGAAATAGTACTTTGGCTGGAAAACTATAGCTTCGACGACACTGAAACCCTTATCAGTATTTTAACCTAGTGACAAATACACATAACGCACACACACACTCACCAACACACAACTCACCACACACACGCTACCTCCATTCCATAATTATGAAAATGTGCCCTTGTTTTTTTTTTATTTTATCTTATCGTCCTTCCATTTAATTGTTGTTCGTTTTTGTAATTTAATCTTAATCTTCTTTTTTTTTTTGTTTTATATTAAGTCAATTTTGCTACAATAAACATAAATTTAGTTTTAGTTAATTTTATACAGTAGTTGTAGTAAGCGCCGTCTAAGCTTCCACACTCAGATCTATGTAACCGGCAAAACCTCAACCCCTGTCATACAGGTTGTCCTAGTTCAGGGGTTGAGACCACACTGATGTAATGTGTTTGAAGTTATATAAAATAAAATTATTATTATTATTATTACCATCACTATCACAACCACCATCACTATCACAACTACCATCATTGTCAGAATAATTATCATAATCACCATCACTATCACAACTACCATCATTGTCAGAATAATTATCATAATCACCATCACTATCACAACCACCATCATTATTACAACCATTATCACAATCACCATCACTATCACAGTCACCATCATTATGACAATCACCAACAGAATCCCAATCACCATCGCTATCACCATCACAATCACCGACACTATCACAATCACCGACACTATCACAATCACCATCATCGTTATCACAATCACGATAACAATCACGATCACAATCACTATCACAATCACTATCACAATCACTATAATCATTATCACAATCACCATCACCATCGCTATCACCATCACAATCACCATCACTATCACAACCACTATCACAATCACCATCTCAATCACCATCACCATCACAATCACTATCACAATCACTAACCTCGTTATCACAATCATAATCATCTTCATCATTATTACAATCACCATCACTGTCACAATAACAATCACCATCACCATCGCATTCACCATCACAATCACCGTCACTATCACAACCACTATCACAATCACCACCACCATCACAATCACCATCACAATCACAATCAAAATCACCATCATCGTTATCACAATCATTATCATCGTGATCACAATCATTATCATCATAATCACAATCATCATCATCAAAATCTCCATCTTCGTTATCATAACCATCGCTATCACCATCACAATCACCGTCACTATCACAATCACCATCACCATCACAATCACAATCACTATCACAATCACTATCACAATCACTATCACAATCACTATCACAATCACTATCACAATCACTATCACAATCACTATCACAATCACCATCATCGTCATACAAAAAAAAAAATACAAAATAGTTTATTGCTGTTTATTGCAGTTTATTTTTAAGTTTACAAAAAGTTTAGTGTTTAGAGCTTCCGTTTAAGCAAGTAATGCCTGTGCTGGGAAGCCCCGCTCTTTCATAGCAAAGCAATACAATTCATACAAAAGTTTGCTAAAACTGGGTATTTACAATAAAAAAAAAACTATAGGTACAGAAGTATGATATTATTATACAAGAAGTTATTTAAACTAAAGAAAATCTTGCTTGCAGGTGTGTGTTCAGTGTTATCAAACTCATTATCATCGTAATCACAACCATTATCATCGTTATCACAATCATCATTATCACAATCATCAACATCGTAATCAGAATCATGATCATCACAATCGTCATCTTCGTTATCACAATCATCACAATAAATCAACAGTAACCCTGTATAGAAGTCGCCTCCGCCATCTTCTGGATCTCAAAATAAATCTCATTTTCGTAATCAGCACCCCTGATAATCTCGGTATCGACACCCATATTGATTTTTAGACATTTCAACCCTATCGCACCTCAACAGGGAATGATGGTATTTCAGGTCCGCCACATTAAATGTTAAAATCGTTGTTTTTGTAATACACCCGACCCAAGTCACCATAAAAACAATACCTATGTTGAATTTCAGGCTTTGTTATCCCATTTTGTCATTCCCTTTAGGGGTTGAATTCTGAAAAAACCTGAAACTCAAATATTACTCATTTATCTATAGGAGTACTCCTGTTAAGTTTCGAATAAAGTAGTCTAACTAATCTTATTTTCCCATGTAATCTTTGGACCACCGTTTCAACCCCTTAATGGGTGAATTTTCAAAAATCCATTCCTAGTGCACCCCTAGACCACATAAAGAACCAATGTGCCAAATTTGGAATCTCTAGACTCAGCGGTTTGGGCTGTGCATTGATTTTTAGACTTTGTCACCCCATTTCCCCTTTGGGGTTGAATTCTGAAAAAATCTGAAACCCGTTTCTACTCATTTATCAATAGGAGCACTACTGTGAAGTTTCGAATAAAATAGTCAAACTAATCGTGTTTCCCCATACAAACTTTGGAGCCCCGTTTAACCCCCTTAGGGAATGAATTTTGAAAAATCCTTTCTTAGTGCACCCCTAGACCACATAAGGAACCAACTTGCCAAATTTGGAATCTGTAGACCCAGCGGTTTGGGCTGTGCGTTGATAGATGAGTCAGTCAGTCAGTCAGTCAGTCAGTTTCTTCTTTTATATATTTAGATATCTTTATATAGTACCTCCTTGGCGACTAGATACTCACAATAATTAATTATGTCTTTCGTAATAGTTATTTATGATACTAGTGCGGTAAGTTAGTTTTTACAAACGAGTGTCGAGGGCTTACCATAGTCACGAGTTTGTAAATAACAATTTCTGCACGTGTGTCATACAACGTTTTTCAACACATTGGCGAGAAAACAGTACACACACAGACAGACAGTACTGACATTAGTCAGTAATTAAACAAACAGTGACCCCAAAAACCACGAAAATGACACCCATGAAGAAAAAACCGAAAATTTTTGTTGGTGCCATCTTGGATTTTCATTTTTGGAGCTCATTTTCGTTATCAGCGACCCCAAAAAGCACGAAAACGAACCCATGAAGAAAAAACTGAAAATGTCTCATTGCCCGCGGGCAGACCAAATGTAGGTAGTTCTCGGTCGAAAATAACTCTCTCAGTATCAACTTTGGTGTCTTATAATCCTAGTAGAGACAGTAACTTTGGTACCTACTTAGGCTATTGCGTCTTGCTCGTCGGTACCTACAGCTATTTCGAGAATCTTTATGGACTAATGCAGGTAAACAAAAAAGCCTGCGAGTCTGCAGTGCGAGTCTAAAGTGATTCTACATAAAACAACTAGAAAACGGTGAAAGAGGTGTTTTATGAAAATATAAAATATGAAGTCGGTCCTAGGAAGCTACTGGGGTCGTCCACGTTTCAGGTTTCCCCTAGGACTACCTACTGAAGTTTTCAAAAGTCTTCCTCTATACTGAAAATCTGGCGTCAAAGTGAATAAATACAATCCGCTTTTTCTATGCAGTGCAGCCTTTTCGGTAAATATTGTTCGGACGGCGGACCATAGAGAAATAAAACAAATGACTGGCTTTCTTTATCGCCGGTTCATCAATTTTCAACAGCCTAAATATATTAGGAACCTACTACGTGAAATCGCAAATCATTCTTGGTCAATTACCATAGTTTCCAGTACAAATTCAAATCTTCTAAAGCTTTAATAAAATTAAGGGTACATTGGTGTTGACAATGGTTTGTACCTTTTAATTGTCAACATTAATATACATTCAGTCAAAAAAGTATCGGGAATGGATGATTTGTTTATGGTTCCAAATTCAAATTTTTGTTTTTTTGTAGTTGTTAGATTGGCACAACTGTTTTCCATTTTGGCGCGGAGTTTGAGTTGCATCTGTTATTTATATTAAATACAGTGCTGGTTTTAGTAATATCATATATAGTGTGTATTGCGAATTTCATAATGGACAAAAATATCGAACAAAGAGTTTGTCTTAAATTTTGCATCGCCAATGGAATTTCGTGTTCGGAGTCACTGAAAATGTTACAGAAGGCTTACGGTGAATCGACTTTATCAAAAAAATCAAAATCAAAGCATTTATTTCAAGTAGGCCAGTTCCAGGCACTTTTGATTTTCGAAACAAAAATGAAAATTAAATGTAGCTACAGTCACAATCACAAGACATAAAAACTGTGAAAGTACTGTAGTTGCCCATTCCCTAGCGTAGATCTCTATGGAGAAGAACGGGCAAGAAACTCCATGGACACTCTTTTAAATCAAAATGTTGTTACAAAATCTTGGTTACATCATTCATGTTAAGATGGTATATTATGTGAGAACAATGTAGCAAGATGTGCACGTTAAAAGTGTCCATAGTAAAAACAATAAAATACAATTAAAAAATAAACATTCAAATAAGCCATGGCAACTAAGAGATGACCAGTCGCAACTGACAGCGCCCGTTCACGAACATGACGCATGGATCAGCACCATTCAGCTCAACCATTTCGAAGGGAACTAAATGATCCAACACACGCGCCACCATCAGCGAGACATTAGAGTGAGCATGACATACTCTCAACCACCAGGGCACATTCAAGTCAAGAAATAAAAATAAAAACGTAGGATTTCAGTGAATGATAGCTTTCTAGTACATAGTACTCACACAATATGGGCTATGCGATTATATAATACTAGAGATTGATTCTATACAATGCAAAGATAGTTGTACAATCTTCAGCAGCTCCAACAATTCTATTTAATGCTATCAATTTATGCGCCCCTGTCCATGTGGAGCAGGACCAGCATTGAGCCACGCATTTTTATCAGCGATATAATCGCCCAACTTGTAATAAGCTTGATTACATAGTGTGCGTTTGATACATGTTTTAAATTTCGTCTCATTCAGTTCAAGAATACTTTGTGGAATTTTATTATAGCATCTCAAACAGTACCCCATGAAAGATGAGTCTACTTTAGCGAGTCTGAAGCCTGGCTGAACGAGTTGGTCCCTATTTCTAGTACTGTAATTATGTCTATCACCTCTTTTACCAAAAAGGTGCAGATTTTTTCTGACGTACATTATGTTTTCGTAGATGCACTGACAATGTACCGTCATGATGCCAATATCCTTAAACAGTTCCCTTAGAGAATCGCGCCTACGAAGATTATATATGGCTCTGATGGCTCTTTTTTGCAGAATAAATATAGACTCAATATCTGTAGCCCGTCCCCATAGCAAAATGCCATAAGACATTATACTATGAAAGTAACTAAAATAGACCAGTCTAGCGGTATCTACATCAGTAAATTGACGAATTTTTCTAATAGCATATGCCGCTGAACTTAGCCGCGCCGCAAGGGATGTTAAATGAGAACCCCATTGTAGCCTTGAATCAAGCGTAATCCCCAGGAAAACCGTTTTATCTACGAATTCAAGTTTCTCTTTATTCAATATTATTTCACAATCACTACTTCTAACATTGGGTAAAGCAAATCTTATGCATTTAGTTTTTTTTTCATTTAATACTAAATTGTTTGCTGTGAACCAATTATGGACCTGAAGTAGGGCATTATTCACGTCATCTAGATTTTGGGCCCGTCTATTTATCTTAAAAATTAGGGAAGTGTCATCAGCAAACAAACCCATATTTTGAGGTTGGTTTTTCAATAAATAGGGTAGATCATTTATATACACGAAAAAGAGGAAAGGACCCAATATTGAGCCTTGCGGAACCCCCATTACTACTTTTAAACCCTGTGAGTTAACACCATTTATTTGAACATGTTGTTGTCTATCACTCAAATATGATTTTACCAAACTAAGTGCAAGTTGACCTAATCCGTAATGCTCAAGTTTCAAAAGTAATGTGTCGTGATTTACGCAATCAAATGCTTTGGAAAGGTCACAAAATATTCCTATGGCATCTTGAGACTCTTCCCACGCAGTAAATATGTGCTTTAATAAGGTTACACCGGCGTCAGCCGTACAACGTCCCTTGGTGAAACCTTACTGTTGATCGGTTAAAATTTTGTTGGTGTTAAAATGATTGAGCATTTGATTCAGCATTACTTTTTCAAACACCTTGCTAAAAACCGGCAACATGGATACAGGTCTATAATTATTAGTATCTTTACTGTCCCCGGATTTGAAAAGAGGTATGACTTTACTGTATTTCATTAGATCAGGGAAAACTCCTTGGTCTACACACAAATTAAAAATTAAAGCTAAGTATGGGGCTATAGTCTCAAGTATGGATGTACAAACTTTGATAGACATTCCCCATAGATCTTCGGTCAGTTTTATTTTTATTTGCCGGAAAGCTTTAATAACTATCATAGGGTTTATGTGTTTAAATTTAAATTCAACCGTGCAGCCAGATACATTCGCCTTTAATAAACCAATTGAGACTTCAGGTGAGGAATTAAGAGCCTCTGTAGTTTTTAATGGTATATCGGTAAAGAAATTTACAAATTCTTGAGCTACTTCCAGATTAGAGCTTTTAGGACCACATGCTGAATCTAATGTGTAGCTAGTGTTACGTATTTTATTCTTGTTAGTCTCATTATTTATGACCTTCCAAACTGTCTTTATTTTGTTTTCTGCTGTTTTGATCTTGTTGCTAATGTGCAGGGCTTTAGCAACCTTGCACGTATTTCTAAAAATTTTTGAATACTTAGCAACATACTTGTTAAAAGTTTCAGTGTTTATAAAAGGCTTAAGGCCATAAAGCTCAAATAGTCTTTCCCTACTTTTTCTGATACCTCTAGTTGCCCAATCACTAAATATGAATTTAGGGCTAATACTTTTTGTCTTCTTTTCAAAAGTTTTGTTGAATTCCGTGTGAACTATTGAAAAGAAACGATCATACAATTGATTTATATTAATATCGTCATGGCTCATAACACCTAACTTGTTCTGTAGGGAAATATTATACCTATTTAATTTGCTAGAAGTTATAGATCTAAATTTTATCTGAACTTTTTGCAATGGTGTATTACATCTAGAAGTTACAGTTTGTCCGCTATGGTCAGACGGTAGACAATTTACTATGGCTTTATCTAAGTAATCACAATCGCAGAAAACATTATCTATACAAGTAGCTGAAGATACTCGTGCTTATGAGTGGTTCAAAGCGTTCAAAAGCGGTCGAGATGTAATGGAAGATTTGCCTCGCTCTGGTAGGCCGTCAACGTCTGCAACTGAAGTTAACATCGCAAAAGTGAAGAAAATAGTGACTGAAAATCCCCATTCAACTCTGAGAGAGATGCCGCCGAACTTTCTGTATCTCACGAGTCGATCCGTACCATTTTAACTAATCATTTGGGTATGAAACATGTTGCTGCTCGGCTAGTCCCAAAAGATCTGAATTTTCTCCAAAAACTCAATCGCATGAAAGTCGCTGAGGACATGCTAGAACGAGTCAGTTCGGACCCAACATTCATGAAACGCATTGTTACTGGTGACGAGACGTGGGTTTACGAGTTTGACATGCAAACTAGTCAACAAGCTTCGGAATGGCGCCTTCCAACTGAACCGAAACCGAAAAAACCACGCCAAAGTCGATCAAAAGTCAAAGTCATGTTGACTGTTTTCTTTGACTATCGCGGTGTTGTGCATTCTGAATTCTTACCGGAAGGTCTAACGGTAAATAAAAAATATTATTTGAGCGCTATGCGGCGTTTAAGAGAGCAAATTCGACGAAAAAGGCCAGATTTGTGGAAAGAAAATTCTTGGATTTTGCACCACGACAATGCGCCTTCGCACAAGGCTATCATTGTGAACGAATTTTTGACCAAACACTCAACAAATACCATCCAGCAACCACCATATTCACCAGATATGGCTCCTGCTGACTTTTTTCTTTTTCCTAAACTCAAATTACCACTTCGTGGCACCCGTTTTCAATCGATAGAAGACATAAAGGAGAATTCGCGGTGAGAACTGAACTCAATTCCGGAAGCAGCGTTTAAAAAATGTTTTGATGAATGGATTATTCGTTGGCGTAAGTGTATCGTTTCTAAAGGAGCATACTTTGAAGGTGATAAAATAAATTTGGATGAATAACAGACATTTTGTGTATTATTGATCTTTTCCCGGTACTTTCTTGACAGAGTAGTACACTTAATTCTCAATGTTCGAAATGTTGCTTAACTTAACTTATTTCAAAGTATAAGTAATTTAGAGCCATCAAATAGATTTTGGGTTCTTTTAACCACTTTCTTTGATTTCTAGCCTATTGGGTATATTATAAATACTAATCACGAGTCTAAAAACTAATCACTACATTAACAAATTGTTACCAAATTAAGTTTAGTTAACCTAGCCTTTGGTTTTTTCAGAAATACGTGTACCTATAGGTATCAATGCCTTTTAGAAGATTATCAATACCTACCTTTGTATTTATGCCTATAACCAGATACTGCTATTAACTTAGAAACCTTTTACAAAAGAGATACCCCTTTATCATAAAGGGCTGGCAACAATCGTTTAGCTTGCCCTTATCTCCGACCACCGGGACTCTTTGTATTTAGATTATAATCAATAACCTTCCCGCATTGAGAAATAAACTCCAATCGTCGTGTTGTTCTAAAATTGTATTGTTCAAATAATTTATATAAAGTTGTTAGAAATCGTTTATTGAACACACTTTCAATGGGCAACTGAGAGTTCAGCAATTAATTAAAATTAGCTTATAGTTAAGTTTGACTTACTAACTGGCAAGTTTCTAAATAGGCACGGCACGTACTTACTTTTACCAAGCTTATTCTATTTTACAGAACTACAGACGTGTTTAACAAGAATTTATCTAGCGTAAGTTAATGTGAATTGAGATTTCACCGACTCAGCTAAAAACATTCTCATGTTGTTAGAAAGAACGAATTATTTAACATTGAATAAAACCTTCCCATTTTATTGCGATCATGCATTATGTATTTGGAAGACGGGATGTTTTCTATGCACTCGTTTCAAGACTATTGAAAAGGCCACGAAAAAAGTATAAGTTCACCACTTTTTATAGCCGTACAAGGATCGTTGGGCGCGTGCTCAAAATCCGAACTAAATCAATACAATTCATAAAATAGGTGTTTTAAATGCTCACCAACAGCGCTCCCCTGTCCGATCCTTGTGGCACTGTATTATTAAATCTCCCGGAATATTCTGGAGATTCAAGTTCCATTTTCAAGAAGGCTATTGGAGTTTCAAACACTACCGTTATGTTTTGTGAGAAACTTGAGGAATGTTCGTGGCAAAATTGTGCCTTATTTGTCGTAGTTAATATTGGCTTTAACACGAATTGTGTACAATGTTCTGTCCTGTGCCAAAATTATCCCTATTTATCATTCTCGATATTGCTTAGGTGAGTTCTGTTTCAATACGCTTAGCTTTAATTACTTAAAAATAAAAAAAAATGGAAAAATACGTATCAACCAAACAACAATAGGTAAAAGACTAAGTAAGTATAATACAATATTTGAAGTGAAAGTGTTCTAATCTATGGTTGTAATGCAGCGTTCAGACAGCATCTTGTCTCCTTGTCTCTAGTTTTAAATCAAAGCATTCCTGAAAAGTTTTCCGAAAGTTTAATTCCAAGAACAACAATTTAAATTCCACGAAATGTCTGTTGTGCTTCGCTAAATGTGAGTTTGGATTTTTAGATTAATTAAATGTACTGTATAACCCACAATTATAGTTAAAGTAGGGATTTCGTTTTTAATTTACGAGTAAAGTTAGATAAATAAAATTTAAGCTTCATAATATTCACAAGCCCTGGTTACTGTTTTGTGTTTATAAATAAAACCTTTACCTGTTTGTAACCGTTACCCGACTCGTGGGTCAGCAGGATTTTTGTAATGTTTGAATTTGTTTGAAATACGCAGACGGAACACCGCCATGCCACCGTTGCCGTCGCGTGGTTAGCAGTTTCAAACAATTCCGCTACCTTCCATTACCGAACATGCAGGGCTATTACGTATCTCTGTTGACAGCTCGAAATGATAGCAACTGGGCTCAGTGTCTATGAATGAACTGTCAAAAGGTATTATGTATGACGTGTATTATGTGTGACGTATAGTCGCGATCAAACATGACGTCATTAGTTGTCATCGTGGCTGATAGTCACCGTAACTCATTTCGACAGACGCTTTCATATCGATTCATCTAATATTGCGATTATGTAAGCATACTTAGTGGACATCAAATTGATGACAACTGAGTTTGTGGCTTTCGTGAAAGACGTTACGCCGTACCCGGGCTGGCTGACATCCACTCTGTGTAATACGTAATACCAATATTTTGACATTCACGGTTGTCATCAGAGTTCGGTGTACAACCGAAGCTTGTTAGTCACTGGATATAAAAAAGACACGTAATAGGCCTGCTGATCAGCCATCGCCCGTTTGTTTGACCAGGCGCACATTTCTAAGTGGCTTGTGTTTCAATTAAATACTATTTTATTCATTTACAGCCCGCTTACGCATCGTTCCGTTTCTGTGAAGCGTTCAAAGATGACAGCTAGATATAAAGTGCTTTAAATACGTAACCTGTGTATAATGTACCTTTCTTTATACACAGGCCCCGTTTTCTTAGAACCGCAAAATAAAAAACCAAATTGAGTTGCTCTGAAGAGAGAATATTTTATTAAACGTTGTTGCTTTACATTTATGTATGCCTCTGTTAGATTGTATAGGTAACATAAATGCAACTTAAGAGTCCTATTACATTTTTTACGTATATTCATGATTTTTGACGCAGTAATTCTCAGCAGCAGTAAGATATTTTAATTGTTTGCATAAGAATAACGATAGCCATTCTCTTTCTTGTAAGTTGGAGTTACACATTGTCATTTTTCTTTTCGTGTAGTTTACTATAAACTTTTTACGAACTCAGTTTGCAAGAAAAACCGTCGGCGATGGAACTTTGACGCTCAAATTCACATTGTTAGAATCAATTCTTATAAAAGCTAAAATTACTGAAGGATAAGTTGAATGTTTTATTGGAGTTCTAGAATTTGTTTAAATTCCTTAAGTTTTCACGGAAAAAATCGAAAAGAAAGCGTAATTTAAGCATTAAATGTCTTGATTCAGCGTCCATTATATTCCAAATAAACTCAATTTTATTAAATAAATTAATATAATATAAAACTTCGATCTACAATGAATACGTTTCATTATAGTTTTCGTTTGTCAATATAATAAGATAAAATTACAATAAATAAAATTAAAGTACTATAATTCTGCGTCAATTCAGCTCGCTCCTCAGTCTCATGTCAGTCTCGTCTCTAATTTTCATCAATAACAATCGATAATTGTCCGGAGATCGCTATCATAATAGACTCGTGTACGCCGATCGAAATAATTTGATCCAGGAAGTAAAAATCAAAACTTTGCGAAATAAATGTAATAGAACTCTTAAGTATTACCTTACCCGAAAAAAGAGACAACATTTAAAGCTATTATTTCACAAATTCCTTTACTTGTAATATTTTAACGTTTTCTTTGTAGTACACTCGTCTGAGAACAGATTACATAACCCTCCAGCTGTGTTTCATCTTTCCATAGATCTGCTAAGTACCACATGCAGCTTACACGTGAAACGATAATAGTGAATGCGTGGCAAATTCAAATTAAATGAATTTCATTAACTTTATTTACATGTATTCGTGGTACAAACGGGCAGCTTCAAGAAAATAGGGTAATGTGGCAATAGATAGAAGTATTTAGACAAATGATTGTAAGTTGGTTGAACGTATAGGTACATAAACACGGTTAATTTTAGGTCATTCTGTAAACGAAAGCCATAAACTCGATCAACGAACTCAAAACAATTGAGACTATTTTTCTCCAAAAATAACAATACGACAGCACATAGCCTTAGGTACTTCTGCCTGACGCAGGTCCTCACCGGACACGGAGTGTTCGGGAGGTTCCTGCACCGAATCGGGCGGGAGGAAACGCCCGGGTGCTTCCATTGTGAGGATCGACCGGAGGACACGGTGGAACACACGGTGGAGGTGTGCCCCGCGTGGGCGGAGCACCGCCGTGTCCTCGAAGCGGCGATCGGCGGCGGCGACCTCTCGCGTCCAGCCCTGGTGCAAGCCATGGTCCGGAGCGAGACGGAATGGGACGCCGTCACCTCCTTCTGCGAAGCAGTAATGCTAGAGAAGGAGGTGGCGGAACGTGAGAGGGAGAGAACCTCTCAACGTCCCGGCCGCCGCGGGAGACGCCCCGGGCGTCGGGGGCCACCACCACGTAGCCCCCGGCCACCGTAGGCGCGGGCCTGTGGACGGTGAGCTATGGGCTAGCTCGCCGTCCGTCCGTCTCATGACATGACGACAGGCCGTGTCGACGGCGCGTTAGTGTTCCACGCGCGCCTCAAAGAGAGTCAGCAAAAAGGAAGGGGTCCGTAAGGACCGATGCCTGCCGGGGTTGCGGGACTATTCGAAAGAGATACCGTGGCCCCGGAACACAAAGGGCGATGAAGGAACATGGATGGGTTTTAGTCAGTAAAAGTCTGACACTCCCTCCTGCTCCGCCCAGAGCGGGAGGGGTTATTTGATGATTTCCCATCCGAAAAAAAAAAAAAAAAAAAAAAAAAAAGGTACTTCAAAAGATGAGATATACGTACTTACGTCACCCACAAAGTCACGAGTGCTATCAGCGGTAGTAGACGGACATTACCTGCACCCGTGTGTTGCCAAGCGATTAGAAGCAAAAGCAAACTACTTACTGAAGATAATAACAGTTGCTTACAAACTAAATAGGTTGTAAAGTCTTACCAAGGAGTATCGTGTTTCCTACTAACTGGTCTGTGGAAGTCAGATAGGCAACTCCTACGTGTAAAATACTGGCATCTGCCTCTGATATGGCTGGAAGCCAACGCTAACTTAGTTGGAAATAGGTGTTCGTGTAATACAGGTACTATCGTGGTCTTTTCCGCCTGACCATTTTAATTTTTTTTCGCTTAAATCATGCGGAGGCGCCGGTCACGCCCCCTTAAAATTTAGGCCTATTAGGAAAGCGACAACTTTGGCGCGCAAAATAACAATTACTCTCGTTTGGCGTGCGTCGTCAGTGCGCTCGGCCGATTCGGTATCTTTTTATTCATTATTTCTATACAAAGTCAACGGGGCGGGGCTAGAGAGCGCTTCTATGTTGCGAGTGCAAGCAAAAATTAGCTTAGTGGTGGTCAGGGGGTAGTGTCCTCGATAGTACCTATTAAGTGGATAGGGAACGACATCCCAGGGAATTAAAGCTCAAACATTAACTAATAAATCTTTACATACTTATATTAGCACAAAATTTACACAGGAATCCGTTTAAGAGCGGAAGTTTAATTCCAACTAAACGACCAACTCCTTTACAATTTAAAAGTTATTTTTCAGGAAAACATTCTAATTGAAACAAATGCTCAAACTCTGGCCTTTGAAAAGCCTTTTCATCGAAAACAATTTGTTACTCCAAGTCCTTTAGTTACCAAGTAAAAAAACTAAGACATAACCGTGTTAATGTACCTATGTATAATTATTGAAAATAATAAGAAAATCGAAGTGTTATTGTGTTATTCCATCAGGAATTTCTCAGTAATAGCCACGGAATCTGGATTTGCGCCCTGTTGATGGCAATATTGATATAGGCTCGCCAAGTAGAACATGGGACTTAAATATTTGACGACCTGATTGGCGCAGCGGTAGTGAGGCTGCCTTACGTTCTAAGGGTCCCGGGTTCGAATCCCGGTCGGAGCAAATGTTTGTGTGATGAGCATGGACATTTGTTTCCGAGTCGTGGATGTTTATATGTATAATAAGTATGTATTTACAAACAAAAAGTACCTATGTAGTATATCAACTATCTGGTGTCCACGACACAAGCCTCGTTGCTTAGTGTGGCACCTGATGGCGCTGTGTGTAATGTCCAGCGATATATTTGTTTATATTTATATAAATCGCGAAATGTGGGTGTACCTCCCCCCATGGGACTGTAAACGTAACTAACAAAATGTGAGTGTATTTACTATAAATACCTACATACCCATTACCAACTGGGTTGTGGAGGTCAGATAGGCAGTCGCTCTATGTAAAATACTGGTATTCAGTTGCATCCGGTAAGACTGGAAGCCGACCCCAACATAGTTGGGAAAAGGCTAGGCAGATGATGATTTACTATAAGTACAGTCTATGACTTACCTGTCGGAGATTACAGGCGTGATGTGTTATGGGGAAACCCGTGATTTATAGTACCTACTGAAATCAATATACAATACTTAGTTAAAATAATATTGCACTTCTTGTTTATTGCTGACCTCATCATGAATGCGAAGTCGTGAGCGGCGGATGGTGGACTATTTACATTTGTAAGAGCTGACCGACAGTAGCAGGTATTGTGGTCTTTGTTGGGTCATTGTGTGCTGATAAATATTCTGCCACTACATATCGCTGTATTCTCTTGGTAGTTAGTACTACACGCGGTTTTGCAGCGATATTAACGGAGCTCATGTTGACAAAAAAAAAAAACAAACCTACCTATTATCCTTTTGGGTTTTTCACGCAGTTTGGTAGTAAATTCTATTATATTAAACACGGTTAAAAACATAATCTTTTACTTGTGAGTGATAAATTGGATTGTGAACGTGCGTACAATATTTTGTGCTAAACGAGGATTTTACTTTACCTACAGACATATTGATGTGGGGTCAATGATATTCTAACAAAGAGATATGTTATACACCTACAAAACCACCGAAAAAAGTGTGCCGCGGGGGAGAGCCAGCTCACATACACGCAGTGACGCAGAATAAAGGAAAAACAGGCCAATTGGCTCGTTTTCGAGTCTTCACGATTGCGCGCTCATAACATATCTGTTTAATAGAATATCATTGTGTGGGGTCTACAATAATATCGATCTATCTCTGATCTGAGTCTACAATAATAATGGGGTCTACGTTTGGTCCCCGGCTGAATTAAGAGAAACGAGGATTACTATCAAAAAGGTAAGTACTCCTTCATCAATTCGACATCAGGGAACAAGAAGGTAGGCACAGTATAAGTGATGGTAATCATTACGCCGCCGCCGCTGTAATTATCTCAAGTTCGTTAGCTCATCTGTCAACGTCGAGGAGAGAGATATTAGGTAACCGAATTTAAAATTCGTTGACTACTTAATTTTACCTTTCCGTCTTGGGTTACCATAATCGAAAGCTCATTTAGGTAAAAGATTTATAAATTCATAAATTGCAAAGATACAGGTAGCCTAAGCGTTGAAGCTTCCTGCAGGTCAGTGGCGAGAATATATTTATCAATTTTATTTATTTTCAGCTTCCTTTTTCACTTTCCGTCTCTATTTTGCGGACCAATCCTGCCTGTAGGTGTCCAGCTCGTCCCGCGATCTTCGCCTGTAGAAGAAATGGTGCAACCAAAGCCTATGACAAAGACTGAAAAAAAAACAACTTTAGATTTTTGTTTAGTTCTTTGTCATAGTAGTAGTAGTTTGTATATTTTAAAGAGTTTGGCTTACCTTAACCAGTTTTGCTTTGATCATTTGATCAAAGCAAATCTGGTTAAGGGCCTATACTCCCTCAAATGGCTTAGCATGATCCACCGTTACGCCTAAAACGCTGCAGCATTAATTTTGAAACAAATATATGTTAAAGTTGAGGATTAATGCTAAATCTTGTGTGACGAAAATACGATTCCATAAACTTTTCTCGATAGAAAAAAAATCCAAAGTTACCTCCAAATCGAACAATAAACCGCTGGTATTCAAAAATTACTTCAAATTAGCCCATGAAACTTTGCACACTAATTGAACCAACTATAAAGCAGGTCTTATTTGTTTTTCTTTTTTAGTCCAATCAATAGATTTTTTGTAAATCGCAAAATACCACTAATTTCGCACTATTCGGCCGCAGTGACTGACGTAACAACCGCTTTGTAGTGCAAGCTGATTAGAACTTTATTCTAACAGTATTTCAAACGAAGTTTGAACCACCACAAATAGAGTTGCTAATTTCAGGGTTAGAAGGGCCTTAAGGAAAGCTAAACTCTTTAAAATATTTAATGGGAAGTAATCCAATATCTTTATTTATTATTGTACCTCAAAATCTGTACATTTTGTTGTAAAAAAAGGTTTAGCATTAAAGATAGGTAATAATAATAACTAACTTGTGGTATAATACGACAAGACAATTTCTTGAGCGACATGAGCCTAATAGATAGTCGAACGAACGACAGAATAACTTTAATAGTCATTAAATTATAATTTAAGTTCGTACCAAACCATTTACTTAATAATTTAATGAGTAGTTACGAACTGCCTTCGGTTACATCGAGATAAATTGCGAAGTCGGTCGGCTAGGAACCTACTTAATTTTCACACTTGGGAGACTTTACTTTTCCTCTAGTTTTGTAAGTGAAAACCGAAATAAATCCAAACTTACAAACAGTAACAGTATTACCTACTTAAGTTGTTACACCCCAGCTATAAAAAAGTCAAAAGTGATTACTTGAATTTATAAGATACTATTTTTATTCCGTAGTTTAAGTAATTGCTTGAAATTAGAACTGTCAAAAGTTAGAATTCTTAGCTTTGCTGTTTTTGACGGTTGGTACTTAGTTTAAATTCTTGTCTATTGCATACAAATGTTTGCCTAAGTAATTACTTAAACTCATTTGATGAAAACTTGACTAAAGAAACCGGTGTTACTCCGAGTGAGACTTACTCGTACTGTCGACCAAGACATTTGGTTTACATTTTAACATGCAAATTACATTGTAAAATGTAAACCAAATAGTTTGGCCGATCGTGTCTCTGATACTGATAATTAATCTAGTTCCTATTTATTTAAAATAAAAAGCGAATATAAAACGTCATTAGAAAACCGTTAAAAAGTGCTAAGTTGCATTGTCAATCTATAGGAACTGAACAAATGAAAATGATATAATATCACGCCTGTTTTTCCTGAAAGGTTAGGCAGAGGTAATCACTACATATTATAAAACGAAGTCACTTCTCGCTGCCTGTCTGTCTACAGTCTGTCTGTCCTTATGTATGCTTAGATCTTTAAAACTACGCAACGGATTTTGATTTAGGTTTTTTTAATAGATAGGGTGATTCAAGATGAAGGTTTATATGTATACTAGCTGTTACCCACGCCTTCTCCCGCGTGAAGTTCGTTAACTGTCCCACGGGATCATATTTAAGCGATTAATAGTATCCTATATGTTAATCCAGGTTATAAACTATCTATGTGCCAAATATCATAATCATCACAATCACAATCACCATCATTATCACAATCACCATCACTATCACTATCAGTATCACAATCACAATCACCAACACCATCATTATCACAATCGCCATCACTGTCACAATCACTATCACAATCACTATCACCATCATTATCACTGTCACTACCACTATCACAATCACCATCACTATCACAATCACCATCACACTCATTTATCATCGTAATCACAATCATCATCATCATTATCACAATCATCATCATCATTATCACAATCATAATCATCGTTTTCACAATCATCATCATCATTATCACAATCATCACAATAAATCAACCATAACCATGTATAAAAGTCGAAACCGCCATCTTCTGGATCTCAAAATAAATGCCATATTCGTAATCAGCACCCCTGATAATCTCGGAATCGACGACCATATTGATTTTTAGACATTTCAACCCCATCGCACCCCAACAGGGGATAATAATATTACAGGTCCACCACATTAAATCTTAAAATCATTGTTTTTGTAATACACCAGATGACCCGACCCATACTCCGTACAAACAATTACCATTGATTTTCAGACTTTGTCACCCTATTTCCCCCATTTAGGGGTTGAATTCTGAAAAACCTGAAACCCGTTTCTATTAATTTATCAATAGAAGTACTCCTGTAAAGTTTCTAATAAAATAGTCTTAACTAATTTTGTTTCTCCATACAACAAAATTTGGAGCCCTGTTTCAAAAATCCTTTTATAATGCATCCCTAGACCACATAAGGAACCTACTTGCCAAATTTGGAATCTGTAGACCAGCGGTTTGGGATGTGCGATGATATGTCAGTCAGTCAGTTTCTTCTTTTATATATATAAGAAGATTTGAATACAAATTTAGCGAATGAACAACTTTAACACAAAACTTCATGCCCCTTTTCAACCCCTTGTGGATTGAAATTAAAAAAAAAACAACAACAATGTACGTTGTGTTAGTTTCCAACCATAAGCCGAAATATTAGTGATTTTATAATCAAAAACAAAATTTCATCCCCCTTTTCACCCCCTTAAGGATTGAAATTCTAAAAACGACGTTGCATTAGCTTCCAACCACACGCCTAGATAACAAATTCTATGATTTTTCTTCGAAAATTAAGGACTACACAACTTCATCCCCATTTTTAACCCTTTGGGGGTAGAATTATCAAAAACGCTGAGACACGTACAAATTAACTTTTAATTGTAAGCCTAAACACAAAATTTGAAGATCCTAACTTTAAAACTGACGGACTTTCATACACATCTTCATCCCCCTTTTTAACCCTTTGGGGGTAGAATTATGAAAAACGCTGAGATACGTATGAATTAATTTTCAATTGTCAGACTAAACAAAATATATAGGTCCTAACTTTAAAACTGACGGACTTTCATACAAACTTTCATCCCCTATTTAAAATCCAACCCCTAAGGAAGTTAACTTCCATAGGGGTTGAATTTCGAAAAAACCTTCCTTATTCCTTGTCTACATTATAAAAGAAACCTCTGTTCAAAATTTCAGCTTTCTAGGTCCAAGGGTTTGGGCTGGGCGTTGATGAGTTAGTCAGTTAGTCAGTCAGGCCTTTTTTTTTGTTTTTATTTATATAGATAACGTGCATATTAAAGTAGAGAAACACTG
Organism: Xestia xanthographa; assembly: GCA_905147715.2. NCBI lineage: Eukaryota > Metazoa > Arthropoda > Insecta > Lepidoptera > Noctuidae > Xestia > Xestia xanthographa. The sequence continues at coordinate 15,211,909 of LR990655.1, read as the reverse complement.
ATAATTTTAGAGGTTTCTAATGTGATGTCGTAAATAAACACATTTTTTGCGCTTACATTGCAAACGCTGGCTGAACCCTACGAGATAGATCAAAATAATGTACTTAAAGTATTGTACACCTTAAAAAGATCTACAAAAAAATCCTCAATGGTATATGTCTATCTCTTAGGGCTAATCCACAATAACCATTTTTTTCCTTTACTTTTTACGAGAATCAATGGCTTATTTACGAAGTGATTTTAAGCAATACAGCATAGCATACAATTTTTAACAATTAATCTTTATCAAATTCAGTACCTTAAATACATTGTTCATTTAATATAGTTATAGATCAATATGTCCCTTTACATTATATCATATTTAATGAATAATTTAGAAGATATCATATAATTAAAACTACACTGAAAATATCATTTTCAGTGAAACAAATGGGGTCGCAGTGTAACTGTTGGTCACCTATTCATTATTGGTCACTTAACCATTTTCATCTTTTAGGTTTATTTTAGAAGCTTATTTATGGTGTATGGTGTAAATCTATATAAGTACATTATCTTCAATATCTATTTTAGAACGTATTTACCCTATACACCATTCAATTTAAATTAATATCTTAAGAGTTATCGCAACTGCCGGAGTCGCGGAACTGTCTAAACAGGGTACCGGGACCCTGGAACCCAAAGGGCAACCGAAAGAACATGATGTCTGTCAGTATGTCTGACAGTCCCTTCCGCTCCACCCAGGGCGGGAGGACCCTTTTAATGTTTTTATCACCCTAAAAAAAATGGAATTATTGGAAAATAAAGACATTACAAAATAATTTTACAGTAAGCGCACTTCTTTTGTTCTAAATTGGTACCGAGCGAAGCCGGGGCGGGTCGCTAGTCTATTATAATGTATACCCACATTTCATTTCGGCTGTTATATTATTTTCTAAATAATAGGGGACGAGCCTTTTCAATCGATCGGACTAAAACCCACATTTCAGGCTGAAAATTCCCGACAATACTCTTTTTTGACTTGGGAATCGGACCTAAAATCTCATGCTACAGCATTAGCGATTAGTTTAATTTAATTTTGTAGTTATTTGATGCTGCTGATCTAAAGTGGTTAATATATTATCGATAAATTGACCATTACCAAATTTCGCTGAAAGGAATTTACATTAGCGTTGTTAATAAATATTTGTAGGGTATAGCGCCTCTGAAAATTCTTATGTCCTTCAGACCCTGACAGTTCACCAAGTCCCTGGGGCTGGGCTGGTGCTCCTTGTTGCTTCAATATTATGCTTCCAATGCTGATCAAATATTAATTTCATACAAGCAGTTTCATATCTAAGAGATTCTTCCCTTTATCTCTTTCTTTTTCCCTTATTTTAATAAAATTATTATTCGAAGCATCAGACAACATGACAATTGTTTTTTTTAGTAATAATGTGTCAATTCTTATCGAAGTGAGCCAGGTGTAATTTTATAATATCTTACATTCTTTGTGTTGACTCGTTTATTTGTATTATTTCTTGAAGGCGGCAATAAAGTGCCTACCTATAACAGCTACTGTAATTTAATACAAAATTCTTAAATAAAAAAACACGCATTCATAGCATTATTTGTAAAAGTATGATTGAGTCAGTTGTAAAATGAAAATCCTATTTTTAAAATAAAATATGCTTATAATATTTTAATATGCACTTTTTTTACGTAACAAACGTTTAAGATTCGGCGCCGGTGATTCCGTACACGACGCTGCGTAACGCGTTTAATTAGCGCGTAGAAGGCATTGTTAAAACCCAGTTACTGTTAATGTCTGGCCATGAATGAATATCAGAAATAACACTTAAAATTGTTGTTATTCGCGTGTTTTCAGCGCATCTGTGGAAGGGCTGCGCTTTGATTCCCATTTCTCATTCAGTGTTCGTGTAGCCAGGCCCCGGATCAGTGCTTTCGAACGGCGCCGCTCGCTCCGTCGCGCTCACAGGGTTATTCGAAAAACTTCCGCAAATATCGCGCTGCGGTGTTAATAAAACTTATATATTATATGTGAAAAAGTTTATGAAACTAATAGTTGAATTATTTATTTTGTTCAACGAAAAAAGTTTATGGTGTTAAGTTCTCGAAGAACTATTTCTACTACATAATATTTAAAAGGTAGGTAAGCTTTTTTTTAGTACATTTTTAGTTTGTTTTTAATAAGAAATACAATTTTCCACAGTTAATTTAAAAATTAATACTCACACTTTTTATTTACTGTATTTTTTAATTTAAATAATCGCCTGAACTCTAAACATAACTCATTAATATTCGACGCACATTAAATTAGTTACTACGGTTTTTATTTAAACTTAAAATATTTACGTAACAGTTTTTTTTTTAATAAAATGGATGTTTGTTGTTTTACCTGAATAGGATTATTTTACTACTGGCTGGTTTTATTTTAAATAAAAAGCGCGGGGTTACTGGAACTCCACGGTATCTATTCACGCCACATTTGAAAAGCTCTAAGAAATTTAGGTGGAGCTGTTTATACTCGTATTATATCAATATTTATTCAGCTCAAGGAGGTTAATGGGGTTGCCCTCGTATAAGAGAATTGACGTTCTGTTATTTAGGTACTTATTTTAGCTTATCTACCTCACACCGAAAATTGATTGACTACAATGAATTCGGGGGGTGAAAATGTACATCTATCAAATCAAATCAAATCATTTATTTGTCAGAACATGGTCGGTATGTATATTACATGGTCTTGAGTTTATTTATATTGTGTCATCACATTCTACCACATGGGCGTACAAATGTTATAAGTAAGTTAAATTAGTGATCAAATATAGGAATAATAATATTTAAAATTATAAAAGGAATGCCAGTTACTAATGAAAAAATATAAATAATAATTGAATTAAATTAATATGTCAGTGTCATTTAAGTAGTCATTCAAATTATAATAACATTTATTACATAAAAAATCTTTAAATTGCTTCTTAAATCTAGCCAAATCTAACTCTCTATATGGATTTATTAATTTTATTATAAATTTGCGGGGCTCTGCAGATTATGCTTTTCCGCATAAGAGCTGTCTTGGCTCTGCGTCCGCGTAGCATGTCATTTCGCCTGTTACGTTGTACCGTATCAGATAGGTGGGAAAACAAATTTGGATTTAGTCTCACAAATAAGGCAATTTCATATATATACAAAGCTGGTAGTGTTAGAATTTTGTGCTTTTTGAAATGTATGTGACCTATATATACCGATTTTGTTAGACTCACAAGCTTGCAATATTCTTATGCGGTAAACTTGAATAAAAAAAGGCTGTTTTTATCTGACTGTACCTATATCTACTAGTTTCTTTGGTTGGAATGTTCCTGAAAATATCTTACCCAAATATTATAAAGGTAATTTTTCGTTCAAGAATTCCACTGCTGGGCATGGGGCTCTCCAAAATTCGTCATTGAACCCTTTTTCCACCCGTTGCATGTTCTAAATTTTTTCATGCTGTCGGAAAAATGCAAAGCCTCTGGCTGGAATTTCATTTTATTAATACGAATATTTTCGTCATAAAGTTGTAAATGGACCCCGTCTTTATGTAGAACCATCATATACCGGTTACCGGAATGAAATTTATGTAAATTGAATCCTCACACAATAGTCGAGTCAGTTCAGCAACAATATTTCATAGCTCGTATCTCTTATGAGGCGCAAACCCAATGTGTATCAAGTTGTAAAAGGGTCGACTTTTCAATTGTCAGCCAACTTTTCCGCTGTCAAACGTCAATCCCTTTGCTGAAAGTTATTTGACGATTGAAAAATCGGTGAATATCCTAAAGCTATGTTGTTATCATACCTACGAAAATGTCTTACATAATATTTCTATAAGAACATGGGATTTTAACAATGTCTTTCAATAATGGATTATGTAGCATAATTAGCTCATAATGTTTTTTTTCGGGTGGGAAATCATCAAATGTCGTCCAATGACCCCTCCGGAGTGCCAGACTTTTACTGACTAAAACCCATCCATGTTCCTTCTTAGCCCTTTGTGTTCCGGGGCCGCGGTATCTCTTTCAAAAAGTCCCGCAGCCCCGGGCCCATAAAGTTTCCACTGCTCGGACATAGGCCTATCCTCTGGGAGGCTGAATGGGCCGTAACCCACCACACAGACCCAATGCCGTTTGGTGGATGTCATTTTTCTCTTTTTTTTCATTGCAAGAAGTGCCTATTACGTATGAAATGATTTTTCACAAATTAAACTGGCTGGGTTGGAAGTATTTCTATTGAAAACGGGCGTTTCCAATAGGCCACCACTGTACTCACTGACCAGTGAGACATTGGTGTCGATTCTGTTGTGCACAAACTAAACTTAATTTAGGCTACTGCTATCTTTTACTAAAAGGCAGTGCGAGAAAAGGACGGCTATAGCTATGAACTAAGTTAGAGATGTCAAACTAGTTTATGCCTTGCGCTTCACCGTGTTTTTAGGCGACATGTTTTTAGGTGCACCCTTCATTTGTATAGAAAGTTCCAACTAAATTAGGCAGCTCTAAATTACGTCCGTCTCTTTCTCGTTTTATTAGAGAGAAAAAGATAGCAATAGCCTTAATTAAGTTTAGTTTGTGCACAACAGAATCGACACCACTATCATGATCTACATAGTTATGAAATAATGTAAACTGCTGAAATGAGTTGTAGTAAACTGCGCTTCTCTCATGTAGAATATTCCTATGCGGGAATATTCGCTAAGACCTTATCCTTACCTATTAATATAATTATCCCCAAACAATATTGGTATGTGGATATTCAGGAGTTATGGATACGGGTATTATAGGTACCGGTGAATTTACAGGCACATGAAATATTTCAGCGATGCCTCTTTGGTTGGCAACGGATTGATAAACCCTTCGATGTTTCCTTTGGCGTTTGCGCTGGTCACATTCCAAAGTTTACCGCTGAGACCTGTTGGCAAACATATGGGTCTTTGTTACCTGAAATAAATGGATTATTATTATAAACCAAGAAGGGCGAATACAATCAATGGAAATAAAACGTGGCCAACACATCTAAACTATGTACAGACGCGCCAGCATTTCAAGCTGCCCGAAAGGAGACAGTTTTTTTAGGCCCTCATCGATGTTGCATAAATATTATTCATATTACACCAAAAAAAAGTAACACATTTTATTATAGTAATAAACGAAAGATTACATATACTTAAACGAAACCGGAATCTTAAAATCATAATAATTAAGTTATATTATGATATTTTTTTGCGAGTCAAATCATTCCTCTTGTGGTCAATGTCATTTGACAGAAAATACTTACATAAATATAGGGGCGTTTTTTCCGTTTACAAAAAAATGTACGGTATCCATTGGTAATAATGGTAATTATAATAGAAATATAGTATAAAAATAAATAATATTAAATTGTGAGCTTTTTAATGTTATTTTTAAAGGGTTCCGCTAAAATCTTTTAGATGGTATCAGTCAACCGGACCTAGCCAACTGTACCACGGGCAAGGAATGATAGAAAATCATTATGGCACGGAACGTTGTAAATCTGTCTTTTTGGTGGTTGACAGACAACTTCATTTGATATTTACTCTTTCCGTTCATTTCAATTTTCGTGAAAGTGTTTCTGCGATTTTTTCGCATATAATAAAATCAATTTTTATGAAAATGGCATTTGCTGGTCGTTGTGTCAATTGTTGTGCAGTAAGATTTCAACGAAATGTGCGAATACAATTACTTTCAGAGAGTGCTACAGACGTGTTATTGTTATTTGTTAGATTCACGTTTTCCTTTTCGAATTTCTCATCATTCCGGTTGGACATGGCTTAACTAATTACCTTTATTACCACTGTAATCTGGAGATTATAAGGAAGAAATCTATATAGGTACGTTTCATTAATATCTGCTGCAACTTATGTTGGTGGCCTGTTGTGCCCTGTGCCCAAACAAAAAAAAATGTCTCCTTTACAAATTTTTCCAATCAACCTAATGCTTTAGCGATAAAGTTGAAAATCTATTAAAGAAATTTGACTGATTGTAGTCATAGATTGATATGTTGGTGTCTGTACGTTCCAGAATTGTTGGAATTGACAGCTTTCGAAAGTTGTTGAGGTGTGCTGACATTAGTTCCAAGTCTTTATGTATTCTAGAACATAAGATTTAAAAAGAATAGTAGATTATTAACCAAGGGGATAAAGCAGTGTCTTCTGTCGCGGGTGACGATTTAAATCGCGAGCGTAACGAAGGACCCGAGGTTTACTCCCGAGCGTAGCGAGGGTGTTAAAACCTTAAATCACGAGCGAAGCGAGGGATTTAAGACGAGTCCTGAGTGTAGCGAGGGATTTAAGTTCATCCAAGACTAAGACAGCTTTATAACCGAGGAAAATACTCTACTTTTCGTACCATTTGCGAAAAAAATAACCCAATAATTAAGAGGAAGCATTTATTAAAAATAATGACAATTAAAAGTAAAAATAATTTTCCTTGGATTTTGTTGGAAACAAATTATTTATAATGAGGGATTTTCTTTTTAGCTCTTCCCTAGTCGCTGGATAGATGGCGCTAGGAGTTAGTATGATAATGCAAGGAACGGAACCTAAAAAAACTGATTCTAACAAAGCGCGAGAAAACTAGGTTATATTCGGAAGGCTAACCAAATGAAAGTGTCAGTCAACGAGAGTATGTGACGTGACACAATGATTTTTTTTCCGAGCGTTTTGGCTTTGGCCCCAACTAACATAGTAAGTTCAACGCCATCTATAGAGTTCTTGGAAACTAAGTTTTTTTTTAATACCTCAAAAAGAAAACCTCTCATTGCGGCAGCATTTGCACTGATGGAATCCGACAATTCACTGTCACTGTCGCTTTGATTTAAAATCGTTACGTATTTTTAGAACATTAACTTATTTATAAAAATAAATTAAAATAAGCACGTTTATATGTATTTGAAGAAAACAAAAACGCGGCAAATTCCTAGACTAATATTTTTTTGTCGGAAAAGCAAAGGCATCAAGCTCATACGGCATCGTCGGTTTTAGTAATTTTATTTAATAAGCATAACTGCATAATAAATGCGTATTCCTTTTTCAAAAAGATGTATAATGCTTTATATACAAACTCAATGGTGTAAACACAGATGTAGTTCAGTATAAATTTCGGTAAGTATTCCAAATTTAAATCACATTCTCCCCCTAGAGGATGAATGAAATTCAGTACAATTTTCTTTCCCTGTTTTTAACAGATTAAAAATGACTATTGTTATGTTCGCTTTTTGTGGCATAGAATGTCACTTTTTTGAGCAAGTGGTACGAAAAAGTACTACAATATTAATATGACACATCTCATATTTTATGGGCGGAAAGCTTGAAGAAGAGATTGTTTTCTGATCAAAATACTGTTCGTTTATAGTGATAGTGACTCTGTTAACTGTCTACTATCGGTAGGTTAGTATGACACCTGTCATCCTATTCTTTTTGAGCGGAAAACTTGAAGGACAGATTGTTGTTTTCCGCTCAAAATACTGTTCGAATAATGTAATGGTAACTAAGTACTCAATATTATCCTACTATCGGTAGGTACTTATCTACACGCGACACGTGGAGATTGGGTACTCGTAACAGAAAAAAATAATACAAAGTTTTTGTTAAAAAGTTTTATACTTAATATAAATACGCTTAAGTACGTACAGTCACGGACTATAATTGATAAGCCACTTTCAAGATTTCTAATTTTGAAGTTTTATACATTCACGAGATTACACGATTAAGCACGAACTCAAACCGAATGCTTGGAAACAAAATTACACATTATTAATAATCGGAAATAGTCTTATCCATAGAGGTTGAAAAATGACTTACAAGTTGTCAATGATAAATCCATACAATGGTGCTAACGTGTATCCCAATATACTTGATACTGACCTCCTTTGAAATAGTCCATATTTAAATACTCTTTATTATTGAAAACCTATCCGAAGACAAGTGACAGTTGAAATGTCGATGTCAGAAAAGATAAAATTTCTCCGTACCCCAACGTTACTATGGCCAGAGCTATTGCACTCCGTGTGTAGGCATGAGATAATTACCTACCGCTTCGCGCATATTGAATATGCAAGCTCTCTAGGGCTGTCGCGCTCCAGCCGTGCGTAACTGCGTACAGTGCGTACATATGCCGCGTTAATTTTTCGCGCTCTTTTGACCTTGCGTCGCGTACCTACCTACTCGTACTTCGTGTTTGTTAACTGACTGATTTATTGATCATTAATCATTATCAGTGAAAATGACAAGCCGGATAAACTGTTGCTGTTAATAAATGTAGAAAAAAATTGTCTTTTTTATATAATTTTCACTGCTCCATGTCCATGCTTCCCATCAGATATTTTAAAATTACCTATTTGTTAGATTTCGTAGAGAATCGTAATTTTATTTCGAAGGCAAGATATAAATGAGACATTATAATAGAGTAAAACAATTGTAATTATAAAAGTTTTAATTAACATTTAAATAATAATACATTAAAATACAAAAATGTTGGTAGTATTTTATTTTGAGTACTTGAGGCAACCCTACCGACTGACCATTAAGCAGTTAGACGCCGAATATTATACGCTAACGTGTGGCGTCAAGGCACAATTTAGATCGAGCGGGCCCAGTTTAGGTATTTATAATGTCGGCTTTCTTCAAGATCAAAGGAGTGCAACTTCTGTACGCTAGTACTATTATCTATTCTGTGCTATGGCTACGCTAAAACAATTGTCGCTAAGGTACGGTTGCTACACCTGCAATTCGTCGACATTAAATAGGTAGTCACTCTGTACTGTACTATATTATGTACGAATATAACCGACTAACCCCGATTTGCATTACACGGCTAAAATACGAATAGTGGCAAGTGGCTCATCATTTAAAGTCCGTGACTGTACACAGCGTTGTTAACATAAGTTACATTGCGATGCTGTTTGACTTGCGTGAACAAACTCAAGGGCCCGTAGGCGTTCCTAATTTGCCAATATACTTGAATAATAAAATAACTGGCTTGAAAAAAATACCAAACGAGTACCCCCGTCGAAGGACTTATTTCACGTGCATGCACATCATACCTATACATATTTTTTTCCAAAATAATTTGAGCGTAGAGTTATCAGAATTTCAATCTTATTTTTTTATTTTATTCTTATTGTAATGGATGAGGTTAAGGTGGAAGCTCCACGGTAGCCCGCGAAATTCAAATTTTCTAACGTTTTTGCAATTTGCAGGTCAGTATCAGGTTGTATGTTGATTAAAATATGATTCGCGACCGTAACACGTATGTATTTATACTAATATTATAAAGAGGTAACATTTGTTTGTAATGTTTGTAAGTTTGTATGTAGGGGGTAATCTCCGGAAGTAATGAACCAACTTTAAAAATTGTTTCACTGGTAGAAAGCTACATTATTCGTGAGTGCTATAGGCTATATTTTATTCCCGTACTCCCACGGGAACGGGAACTAAGCGGGTGAAACCGCGGAACGTCAGCTATATTCTATAGAGGTAACATTTGTTTGTAAGTTTGTATGTAGGGGGTAATCTCCGGAAGTAATGAACCGATTTCAAAAATTCTTTCACCATTCGAAAGCTAAATTCACCCTGAGTGACATAGGCTATATTTTATTCCCGTACTCCCACGGGAACGGGAACTACGCGGGTGAAACCGCGGGACGTCCGCTAGTGTTACATAATTATAATCATTAAAATCATCAATACAACCCTCTAAGTTCATGTAACTGTATTGAATGAGTTTTTCATGAAATAGTTATTCAATATAGTTCGAATTTCGTGGGTTGCGGTGGAGCTTCCACCTTAAGGCGGTTCTTCGAAAGATAACTTAGATAACTATCTAATATTCTATATCTAGTTTTAGTTTTGATAACTCTCTATATGACGTGGTGAGCAGAATATAAGATTGTTTGTATGTCGTATGCTGTGTGATAGCTGGCTTTTAAATCTATATAAAAAAATCTATAAAATATTGTCAGATGCTATAGTATGAAAGCGTCAGTATGAGTCAGTCCGGGATAGTACTACTATTACGAGTAGGTACCATACCAATTTCTCCCGGCAAAAAGTAGGTATTGCTGTGTTCTTGTTCAAAAGGTATGGGTGCCGAATGTATGTCTCATGACATTGCAGAGGAGCTCGTGGCTAAATAATAACAGCTACTCGGGTGGATCTTCAGGTTAAGCCGCGCTTACCTAGATTGGTCCATGGATGGGTGACCACCCATTACATACCGAGTTCTTCAAAAGCACATTAAGCTAAACAGACATGAGATTTCAGCAATTCCAGTCCAGAAGTATAGCTATACCCTTTCAAAAAAAAATTCCAAATCCGTCCAGCCATCTTTGAGTAATCAGGGAACATACATAAAAATAAAAATAAAAGGTTCCGACCAATTGAGAACCTCCTCCTTTTTGAAGTCGGTTAAAAATACGGGTAAACTATGTTAGTTGGCTGCAGCAGCCAACTAACATAGTTGGTAAAAAGTTAGGCAGATGATGAGACATTTGAGCATTGTCTAAGGCAGTGTTTTTCAATTTGTGGGCTTCAAGCCTTACTCGGGGCGTCGCCGGCTGAACGAAAAAGGCAAGGTTCTAACACTACAATAAAAACACAATTTTAGTGAGCAGGATGGGCTTGTTTATTTTTCAAAAGTTTATCAAACCGTGGTGCTATTTTTGTTCGTTAATAATCAAATCATTTTCTAATTGCAGTCTATTTATTTTTAACCGACTTCCAAAAGGAGGAGGTTCTCAATTCGATTGGTATTTTTTTAATGTCTACCATTGCAGAAAATGTCAGTTCACACAAGTATGAAGTGGCGAATGGCACTAATAATTTTAGAGCTTCCCTTGCCAGCTCTGGATATTCGTGTTTTCTTTTCATCCAAAATACGTCAATTAAAGATTTTGACATTTATATCTATATATTTCTATGATATAAGGGGGTCGCCAGAATTTTTCAACTTGTAAAGGGGTCGCGAAATCAAAAAGATTGAAAAACACTGGTCTAAGGAATGGAAACTTATCAGCGTTATTTCTAGTATTGCAGATGATCGTGGGCACCATCAGGTGGGCTGGGCTGCCTGCTTGATGATTACCATAAGATAAAAAAAATCTTGTACATTTCTAAAGTCATTATTGATAATTGCTCAACGGTGTATAAAAGTTTGCCCATTTGTCTAAGTGAGTGGCAGTCTATTAAAAATGATATTATAGCTAAAGTGCTTTTTATTTTTAGATGACGATTATCAAAAGATCTGATGCCATTTGAAAAATCTGTGTGACAGATATCTTAAAAAATATTTCGACTTATGGAATATGCATGTATTTTTTTCGTCACTTATATCAATAAAATACAGTACTATCAACACAAAAAAATAATTAAAAGTTCAGTTCAACTTAAGTCTTAATTCAACGTAACGTAACGTTCAACGTAAGTTACAGTCAGTGTTGTAAAAAAAAAAATAACTCCAACAATTTTCCACGACATTTCAAACGTTCGTGAATTTCGCGGTCATTCGTGCGTGTCATAGCGGTTGACGTCATTTCCTTCTATCTGCCTTGTTTACGTCTAATTTTTTTTACCCTTAATATAATAATTTTACTAAATGTATATGTGCTTTATTCAAGCAAACATTGCAATAACAATATTATAATAACATCTTTGTGAAACTTTAAGTAGATTTCAAAAAGTGTTTCTTTGACACAGCGTTTGACGTCACTACCGGCGACGATGCGTTTTGAATTTGCGTTCCATTTCCCCAAAAACACGCTATATAAAATATTAAATTGTAAAATAAGCGTTGTATTAGAAAGTTAGTAGTCGAGTGCAATTAGACAATAAGGTGGAACAAAGTTTATAGTGATCGGATTTTCATGGGACTTTTTTATTGAGTTCTTATAGGAGTGGAGAAATAACATCTTTGTGAAACTTTAAGTAGATTTCAAAAAGTTTTTCTTTGACACAGCGTTTGACGTCACTACCGGCGACGATGCGTTTTGAATTTGCATTCCATTTCACCAAAAACACGCTATATAAAATATTAAATTGTAAAATAAGCGTTGTATTAGAAAGTTAGTAGTCGAGTGCAATTAGACAATAAGGTGGAACAAAGTTTATAGTGATCGGATTTTCATGGGACTTTTTTATTGAGTTCCTAGAGGAGTGGAGAAGAAAGTTAAAAAAAAATTTCGCCGCTCGCGACTTTTTTTATTTTTATTTCCTTTGAAATATTTTTTTTTCTGTTATGATAAACTTCAAATTCAACGAGTTCTTATTGTAGCGTAATAGCGTGACCTACATGCATCCATTAAACACTAATTTGGTCTGTCTCTTTGTTCATTGTTGTCGATGTAATGTATATTATAAGTATTTTTGAAAATTTCCTATTTTCTGCATTTATTTCTAAAAAATAAAATTTTAAGACTAAGATTTCTTTTGAAATTGGTAACTGATGCTTTTTCACAGATAACTGGACCAGAAATCTTTAATGAAGACCACTTTAATGCGTGTAGTGACTTAAAATTAATTCGGAAATGTTAGAAAATCTTCTATGTTAATGAAAGCATTTTTTTTCCAAATACTGCTATGAAACTCAATGTAGAAATTGTTGTCTTAATCCTCATTTTATTAGCTATCTAACGAGGTATAATAACTAGAAAAATATTTAAGGATACTTGTTAAATATTGGTTATTGCTGAAAAAGTAAAATATGACAAAAGGCCTTTATCGCTAAGAAGTGGGAGTGGTATCGGTATCGGTATTGATATTAAATTGCGCGTAGAGACCCAAGCTTGCAACTTATCTTAGATATAAATCGTGAGAAATGGTTACGTTATAATTACGATATTTTTTGTAAATTTACCAGTGGCCCCATACCACCTTCGTCAGCAATAATCAACATTTATCAACTATCACCATTTTTATTTACATTTTTTTTATCTGTGGATAGCAGATATAATAAGGATATTTTCAGGAAAATATTTGCGTTGACCGTCATAGAAATATTTTTAGAAAAATCCCTTCTTTAATTTTTGTGTAGACGATTTCCTGATAATTGTGAATACATTTTTAGTCACTTCACTAAACATGGTTTTCTTGAATATTTTTACACCCAATTATCTGTAAAAAGTATCAGTTACCAATTTCAAAAGAAATCTTGGCCTAAAAATTCAATATTTTAAAAATAATTGCAGAAAATAGGAAATTTTCAAAAAATACTTGAAATTTTACATTACATCTACAACAATGAACAAAGAAACAGACCAAATTAGCGTTTAATACATGCACACAGGTCACATTATTACGCTACAACATGAATTTGTCGAATTTGAAGTTAGTCATTAAACGAAAAAAAATATTCCAAAGAAAATTAAAACAAAAAAAAGTCGCGAGCGGCAAATTTTTTTTTAACTTTCTTCTCCACTCCTCTAGGAACTCAATAAAAAAAGTCCCATGAAAATCCGACCACTATAAACTGTGTTCCACCTTTTGAGTATTTGCACTCGGCTTTATAGAAGTGTTTCACAACGTTTATATGGGCCAATACAGAGCATTTTTAAGAAATAAAAAAAAGTAAAACAAAGGATAATGACTCTTACAATAGGGATATTGTTAGAGTATATTATAATAACTATTGAATACCAAATTATTGTTTCTTTAAACATAATTTACTTGGAATGTAAAAATGGCTTTTAGGAGTTAAATAAGAAGGGAATGTACTGGCTAGTAGTTATTTGTAGCCAGTAGTAGTGGATTAGGTAAGAAAAACTTTCTAAAAGCTTTTTCATACACAGGTTTGCGCAATAGTTTTTCACATTTCTTTTTTATTCCTTAGACTTATCTGATAAGATATTTATATACCAATACTTTTACCACCTATGCGAAAATACACATGTTATTGAAAATCCTATGAACTTGTTTTTTTTTTCAACAAAAACAGTATGGTTGCGAGCATAATTCATTAATGGACGGTTGATTTTCTTATTTTTAATTACTAGACATAATACGTGAGACTAGCTTTCGATACTGAAGATGAATAGAAAGTATGAATAGAATTTTAATAATAGTACCGAGTAGGTCTGATGAACTGTCTGGTCCGGTTGAATATGTTAAGCTACTGTAATACCATTGTAGGAACTTCTGTAACCATATTTATCGGCAAATAAATCTTTGACTTTGAACTTTATTTTTGGCGCAGACTGACGTAGCGCCTTCACTAGAAAAGGAGAAGTGAAAAACAACGGTAGGAATGGATAAGATTTCGAACTTGAAACTTGAAGAGCGATTGTCTTAACTGGGCACAAACCCAAACTCAGTAAAACCCAAAAACACTTTTTCATTACTCATACTCTGAAAGTAGGTCTGAAGTTGCCTGAGGAGCGGGTTGAAAGTAATACTTTTCAGCCCTAGGGAGAATCGTTTTCAACTGACGGCTGTCAAATTATAAAAATAACCCTCCTTTTGGGCTTCGCCGCAGTCGGGTAAAAATAGTTCATTTTTCTATTGAACCATCTTCCAACTTTTTATACAGCCACAATGTAAAATTGAAATAACATAAAGTTAAGTATTAATTAATGAATATAGATTTATTAAATAACTTTATTAGCATTAAGTTTCAACTATTTCTTACCCTATGTCCCCAGCCATGCCCGATCGGGTACGGTGCATTGTTATTTTAATTGTGTCTATAATTGCGGGTATCTAAGCGCTACAATAACATAGATTTGGGCAAAATATTTACCATTTTTCGATGATAAAAATTAAAATTTTGTTTTTTACTTTCCTTGTATTCGTAATGAAAAGCACAGTGTTTACCTCGGGTTAAAGACTTATTAATTTAGTCCCTCTAACTATTAACGCCCTCACTGCGCTCGGGCACCAAACCCCGTCTCGGGACTAAATAAGTTACTTTCACCCCTAGGGTTACAATGTACTATTACTTAGTAGGGGATCAAACCCAGAATCCCTGGAACTCAAGTTTTGCAATTATGTTTTGGCCTATTAAACAAACGAGGCAATCAATTGGTAATATGATTTACGCACTTACCTAAGGGTAGCTGCTGCTCGATAAAAAGGGTTTTTAATATACTATATATCTCGTCTCGTTGATATTGTAACGGATTTGATGCAGTTTTTAGGGACTGCGTGTCACACATTAATATTAAATTTGTAAGTATGTTAAAAAGATATCCCGATATTTTGTCAAGTAAGTGATAAAAACCGGCCAAGTGCGAGTCGGACACGTGCATGAAGGGTTCCTTACGGATCCCTAAACACCGTGAGGAGCAGAAGCGGGTCTGTAGTTGATAAACTTGTGGAATATAGATAAAAGCTTTTTTCTCGTCATGTAGCTTACATCCACACAATTAGCGTCACAAAGACTTTCTAGCCCTAGAGCTTACATCCTCACTTTGAATAATTTGAGTTCGATTCAATCAACTTCCTAGCTGAACGTCAAGCTTTCTTACAATTATAAATGATGATAACATTTAATAATTCTACTTTACCTTAGGCTTAATTACATTGTAGCACGAATTCTTGGTACTGACGTTCTACAGGGTGTAAAAGACCTCAACACGAAGCCGTCAACCAAGCATTCTGTACATCAAACTAAGTAACTTTACGCAAAAAATATTGCTGGGACACGACTTTTTTTTTGGGGTGAAAAATCATGTTTTGTGGTAGAACTCAATGTCAAAAACACACAAACACAAAACATTGTGCTGATGGATGGATTAAATAGTACGAGGGTCGTAGAGAAAACAAAAAAAAATGATCGCAATGACGAGGAGAACAAGTGCCTTTCGGCTTCGTTAAGAGGTGTTTTACACCCTTTATATACTTATATCTGAAATACCATCGAGTTTATAACAATGTGTTACAAAACCCTCCGAGTAAAGAAACCTTATAAGTATTTGATAGTGTACAATTTTATTTGAAACAGTGGATCAAGGGCGCAGTTTTTTTTTTCATGATAAATATTGGGCACTTTCGCACTGACCGAGTTGTGGAGACAATGGCCAATCTATATCTATATCTATACTAATATTATAAAGAGGTAACATTAGTTTTTAATTTTGTATGTTTGTAAGTTTGTATGTAGGGGACAATCTCCGGAAGTAATGAACCGATTTCAAAAATTCTTTCACCATTAGAAAGCTACATTCACCCTAAGTAACATAGGCTATATTTTATCCCCGTACTCCCACGGGAACGGGAACTACGCGGGTGAAACCGCGGGACGTCCGCTAGTGTTTTAATAAACTAATACCGGTTTGTATTGTCCCTTTGCCGGATTGTTTTCATAAAGAATCTTCTTTTATTCACCCTATGGAATGCTGAGCTTAGATCTCTATGCTACGCCTTAGATTTATAGGCTCCCGTATCGAAACGGTAAAAACGGGACCCTATTACTAAGACTTCACTGTCCGTCTGTCCAACTGTCCGTCTGTCCGTCTGTCTGTCACCAGGCTGTATCTCATGAACCGTGATAGCTAGACAGTTGAAATTTTCACAGATGAAGTACAGGTCGCGGCACGTAACTCTAGCGCTGAACTAAACGTGAAGGCGATAGCTGCGCATGTTTTACGACTGGAGAGCCAATCGGCGCAACGCACGCCCCAAGACATTCTTATTTTTTACTTCTGCGCAATAACGGTCAGCGCTAGAGTTTCGTGCCGCGATCTGTATTTCGGTTGCCGCCATAAAAACAAGTACTATAAACAGAATAAAATAAATATTTATGGGGGGCTCTCATACAACAAACGTGATTTTTTTTCCGTGTTTTGTGCGATACTAATAATTGCAACAGGTAGACGCTTGAAATATTCACAGAATATCACTGTAGAAATGATTATAGTTAAATTAAAATAAAATAAATATTTAAGGGGGGTGGGACCCATACAACAAACGTAATTTTTTTGCCGTTTTGTCTAATGTTGTATATATAATATATAAGATAATGGTACGGAACCCTTCGTGCGCGAGTCCGACTCGCACTTTGCCGGTTTTTTAAAACCGCCTTGGCGCTCCCTTTTTAGGGTTCCGTACCCAAAGGGTAAAAACGGAACCCTATTGCTAAGACTTCGCTGTCTGTCCGTCTGTCCGTCTGTCTGTCACCAGGCTGTATCTCATGAACCGTGACAGCTAGACAGTTGAAATTTTCACAGATGATGTATTTCTGTTGCCGCTATAACAACAAATTCTAAAAACAGAATAAAATTAATATTTAAGGGGGGCTCCCATACAACAAACGTGATTTTTTTATAATAATTGGTACGGAACCCTTCGTGCGCGAGTCCGACTCGCACTTGGCCGGTTTTTTACCTTTATGTCAGGAATAACGTAAATATTTTGTCGTAGTAGTACGTACTTACCTGCCTATTTTGTGACTTTTACTCCAAGGGATACATTCGTAAAAATTTGACCTGTTTATCAAGAAAACTGTTCTATTTCAGAAAGATTAAGCTGTTAGTTACACAGCTTTTGGGTTTAGGGAATTTCAGTGTATAAGCTGGGTATTAGGTCAGTAGGTAATTTCCGGTGTAATAAAACTTTAAGGGTAAGCTCCGAAAAATACCGGCCACGGGGTTAATGACCGTAAGTTCTTTCCTCGTAGTTAATGTACTAGAGGCTCTTCATCACTGCCCTTTGTATAATCGAATGGTTTTTCATAACAAATAATTAAATCCCGTTACTTTTTACTTCGACCTTGTTTCGACTAGATTCAGAACGGGCTCTTGGTTTAGTTCAGGTACTTTTGTGATTTCTTGACTAGTAATTTGTTCGATTTAGATGTTTACTTAATTTTAGTTTTACACGCTTTCACAACAATCGCAGACGGAACACAAGTTGTTGCGTACCCTGAATTTTTACAAACAAAAGGTTAGGAACTCAGTAGAAACTTGTAGTCATAATAAACCTAAAGGTCCCGACTTGCTTCATGAACTTTATTGCTTAAAAATAAACTATCCAAACTTGGGCAGTTTCTTGACATTTCTGGTGTTTATTTGTTAGTTGTTGTTATTTCATTTTATAGATTGTTTAAAACCACCCATTTTTTACGAAACAAATTGAATTACGAACGGAATTTGTTGAATGACCCAACTGCTAATATTTATTCATAGACTGCATCGACTGAAATGCGAATGTCTTCATTTGCAAAACATTTTCTTATTGGGGTTTTGTTTTTTCTGTAGTTAGTTGTTTCAAATAACACATAACATAATATCACGCCTGTAAGCCCCCAAGAGTTAGGCAGAGGTGTATGTACCTAATCGTACACCCACATTTCGCTAGTAGAGAGACGAGACTACGAGAACAAAGCACGTACCTTCAAAAATGTCGGGAGGACGAAGGAATTCTTATTAACAGTAATAATTTGCACTTCAATCGAGAGACCTTTCGTCTTTCGATAAATGGAATTCTTATAATATAAAAAGCAGTTCTTGAAGTAATGTGTATAAACGTTTTTTTTGGTGGAGTCCCTCTTCCTGATTATATATATGCTTAATGAATATTAAATGAAGAATAAATTGAGTCTTTTTGATCTGTAATGCTTGTACATAGAGATTTCAATTAACTGAAATGAGGCATTGTCTTTCATTATTTGGCGTTCTTCTGTAAGACGTAAGTAAGACCACGTTCACCAGTTTATAAATAGTCGGCCGAAAAAACGTATATTAACTCAAAAAACGAGTTATGTCCGACTCGTTACTGTTCCGGGGCCATGGCTTAGGCCCGCAGTAGTCGAGGCACCCGTGGCCGACGCCCGCGATTCGATAAATTTAATTCAAAGCAATTTTTGATCAAATGTACTGTCAGGCACAAAAATCATCATCATCTGCCTAGCCTTTTCCCAACTATGTTGGGGTCGGCTTCCAGTCTAAACGGATGCAGCTGAATACTAGTATTTTACATGGAGCGACTGCCTATCTGCCTACTCGTCATCAAAAAACAAAAGATCACGATTCGCAAAGACTTCAGCAGCCGACCGACTCACTGTTCTTTGTTTTTCAACGTGAACGTGGCATAAGGGCGATTATACCTACTGATGGTGGCTGTAAAGTTTCGACTATCGTCCATGTCTCACGACACGTCTCGCGAAAGACCGACACAGGACGAAGAGCAAGCGAGGATCTCGCACTCGCCTTATCTCGGAGGTTCTCGGCGAGAGTGTAAAGCCACCATTACATACCTCATTACCATTCATGTAATGTTACAGCCGATAATTTGATTAGTTATTCCGACCGAACGTGGCAAATTTGTAAATAAAAGCGTTTTTATGTGAGCTGAGCAATCAATATATTCGGAACTCAATGTGGCCGATGTGAATCGTGTGGAGTCAAAAAGTGTTTATATTCGAACGGTTACCCTCGAAACAAATAGCATGAGGGTCTTGAAGTTGAGACATGTCCTTTATCAGTAATTGTGTTTAGCTCTACCCTTTGTTATTGATACCATAAAGACACGATTTCTTGTGATGGTGGTCTATTCTGCGATTTGTCCTCATTTATATTAAGAGTAGAATAGCGACCGCCCCTGGTTCACACGGTGTCACCTATCGGGTCCAAATCTTTACCATGGCATCTTCTAAGCTAGAACCAACTATACACATTCACATTTTTTTTTAATCGGTTGGGTGGTTTCTGTGATTAGCGTGTACAAACATGTGTTACACGAGATTTTTTTATTAAGAAAAGGATACGTCGTATTCTTTTATTCAGGACTACCAGTATAGGTACGTCAAAAAAACTTGGTGCTTTTTGCAAGGTTTGCCTGGATAATCATGGAAGATAGTTAAAATGGTACTAATACCTAGGTATAAGTTAAATTGGTACTTATTATTACTATTCCTTTATTCATCTTTAAACAAATTTGTTATAATTTAAATATTAATTTAAAAAAAAACATAAAAATTAAAAAAATATATATATTATTTTATTTCCTTTATTCATTTATAAACAAATTTGTTACATTTTTAAATATTAATTAAAAAATATATAAAAAACATTTAAAAATATAAAAAATTGTAGCCCACCGGTATCGGGATCAGGATCCAAGCTACCGGCGGTCAGGGCTCCAGAGAGAGGAACCTCCTAACAATACGAGCCGTGTCCAGGAGTACCGCTTTCTGAATCAAGCCCTTGATCCAGCTGCCTAACGAGAGCCTCCTCAGGTATTGATCGAGGCTCTTGGCAATTAAGCCATGGGCTGATACGACTATCGGCACAATGATTGCTGAGTCCACTTCCCACATGTCAACAACCTCGCGAGCCACGTCAAGATACTTGATTTGTTTATCTTTCTCGGCTTTCACGAGGTTCTCATCATGCGGGACCGTTATGTCAACAATCATTGCGCGCCGCTCTGATCGATCCACCACCACTATATCAGGCTTATTGGCTACAATAGTCCTGTCAGTGATGATGGATTGATCCCAGTACAATGTGATACAGCCATTATCGAGAACTGGGTCGGGCACATACCTATAGTAAGGCACTTCCGATTCCATAAGGTTGTATTTTAGAGCAAGTTGCTGATGGATAATCCTGGCTACAAGGTTGTGTCTATGCAGGTACTCTCCGTTAGCTAGACGAGAACACCCGGAGATAATGTGACGGATTGATTCACCTGGACGGTGGCATGCCCGACATATGTCAACCATGCCATCCTTCACAATAAATCTCCGGTAGTTATTCGTCATCATAACTTCATCCATTATTGCACAGACAAAACCTTCGGTTTCTCCGAATAGGTCCCCGGAACGTAGCCATAGGCTACGGACGCTAGTTGGTCTACATCGGGCCCATGGAGAGCGCGGAAAAAGCGTCCGTGAAGCTCCTTACTCTGCCATACCTCCCTGCGATCGTTAGTGTCAAGCACTGGAGGTTTGCGCCAGTTCTCTTTAGCCAAGGAGAGCGGGGTGAGGCCCTTGTCCATCGTGACGACATCTCGATGCATTCCCACATCGGTTATTATTTTATTATTATTATAAGCCTATATTGTCCCACTGCAGAGCAAAGGCCTCCATTTCCTCCTTCCACATTTTGCGATCTAGTGTGATTGTAGGCCAATCCTTTGCGAAAGAGTCTAGCTCATCCCGCCATCTCCTTCTGGGCCTGCCGCGTTGTCGTTTCCTGCTACTTAGTAACCACTGAGTGGTAATGGTAAAATATTTATTTATTTTATTTATTTAAAATGGTACTTATACCTAGGTATAAGTTAAAATGGTACTTATACCTAGGTATATTTTACAATATAATTTATTAACTGCAATTCAACTACCTAACTGTAACTAGATCAGCACTATGTAGTCGATTCGTGACTTCAAGTCAATACGACTAGTAAGTGGTGAGCATCGTTGCCGAATTTAGATGAGAATTTGATCATTGGACGAAATTCCGACGTTTGAAGTCGTATTGAATCGACATACCATCGTATTTATAGTATGTACCTCATTTTCTTTGAAAGTCTTAAGTGAAATTCGTTAATACTTATGATCCAATTTTCCTTATAAGTAAGTGTTTTCCTTTAAGTGATAAACGGCAAATTAGGTTTTAAATGTGTTTGCTGGAAATTGTACATTACATTTATAAATCCCGAGATTGACGCTATTTGCTTCTTCGTCGTCGTGGGGATGGTTCTTATAATTTAGGTTAAATGAGCTTCGACCAGACTGATACCACTGACTTCGGACAGTTAAAAGTGCAGCTGGACTTAAACAGAGAGCAGGGCAAGAAGTGGAATATCGTTTGACCCCACAGATTCCTCATCAGATTAAGTCTATGAACCGATCTCGAAACTGTAGTAATTAAAATATATCTTCAGGGCATTAATCAGAGCATTTAAACTATCTACTTATTATACAGTACCAACATCGCTAATATCAAACGAGGCTTTTGAATATGTATAATTTTCCACGAATAAGCTATTTGTGCATAAACACGCACAAAGCAAAACAAAGCTTATATAAGTTTATGTATCACGTTGTTATTGCCCGTGGCTTCGCTCTAATTTAGTCGGAAATTATAACACGAGTACATGTTAAATATAGCCTTACACTGTAGCACCTTACACTATATAATATAATAATAAATAATAAATGTTTTATTTGCAACCCTTCTTACAATTGGTCTTATCATAGTGACTTAAAATAGGAGAATGGACATTGGATTACAATTTCATTGGGTACTGTAGCTAGGGCTTATATTAGGCAAATTAAGTAATAAGTAGCAAGCAGTGGTTCCTTCTTGGGGTCTTGTCAGCCGTTACAATGTTGAGTAGTAAGGTAAACAAAAATAAAAATTTGCAAACAAAGATGTAAAAATAATAAATGTAAAAGGGTTATCGAATAAGTTATCGAAAAGTGTATGGAAAAGGTGTTGCCATAAGTGTGCGTGAGTATTCGTGAATGTGTGAGTGTGTTTGGGTGGGGGTGTATATAGTGTGGGTGTGTGTGGAGGTGTTATGGGGAGCTGTAATCGGAGGTAACGTGTTATGTAATGCGTGAGAGTAATCTTTCAGTTTCGTCGTATGTCAAATTTAGTAAATAATTAGTAACTTTTCTTTTGAGGTTAAATTGGTTTAACGTGTGTATATTTATGGATTTGTTAAAGCTGTTATATTGTCGTGTCGCAAAGCTTGTTATAATTTGGGTATAGTTACAAATGGGTTTCCCGGTACGCCCTGTTCTATTTTAAGCATGTGGAAGAGAGGCATGTTTTCTGAGTATTGTGCGTAGGATGAAGAGTTTCCTTACAGAGAGACATTTGCAGTCTTTATATCGTGTCAGAGTTGCGTATCGACGAGGTTTGTGGGTCATGACTTTTAATAAAGCCCTTTGCGCTCTTTCGAGGCCCAACACCGGTTTTATCAGTGCCACCCCAAATGGGGATGCAGTAGGAGAGAATAGACTGGCACAAGGCAAGGTATACTAGTCTCATCGCGTCCATATCGGCTATATCGCGGACGTTTTTGAAAATGTAAATGAGTCGCCTCAGTCGAGTTTTCAATATTCCTAAATGCGTGTGCCAGTCCAGTCTTTCATCTATGTGAACACCCAGGTATTTGGTATTGGATACCAACGTAAGAGGGAGACATGTACATGGGAAGGATGAATTCTGACATACGTGTGCAGTTAAAGGAGATTCCGCGGCCCAGGGTGCAAATTTAGCGGTGATTCTAAAGGCAATTTCTTTTGTCTTTGAAATATTGAGGGTCAGCAAATTGACAGAAAGCCATGCCATTACTGTTCTATGTGAGGTTTCAGCGTTGAGTTTGGCCACTGTATTAGTGAGACAATTTTCTTTTCAACACACTTGCTCTTATAATGGCTCTAACTTCATCGCAATTAGGCACCTAATGACACCTGTTATCAAACTGTCACTTTTTCATTGCTATTGCTCACAAGTGAGTTATAGGTTTTTTTTTAATGGTTGAGGTGCTTGTTGCTTTGTTCCTAAAAAAGTTTCCATACAAAAAAGATCGTGTCCAATAGTACAAATAAATTAATGTACCTATTGCATGCTCATTTCATGCAACTTCGTATTTAAATAGATAATTTCAACTTGTACGTTTTTAACAAATACAACTTTCACTCAAATATAACTTTTGTTTTCTCTGTAATAAAGAAAACTTTGAATTCCCCATTTTGTACGTGGCGAAAACGCTATCCGCGAAAAACCAAAAAAAATAATAAACCTCATGAAAGTGAAACGGCGGGCTGTTTTTTAATAAAAACAAAATCTAAAAAAATGTGCTTGAAGAATAGAAATAATAACACAGCTTACGAAATTGTAAGTAATGACAAGAACAATAATATGTACATAAATACATAAGTTCTGAAGTGGTCGTTTTTAATTTTTCGGTGAATACCTACGAACGTGTTGCATGTAGAGTAACTACCCATTGCTTTCAAATTTCTTCTCAATCGATTGAAGTTCGAGTGAGTCCCGCTTACGATGCGATAGTAGCTAATGTGCTGCCAGACAATGATTTATTTGAATCCGATCAACGTGAATTTAATACATTGAAGTAGAATTGTGCCCGCAGCAAACTTTTTTCCGAAAATTTAGGTACCTACTAGCTAGTGTACTTAGTTATAAGGCGATTTTTATACGTTACCGCTCGTTCGTGCGGTTGGGCGGCGAACCGGGTCTCACGTCGCATTGGGTGGTATGAAATCCGTTGCAATGCCCAACAAACGTATCTACACCACCGACCCGTGCGGAAGAGCGGTGCCGTGTGGAAATCGCCTAAGAAACTCTCGTCCGCTAAAAGATTAGAAAAATAATAGAATATACCTACTAATCGTCCTCCATTAGGCATGAAAGTGGTAGTCTGAAAATCCTACAACCAGTCCTACCGCGCCATATCCAATAACTGGGTTGTAGAAAATAATCAAGTCGATAGTCACTAATAAAAACACTGCATCTGGTTAGACAGGAAGCTTAGCCTTGATTATTTTGAAACCAACGTCGTGAAGAAACCGGCAATCATAGTACCGAAAAATTTGGTAGGTATGGCACTTTTAAAAGGATATTTTTTATGTGGAATGATGTCCTGCAGGGCTATGACGTAAGTATCTCTGTTGAGTTGTTGACAGCTCGGAATGATAGTAACTGGGCTCAGTGTCTATCAAATAACTGCCAAAAGGTTAGTTTCGTGTTATGTATGACCAGTCGCGATCAAATATGACGTCATTGGTGCTCATCGTGGCTGTTAGTCACCGTAACTAATTTTGACAGACGCTTTCGTATCGATACTTCTAATATTGCGATTATGAAGTTGAAGTGGCTTTCGTGAAATGCGTTACACCGTACCCGGGCTATAAAGTGTGATATACGTAATACCAATATAATGACATTCTTGGTTGCAATCAAAGTTCGGTGTACAACCGAAGCTTGATAGTCACTGGGTATCAGAAAGATACGTAATGGCCCTGCTGAACACGTTTGTAACTGTTTGTGCGTCCATCTCTTCCACCCTGTATAACTCATCTGCCAAGTCATATCTCGATGCAGTGTTTATCGTAATAAACAGGAGATTGTGGCGACTGGTACTAAACGTTTACGAGCTTTCTGTATTGCATTGTATGAACTAATGAAATGCTTAACAGCTTCATTTTGGTCCGGTCGATAGCATTATCCCGTTCCATTTAGCTATTATATTATCTAGAAACCATTTTGTAACAAATCGATAGCTTTTACAATTTTGACGTGAGGTAAATAGTTCGGAAACGATTTGTATATTGGATGCCAATACATTATTCCAAATGTTGTTTATATTACTCAATGGAGTATTATTAGACCTGACATGTGACTTGAATTTTTTACAGCGATTTCACGCACTTTTTTCATTGTTTTGGTCCCAGATTGGCTAATGAATGAATGTTAAATGTAAACAGATTATTCGAAGATGCCATTGTTTTAATAGACTAAGGTCGTCACGATACTTCCGATGGTGTATATTAAGATAGGTTACATACATGATACAATAGAAAGAAAGAAAACATGTTTATTCGGCACATGCCGGCCGTAAAGGCACACAACAAAAAAATAAAAAAGTAAAAAACAAAAGAGTAAACTTAAAACTACACAATAAAAACTAACACTAACATCAGGCAATTGTTTTTGAAAGGTTGGGCAGAGTCATAGATGCGTATAGTAGGTACCTACTAAAGCATTCACATACATATTATATTAGTTTCATGTAAAAGGGTCTGGAAGGCGAGTCTATTATCATCAACCGGGCAGGGATTCAGACTTTGTGCTTCTACAGAGTTCTCAATGAAAAACTCAATAATATTATCCCGAATAAATGTTATGAGCGTCTGCTCACATCCTAACCCCGGGTTCGAACCTAGAACTAGACGTTACATAATATGTAGGTCAACTTACATACAATCACATTGGCAGTAGTGGCTTTATTGTAGTACATGTGTCCAAAACAGTTACCGAGGACTATGAACGTGTTTGGCAGTTTTGTACCTATTTTCGGTGACATGTATGTTCTATTTTGGATGCGAATCACAATAGATGTCCACAATGCAACCAAATCCCACTACAACACAGTTTCCCGGCAGTTTTACGAGCAGGAAACCTTGATGTATTCGAATGTTTATTTTGTTCGGGACTGGGAGCTAATATTATTACGGCAGATGATGTGTGTTCTCTGGTAACTCGATCACCGAGATTGTGATGTCACTGTTTTGAGAGTGATTTTCTTTTGAGACTTTTATTTCAGCTTTACTACATAATTTTCTATTAATTTTAACGAAGTAAGTTTATTTTTAACCGACTTCAAAAAGGAGGAGTTTATCTAACAATGTGGTTGTGGGATGTGGCCTTCTAGAAAGAATAAACAAGCTTTTAGATGAACAGAAATAAATCCTACACAAATAAACTATAT
This sequence comes from Xestia xanthographa, assembly GCA_905147715.2. Lineage (NCBI taxonomy): Eukaryota > Metazoa > Arthropoda > Insecta > Lepidoptera > Noctuidae > Xestia > Xestia xanthographa. The sequence continues at coordinate 15,185,458 of LR990655.1, read as the reverse complement.
GTTCAGTTATGTTGTCTAAATGGTCACGATAGTGTGTGACAGATACGGCGGGTCCTAATAAATTAGTTGTTGGATTAACGCAGTAAACAAGGCCGCCGTTGGTATACGTGATCAAATAAACCCTAACATTCAACACATATCATCAAGCCTAGTGTTACTCAGCTACTAGACCGTAATTCAAGCGTCAGTGGTAACTCAATGAGGATGTGAAGTGTGAACATTGTTTATCGCCTAAAGCTCTACGGAACTATGTCCGCATGACCCAACTCCGTGAGTTGGCTCGCAACAAAGGCTGTCCAAGTCGGTTCAAAGTCGGAATGCCTAACATTTTCCTGTCAACTTTCCTGTGTATGTTGAGCTAGGCTTTAAATTAAGAATACAAATAGATACAGTGTAATTATAAATCAATGAGAGGTTTTCCTTTTGAGTAATAAAAAAAAAATAGTGTCTAAGAACTCATGCGTCACATACGCTCGCTGACTGACACTTTCGTTTGCTTACGATTCCGAATACAACCATTACATCCAAGTGAAATGACGTGATTCAGTTCCTTGTAGTAACTTACCAAGTTCAGCGTCATCTATCCAGCGACTAGGGAAGAATTAAAAAAGAAAATCCCTCATTAACCCAGTCTGTAGTAGTCCACAGCCAAACATAAGCTGCCTCCAAGTTGCGCTTTAGTACTTGGGCCGGAGCCAAGAAGCAGATATTATTAAAGCAGAAAAGTCAAAGCGGCATTTCGTGTCTTAAAAGGCCACACGTGTTTACACTCTTTTTTTTGGGATCGAAAATATTTGTCTGGCTGCAATAAATCGAATGCTCGGCCTCTAAGTATTACATAAGATTTAAAACCCAAATGGTCAGTCGTTTGTGGGCGATAGATAGTTCGCCATTTTGCCAAAATTTCAAGGGTGAATGGTGATTTATGTAATTATTTTTGCGCCCTGGCGTGACGCGTTGGAGCAGACAACTCTTTGAGTGAAGAGCGTCAATCAGAAAACGCGGCGTGGCTCGCTCAGCCCGGTGAACCGATAAGCTGAAGTATCTCAACTTCTAAAGGCTCAGTTTAATGAATTAAACGAATGTAGCGTTTATTGGATACTAGCGTTTGCCCGCGGCTTCGACTACATATAGGTTGGAAATAATCCTATATTTTATCAGCGATATAATCGCCCAACTTGTAATAAGCTTGCTTACATAGTGTGCGTTTGATGCATGTTTTAAATTTCGTCTCATTCAGTTCAAGAATAATGGAGCGTACTACCAGGATCAACAGTTTTCTATGTCCTAACCAAAGTCATGTTATGTTAAATCCGTCCAGGCGTAAGTCGTGAAAGGAAAACATACAAACAGAAATATCGACAGACCTACAGACAGACAGGGCAATTGCGCATTTATAACACTAGTACGGAATTTCAAAGTATTTTGAAGCACAATCTTTCTCGAAAACCAGTATCCGATTTCCAAGTATGTGGCCCTCATGTAGGGTTGCCACCTTTATTTTGAACAAATATAGTAGGTATTTTTCCCAAAAAAAAACTGCGAAAATATAGTACTTTTGGGAAATTCAGGAAAAAAACAGTACACATTTATTTTTAAATATTATGTATTTTTCCATATTATATTCATATTTGTTAATGCTCTTCGCTTTGGCCATCAATGATCTAAACATCTTCTTTGCACTATTGGTAGTCGAACTTCCATTCGCTCTTAGACTTTTGAAGCCTTTTATTTATTTTTAACTTTTTCTTGGGTGTCGGGCAAAAACCATCATCACTTCCATGTTTTTTTTTTGTGGCAGAAAATAAACACGTGTACATAAAAATCGGGCGGCATTCATCGACAAATTATTGACAGTTTGACGTTTTGTTGCCGCGAATGCGTTTCGTTCTGAAATTCCCCGTGCAGCGCTGTTTTATTTATTTATTTATTTATTTGGTACACCAACAGCAATACATACTAAGAATTAATGTGAAACAATGAAAATAACATAAAAGTGCTGGTATGTATGCCTATTATAGGTATACGCAGCATTCACCATAGGACAACAATATATAATTTTTCAAATCTTAATAATAAAATTTGAATACAATATACTTAAAAGAAAATTTACTTAATACTAAATAAAGTGATATGAATTATGATGATATTATACATAATTATGCATTATGAGTGTGTTATGAGTGTGATATCTAAAGAATTACATTTTTTGTTAAAATCAAATTCAAAATCAATCAAAATCAAAGCATTTATTTCAAGTAGGCCAGTTACAGGCACTTTTGAATTGTCGAAACAAATATGAAAATTAAATGTAGCTACAGTCCCAGACACAAGACATAAAAACTGTGAAAGTACTGTAGTTGCCCATTCCCTAGCGTAGATCTCTATGGAGAAGAATGGGCAAGAAACTCCATGGACACTCTTTTAAATCAGAATATTTTTACAAAATCTTGGTTACATCATTCATGTTGAGATGGTACATTATGTGAGAACAATGTAGCAAGATGTGCACGTTAAAGGTGTCCATAGTAAAAACAAAACAAAAACAATTCAAAAATTAAATTATTAAATTCAAATAAGCCGTGGCAACCAAGAGCTGACCAGTCCCAACTGACAGCGCTCGTTCACGAACATGACGCATGTATCAGCACCATTCAACTCAACCATTTTGAAGGGAACTAAATGATCCGACACACGCGTCACCATCAGCGAGACATTTGAGTGAGCATGACATATCTCCTAATCGCCACGGCCATTCAAGTCAAGGAAAAAATGTAGGTTTCTAGCGACTGATAGCATTCTAGTACATAGCACTCACACAATATGCGATATGCGGCTATATGCGGCTATATAATAATAAAGATATTGAATTTATACAATGCAAAGATAGTTGTACAATCTTCAGCAGCTCCAACAATACAATTAGTGCTATCCATTAATGCGCCCCTGTCCTTGTGGAGCAGGACCGGCATTGAGCCAAGCATTTTTATCAGCGATATAGTCGTCCAATTTGTAATATGCTTGCTTACAAAGTGTGCGTTGAATACATGTTTTAAATTTTGTTTCATTCAGCTCAAGAATGCTTTGTGGAATTTTATTATAGCATCTCAAACAGTACCCCATGAAAGATGAGTCTACTTTAGCGAGTCTGAAGCCTGGCTGAACTAATTGGTCCCTATTTCTAGTACTGTAATTGTGTCTGTCACCTCTTTTACCAAAAAGATGTAGATTCTTTCTTACGTACATTATGTTTTCGTAGATGTATTGACAATGTACAGTCATGATGTTTATTTCCATAAACAGTTCCCTCAGAGAATCGCGCCTACGAAGATTGTATATGGCTCTGATGGCTCTTTTTTGCAGAATAAATATAGACTCAATGTCAGCAGCCCGTCCCCATAACAAAATGCCATAAGACATTATACTATGAAAGTAACTAAAATAGACCAATCTAGCAGTATCTACATCAGTAAATTGACGGATTTTTCTAATAGCATATGCTGCCGAACTTAGCCGCCCCGCCAGAGATGTTAAATGAGAACCCCATTGTAGCCTTGAATCAAGCGTAATCCCCAGGAAAACCGTTTTATCTACGAATTCAAGTTTCTCTTTATTCAGTACTATATCACAATCGCTACTTTTAACATTCGGTAAAGCAAATCTTATGCATTTCGTTTTTTTTTCATTTAGTACTAAATTATTTGCTGTGAACCAATTATGGACTTGAAGTAGGGCATTATTCACGTCATCTAAATTTTGGGCCCGTCTATTGATCTTAAAAATTAGGGAAGTGTCATCGGCAAATAACACCATATTTTGAGGTTGGTTTTTCAGTAAATAGGGTAGATCATTTATATATACTAAAAAGAGGAAAGGACCCAATATTGAGCCTTGCGGAACCCCCATTTTTACTTTTAAACCCTGTGAATTAACACCATTTATTTGAACATATTGTTGTCTATCACTCAAATAAGATTTTAACAAACTAAGTGCAAGTTTACCTAGTCCGTAATGCTCAAGTTTCAAAAGCAATGTGTCGTGATTTACACAATCAAATGCTTTGGAGAGATCACAAAATATTCCTACAGCGTCTTGGGACTCTTCCCACGCCGTAAATATGTGCTTTATTAAGGTTACACCGGCGTCAGTTGTACAACGTCCCTTGGTGAAACCATACTGTTGATCGTGTAAGATTCTATTGGTGTTAAAATGATTGACCATTTGATTAAGCATTATCTTTTCGAACACCTTGCTAAAAACTGGCAACACGGATACAGGCCTATAATTATTTGTATCTTTACTATCACCGGATTTGAAAAGAGGTATGACTTTACTGTATTTCATTAAATCAGGGAAAACTCCTTGGTCTACGCACAAATTAAAAATTAAAGCTAAGTATGGAGCTATAGTCTCAAGTATGGATGTACAAACTTTGATAGACATTCCCCATAGATCTTCAGTCAGTTTGATTTTTATTTGCCGAAAAGCTTTAATAACTATCATCGGGTTTATGTGTTTAAATTTAAATTCAGCCTGGCATCCAGACACATTCGCCTTTAGTAAACCAATTGAGACTTCAGGAGAGGAATTTAGAGCCTCCGTAGTTTTTAACGGTATATCGGTAAAGAAATTTAGGACCACATGCTGTATCTAATGTGTAGCTAGTATTACGTGTTTTCTTCCTGTTAGTCTCGCTATTTATGACTTTCCAAACTGTCTTTATTTTATTTTCTGCTGTTTTGATCTTGTTGCTAATGTGCAAGGCTTTGGCAACCTTGCATGTATCTCTAAAAAATTTTGAATATTTAGCAACATATTTGTTAAAAGTTTCAGTGTTCATATAAGGCTTAAGGCCATAAAGCTCAAATAGTGTTTCCCTACTTTTTCTGATACCTCTAGTTGCCCAATCACTAAATATAAATTTAGGGCAAATACTTTTTGTCTTCTTTTCAAAAGTTTTGTTGAATTCAGTGTGAACTATTGAAAAGAAATGATCATAAAATTGATTTATATTAATATCGTCATGGCTCATAACACTTAATTTGTTCTGTAGGGAAATATTATACCTATTTAATTTGTTAGAAGTTATGGGTCTAAATTTAATCTGAATTTTTTGCAATGGTGTATTACACCTAAAAGTTACAGTTTGTCCGCTATGGTCAGACGGCAGACAATTAACTATGGCTTTATCTAAGTAATCACAATCGCAGAAAAAATTATCTATACAAGTAGCAGAAGATGGAGTGACTCTAGTAGGTTCTATAAAAGTGTTGGTCAAGTCAAATGACTTAAAAATATTTAATAACCGACTGCTATTTGAATTTTCTTCTAAAATATTGATGTTAAAATCACCACAAATAATTATAGATTTATTACTGGCTGCAAGTTTTGCCAGGACATCTTCCATTATTGACTCAAATAAGGAAAAGTTTTGATAGTTTGGGGGTCTGTACACACACACAATAACATGCTTATCTAGCTCAACACAGGACAGTTCGACGCAATGTTCAGCCGAGAGACCTATTATGTCGTTACGTTGCTTATATCTTAAACAATTTTTTACAAAAATTAAGGAACCTCCACGAAGCATAGTTTTACGGTTATAGCAGCTACCCACCATATAGTTCTCATAATTAATAAGCATTTGGTAATCCTTAAGCCAATGTTCAGTAAAACAAATAATGTCAAACTTACTATTTTCTAAAAACAATTCTATTTCTAATAATTTTGAAGAAATGCCTTGGATATTTTGGTGGAATAATTTTAAAGTGTTCTGCTGAGGCCCTTTTTTACTAGCTAATTGAGTGCAAGAAGATACCTTGCTGTTGGTAGGTTTAACAATATTGTTAATGGCACCTTCTGTTGTCTGACTTTCTAGTTTAAATTAAAATTAATATCTGGAGAGAGCCCCGAGACTCCCGTGCCATCGCCAGACAACAAGATCCTATCACTAATATACCCTAATTGAGAATTTTCCACGGTGACATATGGATCCTCCTCAGTATAATGTTTGTAAACATCAATAGCACTAATGCTATATTTATTTAAGGTCACCACCTGTTCATTAGTATTATTACTAATAGTCGCAGTATTTACAATATAACTAAACTTAGACATACTACTTATGTCTGTGTGAATATTATAAGCTAATAGCCGAGCTATTTTGTGTCTACAACTAATAGGTAGATACACTTTACCCCGGGTCGAACTAAGTTTATCAACAAAAGTGTTGATATCAAGAAATATAAGTTTGTCACTGTAGTGACCTGCTAAAAAATGTAAATGTCTATTTAACAAGTGAATATAATTGTTTTTTCTGTTACATAAATTTTCAAAATATGGAAAAGCGCACAATATTATTTTATTACAATTTAATTTCAACAACTCTGAGACACAATCAGTGATGTCTTCCTTTTTAATCTTTGCACTATTACCAACACATATAGTAATGGTGGTACTAGGATCACAAACAGTCTTAGTTACAGATGCCATAATCTGTTTGTAGTTTGACCCTGGCATACAATTGTTTTGGGTACAATAACTCAGGTTATTACTAATTAATTTACCTAGCCCCCTACCTATACTATCAGAGAACATAACTGAATGATTACAGTTACGACTAATAGGAGAAACAAAATTACCATTATCAGGCAGACTATCATGCAACTCAGGCTGTACTACGTGCAGGGACCGTACAACCCCGCTTAAGGGTTAAGCCTTTTGACAGGGTAACTCGTACATGGGGTAGCTCATATCGCAGTGTTACCTTTTGTTCGAGTTACATGCTCGAAACCCAGCGAAATGGGTAACAGTTTCATTATGGTAACCACTTGAAGGGGTTGACCCCTTCAATGACTTAAGCCAGTGAAGAGGTTATCTTCACGAAAAGCTTTTTTTTCGGGTTACCCTGACTTACCTTATAAACTTAAGCTGCATGTAGGTGGGGGATACTTGCACCCGAGCGGCGCGCGGGGCCTCATATTATTACTAATGTGACAACAAGAGTGACGACAAAATAAAGATAAGCGCGAGGTAAAATTGTTAATATTTAGGATGAATAAGTAAGTAGTAGTATTAGTACTTACCTACGATAAACAACTTAACAAGTATAAACCCTTACCTTCATGGCATTGCCACATAAATTGCATTTGAGTGAATATCAAAGCAGTAAATTTTACGTGTCCACGTTGAGAATCTCGGTGTAAAATGATAGTATGTTTCTAAATTATTTTTTACTAAACGTTATTTGGTGCAACTAAGGCCACATTTTTATTGTTTCTATGTGTTAATAAATAATCAAGAAAAAAAAAATCGCCGTTAAATTCAAGTTTGGTAGCTTGTCCTAGTTCCATATTTTAATAATATTGCCTTCACCAAAGTAACAATTTAAGGTACAATAAAAAATAAACAATTTCCTTAGTTTATGCATACGACACAATCATTATCTAAAAACAATTAAACCATATTAGAAAAACTAATTTAAAAGCACAGGACACTCGATCAAAGTTTGTCCAAGCCAAACTCAAAATTTTGGTGGCACTTTTTAACTTAATAAAACATGAAGTTTCGTGCGTGTGCGACGTCGTGTTTTTTTTTATTTCGCACCTCTCAGTCGTGCGCTGGACGACACAGGCCCGTAACAGGTGTGTGATTAGTGCTGCGATTACCCGATAAAAACGTAAGTATTCATCTTGGGTGGCACGGGGGACAAGAATTGTTTAATTTTGGTGGATTGGTTTTGCTGTTCATTATAACGTGTTTTAATAGTAAGCTACCGTTATAGCTAGTGATTTGGGTAAAGCATAAATCATTGATATTAATTTAAATGTAACTTAAAACCCCTGTTTTTAAAGATTTTTTTTTATGCCTGGTTCCAATTTTGGTGGCTTTGGTGGCGTTTTCACGTACTGTTTGTACATATATAGCCAGTTTTTACGTTGCCAGGCAGTTTCATTAGCAAACAAATAAATGTTATGTAGGTACTTGGCAGTAAGTAAGACCTATTATTAAAAGGGTAGCATGCTAAAGATGAAGTTTCTTACTTTTATTTTGTTGCTTTTTAGAAAGCCAATACAGACTAATTAAAAGAGGCTGCATAAAAAGAGAATGGATGAAAGAAGAAGAAAAAAAACAAGAATAATGTTTCATCATCAGCCTACACGGCACGCCACTCAACTTGATTCTCAGCAACTCTCATCCAGTTGTTACCAGACACCCAGTGAAAATTGTCACTCCATTCACTCGAGTTAGCGGGCATCCCACCTTACGTTTGCCAATTCGCGCTCTCTACTCTAGAACACGTCTACCCCAACGGTCATCGGTTCTACGGCTAAATGACCGATCCATTGTCACTTCAGCTTACTTATTCTGTGAGCTATGTTTACAACTCTGGTTCTCTGTTCACCTCGTTCGGGAGACCCACCCCACCTTTTTTTTTCGAATGGGAAATCATCAAATGACTCCGCCCGCTCTGGGCGAAGCAGGAGGGAGGGTCAGACTTTTACTGATTAAAACCCATCCATGTTCCTTCATCGCCCTTTGTGTTCCGGGGCCACGGTATCTCTTTCGAACAGTCCCGCAACCCCGGCAGGTATCGGTCCTTGTGGACCCCTTCCTTTTGCTGACTCTCTTCGAGGCGCGCGTGGAACACGAACGCGCCGTCGACACGGCCTGTCGTCATGAGACGGACGGATTGCGAGCTAGCCCATAGCCCGCCGTCCACAGGCCCGAGACCCACCCCATCTCAGAGAGACTTTAGCACAGCCCGTTCCATAGCTTGCTGAGCGACCTTGAATTTATGGACCAGCCGTACCGTGAGTGTCCACGTTTCGACCCCGTAAGTCATGACAGGCAGGAGAATATCTCGATAAATTTTTGAGATATTTTAGTTTAAAGCGTGGTGTGGCCACCAAAATTGAAAATCGCCCACCAAAATTGAAAATGCCCACCAACATTGAAAATCAGTGGCACCAAAATTGAATATGCATTGCATGTACTGTATATCTCGACCTGATCCCGATTCCAAAACCACCTTAACCCGTCCTTTCACAGAAGACCTGTGTGAAGATTCAGCCTAGATGAAATCGAGGCAGCTCTTACAGAGCTCAAAATTGGAAAAGCCCCTGGATGGGATAACGACAGAGCTCCTGCAAGCGGGAGGAAGGCCTGCATTAAGAGAGCTTCAGGAGCTTTTCAACTCGGTCCTGTTTTTCTGGGAGAACTCCAGAAGCGTGCAGAAGGGGCGTGGTCGTTCATTTCTTTAAGAAGGGAAACAAGACCCTATTAAATAATTACAGACCCATATCGCTCCTTAGCCACGTGTATAAGCTGTTTTCAAGAGTCGTCACGAATCGTCTAGCGACGACTTCCAGCCGCCGGAGCAGACCAGGTTTTGAGCAGGATGCAGCACCATAGACCACATTCACACTATGCGGCAGAACGTACACAAATCCAAAGAGTATAATCGGCCGCTGTCTTGCGTTTGTGGACTATTAGAAGGCTTCGTTTGACTGTCGAGACCTGATCAGTTCTGAAGTCTTCCCAGAATTATTTTTGACAGTGGCGGTCCTCTCGAGGTTGTGCGAGAATATTTATATCTCGGGCAAAATCTGAAGTTTGGTAAGAACAACTTTGAGACTCACAGAAGAATTCAGCTGGGCTGGGCAGCATTTGGAAAACTTCGTCCGGTGTTCTCGTCGCGTTTCTATAGTGCCTAAAGACGGAAAGTCTTCTACTAGCCCGTCCTGCCTGTCATGACCTACGGGGTCGAAACGTGGACACTCACGGTACGGCTGGTCCATAAATTCAAGGTCACTCAGCAAGCTATGGAACGGGCTGTGTTAAAGTCTCTCTGAGGTGGGGTGGGTCTCGGGCCTGTGGACGGTGGGCTATGGGCTAGCTCGCAGTCCGTCCGTCTTATGACGACAGGCCGTGTCGACGGCGCGTTCGTGTTCCACGCGCGCCTCAAAGAGAATCAGCAAAAGGAAGGGGTCCGCAAGGACCGATACCTGCCGGGGTTGCGGGACTGTTCGAAAGAGATACCGTGGCCCCGGACGGAACACAAAGGGCGATGAAGGAAAATGGATGGGTTTTAGTCAGTAAAAGTCTGACACTCCCTCCTGCTCCGCCCAGAGCGGGAGGAGTCATTTGATGATTTCCCATTCGAAAAAAAAAGGTGGGGTGGGTCTCCCGAACGAGGTGAACAGAAAACCAGAGTTGTAAACATAGCTCACAGAATAAGTAAGCTGAAGTGACAATGGATCGGTCATTTGGCCGTAGAACCGATGACCGTGAGAGTTGACGTGTTCTAGAGTAGAGACCGCGAATTGGCAAACGTAAGGTGGGATGCCCTCTAACTCGAGTGACTGGAGTGACAATTTTCACAGGGTGTCTGGTAGCAACTGGATGAGAGTTGCTGAGAATCGAGTTGAGTGGCGTGCTGTGTAGGCTGATGATAAAACATTATTCTTGTTTTTCTTCTTCTTTCATCCATTCTCTTTTTAAGCAGCCTCTTTTAATTAGTCTGTATTGGCTTTCTAAAAAGCAACAAAATAAAAGTAAGAAACTTCATCTTTAGCATGCTACCCTTCTAATAATAGGTCTTACTTACTGCCAAGTACCTACATAACATTTATTTGTTTGCTAATGAAACTGCCTGGCAACGTAAAAACTGGCTATATATGTACAAACAATACGTGAAAACGCCACCAAAGCCATCAAAATTGGAACCAGGCATAAAAAAATCTTTAAAAACAGGGGTTTTAAGTTACATTTAAATTAATATAAATGATTTATGTGTTGCCCAAATCACTAGCTATAACGTGTAGCTTACTATTAAAACACGTCATAATCAACAGCAAAACCAATCCACCAAAATTAAACAATTCTTGTGCCCCGTGCCACCCAAGATGAATACTTACGTTTTTATCGGGTAATCGCAGCACTACTCACACACCTGTTACGGGCAAGTCCAGCGCACGACCGAGAGGTGCGAAATAAAAAAAAACATGACGTCGCACACGCACGAAACTTCATGTTACTTATAGTAAGTTAAAAAGTGCCACCAAAATTTTGAGTTTGGCATGGACAAACTTTGATCGAGTGCTTTTAAATTGGTATTTCTAATATGGTTAATTGTTTTTAGATAATGATTGTGTCGTATGCATAAACTAAGGAAATGGTTTATTTTTTATTGTACCTTAAATTGTTACTTTGGTGAACGCAATTTTATCAAAATATGGAACTAGGACAAGCCACCAAACTTGAATTTTATATCGGTGTATTAATATCGGTGTACAGCATCTCACCTCAACTGTGGAATTTTATTTAAAAAAAAAAACTGTTCCTAGATTTTGTAAAAAATTGTAAAAGTTTATTCCTAATACCATAAATTTGTCGGAGTTATGGTTAAAAAGTTATAAGGGTAATAACAACCCTTATAACTTTTTAACCATAACTTTGATGAACGCAATCTTGACATATTTAAAAAAAAAAAAAACGCCATGGCCACGCGGTCGAAACGCACACTATTACTAGAACACGCAAACAAAATACTGCATTCCGATTTCCGTAGTTCCGTCTGAGTTCAGAATCAAATGACGAATTAAGGGAATAAACAAGTTTGGACACGAAAAAAGAAATATGATTACAATATTAAAGCGCGTGCGACAAGCAAAATTGCACTGTAAAATCATAAAAACAATAATCATTATTCCATGTTTACAAGTCGCTCGGTACACGCCACAAAGGCGCCGCCGGGCGGTGAGATGTCACGTGCGGTCGTGGTTAGGCAATTTTCAAACTAATGTCGATTACAAAGAGTGCTTATTACAATGTCTTGGGTTGGAATGACTTACCTTGTTACAGTGTTACAGGGTATTGAAAGGGTAACCCGTTCGGAAGGGCTAACATTGCACCCGTTCGAGGGTGTAACATGTATCATAGGGTTTATTTTTTAAGCGCTTAAAAAAACCCCTTCAAAAACCCTTTCAACGAGTATCCGGACGGTCCCTGACTACGTGTGAAATGGTTGCGCAGTTGTAAATGTGTTGAGTTGACAGAAATTAGTTATTTAAAGGTACCTAAATTAGTGCTCTCCCGTACCTCAGAAACTGATCTTCTAAACTTGTTAAGGGAAACGTTTTGAAATACGGCTGTTGCTGCTGCTACGGCTGTTGCGGCTGCTGCTATTGCTGTGTTGATTAAGGGATAAAAATATAGTATTTTTCGTACTATATTATTTTTCTATAATTACAGTACAATTGACTGAAATATAGTACGATACTATATTATATTATAGTACGGGTGGCAACCCTACCCTCATGTGTCAGCCTCGAGCTGTGCAAAGATACCTAGTAATAACTGCGCTAACAATGCAGAGTCGAATCATCCATAAAGCGACCTTGGGGAGAAAAGCAGTGGAATCGTGCTACTGTGCACCGCGAAGTTGTTACAGGACACAACTTGGTTTCCCTTGGGACGTTCCAAAGGCAAATCAGGGTACCAGAGAGATCCCAAAACCGTTTGTAGAATACCGAAGAGAATCACAGCGGTTTAAGTTGATGGAAGTCCGGAATTCGTCGTGTTCCCCAGGCCATACCTATATCCGGAGATACAACATGGGGTTTCTAAAAGTTGTCAGTAGGTAAAGTAACCTGGGACTGGGTCACGCTTATTCTCTTTGCAAAGAAAGTGTTACCTGGTAACCAAGACTATTTCAGTTTTAGATATTCACAGGGTACAAAATTTTACATAAACGGTATCCCACGCAGACGCTAAATCAAACTTCAATAAACAATTTAAATTGTTTTATTTATTTATTTTATTCATAGCGTGAAATAAGTTTTCTTTAACAAATTGATGTTTTGTTTTATCTTTAATTGTTAAACTTTGTGTATTATTTTAAGAAATTAACTTTTTCGAAGTTATTGACCCTGAAATTATGCCGAAACAATTTATTGTTTTAGCGAAACTGTAAAAATTTACTTTGTAACAATGATTTCTTTGGAATTTGGTTTGTTGCCTTGGCGATAGTAAATACGTTTTTCATTTATACGAAGAAAAAACAGAAATATTTCTTGGTCTATTTGAGATGTTTCATTAATATTTATTAATTTCACAAAAGTTTTAGCCGAAAACAAAGTAGGTAACAACTTGGCGAAATATTTTAATATTTTCTTTGTTGGTACAAGGAGTCTTTGTTTTGTTGTACAAGTTTGTTATCATATTGTCCAAATTGCTTGACTTTAAAATACAGCTGCTTTTCGGCAATTCCACGATTAGTTTAACATTTTCCAGCGTTTGTTCTGTTTAGAAAGTTCAAAAATTTTTGTTTAATAATTTATACTTTGACGTGGAATTCGGTTTTTCCATTTCAAGGTAGAAGACTAGCTGAATTGGTGCCTAACTTAATTTTCATAGCGTCAAAAAAAAAAAAGTTTTTCTATCCATGGTTGTAGAGTATTCAAACGACATTCCTGTAAATAATGGAATTGAATATACAGCGTAAAAGTTTTAATAAAATACTTTTTCATCCCTTCTATTCGAAAAGTGTCGTTTTGTTCCCCTTTTAGCGGGAGCAAAGTAGCTCTTTTCTCCACTAGACTTTTTAGCGGGCAGTAATGAGATTTGAATTTCGAACATGAATCGTTCATTGAAATCGAACGAAAATTGTATAAATTACTGGCTGTAAGTGTTTTTTGTACGGTGCGGGGGTCAGCACCCGCATTGTACAATAGTAGATTGTATCATAAGGGAGCAAAATAATATTTTTACGGCGAGGGCGCTTTTTTGAATCCAGAGTGAAGTGAGGGATTCTAGAGTACCTCACTACGCTCGGGATTCTTTAATAGAATCCTGAACGTAGCGAGGGATTCAAAGTACGTCGCCCGAGGCAAAAATATATTTTGCGCCCGAGTGATACACTCTACTTTTCATCACCCACTATGAGAAAATAAAAGGCGCCTTATAATTTTAACCGACTTCAAAGGAGGAGGTTAGACTGTTTTTTTATGTATTTACACCGATAACGCTGATATTTATGAGCCGATTGACGTTATTATTCTTTAGTTTGATGCGGAATAGTTGCCATTTGGTCCTATAAAAATTTAACATAGTTTGGCCCAGTAGTTTTCATTTTATGAACAGTTTTACTTCAGTCGTGTGGTCTAATTTCAACATGTAAAATAAATTCGTATATTTGGATAGGATATTACAACTAAAAATATAAAAATAAGAAAAACTTTTTTGCAAAAAATAAAATCGATATCACAAAACACAAAAACGTTAAAAATAAATTTAGTTTCAGAAGTCGGTGACAAAGAAAAACTTCTTCTGAAGAAAAAAAAGACTTCTGAAGATCTAAAGTTATTTTTCACTTTATTGTGTTTTTTATTCAGTCACTTGAAGAAATCATTTTTCAAAACATAACCATGAATTTCTAACAATTCATGAAAATCGACGAAAACGCGGTATGTAGTTCGCGCGTTTTTAATTTGATTTCTTTTTTTATTCAGCCAGCGCGGCGGCGGCGCGACTATGGGCCGTCGTAACCAAAGACCTTGTTTTAAGTATAAGGTCTTTGGTCGTAACAGACAGTCTTTATTCAAACAATATTTGCGTTCGATTTCTTTCGGCGCTGAACACTAAGATACACTTAAAGTACTTACGGGATAATATCCGTGGTTTTCCATATTGATGAGCTCCCGATATTTCGACGCTGTTGCAAGCATCATGATCGCGGGAATACTGAAGAGGTATGCGGGTGAGGCGAAAATTATTATTATGAGCAGACAAATCTGTCTACCCTCTTTCTTAGTCTTTTATTACGCGCACTAACTACTAACTACACTAACTAAATCGCGACAAAACAAGATTTGAAAATTCAAGATTTGATTTGAAGATTTGATTTGATTTTTTTTCTTTTTGAATTTGGAACATCTATAAAGAGGATTAAAAACTCATTACTGCCCGCTAAAAGTTTATTATAGAAAACACCACCTTTGGGTGCACTTAAAGGCGAACCAAGTCGTCCTTTTCGAATAGGTGGGAGTAAAAATATTAAATTAAGAGCTGCAGATAGTTCGCCCATACCGTTGTCACCGCGCTCTTCTACATCAAAGGAACCTTTTCCTGAGCACCAGCCAGATACTGAGATTACAAACACTTAAAATACTGGATGACTTTTTTATCACTTTCCAAAAAAAATGGGTATGTTCGGTGAATGGAGTAGAAGCTTAAGGCATACCTAGCTTTGTTTTTCTTTATTTCACAGTTTAGAAAAGAATTGATCCATCATCAAAAAACGCTACAAATTTCAAGTAAACTTTTCATATTAGAACAAAGAAAGAGAAATTAAAAAACAAAAAATGTAAAATATCGAATTTCAAATCAAACGAAAAAATATATGTATTTTTTTAAAATTACGAAATAAAAAATAAGAAAACTAAGTGTGGCATTTGCTTCTACTCCGTACACCTATTATATCCATTTTATTTTGAAACAGATAAAAATGTCATTCTGTATAAATAAATCCACAACTATATCAATCCCAAATAAAACACACACAGTGACAATACATTTTCAAAATTTCGCCAGTGTATTAAATATAAATATAAATTTGTAATTGACCTTTTTTACATTCATGTCATTTTTTTAATTAAACTTATTCATTAATTACTTAAAAGTGTCTCTTATTTATTTTCTCATAGAACGAGATGAAAAGTAGAGTATATGAATCGGGAGCAAACATATTTTTCCCTCAGGCGATGTACTTTGAATCCCTCGCTACGCTCAGGATTCTATTCTAGAATCCCTCGCTATGCTCGGGATTCTATTCTAGAATACTTCGCTTCGCTCTGGAATCAAAATAGCGCCCTCGCCGTAAAAATACTATTTTGCTCCCTTGTCATACAATCTACTATTATTACTTTTTAATCGAAATCGATTACCGTGACGTGTGTCATACATAATAACTATATTGATATTAATTGGAAACAGGTTCGAGAAAACTCGTTATTGGCACGTTTGATGGCAATTAAACGTTCACTTATTAGATTATCAAGTTGGTATGACTCAGACGGATACTCTGAAATATAACGATGCTAAAAGTTTCAGAATTGTACCTAATTAGATACATTCAGAATCCAGCTCGTGGATAAATAATAACAGCCGCTCGGGTCGATCTTTAGTTTAAGCCGTGCTTTTCTTTTTGCTTTGTCATTTGTAGATTTTTGACAGTCGTTACAGGTAGTCAGTGGCCCAAAAAGTTTGACAACCAGTCTTACCAAGGGGTCTTAACCAGTCTTATCCAGTATTACCCAGTACTAACTGGATTGTGGAGGTCAGATATGTACCTAGTCGCTCCATGTAAAATACTGGTATTCAGCTGCATCCGGTTAGACTGGAAGCCGAGCCTAACATAGTTGGGAAAAGGCTAGGCAGATGATGAATTAGAACATGTAGACTTCTCAACTTATCAACTTAGTTCTGTTTATGAGAATCATTATTTATTAGCGTAAATACCTATAATAAGTAACCAAATTAAAGAGCATAAAACGTTTTTCAACAAATTTGCTCAAAAATAGTAGATTTTACATCAAGTGCACAAAACGAACCATTTTTATAATAATGTCGAGTAATGAATAATGATAATAGTCTGATAGTAATGTCGAAGATAAAATGGTTTTATGAACGAGTTATAAACTCTGCTTTTCACTTCGATTGCGAGGAAATAGTAGTATAACATAACATTTCTTTAATTAAAATTCAAAGTAAAATTAGTACTGTTTTGAATACTGAAGGAAATTGTTTTTCCCGGCATAACGCCGCTTTTTTTTTTTTTAAATCTTACGACATTGATATTAGGCTTGGGCTGCAGACCTATACAGCCTACTATTAAATTAATTACATAATAATAATTAATTAAATAACCTACCGTACTTGAATTTAAATTTTAATGTCTTTTATGTCTTAAAAAACAGGCAAATAAATTAAAGTAAATATTATAAAATAACAAATTCTATCTCTGAACTTCTTATTGTGTTTGGCTATATGGCTCATTTTCTTTGCCTTAATATAGATACATTTATGAGTAGATACCTTAATGCACTTGTGCTCAAAATTCAAATTTTGGGCAGCCTATATCCTGCACAAATAAGCACTTTCAGAGCATGAGAAGTCAAAATGCATTTACGAAGCCTGTATACATTGTTCGAAAGTTAAAAATTATGCACCATACAACGGAACGTGCGGTAAAATAGGAACTCTCACAGTACTATCGAGGACGCTCCCGCCTGACCACCACTAAGCTTGTTTTTGCTTGCACTCGCAACATAGAAACGCTCTCTAGCCCCGCCCCGTTGACTTTGTATAGAAATAATGAATGAAAAAATACCGAACCGGCCGAGCGCACTGACGACGCACGCCAATCGAGAGTTATTGTTATTTTCCGCGCCAAAGTTGAGGCTTTCCTAATAGGTCCAAACTTAAAGGGGGCGTGGCTCGGCGCCTCCGCATGTTTTAACCGAAAAAAAACTAAAATGGTCAGGCGGAAAAGACCCCGACTGTACCTATTTTACCGCATACCCCGTTGTATAGCACCGTGCGTATTCTTTAGGGTTCTTTTTTAATTTACATAAAAATATTATAAGAATTCCACCAAGGAGTTTCACATTACGAGAATAAATAAGCTGACTGATCGAACTTCCTTGGAAGCGGTTTTGCTCAATACGTTTGTCTCAATTTAATACTAAAGGAGACGAAACTAGGTACTAAAAGAGTAAATGAGATGAAAGATGTAGTTCTAATTTTCGCCACGTGCATGTGGCGCCATTTGCAAATTCGCGCCATTTTCACAATGATATTCTAATAAACAGATATGTTATACACCTACAAAACCACCGAAAAAATTGTGCCGCGGGGGAGAGCCAGCTCACATACACGCAGTGACACAGAATAAAGGAAAAACAGGCCAATTGGCCCGTTTTCGAGTCTTCACAATTGCGCGCTTACAACATATCTGTTTAATAGAACATCATTGCATTTTCATATTAGAAACGTCATAGTTATTTATGATACTAGTGCAGTAAGTTGGATTTTACAAAGGAGTAGACGAATGTAAGCCCGAGACGAAGTCGAGGGCTTACCATAGTCACGAGTTTGTAAATACCAATTTCTGCACGTGTGTCATACAATGTTTTTCAACACATTTGCTAGAAAACAGTACAATATTGTAATGAAACAAACTTTTCAGATAATGATTGACTATTTCTTTGAGTCTTCCATGCTATAAAATTATTATAAATCATTGATTAGCGCTCTCGCAACAATCTATGACGTTTCTAATATGAAAATGGCGCGAATTCGCAAATGGCGCCACATGCACGTGGCGAAAATTAGAACTACATTTTTCGTCTCATTTACTCTTCAGTTTTAAAGTGAAACAAACGTATTGAGCAAAAGCGCTTCCAAGGAGGTTTGATCAGTCAGCTTATTTATTCTCATAATGTGAAACTCCTTGGTAGAATTCTTATAATACTTTTTAACACCCTTGCTCGTAAAGCTGATGTAATTCCACCGCCCGGTTTTAAATATGTACAGCGGGTCATAAAAAACGCGTGTGTTACCAAAGCAAATAGTTCAAATTTCGAACTAATCGCCACGCGGCGCCAGTCAGTAGGCAGCGCTAGCGCGCTGTTAAAATGGCGGGAAAGCAACAGTGTGCATTCACGGATTGAGTTTATTTAAAATAAAAAAATAAAAAACAGTTTATTCGGTAATTTAAAAACTTGGTTGCATGCTCTAGCGTCTTTGCCAACATTTTCACGCAGCCACGGCAGAAAATAATCCTCGCGCCATTTTTCTCAAATTTACTTTTCTTTGTACTTGTATTGTGAAATGTTTTTTTTTTCTGTTTCCTCGCAATGTGTTAAAAAACGTCGTACGATATACGTGCGTATTGGTTATAACATGCTCGGTTCAATTACGCCCTCGCCTTCGGCTCGGGCTGAAATTCCGCCTCGCATGTTATAACCATCTTAACGCACTAATATCGTAATGTGCTATTTTTGGAAATTAAAAAAAAAAAACGTAAAGAATACGCACGGTGCTATATAAGATGGAATGCGGTCAAATAGGTACTTAGGTGAGAGTACCTATTTTTTAACACCCTTGCTCGTAAAGCTGATTTAATTCCACCGGTTTTAAATATTTAAAGTGGGTCATAAAAAACGCGTGTGTTACCAAAGTAAATAGTTAAGTTATAGTCCATACAAATTCCATAACAGTATTATTTGCCATTTCAAATATGGAACTGATCGCCGCCGCACGACTCCAGCTAGTGAGCAGCGCGCTGTTGCTATTCAAATTTAGAACTAATCGCCGCGCGGCGCCAGTCATTAGGCAGCGCTAGCGCGCTGTTAAAATGGCGGGAAAGCAACAGTGTGCATTCACAGAGTGAGTTTATTTAAAATAAAAATAAAACAGTTTATTCGGTAATTTAAAAACTTGGCTGCATGCTCTAGCGTCTTTGACAACATTTTCACGCAGCCACGGCAGAAAATAATCCTCGCGCCATTTTTCTCAAATTTTATTTTCTTTGTACTTGTATTGTGAAATGTTTTTTTTTTTCTGTTTCCTCGCAAATGTGTTAGAAAACGTCGTACGATATACGTGCGTATTGGTTATAACACGCTCGGCTAAATTACACCCTCGCCTTCGGCTCGGGCTGAAATTCCGCCTCGGATGTTATAACCATCTTAACGCACTAATATCGTAATGTACTATTACCGCACGTTCCGTTGTATGGTGCGAAATTTTCAACTTTCGAACAATGTATACAGGCTCCGTAAATGCAGTTTTTGAGCAAATGTGTTGAAAATAACTATTTTTATTAAAAGACTTGGTTATAACAGGAACTACTTACTAGATCTCGTTCAAACCAATTTTAAATTTTCATGGTAATTAATGTACATCATATATTTTTTAGTTTTATCATTCTCTCATTTTAGAAGTAACAGAGACACACACATTTTACCACTTTGGAAGTGTCTCTCGCGTAAACTATTCAGTGTAGAAAAAAATGATATTAGGAACCTCAATATTATTTTTGAAGACCTATCCATAGATACCCCACGTATGGGTTTGATGAAAAAAAAAATTGAGTTTCAGTGCTTAGTATGGGGAACCCCCAAAATTTGTTGTTTATTTTTTTTCTATTTTTATGTGTTTCACAGAATACATCTACCTACTTACTAAGTTTCAATAGCATAGTTCTTATAGTTTCGGAAAAAAGTGGCTGTGACATACGGACGGACAGACAGACATGACGAATCAATAAGGGTTCCGTTTTTTGCTAAAATCTAAAGGTTATAATAATCAAAACTTCACTCACTCAATACTTGTTTCCTGAAAATATTTCTTCATACTTTCATCAGCTCTGAGTCGAAATAGATTAGAAAGCACTCGATCCTTCCACATGCCTCAGGGAATTTTAATTATTGAGCAATTTTTATACTACCTGTTTTTTTTGAAGTGAAAACTTCTTTAGGCGCGTTGAGCACTTTTTGGGTGAAGGAAAAACATTGAACTCATTGTCACGTAACGTAACGTAACGTAACGTGCGGTCACGCTTCGTAGCCGTTCGTAGCATCTGCTACGGCGTAGCACCACATAGGCATGCGCGGGGCATTACCAGTGCTACGACTGGGGCGTGGCCTGTGTATTTTTTGTTTTCACTTCTATCGGCAGTCCTCAAAGACTGCTCCGATTGTTTTTGGGTTCCGTACGCGAAGGGTAACCAACGGGATCCTATTACTAAGCCCCCTCTATCCATCCGTCTGTCAGCGGGCTGTATCTCATGATCCGAAATAAGTAGACAGTTCAACTTTTCACAGAATGTGTATTTCTGTTGCCTAACAACAAATAATAAAACAAAAAATAAATTTAAGGGAGCTCCCCCTACTACGATGGTACGGAGCCCGTCATGCGCATGTCCGTTTCGAACTTGGCTGGTTTTTTTTATATTACGGGCTTTTTTTTAAAGGATTTAGTAGCAACTGAAAATGTGATTGATTGCGTTTGGTGAGCCTATTTCCAGGCAAATCAAGCCACCGGTAATATCTCGGTAAATGCACGTTACTGACATTTTGTAATAGGAAATCCAATCAAACAATTACCGGAAAGGGAATCAAACAGGAGTTTTTAGCACTTAAGAGCCTATACTACCTCAGATTAGCAACTCTATTTGTGGTGGTTCAAAGTTCGTTTGTAATAATGTTAGAATAACGTTCTAATCAGCTTGCACTACAAAGCGGTTGTTACGTCAGTCACTGCGGCCGAATAGTGCGAAATGAGTGGTTTTTTTTTTGGAAAAAATAAAAAACATAAGACCTGCTTTATAGTTAAGTTCAGTTAGTATGCAAAGTTTCATGATCTTATTTGAAGTACTTTTTGAATACCAGCGGTTTATTGTTCGATTTGGAGGTAACTTTGGGATTTTTTTCTATCGAGAAAATTTTATTTATTTATTTTTATTGGTTCACCAACAATTGTTTGCACAGGTTGTATGCTAAAAGTAACATGCAAAAATGTAAATGCAACAGTGCAACAATCACTTAAAGGTAAACTCCGCATGCATAAAGAAGTTGTACAATTTATAATATTAACCT
This sequence comes from Xestia xanthographa, assembly GCA_905147715.2. Lineage (NCBI taxonomy): Eukaryota > Metazoa > Arthropoda > Insecta > Lepidoptera > Noctuidae > Xestia > Xestia xanthographa. Next base: position 15,163,793 of record LR990655.1, on the reverse strand, counting down.
AGTTAAACAAAAATACTAATCTAAAGACCTAAATAATTAATATAATAACATTAAGGAAGTTATGATCTACTTAAATATATTCTCTCTTATAATTGAAAACAATGAAATTAAAAATGAAAAATAAAACTATTTAGCAAGGTGCTTATAAAAATTGGCTTTCAATTTGCCCAAACTTTCAAAGTGCAAATCAATTTGATCACTGCAGCTATTCACAACCTTGCATAATCTTGCATGGGGGAATTGGCGCCTAGAACTGTTCTTCTCTGCGGCGGGCAGAGTGGTGTAATTGCACTGTGAGGAATTCTCGAGGGGGCACGGAAATTAAAATTTATGAAATCGTTTTTTCGCCAAACATATTAAGACCTAACATTAATTCTCAACTTTACCTTATATTTATTTCAAAATTAATGCTGCAGTATTTTAGGCGTAACGGAGGATCATGCTAAGCCATTTGAGGTAGTATAGGCCCATAATATGCAAGGTTTAACTAATTTATTAATTCTACTAAGTAGCTTATTTCCGCAACTACGGTCGCGTGGAGTTCCGTAATTGTTCACGGGATCGTACTACCAAGATAAAAACTATCCAATGTGTTAAAAACTATCTGTGTGGTTTCATCTAAACCCGTTCAGTAGTTTTGTGTGAAAGAGTAACAAACTTCCATACATCCACGTAGGAAGTAGGATTATGTCCAGTGTGATCCAATAAATGGTACAATAACCATTCCGTTATAAATCTCATATAGTACGGTCAGTATGCGTGTTTCTCGTAATTAGTAAACCTCAATTTTTCAATTAATTTAATCGAAAGCAAAATGAAAAGCAATTTGATTGATGTACACGAAGCGTAAAGTATTATACCATTTGGTTTCCATGATACGCATAATTGCGTATCATGGAAACCAGAGCCTTGTTGCGTAATATGTAGGTTAGGGACGGAAATAAATGATTTTAACTGTTCAATAATGTTAACAGCTTTTATCAAATTTTATTTTGAACCAAACAAATCTACTTGGGGATAAGCGATTCTTTTTTAATGTTAGAATATGAGAGTATTTCAGTTACGTTGCCAAGTTTTTGATAGACTACAGAGCTTTTTGTTCGTGAACTTATACACTACAATTTTTGAAGTTTATTTAGTGACCTACTATAATATGTAGACTAGATCTCATATGAGGACGTCGTGACTGAATAATAACAGCCGTTCAGATCAATTTTCAGGTTAAGCTGCACTTACCTAGGTTGGTCTGTGGATGGGTGACCATCCATTACAAACCGAGTTTCCTCCGTGCGTCGGTAAGCACGTTAAGCCCTTTGGTCTTGGGTGTCATTTGTAGATCATGGACGGTCGTTACAGGTAGCGTTTTGGCCCGAAATTCTGATAACCAGTGTTACCAAGGGGTATCCTAATACCCAGTATACTAACTGGGTCGTAGAGGTCAGATAGGCAGTCGCTCTATGTAAAATACTGGTATACAGCTGCATTCAGTTAGACTGGAAGCCGACCAACATAGTTGACTAAAGTGAAGTGATCGAGTGAAGTGTATTTTACTAACTTAGTTTTAAGTTTATACACTAACACACTTTGTACTATTATGATATACTAGCGGACGTCCCGCGGTTTCACCTGCGTAGTTCCCGTTCCCGTGGGAGTACGGGGATAAAATATAGCCTATGTTACTCAGGGTGAATGTAGCTTTCTAATGGTGAAAGAGTTTTTGAAATCGGTTAATTACTTCCGGAGATTACCCCCTACATACAAACTTACAAACAAATGTTACCTCTTTATAATATGGATCATTCCCACTAGTTCTACTACACAGTTCTACGGTAGAGGATTAGTATAGATATAGATAATTATGTTAGTCTGTAAGGTATTTATCTATGGGCCAAATTAGCCTGAAAATAAAGGATTTATTATTATTATTAAAGGTTATTAAAGGCAGTGGTGATGATGATCTTAGTGGCATGAATGGCAATGATGAAACTTACGAAATTGAAAATGTAATTCCATGGCAGATTTTTTTGTTTTAAAACACAGAATTTATTCATTTTCTTTATCATGCACATTATTAGTTAAAAGGTTCAGGTTTATACAGCCTCATCACGAAGCCGTCAACCAAGTATTCTGTATATCAAACTAAGTAACTTTACGCAAAAATTATTGGTGGGAAACGACTTTTTTTTATGGGGAGAAAAATCATGTTTTGTGGTAGATCTCAATGTAACGCACTCAAAACATTGTGCCAAAAATCTTACAAAAAAACTTGTCCAAAAAGTTGGAACTTTGACCCCCAATATCTCCGTAACTAGAAGGTAGGTATGGTGTAGAACAAAAGAATGATCGAAATGACAGAGAGAACAAGTGCCTTTCGGCTTCGTTAAAAGGTGTTTTACACCATTTATGTGTACACAGGCGGGTTTTCTAACAGCAAAGCTAACTAAGGGATAAATAAATGTGTCATTCATAAGCTAACTTTCAGTGCTTTTCTCCAACTAGTCTACTCGACCAAATTAATCTAGAGTTTGTGAGAAAGTTGGACGTAATTTGTGAGATGATTTGGGCTCTGCGGGATGTTGCTTTCGGACACAGTTAGCTCCTTGCCTATATCGTCAGTACCATAGTCCCTAACTTAGATTAGCTGTTCCTTAATTAAATTACATATCAAATCATTAATCTTTGACAAGCGACAGCGACCTACCTCCACATTTTACAAATGAGTTGTTGACGCTGTTCATACCTACTTGTACAGCGGGTCTAAAATGGCCGCTATAGCAGAATCTACGCAGAATCTTAGCACGAATCACGTTAAAAAAATTAAATTCTTAAAATGGACTTTATGTCAATAGTCATAAAGTCCATTTTAAGAATTTTAAATTTTTAACGTGATTCACGAAACGATTCTGCTAAAGCGGCCATTTTAGACCCCCAGAACGTGTTAAGTACATTACAGTAGATAGTCCACACGTTCTAACAGATAATTATGCACACACATGGTCTTCAAAATTACTTATATGGTTTCTAAGTAGCACAGTTAAGTTGTGAAGTGTAACAAGATAGCAAATAATGACATAACCGAACATAAAGAGTAAATGGTTTGTTCGACAAAAATGTATGTTTACTTTTGATCAATGATTGAATGTTGATTTTTAATGTAAGAATGTTAGTGTTGTGTATTGTTAGTGTTAAGAAAACAGCGTTAATTATTTTGAGCCCCAAATAAATAATAATCACGGATAATATCCATCCCGTAAGTGACAGTTAAGTTTTGTAAAATAGTATTGTATGACAAGGGAGCAAAACAGTATTTTACGGCGAGGGCGCTTTTTTCCCTCGCTATGTTCAGGATTCTACTGAAGAATCCCTCGCTACGTTCGGGATTCTACTGTAGAATCCCTCACTTCGCTCTGGATTCAAAGTATGTCACCCGAGCCAAATAGTAGATTATGCACCGAGGGGCTAAAGTTGTGTCTTATGTCACGGGCGACATGTTGAATCTCGAGCGCAATGAAGGATTCGGGATTTAACTTCCGAGCGCAGCGAGGGAGTTAAGAGTTTAACTCACGAGCGAAGCGAGGGAGTTAATACAAGAATCCTGAATGCAGCGAGGGATTCAAGCTAGCCCAAGGCAAAGACACCTTTAACCCAGAGGAGGATACTCTACTTTTTACACCTACTGTGAGAAAATAATAGCCAGAGTACGAAAAACAAAGTATTTATTAAATAAACAAACAGTAAGAATAATTAACTAATGTTACAGCCAATCACTATTACGGTATTACGGAGCGGTACGGTGTTTGTTATTATTAATGCCAGTTTTAATGTTATTCCATTCCTTTTAAAAAATGGTTCGTGGTTATCTAATTATTCTTACAATATTATGTCTTCGAAAACATGGCAACGATATGAAGAAGCAGTCGTTATGATTTTGTAGGAAATCGAGAATATCATCCACGCGTAGTAAGGGTATCAAGAATAGCTTTCCTCTTTCTGGCACCAAAGGGTGTTTGTTAGTACTATACTGCCAATTTAGCTGAGCATGTGAGATTCCAAATTCAAATGACATTATTGACCAGCGGGTCATAATGAAATCCAGTACAACATTATTGACCGGCTGTGCCCCCGGCCACTAATGACTCACTTTAGGTTAAGGTTGCTTGACATATAATTTGACATTTTCGAGCAGGTGGTGTGAAAAATATATTTTTCATTACTCATACTCTGAAAGTAGGTCTGAAGTTGCCTGAGGAGCGGGTTGAAAGTAATACTTTTCAGCCCTAGGGAGAATCGTTTTCAACTGACAGCTGTCAAATTATTAAAAAAAAAATGGTTCACTTTTCTATTGAACCATGTTCCAACTTTCTATACAGCCACGATGTAAAATTGAAATAACATAAAGTTATGTATTAATTAAAGAATATATATATTTTAAATATCTTTATTATAATTAAGTTTCAACTATTTCTTTAAAATAACATAGATTTGGGAAAAAATCGAAATATTTACCATTTTTCGATGATGAAAATGAAAAATAGGTATTGGCTGAATAGCTGGCCGGCCACAGAAAAAAAAAGCAAAATAGGTGGGAAAGCGGTAATAGGGTAGATGACACCATAAAACAATAATTCCAAGACACCTTTCTCTAAAAAAACACTTTATTTTGGGCCTGAAAACCCGATTTATTTTCAATTAATTGCCAAATTCGATTTTTAGTTTGAAATCAATTAAATAGTCGAGTCATTGAGTTGAATAAACAGTGACGTCACAGTAGGCTATTGCCATACAAAGTCTATTAGAGAACCGCGTTTTGACAGCTCTTAAAAAGTATCCAAGTACCCCATTCCAATTCCGATCTTCATTAGTTTTTTTGAGTTGTATGTTTTTTTTTTACTTTCCTTGTATTCGTAATGAAAAGCACAGTGTTTACCTCGGGTTAAAGACTTATTTAGTCCCTCGAACTATTAGCGCCCTCGCTTCGCTCGGGCACCAAACCCCGTCTCGGGACTAAATAAGTTACTTTCACCCCTAGGGTAACAATGTACTATTGCGCCCGAGGGATAAACTCTATGAGAAAATAAAAAGTGCCTCATAATTTATTCACTGTCACTTGAAGAACTCATTTTTCAAAATAAAACCATGAATTTCTAATAATCCGTAAAAATTTACGAAAACGCGGGCTGTAGTTCGCGCGTTTTTAATTTGATTTCTTTTTTTTATTCAGCCTTCGGGCGGGACTACGGGCCGTCGTACCAGCCAGTCTTTACTCAAACAATATTTGCGTTCGATTTCTTTGGCGCTGAACACTAAGATGTTCCAAATTCAAAAAGTGCGCGGCAAATATAATGAGGGATTTTCTTTTTAGCTCTTCCCTAGTCGCTGGATAGATGGCGCTAGGAGTAAGTATGATAATGCAAGGAACGGAACCTAAAAAAACTGATTTTAACAAAGTGCGAGAAATGTTGGTTATATTCAGAAGGTTAAGCAACTGAAAGTGTCAGTCAACGAGAGTATGTGACGTGACACAATGTTTTTTTTTCAAGCGTTTTGGCTTTGGCATAGTAAGTTCAACGCCATCTATAGAGTTCTTGGAAACCAAGTTTTTTTTTAAAACCTCAAAAGGAAAACCTCTCATTGCGGCGCACTTATAAAGAGGAATACAAGCTCATTACTGCCCGCTAAAAGTTTCTTATAGAAAACACCACCTTTGGGTGCACTTAAAGGCGAACCAAGTCGTCCTTTTCGAATAGGTGGGATGAAAAGGTAGTTTTCATCATCATCTGCCTTTCCCCAACTATGTGGGCGTCGGCTTTCAGTCTACCCGGATGCAGCTGGATACCAGTATTTTACATGGAGCGACTGCCTATCTGACCTCCACAACCCAGTTAGTACTGGGTAATACGATACCCCGTGGTAAGACTGGCTGTCAGACTTTTTGGTCCACTGACCTGTACGACTGTCAAAGATCTACAAATGACAGCCGGGACCAACGGCTTAACGTGCTTTCCGAGGCACGGAGGAAATTCGGTATGTAAGGGTGGTCACCCATCCACGGACCAACCTAGACAAACAGGCTTAACCTAAAGATCGACCCAAGCGGCTGTTACTATTTAGCCACGAGCTCGTCATAAAAAAGTAGTTTTCATTTAAAAATATAACATTTTTAATTTTTAAATAGCTCAAGTAAGACAACCACTAAATTATTATTAATGATAGTCGGAATCGCGTCTATTAGTAACTCATGTTCGAGATTAGTCTCAAGTCGGAGTCTCTCCTGTCTCGGGTGTAGACAATTTTCAAGAAATAACAGGGTGGGTGTCATATGGTAATTGGTCTATTTTCTACATCACGACTAAACAGTTGCCTGAAACTTTAATATATTTTGCCAAGCAGGAACCTACGTGTTTCAATTATATCTCGCCTGAGAACCTAGACAATATGGTTTCTTTCGGATCAACATAATTGACATAAGATTTTGGTACTTACCTTAATCCCCAGCTCATGTAAGAGTATTAAGACCCATACGATTTTTATTTTCCATCATTGTTTTCGCTAAAAGAATGTCGCTTTCTCTAGGCCGTAAGATGGTAAACTATGTGATCGATCTTGCTGCACCAGTGACTCTGAAGAAGCCTATCCAATCGAACAAAACCATTTGCAAATAAATTAGAAAATTAAAATTAAATTGGAACTAACTTAGGTAATATTTCATACATTTTTATTAAGGTGGAAGCGCCAGGGTGAAATTTAGGAAAAAGTCAAACGTGATTTTAATGATTATAATTCTGTAAACATATACAGAGTTCTGTATGGTGTCGGTTCTGTATGGTGTCGGACGTAAAGACCACGCACGCACCATCCCATATCTTCCCGTGGGTGTCGAAAGAGGCGACTAAGGGACTTACCAGAGAATGGGCAGCAGCGTTCTCTGTGCTTTTGTAACAACCGCACTGCGATCGCCAACCCGCCTGCCAAGCGTGGCGATTATGGCAAAAACCCCCCTTCGGGGGAGGCCCATGTCCAGCAGTGGACGTCTTTCGGCTGAAATAGTAATAGTAGTAGTAGTAAACATATACGTGTTACGGTTGCGAATCATATTTTAATCAACATACAGCCCGATACTCACCTGCAAATTACAAAAAACGTAAGAAAATTTGGATTTCGCGGACTACACTAGCGCTTCCCCCTTAAATACCTGAGTTTAATGAATACGGCTAAAGATTTTAAGTATTAACGACCCGCTGGCCTATTGCCAAACAATACTGTAAGGTGCTTGTCCGTTGACATACTTTACAGAAAATATTAATATGCATTTTTATCACTTCAGAATTAAAAAATATATGCGTAATTACGAAGGTATTTTAGGTACTTTAGTAGTAAAATTGCTTCAAGATTTATATAAAGGGACGTACAAAATTTATGTAAATAAGTATATTGCCTACAAATTCTGCATAACTGCCAATAAACGTCTTCCGCGAAATGGCCTCCCTCGCCTACTGATAAATCAAACGAGTTTGGGGATCAGCAAGCCAAATAACCAACCCAGTACTGGAATTACGTATATATAGATCTAGTATATTGTTTTGGTATAGTCATAAACACGTGTTCTTCTTAGGTGTCTGCCTACTCCCATTAGGTAAAGGCGTGAGTATGTGATGTTGTTATGAACAAAGTATTTTAGAACGCATGTGCTTATGAAATAAGTCTAATCTCAAAGTTGCAACCGAAATTCTACGAGAAAATCGCGTTAGAATTCTGCCAAGTATAAACATGTTAGAGCTCCTGCGACTGTACTTACATCCATGAGGATCATATATATACCTACGACTAGTTGCTAAGATAATAGTGTCGGTGTCGATTCTGTTGTGAACAAACTAAACTTAATTAAGGCTATTGCTATCTTTTTCTCTCTAATAAAAGAGAAAGAGACGGACGTAATTTAGAGATTAGAGCTGTCAAATTTAATTACTCTAACTTAGTTCATAGATATAGCCTTCCTTTTTCGCACTGCCTTTTAGTAAAAGATAGCAATAGCCTAAATTAAGTTTAATTTGTGCACAACAGAATCGACACCAATGAATATTTACTTTTCTCCTGTCTTAGTTTGATGCGGAAAATCATGGCGGAAGGCTTAGTTACATTTATTAGGGTGCGTTTAACTCCACTAACCAACAACTTATTGACGATTAGGCGCGGTAAACCAACTAAATATTGCAGTACGTGGCCTGACCCTGCCAGCCCGCATCTTGTTGCCTCAGTAAACAGCTCCCCTGTAAGTGCAGAGCGCGCAGAATAACAATAAGTGAAACGATACTCTTACTAGGTACTTTCCTATACAGTCAACATCAAAGGCTTTAAAAAACAGCCCCTTTTATGCAGATTTCTTGTATCAGCTTGTTTATTGAAAAGAAAGCTGATGCTGCCTTTCGAAAAATACGAAGTGGGTTTCCAGTTTTTTGCCAAAACGATAATTCAGTTGAGTGAAAATGTGCTAAATTAGTAACGATTATTGGTATTCAATCTTAATTTTCATCTAAAAGCTTTCATGGCGTTAACGCTGTACTGAAATACTATTTGTACTTACATAAGAAAGCCTATTAATTAGGTTAAACAACCGCTTACGAAAGATCCAAATCAGGTAGCTATACAAAAACTCTTTCATGCTTGCCTGCCTACGGGTATACACTTTATATAATACACTTCAGGACCCCGAATAGCTTTTTTTTTCACAGACTCTGTTCTCCTAAATGAAATAGACAGCGGGATACAATGCCTCCTAAGATTTCTGCAAGGTATTTTGGGATTAAATTTGCTAAGCAACTTGGATTTACTTGGCTTCATCAAATTGTTAGCAAAAGGAAATAATTTTCTTTCAATTTTCGATGACACTCGAGCAAATTTCAACAAAGGCTTGCAATAAATTGTGTCGGAGCCCAAATTAGTTCTACTAATGGGCGGTTAAAGATGAGTTTTGGAATTATGTCACGCAGAACTTGTAACTGTCGCAAGTTACGAGACTCGATGCTGTAATAGATTATTCTTGGCTACCTAAATCGAACGTGTGCCCCAAGTAAATGTGTGTTCGTTCAACTACATAAGCGCCTATAAAGTGGCTGATTTATGGTGTTATCATAGTTGTTCTGTTTCTCTATTCAAATTAGGGTGCAACCAGTCGTGATAGCTTGTACACTGCTGTTTTTATATCCACACGCCATGTGTTGTAATAAAGGCCGTGAAGACTACACTGTAACAAACCGTAATGGCAGTTTATTTTAGGAAAATGTTATTGAGGCTATCGATTGGGATTTACGGAAAATTGCTCATTGCGTATTAATGATTCGTGCGATCTCTGCTTGAGTATTATAGGGTCGATAAAATAGATATTGATGGAATAACGATAGGCTAGATTGCTAGAGCAATATTGTAATCTAATACTGGCATTATGTAGGTCGTGGGTGTAGGATAGTACCTTTTGGGATTTAGATAGTTTATGTGAAGTAGTTTACTCAAAGGGGGTACATAGCAACGTGATCGAGTAAACTATGGGACATGCTCCTTATACCTACCAAATATTTACGTATCAATAAAGAAAAATAACGAAACAATATAAGTTTTTCTTTGAAGTGGGAGTATGATTGTACATACACGGAACTGCGAGTCCTTTGATTCTAATTCAATTTATTACAATGATATATTATTAAAAAGAAAATATGAAAGTTTGTTCAGTTCTTTGTATTTGAAGACGAGGCTTGGATACGTTATGTAAAAATGCTGTACGTCTACATAATAGTACATAGATCGCGTGAAATACTTTGAAATGAACGTCATAATTGGGATATGAATTTCTTTGAAACAAATGTACTGCATTCAAAATGCAAGTGAAAAACAAGACTTTAAAATATGAATACTAACAACTAACATACATACGTCTTTTCCCAACGGTAGGCAAAAACAGTGGTTTTTGCTTACCGTGGAACGTCACCTGCTACGATCAAAAAACCGGCCAAGTGCGGGTAAGACTCGCGTATGAAGGCAAGCACGTATCCAAACTTTTGGTTCCGGGGGGGGGGGGGGGACAAACATTGAAACAACCATGTGAACTGTGTAAAAATCGCTGTAATCACTGTTCCTACTATGTTTTACGTACTTTGCAGTGGTTTTATTATGATCCCGTTTATTTTCAGGTAGATTTCGGGGGGATAAATCCCAACTATCGCCCCTCTGTATACCTACGTGCCTGCATGAAGGGTTCCGTACCATCGTAGTAAGGAGCCCCCTTTAACTTTTAATTTACTTTTTGTTGTTATAGCGGCAACAGAAGTACATATTATCATCATCATCATTATCTCTGTTTTTATTTATTGTTATCAGTGTTACTTTCTAACACAATCAAATACTTATAATACTTACATTCTTCTATAACCGAACTCACAAAAACACATAGTTATAGTTATATACTACATGTTAATTTACTCGTTATATATTTATTTGTATTTACTTATACATTTTGTTGAAACTGTTTTATTTTATTTTATTTTATTTATTAAGGGACAATAAACAGCTACAATATGTGTTTAAACAGAGTAAAAATAATACAAAACATTAACAATAACGACCACTCACTCCACATGTGTGTCCGTTTTCCGTTACTTACCTACCCCCTCAAGGTTCATTGGAAGACCAGCATCACACAGCATCACCTGTCTGGCATGAATGCTGAAATGGACCTATTTGGCGCAGCCCTGAGGCACACAGCACATACTATGTTTTCTCCTTATCCTATCTTTTTTTATGTGTGAGTGTTTTAATAACTGACGTCAGATAAATATTTTTCTTTCTTTCTTTTCTTTCTTTTCTTTCTTTTCTTTCTTTTCTTTCTTTTCTTTCTTTTCTTTCTTTTCTTTCTTTTCTTTCTTTTCTTTCTTTTCTTTCTTTTCTTTCTTTTCTTTCTTTTCTTTCTTTTCTTTCTTTTCTTTCTTTTCTTTCTTTTCTTTCTTTTCTTTCTTTTCTTTCTTTTCTATCTTTTCTTTCTTTTTTTTTCTTTCTTTTCTTTCTTTATATTCTGTGAAAACTTCAACTGTCTACCTATTACGGATCATCAGATACAGCCCGCTAACAGATAGGCGGTCGGACGGACAGCGGAGGGCTTAGTAATAGGGTCCCGTTGGTTACCCTTCGGGTACGGAACTCTACAGATTATTTATATTAATATACTAAAGTAAAGATAAAATAAACTAAAAGGTACAGGAAAATATAAAAGTACATAAGAACCTAAATAAATTGGGATTAGGTCAGTTGATGAGAAACGTATTGAGAACGGGAAGTAATTACCTATTTAATGACTTCTCCGTCGTTATGAGTTGTATCCATTGACGGGGTACAGTCATGGGCACTGTATTGCCCGAGAAGTTGCCGCCTAAGTAGGTAGTGTACATGCTTATTGATTGTCATTTTATAAAAAAAAAAACAGCAAGTTAAAATTAGACTGGCCATGTTTATCGCATACTAGAGATCAACCACAATGTGGGTTTCCGGAAAATGTCCGGCGAAGTCGTGGTAGTCCTAGGCAAAGATGGCGGAACGAATTTGACTTCTGCTTTCAAGATTGGTCCAAACTAGCTCAAAATAGAGAGTTGTGGAAAAGAGAAAGAGAATCATTTGACCTGCAGTCGGACGAATAGACTGAAAATGAAATAAATTAAAATATGTAATATTGACTATGGTATTTTAGAGCACCTACTGTTTTGAGACAGCTTGATATCCAAACCACTGATTATTTTTCGCGCTTGCAACAGCATCAAAATATCGGGAGCTCAAAATAAACAATAATCACGGAAGATATCCCGTAAGTGACATTTAAAGTTCAGGTTGATATTTAACGAGAAAATCGCTTTTGAATTTTGCTAAGTGTACTTATTAATACATTTTTGTGATCGTGACTGTCCTACCTAAACCTCACTTCATCTTCGGTGAAGCCGCTTTCATGCCTGTTCAATTCCTTCGCTGAAAGTTTTGCAAGATTCAGGTGAATCTTCTAATCAAGCTTTCTTGTTCACGTTCAGATATGAACGGCACGTCCACACTATTCTACTGCTATATTAATGTCATTTGTATTAGGATACAGACGTTTTAATTTTGGCGTCCATATCATTTGTTAGGGACATATATCATGATGGGACCTTGTTTCTATTTAGGCATAATACTGCCTGACTATCTTTATTTTTCTATTGTCTATGTCGGATTATCGATTCTCTTTATTGACCTCCTTTATAGGAAATCTATTGACCCTCCCCCGTAGGTAAGCAAACAGTGCCGCACGATAGAGCGAATTTAACGATTCAAATCTTTGGTTAAAATGATTTGGTCCCACACGTAATTAGGGCGCACTACAGCAAAATACTGAAATCTGTTTTGTCTTATGTCAAAACAATTATTTTAATAGATTTTATAAGTACAACTTTCATAAACAGTCTGTTTTGTTCATAGAGCGACAGTCTGTCCTAGACAGTCTTGAATCATTTATTTTATGTATTAGGGACATAAAACAGTTACAAACATGCTACAGAAAATATATATCTTAAAAACTTTAAAAACTAAAAGATCACAAACATGAAAACCACACCAATATCCACGTCTTAAAAAAAGAATAACAGACTGTGGTAGATTTTACAGAATACTAGAGAGCCTTCTGTGACGGCTGTACCTATTTAATATAATATTACAAATTAATTTTATTTATTTGTTCCCTTTTAATTCAGTTAAACTTATCCTATCTATGAGTGTATTTCGTTTGGTGGTATTAAATACCTATGTAAAATATTCCAGGTATTATGTATTTTCATATTAAATAAGATGTCTGACTTTGTTTTGGGATCAAACACTAAAGCTTTATTATATTCTAAATCCATTTAGATTTTAGATGTTATGAACAGACGGGAATAAAATTTAATATAGGTAAATTGGCCTGGCTCATTTTACCTTAAAAAATGTGGAAAACTTTTATCTTTATTATGTTTAACATAATAATATTACATCCTTAAGTTAACGTCGTCCACGAATATTTGAATATGACGCAAAAGTTGGTCTGCCGCTGGCTGTTTTAGTTGATGCATTAGCCCGAACCGTAAAACTAAGATTTTATCGTAGACTTGCGTGAAAAGCCGGTTACGTCATTAATTTTACGGTAACTATCGTCTAAAGAGGTAATGTATGAAACCAACATGTCTCGTCACATTACATGTCTCATCAATTTATTTACAACATGTGAGCCGAGTTTTAATAATCTTTCTTAGAAGTTCGCCTACATAAAATTTAAATAAAAATATAGAAACTTTTCAGAATCTATTTTTATTTTATTTCTTCGAATATTTTATTCAATTACGCCCACAGTCTAAAATATAATACGACCATTTTAATTAACTTTGTGAGTGGAAGTTCTCACTCACTAATACAATTCTAAAACTAAATACATAATTATTATGATAACAATTACATTGTCTGACGAATAAATTGACTGACACTCCTATTTTAAATATGAAAATATATCTAAAATAACAAAATGTATGTAGGCAGTGCATACTATGTCGCTACGTCATCGTCAATGGGACACTTTCTGTTATGTTTAATCAATAATCTTTTCTCCTCCTTTTGTTTCCGGTTAATGTTGATGAATAAAGTTCAGGCGCGGATACAGGGGGGTGGGCAATTGGTGCAATTGCCCCCCCCTGAACCGGACCAAATACAACATTAGCCAAGCTTGAACTAGTTTGACGGAATTGAAACTAAATATTTAGTTGTATTTCTTCTCATGCGCTTCGCCAGGAGGAGGCAGCTGCCTGTAGGGGCTCAGGATTTTTAAGAGTTATAGCTTTTCCTGCCTGATGCCATAGAATGGTATTATACGTAATAAATTGTAGCCTAGAATGGAATCACTTAAATTAAGATATTGTTTAACCTTGCGAAAAAAATATTTATTAAAAAGGCTCCTGTTGTCTACCTCTGGATTGGCACTCCTATTGGATTTTTGAATGATCGATCTCAATAGACAGAGCCTGAAATAAATTAGGACCCCTTGCCCCAAGGCCTTATTATAATATATAGCATAATTACCTGAGGCAATGTTGTAAATAATTTCGAGCTCACTACGCTCGCTCTCGAAGCCTAGTTTTTCATGAGTCTTAACTTTGTCTATAAGAAGCCCAGGTAACTCCAGTAGGTCGGTAGGAAAAGTGGTAAAATTTTTGAGCTCGCTTAGCTCGCTCTACAAACTACTTTCTCTTGAATGTATCTACAATTCAAGCTCCCCCCCTCCTGGCCCGAAAGCTGGCGCCCCTCTTGTATCTTGTATATCATGGATTTCTGTAAAGTAACACCCATTTTTTATCAAAAGCATATCAATTTTTTTTAAGGAATTTTCCAAAAATTGCCCCCCCCTTAGAGGAAATCCTGTATCCGCGCCTGATAAAGTTGGGTAAGCCTGGCAAATGAATAACAAAAAGTTTTGTTTTCATTAAAGTATGTAGTCGTCTCAATCTTCATTATATCATACACTAGCTGACCCTCGCAACTTCGTCTGCGTCAAATAACAGAGAAAAAGCTAACAAAAGGAATACCTACATTTTCCCCGTTTTTGCAACATGTTTTCATTTATGCTCCGCTTCTATTGGTCGTAGCGTGATGTATATAGCCTATAACCTTCCTCGATAAATAGACTATCCAAAACGAGTTTTTTTTAATTCCAACCAGTAGTTCCTGAGATTAATGCGTGTAACTAAACAAACAAACTCTTCAGCTGTCTATTATTAGCATAGATGGTAAAGATATAGTTAATACTGTTACTACGAGTAGGCTTCGGACTTAGGACGTAGTCGGACTCGTGGCCGTAAGAAAATGGTACCGACTAAATTTTTTCTCGAAACTCTACCTTTGAACAAATTTAACAGCGCAGCGGTTCAGACTTCCACTTAGTTTGTAAGTGAACGACTAATTTGCATAGTTCGTAATTTGGTATAGTATGACCACTTTAAGTGTGCAGTCAAGGTGACGTTGCTCCTCGCGCGCCTGCATGAATGGCGCGCGGAGGCGCTACGCCGGGGGGAAACTCCGCTGCAGCGACAAATTGTCGCTCAGCGGACAGACATCCGGCGGGATCTCATGGCGACATGGAGAGAGCGACTGTCGCAACCCCGTGCAGGGCACGCCACTATAGTGGCGATAAGTCCCTTCTTTGAGGAGTGGCTTGAGAGACGCCACGGCGTCCTCACCTTCCGCCTGACGCAGGTCCTCACCGGACACGGAGTGTTCGGGAGGTTCCTGCACCGAATCGGGCGGGAGGAAACGCCCGGGTGCTTCCATTGTGAGGATCGACCGGAGGACACGGTGGAACACACGGTAGAGGTGTGCCCCGCGTGGGCGGAGCACCGCCGTGTCCTCGAAGCGGCGATCGGCGGCGGCGACCTCTCGCGTCCGGCCCTGGTGCAAGCCATGGTCCGGAGCGAGACGGAATGGGACGCCGTCACCTCCTTCTGCGAAGCAGTAATGCTAGAGAAGGAGGTGGCGGAACGTGAGAGGGAGAGAACCTCTCAACGTCCCGGTCGCCGCGGGAGACGCCCCGGGTGTCGGGGGCCACCACCACGTAGCCCCCGGCCACCGTAGGCGCGGGCCTGTGGACGGTGAGATATGGGCTAGCTCGCCGTCCGTCTGTCTCATGACGTCAGGCCGTGTCGACGGCGCGTTCGTGTTCCACGCGCGCCTCAAAGAGAGTCAGCAAAAAGGAAGGGGTCCCTAAGGACCGATGCCTGCCGGGGTTGCGGGACTATTCGAAAGAGATACCGTGGCCCCGGAACACAAAGGGCGATGAAGGAACATGGATGGGTTTTAGTCAGTAAAAGTCTGACACTCCCTCCTGCTCCGCCCAGAGCGGGACGGGTTATTTGATGATTTCCTATCCGAAAAAAAAAAAAAAAAAAAAAAAAAGGTGACGTTGCTTGTCAAGAAAATTTGCGTCGATATGTCAAACTTAGTACATTTATTTTAGTTCTGTGTTTTGCCGCCTGCACAGATAAGTTGAACGAAGCGTAGCTTATTCAACTTTCGAAAATAGTCAAAAAGTGTCTGTCTTTTAGAATCTTCACAGATTTCATCATTCGAATTGTTGACAACTTAACTAATGTATTGTGGAATAAAAACAAATGATCACGACCGCAAAAAACAAATATAGCTATTAAGTGATAAAAGTTAACTCGAGATCGTCGACTGACAAACAAGTGGTCATAAAATTCTTTTAGTATGTCCAAATAGACCTATTAATAATTTCCTGCAATAAAGATCCATTAGACAAAAGATATGAAAGCTATTTTCGTCGACATAATAACGACCCTAGAGTGTTTGTCATAAGAATGTCTAAATAAAAGAGTTTAGTGTTTGCTATCAGTTTGTGATGCCATTGAGACCTTTAAATCAAGTCAATGTAGCTCCCAAAACGTCGAAATACGATACCTTCGAGAAAAAGAATACTCTGCGAAGTTGACATAAGATCTGTCTTACTACGCGCTATCTTCGAAATCGATCTTAAAGAAATTGAAATTTCCAAGACAGTAGTTTGCTATTACGGGTAAAGTAGTTGAGATTCGATCTAAGCTGTTACATAAACAAATTATATTGCAAACTCCTTTTTTCGTATTTATCAAACTAAACATTATCTTTTTTCTAATGGCTACGACTTTTATTGTAGACTAGCTGACCCGCGCACCTTCGTCTGCGTCACTTAATATAGCTTATAACATGTCATTTTGTGCATTCAATTATTTTGTGTATTCAATTACGAACAAAAACCTTATAAAATCAATATTGCTTACCTCCCATAACATACGGCGTGATAATATGTAGCCTAAAGCCTTCCTTGGTTTACAAAGAACATTTTTGCTCAATTTCAATTCAATCTAGCCAGTAGTTTTGGTGTGAAGCCGTACCATACACACAGACAAACAGACTAACAAACAAACAGACAAACAACTATAAGTACTCGAAAATTCTCAATGTACAGTTTTTCTTTCGTTACTGTTTTATTACTTATACTATGTATACGTATATATAGATATGCTTACCCATAATGTCTGTACAACTAAAGTTGGTACATATTATGTTTTGCCATAGTAACCAATAGCGTGAATGTAATAACCTTTTCAACTTAATAGAGGCTTGTGTACATAAGCGGTTGCTACGTGCCGTGTCCGTTTCAGGTGCGAGCCGGAACACAGCAGGCGCTTCCGACGACAGACGTTCCGCGCTTAAAAAACACTCATAAAATTATCTTCCACATGACTGCACCATTGTATACAATTCAAATTAATGGCTCGCACATTATGAACGGCCGGTTATTTTTGTTTCGCATTAAAAACGATTTGTTTTTTTACTGTAGTATTTTTTGTTGCCGAGATAATGGCTTTAGGGATCGGTGTGAATGATGAAGTGTAGTGACCAGTGTCCATATCTGCTATACAGGTCGTTTGTAATTATTGTAACCTTTTTTATGTTTAATACTTTTTTAAATCGAGAATGTGTTTGAAACGAAAGATTTGTGACTAATAAAAACATAGGGAGTCAAGCAAATGAGGACATGATATGCACACGACTGTTAAGGTGTAGAGGTTTTAGAAAACTTTATGTCTAAGGCTTGAATTCCTCCTGCGCTGACATCGATCGCGTACGTCGTCGGTCGCGCGTACGAGTATACATTGTGTTCTATATAGCACCATAGCGACGCCGACTTACGACGCAGATCGACAGCCGTATTTTGTTCTCGCTGATGTCACAACCGACCGTGCGCGACCGACGTCAGCGTGGCAGGAATTACGGCCGAAGGGAGTGAATTGGGCAGAATATAGGCGCTAAAGTCAAAGACATCTTTGCGAACGAAATCGGGGAAAAAGCCAGTAAAATCATTTGAGAGATAACCATGTTTTTAGTAATTGAAAACATTGGACCATCTGAACCCTGTTTTTTTTTGTGACCAAGATGAATTGGTTTCCACTTCATTTGTCAAAGCGAATAAAATGTTCAGAAAACATTTTAAATTTCCGTTATTCCTTCATCTTGCGGATAAATCAAATGGATTTTTTTGTCAAGTTTATGAAGAAGTCACTGAAGGAAATTTAATAGTAGGACCATGGTCCAATAATAATTGTGTTAAAAGCCTTTGAGATTTATGTATAATAAAAAGCTGTCTTGGTCCCCGTGGATGTCGGAAAACGATTCTGATTCGTAAGTTGTTAGGTTATGAAGAAACTTAGATTGAGTTTAGGGGGGGGGGGAGTGGAAGATCGTCGCACAAAACAGATGGGACGTGACAGCGGGATGACGCGCGAAAGAACTGTTTTCAAAGTTTTGTTGCCACTTGCCATTTGAACCGAGAGGGGTCACTCAAACTATTTGTTATTATCTAACAGTGAAGATCGTCTGTCTGAAATGATGGCTAGACTGTGTGGATGATATGGCTTGAAAGGAGGTGACTGCTGAGATGGCGAGTAATAGAAAAGTATGGAAGAAGACACGCTGCGCCGAACCTAAATAAATTGGGATAAGGACAGTAAATTGGGATAAGGACAGAAAATTGAGATAAGGACCGTCAATTGGGACAAAGACAGTAAATTGGGATAGGGACAGTAAATTGGGATAAGGAAAGTAAATTTGGATAAGGACAGTAAATTGGGATATGGACAGTAAATTGGGATAAGGACAGTAAATTGGGATAAGGACAGAAAATTGAGATAAGGACCGTCAATTGGGACAAAGACAGTAAATTGGGATAGGGACAGTAAATTGGGATAAGGACAGTAAATTTGGATAAGGACAGTAAATTGGGATATGGACAGTAAATTGGGATAAGGACAGTAAATTGGGATAAGGACAGTAAATTGGGATAAGGACAGTAAATTTGGATAAGGACAGTAAATTGGGATATGGACAGTAAATTGGGATAAGGACAGTAAATTGGGATAAGGACAGTAAATTGGGATAAGGACAGTAAATTGGGATATGGACAGTAAATTGGGATAATGACAGTAAATAGGGATAAGGACAGTAAATTGAGATAAGGACAGTAAATTGGGATAAGGACAGTTGAATGATGAGTGAATAACGTCAATTCTCGAATCACTCTTCGTGAATTCTCTTTCAAAACAAAAGTTTGTAACTACTATTTAAGTCAGACTAAATAGCTCTCAATTTAAAATCTAGTCATAATAATTATTATAAGGTTTCTCGTATTTTATTTTTAATTTTTTGGTATTTGGTAGAATATCTATTAGTTTATTTAGTATCAATATAAATGATAAAGGATAAATGATGTTTATTTTGCAAGTAGGTTTTTACAAACACTTTTACACGTCATTTTTTAAAACTAGATGGGGCCGGTGTTTCGTACCTGACTACTCTGAGAAGAAACAGCCGAAACAAACTCAGAGGTCATAGTCTCTTTTAAAGTCCAGACAATCTTGCTCAATTCACATGAGGACTATGCAGATTAGTGTCTGAGATGGTCTTTTGAAGAAAGAACCATACAGATTTGAGTGGACCTGTCCAGTCAGTGCAAGCATTTGTCAGTTAACGTGTAGCTCGACTTATAACTCAAGGAGCTCAACGAAACGACGAACAATACCAAAGAAAGGACATTTGGGTAGGTCGCTTAGAGTACTCAAACTGCCAGACAGTTGTGGGAAAAAAACAAACAAAAAATAAAAATGTGACCCACATGGTCCCCACATTCACAATAATCAAATAAAATTAATAACAAATTCTTTTCAAATGAATGTAAGTAAAAAAAAAAAAACACAAGAATCATTAAATGTCGCAATGATAATAAAATAAAAAAGTAAAATACTTAAAAAAATAAGTATTCATGTCAAATCAGTAAATGTCACATAAAACAATAAAAAATAAAAAAATAAAAGTAAAATAATAATATACATGTCAAAAAAAAAATTCAATGTCAGAGTGTATAAAAGAAAGGAATCAATAATAAACAAGCGAAGTCCGAAATTTCGACATTCACAGAGCAAATTTCATTGGAGCAGCTTAATCCCAAGCTTTTTTATCTTCAAGATAGTGATTAACATGATAGTAGGCTTTCAGGCACAGCTTCCGTTTTATACACGATTTGAATTTATTTAGGCTTAGTGCTTGAATTTGGCTCGGAAGTTTATTGTAAAAGCGTATACATTGGCATCTGAACGTACCTCCTATTTTTTTGAGCCTCGTTGCAGGAACAACAAATTTGTGTTTGTTCCTCGTGTTTATGTTGTGGATATCACTGTATTTTTTAAATAAATTAATATTTTTGTGGGCGTACAAAAGGTTTTCATAAATAAACTGAGAGGGCACAGTAAGAATATTAGTCTTTTTACATTTTTCTCTGAGGGAGTATCTGGGACTTAATTTATAAATTGAACGAATTGCCCTTTTTTGCAAAACAAATATTGTCTGAATATCGGCGGCATTGCCCCACAAGAGAATACCGTACGACATCACGCTATGGAAATAACTAAAGTAAACTAAACGGGCTGTCTCTAAGTCAGTTAAATCACGAATTCTTCTAACGGCGAATGCTGCAGAGCTAAGTTTCTTCGACAGTTTGTCTATATGCGGGCCCCACTGAAGCTTGGCATCCAAAGTTATGCCTAAGAAGACTGTGCTATCTTCCGCTTTTAGCTCTTCATCCTTAATTAGTACAGTAGTTTCCACTTGTCTTACATGGGGTATCGTAAACTTAATACACTTAGTTTTTTTCTCATTTAGGAGTAGATTATTAACATTAAACCAATTAACGACTTTCGCCAGGGCGCTATTAACATCATCCGTAACTAACTGCTGACGTTTGAGTTTAAATAAAAGAGAAGTGTCGTCTGCAAACAATACTATGTCATGATTATCCTTTATGAGGTAAGGCAAGTCATTTATATAAATAAGAAACAAAAATGGACCAAGAATTGAGCCCTGGGGTACCCCCATTCTTACTACGGATCCGGGAGATCTTTTCCCTTTAACATCAACTCTCTGAATCCTGTCACTCAAATATGAAATAAGAAGAGCCAGGGAGGCGTTACGGATTCCGTAGTGGTGTAGTTTCCTGATTAATGTTTCATGAAGAACACAATCGAAAGCTTTAGATAAATCGCAAAAAATGCCCAAAGCATCGCATTTGTCCTCCCAGGCATTATAAATGTGTCCTAAAAGTTCAACACCGGCATCAGTAGTTGAACGACCCCTTGTAAAACCAAACTGTTTTTTATGTAATAACTTATATTTATTGAAAAAACTTTGCATTTGTGCCAAAATTAATTTTTCAAAATTTTTACTAAAGGTGGGTAGTACTGAAATGGGTCTATAATTAGTGGGGTCTGATGTACTACCCGATTTAAACAATGGTATTATTTTACTATATTTCATTAGATCAGGAAACTCACCACGGTCAATACAATCGTTAAATATTACAGCTAATGAAGGAGCTACAATGTTTATAATGGATTTAGCAATTTCCACAGAATGACCCCATAGATCGGCGGTCTTTTTAACATTTAAGGTATGAAAAGTTTTAATTATATCTTTACAGGTGACATATTCAAAATTAAATTCGGAATCACAGACTGAAACGTTTTCCCTTAGTAAAGACTCGGCAGCAGCAGGTGACGAGTTTAGCGATTTAGTAGTCGATACGGGAATATCCGCAAAGAAATTTTCAAAGGCTGTGGCAACTTGAGTGTCTGAATTTAAAATTTTATCGCCAATAGCAAGGCTGTAGTCACTGTTTCGGTTGCAAGACTTTCCCGTTTCGCTATTAATAATATTCCATGTCATTCTAATTACATTACTACTATTTTTAATTTTTGAACTCAAGTAACGTGACTTTGCTGTAAAACAAACTTTTTTAAATATTTTAGAATAATTTTTAACATACAACTTAAATTCTCCAGTGTTTATATAGGTCCGCTCTGCATACAGCTCATAAAGTCGTTTTCGACTCTTATGAATACCAATAGTGGCCCAGTCGTTGAAGGAAGCGTTACTATTAACCGAGATTGTCTTAGGAATAAATGTGGTATTAAATTGTGTGCAATACATACTGAAAAAATCGTTATAATGTTGATTGGGATCATCATTAGTTGACAGTAGTGGTAATTTAGACAAAAGTTTAGTTTTAAAGGTTTCCAGGCGAGTTTTAGTTTTTGGATTAACAATGATATCCTTTTTAGTGACTCTCTTGCTTACATTAGGAATTGTGATCAATTGCCCACAATGATCAGAATCTAATAAGTTAATAATTTCTTTGTGGGTAGGTATAACATCTGTGTAAATATTATCTAGGCAAGTGGCACTAGTTGGTGTTATTCTAGTGGGCTCCAGAAATTTGTTTTCAAGATTGTATGAATGAAACAGGCTTAAAATTTTAGTACTTAACCCAGAACTTTCTAACAAATTAATATTAAAATCACCGCTAATAATTATAGACTTCTTAGAATTACAGATTTTATGCAACACTTCATCCATTACCTTTTCAAAACAATCATACAATCCTGAAGGAGGTCTATACACACTTAATATGATAAACTGCTCCAACTCTATACAGGCTATTTCAACTGTTCGCTCAACAGATAGGCTTACAATATCCTTGCGGTCTTTAAACTTAAGCTGATTATTTACTAGGATTAATGCGCCGCCATGTATAGCATTTACCCTGCTGAATGAACTACCAACCTGGTGATTACTAAAATTGAAAATTAATTGGTGACATTTGAGCCAATGTTCCGTTATACAAAGAATATCTATGCAATTACAATTCATGAAAAGTTCTACTTCTAATTCTTTGTTCAAAAATCCTTGAATATTTTGATGAACCAGGTTGATACTATTAAAATTCTCAAAACATTCGCCTGATTTACTATCTGGCTTCCTTATATTGCAAGAGGTTGCCTCTGTTGTCGAAATTGCTAATTTAAATGATATAAGTATATAAGTAAATAGTCGTTGATAAGAAGTTAGTTTTCTTATTTAACTCAAAGGTTGACTGGTATAGAATGCCATTGTGGCATTAAGTCCGCCTATGTACCACTCATGTACCTACATGAAGTTAAAATAAATAAATAAATAAGATCATCTGTCAAAAGTTCTGTCAAAATCTTTCTTAAGTTTCATGATGCCTAAACAGGACGACGGACAGACCGTTAAAAATATTTCTCCTTCATATTGTTACAAAAAGCACCCTCTATGCTATCGACTCGGCTATCGACATACAAGCCAGAATAAATTTTTAATCAAAACTATAGTATAAAACTATTTATTCAAAGTTTTTTTAGTTTCTTCTATTTAAAACCCAGCCAAATAATTGAAAATCTGAGCTTATGCCTACATTGTAAAAAAAGGCAATTTCTTTTACCTTTTGGTTATCTTCACATCATCGTCAGACCGAAAGTGTTCTGCGTCACAGACGTGTAACAAAAAGTGTTTACTTAGGTACTTTAGGTAGATAGGTACTTGCGTGTAACGGAACGTCCACTAAGGTTATATTCTGTTTTAAAAGGACTTTGTGTACGGCTCAGTAGAGTTGATTAAAGTATGATTAGGTAAGTCCCCAAACGCGTCCGCACTGTAGAGCTTTTGGCAAAAGTGAAGACATCAGTTTTAAGCTTGGAAGTCTTCTGTCTGCTAATCAGAATGTTACCCTCAGGGACCTCGCGCACTACGCGGCTACGACCACGACTTGACGCATGACAAGCCGCCATCTTGAACAAAACTGTTCGGACGCCTAATCGTGTGATCAAACTTTATTCCTGGTTTCGACACAAGTTGCCTCTGCATCAAAACTCGTGGTTTATCTTATTTTATTTATTGAGGGATAATAAACAACTAAGTAGTAATGTTGATGCAGTTCACTGCATTATCCTCAGGTAAAACAAATTTAAAGATCGGTGGTTGCCACTATAGTTGGTACCAGTTGAGAATAGCGGTCATTGACCCACCTACATTTATTAAACTTCTTAACTTTGAAAACCAGAAATAAGCCTGTTCAAGTCTTGAATCGTTATCTATCGAGATCTTCAACATTTTTTGTAATGAAAAACGATACATGGTTTATTTGTTTTGGTTCGTACGAAGAGATATTAGGCAATGACCGCTATTCTCATCTTAACTGGCGCCAACTATAGATGGGATTACCCAAAATAACAAATACATTGTAAATAAATAAGTTACTATATAAGCTAGCTATGGCTACAAAACCAAATCAGATCAAAAACATTTGATTGTGGCCGAGTAGTGAGCAAGATCCCTTAACAATTCGGAAACAAATTAATAACAAAAAAGTACAACATTTTTGGATAGTAGGTATACGATACGGTGTTTTCCACAAAATAACCTGGCTAGTACACACCGTAATCATCCACTCATTCATCCTTCATCATTCATTTCATTCGTTCATTCGTCCTTCTGTAGGAAAAATATTCCCAAACTAAAAAACACCCATCACTTCTGCTCGATGCCTGTTAAAGAATAATAAATTAGCAATACGGTAAAATATGATGATAATATTTCACCTAGCAAACAGGTTAAAAATTGAAACAAATAGGTCGGTTCATGTTTATATAAATATCCGCATTGTTACCGTTCCTGTAATCTAGTTCTACATACAACATGAAATAGTTCCGTCTATTTTTATCTATGTACGGAACCATTTTTCCATCTTCGATTGCACGTTAATATTTGGTTCGTGTGTTCTTTATCATGAATGTTTTGTTTATAGACCCGATTAACTATCTGCGGAATGCTGGAAAAAAACTCATTTGTTTCAGTGTGTATAGGTATTTCGAAAAACTCTGCATTCTTGCTGATTTCCAGTATTGAAATGGAAAATAATCATGAGTTTTCTTAAGTGCTCTTTGAGATTTTTGAGGGATAGATATATCGATATTTTTTCGATGGATAGATACGAGGTATTTCCTATTCTTATTTATTAAGACTTTATGCACAAGTAAAAACTGTAGGCAGACGTTATGCCTTGGGCATTTTCTACCGTCTACTTTAGTAAACCAGTCTCCTCCATTGCTCGTCACTACCCAGTCCCAAGCTCGCGTTAATTAAAGGCATCTATACAGATCAATTTGTCTAGAGTCTAGACGAACTGTCGTTAGGACTTGAAAGTCTAGCGCAGTGGTTCAAAATTAGTTTTTGCTGCGTACCACTTAAAAAAGACCTCAAACCTGCGTACCCCTTATTGTACCAATGATAAATAAAAAAAATAAGTCAGTTTAAAAAACATTTATTATCTTCAAATTACAGTACAATAGTGAAAATCTGAATAATATGATGTATCGGCAAAGACGCTAATGTGACAAATCTGCACGTTTGTCTTTGTCTGAAATTGTTCTTGTTTTTACTGATATAGCCGCGCGTACCCCTTGATGCAACTTCACGTACCCCTGGAGGTACGCGTAACACTAATTAGGAAACACTGGTCTAGCGTTTAGAACCGAAACTATGTAATTCACTTTCTGGGTGATGTGATTCACTCTTGAAACCGCAACAGTCAGACAGCCCGCGTAGTATGGCGACGTAGAAACGGGGAAAGACTCGACAAATCTTTTGTTCATCTGTCATTTTGTCGATATTAAATAGACAAAATGACAGATGAACAAAAGATTTGTCGAGTCTTTCCCCGTTTCTACGTCGCCATGCTACGCGGCTCATCAAAATTAATCAGGCTGTAATATATTGACCATGGCTGTCCACCCAACCAAACTGATGGGTTCCCGATGAGGCGCATACATGGTTTTCAGGTAATTCACGAATAGCGGTCATGCTTCAACTTTATTCCCCAGAGAGACAGTGAGGTTATATTGTATCTCGCTGGGGGTTGCCGGTGTCACCGCCATGTCAAGTTCATCGGTGAAACAATCTGTCTTATTCTCCGAATAAATGAAATCTGAATCAATCTTCACAGAACTTCGTAGGGTTTGCTATCTATCCGAAAGGGATTTCGAAAGAGATACTTTTCAACTCTTGAAATTTGAACTTTTGTCAGATTTTATGTTTCATTGAAACAGATCGATCGAAGTGTTTTGACATTGTGAGCCCACTCTTTGTGATTTTGTGTAATGCGATGATATTCAGCATCTACAAATGTTAGATACATTAGCAAGATCAGGAATTTAAGTCTCTTGTAAAATTTACAGCAAATAATTGTAATTAAAATCACATTACACATTTCAGCAGTAAAAAGAAAACAAAATTGCAACTCATGTTCCGTCTTGCATTGTGCCTAAACGTCGACCGGCCGGAACAAACTAGTCCACGCGACGCGGTGTCCTATTTTTGTCGACAGACGACAGAACATTTTGGAGACAGATTACCCGAGTAATATACGAGGAAACCGTAAAGCGTGTAATTACATATCTCTACGTGTTAACGAATTTATGAGGGATCACTTTATCCGGAAACGTGATAAGATAACATGCTTATTGCAATCGTATGGGGGGCAATATCAACGGTATCAAATTAGTTACGTATTTCCTAACGTAGATATTTTAAACGTATTTGCGGTGGTTACATTGTAAACACAACGTTATTCAAAGCAGTTCGCGATTTAGAAATAAACTTTGTTTGAATAATGTAGTCGACACATTTCACCGTGAGACGTTTCGTACTACTAGTACACTGGCCTGCAAAACTATAAGTTTCACACTTTTAAAATTGCAATAACTTTTTAAGTACACAAGATATACTTTAGAAACAAAAAGGTCTCGAAAAAGAGTTTAATTTTGTACATAAAAACTAATAAAGCTTACAAATATTGCTATAAAATGTTTTTTTTATTTAAAATCTCTAACTTCTTAAATATAGAAAAAAATAAAAAGTGTATATAAATATAATACATATTTATATCATGTATATTAGCCGAGCTATCACAGTTTTTGCGGACGAAGTCGGGTAGCGAAGCGCTAGTTCATAATATTCTCGAAACGAAATGAACAAATACAAAGAAGGTGTAAAGCTAACACATGTTTTGATATACTAATTAAGCCTTAAGAGGTACTTAAACACTACAAAGGCAAAGATCAGCTGTTTCTTCAGGCCTCGTATATTCACAGGCGATTCAACGTGACGGATCCTCTTTCATTTACGTAATCCGTGCGGAAATTATGAGCAGTCTTTTCGTGTTAGTAGGGCGGTTTATTTTGAGACAAAACAAAGTAGCCTCACTTATTTACCTGGGTTTAAAATAATAAGCTCCCTTGAGAAAATGTATGAAAGGAATACCCTATAAGTACAAATAAATTGAGGCACCAAAAGTAATTTCATCGTTTTGACAAAAAATGAGGCTTAGATCCCGCGGTTTTTAACAATGCCTGTGTTACTGTTTTTTATTAATGTAAATTCTACCTATATTTGAATTTGTTGAAATGTAAATGAAAATGTGACGTAGGTTAAGTAGAAACAAGGTTCAGATTTTTATGTGTGTCTATATAAATGTATTAACTACTTTATATCTTTAGCGTGTATGTTTGTTTATGAAGCATAAGCAAAGAGTGAAATATTGCATGTTCTGCTTTTAATTACTGCAAACATTGGAAAACATACACCGGTTCAAACGAATTTTGAATATTGGGAGCATTACTGTTTTTCCTTTAATTTAATGTTTGTACTAATAGTGTCCATACCTAGAACACCATAAAGGTGCAAGTTGGCAGCAGGCGACACGAAGCTGCCGCAGACGACGTGTCGCGGCGACACGAAGCTGCCGCAGACGACGTGTCGGCGACACTACTGGTTTCTATGTATTTCTATGAAATTCTCTCCGAAGCAAGCGACATGAAGCTAGCGACGCGTCGTCGAGCGGCAGACGCAAGTGTCGCCCGACCGCAAATCAGTAGTGTCGCTGACGCCGAAATGCCGGGCTCGAAATCATGACTGCAGCGACATGAGGCGGCGACGTGTCGCGGCGACATGAAGCGACGACACGTCGTCTGCGGCGGTTTCGTGTCGCCCGCTGCCAACTTGCACCTTATAGTACAAAATGTAACATTATCTTTTTATTAGATTAGGTATTATTTAAATAAGCTGAGACAGAATATGCATCTACGATAAAGCAGTTGTCTATACAATTAAAGTTAATTTACGTTTCTGAGTGTTGAAAAACCGTCTCAGAATTCAAAATGAAATACAATTTCCTGTTACAAGCTCGCATTCGAGATTGCTAATGACTACGAACGAAAATCATAGAGCTCAGATACTGTGAGTTCTTGCAATTATTACCAACATTCGGATCAGTGAAATTCAGTGTTATTTAAACAACCATATATCTAAGTCGACATATTGCACAAACATAAAGGAATAAATTATATCTATCTGTACGTCTCAATGAATAAACCTATCAATATTACACGAACACATTGTCTGTGATTGATCGACAAATACGTGTAATTAACTGTTTCACCACAATGTTTGACTTCTGTAACTATCGCATAGTCTGTCGGAAATTCGGAATGTCAGTATATAGGACACCCACACCTGGATCCAACACAGTTTACCGTACCGACATTATTTATGATTTAATCGAACGTGGGGTTTGTTTATTCATACGAAGAGATCGATGCTTGTTGCTATTTTGAAATAAACATATTTTTCACAAATAATTTGACACGTTTCACTCTGCACTCTTCTGTGTTTATACAATAAGTTGATCTGCTTAGTCTCGTTTACTGATGCTAAAAGCGAATATGATTAATCACCAGCCATCTGTCGATAACATGCAAAAGCATATTTTGTGAATGAAACCGACATTTTGTGTGGGAAGTTAGTAATATATGACGCGGCGCATCCGGAACATTAATTTTCTGGAAGTTGAAAAAGACGACATAATTAACAGCTGGAATACGCAAAAATGTTGGCCACGGTTCATCTTTGCAAACATAGTGATGTGCAGTGATAAACATTACGTCTTTTGGACAAATAAAGGACCAAACAGAAGTTTGTGCGAAACTAGTTCAACTAAAATTGTTTCTTATTCTTTGACTGGCATTTTTCTGACGAAACTAAGAAATGATAGAACGAGAATAATAGGGGTAAGTGATTGTATCACAGCTTGTGTCGAGATATGAAAAAATATGTTAAAGTTCGCAGATGTTTCGGACACCCTTTTTCTTTTCTGACACAAATAAGCTGAAAATAATGGAAAATAAAGCGAACTTAACAAAAGACTAAAAAAAGGATGCATGAAACTATGAGCTTTCGCTGTCAAGTCTCGAAACCCTTTTGTACTTTTTAGGTACAGAGCATGAACAGAAAAATGAAGATTTCCTTTTAAACACCGGATTGTCCAATCAGTCACAATAGTAGAGTCATCGTTAGTCGGATGGCTTGAATTATTGAACTTGATCCGCTTATTTGAGTTAGGTATTGCTACAAATCTGACTAACTGAAACCCCTCGGTAACCAGTTGTTTATTTATGTTTTGATTGCTGGGGGATCTCTAATATTAAACAATGCTCTGATTTGATGAGTTTAATTAAAGACAAATAACAGCAAAATAGTGATATTTATAAATAGACCAAAAATTTCCCACAAGCGATAGTGGAATAAAACTGATATTTGCTTGTTTTGTGCATAGTCTATACATAAGTACCTATAATAAAACAGTAACGAAAAAAAATCTGTACATTGAGAATTTTCGAGAAAAAATAAGTGGCTTTTGTTAGAAAAACGTAACTGATGACAAAAAGAGACTTTTTAGAATTTTTGTCTGTTTGTCTGGGTGTATGGTACGGCTTTCACGCCAAAACTACTGGATAGATTGAATTGAAATTCAGCAAAAATTTTCTTTGTAAACCAAGGTTTTAGGCTCCATATTATCACGCCGTATGTTATGGGAGGTAAGCAATATTGATTTTAAAAAGTTTTTGTTCGTAATTGAATGCACAAAATGACATGTTATAAGCTATATTATGTTACGCAGACGAAGTTGCGCCGGTCAGCTAGTCACAAATATAATTAATTATTATAAGTAACTTTAAAAAGTGAGATTTCATGTATTTTGCGAAAGGGGTTATAAACAATTATTTATTCAGTCGAACTAAAACTAGTGCCTAGGTTTAGTTTGTTATACCGTGCGGTCCGGATGTAAGTTTCGGATAAAACATTTTAGTGACAGTCGAGCGGTCGGACGGGCCGAAGGGTTCTGCCGCTAAAAATGTCTGCAGGTAAACCAAAAAAGGGTCAGTTCGCTATAAAAAGGCATTTTACTAGTAGATTGTCCACAATGGGTGGGTAGTAGGTAGTAGTCTGGTTATTCAATAAAACAGAATTGTTCACTTCAACAGATTTTACAAAGTTATGGATCAAACTAAAATATAGGCAGACTCGAAAACTTCAAAATAAATACCTTGATTCTTTTGTTTTACTGTCTGATTTATCCAGCTCTATCTATGTACCTAGGCTATATGGAAATATCTCCAAGCAGACTTTAATTGAGGTGGCCTGGTTTGAAATATGAAACTATAATCAACAATGTATTTAATTACATATTTCCGAGAATTGTCTATATTTAGCTAGTTTTCAGTTTACCCACCACTCACAACCTTAAGTTAGTAGTAGTTAGTCTCGGCGCAAACGGGCCACCAACCAAAGCCACCGGTCCGCGAGTTGCCGACACTGCTGTAGCGAGTGGCCGCCACCGGCCACTCGAGTGCGGCAAGTTCCAAAAAAATGTATGAAAAAGCGTGTGAACTGCTTGTCGCTATCTACCGGTGGCTGTGGTTGGTGGCCCGTTTGCGCCGAGTCTTAATTACGTTAATGAACATTTCTCTTTGTAGAAGTAGGTCCTTATTTACATAAAGACCGCAGCGACTACCTACTAGATGCCACTAATTATTGAATGAATTAACTAACGATTAAGGGTGCGGTTAGGTAAGTTGCAGCTCGTAATAAAACCACACTTTCAATCGCTTTCTGAAAGAGAGATCGATACAAACGTTTGCTAACTCGCTGTCTAGTTTTTCTAAGTTGTCAATAAAATTCTATGACGGATTTTCCTTTATTTGGTGATACCAATATTTATTCCTTACACAAAATGTATCGGCCTATTGAATCTGTCAGGAATACAGGTATTTACGAAGTTACCTATAGGACACTTGAATAAATAAATGATATAAAAGCATTAATTTCTCGCTTACTTTCAAGATATTACACGTGTAGTAAATACAACAACCGGAAGAGATAATGAGCTTTTCCAGGTCATAGAATTTAAAAATAATAATAAAAACAAAATAATAATAGATAAAATGTTGAAAAATCAGAAAAAAATATAAACTTTCATCCCCATTTACCCCTTAAAGGGATGAATTTTCGAAAGCCCTTTTCATTTATACTTATTAGTATTACATGTCGGAAATTCCTATTTCTAGAACTAAGGCACCGCGTTGTCTGTGAATGAATGTCGATCTTTAAGTAAATGTCAAGACATAAATCAAGCTGGCAAAAAAGGTTATTTTTGTGGAAACGCTACTCAAGTTCATCCGTTTATTACTGTATGTTAGATCGACCTATAAGTGTTACTTACTACCTCATTTTTAAGTTGAAAGCGTTCTCCTCAGTAGGCCTAGCCAAGTTACGAACGTTTCGTATCGATTCTTTAATACAATCGTAAATTGTAGAAAGCGCTAAATTGGTAGCCAAGTTGACACGACTGAGTCGATCGCTCGTTCTCTAATGTCGGTAAAAAAAATCTACACTTTTTAAAGAGTGTAGCGCTAGCGATCAACATTGTAGAAACGATAACATTCTATTCTATCATTTTGAACGATGTAAACTTGTCTACGAATTTTCTATTCGTTTGTGTTGATCACGTGATTTAACATTGAGATGATGTCATTCCCATTCATTTGATTAGTTTTCTACTAGCGTTAACGATTGTAGATTGTCAACTTGGCTAGGGGTGCTGATCTTACGTAACTGACTATTTACGAAACACGGGATAAACTGCCAGTAAATGAGAATAATACCCACCTTGTGTAGGAAGGTAGATTTCTAATAACTAGGTATATCTTATCTACCTAATATTCACAAACTATGTTCACTTTTATCGTGTTACAAAGGCGGCCGGTCCGTTAAATGTGTAATCATATTTTTATCTCGCGTATTTACACAAATCTGTACCTATAGATACATTTCAATATTGCCTCGAAAGTAGATACTTAAGCCGGATAAAAAACGTTGGAAATGGAACCGTTAATAAGCTACAATTGTATTAAACACCACAGCCACTGCTCTCAAAACGGTGAAGGAAAACATCGAGAGGAAACTAGAAATGAATGTCCTAGAACTAAAAATTCGAAGACATGTGACATCTACCAATTCAAACTGGGCCCGCGTGGTGGATCATAGCCCATCCCCTGTCATTGAGAGGAGGCCTGTGTCCCAGCAGTGGGAACATTATAGGCTGATGATGTATGAAACAACTTACTGTTGCCCGTGACCTTCGTTCTCGTGAAATTATTTATAAAAATAAGTATAACTTTCCTATTTGAATCGGATAAAGTTAACTATTTTTTTTTTGCACGGAACCCTAATTATTTTACTAAAATAAAACTAGCCTGAGTTAGACCTAGTAACATCAGATATCTGCAAGTAATCCTGTCAAAACCGGTCCAGCAGTTTCGGAGATAAGCCGGAACAAACAGACATACAGACAGACAAATATTGAAACAAATGTGTTTTTGTCGTAAGTGCCGTTATATTTTCATATACATTCAGTAAAAACATGTTATTTTGATATTACAAACAAACACTTCAATTTTATTTATTTGTAGATCTATTTGTACAATGGTCTGTTTCCACAGGATTTCAGGTCACACACTCACAGTAGTTTGTCGCTAAGAGCTAATCTTTATAACAAAAGTAGATTATGTTAGGACCGCATTCTCGAGGAAAGAGCCAGTATTTGTAATAGGCTAGACCTTAATCCCTCTGAGGAAGTAAGTAGTCTATGATGAATATATATGTATGTTCGTGGTTCTTTGTTGCCCTATTACAGTGAGACACAGCTATTTATCGTTTATGAAGGGCGGGTTATTGATTAATGACAACAGTCTGGAAAATTATTCATGGGTATACCACCCATCCTTGATTGGACTTATTTGCTGATAAATAGAAGACGAAAATGTTAGAATGTTTTATTTTTTTATTTACTAAGGTTCACCTACACATAGGTACATACACTTACATAAACTAAATCATACGGTAAGATTCTAATTATATGCCAATTACAGGTAAATACAACATTGACAACAAAGACGCCAGATTACCGCTTAGTTGCCAACTTAAGTCTAGGTGTACATTCGATTATGAAAGGAAAATGGGATATAAATGTTTTAAAGAAAATGAAAATGAAAACAGGGTAATTCATTCAACAGTACAGTACAATAAACAACAGTAAAATAGATTGTGACTACGTTTCATTGGTGTGTAGGGAGGTCAAGATTCTTGATTTAAACTAAGGTGACTTACGGTCATTAAATATATCTACTTCGGGTACGGACTTATTAAATGAATTATGGTTGCCACACATCTTAACGACTGGTGAGTTGAGACCTGTGTTTGTAGAGGTAGTAGGGCGCTGTAGAATTGTGGTTATGGAATTTATAATGTGTGCGATTCTGTGAGATGACAGAGTGATAGGATAACTTAATTTAGCATTAGGTTTTATAGTATAGCTAACGTTGTATACTAATTATTTATCTATATCTATCTTCTATATCTATCTATATCTATTATTACATATAATAAAACAGTAAAAAAACTGTGTCTGTACATTGAATATATTAAAAAAGAAATAATTGAGGGGGGTTTAGAAACAGCAATAGAGCACGAATCCAAAAAAAAAATCTGTCTGTCTGTTTGTCTGTGTGTCTGTTTGTTTGTACACGCTAATCTTCGGAATTACTGGACGGATTTGAATAATTTTTTTAGAGTTGTATAGGTATTAAGTCCGGGCAACATATAGGCTATAATTTATCCTGGAAACTTGAACACCTGATGCAGAACCGCAACAGACCAGCTAAACTATAAGAGATACAAGAATGGTACCATAGCAAAAATTGTTCCACGGGATGATAATTTTCTGCTGAGAGAATAAATTTGAAGATCTGGAACAACTGATGTGGAACTCCAAGAGCCCAGCTACACTAACATATATATAGGAATGACGTTTTAGCAAAAGTTGTTCAATCTGATGAGCACTCTCTGTTGACTTATAAAAATCGAAGATCTGGAACACCTGTTGTGGAACTCCGAGAGCCCAGCTACACCATAACACATATAGGAATGGCGTCTTAGCAAAAGTTGTTCGGTCTGATGGGCATTTCCTGTTGAGTTTTATCTTGGAAACAAACACCTGATGCAATACCGCAACAGACCAGCTAAACTATAAGAGCTACAAAAATGGTACCATAGCAAAAATTGTTCCACGTGATGAGCATTTTCTGCTGAGAGAATAAATTTGAAGATCTGGAACACCTGATGTGGAACTCCAAGAGCCCAGCTACACTAGGTATAACATATTTATAGGAATGACGTTTTAACAAAAGTTGTTCAATCTGAGGAGCACTCTCTGTTGACTTATAAAAATCGAAGATCTGGAACACCTGTTGTGGAACTCCGAGAGCCCAGCTACACCATAACACATATAGGAATGACGTCTTAGCAAAAGTTGTTCGGTCTGATGGGCATTTCCTGTTGACTTATAAAAATCGAAGATCAGAAACATCTGATGTGGAAATCAAAGCTATCACTAATTTCAATGTATAATTATAAAATAATATAAGCTGGGAGTACCTCCACGCGGTGAAGGTGGGAACAGTTTAGGACTGATTTTCTTTAACGATAGTATCACTGAAAATTTGACTCTACTGGCCAAAACTCCCTTTTATTTTTTTATTTTATCGAATAAATATGCCTTCCGACTTATGTTATTTTAGTGTTTAATTTCCTTTTCCATTTATCTTCGTGACACCGGCAACGCAGCGGAGCAGTCACTTAGATTTTAATAAAACTATAACCATGCCTAGAAAGAGGTCAAATCTTTCCCAATGTTTCAAAGGAGTCAAAAGATTGAGGATCATAAGATCCCAAGAATCTACCGAAGAGCGTCAGGAGAGACTTGATGCTGTTCAACTCGCTCCGTGGAAACCTCTTCGGATCGTTAAGCACGCCTGCGTTTTCAGCGTATATACGCATCTACATCCAGGTCTCTAGAGACCAGTGAAGAATATGATGCGCGACTGACCGCTGATCGTGAACGTCTGCATTGTCTCGCGAGTTGGAGACGTTCACGGAAAGAGAATTACGCTGGAGCTCTCAGCGTATCTACACATCGACTTCTACGTATCTAGAGACAAGTAGGGAACGTGATGCGCGACTGACTGCTGATCGTGAACGTCACGCATTGTCTCGCGAGTCGGAGACGTTCTCGGATAGAGAATTGCGCTTCGACATCAGACGTATCAGATCTTCGATTTTGACGACCCCGTTGTCGCTGGCATAAGCAACAGGTTCCGCGTACGAAGTCGCGGGCAGAAGCTAGTATCTAATAAATAAATATATCTCAGACATGGAAATGTGCTGAAAATGTAAATGTACAAGATTTTTTGAACGTTACGTAGTATCTACTTACCTACCAACCTCTAGAATTCTAGATATTTTTGTTACTTGTCAGTGACAGATACTTTTCTGAAGAGTCCTGAATGTGGGACGATTTGTGGTACATTGATTGAATTAACAGGATACCAATTTGCGAATCGGACAGACCCGGGAAGTTGCTCTCATTAATTAGAAAAAAGGTATGATGCTCTTCAGACGGCTGAACAGATTTTCTTGAATATTATAACTAAGAACTCTTTCGATCAACTCACATTTCAAACAATCATCATAGGTTCATATCTATTTGGGAGATCCCTAACCAATGAACCGATTTTGATTTCCTTCCTAACGGATGAACCGATTTTGATTGTTTACAACGATGCCAGGACGAGTTGAGATACGATTCCACAGAAATATATATACTTACAATGGGTAAATGGACCCTTCATCATCTGTTCATCAAACTAAGTAAGTCTACGCAAAAATATTGGAAACGACTTTTTACCCGACTGCGGTGAAGCCCAAAAGGAGGGTAATGTGTTTGACCTGTGTGTATGTTTGTTATGTATGTCCGTTTCATTGTTCCCTCGTAACTCCTCAATGGATGGAGAGATTTGAATAGATTAAATGTCGTTAGATTCTTCTCGATGGCGCGAGTGTCACAGGCTACATTATGATCAAAAAACATAGTATGTTTTTGTGTGTGATTTGGGCTGCCTTATTGTGGAGTTCGAATTTTTTTCTTCTAATACCATCGAGTGGGGTATCAAAATGAAGTGTTTTAAAAGGTGGTTACAAAAATATATGCAATTGTAATAAATATGTAAGTACCTAAAAAGTGTAAAATATAAAAAAAAAAAAAAACCCGACTGCGTAAAAAATACCTAATAATTTTAAATAAAAAAAAACTGAAAATAATAAAACAAGTTCAGGAGACAGGACATATTGTCTGCAACAGTCGGGACCCATTAGGCAATCTAGACTAAAATCATTACATCCAATATGCTATTATATTATATCCATAACTTTTTTTTGGGGTTCAAAAGTAAGCAATCTAAATTTCCCCGACACTAGTCTAATTAAACATCTCTTTGAAATGTTAAGTGGTAGTGGTAACCCAAGCCTCAACAAGTATTATGTATGTTAACAAGGTCTAATTGACTGGTTGTAGTTTGTTAAACGAACCAGGTAGGTAACCCTACATAGTTTACCCATGAGTTTCTCGCTCGTATGTACATTATGTACCTATTTAATTGGCAAAGGTCGAGCCGTCTAATTCATCAAGTTTTCTTTAACATATATAATATTGTAATTAAAACAGAAACAAATTTAGTTTGAAATACTAAAAGATTATAAAATTATAAGTGTTGCTGGCGACTTCGCCTACGTCGAAGATTATCCCACGATATCGTACTACCAGGATAAAAATGGCCAAAAACTGCCAAATTAAATCCAAAATATCCAAAACGATTCTTACTTTCGCATTTAATCCTAGTAAGGATTATATCTACCATTCAGTTAAACTGTTATTTCCCCAAAAATAAATAGGTACTAAACCTTAATATTTTCAAAAAAGTAACATACCTTGATCATTTAAATAAAACATATCTGATTTCCACAAAGAGTTTCCATGAAAAACTCAAGCATTTATTTAAATACTGAGTTTGGCCTATACTACCTCAAATGGCTTAGCATGATGCTCCGTTACGCCTAAAATACTGCAGCATTAATTTTGAAATAAATATATGGTAAAGTTGAGGATTAATTTTAGGTGTTATGTTTAGCGAAAACACGATTTCATAAAATTTTCTCGATAGAAAAAAATCCCAAAGTTACCTCCTAATCGAACAACGAATCGCTGGTATTCAAAAAGTACTTCAAATTAGATCATGAAACTTTGCATACTAACTAAAAAGCAGGTCTTATGTTTTTTATTTTTTCCAAAAGACGAAAATATGATTTTATAAACAATAAAAACCACTCATTTCGCACTATTCGGCCGCAGTGACTGACGTAACAACCGCTTTGTATTGCAAGCTGATTAGAACGTTATTCTAACATTATTACAAACGAAGTTTGAACCACCACAAATAGAGTTGCTAATCTGAGGTAGTATAGGCTCTTAAAGCTCTTAGCAGTGAAATGGAGTGATGTTATCACTGCGGCTACTGTTATCCTTCGAGAGCGCTAATACTTCGATACTTAATTGCCACCTCTGTCCGCACGCTTTTCTATCTGCATATGGACCGAGTCCATTCACAAATTAATTTGTCTCTGGGTTAATAGTGCGGGGTTTTTTCTGTGTTTCAGTGATTCTGGCTTATTATCGTTTTTGAAGCCAGTGAGGAGATTGGATATCTGACAACCAGTCTTGCCAGTGTTACCAAATAGCTGGATGGGTGACCACCCATTACGTACCGAGTTTCTTTCGTGCCTCGGAAAGCACGTTAAGCTGTTGGTCCTGGCTGTCATTTGTACATCTTTGACAGTCGTTACATGTAGTCGGTTGCCCGAAAGTCTAATGTCTTACCAACGGGTGTCGTATTACCAAGCAACTGGATTGTGGAGGTCAGATAGGCAGTCACTCCAAAAATTCTGGTATTCGGCTGCATCTAGTTAGACTGAAAGCAAAACGACAAAGCAAAACAGATGATGATGATTTATCGTTTCTTAACTGAAAGACAACGCTAGGCTATGCATGCATGCATTTTCTTCAGGATCTGAAAGCGTATTCAAATCTTATGTCTTCTTCAACTTGTCACACAACGCTAGTTTATTCGTTAGTCATTAATTTTGTGTTAATCAGTCAAACCGGTCGTAAATCACGAGAACGGAAAATACCTAGTAGAATAAGTAAACAATAAACAATATTACTTTGTTCAAGTTTAAAATAATTAAGTCTAACAAGTAACTAGAACATGTCTGGCACAGGTTACACGACAAGTTTTACTTAAAATTATTATTATTTATTAATTCCCCACGTGATTTTTTTGGGTCAGATAAAAGCCTCAGGTACGTATAAAAGAACTTCTTTTGCCATTAAATTACGATGTTTTTCGTAGAAACACAGTAAATCTAAGGTTTTATTTGATACTAAGATATATCAAATGAAAACCTTTTAGTTTTCTTGTTTTTGTTCAATATGGTACCTACGTAAAAGTATAAAGGTACTAATCCCCTAATCAAAATGGCGTCTACCTGCAGATGAACGGTCACTGCCCAACAGCCTTCTTAGGTATAAAAACTGAAGTATTCTTCTTTTCTTTCATCAATGCTAATCGGATCACGTCTGCAAATTCCCTCGGCACCCTTTACAAATAATTAATTAGGCAGACAAACAAAATGGCAGTGGTTTCAAGTTTAATACGTCAACTCGAGTGTCCCTTTAACAATTAGCTACGGTATTGTGTCAATGGAAGGAGATGAACGTGCTCAATCTCAAAAGGACTCGTAATAAAATAGACCCCCTCACAACAAGAGGATATGGTATTATGGTTTGTTTTCATAAATAAGAAGGAAATTGAGAGAATGCGAGGAACGTGTTTGTTGTTTTTTCGCACGAAAAAATGCTATACTAGGTATCTACACTTATATGTATTATAAACAGATTTTTCTAGTAAGTTTGTATGTAGGGGGAACGAATGATCCAATTCTAAAACTTTTATAGCTGATAGAAAGCTACATTATTTGTATGTTTTTTTTTTAACATACCTACGTATGTTAGCTTTTATTAAAATACTTAAGTACCTAAATATTACTTATACCTACCTATATTGTGTTAGCTTTTATTAAAATATTTATATTAATATTATTCATACCTAACTATAATTATTGTAATTAAATGTTTGTGTTCGCATGTCATACGGGGGGTGTATTGACTTGTTTGTCATTCGATCAAACACTTCACTTCTCCGTTCATTCCGACATTCACCTATAAGTGTGACAGTGCGAAAACAGGCATTCGAGTCTGATATCTCGTGCAGACAAGACGTGCAGTGTAAAAATGTGGTAGAATAAAGTGATTATTCGAAGGAGGACTGCATTCTTATTTCTTGACCTTTTAAGTATACGTATTAGCCAAGCTATCACACACATTCATTCTGCGGACGAAGTCGCGAGCAAAGTCCTAGTGCCTGATTAAGTGCACTGTCAATTTTCCAAGCTCGGATCACCAGTGAGTGTTAGTGCAAATACCTGCCGGTGACAACGAGCAGAACTGAGTACTTAATTGAACTTGTTAATCACAGGCAGTATGCGACACTCAGTTGTTGAGAGGCAGATCAACACATTAATTAACTAATACGCTGTCAAATCTCACGTCAACTGTTGTGATTAGTTGTCAACAGCCACAGATAGAATATTATTATCTGTGTCAACAGCCAACAGTAAGATTGAATAATTGAATACACAAACTCTGAATCTGGGAATTAATCTTGTGACATACCTTCATTACTAATGCCTTAATATATTTCATGAGTACGTATGTAAGAATCATAACAGTTGGTGTTCTGTAGTTTCAGCTTATCCCCATGGGAAAAAAGCGTGAGTTTATGTAATGATCTTTCTTTACTTTCAATTTCTACGAAGAGGTCGTAAAATAGAGATGTTTGTTTTTTCATTATGCGATGTACAGTAAGCGTTCACACTGTACCTTGGTCGACACTGTACCTTGTAGGCGAGGTACTTACCTATTCAGTCAAAGTGTAGTGCTACTTCCCAAGTTTTTCTCATCGATGTACAGAAGAGTACCTATGCAAGATTTTTAATCTAATCTAGTTCATTGAGGATAAGGCCAAAGTTTTGGTAAACTAGGTATCTCTTGGAATTAGTCTGCAAAGCGCGCATGTGGGAGTTTTCTTCAGCTAACTACTTATATTTTAAAGGAATGAAGAAAATCTTTGACATGACCCAAATTAATAGAGAGCTAAGATTAGAGTTGTAAATTAGGACGGTACCTATTTCTAAAACTCATCTCACCATCTGGTTCTCCATACGTACGTTGATGGGGAACAGACTGATGAAAAACAAACACAAAACTGGTCGGTCAAACGGTTAAGTGTGCAGGAAAGCAGGAAATAATCAACGTTTTCCATAAAATGTCGATTTACCCATTGTGTTTTAATTTTCGATTCAGCACCTTTAGCTGGGTCGCCATAAATGTTGCACAGTCATTGACATTTTACCCTGAATACCTCATTTATATTCTGAAACAGAATGTGTGTAAACGCCGCAAATTAAAATGGAAACGCAAAAGAACACAGACATCATTTCCCGTGGAATGTTTATGACACCTTTACGAAATTTACTGCAGGAAATTACACCGATTCTGTGAAAGCAGCCGAAGAGAATAGCCGAGTAGAAAATCACTGGTACATGAATATTAAATTTGTATCTCATAAACGATCTGAAATTGTAGGTTAATCTAGGTCCGGGGGTCTAAATCTTTGACTATAAATCGTATAATCTATTGTTTACGGTGTTTCATTTTCTTAAAATGGCCTTTAAAACTCCATTTTCACCTAAATAAGATTTTAACTCGGCTGCGCGCCGTCTGGCTCCCTTAAGGCCCTTCTAACCCTAAAATTAGCAACTCTATTTGTGGTGGTTCAAACTTCGTTTGAAATACTGTTAGAATAATGTTCTAATCAGCTTGCACTACAAAGCGGTTGTTACGTCAGTCACTGCGGCCGAATAGTGCGAAATGAGTGGTATTTTGCGATTTACAAAAAATCTATTGATTGAACTAAAAAAACAAAACACATAAAACCTGCTTTATAGTTAGTTCAGTTAGTATGCAAAGTTTCATCATCTAATTTGAAGTACTTTTTGAATACCAGCGGTTTCTTTTTCGATTTGGAGGAAACTTTGGATTTTTTTTCTATCGAGAAAAGTTTATGGAATCGTGTTTTCGTCACA
This sequence comes from Xestia xanthographa, assembly GCA_905147715.2. Taxonomy (NCBI): domain Eukaryota; kingdom Metazoa; phylum Arthropoda; class Insecta; order Lepidoptera; family Noctuidae; genus Xestia; species Xestia xanthographa. The sequence continues at coordinate 15,122,204 of LR990655.1, read as the reverse complement.
CATATAGGTAGTACTTAGCATTAATCTTCAACTTTACCATATATATTTTTTTAATTAATGCTGCAGTATTTTAGGCGTAACGGAGGATCATGTTAAGCCATTTGAGGGAGTATAGGCCCTTAATGTCTGTGCTATAGGTATTCTTAAACAATATCGATGAGAGAAATGGCCAGTTGAAAGAAACGACATCCAATTTAATTAAGGGCATTAATATATCCAATTTCCCAAAAGGAAATAATGGTCTTTCGAATTTCCAAAGTAATTCCATGACGGTCATGGCCTGAAATGAAAGCAGCGTGCTCACAAAGAGCGCGAAATAATTGAGGGCAACTTCCACACATACATAGGTACGTAGGTATATACAGACAGTTGTAGAGCTTCCGTAAAATGTGTTATGTATCCTGATAAAAAGCAAACCGGTTCCATAAAAACCTATGAAATATGAATATGTATGTAGGGCCTACATTCGCTTAACAGTATATAGATTTTCCAGTGTGAGAAATTCTATGTGAGTAAAAAGAATTAAGGGTCGAAAATATAGTTGAAGTTTTCTTATAAACCGATGGATGTTTTCGACTGGAATTAAATAAAATTGATAGAAATATTCAAATTTGTTTAAATTTCATCTGAAAACGTGAAATAGTTCCTAAAAAACTGCAAAGAACTATATCTTTTTATTTTTTTTGTGGTGGGAAATTGGGAAATCATTAAATGACTCCTCCCGCTCTGGGCGGAGCAGGAGGGAGTGTCAGACTTTTACTGACTAAAACCCATACATGTTCCTTCATCGCCCTTTGTGTTCCGAGGCCTCGGTATCTCTTTCGAACAGTCCCGCAACCCCGGCAGGCATCGGTCCTTACGGACCCCTTCCTTTTTGCTGACTCTCTTTGAGGCGCGCGTGGAACACGAACGCCCCATCGACACGGCCTGTCGTCATGAGACGGTCGGACGGCAAGCTAGCCCACCGTGCACAGGTTCTCTCCCTCTCTCGTTCCGCCACCTCCTTCTCTAGCATTACTGCTTGCCGTGTCCTCCGACTGCAAATATATCTGACGTTGCAATTTTTTTTAAAGGAGTTGTTGTTTGTTTGCACGACTTCTTCTCACTTTAAGAATAACATCACGCCTGTAATCCCTGAAGGATTAGGCAGAGGTGTACCTAATAGTACACCCATATTTCGCCAGTTATGTTAAAGTCATGTAATAGTGGGCGAACCTATTGCCATCAACCGGGCACAGACTCCGTGGCTTCTACTGAGAAATTCGTGATGGAAAAACCCAATAACACTTTGCCCGACCTGGGAAATCAACCCAGGACCTCTTACTTAGTAGTCACGCTTGCGACCACTAGACCAACGAGGCAGTCACTTTAAGAATTTCTCTTATTTTTTGATTTTTATTCTAAAATTATCACCATCATCATCATTTCAGCCGAAAGACGTCCACTGCTGGACATAGGCCTCCCCTAAGCGTCGCCACATTGTCCGGTCCCGTGCGACTCGCATCCAACGGATTCCCGCAACCTTCACCAGGTCATCGGTCCACATAATGGGAGGTCTTCCAACGCATCGTCTTCCGGTTTGCGGTCGCCACTCTAGAATTTTTCGGCCCAATCTGCCATCCGTTTTGCGAGCTATGTGCCCTGCCCACTGCCACTTAAGTTTGGCAATTTTTCGGGCTACGTCGGTGACTTTGGTTCTCTTGCGGATGTCTTCATTTCTGATTCGATCACGCAAGGAAACTCCGAGTATAGCCCTCCCCATTGCCTTTTGGGTGACTTTAAGCCTTTTGATAAGGCGCATTGTGAGCGACCACGTCCCGTATGTAATCACTGGCAACACACACTGGTCATAGACTTGACTTTCGTATTGAGACACTGCGGTAAGTTGGACAATAAGATACCGCGCAGCTTCCCGAACGCTGCAGCCGAGTCGGATTCGACGATTGACCTTTTTCTCGAAGTTAGACGTACTTAACTGGACCGTTTAAAAACATAATTCTTAATAATATTAAAATAGTTTTCGGTCTAATGCTTGTCGTTAATTTAATAGTACTTGAGGCTTCAACTAATTAGTCCTTCGAGGCACATTCTACCCCGCCTTTACTTGAGAAGGGAAGAATTTATATAATAGTTAGGTGAATTCAAAACATATTTAGGTAAATAGTTTTCATTAAATACTTAAGTCAACAAGAAGGTCTTTAGTTTGTTCAGGGTAAGTAAAATCTGACAGGCGTCAGGGAATTGAGTAATAAAATTAATAACTACAGATAGATAATAAGTATATTAAAAGATTATATCTTTCACTGATGATGAATATTAAATAAAAATCTAATCTATAGACTCGATAACCTTTAAAGGATGCTTGGGTTTTATAGCACCGACCTACTTATTAATAATCAAGATGAGAACCGTATGTAAGAGTATTCAGTGAACTTTCAACGTAAAACTTTACTGAATCAGGAAGTAGGTACAGTAACGAGTATAAATAAATTATAGAATTAGGCTTTACTTTGCAGAACTCCATGACGCTAAATAAATAAAATAGATATCGCTGGACATTACACACACTGCCATCTAGTGCCACACTAAGCAACGAAGCTTGTGTCGTGGACACCAGATAGCTGATATACTACATCGATACTTTTTTTTTGTAAATACATACTTATTATAAATATATATAAATGACTTAGAAATAAATGTCCATGCTCATCACACACACATTTGTACCTACCGGGATTCGAACCCTATAAGAACGTAAGGCAGCCTCACTACCGCTGCGCCGTTCGGGTCGTCAAAACACTAACGTTTAAATTTCGCGAAAAAGATCTAGCATGCTTATTATTATTGCTTTTCCTGCATAGTGCATATTTTTGCGGGGGGAGGGCGGCGCTGGATCGTGCATTCAGGAGTACAAATCCGCAAAATTACTTCGCAAAGTTTTCTCGTGAAATAACGGTAAATAACTTTCAGCAAAGACCTGTTTAATGTTGAAGTTTTTTAAAATTATATGTGCGTAACACTAAAGATTTTTGTAAATAATTTAAGAAAATAATGCTTTTCAATTGCAATTTAGTATTTATTTTTTCTCATAACTGTATGTATTATCGAGGACACTCCCGCCTGACCACCACTAAGCTAATTTTCGCTTGCACTCGCAAAATAGAAACGCTCTCTAGCCCCGCCCCGTTGACTTTGTATAGAAATAATGAATGAAAATATACCAAATCGGCCGAGCGCACTGATGACGCACGCCAAAAGAGAGTTATTGTTATTTTGCGCGCCAAAGTTGACGCTTTCCTAATAGGCCCAAACTTTAAGGGGGCGTGGCTCGGCCCCTCCGCATGATTTAAGCGAAAAAAAATTAAACTGGTCAGGCGGAAAAGACTACGATAGTACCTGTCAAACTTCTGCAGCAAATGTTCCTAACGTAATTTGTGTGACCCAAAAAAGTTGAAAGTCTTCCACACGAGTATTCTTGACAGATATCAATATTTCCATTCATTACCTCTGAACGTTTCTTTGACTTGATAAACTGCGCATTAAAGCATTGTTATGCATGATGTTCACTCAAGCAACTTTTATTGCACAAGTTTTCTTTTTGACGGTTTTTTCTTGGAAAATTCGACTAGCTTAGAATGTTTTACAGAATGGGTCAGTGGTTGTCGTCATTGATACTTTCATGAACATCAGTTGCCAAATGATTTTAAACCATAAAAGGTTGATGGTTTTGGTTTTAAACCATAAAATGTTGATGGTTTTGGTTTTAAACCATAAAATGTTGTTGGTTTTGGTTTTAAACAGGCAAATGATAATGGATTGGCAAAAACGAATAAGAAAATTTGAGAGTTTGCGTAGTAACTTGATCCGCTGGCGACTGACTTTGTATCATTTCCAACATACGGGAATATATACCGGGCAAAAATTAAATTATATTTTAGTCTTTGAAAGTTATTATTAAATCATTTTCAAAATGTCTGATAAAAAACGGTATTCGACATACAGCGTGAGCCATCAGTGAGCGTGTCGCTATCAATGAATAGATACCACTCAGTGACTCAAGCCAAGTGTTTAGTGTAGTGGAGTGGAGTCGAACCTGTAGCCTTCTACCTCACCTACACATGTATGCGCTTGAGCGTCAAGTGCTCCTCTTGACTTGATAAAAACTGGTCGAGTATGCGCTGAGCCGCGGAGGTACGAACTTGTACTTACCTATACCACTACTGTATATTCAAATCAGGCATGAAACACGTTTCGATACTAAAAGCTTTCATCTAAAATTTTCCTAATAACAACGTCTGTACCTACGTAAAATTTATTACCGCATGAACAAATCCAGTTATTTAGGAATATTCCGAAGAAAAATCTTTTACAGCTGAGAAATATTTATTTGGGTAATACCAATATCCTAACCAGACTAGGGTCTGTCTGGAGTCCTAATGAGAGGTTTTCCTTTTGAGGTTTTTAAAAAAAAACTTAGTGATAAATGATAAATGAATGATAAATGATGTTTATTTTGCAAGTAGGTTTTTACAAACACTTTTACACGTCATTTTTTAAAACTAGATGGGGCCGGTGTTTCGTACCTGACTACTCTGAGAAGAAACAGCCGAAACAAACTCAGAGGTCCCTTTCAGAGGTCTCTTTTAAAGTCCAGACAATCTTGCTCAATTCACATGAGGACTATGCAGATTAGTGTCTGATATGGTCTTTTGAAGAAAGAACCATACAGTTTTGAGTGGACCTGTTCAGTCAGTGCAAGCATTTGTCAGTTAACGTGTAGCTCGACTTATAACTCAAGGAGCTCAACGAAACGACGAACAATACCAAAGAAAGGACATTTGGGTAGGTCGCTTAGAGTACTCAAACTGTCAGGCAGTTGTGGGAAAAAATAATCAAAAAATATAAATGTGACCCACATGGTCCCCACATTCACAATAATCATATAAAATTCATAGCAAGTTCTATTCAAAAAGAATGTAAATAAAAATCACAAAAATCATTAAAAGGCACAATGATGATAAAAAAAAAGTAAAATACTTAACAAAATAAGTATTCATGTCAAATCAGTAAATGTCAAATAAAATAATAAAAAAATAATAAAGTAAAAAATAATAAAATACATGTCAAAACATTAAATGTCAGAGTGTATAAAAAATAATAAAATACATGTCAAAACATTAAATGTCAGAGTGTATAAAAAAAAGGAAAATAAAAAAAGGAAAAGTAAGGAATAAATAATAAACAAGCGAAGTCCGAAGCTTCGACATTCACAGAGCAAATTTCATTGGAGCAGCTTAATCCCAAGTCTTTTTATCCTCGAGATAGTGATTAACATGATAGTAGGCTTTCAGGCACAGCTTCCGTTTTATAAACGATTTGAATTTATTTAGGCTTAGTGCTTGAATTTGGCTCGGAAGTTTATTGTAAAAACGTATACATTGGCATCTGAACGTACCCCCTATTTTTTTGAGCCTCGTTGCAGGAACAACAAATTTGTGTTTGTTCCTCGTATTTATGTTGTGGATATCACTGTATTTTTTTTAAACAAATTAATATTTTTGTGTGCGTAAGTTTCCAAGAACTCTATAGATGGCGTTGAACTTACTATGATAGTTGGTGCCAAAGCCAAAACGCTTGAAAAAAAAACATCGTGTCACGTCACATACTCTCGTTGACTGACACTTTCATTTGCTTATCCTTCCGAATATAACCTACATTTCTCGCGCTTTGTTAAAATCAGTTTTTTTAGGTTCCGTTCCTTGCATTATCATACTTACTCCTAGCGCCATCTATCCAGCGACTAGGGAAGAGCTAAAAAGAAAATCCCTCAATGGCTAGATACAAGGAGGTTGTTATGCTTTTCAAGCATGTTTCGGCCCTTAATAAAACAACCAATCAATCGTATATGGTCTCTCAAATATTCATTGAACAGTTAAACTTTTCAATTTAGTTGCAAGCGTGCTTCATTATTCCGGAATATGGTTTGATGATTGCAATTTGTGTTACCACCAAAATGTATGATGTTTCTGTTTCCTGATAGTTATTTTTAGGTCTATTCGGTGTGCGTGTTTGGAACAAGTTGCTATTGAGATTGTGTTTTACTAAGTAATTAAAGTCGTGTCGATAAATTTATAGTCTTAGAAACTGTGTTGGTTCAAGGTTACTGGTTTAGTAGGGATGATGACTAATTAAAAAAATATGATTCTGTTTAGTCCGTCAAAAATTGACGAAGATAAAACGTGTCAAAGATCATGTGTGGGAGGCTTGTGACAAGCCCCCCCGGGCTTGTGACGTCACTTAATTGATTAAAAAAATTACTAAAATGTGACGTCACACAAGTTATCGACGCACTGTACCGTCTTCATTTTTTGTTTACGTGAAAAAAGAAAAAATATGTGTCCAATATTTTTTGGAAATCTATCTGACGGACTAATTCGATTTTTTTTTGTCATCTACCGTAATTAGGAAGAAAATATCACAGACTTTTTTATGTACAAAAGTATCGATATACGTGGTAAGTTTACTCCGTTCGTTATCGTGACGGAACTCCGTGTTAGTTACTAGTTTCCGTAGGTTGGTACAGCGGCTTAATGATGTCGCGATGTTGCCGCTATTTTCAGCACTTCTCTTTTATCCGCAGACTTCTATGAAAAGCATCGCTATGGAATTAAAAACTTTTCAAACCTATAAATTCATTCACTTAATTACATGTCTTTCTTAACTGCATGGAGCTTGAATTATAATACTGAAAATAAGCTGAACATTTATTAAAGTAAGGTTATTATGTAGGTACTTACATTATTAAAATATCTAATAATAAAAATTAAGAATAAAAGTAAGAAAAATAGCAAAACTTATTATGATTTCGAACGGCTACGAAAATATCTTTTTCCACGTCAAATAAGAAGAGAGATTACCTAGCCAGCTAGATGATAAATGTCCAAAGTAAATGGAAAAGCTTGGCTCAAATGATAAAGACAGGACGTTTTCGTACTTGAATAACATATGGCGCCTCAAGACACAGAAACGGGAAGTTCCAACGGTAAATAGGAATATTTAAACGACGGAACTCGAAGAGAGATCCTATTTTATACAGAAATGAAATGTAATCTGTTTCTTTTTTTAATTTTGTATATTTTGATGTTTGTTGTGAAAACGGCTGAAAGGATTTAGATGGGTTCTTGAAGACACTTTTCGCTTTACATCAGGCGTGTTGCGGTCAAAGGCAAACTTTCGCGTAAAAAAATATCTTTGATACGTCTTGATCGTCAATATTTTAAAAATTAGAATCTGTTGGCTTGCCTTTTTTAGAGTTTTCGTTTCCCATAATTACCAATACCATTTCTTCTTCTTCTTCTTCCTGGCTTTTATGCCAATTTATTTGGGGTCAGCCCTCCTAGTATTTCTGCGCCACACCTCACGGTTGTGGGTTGTCTCTGTCGTTGTGTTGGTCGTTGTCATGTCCTTCGCTATTGTTCGTAGCCAGGTTATTGGTGGTCGTCCACGGCCTCTTTTTCCGTCATGTATGTTCATGACTCTTTTTGTCATGTGGTCATCATCCCGCCTCATCACATGTCTGTACCAGCACAAGCGGTTTTCGCAGAGCTTTTCCTGTTTCTTTGCGACTTTAAAAGTACCACGGATATATTCATTTTTTATCTTGTCAATTCTTGAAACTCCACCAGACCAGCGTAGCATCTACATTTCTGTGGTGTGAATCCTTTGTTCATCTGTCTTCCTCATTGGCCAGCACTCAGATCCATATAGTAGAGCTGGTCTAACTGCTCTTTTGTATACATTGCCTTTGACTTTAATTGGCATACGGGAGTCGCATAGAACACCAGACAACGATCTCCATTTCAGCCAGGCTGCCTGAATTATATTTTGTATGTCTTTTTATACACAGACTTTCGGTGCTACAATGGATCCGAGATACTTGAACTCCTCAACTCTGTTAAGGGGTCTATTTTCGACTGATGGACATGGTATGACACCCACATTAGCTCCGGATAAGTCACAAAACATATATTCGGTCTTCTGTCTACTGACTCTCAACCCTCTCCTCTCCAAGGACTGCTGCCATGCCGTTAGGTCTGATTCCACTTCTGCCAGCGATTCGGCTATAAGAACAACATCATCCGCATATAGCAGTGACCATGGTGCTGGTTTTTGTATATTTGACGTAATATAATCCATTACCAGGTTGAATAGTGGTAGTAGTAGAGTGGTAGAGGGCTCAGGGTCGAGCCTTGATATACACCTACTCTGACCTCAAATGCTTCACTTGTTCCTGCTGGGCTGACCACTCTTGCAGATACATTGTGGTATAGATCTTTAAGGAGCTCGATATAATGCTCCGGCACTAGATGTGCTCTCAATACATGCCACATAAGCTCTCGCGGAAGTCGGTCGAACGCCTTTTCGAGGTCTATGAAAAGCATGTGGAGGTCTTGTTTGCGAGACTTGTGTTTTTCCATTAGTATTTTCACCGAATGAATTGCGTCTGTGGTGCTAACACCGCTGGTAAATCCACACTGGTTTGGTGTAATGTTCGTTATTTTTGTTAGCCTTTTTACGAGGATACTTTCCCAGATCTTAAGGGTGTGAGAGGTTAGCTTGATTCCTCTATAGTTTCCACAATCCGCAACATCTCCTTTATTCTTATAGAAAGGTATCAGGTTGCTTTGTCAGCCATGCTACACCGGTATTCCCAAGTTTTAACATTGGAAATGTTTTTTCGATCGCTTCAGTATAGGCCCCCATTTTCGCTCAGAGTGTGACATCGCCTTGGTGTCGTGAGTTTCAGGGCTACATGAATGTTTGAGGTCTCAAAAGATGCAAATCGATAAAGGCTTTAATTTATGCGGTGAGTCCGTATTTTATGCGGACGCTTTTGAGTCACTGAACGTGTATCTTGGGTTTATTAATATATTTTTCTTCATGTAAATACATCTGCAATTTAGAAAAATAACATTGTGGCTAAAGTGAGTATAAAAAAGAAACCAAAACAAATTATAAAAGCAATGAAAGTGGTGTAAGACAATAATTGTTGCTCTCTGAATAATAGATTCCGACGCAGTAGAAACTCACAAATTACATGATAAGTAATTGTTTGGCTCCCGAAAGGACAGTGGTCATAAACTAAATAGTACACTTCCAGACACAAAAACATCTATTTGAGACAAAACGAACCACACGGTCCTAGTGAAATAAAATTGTTAGCCTGTGTTTTTTACGCAAAGTTACACAGAAACAAGATCCATTCCAAGACAAACAAAAGAACTGGGGGCCTAAAATGGCTACTTTTTCAGAACCATAATAATATGAATAACGTCAAATATTTTAAATTCTTAATATGGTCTTTATGTTTATGATCATAAAGACCTTTTTAAGAATTTTAAATTTTTAATAAATAATTTTAGATTTTGTTTTTTTTTTTTGCAAAAAATGAGTATTTTTACCTTACGGATTTTTTACATCGTACATTTGAACTCTATTTCCTCAAAGACGATACTAAATCTATTACGTCTGATCTATTAGATTAGGCATCGTACAAAATGAAAAACCTGCCTATGTTCATTTTCAATGTAGGGTGAAGTTGAATGTGAATTCTTTCCATAGCTCTGCCGGAATCTCGTCTGGTCCCGTGGCTTTCCTATTTTTCATCTTTTGGATAGCTGCTTTGACTTCCTCTGGTGAAATAATATCAACTGGTCCTTCAGCGCATCACTCACGCATGGCAGTGCTGTTAGCTGTTCCTGTGGAAAATCCTCGTTGAGAAGTGTTTGGTAGTATTCTTCCACCTCTCATTTATTTCTTTATTACTGGTCAACAATTTGCCGGATGAGTCTTTAATGTATTTGTTGCGTTTGATATCTTTTGTTTGATTATTTCGGAATTTAGCTAATTTAAATATCTCTGCATCTGTTTTTGCGTTTTCTAATCTAAATATATAAAAGAAGAAACTGACTGACTGACTGATTGACTGACTGACTGACTCATCTATCAACGCACAGCCCAAACCGCTGGGTCTACAGATTCCAAATTTTGCAAGTAGGTTCCTTATGTGGTCTAGGGGTGCACTAAGAAAGGATTTTTCAAAATTCATCCCCTAAAGGGGTTAAACGGGGCTCCAAAGTTTGTATGGGGAAACAAGATTAGTTAGACTATTTTATTCGAAACTTCACAGGAGTGCTCCTATTGATAAATAAGTAGAAACGGGTTTCAGGTTTTTTCAGAATTCAACCCCTAAGAGGGGGAAAAGGGGTGGCAAAGTATAAAAATCAATGCACAGCCCAAACCGCTGAGTCTAGAGATTCCAAATTTGGCAAGTAGGTTCCTTATGTGGTCTAGGGGTGCACTAAGAAAGGATTTTTCAAAATTCAACCCCTAAGGGGGTTAAACGGGGATCCAAAGTTTGTATGGGTAAAACAAGATTAGTTAGACTATTTTATTCTAAACTTCACAGGAGTGCTCCTATTGATAAATGAGTAGAAACGGGTTTCAGGTTTTTTCAGAATTCAACCCCTAAGAGGGGGAAATGGGGTGGCAAAGTATAAAAATCAATGCACAGCCCAAACCGCTGAGTCTAGAGATTCCAAATTTGGCACAAAGGTTCTTTATGAGGTTTAGGGGTGCATTAAGAAAGGATTTTTTAAAATTCACCCCCTTAGGGGTTGGAACGGGAGTCCAAAGATTACGTGGGGAAATAAGATTAGTTAGACTACTTTATTCGAAACTTAACAGGAGTACTCCTATCGATAAATGAATTAACGTTTGTGTTTCAGTTTTTTTTCAGAATTCAACCCCTAAAGAGGGAAATGGGGTAACAAAGCCTGAAATTCAACATAGTTATTATTTTTTATGGTGAATTGGGTCGGGTGTATTACATAAACAACGATTTTAAGATTTAATGTGGCAGACCTGAAATACTACCATTCCCTGTTGGGGTGCGATGGGGTTGAAATGTCTAAAAATCAATATGGGTGTCGATACCGAGATTATCAGGGGTGCTGATTACGAAAATGGCATTTATTTTGAGATCCAGATGATAATGATTGTGATTACGATGATGATGATTGTGACAATGATGACGATGATTGTGATGATGATGATTTTGATTACGATGATAATGATTGTGATTACGATGATGATGATTGTGATTATGATGATTGTGATAACGATGATAATGATTGTGATTACAATGATAGTGATTGTGGTAATGATGATAGCGATTGTGATTACGATGATAATGATTGTGATAACGATGATGGTGATTGTGATACTGATGGTGATGATGATTGTGATAGTTATTCTGAGAGTGGTGGTGATTGTGATGGTGATAGCGATGGTGATTGTGATGGTGATTGTGATGGTAATTGTGATGGTGATTGTGATGGTCATTGGGATGGTGATTGTGATAATGATTGTGGTAATTATGGTGGTTGTGTTAATGATGATAATTGGTGATAATGATGGTGACTGTGATAGTGATGGTGATGGGGATTGTGATGGTGATTGTGATTGTGATAGTGATTGTAATGGTAATTGTGATGGTGATTGTGATGGCGATTGTCGTGGTGATTGTGATGGTGATTGTGGTGGTGATTGTGATGGTGATTGTGATTGTGATGGTGATTGTGAAGGTGATTGTGATGGTGATTGTGATGGTGATTGTGATGGTGATTGTGATGGTGATTGTGATGGTGAATGTGATGGTGATTCTGATGGTGATTGTGATGGTGATTGTGATGGTGATTGTGATGGTGATCGTGATTGTGATGGTGATTGTGATGGTGATTGTGATGGTGATTGTGATGGTGATTGTGATGGTGATTGTGATGGTGATTGTGATGGTGATTGTGATGGTGATTGTGTTGGTGATTGTGATGGTGATTGTGATGGTGATTGTGATGGTGATTGTGATGGTGATTGTGATGGTGATCGTGATGGTGATTGTGATGGTGATTGTGATGGTGATTGTGATGGTGATTGTGATGGTGATTGTGATGGTGGATGTGATGGTCATTGTGATGGTGATTGTGATGGTCATTGTGATGGTGATTATGATGGTGATTGTGATGGCGATTGTGATGGTGATTGTGATTGTGATGGTGATTGTGATGGTGATTGTGATGGTGATTGTGATGGTGATTGTGATGGTGATTGTGATGGTGATTGTGATGGTGATTATGATGGTGATTGTGATGGTGATTTTGATCGTGATTGTGATGGTGATTGTAATGGTGATTGTGATGTTGATTGTGATGGTGATTGAGATAGTGATGGTGAGTGTGATGTGATAATGACTGTGATTACGATGATAATTATTGTGATAACGATGATGGTGATTGTGATAGTTATTTTGATGGTGATTGTGATGGTGATGGTGATTGTGATAGTGATTGTGATAGTGTTGGTGATTGTGATTGTTATGGTGATTGTAATGGTGATTGTGATGGTGATTGTGATTGTGATTGAGATAGTGATGGTGATAGTGAGTGTGATAATGACTGTTTTTACGATGATAATTATTGTGATAACGATGATGGTGATTGTGATAGTTATTTTGATGGTGATTGTGATGGTGATGGTGATGGTGATTGTGATTGTGATAGCGATAGTGATGGGGATTGTGATGGTGATTGTGATAGTGATGGTGATTGTTATGGTGGTTGTGATGGTGATTGTGGTAATTATGGTGGTTGTGTTAATGATGATAATTGGCGATAATGATGGTGACTGTGATAGTGATGGTGATGGGGATTGTGATGGTGATTGTGATTGTGATAGTGATAGTGATGGAGATTGTGATAATGATGGCGGTTGTGATAGTGATGGTGATTGTGATAATAATAATTGTGATGATTATGAAATGTGGCACATAGATAAATTGTAACCTGGATTAACATGGAGGACACTATTATCCCTTTAGTATGATCCAGTGGGACAGTTACCGAACTTCACGCGGGCGAAGCCGCGGGCAACAGCTAGTTCTTTATAAAAGTGGTCGTTGGACAATGCTCTTGTTATGGCAACACATTTCTTAGCCCTTTTTAGGGTTCCGTAGTCAACTAGGAACCCTTATAGTTTCGCCATGTCTGTCCTCTGTGACCGTTAGCACTAGAAAGCTGAAATTTGGTACCAATATGTATATCAATCACGCCGACTAAGTGGTAAAATAAAAATTGGAAAAAAATGTTTTATTAGGGTAGCCCCCCTAGTGGGAAGTGTTTTTTTTTTAATTTCAACTCTAACGTGTGATATATTGTTGGAAAGGTATTTAAAAATGAATAGGGGTTTCCTAAAATCATTTTTTGATAATGTCAATAATTTCGGAAATAATCGCTACAAAAGTAAAAAACAATGTGTCCCCCCCCCCCCCTCTAACTTTTGAACCATAAGTTTAGAAAATATGAAAAAAATCTGAAAAGTAGAACTTTATAAGGACTTTCTAGAAAAATCATTTTGAACTTGATGGAAACAACAGTTTTTGTACAAAAAAGACAAAAAGTTGTACAAAATAATTTCTGGACTAAGTTTGTAGTATATTCGTATATGCAAGCATTTTTACATAATGGATACCCACCTTTAAACTCATAAGTGGGAACACTTATTGTGACGGACGGGAAACTACGGAACCCTACACTGAGCGTGGCCCGACACGCTCTTGGACGGTTTTTTATTTATTATGTTGTATTCCAGGTGATCCGTGTCCATTTTTGTTTCCTGCCATTTCTTGAAAAACACTTTCTTTTCCCTTATCTGAGATTTAACATTCTCATCCCACCAAGTAGGATCTTTATTGATCCTTTTTTTTATTTTTTTGTTCGGATGGGAAATCATCCGAACAAAATCATCATCAATTAAATACCATAATTTTTGTGATAATGTTCAAATGCTTTAACTCTTAAAATAATTGGTCTTGAGTCAATCTTTTGATATAATTTTATAGGTTGACTCAAATACTTCTCATCACTACATATTATAAAACAAAGTCCCCCACTACATCTGTCTCTCTGTTTGTCTGTCTGTTCGCGACAGACGCGACAGACATAAACTCAAAAACTACTGCACCGATTTTCATGCTGCTTTCACCAATGGATATAGTGGTTCTCATGGAAAGTATTAGTATAAAATTTGTCAAATTTTTGTATACATTGGCTAAAATATAATGATATTTGTTAGAGGTGTCGGAAAAAATAAGTCGTCTGGAAGTTGTACTTTTGGTTGCGATAACTGACATCCACGCGGGCGAATTCGCGGGCTTCAGCTAGTTTAACATAAAAATGTACGGGGGCTAATTTTGCACTAGAGTAGAAAATGTAAAAAAAAAAAGTATTTTTATGTAAAATTTCGTAATTTCTTTTTTTTTTAACTCTTTTTGCAAATTTTTCAAGTAATTTCTGTAATAATTTAATAGCCTCATCGTTTATCCTTGAAATAAGATCATTTGCACGTCTCTAGGTCTCTTACATTCAAAGATATTAACATTTCATTGAACATACCCTAGATCAGCCGATTAGAAAAACAAAATGGCATTCGCGGGGTGTGGGGTTAGGAGTATTTATTATATTATTTAGTATTTATTATATTATTTAGTATATTATTACAACTCAATGGGTTTAAAAGTAAAAATGGGTGTACCACAAGGTTCGATATTGGGTCCCTTCCTCTTTTTAGTATATATTAATGACCTACCCCATTTATTTAACAACCATCCGCATATGGTGTTGTTTGCTGACGATACTTCTTTAATATTTAAAATAAACAGACGTGCCACTAATCTTGATGACGTAAATAACGCCCTACTGCAGGTCCACGATTGGTTTACCGCTAATAATTTAGTACTAAATGGGAAAAAAACTAAATGCATTAGATTTGCTCTACCAAATGTCAAAAGTAGTGATTGTGACATAATATTGAATCAAGAGAAACTAGAATTTGTCGATAAAACGGTTTTCTTGGGAATCACGCTCGACTCAAGGTTACAATGGGGTCCTCATCTAACATCTCTTGCAGGACGGCTAAGCTCAGCAGCATATGCTGTTAGAAAATTCCGTCAATTTACTGATGTTGATACCGCGAGGCTGGTCTATTTTAGTTATTTTCATAGTATTATGTCATACGGTATTTTACTATGGGGACGGGCTGCAGACATCGAGTCTGTATTTATTCTGCAGAAAAGAGCCATCAGAGCCATTTATGAATTACGTAGACGCGATTCTCTAAGAGAACTGTTTAAGGAAATTAATATCATGACAGTACCTTGTCAATACATCTATGAAAACATCATGTACGTTAGAAAAAATCGGCATTTATTCAGTAAGAGAGGGGACAGACACCGCTATAACACTAGAAATAGGGACCAACTAGTTCAGCCAGGTTTCAGGCTTGCTAAAGTGGATTCATCTTTCATGGGGTACTGTTTGAAATGTTACAATAAAATACCTCCCCACATTCTTCAACTGAATGAGACGAAATTTAAATCTTGTATAAAACGCACACTATGTAGGCAAGCATATTATAAGTTGGGGGATTACATTGATGATAAAAATGCTTGGCTAAATGCTGGTCCTGCTCCACAACCATAGGTGGGGGGGGCAAACTAATTGTTTGTACTGGTCGGGCATTATTTGAGTCCATCAACACGTAAAGAAGAAGATGAAGAATTGATTCCCATGTTAATGTATTGTGGAAGCTGCAGAAGATTGTAAAAATATACTTGCATTGTATAGATTCCAGTTCTTAGTATTATATAATTGCATAGCACATGTGTGAGTACTTTGTACTGTTCAGCCACCATTTACATTTATTTATCTTTCATTGACTTGAATATGCCTTGGTGACTGAGACAATGTCATGCTCACTTAAATGTCTCGCTGATGGTGGCGGGTGTGTCGGGTCATTTAGTTCCCTTCAATATAACCATATTGAAGGGAACTAAATGACCCGACACACCCGCGCGCCATTCAACTCAACCGAGTTGAATGGCGCCGGTACATGCGTCATGTCTGTGAACAGGCGCTGTCAGTTGGGACTGGTCATCTCTTAGCTGCCAAGGTTCATTTTAATTACTTTATTCATACATTTTTAATTTAATCTTTCACTCTGGATGCTCTTAGTGTGCACGTCTTTCTACATCGTTCTCACATATATGTATAATCTCAAAATTAATGATGTAACCAAGATTTTGTAACAATATTTTGATTTTAAAAGAGTGTCCATGGAGTTTCTCGCCCATTCTTCTCCATAGAGATCTACGCTAGGGAATGGGCAACTACAGTACTTTCTCAAGTTATTATGCCTTGTGTCTGGGACTGTAGCTTTGATTTTCTTTTTTGTATTTTTGACTTTCAAAAGTGCCGTAATGGTCTAATTGAAATAAATGCTTTGAGTTTGAGTTTTGTGAATTTATAAACATTAATTTGTCGATAGAAATTTAATGAGTATATAAAGTCCTTAAAGTATCGGTAACTGGTAGCCAAACACACTGTATAGTTTGTTTATAGTTATTTATGCAACTGTTGTATAATGAGGGGTATTAAAACACGAATGTGGGTTTATCACACGAGGCGAAGCCGAGTGTGATAATAGTATCACATGAGTGTTTTAATACCTAATTATGTACAGTTGCATACAAGACTTTATCTACATCCATGATATGAATCCTCCCTAAAAGGTTCTGAAACCATAGGGTGTTGCAGTGTTGTAAGAAGTCTATGTAAATTCATGGAAAGTTTAATTGCTGAGTATTTAATACAAACAAACCATGTATAGGTTATAATATAATTATTAAAACACTCACACACTCACACATTACACAATCACACAATTATTAAAATGCACAAAGCTTGTATCACTCATTTTTGTAAACAACAAAGTACATACTTAGTGCAATACTAATATCCAAATATCGAACAAAGATGGCGGGATACGACGTGAATTCGAATTAACCTATAAGTTTTTTTTTTAATTACGTCGCTGTGGTAGTGAATTGCACGTGCTAGACAATGTTCTTTTTTTAAAACGAGTTGCATAATGAAATTCAGTACAACATTATAACACCCGTTTGGATGTTATAATGGTTATTATGACACTGGCTGTTTTAATGTTGGCCATAAGCTAACTGTTTCAGATACTTTTATAGAGGATTAATAGCATGGGTGTAGATAATAGTTATTTATGCAACTGTTGTATAATGAGGGGTATTAAAACACGAATGTGGGTTTATCACACGAGGCGAAGCCGAGTGTGATAATAGTATCACATGAGTGTTTTAATACCTAATTATGTACAGTTGCATACAAGGCTTTATCTACATCCATGATATGAATCCTCCATAAAAGGTTCTGAAACCATAGGGTGTTGCAGTGTTGTAAGAAGTCTTTGTAAATTCATGGAAAGTTTAATTGCTGAGTATTTAATACAAACAAACCATGTATAGGTAATAATATAATTATTTACATTTTGGATTGTACAATTATTAAAATGCACAAAGCTTGTATCACTCATTTTTGTAAACAACAAAGTACATAATGCAATACTAATATCCAAATGTCGAACAAAAATGGCGGGATACGACGTGAAATCGAATTAACCTATAAGTTTTTTTTTTAATTACGGCGCTGTGGTAGTGAATCGCACGTGCTAGACGTTCGATTCACTACCACATTCGATGTTCTTTTTTTAAAACGAGTTGCATAATGAAATTCAGTACAACATTATAACACCCGTTTGGGTGTTATAATGGTTATTATGACACTGGCTGTTTTAATGTTGGCCATAAGCTAACTGTTTCAGATACCTTTATAGAGGATTTATAGCATGGGTGTAGATAAAATAAATTATTACACACTATCCGATTAGACGAATATTCGCGCGATAATGTAGCCCCCGAATTACAATTTCTGATTATTCAGAAAATCCGGGTCCGAATAACGAATCCGGATTTGGAAGTCGAGTAAAAATGTGCGGATATCCGGATTTTTCGGATTACGGATAGTCCGGATTACATTCCATACACAGGAAATAGTCTATTTGTGTGTTTGTCTTTTTTTTTAAAGTAGGTGTTGACGATCGGGAGGTCGAATTGAGTCGCTAGATTTATTATGTCCTGGCCCTGGCTGTCTAAAGGCACCGTACCCAAAATTTCCATGTATGACTGAGTTTTCCGGTGCTTTCATACCGTCGTGTCCGTTCAAATCACCTGCTATTAATTTTCTTTCGTCTAACGGTATGGTTTGTAGAAGGTCTTCTAGGCTTCCCCAGAAAAGATCTTTTTCTTTATTATCACATCCCATTTGGGGGGCATATACTGAGACTACATTTAAAGTTGGTTGGTTATCAAGAGCTAATTTCACGTACATAATTCTATCACTTATTCTTTCTACTTTAATGATTCTTTGTTTTAGTGTTTCGTCGAGGATGATGCCAATCCCGTTCCTAGTTGTTGACGTGCCGTTATACAATAGTTGATAGTTCATACCAATGTCCCTAGATTTTGAACCTTTCCACTTGAGTTCTTGTACACAACAGATATTAATATTTCGCCTATGCAGTGTATTCGCCAATTCTTGGCTGCGTCCGGTCAGGGAACCGATGTTCCATGTGGCTATGTGCATGTTATTTGCGCTGCGTCTTGATACGTCGCTTGCAGGGAACGCCTTAGCATTTTTCGCCTGTGATCGCATCTGGCCGTCGCTTGAGGGGGACGCCCTAACCGTTATACTCTTTCTCTTGTGTGGTGCTTTCATACTAGGAGATTATTTTATGTTGGCAGTGTGTGTTTTTACAGCCGGTTGCTACCTGACGCCAAGACTGTCACCCTCTTCTAGGGTGCGAGTGCCGCCGTTGGCTCATTATGAGCTCATTCGCCGCCATCTCTTCTGGAGTGCTCCAGCCTAAGCACCCAGCCAGAGCTGGGTGCTTAGGCTGGAGCCGACGACAGGAGGAGGAGGAGGAGGAGGAGGTCGTGGACAGTTCCACGACCTATACTCCAAATATGTTGAAGAAGCCCGCAGCAGGGGTTTGATAATGGAGTTTCCTTCTCCGGCCACGGGAGGTATTTTATTTCCCTCCTACCCGGCGTGGCCCCGAGCATTCCCCTATCCGCCGTCTGGGGACGCGTTCTCTAGGCGTGAGGCTCACCCGAGAACGTACCAATACCATTTCTAGATCAAAAATATTCCCATAGTCTAAAACATTTGTTGGATATACAGAAAGTAAGCAGACTCTTCACGAAGCCTTCAACCAAGCATTCTGTATAGTATACTAAGTAACTTTACGCAAAAATTAAGGCTGGGAAAGTGAAAATCTCAAAAATCTGTATTTAAAAAAAGGAAAACTTGTGGAAAAGTTAAAACTTTGACCCCCAATATCTCCGTAACTGGAAGGTTACCAGGTATAGTCTAGTACAAAAAAATGATCAAAAAGACAGGGAGTATACAAGTGCAGCAGCTGCGTTAAGAGTCGTTTAACACCCTTTAGAAACTTAAAACTAGTAACTACCTCAATAATGTTATCGTTAATTCTGGTAGTAGTACCTCAATAATGTTATTATTTATTGGTTCCTAAAGGGTACGAATAATATCCGTTCTGACCCTACATAATGAACCGCGTAATTAGGAACGCTGTATAGGAAATAAGCGAAAATTTTAATTACTTGTGCCTAAACCAACACAGAACTAAGATAACAATGTTAACCAGAACTGTTCTGTACAGATAAGAACATAGAACCTTAGAATACTGATGAGGCCAAAAATTAAAAAAAAAAATTAGTGGGGCTTAATAGGCATGACGACAGTATCAAAAAATCGCAAATCTATTTATTCCGTCAGTTAGAGTATTAGAAAATAATGGACACATATTTTTTGTTTTTGTAAATCAATGAATATTGACAAAGATAAAACGCATCAAAACTCGGGAGTGGGGGCTCATGACGTCAGAACGCACTAAAAATTATACCGAGGCGTGACGTTTTGAGAATTTTAAAAGCGTCGTATCTTCGTCAATTACAAATCAAAGAATTTTATGGACAGTTTAAATAAATAAATAATAATAACAAACAGCCTTGTTGGTCTAGTGGTCGCTAGTGCGATTGCTGAGCATGAGGTCCATTGTTCTATTCCCGGGTCGGGCAAAGTGCTATTGGGTTTTGACGTGACAACGTCTTATAAATTGGTTTGCCGGGTGACACTTCAAGAAACTGCGTTACGCTCCGCTCACGTTATGCGCTCACAATGTGAGCGAGTGAGAGGCACGCGTCCCTTCCACTCGGGCATGGTTAGCCCGCCTAAGAGCGAGAGAGTGTGTTGAATATTCACATTAAAATTATTTTACCACTCAAAGTCGTTGTCACGTAAAACTTTCGCCCGTATACCGACTTTACAGGCAACCAATTTTTTCAATTAGGAACTTTTCAGTAGCAGCCAAGGAGTCTGGATTTGCGTCCGGTTGATAAATATTGGCTCGCCCAATTTTATATGGGACTAATAGGTACACCTCTGCCTAACTCGTTGGGGATTACAAGCGTGATGTTACGAATAATAATAAACTTTTAGATGGCTAGCAAAAGATTTACTCCGGCTTTGGTAGGTCACGTCTCATAGCCAGATGGAGTAGACATTTTATTAATTTTGGAACAGTGCCTTAGTAGCTCCTGTTGCCGAAATATATAAAAATAAAAAAATCCGCGACAGCTTATTTCTATCTTTCAAGATTGACTCACGACAACCAATTTTGTGATTTTAAATTTTCGTCAAAAATAATGCTTCATTTGCGAAAGTGTTTCAAAATAAATATGTTAGTCTTCTTTAGCGTTTAATTGTGACCAAAAGTGCCCTTTACATCATTTCATTTAGATGAATATCTTAGGAAACATAACAGAATTAAAATAACAAAATAATATCATTACGACGACGAGGGCCCATCAGAAGATGACTTTCAATAGGAAAGTACGCTATACAATGATATTCTAACAAACAGATATGTTATACACCTACAAAACCACCGAAAAAAGTGTGCCGCGGGGGAGAGCCAGCTCACATACACGGTGTGACGCAGAATAAAGGAAAAACAGGCCAATTGACACGTTTTCGAGTCTTCACGATTGCGCGCTCATAACATATCTGTTTAATTAAATATCATTGACGCTATATGAAATGTCACATGACCATCATGATCCGGAATCCATCGTTCGGAAGTCATCGACTACAAATCAGAGTACCCGTGCGAAGCCGGGGCGGGTCGCTAGCTAAAAATATAGGCAGGGAGGGGAACTAATTAAAATGTATGACGATATTATAGACAAAGTTTAGTTTTAACTTGACCTAACGTCATGACGCTGATGCCTCGGAAGGTGGTACGCAACCTGCGTCGACACTCTTGCGCCATCTCATGTTGCAAGCACGACGCAATGTACTGGCGCTACTGCTGAGACCTTCAAACGGCGTAAATACTGTAACCTAATTGGTAGTTCCAGTTTTGAGCCGTTTAGGGGCGAAACGCTCGGGTCATCGGGCCCAAAGTGTGCGTCTCCTTTTTAAGGAAATTTCTCGCCGAGTGGTCTGGCTCTTTCTTGACCAAAAATGATAATTAGCATTGCCGTTCAATGTGGTAATACTGCCAGTCTTCTGGGCACGTTTCCGGATGATAGTGATGTGGTGGAGTATTTTGACGACTAAGCGTCCTGTTGATTATTTAGATAGCTATTAATTTATTAGTTTATTTTATATCAATGAATATTATTATAAGCTTATTTATTATATAAGCTTTGCAAGCTAGATTATCTAATAATTTTGGAATAATAAATCTTTCACTTATTAAAAAAAAAAGTTGAAACCGATTGAAAGAAAAGAAAGAAAGAAAACATACACAGTTGGCTAAGCTAAGCTGGTTGCTTAAGCCGCAAGTGCACACAAAATAAAAATAGGAATAAAATAAAAAAAACTTAAAATTACACAATAAAAAACTTAAAACTAAACAGAAAAAATAAACCAAACAATACTTGTGTCTCAAGGCTGCGCCAAATAGCCCCAGATTGGCTAATATTATGAATTCCTTTTCTAATCGGGTTATTTGATTCTCTTTGTTTCACAGCAAAAGATTATAAATAAATAATTTCATTACTGAAATTGCTAAAATTGCTCCGCCTACACAGTCTGGACAAAATTCTACATAGCTACGCTTTCGTAGAATAAAAAAAGCTTGTCTTGTTTTCACAACAAAGTGTGAAAATTGAAAACGAAAATGTTTCTGGTAATAAAAGATAAAATACGACTTTAGTTAAAAGTGTTTTACATTATTTTACCTGAGAGGTACGTGGATGCTGAATGTTAAACAAAAAATTCTTCTCTTTTTCGAAATAACTTTTATTTATAGGTACTAATTTAATGGACGTGAAATAATGACATAATATTTCCGGTGGAATGAGGGCCGTTTTTTAAAGCCGAAAGGAAAGGTGATTTCTCGAACTTTCAATGGATTTGTTTTTATAAATCTCTCCATAAAGCTTTAACTGCTGGGAATAGGGCTCCCACATAGCATTCCACTCTTTCTCTCTGTGTGGTATTCTCCGGCCAATCTCCCACAAACGCCTTTAAGTCGTCACGCTAGCGTTTTCAAGACCTTTGCCCAACAGTGGGACAATATAGGCTATGAAAAGAAAAACCTTAAACACAATACTTACAAAGAGGTACCTTGGTTTTTTAAGAGATAACTCCACTTGTTTTCCTTTTGATGGGAACTCGTCGATGGTATTCAAATCAACTTCTCAAGTAGGATACGGTGTCCCAGAGATTCATAAGAACGTACCATTAAAATGTTTTCAAGTGTCCGGGAATCCCTATGGGATAGTGATCATTTTTGTGTTTTTCTTGTTTTCTTGTTATTTTTTTGGCTCATGCGTTTTTATCAAAATCACTATATAGGTCATTTATGGCTTCGCATGCATACAGGTGCTTTTTTTTCTTCAGAATTGCACAAAATTTCATTCTTTCACGAAATGTAGCAAATGTTTATTTGTGCTGTAACGATAAACGAAATTGTTTTAAAGATTTTCATAAGATTCATTTCATTCTCTTCATTTACTAATTATTGCATACTAAAGTCTTATACGGATTTGTACTATTTAACTAGACTGCATAGAGTGCCATATATGGCTTAGTGTAGTATTTTCTAAAATAAGTAATTATATATTTTTTTAAATCTTATTTATATCGAAGAAGTATCGGAAATAAAAAATATTTTCAGTTGTCATCTCCTTCATAATTTCATGCTATAAGGTGTTAAAAGAAATCAAGAACTTAGTCAATGTAGTACAGAGGCCCTACTCTCTAACGTCCGTCCATCAGTCTCTATACGTCTCTCTCGCGCACGTCTGCAGATGAGTGCGAGTGAGAGAGACGGATAGAGACGGATGGTCGGACGAACGTTAGAGAGTAGGGCCCCTGCATCCGAAGATTGGATTCCTACTAGCTAGCCCGTTTTTCACGACGTTGTAAAGTTATTTCCCCTACATTTATTAACTAGGGTTCCGCGCTAAAAATTTAATACCTACCGGAATGGTTGATAAGAGTAGGGCCTGTCTGCTTTTACTTAGGTAGGTACTTCGGTTGATAGTAGGTACCTATATCCTAGCAATTTATGAGCTGTCAACTGCGGAAGACAGAATATTTTAATATCCCGTGTTCAATATTTCTAAAGTAAGTAGAGGTATTTTAGTATATGAGGTATTTATCTAGTGCTACCGTTTATTTAAATAGAATCTTCAATCATTATCATCTTCCTGTTCTTGACCAATTAGCCGAGATCAATTAGACAAAAAATGCTCAAAAGGTGGAACGAAGTTTATAGTGGCAGATTTTCATGGGACTTTTTTTATTGAGTTCCTAGAGGAGTGGAGAAGAAAGTAAAAAAAAAATTCACCGGTCACGACTTTTTTTTTTTTTGGTATTTCTTGGTTTTTTTTTTTTCTATTATGACCTACTTCAAATTCGACGAATTCATATTGTAGCGTAATAGTGTGACCTGTGTGCATCCATTAAATGCTAATTTAGTCTGTTTCTTTGTTCATTGTAGTTGATGTAATGCAATATTTCAAGTATTTTTTGAAAATGTCCTATTTTCTGCAATTATTTTTAAATTTTCGAATTTTATTTAGATTTCTTTTGAAATTGGTAACTGATACTTTTTCACAGATAATTAGATGTAAATATATTCAAGAAAACCATGTTTACGAGTGAAGTCACATGTATTCACAATTATCAGGAAATCGTCTACTTATATAAAAGTAAAGAAGGCCATTTTTCTCAAAATATTCTATGACGGTCAACGTAAATATTATCCTGAAAATATTCTTATTACATCTGATATCCATATATAACAAAAACTAAAAAAAAAAATTGGTGGTACTCGATAAAGATTGATTAGTGCTGACAAAGGTGGAATGGGGCCGCAAGTAAATTTACAAAAATTATCGTAATTATAACGTAACCATTTCTCACGATTTCTATCTAAGATAAGTTACAAGCTTGGGTCTCTGCGCGCAATTTAATATTAATACCGATACCGATACCACTCCCACTTCTTAGCGATAGAGGAACTTTTGTCATGATTTACCTTTTCAGCAGTAACCAATATTTAACAAGTATCCTTAAATATTTGTCTAGTTATTATACTTCGTTAGATAGCTAATAAAATGAGGATTATGACAATAACTTGCACATTGAGTTTCATAGCAGTATTTGGAAAAAAATGCTTTCATTAACATATACGATTTTCTAACATTTCCGAATGAATTTTAAGTCACTACATTCATGAAAGTGGTCTTCATTCATATAGTCTTAAAATTCGATATTTTAGAAATAATTGCAGAAAATAGGAAATTTTCAAAAATACTTGAAATATACATTAAATCGACAGCAATTTATTTATTTAATCAAATAACAATGTTAACTTAAAATAAAGTAATAACATCAATGTGCACTTGACTTAATGCTAGTTAACAAAATAGGTAGGTGTTGCAACCGGCACCCTTACTAAGTTATAAAATAACTTGTATCACAAAATAATTGCAGGCAGAGCAAGTGTTTTAAAACCAAATTACAGAATTCAGAAAAAACATTTTATTAAATATTTTATTTATTTGACATTTTGATTATTCATGTTTATGTGTGTGAGTGTACGTTTGTGTTTCTGTGAGTGTGTGTTTCGGTGAGTGTGTGTGTGTGTGTAATGTGTGGGTGATGGTGTGCATTGTTGTTGTTGCGTTACTTACTTGCGGTCGGCGGAACACGTTTTGTTCTTCATTCGCTTCTGTCAACCGTTACTCTATCATTTACTTCTTTTTCTTTCATATCATTCCTTACACAATCCATCCATCGTTTCCTTGGTCTTCCTCTCCCTCTCCCTCCATCAACATTTATATTCATCACTCTTTTACTCACATGCGATTCGTCCCTCCTCACCGCCCATACCCAGACAGTCGATTCCCTTCCAACTTTTCTGTAACTGGCGCAACTTTTAAAACTTCCTCTAATATACTCGTTCCTTACCGTATATCCTTTCGTATTACACACAACCACCTCAACATTCTCATCTCTGCTACATGAAAATTAAAGTACATAAGAATAAAAGTATCTTTAATACAATATTTATAAACAATAACTCAGAACGTCAATTATTCAGTTTTTTTATTATTTTTTTAAATTATAAATTTGGGTTTCATTATTTATTTATTTATTTATTTATTAGTAAAGGTTCACCAACAGCTTCTGTGTATAACATTTAGGTATACATTGGTTTTACAGTCTTGGACTAACACAGTTGCCAATTACAGGTTAACCAGCATTCACAAAAATAAGTGTTAGCATAAAAGAGATTAAAATTTAAAATTAAAATGAGAAAATGACCTATATACGTATATTAATATATTCTCTTACAGAATATATTATGTAAGCCATATGAAAAGTAACTTTGAAATCCATGTTATATTTGCTTTTTGGTGCGGAACCTTTCGTGTCGACTACAACCGATTCAATTTACCAGCTGTAGCGCTCGCGTATTTGGCAGCTTTTTATACGTTCTAATAAATCGTAAAATAAGTGACTTAAGGAAGCTTTATGTTTTCAATGGCGTCCTAAATCTTTCTTCTTTTGTTGGTTAATATAATTCTTTATGAATTTTTGAAAGAGTAACATCTGTCCAGCATCTAAAGAGTCACGGAGATTTTGTAAAAACATGTTTTAATACTTTGTTTTCTAGTGACCTTGATTCAGGGATTATTTTTAACTACAACGGTAACTTGTTTACATTAAAAGTTTTAAACAATAACAGAAAAAGCTATTAAACTATAAAATGGGAACAGGCATTTATGTAACACGTAACTATGTTAGTTTCGCGGAACATTTTGGAATGTCAGTTTCGTTTTGCACGACCCGTACATTGTTTTTGGTTGGCGACTAGCGGCGTGAAATATTCAAAACATTTATTCAACAAGTAGACAGGAACTATTTGTCAATTTTAGTTTTACGGTTATTTACTTTATTCATGACGAGAGCAGCGATGGTGGCGGCCCCGACTTACGAACAGTAAGTCGTGGGTACGAACCCAGACAGGCGCATTACTTTGTGTAGTTTATTTCATCACCACTGCTCTCAAAACGGTGAAAGAAAACATCGTGAGAAATGTTCTAGAACCAAAATTCGAGGACATGTGACATCTACCAACCCGCACTGGGTCCGCATGGTGGATTATAGCCCATTCCCTCTCATTGAGAGGAGGCCGTGTCCCAGCAGTGGGCATATTATAGGCTGATGATGATGATGATTTTTTTCATGCTAGCTTTATCCCGTGTCTTATAGTATTATGCTATACTTACGCTTCATATTCACCATTCATAATACTATTTATCATGCATTTTATTTGTTTATTTATCTACACTCAGCAAATCGATTTAAATACGATTCTTTAACTTGGAAATAGCTGAAATAAAATATTATTATAATTTTCATGTTGTGATATTTACGTCAAGCGTCAAATTGTCAAACTGTCAGTTAGTTTTTTTAATTCTCTTTCTGCTCAGTCTATGGTCTAGCTCTATGATTTCTCTTTTTGGTTTGTATAATTTAAATTATTTTTATCAATATGCTTAGCCAATGTATTTTATAAATTATTACGATTGTTTAATACCTTAATATTAAATGATTATATTTATAAAATTCTTAACGCACTCATGGATATGTCCTGGCCGACTACACTTGTCAGATGAGATGATGGCGACACTAAGAAAACGAAGATTTGGAAGAGGAAGACTACTTTGGAGAAACGAGCTGACGGACGGCGAAAAAAAGTCTACTGTTGGATCTGATTTGATGAGTATCAGAGAGCAGCTTGGTTTTCGCTGTGAGATTCTTAAACTGCCCAGGGGATCCAGCTAAAGATTCTCCTGGGACTTCTACTCCCGATGTTCGGAGGCTAACTACGTGCCTGTCCGTCTACTGGTCTCGCAGGGCTGTCCTACGTCTGGCCCTGAGTTTTGCACTGCCTTGCTGCATTGCTGTCCTGGTGAACTCTGAGATCTGCGCTGCCGCTGTTTCTACTGCTTCAGAGCTGAAATACGAGGTTGCTCCGGTATCGACCTGCTACCCTGACGCCGGCTCCCGTGATTCCTAAGTGTGAACTATAAAACTATAGAGTGCGTGGTAGGTAGGTTTTTTTTTATAACTAGCTGTATTTTTCTTTCCTAAATTAAATTTAATTGAACAAGTCTGCTTATCCTTTTAGTCGATAGGATCAAGTAGATTTGTTACAGTCTTCGTTCGCGTTATGGTCGTAAATTATCCCACGTTAACGATTTAAATATAGCCAATGATCCTCGGGAATGATGTAGCTTCCTATTCAGTAAACGAATTTTCGGAATCGGTTCAGAAGGTCCGAAGATTACTTCCTACATGCAAACTTGCAAACGTAAAAACTTTACCTCTTTATAATATTAGGTTATACAACAGCAACGAATACCTAACAAATGGGGGTAAATGTTTCAGCTGGACAGTGTCATAAATAAATCCAATATGATACGTTCCAAAACCCACATAAGTCACCGTTGATGGATTACGGATAGGAGTCTAATAAAGTTACAAATAAAAGAGAAGCTCTCTTTTTCTTTCGTTTTTCCAAGCTTTCCGTTTTATATCTGACCTCGTATTTTCTTCAAGTTAATGCTATCAAGTTCAATTCCTTGGTTTGCCAATCTCTAGAGGGATTTGTCAGTGAAGCGGATTATGATGACCGCTTGCCTGTTGCCTTTAGCCCGGATATAAATAAATCTTTGTCTCCAACAGGCCCGGAGGCACATATGAAGCCGATTCCTGCCGGCTTTCCTTCGGGAACTAGGCACTCTACGTAGTGTCTAGGTGTCTACTGTAGTCAATTAGTATATTACATACACATCTGTTGGTAACATCACTGTACGGAATAATTGCAAATGCAATTTATTATGTCGACAAAGGCAACCGGTAGCGCTAAAAAAGTCGGTGCTCGGGTGTCAGAATTCAGAAAATTCCCTTTTTTTTCGGCTTCCCCTGTTACAACTTTGACCCTTCGCCACTGGCTCCAATAAGGCTTTAACTACATTTGTGGAGCTCTCAGCTTTGCTGATCTAAATCTTTTGTTAATCAGAGATCCTACTATTATAATAAATGCGAAAGTTTGTGAGGATGGATGAATGGATGGATGATTGTTACTATGTCAGAAGAAAACTAATGGACGAATTTGGATGAAAAGACAGTGAGCAAAAATGTATGGGAGTTGGTCCAAGCGACGCCAAGGATGAATCATATACCAAATGAAAGGGTACTGTTCAAACATACAGAAGGGCATCAAAATCTATCCGACTGATTTCGAGAAATTATAGATTATTTTTGTCTTGAATGATTGAAATTAAAGGGTATCCTCCGGGGTTGCGGGACTGTTCGAAAGAGATACCGTGGCCCCGGAACACAAAGGGCGATGAAGGAACATGGATGGGTTTTAGTCAGTAAAAGTCTGACACTCCCTCCTGCTTCGCCCAGAGTGGGACGGGAGGAGTCATTTCGATGATTTCCCATCCGAAAATAAAAAAGGGTATATATCCTTTAATTTGGTATATGATTGATCCTTGGCGACGCTTAGACCACAATTGCCCACTATTCTTTGGCACATAGATAGTTTATAACCTGGATTAACAAATAGGATACTTTTATCCCGTAGTATGATTCCGTGGGACAGTACCGACCTTCACGCGGGTGAAGCCGCGGGCATAAGCTACTGTTATATAAGTTCCTTGTTTTAAAAGCTCTTTACAGCAAAATTCAATTCAATAATTTGAGAATTTCTTGTAAAATTACACTATACAACGAATTCATCTCGCTGTCTGGCCTCTTAAAACATATATTCACACACAGGTGTTCTATAAAAAGATTTCTCCGAAGGATCTAGTGTAAACGAATCATCCAATTGATATAAAATCTTCTCGATCGTAAAACCCAGATTAGTGTCGAGATTGTCATAGATATAAAACCTTAATAGGAGAGAAGCCCAAGAAATCCCTAAAGAGTAATAAAAAACGCGCCGTAGGTATAAAAACTGGTTATTTTAGCCGAGCACTTTTATTGATAATGCTTATAGGCGGCGCAGTACAATGGAAGGGTAATTTTTCATGTCGAATCTTAACCTCATTGTGTCACTGTGCCTATGTTTTACGGGATGAACGTAATGTCTTTTCAATTTTTGCTTTTGCTTATGTTCTATTCCGTTTCGGATCCAGACACGGGAAATATGTACTTAGGGATGATTAGGGATGATGATCCTAATTGCAGCGAAGCCATTCACATCATGTTTGTACACGATTTTCTCGGTCAATCGCTGTGAGTGATGACAATAGTTTTTTTTCTTTTAAAGTAAGGTTGATTTAAAACTAGCTTTTGTTCTGGGGGTTACTTGAAAATACTGTTGTATTCATGTTTTGTGTTTTTTTTTAAATAAAAAAAGAACTATTAAAAATTAAAAATAAATCACGAACAATTAAATTTATAATAAATAAAAAAAGCGGTTTTTTGAAAAAAATAGTCCCAATCGTTTTGAGTTCGATGATCGAGTATACTCGTATGGCTTTTGGTTCTAGAACGACCTAAAATTAACCGTGTATAATTTTAGGTCTTCTCTCTTTTTGAATTGCAACTACAGTACTTTCACAGTTGTTATGTCTTTGAGTTTGAGTTTGCCTGTAACTAGCTTGCTTTGATTTTGTTGTCTAATACAAAACATGTACACACATCAAAAAAAGTTTGCGATCACTTTGAAAAATATAAATCTTTTTTGTTAAGGTAGATTTTGATTTGAAATTTGAAAATAAAATAAAAAGGAGGAAGTTAGGCAGGCCACGCTTAAAACAAAAATCTTACAACTTCTTTGCCATCCCTAAATGCTTTAACATAAACTTCACCTGTCCTTATATCAATTCATTTGGGGTCGGCGCAGAATGTCTTGGTCTTCCGTACTTATCCATTACACATTATCTTAGTAGTCACCTCCTTTTTAGCTATGTCATCTTTCACACAGTCCATCCATCGCTTCTTTGGTCTTCCTCCACTCTTATAGCCTTATTCAACATTTTCCGCCTTGACGCCCCCGCATATGACGCATCGCATCAAACGGATCATAGTATTATTGGACAAATTCGAGCGATCTGTACGGTGCTGATCAGTGGACGCACTAAGACTTGTGTGACTTTCTATATAAAGAATTCTACGATCCGTTTGATGCGATGTGTCCGATGCTTACGATGCGGACACGTGGACGCTTACCTATAAACAGTGCTAGTGCTTTTCTGTTAAACTTCAGTGTCACACAACTTCTTAATATTTATTTGCCTAGGGTCGTTGCGCCCAACGAACTGTTTCATAAACACGCTTAAGATATTTTATTACGTTACGAATACCGGAAAGTTGTATTTTATTTGCGAAAGGAAATATTAAAACGAGGTGGAAGTTAAGTATTCAAAACAGATTCTGATGAAACCCAGATGTTTGTAATGAAGTGTTTCTTTTTGTAAGCTTGTTATTTATTACTTTGCGAAGATAGCAGCCGGCTCTGACTACGGCTGTTCTCGTTTTAGGGAAAAATTCTTAGAAAATTGGTAATTTAACTGTATTAGCTAGCGAAGTTAGGTACTAGTGGTTGCTAAGCTGTTATAACAAGAAAATGTAAGTGGCTTCATATCAAATAAAAAGGTAAAGTAGGAACATGAAAGGAGCAAATTGGGAAAATAAAAAAGAAAATACGTTTAGGAAATACATCTCTCAATGATTTAAATTCTCGGAACAATTTCGACAATTATAGATCAATAGATATTGTAAGGATGCCTTAACATAATCTTCACGAGTTGGGTCTGATATAAAAACGGTATAACTCACAGTTTTATGACATCTAATGTGATACATAGATGGTATTACCATATACTATTTTTGGTACAACCCTTGACCCTTCTATGATATGTTGGGTACGGATGTTATAACAACTGATTCTCAAAGTTTCAGAAGTACCGTTGTATTATGGAACTAACTCTTGTTTCATAAGTTCACGTATTGTAACATAGTTTCCTGTGTAATCCTATCAGCCGTTGTGCCCGTGCAATCGTAATCCCAACAGATGGGCTGTTCCGCGAACAAATGCCAGACAGAACGAAACTAACTCAACAAGATTTCAGTGCTTCACAAAATTGTATTGTATTTGGTGATGTGAAACGATGGAACTATTGTTTCAAAAAATGTGTCCCTTTATAGCAACAGCTATACAAGGTTGGGAATTTCCATCGATTTCACGTTTTTCTTACTGGATATAAAGTCCTAAGTATGTACGTTTGTACGTGTTAAAGATAGACGTCAAGTACGTCTAAGAAAAATGTGTTGGAAAATTCACAACAAAAATAACCTCCATGTGGTACAATTACTGTAAATACTAGGATACGGTTGTTTATTTACGATAACGGTTTTAGCTCGATTTCTCTTGTTTGTTATGAATACACGTGCCGTATTTTTTTAAATTGTGTATTTTCGTTACCTTAATCGTCTCAGAGCACCAGCATTCTAAAAGTTGTTTAAATTCCGTTCTTGTTTCAGAAAATGGCTGACGAAGGGCGTGATTCAGTGAAGAATGAGCCATGATCGATACGTCAACAGAAAATATGTACGGTATCAAGTTATTCGTAACCAAAGATTTTAAGCAGAACAATGTATGGGGGTCTTTTAACAAGACGGAGGCGATTGGCGAGAGCGCCGTCAATGTGTCGAGAGTGAATCAGACAATATACTCTCTCAGTGATGACGAGTACATATTCGATCGAACGGATGTTCGAGCCATATTCATTACGCTGTATACCATCGTGTTCTGTTGCTGTTTCTTTGGTAAGTAAAAACATTAAATAGCCAATTTCCTTTTGAGTTTCAATCTTTGATGTTATACTTATCTGCTTAGAGACTACGTTTGTGAATAGACGAATCTTTAGTATAGATCGAGTCATGTGTCGTAAGAGCTAACTTAGAGCTTAAATCCAGACTTGCAGAAAACTAGAATGTCTTATTAGTGACCGGACAGACGTTCAATAAATCCCAGTTAGTACTTAAAAGCCTTGACGGCGTTTCAGAATTAACTAGTCTGCTGCGATAAAATAGTTGGAGAAGATACCTATTTGAGAACAGAAAATTTTAGAAAGGGCTTTGGGCTTTGGGCACGAGACTTACCCACACATCAATAAGTACATATCTACCTACAATTGTGCCTTTTTCCGTCAAGTCGAGCGGGCGCACACATCCTTTTCTCGAAGCAACCTATTTTTCGGCGTCTCGTTATATTGAAGGACACCGCCACCGTTACAACCACCTTGAATTTGAACGTGAACAATATAATCTAATTAAAAGTTTGTTGCTTCAATACATGATAATGAAACATTAACTTACAATTTCAGCTTCAGAAATATGTTATGTTTTTAATCGCAGGAAATGTTGATTAGACATAACATCATTCACGGGACCAGTGGCTATGCTTTGTCCGACCATGCTAGG
This sequence comes from Xestia xanthographa, assembly GCA_905147715.2. Lineage (NCBI taxonomy): Eukaryota > Metazoa > Arthropoda > Insecta > Lepidoptera > Noctuidae > Xestia > Xestia xanthographa. The sequence goes on along the minus strand of LR990655.1, from coordinate 15,089,106 downwards.
TACTTGGATAAACGTAAATGTAGACGACGACGATGAAGACTAATGAGGCAATAATTCCCTATCCTTTCCTAACAATGGTATCTCTCAGCTGATTCTAAAATTACTCTATGCACTTGACGATGTATACACGATAACATGCCTTACACTCCACCTAAAACCGCCTTTTGGCCTTGCACAGGACCATTTTGTTTTTTCTCTTGTTTACTTTTTTATATAATTTTGCCATTTCTATTGTATCTTTTTGTTTCTGATTATCCTGTGTGAGTCAATAAATACTTTTCTTTCTATGAGGTGTCCTATATACCACATAAAAATGTACCTAAACCCATTGCCATCAACCGGGCGCAATTCCAGACTGCGCTCTGCTACTGCTCCTGGTGGAAAAACTCAATAATACTTTGCGACCATAAGACCTTGAAGGTGGTCTTCTTAAAGGTGCAAATCTTGAGTTATTTGTGTAAAGAAAATTCTAAAAAATCCATTTTTAGCGCTTCTTTATGGAACATTCTTCGAAATTAAAAGTTGGCCAGCCTTATATTTCCGGTGGTTTCGTGCTCTGTGGAATTTCGTCAAGTCAAAGAGCAAGAAATTTTCTCATTTTGCGGGTGTTGGTAATTGATTACTTTTTAAATGCTTGGGAATTTGGAATTCTCGCCGTTTCTTGTAAGCTTTTGTTTATGCAGAAGATTTTTAAATAGAACTGCTGGTTTATACTGACTGGCTCTTAGTAGGCAAAAGTTAATAGGCTTCCAAAATTAGACTTTAAAGCGTAGAAAATTAGATTAGTATTTCAGTTCAGAAGGTTGAGTACTGTGTTCAGTTCAGCACAGTGCACACACATTAGCAGTGCAGGCTTCATAACTCATAGCTACACATATCGATACCAGAAGTATCAATTAACGTAAGGGACATTTTGGCGAAAATGAGTTATATACATCATGTGATTCAGAATTTTCTGCTCTATCGATTGGTATTATTAAAAAAATTCTATCGTTAAAAAAAAATCCCTTACGTTAAAAAAATTTGGCCTGCGTAAAACGATTTATGAAAAAAAAAATGATGTAACAGACGTTTACATTTTTTTTTCTCTGAAAAATAAAGTAAGTCATAGTATAAATAATTTACAACCTCACCTTAAACCTCAAATCAGTCGATTTAAATAGCATGTCCCTTACTTTAATTCATGATTAGAGTTTTTTAAGAATTATTCTCTTACATTATTATCTCACAAAACTATCTTTATTTTAAGCTCCTTACTGTAATATGCCTATTACGTAACAACTAAAAATCAAATTCGTATTTGCTTTACTTTATTTGTTTAAAAGATCGTTGCTAAAATACCGAGTATAAGAGAAACGATTTTTTCAAGGTCAAAGTCATTGCTAGACCTTTATGAACTTGGAGGGTTGTATTGATAGTTTTGATGATTATAATTCTGTAACTACATACGTCTTACAATCGCGTCCAATATTTTAATCAACATACAACCTAGCACTGGCTTGCAATTTACCAAAAACGTAAGAAAATTTGAATTTCGCGGGCTGGTCGAAGCTTTCACCTTAAGTCTAAGAAAACATTTTTTTTATTCATTAGATGATTATAATTATAAAGCCAATTAAACGTAATTATTAAAAGTACAGATTTTGTAGGATTTTATACATAATTATTTTTACATTGATAATTAGAAGGTGTGTAAGACTGTTAATTAGAGCACTGGAGGCCTACCATGATCTAATTAGAATTCAATTGCAAGGCATTTCAGTTTATATTCCTAAACTGCATTGCTCAAACTCGTACCATGACGTCCAATACGCTCAGCGGCATTTGGATCGTTGAAAGTGAATGAAAGATCGCAATTTGTGACTGAACCGCGTTTGAAACGTTTTTGGTGAAAAAGAGACAACGCTATTAATATCAAATAACTTTGTTTCGCGCACATTTTAGTGTCAGACACGCTCAGAAGCAAGTAACGTTTTATTTTGTTTTTAACTCAGTAACGTTACCAAAAGTAAAAAAGACACATAGAAGTTGTTTTTAGGGTTCCGTACCCAAAGGGTAAAAACGGAACCCTATTACTAAGACTTCGTTGTCTGTCCGTCTGTCCGTCTGTCCGTCTGTCCGTCTGTCCGTCTGTCTGTCACCAGGCTGTATCTCATGAACCGTGACAGCTAGACAGTTGAAATTTTCACAGATGATGTATTTCTGTTGCCGCTATAACAACAAATACTAAAAACAGAATAAAATTGATATTTAAGGGGGGCTCCCATACAACAAACGTGATTTTTTAATAATAATTGGTACGGAACCCTTCGTGCGCGAGTCCGACTCGCACTTGGCCGGTTTTTTAAGATTCCACGGTACCGCACGGTCATACGGTAAGTATTGTTAAAATAATTCTTATTCAAAGTAGATATTTATTTACCTTTTGCTATTTATTACACGATTTTTTTTTTATTTCGACGTAATAAAACAAATTATGTTTCTGTTTCGAAAGTACCAGAGTAAAAAAAGTTGTGCGAGTTGTCATGTCACCGATAGTGTCAGTTAGGTAGTCTGTGGAGTTATGATTACGGTAGGAAAATTAAAGTGAAGAGTAGTTTTGAATTCGATAAAAAAAAACATTATTTCAAGTGGCACCCTCAAAATTATAAGAAAGATGTCTGTGGAGTTGTGATTACGGTAAGAAAATTAAAGTGAAGAGTAGTTTTGAATTCGATAAAAAAAACATTATTTCAAGTGGCATCCTTAAAGTTATAAGAAAGAAGTACATTTACATTGGTTTTTGTAAGATTTCACTAAAATAGAACTAAAAAACTTTATTTTTGTCAATAATTCACCAAACGTTTCAGTTTACGTTAGAGAAATAGTAACCTAAAGTGAATCGCTTAATTTAACAGTTGACCGTTTCAGTTGAGCTGCTCTATGGACGTCATGGTACCAAACAAATACAAATTTGACTGAATGAAACCAAAACTTGCGACTCAGTTTGGAGTCAACCGCTGTCAGATGGCATGGCCTAAATTGAATCGTTAAACTGACGTCATGGTACGAATTAGACGAACAATTCAATTTAGTTCCTAAAATGGATCGCGATAAGAGCTCGTGGTAGGCCCCCTGTTACTTTTAGAACATTTATTTAAACTTAAAAAAAAAGTTTTATAGACTGATTAGTGTATTGAATTTATGATAATTACGCAGACATAAAAGTCTAAAATAAAATATTAACAATAAATCGTTTTATTTTTGTATCCCTAAATTTCATTTAAATCTGTGATAGCTAAGCTGAAACTAACATTAATCATGCAAAGAACCTATTTCCATGGTGTTAAAATACCATAATTTTAGTAGATAATCTATAGTTACATCAAATTGCAACACTGTAAAAGTCCTTTACAATAGAATTACGTATAATTTTCTATTTCTCTTGCTGCTTACACTATGCTTGACGGTTTACACATAAAATATTAGTAACGTAAGGCACAACTAAACATATTTTTTTAATGTAAGGGACATGCTATATTTTAAACCGCTGGGTATTCCTAAATCTTTCGTTTAGAGCATGAAAGAAGAGGAAATTCTAAGAAACTTTGCTCTAGACACAATTAAAATTGGAGCAGACAGTAAAAAGTTAAACACAGATTTAAAAAAATAAAATCGTTTTTTGGCTCTCCTGAAAAACCGTATTTTGTCCCTTACATTAATTGATACTTCTGGTATCGATATACAGTACAAATGAAGTAAACACTCATCAATTATGTCCTTGTACGTCGGCATTATTAACATGTCGAATATATTCTCGGTAGGAACGTGTTCTCAAATATCAGGAATCGTTTTATGTGGACCAGATAATTATACTTACTCCGTATTTGGAGTATGACAATACCCGCTTTGTAACGATTAAGACATCTTTGCCGAGAAATCTGTTTGATATACGTATACCTATTGTACTTAAGTATTAGAATACACCTGAGGCAGACATGTTATTATGAGGAGTAGGGTAGGTAGGTATCACGATTATTAATAGATTATTGAATAAATATTGAAGTACTCTGAACTGTACCTATTGAACCCAGAGGTTTATTATGCCGGATTTAGACTGTCTCTTGTATTACCTCTAAAGGTTTTAGGTACCGCCCTCAGATCAACGAGATTTAGGAGAAAATCCTGAAATTGCTTTATAAATATCGTATTGTGAAATAAATGAGTGTTCTCCAAAACCGGTTCATAATTCGCTACTTCCCGAGAAGTGTTTGCTTTTCCATCTAAAATAGGTACGACGCTTAGTGGTAGTCTGTTCGTATAACTCACTACAAAATGTAGCATTTTACCTGGAAAACTGAGCCAAAAGAGAAGAAAAATCGCTCACATTGTCTACTAATGGGTTTGTCTTAAAACTTTTCAGGCTCATAGGTATCTCAAGTTGATAAAAAGTTTTTTCTCAAAAGCTGCTACTATCTGTCTCAAATATTAGTTGCCACTTATAATTCTAGCATTTAATATAAAATTGACGTGGGAGTTAAAGTTTTGCGAAAGCGTGCATGTAACTTCTATAAGTTGGGTGATAAAGGGGAATGCCAAGTCGCCATAGTAATTTAGGCCCACTGTGCACACATATAAAGATTAATGATGATAATAGGGGACAATTCCAATAATTAATTAGTAAAATAAATGATTTACAAATAACTTTGCATTTTAAAGTTATTTAAGATTCTTAGATTTGTAGGTACTGGTTATGTTAAATATCACATAATACATTATTTGAATTTATTAACGAGCATAATTAATCAGGCTGTGGTTGTCAGGTATGGGAGAATCGTCGGAGTCAGTAGTATTCATGGGCAAAAGTAGTCAATTTAAACCGCAATAAATAAACACAAGTCGCCGCAATGGAGTTGCAAACAAGCAATGATTTTGACATTAACGTTTTCCGGTAGCTGACAAGTTAGACTTTGTGTTGCCATAAAAAGTGCAAAAAATCGATAGATCGATTAATTAAAGCTTAATTTTTAATTTATCATTAGCTTCTTCAAAACTAGAATTAATAATAATTACGAAAGGGGATTTCTGTAATTCATAATGTATACAATTAAGTTTGCTTGGCAGATAATGAACGGTGAAAAAAATATGACTGATTATTACCTGTCAACATTTTTTTGTAAAGGCAACATTTAGAAATTAAGTTTTGTTCAAGTTTCACTAATTTAGTCGTTTCAATATTTATTATTTTCGAAAAAATGTTGCTGACTTGCACAGACTATTGAAGACGTGGAACACATGGGAAAAATATGGACATATTTTTTTATGGAAACCAATTCCTTGTGCAAGTCTGGGCCTAAAACTGTCATTCCCCTTTAGTAATTTTGTATTCAGTAGGTACCTACTTCGCCGGTTGACGCAGTTGTATTTGAAAGTTGTAAGTAAGTTATTACACTTCGATTCTCACGCGACACCGCTCGCTCGTCCGTGTGGTCGGCATGCGGCAACAAGACACCCTTATGCCTCAGTAGTCCGCGCTGTTATGCGATGACTCATGTGCCGAGCACCGCCCTACAGCGCGGAGATCCGCGCGGACAGTCGAACGAGGCGCGATCACCGTCGTCGCTCATACGAACTAAAGTCGAAGCAGCAGCGGCGTCAAAGCGGCGCGCCGCATCTACATTTTCTTTAGGAATAAATCACAGTGCGCTCATATACTTGGGTCGCGTCGCCTCGACTTATCTGTGAGCGACGCGCCTTTAGCTTGTGTTTCGGTTGAAAATAAATCTATAGGTACTAATTATAATAATCTATGCTAGTGTTTCCCTCTCATAAAGAGGAGGCCTGTGTCCCAGCAGTGGGAACATTAATAGGTTGATGATGATGCTAGTGTAATAAAACTGAAGAGATTGTTTGAACGCGCTAATCTCTGGATCTACCAGTCAGGTTTGATTTTTTTACTAATGTGTTTGACAGTGCATCCTTGAGGAAGGTAGGTACGTACTATTTTACATCATCGCCCTACAGGGGCCGAGTGGTAAAAACGGGGCGCTGTTAGTAATGAATAAAACTGATTAAGTTTTTTAAATAAACCTATATTTTTGAAATATACAGTGTGTAACTAAAATGTGTGCAACTGAACAACTTTCTCTATGGGACCACCATCGAATTAAGGGCCTATACTCCCGGGATCAAATGGCTTAGCATGATCCTCCGTTACGCCTAAAATACTGCAGCATTCATTTTGAAATAAATATATGGTAAAGTTGATATTTAATGCTAAGTACTATGTGTGACGAAAACACGATTACTTTTCTCGATAGAAAAAAAAATCCGAAGTTACCTCCAAATCGAACAATAAACCGCTGGTATTCAAAAAGTACTTCTGAATTAGGTAACTAGTTACAAATATCGTTGCTAATTTTTTTTTTACAAAAGTTCAATACCTACATAGTCGACTCAAATGTATGGGTCCGGGAATCCGCTGGATGCGAGTCGCACGGGACCGGTCAATGTGGCGACACTTGGGGGAGGCCTATGTCCAGCAGTGGACGTCTTGCGGCTGAAATGATGATGTATGGGACAGCAGATTTTGTTTCTTACCCGTGTTTTTTAAGCACAAGAATTTTGAAGTTATGAAGTTAAATATTTGCAAGCGTAGTTCAAGAGGAATGTAAAAGGAAAATCTTTTGAAATAAGTAATTACATACAGAAAATGCTTAAATAAGGAAGGTTAATTATTTTTATTTATTTAAAACTAGCTTCTGCCCGCGACTTCGTACGCGGATCCTGTTGCTTATGCCAGCGACAACGGGGTCGTCAAAATCGAAGATCTAAAACGTCTGATGTCGAATTTTATGAGCCCCGGGATGGGAATACAAAGGGATGCGCGAGACGATTCGAGACGTTCCAGATCTTTCATTTTTGTAAGTCAACAGGAAATGCCCATCAGACTAAACATTTTTATAAGTCAACAGGAAATGCCTATCAGACCAAACAACACTTGCTAAGACGTCATTCCTATGTTTTATGGTGTAGCTGGGCTCTTGGAGTTACACATCAGGTTTTCCAGATCTTCAAATTTATTCTCTCAGCAGAAAATGCTCATCACGTAGAACAATTTTTGCTATGGTACCATTTTTGTATCTCTTATAGTTCAGCTGGTCTGTTGCGGTTCTGTATCAGGTGTTTGTTTCCAAGATAAAAGTCAACAGGAAATGCCCATCAGACCAAACAACACTTGCTAAGACGTCATTCCTATATGTGTTATGGTGTAGCTGGGGTCTCGGAGTTCCACAACAGGTGTTCCAGATCTTCGATTTTTATAAGTCAACAGAGAGTGCTCATCAGATTGAACAACTTTTGCTAAAACGTCATTTCTATATATATGTTAGTGTAGCTGGGCTCTTGGAGTTCCACATCAGGTGTTCCAGATCTTCAAATTTATTCTCTCAGCAGAAAATGCCCATCACATGGAACAATTTTTGCTATGGTACCATTTTTGTATCTCTTATAGTTCAGCTGGTCTGTTGTGGTTCTGCATCAGGTGTTCAAGTTTCCAAGATAAATTATAGCCTATATCTTGCCTAGACTTAATACCTATACAACAACAAAAAAATCATTCAAATCCGTCCAGCAGTTCTGAAGATTAGCGTGTACAAACAAACAGACAAACAGACAAACAGACAAACAGACAGACTTTTTTTTTTGGATTCGTGCTCTATTACTGTTTCTAAACCCCCCTCAATTATTTATTTTTTAATATATTCAATGTACAGACACAGTTTTTCTACTGTTTTATTATATGTATATATAGATATAGATTTCAATAACGGTTTTTAATAAAAATACCTATTTCATTTTAATCACCATGTTTGCTCTTTAAAACCTCGGGCTATAATAAGAAATGTCGGAAATTAACCGTTTATACCGTAGGTAAGCGACGTAAATCTTTCTTGCAATGGAGTTACAAAATAGGAATGATTTTATTGGACGCCACCCGCGAGAGTTGGCCCAAGGAGGCACGGGAAAAGAGCACATGGAAGGAATTGGGGGAGGCCTTTGCCCAGTAGTGGGACAGAAAAGTTAAAAAAAAAATTTTTCAAAGTCATAGAACAAAAGTTGTTCAGTTTCATGGTCTGAGACACAACACGATTATGTTACACCCTGTATACATGGATTATGTAGCATGAGACAATGCGTATGCGTATGGAGACATGCAAAAAGTAGTAAGCAGCATGCGTTGAAGTTATTTTCTTTAATTATATTTTCGTTTGTATGAACAAAGGTTTTTGCTCTCTTGCTCTGATATGGTTATAGGTTACCTACTAGAAGAGATTATTTAATTAACCTTAACCTAGCGTTTTAATTAAATTATGAAAACAAAGTATGTATTAATGTGTTTTTATTAATACCAAGTGTTTAATTTAGTTAAACAAAGTCTAATGAAGCCAGTTTTAAAAAATACGTACTTAAGTTAAATAAAACATACTATATATTTGATTATTAAAACACAATATTGAAGATATCTTTTGTAGTTAGAACTATTCTTTAGCCTACACAAGGTATATTTGAGAACTGCTTGCGCAGATTTCCATTAAGAAGATAGTTCCTCCTGGTACGGTCACCACGTCAAAAGAAAAAACAGTCCTGACAATAAGCTGATCTGATTTTCTAAAATTACTGTTTCATGAGTCTTTATTAATTTAACCCGAAAGCCTGACTTCCAGTCATACCAAGGGGTATCGTGTTATCCACTAACGGGGTTGTGGAGTTTATATCAGGGTTCGTAATTAAGATAATTATTTCATCAAGATAATTATTTTCTTTAATAGTTATTATAATCAGTCAATCAATCATTTATTTTGTTAAACATAAGTATGGTTACCTAGTATATTGTCTAAAATATGTGCACTATTTTTTGCAAATTTAAGGCATAGAAAATTGCGGACAATTATTAGACATAATAATTATCAATGCTGATTCATAACTTGATCTCTTTATTTATTTTTTTGACTTACAAATTATATTTACGTCTTTTAAATATTATTTAAAGAAAGATATTTCAGCTAACGCGTTTGGAAACACGCGGAAGCAGCAAATTGCGTTCGGAAACACGTGAAGTAATCAATTATTGATTTATAATTTTTGTTATTATCAATATTATAATCAAGGTGTCATTTTATCAAGACAATTATCATGATAATTATCACTTCGAACCCGAACTGGTTTATAGGTAAGCAAGTTATAAGCCGCTCCATGTTAAGAGGGCCCTTCCCGGCCCGCCTTTCGTCAACGCGAGCATGGTCGAAAAGCTTGTTGTTTCATCCAGAGCCACAGCGGTGGTATTCTTTCAACTCCCCTGTCTTACCTAGCCCCGAATCCGCACTACTTGCCTCCCGCGTACCTCATACCGCCTAACGCGGGGACATTGAACGAAAAATATTGTTCGAAAATTTATAAAACTTGTTCCAGGAAATACGTGTTTTTGAATTAGTCTTACAAGTATGTGAAACAAATATTTGTTATTTAGAATTTCCACTACATTTGCAAGGCTTCTATCAGGATGCTTTCTATATTTTTACAATTTATAAGTACATTATGAACGGCCAAAGATCAGGTAAAAGTTGTGAAAAACAGCAATTATTGGAGGCTTATACTGAATTTGTTTCTATAAATTTTTATTTTCTGCTTCGATAGAAGCCTAGATATAGTCCACAAGATACCTATTAGTTCAAAAAATTCAAAGCTATATGTCTAACAACACAATCACACACGAGCTATAGTCAAAATTCTGGCGTATACTACCTCAAATGGCTTAGCATGATCCGGCGTTACGCCTAAAATACTGCAGCATTAATTTTCAAATAAATATATGGTAAAGTTGAGGATTAATGTTAGGTCGGTTTGGCGAAAACACGATTTCATAAAATTTCCTCGATAGAAAAAAACCCAGTTACCTCCAAATCGAACAATAAACCGCTGGGAGTAGAATACGGAATCTCGACGGCCAAAATATCGATAAATCGGTGACTGGAGGAAACGTGGGCTCCTTGAAATTCTTACCCTTTTTACGGCTTGACATCTTCGAGGCGAGACCTGTCTGGTGTTTTGTAGGTACATGTTTTTTTATTTTTTCCAAAAGACGAAAATTTGATTTTATAAAGAATAAAAACCACTCATTTCGCACTATTCGGCCGCAGTGACTGACGTAACAACCGCTTCGTAGTGCAAGCTGATTAGAACTTTATTCTAACAGTTTTACAAACGAAGTTTGAACCACCACAAATAGAGTTGCTAATCTGAGGTAGTATAGGCTCTTAAATAGGCATACAATATTCAGCTACATCCGGTTAGAGTATAATTATGTAGCGGTCGGCTTACAGTCTAACCGATAGGCTATAAGCCGACCCCAACATATAAAAATACAAACACAAATAAAAGGTAAATAAAAGGTGCTGATAAAACTTGTACAGTCACGGACTATAATTGATAAGCCATTTTCAAGATTTCCAATTTTGCAGTTGTATACATTCACGAGATTACACGATTAAACACGAACTCAAACCGAATGCTCGGAAACAAAATCACACATTACTAATAATCGGAAATAGTCTTATCCATAGAGGTTGAAAAATGACTTATAAGTTGTCAATGATAAAACCAGACAATGGTGCTGACGTGTATCCCAATCTATTTGATACTGACCTCGTTTGAAGAAATAGTCCTTATTAAATACTCTTTATTTCTGAAAACCTATCCGAAGCCAGAGTGACAGTTGAAATGTCGATGTTAGAAAATATAAAATTTCTCCGTACGCCAACGTTACTATGGCTACGCTAAAACAATATTGTCGCTAGGTTACGGTTGCTATACCTGCAATTCGTCGACTTTAGGTAGTCACTCTGTACTAAGTACGAATATAACCGACTAAACCCGATTTGCGTTACACGGCTAAAATACGAATGGTGGCAAGTGGCTCATCATTTATAGTCCGTGACTGTACATCAACATAAAAACCGAGCATGACCCATTAATATATATCAATGGCATGACCAAACAAATCTGGTGGCATGGTAACCCTAGTTCGGAGCAGCTTACCTGATTTATATGCAGACGCTGCAAGTTGAGCTGCGCCGGCTAACTGTGATCGTGAACTATTGCAGTTTTGAGCTGTAATTGTGCACGGACCGCCACTTACACCGAACATTGCCACAAACAACTATTAAGTGGTCACTTTACCGTTTGTGAAAGTTTAGCAAAAGGATAAGTTTTTATACTTTGGCTACTTCACCCAGATTAACGAACGTGAAGGAATTTATATACGAGTAAATGATTCGAGAATTTGTTGTACGACATTTTAAAGAGAATGTACATTTTCAAGCAATACTAAATTATCAACTTATTCCTAGCTTACTTCTATTTCCAGTATTATTTCGACGGTATGTATTTTATTTTTAAAACTGTTTTATACTTTTGCAACTTTGTCTATATTAGCGTGGAGGAATTCATATAAATGATATACTCGTAATTAGGCTGGAGACTAGGAAAATTTTTATAGAAAGATTATTCAAGCGACTAAATTAGCGACTGTCAAATTCTGCTAACTTTTACTTCGAGTGTATATTTCGGTAACATCTATTTATAACGTTATTTTGAATTTTCGTTTATGAATTTATATTCGTAACTTACTTCGCATCGGAGATTTATCTATTTTGTCATCCAATTTGTTAATTGAACAGAAACAAATGATGAACTATTTTTATTGGAGTACAAAAAGTAAACCGAAATCATAAAATCAAATAATGGTATCTGTCTACTTAACTGAAAAAATACTAATTGGCAGTTTTACAAGAGCCTGAAGCTTTTCTTTTTTTGAAATTCCAACGCTTGATTTTCATACACCAAATTAGTGATGTAGTGTTGATTCTATATCTATCTAATAATACCTTTAAACAAGCAATTCGTGTATATACCTATATATTCGTATACACAATAATCTGAGTCTCGGAAACGGCTACAACGATTTTCATGAAATTTAGTATGCAGGGGGTTTCAGGGGCGATAAATCGATCTAGCTAGGTTTCATATATAGAAAAAAAACCGGCCAAGTGCGAGTCGGACTCGCGCACGAAGGGTTCCGTACCATTATTATCAAAAAACGGGCAAAAAAATCACGTTTGTTGTATGGGAGCCCCCCTTAAATATTAATATTCTGTTTAATAAAAATTTAATAATTATTCTGTTTTTAGTATTTGTTGTTATAGCGGCAACAGAAATACATCATCTGTGAAAATTTCATCTGTCTAGCTGTCACGGTTCATGAGATACAGCCTGGTGACAGACAGACGGAACGACGGACAGACGGACAGACGGACAGACGGACAGACGGACAGACGGACAGACAGACGGACAGACAGCGAAGTCTTAGTAATAGGGTTCCGTTTTTACCCTTTGGGTACGGAACCCTAAAAACTAACAAAGTTTTGTCATCCAGATATTAGATAAGTACCTACTTATATGAACGAAGCATTTACCAACAATCATATTCCCATAAATTTTCTCTAATCTTTGCATAGAATCTTTCGAACTAGTTACCTATTGAAACATTTCATTAACATTAATAATTTTCAGGTAGGAATTTATTGAAATTGAAATTATTTCATGAAATGAACGCTTTCAATTAGATTTTTGGCTATGATATTGTGCCTGTTATGTCTACTAAATAAACAGCAAAATGTAAATCAACATCATTATAAATGGAACTAATATTCCAATAATAAATACAAATATTCGTTACGTTTATTATTATAATAGAATTTAACTGGAATGAACATGAAGAGGAATAGAATCATTTTATTTTTGCGTTAAAACATGGTACTTTAGAGTCTTGTAAATAGGGTTATGTTCTTACATATTTCGCCATGGAGTGGCGAAAAAATACCTATAAGATGAGATTCTTAATTTGCATGAAGTAGAACACGTTAAACGTAAAACAATTTGTTTATAGAAACGGGCGGGCGTATTCGTCAACTGGCGACTGTGAAACTCGCGAGCACATGCGAGTTGGCACCTTCCGATTTTAATTATTTTTTGCCCTCATCTCGCTCGCCCTTGAAAATCTGACGTAAAATACGTCAGATGTACAGTGAGCTACATAAATTTCTTATAAAATGTATAAAATATGAACCCACTTTAAATGTATAAGATATTATTTTATACGATTTAATAAAATCATTTTCATTTAACTGTACTTTATAATTGCTTTATATTGCCGTGTGGTATCCGGCAGAGTAGAATAGAACCAACCCATTACACTCACGGGTATCGTATAAGGCGACTAATGTCTGAGACAGAACACCTTGCGCCTCCGTAGACCTAAGAATGGGCAGCAGCGTTTTCTGTTAGTCTTTCATCACTGCGATCTCCAATCCGCCTGCCAAGCGTGGAGATTACGGCAAATTCCTCCCATCATGGGAGAGGCTTATGTCCAGCAGTGGACGTTATGGGCTGTTGTTGTTGTTGTTGTACTTTATAACGTACGAATGAGTTGACGACAAAAATAAAATAAAATCGTAAGGTGCCAACTCGCGTGCACTCTCGAGTTCAGTCGCTAGTTGACGAATAAGCCAACGAGCAAATCAGTTTGATATTCCCATTATTCTATAAAATTGACGCTCTGTCAGATGCAAGTAAAAGACTATTATATCCTCAGTTGTGTGCACATTGAGCACTGGCTCTAGCGACGATTACATTGTTAGCTTGCACACATTTGTTCAACGTGCTTGCAAATTGTTTCATTAGAACGATGAGCACATGGTTTTGGCATGACCTGAATATGGAGATAGAGGATGTCGTAACTAAAATTTTATTGGATTCGTTCGCGTATAACAATATACCACGAGTAATGATCTTGATCACCAATCCAATCTATAGAGGTGATAACTTCGCTTCAATGTATTAAAGACTAGCACTTCGCACGCGAATTCAATCCACAAAAATTGTGATAGTTCGGCTAATAATATGCATGATAAAAATATAATCTAAAGCCTAAAGAAACCACGAAAATTGTATCTTTGTTTCAGTACTCTTAATCTTTGTTTTTTTTAGAATTCGATCATTAGTTCCGGAGATTAGCCTTTACATACAAACTTACTAACGAATACCTCTTTATAATATTAGTATAAATTGATTGTGCCTCGATTTTTAGATGCGAACGCTTCAATGTATTTTTTTCAATTTTTTTTTTTTCGGATCGGAAATCATCAAATTAATGACTTCTCCCGCTCTGGGCGGAGCAGGAGGGAGTGTCAGACTTTTACTGACTAAAACCCATCCATGTTCCTTCATCGCCCTTTGTGTTCCGGGGCCACGGTATCTCTTTCGAACAGTCCCGCAACCCCGGCAGGCATCGTTCCTTACGGACCCCTTCCTTTTTGCTTACTCTCTTTGAGGCACGCGTGGAACACGAATGCGCCGTCGACATGGCCTGTCGTCATGAGACGGACGGACGGTGAGCTAGCCCATAGCCCACCCACCAGCCCGGCCCAACGGTGGGCGGGGGCCACGTGGTGGCCCCAGACGCCCGGGGCGTCTCCCGCAGCGGCCGGGACGCTGAGAGGTTCTCTCTCTCTCCCGTTCCGCCACCTCCTTCTCTAGCATTACTGTTTCGCAGAAGGAGGTGACGGCGTCTCGCTCCGGACCATGGCTTGAACCAGGGCCGGATGCGAGAGGTCGCCGTCGCCAATCGCCGCTTCGAGGACACGGCGGTGCTCCGCCCACGCGGGGCACACCTCCACCGTGTGCTCCACCGTGTCCTCCGGTCGATCCTCGCAGTGGAAACACCCGGGCGTTTCCTGCCGCCCGATTCGGTGCACGAACCTCCCGAAAACACCGTGTCCGGTGAAGACCTGCGTCAGGCGGAAGGTGAGGACGCCGTGACGTCGCTTAAGCCACTCCTCAAAGAGGGGACTTATCGCCACTATCGTAGCGTGCCCTGCACGGGGTTGCGACAGTCGCTCTCTCCATGTCGCCATGAGATCCCGCCGGAAGTCTGTCCGCTGAGCGACAATTTGTCGCAGCAGCGGAGTTTCCCCCCGGCGTAGCACCTTCGCGCGACATTCATGTAGGCGCGCGAGGACTATCGCCTCCAGATCCCATGGCGGCAATCCGGCAAGGAGGCTCGCCGCTTCGCGGGAAGGTCATGGGCCCTTTTTTTTTTTTTTTTTTTTTTTTTTCGGATGGGAAATCATCAAATAACCCCTCCCGCTCTGGGCGGAGCAGGAGGGAGTGTCAGACTTTTACTGACTAAAACCCATCCATGTTCCTTCATCGCCCTTTGTGTTCCGGGGCCACGGTATCTCTTTCGAATAGTCCCGCAACCCCGGCAGGCATCGGTCCTTACGGACCCCTTCCTTTTTGCTGACTCTCTTTGAGGCGCGCGTGGAACACGAACGCGCCGTCGACACGGCCTGTCGTCATGTCATGAGACGGACGGACGGCGAGCTAGCCCATAGCTCACCGTCCACAGGCCCGCGCCTACGGTGGCCGGGGGCTACGTGGTGGTGGCCCCCGACGCCCGGGGCGTCTCCCGCGGCGGCCGGGACGTTGAGAGGTTCTCTCCCTCTCACGTTCCGCCACCTCCTTCTCTAGCATTACTGCTTCGCAGAAGGAGGTGACGGCGTCCCATTCCGTCTCGCTCCGGACCATGGCTTGCACCAGGGCCGGACGCGAGAGGTCGCCGCCGCCGATCGCCGCTTCGAGGACACGGCGGTGCTCCGCCCACGCGGGGCACACCTCCACCGTGTGTTCCACCGTGTCCTCCGGTCGATCCTCACAATGGAAGCACCCGGGCGTTTCCTCCCGCCCGATTCGGTGCAGGAACCTCCCGAACACTCCGTGTCCGGTGAGGACCTGCGTCAGGCGGAAGGTGAGGACGCCGTGGCGTCTCTCAAGCCACTCCTCAAAGAGGGGACTTATCGCCACTATCGTGGCGTGCCCTGCACGGGGTTGCGACAGTCGCTCTCTCCATGTCGCCATGAGATCTCGCCGGAAGTCTGTCCGCTGAGCGACAATTTGCCGCGGCAGCGGAGTTTCCCCCCGGCTTAGCGCCTCCGCGCGCCATTTATGTAGGCGCGCGAGGACTATCGCCTCCAGATCCCATGGCGGCAATCCGGCAAGGAGGCTCGCCGCCTCGCGGGCAATCGTGCGGTAGCCCCGGGCCAGCCTTACGGCTACCACCTTTTGGGGCGCGTTTAGGTAGTGGGCGGCTCGCCGCCTCAATGAACGCGCCCACACCGGGGCCCCGTAAAGGGCCATTGACCGCACGACTCCCGCGTAGAGCCTCCGGCAGGAGGCGTTCGGCCCCCCCAGATTGGGCAGGAGCCGCCTGAAGGCAGCCCCAGTCCGTTCCAGTTTGGGGGCCAAACGTCGGAAATGTTCTACGAAGTTCCACCGGCTGTCAAGGACAAGTCCCAAGTACTTTAACGTCGACTCAACGCCGATGGATACCCCTCCTACCGTCAGTGAGGATCCCGGAGGTGGCGCATTCCGAGGCCCATGAAAGCACATGGCCTCGGACTTGTGCAATGCCACCTCGAGACCCAATTGCCGGATCCTCTCAACGACTATCGCAACCCCGCGTGTCATCACTTCGGCCGCCGCCTCGTGCGACCCCCCCTGTGCTAGCACCAGCGTGTCGTCTGCGTAGCAAACCACGCTGACACCGCTAGGGAGGTCGGCGCGCAGCACCCAGTCGTACCCGATGTTCCACAAGGACGGCCCTAGGACCGATCCCTGCGGAACACCGCACGACATCTCTCGCCGGTTCCATTCTCCGCTGCGACCAGGGTAAATGACTGCCCTGTCCGTCAGGTAGTCCCCGACCACTCGACGGAGGTAGGTCGGCACCCGGTGATACCGGAGTGCCTCCCTAATGCAGCTCCAGGGCATGGAGTTGAAGGCGTTGGCGATGTCGAGAGACACCGCCAAGACAACCCCACCTCTGGACACCGCATCCCCCGTCGTGAGGGCTCTCACGCGCATGATGGCGTCCACCGTTGAGCGCCCCTTGCGGAAACCGAACTGGTGTTCCGCAAGGTCCGGCCCAGTCCCCGCAAGGTGCTCGGCGAGGCGGTTTGCAATTACTCTTTCAAAGAGCTTGCCCACCTCGTCGAGCAGCACCACGGGCCGGTATGCGGACGGAGAGTCCGCAGGGCGCCCCGGCTTCCGAATGAGGACCAGCTTTCCCGTCTTCCAACGAAGCGGGAACTGGCCTCTCTCCAAGCATGCGCTAAGGAGCCCCTCTAGTCGGGGCCCGAGAGCCTCTGAGGCCAGGACCCAGGCTTTGCCAGGCAAGCCGTCGGGTCCCGGGGCGGTATTTTTGGCACTGAGCCTGCGTACCGCCACTCTCAGGTCTACCCCAGTCACTTCCGGAGCGTTGTCGTCGTCGTCCTGTTGGTCCGCTTCCAGCATCGCAGGCGGCGGAGCCATAGGCGGGGGTGGGTGTTCCCCTCGCGAAGGGAACAGAGTGCTCACCACGTCCTCCACGAGCTCAGGCCGGAGACTCTGCGTCAGTGGGGGGGCCCAGGGGCGGAGTTTGTCCCGCACCAACTTGTAAGGGCGCCCCCACGGATCTCTGTCGAGAGTCCCCAGCAACTCCTCGCGGGCCTGTTCCCTGGCCCGCAGGACCGCTTCGCGGAGGGCGGTTTTCGCCGCTCTGTACCCCTCATAAAGCTCCGCCTCAATGGCTGCCGCATCCGGTGGGCGGATGCGGAGCCTGCGATGCCTGGCGTACAGGTGTCGTGCAGCCACGCACGCCTCGCGCAGAGATGTCAGCTCGCGCGACCACCAGTACACCTGACGCCGGGCGCTTCTTGGCCGAACACGGGGCATTGCCACGTCGCAGATGTCAGACATGGCCTCCTGGAACCACCCTGCCTCATTGTTAACGTCGGCAGGCCTGTCCGGTGATGTCACCCAGGCCTGCACGATCGAGGCTTCCAGGAGGAGCTCCCGGTCCAGCTGCTTCAGCGCCCAACGCGGACCACTCGGGGCCTGTTGGACCGGCGCGCTTGGGGTCTGGGTGGAGACGTCGAACCGGATGTACCGGTGGTCGGAATAGGTCTCCACCCCCTCCATAACGCGCCAGTCAATGACACGCGGTGACAGAGCGGGGCTAGCGAACGAAATGTCCACCACCGACTCGCCCCGCATCCGCACACACGTGGGGACAGAACCCCGATTTAGAACGACCAGGCCCTTCTCCAGGGCCCAGTCTTCCACCATCCTTCCCCGCACGTCTGTGCAACGAGAACCCCAAGCCAAGTTCTTGGCATTGAAGTCCCCGAGGACAAGCACGGGGAGGGAATGGTTTCCGACGACAACACTCAACTCTGCGAGAGAGTTGTGGAACTCGGCGAGAGTTCGGCTCGGGGAGAAGTAGACTCCCACCACTACGATCTCCCCGAGCCGGGCTGCTACGCACCCCCGACCCCTCCTGACACCTTCAAGGGTCGGGGTACCGGCGGCGGCCGACGACACTATGGTCACTGAGCCGCTAAGGTCCGCCACCCAGTCTTCCCTGGGCAGGACAAAATACGGCTCAGCGACCACAGCGATGTTAATCGACCACTGCGCCATGCTCTGGAGCAACAGATCCTGAGCGCAGGCGCAGTGGTTGATATTCGCTTGGAGGAAGTGTAATGGGGCCGTTATTGGCACTCCATTACCGCTTCCTCCCTAGCCCCCTGCGAGGGCCCCTCTGTGGCGGCGACAGTGGCAGCGGCGGCGGCAGTTGCGGCTGCGGCGGTGGCGACGGTGGTGGTGGTGGCGGCGGAGGGCCTTCCCTTGCCTCTGGTGGCCTTGGTGGGCGGAGCGCAGGCCTTGCTCCCAGCCCGGTGTTCGGCCGGCTTGCCGGCTGCCGCACATGCACCGCAGTGCGGCGTGGCGCAGCAAGCTGCGGACACATGACCGGGCTGACTGCAGCGGAAGCAGAGTCCGCTGCGGTCAACCTCCGAGGCGCACTGTACTGACACGTGGTGTCCCACGTGGCAGCGGTAGCACCTCAGAGGTCTGGGCTCCAGCAGCTTTACCTGCGCTGAAACCCAGCCCACCAGTAGTCTACGGCCCTCCACTATTGTTTTGGCCGCCGTCACGGGGCAGCATACCGTAACGGTATGCATACCCGTGACGTCCGGACGTAGGGCGCCTGCCCTGACCTGCTCAGCAGGGCACCCACCGGACCTGGCGACGGCGGCCACCACCTCCTCCTTGGTCACTGAGTCGTCCAGACCCAGGATGCGCAGGTCTGCGCATCTAACGGGTCTGGACACTCGGGCGTCGTCCGCGTTCAGGGACGCTCTGAGCTTTTCAGCCAGAGCGTCAGCGGACGACCCGCTGGTTTCACCGGGGATCTCCAGCATACGAGCCCCCGTCGCGGTGACTTTAAGCCGGAGGCCCCCGGTGATCCCGAGCTCTCCGAGATCCACCGTCTCCTTCGCCTTTGCCAGCAGGTCTCGGTAGGACACGCCCCTTTTTTCCGCGTCCGGCTGTAGTGTAATCACTACAGCTGCGGTCTTAGGGGCGCGAAGCCTAGCCGCGATCTTCCGCGCCCTGTGCTGGCGCTGCCGCTCCTCATTACGGGCCTTTTTGGCCGCCTTTCGCCCCTTCTGTTTCTCCCCGACCACCTGCCATCCGGCTTCAGCCGAAGGAGGTGTAGGGGCCTGAGGGGGAGGTGGCGGCGGCGGCAGCTGGCATGCCGCAGGCGCTGGCCCACTCGCCGCTAGCCCACTCGCCGCTGGCGCTGGAGCCGACACAGTCGCCGCCTGTGCAGCCGTCTTGCCTTTTCTCCTCCTGGGCGCCTTTTTAGTCGGCGCCGGTTGTGCCGGGGCTGACTTTCCAGCGGGGGGGGGCGCGGGGCGCGCCGCGGCCCTGCTGGAGGATTGGCTCGCCGGCCCAGGTCCGGGTGTGGCAGCCGCAGCAGCCGCGTATGACACCGTGCTCGGCATCGTGCTCGGGCCCGCGGCTGCCTTGTTTGCACCCAGGGCGGGGCGCAGAACAATTCCCTCCAGGACGGAGAACCGCGCCTGGAAGGAAGCCAGCTCCTGCCGAACCAGGTTCAGGACCTGGTTCTCCACCGGCACGGGCTCGGCTTGTCGCTGTTGCTGCTGCTGTTGGTGGCCCCCATTTGGAGGCGCAGCACTGCTACCAGCCTCGCGCAGCTTGGCCAGGTCCGCTTGGAGCTTGGCATTCTCCTGTTGGAGAAGCTCCGTGGCGGCCGTCAGGCGGGCCACCTCCTCCCGCAGTTTGGCCACATCTCCCTCTGACGAAGGAGGAGGAGGGGGCCCCGCAAAGTTGGCCTCCGCTGCCGCCAAGATGGAGGCGGAAGCCGCGGGTATGGCCTTAAGTTTGGTGCCTGTCTTCACCTTATTGGCCACGCCCCTTATCGCGGCTTCCACCGCCTTTGTGAACCTGGCCTTACGCTCCGCCTCGGAGCCGCCAGTTGCACCCGCCTCGTCGCCAGACCCGGGAACAGTAGTACCCGGGGGGCGCACCTCCTCGGCAACTCTTGCCGACCTCACGGGGGTAGGGAGCCCCCTCCCCTTGCCCCGGATCCCTCCACGCTTGTTTGTGGGGATTTTTCGGGCCGAGGCCTCCTCATCTCCGGATGACGACCCCCGGTCGCCATCCCGCCTGGGCCGCTTGCGGAAGAACTTGCTGTTCTCCGCAGGCGTCCCGGCCCTCTCGCGACGGGAGCTCTCTGAGCCTCCCGCGCTCACCTCGCTGGATGCTACGTCGGACTCCGACGCCGCATCCCTCCTCTCCTCCGTCTTGCCGTTGCCGGCGGTGTTTGTTTTTTTTTTATTATTAATATCTTCCATAACTAATCCCACGAGTATGGGGGAAATAACATACAATCTAGGCAGAGACCCCTGTACCTAGAAGGGCAGATTTAAGCATTTGTTACTCGCCATGGGGGTCTGCAGGTACCCTGGCGAGGAGTGCACTAGCGACTGATTTGTTCCATGGAACACCCGTCAGCCATACATCCCCTCGCGGTGCGTCGCCACTTGGGATTCGGGGTAACTTTTTATAGAGGTTTTCTACCTCGCGGTCCGGGCGGTTAAGCCAAGACCCTCGGTCCCCTATCGAAACCGCGAGACCTGATCCACAGCGCTTCGATAGCCAGATTACGAGATTGGCGGTGACAGAGGAGGACGGATCCTTCTCTGTCTGCTCGGAGGCAGGGTGAGTGCACACCAAGCCCGCCCTCATTCCTCAGCTGTGCCCTCTGCTTTACAGAGGGTCACGCAGAGGAACGCACCGTTGGTCCTGAAAGGACCCTACCTTTGTCAGATTCATTAGCCGCGGCGGTCACATTCCCCGGGGGATAAAAGAAAACTCTCATTTCCTCTCATTCCCCGGAGAAGGATACCGCCGCGTCCAGGGTGCACCGGCCCAGCAGCTGCTCTTCCCTCCAGACGTATCGAGAGGGACCAGCAGCCGCCAGACACACGTGGAGGACTTCTGACATCGCACCCCAGGTCATGGGCCCTTAATTAGACTTTCAATACTTACCATTGACTCGATTAAATAATAAAATATCCCAGAATTCAATACAAACAGACTCCCCAGCCCAATTATTATTTATTCCCAACGTTATTATAAATGTGAAAGCTTTTGGAATTACAATCTTCTTTGTCTGAATTAACAGTTAATATTGGTTAATATATAGGTATTGATTGTGACAGATAGACAACGCTTCGCCTTATTATTTTTCTACTTTAACGGGTCTTTCATCTGATAATTAGGGCTATAGACAAACTTTCATGAAACACATGTAACTAAGTAGAACTACGTAGATATATATATGTTTTTTAACATGTTGCCTTTATTAACATAAAAAAGTCAGATGAGGCTATCTAGAACGTTTTATAAAATTATTGCTATGGGTTGGTTGCGGGCAGGCTAGTCTAGTATGGGTACATGTAATTTAATTGAATGCAATCATCGGGGTGACATATTCTGATGACCCGAATAGCGCAGCGGTAGTGAGGCTGCCAGTGCTTATTTCTGGACACGCGGCGCGCCGTGTGGCGCGTCGGGCGGCGCGTTGAGCGGTGCGTCAGGCGGTGCGTCGGGCGGCGCGTTGTGCGGCGCATCACGCGGCGCGTTGCGCGTTTTTCCGTTTACGGAAAAACGCGCAACGTGAAAAAAAGTGTGTAGCAGCGGTTCCATCTGTCATATGTTTGTATTTGCGCGCGCACTGCCGCGTTGACCGCGGCGGTGAACGCGGCGGTGCACGCGGCGGGCAACGCTGCATTTCAGCAATCGCGCGTAAAATCACTTCTCCGTAAACGCTCTATGTCGCCATATGTTTGAATTTTAAGCGGGCCGCGCCGCACGACGCGCCGCCCGACGCGCCGCCCGACGCGCCGCGTCTCCGTAAATGAGCCCTTATGTTCTTAGGGTTCGAATCCCGGTTGGAGCAAATGTTTGTGTGATGAGCATAGATATTTGTTTCCGAGTCATGGATGTTTAATACTTAAGTACTTTTTTTATTTGTAAAAACATACTTATTATACCTAAGTATGTATTTACAAATAAAAAAAAGTATCTATGTAGTATATCAACTATCTAGTGTCCACGACACAAGCCTCATTGCTTAGTGTGGCACTAGATGGCGCTGTGTGTAATGTCCAGCGAATTTAATTATTTATTTATTTATTCTTCATAGAAAATACCCCGTAAATAAATAAAGATAAAAAACATGACAAAATGAGTTGAATGGCGATAGATACATAAGTTTCCTATACTAATTTATAATGTTTGTTCCAGGTAACTTGCTGGTTATCCTCGTGGTTACCCTATCACGGCGCCTGCGCTCCATAACCAACTTCTTTTTGGCGAACCTGGCCGTAGCAGATTTATGTGTTGGCGTGTTTTGTGTCTTCCAAAATCTGACTATATATCTTATACCAAGGTGAGTGAATCGAAGCATGAGGTAAACAACGTTTGTAAACACACTGTGTGCTTGTTGAATGAATTAGTGTGTTGTGGAGGGCCCGACGCGGTCAAATGTAAAAATAATGGAAGCGCGGAAACTTATTGTGGTTAATGGAGTGTACTTTGTTGCTATCAACTTTGTGTACGTGGTGTAAACATATGTTCTTAGAAGTAAGTGAATTTTATTATGTCACTGATTATACATAACTACTACACTACTACACTACAACAGCCCATAACGTCCACTGCTGGACATAAGCCTGATGATAACATGATGGTAGGAATTTGCCGTAATCTCCACGCTTGGCAGGCGATTGGAGATCGCAATGATGAAAGACTAACAGAAAACGCTGCTGCCCATTCTCTGGTCTACAGAGGCGCAAGGAGTTCTGCCTCAGACATTAGTCGCCTTATACGACACCCGTGAGTGTAATGGGTTGGTTCTATTCTACTCTGCCGGATACCACACGGCCAAAAACACACACAATACATAACACACGTCAAAAAAGTTTGCGATCACTTTGAAAAATCAAAATCATTTATGTTACGGTAGATTATATTGTTTTCTTCTACTTTTTAGTTTCTTTATTTAAAAATGTAGATTTTGATTTAAACATGTATTGCTATTTAAAGAAAACACAACAAAGTTTTTTTCTTGATAAAGTTCAATTTAAAAAATTACATCAGCTTAAGTATGCTAGTAATCACAAACTTTTTTTGATGTGTGCATATGCCCCAATGTTGTGAGAGATGCTACCAAATTGCAATCTCTTCTCTTTGTAATAACAAAATATTTTTTGTATAATTTCCCTTATATAACCTATGCATACATTAGCTTTGACCTGCACGGTTACATAATACTTTTGCGTATCATGTTACACGTTCGCAAGTAAACAAGGTCTAATGTCGAATGCGTGTCCGTTTAATTAATCCCAAATGCACGTTTTGTTTACGTTTCGTTAATAGCGTTGACTTTATACCTTTTCATAATTCGGATGCTGTAGGTGCTGGGTTAAAGCACTTACAGCGCTTCTTTAAAAGTGAAACTGAAAAAAAAACAAAAGTAAAGTTGGCAACACCTCGTAAAAAAGAAAACTTCGTAAAGAAAAAACCTTTTTTTCTTATTTTAAAAGTAAATTGATGTTGATATATCGGTAAGAGCCATGCACCTAATTCGTTTGGCATAAAGATCAGATGGATTATCCTTTCAATTAGTAAATAATTTTCTTTGAAAGCAATTCATTAAGCAGGATTTAATTCAATATTGAGGAGGCGATAAATTAAGTTACCTTGGATGATAAACGGAATATAATTGAAAATCTACGGGTAGGTTAGGTAGGTGCCTACAAACTATGACAAAGCACTTTATCTGAAGCATCTTTCACAGGGACATAAGTACCTTCTTCCGGATCTTGCGAATTGTACGGATTTTTTCCCCGATATTTCTAAATTTTTTGGTAAATTGAAGGAAATAAGGGGCTTTGAATGTTAACAATTGATACGGATGTTGTCAGTGAGATGATGTGGATGTTGTGTATTGTCAGAGAGCGCGTGGGTGTCGGGGGAATGATTTATTGTGTGATGTGTCACAATCAGCACCGCTTAATCACACAGTTAGGTGTTTACCTAAGGGCCAAACAGGAGGATATGAGGCCAGTAATATAGGCCAGTAATTATCCTAATGTAGGACAACGGGCTCGTTTCATAAAGAAGGAACGAACATAGCAACGGAATCTATACGCTAGCTCTTAAGGGCCTATACTACCTCAAATGGCTTAGCATGATCCTCCGTTACGCCTAAAATACTGCAGCATTAATTTTCAAAATTTTCAATTTTCAAATTTGTAAAGTTGAGGATTAATGTTAGGTCTTTGTTTGGCGAAAACACGATTTCATAAAATTTTCTCGATAGAAAAAAATCCCAAAGTTACCTCCAAATTGAACAATAAACCGCTTGTATTCAAAAAGTACTTCAAATTAGATTATGAAACTTTGCATACTAACTGAAATAACTATAAAGCAGGTCTTATGTTTTTTTTGTTTTTCCAAAAGACGAAAATTTGGTTTTATAAAGAATAAAAACCACTCATTTCGCACTATTCGGCCACAGTGACTGACGTAACAACCGCTTTGTAGTGCAAGCTGATTAGAACTTTATTCCAACAGTAACAGTATTTGTGGTTCTTCAAACAAAGTTTGAAGAACCACAAATAGAGTTGCTAATCTGATTTAGTGTAGGCTCATAATATTTCAGACTACTTATGTACGTAGTTACCACGTAATAAAATACTGATACTACTGGTGCCGATTCCCTTGTTTACAAACTAAACCAAATTTAAGTTCAGTGCATCTTTTTCTTTCTATTTCATTAAGAAAAGGACAGAAGATAAATTTTAGTTATGTTCTGTCAAATTAATCAGCGCCATACAAGTTTTAGACGCGATTAAAAAGTTGACTACTAAAATTACATCAAATTACGTCAAGTGCTGACTAATTTGACAGGATTAAACTAATATTTATCTTCTGTCCTTTTCATAATGAAATAGAAAGAAAAAGATGCATTCAACTTAAATTTAGATTAGTTTGTGAACAAGGGAATCGGCACCAGATAGACTGTGTCATCCTACCGCTGGGTAAAATCTTAGCACAACGCCGTAAGACTTTTGCTGTTTATAAGTTTTTAAACTGACACGTGGTCACTAACACTATGATTAACAGCAAAAACTGTATAATATTTGGATCATTCCCACTAGTTCTACTACACAGTTCTACGGTAGAACTAGTGGGACTTTTTTTCCCAATAGTCCTACGATTTCAGGTGGTACAAAATCGTAGAAATAGTGGGAACAAAAAGACCCATAGGTCTACTGTTTTATTACACAATTTATACGATAGAACTTATGGGACTTTTTGTTCCCACTAGTTCTACGATTTTATACCAACTGAAATCGTACGACTAGTGGGACAAAAAAGTCCCACTAGTTCTACCGTAGAACTGTGTAGTAGAACTAGTGGGAATGATCCTAATATTTGCCATGTTTATTAATTATTCGTGCTCATGGCGCTTGCAACAGCTCCAAAATATCGGGAACTCGAAATAAATGGCAAATATCCCGTTTTTAGTGTTTTTGCTATTTATGAGAAATTGTTCTTGAAATATTGGAGTCCTTGCAACTCGGTAAATCGATAAAACTTGAGGATCAAAGCCTCACTGGCCCCACAAACTTACTTCCACCATTTATATATGAAACTCCAGATCCCTTAGGTCGAACTCAGTGTTATTTTGCCCTACAAACAAGTCATAAATCCAGCCACTAGTCATGTTGAGAGATTGGTCCGGCCTTCACCGGGACTCCGAAATATTAAAGGATTATGTATCGTGAGAATACGTGGCTGGCAATCCTAACGAATGACCCAGCGTGTGATGATTGATGACTGCTGACCGTGTGCTAGCATAACATGTTAAAATGATTGAAACCAAAATAATTAATCTTATTTTATTGATTTGAAAACAAACAGAGGCGTGGGGTTTGCGACTAATCTGAGTTTATGAGTTACTGCTGTTGCCCGCGACCTTCGTCCTAAATTATTATTAAAATTGTGACTTCCCAATTTGAAGCGGGTTTTGTTATAAATTTCAAGGGTTTTTTTTATTTTTGAACGGAACTCATTTATTTATCAAATACAATAGTAGCATAATTATGTTACTCCTTATAACATCAGCTATTTGCCAGTAACAGTCCCATCAAAATCGGTCCTGCCGCTTTGGAGATTAGCCGGAACAAGCAGACAGACAGACGAGGGACAGACAGAAAAACATTCAAAGACAAATGTTAAAATATATATAATATATATATATAATAAGTACTGTTAGAACAAAATTGTGCTTTATAAAGTGTCGGAGTTTGTAAGGAAGATACTACCGTAAAGCGTACATGTGACAAAATTTCATTTTAAAAATCGATGTGCCATGTTAACCGGTTCCACCCGGGTCCCGCACGTTTATAATTATGCTGCGTTAACCTCGTTAACCTTCTTTTTTTTTTTTGCATGGGAAATCATCAAAATGACTCCTCCCGCTCCGAGACTTTTACTGACTAAAACCCATCCATGTTTCTTCTTCGCCCTTTGTGTGCTGGGGCCGCGGTATCTCTTTCGAACAGTCTTGCAGCCCCGGCAGGCATTGGCCCTTGCGGACCCCTTATTGCTGACATCTCTTTGAGGCGCGCGTGGAACACGATCGCGCTGTCAACATGGCCTGTCGTCTTAAGACAGACGGACGGCGAGCTAGCTCAAGATAAATGGTACCCACTGCTTATTTTTCTTAGTTTATGCCAGGCTATGCAGGTAATTTATTTTTTTTTAAACCGCTGATCTCTAACCTAGTTATTTCGGATAAAACATTTGTCGATTTCATTTCGGAGAAATGGAGAACTAAATAAAATGAACATGATTAACAAGTGGGTCTAACGAAGTGAATCGGATCTACTTTATGTTCGTAAAGACCCTTATATAGAATAATAGCCTCTTCTCGTGTCTAGAAATTACAGAAATGTGCTTAACGCCCACTTTGTAACCCATTCAGTTGAATACTCCATTCGTTCAAAATGTTTTCAATAATTTCCAGTAATGAATTCATGTTTAATAATTAAAATAAATTATATAATTTGTGGTATATTTTCCATTACACTAAAGGTTTTGAAAAGGTACTATTTTTGTCTGTTTGGCGTAGGTGGGTTTGTAGAACAGCCAGAAATAATTAACATAACATAAACATAACATCACGCCTTTAATCCCCGAAGGGTTCGGCAGAGTGCCTTATTAGTACACCCATATTTCGTCAGTTATATTTAAGTCCCATGTAATAGGGGCGAGCCTATTACCATCAACCGGGCACAAATCCAGACACTGTAGCTGCTACTGAAAAATTCCTGATAAACCCAATAACACTTTGCCCGACCTAGGAATCGAACCCAACCACCTCATGCTCAGCAGACGAGCCTGGACCACTCGACCAACGAGGTAGTCAGTAAATAATTAACAACTTAATTAATCTTACTCAAATCACGTAAACCGCCGTAAAACGTAACTTAGCAGTGTGGTATCCGGCAGAGTAGAATAGAACCAACCCATTACACTCACGGGTGTCGTATAAGGCGACTAATGTCTGAGGCAGAACACCTTGCGCCTCCGTAGACCAGAGAATGGGCAGCAGCGTTTTCTGTTAGTCTGTCATCACTGCGATCTCCAATCCGCCTGCCAAGCGTGAAGATTACGGCAAATTCCTCCCATTATGGGAGAGGCTTATGTCCAGCAGTGGACGTTATGGGCTGATGTAGTAGTACTCAAATCACGTAAAGGAGGATCTCCATAATAACGGTAGCTCAAACTGTCAATGTGTCGGTCCGAAAGGGATTATCTTAATCACACTAGATAAACAGTTTGGCGACAGCAGTTAGTAATTAAGTACTATATATTAAAAAACCGGCCAAGAGCGAGTCGGACTCGCGCACCGAGGGTTCCGTACAAACTTTTAACTTTGCTGATCGATCCCATGAAACGACTATTGCACCAACCGCAAAAAATAAGTTTGTAATAGTAAAATCGCTTTTTTTTGTTATTTAACTACATATTTACGGTTTTCAGATTTTCCCTTTACATGTGCTGTAAGTCATTGCTTCTCGCCAAATTTCGTAATTAGGTCAACGGGAACTATACCTTACAGATTTTCGACCCAAAACCTATAGGGTATTTCCGGTTAACCTAGAATTATCAATTTTGTTTAAAAGCAAGATCTTACAGCACAAGTAAAGGGAAAATTCCAAAAAATAAAAAAAGATGAAAATTAAGGGAAATTTTGGTACTTACAAGTTTTCGCGAAAATCTAAATTTTGCCCATATCTTTTTATCATGTTGACTCACGACCTTGATTTTTATACACCTGATAGGGACTATATAGGTACGTATATAGACCTCAATATCTGGTATAAATTTCAACTTGCTAGGTCTACCAGTTCCTCAGAAAATCGGTGGTGACAGACGGATGGACAGACGGACAAAAAAGTGATCTTATAAGGGTTCCTTTTTTACATTTTGAGGTACGGAACCCTAAAAATGAGCTTAGTGTGTATAATCTCATCAAATATGCTTTTTAGACGGGAAAATCTAATTTTACGCATAAAACCAGAAAGCATCAACAAAAATCCCGCACAAATTGATTTGATATTGGTGTTTGCCTTTGGCTTTTTATGAAACTATTCCGCAAAAGCAATAACAGCTGGCGATTAACTCAACGTTGAAAATTCAGCAATTTGTTAACATTTATTTCTATTTTCAGCTGGGTGTTTGGCGACTTCCTGTGCAAGATGTACCAGTTCGTACATTCGCTGAGCTACACGGCGTCGATATTCATTCTAGTGGTGATATGCACGGAGAGATACTTCGCTATTATACACCCCATCACTTGCAAACAAATCCTCACTTCAACGCGGCTCAGGGTAAGATGCAATGTGTCATAGACTCGCATGCGGACGGCGAACGCGTCGCGAGGGAACGATTTCATTTGAATTGACTTCCTCAATTCCCCCGGATTCCCGGATAGGCCGGTGTTTTCCTGGAACCTTATAAATTGGGAGAGCATTATTCAGGTCGACAAATGTTGTCGTTTTCACGTAACTGTTCACCGTAACGACGTAATATTGAAATAGTTTTAACCTTATCGCCACTGAAATAATACTTATAAATAGTATCTAATAATTTGTTAATTGTGTTAAATTTCGGAGCTTACCTAATAAGGTAGTTTGCTAAAGCTTCTCCAATAGAGAACGCTGAACGTTAATTACTACTCGTCAAAGTCATCTGGAACGAAAACTGATCAATCGGAATATACCAAGAAGGCAAAATACTTTTAAGTTTCAGCAATGAATTTATTGACAGCGGAATGAAACTAACAAACAATTAGAGCCATCTGCGCTGATCTAAATTGTCAATTATCTATCTTTTTCATTCGAAAATTTCAAAATAACGATGTAGGTGACTTTTTGTAGTACTTTGTTGTAGTATCCGTACGAGTTAACTGCAAAATCTCAGTTGGTAGAAACTTTTTTAGCTTTGAGTATTGCAGCCTTTGTAGCTGCTAAAGCAATTTTCGCAGGATGGTCCGGCTAGTACAAGTATAATCCACAGAGAGCGGTGGCGCCACTGTCGCGTTTTAATATAATTATCAAGTTCGCCAGATTGACTAGACTTTGCGTCAGCTATTAAAAATATGTAGATTTAACTTCTGCTCCAATTTTAGAACAAATAATGCCGGTTAATATAACTAAAAGGCCTTAGTCAGGCGTAGTGCCGAAATATTAAATTGGATTTAGTTTCAATTAAAAAGTTTGGCTAAATTATGAGGCTGCCCAACTGTGGAACAAAGTTGTTATTGTCGTTTGACAACGTTATTCTTAAAAGGCAATAGAAGGAGTAGATGGTTCAAAGTTCTTTAATTTTCTAGAAATAGCTGACTTGCTTCTTTCTATTTTAACAATACAACAAATTCCCTAATACTTAAAGTACTTACGGGATAATATCCGCATACCTCTTCAGTATTCCCGCGATCATGATGCTTGCAACAGCGTCGAAATAACGGGACCTCATAAGAAAATCACGGATATTATCCCGTAAGTACTTTAAGTGTAGTGAAAAACCGTGAAAGTCTAAAACAGTGCATGCAAATTCTATTATGTACTTCAGAAATATTTATGGGAAAAAAAACAACATTATTATATCACTTTACTGTAAATACCTCTGCGAACTCTATACTATTCAATGCATTCATCAGCACAATGTTTTAAGATAAGTGCGTTACATTGACCGCTACCGTAAACTGTGATTTTCCACACCAAAGAAATGTCGTTTCAGAATGCTTGGTTGACGACTCTGTGATGGGTAGGTCCTTTTACACCCTGTATTGTACAATTCTGAATAAATAGTTTTATTCTGGACAGTTGGTAATACTCGGCGTATGGATCACGAGCGCAGCCTACAGCGCGCCCAAGTTCATCTGGGTGGAAACCATCACAAACGACCTGGGTGACGGCCACATGGAGACCATATGCATCCCCCATCGGAGGAAGTACAACTCGGAGCTATTCGACATGGTCAACTTCGGCCTCCTTTACGTCACCCCATTGTGTGTCATGACGGTAAGTGAAAACATTTTATTTTAAAGTAACCTAACATGAAGAGGATGGCGGGGTCTTAGTTTGAGAAGACCCCGCCATCCCCTTCAAACCTAACCTTCCTGGAGTTGGAGTGCCCCAAGTTTTTAATTGCATTTATCAGCATTTCGCGTTTTATCTATTAAAAAACTATTTTGTATGAAGTTGCCTTAACAAAATAGCTGTTTTCAGGTCAAACGAGGTAATAACTGAAACAGCTTTTTTTTAATTTTAATACTTATTTCCGTGAAGTATCAACGTTATTTTGTTAGACGAAAATAACTTTAACATTAAGTTTTTAACGTTACGACATAATAAATATTGAGATGATGTCTTTAAAGGCGAATCGGTAACTGGGATACTGCTCAGTCTATTATTATTAAAAGTTTTGTTTATCTTCGTGACCGTCAAAACAAAGCTAATTTTAGCAAAAACTATCAAAATAGATTTTTTTTTAAATGAGGAAATAGTGTGTAAAACTTAAAACTTGCTACGCTCAAACGATAATTAAATAATGTTGAGATTATTTGAGAAGGGTTACAAAATCGAAAAGTTGATGCAGAGATTAGATAAATGAGAAGCGGGATGACTGGGACGTTTACGAACACGCTAGCAGATCACTTTGTCTTAATTCTCGTGAAGTTCATTTCAAGCGACGACCTTTTGATGCTGACGTCACTATTCGGGTGACTACCGACAGACGCAAATTGCGAAAGATATTGGATTCCAGACAGCTGGACAAAGAGCTTATCAAGTGAAAATCACCCCGATACAGCAACTTGCACTCAACGTTTTAATATTTTATGAAAGATAGACAAATTCGCAGATATTAGTTTCTACATTTAACTTTGTACGAAGTCGGTTTACGTCGAAAGTCAAAGCTGTTAATAAAAGCAAGATAACCTTTTTCAAACGTGGCTTCAGGAATGTCCAGGTAAAATGCAAGCCGTTGTGTAAATACTTATCTCTTTTAGTTTTGAGGTTTTTTGAATATTTCAGGCGTCATTTTGCTCGTGTGGGTTTTAATATGAAATAGGTTTTGCATGCTTTTATAATTCATGACGTTGGTTAAAAATGCAAGAATAATTTAGCAGCTAAAGGGCGAGATACCTGGTGATAAATCTACGTATATTTGTATGGTCCGCCATTATTTAATCGGGACTTCGTTTGTATTAAAACTCAAACGTCAGCTGGTGAATATTTTAATACAGAAAACGGGATGTCCGTAAAGCAGAATTTTAATGATTTTGTGGGTTGTCTGTTTGTAGGTACTCTGCGATCATTTCCTTTACAACTAACAAACTGAGTTGCTCGAATGATACAGTCTCGCATCAGCGCTAAGATTAGCGTCTATCATAACATGTTGATGGTTTAGAAAATAAATATTTTCTATTTGTAATCTGGCGAAGATGCTTCCTCTGTTTGTATTGATTTGAGTTTTACTATACATTATTATTGATTTTGAATAGACTGTAAGAAATGATATCATCATTTCATCAACATAGCTCCTTTAATAATAACTAAGCAAAGTGATTATATGGGAAAACCACGCGGGTTTCCTCATCCAAATGAAATCGGTGTAAATAAATGAAAAAAAGGTTACTGGCCGAAAACATAACCTCCTATTTCAGAAGTATGTTACAAAATGGAACTGCCCACAATAAGCCCACAATTTAAGATTTTTTAGGGATCCTTTGTCTAGTGTGAACGATGTACGAAGGTATTTGAAGTTACAAATTTCTACATCAAAATTCAACCATAGAACCAAATATAGATAAGACATGAACGTGTCAGCTACCTTAATTAATGGGTGTCATTGTATTTGATAACATATGGCTGCCAAGCCTATAGCCTATACATCATTACTAGGTACTATTAACAATCTCAAGTACATAGTACAGTATCTAACATAAACCCACTTCAGTAAGTTTGTGAGATATTCTCGTATCGATATCACCAACAAACATTCCCCTCCAAACTTTGCCCATGTCAGGTAAATTAGAATCGTAGATCGTATCAGCCTATTCCTCCTCCATATTATCCGTAAGCACATAAAATCCGTGTATTGTGCAAACGAGCAAAATAACATTGAACGGTAATGTAATGGTTTCACCTTTGAGACGAGTTCTGCGCTAATATAATAAAAACGACGCTCTCGGCTCGAATGGCAGACTTAAAATTTTACAGCGGCGCGCGACGCTATTCGGCAACTTTAAAGTTCACAAAGTGAAAATACTTTGAAAATAGAACTGTCAATCTTTATAGCAGGAATATAAAACTGGCTGTATATTTTTCTGCTTAACTAGTCGGCAAATCGGTTTTAAAAAAAGATAGAGAGCGACGATGATAAAATGCTCCAGACACCTTGGGTTACGGTTACAATAAATCTGATGAACATCGATATGTACCGTCGAGATAAAGCCTGAGCTTAGACTGGTTTCCGACGAAAATATGAACATTTTGGGACTTAGGACATGGTACTCTGATCGCAAAGGGTCTCGATAGCATTATATTTATATTGTACATAATATGTAGATGATATTATCATCAACCGCAAAAGTTTCAAAAACAAATGAATAAGGGAAGGGTTTTTCTTATGTATCGATGTATGTAGCATATGGGCGGCGGGGCGGTCAAAAATTATTAACATGTATAAAAATGCTCGTTAGTTATTTTAGTAAAAATGCTGAATAATTTTTACTAAAGGTTTAACGAGTATAATATTGGTGCAGCAGTAAATATCGCAGGCTTCGATCATTAATTTGTTTTTATCACCTCCGCAACATTCATGGATACCAAATTCACGTCGTCACATATAATTTGAGTATTTGACCATCCATATAAAAATCATTCCATCAATGTTTCCTTTATCCACAAATCTGATATATTCTCAACTAGAGACCGCTAGATCCGTATTGGAAAATTAAAAATAAATGTATTCGTCTATTCATCCGTGCATCCGCAATATGCAATTTATACTACCGATAGTGGCATTTGTTCTCTTGCGGATATCTGTGCCCGCGCTTCTATTCAGCCATTGTTCGTAATAATGACTTTGGCAACTGAGAACTTTCTGTTTTCAAATCGAATTTAAATAAAGGTGCTTCAAACGGTTAATAGTTTATGTGCCTTATGTGGCCCCCTTGCTGCCCCTTTTTATGTCCCTCGGATGAAATTGTTTGTTATTTTATTTTGAAATTATTGTGAAAATTTGAAATTTTTCTTCGCTGAAACAAACAATTTGAATTAATATTCGGTTAAAGTGTCAAGGCAGAAATAAAACAAATATGCATTGATATTAATAGTTTGATATATATTTATAGTATTTATATATATTTATAGTATTTTATATATCCTTCTATTTTACCTTATTATTAATTAAATTATTTTCAGATGTACACCTACCACTGCTTGTCTCTGCATCACCCAAAGGTTGACTGGTAGAAAATACCTATGGCATTAAGTCCGCCTCTGTACTTTGTGCTTGAAGTGTTAAATAAATAAATAAATATTCTAATAAGATTTGTTGTGAGCGCGCATTCGTGAAGACTCGAAAATGGGCCAATTGGCTCGTTGTGCCTTTATTCTACGTCACTGCGTGTATGTGAGCTGGCGCTGCCACGCGGAACACTTTTTTAGGTGGTTTTGTAGGGCTTCGGCCCATCTCGTAACTTTCCCAATTCTACAAAAACAAACAAGGCGTTTATCATATCTGTTTAATATAATGTCATTGCAATTATGTATTTTTATTGTCTTAAACACTTATCTGTCAAACATACTTCCTTTAATACCGTGTAATCTTTATGACATTTGTAGTGAAATGTAAAGTTATTTCTAAGTTTGAATGGGGGCAACCTATGTCTGTAAGGGCAACCGATGGACGTTCGTGCCAATGTCAGCGCTGGGCACTCACCGCCTACCCTCTTTTAGCGATTCTATTTACACAATCAATTGGTGGAGACCCGAGAGAGCTTCCATTTGCACACAAGCTTCCCTAGGATACAAGTAGCTCGGACGCTTCATCGAGAAGTTCCCTTAATTGATAACATTTTATACGTTCTTTCATAGGTATCGATCAAATCAGTCTTACTAGTTTCATTACTACTTTTTCCACATATACCTGACCTAGGCGGAGAGATTTGTTTCTTACTAAGAAGAAACAACTAACACTAAGTATGAAGTAGGTCACTTATTAGTTATTAGATACAAAAGTTGTATTAATATTAAGCCTAACCTAATCAACAAGTTAGGCACACCACATAATTCAAGTGAAATACGATCTTGCTAGATAATGATTTATTCAACTATACGGCATGCAAATTAAACATTATTTTAACTTATTATGACGCTTACCTCAATGTATGATAATAACATACCTACAACAATAATGTTTATTCAAAAACTGTAATAAAACTATAGATCTATATAGGGTGTGTTCGCCTTAACAAGTTACATAGAGGTGAAATAATTACTTTGTTTGCTGTCTGATGCGGTCGGAGCTTCAAACTAAACGAAACCATGTTCTCTCGCCAACCCACGATAGCTTACACAAAGACTTATGAAAGCAGTTCGGTAACATGCAGACGAGCACGTGTAAGCACCCAACGCTTTTAGGCCCGAATTAAAAAATTGGTTCCAGCCATAAATCCCGATTTTACTGACAGCTTTGATACTTACTGCGACTCTAATCTATTGTAGTTTTCGTTCGATAATTGAGCTACGTTCTAGAATATAGACCTCAGGCTATTATTATACTAACGAAAAGTTTTTATTTTTTAAATTAAGAAACGCCGAAACTCTTAAAAAAGGTTTCATTAAAAAAACGGCTGAATTTGATTTACTTCTTTTTCTGTACCAACTATTTTCAAGTTTGGAATAATATGCTAAAAATAACGTTGTGGCAACGTGGTAATATCAAAACTTTCCACAGACATTTCAGCCGTAACATTATTATCTATACTACCCATTCCCGAACACAAACAGAAATAGCATGTAAGTAATCGCTTTTATTTCCTTTGGTTGGTATATCTCTGACAAACAAAAAATAACAGAACACTGGATAAGTATCCGAAGATAGGATTATTTTCACAATACGAGAGGAGTCTACGTATTTTTGAGAGAACTGGATTATTTTCTTCTTAGCGAGTAATTATGCGGGTGAGTGGTCTCATAACGAACATAATCTAAAAGTGGACCGATTAGACAAGAACAAAAGAACTATTTAGAACTCACACGTGAATGTTAAAAGTTTTAAGTGGCTTTATATCATGCTTTAATTGCAGTTTTTTTTATTACAATTAGTGCCAGTTAAACAAAGATAAGTGTTTATCAAAGTATAATAATATTAATTAATCTTTATTTCAAACCTTTGTGGTCTGAACCTATTCAGTAGAGTTAGTAAAGAAAACTTCAAGACTAAGTTTGTGTATGTTTAATAATCTTATGAAATGGAAAGTGACCACACTTTCCATTATAATATGTGAATAGACCACTATTCACATATTATAGTACGTACTCGTAGACGATTAGGCTTGTGTCCTGAAAAAATCTAATTAATCCGTCAGTTAGATTATTAAAAAATATTTGATACGTATTTTTTCTTTTGTTACCTAAATTGACGAAGATACGACGTTTTTCAAATTCTCATGATACGTCACGCCGCGCGCCGTACTATAATTTTTACCGTACCGCGTTTCAATCCGGAAATGCGTATTATACCTAGGAATTAAAAACGATTACTTAAAAAAAATATCTTTGTTATTACAATTTATTTACAGAAAAATACTTTCTTCTGCTACGACACGTTCGAAATTCTTTATTATTGAATTTAATTGTGTAAAAAATTTAAAAAGCCGTATACCTACCGCGCAATACGTTAATTTCAAAGTTTGGGAGATATAAATTTATACATAATCAAACTCCGCTCGGGGGCCCCGTCGATGCGCATGTTAGTGCGAGTGTGCGGTATCGATGGTATGTAGGCAGTTTATACTGTCCATATTTATATTGTGGTTTCGTGCTTATTAGGTACGCGCGTTAAAAACCCGTACATGAACTGAATCGCTTAGTCGTTCGGAAAATAAGGAAATTTGACTATGCAATCACGTTACAGATAAATAAATTAAGTAAAGCAAACGGAAATCTCGTAAATACACATTGGGGACCGAACCCCTAAACATAAATTGATTTGTCCGTATATCGAACATAATGTGAAACCATTTCCTTTTATCGACATTATTTAAATAAAATGAGGTTAAGTACGACCACTTTTTATAATAGGTACCTACATATGCGCGGCTTGAAATATTAAAAGAGTAGGCACCTTTACATTTATTTATAAAATCATTCAAATAAAGGTACAATGGGTATGTTGAAATATCCTTAGAAACCTAATTGGTACAGTAAGATCTTTATCCATTATTGTATTATTTCAAAGATAAATTGGAAGTAGGTGCAACCTGCAAAAAAAAAGGAAAATATTATAAAGTCTGATATTTTTGTTCCTTTTGGTTCATCAAGCATTCGCAGTCATCATTATGATTATCATAATGAACACTGCGAATATGTGTGATATTCAACAGTCCAACTGCCTGTAGCGATTTGATGGTGTTTTGTGGCAATCGGGCATAACAGTCATTCATTGTTTAAAATATATTATAAAAACTCCGTTCTGTTCTGTATGGTGTCAGACGTCAAGAGTAGCACCATCCCATGTCTTCCCGTGGGTGTCGTAAGACGCGACTAAGGGACTTACCAGAGAATGGGCAGCAGCGTTCTCAGTGCTTTTGTAACAACCGTACTGCGATCGCCAACCCGCCTGCCAAGCGTGGCGATTATGGCAAAAAAACCCCCTTTGGGGGAGGCCTATGTCCATTAGTGGACGTCTTTCGGCTGAAATGATGATGATGATAAAAACTCCAAGAGAAAACTCATTCAGGAGCCAAAAAATCAGCCTCGATGATGTTAGTAGGTATTAAGATGTAACTCTCGTACCAACACAAAAGTATTTCAATAAAAAAGTTTATCGTTTTAGATATTTCAATAAGGATGTGTCTTGACCTCGAGAGCTCGAAACTTCTGGAAAATGTTTAAATAAAAACCGAATTATTATTTTTACCGGAAAATTACTTTTATTTCATTCACTAGCTGTTGCCCGCGGCTTCGCCCGCGTGAAGTTCGGTAACTGTCCCACTGAATCATAATAAAGGGATAAATAGTGTCCTACATGTTAATCCAGGTTAAAAACTATATATGAGCCAAATTTCATAATCATCACAATTTATAATTATCATCAAAATCACCATCACAACCACCATCATTATCACAATCACAATCACCATCACTATCACAATCACTATCACAATCACTATCAAAATCTCTATCACTATCACAATCACTATCACTATCACTATCACTATCACTATCACTATCACTATCACTATCACTATCACTATCACTATCACTATCACTATCACTATCACAATCACTATCACAATCACTATCACAATCACTATCACAATCACTATCACAATCACAATCACTGTCACAATCACTATCACTATCACAATCACTGTCACAATCACTGTCACAATCACTGTCACAATCACAATCACTATCACTATCACAATCACTATCACTATCACTATCACAATCACCATCATCGTTATCACAATCTTTATCATCGTAATCGCAATCATTATCATTGTAATCACAATCACCATCATTATCACAATCACCAATATCATCACAATCACCAATATCATCACAATCACCAATATCATCACAATCACTAATATCATCACAATCACCCATCACTATCACAATCACAACCACCATCACAATCACAATCATCATCACCATCACAATCACGATCACAACCACTATCGCAATCACAATCATCATTATCGCAATCATTATCATCGTAATCACAACCATTATCATCTTAATCACAATCACCATGATCACAATTGCCATCACTATCACAACCACAATCATTATCACAATCACCATCACTATCACAATCACCATCTCTGTCACAATCACAATCACCATCATCATCGCTATCACCATCACAATCACCGTCACTATCACAATCACCATCACCATCACAATCACCAGCAAAATCACTATCACAATCACCATCATCGTTATCACAATCATTATCGTCGTAATCACAATCATTATCATCGTAATAACAATCATTATCATCTCTATCACAATCATTATCATCGTAATCACAATCATCTACATCATTATCACCGTCACTGTCACAATCACAATCACCATCACCATCGCTCTCACCATCACAATCACTGTCACTATCACAATCACTATCACAATCACCATCAAAATCACTACCACAATCACCATCATCGTTATCACAATCATACATCGTAAAACAATCATAATCATCGTAATAAATATCATCATCATCACAATCATTATCACAATCATCGTCATCGTAATCACAATCATCATCATCGTTATCACAATCATCACAATAAATCAACAATAACCCTGTATAGAAGTCGAATCCGCCATCTTCTAGATTTCAAAATAAATGCCATTTTCGTAATCAGCACCCGTGATAATCTCGGTATCGAGACCCATATTGATTTTTAGGCATTTCAACCCCATCGCACCCCAACAGGGAACGATGTTATTTTACGGCCGCCACATTAAATTTTAAAATCGTTGTTTTTGTAATACACCCAACCCAATTCACCATACAAACAATACCTATGTTGAATTTTAGGCTTTGTTACCCCATTTCCCCCTTTAGGGGTTGAATTCTGAAAAAACCTGAAACACAAACGATAACTCATTTATCGATAGGAGTACTCCTGTTAAGTTTCGAATAAAATAGTCTAACTAATCTTGTTTTACCCATACAAACTTTGGAGCCCCGTTTAACCCCCTTAGGGGTTGAATTTTGAAAAATCCTTTCTTAGTGCACCTCTAGACCACATAAGGAACCTACTTGCCAAATTTGGAATCTCTAGACTCAGCGGTTTGGGCTGTGCATTGATTTTTATACTTTGCCACCCCATTTCTCCCTCTTAGGGGTTGAATTCTGAAAAAACCTGAAACCCGTTTCTACTCATTTATCAATAGGAGCACTCCTGTGAAGTTTCGAATAAAATAGTCTAACTAATCTTGTTTCCCCATACAAACTTTGGAGCCCCGTTTAACCCCCTTAGGGGGTGAGTTTTGAAAAACCCTTTCTTAGTGCACCCCTAGACCACATAAGGAACCTACTTGCCAAATTTGGAATCTGTAGACCCAGCGGTTTGGGCTGTGCGTTGATAGATGAGTCAGTCAGTCAGTCAGTCAGTCAGTCAGTCAGTCAGTCAATCAGTCAGTCAGTCAGTCAGTTTCTTCTTTTATATATTTAGATTACCCATGTACGATTGTATGGTTTCATTATACTAGAAACAGAATGCCACGAACAATGTTTTATTCAGGATATGGACCGCAATGCGAAAATAACCCAGTTCTATTAAGTCCCTGGTTGGTGCAACAGTGCTGAGTGTTCTCATTTCTCTGCAACTATACGATTGCTAGCTTTCTACATAATTTATTTTATCTTCCTGGCCATTGACCTGATAATAATGTAATCTTTTTATCATCGTCAAATCATATTACGTCCGCCTAAATATAATCTTCCTAATGGCCCTAATAAAAGGACATAAATATCGCGATAATTACGAAGCTTGTCAGACAAGTTAGTGATCATGTTATAGATACCGTAGATACAAGTACAATATATTAACTGATAAGAGGACCGGATGTCCATCCTCTTGAAATCATTCATTAATCGGGTAATTACCCACGCCGGGCTAACATAAGCTACTTACCTACCCACCTAAAAACGTTATTGCGCGGTTTTCCATGCGTTTTCCTCTAGGAGAATATATGTTCGCAACAAGCTAGGCCGCTAACTTAAGTGGCAGTGGGCAGGGCCACATTGCGCACAGAACGGATGGCCGATGGAGCCGAAAAGTTCTGGAGTGGCGACCGCGAACCGGAAGACGTTGCGTTGGAAGGCCTCCCACTAGTTGGACCGATGATCTGG
Source organism: Xestia xanthographa (assembly GCA_905147715.2). Lineage (NCBI taxonomy): Eukaryota > Metazoa > Arthropoda > Insecta > Lepidoptera > Noctuidae > Xestia > Xestia xanthographa. Next base: position 15,047,844 of record LR990655.1, on the reverse strand, counting down.
TGAAGGTTGCGGGAATCCGCTGGATGCGAGTCGTAAGGGACCGGTCAATGTGGCCTATATATGTCCAGCAGTGGACGTCTTTCGACTGAAATGATGATGATGAAGCTAGACCGCATATGGTAAAGGGGTCCGAAAACTGGAGGGGAAACTTTTCAGACTGTTCTGATCTGACCTCTTGTAAACCTCGTTCGACTGTTGATAGCAGGAGGAATTTCTGACTTTAGTTGTTAAGAGTCCGGAACAGCTCTTTGTTCTCCCCAGATGGTTCACCAAATGAAAAGAAAATCCAAATATTATATATTTTTTATTATAAGTTATAGTACTTTTCTCAAATAATGCGAGAAAATTAAAACTCTCGCGTTGAAGAGTTCATTTGTTTTTTTTTTCAATAAACCGCTTTCTATTTGCAAGCCAATTCGAAATTTAAATAAAATCTTTGATAAGCCTCCTCCTTGGTTGCCATGTTTCAGAGTAAAGGATCGTTCCATTTTTAAATAACATGTAAATTATTTGGCTGCTAAACACGACAGATATGCATACAACTTTTGCCGGCCACTGGTCGCATGTGTCTATGGCCAGTACAGCATTTTCGATTTATCTCGAAGAAGGTTGTCAAAATAATGCTCAAATTTCCAAGCATGTTTTAGAAAATTCATTATTTTCCTTTAGGCATAAATATGCATGGGATGCCATGCATGACAAGCAGCTGAAACATTTATTATTCATCATAAATATATTAAAACAAATATGTTTGTGGGTGACTGCCTCTTTGGTATAGTGGTCGCAAGGACGACTGCTGAGCCTGGGGTCCACAGTTCGATTCTCAGGTCCGGCAAGTGTTGGGCTTTTCCATCAGGAATTTCTCAGTAGCAGCCACGGAGTCTGGATTTGCGCCCGGTTGATGGCAATAGGCTCGCCCCCTATTACATTTGACTTAATCATAACTGGCTAACTGTAGGTGTACTATTAGGTACACCTCTGCTTAACTCTTCTGGGATTACAGGCGTGATGTTATCTATACTAATATTATAAAGAGGTAACATTTGTTTGTATGTTTGTATGTAGGGGGTAATCTCCGGAAGTAATGAACCAATTTTAAAAATTGTTTCACTGGTAGAAAGCTACATTATTTATTTATTTATTTAACACTTCAAGCACAAAGTACAGAGGCGGACTTAATGCCATAGACATTTCCTACCAGTCAACCTTTGGGTGATGCAGAGACAAGCTGTGGTAGGTGTACATCTGAAAATAATTTAATTAATAATAAGGTAAAATAGAAGGATATATAAAATACTATAAACTAATATATATAAATACTATAAATATATATCAAACTATTTATTACTGTAAATAGATATTCACGGATTAAAATAAAAAGACAAACAATAGAGAAAACATTACCGCTGTGATGAAAATGCCAGCGAATGCGACTGCGAATGTACTCTCGAACATTACATCATTCATTATTCATCATTATTTCATTATTCGTGAGTGCTATAGGCTATATTTTATTCCCGTACTCCCACGGGAACGGGAACTACGCGGGTGAAACCGCGGGACGTCAGCTAGTGTTGTATAAACGGTGTCTGAAACCCCAAGGTTAGTTCATAACATCTTAATGAAAGGCTCTCAATCTTATTTAAGACTAAAATCCATTGTTGAAAGGCCGAGCTTTGTAATGTCATTCCATATAATAACGTTTGAAGAGGGATATATTGGTACCTGCACGGTACGCTCTATATACGCTCGGTAAATATTCCGTCCATAGATCACCGATTAATGTGTACTTGTACGTGTTAGAACTTTGATCTTTTTAACATACCTCTTCTATTTTGTTTACATGATAGATACATTAGTTTTCTTCACGTGGTTTTAAGTATATCTACGCCAGTTTTAGACCGTGCGTAATCCAGAGTGTGAATAGTTTCGTCTGCCGTAGACAGAACAGTTTTGTCTACTGTTAAAACAGTGCAAGTAGTGCAAGCACAGGTCTTAAAAAAGGCGGAAAGTTTTGAAAAGCTGGGTGGTTTGGGGTGCGGTTGTTTTAATCTACTTATAGCAACCGATATACACAATATGGGTGGTTAGGAAGATCCGTGGCTTACTAGGAGTGAAATTTAGTACTAATCGTCACGTAAGAAAATGCCGTATCATGCTGTGTGTGTAGTAGGAGGTACTACACAAGAAGGGTATGGCGGGGTCGAGTGAGCGAATGAATGAGGTCTATTCGCTCGCCATACCCTTCGTGGTTAATAATAATAATAAATATTATTATTTTAATATTATTGTTATATTTTTTTCACGGGTGTCCTTTTCGTGGTTTTTGGGGTTGGTGATAATGAAAATGAGGTCAAAATAAAAATCCAAGATGGCGCCGATGAAAATTTTCGGTTTTTTTTTCATGGGTGTCGTTTTCGTGGTTTTTGGGGTCGCTGATAATGAAAATGAAGTCAAAATGAAAAACCAAGATAGCACCAATAATTATAATATGATAATAATAATATTATTAATACTAATAATAATAATATAAACGTAAGGAAAGTTATTTACGGGGGTCCCCCGACCATACATTTTTTTTTTTTACTTAAATCACCTTATAGTACCCACATTTCACCAGTTATGTTTTAAGTCCCATATAATAGGGGGCGAGTCTATTGTCATCAATTGGGCAAAAATCCAGACTCCGTGACTGCTACTGAAAAAATCCTAATAGAAAAACCTAATAGCCCTTTGCCCAACCCGGGAATTGAACCCAGGACCTCAATACCTAGTAGTCACCTTTGTGACCGCTCGACCAACGAGGCAGTTTTTTTCCTTAAAAATACATAAACACGGTCACATTGCACTCGATGGCTAAAAGAGAAACAAATTGCAAACCAATCATTTTAGGCCGACAAATCCGCACGCTGAAAATCAATTCCATTCCGGTTTTTCCACTTACGTTTTAGGTTTTTTATGTAAAAAACATGTAAATCGCGGTGAGACAACTTTTCAGTGGACATTTTGTTATTAAAAACAAAAATGGAAGCAGTCGTTTTTTTTTTTAATTTAGTCTGGTACAGATTTGACAATGGTATTTCTGTTCGAATAAATAAAGCTGCCAGCGGTTTACACGTTGTGTTGCTTTGGGAGTGTTGTTTCATCGGAACGCAGTGGTTCTATCGGATTTGTAAACGAAATGAAATAGCTAAATTTACTCACTTTTGCAACCTGTGTTTTATTTTTAACATTTTGAACGCTTTTTGCGTGCCTTCAAGCCACAATTTCACCTACCATTTTGTCACATATTTGTATCGTTTGGCGTATACAGGATGTAAAAGACCTCATCACGAAGCCGTGAACCAAGCATTCTGTACATCAAACTAAGTAACTTTACGCAAAAATTATTGCTGGGTAACGACTTTTTTTTGGGGTGAAAAATCATGTTTTGTGGTAGAACTCAATGTAACGCACTCAAAACATTGTGCTGATGGATGGATTGAATAGTGCGGGGGTCGTGGAGGTGTTTAAAGTAAAAATCTTACATTAAAAACTTGTATTTCAAAAACAAACTTGTCAAAAAGTTGGAACTTTGACCCCCATATCTCCGTAACAAGAAGGTTCCAAGAAAGGAAGGTTTCAAGGAAGGAAGGTATGGTGTAGAACAAAAAAATGATCGCAATGACGGGGAGAACAAGTGCATTTCGGCTTCGTTAAGAGGTGTTTTACACCCTTTATGTGACAATGGCGCTCAAAAGGTAAAAAATCAGGATATTTTTGAGAAACGTTTTAAAAGCGTCACGAAAAGACATAAATAAATAACTGCATTTATATCTCATAAACAGCCGGTCTCACCCTTCTATTTATTGCAGAGCGTTAGTGCTTATTAAGGTAATTAGCGTCAAGTACGTATGCAAAGTTAGGTCCGTATTCATAAAACACTCCTTTTAAAAAGCCTTTTCATAAGTCTCGCATACATTAATATATTATGCTGTTTTTTATGAGATAACATAATACAATTCACGTGTTATACGTTTCAAAATTCTATTGACGTTAACATTTTGACAAGTAAGTGTAAAATAATGTTTCGATGCAGAAACGGGTCTCCCTTGTTTGACCGAAAGGAATTTGACAAATTTTCACTTCCCAAAAAATGTTTCGCATAATTTCATTTGCCAAATTATTACTTAGCAAAAAATCTATTTACAAAAAATTGTAACGCAAACCTTATGTGTGGGAAATGAACGTTTAAACTATAACTTGTTTACCAACTAGTACTTTTAACATTTTTTATTTAGTCAAATATTTCAGTTGGAATAACAGTTTTTACGCAAAATCAAATAAGCCAAATATTTAGTATCGTCAGTTTTCAATTCACCCTTTCCTATTCAGTCAAATGCTCTAATGACAAAAATTGGAACTGCTAAGTGGGTAGGAGGTAAATCATAAATGTCGCTCAATGTGGGTTAGTCAAGCAAAACACTATCACTGTGTTTTGTAGCGGAAGTTTCTTGACATTGTAAGAATATTAACTACTCTTTTTTTTTAGTTAGTAGCGTTTTTTTCCATATTTTTTTTTCTATATCATTTAGTCGTTCCTGGGTCTGGGTCTGAGGTCACAATTTTAACCTAACCTTAACATTTAAAAAAAAAAAAGTTTTCATCCTAATCTAAATAGTTCAGTTCCGGGTAACCCACTTAAAACAATCTATTTTTTTTTCTATTAATGCAAGTCGTAGGAGGTCACAGTTTTAACCTAACCTAACCTACCCATTTTATTTAAAGAAGAAATTAACCTTATCTAAATAATTGAGTTCCGGGTAACCGACTAAAAAAAGTATTTTTTTTTCTATTAATGCAAGTCGTGTCTGGGCTCGCCGGCCGCTGCCGCGGCACAAAAAATCTTATTTTTGCTTTAATATTTTTTGTCTTAACAAATCATTTCACCAAACGTTTATTGTCTGAAGATTGTTTGCTGTAATAAATCATTTGATTAAAGACCAAATGCCATAATGACATTATACTTGGTAATATTTTACCAAGTAAAAATTTGACCAAATAAAAATATGCGTACTAAAATCATTCGAAGTATTGCAATGGTATAAAAAAAAGTTGCTAAAATTTGTTTGGGTAATGAAATTTTGGCAAAATCTTTTCGGCAAAACGGCAGGATCCCTGCAGAAACAAATATAAAATCAAAACTTATAATACAATAATTTTGAATACGATACGACTAATAAAATGTCTACTGAACTCTACTGAATGTAAAAATGAAAATCCACAAATTTTAGGACAAAGGAATATTGAGTTTTCCAGCTTAACTTAGAGGTCCAATACCAATCGGAATATTAAAGTTTATAGAATACAATTCGCACAAACTGAAATTTATTCATCGCAATCGTTAGGGATCAGTGCACTGAATTGACGGGACCCTTATAATTGTATTAAATCCAGGTCGTTATGAAGATAACGAAATTATCGTATAATAGACAGCTTCTATTGCTTTTGAACCGAAATGTAATTTTGCTTTATTGAAGTCCAAATTGTATGGAGGTCTCGCGTGAGAATACGAACAGATAATTGTATTGCGGAGTTATACGAACGAATTCCGGGTTTGTTAATGGATTGCCAATGTTAGATTGTATTGTTACGTCATGTGTGTAGGCGGTTCGTCGCTTGGTTACCAATGAAATGGGAACTAAATTCTCGTCTTAAATGGTAACAAATAATTGGCATGACATTCCACGAAATGATATTTCTTCGTAAGCACTCTAGTTTAATTTCAGTCTCAGATAATCGAATCAATGCATATGATAGTATATAGGTACGATAAACTTACAAAAACACTGTTACAGGCAGATAGTTGATATTGTAAGGAGTAACTTAGGCTACTTTTACCTTATAAAAAGGATTAGGGTTAAACACATGAAATTGTTAACAAAATTCAATTCAAATGGAGAATTAATATTTTAATAAAAAAATTACGTAAGTAGATGAAAGTCGGGGGCAACTGCTAGCTTAATTATAGATTAAGTTTGTAATTATAAATCTTAAATAAATATTTATACCCTTCTTGAGATCATAAAACTTGGTATCAATTTTAATATACAGGTCAATGAGGAACATTCCATAAAAAATTCTGACGAGCGACTCAATTAAATCGAAAAATCGATCAATGAAATGTAAATCAGATTGGTTCATATTTTTTATTGCGTTGAGATAGGAGCTTGATATTTTTACTACTTATAATACTTAATATAGAGCAGTTATATTTATTACGTTCTCTTAAGGCGACTACATGAGCTAAACGCGAGTTTTATAATGCAAAAAAGCATATGATTCAGTGCAATAAACAAAACCAGCCAGAAAAATTTATGACATTCTTCAGGATCTAAGCTAGTAAGATAGTGTTTTGAAAACATAATACAACAAATTTTTTTCGATAGAAAAAAATCACGAACTTATCTCAAAAAAAATCTTTTAACGAGTTATAACCATACTAAAATACATGCGATCATTCTGATTTTTTGGCAAATAATTCTACAAGCAACATATTAGCATCATAGTGTTTTACTTTTTTAGTCCAATCAATAGATTTTTTGTAAATCGCAAAAAACCACTCATTTCGCACTATTCGGCCCGCAGTGACTGACGTAACAACCACTTTGTAGTGCAAGCTGATTAGAACCTTACTCTAACAGTATTTCAAGCGAAGTTTGAATCACCACAAATAGAGTTGCTAATTTAGCTCCTGTAATCGCCTTAAGGCCGTTTTCTATAACTTACTTACGTATAACTGTTAGTTAATATGCCTACTCTAGTATCGGTATTTTTATTATAAACAAAGTTGGTCCTATCCGCGTCACCTACCTGTCACTTTATTCATTGAAAAAATCAAAGAAAGCTTTTCTGTGACGTTTTGTTTCTATCGGTTGGTAAACAAAATGTCAAGCAGACAGACTTAGCAACCTACCGATACCTGTTGGTAGGTTATTGAAAATGGCTGTTAGTGTAATAACTTTCACTTAGGAGTTCCATAAACTACAGTTTTTTTTTCTTACCATCGCATCGTAGGGTAATAAATAATACATCTATTACAATATTACATCACTATTACATACGTCATCATTTCCCACTTCCCTTGTCCTAATTTATTTGGGGTCAAATATTTCTGGTTATATAATCATTTTTCATACAATTATACCTATCGTTTCTTTGTTCCTAGTATCTTCTACATAATTAGACCGAATATTTATTATTCCTTAAAATCGCTCTACTTAGTTTTACCGGCACAATTTAATTGACAAACTTTGTCTCCCGTGCTTGTTTAATTACTTTGCTTAAATCATTTATAATTGCTTGCTTATATTTTATGTGCTCTTTCAAACAAACTCTTTGTTAACCATAGAACTCCACGTAATTAACAATCAATTAAAATTTTAAAAGTTTCACGCAAATTGACTCTAATTAGTTTCGTAACTTTCCTGATCAGTGGTTGGCCATAAATTAATAGGAGTTTAAATTGTTGAGAGTGCTCATTGGTCAGCACTCGAGTCAGCAACGGACCAACAACTGAAACTCGACCGAGTAGGTATATTAATATTAATTTGTGGTTTACGGGTGATTTGTGAAATAATTAACGGATTACGAAACACCCGAATATTACGAATATTTGAAGCGACCGACTGCGATGTCATTTGTGGTAAGGATAAAAATCATCCTTTCAACATCAAAAGGCGACTTAAAATGTGTCAAGAGGATTATGCCTCAAGAACAACATAACGATATTTAATTCGTCGGCTAAGCGCATTGATTTTACCGTAAAATCTGTACAAGTAAAGCTCTCTGCAGAGAGTGAGCACGAGGTGAGGAAAACCTACACCATAAGCAGCGTTGCTGTTTTCAGGTCCGGAGGTGTATATTGGGTTGTGTGATAACGGGCCCATAAAATAGTTATTTAAGCTGTAGTCGTACCTTCTTGCAATGCCTTTAGAATGTACACCGACTGTTATATACAGTGTTCATAACCGACAACGAACTCTCATATATACATTCATGAAATACCCGTCATCCCACTAATATTATAAATGCGAGTGAGGATGGATGGATGTTTGTTACTCTTTAGCGCAAAAACTACTAAACGGATTTGGATGAAATTTAGCATACAGATAGCTTATAATCTGGATTAACACATAGGATACTTTTTAACTTTTCAGTATGATCCCATGGGACAAATTTAACTCCACACGGGCGAAATCGCGGGCGTTAATAGTCAGAATAATTATAACTTTATCCAATACTTATCAACAACAATGACCTTATACGCTTTTAGTGCTGTTGACGAACTATAGTAGACTAAGTAATAATACCTTATATTAGGTCCCTAATGTTAAGCGAATGGGGGAAACCACCATGGGACGTAAATAGAGCCCTATTTACGTCGGTTTTTAATTGAAGGCAAGTATTTCAGACACGGCTCGTAAAAACTTTTCGCATTATACGAATCATGTTTGCCCTCGTTATTTATAACGTTGTTATACATACTCTAATGATCCTCATTTTGACGGAAATTCCTCGATAAAGGAGAAAATTAGGCGTATATTGTAAGATATTTTCTCCGTAAGAGTCCCTGCAGACTTTCTATTGGCCGATAGTTTCATGCGTCGGGCTCAATTAAATTTTTATTTTGATGGTATACACGATTGCCTTCAATCTATCTATCGGCCAACTGCGCTAGATCAGAAGGCTAATTCACGTAATTTTATGACGCGTCGATGAAGTTGTAGTGCAGTTGCAGTTAAGTTCAAGTTCGAGTGATAAACGGTATTCTTGTAATCTTTAAACTGCGCGTAAGCTGCACGTGAACTGCACGTCAACTGTACGACAACCAAACTTACTTAAGGTGTGGCCATGTGAGAGAAAAAATATTACTCGCTAAATAATCGAATAGAATCGATTCCATTTCAATGAATATGACGTCATTAAAATATTAAAATAATACCCCAGTATAGATTTTAGTACTTTTTCTTAATATATAAACAAACAATTATGTTTTGATTCACAATTATACACATATTTTGTTAAAATTGGGCTGAATAATGGCCTATCATTGCCCCATAAAACCAAAACCTGTCAAAGTAACAGAAGACCCGCCGTTGCCAAATGGCACGAAAGTTGAATTATAAGACTCAGTGCAAATCACAGGTGCAATTTAAGTAAATAACAAGGAACTTATGTTGCGCGTAAACGAAACTGCACGTTGATCGAATTGAAACTTGTAAGCTGTCATTTTGAGACGTCAAACAATTAGTAGAATACCGATCATGTTGCGTTCCGAAGTACGCACCTAAGACGCGCAACAGTAGAATGCCGTTATTGCGCTCGCGTAACGCAAACTTGACGCGAGCGTGTCTGACAGCGGTAGAGAATACGAAACGCGTTGTTTTGATCGAAACTTAACTGCAACTGCACTGCAACAGCACTTCTTTAGTTACGTGAATTAGCCTACAGATCATGGCGCTCTTATCCCGCGCGCACACTTGCCGATTGCTTAAGGGCCTAACATGCCTCAAATGGCTTAGCATGATCCTCCGTTACGCCTTAAATACTGCAGCATTAATTTTGAATTAAAGATAATAATATGGTAAGTTGAAGATTAATGCTAGCTACTATGTGTGACGAAAACACGATTCCATAAAATTTTCTCGATAGATTAAAAATCCAAAGTTACCTCCAAATCGAACAATAAACCGCTGGTATTCAAAAAATACTTTAAATTAGATCATGAAACTTTGCATACTAACTGAACTAACTACATATAAAACAGGTGTTTTCAGATGTTTTATTTTTTTAGTCTAATCAATAGATTTTTTGTAAATCGCAAAAAAAGCAAAAAAACACTCATTTCGCACTATTCGGCAGCAGAGACTGATGTAACAACCGCTTTGTAGTGCAAGCTGATTAGAACTTTATTCTAACAGTATTTCAAACGAAGTTTGAACCACCACAAATAGAGTTGCTAATTTTAGGGTTAGAAGGGCCTTAAGGTTGCACAAGTCAGTCATTCTTCCATACAAACGTAGTCTGGTGATTACTCGTTTGTTTGACGGTGTAGGTTAAAAATTAAAAATTGTATCAACTGGTTTTTTCATTATCTAGCCCTGTATGGAAGCAGAATTGGAAAAAAAATATTGGTTTGGAAGTTATGACCGTCGAATCTTTCATATTTCAACACTAATTTTAACTCATCTTTGGGCGTAAATAAATGACCTAAGTAGTATGAAAATGGAAAAACTAACACCATACAAGAATAGATAATTTATTCAAAAGTTAAAATATTTTTATTTTGAACAGATACATCAAATAGATTTTTCATGATACCCGTACTCCCAAAGGTCTGCATAAAGAATTTCGCGCGCCCGTTTTCGTTGTAAATCATATTGCATTTCGCTACAAGTTGCCACCCCTGTCAGTGCGGAAGAGGGGAAGCACGCAGCGCGTGAGTGTGCGCAGTGTCTGTGGGTGCACACATGCTCACTTGGTTAGCTGCCGCCCGGCACGTCATGCTGTCGTATTACGAGTATACTATTTTATAACATTGAACTCTGGCTTGAATTTTGGATACCGATATTTCTTTATTGATAGTTTGTGTTTATTATTTTGAATTTGTTTCAAATTTTACTGACCCTGGCATTGGACTTTGGATTCCGATTTGATAGTGATTTACGGGTGGCGTTTGAATTCGATTTTATTTATTATGAATGTTAGCAGATTTCTCCCCCATTTGTGGACCGATTTTCAAAATTATTTTTTTATTTCTTTTTTGTCCCATTTAAATTTGGCCAAGATCTGATGCTGATCTTCGGAGATATACAAGAGAACTCTTAAAAAAATAGACAGAAATCTGTAGTCATTGTCGCTTGGATTTTTATTGTTTATGACGTAACATCACGCCTGTATGCTTTGAGGGAGTACGCAGATTTGTACAATACCCCCAGATTTCGAAAGTTAGGTACCTACCTATGTTTGCGGATGGATGGACAGAGATTTTGTTGGCATGTCAGATGTATTTTGTTGTATTTTGTATGTTAGATGTATTTGGTGTGTGTGTTTTGACGACCTGATTGGCGCAGCGGTAGTGAGGCTGCCTTACGTTCTTAGGGTCCCGGGTTCGAATCCCGGTCGGAGCAAATGTTTGTGTGATGAGCACGGACATTTGTTTCCGAGTCATGGATGTTTGTATGTATATTAAGTATGTATTTACAAAACAAAAAGTATCTATGTAGTATATCAACTATCTGGTGTCCACGACACAAGCGTTGCTTAGTGTGGCACTAGATGGCGCTGTGTCCAGCAATATTTATTTTATTTTTATTTTATATTTATTTATTGTGAGAGCAATTTATGAATGTGTGAACCTTTACTTTGTTATTTTGTATATTTTAATGTTATCTCTTACTCTTTTAGTTCTTTATTTTTAGTGGATTTATAGTGGATATAGTGGATAAGCCTGTTACCATAACATGTATTGTTAATAATGTAGGTATAATAAATATTTATGGCGACTTGTTTGGGAACGACTACCACCATCAGCCTTTTCCCAACTATGTTGGGGTCGGCTTCCAGTTTTACCGGATGCAGCTGAATACCAGTATACATGGAGTATCTGCCTATCTGACCACCACAACCCAGTTAGTAACGTGTAATACGATACCCCTTGGTAAGACTGGCAGTCAGACTTTTAGGGTGTTTTAGGGTGGTTTCTATTTTCTGTTTAGTTTTAAGTTTTTTTATTGTGTAGTTTTAAGTTTATTTCTTATTTTTTTATTCTTATTTTGATTTTGTTGTGTACACTTGCGGCTTAAGCCAAATAAATATGTTTTCTTTCTTTCTTTTCTTTCTTTCTTTTAGGGCCTCTGACTACCTAACGACTGTCAAAGATCTACAAATGACAGCCCGACCAACGGCATAACGTGCTTTCCGAGGCACGGAGGAAACTCGGTATGTAATGGGTGGTCACCCATCCGCAGACCAACCTAGGCAAGCACGGCTTAACCTAACGATCGACCTGAGCGGCTGTTATTATTTAGCCACGAGCTCCGCTTGTTTGGGAACGACTAAAAATGGAAAAATAAATATCTTGGTAAAAATATTTTTTGCAAAAAATAAAACATACTTAAAAAAAAACACAGACATAAAAAACACTTTGATTGATTTGGTGTTTTTGTCACCGGCTTCTGAAGCAAAAGTTATTTTTCACCTTTTTGTGTTTTTCTTTTTTTTAATTCTGTGATAATTTCTAAACTATTCAATCAAATTTTAAGCTGTAAAAGACAATTTTAATCTAAATTCAATTGTCAAGATAATGGACATACTTATTTGGATAAGGATTAATACTGCAAATAAGGTAGGTACCTACGTTGTCCTCGAAGCGGCGATCGGCGGCGGCGACCTCTCGCGTCCGGCCCTGGTGCAAGCCATGGTCCGGAGCGAGACGGAATGGGACGCCGTCACCTCCTTCTGCGAAGCAGTAATGCTAGAGAAGGAGGTGACGGAACATGAGAGGGAGAGAACCTCTCAACGTCCCGGCCGCCGTGGGCGCGGGCCTGTGGACGGTGGGCTATGGGCTAGCCCGCCGTCCGTCCGTCTCATGACGACAGGCTGTGTCGACGGCGCGTTCGTGTTCCACGCGCGCCTCAAAGAGAGTCAGCAAAAGGGAAGGGGTCCGTAAGGACCGATGCCTGCCGGGGTTGCGGGACTGTTCGAAAGAGATACCGTGGCCCCGGAACACAAAGGGCGATGAAGGAACATGGATGGGTTTTAGTCAGTAAAAGTCTGACACTCCCTCCTGCTCCACCCAGAGCGGGAGGAGTTATTTGATGATTTCCCATCCGAAAAAAAAAAAGGATAAAAATGGTTACTTAGGTACCTACTTTACTCTTTGTCTGGATAGAAGGTCAACCTATTCATACACGAAATATTTTCAGAGAATCATCCAACAGCTATAACGAAGCCATAGCAACGAAATATTTTTTTTACTGAGTAGGTAGGTAGGTACTTACCTATATTTAAAAAATCTCTACTTGACCCACACAATAAATAGGTACTGGCTCCATATTTTAACAACATCCATTACGCTAGTTTACTACAATACTACGTCAGCGGCACAATGCCTATTGTTGATAAATGTATAATAAGACAATATTACAGACCGCTATTGTAAATAAATAAACAGCCAATAAACAATTTACAAAATAACATAATTTTTTATTTGATGAATCAACAACAAGACTCACAGTCAGATCAAAGTCACGCTGTCGAAAAAGCAATTATCCTGACTCTGGCTGTACTAATCAGGAGTCGCCTGTGGTTTAATTATAGGTAACTAGCTAGGCTAAGTAAATACCTAGGTATTTAACATAAGTAGTAACATAGTTGCACAACCTATAAAAACAAGTATAGAAATAAAGTCATATCAATGAAATTATTTTTTAAACTAAATAACAATATCTACCTACATTACTACCTACCTACATTTTCGCAAGCGAACTCATTGCCACGTCTCGCAAAGTCGCGGGTCTACCTATTAGGAATATTATAGGATGTATGTAGGAGCTTGTCCTTTCATAATAACAACTAAATTGGGTGCATAATAATTACGTTTCACTGAGTGATTGTAGGTTGTAAATTCCAACACCTATTAGTTTGAGTTTATGTTGTCCTTCAAACATAAATCGCATATACGCCAGCACGTGCCAACGATGATACTGTACTACACAAGTGCACCCGCGCCGCGCGCCGCCGCCGCTACAATGTCGTCCCGTCTTCAATGAAATTGCGCATGTATGCGTCACTCAGCGTTAGGAGTGTGTATGTGTACGCGCAGTAGCTTCCTTCTGCTCTTTACAGCGTCTATCCCTTTCGCTCGTGATGTCGGATGAAATAGCATGTGTTAGCATTTTAAAAATATAACTATGTAGATATGTAACTAGATGTATTTAAACATTTAATGTTCGTAACTTATTAGGTATAAAATATAAACAATGAGATTCACTTCATAATAACATTATATTTACCTTGTAGTATATAACAATAAACCCTAGTAGTGTATATTACACAGCGTTATGTAACACACATAATAATAACATAATAATCACATAATAATCACATAATAACCACAATCATCTTCATTATCTTGTAATAATGAAGATGATTGTGATTCACCTTTATTATCACAATCATCATTTTATCACAATCGTCGTTTTATCACAATCGTCGTTTTATCACAATCATCATTTTATCACATCACCATTTTATCACAATCGTCGTTTTATCACAATCGTCGTTTTATCACAATCGTCGTTTTATCACAATCGTCGTTTTATCACATCATCATCATTTTATCTCATCATCATCATTTTATCACAATCGTCGTTTTATCACAATCGTCGTTTTATCACAATCGTCGTTTTATCACAATCGTCGTTTTATCACAATCGTCGTTTTATCACATCATCATTTTATCACATCATCATCATTTTATCACATCATCATCATTTTATCACATCATCATCATTTTATCACAACATCATCATTTTATCACATCATCATCATTTTATCACATCATCATCATTTCATCACAATCATTATCATTATCATTTTATCACAATCGCTATCATTTTATCACAATCGCTATCATTTTATCACAATCATTATCATTTTATCTCAATCATTATCATTTTATCACAATCATTATCATTTTATCACAATCATTATCATTTTATCACAATCATTATCATTTTATCACAATCATTATCATTTTATCACAATCATTATCATTTTATCACAATCATTATCATTTTATCACAATCATTATCATTTTATCACAATCATTATCATTTTATCACAATCATTATCATTTTATCACAATCATTATCATTTTATCACAATCATTATCATTTTATCACAATCATTATCATTTTATCACAATCATTATCATTTTATCACAATCATCATCATTTTATCACAATATTAATCTAACCGAACCTAACTTAAACCTAACCAAACCTAAGACAATCATCATCGTCGTTATTCACAATCACTAACACTATCACCATCGTCGCTATCACAATCACCATCGTCGCACTATCACAATCACCATCGTCGCACTATCACAATCACCATCGTCGCTATCACAGTCACCATCATCGTTATCACAATCACCATCATCGTTGTCACAATCACTTATCATTATCACAATCACTATCATCGTTATCACGACAAATCAACAATATAATCAGAATAGTATTATCAACCATAATCAAAATAATGTCATACCTTAGATGTTAACGCCTTAAAATTCGTAGAGCAACTGAGCCCGCTCCAATGAGGCTCCGCTCTTTTATACCCGTTAACAAATAAGTATGATTCACAAGTGACCGTTGAGTCAAATCAGTGTTTGACTTGTACACAAATAAGTTTGTTATTTAATTAATTCATTTTAACAATTGATTATAAAATATAAAACAGAAAATATTTGCATTTATAGGTATTTCAAGTATTTATGTATTTAATACTAGACACATAATAATTTAATTTATCTAACACGGCCATACTGATAAGTACTTCGCTCTCGAAGTACATAAGATACCCTTTTATTAACAATGGTGATTTATTTTTGTTTTGCCAATTACTGTCTAGACGTGTTTAGGTAAAATTATTATTATAATATATCTCTACAGACAACAATAGAATAAGTATAAATGTAATTAGGTTAGGTAAAGTATTTATTATAATATCATTTTCATCAATTCATTCACCTGGAAAGAATCTTATTATTATTACTTTTTTTAATATTTATTTATTAGAAAGGATAGAAGATATGTCATAAGACCTCTTTAAATTTAGGTTACTCTTACGTTAAATTTTCATTGTTACAACAAGTGGCATCGTTTTTTTTTTTTTTTGTTTTTTTTTACTGTTCTGCTATTTTTAATAGGCGTAGTCTAGCTATTTCTCGATCAGCCTCAGAGTTATTTGGATTTGGTCTATAATTTTCGTCAAGTACATCGTCTAATCGACTTTGTGTCTACGCCGATAAGTTATCGCAAAGGGGTAGAGCCTGTGGATTTTTGTACAGTTGTGTTACATGATTGATGTACCTTTCACAGACCGTTCGGCCAATCTGACAGTTCATTGCACAAAGTGTTAAGCATATCAGTTACAGTGGACAGGTAACGTTTTACTTGACCATTACTTTTGAGTACCCGTGTACCCGTGGAAATGAAGTGATGTTCTATATTTTAGTTCAAAGGAAATCATCTAATCGGACCACTGCTTAGGAGTTCCAAATAAGGTAACATCTCATTAAAACTGGTACTAATTCTTGGGCATTAAAGGTTTTGAAAAAAAAAACCTAACATAATAAAAACGACTTTTCATATTTATCGAGATATAAATCTTTGCTTTTAGATTTCCTACTTTGTCAATTTGATGCTAAATAAGAGTGAGAGGATATGTGCCTCTATCAATAATTTATCAAAGGATCTATAATCGGCGTAAAGTCTCAGACTGTTATCTCTTACTAAAACCACGTGGCATCTATTAACCTCTTTCACACCATGGTGCCAAACGACAGGGACTATTTTTTTTATTTTTATTTTATGTAACTGACCAAGCTTTATTATGCGAAAGTGAATTAATTTTGATTTTAACTTGGCCGTTTGGATATTACAATTATCTAGCATGGAGCAAGCTGTTTACGTGTAAGTCTACATAGTCCTTCTTCACAATCTGTAAGCATTATAATTAATTATAAACAACGAATACATCAAGTTCTCTAAATAAACATCTTAATAAGGGTGAAGTCAATCCCACTTCTGATGTTAGCATTTTAAAAATATAACTATGTAGATATGTAACTAGATGTATTTAAACATTTAATGTTCGTAACTTATTAGGTATAAAATATAAACAATGAGATTCACTTCATAATAACATTATATTTACCTTGTAGTATATAACAATTAATCCTAGTAGTGTATATTACACAGCGTTATGTAACACACATAATAATAACATAATAATCACATAATAACCACAATCATCTTCATTATCTTGTAATAATGAAGATGATTGTGATTCACCTTTATTATCACAATCATCATTTTATCACAATCGTCGTTTTATCACAATCGTCGTTTTATCACAATCATCATTTTATCACATCACCATTTTATCACAATCGTCGTTTTATCACAATCGTCGTTTTATCACAATCGTCGTTTTATCACAATCATCATTTTATCACAGCATCATCATCATTTTATCACAATCGTCGTTTTATCACAATCGTCGTTTTATCACAATCGTCGTTTTATCACATCATCATCATTTTATCTCATCATCATCATTTTATCACAATCGTCGTTTTATCACAATCGTCGTTTTATCACAATCGTCGTTTTATCACAATCGTCGTTTTATCACATCATCATTTTATCACATCATCATCATTTTATCACATCATCATCATTTTATCACATCATCATCATTTTATCACATCATCATCATTTTATCACATCATCATCATTTCATCACAATCATTATCATTATCATTTTATCACAATCGCTATCATTTTATCACAATCGCTATCATTTTATCTCAATCATTATCATTTTATCTCAATCATTATCATTTTATCACAATCATTATCATTTTATCACAATCATTATCATTTTATCACAATCATTATCACATGCATTTTAACCCCGCCCACCAACTAGTTCGTTCCGCTAACTTGTTCGTTCTTAAGGGAGCCAGACGGCGCGTAGCCGAGTTAAAATCTTATTTAGGTGAAAATCATGGACTAAGTCCATGGTGAAAATGGAGTTTTAAAGGCCATTTCAGAAAATGAAACACCGTAAACAATAGATTATACGATTTATAGTCAAAGTTTTAGACCCGGGACCTAGATTAACCTACAATTTCAGATCGTTTCTGAGATACAAATTTAATATTCATGTACCAGTGATTTATATCATCGGCTGGCTCTAAGTGCGCTCTCTTCATAACCATTTATTAACTAGCATATTTTTGAGAGCCATTCGTCACCAACCCGACCATTTATACCCTTATACATACCGACACTATAGACAGTGTATCTCGACTAAACTATCAGTGTATCTCGACTAAACTATCGGCCAATAGACAGTGTGCAGTCTGCTGGGGCTCTTACTGTTATTGCCAAAAATCCCGAATATTTTAGGTTTTTACGCTTTGTGTTGGTGTGAACTAGGTCACAGCCATTTAGCAGTACACCTTTACTCTAATTAACTTCTTGTACTTGTAAGTCAGTTCGGAATTCCTGTAATTGAATTATGATAAGCCTCTGTGTCGATTTGAAATTATGCGGAACTAGGTAACTTTTGTAAACTTCTGGTAATTAATTTTACCTTTGACCGCGCCGTGCGCCGTCTTCATTAACATTTGGCTAAGTTAAGATTACTCTAACTTTAGGAGGTTTCAGTGGCGTATCTTAAGTTTTAATTTTCAAAGCTGATAAGTATCTGTGCTAAACGCTTCCCTATTAGAAACAATTACCAAGTTCGTCTCTAAAGACTTTGTATAAGACATCATCAATCATTAATTACTTGGAGCCGTGACACCTCTGACGTTTGTAACCCTCTACTAGGCTAACATGCACAAAGGGTAAGTACCCGATCGATGCAGGCGACACAGGGTGTAAACTTATACCGTCACTTACGAGATATCTTCCGTGATTATTAATTATTTTGAGATCCCGATATTTCGACGCTGTTGCAAGCGCCATGATGCCCCATAAGTGACAGTATAAGTTTAGTTTTAAACCGTGAAAGCTTAAAACAGTGTTTGATGAAGGGTGTTTTTTTTGTGAATCGATAATCAAACGGGTAGGAATTACGTAATAACAGCGCAAATGAGACAGTTCCTAAATCGTGGTATGCGTTGCGTTCGTATCAGATAAGCGTTCCTATGTGCGGTATTGGTTTTAACCGGCTTTCATAGATCGTGACATAAGCCTGTAGGCCTAGATAAATCGATATTCTATCAATAATAACGAAGATAGTTCAGATAAAAACGTAAAAGATTTATATAAGCTACCGAACTATCCAAAAAACTAATAACTATAACGTTACTTGGTAAGATGTACAAATGCTTGGTTGACGGCGCACAGTGGATCGTCCCCATACAAGAGGTCGGACTTAGAATGAAAAATTAAAATGGTTTTTAATTTAAAAAAAATATATATACAGTTGCATTCCTCTATTGAAGAACAACAAAAAATGTTACTACGCTTTTTTTATTTGACCAGCACTTTAGGAGCTATTCGATGAAAACTGTTATTTTTGTATGGAAACGAACACAAAAATGTCTGTATCTCATGATTCCCTCCTTGTTTCGATTTGCGGTTTTCACTACTGTCTTTTAACTATTTTTTGCCACGTTTTCTTCAAGGACACATGGTGCCCGCAGAGCGCCCCTTTCAAGATATTTTGCCATAGAGTAACTATCTTTGTTATTGTATTACTGATGGAATGGAGGTACATTAAGTATACTTATTACTGAGAATTAGTCATCACTAAGTAGTTCCTTAAATAACAGGTGCATTTGTGAGTACTTTAATGACTTATTAACGCTTTTGTTGCAATATAACAAAAGCGTTAATGAGTCATTAAGTAACGACTACCAGTACTTGCTTAATCTAATTAGTTATTGTAATTACCATGTTAACAGCCCTTAAGCTCTGCATTGTGATTGGCTCATATGTCATCATTAGCTTATCAAATTCATTACTAGTTGCAACTTGCTGCCCTATATATTTTAGTGTGTTTTGCAAATATTATTCAGTTGTAATTTCAACCTCTACCAAGTGTTGTCATTATGGCTTTCCGTGGGTTTTCTACTTATCTTGATCTTTATGTTGCTCTTCGTAATCATAAAGATCTTCGTGACTATGAAAATTTATGTAATACATTGAAGTCGAATAGTAACGTCCAGTTAAGTGAAAATGATGTGTCAGATCTAAAGAACTGGTGTCGACGATTTTGCTATCGGGTTTACTCCAAATGGGTGCAATCAAGAAGGACAGTCGACAAGTTCATGGACAAGAACAGAGAGTGGTTAAGTTCCGATATCATTTGGCCAAATTGCTTTAAGGAAAATATTGTTCACACTGAAGAAGCTAAAGATGAGACAGAAGAGGTAATCAGTCCATCAAAATCAGATGCATCAACTTCAACATTTAAATCTCCTCGAAAACGCTTTGAAGATTTATCCAGTAGACTGAAAAGAAGACGTGTTGATGAAAATATGGCTAGTTGCAGTCGTCCAGATGAGCTTTTACATACTGTTGAAAGTGCACTTAAGTCTGCCGGAAAAAATGATGTGGCCAGAATCATGAAGCATTTGCTGGGAAATCCTGAACATGTCTCAACCGTTCTGAATGTCCTGGAAACTAAACAAAATACTTTGCTTCGTGAAGTTCCTACTCACAAAGCACTTGCTCTTTACGTTCACATGCAGTTATCCAAGTGGCGTTACATCACACTTAGGGACTTTAGTTTTAAAGAAGGTCATGCGAAATACCCAAGCTATTACATGTTAGTGAAAGAAAAACTTAAGTGTTACCTGGCAAAAGAAGACGTAACTGTGACTGATACTTCCGCAAAGATACGACTCCAAGCCCTCCTTGATCTCACAGTTAGGAGGCTGATCGATTCACTTGAACCGAATTTTGATGCTGGTGAACAACTTGTGCTTCACAGTAAATGGGGTTTTGATGGAGCTTCAAGTCAAAGCATTTATCATCAAAGAACAACAACAAGTGAACAAGATTTATCAACCACATATTGTCGTCCGATTTCATTTACGTTTCCAGAAACCATGCGTACTTGCCTATTAGTTTTAGACGTCAAATAGCTCGGCTATTAGCTTTTAATATAAACTCAGACATATGTGGTATGTCGCAGTTTTTTGTAAATAGGTCTACGGAAATTAGTAATTATACTAATTGTAATTATACAAATAGTATTAGCTTAGATTTAAACTAGTCAATAAGACAATAGAAGGTACGAGTGACAATTTAGTTAATCTCGTCAACTTCGAGGTATCTTCTAGCTCTCAATCAAATAACTGTAAAAAAGGGGCTGAGCAGAATTCCTTAAAATTGTTTCACCAGAATATTCAGGGACTTTCTTCCAAAGAACTAGAAATAGAACTATTTTTAGAAAAAACTAAGTTTGATATTATCTGTTTTACTGAACATTGGATGAAAGATTATGAAGTAATGCAAATAAATTATGAGAATTACAAGGTGAGCAGTTGCTTTAACCGAAAATCTAAGATGCGTGGGGGTTCATTAATCCTAGTAAAAAATTGTATTAAATCTAAGTCTCGTAATGATATAGTCGATCTATCGGTTGAACATAGCATTGAATTGTCTTGTGTTGAGCTAGATAAGCATGTAATAGTGTGCGTTTACAGACCCCCTAATTACCTGACCTATTCTATCTTTGAGTCAGTAATGGAAGATGCTTTGGCAAAACTTGTAACTGGTAATAAACCAATAATTATCTGTGGTGACTTTAATGTCAATATCATAGAGAATAATGTGAATAGCAGTAGATTCTTAAGTCTCTTTAAATCATTTAACTTGTCAAATGTGTTTTCAGAACCAACTCGAATTACGACAAATACTGCTACATGTATCGATAATGTTTTTTGTTGCTGCGATTACATAAATAAATCCATCGTAAATTACCTGCCTTCAGATCATAGTGGTCAGACGGTTACTTTCGCATACAATAGACAATTACAAAGAATTCAGATACAAACTAGACAAATAACACCCAGCAATCTAGACAAATTTAATAATAATTTAATTAGCAAGTTAAGTATACCGGGTCATATTAGAAACAATGCAAATGTATTTTATGAAGAATTCTTTTCGGTAGTGCACACTGAATTTAATAATACTTTAAAAAAGAAATCTAAAACTATTGGCCCAAAGTTTATTTTCAGTGACTGGGCAACACAGGGTATTCGGAAAAGTAGGGAACGATTGTTTGAGCTGTACGGCCTTAAGCCTTACATCAACACAGAAGCTTTTAATAAATATGTTGCTACTTACTCGAAAATTTTTAAAAACACTTGCAAGGTAGCCAAATCCTTATTCATTAGCAACAAGATTAAATCAGCCGACAACAAAATAAAAACGGTTTGGAAAATCATCAACAGTGAAACAAATAGAAATAAAAAACAAGGTAATGACTTCACACTAGAGACATCGCGTGGCCTTGTGAGCTCCAACAATGAAGTTGCTCAAGAATTTGTAAATTTCTTTACCAGTATCCCACTTAAAACTACAGAAACCTTAAATTCCTCTCCCTTGCTCTCTATTGATTTATTGAAAGCGAACGTTTCAGCCTGTCCAATTGAATTTAAATTTCAGCATATAAACCCCATAACAGTCATAAAAGGTTTTAAGCAAATTAAGATCAAATTAACGGAAGATCTATGGGGTATGTCTATCAAAGCTTGTACCTCAATTATTGAGACTGTAGCGCCGTATTTAGCCTCAATATTTAATTTGTGCGTGGATCAAGGGGTCTTCCCGGATCTAATGAAATTCAGTAAGGTAATACCGCTTTTTAAATCCGGGGACAGTAAAGACACCAATAACTATAGGCCCGTATCCGTGTTGCCGGTTTTCAGCAAGGTGTTTGAAAAGATAATGCTCAATCAAATGCTTAACCATTTTAACACTAATAAAATATTACACGAGCAACAGTATGGTTT
This sequence comes from Xestia xanthographa, assembly GCA_905147715.2. NCBI lineage: Eukaryota > Metazoa > Arthropoda > Insecta > Lepidoptera > Noctuidae > Xestia > Xestia xanthographa. The sequence continues at coordinate 15,025,025 of LR990655.1, read as the reverse complement.
CACCAAAGGACGTTGTACAACTGACGCCGGTGTCACTTTATTAAAACACATATTTACTGCGTGGGAAGAGGCACAAGATGCCATAGGAATCTTTTGTGACCTTTCGAAGGCATTTGATTGCGTAAATCACGAAACCCTGATCTTGAAACTTCAGCATTACGGTTTAGGTAAACTTGCGCTCAGTTTAATAAAATCGTATTTGAATGATAGACAGCAGCAGGTACAAATAAATGGAGTCAACTCAATGGGTTTAAAAGTAAAAATGGGTGTACCACAAGGTTCGATATTGGGACCCTTCCTCTTTTTAGTATATATTAATGACCTACCCCATCTATTTAACAACCATCCGCATATGGTGTTGTTTGCTGACGATACTTCTTTAATATTTAAAATAAACAGACGTGCCACTAATCTTGATGACGTAAATAACGCCCTACTGCAGGTCCACGATTGGTTTACCGCTAATAATTTAGTACTAAATGGGAAAAAAACTAAATGCATTAGATTTGCTCTACCAAATGTCAAAAGTAGTGATTGTGACATAATATTGAATCAAGAGAAACTAGAATTTGTCGATAAAACGGTTTTCTTGGGAATCACGCTCGACTCAAGGTTACAATGGGGTCCTCATCTAACATCTCTTGCAGGACGGCTAAGCTCAGCAGCATATGCTGTTAGAAAAATCCGTCAATTTACTGATGTTGATACCGCGAGGCTGGTCTATTTTAGTTATTTTCATAGTATTATGTCATACGGTATTTTACTATGGGGACGGGCTGCAGACATCGAGTCTATATTTATTCTGCAGAAAAGAGCCATCAGAGCCATTTATGAATTACGTAGACGCGATTCTCTAAGAGAACTGTTTAAGGAAATTAATATCATGACAGTACCTTGTCAATACATCTATGAAAACATCATGTACGTTAGAAAAAATCGGCATTTATTCAGTAAGAGAGGGGACAGACACCACTATAACACTAGAAATAGGGACCAACTAGTTCAGCCAGGTTTCAGGCTTGCTAAAGTGGATTCATCTTTCATGGGGTACTGTTTGAAATGTTACAATAAAATACCTCCCCACATTCTTCAACTGAATGAGACGAAATTTAAATCTTGTATAAAACGCACACTATGTAGGCAAGCATATTATAAGTTGGGGGATTACATTGATGATAAAAATGCTTGGCTAAATGCTGGTCCTGCTCCACAACCATAGGTGGGGGGGGGGCAAACTAATTGTTTGTACTGGTCGGGCATTATTTGAGTCCATCGACACGTAAAGAAGAAGATGAAGAATTGATTCCCATGTTAATGTATTGTTGAAGCTGCAGAAGATTGTAAAAATATACTTGCATTGTATAGATTCCAGTTCTTAGTATTATATAATTGCATAGCACATGTGTGAGTACTTTGTACTGTTCAGCCACCATTTACATTTATTTATCTTTCATTGACTTGAATATGCCTTGGTGACTGAGAGAATGTCATGCTCACTTAAATGTCTCGCTGATGGTGGCGGGTGTGTCGGGTCATTTAGTTCCCTTCAATATGGTTGAGCTGAATGGCGCCGGTACATGCGTCATGTCTGTGAACGGGCGCTGTCAGTTGGGACTGGTCATCTCTTAGCTGCCAAGGTTCATTTTAATTACTTTATTCATACATTTTTAATCTAATCTTTCACTCTGGATGCTCTTAGTGTGCACGTCTTTCTACATCGTTCTCACATATATGTATAATCTCAAAATTAATGATGTAACCAAGATTTTGTAACAATATTTTGATTTTAAAAGAGTGTCCATGGAGTTTCTTGCCCATTCTTCTCCATAGAGATCTACGCTAGGGAATGGGCAACTACAGTACTTTCTCAAGTTATTATGCCTTGTGACTGGGACTGTAGCTTTGATTTTCTTTTTTGTAATTTTGACTTTCAAAAGTGCCGTAATGGTCTAATTGAAATAAATGCTTTGAGTTTTGAGTTTGAGTTTGTTTATGAAAGAAACGGAAGCAAATGTAAAGGCTGAAATGGATATATTTGAGACCGAGATTCGTGAACTGAACCCAACTGCTTGCGGCAATGCTACTGTTACGCACAATCTGTGGTTTACCATGATTGATGGTAAGGTACATTCAATCATATCGGGAACATCGGCAGCAGTATGTGATTTGTGCAAAGCTCGCCCAAGTGAGATGAATAATTTGGAAGAAGTGAGAGCTAAACCTGTGAACGAAGATTTATACAAGCATGGATTTAGTTCGTTGCATGCTTGGATTCGGTCTATGGAGTGTTTATTACACATTGCCTACAGAATGGACATAAAATCATGGCAAGCAAAAGGTGACGATAATAAAAGAATTGTTAAAGATAAGAAAGAAGCTATTCAAGCTGCTTTCCGAAGAAACACAGGCTTACTTCTGGATGTTGTAAAGCAGGGTAGTGGCAATACAAACACTGGAAATACTGCTAGAAGGTTTTTTGCAAACCCTGAAACGACTACGGAAATTACAAAATTAGACGTCAATTTAATTAGAAGACTCGCTGTAATTTTGCAATGCATTTCCTCAGGCGAAAAAATTGAAATCCAAAAATTCAAGTTATATTGTGATGAAACAGCAAATTTCTTCGTACAGTTATATCCATGGTATAACATGCCATCAAGTTTGCATAAATTGCTGATTCATGGATCGCAGATAGTGGAACACCTATCAGTAGTGCCTATAGGTTTTTTGTCTGAGGAAGCATCTGAAGCAAGAAACAAGGATTTTCGTAAAGTTAGAGAAACTCATACGCGAAAGCACAGTAGCATCGCCACTAATGAAGACATTCTTCATAATCTTCTTTTATCTTCCGATCCTCTTCTAACGAGCCTACGACCGAGGATGCCCAATAGAGTTAAAAAATCTTCATTTAGAGAACTGGACGATTTGCTCATACATGACCAGAGTGAATTGGAGCTTATTGACATTTCAACAGATACAATAGTTGGAGCAGTTTCGGAATGTAGTGACATTGAAGAAGATGACGACAATAATGATCATGATGTCGTTATTGATGAAGACGAAGAAAATATAGTTTAAGTCTTATAGTTATATAATTGTTAGTAACTTTAAGGTAGTATTAGTTTATTTATTTTTTATTATAATCAATATTTACAATTTAGTTATTAGTAATTGTTTTATTTTTTATTTATAAATTATTATAGGTTTGAGTGTAATTTATTTAAAGATTTAAATATATTATACAGTTTTATATTATATAAATAAAAAAATTATAAATACGTATTTTCTTATTCATCAACATCATAAAACATTTCTTTTCTTTTTGATTTGTTATTGTTAATGCGATGTCACAACTCATTACCGATATTTTTTTTTTCAATATACAATAGAACTCACTAATGCACCTTTTCTTCATTTAACTTCTTATGTGTAATTCTTAGTAATTATAATAAATAATTAGATTAAGCAAGTACTGGTAGTCGTTACTTAATGACTCATTAACGCTTTTGTTATATTGCAACAAAAGCGTTAATAAGTCATTAAAGTACTCACAAATGCACCTGTTATTTAAGGAACTACTTAGTGATGACTAATTCTCAGTAATAAGTGTACTTAATGTACCTCCATTCCATCAGTAATACAATAACAAAGATAGTTACTATAGGCAAAATATCTCGAAAGGGGCGCTCTGCGGGCACCATGTGTCCTTGAAGAAAACGTGGCATAAAATAGGTAAAATACAGTAGTGAAAACCGCAAATCGAAACAAGGAGGGAATCATGAGATACAGACATTTTTGTGTTCGTTTCCATACAAAAATAACAGTTTTCGTCGAATAGCTCCTAAAGTGCTGGTCAAATAAAAAAAGCGTAGAAACATTTTTTGTTGTTCTTCAACAGAGGAATGCAACTGTATATTTTTTTTTTTAAATGAAATACTTTTTTAATTTTTCATTCTATGTCCGACCTCTTGTATGGGGACGATCCACTGTGCGGCGTCGTGATGAGTGAGTGAAAGTTGCCTGAGAATAAATGAATGTTATTCTTATTCTTAGATTCTTATTCTTTATTGCACACAAAAAAAACAAATATATATAAAAAATTGCAATTATATAGCTTATGTACAAAGGCGAGCTTAACCCAGAATTGGGTTTTCTTACAGCAAACCTAATTTTGATAGCGAGATTTGGAGAAGAGGATTCACTTATGAATGTGCAATAACGTTACTAAAATTAATTAATTTTATAAACTAAACTACAAACATACAATATAATATACGTCATACGAACAGTATGTACATACATACCTATAAAATCCTATTATAGATATTTATTTATTATAATATATATATTATATTATTATTATGTGGTATGTTATATTTCAGTACAAACACAAAGCTCGTGTTGCGTTTCAGTATCTTGTTAACTCGTTTTAATAATGTTATGGTTGTATTCGCACATAACACATCAAGATATCGGCTGACAACCGTTTTACCGGCATCCAATTTGACGCGGGCTCCGCAGCGGGTACCTTTTACCTGCGTGGCCGCGTCGAAATTCTACGGGTCGGCGCGATCATCTGCCGTCCGTCACCCTACCTGGCGTCTGCAGCGTGGCACACCGCTACGGTCATCGTCACGCCGGGCTGAGCCAGGAGAGTACCGTGCAAACCCCCGGGCGGGCTTGGAGAAACTTGTGACCATAGACCTACCCACACCCGTTTATTTTATTAATATATTTTTATGTTGACCTGGGTCCGTGGTTTTCTTCTATTTACCCCCACGGACACCCTTTCCGTCACATTGGCATAATGGAATGGAACATAACTATAAAACGGATTTGAAACCTTCGGAATGCTTAGCAGTTTTCCCATTTATATAATACTTAGGTAGGTACCCAAATCCTATTTAAGCTCAACTACCTATTGTAGTTAACGCGCATTTGCTTACTGAACTAAACCCCGAATATAAAATCCTCGGAGCTTTCGCTATCTTGTTTAAAACAATTCGCAGGCACACACATTTTGTGTAAAGCGAGGGAGGAGGTCAAACCATTTTAATCTGTATTACCTACGGCACAAATATCTTAATTACAGTCAGGAGCAAACGTTTTCGTGTAATGGTTTAATCGCGATAATGCAACGTGTTCCCATTGTTTGAAGATCTTGTTGATTTTTTTCTTTCAGTCATATCTGACTCATTTTATTTGCACAAATTAGTAAATAGATAGGCCTCACAAGTTTATGAGTAAGTCGACGAACTTATAAAATGTACGTACTTAGAAAACATACTTTCATCATTGAGCTATTACTACTACGTATAGGATCTGCATGGTGTCGGACGTAAAGAATAGCACCATCCCATATCTTCCCGTGGGTGTCGTAAGAGGCGACTAAGGGACTTACCAGAGAATGGGCAGCAGCGTTCTCTGTGCTTTTGTAACAACCACACTGCGATCGCCAATCTGCCTGCCAAGTGTGTCGATTATGGCAAAACCCCCCCATTCTTGGGGGAGGCCTATGTCCAGCAGTGACGTCTTTCGGCTGAAATGATGATGATGATGATAGAGAAGACAGCGCGAACAAAATCTGTGCGCAGTGCGGGGCACGCGGGGGGCGGCTAACCCCGTATATAATAATTATAATGCTGTGGCGAGCAAGCAACTGAGTGAACTGCAGCCGGCCGACAACAGTTGAACGGAGCACAGATTTTGTTCACGCGCGCTGTCTATAGCTCAATGATTTTCATAAACAATGTATTTTACAACTGAAAATGTAAGTTTGTTTTTTATTATTACAATAATAATCATCGTTTGGAGGCAAATCCGCATCACCCATAATTTTATAGCAATTACGGAACCTTACATTGTGTGTGGTCCGATATTCACTTGGCCGGTTTTTTTTTAATTTTTGTCTGTCGCCTGTCTGTTGGTATGTCTGTTTGTTCCGGATAATCTCCGAAACGGCTTGACCGATTTTGTAGGGAAAAAAAATAGTGAGGTAAAAATTAATCCCCTTGAAATTGGTAACAAAATTCGTTTTAAATGGGAAGTTATATTTCGTTATAATAATTTTCCGCGAACAAAGGTCGCGATCAACAACTGGTCATCCTGATAAAAAACTTAAACATATAAAATAAATAAGATAAGATCAGAATCTTCTTTCTCTATAATAATTGCCTTCACAACAAACAAGAATTTTCTAGGAACTTCGACTATTCTAGTTCAAGTCAAAATGCCCAGTATGTAGTATGTGCCGAGGTAGTTTAACTAGTATTAACTGTACCTATGCACCACGATTACCTATGTAGGTACTCAGGCTTACTATGTAGGTGCTTAGGCTGTAAAAGACCTCATCACAAAGCCGTCAACCAAGCATTCTGTACATTAAAATTTTAAGTAACTTTACGCAAAAATTATTGCTGGAAAGCGACTTTTTTTTTGGGGTGAAAAATCATGCTTTGTGGTAGAACTCAATGTAACGCACTCAAAACATTTTGATGGTGGATGGATTGAATAATACGGGGGTCGTGGAGGTGTTTAAAGAAAAAATATTACATAAAAACTATTATTTAAGAAAAACTTGTCAAAAAGTTGGAACTTTGACCCCCAATATCTCCGTAACTAGAAGGTTTCCAGGTATGGTGTAGAGCAAAAAAAATATTGCAATGACGAGGAGAACAAGTGCCTTTCGGCTTTGTTAAGAGGTGTTTTACACCCTTTATTATACAGCCTACTGTTATTAATAGGTACTGTAGGTGTGTTATTATTGTGTAGTACGTAAACATTAGAAACTGATAAATACTCGCAACATATTTATAACCCGAGCCAAACGCACATTGAAATATGAAAGCTGTATTCATATAAAGCTTGTGGCAAGAATCAACTCCGTTCACTCAGAATGAACACGTTTTTCATTACTCGAACCTGAAGGTTTGAGAAAATACCACAACTTTTTATCCTGTTATGAGCAGGCAATTTATCTGTATATTTTTTTGGGATTACAAATGATCAGTCCTTTATAAATCAGTGTTAGGCGACTAATGTCTGAGGCAGAACCTTGCGCCTCCGTAGACTTGAGAATGGGCAGCAGCGTTTTCTGTTAGTCTTTCATCACTGCGATCCCCAATCCGCCTGCCAAGCGTGGAGATTACGGCAAATTCCTCCCATCATGGGAGAGGCTTATGTCCAGCAGTGGATGTTATGGGCTGTTGTAGCAGTGCTTTAAAATAAAAACATCTTGACAATTTAATCATCGAGAGATTTATCTGCTAAAATGTAGGTACTTATTTTTTATCAGTTTATAAAGATACTTACCAAAACTAGGGTTAAGGTTACAATAATTCGTATAGAGGTAAACATTGGTACGAATGTTGAAAAAGAATTGAAGAAATGAAAAAGAATTTTGCAAAAAAAAAAAAAAAACGGGACTTACTGGGGTATCCAGTAGCAACCACGTTAAAAAACACTACTTCACCGGTGGCGTGGCGTGGAAACGTTTGATTATTATGAAGAACACAACTTTTTCAACAGCTATATCTCAGAATTTCAAAAATCTCAGATGATTCTTAGGAAAAAGTATAAGTGTGTGTGTGTGTGTGTGTATGTGTGTGTGTGTGTGTGTGTAGTGTGTGTGTAGTGTGTGTTATCTATTATTATAGATAATTGCATGATCTACAATTTTGTCGAAAATATTTTTATGATACAACTTACTGTCTGGCTGAAAATTGCAAAAAACTCATTTACGCTACCTTTTTCTTTTTGACCTTGAATTTTTTTTTTGGCCAAAAGTCGGATCGATGGGGAGTTTTGACATTTCATTTGTAGTGATGTTCCCAACATTTTCGTACCAATTTTTAGCTCTATGCCAATTATTGTAATCTTGCATATCTAATTTGACCGGGCTATTTGGATTCATGAGACTTACATACCTATTTAAATTAAATAATTATAAATTTGGCACACAAATGTTCAGAGGCTGGTATTAATTATTAACATATACCTACCAAAAATTGGCAATTCTGCAATATTACGTACCTACATGTTGGGCGAATTGTTAACCCCCGTTTTTGAAGTCGGTTTGAAAATACAATTAACCAATGCATTTGTAGGTATTCTGTGAATTGTTATGTTGATCATTTGCGCAATAAAGTGCCCCAGAAACCTTTTCCAGAGTGGCGCCTTTGGAGCTCGTTTTAATTTCTAACTTTGCACATTACAAGCACTTTGCCACCAACAATGAACCGTAAATTACTTGTTCCCAAGGAAAATTCAGGAAACCAATCTTGGTTACATAATAGCGTACTTCAAAATGTAAGAAGGTACCTACAGACACTTCTCGATTAATCTTATATTTTTGTTAAATGAGCCACGACCAGACCTTCGAACACTTCGGCAATGTATGTAATGTATGTAAGTATGTGGAGTGTCACAAAAAGCAGGGGCAAGGGGCAGGACGAGGTGGTTGCGATAGTCGTTGAGAGGATTCGGCAACTGGGTCTCGAGGTGGCACTGCACAAGTCCGAGGCCATGTGCTTTCATGGGCCTCGGAATGCGCCACCTCCGTGATCCTTACTCACGGTAGGAGGGGTATCCATCGGCGTCGAGTCGACTTTGAAGTACCTAGGACTCGTCCTCGACAGCCGGTGGAACTTTGTGGAGCACTTCCGACGTTTGGCCCCCAAACTGGAACGGACTGGGGCTGCCTTCAGGCGGCTCCTGCCCAACCTGGGGGGGCCAAACGCTTCCTGCCGGAGGCTCTACGCGGGAGTCGTGCGGTCCATGGCCCTTTACGGGGCCCTGGAACGCGGCGCTACGCCGGGGGAAACTCCGCTGCCGCGGCAAATCGTCGCTCAGCGGACAGACTTCCGGCGGGATCTCATGGCGACATGGAGAGAGCAACTGTCGCAACCCCGTGCAGGGCACGCCACGATAGTGGCGATAAGTCCCCTCTTTCTTTTCTTTTTTCTTTTTTTTTCTTTGGGGAGTAGCTTGAGAGACGCCACGGCGTCCTCACCTTCCGCCTGACGCAGGTCCTCACCGGACACGGTTGTTTCGGGAGGTTCCTGCACCGAATCGGGCGGGAGGAAACGCCCGGGTGTTTCCACTGCGAAGATCGACCGGAGGACACGGTGGAGCACACGGTCGAGGTGTGCCCCGCGTGGGCGGAGCACCGTCGTGTCTTCGAAGCGGCGATTGGCGGCGGCGACCTCTCACGTCCGGCCCTGGTTCAAGCCATGGTTCGGAGCGAGACGGAATGGGACGCCGTCACCTCCTTCTGCGAAGCAGTAATGCTAGAGAAGGAGGTGGCGGAACGGGAGAGGGAGAGAACCTCTCAACGTCCCAGCCGCCGCGGGCCTGTGAACGGTGGGCTATGGGCTAGCTCACCGTCCGTCCGTATTATGACGACAGGCCGTGTCGTCGGCGCGTTCGTGTTCCACACGACTCTCTTGACTGACGACTCTCTTTGGTCAGCAAAAAGGAAGGGGTCCGTAAGGACCGATGCCTGCCGGGGTTGCGGAACTGTTCCAAAGAGATACCGTGGCCCCGGAACACGAAGGGCGATGAAGGAACGTGGATGGGTTTTAGTCAGTAAAAGTTTGACACTCCCTCCTGCTCCGCCCAGAGCGGGAGGAGTCATTTGATGATTTCCCATCCGAAAAAAAAAAGGGGACAGGACGAGGATCATTGATAGTGATGTGGCTTCGCAGTCACACTATGTTTTATTGGAATACTCCACCCTCTTAGTCTTCTACACTACAGCAGTGGGGTGTTGTTGTGGTGCTGTGTCGCAAACTATGCTCCAACTCCTATCCTGCCCTCTTAAAATACAAAAATGCAGCCGAATTGATCTTTGCGCTGCCACCAACGACGCGGTGGAAGTGGCGAAGTTCTGGGCTAACAAAATATAAAAATTGTCGTGCCAACGACACCAAGTAAGGAGAACCTCTTAGTAAACATCATAGTCTTAAGTTTCATGTAAATACAAACAGTGGTAATCTTCCTACATTATACTAACATAATGTGTTCTTGATAAATTATTCACCAAACACTAAGTAACTAATGTTTAGTGAATAATGTATTATGAAATCAAGGTCCCGTTCCGGGGAGAGTACCAAAGTTATTATTCCTAGATTCCCCTAAGCCTCTGTCATGCTTTTTAGGTTTATACTTGGTAACTGAAACACGTAAGGCCCGCATAAGCTTTTGGAATCAATCGTAGTGCCAAGCCCAGTGTTGAGCAAGATTTTTGTGTTACTAACAGGTTCTTTGTAAGGGGTTTCGTTATTTCTCATGTGGCTACGGAACCCAAAAAAAAAATATCTATCAAAACGTTTACACCACATATTAACTTCCTAAAGTTGCAAGCTGTGTAAATTAGACGGAATTTAGCGTCATATATGTAGCAACGACTGGCAGGATGCGGTACCCTTGCTGCAAGTGTTTAGTGCTCGAGTGCTCTCACACTCGCTGTAGTCATGGAAATGTGTTCCTAGATAGTTTAAATCTAAATTGCATGTCAAAATTTGTTTTCTAACTTGTGTTTTTTTACCCGAGTAATACCAAATTGCAAGGTGGCGAATCGTAGCAAGTGCGCGTCTATACTATTTATTGCCTTAGGCGCGGTTAAGTGTGTTTTATATCCTACTTTTTTTTTCAGGAAAATCTTGTAGAACTTTATTACTATAACGATTTTTGGCTGTTTACAAGTGCTACTATATGAACTTCGAGTTGAGTGAGAGTTTAGAGTTGAGACGAGAGAGATACTTTTTTCGCTTTTTTAAGTTTTCATAGAAAAGAGTCAGTGTGAAGTCTAAACAGTAGTTTCTTGAATGGCAAGTATTCTTTCTATCATCATCATCAGACTATTAATGTTCCCACTGCTGGGACACAGGCCTCCTCTCTATGAGAGGGAATGGGCTATAATCCACCACGCAGGCCCAGTGCGGATTGGTAGATGTCACATGTCTCCGAATTTTTTGGTTCTAGGTCATGCCGTTAGTCTTCGAATGTTTTGGTTCTAGGACATGCCGGTTTCCTCACGATGTTTTCCTTTACCGTTTTGAGAGCAGTGGTGATGAAATAAATACATTATACTTATCCTTATTTCAGGTCAAATGTAGCAAACGTTTTTATTTCTGTTAAAAACCTTTAAAAAGAAAAGATAATTTCATCCCATGACCGGATACAGTCAACAAACCCGTATTACTACAATTTTCCGCCTCGTCACGCATGATCGCACTGCCTCGGATATAAGTAATATGTACTTACTCAGTTTTAATTAACTTTAAATGAGTATTTGCTTAACATGAGACAGCTCTCTTTGTGTGTGTTTTATACATCTAAGAGTACTGTTTACCACGAGTAGGAAACTAATTTATAACATATGATTTCTCTCCTCTCTCATTTTTTTTCGTAAACACGATTTCAAGGCTTAGGGGTTTGATTCCTAGGTTGGTATGATACCTCCGTGGCTCGGAAAGCATGGGTTCTGCGCCTTATCTCACTTCATCGGACTATTCCACAGGACTATGTGGGTGAAAGAAGAGGACAGGAGCACCTGTGTTTGCACACCCACTTGTGCACCATAATACCTCATATATTGGTTATTTTCCGCTGAGATAGTCCGCCATGACCGAAAACGGCCAGGGTTACGGCCGGTATTATTATCACGAAACTGTCATATTTCAAGCATCAGTGTAGCTCTACGAACAGAAAAGCTGAAACAAATGGGCTCGGATTAATATCTATAATTTGAGCTCTAATTGCCAGTGAGTTACGAAGCCTAACGTGTCGTTTTGCATGCAAATTGGCCTGAGGACTTTTGACGTTTAACGTGACTTGATCTAACATCCATTATGCATAAAGCAAAACTTTTCCCCATCATGAATTGACTAATTTACCAAGTTTTCTTTATCATTTGGTATTACGATGACTGCTAAAGGATTTAGCCGCAGGTGCGGGAAGGAGTTCGGTGGCTGCACTTACCATCAGGCGGGGCGCTTGTTTGGTACCAAATAACAATAGTACATTGTTACCTTACGGGTAAAAGTAACTTATTTAGTCCCGAGACGGGGTTTGGTGCCCGAGCGCAGCGAGGGCGCTAATAGTTCGAGGGACTAAATAAATCTTTAACCCGAGGTAAACACTGTGCTTTTCATTACGAATACAAGGAATTCTTTCTTTTCCGCCTATTTTTCTTTTTTTTTCTGTGGCCGGCCAGCTATTCAGCCATTACTTTATTTTTCATTTTTATCATCGAAAAAATGGTAAATATTTCGCACAAATCTGTTATTTTAAAGAAATAGTTTAAAACTTAATTGGAATAAAGTTATTTAAAATACAATATATTCTTTAATTAATACTTAACTTAATGATTTTTCAATTTTACATCGTGGCTGTATAAAAAGTCAGAACATGTTTCAATAGAAAAATGAACTATTTTTTTTATAATTTAATAGCTGTCAGTTGAAAACGATTCTTCCTAGGGCTGAAAAGTATTACTTTCAACCCGCTCCTCAGGCAACTTCAGACCTACTTTCCGAGTATGAGTAATGGGTAAATAATTTCTTGGGCCCTATAATATGTGACCACGATAATCACGGCAAAACGTCGGTAGCGTATTTTAGGTCCCCTAAAGTGCTAGTGTTGGAACACGTCAGACACTCTAGCAAGTAGGACATCGTCTGGTCGGGAGCACCGCATTCACACCTGATGTTTCTGATGAATATCACTAGTAAGGTATACAGAGTGTAAACGGACCCTTTACGAAGCCGTCAACCAAGCCACCCGTACATCAAACGGAATAACTGCGAAAAAATTATTGCTGGGAAACTACATTTTTTTTTGGGGTGAAATAGTACATTGTTACCCTAGGGGTGAAAGTAACTTATTTAGTCCCGAGACGGGGTTTGGTGCCCAAGCGCAGCAAGGGCGCTAATAGTTCGAGGGACTAATGCCCGGTCCCCATAAACAAGAAACGAGTCGTTTTGCTTACGAATAGTAGTATTTTCTACGAGACGATAGATGCCAGAGATGCCAGAACCATTCCTATAAAAAACGTTTCGTTACTTAAGTTACCGATAGATGAGTTCTACGGATGGGAGGGTTTCGAATAACGAACCGTAAGCCAAATGTATGCAGATGTCGGGCGATGGTGTTCCTATAACAAAAAAAGGTAGGTCAACGAGCTGTCAAAGTTACGAGTCGTTTACAATTTGTTTACCGCCCGATTTCGGTCGGTTGTCTACAATAGTTTTACTTATTCTGCGTTATTTGCTATACATAATTGTAAAATGTTGCGTTCAGATAGTGAATTAAGTGATTTAGAAAGGTTATTGGATTGGGTTGGTAACTCCGAATCAGATGAAGAAAGTGGTTCTAGTCAACGGAATTACAAAACGAGGTTCGATCATTTCAGTATCTTGAATAATTTATTTATTTATTTATTTAACGGTTTATGTACACACTAAATACAGAAAAGAAGAAAGGAATGGAAAAATAGGTACAAAGGTGATGCTTATTTCTAAAGAAATCTCTTCCAGCATACCTGCGAAAGGAGAGAAGAAACAAAGAGATGTAGACATAGTGTGTAAAAGATGAGAAAATAGAATACATAAAAACTTAAAGCAAATATAGAATTTAAATATAACATACAATACAAGAATATACGTACATACATACAAGACAAAATATATAACACAAATATATAAACTACAAAATAATATTTAATAAATACTTATGCAACTATGACGAATTGGACAGATAATGTTCTTTCAATCTTCTTTTAAATACTGCAATAGTTTGGCAGTCTTTAATATCAGGCGGAAGAGAATTCCACAACCGCACAGCGTGTACAGTAAAGGAGTAGGAGTAGAAATCGGTGGAGTGGGGAGGGGATTTAAGGAGGTTCCTAAGATGCGACCGGCAAGGTGCATCAAAGGGACGGGAGTAGGAAAAGCGTTCCCGCAGATAGGATGGAGTTTTAGGGTTATGAAGGATGTTAAATAGCAGACACAATATCCGAGAGTTCCTGCGAAGTCGGATTGGGAGCCACTTGAGTATCTTGCGAAAGTTGGAAACATGGTCATACTTTCTAAGGTTAAAAACAAAACGAATACAGATATTTTGCAAACGCTCAAGTTTATTTAAAAGCTCCTCGGTAGCATCCAAATAAAAAGCATCGGCGTAATCTATGATGGGCTGGATGAGAGTTTGCGCGAGGGAGATTTTAGTCTTCAAAGGCAAAAAGCTCTGAAGGCATTTCAACGAGTGAAATGTGTAGTGCACTTTGCGACTTACTTCAGCAACCTGGGCAGTCCACGATAAGTAGGAGTCCATTATCACCCCCAGGTTTTTGGCCTTGTTCGCGTATTCTATCTGAACTCCATTCAGCCTGAGTGGAGACAGCGACGCAACATCAAGCCTGTTCCGCATATACCTGCCGCCAATGACCAAGGCCTGAGATTTCTTAGGATTGATCTGCAGTCCAAAGGACCGCGACCACTCACTAATGAAATCCAGATCCCGGTTCATGACAGATACGGCGGCTTCCGCATCTTCCCTCAAGAAATGATGGTAAAGCTGCAAGTCGTCGGCATAGAGATGGAAGGAGGAAGTGATGACTCTGGTGACAGAGTTAATGAAAATAGAAAAAATAAGAGGAGAGAGAACGCCACCCTGAGGCACACCCGCGCTAAGTGGGCACCAATCGGAAAAAGACTCATCAAGACGAACACGCTGCGAGCGGCCTTTAAGATAGGAATTGAACCAGGCAATAGTGGAAGAGGAGAAATTAATAGATTTAGGGATTCCAAGAAGGATGTCAAAATCGACAGAATTAAAGGCGCTGCTAAAGTCAAGAAGTACGAGTAAAGTAAGAGATTTGTGGTCCATCGGATATCATCAGTAACTTTTAAAAGAGCCGTTACAGTGCTATGGCCTGGACGAAAGCTGGATTGAAAATTACTCAGCAGATCATTCCTAGACAAGAAGGCAGTGAGTTGCTGATGAACAATGTGCTCAAGAACTTTAGAGAGATAAGGGAGGATGGAAATGGGTCTGAAATCGGTCGGTGAGGCCGGGTTTGGAATTTTAAGTAATGGGATAATATGTGCTTGTTTCCAGACCTCGGGAACAGTACAAGAAAACAAGGAGTAATTAAAAATGTGAGTCAAAACGGGAACGATAGAGGGAAGGATAGGAGAGATCATTCTTGAGCAAAGGAGGTCATTACCAATTGCAGTGGAGGAGATGGCACACATAGATTTTTTAACCTCATCCTCACTCACTGGGCTTAGTTTAAAAGAAGAACATTGCGGCAAAGGCAAACCGGAAAGTTTATTTAAAGTAGCAGACTTGACGTGCGGATCCAAAGTAACAGGAGGCAGTGAGAAATGATTGTTAAGAGCACACACGTCAACGTCATTACTGGAAACAACTGGAGACTTGCCAATGCCGACAGTTTTTAGAAACTTCCAGACTTCAGAAGAGTTGCGTTTGTTGAGAGAATTGTGGAAGTAGCGTCTCTTAGCATCTCTACACAGACGACTGCAGCGATTACGTAACATTTTGTACGCAGTTAGATTGCGCTCGGAAGGACAGCGTTTCAACCTTCTCTTGGCCTTATCCCTTCTTGCCATCGCATCCTTGACGGCAGGAGTAAGCCAGGGAGCCGGAACATACTTTACCTTAACTCGACGGATAGGGGCATGACGATCGTATAAACTGAGTAAGTTACTGTTAAAACTACGAACCATATCGTCGATACATGAACTCTCGAAAACGTCCGTCCAGTCGATGCTACCAGCATCATGCAGCAATGCCTCCAGATCTATGCCCTTGTAGTTCCTAAGGAGAATATGTTGTGATTTGCGCTTTGGAGGGCGTATCTTATAGGACAAAAAGATGAGATCGTGATACGAAAAACAAGCAGTGAGCTGTCCATGGATAGATACATTACTAGATTTAGAGACGATAATCAGGTCTAAAAGAGAAGGGGTACAATTAGGGAAATGATGAGTAGCAGAAAGAGGCAGAATACTAAGATTAAAAGAAGTTATGAGGGATTGAAGTTTGTGAGTACGACTGTCATTTTTAAGTAGGCAATAAGAAATTAGGCGTAATATGAAATTACAAATTAGATTTCGGCTAGATACAAAGCGGCGTCGGCGTCTGTACAAAGTTTACTCGTCGAAATTTATAAGGGAGCCAGGTATATATTTCTCAAACAAACCTTAAAATATTCATTTGAAACAACCATAATACATTACGCACATAATTACGTATATAAAAGTACTCTGTGATTTTTATGATCCTCTGTGCCATACAAATTACAATTTAATTTTCAATACACTTCCTCAAAAACTGGTTCTTAACGCACTACGATTAGGTACAACATGCAATGCAATGGATGAAGTGTTGAATAAATCTGTAGTTCTAAGGTCAATAATCATTTGTGGTGATTTCAATATTAATTTGTTAGAAAATTCTGGGTTAAGTACTAAAATTATAAGCCTCTTTCAGTCATACAATCTTGAAAACAAATTTCTCGAGCCCACCAGAATAACCCCAACTAGTGCTACTTGCCTAGATAATATTTACACTGATATTATACCCACCCAAAAAGCAATTATTAACTTAATAGATTCAGATCATTGTGGGCAATTGATCACAATTCCAAATGTAAGCAAGAAAGTAACTAAAAAGGATATCATCGTTAATCCAAAAAGTAAAAATCGCCTGGAAACTTTTAAAACTAAACTTTTATCCAAACTACCACTTTTGTCAGATAATGATGATCCAAATCAACAATATAACGATTTTTTCAGTATGTATTGCACACAATTTGAAAACACATTTGTCCCTAAGACAATATCAGTAAATAGTAACGCTTCTTTCAACGACTGGGCCACCATTGGTATTCATAAGAGTCGAAAACGACTTTATGAGCTGTATGAAGAGCGGACTTATGTAAAAACTGTAGAATTTAATTTGTATGTTAAGAATTATTCAAAATTATTTAAAAAAGTTTGTTTTATAGCAAAGTCACGTTACTTGAGTTCAAAAATTAAAAATAGTAGTAATGTGGTTAAAATGACATGGAACATTATTAATAGCGAAACGGGAAGGTCTTGCAACCGAAATAGTGACTACAGCCTTGCTATTGGCGATAATGTTTTAAATTCAGACACTCAAGTTGCCACAGCCTTTGAAAATTCCTTTGCGGATATTCCCGTATCGACTACTAAATCGCTAAACTCGTCACCTACTGCTGCCGAGTCTTTACTAAGGGAAAACGTTTCAGTCTGTGAATCCGAATTTAATTTTCAATATGTCACCTGTAAAGATATAATTAAAACTTTTCACACCATAAATGTTAAAAAGACCGCCGATCTATGGGGTCATTCTGTAGACGTTGCTAAATCCATAATAAACATTGTAGCTCCTTCATTAGCTGTAATATTTAACGATTATATTGACCGTGGTGAGTTTCCTGATCTGATGAAATATAGTAAAATAATACCATTGTTTAAATCGGGTAGTACATCAGACCCTAGTGGGGTCTGATGTACTACCCGATTTATAGACCCATTATTGATAGACCCATTTCAATACTACCCACCTTTAGTAAAATTTTTGAAAAATTAATTTTGGCACAAATGCAAAGTTTTTTCAATAAACATAAGTTATTGCATAAAAAACAGTTCGGGTTCACAAGGGGTCGTTCAACTACTGATGTGTTGAACTTTTAGGACACATTTATAATGCCTGGGAGGACAAATGCGATGCTTTAGGCATTTTTTTGCGATTTATCTAAAGCTTTCGATTGCGTTCTTCATGAAACATTAATCAGGAAACTCCACCACTACGGAATCCGTAACGCCTCTCTGGATCTTCTTATTTCATATTTGAGTAATAGGATTCAGAGAGTTGATGTTAACGGAAAGAGATCTCCCGGATCCGTAGTAAGAATGGGGGTACCACAGGGCTCAATTCTTGGTCCATTTTTGTTTCTTATTTACATAAATGACTTGCCTCACCTCATAAAGGATAATCATGACATAGTATTGTTTGCAGACGACACTTCTCTTTTATTTAAACTCAAACGTCAGCAGTTAGTTACGGATGATGTTAATAGCGCCCTGGCAAAAATCGTTAATTGGTTTAATGTTAATAACCTACTCCTAAATGAGAAAAAAACTAAATGTATTAAGTTTACGATACCCCATGTAAGACAAGTGGAAACTACTGTACTAATTAAGGATGAAGAGTTGAAACCGGAAGATAGCACAGTGTTCCTAGGCATAACTTTGGATGCCAAGCTTCAGTGGGGCCCGCATATAGACAAATTGTCAAAAAAACTTAGCTCTGCAGCATACGCCGTTAGAAGAATTCGTGAGTTAACTGATTTAGAGACAGCCCGTTTAGTTTACTTTAGTTATTTCCATAGCGTGATGTCGTACGGTATTCTCTTGTGGGGCAATGCCGCCGATATTCAGACAATATTTGTTTTGCAAAAAAGGGCAATTCGTTCAATATATAAATTAAGTCCCAGATACTCCCTCAGAGAAAAATTTAAAGAGATTAATGTTCTTACTGTCCCTTCTCAGTTTATTTATGAAAACCTTTTGTACGCACACAAAAATATTAATTTGTTTAAGAAAAACAGTGATATCCACAACATAAATAGGAGGAACAAACACAAATTTGTTGTTCCTGCAAAGAGGCTCAAAAAAATAGGGGGTACGTTTAGATGCCAATGTATACGTTTTTACAATAAACTTCCGAGCCAAATTCAAGCACTAAGCCTAAATAAATTCAAATCGTTTATAAAACGGAAGCTGTGCCTGAAAGCCTACTATCATGTTAATCACTATCTCGAAGATAAAAAGGCTTGGGATTAAGCTGCTCCAATGAAATTTGCTCTGTGAATGTCGAAGCTTCGGACTTCGCTTGTTTATTATTTATTCCTTTCTTTTCCTTTTTTATTTTTTCTTTTCCTTTTTTTATACACTCTGACATTTAATGTTTTGACATGTATTTTATTATTTTTTATACACTCTGACATTTAATGTTTTGACATGTATTTTATTATTTTTTACTCTATTATTTTTTATTTGACATTTACTGATTTGACATGAATACTTATTTTGTTAAGTATTTTACTTTTTTTTTTTCATCATTTTGCCTTTTAATGATTTTTGTGATTTTTATTTACATTCTTTTTGAATAAAACTTGTTATGAATTTTATATGATTATTGTGAATGTGGGGACCATGTGGGTCACATTTATTTTTTTTGTTTATTTTTTCCCACAACTGTCTGACAGTTTGAGTACTCTAAGCGACCTACCCAAATGTCCTTTCTTTGGTATTGTTCGTCGTTTCGTTGAGCTCCTTGAGTTATAAGTCGAGCTACACGTTAACTGACAAATGCTTGCACTGACTGGACAGGTCCACTCAAAACTGTATGGTTCTTTCTTCAAAAGACCATATCAGACACTAATCTGCATAGTCCTCATGTGAATTGAGCAAGATTGTCTGGACTTTAAAAGAGACTATGACCTCTGAGTTTGTTTCGGCTGTTTCTTCTCAGAGTAGTCAGGTACGAAACACCGGCCCCATCTAGTTTTAAAAAATGACGTGTAAAAGTGTTTGTAAAAACCTACTTGCAAAATAAACATCATTTATCATTTATCAATGTATTTCACACGCGTGCGTTTTTTATTCAAATGAACATTGCCACAGATAAATATACTTATCTATACTTAGTCCAAATTGGTTCAATGCCTATAGTCTGAGGTGAATGCTTTTTTTTTTTTGCAAAGCACTACGCGTCTTTACGGCATAAATATTTTTTGAATATTCAAATTGTGTTTATAAATAGAATATCATAGATAAACATGATTATTTAAAACTAATAGTTACTTTTATACACAAATTAACATTTATTTGTGTTCTGAATTCAAAAATATAAAATAAATCTATTTTTTATATTAGGCTGTTTAACGGCTTCATACCATTGCCTCTCGTTCAACCTGGCGAGACCAAAGCGCGAAAAAAAAAGAAAATTTAAATCGTAGTTTCATAGTTCGTGACAAAAATATTATTCGTTATTTTATTGTATTTCTTCAAAAGTGTATTGAAAAACGACGTTTGATACACGTGGACATTTGTTATTGCAATTCTCGGCTCAAAAACACCCTCGCCTACGGCTCGTGTGTTATGATTCTGCCTCGATTGCAATAACAAACTTTCTCCACTTGTATCAAAATGTACTATTTCAATACACTTCCTCGAAAACTGGTCCATAACGCACTACGATTAGGTACAACATGCAATGTATTTCACACGCGTGCGTTTTTTATTCAAATGAACATTGCCACAGATAAATATACTTATCTATACTTAGTCCAAATTGGTTCAATGCGTATATAGTCTGAGGTGAATGTTTTTTTCTTTTTGCAAAGCACTACGCGTCTTTACGGCATAAATATTTTTTGAATATTCAAATTGTGTTTATAAATAGAATATCATAGATAAACATGATTATTTAAAACTAATAGTTACTTCTATACACAAATTAACATTTATTTGTGTGTGTTCTGAATTCAAAAATATAAAATAAATCTATTTTTTATATTAGGCTGTTTAACGGCTTCATACCATTGCCTCTCGTTCAACCTGGCGAAACCAAAGCGCGAAAAAAAAAGAAAATTTAAATCGTAGTTTCATAGTTCGTGACAAAAATATTATTCGTTATTTTATTGTATTTTTTCAAAAGTGTATTGAAAAAAGACGTTTGACACACGTGGACATTTGTTATTGCAATTCTCGGCTCAAAAACACCCTCGCCTACGGCTCGTGTGTTATGATTCTGCCTCGATTGCAATAACAAACTTTCTCCACTTGTATCAAAATGTACTATTTCAATACACTTCCTCGAAAACTGGTCCATAACGCACTACGATTAGGTACAACATGCAATGTATTTCACACGCGTGCGTTTTTTATTCAAATGAACATTGCCACAGATAAATATACTTATCTATACTTAGTCCAAATTGGTTCAATGCGTATATAGTCTGAGGTGAATGTTTTTTTTTTTTTGCAAAGCACTACGCGTCTTTACGGCATAAATATTTTTTGAATATTCAAATTGTGTTTATAAATAGAATATCATAGATAAACATGATTATTTAAAACTAATAGTTACTTCTATACACAAATTAACATTTATTTGTGTGTGTTCTGAATTCAAAAATATAAAATAAATCTATTTTTTATATTAGGCTGTTTAACGGCTTCATACCATTGCCTCTCGTTCAACCTGGCGAAACCAAAGCGCGAAAAAAAAAAGAAAATTTAAATCGTAGTTTCATAGTTCGTGACAAAAATATTATTCGTTATTTTATTGTATTTTTTCAAAAGTGTATTGAAAAACGACGTTTGATACACGTGGACATTTGTTATTGCAATTCTCGGCTCAAAAACACCCTCGCCTACGGCTCGTGTGTTATGATTCCGCCTCGATTGCAATAACAAACTTTCTCCACTTGTATCAAAATGTACTATTTCAATACACTTCCTCGAAAACTGGTCCATAACGCACTACGATTAGGTACAACATGCAATGTATTTCACACGCGTGCGTTTTTTATTCAAATGAACATTGCCACAGATAAATATACTTACCTATACTTAGTCCAAATTGGTTCAATGCGTATATAGTCTGAGGTGAATGTTTTTTTTTTTTTTGCAAAGCACTACGCGTCTTTACGGCATAAATATTTTTTGAATATTCAAATTGTGTTTATAAATAGAATATCATAAATAAACATGATTATTTAAAACTAATAGTTACTTCTATACACAAATTAACATTTATTTGTGTTCTGAATTCAAAAATATAAAATAAATCTATTTTTTATATTAGGCTGTTTAACGGCTTCATACCATTGCCTCTCGTTCAACCTGGTGAAACCAAAGCGCGAAAAAAAAAGTAAATTTAAATCGTAGTTTCATAGTTCGTGACAAAAATATTATTATATTATAAAATATTATAAAAAACGTTTTTTTTCAAATGAACATTGCCACAGATAAATATACTTACCTATACTTAGTCCAAATTGGTTCAATGCCTATATAGTCTGAGGTGAATGTTTTTTTTAATTTCGGTAAAGCATTACGCATCTTTACGGCATAAGTATTTTTTGAATATTAAAATTGTGTTTATATAGAAAATCATAGATAAACATGATTATTAAAAAGTAATAGTTATTTTAATACACAAATTAACATTTATTTGTGTTCTGAATTAAAAAATATAAAATAAATCTATTTTTCATTACTCATACTCTGAAAGTAGGTCTGAAGTTGCCTGAGAAGCGGGTTGAAAGTAATACTTTTCAGCCCTAGGGAGAATCGTTTTCAACTGACAGCTGTCAAATTATTTAAAAAAAAATGGTTCATTTTTCTATTGAACCATGTTCCAACTTTCTATACAGCCACGATGTAGAATTGAAATAACATAAAGTTAAGTATTAATTAAAGAATATATATATTTTAAATATCTTTATTATAATTAAGTTTCAACTATTTCTTTAATATAACATAGATTTGGGAAAAATATTTACCATTTTTCGATGATGAAAATGAAAAATAGGTATTGGCTGAATAGCTGGCCGGCCACAGAAAAAAAAAGCAAAATAGGTGGGAAAGCGGCAATAGGGTAGATGACAACAAAAACAATAATTCCAAGACACCTTTCTCTAAAAAAACCTTTATTTTGGGCCTGAAAACCCGATTTATTTTCAATTAATTGCCAAATTCGATTTTTAGTTGCTTTGAAATCAATAAATAGTCGAGTCATTGAGTTGAATAAACAGTGACGTCACAGTAGGCTATTGCCATACAAAGTCTATTAGAGAACCGCGTTTTGACAGCTCTTAAAAAGTATCTCAATTGATTGGCGTGTCATCTACCCCATTCGAATTCCGATCTTCATTAGTTTTTTCGAGTTGTATGTTTTTTTTTACTTTCTTTGTATTCGTAATGAAAAGCACAGTGTTTACCTCGGGTTAAAGACTTATTTAGTCCCTCGAACTATTAGCGCCCTCGCTTCGCTCGGGCACCAAACCCCGTCTCGGGACTAAATAAGTTACTTTCACCCCTAGGGTAACAATGTACTATTTTATATTAGGCTGTTCAACGGCTTCATACCTTTGCCTCTCCTGCCTTCAACCTGGCGAAAGCAGAGTGCGAAAAAAAATTAAAATCATAGTTTCTTAGTTCGTGACAAAAAAAATGTTCGTTATATTTTAATTTATTTCTTCAAAAGTGTATTGAAAAACGTCGTTTGATACACGTGGACATTTTTTATTGCAGTTCTCGGCTCAAAAACACTTTTTCTGTAGAGATTGTTTTATGTCTACTGCTGTTGGTGTCAAACAAATAAATAAACAACAACATTATCTCCGAAAAAGTTAAACATTGAATGGTAGGTACATGCTACCTACATACAATCACCCTCGACCCTATTATTGTCTGTAGAATTACAACGCTAAAAATTAAATATTCATTTGGCCCTACGTCATCATTTGGTGGACGAAAAATACACACGATAAAACGCTTTTTATTTTTGTTACAAACTCATCTGTCTAGGGAACGAATACTTCACGCCCAACATGAGTTAACCCATCACGGTATTAGTAGATACGCTCTGTCCTTGCTTGTCAAAATATGATATTGTTACGGTGTATTATTTATTCCAAACAGAACACATGCTGTTGGTAGGTAGGTAAATCAGAAACTGCTTCGGATTAACGATATTATAAGCTTTGATTATATAATGTCTAGATGGAGCGTCGCCCTACAATCAAAACGTAAAAAACGAGCCAACAATTTCAAGCCTGTGTGCGTGCAGGCGGTGTTTTACACTGCCCTACTGTGTCTCTGTGTGCGTGAATAATGTTACCAGCTAGTACAATAATTCTCCCATAAGTCACATATTAAAAATAATAGACTACTTAATTAAATAAGATAAGTTGTAGGTGTAGGTATGTATGTAGTGGGTATTATTCAGTTTTAGTAGTGTATTTTTATTAAGTATGTAGTTATTTTCTTCGATAAATAAAAAAACACTATTTCAATTGAAATAGAGTTGTTGAATGTTGTATTAAATCAGCTAAGTTAATTAAATTAGTATTAGAATTGTGCCGATTCCCTTGTTCACAAACTAAACTAAAATTAGACTATTTCTATATTTTTCTCTCTACAGTAGTTTCTCAAACTACATTAGTTTTTGTTGGTTTCCACGTGGCATCTCCGCGGTTTTTTTGAATGCGATCTATCCATCGATTCCTGATAATAGGATTATTGGGTATTCTAAAAAATAAGATGTTATGTTGATCACCGTATTCTACTCATTCAATAATTATGTTTGATAAGGGCTGATTATTCATTAGTCAGATAACTTTTATCCAAGGAATAAAAATATAGGTTAAATTACCGATTTAATACTTTTAATCAATGCCAGTTATTAATAATATATATATATATATAAATGAATTGCCGTTCGTCGCTCCAAAACTCGAAAACGGCTGGACCGATTTGGCTATTTTTGGTCTTGAATTGTTTGTGGAAGTTCACGGAAGGTTTAAATGGTGAGAAATAGGTAGGTAGGTAGGTCGTAGGTAGGTAGTGGGTAGGTAGGTAGGTGGTAGGTAGGTAGGTGGTAGGTAGGTGGTAGGTAGGTGGTAGGTAGGTGGTAGGTAGGTAGGTAATAGGTAGGTGGCAGGTAGGTAGTAGGTAGATAGGTAGTAGGTAGGAAGGGAGTAGGTAGGGGAGTAGGTAGGAAGGTAGTAGGGAGGTAGGTACGCTCATGTGACGCAGACGATGTTGCGCGGGTCAGCTAATAATGACTAAAATGTGAACATGAAGTCGGTAGCAAGTAAATTATTTACCTAGCTAATATAATAACAAGTTTTACTTGGAATCGACCTCAAAATCATATAAAGAAAGACTTAATACGAATTTATAAACTCCACCTTTTTTTTAAATCGATAAATAAGGTAGACCAACTAAATAATATAAACGTAACCCTAGACTAACTAATTTACCCACAAAAAATGACGTTCTGTTGGGAGAATGAAAAAAAGAAACTGGCAACACTGATAAAATATGGCGTAATTTTATGTTCATAAAAACAAAACAGAAATATATCGTTTTTTGGTTACTTATCGATGATAGGCGATGTGCTTGGTATTTTTTACCCTTCCTGTATAATTCCGGCACAGTTTAATAGCACATACCGTCATTTTATCGCTGTTATTTGTTTATTACCTAACGCGCGTAATACGTGGTGACGCCAAAGCGGCACGATCGGCACTAATCGGCGGGTAAGAACTTGTAAGCCAACAGTTGGCTGATATTTTTTGACACGTTTGCGCGCACTTGACGCTCCATCTAGACATTATATAATCAAAGATTATAAGCTCTCAGGGGAGGGTGTGTGGTGTTCACTAGAAACACTAGGTTGGGTTTAGAATAAAACCAGCAAATTATCAGTAAGTAGTTAAACCACTTCAAGGGTACCTACGTGCACCTGCTGCCCGGGATAAGTGTGGACTGGTCGACACGGAACCTTAAAGCTCACGCTACATTTATTAGTATAGCACAAGGGGTATGTATGGGACTTAAACAACATGGCAAAATGTGGGTGTACTATTAGATACACATCTGCAATACCCGTCGGGGATTACAAGCGTGATGTTATGTTTATCGATACTTACTCTCTTGGAGTTACGACAAATAAAATCTACCTGTTCCAAATTTCCAATCCTTATTAATTAGTAGCTAATAATATTGTTAAAAGGTACACGTGATACGCATTTGTTAATACGATTAACTAAAGTGGGTTTTCCAGGAACCGTAAGTGAAGCCAACAGGGTAGAGTTTAATCTTTTAATTTATATTTGTTATGTTGCTTGTTTGTGCTTCCAACAAATTAGCATATGCGTACCAACCGTACGCAGAATTAACTTAGGGGCCGCCTCCACGAGCGAGAGAATCGCGGCGATATTATCGTCTTTGCCACGTTTTTCTATACACTCTCTTTTGGGCCGTCTCCACAAGCGAGAGAATCTCGGCGATATTATCCTATAGAAATACGTTGAATCGCCGCGATTCGCTCGCTCGTGGAGGCAGCCGCTTAGACTTTTTATTTTGTACAGGTACGGGCGCGTTAAAAGTAGTCTAAAGGGGATTTTCCGGAAGCGACGGCCAATGCAAACCGTAATAGCAACGTCGCCTAATAGCAATAATGATCGAACACACGATTTCATAGAGTTTACATAGACATCAAGACTTTTATATCAATTCTATGAAAACGGTGACAAACAAAATTTCTCTTGAATCGTGGGTGCGTTTACAAACAATTAAACTTAGATACACACGACCTGTAGGCCTTACAAATATTTGTTCGGTGCGGGAATCAAACCCGCGACACGTAGCGCAGCAGTCGATCGCTCAGCCACTGCACTTACCGTGCCGTTACAAAATTTACAAAAGCGATTATCAAACAGTTCCTTAAGTCGTCAACTCTATTTTACTACATAATCGAATGTGACTTGAAGCAAGGATAGGATTGCAGATAAAACTTCCGATAGGTACTATCGGGGTCTTTTCCGCCTGACCATTTTAAATTTTTTTCGCTTAAATCATGCGGAGGCGCCGAGACACGCCCCCTTAAAGTTTGGGCCTATTAGGAAAGCGTCAACTTTGGCGCGCAAAATAACAATAACTCTCGTTTGGCGTGCGTCGTTAATGCGCTCGGCCGATTCGGTATCTTTTCATTCATTTTTTCTACACAAAGTCAACGGGGCGGGGCTAGAGAGCGTTTTAATGTTGCGAGTGCAAGCAAAAATGAGCTAAGAGCTGGTCAGGCGGTAGTGTCCTCGATAGTACAAAACGGGAACTAGCTTTCCACATGAGAAGTTTATAGAGTATTTACTTATTACTAAGCTAAAATATATGGGTTCGATAAAGGGATACTTCGATTACACACAGAATCACAGACACTTTTAGTACTCCCACAACACGCCCACCGAATTAAAAATAAAATAAAAATAACTGCTTTCGTTTTATTTTAAACTAGCACTTCGTCCGCGAAAATTGTGATAGCTCGACTAATTTGCATAAAATCAATATAATTTTAGCTTATGTTACTCGGTAAAGATGTAGTTTTCTAACGGCAAAAGATTTTTTTTAAATCGGTCCATTAGTTTTTAAGTTTATTCGTTACGTACAAAAATACAAATCTTTCTTCTTTATAATATTAGTATAGATAAAATAAAACTGAGCTTGGTTGGGTAAAAGTAAAATATTAAAATATTTCAGGTGTCAGTGTAACCATGGAACTTGCTGTGTTCAGCTGTGGACTTACTGCTGATGACTGTGAGATATTTAGGTAACCTACTCGATTTCCTAAATGGCAGGTTTTTCAGTTCACGAGCTATAACAGTACCTACTACTGTGTAGTTCACAACGTTATTAGCGGAACAGTATTGTAGTTAAACACGTTTGGGGATTACAGTTGTTAATTGCGTTAGTTGGTAGGTACTAACCTAAGCTGAGTTTCTTCGCTACAATAGGTCTTAGATACCAACCTTAAAACTAAGGTATATTTGGTATATATACTCTTGATGTAACTATACGCTGAAAATTAAATGAAGATAGTAACTAAAAAAATATGAGGAGCTCGTGGCTAAATAAGAACAGCCGCTCGGGTCGATCGTTAGGTTAAGCCGTGCTTGCCTAGGTTGGTCTGTGGATGGGTGACCGCCCATTACATACCGAGTTTTCTCCGTGCCTCGGAAAGCACGTTAAGCCGTTGGTCCCGGCTGTCATTTGTAGATTTTTGACAGTCGTTAGGTAGTCAGAGGCCCAAAAAGTCTGACAACCAGTCTGACCAAGGGGTATCGTATTACCCGGTACTAACTGGGTTGTGGAGGTCAGATAGGCAGGCGCTCCATGTAAAATACTGGTATTCAGCTGCATCCGGTTAGACTGGAAGCCGACCCCAACAAAGTTGGGAAAAGGCTAGGCAGATGAGAAACTAAAAAAATATGGCTGCAGTTTCTGAACTACGAGTACATTTTTAGGTAGAACTAGCTGACCCGCGCAACTTCGTCTGCATCACATGAGGGAGAGAGAGAGGGTTAGAGAGAGTGTGAACCTTAAAAGATAGACATTATGCAACCGCGGATTTTTGTTTTTTTACTTTTTGAGGGAAACAATATTCCCTCAAACATGATTGTTGCGTAACTTTAACCCTTAATTTGATTATGTTCCGTTTATGCAGCGCTTGCAACAGAAGCTTTCAAAAGAAATAAATTTTCCCTGTTTTTGCAACATTTATCATTGATACTCTGCTCCTATATTAGTGTACTATATCGGACTTCTCTCTCGTGGACAAACAAAAAAAAACTACGCGTCGAATTGTGACCTTCCTCCTGTTGTTTCGTCGGTTAAAAAACTAAACTTGAGGCAACTAACACGTGCGAGGGGTTGGAAAATCTTATCGCCGCGATTCAGAAAATGGATTAAAATGAACAACTCCATCTATCGACCACGATGTTAAACTGCTAAAATATAATGCATGGAAATCATGCTATGTAAATTTTAAACACATGTTAAGTCATTAGTACCATTTTAGTTCAATAGATGTCGCTGTATCTTACACTAGCTGACCCACGCAACTTCGTCTGCGTCACATAAAAGAGAAACAGCTCACAAAAGGAATACATTTTTCCCCGTTTTTGCAATATTTTTCATTTATGCTCCGCTCCTTTTGGTCGCAGCGTGATGTTATATAGCCTATAGCCTTTCTCGATAAATGGACTACCCAACACTGAAAGAATCATTCAAATCGGACCAGTAGTTCCAGAGATTAGCGCGTTCAAACAAACAAACAAACAAACTCTTCAGCTTTATAATATTAAAAGTATAGATTTGATGATTAGTTCTTCTTGAACACTTTAAATTCATATATCTTTTGATAGAATTAACCGATTACGATGAAACAAAAACTAAATAATACCTCAAGATACGCACAATTTTTATGTACAACAGTTATCTAGATTGGTTGCGTAAATTTTACGTGATGAACAGATAAATAGAGAAAAAACCCAAAAATGCTGGAAATGAGTTCTGTTGGTTATCCTTTCACACTCTGGAATTTTATTTTTGAAATATTTTCGATGTACAAAAACGATTTTTCTACAGATTAATTATATGTAATAATAATACATAATAATAATAATCGATTAGATACTACATCATAGAATAAAGCGCAAGACGACTACTAGCTAAGAGCTACTGACAGGCTTTTTAAAAGCTGCTCAGTGCTCAACTTAATTTAAAAAGTCCCAACCAAGAAAATTCACGTCAACCACGAGAGGCATAACATTTTAAAAGGACTATGAATTTAAATGAACATTTCCCTTATCAACTCATAATTTATTTCAGTTTTAATTGCAGATTTATTGTCGGAAGGTTTTCAAGACACTGGCTTTTTGTTTAGCCATAATTTTATTCAAGAAGAAAAACATTGACGTTTAAACTCTATGTGTAATACAATTACACGATTACACGCTATCTGTATAATACAATTTTGTGCATTATTACGCCTAACCATCGTATGCTCTGTCACCTGCATACTTGACGGTGAGCGGTGTCCGCGTAGCTGAATCTTGGACTAAACATGACTGAATCTAAGAAGATCTTCTGCATGTTTAAGGCAATTACATGAGCTAAATTAGCAACTGTATTTGTGTTGGTTCAAACTTCGTTTGAAATACTGTTAGAATAAAGTTCTAATCAGCTTGCACGACAAAGTGGTTGTTACGTCAGTCACTGCGGCCGAACGGTGCGAAATGAGTGTGTTTTTGGGATTTACAAAAAATCTATTGATTGGACTAAAAAAGTAATTAACACTATGATACTAGTATTTTGCTTGTAGAATTATTTGCCAAAAAATCAGAATGATCGCATGTATTTTAGTATGGTTTTTACTCGTTAAAAGAATTTTTTAGAGATAAGTTCGTGATTTTTTTCTATCGAATAAAATTTGTTGTACATATTATGTTTTCAAAACACTATCGTACTAGCATATATCCTGAAAAATATTATATATTTTTCTGGAATCATATGCTTTTTTGCATTATAAAACTCGCGTTTAGCTCATGTAATCGCCTTAAAGCTTTCACGGTTTATAACTTAACGTACACTGGTGTCGATTCTGTTGTGCACAAACTATACTTAATTTAGGCTATTGCTATCTTTTACTAAAAGGCAGTCCGAGAAAAGGACGGCTATGGCTATGAGCTAAGTTAGAGATGTATAGGTAAAAGCTGTATAGGTACAAATAATTTTATTCGTTTAGTTTATTGTTTTTAGTGTTGTTTTGTACATATTTTTTGAGTTTAGTTTTTAAGTAGCCGTAAGTTGTTTTACTATTTATCTGGTGTGTGCTCGCTAACCACTATCGTATTGGGGACACCTGTAAAGACAGTGTGTAAGTTTAATAATAAATAAATAAATAAATGTCAAACTAGTTTATGCCTTGCGCTTCACCGTGTTTTACGTGCACCCTTCATTTGTATGGAAATATTAGTTCCAATTAAATTTGACAGCTCTAAATTACGTCCGTCTCTTTCTCGATTTATTAGAGAGAAAAAGATAGAAATAGCCTAAATTAAGTTTAGTTTGTGCACAACAGAATCGACAACATTGTCACTTATATCTTCCGTTTTCAACTATTGTGAGCTCCCGATATTTTGGGGCTTTTGCAAGCTCCATGATCCCGCGATCATGCTGCGAAAATCACGGTACATATCCCGTAAATGACAGTGTAAGTTAAAAAGATCAACTACTTATTCTGGATTATTGTACATTCCTCACAAAGTTAATCTGCTTTATTTCAGACCTGATTTTAAACAAAAAATCAGGTCTGAAAAACAAAATAAGTACTGAAAAACTATTGACATAACATTACAATAGACAGCAAGTACAAAGCGAAGTAGGACACCTTTTTTTAATTCTCAGTTTGTTTTGCTGTGTTATAAGAAGAAACAACGAGTTAATTAGATGTTGTTTCTATCTAGTAAGAAAACAAAATGTCACTTTGATTCATTATTCTCCTACTGCAATATAAAAACAGAATAGATAACCGAGTGCACTTTTCAAAACATAGTTCATTTAACATGTACATTTCAGGAGCTGTAAAAAAGGGTTTAAAAAGACTAGGATAAAGCCTTTCTTCTTACACCGAGGAAATCTGTATTTTATAAATTTAGTTACTTTATGCATGTACATGTTACATGAGAAAAGTGGACTTTTGGCAATGTTTCACGGTTTATTTATTAATTCAGAAATACATTCTAACTTATCAGTTTTTTACCACAACTGGTTACACTTGGGAAAGCTGACGGTGGCAACTATGCAGTCGAAATGCATAGTTGCGCGACTTAATCTGTTTAGGTTGGTTTTGAATTCAATGACAATCCTTCAGCGGATGTACCTACATACATGAACAATATAAACAACTTTTACTTAACTATATGAAATGGAACAAAAAAAAAAGTTGATATAATATGTACATTTTTAGCAGGTTAATTATTATTCGAATCACTGGACACCCGTTGAAGGAAATCGCAACCGAGGTAGATCGTGGTAAAGGTTTTGTGTCGACCTGATCTTGTTTGTGGGGCGAACAGTGCCAGAGATCGCACAATACAACAAGGTTTGGAAGGAGAAAAGGAAGGCCTTTGCTCAACAGAGGGTCAAATAAAAGATTAACAAAAAAAAATAGAATCGGAAGTTATGAGTACGTACATTAAGCACAAAAAGAGAGTTAAGTAATTATGACTATAAACTCAACAACAAAAAAACACGAACGAACTACGAACACTTTTGCGTTGACACGTGAATTTGGGGCACGTTTAACAAACTTTACTTCTAACTAAAACTCAATAATAAATTAAATTTACTTCTGAAGCTTTTGCTATTGATTTAGGATCGGGAAACTATCACTTCGTTAGAGATTGCTACGGTTTAACTTTTACATATATTTCAATATAAATAGTTACTGAATCCGTCTAAAAAAACTCGTTAAAAACGGTGCTTACCTAAATAATTAAAAGTTAAATTTAATAAATTTATATTTAAATGAATGCTTCTAGAAGCTGGTACTCCCAAATTCCCTTTACCTGATCAATTCTTAGAATGCATAATTCAGAATTTGCTTTCAAGCAGTACCAACAAAGTTAATAATTGGTTATAATAGTTTATTACCTAAAAATTCAGCTGAACTCTTCAATAAATCGCATCAATATACCTACCGTCTAGCCAGATTGGGTTTTGACCGGTCAAAGACTTAAGGTTTGTTTGTATTTAAATAGAAAAAAAAAACACTAAACATGCATGAGGCCCCGGGTGCAGTTCCCGGGGTCGAGAAAATTGTTCTTGGGTTTTCCATCAGTAATTTCTCAGTAGCAGCCACGGAATCTGACTTTGTGCCTGGTTGATGGCAATAGGCTCGCCCCTTATTCCACGTGGCTTAAACATAATCGGCGAAATGTGGGTGTACTATTAGGAATACCTCTGCCTAACCCTTCGGGGCTTACAGGCGTGATGTTATGAAACACCAAATATTTTCGTAAGCAATAGGCTGCATAACTGTAACTTCTGAATATTGTGTTTTGTTTAAAAAGACAAGAGAAAAACATTGTATACTTCCATGACATTCTACTTTTGTGGGAAATTACATTTTAAATTGGTCAATCGTCTCTATTGTCCTTTTACTTAATTCTTGACTTTCAAAAGTATCTCAAAGTAAATGAAATTAAAAAGAATTAAATTGGTTAACGCTTCCCAGTTTTGCTGCTAAATTGAATGGCCGACTTGAATAAAAACCGGCCAAGTGCGAGTCGGACTCGCGCACGAATGGTTCCGTAACATTATCAATAGAACATTATACAAAATGGCAAAAACACGTTTGTTGAATGGGAGGAAATTAAAATAAAATAAATATTTAAGGAGGGGCGGGCTTCAATATTTATTTTATTTTAATTTAATTATTTATTTTTAAAGTGAAGATATAATTAAATATTCTGTGAATATATCAAGCGTCTACCTGTTGCCGTTATTTAATATAGAGTAAAAAATGGAAAAAAAAAGTCATGTTTGCATGGGTGCCCCTCTTTTTTTTCGGATGGGAAATCATCAAATGACTCCTCCTGCTCTGGGCGGAGCAGGACGGAGTGTCAGACTTTTACTGACTAAAACCCATCCATGTTCCTTCATCGCCCTATGTGTTCCGGGGCCACGGTATCTCTTTCGAACAGTTCCGCAACCCCGGTATGGGTGCCCCTCTTAAATATTTATATTATTCTGTTTTTAGTTATAGCGGCAACAGAAATACATCATCTGTGAAAATTTCAACTGTCTAGCTATTACAGTTCATGAGATACAGCCTGGTGACAGACAGACGGACAGTCGAGTCTTAGTAATAGGGTTCCGTTTTTACCCTTTGTGTACGGAACCCTAAAAATTAATTAATTGAATAATTAAACACGGACAAATAAATTCAGAGTATTGAATAGAGTATTGGTAGCTAAAACAATAATGTTTGCCCTGTGGCAAAAGCGGAGGTAATGAAAAATTGTAGTAAGCAAACATTCTTGTTTTAGCTCAGACGATAGCTATAAACTGAGCAACATTAAACCAAACAGAAATTAGGTTAAAAATCTTAGCTAAATTGACTCAAGACACCAGTCTACCAATCAGATATGGTTTTAGCAGCCTTATTTAGTAACCATGGCGTTATTAAAATCTTTAGTATGTAGGTATACCTATGTGCCATAATTTCTTTTCAATACACTTCCTCGAATACGGGTTCTCTTCGCACTACGATTATGTTCAACATGCAATGTATTTCACACACGTGCGTTTTATTCATTATTCATCCGCACGTGTGCGAAAATAAAATAACAAAAAACAAGAGCGTGTCGGGCCACGCTCAGTGTAGGGTTCCGTAGTTTCCCGTCCGTCACAATAAGTGTTCCCACTTATGAGTTTAAAGGTGGGTATCCATTATGTAAAAATGCTTGCATATACGAATATACTACAAACTTGGTCCAGAAATTATTTTGTACAACTTTTGTCTTTTTTGTACAAAAACTGTTGTTTCCATCAAGTTCAAAATGATTTTCCTAGAAAGTCCGTATAAAGTTCTACTTTTCAGTTTTTTTTTCATATTTTCTAAACTTATGGTTCAAAAGTTAGAGGGGGGGGGACACATTGTTTTTTAATTTTGGAGCGATTATTTCCGAAATTATTGACATTATCAAAAAATTATTTTAGAAAACCCCTATTCATTTTTAAATACCTTTACAACAATATATCACACGTTAGGGTTGAAATTAAAAAAAAAATCACTTCCCACTTTACATATAGGGGGGCTACCATAATAAAACATTTTTTTCCAATTTTTATTTTACCACTTTGTTGGCGTGATTGATATACATATTGGTACCAAATTTTAGCTTTCTAGTGCTAACGGTCACAGAGATTAAGCGAGGACGGACGGACGGACAGACATGGCGAAACTATAAGGGTTCCTAGTTGACTACGGAACCCTAAAAAACCACAGTTATCTGTGGATTTATTTATTTTCGAACACGTGCGAAAACAACGCACAACTAACACGCACATGCGCACGCGCATGTAACTTTACCTAAACGGAGGTGAATGTATTTTTTTTTATTTCGGCGGTCTTTTCGGCGTAAATATGTTTTTAACATTCAAATTACACAATGATAAACATGATTATTTAAAACAAAACGTTTACTTTTATAATCAAATTAACATTTATTTGTGTTCTAAATTCAAAAACATATAAAAAAACTATTTTTATATTAGGCTGTTTAGCGGCTTCATACCTTTGCTTCTCCTTCAACCTGGCGAAAGCAAAAGTGTGGATAAAAAAGAAAATTAAAATCATAGTTTCCTGTTTCATATCAAAAATATTTTTCGTTCTTTCATTTTATTTCTGCGCAGTTCTCGGCTCAATAACACGAGCCGTATCCGCCTCGAATGCAATAACAAAATGGGGAAATTTTGTTAATGCATTCGAGGAGGAATTAACACCCGATTGTATCAAAATGTGACATTCGTATTCGACATTACGAACGACGTTTGTATAATTTCGATTTGCCGTTTAAAAGTTTTTTCTCTTTTCAAAGAACGGTTTGTAATTTTGCGTCAAAACTTTAAAGTTACAGAAAGCTATGGATATAATTATATTGTGTCGATACACTTGTGCCATACCATCTTCCATAGCCCATCGTGCTGTATTCTCAAGCGGCGTAAATATTACCTTATTGGGAATTAAAATTTTTTTTGAGGCGTTTGTAGTTGAATCTTAAGGCCGTGGGCGTTGGTACTAATGCTGAAAGCCTTTTCAAGGAATTTACAAAACGCTTAGTTAACACTTCCTGTTCTTTAACACTGGCTTTAACGCTCGCTCGCTTTTGTTAACGTTACGAGTTGACAGCGTTGAGGAGGAGTTTTTTGGTTCAATTTATTATACATAATTACCTTAGGTTATTTTAATTTATAAATAAAAATGTTTAAATACACCCGGCCCGCCTTTACGGTTGTAACGGTAAGTGATAGGTAACCATTTTCTTTTTATATGTAAAACAAAGAAAAATCGGCGAGAATCCTTCTTCGTGTCAACATTTATTACGGTTGATTTGGGTAAAGCCTTTCTTTTTTTTATTTGGTCTTTCCAAATCGTTTTGAATGAAAGGTTTATACCTCTACATACTGTGAAGAGTATTAGCGGCGATCTATAAATGATTACGCTTTATAAAAATACTATTCATCATGCCCTTACATTTATTACCTCTTGAGGTGAGGGCTATAATACGATCATTAAGTAGGTAATAGAAATAGATCAAATGTATCTATTAAACGAAGAGAATTTAATATGCGCGTATTTTATGATTACCTCTGCCTAACCCGAGGATTGCATGCGTGATGTTGCTTGTAAACTATGATTCCAATTTTTTGCTGCAAACGAGCATTAATGATGGTTAGCCGGACCTTTGTGTGTAGTTGCTATAAACAAACAAAAAAAACACTAAAAGAAAAACACAAAAACGTGAAAAATAACTTTAGCTACCGAAGCCGGTGACAAAAACGCCAAACCAATCAAAAAAAGGTCAGGCTTCGAAGCCGGTGACGTTTGTTCGATTGATTTAGAGTTTTTCTCACCGGCTTCTGAAGCTAAAGTTATTTTTCAGTTTTTGTGTTTTCCTTTTAGTGCTTTTTTCCTCAGAGCATACAGACGTGATGTTACGTCATGATGTTGTATAAACAATAAACATCCAAGCGATTGCAGCAATCATGACAGATTTGCTGTCTATTTTTGAAGAGTTCCATTGTATATCTCCGAAGATCAGCACCAGATCTTCACCAAATTTAACCCGACAGTACTCGCTACTGGGTAAAAAATACCACAGGGCACTAAAATTGGTTGTATCTTTTTTTCTACGCATTCTGGCAAATCAAGATTCTAAGTACCTTCGAGCCGATAGCTTACACGCCCCCACTCCGCGGGGCGGCCAGTTTGCGCGTGGCGCTTGTTAATGGAGGACGTGTAAAGTGAGTATGGGTAGAATAGAGTGAAATAGTTACGTTTCCAGGAAGACATTTAGAACAGTTTGTTTAGTGTTGATTATCTCAATGTTCACTCACTTTAGAAGTATCATTATTTTTTAGTATTTTACGAGTGTACCTGGTTTATTTTTGATATCAATGTCCATTTTGCCAAATATGTAATTTTTTTTTTATTATTGTTGACTTTGTAAGATTACTCAAAAAAAAAGATTGTTTTAATGTTTTTTAAGGATAAACTCTAATTACAAATAAATAAACATTAACACTTTCATTTTTTGTTTTATTTATAGACAGTAGTACCAATAACACAAATACATTGTCAAATATTAAAACCTAGACGTATTCTCGAAAATAATGGCATTTCAAGTCTGTGGTATTTATTACCCGGTAGCGAGTGTTAATGTTCGTAAATACCTAGCGAGTACAGCCGGGTTAAATGGGACCACCTCTGGAGTACACCCTTTTAAATTAAAAAAAAATTGAGAATCGGTCCACAAATGGGGGAGAAATCGGGACACATACATAAAAAAAACACACTATACAACCTCCTCCTTTTTTGAAGTCTGTTAAAAAAGTGCGCTATTTTGTCCTAATCGAACCATACCGTAAAGGGTTGTTTAAAAAAAGCCCTGGAACAAGTAATTCTTAATTTTTTATCAGTTGTGTTATTGCTGTGTTTTCAATTGATTCGATCAAGCAAGATATTTTCATACAAACTTTATCCCTGAACTTATTTTTTACCCTTTTTGAAAAACCTAAGCAAATATTGTTAGGATGCTCCAACCAGCCCAAGAAATTCAAATTTTCTTACGTTTTTTGCAATTTGCAGGCCAGTGCTAGGTTGTATGCTGATTAAAATATGATTCGCGACTGTAAGACGTATGTTGTAGTTACAGAATGGGGGCTATCGCGTGTGAATTTGCCGCTAGAGGCGCTAAGGTCCTCCAAAATGTCAGATGTCATAGAGTGTTCGCGCGTTGTGTGCTTTTTATCACGTATTTATACTAATACTCACGATTGTGTTCTAGATTGAGCCATTCCTGATTAATTATGACTTGAAGATTTTAAGTAGCAACTTAGGATCATAATATTGGTAGTACTTGGAGGTAGAATCATTTTTAAATGTTTCATGCTTGCTAATTTTAGGAAGAATATTGTAAATATATATCTAAAGCTTACACTGTGTTGTTATGCGTAATAAAATTAACTTTTTTACGAAGTTATTGGTGCTTTATAGTATTAAAAAACAGAATTACTGACAGGACCTTACTCGACAGTGCGCCATCTGGTGAGCTCTAAAACGATAGCCCCCATTATAATCATCAAAATCATCAATACAACCCTTGGAGGGTTGTATTGATGATGTTCATGTAACTCGATTGAATGCAATCAATAGTCTGCATTCAATCAACATACAACCTAGCACTGGCCTGCAAATTAAAAAAAAACGTAAGAAAATTTGAATTTCGCAAGCTACCCTGGAGAATCAGCTTTAAATAAGTAACTTTAAAGGTTGATTTTGCTTCGGCTATCTACTTCCCATCGGTAGAAAAACAGTCCAATTATGAAATGTTCCTAGTCCTACCGTAAAGACATATAGAGAACTTTTAGTCATAGATTATACACTATATAATACAAGACTTTTAGTCATTCCTACGTTGCTCGAAGAGGATGGCGCTATTTACACTGCATACCTCCATCCCTCTCGTGAACAATTATGACTTTAACACTTCTCTTTACGGTCCCAGATTTAGTTTAATAGGTACTAGTAATAAAAAAATACAGCTGACAATGCTAAAAGGTTAAATTTTCACAGAAACAGTGGAAGCGCAGAGCCTTATAATTTGCATAGACATGAATAATTTTGTATTCATAACACTAACTTTCTTTTAAGAGACAACATCTTTTTTATAGCCCAAAATGTTTCCCGAGTTACTCTGAAATTAACAGTAGGCATAACGTTTTGAATAAAGAAACCGGAAATTTCTACAATTAAGTACTTTACGCTGGTATTCTACCAAGGGATGGGCAGTGGTGTATAGAGCACCCTTATTTTATCAGTTATGACAGGTACATTCAAGTACCAGCCCAGCAGTGCAAGTACGTAGCACTCGATTCGATACGATTCGATAAATCTGACAGTTATTCTCGATAAAATGAGTTTTTAACCAATCGAAAAGTCGGATTTATCGAATGGTATCGATTTGATCGTTATCGATTGCTACGTACTTGCGGTGCAGTTGGCAAGCCTTTAAATTCTCTTTCATCATCTGCATAGCTTTTTTCCAATTTTGTCGGGGACAGTCGGGGTCGGCTTCCAATCTAATCACATGCAGCTGAATACCAGTACTTTAGATGGATCGACTGCCTATCTGACCTCCACAACCCAGTTATTACTAGGTAATACGATACCCCTTGGTAAGACTGGTTGTCAGACTTTTGGGCCACTGACTACCTGTCACGAGCGTCAAAGGACAGCCGGAACTAAGGGATTAGGGACTACTCATACAAAATCGTTGTTTTATGTGTGCTGAATAGAGCTGAATAAGTGTGAACAGTCCCTTGAAGTGCTTTCCGAGATACGGAGAAAACTCGGTACCGGTAAACGCGGCTTAACCTGTAGATCGACAGATAGCGGATGTCAATTATTTATAATTTATTTATTTAATACAGTATTTAATACCATTAACAGTAATTATTATTATTTAGCCACGAGCGCTCCTCTTTGAATTCTCTTTATAGGTACTTAATTTGAGTTATATGACTCTTACAACTTGTACCAATTAATACAGAACATAAATAGGACGATCCGACGATTCAATAAACCGGTCGTTATTGTTCGCGCGACCATTAAGATACAAATAACATTGCCCATTGTTTTATCTGGTTCTAAAATAATATTCTGTATCATATTTCATAATAAAGGTTTAGATACTCGATGGTAATTTCTGATCGAATAAACCTCATCATTTTGAAGACCACAACTCTGTCGCAGATATTCTTAGGAGATTACCTTTACCCTTATCTAGGTCCAATTTTCCTTATGCTGGAATAAGGACGTGGGTTCAGAATACTTCAAAGTATTGTTCGTGCTTATTTTAGGTTATGTTCTAAATCCATATCTGCAGGCTGTAATTCATAGATACCTAGCAGTACCTTCTAGGTACTAAATGTGAACGATTTTTTTTCCCTTTCTGTAACCAACTCTGTTATAGAGAAAAAATGCATTAAACATTTTGATTAATTCTGCATCTTATACATATAAACAGAAAATAACCCTTTACATTTTACAGCTACTATTTGGCTCTGGAAACATGCCAATGATTTCAAAGACAGTCTATATTTGAATAAACCCTTATTATTTTATTGCCTCAAATGTTTTTTTTTTTTTTATCCCAGGTCCTGTACACTCGCATCGCAGTGGGCCTGTGGCAGAGTTCTCATGCGTTGCAGCATTTGGAGCGGGTTCAGTGCTGTGGGACGCAATTTCCAAAGACGGCAACTGCACCTTTCGACCCGAACCGGCCCCTAGTTGGCTCTAATGATGAAAAGGTTAGTACTAGAGATGCAACGGATATCCGGTAACTATTCGGTATCTGGCCTATCCGGCCTAAATCTTACTATCCGGCCGGATACCGGCTAGTAACTCATTGTTCGGCGGATACCGGATATTCATAAATTAGCTAAAAAAACCTTTAAAACGGACATGAAATAAGACAACAGCTAGCAATTATGATAAGTTCTATTAAAAGCTATATGTATGTACTCTATCGTCTCTAAATCATCGCACCGCACTAAAACAAGTATTTTTTAACAAGTTAAAAAATAATATTTATAATCAACAAGTGGCACGATCACTCCCGATGAGATCCGAAACCGCCCAAATGATCTAATCGCGTTGCCCGCAGCTGTACGACGCTGAACATGTTACTACTTGCCTCAGAGAACTCTTACTCTCCGCCGGAGCTCCGGCGGCCGGATATCCGGCCATCCGGCCTCGCAGTTCGCCGAAAATTCGTTATTCGGTATCCGGCCAAACAACTATCCGTTGCATCTCTAGTTAGTACCATCATACCCTTCTTCGCTACAAACTGTAACTATCAAATATTAATAGATAGATAACATCACTTACCACCCACTCTATAAGTAGGTAAGTATATATACGGCTCGCTCTTTTCGGTTTTGTGCTGTGTTGGTGAAGTCATCGGGCCATCAAACAAGTCCGCTAACAATTACCATACTTTAATGAACCAGCAGTTTATTTATCCGCCTCCATTAGCTACTCAGCTGTAAAATTATTCAGGTCTAGTCCAGGCTTTTTATTCAAACCATTATTTAGTTAGGCACCAAACAAGACTGAATAATTCGTTTTTAAGCCTATGCGCCTTTCATTATTCCCCCAACTATGAAATTATTCATGGCGAGCAGTAGGCTCTAGAGTATTCAGAAATTCTAAGCGCTATGCCTGTTAAAACTTACCTACGTCACAAAGGTAACTAAGAAACAAGTTGGGTCGACTTTTGTACTTTAATTCAAGGATCTCACTAAAAGCCAAAAACCAAAGTACAATCTAAAAGCCGAAAA
This sequence comes from Xestia xanthographa, assembly GCA_905147715.2. NCBI lineage: Eukaryota > Metazoa > Arthropoda > Insecta > Lepidoptera > Noctuidae > Xestia > Xestia xanthographa. Next base: position 14,983,701 of record LR990655.1, on the reverse strand, counting down.
ACTCTGTGGCTTGATGTTAAACAGTATTCGTTTTGACACAGGTGTGCTCTTTTACATAAATTAATGCAATCAATTCGTGTTTTCATTGCAGGAAAGTTTTACTCAATGATGTCATTTAAAAATACTCATGAATGTGGTTAAAAAAATATTGGCACGAGAGGCAAGGAACAAATCGAATACCAATCAAAACAATGTAAAGAAAAGCTTCCCAACTTCCTACTTTTGTTTACTTAAGAAAATGCTTTTGATCTGAAACGCGTTCTCCTCCTTTGTCAGTTTTATGGATCAAGTTCGGAGATTATTTGACAGGTATAAAGTTTGTGTGCGGGGTTTCAAGCAGCTGGAACGTCTGTGTAATCGTCTGGCTGCGAATATATGAGCACGAATTGTGACGCGGAGGCTTGCGGCGGGCGGCGCTCTGGAACGTTTATAGCAAGTGAATGGGCTTTCGTGAAGTCGCGATAGAGCGTCCGCCTTTGTAGACATCGCTCTTTTTTAAGCGAAAACTTTGCCAAGCAAAATAGGACTAGGGTTGTTGAGAATGTAGAGGAACTTTTAATATGACAAAACGTGATCCAGAATTTTATTTACTTAACAAGGTACTTTATTCTTCTTCGTTTATTCACTAATTGGTACCTATAACTAGCCGACTTTACTAAATATGCCTTTACACATGTTGTCTAAAATGTGTATGCCGGTTACGTTCACTTGAACTATTTCTTACAAGTCATTAATTTTAGGTAGAACTTAATACTTATCAGAACCAACATGCAGATACACATTCTGACATTATCCTAGGTATACACACGATATTTTCTCACTGTATCAAGAATAAAGTAGTGATCACAAGAGCGAAATTCCTCTGGCACGTCGGAATCTTTTCACTCGGCAAAACATTTTCGTCTCAGTCAATGAAAAGACGCTACTTGAAGCCTCGCGTCTTAAACAGACCAACTGTTACCTACATACACACATCAAAATAAGTTTGTGATCACTTTGAAAATAAATTCGAAATCTTTTTGTTACGTTTTTATAAAAAAAAACTAGCGGACGTCACGCGGTTGAACCCGCGTAATTCTCGTTTCCGTGGTAGTACGGGGATAAAATATAACCTATGTTACTTAGAGTGAATGTAGCTTTCTAATGGTGAAAGAATTTTTGAAATCGACGCAGGAGTTTTTGAGTTTATTCATTACAAACATACACACAAAAATACAAATCTTTCCTCTTTATAATATTAGTGTAGAAGTGTAGATAAAGTGTAGATAAAAATAGTTTTATTTTTTTAATTTCAAACAGGGTATTTCTATTAAAAAAAAACACACAACAAAGTTTTTTTCTTGATTAAGTTCAATTTAAAAAAATATATCAGCTTATACCAGGAGGAGGAGCTCGTGGCTAAATAATAACAGCCGCTCGGGTCGATCGTTAGGTTAAGCCGTGCTTGCCTAGGTTGGTCTGTGGATGGGTGACCACCCATTACATACCGAGTTTCCTCCGTGCCTCGGAAAGCACGTTAAGCCGTTGGTCCCGGCTGTCATTTGTAGATCTTTGGCAGTCGTTAGGTAGTCAGAGGCCCAAAAAGTCTGACAACCAGTCTTACCAAGGGGTATCGTATTACCTGGTACTAACTGGGTTGTGGAGGTCAGATAGGCAGTCGCTCCATGTAAAATACTGGTATTCAGCTGCATCCGGTGAAACTGGAAGCCGACCCCAATATAGTTGGGAAAAGGCTAGGCAGATGATGATATCAGCTTATACCACAAACTTTTTTTGATGTGTGTATGTGGAGGTGGTGAGACGAAATACAAGAGGAGTTCAACGGTGTTTATTTGTTTTGATGTAGGAAAATGTGTTTGTTAACACTTATCTATCTCGGCTTAGTCGTTAGTGTTCCAGATCTTCATCAGAGAATTAAGTAGTCAAACAGCAAGCCTTAATGCGGTGGAGGAAGACTTGAAGAAGGCCATGTCATTATTACACCAATTTGTTTATTTCAGGGTCTCATTAGGTTCTGGATTCCTTAAAAATATATATAGCCGGAAGTCAATATATCAATTATTTCCCTTGTTAAGAACATATTGGTTTTACATTGAGAGGAATATTAAACCGATATTAATTTATGAGTTTCCCCAATACGAGCCTATAAGAAGGCACATAATCTTTGATATTGAATTGTCTGGTATTGCAGGGAAAGTGAAATATATGCCTACTTGCCTAATGACGTTTCGAATGGCGCAGTGGTAGTAAGGCTGCCTTACTTTCTTGGGGTCCCGGGTTCGAATCCTGGTAGGGGCCAATGTTTGTGTGATGAGCATGCATGGACATTTGTTTCCGAGTCATGGATGTTTATATGTATTACAACTACCTATGTATTTACAGGCAAAAAAAGTATCTATGTAGTTTGTCAACTATCTGGTGTCCACGACACAAGCTTCGTTGCTTAGTGTGGCGCTAGATGGCGCTGTGTGTAATGTCCAGCGATATTTATTTTATTTACTTATTGGAACTTTGGCTCGTACTGTCGTACGCCATCACTCCAATAATGGATTACGAAATTTATTGAAAATTGTTTTAACAACAGCTGCTACCATATTAAGTTATAATCACATGAATTTTTGGTTACTATTTTTAAGGTGTATTTTCGCTGAGTAAACAATCATTTTAGCTATAACTGCCTTTTAGGCAGGTGGATACATATACCAAGACCAACATAGATAACTAATATCCTGGATACATATAAACAGCTGTACTGTCACAATGGTCGTAGAAAATAGTAATAAGTTGGGTACAATGGGCAAGAAATCGTGGATCACAATAATTCCTACTTGATACTTCTGATTATATATTTGCATATTTAGAGTATGTTGTTAGCCGACTACATTCTGTTCTTTCATGCTCCTACATATCTAAATGAGAATTTATTCTATACAGAAAGTGGTGACGATGAGCAGTAGCAGCCAGACGGGCAAGACCAGCACTACAAAGGCGGCGCGTGGGCACGAGACGCGCAGCTGTCACCACCTCAGCCACCTGTCGCGCAACGTGCTGCGCGCGCGCCGCGGCGTCGTGCGCATGCTCATCGTCGTCGTGCTCACCTTCGCCATCTGCAACCTGCCCTTCCACGCGCGCAAGATGTGGCAGTACTGGTCCAGCGGCTACGAGGGCCCCAGCGACTTCAGCACTCTGCTCACCCCCCTCACTTTCCTCATCACATACTTCAACTCCGGTATAAACCCTCTCTTATACGCTTTCTTATCCAAGAACTTTAGGAAAGGTATGAAAGAGCTCATATTCTGCAACTGTCACGGAAAGAGGAAAAGCGAAAACTTGATTCTTTTAAACCCGGTGGGTGGCGTCGGGCTGCGCAGGAGTTCGACGCGGTCCACCCGCGCCAACTGCAGCACGGTCACCATCGCGCCCAACGGGGAGTCATGAGACATGCGGCGGCGGCGCTTCCTCTATAAGGTGGAAAACATTGATATTTCCTGATTGACGGAGAGCACCGACGAAGTGACGGACAGCAGCGGCCTCTATACTGTCTCCACCGTATCTAGGCGTGACCTATACGACTGAGACACGTGTGTGAAACAAGCACGTTCGATTATTTAATTCAAACAAAACTTTACTTACTGAGTGAGTGTGAGTGATTGTGAACTTAGTGATCTCGCGAGCTTAAAGAGTTAGAATATGTTTGTTATTAAATGGATTAACTAGGGCTAGTGAGTTATGACCAAACGTAACATATCTTTCTGTTATTCTTTAGTTAATCCTACTTGATAATTTATGACTTTATTTGTTGTTAGTAATATGAAGTTTTAAAATTAACTGGTTAAAAATAAGTGCATGGTAATCTAAATGACTGTAAAAAGTGTAAATATGCTATTAAAATTCATAAAATTTACATGAAAAGGGAATATTTATGAGTGCAGGGTTGGGTACGTCGGTAGACTTGTAAATATACGTATAGATTGTATGTGTTATTTTTATTTTGTACTACGACACAGTCATAACAGTAAAAATTGGTTGAATTGGATCACAAAGATTCAAGATGGAGGCTACATAAAGCCGACGACATCATGGTCTAAGAAATTGAAACGCAATATTTATGTTCAATACCGCTTACCGGGTGTTATCGCTAGTAGCAGAGGCAGGCTACGATTTAACAACTAGACCAAAATTCTAGGGGAGTGATAACTGACAATATTATAATAACAATTTAAAATATACGAATTAAGTAAATAAAATGGCTACTGAAAATTTAATATCAAGACATATTAAAATTATAAAATCCAGCAAGAAGTTGCGTTGTTAAACTTTTATTGTGTAAATAGTGAACATATCTAAACATTTTGATACGTAAATTAGAGCGTAATACAGTCGAGTTAAATATTATTCGTAATAGTTCCGCCTAATAGCTGAAATAAAACAAACGATGGCCAAATTACTTTAAAACATAAAGAAATAATAGCTAGAAATATTACTTTTGCCAACAGATTTATATTTAATTCGATATGTATATTTTCCCACTGTTTATTACACCTACGAAATACCAGTTATTTACACCATTGTCTTGTACATAATTGTATAGAAATTACAAAATATTGTTGTCAAATAAAGTTCAATATTCAATACTTATGCGCTGTTTTTTGTGACAAGAAAAACTCTTCGGTAAAAGACATTTTGTGTTTTTGTTCTATTGAACATAGAAAGTTCCAATGACATTCCAAAAGGACAAAATCATAAGAGTTAGGTTTATTTAAAACAACCATACCCAACATGTTACAAACGTACCATCTTAAGTCAACGGTATCAATCTTCCATCGCAGGTAATGCATTGCCTTAGTAGGTTCAAACTCAAAGCATTTATTTCAATTCAACCGTTACAGGCACTTTTGAATGTCAAAAAACAAAGAAAGTAAAAGCTATAGTCCCAGTCATGATAACTTGTGAAAGTGCTGTAGTTACCCATTCCAAAGCGTAGATCTCTATGGAGTAGAATGGGCAAGAAACTCCATGTACACTCTTTAAAATCAAAATATTGTCACAAGATATTATAATTTGGTTATTTGTAAATATCCTATCACAAATGATGTCACAAGAAACAAGCCCCGAGAGCTTTTCTAGTCACTAAAAAGTCATGCGTAAAGTTATTTCTACGTTGTTCTCGTTGTCTTCATGTAATAATAAAATTCATGTACCTAAATGTACTTATTACTAGAACCTATTTGAGAGTAAAAGTAGAAGAGACTGGGGACAGTTGGAACATTTGGATGCGGATGCTCGTAGCGAGCTCGTTACCAAACCGAGCTCTTAACGATAAAATGACTATTTGGCTTCAAATGGGTACTACTTGAGCTTTTACTACCATAGTTCGAAGCGTTAGGCAGAAACAAATAGACACCTTAGTAAACGTGCTCTATTTTAAAAGTCGTTTTCTTTTGCTCCCAAGCAAGACTGTAACCTCAAGCGAGCTAAATAAAAAACTAATTGGACTGGAGACGCTTAAGTAAAAAACCTCCGTTATCACAAATAAAACGGGAAAACTTAATTTTACTGAACATTTTATAACGTTTTCATTTTAACTTCAGTAATTTTTGTCTTTTATAAGAGCAAAAGTATATCGTCTCCAACTTACGATTTATGGTTGGTAATCGAGTCTACTCAACCATGCTATGGGGCAAGTATCTGTGTCTACAAGCGTCACGCTGATAAATGCGTTGAGATACCCGATACCCGAGTACAGGGTAGAGTAGGGACAGCCTACAGACCCTACGTAGATCCGTCACTACGTGAGTTATTTATTAGTATTGTTCCAAACGTGACGCAACTGGCCCCAGTCTCCTCTGTCGGATGTTATTATTTTCACCTATTAACCCCAACATTATACATATTCTATTATGGACACACTTGTGCAATATTAACCTATTGTAATTTGCAATGTAATTAGTGGGCAAACTACAATTCCATAGCTTGATTCTTCTATGTTTCAACCTACTATCTTTAAAGGACAAAGAGCTACTATTTTTTCATTTTTCTTGTACCAAAAGTGGTACAATAATTTCTATAATTATACCAAATATCTATTGAATCTGATTGTTGAAATGTTAAGTCAAATATATTTTTCACTGTTAAACTATGAAATATTATGATGTATTATTGATGTATAATTTTCTCATAAAATATAATTAAAAATATTATAAATATGAATATAATTATTTCATTTATTTCTTATATTAATATCAATCCAATCCCCGCAGGTTACGAAACATTTACGTTTATTGAAAATGTTATTAGAAAACATATCAGCAGGCTGAAAATGATGAAAAGGCGATTTATCTTCAAAAGAGATCATCAATTATTACTAGTAAGGTGCTGCCCGTTTTTCGATCGGACAGGTCTTTTATAACAAGCCTTTACACCTATATTTTGTATATAAACAGTATTAATTTAAAGTACCTATAAATTACGATTGAAAAAACATCCCATTTATTTTGTGCCTTGTTTAGGTCCAATTATAGGTAGTATTGGAAAAGTAATCAAACAGTGTCGTCGTTATCCATCTCTGTCACACTGATCTTCCTAACTTTAGGAATGCTTTGAAACACCTTGTTTTCAACTTGTGAGAATTTGGGTTTCACAAATGTGCAATTTCGCAATTTGCGCAAAAAATTGCGCAAAAGCGAATTAGAATTCAGTTCTATAATCGTATTACATTTTTATGAAATGTGAATGTTTAATTAGTTGTCTAGGTACCTAAGTAGGTACTAGACCGTACTGTATAGTGTCTACCTAATAATTACTAGATAAAGTCGTATTTATTACTGCCATAAATATGGCGGTTACTATAGTCTGCGCCAGATAAGTAGGAATTAAAGGTCATTGCGCTTTTCATAATTTCTCTGCGTAAGTACCCCGACAATACGTTATGAATCGTTTTTTATTACTAGAAAAAGTCAAGGATCACGATAAAGGTCGTTTCGGGACAAGTTTATGTCATTATTTCTATTTTCGGAATTATTTATTTGAATAAATGTATGCGGGTTAGTGACCTTTATTTCCTAGTTATCTGGCGCAGACTATAGGCGTAATCTGAGAAGCCGCTATATTGTCTTTTACCCGACTGCGGCAAAGTGTAGGAGAGAAACTTCCTTCGAGCTTCACCTTATTTTCTGAATAAAGGATTTAACGCATTTAATTGTTTGTGGAAATTGACATTGTTTGTAGAAAAATACATAAATAGAATGGTACTAAACAGCAGCGAAGGGTAATTTTTTGTAAGAGGTAAGCCGGAGTACATATATATCTTTAATGTTATTATATTATTAGTCTATAGTCTGACTGTGCCATTTTTCATAGGGAATCCGGTAGGAATCGAGTTATATGGAACCTTCGCCACTGTGTCGTCCAGTCTGTGAAAAAGCAGTATTTTATGTCTAATCTCTGATTCAATTTACGCGTAAAACTTATTTAATTACATTAAATTAAAATGTTTTGAAGAATAAATTGATTCAGCATTTGCTTCAATTTAAAACGTCTTGATTAATTCTGTTTCTTTCGTTTTTAATTACGTATTTTTAGGCAAACTAAGCAGTTTAGACTATTAATAAAAAGAAATGCTAAAAGGTTTTATGAATTCGAGAGTTAAGACATTTTACGTTTAATTTATTAAAATAGTTTTTGTTCTTTATCTTTCTAAGATTGTCTGCTAAACAAAATAAGTCTTTCATCGTGAAAATAAGTACAACAACAGTATAGTAACTATCCACAAAACGTTCCCCTAATGCAGCATAGAGGAGTAAAGCAATTTCTCTGAATGTCATTTGTTTTACAGTTTTGGGGGGTATGAAGAACAGGGTGTAAAGCTCTTCATCCCACATAGAAAAGGGAGGATCCCCCGACCAGACGGGTGTTATGTCTGGTGGGCTACTGCCCGACAATTGATGTCGGGTTCTTGTATATATAGTCTTAAGTCGCGGATAACTCTGCTTGCGCGATGTAGGAATTCTCAGTTTAGTTCATCGATCGTGTCATAGATGGCGCTGTAGTACTTTTTGTTCTATGTTGTTTTTGTAGTGCCGCTATACAGTTATTTCGGCCGTAAGTTCCGGAAGTGTGATATTAGTCAGACACCAAGTATGGTCTCAAGTTTGTACAGTCACCACAAATCAAGTTACATCAAGTTACCACAAATTTGGAGATGTTTCAAAATGTATGGAGCCCAATGTGACTGTTTCTAAATTACCGTTATAGGCTGATAAAATTTTAGTTTTTCCTAATCCATGCTAATAATAGTATTTTCGGTCAGTTTTCCCTTAGGTCTTTGTACATCATACAAAAAAATGAGGAAACACACTTAAAACGGTTTTCAATCATCCAATTACTTTAAATTATATTACTTATAATTATAATTACTTATAATTATAGTCGATCTATCGGTTGAACATAGCATTGAATTGTCTTGTGTTGAGCTAGATAAGCATGTAATAGTGTGCGTTTACAGACCCCCTAATTACCTGAACTATTCTAACTTTGAGTCAGTAATGGAAGATGCTTTGGCAAAACTTGTAACTGGTAATAAACCAATAATTATCTGTGGTGACTTTAATGTCAATATCATAGAGAATAATGTGAATAGCAGTAGATTCTTAAGTCTCTTTAAATCATTTAACTTGTCAAATGTGTTTTCAGAACCAACTCGAATTACGACAAATACTGCTACATGTATCAATAATGTTTTTGTTGCTGCGATTACATAAATACATCCATCGTAAATTACCTGCCTTCAGATCATAGTGGTCAGACGGTTACTTTCGCGTACAATAGACAATTACAAAGAATTCAGATACAAACTAGACAAATAACACCCAGCAATCTAGACAAATTTAATAATAATTTAATTAGCAAGTTAAGTATACCGGGTCATATTAGAAACAATGCAAATGTATTTTATGAAGAATTCTTTTCGGTAGTGCACACCGAATTTAATAATACTTTAAAAAAGAAATCTAAAACTATTGGCCCAAAGTTTATTTTCAGTGACTGGGCAACACAGGGTATTCGGAAAAGTAGGGAACGATTGTTTGAGCTGTACGGCCTTAAGCCTTACATCAACACTGAAGCTTTTAATAAATATGTTGCTACTTACTCGAAAAATTTTAAAAACACTTGCAAGGTAGCCAAATCCTTATTCATTAGCAACAAGATTAAATCAGCCGACAACAAAATAAAAACGGTTTGGAAAATCATCAACAGTGAAACAAATAGAAATAAAAAACAAGGTAATGACTTCACACTAGAGACATCGCGTAGCCTTGTGAGCTCCAACAATGAAGTTGCTCAAGAATTTGTAAATTTCTTTACCAGTATCCCACTTAAAACTACAGAAACCTTAAATTCCTCTCCCTTGCTCTCCATTGATTTATTGAAAGCGAACATTTCAGCCTGTCCAAATGAATTTAAATTTCAGCACATAAACCCCTTAACAGTCATAAAAGGTTTTAAGCAAATCAAGATCAAATTAACGGAAGATCTATGGGGTATGTCTATCAAAGCTTGTACCTCAATTATTGAGACTGTAGCGCCGTATTTAGCCTCAATATTTAATTTGTGCGTGGATCAAAGGGTCTTTCCGGATCTAATGAAATTCAGTAAGGTAATACCGCTTTTTAAATCCGGGGACAGTAAAGACACCAATAACTATAGGCCCGTATCCGTGTTGCCGGTTTTCAGCAAGGTGTTTGAAAAGATAATGCTCAATCAAATGCTTAACCATTTTAACACTAATAAAATATTACACGAGCAACAGTATGGTTTCACCAAAGGACGTTGTACAACTGACGCCGGTGTCACTTTATTAAAACACATATTTACTGCGTGGGAAGAGGCACAAGATGCCATAGGAATCTTTTGTGACCTTTCGAAGGCATTTGATTGTGTAAATCACGAAACCCTGATCTTGAAACTTCAGCATTACGGTTTAGGTAAACTTGCGCTCAGTTTAATAAAATCGTATTTGAATGACAGACAGCAGCAGGTACAAATAAATGGAGTCAACTCAATGGGTTTAAAAGTAAAAATCGGTGTACCACAAGGTTCGATATTGGGTCCCTTCCTCTTATTAATGACCTACCCCATCTATTTAACAACCATCCGCATATGGTGTTGTTTGCTGACGATACTTCTTTAATATTTAAAATAAACAGACGTGCCACTAATCTTGATGACGTAAATAACGCCCTACTGCAGGTCCACGATTGGTTTACCGCTAATAATTTAGTACTAAATGGGAAAAAAACTAAATGCATTAGATTTGCTCTACCAAATGTCAAAAGTAGTGATTGTGACATAATATTGAATCAAGAGAAACTAGAATTTGTCGATAAAACGGTTTTCTTGGGAATCACACTCGACTCAAGGTTACAATGGGGTCCTCATCTAACATCTCTTGCAGGACGGCTAAGCTCAGCAGCATATGCTGTTAGAAAAATCCGTCAATTTACTGATGTTGATACCGCGAGGCTGGTCTATTTTAGTTATTTTCATAGTATTATGTCATACGGTATTTTACGATGGGGACGGGCTGCAGACATCGAGTCTATATTTATTCTGCAGAAAAGAGCCATCAGAACCATTTATGAATTATGTAGACGCGATTCTCTAAGAGAACTGTTTAAGGAAATTAATATCATGACAGTACCTTGTCAATACATCTATGAAAACATCATGTACGTTAGTAAATCGGCATTTATTCAGTAAGAGGGGGGACAGACACCACTATAACACTAGAAATAGGGACCAACTAGTTCAGCCAGGTTTCAGGCTTGCTAAAGTGGATTCATCTTTCATGGGGTACTGTTTGAAATGTTACAATAAAATACCTCCCCACATTCTTCAACTGAATGAGACGAAATTTAAATCTCGTATAAAACGCACACTATGTAGGCAAGCATATTACCTGTTGGGGGATTACATTGATGATAAAAATGCTTGGCTAAATGCTGGTCCTGCTCCACAACCATAGGTGGGGGGGGGGGGGGGGGGGGCAAACTAATTGTTTGTACTGGTCGGGCATTATTTGAGTCCATCGACACTCCATCGACACGTAAAGAAGAAGATGAAGAATTGATTCCCATGTAAATGTATTCTGGAAGCTGCAGAAGATTGTAAAAATATACTTGCATTGTATAGATTCCAGTTCTTAGTATTATATAATTGCATAGGACATGTGTGAGTACTTTGTACTGTTCAGCCACCATTTACATTTATTTATCTTTCATTGACTTGAATATGCCTTGGTGACTGAGAGAATGTCATGCTCACTTAAATGTCTCGCTGATGGTGGCGGGTGTGTCGGGTCATTTAGTTCCCTTCAATATGGTTGAGTTGAATGGCGCCGGTACATGCGTCATGTCTGTGAACGGGCGCTGTCAGTTGGGACTGGTCATCTCTTAGCTGCCAAGGCTCATTTTAATTACTTTATTCATACATTTTTAATCTAACTCCTGACCAAACTCTACATTCATCGGGCCGGTGAAAGTAAAGAACTTTACCGTTTAATGTTAACCAAATCTTACTATAATAAAATCAAACATCATAACATCACACCCTGTAATCCCCAAAGGGTTTAACAGAGGCGTACCTAATAGTACACTCACAGTTCGCCAGTTATGTCCAAGTCCCATGTAATAGGGGGCGAGCCCATTGCCATCAACCGGACACAAATCCAGACTCCGTAGCTGCTACTGAGAAATCCCCGATGGAAAAACCCAATAACACTTTTCCAGACCTGGGAATCGAACCCAGAACCTTCAGACACACTTGCGACCACTAGACCAACGAGGCAGTCGACTAATTCAAACACGGTTAAATTGGGAATACTCGAAAATAGATCAACCCCCTGGTCCGGCAATTCTTTTTTTTGCCCTTCAGATATGTCCCTTCAGTTAAACTGGTCCGGACTTAGCTAGGCCGAACAAGTATCGTTCCTTTAGCTTTCAATTTTCTTAGTCCGGTCAACTTCTGACCCTACAAGATCAACCCCCTGGTCCGGCAATTCTTTTTTTGCCCTTCAGGTGTGTCCCTTCAGTTAAACTGGACCGGACTTAGCTAGGCCGAACAAGTATCGTTCCTGTAGCTTTCAATTTTCTTGGTCCGGTCAACTTCTGACCCTACAAGATCAACCCATGGGCCATGTACCATAGTCGTTCGAATCAACCTTTAAAACTCTACTGCTATAAAAACTGCCAAGCTTACAAAAACCCTCAAGCAAAACCTCTAACGCCACGGCACTCCAGCCGACCAGCAATCGCATTGCTGTCACATCCATCAAATGGATCTGCCATGTGCATCACCCAGTGACTACATACTACGGTCTTTCTAGACGTCAACCTCCGCCAGAGTTAAACACGCATCGCGCCCCACGGACCACGACTACGTAATAACTACTGGTACGGTCAAACACACTACTATAACCGAAAGGGTACTAAAACAGTGATACACAACGTATACAATGTACACACTACGCATGTAACGCACACACTACGAAAGCTACGCACGGACTACGTATGCAACGCACGGACTACGTATGCAACGCACACACTACGCAATCTACGCATGGACTACGTATGTATCTCATACACTACGCATCCACTACGTACGCACTACGTATGCACTACGTCTACACTACGCATCCACTACGCACGCACTACGTATGTACTACGTTTACACTACGTATGCACACCACTAAAGCTCCCCGCCCTACAGGTGCCACACAGGCCTCTAGGTGCCACACAGGCTGCTACCACTTAAGCTTACTCATTATCATTAAAATCCTTATCAACATCGACTGGTACGTGACCCACTGGCATCTTTCTTAGCCTACCCTGTGCCCTGTAGGCACCCTTATAATTCAAAGATTTTAGTTTTTAATGATGAAACAGAATTAGCACTCTGCTCTAGAGTCATAACAAAATGAAAACGACTCACCAAAGTACTTTCATATTACGGCTTGACGATGAAAAGGTCGACTCGCTTCTCCACCAGTACAGCAATACTGGACCAGCACTGGCCTGCTGTGCAGCGACTGGCGATGTGGGCCGGCGTGCCACACTTGAAGCACACCAGTGAGCTGCTGCTGGCCTGCGGTCGCCGCCCAATGGCTATAGCAGTTAGTAGTATTAGTTTTTGTTTCATCGTAATCGGTTAATTCTATCAAAAGATATATGAATGTAAAGTGTTCGAGAAGAACTAATCATCAAATGTAAGATGCAGCGACATCTATTGTACTAATTGTAGTACTAATAACAAATGTTTGTGTGATGAGCATGGACATTTGTTTCCGAGTCATGGATGTTTATATGTATAATAAGTATGTATTTACAAACAAAAAGTATCTATGTAGTATATCAACTATCTGGTGTCCACGACACAAGCCTCGTTGCTTAATGTGGCACTAGATGGCGCTGTGTGTAATGTCCAGCAATATTTATTTATTTAACATAGGTAAATTATTTTAGCGATTAATGTAAGTATATCGAAGAAATTAAACTTTTACCCACTTGAATCTATACTAATAATATAAAGCTCAAGAGTTTGTTTGGTTGGTTAAACGCGCTAATTACAGGAAATATGTACTGGTTTGAATTTTAAAAAATCTGATATTGTTGGAAAGTCCGTTAAAGTTACGCAACAATCATGTAGGTATGAGGGAATTGTTCCTCTTAAAACGCTCTAAAAAATCCGCGATAGCATAATATGTCTACCTTTTAAGGTTGAGTCACACTCTCTCTAACCCTCTCTCTCTTATGTGACGCAGACGAAGTTGCGCGGGTCAGCTAGTACTAAATAAGTAAATCAGAGGTTCTTAATGATTAATGACAAAAATACTTTTTGTTCTGTTATTTTATTTCTTCGTAAGTAAATTCCGCCTCGGCTACAATGACCAAGTTTCCCCACTTGTATCAAAATGTACTATTTCCAAATAGACGTAATAAAATGTAACGTAATAAATTTAAAATTTAGAGACTAAAAGTACCTACTTACTTACTTCATTAAAACATAATTGGTATTTATTGGATTTCCGAAAAACGATAATTTCTGTCGATACGCCGAAAAGCCATTTAATTTGAAACAATTAATTTGGTAGATATGTAATTGGATACCTACCTCGGAATTAACATAATGAGAATAATTATACTAACTTTTATGAGAACTTGGGCTTTTCAACAGAAAATGTGAGTTATTGGTAAAACTTAGTTTTATATGAACCTAACTGTGCCCTGCGGTTTGACCCGCTATTTTATTTTCTTCTTTTGGCTCGGCTCCTACAGGTCGCAGTGTGATGTAAAATAGCCTCAAGAATTGGGCTTTCAAAAGCAAAAAAAAATGTTTACGAACCCCTTATCAGAGATTCATAATGAGCCTATAATGTTCCCACTGCAAAGAAACACGGCCTCGTTCATTCGCTGAGAAGGAATTGGCTATAATCCACCACGCGGGCCCAGTGCGGGTTGGTAGATGTCAAAATAATGTCTTAGAATTTTTGGTTCTAGAACATTGAGTTTGCTCACGATGTTTTCCTTTACCGAGGACATTGAGTTTCCTTCACCGTTTTGAAAGCAGTCAGTGGTGATGAAATAAATTACACAAAGTAATGCACCTGCCTAGGTTCGAAACGACCACTTACTGTTCGTAAGTCAGGGCTGCCACCACTGGGCTACCGCAGCTCCATTCCATCAGAAATTAGTACGTTTACTACTACTAACTCTTTAACTTTATTGTATTAGTACCTATAAGTAAGGTATATGGTGCATTCTGTCACTCAGAACCGTCATTTGCTAAAGCGAGCTTAAATTGGGACATAAAAGGGTAGTTCTATGCTGCTAGATGAGGCGCAACTCTAAGTGGGGTTCGCGAAGGCCGGTTTCAAGAGATTCGTGCGTGATTGTTACTGTGTGCGTTTCAACCGCGCGGCCACGGCGTTTTATTTAAAAAAAAAAGCTATGCCAAGATTCTGTAAAAATTTGTAAAAGTTGATTCCCAAAACCATAAATTTGTCAAAATTATGGTTAAAAAGTTATAAGGGTTTGAACGTGGCCGCGAAATCGAAACGCGGAGAACCGCGCGGCCACGGAGATCTTTAAAACTAAGCATTGCAGAGACCTGAAATTTAAGTAAATAACAGATTGAATTTGTAAAAAAATTGTAAAAATATAGAAAAAAATCCTAGGTTTATATTTTAGGAACTGTAAGACTAAACCCCCATGGCCGCGCCATTGAAACGGTGAAAAATACGTTATTGCCGATATCTCGCTGAAGAAGCATCGCAGAGGTCTGAAGTTTTTTGTAAGACCTAGATTTGAATTTGTCAAAACTTGTAAAAAATCACAAAAAAATCCTAGGTTTATATTTCAGGAGTTGTAGTACGGTATCGCTTATTACCTTCAAAACGTTCTGAATGTTTGGTTAGGATGACCATGACTTATTGCTTACAGAAAACTTTCCGCCTACTGCATTAGAAATTACGCTGCCTCCGTATCCAAGTACTTACGAACAGAATGCGGAACTACCTAATTAATTAAACAATAAGCCAAGTAGGGAGATATCTTTGAAGCTCTGCTCAAGTCTTAATTTAACAAAGTCGATTTCTTCTTGGTAATTCAAAATGCGTAATAAAATTTCAGCGAAATTTAATTTGTACGTATCTTCGAAACGTACATAATTATGTGATATATACGTCATTAGGTATAATATGAGAACAAGTAAATAATACTTCTTTGTTGGTACACACACATCATTTTTTATGTGTTTCACCAATCGTATAATGATGTCAAATTGAGATCATTTAATAATCATGTTATTATATCTCATCATGCAAAAACGTTTGATCTTTGATACTGAAATTATAACATTCATGCCATTAAACGGTTCACAGGGGTGAAACATTATTGTTTATTGTTTGAAGGCTGAGCCATTAGCTGTTATAATGCTTCCCAGTAATTGTCCTATATCGTATAAAGAATTGAATATTTTTACAACATCGCTTTCATAAATAATAGTGGTTTTGAAGTGATAATAGGCGAGACGACAAAAATATCTAATTAGTCCGTCAGATAGATTACCAAAAAATATTGGACAGATATTTTTTCTTTTGTTACGAAATGACGAAATTATGACGCATTTAAAATTCTCAATACGTCACGCCTTGGTATTATTTTTAGCTAGTTCTGACGAGTTTTGATACGTTTTATCTTTGTCAATATTCATTGAATTACAAAAACAAAAAATATGTGTCCATTATTTTCCAATACTCTAACTGACGGGCCAAATAGATTTGCAATGTTTTGATATTGTCGTCATGCCTATTATCATGATATCAAATAAAATAATTATCTTGATAATTATTTATTTTATATTTATTTATTTTATCGGAGGAGCAATGGGCAAAAATTACCACTCAGTGGATACCAAGTAGCAGGAAACGACAACGCGGCAGGCCCAGAAGGAGATGGCGGGATGAGCAAGACTCTTTCGCAAAGGATTGTGGAAGGAGGGAATAGGCCTTTGCCCTGCAGTGGGACAATATAGGCTTATAATAATATAATAATTTCGAACACTGAATGATAGCAGTCTTTTAGTATAAAAAAAATCCACTTTAATATAACATCGCATCATACCATCGAATTTGCTTTATACGCTTCATAGTAGATAGTTACACCCATATTTTGTCATTTGCGTTTAAGTCAGTCCGTCGGCAGTGTGTCCCAGCAGTGGGAACTTTATAAGCTGATTATGCTTATGCGCTTAAGTCTCATGAAGGCAACCCTATTGTCCTAAACCAGTCACAGATCCAAATACCAGGCAGCTACAGAACTTCCTGATGGAAAGACCTAATACCTGTTTATCCGAACCGGAAATTTAATGCATGACCTCATCTGGGTCCACCAGGCACGCCCATAATCCCCGATGGGTTAGGCAGAGGTGATGTACACCCACATTTCGTCAGTTATGCAAATCCTGATTAACAAGAAGAATTTCGCCAGTTAATTTTGCCGCCGGCACAAATTCAGACTCCGTGGCCGCTACTGATAAATTCCTGGTGGAAACACCCCATAATACTTTGCCCGACCTGGGAATCGAACCCAGGACCTCATCCATCAGTTGTTGTCGGTTTTCGTCCGTCAGATAAACGAGGCAAGCCTTACATTACTTACTCAAACAAAAAACAGACAAACAGACAACAAACAGTATTGGAAAAATAAACCTAATAAATCAGCAGTCGGATCTTATTGAACAGGCATAAGAAATATATCGTAATAAAATAAAGCCCAATTTACATCTGGAAAATAGATTAGTCGAAAGAAATACGATATCCCCGCTAGATGGAGACAAAAGCACTTAGTTTCAGTCCTGGTTTTAAAGGATCTACACATAGGGTACTTCTGTTGAGATTCTAATGTAGCATAATATAATATACCTCCCTACATTTTGAGTTTAACAAATAAAAGATCTGTTCCGCCAAAGTGTTTCGTATTATTTTTTGTGGGTTACCCAATATGCATATTAAATTAGAAACCTGTTAAATAAATCTCATAAACGAAATAGCTTCTGAGATTGAAGAAAATAATATAATTGGTACATTTCAAGAGATGCAAGTTTTATTTAGGAAAATACCAATTAACCCTTTTCTTGGCAAAAAAAAAAACTTAAATTACCGGTATTTTTTCAAATAATCTCTTTTTATGTGAACGTAGGTTGCAGGGAAAAATAATAATAAAAAAAAAACAAGTTTTATTTCCAGAGATACCTTCCGTATCCCGTGAGATACATTGCCTTGTTCGTAAGGAATAACTATCTCAGGCGAATGTATCTCACGAGACACACTGCCAAAAAGAGGTAATAATACAAATGGTTTAAAAAATAATAACTTTTAATCAATTAGATCACTTAATTGTACTAAACAAGAAATTACTGGTGGCGAAAACTACAAAAACAATTTCTACCAGGTATTAATCACAATCTGACTCCACACTTAGTACATGAGACAGTGGTTTGCCCTTTGGTACATGCTTTGCACCTGCCCTTTGTCCCAAAAGTCGCGAAATGGCCAAGTTGGTCACTGCAAATTTCTGTTGCTGGTCTTGGAGCAACCGGCGCCTTTATTGGTCCCTTCACATTGTCGGTGTGCTTCGTGGTAGTTCTGTGGCGTAACAATAAGTTTTTGGCAATGTTGTACTTGAATTGTTTCAAACTCATTATTTTTCCATGACCGATATTTCTCGGGTACAATATGCATATCATATATCATAGGATTTATATACAATATATGTATATATCCTTAAGACATGCCTCTTCTTGAAAATCATTATGGGCTATTTCTGCTCGATGACGGAATTGTTGTCTAGTCCATCGAAAATTGAGAGGTTGCACTTTTACTCTCGCTTTTACAATCTTGGTCTAATTGCTCTGGAGCGTGTTGACGTTAAAGGAGTCCTTGGAGACTGTGGAACTGTCGGAGTTGGAGCTTACTATGGAATCGCTACAGATTGTGCCAAATTTTGCGCAGCTAGTGGAGTAAGTGGAGACACTATCAATGGTGACTCAGTGACTGTTTCTTGGACATCAATTATTTCATCGTTGGATAGCAGGTTGAGATTTTCCATTGACGATGGCAGTGAAGGCACTGGAGATGAATCTTCGTCTGTCCTATGTCCAATAGGATACTGCCTGATTTCATTTTCAGACTCCATCGATGAATCGTCATTCGATGATTTTCTGTCCGATTCTGGGATAAGCGCACAAAGCTTTCTGCCTCTTGTAAAGGATGGTTGTACTCCGCCCTAAGAAAAACATTCTCAATTAACCCTCCATGCAAACCGAAAACTAAAATAAACACACATTCCATAAAAACCCAGAAACCCACAACCAGATCTCAAAGACGAAAGCATACAGAATAAAAATAGTTTTAGAGGCCATGAATAAAAATCGTTTTTTTCTCGACCGGGAATCGAACCCAGAACCTTTTATGGTTTAGCTTAGCACCATCACCACTACGCCACCATCAAATCAATGACATCAAGCCATAAAAATAAAAATACTACAAACGTGGTAGTGTGCACTACAGGATACATTCCACCAAAACATACAAAACCAGTAAACACGGCAGTGTGCACTGTGAGATACATAACGATTTGGCTTTAGTTTACTAAACCAAATATACAATTTTGCGTCAAAATTAACTTAATTGACACGTATACACTAATGTACTTTATCGTGAAATGCACAATTATTACATTATTGACTAAAACAAAATATAAAATATAAATTTTCTTACCTTTTTCGGCGGGATTGCTTTGAGTCGGTTCATCATTTTGAATGTGAATGAAAAACGGTTATGTCAAACTGACATGGCATGATGTAGATGCGTTCAGAAACAGTTACTTTCTTAGATAGTAGAAACGAACGTTTCACGAAATAATATTTTTCTTGGTTTGATTTTTCAAAGTCGACTGTATCTGACAGTGCACTCCGTCAAGAAAAGGGTTAAAAAAGAAACATTTTTTTGGCCAGAGCTTTTGTTTAATCGGGCTCTGGAGTGACGGCCAACGGTGGATTGGAATTGTACGCGTTGATTGATAGATTGAAAGGACAGACACTGGAGAGGTGGACAGGGAGAGGAAACAACGACAGATGGGACACAATGAGACACAATAAGTACAGCATCACTCAAGTGTAACGCCCGGAAGAGCTTTTACTTCCTTCGGTTCGATTATAAGATCCCCTTTATTTATTTAGGAGGAAAAGACAATAAGTATACTGTTGCCTTGTTTAGACTTAAAATATAACTAGAACTAGACAAGGAGCTGTTCGATGTGTAATTTATCGTCAGACTGAACAACTTAATACAGTTTTACAAGAATTGTGAAAGTTGCGATTCATCGTGAACTAATAGGAACACTACACCACAGATATCCTGTAGATAGCCGGATATTGAGTTACTTCTCAGTTCTAACGAGCGCACAAACTTACCTAGCGAAATTTACCTCACGAACTTTGCGGGGATTTTCAAGTAATCTTGCTACTTATCCTGCCTACGTGTTGACGACACGTAAAAATTCCCACAGGGTAGGTATATTTTATTAAACCCGACTGCTACTATTCACGGGATGTTTGGATGTTTCAAGAGCATGTAAAAGTTTTTTTAATGCCTTTGTAATTTGCATTTAAATGTAAACGTGCAGAAAGTTGTGTCCTTCAAATTCACAAATTTCACGTCCTTTTACTGATTCCAAAAACAGAATTTCCATAAACTTATAAGCTTTAAAATTAGGATTACCATCACGTGTTTTTACGACGTTGAGTATTTTTTGTCTGAAGAACATTCTAAAGAATTAATATATGCCAAAAGAATATTTCGGCCATAAAAAGTCTATTACTCGACTAAAGTGCCGGATATAGTTGTACCTCAGTGTCGTTTACGCGCCACCGGAGTTAGGCTAGATTTAGATACCGTATATAAATTGCAATATTCTCTCATGAGATCATAGACTCATGTGTCGCAATATTTTTGTACTGCTTGCCGTAGGGGTAAAATGAGCAACGATATACTTTCCTAAAATTAAAAGAGAAGTTTGGTATTCTGAATCCTTTGCGTTAAATATCTTATCGTGGCTCAATGAATATGTAAATAGAATAGAATATATTTATTTGTGTAAAAACATGGTACATTAAGGTCTTATCGTAGTAGTAATAGCTCAATGGGTCTTATAAATAGGGTTGTGAACTTACATGTTTCGCCATAGAATGGCATACAAATATTAGAACATCTTAAAAGTATAATTTGAATACAACATCAATAGGCAAGACGACAAAAAATAAATCTTATTAGTCCGTCAGATACTTTTCCAAAAAATATTGGACACACATTTTTTCTTTTGTTACGTAAACCAAAATTTACGAAGATATGACGCTTTTAAAATTCTCAATACGTCACGCCTAGGTAAATTTTTAGCTAGTTCTCATGTCACGAGCCCCCACTCCCGAGTTTTGATGCGTTTTATCATTGTCAACATTCATTGAATTACAAAAACAAAAAATATGTGTCCATTATTTACCAGTACTTTATCTGACGGACTAAATAGATTTGCAATTTTTAGGGTTCCGTACCCAAAGGGTAAAAACGGAACCCTATTACTAAGACTTCGCTGTCTGTCCGTCTGTCCGTCTGTCCGTCTGTCTGTCACCAGGCTGTATCTCATGAACCGTGACAGCTAGACAGTTGAAATTTTCACAGATGATGTATTTCGGTTGCCGCTATAACAACAAATACTAAAAACAGAATAAAAATAATATTTAAGGGGGCTCCCATACAACAAACGTGATTTCATTCCGCGTTCGGCAGCCGTTGCGCATACACGTGTGCCCTGCCCCGTACCGCGCTCTCCCGCTCGCGCCAAGCGAGCCGCACGCGAAGCCCGACTCCGTCTAGAGCGCCGCAGTGCTACGCCGTAGCACTGCCGCTCTCGCCGCGTAGGCACCTGGCCCCGCCCACCGCCCACTCGTAGCGCCGCTACGGTAAGTGCTCACGCACTCGCCTACGCGCAGCTACGCCGTAGCAAACCGGCTACGGTTGCTACGCATCCGTAGTCGGCCTTCTACGCTCGCGTTCTCGTTGTGTTTTTTGACTCCTTACGAGTAAAAACCATCTGTTTTTTCGGTTGGTACTTGGGGGAAACCTTACGGTGCCAACGAACCCAAGTGGGTGGTGACCCAGCACACCCGCCGACCCCCTTCAGGGGAAGGCAGTTAGTTGGAGGGGCTCCGATTGCGGCCTTGGGGGCTTCCCTAGTCGCGGTCTGGAAGCATATTAACCCCCGCTTGTCCACAGTTTGCACCCGGGACGTCTGGGTGTGTCTACCCCAGCGGCCCGGATCGGTCGCAAGACCCATAGGGCCCTGCCGCACATTGAGATTGGCGGCAGGTATACAAGCTTAGGGCTCACAATAGTACACACCCCCCTGTGACACCGACAGGGAGCGTACACACCCCCGGGCATCCCACCTGGGGGAACTAGGACTAGATAGTAGTCTCCGTTAGACCCCTCCGGTCATTCAGACAGCTGTGTAGCTGGCGAGTTTGTTTGTGTTTTTCTTCTCGCCAGTGAAGCACTAGGAAAAACATAGGGTTGGGCTCCTTTGGGGAACTGTCTGCCCGGGGTGTTCACGTCTCACGTGTCGCCTCGGGACTAGGTCTTAGGCTTAGTTAGGCTTTTAACCTCTATTAGGTCCCCCTGTACTCCGTACATTTTTCTGCCCCCTACCCCTGCTTTCTCAGCCACCATGGCTGACGAAGGCAAGAAAATACTCGACCACTTGGTCTGCAAGCTCCTCAAGACCTTGCTTGAGGAGGAAACCCCGTCATCCGGGAAATACGAGGGCATACTAGCCCAGATTCGTCTCCGATGGAGTGGCTTCGTTCCCGAGGCCCCATCATCTCTCGCAACGTTCACTGAATTCAGTGATGCGTTAGAGTCCCCCCTCTCACCCATACTCATGCCGCCTCTTACTGAGGCATCAACCCACCTCGAGGAGGAAACTCCCTCCAACCCACCCCAAGACTCTGAGATGGAAATCCACATCTCGGACGATGAATCCGTGGCGACCTCCGCCTCTGAATCTACCCCCACCTCGTCCTCTGAAGACGACTATTTGGTCGTCGGAAAGGGAAAGAGGAAGAAGGGAAAGTCCTCTTCGTCGTCGGTCGTTAAGGCCAAAAAAATCAATCCCACGCCATTGGAGGAGGATGCTGGCCCTTCTCTTAGCCGCCCCCCCACCCCCATGGCCATAACCACCCCGGCTATTGCCTCACAGACAACCTCCCAGGTTGCCCCATCGGACTCTCCCCAGAGTGGCCCTCCGAGCCCTATGGCTACAGCCACCCAGGCTGCCCCGCCCAAATACGCCCGTCCCCCCCCCGTTTTCATACATGACAAGGGGAGATGGACAGAGGTGTCGAGAGCATGTAATGAACGCTCGATTCATTACACCAGTGCCCGTGCTGTTGAGCAGGGCATTAAAGTCAGCGTACCAACGCCTAACGACTACCGAGAGCTAACAAAGCTCCTTCGCTCCAAGAGCATCTTCTACCACACCCACACCCCTCGTGAGAACATTCCAACCAGGGTTGTTATTAAAAACGTCCCGGTTGAAATCTCCCCTGAGGAGATTCTCAGTGACCTTCAGTCACAGAACATCCCCGTCTCAGAGGTGCACCGTATGCACCGCAAAGTTGGCGGCCGCACAAGTTCGGAATCATACAATATGGTTCTAGTCGTATGCGACCCCGTGGATGGGCACCACCCCATCCACCAAGTTAATAAGATATGCGGACTCTCGGGAATCCGCATTGAAAAACCCCACAAAAGTGGCGTTATGTCCCAGTGCCATAACTGCCAACTTTATGGCCACGCCCAACGCAACTGTTTCGGGAAACCGCGTTGCGTTAAGTGTCTGGGAGACCACGGCACTGCCGACTGCACCCGTCCCAAAGACCGCACACTCTGCACGGAGCCTCCCAGCTGCGTGCTGTGTGGCGAGTCTGGGCATCCCGCAAATTACCGCGGGTGCCCTAAGGCCCCCAAATCCTCAGCCCCAAAACTGACCAATCGTGCTAGAAACACGCAAATGAGAGAGTGCCCTTCTCTAGTTGAGAAACTCCCCACCTCTCTCAGCCCTCAGCGTCCCAGCCCTTGGAACGCATTGAACCATCAAGCCCACTTCCCGGCTTTGAGGCCCACTCAATCGCCGCTCTCCCAGCCCATCCCACCTCTGATGGCTTCGGCAGTCACGCCTCCCCCTCCCCCCAGACCGATCATTAAAGCGACCGCGCCCTCAGCGCCTCGACCCCCCCTTCAACACACTGCCCCAGCGCCCTCAGCGCCCCGTCCCACAGCGCCCTCAGCGCCCCGTCCTTCAGCGCCCCGTCCTCCAGCGCCCTCAGCGCCCCGTCCTCCAGCGCCCTTAGCGCCCCATCACCCAACCAAAGTGCACCAAGCACCATACACCTTCTCGGCCCCCCCCCCTTTCCCTATGACAAACAACACTCCAGCGCTAGACCCATTTGACCCCTTCAGGGTTATCTCTAGCACCTTTGCAGTCTTCCACTCCCCAAGAGGGCATCAAATGGCGAGAGACATAATCGCCTGCAAGGGCGACTTCTTCGCCTTGCTCCAAGTATACAACGCGTACCCGGATGTTACGCAATCCCTTCATAACCTCCCCCATAACAGGAATCCATAGAGCTCCTCCCCCCTTGTAGATTCAAACCGAAATCCCTAAAAATAGGGACCTTCAACGCCGAAGGCCTGAATGGCCAACGTGATGAGATCGCCACTTTCCTCCGCGACCATCAACTAGACATCCTCCTAGTCCAAGAGACCTTCTTCAAACCCCACCAGCGAGACCCTAAAATTGCCAACTACAGGTTAGTACGCAATGACAGGACTCGCTGTCACAAGGGAGGTACTCTCATCTACTATAAATCTAGTCTGTACTGCATCCCCTTAGACCCCCCTACCCTCTCCAACTTCGAAGTCTCTGTCTGTCGGCTGGGCATGACAGGTCATCTACCTATTACGATTATCTCGGCGTACCTTCCGCCTCCTAACTCCAACACCGATTCTGTGGCGATTAACGCCTCCATCAAGGATGACCTCACTACCCTACTCAACCTAAGTGACTCCGTCCTTCTGGCGGGGGATCTTAATGCAAAGCACCCCGCATGGAATAGCCGCTTGTCCAATACCAGAGGTAATGTCCTCTACAACCTCTGCTCGTCCCTCGATTTTGATGTCATCGCTCCGATGCATCCCACACATTTTCCAAATAACCCTAATCACACCCCCGATGTGCTAGACGTCGCGCTTCTGAAGAATGTAAACTTGCGATTACATTCTATGGAAACGATCGATGAGCTCAATTCGGATCACAGACCTGTGATTATAGAATTTGCCCCCAGATACGGTCCTTCTGACCCCTCTCAACCCCCCCCCACCAAAGTGATCACGGACTGGGGGAAAGTAAGCGAATTGCTGAAATCCACCGAGTCCCCTCACTTAGATCAAATCCCCGACAACATTGTAACCGTAGCCGACACGGAGGCCGCGATCGGCTTGTTCACTGGCCACGTTCAGTCAATCCTGAGCGAATGCTCAAGGGAGGTTCCGGCGGAGGATCACCTCCGCTGGAAACTTCCGGATGACGTACGTGAACTGGTGACCGAGAAGAACGCGGCTATCCGTGCTTACAGAGCCTTCCCTTGTGCCAATAACAAAGTTTTTATGCGTCGCTTACAACGCAGATGCGTCAAAAAACTGCGTGAAGAACAATGGGACAAGATGCTCGACGATCTAGAACCGACCCATCAGGCCTTCTGGAACCTGCAGAGGAAACTCCGCTCCTCTGAGGTCACTCCCATGCCCCCTCTCATTAACCCTGATCAGAGTGTCGCCTTCGACGACGACGATAAAGCCGAATGTCTGGCCGACAGTTTAGAGTCTCAATGCTCCCCCAGCACCCAGCCAGTAGACCAAGCTCACCTTGCTAAGGTGGATGCTGAAGTCGAACGCCGGGCCTCCTTACCCCCTGTCGAAGACCCTGATGACCCACTACCCCCAGTCACTCCAGACGAGGTAGAGGACATCATAAAAGGTCTCAAACCTAGGAAAGCCCCTGGCTCTGACAGAATCACCAACAAGGTGTTCAAACTTTTCTCCCCCGCCCTCATAGTATTACTAACCGCTATCTTCAATAGCGCCATGTCCAATAATATTTTCCCTCAGTCGTGGAAACAGGCTACCGTTATTGGTATTCCCAAACCGGGCAAGCCTAAATCTTCCCCGAGCAGCTACCGCCCCATTAGTCTTCTCAATGTCATAGGCAAAATCTACGAGAGGCTTATTTATAAGCGTCTCAAGGACTACGCCGAGGCAAAGAGCTTAATTCCGAAAGAGCAGTTTGGATTTAGATCCCAACACTCTTGTGTCCAACAAGTGCACCGCATTGTAGAACACATCAGCGACCGCTTCCAGCGAAGCATGATGACCGGTGCCTTGTTCTTCGATATTGCTAAAGCATTCGACAAAGTTTGGCACAACGGGCTGATATACAAGCTGTATCGGCTCGGTGTGCCAGATCGTCTAGTTCTCATCCTCCGAGACTTTTTGTCGAATCGCACCTTCCAGTACCGCATCGAGGGTGCGCTTTCCGCCCCTCATCCGATTCGCGCCGGTGTCCCTCAGGGCTCGGTGCTATCCCCGTTAATCTTCACGCTGTTCACTAGCGACATCCCAAAGAGCAATACAGCCCAGTTAGCTCTTTTTGCTGACGACACGGCCATTTATTGCTCTGGAAGGAATCCCTCAAAAATCGCCAGCACCCTCCAAACCTCCGCAAACGCCTTAGGCGATTGGTTCCGGAGATGGAGAATAGAAGTCAATCCCGACAAGAGCCTGGCGGTACTTTTCACCAGGCCCCACCGCACTGTTCCCCCGAACCCTAGTCCGATCACCATGTTTGACAAGCCGATCCCTTGGGAGACGCAAGCCAAATACTTGGGGGTCATCTTAGACCAACGCCTAAACTTTCGAGAGCACATAATGACGGTACGCTCGCGTGCCGCCTTCGCTCTTGGTAGGCTCCACTATGTGCTGAATGCACGCAGCAAATTGTCACTTAAGTGCAAATTGCGTATCTACACCGCGTGCATTCGGCCTATCATGACATACGCGTGCCCCGTGTTCGCGCACTCAAAACCCTACCTAATCCACAGGATGCAGACCCTACAAAACCGTTTTCTCCGAAGGGCTACGGGCTCACCGTGGTACCTTAGAAACGAGCAACTTCACGTAGATCTTAAAATCCCAACCATTCAACAGTTCATGAAACGTCTTTCTAAGAGTTTCTTTGATAAGGCCGAGAAGCATACCAACCCCTTGATCTATTCAGCCGCCCATTATGCCCCATCTAAAATCTCCAAGATTCGCCGCCCCAGGCATACATTACTCATTCCCGATGACCCCACCACCCTCATTCAAGAAAGCTGTAGGGAAAGTAGCACTCTACGTAAAAACAAACACAGATACAAACCGCGAACTCGAAACCGACCCCGCCACCGTGACGTACCGCGAGCGCGACCCCCCTGTAACATCACCGACCGACCCTTGCTCGACGAGCCAGCCCGCGCCGCTGAGCATGTAGCTTCAAATTCCCAAAATAATAATCCGACCCAGCCACCCTTACTGCCCTCCCTCAATGACTCACTAAGCCGAGGCCCGAACTCCACAGGGAGTGCCCTTAGTGTTGTTCATTTAATTAAAAATCCTAGCTTGTAAGCCCTGGCTGGGGGCCTTAAAGTAATTTTTGGCCACCACAGGATAGTCCGGTTAAGCAGTTTGACAACCTTAACGTGTTGTGTCTGCGAGTGGTCCCATCTAAAAAAAAAAAAAAAAAAAAAAAAAAAAAAAAAAAAAAAAAAAAAAAAACAAACGTGATTTTTTTGCCGTTTTGTCTATTGTATAGATAATGGTACGGAACCCTTCGTGCGCGAGTCCGACTCGCACTTGGCCGGTTTTTTGATACTATCGTCATGCCTATTATTGCAGATTAATGTTAATATTATATGTCTAGGTAATAAGAATAACACTTACAATTCAGGATTCGTATCTTTTCGAAATCTTAACAATAATAGACTCTTTAATTAAAGAAAAATGTATAAAATATAACAACTTAAAATACTTTTCATTACTCATACTCGGAAAGTTGGTCTGAAGTTGCCTGAAGAGCGGGTTGAAAGTAATACTTTTCAGCCCTAGGGAGAATCGTTTTCAACTGACATCAGCTGTCAAATTATTAAAAAATTGGTTGCCTGTAAAGTCGGTATACGGGCAAAAGTTTTACGTGACAACGACTTTGAGTGGTAAAATAAACTTTTTATGTCTGTCTCTCTCGCTCTTAGGCGGGACGCGTGCCTCTCATTCGGTCTCATTGTGAGCGCATAACGTGAGCGGAGCGTTACCCAGTTTCTTAAAGTGTCACCCGGCAAACCAATTTATAAGACGTTGTCACGTCAAAAAAATCTTGAACCATGTTCCAACTTTCTATACAGCCACAATGTAAAATTGAAATAACATAAAGTAAATATTAATTAAAGAATATGTCGGGTTTGTCAGGAATTTATTTAGCTAGGGTCGAGCATTTTGTGGGCAGAAGCCGGGTTTCGCGCTTTGAAAACACACTGGATGCGATACACTATTTTATTCCACATTGCACGGTTCGGCTTGGTAGTTTCCATGGAGAAGAACCGGCAAGAAACTCCATGGTTACTATTTTCAAACAGATACACTGAGACTAACAAATTACTTGACATTACACTTTGACACATTAACTCTGGGCACAATGCATCGGGTACAGTTTCAAGACTTCTTAACTCCGCTGCTATCAGACAGAGAATGTCCACCTCGCTGCGAGGTGTTAACATCAGGACTCTGTAAAAGCCGCCATGGTGGGATAGACCGGTAAGTAGGTCGCGTGATGTTCACACTGGCGCGCTTTCGATCCATTCGCCCGTCCGTACTCATGACCGGATCCGACAAATATATAATTTTTAAATAACTTTATTATAGTTTAGTTTCAACTATTTCTTTTAAAATAACAGATTTGTGTATGTTTTTCGAGAGTATGTATGTATGTATAATTGTTTGGCACACTCTGTGGCCTGAACGGCTCGATGGATTTTAGCTTGAGAGGTGTCGTTAGATTCGTATTTTTTGTGAGAGTGCCACTGGGTTATCAAAATAAAATAAAATAAAAAAATGGCGGATTTTCGCGCCAAATTCAAATGTTTGGCACGCTCTGCAGCCTGAACGGCTCGAGAAAAGGCTCATCATGCGAATTTTAAAATGGTATATCTAAGTAACTAAAAAGTGTAAAATAAAAAAAAACAAATTAAAAAATTACAAAACCCGACTGCGTAAAAATAACCATTAAATAATCTAGACTAAAATCATGACATCCAATGTGGGTCCCGACTGTTGCAGTCAATATGTCCTGTGTCCTGAACTTGTTTTATTCTTTTCAGTTTTTATTTAAAGTTATTAGATATTTTTACGCAGTCGGGTTTTTTATTTTTTTTTTTTTACTTTCCTTGTATTCGTAATGAAAAGCACAGTGTCTATCTTGGGTTAGATACTTATTTAGTCCCTCAAACTATTAGCGCCCTCGCTGCGCTCGGGCACCAAACCCCGTCTCGGGACTAAATAAGTTACTTTCACCCCTAGGGTAACAATATACTATTGTTGAACTCAGTAGCCATATCTATCGGTTAGGTACTTTTTTTTTTCAAGAAATTCTTAAAAAACAATAATTGTCAATAAGCCATATAGGTAATTGTGATTTAAAATATTTTAAAGGACAGTTAAACACAAAAATAACTATTATTAAGACCTATGTTGGGAGACTAAACCGTTACGTGAAAGCTTGCTCCTGACTCAATTGATTTCAGTTGGCTGAATTGGCACGACCTTTATTCAATTTTTGCGTAATTTATGAAAGGTTGTGGCTGAAGCTGTAGATTTTAAGGTTTAGTGGACTCATGGTAAACGTCTAGATAACAAATCAGGTAAAAGCTTTAAGCTTTTTTAATTTCAATAAGCAACAACAGAAGCAAAAATAATCCAATCGATTCTAAATGGGGAAGGAAACTTTGGAACTAATGGCACTAGCTTAGCTGGTTCCCAACATCGTCATTGGTTGAAAATGTGTTAATGTCATTTTATATTTCAAAATAGCTTGACTTCATTGGTCAGGGTGAGACCAGCTATGATGGCGCCATCTGAGATTTACTTTGCCTTCGCCACCCCAATAATGAAAACAACTGTCAGGTTAACGCAAGGTTAATCTCATGTCTCTGAACCAATAAGCCAATAGCAAACATGAATGGGGACAAAGTGCTAATTGCTATTAGAGGAAGAACGGAACTAATTACCAGCTTCAAACGGGAAGTTTTGTTCTTACTTAAGTACGTTCTACGTACGGGATCCTACGTACGCACGCAATAACGGTTTATTAAAAAGTTAGCTTTTGCCTGCGGCTTCACCCGTGTAAAAGACGAAAATCAACCCACGAGACCGAATGGCCGGAATAAAAGTATCAAACCCAGGTCATGCCATAAATTGACATCCATGAAAGTATGACAAACAAACAAACTCACCTTCACATTTATCGTATTAGCTAGTCTTAGGGCCTTATCATACTAGCGGATTGCCAGCGTCTTGAAAGCGGAGCGGGCGTGCAACGTTAGGCTGCAAAGCCTAGCGTTGAAAATTAAGTTTACGTTGCGCAGCGAATTCATTGCGCATGCGCTGTGTGTCCGTTGAACGCCCGTAACGTGTTCGTTGCGCGCCTGCTCCGCTTTCAAGACGCTCGCAATCCGCTAGTATAAAGCCCATAGCCTGATTACACCTACCGAGTAGAGTGGCGAGACAGTGCCCTCGGCCGAGCGCTCGGTATTTGTAAACACATAGCCGAATGCTCGGCCGAGCACTCGGCCTAGCGACAGGTCGAGACAGCCACTCGGACCCCATTCTATTTACTAGGCCGAGTACCCACCCTCCCGCTTCTCCGCGCTGTCTCGCTCGCTCACTCGGTGAATCTGAACACCGGCATTTCGGTCACTCGACAACTACTCGCCACTCGGTCAGTACAGCTCATTTTTCCCGCAAATTTTGCTCTCATGTTTATTATACTGGAATTCAAAAACGTACGCAATGTCTGTGAAATGGGATTTTGATACCACATTAAAATGTATACAAATACAACTGAAACTGCATCCCTGTATCATTTCTCGTCGAGAGATTATAAAAACAAGCAAAAACGTGATGCAGCTTATACATAGATTATCGAAGAAATGAATATTTCTGGTTTTGGTGTTCAAGAAGCAAAAAATAAAATTAAAAACCTTAGGTCCAAGAAACTAAAAAAGTACAAGATTCCAAAAAGTCTGGAGCGGGTCTCAATAATGTATATACATATTTCAAATATTAAGTAGTTACATGAGATGGAGGAGGTTTACGAAAAAGATTTAAATAAACAAGTGCATGAAAATGTGGGTCTTTCTAAAATGGATCTTTCTAAAATCCATGACCTCGCCAAATGCGAGATTTCTCTTGTGCCAACAATTCTGTCAGTTCCTGGCAGCAAAGGTATATGCAACCTGATTGATTTTCTTATCATTTTTTTCGATACATTGCGTCTGTACTGTCCGGTAAACTAAACCAAACTAAACTGACTCACTGTCTCGTCACAATTTCAAAAATACGTGTGAACAGCTACTCGGTCGCATCACTGTCTCGGCCGAGAAGACTTTTACTGTCTCGCCACTCTACTCGGTAGGTGTAATCAGGCTATTATTAGGGCTCATTTAAGGAGACGCGGTGCGTCACGCGTCGCGTATGCTTTTATGTGTAGCGGTGCGTTGCATGTTTTTTTTTCGTTTAGGGAGAGGCAACGCGCATGCAGAGGGTCTCATTGCACAGACGCAAACACAAACATATGCCAATGAATGTTTGGTTTACGAAGACGCAGGGCGTGACGGCGCCGCGTGCTCTCCGCGGTGGGCGACGTTTCATACGCCGCTTCTCAGTGAACGGAGTAATGCAGGAAACCGGCTAGCCGTAACGCAGCTGTTACCGCAGCAATAAACGCCGTGTGTGACGCGGCGATGTCATTATCCGCACGTAACGCTGCATTTCAAATAAACGCGCATAAAATCGCGTCTCCGTTAAAGGTTTTTAAACATCGCCATATTATTATATTTGAACTTACTGCGGGCCGCGCCGCAAAACGTGACGCGCGACGTGTCACGTCTCCGTAAAAGCGCCCTTATAGTTCGTATTTATAAGTCATCCATTTATTGTATATCGTTTTATTGTCCGCAACTCCAGGTAAAAGCACGTATTTTTCGTACGAATACTCCTTTATTTTCTTGAACTAGCTATCGTTCAAACCAGTTTTACAAACTGTTTATTGCCCTGGCTGGCATATTTGACCTTGCCCATTGACTGTGAAATAGGCAATCTACTGAATTTCCTTCTGAAATTAAACCGATTTTGACTTAAAACGAAACTTTTATTCGTGTTCAAGAACAATTTTCTTCCGAAATATGAATACACAAAGGCAAGGATTTAATACTCTATTAAGAAATAATATTGTGCGTCGACCACAGTTTGAACATTATGATTAAATAGACCGGAAACGTAGATTTCAATTGCGGTCCATAATTTTCATTATTCACGCGATATGAACACTGAAAACAATAAATCAGTTAAACACAGATTAACAACACAAAATCATTAGTAATTACATGACAAAGTTTAATTAACGTAAAGCATAGATACCTACCAACTTTCTTATCTCGTGAAATGTACTAACTAACATGAGATTATTAAGTGGTACTAACTTACTCAAGCCATATCTTTATGTCCCTTCAAACAACTGTAATATTATACATGGTGTAAGTAAGGGACGTCATCACAAACATTATGTACCAAGGATTAAGTTCATGATTGGCACTGGCAGGTCCAAATATATGAAAATATTCGTTGATTATTAAAACAGAAACATACGTGGTCCATACAAAATGTACTCAATCATAAACACCCAACAAACACCTGTTTTGGGTAACAAATGTTTTTTTTAGTTTGCGCGCTCGGCTCCTTACATGCACCCATTGTAAGCAGACGTTTAAGCGCTTAATTAGCGAAATGTGAACAAACCCTAAATGTTTAATTAACGGCAAAACACTGTTTGCTTTGTGACTGTATATAAAGGCTGGGCTCATTTGGGTGTCTTTTGCTACTTGTAATTATGACGTTTAAAAGTAATAATTTTCAGTCTGAGTTTGAAATAAACGAGGTGCAACCCTATAAGAATGTTATTATAAGTAGAAATAGGTACGCTGTAAGCAAGATTGTTTTAGATTATTATTTTAACATACACGCCGTCTTGGCGTATTAATTCGCTTCCGGGTCTAATAATACACGTGAATATTTAACAAAGGGCAGCTACCAAGTATAATACTAATATCATAAATTCGAAAGTAACTCTGTTTGTTACCTTTCACGACTAAACGGCTGAACGGATCGTAATGAAATTTAGCAAGGAGATAGATTATATTTTGATGAAGGACATAGGCTATCTTTTCTTATATTTCACACGTACACATCAAAATTTCCCGTGAACGAAGTCGCGGGCATCAGCTAGACTACATCTACACTAATATTATAAAGAGGAATGATTTGTATTTTGTATGTTTGTAACTTAGAATAAACTCAAAAACTACTGGACCGATTTCAATCATTCTTTAATTTTTAGAATTCTACTTTATCCCTGAGTAACATAGTCTACATCAGTGGCGAAGAGTGAAAATTGAGTCAGGGGAAGCCGAAGAAAAAAAACGTGAATAGGTAGATTTTTAATTTTTTTTTAGTTTTTTTTATGTACATTTTGACCTCATTTTCGTTATCAGTGACTCCAAAAACCTCGAAAATGATACCCTTGAAGAAAAAACCGAAAATTTTCGTCGGCGCCATCTTGGATTTTCATTTTGATCTCATTTTCATTATCAGCAACCCCAAAAACCACGAAAACGACACCCATGTCGGCGCCATCTTGGATTGTCATTTTCACCTAATATAAAAAAAGTGATTTTATCCTAGATGTAAATAAGTCAACAAAATAAGTACTATAATTTAGTGTACCAAATCGACATTCGACATTATATTCTATCTCGTTCTCCCATACATAGGTACTTTATTTTTCTGCCCCTGTCGTAACTCGATAATCTTCGGCTTAATAAAACCTAGCTCCCTACAAAACAAAATAATGTCATCAAGCATTGAACGATTTCTGATTCTATACGAAATTCAACGAGCGATAACGATATTTTCCCATCTCGCTCACGCGCACGCATTTTCTATTACTTTCTCTATGAATAACTCGGTTTGCGTCGGCTTACCAGAGTCCTAATATAGGCGGGCTGGCTAGTGACGTCATGACGTTTATTTTGCAAATAAAGTAGCTGCCAAAAAGCCGATAGTGCCTGCGAGTTATTTTATAGCAATGTTGTTGAACAGCAATTTTTTGTTGATTGAGTACGAGTAGGCGTTTCGTGATGCTCGTAAAAAAGTACTGATTGTGTCATTTTTCAATTATGGAGAGTATATAAGAGAGTGGTCGTGTTCCAAACTTCTGAAGGGAAGCCGGTGGGAATCGAGTTATTAGGAGCCTGCGCCACTGGTCTACATTTATTACTAGAAAAAAAGGCTGGTTTTTTTTCTTTCTTTCCATTTGCTTACGGTATTATTCCCGTATTCTGATCTCAATAATAAATTGCTCCCTGTGGAGCCTGTAATCAGTGTTTCTGTATTCATTATAAATTGGTTTGTTTGGGTATATAAATACAAGATGTGGTTAGGGTGATATCTTCTGGAGCAGAAGGGTCATTAATAAACACAGGCACAAAAACAATCCTATAACCAAGCCTTCAACCCATATTTGGTTAAATAACATCTGCTGTGATTTTAAATCAAGTATCCCTTTGATTTCGAAAAATAAAGAAGAAAATAGAAAAAAAAAAGATTATCCTATAGATTATTCTAATAAGTAATTTCTCCCCTGTCAATTCTGCATGTTTAGGTAGGTTTTTATAATACCCTATATATTTAATAATAATTGAAATATTTACATTACCGTCTCATTTTTTCGATCTTTGCCCAAGTTACTGTGATATTTCAGGTCACGTTCGCCCGCGGTCGTGACTTCCTGAGCAATGCTCGTTCGGCCTGAACGTCTTTCACAAAGTTCCTTTAGGAACCGTCTTTTTTATTTCCCCCGGTACGACCCAGCGATAAGAATTTACAGTAAAAGATCTAGGCAGACTTACGAACCAACTGTTGGCTAAAATCACCTTTTTTACTTCTTACAAGATATTGGAGTAGTAAAAACTTACCTTACTTTAGTTTTAGTGTGTACGCTTAGATACGGTAGAGTCACACGCTTTACAGTGGCAATACTTGCTCTACCAAATCGGCTATGACAGTTAGAATAGCCGCTATGAAGGCTTCGACAGCCGTTGTCAAGGCTACGATAAGTGCTACGACGGCTACGACATGTCTGCGTAAGGTGCTACGACGGCTACGACGGCCGCTACGACGGCTATGACAACCACTGCGATGGATTACGAAAAGCCAATGTGTTGCCGTCGCGCCGCAGTGTGTGTATTACCAGAGACTTGCGATTGAGCGTACATGGGGACTGTTTCAGACGGTGGATGTGCCTAGTGTCTCAACAAGACTGGTGCTTATACAGGGTGTAAACAGACTCTTCACTAAGCCGTCCAAGTATTCTGTACATCAAACTAAATAACTCTACGCAAAAAAATTGCGACTTTTTTTTGGGTGGAAAATTAGGTTTAAACGCACATAATTATAACATTGTGATGATACTGATGATGGATGGATTAAATAGTACAGGGGTCGTGAACGTGTTTAAAGTACAAATCTTATAATAAAAACGTATATTAAAGAAAAAAATTGAAAAAGTCTTTCTTTTTTTTTCTTTTCTTTCTCTTTTCAACCGACTTCCAAACAAAGGAGGTTGTCAATTCGCCTGTATTTTTTTGTTTGTTAACTCAGAACTTTCGAGTGAGTGAACCGATTTTGATGTTTTTTTTTTATTTGAAAGCTGGTGCTTTCTGTGTGGTCCCATTTATTTTGTGAACATCTGATGCTGATTTTCGGAGATATACAATGGAACTCTTCAAAAAGAGACGGCAAATCTGCCGTGATTGCTGCAATCGCTTGGATGCTTGTTGTTTATACATCATCAAGACGTAACATCACGCCTGTTTGCTCTGAGGGATACGCAGATGTGTACAAAACACCCATATTTCGACAGTTGGGTATGAGTATGAGTAGGCGTGTCCGTGTTCCGCGCGCGCCTCAAAGAGATGTCAGCAAAAGAAAGGGGACCCCTTTCTTTTCAAGGTCCGATGCCTGCCGGGGCTGCGAGACTGTTCGAAAGAGATACTGCGGCCTTGGAAAACAAAGGGCTAAGAAGGAACATGAATGGGTTTTAGTCAGTAAAAGTCTGACACTCCCTTCCGCTCCGCCCAGACCTTTACCTTTTGTTTCGGATGGAAAATCCAAATAAAGGTATGTTCCACATATTGGGGATACGCCTATTACTATGTCATGTATTGTTAACAATGTCAAATAAATTCATGGCAAATATTTGTTTGGGAACAACTAAAAATGGAAAAATATAAAACTTTTTTGCAAAAAATTAAACCGACTTCAAAAAACACAAAAAGTGAAAAATAACTTTAGCTTCAGAAGTCGGTGACAAAAAACTAAATCAATCAAACAAAGGTCGGTTTATTTTTTGCAAAAAAGTTTTATATTTTTCCATTTTTAGTTGTTCCCAAACAAATATTTGCCATGAATTTATTTCCCAGAAGAAGGTTCCCAAAGAAGGTTCCCAGGTATGGTCTAGAAACAATTATCGCAATGACGGAGAGAACAAATGCCCTTCAGCTTCGTTAAAGAGTCTTTTTACACCCTTTATTTTGTATATACTGTAATTGAGAAACTGGAAAAGGATAAAAAACAAAGATACGGAATAAGTTTAGATACATAATAATCGATTTTAAAGAAAGGGATAGAATTCCTTACATCCTAAATAACAATATTATAAGACTGCGTGGAGAAACCGCAAGTCAGTTCGCGAAACCAGCAAACCTGACTGAAACAAATGTACAATCTGCTTTGAACGGACACAGAGTGGGCGGCGAGGCAAGCATTAAATTCGTCCATCTCGCTCCTCTCTCGCATAAATTATACTATCAAGACAACGCAATTAAAAGTGAGACAGAACACTAGAGAACTATCTTCTTTTACAGTTGTTCGTAAAATATAGGAGCTTCACACTGCTGTTTTACTACACTCTCCTAACTTTTTGTTTACAGCCTAATGTAAGTTGTATAAGTACGTTAGTTGGGCTTAACGTCACATAAAATAAACCCACCCAAGTGTAACGTAACATGGTTTTAACAATAACTTGTTATGACCGAGAGCACGTGTGCGACGTGTGTGTAAGGGTGTGATGCAGACCATCAAATTGGACAAGTTGCCCATGGAATCAACATCGTCATCGCGAAAAATAATGTTAAAATAATAATGCTATGTTAAAAAAGCTTTTAAAAAAAATTACTTTAGGGCCTGCGCAGTCAACAGAATATCCGTGACGCACGTTTTAGTCTGTGAAAATTTAACCTAAGCAATTATATGTGGTAACGCATACGACGCGCAAAAAGTCCGGCGGCCAAAAAATCCGTTTCATTTTGGCAATCGCGCCGCGCCGCGCCGAACAAAAAGTGCGTGAAAAAATAGAACGTTTGCTCCAACGCGTGCTAGCGCAGACAGCGCACACTTTTAGTATGGAATCTGCACTCATTAGTCTAAGCGACGTTTAGTCTAACGGTGAAGGAAAACATCGTGAGGAAACCGGTATGTCCTAGAACCAAAAAATTCGAAGACATGTGACATCTACCAATCCGCACTGGGCCCGCGTGGTGGATTATAGCCCATTCCCTCTAATAGAGAGGAGGCCTGTGTCCCAGCAGTGGGAACGTTAATAGGCTGATGATGATGATGATGATGAGTCTAAGCTAAGTCGTACAACATTTGGTGATGGATTATGTAATAAATAAGAAATAGATATAAGAATTGGAAACAGAGCATTTTTTTTATTTCTATTTTAAGTGTGTAAGTAGACCCTTAATGAAGCCGAAGGTCACTTGTTTTCCTCGTCATTGCAATCATTTTTTGTTCTGGACCATACCTGAGAACCTTCTAGTTACGGAGATATTGGGGGTCAAAATTCCAACCATTTCACAAGCTACCTCAAATGGCTTAGCATGATCCTCCGTTACGCCTAAAATACTGCAGCATTAATTTTGAAATAAATATATGGTAAAGTTGAGGATTAATGTTAGGTCCTATGTTTGGCGAAAACACGATTCCATAAAATTTTCTCGATAGAAAAAAAATCCAAAGTTACCTCCAAATCGAACAATAAACCACTGGTATTCAAAAAGTACTTCAAATTAGATCATGAAACTTTGCATTAACTGAACTAACTATAAAGCAGGTCTTATGTTTTTTTTTATGTTTTCCAAAAGACGAAAATTTGATTTCATATATAAGAATGATTTTATATATGATAATAAAGAATAAAAACCACTCATTTCGCACTATTCGGCCGCCGTGATGACTGACGTAACAACCACTTTGTAGTGCAAGCTGATTAGAACGTTATTCTAACAGTATTTCAAACGAAGTT
Source organism: Xestia xanthographa (assembly GCA_905147715.2). NCBI lineage: Eukaryota > Metazoa > Arthropoda > Insecta > Lepidoptera > Noctuidae > Xestia > Xestia xanthographa. Next base: position 14,945,248 of record LR990655.1, on the reverse strand, counting down.
TGAACCACCACAAATAGAGTTGCTAACTTGAGGTAGTATAGGCTCTTAAATACTAGTTTCTATGGTCATAGCTTTACTTTTAATACTTCCATAAGCCGTTTAATATAAAATGCGTCCATAAGCACAATGTTTTGAGTGCATTACATTGAGAAAACAAATATTACCTCTTTATAATATTAGTATAGATGAGCTCTTGATCTAAATAAATTTAGAGTTAGAATGTTTGGAGTAATACAATTCTTTTAAAAACTATGAAAAACTGTTGTGCTGCAAAAAGGACAAAAAAAAAATCCTTTTTAGAATAAAAAAAAAGTTTTTTACCTCTTTTGAAATCAGAATACTCTATTTCTTCTAATAAAAGTTGGTAACCCTCCGTACTGATCAAATTGAATTTGAATGTTTATCATTCAACATTGGTTGTTTTGAAAGTGGTTTCATATTTATCATTCAACTCGAGATTTTACCAAATTATTTATTAAACCAATATTTCGGATCAAAAATAGGCGCCGCGCGATAGATTTTAACTAAGCACGTAATTAATTAATATGCCATGTTGCTAATATATTACTTGGGCCCAAATTTAGCCTAGTTTGGTGTTGTACATGAGTTTGTAATTAAACCTGTAACGGATACACATGTATTATGAATCACACGTGTTATTTGTACCTAGCCGATTCCCTGGTTTAGGCAAATCTAATCATGTGACAGAGAAACACGGGTGTGGGCGCGGGAGTAAAAGCTAGACGGGTATTGCTAAATCAAAAAATAACTAACTTATATATTTAATTATTCACACTACAATATAAAAAATTTTGTTATTATTTTTGGAGGTTTTTAACCACGAGGATCGGAGGATATATCAACATCACTGGGTGTAAACAGACCTTCACGAAGCCGTCCACCAAGCATTCTGTACATTAAACTAAGTAACCCTATGCAAAAATTATTGCTGGGAAACTTTTTTTTTTGGGGGTGAAAAATCACGTGTTTACAGTAACACGTGATTTTTCACCCCCAAAAAAAAAAGTTTGCAATTGTAAAAATTGTTTCGCTGGTAGAAACGGGAACGGGAACTACGCGGGTGAAACCGCGGGACGTCAGCTAGTTTTTAATAAATTTAATGAAGCTCTGTTTCTCTCTTCCCGCCACTTTACATTCATGACCGAAAAGTCTCTCAGTAAATGCTGTAGGTGGGAAGAGAGAGTATATAGCAATTTTTTTTAAAACAAAAAAAATCGTCAGGGCATTTTTTTTTTAGTAAATTGCCATTTTTCTGCAGTGCAAGGTAAAACAACTTGTGACATTGACATTAGTGGATGCCTTCAGAAGCGTCCGAATGTGGCTTGTGGAATAATTGGGGATACCAACATATTGACAGTAAATAGTTGACTTTTTTGGCTAGGCAGATGATGATGAGTCGACTTTTTTGGTTATGATAATGGGTTTGCTCAATATTACAAGACTGGCACTAGTAATAATGAACATTGTGTAAAAAATAGTATTTTAGGGTACCCTATTAGTGTTATAGATTATAGAGTAGGTACTACAATACTCTATTTTAAAGTACGGCTGGCAACCCTAAGTACTTAATAATTTCGGGGCAATATGATCTCTTCAATTGAAACCACAAATAGCAATTTTATTTATTGGTATCAAAATATCATTATCATAGCTTGGTGTTGGTACCTCTACCTACCTAACATCTTTCTACCAAGCTACGACTGATGAGATGCCACTGTTTGGTTGTAAGAGTCCTAGTTTGTAATTTGTATGATGTACATATTATAGAGTGTTATATTTATGTATGTCATCATCGTTATCCTGCCCTTATCCCAGTTTATTTGAGATCGACGCAGTATGTCCATCACGCATCATGTTCTTCCATACTTCCAGGGCCGTCTTTACCTAGTGTGCAGGGTGTGCGTTGCACACGGGCGCAGCGGTCCTAGGGGGCGCCGAGCTCCTCGCTACGAGGCGCTTTCCCAAAAATGTTTTTACCCGTGTACAGTGGGCCTCGCTCGCCGTAAGCTTACCTTCCCAAAGGGAAATTCCCATTCTTGGCCACATTTTGCCCACCAATGTGTAAAGTACACAAAATATAGGTACCTATTTTTAACTAAAATATTGCAATTACTTATTTGCAATGAAACCTCCGGAATTAAAAGCCCAATTAATCAAGAAACTCAATCGTTTATTGCCCCATCAAACACTTCCGGTCGTTGTAAATCTTAAAGAAAACAAATAGAAAATAAAGTCCAACCAATTTAAAACAGTGTTTGTTTCTTCATCTGTGATGTCAACCCTAACAGCTATAGTTGGATTCTTTCATGGGCGTCACTTGGCCAAAACCTCTTCATCAAATGGGCATTTCCCTTTGTTAAATGTTTCCAATTGGTATTGAACTTTGTATGTTTATATGAGGTCGTAATTAGAATGACATTTCAAAATTTGGACATTGATGATGTAAGATCTAATAAACATGTTAACATGGTTAGGTTTTGGCTTGTTAGGGCACCAGAACACCCTGTATAATTCTAAATACAGTCAACAACACATGGTATCCAAAACCGACAAATTTCTTCTTCATCTCCAAACAATAGAGTTTATTATCTATTGGGGAAATTTGACAGTTTGTGGTTACTTGTACTTTGTACCTATTCCATTTGACCGCGCGCTTACTAGGGGGCGCTAGGGTAATGTTTGCACACAGGCGCTACATGGACTAGAGACGCCTCTGCATACTTCTCTATTACTCGTCATCTCATCATCATCATCGTAAAGTTTTATACAGGGTGTAAAAGGCCTCATCACGAAGCCGTCAACCAAGCATTCTGTACATCAAACTAAGTAACTTTACGCAACAATTATTGCTGGGAAACGACTTTTTTTTTGGTGAAAAATCATGTTTTGTGGTAGAACTCAATGTAACGCACTCAAAACATTGTGCTAATTGAATAGTATAGGGGTCGTGGAGGTGATTAGAGTAAAAATCTTACATTGAAAACTTGTATTAAAAAAAAAAAACTTGTCAAAAGATTGGAACTTTGACTCCCAATATATCCGTAACTAGAAGGTTCCCAGGTATGGTGTAGAACAAAAAAAATATCGCAATGACGAGGAGAATAAGTGCTTTTCGTTTTCGTTAAGAGGTGTTTTACACCCTTTATAGTAGGTACATGAGGGATTTACAAAGTATGCATTAATAATTATATGTTGTAGGTACAACCAATTGCTGGGTGAATCGCTCTCCTAGCTAGATTGCTTAGCAATTTGTATTTTAAGAAATATAGATCTGGATAATTCGTCGGTTGAATGATGATTTTGCCGCTCGAAAATTATTTTTCAATAATAATTCTGAATAACTGAAAGACCTGTAAGAAAAACAAAGACGTTTTGATGATTACGATTGATAGTAACTTATATTGTAGTTGACTTTGCTCGTAAGTATATCAAAATCATGACAAAATATCACGAAGGTACAACAAAACAAGGTAATCCGTTATATTTTGACTATCTGTTGCCCACGACTTCGTTTGCGAGCAAAATTGTGTGACTGTGTATGTATGAGAAAAAAGGTAGATACCCTATGCGCTATTCCAGACAATAATCTATCTCTGTGCGATATTTCATCCACATCCGTTTAACCGTTGTGGTGTCATTGACTAAGAAACGTCCATCCTTCCATCTAAACTTTCGCATTAAGGGCATATACTACCTCAAATGGCTTAGCATGATCCTCCGTTACGCCTAAAATACTGCAGCATTAATTTTGAAATAAATATATGATAAAGTTGAGGATTACTGTTAGGTCTTATGTATGGCGAAAATACGATTTCATAAAATTTTCTCGATAGAAAAAAATCCCAAAATTACCTCCAAATCGAACAATAAACCACTGGTATTCAAAAAGTACTTCAAATTAGATCATAAAACTTTGCATACTAACTGAACTAACTATAAAGCAGGTCTAATGTTTCTTATTGTTTCCAAAAGACGAAAATTTGACTTTATAAAGAATAAAAACCACTCATTTCACACTATTCGGCCGCAGTGACTGACGTAACAACCGCTTTGTAGTGCAAGCTGATTAGAACTTTATTCTAACAGTATTTCAAACGATGTTTGAACCACCGCAAATAGAGTTGCTAATTTGAGGTAGTATAGGCTCTTAAGCGACTTTTACATTAATATGTAGAAGGCAGTAAGATTGGTTTTTCACTGGAAAACAAAGAACGGATAACGCAGAAATGAACACGCCATGGCGTGTGGGTGCAAAAGGGCTGTTTATTTAGGTTAACACCAACAACATTGGTACAACGAAAATTTCAAATACTAAAAGGTCCCTACCCTAAGAGCCCTGGAACTCTGTTAACACTCCATTTTAAACCGGCACAGATTAGATAGGTTTTAATGAAACGCCTTGCCTTTTTGCCTTTTTTTCGTAAAAGCCAGTTCCGTGCTACTCACAATAGAGTTAATCTCTACTTTAATTAAGTGTAACTATGAAAAAAGCCTTTGTGTCAAACATCGTTATAATCGGTTTATCGGACAAGCTTTTCAAAGTGAAATAAACAGTATTTTTGCTGCAGTCTCGTTAACGGGCCTCGTTAACTTTTGCACGTAACTAGTTGTTAACGTTTATTACGTAGACACGGAGTTACGTCTGTCGGACCTATATAGGAAATGTTGTTGTGTATGGTATCCTCAGATAGTGAAAATGTATGAGAGATTTTGAGACTCTCTGTCCTTTTGAAGCGAATATTGTGCAATTTCTACAAATAAGGTAAGAGGAAACAGTGGGTCGTGTTCATTTACATAACTGTTATACCTACAGACTTGACCGGAATGGAACACAACCATTTCAGCGCATGCATGACCGCTTAATTTCATTACACACATATTGTACGAAACTCGTGCCACAATAATAATTTAATAGTACATTACGATATTAGTGCGTTAAGATGGTTATAACATGCGAGGCGGAATTTCAGCCCGAGCCGAAGGCGAGGGCGTAATTGAGCCAAGCATGTTATAACCAATACGCACGTATATCGTACGACGTTTTTTAACACATTTGCGAGGAAACAGAAAAAAAAAGATATTCACAATACAAGTACAAAGAAAAAAATAATTTGAGAAAAATGGCGCGAGGATTATTTTCTACCGTGGCTGCGTGAAAATGTTGGCAAAGACGCTAGAGCATGCAGCTAAGTTTTTAAATTACCGAATAAACTGTTTTTTTTATTTTAAATAAACTCAATCTGTGAATGCACACTGTTGCTTTCCCGCCATTTTAACAGCGCGCTAGCGCTGCCTACTGACTGGCGCCGCGCGGCGATTAGTTCGAAATTTGAATAGCAACAGCGCGCTGCTCACTAGCTGGAGTCGTGCGGCGGCGATCAGTTCCATATTTGAAATGGCAAATAATACTAAGGAATTTGTATGGACTATAACTTAACTATTTGCTTTGGTAACACACGCGTTTTTTATGACCCGCTTTACATATTTAAAACCGGTGGAATTACATCAGCTTTACAAGCAAGGGTGTTAAAAACTAGATATTACTTGTATGGCAAAATTATTGCAATGCTTGAAAGATTTTGCTCTCGAATTTATATAAATAGCTGCCGTGCTGAAATCTGTAGAATATCTTTAATTCTTAATTACCTATAATTTATAATACAATAAGGCTTACTAAAGTAGCCTCTGGGTACTTAAAATGGCTGCTTAAGCCGAATCATTATAGGATAATAATGTGAATTACGCTGCAATTCGTAAAATGGTCCCAAAGTGACAATTCATAAAATGAACTGCGTCTGTCACCATTTTAATAATTTTGACGTGATTCCTATTATTATCCTTTTATCTGCTAAAGTGGCCATTTAAGGCCCCGAGATAACTACATATTAGCAAGTTAAAAATAGGGATCCGACACACAAAGGCCAGCAAATCAAGACGGATTTCAGTTTCAAACGTACCCACATAACGTACACACATAGTTGAAAGGAACAATGTGAACGTAATCGTCTCAACTCGAACGTAATCGTTGTAAATCTGACCGCATCGCGCACGTACGGAGATCCGGCCATATTGGCTGACCGTCCTCCAGCCACGGCCCAGTAGATGTTAATATAAAATGGGGTCTACCCTTTATAGCAGAACTTTTTATGTCATAATATTACTTTGCATAACAGTAGATGGCATAAAATTCATTTCGCAGAAAATCGTGTGGCAGACACTCATTTATCATACTTTCAAAACTCATAATTTTGTAAGTCAGAATCATCTTCAGGCATAAATTTCATATGCATAAGAATTAAAAGTAGAACCATCTTATCGCAGAAAGTTCACAGTCAGAATCATCTTTTGGCATAAATTTCATATCGATAGTCATTAAAAGGCAGAACTATCATATTACAGAAATTTTACAGTTAGAATCATCTTTTGGCATACATTTCATTATGCAAAATAATGGAAAGCCTCATCTGATCTATCACATAACAAAAAAATCATAGTTTTAATAATTTTGTATTTCTTACCATAATAATAAAATTGATAGAACATTATTTTATTTCGTTACAAACATACGACGATAATGTTAATTGCTGCATATTTCTGATCAGGTAAGCATACATCATGCATGCAGCAAGCATGCAATATGCAAACATGCAAACAAGCATGCAGTATGCAAACATGCAAACCAGCATACACCATGCGTGCAGCCAGCATTCAGCATGCAAGCAAGCATGCAGCATGCAAGCAAGCATGCAGCATGCAAGCAAGCATGAAGAATGCAAGCAAGCATGCAACATGCAGCAGGCATGGTTTCTGTCATGGCTCCGGCGCTGCAGGGTTCCGGCGGTCCCACGCGAGCTTATCGTCGCAGATGTGTTTTACGCTCACCACCGCAGCTTCGGCTTGCTGGCCGGCTTTGCCGGCCAGCCTCAGCTACGGCGGCGAGCGTTAAAACCACCTGCTCCTCAGCACACGGGCCGCCTCACCCCTCCGCGCCTTCGCGGATTTAAATTACACTCTAGGGGTAGGGCAGACAAGACTACGTGGAGTCGGTTTTGGAGCGATTCGTTTCTGTCACTAACTTTTTTAGCGTAACATATTGTCTTTGTAGGACAATATTTTTTATTCTAATTTAAGGTTAAAAATGCTTATTTATAGAAATGGCTATAATTCCAAATAAAATGATTCCAAATGGAATTCTGCCATCTTTATAGTATGCCAAGTGAAATTGTACCAAATAATCGTCGCTCTAAATAAACATTATTCTAAACGAAATTATGCGGAATTTGAACATTGCCAAAGGTAATTATGCCAAATAAAATTCTGCCATCTTAAAAGTATGCCATTGTAAATTCGGACATACAAACATTCGGCCAAACAATAACTATATTAAATATTTTTTATGCCTTAAAAATATTCGTTTAAAGAAGATTATGCCAAGTGTGTTATGCCAAATAAATTTCGGAGCATCAAGATTCTGCCAGATAGAAGGAACCCTATAAAATGCATAGAAGTACCAAGTGTCTATATTATGTTGGCAAGCCTGCAGTAAAACAGATAACTTCATTTGGAAGTAATTAATTTGACATATTCAAGATATAATTGAACGAGATTTAATTTCGAATAAAAAAACGGTAAACGTCGACTACGCCTTATCTACAATCTAGTGGTTTAATAAGCTTTCTTTAAGAAAAAAAAATATTTAATAAGTTTTTTTTTTTTTCTGAGTATTTGAATTATGTTGATCGAATTGAACAACTAGTAATTCAAATTTTTATTATCAAGCCGCCATTTTAAACATTTGTATTCGCCCACTGTTTTTCGCCCACTTAGTATTTCAGTAGTATATTCCGTATTTTTGACACCTTCAATTTGAATTTATTTTTGCCCGTTTATACTACCCCATTTTTACTAGCGGTCGCATCCCTGCGGTCCGATACGATCGTGTTCCAACAAAAAGAATACAACAAGCTCAGTGTTATCTAATTCACTCAAGTAACTCAAACGGTGTACAGCTTTACCTTTGTTAAAGCTGTATTAAAGCCCAAACTCCAACAAAAGTTTTAGCTTATCTGTTAACAAAATAGGATTTATCAGCGGAGGATGCGCAATGTTTCTTGTTTTCTAAATCCAAGTTTAAGGTATTTATTTGAATCGAAGGTTGAATTTAAATTGAAAAGCTAATAAAGGTCCTGCCTTGTTTATGGCCTCGGGTGATGCGACCTGCGTCGAGGGACCCAACCGCTCGTCTTTTGTTTCCTTCGCTCCACAAGTCCCATCGCAGTGATACTTTTTAGCATTCCGTACCCGCAGGGTAACCAACGGGACGCTATTATTAAGCCTCCGTTGTCCACCCGTCCGTCCGTCTGTTTGTCAGCGGGCTGTACCTCATGGTCCGTAGTAGGTGGACAGTTGAAAATTTCACAGAATGTGTATTTCTGTTGCCGCTATAACAACAAATAATGAAATTAAAGTACTTACCTTCGTAGTAAGGGAGCCCTTCCTTACTACGAAGGTATGGAATCATTCATGCGTGAGTCTGGTTTTTTCATTTGTTTTCTTTGTAGTCGCAGTCGGAATGCGCGTGTCGCGTGGCCAAGAGGTTTTTCCGGTTCAACATCAATCAATCACAGTTGGCTCACCACACACTATTGACACCATTACTTTTTGCGATCTCTCACATTTCGATCGCATTTGACTGTAATTAATTTAATCGTTTCAGAGCCAGCTGACCAAAGTATGACCTTAAATGGGCCTTTAAGTGCCAACGGCGGCGGCCATTTTTCTCTTTACTTTGGAGCATTTTTACGGACAGCGGTCTTTGTTTAAAGAATTAGAGACTATGTATAGACTGAACATTTGACGACATTTTAACATTCTGCAAATATTATCTGCTAGCCGAACCGTATTGGCAACTTCGAGTCGTATATTATTATTTTTAATTACCTGTAGGTAGACAATCTAGTTTGTAATTTACATTACAGTTTTTTTTTTCCTCTTTAGAATATTAGTGTAGATGTGAAAGAGTAATACCTACTATCTATTCCATAATTACCATAATAACACCCTAAAATTACGTGTGTAAAAAGTAATATTGTCTCAGTATTTTGAAACATACATAAAGTACCGACACTCATACGAAGAGATTAGGTACGATCCACAATATATTATTATTGTGACAGCATACCTACGCCTGAAAATATTTTTCCTAGAAAACATTACAATTCCGCCCATCAGGTACGTAAAATATCATGATTTGTATCCCCATAAACACGTTTGTGTGGCTATTTCTATAAATACACCTGAAAAAGTACGATTCCGTGGTATAAGCAGTATTTTTTACTTAGAAATGTTTCATGTAGTTTTATGTTTATAAATCTTATTTATTGAAATAATTTACATTTTGTTATAATTTTCTGCGGCAGGTACGTAAATAAAGGTAATATATTGAAACTTCTTGTCTAAGCACAACCTGCCTGTGGTTTGTTTCATAATTATTACACAACATCAATAAATATGTTTTAAAAAATATTGAAATATGAATACCCACCCTCAGTCAACTTAAAATCCTTTTAGAACCTTAAATTAAGCAAATAAAATAAAATAAATCCAGCCAAGTGCGACTCGGACTCGGAGTTCCGTAGCAGCAAGCAATATAATAACAATATTTGTACCCCTCACACATACGTAAATTTACACTCAACAGTAAAACTAAATTTGTTTTTCATAGTATTGTTAATAAAAAAAAGTTACTACTGCAGTTTGACGAAAAGTCCCATAACTCAAAAACTAAATAATTATCAAATCTTATTCAAACCAATTTCGTTGAAAGTTCCATATACGTTCAACAAACCCACTCCACTTTAAAAGTTATGAGGGTACACAATTTTCAAGGCTTCATAAGCGAATATCTCATCAAACATTGACTAAAGTATTTTAGAAATCTCAATATCATTTTTCAAAAGCTCTTGACAGACGCCTACGCAGTTATATACATTAAAATATTATTTTCAAACCTCAGTTAGGGCCTGGTGTTACAGGGCTAGAAATTTGCCATAAATTAGAGCTTTTGGGAAAGTTTCACGAGTTCAATTTTCACGTCTCCCAGCAATGGCCAAATTGGTAAAATCAGACAACATTTACATTTTAGATTATTTTACTATTTCAGTTATTGTGCGTCCATCCAACAAAGAGATTGTAGAGTGCGTGAGCAAGGCCCTAAGCAATTACTTCAGAAAGTTGTTCAGGGTGCTTAGAGAGTTAACATACTAAAAGTTCTGACATCTAGGGGGTGAGTCGGGGTGAGGGGAGGGGGTTAAAGTTCCCATTTTTCAGTTTTTCGCTAATATCTTTTAAATGGTGCGTCACGTCATGGAGATAAGAAGTCTTCTACGCAATTAAAGCTTATAAAATTATGTACAACTGTTCCCGTTATTTGGGGATAAAAAGTATCTTATATCTTAAATCAACTCCTACTATAGCAATTTACTAAATTGTATCCAAATCTGTACTGTTGGGTATCTGTTGGGATATCAAAACTTTTATCTACACTTGTCTTATACACTTTTTCCAAAAAAAATATTTGTGATGGATATATCACCTACATCAACCGCCACTATCCTGGGATGAGTCGTACTGTGGTATTCGATGGGTACTTAAACTCAGCTAACTCTACAAAGTCACAAGAACAGAGGCGACGATATAAATTGAGGAGGTCGGCTGATATGAATTTGTCTTTGAACACAGCAATACCAAGATACCACTAAGATTTTTTGTCTAATCCTACCAACAAAAGTCAGCTCATTTCTTTACTACAGACAAAGCTTCAGGAAAATGGTATAAAAACTCTCCAAGCCACTGATGATGCTGACGTTCTTATCGTGAAGACTGCTGTGGAACTATCGACTCATAGTTCTGTCGCTGTCGTTGGTGAGGATGTGGACCTTGCTGTCCTTTTAATAGCTTTAACTCCTCCCACCCAAGACATTATTCTGCTGAAACCCAGCCGAGGAAAAACCAAAACAGATGCAGCAACATGGATTTGAGCATATCCTTTTCCTTCATTCATTTACAGGTTGTGACACAACATCTGCAACTTTCAGAAGAAGCAAAGTGGGTTTCTTAAAACTGTACTTGAAGTCAGATATTATCAAGGAAGCGGCTGCGATCTTTACAAGTCCACCTCCACGCACAGTGAGGTTGAAGAGGCAAATGGTATGGCGCACCAGCAAGACTGACCTCCCTCAATGAGTACCGATACCAGTCATTCGTGAGATCAATGGCAAATATTAAGCCTGATTTCAGCCCCTCCCACCAACTGAAAACGCAGCTAAACAGCATTCGCGGCGCACTTACCACCAAGTGCAGCTGTGGCTCGGAAATGAGCTGCCTCCTCAAGAGTGGTGATGGAAACATGAAGGGGACAGCCTGGTGCCAATAACAACCGAAGATTCGCCAGCACCAGAGATACTACTAAAAACAATATTTTGCCGCTGCACCTTCGTGCAGACAATCCTTCATTGTGGTAGTAGAAAATGTGGATGTCGGAAAGCAATGTTGAACTGTTCCGCGGCGTGCCTCCACTGCCAAGGGAATTGCCTCAACGGCGTGTCTGTTGACGTTGACGATGATGAAGACGACGTAGAGCCTCTTCAGCAAGTACCATCTACTGAGGATGAGGGAACCTTGGAAAAAGAACCATTGTCAGGACACCCTCACAGCCTTAACGAATTAAAAGATAATATGTATCAAAGATACAAGTTTTCATTACTCAACGGCTGAACCGATTTGGATGAAATTCGTTATGATTAAATATTTGGATTTTTAGGCTACTTTTATCCCGAAATAACGCAAACAAAGTAGCAGGCAACAGGTAGAGATTCATAAAAAAAGTTTTTTCGAAAATTTTCACTATTTCAGAATGTATATGTAAAAAATGGGTAGTAATTCGAAAAAGTGAATAAGACTAAAGTTGTAGGAAATTTTATAAACTTTAATTGCGCAGAAAACTTGTTTTCTCTAAAACATACCGTTTTAAAGATATTAGCAAAAAACTAAAAAAAATGAACTTTTATCCCCTCCCTCCACTCCGCCTCACCCCCAGGACGTCAGGATTTTCAGTATGTTTATTCCCTAAGTACCCTGAACAATTTTCTGAAGAAATCCCTTAGGGCCTAACTCACGCACTCTACAACTCCTTATGGGTGATTTATTGGGTGAACAATGTAAGAAAATTTGAATTTCGCGGGCTACCCTGGCACATTCACCTCAAAACTGTTTATTTTCTACACTTGGCCGTTGTTATTGAGGCTAAGAATTAAATGGTTACATTAAGCTGCTTGCAAGACATCATCACGCTGCTGAAAGCGATCGACCCTGACGACGTGCCGACGTTTGTGGCGAAGGATTTAAACAAGTTACCTCCAGTCACTTTCGACCACGTCGACGTAACGAGCCTGCTGAAGGACATTGTCTTTTTAAAGGCTAGTTTGGCTGATGTGCAGAGAAATCTGGCTACATCCCAGAACACCGTTGCAGACTTGCGCTCACAACTAGTTGAGTTGCGCAACTCTGTGGCATTAGCTGGGTCAACGGCACGTGTAAGCAACGTAAACACATGCCGAAGGTCCGGCTGCCTCAATGCATCGGTTACGAGTTTCGCGTCAGCAGTTTTGCCACCGGCGTCGATTGCTGAGTCTGCGTTGCGCGCAGTGAGCGCGCCTTACGGCCCCGCTCCCGTCCCCGCAGCTTCTCCCCGCAGCGCTGCCCGACCGACGCGACCACCTGGGCCAGTGGTAATTTCGAGCACCCCTGCTACTCTCCGCGCAAAGCCCGTGCCTGTAAAGGCAACGGACCGGGCTGCTGATGACGGTTTCGTGACGGTGCAAAGGAGGAAACGCCGTCAGCGAAGCTGTAAGAACCGCTCCGGCGAGGCTCCTGTAGAGCCCAACGTTAAACTGCGCGCCGCGAAGCCGAACACCCCGTTGTACATCTCTCGCCTACATTACACCACTGAGGCTGAGGACATCGAGGAGTACGTGCGCCAAAGACTGAAGTACATGCCAAGTGTACATCTTTTGGAGTCGCGCCGCAACGTCAATTTCAAGGCGTTTGTGGTGCGCATCCCAACATGTATGCTCCATCTGGTGTTAGAAGAATGTTTTTGGCCGCAGGATGTGGTGTTCCGTCGCTTCCGCGGACAAATTCCACAAGTATGCACAAAACATTGTGCAAGTGAAGTCCTACTAACATATTATAAAACACATATAAACGGGTATTTTCGCGAATTTGTACCTTTAATATTTGCCCGACGTTTCGACCGGATTGCACCAGCCGTGGTCGCGGGAAGACTGAAGTATTGGAGGTACCGCCACAGCAAAGCGAAGGTGTTTATTCAACTACCCTCACTTGATCTTCATAAATGTTAATTAGGGCCGGTTCACACTAGGACAGCCCACTACACTAACAGCTAGTGTCCGCATACTGAGATCATTTGAGGATGATTTGATTTGATTTCTGAGTGAGGGTAGTTGAATAAACACCTTCGCTTTGCTGTGTCGGTACCTCCAATACTTCAGTCTTCCCGCGACCACGGCTGGTGCAATCCGGTCGAAACGTCGGGCAAATATTAAAGGTACAAATTCGCGAAAATACCCGTTTATATGTGTTTTATAATGTGTTTTGATCGTGAAAGTTTAAAAAAGACAACTGCTACTAACATAGTTTTAAGTTGCTTATACTAACAAAAATTGTTATATGTTGTATGTTGTATGGCACTTCTGATTCCACAAGGTTGTATTTCAAAGCAAGTTGCTGGTGGATAATCCTGGCAACAAGGTTGTGTCTATGCAAATACTCTCCGTTAGCCAGACTAGAACACCCAGAAATAATGTGTCGGATCGATTCCCATCTTTCACAATGTATTTCCGGTAGTTATTCGTCATCATAACTTCGTCCATTATTGCACAGACAAAACCTTCGGTTTCCCCGAAGAGGTCACCAAAGAGCAGCCAGGATACCGACGCTAAGAAGTCTACATCGGGGCCGTGTAGGGTCCGGTAAAAGCGTCCGTGAAGCTCCTTGTCCTGCCATTCCACCTTGCGATCATTAGTGTCTAATACTTTAGGCTTGCGCCAGTTCTCGTTAGCCAGGGAGAGCGGGGTGAGGCCCTTGTCCACTGAGACCACATCTCGGTGCATCCCCCCGTCGGCTTCTAGGAAGTATTCCCTGAGACTGCACACCTCACGGTTGTGTAGGGTCCTAGTATTTAAGAAGCCACGACCCCCGCACTTCCGTGGGATATACAGTCTCATCACCGACGACCGTGGGTGATGCATTCGATTTGTGGTCAGCAGTGTGCGTACCCTCCTATCCAGGGCATCAAGTTCCGTCTGAGTCCATTTGAGTATGCCGAAGGAATACATCAAAACCGGCATGACCCAACCGTTGAAGGCGCGCACCTTATTTCCGCCTGACAAAAGACTGCCTAGCACCTTATTCAGGCGGCCAAAGAATCGCTCCCTCAACGATTGTTTCATGTCGGCAGTATTGGTATACCTAATGCTTCCGACATACCCAAATACTTGTAAGTTTCTGTTGAGGAGAGGGGTCTAAGGTGTATGGAATCCGAGAGTTGAGTTCTCACGGATTCCATAATCTCCCCTCGCTTCACATGCATGACTGCACATTTGTCCACACCAAATTCCATCCTGATGGCGCTACTAAAAGTTTCTGTTACCTTTAGTAGCTTCATCAGTTGCAAATTGTTGGGGCCAAAGAGTTTCAGATCATCCATGTAAAGAAGGTGAGATATGACCTGACCATCTCTCCTCAACAGATAGCCTAGACCTGAACCTTCCAGCAGTGTGCTGAGGGGGTTCAAGGCCAGACAAAACCACAATGAACTCAGACTATCACCCTGGAATATACCACGCTCGATCCTTATCGGTTCGCTGTTGCCCTGAATCTGTCGACATCCTGGATAGCGAAGAACCGTTCTCCACTGCCCCATACATGACATCAGGAAGGTACGTAGAGTTGCATCTACTTTATACAACTCCAGCACCCTCATGAGCCATGTATGAGGTACAGAATCATAAGCCTATCCAACATGTAGACAGATTTTTACGGGAGCGGCGAACCTGTTGGCTAATGCCCATATCAATGAGGAGCAGCTCCTTAGTGCCGCGGGACCCGTTCCTACATCCATTCTGAGAGGCAGACATGATAGAGTTACTCTCAATATGTTGGTTGATGTTAGCTCTCAAAATGGATGTAAGAACTTTATAGATTGTTGGTAAACAAGTGATTGGTCTATAATTTTTGGGCTCCGCGACACTACCTGATTTATGGAGCAGGTGGGTAATTCCTGTCGTCAAGAACTGGGGCAGCGACCCTGACTCTAAGGCTGATTGAAACTGGGACGCCAAGCAAGCGTGTGATCTTTGGAACCATTAGATCCAGAAGTTGTGCAGTCCGTCCGGCCCTGGAGATTTCCAGTTAGGCAACGGACGGATTGCACGAGCTACGTCTTAGGGGCTGATGACGATTGCCCCCATTTCTGGTATTGGATCACACGCTTGTTCAACCTCCCGGGTCCAATCGCCTTCAGTGTGACTGACAGGCACCGACCAGATGCTGCCACATTCATGTAATAAATCAATGTATCAAATTTTTCTTCATTATTTAGCTGTTTGGTTTCGATTTCTTGGTAAATATGGAGTAAATTGGTGAAAATAATTAATTAAATCGGTTGGGTGAAATATTTTCGTCACGTCACTTTGACGTCCGAGCCACAGATTTGGTACTCTTGGATCAGATCAGATGAGCATCAGATAACCCCTTGGTTTTCGCTGTCAAATACAAAAACTACCCAGGGGATCCAGCTAAAGATCCACCTGGGACCATTACTCCCGATCTTCGGAAGCTAACTACGTCCCTGACTTTCCACTTGTCTCGCAAAGTTATCCTGACGCTGAGCTATTCTGGCCCGGAAATCTACGCTGCCCTATTGTAGTAGGGCAGCGTAGATTTCCGGGCCAGCTTTTCGGGTCAGCTCTGTAGAGCTGACCTGTTGGACTCTGAGATCTGCACGACGCCCTTGCAGCTGAGGTTTCCTGAAGGTGATCCTCGACGTCTCACTGGTATTGACCTGCTACCCTGACGCCTGTTCCCGTTCCTACAGTGGTGAACTCATTCTTATCCATATAAGTGCGTGAACTATAAAACTATAGAGAGTGCGTGCTAGGTAGGTTTTATATAACTAGCTGTATTTTTTAGGGTTCCGTACCCAAAGGGTAAAAACGGAACCCTATTACTAAGACTTCGCTGTCTGTCCGTCTGTCCGTCCGTCTGTCCGTCTGTCTGTCACCAGGCTGTTTCTCATGAACCGTGACAGCTAGACAGTTGAAATTTTCACAGATGATGCATTTCTGTTGCCACTATAACAACAAATACTAAATATAGTCAATGGTACGGAACCCTTCGTGTGCGAGTCCGACTCGCACTTGGCCTTTTTTATCTTTTGCCTATTAAAGGTCGTAGCACATTAGACAAGCACCGCACCAGCACTGCACCAGCACAGCTGTTGCCCGGTGTTGCCTCGAATTTAGGCTACGGCGCGCTGCCCACCCGCGGTCCGCGCGGCGTCCACCCGCGGTCCGCGCGGCGTCCACCCGCGGTCCGCGCGGCGCCAACCCGCGGGCCGCGTGCCGTCCGCGAGGCGCAAGCTCGCAGTCCACGTACTAGTCGGCATAGTACGGGAGCTAGCATTTTAGGTAGTATTTTTACGCTGATCGTTTGCCCTCTTGTTCATCGATTTCGAATGACTGATAAGTGAACCCAGCGTAAGCTGACACACCTGCGGTGGGTGGAGGATTTGCAGTTACGGAGATGGTGAAAAAAAAAAGAAAAAAGAATTGGGACCATAGACCTACGTACCCCCTATTGTGTCTAGTAATTATATTTTTTATGTTAAGTGAATTCGTGGATTAATTCACCTACCCCACTAACACCCTTTCCGTTACAGTTTAAAAGGAGACAGCTTAGCAGCAATGCTCCAATATTTTTAACTGTTACTGCGTCAGCTGACGGGCTGTCCACCGCTACTCACGCAGCCGATTGTTGTTTTCGTACTTTTGATAATTTAAACAATCACTTAGTTTTTCATCAGGTGTACTGTAACTTTATTTTACATGATTCTTTTACAAGTTTATACGAGCGGCTGACGCATAATACTCCCTCCACCATTCAGCTGACGATTTTTTTTAAGCTCAGTATGATGTAAACTATTTATGAAAAAGTTTCATGACTTTTTTGTTTGCAACGCTATCTCCCGGTCTATGAGCTTGCTGCATTTGTTTACGACACTGTTTCGCGGGCAACCGCGGGCAACTAGGAGTCGGCGCGCCGTAAGCAGGCGGCCCGCGCGACGTCGGCGCGCCGACCACCCGCGGTCCGCGCGCGGGCCACGCGCCGGCTCCGAGGCGCCCGCGAGTCGAGTCGTATGGTAGCGGTAAGCGGGGTGACCGCCCGCCGTAAGCTTTTTCCTACAGACATTGTAAAATATATTTTATGATATACGATTTAATGCTCTAATTTGAATGGCAAGTTAAATGCTGGGTCGGAGCGGTGCCGGTGCTGTGCTTGTCTAGTGTGCCATGACCTTAAATTTTAAATTGAACAAGTCTGCTTATTCCTTTATTTTAATAGGATCAAGTAGATTTGTTACAATTTGGCGTAATTTGTTATTATTTATTATTGTTATTATTAAGCAAAATAGTAAATTTTTTCGTTTTGGTAACGGCTAGGCCCTGTGTGGTGCTGACAATTTCAGAGTAATATTTTTTTATTTACGGATGGATAGACAAACAGGGCAAATCTATAAGGGCCACGTACTTTTAGTCATTTGGCTACGGTGCCCTAAAAAGGATTAGGTCTTGTAGAAAACACGAAAGCACTCAGGTGATCAGGTTATTACCGGATTCTAACCTACCACTATCAATATTCTTATCTTTTCCCCGAGAAAAACGAGGAAAAATCTGCGCTGGTTTTTGGTAAGTGCTCTCCTGAAAAATTGCGTTTTTGCACACTGCCGCGCGTAGGGGAAGTCAAAATGATTGAGAGTACTTACAATATAAAGCATTACAAGAAAAGTTATGAGCAAACATTAAATTGTGCTAGAAATATAAGACCTTTTTTGTCTTGATTGGTATGAACTGAGACGTGCGTGTCTTTTTTATCATCTAAGCTGGATTCTTGTTTAAAGGGAATATGCATGAAATACAAAACTCTTTTTATTTATGAAAAATGCCTTGTATAGGCGCATAAAAACATTGTGGTACACTTGTTTAAGTTTCTAATACATCACTTATTTTACAATTTACTGTTTTATGTAGCATGTTTTTGGTGAAACGGAACGCTCTGTCAAAACACACCGTCCTCGATAACGCCGGTATTGACGTCAAAGTTCATTGTGTTTAAAAACACTTTTATTTGAAAAATGCTTAAAGTTTCACTAAAATTTTATTTTAATAATGTTATTGCAATTTTCACTTGATTATAGCACATCAATTGGTAAAAGTATTTTGATAAGGCCAAAAAAATATACCTATGTAAACAAGGCAGATTGTGGATAATGACGTCACATCATGGCCGCGACAGTTAAGGACGTTTGAAATGTCATAGAAAATTGCAGGAGTTTAATATTATTTTTGTGCGACAAGCAGTAGTTGAACTTAACTTTTAATACTTTTCATGGGTTGATAGTACTGTATTTTATTATTGATTTTAATTGAAGAAAAAATTACGTGCATATTCCCTATTGTTAGACACCTATATTAACTTGAGTAGACTAAAAATGTCTTCGCAGTCTACGTAACACATGTAAAAAACGAAAACAAAAATTTCGAATAAGAGCAAAAAAATGATGATGTGAATAGTTTTCAATATTATTAGAGTTAAACAAAAAGTTTTATAAAATTACTTTAATAAACTTCAGAAATAGTAGTAGTATTAATTCTTGTGAAAAAAAAATACTTCAAAAAGTTTAAAAATATGAGTAAATATCGAGGAAAGGTTAACATAACATACTCGGAAAAATACCTACTTCGGTACTATACTTCGTACCGATATCGACAAGACGTGCTCAAGTTTTAGGCCACCCTTTTTCCCCAACAATTCATCTATAACTTTTTCAATAAACAGCACTCGGATCGTAATTGAAACAAATGTTCCACTTCCCAGTTTTTGTTAAGTGAGCGCCGCCGCCGGTCACATGCAGCTTGTAAAGAAGTTTCCGCAAATATAGTGAAGCCTACTACTTGAGAAAGTGAAGTACCATTTATTTTATTTATTTAAACTTCATGTACAGTAAGCGTTCATAAGTGCAGAGGCACGCTAAGGATTGTATTGCTGTGAACGCACGGTCGAGCGACCGTGCGTCTGTATGTGTAACTAGTGGTCTCAATACAGTACGCACACCAGAATTCGCCCACTGTCGCAGGTCGTCGCGTCGTACTCCACAGAACAAAAAAACATATTTCCGTCTCTTTTGTTATACACGCAGCAAACACTCTTATTTGTGTGGCGACCTGTTCTTACCATAGAATAGCTAAAATTCACACGTAATTAATAAGTGTTGATAACTGTTTGGGTAAAGCAGCGGCTTCACGATTTATGAGTTCCGAGTTCGAATCCCGTTACCAATGTGTGGGTCTTTTGTATCTTTGTAACCTTATTTATATTTGTATTTTTATGCAAATATTTGTTAGGTATTTTGTTTTTTTTTTAAGAAGTTAAATATTAATTAAAAACCCATCGTTATATTATTTAACCATTTACGTGATTGTGTATTATCTTTTCGGTGTTGGAAGGTGCAAATAAAAAAGTCGTGTTAAATGTGTGCCGGACGGGCGTTATCCGCTGATTGCGTGGATACGTGTACCTGGTGCTCTGCCTATACCCTATTACTACCGGGCGCACGCTTGTACTATACTTCGCCGCCAGACGGCGCTGACGTCCTACACCTAATTAACTGTAGTTGTGGCTGATCATTCTTCGCTATCTCAGGGCGTTGACCTAACGAGGGAGGATAGGGGTTACTGGGAAAATAAGACACTTATTTAACTTTCATGACTGTACAGGAAGCGATTTCAGGATTAATTCGCGCACTACTTTTTCACTGTTTACTTATACATATTTAATTGCCGTACTGATGACTACGATTTTAAGAAAAGTCGAGTTTACTAAGGTACTCCAGAACTTTACTGTAACGAGAACCCTGATTTCGCTTTCTGATTTCGGAAAACTTTAATGAAAATTTGATTATGGAAATGTACAATCTTTCTGCAAATTACAATTTTGAGCTTATGTTTTAACACATTATATACATCGCCACAATTCTACATAACGTTATTTATGTACAGACATAGAAACAACGAAAATCTTTATTAAAATGGGGAAATAATTTCCATAAAACCGGTCAGCTTTTCCAAAAGTGTCTGGATGAAAGGTCTTACAGGCTGAATTACACGAAAACTGTTGCTGTGACTGTAAGTATATAATCGCCATATACTAGACGAGTATATGGTCCATCTGAAACTGTTACTTATTTTTTCGTGTCTGTATCTTTCAGCCTGTAACGATCCTTCAACTGAAAATCTGTAAGACAATTTTTTCCCGTTTTTTCCCAATATGGCCGCGCTAGACCGTCATACTCTCGTCTAAGTGGTTCAACTACAAACTAAGTTATAAAAAATTACTATATCCAGGCCTAGGTCGCAACCTAGGCTCCCTGGACCTCGCCAAAGCGTTAAATTACACTAAAAAACTCCACTTGCGAGCCCATATGTGTCTAGCGCGCCTGAAAATTACTATCTAACTATGCTAGATTCACTGATGGTACTTTGTTATTTCACTATATTGCCCATACACTGACTCTACACTATTTTTTAACTATTAATCAACACTCTATGTGTTGGATTGGTGACGTTCGTCGCGAACATTTCTCCCGCCGTGTAGTGCAGTGACGACTCGCTGTCATGTCGGCGCGGCGCTACATCATGCCGGCGAGCGACGACCATAGTCGTGACTCCCGCCGTCACGATGCTCACCGCCTGGACGCCCCGCTGTCTGGATCACTTCGGTAGTGGGACGAGTTTCTTCACCGGACGCTTCAAGGTGCCGCCGGAAGTGCGCACCTCAGCAGTCCGGACTTCGCCGTCGCCCCCGGGGAAGACAGCTACTATGCGGCCTCGCGGCCACGTGTTTCGTGGCAGCTGGCCGTCGGCTATGAGGACGGGGTCATTGACCTGTAGACCCGGCCCGCGGCTGTGCGGCTCCCGCCGGTACTGTAGCTCTGGCAGGTACTCTCGTACCCAGCGACGCCAGAACATGTCGGCGAGAATCTGTGAGCGCCGCCACATCTTTTTGCTGTCGATGTCTTGTTCGGTGAAGGTGCCAGGGGTTGGCAACCTTGCTGACCCGCCGAGAAGAAAATGGTTGGGCGTGATGGCTTCGTCGTCGTTGCTGTCCACTGATACGTGTGTGAGCGGTCGGCTGTTTACTGTATATTCCGCTTCACACAATAGGGTAGACAAAACCTCTTCGTGCGGGTGTCTCTCGTGGAGGACAGCATACAATGCGGTCTTCACGCAGCGGACGAGGCGCTCCCAGGCGCCCCCCATGAAGGGCGCTGAGGGCGTTATAAAGCGCCACACGATGCCACGGCGACTGGCCTCCCATCGGAAGGCGTCTCGGAGCTCCCTGTCGGCACCGTGCATGTTGGTGCCGTTGTCGGAGTGGATCTCGGCTGGGCAGCCTCGGCGCGCAGCGAACCGGCGCAATGCCAGTACTGCGGAGTCTGCGCTGAGGCTGGCGGCTATCTCGAGGTGGACGGCTCTGGTGGTCAGACATGTAAATAGGGCTACGTACCTTTTTTGGTGTTGTCGACCAACTGTAACTGACAATGGCCCGAAATAATCAAGGCCTGTGTAGGTGAACGGCCTCTGATGATGTGCTAGGCGCGTTCTCGGATGGTCGCCGGTCGCAGGCACGGATGGTTGTGCCTTGCGAATACGACACTGTAGACATTGTGTCAGTATTTTCTTTGTCGTGGGTCGCATTCTGATGACCCAATAATGTTGTCGCACCTCGTTGATGGTGAGCTCTGTGCCGCTGTGCTGTAGGCTCCTGTGAGTCCAGTCTATATATAACTGGGTGATGCGGTGATCACCGTCCAATATGGGTGGTCGCTTCGCATCATCGGCTATTTCTGTGACGGCGGCGATACGACTTTTCAGTCGTATAACTTTATCTGTAAGTTCTATGCGGAGTGGCTTCAGTCGACTGTCTTTTTCCACGGACTTCCCTTGCTGTAGATTCGCTATTTCCTTAGCGAACGACTGTTGTTGTGAGACCTGTATGAGTAATGTCTCGGCTCTTCGGAGAAGTTCCGCTTCTAGGGGATATCCCTCGACTTGAGTGCCGGTTGTTCTCGCCGTCTTTTTGGGAAGGGTGGTCGCCTTCTTCTGTTTCTTCCAATCCGGATCCTTTTCGGCGTTCTTCTGCGTTCGTTTGTAGAACGTTTTCTCTTTCCTTTTTTGGCAGAGATCTATAAAGCGTAGAACGCAAGCTGTAGTACGAAGTAGTCTCTCCCACTTCGAGAATCGTATCGGATCCGGAATCACTTCTGTTAGCGATGGGGTATTGTTGCCCTTGCTTTCGGTGACTGTGTGTGTTCTTTCCTCCCCTGTTTCTGTGTTTATTGGAGGTTTTTCTGTTGGCCATGTGGATGGTTCGTTATACAGGAAACCTGGTCCACTAAACCACTCGTGACTCGAGTCAAAGTGGTGCGGTACGTCGCGAGTAGCGCTGTCTGCTATGTTCATTTTCGTGGGCACCCATCGCCAGTCTTCAACTTTACTGTTTTCCTCAATGGATGCTATGCGATGGGCTACGAACGGTTTGTATACCCGCGATCCTCTTCGTATCCACGTGAGGGCGGTCTTGCTGTCTGTCCAGTATGTCACTGATGCGGGTTTGATGCTGTGCTCTTTTATGACGGCTGCTGCTACGCGGGTTCCTAACACCGCGGCCTGTAATTCGAGGCGCGGTATTGATTGTAGCTTAATCGGTGCCACCTTCGCCTTTGCCATGACGAGGGTGACATGCTGCTTGCCATCTGCTGTTGTTGATCTCCAATAGACCGCTGTCGCATATGCCATTTCGCTCGCGTCGGTGAATACGTGGACTTCTGTTTCTAGGGCTTCGCTGTATCCTGGATAGCACCTCGGTAGGCTGACGTTTTTCAGCTGTCGTAGATGTTGTACCCAGTTCTTCCACTGGGCGGACAGGTCGGGTTCGAGTACCTGGTCCCAGCTGGTTCCTCGCCTCCATGCCTCCTGAAGTATCTGTTTGGCTCGAATGGTTACTGGGGAGACGAGGCCTAGTGGATCGTACAACGACATGACGATCTTGAGTGCTTCTCTCTTCGTTGGCGCTTCTTTATCCAGGATTCCGCTCGGTAATCGTGCGAGCGTAAGGTTGAAGCCTAGCCTGTCTTCACTCGGTTTCCATATTAGTCCGAGTATTTTTTCTGTGTCTGTCTTCCCGATGTTGACTTCTTCAGTCCTGTTCTGTGTCGGGTCTATATTTTCTATCAATTTTGCGCTGTTTGATACCCATTTTTTTAGTTCAAATTTTGCCTGTAGGTGAATGTTCTTCACCGCTGTTGCTGTTTTCGTCGCTTCTTCGACGGTTCTGTAACTGTCTAGGTAGTCATCCATATAGTGACTCTGTATGATGGCTTCCACCGCTTCTGGTTGAGTCTCACTGTGCTTTTTCGCGTTCCAATTCTTCGCGTATATAGCTGTGCATGGTGAGCTTGCAGCGCCGAAAATTATTGACGTCATGCGGTATTCTTCAGGGGCGCCTTCTCGTCTGTCGCCTCTCCAAAGATAACGAAGGGCGTCTCTGTCCTGTTTACGCACCTTCACCTGCATGAACATCTCTGCTATGTCGCCGGCGACTGCTATCGGATGTTGGCGGAATCTCATCATGACGCCGGGCAGCGACTGTAGTAGGTCTGGACCCGTGAGTAGGAAGTCGTTCAATGACATCCCTCTAGATTTGGCTGCGGCGTCGTGAACTATGCGGAGTTTCTCCGGTTTCATCGGATTGAACACGTCGAAATGGGGTAGGTACCAAGTCCTACCAACTGTACTTGTTTCGGGTGCCTTTTCGGCGTAACCCTTGCTGATGTACGCGTTCATTTGTTCTGTATATCTATCTCGAAGAGCAGGCTTGCTATCGAGCTTCTTTTCTGTTGAGACGAGCCTGTTGAGTGCTGTCCCGTAGCTGTCTGGCATTTCGATATTTTCGTTTTTCCAGAGCAGCGCTGTTTCTATATGGCCGTCTTCTGTCTGTCTGGTATGACGGTCCAATATGGCTTCCGCTTTCTGTTCCGGGTCGGAGTCTGGTCTGCGGGGGTTAATGACCAGCGATTCAAGCGCGAAAAATTCACGCAACTGTTCGTCGAGATCTTCTTCTTTTGCTGTGAGTCTGTTGACGAAATTCACTTGGTGACAAAGTGTTCTGGTTTGCGCGCCGTGTAGAGTCCAGCCCAGTGCCGTAAGTGAGGCGACCGGCTGGTTCTTGGGCCCTCTGCGGACCTCGGTGGCCAGCAAAAGGTGCCAATTATCTTGGCCTATCAGTATCTTTGGCGCGCCGCTGTTGTACGTCAACTGTTGCCTGAGGTCATCCAGATGTTTGCAGTGAGCGATGTCTTCCTCACTGACCGTCTGCGTCGCGAGATTGAGCTTCGGTATGGTGCGCGCTCTGAAGGGCATCTTGTCCTTCACCTGGCTGGAGAGTGTAACTGTTACCCTTCTCGACATGGGTGTGTCGATCACGGTGTCTCCGATGGCGCCTATCTTCAGGGGTTCGATGCGGCCCCTCGCTCCAACTTGCTCCGCGATTTCCTCATCGATGAGCGAAACTGTAGATCCATCGTCGAGGAAAGCGAACGTGGATGCTTCTCCCGCCGGTCCGACGACTCGTACTGGTACCATCTTGAGGTACGCTTGACTGGCTGTTGCTCGTGAACTGGCGACTATTTCGTTTGAAGCTTCCTGTCTCGGCTCCTCTTCCGTTGTCTTCCTGACGAAGTGCAGCAGTCTATGATGCGTGGCTTTGCACCCCTGTATATCGCATTTCTTCGGCTTGCACTTGTGGTCGCTGCGACGACGTTGCAGACAGCGGAAGCAGAGGCCGTGCTTCTTCGCTAATTCCCATTTGCTGTTGTTGGATGCCTCTCTGAACTTCTTGCAATCAGACTCTTGATGACCTTCTTTATCACAGATTCGACATTTTGAAGTCGGTTTGTCTGTGGTCGTATGTGCTCTTTGCACAACCCGCTTTCCCGGATTCTCTGTCGAGTGTATGTTCTCAGGTGGAGCGAAGGCACTGCAGTAGCGAGCTTGTTCTGTAATGAACTCGCTGAAAAGTGACAGATCTGGCACTGACTGGTACTTATCTGTGAATGTTCTGTACCACCGTACACGCAGGGAGTTCGGCAGCTTTTCTGTTAGGATTCTCATTAGCTCAGCGTTGACGAGGTAGTAATCCTTTTTAAGTGCTCGTAGAGTCACTATGCCGCTTCTCACCCGGCTGGCAAATGTGCAGATGTCTTTAGGTGCTTCGCTGCAGCGTGGCAATCCTTTCAGCCTTTCTGTTTCGGCCTGTGCTATTGAATCTGGACGGCCGAACTGCAGCTCGAGTTCCCTCATAATGTCATCTGGCTTTGCGTGTCCTATGAGCTCTGAACTCACTGTTTCCAGTGCTCTTCCATGTAAGCACCTCCTGAGTCTTGCTGTATTCTCGACATCGTTGAAATACGCCCGAGTCGTATCATATATGGCGCGGAATGAAAGCCATTCTGTATATTGTGACCCACTGAAATTCGGCAGGGTCATGATGATCTTCGACGCCGAGGGTTGATTTGATGTCCCTGTATCTGTTTTTTTGTCGGCTAGCGACGCTATGGCGGACGTAAGTTCCGTAATAAATGGACGTAAATCTCCCCCCCTGTTGTCTTTGATCTTCTGAGTTGGTTCTATATTGCTTTGCACGTTTCTATCTGTAGGAACTGTAGGATGTAACGATGGTGCCTGTCTCTGGTTATCTATATCTGTACTGTTGATGACCGCAGGGGGGGGGGTTCTGTTTATCTGTAGGGTTCCCCTCGGCGACGTCATCTTGCGGAATCCGCGCTGCGTCGGGCGCTTCTTCCAACCAGGAACGCACGTACTCATCGTTAGAGTTTCTGTCATCCATATATTCAGCTTCGGAGTCCTCTTCTTCGGCCCTCTGAAGTGCTATTTGTGCAAGCTCCAACTTAATCTTTAATAAAGCCTCGCGGGCTCGTGAAATTTTTCTGTTTGGTCGCGTCGTCCTGTTTGACGGCGACCGAATCTGTTCGTTACGGGCGTCACCCCGGGTAGTCATCGGTACGGCTCGTGATGATTCCTCATCCTGTATTTTTCTTGCGCTATCTGAAGGCTTCACTGTTGTTTCCGAATTTTCCTTGGACCTGGTTCTCCTGGTAGCAGCTGATGAACCAGGTACGCTTTGAGCCCCCTGTGTAACAGTAGGGCGTATTGCCAGCTGTTCTATAGATGACGGTGATCGTGGCGGCAACTGATGATGAATAGCTGATGCCGACGGTGTCTCTTGGCGTGGCTCAGCGTACGATTTGCCTTGCGATCTTGTTACCGGCATCTTGGTTTCGGAATTAACTCTTGATGTTAACTATTCGCTTCAGTATATAAGTATAATATATGTATATAAGCCTCTCTGTAAACTCTCTGTAAACTCTATTGTATAACCTTCCTGTGTAAATAAACAATCTTAACCTCCTCCCCCCTTGTAGATTCAAACCGAAATCCCTAAAAATAGGGACCTTCAACGCCGAAGGCCTGAATGGCCAACGTGATGAGATCGCCACTTTCCTCCGCGACCATCAACTAGACATCCTCCTAGTCCAAGAGACCTTCTTCAAACCCCACCAGCGAGACCCTAAAATTGCCAACTACAGGTTAGTTCGCAATGACAGGACTCGCTGTCACAAGGGAGGTACTCTCATCTACTATAAATCTAGTCTGTACTGCATCCCCTTAGACCCCCCTACCCTCTCCAACTTCGAAGTCTCTGTCTGTCGGCTGGGCATGACAGGTCATCTACCTATTACGATTATCTCGGCGTACCTTCCGCCTCCTAACTCCAACACCGATTCTGTGGCGATTAACGCCTCCATCAAGGATGACCTCACTACCCTACTCAACCTAAGTGACTCCGTCTTTCTGGCGGGGGATCTTAATGCAAAGCACCCCGCATGGAATAGCCGCTTGTCCAATACCAGAGGTAATGTCCTCTACAACCTCTGCTCCTCCCTCGATTTTGATGTCATCGCTCCGATGCATCCCACACATTTTCCAAATAACCCTAATCACACCCCCGATGTGCTAGACGTCGCGCTTCTGAAGAATGTAAACTTGCGATTACATTCTATGGAAACGATCGATGAGCTCAATTCGGATCACAGACCTGTGATTATAGAATTTGCCCCCAGATACGGTCCTTCTGACCCCTCTCAACCCCCCCCCACCAAAGTGATCACGGACTGGGGGAAAGTAAGCGAATTGCTGAAATCCACCCAGTCCCCTCACTTAGATCAAATCCCCGACAACATAGTAACCGTAGCCGACACGGAGGCCGCGATCGGCTTGTTCACTGGCCACGTTCAGTCAATCCTGAGCGAATGCTCAAGGGAGGTTCCGGCGGAGGATCACCTCCGCTGGAAACTTCCGGATGACGTACGTGAACTGGTGACCGAGAAGAACGCGGCTATCCGTGCTTACAGAGCCTTCCCTTGTGCCAATAACAAAGTTTTTATGCGTCGCTTACAACGCAAAGTAAGTAGATGCGTCAAAAAACTGCGTGAAGAACAATGGGACAAGATGCTCGACGATCTAGAACCGACCCATCAGGCCTTCTGGAACCTGCAGAGGAAACTCCGCTCCTCTGAGGTCACTCCCATGCCCCCTCTCATTAACCCAGATCAGAGTGTCGCCTTCGACGACGACGATAAAGCCGAATGTCTGGCCGACAGTTTAGAGTCTCAATGCTCCCCCAGCACCCAGCCAGTAGACCAAGCTCACCTTGCTAAGGTGGATGCTGAAGTCGAACGCCAGGCCTCCTTACCCCCTGTCGAAGACCCTGATGACCCACTACCCCCAGTCACTCCAGACGAGGTAGAGGACATCATAAAAGGTCTCAAACCTAGGAAAGCCCCTGGCTCTGACAGAATCACCAACAAGGTGTTCAAACTTTTCTCCCCCGCCCTCATAGTATTACTAACCGCTATCTTCAATAGCGCCATGTCCAATAATATTTTCCCTCAGTCGTGGAAACAGGCTACCGTTATTGGTATTCCCAAACCGGGCAAGCCTAAATCTTCCCCGAGCAGCTACCGCCCCATTAGTCTTCTCAATGTCATAGGCAAAATCTACGAGAGGCTTATTTATAAGCGTCTCAAGGACTACGCCGAGGCAAAGAGCTTAATTCCGAAAGAGCAGTTTGGATTTAGATCCCAACACTCTTGTGTCCAACAAGTGCACCGCATTGTAGAACACATCAGCGACCGCTTCCAGCGAAGCATGATGACCGGTGCCTTGTTCTTCGATATTGCTAAAGCATTCGACAAGGTTTGGCACAACGGGCTCATATACAAGCTGTATCGGCTCGGTGTGCCAGATCGTCTAGTTCTCATCCTCCGAGACTTTTTGTCGAATCGCACCTTCCAGTACCGCATCGAGGGTGCGCTTTCCGCCCCTCATCCGATTCGCGCCGGTGTCCCTCAGGGCTCGGTGCTATCCCCGTTAATCTTCACGCTGTTCACTAGCGACATCCCAAAGAGCAATACAGCCCAGTTAGCCCTTTTTGCTGACGACACGGCCATTTATTGCTCTGGAAGGAATCCCTCAAAAATCGCCAGCACCCTCCAAACCTCCGCAAACGCCTTAGGCGATTGGTTCCGGAGATGGAGAATAGAAGTCAATCCCGACAAGAGCCAGGCGGTACTTTTCACCAGGCCCCACCGCTCTGTTCCCCCGAACCCTAGTCCGATCACCATGTTTGACAAGCCGATCCCTTGGGAGACGCAAGCCAAATACTTGGGGGTCATCTTAGACCAACGCCTAAACTTTCGAGAGCACATAAGGACGGTACGCTCGCGTGCCGCCTTCGCTCTTGGTAGGCTCCACTATGTGCTGAATGCACGCAGCAAATTGTCACTTAAGTGCAAATTGCGTATCTACACCGCGTGCATTCGGCCTATCATGACATACGCGTGCCCCGTGTTCGCGCACTCAAAACCCTACCTAATCCACAGGATGCAGACCCTACAAAACCGTTTTCTCCGAAGGGCTACGGGCTCACCGTGGTACCTTAGGAACGAGCAACTTCACGTAGATCTTAAAATCCCAACCATTCAACAGTTCATGAAACGTCTTTCTAAGAGTTTCTTTGATAAGGCCGAGAAGCATACCAACCCCTTGATCTATTCAGCCGCCCATTATGCCCCATCTAAAATCTCCAAGATTCGCCGCCCCAGGCATACATTACTCATTCCCGATGACCCCACCACCCTCATTCAAGAAAGCTGTAGGGAAAGTAGCACTCTACGTAAAAACAAACACAGATACAAACCGCGAACTCCAAACCGACCCCGCCACCGTGACGTACCGCGAGCGCAACCCCCCTGTAACATCACCGACCGACCCTTGCTCGACGAGCCAGCCCGCGCCGCTGAGCATGTAGCTTCAAATTCCCAAAATAATAATCCGACCCAGCCACCTTTGCTGCCCTCCCTCAATGACTCACTAAGCCGAGGCCCGAACTCCATAGGGAGTGCCCTTAGTGTTGTTCATTTAATTAAAAATCCTAGCTTGTAAGCCCTGGCTGGGGGCCTTAAAGTAATTTTTGGCCACCACAGGATAGTCCGGTTAAGCAGTTTGACAACCTTAACGTGTTGTGTCTGCGAGTGGTCCCAACTAAAAAAAAAAAAAAAAAAAAAAAAACAATAGTAACTCTATATCTTCACTGTATAACAGCTATCAACGTAATATAAGCTTCTCTGTAAATTTCTCTGTATAATCCTTCTGTGTAAATAAACAATCTTAACTCTGTTAGCTTCTTATAAACTTAACTTGTGTTATATACTTTCTTATGTACTTAAGTTATGTACCTACTTATATACTTGGCTTATATACTTGGTTATATACTCGCCTTATATACTTGGTTCTATACTCGCCTTATATACTTGGCTTATATACTTGGCTTATATACTTGGTTATGTACTCGCCTTATATACCTGGTTATATACTTGGCTTATATACTTGACTTATATACTTGACTTATATACTTGTTATATACTTGCTGTTATGTACTTGCTGTTATACATATACTTGCTGTTATATACTTGCTGTTATATATGTACTTGCTGTTATACACTGGCTGTCAAATATATCTGCTTACCTTACTATTTTCTGTCCCTCGTATTATCGTCGTTATATACTTCCACTATTCACTGTCACATAAACTGTTCACTGTTCTTATATGCTGTTATAAACTTTACTGTTGACTGTCACATATGCACTGTTTACTATTACATACGTACTGTTCACTGTATACTGTCACATATGTACTGTTGTTAAACACTTCACTATTTACTATCACTTGTGTACTGTCGTTATATACTTCACTGTTTACTAAAACTTATGTGGTTATATCGTTATACACGTGACTATTAACTGTAACCTATGTACTTGACTGTGTACATAAGCCTTTTTGTGTATAACGTTGAGGCACTGTTCACATAAGCTTGGTATATAACGTTGACGCACTGTTGACACAAGCTTTGAGTATTTAACTTTGATACACTGTTCTCGTAAGTTTATAACTTCGTCGCACTGCTATTACTTAATTTTTGGAATGTATATAACTTCGATTCACTTTCACATAGGTATCGACACTTCGACGCACTGAGATTCGCGAGAATAATCCGGCTCTGAAGGACCAATAAATGTGCCGGACGGGCGTTATCCGCTGATGGCGTGGATACGTGTACCTGGTGCTCTGCCTATACCCTATTACTACCGGGCGCACGCTTGTACTATACTTCGCCGCCAGACGGCGCTGACGTCCTACACCTAATTAACTGTAGTTGTGGCTGATCATTCTTCGCTATCTCAGGGCGTTGACCTAACGAGGGAGGATAGGGGTTACTGGGAAAATAAGACACTTATTTAACTTTCATGACTGTACAGGAAGCGATTTCAGGATTAATTCGCGCACTACTTTTTCACTGTTTACTTATACATATTTAATTGCCGTACTGATGACTACGATTTTAAGAAAAGTCGAGTTTACTAAGGTACTCCAGAACTTTACTGTAACGAGAACCCTGATTTCGCTTTCTGATTTCGGAAAACTTTAATGAAAATTTGATTATGGAAATGTACAATCTTTCTGCAAATTACAATTTTGAGCTTATGTTTTAACACATTATATACATCGCCACAATTCTACATAACGTTATTTATGTACAGACATAGAAACAACGAAAATCTTTATTAAAATGGGGAAATAATTTCCATAAAACCGGTCAGCTTTTCCAAAAGTGTCTGGATGAAAGGTCTTACAGGCTGAATTACACGAAAACTGTTGCTGTGACTGTAAGTATATAATCGCCATATACTAGACGAGTATATGGTCCATCTGAAACTGTTACTTATTTTTTCGTGTCTGTATCTTTCAGCCTGTAACGATCCTTCAACTGAAAATCTGTAAGACAATTTTTTCCCGTTTTTTCCCAATATGGCCGCGCTAGACCGTCATACTCTCGTCTAAGTGGTTCAACTACAAACTAAGTTATAAAAAATTACTATATCCAGGCCTAGGTCGCAACCTAGGCTCCCTGGACCTCGCCAAAGCGTTAAATTACACTAAAAAACTCCACTTGCGAGCCCATATGTGTCTAGCGCGCCTGAAAATTACTATCTAACTATGCTAGATTCACTGATGGCACTTTGTTATTTCACTATATTGCCCATACACTGACTCTACACTATTTTTTAACTATTAATCAACACTCTATGTGTTGGATTGGTGACGTTCGTCGCGAACAAAATGATAACAAAAATGTTTATTCGTTTTATTTATTTATAAAATTATAAAAAAAAAACTTTAATGAGAATTTTAACGTCACATTCCTATCTAGTTAAAAGAGGTTCTCTTGTAATCATTCGATTTTTTATTGTATGCCCACTTACTCTAAGTCAATTCACAATAACATAACAAGGAAAGGATATTCTAATCTCATAAATAAAATTGTTTATACCCATTTATTAATAGGTATCGGTATTTAGCAGAGTTTATTGAAAACTAATATAAGTATGATTTAGACTTTATGAACATATTTTATTTTATGTGACGTCACAATAAATGTAACACGCATTGAGGTTATAGTTTAAGTGTTCATTTTCTTGAAGAAAAGAAGATTGAAACTAAACCTCAATTTAAGATCATTACATAATTACGGATAAGTAAACAACTAAACATTAACAACTAAATAATATTTTGTTACACGTCTAATTCAAATTAAAACACTAGGATTGATATTTTGTATAACTCCCATTATTTTCGATGCAGTCAAGTAGACGTTTGCGCCTGGACCCCACAATATTTTGATATATTCCGGTTCCTTCCTCTTAAATTGTCCCAAACCGCCATGCAATGTGTTGTTAACAATTCAAATAATTCCGCAAAGTGTCTCGTAGGCGTGAAACCATTTGTTTCATACTGGCCTACCATATTATTATGGCGTCGCTGCGCTTCGCTAACAAGCGACGGCCTTCCACTTCGCTGTCGACTAGCAAGGCTCCCTTTTTCCTCATACCTTTTTATCCAACGACTTACAATATTCCTCTAGAACAAAAAAAAAGTAATGTTAGGCACCTGTAGAACAAAATACTAAAGTGATCATTCACTCTGTATTTATAAATAAACACTAATTATTTATCTTTTAGGCCTCATGATGGATTTAAAAAACAATTAATTAATCCATAAGTCACCAAAGAAATTAACAATAAAATTAGGTTTGAATTTCTAATAAAAGTTTAAGTTACAATAAAAAACAATTAATTAGTCCTTAAGTCACCAAATAAATTAACAATAATATTCGATTTCAATTTCTAATAAAAGTTTAAGTTACAATTATTCATAAATAAAGTACTCACAAAGTCCGGTTTCTTCAGATATTTGTGTTCTATTAAGACCACTTATGCAGCGCGTTATATAGTCGCCCTCGCCTCAATATTAATATTTGCCTGCATTTTGCAACAACAATACCGCTATCTATTAAACCACACGTCACTAACCAACAACTTCAACCAAACGAAAACATTAATTCCGGTCAAGTTAAATATTCATAAATCTCATGTCTACCTCACATAAATCTAAACTCCTTACTTATTTTTCTATGATCTAACTTTCAACTTCACGGAATGTGTGAACAAAGCGAACAAGATAAAGAATATAACATTTCTGTTCCATTACTTCCAATTGAGTAGAAAAACTGGTAAAAACTTACAAACGGTTTAAAAGTAAAAATGTGAGATTTGAACACATGGCTTACTGATTCGTTCATAGATCTGCACGCGCCTAACCGCTAGGCTATCTTGACTTATGTTTACATGTTGAAATGTTAAACTACAATTACTTGTAGACGACAATGTCTATTTTCTTGAAAGTAGAAGGTCGTAAGTCAAACTAAACGTCAAGCTATTGCTTTGTGAGATTGCCACTGGACTTTTGGTCGACACTGTACAATAGTGGTACATAGGAGGGCTTAATGCCACAAGGCATACCCTACCAGTCAACCTTTGGGTTAAATAGGAAAACATAGTGTTATGGTACAAAATAATGTCTAAAAAACTAACTTCTTGTTAACGAGAATTTATATACTTATATTGATACTAATACACATATACAGGTTAAATAAACTAATATTATATATTCTATTGATAGAATATATATATATATATTTTCTTTTAATTTTTTGGTATTTGAATACCAAAAAATTAAAAGAAAATAACGAGAAAACTAATAATTATTATAATAGAATATGTATTAGTTTATTTTAAGACTAGACTTCGAATTGAGAGCTATTTAGTCTGACTTAAATAGTAATGAGGAACTTTTCTTTTGAATGTGAATTTGCTTTCTTATTATTTATTTGTACTCATCAATTACTCTGCCTGTGGGCACGGGGTCCTGGGTTCGATTCCCGGGTTGGGCAGTGTTTTTAGGTTTCTCCATCAGGAATTTCTCAGTATTTCCCACGGAGTCAGGATTTGTGCCCGGTTGATGGCAATAGGCTCGCCCCTTATTACATGGGGCTTAAAACATAACCGGTGAAATGTGGGTGTACTATTAAGTACACCTCTGCCTAGCCCTTTGGGGACTACGTGATGTTATGTTTATGTTCAATTACTCTATTACAATACAACAAGGTACTTCAAAAATACAGGAGATTTCTCTTCAATTCCTCTTATTTATAAGTATTTACATAACTTCATCTCCTACATGACGATGTCTTGGCCGGACGTTATCAAATACTCGTACTTATAACATAGTGGGACTTTGATAATAAAGGCGAAACATGAGCGTATACGGACTCCTTTAAACTGAGAACACCTTTCCGTCCCTTACGGGAATAGGGAATATGCATAAATTTTATTTTTTTTATTTCGATATGGAATCTTAAAGTACTATAAAAATAATGACAAAAAGCGAAAACAAGACATAAATCGGCCAAACAACACAAAAGTTATAACCATTTAAACTTTTCTTTCTATCTCTTTCTAGATAAACTGAATTTAGTATGGAGTTTGTATGTCGATGCAGAGAATGACGTCATGCACTTTATCGGATCTCTCTGTCTAATCAGCAGTTTCAAATGCTTATAACTTAGTATTTTTTATAGATATTAAATTATATTTATAATTATAAAATTTGCTATTTGTGATGTTAATACGCTTTGTTTAGAGTGATAAAAAAATCATGCATATACCATATTGTTGACATGAACATTTATAAATCGTAAGTAAATCCTTGACTAAAGGTAGCTTTATTATCACATCACAAATATTTCTGCATTTCGTTCCCGGAATTGTTTCAGATCAGAATATGTGTCTTAGACAAACAAAAGGCCCTAAATAAGACTTATTAAGGCGTTACAGGAGCTATACACGAGTTTTATAATACAAAAAAGCATATCATTCACTGCAATAAACCAAACCAGAAAAATATATGATATTCTTCGGGATATATGCTAGTACGGTAGTGTTTTGAAAACATAATACAAAAAAATTTATTCGATAAAAAAAATCACGAAATTATCTCTAAAAAATATTTTAACGAGAAAAACCATACTAAAACACATGCGATCATTCTGATTTTTTTAGCAAATAATTCTGCAAGCAACATATAGCATCATAGTGTTTACATTTTTAGTCCAATCAATAGATTTTTTGTAAGTAAATCGCAAAAAACCACTCATTTCGCACTATTCGGCCGCAGTGAATGACGTAACAACCACTTTGTAGTGCAAGCTGATTAGAACTTTATTCTAACAGCATTTCAAACGTAATTTGAACCACCACAAATAGAGTTGCTAATTTTGCTCATGTAATCGCCTTAAACGAGAACACTTACGAAGCTTTTTACTACAGACCATTTTTCCCCCTGAAGAGTTGGCCATAGTCCAATTTAGAGGACCTGTGTGTGATACACTTTTAGGGCACGGTCTATTCTTCACTGTCGGAGATAATCAACTTCATCAATAAAAGCCTAGCCAGGAGGGCTACATGTTGGCACAAATTAAATCCGGGGTACAGTACACACATCAAAAAAAGTTTGTGATCACTAGCATATAAGCTGGTATATTTTTTAGGGTTCCGTACCCAAAGGGTAAAAACGGAACCTATTACTAAGACTTCTCTGTCTGTCCGTCTGTCTGTCCGTCTGTCCGTCTGACTGTCACCAGGCTGTATCTCATGAACCGTGACAGCTAGACAGTTGAAATTTTCACAGATGATTTATTTCTGTTGCCGCTATAACAACAAATACTAAATATAGTCAATGGTACGGAACCCTTCGTGTGCGAGTCCAACTCGCACTTGACCGGTTTTTTTTAAATTGAACTTTATTAAGAAAAATTCTTTGTTGTGTGTTTTCTTTATATTATTATAGAAATGTTTTTAATTAAAAAATAAAACTTTTTTATTTTAATAAAAAAAACAAATAGTAATTAATCATAACGTAATTGTAACAGAAATTTGATAGAAAGAAAAAGAGGGTTTAACCAAACTTAAAGAAAAAAAAACAATTTACTTATTAATAAAAGGTTTACATTCAATTATAACTCCTCCCTTGGCTCGAACACATGCGGAGATCCTGCTGGGCATGCTGCGAATGAAGTTATCCAGCATTTCTTGTGACGTGGTTTCACTATCTGGGGACGTGGCTGACGGTTCCAAACAGCTCGCTTAAGAGCATCCCACGCGTGCTCTATTGGGTTTACGTCAGGCGAGCCCGCAGGCCAGTCTAATCTTGTGATCATTTATATTTGTCCTTTAGTCTCCACGCAAGGTTTGCATAAATACAACTTTTGTAAAGGAGGTCTACCTGATTAGCATATTTTCCGCCCTTTACAAAAAAGATTTCGATTTTTCAAAGTGATCGCAAACTTTTTTTGATGTGTGTATATCTTACATCCCAGAATACAAGTTTGATTTGCTTAATATAAACACATTAAACACATTAAGCTCGGCAGAGGTGTACCCAATAGTACAAACACAATTCGCCAGTTATTTTTGAAGTCCCATGTAATAGGGGGCGAGCCTATTTGCCATCAACCGGACACAAATCCAGACTCC
This sequence comes from Xestia xanthographa, assembly GCA_905147715.2. Taxonomy (NCBI): domain Eukaryota; kingdom Metazoa; phylum Arthropoda; class Insecta; order Lepidoptera; family Noctuidae; genus Xestia; species Xestia xanthographa. Next base: position 14,908,178 of record LR990655.1, on the reverse strand, counting down.
GAAATTCCTAATGAAAAAACCCGATAACAATTTGGCAAACCTGGGAATCGAACCCAGGACCTTATGGTCAGCACGCGCTTGCGACCAGTTCACCAACAAGGCAGTAGCTTATCTTATTTTAAATCAAGAAAATAATTTGAAAACCTTTTATTTCCAGTTCATTTATATTCGTCCTTTATTCTCCACGCAAGGTTTGCATAGATACAACTTTTGTAAAAGAGGTCTAGCTGATTAGCATATTTTCCGCCCTTTTCAAAATTTTCCGTATCGTATTTAAATAGTCGGTTTAGATAATGTTTAATTCGGAGAATTGGTATTTTTCCCTCGTTCCATTTATTCCTACTGATTTAAAGTTTTTATCCAATAGGGTATATGACAAAAAAAATCTAATTAGTCCGACAGATAGATTGCCAAAAAATATTGGACACATTTATTCTTTTTTCACGTAAACAAAAAATAAAGACGATACAGTGCGTCGAAAACTCGTGTGACGTCATTTTGAGTAAAAAATCATGATCATGATCTTTGACACGTTTTATCTTCATCAATTTTTATTAATTTGATAATACACAAACAAACAAACATCCTCTCACCCCAAACCCACAGATAATAAAATACGTTGTGGGTAAAAAAGCACGTATCCAATATTTATCGAAAATCTAACTGATCCCACTAAACAGAATCATATTTTTTTTACTCAGTCATCATCCATATTACAGCTACTGGTTGGGATATATGGAACTTTCTACTCCATATACCTATCCCTATTGATCCGCACTGGTGTTATCCCTACTGGTAGCGAAAAATGAAAAAAAAAAAAAAAAACAACTATCCCCACCAGTTGTCTTATCGAGGGTATCGTATTACCCAGTACTATCTGGGTTGTGGAGGTTACATAGGCAGTCGCTCCATGTCATAATTTCAGCCGGTCACATTGACCGGTCCCGTGCGTTTCGCATCCAGCAGATCCGTGCGACCTTCACCACGTCATCGGTCGCTCCATGTAAAATTCTGTTATTCCGTTGCATCCGGTTAGACTGGAAGCCGACCTCAACGTGGTTGGGAAAAGGCTATATCGGCAGATGATGATGTTCTTCAACATACTCTATATAGTATAAGTGTGACCTAGGTTCAACATGGTTCAACGACAAGCATCGCGTGTCGTGCATGTTATATGAGTCGGGTTGAAAGGTTCGAAAGCGTAGGAAATTTTCCGCGAATATATCTTCATAACGATACACCGAACAGCAGTTTTGATTTAATATTGGTATCATTATTTAAACACACGTCTTACGCCTGGAACTTTTCCACTCTCCCTAGCGCTGACATTATCTGCACTCTCATATATTAAAACTTCTTTTAGTTTTTTGTTTACTCATGCAAAAAAGTTTGTTCAGCCTAAAAGCGAAAGAGATACTTAGACTTAGCGGGCAAGATGGAATATTAACACAGCGGCTGGGAAAACTTTTAGGGGTGATTACACCACTCGTTAAAACAAACAGCTTTTGTTATTCTATGGAGGTTACGAAAGTAATTAAATGCTATTTTCAACCGACTTCCAAAAAGAGGAGGTTCTCAATTCGACTGTATTTTTTTTTATTGTTTTTGTTACCTCAGAACTTTCGACTGGGTGAACCGATTTTGATGTTTTTTTTTTTATTTGAAAGCTAGTGCTTCCCGTGTGGTCCCATTTTGTGAACATCTGATGCTGATCTTCGGAGATATACAATGGAACTCTTCAAAAATAGACGGCAAAAGTGCCGTGAATGTTGCAATCGCTTGGATGTTTATTCTTTATACAACATCATGACGTAACATCACGCCTGTATGCTCTGAGGGGGTAGGTAGATGTGTACAATACACCCAGATTTCGACAGTTAGGTATGTTAAGTTGGTGCGATCACTGCGACCCTGAAACACAAAGGGCTAAGAAGGAACATGGATGGGTTTTAGTCAGTAAAAGTCTGACACTCCCTTCCGCTCCGCCCAGAGCGGGAGGGGTAATTTGATGATTTCCCATCCGAAAAAAAAGGTATGTTAAGTTCCATATATTGGGGATACGCCTATTCATCATCAGCCTATTAATGTTCCCACTGCTGGGACACAGGCCTCCTCTCTATAAGAGAGAATGGCCTATAATCCAGCACGCGGGCCCACGGATTGGTAGATGTCACATGTCTTCGAAATTTTTGGTTCAAGGACATGCCGGTTTCCTCACGATGTTTTCCTTCACCGTTTTGAGAGCAGTGGTGATGAAATAAATTACACAAAGTAATACTCCTGCCTGGGTTCGAACCCACGACTTGCTGTTCGTAAGTCGGGGCCGCCACCACTGGGCCACCGCTGCTCACGCCTATTACCAGTCAAATAAATTCATAGCAAATATTTGTTTGGGAACAACTAAAAATGGTAAAATAAAAAACTTTTTTGCAAAAAATACAACCGACTTCAAAAAACACAAAAAAGTGAAAAATAACTTTAGCTTCAGAAGTCGGTGACAAAAAAAATTTCGATCAAACAAAAGTCACCGACTTCTGAAGCTACAGTTATTTTTCACTTGTTGCATCCCACAAGTTTCCGAACGCAGTTTTTTTGACGTTTGACAGATGACGTTTCAGTTGTCAGTGCCATCTTGGTTTGGAGAAAATACTCTCTTCCATTTTTTTTTTGGTGCACGCTGTTGTCCGGCAATTATTGTTTAAAACTTTGAGTTAATGTTAATCCGATACAATCTTGATCGGTTTTTGATATTTTGTTGATAATTGAGTGAAAATTAAGACATTTCGCCATCTTGGGTCGTGACCGCGAATAATTTGTTGGTTAAGTAGCCGGCTTTTGTGTCGTTTGGACGCCGGTAACTTCCTAAACTTAGTGCCACGTGTGTGATCTTGAAGGTTTGACCAGGCAGTCGACGGTACGCGCTGTGGGCGTCCTTTGGAATACCGTCGAATCTGACTTAACTTCACATGCACAACACAAAACACATTTACACTTACACCCCACCCGGATACGACGTGACCTGGGACTACGCCACACATCAGTACCAACGTGATGGGTAAGTGTACCTAAGAATTATTTTCCCCTTGTCGATTGGACAAGTATTATTTTGATTAGGGCTCCGCGTAATCGCGGACATCGTGAGTCTGCTGGTGCAGTCTCACACAACTGGTAGCAGAGCGTGGTTTAATTGTTAAATTCACCACTTATTGTTGAGTTAAAGTATTGAGAAGTCTGATTTGTTGCCTGTCAGCCTGACTCAAATTAAACATAGTTAACATTGATTGTTTGACATAATATGTTATGATATGTAGTGTCCCTTGTGGCTTGTACTTTAATTTGTTGTTGTATACACAAGGTATTGCTTGTACAGGGTCGGATTTGAACTTGTAATAATTCAAACTAAGTTTTATTATTTGGTTTAAATTGTAGTTGGGTCCGGGAAAATTATTCCTGTTGATTATTTAATTGAATTTAATTTGTTTTATTTGATATTTGTCCCAATGGCTTCATTGAAAGCTGTAAACCAAGCCATTGGTGGATTGACCTCACAGCTAAGATGGTTTGCCTCTGCTGCTGCAACCGCTGAGCGTCTAGACCTGGAAGAGGCCATGCTTGCCCGGTATGAGCAGTTGAATGCGAGATTGAGTGCGGTTGACACTTTGTTTGCTCGCTTCAATGAATTGATTTTGGACTTGGACCTGGAAGCATTGGGTCAAGCAGCCCGTGATAAGGTTGTTGCGGATTATGACCAGATGTTGAACCTGGGTGACATAATAAGTATGCGCGCCAGGGAAATTTTAAAGAGTCGGGACCCTGCCCAGGTCAAAACAGAGACCTCTGTTGTTGCAGGCCCTGGACTTTTGGGTAGACTGCCTACCCTGGAGCTGCCACATTTTGACGGTCACTTGGACCATTGGTTAAGCTTCAGGAACCTGTTTAACAGTTTGGTTGATTCGCGCTCTGACCTCCGACCGGCCCAGAAGTTGGCTTATTTGTTGTCAGCCCTAGGAGGTGAGGCTCGAGCCTTGGTGCAGCACTTGCCGGTGGCCGAGTCGGCCTATCCCACCGCTCTGGAACTTCTATCCCGACGATACCAGAACAAACGTTGCCTGGCTGATGTCCACATTGACCAGATCTTGGGGTTGCCGGCCATCACCAGAATGTCAGCGTTGCGTGCTGACCTGTTGAATCCATTGCTGGCAGCAACCAACGCCTTAAAACGATTGGAGTTGCCGGTGGACTATTGGTCCTATCTTTTGGTGCACATAGTGTTGCAGCGGCTTCCGTCAGATTTGAGGTCCCGTTTTGAGCAGAAGTATGGTGGGGATAGTGCCACCCATCTTCCCCCTTTTGAAGACCTCGTCAAATTTTTGGAGGATGAGTGTCGTTTCCTCGACAACGCTCGTGGTGCCACGGGGTTAAGCCAACCGCCCTCTCGGCCGAGGGCCCAGGGACGGACTAGGACTGTCGGGCCTGGTGATAGCCGCCCTGCCCCCCGTTTTGGTGGCACCCAGAGTAATCCTGCTTGCGGCTATTGTAAGGCCACGGGACATGGCGTAGTCACTTGCGCGGCCTTTTTGGAGTTGCACGTGAGTGCCCGCCACCGAGTTGCCAATGCACGCCGTCTGTGCTTTTCTTGTTTGGGGAATCATTTTCATCGGGATTGCCCCAACCCCCGCCCTTGTTCAATTTGTAGGGGTTCACATCTTGAAGTTTTGTGCGCCAACGCGAACCGCTCTGACAGACCAGCCTCTGATGGGGGTTCGCGCAGGGGGTGGTATAATGGAGATGAGCACCGGGCTCCTCGCTCGCCGGTTCAGAATCGAGGAGGGGCCTGCAACTTTGACCGCTGTACTCCACCCCCCGCGCCAGTTGATCGGGAGCCGCGCGACCGCCGATTGACCTCCCCTCGTGAAGGCGATTATGCAGCTGCTGGTAGGCGACATTGGCCAAACCAGCACCGCCTTCCCTCCCCTCCGTTGGCGGAACGTCCCCGTTTGGAGACGCGCCCCCCGCCACTCAGGCGTCAAGTGGGATATGCCCCTCCAGCGATGGCGCGTGGCTCGGGACATCGCGGGGACGAGGAGTTTGATTACTATCCTCATCGGGATAGACCCCAGCCTGGATGCGGCGATCGGTCGCCGCCCAGGCATTGCTAGGAAATTGGCGCCTGTCCCGCTAACGTACCTCCCCAGATCGACACGGTTTTGTTGCCAACGGCATCGGTCAGGGTCTGGGGACCCACGGGGGACTCTGTTGTGGTCCGTGCCATTTTGGACACGGGAGCCCAGGGTTGCCTTTTGTCGTCTTGGTTAGCGGGTCGGGTGAGCCTGGATGTCCGTGCCTTTTCAGGCACGATTAATGGAATAGGCGAAACACCTATCCCGACTGTTGAGGGACAAACCTTATTTGGGCTCACTCCTGTGAGTTGTTTGGACCCTAAGTTTTTTCCTTCGGCTATTGTTCTGACGAGTATTTTGGGCTGTCATCCCCAACGTCAGCTGTCGCCTGATATTGTCCGGTTGACGTCAGGCCTGGATTTGGCTGACCGCCGGTTTGATTCCCCTAATACAACTCATTTGATATTGGGTTCCGATGTACTAGGGAGAATATTGTTGGGTAATATGAAAGTCTTGCAGCCGAACGGTTTGGTGGCTGTCTCGACCATCTTTGGCTTTGCGGTGATGGGCCCAGTGTTGAAGGCTGCCCCTCCACCTGAGCCTGATTTTGCGTTGGCGTGTGGCTCCGCTCTCTCTGACGCTGTTCAGAGGTTTTGGGAGGTTGAGGAGCCACCGCAAGTGGCCCGCTTGAACCCGGAACATGAGGAGTGCGAGTTGTTCTATCAGAACAACACAGGTCGACTCCGTTCCGGTCGGCTCGTAACACGGTTGCCTTTTGTTGCAGTTCGACCACCTCTCGGCGAGTCCAGACCTATGGCCGAGAAGAGATTGTTGGCGATGGAGCGCCGTATGGCCAGGGATCCGGTGCTGGGGCAGAAATATTTAGATTTCATGCGTGAGTACGCAGACTTGGGACACATGTCGGTGTCAAATTTGGATTGGCGCTCAGTTGAGCATTACTTTCTGCCGCATCACGCGGTCCTCAAGGCATCCACCGGTAAGCTGCGCACAGTGTTTGATGGGTCTGCGCGGACTTCCTCTGGTGTCTCTTTGAATGATTGCTTGCACTCCGGCCCCAAATTGTTGAGGGACCTTTGTGATGTCGTCACGTCCTTTCGTCGTCATCAAGTAGTCTTTGTGGCTGACATCAAAATGATGTTCCGGCAAACGGTTATTCACCGGGATGACAGACGTTATCAGTTGATCCTGTGGCGAGAGAATCCCCGGGACCCCATGGTTGTTTATGAGCTCAACACGAATACGTACGGCCTTCGATCGAGCCCTTTTGTTGCTATTCGTTCGCTTTGGGAGCTCGCGGACCGAGAACGCTTGAAGTTCCCTCGGGCGTCCGCCATCTTGAAAACGGACTTGTATGTTGATGACGTCTGCACTGGGGCTTCCACGGTTGAGGAAGCTATCCTATTGCGTGACGAGTTGGTTCAAATTTTGGATTCCGCTGGCTATGAGTTGCGTAAGTGGGTGTCCAACTCGCCAGCACTGTTGGAAGATGTGGAAGAGGATCATAAGCAGGATCCTCATTTGTTTGAAAATGCTGACAACCCTGCTATGTTGGCCGTTCTCGGCGTTCAGTACCGACCAGTCCAAGACACCTTTACGTATGATGTCGATTTGGAGTCACCACACACTTGGACTAAACGACTGGTATTGTCTACTGTCGCGAGAACCTTTGACCCGAATGGTTGGATATGCCCGGTATTGTTTTGGGCGAAATGTTTTCTCCAGCGCCTTTGGACCGCGGAACTTGGTTGGGATGAGCCACTTCGGGAAACCCTTTTGGAAGATTGGCTCCAATTTGTATCCGCACTTCCTGCGGTCAACGAGGTCGCGTTACCACGCGCTATCCTCCCCCCTGGGAACTATACTGCTACCCTTCATGGGTTTTGTGACGCATCTTCGCACGGTTATGCAGCTGTTGTTTATCTGCGCACCGTCAGCGCGACAGGCCAGCTGAAGTTGTCACTGATCATGGCCAAGAGCAAGGTGGCCCCCCTCCGGACGGCATTGACCATCCCTAAGCTAGAGTTGTCAGGGGCGGCGCTTCTTGTGCGTCTCTTGAATCACGTTGCTCAAACTTTAGGTGGATCTGTAAACATTCGGAATTCTTACGCCTGGACGGACAGTCAAATTGTTTTGTGTTGGTTGAAGACGTCCGTCCACTCCTTGGAGGTCTTTGTTGCGAACCGAGTGTCACAGATACAAAATTCCGAAACGCCTTTGATTTGGAGGCACGTGCCTGGAGACTTGAACCCCGGCGACGTAGCCTCACGTGGGTGCATGGCCCCCCGCCTGATTGTGCACCCCCTTTGGTGGGGACCGGATTGGCTGACTCGCCCCGAGGATGATTGGCCTCGAACGCCAGTTTTGATGTCGGATCCTTTGCCCGGGCTTAAGGTGCTCGCTGTTGGGACGAAGGACCCTCCGTTTGATCCTGATATTTTGTTGAATCGATACAGCTCCCTCGACAAATTGTTGAACGTTACCTCGTGGATCAGGCGTTTTGGTCACAATGCTAGGAATCCAGGGGACAAGCGCCTGTCACCGGTTCTCTCTCCTCAAGAGCGACAGGAGTCACTCCTCCTGTGGGTTCGCTCTGTGCAGGCCGTACACTTTGAGAAGGAGATCGAGACCTTGAAGTCCGGTAGAGTTAAGTTGTCGGGAGCCGTTAGTAAGTTGAACCCCTTTTTGGATGAAACGGGTCTTTTGCATGTTGGAGGACGGTTGAGGCACTCTAGCCTTCCTTATGGGGTCCGTCACCCCCTTTTGTTGCCCAAGGCGGGCCATTTGATTAAATTGTTGGTGACTGATCGTCACATTAAGAACTCGCACGCCGGTTGCAATGCGCTGTTGGCCATTCTGCAGCGAGAGTTTTGGATTTTGTCGGCTCGTCGTACCATTCGTAGCATCGTCTTCCGTTGCATACCGTGCTATCGGACTAAGGCCCCAACGATGCAGCCCCAGATGGGAGACTTGCCTGCTGATCGTGTCAATGAGGCGAGGCCCTTTGCAGGCGTAGGAACGGACTTTGCTGGTCCCTTTTCGATAAAGACGTCTACCCTTCGCAATAGTAAAATTGTCAAGGCTTATTTGTGCGTATTTGTCTGCCTGTCAACTAAGGCAGTGCACTTGGAGCTGGTATCCTCCCTCTCGACGGAGGCCTTTGTGGCAACTTTGGATAGATTTACGTCTCGCCGTGGGTTACCTTCTCTGATCAGGTCTGATTGCGGTACCAACTACAAGGGTACAAGTAACTATTTGAAAGAAGTGTATGACTTTCTTAATGAGAGCCAGGTTGACATTGGTAACAAATTGGCCCATCGAGGGGTCACTTGGTTGTTTGACCCGCCAGCCTGCCCCCATTGGGGGGGTATTTTTGAGGCCACGGTGAAAGCAGCAAAGGGACTCTGGCGGAGATTGTTGGGAGACACCGTTCTTACCTTTGAGGAATTAGCTACGATATTGTGTCGCATTGAAGCGGTACTAAATTCGCGTCCATTGTGCCCGCTCTCTCCGGAACGATTTGGAGGCTCTAACCCCGGGCCATTTCTTGATTGGACAGCCACTTGTCGCTCTGCCTGAGTACCCTTTTGTTGATGTGAGCCAAAATCGGCTATCGCGGTTTCAGTTGGTGCAACAGCTCACTCAGAGATTTTGGAAGCGTTGGAGCTTAGAGTATCTGCACATCCTCCAGCAGCGCGTCAAGTGGACTGATAAAACTCATCCGCCCAAGATAGGAGACCTCGTCCTTATTAAGGATGCCAACCTTAAGCCTCTGTATTGGCGCAGGGGGCGCATTCTCAATTTGGTGGCTGGCACCGACGGGGTACCTCGTTTTGCTGAGGTTTTGGTGGATGGATCGGTTATGAAGAGAGCGGTCGCAACCTTGTCAAGACTGCCAATTGATTAGCGGACGGGACGGCCCGTCCGGGGGGGTAGATGTTGCATCCCACAAGTTTCCGAACGCAGTTTTTTTGACGTTTGACAGATGACGTTTCAGTTGTCAGTGCCATCTTGGTTTGGAGAAAATACTCGCATCCGTTTTTTTTTTTGGTGCACGCTGTGGTCGGGCAATTATTGTTTAAAACTTTGAGTTAATGTTAATCCGATACAATCTTGATCGGTTTTTGATATTTTGTTGATTATTGAGTGAAAATTAAGACATTTCGCCATCTTGGGTCGTGACCGCGAATAATTTGTTGGTTAAGTAGCCGGCTTTTGTGTCGTTTGGACGCCGGTAACTTCCTAAACTTAGTGCCACGTGTGTGATCTTGAAGGTTTGACCAGGCAGTCGACGGTACGCGCTGTGGGCGTCCTTTGGAATACCGTCGAATCTGACTTAACTTCACATGCACAACACAAAACACATTTACACTTACACCCCACCCGGATACGACGTGACCTGGGACTACGCCACACATCAGTACCAACGTGATGGGTAAGTGTACCTAAGAATTATTTTCCCCTTGTCGATTGGACAAGTATTATTTTGATTAGGGCTCCGCGTAATCGCGGACATCGTGAGTCTGCTGGTGCAGTCTCACACATCACTTTTTTGTGTTTTTTGAAGTCGGTTGTATTTTTTCACAAAGAAGTTTATCAGTTGTGGCCGGAGTTCCGGTTGATGACCTTTACCATCGACTGATCTAGTTAGACTGGTGATCGTCGTGTCTCAGATAATTTACATCGCCTCAGAGAGATGCTACCCGGTTAACCAGGTTAACGGCCATTTTCAATAACTTACTAGCCGGTTCCGGTAGGTTGCTATTTCGGGTCGGGGGGCTTTCGGGACCAGGACCGCGGTCCCAGATTCCCCCTAAATATTTTTGAGTGGTATTTTGGGACCACAACAAAAAAAAAGTTAGAGTACAAACTAAACTTTCTGCCTGTTTGACATTTTGCTTACTGGACGGCTAGAAACAAAAGGTCACAGAAAAGCTTTCTTTGATTTTTCTATGAATCAAGTGACAGATAGGCGACTCGGATAGGATATTCTTTGTTTATAGAAACACAGATAGCTACGGAAGAAGGCACATTATACAACATTTATACGTAAGTAAGTTATAGAAAATTGCCGTAAGTGGGTCAGTAACTGCTGTAAGCGAAGCTCAATAGATTGTTTACACGACTACTTACATTCATTGGTATTCTGGCTGTCAATATTCCTGCTAACAATTTTTTTTTTTTTTTTTTTTTTTATCAATGATTTTAAATGCAATTGTAAATTATTAAATTTTAAATATGTATAACTTATTTTTATAAAATTAATGGATAATAATAATGTGAATTTACTTCATTCTTATTTAATTTGTTTTTCTGGATTTTTTTACTTTTGAAAATTTGTGAATCTCAAAATCTTCCATCTTGCCTGAATTAAATAAATGTTATTTTTTTTTTATCAATTATTTTAAATGCAATTGTAAATTATTAAATTTTAAATATGCATAACTTATTTTTATAAAATTAATGCATAATAATAATGTGAATTTACTTCATTCTTATCTAATTTGTTTTTCTGGATTTTTTTACTTTGTTTTTTTTTTTTTTTTTTTTTTATTGTTAAAGGCAAACTGTAACGCACGTTGAGTGCGTAAGTTATAATTTCTGCAACTGAGAAATTCCGGATGGCAAAACCCAATGACACTTCGCCCGGAGAAGTCGAACCCAGTAGGTACTTTATGCTCAGCAGTCGCGCTTTCGATCACTAGATCAACGAGGCAGAGACAACTAGGTAAGTTTAAATATATATCATCACTAATAACATATAAAGAGAATGCCCGCCTAGTTTCGGACTAGGCCGCAGCCGTTAATCATAATCTAATGTGAGAGTTCAACCGTAAACATCGATAAACATGAATAGTTGCTTCGGTTAATTCTTAGTTCATTTGGTTAGAACAGCAGTGTTTACACACATTCAGTACGACTGGTTAAACTAGGAACCTATTTAATGAGGGTTTTCAGTACTCTATTCTCACTCAAGCTTGCGGAAAAATAGGACCGCAGATATTGCGGATATTCGCATTTTTTCCGACCCGAACCTCGTTCGAAGATAAAGAGAACCCGGGTCATGCCGTTGTTTCTTATCAGCGGTCATTTGCACGGAGTAGACCACGCAAGTACCTGTACCATATTTTGCAAATTTTATCACTATATAATAACATTAAGGGATTATCATTACCTACACACATCAAAAAAAGTTTGTGATCACTGAAAATTCGAAATCTTTTTTGTTACGTTTTCATAAAAAAAAATAGCGGACGTCACGCGGTTGAACCCGCGTAATTCCTGTTTTCGTGGTAGTACGGGGATAAAATATAGCCTATGTTACTCAGAATGAATGTAGCTTTCTAATGGTGAAAGAATTTTTGAAATCGACGCAGCAGTTTTTGAGTTTATTCATTACAAACATACACACAAAAATACAAATCTTTCCTCTTTATAATATTAGTGTAGATAAAAAATAGTTTTATTTTTTAATTTCAAAGAAAACACACAACAAAGATTTTTTCTTGATAAAGTCCAATTTAAAAAATGATGTCAGTTTATGCTAGTGATTACAAACTTTTTTGATGTGTGTATGTATACCACGGTTTTGTCACCACTAACGGATCTTTTAAAAAGTACTGCAAGTTTCGAGTAACTCCACAGTGCGTTTTGAATAAAATCGCGCGTAGACGGCGCGTGAAATGTGCGTGTGTAAATGCGTGTATAAGTTTCATACATACATACGCACGTGGTTTCTCGTGCTTTATCCTATGGGGCTATCACACGATCCTTAAATACACCTTCATACATCTGATTATACACATGCGGAGGAATGAGGAAAATGTAGTGAGGAAAGTTTTGAGTATGAATGTGGATGAGTATTAGAGTAGAGGAAGACTAAAGAAACGATGGATGGACTGTGTAAAGGATGATATGGCAAGAAAGGAGGTGTCTGATGAGATGACGAGTAATAATAATAATGAAAGCTCGTGAAAGCTGAGAAAAAGAAACAAATAAAATATCTCGACTTGGCACACGAGGTTCGCGACATGTGGAATATGAACTCGGTTATCATTGTGCCGATTGTCGTGACGGCCAATGGCCTTATAGGCAAGAGCTTTGATGAACATCTATCGAAGCTCTCTTTAGGCGGTTGGATTAAGGGCCTGATTCAGAAGGCAGTACTCCTCGATACGGCTCGTATTGTGAGGAGGTTCCTGTCTCTGCTGCCCTAACCACCGGTGGCTTGGACCCTGCTCCCGACACCGGCGGACTACTATTTTTTTTATATTTTTAAATGTTTTTTTTAGAAATATTTAAAAATGTAAATTATGAGATATTAGTCGAATAAAGGAAAAATAATAATAAATTTATTTCATAAAAATAAGATTGTAGTACATGAGCATACACAGAGTTATACATATATGTTTGTACCGTGTCAATCACAATCTGGTGGGTGAAGTTCTGCTTTCCTAGCTAGGTTATAGAATAACCTGTATTAAGGATTAGCAGTCCCTGTCCCTTGCAAAAGTTACATTAAACTAGTACAATTTTATTATTAGTACAATTATATTTTATTTTATACTACAATAATTTTTATAATTGAATACATGCAAGTGTCTGTGAGTGTGTGATTGTATGTGTGTAAATGGTATGTGCGTGCGTGTGTGTACGAGTGTGTGTGTGTGTGTGTGTGTGTGTGATGGAGTGAAAGAGAGTGTGTGTTCGTTTTGATTGAAGTCGAGTGAGGTAAAATTTGATCTGTCACTGTCACTGACACCTATTGTAATAGTAATAAGAGAATAATAGTAGAGTAATAGCGAAGTATGGAAAAAGACGACTTGCTGCATCGACCCCCAATTAATTGGGATAAGGGCAAGAGAATTATGATGACATCTGGTCACACATTTACGCATGTAAGCCGGTTGGGTTAGGTCAGGATTTCTTAACAATCTAATATAATAGCACTAATATTATAAAGAAGAAAGATTTGTATTTTTGTGTGTATGTTTGTAATGAATAAACTCAAAAACTACTGCGCCGATTTCAAAAATTCTTTCACCATTAGAAAGCTACATTCACCTTACGTAACATAAGCTATGTATTATCCCCGTGCTCCCCGGGAAACGGAAACTACGCGGGTGAAACCGCGTGACGTCCGCTTGTTTGAAATATACACAATCAACTGACAAGTCCCTCGTTGTAGTAGTACCCTGTAGGTTGTTTAGGTACCTAAGCTGTAAGCTCATTGTCGCTTACACAGACATCGGTAATTAGGCTATGCCTGAATGTTAGATGTTATATTGAGGTTACTTTGCCAATGTTGAATTAATCCTACAGACTGTCTTCATTACCTACAATATGTATTATTTCTTGTATTCTGTTGGTGATTCAGACTTATTTGGTTTGACCAAGAGATTTAGGAGTTTTTTATATTGTATTTTCGTATTATGCCTGAAGCTATAATTTTGTTATTTTTTAAGAAATTACTTTCGAAAATTTTCATTATCCTAAATAAAATATGTTTAGACACTTCTTGGAACTGGCCAAACGTAATTTGTTACAACTAAGGTTCAACGACGCCGTAAATAATATTTAGTGTTAAATTCGAAGTTATTATTATTGAACTTTTATTAAAAAAAACTTTTTTCATGCAAACAATGAATGTGACTTGAACTTCCATGAAATATTTAATTGAATTTCTAACTATTCATACTATATTCATGAAAATTATTATAAGCAGTTGTTATATAATACATAGATAAATAATTTTAGCAACTACGCAGAAGCGTAGCTGCACTACGCCGTAGCGACTGCGGAAGCGTAGCTGTACTACGCCGTAGCGACGTTGCGGAAGCGTAGCTGTACTACGCCGTAGCGGCAAAGGGGAAGGGCAGCTACGAAACTTGGACAGTACCAATTGATTATTTATCACATGAAACTTTCCAGTGAATTGAATTGTATTGTATTGTATTGTATAGCGGGCTGTTGTCCGCAACTCCACGTCAAAGCGAGTATTTAGCGTACGGGTGGGAATTTTATTCGATCCACCCTAACTCCCCGAGAAAGGCCAGCAGCGCCTTGGTGTTGCTGACAATCTCGCGGAGAGTACCTGGGTTATCGAAGTACTTTGCCCTGTATGTTGCAACCACTGGGCACTGCAGAAGCACGTGGGCTGCTGTCTCGTCTTCCTCCATGAAGGCATGGCACAGGGGGCTGTCCGTGACTCCTATGACAAAGAGGTGTTTATTAAAAGAGCCGTGTCCTGTAATGGCGGCTGTAACTGTGCGCAGCTGCAGTTTGGTCAACCGAAGCACGCGTTTGGTGAGGCGGCCGTCGATAGTAGGAAGTGCCTCCTTGGCCTGCCTGCACTCGCCGTGGTCTAGCCAGAGCTTGTGGTGTTGTTCACTAGTTCTGTTCCTTACCAGTGTGCGTAGGTATCCGAAAGGGAGTGGCACGATAGGTTCGGGTCCCACCGCTGCCATGCTCGATCCCCTTCTAGCGAGTTCGTCCGCCGCATCATTGCCACGGTAATCGCTGTGTCCCTTAATCCATTGGATGGTTATATTATTGAGATTACCAACCTGGTTCAGGAGTTGGTGACACTCGTGTATTAACCCAGAGTTGACTGTGTGGTTGTTTAGTGCCAGCAGTACAGCCATGCTGTCTGAGAGTATACGGATTGAGTGGTCCACAACCTTCCTGGCTAAGATGACAGATGCCGCCAGGGAAATGCCCATGCATCCTGCCTGAAATACCGTGTTGTGGGCCCCCAGAGGTTTGGCTATCTGGATGTTGAGATCCTCGGAGAAGACTCCAGCACCTGTGCCAGTACCTGTTTTTGATCCATCCGTGAAAATCCGTAGTTCTGCGGGGTTTAATCCCTCGCAGCGGTGATCCTCGTGGAGCTGGATTTTGTACTTCTTATCGAATACGAACTGTTTTAGTATCCGATCGTTTATTGCTTTCGTCAGGGGGAACTAGTTGTGGAATCCCTCCAATGCCGCGGTGTGCTGTGTTTCTTTCTTAACCCAGAGTTGAAGTGTATTAAGGCGTACAGCCGTCATCGTTGCTTCCTGCTGTATGAACAGATAAAGCGGTGGGAGCCCCAGCATGGCTTCGAGAACTGCGGTCGGCGTAGTCCTCATGCAGCCTGTGATCGCCATGCAAGCCAGCCTTTGCATGCTGTCTATGACATAAGTTTATTTTATAATATTTTTTAGTGTGCCTATGTGGCAACACTCCTTTTACATTTTTTTAACTCTGTAATGTGTCAAATGTGTGTGAGCTACGTTCTGCAAAATAAATAAAAAATAAAGTGTTTTAAAAGTTATTTCACTATACAAAGTCCCACAGGGCGATACAAACATTGGTGCCGAAACATTTCAGTGATAACTCTTACTGAGCTATTCAATTCAGCGACTACATTGTATTTCAATTCTCAATTCTTTATTTGCATACCATAATGTTTATAAGGTGGAAGGAAAATAGATATACTTAGTTACAATTATGGACCCTGTCGGGCACAGCATAGATTATAGTAGGAGAGAGGAGGAAGACTACTTACTGGCTGATTATTTCAGTTAATATATAATACCTCCTGCTTTATTAATGCAGAATTTAATTTAAGGTAATAATTATTGTTTTATAAATTATATAGATTTATTTATTAGATATTGTAAATTAGTATAAATATAAATAATTTAATGTCATATTATAAATTATTGTTTTATTAATTTCTTATTATTTATTTATTTTTATTTATATGGTGTATCTATTTTCTATATTATCATGAGTAGGTGTGCGTGGCTCTAACGAGTATTTATTGAATAATTGAAACAAATAGTGAAGTACTCATAATTTATCATTTAAGTATTCGCTAATACTATAGTAGCATTTGTTTAGAAGTAAGAGCTTTAATTTATTGATAAAAGTGTTGTATTTATCTAAATTCTTTATTATTTCGGGTAACTTATTATAAATTTTAATGCACATGACCAAGGTACTATTGGAGTGCATTTTTAGTCGCGATGTTGGTAAGTTTAGCCTATTTTTATGTCTTAAGACAATTTTCGATTGTATGTCCTCTCTTTTTGTAAAGAATTCTGGATACTTTCGCACGAACTTACAAACTTCAAATATGTAGAGACACGGTAGGGGTAAAATCTTTAGTTCCTGGAAATGTGGTTTACAGCTATCGGTGACTTCAATATTTACTAAGATTCTAACTAGTTTTTTTTGGAGGGTAAATAGCGTGGGCGCGTCAGTGCTGTTGCCCCATAAGATGACACCGTATTTAAACTGTATTTCGTGTTGGGACTGGTATTTCGCCGGCCGGCAGGACGCCATTTTGCGTTGGAAGCAGCAGTTGCAGTTTGATGGAGGCTGTAGTTAGTTTGGTGCGGGGCCACCAGACCACTGCCCCATAAGTATCATAGGTCGGATTACCGCGCAGTATACACAAAGTATAATTTTAGGGGATAGGCCCCACTTCTTACCTATCATCCTCCTGCATTGCCAAATGGTGATGCAAGCCCTGTTTACTTTATTATCTAAGTGACTACTCCAATTTAACTTACTGTCCAGGATGACTCCCAGATATTTGACCTCGTCGGCTAACTGGAGTTCTGTATCGAAAAGTTTGGGTAGGCGGTAAGTTCAGTTTTCGTGGAGTTCACTGAGAGATCGAACTCTCTGCACCACCGCTCAACGATGCGTAGTGTTTGTTGAGTGAGGTTGCAGATTGTCCCCGTCACTTTACCTGAAATGAGGATAGCAGACAAAACGCCGTCCCTCAGCTCTCTCTCGCAAATTATCTCCAAAGTTTTAAGGAGAAAGGAGGTCAGGCTGATTGGTCGGTGGTGTTTGGCGTTGGTATAGTCACTCTTACCTGGCTTAGGAATGAATTTGACTTTCACTTCCCTCCATCCTTTTGGAACGTATCTGAAGGCCAGGCACGCCCTCATTATGGGTACCAGTCTGTTGGCGACAGAGGTCCCACACCACTGCAGTAAGGCAGGAAAGACCCCGTCCGGACCGGCCGCCTTGAAAGGATGGAAGCACCAGGTCGCCCACTGGAGTTTTTCCAGCGTGACGACTTTGTGTGCATAGCGCCAGTCGTTTTCTGACGGTGTTTGAGTTACCTCTGTCCAGTCGATAGCCTGTGTGAAAGCGCAGCCTGGGAAGTGAGTTTCAATAAGGACGCGCGTCGCCTCTTCTGGTGAGGTGGTAAGTGTGTTGAAGACCCAGTCGGGTTCTGCTGTGCCAATATTTTCCTTACCCTGTTTGCTTGTTGGCAGGATTCGATGTTGCCACAGTATTTGCGCCATCCAGTGGAGCTCCTTAATCTGATGCATTTTTTATATGATTTTTGCCCGCGCAGTACGCGTCCCAATCCTCATCAGCACAGGTGTTCATGGCTCTGTTTAGGACCTTCCCGCGCTTACGTTCCAGATCCGCTCCCCACCATGGTTGCTTCCCTGTTGTTGTGGGCGGAGTGGTCTCCGGACAGGATGAATGGTAGCTGTCTAGCATTGATTTCGTGAGATGACTTACACGCTCGTCGATCTGCTGCGTGTCCTCGTAGGTCATTCCGTAGTTTATTGACGCAAGTTTAGTTTCGAGGACGCGTGTATAAGCAGTCAGTGTTTCGCGGGTTTTGCCGTGGCAGTGTTGGTGTCACACAGACTTGAATATCGAAGCGGATCCACCTGTGGTCCGAGCAGGAGGCCTCCTTGGAGACCTGCCAGCCGGTGGTGATGGCCGCTGCACCCTCCGATGCCAGAGTGAGGTCTATGATTGTTTGGCTACGTCTGTTTACGAAGGTTGGTTCGGAACCTGTATTTAGTAGGGTTAGGTTAGTTGTAAATAAGTAATCTACTAGCGCCTTACCCCTTGCATTTTGTTTGTCCATGCCCCACAGAGGGTGATGAGCGTTCGCATCGGCGCCTATGACAACCTCCAGCCCAGTGCTTTCGCAGTAAGTCACGAGGTGGGCGAGGTCATGCGGCGGCGGCTCTTCTGCCTCGAGCATGTAAGCGGAGGCGAAGACCACAGTTGCTACTGTCCCAACCAGCAAAATTTTAACTTACAAGTATCCCAAGACCTATATTTTATTACTCTTTTAGCATACTTACAAACAACTGTGTGTCGATTTAGGCGCACTTTATAAGATAATTCTCACTTAGAGTCAACTTATAACGCACTTATTGAAGATTACTTTACACTTACAATAATCTTGTTACTGCTGTTGTTACCAAACACTCATATAATGCTTTTATAATGGCATGGTTTAAGTGAAAATAGGACTTAGAGCGCTCTTACGACTGCTCTTATAAGTGTAATTCGCCTTGTATTGTTCTGTGGAAGCTCAATATTTATCACAACGGCCGCAAGAATTGCGCGAGCTCTGCTGGAATAAAAAAAAACCGGCCAAGTGCGAGTCGGACTCGCGCACGAAGGGTTCCGTACCATTATCTATACATTAGACAAAACGGCAAAAAAATCACGTTTGTTGTATGGGAGCCCCCTTAAATATTAATTTTATTCTGTTTTTAGTATTTGTTGTTATAGCGGCAACAGAAATACATCATCTGTGAAAATTTCAACTGTCTAGCTGTCACGGTTCATGAGATACAGCCTGGTGACAGACAGACGGACAGACGGACAGACGGACAGACAGCGAAGTCTTAGTAATAGGGTTCCGTTTTTACCCTTTGGGTACGGAACCCTAAAAAATATTGTCAACTCATGAATTATTATGTATTATTAGTATTTTTATTTCCTGTAATCATTTAGTTCATTTGCTCGATAGTTATGTGTCTATAAACTTAAATAACTTGCGGTGTACATTTCTTCGAATATTTTGTGGAGTAAAGTGAAATATTTTCACAGGCCCACTTGGTTATTTATTTAAAAAATTAGTAAAAAAATATTAATTAATTGTAAAAATAAAAACTTACGCCATTAGAGATTGATAAGACCAAATACTCTTCTCTAAGATAAGCTTAATACTAAAATGTCTTATTTCACACTACCTAAGTTAGTTTTAAACCTTTTGATCTTATTGAGCACTTACATAAGGTAGTTACCTTATGTAAGTCTTTTAAATGTCAAAATATTCTGATAGAGCTCTACTATTATTCGTCTTCTCTTTAATTTAACTCGGAGAAAACAATTCACACTTACAACTTGTTGGTTTTATAGTAGTTTATTCAAAAGTTTATTAAGGTCATGAGTGTTATAAAACACTAAATACAGACTCTACTAAGAAATAATGTACTTTTAAGATGCTTTTTTAAGTGCAAATAATATTCAAGAGCAATTGCTCTTTGAAAATGCACTTGTAAGACAACTGTGCTGATAAATGTCTTACAACGATTCTTTATACACATCTACAAGAGCACGTCCTAAGTGTTAGTATTCTTTTAGTACAAAACGCCTTATATCATGCTTTTATAAGATGTACTGTCATAGTCTAGACACAAGTAAGTCTGCTGTAACACCTTAGTTCAATCAGCACATCCGCAAGAGAAAATTGCTAGTTGGGGTGTCCCCCCGCTGTATCAGTAGCCTAGCTGCAGTGACATCCCTGCAACAGAAATCTGTTAGTGGCTGTGTTTTTATGTTACGTGTCACATAGATGCACGATCTTGGCTTATCATGATCTGTACTAACTAAGAGCTTACCACCAAGATTGGAGAGTCCTTGTATTTGGCCCGCCCTAATCCACCGCTCTTGGATCAAGGCAATGGCCGTGTGTTGTACCTCCAGCCACTTCCACAGCTGAGCCGTCGCGGTCTGACTGTGGTGGAGGTTGGCCTGCAGGACCTTACAGGTCGATGAAGGGGACGCCATCACTGGACGTTCCTTCCTCGTCACCTGCCAGCCGCAGCCCGGCAAACAGGTCGCCCGCGTCGAAGCCGTCCCCCTCCAGGTCAGAGGCCGAGGACTGGATTATGTCCTCGAGCTCCTCCCCCGAGAGGACGGCGCCCACGCTAGCGGCGGTAGGGGTGGCTGGCGCTGCTACTGCAGGCTCAACCGCGGGTGTGTCCGCGGTGTTTGTTGAGGTGGGAGTTGCCTCCTCCACCAGAGTCCCAGCGCTGGCTTCGGCGCCCGGATATCCCTGAGGGACGTCGACAAATCTGCCGTTCGGACCCTGGAACTTAACGTACACCGTCCCTGCACCAAATGAGAGACGGCGTTCGGCTTCCATCAGGGTCGGAATTTGGTCCTCAGGGACCCCGAACATCACGTACCACGCTTCGGCCTGTTTGTTGGCGCCCAGCAACACCCACTCTCTGATGCCAACCCAAGAGTTCTGGTAGCACAGAGCACGCCCGATGTCGGACGGCTCCGCGAAGATCCCCTGCTCATCAGAAATGAGGATGCCGTATCTTACCCGGCGCTTGATGTCCGCCTGCCTCCTGACCACTAGCGGGGTGCTAGTGGGGGGAGGCAGCTCGGAGATCAGTTTCCTTAGCCATGCTAAGGTGTGGTCGTTTCCGCACCACAGTCTGAGGACCCCGCTGCTGAACACCGGCCTCCCATTGAAGGTCGGTGCAGGTGAGTCCTGTACGGGAGAAGAGGCCTCGACGAGTATCTTCTTCTGGATAGCCGCGAGAACCAGGGTTGACACCTCCTTGCTGATGTGCCCCGTACGGCCGCAGGTGACTGCGACATCAAGGTCGGAGCTAACAGCTTGGGCGTAGCTACGCTTTGCGTCCCGTTTGGATTTATCAAGACGCAGCCGCTTGCGCTCTCCTCAAGGTGTTAAAGTCTCGCTGAGGGCTCGCTTGGCCGCGACCTGATCCATCCGAACGGGTTGCGGTGTCGTTTGCGTGGCTGATCCACTCGCGCCGCTGGCTGCTGGTTGGCTGGGTCCCGGTCGGCTGGTGCCGGCCGCGGCCTGCGACCGCTTGCCTGCGGAGAAGTTGACATTGCCATGGGTCGGTTTAACTCGGCCCGTGGCGTTAGCCTGTATAGGTTGAGGGGACTTACCCGTCCTCAGTGTCTGCCGCTGCCTCAGGGACGGCCTGTTCTTCCTTCTCGGTTTACCCGTCGAAGAGACCGGGGCAGCCTGCACTGAAGGTTCAGCGCAATGGCGTTGTTTGCCGGAATCCTCCTTCCTGCCTTTACGCCTGCTCCTCTGCACCTGCCAGGTGAGCGCGAACGCGTCACCTGTGGTGCTGGTCTCCGCCGGTTGACCAGTGACGGCCACCGGGGAGGGGAGCAGTAGGCGGAGGAAGATGTATGAGGGGAGCCCGGCCAGAGGAATTAACCGTCGTGGCGGGCTCCTCGCCTGAAAAAGAGGGAGGAACGGTACTGGTCCCGTGCAGCGCCGCGGTCCTTCGTTTATTACAGGACCTGGTTTTGGTCCTGGCAACGGTTCTCGCCACTGCCGGACCTGTACCCGCACTGGAGCTCGCTGCGTTGGCAGCGGAGCATCCGGGGGCTAGAGAGGTGCTGCAAGCACCCCTCTTGGGAGAGTCCTTGGCTTTTGCCTCCTCTCCGGTGTGTGTTTGTGCAGTATGTGCTTGTGAATGTGTGTGAGGTTTGTGAGTTTGTGTGGTTGTTGTGTGTGTGTGTGGTGTGTGTGTGTGTGTGTGTGTGGTGTCGTATGGTCTTTGAGTATCCATAGTATAGTATAAAAAAATCATCTCTCCGGCTTCCCACCCTCCATGGAGCCCGCACCTGGGAACGTCTCGCTACAAACTAGCTCAACCGTTAGGAGTACCTTCGAGATATAGGGGCGTGAGGCTGGTTTACAGTGCGACATCGGGCGCTTGATCGGGTTGACGACTAATCAAACCTTCACTTACACCTTCAGCATGACCTTCACCAACTGCTTCGGCCATCCGAGGACGACCTCCGCGGACCTTCCACCCCTCGCCGTGGCCCTCTGACGGGACACTGTGGCCATTTCCCTACCCTTGGCTATTGGGTAGGACCACCGTTTCGCTTGAAATCCAGACCAAAGAGGGCTTGTTGCCTCACGGATGCATTACCACCAGCGCCGATCGGCTCAACCCTCCAGGACTCCTGCATCCCCGCTTACGGCGCTCAACTGCGCAGGTCCTAGCGCAGGTGACCAGCTTACCTACTCGATGCCAGCTGGGTTTAGTGGCGGCCGAGCCCACGCCCACTCGGTCACGGAGGGTCGTGGTTAGGTTAAAATGCGCCTGGTGATTTTCATTGCGTCTATTTCTTAGGGAAATAGACCAAAAGCAGGGCAGCAACCACGTGAAGGAGAACACACCAGACTTGCCTTGAGGATCTACATGACTGTTGCGCTCCCCCTCAAGACCCCGCCACCTTACCGCCTCTGAGGAAGGCAGTAAGGTAGGCCTGCATCTATACTACCAAGCAAAGCGCAAGCAAAGCATGTCGTTGTGCAACCGCGAAAGCATAAATACAAGCCCTCCCCCAGTGAATAGAAATAACATTACCAAAATCAACCACATGATTACATAATTAGTGGTAGACAGCAACCCGATTTTTTTTAGAACTATTCAACATTTTAACAGTTAAAAAGAACCATCTCATTTCCGTAAATTGATCACTAAGGTCGACTTTTCCTCGCCGAGATCGATACTACTTTCCAGTAATACAATCAATGTTTAAAGTAATCTGATGTATCCGATAAGATTCGCTTCGTATCACACGGACCATTTAAGAGCAGACGGTAAGTAGGTACACTACTTAAATCTTGTGGTAAGTGGATAAGTCCAGAGGACTTACCCCCTAATCACATCAGTCGGTAGGTCTGTAATCGCTCATACTTATTTCATTAAGACATGATAAAGTTACCCCAATATTAAGTGATGGAAAGAATAAATAAATAAATTTTCATTCTACTTGAATTTAATTTGGGTTTTTAACGCTTAATAAATATGGTAACAAGACCATTCCTCGAGTGAATCTCTAATTTTTTTTTCTGAAAGCGTTTTAAACAAATTAACGGGTGTTTTGAAGTGTAAAATAAAATATAGAGTGAGTTAGGGTTCAAGAAAAAACTGGCCAAGTGCGAGTCAGACTCGCCCATGAAGGGTTCCGTAGCAGCAAGTAACATAATATAAAAGTTCTTGTAATTCGTTGTAACTTTGATCGATGTTTATGACGTATTAAAAAAAAAACTTCTTACTAGATCTCGTTCAAACTAATTTTCGGTGGAAGTTTACATGGTAATGTACATCATATATTTTTTTTAGTTTTATCATTCTCTTATTTTAGAAGTTACAGCACACATTTTACCACTTTGGAAGTGTCTCTCTCGCAAACTATTCAGTTTAGAAAAAAATGATACTAGAAACCTTTATATCATTTTTGAAGACCTATCCATAAATACCCCACACGTATGGATTTAATGAAAAAAAAATGAGTTTCAGTCCTAAGTACCTATGGGGATACCCCAAAATTTATTGTTTTTTTTTTCTATTTATGTGTGACAATCTAAATGCAATTCACAGAATACATCTACTTACCAAGTTTGAACAGTATAGTTCTTATACTTTTGGAAAAAAGTGGCTGTGACATACGGACGGACACACAGATAGACATGTCGAATCCATAAGGGTTCTGTTTTTTACCATTTGGCTACGGAACCCTAAAAATGCTACAGAGCAGACTTCGTTTGTGAAATAATATTTATTTAGAAAACCTGAACAATAGCTATTTTAATTGATTTTGATTCTCGTCTTAAAAAAAACATTAATATAAATAGCTTACCTTCAACATTTTGTAGATATAAACGTTATAGAAAGTTGATACAGGAAAACGGTGCTCGTTAGTGAATAATCTTTTATTACAACATCTTGAATTAATATTATTCTGATATATTTTAATGAGGATCTATTTATCCATTATTTTTCCTTGGTCAGAGGCTAAATGTTGCTATACAACGTGGCAACGCCGACAGTCTTGATTGTTGTTATTTTATTTATTTAAGTTTACTTAATAGTTTTTCATTATTAATGCATATATTTAATAATAATAGGGTGTTAGTAAATAAACCAAAAAATATATAAAATAAAATTACTTATATACACTGGGGAATTGTTAACATAAAAGAAGACATCATGAGTATAAAAATCTAAATGAAACAAACGACAAGCGTTTGCTTTTAGACATCAAAAAACTAGTGAGTAATATATCATGAAAATAAAGAAACTAGAGATTATCTGTCGCCTTTACGATGTAAAATATTTTATTAAGAAAAGTAACTACTCAAACAGAATACCTGCTACATTTTCTCTTAAAATTATACATAGAATGTAATACAACATTCTTGTATCACGAAAAAGATCTAGATGTCTTACCCGTCTACGTTACATAAGTAACTTGTTAGAAACTTAAATCTAAAAAAAACTTGTGTAAGGCTGCGTTTCCACTAGAGATAAACAAGGATGCGTAGCAAGGGATGTAGGGCCTACGCAGACCAGGACGACGTGGCAAGGGATTTAATTATTTTACCAATGGACATTCAAACGTATTGATATACAAATCTATACTATATATAATATTATAAAGCTGAAGAGTTTGTTTGTTTGTTTGTTTGTTTGAATGCGCTAATCTCAGGAACTACTGGTTGGAATTGAAAAATTATTTTTGTGTTGGATAGCCCATTTATTGAGGAAGGTTATAGGCTATATAACATCACGCTACGACCAAAAGGAGTGGAGCATAAATGAAAGATGTTGCAAAAACGGTGAAAATGTATTCCTTTTGTTAGCTTTTTCTCTCTTATGTGACGCAGACGAAGTTGCGTGGGTCAGCTAGTAGGACATAAATTGCTATGCTTTAAAATGATCCCGTGGCATGCTGTGGCATCGACAGTGATTTGCATTGAAAGACGCGCCATGGACGTATTTCTATATCAATACGTTTGAATGTCCATTGGCATAGAATTAAATCCCTTGCCATGCCGTCCCGGTCTGCGTACGCCATAAGGCTGAAAAATACCTGATGGAAAAACCAGATAACACTTTGCCCAACCTAGGAATCGCAACCACGGTTGATGATTTTTGCAGGTAACTTGTTACCGTGCCCGTGGGTCATTTATCAAATAATCAAAAAGTAAATCACGTCATGTATATTTTTAGACAAGAAGCAAAGCTGACCTTCATTTGTTTATGTAACAATATTATCGTAGTCAAAAAGACAATAATACTTCGTGCACAAACAACAACAACAACAACCCATAACGTCCACTGCTGGACATAAGCCTCTCCCATGATGGGAGGAATTTGTCGTAATCTCCACGATTGACAGGCGGATTGGAGATCGCAGTGATGAAAGACTAACAGAAAACGCTGCTGCCCATTCTCAGGTCTACGGAGGCGCAAGGTGTTCTGCCTCAGACATTAGTCGCCTTATACAACACGCGTGAGTGTAATGGGTTGGTTCTATTCTACTCTACCGGATACCACACGGCTAGTTCATACCGGCCGGATACTTCGTGCACACAATGTCACGATTAAAACCCGCCTGTTCATACATTGTTGCACATTTATGTATCAATATTTTCACGTTGGCATTAATTAACAGTAACCTATACAACTGTATAGGTTAGGACCTTGCTGTGTAATGCTAACGGCATTACTCGGATTTTTTAACTTAGTTTCTTTCCTTATGATTTTCATGTTCATTATTATTTTCTAACAATAACAAAGCACTTCATTTTCTAACAAGTTCTTGTTTTTTTTGATGGAGAGAATTTTATAGCAAATATTTCAACAATAGAATTCAGAAGTATCTTTTTTGATAATCTAATTTTATGGCATTTTAGGGTTCCGTACCCAAAGGGTACAAACGGGACCCTGTTACTAAGACTCCACTGTCCATCTGTCTGTCTGTCACCAGGCTGTATCTCATGAACCATGATAACCAGATAGTTGAAATTTTCACATAATGATGTATTTCATTAAAAATTAAAGAGGGCTCTAAAATTACAAGAAAAGAAAGAAAGAAAAATATTTATTTGACGTCTGTCATTAAAGCACACACACACATATAAAAAAAGATACAAAATAAGGTGAAAATCATCGTATGTACTGTGTGCTTCACGGCTGCGTCAAAAAGGTCCATTTAAGCATTCATGCCAGACAGGTGATAGTGATACTGTCTGACGATAGTCTTCCAATGAACCTTGAGGGGAACCTTTTAATTAATATTAATTCTGTTCCGCTTGTTCGTGTTTGGAGAAATGTGTCTATCTGAGCTGTAACAGTAAAATATGCCCTTATAATCTTATAATATATGAGGCGTCTACATTCCACCCGGCATGCTAGGTACAGCAAGCGTTTATAAGTGGTGAGGCACGCTAAGGATTGTATTGCTGTGAACGCACGGTCGAGCGTCCGTGCATCTATATGTGTAAGTGGTCTCAATACAGTGCGCACACCACAGCCACAGAGTTCGCCCAATCGCATGTCGCGCGTCACACTCCACGAAACATAAGAATATATTTCCGTTTCTTTTATTATACACGCAGCAAACCTCATTTGTGTAGCGACCTGTTCTTACCATTGGATAGCTAAAATTCACATCCATTGACCATGTGTTGATAGCTGTTGGGGTAATCAGCAGGATTCACGATCAAAGAGATCCGAGTTCAAATCCTGTTAACAACGTGTGGGGTTTTTGTTTCTTGGTAACATTAGTTATTGGTTCATTATTTATTTTTTATAAGAATAAGTTAAATATTAGTAAAAAAAAACATAGTATTATTATTCAACTATTTATTTATTATTTTAGCTGTTCGGTGTTGGAAGGTGGAAATAAAAAAGTCGTGGTGAATGATAACAAAAATGTTTATTCGTTTTATTTATTTATAAAATTAACAAACTTTCATGATAATTGTAACGTCACATTCCTAACTAGATGTAAAAAAGTTCTCTTGTAACCGATCATAAGATTTTTTATTGTATACGGTATACCCACTTACTTTCAATTCATAATAACATACTTAAGTAACAAGGAAAGGATATTCTAATCACACAAATATAACATATAGTTGATACCCACTTGTTATAGGTATCGGTAATCAGCAGAGTTTATTGAAAACTAATAAAAATAATTTAGACTTTATGAATATATTTTTTGTGACGTCACAATAAATGTAACTCGTATTGAGGTTATAGTTTAAGTGTTAATTTTCCCGAAGAAAAGAAGATTGAAACTAAACCTCAATTTAAGATCATAATATAATTACGGATAAGTTAATATTCACTAAATATTTTGTTACACATCTAATTAAAACTAAAGCATCTAGGGGTTAATTTTGTAGCATGACATCTTCTAATACTTAATTAAGTAGAACTGTTGGCGCGTGGAGGAATAAAAGCCAGTTCTCCTGGCCCTGCTGCACTTATCCATCCCCACATGATCCCCACATATTAACCATAATTCGACATGAGTCTGTATTAGGGATTATGTTTTTGTCAGACCAGCAGAGTGTTATTCTTGCGCCATAAATGAAGCCTACCCTTTTGACTTTATTTAAAAAGTCAGTTTTTTGAGTCTTCTCATGGTAGTATTCCAGTAAAAATCTAAATAATCCCGTGCGAAACGTAATCGTTCTTCTATAACTCTTTCTGTCAAGAAGGGCTTCTTAGCTGGTCTTCGTGATACAAGCCTTCAACGTGGAGGGCACGGCGAACAGTTTGCGATGAGGTGTCAAATAATTCCAGAAAGTGTCTCAAAGGTGTGAAACCATTTGTTTCTTATTCGCCAACCATATAATTATTATCTCGTCGCTGCGCATCGATAATAAGCGACGGCTTTCCACTTCATTGTCGACTAGCAAGGCCTTCCTCTAAAACAAAAAACAAAAAAAATATGTTAGGCAGCTATAATAAAATACTGAAGTTATCATTCACTTTGCGTTTATAAATCCAATAATTAACAATAATTATTTATCTTTTATGCCTCATGATGGATTAAAAATCAATTTATTAATCCCTAAGTCACCAAATAAATAAACAATAACAAAGTAGGCTTTAATTTTTAATAAAACTTTGTTACAATAATTCATAAATATAATACTCACATTAGTCCGGTTTCTTCAGATATTTGTGTTCTATTAAAACCACTTTTATGCAGCACGATAATATTAGTCTCCCTCGCCTCAATATCAATATTTGCCTGCATTTTGAGAAATACCAACAACAATACCGCTATCTATTAAACCACACGTCACTAACCAAATTTAACATAACTAAACGACAACGTTCATTTCGATCAAGTAAAATATTCATAAAACTCAGGTTTACCTCACAGAAATATAAATTCTTGACTTATTTTTCTATGATCTACCTTCTTCTAACTTTATGAAATGTGTGAACAAAGCGAGAATATTTTTCTGTCCCATTACTTCCAATCGAGTAAACACAAGCATTTGTTTTGAAAACTTAAGAAAGAAATTTGTTTCTATTAATTTATAATAAAAAAAATTAAATTATAATAAAAAAAAATTTAAACCTAAAAAAAATAATAAAAAATTTAAAGAAACCGGTAAATATCTTTTTCAAGCTAAATATATTAATTACATCTACAAAATGAAAAGTCTAAAAGTAACATCGCGAGATTTGAACTCACGACTTACTGATTCACTCTTAGATGTGGACGCGCCTAACCACTAGGCCATCTTGACTTAAATTTCCATGTTGAAATTTTGGACTACATTTACTTGTAGATGACAATGTCTATTTTCTTGAAAGTAGAAGGTCGTAAGTCAAACTAAACGTCAAGCTATTGCTTTGTGAGATTGCCTATCGACTTTTGGTCGACACTGTACACGACGATTCTTTGGCCCTCCAATATTCAGTAGCACAGTTATATTTCACTTCTCCATAACGCGTCAATTCAATTAGAAGCGAGAAGCCATCGATTTTTTCGATTCCTGCGTATCTATTATGTGTGCGTAACGTTGCCGGCCTTCTACATCATCAGGAATTCCGGCCTGGAATTCACGATGAGGTCCGGTTTTGGAAGCGCAAAATATATTTGATTTATAGAAGCTCATCGCGTTCGTGCCGATTGTATTTTTCGGTACCTGCCCCAATTCCATCTAGCGGACGCCGGCTGAGATTATTCACGACAGGGAGAAAATACTGTACCGCGTGGTATTACATTTTTAAGCATTATGCACTCGGGTAACTAAACAAACAACCAGGACGACCAAACGTGCCAAGTTGCGGACGTGTTCCCTCGGAAATGGACTGATCATAAATTTCGGAGCTTATATCGTATGCTGTTCAGAGCTAAAGTCAAGTCAAAAGTTACTCAATATACAGGGTGTAAACAGACCCTTCACGAAGCCGTCAACCAAGCATTCAGTATGCTTAGTGCGAGTTTCATATTAAAATTCGAGTAATGTCTCGATCGCGTAAACCGAGTTTACGTTAACATTTACGTCGTCGATAATGACAATAGAGTGCCTCTATGAAAGTGAGGTCCGTTTGGAGCACATCGCTAACGTATGCATGTTTATCGCGAGTACAAGTTACAATTTTGACAGTTTTGAAAGCTCGAATACGAAACGCGAGCGTGAAAAGTTGTCACTAAAAATTTTGTGGTGAGAGCATCGTGAGAGTGGTGAAATAACAAAGAATGAAACTTACCATGGAATCTCGTATTATTTCGTTTAGAGAATGTTTAAGACCGCAAAAGCACAAGATAAGCGTAATTTAACGCCACTAAAACGTAAACACGGTTACGTAAACAAAGATAGAGTGCTCCACCACAAACCACTCGGGCATTATTAGATCATTTGCTTCCATGCCTAAAAGGTAACAAACTTAGTTTTACAAACTTCACAGATGGATCAAGGTCACTCACTACACACTAAAAGATATAAATTACACTAACTGCTCCATTTATGTCACCAGCATTTCAAATTGAGACGGGCTAGTCTTTATTTTTAACAATAAAGACCCGTAAGTACTTTAAGTGTAGTGAAAAACCGTGAAAGCCTAAAACAATATTCAAAAAATCAAAATCAAAATCAAAGCATTTATTTCAAGTAGGCCAGTTACAGGCACTTTTGAATTGTCGAAACAAATATGAAAATTAAATGTAGCTACAGTCCCAGTCACAAGACATAAAAACTGTGAAAGTACTGTAGTTGCCCATTCCTTAGCGTAGATCTCTATGGAGAAGAACGGGCAAGAAACTCCATGGACACTCTTTTAAATCAGAATATTTTTACAAAATCTCGGTTACATCATTCATGTTGAGATGGTACATTATGTGAGAACAATGTAGCAAGATGTGCACGTTAAAGGTGTCCATAGTAAAAACAAAACAAAAACAATTCAAAAATAAAATTATTAAATTCAAATAAGCCGTGGCAGCCAAGAGCTGACCAGTCCCAACTGACAGCGCTCGTTCACGAACATGACGCATGTATCAGCACCATTCAACTCAACCATTTTGAAGGGAACTAAATGATCCGACACACGCGTCACCATCAGCGAGACATTTGAGTGAGCATGACATATCTCCTAACCGCCACGGCACATTCAAGTCAAGAAAAAACGTAGGTTTCCAGCGACTGATAGCATTCTAGTACATAGCACTCACACAATATGCGATATGCGGCTATATAATAATAAAGATATTGAATTTATACAATACAAAGATAGTTGTACAATCTTCAGCAGCTCCAACAATACAATTATTGCTATCCATTAATGCGCCCCTGTCCTTGTGGAGCAGGACCGGCATTGAGCCAAGCATTTTTATCAACGATATAATCGTCCAATTTGTAATATGCTCGCTTACAAAGTGTGCGTTTAATACATGTTTTAAATTTTGTTTCATTCAGTTCAAGAATGCTTTGTGGAATTTTATTATAGCATCTCAAACAGTACCCCATGAAAGGTGAGTCTACTTTAGCGAGTCTGAAGCCTGGCTGAACTAGTTGGTCCCTATTTCTAGTACTGCAATTGTGTCTGTCACCTCTTTTACCAAAAAGATGTAGATTTTTTCTTACGTACATTATGTTTTCGTAGATGTATTGACAATGTACAGTCATGATGTTTATTTCCTTAAACAGTTCCCTCAGAGAATCGCGCCTACGAAGATTGTTTATGGCTCTGATGGCTCTTTTTTGCAGAATAAATATAGACTCAATGTCAGCAGCCCGTCCCCATAACAAAATGCCATAAGACATTATACTATGAAAGTAACTAAAATAGACCAATCTAGCAGTATCTACATCAGTAAATTGACGGATTTTTCTAATAGCATATGCTGCCGAACTTAGCCGCCCCGCCAGAGATGTTAAATGAGAACCCCATTGTAGCCTTGAATCAAGCGTAATCCCCAGGAAAACCGTTTTATCTACGAATTCAAGTTTCTCTTTATTCAGTACTATATCACAATCGCTACTTTTAACATTCGGAAAAGCAAATCTTATGCATTTCGTTTTTTTTTTTCATTTAGTACTAAATTATTTGCTGTGAACCAATTATGGACTTGAAGTAGGGCATTATTCACGTCATCTAAATTTTGGGCACGTCTATTGATCTTAAAAATTAGGGAAGTGTCATCGGCAAATAACACCATATTTTGAGGTTGGTTTTTCAGTAAATAGGGTAGATCATTTATATATACTAAAAAGAGGAAAGGACCCAATATTGAGCATTGCGGAACCCCCATTTTTACTTTTAAACCCTGTGAATTAACACCATTTATTTGAACATATTGTTGTCTATCACTCAAATAAGATTTTAACAAACTAAGTGCAAGTTTACCTAGTCCGTAATGCTCAAGTTTCAAAAGCAATGTGTCGTGATTTACACAATCAAATGCTTTGGAGAGATCACAAAATATTCCTACAGCGTCTTGGGACTCTTCCCACGCCTTAAATATGTGCTTTATTAAGGTTACAATATAATAAATAATATTGTTAAGTCCATTATGGAACCATTGAAATTATTGTACTTTTGCAAATATGCATAGAAAAATTACGAAAAAAAAATACAAGGTGTAATCAATGCTTTAAATATCGAATATGCAATAAAACGTAAACTATCGTAATAGCACATTACCATATTATTCGGTGGGGGGTGCGAATTTCTCGCGAAAATTGCTTGTAAATTTAGGAAAGTGTATACATATTGGTGCTCGTGCCTGTACCTAGTACACCCACATTTCGCCAGTTATGTTTCAGTGGACCATGTTATAGAGGGTGAGCCAGTCAGTTGTACAACGTCCCTTGGTGAAACCATACTGTTGATCGTGTAAGATTCTGTTGGTGTTAAAATGATTGACCATTTGATTATGCATTATCTTTTCGAACACCTTGCTAAAAACTGGCAACACGGATACAGGCCCTCTAATTATTTGTATCTTTACTATCACCGGATTTGAAAAGAGGTATGACTTTACTGTATCTCATTAAATCAGGGAAAACTCCATGGTCTACGCACAAATTAAAAATTAAAGCTAAGTATGGAGCTATAGTCTCAAGTATGGATGTACAAACTTTGATAGACATTCCCCATAGATCTTCGGTCAGTTTGATTTTTATTTGCCGGAAAGCTTTAATAACTATCATCGGGGTTATGTGTTTAAATTTAAATTCAGCCTGGCATCCAGACACATTCACCTTTAGTAAATCAATTGAGACTTCAGGAGAGGAGCTTAGAGCCTCCGTAGTTTTTAACGGTATATCGGTAAAGAAATTTACAAATTCTTGAGCTACTTCCTGATTAGAGCTTTTAGGACCACATGCTGTATCTAATGTGTAGCTAATATTACGTGTTTTCTTCCTGTTAGTCTCGCTATTTATGACTTTCCAAACTGTCTTTATTTTATTTTCTGCTGTTTTGATCTTGTTGCTAATGTGCAAGGCTTTGGCAACCTTGCATGTATCTCTAAAAATTTTTGAATACTTAGCAACATATTTGTTAAAAGTTTCAGTGTTCATATAAGGCTTAAAGCCATAAAGCTCAAATAGTGTTTCCCTACTTTTTCTGATACCTCTAGTTGCCCAATCACTAAATATAAATTTAGGGCAAATACTTTTTGTCTTCTTTTCAAAAGTTTTGTTGAATTCAGTGTGAACTATTGAAAAGAAATGATTATAAAATTGATTTATATTAATATCGTCATGGCTCATAACACTTAACTTGTTCTGTAGGGAAATATTATACCTATTTAATTTGTTAGAAGTTATGGGTCTAAATTTAATCTGAATTTTTTGCAATGGTGTATTACACCTACAAGTTACAGTTTGTCCGCTATGGTCAGACGGCAGACAATCTTCTTCTTAGCGTGTCGATGGCAAATATTTTTATTAAATGTGTTTGGCCCAAAATTCAGCAATGCGAACTCCACTCGCTGATGCAGTCATAAGGTCGTCAAGTGTGCAGGTGTCAGGGCATGCAGCGCAAGATGGAAGATGGGCCATTGTCTGTGGAGACACGCCGCATTCACATTTGAGGTCTGAGCCGTCTATAAACCCCCATTGGAGGAGATTGTCTTTGCTACGGCCGACCTGGGTTCGAAGTCTATTCAGAGATTTCCAAGTCGGCCACGGCAAAGCATTCCCAGGAGGAAGGCTTTCAGACGGCTCGATGAAGCCGTCAGGGGGCTTTAGCACCTCCCACCAGAGATCACATCTCGCTGTGGAGGCATTACTATTAGCTGGACTAGCTGGGCCAACGCACCCAAAAAAGCTTTTACGGCTTTTCAGCCTCTGGGGCACGGGAACGTAACTGTGCATTGGGTGGCGTGGGTCAACTTGTAGCTTCGTCCTCTCGTTGCGGCTGGCTATGGTCCTACGAACTTTTGGAGGCGCAATCCCAGTTAGTGGATACAGCATTCGTACCGGGGTCGGTTTAAGGCAACCGCTAATAATCCGGCACATCTCATTTAGAGCTGTATCCACTAGGACAATTAACTATGGCTTTATCTAAGTAATCACAATCGCAGAAAACATTATCTATACAAGTAGCAGAAGATGGAGTGACTCTAGTAGGTTCTATAAAAGTGTTGGTCAAGTCAAATGACTTAAAAAGATTTAATAACCGACTGCTATTTGAATTTTCTTCTAAAATATTGATGTTAAAATCACCACAAATAATTATAGATTTATTACTGGCTGCAAGTTTTGCCAGGACATCTTCCATTATTGACTCAAATAAGGAAAAGTTTTGATAGTTTGGGGGTCTGTACACACACACAATAACATGCTTATCTAGCTCAACACAGGACAGTTCGACGCAATGTTCAGCCGAAAACTGTAACAAACTTTCGTAAACACAAACAAAACTAATGACCATTGACCACAGATAAGATAACTTTGTTCTTTAACCACCACTAATTGAATAGGCAGTCGCTTCTATTATGAACACAAAATACGAATGTCAATTTATTTTGGCCGGTTATTAAAGTACGCAACACTTGTCACGGTGAATTAACGCGAAACAAATGAATGTATTCTAGGATCTCACACTCGCAAGTTAACGATTGTCGATGCAGCACTCGCACTAAGTAGTTTTGACGCATTACGCAAGATGGCGCTTACCCAGCGCCATACAAATTTGCGAAAACGTTAACGCGCTCGATACGGTGAACGAAAAAAACAAAACTCACACTAAGCACACTGTACATTAAACTAAGTATCTTTACGCAGAAAATATTGCTGGGAAACGACTTTTATTTTACAAAATCCAGAGCTATTTACAATTTTAACCTTAAGCTATTTAAACTTATCCAACAGCCAATTAAGGATTTATACATACATTTTAATATCTATACATAGTCAAGAATACTCTTGTCGCTGTGTTAAAAGGACTGCGCTCAGTAAGATTACTTCCATGTTCCTCTGTACATACGCATATTGAGCACGTACTAATACAGTTGCCATGCTCAGGTCGAGGTGAAAATTTAATTATTGCTGCAGTTTATATACCACATAAAGCGCCTGAAAGTATATACGTTGATTATTTCAATTTATTACAATCCCTACTTGGGCATAATAATCTTGAACATTTTTATCTGTTAGGAGACTTTAATTTACCTGAAATTGACTGGGTCACGTGCACCGCGGGTGCTTCACAAACTGCTCTGACTTGTAGAGGGAATTCTCCTACAGGTATCCACTTATGTCAGTTCATGTCCTTTCTCGGCGCTCATCAATTTAATAATACAAGGAATCTGAATGGGAGAATATTGGATTTGGTCATTAGTAACGATGACTGCTCCACATACTCGCCCACGGATTATTTACTGCAGTTAGATAACCATCATCCCCCATTTTGTGTGTTGATATCTGTTTCATTACCCAGTTGTTCAATGGTTCGTAAGACAAATCAAAAATATAATTATTTTAAAGCCAATTATGAAAACATTAACCATGACCTAAAAAAAAAAAATTGGGAAGATACTTTTTTAAATGATCAAACACCTGACGAATATTTAGGCACATTTTATAACACAATTTTTGGCATAATAAGAAAACATGTACCTTTGGTCAGTACTAGGTCTTTGAGGTTTCCAAAATCCTATCCTGTCCTGTAAATCTAATCCTGTGTGGTTTTCAAAATCTCTGATACACATATATAATAACAAATCCAAAGCGTGGGTTAGATGGAAAACGTATAAGAATTTATCGGACTACGAGCAGTTTAAACTATACCGCACGAGATTTCAGTCAGAGTGCAAAGAATCATATAGAAAATACATTAATTCTGTAGAAGATGGTATTCGAGACAACATTAAACATTTCTGGACGTTCATTTCCAAACAACAATCCACTACTGGAATTCCTTCCACCATGAAATATAAAAATCAACCTTCTAATAACCCCGAAGACATTTGCAATATTTTTTCCAACTTTTTTCATTCGGTTTATGAACCATCTACGTTAACAAATGTACCGTCCTCACATACCGACTGCTCTTCTGCCTGCTCGCTTATAAGTGACATTGAATTTTCAGTAGCTGATGTACTGAGAGGGCTCGAGTCATTAGACCCTTAAAAAAAAAAACCCTTGTCAAAAGGACCTGGCCCAGATGGTTTGCCAGTAATCTTTATTAAGAAGACTGCCACTAATCTCTGTATACCATTGCATACCATGTTTAATTTATCCATTTCAAAGGGGATATTTCCACAAGCTTGGAAACTTACAAACATAACCCCGGTCTACAAGTCAGGACCTAGGCATGACGTAGAGAACTATCAACCAATTTCTATATTGTCAGCTTTGTCAAAGGTTTTCGAGAGATTAGTACACGATAAAGTGTACCCTCTACTTCACAGTGTTCTATTACCACAGCAACATGGTTTTGTCAAAAAGAGATCAACCGCGACGAACCTGGTGACTTTCGCAGATTATTTGTTTAACAACATGGATGCTCGTGTTCAAACTGATACAATATATACTGATTTCAAGAAAGCCTTTGACAAAGTTGACCATAAACTGCTTTTGCAAAAAATTGCGTTTAATGGGATACGAGGGGACCTGCTAAGCTGGTTTTATTCATATGTTTGCAACAGACCACAGAGAGTTGTAATAAATGGTTTTTGTTCTGCCACTGTAGATGTTACTTCTGGAGTACCACAGGGTTCCATTTTGGGACCTCTCCTATTCATTTTATTCATCAATGACGTCGACAAATGTTTTAAGAATTCAAAATTACCATTGTACGCTGACGACATTAAAATATTTAGGTCTATTAAAAGCCACCGTGATTGCTCACTGATACAGGAAGACTTAGATGCGTTTCCGGCTTACTGTACACGCAATAAACTTCAACTTAGTGTATCCAAGTGTTATGTCATTAGTTTTACCAAAAATAAAAATAAAATACTATATCCCTACACCTTAAAAAACGAAAATCTAAAAAGAGAAACTCTGGTCCGTGATCTTGGAATTCTGTTGGATGACAAACTCCATTTAGATTCCCATATTAACAAGATTGTTAACAATGCCTTCCGTATGTTCGGATTCATCATGAGAACGGCTACAGTATTTACCCGGTCTTCTACCTATCTGTACTTGTATCGGTCGTTAGTTCGCTCTCAGCTAGAGTATGCTGTTTCGGTATGGAATACCCACTATGGTAAATATTCCGATATGATTGAAAAGGTCAGAGAAAATTTTTAAAGGCCATGCATTTTCGTTGCCATCGCACCTATGCATCCTACAATGACCTTTTGCGGAAGTATAACCTGCAAAGTTTAAAGTCTAGACGTATTATGTTGGAAACAATGTTCTTGTTTGATCTGTGTAATACTTATGATTGTATTGATATTCGCAACAAAATCAGCTACGTAGTACCCAGAACAACTATATGCCGTGGGGTGCGCGCAAGACCTTTATTTGCAGTAAGTTCCTGTCGCCCAAACGCGGGCTTGCGAGCGCTTTACGCCGCCTTACCAACCAATATAATAAGATATTTGAAGACATCGACTTCTTCTTTGTCTCTGCTCAAAAATTTAGAAACCTTACCAAAAAAATAATTTTAGAATATAATAGTTAGTTTAATAATTTAGTATAATATTTGCTCATTCTCTCTCTCTCTCTTTTTGTTGTTTGCATGCCTGTCTATGTTTAAGTTCACTTTTAACTACTATTCAGATGTAAAATATTAAAATAGAGTACTGTTAGATATAACTTTTAAATATTTAGTGGAAAATGTCGTAGGTTATACATTTATAAACCTTGTATATTTATAACTTAGTGTAAGATTTTAATGTATAACTGTTTATTTTCCCGAATAAATAAAATAAAAATAAAATAATACACTCGTTGGTGAGTGGGTAGGAGTGTGGCGGGATCCTGCCATTTTGCCGAAAAGATTTTGATAAAATTTCATTACCCAAACAAAATTTAGCAACCTTTTTTTATACCATTGCAATATTTCGAATGATTTTAGTACGCATATTTTTATTTGGTCAAATTTTTACTTGGCAAAATATTACCAAGTATAATGTCATTAAGGCATTTGGTCTTTAATCAAATGATTTATTACAGCAAACAATCTTCAGACAATAAGTGCTCGGCCAGAGTGGAAACGCGGGTGCGGGCTGCGGCGCGAGCTAGTTGGCGCGGGCCGCACGCGAATCGCGTGCGGGCAGCTCAAACCATAGCTTGTTCATACAAGTGGCCGCAGAGAGGGCGCGGGCGGCAAGTGCGGGTGCCAGGGTTACCAACTCCCAAAAATATTTACCCCTCAAGCTAAGTCAAAATTCCCACAATTACTTGAAAACCCTTTTTCTTTTCGGATGGGTAATCATCAAATGACCCCTCCCGCTCTGGCTTTTACTGACTAAAACCCATTTCAAACAACCTGCAGCCCAGGCAGGCATCGGCCGTGGCCCTCGGCCATTTATTAGTATTATTTATTTTATTTAGTGTCTAATCGAAATCCTAGCTACATTCGTATCCGCGCCCGCGTTTTCAGTCTAGCCCAGCACTAAAAGTACCCCTAAAAATAGAACGCCCCTAAAAAAATCACATCCCTCTTATTTACCCCTAAATTTGGGGGGAAAACCCTTATGTTAGTAACCCTGGCGGGAGCGGGGATCTCCGATCCCGCGCCGCTCGCCGCACCGCGCGGCCAGTCTGGCCAGGCAAACCGCACGCGTTGCCACACCCGCACCGCACCACGCACCGTGCTCCCACTCTGGCCGAGCACTGTTTGGTGAAATGATTTGTTAAGACAAAAAATATTAAGGCAAAAATAAGAATTTTTGGGAATTATGTAATTAAAAAATGCAATTTTATTTTAATATAATCATTTCTTTAATGCAAAATATTTTTACATTACAATTTTATTTTTTTTGCAATGGACATTAGCAATTATTTAGATTAGGTTTATTTCTTCTTTAAACAAAATGGGTAGGTTAGGTTAGGTCAAAACTGTGACCCCTACGCACTTAGCAGTTCACATTTTTGTCATAGAAGCATTTGACTGAATAGGAAAGGGTGAATTGAAAACTGACGATACTAAATATTTGGCTTATTTGATTTTGCGTAAAAACTGTTATTCCAACTGAAATATTTGACTAAATAAAAAATGTTAAAAGTACTAGTTGGTAAACAAGTTATAGTTTAAACGTTCATTTCCCAAACATTAGGTTTGCGTTACAATTTTTTTGTGAATAGATTTTTTGCTAAGTAATAATTTGGCAAATGAAATTATGCGAAAAATTTTTTGGGAAGTGAAAATTTGTCAAATTCCTTTCGGTCAAACAAGGGAGACCCCACTTTGCTCGACCCGGGAATCGAGCCCAGGACCTCATAGTCAGCAGCCGTGCTTGCGACCACAAGACCAACGTGTTACATTAAGTTATACCGCGTGAAACTTGATTTTTCACTAAATAAATGTGCTTGTACGGAAGGTATACAATCACCACACACCACTATAACATACTCACACACCCACTTTTCACTCCTCAGCCACAATCGGGTCTGACCATGAGGTCCTGGGCTCGATTCCCGGGTCAAGCAAAGTGTTATTGGGTTTTTCCATCAGGAATTTCTCAGTAGAAGCCACGTAGTCTGGATTTGCACCCGGTTGATGGCAATAGGCTCGCCCCCTATTACATGGAACTTGAACATAGCTGACGAAATATGGGTGTACTATTAGGTACACCTCTGCCTTACCCTTCAGGAATTACAGGCGTGAAGTTATGTTATTTCCCAATACAGTGCCGTCACAAGGATAGCTTACTAAGTAGTACTCAGAACTACTAAATAATTCCTTCGATCGATCCATATCCTCACATATTTCCAGTTCCACGTATTACTTACTTGAAGCCACGTCAAAACACGTAATATATGGAGCGATATAAACCCTGCTTAAGGCCCTTCTAACCCTAAAATTAGCAACTCTATTTGTGCTGCTTCAAACTTCGTTTTAAAAACTGTTAGAATAAAATTCTAATCAGCTTGCACTACAAAGCGGTTGTTACGTCAGTCACTGCGGCCGAATAGTGCGAAATGAGTGTTTTTTGCGATTTACAATAAAAATATTTATTTATTTAACACTTCAAGCACAAAGTACAGAGGCGGACTTAATGCCATAGGCATTTTCTACCAGTCAACCTTGAAATCTATTGATTGGACTAAAAAAATAAAACACAAGACTTGCTTTATAGTTAGTTCAGTTAGTATGCAAAGTTTCATGACCTAATTTGAAGTACTTTTTGAATACCAGCGGTTTATTGTTCGATTTGGAGGTAACTTTGGATTTCTTTTACGTAATATTTGATTAGTAAATAAATATTTTATAAGTAATTTTAAGGCGACGAATATCCGGAAGTTCGGATGAGTCGTCGCGTAGTTAATATTAATGTGATCATATCGGCCAAATGACAAACTTGGAGGGAGGGATTTTTTTTATTTCTTTTTTTTTTATAAAAACTTCATTCATTTAAAAGCGGCGAAGGGAGAAAGGTGGGGGGGACACGGCGATTTTTTTAAATAAAAAAATCATTCCGTTCATTTAAAAGAAGGCGACGAATCATCCGGAAGTTCGGTTTATGGAATCGTGTTTTCGTCACACATTACTATGTGTGTTGAAATAAATATATTATGGTAAAGTTGAGGATTAATGCTAAGTACTCTTAGCATTAATCCTCAACTTTACCATAATATATTTATTTCAAAATTAATGCTGCAGAATTTTAGGTGTAACGGAGGATCATACTAAGCCATTTGAGAGAGTATAGACCCTTAAGTTTAATACGGCCAAGTTTGTAACGATGTCGGGAAGGAATCTGTTCGACACGTCGCTGCTGAGTACCCTGTTCTTAAACGATTATATTGTTAACTTATAAGACAGGGTTATTTTAATATTTAATGATGGGCATTGACTATTTGTCGCGGACAAAATAATTTGTATTTATTATTTTCACATGCCGTAATTTTTTGTCTTTTAATTTATACAGAGTGAGTTTTGGGCAAATCCAAAACTATGAAGATTAGTAAAAAATACTCAAAGCAGTCTCGAACCCGATTTTGATGGAAACTAGCCAGGAATCGAAACGTTAATTTAGAAGAAAAAAAACACATACTGTATTATTCATTCGATAGTGTCGCTAATAAGGATCAAATTCTGGAAAATAATGGCATGCATTACGATCATAGCTTGGCAGATTTATTGGCGACCGCTATACTTTTTACCAGGAATGTCTGCTAACTTATTCGGATCTATTTCAATCTAACTGTTGGGTGTAGGTCAACCGACACCTTTTTGTGTCCTAAGCCGCACATTGGAGTATGAATCATCTGAAATTTATGACAGACGTCACATCTGACACTTGAGAGCCAGATTACCTAGCTGAGGCAGGGATCAGACACTACCCGTGCCAATTCTTAGACTGAAATCCGACCCAGACACGAGAAAGGGCTTAGACGTAGAAATTCTTCTTTACTATCGAATTGATGACATCCGATTTACTAGGATTTCCCTAATACCAATTTAGATTCGACCTATCTTCAATTTGTGCGGATTACTAACAATCAGTTTTGACCTTATTAAGGAGTTCTTAACTGAATAATTTAATCAGTTCAAAAAATAATTTGTCTTTCTGGGATTTGAGATTATTTTTTTAAACTTAGCTTTATCACATAATGTTGTCGATTCTTTTGTGTACAAACTAAACTTAATTTAGGCTATCGCTACATTTTACTAAAAGGCAGTGCGACAAAAGGACGGCTATATCTATGAACTAAGTTAGAGATGTCAAACTAGTTTGTGAATTGCGCTTTATCGATATGTTTTTACGTGCACCCTTCATTTGTAGAGAAATATTAGATCCAACTTTTGACAGCTCTAAATTACTTCCGTCTCTTTCTCGTTTTATTAGAGAGAAAAAGATAGCAATAGCCTAAATTAAGTTTAGTTTGTGCACAACAGAATCGACACCAATACATACTTTTATTATAGTCATTTCCATGTAAATTAAATAACTTAAACACCTTGCTCGTCATAAAATGTTCATGTTAGAGAAAGTTGCTATGAATTAGGTACGCAAATACCCTATTTCACGTAGGAATAAATCTTCACAGTAGGTACTAAGATTCGAACTAAAAATTTATCCTCTTGGAACAGAACCTAATTAATAGTTAGGAGTGGTTTCGAAGTATATCGAACTCGTTTATTACGCTCAAGGCCCATTAAACGGCTTAAGTTAGTTTCAAGTAGATCCGAAGGTAAGTTGAATGTTTAAAAAAAGTAATCCCTGAGAAATCGTTTAGAAAAACGGGGAACACTTGTTTTTCTTTTTTAAGATTTTTAAGAAGATATTATATTATCTTTCTCTTAAATGGCTGATTTTACCTAAACAGTGTTTGTTTATTATTCCCTTAGGGTAGATAAGCAAATCATTCGGCTGGGAAAAAGTACCCAAGAAAATTTGTATTTCGCGGGTTATCCTGGCGCTTCCCTATGTGTATTACCACCTTGATATCGATTATTTACGGCCGCATTCTAGATTGATGCTGAGTCATGAATCTAGATTTAAAATAATCACACAATACGGTAGACGGCAACAAAAATCTAATTAGTCCGTCAGATAGATTTCCAAAAATATTGGACACGTATTTTTTCTTTTTTCACGTTAACAAAAAATGAAGACGATACAGTGCGTCGAAAACTCGTGTGACGTTACATTTGAGTGCAATTTTTACCGAATAGTGACGTCACAAGCACTCATGATCTTTGACGCGTTTTATCTTAGTATTTTTTTATTAATTTAATAAAACAAAAAACACGTGTCCAACATTTTTTGATAATCTAACTGACGGATTGTAAAGAATCATATTTGTTTAGTCAGTCGTCATAACTATTGTAAACAACTGAACAGTCTATAATTCATAATACAATTTTAAAGACAACATTTTTTTATTTCAGCTTTCCCCTTTTAGATGTTACGCTTCAAGTAAGTACTTACCAGTGCTACGACATGGGATGAAATACACAAACCCAAGCTCTGTCGTTTAAGGCTGAAGCTCAAGGCTAGTCCGCGAAATTCAAATTTTCTCACGTTTTTTGCAATTTGCAGGCCAGTGCTAGGTTGTATGTTGATTAAAATATTGTTCACGACTGTAAGACGTATGTAGTTACAGAATTATAATGATCAAAATCATCAATACAACCCTCCAAGTTCATAAAGGTGCAGGAATGATTTTGACCTTGATAAAGTCATTTTTACACCTTTAGGAACTTTGAGGGTTGTATTGATCCGGGGTTGCGGGACTGTTCGAAAGAGATACCGTAGCCCCGGAACACAAAGGGCGATGAAGGAACATGGATGGGTTTTAGTCAGTAAAAGTCTGACACTCCCTCTTGCTCCGCCCAGAGCGGGAGGAGTCAATTGATGATTTCCTACCCGAAAAAAAGAAAAGAAAAAAGGGTTGTATTGATGATTTTGATGAATATAAATATGTAGCTACATACGTCTTACAACCGCGAATAATATTTTAATCAACATACAACCTAGCACTGGCCTGTAAATTGCAAAAAACGCACCCTGGCTACCCTGGAGCACGAATTTTATTACAGTGACACAAGATTGAGGATTACAGCACCTTTCATTCCGCTCCATATATCTTGACGTTTTGATAGATTGACGGAGGGAACCTTTGCCATTCCCCTACACATACCGCCAATAAGTCACCTGTCGTTATTTGATGTTTATTTTATTTATTTTGAACATCAACACGATACTTTACTAAACCTAGAAAACCGATCATAGAACTAGGCGTCAAAAACAATATCTGCATCGCTATCTGCTTATACAGGAAGACTTTTTTATTACTTTCCAAAAAAAAAAGGGTAAGTATAGGTGAACGGAGAAGACGCAAATGGCATACCTACTTATTTTTTTTTTCTTTTCGAAAAAAATAATTCGAAATTCAAATCATACGTATGATTTGAAATTCGATATTTTTCAATTTTTTTTTTCAAAATTTCTCTTTTGTTGTTCTAATATGAAAAGTTTACTTGAAATTTGTAGCGTTTTTTGATGATGCCTGTCAATGATATTTAATTAAACAGATATGTTATGAGCGCGCAATCGTGAAGACTCGAAAACGTGTCAATTGGCCTGTTTTTCCTTTATTCTGCGTCACTGCGTGTATGTGAGCTGGCTCTCCCCCGCGGCACACTTTTTTCGGTGGTTTTGTAGGTGTATAACATATCTGTTTGTTAGAATCATTGTTGGAATATCATTGATGCCTGTCAATTCTTTTCTAAGCTGTGGAAAAAAGAAAAAAAAGCTAGGTGTCATAAGCTTCTACTCCGTTCACCTTATATACCCATTCTTTTGGAAAGTTATAAAAAGTCAACCGGTATATCCAAAAGACTGGCGGTATTATCACCCATTTTTCCCAATTAACCTTGAACCTAATGCTTTAGCGATAAAGTAGAAAATCTATTAATAGTAGATTCTACAACAAGTGCACAAAACGAACCATTTTTATCCGAGATTTTTAGCAGCCCGAGCCGAAGGCGAGGGCTGATAGTAATGTCGAGGATAAAAATGGTTTTGTGGACGAGTTATAAACTCTGCTTTTCACTTCGATTGCGAGGAAATAAAACAGTAGTATAAATTGAAGAAATTAATAAACACGCAATAACAAGAGCTGTTTCCCGCCGCTTTCTTTTTTTGAAATCTTACGACATTGATATTAGACTTGGGCTGCAGACCTATACAGCCTACTATTAAATATTTTTTTTTTATAATAATTTTCTTAAATTAATTTAATAACCTACCGTAGGTACTTGAATTTAATTTTGTATGTCTTTTATGTCTTAAAAAACACATAAGGCAAATAAATTAAAGTAAATATTATAAAATAACAAATTCTATCTATGAACTTCTTATTGCGTTTGGCTGTATGGCTCA
The DNA here is from genome assembly GCA_905147715.2 of Xestia xanthographa. Taxonomy (NCBI): domain Eukaryota; kingdom Metazoa; phylum Arthropoda; class Insecta; order Lepidoptera; family Noctuidae; genus Xestia; species Xestia xanthographa. Next base: position 14,863,185 of record LR990655.1, on the reverse strand, counting down.
TTTTCTTTGCCTTAATATAGATACATTTATGAGTAGCTATACATTAATGCCCTTGTGCACAAAATTCGATTTTGTGCAGCCTATATCCTGCACAAACAAGCACTTTCAGAGCATAAAAGAATTTTGACAGATTGTACTTATAGCATGATGTACTGGCTGGCGTCTGTACCACAGTGGATCATGGGAAGTGTCGTTATTTGTTGTTGAAAAACATACAATAACAACAACATCATCCATAAAACAGGATAACACTATCACAGAGTTTCACCTACAATAAACTCATTAGAAACATTCAATTTTCGAGGTGTAAGTAAGTATGTGGTAACTTTACTCCAAGTTTACCTATTAGTACATTAAGTAAGGGTTTGACGTAACATTAGGAGGTAGGAGTCGTAACTATAGTACTTAATTAGATTTGTTGATATTCAGCCTAATTGTGTTACCTACACACTCTATCCCTTTCGTTTCGTCAAACATATTAATTGGATTAGAACCAAATCAGATACGGTATTGGAGTGTTGTACCTACACGTTTTATAAAGGGTGTAAAAAACCCCTTAACTCTTCGATACCCGCATATATATGTATACTAGCATTCATGCCGAAGTCGAAAAGCACTTGTTCTCCTCGTCATTGCAATCATGTTTTTGTTATACACTATACCTGGGAACCTTCTAGTTACGGAGATATTGGGGGTCGAAGTTCCAACTTTTTGACAAGTTTTTTTTTTGTAAAAGTTTTTATTGTAAGATTTTTACTTTAAACACCTCCACGGCCGTACTATTCAATCCATCAATCAGCACAATGTTTTGAGTGCGTTATATTGAGTTTTACCACAAAACATTATTTTTCACCCCAAAAAAAGTCGTTTCCCTGCAATAATTTTTGTGTAAAGTTACTTAGTTTGATGTACAGAATGCTTGGTTGACGGCTTCGTGATGAGGTTGTTTACAGCCTGTATAATGACAAGGATGATGAGAATGTCTGATAGGTTTTGTAACAAATCTACTTGCTCCTATTGTCTAAAAGGATAAGCAGACTTGTTCAATTAAGTTTAATTTAGGGAAAAAAATACAGCTAGTTATATAAAAAAACTACCTACCACGCACTCTATAGTTTTATAGTTCACAGTTAGGAATCACGGGAGCAGGCGTCAGGGTAGCAGGTCGATACCGGAGCAACCTTGAAGTTCAGCTCTGAAGCAGTAGAAACGGCGGCAGAGAGTTCACCAGGACAGCTCAGCAGCAAGGCAGTGCAGAACTCAGGGCCAGACGTAGGACAGCCCTGCGAGACCAGTAGACAGACCGGCACGTAGGTAGTTAGCCTCCGAACAACGGGAGTAGAAGTCCCAGGAGAATCTTTAGCTGGGCAGTTTTAGAATCTCACAGCGAAAACCAAGCTGCTCTCTGATACTCATCAAATCGGATCCCAGAGTCGTCTTTTCAGCCGTCCGTCAGCTCGTTTCTCCAAAGTAGTCTTCCTCTTTCAAATCTTAGTTTTCTTAGTGTGGCCATCATCTCATCTGACAAGTGTAGTCGGCCAGGACATATCCATGAGTGCGTAAAGAATTTTATAATATAATTTAATATTAAGTTATTTAGTACACAATCGTAATAATCTACAAAATATAATGGCTAAACACATATTGATAAAAATAATTTAAATTTTACAAACCAAAAAGTAAATATCATAGACTAAGCAGAAACTGAGAGTTTGACAATTTGACGCTTGACGTTAGTGTCACAACATGAAAATTACAAGTTAATATTATTTTTATTTCAGCTATTTTTAAGTAAATGAATCGTATTTAGATCGATTTGCTGAGTGTAGAAATATAAACAAATAAAAAGGATGATGAATAGTATTATGAATGGTGAATATGAAGCGTAAGTATAGCATAATACTATAGTTTTCATAAGACAGTTCTGAGAACCAGGTGTAATTAAAACTTTACTCACAAGAACATAAAGCCAAATTCGCAGAGAATGCTCAGAAGGAATTCGGTAAATTGGTTTCCGACTTTTCCTGGCTTATGTACTCACATAGTCACCTATCCAGGATAAGGGAAATCGACGCACAAACAAAAGAAAGTAAAAAAGAATCTTCTGTTTCGTACAAAAGTGCGATAACTACACTGTCAAAATGTATGGAATAGCTGTTTTTTAGGGTTCCGAACCCAAAGGGTAATTAAATAAAAACGGGACCCTATTACTAAGACTTCACTGTCCGTCTGTCTGTCACCAGGCTGTATCTCATGAACCGTGATAGCTAGAAAGTTGAAATTTTCCCAGATGATGTATTTCTGTTGCCGCTTTATCAACATTATACTAAAAATATAATGAAATAAATATTTAAGTGGGGCTCCCATACAGCAAACGTGATTTTCTGCCGTTTTCAACCCTTCGTGCGTGAGTCCGACTCGCACTTGGCCGGTTTTTTTAAAAAACCGACGAAAAATGTATATGTGTATTTGTATATAATATATGTTCAGCAGAATGATGTACCTATTTAATACGTTACCACGCACAAACGCTTACCACGCATGCCACGGGGACCACATTTGTATAATATACAGAGTGGAAGGGATTTGTATAAATACGAAATTTGCCTACCTAGTTATGCATCCTGAACCACAACGCGTGATCACCGTGAGAGCGTAATGTGCACCGTTGCAGTTTAGGGTGGTCCATCTGGAACCTTCCATGCATTTTGTCAACTTAGCAGATAAGTAGCTTTAAGACACACATGTAGCGACTAGAGTTAGTATTGAGAATTACATTGGAGCATGCGCTTCTGCTCACACGTAACTCTACTCTTTTATTTAATATCAAAAACGCTTCCAAAAACTTGACTGGCGCAGCCGGGTCGGATCGCCGGATAGAGTTGCGCTGTCCTTCGCGATTTTCCGAAATAAAACTTTTTCGAGTAACGCGTTCGGGTGGCCCTGAAAGCAGCTGTGGTGATTCTACGAACCAAACAAATTCGTCATGTTGGAGCTGAAAATGAGAAAGGCGAGCTGGTGAGTCCAAATTTTCACCTTCCTTTCCTATTTCCTTTTTTTGTGTTATTTTGCGATTAGACGTCTCGCGTTATAACGTTATCTGGTTTTGCATAAAATCTGTAAGGCTAGTTTAGTGATAAAAAAGTTATTGAATGTGTTAATATATTTAAAAAAAAAATCTTATTGAAATATTGTTAATGAATTTAAAATATATTTTATTCAGATAGGTAAATTGTTTAAAGTTTGTACTAGTTAATTATTCTTATTAGTGTTTTAGGGAACACTATACTTTTGTACTTTTGATTATATTATAACTGTAAGCTAATTAATAGTGTTTAAAATGGAAGATCACGTAAAAATCACGATAATTCCGAATGAAATGATTAAAATTATTCCTATTTTTGACGGCGATAAGCGCCATTTAAATCTTTTTATACGTAAGAGCGAATATATCATAAATAAATACAAGGGAAGTGCCGAGCAAAACTTGTATGTAATGCATTCTATAACGAGTAGATTAGCGGGGAATGCAGCCGCGCTTATCAGTGAGCGCGAGGATATTGTTACATGGGAAGAATTTAAGGAGTTATTAATACAACATTTTGGAGACCCAAGAAGTGAAGAATGTTTAGCTATTGAATTGGAAACCATGCGTATAAGAAACGGTGAATCATTTTTGGAATTTTGCAATCGTATACAATCAGTGCGTAGTATTTTAATATCAAAAGTTAATAGATTATCGAGTAGTATGCGTGAAAGTAAAATAATCATTTATAATAATACTTCTTTAAACGTGTTCCTATATAATCTACCGGAAAATATGGTGCGTATTGTGAGATTAAAAGCGCCGTCCACTTTGGAACAGGCTTTAGCGTTCGTATTAGAAGAGGTCAACTTCCATGACCAATATAATGCCCGAAATAAAACACTGCTGCCGTCCTCCAGTAAAAATACTACACCAACGTTTAAATTCGGCACAAATAATTATAATACACCTGTTAATAATAAACCTATTTTTGCGCAACCAAACACACAACCCAAATCATATTTTGGAAACTTCCAAGGTCAACCATTTGGGATGCGACCTCCGCAATTTGGATTTCAAGGTCAACCCTTTGGTTATCGCCCGCAACAATTTGGGATACGTCCGCAACATTTTGGGATGCGCCCCCAACATTTTGGGATGCGCCCTCAGCAATTTGGAAACCAACAACCATTTAATAAACCTCCCATTTAGCAACCAGAACCAATCGTTCAATAGACCTTTACGTGTACCCGGTATTCAGCAACCTAAAATTGAATCTAGTGACGTCACAATGCGTACAGCGCCTCCAGCCAAAGCCTACATAAAAGGATATAATTTAAATGAGCTTGACCTTGATCATTACGATGATAGTCAACTTCCATGCGATTACCAATTTAACAATGAATATTATCACGATTTTAGCCCTCTTAATGAAAATAAAGATGAGAATTATTCGGAAGAAATTAACCAGGAAAATTTAGCGGAAAATAATGAGGATTTTCAACTAGTGGCCTCGGAAAAAATAGACAAATAATACACCTAAATTGCAATACATGTCTTAAATTGCCGTACATATATATACCAGAAATAGATGCCAAATTTATGATAGATACGGGTAGTACAAAATCATTTATAAATCCGGGAAAAGCCAATTATTATTTTCACGATTATATTTATCACGACCCATTTGAAGTAAGAAGTACTCATGGTACAAGCCAACACGAACAAGTACTTTTGATTCCAGCATTTCCGACCTTGAATGTTAATGAAGTTTACAAATTTCATATCTATGAAGTCGACCCAAGCTTCGATGGTTTATTAGGTAATGATATTTTACATAGTGTGGAAGCAGTAATAGATTTAAAAAATGAGATCTTGAAAACCAAAACTACGGTAATACCAATTATGCGCGATAAGAATAAACACATATTAGAGTTAGCACCCCGATCAGAACAAAGAGTTAAAATCCCTGCAAATTATCATTCCGGTGATGCTTTAGTAGATTTTAGAGAATTTACTGAAGGCGTGCGTATGCCCAGCGCTTTAATTAAATGTAAAGATGGTTACTTTACTACCGTAATTCAAAATACCCTTGACAAACCAATTACATTAGCCATTACTAAACCATTTAAAGTAGAACCGTACGATAATAATTGTAGAAATGATTGCAATGTTAATAACTTAAAAGAAACCGAAAATATTGAAATAGAGAACTTATTAACGGATAACTTACAGAAGCTTCGCTTGAATCACATGTCAGCTGAAGAAAGTGAAGCCATTAGCAAATTATGTTTAGAATATAAAGATATATTCTATTGTGACGGCATTCCATTAAGTTTCACGAACCAAGTCAAACACAGTATTAGGACGAAAAATGAAGATCCAATTTACGTCAAGCCATACAGACAGCCCCCTAGTCAGTCGCAAGAAATAAAAAATCAAATCGAGAAGTTACTCAAAGAAAATGTAATTCAGCATAGCTATTCACAACCCTTCGATTCGATTTTCGATTCGGAAAGTCGTATGTCTATCTCGCTCGATTTCGTAATGTCAAAAAAAGATAGACATACGACTTACCGAATCGAAAATCGAATCGAAGCGTAGTGAATAAGGGGTCAGGAATCTTATTCACCTTGGTCAGCCCCAGTTCATTTAGTTCCAAAAAAGACAGATGCATCTGGAGAAATGAAATATAGAATGGTAGTTGACTATAGACGGCTAAATGAAATTACAGTTGACGACAAATATCCACTTCCTAATATCACTGATCTATTTGATAAATTAGGTAAAAGTACATACTTCACTACATTAGATTTAGCAAGCGGTTATCATCAAATAGAAATTAACGATAATGACAGACAGAAAACAGCATTCAGCACAGAAAATGGACATTTTGAATTTTTAAGAATGCCGTTTGGTCTCAAAACCGCTCCAGCGACATTCCAGCGAGCAATGGACAATATCTTACGAGGCTTACATAGAATCCATTGTCTGGTTTATTTGGATGACATTATAATATTCTCGAATTCACTTGCCGAACACATCCAGAAATTAAGAGCAGTTTTTGATCGTTTGAAGACAAATAACCTCAAAATTCAACTTGATAAATCCGAATTTCTACGGAAAGAAGTTCTATACTTAGGTCATGTTATAACTAAAGACGGTCTTAAGCCTAATAATGACAAAATTAAAGCAGTCCTTAACTACCCACTACCAAAAACCGTGACAGAAATTAAAAGTTTTCTAGGCTTGATAGGTTATTATAGGAGATTTATTAGGGATTTCGCTAAGGTAACACAACCATTAACTAATTGCTTAAAGAAAAGGAATAAAATTATTATAAATCAAGCGTACATAAATGCGTTCCAAAAGTGTAAAGAGCTTCTTACTAATGCTCCTTTACTCCAATATCCCGATCCAGATAAGCCTTATATCTTGACTACAGACGCTTCGTCACACGCCTTAGGCGCAGTACTATCGCAAGGCACCATAGGTACCGATAAACCAGTGGCTTACGCCAGCAGAACCTTAAGTGATACAGAGACTAGATACAGTACAATAGAACGGGAACTATTAGCGATCATTTGGGCTGTAAAACACTTCCGGCCATACCTTTATGGTAATAAATTCATCATTTATACAGATCATAGACCCTTAGCCTGGCTCTACTCCCTTAAAGAGCCGAATAGCAAGCTCACCCGTTGGCGACTTCGTCTTCAAGAATATGATTTTGAAATTAAATATAAAAATGGCAAGCAAAACACAAATGCTGATGCCCTATCACGTATTAAATTAAATGCATTAGGTTCTGATGAAGACGAGTTATCTATGAAAGTTAATATAGATGAAAAAGAACAGAGATCAGAAAAAATCCAAGCTACTCATAACATGGAAAATTTAATTGACAACGATAGTGTCGACTCTAGAACCATTTCTATCTCGGATTTGTCTGCTACTGTAACAGCTAGTTCCGAATATGATACAAATGAACCCATTCCATTTAATCCTGCGGAAGATAAAACATTCACGGTGCATTCAGCTGAAGACATGGAATCAATTGGTATTCCAATATTACAAGAAGCAATAGACACTAAACCCAACCAGATATTAGTCTTTACCTGGCATAAAAATGATATACAAGTTAAAGATCTTTCCCGTGACAAACAAAAAATTCTTGAAGAATTTTTACCAATAAATAATGATGAATTAATTAAACAGTTTTTAAAAGAATATGTTAAATGTAAAATTAAATACTTCATATATTTTGAAAGCATAGAGCATAGGAAACAATTTACCAAAATTATAATACAGTTATTTAAAAAGGGGATGGTAGAATTCATGGAATGTACAGAGCGTGTAGTTTTTGTTGAAGATGAAAATGAACAAAAAGAAATCATCTTACAACATCATGAAGGAAAAACTTGTCATAGAGGTATAAAAGAGACCATGTCTAGGATAAGAAGAAATTACTTTTGGAATAACATGCAAGAGACGATTTCAGCCGTAATAAATAATTGTGAAGCATGCCGCAAAACAAAGTATGACAGAAAACCCATAAAGCCTTTTCTACAGTTAACTCAAACACAAAATGCACCATTTCAGGAGATATTCATAGACATTTTTGCTATAGAATCTGTTTATTATCTTACATTAGTTGACGCGTTCAGTAAATTAGGACAAGCAATAGAAATATCGAACAGATCGAGACCCGAAGTAATACGCGCACTTATTAAATATTTTTCTATTTAGGGAACCCCCAAGAAAATTAGTTGCGATCCTGGCAGTGAATTTAATAACGAATTATTGAAGGAACTAATGATAATGTACAACATACAATTACATATCAGTACACCTAATAACCCAAATTCAACAGGCATAGTAGAGCGTTTCCATTCAACTATCATAGAAATATACCGTTTAGCTAAATACGATCGAAAATGCACAGATGCAGCCTCCGTTATGACCTACTCAATAATGGCTTATAATCATACCATACACACAACGACAGGTTTGACACCATTCGAAGTTGTTTTCGGTCATACTGATTCAAATTCTATATTAAGTGCAACATTCGAGAAAAACTATACACAACAATTACTAAAAGATCATGCGAAGCGTACTAAACGTCTCTATAGTTACATATCAGATCAGATGACATCAGCAAAGCTAATGATTAGAGATAGCAAGGGTGGTGAGACAAGTAAAAAGTTTGAAATAGGTGACGTAATTTATGCTAAAGAGGTTAATAAAAGATTAAGTAAAGACAAGCCACGTTATAGAAAAGCAACTGTTAGCGGTAATGTAGAACATAATATAATCCCTGTTACAATTGGACCTAGAAACACAAAAGTCCCAATTAAAAATATTAAACGTCCTCCGCAGGTGGACCCTCACGCTATTGGCAGTAGCGCAAATCACATGGGCCCTTCAACTTCAAAAGGTTGAGAAAAACCCCGGTGTCCTTCCCGTGAGAAAAGGACAGGCATTTAAACAAGTAGATAAGTGGTTAATTATAAAACTTTTAGATTTAAATAATTTAGGTAATAATCTAGAATTAAGTCTAATTAAGTATGATGAATTCAGTAGATTAGTAGATGTTAACAAACCTTACAGCCATGAGTTTTTAGGCATTCGGACTCAAACAGATTACCTAAGGGATAGGACTATAGAAAAATACCAGCAACTGGTACCATCTACAAGATTCAAGCGAGGACTAATTGATCCACTTGGGTCTATAATTAAAATCGTGACAGGTAATTTAGATCACAGTGACGCGATCCGATATGATTCCCTTATTTCTAACTTAAAAAACAATCAATTAATAATAGATAGAAAAATTACTTTGGTCTCCAAAATGTTAGATGGTTTTGTTAACAGTACAGAAATCTTACACAACAATACATTAATTTTGGATGAACGTTTAAAACGGATTGAGAGATTAGTTAAGAACTTAATTACTAAAGAAGAAAATTCTATTTACGCTACTTATATTTTAGGAATGTTTAATATGTTTTTAGCTAGTTTTAGAACCATTAACATGATTTTAAGTGAGATTGAAACAGCCTTAGCCTTTAGTAAGGTGTCTGTACTGCATCGAGCGATTATTAATTCTACTGAATTATTGCACATGTTACAATCTATAGCCAAGACAGAAAACCTGTTATATACTGTTAATGAAAATAATTTAGTTAAGTTTGAAGATTGTATTATTGTTAAAGCTTATATTAAGCAAAACCAGATCACGTTCATATTAGAGATTCCACTTATAGAAAACAGCACTTATAGTTATCTTAAACTTTACTCCTTACCTGTGATTAACACAGATTTAAAAGAAACTGTAATAGTCGTTCCTAAATATCCCTACCTTTTGGTGAAAGACTCAGATTACATACCAGTCGTGAAAGCCTGTGCACAGATTGCAATAGATGAAAAATTCTTATGTACCGATGATGATGTGTTGACCCATAAAGAACCATTTTGTGAAGAACAGCTGATGAAGTTCCATTCTAATACTACTGCATGCGAGCAACACGCAGTTGACATTGAAGATTTGAAAGTTCAACGAATTGGCCGCGAAAGTTGGATTTTATATTCAAAATATAACATTATAACAAGCAGAAAATGCTATGATGGCGTCGTGAGCCACGAGTCTCTACAAGGAACATACATAGTTACTCTGGACGATGCTTGTACGTTTAACGTCGGGCACATACATCTACGAAAACACCAATTTTCTCCTACACATCTGAATTACCCAACAATTCCAATCGTTATGCTACCAGAATTGAAGGCTGAAAAACGCATCAATAGTGTCAGTGCAGTGAATATGAAAGGTATAAATCTAGATGAGCTGAAAGAATTAGCTCAAGTGGTAAAAATGAGCAAAGTGAAACAAAGTGAAAATTATAGTGCGGTTAACACGAAAACCATTAGCTTAGGTACTGTAATTCTATATGTAATTCTACCTTTAGGATTTATAACCATTCTTGTTTTTAGATATAGAATCAAATTGTTAAACTGTCAGCGAAATGATCAGAACCTCAACAATTCTGATAATTTCGTTCTTGAGGAGGGAGGAGTTATGCATCCTGAACCACAACGCGTGATCACCGTGAGAGCGTAATGTGCACCGTTGCAGTTTAGGGTGGTCCATCTGGAACCTTCCATGCATTTTGTCAACTTAGCAGATAAGTAGCTTTAAGACACACATGTAGCGACTAGAGTTAGTATTGAGAATTACATTGGAGCATGCGCTTCTGCTCACACGTAACTCTACTCTTTTATTTAATATCAAAAACGCTTCCAAAAACTTGACTACCTACCGTTGCTAATTGTTGATCGAAGTACCTGCCTACAAAATAAGTGTATCAGCAGTCATCCCCGCTGATTCACAGATCCGAAGTTTCCCCGGCGGAAAAACAAAGATTTTATAAACTGCACGAAGGGTCAGCTTACTAAGCAGAAAAAATAATCAACAATGTTATGCCGCTTCAAGGTTGATAAACATTTAGAAGTAAGAACAAATAAAATAAGTATCTTTTGACGCATGAATTACATTGATAAGGAGGCGCTGTCGGTAAATATTTATGACATTTGCATGAAAAAAAAGAACCGTCTTGTCGACATAGCTCACAGAATAAGTAAGCTGAAGTGGCAATGGGCTGGCCATATTACCCGTAGAACCCGATGACCGTTGGGGTAGACGTGATCCTGATCCGTGAAACGGGAGAATAACGATGAAACGCCCTCAGGCTTGGTGGAGCGACGATCTTCGCAGGATGAGAGTTGCTGAGAATCGAGTTGAGTGGCGTGCAATTGAAGTTATCCGTAAGGATTGAGGAGCCACTTTTCTTTTTCAAACCGTGGTGACGTGGGGTGTACATAAAATTATATTTTTATTCTGTAACCTATATTTATTACTCAATACTCAATACTCAATACTTTATTGCATTCCACATGTAGGTACTTAGGTGGTAAAAACTTATAATTAGATCACATGGACCCTGTCGGGCACAGCAAGATAAGTGAGTTAGGAGAGAGGAAGCATTTATAAATTCTCAACAAATAACATTATAATTCTTGGGTACTTTCTAGGATAAATTAATTAATAGTATAAAATTATTATTAGTTAAGTATGTTTAATGTATAATTATCGTGGCAGCTTATTTATTGGTTTAAAAAAATATAATTATTAGCATAGATTATTAATTAATAATATAAAATTATTATTAGATAAGCGTAATTATTAATTATTCAAATAAATCAGACAAAGTTTTAAGTCCACGCAAAATACTTAGGACTAGTTATGACTTTATAAGTCTATCACTTAGATATTCATTTACCGAATAGTAGCTTTTATTTAGCAAAAATTGTCTAAGTTTTTTTAAAAATGTGTTAATTTTATCTTCTTTTTTAATTGATGCGGGTAATTTATTATATATTTTAATAGACATTACGTAGGGACTTTTTGAGTGCATTTTTAATCGAGAACTTGGTAAGTTTAGTCTAGATCGATGTCTAAGTAGATAGCGTGTCTGGATGTCTTCTCGTTTTGAATAAAATTCTTGGTGTTTCCGCACAAACTTGCATGTTTCTAAAATATAAATACAGGGAAGGGTTAAAATATTGTGTTTTTGAAAGAAAGGCTTGCAACTATCTGTTTGCTCAATGTTTACTAGGATTCTGACCAATTTCTTTTGTAGGGTGAAAAGTGTTTGTGCACCTGTGCTGTTTCCCCAAAGAGTGACACCATAGCTAAGCCATGCATAGGCATAAGCATAATAAGTGGAGAGAGCTGTTTGTAGATTGGTGGTCTTTTTTATTTCACGAAGGGCGTAAGAGAATTTAGAAATTTTTGAGTGAGTTTTATCTATATGTGATTTCCAGTTTATGTGAGTGTCTATAACTAGTCCGAGTAAGGTAAATTTGTTAACAGTTTCTAATTTTGTGTCGTTAAAAACAAAATCTAAAGATAGAGGAGTTTTTTGGTAAGGGTGGAAAGTTATTAATTTGGTTTTGGAGTAGTTTATCTCGAGGTTATGTTCGTTCATCCAGTTGCATGTTTTAGTAAGTATGGAATTGAGAGTTTCTTCTATATTTTCATTGTCTTGGCATGAAACCAATATGGATATATCGTCCGCGAATAAGACACATGGCCCTTCTATGGTCTTAGGTAGGTCATTGATATATATTAAAAATAAGAGGCATCCTATGACGCTTCCTTGAGGAATTGAGGCGTTAATGGCTTTACTGTATGATCGAATTTTTTTAATTTCATTATTTTTATGGTCAAAGTATTCTATTTCTACTAATTGTTCTCTGTTCTTAAGATAAGATGTTAGCCATTCGTGGGCCTTTCCGCGTATACCTATTCCGTATAATTTGTTGAGCAATATCCCAAATTGTACTTTGTCGTAGGCTTTGGTCATGTCTAGCAATATTCCTACTGCATATTTTATATTATTAATGATATTAAGGGCTTCTTGGATATACTTATAGACTGCTAAGGTAGTGGAGCGGTTTTTTCGAAAGCCGTTCTGGCATTCATCAAATACTACTCTGTCAAGAAAGTACCGGGAAAAGATCAATAATACACAAAATGTCTGTTATTCATCCAAATTTATTTTATCACCTTCAAAGTATGCTCCTTTAGAAACGATACACTTGCGCCAACGAATAATCCATTCATCAAAACATTTTTTAAACGCTGCTTCCGGAATTGAGTTCAGTTCTAGCCGCGAATTCTCCTTTATGTCTTCTATCGATTGAAAACGGGTGCCACGAAGTGGTAATTTGAGTTTAGGAAAAAGAAAAAAGTCAGCAGGAGCCATATCTGGTGAATATGGTGGTTGCTGGATGGTATTTGTTGAGTGTTTGGTCAAAAATTCGTTCACAATGATAGCCTTGTGCGAAGGCGCATTGTCGTGGTGCAAAATCCAAGAATTTTCTTTCCACAAATCTGGCCTTTTTCGTCGAATTTGCTCTCTTAAACGCCGCATAACGCTCAAATAATATTCTTTATTTACCGTTAGACCTTCCGGTAAGAATTCAGAGTGCACAACACCGCGATAGTCAAAGAAAACAGTCAACATGACTTTGACTTTTGATCGACTTTGGCGTGGTTTTTTCGGTTTCGGTTCAGTTGGAAGGCGCCACTCCGAAGCTTGTTGACTAGTTTGCATGTCAAACTCGTAAACCCACGTCTCGTCACCAGTAACAATGCGTTTCATGAATGTTGGGTCCGAACTGACTCGTTCTAGCATGTCCTCAGCGACTTTCATGCGATTGAGTTTTTGGAGAAAATTCAGATCTTTTGGGACTAGCCGAGCAGCAACATGTTTCATACCCAAATGATTAGTTAAAATGGTACGGATCGACTCGTGAGATACAGAAAGTTCGGCGGCTATCTCTCTCAGAGTTGAATGGGGATTTTCAGTCACTATTTTCTTCACTTTTGCGATGTTAACTTCAGTTGCAGACGTTGACGGCCTACCAGAGCGAGGCAAATCTTCCATCACATCTCGACCGCTTTTGAACGCTTTGAACCACTCGTAAGCCTTCTGTAACATTTTCAGTGACTCCGAACACGAAATTCCATTGGCGATGCAAAATTTAAGACAAACTCTTTGTTCGATATTTTTGTCCATTATGAAATTCGCAATACACACTATAAATGATATTACTAAAACCAGCACTGTATTTAATATAAATAACAGATGCAACTCAAACTCCGCGCCAAAATGGAAAACAGTTGTGCCAATCTAACAACTACAAAAAAACAAAAATTTGAATTTGGAACCATAAACAAATCATCCATTCCCGATACTTTTTTGACTGAATGTATATTGTATTTTTCGCAAAACGTATAAATGCGGTCACACATGGCTTTCTCAAAGATTTTTGAAGCTGTTGGTAAAAGAGCTACTGGACGATAGTTGTTTGGATCTGTTTTCGTATTTTTTTTTGTGGATTGGTTTTATTACAGATTTTTTTAATAAATCAGGGAAGACACCTTCATCAAAAGACTGGTTCAATAGCAGGTAAAACGGTAAGGTAAGTTCATCTGCGCATTGTCTTAAAAGCATTGGTGGTATTTCGTCAATCCCGTGACTACTTTTGTTTTTTAAGTTTTTTATTATTTTGTTGACTTCCCAAGCGTCTATTGGGCCAAGAAACACCGTGTTCTCTGTGGGATTTAGTACCGAGGTGCTCCCCGGTGAGCTACCAGATGAATTGTTACTGTTTTCGCCAATGGACGCAAAGAAATTGTTAAAAATGGTGGCTATTTGTTTGGGTTCGGATATAAGGTCGTTATCTATTTGCAATTTAATATTATTATGTTCTTTTTTATGTTTTTATTAGTTATTAGTTTATTTAGTAGTTATTAGTTTATTACACATTAAATATTTATATTTGTTTATTATTATTATTTTGTATTATAAATTTATATTCGTTTATGACCGTGGCATCACTCTGGGCCCTATCAGGTGTGCATAACCCTAGCAAAATGTTGTGCATTTGAGAGATGAGACCATAAAAAATAATTAGTGTATCATGAGGAGCAATTTGTTTAATAGTAGCAAAATTTGTGTGAATTGTAGTTTTAAAGTTATTTGAGAAAAACACATTTTGCTGGAGTAACGTTAAGAAACGTTATCCTGGCAAAATCGATTTTCAAAAATTCGTTCAGCCCGTAACCAAATACATGATTAGATAGCTTTTGTTGCATAGTAAATGTTTGTAAATAGCAAAATTTGTGTGTGGTATGGATCTTGAGTTATTTAAGATTTTGCTGCGGTAACGTTTTGGGATTTCCCAGATCTCGAAAACGGCTCAACACAGAAGATTGAAAAAAATACCAATAAGAGACCTTAATTTGTTTAAATTAGTTTAAACATTAGTTTTTGATTTGGTTGTCGTAAACCAATGGAATTAAATGGTTTCAAAAATCAGATAAAAACGGATTTGCAAGTAAACCAAAACACTTATAACCAAATAAACAGCTGTAAAAAATACCCATGGTAGACACGTATCACGTCAAGTAAAATGGATTAGGTAACTTTATACGATACGAAGATAAAAACAAAATTGATTAATTTAGACTGGTCGTACTTTAGTGATGAAATACGCAGTTCCCAAAACATTAAGAAACGTGGCATACTTTAAACTAATTAAAATGATTCATGAACATCAATTCCTGTTAATTTCAGCTTTCAATTACGGCTGTAATGAAAGTCATATCAAAATCAAGAATATGTCAGAAATTCTCTAATAGCCGACCAAATTAAAAAGGTCACGTAAAAGCGGCCGCACCATACGTACGAGTAGTCTTCGCAAATTAGCAACTTAGTGTCCGATGTTTTGTACAGTTAAGCAGAAAAACGTTTTACGTGTAACCGATTTTTTAATGTTCGAAGTGCAGGTACCATAACACACATTTTCTACTAGTTTTCTATTTTATAAATGAAAATCATGTTAATTAACAGTAGTTTAACAATTTAATGGATCATAAGTAATTATTTAAAGTCAAGTAACTATAAAAAGGTAAGTAATAATCTCAGTAAATAATTTATAGTGTGATTTTGATTGACGACGCGTGGTTCACACGTTGATCACCTGTAACTGTCACATGTAATGTTGAAATAACCACTAAGTTATACGTTACAAAGCTCATGTTTAAATGCCATACTGTGAGTCGAGGGGAAATGGAGTCCACCTACCTACCTACGTATTTAGTAGGTGCCTATCTCCGTCTTAAGGAAAATTGTACAACTATGAATCAACATTGTTTTTTAAGTTTAAGCATTGGTACTTGACAAACAGAAAAACATTTATGCCAATTATTAAAATTAAGTATGTCTCTATCTCAATATGTTAATGCTAAGGCAAAGATATACAATAATTTGTATGAGACTGATTTTTAAATAAAAATAATGAACACCATGACCAGCAACCTACGCAACAGTAACAACAACGTACGTACGCAACTGTACTAACAAAACATCCATATTATCCCATTCATTTAAGATGGTTACGATTATGTATAGTGCAGCCGCTTTTTCGTGACATTTCCGATTTGGTCAGCTTATTAGAGAATTGCTGACATTTTCTTGTTTTTGATATAACTTTCATTACAGCCGTAATTGAAAGCTGAAATTAACAGGAATCAATGTTCATGTATCATTTTAATTAGTTTAAAGTATGCCACGTTTCTTAATGTTTTGGGAATTGCGTATTTCATCGCTAAAGTACGACCAGTCTAAAATGAATCAATTTTGTTTTTATCTTCATATCGTATTATAGTTACATAATTTATTTTACTTGACGTGATAAGTGTCTACCATGGGTATTTTTGACAGCTGTTTATTTGGTTATAAGTGTTTTGGTTTTCTTGCAAATCCGTTTTATCTGATTTTTGAAACCATTTAATTCCATTAGTTTACGACAACCAAATCAAAAACTAATGTTTAAACTAATTTAAACAAATTAAGGTCTCTTATTGGTATTTTTTTCAATCTTCAGCGTTGAGCCGTTTTCGAGATCTGGGAAATCACAAAACGTTACCGCAGCAAAATTTTAAATAACTCAAGAACCATACCACACACAAATTTTGCTATTTACAAACATTTACTATGCAACAAAAGCTATCTAATCATGTATTTGGTTCCGGGCTGAACGAATTTTTGAAAATCGATTTTGCCAGGATAACGTTTCAAACGTTACTCCAGCAAAATGTGTTTTTCTCAAATAACTTTAAAACTACAATTCACACAAATTTTGCTACTATTAAACAAATTGCTCCTTATGATACACTAATTATTTTTTATGGTCTCATCTCTCAAATGCACAACATTTTGCTAGGGTTATGCACACCCCTATCAGAATACCAGCGCTGTGACGTTTTTTTTAAATGTCACAGCACCTTGCTGAGATAGGAGCCTTTTGGCCTTGCACAGGACCATTTTGATTGTTTTATTTTTTCTCTTGTTGACTTTTTTATATAATTTTGTCATTTCTATTGTATCTTTTTGTTTCTGTTTATCCTGTGTCAGTTCAATAAATACTTTTCTTTCTTTCTTTCTTATCTTATTGAAAATTAATTTACTTATCTATTAATAAGTTTAAAAAATTGTAAGATCGATCCTCAATTTTCTAGTGTACGTATAATAACTTCAAAAGTTATATGAACATAAAGGTGGCACCTCAATCTAAATGTTTAGATTGAGGAGCCACGTTAGAACTTTCTTTGTATGAATAGTTAGACCTTATGGGTACATATATTACATGCAGTCATTAGCAACAGGATCCGATAAAAGTTTAATTTATTGAGGAATTAAATCATCAGAGTATGTGTAGGCGTTGGAAAGCCACCCACTAACTAGGTAGCCTGATGACCGGTTGCGAAGGTGAAGGTGGTGAAGGTTGCGGGAATCCGCTGGATGTGAGTCGCTCGGGACCGGTCAATGTGGCGACACTTGGGGGAGGCCCATGTCCAGCAGTGGACGTCTTTCGGCTGAAATGATGATAATGATGTGTTTAATATTTCTTGAGAGATACCTTTATTTAGACATTGTCAATTTGTTAAAAAACATTTAAAAAATCATTTTAGACTCTCAAAAATCCTTGTACAAATCTACTTACCTGCTACTTTTTCTGTATAGTCAACATTCATCTTATAAATATCTTATAAATGTGAAAGTTTGTGAGGACGGATGGATGGATGGATGTTAGTTACTCTTTCACGCAAAAACTTCTAAAACGCACACAGGTACATAATCTATAAACATGGGCGTGGCCGCTCATGAGGTCAGGGTGGGGCAGCAGTCTAAAATAATATGTAACTAGCAAACTATACCCGCGGTCTTATCCCGGTTATTTTTTTCATACAAAAAGGTTACGTCCCTGTATCTGTTTGTATAATTCGAATTATCGAAATCTTCCATCCAAATAAGTGTCTCTAACTACAGCCGTTTTGGCTTTGGGCGTATGCCAATTGGTTAATCAGTTAATTCAGAGGTTTATATCTATCTATAGATAATACTTTCAGGTAAGTAAACAATTACACAGTATTATTGGTTTGATCACATTTTTTTTGTGTTGACTGTCGAGTGTGAACTTTCGTACGGATATTAAGTATTGTAGTTGGTACCTAGATTAGAATTTTTTTAGGTTTGATTAGGTACCTTACAGGTCAGAGCCAGGGTGAGGCAAGCGCCCCACCCTGCCCCACCGTTGCTACGCCCATGTCTATAAACTGTATTAACCCATAAGCTACCTTTTATCCGGGTAATTTTTAAAATTCGACATCCACACGAGCGAAAGCTATTAATTTATATTACTTATATTGAACTTCCTAAGAAATAACATCAAAAGCCTCTGAAAACCTTCAGTCGTCGTTTCAATTTGGCAAAATCAAGGGCAGTTCCGTGACCCACATCAAAGAAACCTCACCCATGTTTAGATTGTCCCTAAAAAGGTTGCCAATAGAAATCAAAATAAGAAACTTGCAGAAGATTCAATAAAAGCCAAAAAATACCTATCAATAAAACCAGGATATTAATGTGTAGGTACGTACCTACGTCCCACTCAAATCAATTATAATGGGACGGCCATGTACATCTTTAAGTGTTATCATTTGTCTGAAGATAAATATTTCCTTCCTTTCTGACCTTCTGACCTTCGCAATCTACACAAAGAAGAAAAAAACGTCACAAACTTCTTTTTTTGTGGGTTGAGTGCTGAGGTTTAGAGTAAGTAGTGATGTAAGTACTCCTTTCAACGTGTTTCCACGTGCCGGAAAATATGGGGAAAACCATGCCACGCAAAAACTTCGCAAATAACACATTACATTAGTTGATAATACTTGCTGAGTTCTGTTTTGATTGAATTGCTCGGCACCGGATTGAGCACGTAATTAGACATAATTATGTTTCAAAAATTGCTCAGATACAATCAAGTACACACCGATACGAGGAAGAACATCCAATTACTTACATAGGTACCTATAAAGGGTGTAAACACCTCTTAACGAAGCCGAAAGGCACTTGTTCTCCCGTCTTTGCGATCATTTTTTTGTTTTTTTTTTTAATACAAGTTTTGAATGCAAGATTTTTACTTTGAACACCTCCATGACCCCCGTACCTATTATTCAATCCAGCATATGCATCAGCATATGTTTTAAGTGCGTTACATTGAGTTCTACCACAAAACATGATTTTTCACCCCAAAAAAAAAGTCGTTTTTCAGAAATATTTTTTGCGTAAAGATATAAGATTAGTTTGATGTACAGAATGCTGTTGACGGCTTCGTTTCGTGATGAGGTTGTTTACGCGCTGTATATACCTACGAGTAGCTATTCAAATAACTGTCGATACATATTTTAGAGCTCATTAAATGTTTAATGCCTTGTTTACCTATAATATCTTCCCGAAATAATGATGGACCTGCGATTTTGTAATTGTGGCTCAAAATAGCAGAAACAAATTCAACTTTCTCTTGAAGTACCTACCCACTGGAACATTTCATCCCTAGTTTCTATTTCAGACATGACAAAAGAGGTTTTTAAGTTAGGAAGTCTAACGGATTCAACTACATATAAAATGAAATGAAAAAAGTTAGAGGAAACTGCACTGCGCGAGTGTTTGCATACAACCGCTGGCCCGAGTGGAAGTGTGTACACTTTGACTTCGGCGAGTAACTTAGGCCTCTTGAGATTGCAGTCTCACTCTCAATACCATGTTCTATTATACCCGCGTCCGCGTCGGGCAAATAAGTCAAAAAGACGCTCTTTTATTTTATGCCATACTTAGATCATGGTAGGAACCTATATTTTAGACGGATGGTTTAGAAGAAGATATTTGGATTTAAATGACATGTCATAACATCACGCCTGTAATCCCCTAAGGGTTAGGCAGAGGTGTACCTATTGTACCCAATAGTATCCCCACATTTCGCAAGAAATGTTTAAGCCTGATGCTCCAGGGTAGCTCGCGATATTCAAATTTTCTTACGTTTTTTGCAATTTGCAGGCCAGTGCTAGGTTGTATGTTGATTAAAATATTGTTTGCGACTGTAAGACGTATGTAGTTACAGAATTATAATCATCAAAATTATCAATACAACCCTCCAAGTTCATAAAGGTGCAAGAATGATTTTGACCTTGGAAAAGTTATTTTTCCACCTTTATGAACTTTGAGGGTGATTTTGATGAATATAATTCTGTAACTACATACGTCTTACAACCGCGAATAATATTTTAATCAACATACAACCTAGCACTGGCCTGCAAATTGCAGAAAACGTAAGAAAATTTGATTTCGCGGGCTACCCTGAAGCATTCACATTAAGTTCCATTTAACAGAGGGCGAGCCTTTTGCCATCAACCGGGCACAATTCCAGACTCCGTGGTTGCTACTGAGAAATTTGTGATGGAAAATCTCGACAACACTGCCCGATCTGGGAATCGAACCCATGATCTTATGTTCAGCAGTTGTGCTTGTGACCACAACGAGGCAGTCTGATTTTAATTAGGGCATGCGAAACCCAGTTTCGGATGGGTCCCATAGTAAAAGGTACCAATAATTCTCTTCATCATTGCGATCATTGTTCTGTTCTGGACCATACCCGGGAGCCTTCTAGTTACAGATATTGGGGGTCCAAGTTCAAAAATTTTCAAAAGTTTTTATCAATTAGTTGTTAATGTTATAAATTTACTTTAAATACCTCCACGACCCCCATACTATTCAATGCATCCATCAGCACAGTCGTTTCACTGCAACATATTTTTTTGCGTAATTACTTAAGGGCGATATATCCCTCAGATGGCTTAGCATGATACTGCAATATTTTAGGCGTAACGGAGGACCGTTACGCCTAAAATATTGCAGTATTAATTTTGAAATAAATATATGGTAAAGTTGAGGATTAATGCTAAGTACTATGTGTGACGAAAAAACGATTCCATAAACTTTTATCCATAGAAATAAATTACAAAGTAAGTTACCTCCAAATCGAACACTAAACCGCAGAGATGTTCGGCATGCAAAAACTGATGACCTTGATGTAAGTTACCTCTGTCCAATACTTGATTTAAATGATCCACAAACAATAGATGAAGCATTTTTTTCATCTCAGGCTGACCAATGGAAGAAGGCCATGCAAGAAGAGTATGACTCTTTGATTAAAAACAAAACTTGGTCACTAGTAGATTTACCATCTAGTAAAAGAGTCTTACCATTTAGACCTATAACTTCTAGCAGATTAAATAGGTATAATATTTTGCTACAGAACAAGTTAAGCGTTATGGGCCTTGATGATATTAATATAGATCAATTGTATGATCGTTTCTTTTCAATAGTTCACACGGAATTCAATATAACTTTTGAAAAGAAGACAAAAAGTATTTGCCCTAAATTCATATTTAGTGATTGGGCAAATAGAGGTATCAGAAAAAGTAGGGAAACACTATTTGAGCTTTATGGCCTTAAGCCTTTTATAAACACTGAAACTTTTAACAAGTATGTTGCTAAGTATTCAAACATTTTTAGAAATACATGCAAGGTTGCTAAAGCACTGCACATTAGCAACAAGATCAAAACAGCAGAAAATAAAATAAAAACCGTTTGGAAAGTTATAAATAACGAGACTAACAGGAAGAAAATACGTAACACTAGCTACACATTAGATACAGCATGTGGTCCTAAAAGCTCTAATCAGGAAGTAGCTCAAGAATTTGTAAAGTTCTTTACCGATATACCACAAAAACAACGGAGGCTCTTATTTCCTCACCTGAACTCTCAATTGGTTTATTAAAGGCGAATGTGTCTGGCTGCCTGGTTGAATTTAAATTTAAACGCATTAACCCTATGATTGTTATTAAAACTTTCCGGCAAATAAAAATCAAACTAACCGAAGATCTATGGGGAATGTCTGTCAAAATTTGTACATCCATACTTGAGACTATAGCCCCTTACTTAGCTTTAATTTTTAATTTATGTGTAGACCAAGGAGTTTTCCCTGATTTAATGAAATACAGTAAAGTTATACCTCTTTTCAAATCCGGGGACGGTAAAGATACTAATAATTATAGACCTGTATCCGTCTTACCAGTTTTTAGCAAGGTTTTTGAAAAAGTAATGCTTAGTCAAATGCTCTATCATTTTAACACCAACAGAATCTTACATGATCAACAGTATGGCTTCACCAAGGGACGTTGTACAACTGACGCCGGTGTAACCTTATTAAAGCACATATTTACTGCGTGGGAAGAGTTTCAAGACGCCATAGGAATTTTTTGTGACCTCTCCAAAGCGTTTGATTGCGTAAATCACGACACATTACTTTTGAAACTTGAGCATTACGGACTGGGCATAGACAACAACATGTTCAAATAAATGGTGTTAATTCACAGGGGTTAGAAGTAAAAATGGGGGTTCCACAAGGCTCAATATTGGGTCCTTTCCTCTTTCTAGTATATATAAATGATCTACCATATTTACTGAAAAACCAACCTCAAAATATGGTGTTATTTGCTGATGACACTTCCCTAATTTTTAAGATAAATAGGCGGGCCCAAAATCTAGATGACGTGAATAATGCCCTACGTCAGGTCCAAAATTGGTTCACAGCAAACAATTTGGTATTAAATGAAAAAAAAAACAAATGCATAAGATTTGCTTTACCGAATGTTAAAAGTAGTGATTATGATATAATATTGAATAAATAGAAACTTGAATTCGTAGATAAAACGGTTTTCCTGGGGATTACGCTTGATTCAAGGCTACAATGGGGTTCTCATTTGACATCTCTTGCGGGGCGGCTAAGTTCAGCAGCCTATGCCATTAGAAAAATCCGTCAGTATACTGATGTAGATACCGCTAGACTGGTTTATTTTAGTTACTTTCATAGTATAATGTCTTATGGCATTTTGCTGTGGGGACGGGCTGCAGATATTGAGTCTATATTTATTCTGCAGAAACGAGCCATCAGAGCCGTATATAATCTTCGTAGGCGCGATTCTCTAAGGGAACTGTTTAAGGATATTGGCATCATGACGGTACATTGTCAATACATCTACGAAAACATAATGTACGTCAGAAAAAATCTGCACCTTTTTGGTAAAAGGGGTGACAGACATAATTACAGTACTAGAAATAGGGACCAACTAGTTCAGCCAGGTTTCAGACTCGCTAAAGTAGACTCATCTTTCATGGGGTACTGTTTGAGATGCTATAATAAAATTCCACAAAGTATTCTTGAACTGAATGAGACGAAATTTAAAACATGCATTAAACGCACACTATGTAAGCAAGCATATTACAAGTTGAGCGATTATATCGCTGATAAAAATGCTTGGCTCAATGCTGGTCCTGCTCCACATGGACAGGGACGCATAAATTGATAGCATTAAATTGTATTGTTGGAGCTGCTGAAGATTGTACAACTATCTTTGCATTGTATAGAATCAATCTCTTTCGTATTATATAAATGCATAGCCCATATTGTGTGAGTACTAAGTACTAGAAAGCTATCATTCACTGGAAACCTACGTCTTTTCTTGACTTGAACGTGCCCTGGCGGTTTGGAGTATGTCATGCTCACTCAATTGTCTCGCTGATGGTGGCGCATGTGTCGGATCATTTAGTTCCCTTCAAAATGGTTGAGTTCAATGGTGCTGATCCATGCGTCATGTCCGTGAACGGGCACTGTCAGTTGTGACTGGTCATCTCTTGGTTGCCATGGCTTATTTGAATGAATTATTTTGAATTGTATTATTTTTTTGTTTGTGTGTTTTTGCTGTGGACACTTTTACCGTGCACATCTTGCTACATTGTTCTCACATAATATACCATCTCAACGTGAATGATGTAACCAAGATTTTGTAACAATATTCTGATTTAAAAGAGTGTCCATGGAGTTTCTTGCCCGTTCTTCTCCATAGAGATCTACGCTAGGGAATGGGCAACTACAGTACTTTCACAGTTTTTATGTCTTGTGACTGGGACTGTAGCTACATTTAATTTTCATCTTTGTTTCGACAATTCAAAAGTGCCTGTAACTTACTTACTTGCCTGTGGCTTTCTTGAAATAAATGCTTTGATTTTGATTTTGACCATGTAAATGGGTCTTCAAAACGAAAACGAATCAAAAAGGTGAGATTATCCGTTTTAAAGCAAGATTGGTTATCACGGGGTATGCTCAGAGAAAAGGAAGTGACTATGATGAAATATATGCTCCTGTTGTAAGATATACATCTGTCCGATTTCTACTTTCACTGGCTACAAAGCATAACTTAGAAATGTTTCAGATGGATGCTATAAGTGCTTTTCTTCAGGGTGACATAGACACTGAGATATACATGTCACAACCAGAGTACTTCAAAGAAAATGATCAAGTATGTATTTTACATAAGTCAATTTATGGATTGAAGCAAGCAAGCCGGCAATGGAATCTTAAACTGAACAGCATTTTATTAAAAATTGGCCTACAAAGATCACAAATGGATCCCTGTGTTTATTACTTAGTAAATGAGTCAACAATTATATTTATTGCAGTATGGGTTGATGATTTTTTATTTTTTTCAAATAATAAGGACAAGGGAACAGAAGTCAAGAATAAATTAAAAGAAGAATGCAGTATGAAAGACCTAGGTGAACTGAGGCATTGTATTGGCATGAATATAAATAGAAACCGAGAGGCAGGTGTGATTATGATAGATCAGGAAAAATATATTAACCTAATATTGGAACGATTTAAAATGTCTCAATGCAAACCAGTTAACACTCCAATAGAGGTCAATGCAAAATTTGATAAAAATCCAGAAGATGGTAATAAAAACATCCCATACAGGGAAGCGGTGAGGTGTCTGATATATCTGGCACATGTCACACGACCTGATATTATTTTCGCAGTCAACAAGTTAAGCCAGTATTGCAATGATCCAGGAAATCAACATTGGCATGGAGTTATAAGGATCATGAGGTATTTACAAGGAACGAGAAACCTAAAACTATGCTATGTCAAAGATGACTCAAAAGAAATATTTGGATACTGTGATGCTGACTGGGCTGGTGACCCAGTGGATAGAAGATCGTGCACGGGTTACTCCTTTCTGTTTCAGAATGGTTGTATATCTTGAACTTCATGCAAGCAGCAAACCGTGGCACTCTCTACGGCGGAGGCCGAGTATATGGCTATGGCGGCGGCGACCCAAGAGGCTCTATGGCTGCGGCAACTGCAGGCCAAGCTCGGTCAAGGTGGGGACGGCGCGATACTCATCCACTGTGACAGCCAAAGTGCAATAAGATTGCTTACAATATTTTAGGTGTGACGGAGCGTAAAATATTGCAGTATTAATTTTGAAATAAATATATGGTAAAGTTGAGGATTAATGCTAAGTACTATGTGTGACGAAAAAACGATTCCATAAACTTTTATCCATAGAAATAAATTACAAAGTAAGTTACCTCCAAATCGAACACTAAACCGCAGGTATTCAAAAAGTACTTCAAATTAGATAAAAAAAAAACACTATGCTTTCACACTATTCTTATGTGTTTAATTTTTTTAGTTCAATCAATAGCTTTTTTGTAAATCGCAAAAAACCACTAATTTCGTACTATTTGGCCGCAGTGACTGACGTAACAACCGCTTTGTAGTGCAAGCTGATTAGAACTTTATTCTAACAGTATTTCACACGAAGTTTGAACCACCACAAATAGAGTCGCTAATTTTAGGGTTAGAAGGGCCTTAATTTGATGTACAGAATACCTGGTTGGCGTCTTCGTGAAGGGTCCTTTTATACCCTGTTTGTGTTTTGAGTGTATAGAAATAAACAAAAATGTTGATATTTATCTGGAAATAAATAGACTTCGAAAATGCAAAACATATAATGATAGAACAAACGAAGGTTACAAGAAGCTCATTACCACAGAGAAGAGAAGATGCCGCAGTAGCAAAAAAATAAACTAAATATATCACTAAACACTATGGTTGCGTTCTCATTTACCAACACTCCCCACTGAACGCAAACCCATTTTATTAATACAGAACAAATGTTTTTCAAAAGTAGTACCTTTAGTTAAGTTATCAGCTACCATATTGCAACCATTTACAAATACAAATTTAAGTTTAGATCTAACAATGTTTTCTCTGAGAAAATGTTAACGAATATCTATATGTTTCGTTTTAGATTTATAACAATCTGTTGAAGCCAATCTTATTGCACTTTGGCTGTCACAGTGGATGAGTATCGCGCCGTCCCCACCTTGACCGAGCTTGGCCTGCAGTTGCCGCAGCCATAGAGCCTCCTGGGTCGCCGCCGCCATAGCCATATACTCGGCCTCCGCCGTAGAGAGTGCCACGGTTTGCTGCTTGCATGAAGTTCAAGATATACAACCATTCTGAAACAGAAAGGAGTAACCCATGCACGATCTTCGATCCACTGGGTCACCAGCCCAGTCAGCATCACAGTATCCAAATATTTCTTTTGAGTCATCTTTGACATAGCATAGTTTTAGGTTTCTCGTTCCTTGTAAATACCTCATGATCCTTATAACTCCATGCCAATGTTGATTTCCTGGATCATTGCAATACTGGCTTAACTTGTTGACTGCGAAAATAATATCAGGTCGTGTGACATGTGCCAGATATATCAGACACCTCACCGCTTCCCTGTATGGGATGTTTTTATTACCATCTTCTGGATTTTTATCAAATTTTGCATTGACCTCTATTGGAGTGTTAACTGGTTTGCATTGAGACATTTTAAATCGTTCCAATATTAGGTTAATATATTTTTCCTGATCTATCATAATCACACCTGCCTCTCGGTTTCTATTTATATTCATGCCAATACAATGCCTCAGTTGACCTAGATCTTTCATACTGCATTCTTCTTTTAATTTATTCTTGACTTCTGTTCCCTTGTCCTTATTATTTGAAAAAAATAAAAAATCATCAACCCATACTGCAATAAATATAATTGTTGACTCATTTACTAAGTAATAAACACAGGGATCCATTTGTGATCTTTGTAGGCCAATTTTTAATAAAATGCTGTTCCGTTTAAGATTCCATTGCCGGCTTGCTTGCTTCAATCCATAAATTGACTTATGTAAAATACATACTTGATCATTTTCTTTGAAGTACTCTGGTTGTGACATGTATATCTCAGTGTCTATGTCACCCTGAAGAAAAGCACTTATAGCATCCATCTGAAACATTTCTAAGTTATGCTTTGCAGCCAGTGAAAGTAGAAATCGGACAGATGTATATCTTACAACAGGAGCATATATTTCATCATAGTCACTTCCTTTTCTCTGAGCATACCCCGTGATAACCAATCTTGCTTTAAAACGGATAATCTCACCTTTTTGATTCGTTTTCGTTTTGAAGACCCATTTACATGGTCAAAATCAAAATCAAAGCATTTATTTCAAGTAAGCCACAGGCAAGTAAGTAAGTTACAGGCACTTTTGAATTGTCGAAACAAAGATGAAAATTAAATGTAGCGACAGTCCCAGTCACAAGACATAAAAACTGTGAAAGTACTGTAGTTGCCCCTTCCCTAGCGTAGATCTCTATGGAGAAGAACGCGCAAGAAACTCCATGGACACTCTTTTAAATCAGAATATTGTTACAAAATCTTGGTTACATCATTCACGTTGAGATGGTATATTATGTGAGAACAATGTAGCAAGATGTGCACGGTAAAAGTGTCCACAGCAAAAACACACAAACAAAAAAAAAATACAATTCAAAATAATTCATTCAAATAAGCCATGGCAACCAAGAGATGACCAGTCACAACTGACAGCGCCCGTTCACGGACATGACGCATGGATCAGCACCATTGAACTCAACCATTTTGAAGGGAACTAAATGATCCGACACATGCGCCACCATCAGCGAGACAATTGAGTGAGCATGACATACTCCAAACCGCCAGGGCACGTTCAAGTCAAGAAAAGACGTAGGTTTCCAGTGAATGATAGCTTTCTAGTACTTAGTACTCACACAATATGGGCTATGCATTTATATAATACGAAAGAGATTGATTCTATACAATGCAAAGATAGTTGTACAATCTTCAGCAGCTCCAACAATACAATTTAATGCTATCAATTTATGCGTCCCTGTCCATGTGGAGCAGGACCAGCATTGAGCCAAGCATTTTTATCAGCGATATAATCGCTTAACTTGTAATATGCTTGCTTACATAGTGTGCGTTTAATGCATGTTTTAAATTTCGTCTCATTCAGTTCAAGAATACTTTGTGGAATTTTATTATATATAATAAAATTCCAAAAAGTATTATTTTATATATACTGACGTACATTATGTTTTCGTAGATGTATTGACAATGTACCGTCATGATGCCAATATCCTTAAACAGTTCCCTTAGAGAATCGCGCCTACGAAGATTATATACGGCTCTGATGGCTCTTTTCTGCAGAATAAATTTAGACTCAATATCTGCAGCCCGTCCCCACAGCAAAATGCCATAAGACATTATACTATGAAAGTAACTAAAATAAACCAGTCTAGCGGTATCTACATCAGTATACTGACGGATTTTTCTAATGGCATAGGCTGCTGAACTTAGCCGCCCCGCAAGAGATGTCAAATGAGAACCCCGTTGTAGCCTTGAATCAAGCGTAATCCCCAGGAAAACCGTTTTATCTACGAATTCAAGTTTCTATTTATTCAATATTATATCATAATCACTACTTTTAACATTCGGTAAAGCAAATCTTATGCATTTGTTTTTTTTTTTCATTTAATACCAAATTGTTTGCTGTGAACCAATTTTGGACCTGACGTAGGGCATTATTCACGTCATCTAGATTTTGGGCCCGCCTATTTATCTTAAAAATTAGGGAAGTGTCATCAGCAAATAACACCATATTTTGAGGTTGGTTTTTCAGTAAATAGGGTAGATCATTTATATATACTAGAAAGAGGAAAGGACCCAATATTGAGCCTTGTGGAACCCCCATTTTTACTTCTAACCCCTGTGAATTAACACCATTTATTTGAACATGTTGTTGTCTATGCCCAGTCCGTAATGCTCAAGTTTCAAAAGTAATGTGTCGTGATTTACGCAATCAAACGCTTTGGAGAGGTCACAAAAAATTCCTATGGCGTCTTGAAACTCTTCCCACGCAGTAAATATGTGCTTTAATAAGGTTACACCGGCGTCAGTTGTACAACGTCCCTTGGTGAAGCCATACTGTTGATCATGTAAGATTCTGTTGGTGTTAAAATGATAGAGCATTTGACTAAGCATTACTTTTTCAAAAACCTTGCTAAAAACTGGTAAGACGGATACAGGACTATAATTATTAGTATCTTTACTGTCCCCGGATTTGAAAAGAGGTATAACTTTACTGTATTTCATTAAATCAGGGAAAACTCCTTGGTCTACACATAAATTAAAAATTAAAGCTAAGTAAGGGGCTATAGTCTCAAGTATGGATGTACAAATTTTGACAGACATTCCCCATAGATCTTCGGTTAGTTTGATTTTTATTTGCCGGAAAGTTTTAATAACAATCATAGGGTTAATGCGTTTAAATTTAAATTCAACCAGGCAGCCAGACACATTCGCCTTTAATAAACCAATTGAGAGTTCAGGTGAGGAAATAAGAGCCTCCGTTGTTTTTGTGGTATATCGGTAAAGAACTTTACAAATTCTTGAGCTACTTCCTGATTAGAGCTTTTAGGACCACATGCTGTATCTAATGTGTAGCTAGTGTTACGTATTTTCTTCCTGTTAGTCTCGTTATTTATAACTTTCCAAACGGTTTTTATTTTATTTTCTGCTGTTTTGATCTTGTTGCTAATGTGCAGTGCTTTAGCAACCTTGCATGTATTTCTAAAAATGTTTGAATACTTAGCAACATACTTGTTAAAAGTTTCAGTGTTTATAAAAGGCTTAAGGCCATAAAGCTCAAATAGTGTTTCCCTACTTTTTCTGATACCTCTATTTGCCCAATCACTAAATATGAATTTAGGGCAAATACTTTTTGTCTTCTTTTCAAAAGTTTTATTGAATTCCGTGTGAACTATTGAAAAGAAACGATCATACAATTGATCTATATTAATATCATCAAGGCCCATAACACTTAACTTGTTCTGTAGCAAAATATTATACCTATTTAATCTGCTAGAAGTTATAGGTCTAAATGGTAAGACTCTTTTACTAGATGGTAAATCTACTAGTGACCAAGTTTTGTTTTTAATCAAAGAGTCATACTCTTCTTGCATGGCCTTCTTCCATTGGTCAGCCTGAGATGAAAAAAATGCTTCATCTACTGTTTGTGGATCATTTAAATCAAGTATTGGACAGAGATAACTTACATCAAGGTCATCAGTTTTTGCATGCCGAACATCTCTCCTTGGACGTAAATTTATATATCGCATTGGTGACTCAGGATCGATTGATTGCTCTGGTATGTATGATGGATCATCATTGTCGCCAGACAGATAGTCCTCGCTAGAAGATTCAAATGTCTTGTCCTCTAACTCTTCTTTCCAGGTTTTTTCAAGTGGGGTTACCTCAGAACTGCTGCTGTTAGACGTGCAAGGTAAGTATATATTATTTTCATGTTTTTTTACATTTTCTAAAAATACTACATCTCGGCTTTTTATAATTTTATTAGTGTCTGGATCAAGTAATCGATATCCCTTGGTAGAATCACAATACCCAACAAATAATAATTTTCTGGATTTGGAGTCAAGCATGCAGCATGCAAGCAAGCATGCAGCATGCAAGCAAGCATGCAGCATGCAAGCAAGCATGCAACATGCAGCAGGCATGGTTTCTGTCACGGCTCCGGCGCTGCAGGGTTCCGGCGGTCCCACGCGAGCTTATCGTCGCAGATGTGTTTTACGCTCACCACCGCAGCTTCGGCTTGCTTTGTCTTGTCACTTCACAGCCAAATACTTTTAAATTAGACAAATTGGGTTTCTTACCAGTCCACATTTCCATAGGGGTTTTACCATGAATCGATTTTGTCGGTGATCTATTAATTACATAAGCTGCTGTTGCTAGAGCCTCTGCCCAGAACTGTTTACCGAGATGAGCATCAAACAGCATACATTTTGCTCTTTCCACTAGGGTCCTATTCATTCTTTCAGCAAGACCGTTTTGCTGGGGTGAGTACGGAGTACTTGTTTGATGTTCAATCCCATGTTTGTTCAAGAAGTTTTCAAATTCTCTGTTACAATATTCCTTACCATTGTCAGAACGAATTACTTTAATTTTTCTCTCATGTTCATTCTCTACTTTATTTTTGTTATCTTTGAAAACTTCCACAACATTTAATTTATTTTTCAGAAAATAAACATGAACTCGTCTTGTGTAATCATCTATAAAAGTGATAAAGTATTTCATACCTCCCAGAGATGTTTGCTCCATTGGTCCACATAAATCAGTGTGGACCAGCTGCAGTGGTTGTGATGATCTCGAACCAATGTTATTAAATGGCAATCGAGTCTGTTTTCCAGAGAGGCAAGTGGTACAAGTAACAAGGCCTTTACTTTTCTCTGCAAAAGGAAGAACCCCCTCAGCACACTCCGGCAGCTTATTAACATCTGTGAAATTCAGGTGTCCCATGCGCCTATGCCACAGGACAACATCATTTAAATTATCTGAAAACGACAGGTTAGAAAATACTTCTCTGTGTGTGTTTAATAAATACAGATTATTCACAAGGGTGGCTGAACATATAAATTTACCATTTTTATCATAAACATCACAGCCTTTATCTCTGAAATTCACTTTACAACCATTTTTCACCATAGCATTGACTGATAAGAGGTTTGCAGCAAGTTTAGGTATGTATAAAACTTCTCTTACCTGAATTTTATTTTCTTTCTTACCATTTAACAATTAACTGACCTTTCCCATACTTTCCACAGGTAGCGGTGTCTTACTGGCAACAGTTATGGTGGATATCGGTGGACTTGTAACATCATACATCCAATCACATCTATTGGTCATGTGCATGGAGGCACCTGAGTCATATACAGATCCGGATTCATTGTCTGAGGAGATGCTGAAAATGCTGCAACAAAACCTTATTTTCATCTGTATTTTCTATATTCTTCTTTTTCGGAGCACGGCAATTCTTAGCAAGGTGTCTATGCTCGTTACAGTTGTAACATCGGGGTCCTTTGTTAACCTTTGTTTTATCCTGTTGATTTCTGTGAATGACCTTTTCCTTGTGAAGAATGCTGAATTTTCTGAGCATTGTACTTCCTGCAGGAGTTTAGTTTTAATAGAATCAGCACTTATCTTGATGCCAGAGCTCTCCAGTCCCATAATCATTGGCTTATATATTTCAGGGAGGCCGGCTAACATCAGTGTACCTAGCCATTCATCATCAATATAAAACTTAATATTTCTGAGCTTGTGGGCGGTCGACATTATTTTATTCACGTAGTCGTCTACACTTCGGGAAGATTCCAATGTAGTTGTTACATGTAGTTGCACTCTGAACATGTACGTAAATGATTGGGTCCAGTAACAAAATTAACTTCGCCTTGGTTTCCTTTCCTTTATCTGTATTGGTACCGGTGACACAACTCCACAAATCTTCGAGTTCGAAATATGCTTGAATTGCGAACTTCCAACTGGCATAATTATCTCTTCCGACTAATCGATCAATATGAAATGGATTATGACCTGAACTCGACATCTTCAATGTGTATTTACGACTTTTTTCTTGATTTCTGGTCGAGCATGCCGCGCCAGTTAACCTCAAAATGTTTGACGGACAAAATACGTCTGCCGGTTCGCTGGGACACAGGCCTCCCCTCTGATGGACTGAGTGAACCATACCTTTGTCATCGTCTTGAACCTGCGAAAGCAAAGAGCGGAAAAAAGCAAATTAAATCGTAGTTCTATATTTATTCATTCTATCATTTTAATTTTTCTTATTGAAAAACGACGTAAGATACACGTGGATATTTGTCACTGCAGTTCTCGGCTCCATAAACCCCTAGCCTGTGCCTTGGGTGGGGTTCCTTCTATCTGGCAGAATCTTGATGCTCCGAAATTTATTTGGCATAACACACTTGGCATAATCTTCTTTAAACGAATACTTTAAGGCATAAAAAATATTTAATATAGTTATTGTTTGGCCGAATGTTTGTATGTCCGAATTTACAATGGCATACTTATAAGATGGTAGAATATTATTTGGCATAATTACCTTTGGCAATGTTCAAATTCCGCATAATTTCGTTTAGAATAATGATTATTTAGAGCGACTATTATTTGGTACAATTTCACTTGGCATACTATGAAGATGGCAGAATTCCATTTGGAATTATTGCCATTTCTATAAAATAGCAATTTTAACCTTAAATTAGAATTGTCCTACAAAGACAATATGTTACGCTAAAAAAGTTAGTGACAGAAACTAATCGCTCCAAAACCGACTCCACGTAGTCTTGTCTGCCTTACCCCTAGAGTGTAATTTAAATCCGCGAAGGTTCGGAAGGGTGAGGCGGCCCGTGAGCTGAGGAGCAGGTGGTTTTAACACTCGCCGCCGTAGCTGAGGCTGGCCGGCTTGCCGGCCAGCAAGCCGAAGCTGCGGTGGTGAGCGTAAAACACATCTGCGACGATAAGCTCGCGTGGGACCGCCGGAACCCTGCAGCGCCGGAGCCGTGACAGAAACCATGCCTGCTGCATGTTGCATGCTTGCTTGCATGCTGCATGCTTGCTTGCATGCTGCATGCTTGCTTGCATGCTGCATGCTTGCTTGCATGCTGCATGCTTGCTTGCATGCTGCATGCTTGCTTGCATGCTGCATGCTTGCTTGCATGCTGCATGCTGGCTGCACGCATGGTGTATGCTGGTTTGCATGTTTGCATACTGCATGCTTGTTTGCACGTTTGCATGTTTGCATACTGCATGCTTGCTGCATGCATGATGTATGCTTGCCTGATCAGAAATATGCAGCAATTAACATTATCATCGTATGTTTGTGGCGAAAAAAAAAAATGTACTATTAATTTTATTATTATGGTAAAAAATACAAAATTATTAAATTTAATAATTTTTTGTTATGTGATAGATCAGATGAGGCTTTCCATTATTTTGCATAATGAAATGTATGCCAAAAGATGATTGTAACTGTAAAGTTTCTATAATATGATAGTTCTGCCTTTTAATGACTATCGATATGAAATTTATGCCAAAAGATGATTCTGACTGTGAACTTTCTGCCATAAGATGGTTCTACTTTTAATTCTTATGCATATGAAATTTATGCCTAAAGATGATTCTGACTTACAAAATGATGAGTTTTGAATGTATGGTAAATGAGTGTCTGCCACACGATTTTCTGCGAAGTGAAGTTTATGCCATCTACTGTTATGCAAAGTAATATTATGACATAAAAAAGTTCTGCTATAAAGGGTAGACCCCCTTGGGTGTGAATTCTGCTTCGGCTGCAATAACAAATTTTTCCCACTTGTACCAAAATGTACTACATACATTATATAAAATAATTTGCTTTTATCCACAAACATTTATTCGGGTTCTAAATTTAAAAATATTATAATTTTCTATTTCTAAAGCTGGTTTGCGGCATCATACCTCGGCTTCAAGGCGCGGAAAAAAGCAAATTACATCACAGTTTCCTTACTCGTCATTTCTGATAATCGTTCCCTTTGACTTGAAGACTGTGTGACAACAAGGCAACAAGGGTACTTAAACAAACTTTGGCCTATTTATTTATAACCCACACAATGTTTAGTAAAAAGTTTACCTTTTCATGTATTTTAAAATGTTTAAATGAAGCTTAGCAATCACTATTAATGCACCTAAGTAGGGCAGTCTGACCTTATTCTGATGCCGTTATACTGTAGTTTAAGCATTCTTTTTCAGTAACCTTGATTTTGATTTGTAATCCTCTTAGTATCTTGCAGAGAAGTACTTAGTATAGAATGTAAGAGCCTAATTACGTATCACACTCATATTGAAAATCTCTTTCATTTTGATAATTCTATATACTTATGATTAATTTCGTACTTACATCTAATTTATCGCACAATGTTCGATTTTTTTTTAATTTTTATTGACGATTGAGAGCAGATGATGCAGATATTGGTGCCGATTCCCTTGTTCACAAACTAAACTAAATTTAAGTTGAATGCATCTTTTTCTTTCTATTTCATTATGAAAAGGACAGAAGATAAATATTAGTTTAATCCTGTCATATTAGTCAGCACCTGACGTAATTTGATGTAATTTTAGTAGTCAACTTTTTAATCGCATCTAAAACTTGTATGGCGCTGATTAATTTGACAGAACATAACTAAAATTTATCTTCTGTCCTTTTCTTAATGAAATAGAAAGAAAAAGATGCATTGAACTTAAATTTGGTTTAGTTTGTAATCAAGGGAATCGGCACCAGCGACAAACATAACTATAAAATCATGTGTTAGTGCGAAAAACTAAAATAAAAATTATGTCTAAGGTCGTCGTACTCATACATAGGTACTTACGTATAAGTTTTGCTCTGAATTATCAGCGCCTCGAGCTGTCTGTCTCTTGTCTAGTATTATTTCTAAGACACTCCATACTTCATCATCTGCCTAGCCTTTTCCCAACTTTGTTGGGGTCGGCTTCCAGTCTAACTGGATGCAGCTGAATACCAATATTTTACATGGAACGACTGCCTATCTGACCTCCACAACCCAGTTAGTACCGGGTAATACGATACCTCTTGGTAAGACTAATTGTCAGACTTTTTGGGCCTCTGACTACCTAAGGACTATCAAAGATCTACAAATGACAGCCGGGACCCACGGCTTAACGTGCTTTCCTAGGCACGGAAAAAACTCGGTATATAATGGGTGGTCACCCATCCACAGACCAATCTAGGCAAGCACGGCTTAACCTAACGATCGACCCGAGCGGCTGTTATTATTTAGCCACGAGCTCCTCCTTACACAAGACAAGAACACTAACTAATACACTCCATACTTACACAACATTATTTTTAAGCATCTTACGGCGTCACGTCGGATTGGTATAAACTTGTAAACGAGCTTAAGTCATCGGGGCGTGGCGAGTCCTCTCGCCCACGTAGAACCGTTGCCAGCCGCAACCGAGGCAAAGCTGCGGCGACGTCTTTTGAGACGCTGAGCCGATCCAATAACGTCCTTACGTTGTTTTGGCCGCAGGTTAACGATAACCTAATGAGGTATAGCTTATTATATGTGTGATATCCTTAAAAGAGCCTACAAGTATTATTAATTAACGGTATAAAAACCCACAAAAGCAGAATAAGACTCCCTGACAAAATATCTAATAATATATGTTCACAAACAAAAGAACGTGTGGCCAATTAAAGTATTGTTTTTCATATTCTTGCGCATGAATTAATATTCTTAACTCAAAGGACTTCCTTTTTTGGAAAAGATTTTGTGAAGTAAACATTAACAAGTCTGTGAAGTAAACATTAACTTATCGCATCCGGTCATGAGTACGGACGGGCGAATGAATCGAAAGCGCGCCAGTGGTGACATCACGCGACCTACTCCCCACTATGGCGGCTTTTACAGAGTCCTGATGTTGACACCTCGCGGCGAGGCAGACAGTCTGTGTCTGATCGCAGCGGAGTTAAGACGTCTTGAAACTGTACACGATTCATTGTGCCTAGTGTTAATGTGTGAAAGTGTAATGTCAAGTTATTTGTTAGACTCAGTGTATCTGTTTGAAAAGAGTAACCATGGAGTTTCTTGCCGGTTCTTCTCCATGGAAACTACCTACCCGAACCGTGCAAAGCGAAATAAAATAGTGTTTCGCATCCAGTGTGTTTTCATAGCACGAAACCCGTGTTCTGCCCACATAAGCTCGAACTTAGCGAAATGAATTCCTGACAAACTCCGACATCAGAAGTGGGATAAAATCGTGCTAATGAAATCATGTCGCGGGGACAGTGTCGATAACAATCAGTGTCAACTGCAACTGTGTAAAAACCGGAAAGTGCCGAAAAAGTTCGTGAAAAAAACGGACAAGAAAGAAGGTAGACCGATTCGTGTGCTAATAAACACCCACCCGCAATAACTTTAGTTTTTCCGTGGTCATGGTGCTTGCAACAGCGCGGAAATAAAACAGACAGTAAACAAAGTGTTTTTACCATGTGAAAAACGGGATACACACCGTTTTTTAGTGATAATGACAATCAGTAACGGTTACTTTTTGAAACGCAAAACAAAGACTTTGTATCGTTTAGACTTTGTATCGTTTACAAATTCTTAAAACCTAACCAGTGAATAGCAAGATAGTGTTCCACAACACTATCTTGCTATTCACTGTGTCGTGAAACCAGTGTAAAGAATTGTTCAGTGCCAAATTCGTGTACGTTGTACGTCATTTACGTGAGTAGTGACAAACAAAAGAAAAATATGCGCATTGACGCCGGTTACAAGATACGTTAGAAGTTTTCATCGTAACTACCAATCAAGTGTCGCGCATGCGGCAAACAAGGACAAACAAGCGGATTTTCGGACGAAGACGACCGCCGTCAAGAAGCCGTTGCCTGTGCCGACTGCTACAGGCGTTGGGCGGCGACCGCAGGCCAGCGGCAGCTCACTGATGTGCTTCAAGTGTGGCACGCCGGGCCACATCGCCAGTCGCTGCGCAGCAGGCCAGCGCTGGTCCAGTGCTGCTGTACTGGTCGAGAAGTGAGTCTACCTTTGCATCATCGAGCCGGAACATGAAAGTACTTTGGTGAGTCGTTTTCATTTTGTTATGATTCTGGAGCAGAGTGCTAATTCTGTTTCGTCTAGACTTAAGAGTGAGCATATTTATCCTGTCGTTACTATAACTGGTGTAGTTCTAGGTTCAGTGAATGGTAATTCGAAGATTTTAGCCTGTGTGAGAAAGATCCCCGATCACAAAGTTCCTCGAAAATTAGATGTCATAGTAGATGACAGTAGTAGTGAGACCAAATCTGATTAAGAAAGGCTTGTACACTCATACTCGAAACTTTAGACCGCACCACATGAGTGACATGTGGCGATGGGTCAGGTAGACCGCACCTCGTGAGTAACACGTGGCGATGGGTCTGTTAGACCACACCTCATGAGTAACATGATGGCGATGGATCTGTTATGAGTTAGACCGCACCTCGTGAGTAACACGTGGCGATGGGTCTGTAGGGAATCGTTGGTGCGATTTCTGTCTGTGTTGGTGCACAGAGCGCTTATGAGAGTTTTATGAGTTGAGTTTGCATTGCCTAAGAATTATGGTAAAGAGTAACAGAATTGTTAGAATTACTGTGTTGTAACTTTTTGATCGGACCTTTTCCAATGTTGATCGGACCTTTTGCAATGAGAGAGCAGGCATCGCGCAATATAGTTGAAAGTTCCAATTATGACAGACTGCGAAAAGTAACTGACGTTGACATGCACATAGGTGACAGACAATGACGAGACTAGCCATGACGAAAATGATAACGCTGACGAGACTAGTTGAGTATCAAATAGTCAACTTAACATTTAGAGTACCCAGCATAGTAAGTGTGTGAGACTGCACGAACAGACTCACGATGTCCGCGATTACGCGGAGCCCTAATCAAAATATATTTGTCCAAATTGACAAAGGAAAAACAACTATTCAATACACTTACCATCACGTTGGTACCGGTGATGTGACGTAGTCCCTGGTTCCGTCTTATCTGGGTGGGGTGTAAGTATAACTGTGGTTTGTGTGGTGTATGTATAGTTAGGTAAGATTCGACGGTAACCAAAGGACGCGCGCGGCTCGCACCGTCGACTCCAGGATCAAACCTTCAGATCCCA
This sequence comes from Xestia xanthographa, assembly GCA_905147715.2. Taxonomy (NCBI): domain Eukaryota; kingdom Metazoa; phylum Arthropoda; class Insecta; order Lepidoptera; family Noctuidae; genus Xestia; species Xestia xanthographa. The sequence goes on along the minus strand of LR990655.1, from coordinate 14,824,334 downwards.
CACGTGGCACCTCTCACGAATGTCCAACTGAATTTTATCCCGGTTTGCTAACCCAATCGGGGATATAATAGTCCAACACTGAATTTAGGAAATTACCGGCGTTCAAATGACACAAACAGGCCGGACATAACCAAAAAAATCACTCGCGGTCAAGACCCAAAATGGCGAGATTTCTCAATTTTCACTCAATTATCAACAAAATATCAAACACCGATCAAGATGGTATCGGATTAACAATAACTCAAAGTTTTCAACCAATAACTACGCGACAGCGTGTACCAAAATTTACCAGCACGGAGCGACTATTATTCAACCAAAATTGCACTGACAAGCAAACGTCATCGCACTGATTCGCACAGACAACGAAACGTAATCTGTCAAACGTCAAAAGGTGCGTTCAGAGTCTTGGTGGATGAAACATCTACCCCCCCCGGACGGGCCGTCCCGTCCGCTAATCAATTGGCAGTCTTGACAAGGTTGCGACCGCTCTCCTCATAACCGACCCATCCACTAAAACCTCAGCAAAACGAGGTACCCCGTCGGTGCCAGCCACCAAATTGAGAATGCGCCCCCGGCGCCAATACAGAGGCTTAAGGTTGGCATCCTTAATAAGGACGAGGTCTCCTATCTTGGGCGGATGAGTTTTATCAGTCCACTTGACGCGCTGCTGGAGGATGTGCAGATACTCTAAGCTCCAACGCTTCCAAAAGCTCTGAGTGAGCTGTTGCACCAACTGAAACCGCGATAACCGATTTTGGCTCACATCAACAAAAGGGTACTCAGGCAGAGCGACAAGTGGCTGTCCAATCAAGAAATGGCCCGGGGTTAGAGCCTCCAAATCGTTCGGGTCCGAAGAGAGCGGGCACAATGGACGCGAATTTAGTACCGCTTCAATGCGACAAAATACCGTAGCTAATTCCTCAAAGGTGAGAACGGTGTCTCCCAACAATCTCCGCCAGAGTCCCTTTGCCGCTTTCACCGCGGCCTCAAAAATACCCCCCCAATGGGGGCAGGCTGGCGGGTCAAACAACCAAGTGACCCCTCGACGGGCCAATTTGTTACCAATGTCAACCTGGCTCTCATTAAGAAAGTCATACACTTCCTTCAAATAGTTACTTGTACCCTTGTAGTTGGTACCGCAATCAGACCTGATCAGAGAAGGTAACCCTCGGCGAGACGTAAATCTATCCAAAGTTGCCACAAAGGCCTCCGTCGAGAGGGAGGATACCAGCTCCAAGTGCACTGCCTTAGTTGACAGGCAGACAAATACGCACAAATAAGCCTTGACAATTTTACTATTGCGAAGGGTAGACGTCTTTATCGAAAAGGGACCAGCAAAGTCCGTTCCTACGCCTGCAAAGGGCCTCGCCTCATTGACACGATCAGCAGGCAAGTCTCCCATCTGGGGCTGCATCGTTGGGGCCTTAGTCCGATAACACGGTATGCAACGGAAGACGATGCTACGAATGGTACGACGAGCCGACAAAATCCAAAACTCTCGCTGCAGAATGGCCAACAGCGCATTGCAACCGGCGTGCGAGTTCTTAATGTGACGATCAGTCACCAACAATTTAATCAAATGGCCCGCCTTGGGCAACAACAGGGGGTGACGGACCCCATAAGGAAGGCTAGAGTGCCTCAACCGTCCTCCAACACGCAAAAGACCCGTTTCATCCAAAAAGGGGTTCAACTTACTAACGGCTCCCGACAACTTAACTCTACCGGACTTCAAGGTCTCGATCTCCTTCTCAAAGTGTACGGCCTGCACAGAGCGAACCCACAGGAGGAGTGACTCCTGTCGCTCTTGAGGAGAGAGAACCGGTGACAGGCGCTTGTCCCCTGGATTCCTAGCATTGTGACCAAAACGCCTGATCCACGAGGTAACGTTCAACAATTTGTCGAGGGAGCTGTATCGATTCAACAAAAAATCAGGATCAAACGGAGGGTCCTTCGTCCCAACAGCGAGCACCTTAAGCCCGGGCAAAGGATCCGACATCAAAACTGGCGTTCGAGGCCAATCATCCTCGGGGCGAGTCAGCCAATCCGGTCCCCACCAAAGGGGGTGCACAATCAGGCGGGGGGCCATGCACCCACGTGAGGCTACGTCGCCGGGGTTCAAGTCTCCAGGCACGTGCCTCCAAATCAAAGGTGTTTCGAAATTTTGTATCTGTGACACTCGGTTCGCCACAAAGACCTCCAAGGAGTGGACGGACGTCTTCAACCAACACAAAACAATTTGACTGTCCGTCCAGGCGTAAGAATTCCGAATGTTCACAGATCCACCCAAAGTTTGAGCAACGTGATTCAAGAGACGCACAAGAAGCGCCGCCCCTGACAACTCTAGCTTAGGGATGGTCAATGCCGTCCGGAGGGGGGCCACCTTGCTCTTGGCCATGATCAGTGACAACTTCACCTGGCCTGTCGCGCTGACGGTGCGCAGATAAACAACAGCTGCATAACCGTGCGAAGATGCGTCACAAAACCCATGAAGGGTAGCAGTATAGTTCCCAGGGGGGAGGATAGTGCGTGGTAACGCGACCTCGTTGACCGCAGGAAGTGCGGATACAAATTGGAGCCAATCTTCAAAAAGGGTTTCCCGAAGTGGCTCATCCCAACCAAGTTCCGCGGTCCAAAGACGCTGGAGAAAACATTTCGCCCAAAACAATACCGGGCATATCCAACCATTCGGGTCAAAGGTTCTCGCGACAGTAGACAATACCAGTCGTTTAGTCCAAGTGTGTGGTGACTCCAAATCTACATCGTACGTAAAGGTGTCTTGGACTGGTCGGTACTGAACGCCGAGAACGGCCAACATAGCAGGGTTGTCAGCATTTTCAAACATATGAGGATCCTGCTTATGATCCTCTTCCACATCTTCCAACAGTGCTGGCGAGTTGGACACCCACTTACGCAACTCATAGCCAGCGGAATCCAAAATTTGAACCAACTCGTCACGCAACAGGATAGCTTCCTCAACCGTGGAAGCCCCAGTGCAGACGTCATCAACATACAAGTCCGTTTTCAAGATGGCGGACGCCCGAGGGAACCTCAAGCGTTCTCGGTCCGCGAGCTCCCAAAGCGAACGAATAGCAACAAAAGGGCTCGATCGAAGGCCGTACGTATTCGTGTTGAGCTCATAAACAACCATGGGGTCCCGGGGATTCTCTCGCCACAGGATCAACTGATAACGTCTGTCATCCCGGTGAATAACCGTTTGCCGGAACATCATTTTGATGTCAGCCACAAAGACTACTTGATGACGACGAAAAGACGTGATGACATCACAAAGGTCCCTCAACAATTTGGGGCCGGAGTGCAAGCAATCATTCAAAGAGACACCAGAGGAAGTCCGCGCAGACCCATCAAATACTGTGCGCAGCTTACCGGTGGATGCCTTGAGGACCGCGTGATGCGGCAGAAAGTAATGCTCAACTGAGCGCCAATCCAAATTTGACACCGACATGTGTCCCAAGTCTGCGTACTCACGCATGAAATCTAAATATTTCTGCCGCAGCACCGGATCCCTGGCCATACGGCGCTCCATCGCCAACAATCTCTTCTCGGCCATAGGTCTGGACTCGCCAAGAGGTGGTCGAACTGCAACAAAAGGCAACCGTGTTACGAGCCGACCGGAACGGAGTCGACCTGTGTTGTTCTGATAGAACAACTCGCACTCCTCATGTTCCGGGTTCAAGCGGGCCACTTGCGGTGGCTCCTCAACCTCCCAAAACCTCTGAACAGCGTCAGAGAGAGCGGAGCCACACGCCAACGCAAAATCAGGCTCAGGTGGAGGGGGAGCCTTCAACACTGGGCCCATCACCGCAAAGCCAAAGATGGTCGAGACAGCCACCAAACCGTTCGGCTGCAAGACTTTCATATTACCCAACAATATTCTCCCTAGTACATCGGAACCCAATATCAAATGAGCTGTATTAGGGGAATCAAACCGGCGGTCAGCCAAATCCAGGCCTGACGTCAACCGGACAATATCAGGCGACAGCTGACGTTGGGGATGACAGCCCAAAATACTCGTCAGAACAATGGCCGAAGGGAAAAACTTAGGGTCCAAACAACTCACAGGAGTGAGCCCAAATAAGGTTTGTCCCTCAACAGTCGGGATAGGTGTTTCGCCTATTCCATTAATCGTGCCTGAAAAGGCACGGACATCCAGGCTCACCCGACCCGCTAACCAAGACGACAAAAGGCAACCCTGGGCTCCCGTGTCCAAAATGACACGGACCACAACAGAGTCCCCCGTGGGTCCCCAGACCCTGACCGATGCCGTTGGCAACAAAACCGTGTCGATCTGGGGAGGTACGTTAGCGGGACAGGCGCCAATTTCCTAGTAATGCCTGGGCGGCGACTGATCGCCGCATCCAGGCTGGGGTCTATCCCGATGAGGATAGTAGTCAAATTCCTCATCCGCGCGATGTCCCGAGCCGCGCGCCATCGCTGGAGGGGCATATCCCACCTGACGCCTGAGCGGCGGGGGGCGCGTCTCCAAACGGGGACGTTCCGCCAACGGAGGGGAGGGAAGGCGGTGCTGGTCTGGCCAACGTCGCCTACCAGCAGCTGCATACTCGCCTTCACGAGGGGAGGTCAATCGGCGGTCGCGCGGCTCCCGATCAACTGGCGCGGGGGGTGGAGTACGGCGGTCAAAGTTGCGGGCCCCTCCTCGATTCTGAACCGGCGAGCGAGGAGCCCGGTGCTCATCTCCATTATACCCCCCCCTGCGCGAACCCCCATCAGAGGCTGGTCTGTCAGAGCGGTTCGCGTTGGCGCACAAAACTTCCAGATGTGAGCCCCTACAAATTGAACAAGGGCGGGGGTTGGGGCAATCCCGATGAAAATGATTCCCCAAACAAGAAAAGCACAGGCGGCGTGCATTGGCAACTCGGCGGCGGGCACTCACGTGCAACTCCAAGAAGGCCGCGCAAGTGACTACGGCATGTCCCGTGGCCTTACAATAGCCGCAAGCAATATTACTCTGGGTGCCACCAAAACGGGGGGCAGGGCGGCTATCACCAGGCCCGACAGTCCTAGTCCGTCCCTGGGCCCTCGGCCGAGAGGGCGGTTGGCTTGACCCCGTGGCACCACGGGCGTTGTCGAGGAAACGACACTCATCCTCCAAAAATTTGACGAGGTCCTCAAAGGGGGGAAGATGGGTGGCACTATCCCCACCATACTTCTGCTCAAAACGGGACCTCAAATCTGACGGAAGCCGCTGCAACACCAAGTGCACCAAAAGATAGGACCAATAGTCCACCGGCAACTCCAATCGTTTCAAGGCGTTGGTTGCTGCAAGCAACGGATTCAAAAGGTCAGCACGCAACGCTGAGATTCTGGTGATGGCCGGCAACCCCAAGATCTGGTCAATATGGACATCAGCCAGGCAACGTTTGTTCTGGTACCGTCGGGATAGAAGTTCCAGAGCAGTGGGATAGGCCGAGTCGGTCACCGGCAAGTGCTGCACCAAGGAATTTTTGCATTGTCATCTTGATATCAGGTACTTTAAATTCTACTGGCTAATATTGTTTACGTGCTTTATTTTTACCAGCAATTAATTAGTTCACCTTTTAATTCGGTTCCTTCCTATATTAATTACCTTTGGAACGTAAACATAACCTTGCTTGGTTTGGTGACAGGACTCGCAAGGCTGAATTTATTAATTTATTTTCCTTTCAAACTATCTTTATTATCTTAAACCTGCTGCCACAGTTACCTACTCTCTTCCAGTTTCATTTCTTATCCTTTTCCTAACACAATCATGACTATGACTCGTTCCGCCCACGCTCGCCAGGAAGAACTTAAACTGGCTCTGAGCGAATTAAAGGCGTCTAAGCAGTCCTGTGATCAACTAAGTAGGGAATTGGATGACAATGAAAGGGTTCTCTTTGAAGCCCATGAAATAAATAGAAATTTAAAAAAGGAAATGGGTCAGCTATACATTCAATACACTGACGCCATAGAAGACCGGGATAGGCTCCAAGTTATTGTGGACGGGTTCAGCCAGTGTAGCGCAGAGTACGAACAAACTCTTAATCATAAACGTCAATTAGAACAGCAGCTACATGAGGCTAGAAGTCAAATAACAGAACTTAAGACTACCAATTATAACATCACTGCCTCGCTGAATCAAAGTCTGTTCAGTGAATTGGTACCTATTGCCCCGTCTGTGGTTTCTGCCACCAAATCCTCCCTCGCTATAGATTTGACAGGTGAGGATAATTCCAATTTATGTAGTTCAGTGAGGGCAGTCACCAGTAAAAATAAAATTAAAAAATACATTAAAATCAATAAATATATAGTAAAAACACAAAAAATGGTTAAAAGGCAGAAATATTTCATTAAAAATGTGAAATTGAATAGAGAAAGACTAAATGTATTAAAACAATTAGATATATATTCATCTTATTTGGAGCAAAGCACTAGGAGGTACAAAATTGACACAGAACACCTGCAATCCAAACTTGATCACCTACAAGAGAAGCTAAGTTTAATGACTAGCAAATATAATACCTCTGAACATGTTATGAGGGAATATGTGTTGGCGATGAATGATTTGGTAAACTCACAAACCAACAACTGTGAGCACTGTCAAACAACTTCACATGTAAATACACCAGACCATTCATTGACAACATGTAATACCACCTTACCGCAGCCATGTGTTGATTTGCATACTCCTATGAATAGTTCCCATAAGCAATATAAACAAAGTGTAAATAATGACATAGTAATCTTTTGTGATGAGATTGGAAAAGACCTAGGTAATTTGTTAACTGATGAATATCCAGGACACTCCGTAATAAACAATTGTATGCCAGGATGTTCTTTATATCATATTATGAAAGAAATTATTAAATGTAAGTTTAACCAGGACACCATATTATTAATTTTGATAGGTAATAGAGGAAAAGTGAACAAAGGAGAATTGCTCCAGTATTATAGAACTTTGACAAACTTAAATTTAAGAAAAATTGTGTTGTTTACATTTCCTTATAGTAAAAGTTTGCCACAGGAAGAAAATGACTATAGATATAATATTAATATGACATTGCATAATTTGACATTCAATAATAATTCATTTCATTTACTTGACATCAACAATTATATTGGCAACAATTTTTATTTGACAAAACATAGATATCTTGTAGACAGGTGCTATCTGACAAACTATTGTAAAAGACAAGTAGCTGTGTCGCTATCTTATTATTTTTCTATTACAGCCAAGAACTTGGCTAATCAAGTTGCCTCTGTTGATCAATGCAATATTAGCCTAAATTACTCTACCAATAGTTTGTCAACAATGAATGAATCAGAGAATCATTTAAATTAGCAATTTCGACAACAGAGGCAACCTCTTGCAATATAAGGAAACCAGATAGTAAATCAGGCGAATGTTTTGAGAATTTTAATAGTATCAACCTGGTTCATCAAAATATTCAAGGATTTTTGAACAAAGAATTAGAAGTAGAACTTTTCATGAATTGTAATTGCATAGATATTCTTTGTATAACGGAACATTGGCTCAAATGTCACCAATTAATTTTCAATTTTAGTAATCACCAGGTTGGTAGTTCATTCAGCAGGGTAAATGCTATACATGGCGGCGCATTAATCCTAGTAAATAATCAGCTTAAGTTTAAAGACCGCAAGGATATTGTAAGCCTATCTGTTGAGCGAACAGTTGAAATAGCCTGTATAGAGTTGGAGCAGTTTATCATATTAAGTGTGTATAGACCTCCTTCAGGATTGTATGATTGTTTTGAAAAGGTAATGGATGAAGTGTTGCATAAAATCTGTAATTCTAAGAAGTCTATAATTATTAGCGGTGATTTTAATATTAATTTGTTAGAAAGTTCTGGGTTAAGTACTAAAATTTTAAGCCTGTTTCATTCATACAATCTTGAAAACAAATTTCTGGAGCCCACTAGAATAACACCAACTAGTGCCACTTGCCTAGATAATATTTACACAGATGTTATACCTACCCACAAAGAAATTATTAACTTATTAGATTCTGATCATTGTGGGCAATTGATCACAATTCCTAATGTAAGCAAGAAAGTCACTAAAAAGGATATCATTGTTAATCCAAAAACTAAAACTCGCCTGGAAACCTTTAAAACTAAACTTTTGTCTAAATTACCACTACTGTCAACTAATGATGATCCCAATCAACATTATAACGATTTTTTCAGTATGTATTGCACACAATTTAATACCACATTTATTCCTAAGACAATCTCGGTTAATAGTAACGCTTCCTTCAACGACTGGGCCACTATTGGTATTCATAAGAGTCGAAAACGACTTTATGAGCTGTATGCAGAGCGGACCTATATAAACACTGGAGAATTTAAGTTGTATGTTAAAAATTATTCTAAAATATTTAAAAAAGTTTGTTTTATAGCAAAGTCACGTTACTTGAGTTCAAAAATTAAAAATAGTAGTAATGTAATTAGAATGACATGGAATATTATTAATAGCGAAACGGGAAAGTCTTGCAACCGAAACAGTGACTACAGCCTTGCTATTGGCGATAACATTTTAAATTCAGACACTCAAGTTGCCACAGCCTTTGAAAATTTCTTTGCGGATATTCCCGTATCGACTACTAAATCGCTAAACTCGTCACCTGCTGCTGCCGAGTCTTTACTAAGGGAAAACGTTTCAGTCTGTGATTCCGAATTTAATTTTGAATATGTCACCTGTAAAGATATAATTAAAACTTTTCACACCTTAAATGTTAAAAAGACCGCCGATCTATGGGGTCATTCTGTGGAAGTTGCTAAATCCATTATAAACATTGTAGCTCCTTCATTAGCTGTAATATTTAACGATTGTATTGACCGTGGTGAGTTTCCTGATCTGATGAAATATAGTAAAATAATACCATTGTTTAAATCGGGTAGTACATCAGACCCCACTAATTATAGACCCATTTCAGTACTACCCACGTTTAGTAAAATTTTTGAAAAATTAATTTTGGCACAAATGCAAAGTTTTTTCAATAAATATAAGTTATTACATAAAAAACAGTTTGGTTTTACAAGGGGTCGTTCAACTACTGATGCCGGTGTTGAACTTTTAGGACACATTTATAATGCCTGGGAGGACAAATGCGATGCTTTGGGCATTTTTTGCGATTTATCTAAAGCTTTCGATTGTGTTCTTCATGAAACATTAATCAGGAAACTACACCACTACGGAATCCGTAACGCCTCCCTGGCTCTTCTTATTTCATATTTGAGTGACAGGATTCAGAGAGTTGATGTTAAAGGGAAAAGATCTCCCGGATCCGTAGTAAGAATGGGGGTACCCCAGGGCTCAATTCTTGGTCCATTTTTGTTTCTTATTTATATAAATGACTTGCCTTACCTCATAAAGGATAATCATGACATAGTATTGTTTGCAGACGACACTTCTCTTTTATTTAAACTCAAACGTCAGCAGTTAGTTGCGGATGATGTTAATAGCGCCCTGGCGAAAGTCGTTAATTGGTTTAATGTTAATAATCTACTCCTAAATGAGAAAAAAACTAAGTGTATTAAGTTTACGATACCCCATGTAAGACAAGTGGAAACTACTGTACTAATTAAGGATGAAGAGCTAAAAGCGGAAGATAGCACAGTCTTCTTAGGCATAACTTTGGATGCCAAGCTTCAGTGGGGCCCGCATATAGACAAACTGTCGAAGAAACTTAGCTCTGCAGCATTCGCCGTTAGAAGAATTCGTGATTTAACTGACTTAGAGACAGCCCGTTTAGTTTACTTTAGTTATTTCCATAGCGTGATGTCGTACGGTATTCTCTTGTGGGGCAATGCCGCCGATATTCAGACAATATTTGTTTTGCAAAAAAGGGCAATTCGTTCAATTTATAAATTAAGTCCCAGATACTCCCTCAGAGAAAAATTTAAAGAGACTAATATTCTTACTGTGCCCTCTCAGTTTATTTATGAAAACCTTTTGTACGCCCACAAAAATATTAATTTATTTAAAAAATACAGTGATATCCACAACATAAACACGAGGAACAAACACAAATTTGTTGTTCCTGCAACGAGGCTCAAAAAAATAGGAGGTACGTTCAGATGCCAATGTATACGCTTTTACAATAAACTTCCGAGCCAAATTCAAGCACTAAGCCTAAATAAATTCAAATCGTTTATAAAACGGAAGCTGTGCCTGAAAGCCTACTATCATGTTAATCACTATCTTGAAGATAAAAAAGCTTGGGATTAAGCTGCTCCAATGAAATTTGCTCTGTGAATGTCGAAATTTCGGACTTCGCTTGTTTATTATTGATTCCTTTCTTTTATACACTCTGACATTGAATTTTTTTTTGACATGTATTTTATTATTTTACTTTTATTTTTTATTGTTTTATGTGACATTTACTGATTTGACATGAATACTTATTTTTTTAAGTATTTTACTTTTTTATTTTATTATCATTGCGACATTTAATGATTTTTGTGTTTTTTTTTTTTTTACTTACATTCATTTGAAAAGAATTTGTTATTAATTTTATTTGATTATTGTGAATGTGGGGACCATGTGGGTCACATTTTTATTTTTTGTTTGTTTTTTTCCCACAACTGTCTGGCAGTTTGAGTACTATAAGCGACCTTCCCAAATGTCCTTTCTTTGGTATTGTTCGTCGTTTCGTTGAGCTCCTTGAGTTATAAGTCGAGCTACACGTTAACTGACAAATGCTTGCACTGACTGGACAGGTCCACTCAAATCTGTATGGTTCTTTCTTCAAAAGACCATCTCAGACACTAATCTGCATAGTCCTCATGTGAATTGAGCAAGATTGTCTGGACTTTAAAAGAGACTATGACCTCTGAGTTTGTTTCGGCTGTTTCTTCTCAGAGTAGTCAGGTACGAAACACCGGCCCCATCTAGTTTTAAAAAATGACGTGTAAAAGTGTTTGTAAAAACCTACTTGCAAAATAAAAAAAAAAAAAAAAAAAAAGGCTCGAGCCTCACCTCCTAGGGCTGACAACAAATAAGCCAACTTCTGGGCCGGTCGGAGGTCAGAGCGCGCATCAACCAAACTGTCAAATAGGTTCCTGAAGCTTAATCTTTTAGCTTTTGGTAGGGCAACACTGGTTGAGTGACATGTCAAAATTTAGCTCCGTAATTTTAAATTAGTTTTAATTAATATTTTAGTGTAAAAAACTTGTATTATTATAATTAAATGTCTATTAAGTGTATTAATACCCAAGATTATTGTTTTCACGGAAAAATACACTGTAACACGTAGTGATTGGTTTCCTAACTCGACCGGTAACCTATTACACGAACAGCTGATGTACCTGCGGATCTATCTGGGGAGTATAATTGTTTCCTTTTAATGTCTAATAAGTAGCTCATATTAATTAACCAATTAAAAGCTCTGTAGCACTGAGTTCATTATTCTGACTAATCTGGCACTCTTTTGTAGTTGAAGTTAGGTTCTATGTCAGTTAGCACTTGTTAGTTATCTAGTTGTGTAGTTTGTAATAAGTAAATGTACTTGCTATCTATATATTTAATTAACTAAATACACAACAAAAAAGTACGTTGGTTATTCTTTAATAATTTTTGGCATTATTATTCAAATAAGTCCAATAATTTTAAACCAAGAGTCCTACCCACTTCATAAAAAAGTTATAGACATGAAATCAATTTAAAGTTTAATTTAATTTAATAATCTTATTAAAGTATTTTGTGTAAGACTCATAAGCCTACCACAGTTACCAATTTATTAATCACATATTCCAGTCTATTCTCATTTTCTTCTTTCATTTCTAGCTTTCCTAATTTTGTCCATTCAATTAGTTCTCACCATTCTTTGTACTTCTACTTTCAGTTCTATTCCCTGAAACCATGCCTGTGATGACCCGTAAGGCAACTACCCAGGAGTTACAGGCTAAGTTGAGAACGGCCCTTGATGAACTTAAGGAAGCAAACAGCAAATGTCAACAGCTGTTATTGGATAGAGAGGAACATGAGGTTGAAATCGAGAAGGTCGTTCACAAAAACACAAGCCTGAAACGGGAGCTAGTGGACCTGCACCAACAATACATGGATGTTGTTCAGGAACGGGACAATCTGCGGGTGGTCACAGATGGTTTCAACGACTGCAGTAACCATTATGAAATGGCTTTATGTAAGGTTAGGGACTTAGAAGTTGAACTGCTTCATGCCAACAAAAAAATTATTGAGTTTCAGAAAGAAAGAGAATGTACTCAGGTTAGGGAAACAGATCACCTATATAATCAATTATTGAATTCAAATTGCAACCCACATTTCTTAACAACAATAGATCTTACTGAAGATTCTATTCTGAAATATAATTGTAGTAGTTATAAAGTAAGCCAAAATAAAATAAAGAAATATGCAAAACTAAATAGAATTATAAAAAAATGCAAGAAATTTAAAAAACAACAAAAACACAGTTCCAAAAATATTCAACTAATAAAAGAACGTGTTTTCCTCATAAAAAAGTTGAATAATTATCAAATTAAATTAGAGGATAGTAAGAAGTTTTATGAAATAGACACTCAAAACTTACAGTCTGACATTCAAGTTTTAGAGCGTCAACTAAAGTCATGTTATTCTATGTATGTAAATTCTCAAAAACAAATTAAGGAACATATTCTTGCTGCAAACGAATTAGTTGATAGCGGTAATAGTAATGCATACTGTGTAGACACGATGACCTTCAACAACACTCAATGTACATCACAAAGTGAATCCAGCCCGGACACTCTCCTACCCGAGGTAACGGAGAACCCGACCCGGCTGAGCAGTGTTCCGGACTGTATCTCCATTCAAAATTCACCAGATATTGTACAAGGTTCATCACAGGTAGGTCAAATAGATAGTAGTTCTCCCCCTTCTTGTAATACACACAGTTGTTGCTCCATTTTGTTCTCAGATAGTATAGGAAAAGGGATAGGCAAGTTAATTAGTAACAATCTGAGTCATTCTTCTCTAAATTATTGTACTCCTCAGGCTTCTTACAACCAGATAATAACATCAATAACTCGGAAGGAATTTGATCCTAATACCATTATAACTGTACTTGTAGGTAACAGTTCTAACGTTAAACTTGATGATATCACGGACAATGTCACTCAACTATTAAAACTAAATTGTAAGAGAGTAATTCTGTGCTCGTTCCCGTACTTTACGAAATTGTCTAGCAAGCAAAACCATAATATCCATGCCTTAAATAATCATTTGCATTTTCTAGTTAGTCACTATAGTGACAGGTTGACATTTTTCGACACTAACAGTTTCGTTCAGAAATTGAAGTCAACCAGAAACCATGCGTACTTGCCTATTAGTTTTAGACGTCAAATAGCTCGGCTATTAGCTTTTAATATAAACTCAGACATATGTGGTATGTCGCAGTTTTTTGTAAATAGGTCTACGGAAATTAGTAATTATACTAATTGTAATTATACAAATAGTATTAGCTTAGATTTAAACTAGTCACTAAGACAATAGAAGGTACGAGTGACAATTTAGTTAATCTCGTCAACTTCGAGGTATCTTCTAGCTCTCAATCAAATAACTGTAAAAAAGGGGCTGAGCAGAATTCCTTAAAATTGTTTCACCAGAATATTCAGGGACTTTCTTCCAAAGAACTAGAAATAGAACTATTTTTAGAAAAAACTAAGTTTGATATTATCTGTTTTACTGAACATTGGATGAAAGATTATGAAGTAATGCAAATAAATTATGAGAATTACAATGTGAGCAGTTGCTTTAACCGAAAATCTAAGATGCGTGGGGGTTCATTAATCCTAGTAAAAAATTGTATTAAATCTAAGTCTCGTAATGATATAGTCGATCTATCGGTTGAACATAGCATTGAATTGTCTTGTGTTGAGCTAGATAAGCATATAATAGTGTGCGTTTACAGACCCCCTAACTACCTGAACTATTCTATCTTTGAGTCAGTAATGGAAGATGCTTTGGCAAAACTTGTAACTGGTAATAAACCAATAATTATCTGTGGTGACTTTAATGTCAATATCATAGAGAATAATGTGAATAGCAGTAGATTCTTAAGTCTCTTTAAATCATTTAACTTGTCAAATGTGTTTTCAGAACCAACTCGAATTACGACAAATACTGCTACATGTATCGATAATGTTTTTTGTTGCTGCGATTACATAAATAAATCCATCGTAAATTACCTGCCTTCAGATCATAGTGGTCAGACGGTTACTTTCGCGTACAATAGACAATTACAAAGAATTCAGATACAAACTAGACAAATAACACCCAGCAATCTAGACAAATTTAATAATAATTTAATTAGCAAGTTAGGTATACCGGGTCATATTAGAAACAATGCAAATGTATTTTATGAAGAATTCTTTTCGGTAGTGCACACCGAATTTAATAATACTTTAAAAAAGAAATCTAAAACTATTGGCCCAAAGTTTATTTTCAGTGACTGGGCAACACAGGGTATTCGGAAAAGTAGGGAACGATTGTTTGAGCTGTACGGCCTTAAGCCTTACATCAACACTGAAGCTTTTAATAAATATGTTGCTACTTACTCGAAAATTTTTAAAAACACTTGCAAGGTAGCCAAATCCTTATTCATTAGCAACAAGATTAAATCAGCCGACAACAAAATAAAAACGGTTTGGAAAATCATCAACAGTGAAACAAATAGAAATAAAAAACAAGGCAATGACTTCACACTAGAGACATCGCGTGGCCTTGTGAGCTCCAACAATGAAGTTGCTCAAGAATTTGTAAATTTCTTTACCAGTATCCCACTTAAAACTACAGAAACCTTAAATTCCTCTCCCTTGCTCTCTATTGATTTATTGAAAGCGAACGTTTCAGCCTGTCCGAATGAATTTAAATTTCAGCATATAAACCCCATAACAGTCATAAAAGGTTTTAAGCAAATCAAGATCAAATTAACGGAAGATCTATGGGGTATGTCTATCAAAGCTTGTACCTCAATTATTGAGACTGTAGCGCCGTATTTAGCCTCAATATTTAATTTGTGCGTGGATCAAGGGGTCTTCCCGGATCTAATGAAATTCAGTAAGGTAATACCGCTTTTTAAATCCGGGGACAGTAAAGACACCAATAACTATAGGCCCGTATCCGTGTTGCCGGTTTTCAGCAAGGTGTTTGAAAAGATAATGCTCAATCAAATGCTTAACCATTTTAACACTAATAAAATATTACATGAGCAACAGTATGGTTTCACCAAAGGACGTTGTACAACTGACGCCGGTGTCACTTTATTAAAACACATATTTACTGCGTGGGAAGAGGCACAAGATGCCATAGGAATCTTTTGTGACCTTTCGAAGGCATTTGATTGCGTAAATCACGAAACCCTGATCTTGAAACTTCAGCATTACGGTTTAGGTAAACTTGCGCTCAGTTTAATAAAATCGTATTTGAATGATAGACAGCAGCAGGTACAAATAAATGGAGTAAACTCAATGGGTTTAAAAGTAAAAATGGGTGTACCACAAGGTTCGATATTGGGTCCCTTCCTCTTTTTAGTATATATTAATGACCTACCCCATCTATTTAACAACCATCCGCATATGGTGTTGTTTGCTGACGATACTTCTTTAATATTTAAAATAAACAGACGTGCCACTAATCTTGATGACGTAAATAACGCCCTACTGCAGGTCCACGATTGGTTTACCGCTAATAATTTAGTACTAAATGGGAAAAAAACTAAATGCATTAGATTTGCTCTACCAAATGTCAAAAGTAGTGATTGTGACATAATATTGAATCAAGAGAAACTAGAATTTGTCGATAAAACGGTTTTCTTGGGAATCACGCTCGACTCAAGGTTACAATGGGGTCCTCATCTAACATCTCTTGCAGGACGGCTAAGCTCAGCAGCATATGCTGTTAGAAAAATCCGTCAATTTACTGATGTTGATACCGCGAGGCTGGTCTATTTTAGTTATTTTCATAGTATTATGTCATACGGTATTTTACTATGGGGACGGGCTGCAGACATCGAGTCTATATTTATTCTGCAGAAAAGAGCCATCAGAGCCATTTATGAATTACGTAGACGCGATTCTCTAAGAGAACTGTTTAAGGAAATTAATATCATGACAGTACCTTGTCAATACATCTATGAAAACATCATGTACGTTAGAAAAAATCGGCATTTATTCAGTAAGAGAGGGGACAGACACCACTATAACACTAGAAATAGGGACCAACTAGGTCAGCCAGGTTTCAGGCTTGCTAAAGTGGATTCATCTTTCATGGGGTACTGTTTGAAATGTTACAATAAAATACCTCCCCACATTCTTCAACTGAATGAGACGAAATTTAAATCTTGTATAAAACGCACACTATGTAGGCAAGCATATTATAAGTTGGGGGATTACATTGATGATAAAAATGCTTGGCTAAATGCTGGTCCTGCTCCACAACCATAGGTGGGGGGGAGGGGGGCAAACTAATTGTTTGTACTGGACGGGCATTATTTGAGTCCATCGACACGTAAAGAAGAAGATGAAGAATTGATTCCCATGTTAATGTATTGTGGAAGCTGCAGAAGATTGTAAAAATATACTTGCATTGTATAGATTCCAGTTCTTAGTATTATATAATTGCATAGCACATGTGTGAGTACTTTGTACTGTTCAGCCACCATTTACATTTATTTATCTTTCATTGACTTGAATATGCCTTGGTGACTGAGAGAATGTCATGCTCACTTAAATGTCTCGCTGATGGTGGCGGGTGTGTCGGGTCATTTAGTTCCCTTCAATATGGTTGAGTTGAATGGCGCCGGTACATGCGTCATGTCTGTGAACGGGCGCTGTCAGTTGGGACTGGTCATCTCTTAGCTGCCAAGGTTCATTTTAATTACTTTATTCATACATTTTTAATCTAATCTTTCACTCTGGATGCTCTTAGTGTGCACGTCTTTCTACATCGTTCTCACATTTATGTATAATCTCAAAATTAATGATGTAACCAAGATTTTGTAACAATATTTTGATTTTAAAAGAGTGTCCATGGAGTTTCTTGCCCATTCTTCTCCATAGAGATCTACGCTAGGGAATGGGCAACTACAGTACTTTCTCAAGTTATTATGCCTTGTGACTGGGACTGTAGCTTTGATTTTCTTTTTTGTATTTTTGACTTTCAAAAGTGCCGTAATGGTCTAATTGAAATAAATGCTTTGAGTTTGAGTTTGAGTTTGAATCAATGGACCAAGTGACCGTCAAAATGTGGCAGCTCCAGGGTAGGCAGTCTACCCAAAAGTCCAGGGCCTGCAACAACAGAGGTCTCTGTTTTGACCTGGGCAGGGTCCCGACTCTTCAAAATTTCCCTGGCGCGCATACTTATTATGTCACCCAGGTTCAACATCTGGTCATAATCCGCAACAACCTTATCACGGGCTGCTTGACCCAATGTTTCCAGGTCCAAGTCCAAAGTCACTTCATTGAAGCGAGCAAACAAAGTGTCAACCGCACTCAATCTCGCATTCAACTGCTCATACCGGGCAAGCGTGGCCTCTTCCAGGTCTCGACGCTCAGCGGTCGCAGCAGCTGAGGCAAACCATCTTAGCTGTGAGGTCAATCCACCAATGGCTTGGTTTACAGCTTTCAATGAGGCCATTGGGACAAATATCAAATAAACAAATTAAATTCAATTAAATAATCCACAGGAATAATTTTCCCGGACCCAACTACAATTTAAACCAAATAATAAAACTTAGTTTGAATTATCACAAGTTCAAATCCGACCCTGTACAAGCAATACCTTGTTTATACAATAGCAAATTAAAGTACAAACCACAAGGGACACTACATCTATCTATCTATCTATATAAATAAAAACAAAAGGCCTGACTGACTGACTGACTGACTGACTCATCAACGCCCAGCCCAAACCCTTGGACCTAGAAAGCTGAAATTTTGCACAGAGGTTTCCTTTATAATGTAGACAAGGAATAAGGAAGGATTTTTTGAAATTCAACCCCTAAGGGAGTTAAATAGGGGATGAAAGTTTGTATGAAAGTCCGTCAGTTTTAAAGTTAGGATCTTCAAGTTTTGTATTTAAGCTAACAATTGAAAATTAATTTATACGTGTCTCAGCGTTTTTCCCAATTCTACCCCCAAAGGGTTAAAAAGGGGGATGAAGTTGTGTATGAAAGTCCGTCAGTTTTAAAGTTAGGATCTTCAAATTTTGTATTTAGGCTGACAATTAAAAATTAATAGATACGTATCTCAGCGTTTTTGACAATTCTACCCCCAAAGGGTTAAAAGGGGAGATGAAGTTGTGTAGTCCTTAATTTTCGAAGTAAAAAAAATATTATTATCTAGGCGTATAGTTGGAAGCTAAGTAGTGTTGTTAGAATTTCAATCCATAAGGGGGTGAAAAGGGGGATGAAATTTTGTTTTTAATTAAAGTTCTTTATTTTTTAAGTTGAAATCACTAATATTTCGGCTTACGGTTGGAAACTAACACAACGTACATTATTGTTGGTTTTATTTTAATTTCAGCCCTTAAGGGGGTGAAAAGGGGGTTGAATTTTATAGCAAATATTTGTATTCAAATCTTAATAAATATAAAAGAAGAAACTGACTGACTGACATATCAACACACAGCCCAAACCGCTGGGTCTACAGATTCCAAATTTAGCAAGTAGGTTCCTTATGTGGTCTAGGAGTGCACTTTGAAGGGGTTTTTCAAAATGTAACTCCTAAAGGGATGAAACAGGGCTCCAAAGTTTGTTGTATTGGAAAACAAGATTAGTTAGACTATTTTATTAGAGACTTCACAGCAGTAATCCTATTGACAAAAAAGGAGAAACGGGTTTCAGGTTTTTTCAGAATTCAACCCCAAAGAGGAGGAAATGGGGTGACAAAGTTTGAACATGGTTATTGTTTGTATGGTGTATCGGGTCGGGTCATTGGGTGTGTTACAAAAACAACGATTTTAAGATTTAATGTGGCAGACCTGAAATACCATCATCCCCTGTTGGGGTGCGATGGGGTTGAAATGTCTAAAAATCAATATGGGTGTCGATTTCGAGATAATCAGGGGTGCTGATTACGAATATGGCATTTATTTTGAGATCCAGAAGATGCCGGATTCAACTCCTATACAGAGTTATGGTTGATTTATTGTGAAGATTGTGATAATGATGATGATGATTGTGATTACGATGATGATGATTGTGATAATGATGAAAATGATTGTGATACGACGATAATGATTGTGATTACGATGATGATGATTGTGATAATGATGTTGTTGATTGTGATAGTGATTGTGATTATGATAGCGATTGTGAGAGTGATTGTGAGAGTGATTGTGATAGTGATTGTGATAGTGATTGTGATAGTGATTGTGATAGTGATTGTGATAGTGATTGTGATAGTGATTGTGATAGTGATTGTGATAGTGATTGTGATAGTGATAGTGATTGTGATTGTGTTAGTGATAGTGATTGTGATAGTGATGGTGATAGTGATGGTGATAGTGATGGTGATAGTGATGGTGATAGTGATTGTGAATGTGAATGTGATTGTGATTGTGATAGTGATTGTGTTAGTGATAGTGATAGTGATTGTGATAGTGACAGTGATGTTGATAGTGATGGTGATAGTGATGGTGATAATGATGGTGATAGTGATGGTGATAGTGATGGTGATAGTGATGGTGATAATGATAGTGATGGTGATAGTGATGGTGATAGTGATGGTGATAGTGATAGTGACAGTGGTGGTGACAGTGGTGGTGACAGTGATGGTGATAGTGATGGTGATAGTGATGGTGATAGTGATGGTGATAGTGATGGTGATAGTGATGGTGATAGTGATGGTGATAGTGATAGTGACAGTGGTGGTGATAGTGATGGTGATAGTGATAGTGATTTTGATAGTGATTGTGATTGTGATGGTGATTGAGATTGAGATTGAGATAATGATGATGATTGTGATAGTAATTGTGATGATTAAAATTGTGATTATTATGAAATTTAGAATTATTTATAGATAGTTTATAACCTGGATTAACATGTAGGATACTATTTATCCCTTTAGTATGATCCCATGGGACAGTTACCGAACTGCACGCGGGCGAAGCCGCGGGCAACAGCTAGTATCATAATATATTATGTAAAACAATCTATGTTGACTATGTTTAATTTGAGTCAGGCTGACGGGCAACAAATCGGACCTCTCAATACTTTTAACTCAACAATAAGTGGTGAATTTAACAATTAAACCACGCTCTGCTACCAGTTGTGTGAGACTGCACGAACAGACTCACGATGTCCGCGATTACGCGGAGCCCTAATCAAAATATATTTGTCCAAATTGACAAAGGAAAAACAACTATTCAATACACTTACCATCACGTTGGTACCGGTGATGTGACGTAGTCCCTGGTTCCGTCTTATCTGGGTGGGGTGTAAGTATAACTGTGGTTTGTGTGGTGTATGTATAGTTAGGTAAGATTCGACGGTAACCAAAGGACGCGCGCGGCTCGCACCGTCGACTCCAGGATCAAACCTTCAGATCCCACACGTGGCACCTCTCACGAATGTCCAACTGAATTTTATCCCGGTTTGCTAACCCAATCGGGGATATAATAGTCCAACACTGAATTTAGGAAATTACCGGCGTTCAAATGACACAAACAGGCCGGACATAACCAAAAAAATCACTCGCGGTCAAGACCCAAAATGGCGAGATTTCTCAATTTTCACTCAATTATCAACAAAATATCAAACACCGATCAAGATGGTATCGGATTAACAATAACTCAAAGTTTTCAACCAATAACTACGCGACAGCGTGTACCAAAATTTACCAGCACGGAGCGACTATTATTCAACCAAAATTGCACTGACAAGCAAACGTCATCGCACTGATTCGCACAGACAACGAAACGTAATCTGTCAAACGTCAAAAGGTGCGTTCAGAGTCTTGGTGGATGAAACAGTAAGAGTTTCTTATAATCTTATTTTCTAAACTAACTAAGATGATTTTAATTGTTTTGATTTTAATGGATTCACTGTTTACAAGTACAATGCTTTCGATGGACTGAAAGCATACCCGATGGACTGGGTATTGTTGTGGCCGCATCAGAAGCGCCGGAGCATGTAAGAGGTGCACGTTGACTGCTTTTTATGTGCAGTATACTCTTTGCGAGGAGTAGCACTTACGCGGCTGAGATAGTTAGCTTCTGACGATGGGTTCACATTTTACGTTGTGACTTGCCGATGGACTGGCAATGAGTGTAGAGTCACGTGTAGAGACTCGTGTAGAGACTCGTGTAGAGACTCGTGTAGAGACTCGTGTTGAGACTCGTGTAGAGACTCGTGTTGAGACTCGTGTAGAGACTCGTGTAGAGACTCGTGTAGAGACTCGTGTAGAGACTCGTGTAGAGACTCGTGTAGAGACTCGTGTAGAGACTCGTGTAGAGACTCGTGTAGAGACTCGTGTAGAGACTCGTGTAGAGACTCGTGTAGAGACTCGTGTAGAGACTCGTGTAGAGACTCGTGTAGAGACTCGTGTAGAGACTCGTGTAGAGACTCGTGTAGAGACTCGTGTAGAGACTCGTGTAGAGACTCGTGTAGAGACTCGTGTAGAGACTCGTGTAGAGACTCGTGTAGAGACTCGTGTAGAGACTCGTGTAGAGACTCGTGTAGAGACTCGTGTAGAGACTCGTGTAGAGACTCGTGTAGAGACTCGTGTAGAGACTCGTGTAGAGACTCGTGTAGAGACACGCGTAGAGACACGCGTAGAGACACGCGTAGAGACACGCGTAGAGTGACGCGTAGAGACACGCGTAGAGACACGCGTAGAGTGACGCGTAGAGTGACGCGTAGAGTGACGCGCAGACTGACGCGTAGAGTGACGCGTAGAGTGACGCGTAGAGTGACGCGCAGACTGACGCGTAGACTGACGTGTAGAGTCTAATTTTCCGACGAGTTTATTATTCGAACGTCAGATACACTTTGCTATCATTAAATTGTGGTTGCCAGTATGAATATGCTCACGAGCTCACGAATTCACGATCAATTGAAGAAAATACCCGAAGGTAGTGCTTCCACACATTTTGATAACGATGATCGTTATAAACTGAAAGCTTTGAATAATAAGGGTGCCTACAAATATTTACACGGTAGGCTAAGAAAGATGCCAACCTGTGAAGTTCCAACAGAGTTAGATGTAATAGACGATGTTTCTGAGGGCGAAGGAACCTCGACAGACTTATGATTGCCCTTGTTGGCTATATGGTCAATCTGCATCCACAAGACGCAGTCGCAACTGCGTACGTTGTCGTTCAGGGCGTGATGAGCGGCTTGTGGTGTGGTCGGACCTGGGTCTTGTAAAAGACTATAGTAGTCACATGGACGTGACTTGGGCCTTTTGGCTATTGGTCTGGATAGACCTAAGACTTGAGAGTTGAGAGTCTATTTGTTTTTTTGTTGAGCAGACAGTGATCTGTTAGTTGGATGGTGCAACTGGGCCGCCAAAGTAGAAGCGAATCATAATGTCAATGTTGTTGAATTTTAAATTGATTAAGACTATGTTGAACTTCACATGGTTTCTGTAAGCTTCGTAGTTTTTGTTGCAATAGTTTTAAAGGTTGATTCAAACGACTATGGTACATGGCCCAAGGGTTGACCTATTTTCAATTATTCCCAATTAACCGTGTTTGATTTAATTCAACTGCCTCGTTGGTCGAGTGATGGCAAGCGTGACTGCTGAGCATGAAGTCCTGGGTTCGATTCCCAGGTCGGGCAAAGTGTTATTGAGTTTTTCCATCAGAAATATCTCAGTAACAGCCACGGTGTCTGGATTTGCGCCGGTTGATGTCAATAGGCTCGCCCCTATTACATGGGACTTGGACATAGCTGGCGAACTGTGAGTGTACTGTTGAGTGCACCTCTGTTAAACCCTTTGGGGATTACAGATGTGATGTTATGAGTTTGGTCAGGAGTGACCGAGTGGAACAAATTTCTGTCGTGGACTTTTTGTTTGCAGGGTAAACATCACACGAGGACGTGTGAAAGCAGGATGGCCGTGTCGCATCCGGTCATGAGTACGGACGGACGCATGAATCGAAAGCGTGCCAGTGGTGACATCACGCGACCTACTCCCCACTATGGCGGCTTTTACAGAGTCCTGATGTTGACACCTCGCGGCGAGGCAGACAGTCTGTGTCTGATCGCAGCGGAGTTAATACGTCTTGAAACTGTACACGATTCATTGTGCCTAGTGTTAATGTTGTAACAGATCTACTTGTTCCTATTTAAAATAAATGGATAAGCAGACTTGTTCAATTAAATTTTAATAGTGGGGAAAGATAAAAAAATACAGCTAGTTATAAAAAACTACCTAGCACGCACTCAGTTTTAAAGTTTATGCACTTAGATGGACAATAATGAGTTTACCACACTGTAAGAACGGGAACAGGCGTCAGGGTAGCAGGTCGATACCGGAGTAACCTTGAAGTGAGCTCTGAAGCAGTAGAAACGGCGGCAGCGCAGATCTCAAGAGTTCACCAGGACAGCTCAGCAGCAAGACAGTGCAGAACTCAGGGCCAGACGTAGGACAGCCCTGCGAGACCAGTAGACGGACAGGCACGTAGTTAGCCTCCGAACATCGGGAGTAGAAGTCCCGGGTGAAACTTTCGTTGGATCCCCTGGGCAGTTTAAGAATCTTACCGCCAAAACCAAGCTGCTCTCTGATACTCCTCAAATCAGATTCCAGAGTCCACCTTTCAGCCGTCCGTCAGCTCGTTTCTTCCAAAGTAGTCTTCCTTTTTCAAATCTTAGTTTTCTTAGTGTCGCCATCATCTCAACTGACAAGTGTAGTCGGCCAGGACATATACATGAGTGCGTAAAGAATTTTATAATTTAATTTAATATTAAGTTATTTAGTAAACAATCATAATAATCTACAAAATATAATGGCTAAACACATATTGATAAAAATAATTTAAATTATACAAACCAAAAAGAGAAATCATAGAGCTAGACCATAGACTGAACAGAAAGAGATTTAAAAAACTAACTGACAGTTTGACAATTTGACGCTTGACGTAAATATCACAACATGAAAATTATAATAATATTTTATTTCAGCTATTTCCAAGTTAAAGAATCGTATTTAAATCGATTTGCTGAGTGTAGATATATAAACAAATAAAAAGCATCATAAATAGTATTATGTATGATGAATATGAAGCGTAAGTATAGCATAATAATATAATGTGTGAAAGTATAATGTCAAGTTATTTGTTAGACTCAGTGTATCTGTTTGAAAAGAGTAACCATGGAGTTTCTTGCCGGTTCTTCTCCATGGAAACTACCTACCCGAACCGTGCAATGTGAAATAAAATAGTGTTTCGCATCCAGTGTGTTTTCATAGCACGAAACCCGTGTTCTGCCCACATAAGCTCGAACTTAGCGAAATAAATTCCTGACAAACTCCGACAAACTTATAAATACATTTCGCTACTAATGAATGAACCAAATGCCATGGTTATTCTTATACAATACTCGCTTTTGCTCGCGGTTTCGCCTGCCGCTGGCTAGGTACTCAACGCACAGGAACTTACTACCGAGATAAAAGTACACTTTGTCTTAACCCAGGACATGGTATTGTCATGATTTTCAAATATGTATTAAATAATAAGATCTGCTGTGATCTATCTAAAATAATATTATGTAGGGTTTCAAAGATTTTAATAATTCGTTTTATATTTGAGAAATGACAGCACTGCCTAACCGTCAATGTTGTAGCGGGAAGGGGTAGTTTATAAAACATGACACTCGACCGAGAGCTCTGTTCATTGGGAGAAATTGTGGTGTTAAGACTAACAGTCGAATCTATGTCTGATAAGTGTTGTAATTATTGCATTTTGTATAAAACGTGAAGTAATGTAGAATTGTGGAATACCAAATAATTTGAAAAGAGTAACCATGGAGTTTCTTGCCGGTTCTTCTCCATGGAAGCCACCAACCGAACCGTGCACCCTTGTCGACGTTCGTAAGTGCCCATCTAGGCCTATGTGGAATAAAATACTTGGATTTGAATATACTGAAGAGTTGATTGGAGCTACAGTAGTTTTTATTACAGTTCAGAAGTGACAAGAACCACGAGCCATCTCTTAGCGAAATAGTAAGTAATTTGTTTCCTTTTCTCTACCCAAATTAGATGTATACTTACTGTTAAATTTCTGTAAAAAAAAAAAGGAGTTTGGAAATTTAACAAATAAACTTTCACGTATGCACACAGTATTTTACACCATGGAGATTATTGTTATAACACGAAATAGAGAAAGATTTCTACCCCGCTAAAAAGCTCACGTGATTCAACTATGCAGAAAGTATACATAATTATTAAGAACTGTGTTCTGACTCGAACTCGAATTTATTACTCGGAATTCTCTGAAGTTGATTTATTTAACTCTAATAAACCGACATTAAAAAAAAAACCGGCCAAGTGCGAGTCGGACTCGCGCACGAAGGGTTCCGTACCAATTATTATAAAAAAATCACGTTTGTTGTATGGGAGCCCCCCTTAAATATTAGTTTTATTCTGTTTTTAGTATTTGTTGTTATAGCGGCAACAGAAATACATCATCTGTGAAAATTTCAACTGTCTAGCTGTCACGGTTCATGAGATACAGCCTGGTGACAGAGAGACGGACAGACGGACAGACGGACAGACGGACAGACAGACGGACAGACAGCGAAGTCTTAGTAATAGGGTTCCGTTTTTACCCTTTGGGTACGGAACCCTAAAAACGAATAGTGAACAATCTTTTTCTTCTTGTACTATCTTTTATTCAACCGTTTTTTGTTTAAAATTTTTCAAAATTGTAATCCAGTTCTAAAAATAACATAAAAATTATGTTGTATCGTATTTTTGTATAGTATTTTTATTTTTTGAAAATATCTGGCATTAGTCCGTTCGCATGTATTATATATATATCCCAGTTACACAGGGAATCCTATAATTGGCCATAATAACTGTCACAAGCATATTTTGTAAAATATTTTTATGTATCGCTGTTGGTTAGTTAAATAAATAAAATTAAAATAATTATGGCATTTAATATATGAGTTTAACAATGCAGCCATGAAGATGTGTTGATTTTACATGTTAACATCCATTCTAAAGAACCATGTGTGAGTGTTGTTAGTAAACCATGTAGGTGTACATATAGTGTCATGCCATGTAGGTAGAGATAGGGATACTTGTAGTCGTTGAACTTTTAATATTTGCTTGATAAAAAAAAAAAAAAAAACATAAAAACTGTTACACGTTTTGAAGTGTTTTGAAGAATTTACCATGAGGCATTTATGAGAATGATTACCCACAATGTTTATTATAAAATTCTAAATTGTTTTTGCTATTATGTACATAACTATGCCGTCATAGGCCTCTGCACCGGCCCTGTTAAATGAGCAACATTGGTAGTGCCAGTGTAACATGCTTTATTTATGATTATTTACAAGCATCCAGAGGTAAATCTCAATAATTAATCTCAATAACTTATTATTCTGGCCATGGTAATTTCCTAAATGGATACCCAGTGAACTATGTTGGTTCATAGGGTCTTTGTCAAGAGACGTACCTAGTGATTTCGCTGGATATTTCAGTGGGTACTTGTTCCTACTGATTTATCACAGTGACGCGGTCGTCGGATCCATGTTAGGCGACTTGGTTAGTTCACTTGATTTTAGGTAGGTATGACCTACTGATTTATCACAGTGAATCGGTCGTCGGATCCATGATAACGATGATGATAATGATAATGTGAACTAAGTGTGTTCACAGGCGACTTGGTTAGTTCACTTGATTTTATGCAGGTTTGTCCTGTTGATTTATCACAGTGAATAGGTCGTCGGATCCATGTTAGGCGACTTGGTTAGTTCACTTGATTTTAGGTAGGTATGACCTACTGATTTATCACAGTGAATCGGTCGTCGGATCCATGATAATGATGATGATAATGATGATGATAATGATAATGTGAACTAAGTGTGTTCACAGGCGACTTGGTTAGTTCACTTGATTTTATGCAGGTTTGTCCTGTTGATTTATCACAGTGAATCGGTCGTCGGATCCATGTTAGGCGACTTGGTTAGTTCACTTGATTTTAGGTAGGTATGACCTACTGATTTATCACAGTGAATCGGTCGTCGGATCCATGATGATGATGATGATAATGATAATGTGAACTAAGTGTGTTCACAGGCGACTTGGTTAGTTCACTTGACTTTATGCAGGTGTGTCCTGTTGATTTATCAGGGTGAATCGGTCGTCGGATCCATGTTAGGCGACTTGGTTAGTTCACTTAATTTTAGGTAGGTATGACCAACTGATTTATCACAGTGAATCGGTCGTCGGATCCATGATGATGATGATGATAATGATAATGTGAACTAAGTGTGTTCACAGGCGACTTGGTTAGTTCACTTGATTTCATGCAGGTGTGTCCTACTGATTTATCACAGTGAATCGGTCGTCAGACAGATGTTAACCCAGTGAACTAAATGTGTTCACAGGGCCTATGTTATGCGACTTAGTGTGTTCGCTGGATTTTTGTAAATGATAAATAATGAATGATAAATAATTAATGATAAATGATGAATGATAAATGATAAATGTTAATGTTTATTTTGCAAGTAGGTTTTTACAAACACTTACACGTCATTTTTTAAACTTTAAATTAATTAATAATGGTGAGCAATGAATTAAAACAAAGGTTATTAGAATTAGAATTAGAATTAGAATTAGAATGTATTTATTTGTAAGAATGTAGTTTTACATAGTATGATGTTAAAATTTTTATAAGTTCTATACACTCTACCACAATATGTGGTGTACAAATATTAAATAATTAATGGTTAAACGAACTTACCTTAAGTGATGTTCGACCATAATTATACGAGACGTTACATCCGAAGAGATTTAATTACTACGTAGTTTCACTTCTCAATGTATAGGCGTCGCACATAATTTTTAGAGCTGTGGAAATAAAAATCAAAATGATTAAATTCTAATTGGCTGTGTAACGATATCCGTCGCCCGTCGACTACAGCGCCCTCTCCGGTGAACTTCATTCTTTTTAGAGACATTCATCTCGTTTGATGATATTATTTTTTACATAAGGGCTTTAGTTTATGGGTACGGGTTGGACTTTAAATCTCTTCGGATGTAACGTCTCGTATAATTATGGTCGAACATCACTTAAGGTAAGTTCGTTTAACCATTAATTATACTTACGACGTTACATCCTCAAGATTTAATTACTACGTAGATGTTCAGCGCTTTCATTCAAACGAGATTGATAAGGATACAATTAAAACGATTAAGTACGTTAATTAAACAAGTAGAAATATGTTTATTATGTAAACAATAAACTAAAAAACACAGAAATGTTGACAAACAAACAAAAATTGCATCCTCTGCATAGTGACAAATGTACTTTCTTATAATCTTATCTAATCAATTTTCACCTTAATTTAAATATTGTAAATTGCCTCTGCAAATGCATTGTCATCATTAACTGTAATCGGACGATTATAGAATTTGGCAAATGTTAATGAATTGCCCGACCAACCCGCGGTTCGTTTAATTATGTCCACTGGAACCCCTTTACGACTAGCCGCCGAGGTGGACGCGTGGCGGGTGCTATGTGCTGTAAAAACCCCAGTATCAATACCACTTTCAGTTAGCACGTTTCTAATCCATCTACTTATAGTGGCAGCACTAGCATTATGGATTGGTTTCTTGGCAGTAAGAATGAGTCTATCTGTTAGCGGTAAGCTTCTATAAATCTTAGTCGCCTCAATATACGAGGACAACGTCTTTGCAGGACAGATTTCTTCTCTACTAGGGAAAAAAGGTAGAATTAAATTAGGCGCCCGCGCCGATCTGTTTGGGGCCGAGGTTTTGATTAAATCATTTATGTTGATGTCTATCCTCGTGCTACTTACTTTAATACTAGACAAGCGTATCAGTGATAGAGTCTGCACACGTTGTGCTGTCGATAACGCGAGTAGAGCAACTAATTTTTTGGATAAAGAAGCCAAAGGTTGACTCTCGTTCGGGTAATGATTCGAAAGATAATCTAATACAAGATTAGGATCCCATGTAGATTTATATCTAGGGAAGGAAGGTTTAGTCCTATAGACTCCTTTCATAAACCTTATAATTCTATCATCTTGACTTATACACTTACCTAGTATTAATGCAGTGAGAGAGTGCAGAACGACAGGTATTGAGGCTTGAATAATTTGACCCTAAGTGATATTCATTGACCAAAAATTCTAGGATGTTAGGAACATTGTTATCAAAAACATTAATCTTCTTTTTAATACAAAAATGCCACCATTTTTTTAAAACTACGTTATATTGTTTAAGAGAGCTGTCGGCTAACGATGATATCATTATTTTAATAGCACTCTCTGGCAACGATTGTTTTACGTACGATTGCTCGATAATACTGACGACACCAGGGTAAGTCCTTTCCAAAGTGGGTGTGGAGTCCTGAAAGGTGATAACAGCAATGAGGGACTTGGTTCCAAATAAATAACTTTAGTTTGGGTTAGAGATAAAAAGAGTGGGTACCATGGCTGGCTAGGCCAATAAGGTACTACCATAATCCCAGTGGCTTTATCTGTCACTATTTTTCTTAGGCATTTAAGAATCAGTGAGAACGGGGGAAACGCGTAAAAATAATAAGGTGACCAGTCTATTGTGAATGCATCAATATTATATGCTGAAGGATCTCGTTTCCACGATATGTATTTCTTACACTTCGCGTTCAGTCGCGTGGCAAACAGATCGATTTGAGGTGTTCCGAAAGTATTTGTGATCTTATCAAAAGCAAATGAAGCTAAGTCCCATTCAATGTCAATATTAAAACGTCTCGACTCCTGGTCGGCTTCTGTGTTATCTTTAGACTTAATGTAGGAGGCATACACAAAGAGTTTCCTTTGTTCACACCATTGCCAGATTTCTCTGGCTACATCATTAAGGTGTGTATATTGAATTCCTCCGTACTTATTTATGTAAGCGATAGCTGTAGTGTTGTCAATCCTAAGTAGAATTTCCTTATCATAAAGGTCTTTAGCAAAGCACTGTAAGCCTATAAGGGCTGCTTTTAACTCTAAAAGATTTATTTGTTCTTTGGATTCTGTGACACTCCACAAACCATGAGCACGTACCTACTCCATTGCAATAAATACCCCAACCCGTAAGAGATGAATCTGAGAAGATCTCAAGAGCATACCTACCACAATGTATTGGATTTTTTAATGTTAAAATATTATTTTGCCACCAGGAAAACTCTGACTTCAGGTTGGGTGAAAGATTCATGACACAATCATAGTTGTCCTCAAAATTACTTAGAGCTATAAACTTTTCACGCTCGAAGCGTTTTGTATATAACCAACCATAACAAATTGCTGGACAAGCTGAGCAGAGTAATCCAGGATACTTTGCAAAGTCTCTAATTGTTATTGAATTTTTTCTAGCAATTCTTATTGTTTGGTCTAATATATTTTGACGTTTTTTATCTGGCAACATTAGACACATATCATGTGAATTTATTTCTAAAAACTTTTGAATTTGTTTTGGTACCAAGCTACTTTTTTCTTTATTTATGATGAATCCTAATCTCTCGAGAAAGTGCACCGCTGTTTCTGTACTTTTAAGGCAACTATTAAAAGTGTTATTTATGCACAACAAATCATCTAAATATATAACTAGTAGCAACCCTTGGTTTCTAAGATAAGTTACTACTGGCTTCATTAATTTTGTAAAAATAAAAGGTGCTATAGATAAACCAAAAGGGAGACATTGAAATTCAAAAGTAGAACCTTGAAATCTAAATCTCAGATATTTTTTACTAGAATTGTGAATGGGCACTAAAAAATATGCATCCTGTAGATCCATAGTTGTCATGAAGCAATCCTTACTAATTAACTTAGTGGCAGTACGAATGTCTTCCATCTTAAAATGTTCCGGACTAATAAATTTATTAAGTGATTTCAAATTTAAAATGAACCTAAATGACCCGTCCCTTTTGGGAATCAAAAAAATATTAGATATAAACTGATCAGACACATCATTGCATTTTTTAATAGCTCCTGAACTCAGTAATTTTGAAATGGACCACTTTAGATGTTTAAGTTCTGTTTTACTGAACCTAGGGTTAGATGGCTCAAATTTTTGAAAAGGAACCCTAACAAAAGGAATTTTTAAACCTTTAACATAGTTTAATACAATTGGATCTTTAGTTATAGCTTTCCAGTTATTAACAAAGTGACGCAATCTACCAGCATGAACTTTTACCTCTACTGGTTCCTGCGAGCTCTGTAATCCGTCTTCCGGACAGGAGGGACTCGATTCGCAGCTGGCTGCCTCCGACCTTGCTGTGTTGCTTGTCCTTGACTGAAGGACGTGTACCTCTGCTTCGGCCCACCCGGTTTGGTAGCCTTGATTGGTTGGTATCTGGGTGGGCCTCTCCAGTTTCCCTGTTGTCTGGATGTGGATGGAATGCTGCGCTTAATTTGAAGACCTGATTTTTCAGCTGTTTTTGTGGCTTTAATATTTTTCTCCAAGGCTAGCTCCAAAAAGAAATGAATCCCGTTTTACATCTGTAATAGCAGTTGAAATTTTTTTGTTCAATGAAGAAGTTATTAACTTTCTTCTATGTTGTGTGTTCTCATAGTGCAGGTCAAGAAAAATCTGGCTGACTTCTGAAAGTCTTTTTAGGATTTCCACCTTTGTGTGGTCTTCTTTTATCAGAGATGAGGCTAAATTGGTAAGGCCAGCAATGCCCAGCCCAAGTTGGTTTTGAGCTTTTTCGAGGAATTTGTCCCGATGTTTAATATTATCACTTAATACAGTAGATATTTCTAAGTTTATCTTTGGCGCTTTCACTAGAGTAAAGTTCTCAGGTGTTAAGGTCTTCTTTAAGGTAGCTTCCTTCACCTCTTTAGTCAGCCCATCTATCAGGACCCTACCCCAACGTTTAGAGATCTCCTCATTGACAGGAGGTCCTAAAACCTCGTCTTTGCCTGTTGGATCACCAAGTGCCTCCAATATTTCAGGTGGTAAGACCTCGGAAACAGGGGCCTCATTTGTGCTAGGACCAGGATCCTGAGGAAGCAGGTTGTCTGCGTCGGCATGTGGTGGACTAGCGCCAGATATGATGGGAATATTATTTTCTGACCCGTCTGAATGCGCAGAAAATCTCTGTGAGTCTGGTGTTGGTGACCTTGTGTAGTGGTGGTCATATTCTGTAAGTTAAAAGAAAAGAACCACTGTTGGAGTGAACATAATCTTGTCTTTTAGCCTTTGTACGTACTCACGTTACGCCTCTAGACTGTTTAATTGACAAGCTGGTGTACAGTACTTATGTTTACATTTTTAAGTCGTTGTACGTATTCACGATACGCCTCTAGACTAGTTAGTTATCAGCCGTGCTCACGTCACGGAGTATAACTACCTACCCTCCAACTCAACTTTGTATGAGAACATTGTGTCAATGTCAATGACCTTTCAGACTCTCACTAGCAGTATTCGACAACAGCTGGAACCTACCTAATATCAAATGTAACAAACATAACCTAATCCTAGCTAGGTACAAACATAACATTTTTACCTAGGTACCTACCAAAAATAAAAAGGTTACGAGTAGCCGGCGATGTGCCGGCCGCCATTATTAGAAATTGCAAAACGACATGTCGAAAGAAAAGTGTTTATAAGACAAATTCATTGGTATGTACGTATGCCAATCAATAGCAAATCAGTAAATTGATCGATATTTGGCTAGTACTATTTAAATTATGCACAGATACGTAGATACTCCTAGAGTAGGTACTAACCTTCCTCCTCCGTTGATGAGTCGCGTTCACGTAACTTTCGCTCCAAACGCTTTATTTTTCGTCGAATCCTCGAAACACTGCGTTCCCTTCGTCTTTTTCCCATTTTCACACACTTTCACAATACTTTTCACAAACTTATAGTTAGTTTTTCGAAACGTACGAAGTCGCGACGCCCGCACATAAAAAAGGAATGAAGTTCACCGGAGAGGGCGCTGTAGTCGACGGGCGACGGATATCGTTACACAGCCAATTAGAATTTAATAATTTTGATTTTTATTTCCACAGCTCTAAAAATTATGTGCGACGCCTATACATTGAGAAGTGAAACTACGTAGTAATTAAATCTTGAGGATGTAACGTCGTAAGTATAATTAAATAATATAATGTCATTCATAAAACTAAGTACCTACATTAAATGTCAAGATTTGTGATACAATATGTCCAGGATGAATTAGTATTATTATAATTATAGATTTAAAACCAATGTCAAAATTAAGTACATGTCATCTTGGATTGTTACAATATTCCATATATTCGCCAATGTCATAAAAACAATTATCTAATAACCAATTTGTCAACTTTTTCTTGAACATGGGGACAGGAAGTTCCTTAAATGAGTTAGGTAACTTGTTATACACCTGAATGGCATTTACGTACACATTTCTCCTAAAAATTTGCAATCTACATTGAGGTACATTTAGTTCATGTTTGTACTTATTTCTAGCAGAAGCCTTTTTGTGGCTCACTTCTGATTGCATGCGAAAATAATGAGGGTTTTGCTTTACTAGCATACATAGTTTGATGTACATGCAGGGTAAAGGTAAAATGTGAAGCTTTTTAAATAAGGGTTTACAGCTGTCCAAAAACCAGGCGCCAGATATTGCCCTAACACACTTTTTTTGTACCCGAAATGCCATCAAAACTTCAACTGAATTGCCCCATAGTATTAGGCCATAAGACAACACAGACGATACATATCCGTGATATGCAGTGACGGCCGCGGCTACGGACACTGTTGACCGAAGACGTTTTATTGCGTATACGATTTTTTCTAGCTTATCGCATACGTAATTGATGTGTGATTTCCAACTGCAGTTTTGATCTACTATTATGCCCAAGAACTTTGTGTTTACTACCTGTTCTAGGATACTGTCTTCATATTTTACACTAAGATTCTGAAAGTTTGATTTATAAGTTTGAAATTGAATTAGTTTTGTTTTATTTAAATTGATTTTCAAATTGTTGTTATTAAGCCAATTTACTATATCTTTGATTGCTTCATTAATTTCTTGTTCCAATTTAATTTTGTCATTACATTTTATTATTAGTGTCGTATCGTCAGCAAATAATATCGTTTCGTGTCGTGTTGCATTGGGAAGGTCATTAATATACATCAGAAATAAAAACGATCCCATCACGCCACCTTGGGGCACTCCAACTGCGTTGGTTCTGTAACTAGATTTATATTCTACTTTGTTTCCATCAATTACTTTTGAAATTTGCACACATTGACGCCTATTAATTAAGTACGATTTAATCCAGTCATTCGCTTGGCCCCGTATGCCATATTTATCCAATTTCCTTAGTAACAACTTATGATCCACGAAGTCGAAGGCTTTACTCATGTCTAGAAAAATTGCTACTACAGGTATGTTGTCATTCATCGCCTCAGTTATTATTTTTATTAGATTAAAACAAGCTAAAGACGTGGTGCAATTTTTTCTGAATCCAAATTGCTCCCGCCTTAGCAAATTAAACTTATCCACATAGTCGTCTAGCCGTTTTAACATTGTCTTCTCAAATATTTTTGATATTATAGGAATTAAGGAAACAGGTCTATAGTTTGCCATGTCAGTTTTATCGCCATTCTTAAATATTGGTTTGACTATAGAGTATTTTAATGCGTTTGGAAATATGCCTTCTAGGAATGACTTGTTATTATAGTAGTTGTTTATTCCCTATCAATGTTACGGGTTATCTTTTGTTTTAATGGAGCCCGTGAGTTGCTCGCTGGATGCGTTAGGAGCGATGGATATTTTCTCACTGGATTATTGGGTGAGCTGCATACATTCGTCGGATTTGAGCAAACTATATTTGCTTACTGGTTAATGACTCTTACAACGTTTAGATGAAGCGTAATTAATATATTGAATTCGAATGATTTTTAATTAAATAAATAAGAGACAGATTATGTCGATGAATATTGTACACATTTCAGAAATCAATAGGCGGTTATTGTTGAGGAACTTGACTGCTAAGCTGTACTTTTATGTAGAAGTACTAGCGGACGTCACAGTTTCGAGTACGGGGATAAAATATAGCTTTTGTTGCTCGCTGGTAATGTAGCTATCCATTGCTGAAAGAAAAATGTCCAGCAGTTTTTTAAGTTTATTCGTTACATACAAAGATACAGATCTTTCCTCTTTAATAATCTTGGTATAGACTGACGTCTGACAATTAATGACATTGACGGATAAAAGCAAAAAGCAAAGCAAATTCACTTTCTAAAGAAAAGTTCGTAACTACTATTTAAGTCAGACTAAATAGCTCTCAATTCGAAGTCTAGTCATAATAATTATTGTTAGTTTTCTCGATATTATCTTTTTAATTTTTGGTATTTGATAGAATATATATTAGTTAATTTTATCTGTATATGTGTATTAAAATCAATATAAGTATTGGTATTCTCGTTCCCAAAAAACTAGTTTTCTTTAGATATTATTTTGTACCCTATCACTATGTTTTCCTATTTAACCCAAAGGTTGACTGGTAGAGAATGCCTTGTGGCATTAAGTCCGCCTATGTATCACTACATAATTTCATAAGCCTTCTTAAATCGTAATTCGAATCAAAAATTGAACAAGATTTATAACTTTAGTTTATAAAAAAATAATAACATTTATAAGTCTTTTCTTAATCCTGACTCTCCTAACTTACATTTTGACTACTTAATGAATTGTTCTTTGTGACATGTAGCATACCGTTAGAAGGGTATTAACTAAATAACTTTTTAAAATAAAGCTAAGTTCAAAATGGCTTATAATTTTTTTTATAATAAATTTTGAAGTTGTACAATTTCATACATTTAAAAAAGAAAATAACTTTGGTAGCTCGTAAGAAATTTTCTTGTAACCAATTCTATGAAACAAAGATTTATTTAGATTAAGAAAACTTTGGAGAATACAACAAAAATTATTTTGTGCCATTACACTCACAAACGAAAAAGTTATTTGGAATTAAAGGAAACATTTTGGGTATTTTTTTCATTTGAAAAGAAAAAAACATATGTAACCAACCATGACATTTAGGACATAGGGTGTATGGGTAGAACCTAGCTAGTGACCCCCCAAATCCCTGGAAAAATTGTGTCGGTCCATAAGCCAAACACCCTGTATATCACATGCATATTTTACATGTTACACAATACCATTCTTTAATATAAGACATCAATTTTTATCATTCATTATTTTAACAAAACGTTCAATAACGTTACCATAATTTCGATTTTAGAATACATTAATTATTAACATTATTTATAAATTCATTAGTAAAATTAAATCGTTTTTAAATAACTTTAAAAGCTCTGTAGTTCTTTGGTATTTTAAATTATAAATTAGTCCACACATTAAAAGAGTTCGTTCTTTAGTTATATTGTCACTTACGGGATATCTTCCGTGATTGTTCATTGTTTTGAGCTCCCAATATTAAGATAAGTTAGTTAATTAGATAGTTAGTTTATAAGAAAGTTAGTTAGTTGTGATAAGTTTAGTTTTAAACCGTGAAAGCTTAAAACAGAGTTCGTTCTTTATATAGAAGTCCTGTTAATGCCTCAACACAGAAAACTGCGGCAGAGGCTATGTTTGGGATATATAAATACACGAGATAAATTACATGACATTTTGTCAAATAAGCTTAGCGCCGATAAGTCTAAGTACTAATTTAGAGTTGCCATAAGTCGAAAAACTTCATTTTGATATGATAAGAAAAGTACAAAGCCTCTGTCGAAGTTTGCGGGTCCATACAAGATCACTGAAGTTGCAGCTGATAGAATCCGACCATGGATACATTTTGGAACTGCATAGCTCCGATGTCCAGTAGCTTAGAGGATGCTGGCAAAAGTAACTGAGTAAAGCTAACTTAAAATATTTCCTCTTACTGTCTATTTTATTGCAAAACATTTTCTTTGAATGTACAAGCTCAGAAGCTCTAGTTAAATATGTTGTCAAGTTTTAAAATTTTATATATATTTGTAATGTATAGAAATGTTTTTTTTGTTTGTATTTTTTGTTTTTCTCTCTTCATTTTTAACTTTTAAGAATGTCATGATTTTATTTCTATGATTGTTGTGTGTGCCAGGATGGCCACACTGTGTCGGATGGCGGAATGTCATGATTTTCAAATATGTATTAAATAATAAGATCTGCTGTGATCTATCTAAAATAATATTATGTAGGGTTTCAAAGATTTTAATAATTCGTTTTATATTTGAGAAATGACAACACTGCCTAACCGTTAATGTTGTAGCGGGAAGGGGTAGTTTATAAAACATGACACTCGACCGAGAGAGGTCTGTTCATTGGGAGAAATTGTGGTGTTAAGACTAACAGTCGAATCTATGTCTGATAAGTGTTGTAATTATTGCATTTTGTATAAAACGTGAAGTAATGTAGAATTGTGGAATACCAAATAATTTGAAAAGAGTAACCATGGAGTTTCTTGCCGGTTCTTCTCCATGGAAGCCACCAACCGAACCGTGCACCCTTGTCGACGTTCGTAAGTGCCCATCCAGGCCTATGTGTAATAAAATACTTGGATTTGAATATTATTATACTGAAGAGTTGATTGGAGCTACAGTAGTTTTTATTACAGTATTATATGGTTACTTTCTTCATACTGTCTTTTTTGTAGGTATAAACAGAAAAAAGAAACAAAAAAAAACGTAAGGGTGGACAGATATTTTGCATTTTTATGTCTTATTCACTCCTGGCGAACATTCTGGATTAAAATAGGATTCTAAGATTGAATATTTCAAAATGAAAAACAGAATTCATTCATGTAATTTTGGTATAACTTTAGACCGGTATTTCTGACTTACTAATTTGCCAAACTCGGAGTAATATTTCAGTAATTTCCGTGTCGAATTTGTTGGAAACTTTTAAGAGATTTATTAACAGCTACCGGGCCGCAAAGTGTAGCCGAATATTATTATTTAATTAAGGTTATGGTGTACCTTACGGGTCTTTGTCGCTTAGCAACATCAACATGAAGAAATCTGACAGCTGCCTTTCAAACAGGAAATAAAGGGCAAGAAACAAAAGCCAAGAGACGTGTGAATATAATAGATGAGTACTTTTACGATGATTGATGTTAATTATGCCCGTGCCAGACAAACAAGCCCTCCACATCGGTCTCCATTGGCGGTTTACAACAAACTTAAGTGGCAGTGGGCAGGGCACATTGCTCGCAGAACGGATGGCCGATGGGACCGAAAAGTTCTGGAGTGGCGACCGCGAACCGGAAGACGTTGCGTTGGAAGGCCTCCCACTAGGTGGACCGATACCTGGTGAAGGTTGCGGGAATCCGCTGGATGCGAGTCGCACGGGACCGGTCAATGTGGCGACACTTGGGGGAGGCCTATGGCCAGCAGTGGACGTCTTTCGGCTGAAATGATGATGATGATGATGAATGACATTGATGAGAAGTACGTGTCCCTAATAATAAGATGTGTCTTTAAGAACTTCAGTGGAGACCTAAACTAGTCGGGTGTGTGTACCTGAATACAAATAAACTAACACCTCTAAGTCTTAGTAACTGACAGGCGCTGCTGAGGAGCCGCTCGGCCGCCGCGCCGCACGTATCGCCAATACCGCCATACATCTATCGGTCAATTACTACTCTTACCTGGCTCCTGAAATACAGGTAATCTAACTTAGCTCTGGAGCCGGGCTTTTTGATCAGTATTAGAAACAGGATCGATTGGCATCAAATAAATATTTTGTGTAAAATGACCATTTTCTTGCTAACTGTAATTTTTTTCGAAAAAATCTAAATAGGGGTTTAAAATTTAATAAAAAAATATGGATAGTCTTTTAAGGGTTATACATCTCTCAAATGGCTTAGCATGATCCTCCGTTACG
The DNA here is from genome assembly GCA_905147715.2 of Xestia xanthographa. Lineage (NCBI taxonomy): Eukaryota > Metazoa > Arthropoda > Insecta > Lepidoptera > Noctuidae > Xestia > Xestia xanthographa. The sequence goes on along the minus strand of LR990655.1, from coordinate 14,785,286 downwards.
CCTAAAATACTGCAGCATTAATTTTGAAATAAATATATGGTAAAGTTGAGGATTAATGCTAAGTCCTATGTGTGACAAAAACACCATTCCATAAAGTTTTCTCGATAGAAAAAAAATCCGAAGTTACCTTCAAATCGAACAATAAACCGCTGGTATTCAAAAAGTACTTCAAATTAGATCATGAAACTTTGCATACTAACTGAACTAGCAGGTTTTATGTGTTTTATTTTTTTAGTCCAATCAATAGATTTTGTAAATCGCAAAAAACCACTAATTTCGCACTATTCGGCCGCAGTGACTGACGTAACAACCGCTTTGTAGTGCAAGCTGATTAGAACTTTATTCTAAAAGTATTTCAAACGAAGTTTGAACCACCACAAATAGAGTTGCTAATTTTAGGGTTAGAAGGGCCATGACCATTTTCGTGTAGCTGCAACGGTTAAGGTAGTTCCCCTTACTGCGCCGTTTACTGTATCCACCCTACAGGGTGGATACAGTAAACGGTGTATATGTCACAGGTCTTTCATAAACCCAAACTAGTTCAGGTTTTTAATAAAAAATCTGAACAAGTCTGGATTGTTACAGGTTTATGATGAAATTAAGTTTAAAATGTGTCATCTTCCGGTTTTTGATCAAAAACCTAGGATTTTGATCAAAAACCTAATTTTATGAAAAACCTGCTACATATACATACCACACGTTCTTTACCAAATTCGCTGCCTCTGGGGTACGTGTGTTTGTGTGCAATGTGAATGTGTTATATTTAGGTATGACTAGCGAACGTCACGCGGTTTCACCCGCGTTGTTCCCGTTCCCGTGGGAGAACGGGGATAAAATATAGCCTATGTTACTCAGGGTGAATGTAGCTTTCTAATGGTGAAAGAATTTTTGAAATCGGCACAGTAAACTCAAAAACAGTTTATTAATTACAAACACACACACACACACACAAAAATACAAATCTTTCCTCTTTATAATATTAGTATAAATAATATTTATTAAAATTTGTATGTCGATTTAAATCTGGAAAATGACACACGCCTGTAATCACCGGAGGGTTAGCAGAGATGATACCTAATAGTACACCCACATTTCGCCAGTTATGTTTAAGTCCCATGTAATAAGGAGCGAACCTATTACCAACAACCGGGCATAAATCTAGACTCCGTGTCTGCTACTGAGAAATTACTGATGAAAAAAGCCAATAACACTTTGCAAGACCTAGAAATTGAGCCCAGGATGAAGACCACAAGCTCAGCAGTTACGCTTGCAACCACTAGACCCACGGGGCAGATTTCATTTCACTCAATTATTTTTGACATTCCAAGAATGCCTTTCAGATTTCTAATTACTTTATTCCTGTAAAGAATTTCTGTGAACCGGAGGTACTCCCTAAGATCAGTAAGTTGTCTGGAATTAAGCGAACTGCCTAAATAACTTCATTAAAACGTTATTGGAAATCCCGTTTCCCATCTAACTGATAAAAGGAAAAGCGTCGAATCCTATTCAATGCCATCAGGGCCGTCACCCGCACCCGACACCCGGCAAATCTATTTTAGTGATGGCCGATACAAAAATGTAAGTAAAGAAAAGACTAAAGAAAAATAAACAAAAGGTCAAAACAATGGCACACAGAAGAGCTTCTGAAAAACATTGTGTTGACATAAAATACGAAAGTCATTTATTTGAACTATCAGCCCTTTTTAGGACAAGAAAAGATTTCGAATTCTTGACATTTTTCAAACACAAAAGCTGTCAGTCCTCAATTATATTCCACGGATAAAAGCTACCTGGCTGGTTGGAAAAAACCAGCCTTAAATAAAATAAATGGCCTTTTCATTTAAAAATAAGTAAAATAAAACATTCCGTAATTTTTAAGGCCTTCTCTGAACTAATGCACAAACTGTGTTACGCCACTAGTTTCAAGACACGGCAACCTTTCTAAAATGTATTTACTTATTTTCGAACGAATTGCAGAATTTGTACTGATGGTCAACACTTCTAATGCTTATCTTACACTCAATATGCATATGTTTTTTAGGGTTCCATTGTCAAATGGCAAAAACGGAACCCTTATTGACTCGTCATGTCCGTCCGTAAGTCACACTATTTTACTCCGATACTGTTGACACCACACAGTTCAAATTGAGAGTAGGTGCCTTCTACGAACCGCTACACAAATATGATGTGAAATTATGGAAAAAATAAAAATAGCGGTGGTGCTTCATACATGTAACTGTTCTGAGGGTTGAAAAACAAACAAAAAACGTGTTCGTAAAACTGCAGTAACATTTCATTAACGTACCATGAAAATAAAAGATTTTTGCTCTTGAGTTTAAATGACATGAACGATGTAAAATATTGTTATTGTATTGATTGGTGCTACGGAACCCTTAGACTCGCGCATGGCTAGTTTTCTTTTTATTATTTTACCCACTGCTTCATAAAATTTGTTCCAAAAGGTAGTCTCCAGATTTAGCTGTTTTATTTATTCTAATATCATATCTCTCGAACATTATCAAATATGTACATAACATAATTATCCTCCTTTCTAGTAAGAAATAATAATAATAATAACAAAGATATAATTTAAAAAATATAATATACAATTTTTTTGAATGTCACGTTCGTAAGATAGGTAGGTTAACCATTATCAATTTTTAAAAGGGGTAAGTAACTGGTCCCTGGTTTCAGTTTCATAATGAGCCGAATGACCCCTAACCCTAGGTAAAAAGAACACATGCCTATTTGAGTAGGTACGGGACATTTCGATAGACATTAAATCGCTTTGTTCGCAACTATACAATAGAACTACAGAATTCAGACATGAATCTAACACAACCACTTACGCAAGAAATTACGTCTTTATCTTGAAAAGGTTTTTTCTGCCAAATGGTTTTTGATTGTTGTTCGGAAAACATTGTTACTATTTTCATTATAATTTTACATCCGATTTTGCAGTAACTATAATGACCTTTTTTTTCGAATGGGAAATCATCAAATAACCCCTCCTGCTCTGGGCGGAGTGGAAGGTGTTTCAGACTTTTACTGACTAAAACCCATCCATGTTCCTTCTTAGCCCTTTGTGATTCCAGGACCGCGGTATCTCTTTCGAACAGTACCGCAGCCCCGGCAGGCATCGGCCCTTACCGAAATCCCCCTTTCTTTTTGCTGACATCTTTTTAAGGCGCGCGTGGAATACGAACGCACCGACGACACGGCCTGTCGTCATAAGACGAACGGACGGCGAGCTAGCCCATTGCTCACCGTCCACAGGCCCGCGCCTACAGCCCGGTACGTCTCCCGCGGCGGCGGCGGCTGGGACGTGAGGTTATCTCCCTCTCACGTTCCGCCACCTCCTTCACTAGCATGACGCTTCGCAGAAGGAGGTGACGGCTTCCTATTCCCTCTCGCTCTGGACCATCGCTTGAACCAGGGCCGGACGCGAGAGGTCGCTGCCGCAGCTGTAGTGACCTTATACTCCTTGTTATAAGGTATATGCCTAGACTCTAGAGACCGGATTATATGCAAATGCATTTATTCTTTCTTTCTTTTTTATCGTGTGGTTAGTGTCTAACCTGGTGTCTGAGTTTTTATGCCGGCCACGGGCCTCTGACTTGGCTTTACATGCCGTCAAGAAATATCTCTCAGGCACGCGGGTTTGAATGCCTTTATAAATTTGCTTCTTAGAGACAGTTTTATTAAGCAAATGCATGTTTTAACTACAGTACTATCTCAAGTTATTATGTCTTGTGACTGGGACTGTAGCTTTGTTTTTTTTTGTATTTTTGACATTCAAAAGTGCCGTAATGGTCTAATTGAAATAAATGCTTTTGAGTTTGAGTGAAAATCGGCTTAAATGATGCATTTTTGGACTTTAAAACTGTGTCTATCTGAAGAAATGCAAAAATAAGCCAGAGGTGATACCCGCAAAGAAGCACCTAAATTCAAATAGTGTTTGCAAGTTATAATTTTTGTTTGTACTTCTGATAATTTGGAACAGTAATCGGTTTTAAAGAAAACAAACATTTTAGAACAGAACAATTTTGTCATAATGTTTTTAAGCAATAAGGGAAAGACTCAATTTAAAGAGAAACATGATTTTGTAACTTATTCCAACTTGATGTTGTCAACGATCTTATGTTGCATAAAATCTGGTCTCTATTATGTTTAACCGTGAAAGGACAGTAGCTTAATGGGAAATGGGTCTGGGTCGTCCCAAAAAGGGTCGACTGACCGGTCCAAGGCCTATTTCAATTTACAATTCATTACCGTTTGATTCTCTAGTGATCGAAGATTCCCATCAATGTTATTATAATGTCAGTCGTGGGTTGGGAACTGCGGTCAAGACAAGGATAACATAACACCACGCTTGTTATTCTCGAAGGGTAAGGTAGAGGTGTACCTTTAGTACGCTCACATTTTAATAAATAAGGCACAGATCCAGATGCTATAGTGCTATTAAAAGGCAGGCAACAACAACAACAGCCATAACGTCCACTGCTGGACATAAGCCTCTCCCATGATGGGAGGAAGTTGCCGTAATCTCTACGCTTGGCAAGCGGATTGGAGATCGCAGTGATGAAAGACTAACAGAAAACGCTGCTGCCCATTCTCTGGTTTACGGAGGCGCAAGGAGTTCTGCCTCAGACATTAGACGCCTTATACGACACCCGTAGAGTAATGGGTTGGTTCTATTCTACTCTGCCGGATACCACACGGCTAACTCTGCCCGATAGATACCACACGGCTAGGCCAAAGGCAAGCAACATTTTTATCTAATCTTTCCTATATATATTTTAGATGCGAAAGTTTGTGAGAATGTTACTCTTTCACGCAAAAGCTACCGAACTGATTTGAATGAAATTTAGTACACAGATAGTTTATAACCAGGATTAATACATAGGATACTTTTTATTCCGGTAGAATGATCCCGTGGAACAATTATCGAACTCCGTGCGGGCGAAACCGCGAGCCTATGCTAGTACTATTATTATTGCGAAATTTTGGGAGGATTAGGTTAGCCGTGTGGTATCCGGCAGAGTAGAATAGAACCAACCCATTACACTCACGGGTGTCGTATAAGGCGACTTATGTCTGAGGCAGAACACCTTGCGCCTCCGTAGACCTGAGAATAGGCAACAGCGTTTTCTGTTAGTCTTTCATCACTGCGATCTCCAATCCGCCTGCCAAGCGTGGAGATTACGGCAAATTCCTCCCATCATTGGAGAGGCTTATGTCCAGCAGTGGACGTTATGGGCTGTTGTTGTTGTTGGGAGGATGGATGGTTGTTCCCTTTCACGTATAAAGTACAGAAAGGATTTGGCTGACTAGGGACAATAACCACGCGGCCGAAGCCGCGCGGGCATATGCTAGTAATTTCATACTTTTTACCATCCAGTCTTCACATAATACATTTCCGCATGAAATGCCTGTGCGGCTCAGCTGCTCAGCTGTGCAGATAAATACCGTGAGAGTAATCCATTTAAGCATAAATACAGCAGAGAACGTATTACAAAGGCAACGTACATTTTTTCCACAATGGATTTTCTCGCGCATGTCAATTACAGTGTTGTCAGGAGACCAGACACAATTTGTTTTTTTGTCTAGTGTCTGCCAACTGTTGTTTGATTATAGATACCATCTAAATAAGTACCTACGATACAATCAAAGTTTTCTTTAGCGTCTCCAGCGGCTTTTAGCGGTATCAAAATATACATTTTTGTGAAAGAATAGAAAAGTATATTTATGTAAGTTCTACGAAAACGAATAATTGATAGAGTTTCAACGTGACATAATAGTCAGGTAAGCAACGTTTTTCTAAATTTTAATTGGCAAAACTAAGCTTTCTTAGTAAAATTACAAAGCTGCCAATAACTGAATGATGATCTAATGAGTATCCATGCGAAACTCAATATTGCTTAGGTGATATAAAACGTAGGATATATAAAAATACATAATTTATTTTATTTACATCTATGTGTAGAGAGACGTGACGTGGTCATCCAATGATATTTTTTTCGTCGGATTTTTAAAAAATGACAGAACGCGAGAGAGAACGTGACCATAAAGTAAGCTGCGCGGACTAACTGATTTTTTGGAAAAAATAAATAAGACTGATGTTCAATTTTCGAAATTCAATCTTTGAACGTGTGGTAGAATAGTGAACGGTTGATGCAATGATATTTAATTAAACAGAATATGTTATGAGCGCGCAATCGTGAAGACTCGAAAACGTGTCAATTGGCCTGTTTTTCCTTTATTCTGCGTCACTGCGTGTATGTGAGCTGGCTCTCCCCCGCGGCACACTTTTTTCGGTGGTTTTGTAGGTGTATAACATATCTGTTTGTTAGAATATCATTGGGTTGATGTATTTCAAATGTGTATCAAATACCCGAGGGTATTGATGAAAAGGAATTCGCTGTAATAAACTTTGCGGTTTATCAAAAGGTATCAATTAGGTGTCCAATAGTTGATTATATTGGTATGGAGGGATGATATAGAGATAATATCAATATGATTATGGGAACCTTGACTGATGACGATGCTTGTCTAAAAATACACATGGTGGATCAAAATTAAAGAAACGGACCAAACATGGCGAAAATAAAATCCACATGCAACACAATACATCGCATCTAGGAAAATCAACGGCGCATTAATATACCACACACGTTTGAAATGCTTTTCCAATAAAGTTAATTTGATAAAGCCCCATTGAGACTGCCGATGATTAAAAAAATTGGAGAGCACGCTCCGCGCTTTTTGGGGTTAAAACTTTTGCGAAGCAGCGAGGGGCGGCACAACACATCAATTTAATCATTCCGGGTGGAAAATTAAGGTGTTAAATTATTTTACCCAGAAACAAAGAATTCAGAGTTATTACAGGGCTGATAATTAGTAAAACAAGATCTGCGTTGCGACTGGCAGATTATTCAGAGAAATTATTAACAATTTAATATGGACGCTCAGAAGTATTATTTTCATTTTTGATTACACCTGGCTAGTACCTATGCGTACATGTAGGTTTATATATTTCCTGGACCTGACCACGCCAAGCCACGGTATTATTAGGGCGTCCATTAAAACACACGCGGATGCACGGAGCGGGACTGCCCGGTCAAAATATCTTTTCAATACACTTCCTCGAAAACTGGTCCTTAACGCACTACGATTAGGTACAACATGCAATGTATTTCGTGTGCGATTTTTTCCACTTTCCCGCACGTGTGCAGGAATGAAAATTGCCACAGATAACTATACCTATACTTAGTCCAAATTGGTTCAATGCCTATAGTCTGAGGTGAATGTTTTTTTTTTAATTTTTGCAAAGCACTACGCGTCTTGACGGCATAAATACTTTTTGAATATTCAAATTGTGTTAATAAATATAATAGAATATCATAGATAAACATGATTATTAAAAACCAATAGTTTCTTTTATACACAAATCGACATTTATTTGTGTTCTGAATTCAAAAATATAAAATAATTCATTTTTTTATATTAGGCTGTGTAACGGCTTCATACCTTTGCCTCTCCTTCAACCTGGCGAAACCAAAGCGCGAGAAAAAAAAGAAAATTAAAATCATAGTTTATTAGTTCGTGACAAAAATATTTTTCGTTATTTTATTTTATTTCTTCAAAAGTGTATTGAAAAACGTCGTTTGATACACGTGGACATTTGTTATTGCAATTCTCGGCACAAAAACACCCTCGCCTACGGCTCGGGAGTTATAATTCCGCCTCGATTGCAATAACAAACTTTCTCCACTTGTATCAAAATGTACTATTATACTACACCTGCTTGGAAAGTACCTTGATACATAATCAAATTTACGGTAGAAAGTACGTCATTGCATATCGAACAAATATGCGGGGAGAAAACGCATCTGAGCGGGAGAGAAAAGTGTATGAAAATCCATTTCTTACGTTGTTTTTCTTTTTTAATTTTGGGTAATTTTAGGTCAGATAGGCATTCGCTCCATGTAAAATACTGGTATTCAGCTGCATCCGGTTAGACTGGAAGCCGACCCCAACATAGTTGGGAAAAGGCGACGCAGATGATGACTATGCGCCGGTAACCTAAATATCAAAAGCCAAAAAGTTTTTACAGTGAGTTTTTATCTCCAAGTTCGCAAAATGACACTGGCCACTAGCTGTGTGTTGGATGGTGTCGGGCTGGCAGTGCGACCCTGCGGCGGCAGGATAAACAATTTGAAAAAAGAACATGTGAAAATTGCAGACGCCATTGGCGCCATTTCCAATTTGTGTGTTGTTTGAGGATTCAGTTTTCGTAGAAAGTAAAATAAAACTATCAAAATGATAAGTAGTGATAGTGATGATGAAGATTTTTTAACTCCGCCGCAGTTGAAGGAAACAGCAAAAATACTGATTGATAACCTTTTACCACAGAAATCAAGTAAAAATATAATAAAACTTATGACGATTTTTGCAATGGAAAAGTGAAAAAAATGCGGCATCTTTTTCTGAAACTGTTTTGCTAGCTTATTTCAGTGAAAAAGCGCAAAAATACAAACCAAGTACGTTATGGTCTATATACTCAATGTTGAAAAGTACTATATTGACAAGAAACGACATAAATATTCAAGAATACAAAAAACTTACAGCATTTCTGAAAAGAAAGTCGGAGGGATTCCGTAGTAAGAAATCAAAAGTGCTTACTACAAAGGATGTTTATTCCTTTTTGCAGAATGCTCCAGATGACAAATATTTGTTGATGAAGGTAAGTTTATGAACAAAATGCACTGGCTTATGATTTATTACGTACCTATTTATGAGTAGAAATCTACTAGGTTTTCGTATTTTGATTTTAGGAGTAAATGGGGCCTGTCGTTCGCAAGAACTTGTGGATATGACAACAAACGATATCGAAATCCTCGAAAATGGAATAATTGTCAATATTCCTAACACAAAAACCAAAATTCAGCGATCATTTGTAATATCGGGCTTATTTTATGAGATAATAAAGAAATATAACGAAATTCGCCCCAGTGACCCCAAAACCAATCGGTTTTTACAATATAAAAACAAAAAATGTACGAAACAAGTACCTAATTGGGAAAAACAAAATAAGTACTGTGCCAAGAGAAATAGCTTCCTACCTTAATTTACTCAATCCACTAGAATACACTGGCCACTGCTTTCGCAGAACTTCAGCGACTATTCTTGCCGATACTGGTGCTGATTTAACCACAATAAAACGCCACGGTGGTTGGAAATCGTCCGCTGTTGCAGAAGGTTACATAGAGAATTCCGTAGAAAACAAAACACGAATAAATAACCAAATATCGGGATCGATTAATGTGCATCAAGACTCATCTCTTCAACCATCAACGAGCGCGGCGATGCCAAATGCCCCTCAGCAGCCAGTTGCCCCTTTGGCACCACAGCCTTCTACGAGCGCAGTGCCAACAGCACAGCCAGTTATTCCTCCTACATTGTCGCAAACATCTCAAACAAACATTAATGGAAAAAGTGTTACATTAAGCTTCACTAACTGCAACAATTTCAATATAAATTTTAATTAGTAAAGATTTCGTTTTTTATTTTCCTCGTAGGTGTAGTATAAAGCACTATGTATCACTCGAGAGAAAGTGCGATTCCCGATCTCGGGTGTTTCAAACGACCCCCTCGACAGTAATCGGTCACTTTCTCCTCTCGGTGAACAATGTACTATTAAACACCCCGGCACTGCTGGTGCTGACATTATTTTATGCGGCCGCCACACTATGCTCCTTGCGCTGCTCATCGCTATGCTCCTCGCGCTGCCCACACACTGCTCTACTCGCGCAATTAATCGCGCAAATAATCGTGACGCTCCTCACTTGTCATTTGTCTTTGTTGGACAAGGGATGATGAAACTGTGGCAGCGTGCGCGCAATGCTTTTTTAATATAGCTAATTATATCAATGTCTTTTATAGAAATATACATCGTCGTCGTCGTCCTCGCCAACGGAGATGGTGGATCACATCACTGCGACCGCGTGATTATGTGGCCAGCCACTCGCGCTCGTATTGCCGGTCCTTTGACTTGCGTACAAAAACCGACAAAATAGGAAGCGATAGGCACGACGAGTAATGTTGCCACACTTTCTCTGCCTGCTTTCCTCGCTACTTCCCATGCCACTCGTCGAGTGTGTGGCGGCCGCATTACAATAAAGACACGTCGTGCACTCGCGTGAGGTTAAGCCACAGAATAAATAAGTGTTAAGCGGACGACCAAAGCGTAGGAAAAGAAAGCTAGCGGATACAGAGAGCACGTTGCGCCGCATTAGGACCGCGGTGTCAGGTTAGCGTAGTTTCGGCCCGTAAGCTCTTTTTGGAAACGCGTCTATGCGCGCCTATTACCACAAGTGCACGAGCTTTGACGCGCTTATCAGCTCGTATAAGCCAGACGCCTTCCTGCGAGTCCTATCACACCGCGCGAACACGCCGGAATAAGTGCGCGTACGTGCGTTCGGTTTTTTGAAGCGCAAAATATAGTACACATGTAACCGCATATATACTTATAAGCCGATACGAGCATACATGCGCAAAAAGAACACAGTAATCTGAAACTGCCCTTAGTTATAGGGAGCTAGCAGATGTAGAGAGAAAGTTAGGTAATAAATAAATGAAAGTCATGTTAGACCTGCAGTAGCCCACAGACGATGGGTACCCGGGCACTAAATATTTCCTCTACTCGCAGTTTAAACTAAACTTTGGAGCCGATTTTCAACATTGTGGCCTATGGAAAATAATATAGTTTAAAAGTTTCCAGTAGTACCTAGTAGTTTCTTGAGCTAATAAAGTATAGTTACCCTACTAACTTCATTAGCTCAAGAAAGATAAACAGAATACCCATTTCGACAAATGGTATGTTTTTTTATAATTCAATTATTGTTGTAGGATTCGTACCCCAATTTATTGCCGAACTGAATGAACAAATATTTAATAAATCAACGAACTATTCAAATGACTGAATCAGCTGGTTATACACTGCTAAAATGGTTGAAAATAAGTTTCCTAAACATTAGATACCTACCACGACGAATGGTTAAAACAAATATTGCAAAAAAAATATTAGACCATTATTTATTATATTAATTTAATGTTCAAAAGCTCAACAGCAAACCAGCATTGTGCTATGCTGTGGCCTGACAGGGTTCATGTAAAAACAACCCGACAGTAATATTGGAAAATGTGTGATATGCATGAGAGCAAATAAATAAAATAAAAATATAATATATGCTGCGTGGTTTTAAAAAAGATCGGAGGGATGTGCAATCGTTCATCCCGCACTGGGGCTGAGAACATATTACGGACTTACCTTAAACTTACGGAGATCCCCAACAGCCGTAACATTATGGACTGTGATTACACTGTTGGGGTCGGTTTCCAGTCTATCAGTATGCAGCTGACTGAACACCAGTAATTTACACGGAGCGACAGCCTATCTGCCCTCCACAACGCAGTTAGTACTGGATAATACGATACCCGTTGGTAAAAATGGTGGCCAGTCATTCGGGCCACTGATAACCTGTAACGACTGACAAAGATCTACAAATTACAGTCGGGACCTACCGTTCCGAAGCACGGAGGAAACTCAGTATGTGGGTAATGGATCCATCCACGGGCCGACTGTTTGGGATTGGAGTCTCTTCAATGAAATCAGTGGATTGTATGATATTAGTTGGCTAATATTGTTAGTTGGTTAGGCTGTTATTATTTAGCCACGAGCTCCTTAGTACGAACGACGACCAATCAAGCTATACAAAACCAGTTCATGCAGATCTCTCATTGTACGAGAAGTCTATACAAAGCCAGACCATGTTATACTGCTATAGCTTGATGTGTCGCCGTGTGTACCAGACTACTAAACTGTTTAATTTCTCAACTGACTTATAAAGACATGAAACCTCCTGAAAAGGTCAGGTCTATCTTAATCAGACCCTAAGCTAATATTGAATTTCTAAGAACTGCCTCACTAGAGAGGATCGAGTGAGTAAATTGTATGGTTCCAATTAACAAACACTTAAGGCGATTACAGGAGCTAAATTAGCAACTCTATTTGTGGTGGTTCAAACTTCGTTTGAAATACTGTTAGAATAAGGTTCTAATCAGCTTGCACTACATAGTGGTGCGGTGCAGTGGTACTGCGGGCCGAATAGTGCAAAATGAGTGGTTTTTTACAAAAAATCTATTGATTGGACAAAAAAGTAAAACACTATGATGCTAATATGTTGCTTGTAGAATTATTTGCCAAAAAATCAGAATGATCGCATGTATTTTAGTATGGTTTTTACTCGATAAAATATTTTTTTAGAGATATGTAATTCGTGATTTATTTCTATCGAATAAAGTAAGTTGTATTATGTTTTCAAAACACTATCGTACTAGCATAAGTATATCCTGAAGAATATCGTATATGTTTCTGGCTTTGTTTATTGCAATGAATCATATTATTTTTTGCATTATAAAACTCGCGTTTAACTCATGTAGTCGCCTTAAGGCTTCAGACTTCTGTTTCTACAAATCGGAATATCTAACTATTCTGACTTAGAAGGCATTCACTACGGGTTACATCACACTGTGGTTTTACAAGCAGACGTTTGTATAATCGCAATTGCAAGAACTAAGGGACCTTTACTGAAACAGTTTTCTAAAATTACTGATGTATGAGTAGTGTTTCTGTAAGCAGCTAGCATGGCACGCGTGTGTGTATTGCGGCTAGCGCTTTTACGAGCGTATAAACGCGTCAACGCGCGAACGAGTTGACCGCACGGCAAAAGGCAACCGTATACGTGCGTATACCAGTTACGTGCCAAAAATACGCCAATCTGAAACCGACAGAGTTTCCATAATACACCGCGACGACGGGACAGTATGCACGTGAAGCAAACAATTGACGATCGCGCGTACCGCTGAACGTAAGTCGCACAGAACAAAAAAAGTTCTGTGGTAAGTCGCTTCGCTCGAGTCGCCGTGAACCCTAGTCAAATGTTTTGCCCCATCAGCACATATTCTAAGAGCGCACACGTTTGAAAAGTAATACAGATGTCACCCAGTCTAGCTAAGACTGGGTGACATCTTTAAGTATTTGAGTTCATTGCCTGTTTAGAATTTCTGAACCAAAGCAACCAAAGTTAGATCCTCGCTTATATCAACAACTTGTGATAACGGTTTAAGTGTTATTGGGTTTGGATTCTTAGTAAGTACCTAACTTGGAGGCTGGTTTTGTGTTAGGTTAGTGACACCTCCCTCCATATGGACTCAAATATATTATACCTGTAAACGACAACGTGTGTGCAATACTACTTCAAGGAATATATTATGGTGTTTCTGTACACTAATCGAAATCTTAAATTGATTCACTTTCACTAAACGAAATTGTGAGCAGAAAAAATGTATTTTTGAAAATTCATCCTCTAAATGGTTATGCAGATATCAAACATAAGATGTAAGTTTGTCGGAAGTTCATCATTCCGGTTGATGAAAAATCCCACAGAGGATGATCGAGACATCAAGACTTGTGCAAAATATAAAGCGAAAATTCTTGAAGTTGGAATGAATTATGAGCATCACCAAGGCGGAGAGGACGAAGCAGCTCTTGTTGTAGGAAGGGTCATAAGGAAATCTAAATAACCAACCTAACTGAAGAGGCTTTGAACCCTCTGGAGCCTTAGTTCCTTATGTTCTCTCTAAAAAAAACTGAACTCTTACAAATCCGTTTTTAGGGTTCCGTACCTCAAAAGGTAAAAAAAGAACCCTTAATAAGACCACTCTCTTGTCCGTCTATCTGTCTATCTGTCCGTGTGTCACCACCGATTTTCTTAGAAAGAGAAAATCGGTGGCCCTAGCAAGTTGAAATTTATACCAAATACTGAGGTCTATAGTCCCTATTAGGTGTATAAAAGTCAAGGTCCTGAGACAACACGGTAAACAGATATGGGCAAATTTAGATTTTCGCGAAATCTTGTAAGTACCAAAATTTACCTTTTTCAACTTTTTTTATTTTCCGGAATTTTCCCTTTTCTGTAAGACATCATCCACCGAGCGATTAATTACTCTTTATTTTTCTCACCTATTCAAATTAATTTAACCGTTTCTTTTCCTTGTTACAATCTTATTATACAGTCCACTATTAATATCAAGTCACCGCGTTTTAATCCTCTCAAAACCCTGAGGATAGCACCTATTCCTGTCTACCTTGGCTTTAACCAAAATTGACAATTCTAGGTTAACCGGAAGTACCCTATAGGTTTTGAATCGAAAACCTTTTAATGGTAGTTCCCGTTGACCTAGAATCACAAAATATGGTAAAAAGCAAGGTCTTACAGCACATGTAAAGGAAAAAATATGAAAACCGTAAATGGGTAGTTTATTAACAAAATACCAGACTGACAACCAGTCTTACCAAAGTGGTATCGTATTACCCAGTATGAGCCGGGTTGTAGAGTCGGTCAGATACTGGTCGCTCCATGTAAAATACTGGTATTCAGCTGCATCCGGTTAGACTGGAAGCCGACCCCAACATAGTTGGGAAAAGGCTAGGCAGATGATGAATAACAAAATTCCTACAAGTTTGTACGGAACCCTCGGTGCGCGAGTCCAACTCGCACTTGGCCGGTTTTTCATTAGTTTTGTCATCCCTTGGCATGAATGTTTGTTTTAGAGACCTCTAAGTGGGTAAGGCACCATGAAAAATTTATCATAGCTAAACTTTTTGCACCCGAGGTGTAACGAACTGTGCACAACCCACTTCCTAATTCATGTCACGAAGAATATTTCTCATATCGTTAAGTAGGAAATAAGTGTAACCGAAGGAGGGGAACACTTACCAAAATATATGGATACACGTACGTAGTACATTATATTATAACTCAATGGGATACACTTATGATCCGAGTGGATAACTTGGAAGTCGGATTTTTTTAATTTCCGCTTAACGGGACATTTGCATATCCCGTAAAGCGGAAATTTAAACGCTTTCCACACGCTATTTTCATTTCAATTTTAAAACAAAACTGGATTTTTCGTTTAAAAAATGCGTAAGATTTGACTTGTCAAATGTCAGAAATTCCGAACTGTGGGAGTCGACCACAAGTTGACTTCCACGTTAGTCTGTGTAGGTTTATTTGTTACTAACTTTTGCCTGCCGCTTCGCCCATAAGTTCGGAACATAAGTTCCCATAAGTTTCCGAGCATAAGTTCGGAAATTATCCTATGGGAACGTTTTAAATATAGCTTATGACACTCGGGGTAAATGTAGGTTCCCATTAGTTAAAGAATTTTCCGAATCGGATTAGCAGTTCCAAAGAATAACCCCTACATAATTATACAAACTTACAAACAAATATCTACATCTTTATAATATTAGTATAGAAGGTCTATCTATTCATACACGTGAAAAAAATACAGCTTTTCCCTACAATATATGTATAACTCGTCAAAATGTATGGAACAGCTGATTTTTTTTTGCGATTCAGGGTTTGGTCCCATAGCAAAAGTTGTTCAAAATGATGAGTACTCTTAAGAGATTTCGTGTACGAATAGATACACCTTATAGATTTTTCCGTATCTAAATCCTCAATAACCACCCGGAATAATGGAATTGTGCTCAATAAGACAAGTTTGCTTTCCTTTCAACATTGAACAGCCCTAGTGTTTTCTTCTTGGAAGTTGTAGTAACGTTATGATCACTACATTTTCTATCATTTTCTAAAGAAACCAAAGAAGGAAATATGAGAATGTTTTCCAACAAAGATTCACTCATTCTCTGAGGGAAATGTTTGTTATTACTATTAGTTATGAGATGGCTTGGCTCCTTCTGAGAACGCTCCAATGGCGTCTCCTCAGAGATGTATATCGTCATTGCGTTTGATAAGTAAATAGGCTGGTTGTTGGTGGTTAATAAAAAAAATTGTTAAACTGCTATCTTCAAATACATACATTTCATACAAAATACACGGAATTTTTCACAAAAAATGTAACGTTTACATTGTAGGTATATTTTACGTTTTTAAACCCAAGATACCGTGAAAAAAGCCTGAAGCTTTCATACAGATTTTATTTTCTGAAAACTATTAGGTAATCTTTAGTTCATATAATAACAAAAAATGTTTATTTCATTTTTAAGAGCTGTCACATAGATAGTGTACGTGTACGTAGATTTTTTTAAATGTCGATGCGACGTACCTACTACCGAAATGATAACTAGCATTATTTCCAACTAAACAGGCAGGGAAATTATCTATCCGCGTGCGTTTCTTCTAAACTCGTTCAGCCGTTAAGGTGTGACAATATGACAAAAAGACAGACAGACAGACCGACATACAGACAGAGATGCTCTCATTTCAGTCGTATTATTATGGAGCACGAAGGTATGAAGTATCGATCAAAATGGCTAACTTAGAGTAACAGCAACGAACAGACAAATATTTTTTTTGCTCAGATATTTCGAACAGGCGTCCAAATTTAATAATAATAAAATGTTTTGAAATTTTTTTTTTTAATAGGAAAGAGTCATACGTCGTTTTAACATGACCTTGTTAGACTGAAGTTTGAATGTGTTGAATTAGGTAGGTAATTAACTTGAAAGTTGTAACAAGTTAACGTAGTTTAAGTTAAGATGTTTGGGTTAGGTACCCAAAGATCGACAAAGATTGTTTGTTAACTTGTACTCGTAGTGATTTATAAAGAGTATGAAAGTAGATCCCAAATCATTACATTTTTAGGATTCCGTTGTCAAATGGCAAAAAACGGAACCCTTAAAGATTCGTCCTGTCCGTCTATCAATATGTCACAACCATTTTAGGCACTTCGAGACCTTGCCAAGGTTGCGGGACTGTTCGAAAGGGATACCGTGGCCCCGGAACACAAAGGGCGATGAAGGAACATGGATGGGTTTTAGTCAGTACAAGTCTGATAATCCTTCCTACTTCGCCGCAGCTCTTGAAAAAGAATATCAATAAGGGCCCTGAATGTGACGGTATACCCCCAGTATTTTGGAAGTATTGTGCAAAATCTTTGGCACCTCCAATTAGTACTATTTTCAATATTTCTTTAAAAGAAGGCACCTTCCCAAATGAATGGAAAAAAGCTCTCATTGTTCCAATTCATAAAAAAGGTTCGCGGACAATGATAGGAAATTATAGGGGTATTTCTATACTAAACACAATTGGTAAAGTATTTAAAAAACTGGTATACAACGCTATCTATCCATATATTCTCAGAGGAATCTCTAGTAAGCAACACGGTTTTTTAAAAAAACGATCGACTGTCTCTAATTTAGCCAGTTTCTCTAACTTCGTTCTAGAGAATACAGATAACGGGGGGCAGGTTGACGTGATCTACACAGATTTCGAAAAGCTTTTGATCGTGTGGATCACGTCATCTTGCTCAGAAAGCTGTACAGACTGGGTATACGCGGGGATCTCTTACGATGGGTACAGTCATATTTATTTAAACGCTCACAAGCTGTCGTTTTAGGAGGTTACCGTTCCAACTTTATTGAAATCCCCAGTGGTGTTCCCCAGGGATCTCATTTGGGACCTCTTTTTTACAAAGCATATCTGTTTGACATCGCTGATTCTTTTGAACACTCTGATCACTTAATGTACGCTGATGACAAAAAAGTATTTTATAAAATAACATCACTCGATGATTGCAAGGCCCTTCAAGCGGAACTTTATAACTTAAATAATTATTACGCAAAAAAACAAGATCACTGTAAACGTTGCAAAGTGTCAATGTATCAGTTACACACGTAAGAGGAACCCGATTGTTTACTCATATAATTTTAATGGAATTGGCATAAATAAAGTCCACATGGTTAGGGATTTAGGAGTAATGTTTGACAGTAAATTAATGTTTTCAGATCATAAAGACCTTATTAGCACAAAAGCTTATAAGAACCTAGGATTTGTTCTTAGGTCATGTAAGGTGTTTAAAAATATTGGAGCTCTTAAATCAGTATATTTTGCCTACGTCCGTAGCGTTTTAGAATATGCGTGCCAAATCTGGTCCCCACAATACATAATTTATAAGAACCAAATAGAAAGAATCCAAAGAAAATTTATTAACCATCTTAATTATCGCCTCCGTAAACCTCCAATGTCTTACGAAGATAGCTGTCGAACCTATGGTCTGCTAACACTCGAAGAAAGGCGTAAAGTGATGGACATGTGTTTGCTCTATGACACTCTCAATGGACGCCTTGATTGCCCGGAGTTGGTAGCACAGATAACTTTTAACACTCCCCTACGGCGCACTCGTCACACGCCAATGTTGCGCGTTCCTAGGCACTCCACTAACTATGCTAAGAACTGTGTACTGACTCGCATTGCTCGAATTCATAACATGGAATTCTCGGAAGTTGATTTATTTAACTATAGTAAACCGACGTTCAAAAAACGAATAATAAACATTATAAACGGAGATAAATGACAGGCAACCAATCTTCTTCTTTCAACCTTTTTGATTTAAATTTTTCAAAATTGTCATCTAAATCTAAATTTAACTTGAAACTTATTTTGTATAGTTTTGTAATTTTATTTTAGGAAATATCCGTTCGCATGTGTTATAATAATCCCAGTTATACAGGGAAACTGTAATTGGCCATATTATCTACAACAAGCTTATTTAGTAAAATTTTATGTATTCGCTGTTGGTTACCTAAATAAATAAAAAAATAAATCAAAGTTCCTCAAATACTTTCATAAGTCAATGGTTGATGAGACATTTGCTTCTAAAGCTGTTAAAATTACGTTTCTTCTTCATCTAATTTTTAAAGTAAGAGGACGAAAAATGTTGCTTTGTAGAACATAAAACGAATTTTCAGCGAAAATTGGTCTAAATAAGATTTGATACCTATTAATTTTATTTATTTATATTTTAATTTGTTTTATTTATTAAGTTTTTGAGATAAATGGGACTGTTTCGTGGAACTGCAGCAGTAACTTTGTTTTTCATTAACTTAGTCTGAATAACAATTTATTTTCGCTGGTATGTGTAAACTGACAAAAATATAAAATAATATATAACTAAAACCGGCCAAGAGCGAGTCGGACTCGCGCACCGAGGGTTCCGTACAAACTTTTTAAAGGACAAACTTAACTTTGCTGTTCGATCCCGTGAAACGGCTATTTAACCAACCGCAAATAATAAGTTTGTAATAGTAAAATCGCTTTTTAGGGTTCCGTAGTCAACTAGGAACCCTTATAGTTTCGCCATGTCTGTCCGTCCGTCCTCGCTTAATCTCTGTGACCGTTAGCACTAGAAAGCTGAAATTTGGTACCAATATGTATATCAATCACGCCGACAAAGTGGTAGAATAAAAATTGGAAAAAAATGTTTTATTAGGGTAGCCCCCCTATATGTAAAGTGGGAAGTGATTTTTTTTTTAATTTCAACCCTAACGTGTGATATATTGTTGGAAAGGTATTTAAAAATGAATAGCGGTTTTCTAAAAATCATTTTTTGATAATGTCAATCATTTCGGAAATAATCGCTCCAAAAGTAAAAAACAATGTGTCCCCCCCCTCTAACTTTTCAACCATAAGTTTAGAAAATATGAAAAAAATCTGAAAAGTAGAACTTTATAAGGACATTCTAGGAAAATTATTTTTAACTTGATGGAAACAACAGTTTTTGTACAAAAAAGACAAAAAGTTGTACAAAATAATTTCTGGACTAAGTTTGTAGTATATTCGTTTAAACAAGCATTTTTACATAATGGATACCCACCTTTAAACTCATCAGTGGGAACACTTATTGTGACGGACGGGAAACTACGGAACCCTACACTGAGCGTGGCCCGACACGCTCTTGGCCGGTTTTTTTATTAATAATTATTATTAAACTACCTATTTACGGTTTTCAGATTTTTCCCTTTACATGTGTTGTAAGACATTGCTTCTCGCCCATGATTCTAGGTCAACGGGAACTACTATTTAGGTTGACAACCCAAAACCTATAGAGTACTTCCGATTGACCTAGAACTGTCAATTTTGGATAAAAGCAAAGTCTTACAGCACAAGTAAATAAACTACAAGTTTTCGCAAAAATTCTAAATTTTCCCAAATCTTTTTATCATGTTGACTCAGGACCTTGATTTGATAGGGACTATAGACCTCAGTATCGGGTATAAATTTCAACTTGCTAGGTCCACCCATCATCATCATTTGCCTAGCCTTTTCCCAACTATGTTGTGCTCGGCTTCCAGTCTAACCGGATGCAGCTGAATACCAGTATTTTACATGGAGCGATTGCCTATCTGACCTCCACAACCCAGTTAGTACTGGGTAATACGATAGCCCTTGGTAAGACTAGTTGTCAGACTTTTTGGGCCGCTGACTACCTAGAACGACTGTCAAAGATCTTCAATTGACAGCCGGGATCAACTGCTTAACGTGCTTTCCGAGGCACGTAGGAAACTTGGTATGTAATTGGTGGTCACCCATCCATAGACCAACCTAGGCAAGCACGGCTTAACCTGAAGGTCGACCCGAGCGGCTGTTATTATTTAGCCACGAACTCCTCTGCTAGGTCCACCCGTTCCTGAGAAAATCGGTGGTGACAGACGGACGACAGATGGACAAGAAAGTGATCTTCTAAGGGTTCCTTTTTTACCTTTTGAGGTACGGAACCCTAAAAATATATAAAAAATATATAAATATAACTTTTATATTATTATGCTTTGTGCGGGAGTCCGACTAACACTTGGCCGGTTTTGAAATACATACCTATTACTTATGTATAGTAGACACACGAGACACACTAACCCTTATCTACACGTGCCCAGCTGTGATAACTTCAACCTACATTTTCATAAGGTACCCTTTATTTTCCCACAAACAGGTCAAAAAAGAACACAAGCTGATACCCGCGTGGATGTCGGTTTCAACCAAAAGTAATCATGAAATTTTGAACCCGTTCCCGCAATCCTCCAACAAATATCATTGTATTTTGCCTATGTATACAAAAACTTGACAAATTAAATACTAAAACCTTCCTCGAGAACCACTCTATTTATATCCATTGGTGAAAACATTTTGATGAAATATACTAACTAAGTACCTAGGTTATTTAAGTAAAAACGTTGTTTGCACAGAGATTTTTTTTATTTCAAATTGAATGACACAATTCATTATTAAAAACACATGTTCCAATATCAATTTGAGATGTTGTCTCAACTAAAAAGTGTCCACAAAACAGCATGAAAATCGGTGCAGTAGTTTTTGAGTTTATCGCGAACAGACAGACAGCTAGACGCGGCGGAGGACTTTGTTTTATAAAATGTAGTGATGGTCTACCGTCTACCTACCTACTCATTATCTGCCTAGCCTTTTCCCAACTAAGTTGGGGTCGGTCTAACCTGTCTATGTCTAGGGATGCAGCTGAATACCAGTATATTACAAGGAGCGACTGACTATCTGACCTCCACAACTCAGTTAGTACTAGGTAATAAGATACCCCTTGGTGAGACAGGCGCGGATACAGGATTTCCTTTAAGGGGGGGCAATTTTTGGAAAATTCATTATAAAAAATTATATACTTTTGATATAAAATGGGCGTTTAATATGCTTCGATCATGCAAGATACGGATACAAGGGGGCCGCCAGCTTTTGGGCCAGCGGGGAGGGGGGGGGGGGGAGCGTAGCGAGAAAATCTTACGACACCTTGCCTTGGACAGGTTATAATGATTTCGAACGTTTATGTACGAATTCCTTGGTCGAATTTTAAAGTAGTTTGTAGAGCGAGCGAAGCGAGCTCGAAAATTTTAACACTTTTCCTACCGACCTACTGGAGTTACCTGGGCTTCTTATAGACAAAGTTAGACTCATGAAAAACTACGCTTCAAGAGCGAGCGTAGCGAGCTTGAATTTTTTACAACATTGCCTGTGATTCCATTTTACGCTACAATTTATTACGTACAATAGCATTCTATGGCATCAGGCAGGAAAAGCTATAACTATTAAAAAATTTCAGCTGCCTCCTCCTGGCGACGCCCATGACAAGATATATAACTAGAATATTTAGTTTCAATTCCGTCAAATTAGTTCAAGCTTGGCAAATGACGTATTTGGTCCGGTTCAGGGGGGGGCAATTGCACCCATTGCCCCCCCCCTGTATCCGCGCCTGTGGTGAGTCTGGTTGTCAGACTTTCGGGCTACTGACTGTAACGACTGTCAACGATTTACAAATGACAGCCGGGACCTACGGCTTAACGTGCTTTCCGAAATACGGAGGAAACTCGGTATGTAGGTAATGGGCGGTCACCCATCCACGGATCAACCTAGGCGCGGCTTAACCATAGGGCGACGCATTGTTCTAAAACCGGGCACGCGCGACCCAGGACTGAGCGGGGGACTGAGCGTCTGAGCGGGGCGAGGATTGTTAGCTTATAAAGGACGTAAACGACAAAATATTTTTTTAGTTGGAAACGATAATTTAAGAAATTCCTTCTACAATTTTAAAGAGTATGTATGACTCATCTACGGAGAAAGTTAAGAGGCGTAGCTCTTCGGTACCCACAATTACAGACACAATTAAAATAACAATGCACCGTACCCGATCGGGTACGGCTGGGGACATATAGTACATCAGTCCTGTTTGCCCATAACATGTGAATCTCTTTTTTTTTAAAGAGGTATGTTTGATATTTTTTCTCTGTTTCAATAGTTACCTACATAGTCATGTATTGAAAACTAACAAAATAAGGTTTTTATCATGAATTATCAGGTCACCAACTGATATTTTCATTCGTTTTGTAATTACTGACAAAACTTGAGATCTTTGACTCCAAAATTTCCAGTGCGTCCTCTTAAAATCGACCCGAGCTCCTCTACCTACCCACCGTAATTAAATATTAATTTACGCCAGAAGCAATCAAATTCATTAATCATCACAATTTGAGCGGAGTTCTCAGTGAACCGTGACCTGCTGGTCGAGCATTTCTTCCCTGAGGACAATAAATTAATCCCGAAGCCTCTTGTGAAAGTTCTGAGATTTATATTTTCTGAATCATCTTCAAACTTAATTAACCACTCTATAATAGTATTTCTAGTTGGTTTATTGTTTTATTGACGAAAGCCAGAAAAAATTAATCCCGAAGCCTCTTGTGAAAGTTCTGAGATTTATATTTTCTGAATCATCTTCAAACTTAATTAACCACTCTATTATAGTATTTCTAGTTGGTTTATTGTTTTATTGACGAAAGCCAGAAAAAATTAATCCCGAAGCCTCTTGTGAAAGTTCTGAGATTTATATTTTCTGAATCATCTTCAAACTTAATTAACCACTCTATAATAGTATTTCTAGTTGGTTTATTGTTTTATTGACGAAAGCCAGAAAAAATTAATCCCGAAGCCTCTTGTGAAAGTTCTGAGATTTATATTTTCTGAATCATCTTCAAACTTAATTAACCACTCTATAATAGTATTTCTAGTTGGTTTATTGTTTTATTGACGAAAGCCAGAAAAAATTAATCCCGAAGCCTCTTGTGAAAGTTCTGAGATTTATATTTTCTGAATCATCTTCAAACTTAATTAACCACTCTATTATAGTATTTCTAGTTGGTTTATTGTTTTATTGACGAAAGCCAGAAAAAATTAATCCCGAAGCCTCTTGTGAAAGTTCTGAGATTTATATTTTCTGAATCATCTTCAAACTTAATTAACCACTCTATTATAGTATTTCTAGTTGGTTTATTGTTTTATTGACGAAAGCCAGAAAAAAACAACTGCGAGTCGGAACACGTACGGTGAAGGGGTAGTCGTGTAAAATGATTATAATATATAATATTATCCCGAGAATAAACTTATTATTTTTGAGGGGATTTATTCATGGGGGTACCTTCCCTCTGCAACGAGTAGAGAGTTATGTGAGAGTCTAACCGACTAAAAACCGCTGTTCTTACTACTAACATCTGTTGGGGGCCCCGAACAGTCCACACACCACACAGTAATGACAAGCGGGTGTCCGCTCCCGATCTATGCGACGAAGCATTTAAGTGTCCCGTAAGCATCGACCCAAAGAAAAAAGAAACTAGAAGCCGAGGGTGCCATGCCATATTTTACTTAGTACCTACTTAGTCTTAGGGTCTACAAAATATTTTGGTGAGCATTTAAATTGTACCCTTTGCGAATTGGACATTTTGCGAATTGGACATTTTTCGGATTGGACATTTTGCGAATTGGACATTTTCCGAAATGGACATTGGGAAAAAAAAGTCCCACTAGTTCTACCGTAGAACTGTTTAGTAGAACGCCCTGCCACACTATTTCATCAAACCCCGAAATACGGAACTCTAAAAACTCATAAGTGTACATGAGACGAACTATTTAGATCTCAATGGAATCTCATTTTATCTCATTGAGCTCGAGCAAGAATTCAAATAAATATGTACCTATTATTTATTAAACGGTTTTAGGTACTATCGAGGACACTCCCGCCTGACCACCACTAAGCATATTTTTGCTTGCACTCGCAACATAGAAACGCTCTCTAGCCCTGCCCCGTTGACCTTGTATAGAAATAATTAATGAAAAGATACCGAATCGGCCGAGCGCACTGACGAAGCACGCCAAACGAGAGTTATTGTTATTTTGCGCGCCAAAGTTGAGGCTTTCCTAATAGGCCCAAACTTTAAGGGGGCGTGGCTCGGCGCCTCCGCATGTTTTAAGCGAAAAAAAATTAAAATGGTCAGGCGGAAAAGACCCCGACTGTACAGGCTCACTGAAGTTTAAGTTAGTTTTGTGTATTTTGAGTTAGTAATTGGAATTGTGAAATGAAATTCCCGAAGGGGTATGTAGAGGTGTACCTAATAGTACACACACAAGTAATGTTTAAAAGTCCCATATAATCGGGCTCAAACCTATTGCCATCAACCGGGCACAAATCTGACTCCGTGGCGGCTAATGCGAAATTCACCTGGTAGGTAGTACACCCACAGTTCGCAAGTAATGTTTAAGTCCCATATAATCGGGCTCAAACCTATTGCCATCAACCGGGCACAAATCTGACTCCGTGGCGGCTAATGCGAAATTCACCTGGTAGGTAGTACACCCACAGTTCGCAAGTAATGTTTAAGTCCCATATAATCGGGCTCAAACCTATTGCCATCAACCGGGCACAAATCTGACTCCGTGGCGGCTAATGCGAAATTCACCTGGTAGGTAGTACACCCACAGTTCGCAAGTAATGTTTAAGTCCCATATAATCGGGCTCAAACCTATTGCCATCAACCGGGCACAAATCTGACTCCGTGGCGGCTAATGCGAAATTCACCTGGTAGGTAGTACACCCACAGTTCGCAAGTAATGTTTAAGTCCCATATAATCGGGCTCAAACCTATTGCCATCAACTGGGCACAAATCTGACTCCGTGGCGGCTAATGAGAAATTCCTGACTGAAAAACCCGATAACACTTTGCCCTACCTAGAAATCAAACTCGGAAGCTCGCGACCACTAGACCCAGGAGGTTTACTATAATTGGAATTATAGTAAGCCTTCGTTGGGTCGACTGATCCCGCGGGATCCGCCTGTATGGGATCAGTTTACTAAAGAGCCGTATTAACAAGGTAGGTGCCTAAAGCCGATAGGAATAAACTACAATTATTACAATGGAACAGCAAAAGTAGAAATAATCTCGAAAAGATCATTTTAGGAAAGTTTATTAATACACCAGGATTCTACCCACTTCACAGTATCTACCTTTGGCAAAAAATATATTTAAAAAGTAATTTGATCTAAATATAAGTACGTATCTTTATGAAGCTTTACAATCCTCAGGATCATGAAAACTCTTGAACTTTTATTGATGTTATAAATAAATCCTTATCCAAAACTAACACGTTGATAAAATTAAAGGTTATTATTTTTTTTTCTTATAGAAATAGTGTTTAAAAATAGTCGCGTGCCTTGGTAGGCCAATTCGGTTAGATATAAACTAATAAAAAGAGTTTAAAGAGTTAAAATTAAAAGGCTGCTTTTATTACAACGTGATTACACACGAAAACACACTGGTGCGAGCACTGACTACCAGCACTAGCTTCCAGCACTGGCTTCCAGCACTGGCTTCCAGCACTGGCTTCCAGCACTGTCTTCCAGCACTGGCTTCCAGCACTGTCTTCCAGCACTGGCTTCCAGCACTGGCTTCCAACACTGGCGTGAACAATGTGTGAATTTTAGTGCAATGAATCTCCCTGCGAGTACATGTTTACTAGATAGACACCCATCAGAGACCATTCGGGTTTCATATGATGAATGATCGCAGGGCGTGTACGCCAATAGGCACAATAAATCAACTGTCACGCGTATCAATGAAATTGCTACACAACCATACCACTACCAACACAAGACGCAGTATGCGTTTACTTAATGAATACATCTTCGTAGAATAACATTATTTTGGTTAAATGTTTTCATCGGTTATGGGTTATGGATCATTGAAATAATGATACATATAGGTAGGTACCTACCAAGGTAGTAATTACTAACCCAGGTAGTAAGCAATAGCCAGGCAAAATCCAAGAAATAGCCAGCCATGCGCGTCCGATGATAGATAAATAAGAGATTTGGACAGTAAGCTCAGCATTACGTTAATTCCCCGGGGGTTGTCAGAGGCGATTAATTAGTAGGCTCATTTAACAAACATAAGTAATACGGAAATAAATCCATTACATCTTTTAGCAACAATGCCAATTATATCTAACCCGCGGCTTCGCCCGCCCTCAAATTATATACTGAAACCTTCCTATGGAATCTATCTATTAAAAAAACCACATCAAAATCCGTTAAGTAGTTTTAAACTAACTGTAACTGGACATTTTCTCAGGAACGGGTAGACCTAGCAAGTTCAAATGTATACCACATACTGAGGTCTATAGTCCCTATTAGGTGTATAAAAATCAAGTTCCTGAGTCAGCACGATAAAAAGATATGGGCAAATTTAGATTTTTGCGAAAATTTGTATACTTACCAAAATTTACCTTAATTTTTAACTTTTTTATTTTTCGGAATTTTCCCTTTACGTGTGCTGTAAGACCTTGCTTTTAACCAAAATGGTCAATTCTAGGTCAACTGGAAGTACCTGGTTTTGGGTCGAAAACCTATATTGTAGTTCCAATCACAAAATTTGGCGAGAAGCAATGTCTTACAGCACATGTAAAGGGAAAAATCTGAAAACCGTAAATAATTATGTAGTTTAATAACAAAAAAGCGATTTTACGAAAAAAGAAACTAGAAGCCGAGGGTGCCATGCCATATTTTACTTAGTACCTACTTAGTCTTAGGGTCTAAAAATTATTTTGGTGAGCATTTAAATTGTACCCTTTGCGAATTGGACATTTTGCGAATTGGAAATTTTTCGGACTGGACATTTTGCGAATTGGACATTTTCCGAAATGGACATTGGGAAAAAAAAGTCCCACTAGTACTACCGTAGAACTGTTTAGTAGAACGCCCTGCCACACTATTTCATCAAACCCCGAAATACGGAACTCTAAAAACTCATAAGTGTACATGAGACGAACTATTTAGATCTCAATGGAATCTCATTTTATCTCATTGAGCTCGAGCAAGAATTCAAATAAATATGTACCTATTATTTATTAAACGGTTTTAGGTACTATCGAGGACACTCCCGCCTGACCACCACTAAGCATATTTTTGCTTGCACTCGCAACATAGAAACGCTCTCTAGCCCTGCCCCGTTGACCTTGTATAGAAATAATTAATGAAAAGATACCGAATCGGCCGAGCGCACTGACGAAGCACGCCAAACGAGAGTTATTGTTATTTTGCGCGCCAAAGTTGAGGCTTTCCTAATAGGCCCAAACTTTAAGGGGGCGTGGCTCGGCGCCTCCGCATGTTTTAAGCGAAAAAAAATTAAAATGGTCAGGCGGAAAAGACCCCGACTGTACAGGCTCACTGAAGTTTAAGTTAGTTTTGTGTATTTTGAGTTAGTAATTGGAATTGTGAAATGAAATTCCCGAAGGGGTATGTAGAGGTGTACCTAATAGTACACACACAAGTAATGTTTAAAAGTCCCATATAATCGGGCTCAAACCTATTGCCATCAACCGGGCACAAATCTGACTCCGTGGCGGCTAATGCGAAATTCACCTGGTAGGTAGTACACCCACAGTTCGCAAGTAATGTTTAAGTCCCATATAATCGGGCTCAAACCTATTGCCATCAACCGGGCACAAATCTGACTCCGTGGCGGCTAATGCGAAATTCACCTGGTAGGTAGTACACCCACAGTTCGCAAGTAATGTTTAAGTCCCATATAATCGGGCTCAAACCTATTGCCATCAACCGGGCACAAATCTGACTCCGTGGCGGCTAATGCGAAATTCACCTGGTAGGTAGTACACCCACAGTTCGCAAGTAATGTTTAAGTCCCATATAATCGGGCTCAAACCTATTGCCATCAACTGGGCACAAATCTGACTCCGTGGCGGCTAATGAGAAATTCCTGACTGAAAAACCCGATAACACTTTGCCCTACCTAGAAATCAAACTCGGAAGCTCGCGACCACTAGACCCAGGAGGTTTACTATAATTGGAATTATAGTAAGCCTTCGTTGGGTCGACTGATCCCGCGGGATCCGCCTGTATGGGATCAGTTTACTAAAGAGCCGTATTAACAAGGTAGGTGCCTATAGCCGATAGGAATAAACTACAATTATCTCAATGGAACAGCAAAAGTAGAAATAATCTCGAAAAGATCATTTTAGGAAAGTTTATTAATACACCAGGATTCTACCCACTTCACAGTATCTACCTTTGGCAAAAAATATATTTAAAAAGTAATTTGATCTAAATATAAGTACGTATATTTATGAAGCTTTACAATCCTCAGGATCATGAAAACTCTTGAACTTTTATTGACGTTATAAATAAATCCTTATCCAAAACTAACACGTTGATAAAATTAAAGGTTATTTTTTTTTTTCTTATAGAAATAGTGTTTAAAAATAGTCGCGTGCCTTGGTAGGCCAATTCGGTTAGATATAAACGAATAAAAAGAGTTTAAAGAGTTAAAATTAAAAGTCTGCTTTTATTACAACGTGATTACACACGAAAACACACTGGTGCGAGCACTGACTTCCAGCACTAGCTTCCAGCACTGGCTTCCAGCACTGGCTTCCAGCACTGGCTTCCAGCACTGGCTTCCAGCACAGGCTTCCAGCACTGGCTTCCAGCACTGGCTTCCAGCACTGGCTTCCAGCACTGGCTTCCAGCACTGGCTTCCAGCACTGGCTTCCAGCACTGGCTTCCAGCACTGGCTTCCAGCACTGGCTTCCAGCACTGGCTTCCAGCACTGGCTTCCAGCACTGGCTTCCAGCACTGGCTTCCAGCACTGGCTTCCAGCACTGGCTTCCAACACTGGCGTGAACAATGTGTGAATTTTAGTGCAATGAATCTCCCTGCGAGTACATGTTTACTAGATAGACACCCATCAGAGACCATTCGGGTTTCATCTGATGAATGATCGCAGGGCGTGTACGCCATAGGCACAATAAATCAACTGTCACGCGTATCAATGAAATTGCTACACAACCATACCACTACCAACACAAGACGCAGTGTGCGTTTACTTAATGAATACATCTTCGTAGAATAACATTATTTTGGTTAAATGTTTTCATCGGTTATGGGTTATGGATCATTGAAATAATGATACATATAGGTAGGTACCTACCAAGGTAGTAATTACTAACCCAGGTAGTAAGCAATAGTCAGGCAAAATCCAAGAAATAGCCGGCTCATGGCCGGCTATTTCTTGGATTTTGCCTGCGTCCGATGATAGATAATAAGAGATTTGGACAGTAAGCTCAGCATTACGTTAATTCCCCGGGGGTTGTCAGAGGCGATTAATTAGCAGGCTCATTTTACGAACAAAACCAATACGGAAATAAATCCATTACAATCTTTTAGCAGAAATGCCAATTATATCTAACTAGCTGATGCCCGCGGCTTCGCCCGCCCGCAAATTATACACTAAAACCTTCTTCTGGAATCACTCTATATATATATGTTAATAAAACCCACATCAAAATCCGTTGGGTAGTTTTAAAGATCTAAGCATACATAGGGACAGACAGACAGACGCGGCGGGGGACTCTGTTTTATAATAATGTGGTGATTAATTTAATTCTTGTTTGATTTTTGCCTCGTTGGTCTAGAAAGTCTTGATGGTCGCAAGCGCGATCTGCGCGATAGCTGCGCATGAGGGTTCGATTCCCAGGCCGGGCAAAGTGTTATTGGGTTTTTCCATCAGAAATATCTCAGTAACAGCCACGGAGTCTGGGTTTGTGCTCGGTTGATAGCAATAGGCTCGCGCACTACATGGCATTATAACATAACTGGCGAAATATGGGTGTACGGTGTACCTACTATTAGGTAGGTACAGCTAGGGAATGCAATCCGTAATCCGAAAAATCCGGATATCTGCTCATTTTGACTCGTTTTCCAAATCCGGATTAGAAAATCAAATCCGGATTTTCTGAATTTTGTTTGTATTTTTTGTGTGTGTTCTTCAGAGTTTATTTTAATTTGTATTTATTCATTATTTTACTAACGTTACTCAGCAAGCGAGTCACAGACTGATTATTTTAATAATAAGAATATTTAGCAAAGCATGATTTAATTCTGCATTTTTGATATGTTGTATAGATCAGTTAGGGTGATGTGAATCCAAATTTGCTACTTCGAAAAACTTGTGGTCGCTGAGCACCACGCGATAGACTGCGAACTTTTCACTTCTTGCTCGAAAACTCAAAAACTGTGCATTTCTAACAATTAACATTCAGTATTTGTATAAAGTTAACTAAATTTGCAACAATTTAGGCCCAACGGCAGCTCTATCAATTTTATAGGGACCAAGATATGGCCCTACAAAGATTAAGTTTTGCTCCCGTCCGAAGTAAAATATTGGCAAATCGCTCGTCCTATGAGACAAGTCATCAATAAAAAGTCGTAGTACATAATTTATTTCATGTAAGCATAAAACGAAGTCTGTGAGACTAATAGTTAACTCAAAATCTTGAAACAACGAAAAGAAGGTAAAAATGTATTTTTGAAAGATTGAGACAAAACAAATTAACAATAAAATCGCAAACCGTGATGTATCCATTTTGACCTTTTCGTTTTTTCAACATTGTGAGAACTATTTAGTCTCACAGACTTCGTTCAACATAAATTGTCAATATTCGGTAAAAATTGACCATCTTTGAAGGGCCTTAGCTTGGCCATAAGGTTTATAAAGTTGCGGTTAGGCTTAAATTGTTGCAACTTTAGTAAACTTTATAGTAATACTGAATGTTATTTTGTTAAAAATGCCCAGTTTTTGAGTTTTCGAACAAAAAGTGAAAAAGTCTCAAAATTTCGCAGTTTATCGCGTGGTGCGCAGCGAGTACAGGACTTTCGAAGATGCCTATTGGGATCCACATCAAGCTAACTGATCTATATAACATCAAAAATGCACAACTACATTATGCTTTGCGATTTTAGCCTTTTTAGCGTCGATTTTTATTGGGCTAATTATGACTATAACACCAAAATTATGGTATTTAATTTTAATAATTCCAAATATATAATAATGTGGGCAGATTTGTTTATTTTCATGAAAAATCCGTAAAATCCGGATAATCCGGATTGGATTAAAAATCCGTTCTAAAAATCCGGATTTCAAAACAGAATGGATTTGCATTCCCTAGCGTACAGCTTAGTCTAACTTTGATTACAAGAGTGAGGTTTGTTACGCTTTTTAGAGTTTTTGAGTGTGTGTGTGTGTTTTTTTTTGTGTGTTTTGAGTGTGTTTTTAGTGTTACCTCAAAAGGTAAAAAGGAACCCTTATAAGATCACTTTCTTGTCCGTCTGTCTGTCCGTCTGTCACCACTGATTTTCTCAGGAACGGGTAGACCTAGCAAGTTGAAATTTATACCAGATACTGAAACCTATAGTCCCTATTAGGTGTATAAAAATCAAGGTCCTGAATCAACACGATAAAAAGATTTGGGCACATTTAGATTTTTGCGAAAATTTCTAAGTACTTACCAAAATTTACCTTAATTTTTAACTTTTATATTTTTCGAAATTGTCCCTTTACGTGTGCTGACAGCAGACCTTGCTTTTAACCAAAATGGTCAATTCTAGGTCAACTGGAAGTACCCTACAGGTTTTGGGTCGAAAACCTATATTGTAGTTCCAATCACAAAATTTGGCGAGAAGCAATGTCTTACAGCACATGTAAAGGGAAAAATCTGAAAACCGTAAATATGTATTTTAATAACAAAAAACCGGCCAAGTGCGAGTCGGACTCGCGCACGAAGGGTTCCGTACCATTATTTAAAAACATTAGACAAAACTGCAAAAAAATCACGTTTGTTGTATGGGAGCCCCCCTTAAATATTGATTTATTTCTGTTTTTAGTATTTGTTGTTATAGCGGCAACAGAAATACATCATCTGTGAAAATTTCAACTGTCTAGCTATCACGGTTCAAGAGATACAGCCTGGTGACAGACATACGGACAGACGGACAGACGGACAGACGGACAGACAGCGAAGTCTTAGTAATAGGGTTCCGTTTTTACCCTTTGGGTACGGAACCCTAAAAAGCTATTTTACCATTACAAACTTATTATTTGCGGTTAGTGCAATAGCCGTTTCATGGGATCGAACAGCAAAGTTAAGTTTGTCCTTTAAAAAGTTCGTACGGACCCGAGTCCACTCGCTCTTGGCCGGTTTTTTTTTTATATTTTGTAATACTTATTATATCAATGTATTCGTGTACATACCTATGTATGTAGTTTTATGTAATTGTGTTCGTGGTATAAGTGTGCAAATTTATTTTAATATGTATTTTATGGATTTTAATAATCTGTAATAAATGGATTAATAATAATTTCTTATATTGAAGCACATACAGTTAAAGCTTTTGGATGTACCTCCATATACAGAGGGTTGTCTGATTGCGATCCTTAAAGAGGCCATACGTTACTTGATGAGATATAGAACACCTTTTAGGGCGCTTTATCTTTCGTACGATAGATAAGTCAGATAGGCGTTTAAAAGGCTTAACGGGACTTTTTGGTCCACTAAACGGGTCGGCCGTTTAGTGGACGAAAATAAATTGATATAAAATCATGACACAGCCTGTAGAGGTGTTTTCAAAGACACTAGGGCTAAATCAATACTTATACTAAAGAGGTATTTGTTTGTAGGTTTTTATTGAGGGGTAATCTCCGGAACTAATCATCCAATGAGAGGTTTTCCTTTTGAGGTTTTAAAAAAAAAACTTAGTTTCCAAGAACTCTATAGATGGCGTTGAACTTACTATGCCAAAGGCAAAACGCTTGAAAAAAAACATTGTGTCACGTCACATACTCTCGTTGACTGGCACTTTCATTTGCTTAGCCTTCCGAATATAACCAACATTTCTCGCGCTTTGTTAAAATCAGTTTTTTTAGGTTCCGTTCCTTGCATTATCATACTTACTCCTAGCGCCATCTATCCAGCCACTAGGGAAGAGCTAAAAAGAAAATCCCTCATTCTAAAAAATCTTTAACTGGCAGAAAGCTACATTATTCGTGGGTGCTATAGGCTATGAATTATAATTATGTCACGCACATTAGCCGAGCTATCAAAATTTTTGCGAACAAGGTCGCGGCCGAAGTGCTTGTTTAAAAAAAAATCATTAAAAAAATTAAAAACTCGACTGCGTAAAAAATAAATAATAAGTTTAATGAAAACTGAAAAGAAAAAACAAGTTCAGGAAACAGGACATATTGACTGCAACAGTCGGGACACATTGGATGTAAAGATTTTAGTCTAGATTATTTAATGGGTCTTTTTTAATTTTTTTAATGATTTTTTTTATTTTACACTTTTTAGTAGGTAGTAGGTACAGTAAGCGTGCATAAGTTCAGAGGCACGCTAAGGATTGTATTGCTGTGAACGCACGGTCGAGCGACCGTGCGTCTGTATGTGGTCTCAATACAGTACGCACACCAGAATTCGCCCACTGTCGCAGGTCGTCGCGGCGCACTCCACATAACAAAAAAATATATTTCCGTCTCTTTTGGTTATACACGCAGCAAACACTCTTATTTGTGTGGCGACCTGTTCTTACCGTAGAATAGCTAAAATTCACACATAATTAATAAGTGTTGGGGTAAAGCAGTGGCTTCACGATTAACGAGGTCTGAGTTCGAATCCCGTTACCAATGTGTGGGTCTTTTGTTTCTTTGTAACCATATTTATATTTGTATTTTTATGCAAAAATTTGTTAGGTGTTTTGTTTTTTTTTTTAAGAAGTTAAATATTAATTAAAAACCCATCGTTTTATTATTTAACCATTTAAGTGATTGTTTATTATCTTTTCGGTGTTGGAAGGTGCAAATAAAAAAGTCGTCTTAAATGATAACAAAAATGTTTATTCGTTTTATTTATTTATAAAATTATAAAAAAAAACTTTAATGAGAATTTTAACGTCACATTCCTACCTAGAAGAAGTTCTCTTGTAATCGTTCGATTTTTTATTGTATACCAATGATATTATATAGTAAAAAGAGGTAGATATCGCACTAGCACGCACAAATTGTTGAGGACAAAGTGACACAATTGTTGCACTTTGATAGCTAGCTATCTCTTTCTATCTTATACGTTCCGTATTATCTATCGCTGTCGTAGTTTTAAATTACTCGCAACGATATCTGAACGCCATTCAGTATGAACATGGCGTATCTTCTTTATAATATCATTGTTGTATACCCACTTACTCTAAGTCAATTCACAATAACATAACAAGGAAAGGATGTTCTAATCTTATAAATAAAAAAATTGTTGATACCCATTTGTTAATAGGTAACGGTATTTAGCAGAGTTTATTGAAAACTAATATAAGTATGATTAATAAATGTTGATTAATAAATGTAACTCGCATTGAGGTTATAGTTTAAGTGTTCATTTTCTTGAAGAAAAGAAGATTGAAACTAAACCTCAATTTAAGATCATTACGTACGGATAAGTAAACAACTCAACATTAACAACTAAATAATATTTTGTTACACGTCTAATTCAAATTAAAACACTAGGATTGAAATTTTTTATAACTCCCATTATTTTCGATGCAGTCAAGTAGACGTTTGCGCCTGGACCCCACAATATTTTGATATATTCCGGTTCCTTCCTCTTAAATTTTCCCACACCGCCATGCAATGTGTTGTTAACAATTCAAATAATTCCGCAAAGTGTCTCGTAGGCGTGAAACCATTTGTTTCATACTGGCCTACCATATTATTATGGCGTCGTCGCTGCGCTTCGCTAACAAGCGACGGCCTTCCACTTCGCCACAGTTTTACAATCCATACAGTTGCGCAACGAATGTACTTCCGTGGAGCAACGGCGGGGATCTTGCGGGGGGTTGGGCGACGCGGTACGCGGGCTACGATCTCGCGCAGTTCATAGACTTGGACGTTTAGGGCTGACGCGTCTGTGTAAATCTTTGTTAATACTATTAATAATCGTTATAAAACTTGAATATAATGGTGTACACTTGTTGCGTATACGGGTGTGCCTCGACGAGCACCAATAAGGATAAAAATATAAAATTT
This sequence comes from Xestia xanthographa, assembly GCA_905147715.2. Classification (NCBI taxonomy): domain Eukaryota; kingdom Metazoa; phylum Arthropoda; class Insecta; order Lepidoptera; family Noctuidae; genus Xestia; species Xestia xanthographa. The sequence continues at coordinate 14,749,654 of LR990655.1, read as the reverse complement.
CATAGATTTCCCCGTGACGAGAGGTAAGTTTATCTTCTTATAAATTCGAATTAGCTACCTAACCAAATAACCATCTAGTACCTACTATTACTATTTTCGTTTAAATTAGTTATACCTACCCGTCGTATATCTAGTACTAAAACGCCAAGTAGGTACGTAAAGACAGACCTTATGCCTTAGCCCTCCTATACCTACACCTATAGCTCTGCCAGCCAACTCTACTGCGCTAATTGTGAACGTAGGTATATCAAAAGAATTGCTACGCGTTTCATACATGTTGGATAATTACGAGAGCAATTTGAAAATGTGATTTTTTGTTTGTTGAGATATCTTGACGATTTTGGTACCAAATGAAAGGTCTAGGTCTAAAACCATTTTATCCGTTTGAATCATGTAAATCGGTCCACGCGTTTAGGAGATAATAATGAGTACCATACCCGTAGGTAGGTATAGTAAAAATATAACAAAAATTAGACGACCCGATTGGCGCAGCGGTAGTGAGGCTGCCTTACGTTCTTAGGGTCCCGGGTTCGAATCCCGGTCGGAGCAAATGGTTGTGTGATGAGCATGGACATTTTTGTTTCCGAGTCATGGATGTTTATATGTATGTCGCCGCAAGAGGCTCTATCTGCTAAGATTTAATCTAATTATTAACACTCATAATTCTATTCCATGAACCTGCCATCTCTGCTTCGTGGTACAGTTATTACATCACTTGACAAATGAGTTAAGCGCCATCTATTGGCGTAACTAGCACTTAGATAGTTCGTGGTTTCAAATAGTAATTTATTAAACAAAAGTCTAGCTAAAGACTCAGTAAGTCTTTCGCTAAATCTATAGTTAAAATTATGATAAGCAAGTATTTTATGACATTGGATTTGTTATTATTATTGTTCATTTTGACACAAGATTTTTATGAGGCAACACTACAGGCCGAATACGATTTGATCAATAAATCAATTAATAATTTGAAACTACAACTAAATCAGATTATCTAATTTAATTACAAACTAAAAAGTAACAAGATTATTTTACAGAACAATTTATTAGTGAAAGACTTCGTAGGTGTTCTTTGTACTAAATACTTTGATTTACCGGAAATGGTTTTAAAACAAGATTGAATATTGTTGTAAAAAGTATTGAAGCGACTAATTAGCTTTAACTTGATAAAACCTTTGCATTTGTGAATATTGGTATTGTTTAATTATTAAAATAATTAATTATGAATTACTCTAGTATTGTTTGTAAGTTTTAATGAATTTATTATGTAATGAGTTACCTGTACTGTGTGGAGGACTTCCGCCCACTCAGAACAGACAGGGAGCAACGATCCGTCACGTTAGCTTACGATTAGCAAAAACAATTGAAATACTAAGTAATTTTAAGTGTTTAATGAAGTGAACGATCTGTAATACAATTTAAAATAGTGTGAAGAGTTTCTTCTCCTCAACCATAATAATTTGCGAATGGACGACTCAACTCTAGAAAGTTAATCAGTTTCTGTACTTATGGTTTAATAGAAATAAACGTTTGGAATTTGAGTCAAGTGCTGTGTGTGATTTCAAATACCCATCTACCTATCTATCAACTATGAAGAATCGTATCGCAAGGCGATGTGATGACTGAAAGACAATATGGTGGCGAATGGCGCCAATAATTTGGGGACAGTGTTCCTCTAAGCTTTCCCTGTCGTGATATGTATAATAAGTATGTATTTACAAACAAAAAGTATCTATAAATGTAGTATATCAACTATCTGGTGTCCACGACACAAGCCTCGTTGCTTAGTGTGGCACTAGATGGCGCTGTGTGTAATGTCCAGCAATATTTATTTATTTATTATATTTATAAAAAACCTTAAAGTACTTAAAGTACAACTATATTAAAGTAATATTCCACGCCTTTTTTTGTTTTGTAAATATTAGTTTTAAATAGTGTTTAAAATAGTATATAAGTATGTCTTGTAAATTAATATTGAATTAATAATGTAAATGAATGATTACAAAATCTTTTATTTCTTTTATTATTATTTTTTGACATCCCTTACACGCTTGCGACTCAGAGCCTAAGTACCTACACGCGTGGCGGCATCGTTCAACATCAAAGGCGTTTCCCAACTGTATGAATTGTAAAACTGTGACTTCGCTGTCGACTAGCAAGGCTTCTTCCTCATACTTTTTTATCCAACGACTTACAATATTCCTCTAGAACAAAAAAAAAGTATTGTTAGGCACCTGTAGAACAAAATACTAAAGTGATCATTCACTCTGCATTTATAAATAAACACTAATTATTTATCTTTTAGGCCTCATGGTGGATTTAAAAAAACAATTAATTAATCTTAGGTCACCAAAGAAATTAACAATAACATTAGGTTTGAATTTCTAATAAAAGTTTAAGTTACAATAAAAAACAATTAATTAGTCCTGTCACCAAATAAATTAACTATAATATTAGATTTTAATTTCTAATAAAAGTTTAAGTTACAATTATTCATAAATAAAGTACTCACAAAGTCCGGTTTCTTCAAATATTTGTGTTCTATTAAGACCACATAAGCAGCGCGATAAATAGTCGCCCTCGCCTCAATATTAATATTTGCCTGCATTTTGCAACAACAATACCGCTATCTATTAAACCACACGTCACTAACCAACAACTTCAACCAAACGAAAACATTCATTCCGGTCAAGTTAAATATTCATAAATCTCATGTCTACCTCACATAAATCTAAACTCCTTACCTACTTATTTTTCTATGATCTACCTTTCAACCTCACGGAATGTGTGAACAAAGCGAACAAGATAGAAGAATATAATATTTCTGTTCCATTACTTCCAATTGATTATAAAAACTGGTAAAAACTTACAAAAAGTCTAAAAGTAACAATGTGAGATTTGAACACACGGCTTACTGATTCGTTCATAGATCTACACGCGCCTAACCGCTAGGCTATCTTGACTTATGTTTCCATGTTGAAATTTTGAACTACAATTACTTGTAGACGATAATGTCTATTTTCTTGAAAGTAGAAGGTCGTAAGTCAAACTTAACGTCAAGCTATTGCTTTGTGAGATTGCCACTGGACTTTTGGTCGACACTGTACCATTTTAAAATCTTCATGATGAGCCCTTTTCGAGCCGTTCAGGCATTTTGTTTTTTTTTTTGAAATATCCAGTGTCACTCTCACAGTAAATATAAATCTAACGACACCTCTCAAGCTAAAATCCATCGAGCCATTTAATCTGCAGAACGTGCCAAACATTTGAATTTGACGAGACAAAGCCGCCATTTTTAGGGTTCCGTAGTCAACTAGGAATCCTTATAGTTTCGCCATGTCTGTCCGTCCGTCTGTCCGTCCTCGCTTAATCTCTGTGACCGTTAGCACTAGAAAGCTGAAATTTGGTACCAATATGAATATCAATCATGTCGACAAAGTGGTAAAATAAAAATTGGAAAAAAATGTTTTAATAGACATATGTAAAGTGGGAAGTGATTTTTTTTTTTTTATTTCAACCCTAACGTGTGATATCTTGTTGAAAATGTATTTAAAAATGAATAGGGGTTTCCTACAATCATTTTTTGATAATGTCAATAATTTCGGAAATAATCGCTCCAAAAGTGAAAAACAATGTGTCCCCCCCCCCCCTCTAACTTTTGAACCATAAGTTTAGAAAATATGAAAAAAATCTGAAAAGTAGAAATTTATAAGGACTTTCTAGGAAAATCATTTTGAACTTGATGGAAACAACAGTTTTTGTACAAAAAAGACACCAAGTTGTACAAAATAATTTCTGGACTAAGTTTGTACTATATTCGTATATGCAAGCATTTTTACATAATGGATACCCACCTTTAAACTCATAAGTGGGAACACTTATTGTGACGGACGGGAAACTACGGAACCCTACACTGAGCGTGGCCCGACACGCTCTTGGCCGGTTTTTTTTTTATATACCGAGTGTCACTCTCACAGTAAATACGAATCTAACGACATCTCTCAAGCTAAAATCCATAGAGCCGTTCAGGCCACAGAGCGTGCCAAACAATTATACATATATACGTATACGTACATACTTACATATATATATACATACATACATACTCTCGAAAAAAATTAACCCTCCTTCTGGCCCAGTCGGGTAAAAAGAGCGCTAAACTGATTGACCAGGCAATCATAATTAATTTGTACAGAGATAGACTAATTTCCCTTAGGCTACATACGCACTGACGCCGGCTTGCTTAGTGCCTAGAGCCTAGCGAGTCAACTCACAAGGCAAAGTGAAACGAACTTTCAAGAGTTGTCACATCCGGCTACAATGCGCGCTTGCCGCCTGCGCTAGCAAGTAACCAGATGTTAACAGCCTATACTACCTCAAATTAGCAACTCTATATTTGGTAGTTCAAACTTCGTTTGAAATACTGTTAGAATAAAGTTCTAATCAGCTTGCACTACAAAGTGGTTGTTACGTCAGTCACTGCGGGCCGAATAGTGCGAAATGAGTGTTTTTTTTGCGATTTACAAAAAATCTATTGATTGGACTAAAAAAAATAATAATATAAGACCTGCTTTATAGTTAGTTGAGTTAGTATAAAAAGTTTCATGACCTACTTTGAAGTATTTTATGATTGCCAGCGGTTTATTGTTCAGTTTAGAGGTAACTTTGGGATTTTTTTCTATCGAGAAAATTTTATGGAATCGTGTTTTCGCCAAATATAAGACTTAGCAACTTTTTTACTCAACTTTGCTTCTCCTCAACTTTTTTTTTAATTTCGGCAAACAGATATCCGTCTTTACGGTGTTCATATTTTTTTAAATATTTAAATTGTGTTTATAAATAGAATATCATAGATAAACGTGATTATTTAAAACTAATATTTACTTTTGTAAACAAATTAACATTTATTTGTTTTTTATATTAGGCTGATTAGTGGCTTTATACCTTTGCTTCTCCTTCAACCTGGCGAAATAAAAGCGCAAAAAAAAAAAACATAGTATCCTAATAATTTATAACATAAAACACTTTTAGTTCTATTATTTTATTTCTTCGAAAGTGTATTGTAAAACGTCGTTTGATACACGTGGACATTTGTTATTGCAGTTCTCGGCTCTACAACAACTTCGAATACGGCTCAACTACCATATATATTTATTTAAAAATTAATGCTGCAGTATTTTAGGCGTAACGGAGGATCATGCTAAGCCATTTGAGGTAGTATAGGCCCTTAAGTCCCTAGGCTCTAGTTGCCACCTGTCAGTGTGTACGTTGCTTTAGTACCGTCTTTCTAGTTAGTGTTGTCTTAGATCTTACAAATGTTCAATTGTATTCCAATCTATTTAGACACAGTACCTAGGTATGAATAATTTATTACAAACATGACAGAGCATATGACAGACATGAGCCTATGACGCACCAACCACGAATTTTATTTAATACTAGCGGACGTCCCGCGGTTTCACCCGCGTAGTTCCCGTTCCCGTAGGAGTACGGGGATAAAATATAGCCTATGTTACTCGTGGATAATGTAGCTTTCGAATGGTGAAAGAATTTTTTAAATCGGTCCAGTAGTTTTTGAGCCTATTCATTACAAACAAACAAACAAAGTTTTCCTCTTTATAATATTAGTATAGAAGAGCGGTTTCGCAGTACGTCCGATCCGAAACCGATCCGTACCCGTGAAAATACACTACAATACAAAATCGGATGACGGAAGCCGGATCTAGTGAGTAAACTACCATAGAAATAGTTCTTCGACTACTCCGAACCGTATTTTCACGGGTTCGGATCGGATTCGGATCGGACGTAGTACGAAACCACTCTAAGGATGAAACATTATTTACCTACCCCTTTTCACCCGCAGGCTATGAACAAGTAATTGGTTTCTCACTGTCTGTATTTAAATTCACGTGGGATGTAAGCGCCAACACGAGTTAAATGAAGTACTTAACTCGTGTTGGTGCTTAAATATCCACGTGTTTTTGTTTTCACTTAAGATTATTAAATAAAACCGGCCAAGTGCGAGTCGAACTCGCGCACGAAGGGTTCCGTACCATTATATATAACATTAGACGGCAAAAAAAAAAAACCGGTCAAGTGCGAGTCGGACTCGCGCACGAAGGGTTCCGTACCATTATATATAACATTAGACGGCAAAAAAAAAACCGGCCAAGTGCGAGTCGGACTCGCGCACAAAGGGTTCCGTACCATTATATATAACATTAGACGGCAAAAAACAAACCGGCCAAGTGCGAGTCGGACTCGCGCACGAAGGGTTCTGTACCATTATTTGAAATAATTTTATTCTGTTTTTAGTATTTGTTGTTATAGCGGCAACAGAAATACATCATCTGTGAAAATTTCAACTGTCTAGCTGTCACGGTTCATGAGATACAGCCTGGTGACAGACAGACGGACAGACAGCGAAGTCTTAGTAATAGGGCACCGTTTTTTTTACCCTTTGGGTACGGAACCCTAAAAATATAAACATTACATAACATCACGCCTATAATTTATTTATTTAATTACCTACCTCTAACATATTCTCAAGTCACTCATTCAAGTCTATGGAAGACTTACAGCTATCAAAACAGATTAAAATAATACTACGTGAGACTAAACCGACTAAGGCACCCAACCAGGGTGTAAACAGACTTCACGAAACCGTCAACCAAGCATTGTACAGTTAGTTTGTAGGTACGGTCGAACAAGCTATTTGGTTTACATTTTACAATGTAATTTGTGGGTTAAACTGTAAACCAAATAGCTTGTTCGACCGTACATCAAACTATAAAGCTTTTGCAATGACTTTTTTTTTGGGTGAAAAATCACGTTTTTGGGTAGGACTCAATGTTACGAACTTAAAACAATGTGCTGATAGATAGATTTAATAGTAGTAGGGGTCGTAAAGGTGTTTAAAGTAAAAATCTTACATTAAACTCGTATTTATAAAAAAAACTTGTCAAAAAGTTGGAACTTTGACCCTCAATATCTCCGTAACTGGAAGGTTCCCAGGTATGGTGTAGAACAAAAAAAAACAGATCGCAATGACGGGGAGAACGAGTGCCTTTTGGCTTCGTTATAGTGTCTTTTTACACCCTATAGAATACTACTGCTTAGGAGTTAGGACATATTCGCGTATTTGCGTATTCTCAGGGTCGGACTGGCCATATATTAAGATTGGCATTTGCCAGCCGGGCCCCAGCCTGCGAGGGCCCCCCATGGGCTTGGCTTGCGGGGCTTGCCTGGCGGTAGGTAGCATTGGGGGCCCGAGGCTCAGGATTTTTAAAAGTTTTTAAAACTTGTTCTGCCTGATCCACAAAATTAGTATGTAATTAATTGTAGCGTATAGAAGACACTCTCAAACTAAAATATTTTTAAGGCTAAGAATGAGCCTCTAAGTACTCTCACTATCGCTACAAAATTACAAATTTTCAGCCTACTTTATCATGAATCTTCATTTTGTCTATTAAGTCGCCCAAGTAACTCCGGTAAGTCGAAACAATTTTATTCCAACCTGTCCAAGGTTGTTACGGTGGCCAAAATTTCAAGCACGCTACGCTCGCTTTTCACTTCGCTACTTTCTCTTAAATCTTGACTTTGTACAAAACTCGACCAAGTAACTCCTGCATGAAGGATCGAAACACTTCTAACCTGTCCAAGGCAAGGTGTCAAAAAATTTCAAGCTCGCTTCGCTCGCTCGTTAGCTTATTTCTTTTTACATCTAGCCTTTGTTTGTAAGTCGGCTAAGTAATTCCTGTGAAGGGTTGAAATGATTCTAGCCTGTATAAAGTAGGGTGATAAATTTTTCGAGCTCGCTCCGCTAGCACTTGGAGCCTTTGTTTATAACATTGTGCCCTAAGTCAATTAAATAACATCTATGCTTAATAAGTGAAAAGCTTAAATATTGTTTAAGTTGATGAGTTGAAAAAAATGCTGATTGGCTAGCTCTATACTTGTTATATTATAAGAATATAACTGGAAATGTACTTAGTTAGGTACCTAAGAACATAATTATTTCGTTGATAATTTATCTCTCTTTCAATTTGTATATTTCATTATTTTCTGATTTTATTCCATCTACAATTATTGTCCAGTCTCGGGCCTCGGGCCCCGGGCCCTTCCGGCCCAGTCCGACCCTGCCTATTCTCCAGATAACAAGAAAACCATTACAGTAAATAATTTCCGAAAGGTTAAGCAGAGGTGTAGCAGTAGGTCTCATGGCGACATAGAGACTATGGAGAGAGCGACTGTCGCAACCCCGTGCAGGGCACGCCACAATAGTGGCGATAAGTCCCCTCTTTGAGGAGTGGCTTGAGAGACGCCACGGCGTCCTCACCTTCCGCCTGACGCTGGTCCTCACCGGACACGGTTGCTTCGGGAGGTTCCTGCACCAAATCGGGTGGGAGGAAACGCCCGGGTGCCGGGTTCCACTGCGAGGATCAACCGGAGGACACGGTGTGCCCCGCGTGGTCGGAGCACCGCCGTGTCCTCGTAGCGGCGATTGGCGGCGGCGACCTCTCGCGTCCGGCCCTGGTGCAAGCCATGGTCCGGGGCGAGCCGGAATGGGACGCCGTCACCTCCTTCTGCGAAGCAGTAATGCTAGAGAAGGAGGTAGCGGAACGGGAGAGGGAGAGAACCTCTCAGCGTCCCGGCCGCCGCGGGAGACGCCCCGGGCGTCGGGGGCCACCATGTGGCCCCCGGCCACCGTAGGCGCGGGCCAGTGAACGGTGGGCTATGGGCTAGCTCGCCGTCCGTCCGTCTTATGACAACAGGCCGTGTCGACGGCGCGTTCGTGTTCCACGCGCGCCTCAAAGAGAGTCAGCAAAAAGAAAGGGGTCCGTAAGGACCGATGCCTGCCGGGGTTGCGGGGCTGTTCGAAAGAGATACCGTGGCCCCGGAACACAAAGGGCGATGAAGAAACATGTATGGGTTTTAGTCAGTAAAAGTCTGACACTCCCTCCTGCTCCGCCCAGAGCGGGAGGAGTCATTTGATGATTTCCCATCCGAAAAAAAAATAAAAAAGGTGTAGCAGTAGGTACTGCTACACCTTTTTTTTTTTTTTTTTAATATACTGGTGAAATGAGAGCTTACACCTGTAAGCTCTCATTTCACCAGTTATATTTAAATCCACAAGGCGAGCCTAATGCCATCAATTGAGCACAAATCTAGACTCCGTGGTTGAGAAAACACAACCACACAAGAAAATTAGGCACCCAATATTAATAGGAAAGCAAGACTGTGATTATTTGTTAGGTACTTATGTCACGTTTGTCAAAACCAGTGTTTAAAGACTAGGTTTAAAAATAACCTGCCCAAGCATAAAAGACAGTGGGCAAAAATGTATGGGAGTTGGTCCAAGCGTCCGTCGCCAAGGAAGAATCATATACCAAATGAAAGGGTACAATGTATTGTTCAAATATGCAGAAGGGCATCAAAATCTGTCCGAGGGACTTCGAGAAATAATAGCTTATTTTTATCTTGAATGATTGAAAAAATCCTGATTGATCCTTTAATTTGGTATACGATAATGTTGGAATGTTTGTGGTTCTGCGAGAATACCGAGTAAAAGGATTAGGTATTTAATTTAGTGATAATGGTTTTAAATACTGTACTAAATACATAATAAATAAATAAATAAATGATTCATCCTTGGCGACGATTGGACCACATTTGCCCACTATCCATTAGTTTACTACGAAGAATACCTAAGGAAGGGTATTTCCACTCACGAGCCAGCTGTAAACTTTGCAGCTGAACTAAACTTTTCACTATAACTTGACAATTTGATTTTTTTTTTTTTGTTTAAGTCGTTTAATACCAGCTGTATTAGAACCAACTGGCTTGGCGCGCGTCAATGGGAAAAGACCAGATGGTATGACCATAATGCCATGGAAGTTCGGTAGGTAGGCCTTTGGTGTGGGACGCAACTTGCGTCGACACTCTTGCGCCATCCCATCTTCCTAGCACAGTGTGCTACGCTGGGGCGGCTGCTGCAGGTGCTGAAAACCTCAAACGGCGCAAATACAATAATTTAATTGGTAATTATGTGTTTGGGGTTGAATCACTAGGGCCATGGGGTCCGAGTGCGCACCTAGTTTTTCAAGAAATCGTCAAGCGGTTGGTCCACTCTTCACGTGACCAGAGGGCGGGCCTATTTTTGGCCAAAGAATCAGCATTGCCAGCCAACGTGGCAATGCTACCAGCCTTCTGGGCACTTTTCCTGTTGACAGCGATGTGGACGAATTTTGTAACCGTTTTGTTACTTGTACATATTTTTATTATTATAAATTAGAGTTGTAGTTTGTATATAAGTGGTGTAATTATTTAAATAAATATACCTGTATACAACTAGATAAATAGAAAGAGATACTTTACTGTTCGCCAGAATAGCCAGTTCTACCACCAAGATTTTAGTCGCAGTTCGAATAAACATGACACATTCGTTAATAGCATTACGTTATTATTACTGGGTAATGTTAAATTACTCGTGTTTTGCACAGGGTACTTGAATGGCATGCCCCATTCCACCGAAGTTGAGGAAAATGTCCGCAATTTCCTCAATATCATAGGATGACCAATAAAAGACATCATGTCCACTTTGTCATATTTGAAAATACAAGTTAGAAAAAATCTCGAAAACTGTACACCCACATCATTTTATGAATCTAATTTTCTTACGGACTTTATCTACGTGGGCTCAACAGAAAAATGTTTTTTCACCGTGTGTCTTTTTTGTATGATAAAGTTATTCCAGGTGGTCACGCTAATATTACAAAGGCGAGAGTTTGTATGTGTGTTAAAAAAAGTTTGTGATCACTAGCATAAACTGATATAATTATTTAAATTGAACTTTATCAAGAAAAAAACTTTGTTGTGTGTTTTCTTTAAATAGAAATACCCTGTTTGAAATTAAAAAATAAAACTATTTTTATCTACACTTCTACAGTAATATTATAAAGAGGAAAGATTTGTATTTTTGTGTGTATGTTTGTAATGAATAAACTCAAAAACTACTGCGCCGATTTAAAAAATTCTTTCACCATTAGAAAGCTAATTATTTTATCCCCGTACTACCACGGAAACGGGAATTACGCGGGTGAAACCGCGTGACGTCCGCTAGTTTTTTTTATGAAAACGTACGAGTAACAAAAAGATTTCGAATTTTCAAAGTGACCACAAACTTTTTTTGATGTGTGTATGTTTGTTACTCTTTTACGCAAAAACTTCTGAACGGATTAGGATGAAATTAAGCATACAGATAGTTTATGACCTGAATTAACACATAATAATACTTTTTATCCCGGTAGTATGATCCCGTGGGACAAATATCTAACTCCACGAGGGCGAAGCCGCGGGCATGAGCTAGTATGAAATTATTTCTGAGAGATGACAATTGAAAGTAACTAAGTGAAAATATACAATAGGTTTCTTAAAAACACACAAATGCGTTTAGCCACAGAAATGCTTTTGACCGACTTCGACCATAACTTTCAAAGTCTTTGAGAAATACTTGCAAGTAAGTTCAGTTTACTTTCTAAATGACTGTTGAAAGTTTTAGAAATATTTAAAGAGATCGGTGACTTTTAGATTAAGTTTATTTTTTAAATTAAGTACACTTGAAGTCAGTTAAAAATCTTTTGTGTAACCTGAGGTCCCAGCACGAGTGCGCGGTGCGGTGTAAACATAACTAGTATACCTACGTTGATTTTAAAATTAAAAATACTCGTTTCATATTGAATATTTTACCTTTTTCGCCCGTGGTCGCTTCTCGTAGTCCCTTCGTAGACTTAAAGCTTTTTTTTTTCTGGTCCCTATAATGTAACGGCACTACAAAAACATAGAACAAAAAGTATTACAGCGCCATCTATGACACGAACGAAGAACTAAAACTGAGAATTCCTACATCGCGCAAGCAGAGTTGTCCGTGACTTACGACCATATACAAGAACCCGACATCAACTGTCGGGCAGGCCAGGCGCGCGCAGGCGGGCGGCCCGCCAGACATAACACCCGTCTGGTCGGAGGATCCTCCCTTTTCTACGGGGGATGATAAGCTATACACCCTGTTCTTCATACCCCCAAATTGGTGACCCCGACGTGATGGACGTCAGCGCAGCCTTCGAGCAACGTGACGTCATCATCATCATCTTCGTCAAGATCACTTCCTCAAGCTTTCGAGCAGCGAGACATACTGCCAACCAGCTTCAAACGGGTATTCCTGATCACCAGCATGCAGTGGAAGCACATTCCTGGTCAGCACCCTCAGCCTCAACAAGCGACCTTGGCACAACTGCTCTTCGGCCGGTCGAGAGCTCGATCTCCCGGTCGACTACAGCAGTCAGCCACATCGCGGCGCTGTACCACGACGCACCGGAGCAGCGCCGGCCCCGACTCACTGGGGTTCACACCACCGCAGACAGTTCCGACTCGCTGTGAACAATGCGGCAACGAGGTTCCACTGGCACAGCAACAACGCCTCATTCTACTATCAACCCCGGTCTCTGGGGGGAAGTGATGTAGCGGCACTACAAAAACAACATAGAGCAAAAAGTATTACAGCGCCATCTATTGATGCCTATATCGCGCAAGCAGAGTTATCCGCGACTTAAGACCCTAAACAAGAACCCGACATCAACTGTCAGGCAGTAGCCCGCCAGACATAACACCCGTCTGGTCGGAGGATCCTCCCTTTTCTACGGGGGATGAAGAGCTTTACACCTTGTTCTTCATACCCCCAAAATAATACTAGAAAATTCTATGGTCCGTTCTCGTATTCCCTGGATCATCGCATAGTAAATAACACCTTTGACTTCTGTCCCCGAAGTTCGGGCCTCCGCCGGCCTCTTTCGTCGGCCTACGGCCCGGTGCCCATTCCGCCCAAAAAGGATTTAAAAAAAATACACCCTCTTTCTGTCACAAATGTAATTATATTTATGTAAAAACATGACATATAATTGAATAATTCAATGACTGCATTTCAAATATCTAAGTACAATTTAATTCGGCAGTATATATGTATTTCTTGATGGACCCACGGGCAAAAAAATACTCATGGTCCCGTCCAGGGACTAAGTGAATATATATATTTATATTATCATAATTTAAGAATTTATTCATATCGACGGATGATAATATTAATGACTGTGCTTGTTGCAAACAAATTAACTAAAACGCTATAGGATAATTTTATTGTACTTTCGCTAAATCAACGTACCTATTTACGAGTTTTTAACAATAAAAATTTTACAATAACAATAATTTAACAATACAATTTTTTTTGTTTTTTTTTCAGTTGAATAATCGGGACTTGTTGTATAGAAAAAAATTATGATTATTTATGATGACCAATCGGACCAGTGACGAATCGGGTATAACTCGTCGTAAGGGAATTACTACCTTGTAATAATAGTTTTATTTCAGATTGCCACGAAATTAAATTGGAAATCAAACTAGCATAAACACGCTTATTTTTAGGTCGTTCTGGAACCGAAAACTCGAAAACTTTTTTTTTTAAATAACTTAAAAAAAAAAAAAGTTCGTTCCGGGTCTATGATCGAGTTTATGGCTATCGGTTCCAGAACGACCTAAAATTAACGGTGTATACGTTACAATTACACCCGAGCACCTTCTTGCTAGGGCTTCTAAATGTGTTGGTAGATTACGTAGATAAAAAGAGTCCGATATAAACCTCTGTTCTCCTCAAACGGAGGCTATCCAAGAGGACTTTTCCACCATATTGAAAAAAGACCTACATACCTTTAAATGGCAGATATTTACCTACCTAGGTTTTTACTATGTTCACACCTCATTAATGACCAGTCATAACAAATAGCAATTGAAAAGTTGTACTTAATATTAAATACATACATGGAATCCGACTGTGCAACAAAATATCCTGTTATTACGTGTACAGTTTTATTAATTGTTTACTCATTTGTGTGTGAATCACAATTAAATAACTCATTATAATAGCATGGTAGCCGATTCCAGGCGCCGCATGATTAATTAGGTTGAAAATCTGTTTGGGTTTTGTCTCGGGATTTGTTAAATTAAACAGCCCGCTTAGCATGACCACCGTAGAAACGAAAGAGAATCGACAAACCTTTCGTTCATCTGTCACTGAATCGACAAAATGACAGATGAACAAAAGATTTGTCGATTCTCTTTCGTTTCTACGGTAGTCACTCTACGCGGGCTGGTGACATGAGGGAAAGAGGTAAGCCCACGTTTGGAGTCGGTTTTTTTTCTCTCACTGATCCAGCCTGTCCCCTTGCTGCCCCCCCCAGCGGGGCTCTAAGCCAAGGCTCGGTCCCACAGGGGGTCCCCATATCGCGCTGTCGATTAATTTATGAGTTTTATGGCCCTGCCTGGATGCCTTACTCTTAAGGCATTCACAGGATAGTCCAGTTCAGCAGAAGACAGCCTCATAAGTTGACCAGAGAGAAGCAATGTCAATAAAGATACGATTTTTTTTCGCAACGTTATTATTCTGCGCAAGTATTTCTAACGCTCGGTTAAACGCCAAGAGTTGAAAATCGCACGTACGAATGTGTGGGCTAAGGCTGGCTTTCCACCGGGACTGTGCGAGGACGTGAAACGAGAAGCAAGGGAACGAAACCTACCATTAGAATTTTAGAGCCTCGCTTAATGCAAGTCTGTTGGAAAATTATGTGAGGAATGACAGCAAGTAGGACATGCTGGTAATATCCACGAATAACAGCTTCCTTGCCTGTTTACTTATAATACAACTTTGGTAGCCAGAAACACACCTTGTCTAAGCTCCGCGTTCTATATTCACACCACACTCCTTCGCTACCTTTTTTTCTTTGGATGGGAAATCATCAAATGACTCCCCCCGCTCTGTGCGGAGCAGGAGGGAGTGTAAAACCCATCCATGTTCCTTCATCGCCCTTTGTGTTCCGGGGCCACGGTATCTCTTTCGAACGGTCCCGCAGCCCCGGCAATCCCACAGCCTCGGCCTCCTTCGCTTCCTCGCACAGCTTTAGTGGGAAGCCAGCATTACACACGAACGTTATCATGAAAACGTTTTTTAAATATTCAGTGAACGTTCTAGGGACCTATAAACATGTCCAATAAGATATGTGCGTGGTGGTGTGATAAATAACTGAAAGTAATTATATTTACTAGACTAACATAACATAACATCATGCCTGTAATCCCAGAGAGGTTAGGCAGAGGTGTACCTAACCTACCTAACAACCGCATTTCGCACAATGATATATAAACTATAGATACGTTGTCCGCACTCTAAAATGACAACATGAAATGAAGCCAATTGGCCACATCGCGCTTAGTTACGCACCAACCTGTCGCGCGACGCTACGTTTGTTCATAATTTAATAAATCCTGTGACGTGACTGAAGATGTATATTTATCTCCCTCTCGCAACAGGCATCCCGCCGTTCGGTGTCATATTTTCTTTCTCTTTCTTCACGCTTATAAGTACAATCTAGTATTTTCGCCGTTTTTAAGCGCCGCGATGTTGGTTCATGACGTGTCTATATATAATACGTCATTGATTTCGCACAGTTCAAGTCCCATGTAATAGGGGGCGCCTATTGCCATCAAGTGGCTGTAAAAACTAAATAACACTTTGCCCGACCTGGAAAAGATTTACTACTGAGTATTCATGCACAGCAGTCACACTACAAGGCGTTCTTTTTTCAGTTTCACTTTCAGAAAAAACGAGATCATAGGCTTCACTGACGCTTATAACAGTTATATAAGCTTGTATACTAATATGTATTCTGTGATATTAGTATAACTAGTCGGTAACTTTAACTTATCGGACTGAGGGTTGATTAGAATAGTTTTAGTGCCCTTGTTGGTCTAATTACTGATCTCAATAGTGAATTCTCAACAAGGTCTTAGATTTCACGATGAGCTTAGACTGAATACATGCCCGTTGACAATTAACGCGCTCTCTGCAACATGAGTCTTAAAAAAACCGGCCAAGTGCGAGTCGGACTCGCGCACGAAGTTTCTTTTTTTTTTTTTTTTTTTAGATGGGACCACTCGCAGACACAACACGTTAAGGTTGTCAAACTGCTTAACCGGACTATCCTGTGGTGGCCAAAAATTACTTTAAGGCCCCCAGCCAGGGCTTACAAGCTAGGATTTTTAATTAAATGAACAACACTAAGGGCACTCCCTGTGGAGTTCGGGCCTCGGCTTAGTGAGTCATTGAGGGAGGGCAGCAAAGGTGGCTGGGTCGGATTATTATTTTGGGAATTTGAAGCTACATGCTCAGCGGCGCGGGCTGGCTCGTCGAGCAAGGGTCGGTCGGTGACTCGCGCACGAAGGGTTCCGTACCATTATCTATACATTAGACAAAACGGCAAAAAAATCACGTTTGTTGTATGGTAGCGGGCCCCTTAAATATAAATTTTATTCTGTTTTTAGTATTTGTTGTTATAGCGGCAACAGAAATACATCATCTGTGAAAATTTCAACTGTCTAGCTGTCACGGTTCATGAGATACAGCCTGGTGACAGACAGACGGACAGACAGCGAAGTCTTAGTAATAGGGTTCCGTTTTTACCATTTGGGTACGGAACCCTAAAAAGTGCAATGGGTCTATAAAAGATAACTAAACACGTTTGTCAACCCTTTCAGCGAAGCGACCATCATCAACCTAGCCTTTCCCAACTACGTTGGGATCGGCTTCCAGTCTAAACAGATGCAACTGAATACCAGTATTTTACAATGGAGCGACTGCCTATCTGACCTCTAAAACCCAGTTAGTACTGGGAAATACGATACCCCTTGGTAAGACTGGTTGCCAGACTTTTTGGGCCACTGACTACCTGTTACGACTGTCAAACTGTCAAAGTTCTAAAAATGACAGCTGGGACCAACGGCTTAACTTGCTTTCTGAGGCACAGAGCCTTTCAGCGAAGCGACATAATGTTATAACCAATTATATTCTATTAAACAGATATGTTGTGAGCGCGCAATCGTGAAGACTCGAAAACGGGCCAATTGGGTCGTTTTGCCTTTATTCTGCGTCACTGCGTGTATGTGAGCTGGCGCTGCCCCGCGGAACACTTCTTTCGGTGGTTTTGTAGGTGTTTAACATATATGTTTATAAGAATATCATTGGTGATAACCTTGTAAGTTCTTCATTCACTGAAAGAAGTCCAGGGCTGTTTCAATAAGTACAATTATCTTTACCCTCAATTCCATTTTCAAAATTCGACCTTATTTTTTTCTGGTTTGTCCCGGTTGTTATTGGTACATAATGGGTGTAAAAAGACCTCCCCAAAGACCCCTAGTGACTCCTAGTGAGTTTTTTGTTTTGATCCGTACCTTGGAACCGTCGGAGATATGGAGAGAGAGACACAAATTAGTTCCGACGATTTTAGGTTTTTTTTTAATACCTTTTTAATGTTATCTAATATAGCTTACTTATATATACCTGCCTCCATGAGTGACGCCTGTATTATTCAATGCATCAGCACAAAGTTTTGAGTGCTTTACATTGGGTAATACCGTAAACGATGTTTACCCCAAAACAAAAAGTTGTTTACTCATTTCCCAGCAACAATTTTTGCGCAGAGTTACTTAGTTTGATGGACAGAATGCTTGGTTGACGGCTTCGACCAGGATCCGCTTACACCCTGTATTATGTTGTCAATTAAGTGTACACTTTGCCAATATTCCTGGTAAAGGTCCCTTTAGCTGGGCAACCATCAGAAAACACAATTTATGCCCGTAACATACGAGGCCTCGTAACGTTTACTCTCGCTCAGTCATCAATGAAATTCGAATGCCACACGTATATAGGTAACCTCCAACGTTATCATAAATTTTCCTTTTGAGTGGATATGTTAGGCGAAAGACTGATAACAGTGAAAATGTCCCCAAATAGTTGTAGCTTTTAGAAGTTACCAAAACATACCACAAAAGATCATGACAAGCAGATACGAAATTTTAACAATAAGCGGCATGGCGTGACTGTTGCTTAGTGAAGAATTTGTAGAGTTCATTGTCGACAAGTGCGTAACACGCTTACGCGCCGAATTCGATGACGTCATCCGGATCCTCACGCTGGTGGAACCCGTACCTTACAAGACTTTACTGATATGCTGGTCGTTCGGCGCGGTTAAGTGCGCGGCATGGCATACTATTTCATACAAAGGTTTAGAAAATTCGAATTTCTATTAGAATTTTCTATATACGGTGCGTGGGTACTAACGGCGACACATCAAGCTGTACATTTCCAGTATAACATGGCTCTCCTGTATAGATTTCCTGTACAATGAGAGATCTGCATGAAATGGTTTGGTGCTTTATTAGTCGCTGAGCGTACGAGTCCTGCGGCGCGTCAAGGTGCGCACCTCCGTCTAAGGCGCGGGACAAATACAAGAAGCGTCGGGCGCAGGCGAGGCGCGGGTGCGGCGCGGGCGCGGCGCCACTTCTCTGTAATTTCGTACAAAAACAGGTGAGGCGCGAGACATACAGAGACGGCGCGGCGCGGGCGTGGCGCGGGCCTCTTCCTGGCCCTCAGCGTGCCTGCAGTTAGCAGTGGCATGCCGACAGTGTACACAGGGGTGAACTAGACGGCGAAAATACGTGACGATATAGAATTTTAAACACTAGAATTCCCCAAATGCATCCCAGTGTTCACCCGCGCCTCGCCTTTTTGACACCGTTAGCGCGCCTGTTCTGCGCTGCAGCGCGCGGCGCCACGCCTGCGCCAAGCCCGCACCTCGCCCGCGCCAGAACTCCGCCCGTCGCCTCTTGTATTTGTCCCGCGCCTAAGATATTTAGGCGTAATTTATTTGTCATATAGTGTTACTGGCACGTTACAGATAATAGGAGCACAAGCAACATCTACAATGCAACTCAAAGCAAACACTTATTGATTTTATGGCATGGTAATTTGTAACATCATCAAATTAAAAAAAACTTCCATAATTGTAACATTGACTAAGTGGATTGCCACAACATGCTTGATTGGCTGACGGATTGAATATGATTGCATGCCGGAATCACATTCATATTTTTTACCTTTATTTCAACTATAGGCTGTCTATAGATCGCCACACCCCTATCAAACCCTTCGGGGAAAAGAGATGTGATAATGGTGTCGATTCTGTTGTGCATAAACTAAACTTAATTTAGGCTATTGCTATCTTTTACTAAAAGGCAGTGCGAGAAAAGGACGGCTACAGCTATGAACTAAGTTAGAGATGTCAAACTAGTTTATGCCTTGCGCTTCACCGTGTTTTTAGTCGACATGTTTTTACGTGCACCCTTCATTTGTATAGAAATATTAGTTCTAACTAAATTTGACAGCTCTAAATTACGTCCGTCTCTTTCTCGTTTTATTAGAGAGAAAAAGGTAGCAATAGCCTAAATTAAGTTTAGTTTGTGCACAACAGAATCGACACCATTATGTCATGATTGTAACATAATATTACTGCACCTTTTTTCAACTTTTTGCTACTGAGAAGTACCCCTTCTCTCAACTACTTCAAAACAACTTAAAACTTAACTTTTGTTTGTTATTAACTTTTCAAAATAATGATTTGAAAAGACATAATACTGGATACAATGTTTGTTCTTAACTACACAAAATAACTTTGTCGAGATTCTCAGTTACGGTAGTAAAAGTTTTCTTACAAATTCACGAATGTTCTTCAAAATTCT
This sequence comes from Xestia xanthographa, assembly GCA_905147715.2. Lineage (NCBI taxonomy): Eukaryota > Metazoa > Arthropoda > Insecta > Lepidoptera > Noctuidae > Xestia > Xestia xanthographa. The sequence continues at coordinate 14,729,977 of LR990655.1, read as the reverse complement.
TCGTGCAAGGCAAAACATTTGCAAATGTTCATCCTAATCTGTTTCGTCATTAATTAAGCGTAATGTTTCCATATTTTGGTCGTTAATTATGATCCTTTACATAAATGGCAATCACGCTTAAAATTAAATACATCTGCGCTTCCTCTCATTATTAATAATAATCCCCGTGGCATAAAATATGATCCCATGAAAAGTGACTGTGGGATTAAATCAGGAAAATGGGCAGCCGTATACATTACTGTGTAAGTAAGTATCGCTGAAGAGGCAATATTCCCGGAGGGTCGTACATTATGGTGACGTCTATGGGGTCATCCATTTACGAAGTGATATACGAAACTAGTTTTTCAGTAAGGGTGAAGTTCACTAATGATTTTGACAGGGGGATGTTGACTGAAGCAGCGTTGATTGAGCAGTGGTTTAACGCTCCAATTAGGTAGGAGAGACAATTAGCTCGTGTCTAACGAACGTCTCGTCGGCTCTAAATGATAGATTTGTGGAGAATCTATTCCATTGAGATAACTGACTGTTATTTCGAGGTGTATTAGTCAGTTTATCATCACCTGCTTTATCTTTTCCCAACTATGTGGATGGAGCTGAATACCAGTATTTTACATGGAGCGACCGCCTATCTGATCTCCACAACCTACTTCATACTAGGTAATATGATACCCGTTTGCTACGAGCGTTCTGCCACGATAACGATACATTGCGTATAGGGCTTGCAATCCGGATATCCGTATTATCCTGATATCCGTCGATTTTCAAATCCGGATTTTACTTGCATCATTATCCGGATTTTTTGGATAATACGAATAGTTGTATTATTGACAAATGTAAGATCTCATTTTTAATTCGAATTGTTTTAAGTATGAGAAGAATAGATACAAATTATTTGTGCGGTATCGGGTTTTCTATTGTATAATTTTAGACAGTGAACTAGTTTTCTTATGTGATTGTTATTTGAAATATTGGTATAGTTTATTATTTCTTTGTCATTTTGCTTGAGAGACTGATTGAAACGTGTTACAAAAGTTTTTTAGTTTTATTTAGAACAAAAACTAAAAAATATCCGTATGGATAATACCACAAGGATAATACCGTCCAATACTACAAGGATAGAAGTACTCCGGTGTATGCCTGCTTCCTTGATCTCTCAAGGGCATTTGACCTTGTGTCATATGATGTCCTTTGGGATAAGCTCAGGGGAGCAGGTGTACCACCGGAGTTGACGGGTTTGTTCCAGTACTGGTACTCTAACCAGTTAAACCAAGTTCGTTGGGGAGACGTTTTATCTGAAGCGTACAGGTTGGAGTGTGGGGTGAGGCAGGGGGGGTTAACCTCACCTAAGCTCTTCAACCTGTATGTAAATGAGTTGATCGTTGAACTAAGCAGCAGACCAGTTGGATGCAAAATAGGTGGTGTTAGCGTCAATAATTTAAGCTACGCTGATGACATGGTGCTGCTGGGTCCAACGGCTGGCTCAATCAGGGACATGCTGAGCGTCTGTGAGAGGTATGCAGCAGCCCACGGTCTGGTATATAATGTTGCGAAAAGTGAGTACCTGATCTTTGCTGCTTCCGGGAAACATTTAAATTACGAGCCCATAATATCCCTCAATGGACGAACCCTTAAAAGGGTCGCCCAATTTAAATACTTAGGACATTATGTCACCGAGGACCTCAAAGATCAGGTAGATATGGATCGCGAGCGCAGGGCACTAGCAGCCAGATGCAACATGCTGGCTCACAGATTCGCTCGTTGTAGCAACGAAGTCAAAATAACTCTGTTTAAAGCTTATTGTCAAGGGTTCCACACGAGCAGTTTGTGGGTCAGCTATACGCGGAGGGCTCTAGATGCTCTGCGTGTGCAATATAATAATGGCTTTAGGGTGCTGTTGAGGTTGCCCAGGTTCTGCAGCGCGTCAAGCATGTTTGCTGCAGCACGAACTGATGACTTTTATGCCATTATGAGGAAAAAGACCGCATCCTTAATAGGCAGAATGAGAGCTAGCCACAACATTATTTTGAAAACCCTAGCTGAACAGCACAATGCACCGATAGTGAGACACTTTGTCCGGTTGCTCGTGAGGCAGGGATGACAAATAACATAAATAATTATGTACTTAGTTAATAAATACTAACCCTTAGTTGATAAGTTTGTTTGTGTACTAACCAGTGGACCAATGTTGTCAAATTAAATAAATATATTATTATTATTATTTCGTTTATTCATTCAAATTCTTACTTAATTACATTTTTAAGTATTTCATAAAATAAAAGCACAAAAAAAAAACACTTAAAAATATAAAAAAATAGAGGTCCACCCGGTGTCGGGAGCAGGGTCCAAGCCACCGGTGGTTAGGGCTGCAGAGACAGGAACCTCCTCACAATGCGAGCCGTATCGAGGAGTACTGCCTTCTGAATCAGGCCCTTGATCAAACCGCCTAAAGAGAGCTTCGATAGATGGTCATCGAAGCTCTTGGCTATAAGGCCATTGGCCGTCACGACAATCGGCACAATGATAACCGAGTTCATATTCCACATGCCGCGAACCTCGTGTGCCAAGTCAAGATATTTTATTTGTTTCTCTTTCTCAGCTTTCACGAGGTTCTCGTCATGCGGAATGGTAACATCGATTATCATTACGCGGCGCGCTGATCGGTCCATCATCACTATGTCAGGCTTATTGGCGACAATAGTCCTGTCAGTAATGATGGACCGATCCCAGTACAGCGTGACATGGTCATCTTCGAGAACTGGGTCGGGCACATACTTGTAGTACGGTACCTCAGATTCCACAAGTTTATATTTCAAGGCAAGTTGCTGGTGTATAATCCTGGCTACTTGGTTATGCCTGTGCAAGTACTCGCCGTTAGCCAGACGAGAACAACCAGAAATAATATGTCTGATGGACTCACCCGGAAGGTGGCATGCCCGACACACGTCAACCGTCCCGTCCTTCATAATATATTTCCGGTAGTTGTTCGTCAACATAACTTCGTCCATAATCGCACAGACAAAACCTTCAGTTTCCCCAAAGAGGTCGCCGAAACGTAACCAGGACACGGACGCTAGAAAATCTACATCGGGCCCATGAAGAGCCCGGTAGAAGCGCCCGTGAAGCTCTTTGCCTTGCCATACTTCCTTGCGGTCATCGGTGGTAAGTACCTCAGGTCTGTGCCAGTTCTCTTTAGCCATGGACAGCGGGGTGAGTCCCTTGTCCACTGCGACCACATCTCGGTGCATACCCACCTCGGCTTTTAAAAAATATTCTCTGAGACTGCACACCTCGCGGTTGTGGAGGGTCTTCGCGTTTAAAAAGCCTCGACCTCCGCACTTCCGCGGGATGTACAGTCTCATAACCGATGATCGTGGGTGATGCATCCGGCTTTCGGTCAGCAGTGTACGAACTCTTCTATCCAGGGCGTCGAGTTCGGTCTGAGTCCATTTGAGTATGCCGAAAGAGTACATTAAAACCGGCATGACCCAACCATTGAAGGCGCGCACCTTGTTCCCACCTGAAAGAAGGCTATTTAATACCTTTCTCAGGCGACCGAAGAAGCGCTCCCTCAATGATTGCTTCATGTCAGTTACATTAATGCCTAACGCTTCCGACATACCCAAATACTTATAGGTTTCGGATGAGGAAAGAGATTTCAGGTGTATGGAGTCCGAGAGTTGAAGTCCCTCGGACTCCATAATCTCCCCTCGCTTTACATACATGACTGCACATTTGTCCACACCAAATTCCATCCTGATGGCGCTACTAAAAGTTTCAGTTACTTTCAGTAGCTCCATCAGTCGCAATTTGTTGGGGGCAAAGAGTTTCAGATCATCCATGTAAAGCAGGTGAGATATAACCTGACCATCCTTCCTCAACCGGCAGCCTAGGCCTGAATTCTCCAGCAATGTGCTTAGAGGATTCAGGGCTAAACAGAACCAAAGTGGACTCAGACTGTCGCCCTGGAATATTCCCCGCTTAATCCATACAGGCTCATCGCTCCCCTGGATCTGTCGACATCCTGGATATCGAAGGACCGTCTTCCATTGCCCCATACATGACTCAAGAAAGGTGCGTAGAGTTGTATCTACTTTGTACAACTCCAGCACCCTCATGAGCCACGTATGTGGCACAGAGTCATAGGCCTTCTTATAATCTATCCAACATGTCGACAGATCTTTGCGAGATCGACGAACCTGTTGGCTAATGGCCATGTCGATGAGGAGTAGCTCCTTAGTACCGCGGGACCCATTCCTACATCCATTCTGAGAGGCTGACATGATGGAGTTTTTGTCAATGTGTGTATTAATTTTCATTCTCAGAATGGATGTAAGAAGCTTGTAGATCGTCGACAAACACGTGATCGGTCTATAATTTTTGGGTTCCGCGGGACTACCTGACTTATGGAGCAGGTGGGTAACGCCTGTTGTTAAAAACTGTGGGAGGGACCCGGACTCTAAGGATGACTGGAATTGCGATGCCAGGCAAGTGTGTGAACTACTAAACCATTTGAGCCAGAAGTTGTGCAGTCCGTCCGGTCCCGGGGATTTCCAATTTGGTAACGGACGAACTGCTCTGGCTAAATCTAAAGGTGTTATAAAAATTGGCTCCATTTCTGGGATAGGTTCACACACTCGCTCGACATCACGCATCCAGTCAGCCTCAGTATGACAAACGGGTACCGACCAGATGCTGCGCCAGAAAGAACTCGTGGCGGCATCATCCGGGCGGCACACGTCTGTCATATTTTGCTCGGGTCGCTCCCAAGCTCTGTATACCCACCTCTCATCGCTCTGGAACATGCGATTCTGTGAATACCGATCAACCCGCCGCTTATACCTCCGAATACGGTTCGCCCATGCATAAACTTTCTGCTTCAGGAAGTCGATGCGCTCTGTGGCACGGGACATGTATTCTTGAGGACTGATTTCAGTCCCCGAGAATGCCCGCCTCACAAAGCACATCACCCGTGGTCGTGTATTGCCCTCCCTGAAGCAGTATAGTTTGCCGATGAGTACCCTGGCCCCGTCGATACGGCGCTCGATCCTGCGCTGCCAGGCTGGTACGGCTGGTTTTGGTCGAGTAGCTACGTCACAATTTGGAAACTTGACATTAGCTAAACGACATGCCGCAACAGCCCCACAGAACAGGATCGAGTGTGTATCAACGAGGTTCTCGCTACTCTCGAATATATTCTTGAGTTGCGAGTCCAAGGCACACACCAACGCCCTATTTTTCTTATGCATGGGTAACCGTGGTAATCGGGGCCTAAGTTCGGTAGGAGTAAACCGATATTCACGAAGCGCATCCTCCAGAGCGTTCCTCAATCGGTCGTTGCACTGGCTACTTACCGTGGCAACCCTATCATCCTCCTCTACAACAGCAGGGATCGAACGCGGTAGGGTTACATTAATATCTGACACTTGCACCGCGGTTTGTGTCGGAGTTAGGATGATAAGGTTGCTCAGTACTTCTGAGCGCAGCCTATCAAGCGCGGCGTCGTCCAACCTGTGGTTGCGTTGGATGACCCGCACCTGATCCGACAGTCGTTGGGCCGAGACGTTGACGGTTGGTTCAAGATCCTGGAACAGAGACAGCATCCTAACACGGTACGCAGTGAGGTTAGTTCCCCCCTCTGTAGACCCGTAGTATGCGCGCATGACGTTCTCGTTCATTGATTGAGTCCATTTCATGCGCTGCACACAACCACCGGTAGCGGGGACCCGGCTCGGGGCCTGTTGGCCCCTAAGTCCCAAGCCCTTCGGTGGCCGGCCTCTCCCCGCACGACGTACAGGTGGTGGCGACGTCGGCGGAGAGAAATATTCGTCGCTCGAGCTCGACGCAACTGCCGCAACCGGTGACACTGGTGATCCGTGGTCCGGCGGCGGCGAGGCGGAGCTGAGCAACGAGTCCGGAGTTGGTAGGCGTGCACGTCGTGCTGCTGCTCTCGTTATCATAATATCTAGTCGTCGTTAATCATCTTATAATGTACTCTGTGATCTAAACATTTTCTGTATCAATCATTTTCCGTTTTTTCTTCTATGACATCTGTCAGTCGTTGTCATTGTTCTTCGTATTTTTATTAACTTCTTGAAATTGTGGAGGTTTTAATTTTGTAAATAAATGATATGGTTTCTTATTTCCTTCGCTTCGGGCACAGAAGTATAGCCAAAAAATTCAGTGGTTTTTAAAAAATATACGGAATAAATTGCGTGATAAAAAAACGACGTATATGTCATCGAGAGTTGCCATTATTATTCCCTTTATTCATTACATTACATATATCTTTTACATTTTTAAATATTTCTATACAAAATACTATAAAAAAACATTTAAAAATATAAAAAATAGTAGCCCACCAGTGCTGGGAACAGGGTCCGAGCTGCCGGTGGTCAGGGCTCTTGAGAGAGGAACCTCCTAACGATACGTGCCGTGTCCAGAAGTACTGCTTTCTGAAGCAAGCCCTTGATCCAGCTGCCAAGCGAGAGCCTCCTAAGATGTTGGTCGAGGCTCTTGGCTATTAAGCCATTGGCCGACACGACTATCGGCACAATGACTGCTGTACCCACGTCCCACATGTCGACAACCTCGCGAGCCAGATCTAGATATTTGAATTGTTTATCTTTCTCTGCTTTCACGAGGTTCTCGTCATGCGGGATCGTTATATCAACAATCATTGTGCGACGCTCCAATCGATCTATCACCACAATGTCAGGCCTATTGGCAACAACAGTCCTGTCAGTGGTGATAGGTCGATCCCAATACAACGTGATATGACCATTGTCGAGAACTGGGTCGGGCGCATACTTATAGTATGGCACTTCTGATTCCACAAGGTTGTATTTCAAAGCAAGTTGCTGGTGGATTATCCTGGCAACAAGGTTGTGTCTATGCAAATACTCTCCGTTAGCCAGACTAGAACACCCAGAAATAATGTGTCGGATCGATTCTCCCGGACGGTGGCATGCCCGACATATGTCAACCGTGCCATCTTTCACAATGTATTTCCGGTAGTTATTCGTCATCATAACTTCGTCCATTATTGCACAGATAAAACCTTCTGTTTCCCCGAAGAGGTCACCAAAGCGCAGCCAGGATACGGACGGTAAAAAGTCTACATCGGGGCCATGTAGGGCCCGGTAAAAGCGTCCGTGAAGCTCCTTGCCCTGCCATTCCACCTTGCGGTCATTAGTGTCTAATACTTTAGGTTTGCGCCAGTTCTCGTTAGCCAGGGAGAGCGGGGTGAGGCCCTTGTCCACTGAGACCACATCTCGGTGCATCTCCCCGTCGGCTTCTAGGAAGTATTCCCTGAGACTGCACACCTCACGGTTGTGTAGGGTCTTAGCATTTAAGAAGCCACGACCCCCGCACTTCCGTGGGATATACAGTCTCATCACCGACGACCGTGGGTGATGCATTCGATTTGCGGTCAGCAGTGTGCGGACCCTCCTATCCAGGGCATCAAGTTCCGTCTGAGTCCATTTGAGTATGCCGAAGGAATACATCAAAACCGGCATGACCCAACCGTTGAAGGCGCGCACCTTGTTTCCGCCTGACAAAAGACTGCCTAGCACCTTATTCAGGCGGCCAAAGAAGCGCTCCCTCAACGATTGTTTCACGTCTGCAGTATTGATACCTAATGCCTCCGACATACCCAAATACTTGTAAGTTTCTGTTGAGGAGAGGGATCTAAGGTGTATGGAATCCGAGAGTTGAGTTCCCTCGGATTCCATAATCTCCCCTCGCTTCACATGCATGACTGCACATTTGTCCACACCAAATTCCATCCTGATGGCGCTACTGAAAGTTTCTGTTACCTTCAGTAGCTTCATTAGTTGCAAATTGTTGGGGGCAAAGAGTTTCAGATCATCCATGTAAAGAAGGTGAGATATGACCTGACCATCTCTCCTCAACAGATAGCCTAAACCTGAACGCTCCAGCAGTGTGCTGAGAGGGTTCAAGGCTAGACAAAACCACAATGGACTCAGACTATCACCCTGGAATATACCACGCTTGATCCTTATCGGTTCGCTGTTCCCCTGGATCTGTCGACATCCTGGATAGCGAAGAACCGTTCTCCAGTGTCCCATACATGACATCAGGAAGGTACGTAGAGTTGCATCTATTTTATACAACTCCAGCACCTTCATGAGCCATGTATGAGGCACAGAGTCGTAGGCCTTCTTATAATCTATCCAACATGTAGACAGATTCTTTCGGGAGCGGCGAACCTGTTGGCTAATGGCCATATCAATGAGGAGCAGCTCCTTAGTGCCGCGGGACCCGTTCCTACATCCATTCTGAGAGGCAGACATAATAGAATTACTATCAATATGTTGGTTGATTTTAGCTCTCAAAATGGATGTAAGAACTTTATAGACCGTTGGTAAACAAGTAATTGGTCTATAATTTTTGGGCTCCGCAACACTACCTGATTTATGGAGCAGGTGGGTAATTCCTGTCGTCAGGAACTGGGGCAGCGACCCTGACTCTAAGGCTGATTGAAACTGGGACGCCAAACGAGCGTGTGATCTTTGGAACCACTTGATCCAGAAGTTGTGCAGTCCGTCCGGCCCTGGAGATTTCCAGTTAGGCAACGGACGGACTGCACGAGCTACGTCTTGGGGGCTGATGATGATTGCCCCCATTTCTGGTATAGGATCACACGCTTGTTCAACCTCCCGGGTCCAATCGCCCTCAGTGTGACTGACAGGCACCGACCAGATGTTGCGCCAAAATGAATACGTGGCGCTCTCATCCGGCAGACGCGTGTCAGTCACACCTTGGTCCGGTCGCTCCCAAGCCCTGTATACCCACCTTTCATCGCTTTGGAATGTGCGATTCTGAGTGTACCGTTCCACTCGCCGCTTGTACCGACGAATACGGCTTGCCCATGCACAGATCTTCTGCTTCAGGGAGTCGATACATATAGTCCATTATTATCATTATTATTATTATTATTAATACGGATATTTTTATTATTGCATTGCATGCATTATCCGGATAATCCGGATAGTAAAATATTGATATCGGTATTATCCGGATAGTAAAAATGAACGGATATTGCAAGCCCTAATTGCGTATGAGGAAATAAAACAAATCAAATTTATTGAATTCCCGGAATGTTTCTGTTCCATAACAGTCATCTTTGTATGATATATACTGAATTCACCATCAGTCTGTGGAGGGCTGCTCTCACACTCTGTATTTTAAAGGCAAAACAAGACAGCTAGGGCTACAAACGCTGAGGGAATCATTTTCAAATTTCCACTGATTTGAGGTCAAAAGGAAACCGCGCGTGACTCAATGGTCAGGAAATTGCATGTGATAAGGTATGGAGATTCTGTGCTTGTTTTTTTTTTGGTAATGAAGTGGACTTTGTCAAACAAAGGTTGATGTTACGATTAGCCCGCCACACTATTCCCAAACCACTGTAACTCCTGAAAGCCAGAATCAACAGTGGCGACCACCAGAAAAGCGCCAAGACAATTAAGCTCGACGAAGTCCAAGAGAATGAATTGTACTGTCTTGGATCCCGCAACGAAATTAATCAGAAAAGTATAGTAGAGGTGTAGGAAAAAACCGTAATTTCCACTTCCCTCCATATCAGCAGGAGACAGAACTAAACAAGGCCAATAGGCACAAAGGGACGTTTACAACTGGGATAGGCCCAGTTGCCTAGCACCACGGATAAATATTAATATTAATGGGTCCTAAGTTGTGAGCTGTTATATTTGATTCCAATAATATAATATATAATAGGTAGGGAAAAAACGCTTGAACGCACGGAAATTTGTTCTAGTTTCTACAAGGTCTGTATAGTAAATAACTCCGGATGTAACCTGTACACCAACCTGTGATGTTACGATTAATGAACACTCCAAAACAGGGATGGCCGCGAGGATTCTGAAAACCTGAAAAGTGTGAGTCGGATTGGCGCTTGAGGGATTCTGTACCACCGTTGTAGTGCCCCCTTTAATTTTGAATTTATTTTTATCTGTATGTTTCTATAGCGACAAGAGAAATACACAATCTGTGAAAATTTCAACTGTCTACTTATTACAGATATGAGATACAAACTGCTGACAGATAGACAGGCGGACAGATGAAAAGCGGAGGCTTAATAATAGGGTTCCGTCGGTTACCCTTCGGAGACGGAACCCTAAAAACGACTCATGAATGAGAAGCCTGTATATGAATCATCATGCACCTAATTGGCAATTCTACTATCTACTTAGTCTACACTAATATTATAGAGAGGAAAGATGTGTATTTTTGTGTGTGTGGGTGTGTGTGTATGTTTGTAATGAATAAACTCAAAAACTATTGCGCCGATTTCAAAAATTCTTTCACCATTAGAAAGCTACATTCACCCTGAGTAACATAGGCTATAGTTTACTCCCGTACTCCCACGGGAACGGGAACTACGCGGGTGAAACCGCGTGACGTCCGCTAGTAGTAACTATAATTGTAATGACGTGTAAGTAGTCTACCTACAAGTCATTAGTCATTAGTGTCTCTTCGGCCTCCGTTCGATTAAGTTCGAGGTATTTATTTTATCCCTATATTACGGCGGCATATTAATTAGTAAGCCAGCCCTAAGTTTTGTCTGATTGGCATTCTGAAGTAGTACAAATGTTGTTCGTCCTTTTAAAACATCCTTTAACATCTATATCGGGATCATTATAGGGAAAATAACATCATAACATCACGCATGTAATCCCCGAAGGGTGGTTAGGCAGAGGTGTACCTATTAGTACACCCACATTACGCAAGTTATGTTGTGTAAAAGGGGGTGAGCCTAATGCCATCAACCGGACACAAAGCCGTGGCTGCTTCTGAGAAAAAAACCCAATAACACTTTGCCCGACCCGGGAATCGAACCCAGGACCTCATGCTCATCAATCGAACGTGCGACCACTCAACCAACGAAGCAGTTATATCAATTACTAGCTGACGGCTCGCGGTTTCACCCGCGTTGTTCCCGTTGCCGTGGGAGTATGGGAATAAAATATAGCCTATAGCACTCACGAATAATGTAGCTTTCTACCAGTGAAACAATTTTTTAAATTGGTTCATTACTTCCGGAGATTACCCCCTACATACAAACTTACAAACATACAAACTTACAAACAAATGTTACCTCTTTATAATATTAGTATAGATATAGATAGGTTATAGAGAAAATAATATCGCCAATCCTTGTATTTTTCATGTACCCTGTCTATTTTAAAAACCGGCCAAGTGCGTGTCGGACTCGCACACGAAGGGTTCCGTACCATTGACTATATTTAGTATTTGTTGTTATAGTGGCAACACAAATACATCATCTGTGAAAATTTCAACTGTCTAGCTGTCACGGTTCATGAGATACAGCCTGGTGACAGACAGACGGACAGACGGACAGACAGACGGACAGACAGCGAAGTCTTAGTAATAGGGTTCCGTTTTTACCCTTTGGGTACGGAACCCTAAAAATCAAATATTGATTTAGGTTCTATTATTCCGTGCATGAATCCTTTTTGAATAGGTGAATACCTCTTCCCTAATAGGCTAGTTTCCACCATCAATAAATTGCAAATCTATTTTTCCGTCAGTTAGAGTATTGGAAAATAATGGACACGTATTTTTTGTTTTTGTAAATCAATGAATATTGACAAAGATAAATCGCATCAAAACTCGGGAGTGGGGGCTCGTGACGTCACAAGAGTCACAACGCACTAAAAATTATAGCACGGCGTGACGTATTGAGAATTTTAAAAGCGTCGTATCTTCGTCAATTTTGGATTACGTAACAAAAGATAAAATACGTGTCAAACATTTTTTGATAATCTAACTGACCGACTAATTAGATTTTTTCAGGACACAAGCCTATTGTAGAAGTAAGTCAGAAAAAAAAAAAAAATAATAATAATAATATTAATGTAGGGAAAATAATATCGCCAATCCTTGTATTTTTCCTGTCCCCTGTCTATTAAGGATTATATACGAGTATTATATTGATTTAGGTTCTGTTATTTCGTGCGTGAATCCTTTTTGAATTGGTGAATACCTCTTCCCTAATAATTCTATAAAAATAGCAATTACGTAGCTTTTGGATATGACCAATAGCTTAGACTAGTCACTTCGGTATGTACTTGCCAGGTTTTGAACATTAGCACCGATACACCAAGTGTAAAAAAAAAGGTAAGGTAAAGGTAAATATTATTTTAAACATGACCGTCTATCTGCTTGCGCAGAGACAGAATTAGTTACAACAGAATCAAAAATAAACGAAATTGCGAAACAGGTACTGCTACCTGGCGTTAGCGTAGCAAACGATTCGTCACAGTCATACGTAGTGATATCACTACAACCATCGATCGAAATCGACCTAACCTTGGGATAATGTTAAACACGCCTGCAAATCGATTATAGTTAAACAGAATCGAATAGGAAACATTGTCGAGATGGCTACAGCTTGTCGAATCTACAATGCAGCGAGTTGGCAAGATACACGGCGAGAAGTGTTTGCAGGTTGTTGTATACCAACCGGCATTTTTAATGTGTTTAGTTGATAACCGCGAGCCGCGCGCGACGCTCGTGCCCACGCGCATCCCGCACGACCACCTCCACGCGCGCTGCACTTTATACTTATCACATACCAGTTTTATACGTGTTTTCACTGTGTCTTTCCCCAAAAAGTGGGTCCACTGACCAACAGTTACTAAGTGCATCAAGAACACACTCGTATCATAACGAGGCAGCAATCGACTGAGAACATACGACCAGAAGGAAGACAGTCCATATATCAAAAGAAACTGTGATTACAATTGACTCAAGGTATACCAAATAACCATCTATTCTCTATTATGCACATACATAAATGCATTACCTATGTATTGGAGACAAGGGACGCGTGCATTTCTGGAATTTGAATTATGAATGCGACTAACTTTTCAAGTATGTATTTATGCGAAGACTAGATTACGTATACGGGAACAATAACAACACTCCCAATTTATTTCAAAGTCTCGAGAAATATTCACACAACAACAAACAGGCTCACTAAGTGAGTTAGTCAATCGTGTGTGAGGTTCGAAGTTTATATTTCTTTAGACATAATTTGTGCCGAGTTTAGCAACTTCGTCATGATTACAAAAAATATGGCAGGTAAGTACGACAGCACTAAGTACCGCACGAAGCACATTAAGACCTTTTATAAACAGAAATTGCAACTGCTTTATTTATAAGTACCTTGTTTTACTTAATTTTATCTAGATTCTGACAAATAAGGGTTCAGCTGAGTTATAGTCGCGACATGAATCATGATCTCTTGCACTCTTATGTTTTTTGTTCTCGATGCAATTTCATCTCCAAATGACGACGTAAGAAATCTCTGATAAAAATAATAGGTTGTGTTTACGCAAAAGGCGTATTACGAAAAGATAATCTTCGAAACGTTTAAAACTTCAAAATAAACCAGTCATAAGCGATAGCGATAAAGGCATCGCTGACGTAGATAGGTTTGTTGTGGAAACACCAACGCAAAAGTTGACTTCAACTTGTGTGTGAAAAGATAAAAGCATCTAAGTTAATTATGAACCATTTCCTTAGTTACCTAAGTACCAACAACAATCAATAATTCAGTTCTATGAGAAAGTTTGCTCACAATAAATCTTCTTCGATTAAACACTAACATAACGTGGCCAAAACGTTCGTCAAAAGGTTCGTCTCTGTGCATGAGTCACTGCGCGGCGGCACAGGCGGCGGGTCCAGTTTAAGATGGTATCTAGATGTCACAAGTCTTCGATTTTTATCTATACTATTACTAATATTATAAAGAGGTAACATTTGTTTAGCAGCGGTGACCCAGTGGTGGCAGCCCCGACTTACGAACAGTAAGTCGTGGGTTCGAACCCAGGCAGGCGCATTACTTTGTGTAATTTATTTCATCACCGCTGCTCTCAAAACGGTGAAGGAAAACATCGTGAGGAAACCGGCATGTCCTAGAACCAAAAATTCGAAAACATGTGACATCTACCAACCCGCACTGGGCCCGCGTGGTGGATTATAGGGGTCCATATTGGCTCACCTAAAGTTCTTTACCCGAAATTGTTCTTCCTAACGATTTGTAATCCGAATGATCACTCTTCCTAAAAATTTTCATCCTAAAGTTTTCATTCATACTATTTGTAGTGCTACTGGCGATGTTCATAACACTCATGTTTCCGAAAATTGTAATTAATAATATCATTAATGTGAATATATTTAATCTCCTACTGTTTTTTATCCTATCGCTTTTATCCCTAAACATAATTACCATAATATTTTCACTCATACTCAGAAAGAAACATTTACCAAGTGTAATAAAAAATATATGTGGGTAGAAGATGATATTTATAGTTTTAATTTGAGGGTATGATTATATTTGGGGGTATGCTTTACATAACGTACTTATTACTATAACTATACCTGAGATAATTATGTCTAAAAAACCAACTGTTTAGAATGATTAAAGGTCGTTTCACTGATTTTGGTCTTAAATGATTGAAATTCAGGTCAGAGTGTCTCTCTTGCATTCAAGTCGAGGGAGACCCGGTCGACGGAGCCCCGCTAGGCGGGGCTCCTACTTCTGAATGGTTTATAAAAAAATAACCACGAAGGGTATGGCGGGGTCGAATGAGCGAGCGAAGCGAGCGAATAGACCCCGCCATACCCTTCTAACCTAATCTATCCGTGTCGGGGTGCCCCAAGTCGGCCTAGGCAAAACAAGTTTGTCATCAACCACCTCATTAAAATTTGGTGCTCAATTGACTAAATTTTGTGATCAATTGATATTTTAGGTGATAGATGTTAGTGGTCACAAAGTTAATTTTGGTGGTCATTATATTTCCCCCCTATTATTTTGTATGGTACTATTGTTCTTATAAGTTATACATGTTATGTGAAAATAAAGTTACGCAAAATTAATGTATATAATACTGATTATTATGAATAAAAAGAAATCTACACAGAAAAGATATGACTTTGAATAATAGTGTAAAAAATGGTTATGTTAAGAAAATATAGGAAAACAAATAAAAGTATAATAGATGTTTATTGCTACTGACATTATGAAGTTGAATGCTTCGGAATTATGAACATTAGAGACAGAGTAGTTAGGAATTGTGATTGTTAGGATGAAAAATGTTAGGAAGAACATTTTCGGATTTCCAATTATCGGAGTTGAAAATTTAGGTGAACTTTGGCGCACCCGGATTATAGCCCATTCCCTCTCATAGAGAGGAGGCCTGTATCCCAGCAGTGGGAACATTAATAGGCTGATGATGATGATGATGAACATTTGTTTGTAAGTTTGTATGTTTGTAAGTTTGTATGTAGGGGGTAATCTCCAGAAGTAATAAACCAATTTTAAAAATTATTTCACTGGTAGAAAGCTACATTTCGTACATACTATTCGTAAGTGCTATAGGCTATATTTTATTCCCGTACTCCCACGGGAACGGGAACTACGCGGGTGAAACCGCGGGACGTCAGCTAGTATTCGATAAAATGCCAGTTTCCTAATCCTCGCGATGTTTCCCATCACCGTTAAAATATAAAACACTCAATTTTATGTAAATATGCACTACTGGCCTACCCTAGAGTGCAAAAATTCAGGAACCACTTTTCCGTGGGTCCTTTATTTAAAATGTTCACACAAAGGGGCTCAACAAAAAAGTCACATAAAGCCGGCTCAAACCTCATAACTTCAAAGATTACTTTGTACACTGGTTAAAAATTTTACCATAAATATTCTTCATATTCCACCGTACGAGCTCGTGGCTGAATAACAAAAGCCACTCGGGTCGATCTTTAGGTTAAGCCGTGCTTGCCTAGGTTGGTCTGTGGATGGGTGACCACCCATTACATACCGAGTTTCCTCCGTGCCTCGGAAAGCACGTTAAGCAGTTGGTCCCGGCTGTCATTTGTAAATCCTTGACAGTCGTTCCAGGTAGTCAGCCAAAAAGTCTGACAACCAGTCTTACCAAGGGGTATTGTAATACCCAGTACTAACTGAGTTGTGGAGGTCAGATAGCCAGTCGGTCCATGTAAAATACTGGTATTCAGCTGCATCCAGATCCAGACTGCCTGCTGAAGCCATTGAGCCCAACATACCTATACGTAGTTGGGAAAAGGCTAGGCAGATGATGATTACACCGTACAAGAATTTTAAACTGTTTTTGTCACATAGCACTTTTTCCTTCTATTCGTATCTTTCCTTGTAGTACCCACATGTATTGTATGCGTCGATGCCTCGTGTTTACTTGTGAATGGCCTTACCTACTTCAGTTACTTGGTATAGGTTCAATTTGTAACCACAACAGAGTCATAATTATGTTTCAAAGCAGTATATATATTATTAACTAATGGCTTTTTTATATTTTAACCGCAGTCTAGGATCTATAGTACCATTCAAAACTATAAAAACTGTGATAGACTTCATACAAATTACACACGGTGACACATCAAGCTATACTTTTCCAGTATGACATAGCCTAGCTTTGTATATATTTCCGGTACGATAAGAGATCCGCATAAACTGGTATTGTACGTATATAGATTGATCGCCCGCCGTGCGTACGTCAGGACGCTGGTTAGAATTGCACACCACAAAAATGAAATTTTCACTAAATAGGTATAACAGCAAAAAATCGTGAGAAACGCATTAAAATCCACCACACAGACACCAAAATTAGTACAGACTTTAGATCTATTCAATACCACTTAGTATTTAAGTGGTAAATATGTTTATTATGTACAGGCAAGTACTATTCATTACTGTAATTTGTGACGAAGTTTTGGCCCAACATAATATAAAATACTGTCTTGTCAGAGCGACACGAAGAAGAAGAATTAAGGCCAACGTAGACCGGGCCGGCATGGCAAGGGATTAAAATTTTTAGCAATGGACATTCACACGTACACGCATGGAAATACGACATAAATTGCTATGCTTTAAAATGATGCCGTGGCATCGAAAAGGATTTCATTGCACGGCATTGAAAGACGCGCCACGGTCGTACTTCTGTATCAATACGTTTGAATTTCCATTGGTAACATTTTAAATCCCTTGCGAGCCGTCCCGCGGTCTGCGTTGGCCTTTACTCCGGGTGACATAAAGTTCTTTTCACACTACAAAGTAAATCTTGATTGCTTTCGACCTTGTCTTACACACTTATGGTAAGAGGATGTTTTTTTAAGTTAAAGTCTATCTAAATATTGAATAGCACTTCTTCGGATTCTACGCAAAAAAATCAAGGTTTTCGGTGTCACACTACTACTGACATAATTCTTATTCCCAAATGTCTAGACTCGAATGTGTCCTCTATATTTTGTAAATACACTTGCCTGCAAAACTAAGTACCTACTACACTTTTAAAATTTCAATTTTTTTCTAAACAATAGAAGTCAGAGATTTAAAATAAAAAACGTTTTATAGCAATTTCTATCAGCTTTATTAGTTTTTATGTACAAAACTAAATTCTTTTTCGAGTCCTTTTTTTTCGAAAGTATATCTTGTGTACTTAAAAAGTTATTGCAATTTTAAAAGTGTGATACTTAGTTTTGCAGGCCAGTGTATTTTTTGGCCTCGGCCGAGTTATATTGATCCATATATGTATTTCCTAAATAGGCCTCAACCGGCTAGATATACTGTTTGGCTAAGTTCAAAATGTAGTCATTTTGGAAAGTAACGAAGATAATAATATTTCACGATTCATTTAGATCTCGTTGTACCTATATTAATTGCGGGCTCGCGAGTAGACATTATTTCCTCGAAGTGGCAGTAATTAATGCTTAATCTGATAGTCCACAAACATTGTTAGGCTTTAAGACTTAAAAGGCGTAATGGGCAAAAAGTCTTATCGTGTTTTAATAAATCTCGAGAAATATATAAATCATTATGGATGGGTTTGTTTTAAATTTTTGTTTTGTAGGGTTTTGAAGATGGGCGCATCTTCAACACCACTACAAAACAAAAATTTATTATTTATTTTAATATTTATTTATTTATTTTTCTTCTGGGCATGACAGACCTGACAAACGAGTAGGTATGAGTATGAATGAGTATCTCACTAGGTAATCTTTTCCTTCCACAAACAAGCTTAGCTTTTCCAAAATGTACCATCATCATCATCATCACCTTCCTGCCCATAACCCATGTTACTTGGGGTCGGCGCAACACGTACAACAAAATGTACCAACACAAATAAAATATTCCTCCATTTTTCGAAGTAAGTAATTGTATAATGATTTTGCATATAGTGTTTTTTAGATATGTTATACAGGTGTATAACATATCTGTTTATTAGAATATCATTGCACTATGCGGCACACTTTTTTCTGTGGTTTTGTAGGTACAAAACCACAGAAAAAAGTGTGCCGCGGGGCAGAGCCAGCTCACATACACGCAGTGACGCAGAATAAAGGAAAAACAAGCCAATTGGCCTGTTTTCGAGTCTTCACGATTGCGCGCTCACAACATTTCTGTTTAATAGATTATCATTGATATAGTGATATAGTTAACGCTGTTTGGATATTTTGGCATTTATATTGTTGGATTTATGTGATTGTGTGAACTCAGTAAGTCTAATATCCAGGAGAATCGATCAGTTTTAATAGTACTATTATTACAAAAACATAAAACTTATTGTTACTCAAAATAAAATCCTTCTTTTTGCGAGGGTGGGGACTACATTTATTTTAATTGTTAAGGAGAGTACTGTGAACAATGAGCGTTACACAATAGACAAGACCTAGAAGTTGCCTACAGCTTTAGATCTAGGGACTTTGTGAAGGTAACGTAACGGTGCCTACACAAAAGAACTTTCTTTAAAAAAAAACTAAATTTGTTTCCTTTGATAAAAAATTAATTAGCTTTTGACAGAATGAGTCAAAAGAAACATACATACACTAACCGGACAATAGACTAATTATCAGAATTTCATTCATTATAATTAAGGAGCCTATTTATCAAATTAATAATTTCATAAAACCTAAATAGAATGTGGTGACAATATATGAATATAAATGGTCAAGACAGACCTGTAATAAAGAAAATATTTTCAGTTATTAATGAAGGTATTAGATGGAAAGATGGAAAATTGGAAGACCCAGTAATAAACCAGCTGCCGCCTAAACTTCCTACAAAGTCACCGACCGAGAGCCATTAGTACAGAACCCGTGTTTTAATTAAATTAAATAAATAATTCTTTTTAATTAATTTACTAACAGCTTGGTTATTGTTTTCAGTGAAAATGGGTACTAGTTCTTCTAAGTATTACAAATCCTACTAAAAAAGATAGTTATGAATTTATGTCCTAAATGACTTGTTAACCCTATTTGTTTAGTACATAATTGTTTTCAACACTCGTAGTGTAGTGTACTTCAAAGTTTCAGTAATTTTGAGTCGCCGTAGGGAGGACATTGTTATCTGGATAAATCAGATACGAGACAAAAGATAAAACACGAACACGATACGATACGAAACACGATACGATATAACGACTAAAAAGTCGTTATATCTACGTATACTAAGTCGATCTGACATAATCCCGTCTTCTTAGATGGTACCGGATTGCCACGAAAAAAACCGCTAGATTTTCCCATCTTGTTACATATCGTCACATGCAAGCTTCTTGTGCATTTTATGAACTAAAACTCTGCGCCAGATAAGTTGGAATTAAAGGTCATTAACCCGCATACATTATTCAAATACATAATTCCGAAAACAGAAATAATGACATAAACTTGTCCCGAAACGACCTTTATCGTGATCCTTAACTTTTTCTATAGTCTGCGCCAGATAAGTATTTAGTATAAGTATATAAGTATTATTAAAGGTCATTGCTCTTTCCTTAATTTCTCTGCGTAGACCCCGACAATACATTATGAACCGTTTTTTATTACTAGAAAAAGTCAAGGATCACGATAAAGGTCGTTTCGGGACAAGTTTATGTCATCATTGCTGTTTTCGGAATTATGTACCTATTTGAATAAATGTATGCGGGTTAATGACCTTTAACTCCTAATAATCTGGCGCAGACTATAGTAATAAAAAACGAGTCATAATACATTATAGTAGTGCTAGTGTTATTGTAGTGTCGGGGTACCTACGCAGAGACATTAAGAAAAGTGCAATGACCTTTAATTCTTACTAATTATCTGGCGCAGACTATAGACCAGTTCATACACTTTATACTGAATATCTTGACTTTGAGGCAAGTTCAACTTGAGTTTGTAACAACTGAAGTGAGAATATTGTACAACAACTATTTGTGATGTCAAACCACAAATTGTATCGCAGGGATTGCTCTGTCAGTTTGTTTATAAACAGTTCTCTCGTCAAAGAGTTACCAAACTAGAACCAGAATTACAACTTCTGAATACATTTATGTAAGGAGGTATTACTTCGGACTTGTTTCCTACGTAGGTTGCGTCTCGGATGCCAGTCAGTCATTCATAAACTCATAATTTTATGCGAATATAATATAATCTAGCAGACGCAAAAAGTAATCAACAGAGAATAAATTACAAAAAAGTGTTACACATTTTTGTTCTTTTGCTAAATAAATTTCTTAACTTAATCAGGTTATCATAATGGCCGAATTAGAATACACAATGTAATCATTGTTTACAAAAGGATATTAAAAATGTTTGCGGCTGTTCCGATATGGTCGGAGTCCGAGGTATGAATACAGTAAGTACTATGGGGGTCTTTTCCGCCTGACCATTTTAAATTTTACGCTTAAATCATGCGGAGGTTCCGAGCCACGCCCCCTTAAAGTTTGGGCCTATTAGAAAAGCGTCAACATTGGCGCGCAAAATAACAATAACTCTCGTTTGGCGTGCGTCGTCAGTGCGCTCGGCCGATTCGGTATCTTTTCATTCATTTTTTCTACACAAAATCAACGGGGCGCGCGGGGCTAGAGAGCGTTTTTATGTTGCGAGTGTAAGCAAAAATGAGCTTAATGGTGGTCAGGCGGGTGTATCCTCGATAGTACCTCACTACTATTCCTTACTATTTTTATAAGGGATCATTTTTATGTGCACTCAGCAAGTTTTCTTTGTTTGCTTACAATTGAATTTTCCTAGACAAACAAGTGAAATAAGTCTACGATTCAATTCCATTCTCTTTGAAATATCTCTTCATAAAATATTGAATGTCTGAGATAATAATTCGTCTTTAGAATCGAGTTTATTGAATGGGATTAGCTGAAGTACCCTTTTCCGCTTTGCCAGCGCCTTTATGCAAGAAGATTAGCAGCGTTTAAGTAGAAGAAGCCATACAATGTTGCCGTGGTATATGATATACATATAATAAAGTGTAACAGAACTAGCAGATATTTAAAGCTAATCTGTTAAAACACGTTGCATAGTAATAAATAATAAAGGGTGTAAAACACCTCATAACGAAGCTGAAAGGCATTGTTTTCCTCGTCATTGCGATCATTTTAGGGTTCCGTACCCAAAGGGTAAAAACGGAACCCTATTACTAAGACTTCGCTGTCTGTCCGTCTGTCCGTCTGTCCGCTTGTCCGTCTGTCTGTCACCAGGCTGTATCTCATGAACCGTGACAGCTAGACAGTTGAAATTTTCACAGATGATGTATTTCTGTTGCCGCTATAACAACAAATTCTAAAAACAGAATAAAATTAATATTTAAGGGGGGCTCCCATACAACAAACGTGATTTTTTTGCCCTTTTTTTGATAATAATGGCACGGAACCCTTCGTGCGCGAGTCCGACTCGCACTTGGCCGGTTTTTTTTGTTCTTTACCATTCGGAACCTTCTAGTTACGGAAATATTGGGGGTCAAAGTTCCAACTTTTTGACATGTTTTTTTTTAATACAAGTTTTTAATGTAAGATTTTTACTTTAAACACCTCCACGACCCCCGTACTATTCAATCCATCCATCAGCACAATGTTTCATTTTTGCGTAAAGTAACTTACTTTGATGTACAGAATGCTTGGTTCACGGCTTCGTGATGAGGTCTTTTACACCCTGTATAATAAAATGTTACAGATATTAAAAACTCCTGTTGCATTGTAATAAGTATTTAATTTTTTTTTTCCTCTTGATCATCACATGAACGCCCTAACGCCTTCATGTAAACATTATCTTTCGAATTACTCTGGCGCTTCATCCATAAGCATCACAATCAAATTAAACTCATTAGAACATGCGACAAAGGAAAATACTTAAAATTAAGTACTTTTACAAAAACCAGGATCCAACTCGGCTCAGCGACGAACAACTTTTGTACGTGCAAACTTTTAAAAACGGATTTCAAGCTTAAAGCTAGGAAATCAGGGAACTTTGTGTTGTTGTTTTTCATAGCGTTTTTAAAAGTGATTTAATTATGATTTTTAACCGACTACGGCGAAGCCAAAAGGAAGGGTTATGATTTTAGCAATCTGTGATTGTAAGTATGTATGTTTGTATTTACGTATGTTCCTCCGTATAGCGCCTAAACTATTCATCCGATTTTGATGAATAAGGTGTCACTACAACAGCCCGTAACGTCCACTGCTGGACATAAGCCTCTCCCATGATGGGAGGATTTGCCGTAATCTCTACGCTTGGCAGGCGGATTGGAGATCGCAGTGATGCAAGACTAACAGAAAACGCTGCTGCCCATTCTCTGGTTTAGGGAGGCGCAAGGTGTTCCGCCTCAGACATTAGTCGCCTTATACGACACCCGTCAGTGTAATGGGTTGGTTCTACTTTGCCGGATAACACACAGCTATAATAAAAGGTGTCAATCGATTCGTTATTATAAATAAATAAAATACATTTATTTCGAGCAACATTAACTCATATGTGGAGTACACACAAATACAAACACATTACATACAGATAAAATACAAATAATAATAAAACAAAAATAAAATAAAGAGGCAACATCTAACCGGCCTTGCTGACGGCAACATGCTTATCACAGCAGTGCCGTATGTATGGGCAGTCCATCCGGTCCGCGATCATCGCCAGGACAGCATTGGGGCTGCCCCACACCCTACGCACCAGGGACGCGCTCCGCTTGCGCATGGTCGCATAAAAGCAGTCAGTGCGCGCCTCAGCAAATATACCTGAGGCGCTGCAGTAGCGTGGCAGCCCCAATACTGCCCTAAGCGCATTGTTGAACTGGACGCGGAGGGCCCCAGATTATGGCCCGGGTGACATAGGCTACATTTTAACCGACTTCAACAATAGTAGGAATCAATTTTTATCTTGTCAACCCCGATTTTAATTAGAGCGTGATTTTTCAGGAGTCGGATGTTTTAGTTGTGCTATACGGTTGTTATGGGCCTATACTACCTCAAATTAGCAACTCTATTTGTGGTGGTTCAAACTTCGTTTGAAATAATGTTAGAATAACGTTCTAATCAGCTTGCACTACAAAGTGGCTGTTACGTCAGTCACTGCAGGCCGAATAGTGCGAAATGAGTGGTTTTTATTCTTTAATTTTTGTCTTTTGAAAAAAATAGAAAACATTAGACCTGCTTTATAGTTAGTTCAGTTAGTATGCAAAGTTTCATGATCTAATTTGAAGTACTTTTAGAATACCAGCGGTTTATTGTTCGATTTGGAGGTAAATTAGTTTTTTTTTTTATATCAAGAAAAGTTTAAGGAATCGTGTTTTCGCCAAACATAAGACTTAACATTAATCCTCAACTTTACCATATATTTAATTCAAAATTAATGCTGCAGTATTTTAGGCGTAACGTTATTACATTAAAATCATCTGCCTAGATTCTTCCCAAACGATGTTGTGGTCGGCTTCCATATGGCTTTTATATGGAGCGACTGCCTATCTGACCTCCAAAACCCAGTAAAAGCGTCCACTTTATCCCCTATGGAAGTAAAATACCTTTTTCATTAACACTTAACAAATATGCTGTGAGGCATTTCCCATAGGAACCTATCTAATTGGGTTTCCTTAGAACTTGGGTTTTTTGATTAAACAGTAATTCTGATTCCCTTTAAATTATACTGTGTAAGCTCAAATAACCTACTTGCTTAAGGACCTTCTAACCGTAAAATTAGCAACTCTATTTGTGGTGGTTCAAACTTCGTTTGAAACACTGTTAGATTAACGTTCTAATCAGCTTGCACTACAAAGCGGTTGTTACTACAGTCACTGCGGCCGAATAGTGCAAAATGAGTGGTTTTTTGCGATTTACAAAAAATCTATTGATTGGACTAAAAAAATAAAACACATAAGACTTGCTTTATAGTTAGTTCAGTTAGTATGCAAAGTTTCATGATATAATATTTTGAAGTACTTTTTGAATACCAGCGGTTTATTGTTCGATTTGAAGGTAACTTTGGATTTTTTTTCTATCGAAAAAAGTTTATGGAATCGTGTTTTCCTCACACATAGTACTTAGCATTAATCCTCAATATCATCCATCATATATCATCATATCATCTATATCCATATATTTATTTCAAAATGAATGCTGCAGTATTTTAGACGTAACGGAGGATCATGTTAAGCCATTTGAGGGAGTATAGACCCTTAAAAGACAGTTTTATTAGATCAGCAGTTCAATAAGAGCTATTAATTACACGTTTGCTTTTTAAAACTCTGTCCTCCTTGTTTTCTTTGCTTTTTCTTAACCAACACATACATACGTAAACTTACGCCATTTTGATACCGATGGGAGTAGGCAGAAACCACAAAACGACACCTGCTACGATCCTTCTTATGCCTCGTCCACGTTCATACATCAGAGGCGCTACTCTCTAACGTCCGTCCGTCCATCCGCCCGCACGTCTGCAGATGAGTGCGAGTGAGAGCGACGGATAGAGACGGACGGACGTACGGACGTTAGAGAATAGGGCCCCTGGTCATACACGCACGCCAGTGGCGAGTAGGTACTACACTTGACCTTTCTGAAGAACCTCACCAGTAAGGTCAGTTTACGTCCTCCTAGGTTGTTCGGTAGGGAACAACCTAGGAGGACGTAAACTGACTGACGGCGTTGCCACTCACATCAACAACAACAACCCATAACGTCCACTGCTGGACATAAGCCTCTCCCATGATGGGAGGAATTTGCTGCAATCTCCACGCTTGCCAGGCGGATTGAAGATCGCAGTGATGAAAGACTAACAGAAAATGCTGCTGCCCAGTCTCTGGTCTACGGAGGCGCAAGGTGTTCTGCCTCAGACATTAGTCGCCTTATGCGACACCCGTGAGTGTAATGGGTTGGTTCTATTCTAATCTGCCGGATGCCACTCAAAGAATGCCTTGTAAATACCTACCTTTTTTTTTCAAATGGGAAATCATCAAATGACTCCTCCCGCTCTGGGCGGAGCAGGAGGGAGTGTCAGACTTTTACTGATTAAAACCCATCCATGTTCCTTCATCGCCCTTTGTGTTCCGGAGCCAGGGTATCTCTTTCGAAAGACTGGGGAAAGCTGGGTGAATACCTACCTTAACCAACATTTTGACTCAAAATTAAAAGTTAGATAGTTACTTTAGTACTTTGTCACTGTCTCTCAGTTTAAAGGAAAACTAAATCTCATTTAAGACATTCCTTAGCGTCTACAATAAATGTCTTAAAACTCAGAAGTCGCACTAAGGCCTTTGAAATTCTGTCCTAGAAATTAATTAATTTAAGATAATTGGGTCCAACTATAATTTAAACTAAAACTGATTTTATTTCAGTAATTAAGAATAAGAAAGTTAAGATAATTATGCACTACTGAAAACAGTAATTAAATTGTACTTAAAACATCTACCATTTTAAAAAAAGCTATTTATAAACTCTGTAAAGATTTGATGTCTATCATTCCTTAGTATTTCACCAAATGGATTCTAAATAAAATTAAAACATGAACCAGTTTCAGTGATTTACAAGCAATACAAAGTAACATAACATCACGCCTGTAAAGCTGTAACCCCGGTAGGGTTAGAGGTGCACCTAAATAGTACACCCACATTTCACCAGTAATTTTATTTATTTTATTTTATGTTATTATTTTCGGAAAACTTACAGCTAGACAGACACAATAGTTTAGTTAATAACAACAATATGGCCAATTACAAGTTTTCACAAATAGTTTTATACAATAGTTAAATCAAACAAGAATAAATTAACTAAAAGACAGTGGTAAGGATTAGTACCTACACACAAAAACAATATACGTAGAAAAAATAATAAAGAAAAGAAAAAAAATGAACACAAATGTACATAATTCAACGGTTATGGGTTGTCGAAGAAGTGGTTGCATTGGGTCTTTTTCAATTTAGTAATTGGCAACTGTGTTAGTCCAAGACTGTTAAACCAATGTATACCTAAATGTTATACACAGAAGCTGTTGGTGAACCTTTACTAATAAATAAATAAATAAAAATAAATTTAGACATGCTCGTAATTAAGATGTCGATCTCTACCTCCTGGCAAGTCGCATTGCACTCACGGCTCGCCCTAATCATGTACGAGTTCTGTCTGTAATTAGTCCTAGTCGTTGGTATGTGCAACAAACGAGATTTACGCAGAAACGAACCAGGTACCCGCAGCCCAAACTTGCTTAGCAACTCAGGGACATCACTGGATCCGTTTGCAATATTAATAAGAAAGGCCAAGTCTGAGATTTTCCTTCGTTCAAGCAAAGGAAGAATATGAAACCTTTTGCACCGTTTAAAATAATTTGGTAGATATATTTTGGAACGAATCTGAACGTACCTTATGTTTATGTCCAATGTAATAGGGAGCGAGCCTATTACCATCAACCGGGCGCAAATCCAGACTCCGTGGCTGCTACTGAGTAATTCCTGATGGAAAAATCCAATAGCACTTTGCCGGACCCGGGTATCGGGGAATCGCACCTAGGGCCAACAGTTGCGCTTACGACCACTCAACCAACGAGTCAATACATAATATTTCAGCTTAATCCCCTATTCAAAATGTGTGTCCCTCTGCCTATAGTCTGAGCCAGATAAGTAGGAATTAAAGGTCATTGCTCTCTCCTTAATTTCTCTGCGTAGGTACCGCAACAATACATTATGAATCGTTTTTTATTACTAGAAAAAGTCAAGGATCACGATAAAGGTCGTTTCGGAACAAGTTTATGTCATTATTTCTGTTTTTGGAATTATGTATTTGAATAAATGTATGCGGGTTAATGACCTTTAATTCCTACTTATCTGGCGCAGACTATAGTCATCCGTGTGACAGAAGCGTGATGAATTGACTATATGTTATAGGTATTGCTAAAAAAAAATAGATGAAATTTATTCATATATCATGTCCCCTAAACAGAGAGAAACAATCCAATACAACATCTCGGCAGTATATTTTCTGTTTAGAAATAAATATGTACTTAGTTGCACGAGTGTACGGAGCGTAATATACAATGGCTAAGATAGATTTATGTATTCAACTGCTGGCTGTCGTTAATGGCTACCGAAATTCGTTCGTCTCAATCACCTATGTATGTACCTATACGTATAGTTGCTGCCAGTTACGATCGCAATAGCGGTCATTTCCCTTGCCCTAATATCTCTTCGTACGAACCAAAACAAATGAACCATAGTTAAATTTTCATTAGAAAAAAATTCAGTAATTCATTGAATATAGTAGATTCACTGATAGACTATACGTAAATCTGTCAGTATGGTATGTTGCTAAAGAAACAGTTTTGTTTCTTCACCAGTGATTAAATAAATAAAAGTTATATTTATCTAAGCTCAACAAATAACGTTTTATAGTGTCACCCAAACAAGGAAAAAATTATAGGCAAATTTGCAAAAAAATACAACTACAACAACAGCCCATAACGTCCACTGCTAGACATAAGCCTCCCCCTTGATGGGAGGAATTTGCCGTAATCTCCACGCATGGCAGGCGGATTGAAGATCGCAGTGATGAAAGACTAACAGAAAACGCTGCTGCCCGTTCTCCGTTTTGTTCGTAGACCAAAAAAATAAACATGGAAAATATGTGCTAAAGAAGGATAATGCATCTTGATATCAGTAATAACTTTATAAGAAGTACCTACACGAAATTCACAGAATATTACAACCTTCATCATGTTATTTGTGAAACCTTTTAATATTTATAAGACCATTATGTATTATATTTCATGTAAATAGAGAATCTTGATTCTTAAAACCTCTATTTTTTAAACCGGAGGTTCTAAAGGTAGATTAAAATTATACTAGTAACTTAACTGGAAAACTGATTTCTTACTTGACCGGTTTTTGTGACTAATGCATATTTTAGCCTTGAACTTACTAAGAAAGCGGATCAATCTATACACGAACGAATACCTAACACGATCTACATATAGGTAAGGTACTTTTATAAAAGGAACTCTCGTACCTACATTTCTGAAATCTGAATTGAAATTAGTTTCCATTTTGATGAATATTTAGCAAGTTAATTCAATTATACCATCTGACGTTTTACAAAGTTTCTGAAACTCTGTGTGGAATAGAAAGAGTTTTCATTGATTCTCCACCGAAAGCTGTTACAAAAATATAAAGAAATATCAGTGAGTATATATTTTTATACGACCGTAATTGGTTAAATCCCAAATGCCGCCGCTGGCACAGCTTCCCGGTTCGGGTTCCTACATTACACAACAAATGAGGTGCCTTACAGTATCCTCTTTCATGGAATGTTCACAAATCAAATTATCTGCTTGATATTCAGTAGGGAATAATAAACCGGCCAAATGCGTGTCGCACCACGCGCAGTATAGAGTTCCGTAGTAGCCCATTATATTTTAGATTTTTTTCAATGCAAGTCTTTACCTGTTATAAACAAGCAATACTTCATCTTAGTCACTTAAAAGGATTTAATCTAAGGATTTTGTATTTGGTACAAAATTATCCAACACCGAACTAATAAATTTATCTTAACCGCTAGAGTTTTCTTTCAAATTTTATGAAATGCACTATCATCATGAATTTTTCTAGATTTTTCAAGCTAGCAGTTTAGCTTTTAGAGGGAAGGGGGACGCCATACTGGAACAAAAATTTGTACTTTAAAGTTTAATATTTCGTAAATGGAGCATTTAATCGAAAAATAGTATTAGCAACTCCTAAGTCATTTTAAAAGACCAAATCAACAATAACCCTCACAATGGGGTAGACGACGAAAAAAAAATTCATCCCCCCTACACATGTAGGGGAGCTACCCTAAAAAAAAAATATTTTTCAATATTTTATTTTACCGTTTTGTCGGCGTAATTGATATACACACTCTTACAAAATGACAGCTTTCTAGTACTAACCGTCTATTAGCAAAACCTCTGACAGACAGACAGACGGACGGACATGACGAAACTATTAGGAGGAACCCTAAAAAAAATTATTATTGTAAATTATTTTACAATAATAAATGCAGACTTACAACATTATGAGCTGTTTAATGTGTTTGTATATAGTTTGCAAGTTTTAACAGCCCCAATTTTATTTAAATGGTAATAAAATCATATTTATGATGCTATTCTGAAAATAATAGGTGGTTAATGCAAATCGCTCACCATTACATGCTAATTTGTACTTAAGTGTGTGACGTTCACTTAGGCGGTCTAACAATAGCGTCATAATAATATGATAATTAATATTTACGCAATTTCCAAGAGGACTTTTAACGTAATTATCATGCTTTTGAATTATTTTCTTTCAGACCGGACAATGGGGTTTGAAATAGGAAACGCAATAATTGGTTGGGTCCAAAATAGGTGCGTGGGGTCCTTCCGGTTACAAGGGACGGACTACCTGTTATCATCGTATTGCTTTGCTGTTCAAGGGATAAATAAGGATATATACAATGACGAAAATTTACCTAAAATAACTTTTGGGCTTTTCTACAACGTAAATTTAAGCTATTTTCTGTAGCTGCATAAAGTTTTAAGTGCCTATACTACCTCAGATTAGTAACTCTATTTGTGGTGGTTCAAATTTCGTTTGTAATACTGTTAGAATAACGTTCTAGTCAGCTTGCACTGCAAAGCGGTTGTTACGTCAGTCACTGCGGCCGAGTAGTGCGAAATGAATGGTTTTTATTCTTTATAAAATCAAATTTTCATCTTTTGGAAAAAATAAAAAACATAAGACCTGCTTTTAGTTAGTTCAGTTAGTATGCAAAGTTTCATGATCTTATTTGAAGTACTTTTTGAATACCAGCGGTTTATTGATCGATTTGGAGGTAACTTTGGGATTTTTTTTTATCGAGAAAATTTTATGAAATCGTGTTTTCGCCAAACATAAGACCTAACATTAATCCTCAACTTTACCATATATTTATTTCAAAATTAATGCTGCAGTATTTTAGGCGTAGCGGAGGATCATGCTAAGCCATTTGAGGTAGTATAGGCCCTTAATAAATAAAAGAGTACAGTAGGTTAACGAAGTAAATTAATCGGTTCATTTAAAGCGGCAGTTTAATTTGTCTTTTAACTTAGGTAAATAACGGTGAGGGGAGATTTTCTCTGCTCGGGAAGATGAGCAACACTAGGGATCAATAAGGAAGTACAAATTAAGAAAGCTACCGAATTTCACAAAGTTTGTCCACGTGGGCTAATATTTAGCTACAAGCTCCTCGAGTTTGCAGACAGAATCATCTTCCCTAAATAAACAGTTTCGATTCGCGTTTGTTTTTGCCCGGGTAAATTCGTATCGGTATACGCGCTTACACGCGCGAAACTTTTTGTGCTTCAAAAAACCGAACGCACGTACACGCTATTTTCGATGTGGTCATCTCGGTGGGTGCTTGAGTGGTGCTCTCGCAACTCGCGCTTATAGGATTTTATGATAATCGCGTCAGCAGTTGTATGAGTTGTGCGTGTATCAATAGGTGCGCCAATACGAGGCGCCTACACGCGCTTCCACAAACAAGCATAGACATACCGAAAAAACGCTAGTCTGAAACCGCCCTAAACCTGTTAGGATAATAATATTTCATATTGAGTTAATAATCAAGGTTTACATATACGCAAACTTACATGTAACCTAGTTAAAATGTATAATGAGACTTCTAAATATGTATGTTATTTCATTCATATTATACCATATTAAATCTGGTTTAGGCATATTTTCTTTAAATTAATCATAACTTACTTTAGGAATGTCTAATATCTGAGTCTTCTTCATTTCGAATTTACTTAGGTACTGTCACAATGTAGGTACTTATAATAATAAACTTTCATTACAAATGGATGTAATTAAAGAATTCGCTTCTAATTACATAGATCCCTTTTCGTAATAAAGAGGAAAATTATACTCTTTCGTAGAAATTGTTGTAGGTACAGTCACGGGCACAACTATGTGTTCACTTAACTCTCTTAACAGTGATTTTCTCCTACTGTACTGGTTGTAATTTTTTTTATGTTGAAAAATAGTGTTTTGGAACCCTTACCTACTATTTAGAAGATGTCTCGACAATATTGTTGAGTTTCACTGAAGGCCGTTTTCTATAACTTACTTACGTATAACTGTCAGTTAATATGCCTACCCTCGTAGCTATCGGTGTTTCTATAAACAAAGATAGTCCTATCCGCGTCACCTACCTGCCACTTTATTCATTGAAAAATCAAAGAAAGCTTTTTAGTGACGTTTTCTTTCTATCGGTCGATAAACTAAACGTCAAACAGACAGAGATAGCAACCTACCGACACACTACTGTCATTCTTTGACAGTTAAATATATTAATTGTCACAAATATTCACACACACACACATTCATTTGTTTTTTGTTTTTCACCTTCCTTTATTCTCAGGCAACTTTGACCCATAGATACGGACATGGGAGTCGTTCATCAACTCGTCCCACAAGGATACATTGAATTGCCATAACAGTACATTTCTAAAATATTTAAAATTATTTTTCAATACACTTCCTCGAAAACTGGTCCTTAACGCACTACGATTAGGTACAACAAGCAATGTATTTCACACCCGTGCGATTTTTTCCACTTTCCCGCACGTGTGCGGGAATGAAAATTACCACAGATAACTATACCTATACTTAGTCCAAATTGGTTCAATGCAAATTAAAAAAAAAAACATTCACCTCAGTCTATAGAGTCTGAGGTGAATGTTTTTTTTTTAATTTTTGCAAAGCACTACGCGTCTTTACGGCATAAATATTTTTTGAATATTCAAATTGAGTTTATAAATAGAATATCCTAGATAAACATGATTATTTAAAACTAATAGTTACTTTTACACACAAATTAACATTTATTTGTGTTCTGAATTCAAAAATATAAAATAAATCTAGTTTTTATATTAGGCTGTTTAACGGCTTCATACCATTGCCTCTCCTTCAACCTGGCGAAACTAAAGCGCGAAAAACAAAAAGGAAAATTAAAATCATAGTTTCATAGTTCGTGACAAAAATATTTTTAGTTATTTTATTTTATTTCTTCAAAAGTGTATTGAAAAACGTCGTTTGATACACGTGGACATTTGTTATTGCAATTCTCGGCTCAAAAATTTTATAATTCCGCCTCGAATGCAATAACAAACTTTCTCCACTTGTATCAAAATGTAGGTACTATTTCAATACACTTCCTCGAAAACTGGTCCACAACGCACTACGATTAGGTACAACATGCAATGTATTTCACACGTGTGCGATTTTTTCCACTTTACCGCACGTGTGCAGGAATGAAAATTGCCACAGATAACTATACCTATACTTAGTCCAAATTGGTACAATGCCTATAGTCTGAGGTGAATGTTTTTTTTTTATTTCGGCAAAGCACTACGCGTCTTTATGGCATAAATATTTTTTGAATATTCAAATTGTGTGTTAATAAATAGAATATCATAGATAAACATGATTATTAAAAACCAATAGTTACTTTTATACACAAATTGACATTTATTGGTGTTCTGAATTCAAAAATATAAAATAAATCTATTGTTTATATTAGGATGTTTAACGGCTTCATACCTTTGCCTCTCCTTCAACCTGGCGAAACCAAAGCGCGAGAAAAAAAAGAAAATTAAAATTATAGTTTCTTAGTTCGTGTCAAAAATATTTTTCGTTATTTTATTTTATTTTTTCAAAAGTGTATTGAAAAACGTCGTTTGATACACGTGGACATTTGTTATTGCAATTCTCGGCTCAAAAACATCATTATAATTCCGCCTCGAATACAATAACAAACTTTCTCCACTTGTATCAAAATGTACTATTGTAATATTAATAAGATATTATGATTAGTTTTGATTGGGGGGGGGGGGGAATTAAATATAAGTACAAGGTGGAGAGGAAAATTAAATTATAATAATCTAGTACGTAGCTGACCTGCGGTCATTGACTCAAAAAAAGTATCTATCATAAAATCGATATTGTTTTATCATGCTTGTTTAGATATCGATACCCAGACCCACCACGTCCATTGAGTTTCGTTAGCCAATTTGATTTGACCCTTCATTTTACAAAATCCTGTGCTTTCTAAATGCGCTCCCTCACAGGGGCACTCGCCTGTGATGTAACAAGTTCAGAATCGAGCATCAACATCATCATCCACAGCCCGACTTTATTTATTTATTTATTTGGTACACCAACAGCAATACATACTAAGAATTAATGTGAAACAATGAAAATAACATAAAAGTTCTGGTAAGTATGCCTATTAGAGGTCTAAGCAGCATTCACCATCAACAATATAAACTTATTTTTTCAAATCTTAATAATAAAATTTGAATACAATATAAAATAAAATTTACTTTATAATATATGAAGTGATATGAATTATGATGCATTATGACTTTTGAGTCACATCTAAAGATTTTAATTTTTTTGCTAAATGGTTTTTTTGTGCTTTTCCCCGTTCATGGGTACAACGGGCTCGTGTTATTCTAAATTACTCATTCATTCCAGTTCTCGCATTTGTTCCACTCGCACTTTCAAGCTTCATACTTTATCTTTCTTTCATACATCCTTTCATTCTTAGCCGGGTGGGACTCCCGCTATTTTAACTACTTCTACTTATTATTATTTAGGGGTATTTGGTACACATTTTTGTTTTATTTTACATTGTTTGCTGCTTGCGTTTTTTCTTACATGCTTGTTTTCTTAGGTCTATTTCTTTATCAACTATGTTTCTTTAGGCTAAGTTCTATAAAATCTAAATTTCTGATACAGTGTTTATACTTATCTAGTTGTGAATATTATCCCTTATTTCTATACTATATTTATACAATGTGCTTTCTTAGTTTAATACATTTTCATTTTCTAAATTAAACTTTCTAAAGTGTTTTCTTACATGATTAGTTTCCCTCATTTGCATTATTCTATGTTTATATAATACGAGTATTTTGATCAGTTCCCGCTGGCCTCACCAGAGGGGCTACGGGTCAACGGGAATACACCATCCAATCAAATCAGTGA
Source organism: Xestia xanthographa (assembly GCA_905147715.2). Lineage (NCBI taxonomy): Eukaryota > Metazoa > Arthropoda > Insecta > Lepidoptera > Noctuidae > Xestia > Xestia xanthographa. The sequence continues at coordinate 14,695,584 of LR990655.1, read as the reverse complement.
CTGAGAGAGGATGCAGAATTTTTGTACAAAATAATTCTTGTGTGTCTATTTGCAACGTAACGTTCAAAATCGAATCTTGGATTGTTACATTATATTCGAATGCTCCGGTGTGGAAGTGCCATAATGTGAGGTCACCACCCTCGTAAATCACTATCATGTCCAAAGATCATTTAACTTTAAATAGGCACTCGTATGCACGTTTGAACCACGTACTAGCCCTTTCAAAGTTAGGACCTCACGCCCCGTACTTCAGGAGGGTTTGGAGCACAAAACTTTCCAAATCGTGCTCTTTAGCTGCGGTCATTTTGAACAATAGTTCATGGATGACGGAGGAGAAATAAATTTATTGCAGCTAGAAATTGATTTATTGGCAATCTCAAACTACCTATGAAAAATCGATCTTCTCCTAAACCAATAATATCAATCATGTTTGTGTGTGACTTATAGAGAAGAACACTGTAGAGTTATGTAAATATTTAACACTAGCGAACGTCCCGCGGTTTCACCCGCGTAGTTCCCGTTCCCGTGGGAGTACGGGGATAAAATATAGCCTATGTTACTCAGGGTGAATGTAGCTTTCTAATGGTGAAATAATTTTTGAAATCAGTTCATTACTTCCGGAAATTACCCCCTACATACAAACTTACAAACAAATGTTACCTCTTTATAATATTATAAGTAATAATAAGTATAGATTAGAAACTCTCAACTCGAACGCTGTACATTTAAATCTGATTTCATCTAATCCACAACGGAATGACGAAAGATTTAACTCTCTGAATAATTGAAACAGCACAAACCGTAGCCACGAGCCACGCGGACAGACCCTAGGGCCGCGCCTTCAGAAATTTTCCGTAATTAAATTATTCCGAGAATAAGTTCCAAGTTCGATCGTCTACAGAACTTTTAAATAATACTTATTATACCCGGTGTTTATTAAAATAAAGTTCTCTTATAAATAGAAATGGTTTGACATTGACGCCAGATTTTAAAAAAAATTGAAGAAGTAATATTATTAGAGTCCCTTCACGGTTTATTTACTAGCTTAAACGTAAGGTTTGAATGATTCCCCTGTTTTATTAAACCTCAGGTTAACCAACTTAGTAGCTGCCCCAGTAATAAAAGTAAACTAAAAAACCCGATTGAAAATCAAATAACCAAATGCGCTTGTTTTTGATTTTGTAAAATGAGAAAAATTTCACAGACGATTAAACTCCTTGATGTTTTCACTTTTATTTGATTTTTTATTGTGAATAACCAACTTTAAATCGTTACAAATTCTAAATGGCATTCGAAATGAAAAAATATAGCAGAAACCAAAATATGATTTTCAACAAATACAGCATTCAATCATAGACCACTTAATGGTTCGTCGACTTTATTTTTCACAATATGGCGTCTGCTTGTCGCCATATTGATTTTTTATTACTGTCATGTTTTTAGTGACACTTGCAAGATTAAGACAAATTGATCGACATAGGAATCATCAAAATCGGCCCACGTGTTTGGTCTCTAGAGCGCCACACAGGAACAAACATACATGTATAAACTCATTACCCTCCTCAGTCGGGAAAATAAACTGTGAAAGGACAATAGGTTTTACAAACAAAAAACACAAGAAGAGTCAAGTAGGTAACTAGGTGTCATCATAAGATAGCAGTTCCGTTTACACAGAGTTATCGCTGTGTGCACAGATACAACGCATCAGCTTCCGTTAACGATCACCGACTCCTGCGCACACGTAAACAATTATCACATTAAACGAAGAACAAAGAACACTGTTTTGAATGTCGATAATTTTTAAAAGGTGTCTATTGCTAGTAGGGTAACAAACTTAATGAGTATTTAGCACATTAAAGCTATTAACAAGACACACAAAGAGCTTTTGTGTCTTCTCCAAAAAGTTGTTAGCTATAGATAGTTGATTATTTTGTAGTCACGGTACAATTAGCAGGTACTACAGCACAGATGAGAACCTCACGTCCCGGCCGCCGCCCCGTGGGAGACACCTCGGGCGTCGGGGGCCACGTGGTGGCCCCCGGCCACCGTAGGCGCGGTCCTGGGGGTCCGCAAGGGCCGATACCTGCCGGGGCTGCGGGACTGTTCGAAAGCGATACCGTGGCCCCGGTACACAAAGGGTGATGAAGGAACATGGATGGGTTTTAGTCAGTAAAAGTCTGACACTCCCTCCTGCTCCGCCCAGAGCGGGAGAAGTCATTTGATGATTTCCCATCAGAAACAAAAAAAAAAGGTACAGCACAGATTTTGGAATAGAATACAGTGCTACATGTCTTATCTTATCTTATCTTATCTTATCATGAATCTTTTGGCGATCGAATGACGCTGTCAGGGGCGCTACTAAAAATGATTTCTGAAACTGTTGCATTGAGATAATTATACCTATGGAGACAGCATATTTTACTATACCTGTATGTAGAAAGAATAGAAGTTATACAAATATCTATAATATTGACACAGACATGTGAAAAACCGTTTTGTTTATTTTTAATAAAGCACTGCATAGGATAAGAGAGACAACTACATATTGTCAAGTGCTTTGACAAAAAATTCGTGTGACGTCATAAGCTGTGACCGCGTAATTAGATATGCCCAGTCCATATGTTTGAACTGTTGTAACCATAATCGAAACGAATGCCGCGGCCACTCCATTTGATTCGATTTTGACCACACGTCACAAGATTATTTTTTATTAGTGTATATTCGCGTCATCGATAATATAGTTTTTCCTTACAACGCAATAATAACTTCAATCAACAAGATACAACTCCAACGACAGGAAGAATAACTTTTCTTGAAGAATTGTAAACTTGTAAGCCCGAGCGGCTTACAAGTTTACAACTCTTCAAAATTTTAAATACATTGGGCATTGACTTTGCAAAGTTTAAATCCTGGAAAAGCGCTGTATCGACGATCTTTGCAAGGAGTTTGGTAGCAGCTGGATTAGAGTACCCAAGGATTGCGTAATGGGTTTAATGGCATGTGATGAAAAAAGAAAGAAAAAATATTAATTTGTCGGAGGGACATGACGTGCATACAAAATGTCAATAAACTTACAACGCCAGAACGCCTAAAACCGCTAACAAATATTTATAAATACAAAAATAATAATATAAAATATAATATAATAATAATATAAAAATAAAATATATAAAATTGACAGTTTGCACGTCGTGACTGCGACAAGCAGGTTACCACTCAGCATGATCCTATGCTAGAAGAGGTCTTTGTTCAAATGTGAACGGCTAAGATGATGACGAAGCGATATTCTGTAACAGACTTGATGTCAGATGACAGGCATAACATACCTTTTCATAATGATGTAATGATATTTGATACAAAATACAATTAAATTATAAATATCGGTGGCGGTGGCTCTCCGCCTGGGCTGCGATGTCTGTGAACCGCATGTATGCATCTGCGGGTCCAGAGTGGAGGCCAATGCCCACCACGCGTTAAGTTGCTGTCGTTGCTTAGGGAGGTTTCCGCGGCACCATGCTCTCAACGACATTATCCGGAGAGCGCTGGTTGGCGCCAATATCCCTTGTGTCCTGGAGCCGCCGGGTCTCTGTCGTTTGGATGGCAAAAGACCAGATGGCCTGACTTTGGTACCCTGGCAAAAGGGTAAGTGCCTACTTTGGACGCAACTTGTGTTAGCACGTTTGCCGCCAGCCATCTCCCTCGCACTGTCGGGTCACCCGGTGCCGCGGCTGAATCAGCCGCTCGCAAAAAGCGGGTCAAGTATGCAACCTTGGAGCCGAAGTATTATTTTGTCCCACTGGCTGTGGAAACCACTGGTTGCTGGGGTTCCAACGCTATCAAATTTGTGGCCGAGATCGGCTGGCGACTTAGAGATAGGGGCGGTGACCCACGCTCTGGTTCTTTCCTGGTGCAGAGGCTAGCCCTGGCAATTCAGCGCGGAAACGCTGCAAGTGTCATGGGCTCCTTTGCGCCGGGAATGTCTAGGGACTGTGGACTTCTCAGGATTTAAGGTTTTTTATAAACCGGCTTAAATTATTGGACATGATTTGTGTTTTAATTTGATTTAATTTTGTAATAATTTTAATTTTTATTAACATTTAAATTATAATACATAAATAAAATAAATTAAAATTGTGATTTAGGAACAGACATTGAGATTATTAACATTAAATGTCGTTTTATTAAATTATAATATAATAATATATTAAAATGTAATATAGACAAATTATAATATATACAAATTAAAATATAAAAATATGTTTAATGCTGTTTTATTGCGATTCTTATCAGCTGTGGTCTTATTACAGTTTGAGTCAAAATAAACGAAAAATGTATGCTTTGATATATTAAAAAAAAACATCTATCGCTAAAATGTACAGAAATAAAAATATTACCCTCCTGGGTCAGTTCAGTCGTGTAAAAACAATTAATGGACCGCTATGTCGAGTTAAAATTACTCATTCAAAGTTCTAAATAATTTACTATCTAGCTTTGGATTTAAAACACTAGTTTTTCCAAAGCTAGATAGTAAATTACTACTACTCTACCTACCAACTCTACTTAAGTATTTAGTAGTCTTTATCTAAAATACATCAACAAAGTTACTATGTAACAAAATTAAATTGTACGTAAACGTTTTTGTCTGTAATTTTGCTTATAAGGTCACGGAATTAAGCAAAAAGTTGCGCAGAGCCATTATAATTATTATTTACCCATCTCGCGAGCACTACACCAAACAATGGATATTATTGTAAGCATTAAGTAACTTTGCAACAAAAAACCAGAATACCCAATTCGACTTCCAGTTAAAAGTAAAATTACAAATGATAACTTTTCCTAAACACCCCGAGGTAATCGGCGTTTTCTTTTAGAAACAGAAATCTCGAAATAGAATGGTTCCTAATGCAAAAAAAAATAGATATTATATCCCATATTTATAACGATCCTAAAAAAAAAAGTATATTTCTGTTATAGATAACTACACAAAATAAGTAGTATAACATACTGCAATGAGTCTCCTTCCCTCCCGTTGGTCCCGGCCATTGATTCTTTAATTCCCGGCTGTCATGTCTAGATTTTTGACAGTCCTAACAGGTAGTGCCCGAAAGTCTGACAACCAAGGGGTATCGTTTTACCCAATACTAACTGGGTTGTGGAGGTCTGATAGGCAGTCGCTCCATGTAAAATACTAGTATTTAGCTGCATCTAGTTAGACTGGAAGCCGACCCCAACATAGTTGGGAAAGGCTAGGCAGTAGGCTGATGATGACACAGACAGAATACCTAAGTACCTAGGTATTGTAATTGGTACTTCATGGTTGCTCCGTGTAGGTACTATCGCACCTGCTCGGTACGAGAGCAAAAACCCAATCGCTTATCCACTTCGTCGATTGAGCCACGATTCTTCTGAATAATGAATGTGATTGTCACTCGGCACGTGTATATTTACCAGACTCTCTGAAAACTGCGTCGAAGAAAGTAGCTTAGGTACCGTATCCAGAGACAAAATAACTGAATATTATTTTATAAACATAAGGTAACATCACGCCTGCAATCCCCGAAGGTTTGGCAGAGGTGTACACACCTAATAGTAGGATCATTCCCACTAGTTCTACTACACAGTTCTACGGTAGAACTAGTGGGATTTTTTTCCCACTAGTCCTACGATTTCAGGTAGTACTAAATCGTAGAACTAGTGGGAACAAAATGTCCCATTAGTTCCACTGTTCCTTTACATAATTTTACGGTAGAACTAATGGGAATACCTAGAGTAGGTATAAATTATTTTGTATTTTTATAAGAATATTTAATTTAATTATGATTGAGCTTTACCATTATCCTCAGCGGGGTTTTATGATAAGTGGACACTATTTTCAGAGCCCATTATGTAATTACTTGTTGAGCCCACGGCTTTGCACTGTGAATATTTGCTCATTTTTCAGCAAGAAAAACACTCGCTCTCGGACACATCGTTAATTTCAAGTTGATTCGAAAGTTTAGCTGTGATACTGATAATATGCGAAAAAAGACACAAAGCGCAAGTTACTAATGAGTAATGAGCATTAGTAACTTTGGGCAAACTAAAGCAAAAAATGCCACGAGCCCTCTGTCTGTAGATTACAGCTTAAAATTGTATAAAAACTTCGTGTGTCGTCCCATGCATTTGCAAAGTTATTCTAATCTTTTATTGCACTCATACAAATTGCAATATATATCTTATGTACCTACAACCAAACTTAACGTGGATGCTCAAGGGTAGCCCGCGAAATTCAAATTTTCTTACGTTTTTTGCAATTTGCAGGCCAGTGCTACCTTCTAGTCACGGAGATATTGGGGGTCAAAGTTTCAACTTTTTCACGTCTTTTCACTTTCAAAGTTTCAAATTTTTAATGTAAGATTTTTACTTTAAACACCTCCACGACCCCCGTACTATTCAATCCATCCATCAGCACAATGTTTTGAGTGCGTTACATTGAGTTCTACCACAAAACATGATTTTCCACCCCAAAAAAAAAAGTCGTTTTCCAGCAATAATTTTAGCGTTTAGTTACTTAGTTTGATGTACAGAATGCTTGGTTGACGGCTTCGTGATGAGGTCTTTTACACCCGTATAATATAAAAATGAATCGCTGAATGCGTTGCTAAGCGCAAATCTCGAGAGCAGCTGAACCGATTTCGCTAATTCTTTTTCTATAATTTTCCTGGAAGTACGAAGTTGGTTCTTACGGAGAGAAAAATTTAAAAAAATTGCCTTAAAAAATTAAAATTAAATCGACTGTTAGGCGGTACGAAGTTCGCCGGGTCAGCTAGTTTCCAATATTTTTTCCCCAAACAAAACACTGAGAGCACTATAAAACTTGAATTACGAACTTATTAAATGGTTTAACACAGCGCCATTGTTTCAATATTAGTACCTAATTACCTATAATGTTTTTGATAAGGCGAACTTTAGTCTAACTGAAGTTTTTGAGTTGAATACTCTTGGAACAAGGTGGAAAGTTTGTAATAGGCCGTGTATTTAATAAGTGTTTCGGTAATTAAGAAGTTACCCTCATTAAGGCTCCAACTTTATTCAAATCATCATAATCATAAACGGTTATTTTGTTCATAGAGTTTTTTTTTGCTTTAAGGTTTTTGTTTTAAATCATTATGATCCTGTTCCCATTATCTGGGGGTTAATTTATTTGGGGGCCGCGCTCGGCACTTCCTTCCTAATTTTACATACCTTTGTCATGGACAAATTAGACAATATGACGAGAAATTGGACAAATAATGAGATGTCATTAGTTGTTCACTTTCTTGTCAAATCAACATTCTCATAATCTGTTACGAGGAAATATTTAATCATTATAACTTTTTACTTTTTTTTGTACAGATTGTAGGTACATAGATGCCTTAGTACATGGAATAATAACCACTTAATACAATACAATTGATATTTAGTTAACAATCAATTGAAAAAATTGAAAACAAAATTGAACATCAATTGGATTTGGATGAAATTTGGCACACATATAGTTTATAACCTGGATTAACACATAGGACACTTTTTATTCCCGTAGTATGATCTCGTGGGACAATTAATGAAATCCATAGACACCTAGTTTTAAAATAAGTAGCAAACACCATGTATATAAATATACACGAATCTCCTTCAGAGAACTGTAGAAGTTCTAGAACGGCAATGTTATTGTTAACTTAGAAAAATACATGTAATCATACTTGACAATCCATTACGTGGACACAGGTCATCAATTACGAGGGTACACAGTAAACCCACATTATCAACACAATCATTTTCTAAGATGTTACATAAGTACTTATAGTCGAGATGAGGTACCTGAATATCAAGAAATAATAATAAGTCATTATGCAAATATAGTAGCTGTGTCGGACAGAGATTATGATGTCAAAGCTCACGTCATAGGTAAACACATAGACAGTAAGCCAGTGACATTCATAACTGCTGTATCATCATGATTCTCCTACCCTTATACCAATTTACTTATTAGCGGTTGGCGCAGCATGTCATGTGTAAGCCGTGTGGTATCCGGCAGAGTAGAATGAAACCAACCCATCACACTCACGGGTGTCGTATAAGGCGACTAATGTCTGAGGCAGAACACCTTGCGCCTCCGTAGACCTGAGAATGGGCAGCAGCGTTTTCTGTTAGTCTTTCATCATTGCGATTTCCAATCCGCCTGCCAAGCGTGGAGATTACAGCAAATTCCTCCCATCATGGGAGAGGCTTATGTCCAGCAGTGGACGTTATGGGCTGTTGTTGTTGTTGTTGTTGCAGCATGTCTTCTTCTTCTGCATACTTCTCTAATACTCTTCATTTCAGCATTCACCTCCTTTCTAGCCATATCATCTTTCACACAGTCCATTCCCTATTTTTTCGATCTTCCTCTACCTACTCTTTTAGTCATCTACATTCATACTCTACAGTTATCGTTATTTTCTGCTGTAGTCGGGTAAAAAAGTATGGATTGATTTGATTGTGAAATAATACGAAACAAAAATTTGCAAAAGAACTCCATTATTCAAGATGAAATCCGTGGCTGGCGTGAATATGTTGACATGTCTAAAATTGTAAATTGTCAGGGCGGCCATTTTAAAGTTTTGACGTCTTCTGGTAAATCGGTAAATTGGTTTAACTTATGTGTTTTAGTTGTTTTAGAGGTTATTTTATGCCATCTTTTAAATGATGACAATAAATAAATGAAATTCCCCATAGATTGCATAATAATAGACTTGTCAAGTCGTTCACCAACGAGTTATCAACTTATTCACCAAGTTGTCAACTTGTTCACCAGCAGTTATCAACTTATTCACCTTCTGAGTGTGTAACAGATCTACTTGTTCCTATTTAAAATAAATGGATAAGCAGACTTGTTCAATTAAATTTTAATAGTGGGGAAAGATAAAAAAATACAGCTAGTTATAAAAAACTACCTAGCACGCACTCAGTTTTAAAGTTTATGCACTTAGATGGACAATAATGAGTTTACCACACTGTAAGAACGGGAACAGGCGTCAGGGTAGCAGGTCGATACCGGAGTAACCTTGAAGTGAGCTCTGAAGCAGTAGAAACGGCGGCAGCGCAGATCTCAAGAGTTCACCAGGACAGCTCAGCAGCAAGACAGTGCAGAACTCAGGGCCAGACGTAGGACAGCCCTGCGAGACCAGTAGACGGACAGGCACGTAGTTAGCCTCCGAACATCGGGAGTAGAAGTCCCGGGTGAAACTTTCATTGGATCCCCTGGGCAGTTTAAGAATCTCACCGCCAAAACCAAGCTGCTCTCTGATACTCCTCAAATCAGATTCCAGAGTCGACTTTTCAGCCGTCCGTCAGCTCGTTTTCTCCCAAAGTACTCTTCCTCTTTCAAATCTTAGTTTTCTTAGTGTGGCCATCATCTCAACTGACAAGTGTAGTCGGCCAGGACATATACATGAGTGCGTAAAGAATTTTATAATTTAATTTAATATTAAGTTATTTAGTAAACAATCATAATGACGACCCGATTGGCGCAGTGGTAGTCAGGCTGCCTTACGTTCTTAGGGTCCCGGGTTCGAATCCCGGTCGGAGCAAATGTTTGTGTGATGAGCATGGACATTTGTTTCCGAGTCATGGATGTTTATATGTATAATAAGTATGTATTTACAAACAAAAAGTATCTATGTAGTATATTAACTATCTGGTGTCCACGATACAAGCCTCGTTGCTTAGTGTGGCACTAGATGGCGCTGTGTGTAATGTCCAGCAATATTTATATTATTATTATTATTATTTATAATAATCTACAAAATATAATGGCATATTGATAAAAATAATTTAAATTATACAAACCAAAAAGAGAAATCATAGAGCTAGACCATAGACTGAGCAGAAAGAGATTTAAAAAACTAACTGACAGTTTGACAATTTGACGCTTGACGTAAATACAACATGAAAATTATTAATATTTTATTTCAGCTATTTCCAAGTTAAAGAATCGTATTTAAACCGATTTGCTGAGTGTAGATATATAAACAAATAAAAAGCATGATAAATAGTATTATGAATGCTGAATATGAAGCGTAAGTATAGCATAATACTATAAGTGGGGAGTGTTATTTGGTAAACAATGTTATTTTAATGACAAACACATTATTTTAATTGCATAGCAAACAGATGACAAACAAAAAAATATTTGATTTGCTGAAATAGGTACCTAATATTCACTCAAATCAAGCAATGTGAAATAAAAACAAAATAAATATAATTAATTGAAACACCACGAACCTACCAGTTTCGTATCGTTTTTGCAATAAAGCCTGGATCGCGAACCCCCTCTCAAATCAGTCAATTTTCGGAAAAGAGGAAAAACCACCTTAGATATCTTTAAGTTGAGCCAAATCTCCAAGGAAGCTTTGCCAATCAGTGCAGAGAAAAAAAAGGATTTGATGGACATGATTGACCTGATTGACGACTCGTTCAAAGAGTTTTATATTAATATAAAAAACTGTCGGTGATGTCTCTGCATCTACTGATCCAGATTTGGACGAGGACAACCCAGATGAAGAGGATTCTGAGGTCTAATAAAAATAAATGAATGGTAATGTCTTCTAAATGGGAGTGATTAATGGGTTTTCGACGAGGTTATGGAGTAATTTTTTTAGTTATTTGTGTTAGTAACATACTTGTATCTGTATGACGTTGTTTATAGTCCAATATTTTTTTTTTCTATTTTATGTTTTTTTTTATTGCAAAAACGATACGAAACTGGTAGGTTCGTGGTGTTTCAATTAATTATATTTATTTTGTTTTTATTTCACATTGCTTGATTTGAGTGAGTAGTAGGTAACTATTTCAGCAAATCAAATAGATTTTTGTTTGTAATCTGTTTGCTATGCAATTAAAATAATGTGTTTGTCATTAAAATAACATTGTTTACCTAATAACACTCCCCACTCAGAAGGTGAATAAGTTGATAACTGTTGGTGAACAAGTTGACAACTTGGTGAATAAGTTGATAACTCGTTGGTGAACGACTTGACAAGTCTATTAATATGCAATCTATGGGGAATTTAACCCGTATGCTCCCGGCCGTGCCTCCAGAGGCACAGTGCATTGTTATTTTAATTATGTCTGTAATTGCGGGTATTGAAGTGTTAACTTATTTATTGTCATCATTTAAAAGATGGCATAAAATAACCTCTAAAACAACTAAACACATAAGTTAAACCAATTTACCGATTTACCAGAAGACGTCAAAATTTTAAAATGGCCGCGCTGACAATTTATAATTTTAGACATGTCAACATATTCACGCCAGCCACGGATATATTCATTTAAGTTTTTTGTAACGGACATGTACTGATACCTATACTTATTACATTTAGGGTTCAGAACTTCGTTGGCCGAAACTGGACATCTCAACATATCGCAATTTAAACAGAAATACTTCGGTTGGCCATAACTTGATATCTCAATTTATCACGATTTAATCAACAAGACCTCGGCTGACAATAGCTTGATACTTCAAGTTGTCAATTTAACATTAGTACCTACCTAGAGAAAACTTTTAAGTGTATATGTTGAGATATCAAATAACGAATATTATTTTGGGTACTGAGTATAGGTTGATATAACAAAATATCAATGTTCGATCACAAAAACATGTGAATCGTTAATTGGACATGAGGTTTTGTTAAGATAAACACGTTAAAATGCGAGATGTCAGCATATTACCAAAGTCGATTGCTCCAAAAATTATGTATATTTGGAGTTGTCAATTTTTTTCATATAAGTTCCTAATGCGCAGGATGTAATAAGCCAATAAAAAAAAAAACATAGAAGTCGACATGTCAATGTGTTCACGCCAGCCACTTAATATTATGCCACAGATGTCAACAAATTATAAGAAAAAGAAGAGAAAAATTGTCCCCGAGGCACAGAGACACACAGCATAACATTTGACACATCACCAACATAAAACCTCTTCAGTAACGGATATGAGATCTTTGAAAATTTAAACTTCGATTCAAATGTAGGAAATTGACAAAAACTTGCTTATGTGCCACCGTTTACGGTTCACGCAACTCCAATATTATCTCAAAATTGCCTTCTCCAATGCTATCAAATCAAATCATTCCCATTTTTGCTTGAGGCTTCGTCAAATCGAAAGAACGGCTCGGATTTCACGCCTATCTTGTATTAATAGTACAAAAAGTGTTAAGTTTTTAACCGACTTCAAAAAAAGAGGAGGTTCTATGTTCGACTGTATATATTTTTTTTAACGTGATAACGTCTTATAAATCGATGAACACGGCTGCACGCACGAAAAAGAGTCACACACCGTTACGCGCGCCGCGATCAACGCCCAGCCCAAACCCTTGGACCTAGAAAATTGAAATTTTGCACAGAGGTTCCCTTTAAAATGTAGTCAAGTAATAAGGAAGAATTTTTCGAAATTCAACCCCTAACGGAGTTAAATATGGTATGAAAGTCCGTCAGTTTAAAAGTTAGGATCTTAAAATTTTGTGTTTAGGCTGAAGATTGAAAATTAATTTATACATGTTCACTCTGTGTCACTCTTCGACTCTTCGTACGACTATTCGTTCCTTCTTCTACCCAAACTTCCATCTCCTATTAAACTCGGGTTTCTTTTTTCAAAAATGATTCTTTTTCAAAACCTTGCCGCTCTTTAGGAATTTCTTTTGTATCCTGGGCGCGTTTACAAACTTTCAAATTCACATAAAATCAAAATCAAAAATCAAAATCAAATCATTTATTTCAAGTAGGCCAGTTGCAGGCACTTTTGAATTGTCGAAACAAAGATGAAAATTAAATGTAGCTACAGTCCCAGTCACAAGACATAAAAACTGTGAAAGTACTGTAGTTGCCCGTTCCCTAGCGTAGATCTCTATGGAGAAGAACGGGCAAGAAACTCCATGGACACTCTTTTAAATCATAAAATTGTTACAAAATCTTGGTTACATCATTCGTGTTGAGATGGTATATTATGTGAGAACAATGTAGCAAGATGTGCACGTTAAAAGTGTCCATAGTAAAAACAAAAAATACAATTAAAAAATAACATTAAAATAAGCCACGGCAACTAAGAGATGACCAGTCACAACTGACAGCGCCCGTTCACGAACATGACGCATGGATCAGCACCATTTAACTCAACCATTTTGTAGGGAACCAAATGATCGGACACACGCGCCACCATCAGCGAGACATTAGAGTGAGCATGACATACTCTCAACTGCCTGGGCACATTCAAGTCAAGAAAAGACGTAGGATTCCAGTGAATGATAGCTTTACATAGTACTCACACAATATGGGCTATGCGATTATATAATACTAGAGATTGAATCTATACAATGCAAAGATAGTTGTACAATCTTCAGCAGCTCCAACAATTATATGTAATGCTATCTAATTTATGCGCCCCTGTCCATGTGGAGCAGGACCAGCATTGAGCCACGCATTTTTATCAGCGATATAATCGCCCAACTTGTAATAAGCTTGCTTACATAGTGTGCGTTTGATGCATGTTTTAAATTTCGTCTCATTCAGTTCAAGAATACTTTGTGGAATTTTATTATAGCATCTCAAACAGTACCCCATTAAAAGATGAGTCTACTTTAGCGAGTCTGAAGCCTGGCTGAACTAGTTGGTCCCTATTTCTAGTACTGTAATTATGTCTGTCACCTCTTTTACCAAAAAGATGCAGATTTTTTCTGACGTACATTATGTTTTCGTAGATATACTGACAATGTACCGTCATGATGCCAATATCTTTAAACAGTTCCCTTAGAGAATCGCGCCTACGAAGATTAGACGCGCCTATTAAGATACAAACAAACAGCCAGACCCGGAACAACTTACATACCTATGTGTTCCGTACGGGGATCGAACCCGCGACACGCAACGTATCGGAAGCATTCAATCGCTCAGCCACTGCGCCAACCATGCATGCCGTCATGTCACATTCCTTTGTTTGCTAGAGAAGTCTGCAAAACTCACACTACATTGTCTGCTGTTAGTGAGTAAATACATAAATTGAAGGGTTTTAGTACGTAGAATCAAGATACCTTATAACTCTAAATACATTCAATTACAACGTATTTGCTCGTTCACCATCACAAGGTAAACAGACCAAGCATTTATTTTATTGGCCTTTTGTGTAGTTCCCTTACTATGGGTTACTTTCGCTCGCTTAGAAAACTTGTAGAAAAGCGCAAGTATTAACTTGCGGTATGGGAATATTGACTTGCATGCAAGTTTTGCACAATGGATGAACTTCAACAGCTAGGTACATGTGTAATGTGGATTTAACGTTATAATACTAATGAAGCATTAAAAATATATTACTAGCCATTTAATTAATGATCATTAATTTCTAATTAGCTAATAATGTAGTTAACACAAAATGAAACAGCGGCCATATCGGTTCATCGGGGACCGCAGTATGTCAATAATTGTTGAGTGTTGACAATCATTAAAATTTGTGTCGAAAATTTGGAATCAAAGTTATCGTGTACATTACCTTTATCGTCATGTACCAGCAGAAGTATCATGAGTTTGACGAATCGAGCGACAGTGACGATGAACTTCGGATTATACGAGAGTACAGAAATAGAAATCAGGTACCAATCTTTATATAAAAATGTGAATAATGATCAAAAAATGTAGCTCGGCTAAGAAGCATGATATAAAAATGATGAGCCTACGAATAATGTATCTTTCTATCAGTGAAACTTTTTTAGAATTGGATCATTAGTTCCGTAGATTACCTTCTACATTTTGTTTGTACGTACTATAATAATAATAATAAAGCCTTTATTGAACAATATTATCTATCACATATTTCTTATATACTAAAATAAATATTTAACAACGACACTAGTTGCGCGAAAATAGTCTTGCTACTCAGTATATAGGCGTCCCCTAAATATTGCCATAAAGTGCGATCGTGTGTCTTCCTTCTCCATGTGGCGCCTGCTATCCTTTTTATGTCGTCTTCTCATCTCCGACGCTGTCGCCCTCTCTTTCTTTTATGTTCTCTTGGACACCATTCGGTCACATCCTTAGCCCACTTGTCCTTTTTGTTCCTCATCATGTGGACATCCATTTTAGTTTCTTGGTACCTACGTACTTTATTAAGT
Source organism: Xestia xanthographa (assembly GCA_905147715.2). NCBI lineage: Eukaryota > Metazoa > Arthropoda > Insecta > Lepidoptera > Noctuidae > Xestia > Xestia xanthographa. The sequence continues at coordinate 14,680,423 of LR990655.1, read as the reverse complement.
ACATAAATTACGTAGGTACCAAAAGTAAATACTCATATAATAATGTTGTAACAACAACAACATTATAATATGAGTATGAATACTTGAATACATGTAATTCAGGTACGAAACACCGGCCCCATCTAGTTTTAAAAAATGACGTGTAAAAGTGTTTGTAAAAACCTACTTGCAAAATAAACATCATTTATAGATTAGAAACAGGCGATTTTCTTGTGACTACGATGGTAGGGGTTCAGACAGAATTAATATCCTTAGGAAAATCTGGTATGGTGACAAGCGGAAATAAGTTTTCGTAAACAAGCTTTTGTCCGTAACCGTTTTGATCGGAGACACAAAAGAATTAATTAAAATTAGCTTATTTAACCTTGAAGCTACGTATACAAATATGTACCTTAAATATTTTCAAAATTAAATATAAGAAAAGCTTAGTGAGAATGTTTATTAATTAAAAAATATTCTGTTCTTTCGTAAGCGCATCAGTTGAGAACGGTTGGACCGATTCAATTATTATTTTTTGTAAGGCCTGAAATTCCTGTTACACTGATGTCAGTCGCATACGTGTGAAAAAGTTACAACATAAACTTAGATAAACAAAAACAGGGAAAAATGTAGTCACAAAATGATTTCTCGAATCCGTATAAAAAGCATATGAATATTTGATTGAATCTTGTTACTGGGCAAAATAAGCTGTTCATATTTTGTGGCTGATCTCACTCGGTACAAGACATTATTGGTATTGGGATAGAGGTATTTAAATTAAAGTTATAACATAAAAACTTGTGAAAAAGTTTGAACTTTGAAATCCAATATCTTCTTAGAAGGTTTTCAGGTAACAATCGTCTAGAACAAAAAAAAACTCAAAAACTTTTACACCCATTATGTCTATGGTACTTTAGAGCCTCACCCTTGAAACCGGAACACAGCATTTAAACGAAATTTCGCGCGAGGAAAATAATAAAACAATCCAAATTACTTTTATAAGACAAATTGTTTCTATGGGAAAAAAACGAATCAGAGATTTATCACTGTTTGGAAACACCGAAATAAGTTTGGAAATGGAAAAATAAAAGGAAGGTTTAACTTATCCAAGGGAGAAACTGACAAGAAAGAAACTCTTAGATCTACTTTCTTTTATAAAACATAGCCTGTTCCATTATTAATGATAAAACAGAAATTGATGCTTTTAATAATTCATTTTGCCCTATTTTATTTCTAACTTTTGTTTGAAAATTTGTGAACAATAGGCAACAAACACACAAAGGCAATCACGCAAATAATTCCAGACTTGTGATGAATAAAATATAGCGTTACAACTGTAAAAAACCATATTGAAGGACAAAAGCCTGTCAGCATTTTGTTTTTTTTTTGCCTGTTGCCTTAGCACAAACTCAGGTTTAAAAAAAAACTCGTCAAAAAGTTGGATCTTTGACCCCAATATCTCCGTAACTAAGAAGGTTAAAACTTAAAATGATCGCAATGACGAGGAGAACAAGTGCCTTTCGGCTTCGTTAAGAGGTGTTTTACACCCTTTATATGTTATTAGGGTAGTGTTTTGAAAACATAATACAACTAATTTTACTCGATAAAAAAAATCACGATCTTATCTCTAAAAATTTCTTTAAACGAGTAAAAACCACACTAAAATACAAGCGATCAGAATGCTTTTTTGGCAAATAATTCTACAAGCAACATATTAGCATGATAGTTATTTTTTTCCAGTTATATTTTTGGCCAATCAATAGATTTTTTGAAAATCGCAAAAAACCACTCGTTTCGCACTATTCGGCCCGCAGTGACTGACGTAACAACCACTTTGTAGTGCAAGCTGATTAGAACTTTATTCTAACAGTATTTCAAACGTTTAAACATAAAAAAATTGAACCACCACAAATAGAGTTGCTAATTTAGCTCCTGTAGTCGCCTTAAGTCCCTGTGGAGCTAATAAAGGAGCTAGTCCAAAGACGTAGTAGTAAAAGGTCAGGTGCTTAGGTACCTGATGTGTATTACATATTATTACTATTTAGTTTTGAAGGACAGGGTCGGTTCGCTGGGATGGGGAAATTATGGTATTGCAAACTTCATCTCTCTATGACTTATCATCAGATGGCCCGTCTGGTAACTATGACAAGAAAAACTATTTTTTAAAACCTCATGTGGAACATTCAGGAAAAAACAATGTGACTCCTGAAATGCCCCGACGACGTGATTTGTGGCTCACGTGAGGTGACTTCGTACGCACGGTAAAATGGCCGCAATAAAATATGACAGCTCAAGCAACCTAAAGAAAATGGCGCGCCGTTCTCTCACGACTAATGTGGTTGTCAAGTGCCCATCAATATCCCTGAGCCATGATAATTTGACAAAGTACCTACATGGTGAATGAAATATTATTTCGAATATATATTGTTTCTTTATTGAAATTAATTTCTAAGCAGCTTACATTTATTCCACGAAAAAATTTCATTTTAATTAGGTAGAAAATAAACAGTTCACTGCGACCTTTCAAGAAAAGTGTCCTTGAGAAATCTTTTTAGTATACATAAAACACTAGATACGCCTATTATGCCTATTTAATTTCAACTAAGTAGGTACATAGTTCTGTATCATCTTGTTACCTTTGTAAACTGGTAAACAGTACCAACATCCAATAACAGATAAACATCACAATTTACCTAATAACAAAATTGGTAAACAATTAAAAAGTTTAACCAAGTTAAACGAAATACCTACCTGCCGCCTTCCAATCAGTTCTGCTTGTCGGAATTTTCCATGGGAGATGAAATCAAAACAACGTTTTGGTATTTTGTAACAATTGGACGATTCTAATAAAGCATCAGCAGACTTCTACACCAAGCTAATTGAGTTTTGAGTCGTTGCTTTACGAAGTTACCCGACAAGACAAACTTTTCCTTTAGAATTCAGAAACATGAGCAAATAGCATTTATAGTAGTTTTAAGAGCTATTGTTATGAAAACATGTATGTTTAGATAACATCTATGGAACACTTACTTAGATGGGCATGCGTTCGCAACATTTCCATTTGTGTAACGTAGTTTACAACCCCTGTTTTGTTATGTAGATGGTGACATTATTACCGCTCATTGTTCCGCACTAAGCATATGATTTATGCAAGAACTACAAAGAATACGTGACTGTTCTATTACGAGTACATGTGTCTGCGTACTCTTTCTTATTCCTATTGTCAGTGGATCACTATATACTTTTCTGTGTACACTTTGTAATTTTGCTTCTCACGTAGGTATACACAGGAAATGAATTCATGGTGCCTTAGAAAAAAGCCTGCCGTCATGCTAAAGAATAATTAAACATGTTTTTGTTGATAAGTTTTTGCCCTAAATCAATAAGAAACTTATTAGAATAATATGGAGCTGCTTCAAACTAAAAGGCAGGTAGAAGAGTTGAAGTGTTCAAATAAGCACCTATACAATTATAATGAAGCGGGTCGACGAACAATGAAAATATGCAAATTTTATCTCAAGTTTACAACATCTGGTCCATACCGCAGTGCACCATTCTCGGTCAGTCATACAAAACTCACAACTATGTAAGTAGGTAGGTATACCATCTGAACGCTATACAACACAACTCAATGCCACTTTTCAATAGACTAAATAAAGATGAACTGGATGCGTCACACGGTCATGCCTCATTTGTTCATATTATTTGCCTGATAGAAGTTCCGATGTTAGTCATAAACAGATAAAACTAATGTCTCCTTCATTAGTTAGTCGAGTGGCTCTTATCAGAAACGCATAAATACCTGACTGGCATTATAACGGGCAAAGCCCTTGGCCCATTAACTGTTCTTTACCGCCGCATTCCAAAAGTTTTTTGTTATGCCCACTAAATATAATGCCATCGAGGAAATCCGAATTCCGGATCGGAAAACGAAACTATTTATAAACCAGATTATCGCGTGTAAGCTAGTTATAATTGTCAATTAAACAGGTGTTTTTAATTGCGTTGGTGTGTTACAAATTACAAACACATGACAAAACGACGACCTTCTAGTCGTACCGCCAATCGCGTGCTGTAAACTCACATTTTATGATCGGAAATGAACCTTTGCCCTTCCTTAATTCAAGATACTAATCAATAGGTCCTGATTATGATTACGTGATAACTAGAAGCCGTGTGGTATCCGGCAGAGTAGAATAGAACCAACCCATCCACACTCACGGGTGTCGTATAAGGCGACTAATAGACCAGAGAATGGGCATTTTCTGTTAGTCTTTCATCACTGCGATCTCCAATCCGCCTGCCAAGCGTGGAGATTACGGCAAATTCCTCCCATCATGGGAGAGGCTTATGGCCAGCAACGTCCACTACGTTATGGGCTGTTGTTGTTGTTGATAACTAAAATATCCAATATTGTTACCGCTTTGTGATGTTGGGTTTGTGCATTACGGTTGAACATTAATAGGTTGCTGGAACAACCGCAATAATAACCCATTTCCTTCAATTGACTACAAATTGCTTGACCCATTATCTAGCAAATACATTTCCTTTCTACCAGACGATTTAGAGATTAAAGACAAAGAAATTATAACGTCAAACTCAATTCAACTTGTTTCGATTTCAAACTTTGGTCTGACAAATTAACTCCGATGGCCAGTGTGGGACTGTGGGTCCCTAAACTCCAAACCGGTGCGGGCTGTCACAGCATAAAAAGATACAGAAAGCTCACAGGCATGAGTTCTATTGATGGGGTTTGACGCGATTGATTTTTAGGTTACATAACCACTAAGTAAGCACTACTAACACTAAGAATTACAGAATAACGTGAAATCTAGATAAAAAAAGCAAATGGCATAAATCTATACTTCCATGCTAATATTATAAACTGGTAAAGTTAGGATGTAGGAGATAATTTTTTAAAGTATTTAAAAAAAAAATCACTTGGTAAAGGTCGGGAAATTCATTGATGGAAAGCTACACTGTTACCGAGTGCCATAGAAAGAGTTCGGGTGAAGTCTCGCTCGCTAGAAACTAGTGTAAAATAAAAAACATTATTTTTATTCAAAAAAAACCTTTTTGCTCGTCGCCAAACGTCAAGTACCTATTTTCCTACGTTTGCGTTATATGTGTAGTGGGCCTTCTGTAACTTTCTCCTCAGTATCCGTAGCTATATCGCGCTCGTCGAGTTCTCTCTCGATTACCTGCCCGTACTCGTAGAACCTCGGTACCTACCTACGTCACCATGACAGCTCTTCGCTGTATTGAATTTCTTTCCGGAGCAGTTGCCAACTTTTACTACATCGACTCTTAGAGGCGGACTTTAAATTCAATTAGATCGTGTAGTTCCTAAGTGTGTGTAATCACCAGCTGAACTGTTCGCAACTAAGATTTAATTAACTGCTACAGGAATGATGCTCGTAACAGGTTAGGTTGGTAATAAATGTAGGTTATGTAAGTGTATTTGTAAGTATATTTGTAAAAGTGAGACTCCCAATGATATTGTATTAAACAGATATGTTGTGAGCGCCCAATCGTGAAGACTCGAAAACGGGCCAATTGGCCAGAATTGGCCTGTTTTGCCTTTATTCTGCGTCACTGCGTGGATGTGAGCTGGCTCTACCCCGCGGCACACTTTTTTCGGTGGTTTTGTAGGTGTTTAACATGTCTGTTTATTAGAATATCATTGGAGACTCCGAAAGGGTTTTAACAAGACACCACACAGCCTAATAATAAGTGGAAGACAATCGACACCATTTCTTCGAAGTTGGAGAAGGTATTTTCTCAGTGAAAAGTGAAGTAGGATAATTACGAGTGTAGTTAAGGTTTCTAAATGGAACCATGTGTTATCTTAATCACTATCATCATCATTTGTCCAGCTTTTCCCGAGTTGAGGTCGGCTTCCATCAGCTCCAACCGGACTCAAAAGTAGAGACAGAGTAAATAGTAGCTTAGGCCATAACATTAAACTGTTTCGAAAACTATATTCACCAATTCTACCGTAGCACATAAAATCAGTTGATAAGATATTAGGCCGCCAATATCCGATAAAATATATATGAGGGTAAATCAGCCGTGACATACGAGCGGTATCGAGCCACCGTGTAAGCACAACCTAATAACCTTATGAATAAATAAATATTCTTTTAATATTTAACGGCATTTTCTTCCGGTTTTCATAGTAGGTGAAGGAAAATTAGAGTGTTTTTTTGATGATCTGTTAACGTATGGGTAAGGTAAGGTAGGTTGGAACAAGGCTGTCAATGGTGATGATAACTTTAAGCCGACTTCATCATCATTATCTGGAGTATACTACAAATGTCTCTTACGGGATATCTTCCGTGATTATTTATTATTTTTGAGCTCCCGATATTTCGACGCTGTTGCAAGCGCCATGATCGCGGGTTAACTGGAGAAAGCGGGTGGCTGGAAAAAAAAAATATCGGGAGCTCAAAAATAAAAAATAATCACGGAAGATATCCCGTAAGTGACATTTGTAGTATAGTTATGAACCGTGAAAGCTTAAAACAGTATTATCTGGAGTGTCCCAGGTGTCTGTTAACCTACACTCTCGACTGCTAAGTATCTCCTCTCATCATCTGCCTAGCCTTTTCCCAAGTTTTATTGGGGTCGGCTTCCAGTCTAACCGGATGCAGCTGAATACCAGTATTTCACATGGAGCGACTGCCTATCGGGCCTCCACAACCCAGTTAGTACTTAATAATAAATACGTTACCCCTTGGTAAGACTGGTTGTCAGACTTTTTGGGCCACTGACTACCTGTAACGACTGTCAAAGATCACAAATGACAGCCGGGACCAACTGCTTAACGTGCTTTCCGAGGCACGGGGGAAACTCGGTGTACAGGGTGTAAAAGACCTCATCACGAAGCCGTCAACCAAGCATTCTGTACATCAAACTAAGTAACTTCACGCAACAATTATTGCTGGGGAATGACTTTTTTCCTGGGGTGAAAAATCATGTTTTGTGGTAGAACTCAATGTACCGCACTCAAAACATTGTGCTGATGGATGGATTGAATAGTACGGGGGTCGTGGAGGTGGAAAATCTTACATTAAAAACTTGTACTTAGAAAAAAAAAAACTTGTCGAAAAGTTAGAACTTTGACCCCCAATATTTCCGTAACTAGAAGGTTCCCAGGTATGGTGTAGAACAAAAAAAATATCGCAATGACGGGGAGAACAAGTGCCTTTCGGCTACGTTAAGAGGTGTTTTACACCCATTATAATGGGTGGTCTGGTCACCCATCCCTAAAGATCGACCCGAGCGACTGTTACTATTTAGCCACGAGCTCCTAACTAAGCTACTTAGCTTTCTAGCTAAGTATCTTCTCTGACGCTGCAATAAACGTGGCCACCTACTGGGCCCACACTGGAAGTAACATCGCTACTAAAAGAAAAAGGAAGGACTTGTTCTCCCCTCTGCGAGCTAATAGGCCTTCTTAATTTTGTGTCAAACTACTCTGGTCTCTGTGTTTCCGACCACGGCCCAGGCGTCACCTGCTGTCCTATGAAGGTCCATGGCTCTTGGCATGTTTTAGAAGTTTACTGCTTAAGCTACTATGATTAGGTTATCGTTATGGAAACTTAGGAATGGATTGTTGAACAGGAAGTTTTTTCTTCAATTCTTCTGAAACAAAGCGTTACATTTTATTCGCCCATTATTCATACCCAACTAAAGCTTCTACACTCATCTTGTAGTCTAAAACCGTAACTATGGTATTACTAAACTAGGAAAAGCTTTTTACAAAACTATCACATTTACTTGCTAAATATAATTTTCAGCACAAGCTCTAGAAAGGTCGGGAAACGCAAATTGGAGCGCAATTTCACGGGCTATTAGCTTTTACATCATATTCATAACATACCAAAGCGTGATATCAGGCGGCTATCGTTGATAAACGCTTAACAACGCAAATGATAAGTGGCCATTAGTACAAACAGGACGCTGGAAAGTTTCGACACTCGCCCAAATCCAGGTGTATGTGGAGATTAACATGTATCTGCTGGATTAACTTTATACTGTTTTTCGGTGTCACAGGTTTATGGGGTTTAAAAATTACATAACGATTCAAATTTCTGTGTCCTCTAATAATAATAGCCAAGAAACACAAGGTATTTTACTTTTAACATAGGTAAGTGCTTACTTATAAAAAAAATCAAGAACTGTTGACTCATCCGGTGATCGTTGTGTTTAGTAAGAGTAGTATGTAGTTACAGTTGTACACGCCAGGAAAGTTCAATGAACAGAGACATTAGAAATGACAAATATTTGCGTTAGTTAATAGATAAGGATAACATCGTTTCAGAGATACATTTTCCTACCAACGTTTCCAATTACAGGGCTTTGAACTTTGGAATGTAACACAAAACGTTGAAGGGCACTCTATGTATTCACCGCTTATAAGTAGGTGTAGGTATAGGTCATATAATATTTGTTACGGTTACAAGCTCGGATGATTGGCAATTTCGTGCTGAACTCCAATATTTTTTATTTAAGGTTTATTACCTACTCTAGCTTGTGGCCACGACTTCGTCCGCGTAGAATGTACATATACTATGCTATGACACTCGGCAATAATAGTATTGTAGGGCCGGTTTCTCTAATCGCTAACTTTTGATTGCTTAATGATGCTTGCGAGAATCGCATCTTGGCTGTAGAGACTTGCGTTACTCGCAAGCATCATTATTGCAACTGAATTTATTCGTTAGTAATCAGCGATCGAAAGTTAGCGATTTTGTCGTCATCTCTGTCGAGACGAGACTGCCGATGCTGGGTCGGCTAACTTTTGATTACTAATTACTAACGAATAAATTCAGAGAGGCTGCCGTCCCTAGTCGTTTTCGGTCACGGCGGCCAATCTTAGCAGAGATTAGCCATCGGCGCGGGAGATATTATTATGCAGGCGTGTGTGCGCAGGAACAAGTGCTCTCTCTGTTCCTTTACTTTCATAGGCCGATGGGTCGGCAATCCGACACGACCGGAAAGAGATCAGGCGCAGGACCAACGGCTTAACGTGCACGGGTATCTTACCGCCAACTTCCAAAAACCGGGCTACTACTGAGAAATTCCTAATGAAAACACCCAATAGAACTGTTTGCAATAGTTTGCTTTCTATCAGTGAAAGATTTTTTGTATTCAGATGAGATTACCTCCTACATTCAAACTGCCAAACTTTGACTTTCAAAATATTGGTTATGAACATTTAAACAAGTAATTTCTACGCGAAAAAATTCCCACCTCTATTATAATCTAGTGAGCCCAAATTCTGGCAATGGTGTCGATTCTGATGTGCACAAACTAAACTTAATTTAGGCTATTGCTATCTTTTTCACTCTAATAAAACGAGAAAGAGACTGACATAATTTAGAGCTGTCAAATTTAGTAAGAACTAATATTTCCATACAAATGAAGGGTGCACGTAAAAACATGTCGACTAAAAACACGGCGAAGCGCAAGGCATAAACTAGTTTGACATCTCTAACTTAGTTCATAGCTATAGCCGTCCTTTTCTCGCACTGCCTTTTAGTAAAAGATAGCAATAGCCTAAATTAAGTTTAGTTTGTGCACCATAGAATCGACACCCTTATCTCGAGAAAACCCTTATAAACTAATATTGTAAAGCAAATAAAAGGCTGAAACGGGCATAGTGAAGTAAGGAAAACAACATTGAGTTTATGAAAGGTCCGTGGAAGTACTTCCCTGTGTGTACCCAAGGTTATATGAAATTAAAATGACCGCAAATACGTAGATACACAACGAGCGGTCATTTTAATAATACATGAAATAAGGGTAATGGAGTTAAACTTACCAAATAAACGTATTATAGAATTGTTTTTACTTTTGATACCTACTATAATAATGTTAAGTGATCTCATCCAATCTAAAGGTTAGGGTGTACCTGACAGGTTTACCTGTACAGTTGAACTCTACAGGTAAACCGGGGCGTCTATGTTGCAAAACTGTTTCTGAAAACTCGAGTAAAAGATTGTATCCTACCCACAGATATCACGCCTCTTCCGTCACCATCACACACTTCAGGTGTCATTGAAAAGAGAAACTCTTTTTTTTATTAGAAAATTCCTTAAAGGCGGAACATGTACAAAATAATGATGGATGGCTCTCCCACCTATGGGCGTCATAAATAAAACCCTTTTATCCCGAAATAACTTACACAGGAAGACAAAACCAGGATGTTTCCACGAAACCTCATTTAATTCAAAAGAGTGACATGACGGATAATTTACGAGTAGATTTCGCCTGCGGCTTTGCTCGCGATAAGGCCGGAAACTATATCTTGGGAACGTTTAAATATCGCCCTTATACGCCAATGACACTTGGGGGTATCATTCCATTAGTGAAAGAATTTTCGGAATCGGGTAAGTATGTAGTAAGTAGTTGCGATGATTAACTCCTACATCCAAACGTGCAAACTTTCCTCTCTATACGAGAAATATTAGTGTAGAAGGAAACTATTCAAACGACACTTAATGGGTGTTAAAGTACCTTTAACGACACCGAAAGTTCTCTCCGTCATTGCATTTTTTTTTTTTTTTTCTAGAGTCTAGACTAGACCATACCTGGGAACCTTCTGGTTACGGAGATATTGGGGGTCAATACAAGTTTTTTTATGTTATAACTTCACTTTGAACACCTCCACGACTCAATACATCTATCACGGTCCGTATCAATGCGTTTCATTGAGTCTTCCTACCATAAATCGTGATGTTTTACCCCAAAAAAAAAGTTTTACGTGACAACGACTTTGAGTGGTAAAATAAACTTTTTATGTCTGTCTCTCTCGCTCTTAGGCGGGACGCGTGCCTCTCACTCGCTCTCATTGTGAGCGCATAACGTGAGCGGAGCGTTACCCAGTTTCTTGAAGTGTCACCCGGCAAACCAATTTATAAGACGTTGTCACGTCAAAAGTCCCCGTTGTTTGATGTAAGGAATGCTTGGTTGACGGATTCGTGAAGGGTCTGTTTACACCTTGTATATTATAATATTTATCTTTTCTCAGGATACTTGCCATTGAGGAAACCTACACAGAATATCTCATTACTTGTGAAATTAATTACGAAAATACTTAAACTACCTTACCTACCTGAGAAATGCTCGTATAATAATTAATTGGCCCTTTATCGTTACAAAGGGAATTCAGTACGATACGACCGTCTACATTATCTACATTCCAGATTCCTTCCTATAGTTTCCGATAACAATCATCAAAGACGGAATTGGAAAATAATGTGAATATTATCACAATTACCGTGATATTATCGTTTTATGTATTTGAAGAAAAGGTGACCTTACCGTCAAATTCGTCGTAATTGGTTTTTCTATTCCATGATAAAACGAAACACCAATAAAAATGATGAATTTTCATGGTAGCCGCCATTTTCCAGAGGTTATGTCACGGTACCGCTTTTTTAGGAAGCCTAAAATCAACAATACAATTGTCATGTTTATAGGTTATTTATGTAGGTACATATCAATTCCTCTAACGGTCATGAAGGGTGTTAATGCTATTAGGATCAGCCGCGGCAGGGGTTCCATCGTTATCAAAGAGGCCACTTACTCGGCCATCAATCGTAACTAATCCACTAAACAAATAAGTCAAGGGCACAGTATTTATGTCTCTATCGTTAATGGTGTGTTTTCCACCAATTGTGCTTGTCCTAAAGGATAATATTGTCTCCTAAACTGTAACTGCCGTGTTTACGCTTAACTTTTCCCCATAATTCAACTCAAAGTCCCATAAAAACTTGCGTAGGTTCTAGAAATTCGTTCAAGCCTACCATTTCTTTTTGCTGTTTATTTGAATATTGGTTAGTGTTTCCTCAAGTTATCTGATTTGGTATTCTGTTGCCATCTGTTATATCAGCGTAGCATTGAGTGGTTATATTAGCATGGCCGACGGCGCTGTAGTCACGGCCGCCGCGACAGTACGTACACCATCAGTGACTGGCATTGTTAATCGATATTTTTGTTTTGGTCTCATTTCTACCGACCTAGGTTTTTGTAAGCTTATATTTATCAGCACTGGACATTACACAATGAGTCGTAACGGATACCTACTTAAATCCAAAGTCCTTAAAGTTATTTTAATTTCTCTCCATCTCCGTCGTCGCGTCGGTAAGCTGTATTTTGAAGTAACTGTTGTCTACTATCGCACAGATATCATAGGGAAACTACTGCATCGTAAGTTCATGAAATACGTAGCTACCCAGGTAAAAAGCCTTGTGTTAATCTAAAACTTGTGGAAAATATGTTTGCGGAAAATTTCAAATCCTAGTGAGTAACAATCAAAATTCAAATGTTGGTGAGAACAACTACGAGTACTATGAAATTCCCAGAACACAGAAATATAGATAGGTGCGGTGTTTTTAAAGTGGGTAGTTTATGAAAGGCTCTACATGTTGTATTATCAGAAAACGATAAGCCCTACAAGTGACCGATCGCGCACATAATTGACATTGAAATCGATATGAACCTCGTTTTATTGGCATTTCACACATCGTTGCATCGCCTGTAGGTAGGTAGATCCCCTATCTACATAATAGAATTCCGCAATGGTTTTTATAAGCACACGTTACTTTTTCCATAACCATAAGATTAATTCGTTATCCAGTAAATGTTTCAACTTCAACTTTATTCTCTAACAATAGGTACGTGTACTCAGACAGACGGACAGACAGCGAAGTCTTAGTAATAGGATTCCGTTTTTACCCTTTGGGTACGGAACCCTAAAAACGGAACCTTATTACTAAGACTTCGCTGTCTGTCCGTTTGTCCGTCTGTCTGTCACCAGGCTGTATCTCATGAACCGTGACAGCTAGACAGTTGAAATTTTCACAGATGATGTATTTCAGTTGCCGCTATAACAACAAATACTAAATATAGTCAATGGTACGGAACCCTTCGTGTGCGAGTCCGACTCGCACTTGGCCGGTTTTTGTCCCTTACAAAAACAATGAAGCAATGTCAGAGAAGCCAAGATGAGATGATTCTTCCTATTGTCCTTTACTGTTGAATATTTGTATGCTCTGACAAATACCCGCTACTAGACAAAATTAAAAATACCTACACCGAGCCCAAACATCAACAGACAGTATCATGAATGCCTCAGCCGGGTTTTATGTTACACTTATTTGCATTTCATCGCTGCTATTAACAAAACGTTAGCAGTGAATAACTCTGAACGAAACGAAATTATTCTTTTGACGTCATACAAAAGCTGCACTGATTGAGAAGATAAATCTTCTTTTCACGAAATTAACCGAGTTTGACGTAGGTAGGTCGGCGCTGAATAAGAAATGTGTAGTTCATTTACATGCTAATACGGCACAGTCATAAATCTTGAGACCCTTGTGTTGGCAATTCTGCGCCTAAACGTACCGTTTTGTCGAGTGATTTTAGCACGCATTGTTATGAGTACCTACTAAAATAAACAAGAAGAAAATGAATTCTGAACAACATTTATTTTAAACTTATATTGTCACTTACGGGATATCTTCCGTGATTGTTCATTGTTTTGAGCTCCCGATATTTCGACGCAACGACAACCACGACAAACACGGAAGATCCCGTAAGTGACAATATAAGTTTAGTTTTAAACCGTGAAAGCTTAAAACAACAATAATTTTATTGGCGAACTTGTGGAAAACTAAGTTTAAATATCAATAAATATTCCTAGGTTAGGTTAATGTTATGTTGGCACTACTAAAAACGATACCAAGATGAATGGAAAATCGGATAAATAAATATTGTAAGTATATGTAAAACACCACTAAAAATATCTCAATCTAATATTTTTTATCCAATAAAAGACAAATTCAGTCCTTTTCATGAATTCAAATCAAAATCACATAGAGACGGGCAGGTAGACCTGAAACTAAAGAACGAAGTATTATATTATCTGTGCTGAAGACATGAAAAACAAACAAATGAATCTTGATCGTCTGCCAGTAGCTACTACACGCGTTTTTATTCCAGTTGTTTAATCTAGCTTCGCAAACAACAGTCGCAAATTAAAATAATTATGTAACTACCAACGAGACGAATTAATAGTTTCTTTTCAACTTGTTTTTGTATAGCTATTCCATTTAAAGATAGAATAGTCATCATCATCTGCCTAGCCTTTTCCCAACTATATTGGGGTCGGCTTCCAGTCTAACCGGATGCAGCTGAATACCATTATTTTACATGGAGCGACTGCCTATCTGACCTCCACAACCCAGTTAGTACTGGGTAATACGATACTCCTTGTTAAGACTGGTTGTCAGACTTTTTGGGCCACATGACTACTTGTAACGACTGTCAAAGATCTACAAATGACAGCTGGGACCAACAGCTTAACGTGCTTTCCGAGGCACGGAGGAAACTCGGTATGTAAGGGTGGTCACCCATCCGCAGACCAACCTAGGCAAGCACGGCTTAACCTAAAGATCGACCCGAGCGGCTGTTATTATTTAGCCACAAGCTATAGTATTTGTGCTAAATGTTTTGTTTCCATTTGAGCCATTCCATATTGGCATGAATGATTTCAATCAGTTGTTTGATTGTTTCTAATCAATGAAGACATATTGACGCGCTATCGATGAATTTATAGTGCAATGCAAATGATGATGGGTGTCAATGGTTAAGTGCTGATGGTGTCTTCATTTATCAGTGTGCATAAGCTTATTGTTTTTAAATCAATCACTTGTATGTAAGTACCTCCGTTTGATAAAAACATGGAATCATCTAACAAACCTGCCTGAAAATCAGGCGTAAAGTCTGGAATTCGAGATGCGGTTGTGAGTTTCCTATACCGCGCGTTTTTCACCTAAATATGTGTAGGCGTTCAAATACATGTCACACTCAAAACATAATTATAGTAACAATATTTCTACCAAATTTCCAAATCACAGTTGTTAGCAAGTTCTTGCAAGTTCCGAACAGACAAGTTTTCAAGACAAGTCAGAAATACGGAAGAAAGTAACCTACCTTGTTTCAAGTGAAATTAAGTTTTAGTTCGACCTATATCGTTCAGCTCAAGTTCAATAGTATCGTATAGGTACTGGATTTCCAATATGCAACACCGAAAATCTCGCTCAAGGATTTTTGTTAAACCTGATTAATACATCTTGTAGGCTTATTTTCCGATACAAACGGTAAATAATAAAATAACACAGTAAACGTCGGATAAATAATAAGCTCTGTTTAATGCCACTCGCCACGCACTCGGTTAGGTCAGCAAAAAGCTATTTCCCGGCCCCACAAGCTCAAAAGGATCTTGAAGAAAATTATGTTGTCTTGGAATTCAATAGCAAGAGGTCGCCTCATAAAGAAGGAAGCAAACCACTGTTTAGTAAATCAGTATAGATCTACTGGTGTAATATTAAAACCGGAAAAAGCTTGTTATGAAAGAAGTTTTACGAGTAATTTCGAAGGCATTTAAAAGTCCGTCTGCCGCCATGTTAATTTGAGTTTTTATGGACAATGCCATAATACATATTTTTTGTTTTTCGCAGAGAAATGTATGAGGCAACCCCACTAATTTTATTAGCAACCAACCAACCAACAAATATAATCATGTTCTAATTACAAAAAGTCACGCATCCATTACAATGTTTTAGGTTCCACTCCCAACTTCGTTAATTGTTTTAGTGAGCCATTAACAATTTCAATGTTTATATTTCTCCAGACTCTATTACAAAATTTTCTTTGTTTGAAAACGCTGTATAGAATTTTTATAGGCTCACACAAAACGGTGGCTGGATATTCAATTAATTGCTTTTTTTTAGTGTTAAATAATAAGGGCACGATTGATTGAAAATACCTACGTAATGGTAGGCTATAAAAACGTAGGCTCCCGTGGGAAAGTGTCTGATATCTGCAGATGGCAGGATCTCGTTCTAGCCAATCAAATATTACTGGGTACCTTATATCTACTTACAATATACGATATCGAACACAGCGGAACACCTCTATACCGTGGGGGCTTCCTTTGACTTTGCCAGCGTTTTGCTAGGACTTTCCTTTCCTGAAGTATGAAGTACAAAGAGTTTTCACTGCTATAAAGCTACATTAAAATAGTGAATTGATTTATTTTATACCTACTATATGTGCACGTCCTATTCTGTACCTGTTCTTTGTCAGTTTATTTGTATACTGTATCTCATAAATCTTTCCAATGGGGAATGTATCTTCCTTAATTCACTGGACGAAAACAATTTAATGCATCGGTTCAAATTGGGAACAATAAATATACTATACAACAATGTACTAATATACTATATTATACTAACAATATACTATATAATAATAAATAAACTAATAATGGTTATAATTAGAAAATAGTATTACGACTTTTTCTGCCTGCATTTGTTATGTGGTCTTTGCGAATAGCGTAAAATTCAAAGAGTAAATTACTGATACCAAAATAAAATGGTCTCTTTTAATCTCCTATCATCTATCATGTTACCATTAACTTCTTTTTCATTCATTGTTATAACGAATATCAATCCTCAAACTAAGACCTTTTTTCTCACTCTCCCTTTTGATCCTCTATTTTCATTATTCCGAAAAGAAAAATGACTAAAAAGGTCAGGAACGTAGTTCTCGCAACCGGCGTGCGTGTATGAACAGCGGTATGATGAACGTGGATGATGCAGAAGAAGTGTGTAAGGATCTTACCAAGACAAATGACGTTCTGTAGTTTCTACCTAGTACCTACCCACATAAGAAAAAGGAGTAAGTTGTAAACAGTGCCTGTTTTTCCAGATAGGGCCACTAACCGAGTCGAGATGGCAACTGGGCGGGGCCAGAGGTCAAGAGGCCAGCAACATCGCTATACAAGTCACTCCACCCGATGGCGAAGAAGATGACGACGAGTTCGTGCCCCAGCTGCGCATGCGCAGGAAGCTGAGTACGCCGCTCAGCGCTATGCCTGATGGACTGATTAGCTTACCAAGTAAGTCTATGGATTTATTAGGCTTTACTCGCAGATTCGTTCGCATGGCATCATTTCATCCGTTAATCATTTCATTTAATTGGGTACATTTCTTGGTTATAACCCAGAAATGAACACAATCACTCTGCATCACACATAAAGAAAACACACGCACAGTCTACGAAATAGTTTCGCAGCAGTTTCTAAGAATTGAAAACTAATTAAAAATTAAAATTTCCAAAGGTTTTCACCACTCGTGTAGAATCTAATCCTCTATTGAAGAGTGAACAAACCGTCTGTTGAATGTAGGTACTTAGTAAGTACCTAATAGGAATTTCTTGATTTCACAAAAGGTAATTTCTACCTTTCAGTGTGTTTAATCTCTTTACTTTGAAATAATTTCAAAGAGATTTAACACATGATTGTTTAATGAGTACCAGGCCTAATACATAAGTTGGGGTTTGCATACCTTGTAGTTTCAACTATCTTAGGTAAGATATTTGGAATAATTTTCGTTGAAAATAATCGTGACTCATCCTCCTATGTTTAATTAAAATCTGTGGTAAACCCGGGATCGTCGGAGCTCCGAAGGATACGGCCAAATAATACCTAAGGCTAAACCAGCTCCGCCAACTGTTGTAAGGGTTATACGCAAGTGTTCTTGACATGAATGAAGATACAAAGACCTAATCTACAGTATGTTCATAATTTCCGCAGATCTACGCGCTTCTCCTACGCGGTCACTGTCGACGCTAGACCGGACGAAACGACGCTTCAGCACAATGGTGTCTAGTGCGGCCGCCGCTGCGGTGTCCCGGCGGCTATCGGCAACTATCGGCTGGTGCCTCGCCAGCCCAACACAAGTCAAGCCGCAAATAGTCCGACAAGGCCGAGCCCTTTGCCTACAATACATAAAGACTCAAATTAGGAGATCCACCTTATGTGCGAAAAAGGTAATGTGAATAATCGTTTCTACACTAACAAAAAAACTGGTGGTTACTTTTCATACTCATCTCTTAACAGTGTTTGTTGTTTGCAGCAAATAGTAATGAAACGTTTACAACGAATGGTGGAGACAGAATGTGGAGAGGAGGCTGTGAGCAACTCTGAGTCGGGAGTACTGGCGGGGCTCCGTGCGCTGTGCGCTGCGCTGGAGAGGAAGCGGCCCGACGCCTTCCGCCAGGTCGCGAGACAAGCGACGCGCGCACCCTCCGCCATGCTGCGCTCAGATACAGCACTAGCGGAGCTGGCACTCGCGCTAGCTAGGCGCATCACTAGAGAAAATATTACGTGGTCTAAGGTAACAGAAAATTCCGAAGTATGACTTCGCGACCCTCAAGGGCCATTTAATTTTGAAAATGATTGATAACGCCTCTGTAGATCCAAAGCCTCAATAGAACCTGCGTAGATTCCCTTATTGTTACTTGCTATAGATGCCCGGCTAATAAGAGATATTATTAGTAAAGTTTCAGAGCTAACTATTGAAACCTAACCCGATTCTTGAAGTCCTTGTAACGTTGAAACTTAGAACAGTTTATGTTCTCCTCGAATCAGTTTAGTTTAATCAAGTCAGGGTTGAAAGAGTATCTAAAAGCTTTGCTCAACCTCCAAATAACTCTGTAGGCCTACTTAGTTAGTTAGTCGGTTAGTCCTAAGATATCGTAGTTCTAAGTGATTTTAATAGTTTACCGCAACTAATCATATAACCATCCTTCAGCCAAAGGATGCGGTAATTTCGAGTAATACTCATCATGGCTGACAACTGACTAATGCGTACATCCTACGCGTTTGTCAGTTGTCTTCTTATCAGCTGTCTCCGGTTTTCTGAAGAAGACGTGCCCAAACTGCTTAATTTTCATAGCACCCAACATTTCAACTAGTTAAAGTGTGATGTACCTACCAAATAATATTCATAACCATAATATTATGCAAAATTAATTAAGCATGGTTAGTGTTTACACATACATAAATTACTTAACTCCTTTTGCTTCGTCCACGTTTACACTCGTACATCAGTGAACAGGTGTTAAATTAAGCATGTATTTCCCTATAAATTTACCGTCTCAAAGTCATACATATTATGTATTTACTATCTATAAGTCCGTACGTATTTGAATAGCGTATAGTGATCAGTGTTAACAAAAGTGTCGCTTAGCTTAATGTTCCTGCAAAATGAAAAGTAAGTTTAAAGAAGAAAATCGTTTTAAAAGTTTTCAAAAGCACTCTGAATAATAATAGAAAAGTACACAACATCGATACTTAGTGTTTATTGAAAAAGCCAACCAAAAAAAAGAAGAAAATGTAAACATACAATGCCTTGTACCAACTTGTAAACTACTTACTTAGTTTTTTTGTAGCTCCGCCGTTTTAAATTCGCTGAAGCCCCAGATGCAAAATAAAACGAGGCATTCCAGTGAAGCAATAATTACCAGGCGTTCGCTGTTATTGAAATCTCGCGTAATAAACGAAAGTAGATATAAAATGAGATGAATTCCAGATAACCACGCTAGTTTGCTGGCCTCGCCTAGGAATATCTTCCCACGACGGCTAATGCCAAGGTTATCAGTCCAAAAAGGGGATAATTTGCCTTTGCCCTGCCTTTCCTAAGTCTATCAAACTTTTGAACGCTTTCGAATATTTAATTACACAAAAGCAATGAACGCTTGATTATTCACGAAGGAATTGCTAAGGGATGATGGTCATTGTTGTAATTTGTACAATCGGGAACAATCATTTGTACAAGCATTTTAGTTTGTACAAAGAAAAATAACGGAACGTCACCGTGATTATTTTTTTCTTCCTATACTATAGTACCAATTCTAATGCTTTGCTATCTAAACACGTTAAAACACAATCAAACAGATTGATGATTTTTAGGGCCAATGACTGCATTTCTTTTTAATTGATTAAAAAGTACCTATGTGTTTTTTTTGTAGTGTTTTTTTACACTAATATTATAAAGAGGAAAGTTTTGTATTTTTGTATGTAACGAATAAACATAAAAACTACTGGACCGATTTCATAAATTCTTTTGCCGTCAGAAAGCTACATGATCACCGAGTAACATAGGCTATTAATTATATTGATATCATGCAAATTAGTGGAGCTATCACAATTATCGCGGACGAAGTCGCGGGCGACGTGCTATTAGTCTATACTAATTTTATAAAGAGGAAAGATTTGATTGTTTGTTTGAGTGATTGTGTGTTTGTTACGATTTAACTCTAAAACTACTCGACCGATTTTAAAAGTTCTTTCACCATTAGAAATCCACGTCTTTACTGTATAACATAAGCTATATTTTATCCCCGTACTCCCACGGGAACGGGAACTACGCGGGTGAAACCGCGTGACGTCCGCTAGTATCTAATAAAATTAGACCATGTATTATTATTTTATTGCTTTTAGATTGCAGCTGTTTATTGTGTGTGTGGGGCGCTGGCGCGAGAGGCAGCGGAGGCAGCGGATGGCGAGCCAGCACTCGAGCTGGTGTCAGCACCTGCCGCTGCCATCGCTGACCTGCTACACGAGGACCCCGGCTCCTGGATAGCGTCACACGGTGGATGGGTACGCGTCTCTTATTCCTCATTTCCCTATAGACTAAAAAAAGTATTTTCTTCCCAAAAAATGGCTGATCGATAATTCTCAAGCGTTCTACTTAGGTAATTGGAATGTAAATGCCGTCGCAGATAAGGCCACTTTTGGTCGTGGCGGGCGCGGCGACTCGACTCGACTACTACCTTCTTCAAGATAAACTTTGACATAGTGGTTTGATGACCCCATTACTGCTTACAACCTAAAATACTTCTGAAAGTGTTTGCGGTAGCAACAAATGACGCCACTTTTACCCCTATGACTCATGTTGGCTTCAGCCTCTGAAACTGTGGTTGACGTCAGTCGCCAAATGTACAGCGGAACTTAAGTACCTTTGATGACATTGCCAATTCGGCACTTTTTTCGAACACCTAAGTAGTGAATAGGAAATTCAGATTACTTTTTACATTATTACTTTATTTTCTCGGTCTTTTTAAGAGTTTTTTTTACTTTAAATTTTACTTGCCAACTTGTATTAGCCATTTTTCAATGCGACGCAGATGTGGCTCAATGAACTATTTTGATTGAAATAAAATTGCTTACGGATTATTTGCTGTATCGTGGGAGGAGCCTAGCACTTTGTCACTATTTTTTTTTGTATCACAGGCTATTTGCGGCGATAACGAGCCTAAATTGTGAGCTCATTTTAATTATTAATGGTGTAGTCAAAAATTAAGAAACATTAATTAATTGCGGGTATTTGATTGATCTTTAGGTTAAGCCGTGCTTGCCTAGGTTGATCTGTGGATGGGAGACCCATTACATACCGGGTTTCCTCCGTACCTCGGAAAGCACGTTAAGCCGTTGGTCCCGGATGTCATTTACAGATCTTTGACAGTCGTTACAGGTAGTCAGTGACCCAAAAAGTCTGACAACCAGTCTTAGCAAGGGGTATCGTATTACCCAGTACTAACTGGGTTGTGGAGGTCAGATAGGCAGTCGCTCCATGTAAAATACTGGTATTCAGCTAAATTTGGTTAGACTGGAAGCCGACCCCAACATAGTTGGGAAAAGGCTAGGCAGATGATGATGATTTATGAGACTGCACAAACGTCTCAGTTCGAATCTTAAATAGGTACCTACATAGATATTAATGCATTCATTAGTAGAAACAAAAATACCGGCCGACTAACAAACAAGTTTTCCTCAAGGTGCTCTTTAAGAATTTTATAGATTTCTATACTTTAGGGGTTTTTGTTTGATTAGCCGAGTTAGATTATACTCTGGAGAACTCTGCCAATCTACAATAATACAATATTGGGTGGCTGAGTTTAAACGAGGCCGTATGAGCTGTTAGGATGAACATCGCAGTGCAGTGGTCCAAAAAAATCAGTGACTATGCCATGACAGGCCCAAAAATCCAACAAAAAATATTGGATGACCATCGATTGAAAGTGCGTAATAGAAAGTGAAGAAGTTTTGGATAAGGATAAAATCAGAAAGTGTAGTACCCTACATCGTATCTTGTCCGAAAATTTTGACATAAAAAGCTGTGTCCAAAATCGCTACAGCGATTCCTTAAGTGTAACAAAATATAGTAGTGAAAATTCAGGGCAATAAAGCCGAGTTTTTGAAAATGTACCTACATCCTAAATGGGACCATCAAGCAGCAGAATAAATAAAACTCAGAATTTTTGTATATTTTTAGTTAGGCTCTGCACGCTCTTGTCGTTTTTTCACTGCAGTTCTCGGCTATATAGCACCCTCGCCTACGGGTCGGTGTGAATTTCGCCTCGGCTGTAGGTAATGACAAAATTTCCCCACTTGTATCAAAATGTACCTTCCTACCTACTTCATACAGTAAAAATTGCAGTATCTACCCCATCTTGAATAGGATTCTTGATAATTTGTACCTCAGTTTTTAAGTACCTGAGCTTTAAAGTAGGTACAGTCACAAGCACCAATATGTATACACTTTCCTGAATTTAAAAGCAATTTTCGCGAGAAATTACTTACAATTATAACTTGGAGATAGGATCTTTTTCGCAAAAATATGAGTTCCGGAATAGGTACAATGTTCGTAACAACATGAAATTTTAATCGGAACAGAAGGCGAAAAACACTTTTAAAAGTTGTTAAGTGTTTACATATTGGTGCTCGTGACTGTACCAAGGTAAATCTTTCATTCAATTTGCACGAATAAATATTATTTACGTTGTTCTACTGCCTACCGTTGTCCTATAACACTTGAAATAGGTGCGAACCTTTCCGTACTTCCATAGGTAGCCCATAGAGACTAATGTCTTTTTTTTTGCAGAACGGTTTAGTGGAGCGACTACGAGCCAGCGAAAGAGACCAGCGATCAGAAAAGAACTTGCGGGTGATGGTCTCCTTCTTCGTTTTAGCGTGTCTGACTTTGTTGCTGTTCCGATGGGTCCTCCACGCACATCCAGCGTACAACGAGTAGACCAATAGAGCCTTCATCTAGCTGTACCATAGTTTTAGTCGTAAGTTGTGACGTAATGTTGGCAGGTGATTAGATTTATTTTAGGTGAAAGTTGCTACTTTTTTTAGATAGAGGCTAGAGGTGCATAAATACAAAAATTGTCTAGTATAAATGTAGTATTTTTGGAAGCTGTTAGTAGCTATTTGTTTATGTTATTCGATACTACAAATGTCACTTACGGGATATCTTCCGTGATTATTGTTTATTTTACCGTGTACCCGTTTGATATGTACCGTGAAAGCTTAAAACAGTGTTATGTTATTCGAATTAAAAATTAGAAAATAAGGCCTCTTGTCCACACTCGTTTCTTCACGAAAATGTACGGTTAATTTAAAAAAAAGTGCGGGCACAAGCGGCGTTAGCGTTCCTAAAATTATGTGGTTCTGAAACAATAACCTAATTTAAAACATACTCTCGGCTGCTTTTAGTGATGCTATTCACGCGCCTAGTAGGTACTATCGTGGTCTTTTCCGCCTGACCAGTATAATTTTTTTTTCGCTTAAATCATGCGAAGGCGCCGAGCCACGCCCCCTTAAAGTTTGGGCCTATTAGGAAAGCGTCAACTATGGCATACAAACTCTCGTTTGGCGTGCGTCGTCAGTGCGCTCGGCCTATTCGGTATCTTTTCATTCATTATTTGTATACAATGTCGACGGGGCGGGGCTAGAGAGCGTTTCTATGTTGCGAATGCAAGCA
This sequence comes from Xestia xanthographa, assembly GCA_905147715.2. Taxonomy (NCBI): domain Eukaryota; kingdom Metazoa; phylum Arthropoda; class Insecta; order Lepidoptera; family Noctuidae; genus Xestia; species Xestia xanthographa. The sequence continues at coordinate 14,656,754 of LR990655.1, read as the reverse complement.
AAAATTAGCTTAGTGGTGGTCAGGCGGGAGTGTCCTTGATAGTAGGTACTAGGTTAATTTTGAATCTAAAAAGTTTTATAATTAAAACAATGAGCAGTATGATTTAAATAGGTAGGTTATGTATCTACATAAAATAATTTGATGTGTTTTTAGAAGAGATTAAGTTGGTTGAAATAGAAAACTTCGATCAAAGAAAAGTACAGATTCGTACTTTTTGTCTTTAGAGAAGCATAATACCTATTAATTTTATCAGTCCAAAGATGTAAACATTTAAATTATTAGACATGTAGCATATTATACTGTCTAAATTATTTATTGCCTATCTTTAACCACAGCAAATAATTATATACTTATTTGTAACTAATGTAAGTAGACTGGAAAGAATAAAAAAATATTATTTGAAAGTTTAAACTGTGTATTTTTAATCTGACAAGCAACATTTTCCTCGACTGCTTAGCAAGGGGCTCTGGACCCACGACGAGGCTTTGGGTTCGATTCCTACATCGGGCAAAGTGTCCTTATTTGTTTATTTTATCTGAAACAACACATAGTGCTGTCATACTGGATTCTAAATCTGTGCTCGATAGACTGTCGAAAAAAAGTAGATGCACCTAATGAACAACTTTGCCCAATGACACTTAAATGAAAACTCATCGACATGGTGCATCCTGCCCGTCCTAACCTACTACGGTGCACAAAGTCGGTCACTAAGTTAACAACAAAGCGCAAAATAGTGAATATTAAGCGAACAGGTGGCCTACCAACTGTTTTAATCTTATTCCAGAGTGAGAAAGAGATGGCGCTAGACGTCCTCTATAGCTCCGTCACTTTATCACACTGGAGTGACATTAAAACAATCCTGCTTTAAGACGTCATGGTAACCCCCCTGATCGCGTCAGAAACGCCACACTGCGCTCCATATGCAACTCAGGTTGCAGATCTTGGGGAAAAAATAACCAAGCTAAAGTGGGAGTCAGCTAAGTAGCACCAATGTAACCAGAGAGGTGGGCACGGATCGTTAATAACTGAACACCTGATGATGGAAATCGCCGCCGAGGTAGACGCAGATCTTGTTTGCGGGGCGATTATGGCGCACAAGATAGAGGTTTGAAAGAAGAAAGGGGAGGGGAGTACCCAGCAATGGGGCACTTGAAAGGCTTATGATAAAAATAAACATTTCGCTAAAGTTTCACCAAAACACTTTTGACAAATTTTCATTTTACAACCAACGTTTCGTATAGGTACTATTACTATTTATTTCGCAAACAACTTATTCCGCAATGTTTTTTTTTAAAAACTCTCGTTTTAAAAACATTTATTTGGAAAACACTTCTTTTATCAAATGCATCAGATGATATTTAATCATTTATAACACATTTGCTCGTAAAGGGTCTCTTATTTCACCCATTTCAATATCGTAATGTATCTCATTACGTACTTGTGCAGTAATGTAATGTACAACCAGAGAGTATCTATATATGTATAGACCATTATAGACGCACGGTTTATCAAGATGCTCCGTCAAAAGGGAACGGTACTTTTTTAAATCTTAGCAAACAGTTTTTATGTCAGAAAAGTGGTCAACATTTTATGAATAAAATGAACTGTGGGAAATGAAATATAATAAATAAACATTTAATTCTTTAATTTAATTAATTTTGACAATAAATTACAACCATTTTTAGGGTTCCGTAGTCAACTAGGAACCCTTATAGTTTCGCCATGTCTGTCCGTCCGTCCTCGCTTAATCTCTGTGACCGTTAGCACTAGAAAGCTGAAATTTGGTACCAATATGTATATCAATCACGCCGACAAAGTGGTAAAATAAATATTGGAAAAAAATGTTTTATTAGGGTAGCCCCCCTATATGTAAAGTGGGAAGTGTTTTTTTTTTTCAATTTCAACCCTAACGTGTAATATATTGTTGGAAAGGTATTTAAAAATAAATAGGGGTTTCCTAAAATCATTTTTTGATATTGTCAATAATTTCAAAAGTAAAAAACAATGTGTCCCCCCCCCTCTAACTTTTGAACCATAAGTTTAGGAAATATAAAAAAAAAACCTGAAAAGTAGAACTTTATAAGGACTTTCTAGGAAAATTATTTTGAACTTAATGGAAACAACAGTTTTTGTACAAAAAAGACAAAAAGTTGTACAAAATAATTTCTGGACTGTTTGTAGTATATTCGTAAAGCATTTTTACATAATGGATACCCACCTTTAAACTCATAAGTGGGAACACTTATTGTGACGGACGGGAAACTACAGAACCCTACACTGAGCGTGGCCCGACACGCTCTTGGCCGGTTTTCTGTAACAAAAACACAAAAATATTAATTTACTTTATTAGTAATACTGGCTGTTTTTTGTGTCTTTGCCTTAAAAAAAAAGCGCTGATGCGCGCGCATCGCTAATTTGTGAACAAGTAAAAGATTTATTCGTTTAAGAAAGTCCGAGTTTTTTATTTATTTCCTCGCAAATAAATGTTATAAAACGTCGTATGACATACGTGCGCTTTGATAATTACATCCTCTACTTTATTATAGCCCTCGCCTACGGCTCGAGCTAGCAATATCGCCTCGGCTGTAATTTTCAACTTACCGCACTTATTTCATAATGTACTATTATACATTTTTCATTTCTTATTTAGATATGCATGTGCAAATGGATGATAGCTCCGACGTGAACGTGAATTGGCGAAAACTCAAAGAAATGTTGCTTGCAGCTCACAAAGAAAGCCAAGTGGAATCGCGCGACGCACCCCGCAGTTCATGGCTGTCAGAGAAGACATGGGACGTAATAAATAAAAAGAAAGAGCTACTGAAAAACCTCTCAAAGGATGGCAGTCGTGAACAATATAGGAATCTCGCTAAAGACGTACAGCGTCTATCGAGGAAAGATAAAAATCAGTACTTTAACAACATATGTTCTGAAATTGAAGATCATGCCCAAAAGATGCACTCTCGAGATCTTTTTATGAAAATCAAGACAATAACGCGGGACTTCAAGGCAAAAACTTGGGCTATAGAAGACAAAAATAAAATAAAACCATAACCTTAAAATACTCCACCAAAATATTGCCAGTATCATATCAAAAAAAGAAATTCTAGAATTAACCTTGCTAGAACTACAAGAAGAGCATAACGACCCAGACATCATATGCCTTTCCGAAACTTTTATCAAAAGAGACTACGAAAGCTACATTAAAATTCACGGTTATGAGATGGCTTCTAGCTACTGCAGAGAAAAACAACGAGGTGGTACCTGTATTTTTGCTAAAAAAAACCTGTTATTCAAAGACTTGCCATTTATTAAAAGCTACGCCACGCAAAACACTTTCGAAGTTTGCGGAATTGAACTTACACATCATAAATTAATTATAATTTGTGTCTACAGAACACCTCAATCAGACCCGAACCAATTCTTAATCAAATTAAATAGCCTCATGCATAATTTGCCTCAACAATATAAATCTAGAATTAAATTAGTTTTAGCGGGTGATTTGAATATTAACACCCTTAAAAAAGGCAATATTACTACTCAATTACAGGATCTAGCATACAACTATAATCTGAAATTTCACATTGATGTACCAACACGTAAGTCATCATGTATAGATCACATTCTGAGTAACATTCACGACGCTACTGCTGCAGTTATGCCGCTTCACTTGTCTGACCACGAGACAGCACAAATGTTAACTGTTCCCATAAAACGCAAAACTCAAAATCAAGCAATATATTATAAATACAAAAGAGATTTCAGTTCAGATCATATCCACAAATTTAAGGAATGCCTAAGAAATCTTTCTTGGTCTGAAATACACACGGCTAACAACGCAAACGCAGCATTTAATCATTTTCAAGAAACATTTTGCCTACTTTATAATCTTTGTTTCCCTAAATTAAAAGTAAAAGTAAATTTAAATAACAAAAAGAAACAAAGTTGGATAAGCAAGGGCTTAAAAACAAGTTGTAAAACAAAAAGGTTACTGCGCCATCAATTTTATAAAAACAAAACGGCGACTAATAAGACTAGATACCTTAAATATACTAATCTCCTTAGAAAATGCATATTTAAATCCAAGAAAAACGCAAATATCAAATACATAGCTAAAAACGATAACAAATGCAAAGCTACGTGGAATGTTATAAAAGACGAGCTAAATAGTGCAAACTCCAGACATAATATAGACAGTATCAAATATAAAAACACACTTATTACCGATCCAGTAGAAATAGCGTCTGCCTTTAATAACCATTATATCGATTCAACAAACAAATCAATGCCAACAAACGTCACAGGTAACTCTAGCAATAATGCAACTGTTAGTTCAATGTGGCCGTGTGGTATCCGGCAGAGTAGAATAGAACCAACCCATTACACTCACGGGTGTCGTATAAGGCGACTAATGTCTGAGGCAGAACACCTTGCACCTCCGTAGACCAGAGAATGGGCAGCAGCGTTTTCTGTTAGTCTTTTATCACTGCGATTTCCAATCCGCTTGCCAAGCGTGGAGATTACGGCAAATTCCTCCCATCATGGGAGAGGCTTATGTCCAGCAGTGGACGTTATGGGCTGTTGTAGTAGTTGTAGTAGTTCAATGTTCCTCACACCAATGTCGATAACTGAAGTTAAGAAGGAAATACTGCTTTTAAATAACACAAATTCTGAAGGGTACGACGAAATTAACACAAAAATTATTAAAATCACAACAAAACGATAACAAATGCAAAGCTACGTGGAATGTTATAAAAGACGAGCTAAATAGTGCAAACTCCAGACATAATATAGACAGTATCAAATATAAAAACACACTTATTACCGATCCAGTAGAAATAGCGTCTGCCTTTAATAACCATTATATCGATTCAACAAACAAATCAATGCCAACAAACGTCACAGGTAACTCTAGCAATAATGCAACTGTTAGTTCAATGTGGCCGTGTGGTATCCGGCAGAGTAGAATAGAACCAACCCATTACACTCACGGGTGTCGTATAAGGCGACTAATGTCTGAGGCAGAACACCTTGCACCTCCGTAGACCAGAGAATGGGCAGCAGCGTTTTCTGTTAGTCTTTTATCACTGCGATTTCCAATCCGCTTGCCAAGCGTGGAGATTACGGCAAATTCCTCCCATCATGGGAGAGGCTTATGTCCAGCAGTGGACGTTATGGGCTGTTGTAGTAGTTGTAGTAGTTCAATGTTCCTCACACCAATGTCGATAACTGAAGTTAAGAAGGAAATACTGCTTTTAAATAACACAAATTCTGAAGGGTACGACGAAATTAACACAAAAATTATTAAAATCACAACAAAACGATAACAAATGCAAAGCTACGTGGAATGTTATAAAAGACGAGCTAAATAGTGCAAACTCCAGACATAATATAGACAGTATCAAATATAAAAACACACTTATTACCGATCCAGTAGAAATAGCGTCTGCCTTTAATAACCATTATATCGATTCAACAAACAAATCAATGCCAACAAACGTCACAGGTAACTCTAGCAATAATGCAACTGTTAGTTCAATGTGGCCGTGTGGTATCCGGCAGAGTAGAATAGAACCAACCCATTACACTCACGGGTGTCGTATAAGGCGACTAATGTCTGAGGCAGAACACCTTGCACCTCCGTAGACCAGAGAATGGGCAGCAGCGTTTTCTGTTAGTCTTTTATCACTGCGATTTCCAATCCGCTTGCCAAGCGTGGAGATTACGGCAAATTCCTCCCATCATGGGAGAGGCTTATGTCCAGCAGTGGATGTTATGGGCTGTTGTAGTAGTTGTAGTAGTTCAATGTTCCTCACACCAATGTCGATAACTGAAGTTAAGAAGGAAATACTGCTTTTAAATAACACAAATTCTGAAGGGTACGACGAAATTAACACAAAAATTATTAAAATCTGTGTCGACGAAATCGTTGAAGTACTAACATACTTGATCAATTTGTCATTCTATGAGGGAATTTTTCCAGAAGCTTTAAAGCTTTCCGTTGTTAGACCACTTTACAAAAAAGGAGACAGACATGACCTAAACAATTACCGCCCTATCACCCTAATACCCATCTTATATAAAATATACGAAAAATGTATGTACAAAAGAATTACAAATTACTGTACAAAGTTTAATATTATAAAAAAAGAACAGCATGGCTTTCAAAAAGGGAAGTCTACAACATTAGCAATCTATGCCCTCATAAATATTATATTAACTAACATCAATGACAACAATATAACCACAGGATTATTCTTTGATTTATCGAAAGCTTTCGACCTAGTTTCACACGATCTACTACTGCAAAAGCTAGAAGCAATCGGGATTAGTGGGCCACCCTTACAGTGGATAAAATCATACCTTGATAACAGGCAACAATGCGTTACCATAACAAACATTAACGAAGATAAAGAATTAACGCTGCACTCATCAAACTATAGATATAATAAGTTTGGTGTCCCACAGGGAAGCATACTAGGGCCGATCTTATTCTTGATATATATAAATGACATCATTAAAATAACGAAACATAAGTGCATATTGTTTGCTGATGACATCTCGATTATTGTGACATCTAATAAAAAAACAAATACAATTTACGACCATGAAACTGACATTAACAATACAATTGACATTTTAATTAACTGGCTTCATTTACATAACTTGAAAATAAACCTTGACAAATCCGTTTATATACAATTTAACAAATCGAATAATCATAAATTTAACCTTAAATTAAATATACCCAAAATTAAACCAGTAACACATACCAAGTTCCTAGGAGTTACCATTGATGAAGATCTACATTGGAAAGTGCATGTAGACAATGTTTCAAGCAAGATAAATAAGTTTGTGTATGCTCTTAGACAAGTAAAAAAAAGTACTAATCTAAAAACAGCTATATTAGCTTACCGTGCGTATGTGGAATCCATTTTACGTTATGGACTTATAATATGGGGTAACAGTACCGACCAAAATAGAACATTTGTTGCTCAAAAAAAATGCATTAGGGCTCTATACGGACTTCATCCTGAGGAATCATGTCAGCCAGTATTTAAGAAACTTGGCTTGTTACCGCTACCTTGTCTATATATTAATGAAATATGCATGTTTGTATGGAAACATAAGGAATTATTTAAAGTAGCAAACGATGTAAATCCTCGAAGCCGACGAGATCCTCACAGACTCGTACTTAACAGTGCTCCCAAGCTTGCTAAGTACAATAAAAGCTGCTTAACTATGTGTGTACGAATTTACAACAAATTACCTAGTGATCTGAAAATGCTACACTTGAGATATACTTTTAAGAATAAATTGGATGAATGGTTAATTAACAATAACTTCTATAGTCTAAAACAATTCCTGGAACGAAAATAGCGTTGTTGTAATATGATATTGATTTTGTTAAGGAAATTGTGATTACAAATATTTGCATGCTATGTTTAATCTTGGCAAAACATGTCTGTCCTATTTTATACTGTAAGACCTTTTTATACCATGTTTTACGCAAATAAATATATTATTATTATTAAAAATGGAGGTTTGCTTACCGAGATTGATAGAGTAGTAGATAGATGGAAAGGTTACTGCGAAGACTTGTACGATGACGAGGCAGCTCCATCAACAAACCTGCGCTGCAGCATCTCCGATACTCCTCAAGAGCCCGACATCTTAAAATCTGAAATTGATTTCGCTTTGAAGAAGCTTAAGCGTAACAAGTCGGCCGGAAGTGACTATATTTTTGCCGAAAACTTAAAACTCATAGGAGAAGACGGTATATGCATTCTACAAAAGCTTTGCAATCAGATATGGAGAAATGGCGAGTGGATCAGTGATTGGCAGGAATCCATTCTAATACCAATACACAAGAAGGGGTCAACTAAATCTTGCGGCAACTACAGGACGGTGGCGCTCATATCCCACGCTAGCAAGGTTCTACTGTACGTCATTAACGAACGCCTTAAAGCATTTTTGCAGTGGCAGATTCCAGTAGAACAAGCGGGATTTGTTCAAGGGCGAGGAACAAGGGAACAGATTGTGAATGTCAGACAGATTATTGAAAAATGTCGTGAGTTCAACATTCCAATGCTGATGTGTTTCGTTGACTACTCAAAAGCGTTTGATTGTGTTAGGTGGGAATGTCTGTGGAAAATTCTATTAGAAATGGGAGTACCAGACCACCTCGTCATTCTTATCGCAAACCTCTATCAGGATGGGAGCACAGTTGTGAAGGTGAACAATGTTCTGTCGAAACCTTTTAAGCCGCAAAAAGGGGTTAGACAGGGATGTATCTTGTCGCCGATTCTCTTTAACATATACGGTGAATATATAATGAGACGAGCCTTAGATGGTTGGGAGGGTGGAATATCCATTGGTGGCAGGAAAATCAGCAACCTAAGATACGCAGATGACACCACTCTATTCGCATCGTCTGAGCAGGAACTATCTCAACTCCTCTCTAGAGTGGAGAAAGAGAGTAAAGCAGTTGGCCTTACCATTAATAAGACGAAGACCAAGGTGTTGATGGTGGATAGATCTGGCTCGCTGATTCGCTCCAATGAACTAAGAGACCTAGATTTCGTTGAGCAGTTCGTATACCTTGGCTCTCTTCTCAGTAACGAGGGAGGCAGCGAAAGAGAAATCGCCAGAAGAATCCAGATGTCCAAGGCAGCGATGACTAAACTCACTCGGATATGGAAAGATCGCAATATATCCCGCAAAACCAAAATGAGGCTGGTGCGTGCGCTGGTATTCTCAATTTTCTCTTACGGTGCCGAATCTTGGACAATAAGGGAGAAGGAAAGGGCAAAAATTGACGCTTTTGAAATGTGGGTTTGGAGGCGGATGCTGCGAATTCCATGGACTGCACGCCGGACCAACCTGTCCATTCTTAAGGAGCTCCAAATAACCACAAGACTATCCACTGTCTGCTTCCAGCGAATTCTTAAGTATTTTGGACATGTCGCTCGTAGAAACCCTGACAGCCTCGAGAAGCTGATGATAGTTGGCCAAGTAGACGGGAAAAGACCACGCGGGCGCTCACCTACCCGTTGGTCAGACCGAGTAAAGTCGCTCACTGGCCTATCAATAGCCGAAGCTTTTAAGACCGCCGAGGACAGACAAACGTGGAAGAGCATAGTGCACCGAGTGATGAATACCTCAGACACAGACTAGACACGACCTTCAATAATGAAGATAACGACTTAGATGATGATTTAGATATGTACATTTGGAGAAATAAATCACGATTCTACAATAGTTATTTATGATATTAGTGCGGTAAGTTGGTTTTTACAAACGAGTACACGAATGTAAGCTCGTGACGAAGTCGAGGGCTTACCATAGTCACGAGTTTGTAAATACCAATTTCTGCACGTGTGTCATACAACGTTTTTCAACACATTTGCGAGAAAACAGTACAATATGGATGAAACAAACAGCGACCCCAAAAACCACGAAAACGACACCCATGAAGAAAAATCCGAAAATTTTCCTCGGCGGCATCCTTGATTTTCATTTTGACCCCATTTTCATTATCAGTGACCCCAAAAACCACGAAAGCGACACCCATGAAGAAAAAACCGAAAATTTTCGTCGCCGCCAATTTAAATTTTCATTTTGACCTAATAAAAAAAAACCGTAAAGAATACGCACGGTGCTATACAACGGGGTATGCGGTAATATAGGTACTTAGGTGAGAGTACCTATTTTACTGCACGTTCCGTTGTACGGTGCGTAATTTTTAATTTTCGACCAATGTATACCTATATAGGCTCCGTAAATGGATTTTTTGAGGAAATGTGTTGAAAAATAATTTTATGAATATTAGTAATTTTATTACTCTCTATAAGAAAAAGTTTAGGAAATGCATCGTTTTTACACAACATGCAAACAAGCATACACCATGCATGCTTGCTTGTTGCAACAAGCATTCACCAATCAAACAGCAAGCAAGCAAGTTGCAAGCAAACAGCAAGCAAGCAGCAAGCATGCAACAAGCAAGCAGCAAACATGTAGTATGAAAACATGCAACATGCAGCAGGCATGGTTTCTGTCACAGCTCCGGTTCTGCGGTGCTCCAGCGGCCCCACGCGAACTTATCGTCGCAGAGGGTTTTATTTAACGCTCACCACCGCAGCTTCGGCTTGCTGGCGGGCTGGCCAGCCTCAGCCGCGGCGGCGGGCGTTAAAGCCACCTGCTCCTCAACTCGCGGGCCGCCTCGCCCCTCCGCGTCTACGCGGGCTTAATTTACACTCTAGGGGTAGGGCCGTAGGGCATAAAAGACTACGTGGAGTCGGTTTTGAAGCGATTCATTTCTGTCACTGAATTTGTGCTCATAGAAAACAAAACTCATTTAATTTCTCTTTTTTAGGGTTCCGTACCCAAAGGGTAAAAACGGGACCCTATTACTAAGACTCCACTGTCCGTCTGTCCGTCGGTCTCTCACCAAGCTGTATCTCATGAACCGTGATAGCTATACAGTTGAAATTTTCACAGATGATGTATTTTGGTTGCCGCTATAACAACAAACTAAAATACTAAAAAAAAAAACCAATTGAATTGAGAACCTCCTCTTTTTTGAAGTCGGTTAAAAATAGAATAAAATAAATATTTTCAACACATTTGCTCAAAAACTGCATTTACGGAGCCTGTATACATTGTTCGAAAGTTAAAAATTACGCACCATACAACGGAACGTGCGGTAAAATAGGTACTCTGACCTAAGTACCTATTGTACCGCATACCCCGTTGTAAGGCACCGTGCGTATTCTTTACGACTTTTTTTTAATTAGGTCAAAATGAAAATCCAAGATGGCGCCGATGAATTTTTTTGGTTTTTTATGCATGGGTGTCGTTTTCAGGGTTTTTGGGGTCGCTGATAATGAAAATGGGGTCAAAATGAAAATCCAAGATGGCGCTGACAAAATTTTTCGGTTTTTTCTTCATTGGTGTCGTTTTCGTGGTTTTTGGGGTCGCTGTTTGTTTTATTACATATTGTACTGTTTTCTCGCAGATGTGTTGAAAAACATTGTATGACACACGTGCAGAAATTGGTATTTACAAACTCGTGACTATGGTAAGCCCTCGACTTGTCTACTCGTTTGTAAAAACCAACTTACCGCACTAGTATCATAAATAACTATTTTATTCTAATTTTAGTATTCTAGTTTGTTGTTATAGCGGCAACCTAAATACATCATCTGTAAAAATTTCATACATACTAGTACAAATAACAAACGTGATTTTCTTTTTGTCTAATGTTGTATAGATAATTGGACGGAACCCTTCGTACGCGAGTCCGACTCGCACTTGGCCGGTTTTTTTATAAATATCACAATCAATATTATGTGTAATGTCTTTATTCTAAACGTTGTTTTATGAGACAAAATGAAAAAATAATGAATCGTTTGTCAAAGAATACGTTGGTATGTATAAAAGGTTATCGGATAATTATTTTGCTAATTGATTTGTTAAACTTGTTGTTGTTTATTGATGAAATGATAAATATTGTTTTTGCCAATCGTTGCTTGTCAAATAAAAGTTTTTGAATAAGATAATTTGTTTGGTGAACTGACATCGGTCACTGTGCGGATTATCTGCCCGCTTAGCATGAACGCCGTAGACACGAAAGAGAATCGACAAATCTTTTGTTCATCTGTCATTGAATCGACAAAATGACAGATGAACAAAAGAATTGTCGATTCTCTTTCGTGTCTACGGCGTTCATGCTAAGTGGGCAGGGCTACCTATTTAATTGCGTCTGTGCAAGCATTTACCGTCAGCAAGACGACAGAAAAATAAGAGGCTTCATTGAACGGGAATCGACTTCCTGTACGTTGAGTTTAATTACAGACACAACCTAGACATTACCTACCTAGTCTACCTACATACACACACACATCAATAAAAGTTTGCGATCACTTTGAAAAATGTAAAGCTTTTTTGTTACGGTAGATTAAATTATGATTTCTTCTTCTTTTTAGATTATTTATTTTAAAATATAGATTTAGAATATAAAATAATAAAAAAACTCAACAAATATTTTTTCTTGATAAAGTTCAATTTAAAAAATTATATCAGCTTATGCTAGTGATCACAAACTTTTTTTGATGTGTGTAGATAGGTAGGTACATACATGGAAAAGCTGAAAACAGTAATTCGAAGTATGTAAAAGCGACAGTGTTAATCTACTTTCGTTGCCCGTACCTACGCGACTGATGCCAGCAGATCATCCATAACGCGACCAGCCTCGACCTCGAACCTCGAAGTGTAGGTTTCCCATGCTTAAAAGTGTCAATAATTGGTTTTATACAAAAAACCTTGTACGATGCAGGAAAACATTTAAAGAAAACCTGTTCATAATATTCTAGCACCCAAATGTATGTACTTATAACATATAGCAGAGTAATATTTTCGTCGACAAGTATAAAACAGCGCCAAGCAACGCCATCTATCTTCATGAAAGCTAACTTTTATAGGAGCATGATAAAGATATGCAGACTTAGCAAACAGTAATGTGAATCAGTAATACACAAGTCCTTGGACATATACCTACATAGCTAGTCTATAATTTTACTTATAATAAACAAACAGTACTTTGTTGCATTGTAATGAAATTTGTAGATTCAAAGCTGGCTATTCATCGTCTGCCTAGCCTAGCCTTTTCCCAACCATGTTGGGGTCGTCTTCGTCCAGTCTAACCGGATGTAACTAAACACCAGTATTTTACATGGAGCGACTGCTTTTAACTGACCTCCACAACCCAGTTGGTACTGGGTAGCACGATACCACCCCTTGGTAAAACTGGGTGTCAGATTTTTTGGGCCACTGACTACCTGGAACTGGCTGGAACGACTGTCAAAGATCTACAAATGACAGCCGGGGCCGGGGGGCTGTTAATTAATTAATTTACTATTAAAGCGGTAACAGGCTGGTTAAAAAAAAAAGTTAGGGGCTCATAGCACTTGACGAAAATAAATAATGAATGATGTGTTAAAGTTGAAATTTGACAGCCGATTGTTCCCATGCTGATATCAGCTATTCATAAATGCTTACAGGTTTAATGCGTGGCAGCTGGAAAAAAAAATGGTGGAGGTTGATATGGCAAAATAATTCAAACTTCTTTTGCACCCCCTCGTCGGATAGGTTATCCAATATTGATCATCATTAGAGGAAAGTTGTGATGGTAAAAGCACTAGATATCTGGGATAGTTAGGTTTTCTTTTGACAGCCCCAAGCTACAGCACTGGCAACACCTAGGGCGGGCCATGGTGCTCAGGGCACTTATCCACAGTAACCAATTCAAAAGATAGCTCTGGTGAGAGGGCCATAGAAGGTGGCCCGTGCTGTTAGGCCAAGATTGCACCACTGTTTCAAGAAAGTAGTAGCAGTTGCTGCACTGTTCGTAGTAGTGCGGTGGAACTTGCAGAACGATTGCCATGATTATAAAAACCACTTTTTTACCCAGCTATGCCTTTCTAAAGCCTGCTTTACACCGGGGCAACACTGTGCGGCATAGCGACATGCCACAAAGCCGCATGCTACAATAATTTAAAATGTTGTTGCATATTTGGCAAGAATCGTGCGGCATGGCAACACCTTGCGTCATGCTGCTAAAGTTACGCACACACGGTAGTTACGGTATGCACGCTACAATATGTAGCATGCTGCAATGCCTCACAGTGTTGCCCCGGTGTAAAGCAGCCTTAATGTGGCGTGCGTCGTCTTGTGATATGCTACAAATAACCAACATAAGCGGGAATTGCGGTATGCGGCAGCCTATTTTACGCCGAGGCAATATCGTGCCTAGATAATTTTCAAAGCATCGTAAAACATAACTTATTAACTGTGTGACGCACCAAAAATGTGGCATGGAATCCATTGTGTTTGAATAGAAGCTGCGACTGGCTGCGACAGACAGTCTGCCACATGACGCAATTGTTGCGATTCTTGCCACAATGTGTAACATTTTGAAATATAGTAGCATGCGGCCATGTGGCATGCTGCAAAGCCGCACAGTGTTGCCCTGGTGTAAAGCAGCCTTTATATTTACACTTAGAGTATAGACGAGCCTTGTGACTCATCATGACCAAAAAGATAAATGTTCAAACAATCAAACCAAAAAGTATTTAAAAATAATAACATCGTTGTTTATGGTCTGGTCAGAAAGCTGAAACAATTGAAGAAATAATAGGCATGCTAAAACGGCAAAATACATGTACTACAAATATTGCGATAGTAAAATACTTGTGACCAAACTAGCAGTGGATAATCTCATTACTTGTAAGTTATTACATCCTTGCTTAGTGTGTTTGTACAAATCTGAATTAATAGCCATTGCAGAGAAAAGGAAATAAAAAAGAACGTCACACACAAAACGTGAGGTGGCGCTATTGTATATGAGGTTTCCCATGAGAGCGAAAGAGATAAAAGTTTTTTTACCTGTCAATGTCAATACACTATTCACAAATATGACTGAATCTCAGAATTTATTATTTTTAATTGACACCTACTAGAACAAAATCCTAAATTTCATTGTGTGTGTTGTAAATAATAGTTTCTGCATTGATTGTTAGCCTTTCTAGTAACTCAACGAAAACATGGTAGCGAAACAGTGAACAGCAAATTTGTTTGAGTCCCATTTACTTTTAGAATTTATTATTCGTTGTGTTTACTAAAACTCTCTTTGCAGATGTAAATGAGAGTAACGATGTGTTATCGCGACAACAAATGAACAGTGAACAAATCTTCTATAATTGTGTAGTGTTTCGTTGGTACAAAATATCGTAGCCGCAATGATGAAGAGTACGTTACCTAAGGACAAACCTGGCAAGATGAGGATCCGAGCTTTCCCAGTGAGTATCGCTGCGACAATAAATTTGATTATCATGTCTTCAATGACAAAATGTAACATTTCGGGCCAAGAGCTGCTCTCTTGGCCCGAAATGTTACAATTTTGTTACTGTATGACTCACAACATATAACAAAGTATATTGTTTGTTTCCAAAATAATTGTGCAATTTATTTGGTAAGATGTATTTTTGACAATGATGTTTAATTTATTTACATCAAGAACTTTTTCTTTGAGCTATGCAACAATGGATGCTATGCAGTATTGGTAATTAGGAATAGAAACATTCGACACAGTCCTTGTTATCAATGTACTTTATTGATAGTAGCATACTCATTTGATTTGGGTCCTGTAAAAAACTTATCACGCTAAAAACTATGGAGATGGGTGCGTTATTGTGTTTGTATGACTTACAGTAAAATGTAGCATATTACAACTATTAAAATAGTATTTTGATATGGTTGATCACAATTTAGGTAATAAATGAGAATGGACCAAAAAGATTGTGATATACATAAAAACTAGATTACATTTTAACAGTTATTGAATATTAACATACCAGCTATCTCCATTTGAAACCAATGCTGTGCCAATTGGTGTGATACTTTGTCCACATTTTTGTTGAAAATTTTCTTGTACAACTGAAATACATTCTTTTTGTTTCATATAAAAAAGGTTCATTCATGAAAATAGTAGAATGGTAACACTTGATTAAATCACTCAACTGTCACTATGATTTAAAAATAGAAACCAATTTATTTTCCTTTAGAACAAAATTTTTGTATTCAATATGTCATAGTTTATATTTTTGATGACAGGTGTGAAATTCAATCAAAAGATAAACATTCGTATTTTTTCCTAATATACATAATCAATGTTTTTGTACTTCAATTTTAATTTTGAACAATGTTGGTTTAACCCCCGAAGTTATTAATTTTCAAGATGACGAGAAAATTTCAAGTGTGGAACTATTCTGAACCATATTACCAAATGTATCCAGACACTTGGGTCGGTATTGTTTAAAATGAAGATCAATACAATCTGAGAAACTGTTTTGAGTGTGTTTGACTAGTTTTTGTAATAAACAATATACTGTGTAACATTACAGATGACTATGGACGAGAAGTACGTGGAGAGCATATGGAGTTTACTAAAGAATGCGATACAAGAGATTCAAAAGAAGAACAATTCAGGTCTTTCCTTTGAAGAGCTTTATCGCAATGCCTACACTATGGTGCTCCACAAACACGGTGAAAGACTCTATACTGGATTGAAGGAAGTTGTCACTCAGCATCTTGAAACAAAGGTACTAACATTAACACAGGTACAGTGGTACAATGCTTTTGTAATAAGTGCTTATTTACAGCCTCATCTTTTTTTCTAGGTGAGGGAAGATGTTTTGCACTCATTACACAATGGATTCCTCCAGACCCTCAATAATGCTTGGACTGACCATCAAACTAGTATGGTTATGATTCGAGACATACTTATGTACATGGACAGGGTATATGTACAACAAAATGAAGTGGACAATGTCTATAATCTGGGACTTATTATTTTTAGAGATCAGGTTGGTAAATAAACATGTTATCTTATCTTACAAATACAGTTATGGTTAAATTAAAATAAACACAATTTGCTAGTTCTATATTGCCAGCAGTTAAAAAATATATTTTGATTTGCACAATTTAATTGATGCAAGGAAACATAAAATAATTTTCTTTTTCTTGATCTTGGTTGTTTTTTTTTGTCGTTTTGTGGCCTTTGCTTTAGGTTGCTAAGAGAGTAAATTAGTTATCATAAGTTAGTGAAAAAGTAATTATAATTTATTTATTTGAGAAAACATGTAAGTATAACAGATAAATCCAAATGGATGCGCAAATGATTATGAAGTAGCTTCGCTGTAGTGCTATATGCCTGTGTTATACAGGCTGTTGAAAAAGTCGCGTGCTATAGCTAACTCACCCCGAGTTCAGTATAGATAAAGGAACCGGTAAAAAAAATTTATTTTATTTCATTTTTTTATTTTATTTTTACTTAAAATAGCAATCATTTAAAATTAATATTATTATTTGTTTAAATGCTTTAATTACTTACCTACCATCGGAAGAACAAAATGACAACGCGTTCGATAATAGGTAATTAAAGCGTATTACGTTTGCAAAGCTGACGCGAGTTTATGCAATGTGCATGAGATTGATTTGTCGGTCTTCCTTTATGTCTGCACTGCACTGCTGCGCTGACGGGAAAATTGTTAAGCCGCAGGTGAATACCTGCGTCTGCACTGCCGACGGAGAATATAATATATTGCACTTCCTCGTATCACGCTTGCACTGCCGACGTGATGGTGACGCTGCAGATCTTCACTGAACGTTCCCGAAGCTCGAAGGACCTAAAATAACTTTAATTATTTAATGGGTTCCGATACTGAACTCGCCCTTAAGTTATGGCAACGACTTCTTTAACACCCTGTATATACACAATCTAAGCGAAAGAATGATTGCTATAAAGATGTATGTATGGGTCCAGAATCCAGATCATCACCATCTTACCATTAAATATAATAAGATTACAATACAGTAACAACATAATTGTCCCTAAGGTTGTTCGCTACGGGTGCATCCGTGACCACCTCCGTCAAACGCTGCTCGAACTAGTTGCCCGCGAGCGTCGCGGCGAGGTGGTGGACAGGCTGGCGATACGCAACGCTTGCCAGATGCTCATGGTGCTCGGCATCAACTCGCGCTCCGTCTACGAGGAAGACTTCGAGAAGCCATTCCTGCACCAGTCTTCAGAGTTTTATAGGGTATGTCACAAACATGGTTACTATCCAAACAAAATTGGCAATATAAACAATATTTGTGGGCATACTGCCATATTCAACATGCTTGATTACGTGTTTAGTTGACAGTTTGCACAGCTGTTTGACTTGATAGTATAATCTATTGATCTAGTAACAATAATGAATGATAAACCTATTTTTTTTACAGCGCCACTGACTACTCATTGTTTTACTTATTTCTTGACAATGTTTGTTTAGATGGAATCTCAGAAGTTTCTGGCGGAGAATAGCGCATCTAGTAACAATAATGAATGATAAACCTATTTTTTTTACAGCGCCACTGACTACTCATTGTTTTACTTATTTCTTGACAATGTTTGTTTAGATGGAATCTCAGAAGTTTCTGGCGGAGAATAGCGCGGCGGTGTACATCAACCGCGTGGAGGCTCGCATCGCCGAGGAGGCGGAGCGAGCGCGCCACTACCTCGACGAGAGCACCGAGCCGCGCGTCGTCAGTGTGCTCGAGCACGAGCTCATCGAGCGGCATATGAAGACCATTGTTGAGGTAACGAATCTTCAGTCATTACAACATCACGCCGTTTTTCCTAGGGCAGGGCATACAATTAACGAACCACCAGATTTAGCAAAATTTAATGGCAAAAAAATCACTTTTGATTACCAAAATTAGTAAATGATCACCAAAATGAATCCCCATTTTATTGTGAAATTAGAAACAAAAATTGATGTTTTTAGTTACCACCAGAAATTGAACTGTTATGCTCTTGCATCCGAGTCGAGGGAGATCTGGTCGACGGAGCCCTGCTTTAAAAAAATAACCACGAAGGGTATGGCATACCCGTCTAACCTAATCTATCCGTATCGGGGTGCCCCAAGTCGGCCTAGGCAAAACTAGTTTGTCATCAACCACCTCATTAAAATTTGGTGATCAATTGATATTTTAGGTTAGGTTAGTGATGTTAGTGGTCACAAAGTTATTTTTGGTGGTCATTATATTTTCCCCTGATGTATAGTACAGTCAGCTCCCTGCATTAACTGACCTTGCCTACCCTCTGTTATTTGTAAGCAGGTTTATCGCAAGTTAAATTCCTATGGAGAGTGAGCCTATTGTTGCACAGGGGATCTACCCAATTTCTTATGTTCTCTCAGAACGTTTTCGATCACTACATTGAGGTTTTGTACTGAAATTTGTAGTACCAAGAAAAATCACTAGGTTACTAGGAATCCATTGCCTGTCTTTCTCAACCTATGTGGCTTGGATCGATTGGATTTCCTACTCGCAAAAATGATGATACATATTTTCAAACTCGTCTCATATTTTAATATGAGAAGAGTTTGAAAATCATCATTTTTTTTCCCTTCTAGAGGAGGAATCATTGTTAAAAACCCATGGTTTCAATAGAATATCATGAATGTACCCAGCGGTTTGAGAATGTTTTGTCTGTCAGTACTCAATATAATTTCCTTGTGTGCAGATGGAGAACTCAGGCGTGGTGCACATGCTGATGCACACGCGCACGCTGGAGCTGGCGTGCGTGTACAAGCTGCTGTCGCGCGTGGGCGAGGGGCTGCGCACGGTAGCCGACGCCGTGTCCGCGCACCTGCGCGAGCAGGGCCGTGCGCTCGTCACCGACACGCATCACAACACTAATGCCATCACCTTTGTGCAGGTAAAACTATCACTCTCCTTTCATCTATACTAATATTATAAAGAGGAAAGATTTGTATTTTTGTACCTATGTAACGAATAAACTTAAAAACGACTGGACCGATTTGAAAAATTCGTTCAGCTATGGATAGCTACATTATCAGTGAGTAACATAGGCTATATTTTATCCCCGTACTCCCACGGGAACGGGAACTACACGGGTGAAACCGCGTGACGTCCGCTAGTCTGTTATACAACACTAGCACTTGGTCCGCCTAAATTGTGATAGCTCGACTAATTTGCATGATATCAATATAATTTATAACCTATGTTACTCGGTAAAGACGTAGTTTTACAACGGCAAAAGATTTTTTTTAAATTGGTCCAGAAATTTTAAGTTTATTTGTAACATACAAAAATACAAATCTTTCCTCTTTATAATGTTAATGTAGATGTCAGTATGTTACAAAGAAAGCATACTGGAAAAAACAACACTAGATGGTCATGATTCTGTTCCCTTAAACCTGACTGCTAGTAATGGGAAGACACAGGTAAAGATAATCTAAGATGGCGCCACCATAGCTGGTCTCAATCTGACCAATGAGGTTAAGCTATTTTGAAATATAAAATGACATTACCACATTTTCAACCAATGACGATGTTGGAAACCAGCTAGCTATGCTAGCGCCATTAGTTCCACAGTGTGTCTCCTCATTCTTTCTGTGCCTATGATTTTACTCTTAATACCGTACACACAAACCTAACATCACGCTTATAATCTGGTTAAGCAGAGACGTACTTATATTACACTCACATTTCGCCATTTATGTTTGTCTCAGGGGCGAGCCTATTACCATCAACTGAACACAAATCTAGTCTAGAAGCTGCTACTGAGAAATTCCATATTTGGAAAAAGTCAATAACATTCCATTATTCTCCAAAATTTTGCAAATATAGGTTATGGGTAATAAAACCACAAATTGAAGAAAACTAGGTCCCTTCTACCTGCTTGCAATTTTTTTTTGTTAGCCTTTGCTGTCCCACTGCTGGGCAAAAGCCTCCCCCAAGTACCACAAATACTATAGTATCACTACATATTATAAAACAAAGTCCTCCGCCGCGTCTGTCTGTCTGTTCGCGATAAACTCAAAAATTACTGCACCAATTCTCATACTGTTTTCACCAATGGATAGAGTGGTTCTCGAGGAAGGTTTGAGTATATAATTTGTCAAGTTTTTGTATACATTGGCTAAAATATAATGATATTTGTTGGAGGTGTCGGAAAAAAATAAGCTGTCTGGGAGCTTTACTTTTGGTCGCGACAACCGACATCCACGCGGGTGAAGCCGCGGGTATCAGCTAATATTATTTTAATAAATGGATGCATAAATGAATGTAGTTTGTAGATGCGAAACAAGCTGGGGCGTAAAAGGGATTTTTGCCCCTTTTAGCAAATAGAACAGAATGCGGTTGGAATGGAAGATTGCTTTTATAAGTCATCTATAAAATAAATAAATAGAAATCGATGGATATTACACACAGCGCCCTCTAGTGCCACACTAAGCAACAAGGCTTGTGTCGTGGACACCAGATAGTTGATAATACTACATAGATACTTTTTTTCTTTTTTTTTTCAATGAAAGACTGATTTTATTTTAAATCCTTGTTACAGAATCTGCTCGACCTGAAGGACAGATTTGATCATTTCCTTCAAAATTCATTCAACAACGACAAGATTTTCAAACACATGATTGCATCAGACTTTGAATATTTCCTAAATTTGAACAGCAAATCTCCAGAATTTTTATCGCTGTTCATTGACGGGAAACTGAAGAAGGGAGAAAAGGGCGTAAGTATTTATTTCATCAGACATGTTCATATATTAGGTATTTTGGTTGTATAAAACTTTGAATTGTCTCAGATGAGTGAACAAGAAATCGAAGCGGTGTTGGACAAAACTATGGTACTGTTCAGATTCTTACAAGAAAAGGATGTGTTTGAGCGTTACTACAAACAGCACTTAGCAAAGCGATTGCTGCTCAACAAATCCGTCTCCGACGACAGTGAGAAGAATATGATCTCTAAACTGAAGGTTAGTCTTCCATTTTTCATTATCACATCCGAAAATTCTCTGTTTTAGTAGCTGTTGAAAATGAAAACACTTTGTTCATAATTATTTTGGTTTCTGATCTTTCCTAGAAAGAAGGTTTACTTAAGGATGTCGAACCGCGAGACTTTCATTGTATAATCGGAGATGTCTCGCAAATAGAGAATTCAATAAGTGATTAAATGAAATGAATCCTTCCGACTGCCCCATCCTGTCCACATATTTCTGCAAAATTCTTTACCAATTATAGATGGACATTTTTCGTAAGTGTCCTGTGCCTCATATACCCCTGGTAGTTCTTTTTCTATTGTACAAGGTCTGCTTAAAGTCTTGGGATTTCATTCTAAAATGTATTCTTAATATTTTACTCTTTCAAAATTATGTAACATCTAAAATACGGTTTAGGTAAAGAATTTTGCAGATAATTAAGACTTTAAGCAGGATTACGTATTGTAGTCTTAACACACTGTATTGTATTGTAAGTAGTTTGATTATTTTGTAAACTTGTACAGACACAAAAAGATAGATAAAAAAAACAGCATCTACATTCTGTGGATCTGTAGTCGGAAACTGAACGAGCACCTGTCCTGCACCTACCGCGCCGTTTAGCGTTTTTGTAGCACGGCATTATTCTGTTCAATGAACATTTTCTAGTTGTCTGTGTATTCATCTTTTTTATCAATTTCCAAATGTAGTTTTAGTACTATGCTTGCATAGTACTAAAACTACATTTTACGAACTTGTTCGTATTTAATCATAACCAATGTTAATATTTCAGACTGAATGCGGTTGTCAGTTCACATCAAAGCTGGAAGGAATGTTCAAAGACATGACTGTCTCGAACACCATAATGGAAGAATTTAAGGAACATGTGCTCTCATCCGGGGTGAATCTTTGTTTTATATTACCTTTAAGTGGCTATTATTGCGGCCGTTCTAAAATACTAATCGAGCTGACTAAGTAACTGTAAGTCAAGCGTCACTCGGAAGTTCTTGTAATACGAGATTGCTTCCTTTCAATACTTTACTAAAGTACTGTATTTTCAGATCAACCTTCACGGCGTGGATCTATCAGTGCGTGTGTTAACCACCGGCTTCTGGCCCACACAAAGCGCGACGCCCAAGTGCAACATACCTACAGCGCCACGAAGTGCATTCGAAGTCTTCAGAAGGTAAGCCTAATGTTGTACAAGTTGACTTCACTTTTAATAATATTAAAGACTGGCAGACTAAACGACGGCTGCCGTGGTCAATAAAACGTGCGAGAAAGATAGCAAGAGACTTTATAGAGATATCTTCACCATTCTATTTGCACATTTTAAGACCGTGACTGTCTCTCCGCTATGTTGTCGTTTACTATAGTGAGTAAATCCGAATAACATTAGCTCGTGTGTGTCAGCTTCTACCTAGCGAAGCATTCGGGGCGGCAGCTGTCGCTGCAGCCGCAGCTGGGCAGCGCAGACCTGACGGCCACGTTCCGCGCGGCGCCCACGTCCCCGCCGCGCTCCCCGCCCGCGCCGGCCGCTCCGCGTCGTCACATCATCCAGGTGTCCACCTTCCAGATGTGCGTGCTGCTGCTCTTCAACAAACGCGAACGACTCACCTATGAGGTAACAAGCTTATATTTACACTACGCGCCATACGTTCTTACATCTGTGTAGTTGCTGGATTTTTTCATAATTAAGGGTCCCTACAAGAAATTAAGTCATTTTGAACATTTTTGATCACTCCTTGTGAGAAAGGCAAGAAGAATTTGAACCTGCTTTATTTTTATTATAAGAGTCAGGTTCTTATTCTTGTCGACTGCGGGAACAATTGTTTTAAATAATGTATATATTAATGGCAATCACCCATATTCAAAACCCCCTTTTCCGCAAAAGTAACGAGCGAGTGATGTTTGTGGTTCTCTGAACAAAGAACTACAAAATATTTTGAATATTAAAAAATATGAATAACATCAATATATGGTCTACTCGTAACATACGGGAAAACATTATTGATTTCTATACGAAATATAGCAGAAAAAAAATGTTGAAAAAACTTAATTTATGGAAAACGTCGGGACAAAAGGGTATTTTTTTCTATACCTTAGAAACACTAAAGAAAATTAAAAAATTACTCATTAATCTCAAGGTAGCCTTTTATTAGAATCTGAATTTTAATTTATAAATAAACAATAACTTCATTTCGTAAATTAAATGCAAAGTGAACTATATAATCGACCGCGCAAACCGCAAACCCGACCCCGTCAGTAACGAAAGGGCTCTCCCAGCGTGAGCACGTATCACTTTGCTTCGCAAGCGCTCCCGAGTTATTACGAGAATATATTTCCGAGATATACGCAGACTACCACATTTCGATCCAGTATTTATATTAAAATTATTAAACTTTTTGATTGTACATACTTAGATAAGATTTTTTTTTGACATAAGATTTTTTTTTGACGTTGGTTGTTTATTATGATTGGTAATATATTTTTTGTTTTTTACGGATTCGTATAGAGGAGGCTCGGGAAAGTAAAAACCAGTTTTCAATAGTTGACCCACTTGTCCCCCTTCTCCCCCCTTTAGGCGGATCTCGGAAGTTGAGAGACTTGAAACATTTTTTTTTTCAGATTCATATAAAGGGGCAACGCGTTAGTCAAAATCATTTTTCAAAACTCCCCACTCTCCCCCCCCTTCACCCCTCCCCCCATCGTATCTCAGAAACTAGGACACGTAGCGGCTTTTTGATTTTTACTATAAATTATTAATGAGGAGCGTTTAAATTTGTAAATGGAGGGTATCCTCCCCTCCCCAACCTCCCCTAAAAATAAAAGGGCTATAACTTCGTAACGGTCAGAGATAGCCATTGGGTGCTTGAACAAATATTATAGTAGGCGTCGAAACCTGTCTGGTGGTAGGTAGGTTCTGAGTGGAGCGAACCTGCGAAGGGGGGGGAGGGAGGTGGCGAGCGAAGCGAGCCGGCGACCTCCGCAGCGTAACGAAAGTTGAGTGGGTGAAGCGTAACTCAGGGCGACGACAAGCAAACTTTAGAGTAGTGTTTTTTTTAATGGGTCTGAGTTTTTAAATTGGGTTTTTTTATAGGTGATATTTTTTTTAATTGGTTTTTAGAATGTTTTAGGGGTTCTTAAGGGTTTTCATACTGATATAGGGGTAGTTGTAACGGATTTTCCAATTATTTTAAGGATTCCTATGGATTCTCAAAATTTTATGATGGTAAGGAATACTTCTCAAGAACACGACAAAAAGCGAGCTGCACGCAACTCGCGCACCCACGCAAATACTAGTATTAATATAATGTAGAAGTAAGTAAGTGTTGGGGTCGCTGATTATGAAAATGACATCAAAATGAAAATCCAAGATGACGTCGACGAAAATTTTCAGTTTTTTCTTCATGGGTGTTGTTTTCGTGATTTTTGGGGTTGCTGATAATGAAAATGAGATCAAAATAATCCAAGATGGCGCCGATGAAAATTTTCGGTTTTTTCTTCATGGTTGTCATTTTCGTTGTTTTTGGGATAGCTGATAATGAAAATGAGTTCAAAATGAAAATCCAAGATGGCACCGAGGATTTTTTTTTTATTTTCCGTCATGGGTATCGTTTTCATGGTTTTTGGGGTTGCTGGTTACGAAAATGAGGTCAAAATGAAAATCCAAGATGGCGCCGAGGATTTTTTTTTTATTTTCTGTCATGGGTGTCGTTTTCATGGTTTTTGGGGTTGCTGATTACGAAAATGGGGTCAAAATGAAAATCCAAGAAGGCGCCAGAATTTTTTTTGGGTTTTCCGTCATGGGTGTCGTTTTCATGGTTTTCGGGGTTGCTGGTTATGAAAATGAGGTCAAAATGAAAATCCAAGATGTCGCCGAGAGAAAATTTTGTTTTTCCGTCATGGGTGTCGATTTCATGGTTTTTGGGGTTGTTGGTTACGATAATGAGGTCAAAATGAAAATCCAAGACGTTGCCGAGAAAAAAAATGTTTTTCCATCATGGATGTCGTTTTCATGGCTTTAGGGGTTCCTGGATAAGAAAATGAGATCAAAATAAAAATCCAAGATAGTGCTGAGGAAAATTTTTGATTTTACGTCATGGGTGTACTTTTCATGGTTTTTAGGGTTGCTGATTACGAAAATGAGGTCAAAATAAAAATCCCAAGTAGGCGCCCAAAAAAATTTTCGGTTTTTCTGTCATGGGTGTCGTTTTCATAGTTTTGGGGTTGCTGGTTACAAAAATGAGGTTGAATGCAAATCCAACATGGCGCCGTGAAAAAAGTTCGGTTTTTCCAACGTAGGTGTCATTTTCATGGTTTTTGAGGTCGCTGATTATTTTAATTTTAATGCTTCCTCGGCGCCATCTTGGATTTGCATTTTGACTTCAGTTTCGTAACCAGCAACCCCAAAATCCATGAAAACGACACCCATGATGGAAAATCAAAAATTATCCTGGGCGCCATCTTGGATTTTCATTTTGACCTCATTTTCATAATCAGCGACCCCGAAAACCATAAAAATGACACCCATGATAGAAAAAACAGAAGTTTTCCTCGGCGCCATCATGGATTTTCATTTTGATCTCATTTCGTTATCAGCGTCTCCTTAATCATGAAAATGACATCCATGACAGAAAAACCAAAAGAAAAAACCACCTTCAAGTATAAATAACAGGGGTATGTTATGTTTACTCTACAGAGTGAACCTCAGTGGCCATTAAGTCGCGCTAAAGTCCAGTCGCGCAAGTTTCCATTTGCGCAAGTGTCCTTTCGCGCAAGAGTCCATTCGCGCAAGTATCTTGGCGCGCAAATGTCCGTTCGCGCATAAATCTAATCGCGCAAAAGTCCATTCGCGCAAGTGTCCAGGCGCGCAAAAGTCCGTTCGCGCATAAGTCCAATCGCGCAAAAGTCCATGCGCGCATTTGTCTTTTCGCGCAAATGGGTTCGCGCAAGTGTCCTTCGCGCAAATGTTTTTCGCGCAAAAGTCCCAGATCCAGAAAAATTAAGTTTGTCCTTTAAAAAGTTTGTACGGAACCCTCAGTGCGCGAGTCCAACTCGCACTTTTATTTATCATTTTGTAAAATGTTTATATGTATCTAAATTCTTCTAATACAAAATTAAACCATTTTTATTTTGATTGTGATAAATATACAGTAGACACACATTCCAGACTTTTATTTCTAAAACGTACTGACTTTATAAATATGTATCATAAAATAATATCGTCTACACTCTACAGGATCAAAATGGTTTAGGCGATCACATACGCTCGATCTGCACCCGTGTGTGCGTGTATCTGCATGAACAATGCACACTAACATAGGATCGCAACGAATTTGCCTAAACTCTAGCGACTGAATTTTTGGAAGGGGCTCTTAAAATCACGCGTCGAAAGGGGTATTCAGTGCGTTTTTTTCAGAGACTGAAAGCGGTTACGGTTAGAGGTTAAGATACCTCAAAAATATATCGGTACCGATTTAAAATAAAGGTTGAGCTATACCGATACCTTAATAAATAAAGGTTGGGCTATATCGTTATTTAACCTATACACGATTTCGGTACCGAAAAACATGCGAGACGGCGCGACGCGGAGTCGATTCGGAGAAACTGAGCTCGTCGAAACACGTTAGACTTATAACCTATTTTATACAATTTGTTTGGTTTACTATTTTTTACTTAACTGTTAGTTTCTTGCAGACTGTGTAACCGGGTAATACGTTTTTATATTCATATATATTAATTCCTGCCATTTCACAATATTTGTTGATCTTCTTGATACACCCACCAATCACCAATCACTGCTGCCGCGTCCTTCCGATTGAAAATAAAAACTAAAACTGAGTCATAATAATGTGCATTCAGGGCCTCTCAAAGTGAAGGACACAGTGGCTAGGCGGTGCGTCAAAGAAAACCCTTATTTATTAAGGTTTAGGAACTGCTACCGATACATTTATAAAGGTAAAGGTTCCTGCACCGAATCGGGCGGGAGGAAACGCCCGGGTGTTTCCACTGCGAGGATCGACCGGAGGACACGGTGGCGGTGTGCCCCGCGTGGGCGGAGCACCGCCGTGTCCTCGAAGCGGCGATTGGCGGCGGCGACCACTCGCGTCCAGCTCTGGTTCAAGCCATGGTCCGGAGCGAGACGGAATGGGACGCCGTCAGAACGGGAGAGGGAGAGAACCTCTCAGCGTCCAGGCCGCGACGGGAGATGCCCCAGGCATCGGGGTCCGTCCGTCTCATGACGACAGGCCGTATCGACGGCGCGTTCGTGTTCCACGCGCGCCTCAAAGAGAGTCAGCAAAAAGGAAGGGGTCCTTAAGGACCGATGCCTGCTGGGGTTGCGGGACTGTTCGAAAGAGATACCGTGGCCCCGGAACACAAAGGGCGATGAAGGAACATGGATGGGTTTTAGTCAGTAAAAGTCTGACACTTCCTCCTGCTTCGCCCAGAGCGGGAGGAGTCATTTGATGATTTCCCATCCGAAAAAAAAAAAAAGGGTCCGATGTGCAGTGTTTCTTTATCGTAAACTTTCCCTCACTATAGGTACTTTTTAATTCTTGCAGGAAATACTCAACGAGACTGATATTCCGGAGAAGGATCTTGTCCGGGCACTACAGTCGTTAGCGATGGGGAAGCCCACTCAGAGGGTGCTCATCAAGCAGCCGAAGACAAAAGAGATAGAACCGTCTCATCAGTTTTACGTCAACGACGCCTTTACATCTAAGTTACATAGGTATGTTCCAATATCTTGAGTGTGTAAGAACGTAAGAATATCACCATTTTAACATGCGAGTTTTTTTTACATTTTCTCCTGTATTTCAGAGTTAAGATCCAGACCGTTGCAGCTAAAGGCGAGTCTGAACCAGAGCGACGCGAAACACGCAACAAAGTTGATGAAGACCGGAAACATGAAATCGAAGCGGCCATCGTGCGTATCATGAAAGCCAGGAAGAAGATGGCGGTATGTCAAAATATTACAGAAATTACTCATGATAAAGTTTCACAAATATTGTTATCTTTATCTATCGCTATTTGGCATCTAAATCTGATAGAATCTGCAATATATGTTGTTAATGTATTGTATTTCTCCACAGCATACGCTTTTGGTCGCCGAAGTGACGGAGCAATTGCGCGCACGTTTCCTACCGTCGCCAGTGGTTATCAAGAAACGCATCGAAGGGCTCATCGAACGCGAGTATCTCGCTCGCACGCCTGACGACCGCAAAGTCTACACTTACGTCGCATAGGTTTGTAGCGACATCTCAACATTGCTCCGATCGATTTGTGTAAAAGCAGCTTCAGTTTATATTTACTGTCTTCTTTGCTTTTCATTATATTTTATTAGACTAAAAGATTCTTTGAAGATTAATAATGTAAAAATATTGTAAATACCAATATAGCTCTAGTACCTTAACGTCATGTACTATGATGGTTTACCTCGTTTCCTTGATGCGGCTATATTAAAAACTTCCTTTATAACACAATGTTTTATTAAATTCTCTTTTGCCTCTTGAATTTCGCTAATTCTTACGAGCTCATTGGGTTGACGTGGTCTAATTGAACCTAAAATGGGTTTTATTTTCAGGCCACCACAAACTCAAGATCGTTAAGTCCTTGAAGGGGATGCCAAGTTAGAAGTGATAGAAGTAACAAAAGTATTTAAATTATTTCAAAATAAAATTATTAGTTATTATTCAAGAGTTATTTTATTTGAAAAGAAATAATATGACAAAGCAGTATATTGATACAATACACGTGTTAGACATGTTAGGACAGCCATTCTGGGGGAAGGGGAAGAAAAAATCTTTGGGTAAATGAATATTAATATGTGGACTTCCAGCATATTCAATTACACTTGGTTTTGACAAATCTACGAAACTAATATCCATAGTGATTATGACTGAAATATTATCTTCAATGTTATAAGTAAAATTTTTAGTAGTCACTTCATACTTCGACAACAGAATTTTATTCTGCCCTATAGATGACTTTTCGTCGACATTAGCAATCATGAAAGTAACAGAAAATCTACTGATTAAATTATAACAATAAAGTTTCAAAGTGTTTTCATTATATTCTCCGTAAATTGGTTCTCGTTTATCTATGTCCATATGCAAGTTCATCCAATCGTGATCGGCAATTTCATGTGGATTTCCAAATGGAGAAACGGATACATTCATGTTCAGCCTTAATAACTCGTTAATATCATTTTGTATATTGTTGCACATGTTTTTCTTCGATAATGTTGAGTGTGAATAAACATAACGGCATTTAGTTCTTTTGTTAATTCCAAATCTTACAACATTATTTGATGTTTTTGATGAAATACACAGTCCATTTTTGTTTTCGGGAAATAACATGTGCCTCTGTGTTTCTGAAGAGATATTGAAAAAACTGTCTGTGTGATTGCTCTTAGCATAAGATACTATAACTGGTAGGCCGTTTACATATCCTGGATTCCCACTTAGTTCTATAACGTGGTCTATAGATTTATTGGACAGATAAAAATTTATACGGACCTCTTGGATCAGTAAGGGCAAGACATGCGATACATTTTGTAGGTGTAGTTTTATCGTCGCGTTAATAATTTTCATGTCGCAGTAATAGAAGGCGTAATCAATTTTCAATGCTATGTTAGTACATACATCCCCTGTGCATGACGCTTCATTATAAGTTTTGTTGTAGTTCGAACAAAACCCATCCTCACATGCCAGGATAGTCCAATTGATACAGTGGATATTTGAACAATTCTGTAATAAATACATAATATTTAATAATCATGAAAGATGAAGGCTAAATGCAAAAATATAAAATGTTAGTAAATACCAAAGTCGTGCTGTTAAATGTGTTATTAGTAGCACTTATAACCATAGCTTCTTCAGAAGTTTTTATAATATTAAACATT
Source organism: Xestia xanthographa (assembly GCA_905147715.2). NCBI lineage: Eukaryota > Metazoa > Arthropoda > Insecta > Lepidoptera > Noctuidae > Xestia > Xestia xanthographa. Next base: position 14,626,452 of record LR990655.1, on the reverse strand, counting down.
TCTAGGTCCTTGAATTTAACATTACATGTGATTCTCTCTTCTTTAAGAAATGCAATTGGTTCCCGATCGGTGCAATAATTGTTTATCATGGGAGCCGGAAAATCTGTAATAAAATAAAACACTTGAATGAACAAGGTTCAGTCTCTTCTACAAAATCATATGAATTAGGTTTGTATACCTAATTCATATGATTTTGTAGCAGAAGCACAAGTTAAATTAATTTTTTTTTAAAACCCGGGTCAGGGTTTTTTATTTCATGCTTTTTGTAGAGACTCCTTAATTTTTTGGATCGATTTTCATTAAACATAGCTAAGAACACTCCCGACTAATTCATATTTCAAATAAAATCAAAATCGGTTCATCCGTTCGGGAGCTACGATGCCACATACACACACACAAACACGTCAAAACTTTACACACCGTCGTTTTTGCGTCGGGGGTTAAAAACACAATCAGATACATCTTTGTGTTGACAGACAGTAAGAGAGGGACAGCTAAACCAGGTATCTCAATAAATAATACCGACCTAGATAGTAAATTATTCCATTTTTTAACAGCCAAATAGGATCAGCTTTTTTGTACAAGGTTTTTGTAAATTCATATGATTTTTGCTTCTGAGGGACACTTCGCCACTTGTAATATGTGCCCATTGGTTCTTCATCATACTGAAAAACAAAACAGTCAATTAAGTACCTACTTACCTGAAGTTAAAAATGTACATGTTTTTCTAAGTCATGATTTCATACCTTTTTAATTCTGCGCTTACTGGGTAAATTCGTTTTAACAACACAAAAAAGGTTGTCAAGCATAGTGCCCCCATATCTGTTCTTATCAAGTATGTGGCTAATACACCCATCAATTTCTTCATTCTCAGCCTGACTAGTTTCATGGCATTGGAATATTTTATGCTCATAATCAGAACAATCTTGATCACAACAGCAATTAATATCACATACTTTGTACTGGAAAAATAAATAAATACTGGTAGAGAAATCTGTAGGCCCATATTGTGAAGGTATCTACACTTTATTATTAATAATATTATAGAGAGGAAAGATTTGTATGTTTGTAATGAATAAACTCTAAAACTACTGCGCCGATTTCAAAAATTCTTTCACCATTAGAAATCCACGTCTTTACTGAGTAACATAGGCTATGTTTTATCCCCGTACTCCCACGGGAACGGGAACTACGCGGGTGAAACCGCGTGACGTCCGCTAGTTTGAAATAATATGCTAGGTGCTTACCAATAAGTTGCAATCACAATGCATACTAAAATATTTTTTTGGTGTAGCACTAGGCACACTAGATGATTTGTTTTTCGTCTCAAAAAACGTTATTTCTGTGAGATTGTCAATTTCAGTGCTGGTGGTATACATTTCAGTAGTTGTGGGAGTTGTTTCAGGGTCGGTAGTATTTTCATCATAGAGGACATCAAATATAGTTGTGGTTCCATCTGTTGTTAAAGTTACTTCTGTCATGGAAGAGTTAGTATAATTCTTTGATGGTGAGGTGTTCTTCAGTGACCTACTCATAACAGGAGTCCTGTAGTACAGAGCATGAGGCTTACTGCTTATATTCTTCAATAAATCACTTAGTATTTGTTTCTGAGTAGTTACATCGAGATTCAGAGTTTCTTCAGTCTGAATTTTCTCCTGAATGTAATCCATAACACAAAATTGAATGAGTATTGACAGAACAGTAAAAGCTAAATAAGTAACGACTTTCATGTTTTCACTTATACTCTACACCAAACTGACTAAAGTTCCTTAGCAATAAATTCACTTGTAGCTGAATTGTTCCTTTAGATTGGGTCCTTAACTTAAATCTGTAAATAAAATTGATTTGCATATTAATGGTGATCTAATCTATATGATCTTTGATACAAAATCATTACAAAATTATCTCACCGGTTTAATCCTAAATTAACTATATCACTTTGAATAAGTTGATGAGATCCACCAAGGAAATACTGTCGAATTCTATCAGTTATTGAAGTCGCGGATGGTACCCAGCAGTTCACATGGATAATGTGAGGCCCTGGCACTGCTGGTAAGTTACAGCAACCATATCCTACGATCCACGAGCGCCCTATAGAATCGAGGCAGCTCACCTGTACTAATAATTTCGGCCAACCTGAAATTGTTCAAATGGAAATTGGAATGAAATCTGTAAAAAAACATAAAAATATTGTGACAAAAAAAATACATAGGTACCTTGAACTCCTTTAGTGACGTAGTGGATATCAAGAGGGTGTGCCCAAACAACAGTCTTTTCGTAATCTAACTTACCGGTGACTGTCTGCCCCTCAGGGCAACCTGATACAACCGTCCAGTTTGGGCCTAAAAATTAAATAATAATTGTATAACGGGCTAGTGTCCGCCGCTTCACGCCCAAAACGCGTATTTTGCGTACGAAAAGGTACTTAGATGATTAATTAAATATTTCAGTTATTTAAATCACAAACATAAAAGAAGCAACGCGATTACGTAACACAACATACCGGCTTGAAATGAATATCGACAAAATAAGGAAGATTTATCCTGAAAGTTTGAAGCACACTGCAATTGCCCTAGTATATGCAATTCTGCCATGAGAGAAAACATTAATTATGGCAAAACACGTATCATTTTCATTTAAAAGCATAAATCAAACAAAAAACTTATCACATTTTGTTGTTAAACGTTGTTGCCATGGAAACTGGATTTTTTGACATTATACTTTACTGACAAACTGACAAGCACCAATGACAAGCACAGCCACTGACAGCCAGTGTTTCCATTTTGGGAAATTATTAACACGACAAAGACCATAGCCGGTCGAAAGAAGGTCAAACATTATGTCGATCTTGTATGGTTATCAGATTTATCGTATTTACAGATTCGTGTCAGTTGTTTCTTTGCTCCTTTTATCTCTTCTCTTTCTCTCTGAGCTTTTTGACCTGTGTACTATTTCGATAGTCGCGATTAAGGTGGATGCTCAAGAGTAGCCCGCGAAATTCAAATTTTCTTACGTTTTTTGCAATTTGCAGGCCAGTGCTAGGTTGTATGTTGATTAAAATATTGTTTGCGACTGTAAGACGTATGTAGTTACAGAATTTTAATCATCAAAATCATCAATACAACCCTCCAAGTTCATAAAGGTGCAAGAATGATTTTGACCTTGGAAAAGTAATTTTTCCACCTTTATGGGGAGACGTAGGTAATAGCTATTTATTCACCAAGGGGAGTAAGGCACAGATTACTAATCGAGTGTGCATTTGAGGCCCGACGCGAAGCGGAGGGCCGTGAACCACACGAGTTTAGTAATCTGTACTTACCCTCGAGTGATATATACTGCTTTATACTACACTTGCACTTTTAAGCACAAAGAAATAAAGACAAAATAGCAAAAAAAGCATTTTATTAAAAAGTTATATTGACAAACTTTACCAAGAAAATTGTCTCTACAAAATACGTCAGCCAACAATAAGTTTTTTTATTAATTTTAGCGCGTCAAACAGTTTTCGCGCCAGAAGACGTTAGAGAAGGTAAAAACGCCCCGTATGGTAAAATGAAATCGTTTGATTGCAATGATATTCCAATCGTGAAGACTCGAAAACGCGCCAATTGGCCTGTTTTGCCTTTATTCTGCGTCACTGCGTGTATGTGAGCTGGCTCTCCCCCGCGGCACACACAAAACGCGTTAGTAATGCATTACTACCCTGATTTTCAGGGCAGTAATGGATTACTACCCTGATTTTCAGGGCAGTAATGAAATTCCATACAATATAACTGCCTAGATTTTTGAGAAGGTTTAATGAACAGCTTTCAAGCCTTTTAGTGGGGCAGTATTGGTACACTTACTAAGCAAGTGTAGTATAAATTTATGCGCGCTCATATCTGTTTAATTGAATATCATTGCAATCAAACGATTTAATTTTACCATACAGGGCGTTTTTACCTTCTCTAACGTCTTCTGGCGCGAAAACTGTTTAACGCGCTAAAATTAATAAAAAAACTTATTGTTGGTCTACGTATTTTGTAGAGACAATTGTCTGGGTAAAGTTGTCAATATAACTTTTTAATAAAATGCCTTTTTTGCTATTTTGTCTTTATTTCTTTGTGCTTAAAAGTGCAAGTGTAGTTTAAAGCAGTATATATCACTCGAGGGTAAGTACAGATTACTAAACTCGTGTGGTTCACGGCCCTCCGCTTCGCGTCGGGCCTCAAATGCACACTCGATTAGTAATCTGTGCCTTACTCCCCTTGGTGAATAAATAGCTATTAAGATGGCGCCACCATAGCTGGTCTCAATTTTGACCAATGAGGTTATGCTATTTTGAAATATAAAATTACTTAACAACATTTTCAACCAATGACGGTGTTGGGAACCAGCTATGCTAGCGCCATTAGTTCTGCTGTACGTATTCCCGTAGTATTGGAAAACCACTTGGAAGTTTAGGCTCTACCGCTATGTGCTCTATATAACATAGGTACAATACTCGGGAGTTCATAGAAATCTATGCAAAAATTCTTTGACGTAACCCACAGCCCTAGCCGGCTCAAACAATATGGTGATTTGAGTTTTATTCTAACTTTTGCTACAACGTTGTAGCGGTTGTAGTGTCGTAGGGGTGTTTTCAGCAACACGTTGAACATTGATAATTTTATGGAGCTTGGAAAATGAAAAGCTGTCTGACGCCATATTCTGTTACTTTTTCACATCTTAGTAGTTTAGTGGGCAAACGTTATCAACCATGTCCAGTCCTTGTTATTTTGCACATGATTTTTATAAAAATCAATATCACCGTGACCTTTAATCTCGTTACAATAGGGTTGCTATTGGCCCAGCGCACACCGCTGGAGGCGCATTTCCTTAAAACGCGCGGGCGAATCCGCGGGGCCCGAGCGGCGCTGAGAGCCCTCGAGCGGAGATAAGCGTGGTGGCGCGCAGCGCAGCGCAGCTACTCCGAGCGCGCCCGTAGTGCTGTTCGATACTTTTGTACAGACAACTCGCTCTCGTAGTGCGGCAGAGCGCAAAGGAGCACGGCGGAGCGCAGAGCAGCACGGCGGCGACTGGAGCAGTCGCGCGCATGCTCTTGTAGTAGCTTGAGGGCGTTCCGAGTACCGCGTGCGAATTTATTCTTATATTGACCGTCTATCGAGGTAGTTAAGGTTTATATTAAATTGTTGTCTTCAAATGCGCTGGGCCATTGGCTTACTGCTATCTGAAGTAAAATGACTGAAAGAATGTGGAAACATCAGGGAAACAAAATAAAACACACAAGAATGAAAATAATACCATTTATTTAGTATTAATTTGTTAATGGTAATTAAAATGCAAATCCAATCACAGTTAAAAAAATTGCTCATTTATGATTACTTGTAATATAAACCATCTTAAACACATTACAAATAGGGTTGCCAGCCGTTGAAGAGCCTGCACAAGTTGATGGGGTCGGTGGCGCAGTGCAGTAGTTTCGCGACCTGGCCGGCCACTGCCACGCCACCGGCCACGCCGTCTTCCGTGCCGCTTAGCTTGCTCGTCACTACCAGCAGCGCACGCTTGGCTAGACCGCTGGGAGTGCCGGTATCAGCTGGACAAACAAGATATTAAGTCAATAACATATGCTAATATGATGGGATGGGATACTTGATATCCTGTCCTGCCTGTCCTGTTGTCTGTGCATCACAGAAGCTGATGGACGCTACCAAAAGTGCCAAAATCGGCGCCAAATTTTTGACTGACTCAATTTGAATAGTCAATGAAAAGTTAAGATCATGCAAATACCAAAAGAGGTAGACAAAGGTATTAATGACGACGACATCTTGCTTTTAGGGGTTTGAATTTTTTGGCCGGAATTTCCGGGTTACCAACTCCTAAAAATATTTACCCCTAAAGCTAAGGCTAAAAAACCCTTGATAGAAAAAAAAAAAACAATCCTTTGTTTACATAGAGATAGAAAGAAATATGGAGGGGCCCCGATATTCTATACCTACATTTGCATAGACAAATGTGAGTGAAATACGAAACAGAATGTGAAATATCGTTTTGCTTCATTCTATCTAATGTGGTAATCGTATTTGATAAAAGAGACAACAATATTTCAGCTGTTGCTCATAATGACAACATTTTGTTGTGACGTAGTAACAGTTGTAGGTAAGTGCCGTATCCGCCATATTATGCGACGAGTTTTGTGGTAGTTCTGCTGTCAAATGAGTGTTTACTTTTGCATTTATTGAGATTTGTGAGAAAATTACGAAGAGTTTTATCTTTAAAATTGCACGTATATGGTGGAAAACAGCTATTCAACATGCCTGCGTGTTGTGTTATGAAGTGTGGTGCAAGAAAGAGGGAAAATCAACCTCAATTGTCTTTGCATAGGTTAGTAACCGGTTTTCATGAATTATTACACATAGTAATACACTTTTGAGGGAAAAAATGCTAAGGGATCGTGAATTTATGGCTGTAGTGTTCATATTTGGGCTTATTGTCGTCCAACAGACCTTTTTTTAATTTCATAATTTCATTCGTTTGTTTACAATAATATGTCATGGTGGAATAGTGTAGTACCGTTGCTGTATTATTTTTCGATACTAGTTCCTTCGCTGTGCTGATACGATATCGGTATAGTACATACGTGTGCTAATCGGTTCGAAAAAATATGATTATTATTGTTCGCACGCAAATTAGGTACGCGTTTTGACTGACGAATTTGACGTGGAGTTACGGACACCAGCCCGTTACACAATACAAAACAAATATTGCATAACGAAATTCCTATTTTTTTTCAGCCATCCATCAAAAAACAACATCAAGAGTCATTTGTTTTCTGTGAGACGAGCAACGTTAAAAAATCGGATGTTTCTTGTACATCTACTGTAATGCCTCCATTGCAGCTACCCCATCTAATTGTGGAAACAATGCACAAAGAGGTATATTATAAGCATCTACTTAGAAGTCGACCGTTTTACGATTCGATGGCCTTCTTGCAAAGTGTGCGTGTTTGCCTAGGTTGGACTGTGGATGGGTGACCACACCGAGTTTCCTGCGTGGCTCGGAAAGCAGTTTTTGAACAAATTAACATTGTTTAGAAATGAATAGGTAGTTTAAGTTTTATTTTGATATGCATATTGTTGTTTTCATACCAAATGATTATTGAATAAATAAAACACATGTTGATTTTTACCGAAGTTTTATTTAATGAATAACTAAAAACGAGGTGCGATACTCAATTAATGTTTGTGTTTTCATATTTAAAAATAATCTGCATAGTATGAGCGATTAAAGCTGGTAAGTTGATTTTTGACATACCTAGGTGTATTGGTATGTTTGTAAAATATTACAAGAAATGCAATTTACAAAGACCAATAACTATTTTCGTACCCACCAAATTAGTATCCTTCGAATTAGCCAGGAAATGAAATCACTGTATCTGGCAAACCTAGTCCGCATCCCTACTAGAAGCTACAGACCAGATATAAAATAAGCGAAAGCGCAAAAGTGATGCGACTAAAATTGTTTATAAATTCTGTGCAGAAAAAATACTACATTAATTAACGGTCAGATATCAGAGGAGCATTAAACTTACTCATTTTTTTGTTACAACAGACTGTAAGAATCTATGCTATAATAATATAGAGGAAAGATTTGCTTTTTTGTTTGTGTGTTTGTTACGATTTAACTCAAGAACTACTGTTAAAAATTCTTATAAGTACCATTATAAAGCTACATTTTTACCGAGTAACATAGGATATTAATTATATTGATGCCATGCAAATTAGCCGAGCTATCACAATTTTCGCGAGCGAAGTGCTTAGTAAATTATAAATATGATTCCAACGTGATATCTAGTAAGACTCGTAAAACTATTATGTAGTATTAGTATCGATACTTGTTATAGTAACACTATATTCCATAATTGGTACATCCCTATCATTGGCAGCCATTTTATGAGAAATTTTGTGGCACCTTTTTTTTGTAGGTATTTCCAGTCCATCTACTTCTTAAGTCAATGTTTGTTTATGGTTAACACTAGTGACAGTTGTATTTTTCTGTAACGAGGAATTGCTCTAGATGTCATTACGTGTAGCGACACGTAATGACACACAGGCCAGCAAATAATGTGATTGGATGGATTTGGTTATCTTAGGGTGTATACTTGTAAATAAAAAAGTCCCTAAATATAGAACGCCCCTAAAAAAATCCCATCCCACTTATTTACCCCCTAAAATTGGAGGGAAAACCCCTAAGTTGGTAACCCTTTTCAGCCATTTTGATTTTTTTTCAAAGTAGCGGCCACGCTTATGACCTATATTAATCGACAGCTGGTATCGATACAAACAAGTTTTGTATGAGAAAAAATGGTTCAAAGTGTCAACAGAGAGTTATGTACATCTGACATGCTTCTAACGACTACATTATAAAACACATATAAACGGGTATTTTCGCGAATTTTTACCTTTAATATTTGCCCGACGTTTCGACCGGATTGCACCAGCCGTGGTCGCAGGAAGACTGAAGTATTGGAGGTACCGCCACAGCAAAGCGAAGGTGTTTATTCAACTACCCTCACTTGATCTTCATAAATGTTAATTAGGGCCGGTTCACACTAGGACAGCACACTACACTAACAGTGTCCGCATACTGAGATGATTTCACTTGACGAGTACACTTAGTGATCACTGGATTCCAAGCGGGAGAGAGTCTGAAGCCGTCTTCGCGATTGAAATTAGGATACTTCTTGATCTCAATCGCTTCGCGAACCATTCTCTTATAGTAGTGATTCTCATTTGCAAGGATTTTTGGGTTGTGTAACTCCATCCAGTGGTTGGGTCCTGAGTCTATCACATGCTCCGCTATAGCGGACTTGTTTATTTGTCGATTTTTGACCGCTGCTATGTGTTCCTTGACCCTTTCAGCGACTGTTCGCTTCGTTTGGCCTATGTAGGAACGGCCGCAGCTGCAATCGATTTTGTAAACACCAGGAACCTGGAAAGGTACTAGTTCCTTCGGTGTACGCAGACGCTTAGCCACTTTGTTGAATGGAGTATAACTCGACTTTATTGAAAACTTCTTGAAAAGGATCCCAATTTTGTCCGTAACCCCTTTCACATAAGGCATGAATGCTGGCTGTCTTGTTACATCAATGTGTTTTAGCTTTTGCTTGCGTCTGTTATCTGGATGCCACCCATTAGTCTTGTACCCGTTTCGTTTAAGAACCTCCTGAACATGTTCCAGCTCTCCGGGCAGATGTTCAGGGTCACAGAGGTCATAGGCTCTGTTCAAATATTAAAGGTAAAAATTCGCGAAAATACCCGTTTATATGTGTTTTATAATGTGTTTTGATCGTGAAAGTTTAAAAAAGACAATTTCTAACGACTATTATTGATAGTAAGGGAAGGTACAGTTTTACTTACAGACTGCATTAGAGTTCCTGCCGGAAGTTGAAGCATTCTGTTGCGCAGTCTTCACTGACCATGAGTATAGAGGATCGCACAATAACACTTCCAATATGGTCAACAACGTCTCTTGATTGTCTCGCAGGAGCTGCATTGTCTTTTCGCAGCACCTGCAATTTATAATGCTTTCAGGTTAGCCTGATGAGTAATGTAATCAGGGACACTAAATCATAATGGAATGATTAAACAGCAGTTTTCTTATTCTCTAGTGAAAAAAAAATAACGTTCGGCAAATGGACGGAATACGCCCATCCAACCGCTTGGAGTGTCGCGTCCGATGTTCATCTAAAAGTAGATTTAGACCAAACCGACGTGAATTTTAACAATGTTCTTTTCCTTTAACTTTAAACTAAAATAATTGGTTAAAGTGGTGATAGAACTCACTAATCCAGGGATTCAGAGTAAAAAGCACGCGTGATCAATACACTTCATTCATTATGCAATAACAAAGTGCAATAAGAGCCACTTTTCAAGCAAGTGTGTTGAAAATCGTCTTTTGATACGCCTCAGTAAATCCCATTACATAAAATGCACTCGCTCGTTTGCTGTTAATCGATTTTTAGTACAATTCAATTCAACGGATGATATCACATCGGACAGTTTTCTAAATAACGTGGTCAGTTTGTATGGAATGCTAAATATTACCCTCTAAATATTCCCTCGGTGCCGCTGGACCCAAAGCCAGCAATAATGTCCCGCGTTAAACGGAATGGCACTGTTTCTGGAGTGGGCAATGTCTTGCCTTGGTCAAAGGCAATACCTGCAAGATAATTCATATTTGGTGAACAAGTAGGTAGGTACGATTATTACGCAATTTGTTTCAAAGCATGTTTTTTTATTACCTAAATCTATATGAACCACTTCAGCGGTCCTCTTGTCAATTAAAATGTTGTATACGTGTCTATCGCCTAGTCCCAGTATGTAACCGACCATGGAAGAAGTAGCAACACTATGGAACAAAAACATACAGGATTAGTTACAACAAAACACTTTCGATTATTTTCTCGTTGGTATTACGTAAATAATAAAACTGTTTTGCAAAAAAATAAAACCGACTTCAAAAAAACAAACAAAAAAGTGAAAAATAACTTTAGCTTCAGAAGTCGGTGACCTTTGTTTGATTGATTTAGTTTTTTTGTCACCGACTTCTGAAGCTAAAGTTATTTTTCACTTTTTTGTGTTTTTTTGAAGTCGGTTTTATTTTTTTGCAAAAAGTTTTTTATTTTTCTATTTTCAGTTGTTCCCAAACAAATATTTGCCATGAATTTATTTGACATTGTTAACAATACATGTCATGGTAATAGGCGTATCCCCAATATATATGGAACTTAACATACCTTGTTTTTTTTTCCGATGGGAAATCATCAAATTACCCCTCCCTCTCATAGAGAGGAGACCTATGTCCCAGCAGTGGGAACATTAATAGGCTGATGATGATGATGACCCATCCATGTTCCTTCTTAGCCCTTTGTGTTCCAGGGCCGCAGTATGTGTCCCTTTTGCTGACATCTCTTTGAGGCGCGCGCGGAACACGAACGCGCTAACTTAACATACCTAGCTGTCGAAATCTGGGCGTATTGTATACATCTGCGTACCCCCTCAGAGCATAAAGGCGTGATGTTACGTCATTTGAGGCGCGCGCGGAACACGATCGCGCCAACTTAACATACCTAACTGTCGAAATCTGGGTGTATTATACACATCTGTGTACCCCCTCAGAGCATACAGGCGTGATGATACGTCATGATGTTGTATAAACAATATAATTATCAAAATCGGTTCACCCAGTCGAAAGTTCTGAGTTAACATACACAAAAAAAAAAAAAAAAAAACAGTCGAATTGAGAACCTCCTCTTTTTGGAAGTCGGTTGAAAAATGGATGCGATACAGTGCCTCGAAAACTCGTATGACGTGACATTTGAGTACATTTTTTACTCAAATGTGACGTCACAAACCCCCCTCATGATCTTTGATACGTTTTATCTTCGTCTTTTTTATTAATTTGATTAAAAGAAACACGTATCCAATATATTTCGATAATCTATCTGACGGACTAAACAGAATTATATTTTTTTTAGTCAGTCATCATTCCTATTATGCACTTGTAGACAAACATACGAATATGCATCAACGCGGACACGCGGGTAACATAATATTTTTGACTTTATTTTAAGAGACGCAATGTTAATATATGCTTGGCAGGGAAAACCCCGCTTTACTGCTTGATTTGATGTTCAATAAAAGTTAATTTTAACTTAAATTCTTACCTTTTCGTGTACGCTAGTCTTCTCTCGTACCATGTAACTGGATCGAGGTAGTGTTCTGTAAAGAAATAGTGGAACACGGGCCTGAATTCTTTCAGTATTTTTTTGAAGACGTTCAACTTTGCTTCGTGGCCTTCATTGCTGCATTCGATCATTTTCTTACGAGCAGTGATACATGAAATATCCTGTAAACACACGAAATATTCAATCAAAATTAAAATATTTACATATTAAACATGGGCACTTACGAGAAAAATCGGCAAGAAACTTCATGGTTACTCTTTTAATATTGGCTTTACTATGTAATAATGTTACAATGTTAACATTGTAACAATGCAATGCAATGCAATGTTACAAACAGCGTATACCTGACAAATAGTAAAAATCATTTATTCTTAAGAATTCTTAGTAAGTTCTTAAGGAAATCGTTTATTCTTGAACAATTTATTTCGTGCTGGCTCTCCACATAACGTTTATCTTTTTATTTTTCATAATTTCCAATGAAAGTTTATATTTTGATTAACGCGAATATTTTGACAAAAACGTCAAGAAAAGTGCAGCCAACACAGTTTTCAATAAAGACATAATATTTAGAAGGTTTATTCCCTATAGAAAAACCGTCGAATCGTCATACATTCTTGGAGAAATGTAAGACAGTATACGCGTATACTTTATACCTGAGGTCGATAGCGGCCATGGGCACCGGTGTTGTCGCTTCCGACTAGATACAAGCCCATGGGGATAGTACCCTCGCACCATTCCAACACTCCCGACAGCCGAGACATAGGGACCACCTGTAGCAGTCAATAAATTACATTCAAATTAGTAGAAATTAATAATTTATCGTAAATTTTAAACAAATAAATTAAGATACTATGGAATTAATGATTGAGCTATTATGTTTTTTTTTTGGAAATAAACGCCATCAAATTAGAGGCGTGAAGAAGCGCTTCGGTGGCCTGAATGTGGCGGAGTATTAGGCGATTGCAGTAGCCTGGATATTAGAAACTATGTACAAGTTAATTTATGGCTTGCCACAAACACAATGGTGTCGATTCTGTTGTTCACAAACTAAACTTAATTTAGGCTATTGCTATCTTTTACTAAAAGGCAGTGCAAGAAAAGGACGGCTATAGCTATGAACTAAGTTAGAGATGTCAAACTAGTTTATGCCTTGCGCTTCAAAGTGTTTTTAGTAGTCGACATGTTTTTACGTGCACCCTTCATTTTTATGGCAATATTAGTTCCAACTAAATTTGACAGCTCTAAACTACGCCCGTCTTTTTCTCGGTTTATTAGAGAGAAAAAGATAGCAATAGGCTAATTTAAGTTTAGGTTGTGCACAACAGAATCGACACCAATATGTCCAAAATTTGCCTTACACAAATTTCTCTCTAAGAAGACCTATAAGGATAAGCAGAGAATACGAAACGCAACCTGCTACTATCCTTACATACCAAGTTCAGTTGTGATTTTTAAAACTTACCTTATAAGTCCTTATGAGTAATTTATTCTTATTGGTCACCGGATTATTTTCCAGCAAGGTATTGACAATACTGAATACTTGTTGCATAACTGCGTCTTGTTTCAAATCATCTCCACCCTAAAAGAACAAAAAAATCGTAGCATTTAAATGATATGACAAATAACAATTTATAAGTTAAGTTAGCTGGTGGCAAAAAAATAACGCCTAACAAGGCGAACAAGTCGGTCCTCAAAGTTAATGGACGATTTCAAAGGTTGCTTATTGGATGGGTGACCATCCATTAAATTGCCCTCCGTTGCTCGGAAAGCAGCTCTCCTAGCCAAAGGGCACCGTTTTAACAAGTAACTACGCTATAGAGGGAAGTTAGGCAATACGCTCCATGTAAAATACTTGTATTCGGCTGAATATTGTAATATTGGAAGGCAACGTCAAAATAGTTCGGAAAAAAGGATAAGCCTTATGATGAAGGTAATAATATCTATTTTTAACCGACTTCTTACCTTTATTAACAACACGTTGACTTTCCCGGAAGAATCTGTGCAATTTATCTTCTTTGGACAGTTCACTCCTCCGACTAGTTCGAAATGTGAGTCAAACGACTGTAAAGCTGAAAAATAAAACATTAATTGAAAATAATGTAGAAATGTTGCCCCTCACACTAGGAAATTCTCTCTACACAAACAGTCAGACCCGGAACAACTATCTGTAGGCGATAAAAATATTTGTTCCGTGTGCGAATTGAACCCGCGACACGCATTCGCGACGCCATAGTCTCACTCTAATTATTAGCCGAGTACAATGGGGAAGGCTGGTCAAAGCTGATTGTAGATGGCGCGTCCATAGCTTAGTCCCAATCTGACCAATGAGGTCAAACTATTTTGAAATATAAAATTACATTGATAGATTTTCTACCAATGACAATGTTTGGTACAAGCGATGCTAGCGCCATTATTTCCACAGTTGCCATCCCCATTAGACAAAAAATACTCAAGAGGTGCGAACGAAGTTTGTAGTGGTCGGATTTTCATGGGACTTTTTTTATTGAGTTCCTAGAGGAGTGCAGAAAAAAGTTAAAAAAAAAATTTGCCGCTCGCGACTTTTTTTTGGAATATATTTTTTTCGTTTATGAATAACTTCATATCCGACGAATTCATATTGTAGCGTAATAGTGTGACCTGCGTGCATTAATTAAATGCTAATTTGGTCTGTTTCTTTGTTCATTGTTGTCGATGTATTGCAATACTTCCAGTATTTTTTGCAAATTTCCTATTTTCTGCAATTTTTAATATTTAGAATTTTTATAAGACGTTAATTGGACGTAAAAATATTCAAGAAAACCATATGTACGAGTGAAGTGACTAAAAATTTATTCACAATTATCAGGAAAACGTCTATATAAAAGTTAAAGAAGGTCATTTTTCTTAAAATATTTCTATGACGGTCATCGTAAATATTATCCTGAAAATATCCTTATTATATCTGCTATCCACAGATAACAAAAAACAAAAACAAAAAATTGGTGGTAATCAGACCAATAAAAACAGACTAAATTAGCGTGTAGATCACACTATTACACTACAATATGAATTCGTCGAATTTGAAGTTATACAAGACCAAAAAAAAATTCAAAGGAAGTTAAAAAAAAGCCGCTAGCGGCGAAATTGTTTTTTAACTTTTTTCTCCACTCCTTTATGAACTCAATTAAAAAGTCCCATGAAAATCCGACCACTATAAACTTCGTTCCACCTAATTGTCTAATTGCAGTCGACTATACAGGGTGTAAAAGACCTCATCACGAAGCCGTGAACCAAGCATTCTGTACATCAAACAAGTAACTTTACGCAAAAAATTTTGCTAGGAAACGACTTTTTTTTTTGGGGTGAAAAATGACGTTTTGTGGTAGAACTCAATGTAACGCACTCAACACATTGTGCTGACGGATGGATTGAATAGTACGGGGTCGTGGAGGTGTTTAGAGTAAAAAACTTAAATTAAAAACTTGTATTTAAAAAAGAACTTGTCAAAAAGTTGGAACTTTGACCCCCAATATCTCCGTAACTAGACGGTTCCCAGGTATAGAACAAAAAAATTATCGCAATGACGGGGAGAACAAGTGCCTTTCGGCTTCGTGAAGAGGTGTTTTACACCCTTTATAAAGCCAGTTGATATTTTTCTTTAGTTCAGAAATTAACTTAAAATACTTCCTTACTGTGTATGTACGCGTAATGGCAGTCTTTCTTGATCGGCAAGGTGACTGTGGGTACGGGAACCGCCCTTAGATTTCGCAGCCTGTGGATATTCAGTGTGTCGGGTATCATCTGTTTCTTAATATTCCTCGTTGCGACCGGTGGCTCGTAGTTGGCAAAGTTTATGATAGCTGAAAAATGTATGCTCTTATTTAATGTTTTATTTTTTTTGTATTAAGTTGGTGCGGTCACACTGACTGTGTGAGTTAATGGCGCAGACCTGGTTAAGCGCAGTGCAGCAAGGTTTTCCCTGACAAACAAATATACACATGCTGCCGCTCATAATAAAGTTAAAAACTAATCTTCGATGCTCTCTCAGACTATAGAAAGTTTATTGATTTTCAACTTTATTTTAACCCCATCAAAGTGCAAACCCATTGAATATAATGCCGGAAACACACTTACGTGGCGTGGAGCGCCAGAAGCATATCGGTTTCATACATTTAGTATGGTTAGAGACATATTTGTAGGTCGTGGCGTGGCGTGGCGCGCTCTGGCGTGGCGCTGACTGCTCGCCGCCGATTGCGCCAGAGTGGTGGTGGGGGTTATGGCGTGACACGACACAATACGCAAATGTGTTTCTACACCGCGTGGCTCGTGGCGCGAGCGGACAATTGTTTTCATCCCATCTATTCGAAAAAGGACGACTTGGTTCGCCTTTAAGTGCACCCAAAGGTGGTGTTTTCTATAATAAACTTTTAACGGGCAGTAATGAGTTTTTAATCCTCTTTATAAGTGCGCCGCAATTATTTTTGCGGCGCACTTTTTGAATTTGGAACATCTTAGTGTTCAGCGCCGAAAGAAATCGAACGCAAATATTGTTTGAATAAAGACTGGCTGGTACGACGCCGACGGCCCATAGTCGCACCGCCCCGCCGCGCTGGCTGAATAAAAAAACCGGCCAAGTGCGAGTCGGACTCGCGCACGAAGGGTTCCGTGCCATTATTTGAAATAATTTTATTCTGTTTTTAGTATTTGTTGTTATAGCGACAACAGAAATACATCATCTGTGAAAATTTCAACTGTCTAGCTGTCACGGTTCATGAGATACAGCCTGGTGAAAGACAGACGGACAGACAGCGAAGTCTTAGTAATAGGGTTCCGTTTTTACCCTTTGGGTACGGAACCCTAAAAAAGTAATCAAATTAAAAACGCGCGAACTACAGACCGCATTTTCGTCAATTTTCATGAATTGTTAGAAATTAATGGTTTTGTTTTGAAAAATGAGTTCTTCAAGTGACAGTAAAAAACACAATAAAGTGAAAAATAACTTTAGATCTTCAGAAATCGGTGACCTTTGTTTTATTCATTTATTTTTTTTTTGTCACCGACTTCTGAAGCTAAAGTTATTTTTAACGTTTTTGTGTTTTGTGAAGTCGGTTTTATTTTTTGCAAAAAAGTTTTTTTTATTTTTCCATTTTTAGTTGTAATATCCTATCCAAATATTACATATATATTTATTTTATATGTTGAAATTAGACCACACGAGTGAATTAAAAATGTTCATATAATGAAAACTACTGGGCCAAACTATGTTAATTTTTTATAGGACCAAATGGCAACTATTCCGCATCAAACTAAAGAATAATCACGTCAATCGGCTCATAAATATCAGCGTAATCGGTGTAAATACATAAAAAAAACCGGCCAAGAGCGTGTCGGGCCACGCTCAGTGTAGGGTTCCGTAGTTTCCCGTCCGTCACAATAAGAGTTCCCACTTATGAGTTTAAAGAATCAAACAAAAAGAAACAGAAATCAGACAAAAAGTTGTACAAAATAATTTCTAGAAAATTATTTTGTACAACTTTTTGTCTTTTTTGTACAAAAAATGTTGTTTCTATCAAGTTCAAAATGATTTTCCTGGAAAGTCCTTATAAAGTTCTACTTTTCAGATTTTTTTCATATTTTCTAAACTTATGGTTAGAGGGGGGGGGGGACACATTGTTTTTTACTTTTGGAGCGATTATTTCCGAAATTATTGACATTATCAAAAAATGATTTTAGGAAACCCCTATTAATTTTTAAATACCTTTCCAACAATATATCACACGTTAGGGTTGAAATTTTAAAAAAAATCACTTCCCTCTTTACATATCGAGGGCTACCCTAATTAAACATTTTTTTCCAATTTTTATTTTACCACTTTGTCGGCGTGATTGATATACATATGGGTACCTAATTTGAAAAAGCGCCCTCGCCGTAAAAATATTATTTTGCTCCCTTATGATACAATCTACTATTGCACTAAGTTTGCAGCGTGTGAAAAATGGCTGACAAGCTTATTGAACTTGAACCTACGTCAACAAAATGTTTTGATACAAAGAGAAAAAAAAAAAACAGTACATATGTTTTTATGTCTCCGCCAATCAGTGAATGGACTTCCTCATAATGTGCTTTGTTCATTCTAAAGTACTGATAAAAAATATTTTCGTCACTCTCTAGTACCTACCTAATTTTCTTTTATTTTGACCTCAAGAAGTTTCATTGCTAAGACAAATTGAAGGTTTTCATCAAAATCACTATTCGAATTCGAAGAAAACATTATGCACGTTTGAACGCTGCAAAGGTTCGATATGTACAGTTCAGAAAAACACGCCAGAGCACGCCACGACACAACGCGCTGAACACTAAGATGTTCCAAATTCAAAAAGTGCGCGGCAAAGATACAAGTATTAATTACTTACTGGGGATGTCTCATTTATAATCTATGTAACTATTTTGGGACAAATAAACATTTTTTCAAAGATAATTGCGGCGCACTTATAAAGAGGATTAAAAAATTGGTTGCCTGTAAAGTCGGTATACGGGCGAAAGTTTTACGTGACAACGACTTTGAGTTTAGGTGGTGGTGGTGGTGGTGGTGTGTATGTCTATCTCTCTCACTCTCTCTCTCTCGCTCTCGCTCTTAGGCGGGCTAACTGTGCTCGAGTGGAAGGGACGCGTGCCTTTCACTTTTTATGTCTGTCTCTCTCGCTCTTAGGCGGGCTAACCATGCCCGAGTGGAAGGGACGCGTGCCTCTCACTCGCTCTCATTGTGAGCGCATAACGTGAGCGGAGCGTAACGCAGTTTCTTGAAGTGTCACCCGGCAAACCAATTTATAAGACGTTGTCACGTCAAAACTCATTACTGCCCGTACCGCTAAAAGTTTCTTATAGAAAACACCACCTTTGGGTGCACTTAAATACGAACCAAGTCGTCCTTTTCGAATAAATGGGATGAAAAAATGTGTTGCGCCGACCCCAAATAACATGGAATTAGGGCAGGAAGATGATGATTAAAGAGCAAACTACTTCGATTAGAACCGTAATAACCGTCCTACATTTCTGTTTGCCAGGTTTGCGTCGACCCTACTTGTCTAAATCTGCACCTACCATCACACATCTTCTCCATTTGCGTCACGATAGCCGTGAGCTCGGCGCTGTGTGCGCGTAGCTCGGCCACAAGCGCGTGCGCAGCGAGGACGCGTGGCTGCACGTCTCGGCCGCGCGCGCTCGTTCCGCTCCGTGCGCTCACGTTCAGGACTGCGTTGTCTTTGTCAGAGTTCTTCAGTCCGAACAGGATCGGCAGCGTGTGATGGGGATGGTCGATCGCACACCGTTCTTTGGGAAATTAATTAATATTTGTATAGTTATTTTTACTCCTTACATAAGTTTATTTACAACTACTTTAAAATGAAATTGGTTATTGTGTGAAAATAACAGTATTAGAAGCTAGACCCAACGCAAGCAATAACTATGTTATTCATATGTACTATCGTGGTCGTTTCCGTCTGAACTTTTAATTTTTTTATCGCTTGAACCATGCGGAGGCCGGAAGCCACCCCTCGTTTGGCGTGCGGCGTCAGTTCGTTCGGTCGGTATCTTTTCATTCATTATTTCTATACAAAGACAACGGGGCGGGGCTAGAGAGCGTTTTTATGTTGCGAGTGCAAGCAAAAATTAGCTTAGTGGTGATCAGGCGGGAGTGTCTTCGAGTACCTTAACCCTCTTATATTTTTGTAATAGACCTCTAAAATAGAATGTCAATACGACAAGAACAAATACGTATACAAAATAATTACTTATGATTTTCTTTAAATTTCTGATGAACGGCGTATCTTCTTCAGTTAGTCGCGGAGCCAGCTGCGGCAACACAGTTACGAACTTCCACGAAGGTATCATGTTCAACAGCTCTTCAAATGACTCGTCGCCATCTTGGAACTCGAAGTCTTGGTTAGCTAGCCATAGTGATATCACTCGGAACACTGATAAGTTGTTCTCATCGCACTGTTTCAATGACAGTAAATAATATCTGCAAAAAAAGCACATTTCGTCGCCCTAGTGCTTGAATGGCCAAACGACCAACTTTACCAAAATAGACTTTTTTATATCAAACTATAGCAACCCTTATTACACGCTTTATAATGTATATATTTTTTAATTTTGGTATAAAAAAAACTAGTCAGGTTTCAAATTCATAAAAGATTTTGGTAAACTTTTCGTTATATCCATTACGTAACTTTAAAAAAATGTCTCCTGTAAAATTTGCTCAATGGTCGTTTGGCCATTCAAGCACTAGGGCGACGATTTGTCGCTTAATGAGCTTTTTAAAAATAGAAAATGTAAGTCCCGTGCGCGCGTTTTAAGTCTCTTAAATCATTGAAGTCTACACTAATATTATAAAGAGAAAATATTTGTATGTTTCTAATGAATAAACTCAAAAACTACTGCGCCGATTTCAAAAATTCTTTCACCATTAGAAAGCCACGTCTGGACTGAGTAACATAGGCTATATTTTATCCCCGTACTCCCACGGCAACGGGAACTACGCGGGTGAAACCGCGTGACGTCCGCTAGTAAGTTATAAATTGAAAAGACGCGTGTTCGTGAAATGCAACATCTATTATTTCTCTTACCTCATAGCTAAATGTAAAAAGTTATTTTTCTGCACTTGTGAGTACGCTATTTCAGCTTCATCAAGCTCTTTGAATTTTTTATTTGTAGATAAGGCCCTTCTCTCCTCTCTGAAATTGATTGAATAGTTTTTAACAGTTATGCAACAAAATAATATAATTGCCGGTATAATACGGTATCCTTTGGTAAGACTGGCTGTATAATGAAGAACTTACTTTGTCAATAACTTGGTTGATTTGTTGCCAAGTGATGAGGCGGTGCCTTTCATATTTTCTAAGCATTTTACTCTGTTTTCGTATACTGACGAACTCATGTACGCCACCACCTATAAATAAAATATTGTGTCAGATTGAGTCGTCTATATTAATATTATAAAGAGGTAACATTTGTAAGTTTGTATGTTTGTAAGTTTGTTTGTAGGGTGTAATCTCCGGAAGTAATAAACCGATTTCAAAAATTATATATATATAATATATATTTCACCATTAGAAAGCTACATTTACCCTGAGTTACATAGGCTATATTTTATCCCTGTACTCCCACGGGAACGGGAACTACGCGGGTGAAACCGCGGGACGTCCGCTAGCTTACTAAATAAACGCTTGTATGTACACATCAGTGGTGACAATTTGTTACTAACAACACCTCTATGTCGTAGCAATAGAAGCGATTTTTGCAGTGCAATAGTACCACTGATTTGCGATCGACTATACCAGCAGCCACTATACCTGTTTATATTCAGCATCGGCAAACTTCGCTATATCGTGGTAGACTTTCAGTCTTACATCCATATTCTCAGGTCCCAGCACATCGAGACTTTTTTGTAAATATTTACTTATAATTTCACGAGGATTGTCGCGTTTCGAGTCTGCCATCCAGAGTGCATACCGTCTAAAAACAATGAAACATGAATGATAGTAAACAAAACTAGGTAAAGCTAAATTGCAATAATAGTACGGTCAAACCAAACGGACTTTGACAGATATCACCATCTGCCTAGCCTTTCCCAACTATGTTGGGGTCGGCTTGCAGTCTAACCGGATGCAGCTGAATACCAGTATTTTACATGGAGCGACTGCCTATCTGACCTCCACAACCCAGTTAGTACTGGGTAAGTGTACACAAATATAAGAGTAGTATATTTTCAACACATTTGCTCAAAAACTGCATTTACGGAGCCTGTATACAGGTCGCGGCACGTAAGTCTAGCGCTGAACGAAACGTGGAAGGGATATCTGCGCATGTTATACGACTGGAGAGCCAATCGACGCAACGCACGCCCCAAGACATTCTTATTTTTTACTTCTGCGCAATAACGGTCACCGCTAGACTTCGTGCCGCGACCTGTACATTGTTCGAAAGTTAAGAATTACGCACCATGCAACGGAACGTGCGGTGAAATAGGTACTCTCACCTAAGTACCTATTTTACCGCATATCCCCTTGTAAAGCACCGTGCGTATTCTTTACTTTTTTTTAATTAGGTCAAAATGAAAATCCAAGATGGCGCCGACGAAAATTTTTGATTTTTCTTCATGGGTGTCATTTTCGTGGTTTTCGGGGTCGCTGATTACAAAAATGAGGTCAAAATGAAAATTCAAGGTGGCGCCGATGAATATTTCGGTTTTTTTCTTCATGGTAGTCGTTTTCGATGTTTTTGAGGTCACTGTTTGTTTCATTATATATTGTACTGTTTTCTCACAAATGTGTTGAAAAACAGTGTATGACACAAGTGCAGAAATTGATATTTACAAACTCGTGACTATGGTAAGCCCTCGACTTCGTCTCGGGCTTACATTCGTCTACTCGTTTGTAAAGACCAACTTACCGCACTAGTATAATAAATAACTATTACCGTAAAGAACCGGCTGCAAGTTTCGCGTCCAGCGTGTGATTGGTAACAATATTGCGTAACAGAGATAGCGCTATTTCCTTGTGTCCTTTAGCCCATGCTATCTCGCTCTCTACCAGGTTTATATCTTCGGACAGCTGAGATTTCTTCGCTACTGCTAACAAGCGCTGTGCCATCTGGACCCTGTTGTTATTTAGGGCAATTTCTGAAAAAATATATATATATTGCTGGACATTATACCCAGCGCCATCTAGTGCCACACTAAGCAACGAGGCTTGTGTCGTGGACACCAGATAGTTGATATACTACATAGATACTATTTGTTTGTAAATACACATATATTATACATAATTATAAATAAATTATATTTAGTCAGTAAATTGGCTAAATAAGAGTCTTTATTCCGGATCTCTAAGAAAAAACACCGTAACAAACTCAGAGGTCACATACAGTTAAAAATAAATAAAAGCATATGAACTGTTTGGTATTTTTGGAAAATAAAATGAAAATTGAGCTTAAAATAATCAAGTTGTGTATGGACAAGTTTGTCAAAGGATCGAAAGCCATTGGATAAAACGAGTTCTAGGGTGAAAGACCGCGAATGAGTAAACATAAAACGGAAAACTGGATGTTATAGAGGAACTTCGGAGGGAGCCCTATACATCCGTCAGTGGACTAACGCAATAAGCTAACTTAATTAATTTAATTCAATAGAAACTTACTAGCATACTGTATCTGTAAAGACACAATTTCGTTCAACATATTGTGATGTGATTTCGCAGCATGTTCCAGTATCAACACCCGCTGGGATGACAACGCCTCGATATGCTTAAAGTCAATGTACGGAGGCAAGTTTTCTATGTCCCATCTCCGAAGCAGTTCTGTGACTTGAATACGATTTGTTCTTACTGAGAAATAATCTTCAATGTCATTAAAAATGTTAAGTTTCTCCAGAACCTTGTATATATTCTGACAGTTTTCCATATTTAGATTCTGACATAATCTTGACACAGCAAGCTTCGCTTTGTTCAGAGGTACCAAAAGTTTATTTTCATACTCTGGCGTAGTTTGGATGTTTAAACAGTTTTTTAGGCAAGAGTATTGGAAAGCTTTGACTACTGAATTTTGGTTGCAATTTGTTAGTTTTTGTTTTTCTTCTAATTCTCGAGTGTCGACGAAATCGCCCCAATCACCTGAAATAGGAAAAACAGCTTGATTCAAGTAAAAGTGGGTAAAACCTGTCAAAGCTCATTGTAGATGGCGAGATCATAGCTTAATCTCAATCTGACCAATGAGATCAAGCTATTTTGTGACGCCTGGAACTAGAACTGGCTATTAGTTTCACAGTTACATCTCCATAAACGAGATAGTAATTTGGGGGTATGAAGAACTAGGTGTAAAGCTCTTCATCCCCCGTGGAAAAGGGAGGATCCTCCGACCAGACGGGTGTTATGTCTGGCGGGCTACTGCCCGACAGTTGTTGTCGGCTTCTTGTATAAGTGTCTAGTGTCTTAAGTCGCGTATAACTCTGCTTGCGCGATGTAGGAATTCTCAGTTTAGTTCATCGTTCGTGTCATAGATGGCGCTGTAGTACTTTTTGTTCTATGTTGTTTTTGTAGTGCCGCTACAGTAAAATTCATTAAATTGTTTTAATTATACACGGTTAATTTATTATAGGTCGTTAAAAAAAAAACTATAAATTAAAATTTTTCGTGATGTTTTTAATGTTATTTAAAAAAAAAAAAAAAAAAAAAAACTCCCAATCGTTCCGACTTCGATGATCGAGTTTATGGCTTTCGGTTCCAGAACGACCTAAAAATAATGGTGTATTGTTGTTACATTGGTAACATTAAATAGTGTATCAAACTCTCACCCAAAAACGCCAAACACTCGTATTTGTAGTCATTCAAGTGGTCGTTCTCCGGCAGTGACTTAATATACTGGAGTGCAAGGTGGTGCATGCCAGACTTGTGCAGAGACCTGACGACGCCGTAGTGGAGCTCCGGGTCAGGCTGCGCTCCGGAAGAGAGCGCTATGTCGTGCAACAGTAGTGCGTCGGTGAACTGCCCAGTATTTATCAAGTGTTTACGCTTCTCGTTCTCCATCGTCAAGTGCTCCGTGCCACAGCCATCGACAGCGTCTATTTCTCCAATCGAGACGTAACACTGGTAAAGAACATAAATTTTATTCTTCTTTTCTCGTTTCAAAAGGGTACAGAAGAGTATATTTTTTTTTAAATAAATATATATTTATTTCACACCTCTATCAGTCCGAAATAAATATATATATATTTTTTTATTTTTTTATTTTACTCTTCTGTAAAACCATGGGAAAAAATTATCGCAAGTCATCAGGTACCATGCAAGCAGATCATCTCCTTTATCAGTTTTTGACATGAGAAACAAAACGTGGAACACGCGGTTCTCCTTAGCTCAAAAAATAACGTTATAAACTGCTATTAGCTAGACGACACATACATGTCAATATTGCTACAACCAATAGAATTGTAGAGGAATTGAAGAACAATCGGAAATAGTATATACTTATGGACCGACGTCGAACGATGGAAAATTTGCAAGATAATTATGAGTTCAATTAAGGGGTCACTAAAACACGGAAACCTTATAGGCCAAACAATTCTGGGATTCGCCATATTTTTCCAATCCTTTACTATAAAGGGTGTAAAAAACCTCTTAACGAAGCCGAAAGGCACTTGTTCTCCCCATCATTGCGATCATTTTTTTGTTCTACACCATACCTGGGAACTTTCTAGTTACGGAGATATTGGGGGCCAAAGTTCCGACTTTATGACAAGCTTTTTTTTTTTAAATACAAGTTTTTAATGGAAGATTTTTACTTTAAACACCTCCACGACCTCCGTACTATTCAATCCATCCATCAGCACAATGTGTTGAGTGCGTTACATTGATTTCTACCACAAAACATGATTTTCCACCCCAAAAAAAATTTCTCTGCAATAATTTTTGTGTAAAGTTACTTAGTTTGATGTACAGAATGCTTGGTTGGCGGCTTCGTAATGAGGTTGTTTATACCCTGTATATTATGTTTATAATTTAATATGTGTGAAAAAACGTTCTAACCATTCTAAAAATTCGTTGCAGGTTTTCTCCACCAGGTAAGCTTGATGTAGATTCTGGTGAATTTGGCGAGACGCCGCCATTTTGGAACATTGCCCATAGCTCTCCATAGTACACGGCTGCCCAGTTCTGGTCGATCATAGCGGCTGCCCGAGCAACCTTGTCATAGTCAAGCTCTAGGTAATTCAATGTCTTCATCGCATTGCCAGGCCTAAAAGTAACATACACATATCATAACATCACGCCTGCAATCTTCGAAGGGGTTGTACTATTAGGTAAGCCTCTGCCTAAGACCCGAGTGGCGCAGCGGTAGTGAGGCTGCCTTACGTTCATAGGGTCCCGGGTTCGAATCCCAGTAGGAGCAAATGTTTGTGTGATGAGCATGGACATTTGTTTCCCGAATCATGGATGTTTATATGTATAATAAATGTGTATTTACAAACAAAAAGTATCTATGTAGTATATCAACTATCTGGTGTCCACGACACAAGCCTCGTTGCTTAGTGTGGCACTGGATGGCGCTGTGTGTAATGTCCAGCGATATTTTTTTTAAGCAAGTCTAAGTCTAGCTAAGCCCCATGTAATAGGGGGCGAGTCTATTGCCATCAACCGGGCACAAATCCAAACTGTGGCTGCTATTGAGAAATTCCTGATAGAAAAACCCAATAACACTGCCCGACCTGGGAATCGAACCCAGAACCTCGTGCTCAGCAGTCGCGCTTACGACCACTAAACCAACGAGGTAGCACAAACATAAAAGTAAAAAAAAAAACATACAAAAAGTAAAAGTAACATACAGTTTGACGTAAAAGGTTGATTTCAGCGTGGAGTTAGTGAAATATTATGAATACTTACCTCATCTTGTAATAGTTTCTTTGTATGCGAACAAAATCAACAATATTTAGCATATACTGAATGATCGTCTTGTAGCCATGGGTCACAGTCCCACCTGTTCTAGTGTTAAAGTTGCAGTCCCCACTGTTCTCCAATTTGTCGTCGAAACCTTGTTCCCAAACGTTATGAAAGAATTTGTTGATATGTTGACTGACTGCTATGACGTGTCTGTCTGTTAGACTTTGTAGTAAGAGTCCAACAAGAGCTGGTAATATTTTGCCGCAAACTCGAGACTGCAAAATAAATGTTAGAAATTTGTTTTAGATAGAATTCTACTTATTAAACCAAGAATCCATTGGGCTTCTTGATAAAGTAGTGAGTTTGCAAAGACGCAAGAATCATTCCAATTTGAACCTTCTCAAGGTATTTTTAAAACCGATTTAAGATTAAAGGTCTACAGTCAGCTAATTCGGGCAAATCAGAAAAAAAGCTGATGATATTATGGAGATAAAAGGTGCGTTTCATAACATATAAAGTTATTTGGTATATTTTCATTTCAATAACGTTCACAAGATATAATGAACGTGAGTTATACCAACTGTTGATATAATTTCTTTAGATATAATATTTATATACTCTAAAAATTATTTCGTATAACATTATTGGATATAACGTTTATTTAATCTAAAATCATGAAGCCTATCGTTTAAAACATATAATATTGATATAACACACATTATATAATATACATTTATTTAATCAAAAAGTGTGGCAGAAACGAATCGCTGCAAAACCTACGTAGTCTTGTCTGCCCTACCCCAAGAGTGTTATTTAAAATCGCGTAGGCGCGGAGGGCCGAGGCGGCCCGCGAGCTGAGGAGCAGGTGGTTCTAACACTCGCCGCCACGGTGGCGATGTGCGACGATAAGCTCGCATGGGACCGCCGGAGCCCCACAGCGCCGGAGCCGTGACAGAAACCATGCCTGCTGCATGTTGCTTGCTTGCTGCATGCTTGCTTGCTGCATGCTTGCTTGCATGCTGTATGCTTGATTGCATGCTGCATGCTTGCTTGCATGCTGCACGTATGGTGTATGATTGTTTGCATGCCTGCTGCATGCATGGTGTATGCTTGTTTGCATATTTTTTACAGGGAAATAAAAACCACGCGTTTTATCATATTAGACTAAATAAGTTTTATGTCTTTTGAGTGGTATATCAAACGATTTTATATTCAATGTAGGTTATGCTTATAAAAATTAGTAACTTTAAAATTATATCAATCGTTTATTATATTAACTGATCGTTATATCGAATAAAATTATAGATTCAGTTGTTATGTCTTGTAAATATTAGAGATTTTGTTATTATATCATATATTACTTACCCGGAGATAAAAACTAAGTCAACTTACCTTTAAAGAACAAACTTTTCTCAAGTTAGTCACATAATTAGTTGATGAATGGACAAAGGTCAAAAGAGTACACGTGACTTCCTTCAGCCAATCAGCATGATCTTTTGTGAGTAAAGCATTTAGGAATATTCCTTCAGGGCACATTGTGCAGTACTCTTCAAACGTCATACTATCAGTAATGGTATCAGTTGTCATTGAATTTGAACTAGAAAATGGTTTTAATATTTCTTTGTCAACAATCTCCAAATCTGAAATATTTTTTTAAAGAAGCTAATTACGAAATTTCTAGCACGGGCTATAGCATAGCATAATCAGCCTAATATTTCCACCATTGCTGGGAAACACACAGGCCTCTTCTCGTTTAGAGGGAATGTACTCTACTCTCAATAATCAACCACGCAGGCTCAGTGTGGGGTAAAAAAACACAACTTCTTCGATTTTTTGGTTCTAGGACGTTTATCTTTTTACCGTGACCTCGATGTTTCGAGAGCAGTATGGAGATGAATATATTACACAAGTATGCGCCTGCCTGGGTTCGAATTCGAGATCTACAAACTTGGAAATAGGGGCCGTTAGTAATGGGTCACCACCGCTCCCGGACCGGCCCAACTGGCCTTAATGACAATTATGTCGTTCATTTTGGTCAAAAGACATAAAAGATGTAGATGTATTATGACACCCCATAAAGTAAAACAGTAATATGACCCCAGCAATGTTTTCCTATAATACATTATAATCAAACATACCTGGAATATCATTAACATCAAGGAACTTCAGCAGATCGTTCATAGTTTCAGCGATTCCATCTGTGACATTGGGATCTTCATCAAAGAACACATCGAGAAGAGATTTGCCAACAACTTGCATGAAGTAACGTGTCGGGTTGATGGTCCTTATATGTGTTGTGTCGGCAGGGGGCACTGTGACCAATGTCTTTAAGTCGTAAGAGCTGATCTCCGACAAACAGTTGCATGCTTCAACAATGATCTAAAAATTAGAATAAAAGAATCATTCTTGCTTAACCAAGGAGGAACTTGCTGCTAAATAAAAACAGCCACAAAAGTCGATCTACAATTTTAAGCAGGCTTTCCAAGGTCTGTCAGTGGAAGGCGGCGTTGCCAGACGTCCCGCTTTTGGCGGGACGGTCCCGCTTTTTCAATCAAAATTAAATGTCCCGCGCGGGACAGGCTCAGTCCCGCTTTTTGGGGATAAATCATCCTTGGACGTATTAGTGGGAAATTGCAAAGACACCACTGCCACCTCCACACAGAAATGGCACCAGCTCTTTCAACAGTTTCAAAAAAAGATACCAGGAATATGTTTAAACTAGTGTCTTTCATGTTAAGTATCCCAACATCAAACTGCTTTCCTGAACGCGTTTTTTCCCAGATGAATTTAAAATGATCGGATGCCAGAAATATTAAATGCTCCGTTTAAATGAAATCAGAATTACTCATCCAGTTTAATCTACAGCTATCCTGTGAAGAGTTCTTCATCTTTATTAAAGTTTCCTTTTTTTAGTTTTTTTTTTATAATCATTATAATGATTATAACTTTTTAGGGTTCCGTAGTCAACTAGGAACCCTTATAGTTTCGCCATGTCTGTCCGTCCGTCCGTCTGTCCGTCCTCGCTTAATCTCTGTGACCGTTAGCACTAGAAAGCTGAAATTTGGTACCAATATGTATATCAATCACGCCGACAAAGTGGTAAAATAAAAATTGGAAAAAAATGTTTTATTAGGGTAGCCCCCCTATATGTAAAGTGGGAAGTGATTTTTTTTTTAATTTCAACCCTAAGGTGTGATATATTGTTGGAAAGGTATTTAAAAATGAATAGGGGTTTTTTAAAATCATTTTTTGATAATATCAATAATTTCGGAAATAATCGCTCCAAAAGTAAAAAACAATGTGTCCCCCCCCCTCTAACTTTTGAACCATAAGTTTAGAAAATATGAAAAAAATCTGAAAAGTAGAACTTTATAAGGACTTTCCAGGAAAATCATTTTGAACTTGATAGAAACAACATTTTTTGTACAAAAAAGACAAAAAGTTGTACAAAATAATTTTCTAGAAATTATTTTGTACAACTTTTTGTCTGATTTCTGTTTCTTTTTGTCTGATTCTTTAAACTCATAAGTGGGAACTCTTATTGTGACGGACGGGAAACTACGGAACCCTACACTGAGCGTGGCCCGACACGCTCTTGGCGGGTTTTTTGTTATCTATTGTCACGTAAACGTGATTTGAACTCAAATAAAAAGATAAATATTTAAAAACTTCTGATAGGTTTTTTTACTAAGTCTCGCTTTCGACGAAAGAATCCCGCTGTTTTCCCTCAAAAAGTTCCAAAGTCCCGATTGGCAAAAAAAAATCTGGCAACGCTGGTGGAAGGATAAGTTTCTTCTGTGCCTCGGAAAGGAGGTTGGTCCCGGGCTCCCGGCAGTCATTTTAAGATCATTGGCAGTCGTTACAGGCAGTCAGTGGCTCGAAAGTCTGACCACCCGTCTTAACAAGACGTACTGAGTTGTGGAGGTCAGATAGGCAATCCCTCTGTGTAAAATACTAGTTTTCAGCTGCATCAGGTTAAACTGAAGACTGATAGTTGAGAAAAGGCTAGGCAGATGATGATGATGATTATTGCTTATTTGATTATTTGCTTATGCTTAGAGAAAGTTACTTACCTTATCATCATAAGTTGATTTTAGAATATTACAAAGCGATTGCACGATCTGGTGTATGATGCTTGTCTCACAGTCTTCAGAAAATGTTTTAGAGTCCAAATCGCCGTACAAACTACGAATGTGATCTTTGTTGCTACTCAAAAATGTAACAATGTTCAACAACGTCTCGTGGCTAGAACAAAATAATTTTATTAAAATATTCTCTTACCACCTTTCACCTTTCCTTTCTCTAACCACCTTTTTTCAGTAATAAAAATAATGTAGCTGTATGTACCTACCTCGGACGATTCAAGCTTATTTTATGAGTTTTTAACTTTTCTTTAAACACACTTAAGTTGGAGCAATGCATGTTATCACCACTTTCCGTCATAGAACTAATAAAATCCACAACATCTTCGCTTTCCCTCAAGTATTCTTTCATTTTCTCAACTAAATCATTTAGAAACACAGTACACTCTCTTTCGAGGATCGATTCTTTCTTGATTATTAGAACAGGTAATAATTCTAGCAGTGACTTTCGCATTAACGTCGCAGTTTCCGGCAATAAATGATTCAGCACCAATTTCAATCCATCAATGTATGCTCTTAGTTCCTTTTCGTCCAAACTGTTTCTGATAACTTGAGTAAAACTGTTACACGCAAAATTACACAAAAATGCATCGGAAGGATTACCCAAAGGTACATTTCTTATGAAGGTAACATACGCATGAAGAGCCAGTACTTTCAGTTCAAATATCTTTTCTTGAGTAACAGCTTTCCACAATTCAAACAAAATTTTGAATATCGTCACTGATTGGTTTATACATAGATACTGTAGCACGCTTCCATCCGTCAGGTCCTGAGGAAAAGAGTGTAACAACGCTTAGACTACAATAGTAACTAATTCGACGCTATATTTAATGTACAAAACAAAAAAATATCGTCTCCGCTTCTTTGTATACCTACGTAGGTGGCCGTACTTTCATTCAAGCCTACAAGCTTGAGTTGTCCTTATAATGGTAGGGGTGTCGATGAACAACTGTTCTGGTCGGCCTGACACGGTACAGGCCGTTTGGCTGTGTCGAGCTAGGCCGAACTGAACCTGTGAGAACAAAGGCGTCTCTAGCCAATGTAGCGCCCGTGTGCAAACATTACTTACCCTAGTGCCCTAGTAAGCGCGCGGTTAAAATGGAATGGGTACAAAGTAAAAGTAACCACAAACTGTCAAATTTCCCCAATAGATAATAAACTCTATTGTTTGGAGATGACAGCCAAAACCTATATACCCATGTTAACAAGTATAATATATGTTACATCATCAATGTCCATATTTTGAAAATTCTTCATTTTAATTTACGACCTACCACATATAAACATACAAAGTTTAATATCAATCGGAAACATTTGACAAATTTGGGAAGGTAAGCTCACTGCGAGCGAGACCCATTGTACACGGGTAAAACCATTTTTGTGAAGGCGCCGTGTGGGCCGTAGCGAGCGGCGTTCGGCGCCCCCTAGGACCGTTGCCCCCGTGTGCAACGCACACCCTGCACACTAGGCAAAGACGGCCTTGTGTGAGAAGCAACGTCTCTATACCCGCCACAATGGCAACGGCAAATGAAAAAAAAAAATCTAAAATAAGTAGTACCTAAGTAAAGTATTTTGATACACTCACTTTAAAATAATCTAGGATGCCACAAAAAATCTTCTCCGGATAATAATAATCTTGATTCCGGTCCGGTAATTTAACATGAAACTGAATCCTCGCTTGTTCTGGATCGCTCATGTGGGTAGCTGCCAGTAACAGCATCTCCCCAACATTCTCCACAAACAGATTACTCCAACTTTCATTTTCTAATATCTCAGTAGTCAGTTCAAACATTTTTGTTGCATTTTTCAGTGACCTCCTAAATGCGTCTCCTTTATAAATTTCACCATAGTGAACATTGTACTTGACGCTGACAATAAAAGGCAAACATAAGGCCATGATATTGGAAAAACAAGTCTGGAATTTAAAACAACAATTAAAGTACCTATGTCAAATAAATAATAACGACTACAGCTATAGTTGCTGCTAGTTAAGATGACAACAGCGGTCATTGCCCTATCCATAATATCTCTTCGTACGAACCAAAACAAATGAACCATGTGTCGTTTTTCATTAGAAAAAATGTTGAAGATCACGATAGATGTTCTTTTTCTTTCTTTTTCTCTTTGTTTAATTTTTATAAGAAGTACTGTTGATTTAACCCTTTTAATTTGTGTGTTTTGTCCTATGCGGGCAAATAAATGTTTTTTCTTTCTTTCTTTATAGATGTCGATTCAAGACTTGACCAGGCTTATTTTTGGTTTTCAAAGTTAAGAACTATGATAAATGTAGGTGGGTCAATGACCGCTATTGTCATCTTAACTGGCAGCAACTATAAGAATACACATCATACCTCAAGTATATTTTCAATTGATTTCTTGTGTTTTTTCGCGACTTGCTTCAAGAGATCGCTATCACGCACATTTCCATCCTGTCGCCACAATATTTCCCCCGCAATTAACCAGTTCATGTGTTTTTCTATAAAACTGTCCATCGTTTCAAAACCAAGCATGTAGAGCGGTAAATCAACTACTTCGTGATTTTTAGTAAACCAAAAATGTATTAATGATAAAATATTGTTGTTTAAATATGTCTTGAGATCTTTGATGCCAACAGAGTTGATGATCAGGTTCAAAACTTTCACAACTATGCGGTTATCTAATGATTTCAGTTTCTGCAAATGAATAACTTGTAGTATGACGCTAAGTATAGAAGATGGTTTCGTTTGCGCCAGTGCAAGGAAGGCATGTAGGACTGTGTACGTCCTGTTGGCAGATTCGTCTTTTAGAATCGATTCTTGTCTGTTAAACACCTGAAAAAACAATACAGTATAATTCGCGTCCGATTTGTAGACCTTAACTGATCTAGCCCTTGTTGGTAACAAGGGGTATTTAAGGTGGATGTTACCATAAAACGTCATTACTAAACAAACGATAGCCTATGAGCAAATAATCGGGACATTCTAGCTAGCAGGATGCCCCAATCACCGCAGCATTACTTATTATGAAATCTGATTTGGCCAAAAGATTTAATTTTAATTAAAGTGTCATCAGTCCCTCAACACAAAGTTCAATAATATTGGACTCATCAAAAACAAATCATATGACCCCAAACTCGAGGGTTTTGCTAATAGCCAATCGCCAGTGAAGAGTTTCACTATCCACCTCCTGGCTCCATCATCAGATCAGCTCCAAGATACGATATTACAGTATTGACATCCGAACTACATATGTATGTAAATATACATACAAAGTTTCATTTTGGTATGACAATTAGAAGTGGGTTAAAATTGACTTCCAAGATTTGATTACATTGTTTTTCAGTTCGTAACAAGTAAGAGTCTTAAAAATAGAACTTACATCAATTAAAAAGATGTCCAACAACTGCTTCGAAAATGTATCAATGTTGTCTTCAGAGAAATTGTTGACTAATTTAATCAAATAGCAGCAATAAAGACGAATGCTGTGGACATTGCCTTTCACTTTCTTCAGTAACGCATCTTCAAATACTTCTTCAACATTAATTTCTAATTCACGATTAATTAAGATAATCTTAGTGACGCATTCATAAATCAGGGATACTACTTTCGGTGGGTAATACATGTCCTCACAAAGTTGCAAATAACTCTTTATCATTATAAAGCAATTCAGTCTCGTATCACTATCATCCATACATAAGGGTTCCATTATTTTTGAAAGTATTTTTAGTATTTCAAAAGACACTTTTGAATTTCTATATAATTTCTGGCAAATGCTCTGTAACAGTGTGAAAATCAAACCTGCAAATAATTGTTACATTTAGATAGATAGCCTGGTTAAGATAACAGTTTAATTAAAATGTGTAATTATTATTACCTAGAGGAGGATCGTCTACATTTGAATCTATCAGCAGCTCTATGCACTGAAAAACGCACTGAGTATCAGATGTAAAGCTGTAGGTAGCATCATCTAATATTAATTTAAGTATTTCTTCCCGGTACTCCGCTCGTCTTCTGCAGTATGCAGCCAGTACCAAAAAACAATTGTGCTTTAAAGTATCAATAGTTGTATCGTCTTCGTCTCCTTCGATGATTACATCGAAATCTTCAGATTTAACTTCGGTATTCAGTATATTATTAATAACATGAAAAAAATCTGATTCTATACCGCCTCTTAGGAGGCGCGAGAGGAATGGATGAAAATCAGTCACGAAAAGCCCTTTGACTAGTTGAAGAGCTTGAATTTTAACTGGTATGTCAGTGTTAATCTCCAACAAACGAGTCAATGCTGTAAACATGCGTGGCATTACCGTTGTCAGTAAAATACATGCCTGCATGTTCTTAATTTCTTCTTGAGTTTTTATACGATATTTTATCAGTTTTTCAAGATATGATAAAACAACGTTAATCAGCTTAATACATTCTAATAATTCTGTGTCTTTTTGAAAATGTTTTGAAATATTAGTAACTAAATTAGTTTTGAAGTATTCTTGCACTCGACCTTCAATATCAGACACAGTTCCTACATGTTTATATGCAGTTTCTATTTCTGGTGACTTGGTTGAATTGAGTATTTCAAATTCACTGAATAAAATACACTTCTCTGGAGAGTTAAATAATATATCACGAAGCTTATCCAATTCCGGTTCAGCAGCAGAATTTGAATTGAAAGCAATGTTTTCGTCAGCGGTTATTCTAAATAACAATTCAGATACTTCAGTTACATATAAATATCCAGAATCGTTTGACGTAAGCCATGATAAACATTTCATTCTGAAGTCATCCAAGGTACATTTGCGGTAGAATTTATGAAAGATATCGCTTAGAGTTTGAACGCTACTGTTGGTAACTGGAATAACATTCTCGAGGTACAGTTTTATAAGATGTAGCGCATGTGGGTAGTCCAATATGTCGGATTTTAATAACTTTTGCAGGATTGTATGTACTGCTTTGTGTGACGCATTTAAAGATGTACAATTTCTGAAACCGAAAGATAAATTATTTTTTGTCTTTCTCCTTATTCTCCTATTCAAATTATGATAATTCATTCCATGATCTTACCTAACACATGAATTCCACAATGACAATGATGTGTTTTTAAATTCGTCATTTTTGCTCATTAAAATCCGGGAGTGTTCAAGCACCAAAAGGACGAGCTGCTCAAAAAGGTTCCATTCTATATTGGTACTGTTATTTGTGAGCAGAATTTGAAGACTATTCAGCAGTGCCAGGTAATCGTCGGGAGTTATGTTGGCGGCATAGTTTGCCACATAAACGTGTACTATTCCCAGCCTAAAATATTAATAGGTATCAAACAAAGTCCTGACAAAAACCCAGATATTTGAAAAAAATGTCTGGACAGCTCACTTTAAAATCTTTCTCTTTATCAGTATTTGAATTTTTTGAAAGAAATACCCGTATATCGAAAATTCCAGAGAAATAACAAGACCGGACGGGGAGCAAAAAAGCCGAATAATGTCTGAGCAAATCCGAAAAAAAAAAACTTATTATTCCAGGTCGCGGCACGTAACTCTAGCGTTGAACGAAACGTGCGTGGATGGGATAGCTGCGCATGTTATACGACTGGAGAGGTAATCGGCGCAACGCATGCCCCAAGACATTTTTTTTTTACTTTTGCGCAATAACGGTCAACGCTAGAGTTACGTGCCGCGACCTGTATAACCCAAGCTGAAATTTATTGGAATCTTTTAGTTAGATGTTTCATCAAAGCAGTATATAGTAAACTTAGATAAGTTGACTATGAAGTCAAAACCTGAATTAATAAACTAAACATTACATGCAGTCAGTATTATGTCTAGTAAAAAACCAAAATTTGACGGTCAGTTACCTACCATGGAACATGATTTTGCTGCAACTCATTGACAAGGTCACCAAATGTTATATTCTTATTTATGCTCAATCTTAATCTTTTTGATGCATTCTCTGCGCCAATGTCGCTTCTTTCGGACAATTTAAATATCTGTAATTATTTAGAAAAAAATAGTAAAATTAAATAATATTTCGCATAAATTGCGCAAGTTATATTTATAAGGGACGGCACAGACCTAGCGAACCGGAATAAACCGCGGTATTCCTTGCCAAACAAATATCAACATTTTGCCATCTAAAATAAAGTTGAAAATGGAAGTTCTATTTCAAATAGCATGTTAGCCTCTAGTCTCATGTAAGTGTTATCCTTGCGTTATCAATTTGAATTTTAAAGTGATAATTAAAACAAATATTTTTGTTTAAAATGGCCATATTATTAGGGTTCCGTACAAAAAATAAAAAAAAAACGGAACCCTTATAGGATCACTCGTGCGTCTGTCTGTCTGTACGTCTGTCTGTCACGTACAATTTGCTCCGAATCTACTCGACCAAATCAGGTGAAATTTAGTACGATGGTGTAATCCTATGACCCAAACACAGATGTGCAAAGTAATAGTAGATTGTATCATAAGGGAGCAAAATAATATTTTTACGGCGAGGGCGCTTTTTTGAATCCAGAGCGAAGTGAGGGATTCTAGAGTAGAATCCCGAGCGTAGCGAGGGATTCTTTAATAGAATCCTGAACGTAGCGAGGGATTCAAAGTACGTCGCCCGAGCCAAAAATATATTTTGCGCCCGAGTGATACACTCTACTTTTCATCACCCACTATGAGAAAATAAAAGGCGCCTCATAATTTTAACCGACTTTAAAAAGGAGGAGGTAATTCCACTGTTCTTTTTATGTATTTACACCGATTACGCTGATATTTATGAGCCGATTGACGTGATTATTCTTTAGTTTGATGCGGAATAGTTGCCATTTGGTCCTATAAAAATGTAACATAGTTTGGCCCAGTAGTTTTCATTTTATGAACATTTTTACTTCAGTCGTGTGGTCTAATTTCAACAAGTAAAATAAATGCATATCTAATATTTGGATAGGATATTACAACTAAAAATGGAAAAATAAAAAAAACTTTTAAGCAAAAAATAACTTCACAAACAAAAACGTCAAAAATAACTTTAGCTTCAGAAGTCGGTGACAAAAAAAAACTTAATGAATCAAACAAAAGTCACCGACTTCTGAAGATCTAAAGTTATTTTTCACTTTATTGTGTTTTTTATTCACTGTCACTTGTAGAACTCATTTTTCAAAACAAAACCATGAATTTCTAACAATTCATGAAAATTTACGAAAACGCGGTCTGTAGTTCGCGTGTTTTTAATTTGATTTCTTTTTTTTATTCAGTCAGCGCGGCGGCCGGCGCGGCGCGACTGGGCCGTCGTACCAGCCAGTCTTTATTCAAACAATATTTGCGTTCGATTTCTTTCGGCGCTGAACACTAAGATGTTCCAAATTCAAAAAGTGCGCCGCAATTATCTTTGCGGCGCACTTTTTGAATTTGGAACATCTATAAAGAGGATTAAAAACTCATTACTGCCCGCTAAAAGTTTTTTATAGAAAACACCACCTTTGGGTGCACTTAAAGGCGAACCAAGTCGTCCTTTTCGAATAGATGGGATGAAAATATATTTTTTTTTTAAATAAGGGTCAGTTTCGGGGGACAAATTAGGAAATTTAAAAAAAAGTTTTGCAAACCTTACTGTTATATTTCAAGTGAAAGGACTCGTTATGAGGATCTGAAATATATTTTTGTTATTATTGTAAAACAAATAGTTTTGATTTTATTCATGAAAGAAACGAAAATTGACCATTCCCCACCTGATCCCACCTGATCTCCGAAACTACAGTGCCTAAAATTTTGAAAAAAAAATACAAATTATAGTTCATTGCTTGGAGATTACAGAAAAACCTACAAGAATTCTATCAATTTAAAATTAAGTGGTAAACTCAACATAATACGTTCACTTAAGGAAAATTTGACTTTGGAATTGTACGGAACCCTTTTCACGCGAGTTCAACTCGCACTTGGCCGATTTTTATAATGATATTGACCCAACTATAACCAATGTTCCATATTCATATCCTGGTTTCCAATTAATGTTATTTCTGCTAATAATGTATTAAGACTAAATAATTTAATTTCAGCAAAAAGCAACAAAATGGCAAAAAAAGTGGCGGAATGGGCAGCAGCGTTTTCTGTTAGTCTTTCATCACTGCGATCTCCAATCCGCCTGCCAAGCGTGGAGATTACGGCAAATTCCTCCTATCATGGGAGAGGCTTAGGTCCAGCAGCGGACGTTATGGGCTGTTATAGTAGTAGTAGTAATTTAATTTCTCACCTGGTAATACACTGATGCAGCTAAATCATAAAAATGTGAGCTTTGTTGAAAAAGTCTATCATTTGGCTTTCGATTTTTTTGCAAATAGCTCACTTCTGTACATATTATTTCCAAAATGCTGTTCAAGTATTTGTTCCAAAGCTCCCAGTTGTTCGCGAGACTCCCTTCTTCGTTTCTGAGTCTTCCCAGTGGGTGATGAAGCGCCACAGTCCGATTCAAAAAGTAAAACAATGAATTCTGAAAATTTAAAGGGTAGCTTTTTAATGATCTGCTTGTGTAAGTACAAATTAACGAAATATGCAGGGTCAAATAGGCATGACGACAGTATCAAAAAATTGCAAATCTATTTAGTCCGTCAGTTAGAGTATTGTAAAATAATGGACACATATTTTTTGTTTTTGTAAATCAATGAATATTGACAAAGATAAAATGCATCAAAAATCGGGAGTCCGCTCGTGACGTCAGAAGTGTCAGAACTAGCTAAAAATTATACCAAGGCGTGACGTATTGAGAATTTTAAAAGCGTCATATCTTCGTCAATTTTGGTTTACGTAACAAAATAAAAAACACGGTTCAAATATTTTTTGATAATCTAACTGACGGACTAATTAGATTTTTTTGTCGTCTACCCTATTAGTTAAAGTTAAGAGATAGGTTCCTAGGTAGGAAATTCAACTATGAGGGCTAAATTGAATAATAGTATATCAATTGGGTTTAATTAATTTCTATTGCATGCATAATAGAAACAGAAACACTCGCTACTAATAATGGCAATCATTGGACTGAGCACATGTACAACATGGTTTATTTACACGAGGTTTTCCTGCTGTTGGGTTGGGCACTTATGTGGTTGACTGTATGTACCTTTCTAATCAGTTAATGAAACCAAAGCAGGGCAAAGAAGCCAGATAATGTCAGCATGCAGAAAATCGCAAACAAGCAGATATTAAGTAAATAAAAATAAATAGGTATAAATAAATAGCGCTGGACTTTACACACAGAGCCATCTAGTGCCACACTAAGCAACGAGGCTTTTGTCGTGGACACCAGATAGTTGCTAAACTATATAGATACTTTTGATTTGTAAATACATACTTATTATACATACACACATCATAAAAAGTTTGTGATCACTAGCTTAACCTTTCGATTCTTATCCTTTCGAACTTTTTTTGATGTGTGTATCCATGACTCGGAAACAAATGTCCTTGCTCATCACACAAACATTTGCTCCTACCAGGATTCGAACCCGGGACCCTAAGAACGTAAGGCAGCCTCACTGCCGCTGCGCCATTCGGGTCGTTCATGTACTTAATATAGACAGTATTTTTTTTTTTATACTTTCATACCTACTTGCATAGCTATTGTTGATAAAATATTAAACTAACCTTTTTCTTTTGATCCTTATTTTGTTCATAAAATTTTAATAATGTAGGCATTGCAGTTTCAGTAAAATGACACATTGTTAATCGATATTCACAAGACAGCTAAAAATAATTAAGCATGTGATTATTTGCTTTTCAAATTATTAAAAAAAATATAAATTCAAAGTAAAAAAACACTCACATACCGTTTCTAACAGTAATGTTATTATTTCTATAACTACATCATGTATTTTTTTGTCATTTGTAATATCAGAAAAAAATTGTTCTAACAAGGGTAATGATTCCATAAGTGGGCCCACAAACTGACAATTGTCCTTTCCACTTTTCATAACAAAAAACACAAGC
Organism: Xestia xanthographa; assembly: GCA_905147715.2. Lineage (NCBI taxonomy): Eukaryota > Metazoa > Arthropoda > Insecta > Lepidoptera > Noctuidae > Xestia > Xestia xanthographa. The sequence continues at coordinate 14,586,240 of LR990655.1, read as the reverse complement.
TTTAGCTTTGTGTAGTTATCTAGTTTGTAATCATTAGAAAAACATGCAGCAATACAGACATTCAGCAACTCTGAAACATTACCAAAAATAAATTTAAAAAAAACCGGCCAAGAGCGTGTCGGGCCACGCTCAGTGTAGGGTTCCGTAGTTTCCCGTCCGTCACAATAAGTGTTCCCACTTATGAGTTTAAAGGTGGGTATCCATTATGTTCGCGCTCCAGCAGCGCTCCGCGCTCCTGCAACTGCTCCCGGTAGTGGGTACCTGGTACGTGCGCGAACACGGAGCGTGCAACATTGCACGCTCCGCGGCAGGCGCTCCGACTCGTGACGGTTTTTAGCGCGAACACAAAGGGGAGCGGAGTGTGTCAAAGGGGAGCGCATGTAGAAGTGCGCGCGACGTATCCATTGGAGCAGTTGCAGGAGCGCGGAGCGCTGCTGGAGCGCGAACATAGTGGTAACCCAACTTAAATAGTCCAGAAATTATTTTGTACAACTTTTTGTCTTTTTTGTACAAAAACTCTTGTTTCCATCAAGTTCAAAATGATTTTCATAGAAAGTCCTTATAAAGTTCTACTTTTCAGATTTTTTTCATATTTTCTAAACTTATGGTTCAAAAGTTAGAGGGGGGGGGGGACACATTGTTTTTTACTTTTGGAGCGATTATTTCCGAAATTATTGACATTATCAAAAAATGATTTTAGGAAACCCCTATTCATTTTTAAATACCTTTCCAACACACGTTAGGGTTGAAATTAAAAAAGAATCACTTCCCACTTTACATATAGGGGGGCGGGCGGGCTACCCTAATAAAACAATTTTTTCAATTTTTATTTTACCACTTTGTTGGCGTGATTGATATACATATTGGTACCAAATTTCAGCTTTCTAGTGCTAACGGTCACAGAGATTAAGCGAGGACGGACAGACGGACAGACATGGCGAAACTATAAGGGTTCCTAGTTGACTACGGAACCCTAAAAATACTCTGAAAAAAAAAAGAAATAATAAATAAAATTATTAAAATGTATTTATTCTTATTATTCTTAAATTATTCTTATTATTATCACATCAAAATTAGAAATACCAACTTACCTTTCCAAGTACATGGTTTTATGAGACCCAAGTAGTGCTCATATGGCAGAAAATGTTTTAAAAGTAAATTCAAATAACTGTCACCAATGGCTTTCGCAAAGCGGTTATCTTTTAGCACCAATAAACAAATTTCTGTTATTTTGGCAGATTTAATATATGCTTTGCCTGAAAACACAAACATTTTAAAGTATAAAATAAATTTATGTGGAACAGGAATAGGAACTATTTAAAGTTACAATGTTTCTTAGACAACTTCTAAACTAACACTACTCTATGATGCTATTTGAGAGAATGCAGGTTTAATATAATTTATACTATGACATTTAACTTAAAAGCATATTCTTTCTTTAGAACTTTTATTAAAAGTCAATCAAGTCAATACTGTTACTGAGACAAGGTGAATATTACTCAAAATAATAAGAAGAGTGCTTTGTGGTTTGCCTCCATATAGGTAGGTACACATATAGGGGTCCATTAATTACGTGAAGCTATTTAGGCGATTTTTAGACCCCCCCCCTCCCCCCTTAGTGAGATATCATGAGATTTGAGACCCCCCTCACCCCCCCCCCCTAATCTCACGTGAGATCTAACAAAACGAGTAGTTGAGTATTAATAAGGTATCTGCTGTACTTGATTGTTTGATTATTTTCAGTGAATGTTTATTATTAAATATTATTGTGTACGTATTGGGGAGCTTGTGGCTAAATAATAACAGCCGCTCGGGTCGATAGTTAGGTTAAGCCGTGCTTACCTAGGTTGGTCTGTGGATGGGTGACCACCCATTACATACCGAGTTTCCTCCGTGCCTCGGAAAGCACGTTAAGCCGTTGGTTCCGGCTGTCATTTGTAGATCTTTGACAGTCGTTAGGTAGTCAGAGGCCCAAAAATGTCTGACAACCAGTCTTACCAAGGGGTATTGTATTACCCGGTACTAACTGGGCTGTGGAGGTCAGATAGGCAGTCCCTCAATGTAAAATACTGGTATTCAGCTGCATCCGGTAAAACTGGAAGCCGACCCCAACTTAGTTGGGAAAAAGGCTAGGCATATGATAGTGTATGTATTGGCCATATTTTTAGTAGAGACATTTATTTACTTAATTAAACTCCCATTTTACACTGTTTCTTGCAGGAAAAAAAATACGTGATATTTGCAGAGACCCCCTCTCTCCCTCGTGAGATTGGGTGAGATTCGGCCCTCGACGCCCTCCCCCCTAAACGCCTCACGTAATTAATGGACGCCCCCTAGCAAGAATGGTCTAGAGGTCTGAAATCAGCTTGGCTGGCAACCTAGCACCATGAAGTGCTCCATTTAACCATCTGGGAGCAACTGAATTAAAGTTGTTAAAAAAGATGTATGGTGTGCTAATGGAAAGCCATATGTGCAGCAGTGGATTGTTGTGGGCTGAAGATGACTGCCTATCAGATCTACAAAACCCAGTTACTGGGTAATACCATACCCGTGGCAAAACTTTTCAGACTTTCGACTATTCATAACAACTGTCAACTTATGATCTGTGAATTATAAACAGGATCAACCACTATTATATAATCTTTCAAGGTACAGAGGGGTCTCAGAGCAGGGCACAGAGGCGAGGGGCGATGGATTTGTGTGAGTATACATACTCCCCTTTCAAATCCCTCTTTATTAGAATAAAGTAAGAAATACACAATTTAAATTACCTTTATTGGAGCCAGCCATACATAAATGCAATAAGCTACTACAAAGAGGCTTAGTGATTGTCTCATAAGTTTTTGATGTGTCAAACTTTTCTATCTCCTGAAAAATGAACAAACACTTTGAATTAGGTTTCAATAAAATAAATCTTATAATTTATCAATACTGGGATGGCCTTGGAATTATAAGTTTTAAAACCAGTTACAAAACCTTTCTGAGAAAACTAGAGATAGGACTACTATGAGTTCAGCTGACGAGCTAGTTGCAAAATGGCTGATGAAGCAGTAATAAAGCGCTTATTACACTTCACTGAATTTAGTTGTCTTAATTCAGTCGGTACTGCTTTTAGGCAAGTTTAGTCAAGTACAATAGCTTGCTGAATGCGTTGATGCTCTTTATTAATTGGATACCCTGCTGTTAAGATTACCTTTAGGATATATTCATTAATGTCATCAAATAGATTATTCCATGTATAACCCCTGTTTTTTAAAGTATTTTCAGACAAAAGTGAAGGCACTGCATTTCTTGTAAGAAATCCTTTTAAACTCTCTGCACTTTTCTTCCGGTCTGAGACACGTCTGTCTTTGAGACCATTACTGGCTTCTTTAATTGATATTTCTAATTCCATGGTACCAAAATTTATTCAGTTAGGATATTATCCTTCAAATTCACTTTTTAATTCTTGCTTTACTTGAACAAAATGCTCTAGATAAAGTCAAGTGAAGTGCTTTTGGCTCTGCCTGCTTCTGAGGCCACTGAGGCCAGTCGGCGGCAGGGATTGCAGGGAATCTAAACAGTAAATCGCGCGTGCCAGATATACAACCAAAAAAACTCGTGAAGAATTAAAAAGTTTGAAAGCCAACTATTTACAACAGTCAGCACTGCAGCAGGTTATTATTAGGCTGCGTTCCGAATTAGGCTATAATCGCTCACAGCGCTCACATCGATATTTTGCGTTCCGATTTAGATATCACGATTATGACAGCTAAGAGCCGTCATCAATTCGGAACGCTCGTGAACGCGTTGACAGTAAACATAACCCCAAACCAAAACATTTCACAAGACTTATTTTGAAAATGGAAGTTATGTTGGTTGACTCTATCTACTCTGATAACTCACATTTTTAGATAGAGAACGACTATTCGTCCAGTGATGAAAAGGATGACGAAAGCGTTTATATTAGGGTATTTTGCTCCCGGCAAAGATTTACCCCTTAAAAATTACGAATTCCAAATTCCCTTCCTACGAATTACAAATTACATAGATGCAACGGTAATTAAAAATAATGTTCATGAGTTTGAAACTCATTTCAATTTTTTTCAATCAAATGACAGCTTTTTTCACAGGTTGTGTTGTATACACAACCTGTGAAAAAAGCTGTCATTTTTGACAGCGCTCACAGTGATATTTATTTGGGGCATGGTCAGTGTAATCGCAAAATGGCGCATGTCATGACGTCATCTATGACGATTCAAGGGACATCGATATCGCGCTCACGGTAATTCGGAACAGCTTTATGGACGCTCAAATCGATTACAGCCTAATTCGGAACGCGGCCTTATTCTGTGGCAATCTGTGGTCAGCAGTGACAGCAGTGTCAAACAAAACCGCTGTCAACGAAATGACAGCTTTTTTTATAAATTAGTTCCTGACGGAACAGGCTAAGGTCTGAGACCATGCTGCCTAGTCATCAGATTGTTGCCACCATGGAATTATTAAGTACCCGACATGCGTTGCAATGCACTTTCCTACTTACTATCTCCTACCCATCCTACCCTACCTACCTCGTTAGAATAAACAACACCTTAAAAGCTACGTTACTATTTTTGGTCGCCCAAAAAAACGAATGGTTAAATTTTATGAGATAATATATTGTTACTAGATAATAGGTTTTTTTTTTCTTCTTCATATGAACCTTCTCCTGACAATAGCAAACGCAACAAAAAAAAAATTAGCGAAATGAGAGGTTTTCCTTTTGAGGTTTTAAAAAAAAAAACTTAGTTTCCAAGAACTCTATAGATGGCGTTGAACTTACTATGCCAAAGCCAAAACGCTTGAAAAAAAAAACATTGTGTCACGTCACATACTCTCGTTGACCGACACTTTCATTTGCTTAACCTTCCGAATATAACTAACAGTTCTCGCGCTTTGTTAAAATCAGTTTTTTAACCGACTTCCAAAAAGGAGGAGGTTCTCAATTCGATCGGTATTTTTTTTATTTTTATGTATGTACACCGATTACGCTGAGATTTATGATCCGATTTACGTGATTCTTTTTTAGTTTGATACGGAATAGTTGCCATTTGGTCCCATAAAAATTTTACATAGTTGGCTTAGAAGTTTTCATTTTATGAATATTTTTACTTCAGTCGTGTGGTATAATTTCATGTATGTTCACCGATTTCTCCTCCATTTGTGGAGTGATTTTCAAAATTATTTTTTTATTTGAAAGAGTATACTTCTGAAATGGTCGCATTTAAATTTGGTGAAGATCTGATGCTGGTCTTCGGAGATAGAGTCTGGCCAACGAAAGCAGTCCAAGAAAAAAGGCGGGAATTTAAAAAAATCAAGAGCTGTTAACCCTGGCTATACACTGCTTAAACGTTGTTGATACTTTTTATTATTCAGCAAGTAAAGTCTTTTTTATTTATGTTTTATGAGCTGTAATTTTCGAGTGTAATGAAGAATATTAAATAAAAGAGTACTTTTAATTCTGCCTTTTTATTATTTTCAAATAGTTCATAATTTTAAGTACACCTTTCCACGCCACCTGTGAGGTAGTGTCCTTAATAAAATTCGTTTATTTTGTTTCATATAGCTGAAATATCAAAATTATCCAAATTGGAAACTGTTGCTGAATGTGGATGATTTTTCCCGGAGTATTCCACTGTCCTTAATTGTTAGACCCTTCAATTTAAATTATTCATATGGTCTTTACACTTACATCTGAAGGGAACAAATACAATAAATTATGTAACAGTATATTATTAATAATCAGTCAATAAAGTCAAAAACCATAATAAAATACAAAGATAGGTAGTAGAGTTTATTATTTAATTTAGCCATCCATACATTATCATAAATGTTTAAACCCTTCGAAGTAACTGTTAAAAATCTATAATTTCTAAAGTAATACCTGTCATTGAAGATATCTTTTCAAAATAATGAGATTCACAGGGCGATATTTCATTTTTTTCGAGTTTTCAATTTCTTTACTGCTTCCACAATTTTAAGTTTTGTTTCCTCGTTGTTAATACTTCCTGAAAAGTAGATAGACCGTAAAAAATATTGCGATTTGTTATAAATAGTCGAAAAGTATCAAGGTATTTCATTAGAAATTCAATAAACTAACCTAAAAATGAAATGATTGAATCCAGTCGTAGTATTTTCTCTGCAATTTCTGATTCATATCACTTTTTATGTCTTTAAATTTGTCAATCATAGTAAATAGAAGCTTCCTCGTCGAACTTTTGATTGTTTTCGGCATTATTTTAAACAAAACCAATAAAATTATGAAACACGTAAACACAAGATGACTCAAGTACGAAACGTAAATATGTCAATTTTGACAGTCCTAAATTATTGCCATATCAAAACTTCTGAAAATATGTCGTGGACAGCTTTCGTTGGCCAGACTCTATACAATGAAACTCTTCAAAACGAGACGGTAAATCAGTCGTGATTTTTGCAATCGCTTGGATGTTTATTGTGTATACAACATCATGACGTAACATCACGCCTGTATGCTCTGAGGGGTACGCAGATGTGTACAATACACGTAAATTTCGACAGTTTAGATATGTTAAGTTCCATTTATTGGGGATAAGCCTATTACCATGACATGTATTGTTATCAAAGTAAAATAAATGCATAGCATATACTTGTATAGGCTATTACGACTAAAAATGAAAAAATAAAAAAACTTTTTGCAAAAAAAATAAAACCGACTTCAAAACACAAAAAAGTGAAAAATAACTTTAGCTTCAGAAGTCGGTGACAAAAAAAAACTAAATGGATCAAAAAAGGTCACCGACTTCTGAAGCTAATGTTATTTTTCACTTTTTTGTGTTTTGAAGTCGGTTTTATTTTTTTTGGAAAAAGTTTTTTTATTTAGGTTCCGTTCCTTACATTATCATACTTACTCCTAGCGCCATCTATCCAGCGACTAGGGAAGAGCTAAAAAGAAAATCCCTCATTGGTCCAGCCGCGAGTGATGCCATGAGTACCGTCACCAAAGGATTATATAAATAGGGATTCATTTTTAGGATTCCGTAGTACTGACAAGGGACCCTTAGGCCCAGCGCACATCGCTGGAGGCGCAGCGGAGCGCATTTGAAGACAACGATTTATTATAAACCTTAATTAACTACCTTATACGGTCGCGCACATGCTCTTGTAGTAACTTGAGGGCGCTCCGAGTACCACGTGCGTATTTATTCTTATAATGACCGTATACGTAGTTAAAGTTTATATTAAATTGTTGTCTTCAAATGCGCTCCGCTGCGCCTCCAGCGGTGTGCGCTGGTCTTATAATTTCGTTTCGATAGGTCAGTGGCTCTTGTGCGAGGCACAGCGAGTCCTCTCGGGCGAGAGTGTATACCCGGCATAACATATCGGAGGTACAGTACGACATAAAAGAGTAGAAATTAAATAATTGGGAACTAAAAATTTTCATTTTCTGGCAACATCTAAAATGAGTACTTGAGCTGTCAATGGGGTTGGCCGGTGAAAACTTTGGGTAGATGGCGCTAGCATAGCTTTCACCTGTCAAGTTTGTGTTGTGTTTTGGCTTCACTTGTTGACTGCGTTTTTTTTATAATATTGAAAGAACTGTGGTGAACAAACATGTATTCGACATGGCGGATAAGTGAGTTAAAAGCTGAATTAAAGAAACGAGGTGCATCTTTACGAGGAAGGAAAGCAGACCTTGTCGACAGGTATAACCTTAAAACTATAAATCACACATTTTCCCTGCTAAATACATGATTTTGAAAGAGTAATTGCTAGTTTGGTTTTCGTTTTCTTATTGTACTTTGATACAAAACCTTTTATCGAAGAATTAAGCCTTCAAGTTAGTGCCTTTTAAGTTTTTTTCTATCAAGACTGAACTCCTTGTTTTGTTTACAGATTAGAGCTGTATGACCGGAATTTTAACTTTGGAAACACAGGAACTCAAAGCCACGATGATCCCCTAATGGACGGTCCTCACACAAGCATGTATCGGGACATTAACAGCAATACTGCTCTACCACCACTAACAAAGATGCATAAGAAGGCAGTATTTTTGCTTGTAAGTAGCTACCATTATTTTGTATCAATAATATCTAAATAAAAAATTAATATAAGTAACTGAAGTCAGTCATAGATGAATATGTAAATAATTTTTGTTCAGGTTAGCATTATAAATACAATGAATGGTGCATTTTATGCTGGCGCCCCACATTGGCCTTGGTCATTGGTTCAGGCTTGACACCAAATCCGTTTAGCAACAACAAGTTGCAACATTATGTTTAGCAAAAATCAGTAAAATCATGTCCATTATCTGTCCAAGCATGTTACACACAATCGAGCCAAATTATGTACAATGTGTGGCTCCGGCATCATGCATGAGCTTAGGTTTATGTAAATCAATGGGTTTAAAGTTAAATATTTTGTTACAGTGTTAATAAGAAATTGGATGAAGCCAAAGCCTTATATGAGTCCCGATACCTTATCTTGGCAAGGGCAACGACTGTAGGTGACTCAACATATATAAAAGGTTTCTGCAAAAAAACTATGAAGTCTCTGCAGTATGAGGTAGACATAAAAATCCAAAAAAATGGAACTGCACAGGAATCACACTGTGAATGTCCTGCCGGTACTGGTATAGAAGCCAAATGTAAACATGTTGCTGTACTCCTATGGGGAGTTGAACACATGGTGCGTGAAAAGATAATGTTACTTCACCAAGTGTGTATTTTTACCAATTAATAATAAATAGGCTGTACCTGTAATAAGATTGTTTTTTGTTTGTTTTCTTTATTAAATAATTTGTTATTAGGGTGTTAAAATAAAATCAATAAACATAATTATTTGAATTTCTTTTTATTATTCACAATCCTTTCTCTAAAATTACATAACATTAAACATATAAAAAATATTTCAGAGGCCAAAGGCACATAAAATGAGATTATACGTGTCTGCAAAATTTTATAAGTTTTTGTTAAGCCTATTAATCTTTCTATGTGTACTCTTTGACTTGCAAGTTTCTGATCACGCTTTAATACAAAACCTGGCAACTGTGATCTGCCTTTTAAGAAAGCAGGTATATTAACTGACACATTTTTCACTGCAAACAAGTCCTGGACATTAAATCCTCTATCAGCCATGACACTATCACCATCATCACACAAATTAATCAATGAGCTGCGTTCAATCATCTGCCTGTCACTTGTTGCTCCTCCATAACCTCGTGAACAATAAGATAGGAGTCCACATGGTGTTGACCCCACCAAAAACTTGATGGTGTTTGTGTTTTTATATGAGCTGTATGTGGCTCTCTGAAATATCGGATTACTTGGCTTAGCAATAGGTATTTCTGTTGCATCAATAATAACTCTAGTTTTGTAATTATGATCTTTGAATTCCTCAGGCATGTAATAATCCACTAAATCACGTCGGGGCCAAATATCTATGAGGGACCACACATCATATAAAAAGAGAATCCAAGTTACTAATATATTTGAAACTACTGTTTTGCTTACATTGAACATTTTAGCTATTTCATAATCTGGTTTATTGCGTCTGAGCTTTATCAAAAGCATTAGGAACTGGTCTTCAACTGACGTACTGACTACTTGACTCCAGCGGAATTTTAAATTATTTGCCATTGGTAAAACAGTACTGAGTACTAGATTAAATTTTGAGTAGGATTCTAATCCAGTGTAAAACATAACTGCCTCATCATCTGTGAACAGTAAATCTGTAGAAAAGATTCTTAACATAGCATTTGTCTGTGTTCCTGAAGACTTGTATTGGACTGGGTCAGGTATTGTTTGCTCTAGTTCTTCAGTTACTTCTGCTTCTATGTATTGTTCACTGACAAAATCCGGTGTGTTTGTGTGAAGATCTTGGGTAGAAATGTTTAAATTATCAGGAAGACTCAAATATTCAGCACTGGTAGTTTGCACAGCTGATGTTTCTGCCTCTACAAAGAGTGCTTTTCTAATATTTCGGTTTCTTATACGCTCTTCTCGAGCTTGAGCTTCTTGAGAAAGAGTTGTAGTAGTCCAGGGAAACAATGTTGGGACTGCTGTTTTTTTCAGATAACGGTGCTTGTTTTCAATACTAGAAACAACCAAAAAGGATAAAGAACACATTTTTATTATGATGCTGAATATTTTTAGAATACAATTAATGTTAAGGTAATCTGTTTCCAAGAAATGTTTATGACATAACCTCGAATTTTTTTCCGGCTTGAATTTTTGCCTCCGTATGGCTTTTAGCCACTTTTTTGTCAATGCTGAATCTTTAGGAAACTGATGCGCACCTATTTCCTTACAAAAAGGTACTTCACACATCTTTGGCATTGTGAAAATAATTATTTAATCAAAATGTTCATACAAAATTCTTATAATTTGGTTAAAGCTATGCTAGCGCCACTTTGACAGTTACCAACCCCATTCTTCTCGATCGGTTTCGTTTTTCATTAGAATTTTGGTTTTTGTGTGTTATTTCTGAGTGTGGACAGGAAAACAGCGACATATCATAAATAAGGTAATTCATGGAGGTGCCCGTGAAATAATGCTTTAGTTTTTATGTGGTGTTTGACCGAATTACAAGCTGGGAAGCTGCTATACTACTTCGAAGATGTTTGCCATCGTACAGCAGATTTTACTGGTAAGTAACTATTGAAAGTTGCAGTAAACGTTAATTACAAACGATTATTACATTCAGGGAGAAAATGAGAAAATGGCGGGTAATTCTCGACACCAGTTAAATACAGAAAGGGTCGTCCCTCGAAGTCCTTCTTATTATATTTGAGTGAACTTGTAGTTTTATTACTATTACGTACCAAATCTATGATCTACGCGGAACTTATTGAAAGCAATGAATTAATAAACATATTTATTTAAAATAATTGTTTACTCATTATTCATAATTAATAAACCAATAATAATATTCAAGTATCAAAATCAGCAAGGTCGTACTAACTGGGTTGCCACCTGACCGATTGTGGCGCCCTCATTTATTTTCTACTCTTTTATGTCTCACTGTACTCATTATTCATAGTAACCAATAGTACTATGCTATCAAGTATCAAAATCAGCAAGGTCGTACTAACTGGGTTGCCACCTGACTGATTGTGGCGCCCTCATTTATTTTCTACTCTTTTATGTCGCACTGTAGAATGAAAAACATCTCCATCTACATAATTAGCTATTTTTGTAATTTAAAGTAGGTAAGTAAAATTGATCCCAACTACTTCTTTTTCTTCATTGGTTATTACATGTTATTACATAGCAGACTCTGTAGGTAATATTTTTTTTTTTTTGGATCAATCTCGCCAGCCTCAAGCGTCGTAAAGCAAAGAGTAAAATAATGAAAGGTTTTCTTTTTGAGGTATTAAAAAAAAACTTAGTTTCCAAGAACTGTATAGATGGCGTTGAACTTACTATGATAGTTGGTGCCAAAGCCAAAACGCTTGGAAAAAAAAACATAGTGTCACGTCACAGACTCTAGTTGACTGACACTTTCATTTGCCTAACCTTCCGAATATTACCTAGTTTTCTCGCGCTTTGTTAAAATAAGTTTTTTTATGTTCCGTTCCGTGCATTAACATACTAACTCCTAGCGCCATCTATCCAGCGACTAGGGAAGAGCTAACAAGAAAATTCCTCATTATTATCAAATAGGCATAGAGCATATAGTGTATTAACTATGCATACAGGCGCGGATACCAGGGGCGGAGGGCAATGGGTGCAATTGCCCCCCCCTGAACTGGACCAAATAAGTCATTAGCCAAGCTTGAACTAATTTGACGGAATTGAAACTAAATATTCTAGTTGTATATCTTGTCATCGGCGTCGCCAGGACGAGGCAGCTGCCCCTAGAGGCTCAGGATTTTTAAAAGTTATAGCTTTTCCTGCCTGATACCACAGAATGGTATTTATACGTAATAAATTGTCGCGAAAATGGAATCACATAAATTAAGATATTGTAACCCTGCGAAAAAACCTTTTATCAAAAAGGCCTTTTTTTTCTACCTCTGGATTGGCACTCCTATTGGATTTTTGAATGATCGATCTATACAATAGACAAAGCCTAAAATAAATTAGGAGCCCCTTGCCCCGAGGCCTTCATTTAAGCAAATAGAGCATAATTATCTGAGGCAATGTTGTATAAAATTTCGAGCACGCCACGTTCGCTATTGAAGCCTAGTTTTTCATGAGTCTTAACTTTGTCTATTAGAGGCCCAGGTAACTCCAATATGTCAGTAGGAAATGTTAAATTTTCGAGCTCGCTTCGCTCGCTCTACAAACTGCTTTCCCTTGAATTTATCTAAAATTGGACCAAGTAATTCCTATATGAACGTTCGAAACTATTCTAACCTGTCCAAGGCCGTAATAAGCCGTAAGAGAGTCGTTGTGTCGTAAGAATTTCTCGCTACGCTCCCCCCCCTGGCCCAAAAGCTAGCGGCCCCCTTGTATCTTGCATATATAATGGATTTCTGTAAAGTAACACCCTATCAAAATATAATATTTTCCAAAAAAATGCCCCCTCTTAAAGGAAATCCTGTATCCGCGCCTGTATGCTTATAGCCACTGGCCTTTACTCAATAGTCTAACAACTCGCAAAAAAATAAACCAATCTCTTTTAGTTTATTTAATAAAAAAAAAACAAATCTAATCGTTTCGATCGTTTCCATGTTTCCGACCTATAATGCTATATTCTACTCTTTGGTGTCCAATCTTGTCAAATAATTTGCAATTGTTACGTCAGACTTTATTTTCTAATCGTTTATATTTACTAGTTAGTGATATAGGTATCAGGAGCAATACACAATTTAACTGTTTGCAGTAAATATACATAATATTGTATTACTTAAATCAATTTAAAAGAAAACGCTTTACGAATATGGCATTACCATGGCATATTCCTTTGGAATCAACAACACTCAGCCGTAATAGTAAAAAAATGATTGCACCACAACCATCTTTATTCAAACATTTTTGTAATATAGACATTCATGAAGCTGCATGCGAAGAATTGCAAATGGGACTCATGTGTGACATTGGTATAAACAATCGAGAACCAGCTAACATTCAAAGATTAATCGCGGCAGGAATGACGGTGGCCCGGCTTGATATGCGAGATGTGGAGCCTGATGCGTGTGCACAATTGATTCAAAGTATACGACAAGCTGTTTATAATTACAGCACTGAATTAGAATTCGTTTACCCTCTGGCCATACTAGTAGACGTACGAAGTCCTGAGATTGTAACGGGGGACCTGAAAGGCGGCCCCAAGTCAATCGTGGATATTATACGATCTAACACAATCCGTCTAACTACTGATGCAAGTTGGCGTGAGTGTGGAACCCCTGATTGTTTATATGTTAGCTATGACCACTTGACAGATCTTCATCCTAAGGATGTAATATTTATTGATAGCCTGAGTCCTGGCAAGATTAAACTTGTAATAACTGACGTCGGAGATAACTCAGTAGACTGCTTGGTCGCTGTCGGTGGAACTATTGGTGCCAAAATGACAGTTCGAATCGCTGAGGTACCACAAGACCTTGACCAAATCGACCGCACTGCAAAACACGGAAGTGCTGAATCAGTACCTGGTGATAACACATCACCTTCCCATCCATTCGAAACTATGGACGACCAAATAGGTTGGGCTATTGGAGCTGATGTAGATGCTGTACTAGTTCCAGACGCTAAAAACGTACAAGATATTAAAGCAGTAAGAGACATTCTATCTGAAAAAGGGAAACACATTTTAGTCATAGCTGGTATCGAAACAGTATTAGGACTCGATAATATTGATGTAATAGTAGCTGCAGCAGATGGTATTTATGTTGATCGATATGTTCTAAGTACTGATTTGCCCATAGAGAAAATATTTATTGCCACGAAAATTATATCAGCGAAGTGCAATGAAGCTGGGAAGCCATGTATATTTAAAGCAGTAATAAATGAGCAGATCCCCATACTTTGCGTAACGGATATTGCAAATCTAGTAATGGATGGCGCGGATGTTGTATCTTTAGAAATACATTATAACTCTCCAATACTGAAACATACGCCTAATGTCGACTCTATCAAAATGGCTGAACAATGCCTCGCTGCAGCAGCTGTTATTTGTAGGCAAGCTGAACGAATAATTTGGCAGCCATACGTTTATGGAAATACGGAATTAATGCAAAGTCCTCTTGAAGAACCAACTAAAGCCATTAGTATAAATGCAGCTGAATTAGCCTTGCGAGCTTGTGCTGTTGTTATTATATGCCTAACTAATTCTGGTCGAACAGCTAAATTAATTTCTCACGCAAGACCTCATTGTCCTATAGTGGCAATAACTAGAGCATGTCATACAGCACGACAATTACGCTTTTGGCGAGGAGTTCGATCTATTCATTATTATGAAGTTCCTAAAAGTAATTGGGTGGCAGAAGTAGAATCACGTGTTCACGCTGCACTCGATTATTGCAAATTAAAACGTCTTTTGCGAGCTGGCGATCCTTACGTATTAGTAACGGGATCACGCCGAGGTGGTGGATATTGCGACAGTGTAAGGCTTTTGTATGCAAGTGCCCGTAATACTGTTGACATTGAGTAACCATTGATTTTATAATCTAACGTATACCTACTTTATAATTATCTTCTATACCTAAACATAAAATTTCGGTGTACAATGTGTTCGTAATTTTTCTCTTAGACGGCTCTATTAATGTTGGTGAAATTACATTGCACCTGGATGCAGGGCCATCTTTTCCACTGGGCACACCGAGTTCGTGCCAAAGGGCCCCCCCATCCATAGGGTCCTGTGGCTGTCAAAAGAAACTTAGCTTATCCCAGGCAAGACCGCAGGATACTAACATTTTCGAGCTCGCTCTGCTCGCTTTTGCATTTATTTCAGCATTTAAGTCAATAGTTACAAATAAACGTAGACAGATAGACTGTAAAATGTGAAATCCTTATTTTATCTATTCTTGGCACTCCACAAATCCATCTCAACATTCTCATCTCCGCACTCCTCACATGCAATCGCTTTTCAACCATCTTCTTCACAGCCCAACATTCTTATTCATATAGTACGACAGGTCTAATCACGGACTTGTATATTATTTTGTTTTGTTTTGATCAACACAATGTGCAAGTTTTTATGTCCACCTCTGTATTTTTGCACAGCTGGCGGATAACAAAAATGACGTTCTGGTTCTAGCCATTATTTCTCAAAAAGACAATGGCATTTAATCTCATACAAGGATCCCGATGGACAAACAGAACTGACGATGACGCAGTCACGATGCAGGTTCACCACCGACTGGTCTGATATCTTTAATCTATACTAATATTATAAAGCTGAAGAGTTTGTTTGTTTGTTTGAACGCGCTAATCTCAGGAACTACTGGTTGGAATTGAAAAAATATTTTTGTGTTGGATAGCCCATTTATTGAGGAAGGTTATAGGCTTCTATACTAATATTATAAAGCTGAAGAGTTTGTTTGTTTGTTTGAACGCGCTAATCTCAGGAACTACTGGTTGGAATTGAAAAAATATTTTTGTGTTGGATAGCCCATTTATTGAGGAAGGCTATATAACATCACGCTACGACCAAAAGGAGCGGAGCATAAATGAAAGATGTTGCAAAAACGGGGAAAATGTATTCCTTTTGTTAGCTTTTTCTCTCTTATGTCACGCAGACGAAGTTGCGTGGAACAGCTAGTTCCTTAATAAAATAAATAAATATCGCTGGACATTACACACA
The DNA here is from genome assembly GCA_905147715.2 of Xestia xanthographa. Classification (NCBI taxonomy): domain Eukaryota; kingdom Metazoa; phylum Arthropoda; class Insecta; order Lepidoptera; family Noctuidae; genus Xestia; species Xestia xanthographa. Next base: position 14,570,493 of record LR990655.1, on the reverse strand, counting down.
GCGCAATTTAGTGCCACAGTAAGCAGCGAGGCTTGTGTCGTGGACAGTGTGGACACCATAGTTATACTTACTACATAGATGCTTTTTGTTTGTAAATACATACTTACTATTATACATATAAACATCCATGACTCTGAAACAAATGTCCTTGCTCATCACACAAACATTTTGCCCCTACCGGGATTCGAACCCGGGATCATAAGGCTTGAATTCCTCCTGCGCGCGACGGTCGCGCGTACGAGTATACATTGTGTTCTACATAGCGCCATACTGGGACGCTAACGTCAGCGGCGCGTATTTGTTACTGTTTTTCTCGCTGACGTACGCCACCGTCCGTGCGCGTCCGACGTCAGCGTGGCAAGATTTCAGGCCTAAGAACGTAGCCTCACTACCAATGCGCCATTCAGGTCGTCAAATAATTGTAAACTCACAACTATTATCACCAGCCTAATAAGTAAACACAAACGCACAAAGTTAAAATAAATAAGCAGAAATAGATACCTACCTACATTCCTTGGATCACTTCAGCTTATGAGGTGCCTAATGCACCGAGACAATCTTCATTAAACTTATACTGTCACGGGATATCTTCACGCTACGGCCAAAAGGAGTGGAGCATCAATGAAAAATCTTGCAAACACGGGGAATAGTACATGTTACCATAAGGGTGAAGTGAAAATATAATAACCCAGGTGAACAACGTAACCCAGTCGAGTTACGTTCGGGCGCCAATAGATCGAGAGGGTAAATAAATCTATAATCCGAGCTAAACATTATTGTGCTTTTCATTACTAATTTTACTTTCCCTAAAGGAAAGTAAAAATAAAAACATGAATTAGCCAAAGAAAAAATTAGTAAAGTTAAGACTCCACTACTGCTAAAAGGCTGATGCTTCAGGGTAGCCCGCGAAATTCAAATTTTCTTACGTTTTTTGCAATGGGGAAGGCTGGTCAAAGCTGATTGTAGATGGCGCGTCCATAGCTTAGACCCAATCTGACCAATGAGGTCAAACTATTTTGAAATATAAAATGACATTGACAGATTTTCAACCAATGACGATGTTTGGTTCATGCGATGCTAGCGCCATTAGTTCCACAAGTTGCCCGTCCCATTTGCAGGCCAGTGCTAGGTTGTATGTTGATTAAAATATTGTTTGCGGCTTTAAGGCGTATGTAGTTACAGAATTATAATCATCAAAATCATCAATACAACCCTCCAAGTTCATAAAGGTGCAAGAATGATTTTGACCTTGGAAAAGTTATTTTTCCCAAGTGTTTTTTTTTTAGCCTGGCTCCTGACAGTCCCGGTGGCGCCAAATTTGAATTGCTCGCATCCGCACATCCGCGTCGAGGGAGTTCCGGACGATGCGATGGAGCCCCGCTTCGCGGGGCTCCTACTTCTGAATGGTTTATAAAAAAAACCCCACCATACCCTTCTAACCAATGATATATAAACTATAGATACGTTGTCCGCACTCTAAAATGACAACATGAAATGAAGGCAATTGCCCACATCGCGCTTAGTTACGCACCAACCTGTCGCGCGACGCTACGTTTGTTTATAATTTAATAAATCCTCTGACGTGACTGAAGATGTATATTTATCTCCCTCTCGCAACAGGCATCCCGCCGTTCGGTGTCATATTTTCTTTCTCTTTCTTCACGCTTATAAGTAGTTCTAGTATTTTCGCCGTTTTTAAGCGCCGCGATGTTGGTTCATGACGTGTCTATATATAATACGTCATTGCTTCTAACCGAATCTATCCGTGTCGGGGTGCCCCAAGTCAGTATTAAAAAGTCAATACATAAAAAGACAAACACTTATTTTATAATTTATAACATAAAAAACAAACAAATTTAATGAAAATAAAAACAAAATGACTCGAGTAACAATAATTTCTTAGGCTGGAATCGAAAATCGAACTCGAGTCACGAGATTGTAACCCAGCACTCTGTTCCCGGCGGCGAATATGTAGATTTTATGCTGCTTCAACCTCAGCTTCAACAAACAAGGTTCGGAAATGTTCGAGATTATTCGGGAAGTCAGGAGCCAAAGGCCAACTGTCGCGAGTCGATCCTGATAAAATGGCGTCCACAGAACACTAATAACCCTACGGTCTATGAATAACCCAGCGGTATGGCGTCTTCTGTCAGCGAATGAACTAGTTTTATATTATATCGTCTATGGTCTTATGACCAAAATGAACGGTTTTTCAGGTCATCGGGCTTTTTGGATAATATTGTAAATTCCTGTAGTACTAGGACCATAGAGATAGAAAGAAATATGGAGGGGCCCCGATATTGTATACCTACATTTGCATAGACAAATGTGAGTGAAATACGAAACAGAATGTGAAATATCGTTTTGCTTCATTCTATCTAATGTGGTAATCGTATTTGATAAAAGAGACAAAACTATTTCAGCTGTTGCTCATAATGACAACATTTTCTTGTGACGTAGTTACAGTTGTAGGTAAGTGCCGTATCCGCCATATTATGCGACGAGTTTTGTGGTAGTTCTGCTGTCAAATGAGTGTTTACTTTTGCATTTATTTAGATTTGTGAGAAAATTACGAAGAGTTTATCTTTAAAATTGCACGTATATGGTGGAAAACAGCTATTCAACATGCCTGCGTGTTGTGTTATGAAGTGTGGTGCAAGAAAGAAGGAAAATCAACCTCAATTATCTTTGCACAGGTTAGTAGCCGGTTTTCATGAATTATTACACCTAATAATACACTTTTGAGGAAAAAAATGCTAAGGGATCGTGAATTTATGGCTGTAGTGTTCATATTTGGGCTTATTTTCGTCCAACAGACCTTTTTTTAATTTCATAATTTCATTCGTTTGTTTACAATAACATGTCATGGTGGAATAGTGTAGTACCGTTGCTGTAATATTTTCCGATACTAGTTCCTTCGCTGTGCTGGTACGATATCGGTATAGTACATACGTATGCTAATCGGTTCGAAAAAATATGATTATTATTGTTCGCACGCAAATTAGGTACGCGTTTTGGCTGACGAATTTGACGTGGAGTTACGGACACCAGCCCGTTACACAATACAAAACAAATATTTGTTAGAAATAAAATAAGCAGGAATCCGAGATCCAAATACGTGAATTTATTATTACAATATAGATTTTTACACGATGACAAGAACAGACAGACATTGAGTGACACATAGAACAACATAATTCAAAAATGTTCTTTCTTTTAAAATCTCTCATTTAACCTCTTTCAACACTCCTCCTTAAATGAGATCCTAGAGCCAGTCCAACTCCTCCTCAAACTTGCATTCCTTTCATACATCTTTCATGCTTTTCTCTGCTAAGCCCTTTCGTAAAAACATCTGCAGGCATCTCGTTCGTCGGAAGATAACTTAGCCTTACCTTGCCTATTCTCACCATTTCCCGAATGTAGTGATGCCTCACATCTATGTGTTTTGTCCTTCGATGATGCATTGGATTCTCAGCAATTTGAATCGCAGACTGACTATCACTTAATAGTTCGATGACTTCATTAATTCCAGTCAACTCAGCTAGAAGTGCAGTTAAGAATGCAGACTCTCTACATCCCTCTGATAGTGCCACATATTCAGATTCTGCACTTGAGAGTGCTACTGTCGTTTGTTTACGACTTTCCCATGCTATGGGACCACCTCCAAGTGTGAATACAAAACCGGTGTATGATTTTCGATCACACACATCGCCTGCGTGATCAGCATCAACATAACCAACAAGCTTATTCCCTGTCTTTTTAAATGTTAGTCCGAATTCTTTGGTAGCATTTAAGTATCTTAGCACACGCTTTGCAGCTGCCCAATGTGTTTTGTCGTAACAGCTGTTAAACTGGCTCAAATAGCTAACTGCGTATGAGATATCAGGTCTTGAACATACGGCTAAGTACATTAACGAACCAATTAGTTCTCTGTATGGCAGTTCTATTGGTGGAATGTAATTTTTATCCTGTGGTTTTACAAGTTTAATCCCACTTTCAACAGGAGTCTTCACACTCTTACAGGAACTCATTCCAAATTTCTTCAGAATTCTCTCAAGATACTCAGTTTGGTTGAGTTGTATAGAGTTGTCCTGACATTTGATTTTCATTCCAAGAAAAACATCTACCTCACCTAGATCTTTCATTTCAAACTTTCTTTGAAGTTTTTTTTTCAATTTTATTCTCTCTTTCTCATTGTTCCAAAAAATTAGAATATCATCTACATAAACTGCTATAATCATCATACAGTCATGTTTCTTTCTTCTGTAAACACATGGTTCAGTTTCGCATCTCTTGAAACCTATGTCTAACAACGCCTTGTTCAATTTCTCGTACCATGCTCTGGGGGCTTGCTTAAGACCGTAAATAGCTTTCTTCAGTAGACAAACATGTCCTTCTTTACCTTTTTCTTCAAAACCTTTCGGTTGTTTTAAATAAACCTTCTCTTTTAAGTCTCCGTTTAAGAACGCGGTAACGACATCCATCTGATCAACTTTTAGATTATTTTCAACAGCTAAAGCCAAAAGTAGCCTCAAAGTACTGTGGCGGATTACAGGTGCAAATGTTTCGTTGTAGTTTACCCCTTTTATTTGAGAAAAACCTCTGGCTACAAGTCTCGCTTTGTACCTTATCTTCCCCGGCTCTTTTTTTATTCTAAAAATCCATTTAGAATCTACGCAGTAGCCATCAGCTTTTTCTACTAACTCCCACGTTTTGTTTTTCTTCAATGCATTAAGCTCTTCTTGAATAGCTTTATGCCACTTATCCTTATCAGTTCTTGATAAAGCTTCTTCTATAGTTATAGGGTCTTCTTTTATATCTTCTTCTGCATAATAGAGAATGTAATCATCGAAATTTCTCAATTTCCTTTCTCTAAGAGGATATCTTCTTTCAGGAATATCGTGCATGTTTTCAAATTCCAATACAGGACCTTCAGTTTCAGAAACATCCACTCCTTCAACTGTATTTTCTACACACTGTTCTTCACAAATGTTTTCCAATCTATGTTCAGAACTATTACTGTCCTGCAGTTCAGATTCAGGAACTTCCACTTCATCACATTCATAAAATTCATCATTTTCTTGTCGTACTCCATGTTGTTCTTCTTGACGATCTTCATTAGGAGCATTAACATCTTGGATCATTAAAGGTCTCTCCCAGACGTCATCTGATTGCATCATTTCTACAATTTCATCAGTATCGTTTGCATGAATCTTGATTTGATTTTCAAAGAAAACTACGTCTCTTGCTTTGTATAAGCGACGTGTCACAGGGTCTAAAAGGCGATAACCCTTAGTTGTTTCACAATAGCCAACAAACAGTAGTTCTTTAGTCTTTGAGTCAAACTTCTTCCGTTTCTGTTTCGGAACATGCATAAACGCCCGGCAACCAAATACCTTTAAATGCCTCAGGTCAACCTTTCTTTTAGACCATGCTTCTTCAGGCGTCATTCCTTTAACAGCACGTGTAGGACATCTGTTTTTCAGATAAACCGAAGTATTGACTGCTTCAGCCCAATACTTCTTGTCAAGTTTCGCTTCTTCAAGCATACTTCTGGCTCGTTCTACAATTGAACGATTTGCCCTCTCACTCACTCCATTCTGTTGCGGTGTGTATTCCACTGTCAGCTGGTGGGTAATACCATTACTACGCAGAAAATGATTTACACGTTCATTGACGTAGTCGGGTGCGTTGTCCGTCCTAATCGCCTTGAGATTTTTACCAGTCTGATTTTCAACAAGCGTTTTAAACTCTACCAACTTCGAGAAGACCACACTTTTGTTCCGCAAAAAATAAACAAATGTTTTTCTCGATTTGTCGTCAATAAACGTCAGAAAATATTTATACCCCGCAAATGAAGCAGTTTCTATTGGCCCACAAACATCGCTATGTACTAATTCAAGAAGTTCAGTAGCACGCGTACTCTTCTGTTTCGGAAAAGGTAATGTGGTTTGCTTACCTTTCAAGCACGACACACATTGTACTGAGTCTGGATCCTTAAAAGTAATACCTCTAGCCAGTTTGTCACGTAGTATCTTCATGTTGACAAGTCCCAAATGTCCAAGTCTGCGATGCCATAGCTGGACTTCATCATCAACTTTTGTTTTTAAAGCTGAAAACATGTGAGGATTAGAATTGGACTTTACTACATAAATTCCTTTCTCTTCCTTACATACCAACTCAACCTTGCCATTCACTTGACATTCTTCTGACCTATACAACTCACAACCTCTTTTCGAAAATACTACCACAAAATTTCGATTCACTAATGTACTTACACTTAATAGATTCGTAGCTAACTTGGGCACAAAGACAGCTCCCTTTACACTCACGTTCAACTCATCTGAACAGACATCACCTCGGCCTTCACCTTCCACCCTGTTCCCATTCGCGCATGATATTTGGACTGGCTCATTCAACCTCTCATAGTTGTTTAGCCAATCTTTCCTGTTGGTCATATGAAATGACGCTCCAGAATCCAAAATCCACACTTGCGAAACATTTCTATAGGTATGGAGGGCCGTATGCGTGGTGTGTGCATGATTGGAATGCTTCTTGGGGCAAAAACGAGCTTTATGTCCTTCCCCACACACATAGCATTCAATCTTCTTATTTGCTATCTTTCCTTTACCCTTTTCATTTGCTTTCCAATAGCTTTTCTTTTTAGCAGCGCTCAAAGCATTCTGCGACGAATCCTCATGTGTTGAAGTGACATCAATCTGTAGCAATTTAGTTTTAACGTAGTCTGTTGTTAACGTTATATTGCTATTTTCGATAGCCATCCTCATCGGCTCATACTGTTCTCCTAGTCCTTGTAGCATAAGTGCAGCCAGTAACTCATCATCTACTTCTTTGCCCATATCTGCTAGCTGATTGGCTAGCGACAGTATCTCAGTGACGTAGACTCGTGGGCTACTATACATACTCAGCTTCTGACTAACTAGTTGTCCTAGCAATCGACATCTATTATTAATTCCTTGGTCTTCGAAGGCAGCTTTTAAAGCATCCCAGCTCTTCTTGGCTGTAGTTGCTTTCTTCACATGCACCAAACAATGCGGTTTAACCATTAAAAGCATCTTTGCACGTACCTTCTTATCCATCTTAAGACCAGCAGCAGTTGATGGTGTTTCTTCTATAAAATCCCAGAGATCTTCCATTACTAGATAAAGTTCTACTTGCACCTTCCAAGTAGCGTAGTTCGACGCTCCATCCAGCTTTTCGATGCTTTCGACTAATCTCCCAGAACGGTGCGGCGCACCTCCACCATCGCCAACTGCTCCACGTACGTCTTCCATTATTAACAATTTTTCAAATGTTAATATTTAAACGCTCATGCTACCATGTTAGAAATAAAATAAGCAGGAATCCGAGATCCAAATACGTGAATTTATTATTACAATATAGATTTTTACACGATGACAAGAACAGACAGACATTGAGTGACACATAGAACAACATAATTCAAAAATGTTCTTTCTTTTAAAATCTCTCATTTAACCTCTTTCAACAATATTGCATAACGAAATTCCTATTTTTTTCAGGCATCCATCAAAAAACAACATCAAGAGCCATATGTTTTCTGTGAGACGAGCAACGTTAAAAAATCGGATGTTTCTTGTACATCTACTGTAATGCCTCTATTGCAGCTACCCCATCTAATTGTGGAAACAATGCTCAAAGAGGTATGTATCCACCTACTTAGAAGTCGACCGTTTTACGATTCCCTGGCCTTCTTGCAAAGTGTGCGTGTTTGCCTAGGTTGGACTGTGGATGGGTGACCACCCATTACATACCGAGTTTCCTGCGTGGCTCGGAAAGCAGTTTTTGAACAAACTAACATTGTTTAGAAATGAATAGGTAGTTGATATGCATATTGTTGTTTTCATACCAAATGTTTATTGAATAAATAAAACACATGTTGATTTTTACCGAAGTTTTATTTAATGAATAACTAAAAACGAGGTGCGATACTCAATTAATGTTTGTGTTTTCATATTTAAAAATATTCTGCATAGTATGAGCAATTAAAGCTGGTAAGTTGATTTTTGACATACCTAGGTGTATTGGTATGTTTGTAAAATACTAGCTGACGTCCCGCGGTTTCACCCGCGTAGTTCCCGTTCCCGTGGGAGTACGGGAATAAAATGTAGCCTATAGCACTCACGAATAATGTAGCTTTCTACCAGTGAAACAATTATTAAATCGGTTCATTACTTCCGGAGATTACCCCTACATACAAACTTACAAACAAATGTTACCTCTTTATAATATTAGTATAGATTACAAGAAATGCAATTTACAAAGACCAATAACTATTTTCGTACCCACCAAATTAGTATCCTTCGAATTGGCCAGGAAATGAAATTACTGTATCTGGCAAACCTAGTCCGCATACCTACTAGAAGCTACAGACCAGATATAAAATAAGCGAAAGCGCAAAAGTGATGCGACTAAAATTGTTTATAAATTCTGTGCAGAAAAAACACTACATTAATTATTATTAACGGTCAGATATCAGAGGAGCATTAAACTTACTCATTTTTTTGTTACAACAGACTGTAAGAATCTATGGTGTAATAATATAGAGGAAAGATTTGCTTTTTTGTTTGTGTGTTTGTTACGATTTAACTCAAGAACTACTGTTAAAAAATATTTTAAGTACCATTATAAAGCTACATTTTTACCGAGTAACATAGGATATAAATTATATTGATGCCATGCAAATTAGCCGAGCTATCACAATTTTCGCGGGCGAAGTGCTTAGTAAATTATAAATATGATTCCAACGTGATATCTAGTAAGACTCGAAGTGCTTAGTAAATTATAAATATGATTCCAACGTGATATCTAGTAAGACTCGTAAAACTAATATGTAGTATTAGTATCGATACTTGTTATAGTAACACTATATTCCATAATTGGTACATCCCTATCATTGGCAGCCATTTTATGAGAAACTTTGTGGCACCTTTTTTTTGTAGGTACAGAATTCGCTTTTTGTCGGTTCGTTTTAATTCTGGGTCAGTTGAATTTGGCTCGCACATCAAAAGTGTCTAGGGATCAAGCATTTTTATGCGGATTTCTTGAGATTGAGATGTGGCTTTGTAATAAATTTATGATTTTATAAATTTATATGGATCCTTTTTGGTGCATTTCATAATTTGAATCAGGAACTCTCAATCAAATTCGAGTAAAAGATGAAAATAAGCTGTCAATATTTTCCCTATAAAAACATACAACGCATTGAAGACATTATTAGTGCTACTGTTTCCCTACTACTGATTAAAACCAACGTTATTATGGAGCGGCGACGTCATTTAAGCAGGGAAGAAATGCTCAGAGCCGTGGGAATGATAGAAGCTGGTTCCCGGCAACGTACTGTAGCTTTAGCTCTGAATACAAGTCAGAGTGTTATCAGTCGACTTTGGACACGTTACCGAAGCACTGGTACCGTGGCTGAGCGCCATGGAGGACGGTATCGCTGCACCACACGGAGACAAGACCGATACATTCAAATCTTAACTCGAAGAGCTCCAACAATAACCGCCATGATGTTAGCCGTGAGGCTTCATCACTCTTCAGGGAACTTAATTAGCGACCAAACAGTCAGAAACCGCTTGCATGAAGTGAACCTTCATTCCCGAAGACCGCTACGGGTACCACCTATAGCAATGCACAATCGTAGGATTCGATATCAATGGGCTCTTGAACACAGAAATTGGGCAGAAGAACAATGGCGTTTCGTGTGCTTTTCTGATGAGTCTCGTTTTGGTATGAGACCGGATACAAGACGTATACGACACTGGAGAACCCCTGGACGCCAACAGCGATTAAAATCCTGCCAGGAAGTCCATCCTTATAGTGGTGGAACCATCATGGTATGGGCGGGTATTTGGATCGGCGGAAGAACTGAGTTGATTTGGATCAGAGGCAACCTCAACGCTCAAATTTATGCTGAGACGATTGTATCAGACGTCATCGTTCCTCTACAAGTGCAAATCGGTCCCTTATTTCAGTTAATGCATGATAATGCACGACCGCACACCGCAAGAGTTGTAAGACAGACTCTCGCCGCAGCTAACATCAATGTCCTGCCCTGGCCTGCTCAGTCGCCAGACTTGAACCCGATTGAGCATGCATGGGATATGCTACAGAGAAGAGCTCTGCCGAATATGGAGGGTATCCAGTCGCAAGAAGACCTTTTTTTGTTGTTGCAACGAACATGGGCGGCCATTCCACAGCGTGATTTGGATGAACTCATTTTGAGTATGCCAAACCGATGTTCTTGTGTTGTTAGTGTTCGCGGTAGAAACACGGATTATTAATTGTTTAAGTTACCCAATAAAATTTTAAAGAAAACTGTGTTTTCAGTCATTTTTTCGAACTTTAATGTTAGTGGTTCAAATGTCAAAAATCCCTTTATTAGGAAAATGGCAAATTTCTTTATTAATGCAAAGGTGACTTGGTTTATCGTTACTGTGACAAACGAAAACACTTTATTTGATGAATCCTTAAAGAAAATTTTAATTAATATCAATCAGGAGAAAAGTTATTGCAAAAATATATGTTGATCCCTAGATACTTTTGATGTGTGTATTTCCAGTCCATCTACTTCTCAAGTCAATGACTAGGACATATTGAAAAAAAACACGTTTTCCACTCGGATCAACTAAATCGATCAACTGAAACGGATCAACTATTTTTTGTTCCCAACGAATCAACCATTTAGTTGATCCGATAGGAACATTCGTTATTCTCCTTGTTTGTTCCTATCTAAACAACTTAATCGAGTGATATAAAACCTTTTCTATGAGTATTATTCTTAAGGACTGTCCACTTGTGAAATATAGATAAAATGTTCTTTTGACTAAGCAGTGTCATAGAAAATATTATAAGTAAATAATCAGCAATTTTTTTGAAATTCTGTCGTGGTCCACTTGTTTATTTCACCTGGGTGGACCGCGGGCACTTTTTCTTGCCCGTGGATCACCTAAATGATGAGGAATATGCAAATAAAAAATGTCTATTGGCCACGGTCCACCTAAAATTAATTCCACGGAAATAAAATCGTCTTCCTGATCCTGATTCTGTCATTTTACTACAATTGAAATATGATTGCCGAAAGAACAAATGAAAATCGAAAAAACAAATTCAGCCGAAAGACGTCCACTGCTGGACATAGGCCACCCCAATTGTCGCCACATTGACCGGTCCCGTGCGACTCACATCCAGCAGATTCCCGCAACCTTCACCAGGTCATCGGTCCACCTAGTGGAAGCCCTTCAAAGCAACGTCTTCCGGGTGGTCGCAACTCCAGAACGTTTCGGCCCCATCGGCCATCTGTTCTGCGAGCAATGTGCCCTGCCCACTGCCACTTAAGTTTGGCAATTTTTCGGGCTACGTCGATAACCTTGGTTCTTTTGCGATGTCTTCATTTCTGATTCGATCGCGCAAAGAAACTCCGAGCATAGCCCTCTCCTTTGTGTGACTTTAAGCCTTCTGATGAGGCCCATTGTGAGCGACCACGTTTCGGTCTCGTATGTAATCACTGGCAACACACACTGACTTTCGTCTTGAGACACTGCGGTAAGTTGGACGAGAAGATACCGCGCAACTTTCCGAATGCTGCCCAGCCGAGTCGGATTCGACGATTGAAGGAAAGTGATTACAATAATATTATAAAGGTGGACCACCGGCAAGAAAAAGTGCCTGTAGTCCACCCAGGTGAACCAAGCAGGTGGACCACGACCGAATCCCGAAAATGTTCTATTCTAATCAACCGAACAATGATGTTGTCGGCTGAATTCATCATTCTTAAACGTTTAATTATTACGTATTGCCATGGAGGATGGAGGTCATTGAAAAAAATAGTGGCCAAGTCTTTCTGTACGAAAATTATCAATATACGAAATAGTCAAAGATCCCTTGAAGAACGACCTTCACCGAGCTGGTTAATGGATAAAAACTGTTTTATATCAAATTAAATATGTCAAAAAATATTGCAAATGGGTTGTCTAAAAATTTCAGTCCAGATATATATATTTTTTTTTTCAACATTTCACTGGTTTGGCTAATAAACAAATTCCATACCAATCGAAAGTACGAAACCTGTAAAATATGCAAACGTTAGGTTAAGCTAACGTTTGCATTCTATAGGCTTCATAATTTTTGCATATTCTATAGCCTATAGAATATGCAAACCTTAAATTAGGTTAACCGGTCAACCTAACATTTGCGTATATTCTATAGGCTTCATACTTTCAATTGGTATGGAATTTGTCTATTAAGCAAACCAGAAAAATGTTTAAAAAAAATAAAAATGATTAATTTGCTAATCTATATATATAAAAGAGAAGTCCACTCACTGACTGACCACTCATCACGAAATCTCGGAAACTACTGGGCCCTGAGGTCCAGAATTTGGCACAAGCACTCTCTATGGGGTGCAGGCGCGCACTAAGAAAGGATTTTTTAAAATTCGCACCCCAAGGGGTTGAAAAGGGGTCTCAAAGTTTGTATGAAAGTCCTATGTTTTTAAAGTTAGAGACGTGAATGTGGGCCTGAATGTTCCTTTCAGCTTCTTGGTGCTCACTAAGTGTTGACGCTCGTGTTTTGTGTGTTGTTGTGGAGCGGGCTCGCTGGCGGGATGTCGACTGGAGAGTGTACGATGGTCGCAGTAGGAGCGAATAATAACGATTATTCTTCAGAGTTTTCTTGTATTTATTTCTTGATGTTGCCTCTTACACTGCTGGGTTTGGAATGCCTGACCACAGAAAATGCCCCTTTTTTATAGGCGGCTCTGACCAATCACAGCCCTTCAATTTTGCACACGGCACTAATGACCCACCTCTCGACCAATCAGAGCGCAGGTGGCCTTTGTATGAGAAATTTAACATGCTGTTTTCTGTGGTAAAACACCCCTTACAATATTTCCTTATGTACTATCTTAATTAATATAGTCTTAAAAACCTTATTCTACACCTTAAAATATGCATAACACTTTAACATAGAATCTAGAAAAATACCATGAGGAATGCATAACACTTCAACATAGAATATACTTACTAGCTCTAGAAAAATACCACGAGGAATGCACAACACTTCAACATAGAATCTACTTACTAACTCTAGAAAAATACCATGACTAAACACTTTAACATAGAATCTACTAGCTCGGGAAAAATACCACGATAGGAATGCATAACACTAACTTATAATCTACTTATTAGTTCTGGCAAAAATACCACGATGAGGACAGAAAATACCACGATGAAAGATAAAAAATACCACGATGATGATAGAAAATAACACGATGAAAGACAGATTTATCAAACTAATTAGACATTAAAATATTTAAATGATTAATTACATATCGTCGCTAACACTAAGGTTTAAGGTTGTATGAAATTCGGCCCTTAAGGGTTTATATAAGGGTGTTTAATGTTTGTATGAAAAAAGTGGAAAGATCCAAATTGAATCTTACAGCAACGCGTTATTGCATACTTTACATTGAAATTAGAATTCGGAAGCCGAAAAAGATCCATATTGAATTTTACGACAGCGAGTTAATGCATATTTTACATTGAAATAAGAATTTGGAAGTTCCTTGAGGTTTATCTTCAGTTTTTTAAATGCGAATTTGTAGGTGGCCAGTATGTTTCAGTAATATGCAGGCGTCTGCTGAAAGGTAATGAAATGAGGTTCTATAACGTTCTAAAGTTTTTATGCCAATTTCTAGGTGGCCAGTATTTTTCGTCTGCTGAAAGGTAAGAAAAAACGTTTCAATAAACGAACTCATGAATCAATCATAGATTACAGAATAGTGTAAAACCTGAGGTTAGGATACAATGACTTAGGCGATTCACGTTCAAGCTCATTTCTGTTCTGCGATATTTTGCTATTACTACTAATTTGCTTTGAAATATTTGTCATCATTGTTGTTTGGTTTGTCTTCGTTTTGATTCAAACTATTTCATGCCGTGGCGTTTCTTTACAATGAAAATATTTAGAAAAAAATAGTAGGGTGTTAAAGGATCACTAACAGAACCCATTTCTACCATTTTAAAATTTTTTGTCTGTATGTCTGTGCGGGGTCTTTGGTTACAGCATCACGTGTAAATTATAAATCCAATGTGGTTAGATTTAATACACAAATATTGGGCTTAACTTAGAGAAGGTTTTAGTTTTTGTTTCATTGTAATCGGTGCTTTCTATCAAATGATATAAATGAACCGTGTTCAAGAAGAACTTAACATCAAAATGTAAGATACTCGCAGCGACATCTATTCAACCAAAATGGTACTAATAGCTAAACATGTGCTCACAAGTTAACTTTTAAATCGAGTGACCGTCTTTAAAAAAAGTTAAGATAGCAAGAGGTACTCTAAATTAGTCTATATGACGCTGCTTTAAAAATCTACATAGCCAATATATTGTGTGTTAGACCGCTTTCCATGTCTATAGATGGCGTTGTTCATTTCACTCCATTTTCTGAATCGCGTTGTTAAAATTTTTCGTGATAGGATGACTCTCGCCCGAGTCAGTTGCCTCAGATTTGGTGTTATGCCCACGAAACAAATTCAGGAGGTTCTCAATTCAATGCGTATATTTTTTTATATAGGACCATGCATAACTTTTTACAGGTAATTCCGATATTGCATAATATTTTTTTTAAATTATTTTTTTGTGAAAAGCGTATAATTATCTCAAAGTTGGTCCTATTTAAAATTGAAAAATCATGCTTGGGATCATTTCATGCACCTTAATGAGAACTTTAGACCTAGCTGGAGTATGAAAGTCATCGAAGGTCTGACGATGGAGACGGAAGGCAATTGCAAAAGCTCCGCAAGAGTTTGCAGCAGCTATGTGGTGTTTTGGCTCATTTATGCAGCTTGATGAGAACTTTAGACCTAACAAAGAGCATGACTTTCATCGAAGGTCTGACGACGGAGACTGAAGACAGTAGCCAGAGGTCCCCGAAAGTATACAGCAGCTATATCGCGTTTGGGCTCATTTCATGTATCTTGATGAGAACTTTCGACCTTGCTAGGGTAAAACTATCATCGAGTGTCTAAGGGTGAAAACTTAAGGCTGTCGAGGGAAGCCTCTAATTGGAAAAAAACAATATTTCTGAGAAATTTAATTGTTACCCACTTGAATATATACTTATTAGAAAGGAGAAGAGTTTTTTTGTTTGGTTGGTTCAACGCGCTAATTTTAGGAACCACTGGTTCGAGTTAAAACGTCTTTTAGTGTTGGATAGCCCATTTATCGAGGAAGGCTATACGTTATATAAGATCACGCTATAATCAATAGGAGCGAAGCATCAATGAAAAATGTTGCAAATACAGGGAAAAATATTGCTTTTGAGAGCTTCCGTTGCGTGCACTGGGGAAACGGTAAAAGTTACTCAACAATCATGCATGTATGACGGGATTGTTTCTCTTATAAAGTTCACGATAGCACATGTCTATCTTTTAAGGTTGACTCACACTCTCTCTAACCCTCTCTCTCTCTTATGTAACGCAGACGAAGTTGCGCGGGTCAGCTAGTTAATCATATTCAGCTCGGTGAAGGTCGTTTTTCAAGGGATCCTATACTAAAATATACTTTTGGTTTGATATATTTTAAATTTTTGCGAAAACTAACCCTGTATACTGTAAATAAACAAGAGGCTTATTTCTTCAATGTGCCTTTTTCTTTTTGACATTTGACAGTTACAAATAAAATGGGTGAGACGAATTCAGCCAAAAAGTTTATCTTGGTTTTAATAGTTCAAAATAAAAATTGATTCGATAGGAACAAAAAGGAAAGAAACTATATTAAAAAATGTATCGCATCAACTAGTTGATTCGATAGGCACATATGCCTGAATCGACTTCCACTTTGATCAACTAGTTGATTCGTTCAGTTGATCGGAGTGGAAAACGCGAAAAAAAAATATGTATTTCAAGATCCTGGTAGATTCTTATTATTTGTTAGCGGGTATCACTGACATAAAAAAAATAAAAGAGTTAACAGCTACTAATATCTAATCTGTGGTTAACTGCGAGCTTGCCTGACTGCGTGTCACGTTTGTTCATAGGCATAATAATCTATCGCGTTTGATTTTTATTTTCCAAACACACAGGAACTCTGCATTGGAATGAGTCGTTTGTAAATAGTGACTTTTATATGAGCAGTGTTAAAAGAACCAAGCCAATTATTAATGTTTAGAATAACATATTAATTTCTTTTACTACCATCTAAACCTACTGTGCGACCGTGAAGGTTGAGAATGTTACGTCATTTTGCTTTTAGTGTGTGATATAAACTTACTTATTTTGTTGCGGTACTGAGACGTGTTTTTAACTTAAAAAGTGTTTGATGCTGTGAGTAATATTATCAAGTGTAATACGTCTGAAATGAGTGAAAACCTTTATACACCGGCTGCGACGAGATGCCGCCATGTTATTTAGGATTCGCAGTTTCGCTGTCAACTACGAATTGCGGTTATCCCTGATACAGTTGGAGGATTTATTTTTATTCTCAATCAAAGATCTGTAAGTAAACATAAACATTGCAACGCTTTCATTATTTTCACATCATTCCTAAATGACTAGATGTAAGCAAGTGTAAATTTATATTGTTTACTGTGGTGTAGTGTATTGACTGTCAATGCAATGACGTCATTGTGTGTAAGTAGTTACAGACTGATTGTTTCATTGCAAAATGTGAATTATGCACATTTTATAAGATTTTGAAGTCCAAAACAAACAATATTACTTACTAACATTGTTTCTTTCAATTTTTTTCAAGGTTTCATTTTAGCCTTGATCACATCATTTGCTAGGTTATTTTTTTGTTCCCAATCACCAGTCTATTCAATGACAGAAGCAATGTTTTGTCAAGTTTCTTCTAAAACATGAAGAAATTATAACATTTCAGTCAAATGTTAATATATATATATATTATTATTATACCTATCATATTAATGTTGTAATGGAAATAAATTTGTCTATTTACATTACAAAAGTAAGTACCTAACCATATTTACTGTTCGGGCCACTGATATTTCACAATTCTTTTGTGTCTCTATCGTTAGCTGTAATGTCATTGTCATAATCACCTACATACTAAAAAGTCATTGCCATAATCACCTACATACTAAAAATCTTAATTCATTCATTCCCTTAGATTTGGTCTCTAAGCATAAAATTTTAGAATAAGGCCAAGGCAGGAACCCGGTCACAAACCAAGTCTACTTGAAACTGTACAAATGGGGCCATTTATAAAATGTAATTATTCAAATCAAGGTTAGTGTTTACACTATTAAGTATAGCAGACAAAATTTCTGTGTAGGGTAGGGTAGTTAAGAATGATTATAATATACTAAACAATATTCGAATAATATCCGACAGTGCCTCAGTCCTTCAATCCTTAAAGAGTACTCAGATAACGTCGAGACTGATACTAGAATGCCACAATGCCCTAGAACGAATCACGGTACTAAACCACAACACGGTAACACTACAATGGATCAAAGGTCACAGTGGATCACTTGGGAACGATGCGGCTGATGAGCTTGCCAGAAGAGGATCCAGCACAAAACCCTGCGGACCCGAGCCCATTGTGCCTATTCCCTTCAAGCAACTAAGAAGCTGGTTAAGGGAACACACTCGAATACAAGCGGAGAAATGGTGGACCTCGGCACCAGGGTGTAGGCAATCCAAGGAAGCCATGCCATCCCTTGACACAAAGCTGACCAGGCGCCTTCTGCGCCTGGACAGAGATAGCCTACGACTGGTGGCGGGGACCATCACTGGACACTGTTCACTAAATAAACACTTCCACACCCTAGGAATCACTGACAGTCCTCTATGCAGAGCGTGCATGGAGGCGGAGGAAACGGTGGCCCATGTGCTCCTTGAGTGCACTGGCGTTACCAAGATTCGCGAGGAGACCTTGGGTACACCAAGATCCCTTGCGGACGCCCTGAGAAGACCGGGAAGTTTGATCTGCTTCTGGAGGGAGGTGGGCTGGTTGGAGTAAACGGCCACCACGGCTCACGCACAATGGTCCACTTTAAGGACTAAGTGCGGAAACCAAAACCCCATGATAGATAGAATATACTAAACGCGGGCCACATCGAGGTACTTGCATTTGAATGAGGTCACCTAAGGAGAACTCAATAGATGTTGTCGAGGCTATTGACAGTCTGCTGGCCATCACGACAATCAGCACCATGAAAGCCCAGCTCACATTCCAAATGTTGACAACCTCGTGTGCTTGACATATTTTATTTGTTTATCCTTTTCAGCTTTCACAAAAAAAATCCTCTCACGTAGGATGGCAGCATCAACTGTCATTAAGGGGTGTGCTGATCGGTCTATCATCAATCACTATTTCTGGCTTATTAGTGACAATAGTCTTGTCAGTAATGTTAGATGGATCCTAGTACAGAGTAACCTGGTCTTTTTCAAAACTGGGTCAGGCACATGTAATATACGGTACCTGAGATTTCATTAAGTATATCTCAAAGCAAGCTGCTGGTGGATAATCTTGGCCACTTGTTTATGCCTCTGCATGTACTTGCCATAAGCAAGATGAGAACATGCCATGACTGACATGTCAACTGCTCCTCCTTCATAATTTGTCAGTGGTTTGTCAAGACAACTGGTCCAAAATCGTCCAGATATTTTTTTACATTTTCTCCAAAAAGTCACTGACACATAGATAAAATATGGATGCTAGAAAATCTACATCAGTACTGTGCATGAGAGAGCTCGGTAAAAGGGCCCATGACGCACGAAAGTTAAGGAAAGGGCCTTGCCTTTCGTCTTGCGGTTATCAGTAGTGGTCTCTATGACCATGGACAGTGGGGTGAGTCCCTAGTCCACTGCAACCACATCTCGGTGCAAACCCATCTCGACTTTTATTATTATTTACATCTGATAATATTATTTTTAAATCAGGCGTGCAGTTGAGACAACTGATAGCTCCCTGTATTATGAGTGGACATACAGGTTTGATATTTAACAATTTGAGTTTGCGATTTGATTTGACCAGTGCGCTTGGTTCAACAATGTTTGAAATAGATTTAATGCTATCCTTTCTACTTATAATATTTGAAATCTGAAAGTTTGTGAGGATAGATGGATAGATGTTTGTTACTTTGTAGTTTTTTTTTTGTTTTACTATGGACACTTTTAACGTGCACATCTTGCTACATTGTTCTCACATATGTACCATCTCAACATTAATGATGTAACCAAGGTTTTGTAAAAATATTCTGATTTAAAAGAATGTCCATGAAGTTTCTTGACCATTCTGGGGCAATGGTAATGGGCAACTACAGTACTTTCACAGTTTTTATGTCTTGTGACTGTCACTGTAGCTACATTTAATTTCCATCTTTGTTTCGACAATTCAATAAAGTAAGTTTATCTACTTAGTATTCGCATGACTCAAAATGACACGATAGTATTATCGTGTCATTTTGAGTAACAAAGGTTGCCCTATTTCTTACAGAGACACCTTTATGAAATACACATTTTTACCCGACTGCGGCGAAGCCCAAAAGGAGGGTTATGTGTTTGCCCTGTATGTATGTATGTCCGTTTCTTTGTTACCTCGTAACTCCTCAACGAATGGAGGGATTTGGATAGTTTATATGTCGTTACATTCGCCTTGATGGCGCGAGTGTCACTAGTTACATTAAAATCAATATACAAAGAAAATTGCGGATTTGGGGAGCCAGATTGTGGAGGTCGATATTTTTTTTTCTTCTAATACCATCGAGTTGGGTATCAAAATGAAGGGTTTTTAAAGGCAATTGCAAAAATATATGCAACTTATATGTTTGAATGTAATTCGAAATGACAAATAGTATAAAAGTAAATAAAATTCTAATTTTGGCACGTTCTGCAGCCTGAACGGCTAGATGAATTTTAGCTTGAGAGTGGTGTCATTAGATTCGTATTTACTGTGAGAGTGACTCTGGGGTATAGAAAAATAATAAAAAACAAAATGGCGGATTTTTAGCGCCAAATTCAAATGTTTGGCACGCTCTGCAGCCTGAACGACTCAATAAAGGGGGTGCGTATCATTTGATATAATAACAAAAGTTCTAACGATCACATGACCTAATATTTAGTTGGTATAATATAAAAAATCTATAGTAACGTTTAATATAATTTTGAAACGTCAACTTTGTTTTGTATGTGTCGCAGCCAACTAGTTTAATTAGCCGTTCAATCAACTCTTAAATCTCGTCTAAACAGCTTTAAGTTCGGGACTTAGGGCACCCCGATGTTAGGTTAGTTAGGTTCCTTCAAACCCTGCAAGACAGAAATAGGAGCTCCGTACAGCGGGGCTCCGTCGATCACGCTTTTTAAGCGAATATAAAGTGGTTCGGGACTTGGGGCACCCTGATGTTAGGTTCCTTTAAACACTTTCGTGCTCCCCCCCGATCCCTTCTATTGTTGGTAAATCATTTGGGTTAAAGATGAAGTTATAACAGTATGAAGTTTCCTGATATTTACTTATTCATTACAGAATTTAGGCTGAAAATGAGTTAATTTGAAAATTATATCAAATGAAAATAGGTCAAATAAATGTTATATAATAAAAGGAGCATTAGACAAATTGAAAATTATATGAAATGAATGTTATACTAAATGTAATTAGAGCAAAAAAAAATTTATATGAAATATACCATTAGATGTCATGAAATTTGGTTACTTATTTGTTTTTATAGCATATGAAAATTATAACATATTTACGAATGTTATTTCAAGTGATAATGTACTATATTTTGTTATTATACCATAATATTACACACCCCAATAAAGGGCTCATCATGAGGATTTTAAAATGTTATAATATCTAAGTACCTAACTAAAAAGTGTAAAATAAAAAAATAATTTAAAAAATTAAAAAACCCGACTGCATAAAAAAACTAATTATTTTAAATAAATAAAAAACTGGAAAGAATAAAACAAGTTCAGGAGACAGGACATATTGACTGCAACAGTCGGGACCCATTAAATAATCTAGACTAAAATCATAACATCCAATATGGGTCCCGACTGTTGCAGTCAATATGTCCTGTCTCCTGAACTTGTTTTATTCTTTTCAGTTTTTTTTTAAATTTAATATAATTAGATTTTTTACGCAGTCGGGTTTTTTTTTATTTTTTTTATTATGTATCTTACCACAGTTAGCGTCACAGACGTAGCTATAATATATTTATATATGAATCTTAACAAAGCATATTACGACATATTTTCCATATAAATTTTCGAGTGACCATACACTCAGCTATATGTATAATATTTTATGACGTCTCCAAAATATGTCGACAAACATCTCTCTGTATATTTTGGCATCTGCGCTTGCAAGGACGACCGCAGACCGAGTGAGGGCAAAATATATATTGCTTCCGTGTGTGGTAGCTTGCTATACTATAAAATATATCTCGATATATTAATAAATAGCTACGTCTGTGACAGGTTTAATACATCCTTGACCTGATCCTATGGCAGCTTCCATATAACTCTTTGACCTCGGTTGATAGTTTGAAACTAGTTTTCACTGATATTCATTTTTGAACAGAAGTTAATACTAGTTGTAACAAAGGCAGATATTAAAAACTAGTTTTAACTAGAGAAACCGTATTGTACCTAAGAAAGGGTTTTAACTGTAACATGATTTGGGTTACCCCGTACTGTCCCAATTAAAATCAAGAATACATAATGTATAAGTATTTTGATATAGATTGCGCCTGTAGTGTATTAAATAATAGTAGTGAATCCAACTTGGTGAACCAGAACCAAAATCAAGTCAGGATGGTTGAAATGGTGACAAGACACAAGCATAACTTGCAACCTACAGATGCCCTTAGAAAGTTATTCCACAAAGGACCTTTCATACTGTTGGGGGGATCTATGAAAGAAACTTGCACATAGCAGGGGTTGTAGGGATGGAGTGATAAGAATGAAAAAGTAAGAAATGAGTATGTAAGTGGAGCTTTAAAAGTGGCACCAGTGACAGAAAAGGTAAAAGTAAATTATTTTCATACAGTTGAAATTTTCACCATTTTTTTATTTTTTTACAATTAAAAATAAAATATTCATCAAATGCCTGGGTGCCGGCAGTGCTTGCACATGCTTTTATAAAAAACCTAGAATAAAAATGAGTGATCCAGACAAGCTCAAAATTATAAACACCTCGGCTCAACGGTAAGACTTCAAAAAACGTAGGCTGCAAGAGAAAGCTCGAAAATTTAACCATAGGGTGTTTAGATTTTCTTTTCACCCTTTATACAGCAAAGTGGTGAATAATAGAAAATAATAAAATAAATTCAAGTTAACAAGTGAAAGGTCACAGTTAACCTATTTTCATAGAACATTTAGTACAGATTTAAGTTCATTATTGTTGTTGTATATATGTAATAAAGTAAGATTCGAATTTTAGCATTACATTACAAATAAGAGAGTCACCAGGAACAGTTGCCTGTAATGTGGCTAGCTATGATTCGCTTATGAGCGTTTTGTTACAATACAGCCTCACTGAACTCTACTGACGATCATTCGCCTGTGGTCGCGTGTGTCGCGACTTGGTTGTATGCAGGGCTGATAAAAATCAAGTTTTTTTTTTTAAATATACTAGTTGTTGCCCGTGACCTTCGTCCGCGTGACATTATTATAAAATATTACTTTCCTATTTAAATCGGATTTTGTTAACAATTTCAAGGGTATTTTTTTTTGCACGGAACCCTTATCCTTTTTCTGAAACAAAAGTAGCCAATATAATAATCGGTAGTCAGTTTCCCAAACTTTTTTTCTCTCAGACCACTTTTTTGGTAGACAAAATTTTCTGGTTTCGGTGGACCCCCCCCTGCATTAGTTTCAAGCCCGTGGACCAAAAAAGACAAGCAAGAAAGCAATACTATTTTCTCGCGCTATCTGTTAGGTAGAATGCATCAGGACCGATGTGCCAGAGTCGCCACACAGTGGGTGCCAGAAGACGGGCGTCGTCGCCGAGGGAGGCCTAGAAAACGCTGGCGTGACGACCTAGAGGCGTTTATGAGAGATTGGCCGGAGAGAGCCGCACGTAGGGAGGAGTGGAAGGCTATGGGGGAGGCCTTTGCCCAGCAGTGGGATAGGCTAAGTAAAAAATAAAAATAAAGGTTAAAAAAGGTTTGCACGTGGACCGTAGCTCCAAGATGTTTTTGAAAATTAGAATCTTAGTTTCGTAATGCTTTTTTTAGTCTCAATACGTCCATTTTCATCGAAATACAACCTGACAAAAATCACTGAAAAATTTGTATTTTTTTATATTTTTGAGTAGCTTACTCTGCCTATTTTACATCTATTTTACATTTTTGAGTAGCTTACTCTGCCTAAAGCCAAGCCAAAATTTTTTGTTCTTTAGTATCGAAACGCGATAAATTTTTGTGGACTTACAATTCAACCCAAATTTTTTTTTGACGCCAACGTATACCGTTGGGGGTCCACCTGGACCACTTTGAGAATCACTGGTTTAGATTCTTCAGATTAGCCGGAAAAGACGGACAAAAATTAAAAAATAGTCTTATATTGAGTTTACATTAGCCCTGGATAGAAAAAAACTGGAAGTCTTGGGGAGAGGTCTTTGCCTAGCAGTGGGATGACGCAGGCTAACAGTATCAGTATAATTATTAAGTTTACCACTTTATTTTCAATTGATAGAATTCTTATAGGTTTTCCTGTAATCTACAAGCAATGAACTATAATATTTTGTTTTTTTTTTCAAAATTTTGAGTCTCAGTAGTTTCGAAGATCAGGCCCCCCCCTGATCTTCGAAACTACTGAGACTCAAAATTTTGAACGAAAAATAACCATTCCCCGGAATGGTCAATTTTCGTCTTCTTTCATGAGTAAAATCAAAACTATTAATTTTACAATAATAACAAAAATATATTTGAGATCCTCATAACGAGCCCTTTCATTTGATTTATTGTGACACAGTAAGGTTTGCAAAATGCTTTTTTATTTCATAAGTTGTCCCCCTAATTAAAAATAGTAGATTGTATGACAAGGGAGCAAAATAGTATTTTTACGGCGAGGGCGCTATTTTGATTCCAGAGCGAAGCGAAGGATTCTAGAATAGAATCCCGAGCATAGCGAGGGATTCTAAAATAGAATCCTGAGCGTAGCGAGGGATTCAAAGTACATCGCCTGAGGGAAAAATATGTTTGCTCTCGAGTCATATACTCTAATTTTCATCTCGTTCTATGAGAAAATAAATAAGAGACACTTTTAAGTAATTAATGAATAAGATTAATTAAAAAAATGACATGAATGTAAAAAAAGTCAATTACAAATTTATATTTATATCTAATACACTGGCGAAATTTTCAAAATGTATTGTCACTGTGTGTGTTTTGTTTGAGATTGATATAGTTGTGGATTTATTTATACAGAATTACATTTTTATCACTTTCAAAATAAAGTGGGTATAATAGGTGAACGGAGTAGAAGCAAATGCCACACTTAGTTTTTTTTTTTTAATTCGAAATAAAAAATAAAAAAAAATCGTTTGAAGGTGAAATTCGATATTTTACATTTTTTGTTTTTTATATTTTCTCTTTCTTTGTTCTAAAATGAAAAGTTTACTTGAAATTTGTAGCGTTTTTTGATGATGGCTCAATTCTTTTCTAAACTGTGGTAAAAAGAAAAACAAAACTAAGTATGGCCCTAAGCTTCTACTCCATTCACCGAATATACCCATTTTTTTGGAAAGTGATAAAAAAGTCATCCAGTATTTTGAGTGTTTGTAATCTCAGTATCTGGCTGGTGCTCAGGAAAAGGTTCCTTTGATGTAGAAGAGCGCGGTGACAACGGTATGGGCGAACTATCTGCAACTCTTAATTTGATATTTTCTACAATGCGGGTGCTGACCCCCGCACCGTACAAACACTAATTTATACAATTTTTGTTCGATTTCAATGAACGATTCATGTTCCAAATTCAAATCTCATTACTGCCCGCTAAAAAGTCTAGTGGAGAAAAGAGCTACTTTGCTCCCGCTAAAAGGGGAACAAAACGACACTTTTCGAATAGAAGGGATGAAAATATATTTATTTACTTTGCACATCTGTGTTTGGGTCATAGGATTACACCATCCTACCAAATTTCACCTGATTTGGTCCAGTAGATTCTGAGCCAATTGGCTGTGACAGACGGACGGACAGACGCACGAGTGATCCTATAAAGGTTTCGTTTTTTATCATTTATTGTACCCCTAAAAAATAAAAATAAATGTTATAAGTACCTAGTTACCATATAATATCATGTATTTGTTGTATACTTTCTTAAGCATTTTTAGAGCTATTGTAAAATTACAAACAGAAATGTTCAATTCTATTTGTGTGTAAGTATAGATAAATTTGACCTAATTTTCTCCGAAATGGTATATTTGGGCTTTATTAGGGTCCTTTCCTCTTTCTCGTGTATATAAATGATCTACCCTATTTATTGAAAAACCAACCTCAAAATATGGTGTTGTTTGCTGATGACACTTCCCTAATTTTTAAAATAAATAGACAGGTCCATAATTGGTTCACAGCAAACAATTTAGTATTAAATGAAAAAAAAAAACTAAATGCATAAGATTTGCTTTACCCAATGTTAGAAGTAGTGATTGTGAATAAAACGGTTTTCCTGGGGATTACGCTTGATTCAAGGCTACAATGGGGTTCTCATTTAACATCCCTTGCGGCGCGGCTAAGTTCAGCAGCATAATATGCTATTAGAAAAATTCGTCAATTTACTGATGTAGATACCGCTAGACTGGTCTATTTTAGTTACTTTCATAGTATAATGTCTTATGGCATTTTGCTATGGGGACGGGCTGCAGATATTGAGTCTATATTTATTCTGCAAAAAAGAGTCATCAGAGCCATATACTGGGTGTAAAAGACCTCATCACGAAGCCGTCAACCAAACTTTTTTTTTGGGGGAAAAAAAAAAAACAAGAAAAATCATGTTTTGTGGTAGAACTCAATGTAACACACTCAAAAAATTGTGCTGATGGATGGATTGAATAGTAACGGGGTCGTGGAGGTGTTTAAAGTAAAAATCTTACAGTAAAAACTTGTATTTTAAAAAAAAACTTGTCAAAAAGTTGGAACTTTGACCGCCAATATCTCCGTAACTAGAAGGTTCCCTAGGAAGGTATAGTGTAGAACAAAAAAAATGATCGCAATGACGGGGAGAACAAGTGCCTTTCGGCTTCTTTTCTTTTACACCCTTTATAATCTTCGTAGGCGCGATTCTCTAAAGGAACTGTTTAAGGATATTGGCAGCATGACGGTACATTGTCAGTACACTACGAAAACATAATGTACGTCAGAAAAAATCTGCATCTTTTTGGTAAAAGGGGTGATAGACATAATTACAGTAAGTACTAGAAATAGGGACCAACTCGTTCAGCCAGGCTTCAGACTCGCTAAAGTAGACTCATCTTTCATGGGGTACTGTTTGAGATAAGTACTATAATAAAATTCCACAAAGTATTCTTGAACTGAATGAGACGAAATTTAAAACATGTATCAAACGCACATTATGTAAGCAAGCTTATTACAAGTTGGGCGATTATATCGCTGATAAAAATGCGTGGCTCAATGCTGGTCCTGCTCCACATGGACAGGGGCGCATAAATTGATAGCATTAAATAGAATTGTTGGAGCTGCTGAAGATTGTACAACTATCTTTGCATTGTATAGTATCAATCTCTAGTATTATATAATCGCATAGCCCATATTGTGTGAGTACTATGTACTAGAAAGCTATCACTCACTGAAATCCTACGTTTTTTTCTTGACTTGAATGTGCCCTGGCGGTTGAGAGTATGTCATGCTCACTCTAATGTCTCGCTGATGGTGGCGCGTGTGTCGGATCATTTGGTTCCCTTCAAAATGGTTGAGTTGAATGGTGCTGATCCATGCGTCATGTTCGTGAACGGGCGCTGTCAGTTGTGACTGGTCATCTCTTAGTTGCCATGGGTTATTTGAATGATTATTTTTGAATTGTATTTTTTGTTTTGACTATGGACACTTTTAACGTGCACATCTTGCTACATTGTTCTCACATAAATCATAATATACCATCTTAACATGAATGATGTACTTAACCAAGATTTTGTAACAACATTTTGATTTAAAAGAGTGTCCATGGAGTTTCTTGCCCGTTCTTCTCCATAGAGATCTACGCTAGGGAATGGGCAACTACAGTACTTTCACAGTTTTTATGTGTTGTGACTGGGACTGTAGCTACATTTAATTTTCATCTTTGTTTCGACAATTCAAAAGTGCCTGTAACTGGCCTACTTGAAATAAATGCTTTGATTTTGATTTTGATAGTGCCCACGCCCAGAAAACTTTTATGGCTTTTCAGCCTATGCGGCACATATATGTAGGTAGCTGTGTATTGGGTGGTTTAAGCTAACTTGTAGCTTCGTTTTCTCGATGGCTATCATGCTCCTGTGACGTTTTGGAGGCGCATTGCCCATCAGTTGATACAGCGTTCGTACTGGGATCGGTATACCAATAATAATTCGGCACGTCTCGATTAGAGCTGTATCTAATGTATGGGACCGTACTGACCACGCTAAGGGTGCTTACATAAAGGAGCAGGTTACCGGTACGGGCGAGTCGGTACCGATCGGTGCAGGTATTCATTTCTATGTTATCTTATGCGCTCGCTTATAAAGAAGCTGGTTTAAACTATATGCAAGTGAACCCTGCACCGATCGGTACCGGCTCGCCCGTACCGGAAACCTGCTTCTTTATGTAAGCACCCTAACGTTCTGGACAGGCATTTTCAGCAGCAGAGAAAGCTTGCAACAAAATGACTTCATTTCTTTAAACAAAAACCATAATTATTTTGTCACGGTTCTCCTCAGTCACTGATGTAATGCTTGAATCTGAACTGTTACATTACAGGCGAATGCTCCCGGTTAGGGATCGTCATTACGCGAATCTTGACTCATACGCTTTTTTTAAATTACAGTCGCGGTTGCGACGAGGAGACCTGGCAATAATGCTGCTACCTGTAATCCTAGCTCGAATACTAACGCCAAGGAAGTCAAAGATTATGATGTTTGACGAAAAAGAACTTCGATTAGGTTTACTAGTCCGTTCATAGTATGAAAGTTTTTTAATGGATTTACCAAATACTAATAATTGAATAGAGTTGGACTTTCTTCTATTAAGAGGGCCCTTCCCGGCGCGCCTTTCGTCAACGCGAGCATGGTCGAAAAGCTTGTTGTTTCATCCAGAGCCACAGCGGTGGTATTCTTTCAACTCCCCTGTCTTACCTTGCCCCGAACCCGTACTACTTGCCTCCCTCGCACCTCATACCGCCTAACGCGAGGACATGAACGAAAAATAGTGTTCGAAAATTTATAAAACTTGTTCCACGAAATACGTGTTTTTGAATTACTGTTACAAGTACGTGAAATGAATATTTGTTATTTAGAATCTCCACTACATTTGCAAGGCTTCTACCAGGATGCTTTCTTCACTTTTTGAGATATTTATGAGTACATTATGAACGGCCAAAGTTGAGGTAAAAGTTGTGCAAAACAGCAATTTTTGGAGGCTTATACTGAATTTGTTTCTACAAATTTTCATTTTTTGCTTTGATAGAAGCCTAGTTATAGCCCGCAAGATACCTATTAGTTCAAAAAATTCAAAGATATTGTTACGAGCTGGGTATGGGATAAATTAATTACTACCGATGAAACAACTGAATAACTTTAATAATCACAAAACACTTCAAACTCAATCACAAGTACACTACTGATCACTATTCGCTTAGATATCGCACTCACAAGTTCACTTTGATTCGTCCCGTACTGTAGCCAAAATGATACTGCCTCTCCCGCAAACAGGTCCGCTATTTATACGGTGACCAACCCTTCTAGAAACATCCACAACTTACTTGAATTTCTAGACAATTACAGTCGGTCATTGGCCTTTGTACAAAATAAAGAAGTAGGAACTTTATGCCCTCGGCGTACGGTCGAAATTACAATGACAATTCCTATACCTACATCTTCGAGACTCGTCATACGTACCTACCTACTACTATCTACCTACCTACTTTTGATTGTAGGTACGAGTACGACGTAACACTGCCCCCTCCTTAGACATGCTCGTCCCGAGCATCATTAGCCCCGTAGTATCGCGCCAATCGGTCTACGTGGACAATCTTAGGCGCACCTCGTGGACCCTTTTGTATTCGGTAGGTGACATCGTTGATCCTAGTCACGACTCGGTATGGTCCATCCCAGTTTGCTTGCAATTTCGGAGACTTCCCTTTGCTCCGTACTGGGTTATGCAACCACACCAGTGAACTCTCGCCGAAACCCCTATTATTTGCTTTCCGGTCATAACGGGTCTTCGTCTTCTCAGACATCTGTTGGCCGGATTGTCTGATGTGCTCATAAACATCATTCAACTTGTTACGCAAGTCATTTGCGTAATCCGTTACACTGCGTGGAGCATCAGGGGGAGTTCCAGTGATTAAATCTGCAGGCAACCGTAATTCCCTTCCAAAGTTCGCGAAGGCGGGCGTCACAGTCGTACTTTCGTGGACTGCGCTGCGGTAGGACAGAAGAAACGGCTGTATGTGCTTGTCCCAATCCCTTTGTCTGCTTTCCACGACTTTTGCCAGATATCTTTCCAACGTTTGGTTGAATCGTTCCACCATTCCATCAGATTGTGGGTGGTAAGAGGTGGTTCTGGTTTTGTGGGTACCCATTAATCGACAAGTCTCCTGAAATACTTGCGATTCGAAATTCTTTCCTTGATCGCTGTGTATTTCTAAGGGTACTCCAAAACGACAGAAGACTTCCTGAACCAATTTATCTGCGACAGTTGTAGCTTCTTGATTAGGAATGGTGAAGACTTCTGGCCACTTTGTGAAGTAATCCATGACCACCAAGAAGTACTTGTTCCCGCTCTCACTTTCTGGAAATGGTCCCGCAACGTCTAGTGCTATCCGTTCCCAAGGGGCTCCAACGTTGTACACTTTTAATGCACCTCTACTGCGTGTTTGGGGTCCTTTCACGGCCGCACAACTGGTACATTTGCGACACCAGTCCTCCACATCATCTCGACAGTGGATCCAGTAAAAGCGTTCTCGAATTTTTAGTAAAGTCCTTTTTACCCCCATATGTCCTCCCGAACATCCATCATGGTAGAGCCGTAAAACATCCGGTACCTTAGCTTTAGGGACAACCATTTGTAGATGACAGCTGTCCCCTCGAGCGTTTTCCCATTTACGGCACAAGACTCCATCCTGGATCACCAAGCTGTTCCATTGCGCCCAATAACTCTTCGTGATGGAACTCATCGCAGCCACATCACTCCACTTGGGTTTAGGAGCACCAGCTTTGATCCACTCGAAGATCGGTTTGATGTCCGAGTCATTTTGCTGAGCCTGCTGTAGGGTTTCCTTCCATTCATCGCTGAGATCCATTCTAAGCATCCTCACGGGCACTACTTCTTTAGTCTCTTGCCTGGCACAGTGCTTACAGTCTTCAGGACAAGGTCTTCTCGACAAGGCGTCTGCGTTACCGTGAGTTCTTCCACTGCGATGTTCAGTTACGAAGTCAAACTCTTGCAATAGCTCAATCCATCTCGCCACTTGCCCCTCTGGATTCTTGAACTGTAATAGCCACTTCAATGCAGCATGGTCAGTTCTTAATTGGAATTTACGTCCCAACAAATATTTACTGAAGTGCTGCAATGTCTTTACTACGGCGAGTAGCTCCCGTCTTGTAACGCAGTAATTTCTTTCTGGTTTGGATAAAGACTTGCTGAAGTAAGCTATCACAACCTCTTGGTTTCCTTTCCGTTGAGACAGCACGCCCCCAATTCCAGTATTACTTGCATCTGTGTCAACTATGAAGTCATTTTCTGTGTCAGGATATCCCAAAATAGGCGTATTGCACAGACGTTTCTTTAATTCCTGAAATGCAATGTCGCAGTTCTCGTCCCAACAGAATTGCCGCTTTTCCTCAGTGAGTTTGTGCAGAGGTTTTGCAATGTCGGCAAAATTCTTGACAAACCTTCGATAGTAGGAGCACAAACCCAGAAATGCTCTGACCTGTGTTTTGTCTTTCGGAACTGGCCAATCCTTGACGGCGACTACTTTTTCTGGGTCTGTTCAAACACCTTCCCCCGAAACTATGTGCCCTAAAAAGTTCACTTGTTGTCTGAAAAACGAGCACTTTTTCGGACTTAACTTGAGATTTGCTGTTTGGATTTTCGACAGCACTTGGTTGAGGTTTTTAAGGTGATCTTCAAATGTACGGCCCACGATGATTATGTCGTCTAGATAGACAAGACATGCGTCTCCAATCAATCCGGCGAGTACTTGCTCCATCAGCCTTTCAAACGTCGCAGGAGCATTGCACAATCCGAATGGCATAACTTTAAACTGCCACAATCCCTTCCCTGTTGAGAATGCAGTTTTTTCCTTATCCTTGGGGTCTATTTCTACTTGCCAGTAGCCACTTTTCAGGTCAAGTGTGGTAAACCACTTCATACCAGTCAGCGTATCCAGTGTGTCATCGATCCTAGGCAGCGGATAGCTGTCCTTTTTCGTGACATCGTTCAGTCGTCGATAGTCCACACAGAAGCGCATACTGCCGTCCTTTTTCTTTACCAGGACCACAGGAGAACACCATGGACTCGATGAAGGCTCTATAACACCGTCCTTCACCATTCCCTTCATCATGGTTTCCACCTCTTTTTCACGTGCAACTGGCAGTCTTCTTGGTCGCTGACGGATTGGTAACTCGTTACCCGTATTAATCTTATGCTGAACTAGTCCAGTTCTCCCTATGTCAGCATCATTTGAAGAGAAAATGTCGGCGTACTGAAGTAACATCTTCTTAGCCTTGTCCATTTCTTCTTTAGATAAATCGCAGTTTTCCAAAAGTGTTGACACGTCAAACTTTGTACTACGAATTTTATTTCCGGTAGGCAGATTTTGCAATTGGCGCATCCAAGCTACTTCCTCGCAAGTGCCGATTAAGGTGCCCTTCTTAATCACTTGCTCCTTGTCACTGGGATTCAGTATGCGTACTGCTGAGACGTTGTTGGCCTTGACCAGAGTCCGTGCCATCTTCCATGGAAAGTCATTGTTCACCCTTTCTATCAGAACACTTCGATCTTTTTGTCCAGAATTCCGTGGTAAACTAATTGGCACAATCGTTTCTGATCTGCGAGGAAGAACAATCTCCTTCAAGCAGTACACTTTCCCTGATGGTGCACCTTCCATGAAGACTTCCTCTGAACCACATTTCAATACTCCTTGATCAACGTGGATCTCACAACGATATTTCCGCATAAAATCCAAGCCCAAGATGCAATCGTCCACTATGTCGGCCACGATGACATTGTGCTTGTAAAATCTGTCACCCAATTTTAACTCCACCTCCTTCTTGCCTCGGACGGTTATGTGCTGACCGGTCGCTGTTAGCAATCGTATACGGTCGTGGTTATCGAAATAGTCCCCAAGAAACCGACTTGCTAGGTGAGAGTTAACGACCGTGTAAGAAGCTCCAGTATCCAACGTCAGTTTGCATGGTGTTCCGTTGACTTCGCCTCTGATGGTCAGGCTGTTCCCGTCATGTGCTTGCGAGATCAAGATTCTCGGGGCTCTTTCAATACCAGCCAGCACCCGCCCCCCAGTCCTGGCATTTACTCGTTTCCCTGCTGTGGCTGGGCAGTCACTTCAGCCACCCTTCCTTGCCGATCTTCTCGCGGGGTGTTGCGCTTTGGACAGCTTGATCGAAGGTGACCCCTTTCTCCACAAGTGTAGCACCTAGGACTGTACCCTTGCGGGCGCTCGCGTACAGGTGATGCTACAACCTCCCTAACTCGGTGCGTTCGGTGGTCTTGCCTCACTGCCTCTACTTCTAAAGCATGGGCTAAGGCGTCCTTCAATGTTTCATGATGCCCAAGTCTCACAGCGGCTCTAACTTCTAAGTCACGTATTCCATCAACGAACGCTTGTACCAGAATCCCATCGATCAGTGCAGGGGCAGACTGGTATGCTTTCCGAACCAGCTTTTCAACTTCCAGGGCCCACTGCTGTAGGGTCTCGGCACTACGCTGGACACGATCCTTCAACTTAGCACGAAATACGTGCTCCAGGTGCGCGTCGCCGTATCTGGACTCTAACGCCTCCAGCAGCTGTTCATAGGTCACATCCTTGCCAAGCGCTTCAAGAATGTTGAGGGCCTGGTCTCGGAGGCCCAAAGTGAGCGCGGTCATGGCTTGAGATTTTGTCCATCCATTCGCCTTCATAACGGCCTCAAATTGAATTTTATACGCCGACCACGAAGATGTTCCATCGAATGGAGGCACCTTAAAGCCCCGCGCTGAAGGTGCAGGAACTACT
Organism: Xestia xanthographa; assembly: GCA_905147715.2. Lineage (NCBI taxonomy): Eukaryota > Metazoa > Arthropoda > Insecta > Lepidoptera > Noctuidae > Xestia > Xestia xanthographa. Next base: position 14,537,050 of record LR990655.1, on the reverse strand, counting down.
GAAGCCACAGTCACATCTCCAGTCTTCAGTTCTCCCAAAGCCTTCTTCATCCCAGTGATCTGCACTTCGGCCTCTGAGATGCGATTCTCGTGCTGGTGAACCTGATCCTTCATTACCTTCAGCTCTTTGCCGAAAGTTGAATGAAGATCCTTTATGAGGATCATCTGTTCTTCTTGACGACGAGCCTGCTCCTCCTTATCTCGTTGCAACTGCTCTTCCAACCGGCGAGCCTGCTCCTCTTGACGGCAAGCCTGCTCCTCCTTATCTCGTTGCAACTGCTCTTCCAGCCGGCGAGCCTGCTCCTCTTGACGGCGAGCCTGCTCCTCTTGACGGCGAGCCTGCTCCTCTTGACGGCGAGCCTGCTCCTCTTGACGGCGAGCCTGCTCCTCTTGACGGCGAGCCTGCTCCTCCTTATCTCGTTGTAACTGCTCTTGTAACTGGCGAGCCTGATCCTCTTGACGGCGAGCCTGCTCCTGCAGCAGCGCCATTAAAGCTGACAAGTCTGGCGCTACTGATGCTGGAGAAACTCCAGATGGACCAGCGACTGGCACTGACGTAGGTTGAACACCACCCGGTGTCTGTGTCGGAGAATCTCCAAACCGCCTTTGGTCCATGTCCTGCTGTCGCTGACTCCTGGTACGGATACCTTCCGTGTTGTCCTTAGGTAGAACTGGCATAATTTATCCCTCACTTCTGACACCAAATTGTTACGAGCTGGGTATGGGATAAATTAATTACTACCGATGAAACAACTGAATAACTTTAATAATCACAAAACACTTCAAACTCAATCACAAGTACACTACTGATCACTATTCGCTTAGATATCGCACTCACAAGTTCACTTTGATTCGTCCCGTACTGTAGCCAAAATGATACTGCCTCTCCCGCAAACAGGTCCGCTATTTATACGGTGACCAACCCTTCTAGAAACATCCACAACTTACTTGAATTTCTAGACAATTACAGTCGGTCATTGGCCTTTGTACAAAATAAAGAAGTAGGAACTTTATGCCCTCGGCGTACGGTCGAAATTACAATGACAATTCCTATACCTACATCTTCGAGACTCGTCATACGTACCTACCTACTACTATCTACCTACCTACTTTTGATTGTAGGTACGAGTACGACGTAACAATATATTTCTAACAACGGCATAATTACGCACGAGCGTTTGTCAATAATCTCGCGAAAAGTATGGCGGGTTGGCCGCTCATATGGCACGAAGTATTTTGAATTTGGTATGAAACTAAACAGACCAGATTAGGAATACGACCATCCGTTCCATCCGGTTCCATCACAAAGACAACTGATGTCACTTGGAAAGCTGTCACGCTAAAATGGAACTGGACTGAACACATATCTGACACACGACTAAAGGGCTAAACCAACCATCCAAGCAAGCGATATCTCAGCTAGCTCAGACACTGGTTTCGGGATGAGGTAGACTCCTTCATTAAAAGAACTGGCCCTTATTAGCTTTAAATAGAGACATGTGGAAAGCGGGAACTACAAAAGTGACTCAGGTAGGACTTTGAAATTAAGATTACCCTAGTCCCTATGCAATAAATGTTTGGTTCAAAGAGGTTTACTAGCCCGCTCACAATGTACCTATGATTGGTCAAAGGACCCTAGTCGGTTCACGGTGTTGGTTCATAATTTCATATAATATCGTCAGGGTTATATAAAAACCCTTTGCAGAAATCTTCGTCAAACGAGAATCGCTTAGCCGTATATAAGATTCTTGGTATACGAACAAAGAAATTCAGAACTCTTCGATAAAGCCCTTGCATCTATCTTTCTGACAGGTCAGTCATACTTTGGTAAGATAAAGTTGCCACGAAACAAGGATGTCCTTTGATGTTTTGTCTTTATGATCCATTTAATAGCAGTAACAATAGTGTTGAACTTGTGAAGGTAAGATTTCACTTTTGGAAACTTGAGCCCATTTTAATGCATTGCATGCGTTCATTCTGATGCAAAAATATTCAATAGTATTTTATCAGCCGCCTAGCCTATTCCCAATCAGGTTAGGGTCAACTTTCAGACCAACCAGATGTAGCTGAATATGAGTATTTTACATAAAGCGACTGCCACCTGACCTCCACAGCACAATTACTAGGCAACACTGGCGTTCTAAAGTAGTCAGACTTACGAGGCTCTGGCTACTCTCAACAATGTTATGATAATAAAATAAAGTTGCTTGTAGACCACGTGCTTATAGGGCATTTCTCACACAATTATTTCTTGATAATATGAAACAAATCGAAATGGAGCGATAAGCTACTCGATCAACCTTATGAATTTATTAAATAACATTAATTAACGCTGTACGTATGTTAATGTTATTTAATAACCCTCCTTTTGGGTTTCGCCGCTGTCGGCTAGAAAGGGTTTGATTGTGTTCTTTTTTGTTACAGCTGATTCATTTTCTTGAGTAAGCTGCAACGTAACATCGCCACGGAGCGTAAGAACTCGGCGCTGACCGGCGCCAAACACTTCAATGAACCATATATGCCAGTACTGGCTATTGAAGATGCAAGGTAACATCATTTTTTCTCTTGCCTTTCTTCATCTTAATTCATTTCTTTTAGACTGAAATTGACCGAGTGCACTGGTGTTTGCAAGGGAAATATGAATGCTCACCTTCATTCCAGTCATCTCACTTAATAACTGAATAATGTCAAGTTGTTGTAAAGAAGCCCAGATGCTTAAACCATTCATTGTTCATCATAGCTTGTCGATTGAACTACATAAATCCGACTATCTCAAAAACAGTTTTTTGTTAAATGTGACTGTATTTCGTCAAACAGTGGTGGTTTCCTATAAAAATTAACGACCTTTGACCCTTGTGTGAAATGCCGAAAGCAATCTGATGAATGCTTCTGAATGTAGTCATATCACCAAAAGTCGTTTTAGGGTAGCCTAGGTAATTTCGTGTTCTACCGCAACTGAGAATATATTTTAATTGATCCAACTTCTTGTCTTTTTAAAAACCGTTAAAGTTGGTCGCAGTAACTGAGCCACCTCAACCTAATGGGTTAGGTTTAGTGAGAACTGTGACCAATCAAGCTCGAGCCGAAGTGAGTGTTGGCGACGCCAGCGACATCAGCTACGCCGAAGCTGTTAACAGTTACTGGGTTAGGGCAAGTCACAAAAAGACGGTCAGTGACTCCAGGGAGTATATTATTTTGAATTTAGTGGTGGTAATTAAGAATTAAATAATCACCAGTCATTGAAGTTTCTTTATCGGCATTTCATATAACACCGAGCGTTTGTAAGCGAACAACGCCGTGTGTATAATGCCGAGGTACGACATCGCGTTTATCGCCTACTCGAAAACCTTTCTTTCCAAATAAATTCGACTCCACAGAGTTTCAATTCGTTTTCTGCTTTATTGCTAAAATTATGAGTCAGAAAGTTAGACACCCGATTGATTTCGTCTGTCTTGCCAATTTTGGCCCAAAAACATACGATATACCTTATACTTTAGCCTTCTAATGAGAACAAATCTGATAGAAAAGCCAACGACCAAGATTAACCACCGAAAAGAAGGTACCATTCGTTATGGAAGTTAGCTGCTTAATCTCAGCATCTCGGCCACAAGTCTTCCCTTGCTGAAGATAGTAAACCACTAAGTTCTTCTAATCTAACATACAGATTGTTCCGCTGCTTCTTCCTAGTTAAAACACTGGGGAGTGGCGAAGAGCTGGCGCTTTGGGGAGACAGTCTCTTGTAAATTTTGACGTCCAAAAAGTGCTGATTATTCTGATAGGCCTGCCACAAGAGTGAGGACAACGGCCGGTTCTTCACTGCCCGCATCTAGATGTATACTTTCAATTTCTTTTTGTTTGATCAGATAATTAAAAATAGGCTTGTAGTGAGCAGTGCCAAAATGTTGCTATCTAGTCGCTTCTAATTTTTCTTCACAGTTCATTTCTTGATCTATAGCAGTGTATTTTATTGCATTTTTACTATATTGACACGATGTAACAGAAGTTTCATTGTGTGTACAGTCATGTATTTCATATCCCCGTCATAGCGGGAGCAGTCTTTTGTCAAGTGTCAGACTTGTAACTGACTAAAACCATGTTACCGGCGCGCGTGGAACACGAACGCGCCGTCGACACGGCCTGTCGTCATAAGACGGACGGACGGCGAGCTAGCCCATTACTCACCGTCCATAGGCCCGCGCCTACGGTAGCCGGGGGCCACCACGTGGCCCGTGGCCCCCAACGCCCGGTGCGTCTCCCGCGGTCTTTTAACAATCTGGCCATTGAATGAAATATTAATCATTTTTTATTTAGTGGTCAGTCTGTCCTGGCTGACAGCCAAATCTTCAAATGATTGAAGATCTTTGACAGTCGTTACAGGTAGTCAGGGGCCCGTATATTGTATTGATTCTCTATGGTCAGCGGCCCCGAAAGGGACAACCAGTCTTACCAATGGGTAGTCGCTCCATGTAAAATACTGGTAATCAGCTGCATTCGGTAAGACTGGAAGCCGACTATACTGGTAATCAGCTGCATTCGGTAAGACTGGAAGCCGACTCGACACAGCCTTTGTTATCATCTGATGATGATAACAAGATGTTCTGCATTATTGTCATTGAACAACGCAATATTATTATAATGCTAGTCCCTAGTTCAGAAAACTAACGAGTTAAGTATGTGTTATGGCTGTGACTGTATAAAATAGACACTGGAATATTATTCTGTAGTTGCTGAATATGTAGAATAGTGCAACAATATCAAATTACTGATGCTGCGTAGCTAGGTATGTGGGAACAGAATTAGCGAAAAAAATACATTGTATGACACCGGAATTAAATAGCAAAAGGTTGTGAAGAATTTGCATTTATTGATCAGCGTTATTCCTGGAACAAGATCACCCGATATTGGAGCCGAGGGAGGGCAGTATTCCGGGGCTGCAGGACTGCTCAAAAGAGATACCGTGGCCTCGGAACACAAAGGGCGAAGAAGGAACATGAATGGGTTTTGGTCAGCAAAAAAGGGCAGTATTGTTCTTTTGCTCGCTCGACGCAATTCCGGGTCAGGGATTTCCGGGCACCGGGTCACCCTCCTTTTTCGTCAGAGATCCGCCCAACCCACCACTACGAGCGGTGCAAGTCCCGAAGGCCAGGGCTCAGGAGACACATCAGTTTTGCATTAACTTTACAAAAAGTTGGAATTAAATTACATGACTTTGAAAATCAGAAAGTTCATAAAAGTATGGCAGTGATGGCACAGTTAAAAGATACTGTTTTTAATTTTAAGTAATTTCAATGTTATGAGTTTCTTTTGAGTATATGTAGTCAGATTAGATATACTATAAGTGTAGCATAATTTGCATGTGAAAATTTAAGCTATGGAATCGGCACGGTTCTCATGGCGACGCTACGTCGGCGATAGGCGATGAGACAGACGGTCTCCATGACGACACCGGAGACTTCACACGCGGAGTAGGTTCGGGTACGATCAATCCCGGGCGAAGGAAGCGTGCCTCCACCCCGCCGCCACCGCCGCCGCCGTCGCCACTGCGCGTCGCGCGTCGCCTTCGTTGTGCTGCGGTCAACGCGCACTCTTCTCACTCACAGCAGTCTACTATTAACTTCTTCTTGAATAGGAAGAGTATAGGTGTCATATCTTACATAAGTATCTAGGTACATTGGGTACTTACCTATATGGGTGGTCATTCGAAAAAAACCCAACCTATCTATTGTTGCAACAAAAATCAGGTCATCCTTAATTGCAATTGTTTAATGAATTTAAAAGTGTCTTTGGGAAAATAATACCTACACGGGTGCGGTTTCCAAAATCGTCATACATCTCAGCTTTTGAAGGCTGGTTCGCTATTCTGGCTTTGTCTCTAGCACTAGTTTGTTCAGATTTATTCTCAGACCTTGCGAATTTTACTCGTTGCTATTAAGATTTTATCGTCACGCTAGATTTTTTGAAGTTTTAAATGTTGTAAGTAAGTAACTTTATTTCATCGCTATGAATGACTCTGTTAAATGCAGTAGACACAAAAAAGAAATATTAGGCTTGAGCTCCTTCACGATAACATCGCTTATTCTTCGTAACTTGTCGACGTAACTTACACAATAAACGTAACGCAACATGTAGGTACCTACTGGCAACGCTTGGTCGTATTTTCCTGATCTTGGCATTGGTCCTGCTTTGTTTGTAACATGTTTAAAATACAAATTGAAGATGAATGAAAAAGAAGAGGAAACTTTCTCTTGCGTAATATTATTTTGTTACAGTAAAAGCTCGAACTAACTCGAATACTTTCAGATTATTCAGTAGGTACAGTAAGATTTCGCAGTAGCAGATTAATTATTCTTATCTTGTTGGGCATCATAATTATATTAAGAACTTTTTGTTTTACGCCCTCCCTACTAGGGATAGAGACCGTGCAATCCCGCTTATGAGTTCAGTCGCTCAAAAGGTTATTCGGTTACCTACCCTTACCCGTGTAACATCTTGTATGCTTCCGAATTCCGATCACCATTAAACGGAAACCCAATTATAACGATACCACTTTGCTAATCATTGAAAATTTGAAGGGTTACCCTTGTCGTTCTGGTTACAGATTGGACGGCTAACGCATTGAAACTTTTACTATGCTGTTCGTGGTAGGATTGTTAAAGGGTTAACCCTTGTAGTTCTGATTACAGATTGAACTGCCAACCCATTGAAACTTATACTATACCGTTCGTGGTAGGATTGTTAAAGGGTTACCCTTGTCGTTCTGGTTACAGATTGAACGACTAACCCATTGAAACTTTTACTATGCCGTTCGTGGTAGGATTGTTAAAGGGTTACCTTTGTCGTTCTGGTTATAGATCGAACGGCTAACCCATTGAAACTTTTACTATGCCGTTCGTGGAAGGGTTTTTTTTTGTTTGATTGTTAAAGGGTTACTCTTGTCGTTCTGGTTACAGATTGAACGGCTAATCCATTGAAACTTTTACTATGACGTTCGTGGTAGAATTTTTAAAGGGTTACCCTTGTCGTTCTGGTTAGAGATTGAACGGCTAACCCATTGAAACTTTTACTACGCCGTTCGTGGTAGGATTGTTAAAGGGTTACTCTTGTCGCTCTGGTTGCAGATTAGACGGCTAACCCATTCAAACTTTGTTTTGTGAAGGGGTTTACTTGTTCGTGGGATAAGGGTTAGGTAGGTACTACGTATAAATAATTACTAACCCGTTCATAATTTTTGGTTTGAAAGGGTAATCAGTTTAAATGAAAGGTTAAGTCGTTCATATTGTAACTTGGCCGGCGGAGCATGCGTAGTTCATACAAACGTAATACCAAAATAATTTGTAAATCAAACATATTCTTAAGGTAGTGTGTATTTATTTCGATTGGCAATAATATAAAGAGGTATGAGGAATTTAAAATTTCTATAGAAAACTTATTTTTTTCATAACTCTTGTTTAAATCAGTATCCATTCAAAATAATATATTTGGGTACCTAGATATTCTGTATTCCAATCGGAATAAAGACACACACTCCTTATGAATATGTTTGATTTGCAAATTATTTTGTTATTACGTTTGTATGAACTACGCATCCATCGCCGGCCTCATTAGAATAACATTCAGTAAAGCATTGGAACACTACTGCCCCTTATAATTAAGAGACGAACCTTGGTTCCATGTCGTCGCTGAAGTGATTGTTAAAGCTATCCTATACCTCAGTGCGCTTACAAATAAACAAACAAATAAGTGTGCTTTTCATAATATTTAAAACTAGCGGACCTCAAGCGGTTTCACTCGCGTAGTTCCCGTGGGAGTACGGGAACGGGTATATAGCCTATGTTAATGTAGCTATCCATTGCTGAAAGAATTTTTAAAATCGGTCGAGTAGCTTTAGAGTTAAATCGTAATAAACACACAAACAAAAAAATCTTTCCTCTTTATAATATTAGCATAGATGTACTGACGAAACTTAAAACTTCAAAGGTGATTTCTAACTCTGAACTCTATATTTTGGACCATCTAACTAGAACTAAGACCTTTGGTAAACGTTATGGCCCTAAAATGGTCGGACCTGTTTTCTTCGTCATCAGACACCTTGGTCTTGCTCATCACGTAAACAGCTTCACTGTAAAATAAAAATACCGACTTTCAAAACAAGTGCTCTGCTACAATTCACTGAAAGCGCTTTTATGTTTTTAAGGATAATATTCCTCTCTTCACCAGGAGTACCTACATACAGGCATTGATTAAGCCGCTTTCCTACGAATTTTTGGTGAGCGTTTAATATTAGATCCAAACTCAAAGTAATGAAAATAATCGTACTTACCTAGTTTTGGATACTATAGGTAATATTTCAGTGCTGAGGCTCGTGACCTTGACCCCAGAGCATAGGCCTAACCTGCCCCAAAAGCGTTCAGTTAAAAGTTGGCGGTCGATAAATAAGATGGGGTTCGCGCAAGCGCCAACATTCCCGCTCACCCAATCGATCTGCCCGCCCACGTGACGCAACGCATTTGCAGGGATTCTTTGCGGACACCTTAGTCTTTATACTACACTTGAAGCCTGTGACGGCCCAAGTGCCCTAACCCTAACCTATGAACGAAAAGGAAACCATTAAAACTGGAAAATGTAAACACAAATAAAAGTCATTTCTCTCTATGTAATGCGTTTAAAAGAAGTTAGGTACTCTACTACTAGATTGACTTTATACTTTATAATCTATTTCCACCAATTTTAAACATAGTCAAGTCCTTACTTGATCCAGTATAAACGGAAGGTAATGGTGATAAAAACGTCACCCACATTTTTATTATTACACAATATTATGAAAATTTGTACTGCCCAAGGTGGAATAAAAGGTTACGCACTAGACAGCAGAGTATTACTTGGTCGCTTTCCTATAAAGGCTACCGTGCTGCCGCCAACGAATTGGCTCCCTATGTCAGTGCCCAGGTTATTAGAGCTACAGAAAATGCTTCTAATGTAAATAATCGATTTTGGGTCTGGTTAAAAATAGAAAATCTTTTTTTAATCTTAAAAATTATTATATCATCATCATCATGATGATATTATAATAAATTTTAAGATTAAAAAGATTTTTTATTTTTATTTATTTATAAAATTTATTATAATATAAATGACTAAATAAGTAGGTAAACGCTCGCTGGACCGCATTGGATTTATGTCGCCAGAGACAGAGGCAAATGGAAATCCTTGGAGAAGGCCTTCACCCATGAATATAAAAAAAAAATTACTTGAATATCCAAAAAAATAATTATAATTTACCTAAGTATATTTCGATATAATTATTTTATTATTTCAATTTTTGTATTTGATACATATATCTGATGTGAAGTATGAAATTTGAATTCAATATTGTAAGATTATTTTGTAAATGCATGGATTATAAGGCTTTTTATTTATTTATTTATAAGTAGGTAAACCATTATTATTAAGGTTCGATTTATATGATGTATGTGCCGAGGACGAGACTACAGTCCACCCGGTCCCCAACCAATATATTACGCCATTTATATTCTCATTAGTTGTTTCATTTGATGAGATTATCTTCGCTCCCTCGAGGTTGAAGCTCATCATTTCTTGTAAACATGATATTGGTTGAGTTTCATTTAAAGTTAACAGACTGTAAATATATCTGATGAGGAAAGTTGCGTGTCTCTAGATCAAACTCAATACAAAAATACTCACTAAAATTATAACTTTTACCAAAAAACGCTCATAATAAGACAGCATTTTTGCTGCCTTTTCTATTATTAAGTTCCAATAAATATAAACAAAAATTGCAGTACCTACTTATTTAATTTTTATAAATATTTTTTCTTTAATACATTTAGAGAAGATCTGACATGCATGCATGCCTGACCTACAGGATATTGTGTTGTTTACAACCTTTTGTTACCCTTTGTGATGCCTTTTCTGACGCATCTAGAGTAAACACTTCCATGTTATCATTACAGTGTTGTAGCTATACCAACCATGATAAATCATGTTTGTCTCTGCATCACCCACAGACTGTCTGGTAAAAAATGCCTAAGGCTTTAAGTCTGTCACTGTACAATTGTTTGCTGGAATTGTTTGTTTGCTTGAAAACTGGTTTCATAAAAGATCATCAAGATCTCCAAAATGCACTAAACATTCTCACAGAAAAGTTTTATTGTTGCACAAATTAATATTAAAATATACCTGAGACTCAGACCAACTCCTCAGACTTAACAATCAAAAATATGTAAGTGATATTTTAATTAATGTTTGATTTTTCAATCCTGTTTTAACTATGTCACAGTTATGGCTGAAATCAATGTTATTAAATAAAAAGATAATGTAAAAACTATTAAGGGTAACATTTTGAGAGAAATTATATGCCTTTTTAAGACTTAATCAACATGAGCCAATCTGCGTTTATGGGTGGTTGTAGTTGTTAGAAATAAAAAATAAAAGGTGAAAAACTAAAAATCATGAAATAAATTAAGAAGGAAAAATTTTACAAAAATGATTAGTTAACTCATAACTAGATTAGTTGTTAGAAATAAAAAAGAAAAGGTGAAAAACTGAAAATCATTAAATAAATTAAGAAGGAAAAATGTTACATAAATTATTAGTTAAATCATAACTAGATATATTCAACCGGTGAAATAAAATTGTAAACAACAAGGAGATTGGAAATAGTAGCTGCAATACCTGTCTTGGAATCCCAACGATAAATAGTAATTATGTTGGAATCCCAAAACTAAATTAGTAACATCGCGAACAACACTAGCGTGTCCGTTTTGGTCGCCACATTTAATTCGGGTCTCTTTCACTTCCTCCTAAGCCGGGTCCGCGTTAGGATGGACACCACACCGGATCGCCTCGTGCGCCGACTTTACATATTGATGGTGAATTTGTTTGATTGATTTGGTGAGAATACATCGCCTTACAAGAACTGGCTGTTTCCTTTTCACATCCACTCTATAACACTCCACATGGTCCTTCGAGCCGGATCCGCGATAGGACACCACACCGGATCGCCTCGTGCTCCGACCTTACATATTGATGGGTGAATTTGTTTGATTGATTGGGTGAGAATACATCTTACAATGCTAGCTGTTTCCATTTCACATCCACTCTACAAAACTTCAAAACCTGTACCTGATTAATTACCATTTTCAAGTATCCCTTGCATTTTCTTGGTACCTACATTAATTGGTCTACATTGTCAAAATGGGGAATTTGGGGTAAATTAAACCCTAAAAGATTATACAAGGGCCTTAATTGGTAATTGATTTCTTAATTCGTTCTAATCAGTGGCAGTGTTCAAATTGTATTACATTTTGAATATTGTGATGTTATTTAGCTAAAATGGCAATTTGTAAAGCTCGTGGCTAAATCATAACAGCCGCTCAGGTTCATCTTTAGGTTAAACCGAGCTTGCCTAGGTTGGTCTGTGGATGGGTGACCACCCATTACATACCGAGTTTCTTCCGTGCCTCGGAAAGCACGTTAAGCAGTTGGTCCCGGCTGTCAATTGAAGATCTTTGGCAGTTGTTACAGGTAGTCAGTGGCCCAAAAAGTCTGACAACCAGTCTTACCAAGGGGAATACCCAGTACTAACTGGGTTGTGGATGCCAGATAGGCAGTCGCTCCATGTAAAATACAGGTATTCAGCTGCATCCGGTTAGACTGGAAGCCGACCCCAACATAGTTGGGAAAAGGCTAGGCAGATGATGGCAATTTGAAAATAGGAAAATCCCACCTCTACCCGAATTGCGAATTAATCAACTCTTATTTCTCATTCTCACGTGAATCATTTCAGTCGGTCAATGTCAACAGTAAGTAGACGTCCTGGTATTTGGTACACAATGTTTGATTGGATGTGCAGGATTCCGACTGTGCCTCGATTACAGATTTTAGATATTAATTGCATGAATGCGTCAGATTAACGCAAACACATGTGTAAATAAATAGCCCTCTAGTCAACACGAAGATACCGGTGAAGCGGAATTAGAATGAAGTGCGCGGCGCGACTCGCGGCGGCCGTGTGCCACGTCATTGCCGTGACCCACTGACATAGATCCGCGGGGCCGCCTGCACCGATATCTGCACGCGCCGCGCTCTTCCTCTACTGCCCCTTTACTCTTTTACCTATAATTTGTATTTCAATGAATTTGAATCATATAATATATTCATTGTTACTGCGAAAATGGATGATTTAAGATTTGTTAAGTGGCAAACATACGCTTTAATTAATATCCTCCATATTTATTATCTAGCTAAGTGTCACGGTTTAATACTTTTATAGACATTTTATCTGACTTAAGGTTACGAAAGAGACTTATTTTTGAGACTACTAATAAAGTGTAGTACTAACAGATCTATTTAACATTTAAATTTAACAATAAGTGTCCTCTAAGCTTGTAAAAAAATTTAACTAGGTAGTTTAGTTACCAGTTTTAGTTTACCTATCGTAAATTGAAATAAAAATCTTGCGATTGAGTTATGCAATGGATGACCTTGTTATCTAAATTGTGCACTTGACACAAATACTGTTCCATTTCACTTTCATGTAGGTACGAGTGGCTACGTCACGGCTTACAGCGTATCGCTGTATGTCGCGCGATATACCCATTTATTTGATGTTGAACTTCATAAAATAGTAAAAAGTCCAAATTAAATTGACAGCCTCGCCAAAAAAGGTACTTAACAAAGAAATAAAAATAAATTGAAAAATGTGTTTATTTACTTGGAATACTTACTTCAAGGACTCACTCCCCTTAAATTATATTCGAAACGACGGGTAACCCTTTAATCACGTGGGTAATCGTTACTAAACATCTAATAAAAAAAAAATGAAAAAGTTGGTAAATCACTAAATAATTCGTTTTAAAATGTTCATCTTAATAATAATATGATACAAGAGCAGATATATCATAAAATTCATAATACAACAATAAACTATGTACCACTTTGCCCCATAATGCCACTTAAAAGTTATTAAAACATTTGCTATACCTTGACTTTGATTGTTTATTAGATTCGGTCGTGTTTCGCAACAAATAGATGGCTAATGAAATAGCAAACAATTTTTTGTTATGTATTTATATTATACGTCGTACTAATTCGTACATACTCGGCTTTATTCGGCCAGTTCAACCTAGTCGTGTCGGTGAGCGAGATCGCAGGAGACTTCGCCTAGTTAGGAGTGACGTTGGTGTGACTATAATAGCGATACTGTTCAGTCCGTCAGTCTACCTTCTCACGCTCTTGCTCTTAGCCATCGCTGTCGTCGTCACCGTCGACGTTCTGCGTCGTGTCGCGCCGCGCCGCCCGTCGTGTTGATAATTTGTAAAGCGGCGAACGAAAAGGATGTGTGTATATCTACGTCTCGCCTTTCAGTTGACTTTCATCGTCGTTTTGTAGCGAACGTTTCGCACGGATATCGATACGAAATTGCACTATCACTACGTAATAAAGTTATTGCATGCTAGAGACGGCAAATATTAAAATTTAAGAGACGTAATACGAACTTCAGCAGATGTCGGTTAATTAGTTTTACAGTGGAATTAAGAGTGTGAATTTAGAAACCTTCATAGTATTAAAAAATAGCGTCGCGGCGGTCGTGGCGCAATGCAGTGTATGTTTGGATGCGGATACGTATTGTGCTGTTTAAAATTGATCCTGGGATACATACGTTTCTCTAGCAGTGGCAGTGAACGCTTAGATGTGTCTTAGCCATGCTGCCTATGGTACAAACAGAACCTGTGCTTTTCAATTGCGGGGTTCACTCAGTCAATGTGGCCGCATCTCCTCCGGCCACATTGCCACCCTCGCTTACACCTGATTCGGATGTGGATGATCTAGTCGACATCTTCTTCGACGTTGATGTTGCTGTCAACACCTTGCCGAGGTAACTTGATAAACAATTATTTTTACAGACAATAACATACAATAAAATGGTTCTAGATATAATCACATCATGTTAAACACTGTTGTGTAAACAGATCTTTTTAGCCTAATAATTTTGTTTGTCGTACATTTGCCACTTACCCTAACGGTACCTTTATGTATGTATGTATTTAAATACGGCGTAACGTTATTGAAGCCGTACATATTGCAAGAACTTCAGTTTCAGTTTTGTTGATTTCATGCTGAAATGTTTGTTTCGCGAAGTCTACGATTCAAAACGATAGGTTTATAATCAGTCAAGCCACAACACCGGACCAATGACATACAATACCGAGACCCAGAATGATTGCGGGTCACATAATGAAGATAAAATTAGTAATTACGAATGATAAGAAAATATTAAACCAACAATATAATGCTAATCCATTTGAGCTTGATCTTGTGTTGAGACTTATTTAAAGGGGCTTGTAAAAATAAGTTAAATGCATATTACGTAATAGGAGACTAAAAATATTGCTGTAAAACCAAGTGAAATTTCGTTATCGTGTCGTTATATAACTTAAATGAAATTATGATTTCTACGCCAGCTGCTAGAAGTGTGTTAGCATATAATTTTAGTTTCGGATAAAAATAATAAACTCAATATGTTGATATTGACCAAACCCAATTCATCATAAATGGCTTCTTTATAATTATTGAAATTGGAATTCGAAGCATCATTTTTGTGCAGTGCAGAGTTGACTAGCATTATAATGCATACTTACTTACCTATGTATCAAACTATCAATACAAGAGAGGAATCCATGACTCATTTAACAGCAATTCTACCATGTTTGGAAAACTAAACTTGACAATGTACATTTTTCCGCTATATTCCTGTACCTTCATGAGAGAGAGAGAGAGAGAAAAAACCTATATATTATAATAATAATCCACCGAGAACTCGACTCACTCAAAGTAAACTGTGCAAAAAGAGTTCTAAACTAATAGATCTATAGCTTACAAAAACCTATATTTTAGGCATTTTTCACGATGAAAAGCTTATCTCCACACATGGTAGCCTATCTACGCATAACACCTGCGCACAGTCACTCACTGTACCAACTTAGTGCACTAATCAACCAAAACGAGGAAAATCCATCAGTAAACACTAAAATTTTGAATAAACGAATATGAAAGAATTAAGTTCCTCAGAAATGTAATTTAAAGCGTCCCCAACTCTAGCATTTAAGTTTTCATAATAACATGCAATAAGGGCTTATACGGGTAACCCTTTACTGGTACATTCCGGTTAACCCCACAAACTAAGCTAAATAATCCCGGCATTTAAGTTTTCATAATAACATGCTATAACGGGTAACCCTTTACTAGTATAATCCGGTTAACCCCACAAACTAAGCTAACTATTCTCGGCATTTATTTTTTTACAATAACATGCAATAAGGGCTTATACAGTTAACCCTTTACTAGTACAATCCGGTTAACCCCACAAACTAAGCTAACTATTCTCGTGCTAACAGTATGTTTTCGTGAAAATTTTAATAACCGACGATCTGACATGATTGTCATCAATTTAATAAGTCCGCAATTAAATCTGTTTTTGGGCTTACTCCCGTCCGCCACACGCGCTTTCCCGGTTAAAAACTAAGCATAGGCGATCAGTTGGTTTGTAGCTCTTATTTAACTAACGATTAACTATTCGTCGTGTTATTCCAATTGTAATTCTTTAACCGTTATCTGTGGAACGTTAACACGTGTGTAGTGCTTGTATGACTTGTTTTGCATTTCAAGGTTTTGAAAATGCAGGCCTCCTTGAAACACAAAAGTAATTTCCTTAAACTTACATAGTACATCATGTTACTAAGGTACTGATATTCAGCCGCATCTGCATCAGCCTATTAAGACTGGAAAGTTGAAAACAGAACATACTTGCTCGATGTTGGAAGCAGTAGCAGCTATTCTGTTCAAGATCTAAATGTGCAAAACATTAGTAATTCTAAATACAAAACAATAACTTTGCATAGATAGATCGGTATTGTATATTCAAATCCTGGTCATATTACGCTTACAAAATTACGTGTGTATTTTACAGATGAAACCCGGGTTGACGTAACTATGTATTCATCGGCGGTAGGTACTGCACCCTCAACTTTCAAAAGTGAAAGTCTTCAAAATCGGCCTACTAATTTTTGCGTGACGCTCTAAGTGATAGACAAATAGGTGAAACATCCAATATAGTAGTGTTTTAATACTGAATATAAATACTTTTACCGTCTACAAAATCATTGGATCCGCTTGTCCCTAATTTGACCCCCAGGGGTTATTAAATATCCCTAGAACAGAAATAGTTGTTCTCACTTTTCGGCTTAATGACGTTTTGTGTAACACTTTGCCTTTACATAGTATTTCGACTTGTCGGTAAGTTATAGTACCACCTATTTACGGAATGACTGAAATAATGCATAAACACCTTGAGATGTATGATTAATTTCTTTATGCGTGGTACCTATGACGATAATGCAAGAGAAAGGTACTACAATCCCGTTTATCTTGCTGCTTTCCTAGATATAACTATATATATTATTTTGAGTAGTTAATTCCGCTTTATTTCTGTAGAAGATAATAGCTGTTACATTTAATTTGTTATTCATTACATGTAGAACATTACTGGACTATCCTGATAATTTACTAGCAATAGTTTTAACACTTGACATTGCTTCGGCTTCGTCGCTTTGGTCATTTCACACGTCACTAACGCGAAGTCTGTTAGTGTTCGTGTTTTACAGAAAGTAGAAATGCTAATGAGCTATAGCTAAGGACCTGCAAGGCTGCAAGGTACCGAAATGTTTATTTCGGCGTCTGGTTTAAACGTCCGTCCATTTTTGACTCTTAGATGAATTCTTGCTTTAATCTATTAATTTCAGGGTCACAGTAATGATGAGGTATTTTGTTTCTTAATTAGCTGAGATGATTTTACAGTCCCTCTAAAATACAAATTGCAGATATTTTTCAGCTACTTAAATATAAAATCGATGCTGGAAACAATTCGCACAGATTTCATATTTGCATCATAGATCATGCGTGTAACAAATTAATTAAAATTCTTATTTAAGTTAGCGCAGAATAACGCTTGACTGGTCGATTATATCACTAACAAGCATTCTTGCGATCTTATAACTCAATAAGTTTTTACTACACATGGCTTCAGTCGAAGTAAAAACACCTTTTAATTTGACAGCATTACATGCAACGCTTGCTTCTGTAGTTCCATTTTTATGTGTATGAAAAGGTTTTTGTCTAACGAAAGAAGCGGAAATTAGCTTAAAAAAAGACTAAAGAGAAAAGGTGATAAACTGTATTAAAAAAAAATAGACTAATAAAGCTGTCCGATTTTCTCAAATGCATAAATGAATATAGGTACTTACTAACTTTTCAGATCTATCATTACATGATTCATAGCCAAAATGAATCTGAGGACATTTCCAAACTCTCTACTTTTTATAAACATTTAGAATAGCGTTAAAAATACAGAAAACTCAGGAAAAATCGTTTTGCAATATTACTATTCGCATTTGCCCCATAAAACTACAATTTGTTTTCATATTGCTTAGATAGATACCCACGTTATGTCAGAACTAGTGTAGTGTAAGCAACACGACCTTACTCGATGTAATAAAATCAGACAAGAGCTTATAATAAAGTTGCTTATGTTGGTAGTCAGGTAGTTGTCTCGATGACGAATACCTGTTGAGTAACGAACGATTGAAAAAGCGAAACCTTCGACTGCGGACCGCTGACAATACTTACCAACTTTCACCTATTCGAATTTAAGTGTCAACCTAACAAAAAAATAAATATTGAGGTATGTTATGCCATGGGAACAATACAATTCGGGTATTTTTCAATTAATTCCGTCAATATTTTCAAATCTAACAGTGTAAATTAATGTTCAGTAGGTACACCTGGGTCAGTATCATCGCTGAATATCGTCAAAATTATGTACCAACCTCAAATACAGACAGGATATGAGTATGTATGTACTAGGAACTAGATAGAGGCTTCAAACATTTTCGAGAATTATTATACTATTTCTGGTCACGCTTGTGGCGCGTTGTTGTTATTCCGAACATTATTATTTCAAGGTTGCGCGGCCGTCGCAGTGAGGTTGCGTAGTGGGGCTCCTCGGTAGGCGTCGTTCAACTGGTATCTCTGTCCCTCTTTATAAGGTTCAGCTTACTCTGTACTTGGCATTTGATATGAGCCGCGTCAATGTGAACATAACTATTCCTTGATAGTCAGTATCATTACGATAGTGTACATCCTCACCTGGTTAAAGTTTTGATAATATATAAATACCTATTTAAAAACCTGAATAAATACAATAGGTACATTACTCGCTTACTAGCAAATATGAGTCATACTCTTGCACTATAATAAATATAAATTGATTGGGGAATCGTCTGTACTTACAGTAAAGAATGCTTCCTTTGTTATTATTATTTGTTTTAGAAGTAGAATTAAAGTAGTTTTCCACCACCACTGTTACACTATCTTAGATTACATACGTAGGTATGTAAAATAGAACATTATTTTTTACAAAAAACGAATGTCTATAAAATCACCATTCATTATTCTCGTAACACATTTTTTTTTTGTAATTGTTACAAATCATCATACTTTAATAATAGTTTATTTTGTTTGCTGCTTCTGTAGAATTGAATCCTGTGGCCTCCAACTGGGAGACACATGGAGGGGGATGCAAGGCAAGATGAGCGTGACAGCGCCGGTTAAGAAGATAAGAAAAAAGTCAGACAATAAGCCACAATCTCAAATGTACGTATAATACGCTTCAAATGTGTATACATTGGTGGAAATGTCTGGGTTTTTGAAATGTACTGTATCTTTTTATGGAAGCCTATTTTCCTTATCATAGTGTGCTTGCATATTTTTTTTTTCTTAATAAAGAAAATCTTGAAGCTCTATGGAATTAGAGTAAAGGTGTCTGCAACAAAATCTTTTAATCGGTTCGCAAACTAAGAAATTTTTAGTGTCGTGTCGTAGCAAATGGAATTGACTTGCTAAAAAAGGATAGGTAGTCCATGTGCCACAGTGGGCATGGTCTAAGGAAAGTACTGCTTAAATGAATAAAATATGTACCTACTAGTGTATGAGTAAAAGTTTAAATAGTGGTAAGGTAACCCAGGTACTTAATACGTAGTGTGTACTAATTGGATCACTAAGTTCAGTAGCAAACCAAAAAGTCCGAGAAGAACTTGTCTATGACCGACTATGACGTCATTGAAGGTTACACTCACATCATCTTATCGGCTATATTTATCGATAGTTAAAATTATTATCGATAGGCATCGGCAATCAGTAGGTCAGCATATCAAAAGAAACAAGTTATGACTAGAATTGAAAATATATTTAAAAAAAAATGTGAATATGAATGTGATAAGTTCACTTTTTGTCTAAGTACTAGAATCAAGGACCACTTGGGTAAGAATGAAATATATTTTTTTATTAAGGGCTTTTAAAAACCATTACGACCCTTTTGAAACCAATCAGTAATTTTTGTATAAGGGTAACCCTTATTCCATCAAAGGGTTTTCAGTAAAGTTCTTCTCTGAAAAATACCCCTTTCCCCCAAATAGGGTGTTAAAGGGTTTGCAACGGTTTAGCCATTGATCACAATGGTTAAATCACCTTTTCAAAATATTATTATAGCTTGCAGTTCATGAGTTGAGAAAGCATTAGCCATACAAGATTGAAGATAAATGGTGCATGGTGTGGTAAACCAAAAGGGTAACCAAATGAAGGGATAACCGTTTTAAGTCTTTATAAAGGGTTTTATGGTCCCTGGCTATAATGACTTTGTTTTGTACAAGGTTAATGACTATAATGTAAGTTCACAAGAAATAAACTTCAGTTGCAAGATTTGAAATAAACCAAACATTATATGACATAAAACATTGCAAGTTAATAAAAGTTTGTAAAATAAAAAGAGCTTTCATTATTAAAATATTATAAATAAAAAGAAAACATAAAATGCAATGTTTTAAGACCCATGTTATTATGAGTATTCTTTTTATCTGCTTGGTCCACTTCAGTTGACAAGGGAAGACAAACGTTCAGAATGATGCATAATGACACATGTGATATCAATATCAGAATAATTGTACCTACTGATTAATTTTGCAATAATACTTCTTTTTGTTTTGCGATCGTAAGTAAACAGGTACGCCATATTTCATCACTAGAAATACCTACTTGGAATTTACTAATGAATTATTATTTCAATAGGGCAGACAAAATATTATTAACTAACATTGATATGTTCAGATAAGTGGATGCAGCAATTAATTAAATAAGAAAAAAAACAAGAATTCAAAGGCCTTCTAGTTGTGCTTTTATCCTATTTTATAAAATAAAAGCAAACAAAACGAAAACTATGAGCTTATTACCATTGCCCTATAATTTAATTTTGTTATTAGTTATTTTTGTAATTAACTTTATCTGCCCTTATTAAATATTAATTATTGCTAATAATAATAATACTTTGTAACTCCATCATGCATTAAATATGTAGTTCTGTTTTAGTTTTACAAAAGTACTAAATGAAATAGGTTTGTTGTATATTATTGTTGAAGTGTTTGCAAAGAACTAATCCAAGTAACAGAAGAGTTGAAAGAATAAAGAGAATTGGCGTTTTATAATTAATTTGATTGGTAAGTAATTTGTATTGTATCCCATAATTTTAATTTAGTGATCTTTTTATTGTGCATTAAAATGTAGTACAGGATTATTGTACTTTCATTAATTAGGGACATAATAAAATTGGGTATTATATGATTTAAGGTTGAATAAAAAAAAAACGTCTTACTAGGCATTGCATTTACTTTGCCACAGTTATCCGGATTTTGAGGTTTGTTGACAAGGTTTTGGCTGAGTGTGAAAACTAAATAGGTACCTACGCACTCAGTTTGAGGAAGTTAATCAAATTTTAGTCCTTCACAGAAGTATAGAAGAATCATCTAATCCCTTTATTTATTTTTTTGTATAAAAAAGCATGTTCAAGTTAGTATAAAATGTATTAATAGATATTTTACTGATTGGATGTTTTTAATATTTTAGTCGACATCGTATTTATGATGGCACAACAGCAGAAACATTTTCTTTTAATTGGAAAGCAGGTTTTGCAAGAAACCAGTAAATAGTTTAGTTAACCAACCTTAAAAAAAGGAGAAGGTTATTATAATTCTGTTGCTTATCGCTTTTGTATCAACAAAATTATTGAACTTATAATTTATACTTACTTGATAGGAACAACAATAATAATTTAAAAACCTATGAGCTTACTAAAAATTGAAAAGCATACGTTCAAAACATTTTATCCGCAACCAGATTATCCGGAAAAGATTGGTGTCGCATAACTCAGAAACATCAGGCTGAAGTGATAGTGAGCTGGCCAGTCTGTTGGAGGACCAATGGCCCTCGGAGCAGACAAGTCCTAGCGTGCACACTCCAAATCAAAAAACTTAGCCAGATGGACAAGCAACTTATAAGGTAGTAGGCTTGTCAACTGAAAAAATCTAATTATTCCGTCAGTCAGATTATCAAAAAAATATTTGACCCGTATTTTTTCTTTTGTTACGTAAACCAAAATTGACGAAGATACGACGCTTTTAAAATTCTTAATACGTCACGCCGTGGTATAATTTTTAGTGCGTCCGGAGTTTCTGACGTCACGAGCCCCCACTCACGAGTTTTAATGCGTTTTGTCTTAGTCAATATTCATTGATTTACAAAAACAAAAAATACGTGTCCATTATTTTCCAATACTCTAACTGACGGACTAAATAGATTTGCAATTTATTGATGGTGGAAACTAGCCTATTGGGTGAGGTCAGGGTTTTGTAGCACAACTTAAGAGCGATATTTCCTCAGCTGCGAGATATAATATTCGAATTAGATACGTACACGTGTATAAACAAACATGCACATTACGTAGGTATTTTCTTGAATATCGCATTGTAAAAATACTGCATTACAAGACTGACAGCTGACATTATAACTAACCTTACTTGCGTTTATAATTTACTCTATGGATTGAATACAAGTTCATTGTTTATTATTTCAGGTAATAATTGTTAAGTACTTATGAAACACGTTAGAAACCAAACGATAATCAATATTATTATATTTACCATCTTTTAGTTAAAAACATGATGATTTGGGTAAATATGTATTTACATCTGCTGGTTGTGTCCCAGTTTTAAATAGTACGGTTTAATACATTGAAGTCAGACTAAATCGTTAATAAATAACCATTGATAGTATTTTTTACTTCTTCATAGAGTTATTACAAAATTATAGTACTTACAAATTAAAATGAAATTGTTTTGCGGCAAGCAATCAATCATCATGACTATACATGATAGTGATAGAGAGGATAAGCTATGATATCTTAGGATTGACATGACTAATCAAGATAATATGTACCTGTTTGCCATAGTTTTTTTTAAATTAAAAGTAGGTATCTGTACTACACAAACAGGCATGAATTCTAAGAAGGACTAGCTCAGGCCACGCTTCCTTCTACGTTCAATTTGAAACACAAAATTCGTCTAGGCACGCGCGTCTATCTGATATCATCTATCACCAGTCACCACCTGCAGTCGACACCTATCAACCAGCTATCTACTAAGCATTTTATCAACTCTGTTACCTACCGGAGTTCGGTAAAATATACCATTTTTGCTTTCATCAAATCACTCTTAAATCGTGCTTTGCATAGGAATGCTAACAGTAAAGCTATAAATGGTCAAGCTGTTCTTTCGCAGGCTCTCCCCGACCCTTGCTCGAGCCAGTAGTTTTAAATCAGCCCTTAAATAATCTCACTCAGATCCAGCCTGTCCCTTTGCTGCACCCCACCCGCCCTTAGCGCGCTGTCCCTTGGATCATAAGTGTTATGCCCCTGGCTCAAGGCCTTACTCTCAAGGCACCCACTGGATAGTCCGGTTAAGCAGACCCAGACTCATAGGTTGACTTAGAAGATGCCATTAAAAAAAGAGACTATTTGTATCTAGTTGATCAATTAAAATAAAATGCACCTAGAGGTTTTAACGACAACAAAAGTTTGATGAAGTGCCAAACAAACATACATTAAAAGATAAGTCAATTTAATTATATTTGACCAGATAGATGCGATGGTTTTCAAACTAAATTTCCTCGTGCGTACATTGATAATTCAAATCTTCAAGACTTTTTGAAAACGTTATGTTAATCTGAATACGATTTAGGTAGGGCATTGAGAACGATGGGTTGTTAAAATTAACGCAAACGCATGTACTTGTGTCGGGGTTATTCGAATTTATCTGACTATTGATTTTCACTTTACAGATACATCAATCTCAAATAAAAAAACTTGCCAGTATTTTTGTATTCTAAAAAACATTTTATCATAACTTAGGGATGCTTTTTTCTGAGGGTCTTTTATCAATTGCAAATTGTTTATGTACTTACTTATGTATTTTTTTTTCAATCCTAAATGTCTGATTTTGCTCATATTCTTATATCAATTTGTTATATTCCACGGTTTCTTTTCAGTTGCTTGACAAGGAAAAGAGCAAACATAATTTAGATATAATTTTTTCATTTGCATCGTCATCATATTCAATTCCTGAAGAACCGCACAAGCACATTAGGATACTCAAAAGCTCACAATTTCTCAATATAATTGTCAAACACGTGCTTGATAGTAATGATGTATTTGTGAACAAGTACTTTAGAATATTTTGGTGTTTGTGTATTATTTTTCTAACCATGCTAAATTGTTTTTTCTTTGAAATTACAGAAATAAGTGTCACAACGAGAAGAAGCGACGGGAACTCGAAAACGAAACCATAAATCAGCTTGAAGAACTTTTGGGTACCTGTCTTGCCGAGGTAAAACAGCCTGACAAAAACGGCATCGTCCGGGAGGCTACTCGTCAGATCCAGGAGGTGCTGCGACGCAGGCGGGAGTGCCCCGACGAGTGTCCCCTGCGCGCCTCCCAGTGCCTCTCGCCGGTCCAAGGAGGCGAGGTCAGCTCCACACAGTCATCCTGCGCTGGATTACATTACTCGGAGCTCGCCTCACTTATCGAGGTATTTCATTTCATTCATTTTAATAAGTTTTATCCTGTTTGAGGTATCAGTGGTATGGCATTTATTTTGAAGGCAAATAACAAAAAAAATACAAAGAAATCAATAAAGAAATTGAGACGCTCCTTATCTAAAAAGGTTCGTTGTCTCACCTTATAATTCAAATAGAAATCTGCAATATTTCAAAATTATTATTAATTTGTTAGCTGTTTAAAGTAAATCAAATTTAACCATAATGTTTTAACTATGTTCTAGGCTCTGAAGCATTACACCGGCACCCTCGGTTGGGTTTTATTGGAAATAAACTCAGAGGCTAAAATTGAATGTATAACGGAAAATATTAAGGAGCTCACTCTGCAGGACAGAAATGACTTGTACGACAAATCAATATTCTCGCTTTTGCATGTCAAAGACCATGCAAAGTTAAGGCCATTGTTAAGAAATATACAAACCTTTAACTGGGGTTCAGGAGAAATCGACAAATTTCAAGCTATACAAGCTCGCCTTCTTGTCAAAAACTCCAATGGGACTGACAGTTCTGGGTAAGTTTTACATACCGACTTCTTTCGTGAGTGCGCAATTCATTCAAAATAATATATCTTTATATATATAAATTACGTGTCACGTTGTTTGTCCGCGATGGACTCCTAAACTACTTAACCGATTTTAATCAAATTTGCACACCGTGTGCAGTTTGATCCAACTTGAAAGATAGGATAGCTTTCACAATTATAAGGGGGGGGGGGGGGGGGGGAATAAGAGGAAATTAAATGTCCACCCGTGCGAAGCCGGGACGGGCCGCTAGTTATCATATAAAAAATCCCAAGGTGCTAAAGACATCGACTCATCGAGTTACACTATTGATATCAGAACGTGTTTTGCTATTTCATTGTGATAGTAGATGGTGACGGTCGAACGATAAGAGGCCGATTACTTGTAACTAATACGTATTATAGTCGAGTAATGCAAAACTTCTGTAGACATCTATTTCACAAATACTGCAATCTAGAATATTGCGCAGTTACAGTAGGTACCGTTTTAAATATTTTCTTTATAAGCGCGTATAATATTAAACAACACTGTTTATCGTCGGTTGAGAGTAACTCTACACAATTGATATTGAGAAGTAAGCTACGTAACAGACATATATGATACGTTGTATGTGTATATTGTTGATACCGCGTGCAGTTTTGAGTTCGGGTTACGAATAAACCACCAACTTACATACGTATACAAGAACAATATTAAAACTACTTGTATCAGTTTTATTAGGGTTCCGTGCGTGTAGGGCCACGCGCGGTGTAGGGTTCCCGTTGGTACAGCGCCATCTAGCGGCAGTTTTGTAAAACTTATGATAATGTATTATGGTTTTTTAGTTTTTCTATTTTAGATTTTGTTTTTCAATGCATGCAAGTCTTTACCCGTTATAAACAAGCAACTGGAGGAAGGGGGGTTACTGGAACAAAAATTTGCACTTTAAAGTTTAATATTCGTAAATGGAGCATTAAATCGAAAAGTATTATTAGCAACACCTAAGTTATTTTAAAAGATAGGTACCCCACACGATGGGGTAGACCACGAAAAAAAAATTCATCCCTACTTCACATGTAGGGGAGCTACTCTAAAAAAATATGTTTTCCAAAACTTTATTTTACCACTTTGTCGGCGTAATTGATATACAAACACCTACAAAATTACAGTTTTTAGTACTATCGGTCTCTTAGCAAAACCTCGGACAGACAGACGGACATGACGAAGCTACAAGGGTTCCTTGTCAGGACTACGGAACCCTTATAGGATCACTCGTGCGTCTGTCTGTACGTCTGTCTGTCACAGCCAATTTGCTCCGAATCTACTGGACCAAATCAGGTGAAAGGATAGTGGGCAAATGTGGTCCAAGCGTCGCCAAGGATGAATCATTTATTTATTTAGTACAGTAATTAAAACTAAATTAAATACCTAATCCTTCTACTCGGTCTTCTCGCAGAACCACAAACATTCCAACATTATCGTATACCAAATTATTTAATTTCTCGAAATCCCTCGGACAGATTTTGATGCCCTTCTGCATGTTTGAACAGTACATTGTACCCTTTCATTTGGTATACGATACGACGTTGGCGACGCTTGGACCAACTCCCATACATTTTTGCCCACTGTCTATTGGTAGGATGGTGTAATCCTAAGACCCAAACACAGATGTGCAAAGTAAATATTTTTTTTTTTAAATAAGGGTTTGGAAGACAAATTAGGAAATTTAAAAAAAAAAGGTTAGTAAACCTGTGTCATATATCAAATGAAAGGGCTCGTTATGAGGATCTCAAATATAATTTTGTTATTATTGTAAAATACATGGTTTTGATTTTATTCATGAAAGATGAAGAAAATTGACCCTCCACCCCCTCTGATATCGGAATAAATAAAAAAAAATACAAAATATAGTTCATTACTCGTAGATTACAGGAAAACCTATAAGAATTCTATCAATTGAAAATGAAGTGATTAACTCAATATAATACGTTCACTTACGGAAAATTTTCATTGTACGGAACCCTCTCCGCACGCGAGTTCAACTCGCACTTGGCCGGTTTTTTAAATGCTGTAATCTGCAGGGCGACCGCCTTCTTTTAATACTAATGGTGACAAGAGTTTTGATAATAAACTGATAGAAAAGGGTTTTGTAAGTTTCGTTTATGATTAAATTTGTGAGTCAATTAAACGAAAGATCCAAAGTCACATAATCAAATTAATTGAAGTCAAACAACTAGAGTTCGGTTATTGCGCACTAGCGGATGTTCGTTGACGATCTCATCAGTTTTTTGTTTTTGTGATCTTACTATTTCTGAATCGTCGAGGGCCTTTCCTAAAATAGCATATGAATGTGATGACTGATGTATTTGGCTGCATACTGACATGCGCGTGCTGGGCTGGCAGGTTCGTGGAGTGCGTGATCCACGCTGCGCCCGTGCGCGGCTCGTCGTCGGAGGAGGCCGGCTCCGTCATGTGCGTCATCCGGCGCTGCGAGGACGCGTCGGCCGCACTACTCCCCGGCGACGGCGGCCCACCCGCCATCACCGCCAAACACTCCGATCACATCGTCTTCAGATTGGATTGCAACTTCATCATTTTATGTGAGTCATCATTACGACACATTATTTTATCTCCAGCGTTTTACCTGTAAGATAACTTTGAAATGAAAACAAAACTTGTTAACGGTAGTCGTATAATGTCACTTTTTCTCCTTACAGTTTGTGATTTAAGTGGAGTGGAAAACTTAATAAACACTTCTGTACACCTAGTGGGTACTCGTTATTTGGAACTTGTTGAAAATAGTGATCGTATTCGCGTAGCCGCGCACCTTCAAGAGGCGGTGTGTCTTCCTGCGCCGCCTGCGATCAGTGAACCCTTTCGATTGCGCATCGCTCCCGATAGACCGTGCTTCAGGGTTGTAGCTCGGTCACGTCTCTTTAGAGCGAAACCGTCGTCTGGAGAGCCGGATTTTATAATGTCAACGCATACCGTCCTGAGCGACGACGACATGGATCTCCTCGAAAACGACAGCCCCCGACCTCCTGTCGGTGGACCACTGATGACATCCGTCGCAAACGGGGAGTCATCTAATTGTGAACCCCGATATCGGTCTTCTATAAGTCCCAATGATGGTCCTTTTCTTAACGATTTTGACCTCGAACCTTGGGCATCTTCCTTACTCGGCGAAATGCCCAGTGAAGATACAAAAGAGCGCAAAGAGAGCGCCGTCGAGGGACCCTCGCAGCCCTTAACGCCGCGAGCACCTTCAACACCAGGCGAAGGCCCACCTTCGAATCAGCCCGCGGAGGAGCCCAACAGACTTCGTACGCTGCTCAGTAAGAAGCCAATGCCGGGGAACGACGCCACGGTGAACTCGAACAATCGAATCCTAAAAGATTTATTGAAGCAAGAAGACGAGGAAGCTACGGGCAGCGAAACGTCCGCGCCGCACACTCCTCTCACTCCGATGACGCCGCACACGCCCAACGCGGCGCTGTCGCCGCTGCACAACGCGCAGCAGCACGCGCGGCCCCCGCCGCACGCGCATCACGCGCAGCACGCGCCGCACGCGCAGCACTCGCCGCACCCGCAGCACTCGCCGCACCCGCAGCACTCGCCGCACCCGCAGCACGCGCAGCACGTCGCGCACGGCTCTAACGCGACGCACACCATGCAGCAGGCGCATCACAACAACTCCGACGTCTTGTTGAGGGTAAGTTTTATGACGAACTGATTACTTTCTGTCTACTCGTAATGTTGACTCTGACTTTACTTATAAACCCTCTTTGTCTCAGATATTAAACGACAAGTCCGACGAGGATGCAGAGGAAAACAGAAGAAATTCTGCGGATGGTAACAGAGGTGTGTCCCAACCTAGTGCGCTGCTTTCTCAATTACTGTCAAGTAGTAACGGTCCGTCCGGAAATGGGCGACAGCAGGACAACAGTGAAAATTACCTTGAAAGAATCGCCGGAGTCAAACGCAAGTTCGAAGAAGGGAACAAGGGAGTGCCCAGTAACTCAAAAAGAGCTACGCCTGAAAACCAACAGGTAATTCGAGTTTAAAGTTTAATATTTTCTTGATTTATCAACTGTTTGTATACCCAAATCCCCGAATTAGATTCGGATGATAATTGAATTACCCAATTTAAAAAAAATGTGTGAATTTCTTCCTGCTTTCCTGTGTACATTTTCCGTATGGTTTTATATGGTATTTTATTTTTTTTGTCAGGTCACGTCGAGCGCTCTCCCCGCGTCGTCAACAGCGTCGTCCACGGCGACGAGTCCGGCGACCAGTAGTAGTCCCGGCATGAGCCCGCTGTGCCAGAAGAACCAGATCCTGGTATCTCTACTGGCGCGGCAGCAGACCACGCCCACCACGCCGCTGCCGCTGCCCAACCCGAACCTGCGCGCCTACGGCCCCACTGCGCGGCCCCGCCCGCCCCC
The DNA here is from genome assembly GCA_905147715.2 of Xestia xanthographa. Lineage (NCBI taxonomy): Eukaryota > Metazoa > Arthropoda > Insecta > Lepidoptera > Noctuidae > Xestia > Xestia xanthographa. The sequence goes on along the minus strand of LR990655.1, from coordinate 14,508,034 downwards.
ACCTCCTCAGCCCCAGATGCCCCCGCAGAGACATCTGCACTCGACGCTTTCAAACATACTTACCGGCGTCAATCAGTAAGTACACTTCATCCATCCATATGGCGCGAAGATAACGTTACAGATGAAATATTGACTGATATAGATATCTTTAGAATATACTTATTACTTACGCAATGCATAGACAGATGATTTCGAATTCTTCAATCTTGATTGTGGCAATAAGTAAGCCTGTAACTTATTGGGTGTTTCGGGTCTATACTTAAATGCGATCAATGCAATCGATCAGCGAGACACGTCTCGTCACTGTGGCTATAATCAGGTTTTATGTCCACAGTCGCGCCAACAGCATGAACGGCGGCAGCGGCGTGAACGTGTCGGGCGAGGGCCAGGTCATGGGTAGCATGGGCTCCAGCCACCTGCAGATGGTGCTGCAGAGCGGCGGTCTGGCGGGCGGCGCTCGCTACCCGGCCCCGCCGCTGCACTACTCCGCGCCCACGCACGCCTACAACCAGCAGCAACAGCAGCAGCAGCAACAGCAACAACAACAACAGCAACAACAACAACAGCAGCAACAACAACAACAGCAGCAACAACAGCAGCAACAACAACAGCAGCAGCAACAGCAGCCGTAAGTGCTATCGACTGACTTATCTGCGAGAAGGAATGATTAATGTTTGCTTGGGTATTTCTTTCTTTTATTTTGTTTTGGATAATATAACGCAACCTAATTAAAACGTACAATTGATCTCGTTATAGCACCGGCAGCAATCGAGTACAAGGCGGCGGCGCCGGCGACAGTGAAGTGCCGAGCGACCAGACGCTCTCTGACATCCTGGACGAAGTCATCGACAACATGCCCGACGCCGACCGACAGCCACCCGACGTCAATGTACGGCAACGACAGGTATCTTCGAAACGATTGAAGGCAACTGTTTTTATACTACTATGCTTTATTTTGATGATTATGTAAAATGTTGGTTAGTTTAATATAAGACACGCACTCTTAAGAGGCTCTGAGGTTACGACGACTGGTCATAAATTACCTGAGTTTAAACTACGGGAGAAACCGTAGGTAGGTATAATCGAACTTGAAATGTTGAAGGCGCTCCGCCCCACACTTGCAAATTCTTCACCGAGATTCCTTCGAATCCAACTCGACAATGACCTAACCAGTAATTCGATTCGTTACAGGGAAAGAACGAGAAGAACGCGATGATCAACGCGATCAGGCAGAGCTTGATGCAATACGAGGTGGTAGGCAAGAGTCCGGGGAGCTCGAGTCCGAGTCCCGGCGGGTCCGGCGGGTCGGGCGGGTCGGGCGGCGCGGGCGGGTCGTACGCGGCGCCCGCGTCGCCCGGCTCGCCCGAGCCGCGCGAGCGCTGGCGCGCGCTGCAGACGTGCGGGCTGGCGGCCGGCGCGCTGTACGAGCCGGCGCGCGCCAGGCAGATCGTGGAGCAGCAGCGGGCGCGCCTGCTGCAGATGCAGCGCTCGCAGCAGATGCTGGTGTCGCCCGAGGTATGTACGCACAGTACGCACACTCACACAAAAGTAAACATCGATACCCCCCAATAAGATTACAGTAAAGGGGTAACGTTGGACTCAAAAGAGGCACAGCTTGTATCTATCTGCCCTGTCTTGTCCACTACGCCTGCAAGAGCTAGTGCGAGAGCTCGCCCATGGCGACAGTCGTGACAAGGATTATTTCGTAGCATTGGCTGCTATTTTTGACGTGAAACATCTATAGGCGCGGGTAAAACCAAATAATGGCGTGGTGACGCGTCGCCAACTGTCAAATTGTCAACCCAGCCCGAACATTACCGACCTGTTGAAGCAACATAAGATCTACATATTCGCCACGGTTTACAACAAGCCAGCTGGTCTCGGGGTACAGCGCTGGGTTACAATGTCGTGACTTCAACCTTATACCCTTCGTGGTTATTTCGGTTCGTTATTTTTAATTTTTGTATTTAATGAAAATAAATGATTATTAAATAAACAGTCATCATTTTCAGGAAAAAAAGAGTAATACCGATTTTATTTTTTTCATTAAGTCATATTTAGATCCTGTCGTAATCTGTTCTTTTATACATATTACTTGTACAATATAATTTCGATGTTTCACATCTGCCAAGCGTCCCACGACGGCTCACAATTTTTTTAGTGCAAGTTTTACTTGAAACGACTTGAAAACGTATATCCTTGTAGCGTCATCGACAATTGAGTATTATACTAGATTTTTTTTTGTCATAAATGGAAAGATCATATATGTGTTTTACAAAAAACTCAATCCGATTGTATTGAAAAAACTGACTACAAGATCTTTTGGTGTGTGGACAAAATCTGAACTAACGCCACTAATTTGTTTATTTTTAAACAATTTCAATATCAAATAGGTAGTGCAACATAAATTAGTTTAATTTAAGTTATCACTTCAGTCTAGCGTCCCGTTAGTTGGAAATAGTGCGCCAAGGATCTTGGTAGGTATTGTAAAAATCTGTTGAGGTTTTAGAGTTGATAATATTTATCTGTCTTTGGTGGATCAATCAAAACTATGCCTACCAAGATCCTTGGCGCACTATATCTAACCTTCAGTTATTACAAAACAAAATTCACAATAAATAAATGTAAATAAAAATACTCATAAATGTGAATTGCGAGCGCATTCCAAGTTTAAATTTAGAAACTAAAAAATCGACGCGAATTTAGCCATGGCCTTGTTTCTCATTAATATAATCTCCTTCTCGTGAAATCAATGCATCGATTAATAATTACTAAATTACATTATTATAAATGATAGTTTATAATAATTAATAAAAATTATACCAAGGAGCTTTCAGTATTCAGTATCAACTCTTTTTTTCCAGACTTCATTTCATTGCGAGTATCGATTAGGCTGAATGGAACTTTTTAATCGTGATTGCGAAACTTGCGTTTGCGGTCAGCACTACTAAAAGAAGTGTTGTTGCAACATGTTTTTTTTTTAGTAATATTGTCAAGACTTTGATTGTGTTGTGCTTGTGTATGAAAATTATGTATGAATAATGACGAAAATAAGAACGCAGATAGAATGTTACTGTTTTCATTTTGACCTTTCGAGTTTTATTAGCAAACAAGAAGCTTCTATAAGTACAATATTTTCAGTGCATGTAGGTTACCTATTTTAGGAAGGGTGTAGTACTAAGTATTTTACACATATTTGGCAATAAACTAATGTCGCTGTCGTTTTACCGACCTCAACACGTTATTGTAGATATTAACTACAAACTTATTGTATGGAACAGTGCTGCCGTGACATATTTTTCATTATAAAATTTAATACTGAAAGTTCACGATAATTCACATTGTATTGTTGAGCAAGTCCTTTAACATTGTGACGTAGCCAACATGGCGACCGATTTTGGCGCGTTTCTAGTCACGTGACTATTTTCAAAATTGTATCAATTTTAAATTGTCTATAATAAATAAATAACAAAGAATTGAGAGTTTTTCGCTTCTATCATTACTATCATTTATGATAAAGATTTAAATTATATTTAAAAAATGATGTTTTTTTTTTTTTTTGAACAAGTCAATTGGGCATGCTAGTAAAAAACCGGCCAAGTGCGAGTCGGACTCGCACACGAAGGGTTCCGTACCATTGACTATATTTAGTATTTGTTGTTATAGCGGCAACAGAAATACATCATCTGTGAAAATTTCAACTGTCTAGCTGTCACGGTTCATGAGATACAGCCTGGTGACAGACAGACGGACAGACAGCGAAGTCTCAGTAATAGGGTTCCGTTTTTACCCTTTGGGTACGGAACCCTAAAAATAAATAACGTTTGTGATTAATATAAAACTATATGCAGTCCTAGTAAAATTTGAGAGCTGTTGCCAAATGGTAGCCCCCCCAAGGTTAAGTATTAATTTATGTAAACCATTAATATTTGTCCACAGGCTGCTGAGCAACCTCAGGCTGATCTAGGCTCCACGATCAGCGCCCTGGTTTCGGCCACACCCCCTAATGTAGCTTTAACAAGAACGGACTATCACCATCCGATATATCATCAAAACAGTAAGTGCTAATCCATACAAATAGCTACATTATATCTTAATGTTCGTAATATCAACTTTGATTAATGTCGTTTTAATTTGTTTACAGATCAAATGGGTCCAAATTACGGTACAAATAAAATAACTACGTCACAGCAGAATCCAATGCTAAGTCGACAATTAAGTGTGAGTATAAAATATAGCTTTTTTTTCACTTCTGTACGTCCACCCTTAACAAACGTCACGTAAGGCCGCAATACTGTCAAGGGTGTGACGGTACATGAAAATATATGATAAGTTAAAGGAACCTACGAAGACCTACAAGCCTAACAGTCCCTACGACCCTAGGCCCTATAAGCTCTACAGCCCTAACCTACCATATACCTAGTGTGTGATAAATAAATATATAAATAAGTTCAGGATGTCTGCACCATGCGACCTAAGGTTACAGACGGATAGTAGACAGGAATACCAGGTTCGGGAAGGGTACACTCACTGCCAGTCCCGCAGACTCACGAGACTGATCAGAGATGGCTAAAGGTGTCTTGGCCACAGTGAGGGGTAATGAGCAGTGATAGGAATAGGTAGTGCTTATTAGCCTAAACTTCGAAGAACAGAGACAAGAATCGGAGACTTCCTTAGACTATATTTTTTTCCGGGACATCACGTAAGTACATCAAAAATTAATGTTATTTGGAATAAGTAATTGGTCTATGTTTACCTAAAGTTTGCGACTAGACATAACATAACACAGTCGTTACAACCATCAAAATTTCTGAAAGTTTTCTTTTTAAGAACATTTTGGAAACGACTTCTTCATCATAAAAGTATGATACGCTCTCTTAGGTACGCACTCTTAGAATTTACAAAAAAAAACTCGCCGTGGTCGCATAATAAAATATAGTCTAAGGAAGTCTCCGATTCTTTTCGCTGTTCTTCTTCGAAGTTTAGGCTAATAAGCACTACCTATTCCTATCACTGGTAATGAGACAAGAATATAAAATTCAAATCTGATTTATTTACAAAATGTTCTGCTTATTTTTACTACTTTTTCTTATCACACACTATTATACAAAGTCAATGTTTCCTATGCGTGTAAGATGCAACCAAATCATTCTTTTAACTGGGCCGCGCGTAAGCCAGGCCGAGTGCTGAGTCAATGTCCAAAGGTAACATTGAACAACTTCATTTGTGATGATGTGTTTTACAGTAGAATACCAAATGAATTCATATAGATAGAGAAAGTATGATGACCTGGCCAATTTTTAATCTTCATCCGGTCAAATTACGTCCAACTAGAATTCGACGGCGGGAGTTAGTGGCTTTGGACAGGCTTCACAAAGTGCAGGTGGATTTGCACAAAAAGCACAACAGGAGGCGGGCCATGGTTTGTGATGAGGCTCCGCTGTCCCCTGCTGCTTCGGAATACACGCTCCGGTGGAGTGTGACGTGCGAGACGTGAAACGTAGTGACTGGACACGTCATGTGTCCTGGCGTGTGAGTCATGTCGTGACTGGCCCCGTGTGTCGCAGGTGGCGGGCTCCAACGCGTACCCGCACGGCGGCGGCACGTCGGCGCCGCTGCACGCGCCCATGTCGCCCGCGCCGCAGCCCTACCACCGCCCGCCGCGCCCGCACCTAGGTAACTACATCACCCGACCCTATCACACCACATCTACACCCACACACAGTCTGAACCAACTATCGGCCGGCCGGCGAAGACAAATAACTGGCCCATTATTATAAAAGGTTAAAGCGCGAGTGTAGCCCGCAAAATTGAAATCTTAAGTTTTTTACCATTTGCAGGTTAGTTTCAAGCTTTATGTTAATCAAAACATGATTCGCGACCATAGCAAATATTTATTTACAGAATGATTAAAAAAAATACAATTTGATAATTGTATTTTTTTTTGTTGTTGATGCCGCTTTAGCAGAATCCACGCAGAATCTAAGTAAATACATAATTTTTACGGTCGAAAATCATTTTTTTATTACTAATTCAGTATACAATCTGAAACTGACATACAAATTGCCAAAAACATAAAGGCGAATGGCAGGCTTCTATGGGAATCTCGTACCGCTAATAAAATATCGTGTTTTGAGATATTTTTTGTTTTAATTGGTAGTTAATATGATAGAAAAGCCCTTTTTAAATTCTTAGATTTTCAGAACTTGGGACGTAAAAGTTATAACCAGTCTTATTTTTAAGGTAATGCACCAGTGTACTTTGGTACGTAGAGCTACTTTTACATTGTTTTGGTGATAAAGTAAATGTTCTAGTATAGTTTTCGCTATTTTTGTAGCAGGAGCTTAACTCAACGTAAATAGGGCCAGAAAATCCGCTGAATTGCTCAGATGCAGTCACAAACTACAATCCAAAACAACAGCAAAGATCTGAAGTGAAGTGAAAGACGGATTTTCTTTACCTGTCAATAAATAATTGCCATAAGAACAAAAAAAAATATTGGTGACGAAAATCATTCCTATCATTAAATCGTTATCTATTAAGATTGTATGCAACAATTATGCTTTCTTATGTATAATAGTAAGTGTATAATTATATTTAATGTTATTTCTATGTTTAAATAATTATTTAACATTTAGATTTTTGTGTTATTTTACTTATGGCAACATTGAAAAACACAGCCGCGTTTAGTTTACGATTTCATTACGTTTAATTATTAACAACTTTTTATTGATATTATTAATCAATCCGAAGTTCTAAAAATAGTACACTTACATGAAAATAAAAGGCTTATTTGCCTTAATAAGTGGTACAAATTCTATAACAAAACAACAAACTAAGTTTGCGGTACGAAACCTGCCGTTCGCCTTTCAGGCGTTTATTCCCATCGACCACCCGGTGGTAGTTTTTTTTTGTTAATTTTGTTTTCAAGTTAAGTTAAGATTTTGTTGATTTTCTGAAGTTATTTTTAACCCATCTTTAGATTGATGTAAAAGTAATGTAACGTTTTTTACTATTAAAGAAATAAAGTGATAATGTCCAGTACAACGGTAATGACAATAGACCACCGGGTGGTAGATGGGAATAAACCAGTTCAGGCTACGTTAGCGCATTCCCCTAATAAAACAAAACGTAAGTAACTGAGGCTGTATCAGGTCAGTAGTCAGTAACGCGGTTGTGGCTTAGTGCTCGGATGTCCGATAGTTTCTTTCAGGCTTACTTTGTTCTACAATCGTTACTCAAACTTCAATATTTACTAAAATAATAACTCGTGAATGAATAGTACGTGGGTAAAAAGTCTAAATGACAGATCATACATTTCTTATTCTCCTTACGAGTATAGAAATTGAGATACAAACTTGAAACGATAATTTACAATTATGAGAACTGTGTATTTCGATTATTCATTGTACATTTCCATAAGTATTTATGAATATGATCAAAAAAATAAAAGCATTAACAATTTTACATTTGATGTATCTAGAAATACACAGCCTTTATTTATTTTTATAGTTATAGACAGTGGTTGGAATTGGCAAATTGATTTTGATACTGGCATCATACTATCATTATATGGACATAATTATAATAATAGTAGTATATTACTGTCCCACTGTTGGAGAAAGGCCTCATCTCATACAGAGAAGGCACGAGCATTGATCACCACGCTTGCTCAAGACGTTGGCGATTTTAGACTTATATTAATTATATTAATCCAAGTTTCCTCACAATGTTTTCCTTCACCAACGCCATACATATGAACTGAATACCTAAGTCACATTGGTACTTGCTCGAATTTACTGACAACCTCGTACATGCGAGACAAGTTCAGGCGAGGCCTAATCCTTCAAGTATTTGGATCCCGGAGGCATGTCCAAATAACATCACCGCACAGTCTTAAATTATTATTGCCCCTAAATCAGTCTACCTAATCCGACCACTGGTTATAAACGTATCGACGAGGTAGACAAATAAATTGCGATACTAACGAGCGCATTAAAATATTCAAATAGTACATTTCTAAAATGTTAAATATTAAGTTTAAGAGGGTGGTCTTGTGGTTATATTTTACTTATGTTTTGAAAGTAGTTTGCTTATCTTAAGGAGGTGATCTGATATTTATATAATTTAATAAATCTTTATGAATCTATACATTTACATTATCCAATGGTTTTTGTACGGCTTCTCAGTAAAACTAATGGTTATAAATTACATTTTGTAAGGTAGATATTATAGATTAGATATTTGCCAATCGATTTTATTTGACTTCAAAGCATGATATTTTCAAAAAGAAACGCATGTCCCGTAGAACTTTAGAGATAGCGTGTCCTGCCAGAACTGGACTATTTTTCCAGAAATCTTAGACAAAAACCTAATTGCATGTCTATATGGCTTCACTATCCGGTATCTTTCAAAATCTTATGAATGCAAGTCACTAGAGTTACGACGAGACAAAACTTTCGCGGTCTCTAACTCATATCTAGTTAGTTACCCGAGGAATACGCGCGGGTGACCTACGCCTGTCGGGTACGGTCATCACGTCGATAGTCGCGCTCTCGACTCGTCCTCGAGTCCCTATACCCCCGATCCCGCCACGTGGCGGACAGGCGCATCGAACTAGGTAGGTCGGGCGTCGCACACCGCTCCGTGCTCGTCGCCCGTAGAACTTAACGCGGCGTGTGTGGCAGTGGGAGGCTACTACGACGACGCGGGCGCGGGGCCCGCCGGCTACTGCGGCGAGTACGCGCGCTGCGGGCCGCTCGGGCCGCACGCGTCGCACGCGTCCCACGCCGCGCACGACCACCAGCACGCATGTGAGTAACTGCACACCCGGCGCCGCTCCTACTGTCTCACGTGTCGGAGCGCAACTGGCGAACTAATTTCCCGGTATAAAAAGAACCCTTAGGATAACTTCAGGGAGCACCGACATTCGTGCCGAGATTGACGTTTCGCGAAATTGATAAATTCAACGACTGTATCGACGCTGAACGAGGTAAGGCTTCGAATAGTAGGCTTATCTGCTCGGACGTAGCGGCAGTTCTTTCTTCCGATACCTATCGCTCTGCATGGTTAATAATAATATATTGCATTCTGCGCTTCAAAACCTTCGCTTACTTGATATAACTATGGAAAAAGTTAGTGACGGACCCGCTGCGGCAAATCCTTCAATCCGAGCCATCGAATGCACGAATGCATCACGGTAGGGCCACATAAAGGTAGGAATAACCGTAAAATGTTCCACCTTCTGTAGCCTTATGAGGTGATGAGAGGCCAGTTGAATTAATGTGTTTTTTTAGGTGCGGGCAATGGCGGCGTCGTGAGCGGCGTGGGTGGACCTGGAGGCCCTGGCGGCCCAAGCGGCCCAGGGGGCCCCGGAGGCCCCGGCGGGCCCGGGGGCCCGGGCGCGGGCGGCCCGTCGGAGTACGTGCGCAACGAGCTGCGGGCCGTGGTGGGTGCACGCTCGGCGCGGGCCGACCTGCACCCCCTGCAGCCGCCCGACATGGACTCGCTCATGAGCTTCGACATGGCGCCGCCCGGTTCGTACGCCCTCTTATCTAGATATAGACTATAGATGTAGCATCGGTAGGTACGATTACTGTTTAGATAAAGAGTTCTTATCCTTAATCGTCAGTTGTAAAATTATGCAGTTTGTTATTTTCCCTCATGGAAAATCCTTTTCCCCCAGTCTATGTGTGAGTGGTTGCTACAATTAATGGTATTTTTTTGTTTGCAACATGTTCAGTTTACCTGAAAAGGTTATTTTAACTGAATATGCATACTACTTTTAATTTATTTTCAATGTTGTGAACTGGGATATGTGTTACTAATAACTCTCCTCTGGACTTCGTCGCAGTTGGGTAAAAATAACCTTTACTATCACGCCGGGTGTTTGAATCAAACATGAACATCGAATATTGTGTTGAAAAATAAATAATGACACTATAAATACCGAGACAAATACATAATTATCTATAGGAGAGATTGGTATAGTTTTTTTTTTTTTTAAATGAAAATAAAGCATGGCGCTTGAAACTTAAAAACTAAGGGGCTTGGAAGATTTTTGCACGAAGCGTGTGATTAACTTCCGCCATTTTGTTTTTTTTTTTCAAAGTAGCGGCCACGCATGCGACCTTTCTAAAGTGTCACGTTTCCGAGATATGAGCTATTAAATTCCGTTCACTGATGGCATCTTCAGCATAACTTTGATTTGCTCAGACACGCATAAAACGTGTATTAATCGATAGCTGGCATCAATACAAACAAGTTTTGTCTGAGACAAAATGTTCCAAAATGTCAAGTTTCTGAAATATGGCGTTGTGTGTGATCGCTACCAGCACAACTTTGATAGCTTAAATCTCGGAAACGTGACGCTTTAGAAGAATTTGTCTCAGTTAAAACTTGTTTGTATTGATACCAGCTATCGATTGATACACGTTTTATGCGTGTCTGATCAATTCTTAGTTGTGCTGAAGATGCTATCAGTGATTGGATTTTAACTTTGATAGCTCACATCTCGGAAACGTGACACGTTAGAACGTTTTGTTTCGTACAAAACTTGTTTATATTGATACACGTTTTATGCGTGTCTGATCAAATCAAAGTTGTGCTAAAGATGCCATCAACGAATGGCCTTTAACTTTGATAGCTCATGTCTCGGAAACGTGACACTTTAGAACATTTTGTTTCATTCAAAACTTGTTTATATTGATACCAGCTATCGATTAATATAGGTCTTATGCGTGGCCGCTACTTAGAAAAAAAAAACAAAACGGCGTAAATTATTTCGGCCAAAAAATTCAAACCCCTTTGTTTTAAAAAAAAGACACTGAACACGGTGAATTTAACCAACTAAAATCTTTACCTGCACAGGGAATACAGTACTGGGGGAGTAATGTTATGATTTGTGGTGTTTACATTTTTATTAATTATTTTCTTTTCAATCCACCTAATTTGATGAATCTAACCTGCTTGGGATAACAATTGCCTGCACTAAGCCCTTTGTTTTATCTTTAACTATGATTTATTCATAAATAGTAATGTTTATTTTTTACATAATAATGTGAAAAAATACAGATTTAATGTTTGTTTAAAATTGTAAGTACCTACACAGTTAGGGAAAACATGGGACTTGAATGTGGCTGTATATGATAAAGTAATTGGCCTTAAGTGATCACCCCTTCATGTCCAGAATGTTTGGGGACAATACGAGTAAAGGAACGTCGCTGTCGATAGCGCGCTTTCTTGAGACATTGTCAGTGTAGGGCTGTAGGGGATGTCCACTGCCAATGTATGCGTGTGTACGTACGTAGGTGGCGGCAGTGTGGCGGGGGGCCGCGCGGCCTCGGCGTCTACTAATGCGTGGGAATCGCAGAGCACCCCGGTAAGCTTGGGACGCGATCAGCGACTACAAAATATCATCTAGTCACTTCACTCCTTTATAGGTTTTTCATTGTTCTGTAGACCTACCTATACGTAATTATTACGTCTGCTCTGCTGCGTGTGTTGTCGATTCGATCATATTTGAACTAGAAGCTTATAGAAATGTACCAACGTAAGCTATCCACACTGGCATCGTATTTATTTATGCATTTTCATTAAAAAATGCAAACCAAGTAACTACTTAAAATTAATGTTATGACGTTTGGAATGCTGTAATTTGGTACATTCCTGAATTTTGAATAAGCTTTTGTGATGTGATGTAAAATAATGTTTCTTAACTAGTGAAAACTTTAATTCTAAAAATAATCATCTCAAATATTTTTCTTAGAAATCTTGTTTTAAACGTATAACCTTAATTTAATTCACCGGCTTATAGGATTTAACTTATTAAAGGTTAAGCTTATGATAAAATCGGGGAGGGATTCGCATGCGCAGACTATAAAGTGTGGTGACGGTTTTGTGACGTTGTAGCAATTAAACAACAGCATAATATATATTTTTGCAATAGTTTGCTTATTGTCTGCTTATGAAAATGTTTTAGAACATTTTTCGTTGATTACGTTTCGTAGATATTCCAGGAGACGATTGCATGGCGGTATTTGAGACTTGAATCGGTTCTACTATTAGAAATTGCAAAATATGTACGAGTAGCGATCAAGATCATGCAAAAACAGTTGCTTTGAGGATTTAACTAAATCTTTCATCTTATCTTTTTTAAATTAATCAGACTTTAATTTTGATTTACACAAATTCTGCAATTAAGCATTGCATATATTTGACATTGCATTCTATTTGACGCACAAAATGGCTTCAAGATTACGTTTTCAATGTAGTTTTTCTTTTATAAAAGCCGAGTCCTCAAGATTTTAAAAAGGCCAAGTGACTATGCCAGTTTAATTAAAAAATATATATTTTGATCGTTCCTCGTCTAGTAAATAAGTAAATTTATCTTTTGCTTTCGTTAAAAAACGCTATCAAATTACTTACAAACTGCTATACTTACTATGTTTATTAGTCAATTTTCTTCTCTTGTATAGATGAATTTTATCGCATTGATTCAATGAATTCTTTAGATAGTTAACAGATTTAGTTATAAAAATAAATGGGCAGTTAATCAATAGGCATTTTTGCACAAGAGAAATAGTACCAATAAATTGGATTACAATAAAGTGTTACATGCTTAAGATCTTTGAAAACTAACCAAGTGTCATTCTGAAACTGTTCATAAATCTCATTAAATTATGAAGGGTTGTTGAACAACCCAACCAAATTCCCAACTAATCCAGCAGTTTGAAATTGCAGCATGGTAAAACATGGAACGCACACTACGTTTAGGAGTTAGGAGCACTTCGGTGGCTGTAAGTCAGAACAGTAGAGTAATTGTGTCCGTTTGGTGTCTGCACAGAGTACTACGGAGGCGGGCCGCGGTGATGCGGCTGGGGGCGCGGCAGGGGCGGGGGCGGGAGCGGGGGCGGGGGCGGCGGCTAAGGCGTCGCTGCTGCAGAAGCTGCTGTCGCAGTGAGCCCGCCCGGCGCCGCCCGCCGCTGCACTGCGCTGCGGATAGAGCTGAAGTTTGCATTTATTAATTTCTCGCTTCATCGGATGGACGTTAATCGACGATCCTTAGATTCCAGCGTAACGAACGTCGTCGTTCCGAGTTACGGTCTACGTGGTACCTCTGCGGCTGTAAATCTCACTCGTGAGAATAATATAGTACATACGCGTATTTATAGACATCTTTAATGTAGTCTAGTAGTGCTAGTGATGTTTTCGAGTTGTATAAAATCGTTTCGTTGATGATATAATTACTTCTAAGTTCTTTGAGAAACTTTAGGTATGGTCTTTTATAAATATGTATGTATTTATCTTTAATTATGCTCTAATTTTTAACGAAAAACGAATCGATGCGAAATTCGTAGCTTCCTGTGATGGAAAAAAAATAGTGATTTAAAAATATCTTATTGACTCGTACGCCCAGTACACATACACAATGTACAATAGAAATATACCGCGTGCAATATTGTATAGAAATATAAAATACATATTTTGGCGTTGTGAACGTTATGTATTATAGTATGAAAGTCAGATGTTACCTGTTATGACAAAGTAATTTGTATTATAGTATATGATGAAGAGACGTCGAGTGAAAAGGTTTCTCTTATGGAGAATATTACTTTTACGTGTAAATAATATGTTGTTAAATTATAGCTGTTGCTTATATTATTGTAAATATTTTGTTAAAATATTTCTTTGTGTTTCGTGTATAGTATAATATTCTTTTAATTTCAATCCATTTATGAAATTTATTAAATAATTACAAATTATTTTTTTATGTTTTTCCAATACCTATTTTCTATTATTTTAATAAATGACTAAGTGTAATGTTATAATCACAGTAAAAAAAAAGTTTTGTTTAAATCAAATTGTACTTACATGAACTCTGTTGTGAACAGTTTGACAACTCGCATTAGTATTTCGTGTACGCATATTATATGCATGAGTATTATAAAACAAGAATGAAAAAAATAAATAAAACACAAATATTGATAATGGTATAAAGTTTATCCTTGTTACAAATTATTTGGTTTGATCTGTGATTATAACATTCCTCCTTCCTGATAATAGAGTAAAACCCCCCCTGTTGGTCGATGAAATCACCCTAATACAAAGGCGCGGATTTGTTATAAATATATAATAAGAAAGAGCTATAATCAATTGATAAAAATAAATTGTATTTTTATCAATTTAATGTATCTATTATTCTTTGCACAATGTGCATATTTATATTCGATTTGATGGATAACAAGATATTTGATGACCTAAATTTTGATACGACTAGATATGGAATACATGTACTTTGTCCATGTAATAAACGCGATATTGACTAAAACATGTCCTATACAATAATATTTTGTTAGAGACTATTTGCAACGGGCCCAATGTCGCAAGTACGGGTAGGCCTCGCCACATTAAGTTCATTTTTTTTATCTTAAAATTGTGTACGTTTTCTGCTTTCGGTATAAATTTTAATTCTACAGTTTACTTTTGGTTATTAAAACTGTAACAAAAAACTGGAGTATTGATTGATTATTTGTATTTCAATCAATGAAACTATAAACACAATAAGCGTTACTTGAACCGTTGCAAATAATGCTAACGATGAGTTGAAGGACAATCGATACGGTGACGTCTGTGCGCTTAGAATATTGACAATCTTAACTTTGAAACATGCATGAACGTAGAAACGTGTAATATACACGACGTTATTAGCGGCCGGATAATAAAATCGACATAATAGGGATGATGACTGACTAAAAAAAATATGATTCTGTCAGTTAGATTATCGAAAAATATTGGATATGTGTTTTTTGTTTTATCAAATTAATAAAAATTGACGAAGATAAAACGTGTCAAAGAAATGTGCTTGTGACACATTTGAGTAAAAAATGTACTCAAATGTGACGTCACACGAGTTTTCGACGCATTGTATCGCCTTCATTTTTTGTTTACGTGAAAAAGGAAAAACTGTGTACTTTTCTGGAAATCTATCTGACGGACTAATTAGTTTTTTTTTCGTCATCTACCCTATTGTGGTAAGGACATTTTATCGTGGTACATCACACAGTCTTAATTATGAACGTTGTTTATATTTGAAATAAATTTCCTTTCAGTAGTTATGATAATAACGATATTAAAGTAGTTTCGTAAAAATGATGTTTATAATTAAGCGCATAAAATGTTATAAACTGTGTGTGTGTAATTCTAAGTTCTACGGTGGAAGGTCTATGTTGAATAACATCAATGTTGGATGTCATTATTAGTAACTATATAAATTAAATATTAGGCACGAAAATTAGCAGTATTTACTTACTTCGCCATTTCAGGCAGTACGAAATAAAATTGCGAAATTACCTGGTTAGGAAATTTAATAAATGACATAATGCTATAAGATATTGCATGTCGTCATCAACAAACTTCGTTGCTAGTATTTTCTTTTGGATCGGATGGATAGTTCAAAACATATTTAGACTAAAAAAGTGAATACTGCTTGAAGTGGCATGTACTTTTGACGTTAACAATTAAGCGTACTAGAATTGCACAATATTATCTAATATTAATATACGTTAACTTTAAAGTGTAATAATAATAAGGTATGACTAAGACCTTTGGGTGTGGTGTGTATCCTAATAACGGTCTAATATGTGTAACTTGAATTTTAAAATTATCCACTGGTAGAACGTTTAGAAGTTGTTGGCAGTATATTGTTGCTCCCTTATTTTCAAATTCGGGACCATGACTTAGCCTGAACGTTAAACACTGCTAATCCAGATAATAAGAAACTTTGGTGGTTTTCACGTCGATCTTTGATACTAGGGTACATGCTACCGCCGACTTTGTTTTCTGATCGGGAACTGTTATACCTTACGGATTGAAACCTGTTTGCACTTTACACGAAGTCCTTATAATTTATTGGCAAGACAACAAGATTATCGATATGAAGTACTTAAAAGAGTTCAGGGGGTTCACTCAATTTAGATCATAATATAAGTAAGTTTCCTTAAAATATGTATTAATAACTTTCTAATAATAACATTTTTCAAAAAACCAACCATAACATTTAGGACGTAGATACATTAAAGAAGTAAATTGTGATGTGCTATAACTAAATAATGAACGTACAAAATATGTATAGATAATCCACAAATCAAGTTAAACAAGTAATCTGACTATGAAATATTATATAAAACATATTTTTATACCATAAAAATAAATAGAGTGAAGTGTAGGCCACTGACCACTTTAATTTGTCATTGTTATTGATAAAGTTGGAGAAGCTCGGCTCAGTCAGTCTATAGATAGTGTTAAAAGCTTTACGCGATCTGATGCCCACCTGTTAACATGATTCATTCCACATGATGGTGTCAGAGAGGCGAGTCCTGTCAGTGTTAATAAGTAAAATTCAAACCAACAAAGTACAAGTGATGGCCTTGTTACATGGAAATATAAGCAAATAGGCAAAGAAGTAGTCGTGTCTAATACATTCATAATACATAAATATATGGTAACAAAATTTATTTACTCGTAACTGGTCGCTAGATGAAACAGCATATAATGCCGTCACTTAGTTTACAACATCTCGACGAAGATAAATGTACACAAATGTTATATTTTTTGCAGATTTATGGTAACATAACTAGTTTATGTAATCAAGACTATATTATAACGTTTGAAACACGTCCATTGCATTATTAAACCGTTTACTTTTCTGTTAAATGTATATTATAATAATGTCATGCCGTAATAAAGCATCGGTGCCTGAAACTTATAGATAAAGAATATTTTTTCAAAGCCACCTTTTAATAAAAGTAATACGAATATTAATAGTTTTGAAATTGAAATAAAATTTAGTAATAAAATATGGGATAAATTCATAAGTCTGCAACCACATAGATTCCATTAAAATATGTTAGCTTACCTGTACCTAGATCAAACGTCATTGTAAATAAACTACATCGAATTTAGCGCTGAAGCATTCGTATGAGATCTGTGTATACACATAAAATGTAGTGATACCTTATCATGAGATGATGAATTAGCCTACACAAAATGCCTTTGACATAAAATTATCTTCATACGGGAATCACGTCTACATAATATTATGTAGTTACAGTCGAATTGTTATTGGTGAATTTTAGTCTTCCAAAATGAAATGTAGTCTGGTCTGCGTCTTGAACATGGCCTGGGTCTGTCGCATTAAGGGCCACATTAAGAAACCGCTTTTAATTTCAGATATAAGTATGAACTTTAAGCGCACAGTTCCCAAAAGTACTATCGAGGACACTCCCGCCTGACCACCACTAAGCTAATTTTTGCTTGCACTCGCAACATAGAAACGCTCTGTAGTCCCGCCCCGTTGACTTTGTATAGAAATAATGAATGAAAAGATACCGAATCGGCCGAGCGCACTGACGACGCACGCCAAACGAGAGTTATTGTTATTTTGCGCGCAAAGGTTGAGGCTTTCCTAATAGGCCCAATTTTTAAGGGGGCGTGGCTCGGCGCCTCCACATGTTTAAAGCTAAAAAAAAAATGGTCAGGCGGAAAAGACCCCGACTGTACGCAGTGGCGGTTGAGATAATACTTGATCTGAATAAAATCTTAATCCAAAAAGAATGTAAAGTTCTTGTGACAACGCGGTTTATTAATATGGTCATTTAATGCGTTATAAGCAGCCTAGAAATAAACAACTGAATTTTTGATCCCTAAATACAATCTTCGTTTATCTATGTACTTGCTACATTAAACTATAACTCTGTTAAATGTGTGCCATTACATTGTGTAGTCGCTTATTAATGACATAACTGACCTGTTTATAATTGCCTTTAAGTTCCTTTTACTCCGGTTTAATCGAATTGATCATGTTTTTAGTGTATAGTACAAAATCAAGCACTATGACCTATTTTAGTCCTCGTAGAGCCGTTTTAAACCATATAATTATGTATATCTTAAAATTTATTTTTAGTAGCGATTCCAGTATCTATTTTATTTTATACATCATGTTTTCATTGCCCTGTTTTGGTCAAAAACATATAACATTATGATGTCTTACCCCGAATACTGCTTATACGTGGTAGAAATCGAAATTACGATTTGAACAACGACTATAAAATGAAACGCACGTTCCAATTCACTATTAAAAATGCTCAATAAGCTACTAAATTACATTTTCCTATACTAAATTATAGAATACGTAATTAAATTATAAAAAGGAACGTCATTCAATTAGACTTACATGACTAAAAATGTGCTCTATGTTTCGACATCATTGCAAACTCGTCTCTAAAATCATCAACGAAAATTAATATTCCTATAATATAAACAAATATTTTGATAACCGAACGTTACAATTTTAAAATGGGCTTTATAAATGGATATTACATTTGTATGGGAATCGTCTAGATATAATCAAGTGTTAGGAAGATAATTGTCTTGGTGTAACGAATGAATACCTCAATGTAAGAATCAATTCGAACTTCTAGTTCATAACAAAATTGTACAAACTGCTACAATACTGTTTAAAACATAGGTGAGGAAAGATCATTTAAAAACGCTAGTGTGTGCTGATATACCTGTAAGTCTTTTTTTCTAATTACTTTTAGAATATTTTTCGATTTTCGAATTTGGGATACCCAATTCAGATATTGTTTTAAAAATCTATGAATTTTTCGGAATAAAATATTATGTCGAACATAATTTGTAAAAGCATGGTAGATTTTACATTCTATAATTACAATTCTGGAGAAATTGGTATATATTGAAATGTTACATATAATTTGGAATTCTATGTATGAGGATTGAAATAACGATTTCATTTTATATTTAAGACCATTGTCTCAGAGTAAATTTAATAAATTAAAATATAATTAATTGGGTCCAAAATTCCATCCAATCTTGCAGAAAAAATACAATTGGACTGCATTAACAAATGTGATATATCGATGTGTAATAGAAATATTTTTTTATCATTCATAAAATTACTCTGCGGCAGGGGCCTAATAATCACGATCACTATGCATATTGTAAAACGAGAAACATAGACGGGTACGGGAGTCTTTGATTCTGCGGGAAAACATAATTAGTTTAAAATAATTTGTTTTCAATCTTATGTTACATGATGAATCAATTTATTTTATAGTTATTGTTGTTTTTTCCTGATATAATAATAAAGAAAGGGTTTTCTAAAAATTCCTCTACTTGGAGGTAAGATTGTGTGATAAAATATTTATTATATGTAGTAGGATGACAGTCGCTAACACAACAAGGCATTCCCGTACACTGCTGATTTTATTTTTTGTATAAAATCATGCCTATTGTCTTGGCCTGTCGTCTGCGTACAAGGGTATTTTTATATTGTGAATATTGCTTAGGTTTTATTCTGTTTTAGAGTTATAACTAAACTAATTATGTTTTTCTAAAACATTGCAAAGTGATTTTAGATCTGGTCGCTCACAGAATAGATTTTTGGGGATGTGTGCTTTATTAGTTATATGGTAGAGCTGTGTGTTTCTATTAATATTGTAGGGATAAGCTCAATGGCAGGTTTCCTTCAGTCATGAATTCCAACTATAATATTTGAATAATTTAATGACAAGCAAACTCGTGTAAGAATCCTAGTCCTTGTTTCTACAATGATCCTTTTTGTGAGTGGCCGTTAAGTCTGTGTTATTTAGTTCTTCAGATGTTAGTTAAGGCCTTTTGTGTTGCTGTGCATTTCTACGCATTGTATGTATCTATGTTTATATATTGTAAATAGCTAAAATACATATATTTTTACGATTAGCATACACAACCAAAGTTGTTATGAAGTGATGGTTGATTAAGTAAGAAATTTAACTATAGGTCGTTACGTTTATTTTAGAAGAGATACAAAGAAATCTGTACAGTTGCAATGTCAGTACATCCAATGTCTTGTCTTAGCATTTTAAACAACCGCCCTGGTATTAGGAATAATAATGAAATTGTTATTTTTGGCACAAACATATTGACGAAATTTAATATTATTATAACACAAAAATCAACAATGAAAAGGAGTCGAGAACGATATAATATAAGCTCCTTTTGTTCCTAGTAGCATGCTCCGGGTCACTTACCATTTAGTAACTGTCAATTAATAAAACATACACGTCAAATACTAATTACCTTCGAAATGTTTGAATTGTAATATTTTATTCATTGATGAAATCAGGCGTACATAACAGTTAAGTTGTATTTTTTTGTACATTTTAGATTCGAAAATATATTAATATCTAAATAAATGGTGTTTTTATTTTATCAAACTTCCTTACCTCAAGCATCACGATCACGAGATCAGATGACACAAGTTTTAGGTTCAATTCAGAGAGAATGGCTTTATTGAAAATAGGATTGTATTACCATTGATTAAAGTAGAAAATTGTATGTATATCGAATAAAAGAAGGTGTCTGATGACAAGTAATGGAGAAGTATGGAAGAAGCAGACATTACGCCCACCTCAAATAAATTGGTATAAGTAGAATGGTGATGATCAAAGCGGACGTTTTTACCACTGCTAAGCACGTATGGAACACTAGATTTTTCACAATATGTATTTTTCACCCCGTATCAAGGGTTAGGGGACTCTGCTCCGTCTCAAATATCCACCCATCTCTTACCATCGTTGCTCTAAGGCCCAGCGCACACCGCTGGAGGCGCGGCGGAGCGCAATTGAAGACAACAATTTAATATAAACCTTAAATACATTGACATACGGTCGAGTTGTCTGTACAAAATATCGAACAGCACTATTAATGGGCGCGCTCGGTGTGGCTGACACTGGCAGAGCCACCATCAGGGATTTTAATTTTGATAACACAAATTTATTCGCTAATTAGTCGAAATTAATCGCCAAATATCAGATTTGGTCGGTCACTGGTTCAAAAGATATAAGGGTTTATAGGTGGCCCTGCTGGAGAGAGCCTACCCCAGCAGAGCCACATTAATATCTCAAAAACTAGGGCACCTAGCGAAGATCTGTTTTCTCCCATATTTACTCGCTAATTAGTCGAAATTAGTCGTCAAATATGTGTGGCTGACTCTGGCAGAGCCACCATCAGGGATTTTAATTTTGAGAAATTGAATTCTTTAATATCTTTTTAATGACACACCGACTGAATCTGTAACTTGGCGACTAATTTCGCCAAGTTACAGATTTAATCGGGTCCTAGTTCAGAAGATATAATGAGTTCAATTATTAACCCGTATGCTCCCGGCCGTGCCTCCTGAGGCACAGTGCATTGTTATTTTAATTGTGTCTGTAATTGCGGGTATTGAAGTGCTACGGTACCTATAGTCCAAAAGTTAGATCGAAGAGTTCACGAAAAATTGCCAAGAAAAAATATTTCTTTAATATGTGTAATATAGGTACTTGTAGTATTATCGGTCTAAAGTCCTTAGAAATGACCGAGAGAGATAAATTCTCTATTAAATACATCTTTAATGTTTTTAATTATTAAGTTAGAGTGGCTTAAACTTCTTTGAAACCATTAAACCTTGCTCTTGGTCTATTTAGTCTCAAGATGTACAGTCGCATGCAACTGTTTTACCAATTTACAATGTTGAGCTCTAATTTACGTTAGAATAATAAATACGTTAAAATTATCGTATCTTTAGTAAAATGTAATACTTAAACGTAGAAAACGTATTGTTAGTATCAACCCATAGCTTGAATACCTTTTTTTTTTTTCGGATGTGAAATCATCAAATAACTCCTCCCGCTCTGGGCGGAGCAGGAGGGAGTGTCAGACTTTTACTGACTAAAACTCATTTGAACTGTCCCGCAACCCCGGCAGGCAGCGGTCCTTCCTTTTTGCTGACTCTCTTTGAGGCGCGCGTGGAACACGAACGCGCCGTCGACCCGGCCTGTCGTCATGAGACGGATGGACGGCGATCTAGCCCATAGCCCACCGTCCACAGGCCCGCGCCTACGGTGGCCGGGGGCCACCTGGTGGCCTCCGACACCCGGGGCGTCTCCCGCGGCGGCCGGGACGTTGAGAGGTTCTCTCCCTCTCACGTTCCGCCACCTCCTTCTCTAGCAAGGTGCTAGGCAACTGGGCCTATCCCAGTTGTAAATTTCCCTTTGCGCCTATTGGCCTTGTTTCTTTGTGTCTCCTGCTGATATGGAATGAAGTGGAAATTACGGATTTTCCTACTCCTCCGCTATACTTTTCTGATTAATTTCGTTGCGGGATCCAAGACAGTTAAATTCATTCTCTGGGACTTCGTCGAGCTTCATTGTCTCGGCGCTTTTCTGGTGGTCGCCACTGTTGATTCTGGCTTTCAGGAGTTACAGTGGTTTGGGAACAGTGTGGCGGGCTCCTTCTCTAGCATTACTGTTTCGCAGAAGGAGGTGACGGCATCCCATTCCGTCTCGCTCCGGACCATGGCTTGCACCAGGGCCGGACGCGAGAGGTCGCCGCCGCTGCTTGAAATACCTACACTACAAAAAAAAATACATACTTGACATAAATCAAAGATGTAAATACTTACTATACCTAATATAATTAACGGCTCTAATTAAGGTTTAATAGGTAAGTTTATTTTTATTGTTCCCTAGAAATACAACATGTTGAACTGTATCTAAATGCCGGAAATAATATATAAATCTAAATCAAATTATTTTATAAAAATGAATTTCCAAAAAGTTGGTTTGATGTGTGTATTTTGAGGTGATTGTCAGTGTTGCGTTGTGGGTGCGTGTGTATTTGCGGAATACCTAAAGATAACAACATTCGAGTTCCTAACTATTCTTTAAGTTCCTCTTTAAACTGGCCGACTTTAACTTAGGTACGCCACGGGCAACTCGTTCTAAGTAGCTCGTCTGTACACGCGCATCTATCTCTTTCTTACTTACCGTGTAAATGTAACGGAGCGCAGCGATCTATCTGCCAGCGACTAAATGCACACATTTTGTTCGATACTTAAATAATTAGGTACATATATTTATTGTAGATCTTGTTTTTAGGTAATGAATACTGCTTTCCTTTGGTGGGTTGAAGTTATAGAATTCCTCTAGACGTCGTAGATACACCTGTCTAAAAACTACTTTAAGTATTTTTTACTTGGTTGTACCACTGTATGGGGAAATTGAATTCTTTAATATCTTTTTAATGACACACCGACTGAATCTGTAACTTGGCAACTAATTTCGACTAATTAGCGAGTAAATATGGGAGTAAACAGATCTTCGCTAGCTGCCCTAGTTTTTGAGATATAAATGTAGCCTTGCTGGGGTAAGCTCTCTCCAGCAGGGCCCCCTATAAACCCTTATATCTTTTGAACCAGTGACCGACCAAATCTGATATTTGGCGATTAATTTCGTCTAATTAGCGACTAAATTTTTGTGTTATCAAAATTAAAATTCCTGATGGTGGCTCTGCCAGTGTCAGCCACACGCGCGCTCGGGTTGCTGCGCGCCACCGCACGTATCTCCGCTCGAGGGCTCTTAGCACCGCTCGGGGCCCGCGGATCCACACGCGCGTTTTAAGGAAATACGCTCGGCTGCGCCTGCAGCGGTGTAGGCTGGGCCTAATGGTTGCAAGCGGAAAGTTCAATAGAAGGAGAGCGGACAGCAGGCTACCTCTGTGGTTGATTGATTCTCACATTGTGCGTATGATTAAGATAAAGGGAGCTCTGATTTGCTTCTTATTTGTGCTGCCTGCCAATTTAGAGAATATTATTCAACCGTGAAGAGGTACATCATGGCTGCCTCGTTGGTCGAGTAGTCGCAAGTGCGACTGGCTGAGCGAGAGGACGTGGGTTAGATTCTCGGGTCTGGCAAAGTTTTATAGGGTTTTTCCATCAGGAATTTCTCAGTAGCAGTCCCGGTTGCTGGCAATAGGGTCGCCCCCTACTACGTTGGACTTACCTAAACATAACTGGCGAAATATTGGTATACCTACTACTAGGAACACCTCTGTCTCACCCTGCAGGGATTACAGGCGTGATGTTATGTTATGTTTTTACCATTTCTTGGAGAACATTGACAGTAAAAGAAAGTAGCTATACTTAGTGCAAACAGACATGACTCAATATTAAGCATCGTTCAGAAGTTGCTGCTGGTATTGCGTCGTTAGTCAGCGGTCGCATGTTTGATTGCTGAGCGCAGGGTCCTAGGTTCAATTTTGGGTGTTATTTGGTATTTCCCTGTTACCGAACGAGATCTCTTAGTAGCGTTACGGGGACGGCGTTTGAATTTGTTCCGGTTTATTGGCAACTAGCGGACGTCCCGCGGTTTCACCCACGTAGTTCCCGTTCCCGTGGGAATACGGGGATAAAATATGCCTATGCTAATGTAGCTTTCTAATGGTGAAAGAATTTTTGAAATCGGTTCATAACTTCCAGAGTATGTTCTCTACTACTACTCTACTCTACTACTTCTACTTCCTGTATGTAGGGGGTAATACCCCCTACATACAAACTTACAAACAAAAATGTTACCTCTTTATAATATTAGTATAGATGAATGAGTAAGTATTTATTGTACGGGATACGAAGTAGACTGATGGTACCTAAAGATGGCGTTACCATTGATGCCCTGAAAATTAGGATCACATTTTACTATAGTACATTACGATATTAGTGCGTTAAGATGGCTATAACATGCGAGGCGGAATTTCAGCCCGAGCCGAAGGCGAGGGCGTAATTGAGCCGAGCATATTATAACCAATACGCACGTATATCGTACGACGTTTTTTAACACATTTGCGAGGAAACAGAAAAAAAAAAAACATTTTTCATACGTGGTTATGTACCTATCTGTCCTTCTTTTTTTTTTTTTTTCGGATGGGAAATCATCAAATAACTCCTCCCGCTTTGGGCGGAGCAGGAGGGAGTGTTAGACTTTTACTGACTAAACCCATCCATGTTCCTTCATCGCCCTTTGTGTTCCGGGGCCACGGTATCTCTTTCAAACAGTCCCGCAACCCCGGCAGGCATCGGTCCCTACGGACCCCTTCCCTTTTGCTGACTCTCTTTGAGGCGCGCGTGAAACACGAACGCGCCGTCGACACGGCCTGTCGTCATGAGACGGACGGACGGCGAGCTAGCCCATAGCTCACCGTCCACAGGCCCGCGCCTACGGTGGCCGGGAGCCACGTGGTGGTGGCCCCCGACGCCCAGGGCGTCTCCCGCGGCGGCCGGGACGTTGAGAGGTTCGCTCCCTCTCACGTTCCGCCACCTCCTTCTCTAGCATTACTGCTTCGCAGAAGGAGGTGACGGCGTCCCATTCCGTCTCGCTCCGGACCATGGCTTGCACCAGGGCCGGACGCGAGAGGTCGCCGCCGCCAATCACAACAATCACACAATCACACGGCGGTGCTCCGCCCACGCGGGGCACACCTCCACCGTGTGTTCCACCGTGTCCTCCGGTCGATCCTCACAATGGAAGCACCCGGACGTTTCCTCCCGCCCGATTCGGTGCAGGAACCTCCCGAACACTCCGTGTCCGGTGAGGACCTGCGTCAGGCGGAAGGTGAGGACGCCGTGGCGTCTCTCAAGCCACTCCTCAAAGAGGGGACTTATCGCCACTATCGTGGCGTGCCCTGCACGGGGTTGCGACAGTCGCTCTCTCCATGTCGCCATGAGATCCCGCCGGAAGTCTGTCCGCTGAGCGACAATTTGTCGCGGCAGCGGAGTTTCCCCCCGGCGTAGCGCCTCCGCGCGCCATTCGTGTAGGCGCGCGAGGACTATCGCCTCCAGATCCCATGGCGGCAATCCGGCAAGGAGGCTCGCCGCCTCGCGGGCAATCGTGCGGTAGCCCCGGGCCAGCCTTACGGCTACCACCTTTTGGGGCGCGTTCAGGTAGTGGGCGGCACGCCGCCTCAAAGCACGTGCCCACACCGGGGCCCCGTAAAGGGCCATGGACCGCACGACTCCCGCGTAGAGCCTCCGGCAGGAGGCGTTCGGCCCCCCCAGGTTGGGCAGGAGCCGCCTGAAGGCAGCCCCAGTCCGTTCCAGTTTGGGGGCCAAACGTCGGAAGTGCTCCACGAAGTTCCACCGGCTGTCGAGGACGAGTCCTAGGTACTTCAAAGTCGACTCGACACTGATGGATACCCCTCCTACCGTGAGTAAGGATCCCGGAGGTGGCGCATTCCGAGGCCCATGAAAGCACATGGCCTCGGACTTGTGCAATGCCATCTCGAGACCCAGTTGCCGGATCCTCTCAACGACTGTCGCAACCCCGCGTGTCATCGCTTCGGCCGCCGCCTCGTGCGACCTCCCCTGGGCCAGCACCAGCGTGTCGTCAGCGTAGCAAACTACGCTGACACCACTAGGGAGGTCGGCGCGCAGCACCCAGTCGTAACCGATGTTCCACAAGGACGGCCCTAGGACCGATCCCTGCGGAACACCGCACGACATCTCTCGCCGGTTCCATTCTCCGCTGTGACCCGGGGTAGATGACGGCTCTGTCCGTCAGATAGTCTCCGACCACTCGACGGAGGTAGGTCGGCACCCGGTGATACCGGAGTGCCTCCCTAATGCAGCTCCAGGGCATGGAGTTGAAGGCGTTGGCGATGTCGAGAGACACCGCCAAGACAACCCCACCCCTGGACACCGCATCCCCCGTCGTGAGGGCTCTCACGCGCATGATGGCGTCCACCGTAGAGCGCCCCTTGCGGAAACCAAACTGCTGTTCCGCAAGGTCCGGCCCAGTCCCCGCAAGGTGCTCGGCGAGGCGGTTTGCAATGACTCTTTCAAAGAGCTTGCCCACCTCGTCGAGCAGCACCACGGGCCGGTATGCGGACGGAGAGTCCGCAGGGCGCCCCGGCTTCCGGATGAGGACCAGCTTCCCCGTCTTCCAACGAAGCGGGAACTGGCCTCTCTCCAAGCATGCGCTTAGGAGCCCCTCCAGTCGGGGCCCGAGAGCCTCCAAGGCCAGGACCCAGGCTTTGCCAAGCAAGCAGTCGGGTCCCGGGGCGGTATTTTTGGCTCTCAGGTCTACCCCAGTCACTTCTGGAGCGTTGTCGTCGTCGTCCTGTTGGTCCGCTTCCAGCATCGCAGGTGGCGGAGCCATAGGCGGGGGTGGATGTTCCCCTTGCGAAGGGAACAGAGTGCGCTCACCACGTCCTCCACGAGCTCAGGCCGGAGACTCTGCGTCAGTGGGGGGGCCCAGGGGCGGAGTTTATCC
The DNA here is from genome assembly GCA_905147715.2 of Xestia xanthographa. Taxonomy (NCBI): domain Eukaryota; kingdom Metazoa; phylum Arthropoda; class Insecta; order Lepidoptera; family Noctuidae; genus Xestia; species Xestia xanthographa. The sequence goes on along the minus strand of LR990655.1, from coordinate 14,480,891 downwards.
CGCACCATTTTGTAAGGGCGCCCCCACGGATCTCTGTCGAGAGTCCCCAGCATCTCCTCGCGGGCCAGGTCTCTGGCCCGCAGGACAGCCTCGCGGAGGGCGGTCTTCGCCGCTCTGTACCCCTCATAAAGCTCCGCCTCAATGGCTGCCGCATCGGGTGGGCGGATGCGGAGCCTGCGATGCCTGGCGTACAGGTGTCGCGAAGCTACGCACGCCTCGCGCAGAGATGTCAGCTCTCGCGGCCAAGAAGCGCCCGGCGTCAGGTGTACTGACACCTGACGCCGCCGGGCGCTTCTTGGCCGAACACGGGGCATTGCCACGTCGCAGATGTCAGACATGGCCTCCTGGAACCACCCTGCCTCGTTGTTAACGTCGGCAGGCCTGTCCGGTGATGTCATCCAGGCCTGCACGATCGAGGCTTCCAGGAGGAGCTCCCGGTCCAGCTGCTTCAGCGCCCAGCGCGGACCACTCGGGGCCTGTTGGACCGGCGCGCTTGAGGTCTGGGTGGAGACGTCGAACCAGATGTACCGGTGGTCGGAATAGGTCTCCACCCCCTCCATGACACGCCAGTCAACGACACGCGGCGACAGAGCGGGGCTAGCGAACGAAATGTCCACCACCGACTCGCTCCGCATCCGCACACACGTGGGGACAGAACCCCGATTTAGGACGACCAGGCCCTTCTCCAGGGCCCAGTCTTCCACCATCCTTCCCCGCACGTCTGTACAACGAGAACCCCAAGCCAAATTCTTGGCATTGAAGTCCCCGAGGACAACCACAGGGAGGGAATGGTTTCCGACGACAACACTCAACTCTGCGAGAGAGTTGTGGAACTCGGCGAGAGTTCGGCTCGGGGAGAAGTAGACTCCCACTACTACGATCTCCCCGAACCGGGATGCTACGCACCCCCGACCCCTCCTGACACCTTCAAAGGGTCGGGGTACCGGCGGCGGCCGACGACACTATGGTCACTGAGCCGCTAAGGTCCGCCACCCAGTCTTCCCTGGGGAGGACAAAATACGGCTCAGCGACCACAGCGATGTTAATCAACCACTGCGCCATGCTCTGGAGCAACAGATCCTGAGCGCAGGCGCAGTGGTTGATGTTCGCTTGGAGGAAGCGTAATGGGGCCGTTATTGGCACTCCATTACCGCTTCCTCCTCCCTGGCCCCCTGTGAGGGCCCCTCTGTGGCGGTGACAGCGGCAGTAGTTGCGGCTGCGGCGGTGGCGACGGTGGTGGTGGTGGTGGCGGAGGGCCTTCCCTTGCCTCTGATGGCCTTGGTGGGCGGAGCGCAGGCCTTGCTCCCAGCCCGGTGATCGGCCGGCTTACCGGCCGCCGCACATGCACCACAGTGCGGCGTGGCGCAGCAAGCTGCGGACACGTGACCGGTTTTCGAGTCAACGTCGTCTATCCGAACAGTCGCCTAACCCTAAAATTAGCAATACTGAATAGAAATACTGTTAAAATAAAGTTCTAATCAGCTTGCACTTTAAAGCGGTTGTTACGTCAGTCACTGCGGCCGAATAGTGCAAAATGAGTGTTTTATTTGTGATTTACAAAAAATCTATTGATTGGGCTAAAAAAATAAAACACTTGACCTGCTTTATAGTTACTTCAGTTAGTATGCAAAGTTTCATAATCTAATTTGAAGTACTTTTTGAATACCAGCGGTTTATTTAATTGTTCGATTTGTAGGTAATTATGGTTTTTTTTTTCTATCGAGAAAAGTTTATGGAATCGTGTTTTCGTCACACATAGTACCTAGCATTAATCCTCAACTTTACCATATATTTATTTCAAAATTAATGCTGTAGTATTTTAGGCGTAACGGAGGATTATGCTAAGACATTTGTATAGGCCCTTAATACACTTGGTCCATATAAAGTTTATGGGGCTGCGGTTGGCCTTAAATAGTTGCAAATTTCTCCATACAAACATGGAATGTTAAAAATGCACGATTTTTGAGTTTTCGAGTTAAAAGTGAAAAAAGTCCTAAGAACATTTTTTCAGTTTATCGCGTGGTGCGCAGCGAGCACAAGTTTTTCGAAGTTGCAAATTTGGATTCACATCACCCTAACTGATCTATATAACATATCAAAAATGCAGAACAGCATTATGTTTTGCGATTTTATTGTTAATTTCTACTCTACTCTACTAAGTCCAAGACAGGTGTCGCCGATGTAGGTGATGATGAGTCTACGAGGTTAAATAAATAGGACAGATGGATCAGAATAGTCGCACAGTGGGTGCCTGAAGACGGGCGTCGTTGACTAGCCCAAGAAACGCGCTGGCGTTACGTTCCTAAATGATTGGTCAGAGAAGGAAAAACTTAACGAAGATTCGAAAGGTATGGAGGAGGTCAGGAGGCTTTTGCTCAACAATGGGACATAATATACTCACATAAAAAAAAAGTGAGAGTATGTGGCTTTTGGTGATTAGGTACAGTCGGGGGCTTTTCCGTCTGACCATTTTAATTTTTTTTCGCTTAAAACATGTGGAGGAGCCTCAACTTTGGCGCGCAAAATAACTAACTCTCGTTTGGCGTGCGTCATCAGTGCGCTCGGCCGATTCGGTATATTTTCATTCATTATTTCTATACAAAGTCAACGGGGCGGGGCTAGAGAGCGTTTCTATGTTGCCAGTGCAAGCAAAAATAAGCTTAGTGGTGGTCAGGCGGGAGTGTCCTCGATAGTACATCTACCTATGGTGGGTTGTGATTTTACAAGTTGCGTACCTAGTTTGTAAACCAAAAAGTTAGGAACACGAATGTTCTTAGCACTAGATACAGGCGCTACAACGGTCGCACTGCTGGGGCACAGCCGTAGATCTATAACGAGGTAGCCCATCCTCTTAATGGAACTGCCTGTGCTGCCAGCTGACGCATCATTATCACAATCACAGATAACGTAGTCGGTACTTACACTCGGAACTATGACATTACGGCTCTTAAAAGGTAGGTACGAGTATAGGCCGATTCGGAGACCAATAGAGACCGTTTGATTCCCGGTTTAGGTAAGTGGCTTTCCAATAATGTTTATATCCAGCTTTTAAATACTTACATATTTTTAAAATATCGGTATTTCTAAACACTCATATAATAAAACAAAGTCGTTTTTCGTATTTGCATGTCATGGCCGCTTACGTACAGTCGTGGTTTTTAGGGTTCCGTAGTCAACTAGGAACCCTTATAGTTTCGCCATGTCTGTCCGTCCGTCCTCGCTTAATCTCTGTGACCGTTAGCACTAGAAAGCTGAAATTTGGTACCAATATGTATATCAATCACGCCGACAAAGTGGTAAAATAAAAATTGGAAAAATATGTTTTATTAGGGTAGCCCCCCTATATGTAAAGTGGGAAGTGTTTTTTTTTTTTTAATTTCAACCCTAACGTGTGATATATTGTTGGAAAGGTATTTAAAAAGGAATAGCGGTTTCCTAAAATCATTTTTTGATAATGTCAATAATTTCGGAAATAATCGCTCCAAAAGTAAAAAACAATGTGTCCCCCCCCTCTAACTTTTGAACCATAAGTTTAGAAAATATGAAAAAAATCTGAAAAGTAGAACTTTATAAGGACTTTCTAGGAAAATCATTTTGAACTTGATGGAAACAACAGTTTTTGTACAAAAAAGACAAAAAGTTGTACAAAATAATTTCTGGACTAAGTTTGTAGTATATTCGTATATGCAAGCATTTTTACATAATGGATACCCACCTTTAAACTCATAAGTGGGAACACTTATTGTGACGGACGGGAAACTACGGAACCCTACACTGAGCGTGGCGCGACACGCTCTTGGCCGGTTTTTTTCTAAACGAATCATTCCCTCTATGTCGTTTCGCGAAACAAATGACATCTATTCTGGTTTACGCTTGAGCTCAACTTTGGTTAAGCACACTTATAACAGAAACTGAATGGCTTTACTAAGTACACAATGATAACGAATTTCGATGCGATTTTTACAAATATTTGAACTTCAGAGAATTTATTCTCAACTAGCTGACCCGCGCAACTTCGTCTGCGTCACATGAGAGAGAGAGAGGGTTAGAGAGAGTATGACTCAACCTTAAAAGATAGACATTATGCTATCGCGGATATTTTATTTGTATACTTTTTATGAGGTACAATTCCATCATACATGATTGTTGCGTAACTTTAACCGAGCGTTTAAGCGCTCGCTACGGAAGCTCTCAAAAGAAATAAATTTTCCCCGTTTTTGCAACATTTATCATTGATGCTTCGCTCCTATTAGTTGTATCGTGATGTAAGATAACCTATAGCCTTCGTCGTTAAATGGACTATCCAATACTTGAAGGTTTTTTTTAAAATTCAAACCAGTAGTTCCTGAAGTTAGTGCGTTCAACCAACCAAACAAACAAACTCTTGAGCTTTATTATAATAATACAGATTCAAGTGTGTAACAATTAAATTTCTCCGATATATTTGCATTAATCGCTAAAATAATCTACTTATGTTTTTCCAAATAAGGGTATGCCTCGACAGCCTTACGTCTTCACCCTTAGACACTCGATGACAGTCATACTCCAGCTAGGTCAAAATTTCTCATTAAGGTGCATGAAATAAGCCGGGACACGATAAAGCTGCTGTAAACTGTTGCGGAACTCTTGCAACTGCCTTCTGTCTCCATCGTTAGATCGCCGATGACAGTCATACTCCAGCTAGGTTTAAAGTTCTCATCAAAGGTGCATGAAGTGAGGCCAATAACAATATAGCTGCTGTAAACTCTTGCAACTGCTTTCTGTCTACACCGTTAGACCTTCGATGACAGTCATACTCTAGCTAGATTTAAAGTTCTCATCAAAGGTGCAGGAAATGAGCATAAACATGATTTTTCAATTTTGAATGGGACCAACTTTGAGATTTACCTATTACCTATGCTTTTAAAAAAAAAAGGATCATGCTTAATGAACTTCTCTCGTGGTCATACATAAAAAATATACGGGTCGAATTCAGAACTTCCTCCTGTTGTTTCGTCGGTTAAAAAACCAAACGTTTGGTTAAAAGTTATCTAGTGCAATAGATGTCGTTGCATCTTACATAATTTGATGATTACTTCTTCTTGAACACTTTAAATTCATATATATCTTTTGATAGAATTAACCGATTACGATGAAATAAAAACTAAATAATACCTCAAGATACGCACAATTTTTATGTATAAAACTTATCTATATTGGTTTCGTATATTTTGCGTGATGCTTGATCATCGAAACAGACAAACAGATAAACAGACAAACATGCAAAAATTCCAAAAATGCTGGAAATGAGTTATGTTGGTTATCCTTAACACCCTGGCAACTTTTTTTCAAAATATTTCGATGTTCAAAAACGATTTTTCTACAGATTTATTATATGTATATATATATATATATAGATTTAAATAGAGCACAGAAATGTAGATGTTTTAACTTGTCGTTACATTAGTAAATTGCAGTTGTTGTTGTAGAGCGAGTTACTGTACTCAACATAATATGGGCACCACAGACGGGCACGGACCCGGACCTGCAGATCATTTTCTGGAAAACCATATAGCATCTTATTATGGAGCGATTCGGGACCTGGCAAAGTGCAGCTCGTCGCGGTTATCCCTGTCAAACAAAAATATCAACACTCAACAACAAGTCGCAAGTTGAAAGTCTTGACAAAGGCTTGACACTAAAATATACTTCACAAAATGTAAATATGTCTGTCCATTTTGGTAGGCAACTGAACTAAACATGTCTATGGTTGGTGCCAGTTAAGATGAGAATAGCGGTCATTGACCCACCTACATTGATTATACTTCTTAACTTTGAAAACAAAAACTAAGCCTGTTCAAGTCTTGAATCGTCATTTACGATCTTCAACATTTTTTCTAATGAAAAACAATACATGGTTTATTTGTTTTGGTTCGTACGAAGAGATATTTATTAGGGAAAGAGCAGTGACCACTATTCTCGTCTTAACTGGCACCAACTATACCAAGTAACAGCTCAATAAAAATGTTTTATTGAGCCACCTTGTCCCTGGACAAAATCCTGACAAGTCCATGGCTACCGCCTACCAATTTAAGTAATTTAATTCAATGCAGGGAGGAAATTCACACATAGGTAATTGAAGCACACAATTAACAACTATAGCGAACGTGTTGTTCTGCGCAGAGTATGCGCGCTCGCAAGTACTCATTACCCCTGAGAGATTCACAACGAGCACAATTTTGTAACGAGTTTTCAACGACCGCCATCGGATTTCCCTATTATCGAATTAAAGCTCTAATATGATAGAGCTGTTTCTAGATATATCTTTGTGGATAGTTATTGGATTATTTACAGTTGCTTTAGTATTTCTTTATAATAATTCCAGTGTTACAGCAATTATGAAATGGATGCAATGGTTTCGAAATAGAGATAAGGCTCTATTGACTTTTCCAGGGGTGAGTTTTTTTTAAATTATATTTATTTAGAGTAATTAAATTTATTTGCATTGCTTATAGCAATTGTGAGGAATATTCGGAGCATTCATATAATATTGGGTAGAGTATCTTCTAGCTTGGATTTTACAACAAATTTTAATAATTCAAGTGAGTCCGCATTCATTTGTTTATTTTCGTTACCTGTGGCAGCAATGAAAGTCCGCAATCAAAGTCCTTCCAGCTAGAAGTCCTGCTGGTCAATTTCAGTAGATGCGTAGTCTAGAATTCTAGATTACATAAAGTATCGTCCGAATCTAGTAATATAGCCGGTGTTAGATACACAAACTTATCCGTCAAATTCTGTAGCTGCTGAAAACGCTCACGAATTTCTACAATGATTCTATCTAACGAAGAAAACAGCTTCCATCTCAACTCATTTTCATAAGACAAGTTAGTATCTCTGCTTCCGTCATCAAAAATGTTCCTTTTTGTTATGCACCTCCGAACCCTCTGAGGTTCCATGGAAATGCCAAGTTCTTCACACACATATTTTGTGAAATTTTGCCGACCCCTAAATATGCCGCCCGGGGCGGGCCGTCCCGACTACGCTACGCCACTGCTTCAGGCTGAAGTTTTCAGGGACTGCGTTCATAAGGATAGAGTAATTTCAGTTAGTTTTATTTTAACTTATTCGCTTTTCAGGTTATAGTTGAAGTAATGGTTGAAGTTATTTGAGATTTTGGGATTGCGTTCTTACTAATTTTGGTTTTTGTTTTCGGGTAACACCGGAGTATACATATCTAAATGCAATAATAAGTAATTAGATATATCTGCTGATATGTACCTATGTAAGGTATATTTGAGCTTCTAAGACCCAAGATGACACTGCCCGTTTAGATGACATTACATTATTGATTGACCTATAGGAGTACATCATAACAACAAAATAATAATATCTGAGGTTATACCAATCTCTTGCTCCTTAATTAACGATAAGATCGAAGACTCGTCTATCTATAGCAATGATGGCCTCAAAGGCTTACGTAAATGCTAATTTAGTATAATTAACGCATTCACCGTCGATAAAGTAAATTAATTGATGAGGTCACTCGAAAGAGCACAAAACGTAAATTGCTCTGAATTTGTCGGATGAGCGGTATCGTATGATAATACCTGCCATTGTAGTCTCTACTATTGCAACTGTAGCATTCTCTATGTACTTTTATTCTTAAAAAGGAGTTTTCATGGATTCATTTATAGGTAATTCTGCGATTCAAATGCTGTTTTGAGAACAAAAGCATAGCAACTGTATCTGTCGACCTATTTATATTCAAATAAGTATGCCCAATACATTTATTTATAGGTACTACTTAAGAATATTTGTACCCACTTCAATCGAAGTCCAAAATATCTGTGGAACGCATGAAATTCTTCGCGGTATTTGTGTACCGCACCGTACCGGCTCGCCCTTTCGTACTTCATTCCCGCAGTCCCGGCGGGGGGCGTGTGCCCGAATGTCGGGAGTGTTTGGGATAGTATCCTGGAGAGCTGGCTGAGCCCCCTGAGCTGTAGTCAGCAGGCGCGCGCCCGCTCGTCCGCACGCATGCGTACGCTCCCGGATCCTGTTGCACGCATCACGTAGTCCTAGCATCTTCACTACCGCGAATATGTTTACGCTTTGTTAGATAACGAAAGCTTATTCATCGATGTCGTTGCCCTGTAATAAATTCAAGTAGCTTAAGTAAATATGAATGGACGAACTGTGTATGTCTATTATAAACCAATTGTGGCTGTGAATTAAACCGTATTTGAAATGATCTGGTAAAGTCAGCAGTGCAATACGATTTGCAAGATCGGAAGCATGCCCTGGAGCTGCCCGTGGTCGCGAGACCGCCAGCAACCACTAGCGGTCAGCCCGCCGCTGCATTTGTTGTTGCAGGTTTGTTTGTCTCACGTTAAAGTATTCTAATACTTACTTTCCAACTTATAAAACTCACTTCTAATGAGGATAACCGATGAGCTTTTTTAAAACTTTGTTGGGGCCGAACAAATGATCTAACACTCAAAAAGCCGCACTCCCATAGAAAGTGGAATTAAAACCTCTCTAAGTATATCGAGTTACTTAGCAATAGCATGTAGTATCGCACGCTCTATATTTTTATTAGACGAATTCGTAGATAGTGTAGTCAATGAACTCATTGAAATTTATAAGTGACAGCTTGATGCCTGTTTAACCGATTGGAAAGTTAACATAGTAGGACAATCCTAGTATGATAATGGAGGAGCCTGGGAGACGTTATCCCGGGAATGTTTTAATGGATTTAAAGTGCTCTATGCGTGTTAATATCGTGTTCATAAAATGAAGAGATGGAGTCCAAGCATGACGGCCTTACTTAACTTTTCTGTGATGATAAAAGCTTATTTGAATCTTCGTTTTATGTTGTTCTTGTCTTTTCCTAATTATGAGAGTCATCGCTATTAAAGTTTCTATTTCAGACATTTAAAAGCAACGTTGGTCAATGGAAATTCAATACAAAGCTAGTTTTTTTAAATATATTAACAAAGATACGTGAAGACAATAATAGAAGAAGAAGCGTTACCTATGAAAGAATTCAGAATGGCGGAAGTGCCAAAAAAAGTTAACTTTACCATAAACAGTAATGTATTCAGTATTGCTTACCTGGCTTACCTGTGTATTTCTACGTGAATAAAATAATATATTTGACTTGTCAACTTTTAAATAAAACATGGTTTTTTGCGGACCAGCTTAGTTACTAATGAATACCTGAAAAATAAAGTCACTGCTCATTAGAAACTTGAATTGAAGGATGTTGTTTTGATTTAGCAATGATAGTGATGAGGTTCAAAAGTGCAATCAGCTGAGCCCGCGCCTCGGCCTCAGTCACAAGTTGCTTGTGCCCGCGGCTGCTCGTATGTGCAGCCACCGGATTATCTCACATCAACGTGGATTTATTTACCATTTTTTTTTTAATAGTGACATATACGAAAAAAAGTATAATAGAGAAATTATTCTATAGATACTCTTCTGAAGAATTGTGCAATGTGAAATGTGATGATAGGCTCTAGTTGATTTTGGAAATTCAGACGCCGAACATTTTTAGTTTTTAAAATGACTATGTAAAATGCCTTGGAACTGTCTGTGGGGATACCAGGCACCTGCACCCGCCTGCAGAGTCAGTGGCCCGCTGCATTTACTGTTGCAGGTACCTACTAGACTAATACCTACTTGATACCTTCATTATTATTCCGCATTTTTTATATATTTTATAGTTAGTAGAAGAAAACGGGTTTTCTGTTATCTTTATTGCTACGTTAACTACGTGTGCTTAAATCTATGCTTTACTTAGGTATAGATAAAGTAGGTATAATCTTCGGTATCGACGTAATTACATCGAATTGCGTATAATTATTAGTTCACTATGTACGATAGACCGCGTAATAGCTGCTACGATTCTTAAAATTGATTACAATGGGTTACGTTTATACCGGTTTATTAAATAATCACGATTCAAAATATCAGAAAATAGAAAAAAAATGCTGAAAAATGTTGGGCTGGTTGAACTTTTAGTACACACAATTTTAGGGAAGTTTTGAGGAAAAGTGGTTATGGTTTAATGTTTTTATTTACGTCTTCTCATTCCAATAATAGCTGTCGATTATTGTTGAGAACTTAGTTCAGCTTCATTTGTTTAAATGACTTTTTTATTTACCAACATTAGCGTGGGACTTTCTTTTGAGTCGTGAAAGAGAAATGTTTAATGTTCAATTTAGTTAAGTTGTTAACAGTGTTACGAAGCTTTTAAGGATTTAACGAGTGTAAATAAAACCTGAAACTTCATTCATTTTAATAATTTTCTCGTGTTTTACTTGTTGTTAATTAAGTACTTATGTACATCGCAATAAGTTTGCTAATTATCTATGTAAGTATATTCTTTTGTATGTTAATCCGCCGATGTGATATTTACTCTAATTATATCTATGTTTTTTATGTAATATCGTAATTGTCTGTCTAAGCAGTTTTCTAAATACGTTGACGAAAACAAGGAAAGGTTTATGCTAATTTTCACACTGTATGCAAGCAACGTAAAGGTATTCAGATAAATGAAAAGTCCCTTTATTTATTTGGTTTCGGATACTGTTAAAATACGTTCGAAAAACCTTTGTTGGAGTACAAAGACAGAGTTCAATGAGTTTTTATTACTTACTTTCGGAATACAATAGGAATCGTTTGTTTGTCTGACCCACTAAAGTATAACTTTCAACGTTGTGTATACCTAATTGGAGCCCTCCAATGAATAAACTTCCATTATGTTTCGCAAGAATTTTATTTTCAATAATACGTACACACAGCTGTATACAAGAAATATTGATTTATAGACAGATCCCATTTAAAATAAATGAAAACTGTCTATCGATTAGAATATAAAGTCAGAAACTATTAACGGTAAACCTGTTATTAGTCATCGATCAAACATGAACTCATTTCTAATAAAAGTAAATTAATATGATTGTTGTCGGACCACGCGACGACGTGTGCACTAGCGCGATTTATTATCCTTCGTGATTAACATACGGCGCAGGTTACAAAGAATCGATATGGATACAATAATATTTTTATTGTTGTGACATCGTTTCATTAGGTTACCTTGGTAGGTAGTAGAGTTAACGGTAGAATGCTAATGCGCAGAGTTCGTAGCATTGTCGCATGAACTCGCATGCTCGGGCTAGCTTCCCGAAGGTTGCGCAACCGCGGGTCCGCCGCCCACGGGCCGGCGCCGGCGACAGCGCCGTCAGCGTCACCGGCCCGGCCGCGAGCCGGCTCCAAGCAAATATCTCCAGACAAGTTCATTGTCGACCAATTCGAATAAATTATGCTTAAAATATCTTACTACACTAAGCAAAGACACTCGAGAAAGTTAAACGAGGAATGATAATAATGTTACTAATATTTTCGTTTAAATTGGTCTCAGAGATTATTTATTACAATAAATATCTCAGAGACCAATTTAAACGAAAATATTTATATTATATCAATGTGCGAGCGCGATGCAGATAGCATTTTAACGATTGTACGGATTGATATAAAGAAGCTTATAGTAAATTGTATTACACATTGCGTGTCTACTTCGTTTATGTGATTGTAATGTTGTAAGCAGCTGCAGTGCATCGGATAGACGGGTGCATGGCTCTAAAACGAACCGCTTGTCGGGAATATATTCAATCTTCTATCTAACGTTTATAAGTTAATTAGGAGCATGTGGGGCTGCGCTCGCGCATCCCGATGGACAATACAGCCGTTCAGCGGGCGGTGCCTTTGAACTCATACGTTATTAGTCCGATTATGTACTTATCAGTTCCTATTGTATGGTGTGTGTATAAAATAAGCTCGAAGTTCCGTCGCGTTCTTTGAGCCTTAGCAACTAATTTTAATATCCTATCGTAACAAAGTAAATAACAAATTATATTATGGGGTGTTAAGATAACGCAATCCTTTCCTTTACTCTTAAAGTTCCCTAAGTAAACACAATTCTAGACACAGAATAAATAATGTCGTAGCATAGCATCGTAGGCACGTCTACGAAAAGCTCTACGCTATATTTTTTCTGCAAACTATTGTAATTATCTACAAGTTACTACTACGCGTAGGGCGTAGCATTTGTTCGTAGCGGTTGTCTACAACCCCTGGGAGAGATTGTTGTACATCATACACCTACATTATTTGTATCTAAATTTTTAGTTTGTACACTTTTACATTACTTTTTTCTTCAATCACTTTCCTTTCAAATATTTCAAGAAACTGCTCAGAGTTAACAGGCTAATTCTCTTTCCTTTGGCTTTAAAACTTCTGTTAAATGGGTACCGAATTTACCACTCACATGAAAAGTATTTACATACCTATTGGTTTCTTTGGAACACAAACCAAGTATGCAAAAATAACCACCCGCCAGCCCTAGTCTGGTGGAATGAAAACGTTGTTATAAATTTAGTTCAAAAAACGTGTCGTACAGTTCTGTCGGTGTCGTACTGTTGCCCTGTTGCTCTATTGCTCGTGCCCGGTCATTGCTCGTGTCTCGTTCACGCTTCCGTAATCTGTTTGACTTTGATGCTGTCACGGTATATTTTGCGATCTTTTTATCAGTGTGACGCAAAGTTTTTCCGCTGCATATCTCAATTTCATCGCATTCCGAGAGAGAGTTGACCGATTAGCAAAACAGTCTTGCATCATCATTTATTATTTATATTACTTACTAGCTGTTGCCCGCGGCTTCGCCCGCGTGAAGTTCGGTAACTGTCCCACTGAATCATACTAAAGGGATAGTGTCCTACATGCTAATCCAAGTTATAAACTATCTACGTGCCAAATTTCATAATCATCACAATTTATTATCATCACAAACACCATCACTATCACAACCACCATCACTATCACAACCACCATCATTATCACAATCATTATCACAATCACCATCACTATCACAACCACCATCATTATCACCATCATTATCACAATCACCATCACAATCACAATCACCATCACAATCACCATCACAATCACCATCACAATCACCATCACAATCACCATCACAATCACCATCTCTATCACAACCACCTTCATTATCACAATCATTATCACAATCACCATCACCATCATAATCACAATCACAATCACCATCACAATCCCCATCACAATTGCTATCACCATCACAATCACCGTCACTATCACAACCACCATCACCATCATCGTTATCACAATCATTATCGTCGTAATCACAATCATTATCATCGTAATCACAATCATTATCACAATCACCATCACTATCTTAATCACCATCACTATCACTATCACTATCACAATCACAATCACCATCACTATAACAATCACCATCAAAATCACCATCAGAATCACTATCACAATCACCATCACAATCACCAACTCAAACACGATCACAATCACTCACTATCACAATCACTATCATTATTATCACAATCGTTATCATCGTAATCACAATTATCATCACAAACTCCATCCTCGTCATCACAATCATAATCACCCTAATCACAATAATCATGATCACAATCGCCATCATTAGCACAACCACAATCATTATGACAATCACTATCACAATCACTTTCACTATCACAAACACCATCATCATTACCATCACAATCAATATCATTATTATCATCGTAATCAAAACCATCATCATCACAATCTCCATCCTCGTCATCACAATCATTATCATCCTAATCACAATCATCATGATCACAATCACCATCATTATCACAACCACAATCATTATCACAATCTCTACCACTATCATTATCACAATCACAATCACCATCACTATCACAAACACCATCACCATCACAATCATCATCACAATCACTATCTCAATCACTATCCTCCAATCACTATCCTCGTTTTCACAATCGTTACCATCGCAATCACAATCATCTTCATCTTTATCACAATCACCATCACTGTCACAATCACAATCACCATCACCATCGCAATCACTATCACAATCACCATCATCGTTATCACAATCACCATCATCGTTATCACAATGATTATCATCGTAATCACAATCATCATCATCACAATCTCTTTTCTCGTTATCACAACCATCGCTATCACCATCACAATCACCATCACTATCACAATCACCATCACCATCACTGTCACAATCACCACCATCGTTATCACACTCATTATCATCGTAATCACAATCATCATCATCGTTATCACAATCGTCATTATCACAATCATCATCATCGTAATAAAAATCATCATCATCACAATCATCATCATCATAATAAAAATCATCATCATAATTATTATCATCGTAATCACAATCATCATTATCACAATTGTCATCATCGTTATTACAATCATCACAATAAATCAACAATAAGCCTGTATTAAAGTCGAATCCGCCATTTTCTGGATCTCAAAATAAATACCATTTTCGTAATAAGCACCCCTGATAATCTCGGTAACGACACCCATATTGATTTTTAGACATTTTTCAACCCCATTGCACCCCAACACGGAATGATGGTATTTCAGGTCCACCACATAAAATGTTAAAACCGTTGTTTTTGTAATACACCCGACCCAATTCATCATAAAAACAATGCCTATGTTGAATTTGAGGCTTTGTTATCCCATTTCCCCCTTTAGGGGTTGAATTCTGAAAAAACCTGAAACACATATGTTAACTAATTTATCGATAGGAGTACTCCTGTTAAGTTTCGAATACAGTAGTCTAACTAATCTTATTTCCCCATGTAATCTTTGGACCCCCGTTTCAACCCCTTAGGGGTGAATTTTGAAAAATCCTTTCTTAAAGCTACCCTAAACCTCATAAAGAACCTATGTGCCAAATTTGGAATCTTTAGACTCAGCGGTTTGGGCTGTGCATTGATTTTTAGACTATGTCACCCCATTTCCCCCTCTTAGGGGTTGAATTCTGAAAAAACCTGAAACCCGTTTCTACTCATTTATCAATAGGAGCACTCCTGTGAAGTTTTGAATAAAATAGTCTAACTAATCTTGTTTCCCCATACAAACTTTGGAGCCCCGTTTAACCCCTTTAGGGGGTGAATTTTGAAAAATCCTTTCTTAGTGCACCCCTAGACCGCATAAGGAACCTACTTGCCAAATTTGGAATCTGTAGACCCAGCGGTTTGGGCTGTGCGTTGATAGATGAGTCAGTCAGTCAGTCAGTCAGTCAATCAGTCAGTCAGTCAGTTTCTTCTTTTATATATTTAGATATTAGAGAAAACTTACAATCCAAAGAAATTATCTTCCTTACGTTCTTAAAACGTCAGAAAGAGAAATTATTTGTAAATTTAATGCAGTTATCATTATTGTAGTTAGAAACAATAATTGTTTATTTAAATGGTAGCCCGTAGGTATCAGCTTATAAATTAACGCCACTGACAGGCGGCAAGCGGTGTCAGAAGGCGAGTCCACCGCTAAGGGTATAAGTGCCTATAGGCTATGATTTACGACACATTCCTGCGTAGAGCGCGACGAGGATCCGTCACTGCGCCTGCGCACACCGATGCACGATGGGAACAAGATGACTTCTCACAGATTCGACTTGTGTGTGGTGACAGACAAAGCTCTTTGTGCCATCATTGTCCGGAGCACTCAGGAGACGTCTGGCTTAGCTGCGCGCGTTTAAATCGCAGATTAGTCATCGCCCGTATCGTATGAAACATATTAGTTTATCTTAAGCAAACAGCCAATGAATAAATAAGTAAAGACTCCGATATTTATTACGATCTCTCCTTCCATTGTTACCAAGGTAGCATATTCGTTTCACATCTGTGCAAACCTAAGCGAGGTCTCATAAGTATTACAGTTTACAAGCGCAGGTATTGCTGATACTTAGCTTACGTTATTTTACGTGCATGCACTTATATAGAACTTCCCGGATCTCGCCGGTAGAAATTAAACACACAATAGAAGTTTACTTATTAGGAAATGTAAGTAGGTGCTACATTTTGGAGCATATGAAATGTTTCATGAAAGTTATTCTTAGTTATGAATTGTTGAAACGAGGGCTCGAATTCATACGTGATATGGTGCGAGCTCAAAAATGTTTTCATGTTTATATTCGTAATAACGGCGGATGTTACGCAAGTGCGTTGGGACTGCCCAACTAAAGCGCTTGACCGGAAGTGCGCTCCAGCGGGGCGCGGGATGCGGGAAGCGGGCTCTCGTTTACAGGTACTAAGTGATGCCTCTAATGAACGGCACAGGAGCGGCACAGCACACGGCTTCGAACTCCGAACCTTATTATTGGTAATGCGCAATACATTAGCCACAATTAGTGCGGCAGTCGGCTGTAATTGCCGCATGCTTCGGGCGCGTTTCGTAAAACACGTAGTACCACCGGTACCCGTACCTCTGGTATCTACTCTTTCTTAGGAAATCGTAGCTATGATGTAGGTATTTCTATTAAATTTATGGAATTTAAAGTGCGGGCCGCGATTTATTACACACGAATTAATAATAAATTCTCCTTAATGTCTAAGGTCTCCGCGTTACGCGACACTCGAGAACGCTAGGAATTTCCTTCGTATATCGTAAAACACTTTGGACACTTTAGAAAATTATTTTACACGCTACGAATGCTAACATAGGAAATATAATATAAGTAGGTAATAACATTGTGAAAGGATTACAATAGCATGCGTAATTTAGAGTGGGTGTAGAGTTTCATAGTTGGATTAAATATCGTTGCTGAAATTCAAATACTCGTTCGGAGCAAGGTCTCTGCAAAAAATATCACGGTTCGCGAAGCATGCTCGCCAGCTGTCAAGCAGACGTGTTCATGTGACGCCACTCGTCGGGAAACCATTCAGTGCTTACATTATCTACTACACAAGTCTCACACTTCGGCACATGTAACACCAACACATGCTCCTAACGAACTCGATACTAAAAGCAATTGTAAATTCTTAGCCATGAATCAAAAACCATATAAAAGGAACTCATAAAATAAATTTTATTCCCTTATTGGTGCATAAACAGAGTTTAAAAATAGTTGGGACCACCTGGTGCACTCTACTCCCAACTTCGAGTGCAGGGAATGTGATTTATGGGTCTTTAAGCCACACAATGCAACCGCAAATATAACCCTTGACTATTTTTCTAGAGAACAAATTGTCCCCGGGTAGATATTTCAAGTGGGTGACTGTTACTCTAACCCGTACAAAGGCTTATTATTATACGCTTATCGATATTACCCCCATGACAATATCGAGGGGTAATAAATTAGTTCGTTTAGACAACTAACTCAACAAATTATTTGCTATTGACTATTATAAGTTGCCTGATGTTTTTGGTCGGTACAAGTATTGTATTGTAATTTAAATTTAAACAGGAACTGCGATCTATATTCTGAAACTAGGTCTAAGAGGTTAATATGTAATTGTTCATTTGTAAACCGTTCACGGCTGATCGGTGGCCAGTTATCCCAAATGACCGCATCGGTGCATGTGGTACTAAGGAGTCGATGTTTTGGTCGATGAGACCGTTCTGTGTACGACGTGGGAGGTCCGATAATTTCTCCGGAATTCAAATTGACCGAAAAAAATATCATAAAGTTATTTCGGTAAACATGTGTCGAATATGGGAAATAAAGCGGTAAACCTACCTGATTGTCTTATATTATAAAAAAATAACCAAAGTAATAATCGCTGCACCTCAAATACTTTCACGTCTCTATCTTTTATTCTCAAGCCCAAAAATGTTAAGCTCACTAAATGATTAAAGGCAATTGTAAAAAGAAAACGAAGCTTAGATCCGGCCACACTGGCACCATTGTCATGATCAATGTGGCAACGAATGAATTAGGTTTCTAAATCTAATTAAATAGAGATGAATAGGCACCAGTTTATTGAGTTGTAACTTGTGACCAACATAGTTTATTGCATGTGGTTTTTGAATGAAATAAAAGTAAAAGATTATTCAACCACAATGATTGTTTCACCGCTCCACTATATGAATAGTTTGTATCAGTATTCTAATGGTTGTGTTGTTTAGCTCTGGTCGTGTTCGTGTCAGACGTCATCCCCTCGTCACGTCACTCCTTTCACTGTCGTCGTGCTGACACCTCCAGCAATTAACATGTCACTGCGCAGCATTATCGTTAAGACTTTGAAGCGTTGAAGTAAATATTTTATTAGATGCCTCAAGTCAACCGCGGTCTGCGATACAGTTTACACTTACAAGGCAATCTTAATGATGATAGCTGTAATTTTAGTTTTGGTTGAGCGCATTGTTTCGACAAATAAGGGGGCGATGTAGTTTCTGTTCCTAAAATGGTCAGATTGTTTAGACAACTATATGTTTGTACCGAAAATTAATTGGGTTACGTTGCGTCATCCTGGCAAGGTTTTCGCTTAATGAAGTTATCACCGTGTTAGCTTAATAATGCATGTTATCAACGTTCGTTTGCGGGAAGAGTATTCACTTCGACGCAGACATGTGAGGCTGTAAAAGGTCCATGAAATGCAAGTTTCCTGTAATCAAGGCGTTGCGCAAGTTCGCCTGAGTGTGAACTGTATTACTGTACCTATATGACGTCATATCGGAGTTTCAACACTTTACAAA
This sequence comes from Xestia xanthographa, assembly GCA_905147715.2. Taxonomy (NCBI): domain Eukaryota; kingdom Metazoa; phylum Arthropoda; class Insecta; order Lepidoptera; family Noctuidae; genus Xestia; species Xestia xanthographa. Next base: position 14,462,324 of record LR990655.1, on the reverse strand, counting down.
CAAAGCCGCAAGCCTCTGGCACACATTGTGTGCTCATTTCCAGGACAAACAGTGAATTATTTGGGAAATAAATTTACATAAGTAGATACTACAATTATTAACTGAGCGGGAGGTCTTCAATACAGAATTTGTTTATGACAGCTTTTAATCTTGTGAAGCGTTCTCTCAATCACCACAGATGATCGACTGATGATCTACAGTTAACTTTACTTAACCCGTATAAGTGAAGATTTAATTTAATTGAAGCCACTCGTGATAAGTACTTTTCAACGAAGATAAATAGAATTTTGATTAACATTTTTGGGACTGGGCCGAAATGTGGTCGAAGAATTTATTGAATTAGTGTTACAAACTTACAACTGCCTATTCAAATAAATAAAAAGATGAAGATAAGTACATTGTATCTTTAATTAAACAAGAATTTGTGTGGTATAACTACAACTACTACAACCCGACTACTGAAAAACTAATTAAAATTGGGGTTTACAAGGTAAAATCTCCTCCTATTGTTGAATACTGTTAAAATGTAGCCTTTGTTACCCGGGCCATAACGAATCGATTGACAATTTATTGATCAAAATCGGATGAATAGTTAAGGCGCTACGGAGGAACATACGTAAATACAAACATACATACATAGACTTCGCCGTTCGCCGTAGTCGGGTAAATATAAATTGTTACTGGCAAAACTCTTCAGGATATGGTAGTCAAGGGTTCCTAAAACCTATTTAAATGGGTTCATACGTCAGAGGCGTGGTACTGTGCGGCAGTTTCCGCATCATACAGAGCTGTGAGTGTATCTCACAGACACAAATATCACTCGTATTCGTAGTTCCTACACCGACCGCCATTGCCCACGACTCGGGTGGTCTCCCGGAATCCGACCAGTACTGAGAATTATCAATTTCCTTTTAGGTAATGAACTGTTTTGATCAGTAATCTTACGAAATTCGGAACTGTTAGATACGCTTTCGATTAACATTGTCATTATTTTCTGTTCGTCTTTAATTCTTCATGTTATGATCCTAATTCTGGAGCAAATGAAACTGTAGCGTTTTTATATCTGTTATAGGTACATTATTGAACAGCAGAGTAACCCGTAGCTATAAATAAAGAAATTATGAGCCTTAGGAAACGTTGGTACTGCTGGTGATATACGAGTGTAGTCCAGCGCACATTCCATCTGAAATCGTGCGGTGTAACCGCAGACCCGTATTGGTTCCTACTGCATAATCAAATTACATTAATGGGCCGTTTGAGGACCCCTCTTAGGTCCAACTCGAACCCAGTCCCACGCGAGTACGGAGCCAATAAGACGAAACAATTTATTAGTGGGATTGTGGCAACGTTTAATTAACATCAATGTACCACTTTCATGAGCATTAGCGTGATCTAGACTTTCTCTATGACACTCTATATGGAAGTGGTCGAGTGTGTTTGACAATCAATCATTCGAGAAAAGCAATTTTTCAAACATAAGTCGCCCCACGTCAGAGATTTTTATCCAAGTAAGAAAGCATTCATGATGATCTACTTTTTTTTGTAAAAAATGGTAGATGTTATTCTATTCTGTGGGATCGATTATTATTTGGAAACATTTAGACATTAAAAAGTCATTTCAACGGTAGAATCATAAAGCGGAAAGAATTAATGAAGCTATAAAAAGGTCCATATAACGTTATGCCCCAACTCTACTGCATTAAAATAATGAATGAAATGAAATATACTAAAGATAATTTATTGTCGAGATGAATGAACTGATGGTATACCTAGCTCCCTAATGATGGCCTAGTTTCCTTCCACTACTGTTTAAATAAATAAGATTATTCAGAATTGGCAGTTTCTATATTTATGACAAAATAAATATCGACAAAGACACTGTTTGAGCCACCCAGAATCATTGCATGCATGATATTGCAGCTATCGACAACTATATTATTGGCTACGGAACGCGTGCATCGATAAAACAGGTTCAATAGTTTATCAATAATATGACTACAACTATTGTTTAATTTCAAGTCATTCCAGAATGTTGAAAAGTTACGTAACAAAGTTTACCTTCGCCATGAGCCATTACTTAACCACCCCTGCGATAGGTGAGGGTCCGTCCCTTATATTAACCGTAACATAAGGGAGTGGCCGGTCATCATCATCGCTCACTGGGGTGAAGAAGACAATATTAGTTTATAACCGGTCTGCTGCCTCATGCGATCATTTAAAATGGCGTAGCGCTATCTATGTCAGTCACGCAAGCTTTTGCTTTAATTATTAATTTTGTTGGGACAATTATGTTGAAAAAACAATAAAATCTATGTTTTTTCTTTATAAAATGTTACAAAAAAATCCAAAAAGTATTTTTAGCAGAGCGTGGTTTCGATCCACGGACCTCTGGGTTATGGGCCCAGCACGCTTCCACTGCGCCACTCTGCTCTTGTCTAACGTCGTGAAATTACCGACTACATGCTACAAGGCGTTACGTAGTAAAACATAGTCATTCTAGTGCAGTGGTGGTTAAATAGGAACAATCATGTCTTATTTTAGCACAGATTATACTAATTAGGCATACAATTGACATTGATTTATATGACAAAGCCAATTAATTGGCGATTGTTTACCTTGAGTTTATTAACAATGCAATTTTATATGAACGTAGAATACTAATACGGATGCAAATCTAGTAACCTGATTTCTGCCTTGTCGCCAATTCTGAAAACAAACGAAGCATTTTTTGGGCTTACTTATTTGTACCACTACGTTGGAATAATACAAAGGAATTCTATCCGTAACGCCGCCGCCGCGCCGTACAAATGTTTTAAAAGGGTCCGCGCTTCTTTAATTGGTGTACTCGTAATTAATTAAAGTCAGTGACCGAGGACCGAGTTGCGGCCGTCTATTGTTAAAACGTTTAAAGTTATAGTTCAAATAGTTGTACCACGATCCGTCTCCTTGAAACACACTGGCGATGAAATTACCTCGCCAGTATGGAAACATGTTGTGTTGGTATTTATTACCCTTTTATCAGCATCGCAGAACACGCGCACCAATAACTATAGGTAATAATAAAGATAAGGCATACACTAGGTTATAAAAATAAAGGCTGCACATTAATGACATTAAAAGTAGGTGTTATGCAAGTACTTGTTTATCGGAGTCGAAGAGATAATTTTTGTGAATTGCAATTTATTTTGGAGATGAATTTTCTAGATTGCGATTCAGTAGGCACTTGGCATTGACATTGTCGGAGGAAAGAAGTATTTTAAGTAGGATTTACTTCTTGCCGTTGTAAAAACCAGATAGGTAAAATGGAAATTTATTACAGCAGGTTACAGGTATACATAATTATTAATATTGAATGGGCAAGAGGAAAATAATATAGGTAATTTGGGTTTTTTGGCTGCTGATCATGTTTTTTTTCGTTGGTTAATTTTTTGTTTCTCCCAAAGTCTATTTATAAGGTGCTGCTACAGATAGTTAATTATTGCCTCATTAGTCTTTATGTCGTCTACATTTACATTTATCCTAGTACATAGCATGGTCGGACAAAGTATAGTAACAGTTAAAACTAGTCTTCATGAAAGAAGGCATTCAGACTGGTTAATTTTGGATATTTTGCTCTAAAATGCAAAATTAACATTTCTATATTTATTGATGGTTTATAACTTCCCAAAGCCATTCGATTTGCGTCCGATATTGACATTTGATGATGTCATTTTCCGGTTTAACAATTTAATGAGTTTCAAATCGATTAAACGCATACAGTATTTTGTTCACGAACTCTGAATTAATGTACATAAGTAAGTAACCAGAAACAGTATTATGTTATTGTGAGTGACAGTGGAGCCGATGCCAAGTGCCGGCCATCGGGCACTGGCGGGCACTGTCGGGCACTGCCGGGTCGCCGCGGGCTGTTCAGCGCGTGAGACAATTTTGTATGGCTTATAACGCCTTGATATTAAACGGATGTCACGTACAAAGGCCTTGAGAAAGCACCGCTCGTTGTAACAGATGGCAGATGGCTGCCTGCCCGAATATTATTGATATTCGACGAATATTTTCAGGAAAGTTGCAAGGCTTCGATTTTATTCATTCACGTCCAAATACGTATAAAACATAGTTTAGTTCAGTGGTTTAATTTGACAAGAGTGTTAGCACGTGCGCAGCTTACGAAAGTTTCGCTGTAGCAAAGCAAACAGATAACCATGGAATTGGAACATCGTTATAGGTACTTTATGCGGCAATAAGTTTGTTATCAGCACTACCTTAAATTTTATCTGATATGAAAGAACAGTCTCCTTTAATCCATGCTTTTAGTGACCCTACTTATCAAAAATGCAGGTAAGCCATTGGGCGTACTGTAGGTACCTACATTGATTTAATAATATAAATTGTATAAAACAAATAGTCATGGTTCCCCTCGTAGCACCGAATCTAAGCATTCCATCGATGCAATAATTCTTGTTTATAATCTTCAATGAACAGTTAATGCTTAATGAGGTATGCCGCATTTGTATCAAAGTTAACAGTAACAAACCAAGCTCGTTTAACTTGTCTCTAATCAAGTAACATTCATATCTATGTGAATTCGGATCTTAATAAAAGAATGCAGTCATTTAGTTAGCTTTGGCGTTATCGGCGTACACGCAGTAGTAATTCATTACAAAACAATGGAGTTTAATATCAAAGGGCAGGGCGTTCAGTTGATTTATCATTCCGACACCGAGCCCTTTGTTTTCTTCCACGGAGCACGGCGGCTTCAATCACATGTCGCGGTCAAAAGTTCGCCGCCATACAAAAATAATATTCATTTTTGTTCCATAGACATGCACCTACATCATTCATAATCATGACCGAGTGTCACTGTTCGTGTTCAGTGAAAAGGACCTACTTACTTACTTACAAGTTACTAATGCTTTCTACTCGTCGTTTAGAAAGTATTTTTTGCAAAAGGTGTCCTTCGCGTTAATGTATCACTGAACTGACACACTTCAAAATGTCGCAAAATTGTACGGTGTATCTCGAATTCTTGATACAAGCGAACATTTTATTCAGAAAAGTTTTACTCAGCATCGGATATCCACATCGGCATCGTTGCGAGGATTATAAAGGATCCACCCCGACCACATTTTTTATTTATCTTTTTAATACAAAAGGCGTAGGCTTAGATTGCTACAAGTTCGTCGGAAGATATAACTAAAACCCCAGAGAGGTCAAAAAAACGTTTGTTGTTACAAGTTTGGAACAGGAAACAAAAAGTGTCATGATGGCGTTACTTCAATGTATCAGCATTGCGGTATTTTTATAGATTGTCTGGTTGTAAAAACAAATGGCAGTGTAGTATTAATGTTGTTTTGTTTTGTGTTGCGTGGAGGGTGCCTGCTACCGAGTGCGGGGGCCGAGTCGGGCACGCCATCGGCACCGGGCCCAAGCTATTACCTCGGGGATATAGCGAATTACTCTTTGATGGAGACATTTCCGAGAATTAGGGTCCTCTTTGGTTCACCACACCGGTGCACACGTACATTGTAACTCAACATTTACTAGCATAATCTAGTCCAAATGTAACACCGCTCCGTATCGACTGAACTGCCGATACTTGCTTGTTATTTACTGCAGACCATGCAGAGCTTACCTCTGTCTTATTTATTACTAGAGCAAGTTTCCATTCGAGATACGTTTCTGTTCGAAAGCTATCGTAAAATAGAGATATGTATTTGTCTCTATAGGTGGGTCGCTCTTTGAATGTTATGTCCAGCTGTTCAATGAAATTTGATTCAGTTAGTTAATGGGGCGGTGTAATAGGTGCATTATGAGGTTCGTGTCAATCTGTTCAGCTACCGCCTGCACCTTTTGTGAGAATTGTTTTTTTTTATGCGTTTCGCTTGGCACGGGTGGCGCGGGCGCCGAATAGCGTGCGTGCGCCTGCGACGGCTGGGACGCAGTTGTGTTGCGATTTTAAGCAGGTGCTTTAGTCGCACGTGTCTGCCGATACATCTTTCAAAGCGTGGAAGTATCATTATTTGCACGTGTGTGCGTAGCGGTAGGATGTTTCATGTAACAGGAGGTTTGAAGCTCATTCAAGGAGAGTTTTTATGGATTCCGAATGCAAACTTTAGTGTGCGAATAACATCACATGCACACTATTGAACTGTATATAAAATGATTACAATCATCATCTGCTTAGCCTTTTCCCAACTATGTTGGGGTCGGCTTCCAGTCTAACCGGATGCAGCTGAATACCTATATTTTACATGGAGCGACTGCCTATCTGACCTCCACAACCCAGTTAGTACTGGGTAATACGATATCCCTTGGTAAGACTGATTGTCAGACTTTTTGGGTCACTACAAATGACATCCGGTACCAGTGGCTTAACGTGCTTTCCGAGGCAAGGAGGAAACCCGGTATGTAATAGGTGGTCACCCATCCACAGACCAACCTAGGCAAGCACGGCTTAACCTAAAAATCGACCCGAGTGGATGTTATTATTTAGCCACGGGCTCCTCCTATAAAATGATTACAATAAACATACTTAATCAAACTATGTAGCTTACAAACACTACCGGTATAGTAGCGAGCATTAAAAGCTCTTAGAGTGGCCGGCTTGCGGCTCAGGCCGATAACACAAAGGAATGATTTATTTCAAACACCGATTTCAAGTACATCGTCCATGTATCATGTGCGCTGCAAATGTGGCGCCTGGAGCATCGTCGGGCGTCGCGGCGTCAGGCGGCGTCTGCGCAGGGACGTGACGTCATCAGCTCCAGAACACTCCGACCCCATACAAAGAACAACATTGAAGTGAATTGCGTACATAATCTGGCATATGATGGGAATTAATTTTGCTTGATCTTGCCCATAAATCTTGAGATTTATCCCGCAAAGAACTCTCATGTACAGTTCGCCAATAAGAAATTAACTTCTCGGTAAACACCGAAAATCAAGCTTTTTATACTAACCCACTTATAGATATAACAACGAGCATGACTCGATCAAAATAACCCATTTCCTTTCCTCGTAGCAAATATAACTAGACAGACGGAGATCTGATTTACAGCTGTCAGTTACAATTTGCTAACGAGTGTAAAACATGTCAGGGCTTTAGATAAAGATCATGGCCCAGGCGTATTATTGAATGCAAATTGCAAACACAAACGACAAGTATCGTATTGGAGATAGATTGAATAGAAACTAATTATTTACTCACGCATTGTCCTGTCAGCGACAGCGGTCCGTGTTGGTTTGGTAAATAGAGAAAATCCCTTTAGTTCGGTTTGTATTGACTTGCCTAGAATCATAAATAAAACGGTAGGAAAGCTATGGAAGCGGGGTTTACAATCAAGCACAATCTACGTGTTTATTACGAGTTGAGGTTAGTTAACTGTAAGAGAATAATAAGGCTTCATGATAACAAGGAACAAAAGTATACGTCGCGTATCTGTATTGTTGAATGGGCTCGCGTTCCTCTCACCCATTGTCCGTGGGCTAACGAAGGGCGAGCCCGGGCACTGGGCAGGTAAGGGCTGGCCGGCGACCCGGTAAGGGCCCATCGTAAATACCCGCCGGCATGCGTCCTGGGAGCTCGCACTATCAACAATGGCCTGTCATTTCACGCGCTAGTGGTTAAACGTTTTCTAGTCTCGTTGTTCGCCTGAAGCTATTTGTTCTTGTTAGTCCATGGGAAAATATTGCTTGTCTAAACAACGACTGGTGGGACAAAGACATCTTAGTAATGGCATATTTCGAGGGCGCGTATAATATTCCTAGATAGCGATATTAAATTTAAATATTATGTTGTCCACAGAAGGAGGGGGTGGGTCAAGCTCACGCTTTTCGTAGCAAGTCGTTCAGGAAGCCACGACCATGTCACTGGTGCCATCAGCCGGTGCACAACACAGGATCTTGCTGCAGAGGTAGCTATGACTAATAATCTATACTTTAGCAAAACAAGTCCCACATGCACTTGAAATAGGTATTCGAAAGTTTTTATCTTGACCGATTTGTCTATTCGCAGAAACTTGACTTGCAATTCTAAAAAACGACAGGCTTGACATTCAAAGGTCATTGACGACCTGTGAGCTGACGACAGAATCAGTGCTTCAAATCGATAGGTACACTTATGTAGTACCTATTGGAGGCAAAATGTCACGCTCAAAATTCAATTGCTTGTCGTAGTTTGAACTATGGGATTTGTGAAATGCTAGGTGTTTGTTATAGCTGCAAATATCACGGATAACGATCCAAGCGTTGAATTTTTGCGAAACGATTTCTGCATTCGGAATGTTTGGTCTATTCACGGTTGAAGCACAATTGACAATTACTGTAAATCTGTAAAGTCATAACGTTTCATACATGGATAGCAAAGGCCATTTTGCTTTTCAGAATATTTAAATATTCCGAAATTTCCATGAAAATATGTCTGCTAGAAGCTGTTTTTCATAATACACATTACCTACCTAAAATAGCAAAATTGTTAAAAAACATTCCATTTGAGCATCATGAAAATTATGGCACGGAAAGAAGAGTTTAACCAATTTCCATCCAATTTACAAATGAAACGTTTCCGACTGAAAAGTTAGCCGTTACAGCTGTTGCAGGAAAAATTAACCATTGTTTTTGTAGGAATACAGACGAAGTTTAAATTACCTAATACATGAATAGCTTTTTGAATATATAATTCCGTTATGTCAAAAGTCTGCGACTAGACAATATTGAGACAAGACAATGCAAACGGTTTCTTAATGTTAACCTTGAATTTAATGTCAATTTTGATGTTAATTCATAACATACAAAAAGAATTACAAAACAATATGGTAATTATCCCCTGTTTGTTTCAGTGTGCAAATATGTCTGCCATACGGCGTGCGAGTCCAAGGTATGTTATAATGATTATAATGTTAATATAATATTATAGCGACATGCACGTTAAATATTATGCGCCTGCGCTGGCTTAGCTGAAAACGGCAGAAGTAACGTGCATGCAATTAGAATTATCTCTAGAATAAGTGTGATCGGTGCCAAGGCTCTACGGAATTTATAATAATCCGCATACGCACGGACTCTACCTTCATTACATACTAAGTAGAGTCCCACCGTGCACCGACTCCTTTACGTTTACATAAAAGAAGTAAATAGGTTTAATTTTTTTCAGGACTTATTAACCTGACCTCTATTTATTTGGTACATTTTTATTGCATTACGCTGTATTTTTATTTTACACACATATTGAAACACATTTAAAATACATTGTTTTAAAAGAAAGGTGGCGCCCTCTAGTATCGTTAAGATGATTCATTATTATGAGCACTGCGCATAGTCGCACGCGCAGGGCGATAATGTTCATTCGAAGATGAAATTTTGTAGTGCTACCGAAAGATGGCGCTCAATCAGAATGTTGGGCATATTTTTGTAAATTGTAATATTGATGTATTATCCTTTACTTGTGCTGATTTTTTTAACTTTAAAATAAGTAGGTAGTGTAAAACTAAAAAACTAATATTTTTCCCTTACACTGATTGTATTGCAAGTTATGAAGTGCCTTTTATTTAATTAAACTGATTGTTAAGAATTCGAGCAATCTCCAATAATATGTGCAAGCGCACCCATTATCGTGGTGATGTCATTGATGTTCGTGACCCGTCGGCTGCTAGGGGTACCGTGAGCTTATCTCAGCTTAGTTACTTATTCATATGCTAGATAATAGTCCGGTTTGTTTCTCAGCCTGTCCATGTTTAGCGAGCAATGAGCATTTGATGGCAATCAGCTGCTCGTCGCCGGTCACGCTTCCATTGTTCCGTGTCTCACCGAAATTGGCCGCTCAGCACACAACGTACCAACACCGTTATAATAACGTGATGTGAGGAACTGTCAATATGTAACGAGGGACATGATCACATGACGTAATTGGTAAAGTAAATATTTTTCCAAGTGTCTTACTATCATCGGTTTAATTGGTTCGCGCCAATTGATCTAGTTTGACCTGTAGGTCTGTATGTACGTAAGTATAAGAAAATATTTACCTATACCGAATTACTGACAAATAGGTTTAAATCCTATTGGATTATTTATTAGTACGTAATTCGTTAAAATAGAATTTAGAACACACCGTATAGGTAATACTCGTAATTTTTAGCACTTGAATTGCTAGGGTATTTCCCTTTCTACGGGGAAAACGATCAGCAGTTCTTATTTCAATCAAACAATTTCCAGTCCTCGAAATCAATCCTGCAATACCTACCTATTGAAGGATTGATTTCAAGGACTGGAAATCCCGTACCTACTACGACCGAGTGACTTAAAAGTTGTTGTGTGTCCAGCTGTTCGTAAACTCCGTTCACTTTGTTCATGCAGAAATTGCTTTTGGCAGAAGTGCACAAAACAGTCTTGTTTAAACTTTAGATCCTTGTTGTTCTTGTTTTGAAACTCCCTTGTTGTTTGTTCTTGACAGAAACTGGTACGCCATTGAACAAGACTGCATTCAGACGCTTCAAGAATAACAAAGAGATACAAACTAAGTATTCCACGTATTTACTTGTACCTACTTATTTCTGTTTCGTTTTACTTCTATATATGAAGATACAATTTCCGTTTAATCTGCCTCCGTAGCCGTTGAAGCGTCGTTTGGACCCGAAACTTGTTAATTACATGCCTTCCCTCGGTGTGTCTGCTAAAATTAAACATTAATTACAATATAATGTGCACATTTATTAGTTTCTTTCATTACGTTACATTAATTAATGAGTCGTTTTCGGTTGGTGTCATAAAACAATGAAATGTAATTATCTGGAATGTTTAATTGTCCGTATTTAAATAGTTGTTTGCTCTTTGTCACGTTATTTGGTACGTCTGGTAAAAAATGATTAAAGTCGACTATCTACATTTTGGGCCGATTTTGTTTTGTCATTGTATAAGAAAAAAAAAAAATACCGATCGAATTGAGAACCTCCTCCTTTTTGGAAGTCGGTTAAAAATCGTGTCTCGTAAAATAGAAGCTCTAGTGTTTACTAGAACTTCTATTATACTACGATTTAAGTTGAACAGAATGGAAATGAGGTAATTTGCAATTGTTTGGTGCAACGACACAATTTAAACTACGAACACGAACATGCTGAAAACTAGCTAGAAACATTTACGGCTAAACGGTTTCAACTTGCTGAAACTAAAATAGCGTTATTTAGATCAGAAAACTGATTATAACGTACTGAATTTCTAGTAACATAATGCTTACTGAATTTAACCCTAGGGAAGGTTTTAAGTAAGCGTTATCTACACTAGTATTATGAAGTGGAAAGATTTGTATTTTTGTGTGTGTGTATGTTTGTAATGAATAAACTCAAAAACTGCTGCACTAATTTCAAAAATTCTTTCACCATTAGAAAGCTACATTCACCCTGAGTAACATAGGCTATATTTTATTCCCGTACTCCCACGGGAAAGGGAACTACGCGGGTGAAACCGTGTGACGTCCGCTAGTTTTGTATAAAAACTTTATGAGTACGATTAGTGTAACTTTAATCTCACTATTATTTACATCCGACATGACCTTCCTTCAAAAAAAAACTTTGTCATGACTTTATACAGCCTGTTACAGTAACAAATCTAGTCTCTATCTAATAAAGCACCGTAGTGTATAACAGGTACAGGTCTATATGAGGTACCTGGACAGGTATGCCACGACACTGGGTGAAGCCGAGGCCCCGAGGCATCTGTGCCTCGTGAATACGAGACCTGTGATTATATCTTTACTTTGTCTCCCACGAGACAGGCAGCGTTACCTAAAGGCTAACGTCAGGCTGGGAAAGTCGGCTCATCATGTTTTAAATATTAGGTGTATCTAAGTTTCTACTGTCTTATTGGTCTAATGGTAAAAAGTACGAGATTGGGTTTCTACGTTCCTGCAGGGCTATTACCTACGTATCTCTGTTGACAGCTCGAAATGCTAACAACTGGGCTCAGTGTCCATCAATTAACTGTCAAAAGGTTAGTTTCGTATTATGTATGACCAGTCGCGATCAAACATGACGTCATTGGTTGTCATCGTGGCTGATAGTCACCGTAACTCATTTCGACAGACGCTTTCGTATCGATTCTTCTAATATTGCGATTATGTAAGCATAGTGGACATCAAATTGATGACAACCGAGTTTGATATGGCTTTCGTGAAAGACGTTACGCCGTACTCGGGCTGTTAGTCACCGTAAAGTGACATCCACTCTGTGTAATACGTAATACCAATATTTTGACATTCACGGTTGTCATCAGAGTTCGGTGTACAACCGAAGCTTGTTAGTCACTGGATATCAAAAAGATACGTAATAGGCCTGCTGGTTATAATACCGGGTCGGGCATATTGTTGTTGGGATTTCCCATATGGACATATGCTCAGCAGTAAATGCGAGTCTAGATTTGCGCGTACTTTAAGGTAGTCGGCTTACCAGTCGTCCCTTATTACATGGGAGTTAACTAATAGTGCTAGCTGCTACATCTGGGGAAATGTAAGTTGTAAGAGTATGTAAGTAAACGTTCCCACACAGTATCTTCTTTCAACAAATTATTTGAACAGACGCCAGCCAGCACACCAAGCTACTACAATCTGACAAAGGGAAATGCCCATTTGATGAAGAGGTTTTGGCCAAGTGACGCCCATGAAAGAAACCAACTATAGATGTTAGGGTTGACATCACAGATGAAGAAACAAACACTATTTTGTACATAGAACTCGGTAGGACTTTTTTTTATTTCTTTTTTTTTTCTTTAGGATTTACAACGACCGGAAGTGTTAGATGGGGCAATAAACGATTGAGTTTCTTGATTAATTCGGCTTTTAATTCCAGAGGTTTCATTGCAAATTAGTAATAGCAATATTTTAGTTAAAAAATGGGTATATTTTTTGTACTTTACACATTGGTGGGCAAAACGTGGCCAAGAATGGGCATTTCCCTTTCTTTAATAGATTTTCAACTTTATCGCTAAAGCATTAGGTTCATGGTTGATTGGGAAAATTTGAAAGTTTCGGATAGCTTGATGTGCTGGTGTGCTTAGAGCTGCAAACGCATTATAAGATTATGGTTATATTATTCCTAACATTTTTGTTGCCTGTAATACAGGTTTAAATAAACCTAGATCAGGCAGGTCGCTACCTAACATTTGAATTCGACATTATCGTTACTTGCACCTGTTATATATATTTTAGTTATTGTTTACTTATATAAGCACTAATTAACAATTGTTTAAGAAATAACACTACTGCACCCAAATGTACACTTTTGTAATACTAAAATTTTAAATAAGTTATCCTATTCTATTCTATTCTTAATATTTTGTTCTGGCCAACGTTATTGGAGAAAGAAAGAGTACTTAACCATCTATATTAAATGCTAATCACTCAGTATAAGCTGTAGGAAGCGACTGTGGAAACTTTAACTGTAAGATATCGTGGAACGCTGGCACGAGCTACTACTACAATTTGTTCACTTTTGTAATTAACAGTGAAACAAATTGCTCTAGTAGCGCAACGATAGATACCTAGATTAAATAAAGGTTTGTTAGAGCTGTGGTAAGAAAAGTACAGTATTTACAAATAATAGTTGGTAGCTGTAGCTCCTCTTCAACGTCTTCATCGATGACAACCTTGTGCTACCAAATCACCGACTGCTGAGTACAGGCTACCTTCCTTTTGTTACATGCTTCCCTAGTCCATGCGAGTGTCATGTAGGTGATCCAGGCCTTACCCGCTGGCCCTTGAGGATTTGCCAACCCTTCCCTACATAAAAATAAAGAAAAGAAAAAACATTTATTAGCCCGCACAGGACAATACAAATAAAATAAAATGGTGAAATTATCAGTATAAACTAATAAAAATTAAACATTTAAAAAAATAAAATAGTCCTGTACGAAGCCAAAAAGCCCCATCTCAGCATGGGGCTGTAACATTAAAAAAACGTCACAGCGCTGGTATTCTGATAGGGCCCAAAGTGAAAGTGATGCTACGAGTCAGATACGGATAAGATATTTAAAAAAAAACAGAGCAGTCTTTGGGGACTGTCGATAGAAGTAAAAACAAAAAGTACACAGGCCCCGCCCCAGTCGTTATGGCCCGCGCATGCCTATGTGGTGCTACGTCGTAGCGGATGCTACGAGTGCTACGAACGGCTACGAAACGTCACCGCACGTTACGTTACGTGATGATGAGTTCAATGTTTTTCCTTCACCCAAAAAGTGCTCAACGCACCTAAAAAAGTTTTCACTTCAAAAAAAGTCTACATCTACACCCCACGTAACCATACTGTTCGCCAATCTGTACATCAGAAATCATTCAGTTACGGCTTCCATCTACCATCAACACATACCTTGCTCAATGTCACTCACCATCAGTCATATAATATGTCTTGTTTTGACATGACAGAAGGTTTGCGGTGGATGGGTCGTATACTCAAAAAGGGTACAAGCACATCCTTTTGTGTATTCTTTCCTCAAATGTGACGAGTTTATGTCACACACATGTCATATAAAAAATGAATAAAACATCTCGGAAAAAATCCTAATGCAAACCGATGGCGCGATGTTGCCGTCGATGTGAACACCTAGAGAAGTTTTATTTAATAGAAAAGCATTTGGGTAGCCCGTTTGACCTAGTGCCTATAGATATTGTCTTAAAATATATACTTAATAAAAGAGATAAAATGCACTTAACAGGTTCGTGAATTCGTGATCGTGACCACTCGATATTTGAGGATAATATACCAGAGTAGGCTTTATCAGTGAGATTTACTGGTCATCGTTTATTCCCATCCACCACCCCCAATTCTACCACCCGGGGTGGTGGATGGGAATAGCTTGAAGCGTTTACACGTTTAACATTTAATACATTTATTCCCATCTACCACCCGGTGGTAAAAGTGATTTTAAGGACTATTTACTGCGTACTAGAACATCCTAGAGAATCACAATCCCATTCTGAATAATAATTATCTAGTGTAAATAAGTTACAATCGTAGTATTACAACCATCACTCTTCTGCTCTCACTCGTGCTCGGAAAGGATATTGGCATCATGACGGTACATTGTCAATACATCTACGAAAACATAAAGTACGTCAGACAAAATCTGCACCTTTTTGGTAAAAGGGGTGACAGACATAATTACAGTACTAGAAATAGAGACCAACTAGTTCAGCCAGGTTTCAGACTCGCTAAAGGAGACTCATCTTTCATGGGGTACTGTTTGAGATGCTATAATAAAATTCCACAAAGTATTCTTGAACTGAATGAGACAAAATTTAAAACATGCATTAAACGCACACTATGTAAGCAAGCCTATTACAAGTTGAGCGATTATATCGCTGATAAAAATGCTTGGCTCAATGCTGGTCCTGCTTCACATGGACAGGGGCGCATAAATTGATAGCATTAAATTGTATTGTTGGAGCTGCTGAAGATTGTATAACTATCTTTGCATTGTATAGATTCAATCTCTTTAGTATTATATAAATGCATAGCCCATATTGTGTGACTATGTACTAGAAAGCTATCATTCACTGGAAACCTACATCTTTTCTTGACTTGAATGTGCCTTGGCGGTTTGGAGTATGTCATGCTCACTCAATTGTCTCGCTGATGGTGGCGCATGTGTCGGATCATTTAGTTCCCTTCAAAATGGTTGAGTTGAATGGTGCTGATCCATGCGTCATGTCCGTGAACGGGCGCTGTCAGTTGTGACTGGTCATCTCTTGGTTGCCATGGCTTATTTGAATGAATTATTTTGAATTGTATTTTTTTTTTGTTTGTGTGTTTTTGCTGTGGACACTTTTACCGTGCACATCTTGCTACATTGTTCTCACATAATATACCATCTCAACGTGAATGATGTAACCAAGATTTTGTAACAATATTCTGATTTAAAAGAGTGTCCATGGAGTTTCTTGCCCGTTCTTCTCCATAGAGATCTACGCTAGGGAATGGGCAACTACAGTACTTTCACAGTTTTTATGTCTTGTGACTGGGACTGTAGCTACATTTAATTTTCATCTTTGTTTCGACAATTCAAAAGTGCCTGTAACTGGCTTACTTGAAATAAATGCTTTGATTTCTATCTATCATGGGGTTTTGGTTTCCGCACTTAGTCCCTAAAGTGGACCATTGTGCGTGAGCCGTGGTGGCCGTTCACTCCAACCAGCCCACCTCCCTCCAGAAGCAGATTAAACTTCCCGGTCTTCTCAGGGCGTCCGCAAGGGATCTTGGTGTTCCCAGGGTCTCCTCGCGAATCTTGGTAACGCCAGTGCACTCTAGGAGCACATGCGCCACCGTTTCCTCCGCCTCCATGCATGCTCTGCACAGGGGACTGTCAGTGATTCCTAGGGTGTGGAAGTGTTTATTTAGTGAACAGTGTCCAGTGATGGTCCCCGCCACCAGTCGTAGGCTATCTCTGTCCAGGCGCAGAAGGCGCCTGGTCAGCTTTGTGTCCAGGGATGGCATAGCTTCCTTGGATTGCCTACACCCTGGTGCCGAGGTCCACCATTTCTCCGCTTGTATTCGAGTGTGTTCCCTTAACCAGCTTCTTAGTTGCTTGAAGGGAATAGGCACAATGGGCTCGGGTCCGTAGGGTTGTGTGCTGGATCCTCTTCTGGCAAGTTCATCAGCCGCATCGTTCCCAAGTGATCCACTGTGACCTTTGATCCATTGTAGTGTTATCGTGTTATGGTTTAGTACCGTGATTCGTTCTAGGGCATTATGGCATTCTAGTATCAATCTCGACGTTATCTGATTACTCTTTAAGGATTGAAGAACTGAGGCACTGTCGGATAGTATTCGAATATTGGTATCCGTAACTTCCCTGGCCTCTATAGCGTGTGCCGCTTGGATGATACCCACACACTCTGCTTGGTAAACAGAGTTGAGTACTCCAAGGGGTTTGGCTATTTTAATGTTTAGGTCGTCGGAGAACACCCCGAAACCTGTCCCGTCGTCGGTTTTTGATCCATCAGTGTAGATTCTTAGCTCTTTCGTACCTGAGTAGTCATACAACTCCGCTGTGAGCTCTATGTTGTAGTGTTTTTGAAAGCAGTGGGTCTTCAAGATTCTGTCGCTGGGTGATGCCATCATGGGCTGTTCTTTGATAGCATCTTCTCTGATGCGTGTGTGTTTAATTCTGGAATCGTTCCTTAGGGTGCCAGATACTTCGAGTCTGAAAGTCGCTATGGCCGCCTCCTCTCTTACTACGAGGTGTAGAGGTGGTAGCCCCAGCATCGCCTGTAAGGCAGCAGTGGGGGAAGTTCTCATGCTGCCGGTGATTGCTACGCAGGCAAATCTTTGTAGTTTCTCGAGATCCTTTTGGGTCGTACTTAGGTTGGTCCTGGGCCACCAAACTAAAGAGCCGTATGTAATGATTGGTCGGATAACTGTGGTGTATAGCCAGTAGGTGATTTTGGGGCTTATGCCCCAATTTCTCCCGAGGAGTCTCTTACATTGCCATAGGGCTATACTGGCTTTTGTGATGATGTATTCGGTGTGTTTTGCCCAGTTCAGCTGCTTGTCCAAAAAAATACCCAGGTATTTGGTTTCAGTCGATAGGCTTAGGGTTGTCCCAAAGAAGCTTGGTAATTGTAACGTTGCCAGCTTCCTTTTCTTTGTGAAGAGGACGAGTTCGGTTTTGGTAGGGTTCACTGCTAGTCTGTATTCCTTGCACCAGTCTTCTACTATCCTTAGGGCTTGGCGCATAAGGTTGCATAGTGTGTTTTCGTGTGTGCCGTTTATTATTATGGTCAGATCATCGGCATAGCCCACCGTGTAGTAGCCTCTGCTGTTGAGACGTTTGATGAGGCTGTCTACTACGAGGTTCCATAGTAGTGGCGAGAGGACGCCACCTTGGGGGCAGCCCTTCGCCACTATTGCTCTGGTGGTGTCGTTTACCGTAACTTGTACGGCTCTTAGTCGGAGCATGTTTGTGATCCATCCTCGCAGGGTCGAGTCCACACCGTGTTCCTCAAGGGCTGCGTTGATGCTATGGAAGACGGTTTTGTCAAAAGCGCCTTCTATGTCAATGAAGACGGCTAGTGAGGAGCATTTGTGGTCCACTGCACATTCGATCTTGGAGATCACACTGTGCAGCGCGGATTCTGTTGATTTTCCTGAGGAATACGCGTGTTGTTGTTTGTGGAGCGGTCGCTCCCGAAGAGGTCCGTCCCGAATGTGTCGATCACAGAGCCTCTCGAGGGTTTTCAGTAGGAAAGATGTTAGGCTTATTGGTCTGTACGCTTTAGGTTGTGTATAATCTGGTTTGCCTGGTTTAGGGATGAAAATTACTTTCACCTCTCGCCATGCAAGTGGTATGTATTTCTGTGCTATGCAGGCTCGGTAGATGGCGGTCAGCCACGGCGTTAGGACGTCTACTCCCCATTGTAGCAGGGCGGGGAAAATTTCGTCTAAGCCTGCGGATTTATATGGTTTAAAAGTCTTTATTGCCCATTTTATTCTCTCTGCGGTTACTATGGTGCGGGCTCTGGCCCAGTCTTGATCATTTGGTGTGTGCGTTGGCTCACTTGCCCAGGTTCTGTCCTCAGAGAGATTGCAGTCTGGGAAGTGGGTTTCCAGAAGGATTTTACTTGTTTCGTGGTCCGACTTGGTGTAAGTGTTATCTGAGGTTTTCAGCGACCCGAGGGTGCGATCCTGATCGGTAGATAGGATCTTTCTCACACGCGCGGCTTCGCTGTTCGATTCAATTTCTTCGCAGAACTTCCGCCAGGCGGCCCTGCTGGCATTCCTGACTTGTTTTTTGAAGGTGTATTGTGTTTTCCTGTATGAGTCCCAGTCTTCTGGTAGTCTGGAGTTTTTGGCTCTGTTGAATTGTTTGCGCATGGTATGCCTGAGCTTACTAAGTTCCGCATTCCACCAGGAGTTACCCTTGCTCTTGGTGCTTGGATCTTTTAATTTGCAGCAGGCGTGGTAGGCTTCAATTATAAATTCTGAGAGTTTTGTCACGGTTTCTTCAAGTTGTTTGGGGTCTGTTAGAGCTTTGGGCGTTTGGTGCTGCGTTAGTAGGGAGGCCAACAGCCGTTTGTAGCCGGGTACATTGGTACGGCGTGGGTTGCGTCTAGGATCAGGTTTTTTAAAACTAGCTACTAGTGAGAAGCGAATCCTTCTATGGTCAGAGCAGGAAGGCTCGTTGGATACGTGCCAGTCAGAGATGAGTTTTGCCGCGTTTTCCGAAGCCAGCGTTAGGTCAATGATCGTTTGTCCGCGGGATGTGACCCAAGTGGGTTCCGAGCCGCGGTTTGCGATGTTAAGGTTAGTGGAGAACAAATATGTGCATAGTACCTCACCTCTATTGTTGGCTTTGGTGCAACCCCAAAGCGGGTGATGGGCGTTCGAGTCCGTGCAGATGACCAGGTCCAGGTTGGCATCTTCACAATACCTTACCAGGTCGGCCATACCTTTTGGTGGGCAGTCTTCATCCTCGCCTGGCATGTATACCGAGGCCAGGACGATATCAGGTGCGTCGCCGTCGGTTTTGATCCTGACGGCTGTTAGATCTCTGGAACATAATTGCGTGAGTGTGGTGGTGGGAAAATCTTTGGGTATATAGGCACAGGTTCGTGGTTTATCTGTGCCCTGTGTGTCGAGGATCAGCTTACCTCCAATGTTACCAAGGCCGCATATTCTGTTATTACGGATCCAAGGCTCTTGGATGAGTGCAATGGTTCGGGGTTCCATCTCCAGTGCCCTGCGCAGGCAAGCAGTAGCCGTCTGGCTATGCTGGAGGTTGGTCTGGATGATATTTAGGGGACGGGATGTGGGAGGCAGGTGGGTGGAATTAGGGAGAGATGGATCCATCGGATGATTCTCCCCTGTCCTCCAGCCCGTGCTGGTCTTCATTTGGTGCCGGTGACGATGAGAGCAGCTGCTCCGTCCACCCTGGTGGTGAGGATGGCATCCTCACAGCGTCGGCATCAGCCATCGCCGTTCTGGCCATCTCCTCCTCCAGTTGCGTCATCGTCAGGTCAAGTTCAGTCGGTGCCGGTTTCGTCCGTTCAGTGTCATTGTCAGTCTGGGTGTCGGAGGGATGGGTTTTGGGGAAAAAGCGCACGTATATCGACCCAAGTAGGTACGATATCCGTCGCTCCCTCCCCAAGACCTTTTCGGCCTCGTCCGGTGGGATACCCAGGGTCAGATAAGTCCCGTAGTTATCCCCACCGACCGATGTCGCCCTGTACAGGGACCATCTACCGATGGCGTACCAGGGGTTCTGGCAGGTCAATATTGTCTGGAGCAGCTCTATTTCCCCATTGTACCTGGGTACAAAGAGCGCTGCTCGAACCCGGGTTGGTACGTCGGATTGTCTCATGACTGTCAGTGTCAAGTCGGTGTTCGGCAGTCTTATCTTAGGCACGTTCTGGGTCAGCCAAGTCAGGGCGTTGTCGTCCTCGCACCACATGTGCACCGTGCCATCCGCTACCCTTGGGTAACCGCGGAAGGCTGGGACTTTGGTGGGGTCGGTTCGACACGTGTCTACTATCAAGTCTTCAAGGCTGAGCTTGATGTGCTCTCCTTCGTCAGTCGTCATGTCACGGGATGAAGGCGAGAGGCAGATCGCTACGGCGAGTCGCGCAGGGATATCCTTTGTGGCCCGCGCGTAGGTTCTCTGCTCCCCTTGAGCAGGCTGGGTTCTAATACGCTTGGCGTCCCCCTGGAGCGTACTCGGCGAAGCCGTGTCGTCCGGGCGCTCCCTCTTCGCCGCTCCCTGGCCACTTGGACCGGGTTGCGGTTCTGAGGGGCTTGGCACAGCCTTTTGTGCCAGGGACAGCCGGCGCAGGAACCCAGCCCGCTTGCCTCGCTTCTGTCTGGTTCGGTGTCGGTCTACGGTCATCTCGTCGCGGTTCCGGTCGTTTCCTCCGGATGGTCCTGGTGCGGGCAGGAGCTTTTCGCTCTGGGTTTCCCCTTCGCGTGCTGTTCCTTGCCCGCTCGTTTCCGCGTCCGACTGCTGTTCGCGCAGGGTTTCCCCTTCGCGTGTCTGTAGCCGGTCGCGTACTCCCTTACAACTAACCGTTTGTGCTTTGCGCAGGCTATTGCCTTCGCGTATCTTGCGCAAACGGTTGTTGAGTTCTCTCTCTCTGTTCCGGATCTTTCCGCGCTTTGTTTTCAGCAAACGTACTTCGTCCACAGAGATGAAGCCAGAACCACCAGATTCCGCTTCCTTTCCCGTCCCGAGAGAGCTTATGTCTTTCAGCCTTGCCTCGATCTTCTCGCGCTGGAGTGCCAGCGCGCGGAGTTCGCTGCTAAGGCTGGAGAGTCGAGCTTTGTCACTGTCATTGTCAGGATTGTTCGTTACACTGTTCCGAACGATGCTCTGTTGCCAGGCCCTCGTGGAAGGTGTAACAGTCGTCAGAGTAGTTGACGCAGAAGTCGTAGTCGTCTTAGAGTCGGTAGGCGCAGAAGGCGCAGCCATTGTTGTGTTGGTTGGCGGTATTGGCGCTTGATCCGCAGCCAGAGTTGTCGGCGCTAAAGCGGCCGGCCGCGCAGAAGGCGCGGCGCTATTAAGCAGATTGGTGCCCCCCCCCAGATTACGGTGGGGGCAGACCGACGAGTCGGTGTGGGATTCCCCGGCATTGCCGGGACCCACCTGGGGAATATTATTTTTTCCTCTCTGCGACATGGTTGTAGGCTGTGTGGGCTTTTTTGGAGTTGAGGTTACCCGTCCTCAAGGACCGAAGGGAGAGAAAGGAAAAGGAGGGAAGGACTGGGCGTAGGATCATAGGAGTGGGGTATGGGATTACCCTAGGCCTGGGATTTTGGCTTTCGGGAAAGTGCGAGATAAAGCGCCCGGGGGTTTTTGTTGCGTCTATTTCTTATGGAATTAGACCAAGAACAGGGTGGCAACCTCGTGAAGGTGAATCCCCCAGACTTGCCTTGAGGATCTACACGACCGTAGCGCTCCCCCTCAAGACCCCGCCACCCTACCGCCTCTGAGGGAGGCAGTAGGGTAGGCCTGCATCTATACTACCAAGCAAAGCTAAAGCAAAGCATGTCGTTGTGCAACCGTGAAAGCATAAATACAGACCCCCCCCATGCTTTGATTTTGATTTTGATTTTGAAATGGCCATAAAAAAGTTAAACCCATCTCTTAAAACATCATGGAAAACTATTAATACTATTCCAGTATTTTACACAATTACCCCTTTTTGTGAACTTACGTGTACTTGTAGACTTTGTAAAAACAGTACACTATGTATTTTCAGTGTTGTTGTGAAGTCGCCGAAGTCGGGCGTTTTCTCGTGGTATCGTAAATCTGCAATGCTAATGAATCGTGCCAGTGTACCGGTATCAATGGTTATTTATACACCTACCGGCACAATGTTGAGTTAAACCTTGAAACAGAATGAAGTTTCCTTATACTTTAAGGTTTTATATAAAACTTGTTTCGTAAATCCTGATGTTGTAATGTGAAGGTTGCGATGTTAGACAAAATGTATGTTGAGTTTAACTTTAAAACTTAGGTATCGTAGTTTGAAGAAATATTGAGTAAAGTAAAACATATGTCATCATCATTGTCCTGCCCTCGTACCATTCTATTAAGGGGTCGGCGCAACACGTTTTCTTTTCCCAGTTTCCTCTGTCAGACGTCACGGCAAAATCAAGTAAAACTAATGTATCCATGATTATTTTTGTTACGTCCTATTACGTCGTCTACGTCTACGTCGTTCGTTTTTGTTCGTTTGTACTACTGCTGAGGTCTGTTGAAATTGGAAAATACCTTTGACAGTACCTACTCGTAAATAAGTTGAGGAGGATTTTAATAGGAACCTTAATAAAAAGTTAAAAACACGCCAATACCCCGAATAGTGCTTGCACCAGTTTTTTACATCCGTTAATCCATTTAAACTGTTGCTATAAAATATACAATTATAAGAGCCACCTATAAAAATAAATCTCAGTAGCAATAAAATCTGTACTCATATAGTATCCAACATAACCTGCTATTAGCAATATCAATACGTAAAGAAATTGTCGAACATTCTGTACTGCTATTACCGAAACACAGAGATCACTTGAGAACCCGTTACTTGTGCTTTTTAAATGTAAATTGAATCGTAAAATGCTCGTAAATTTTACTGCACAACGTAGGAGTGTACCGGCGAATGGAATCTTGGACACAACACAAAAACATACGTCCAAGTAAATTGTATTGTGACAGTAGGCACCACATAAAGTAAGATTTAATGTTACGTATTGTTGTAGGCAAATAGAAATATAATAAAAATCCATAGGCGTCGGTTCTGGGTATAGATAAAACTGAAAAGCTTGGGAAATGATTGAAATAAGTGACAATGACACGCCGATTGGTTGCGGCGTGCGACTGTGCATCCTTATCAGGCACGATCAGCAATAACCGTTTCGTTTTACACCCGTGTCCACTCGTGTTGGAGGAACGCTCACAGGAACATCGATTCCATGTGCGATACATTTTAATGGGAATGACACTCGAATGACCAAAACACGATGATATTCATGAGTTCCGGCGTTGGAATTTTAGTAACTACAGGTTTTTAGCTCGTTGATGTCTTTTGAATTGTTTTGATATAAAATTTTAAAAAATCCTTTGCAAAAGTATTTTATTTATTTTTGGTTTTTAGTACTTTAGGACGGGATATTTTCAGAACGTGTTGTTATTGGACAGCTGGGGCAATTAATAATAATAATAATAATAAAACTTTATTTCATAAAAACACAGATTTAACATGTTTTAAGTAAACACAATTTAAATGAGCTTAGGTAGTAACACAATGTAATACAATCTAGGAACTGAAATCTGTACACAATATGGAAAACCCTGCCTCTCAAACTAGGTAGGTAACCTGTATCTTGAGAGACAGTGATTCAGCGTAAAAAGTGATGCTATAGGTATAATAGTAGACTGTGTCGATCTACCTGAGCGATTATGAATACAAAGCTAATTTAAGTAGTAGTTTATATTTTATATGTGATGTGTGTGTCTGTTTGCGTGTGTGTGCGTGTGAGTGTGTGTGTGTGTGTGTGTGTTGGCGTGTTGTGTGTGATTGGGGATATGTAGGTATTTAGGAGACGTATTTAAGTAAGGATTCTGTTTGTAGATAATCCTGTTTTAATAGCCATTCCGTTAATTTTGATTTTATTTCATATTTATTTAGATCGACAATGTTTAGGTTTTTGTGAACTTGTTTGTATATGTATGTACTCAATGTGTAGTATTGGTGTTGAGCGAAGGCGGTTTTGTGAGGGGTACTTAGTGGTAGTTTCTTCCTTTTTTTAGGGTCAGTTGGGGGAACGCTAGCGTGTTTTCTAACAGTAGACTGCAGTACAAAAAGCTGACGCACTGTAAGTACTTTAGAATCAGCGTATAATTGTGTAGTGGGATAGCGATAAGGTTTGTGCGACATCACCTTCAATATGGCTCTCTGCGCTCTTTCAATCCTCAGAAGACTGGTTTTGTTTGCACCACCCCATACTGTAATGCAATATCCAATGACGGATTGGCATAATGCCAAGTAAACCATCTTCAGGGTTTCAGGCGCAGCCGAGTCTCTAAGGGATTTGAAAATATGCAAAAGTTTTAAACATCTAGTGGTAGTGGCGTCAACATGTTTGTCCCATCGTAATCCTTCGTCTATTTGGACACCCAGATATTTCACGTTATCAGTTTTGACAAGCGTCGGACATGAGCATTGTGGGGATTGTTTGGAGCAGGTGTGCGCTATTATGGAGAAGGATTTGTCGGGCAGGTTGTTACGCCGGATAGCGAAGGGAATGTACGATGTTTTGTCGCAGTTTAGGGTAAGCAAGTTATGGTTGAGCCATTTCATTATAGTTGTTATTGCCGCTTCTGCGTAGCGCTTAACGCTATCCCAAGTTGGTCCGTGAACTATGACTGCGGTGTCGTCAGCATACGCAATGATCTTGGAATTGGGGATAGTCATTCTGCACAACTCATTGACGTATATTAGAAAGAGGCTGGGGCCTAAAATGCTTCCCTGAGGTACACCGTAAGTGGTCGAAAATTCTTCACTTATATGCTCTCCAATTTTTACTCGTTGGGTCCGGTTGTTAAGGTAATCTATGAAAATTTTGAGGGTATTTCCTCGTACCCCTAGGAGTTCCAATTTAGAGATAAGTTTGGGAACAGAGACTGTGTCAAATGCTTTAGAGAGGTCAAGGAAGATCCCAAGACTTTTGGTTCTACTGTCAAGATTCCTCGCAACCAATTGTGTCAGCTCAAGAACTGCGTCTTCAGTAGAGGAACCTGTGCGAAATCCATATTGGTTATCAGCTATGAGCTGATGTTTGTTGAGGAATTTGCTTAAACCGTTATTTAGGATCCTTTCTAGTATCTTCGAGAGAGCTGATAAGACCGATATGGGTCTGTAATTGTTGACACAGTTTCTGTTCCCTCCCTTATGAATTGGATGGATGATAGCTTTCTTTAGCGCATCAGGAAATATGCCTTTTTGAATGCAGGAGTTAAGGATAAACGCCAAAGGTGGCGTCAGGGTCTTGCGGCAACTCTTTAGAACTAAGGGGGATATGCCATCCCAACCAATTGCGCAATCATTACGCAGTTGCAGAATAAGAGACTCCACTTCTGATTCATCAACCTCAAGTATCACAAGGGAGTTGGCGGGGCTGGACGAAATGTTTTGACATGATCTCTTAGGTGGGTTTGTAGGTTGGTGAGATTGGGACAAGATTTTTTCTGCCAAGTTAGTTCCTATGTTACTGAAAGACCTACATACTTCGTTTACGGATGAAGTGGCGTTGTCACAGATGTCCAACAGTTCTACTGGGCTAGTTTTCTTTTTGGTGGTATTGGTGATTTGTTTTATCGTTTTCCAAAGGGCTTTGGGGTTGTTACGAGATTTTTCAAGTTCGCGTTTTTCATGGGCTATTTTTAGTTTCCGGAGCAGATCATTACAAAAATTCCGGTACCGCGTATAGGTAATTTTTAGGATAAGATTATTAGGATCTTTTCTTGATCTGTTGTGCAGCCGGTCACGGTTTTGTATACACTTTAATAGGCCGGTGGTTATCCATGGTTTAATTATCCTTTTTTTCCTTGGGATTTTAATTTGTTTAGTGTGTTTATCAATCACTGAAGAAATAATAGTTATAAACATATTCATGGATATATTGGGGTCAATAATTTTGTACAATGGGGTAAAATCCGAGTTTTCTAAATCTAACTTAACTGCATCGTAGTCTATGCGGGTGGCTATGTGCTAATTCATTATTAATCCTTTAATTTACAGTTCAAATCATATAATGCCTCTGGCTTCAGGCACTACCGTCACCTAATATAGGCACTATGTTAGGTGACACAACCTTCCGGCTCGCTACATGTTTGCGTTTGGGCGCTCCTTGTGGGGCTCCACATCGCTGTCAATGTGGTGAAGTAGTCGACTGCCTCGGACACCCAGGCGCGGATACAGGATTTCCTCTAAGGGGGGGCAATTTTTGGAAAATTCATTAAAAAAAGGATAAACTTTTGATAATAAATGGGCGTTTACAGAAATCCTTTATATGCAAGATACAAGGGGACCGCCAGCTTTTGGGCCAGGGGGCCCCCCCCTTGGCTCAAAAGCTGGCGGTCCCCTTGTCAAAGGTGTCGTAAGAATTTCTCGCTATGCTGCCCCCCGGCAGCATAGCGAGAAATTCTTACGACACCTTGCCTTAGACAGTTGAGAGACCTCTTATCGACAAAGTTAAGACTCATGAAAAACTAGGCTTTAAGAGCGAGCGTAGCGAACTCGAAATTTTTTACAACATTGCCTCAGATAATTATGCTA
Source organism: Xestia xanthographa (assembly GCA_905147715.2). Classification (NCBI taxonomy): domain Eukaryota; kingdom Metazoa; phylum Arthropoda; class Insecta; order Lepidoptera; family Noctuidae; genus Xestia; species Xestia xanthographa. Next base: position 14,435,521 of record LR990655.1, on the reverse strand, counting down.
TAATACCATTCTATGGCATCAGGCAGGAAAAGCTATAACTTTTATAAATCCTGAGCCTCTAGGGGCAGCTGCCTCCTCCTGGCGACGCCCATGACAAGATATACAACTAGTATTATTTAGTTTCAATTCCATTAAACTAGTTCAAGCTTGGCTAATGACGTATTTGGTCCGGTTCAGGGGGGGGGCAATTGCACCCATTGCCCCCCCCCTGTATCCGCGCCTGCGGACACCATGGCCTTTCTTGCAGTAAGAGTGCAGGTCGGATAGCGCGGCACGCTAGCATTAATGATCTCATCCGTCGTGCTCTTGCCACCGCCGCACCGGGGTGCCAGCTGTTTTAGAACCCACTGACTTGGCACGCGTCGATGGCAAGAGACCAGTTGGTATGACCATAATGCCATGGAAGTTGGGTAGGCCTTTGGTGTGGGACGCAACTTGCGTCGACACCCTTGCGCCATCCCATCTTCCTAGCACAGTGTGCTGCGCTGGGGCGGCTGCTGCAGGTGTTGAAAACCTCAAACGGCGCAAATACAATAATTTAATTGGTAATTATGTGTTTGAGCCGTTTGGGGTTGAAACACTAGGGCCATGGGGTCCGAGTGCCCACCTAGTTTTTCGAGAAATCGCCAAACGGTTGGTCGACTCTTCACGTGACCAGAGGGCGGGCCTATTTTTTGGCCAAAGAATCAGCATTGCCATCCAACGTGGCAATGCTGCCAGCCTTCTGGGCACTTTTCCTGTTGACAGCGATGTGGACGAATTTTTCGACGCCCTGTAACCCGTTTTGATACTTGTAAATATTTTTATTTCTATTATAGAGTTAGTATGTAAATAATGTAAATATTATAGAATCATAATTAATTACGGACTAAATGAATCTAAATACCGATTCGTGATATTGTAATTAAGAATACCGTCCACCTCTATTTAAAAACTTTAAACATTTTAATTAACAGTCTGCCAGGCTTGGTTTTCTTCGAAATAATCAGACTTTACAGGGCGATCACGAAGGCGGCAGAAGTGTATTTTTTAAATAACTTTGTTAATTAAGTGTATTTTTAGCACCACTGGGTGTAAAGTAGCTGTAATTGCTGCAAATCCGGCTTTGATAAATGGGCAATCGATAAAAGATTTAAATATAAGTACTCAATTTATTTCATCAACATTAATGATCTCTCCCAGCGGATTGCTAAATAAAAATTACTTCTCTCAAAACAGAGTGTTATTCATTTGGATAAGGATGAGTGTTTCTTTCTTGTCGTAATAGCCTTCTTTGAATTTTCAAGTACAAAGCTCTCATATTTTTCTTTCAAGGTCTTGTTCGAATATATTATTATTATTTTATAAACCTAATCATTATTTATTATATTGTCGCACTAACAACAAGGTGTTCATATTTCAGAAAGACGTTGGGGTACAAGGGTGTCATTGTGTGCGATGCCGTTAACTCGGTGTCAACGTTCTGCGCACGCGTGACGTGTGACGTCATCACGTCAGTCGCTCATTGAAACACTTGTGCAAACAAACTTGTTTTGGCGTATAGCTAATATTTCATGCTCCACAATCACCAGCAGACCATCGACTACGGTTTGTGGAACGACATTCGATGAAAGATATGGCCACTTGGATTGATTGAGTCCTTCCGGTAATAAACAGGTTTTGGATTTGACATGAATAATTACTTTTAAATCGATCATACTTTTTGTATTACTGAAGCTCTTATAGTGGTTGAAATACTTGACAGTAAAGTATGAACACGTGTGACGGGAGCTTTTGCGATTGCGACGTATTGAAAGGCGTGAGTGAAATGCGCGGGTTCGCGGGCGCAGCATGCAAATGAACAATGTTCGCTGCTTACTCACATTACTGGGAAAACTGGGGTCGGACGCTCTAGTAAGAGTGTTTTTATCGTTACCAATATAAGTACTCTCATATCTATCACATTATATGAGTCATTTGCGAATCCGACACTAGGCTTTCATGATATTGTAGAATTAATGGTTCTGCCTAAATATTCTCTTCATTGAGTTTTCCTATCTCAGAATATACGTATTTAAAACAACATGGTATCAATTTAACTTAGAATTGAGACTGGAGCTTTAAGCGCGCCTGCGCGGCCTCTATATCAAATCACAAGTTACGAACGACAGTTATTGATAATCGTAAAGAAAGCAGTGTGAATGACAGTGTGTTGGTGCGACATACAGGATATTATCTCCCGTAATAGGTAGGTGGAGGTGGCTGGATGCTGGTGGCTGCGGCGGCCGCGGGCGCGGGCGAGTCAGGTGCAACGCACGCGGCGCGCGCGCAGCCCGGCGACGCGAGACGCGACCAGTGCCACCGCGCGCGTTGACTGGCCCACGCGCACGCCAAATCTGCGTTTCGCGATACACATTCGCACAAATGCAAACAGCTTCCCATTTTCAAACAAAATCCTTTTATAGTAGCAAAGCTCGGTCGCTCTATAAATAACGCCAACCGGTGGGCCGATGTGCTCTAGCGAGTTCGCGAAATCAGTGCAAATGTTCCTATGTTGTAAACTTGAGATATTGGACTATTTTAACAACTCTCAACCGAATAAGGAGAGCTGAACGCTAGGCGTGCGTCTTGGGTGATTATATTTCCATAAATATTGAATCAATATTCTATAACAGTATACTTTGTAAAGTGTGCGTAGACAAAAGTAAACATTTCTTCATTTAGATTTGCATTTGCGGTCATAATGAAAATGTACTTTTAGTGGAAAGCTTTACAAAGCAATGAAAAAAAAGCTTTGGCAAAAAGTAACCTTGGAATAGTTTGTGCTATTGAGATTGGTAACTGACATATCCTTGCAATGTAGATAATAATTATCAAACTAAAGTATATATTTGGTGATGTTATCTTTATGAGCAGTTACCGCAGCCAAAATGAATACTTGAATGTTATCTTCTGGAATCACGAAACCATGGAAAGAACACGAGTGCTATATTAAGCGTTATCTAATTTGCAACAAAATCAAACGCCTGAAGTTTTTGTCAGCTTCTTCCAAATGACAATAGGCTACTGAAACCAGTAAGATATGAATATTAAAAAATGCAATCGCTGAATTCAATCGTTCAAGGTGAAAGCGATTTTTTGTTATCACTCGAAAATAGTGGATATTGCCGCGAATGACGATCGTATGCGATAACACTGTTGTGTTTCAGTTTTATCGATAAACTAACTCCTTGAGTCACGTAGCCATCGCTCCATTGCTCAACACACAAGTGTTGTGTGCGCCTGGAGCTCTGTTAACCGACTGATTAACGTCCCTATTAGTAAATATACCACCTTATATAACCCGGCTGATTAAATATGATATTCTAATTTCCCAGAAGTGTATATGATCGCGGAGTAGTCGTGAAGTGCTCTACTTCGTCGCTAGAGCCGGTTTTAATGGTGTCAAGTGTTTATTAAGATGAAGACGGCGATTTAATCGGTCACTTGGAACAATGTGTGCATCGAGTTAATTGTAAACTGTGCAGTAAACAGAAGACTGGTAAATCCATAAAATTAACAACGGGACTGTAACTGTTTGATTCCGTGTGTGCAAAGAGTTTGGTCAGTGAATTTAACAAACTTTAATGTGTTAGTTTAGTTGGAAATTCCATGAAAATTGACAATGTATAATTACAACGGAAGATTAGACAGTAGACTGGACTCCAGTAGTACATCTACGTCGTCGGGTAGTTCCGATCTGCGGGTAAGTTATAACAATGCTACATCTTTCTCTGCTTTCTTTATTGTGGATATGTTTATAATTTTGGTGCCACACATGCAATTTTCTTGACGAATGGCATTTTCAAAGCTCGTTTAATAGCAGCAGCTTGATTGTTCGTTGTAGCTGCGGTCTGCGGGTCAAAGATTGCATACAATGATAGGTTGCCGGGCAATGGGCACTGCGAACTGCCAGGCAGGCGTGCGTTACCGGCTCGCCGCCATGTCGCGGTCGCCCGCGCAGCTTGACGACCTCAGCTCAATGCATTAACCAACCCATTCAATTGCCAGTTCGAAGGAACAAACGGACTTCTAAGAATTTCAAATAAATCTAGGAATATGAAGGGAATCGTAAGGTCCATTCCATTCACTTTTCCTGAACGGTTTCTTTTAACCAGTTGTTACCTGACGATCGAATTTAAATTAATCTATGAGATTAGTATTTTTATCGCCAGCTGGTGATAACGAGTAGGTAACGACCTTAATAATGCAATTCATTATGTGTTCACAAGCGATACTTCATTCGATACGTATTACAGCATTTAACTTCGATCTTCGTCTTCGTAGCTAGTTTTAGTCTGGTCTGCTGCCAGGCAGTCCATAATAGTTGATTCTTAAAATATAAACAAACAGAGTTTATTTTTCCTATCGCTATGTCTCACCTAGTCTCAGAAGTCTGGTCTGAAGTCTGGTCGCTCACCGAGTCTCAGAAGCACCGCCTTGGAGTTTGCCAAAGGGCTATGGAACGCAGCATTCTGGGTGTGAAAAGACAAGACAGGGTGCGAAACACCACGCTGCGTTCCAAAACGGGCATAGTGGACGTTGGCATGAAGGCTGCTAGGCTAAAATGGGATTGGGCGGGTCACGTCAGTCGCATGCACGATGACCGCTGGGCAAAAGTCTCCACAAGATGGTTGCCGGAAGACGGACGGCGACGGCGCCGACGAGGCCGACCCAGAAAAAGGTGGCGAGACGATTTGGACGCGTACCGCGAGGGTTGGTCCGAGGAGGCACTGGAAAAGCGCAAATGGAAGGAATTGGGGGAGGCCTTTGCCCAGCAGTGGGACAGTACAGGCTAGAAAAAAAAAATGTCTCACCTACTTTATAGCTACTTATCTCGACCACAACTATGTATTAAACGGAACAATTATGCAAATAATGAAAATAATATTTGTGATAAACATTGCACACAGCGGGAATGCGCCGGCGCAGCCGTAGTGAGCGCCCGGGGCGGCGGCGGCGACTCCACGGTGCAATACCAGCTAAACGCACATTATATCTCTATTTACCGTTGCACTAATAATGGGGCTCAAGTAACAATTTCAAAATAATTAATTAATAGCTTTCAAAAGATCAGGCACGCAGATAAAGTTGTACTTGTGTCTACTTACCGTAAAGGTTGAATAATATCTGACTCGTTATGGTAGAGTTCGTTAAACGGCCTATTTGCCATGCCCATAACCATATGAGATTTTGTTGTTATTGCCTAATTTGGCGGGTAGGGTAATATTTATGAGACCGGTGTTAGTAATAACTACTTACTTATCTACTTTAAATAATAAATTCGACGTGGATTTTAATCTCCTGACCCCACCGGATGTACATCAGTTTCAAACGATTAATTCTTGCTTGCCAAATCGGTGCCCATCAATTGGCAAGTAATCGACTTGTTTTGACTAATCTGCCATTTCCTTTAGCTGGTATGGTCACAGGCCTGACATTGAGGTCTCCATAGGTTGGGCAGTGTCATTAAGTTTCTCTCGTATTGGTTTATTTTATTGCTTGTTTTCCTATGTGAGGAAATTCTAAGTAGCTTGCTGCGACTTAGACTAATTGCTAAACTATTTCCCTTTCATAATAACATCCGTGAAATATGAGCTCGCACCTTAACTCATTTATCGAGAAGTCTTGGTACTTGTATGTATGACACGTACCTAGACGTTTAATTTTATACAAGAAAGTGCATACACATGTAATGTTCAAGTATGTACTAACAGGAAGGTACTTGCGTAGTCTCGGTGAGTGTTTCATATAACACCTTTTCCTATTTGCCTAGAATGTAGATTGACACCGCGGAGGAATGTCGTTACGGCGGTTTTACGTAATCGATCCCGGGAAAATCAGTGCGCGTTCTGACTCGTCGACAACTTTCCTCCGAGTTAACTAGTCTTTTGAGGATGAAAACGAAGTACTCACTACGAAAAGTAGGAACAAATTTTTAGGGTTCCGTACCCAAAGGGTAAAAACGGAACCCTATTACTAAGACTTCGCTGTCTGTCCGTCTGTCCATCTGTCTGTCACCAGGCTGTATCTCATGAACCGTGACAGCTAGACAGTTGAAATTTTCACAGATGATGTATTTCTGTTGCCGCTATAACAACAAATACTAAAAACAGAATAAAATTAATATTTAAGGGCTCCCATACAACAAACGTGATTTTTTTGCCGTTTTGTCTAATGTATAGATAATGGTACGGAACCCTTCGTGCACGAGTCCAACTCGCACTTGGCCGGTTTTTTACATACACAATATCTTCTTTTGTAGTTTTCCATAGAGCAGAGTTTCGGCCTCAAGGCCTAGACAGCGATAACGATGATCGAAAAGTCAAAATGTATTTAATTTGACATAACATAACATCACGCCTGTAATCCCCGAAGGGTAAGGCAGAACTGTACCTAATAGTACACCCCATATTTCGGTAATTATATTTAAATCCCTTGTAATAGGGGGCGAGCCTTTTGCCATCAACCGGGCACAAATCCAGACTCCGTGGCTGCTACTGAAAACTTCTTGATGGAAAAACTCAATTTGCCCGACCCGGGAATCGAACCCAGGACCTCATGCTCAGCAGTCACGATTGCGACCACTAAACCAACGAGGAAGTCAAAGATAAATTTGACATAAGCTACCGCAAAGCTTATTCGTCAACCCATTTTTAAAAGTCACTAGAAATATGAAACGCTTTGTAAGCGATTGCGACTTTGTAGGCGCTCTGTATAATTTGTTTGACAACTACATCAAGGAGGGTAGTTGCGTTTCTTGTGCGATCATAATACTATAACGACTCGTTTGATATTGATCGTTCATTGTCACTAATTGAATGGCCTATTAAATGGAAGAATTCGAGTTGATATTGGGATGAATCAGTATTGATTCTACGATAAAATTGGGCCAAGAAACCAAAGTAACAGCTTGTAGTATGTCTGCTTAATAATGTAAGTACCAGAGTGCTGTTTGCTTGCGGATTACTGTATCCAACTGTATCCAGCGTGGGTAGGGTAGGTCATTACAAATCTTAAGATCTCATATACAAAAATAACAAAAATGCTTGTCATGATCCCATCATTAATAATAATAATAATAATCCCATCTAAATTCAACACCTTTGTTGACAGTTAAAGCTTCTGAGCACTACCCACGCTCAAAGTTAATACCTCTTTTTAACTTTTCTTTACTTAAAGGCAATATCCGTGACAATACATAAGTGGTACCCGAGTAAAGTATGTTAATTTTAAAAGGTCCTTGTTCAATAGGTCATCTTGAGGCTGACCCCGGCTCGTGGCACTTGACAATTGTAGCGTCGAACAATCCGATTCCCAATATCGGATATTTCTTTGGAACTTATTGAATGGTACTGAAAGAGGAACGTAAAATAGCTTTTAATTTTGATTTTGATATTGCACGACTTGACATACCTAATAAATTATCTCGACATACGTATATGCATACCAAATTGTCTAGTATACCAATACGATTACATTGTAATCTGTTTACTTACTCAAATCGCTGTAAGTAACTGGTCAACGCAAGTCAGTCATAACTAATTAGATATACATATACATGTGGTAGCTTGTTATTTGCAAAAGTCACTACTTAAGCACGATATTTATGATGGTTATTAGTCTGTAAGCTTTCTTTAAAATAAAATGAAATAAATAAATTATCCTCTTTCAATTCATGCACAAAACTATATTTGATTATATTATTATACCTAAAACAATGAACTGGCCCCTAGTTTCACGAAATGTCCAATGATTAGTAAAATAATCCATTGCTTGTTTTTATCAGTATCTGAAATTCAATATATTAATGCAGATTTATTTACGAAACGAGAATTCTGACAGCTTTTATCCAATCCTAAAAGAAGATTAAACATTTCTTTAGAAATTGTCGACGAAATCATCCCCCTTAAAGCCGATTGAGAATCTCGTCAGCCTACTTACGGCACAGTTATGAGGTCGTCGGCAGTTCGGCACGGACGGCACGCTGCTGGATTGGGGTGCGGTGGATCTAATACCTCTTCCGGTAGGTCGATCGATACTTTAAATGTCACCCAGTTTCCGGGTACATTGCCTTCTAACCGGAGAAGATTAAATACGACGAGGACCGGTCTGAGCGACACGGAGCAATGCTAATGTTGTTAGCTCCAGTTCTGCAGCTTGCAACTAGATATATTTATATCCATTAATAGTTGTTAAGAAACTGTGGGAATTCGTTGTTATAATAATTTTTCCTTCATTTTCATAATTTACAGGCTAGATCAGGTAATACTGTATCGGCTCCAAAACACACACGCTTATAATACGTCTTAGGTACATAACACTAATTAGGAAAGTATGGGGTATATTCTAATTATGTATTATATCCTTCCTGCGATCACCCTTAACAGTAAGTCGACAATAATGTTGTATGATTTTACTCAGTGAGTAGAACAGAATAGCACACTCTTCGAATAAAATCCGATAGTCTAATGTCAAGTTTAATACGTATGACATTTTTGTGGTTTGGAAAAGGGGAAGGCTTTTATACTCAACACTTGGCTGCGAGTAGGGTTTGGGAATTCCTGACAATTTCAAAGTCCCGGGACACGAGACAGCCTACAGTCAAAGTCCCGGGAATTCCCGGGACTTCGAGACATTTAGGAATTTTAATTTAGTTGATTTTTGATGAAAGTTGTAACGTATTAAAAAGGCATTTTTTTTTTTGTAAAAATCAACATTTATTAGAGAAAAAAATATTTTGTGTTTATTTCGTGAGTGAGTATCTCTTCATTATTTTTTTCATAAAATAACATTAAATAATACACGATAGCAGAGGGCTGATACTGAGTTTTTACGAAAAAAAAACGCAAACGCAATATTTTGCGAGTTTTGACTCGACCAAATTTTAAGAATAAGGTGCTCTTTGAAAACAGCATTAATAAACTTCTTCTTCTTCTTTGCTCCATCCCACGACCATTAATAAACATGACCTATTAAAATTAGATGAGCTTTATGGGCGTCATCGATTTTACAAAAGAGCCGTTGCAAAAAAAAAAAATTCCACACCACTCAACTGACACAGACACAATCATAATACAAACGTCACAGATCAACTAATATGGCGGCGCGGCAAACGCATTTATTGTGTTGTGTACACAGTAGTTAGTAGAAATAAGAAGAAGAAGAAGAAATTATTCATGAAACTAACAAAATATGGCAATAAGCTCCTTCAATTATTTGAAAATAAAAATGATTACATAACAATTTCGACAGTCTTGTCTCGTCTCGAGTCTCGAACTCTCGACTCGAAAGTCCCGGGACTCGAGACAACAAAAATTAAGAAAAGTCCCGGGACTTCGAGACACGAGACGTCCCGGGACCCAAACCCTAGCTGCGAGTATTTAAGAGACATATTGGTTGTAAGAAAAATAATTATGAGTTATCTAATAATTCTAATAGGAGTTTAGACAGTCGCTTGAGTAATTCACCGCCTTAAGTTCCTAATTGTTTGATAGGTGCACTGCAATAAGTTAGTTGGCCATTTCCTTAAGGTATTAATCTCTGGTTCAAAAAGTTATAATTGTGTAGCTCTTAAACTTGTCTGCTTTGTTTGCTCCGTTTACGCAAAGTAACTTTGTTGAGCTCCGTTTACCAACCGCAGTGCTACAAACATTTACCATAAAACCGTTCGGGCCGTTCTCAGGGCGTATCTCCGTTTAAACTCGCCGGTAACTCGTGTAATACATACATACGGACAATCTTTTATCTAGTCCATATTGTAATCATTCATGCCAAAAGAGTCTGCAACACTAACAATGCAAGGTCGTTTCGGTAGTTTGCGGAATTTTGCGAGCCGCGTCGTGAGAGGCAACTGGAGAATTTAATACTGAGGCGCATTTTTGAAAAGTAATACGTTGTAAGATACATATTTAACTCAAAGGCTCCTTTAGCAAAGATGAAAGTCTGGAGAAAGAGATACGGGACATATTTCCGAGATAAGTTGGTAAGATCGGTGAGACAGGCGTACTTATTTATATCTGCCGCTATAGTTTACGGCCGCCTGTGGTATTCGTTGATTGTGTTAGTCTGTTTGCATGATTGCGGTGCCGTGTTTATGTACGGTCAACCACACTAAATAGCAACGTTGTTGGAATTTTTATGCGACGAACTGTTTGTTATTGATGGGCATTGCAAATTACTAGCTCTACCTTACCACAAGTTGAAGCAATTGGGCACGTCAGTTACTAATAAAGTTTCAGTCAAAATGAACGAAAGTTAAACTATAGAAATGGATTTTGGCCAACTGTAGGATATAAAATAAACATTTTAATATACTTTTTTTGCAATTTCGTTTATTGTACAGTAGGTCCATATCTGATATACTTACCTACGTCTAGCTAGACTAAATTCAACTTGGCATTTCCTTAGATTGTGTTACACAGCCATTGAACCATTACTTCGGCTACCAGAATTGCCGAGTCATTATACAACAAGACCGTTTACTTGTTTTTTTTTATCATAGTAGGTAAGTACCTACCTTCTTATTTCTCCAAGTTCTTCGACAACACAATTTCAAGACTCGAGACTCGTTTCAGAAAACATAAAGTTAATAAGAAAGTCGGGCCATGTACTAACTAAGTATACAAGCAGTATAATCAGTAATAACAGTAGGCAGTTTAATTGGATTAAATTAAGTTTAAGTAAGGCATTGCTTTCTCCGTACTCATTAGCTTCACAAGACAGAAACAGTCACCATTACCTACGCGTTCCATTAGAATTAATGGTAAATACTCGTAAATCGCCGTGTAAAAGCTATAAGTAGAGAAAACAAAAGACCGTTTATTTCATTTGTACCTGAATTGTGAATGCTGTATTTCTATTAAGATCCTATTTTTAGAAAATACTTGTAAACTCTGTGTCTAAGCTTTGTCTCTATATTAATAATGAGTAAATCGAATGGAATATTTAACTCTATATTTGAGTTGGTCTTACCGATAAGGAAAGTAAAATCTATTCAATCAATTTTACTGTCGATACTTATCAATTTTATCTCTGAAGTGTCCACGTCGCTTTATATTCTAGAACTCGTGTCGTAATTATAACATTACAGTGGTACAAAAACATCAATGGGCCGCGCCGAATGACCCGGAACTACCAGTCAATCACACTGACCGTATGAATTCCGACCAAACCCGTGCGAAATGAACGTACCTAATATACATTAGTGACCAGTGTAAAATATATCTTGAACGTTCGCGCGGCGCCACTTGCAAAGACATAGAACGTCAATAGTGTGTTAAAATCAGTACATTTTACATAGTTCCTTTTTTCGCCGTGTGCTTAGTAATATTGGCCACTTTAGAATACGTTCGAAATTCGAATAGTTTGAATTAAACATCGCATGCCGTTTGTGTCCGTTTGCTAATCGTTCTATGACGAGCACATTTTTTGCTCTATAAGAGGTTTAAACCGTGATTCGACTAATGTGAAAAAAAAAGTTATAATCGATTTCTTGTTAGCAATCATTGTAACGACTGTTATGGTGCTAGTTTTAAATCGCATTCTATGTAGTAAGGGGTTGTTAGTTTTTCCTTTGGCCTTGAATAATTTCTATGAGATTTTCCTGAACAATTTGATTAGCACTCCACCAATCAGTTTAAGTATGTAATATCTACCTACCTACTATAGTACATTTTGATACAAGTGGAGAAAGTTTGTTATTGCAATCGAGGCGGAATTATAACACCCGAGCCACAGGCGAGGGTGTTTTTGAGCCGAGAATTGCAATAACAAATGTCCACGTGAATCAAACGACGTTTTTCAATACACTTTTGAAGAAATAAAATAAAATAACGAATAATATTTTTGTCACGAACTATAAAACTATGATTTAAATTTTCTTTTTTTTTTCGCGCTTTGGTCTCACCGGGTTGAAAGACAGGCAATGGTATGAAGCCGTTAAACAGCCTAATATAAAAATAATAGTTTAAAAAAAACTAAAAAACACGCTTTAGAAAACCAAACTAAAAAATAGAAAATCAATTTTAATAAATTTGAATTAAGAATAGTGTAAAAAATTCTAACAAATATAATTGAATAATAGTGTTAATAAGAAAAAAATGTTTTATTTAAAAAAAAGCGTGGGGTGCTGTTTACTCTTTTTATAACTATTGACACCATGCACCCCACGCTTTTTTTTAAATAAAACATTTTTTTCTTATTAACACTATTATTCATCTAGATTTGTTAGAATTTTTTACACTATTCTTAATTCAAATTTATTAAAATTTATTTTCTATTTTTTAGCTTGGTTTTCTAATGCGTGTTTTTTAGTTTTTTTATACTATTGTTTATTTTCTACTTTTTAGTTTGGTTTATTTATAAAAGCGTGTTTTTTTAATCTTTAAAACTGTTATTTAAACTATAATCTATTAAGTCAGTAACTTATCTGGGAAGTGGGGAAATCGGGCGCTTGCTGCCTTCTTTAGATGAGGTAGCTGTTTCTCAGGTTCCCTCTCCGAAAGGTTTATCTATTTAAAGTTGATGACTTTATCGACTGTAGATCCTAAGCTACGCTAATTACTAAATGTTATTCCGCAAAATAAAAAATTGTGTTTTCTGTCCTGAATATTTTGTTTTGATGTATATAAGAAGCTTTTTTGTAAATCACGGTTACCGTTATATCAAGAATACTAGCTGTTGCCCGCGGCTTCGCCCGCGTGAAGTTTGGTAACTGTACCATGGGATCATATTTATTCATATTAGAGAGATAAATAGTATCCTACATGTTAATCCAGTTAAAAAACTATCTATGAACCAAATTTCATAGTTATCACAATCACCATCTTTATCACAATCGTCATCACTATCATAATCACAATCACTGTCACAATCACCACCACTATCACTATCACTACCACAATCACTATCACTATCACCATCACTTCACAATCACTGTCACAATCACCACCACTAGCACTATCACTACCACAATCACTATCACTATCACCATCACAATCATCATCATCGTTATCACAATCATCACAATAAATCAACAATAACCCTGTATAGAAGTCGAATCCGCCATCTTATCTAAATCTTCTGGATCTTAAAATAAATGCCATATTCGTAATCAGCACCCCTGATAATCTCGGAATTGACACCCACATTGATTTATAGACATTTCAACCCAATCGCACCCCAAGAGGGGATGATGGTATTTCAGTTACACATTAAATCTTTAAATCGTTGTTTTTGTAATACACCCGCCCGACCCGATACACCATACAAACAATAACCATGTTGATTTTCAGACTTTGTCACCCCATTTCCCCCCTTAAGGGGTCGAATCCTGAAAAAACCTGAATTGTCATCGGTCTTTGACGGGTGTGCAAAATTTGAATGAAATCTGGCCGTTTAAAGTGGGTCAAAATCGCGCCCTAAGAAGTCGGTTACAAACATACAAACAAACAAACAAACTAACTAACAAACAAACATACAAGTGAAGCTAATATTAAGCGTGTAAAAATAGATTTAATTTATATTTTTGAATTCAGAACACAAATAACTGTTAATTTGTGTATAAAAGTAACTATTAGTTTTAAATAATCATGTTTTAAATCTATGATATTCTATTTATAAACACAATTTGAATATTCAAAAAATATTTATGCCGTAAAGACGCGTAGTGCTTTGCAAAAAAAAAAAACATTCACCTCAGACTATAGGCATTGAACCAATTTGGACTAAGTATAGGTATAGTTATCTGTGGCAATTTTCATTCCCGCACGTTGGAAAAAATTACACGCGTGCGAAATACATCGCATGTTGTACCTAATCGTAGTGCGTTAAGGACCAGTTTTCGAGGAAGTGTATTGAAATAGTACATTTTGATACAAGTGGAGAAAGTTTGTTATTGTATTCGAGGCGGAAATATAACACCCGAGCCGTAAGCGAGGGTGTTTTTGAGCCGAGAACTGCAATAACAAATGTCCACGTGTATCAAACGACGTTTTTCAATACACTTTTGAAGAAATAAAATAAAATATAACGAAAAATATTTTTGTCACGAGCTATGAAACTATAATTGTAATTTCCTTTTTTTTTTTTTCGCGCGCTGCTTTCGCCAGGTTGAAGGAGAGGCAAAGGTATGAAGCCGTTAAACAGCCTAATATAAAAAATAAATTTATTTTATATTTTTGAATTCAGAACACAAATAAATGTTAATTTGTGTATAAAAATGACTATTAGTTTTGAATAATCATGTTTACCTATGATATTTTATTTATAAACAAAATTTTAATATTCAAAAAATATTTATGCCGTAAAGACACGAGTGCTTTGCCGAAATAAAAAAAAACATTCACCTCAGACTATAGGCATTGAACCAATTTGGACTAAGTATAGGTATAGTTATCTGTGGCAATTTTCATTCCCACACACGTGCGGGAAAATGGAAAAAAACGCACGCGTGTGAAATACGTTGCATGTTGTACCTAATCGTAGTGCGTTATGGACCAGTTTTCGAGGAAGTGTATTGAAAAATGATTTGTATAATAGGAAGGTATATATATGCGCCTTGTTACTTAGGTAATTACACTTCCTTCTTTTAATTTCCACGAGAATCTGGACCATAATTTCATTATATTCGACGACCCGATTGGCGCAGCGGTAGTGAGGCTGCCTTACGTTCTTAGGGTCCCGGGTTCGAATCCCGGTCGTAGCAAATGTTTGTGTGATGAGCATGGACATTTGTTTCCGAGTCATGGATGTTTATATGTATAATAAGTATGTATTTACAAACAAAAAGTATCTATGTAGTATATCAACTATCTGGTGTCCACGACACAAGCCTCGTTGCTTAGTGTGGCACTAGATGGCGCTGTGTGTAATGTCCAGCAATATATATTATATAATATTTACATCGTCGAATTTATGCTAATCATGACTAGAAAATAAATACCTATTTCTGAAAAATATTCATGACATGATAATTTAACTTATAATTAAGATCATGCTAATGCGAAAATAATTCCAACACAGTTATGTAATTACTGAAGATGGGAAACTAGACTATGTAGATTATTACATGTAATCTACACACACGAACTCAGTTTGATGAGGTTCATGAAACATTAGGCGATGCATCAGAGCGGCACAAATTCGAGTAAATAGTGTAACAACGTAAATGACAATGGAATTACATACTATTTCTTAAACTACGTTTATAATTCCCATGACTAAAGTTTACGGCTTTCATAATGTAAAATTGCATAGATAGTGGGCGTAATGACCCGAAGAAAGAGATCAGTTCAATTCGAGTAGGACGATGTTTTATGTCAGATATTCTTTATTGTGTATGGAGATTCTTAAATCTCAAATGACAAAGTGGCATGCAGAATGAGAATTTTTGTATTTTATTTTCACCCAAATATTTCGTTCGTTCACAATTTATCGTATATCAAGTGAACGTATGAAAGTTGGGCTGCGTCTGTATCCCGTTACGACTTACACCTTAATTTGTAGAGACAGCCGATGCCATCTCATCGAATTGAGACGTTCACGTCGCTCACTGCACGCAAACAACTTAAACACTTATTTAATCTCATGCATTTCCCTTTAAATTGTGCCTTAAATTATACTTAACGTCGCTACTCACCTTAAAAGGAGGACTTAAAACGTAATTTGAAGTGTCGCAACAGAACTGCAAAGCAATTGAAAACATGTCATAAAAATGAAAAATTATGTAAACTGCGCGGTTACGAAACGGGAATACGTGCTTTATTAATATGGAAACATGATTTCTGCTTGGAAGTTATTAATACAATGAAATAAATTAAACTGAATCAGATTACCGCCTCCCATAAAGTTAATTAACTTCTTTCTCATGTCATCAAACCTGTTGGTGAAGGTTCAACCTCTATACAGGCAAAAAACAATATTTTCAGGTAAATTCACAAGAGAGTCCGTAAACATGTTTCGAAATTGGTTTGTCAGAAGAGCGTGCGAGTGGCCGGCAAGCCCCTGAGACAGGACCACCGAGCCTCGTAATTAATAACAGCATGCTTACAAATTGCGGCTTTACTGACACACGCCGGTAATAGGACACCCTCGCACGTTGCCCACCACTGGGCACTCCAAATTATAGCCTGCCATTAATACCGATTGCGTGACTTACGTTATTTTGTTTTTGGTAATACATTTTCAAAAAACTTTTCCAGTTTATGTTGAGCTCAAAATGTTTTTGATCTTTGAATGTTTTTGAATACCAAAGTTACCTTATATCTTGTTTACACGGTCAATTTTGCCCAACGGAGTGATGTTGAAAGTATACATTACATAAAGTCACATCAAAGGTAACTCTGGATCCCTTTCCCTTTACAACCGCAGTCTTATTGATGGCAACTCTTTGATTCGTCATTCGTCGATAGGCGTCTAATTTTGAATGGCTGATGAGTAACCACAGAACATCTTAGAACTTCAAATGAAAATAAACTGTATTAGAGCATTTATAGCTTCGCCATTTCCTGATCGACCTAATAAACATAGGTAAGTGAGGTTCTGGAGTCGATCAAGCAGCACAAACCGGGTCGAACGTCTCCTCCGGGACGGGGAGTGCTGCTAAGGTTTATTTTTACAGCAATGCGGCATGTGAAGTGGTTAACATACGGCATAGGACTGCATCTTACACGTTCCCAGTTTATTATGTTCTTCATCAGAACAAAGACGTGCGGCCAGATAACTTTCGACTTTATTGACTTACACGCCGCGTTAGTATGAACACTTTCATCACAATCGTGTCCTAATTAAATATATATAGAACACCTTTCCTATAACAGTTTGTTCACACCAACTTTCTTAATGAATCTCTTCATACGTTTGGGCACTTTATTTACGTATGTTACGGTACAACATGGTTTTGTTAATTTCACACGTAACAACGTAGAACAATGCCGCGTAATGAATGCAGACGTCCGTTGTAAGAGAATCTCATTAGTTGCTTGAGTGAAAAATGTCCGAGAGTGGTGACCGATGGCTGGTTATAAGTAACACAGACCTGTGTCCTCCTTCCTCGTTATTTACCGCACAAGTGATGAATTTCCTAAGCTAATGGAAAGTAATGGCGGTGGGCTCGCCGGCCGACGCTGGCTCGAGGAAATTAACCTTATCGCAACCAGAGAAAGGGTCAAAAGCTATTTTAAAGTCCGGAAGCGTTCATATCGAGAACAGAGTGCGCGCCGTTTACTTTAAAAGCTGAGATTAACATTCAATTATTTTTGTGCCGGTAGCAAAGCTTTAATAAAAGTGTAAGTACATATAATATCTGGTTATGTAACGGTGATAAACATGCAAAATAACTGTAAATTCTAAGAATCTATTAATAGTTATCGTTACTCCTTTGAAATGCAATAAAAGTCAAGCTATCGCAGACTACGATCAGTTAACGCTCTATTGTTTTCCGAAGATAAAACCATTAACTTGTTTGGCTAGGACTTACACATTTATTTGAACAGATAAATAAGTAGATCACACCCGAATTTGTGTAACCTACTTGGGAAAAACATACTGAAAACCCCACAACTACAAGTTTGTTTCCAACAGAGCATTTCTATACTTAATCTATCTAATATTATAAAGAGGAAAACTTTGTTTGTTTGTTTGTAACACTTTGTTTGGGAGACCCGACCACAATACTTAATCAATGAGCTGCATTGTTGAGTCTATTTATGAATTACTAGCGGATGTCACGCGGTTTCACCCGCGTAGTTCCCGTTCCCGTGGGAGTACGGGTATAAAATATAGCCTATGTTACTCGTGGATAATGTAGCTTTCGAATGGTGAAAGAATTTTTTAAATCGGTCCAGTAGATTTTGAGCCTATTCATTACAAACAAACAAACAAAGTTTTCCTCTTTATAATATTAGATAGATTAAGTATAGAAAGGGTCTCCCTTGTTTGACCGAAAGGAATTTGACAAATTTTCACTTCCCAAAAAATGTTTCGCATAATTTCATTTGCCAAATGATTACTAAGCAAAAAATCTATTCACAAAAAAATTTAACGCAAACCTAATGTTTGGGAAATGAACGTTTAAACTATAGCTTGTTTACCAAATAGTACTTTTAACATTTTTTATTTAGTCAAATATTTCAGTTGGAAAAACAGTTTTTATGCAAAATCAAATAAGCCAAATATTTAGTATCGTCAGTTTTCAATTCTTCCTTTCCTATTCAGTCTATAAAGTGGCACCAAATATCTTGAGGTCACAGTTTTAACCTAACCTAACCATTTTTTTTTAAATAAGTAATTATCCTAATCTAAATAGTTCAGTTCCGGGTAACCTACTAAAAACAATTTCTTTTTTTTATTAATGCAAGTCGTTTCTGGCACTCGCCCGTCTGGAATACTCTGGGTACTCCGACATAAAATTGCTAATGTCCATTGAAAAAAAAAATAGTAATGTAAAAATATTTTGCATTAAACAAATGATTTTATTAAAATAAAATTGCATTTTTTAATTATATAATTCCCAAAAAATCTTATTTGTTCCTTAATATGTTTTGTCCTAACAAATCATTTCACTAAACGTTTATTGTCTGAAGATTGTTTGCTGTAATAAATCATTTGATTAAAGACGAAATGCCATAATGACATTATACTTGGTAATATTTTGCCAAGTAAAAATTTGACCAAATAAAAATATGCGTACTAAAATCATTCGAAATATTGCAATGGTATAAAAAAAGGTTGCTAAAATTTGTTTGGGTAATGAAATTTTGTCAAAATCTTTTCGGCAAAACGGCAGGATCCCATTGTGGTCAAATGAATTTATTTCATGCAAATTACATCAATAACGAAACAAACGACTTATCAGACAAACATGGGAGCAATTATGAAAAACAACGTAAAATATTGAAGTTATTATCTCAGATACGGTATTGTCGGCTTCTTTTAAGGTCTTCACACTTATCATTTCTCCACTCGTTGGACAAAGTATGCGTCAACACTTTCGAAGATGAGTTTTATAATTGCGTCGGCGGCATCCTGTCGCGCAGATTGTGTTGTCAAGTTGGCACCCCTGTAATTTCGCGTGTTCGCGTGGTATTCTCTGCCTACTTTATGAATTATTAAGTGTTACATGAAGTTTTCGCTGTGCGATCCGTCATTACATTATTAGCCTCGGGAGACTTAAAACATTGATGTGTTTTCACGGAAAACAATTACAGAATTATTATAAACTCTCTTCCTATATGGTAGACGAAGAGTTGTTAAAGTATCGGGTTTAGTGATTTTCATCACTTTTAAGGTTTTCTTATGTAATAAAATGCGGGTATTGTTTTCTCCACTGTCTTGATTGGTTTTTAGCTGTTTCTTGAGCAGATTAATCTTCTAGGAACACCTTGATGTCTGAGTTGGTTACCTCTAGCAGGGTTTAGTAGAGGTCTAAAGTCAGCTCCTATTATTTCACTGTTAGGTAATAAGTTCTATACGATGGCAGCGTTAACCCTTGATCGTTAGTTAAAGTTTAACGGCTCGAATTATGTTTTAAACAACGTCACGGGGGCGAGTTTATGCCATTTCCAAGCACGAAATTGGCCATTTACAGATATTTAGTGACCTCTCTCTGAAACCCTCGTTCTACGGTTTCAGCCAAAGCTTCGAATAATGTAATTTAGTCGAAATGTTTTCACTGATAGGCAAATGCTTTATGATGATATTACTGCGGCTTTGAGCGTTCAATATTATTGTGATATTTGATAGGCAGGCATGAGAACATATCCTAGACTAACAAACAGCATATCGAATAATATTAGTAGATATCTTCACTCATGTGGTGTGTGTAAGGAAAGTTTACGGTATATCACTACAATGCATACGGATTGGGCACAGTCCCGTGACCAATGCACTTCAGTGCAGAGATATCGCCATATCAGACAATACCCACAAATTACCCCCTCGGGGCACCTTGATTCGCCTTCACACGAACACACGTAAACCCACTTTTACATCCATTTATGATCTATTTACCACTTTCACTTGAATTTACCACGTTTGAGTAATTGGTAAATAGGCAACATTTTCTCTGGCTTGTACCTATTGTTCTCCGGACCGAAGTTTTCTTATCTCGTTCCGTTTAACGGTATTTTATTTGACAGTTGTCCCGACTTTTCACACCCGAGTTGTTTTTGTTTCACCACCCCTTATCGCGTAAATTAAGTTGCAAAATTGGGCTCGATTCGAAAAGGGAAACATTGTAAGTGGATCGGAACCTATTTTAATAAAGGTTGTTTGTTTTTTATCACTTTAAGAAGGGGTCTTATTGACTTGATCTTGTTTGTTCTAAAACGATGCCCTAGAATTTACAAGGGACAGGAAAACAAAAGGCAAAGGTACGACAGGATTTCCTGTAGATTCCGTAAGTGAAATTTAGTTAGACATTTTTTGGGCCGCTTTAAAAGCTCTTGCTGGCAAGTAAACCTATCTTTTTAAACAATAAACTTCATTGTTATGAAACGAAAATCTTCAGATCCTTTAGAAAATCACTGAAGGCCCCCAATAGGAAGAACAATTTGTAACACAACTAAAAGCTGGGTGCGGGAATCGAACCCGCGAGTTTTAATTTATAACACTGCAGTGGCACGTAACGTTTTGGCAAGGTGAGTCCGAGACTAAGTCGCGAATACGTACGAGTAGCGTAGTGGCACAAGGTCGATGCGCCCTGCCCCAGGCACAGGCAGCTCTTTCTATTGCCTACCACTTTATAACTACTACGTGCTTCAGATGGAATGCAGATTTTGTTCCTAAGCTCAATTTCGGCCTCGCCACAATGTCATGGCTTTTTTATTTTCGTGACTAACTTTTGGTTAAACAAAAACAGGATATTTTTTTGCAATTCCAAATCACGTTCACGGAAGTACATGGGCATTTAATATTCGTAAATTGCCCATATTTTCTGTATTGTTGTCTCCCAATTCCCAGGCACAATACGAGCAAATGAAGTACGGACATTCGTGATGGTCCGCGCGGGGTCTGTCCCTCGGGAACAATTGACCCACTTAATGTAGCTGAGAAATGTTTGTTTGTTTCAGGTGGCGGGAGCCGTGGAGCTCAGCGACTCCGCCAATACCGCGCAGATATTGGCGCAAGTACAAAATTCTGTAAGTACCCAACACCCTTAACAAGAAACTTTTTGATTTACCGCACCTCCGTAATGAACTGCGCATCTCCATATCTGTAAACAGATTCCAATATTTTTACAACGCCATTAACATTAAAATATCTTATCAGTCCCTATTGAAATTTTATAACTGTAATAATATAAAAATCATATCGCGTGTGACGGTAAACGGGCTCGTATATGGTACGTTTACCGATAATTGCTGGAACGTGAAGTATAAATGAATTCGCTATAATTATTTCGGGAGGCATCTTCAAAGCGTTCGATCATTAACTTTCGCATATTCAGCTCTGAATGGATATGAGCTGCGAGATATGGTTGATATAAGAGCCTCTTTGGAGCAGAAATTGCTGATATTACTTCCCATTATGATTATGGGACGCGAACAAGAAAGTAGCACGACCGGCGACGGGTCAGAACGTGGTTCACGCCGCCATCGACTTCGTTTTCACACCATTTGGCAAATTTTCGGTATTGCGGATGTGTGGGGGCTGTTTGTGTTGTTATGTGTAGCATTGTTAGCGGAATATTGTGGCATTACAGAATACGAACAAGAATACCAGCTAATAATATTAATATGTATAAAGTACTAGGAATAGCAATAGTTCCTTTGACGAAGGTCAGAAAAACCACAAGAATTATTTATTTGTTAATTGTTTGCTGCTGTTTCCAACTGTAGCCGACGTAGCTGTTATGAATGAAAGACAAAATAGTTTCTCATGGCTCCAGCTAAGTCCAGCAAGGATTTAGAAAGCTCTAACAACAGATCAAACATTGACAGGTTCACGCTAACGCTACATTCCGGGCTCTACATTCCTCTTCCTGTTTGATTTCTTTACAAACACCAACGGGCAGTAAAGCTACATTTTTTAGGATTTAGTATACATGAGGTCATGGGAACAGTTACATTTCAAGTTAAACACAAATCACGTGAATTCTATTTAATACTAGCTGACCCGTGCAACTTTGTCTGCGTCACATGAGTGAGAGAGAGGGTTAGAGAGAGTGTGAACCTTAAAAGATAGACATTATGCAATCGCGTTTTTTTTTTACTTTTTAAGAGAAACAATATTCCCTCAAACATGATGGTTGCGTAATAAACGGTTAAAGAACCGTTTATGCAGCGCTCGCAACGGAAGCTCTTAAAAGAAATAACGGGTGAATTTCCCAAATGACTTATTTTTTTGTCTTCGGTGAAATTTGTATTTGAAAAAAGGAATATTGTTCTGAATTTTTTTTTTTGTATTCAATAGGTAGTTATTGGGTTGTGGCAAAGATATAATTTGCCTAGGACTTATTACAAAGGTAGAAATAAATACATAAACCTCTATTTTTTTCAAATCGGTGCTGTCCCTCTACTTTTTTACAAACAAAAAAGCTCATACACTAATAAAAATAAGTAAGTTAAGCATATAACTTATTCTATTTCATAGAATATTAGTTTTGTTATTAATATATAGCATATTTAATTACATAATTAACGATTATTATTACTGAGAGGCACAAACGTACTTGTCCTGCAAAATGTTCTCATATCGCTGGACAAAAGTAATTTAAACCTAACTTTAAATCGACGAGTCCGACAGCGTCCCCACCCCAATTTTATTTCCCTCGCTAGTATGTGCTAGTACGCAGTCAGGACGGACGTTTGTCAAATCGCTGCATATTCCCGCCAATAACGTAAGTACGCCATTTCAGTTGCTCCCGGACAATTATTTTATATTATCGGTAGTTGCATTTTTCTAGTGTGTTTTATTATTGTTGTTTGGTTCTAACAGAGGTATTAAATGAATTAGTTTCATTGACTGTTATTGAATTTATCCTAGATATTATGCATTTTTTCTAATTTTCTAAAAAGTATGTTATTTCTCACGTCGCTGTTCTCATATCGCTGTAATCGGTGGTCTTTATTACCACCGATGTGATAATTTACACCGAAATGATAAGAAAAAATCAATCGGTGTCTTATATCTAATATCGGTGTTTTGATTCATGATCAACGCACAGTTTTGTCACATAGTTGGATTGTTTTATCATATCGGTAGATCATTTTATCATCTCGGTGAATCGTTTTATCATGTCGGTAGATCCCGTGTCATTTCGTTAAGTATACAAAGAAACAATGGAATATAAAAACATACGTACAAACACATACATTATATAAATACATATATACCTACATACAAACATTCATACATACATACATACTTAGGTAAGTATGTATGTATGTATAACATAGACGGCCAAAATCATTACCACGATACCACTGGGTAATAAAAGATGTATCATTAGGGGAGGTTTGTATTCGGTAATGTCTATAGGTTGAGATGATGATGGTGAGGTGGAGCAATTTAACGCATTAAAGGTTTCTCTAGAAAATATTTTCTAGTTAATAAATAGTAAGTACATAATAATAAATAACAAAATAATAAATAGATAAAAAGAAAATATCATAATAGCTTAATTTTATTTAAATAAATCAATAAAATAAAATTCATTTTATTCAGGTAAATAACACCCATTGCCAAATAAAAATTAATAAAAGATAAAAACATCATTACAATAAAATTTAAGAATGCCGAGGCCAAAACTAGAAGAGGAGGAAAAAAAAGAGAGAAAGAGGTTGCTGGAAAGTATAAGAAAAGTTAAAATCAAAAGCGATCCTGTGTTAAGAGAGGAGCATTTAAGAAAAGATAGAGTAGCTAGACGAAAGGCAGCCGGACTTATCCCAACCCGAAGCCAAATGACTAAGGCAAATGTTGCCCGAAACAACCAAACAAGTGTTTCAGTGACCAATGATGTAACAGAATCGCTACCGAAAAATCGAGAAAATAAGCCTGGTATTTCTCAAGAACCAATAAGACCTCATAGCCCACGGCTATTGCGACAGAATGTTAAAGTACCTATAGTAAATATAATAAAAAAACCGGCCAAGTGCGAGTCGGACTCGCGCACGAAGGGTTCCGTACCAACTATTATAAAAAAATCACGTTTGTTGTATGGGAGCCCCCCTTAAATATTTATTTTATTCTGTTTTTAGAATAAAATAAATATTTATAAAAAATAAAATAAATATAATAAAATAAATATAAATATTTGTTGTAATAGCGGCAACAGAAATACATCATCTGTGAAAATTTCAACTGTGTAGCTGTCACGGTTCATGAGATACAGCCTGGTGACAGACAGACGGACAGACGGACAGACGGACAGACAGACGGACAGACAGCGAAGTCTTAGTAATAGGGTTCCGTTTTTACCCTTTGGGTACGGAACCCTAAAAAGAAAGTAAATATAATAAAATAGGCACATAATTAAAAAAAAATATTTTAATTGGATTTCTAAGAACTTAGTTCTCTTTGGATGTGATCTACTTACATAAGACCCTCAGTTCAGGTCTTCAGTTATAAGTCACCCTTGTAAAAACATATAGAGGTACCTACTGACTATTTCTTTTTTGATGTTCAAAGGTGGATAGATTATCATATCGCTGGATATGTACACACAGCAAATTAGTTAGGTTTGCAGAGCACACCAATATAATGCTGGTGTGCGTAAAATCAACTGGTGTATTACTTCGCCTCACGTCTCACAATAAGTCAGCAAACACGCGTGTGTGTGGCTAATCTTCGCTAAGATTGGCCGCCGTGATTGAAAACGGTTAGGACTATTTTTTAGGCGAAGAATATTAAGCATAAATTTCATGTTATTGTTAACTGGTCTTGTGGCAAAGGTGTATAAGCAATGGGCTGGTAAAACAAATGTCGTAGGATTGAATCCTGCCACCGTCATTGACTTTTTGCATTTTTAAAAACATTTGTTGTCATTTTGTTGAATTTTTATTTTTCTATTTTAACTGATAATAAGAAAAAATATGGAAGCGAAAATTAACAATTTGTAATAAGAAATCAACAATATTTATTGCTTAGGTTTATATTATAATTATAATTACAAATTATAAAGTTTTGTGCATGACAAATATTCTAAATCGGACAAGAAATAACGTTATTTTTCATATTCAAGAGAGTAATTTAATTATAGTGATATGAATAAACATGTTAGTAAGAAAGATATTAAGATACAGGTATCATAAATTGTTATCTCACTAACAATAACATCACTCACTTAAAACAAATTACCCCTTGATATTTTTATTAATAGCCGATTGGTGCACCTTTACTATCGGTATGCAACGCGCACACTTGGTAGCATCAGGTTATGTAAAACGTTCAAGTAACCTTCACTGGTATTGCGACCCCCTACCTGCACTAATTCACCAGGACCCATTGATGACATTCATCCCCAAAATCCCAAAGTAAAGCAGCCACTAGACCTGCATGGAAGAATATTTTTTTTTATTATAGCGTTTACCATCTTTTCGCCACAATATTTTGCGACCGTCTCTGTCCGACTTAAAACATTTTTCATCGCTAAATATAACAACATTATTGCACCAATCGAAATCCAAATATTCTCTTGCGAAGCGTACCCGGTTTTGTCTGTGAATATTTGACAATAATATTTTCTTGGCTGGCCTACGACATTTTACACCAGCTGCACGCAAGTGGTTCCGTACACTTTGTAATGTCACGTCATGTTTAGTTGCCGTTAAACGAGTACCGAAGAAGGACTCAGTGACATGCGTTGCAACTATATCACGGTGCCGCGCATTGCCATCTGTGTATTGTATGGATTAGCCTTCGGTCCCGCTCGGCAAGGATCAATGCTTCCCGAATCTGCATATCGATGGACCCACAGTTGCACAGTCCTTCTCTGTGAACAATAATAAAATAGTGTTACAAAAAACAACAATCAATAACATGTGGATTATATAAACATTATTATTAATCTTAACATTTTGTTACTTACCGATATCTTTAAACGCCTCGCAATTTCACTAATTGAAACGTTTAGCTCACGCAAAATAATAATCTCAGCTCTTAAAAGTGTAGTTAAGTGATTCATAATGATTAACAAATAAAAGCACTGCTCAAAACACGCATGGTATAATATCTAAAAACGTAACGTAAGCCCGATAGTCAATAACATTATGACGATGAACTTAACCCACTTATTACTATCGTCCTCTTAAAAGGACGGCGCATAAACAAAAATCTTGTGATTAATGAGGGTAAAGTAAACAAATATTGTTGGTGACATTTGAAAGTTGAATTGTGTGGCAGTACAATATAAGCATTGTGAGTGGTATAACGCATTATTATTAATCAGTTTTGGAGCTTTTGTTTTACGGTAAATTTATCATGACTGATATGAGGTGAGTTATTTTATTATTATTAAAAAATCGTTTTTTTTGACAATGAATAATAAAACTTTCACATCTCTTCTAAGTGAATTAAATTAAATATAAGTACCAACTGTCATTTTTTATACTTTTTTTTGGTGCAACATTTGGTGTTCTTTATAAAGCCCAATAGTAATATCTACTACTACTTGATACAAAAAAATGTTTTGTTTTGTCAGGAGAGTTTTTGGAAGAGGATGGGAGTCGCAACTTCATGAAATCATGGAAGAATTGGAATTTGATGAGGAGGCTCCTATTCCTGACAGCATCACATTTTTTCCACCAGAAAATTGTAATGCTGATGTCACCGACGAAGATTCTGGTGACGAAAATCAAGTCCGCATTCAAAATTTACCTGGCACTCAACTAAGGACTCCAGCGCAAGTTCATTATATGAATTTGACAGACGATAGTGACAGTGAAGACGAAATAAGTCTAGCTCAAGTATCGAAAAGAATGCGCATCAGAATTTCCAATCCTCCGATTGAAAATCAGTTGTTACCTGACGACGAACCAACACCCTCAACTTCCACAAGCATGACAATTCCAAAAACTAAACAGTATAACTGGATTTCAAGAGATATACGTCCAATATTTAGACCATGGGCCGGAATGCAGCAAGTTGCAAGGCAGCAAAATGCCTTTTATTATTTTGAGCAACTTTTTAGCGACAGAATTACAGTTTTGCTGACAAATTACACCAATAATTATATAAATCAAAAAAATAAAATTGGAAATATAACGTGTGAAGAGATGAAATGCTTTATCGGAATACTTCTCTTCAGTGGGTATGTGGTAGTACCCAGAAGATATATGTATTGGGAAAATGCTGCAGACTGTGGGAACCCAATAGTTTATAATGCATTGTCGAGAGATAGATTTACTTTTATAATGTCTCACATTCACTGCTGTGATAATACAAATTTGCCATCTAATGACAAATATGCGAAGTTGAGACCACTCTTTGACGCGTTGAATGAGAACTTCCTAAACTATGCCCCATTCGAAGAAAACTACAGCATTGATGAAGCGATGATTCCGTATTATGGTGGTCATCCTTGTAAACAATTTATAAGAGGTAAACCTATCAGATGGGGTTACAAATTTTGGGTAGGATCGACACGTCTTGGGTACATATTATGGTTTGATCCGTATCAAGGGCAAACGGGAGACGACTTCAATGATTATAAAAAATTGGGACTTGGAGCAAGTGTTATTTTACGTTTCGCAGATGTTCTTCGTACAATCGATGCAAAGGCACCTTTCCACCTATTTTTTGATAATTTCTTCACATCGATTCCATTACTAGATGAACTACGTGAAAGGGGGTTGAAGGCCACCGGAACAATCAGAGAAAATCGCGTATCGAAATGTCCGCTTCCAACAAACAAAGAATTCAAGAAAACTGATCGTGGTTCTCTGAAATACAAAGCAACAAGAGCTGAAGAAATTATTGTGTGTAAGTGGAATGATAATAGTGTTGTAACAGTGGCTTCAAATGCTGCTAAAGTTTTACCACTGAGCAAAGTAAAACGCTTTTCACAACATGAGAAAAGATATGTACAAGTCGACCAGCCAGCCTTGATAAAGGTGTATAATGAAAACATGGGAGGTGTAGACAGGTCAGACCAAAATATTGGTTTATACCGAACATCGATACGAGGAAAAAAATGGTATTTCCCATTGATATGTCACGCACTAGACATGGCAGTTCAAAATGCTTGGCAACTATACCACATCGATGGCGGAGATTGTGATCATTTGCAATTTCGTAGAAATATTGCAACTTCCCTTCTAGAAACATTTCGTAGAAAGGATAACAGAAAATCAGGTCGCACTTCACAAAACTATCACCAAAATTCTCGGTATGATAATAATAAGCACCTTGTAAAATATAACGAAACGCAGTTGAGGTGCGTGGTTTGCCACAAAAAAGCCAATTTCTCGTGTAAAACGTGTGAAGTTACATTACATCCAAAAGAATGTTTTGAAACGTACCATACGAAATAATGTTTTTTTTTTCAAGTCTAAATTTTTATTATTTTTTTTCATTATCTTTACTTTTTTCATGATTTTATGTAATAAATAAGCGACACTAAAGACACTTCGTATTTTCTTTTGATTTACTTGAACAAGTAGTACATATTACTAATGTCCTTTTAAAAGGACACCAATTTCCCGGTTTCCCAACAGCTTTTAATTTTTTTTTGCATTTTTCCTACTCATCTGATTATACAAGGATACATATATCTGAATTTCATTGCAATCGGATACAAAAAGTCTATTCAGTAAAAAGTGGGTTAAACTACTAACTTACACATGATTTGTCATTTTTAGAGGGTAGACCTCAAATAAATTCTAACTCAAATATAAAGAAGACTTGCCAATATTTAAGCAATGAATTGAACAAACAAATGTAAAACGTTTAATTAAAACATACAAAAACACCGATGTGTTGGCAGTCGGATTCGAACTTACGGCGCTAGACGCTGGCGTCGTAAGATACTGTTTACCGCACGCTCGACCATTGTGCCACGGAGAAGATTGTTAAGTTGGCTAAATTTATGCTTCATATTCCATGCAACATCAAGTGACAAGAAAATTGCAAGTGTGTGGGTGGACAACGGGTTATTGTGAAGTGCAAACACTAATAAATAGGCGAAGCCAGACAGCCGTTGACTTTACGCACACCAATAACTTTGTTAGTGTGCCCTGCAAACCGAACTAGTTTGCAGTGTGTACATCATTTCGGTGGATAAACTTATCATATTGGTGTACAGAAAAATAATCGGTGCCGGTTTGTCATATCGGTGGAAACCAGAATTCAAACTGAATTTTCTCCTTGGTCTTAAATGATACGTTGATGATATTAAATTTTGGAATATTTGATATCCTAAGGATTACATAAAACCTGAAAAATATACAAAATTAAATTAAATGAAAAAGTTCACCGATATGATAAAAAAATAGCATTTGTTGAAATTCACCCTAACATTTCCCTGTTTTCGCAAATTTATTATTTATACTCCGCTCCTACATTAGTGTATATCGGAGTTCTCTCTCTCGTGGACAAACAAAAAAAAATATGCGTCGAATTGTGAACTTCCTCCTGTTATTTCGTCGGTTAAAAAAATAAACTTGAGGCAACTGACACGTGCGAGGGGTCGGTAAATCTTATCACCGCGATTCAGAAAATGTAGTAAAATTAACAACGCCAACTATCGACCAAGATGTTAAACTGCTAAAATATAATGCATGCAAATCATGCTACGTAAATTTTAAACACATTTTTAGTCATTACAATAGATGTCACTGCATCTTACATTTGATGATTAGTTTTTCTTGAACACTTTAAATATCTTTTGAAAGAATTAACCGATTACGATGACACAAAAACTAAATAATACCTCAAGATATGCACAATTTTTCTGTATAAAAGTTATTTACATTGGTTTCGTAAATTTTACGTGATGCTTGATCATCGAAACAGACAAACATAAACGGACAAAAATTCCAAAAATGCTGGAAATGAGTGCTGTTGGCTATCGTTTCACACCCTGGCATTTTGTTTTCGAAATATTTTCGATGTACAAAAACGATTTTTCTACAGATTTATTATATGTATATAGATATAGAAGATAGATAGATAGAAGAATAGATAGATAGATATAGATGTACAAAAACGAACAAATTTTTCTACAGATTTCTACGATTTTTTTATTTTATGTATAGATAGATAGATAACATCACGCACGTTTCCCCTAAGTGTAAGGCTGTTGTAGGTATTCATAGTACCTACACACTTTGCCATTAATATTTAGGTCTCAAGTAATAAGGGGCGGCCGTATTGCCTTCTCAGAAAAAGAGAAATTCCAGATTAAAAACTTTATAAAACTTTATCCAACCTGGGAATCAATTCCAGGACCGCAGGCTCAGCAGTGGCACTTGCAACAACTAGACCAGGGTTTTTCAACCTGTGGGTCGCAAAAACTACCTCAATAAACAAAACAATAAAGTCAAAAAGATAGATTTATTAAGAAATTGTAAACTAAAGGATATAATCATTTGTATTTTCATACAAATAAATACCTATACTCATCCATCTTATTGAGGTTTCGCTTGTTTGTCATTAACTAATTTCTCCCATCATGCATCCGTTTTTGCTACACTGAAAATCTAATCGAATTCCAAATTTAAATAAAAATAATGCTAATTACCTACATATATTTATCTGAATCCTAATTATGCAAATGTACAAACATTTTGTGTGGATTTAATATTTGTACCTAATATAATAAAAAAAGGGAAGGGTCGGGGGTCGCCAAATATGTTTTCATACTATGGAGGTCGTGTCATGAATAAGGTTGAAAAACACTGTACTAGACCAACGATACATTAAAATAATTAATTCTGTTCCTCATTTAAATACCGTAGACTCTATGTTAGTACGTCTTAAAGCGATAGGACATCCATAGAGCGAATAACTTTATTTGCGAGATGTATGCTAATTTGCATGTATTTTATGTATGAGATAACTACCTTGCATACTAATGTGCGGATAGAAGAATAAATGACGCAATATGTGGTGCTAATTATACATACATATAATTAAATTATACATGAGGTGAAGTATACTGCGATATGCAAAAGGAAGAAACTTTAAAGAAATCTATGACTATACAACTGAAGCAGGAAAACAATTTGTTCCGTTTCAATTTTGAGTTAATTGATCGAGGAAATAAGAATTTAGTTACTATGTAATTAGATATCGATTTGCTTCTCTAACACATTTAACATCATAACCCTCTCTTTTACTTCGCCGTTGTCGGGTAAAATAAACGATGTTCAAAGACAATTTTTCATCGTTGCGTAAGGCCAAGAGCAAAGTGCTTTCGATATTTCAAAGTTAAACAAATTTTACACCGAGGAACCCAATTTGAAATCGTTTTAGCTGTTATTGCAGTAGTTAAATATAAAGTGAAATAAATTGCCGCCTCGCTTCGGACTCTTGAAATCAATTAAGTATTATTTGCCGTTCATAATGAAATATCTCCAGCATCACTGAATGTCAATTAGACGGGTATTCTTAAATTATAGCTTGTAAACGTATCTATTAAACTTGGAATTCCTATAACGTTTCTAATTGCTAATGTGTCTGGGACATTGAATTGAGATTTCGCGACAAATTTCCTGTTATTTATGCCTTTAGAAAGCATGTGCATAGCGGTTTCTCAAGGTCAAAAACGCTTTAAAATCAACTGTTCGGTCTCTAGGGCTTTTACGACTTGGTCTGCTCAGTAAAATGGCGTTGTTTGATTTCTAAAACCTTAAAATTCACTGGCTCCTCTTTTAATAACGTAGTGACCGCGTTACTATGCTTGAGAAAAAGGTTTGATACGAAACCAGCCCTTTTGCGTTGCTATGTATACCTACTCAAGCAAAGATACTGCGTATTTTCCTTGAAACTATACTTTAATAATTTTGCCATAGTAGGTATGTGGTATGAACTGGTATGTAGTCAGGGGGTCTAAAATGGCCGCTTTAGCAGAATCGTAATATGAATCACGTTAAAAATTTAAAATTCTTAAAATGGACTTTATGACCATAACCATAAAGTCCATTTAAAGAATTTTAATTTTTTAACGTGATTCATGCTAAGATTCTGTGTGGATTCTGCTAAAGCGGCCATTT
The DNA here is from genome assembly GCA_905147715.2 of Xestia xanthographa. Lineage (NCBI taxonomy): Eukaryota > Metazoa > Arthropoda > Insecta > Lepidoptera > Noctuidae > Xestia > Xestia xanthographa. The sequence goes on along the minus strand of LR990655.1, from coordinate 14,403,350 downwards.
TAGACCCGCTGATTGTTGAAACAGAAGATGAACAGAAGTAACAAATATGGAGCATTGGCGTCCAACAAAGACGAGTTCTCAGAAACATCTCACTACAAGCTAAACTACAAGTTTGTAGGTCATCATATTATTTGTTAGTATAACTATAAAATAAATAACTATATAACTATAAAATGAACATACCAAAATTAAAACTTTTATTATTTCTTTCACCCTTCTCAAAAATATAATTTATAGCGGTGCCCGGGCCGGGGAACCAGTACGTTTCATGTAATTGACATCTGTCAAACAGAGCCAGCTTAGCCGTTCCTATTTTAGTATTGTTTATGGCAACAACGGATGCTGCTCCTCCATTTCATGCGCAAGACATTTCCATAGTGTTGAAGTGGAAATTTGATATCAGCAGTACATGGTCTGAAGGTATCATCACTACATTATCTTACGAGTTTGTAGGTCAGTTTACGATAACATTTTATCTTCAGTTCTATTTGCCCAGTGGCTATCTTTGCATAAGAATTAGGAGCGTTTTTGGGACATTGGAAAACGCAAGGTGGTATTGTGATTTTTGATTTATGAAAGGTCGGTGATAGATCTGATGAAGATAAATGTGTAAACATTGAGGGGCGGGTTCACACGTGTGTCACGGTGTGAAGGTGACGGCGGCGGGCGCGCCGCACGGCGCTGGGCCCGAGCGCTCGGCGCGGACAGTGCGCCACGCGCCCGCGACCTGGCCGCACCGCATACCACGGACATGCGCCGCTGACGGCCCTCCGCCGACCAAACCGCCTATCCACGCGCGGCTAGATGGCGCGAAAATAGGCAGTTTACGCGGTTTTGTACAAAAATCGCGTCTAACTTGCCCAAGTGTTGCAGTGACTATTTTCTTTGGATACTCAAAGAGAATTTGTTAGAATATCTTTTGGTGTTTCGTGAAAAAAAACAAACAAGTCTTAAGTTACGGTCAAGTAGTTCCTCGTAATGAGTTAGTAACGCGTCGGACACGCACAGTGAGTCCGCAGCACGACAGCGTCCTGCGCTAAGATGAAGTTGTTCAAGAGGAGGCTGTCGTTCAGCGCAGATAAACAGAAACAGGTTCCCCGTACAGACGATCCCTTTGAACACGAGGTACTTAATAGACCCATGTCTCATGACTCTACATCTTATAGATATCACTAAGTATTCGCGTACATATAGATACTACGCTACATAACATAACAGCTGACATCATTACTAACAGGCAGCATCCTTGTACAGTAATTTAATAGACGGCACATAACTTCGTTAATGCTAATGTAAACATTTTACCTTCATCATAATAGCCTCGTTCTTTGTTGATAACGATAGTGGACCGAAAGTTTTGTAAAGAACACATCGTGTTTTGTTTCTGTTGTCGTGTTGTTTAAATTATGGTTTCACGTAACATGAATGTAATAATGTAACAGTTCAGATTCACTTGTTTCCGTACAAAATCGAATCTTGGACTGTTACATTACAGGCGAATGCTCGCGGTGAGGGAGCAACATAATTGATAAGCGTGTATTGGCGTATTTTTCTGTGCTAGAAGTACCGTTAGCTAAGCAAATTGAAAGGCAAGGTTATCTTATCAGACGGCGGCCGCGTCGTAGTGCTCTACCGCGTTTAGCGACTTGCGCGATTCAATTCTGCGAATCGAAAATATATGGCTTCTGTCGGCCGCTCCCGACTTTAAACTGGCCAATACGTGATACTTAAACTAAATAATAGAAATCTAACACACATTTTATCGAACCTAGCTCAAGATAGAGGCCTCTTTTATCTTACAATATGTACGTTTACCATCTTTGATCACATCGTGAATGAACATAACATCAATCATCATCAGACACGGACTATAAAGTCACGGTTGAGTATTCCACAATGATACCTACATCTTTGTTAATTATATAGTTACCAAAGTGCAAAGCGCAGTCAGCGACTGGAAAACAAAATAAACAAATTATTTTCGTAACCTTCCTCGAATTTATACCAAAAACTGACGAATGTTTTTGGTTTCGCGTTATCTCAGATCTTTGTAATGCTAATGTGGAACCTAATAGGCATTTATGATCTCACGACCAGCATACAACGTACTCTGGAAGTTATTTATACAGATGTTTAAATCTGCTCGTCAAACGCCAATGGCAAACGTTAATAAAATACAAGTCATGGGCACTTGGAAACATTATGCTTCGTAGACTAGGATACTAGCTATTATGCACGAATGCACGATTGACAGGGGCAACGAGCTGTAAGGCCCTAATGAGGTTTTGTCTGACCTGAAGTAGTTAAACTTAAAGGCCGTAGATGGAATGACGGGATAAAGGAAGCGAGTAGTGGAGAAACGCTGTGAGGTGGAGTGTTTGTAAGTCGCAATCAGCGCGCGCAATCGCACTGCTAATGTGCTGCGGCCATTTGTCCTTGGCCTCTGTGTGTTACGTGATCAACTTGCATTGATATCGCACTAATAACGAGTTTGTAGTTTGTATTCCTATTTAAATGTAATGGTTTTGCGAGGACGCGGAAAAAAGCTGGAAATAAAGAGCAGGAAATTATGCAGTTCAATGTCGCTTTGCCAGATTGCCTCTTTTATCTTTAGGCTAGTTTAAAGAGGGAATTATACAGGTATATTGGATACATAGCTGGCACCGTCAACCTATCTATGCTTTGAAATTATTTATGCAACTTTTTGTAAGCTGCCGTTTTTCTGAAAACATGGCTCGGTTATTTTAATTTATTCTCGTTCAGACTAATTTGAATTTCTAATTTGGCAAAAACGCGAATTTTTTTACGTAACTCAAGTTTTGGTTGGCTCGTTTTGCCATTAATATAACCACTGAAAATATTTGCAAAGTTAAAAAGTTTTATGTCTAATACCACTATGACTGTAATAAACAAGGAAATTACCACATAATACAAATTATTGCCAAGTTTCATGAGTTGGCTATTACTGTAATTAAGTGGGGTCATTATTATCTTAATTTTGTCTATTACTCTACACACACTGTACTATGCACACTCTCTATTACACTTATAACATAACTTTAGTCATCTTATGGAGAGACTTACAAAATATTATAGACCAGTCTCTAGAAATAAACCAACAGAAGTAGGTATGACTAATTAATAATTCACGTTGATTGATAAACGACTCTAGTTTGGAATTCCTTCGGTTCTATTTGTGACCCTGGATAGTTGACCGTTATAGCTATAATGTGAATGTGACAACTTTCAGGAAAAGACTGGAATCTGTATCTATTGATTGTCATCTGACAGCTTTTTCCTTTTAAATCCACAATTCAATATGAAATTGGAATGCATTTTTGGGAAATCCATCATGACGGGAATTTAATCAACGATGAACGCAATGAATAAGTACATACCTACAATGGAATTTTCAATATACCAATCGAGTATTTTGCAGAATTCATTTATTTCGGGAAGGTTGTTATTGTTAAAACATTTTAAGTTGTGTACGAAGAGACAATGTTAGTTGTTTACCACAATCAATCAATGCAACCTACCTCCTATGTACAAGCGTGGGCGCAGCGTCATTTAGAATTTTAACCATTTCTAATACCCACGTACCTACATACTACGTTGGTACTCACGATTTCTCCGTAGAAAGAAGTCGAGTCAACATTTGTACATTTGTATGTCTGTGTACCAATACTTGGTAACTCAAATGCAGTAGACTTACTTTTCCCAACATCTGTTAATACCTATTAATAACAAAGCCAAATAATTTAATCTAATAATACACTTGTAATTTGGCTAATATCCAAAGATATTTCACGCCTTTGGATTTCCTTATTCCATATAATATTTACGCTACTATCTATGAATTAATGAAATGATAACTACAGAATGCTATTATGTTATGATATAAGTACAATGTATTAATGATAACGATTATGGTAGATACGTGGATAAAGAAAATATAGCTAGTCAACATCCACTTTACCTACACTACTTTACTACACTACTTTATTACACTACCTTCAAAATAAGAATAACTAAAAAGTAACATGGAAAATGCACCGTAATTGTATTAAGGATCGAGTGAGAGGTTAACTGGGAGCGTGGATAACTTTATTAATTCCTTGAGTTGGTTTATCTAGTAGATACGTGTTGAAAGTAGTAACGAAATGTTAAGTGCATGCGCCCACGCTGGCTAGAGAACATGGGCCAGTATCGCGGCCGATGGGCCAGTAACACTGCATGCTGAACACTCGCATCACCTCACGTGGGATGTTGCTATCTTATCTCACTGCTAGTTAATCCGATGTGCTATTTTCACACAATTTAGAGCAGAGATTTTGAAATTCTAGCAATTTATAGCTCCTTATAAATTACACATTGTTTGTGGCTCTTACAAAACAGCGCCATTCGTGTTTCTAGTCGCCGGTTATTTTTATATCGCGCATGTCGAACGCTCGAGACGGATTGAGTTTACAAATGCACATAAACGCGTGATGCACGACTTGTTACAGACATATTATTTAACTCTCTGTTTACGTGGTAAAAAACTATTCAAACATAAATTTTAACGTCACCTTCCTAAAATATTGTTTCTTGATAAATGTAATTTCCAGCTTTAAAATTTTTAAAAGGGATTTTAAATACTACCTAGAAGCAATTTATCAATATTCCGGGTAATTTCGCTCGGGGAATGAAAGGCGCCTTGGAAGTTATCAACCAATCATTATTCAATTTCACCCCAATTAACTGGATGGGGTCCGAGCCGTCCGTAACGTTTGGTACATAAATCAATCGCTCTGAAACCGTAGCATTAAACCAACACGCGTGTAGTGATTAGCTATGTACGTTTGCTTATCTGATCCTGTACCCAATGATTAAGTCTAACGTTCCAGCCGTACCAGGCCCGAATTATACCTAAGCCCGACAGTTAAACCTCGTTAGTGAGTTTCAGTAGTGTGTCATGAGGTTACCTAGGGACGTGTCTAGCGCCTTTTTAAGTTTGTTATAGCCAATATCCTGTTCTACTGCGGTTTGTATTAGGTACAAAGATGTCCAGCTGAGAAACCTCGGACGTGACCAGAATACGTAGGGGCACATACTTGGTCCGGAACCAATCAGTAAATATAATAAAACCAATCCTATTATGCACCGGCCTTTGCTTACGAAGTTACGACTTAATCACAGAGGCTGACGCAATGTAACAATCTCGGTGTGATTAGCTTCTTGACTTATAATTTAGTGGCATTTTCATACACTGTTATTTGTCAGACGCACCTTTAAGACATTCGCGTTCATTTATTCTAATGTGAATCTAGAATCTGAACGGTTTGACCTTTGAATTCCTCTACTTATCTTACATACACAAAACAGTTGACATTAAAGTCTATTAGACTCATTCCAATTTGTGTGCGTCCAGCTATATTCTGAGGAAAAGATACAATGGTCGAGTTCACTATGAATGGGTAACATACGCGTAGAGTAGTTTCATAACGGTGTTACAGTTATAATTGGCTTTTCAAACTCAACAAGCAACGTCAAAATAAAATTAAGCATATCTAAAGGTTGAATAGAATTGCAACAGTAGCTGTTATGGTTTGGTCTTCAACCCGGATTCGAAAGCTATTGTTCGCGGACGGTGGCACACGGCCCGTGACAATACCACGACGTCGCGTGCTAGCGTGGCTAAACTCTTATTACTACTCGCATTGGAAGCTACTTTCAGCTAGTCAGGCGTTACGTTTTTTAGCTCACATGTACGATCTGTCGACCGTCTACTTGACGCAAGCGCAGCTTACATTCCGTAGCGTAGCTCACGTGTTGCGTACACGCTGCTACGCAGTCTTTTCGTTGCTACGCGGCGTCTACGCTGCTACGTAGTGTATTTTCCGCTACGCAAAATCTTAACTGCTACGCAGCGTCTACGCTGCTACGCGGTGACTTATTTGCTACGCAGCTCGCAGCGTCTTCGCGGCTACATAAGTGCTGTGTTACGTTCAGTTACGGCTGACTAACACTGGACGATATCGTAGAGCGAAGACAAACAACTTTTATAATTTTTTTCACTTCATTGAATCTTGAAATCCAGAAATGAAGCCTATTCTTAGGGATAAAAATTGAAAAGATAAAGTTGTATTATTCGGGTCTTGGTTCAGTTTTTGGAAGACTTATTTCTCTGAAAATTGAACAAAGAGCCTCGTGCAGAAATCTTCACATCTTCAAATTGTTATTTGTCTATTCTTTTCCATTTTCATTTTCCTGAAGCATTTACGAACCGCTTGACTGATTTTATTCATTTTTGTAACAGGACAGAGCACGTTTCTCGGACACAAGCTGGCAAATCCACCGCACGTGGATGCGCAATGGCGACCCGCTGCCGCTATCACCGACGCCATCGCGCTCTCTGCCCGCTCCGCTCGTGGCCCCGCCGCCCGCTCCGTCCGCCACTGAGACCGTCACCTTACGCTCCGAACAGAATGGCATCTATGACACCATTTCGGTAAGTGAAGTTATTGGTTATTGCTCATCAGTATTTATAGTGCGAGTTAGCAATTATAAATAGACGATGAAACTGTTATTGAAAATAAGTAAACACAATACATTACTTAGCCGTCTATACCAAGCCGTTCGTCCTGTTTGTAATCTTAAATTCTTTAATCATTAACTGAACACAATTGCAAGTTGATTAACACAACTCTAGCAGATGGTAACTAACTATGCATGAAACACCAGTCAGCGTGAAAAGGTTTTAGTTTTTTGGGGTAAAAATTCAAGATGGCAAACTTTCATGCAAAGTTCCGCTTCTACCGTAACGAAGAAAAAAGCAACACATCCGTTACATTTTTGTGTTTTCTGAAAATATTTTTTTCAGTTAATGGGAGGGAGATTGGTCTGTTGTTTTTTTAATTATTTCGAAAAGTTTAATGAACTCAAATAAAAATATTTACTGTTAGTATCTGAAATTCTTCTGAATAGTAAAAGACTTAAATTTCTTCAGTAACAGCAGCACGCTTGAGCGAACATTCATTCCCTGAATTCATATTATCGCTATACCTACATTTGTTTCGTATCCTCAGTGTCAAATTATCTCAAAGATAGTTTATAGTAATAATCATGGCGATAAGAGATCTGTTCATTAGTGATCAGAACCACATTGAGTTTTATTACGAGGCTATCAGTGTATTCATGTGTATTATCTGTCGAATGTTTGTTTATTTAATGCTTGTCTGTCTTGAGTAGAGAGCCGCGTGTCATGTATCTACGTTTTAGTTTAAGTACTTATTTATGTCTGCAATTATCTCTAGAGGCAAGCAATTAAGGTAACTTCTAGCCATAAATCAAAACCTCGCGGGTTTACATGTGTTTATTTTATTTTGACATCACATTATAGTAATTAACTGGTCAAGGGACGGCCGTGACGATTAAATGTGAGGGCAATTTTATTAAGTTAGAAAATTGAATCTAATAAGCGGGTATGCGGTCGTGGTATTAACCCGTCAAACAGCACCGCGGCGCGCGGAGAACCCTGCGCGCGCGCACGCCTGTACACGACGCGACATAGAAACTGAACCTCGGCTTTCGAACTATAGATTTGCATTAACTGGTCATAAATCATAATCTGCCGGCCCAGGGCTCCAGCGGCTTAGAGGCGTACTCACGAGCCGCGAGTTCCTGTTGTTTCGCTAATGTACCTTTGTGCTCGCACGCTCGTAAACTAAGGGTTAGTGGCCGGAGACCGCCGCCTGCTGTCACTAAACTCCACTGCTATAACTCACAAACATTTTATTTTCAGTTAGACAAGCATTCAGCAAGCCTTTATGTACTCTGTAACACCCAATACTTATGTGTCGATTACAGGAATGTTATGCCTACGACCACACAAAGCAAGTAATAACCGACTTCAAGTTAAAAGCTATAAGGAAGTAACGATCGCATGCTGAACAGCTTGTCAATGGAAAGCATCCGTATTTCACAGACTCACATCATCGTTAGAAATGGTAATTGTTAGTGTAGTAACAAATGTTGTGAACAAAGGGTCGACATTGGCGGGAGAACTGGGCCGGATGTCGACGCCATTAATATTACGAGTGGTTTAGGGACACCATAGAGCATGGTTATTTGTTTCCTCACGGCGGCCTGCGCCCACGCGGCTCCAGTTCCGCACTAAACTATTTTCACTTACCCTTTAGTATTCAAGTGAGTAGTTGTTATTGTTATGTGTTTGGCGAAAATTAAACTTGGCAGAAATTGTATTTTACTGTTTGTTTTGAACTGACTAAACCGCAATGATACCGCAGTATAGTGCTTTTTGAATGAATCCTTGTTTCAATTCATTATAACTGTAGTCTTACGTCAATATCGGGTATGTACTATTTATAACAATACTGGTACAACCAATAATGTTTAGCAACAGCCAGTGAGTCACATTTCAGGAATAATCTCGCGAGTGTGTTTAGTGCCTTAGCGGCTAGAGCTCCATCAATCCTAGCAGCCCATTATATTATATTGAAGTAATCCTATTAATCACGTACCAACCTTGCAATTATTGTTAGAACTAGTTATTATTGTGAATGCTATTTAGCATAAGCGCTAGATATTTTAATTAAGGTGGATGCTCAAGCGTAGCCGCGAAAGCATCCACCTTAAGCAGTCAATCGATACAGTTATTTAGTTTTATTGTGATTGCTGCATCACTGGATAATGGCTGAAACAGTTAAGTATTATAACAAGCTTATTTTATTACAAAGGCAATGAAATATTCTAATAGCTAATTAACAATAATCTATATAAACATCCCTAAATAAATATATACATAGTTTGTCCATATTTCAGGCTAAAATGTTTTGTAGTCAACGTTTGTCATAGTAAAAGTTCAAGGGTTGCGGTGCCGCGAGCTGCCTATAGAAATAGTCCCCTAGGGTCGTTTATGACAATTTCCTGAGCGGTAAGTGCTGGCCTCGGGGTAGTCCCCACTAATGGCATAATTGTGCTCCCAATAACTGATCAACTAATCGCTGCCACCTTCCGACTCGTTAATGGCCGTGTTCCTTTACCAGTAACTTGTAAATGTGAACATTGGCACATTAATCACTTATTGTTCTCTTTAAAAATGAGATAGAGATATACTCGCTTGAATTGTTTCTGGCTTTTATGTTTATCTACAGACAATCACAGATAGATGATAAACTAACTAAAATTTCCATTGAAGATAGGTACTATGATAACAAAAGGTAACATCGGAAAGAACTTTATGTAAAACAATTCGTAGGTATCGAAAAATCCGGGTGTCAATACCTACCCTCCTCAAATATATGTAAAGGAGGTTCCCTTTAAGAACAAAGTATTCTCTTTATATGCATAGGCGTACAAAAGGCCGACACAGTATTTCAATAAGCTTACCTTTTTACGGTCGCTTACTAAGAAATTCTGCAAGTTTGTCCCAAAGCTACGTAATATTCCGGAGGAATGAACTTCATTCTGTTCTGAATACATGTTATAGTATAGGGTGTAAAAAGACTCTTAGCGAAGACGAAAGGCACTTGTTCTCCCCATCATTGCGATATTTTTTTTGTTCTAGACCATACCAGGACCGGCAGAATAAAATCGGTAGCAATAACAATGCTTGCGAAAAACGCAAGTCTCTAACATCCAAGATGCGATTCTCGCAAGCATCATTATTGCAACCGAATTTTTTCATTGTTATTTTAGCTATCGAAAGTTAACGGTGCTGAGATATTTATTTAACTACACTTTAACACACATATAAACATACTTCCATAAATAACATATTCATTCATAAAACTTTGAAATAGGTTTGAAAGTCATAAAGTAAACCGATCTAGGCCAGCATAAAAACTTTTTACTACCCAGACAGGCTCCGCCGACTTCTGCGCTTATTATAATATATTCAAGGCTTTGCACAATAAACTTTAAAAGTAGCGCATAGGTAGAGTACCTACCGCGAACAATACAATTCTAGAATAAGTATTAACTAGTGAAATTCTTGGTCGGAATAAGTTTCTCGCGAAAAATTAACTTGCGAAGAAAATCACATCGCTGTCCCATGAATAATGTATACGTTCAAAGAAAGGGATACGCAGATGAGAACGTATTTTAGCTGCTGAAGCCAAGAATGAATAATTGAGCCTGCCGAGAAACTGTGTCTAAGATTGTGTAGACAGATATTACAGAATTCTCCTGGCTTTTCAAAAGAATAAATCTGCAAGCCTTACCAAGCGGTGTGGTGTCTTAATATTAATATTAAAGTTTTGCAGAACTTCGTCGGATTTCTGTCTAAAGATTTTAATGTACATTGCTCTGTATATAAATGAATAATTTGTTTTTGATTAAAACTTTAATTCCATTGCTCTTCTTCATAAGAGCATTCTGGGTTTATGATTTCTTATATGAATTATAACATACACTTAATTATCTATGCGAAGTAGATATTCTTGTAAAAGAGTGTCTAAACGAACCCAGCTCTCTAAGGTTTAAAGTATTTAACAATAGTGTTGAAATGCGTTACATAACGTTATAGGCATATTTATATATTCAGCGAGAGGACAGCAGCAAGCGGCCGGCGGGAAGAGTTTATGGAATTCTAATGCCTTTTGTGCCACTAAAGTTGAGTGTGGAACATTTAGCATTGCAAATACAATGATCTAATCTCAGTTCTGACTGACAATACAATGCTAAACAGTTTTCTAGGCGTAGGACAGCGAGAAAACTGTTACGTAATGTGATTTGGCGTGGGCTTGACACGTAGCAGACCTACTGTTATTTGCATTGTGCGGATAAATTAGTATGGTTAATGTGGGTTTTGACGTACTCATGTCTTGTTGAAAGGGCTTGCCTTATCCTTATGGATGCCACGTAATGATGAAGTGTTGATATCTACTGCACATATCTGTGCCTTCTCTCTGGTATACGTAGAAAATATCAAACAGTGTTTTATCCGACGTTCGGAATGTGTTTAATATTTATTTATATGCCTACCTGCTGCTGAATGATGTCATTACATAAATAATATTCAACCTTCAATATTTTGCAATCGTTCATCCAATGTTTGCCTGTGCAAAATAACGTATGAATATTTCAAGCAATTACCAGATAAATAAACACATCTAAAAAAATTGTAGTGTGTGTAAATAAGTACCTATTGAATGAAATACCAACGCGTGGTGCGCAACGAATAAAGTAGTAATACAAATTATGACACTTCGTTGTAAACTACTATGTATGAGTTGAGATAGGTGAGCGAGGACCACCCGGCGACCAGGGAGATACTGATCACGGCATCAGGTGTCGGCGCACAGGCCATCGGGCCGTCCCGACGTCGCCATAAATAAAATTCGACACTTAAACAATAGACGGGCCCGACCCGACCCACAGACCCGGAGATCGAGCGATACCGCGGCACCACCCGCTCCTCCGCTCTCCGCAATCACAACACTACGTATTAACCTGTTCTGGCTGCCGTACGGTCAGCTCTGCTCAAGTACCGTCACACCTCTCCACTCATCATAACATACATTACTCTCATCTCTATCGTGGCTCGTGGCTCACGCTGCGTCTAATATTGTAATCAAAACAGCACATATTTCAATTTATGAAATTGACCAAACTAAAATAAATAGCTATCGATATAGGTCGGCGTGGTGTAATTAATACAAATTGCTTTTGGCCGTAAGTGGCTGTCAAAGAGGCCGCGGGCCGGGATTAATGTTAGATAAGTGATTGGGCGGCGGATCGCGAAACTTTCTCACGATAGCTATTGCGATAGCAGCGGCCCGCGGCGACTATCTTCCTGGCTTACGGGAATACCGACAAAATATCGTAGTTCCTTTTACAGGGAGAGATAATGTTGTTTACTCTGACTATTGCACACTGCACTTTGCTTATTTAGTAGTACTGGTTTGTTGCCTTTTGCAGCTCACTCGTAACTTTTCTTTTGAATGAGACTATACAAATTGTTAATTGAGCGTTAAGATAAAAACCAGCATTTGCGTAACACCAATTAACAAGCTATAAAGAAAACGCTACAAACTTAAAGTTTTTCTAATAAGTACTATAATTGCTGTGTTCATAGTTGCAAGCCTCCGTAATTACCAGCAGCGAGTAAAAGAAGCAAACGGTAGAAATAGAAAGTTTATTCCATAGAAATGAAATGTTGTGTAAATATTAAGTATCTGGGTAAATATTTGGACTCCGAGTCGTTGGTGTACGTTACGCTTACACTAGTTTCTTTTTAAAGTAATATTTACTTTGGTGGACCACTTTCAAAGGCTTGTTAGTGATCATTGCACTTGTATTTTCACGCAGCAGAAACTCAATTTAAATGGAGTCACTATTTATATTTATCTTCGTCAAGGTGCAGCCCGTGCAGCGATGCAGCGAGGGAGGAATTGGGTTAACTAGCAGGCGCGTCGACACCTTAACTTTAAACCAACATTCCACCTTCATATAGTTATCAAAATAATCGGTTAAATTCAGAAGTGTTAAAAAGAGGATAATTAAGCGTTTAGCGTTGAAAACCGGTTAAACGAGAATGTTTAACGTATTTCTACAAACTAAACATAGACGTTCCATACTTCCTATTTACAAAGTCGTGTAAACAAATTGCTTGTAATTTAATCAACGTTTTGAAAGCGCTATGTGATCGATAATCTGATAAAAATCTAATTAATTTGACTTACTTGCTTGAGATATATGGAAGAGATGTATTGTAAACTATTTATTAAACCTTCGCATATTAAACGAGTTTGTGCCTATGTAATCAGTTTTCTTGTTTATATCTTTAATGCTGACAATTACCTATTGGCTATCTATGAATAATTTGATGGTGATGATACTGATTATGTTATCCATTGAAATACGTCGGTTGATATAGACGTCATTGGGACGGAACTTGTCGCGTGTTAATTTTGAAAAGAGACGATCTACTCTCCATTCATCATTCTATTCTTCATTCTCTCTTCCATTCATATCAGTTTTGTATTCTAGTAAAACTCCATTAAAAATGTGTTACCTACCTATGCGTTTAAACCCGAAGAGAAATCACTAATTGCGTGTAAACGTTTTCAAAACATTATTCTGTTTCTGTCGATCTTTTTAAGATGAAGATAGTTATCAAATTATTATGTGTTTATTATTATTATATGTTTATCGTTAAACGCCTTTATTGGATTGTGAAACTCTATCTATTCACGAGATTTTACCATTATTGATAGACTAGCTGATGCCCCCGGCTTCGCCCGCGTGGAGTTCGGTAATTATCCCGCGGGGTCTTACTAACGGGATAAAAAGTAATCCTATGTTTTAATCCAGGTTTTAAAGTATCTGTGTGAGTGTGTGCCTAAAGTCACCCAAATCTGTTTAACCGTTTTTTGCGTGAAAGAGAAACAAAATCCATCTTCACAAACTTTCGCATTTATAATATGTATTTGAAGATGTTACGGACATACATTTTGTCTGTGCTATCTGTGGCCAACATTGTAGAACTGTCATGTGTCATGTTTGCTACTGTCAAAAGTCGTCAAGTTGCCACCAAAATGTCTAGCTCGCCTTCCCACGAATAAACTTATTTAATACAGTGAAAAATAGTATTTTATTACTTTGATCACACTCACAAGGATAACATTTTATAAAGGTTTTTTACTCTTGCCAAAACGATTGTCAACGCGTCCTGAAACACAATTTATATGGACTTCAATCGTCGGCAAAGTTAATATCAGCGACGAAATGATAGTACTTGATTGGCATTCACGAGTTGCCCCCTAACTTGGTGCAAGCTTGCCCGTGAGAATGTCGCATTGTCGATCAGAAGTCCAGGACACATTCAGATAAGTTCATGATAAGGGCCTCTGGTAGTTTCGAAGACGTACGTATAGGGAACGTGCACAACGACGGTGCTGCCAACTGGCGTCGCCAATCCTAATCTTGTGCTCTATTAATGCTTGACATAGACTTTTCTAACAAGTAAACAGAATTAATTTTATAGTGAAAATTAATTAACTAATCCTAATGCATTGTTGCATTTCTGGATGTAGGTACCAATACATCCACAAAAATGAAAATAAATCAATTAGCGTAAAATTCTATTACTTTCCAAAGAGTACTACTATCATACCATGTTTTGGTGAAAAACGCAAAAAATGGATAAACGCAGTAAAGAAAAATATTTGAAAACAACTTGTTTTTGTTACACTCTGCATTGAAAAGACCCTCAAAATCAACCGTCCATGCAAACATACCAGAACCATTTAGACTTCACCATACACGACGTGATAGAATTATTAGACCGCACCTAAAGTTCACACTGAATATCCCTCAACAGTTCTGTTAATCAAATACTCCACATGTACTCAGAATATAAACATGGTTATACCCACAATAATGTTTTTAGTCGGCTGCACTCCTTTGGTTTTTTAAGTTTTGTATCTAAATGCTACGGACTGCATTTTATTGATTGCTTCATCAAATGATTGTGAACTAATTGATTTATTAGAGCCTGGAGATACTGTTCTCGCTGATAAAGGATTCCCTTCCATTATAACATGTGTTGAAAATAAGAAAGCTATCTTAGTTATGCCAGCCACCATGTCTTCATACACCACAATTTTCATCAGAAAGTAAACGAAAGATATAAAATTCATAAAAATATAAACATATAAATTACGCTGACGATCGTTATTGATAAACCGGAACTCATATTTTATACCTTTTAGCATATTCAAAAATAATATACCTAATTGAAGAGACAATTTTGTCTGTAAATTGAAAGCACGATGAGAAGTTTCCTTTTCTGTCCGCATAGTGTCTCTTTTGTCGATTAGTGCTGCCACCTATAGTTCCTGCACGTTCCCTATAGGTGTACCCTGTCAGTCAAAAAATTATGGAATATGTTGATTTATTATTCGTTTAGGTCATTGGTTTCTACAGCAAAATCGCGAATAAACGTTGCGCGTTGTTTTGCACTTTTTATTTGACTTCACTTACTGATAAATCTCAGGACTTAAATTTAATTTAATTAAAAATTAAGAACTGTTATTTTGATGTCAAAAAGCTATGTCTATTGTTTAATATTTTTATTTAACTGAAATTAAGTCGTAAATATAATATCAAGACACAATTATAGTGGGTATACTTTCTCAATCCGAAAATTGAGGAAACATACGCGTACATACGAAAAAGGAAGATATTTTTCAATCGAGGTTAGTTATAGAGTTATCAAGCGTGCGAGCGCGATGCGATGCACGCGCGTTTGTTTACGGAAGCAATCCGCCCGCCCCGGCCCGCCGCCCGCCCTGCCGCCTAGCGCCGCACAAACACATGAATGAACCGGTAGCCATTGCGTCATGCGCCGCATTACGACTACTTTTACATGAAAACTACTCACGACTCAGGCATTCTCGGGAAACTCACATAAAATAAAACTTTTTTATTTAGTTTATATTGTAGATTAGTTTAATTGACGATTAAATTTAAATCAATACAAATAATTTATTTGCTTAACATGACTTGATGCATATTCCAATAGTTTTTCAAACCACATTCCTATCATCTTAAATATTTAGTAATTAATATTAGGAATTATTTAATCATACTATCTAGGTACTGTCGGTAAGTAAGCCGTGTGGTATCCGGCAGGAAGCCGTGTGGTATCCGGCAGAGTAGAATAGAACCAACCCATTACACTCACGGGTGTCGTATAAGGCGACTAATGTCTGAGGCAGAACACCTTGCGCCTCCCTAGACCAGAGAATGGGCTGCAGCGTTTTCTGTTAGTCTTTCATCACTGCGATCTCCAATCCAAGCATGGAGATTACGGCAAATTCCTTCCATCATGGGAGAGGCTTATGTCCAGCAGTGGACGTAATGGGCTGTTGTTGTTGTTGTTGTCTGTAAAGTTTGCAAGCCAATTATTTTCACACTTAGGTTAACGACACCGTCATTATATCCCATTAAACTAGGTTCATTTATATAAATGCCGAGGAAATGGTTTTCGTTTGAACTTTATTGCGTGATTTTAATTGAAACATTGGAAAGTGGGACTTAATGTGCGCTTGCGTCTTTAATGACACGTCTAGTGAGTATGAAGCTGAGAGCTTTAATATGAATACTACATAGCAGTGGTAGCCTAGTGGCGTGACCGTCGGAATGCTAAGTCATATGTCTCGAGTTCGAACCCAAGGCGGAAGGCCTCTGATTTTCCGGATTCATTTGCATTTTGTATAATTATCACTTGCTGAAACCGGCTTTACTGGGAGATATTTCTTGTCGGCATGTAAAGCCAAGTCAGAGGGCCATGGGCGGCATAAAAAGTCTGACACCAGGTTAGGAACTAACCACACGATAACGAAACAAAAATGTAAATATTTAAACAAACAAATAAGCGTCGATGAATTGCGACATACATTCTTTCCGATTATCTTTAGTTTTTGTATCGACCACAGATTTTATAAATTGTCCTAATTATTAAATTATTACGGTCGACCAAGGTATTTGGTTTACATTTTAACATGCAAATTACGTTAAATATAATTCCTTTTAAGATTTTCTTAGCACGTAAAACGTTTCGTTTTAAATGCTTAAAACAATGCTTTGACCAATTAATCGTCCTAGTCTAGACAATGTTGGCATTGTCAATGTAAATCGCCTGCATTTGACTTTAAAGTTGTGCCAGCTCACTATACCCTAAAAATGGCTCGATGTTAGTACCAAGAAATATTCTTCTTAGTACTAAAAGCTCTATTTCCGAATGTCATGTAACGCTTGTGTACTGTCTGCACCTAAAGTTCTATAAGATAACAGCGAACTGTGTAGTGTTCGGTTGTCTACCGCGGCGGTTGCTTAGCAACGCTCTGACGCCAGAGTGCCGCCAGAGGAGCGCCGGGACGCTGCGGCGGAGCGCCGCCAGTGCCGCTCCCGACGTCGCCTCACGCGTGTCCGATCCGACAAACTAAATAAATCTACCATGTAGTATGGACTTCTTGTGCAACTTGGCTCGAAGATTTTAGACCAGTGCCAATAAAAAATAACACCAACCGTGTTCCATTTTTGAAAATTAAAAAGTTATGTCAAAACAAAAGTGCAGTGATAATTTGATCAGTGAAAAGAGTGTGAAAAAGTTTAATTTAATTTTATGTGATTTATTTTAAGAATCTTCCTAAACTTATCCATGGGTTTTTTGGTAAAAACGAGTAGATTTATGAGTTAGTTCAAAACTTGAAAACACTTCAAAGTAAAGAATTTAATCAAAATGTTTTCGTATCTCGTTAATTCAGATGTATAAACACTACCAGATAAGATAAAGGAGCACAACTGCACAACACAAGGATTACATTGCCTTGATAACCGCTTTGCAAATTAACGATAAAGCAGACAAGAGTGCTGATGGTTAATTAATTATACAACAGTAGACTGCTTTGCCGAAGCAGTTATACTTGAAGTGTGCGTTCGCAAGAAAATTCTAGCTTGCAGAATATTCAAAGAAACGTTTCAATCGGCCGTACCGTTTGTAATCACGGCTATAGAAAGCAAAAAAGCTAGCGCAATGAAAAGAGTCGTCGTCGGCGACTCGGCGTCTCAGTGACCGCTGATTCCCGTCATATGACGGTCTTTTATTTAGATGAGGCACACCCCCGAGGTCGTTCACCCCTCAGTAGCACGCGCTTTATGAGGAAGGTCAGGGTTATTGCTGCGACGTGACGGTGCAACCACTCTGCCCGCTGCCGTTACATTTGTTGCATCTATTGCAAAGACAAAATTGACAATCGATCTATCGATATGTATAAAACTATGTCTTAATAACAAAATACTGTATTCTGATTAGCTTCTGTCATCCCAAAGAATCAAAACAATGTGACGTAGTGCTCTGTGCGCGGCTGTCGCAGTGCAGGGTTCGGGGCGCATGCCCCGGGCGCCTGGCGGCCGCCACTCCATGTGTGCTACAAACCACACGCTCCTTTCACTACATCCTTTGTTTTTGTCCACACACATACCATTAATTTAGAATTCTCTTTTTCAAGCATTCTTTTCCTTTTATTTTAGGCTCAAATGCCTTACTATTGTAGCAGGGTTTTTTTCACGAGAGACTTAATTAACAAGAGTTATAGCAAGGGAATATAGGATTACAGGCGTGATGAACTGATGATATTCGATGACATGGTCTGCAAGGCGTTATAAAAATGTGATGAAGTAACTTCAATGGACTGAGTAGGTAGTGACACAGGTTAAATGTCATCGAAAAACTGTAACGAATTGATGGACTGGGCGAAGTGTGTACAAGTGGCTGAAGAAGATGCGTGGTCGATGCAGCAAGGGCGCGGACGCTGCGCGCGCGCTGCATCGGCTGGCGTTCGCGCTTTGGCGAGCAGTGTTCTACCTGCAGCGAGTGCCGGAGCGGTCGCGACGCTCGCGCAGCCTTGCGGCGCACACTCGTGCTCCTACTGTGGTCTGTCTTAAGGCCTCGTTTCCACCAAAGCGAAGATAACAGGAGCAAAGGGCAGACGTGCGAAAATCGACCTTGGATTCCCTCTTATGCTTGGTCGAATCTAGCACGTCTCCTCTCTATCCTCTCTATACATCCTCTCTCTCTTGTCTACGCTTTGGCGTAACCGGGCCTAACTCCTTCAGCTACCACGAACGCTCGTAAAACTATGTGACCTATTTTTACACTTTTAAATATCCGTTTTAAAGCCGGATAAAATATGGCTCTTTATTACGCACGCTCATAAAACACAGTAACAGTACAGGCCTAACATCAGACATTGACGCAGAAACTCTTGTGTTTATGCCGTTTCAACGTTTGAGAAATACTTAGAAGAACGTAAAATATTTATTGAGTTTAGCTTAGTTTTTTTCCATAATGGTTTAGCACATTTTTCAGACATCACGTAGGATACCTACTGTAATGAGGTTTTTTATAACTAGTAGATACCAACAAAAAGTTAGATAGGTACCTAATTATCTCACATTTTTGCACCATTTTTTTCCTCATCATTTGTCATTTCGATTTTTTGAAGACCTTTGCCACAATCTAGCCTAAAAACACTTAAAATATTGATAGCCAGGCAGTACCTAAAACAATTTATATTTAGCTTTAGGTTTACTTAGTCACGTTAAATAATAACAATGTAGTTCTCAATTAATCAGCTGTAATATGGCGCGATATAAGCTGCAGTAATCACTTAAGCCGCGCCCAGAGGGGCTCATTTGTCAGCTTTATTGACGGGACCCGTCCATCCGATCGCGATACACTCGGGGAATGACGGAAACTTAGACCAGCACACGTTTCATATCTCGTGGTAACAATCAACTTTAGTATTGTTCTGAGGAAACGTGGTCAGTTTCGCGTAAGTGTATGCTACGATTTACTTTGACAATCTGGTGAAGAGATTTTGGATCCAAGACCTTTAATGCAGCATTTATCAACACAAATTTGCGCGATGAACAAACAAAAAAAGTTGTTGATCGAAGATTTAGATAAAAAAAACGTTTTTGCTCTTATCGCGGAAAGTGCTACGATTTTTGTTATGACTGCTACGAATTTCGTAGCAATTTTTTTTGTTGGAAAATCTTTTTTGTCTTTATTTTCTGTAGTGTTGCTTTTATGATCTCAAACGGTTAACATTGATAATATTAATCTTATTATAATTATTACGTATTTATTATTAAACTAAAACCTGCAGTAGTAATAATAATAGTAAGTAATATACATAATTCAAAACTCTAAAAGCTAACCAAATTTGAAATTATTATGATATGTATCGACTAGTTTACAACATGTGAACAACTCCACCACACATTCATTACAACATTATCTAAACAGGATTTCAGCTGACAAAGAAACGTTCATCAAGTGTTGTCAATAGAACTGTCACGACAACTAAACCACAAGCTACACCAAGCCTTCGAAATGAAATTATGTGCTGTACAAAGCTCGCCTTAGTCAACGACATTAGATAGTGAAATTAAATGCATTCCTCAATGCCACCTCGACGGTACTATACAATAATAATATTTCTGTGAAACGGAATCCCATCAACTCGAAGCCGACATTGAGAAAAAATGACAAGGATTAAATTACTACTTTTGATTTCATTTTAATGACAGCCCGACCTCGCGGGGCTTTTCAAAGATTTATTTCGCAATAGTCACAGTAATAACAGCTTGGCAGTAATCTGTGGTGATGTTTTAATAACATTATGTTGTTCTTTTGTTTCAGAGTCGAGCCGTGAGTGCGCCTGCCACCCCGGCTTCAACTACTTTTTCGAGAGAACAGGTAAATACTCCATTATTTTTGACCAAAAGAAAGACAGAATTTTTATTCTAAATGCATTTTGTTTTTATTTTCAAAAGATACAAGACCGTTTATTCTGCACAAGTTGTAGAATAAATTATGATCTGCGACCGGAGCCGGCGCCGGTGTAACGTGTAACGTGTAACCTTAACCTACCTTATCAGCAGTTTCTGATCAACAAATTAATTAACCGTTACATTAAACAACATTAAGTGATTGATAGCGATCATGTTTGTGTACGAACAGGAAACTAATTGATTATATCAGAGATCGAGACCTGTACTCAGGGAGATACAAAGAAAAATAAAATCTCCTATTTTATATGTATTTTTGCTGACTACAGCGAATATAAAATGAGCATATTATTTTACGTAACGCAATCATAATATTCATATCATGTATTTTTTTGGCACGATACCAAACCACTTGAACGCATATTATGATATGTTTTCTCAATGGCTACCATAAAATATAAATTAGAGTTGTTTCTTTATATTTTGAAAAGTTTTTCTTTTCATGTCTATCATTCTTCGGAGATGGAACGGTGATTCCAAAGTCTAACCAGTCTAGTCCATCTAAGCCTAGCTTTAATTACTCTTTGCTAGTCCATTCTGGCACAGGTTTGATTGTGAGAATTTGTAAAAGATGGATTGGATGGTATTTTTGGTCCCATACACATTTTAAAAGACTTGTCACTCAAACTGCCACTGTAGTATATAGTCTAAACCTTTTGATAGTACACGTACTCGTAGTATAACATTTACACAGTTCCTCGAAAGGTACACCTTTTACATTTCATTGCAAAAGGAAACTAAACTTTAATCTCAGCAATTTTCGCAATTATCTTTAATCAACCATAATAAGCATTTTAATGGGCCATCGATACAAATAAACGTCTTGTGCTCAAATAGCCTTAATTTACATCACATAGAAGCGGGGCTTACGCATCGACTACTCTAATCGGATTAAATGCATTGAAGGCGAAGCTCGCGGAGTACGCAGCTTCGCGTCGCCCGCGCCGCTGCGCCTACGCACCGCTTGAGACACTTTCACAGAATTATGGCGCGCCTACGACCTTATGTTGGCTGACATAAACACTTAAAAGCAAGACAAATCAGGGCTTTTCTCTTCGCTGTCACCTTTCTATTCTAGTTTATTGTAACAACAGTATGCTTTACATAGTTTTCCACGCGTTGGGTTTTATTTCATAAAACGGAAATTATGGCGGGATTAGTTGACTCGAACTTGTTTTGAAGATCGGACAAATGTTTACGAGTCCTTCACACTGCACACCCGGCGAGGAACACGTGTTATAGTACAAGAGGGGTCCTAAAATAACTCCTTGTGGACGCCTTTGATTGCTGTGTATTTTATTTCCTGCGTGTCGACCTTGTGATTTTTGGGAATGATAATGGGAATATAGGTAGGTGATTTTACACCCACACTTGAAGTAAATATTACTGCACAAACCGGTAGTTCATCGAATGGAATAGACGATAGTTTTCGTATTAACACTGACGTTTTGCTGTAACCGCTATAAGCTGAGGTACAAAATAACCTCATTGTATTTTTATTTTGTTTCATATTGATTTGTTATCGTCTCATAATGTGATCATTGAAGCTTTGAATTTCTGTTGTTTATGCGCATTTGGTGGATATGCGATATTCTGGCAGATCATTAACTCCATTAGGGCACAAGAATGGTACATTTTATTATTAATGCGCCATCACTTGAAAGAATAATTCTCAATTTGAGATTTGGGGTCAATCTCAAATCAAGAATTATTCTTTCAAGCGATGGCGTATTTTTGCCTTTTCATCATTACTGTACCCTTTTCTGCTCTAATACTAATAAAGATAAAGAGGTAAAGTATAGATGAGGAGTAATCTACTGAACTTCTGATTCCAATTTTAAAAATTCTTTTACATATGGGAAGCTACACTATCCCCGAGTGTCATAGGCTGTATTTATAATTGCTCATGGCATAATTTTTGACCATAATGCGAGCGACTCAAATAAATGGGCTTAACATAATCTAGCTAGCTTCCAGATGCACGATAAATAACAATATTCCTTGACCTGCTATCACCTGACGTCCGTAGCTCAATTAGTGTCCTTGTTTACTTCCCTTTAGACTAGAACTAAAGGTAGGAAGAACTCAATTTATACCCATTTACAGGTACATCTTCAAGATCTTGATACGTTACGCCATCGCACAAAATAAATGCGTTAATCCTGCCTTAATTACACCTATAACTTTTATTGTTCTGAAGTTCTGCTATACTTAGGTGTAGAAAATCGATTTTGGCAGCAGAAGTCTCTGGATCTGCATCCCATTGCAAAACGTTCGCCTCTATCTGTTACACAGTATTTAAAATAATAATAGAACTAGTGAAATGTAGATGGTCTTTTCATCTACCTATCCTTTTGAGTACTCTTGTATAATCATAACTATGTTTCCTGTTATTTGGTTATTTGTAATCATTTGTTTTGTGTAATTTCCGGGTGATTTGTTTTAACTCTTGTATTTTTGGTTACCCAGGGTGGTTCCCGTTCAGCGAGTTACCCTGGTGGACCTGGCAGCAAACTGGACCTGTGCTATGTAGCGGAGCGCATGCTGGCGCTACACCTGCCCGAGCGAGACGCGCATGCAGAGGCCCAGGCCGCGCATATGCTCACTAATAAACATGGAGAACATTTCATGGTGAGTACGCTTACTATTTTATTTTAAATTAACCAATCGAAACCTACTCTACTCTCACATTGTCAGGTCTCAATAAAATATCAAGTCACATTCTTCTAAAAAATTAAAGTCTTCTCATAGAACTAATAGTTCATAGTGAGGCATTATAAGTTGAAGTTAGTGGAGAGTGAAGTAAAGAGAGATTGGTTGTCTTTTGAAATAATATAGCTGATAATTAGTAGATTGCGTATCATTAAAATAAAGTACCTATGTCAACATCACTTAACAATAATACATTAAACTAAAATAAACTCACAGTTTCCACCCCTTCCTCCCTGTGGACTGATTTATATCAACAGAAACGCAGTCATAGATCACGCAGCAAATAATTTCTGAGTTTTCATATTTTTATTAGGTGTAGATTTTTATGTTAAAAATTTTAATTAGAGGAAGTGCTGCCCACATAGTGGGCGCGTCGCCGTCTCCGAAGCGGCGCTTTGAAGAAGTATTTTATTTGAAAAGTAATTTTATAAGACGAGCGTTTAATTGGAACTAATTTAATAAGAAAAAATATAAATTGGCTATGGAAATATTTCTCGTAGTATCTACAAATTCTAGTTTGGTCGTTTTCAGATACTATTGAATAAACCAAAGACTGCAATCGAACTTATACAAATAAGTACTATTTCAACAAATCTCTGGTTGTAGCAACTATCAGCTATCACAATCCCCAGGTACAACATTGGAGCTACAAACTCTAATGTAAATTTGACCAGCATCCATTTATAGAAGTCGTGTGGTAACTCTAATGCTGCAGATAGACACAGACCCGCCTTTTAAGTCTCCTAGGTGGTTTTATTTGCGAGACCTTTGACCTTACTTTAAAAGAACCGTAAATTCGGTTTAAGTTAATGGTGGTTTTCCATGTAGCTTTAGTTTGAAACGCCCGGGTGCTTCCATTGTGAGGATCGACCGGAGGACACGGTGGAACACACGGTGGAGGTGTGCCCCGCGTGGGCGGAGCACCGCCGTGTCCTCGAAGCGGCGATCGGCGGCGGCGACCTCTCGCGTCCGGCCCTGGTGCAAGCCATGGTCTGGAGCGAGACGGAATGGACGCCGTCACCTCCTTCTGCGAAGTAATGCTAGAGAAGGAGGTGGCTGAACGTGAGAGGGAGAGAACCTCTCAACGTCCCGGCCGCGCGGGAGACGCCCCGGGCGTCGGGGGCCACCACCACGTGGCCCCCGGCCACCGTAGGCGCGGGCCTGTGGACGGTGGGCTTTGGGCTAGCTCGCCGTCCATCCGTCTCATGACGACAGGCCGTGTCGACGGCGCGTTCGTGTTCCACGCGCGCCTCAAAGAGAGTCAGCAAAAGGGAAGGGGTCCGTAAGGACCGATGCCTGCCGGGGTTGCGGGACTGTTCGAAAGAGATACCGTGGCCCCGGAACACAAAGGGCGATGAAGGAACATGGATGGGTTTTAGTCAGTAAAAGTCTGACACTCCCTCCTGCTCCGCCCAGAGCGGGAGGAGTTATTTGATGATTTCCCATCCGAAAAAAAAAAAAAAGAAAAAAGGGGGCTCCCATACAACAAACGTGATTTTTTTGCAGTTTTGGCTAATGTTTTTAAATAATAGTACGGAACCCTTCGTGCGCGAGTCCGACTCGCACTTGGCCGGTTTTTCATTACGATTTATACTTCTTGGGCTTTTCTCGCGGTCTTCGAAAGATGTATTTTAGTAACTGAAGTAAGCTTATAAAAATGTAGGTCTTAAGTTTAGACGGAAACCCCAATCCATAATAAAAAAGAATTATAATTATGAGTAGATATGCATCAGTTTGTTAGAACTAAACAGAACCTTTAGCTTTTAAAAGTTGCGTATATAGCATAGCTGCAACCACTATGACTCTAAACAAGCAATTTTGACTGTCGTTTTTTTCACGAGGGTTGCACATCCATAACATTCTTCATCACTTCGCTCTGTTCTACCATCTGTGTCCAGTCAGAATCAGATCATTACGTGTTAGCATGCAACAATCTACTTTGTTTTAGATATCTCTCAGGATCCCTAACCATAAGGAACATTCAGACAGGATATTCATCTTTATTGGTGCCATCTTTCCCAGGTATTCGAAGTGAGCGGCGGCGACAGCGCGGGCGGTGTCGGGGCAGCACGAGGCGTGTTCGGGCGCGCTCGCTCACTCGGCTGGGCCGGTGACCTGGCGCCTCCACTCGAACGCCTCTGTGCCGCTTGCAAACACATAGAGAGCTGGCTCGCTGCTCATCCAAAGAACGTTGCCATACTACTTGCATGGTAAATATCTGCACCCATTATTATATTATATGATGGAGCTACGGCGAGAGCGTATTGCGTTCGGCTAGAAAAATTGAAGAAAGTGTGAAGGAAGAGGATTGGAAGTGACTACTGACGATCTCGCGGACGTACGCAAGTTTGCGAGTGATGAAAACACACTGATGAAAATTATACAATTTTTCAACAGTCTGAGATTCATAGAATCTTTTTAGTTTACGTAGTTATTATTGCTACAGAAATGGCTTTATACCATCCAATTTTCTTCATTATAAGCACCTGTTCTTATCTGGAAGATGGATGGCTAAATCCACTTATTTTCCAACGACATTGTATCACCTGACGCTATTAATCAATCAATTAATCCGGCTGCCAAAGCGTGGCGGCGGACTATAAGGAAAACAGATAACATTTTTAGTAAATTTTCCGGGTGACCATTATCAAGCAAGACTCCTAGATAATTTTTCACACGTTTTAATTGATAATATGTTAACACATAAATTAGGAACATAGTGTTTCCTCTAATTTCTGTCATTCTAAGTTATTGTAGTAATATCTGCACATATTAGTCCACATCCACCTATTTGGAAATCAAGGGATGACCTGATGTTCCCTTCACCAATCCATAAATTGGGTTTTATTTAACAGTTTTTAATGTTAACTTTTTTATTGTTTTTCAGGGGTAACCGAGAGCGCCTAGGGGTGCTGGTGGCAGCGTACATGCACTACTCAGCGATATGCGGTGCGCCTGAGCACGCGCTCGATCGGTATGCCATGAGAAGATACCTGGACGACAGAGTACCCGTTTTCCAACTACCAAGCAATAAACGGTAAATATATCATCATCATGTAATCATTACTTATGTAATCTCCTAGTTAAGGATTTGATCTCCATCAATACCACACAGTAGACTATTCAAATGGATCTAGTCCGTTGATGTCAAAAGTAAAATACAGATTTCATGGGTTCATGTATGAAACCTATATACTTTGTAACAACTTGTAAACTACATGAATGCAATAAATAATGATTATGATTTTCCGAAATCAAGCAGAACAAAGCTCATACGTATACAAGGAAAATTAATATTTTTCACTACTCATACTCGGAAAGTAAAGAAAGGTCTGAAGATGCCTGAGGAGCAGGTTGAAAGTAATACTTTTCAGCCCTAGGGAGAATCGTTTTCAACTGACAGCTGTCAAATTATAAAAAAAAAATAGTTAATGTTTTTATTGAACCATGTTCCAACTTTCTATACAGCCACTATGTAAAATTGAAATAACATAAAATTAAGTATTAATGAAAGTATATATATATTTTTTAATAAGTTTATTAGAATTAAATTTCAACTATTTCTTTAAAATAACATAGATTTGGGTAAAATATTTACCATTTTTTCTTTATTTTTTTTATTTGAATAGCTGGCCGGCCACAGAAAAAAAAAGCAAAATAGGCGGGAAAACGGCAATCCGATCTTCATTAGTTGATTAATTTTTTTATTTTTACTTTCCTTGTATTCGTAATGAAAAGCACAGTGTTTACCTCGGGTTAAAGACTTATTTAGTCCCTCGAACTATTAGCGCCCTCGCTGCGCTCGGGCACCAAACCCCGTCTCGGGACTAAATAAGTTACTTTCACCCCTAGGGTAACAATGTACTATTTCATTACTCATACTCGGAAAGTAGGTCTGAAGTTGCCTGAAGAGCGGGTTGAAAGTAATACTTTTCAGCCCTAGGGAGAATCGTTTTCAACTGAAACCTGTCAAATTATAAAAAAGAAATAGTACATTGTTCACAGAGAGGAGAAAACACCCGAGATCGGGAATCGCACTTTCTCTCGAGTGATACATAGTGCTTTATACTACACCTACGAGGAAAATAAAAAACGAAATCTTTACTAATTGAAATTTATATTGATTTACTTTTCCATTGCAAAAAATCGTCATAAGTTTTATTACCTATATTTTTTAATTGATTTCTGTGGTAAAAGGTTATCAATCAGTATTTTTGCTGTTTCCTTCAACTGCGGCGGAGTTAAAAAATCTTCATCATCACTATCACTACTTATCATTTTGATAGTTTTATTTTACTTTCTACGAAAACTGAATCCTCAAACAACACACAAATTGGAAATGGCGCCAATGGCGTCTGCAATTTCCACATGTTCTTTTTTAAAATTGTTTATCCTGCCGCCGCAGGGTCGCACTGCCAGCCCGACACACCATCCAACACAGCTAGTGGCCAGTGTCATTTTGCGAACTTGAAGATAAAAACTCACTGCTAAAAACTTTTTGGCTTTTGATATTTAGGTTACCGGCGGCGCATAGTCTTATCCAAAATTAAAAAAGAAAAACCACGTAAGAAATGGATTTTCATACACTTTTCTCTCCCGCTCAGATGCGTTTTCTCCCCGCATATTTGTTCGATATGCAATGACGTACTTTCTACCGTAAATTTGATAAAGTATCAAGGTACTTTCCAAGCAGGTGTAGTATAATACTTAGTTAATTTTCTATTGAACCATGTTCCAACTTTCTATAAGTACAGCCACGATGTAACATTGAAATAACATAAAGTTAAGTATTAATTAAAGAACATATATTTTTTAAATAACTTTATTTTAATTAAGTTTCAACTACACACATCAAAAGTGTCTAGGGATCAAGCATTTTTATGCGGATTTCTTGAGATTGAGATGTGGCTTTGTAATAAATTTATGATTTTATAAATTTATATGGATCCTTTTTGGTGCATTTCATAATTTGAATCAGGAACTCTCAATCAAATTCGAGTAAAAGATGAAAATAAGCTGTCAATATTTTCCCTATAAAAACATACAACGCATTGAAGACATTATTAGTGCTACTGTTTCCCTACTACTGATTAAAACCAACGTTATTATGGAGCGGCGACGTCATTTAAGCAGGGAAGAAATGCTCAGAGCCGTGGGAATGATAGAAGCTGGTTCCCGTAGCTTTAGCTCTGAATACAAGTCAGAGTGTTATCAGTCGACTTTGGACACGTTACCGAAGCACTGGTACCGTGGCTGAGCGCCATGGAGGACGGTATCGCTGCACCACACGGAGACAAGACCGATACATTCAAATCTTAACTCGAAGAGCTCCAACAATAACCGCCATGAAACATCATGGCGGTTATTGTTATTGCTAACAAGCCGTGAGGCTTCATCACTCTTCAGGGAACTTAATTAGCGACCAAACAGTCAGAAACCGCTTGCATGAAGTGAACCTTCATTCCCGAAGACCGCTACGGGTACCACCTATAGCAATGCACAATCGTAGGATTCGATATCAATGGGCTCTTGAACACAGAAATTGGGCAGAAGAACAATGGCGTTTCGTGTGCTTTTCTGATGAGTCTCGTTTTGGTATGAGACCGGATACAAGACGTATACGACACTGGAGAACCCCTGGACGCCAACAGCGATTAAAATCCTGCCAGGAAGTCCATCCTTATAGTGGTGGAACCATCATGGTATGGGCGGGTATTTGGATCGGCGGAAGAACTGAGTTGATTTGGATCAGAGGCAACCTCAACGCTCAAATTTATGCTGAGACGATTGTATCAGACGTCATCGTTCCTCTACAAGTGCAAATCGGTCCCTTATTTCAGTTAATGCATGATAATGCACGACCGCACACCGCAAGAGTTGTAAGACAGACTCTCGCCGCAGCTAACATCAATGTCCTGCCCTGGCCTGCTCAGTCGCCAGACTTGAACCCGATTGAGCATGCATGGGATATGCTACAGAGAAGAGCTCTGCCGAATATGGAGGGTATCCAGTCGCAAGAAGACCTTTTTTTGTTGTTGCAACGAACATGGGCGGCCATTCCACAGCGTGATTTGGATGAACTCATTTTGAGTATGCCAAACCGATGTTCTTGTGTTGTTAGTGTTCGCGGTAGAAACACGGATTATTAATTGTTTAAGTTACCCAATAAAATTTTAAAGAAAACTGTGTTTTCAGTCATTTTTTCGAACTTTAATGTTAGTGGTTCAAATGTCAAAAATCCCTTTATTAGGAAAATGGCAAATTTCTTTATTAATGCAAAGGTGACTTGGTTTATCGTTACTGTGACAAACGAAAACACTTTATTTGATGAATCCTTAAAGAAAATTTTAATTAATATCAATCAGGAGAAAAGTTATTGCAAAAATATATGTTGATCCCTAGATACTTTTGATGTGTGTATTTCTGTAAATAACATGGATTTGGGCAATTTTTTTTCAATTTTCTCGATTATGAAAATGAAAAATACGTAATGGCTGAATAGCTGGCCGGCCACAGAAAAAAAAAGCAAAATAGGCGGGGAAAGCGGCGGAAAAGCGGCAATTTGATCTTAATTTGTTTTTTCGAGTTGATTCATGTTTTTATTTTTACTTTCCTTGTATTCGTAACTAAAAGCACAGTGTTTACCTTGGGTTAAAGACTTATTTAGTCCCTCGAACTATTAGTAACAATGTACTCTATCCGTCCTTCTGAAATAGCTTTCTACTTATAATTGACTACACACAATTGATTTGACACAAGGTCTGAAGTCACATACTTAGCTTAGGTATGTTAGGTATTACTTAGTTGTACATAGTATAAGTAACAAATATTATGTTCTCCTTGTTCGCAGCTACATCGACACCTTCGCCGGCCTGTTGGCTGGTCAGATCCGAGTGAACGCAGCGCCCCTACATCTGACGCACGTCAGCGTGGCGGGCTCCCTCGCGTCCCCCGCCACGCCCACCATCGCCTTCCTCAAGATATATGAGAACTTCGTCTGCGTTTACACGTCAGGCAAGTAACAATAACGTAAATATTGCAGGGTACTTTCAACCGCACTTCAGTACAGAAGATGAACTACGAATACAGCTTAATAAATAGTGGCGATATCAATGACAAAACCATGAACATGCGGTTGACTGTAAAGATCTCAATGATATTCTAACAAAATAGAATATAATAATAGAATATCATTGAAAGATCTACTTACAAAGTTTTTTTTGGTTTGACATTGGAGTTGGTCGCTGTTGGTTAACTTTTGTGAAATTTTGCGTGAAAAATGAAGATGGCGACGCTAGTTTCTATTTCCAATTATCCTTCTACTTACAGTGTTAAAGTTTTTTACTTCAAAGCCACTCGATCAAATTCACAAGTATATATTGAACTTTCTCTTGTATAAACATTTTTGAACGCTGTCACCAAACCCATCACGCTTTTAGCGTACATTGCAAATATTGAGCGACACGATGATAATCAAATATTAACATAAACCGTAACACAGATAATACTAGATAGGTAGGTAAGTAGTAAGCTAATCGATCCTGTACATTTGTAGAGCCTTCCGTTTTGTAGGATTTGGGCGGTGATTTTAACTGTTTCAATAGCCGAGGATATTTGATTATCCCTAATATTGAGCACGAAAAGCCGTTTATCCAGTAATTAGGTTGTAAAAGTCAGTCGGGCTATGTGAAGTAGTACCTAGTATTCAGTAGCATCCGGTAAGACGTGAAGTCGGAAGATAATGATTGAGGTATAGCTCTAAGATCATTTTTAATTTAAGGAAACTTTTGTATGTCTATTGATATGTTGTATTGTGCAGGTCTATACATGGTGAACGGCGGTGGCTGGACGGTAGGCGTTGGACGGCTGGCGCTACGCGGCGACGTAGTGGTGCGGGCGTACCGGCGTGCGGCCCAAGTGCGGCCCGGAGCGGGCGCGGCGGGCCCCGCGGGGCCGGCGGGCCCCAGCCAGCGCCGCCTGGTGTTCGCGTGTCAGTTCCACACGTGCGCCGTCGCCGACCACACGCTCTCCTTCACTAAGCAGCAGCTCGATCATGCCGTGCACGGTAACCATCACCTTTCTGGCTGTCAGACAGAAGTTACACTGTCAATTTGATACTTCGATCAGGTCAAATTGACGAGACCACACGATCGATACCTACCTATTGATTGTGTATCCTTTGTCTTACGTGTAATTCTGTAATATTACTCGTTGCATTTGTCAAAATACTAGTCTTTTTCTCCTATGATCTTCGATCCTACGATACTCGTATTTCTTTATCTTCCTTGTGCCATAGAAACGAAAAGACTAAAATAATAGTACCTATTGAATGCAAGAACGGGCGTTAAATGATGAATGTTTCTTTATGAAGTATTATTGCTTTTTCTATGCTTTTGTTAGCATTGAATGTGTTTACTTTACTGCATACTTACCCCTCATAACAACGCTACCATCCATAAGATCTTAAAGTAAAACAAATCGTTTTATTTACACCTAATACGTATGCTGCTTCTTAATGCCTGCCTATGCCACATAAACGGATTCGTATGAATCTATGTGATAAAGCTTTATACAAGTACAAATCAGAGAAATGTTTATTTTACCAAATTGACCACCAACTTAAATAACCCGCCTGGGGTGGTGGTTTAAATTCATAATAACACAGAAAATAGCCGTGGTGTTTCAAATAGATAAACAATTCATTTCCCCGACTGTATATACAAAACATATTAGGTAAATGCGAGTAGGTAACTACATACCAGACAGAGATATTTATTTCAATAAGTCTTGTCTACAATTGAGTGCAATTACGCCAACGTGATTTTGTTATCAGGAAAATTGCTTGAACCATTAAGTGTGAGGTCAAACTAATAAATTCAACTGTAAGGAAAACGCTTATATAGTGTTATGAATATAATAGAGCCAAAATAACATTACTTGTTCTCAATTACGATTTATTGAGTTACAATGAGACTGTTAATGTAATGGAATTGGCGGCAATTCGCACTAGTGCCAGAGAGTAGGAATGAGAGGAAGTTTTGAGTGTTTCTTGAAGAAACCACTAAAAAAGTTTAAAATCACGGTTGCTGAGCATGGAACCCTATAGACTAAGCTCCCGTTGCACGAAACCCTACCTCACAAGGTGGCAGATCAGAAATGTTATGTAGTGATAGATACTACTTAGGAACACTGGATTTTAGTAGGTTGCCATCGCATATCCTGGAAGAACTTTTATTTTTTTTCGTTTTCGTATCGCTATTTTGATCGAAAATTACATCATAAGGTGGCAGATCGAAACGTTTACCTATCGAAAGAGACACATTTGGAGATAACAACCCGCATAGGTTGCCAGCCCAAACCCTGGCAGGTTTCAAGGTCAGCCATGTTTTATGAGCCTCAAAAATGGGGTAAATTACCTCATCAGGTGGCACCATGAAACCGATGCAGATCGATTGCCCTAAACGTGCCGTTCATGAATATATAGGGTTGCCTGCCTTCAGCTTGGCAGTTTTTCTGGTCAACCACCTCGAACAATATGTCTCAAAATCTTGGAATAACGAGAAATTCTTGTATATATGCTATGATTCAGGGTTTAATTTAATAAAAATCGGGATATTAAATTAAAGTCGACGTACTAACAGACTTGCGTCTCACGGTGTTGAAATAATAGGGTCAATGTACCAGTTTTGGTCATTTCTTCAAATATTGAAAAAAGTGATGTTGCCCTTTACGTTCAACGTGATATAGTCTAAAGGGCATTTTTGTGCTGCATATCAATATTTATCATGTAGAAATAATATGAAATAATAAAGACAATAATTAAAAATCAACTTTATTTAACTTTTTTATATTTATTATACATTTAGAAGAAGATGCATAGAATTGCATAATCAGTACAGGTACAAACATAATAGTACATTATGATATAAGTGCGGTAAGATGAAAATTACAGCCGAGGCGATATTGCTAGCCCGGCCTGGCTAGCCCACGTATGTCATACGACGTTTTATAACATATTTGCGAGGAAATAAATAAAACTCGGACTTTCTTAAAGGAATAAATCTTTTACTTGTTCACAAATTAGCGATGCGCGCGCATCAGCGCTTTTTTTTTAAGCAAAGACACAAAAAACAGCCAGTATTACTAATAAAGTAAATTAATATTTTTTTGTTTTTGTTAGTTATATGGTTGTAATTTATTGTCTTAAATATTAAATTAAAGAATTAAATGTTTATTTATTATATTTCAACTCCCACTGTTAACTTTATTCTTGATAAACCGTGCGTTGTACATTACATTACTGCACAAGTACGTAATGAGATACATTACGATATTGAAATGGGTGAAATAAGAGACCCTTTACGAGCAAATGTGTTATAAAAGAAATAAAAAATCACTTTCATGTTTTTTTTACACGTACAAACATTAAAAAATATAAAAAAGTTACATTTTTTTTTTAAAGTGTACAAGTTTATTCTTCATCAGAAGAAGAATCACAGTGCAGCTGGTAAGGCTTTGCATATCTCAGGTCGTAGCTTGTGCGCTAATTCGGTACAGCTATAAGCTGATTGAAGATGGGTGGGTATTATATTACTAAATTTGTAAACAATTTGTAAGTTGGTGAATGTTTCCTATTATAATCACCAAGATATCTGTGTCCGAGCAATTAACCAGAACTTTGGATTCAGGTTGAACTTTAGACATATGAAAGATAAGCCGAGTATCTGCTTCTTCGTGGGTGCAACAGTACTCCGTCTCTTCTATTTTCTGCAATTTGTTTTGTATGCTGTTTGTTATTTCTTCAAGCAAAAACTTGACAACGGATTTGGATAAAACTTTACAGTGTTATATCTCAGACAACAGAATTGCACATATGGTAGGTACTAGGTACCTACATTTTACCACGGAAAAGCCGCGGGGCAGAAAGCTAGTAAAAGCAAAAATAAACTTAACTCATAAAAATCACAGGTGAATAATTATTCATTATTTCTACAAAATTATTAATTATTTCTACATGATAAATATTGTTATACAGCACAAAACTGCCCGTTAGACTATATCACGTTAAACTTAAAAGGCAACATCACTTTTTTCAATATTTGAAGAAATGACCAAAACTGGTACATTTACCCTATTATTTCAACACCGTGAGACGCAAGTCTGTTAGTACGTCGACTTTAATTTAATATCCCGATTTTTATTAAATTAAACCCTGAATCATAGCATATATACAAGAATTTCTCGTTATTCCAAGATTTTGAGATATATTGTTCGAGGTGGCTGACCAGAAAAACTGCCAAGCTGAAGGCAGGCAACCCTATATATTCATGAACGGCACGTTTAGGGCAATCGATCTGCATCGGTTTCATGGTGCCACCTGATGAGGTAATTTACCCCATTTTTGAGGCTCATAAAACATGGCTGACCTTGAAACCTGCCAGGGTTTGGGCTGGCAACCTATGCGGGTTGTTATCTCCAAATGTGTCTCTTTCGATAGGTAAACGTTTCGATCTGCCACCTTATGATGTAATTTTCGATCAAAATAGCGATACGAAAACGAAAAAAAATAAAAGTTCTTCCAGGATATGCGATGGCAACCTACTAAAATCCAGTGTTCCTAAGTAGTATCTATCTATCACTACATAACATTTCTGATCTGCCACCTTGTGAGGTAGGGTTTCGTGCAACGGGAGCTTAGTCTACTAGGTTCGATCTCCTGGTCGGACCAAGAATTATGGAGTTATAGGTACGGTCGACCAAACTATTGGGTTTACATTTATACATGCAAATTACACTGTAAAATGTAAACCAAATAGCTTGGTTTATATTATCTGTGGCTTGGTCGTACCGTTAGAATCTTTTCAGTAGCAGCTCCGAGTCTGGGTTTTTGTGCGCATTTGATGGCAATAGGCTCGTCCCATGTAGACATGTGACTAAAGTTAAACATAACTGTAAAATAAGGGTGTGGAGTCAGTGTCCCGAAATAAATATCTCAAATAGGTCATCAAATAGGTAAACTGCAAGGTTTCCATATATCTGGCTTATATTATGTTATGTGCTGATTTCTCGTTTTTTGATCAGATCCCTCATTCCCGAGTGACGGTGCGGTGGAGCTGGTGTTCCTGCGCGGCGAGGGGGGCGGGGGTGCGGCGCCGGCGCCGACGCCCGCCGCCCCGCTGCGCGCCGCCCCCGACGCACTCGCTCGAGCAGACTCGCTCGAACATCTGCGACCGCTGTCCACACTCACCGATGATGATCCTGGTAAGCTCAGATAATGACATGCTTGACAGTACCCGGTCGTTAATATGGCACCAAGAGTTAGAAACAGACAGTCATAATATGATGAAAGACGGTATAGACTCGACGCTCTACTCTACAGAAAGAAGTGCTATGTAGGGTATAATTTTACACCTGCAATTTTTTTTAAAGGCTGTTCCATACATTATGACCGTATAAGTATTGTACTTTTGAAGAAAACAGCTGTTTTCTAAGGTTCCGTACCTCAAAAGGTAAAAAAGGAACCCATATAAGATCACTTTCTTGTCCGTCTGTCACCACCGATTTTCTCAGGAACGGGTGGACCTAGCAAGTTGAAATTTATACCAGATACTGAAGTATCAGTCATGGTCCTGAGTCAACACGATAAAAAGATATGGGCAAATTTAGATTTAAGCGAAAACTTGTAAGTACCAAAATTTACCTTAATTTTCAACTTTTTTAATTTTTCAGAATATTCCCTTTATTAGTGCTGAAAGAAATTGCATTTAACCAAAATTGACAAATCTAGGTCAACCGGAAGTACCCTATAGGTTTTGTGTCGAAAATCCATATGGTAACTACCGTTGACCTAGAATCACAAAATTTGGCGAGAAGCAATGTTTTACAGCACATGTAAAGGGAAAAATCTGAAAACCGTAAATATGTAGTTTAATAACAAAAAAAGGGATTTTATTATTACCGTGCCGTTTCTAGGGATCGAACAGCAAAGTTAAGTTTGTCCTTTAAAAAGTTTGTACAGAACCCTCGGTGTGCGAGTGCAACTCGCTCTTGGCCGGTTTAAAAAAAAAAATGCTAATGAAAAATTTTTATGTGGGGTGAGGGGTCGCAATGATGTACTGAACACGTTTGTGCGTTGATGTCCTATCCACCGTGTATTAATGGTCATAAATATTGCACTATTGACCGCACCCTGGTGGGAACATTTTGACCTTGAGCTGGCCTAGCGTAGTACGGAGTTTCAATAGCCTCATAGGCCAGCTTTTCCTGGCCGTGATTACATTTAGTTTTTTGGTTTGATATCACATTTATTAAAACCAATGTCAAAAACTACTAAATTGGATGCAGAGATATCCGACCGAAATGTTGCCGCTGCCATACCTCACAAATGTTTTAGCATGGTTTTAGCTAACATAATTTTCTAACGGAGTGCTCGTAAATATTTGAATGTCTTTGAACGGAGTACACAAACAGGAATCCGCATTATTTTTACTTTTTTTATTCGCACCCGTTTATTTCCGGTCCTTTCCGGTCAATTGAATGTTTTCATTATTTTTATAGGGAACGTGCAGGAACTATAGGTGGCAGCACTAAACGACAAAAGAGACACTATGCGGACAGTAAAGGAAACTTATGCTGTCACCTGTCACGCAAATCTCTTCAAAAGTATTATTTTTGATTATGATAAAAGGTATAAAACATGGGTTCCGGTCTATCAATAATGTTTGTCAGCGTAACATGAATGTTGACCAATATGAATTTTGTATGTTTCGTTTATTTTCTCTGATGAAAATTGTGGTGCATGAAGAAACGGTGGCATAGACAACTTTCTTATTTTCAACACATGTTTTAATGGAAGGGAATCCTTTATCAGCGAGAACAGTATCTCCAGGCAGAAAAATCAATCCACAATCATTTGTTATAAGCAATCACTATAACGCCCTCCGTAGCATTTAGATACAAAACTTAGGAAACCACAAGGAGTGCAGCCAACTAAAAACTTTATTGTTTATCCATGTTTATAATCTGAGTACATGTGGACTCTTTGTTTAACTGTTGAGGAATATTCGGTGTGAACTTCAGTGCAACATATGTGTGTTTGCTGAAGTTTAAATGGTACGCCAGTACCATTTAATGTTTGCTTGCACGGTTGATTTTGAAGGCTATTGAACTTTTTCAATGCAGAGTGTAACAAAAACAAATTGTGTTCAAATATTTTTGTTACTGCATTTATCCATTTTTTGCGTTTTTCACATAAACATGGTATGAGAGTACTATTCTTTGGAAAGTAATAGAATTTTATTATTTTACGCTATTTGATTAATTTTCATTTTTGTGGATGTATTGGTACATCCAGAAATGCAACAATGGATTATGATTAGCTAGAATAATCATTTTCAATAATAAAATTAATTCTGTTTACTTGTTTTACATGTCAATGTCAAGTATTAATTTGGTACAAGATTCGGATTGGTGACGCCAGTTGGCACCACCGTCGTTGTGCACGTTCCCTATTGGATTGGAATATTTAACATTCAAATACCTATATATTATAGAGACCTTAATTTAAGAAAGAAACAGGTCTTTGAAAATTACATTGTATAGGTAAATCTTCAGAATTACGTCGAATATCCAAAAGTCGTAAAAATGATAAATGCACGTGAAAGATGCTGGTATATTAGCAAAACTGTAGGTTTTGCTATAGCTAATATACCAGCATCTTATGTTTTAAAAAAAAACCGGCCAAGTGCGAGTCGGACTCGCGCACGAAGGGTTCCGTACCATTATCTATACATAGACAAAACGGCAAAAAAATCACGTTTGTTGTATGGGAGCCCCCCTTAAATATTAATTTTATTCTGTTTTTAGTATTTGTTGTTATAGCGGCAAAAACAGATGTCATTTGTTTCACGAGTCGACGTAAAGGGATTCGACGCAGGGGGAATGATTCAACAGAAATACATCATCTGTGAAAATTTCAACTGCCTAGCTGTCACGGTTCATGAGATACAGCCTGGTGACAGACAGACGGACAGACGGACAGACAGACGGACAGACAGCAAAGTCTTAGTAATAGGGTTCCGTTTTTACACTTTGGGTACGGAACCCAAAAACTTAATATTTCGCCTCGGTCACGTTCCTCGTAGAAAGCTCGTAGACCCCTCGTAGTCCCCGCGTAGACACCTCGTAGACTGCTCATAGACTCCTCATAGACCAATTAACTAACGTAGGCCAATGAGTATCTATAGGTACAAACATGCTTAAATATTCGAATACGTGTTCTGTATAAAAAACCGGCCAAGAGCGAGTCGGACTCGCACATGAAGGGCTCTGTACCATCGTAGGGGCAACAGAAATACACATTCTGTAAAAAAATCAGCAGTCTACCTATTACGGATCATGAGATACAGCCCGCTGACAGACATGGCCGGACGGAGGGACGGACACTAAGGCTTAGTAATAAGGTCCTTCGGGTACGAAACCGTAAAAAGGAGAGCAGATATAACTAACATACACTGAGCAGATATAACTGACAGTTAAACTGCGTAAGCAGTTTTGTGGGGCAATGTAATTAGATTTAAGAAATTTTAAGTGAATAAATAAATCAATCAATCAACATTATTAAAACCCGATAGACCAAGTAATTAGCAAATGATCAAATTCTCCACATTATAAAGACCTAATTGAAGTAGTTTTTGGCAAATTTTTCTTTTTATGGCAAAGTATACAAGATATCAGTAGAATTTATAATTAAAATGTTGGATCATTTTAAAATCAAAGACTACTTTTTAGGGTTCCGTACCCAAAGGGTAAAAACGGAACCCTATTACTAAGACTTCGCTGTCTGCCCGTCTGTCCGTCTGTCCGTCTGTCCGTCTGTCCGTCTGTCTGTCACCAGGCTGTGTATCTCATGAACCGTGACAGCAAGACAGTTGAAATTTTCACAGATGATGTATTTCTGTTGCCGCTATAACAACAAATACTAAAACCTGAATAAAATTAATATTTAAGGGGGGCTCCCATACAACAAACGTGATTTTTTATAATAATTGGTACGGAACCCTTCGTGCGCGAGTCCGACTCGCACTTGGCCGGTTTTTTAAGTTTGTTTATTCACTAGCTGACGACCCGCGGTTTCACCCGTGTAGTTCCCGTTCCCGTGGGAGTACGGGAATAAAATATAGCCTATAGCACTCACTAATAATGTAACTTTCTACCAGTGAAACAATTTTTTTTTTAAATTTACTTCCGGAGATTACCCCCTACATACAAACTTACAAACAAATGTTACCTCTTTATAATATTTGTATAGATGTATAGATTAACCCGAAAGTTTATGTTCTCAAAAATAACAAAAGAAGGTATAGAAATCATATCTTTACCCAGTTAATAACTGTAGTAACTATTAACTGGCTACGTATAAATTAAAACGCGAGCTAAGGGGCGTGGTTTCGAAGCAATTTCGCGGATGGGAAGCATACATTAATAAGTCTAGTGCTAATCCAGTAAAATGCGCTCAACCTTGACTGACTGACTCGACCGGTATGTCGGTCATGAGTTAACGATTAGGTGGCTAAGTTTAGTGGTTACAGTAGAGTTATTTGTTTAACTTCAAATAGAGCAAACCTGAGTTTTAGAAAAAAACTTTTTGCGTCGTGAGTCGTGTCTATATAAAGGGTGTAAACACCTCTTAACGAAGCCGAAAGGCACTTGTTCTCCTCGTTATTGCGATCATTTTTTTGTTCTATACCATCTCTGGGTATCTTCTAGTTACGGAGATATTGGGGGTCAAAGTTCCATCTTTTTTATAACTCTTTTTTTTAATACACGTTATTACTGTAAGATTTTTATTTAAACACTTCCACGACCCCCGTACTGTTCAATCCATCCATCAGCACAATGTTTTGACTGTCACTGATGGGATATCTTCCGTGATTATTTAATACTAGTGGGCGTCCCGCGGTTTCACCCGCGTAGTTTCCGTTCCCGTGGGAGTATGGGGATAAAATATAGCCTATGTTACTCAGGGTAAATGTAGCTTTCTAATGGAGAAAGAATTTTTGAAATCGATTCATTACTTCCGGAGATTACCCCCTACATACAAACTTACAAACAAATGTTACCTCTTTATAATATTAGTATAGAAGTATAGACTAGCTTCAGCCAGCGGCTTAGCCCGCGTGAACATTGATAATTGTCCCATGGGGTCTTACTACCGACATAAAAAGTATCCTGTGTATTAATCCAGGTTATAAACTATCTGTGAGCAAAATTTCATCCAAATCCGGTATGTAGTTTTTGCGTAAAAGAGTAATAAACATCCATACATCGATACTCACAAACTTTCGCATTATAATTTGTATTAGTAGGATTTATAATATTATAGTCTCCGCCAGATAAGTAAGAATTAAAGGTCATTAACCCGCATACATTTATTCAAATACATAATTCCGAAAACAGAAATAATGACATAAACTTGTCCCGAAACGACTTCTATCGTGATACTTGACTTTTTCTAGTAATAAAAAACCGGCCAAGAGCGTGTCGGGCCACGCTCAGTGTAGGGTTCCGTAGTTTCCCGTCCGTCACAATAAGTGTTCCCACTTATGAGTTTAAAGGTGGGTATCCATTATGTAAAAATGCTTGCATATACGAATATACTACAAACTTAGTCCAGAAATTATTTTGTACAACTTTTTGTCTTTTTTGTACAAAAACTGTTGTTTCCATCAAGTTCAAAATGATTTTCCTAGAAAGTCCTTATAAAGTTCTACTTTTCAGATTTTTTTCATATTTTCTAAACTTATGGTTCAAAAGTTAGAGGGGGGGGGACACATTGTTTTTTACTTTTGGAGCGATTATTTCCGAAATGATTGACATTATCAAAAAATGATTTTAGAAAACCCCTGTTCATTTTTAAATACCTTTCCAACAATATATCACACGTTAGGGTGTAAATTAAAAAAAAAATCACTTCCCACTTTACATATAAGGGGGCTACCCTAATAAACATTTTTTTCCAATTTTTATTGTACCACTTTGTCGGCGTGATTGATATACATATTGGTACCAAATTTCAGCTTTCTAGTGCTAACGGTCACAGAGATTAAGCGAGGACGGACAGACGGACGGACGGACAGACATGGCGAAACTATAAGGGTTCCTAGTTGACTACGGAACCCTAAAAACGATTCATAATGTATTGTCGGGGTAAATACGCAGAGAAATTAAGGAAAGAGCAATGACCTTTAATTCATACTTATCTGGCGGAGACTATAGTAGCAATTTCAGCTTCCGATATTTTGACGGTGTAGTGTGATATCGGAAACTCAAAATAATTAATGATCACGGAAGATATCCCGTAAGCGTAAGTTTATAAGCTGTGAAAGCTTAAAAAAGTGTTGACAATAATGTTTTTTTTTAGTGTCGACTGAAGTGTGAGTTAATAGACTCACACGCACCCTATTCCATGGGACACAAATATACCTACCTAAATGGCGATTTGTGGGCGTACTAAATAGATTTATCTCTACCAAACCTTTTGAAATTACAAGTGTTATGTTATGTTAAGTTACGCGGTCTCCACTCCAGGACTTATTGACTCCAGCCCGCGTAGCATGACCGAAGTTTCTTCAGACCACCGCAGAAACGGGTTTCTTCTAAGAAAGAATCGACAAAAGACAGAGTAACTTATAGTTATCATGTTACACTTACTTAAAACAAGGAAATCTTCAAGATTCGCCTAACCGCGTTTTATTAGTTCAACATCCGCAAGTTCTAATCTATTCTTGTAAGCATTAAAAGCTTGTCTAAAGATTTGTACGAGGGGTTCCCACATGTGGCCAGTGCCAGTGGCATGGCAAGTGAAGCAGAACATCCGTCTGCCATTACTGGCAACAATGTCACTGACTTACTTCAACTAACTTGCGTAATAGCCCTTATGACAGGAACTGGCTGAAATGGGGCCCGTTGCGTACATCCTGTGTACATTTATTGATATCCATTCAGTAAGATTTCGTCAAGGTATATAAAAGTCGCGGTTGATCAAAAACTAATAAAGTTTTGTTATTTTAGAATTTGTACTAAAAGTCACAAATAAATTATTGATAAATATCACAAAATGCTAAAAGTTGTAGTAAATCTCAAGTTACCAATTAGTAAACTAGGTTACTTTGTAGTGATACTGGAAGTTCCGTAACTGAAATGTGTCATGTGTGTTGACAAAGCGACCTAACTACACCGGTTAGCGAGAGGTCGCGTGCGGTGCAGGTGTCGGCCAGTCGGCTATTTTAGTGATGTGTGTCCGCCGGCGCCCGCCCGCCCAGTCCATCCGCGCCCGCCTAGCGAGCCGCCACGCACGCGCACGTCCCTAGCCCTCGCTACCGGTACAAACTTTTAACATCAATCAAAAAATTCGTAAACTCAACCCAAAAATAAAAAAGTTACCCTAAATTCGTTACAAGTTCTGAAACAGTTAATGTTGTCAAGAAAACTTTGAAGAAAAGCATCTTAGAACATTTTCTTTCGGATATTTTGAGGCTCGCTAACAAAATCACAATCGAGGTGAGTGTGACATTAATTTCGCCGCTAGTGAAGCCGTTTTATGACTTCAAAATTAGTGAACGTAGTTCCATTGAATTAGTGTTCCGATTCATATATGGAGGCAATGATTGATTGTGCGTGTCAAAACCTTTACGAAGAGTGTGTTGGAATAAATTGAAAGTGTCTACAGAGTCGGCTTTTCATATTAACAATAGCAGGTCTCGAGCAAAGATAACAATAGGCGGTGTTAGTGCTAACGACAAATGAGATTGGAGTCGCTTCGTCCGGCGCCTGACCGCTAATTGACCGGCGAGGAGAATCGCTGATGTATGTCCACTGAC
The DNA here is from genome assembly GCA_905147715.2 of Xestia xanthographa. Taxonomy (NCBI): domain Eukaryota; kingdom Metazoa; phylum Arthropoda; class Insecta; order Lepidoptera; family Noctuidae; genus Xestia; species Xestia xanthographa. The sequence continues at coordinate 14,360,388 of LR990655.1, read as the reverse complement.
TCTGGAACGACGGCGTGCCCTAGGGCCACCATTCGACACACATCCATTTAATTCGATACGAGAATCGAGTTCGCCCATACGGGTACAGGCAATAAATTATCATGATCGCTGTCTGTGTCAGTAACCTACAGCGTGTTTGTCATATCTTGATTTTGTTTCAGAAAATCTCAAGAACCGTTGACGTCTCTAATCAATTGGAGATACAAAAAAATAATCTCCTTACGAGGCATAGTACCTACTATGTTTATAAATTGAACAAAAAAAGTTGCGCTAATAAGATTACGAGTGTCCGGTACAACACGTACTGAGGTCAAAGATTCGTACCTACTTGTACTTATGTCAGCCATGTCAGCCCATACCTAATGAATTTTATATTCACACGCAAGGCTACGTTTACCGTGACGTCATCTCCGACCGTGCAAAAAATATAGGTTGCGAACTTGTGGTCCTGTCGAACGCATGTCGAATTAATCAATCTACAATGTCGGTACATGCTGTAACTCTGTGCGAACTATAGAGTGATTTGTTTAAGACACTTGTGTATTTTTAACAACAGATTTGTTTGAGTTTTGCATGGTTCATTTAAAGAACTGATTCATTGAGCATTTGTTTGTTTAAATTGCCATTAGCCGATCCACTCTGCGGCCGTCTGATCATTGTGTACACTAAAGATTGTACGTACTTAAGTACATAGTAGCGTATCGATCGGATGGGAGTTTATCCGCGCTTGCTTACCCTGACATTACGCACACATGTCCTGCCCCGATAGCTATCAGTATTATTTTATCGCCTGAGCTTTCAGTTTTGATGAACAGTCAATACTACCCGCGTACATACGACAGACGTGTGCCTGTGTTCAGTGCTTTCACGAAGCTAATTACAGCACTTTCTTTTTAATTAAAAACAGACAATTAATGTAAAGTGTTATTGTGCTGAACTTCTGTGCTCTTAAAATCTTGTTATTGACATCAACGATAGCTCCTTATCAGCCAATCAGCTCCAGTACTGAAAAAATTCGCAAAACTTTACGTTCTAAGATCAAAATAAGAGCATTAATATGCAAATGTTGTTCAAAATAAACGACATTCCTCACTAAGAAAAAAGATAAAAGAGCAAAACTGGTTAGAATTCGGAGCTAACGTCGGATAAAGAACGTAGATAGCCCAACGGTCAGTGCCGAGCCGTATTATTATGCGGTAGAGCTTAGAGTTTCGCAGAACCCCAAGGTGGTGCCTGTGATGACATCACTGCGTCTGCGCGCTCACCAACACACGCTCACCTTCATATGTACCAGCGGTTATCGCAACATTGTTAAAACACCACTGTGCAAACAGTATATCCCTCCCTGCCAGCACTTTTGTGATATACGAGCGGTGGGTGTGACTCGCACATGTCCAAAGCTCCACGGCTCCACGGATCCACCGCATCGCGGTCACGCTCATTTTCAATTGTTAACGAACTAAAATCTTGTTGGACACGAGTTAGTTTGATGTTCCAATGACTTTTATATATGTAGCTGTCGTAAACATTGTATCATATAGCTTTGGGGAATCAAAACTCGACTATTGAGACTTCCGCAAGATTCGTTGTCATTCTCATGATTTGACGAAAATAATCTATTCCAATTTATGGATTTAACAGTAGATACAAATTATTTGCATCATAGTTTAGGTTTTTCTGTGAATAGATACCAGAGTGAGATAAAAATCACAACTCTGCATAATCTTATCAATCTTTTAGGGATTGCGATCAGAGCCATGTGTGTCAGTAATTAATGAATACAGATTTCTTTATCTCCACGTGCGTGAGCCGTGAGATATATCGTGGGACGCGGCCGGCGCAGGCGACGCTAGGGCGCACATCCTCTTCCTGCGCTGCACATTTCGTAACACTAGCCCTCGCTCCCGACGCGTTATTTTCGTTGACAACACAGAAATAACCGCATCTTCCTTAACAGCGGCCGACGGCGACGGTCACCAGACGCTGACGTTGATATCTTTACACTAATTGCGTTATTGACAACTACACATTTAGTTCAGTTTCGAAATCGAACATAGACGCGGCGCCGGCGCTCCGGACATTTCGCAGTTTACAGTTCAGTAGGAAAAAATACAGAAGTGGCACCAAACGTTAGCTACGCGAACAAGACGCGCTCGTTATGTAAATTAGGCGAGTGATAGTGTCATTCCTCCTTATTTGCATTCAGTATTACACGCTTTGACACTTCAACGTCTCTAGCCATCTCGTAAATGGTTGTTGGTCAAAATATTGTGTGGGTGGACTCGATCTTGTATTTATAATCAAGTTCGGCGCGGCGGCATAGCAGACAATATAGGCACAACTGGTCAGTTTTTTCCTACTATCCATTTTATATTATGTATCTCCAATGTTTCATTTACCTATATGGTATCAATCGTCTTAAGTCCATCGACGTAAATTGAGCAGGTGTTGGTACATAAATGCTGGAGGTCGTTTCCTCGTTTGGCAATATCACCTTGAACCATCATGTAAGACCATCTAAGAATATTTTAAGTCATTTTGATATGATTGGGTTATCACGGAGGGTCATTACATTACTGAGTTTTATTTTGCTGTCTTTACAGTTCATCTGTTCTTCGTAATATCTAGGCTACATTTTATCTTAATTTAGATATCATTTGCGAATATCATTAGTGACAAAGACATCTTCAACGTTTATTTTTAGCTTACATAGATGACCCGCAACGTCATTACCTTATTACTTCTATGTAGGTGTACAGCAGGCTGAGACTACAAGAGTTTTTATATGATTTCCGTATAAGAGTATGTACACTTATCTATAAGTAGGACGTGGTACCGGCACTTCATCAAACAACACTTAACGGTGTCATCCTGCTGCTGGACTAACGGGAAGCGAACTTAGTCCTTTTTAGGATGTGCTGGCTCTGTCGGGGCGACAGTAACTGCACCCGCTACTGTACCAGGTGGCACTCGACTAATTAAACAGTCGCGGCGGGACCGGGACTTGCTCTACAGCGAGATTATTACGTGTGACTATGATAATAATACAGAACTCGTCGTGTAACTTACCTACATGTTAATTTTGTAAATTAATTCTGTCCTCGTGCAAAGTGCAGTAGAAAATTATACACGTGCCAACCAGATAGATACACATCGTTGCGAACAGGCCCCGCCGGTTTATTGGAGCGAATCGAACCCAATTTAAAAGCTATTCGTAATTAAACCGTCGCTAAACACATCGCCCCGAGGCAGACCTAATCACATTGAAGTTATGTGAGAAGATTTCGTAGTGTGTTACACGCTATAGGTATTAGTATTCGTTCTGAATAGATGAATTCCAAACAGGTGAGAACAACGGCAGCGCAGAAGGATCGGGTTCGGGAGGCGAAGCAGGCGACGGGGCCGAGGCGGCGCATACGTTCGGACCCCTCGACGGGTCCATCTACGCCACGGTAGTGCGCGCGGGCGGCGGGCCCTCCTCGCCGCTCAGCGCGTCCATGGACTCGGGCATCTCGTCGGCGGGGCGGCGCGCCGCGCCCAGCCCGCCCGACGAGCTCGACGCGCTGCTGGGCGACATGCTGCGCACCGTGAGCGCGCTTCCCGACCCGCCGCCGCAGTCGCACGCCGACCGACCGCCCGACATACCGTACCACGCGCGCGCAGACTCCGCGCCCTTCACCTACGGAGCGCCCGGCCTGCGCCCCGGTATGCTGCGCGCGCCCAACCGCCTGGCCAGCCCCGAGCTGGTGCGGCGCGCCCTCGGCGGCGACCGCAACTACCGCCCCATCGAGGACGATGACGACGAGCGCACCGTCACCCCCGAGCTTCCCTCGCCGCGCACGCCGCTGTCCCCGCGCACGCTCAGGAAGCTGACGCACGAAAATGTGACCACCACCACCACCACCGCTGCAGCTCCACCAACGATTTCTCCCATAAGGAATGGCAGGTTAGTCCCTTTATTCCAAAAATATGATATCCAAATAAATATTTAAATGTATGTAAACAAATGTCATGACGGGTTAATTAAACGTATAAATATTTGTATAACTTCTACATAAATAAAGACAACCTTCCAAACCAGTTCTCCCTTTGCTTTAACTGTGGGTCTTAAGGAAATCCTCTACTTTGAAGCATAAAATAAAATATGTATTCTAAAATAAAATGTTGATTTAATAAAATCTGAAAAAAAAAATGGAGTGTTAAACTAAACATCCGTATTTTGTATGTATTGTTTGTATTTCTAACTGGGGTCAAAGGCAAAACATTAAATTTTATATTAGTGTAATTAAAAGAAGGGGATCTGGTGGCAGATGTAAACATGTGTTCCTGTGCTGTAGGCGGTAAGGTCGTCTCCGCCTACACCGCACTGTGGACACTGTTTACATTCACAACCACATCGATCTCATTATTTATAGCAAAACCTAGTTTTAATATTCCAAATCCCATATGCAGTAAACATGTAACTAGGGCCTAGAGCCGAGTGTCGGACATCAGTAACATCTGTGGGAACACGATGTATCTGTCAACTTAATCAGTAACAAATTGTTTGTAACCGAACTGTAACAGAGTGCGTCGCCTCTTAATTTATTTAGCCGCGTTCCGCTCGACCCACTTCACTGTCAATGAAGAAGAGCTTTAAAATATAGCATAACCAATCACGGCCATTACAACACACAGGCCTAAGCTAATAATATATTTATGGTGCTCTGATTAATTGAGTAAACGGGGGTATCTGCATCAAAGATTCAAAGACATATCCACTCTACCGATATAAATTGAAATGAAAGAGCTTCGTGGATCAGGCATTTTTTTCATATTTGTTATAGAAAGAGAATCTTTGTGTAAAGTTTATTCTACAGTTTAAATAAATAAAAAATACTTGAACGGATATTTCGCATTTTGAATTAGAAGATGGGTGCAGTTTGGAGAAAATGCCGACGGACGCCTTAAATAGATTACTCGTGAATTGAACAAAAGGACAACATCCAGAGAAGTAGAAGTAATGGGGGAAGGCCTGTGACCAGGAGTGCCCATAAAAAAAATAGATATCGATGAAAGTCACAAACTTGAGTTATGAATTTTGTACCGTATTTGTTAGCCAATCAAGGCAAGATAGGGAAAATATACTGTAATGGAGGTACTCATTTCGCTAATGTTCAATACGCGCCAGTCGTAAAACTGGACTTGGGGAAAGCTCTTGTACTATTAAACACTTGCGCTAAAAAGAGACCTACATAGTGCGGTGTAATTAACATTGAACCCTATTTACTTTTCAAGTTCATGTGTTTCATGGCAATATACGAAAGCACTAACACTTGCAGTCAAGGTTGAAACAAAGACATACCTAGGCACCTATTATTTGTTACTCGAGTCTACACGTTTCCTGTATTGGAAAATTTCTTCACAGTTATGCATCGTGCAACTGTTTTATAAATATTACACATATTTCAACTAACTCCTATGGAAAACATTGACATTGACGATGTTATGTAAGACTGCAAGTGCATACAACCGTGTTAGGCTCTTCTTTGTCTCAGCTCAACCAAGAGATCTAGATTTAGATAAATTTAGCAAAAACCTCTTCGATCGATCCCCTCTCCTCCTCGATCCTCTCCTCTTCTTCGATTCGTTCTTCGATCTTGACGTCAGGAAACTATTAAATTGATATGTCAAGTAAACATAAAAACATTTTAAAATCACTTTAGTTCAAACAAAAGAAGTTGAACATTAATTTATAGATTGAAGCGTAGGAGCCGGCTCTGTGGGCGGGATGTAAATATACAATGATTACAACAAAAACTTGCACAAACTGCTCCAATGTTTTTTCTGTGCAGTGTTACCATTTTTTATTCAATACGATCGACATTCTTTGGTGTATCTCTAAAATAAGATAATCGTAATTATTAGCGTATACTAGCACACCATCCAAACCACTTAAGCAACTCCTCAACTAAGGGCTCAAACTAACCGGGGTTGCGGGACTGTTCGAAAGAGATACCGTGGCCCCGGAACACAAAGGGCGATGAAAGAACATGGATGGGTTTTAGTCAGTAAAAGTCTGACACTGATCCCTCCTGCTCTGCCCAGAGCGGGAGGAGTCATTTAATGATTTCGCATCCGAAAAAAAAAAAAATATGGGCTCAAACTAAAGCGAATGCGCTGATCGAGCTCAGTTTAAATGGTGAAATCGTCCCTAAATAGGCGTAATAAAGTAATTCGTACAAAGGTGTTTAAATCCTCACAAAATAGTGTACTATATTCCAGCCATGACATGCGTTAACAATAAATAATGATGCGGCGTGACAACAGAAACAAGGAGTAAATAACGGTTATTATTACAAACAGTGCGTGTGTGGCTCATTATGGCCTAATGCCCTTCTTTGTTTCATCCAATATTTGCGCCTAGTTATATCTGGCATCTCTGTCTGAACAATATGCGTTCTCCGCCTGAAGTTATGCAATTTTCTTCGATTCACACAAACATTCTTAAAAAACTGATTATTATTTTCGTTTTCTTTTTCACACCGCAGAAACTTATCAAATTCGTCAACATTGCGAGTTTTAAGGGCAACCGCTTTTATTTCTGAAAGTATTTCCCTGAGTAAATGATACCTGTCCCTGGCAAACAATGGCACACGTCGGTGCTAAGGCTGACATCAAAATGATCGACATTTTGATAAGTGACACGATACCGATGTCTGTGTTGTCAATCATATCGTCGTAATGCATTGTAATCAAAGCACTTAATGTGAATGCTTTTGTTATGCTGAGCCGATGAATCTGTGTTCACTATGGTGAGATAATGTCCGTGTTCGGTTACATTTTATGCCGTTTTGCATACTGGTGGAGGCTCCTATCGCTACTGTAGTAGTCTAGAGATACATAGCTGGCCTAGATAATTATATTACAAAGATACGTAGGTATTTAGGACATTCTCTCTACTCTTTACTTATTGCTCAGTTAATGACGTTACACCTACATACAAGTATCTTGGTTAAATCTGGAACTTGCCAACCTAATAAACGATTCAGAATGTAAATGGTAAAATTGAAAATAGAACTAAGCTGAATCTGGAAATGGAGATCGAACTAATTCATCTGCAAAGAAAAGCTCGTATTCGTGAAGATGAGCGTAATCAATTAATTATACTTAGACCTCGACGGCAAACGAAGTAAACAATATTAACTAATTTATTTTTTAATTAAATTCGAATAGCATTTAGCTTTGGACCAAGATCCATTTGCAGTACATTAAGAAACGGAAGCGTTCGTCACATTAATTGAGTCGGCGATAGGCGTGGGCTGAAATCGAGCCGAGTATGTATCTACTCGTTCCGCATCATTGCCTGCGCCTGAGCACGGGCAAACGAGCCCAACTTCAGCTCGCCCAGTCGCCCGGCTGCCCACTGCGAATTATTTATGCGGCGCCCGCTCAATGAATGGCTTCTTAAGGGGATTACCTCGCTCAAATCCTGAAAATACCGTGGGTTTAAAGAAGTTTGTAGATGAATCCTTTTGTGCCTTTTCAATATAAAAAATATATTTTAAACTAAAGGTCATCACAAAAACATTGTATTGTTTAAAATTTTAATAAACTTACTCAAATTTTATCAAAAAATCGTAACAAATAGGTCATTTTTCAACCTAAATTGCAAATTTTCTCTGATAACGGCTCAATAACTCGGCATGAATTTTATACCAAAAAATACGTAATGACGTATTTAACAATGTGTATTGATTTTTTTCTCTTATTTCTTTTAATAAGTATTTTAAAATATTTCATAAAAATCCGAAATTTCGCGAAAAGCACTACGTCACTCCCGCATTCGTCCCTCTCTCTCTCGTCGTTTCGTCGTAAGTTAGTACGGGGCAGCATGCTCAAGGTCATTCAGCAATGTAATGCCCTTAAGTTCCCAGTCAAATTACTGACACGGCATAACCATTCTTGGAACCGACTACAGCTAACAAATCAATAATTTATAGCTTACAAACGGCATTCAAAAAGTCCTCTCTAATCCAACCATACTTGGTGCAAGATTAACCATATTATTTTTAATAACATCTCGTCAACTTGTAATTGCTCACGTCAGCTTTATGTAATGATCAACAAATGTAATCGAGTAGTTAAACACGTCACCGTAGATAGACGCACGTCGGAAGGCGATGTCGACTGTCGAGTCGCAATTCTCGATTTGATTTGGAGCGATGGTGTGTGATTGCGTCGCGCCATGACCCAAACAAGTTACTATTTCGAGATAAACGTGGCCATAAACGGGCGGGTGTCGACCGGGGCACGACACTGCGACGCCTCACCGCCACACCGCCTCACTGCACGATACACTATTTACTTTCTATTAAAGACCGCTTTGTTAAGCCCTTTTACTTCCCTGTTCATTAGAACAGTTAACTTTCTGTTAAAACATGTGGTTTTACTGTTAATCTGCTTCGTCTTTATACTGATCTCAATCCATCACCAGTGTTTTTAATGTACAGATGAAAAAAAAAACATACTGATTGAAAACATTCCATTCTGAACGGAAGACGATTAGTATTCAAATAAAATTAATTTAGTATTATTATGTGTTATTCATACCTACTCAATAGACACCCACTATTTAAAGATTCTTAGCACGCGGATACAAGGTTTCCCATTGCCATAATAAGATCACTTGGACCTTCAAGTCCTACACGCAAGTAACTATAAAAAAAAACGTACAAAGATAACCGGACTACGGCCATGAAAAATATTTTGTTGTTTAAACAGTTCAAAACTTCAATAAAGTTTTTAAGTCACATCCGTTATTTAAGTTACACCTTCCTTCCTATATTTAGTGACCTAGGTTGGCTATACGATTGTAACAAACGCTTCTTGTCAATCAATCGTAATCAACGAAAATAACCTTGTCAGCAGATGGTTGAACGGCGAAGTTGAATGGGCGGAGCGGCCCGCAAGTGCAAGCGCTACCACACGGAAAACACCACCCGAGAATGGAACATGGCGATCAGCGAGCACCCTCGGCTGGCACGAGAGTTCTCGGGCTCGAGAGCCTCGGCGTTCCGAGAGCAGCGTGGAAGGAACCTCCGGGCTCACGTGGCTACAGAGACAGCAGCAGAAACTGCGCGAGAGGAAAGAGGCCAGGGAAAGAGTCGCTCGACTACCGCTCGAGTGGGATACTGCTTCCTCCCGACAAGTGCGCCGCTCCGCCAGTCATCGGTGAGCAGTTCCCTTTTTTTTCACCCTTGTGTTAGAAATAACTCGATATGTTCTGCGTTGCTAATGTAAAGTCACATCCCAGCTTTCCAGACGTGCTGTTTTAGACACACAACATTTGGCAATTTCCAAATCATCATCTGCCTAGCCTTTTCCCAACTACGTTGGGGTCGGCTTCCAGTCTAACCGGATACAGCTGAATACCAGTATTTTACATGGAGCGACTGCCTATCTGACCTCCACAACCCAGTTAGTACTGGGCAACGATACCCCTTGGTAAGAGTGATTGTGTCATGCAATTACCAAATACCTACTCTTTTTGTTGCTTAATAATTAGGCAACGATAGTTGCCGATCTGTTCTCTTTCAAGGAACACGCCACGACAAGGCGCATCTCATAAATTATCATACTTAATTGTACGTCTAACGCTGGCCACGATTTCAGAGTGGATGGCTACACGAGTGACACGACGGCGTTCGCTGATGACGATGAAGACTTCAGCGTGCCCCTCCACGTGAACACGCGCACTCCTCTCAGGACAGAACACACCAGTCCGCAGGCTCCAGACAGGTATAATAGAAGGCTTTACTATATTTCAAGCTTATTTTGACTAAATAATATTAGAAATTCAAAGAGTATCTAATAACCATTTGCTGTTATTTGAAAACCATATTAGGTAGGTACATTACAAAAAAATTACCTACCCATTCAGCAGTTTCCAAGGTCAACATTATTTGCCCAAGCTCTGCATGTATCGATTGACTTTTTTTGTTGTTGTGTTGCTTCGCCGATATTTGACGTTTGCAGCTTTGCAATAAATTTTCTTTTTGAAGAATGGTTATCGTTATGTTTACAGAACCTCATCTAGAAAGTTCATGTACGAAAAGATGACGATGCGTGAGTGGAGTACGACCAGTACACCGAACAGTACTCCCGCGCCTGGATTACTGTCGCTAGCGGAGCCCCCCAACACTGATACCGTCGTAAGATTTTATTTTCTATGAGCAATCAGCTCTTAGCCTTCGTCTCCATTCATCGTAGCATGTTGTAGTATCAAAATTTCAAATACACGTGACAATCACCAACCTACTTACATTGGGCCCACTTCCTTCTCACAGTGATGAGGGTTAGTCTCAGCACTAGCTGTGGAAAAATAATGGATTTGTATGTAAGTTTTGTTAGTTTCTCTTGCAGTGATTGGAGAAAAAGCTATCTTATGCATTTGGGATAAAGGAGAAGTTCTAATGAAGCTTGTTATTCCAGGATCGTGCAGAGAGCTGGTCCCGCGCAGAGTCCCGCACGGAGTCCCGCGCGGGCACGCCGGCGTTCCCGACGCACCCGCGCACGCCCTACCCGCCCACGCCCACCCCCTCGCTCTCCGCGCGCCCCCCGCGCTCGCCCTCCGTCACCAGGTACAATATGTTTGACCTGGAGGATACGAGGTAACACAACAACTAATATATTGATGGCCGAGAGAGATGCAGGGTGCATTAGAGATTTGGAGGTTTTTTTGGTTTACAACTAAATGTTTAGGTCATGACTGCAATAACATAACTAAATCAAAATATATTGATCCACATAACAGTTTTCTAAACCTTATTTTCTCATTCAAACAAATTAGATCACCGTTACTAACCTCGCCCCGACTATGAATCGATCGGAAGCTAATGACCCTGACCTGAAATCGCTAGAGTACATCCCATTCATTTATTTTTTCAATCTATTTTTTTCCTTGAAACTAACGTTATATTTTTCCAACTTTAGAAAAGAACGTGAAGTGAGTCCTGAATCAGAATACCGGACGTATAATGGTAGTAGTGGGTCCCGTCGGTCCAGCGTCAGTGGTACTGCTGAGCCTCAACACGTGGCTCCGGACCGCGTGCGGTTCGCGAAGGATACCAGCCACTACTGGTACAAGCCCAACATCTCCAGGGACGATGGTGAGTAGTAACAGATGAACCAATGAAATACACGCGTAACATAGCTAATGAGTTTTTGTTAACAATCCCTGTAGGTAATGCCTGGTAGTAGTCAGATGCAGATGGAATTAGACGGCCGGTTTAGGCTGAAGTTAAACCGGAACGTTGGCCGATTAGGCGCTGTGCAGACGATGGACTATTTATTAGTCTGTCAGACAATTTGCAGTAGCCAATTGATGAAAAAATAACACGGCAATTATTGGACAGGATTAATTTTGGCGGTCATTTCTGTCCGGCGGGCAAATAGTCCATCGGCTTACAAACATTGGATGTCAAAGATGTACGCTTATATTAGCCTTCACAATGTCTTGATTGGTATATGCAACCCAGATCTGGTGGTCCCCAATTCATGGAAAATATAGGATATTCATTCCTCTTTGCGCACAAGTATGACCTTTATTTATCACCAACAGCTGTCTCAGCGCTGCTACAACTAGACGAGGGTGCGTTCATCGTGCGCGACTCCAACTCGTTCCCGGGCGCGTTTGGACTGGCCGTGCGCGCTGGTGGCGTGGGAGGAGTGCGCCACTTCCTTATCGAGCCCACAGCTCGCGGGGTGCGCCTGCGCGGCTGCCCCGACGAGCCCGTCTTCAGCTCGCTGTCCGCGCTGGTGTATCAACACACGGTGACACCGCTAGCGCTGCCTGTGCCACTCAGATTACCTGATAGGCGAGTTTTTTCTCCTTATCTGTCGCTCCTTTATTGCTTCGTTAGCAATCTAAAGTTATGCGTCGAAGTGTGAACCGCTCTGGAGGTACCTATGTGCTTTCCCTGTCAGCAATTTAAGTAATGCAGAAGCATTAGTGCACTAATGCTTCTGCATTACTTGCACACACAGGTCAGTGATTGCGATCCTATCTGGACCTAAGAGGTGCACCTCTTAGGTCCAGATAGGATCGCAATCACTGACCTTGCTTATACGAAACACCTTCTAACAATAGTAATGGCTTGATAAGTTTGGAATGAAAACGCCAAAAGGCTTCTAACGCTACAATTGTTATTTTTATATAATAGACAAGAGGGTATAGGGTGCACTCGCAAGGAGAATACATTATTCGCCAACACCATTGAAGACTATTACAACAATTGGTAGTAATTATATTTCTAGGCGAGTGTTTCCTCATTGCTACCAAGGCGCTAAATTTTCACAGTCCATTATTGTTTCTATGACAAAGGGTTCCATTCTCGAACTTAAAGATGTAATTGCACATGGTCCCCACAGAGATCCATGGACGGGTGGCGGTGCAAACGCAGCAGCGCGAGCACTCCTCGCGACGGGAGCGGCGTGTCACGTGCTACTGCTGGGATCTGAGAACACGGAGGCGCTGACCGGGCCCGCGGCCGTCAAGAGGGCGGTCACCAACATACTTACCAAGAAGGTTAGTGTAATAATGAACGCATGAAACAGAACTAGAACAATTGCGACATCCGATTCTGGTTCTTTAATAGATCGATGACTGGAGAAAAAGTTTTAAGAAGATTTTTGATGACCAGCGACTGAACTAACTGGAGGGGCGTGACCGTTGTTCATCTGAGGCGTTTTTTTCCACCTATTTATAAATTGTGGGGAGTGTGGCAGGTGCTTTCGGTAACTCTTGATAATCACACAGCAAAATTAAGAGTCGGCGGTCTACAGCTGTACTTTACCAATTCCTAGGAATGTCCAGATCTACATTAATAGTACATTACTGCAGCGACCAGCAACAGGGGCATTGATGGACGAACGTGGAAATGTGGGCCGAGGCGAAGCCGAGCCACACATACATAAGTCCATCAATGCCTAGTTGTGGCCAAGGCTTGTATAGTACTATTCTCAAATACTGCGAGGAAATTAAAACTCTCGCGTTGAAGAGTTCGTTTGTTTTTTTTTTTTTCAATAAAGCGCTTACCATTTGCAAGCCAATACGAAATTTAAATAAAACCTTTGATAAGTTACGTCCTTGGTTGCCATGTTTCAGAGTAAAAGATCTTTCCATTTTCAAACAACACGACAGACATGAGATTACTATGTAATTTATTTGGCCACTAAACACGACAGATATGGATTTTCATATAACTTTTGCCGGCCGCTGGTCGCATGTATCTGGCCACTGGCCAGTACACCAATTTTGATTTATTTCGAAGAAGGTTTTCAAAATAATGCTCAAATTTCGAAGCATGTTTCAGAAAACTATATTACCTACATCGACAAAAAAGTCTTGATGTTCTCTGTTACCCAGGGCGCGGCACACGTCGTCCACTTCAAGGTGTTCGGCGGCGGCATCACGCTGACGGACGCGGCGCGCAAGCTGTTCTTCCGGCGCCACTACCCCGCCGCCGGCGTGTCGTACGCGGGACTGGACCCGGACGAGAGGAGATACACGCATACTACGGACAACAACACGCAGCTGGAAAAGTTAGTATATCAAACTATGACATAAAATCACCTGCACCCACTACGAAGGGGCGGCAATATCAGGTACATTTTGACAGCCATGTTTAACTTCCATGTAAGAGGGCTTATTGACACCCACACACGATTCCAGAGTTCGGGCATAGACTACTGAGAAATTCCTAATGTAAAAAACTAAGAGCACTTTGTACCCACCTGTAAATAAAAACTAGGACTCACTGGCACTTACATATTGAAAGAAAATGCAGAATTTGGACCCGCCTAAGAGATGGAATTATGGCTAGGTGAAAGCTGCAGGAGTTCGCTGGATACCAGAAGCTCACATAGGACCGAACGGCGACGCGCGACATAGCGCTGCTTGTGAAAAAGACTTAGAGTCCGCGCCACCACTGAAGTCTTACGGCAAAAGCGGGAACTAAATTCATTAGGTTATGCAAGTGCCACGTTATTGGCGCAAAACACTTACGTACGGTTTTGATTGGCTAATTTCTGCGATAGCAACGCCGCGTCTATCGGACTTGAGTGGTGGCGCAGACTTTATGTCCAGCAGGCGCGAGGCGATGTCTTTCTCAATCAGTCAAAACCATGTTATGCAAGTTACACGACTACAACAACCAAACTTTTTTTTTGCAGACGAATATTCGCATTCGTGGCTCGTGCATCTTCGGGTGCCGACAACCAATGTCACGTGTTCGCGGAGTTGGAGCCTGAACAACCTGCCACTGCAATCGTTAATTTTGTCAACAAGGTAATTATAAGCCCAGATGTCATGTCCTAGACCTGATTATTCTCTCGTCTAGTCTGATCTACGGATACCATCAGATGCAAGTGGTTAAAATTAATTTCTTTTTGCAGGCTCTGCTAGGCAGCTCGCAGAAAAAGGATATCATCTAAGTGAAACGGCGACAATTTTAAAGAATATTGGCGTTACTGAAATACTCACAAACTGATAAGTGTAAAACACAAAAACTACGAAAGGAGTAAAAGATAGTGTCGTCATTATTGTAAAATACGATTATAACATAAAATATACATGTTTTTATTATTATTTATCTGTCGCACTCTATATATTGTACCATTGAAAAAGGAACTTTGTTAACGTGATCTTTTATTTTAAATAAACATTATTTCCGAAGATTCTTCTCCACGATACGCCTCATTTTCTACAAGTACAATTAACCATAAAATGTGTGTTATGATGAACTACATACATAATATAAATATAAATTATAACTTAGCTTAGGGAAGGAACTAACTAGTCTCATATTATTTAATATAGAGTAGTGATATTACGTGTGCCTAATGAATATTAGATTATTAAAACTAAATCCAGTGCATGCTATGATGAGGTCCCACCATGAGTTAACAACAAAGTCAATTAACAAGGACAAGTGAACAGCAATGTTATACTTGTGATCGAATGCATTGTAACCAGTACAACGAAATGAAATCGTCTAATATAGTACAAGGCTTGCATGAATTCTAAATAAATAACGTTTCACGAGCAAGCTACTATCATGTGTACAAAAATAATCGAATGCAGCTTTAATACATCTTGATGAGTTTTATCATTCATGCATACTAGCTTTTATTACTTATAAGAAAAATAAATCATTGCCTTAATATTTTAATGCTGAGATATTAAAATCGTTGGCTTTTCGGTTAGAATTTAAATCATTTCCATTTATTAGATGTGACAATATCTTTAAGCTGAAGCTGAAGAAATGCCTTAACAGTGAAACAAAACATACCGAAGGTATTGTACGTTAATGTTCGTCATCGTGCGCAGTTCGTGACGCTATTAAACATTGTAACACATTTTATTATTATAATAACTGTTGTAAAATGTATTTATTGGGTAATAATATACTCATGGAAATAATCTCATGTTTTTTATTTTACTTAGATACCTATAAGTATGTAACTAATCATAGATAGGTAGGTACTATAATTTTTATTCGGATCTTACAAATAAAATTTTACATAAATATATTTATATTTAAAAAGTATCAGTTAGTGTGAAATATTTAACCAGCCCTTAATATTTCACAAGCGCAGAATTAGTTTTACACATCAGAAAACAAATAAGAGTATAAATTACTACGTAGTTATTTGAATCAAAACAAGAACATTCAGATCATAATGTTACAGGCAAGAGAAGATCATTTCTGACACTAAAGGTACTATCTACATTTTCTAATTACTTTGTTAGTAGGAAGCAGTATCCGCTACGTTAGTTAGGAGTTAAGTACACGATTTTTTTGGCGGTCGTTCTCTATGCTGGAGCGTGGGCAGGTGTCTTTTATGAGCGGCGCGCTTGCGTCAGTCATCAGAGCGGCCGAACCGAAGGTGTCCGTAGTCATCGAATGCGTCATCAGCGCGAACTGGCCGCCTTATCAAGCTGTAGTCCCGGTATAAAGGCCGGTGCCTGATCTCCTCGTCTTCCTCCGGCAGCGCGAAGTGGTGAAGGTTGGCGCCCTCGCAGCAACGCACCAGCATCGCCAATGCCACCGTGATCGCCATCGCCACAATCGTTACTAGTCGCATTTTTAGGATGTTGGTCTCTGTAAGAAAAAAAATCAAGTTTAGTGAAAGAATATTTTATGTAATTCATTATCTGTCTAGCCTTTTCTTTCGGATCGGCTTCCAGTTTAACCAGATGAAGCTGAATACCAGTATCAATACCTATCTGATCCACAACTCAGTTTGTACTTGGTAACACGATAGTCGTGGGTCATCATCATCATTATCAGCCTATTAATGTTCCCACTGCTGGGACACAGGCCTCCTCTCTATGAGAGGGAATGGGCTATATCCACCATGCGGGCCCAGTGCGGATTGGTAGATGTCACATGTCTTCGAATTTTTTGGTTCTAGGACATACCGGTTTCCTCACGATGTTTTCCTTCACCGTTTTTAGCCGAAACTGATTAAATTATCAGACTTTCGTACCACCGACAACCTGTACAGACTGTCGAAGATCTATAAAATGGTAGCCGGGACCAACAGCTTAATGTGCTTTCCAAGGCACGGAGAAAATTCGGGATGTAGGTATTGGATCGCCCATCCACAGACCAGCCCTCGCAAGCGCTGCTTAACCTTTAATCGATCGAGCTGTGAACGTGGCTATTATTTAGCCACGCGAGCTCCTCTTCTTCTAAATAATTAATATAATAAAATTCCGACCATAAACCGACCGACTGCCGACTGCCTCGTTAGTCTAGTGGCTAGTGTAGGGGTTCTGGGTTCGATTACCGGGTCGGCAAAAGTGTCATTGGGTTTTTCCATTAGGCATTTATCAGTAGCAGCCACGAAGTCTGGATTTGTGCCCGGTTGATGGCAATAGGCCTGCCCCCTATTACATGGGACTTTAACATAACTGGCGAAATGTGAGTGGCTTTTAGGTACCTACACCTCTGCCTAACCCTTTGGGGATAACAGGCTTGGTGTTAATTGGTGAAATAAAATTCGGATAGGTTCTTCAACTCCCTTAGTTATGACGGAAAGTTTGTCCCTTCGTACATGGAGTCTATCTATCCTAAAATCCCTACCGCGATCTATCAAGGTAACAAAAAACAAGTCAATTTGGACTAACCAAATAAAAATCGGATCAGATAGTTCGTATTTAAGAACTGTCCTACTAGAAAAACAATAACCATGCACAATAAATTGAAAAAAAAAAACTATTATTTTTCACTTACCAGATGGAGGTCGCAAAGAAGCAGAATGAACGGGTAAAACAGCAACCGTCTTTTATATACCAAGTACTCCCGTTGAAAAACATCACTCCCCCTTCTTTAATATTCCCCTCAGAACCTGTCTGCCCTTATAAACACTAAGGAGTAGTTAATTGACAGATTTCAATTATTATAACCGTATAAATTGATCCTATTACTGTCATGGTAATATTTTTACAATTTTCCTTAATCTATTCTTACAACAATACTTGAACAAAACAAAAACGTTAGCAATCATTGTAGAAACCTTTGCCTCTGGGTTTTATTAAAAGAGTTTATCTACACCCATGCTATAAATCCTCTATAAAGGTATCTGAAACAGTTAGCTTATGGCCAACATTAAAACAGCCAGTGTCATAATAACCATTATAACACCCAAACGGGTGTTATAATGTTGTACTGAATTTCATTATGCAACTCGTTTTAAAAAAAGAACATCGAATGTGGTAGTGAATCGAACGTCTAGCACGTGCGATTCACTACCACAGCGCCGTAATTTAAAAAAAAAAAACTTATAGGTTAATTCGAATTCACGTCGTATCCCGCCATTTTTGTTCGACATTTGGATATTAGTATTGCATTAGGTACTTTGTTGTTTACAAAAATGAGTGATACAAGCTTTGTGAATTTTGATAATTGAACAATCCAAAATGTAAATAATTATATTACTACCTATACACGGTTTGTTTGTAGTAAATACAAGCAATTAAACTTTCCATGAATTTACATAGACTTCTTAGAACACTGCAACACCCTATGGTTTCAGAACCTTTTATGGAGGATTCATATCATGGATGTAGATAAAGTCTTGTATGCAACTGTACATAATTAGGTATTAAAACACTCATGTGATACTATTATCACACTCGGCTTCGCCTCGTGTGATAAACCCACATTCGTGTTTTAATACCCCTCATTATACAACAGTTGCATAAATAACTATTAATTGTAGGTTAATCAAAACAAATTGCATGAAAATAAAAATAAAAAAACACAAAAAAAAAAGTTAATTGTAGGTGTTGGAGTTAACAAAAAAAATTGAACTTTAAAATAAGAACGTTTTGGCTGCACCCTTCTTTGTCACAAGATTTTCTCTCAAGTTTTTTTAAACTCTGTTCTCTTTGGAAATGTGTCAAAAACAAATAATTTCCCGCGCTTTTGAAGTTTGAATGTACAACTAAAATTAATCCGCAACTTGCTTTGGCGCACGGTTTTCTGATTATAAAATTCCACGATGGGCGTCACGACTGAATTTGAAACGCTAGAGCAACAATTTTTGGAACTTATTGGCGAATTTCGGACCCTCACCGTAAGTAATTTGCCCATACTTAGTCGGGTGGAAATAAAAATACTTACAATGTAAAATTTAATAGTTAAATAATAATTAAGTAGCAATAAGTTTAAAAATACTGGGTAGAAACAGAGAGAATTTAAAAATGTATAGGTACATATATCGAGATATTTCACAGCTAGGCTCATGGTTTAGGCTGTTTTCCACCAGAGATGTGCTATGCTGCTATGCAGCTATGCTGCGGTAATGTTATAGCTAAGCTGTGAAACTATGTGACCGTTTCCACTGATACAAGCTATGTAGCGGTGCAAGTAAGATGTGCTATGAAGATGCGCCGCCGCAAAGTAGCTGCGCGATGAAGATGCACAGCTCGAGCTATGCGATGTAGGTATCGATAGTAGGGAAGCGGGTAGGTACTCTGCTCTGCACATAGCTTAGCACTGGTGGAACGGATTCAACTAAGATACGTATGGACGGTCGCGAGTGGTGTACCACTCGCGACCGTCCATAGCACGCATCCTTCCATTTAAAAAACATATCTAGCTATGTGCACCAATGAATATGATTGGTAGATATCAAACGCATCCATAGCAACGTAGCATAGCACATCTCTGGTGGACAAGCACCCTAAGGGCGGGACATTTTGGAACGTTCATAATGTGCTGATTATTCAACCTAATTTGAATTAATGTATTTTGATTTTGATGTTTAGCAGTGCCTGAATGTCCCCAATGGTGACATCTAGTGCTAATCATAGACTGTTGGGGTGATACTTATGCCTAGTCTAGCCATAAACGTCTTTTAACTGTACTGAAAGACGGTGGTGATGACCATGAAACTTAATCATAATATCAATATGTCATCGAACTCGGACTTACTCGTAGATTTCCGAGAGTCGTCTGCGTGGGTCCCTGCGCGCGGAATCGACACGCGCCGAAGCTGCGGAGGGGGCGCGGGCGGCGGCCGAGCGGGCTGCGGTGGAGGCCCGCAACGGAGCCGCGGCCGCCACTGCCGCCGTCACCAAGGCCACCACCGCACTCGCTACTACTCAAGAACACCTTACAGGACTAAAGATACATCTGGATGTAACGGTAAGAATGACAAGCGTCTTGACGCTTGTCATTCTTACGTCTTGACGTGTAAAGAGGTTTGGATATCGCTTTCTGTTACTTTATTCCCGCAAACCAACGGAAGCTCTTAAAAGGGTGGCTAGATCAGACTGATGCAGGAGCCGAAGAACAGGGAGTTGCGGCCTGCTGTGTTTGTATTGTTAGCTGTAAGCCACCCAAACACAATAAAATATAATAAATAAATAAACCAACCATTGCAGCCCTTCTGGGTATATCCAGCAGTTCCTACAAATCTTTAATTACCTATTCTTTTTATTTAACCTTTTAAGAGTTCATAAGATCACATTCTTGTCCGTCCATCCGTCTGTCTGTCCGTCTGTCACCACCGATTTTCTCAGGAACGGGTGGACCTAACAATTTGAATTATACCATATACTGAGGTATATAGTCCCTATTAAGTGTATAAAAATCAAGGGCCTGAGTCAACACGATAAAAGATATGGGCAAATTTAGAATTTCGCGAAAACTTGTAAGTAAAGTAAGTAACCTACCTACCAAAATGTACTTACCTTAATTTTCATTTTTTTTTTTTTTTTCGGACTTTTTCCTTTTTGTTGTGCTGTAAGACCTTGCTTTTAACCAAAATTGTCAATTCTATGTCAACCGGAAGTACCCTATAGGTTTTGGATCGAAAACCTATATGGTAGTTCCCGTTGACCTAGAATCACAAAATTTGACAAAAAGCAAGGTCTTATAGCACATGTAAAGGCAAACATTCTGATAACCGTAAATATGTAGTTTAATAACAAAAAAAAGCGATTTTACTATCAAAGTTATTTTTTGCGGTTGGAGCAATAGCCGTTTCTAGGGATCGATCAGTAAAGTTAAGTTTGTCCTTAAAAAAGTTTGTACGGAACCCTCGGTGCGTGAGTCCGACTCGCTCTTGGCTGGTTTTTTTGCCAATCATTGTGATTAGGAGTAACTACATAATGTTATCTCTTGGTGCTCAAACTACGTGGTAGTATTTGGTCTGTCACAGACTCACAGTCTTATGAATGATCAATAAACTTGGTAGTAACAAATTGTCAGTTCAATGATAGGACGGCAGTTAACACTTTCTCCTTTTGTGACGTGGGAATATTCCCACCCGCATAGATCTAGTTATGATACGCTCTTGAAAGTACATACCTACTAGGTACGTTCATCGATGAACTTGTGTGAAAACAAGCATTAGCAAAATAAATACGATTTTTTTTTGGCGGCGTTAATTATTTTCCGTGTTGAATACATGAACAGATTTAAAAAAATATATATTTATAATTTGTAGCTTCTTAAAAAATGCATGCTATTTTTTTATAGTAGCATTTTATAGGTTGAAAATTGCCAATATTGACTAAGTCATTACATTAGAGGCTAATGAAACAAACAGCACCCCTAGCCAAGTTACAAACGTTTCGTGTCGATTCTCTTTCTTCAATCGTAAACGCCTCGGCGATAAGCGATTTTAGTAAGCGCTAAATTGGTAGCCAAGTTGACACGACTGAGTCTATCGCTCGTTCTCTAATGTCTGTAGAAAAAAACCTACACTTTAGGTATGGTGAGCGTTCCTACCAAAAAGTTTAGCGATCAACATTGTAGAAACGATAACATTCTATTCTATCATTTTGAACGATGTAAACTAGTCTTTGAATTTTCTATTCGTTTGTGTTGATCACGTGATTTAACGTTGAGATGATGGCATTCCCATTCATTTGAATAGTTTTCTACTAGCGTTAACGATTGTAGATTGTCAACTTGGCTAGGGGTGCAGGCACCAAAAGACCTATTGTGCGTTTAAAAAGGTAAAAAACGGCTTCATGGACTTCTAAGTATATCTACATTATGATGATGAAATTAAAACCTACGAAACAATTCATAATTACGACACATTTATAACGATTGACTCAGCACAACCTACGCAACACTTATGTTTATCAGGAAAGGCAGCGAAAGCTATTAGAAGACCGATGCGGCGAATTGACAGCACAGGTCGGTTCTTTGGAGAGACAAGTGCAGCAACTGAAACCGGTGCAGTCAGCGCACTGCACCCTGCAACGACAATACACAGACTTGCAGGAGCGCATCTGTAGGGCTACTGAAGAAGCTCGCAGGTAGGTGTAAAGTTTCTAGATTTTCGGTCATCTTAAGATGAGAATTAGAAACTATGTGTAAAAATAATTGTAAGCAAAGAGTAAAAGACTTAGTTATCCTTTCATGGTAAATAAAGTGTTATATATCGCAGGGCCCTTAAGATAAATATTGATATCAATAAAACAGAGAATCTTCTCGTCTTGAGAGTGAGCTTCGAAGAGTAGAAAAATGCGCGAACGCTGGTTCTGAAATTCGTGAGCGCGCACGTCTGGCCGCTGCAGCGCATGCGCGAGAGAGACGCCTTGCATCCGCCGAACTACAACACACAAGCAAGGAACTACTAGCTGCTAATGGTTAGTAGAAAAAGTAAGGCTAATAAATATTAAGTTCTCTCAGGCAGATTTCTCCACAATTTTCTTTTCTGTCGTAGCGGAAATAAGCAAACTCAGAGCAACTGTGGCCGAACTTCAACTTCGTTTAGCTGAACTAAATAGTAGCACATTGTCGAAGAAGACAGTTGATCCTGATGTTGAAGCCCTCGCTGAGACACGCGCTGCTTTAGAAGCTGAGAGAGCAGGAGCAGCGAAGCTTGAACGAGCCTTAGCAGCGGCTTTAGTAGATAATGCTACTCTAGCTGCTCGTGTAAACACTACAGATAATAATGACGTCGCCATAAAAACTTCCACACAGCCAGAATCTTCTGCTACGAACATTTGTCCTATTGATTCTTTCCTAGCTGAATAATTTTAACTTTCATGCATGTGAATTACTGTCTTATTAAATAATTCGTACGTAATAAGTACATAACACTTCAATGATTTATATAACACCGTCAAGCCTGATTGAACCGCCTATAGCACCACCTAGGTTACGTAATAAGAATATGTCATCATTGCTCCGATACGCAAGGATGATCAATTTATTAGTCAGATAAGTACAAAAAGTTGTACGCAGGATATCTGTATGTATATAATATTATGATATAAATAATAACAGGTATCCAGCCAGACTTCATTAGAAAACAATGATGTATGAGAAGCAAAAGAAGCTCCATTTATATTACGAACAGGTTTTATAATCGCGACTCGCATGTCCAAAACTTAGAGGTCATGTGGACCTTTCCACGAATGTTACGTTTTCGGTCCGACCTGTTTAGTATTTCTAGCGATTTGATGACTTATGTAACGGATTAAACCTACTTTGGTTGGACAATTTTTCTCTTGTAATATAATTTGGAATATTCTTTTAGAAGACCAACACGTGAAGGTATACAAGCCAATTTGAATATGCAAAAATATATAATTGCATTCGTATAACCTAACCTATGTCAGGTTGGGTTCTAAAATGCGAACGCGTTGAGGTCTTTAATTAGACCATAATTAATCGAAAAATTTTAAGACCACGATTCGATTTTGAATAAACCCGTGTAATTATATTTAATTGCAGAAATAGTTATTTTGTAACGATGAACATATCCTAGAAGATATCGTACCTACTTGATCTGATGCAAAAATGTGCGCATTTTCATTATCGACTCATACTCATTTGACGACTCATGGTCTTGTGCAGTCTCAAACAATAAAAGCATTATTATGCCTGAATAGTATTTCTAACTCTGTCTGTCTAAGCGATTATTATGGAGTGTTGCACTAAAACTGGTTCCTAGGAATGCACTGCCCCAGCTCGCATCGAGCTTCTCTAACATATCATCGACCATCTGAGATGTACGCGTCCTGTGTGTGATAAACAACCTGTTGTTATGGTTAAAATAGAAAAAAAAAGTGTATATTCTGGACGCAACTAACCGCATAGAAGTTTATGCAATATTCGCCTTGAAAAAATACGGTTAAATACCCATCTGGCATATTAGCATTTAGCCTAATTACGGCTGCTGCTGTTACGAATTTGAGACCTTGTTAACAAAAGGTCCTTTCAGATTTATAAGGTATCGTAAATAGGTCTTTAATTAATTGATATGTCCAGTCCACTTAGTAGGTAGATAGCTAGAATCACAGACCAGTCAACGGAAATAAAAAATCTCGTAGTATCATCGTCTAGGTATGCCGTTGCTCTAACGTTTTGGCATCAATAAAGAAACCTCAAGCTACGCTGCACAGATGGAGTAGGTGCAGTGCGCAGGTACTGCGGCGGTGGATTTTCGCAAGGCTTCGCGGCGCCCCACCCGCGTGCGTAGGCGCAGGCGCCGCCGCCTCACTCCGCAACACTTATTGTTAGTTGTACAGTGCACCCGCGCCGACTGTGTCGCGCCGTCACGCTCCACTAACTATGTGCACCCGAATCAAACGATCTGTGATATAGTGATAAGTTATATTTAATTAAGTGATACAAGAACAAGTTACTCTAGAACCCAAAAGGTGAGCTTCAGCCATGTTCGTAAAGGTGCATTTAATTTGGTGTGTACGTAATCTCTATTTATATACAGGTTGAATGTCGAGATTTTAAATGACATCAAGATGAAACATTTTTGTGTTTACTAATATGATAACTAATAATATATCGCTAAGCAATAACGTTTATGGTAAGATAGCTTTAGTAAGTAGGTGGACACGATGTAGAGTCACGCTCTTAGCGTTATTGCAGCGATTGTTTTGTTGCCTGAGGAGGTAAACACTGCACAACTCGAGCGATGTCGTGGGCCTAGAGAAAGTTTCTTACCACAATACACTCATTTGGCAGCTTGTGTCTTTGTACAGATTGAGTACCTACCGTATCTAAATCATAAAACGACAGTTTGCCATTTTTAACATGACAAAATATAAAATAATAACTATTAGTTTTGGCGGTGAATTCTTCTAAGGAATAAGCTGTTTTACCATATCGGATGAAAAGGCTGTTCCGCCCACGTAAATGTTGACATAGTGAGTCAGTATCCACGCAAGGACACATTTGTACATATGTATGACAAATATGTGAATTGTATACGTCCATGATTCAGAACAAACAGCTCACCCACCACTGTCGAACTCATCTTATTGTCACATGTGGTAATGAGCTGCAAGAAACTATACCTGTGTGACATCATCAATATTATTACGGACAGCATCAATGACACGTTCAAAATATTTATTAAACCAAAAGCTAAAAGGACAGAATTTAGTAACGAATCATAATTTTTTATTACATAACAAAACAACATCATTAGCTAATATCCAAAAATAGTAAATAGTTATGTCTAAACGTTACATGAATGGAGTTCAATTAAATGTGGACCATGTAGAGCATGACCATTCAGAAGGCTGCGACTGGCAAGATTCCCTTCATGGAAACGTAAACAAGTGTAGGAAGTTCATAACAAACTTAAATTATTTGCGAATCTGTATATAAAGATATGTTGTTTATTGAAAACGGAATAGTTATAACATATGCGTAGGTAGTTATACGACACGTTATTTGCAATATTGTTTCTTTTTGGAAACTGTTTAGAGGATCCACACTCCCACACCTTTGTTAAAAAATCGAATCTCATGCGAAATGCAAGGATATAATTGATTTATTCTTCGTTCGTCCAGTTCTATAAGGAAATAAGGAAGGAATAGCGGAAAATCGATTTCTGGTCTGAGTGGGTAGGTAGAGTTTGCTTAAGAGAAGTCATAGGTAAAATCTTAACACAAATGTTTAAGCAGTTCATTAACGTCAGCTAAGTATCTTGAGTTCTTGATATACTTGATAACTAGAACCTTTTTTTTTGTCCCAGTTACGAACACACCGAAAAACTAAAGCCAGTTTCAAGAAACATAATTAAGACTTTGCATTGTAATCATACTTCTTTAATGTGTTAATAATTTTAATTTCAGAAAGATGACTCATAAAATAATTATATACTACTTCGTAGTAGCATTGACAGCGCCACTTCTCGTACAATGGTGAGTTTTACAATGAAATCTTCTACATTATGTTATGTAAATATTAACTCCAAAGACGTGACTATAATCCTTACGTCACGTTACCGTCTACTTTGAAATAATACTATCACATTAATCATAAACGAAATTGTTATTGGGTTTTTCCATCAGGAATTTCTAAAATAAGTTCGCCTCTATTACATGGCGCTTAAACATAACTGACAAAATGGGTTTACTATTAGGTGTACCTCTGCCTAACCCTTCGGGGATTACAGGCATGACGTTATGTTATCTTAACTTAATCATAAAGCGCCCATGGCGATATGAAAACAGTCAAAAGGAAAATAAGCATTTGGTACTTAATCTTTTTTCGCATAAGTTTTTCCTGAATCGAAGAATGAATAATTCGAAAGCTTTAGCACGGTACAAGGATTGATATTTGGAATCATACAGAAGCGTATGATTCCAAAAATCAATCGGTTCGTCGGTGTTACGATCGAAATACCTTATCTCATTCTATTTCTTCTATGGTTTAACGTGCGTGTCAGTTTTATTTCAAGTCTTGAAAAACAAGTCCTGAAAATATTTACGAGTATTTTTTAAACGACAGTATAGGAGTAAACATTTAATTTCATGATTTAATTTGTAATGTACTCTAATCAATGAGACTTTCGTTATTTTATGATTCTACATCGAGATACTGGCGATTTTCTATATACGTGTCAACCATTAATCGTAAGTTCGCCCATATATTGGTCACTACATACTTCACCTTCACTATGTAGGTAAAGCAACTGTCTGTAAATGCTACGACGACCCCTAAAGAAACTATGCGGTGTAAGATTCCGTTATCTCATCTATCTACGTACTTATGAAGGTAGTTAAATGCAGTATGCATTTGTCTGCACAGAAGTTTTATGAAAGGAAAACTGATTATGATAGAATTTGATCGAATGTTAACAGGAAAATTTACAGAACCGAGAACACCGAAATTCACCTGGGCGACTGAGCTCTGCTTGGGAGAAAATGAATTTTCCTAGACATGATACCTAGCTAGATCGTTTTTCGCCCCCGTAAACCCCCATATTGCAACACTGTCATCGAAATCACTGTCATGTTCAAATAAATGGTGTTAATTCACAGGGGTTAAAAGTAAAAATAGGGGTTCCACAAGGCTCAATATTGGGTCCTTTCCTTTTTCTAGTATATATAAATGATCTACCCTATTTACTGAAAAACCAACCTCAAAATATGGTGTTATTTGCTGATGACACTTCCCTAATTTTTAAGATAAATAGGCGGGCCCAAAATCTAGATGACGTGAATAATGCCCTACTTCAGGTCCAAAATTGGTTCACAGCAAACAATTTGGTATTAAATGAAAAAAAAACCAAATGCATAAGATTTGCTTTACCGAATGTTAAAAGTAGTGATTGTGATATACTATTGAATAAAGAGAAACTTGAATTCGTAGATAAAACGGTTTTCCTGGGGATTACGCTTGATTCAAGGCTACAATGGGGTTCTCATTTGACATCTCTTGCGGGGCGGCTAAGTTCAGCAGCCTATGCCATTAGAAAAATCCGTCAGTATACTGATGTAGATACCGCTAGACTGGTTTATTTTAGTTACTTTCATAGTATAATGTCTTATAGCATTTTGCTGTGGGGACGGGCTGCAGATATTGAGTCTATATTTATTCTGCAGAAAAGAGCCATCAGAGCCGTATATAATCTTCGTAGGCGCGATTCTCTAAGGGAACTGTTTAAGGATATTGGCATCATGACGGTACATTGTCAATACATCTACGAAAACATAATGTACGTCAGAAAAAATCTGCACCTTTTTGGTAAAAGGGGTGACAGACATAATTACAGTACTAGAAATAGGGACCAACTAGTTCAGCCAGGTTTCAGACTCGCTAAAGTAGACTCATCTTTCATGGGGTACTGTTTGAGATGCTATAATAAAATTCCACAAAGTATTCTTGAACTGAATGAGACGAAATTTAAAACATGCATTAAACGCACACTATGTAAGCAAGCATATTACAAGTTGAGCGATTATATCGCTGATAAAAATGCTTGGCTCAATGCTGGTCCTGCGCCACATGGACAGGGGCGCATAAATTGATAGCATTAAATTGTATTGTTGGAGCTGCTGAAGATTGTACAACTATCTTTGCATTGTATAGAATCAATCTCTTTAGTATTATATAAATGCATAGCCCATATTGTGTGAGTACTATGTACTAGAAAGCTATCATTCACTGGAAACCTACGTCTTTTCTTGACTTGAATGTGCCCTGGCGGTTTGGAGTATGTCATGCTCACTCAATTGTCTCGCTGATGGTGGCGCATGTGTCGGATCATTTAGTTCCCTTCAAAATGGTTGAGTTGAATGGTGCTGATCCATGCGTCATGTCCGTGAACGGGCGCTGTCAGTTGTGACTGGTCATCTCTTGGTTGCCATGGCTTATTTGAATGAATTATTTTGAATTGTATTTTTTTTTGTTTGTGTGTTTTTGCTGTGGACACTTTTACCGTGCACATCTTGCTACATTGTTCTCACATAATATACCATCTCAACGTGAATGATGTAACCAAGATTTTGTAACAATATTCTGATTTAAAAGAGTGTCCATGGAGTTTCTTGCCCTTTCTTCTCCATAGACATCTACGCTAGGGAATGGGCAACTACAGTACTTTCACAGTTTTTATGTCTTGTGACTGGGACTGTAGCTACATTTAATTTTCATCTTTGTTTCGACAATTCAAAAGTGCCTGTAACTGGCTTACTTGAAATAAATGCTTTGATTTTGATTTTGATTTTGAAATTGTTCGAGCCGTTTTCGAGAACGTAACCTTTGAGTCTGTGAAAAATAAATATCTTTTAACGCTTTAACAAGTGCCTAAACAAAATCACAGCACATAAATAATTTAATCCGCAGTATATCAGTGCTAGGACCACGACTGCTGCGTCCATACAATTCATACACGGTGGCCATAGCAGGCGGTTCCCGGGCATACACCCTGTATGTCGCTGTAGAGGGCCGTCGTGCCAATGGAGAGCAGTTCACCAAGGGACGAGAGGTGCAGGTCCCTGCTGCTGCCACCAGGCTTGTGGAACTCGAGGTAAGTTCATTATGCTTTAAATTAGATCTTCATCATTTAAATCGGACAATAATTCAATTGAGTAGAATTTGCTTCGTGAAATGAAGATTAATTTACCATTTCTAAAATAAAAATTATAGTTGGAGTATAATGTACATTTTAAGGTCAAATCAAATCAAATCAAAATCAAATCATTTATTCGCACACACACACACAGGTCACATTAGGCACAATCGTTTCAGACCTCTGAACCTACTTCTGAAGTGCAGTAGGTCAACCGAAATCTGTTTTGATAATGTTACATCAATTTCACCAAAGAAGTACTAACCGACCACGTTAGCTATACCGTTGTATGTTTTATTGAGGAGAAATCGATGGATGCTGCCACAAGAAAACGTGACCAAATCTGTTGCACCTGATGTAGATCGGTGACCCTGGACCGGGGCAGTACTCGCTGGTGGCGCGGTCAACCTCAGGCCCGCTATTCTCGTCGTCGTCACCGCTGCTCTACCAACCGCGCAGTTTCGCCGTCTTCGTGCAGACCGACAAACGTGTCTACCAGCCCGGAGACACTATTAACTTTAGGGTCATCGCCTTAGACAAGTAAGAAAAATGTCTTTGCTGTATCACATCTTCTTTAACACATCTATGCAATTGTTGTACAAACAACACCAAGCAATACTGAACCGATTTCAAACGGGCGATCGATTTTATCAGCGGGTTTACTGTTATTTGTAGTTACACAACAACAACGCACAGTCCGACGTCCTAAAGTGAATAGTAATAGTAGCCTCATGTCTCCTCTACCCATTCTGTTTAAAATATACCAGGGTCTATTTATTTTCGTAGCATTGCAATAAATGTTTTGAACCATTGCATCTACCCCGAAATATATGAATAACTGAAATATTCAGTCATGTAAACAAACAAGGGTCAATTTTTATTGCGCAAAGTAACTGCCAAGTAAGTATTACTGGCCATTAGACATTGCGATGTTCATATCAAATAGGTACTCTTCAGGCTTGATTGACTCCATAAAGCACCCTAAGGTCACGAGTTTAATTATCTCCACAGTTAAACAAAACATTAACGCAATTGTTAATGCGTAACACATCAATCGATTGTTTGACTACCTTCCGATCACTGAGCACCTGTGTCCTTGTTCCATTTAACGAGGAAAATGCGATCCAACGAAGAATTTGGTAGTAAGTGCAAGACTTTCGTTTTCTGTGCCATCGTACGAGAGCTCGTGCGGACTCGTGCGCGTAAGATTACGTGTGATTACGAGGCGGTCGATGACCTGTGCGCTTGCGCAGGTACCTGCTGCCGCTGTCGACGACTGTAGATGTCAGTGTGCTGGACACAGGAGGCTCGCCTATCAGACAGTGGGCTGGCGCTGAGCTGGACCGAGGAGTACTCACTGAGGAGTTGATACTAGCTGACGAACCTGCACTTGGAGAATGGACTATACAGGTAATAACCAATTCCCGGTAATATTAAGGTAACTCTTACTAACAAACAGTCAAGAGTGCTTATCTAAAATAAACCCTAAAATATGTATCATGTAGTTTTTAGCCCATTGAACACAGGTAATGTCTACACTTGACTATTATATTACGCAAAAAAAATAACGGATACGCAACAGAAACTTTCATTTTTAACATTTTTGTTGAATGGCTGCATAATAATTATGTTGAATCTGAGCAAAGAGAATTATAGAACTGTATAAATAAGCTTTATAATTTTTCACCCATCCCAAGACATGAGTAAAGCAGTTTACACATAAATGAATATGTAATTACTCTTATAGCTGAGAAGGAAAACAACAATTACGCAGTGTCTTTGTCACTTCCTTATATTGTCTCAGTACGATCAATTATTTGTATGAATAATTTTGATAATATTTATACAAAATATTTCGCCGGTCGGTCCTTTTTAAGCTTATTCCTTTATATTGATGTCACTGGATGTTTTAAAATTGAATAAGCCTGCATCTATTTCCCTAGATTTTAACCCACACTTGTTATTTTGTTTGCACTCTCTCTACATTATTTAGCAGCTACCCTGGGCTGAACCTAATTAAAATACCAATTCAGTTTTAATTTTCCATTGAGAAAGAATAGACAAAATCCGCTTAATTGTTAATTAACAGTTAGGAAACCAAACTAACTTAAATAGATTTTGCTAGATTTACTCCGGAAATTGCGATTAGCCTCGAAATCATAACTCTAAAACTGGCTGCCCACTCTACGATGACCTTTGAGATAGGTGTTACGTTTGCATAACTTAACTTGTGTAGGTGGAGGCCCGTGGGCAGAGGTACTCCCGCAAGGTGCTGGTCGCAGACTATGTGCTGCCGAGGTTCAACATGGAGATGCACTTGCCCAAAGAGGTCCTCTTCACCGATGGCAGATTCGACATCAACGTTACCGCTAAGTAAATATCTCTTTGCAATACCTATTTAAACTCGAACTCTATATTGCATTCATGTGTATGTACATTTAGTTGTCTACACTAATAATCTACATCTACACTAATATTATAAAGGGAACTCGTGGCTAAATAATAACAGCCGCTCGGGTCGATCGTTAGGTTAAGCTTGCTTGCCTAGGTTGGTCTGTGGATGGGTGACCACCCATTACATACCGAGTTTCCTCCATGCCTCGGTAAGCACGTTAAGCCTTTGGTCCCGGCTGTCATGTGTAGTTCTTTGACAGTCGTTAGGTAGTCAGAAGCCCAATAAGTCTGACAACCAGTCTTACCAAGGGGTATCGTATTACCCGGTACTAACTGGGTTGTGGAGGTCAGATAGGCAGTCGCTCCATGTAAAATACTGGTATTCAGCTGCATCCGGTAAAACTGGAAGCCGACCCCAATATAGTTGGGAAAAGGCTAGGCAGATGATGACCACTAATATATAAGGAGGAAAGATTTGTATTTTTGTGTGTATGTTTGTAATGAATAAACTCAAAAACTACTGCGATGATTTCCAAAATTCTTTCACCATTAGAAAGCTAAATTCACCCTGAGTAACATAGGCTATATTTTATCCCCGTACTCCCACGGGAACGGGAACTACGCGGGTGAAACCGCGTGACGTCCGCTAGTATAATATTATGTAAGTAAGTTCCAACATGAAACCCGGTTAGGGCACGGCAACATAATAGATTGGACAAACAAGCATCCAGTAAGTTGGTATACTGGATTGCAAATTTGTTAAACAAACAAAATTATTATTGAAAATATTACTAGAATTAGGTATAAGTAGTTATTTTAATTAATATCATGAGGTTATTCAATTATTTTTACGCCATTATTATAAAGAAGAATGAAAGCGTCCATCGATCCATTATATCCAGTAGTAGATTGGGTTTGGGATATTTGAAGAAACCTTTTAACTACCTACTTTTCATGTGAATGTTCTATAATTTGATTCAAAAAAACAAGTCGTCGAGATTTATGTCCAAGAACGAACTTTTCCGAAAACAAGTTGCCTATAAAATAATCCGGTATCAATCAAGTTAAACAGAATCGCGTAATATGTTCTTAAATACGAATTTTATGTAATCTTATTATTATTCAAAAGTATTCCAACTAGATTTTCAAGAATTCGTTATAAAATCGGATTTGCTGCGCAAAACAACACAGCATTCTTTAATCAACTGGAATGAACTTTTCTCATCGTCTAAACAAAGGAATTTCCACAGCGAAAGCTGCCTTTTCTCATTACATTACAGAAAAACTCATCACTCGAATTCAATAGAATAATCATTACGTAAATAAGCAAGAACCGTTTGTAGACGCAACGTTGTCAGTTTTTATCAGTAAAATCCGATCAACCAGCAATAATTTCATAAAAAAACCTCATTGAACATCAGTTATTGAATCAATATTGAATGTATCTATTTTTAGATCTCATTGAAGAATATTAGCGTATTTGATATAATTTACAGTAACAGAAAATAATGATAACTCAGGTATTTATTTATTTACTGAGCGTACCTATTCGTAGTGAATCAGAATGTTACCTCCGTTACTTGCTTCGTAGAATCTAATTAGCATCCGCGACCTTTGCATTTAGAAGTGTTAAATTATTGCACAGTACCTCTACCTAATCCATGTACTTAATATTATAAATACCAAAGTAACTTTGTCTGTATGTCTCGGCTTTCAATGAGACTGAGACAGACATAGGTATACAGGGTGTCCGGCAACGAATGGATAACCTTGAAATGGCCCATGGCCATTCAGAAAAAAAAACGAAAAAATTCTATCTTATAAAAAAATTTCATCCGCAGATGTAGGGCCTGCAGAATGGGGGGCCATATTACATTTTTTTGCTTCAGTATTTTTTTCTCCTTGTCTACATTAATAGCAATAATTCACTATTTAAGGCAGATACAATTATGAATTGTGACATTATCAAATCTACTTAAAACCGAAATTATAATAAAATTATTGGTCACTCATGTATGCATACATTTTATTTTTACCCAAGATGTTTAAACTTTGTTTAAAAATTAATTCATATTAATTTTCCAAAATAAATGAACTTACAGGTACTACTTACGATAGATTTGTATTTTTTTCTAACTGGCCATAAGTCATTTCATGGTTACCTATCCATTAATTACCGGACACCCTGTATATACCATAACCTGAGTGAAAACATAGAAACTAATTCCATTATAAACACGGACAAAGCCGCGGGCAATAACATAATGGCGTAACTTTCAGGCACTTCAACGGTCTACCAGTTCGTGGTGAACTGACCATATCTTCGTACCCGGTGTTCTTCTCGAACGTTCTACAACCGGTAGTCGCATCACCGACTAGGAAAGTCATCGACATCAACGGTCAGGCGCAAGTAACTTTCGACCTTAAAACTGACCTAGACTTGGTTGAGGATGCGGCGAGGCCGCTCGTCGTGGAAGCTGTCATTGAGGAGAAGGATACGCTGATAAAACAGAATGTCTCGTCCAGAATACTGCTGTTGAGAACACCTTACCGGCTGAAGGTGTCAGCTCCTGATTACTTTAAGCCTACTCTGCCTTATATTGTACAGGTAAATATGCGAATTTCATAATATGCTAATTTCCACCAACAATAAATTGCATAGGTACCTATTTAGTCCGCCAGTATGAGTATTGGAAAATAATGGACACGTATTATTTGTTTTTGTAAATCAATGAATATTGATACAAAGATAAAACGCATCAAAACTTGAGAGTGGGGGCTCGTGATGTCACAATGCACTAAAAATTATAGCACGGCGTGACGTATTGAGAATTTTAAAAGCGTCGTATCTTCGTCAATTTTGGTTTACGTAATAAAAGAAAAAATACGTGTCAAATATTTTTTGATAATCTAACTGACGGACTAATTAGATTTTTTCAGGACACAAGCCTGTTATACAACACACATACACACATTTTACTTTATTTTCTTTTTTTGTAGTTTGTCTCCCAGTACTAACTGGGTTGTGGAGGTCAGATAGGCAGTCGCTCCATGTAAAATACAGGTATTCAGCTGCATCCGGTTAGACTGGAAGCCGACCCCAACATAGGGAAAAGGCTAGCCTAGGCCGATGATGATAGTTTGTCTCTTTTATTCGCAACATAGTTAACGATGATTTCATGGCGTAAATGTCAACTCAAAAGTATCGGTTTTTCATTGTGAAAGTTTTCATTACATAGCTTTCAATGGATTTTACTGTGGCTTTAGTAAAACACAGTTACAGTTTGTAAAACTGTGATAGAGTAGAGGGCCCTCGTTTTCATAATATTGGAACAAATATTTATCGGAGTGATAATCTTCAGAATGTTTGTTCCGAGCCGAGTGACTATTTACTTATGTTTGACTATTTAAAAGCAAACAAATGACAGAGTCAGGGGACAGGAAATCCTAGTGACGAGTGACGACATCCATATTCATCATAATTTAAAATAAGTTCTGCCTTGTTGGTTTATTGCTCGCAAGCGCTACCGCGGAGCATGACGATCTGGGTTCTATTCCCAGGTCAAGAAACGAGTTTTTGGATTTATCAATTAGGAATATCTCTGTTTAAAGTCCAAAGTCTGGATTTGTGCTTGGTTGTGAGCAATAGACTAATCCTCTATTGCAGGGGACTTTAACATAATTATCGTGCGAATATTATACAGGGTGTAAAAGACCTCATCACGAAGCCGTCAACCAAGTATCCTGTATACATCAAACTTAGTAACTACGCAAAAATTATTGCTGGGAAACCACTTTTTTTTGGGGTGAAAAATCATGTTTTGTGGTAGAACTCAATGTAACGCACTCAAAACATTGTGCTGATGGATGGATTAAATAGTATGGGGGTCGTGGAGGTGTTTAAAGTAAAAATCTTACATTAAAAACTTGTCAAAAAGATGGAACTTTGATCCCTAATATCTCCGTAACTAGAAGGTTCCCCAGGTATGTTATAGAACAACAAAAAAATGATCTCAATGACGAGGAGAACAAGTGCCTTTCGGCTTCGTTAAGAGGTGTTTTACAACCTTTATGAATAGTACAATAAGTTGAACTTTGAGGAAAACCGGCGTGATTTTACGTTATGTGTCTGTTGACAGATTGAAGTAGTGGACCCCTCCGGGCAAGTGATGTCCACGGATGGGGAGGTGACCGTGGAGCGGCTGTGGGACGACGGAGCTCCGGTCAACGTGACCAGTGTGCCGCTGAACAAGGGCTTCGCCACGTACACCGTTGTGCCGGATAGAGCGCACATCAACTCCACGCTTAACTTAGTGGTAAGATATTGTTATTTTTTTCTGTATCTTGTGTGAGTTCCATGATATTTGATTGTGGTGATGTGTGATCTAAGAGTTTCGAAACGTTTAAGTACCTAAATTTACGGTTTCGTCGGATTGTCAGCGTATCATTTCAAATTGTATCGTAAAGAGTATTAACTCAATAAGTATACCTAATAATTCTTCTGTGTCTGGATTCGATCCCCAAGTCTCCCAGTGTTACTTAGTTTTCACATATAAAACCTCAGTAGCATCTTGGGACCGATCCCAAGGGGCGAGCCATCAAGTGGATAAAAATTCCATAAAATGCGACCACTTGATGGGTCGTCCCCTATTACATGGGTAACATAACTGCCGAAAAGGATACCGTAGGTATACCACGGCGTACCCAAAAGAAAGATAGATTATGTTGACAAAATGTAAATCCGTCACCAGGTAAAATACAAGGAAGTAACAGAACGCGTGGTAAACGTTCAAAGGAGCGAGTACTCGTTCGGACAGTTCCTGACAGCAGAGATACTGACGCGCGGCACTGGCGTAGGCGACGAGATGCGTGCGCGCATCACGGCCACCGAGCCCATGGACATGGTGCACTACGCTGTTATTGGGCGAGGAGACATCATTGTCGCTAAGACTGTGGAGGTCAGTATTTTTATTAAATTTAAGGATTCGTAACAATGTGAAAGTAATTATATTGTTATAAACGGTACGTGCGCCAGGTTTTTCGTGGCCACTCTAAGAAAGAGGCGCCTTTGTCAACACTTTCCATATACTTAAACCAAACTTATCACCGGAAACAGACGGCTTTGAAGGAGATTCGTAACAGAAGTTGTGCGAATAAAGTAGTCTCTAGGTCTAGGCTAAATATTGTCGGTGCAGAGATTCTGTAATTTGTGACGTGCGCCCTTGACGGGTTTCAACGAGCAAAATTCCCATAAAAAAATGGTGGGAATAAATCTGACGAAGATGATGCTTACTTGTCATAGTAGAGTACAATTTGACAATAAGATGGAACGAAGTTGATAGTGGTCGGATTTTCATGGGACTTTTTTTATTGAGTTCCTACAGGAGCGGAGAAGAAAATTTAAAAAAAATTCGCAATTCGCGACTTTTTTAATTTTCTTTGGAATATTTTTTTTTCGTTCATGCGAATAACTTTAAATTCGACGAATTCATATTGTAGCGTAATAGTGTGACCTGCGTGCATCCATTAAGGCGACTACAGGAGCTAAATTAGCAACTCTATTTGTGGTTGTTCAAACTTCGTTTGAAATACTATTAAAATAAAGTTCTAATGAGCTTGCACTACAACGTGGTTGTTACGTCATTCACTGCGGGCCGAATAGTGCGAAATGAGTGTTTTTTTTGCGATTTGCAAAAAATCTATTGATTGGACTAAAAAAGTAACAACACTATGATGCTAATATGTTGCTTGTAGAATTATTTGCCAAAAAATCGTTCGTGATTTTTTTATCGAATAAAATTAGTTGTATTATGTATTCAAAACACTATCGTACTAGCATATAACATGAAGAATATCATATATTTTTCTGGTTTTGTTTATTGTAGTGAATCCTATGCTTTTTGCATTATAAAACCCGCGTTTACCTCCTGTAATCGCCTTACGCTAATTTGGTATGTTTCTTTCCCATATCCCATGAAAATCCGACCACTATAACATCGTTCCCCTTGGAGTATTTTTTTGTTTAATTGCACTCGGCTATCTCCTCACCTTGCATTTTCCGTGTACTGTTGACAGCTGAGTCCCGCCCGTCGCAGCGTGGACGTGACGGTGTCGGTGACGTCACGCATGTCCCCGGGCTGCGTGCTGGTGGCGTGGTACCCGCGCCTCGACGTCAACAAGCTGCTCTCTGCCGCCGTGTACGCGCCGCAAGCCAACCTGCTGCAGAACGACGTATGTACTGTAGTACTACACTTTAGATCAGTGGTTCCCAACCTATAGTCCGCGGACCACCGGTGGTCCGCATGAGACTCGAATATGGTCCGCGAAAGGTTAAAATGTTATTCGTACTTTTAACTTGCACAGAAGATGCAAGCTCAACCCAACCTAATTGAACCTATCAGAGGCGAGGTGATATTTTTTTTTGAGAATCTAATAACTATTATTCCTACATCCGTTAGAATGATTGCTAAATTTTTCGCGATCACTTCGAACGCTTTCGTATCCTTCATAAGATTAAAATTGTAAAGGTTTTTATCCGATTTGCATTGTGTGAGTTATAGATTCACCCCTCTAGAAATAATTTCGAGCTCACTTCGATCGCTTTTGTTATACCTTTCACTATCTTAAAATTTTAAAGGTTTTCATCCCATTTTCCAATTTTTGCATTGTGTGAGTTATAAATTCACCCCCCTAGATATAATCCTGTCGGTGTCCATGTTTATCTAGGACCTTTTGGCCTCTGCTAACAATAAAGACACCCAAAGTGGTCCCTGGTCCAAGAAACGTTGGGAAACGCTGCTTTAGATAGATCATATCGGAGAGTTTTTCGTCTGTACGTCACCGTTGTAAACTTCTAAGCAACGCACCGAACAATAATTTTGTGTCCTTTCCCACCTTTGCTATAGATACTTTCCGTCGATTCGATGGCAGGAAGGACAGAACAGACAGATTTCACTGCAACGGTGTTATTTACGAAAACTAAGATTGAATAGGATCAATCCAAAATAAATTTATCTTAATTCTATAAGGTTGATTTTGACCAACCGTTCTATGAAAGCGTTTGGTGACGATGACGCGAGTTCCATGATTTTTGTTCACCCAAAAAGTACTCAACACGCCTATAGAAGTTTACACTTCAAAAAAATAGTTGTGAGCTTGAAAGACATATTACAAAGTGTTCTTCAAGCTCCCAGAATCCTAATTCATAATTACTTCACAGATTACCGTATCTCCGGTATCAAGTAGCGCCGGCGTGAGCGCAAAGCCCAATACGTTGGTAGAACTGCGCGTGTCAGGTGACGCGGGCGCTTACGTCGCCTTGTTGGCAGAAGACGTGAATGCGATACAAGCTGGACTTGCTAGCCAAAACGGACTCGGAAATGGACTTGATATGCACACGGTAAGATACCTAAAATTTGTAATACAACTAATTAGACGTTCCAAGACGAAGTGGGGCGGTATCTCTTCATATTTAAGATCACTATCATTAACACCAAACTCCCATGTCAACTGCTGAATAGATGATCTAACATATATACTTCATAACACGGCCAGGTTGAGACATAATATTCCTAAGAGGTGGACCCATATGAGCCCTAGCTACGTCGCGCTCGACGAGGGCGCCTCATCTTCCGACGATATGTATGTATGTACCTATGCTTTCTTGCGACCACGACGGGAAACTTTCTTCAACTTTCGGTACACACGTCCGTATCGCCTCCCAATACGGTTCCAAGCCACTAACAAACAATAAGCGATTTTTCAATGCATCATCCATTAAATCATCCAGCTCATAAGAAACAAAAATAATTGGACCATGAAAAGCTATCACCATATCACTCTCACACTTAACTGGATAGGCATACTTACGACCTTCTAACAATCTCTTTAACATACTTGGAACTTGGAACACAATAGTAGATTGTATGACAAGGGAGCAAAATAGTATTTTTACGGCGAGGGCGCTATTTTGATTCCAGAGCGAAGCGAAGGATTCTAGAATAGAATCCCGAGCATAGCGAGGGATTCTAAAATAGAATCCTGAGCGTAGCGAGGGATTCAAAGTACATCGCCTGAGGGAAAAATATATTTGCTCTCGAGTCATATACTCTACTTTTCATCTCGTTATATGAGAAAATAAATAAGAGACACTTTTAAGTAATTAATGAATAAGTTTAATTAAAAAATGGCATGAATGTAAAAAAGGTCAATTACAAATTTATATTTATATCTAATACACTGGCGAAATTTTGAAATTTTTTGTCACTGTGTGTGTTTTGTTTGGGATTGATATAGTTGTGGATTTATTTATACAGGATGACATTTTTATCACTTTCAAAATAAAATGGGTATAACAGGTGAACGGAGTAGAAGCAAATGCCACACTTAGTTTTTTTTCGTGTGATTTCAAATTCGATTTTTTACATTTTTTGTTTTTTAATTTCTCTTTCTTTGTTCTAATATGAAAAGTTTACTTGAAATTTGTAGCGTTTATTGATGATGGATCAATTCTTTTCTAAACTGTGGAAAAGGAAAAACAAAACTAGGTATGCCATAAGCTTCTACTCCATTCACCGAATATACCCATTTTTTTTGGAAAGTGATAAAAAAGTCATCCAGTATTTTGTAATCTCAGTATCTGGCTGATGGTGCTCAGGAAAAGGTTCCTTTGATGTAGAAGAGCGCGGTGACAACGGTATGGGCGAACTATCTGCAACTCTTAATTTGATATTTTCAACAATACGGGTGCTGACCCCCGCACCGTACAAACACTTACAGCTAGTAATTTATACAATTTTCGTTCAATTTCAATGAACGATTCATGTTCCAAATTCAAATCTCATTACTGCCCGCTAAAAGTCTAGTGGAGAAAAGAGCTACTTTGCTCCCGCTAAAAGGGGAACAAAGCGACACTTTTCGAATAGAAGGGATGAAATAGTAGATTATGCACCGAGGGGTTAAAGTTGTGTCTTATGTCACGGGCGTCATATTGAATCTCGAGCGCAATGAAGGATTCGGGATTTAACTCTTGAGCGCAGCGAGCGAGTTAAGAGTTTAACTCACGAGCGAAGCGAGGGAGTTAATACAAGAATCCTGAATGCAGCGAGGGATTCAAGCTAGCCCAAGGCAAAGACACCTTTAGCCCAGAGGAGGATACTCTACTTTTTACACCTACTGTGAGAAAATAATAGCCATAGTACGAAAAACAAAGTATTTATTAAATAAACAAACAGTAAGAATAATTAACTAATGTTACAGCCAATTACTATTACGGTATTACGGCGCGGTACGGTATTTGTTATTATTAATGCCAGTTTTAATGTTATTCCATTCCTTTTAAAAAATGGTCCGTAGTTAAGTATCTAATTATTCTTACAATATTATGTCTTCGAAAACATGGCAACGATATGAAGAAGCAGTCGTTATGATTTTGTAGGAAATCGAGAATATCATCCACGAGTAGCACGGGTATCGAGAATAGCTTTCCTCTTTCTGGCACCAAAGGGTGTTTGTTAGTACACTATACTGCCAATTTAGCTGAGTATGTGACATTCCAAATTCAAATCACATTATTGACCAGCGGGTCATAATGAAATCCAGTACAACATTATTGACCGGCTGTGCCCCCGGCCACTAATGACTTACTTTAGGTTAAGGTTGCTTGACATCTAATTTGACATTTTCGAGCAGGTGGTGTGAAAAATTAATAAGAAAACTCTTCAAATAAAATAACCTTATGATATCTTCCGGGTTCCCGGCACGTGTAAAAGGGAGTAAACTGGGAACGAAGGCCCATCATCAAAGCCTATCATCAGAAGTATTATAGACCCATCTAAACCACACCTACGTGTATCACATACTGCTTGCAAAAAAAAAAACCGAAGACGGTAATGTGTATTTTCTATTCCAGGTTGAGCGCGAAGTAGAAAGCTTCAGCGGTTTGTCATATTCAGTATTCAAGAATGAGGACCATCTCCCCGGAATGGGCTTGGATTTAGGAGGATACACTGCTGCAGATGTTTTCAAAGTAAGTAGATACCTTGCTTGCGGTCTGAAATATTCAAAGTACGGTAAGCCGCACTTCAATGGGGTAGATGACACACCAATCAATTGAGATACTTTTTAAGAGCTGTCAAAACGCGGTTCTCTCATAGATTTTGTATGGCAATAGCAAACTGTGACGTCACTGTTTGGTCAACTCAATGACTCACCTATTTATTGACACAGGCCTCCTCTCTATAAGAGAGAACACAACTATTAATTGATTTCAAAGCAACTAAAAATCTAATTTGGCAATTAATTGAATATAAATCGGGTTTTCAGGCCCAAAATAAAGTGTTTTTTTAGAGATTGGTGTCTTGGAATTATGCTGTTAAAACACAGTACGTTAGGCCAGCTCAAGTCCAAAGCTAACAAACGTA
The DNA here is from genome assembly GCA_905147715.2 of Xestia xanthographa. Lineage (NCBI taxonomy): Eukaryota > Metazoa > Arthropoda > Insecta > Lepidoptera > Noctuidae > Xestia > Xestia xanthographa. The sequence goes on along the minus strand of LR990655.1, from coordinate 14,318,725 downwards.
CGGCCTACTGTACCATAAACTTACCTAATTTCTTTAAGACAACCCAAATCTTATTTCCAGAACGCTGGTGTTGTCATACTAACAGACGGCGTCGTCGTTAAGGGCTCAGATGGTAAGTCATGTTGTTTTGTTTTGTACTTTATTTGTCGCCTAATCAACAGCAGTAAGTTAGAAAGAAAAATGAATAAGCAAGTATTTAAAAAGCTTGGCTTCTTACCGCTATCGTCAATTTTGTAAGGTTATCACTGTTAAGCAAAAGCATGTATGCTCTTATTTTTTTGAAGTGAAAACTTCTTTAGGCGCTTTGAGCACTTTTTGGGTGAAGGAAAAACATTGAACTCGTCGTCACATAACGTAACGTGCGGTCACGCTTCGTAGCCGTTCGTAGCACTCGTAGCATCCGCTACGGCGTAGTACCACATAGGCATGCGTGGGGCATAACCAGTGCTACGACTGGGGCGGGGCCTGAGTACTTTTTGTTTTCACTTCTATCTGCAGTCCCCAAAGACTGCAACGATTTTTTTTTGTATTTGGCCATCTTTTTATATCATGTTTTTAGGCAATTAATAGTAGATTACAGTACAAGGGGCTAAAATTACCCATTATATACGAGGTAGTAAATAGGAACCGAGTTATAATGGGATTTTAGCGCCATGTGTTACACTGTACTTTTCACTTTGAGTGCGAGAAAAATAGTCAATTTAGTCAGACGTATAGACGGACAGGGAGACGGACAGACGGACATACAGATGGATAGACAGACAGACAGACAATACTAACGAAATGAATTTAAATAAAGTTGTTCGTGTGGCTGGTGGACCGATTGCCTTGGTCTTCGACGAAGATTTTACTTTATGCTCTAGAGCATAAAAAGCTACTTTATGTCGCTTACGCACGACATAAAGGCGAACTTTAGAGCATGAGAAGTGAAAATATTATTCTATTCTAAGTCATATTTCCAGGTTCCATTCCCACGTCGGCTCCGCTAGAGACGGGCACTCGGGCCCCGCAGGCCGGTCCGTACGCCTTCAGTCGGCTACCTCCGCCGCCCTCGCCGAGATACTACCTCACTGTATCACCACAGCCTACCTGGATGCTGGCCAATCTTACTATTGGGTAAGTTGATCCGTCATCATCGTTATAATTCAGCAGGAAGACGACCACAGCTGGTTATAGGACTCTGCGACTACCTTCTATGCTGCGCCTATAGAAATAAGGTCCAGGGATTTGATTGGATTAAAATTTTGGTGGAGAAATCACATTTCAAAACATCATGAACCTCAATTTTAAGCTGACATTATGCAGCTTCTAGGCATCTATTATGTCCTGCTAGGGCTGCGGGACTGTTCGAAAGAGATACCGCGGCCCCGGAACACAAAAAGCTAAGAAGGAACATGGATGGCTTTTAGTCAGTAAAAGTCTGACACTCCCTTCTGCTCCGCCCAGAGCTATATTTGATGATTTCCCATCCGAAAAAAAGGCATCTATTATGTACCAATTTATACACTTACGGCATGTTGGCTTATGGAAAAAATAAAATCGAAGATATTCATAGTTGTCCTAAACAATGTATGTTTTGCCTACAGCAACGATGGAAACGGAGCTAAAGAACGTTGGACATCAGTAACTCCTGGCGAGTTCTCGATCGGCGCGTTTTCCGTGCACCCCACCCTAGGCCTCGGGTTAGCCTCACCACAGAGGTTCACTACCTCCATGCCGTTGTCTATGGCTGCCGAAGTACCCGCTACATTACAACGAGGAGAAACGATCGCTGCAGTGATTATCTTGAAGACTACGCTGGCAGTCGACACGTCCGTCGAGGTCACTTTCTACAATAGCGATCAATATTTCGAATTCGAACCTCTCGATAACGAACTCGATTCAGCGAAAAGTAAGTGAAGGGTGTACCGTGTGGTATCCGGCAGAGTAGAATAGAACCAACCCATTACACTCACGGGTGTCGTATAAGGCGACTAATGTCTGAGGCAGAACACCTTGCGCCTCCCTAGACCAGAGAATGGGCAGCAGCGTTTTCTGTTAGTCTTTCATCACTGCGATCTCCAATCCGCCTGCCAAGCGTGGAGATTACGGCAAATTCCTCCCATCATGGGAGAGGCTTATGTCCAGCAGTAGACGTTATGGGCTGTTATTGTAAGTGAAGGATTTGTGACGATTTGGACCTGTCATCTTGGAGGCGAGTGGCGATAGATATCGAATAGCCTTAGGTCTACTGGTTGCAAATGCTGGTTGACGTATCACGTCGGGGTCACCAGATGTAAGTGTACCTACGTGTTTATTGGGTGTTGTGAGTCATGTAAATAGAACAACTGAAAATGAATAATTATTTATTTTGCTATTGAAAGTGTTGACCTACATACAACTCGTTGATGACGATGCACCACAAGTATGAGGTTTGGGGTCCGATTCTTAGGGCACAGCGTTATTGAGTTTCTCTTAGATTTGTAATTGGCACTGGACTATTCATATTTTTAGTTACATAATGGTTTTATTTGTCCGTAAACTTCCATAAAGTCAGCTGGATTGATAGCAATCCATCCATCAGCACAATGTTTTGAGTGCGTTACATTGAGTTCTATACCACAAAACATGATTTTTCACCCCAAAAAAAAGTCGTTGCCCTGCAATAATTTTTGCATAAATTTACTAAGTTTGATGTATGCTTGGTTGACGGCTTCGTGATGAGGTCTCTTACACCCTGTATAACCAAAGCCTTCTACCTCCCCCAGAGATCGAGCTATTCCGTCGCGTCCGCGTCACAATCCCAGCGCGCGGCTCCGTCAGTACGGCGTTCTTGGTGACCGCAGTACGCAGCGGCGACGCGCCCGTCATCGTGGAGGCCAGCGGGAACGGCGTCTCCGACTCGCTCTTCAGGACCATTCAAGTCAAGGTGTGGACTTAGTTTTAACTTATAATAATGGTGATCGTATACCAAACACCAAATGCAAGTTCACAGAAATCCACTGGATGCTACTAGTACATTTTAATGTTTAAAAGTACCTAGTTATTATGCTAAACATATTAGTTTTGAAGAAACTGATGTGTTCTGCAATCTGAATGATGATAATCACCGTAAAAACCATGGAGACGCTGCATTTTCTTTGTAGACCTCTCATTCAGCAGGTTGTTTGGTACCTAACGTAGAACTACGTCTCGTTTAAGAATTGCACTGCTTCTAACCGACCGACTGACCTGCTCGGAAGCAGGATCCAAGAGGAGGATTCCATCTTGGATCTTCAATATCAATACCCGGAGCTATTGATATTAAAGATCCAAGATGGAATCCATCGAACAATAAACCAACATGTAAGTGTTTTTTTCTAACTTCAATTTATGTTACAGGACGGCTACGAAGAAGAGCTATTCTCGTGGAGTCTCCTCGACGCACGTCGCGGGGTCGCCCGAGCCAACGTAACGCTGGACGTGCCGGCGGGTATGAGGGCCGGCCCCACTTCCCTGCAGGCGACTGGCGACCTGCTGTCCGGAGCCCTGCAGGCGGCGCGGGAGCCCGGCGCGCCGGCCGCGGACCCAGCTAATGCTGTTCGCCCGCTTGCACTGGCTTGTGTGCTGCTTGACTACTTGCAGGTTTGTGTTAGCCATCCTGAAAGTGATACCTATGTTTTTACCAGAAATTAAAAAAAGATACTTACCCTGTGACGTCATTGAGACTACGTCATGGCCTAACTGTTGTCACCAGTGCGACTGTTTGGCACAAGCACAGACATCTGCTTCTGTCTTCAATCTCCAAATCGTACAGGGAGCGTTCAATTGTTTTTCCAACACAATTTTCTCAGCTAAGCCCAGCCACGCCAGTCAGCCAGTTTACGGACTTTAACAGCTGTTTCGTTGATTAATAAAAAAACCGGCCAAGAGCGTGTCGGGCCACGCTCAGTGTAGGGTTCCGTAGTTTCTCGTCCGCACAATAAGTGTTCCCACTTATGAGTTTAAAGGTGGGTATCCATTATGTAAAAATGCTTGCATATACGAATATACTACAAACTTAGTCCAGAAATTATTTTGTACAACTTTTTGTCTTTTTTGTACAAAAACTGTTGTTTCCATCAAGTTGAAAATGTTTTTCCTAGAAAGTCCTTATAAAGTTCTACTTTTCAGATTTTTTTCATATTTTCTAAACATATGGTTCAAAAGTTAGAGGGGGGGACACATTGTTTTTTACTTTTGGAGCGATTATTTCCGAAATTATTGACATTATCAAAATATGATTTTAGAAAACCCCTATTCATTTTTAAATACCTTTCCAACAATATATCATACTTTAGGGTTGAAATTATATATATATTACCCTAATAAAACATTTTTTTCCAATTTTTATTTTACCACTTTGTCGGCGTGATTGATATACATATTGGTACCAAATTTCAGCTTTCTAGTGCTAACGGTCACAGAGATTAAGCGAGGACGGACAGACGGACGGACAGACGGACAGACATGGCGAAACTATAAGAGTTCCTAGTTGACTACGGAACCCTAAAAAAAATCAAAATAAAACTAAATAATATTCAGATTAATGTGCCCAAGGCCTGGATTAGCGACCAGTTTATGACAATAAGCTAGCTCCCTGTTATTATTCCACAATTAAAACATTCCCGACAAACTACCCCACACGTCGGAAAGCACGTGTAGATAGTGTAGATACGTGTAAAACTAAGTTATCAAAAAAAAAAAAAACGATACCCAGGTTTCCGGCCAAGAGGTAGCAACGACAAAGGAAGCACGAGAACTGGCAGCCACTGGCTATCAACGACTTATGGCGTATCGAAAACCGGATGGATCGTTTGCGGCTGAAATAGACGCAGAGGCTGAGGGAGACGTGTGGTGAGTTGTATTGTCCTAATACTCCTAATTGTTATACCTACTTAAAACGTTTTACAGCAGATGATTTTCCTAGCAATTTTTGTTGTTGGTTTATTTTCGGTGTATTTTCCATACTAATGCAATTTATTTATTGCCTCAATATTGTATTTCACAATTTAGACTTATCCCTGTAAATTCAGCAGTGTGATTCTGTAAGACCGGGTACTCCGTTGATTCATATTGAAAAATCGTAGTGATACTGAAATTTCTTTGACATTTGTTTCGAAATTCCATTGTAATGTGCTTTAAGGCCCGAATTCTTGTTACGCTGATGTTGGTCGCGTACCTACACACATCAAAAAAAGTTTGCGATCACTTTGAAAATTCGAAATCTTTTTTGTTACCATAGATTATACACACATCAACACGGTCTAGGGATATTTTAAAAAAAGCGAATTACTATCAATGTGTTAATTATTTATATGACATGTATATATTTAAAAGATACGTTATTTAATATTCTACCATTTTTTTTAATAATGGTTAAGGTATAGATTAAAATTTCAGGATTTTATGGAAAAAAAATGAAGCATAGACGGAAACCGTATATGAATGAACTTTTAATTTGTGAGTAAAAACTGAAAAAAATAGAAAAATCATTTAATTTGTGTTTATAAACTTGAAGTTAGTAGTCTGAGAAAGCGCCCATGATGTTCATAACACATCGGCAACGATTCGGCATGCTCAGAACAAGGTTGTCAATGTCTTGCTGCGGAATATTGTCCCATGTCCTTCTGAGGTGCGCAAAAAGTTGATCTTCTGTAGCCAGATTTTCAGGAACTTCCTTCAGAGCTCTTCTTTGCAGCATATCCCACGCATGCTCAATGGGATTTAGATCTGGCGATTGAGCAGGCCAGTCTAAGGCCCTAACATTATGTGTATGTAACCAAGCTGCTACCGTTCTCGCCGTGTGTGCCGGGGCATTGTCGTGCATGAGCAGGAAATCTTGCCCCATTTGTGTTCTGTGGGGCAAGATTACGGGCCCCAGCACCTGTTGCACGTATCGTTCTGCCGTCATATTGCCCCGCACCCAAACGAGATCCGTCCGTCCTCCAAGACGAATTCCTGCCCAAACCATAATTGTTCCTCCTTGGTATGGGTGAACTTCCTGAGGGTTCTGGAGACGGCTCCATCGTCCAGGAACTCGCCAAACACGCGTCCTTCGTGAATCTGGATGGAAGCCGAACCTGGATTCATCCGTGATCAGCACATTGGACCATTGGTCACGGCCCCAGTCCACGTGGTTCCGAACCCATTCTAATCGTCGTCCACGATTTCCTCTCCGTAAAGGTGGGACCCGGAGTGGTCTACGAGAGCGTAGATTGCTTTCATGCAGTCGCCTTCTTACAGTTTGGTCACTCACAAGCACTTGGTGTTCCACTCGCAGCCTTTGGACCAATTGAGTCGCCGTTGCATTTGATTGTGCTCGCGCAGTAATTTGCAAAAATCGGTCTTGTCTGGGGGTAGTGATGCGACTTGGCCCCCAGTGCCTCTCCGCTACTTCACCTGTGGCACGATAGCGTTTCCACAATCTTGAAATTACATTTTGATGGGTCCCTATGGCCTCAGCAACATTACGCTGAACAGATCCAGCTTCCAGCATTCCCACAGCTCGTAACATCTCCGCCCTCGTCAAATGTCGGCGTTGCATGGCTACAATACCTCAATTTTAACTTTATCTTTCGTTTAAAAATGAAAAAAAACTGTAACTAAACGTAATTCGTATTGTTTTCTAAATTTCGCACAAATGAAAATTCCCTCTCCTATACATCAAGACATTTTTATGCCACCGAAACAAAAGAATTTTCAAAAATTTGAATTTGGAATTAGTCTGAGATAAATTACAAACAAATCGGTGTATAAAAGATTCCAATGCGGCCAGTACTTTTCGAGTTATTTAATGAGAGGTTTTCCTTTTGAGGTTTTAAAAAAAAACTTAGTTTCCAAGAACTCTATAGATGGCGTTGAACTTACAATGCCAAAGCCAAAACGCTTGAAAAAAAAAACATTGTGGCACGTCACATACTCTCGTTGACTGACACTTTCATTTGCTTAACCTTCCGAATATAACCAACATTTCTCGCGCTTTGTTAAAATCAGTTTTTTTCGGTTCCGTTCCTTGCATTATCATACTTACTCCTAGCGCCATCTATCCAGCGACTAGGGAAGAGCTAAAAAGAAAATCCCTCATTGAGTATGAAATATCCCTAGACCGTGTTGATGTGTGTATTATGATTTATTCTTCTTTTAGATTCTTTATTTAAAAATATAGATTTAAAAAAATATGAATATAGAACAATAAAACAGTTCAATTGTTTTTAAAGTTCAATTTAAACAATTATATCAGCAATGCTAGTGATCATAATTTTTTTTTGATGTGTGTACGTCATCGAGAAATACAGTGGCAACGTAAGCGCCGCTGACGTCAGCGTCGCAGTATGGTGTTATTAGGTAGAACATTATGTATACTCGTACGCGCGACTGACGTACGCGACCGACGACAGCGTAGGAGGAATTAAGGCCTAAGTGTCGCCGTAAACAGCCGCCTAATTTTTTGGTGGTGGAGCCTTGGAGGAATGCTACATTTTGTCATGAGCAAGTTGAGTATGTTATTGTATATTGACAGGATGACAGCAGTAGCAACCCGCTGGTTATCCCGCTGCTCGCGCTACATCTCCGTAGAGCCCGAAGCGGCGCGTCGCGCGGCCACGTGGCTGGCGCAGGCGCAGCAGGCGGACGGCAGCTGGGCGGCGCCCGCGCCGACCGCGCGCAGCTCGCCGCACGCGCAGGCGCCGCTGCCGCTGGCGGCGTATGCGCTTGTGGCGCTGCACCAGACTAAGGTACCCCAGCAAACATGGAAAAAAAATCTAAAATATGTTGCTAGTATGGGGTTGGCCGGTGAAAGCTGAAAGCAAATGACGCTAGCATAGATTGTTCCCAATCTGAACAATGAGGTCAAGCTATTTTGAAATATAAAATGACATTAAGTACTAGATTTTCTACCAATGACGATGCTTGGAACAAACTATGCCTGCGCCATTAATTTCACAGTTGTCATCCCCATTGGTGCCAATTAAGATGAGAATAACGGTCATTGACCCACCTATATTTATAAAACTTCTTAACTTTGAAAACCAAAAATAAGCCTGTTCAAGTCTTGAATCGTCATCTATCGTGATCTCCAACGTTTTTTGTAATGAAAAACGATACAATATGGTTTATTTGTTTTGGTTCGTACGAAGAGATATTAGGGAAAGGACAATGACCGCTATTCTCATCTTAACTGGCACCAACTATAAAGGGTGTAAAATACCTCTTAACGAATCTGAAAGGCACTTGTTCTCCTCGTCATTGTGATCATTTTTTTGTTCTACACCATGAACCTTCTAGTTACGGAGATATTGGGGGTCAGTTCCAACTTTTTCACAAGTTTTTTTTTAAATACAAGTTTTTAATGTATGACTTTTACTTTAAACACCTTCACGACCCCCGTACTATTTAATCCATCCATCAGCACAATATTTTGAGTGCGTTACATTAAGTTCTACACCATAACATGATTTTTCACCCCCAAAAAAAAGTTGTTTCCCAGCAATAATTTTATTGTTGCGTAAAGTTACTTAGTTTGATGTACAGAATGCTTGGTTGACGGCTTCGTGATGAGGTCTTTTACACCCTGTATAATTTGTTGTGTCATTCTTAGCCTAATTCTAATAAACTTCAGGGCAGTGACGTGTTGTACAAGAACAACATGAACAAGGCGACAGACTACATAGCGCGCGGACTGTCTCCCGAGCTGGACGCGTACTCGCTGGCGCTCGTCGGCGGAGCGCTCGCGGTCGCGCGGCACCCGCAGCTCACGCAGACCTTGGAGATGATGGACAAATACGCCAATACTACAGGTACGAATATCATTTACATGACACCGTTTTTTCCACGAAATTTTATAGACTTGAGTTCTGCATGCTTCAATCTTGGCATTGGTTACTTAATTAGCCGTGTGGTATCCGGCAGAGTAGAATAGAACCAACCCATTACACTCACGGGTGTCGTATAAGGCGACTAATGTCTGAGGCAGAACACCTTGCGCCTCCCTAGACCAGAGAATGGGCAGCAGCGTTTTCTGTTAGTCTTATATCACTGCGATCTCCAATCCGCCTGCGAAGCGTGGTGATTACGGCAAATTCCTCCCATCATGGGTGAGGCTTATGTCCAGCAGTGGACGTTATGGGCTGTTGTTGTTGTTGTTTGTTGTTGTTACTTTGTGAGAGCAGTGGTGGCCCAGTGGTGGCGGCCCCGACTTACGAACAGTAAGTCGTGGGTTCAAACCCAGACAGGCGCATTACTTTGTGTAATTTATTTCGTCACCACTGCTCTCAAAACGGTGAAGTAAAACATCGTGAGGAAACCGGCATGTCCTAGAACCAAAAAATTCGAAGACATGTGACATCTACCAACTCGCACTGGGCCCGCGTGGTGGATTATAACCCATTCTCTCTCATAGAGAGGAGGCCTGTGTCCCGGCAGTGGGAACATTAATAGGCTGATGATGATGACGTCTGTTGTCTCATTATTAACCTCGGAATCAGAAAAACAGCTGTAGGAGCTCGAGGCTAAATAATAACAGCCGCTCGGGTCGATCGTTAAGTTAAGCCGTGCTTGCCTAGGTTGATCTGTGGATGGGTGACCACCCATTACATACCGAGTTTCCTCCGTGCCTCGGAAAGCACGTTAAGCCGTTGGTCCCAGCTGTCATTTAGATCTTTGACAGTCGTTAGGTAGTCAGAGGCCCAAAAAGTCTAACAACCAGTCTTACCAAGGGGTATCGTATTATCCGGTAGTCCCGGTACTAACTGGGTTGTGGAGGTCAGATAGGCAGTCGCTCCATGTAAAATACTGGTATTCAGCTGCATCCGGTGCCTTTTGGGCCCCTTCATATAGCAGTTCAGCCTAAAACTTTACCACACAGGCCACCTGTCTGTGGGAAGAAATAAGACACAATATACCACACGGGCCCAGTACGTATCATGTCTTTTTTTAACCGACTTCAAAAAAGGCGGAGGTTATATGTTCGTGTGTATGTATTTTTTTTTTTTTTTTATGTATGTTACCTGATTTCTCTCCCATTTGTGGACCGATTTTCAAAATTCTTTTTTCATTTGATAGAATACACTCCTGAGGTGGTCCCATTTTAATTTGGTGAAGATCTGATGCTGACCTTCGGAGATATACAATGGAACTCTTCAAAAAGAGAAGGCAAATCTGTTGTGATAGCTCCAATCGGTTGGATGTTCATTGTTTATACAATATCATGACGGAACATCACGCCTGTATGCTCTGAGGGGGTACGCAGAAGTGTACAATTTACCTGATTTTTCTCCCATTTGTGGACCGATTCTCAAAATTCTTTTTTTATTTGAAAAAGTATACTCCTGAGGTGGTCCCATTTTAATTTGGTGAAGATCGGATGCTGATCTTCGGAGATATACAATAGAACTCTTCAAAAAGGGACGGCAAATCTGTTGTGATAGCTCCAATCGGTTGGATGTTCATTGTTTATACAATATCATGACGTAACATCACGCCTGTATGCTCTGAGGGGGTACGCAGATGTGTACAATTTACCTGATTTCTCTCCCATTTGTGGACCGATTTTCAAAATTCTTTTTTTACTTGAAAGAGTATACTCCTGAGGTGGTCCCATTTTAATTTGGTGAAGATCTGATGCTGACCTTCGGAGATATACAATGGAACTCTTCAAAAATAGACGGCAAATCTGTTGTAATAGCTCCAATCGGTTGGATGTTCATTGTTTAAACAACATCATGACGTAACATTACACCTGTTTGCTCTGAGGGGTACATAGATGTGTACAGTACACCCAGATTTCGACAGTTATGGCATGTTATGTTCCATTTATTGGGGATAAGCCTATTACCATGACATGTATTGTTAACCATGTACAATGAATGCATAGCAAATATTTGTAAGTATAGGATATTACAACTAAAAATGGAAAAATAAAATAAAACTTTTTTGCCAAAAATAAAACCGACTTCAAAAAAAACAACAAACAAAAAAAAACACAAAAAGAAAAGGACAAAAAAATACACTAAAAGAAAAACAAAAAAAAAAACACTAAATCAAAACCTTGTTTAATTGATTTAGTGTTTTTGTCACCGACTTCTGAAACTTGACCTTTGATTGATTTGGTGTTTTTCTCACCGGCTTCTGAAGCTAAAGTTATTTTTCACTTTTTTGTGGTTTTGATTTAGTGTTTTTTTTTTGTTTTTCTTTTAGTGTATTTTTTTGTCCTTTTCTTTTTGTGTTTTTTTTGTTTGTTGTTTTTTTTGAAGTCGGTTTTATTTTTGGCAAAAAAGTTTTATTTTATCTTATTGAACTATTCTTTATATTTAATGGTTTTCCCTTCATTTAATTTATCATGTTTGTTAGAGAGATTTGATCCATAATAATATAAGTGCACCTATCGATTGATGTAAAAACAGTACAGAATGTTATTTTTTCGAACTTTAGTCGGTTCGATTCCCGAGTGTGGCAAGCGAATTTTCGAAAATCTGTGAATGCAGATTTGTTTCCTTTTAAAAATAAAGGAATGTTTCGTTTGAGTAAAATTTGCTATCTTCAGTATTTCGAGTACTTTCCTTCCAGGTGGCATTGAAAAATTTCCACCCTGTATATGTGTCTCATTCTTGTTCTGCTGACTACCCACTACCCAGCCACTTCGTCGTGTCGATGACTCTCATACATACCTACTTACTTAAAATTAAAGCAGGCAACGTAATTTATTATCTCCACCTCTTATAATATAGTTGGTGCCAGTTAAGATGAGAATAGCGGTCATTGACCCACCTACATTTATTAAATTTCTTAACTTTGAAAACCAAAAATAAGCCTGGAATCGTCATCTTCAACATTTTGTGTAATGAAAAATGATACATGGTTTATTTGTTTCGGTTCTTACGAAGAGATATTAGGGAGAGGGCAATGACCGCTATTCTCATCTCAACTGGCACCAACCATGGTATAATAATATACTTCGCCAGGTATAGCATTCCGAGACACAGAGGTCACGTGGGTGACACAAGTCTACGTCATCAACACTTAACAGTTTGGGAATCACTATTTGCACTGGCACTGAGCGAGACAGGCACACGTGTTAAAAAAGAATAGCGATACACGGCGAAATGGCGGAATGTCAATGAGACAGCCCGTTTCTGTGTTACCAGTAGTGTGAAATAATAACTCCCTAACCACCTATAATACCTGTGCGAATCCGATCAAACATTAAAGTTTTAAATTACAATTACTTTAGTATATGATTAAATTGAATTTTTTCGTTTGATCAGGCAAACGAAAACAACTATTTAAATGCTTATATATATTTTTAAACCTAATGGTGGCCGAAAATGTTTCAATAATTTAGTGTTTTGTTTCAATAAAGTGGCAACTGAATAGTGACGTAAACATGTGTCACTCCCGGAATGCCAGACCTTGTTTTTTTAGACCATGGCACCAACTATAGTAAAGTTTTTTTTACAGGTTCTACTTTATTCTGGTCACGAACTCTGTCAGGCAATGAGTGGCGCAACCCATGGCTGAAGGGCAACAGCTTAGAAGCCACCACAGCCGCGTGGGGACTGCGCTCCATGCTGGCTGCGAGATTAGTGGAAGAGGCCACGCCCGTGGTGCGGTACCTACTGCAGGCGTACCTGCCGCACGATCCCGATCCAGAAGTGGTGAGTACGAGAGGATCACTTTATTATTTTCATCCCATCTATTCGAAAAGGACCACTTAGTTCGCCTTTAAGTGCACCCAAAGGTGGTGTTTTCTATAAGAAACTTTTTGCGGGCAGTAATGAGTTTTTAATCCTCTTTATAAGTGCGCCGCCGAGCACTTTTTGAATTTGGAAGATCTTAGTGTTTAGCGCCAAATAAATCGAACGCAATAGTAGATTGTATCATAAGGGAGCAAAATAATATTTTTACGGCGAGGGCGCTTTTTTGAATCCAGAGCGAAGTGAGGGATTCTAGAGTAGAATCCCGAGCGTAGCGAGGGATTCTTTAATAGAATCCTGAACGTAGCGAGGGATTCAAAGTACGTCGCCCGAGCCAAAAATATATTTTGCGCCCGAGTGATACACTCTACTTTTCATCACCCACTATGAGAAAATAAAAGGCGCCTCATAATTTTAACCGACTTCAAAAAGGAGCAGGTAATTCGACTGTTTTTTTTATGTATTTACACCGATTACGCTGATATTTATGAGCCGATTGACGTGATTATTCTTTAGTTTGATGCGGAATAGTTGCCATTTGGTCCTATAAAAATGTAACATAGTTTGGCCCAGTAGTTTTCATTTTATGAACATTTTTACTTCAGTCGTGTGGTCTAATTTCAACATGTAAAATAAATGCATATCTAATATTTGGATAGGATATTACAACTAAAAATGGAAAAATAAAAAAACTTTTTTGCAAAAAATAAAACTGACTTCACAAAACACAAATACGTCAAAAATAACTTTAGCTTCAGAAGTCGGTGACAAAAAAAAACTAAATGAATCAAACAAAGGTCACCGACTTCTGAAGATCTAAAATTATTTTTCACTTTATTGTGTTTTTTATTCACTGTCACTTGAAGAACCCATTTTTCAAAACAAAACCATGAATTTCTAACAATTCATGAAAATTGACGAAAACGCGGTCTGTAGTTCGCGCGTTTTTAATTTGATTTCTTTTTTTTATTCAGTCAGCGCGGCGGCCGGCGGCGCGACTGGGCCGTCGTACCAGCCAGTCTTTATTCAAACAATATTTGCGTTCGATTTCTTTCGGCGCTGAACACTAAGATGTTCCAAATTCAAAAAGTGCGCCGCAATTATCTTTTCATCCCATCTATTCGAAAAGGACGACTTGGTTCGCCTTTAAGTGCACCCAAAGGTGGTGTTTTCTATAATAAACTTTTAGCGGGCAGTAATGAGTTTTTAATCCTCTTTATTGAACTCTCCACTTTTTGAATTTGGAACATCTTAGTATTCAGCGCCGAAAGAAATCGAACGCAAATATTGTTTGAATAAAGACTGGCTGGTACGACAGCCCATAGTCGCGCCACCGCGCCGCGCTGGCTGAATTAAAAAAAGTAATCAAATTAAAAACGCGCGAACTACAGACCGCGTTTTCGTCAATTTTCATGAATTATTAGAAATTCATGGTTTTGTTCAGTGATAGTCTAATAAACAGATATGTTATACACCTACAAAACCACAGAAAAAAGTGTGCCGCGGGGAAGAGCCAGCTCACATACACGCAGTGACGCAGAGTAAAGGAAAAACAGGCCAATTGGCCGGTTTTCGAGTCTTCACGATTGCGCGCTCACAACATATCTATGTAATAGAATATCATTGGTTTTGTTTGAAAAATTAGTTCTTAAAGTGACAGTGAATAAAAAACTCAACAAAGTGAAAAATAACTTTAGATTTTCAAAGTCGGTGACCTTTGTTTGATTCATTTAGTGTTTTTTTGTCACTGACTTCTGAGGCTAAAGTTATTTTTAACGTTTTTGTGTTTTGTGAAGTCGGTTTTATTTTTTGCAAAAAAGTTTTTTTATTTTTCCATTTTTAGTTGTAATATCCTATCCAAATATTAGATATGCATTTATTTTACATGTTGAAATTAGACCACACGACTGAAGTAAAAATGTTCATAAAATGAAAACTACTGGGCCAAACTATGTTACATTTTTATAGGACCAAATGGCAACTATTCCGCATCAAACTAAAGAATAATCACGTCAATCGGCTCATAAATATCAGCGTAATCGGTGTAAATACATAAAAAAAAACAGTGGAATTGAGAACCTCCTCCTTTTTGAAGTCGGTTAAAATTATGAGGCGCCTTTTATTTTCTCATAGTGGGTGATGAAAAGTAGAGTGTATCACTCGGGCGCAAAATATATTTTTGGCTCGGGCGACGTACTTTGAATCCCTCGCTACGTTCAGGATTATATTAAAAACAACAACAGACTTCTGAAGATCTAAAGTTATTTTTCACTTTATTGTGTTTTTTATTCACTGTCACTTGAAGAACTAATTTTTCAAAACAAAACCATGAATTTCTAACAATTCATGAAAATTGACGAAAACGCGGTCTGTAGTTCGCGCGTTTTTAATTTGATTCTTTTTTTTATTCAGTCAGCGCGGCGGCCGGCGGCGCGACTGGGCCGTCGTACCAGCCAGTCTTTATTCAAACAATATTTGCGTTCGATTTCTTTCGGCGCTGAACACTAAGATGTTCCAAATTCAAAAAGTGCGCCGCAATTAACTTTGCGGCGCACTTTTTGAATTTGGAACATCTATAAAGAGGATTAAAAACTCATTACTGCCCGCTAAAAGTTTCTTAAAGAAAACACCACCTTTGGGTGCACTTAAAGGCGAACCAAGTCGTCCTTTTCGAATAGATGGGATGAAAATATATTTTTTGGCTCGGGTGACGTACTTTGAATCCAGAGCGAAGTGAAGGATTCTAGAGTAGAATCCCGAGCGTAGCGAGGGATTCTTTAGTAGAATCCTGAATGTAGCGAGGGATTCAAAGTACGTCGCCCAAAAAAGCGTCCTCGCCGTAAAAATATTATTTTGCTCCCATAAGATAACAACAGCAATAAAATAAGATACAATAATAAGATACAATCTACTAAGACCTCCTTCTTATGAACCTCCTCCGGATAAGATCTGGCAACTAAGAGGCTACGACAGCCGGGCCTTGGCCAGAAATGGAATGGAGTATCTACTATAGTCTCCGCCAGAAAAGTAAGAATTAAAGGTCATTGCTCTTTCCTTAATTTCTCTGCGTAGGTACCCTGACAATACACCAATACTTTTTCACCAATGTTTTCGGAATTATGTACCTATTTGAATAAATGTATACGGGTTAATGACCTTTAATTCTTAATTATCTAGCGGAGACTATAAAGAAATGCAAGAGGGCTAAATATGGTGCGATTTCATCACAATCAAGCGAATGACCTTCACGTCACATCGTTCGTTCGTTTCGTTCGTCTATGATCGGTCATGGTGGATAGTACCACGACAAAAATTTGCTTAGTGGTTATCAGGCGGGAGTCACTCCTCATCACGTAGCCGTCAACCAAGCATTTTGTACATCAAACTAAGTAACTTTACGCAACAATTATTGCTGGGAAACTACTTTTTTTTTTGGGTGAAAAGTCAGGTTTTGGTGTAGAACTTAATGTAACGCACTCAAAATATTGTGCTGATGGATTTTTGCTTGCACTCTCAACATAGAAACGCCCTCTAGCCCCGCCCCGTTGACTTTGTATAGAAATAATGCATGAAAGACAATACCGATCGGCCGAGCGCACTGACGACGCACGCCAAACGAGAGTTATTGTTATTTTGCGCGCCAAATTGAAGCTTTCCTAATAGGCCTAAATTTTAAGGAGGCGTGGCTCGGCGCCTCCGCTTGATTTAAGCGATAAAAAATTTAACTGATCAGGCGGAAAAGACCACGATTGTACATCCCGTTTTTAGCGGATTCCTGTGACTTTTACTAGGTCATTGATTCACCTAGTGGGTTCCAGTATCCACGCTGTTCTGATGGACATTACTCAGAGTTAAGTTAACTAAGCTATTCTAAAATACCATATAATTGTTATTTCCCAGATGGACTCGTTGGCGCAGTACGCGGAAACAGTGAAGACGACGTCGAAGCTCCGCGTGTCGGTGAACGTGACCGGGTCCGACGAGGCGAGACAGTTCCAGATCGGAGAGAACAACGCCCTCGTCATACAAACGAAACTGGTAACAATTGAATTTAGAATTTCTGACAGTAAAATTTTCTCTGATTGGTCAAGAGGGAGAATGATCTTTTGAGGGTCCTCACCCTCGAAAGATCATTCTCTCTTGACCTTTTCGTTTTTTTTGCTTCCTGTCTTTGAGAGGAATTGGCGGAGCTCGTGGCTAAAGAATAACTACCGCTCGGGTCAATCTTAAGGTTAAGCCGTGCTTGCCTAGGTTGGTCTGTGGATGGGTGACCACCCATTACATACCGAGTTTCCTCCGTGCTTCGGAAACCACGTTAAGCCGTTGGTCCCGGCTGTCATTTGTAGATCTTTGACAGTCTTTACACGTAGTCAGTAGCCCAAAAAGTCTGACAACCAGTCTTACCAAGGGGTATCGTATTACCCGGTACTAACTGGGTTGTGGAGGTCAGATAGGCAGTCGCTCCATGTAAAATACTGGTATTCAGCTGCATCCAGTTAGACTGGAAGCCGAAACCAATATAGTTGGGAAAGGCTAGGCATATGATGATCTTTGAGAGGAATTGGCTAGATCCATCACGAATGTCTAGTGGGGGATGTTTAATGTGTATAGTAACTATGTATTTACAAACAAAAAAGTATAAGTAGTATATCAACTATATGGTGTCCACGACACAAGCCTTGCTGCTTAGTGTGGCACTAGATGGCGCTGTGTGTAATGTCCAGCGATATTTATTTTTTGCGGGTAGCTTGGTTACTGGACTTATTGTAACCAATATATTTACCCTCTAGATCCGCAACAGCCGGTCAGTAAGCGCAGTGACAGAGGGCAGAGGCCTAGGGCTCCTGGGTCTGTCGGCGCGCGGCTCCACCAACGTCACGGCGCCGTGGCCGAGATACACGCTCGACCCTAGAGTAGACCAGGTCTCCACTAAGGATCGGCTGCAACTTTCAATCTGTTTTGGGTGAGTAAAAATCAATTATGTATTTCGTGCTAGGACAAACTATGACTTGATCAACAGTAGAAACGAGAATAAAATTAAACCAAGTACCTATCAATCAATAACCAAAGGCAAATACCCAAGGGACTCAGGAGGTCTAAAATGACCGCTATAACATAATCGTAATATGAACCACGTTAAAATTTTTAAAATTCTTAAAATGGACTTTATTCTCAAATCATTAAGTCCATTTTAATAATTTTTAATGTGATTCATACTAAGATTCTGCTAAAGCGGCCATTTAAGGCCCGCTGATCAAAGATTTGATCATGCCA
The DNA here is from genome assembly GCA_905147715.2 of Xestia xanthographa. Classification (NCBI taxonomy): domain Eukaryota; kingdom Metazoa; phylum Arthropoda; class Insecta; order Lepidoptera; family Noctuidae; genus Xestia; species Xestia xanthographa. The sequence continues at coordinate 14,300,762 of LR990655.1, read as the reverse complement.
GGTGTAAGAGCAACTGAAAAATAAATGCTAGTGTATGAGGCTATGAAGTAGTGCAGTGGTGAGGAGTCTCGATTCTCAACAGTGAGTGATCTGTGTGTATAGTGTAGTGGCGACGACACATAAGTTGGTTTTGGTTTGTTAGACGGGTGAAATTAGCGCACTGTACAAAATTCGGAAATATCACTTGAGTAGATAATTAATTATTTATTATTCTTATTTACAGGTTCGTGGCTCAAGGAAATGAGACGGAGAGTGGGCTGACATTACTGACTGTCCAGCTCCCGTCAGGATATTTAGCTGACATAAACACACTCACAGAATTGACGGTAAGCACGAACACTTATCCATTTTCACTAACACTAGGCGACTCCTATATGAATGCTTATAAAAGCACACTGTAGGGTTTCCAAGGCCCGACTTGGCACCGAGAGTTGAAATTCCCACAGTGCTGCATTCAATTGGGGCATACAGTCTTAAGTCCAGATCGTTCTTACATATAGGGTGTAAAAGACCTCATCACGAAGCCGTCAACCAAGCATTTTGTACATTAAATTATGTAACTTTACGCAAAAATTATTGCCGGGAAATGACTTTTTTTTGGGGTGAAAAATAATGTTTTGTGGTAGAACTCAATGTAACGCACTCAAAACTCACTGATGCTATTGAATAGTACAGGGGTCGTGGAGGTGTTTGAAATGAAAATCTTACATTAAAAACTTGTATTAAAAAAAAAACTTGTCGAAAAGTTGGAACTTTGAACCCCAATATCTCCTTAACTAGAAGGTTCCCAGGTATGTAGACTCTGCATCATACCACCATTTTTGCTCTACACTGTAGAGCAAAAAAATGATCGCAATGATGGAGAGAACAAGTGCCTTGCGGTTTCGTTAAAAGGTGTTTTACATCTTTTATAATAGTATATAATTTTATAAATACTTATGTATAATCTCAAAATTAATGATGTAACCAAGATTTTGTAACAATAAGTATTTTGATAAAAAAAAGAGTGTCCATGGAGTTTCTTGCCCGTTCTTCTCCATAGAGATCTATGCTAGGGAATGGGCAACTACAACTACAGTACTTTTTCAAATTATTGTGACTGGGACTGTAGCTTTGTTTTTTTTTTGTATTTTTATCATTCAAGTGTTGTAATGGTCTAATTGAAATAAATGCTTTGAGTTTGATTCTGTTAATACTGTTTGGTCTGTTCTCAGGCGGTGCGTCACGTGGTGTGGGCGCGCGTGCGCGCGGGCGGGGCGCGCGTGCTGGCGGGCGTGCGCGCCGCGCGCTCGGAGCGCTGCGCCACGCTGGCCGCGCCGCGCGCGCTGCCCGTCGCGCGGCAGCGCCCGGCCTGGGCCACGCTGCAGGACCTCTACGACTCCAGTCTGTATTACTTTCTTTCTGTAGCTCTTCGATACCCGCAATTACAGACACAGGGAACATACAGGCTAATGCTCCGGGGTAGCCCGCCAAATTATTATATTCTTACGTTTTTTTGCAATTTGCAGTCCAGTGCTAGGTTGTACGTTGATTAAAATGTTGTTCGCGATCGTAACACGTATGTATTTACAGAATTATAATGATCAAAATCATCAATACAGCCCTCCAAGTTCATAAAGGTCGAGGAACAACTTTTTCAAGGTATAAGTCATTCCTCGACCTTCTTACTTAACCTAGCACTGGATTACAAATTGCCAAAAAACGTAAGAACATTTTTTCACGGGTTACCCTGGAACATTCACCTCAAACAAAACTCAAAAAACCAGAGTATCCTACCGACACAGAAATCATAGACTTACCGATAGCCAATATTGCAAGAAGTGCGGTCGGTAAAATGATCGCAAACGCTTCTACTGAGCGTTATATGCCCTGTATTAAATCCCCAAAGCGGACAAAATGGTAGGAAGGAGGGTGTTTCCTTCAGGAACTTCTCAATAATAATCCGCCCGAAAATGTCTGAACGATGACATAAGGCTCACCCATAACTAATAAGATTGCGGGTGCAAAATATATAGAAGATATCTCATATCTCTGGCTACCATCTTATGAGATGTAGAGTAGGCGTAATAATATTATAATTAATGTTCCCCCTCTCGCAGGTCACCGCGCGCGCGTGTTCTTCTCGGCCCTGCCCGCGAGCGCGTGCGACGTGTGCCGCGCGTGGCCGTCGTGCGCGCGCGCCTGCGGCTCCACGGCGCAGCAGGTGTCGGACACGGGCACGGACGCGCGCGTCACGCCCGACGCTGCGCACACGCATGTGTTGGCGCCTGCCGTCATACTGCTAGCTACTGCACTACTGGTGCTATAGTGATACTGAACTTCTTTGATCATAAGGACTAACATTTATATAGTGCTCTATTTTGTGTGTAGTGCATCTTACGAGCAGTATATGGGTGACGGAAGATGCTCATTGCTCATCTCCGCCGACTAGTTATGTTTAATGGCTTAAGGCTGGGGTATCTGCTAACGAGAGGTTTTCTCCATGTAACTCCTCTTTGATGAGTGAATATCATCATCATCAGCCTATTAATGTTCCCACTGCTGGGACACAGGACTCCTCTCTATGAGAGGGATGGGTGAATATAAATGTGCAAAAAAATATATGTGGCTTAATAGACTCTAAACTTTAATTACCTAATACAATTGAAATAATTATAACTTTATTATTACTACCTAAGTATATGAAAAAAATATTCAAAGTCAAGCATTTTTTCTTTGAAATTTCGTAACTACTCTTAAACGGCATTAAGTTTTAGTTTTAGTATTTTTTTTCACACAAATATTTGTCGGTTTTTTCTTCACAAAGTGTACAATTGGCATTTTGATTAAATAATTTATTAGACTACAATTAAATAAAAACCACTCATTCCGCACTATTCTGCCGCAGTGACTGACGTAACAACCACTTTGTATTGCAAGCTTATTAGAACTTAACATAGTCTTAGTCTTAAATATCGGGAACTCAAAACAATTAATCACGGAAGATATCTCGTAAGTGACAAAATATTTTATTAAGTTTTGATTAGAACTTTATTCTCACAGTATTTCAAACGAAGTTTGAACCACCACAAATAGAGCTGCTAATTTAGCAGATACCCCAGCCTTAAAAGATTGAGAACGTCGCTGTAATATTTCAGTGTAGGTAACCTCAAGTGTGAGTCTGCACCGAGCCAAGCTACTGCTACAAACTTGTGTTGTTATTCTTCTTCGCGTGTCGATGACAATCACATCAATTTGGCGACGATTTGGCACATTTGTTGTTAATTAATACAAGTAAAAGCCGGTGGAAAATATTTATTTGATTTCAGTAAAAGATTAAAATCTATTACGTAACATTGTGTTATGAAATTGATATACTATTTTGAACAAATTAACGTATAGCAACAGGCAAATATACGTAGGTACTTAAATATCTTGTTTTAATTATATTGTAATCAATATTTACACACAATAAACATATATTGGATGCGATACCTGCACATACAAATACTCGTGCATTAAAAATCTTTATGCACGAAATCAAATCGCATTTTAATAAGTTATAATGTTTATAATAAAAACAAAGAATTAATTTATAAATACTTCACTTTATATGGAACATGCAGTGTTCGTTTGTACATATTTATACGTAATATTAACTATGTATTCTAATCATGAATCAAAAGAAATAATAAATTGTGGAATAAAAACAATTTACATGTTTTTTTACCCTACTACGGCGAAGTCCAAAAGGAGGGTTATGTGTTTGACCTGTAAGTATGTATGTACGTGTATATGTATGTACGTGTGTATGTATGCACGTGTGACCGGATTTGGATAAACTACACGTCGTAAGATTCGTCTTGGCGGCGCGAGTGTCACTGGCTACATAAAAAACAAAGAAAAATGGCTAATTTGGGATGCCATATTTTTTTTGTTGTCCCAAACCTTTTTTCTTCAAATACCATCGATTGATTGCAAAAATATTTCCAAATTATATGTTTATAAGTAATTCGAAGTGACAAATCGAATGAAAATTGGAAAAAAAATCGTATTTATGATACAAAAAAAGTTACATCGTCTGCGAAATCTTTAACTACATACTACTACAACTTTAGTATTAAGAAAAACTGAGGTGCCATAGATAATTTAATTCCAAACAGTCACACTGTAGATAACAATTTAGTAGAGTAGCAGTCGTAAGTACAATAAATGTATGTAAATCGGCAAAATAGAAAGAAAAAACATACTGTTCTGTAAGATTTGATTTATCTTTTTTCCAGGGTATTATCGTGTAGGGTATTATCATATTTCCGTTTTTCTTTTTTTTGTTCTATAAGATTTGATTTTCTTTTTTTCAGGGTATTATCGTCTAATATTATCATATTTCCATTTTTCTTATCATCCACTGAAAGAAGCCGAGGATTGAGAAGGACATGGTCAGTGGAACAGCCGACGCTTTGATCCATGCCCATAGACTGAAAAGAAGACAGTGGTTGCTTTAATAACATAACAATAACAATGTACAAACAGAAATTAATTGTTTGTCAAATCGACACACTACACCAATTTGCCGTGATATAGGCATTATTCTATACAAATTTGAGGATACGGACAGTCAATGAGTTTGCCAAACAATTGATATCAATGTCAGCTCCATATTACCTTCACGTTTCTGGTTCACGGCCTTGGACCATCAGCAAATGGAATAGGTATTTGTTTGTTGTGTACTATCGAGTTTACTGGTCGTATTAAAATGTTGGGGCCGCCTCCATGAGCGAGCGAATCGCGGGGATACAACATATTTCTATACGAAAATATCACCGCGATTCTCTCGCTCGTGGAGGCGGTCCCTTAGAGGTGTTTGTGAGATATTGGCCGGAAAAACCGCAAGGAGAGAAGAGTGAAAGGCTATAGGGGAGGCCTTTGCCCAGCAGTGGGACAATTTAGGATAGTAAAAAGAGATTTAGATAACAAATGCCATCATTTATTTAATGAAATACACTTACTCGTAAGGATCATCGGAAATGTAGAAGGCTTGCGGGGTGGGCAGCAGTCCGCAGTCGGCGATATACACATGCGGTAGCGGCCGGTCGTCGACGTCCGTCGGCGTGTGCTCCAACATATGCACCACGTTCTGGCCCTCCACAACCTTTGAACAGAGCATTTTGTATTAGTACACAGTCATGAGCACTAATATACACTTACCAAAATCAAAAGCGATTTTCTCTTGGAAAACCTATTGCATCTTAGAGCTTAGACCTATTTTCAATAAGTTTGGGTTCCAAAACTATGTTCGTTACAACATCAAATTAAAAGTACCTAGTACAGTAGGAAATAAAGATCAGATTCTGATTCTGAATTAATAAAACTTTTAAAAGTGTTCAAGTGTGTACTTTTATTAATGCATATGACTGTACGGTCGAACAAGCTATTTGGTATACATTTAACAATGTAATTTGTGGGTTAAACTGTAAACCAAATAGCTTGTTCGTCGACCGTACATCCAGACAGGATATGATTTTAAAACTATAAGAATACTTAGGAGTGTTGAAGACTTTGTAAAAGAGGCCAGACAGAATGGAATTACGAGCATCGTTACGCCCTCGTCTACTTTCCGGGGATTACAGATGTGACAGATATGATTTAAAGCTTTAATTTTAAGCCCTCGACTTACTAAAATTAGATTGGTGGAAATGAGGAAGCGAATTAGCGATGCAGTTGTAGGGTGAGATATTGTCCGGGGCTGCGGGACTCAAGGGCTGCGGGACTTCAGGGCTGCGGGACTGTTCGAAGAGATACCGTGGCCCCGGAACACAAAGGGCGATGAAGGAACATGGATGTGTGACTGACACTGACTTGGCCACCATCAGGGATTTAAATTTAGATAACACAAAGAAAATAGTCGCTAATTAGTCGATATTTGTCGCCAAATATCAAAATTTGTCGGTCACTGATTCAAAAGATATAAGGGTTTATAGGTGGCCGATCTGGAGAGTCTCCCCAACTTGGCCACATTTATATCTCGAAAACTAGGGCACCTTGCGAATCCGAAGAAATCCCCGATGGTGGCCAAGCCAGTGTCAGTCACACAACATGGATGGGTTTTAGTCAGTAAAAGTCTGACACTCCCTCCTGCTCCGCCCAGAGCAAGAGGAGTCATTAATTTGATGATTACCCATCCGAAAAAAAAAGGGTGAGATACCTATTGTAGATACTAACAATGAGGGTGTCGAGTCTGTTTTGCACCAACAAAACTTAATTTAGGCTATTGCTATCTTTTACTAAAAGGCAGTGCGAGAAAAGGACGGCTTTAGCTATGAACTAAATTAGAGATGTCAAACTAGTTTATGCCTTGCGCTTCACCGTGTTTTTAGTCGACATGTTTTTAAATATTAGTTTCAACTAAATTTGACAGCTCTAAATTACGTCCGTCTCTTTCTCGTTTTATTAGAGAGAAAAAGATAGCAATAGCCTAAATTAAGTTTAATTTGTGCACAACAGAATCGACACCAGTATGGGTGAATTCAACAAAATGTGGTGCTGCGGAAACTCCCTGTCCTAAGTCCTCAATGACACGCTGTCTTATGCTATCTGTGACTTCTGTGAGTGAATAAAGGCGTTAGAATATTTTTGTATGCCTGCCTTACTCCCGCCATTCTATTTTATTTTCAAAATAGCAGCCACTCATAGAACCTATCAATAGCTGATATTAATACAAAAACTAATAGGCTACCAAAGTTAGAATCTCATTCACTGATGACGCTATCAGAACAACTTGTGAATTTATTAGCCACGCATAAAATCTGGGCAAACCTTATCGTAACCATGGGGTTATGCCATTTTTTTTTAGCTTCTACGCCCATGCGTAGAAAAATAGCGTAAGTTAGGCAGGCCATAATAACAGTAATAAAATTACCTTTCCAATTACAGTATGCAAATTATCCAACCAGGGTGTTCCAGTAGTTGTTATAATGAATTGACAACCATTAGTGTTGGGACCTGAAAAAAAATACAAGAGCATTAAAAACTCACTAAAAAACTATACTAACGTCTCATCTTTATAAAAAAGACAGATACCTTTGTTAGCCATGGACACAAAGCCGGCTCCACTATGCTGTGTCTCCAAGTTCTCGTCACTGAATGTATCGCCGTATATGCTGGTAGAGCCAGTCCCGTCGTCTGCTACTACGTCACCACCTAAAAATCACATTCTTATTAATATAAATAATGACCGTCATCAACTCGTCAACCTAGATAATTATATGAAAACCACTACCCATCACGCCCCCTTATAATACAGCAAATAATAAATTTAATAATCAGGTCAGCTCACCTTGGACCATAAACCTTTTAATTATGCGGTTGAACGAGGTGCCTTTATAAGACTTCCCCTTGATGCCTTTCGTGGCTAAAACTTTAAAGTTTTTCACGGCATTTGGAGCTAAGTCGCCAAACAACCCTATAACTACACGGCCGAGAAGTTTGTCTTCAGTTTTAATATCAAAATACACCTGATCAGTAACACGGAACTGCCGAGCCTGAAAGATAGGATACACATGTTGAAATCGTTTGCACTTAGTTAGCTGTTAAGTATCTGTTTATGAAGAAATAATATTCCAGTGCACAATATTCTCATTAAGTGTGCGAAAAAACTAAATTAGGTAAATCACTTACATCAGAAAAAACAAGATGAGTTGTTATAACAACTAGAAACACCAATGAATTGTGGAAATCCATTTCACAAATCGTTATTCTTGTCACCTGAACTATGTGTCCAGTACATACCAGCTTGCCCGCTCCACTGACTTACTGCTTAATTAGATATAGTTAGCTGGCTATGAGAGAAGCCTTTCATGTGCGTACCATGGCTTAACTTTATTTCAACACATTTAGAACCGAACAGTATTGATATCTTGTTACGAAATGAAATCATTATTATTTTATAATTCAAAAGATATTCTAGTACATTCTTAGGCCATAAGGAATCCTTTTAAAACTACAATACATTGACATCATTCAAAATGTTAGTCCCAAATAATTAAAGATTTTTTGTTCTGAAATCAATCTTTATATAACTAACACCTTCACTCCTGTCACTTATTGATGGTTTCCGCATGTAAAGGGGCTGTACAATTCTCTACAGCATCAGTTTTCTGCGACTTTACTTTAGCTAGAGCAGTTGTATGTTGAGCCATTCGTTTTGTATGAGACTTTATGTGACAGTTTAGTTTATCACTGCGGCTAAACTCTTTCTTACAGCCCAAAGCTTCTTTAAAAGGACACTTCAAAGTTTTCTTGGCCTGATGTAATTTCATGTGCCTTTGAAGCAAATCGGGCCTTTTGAATGTATATTTGCAAATAGAACATTTGAACTGCCTATTTCCATGCTTCAGCATATGCGATGTCAGATATTTCTTCATGTGGAAACTGCTGTTACAAATCTTACACTGAAATGGTTTTAAAGTCCTGTGTATCTGTAAGTGCAGACGTAATCTCTTATCACTAGCAAATGTCTTGTTACACTGGATACATATTTTATTATGACTCTCTGTTTGCATGTGCAGGCTTAGTTTTTCTGATTTTCGAAATCTAGCATCACATTGTGTGCATTTATATACTTTCAATTTTGTTTGGTTGTCTTTAGGCACATCACTGTGACTCTGTAGGTGTGTTGCAATGTCATCCAAGTTGCTAAATGTACAGCTACATAAATGGCAAGTATAAAGAGGGAATTCATGCAAAACCGACACATGCTGAAGTAAACTATCAACTGTATCATAATATTCCATACACTCCCCTTGAATGCATTTAAACTTTTTAAGAGATAAATGATTCTTCTGGTGAGCTCTGTATTGGCTGTAATTTACCAATATCAGGCTGCAATATCGGCATTTGTAGCTTAGAAGGTCTTCTTCAAGCATTCTTGTTGAAGTTTCTTTGAGACCATCATCTGGCCACATGAGATGAGATGATAAGTGTCTCTGCAAGTGCGAATTTTGAGTAAAACAGCGCCCACATATAGGACACTGGTAAGGTTTGTCACTGTGGGTTTTCAAATGGGCTAGCAAGGTATTCAGCCTTTTGAATTTTTTCTTGCATCTAGAACAAGTTAGATCTTTAGGCCATATCTGTTCCGCCACTGGTTCATTATGCTCACGCAGCTCACCGCTAACGCTTTGATGTAGTGTTGCAATGTTTTCAGAAAAGGGTTCACTACGAACTGGTGTCTGTACCAAATTGGCATTTGTAGACCTTTCTTCAAAAACGATATTATTACATTTTAACCTTTTATGATCCAGAAATACTTGTAAGGAGTTAAAAACAGCTTTACATGTTCCGCAAACGAAAATATCTTCCTCAGTTGAATCCCATACCATAACGTGAGCCATTTTTGGAAAGTTATTTGATTTTGTCTTAATCAACTGAAACTATTTACAGTAGTTACCTAGATATTTAGAACTATATTTCGTCGAGTTAATTGAAAAAGTTCAAAAATACTCAACAAATTACACTTGCATTAGCACACAGCGGTCAGTTGTCAAAATATGTCAAATTTTACTAAGAAAGAATGTCAAGTCAACAATGTCAACATCAACAAAGATAAATTTGATTATATGGTCTGTGGATAAAAATGTACGAACTTCCAACATTTAATTTGTATCATTGTCAAAATCGTAAATCGCACAGGCAACTGTTTAGACACACCGTAAAATAAAATAATAACTATGAAAGACTACCTTCACAAAAACTGTGAAGAGATTTCAAGAGATGGTAACTCCCATTTTATAAAAAACAATACAAGCTGTGCTGTGGTGGCGAACAGGCAGCCAATTTAGCACATTTTTGTAGCTTTTAGCATATAGCATATTTTTTTAGCATATTTTATAAAACACGAAAGGAATGGAAATCACAATGTTTCTTGAAATAAAAATTGAAATCGATACTCGACTCCGTGGCGGTTTAGTCGTGAGAACCCTGAATGCCACTTTGTACGTCAGATTCGGCCTAAAAAGAGCAGAAAAGTGCTGTTATTCTTGCACTGTTCCAGACAATGTACTACTTTGTATCGAAATGAAAGAGAGTAACGACTCTAGCTCTCAGCCTTCCATTTCAGCTAATGTTGATGAATATCAAGACATTCATATTCTATTCCCTTGATTTAATTTCTGGATAAAATTTCCATTACCGGACATGAGTTTCGAAGTTCATATTTTTTTTGTAGATAGTACACTTAGATATAAAGCTTTTCACAAATTTTCAATACGCGGATGCGAACAGTTTACGAGATTTAATTCTCTAAAGTTTCTATACAAATACGATCATAGCACACCAATTTCCATTACTGGCCAAAAATTTCGAAATTCATATTTTTTTATAGATAGTACACATAAATAGAAAGCTTTTCACAAATTTTCAATACGCGGACGCCCACGGTTTACGAGATTTCATTCTTTAAAGTTTCTATACAAATACGAACTAGCATACCATTTTCACATTTTTAGGACAGATTCACAGATAATCTACTACTAGTCAGATTTATAATTACAATCGATTATAAATAATCGTTTTTTTTCAAAATAATCTATTATTTTATAATAATCGATTTATTCCTAATTTGTCAAATAAAATCCAAAATAAAGGCCAAAAATATTATACTATTCAATGGTTAATCGAGTTTTTGTAATAATTGAATCGCTTAGTAAATAGAGCACCAAATTTTAATGAAGTGGTTAATGACAAACTGGTTTTGCCTAGGCCGACTTGGGGCACCCCGGCACGGATAGATTAGTGTGCGTAACCCTGGGAAAATGTTGTGGATTTGAGAGATGAGATCATAAAAAATAATTAGTGTATCATGAGGAGCAATTTGTTTAAGTAGTAGCAAAATTTGTGTGAATTGTAGTTTTAAAGTTATTTGAGAAAAATACATTTTGCTGGAGTAACGTTTGAAACGTTATCCTGGCAAAATCGATTTTCAAAAATTCATTCCGCCCGGAACCAAATACATGGTTATATAGCTTTTGTTGCGTAGTAAATGTTTGTAAATAGCAAAATTTGTGTGGTATGGTTCTTGAGTTATTTAAGATTTTGCTGTGGCGGTACCACAGCATTTTGGGATTTTGGGATTTCCCAAATCTCTAAAACGGCTCAACGCAGAAGATTGAAAAAAATACCAATATTTTATTAATAATTTCTTTTTTTTTTTAAACATTAGTTTTTGATTTGGTTGTCGTAAAGCAATGGAATTAAATGGTTTCAAAATCAGATAAAAACGGATTTGCAAGTAAACCAAAACACTTATAACCAAATAAATAGCTTTAAAAAATACCCATGGTAGACTCATAGCACGTCAAGTAAAATAGATTATGTAACTTTATACGATATGAAGATAAAAACAAAATTGATTAATTTTAGACTGGTCGTACTTTAGCGATGAAATACGCAGTTCCCAAAATGTTAAGAAACGTGTCATACTTTAAACAAATTAAAATGATTAATGAACATTAATTCCTGTTAATTTCAGCTTTCAACTACGGCTGTAATTAAAGTTATATAAAAATGAAGAATATGTAAAAAGTTGTCTAATAAGCCGACCAAATTAAAAAGGTCACTTACAAGCGGCCGCACCATACGAACGAGTAGTCTTCGCAAATTAGCAACTAAGTGTCCGATGTTTTGTACACAGGTACCATATTACACATTTTCTACTAGTTTTATATTTTATAAATGAAAAACATGTTAATTACAGTAGTTTAACAATTAAATGGACCATAAGTAATTATTTAAAGTCAAAGTAACTTTAAAAATGTAAGTAATAATCTCAGTAAATAATTTAGTGTGATTTTGATTGACAACGCGTGGTTCACACGTTAATCACCTGTATGTAACAGTCACATGTAATGATGAAATAACCACTAAGTAACACGTTACAAAGCTCATATTTAAATGCCATACTGTGAGTCGACGGGAAATGGAGTCCACCTACCTACCTACGTGTTTAGTAGGTACCTATCTCCATCTTAAGGAAAATTGTACAAAGTATGAAATAACATTGTATTTTAAGTTTTAAGCATTGGTACATGGCAAACAGAAAAACATTTATGCCAAATATTAAAATTAAGTACGTACTCAACTTATCTGAGATTTTTTCCTCAATATGTTAATGCTAAGGCAAAGATATACAATAATTTATACTACACCTGCTTGGAAAGTACCTTGATACTTTATCAAATTTACGGTAGAAAGTACGTCATTGCATATCGAACAAATATGCGGGGAGAAAACGCATCTGAGCGGGAAAGAAAAGTGTATGAAAATCCATTTCTTACGTGGTTTTTCTTTTTTAATTTTGGGTAAGACTATGCGCCGGTAACCTGAATATCAAAAGCCAAAAAGTTTTTACAGTGAGTTTTTATCTCCAAGTTCGCAAAATGACACTGGCCACTAGCTGTGTGTTGGATGGTGTCGGGCTGGCAGTGCGACCCTGCGGCGGCAGGATAAACAATTTGAAAAAAGAACATGTGAAAATTGACAATTTCAATATAAATTTCAATTAGTAAAGATTTCGTTTTTTATTTTCCTCGTAGGTGTAGTATATGTATCACTCGAGAGAAAGTGCTATTCCCGATCTCGGGTGTTTTAAAGCCCTCGCCTACGACGGTAATCGGTCACTTTCTCCTCTCGGTGAACAATGTACTATTGTATAAGGCTGATTTTTAAATAAAAAATAATGAACACCATGACCAGCAAACTACGCAACAGTAACAACAACGTACACAAGGCAAATTAGTTCGGTTTGCAGAGCACACCAACATAATGTTGGTGTGCGTAAAATCAACTGATAATGATATAATTATGACTGAAATATGGAAGTGGAAATTAAACAATTTGTAATAAGAAATTAACAATATTTATTGACTAGGTTTTTTAATAAGTATAATCACAAATAAAAAAGTTTTGTGCGTGACAAATATTCTAAGTCGGACAGGAAATAACGTTATTTTTCATATTCAAGTGGGTAATTTATTTATTAGTGACATGAATAAACATGTTAGTAAGAAAGGTATTAAGATACAGGTATCCTAAATTGTTATCTCACCAACAATAACATCACTCACTTAAAACAAATTACCCCCTGATATTTTTAATAATAGCCGATTGGTGCGCCTTCACTATCTATTACTTGTTGCGATCGTGTCCTCATGCTAGCAACCATATTTTTGCACAAGTCAGATCCACGAAACGATTCCCACGACGACATAACGACATCATCTAAATTGGGTTTGGACCTGACTTCAGACGAGTCCCAATTTAGCACCATATGACCCCATAGGTTTTCAATGGGGTTCAGGTCAGGACTTTTTGATGGCCATTCAATGACAGTAAAATTTTCTTGAACGTTTAACCAACTTTGCACAAGTCGCGCGCGATGCTCTGTGCAGTTATCATGCACGAATCCAGCCTTTGGTCCCGGTCGGCAAGGATCAATGCTTCCCGAATCTGCATAACGATGGACCCACAATTGCACAGCCCTTCTCTGTGAACAATAATAAAATATTGTTACAAATAACAACAATCAATAGGTAACATGTGGATTATATTAAAAACACATTAATCTTCTAAACATATTAATAACATTTTGTTACTTACCGATATCTTTAAACGCCTCGCAATTTCACTAGTTGAAACGTTTTGCTCACGCAAAATAATAATCTCGGCTCTTAAAAGTGTAGTTAGGTGATTCATAATGGTTAACAAATAAAAGCACTGCTCAAAACACGCAGGGTATAATATAATGTCTAAAAACGTAACGTAAGCCCGATAGTCAATAATATTATGACGATGAACCTAAACTACTAACTTACACATGATTTGTCATTTTTAGAGGGTAGACCTCGAATAAATTCTAACTCAAATATAAAGAAGACTTGCCAATATTTAAGTAATGAATTGAACAAACAAATGTAAAACGTTTCATTAAAACATACTAAATCACAGATTTGTTGGCAGTTGGATTCGAACTTACGGCGCTAGGCACTGGCGGGCGGCGGCGTAAGATACCGCACGCTCGACCATTGCGCCACGGAGACGATTGTTAAGTTGGCTAAATTTATGCTTCATATTCCATGCAACATCAAGTGACAAGGAAATTGCAAGTGTGTGGGTGGACAACGGGTTATTGTGAAGCGCAAACACTAATAAATAGGCGAAGCCAGACAGCCGTTGACTTTACGCACACCAATAACTTTGTTAGTGTGCCCTGCAAATCGAACTAATTTGCAGTGTGTACGTACGCAACTGTACTAACAAAACATCCGTATTATCCCATTCATTTAAGATGGTTACGATTATGTACAGTGCAGCCACGTTTTCGTGACCTTTTCGATTTGGTCGGTTTATTAGAGAATTGCTGACATTTTCTTGTTTTTGATATAACTTTCATTACAGCCGTAATTGAAAGCTGAAATTAACAGGAATTAATTTTCATGAATCATTTAAATTTGTTTAAAGTTTGCCACGTTTCTTAATGTTTTGGGAACTGCGTATTTCATCGCTAAAGTACGACCAGTCTAAAATTAATCAATTTTGTTTTTATGTTCTTATCGTATAAAGTTACATAATCTAGTTTACTTGACGTGTTATGTGTCTACCATGCGTATTTTTTACAGCTGTTTATTTGGTTTATAAGTGTTTTGGTTTACTTGCAAATCCGTTTTTATGTGATTTTTGAAACCATTTAATTCCATTGGTTTACGACAACCAAATCTAAACTAATGTTTAAAAAAAATAAACAAATTAAGGTCTCTTAGTGGTATTTTTTTTCAATCTTCTGCGTTGAGCCGTTTTCGAGATCTGGGAAATCCCAAAATGGTACCACAGCAAAATTTAAATAACTCAAGAACCATACCACACACAAATTTAGCTATTTACAAACATTTACTACGCAACAAAAGCTATCTAATCATGTATTTGGTTCCGGGCTGAACGAATTTTTGAAAATCGATTTTGCCAGGATAACGTTTCAAACATTACTCCAGCCAAAATGTGTTTTTCCTAAATTACTTTAAACTACAATTCACACAAATTTTGCTACTATTAAACAAATTGCTCCTCATGATACACTCATTATTTTTTATGGTCTCATCTCTCAAATTCACAACATTTTGCCAGGGTTTACGCACACGATAGATTAGGTTAGAAAGGTATGGTGGGGTCGAATGAGCGAGTGAAGCGAGCGAATAGACCCCGCTATACCCTTCGTGATTTTTTTTTTATTAACCATTCAGAAGTAGGAGCCCCGCGAAGCGGGGCTCCGTCGACCGGGTCTCCCTCGACTCGAATGCAAGAGCATAATAGTTCAATTTATATAATTGGTTTTTCTCAAGAACGGTGCGTCGCCTTATATGGGAGTGGTGCCAGAGCACAGGGGGCACCT
Source organism: Xestia xanthographa (assembly GCA_905147715.2). Classification (NCBI taxonomy): domain Eukaryota; kingdom Metazoa; phylum Arthropoda; class Insecta; order Lepidoptera; family Noctuidae; genus Xestia; species Xestia xanthographa. The sequence goes on along the minus strand of LR990655.1, from coordinate 14,285,344 downwards.
CCCCCTTCCCTCCTCCTGCCAAACGATACTAAATTTTTATTCTAAATAACTAAATAGCGCTATTCTAACCTCAAAACTTTAACCATTGATATCTCCATAACCATGGAGCTCCGCGGGTTGGGGGTGGTACAGGAGGTACCTCCTGCCCCCCTCCTCCTTAAATCGATGTCCAGTAATGGAAATTTTAATCGGCATATTTTTTACACCAATCTAGCACATTTTGAAGTAGTTGAGTTGGCAACACTGCGAACAGGCGAATGTCAGTGTCACCAAGTGTCACTGTCAGTGTCATGTCATAATAAAGTTGAAAATAAATTGGTGAATGGCACTGACGTATAAATCATATGGACTTGAAATGTTTGACTATAGAAAATACAGTTATACAAATATGAGGCATATCGACACCGAAATCATAAAAATACTGTTATCTCTTTTTAACTTTTAGAATTTTGCATAAGTGAAAAAGGATAACAGTGTTTTTGACAGTTACTATAATAGCAAACCTTCATTCCTAGCGTCTTTGAAATACCTATTTGCGGCCAGGCCGCCATTTTATTTTCCCGCTGTTTGGCTATTGCTATCTTTTTCTCTCTAATAAAACGGGAAAGAGACGGACGTAAATTAGAGCTGTCACATTTAATTGAACTAATATTGTCGATGTCGACTAAAAACACGATGAAGCGCAAGGCATAAACACATACACTGCCCTTTTAGTAAAAAATGTCGATTCTCTAATTTTAGATTAGTTACTGAACCAGAGAATCGGCAGCAATATCATCCAAACTAAACATGCAAAATGTTAGCTTAATCAAAAACCGGGAAGTCGGTGAAAAATAACTTTTAAGATTTGCTTACATAGTTATTTTGTTAGTTCTAAACAAGTGAAGCTAAGAAAAGTGTGATAAAAATACTTACCCGTTGATATTGGACCGTGACAACGTGAAAACATTCTCACAATCTTTTATCTAACATCGATTGTAGAGAAATATCGATATGGGCTACCCTATTAGCCGCCATTTTATTTTCCCTCTTTAATGTAGGTATGTCCACGTTTTTCTTGTAGGTATGCCAAGTCCATAGGATTTATACGTCAGTGGTGAATGGTGTCTTCCTTCATTATTTTGTCATCATCTTTCGAGATTCGTCAAATAACTCTGTGATTGTTGCTATTAAATAAGTGTACTATTGAACTGCAAATTCAACTCGTTGTTTTTTAAATTATTACGATTGACATTGCAACGTAACAGGTGTGTATTCATAAAACTGCTTCCTTCTTACCATTTTCTTGAATAATTTCAGTGCAAATACCAAATACTATTAATAAAATGATGTCTCTATTACAGATGAATATGACGGTAAACAACACTATAGCACATCAACGTTTGGTTTTAACCGGAGACCGGGAAAGGTACCGACGTTTTTTACAAACCTTTCATGTTAACACTTTAATAAGATGTACCAATGATTCAAATCATTATATTCTGGGAGCTAAGCTATCAAGCTGAATCTTGTTTTATAACCCTGCTCGGTATAACCCTGTTCCGTTCTGTACGGTCATTTTTTATGCTATTTCTTTTATTACTATTGACTTAGTAAGCCGTATACGCTAATGGGGATGGTTCTAGGGAGATATCCCCAGATGTCTACTGAAAAGTAGATATACCCGGTACCTACAACTCGTGCCACGAAAGATGAGACCTGTCACACCACTTGTATACGAGATAAATGTGTAACGAAATTCTTCTTTTGACATATAGGTGTACAATACACATCGTAAACCATCTTCCTACTTTGTCTTCTTAATGTTTTACCTTGAGGGACAATCAAGATTTCAAAGTTTCACTTGTTTCAAGTGATGTGACAGGTCCTATATTTGGTGGCATGGACCTAACAACCGTGTTGTTAGGCAAATAAATAATGTGAACTACATACATACCTACCTATATTTTTATGAAAAATGTTTTCGTTTCAGATTTAAAGAACTTTTGAGAAGGCGGTTAATAGAATGCGGTTGGAGAGATCAAGTCAGAATGCTTTGCAGAGATGTTGTCAAAGAAAATGATAGTAACAATATAACATTTGACATGCTAGCTACAAAGGTTACTCCTCGTGCCCGGGCTTTGGTCCCAGACACAGTGAAAAAAGAACTGCTACAAAAAATCAAAACACATCTACTTACTCAAAAAGATCAATAGAATGATTCTTGTAAATAATATTAAGTTGCTCTTCTCAGTTATCAATATCATTAAGTTCATATCATTAATTGTATGGTTTTCTTTTAAGTGTAAGTTTCTATAATTTAGTTGTATCTTTGTTAGTCACAATATGATGACTCTCAACCTATATTTTGATAATGCTGCTACTTCAAATACTTGTATTTTGTGTTTAAAATAACAGTAAAAAGACTTTGATTTACAACCAACAGTATATTTTATTTTATAAACATTTATTATACATTCAGGTTAAACAAAAATATATATATTGCTTATACATAATACTGCCATAAGATTCTATTTAATCAAGAAATATTGCCTTAAGAATGTTGTCATGGACATTTTATTACAACAGTGGTGTGGTTAAAAGATCTTTAAAAACTTGTGAAACTGACAATGTTTTGATACACTACACACCCTAAACTTAATGCATTATGAAGCTGCCCAGATATATTGTCTTTGCAGATACATAATGCTTAAAATAATATCAAATGTACCAAATAAATACATAAATTTGAATAAAACAGTTTTTCACAAATGGCTTTTTATACATATAATACAGTACATCATTATATGAATGGGCATCTTTTAATTAAATAGTAAACTCTTAAAATAATATCACACCTGAAGAAAAGCAAGGATGGCTTTAACTTAGCTAAACATGTTCATCAGATAAGGAGACCAAGAAACAATTGATACAATATCAATTTATGAACAAAGGATACAAATATATACAAAAATGCATTACAGAGCTGTCATAGTTCAATATAAAAATATTTTGAGCAAATAAAATTATGCTTATTTTTCTAGGGTAAACCCAATACCTAAAATTCATTATAGAATATAAACTACAATCGTTATAAATAGAAATGGACAACACTGTTACTGTGAGAGCAATTATGTTAGTATGAAGAAGAATGTCCGTTTCAACCGCGCAGCCACCTCATATTTGGATAAAACTTTGCCAGGAATTAGTAGTAATTTGTTAATAGACACATCTCTTTTTGTGAATTATTTACAAAAAAAAAACTAAGACGCTATGACAAAAAATAGTTGGCCCGCTAAAACCGCCATTTGCCGTAGTCATCGCCCGTGATTACACAGAAACAATAATGCAGATAGGCGAATGATGCATCAAAAGAAAGGTCTTATTTGTTACAAAAATAATAAACGACAAAACGTAAATAAACAAAAAGTTATGCAATATTTAGTTTTCAGGTTATTCAAATTCAAATATTTTATTTCAGAATTACATCCATACATTGTTAGTAGTAGTATAACTTAGCCTAATATACAGGATGGAATTTTGCATGCCACCTGGAGGGAAAGTACTCTAAATAATGGAGATAGCAAATTTTACTCAAAGGAAACATTCCTTTATTTTGAAAAAGAAATTAATCTGCTTTCAAAGATTTTGAAAATTCGCGTGCCACACTCGGGAATCGAACCGGCTAAATTAAAAAAAAATAACACCCTGTATTTTTATGGCACTAATTGATAAGGTCAATCATAAAGATCAAATCCCTCTAACAAACATGATAAATTAAATGAAAGGAAAACCAAGAAATCTTAAATTATAAATTCAATGGCACAACATATTTACATATTATTTATAGCACTTTTACTCAAAGGTTCATCCAATTACTTATGTTACAACCTAATAAACAATTATCTTTTGACGACATTAATTGATTAAAATGACGAAGAACTATTTAGATAGGAAGATTGCAATTTGCACAAACAAACACGTGCAAATTTCAATCTTCTTCATTCAAACATAAAAGTCCATCCTTTGATAAAAAGTGCTTTATCATATTGAATTTATCCCATTGCATTTATAACTTTAGATTTTATGGTTTCCCTTTCAATTCATTTATAGTATGTTTAGTTTGTTAGAGAGATTTGATCCCTATCGATTGGTGCCATAAAAGTACAGGGTATTTTTTTGGAATTTAGCCAGTTCGATTCCCAAGTGTGGCAAGCGAATTTACAAAATCTTTGAATGCAGATTAATTTATGTTTTAAAATAAAGGACTGTTTCCTTTGAGTAAAATTTGCTATCTCCGGTATTTAAGGTACTTTCCCTCCAGGTGGCATGCAAAAATTCCACCCTGTATATAGGTAGGTAGGTATCTCACCTTAAATAATATCAATAACAAATTCACGAAAAGAGGTGTGTATAGTAACAAATTACTACTAATTCCTGGCAGTTTTGTCAAATATTATGAGGTGGCCGCGCAGTTGAAACGGACATGAAGAAAATGCTAAATGTACTCGTATTACAGCATTTGTAATGAAAATGCCTCGTGTCATTTTGGCAATCCATATAATATTAGGATATAATTTCAATAGGGTTTATACCATTGAGCATAAAATAGGACGAAATTAGGTATTACATAATGTATTTCATCTATTGAAATAGATGCCTGTGTTGATCTAGCCTTGCTAGCATTATATAACATTTGAATTAAAACTACCAATCTAATAGCATAGACAATCATTATAACTTTACTGCATTCTTTCCACCACCATTTCAATATGCCAAAAATGCATTCAAATCTACAAACATCACCCAACCACAACTTAGGTGTAAACTAGACAATATAAAGAAATCCCTCTTCAGCTCTAAATAAAAATGTATACAGCATTTGAAGGAAATAATATATACATAAATGCATTTAAATGTATATATATCAAGAAAGATCTAATCGAAGTTATGAGCAATAAACTTTTTTAGTATAAATATCCTTAAAGCTCTTTGATACCTGATCTAAAATTTGGTAATACACAATTATTATACATTATTTATGTACAAAGTTATACAAATGGAATGTATTTTGGACTCAGTATATACCTTTGATCAAGTACAATTCATTTGATTATGTATAACTTAATAATGTAGCCATAACAATATTCAGTACTCTCTTACTATTTTAAAGTTAAAACTAATTATTTTATATAATTCTACTTACACATCAAATAATTGATCAATCCATTTACACAATACTGCTGATTACTAATGAGCAATATAATAATCATAATTACTGCTGTAGGTACGTACACGTATTCCTGTACAGCGTTTAAAGATTCGAGCTATTCACAAAATAATTACAGCACGCATCCAGTGTTAATAAAGTGTTGAAAACGAGGCGAATGATGTTATGCCGTGTTCTAAAATATTCATATTTATTTAAATAGTTGCAAAGATACTGTTTTTTACGTTATAAGTTGACCACATAAATGTTACGTCGTAACAAACATAACAATAGACTAGCTGTTTAACTTAGCTTCTACCGACGGATATAGACATTGAAGAATTTTAAACAATTTACCTTACGTATTTATGAAAATATTCACCTACGTATCATTTGATTCCTATCTTTTGTCGGTCGGTCCTTGTAAGTAAGTGATCACTAGGTATTTTCTCAAATTGTCTGTTATGCAACATAATGTATATACTTGAAAGGTACTTAAAATAATCTCAGTTATTTATATTTACGGTAGTATTTGGCAAGTTACAATTCAGTAAAACAAGAAATGGCAAATACAAGCCGACACAACAAGTACCTATGTAATATATTGTACAATTACAGATTCAAGTAAGAAATCAAGCTATTTTTTACATTAAAATATAATCAATTTAGAAAATAACTGTCGTAGACATTTAATTTAAATAACTAATAATATCTTTTATTATAAGAGATTCATCTATCCGTAGGAACATAGTTTTATAATGTACCTAAGAAATACTCAGCTGCAATATTTTACTCATCTACTAAAAACTTGTAAATAAACATCTGAAGCTAACTCATAAAATAGTCATTCAATAACATTCCTTTAATAAAATGTGGCGTCAACATTACATAATAAAATTTAGAGATTAACAACACAACAGATCAGCGAATATCGACATTCACAACCCGCGCATGGCATGCGCTCAATTTTGATACGTTTGGCTCCTGCTCGCATCGAGGCGACACGGTCACGAGATTCAATGATTAGCGAAGACAATTAGCAGACCCTCGACACAGTTGTGTAAGTGGAGACCAATCTCACCACTCACCAATCGATATATACATTATAGTAGAACTCTACAACACCTGCCCTTAATAGGTTGAAAATTAACTTACATCGATGCGGCCGCGACCGTCACACGTCAGTCGCGGCCGGGCGGTACGTACGTTTTACACGAAAACAACGTCGGAGCGTCTATCTGCACGTGCAGCCCTCGTTCTTTCGGAGCCGGTTAGAGAAGCAGTCGTGTGTAGACGGGCTGCATCACCGTGCCCTCAGGCGGGAGCGGGAGCGGGAGCGGGCTAGGTGTGCGCCGCCAGTCGCGCCAGCGGGGGCGCGCGGCGCTGGCGGGCGGAGGGCGCGCGCGTCATCAGCACCAGCGACGACGCCAGCGCCAGCCGCACCGGCACGCGCGACCCGCCCGGCAACCTGCACAACACGCACATATCACTCGCCTCAACATCCTATACACCTAATAGAGCCTACGATAAATACTACTCCTCGAGGTCACACAAGTAAGCTTCAATTTCTCAAAAAGACAATTATTATCGTTGGCGTAGGCGTTACCGACTGACATAGAAATTGTAAAGAATTAAAATTGTACGGGTTTGCTCAACCCGTACAACATCATATCATAATATGTATTAATTTTATGCTGACATCGACGAGCAGCGAATTAATAAAGTATATAATTTTAAGTCAACGATCAGTAGTCGCTTAGCACCGTTTGGGCTAACAACAAAAAGACTCATTCGCCGCGAGTCGATCAGTTTTGGGTGTTCTTTCAATACTAAAACTCAATCAGTCTGTCATTTAAATGTACGTTACCCGTACGTACGTAAAATAATAATGTGTTGTACTCACTTGACGAACACAGTAGTGACGGCTGCGCGCGTGTCGGCAGTGGGCTCGATGGCGATGGGACGCATGTCAGCCGCGCGGCGCCGGCGCAGGCCCGCCGACATCACGCCGCCCGACAGCATCACCGTTACCGCCGCGAACGGACGCTTCGCCATGTGCAGCATCTAAGTTACAGTTCATTTGTATTATTTGCGTTCATTTCATCACACATCGATTTATTGTAAGAATAATCCTAAAAAATGCTTCTACACTAAAATTACACGCACCTCGCAATTATGAAAACTAATAAGCAACGAGTGAATGTCGCAATTTTCCATTGCATAGACAAAAACCAATGATGATATCCCATTTTTATTCATATTGCGATTTGAGATGACTACCTACACACATTGTACAATTGAGGAGCGTTTTTATACTATCATTTGAGTGCTAATAAAGCTTCGAGACGCCTCTGACCAAAAATAATGCTAAGTATCAAACCCCTTACCTCAACGACATGTCTCCGTCGTGCGCGCCGCACATCGGCCGCTTGCTTCGCCTTCCACGCGACAACACACGCCGCCAGGAACAGGAAGAAGCACGAAAAGAACACGGAGAAGAACACGAACAAATCGATGTGCAGCTGATCTTGTCTGAAGAATATCACGCCAAAGCTTGCAGCCCCATCATCAGTATGGCGAGCGCGAATCACGATGTAGAACTTAGTGTGAGTTAGGTCGTGAACGTTTTGAGGTAAAGTGAGGACTAATCGGTTGCGGAGGTTCCTCACACGCAGTAGTATATTCCTCCTATCAACAGTCACGTATGTAGCGAGATCCTTCGCCGTATAATCTGCGAGAGTATACTCTGTCTTGTCAAAGTACCACGTGACTCGTGGCTCCTCAGGCACATGCTCGTCGAACGACGGCATCCTTCTACTCGGCTCGTGCTTGTGGTATGTAGGGTCGAGTTCCACCGCATGGTCGCTAGTACTGGAGTTTACCGACACGACGAATGAACTGTCGTTCGGACTGAGGTATAAGTCGACAGCCCCCTGGGTCACGTCCACTATCACTCTTATGTCAACGTTCATGTATCTTGGGTTTACTGCGACGAATACTGTTTGACCAGGGTAGAGAGGTCGCGGCTTGATTTTGCACTCGTCTGGAAGTAAAAAGTTTTTTTTATATAAGCGTGTTGTTGGTTTGTCCTTTTTTCACGCAGCAATGGTGACGTGTGTTTTTGCATAAAGACGGTTTATGGGACGGAGTGACACCATTTAATTTTTTACCAGTAAAATGCTTAGTTTCTGTGTGACGAAACGCCAAAGACCTACGGGAGCAAAACCGTGGTTATGGGCTAGTATGTTGAATAGACCATACTACACATTTTTTCGTATAAAATTCTTACCAATAGATTTCCCATCGAAGCACAGTTTGTTCTCAATATTAATCGTCTTATAACACTGGTGTCCGTTCCTGGGGTCGCCCATGTAGAGGTCCTTGCACTTGACGCACTGGTAGCGCCAGCACTCCTGCGCAGAGTTCTTACTCGAGGAGGTGGTCTGGCACGAGGGATCGCTCTCGGTGTTGTTGCCGCAGTTACACTTCTCTCCTGTGACCGGGTCACAAGTGTCACCGTGCCCGTGACATTCACATCTGAAATAAATTAATTGTGGCTTTAACATGGGAATTAAATATTACTGACGAAATGTAGGTGTTCTATTAGGGTACACCTCTGTCAAACCTTCGAGGATGACCGCCGTTATGTTACGGAAAAGGGTACCTTTTCTTTTCAAATTTATTTATGTTTTACTAATGTAAAAGAATCGTAATACAATAAACACGTGAAATTAAAAAATCTAGATAAGGTGTGTAAATCAACTATTTGTAAATCGACATAACACCTGTTTCCTGAACAGAGCTACTAAACGTTTTTTTATCGTATCGCTTTTAATATAGCGGTATCAACTTACGGTCTACAAGGGTCTCTAAAGTCATCAGAGCCTCTGAAGTACCCTTCGATGCATCGCTCGCAGCGGGGTCCATCGGTATTGTTGGCGCATCGCACACAGCGGGCCTTAGCGGCCCCATCGCGGTAGTCGTCGGGGTCTGCGGGACCCCCAACGTCGCGGGACGTAGGGGCTGCGTCCACCTCACTGGTGCAGATGGACGTGTGGCCGTGGCAGTACATCGAGCAAGGCACGCACTGTACGTTGTTCACAGGATCGCCCACGAAGTTCGGCTTACATTTTTCGCACTGGTCACCCTATAAACGAAACACATTGGTTAGTAAGATAGTTTGAAATAAGAATACAATGTTGCGTCCGCATAATGGGGTTGTTTCCCGGAAATTTCGCCGCAAGATGGCGCTGATAGTTTGTTACCAGTCAAAAGTTTTTGATTTAAACGTGTGCATTGTGTCGTTTTTAAGTATTTGCATGTTTGTTTTACTCACTTTGTGTTGCTGTACAATGTATGATACCTGGCGTATCATCCAGTTGAAGGAGAAATTGAAAAAACGAGGAGCAACGCAACAAGGAAAGAAAGCGGAGCTTGTCGAAAAGTACATTATATTTAACATTTTATCGACTTGAGCTGTTTTCTGGGCAATATTATGGTTCTATAAGTTGTAAAATAAACTTTACTCACTAACTTTTTGCTTTTTAATGATCTAATGATAAACAAACTAAGGTCGTCGGTCGTCGTCGGTATCGTTGGTTAAAGGTTCAAAATGTAAGGTTATTTGAAACGAACCCATTTTTTCTTCAGCTTACGACAGAAATTTCAACTTCGACAGTGTGGGTAACAGTCCTGAAGTGGTCTCGTAGTCTGTTTCGTTGAAATGTTTCCCACGTAACCTCGAAAAATAACTTGATTTGTTTTTTTTTTAGTTTTAGTGCCTTTTCCCACTTTCTCTTCATGCGCAAATTTCTTGGAAATGTGACAACGCCTATTTCTTTGCATCCAAAGGCTACACAACGACACATAATATTGAAAAAGTCACAAAATAATAAGATATTGTTCAATTTCTATGGAATTTGACAGTTTCTAACAAACAGTCAGCGCCATCTACGTGGAACTATTTGACAGTTTTCTTCCCCATTATTCAATACTGATCCAATTTTATGAGTCTACAAGGTACCATTAAATCAGCTAGCGACACTACGCAGACGAGATGTTACAAAAATATCATCAACATTGCGAACATTTTTTTTTTTTGTGAAACTACTCATTAGGATTGGACTTATTAATTTGAGACGTTCAGAAGAATCTCTTACCATAGTGTTATTATGGCACTCGATACAGTTGTCGAGCTTATCAGGTCCCTCGCAGTCGGAGTGGCCGTTGCACTGGCACTGGATGGTGCAGTTGGCGCCAACGTAGCCGAACTCGCAGCGGCACACGTCGGGCTGCACGCAGGCGCCGCGCACGCAGCCCTGCGAGCACACGGCCACACAGCTGCCGGCAGTACCAGCCGCACCACCAGTACCGGCCGCACCGCCCGCGCGCTTGTGGCCCGCGCCGCACGCGCACTCGTAGCCTTCCGGTAAGTCGCGACACACCTGAAATAAATAAGGAAAACAAACATTTATTGGCGCTGAACATGATAGACACAAAAAACCACATACGTGTACAGTACAACACAGAAGATACAATCAGTTGGGAATCTTGGGAAAATATGCGTCACATTCCCGCAAAACGGCTATCGTCGCCTGACACAAGAAAAGCATAGGTATACACATGGATAAGTAGTTAAACAGACTTAACTATTGAATATGATTTCATAAAAGTAGAGTATTTTTGTGACATTTTTAGCATTCAAAATTAACTTAAATAACACTAAATAACGTAGTTCTTGTTTTATCAGAAATAACGTGCAAATTAGAAACAAGAATTTCAATAGTCATACACTCACTTCAGACTCAGCTTTGCACTGATGGTGATTGTTCTCACACTCGTTCTCCGGCGGGCACCGGGTGTAGTGCCACGAGAAGGTGTCGTTGGAGTAGTCGTCGTGGTTCGCGGCGGTGTACACCGCGGCGCAAGTAGTGCGCGTGGAGTAGTCCAGCGGCGAGTCGATGGAGCCCTCGGAACACACGCCCTCGCCGTTGGCGCCTGACAGCGCGCACCAGCCGCAGTGCGAGTGGTGGAGACACTCTGAGCACTGGAATGAAGTAGAATATTAACACTTCGCGACCAACTCGTTAAGTTTACCAGAATGTATACAAATCACCTTCACATGCATGTAATTTATATCATAGTTAATTAGAATCTAAAGTTCATGACATTATTACAAATTAGCTGGAGCCGGCCGTTCTTAGGCGCGGGGCAAATACAAGAGGCGTCGGGCGGAGGCTAGGCGCGGGCGTGGCGCCGGTGCAGCGCAGAACAGGCGCGCTAACGGTGTCGGAAAGGCGAGGCGCGGGCGAACACAGGGATGCATTTGGGGAATTCTAGTGTTTAAAATTCTATATCGTCACGCATTTTCGCCGTATAGTTCACCCCTGTGTACACTGTCGGCATGCCACAGCAGGTGCGCCGGCGGCGAGGAAGTGGCGCGCGCCAAGCCCGCGCCGCGCCGTCTCAGTATGTTTCGCGCCTCACCTCTTCTATACATTTTGTATGAAATTTTAGATAAGTGGCGCCGCGCCCGCGCCTCGCCTACGCCCGACGCCTCTTGTATTTGTCCCGCGCCTTATCTGTCAAAACTCTCAGGATAGGTATCACTTAAAGTCAAAACAAAAAAATTACAAGTACAGACTAGATCAAACTGGCATTTGGGAAAACTACAAACCTGTTCAAACGTGTCACACGGCGCTGGACACTTGCTCTTATCCGCTTTCGTCAGTACCAGACCACAGACGCCGCCCGCGCAGTACACAGGCTGATAAGCGGGTGATATACACTTCCCCAAGTATGTAGCCCAACGGCACTCCGCGAACCCTCCTTCGCCCCCGTCAGTACTAAGACATGACTGACAATCGTCAAACATCGTGCATCGGTTCGGGCATTCTTCGTTTTTCGTCGCGCGAAGACTCGTTCGGCCAGGCTCTTCTATCAACGCACATGTCCAGTTGAAAAGTTCTACCGATTCTTCCGCTATACGTGTTAGTTGACCTGTAAAGAAGATGAGCTTAGTATATCTACTACATTTGAATTTATAATAGTTTTCATGTTCATTTCATTGTAACTGTAGGATTTTTTTATTACCAACGGCCAATCAAAAATCAACTTAGAATAAATCAAGTTAAGGCGCTGTTAACACCAAAATCGCGCACACTGTCTATTTGTATGGGAGAAAACGAGACGTTACTATTACTGGGCGGCCAGGTTTTAGAAGAAAATAATGAATAAATATTGATATAAAAAAAAGTATGGATTATTTGTGAAATATGACTCGTTAGCGGTTTAGGTATGAATATGTTGATTTCATGTTTTTAATGAGGGATTTTCTTTTTAGCTCTTCCCTAGTCGCTGGATAGATGGCGCTAGGGGTAAGTATGATAATGCAAGGAACGGAACCTAAAAAAACTGATTTTAACAAAGCGCGAGAAATGTAGGTTATATTCGGAAGGTTAAGCAAATGAAAGTGTCAGTCAACGAGAGTATGTGACGTGACACAATGTTTTTTTTCAAGCGTTTTGGCTTTGGCATAGTAAGTTCAACGCCATCTATAGAGTTCTTGGAAACTAAGTTTTTTTTTAAAACCTCAAAAGGAAAACCTCTCATTGCAGACCCATACGTCAAAAAAATAAAGACATAGGACCGTTTAATGATGATTTTAAGACCAATCTTTGCAATTATTTTCTATCGAGCCGATTTCGTCGAAATATGTATCGAGTCCGTCCAAAGTCTTTGAAATATTATCAATATTAATATTATTTTTTTTGCCGTGCTAGAACAAATAGTTTTTTTTTTTAAAACTGCTTAAATAACATCAATTTCAACAAATGGTGTTGTCAGCCCCTTAAAGTAGATACATATGGAACTAATTTACCTTCCCTGACGGCGTGTCTCGTCCACGTGCATTCTTTAGCACCGACACATTTCTCGCAGTCGGATGACGCGCACCTGAGTTCGGGGCAGTTGTCCACGTTACTGATGTAGGTCGTGCCGGCGTTACATTTCATGCTAGTACACGACTCGTCCGTGGGTACGCATTCACCTAAAATTATTATAAGGAATTTATTGTTTCAGAAAGTGTTTAGACTATGTTTATGGTTACATGTTTTAGGAAAAGTAAATTTAAGTGCCTACACAAAAGGCTTATTTTGGACTACCACTTTATTATGGACTTCTCAAAAGTTCATCCACATCAAAATACAACTTAATAACTGTTCATAAAGTTGATATTCGTTGAAGCAATTTAACAGACTGGAGTAAACTATGAACGAAGGTGACTTACCGACAGCTGCGGCGCAGGACTCGCACCATCTGCAAGCGGGCTTGTCCTCCGGGTACATGGGCCACGCGGCCAGGCACGACGTGCACGACGTGAAGTTCTCACAAGCGCGCGACGACACCAGCTCCGCGTCACACGCCGCCCCAGAGTTCACCGACACGCTGTCACTGTCACACCCCGGCTTATCCACAGAGAAACACTTCGTGTAGTTCCCAGTATTACAGAAACTGCACCCCATGTGACTGCGACACTCAAACTTGTTCGAACTCCATAGTGAACATAAGTCTTCAGGAAGTGATATCCGCGTGACCTGACAGTGGGCGCTGCCTGTCCAACCTCCTATTATGTAGATGTATCCCTCGTTTTCGGTGTCGATGTCGATTGCCATTGCGTGAGCTATCGTAGGTGGTGGTGGATGACCCACGATACTTACTCCTGAAATCATGTTTAATTTAAAATCTGAAATTGTGAAATTTAAAACCGGTATTAATACATAAATATGACATCGAAAATAAGAATACTAACCTTTGACAAGTCGGACCCATTGGTTGCAGCTATAGATGTAAGCTATAAGTGAATCAGATCTATTTTCCGGATCGGTTCTTCCACCGAATATGATCATGTAGTCATTCGTCGTCACTGCTGAATGTAAGTATGTGGCTTGTGGTAAATTGTCATAATAGTTGTTTAAAATAGGGAATGTTGGCAATTCACTCCATTGCTTTGTTGGATAGTGAAATGAAAACAATTTGTTAGAAAGAACTGTTCCGTTGTATGCATACAAGACCCCTCCATAAACATACAGACTCTGTGAAGGCGCGTGGTACACAGTGCTGTGACCAATTATTCCAGATGGCTTTGCGCCTTCATCTTTTAATTTAATCCATTTCTCATTGTCAAGATCGAATTCCCAGACGTCATACATGAAACCTTCTTCTAATGAGAATCCTCCAATCAAAACCAAACTTTCGTAGTCCAAATATTTCTGTAAAGTCAACGTGTGACCGGCGAGCGAGGGCGGCAGACCATCTTTGTCTTTGTTACGGATATTGCTCCACCTCTGATCTTTCAAGCTGAACTGCCAAAAGTCTCCAAGCGTTTTGTTCTGGCCACTCTTCTCTTGTAAACTTAGACCTCCATAAATATAAACATTTTGTTTTGAGTGATAGATTTCAGCAGCATGGAAATATCGACCTTCTGGCATCTTGGCGTCTGGCGTCGCTTCTAGAGTTACTTGCATCCACGTGTTGTTCTTGGTATCAAAAAATCTTATGTCGTTTAACGGGCCGTGAGAAAGGGAATATCCGCCGAACATCCACAACCCGCGTCTATCGGCCACCAAAGTGTGACCAAATCTGGGAAGAGTTTTCCTCAAGTGATCTAAGCCGTCAGATAAATATTCCGAGTTGAAAAGCTCTGTAAATACAAGTTGTGTTTTATCTAGTCTGATTGAGCAGTCATCTCCTCCGAATCCCTCGATACATAAACATCTTCCGTAGCTAGGGTCACATGTACCAGCGCTGGTCGCCAGGCTGCAGTTGTTGCGGCAGATTTCAACTTCACAGTTGGGACCTCCGTAACCTTCGCGGCACACACAGTGCCTCTTGTTACAAACTCTGGGCCACGTACAATATCCGTCACACGCTAGCACCTTGTAGCTTCCCTCGAAGCCCTGCTCCGGCTGCCCCTGCTTGTAATGCACCGTCAGGTTACCGCTGCGAGCTTCTATGACACCCGAAGACGCGCCGTTACAGAACACACCCAATAACTGACTCTGTTGGTTGTTACTGAGGTCTGGCACACCACCCAGACCATCATACACGTATACTGCGTTCTCATCACAGGGAACGTCAAAGGTGGATGAATTTATGGTAAACTGAATGATAGCATCTTTGATATCTTCAGCAGATATAATCCATAAACATTCTTTTGAAGGTCCAATCGTTTTAATATCTGGGTCAGTTTTATAAGAACCGATTCCTTCGGTTTGTGTCGCATTTAACATTCCTCTGGGTTCACATTGATAGTAACATTTGCCGCCGTGTCGAGGGTCACCATAAAACTTCGGTTTACATCGTTCACAATTCAAGCCTTCGGTGTTATCCTTGCATATACACTCACCGGTTGCGACATCACAGACGCCGCGCGCCTCGTCACCGTGATCGTTACAGTCACACCGGCGGCACCCCTGCCCCGTGGTCGCGTTGCCGTGACTGCCGGGCTTGCAGGACTCGCAGAACTCGCCCTCCGTCCAGTCCTGACACTCGTCGCACCGACCCACGCCTTGCTTACATGTGGAGTGATTGTGACAGCCACAGTTTATGGAACAGTCTGCACCCGTCCATCCCAAATCACAGTTGCATTTGTAATGAGGAGATCCAAGACAATAACCATGGATACAGTTATTATAGCAGGTTCGCATACAGCTCTTTTTACCATCTCCGATATATCCCTGTTTACATTTACATGTGTACGAGCCGTGAGTATTGTTACAGATGGCGTGTTCGTTACAGTCGTGCAAGCCGAGGCCGCACTCGTCGACGTCGGGGCACTGCGCGTACGCCCAGCCGGCGTCCGATGACGTCACGTTGAGCACGGCGGCGCAGTCGGCGTGCGAACGCGTGAAGTCGCCCTCCGTGCAGGCACCGTTGATGGGGTTCTCGTGCGAGTAGCACCAGCCGCAGCCCATGCTGCGCAGGCACGCGGAGCACTGCACGTGGCGGCGGCACGACTTGCACTGGCCGGACTTGCGCGCCGTCTCGTCGGGCGGCGAGGACGCGCGGTCCAGCCACTCGCGGCACAGCCCGAACTGGTACTCGCTGGTGTACACGCTGAAGCTGAAGCACTGGCGCGTGGCCTCGCACCACACGCAGCGGCCGCGCTCGTCCAGGCAGTGCTCGCAGCTGGCGCGCAGGCGGCAGGGCGCGGGACACAGCTCGCGTGACGTCACGGCGCCGTCCGCGCGCCCGCGCCGCGCGCACCGCGCCTCGTCCGCCCACCACTCGCAGTAGTTCCCACTGACGCAGCGCTCGCAGCTGATGTAGTTGGAGCAGTTGGGACACGCGGCCGGCTGCAGCGTCAGGTAGCGCCACTCGCCGTCCGCTACGCACGAGATGGCCTCATCGATGTTCCGCGGCTCGCACTTGTTCGTGAGCTCGCACCAACCGCACGCGGCGTCCGAGAGACATAGCAAGCAGTTGTCGTATTTGCACTGGCCGTCGGAGTAAGGCTCCAGAAATTCGAATGTGAACACCTACGAACAATTTACATATTTTTATGTTGATGCGACGAAATCAAAGTTTACGTTCTATTACTAAAAAAATAAAAGGAGCAGGACAAACATACCTTTGCACTTTCTTGAGATTTGTTGTGAAGTAGTTCCATTTTGGCGTGGTGATGAGATGGATATAAGCCAGTGTGTAATGAATCATTGGCGTGCATATCAACGGCAAGACGTCCGGGAAACAGCGCAGGCCAGTCCACGAGCGAGCAGGCGGACGGCTGCGCGGTCAGGTTGGCTACCGGGCCACCGGCGTCCCCCAGCGCGAGGGATATGTTCGAGTACCCCGCGCAAATGTGCAACGTTTCACCTGTCCCGTTCCAGTACTGTGGTATATGCAACCAGCCCCTGAGCCGCGCTTCACTCGGCCCACTAAATATGCGATTACTCCCCCCTCCCGTACTCCAGTCCACCGTCGTCGCATTAACCACAGAGACCCCATCTGGGTGGTTCCAATCTGCCGGTTGCTGATATCTAAGGAACGTGAGGCCGGGTCGTTTGTCTAATATTTTACATTCGTCAGGTGTCGTCACTTCCGTGCCAGTGGAACCCCACCAGCCAGGATTTTCTGAGGGTGTGTCTTCTCCACAAACACCATAATTATCTAAAAGAAATACATAGCTTTGCTTATTTTTATTTCAAGACGTTGTTGAGTGCTAAGATACGTTAGTGATTGCAAGCGTTCGAAGTGAACATTCACATGGTTAAGATATTATGTCATTTCATTGCATGCCAATCGCTAGTTTACAAGTAAAACATAGTGATTTGAAAATGTGCTCATTGAATGTCCTCACGAAAGACTACGTTTTGATGTGATTGCTTTATGTTCGCGGTTTAAACGTATCGTTTAGTAACAGATGAACTTACCATCTTTATGATGGCACCGTGCATTCTGCACGCACCAGTTACACTGGTCTAGTCCGAGCTTCGTGCTGACGGAAGGTAATGGCGTGCGGCTACTGTTCCGTCTGCCGGGCGGCGGGCCGTGGATGAGGCAAGAGCGGCAGTCGCCCAGCGCTGGGCATATACCCCCACATCTGATTGATTGGAGGTTCGTCGTGCAGTTGGCTCCTATTCTTCTACCGTAGCAAGTCTGCAAATCGTAAAATAAGGGTGACCATGTTTAACTTATTAATTATGATGAGAATAAATATTGAAAACTGAAATTATATTTAGCAGCCATTGATATACTGGACTAAGGCTGTATTACGACGTGTTAGAGCTATACTGTTCAAGTGCGAGTAGGAGAGGGGATGTAGTAATTCAGGACGAATAGCACAGCTCTTTTCGGCAAGTAACAAAGATGTCAATTTTAACGCTCCGGAACATACATCATCAGCAGAGCACCAACCACACTCGGGGTCGGCGAGGCACTCTGGTTGAGAGCGATGGCGCCGACACGCTGACTCTGGATCGTCGTTAGCGATCCCGGCCTGCCAACTGGGAACCATGTATGCTAACAGATCACCTGCAATAATAACAAAATGGTGGAAAGCTGGCTCTTGGATATCGCGCGAAATCCGTATTTCAGTCTCAATAAGACACTGATTTCGAAATAGAGGTGTACAGATCGCGGCACGTAACTCTAGCGCTGAACGAAACGTGGAGGGGATAGCTGCGCATGTTATACGACTGGAGAGCCAATCGGCGTAACGCACGCCCCAAGGCATTCTTATTCTTTACTTGTGCGCAATAACGGTCAGCGCTAGAGTTTCGTGCCGCGACCTGTACTATGGATAATGTCTGTTGGCAATCGATTTTTTTTTGCTAACAAATAAACGCTCACTCACCATTAACGTTTCCATGATACCCTCCAACAATTAACAAAGTAGACGGGGGCCTCAACGCAGCTGCGTGCGCAAACACTCCTTGCTTCTTAGGATAGAACCGCCGCACTTTGCCCAACACGTCGAGAGGGATCCAAGAATGACAGCCCAAGTGATAGATGTACATTTGGCCATCGTAACAGATTTCCTCTCTGTTATGCCGATGAGAATATCCGCCAAATACGACCAGGTAGTTTCCTGAAAATATATGCTAATTTGTAGTACGTAAATCGAACAATCTGACATATTTTTTTTTTTTTTTACTTTTATTAATCAATAAACACTGTTTACAAATATTTTATACAACTTAAACATACCACACAAACCATCGTGGGTTTAACAGTGGTATGCCAAGTACGTTGCCAGGTATGTTTTAGGACTTCGTATATTTATATCAAAGCAGAAATATGCGCCTAACTAAAGAACTGACTACCTACTGTAAAACTGCAGACGGGCTATACATACCGTAGGTTATATACAAAAAGTCGACACTCAATTTAAAATATACTGTGTACTACATACATTAAAGTCTATTTTTCAATACCCTATTGTAATTGTAAGGCAAGGTGCAGGTACTGGTCTGGTAAATTGACAACTTCCTTTTCAGTCTTAATTAAATAACAAGATAGTTGCATACCAATGACAGTTGATGTGTGAAACGCCCTCTCTCGTGGTACATACGTGTCTCGTAAATGCGCTCTCGGATAGTGAATCTCACTCCAGTGTTTGTAGTCTATGTCGAAGGCAAACATTCTATCTGAGAGCTTAGAAAATCTGAAATGAGAGTTTGTTTAGATTACTGAGTTCATACAATAGGGATGATGATTGACTAAAAAAAATAAAATTCGGTTAGGCCGTCAGTTAGATTAGAGATTAGAGAAATACCTACGTGTTTTTTGTTTTATCAAATTAATAAAAAATGAAGAAGATAAAACGTGTCAAAGATTAGGAGTGGGGGCTTGTGACGTCACATTTGAGTAAAATGTAACGTCACACGAGTTTTCGACGCACTGTATCGTCATCATTTTTTGTTTTCTGTGTCCAGTATTTTTGGAAATCTATCTGACGGACTAATTCCGTTTTTTGTCATCTACCAAACACAAATACAAAACCAGAACGACAAAAGGTTCAAACCTTGCGTACCTTGCAACACTGGCAACTACGCCTCCATACACCAATATAGAATTCGAATGCGTATGATACACGGCAGTGTGCGCCACCACCCGCACATCCAGCTCTTTGCCGCCCCTCACTTGCACTCTTTCCCAAGTCTCCGTTTTTACGTCACCCAGCTTTATTTTGTACATACTGCAAACAATAGAAGGAAGGAAACTAATTGTTACTTATTCATTCAAATGTAATCTGAATCAAGTCAATTGCATGATTACTTGCCTTGAGGAAAACTCCCCGTCCACTGTACTTCCGCCAAACAGATACAATTCATCTCGAACGGCGGTTAGCGTGTGGCGAGTCAGGCCGGGAGGGGTGAATGTTGAGTTCATAGCCCGCAGAGTCCAGATATCTAATACAGCGTCATACATCCATAGCTCAGAAGATAAGGTGCCATCAGAGAGCTTACCGCCATACAACACGAACCCACTACCAAATGCACAAGCAGAGTGTCCGTACCTCGGCTCAGGCTTCGTCGTATTTTGTTTCATTACATTACTTACTACCTCGGGTTGCTCAGTGAAATGCAAGTAACTTTCGCTATACGGAGTAGGTGCATGAGAATACATGAGAGGTAGTGTGGTCTTGTCTTGATTTGTAAATGATGACAATAGTAAGTTAAATAATGAGCTCCTGTTTCCTATTTGCCAGTTGCCATCAACATTTCCCTGAAAATAATTACACATTATATTTGGACATTATGACCGACACTAAATAAGTATCATCATTAGATTCATTAGATTTTTCAAGGTTAACTTACCTTAGTAAATAAAGTCAACAGAGATTTGTCAATCTCTTCGTTGGTAGGGTACCGACGTACAACTTTTCCATTTTCATCATACCACTGACTAGTTGAAAACCTATAAAACAATATTTTATTATGTCCAATAAATCAAGCAATATAAATTAACAGATTAAATGTGATAATGATGTGTAATTAAGAAATCGTTTTAATGGATGGGTCATCAGGACAGTTGTAATAAAAATAATCTTATTCTTAGAACATTAATTTGTCAACCATAGCAAATAATACATTTTAAATAAAATGTTGCAAATATAACAGTTAAGTACTGCTGTTCTTTAAGTTTGTTTTTAAATAGTCAATATTTATAATAAATTTACTCAGACTCTCATTATCAGAACTATTACTGGTTTAACAGTCTAAAAAATATCACAAAAACCGGCCAAGTGTGAGTTGAACTCGCGTGGAGAGGGTTCCGTACAATGGCAAAGTCAAATGTTTTTAATCAATAGGGAATATGCACGTAATTTTTTCTTCACTTAAATCAATAAAATATAGTACTATCAACCCAAGAAAAGTATTTAAAGTTAAGTTCAACTACTGCTTGTCGCTTCAAAATAATATTAAACTCCTGCAATTTTCTATGACAGTTGAAAGTCCATAGCTGTCGCGGCCATGATGTGACGTCATTTATCACAATCTGCCTCGTTTACATCAAAATTTTGGCCCTTAATAGAATAATTTTACTAACTGTATGTGCTCCAGTCAAGTAAAAATTGCAATAACAATATTATAATAAAATCTTAGTGAAACTTTAAGCACTTTTCAAGTAAAAGTGTTTTTTTGACACAGACTTTGACGTCACTACCGGCGTTATCGAGGACGACGCGTTTTGAGAGTGCATTCCGTTTTACCAAAAACATGCTACATAAAAAAGTAAATTGCAAATAAGTGATGTATTAGCAACTTAAACAAGTGTACCACGCTTTTATGGGCCAATACAAGGCATTTTTAATAAATAAAAAGAGTTTTGTATTTCATGCATATTCCCTATTGTGGAATATTTTACAATAGGTACAACTATTTTCCGTAAGTGAACGTATTATAATGAGTTTTACCACTTTATTTTCAATTGATATAATTCTTATGGGTTTTCCTGTAATCTACAAGCAATTAAAGATATTTTATACTACACCTGCTTGGAAAGTACCTTGATACTTTATCAAATTTACGGTAGAAAGTACGTCATTGCATATCGAACAAATATGCGGGGAGAAAACGCATCTGAGCGGGAGAGAAAAGTGTATGAAAATCCATTTCTTACGTGGTTTTTCTTTTTTAATTTTGGGTAAGACTATGCGCCGGTAACCTAAATATCAAAAGCCAAAAAGTTTTTACAGTGAGTTTTTATCTCCAAGTTCGCAAAATGACACTGGCCACTAGCTGTGTGTTGGATGGTGTCGGGCTGGCAGTGCGACCCTGCGGCGGCAGGATAAACAATTTGAAAAAAGAACATTAATGGAAAAAGTGTTACATTAAGCTTCACTAACTGCAACAATTTCAATATAAATTTCAATTAGTAAAGATTTCGTTTTTTATTTTCCTCGTAGGTGTAGTATAAAGCACTATGTATCACTCGAGAGAAAGTGCGATTCCCGATCTCGGGTGTTGTAAAGCCCTCGCCTACGGCTCGGGCTTCAAACGACACCCTCGACGGTAATCGGTCACTTTCTCCTCTCGGTGAACCATGTACTATTATACTTTTACAAAATTTCAGGCCTAGGAGTTTCGGAGATCAGGGGGGGGAATGGTTCAATTTTCGTCTTCTTTTATGACTAAAATCAAAACTATTTATTTTAAACTAATATCAAATATATATTTGAGATCCCCTTAACGAGCCCTTTCATTTGATATATGATACAGTAAGGTTTGCAAAACTTTTTTTTTTACCCCCAAAAATAATGACCCTTACCAATTGGTAGAATTCTTATAGGTTTTCCTGTAATTTACAAGCAATTAACTATATTTAGTATTTTTTTAAACTAACACATATTACAATAATATAAAGTTTATTTTGTTACGAAAAATATCGAAAGTATTCGCACAAACACGCCAAACCTAGGGGCCTAAAATTATCAGTTTTCACTACCGAAAATATCAACCTTGATAAGTTGCTTGGCAAGGTGTGCGCAACCCATTATCATTATTAATTAATTTTATGGCGTATTTGACATTGAACTTTATGTAGTTTTTTTCAAAGGTCATTGAAACTTACTTGTATACCTCCAATAAACCCAATACTTTGTTCAGATCATATCCTCCAAATACATAAAGTGAATCTGTATGGTTCACATAGATGGCTGTATGAGCTGCTCTTTTGGTCATTCCACTCTCTGTATGTGACAGCCAATGCCAGCTATTGCCTTCCTTGTCATTTTTCTTTAAAGAACATGCTTCACCAGAATACCTGTGTTAATGATATAAAACTGCATCAATTGGTAGATATTGTTTTATTAAGGCTATCACAGTTTATTGTGGTGCAAGGTCCAGCTTAGTTTACATTAAAACGCATAAAGAAACTAATGCCCTGTATAAATTAAATCTTAATTACAGACATATTCAAATAAAGAAGGAAGGAAACATCTTGAGGAAAATTCATTCTAAGATAATGTTTGCAATTTCTTGGCTAATAAAACAGATTTATCTGTTTGCATTGCATTGTCTTTGAGCAACAAATTAAAAAAAAAAACAAACGAAATTATAAATAAACAACAGATGAACAGATTGAAGTCTCAAAAAAATAGTATGCATTGTTCTCAACCAAGCTCTTATTTTATCGAAGCTACCTTACTGTTAATGGCAGTATAGAGTACAATAGGTCTGTGGTATTCTGAACCTTGCTTAATCCTACCACCCGAAACCCTTGAAATCCAACATGCAGTAGTTTATCCACCACGGGTCTACTGTACCTAAACATTTTTTAAGTACTGACTGTAGTTCAAGGATATCTTATTTACAATAGGTACTCCAACAGGTAACTGTTTTTTGTCGCTAATAAATAAAATAAAAGCTCATGTGCAGCCAAACAAAAGCAGGTGTATACAATGTTAATAATTAATTAGAATTACCTACATGTACATATTTAAAGGTCAATATTGATTTTAATTCCCAGATCTTAAAAATATGCACTCTTTTAATTTAAGTGCATATTTTATAAGCATATACTTCAGTTAATACCATACAAACAAACAATATTGCCATTTTATTACTCATTACCACTTTGCCCACAACTTGTGATAGCTTGGCTATTAATATCCATGATATATATAATTTATAGCCTAAGCACCCACAAATAATGTAGCTATCTGCCAGTTAATCGATTTTTTTTATTAGATCATTACTTTAGGAGATTATCCCCTACATACAAACAAATTTTACCTCTTTATAGGATTATTTAATTGTCAATTCTTACCCTTTTTTGCAAGCACATCTATCACCTTTACAGTGTCCATTATTAGAACAGCCATGTGGACAGAGTTCCACACTGCAGTCTGGGCCACCCCAGTTGCCAACACAGAAACATTTGTTGGACACACAGAGCCCTCGCCCTGTGCAGTTGTTAGGACAGTTGTGAATGGCATATGTAGCTCGGAACCCATCCAAAACATAATTTGTATCGCTGTACAGTAATATTAACATCTACAACAATAAAGTACTGCTTATTGTTTGGTAACTAACACAAAAGATATATAAGTGAATATAGTCAATCAATATGAGTTAAAAAGACCATCGAGAATCACAAAAGATATTAAAATCAATTGCTATTTAGACACAGCTTTAATTGATATCATACTTACAAATCCACTAGAAGCAGTAACATTCTGGGGTTCAGTTTTTCCACTAAAACTTCCAAGCAAAGGTGCATCGAAGGAGTCACCATCATATACAAATACATAGTCATAGGAACATTCTGTGCCCATACGAATAAAACTTAATGTAATGTACTGGCTTTTATTCGCTGCTTTGATGAGCCACTCACAATGGGAGTCCTAAAAGAAGATCTTTCATTAGCACTTCACTCACTACTGTATCAATCATCTGTAGAACATGTAACTGACTTGTGTGTAGTTAGAGTTAGTTGGTCCATCGGTGATGATACCGCTCTGGTCCGTGAACACCCTGCGAGTCTTGTCACAAGGCGCTGTAGATGCGGCGCAAAGAACAGCCAGGCAAATCCAACTGATGACAACTAAACCAGCACCTTTCTCCCGTACACTTAGATAAAACATGCCTCTTCCGGATCGTCGTAAGACATAAGTCAAATATCAAAGCCATATAATCGTGAATTTGCGACTAATATAGTTAAAATGTAGAATAAACAACACTCATAGAAGTTAATAGGTGACATCTACTTCAAGGCTAACCACTTAGATGAATAATGCCACAAAGGCATGCAAAACTTTTAATAAGGATTAATAAAGATATCGCACTTGAGCGATATTTGCATTTAATCCAGGTTTTTAATGGCTGGGGAATACTTTCTAACGAGTTTTTCTTACAAACAAACAATTCACAGATCCATCACAGTATTTTGACATTTGACGTAGAAGAACTCAGAGTTGCCAGGAATAATCTAAAAAAATATGAGTAGGTTTTGAAAAACATAGTTTCACTCAAAATTGTCAAATAAATAATATATTGTATTTCAAAGTCAAAGACCCTGAGAGAACCCTGAGGAGTATTTATAACTTCTGATTGATCAATATTTACTAAGCTTGACAAAAAACAAACAAATTTATTTAAAAATGACTTATTGCCTTACCTACTTTTTATAGTATTTAAATACCCAGCCTGTTGCCAGACTGTCCCGTCATTCATACAGTGTTTTAAAGGTATGTATGTACACAGTGGATTCGTCGATTATACTTGAAAACGTTTGTCTCGTTAAGAGTTGTCAGAAACACAAAAAAAAAATTGTCTGGGATTAGTCTCTAACAATGTGCCTTTCGCAAGTGAGTGTAAAAAGTTTTTAAATTTTCAAGAAATGGTTGTACATAAACAAAATTATAGTAGATTTTTGTGGCAACACCTATTCTCAAAGAGAGAGGAGTGAGTGACCAATAATTAAAAAAAATCACGGACAAGAGTAACTCTACGTGAAACTATGATTACCCACTGCTAACATCAGTTTTCTGTACTTTGACAATAGAAATAAGTAAAATATGTCATCATCATCATCAGCCTATAATGTTCCCACTGCTGGGACACGGCCTCTTTTCAATGAGAGGAAATGGTCTATAATAATCCACCATGCAAGCCCAGTGCGGATTGGTAGATGTCACGTCATGTCTTCGAACGTGCGAATGGACTTTGCACGAAAGGACACTTGCGCGAACCCACTTCCGCGAAAAGACATATGGATTTTTGCGCGAAAAACACTTGCGCAAAAGACATATGCGCGCATGGACTTTTGCGACACTTGAGCGAATGAACAAAACATTTTCGTTATCAGCGACCCCGAAAACCATGAAAACGGAACCCATGATGAAAAGTCGCGCAAAAGTGTAGTCGCGCAAATGTCCTTTCGTGCAAAAGCCCATTCGCACAAAAGGCCATTCGCGCAAGACAGTGTCCTGGGGTGCAAAAGTCCGTTCGCGCGAAGGTCGAATCGCCCAAAAGTGCATTTGCGCAAGTGTCCATGCGTGCATGTGTGTTTTCGCGCAACTGGGTTCGCGCAAGTGTCTTTCGCGCAAAAGTCCCAGATCCGATATTTTTTGACATGTTTAACTTTCTTTTCTTAGAAATAAGTCTCTAAAGCTAAGCGTCCACTTGTCGGTATCGTACGCATCGCACTCAACGGATCGTCACAAGTGCGTCCACTGATCCGCACCGTACGGATCGGAATCTGTTCAATAATACTACGATCCGTTTGATGCGATGCGTCCGCCGCGGACATGTGGACGCTTAGCTTAAAACGGCAACGACATAATTAGATGAAATTTGGTAGGTAGGTGTAATCATAAGATCCAAACACATGTGCAAACTTGCAAAGTACTTTTTTTTTTTAAATAAGGGTCATTTTCGGGGGACAAATTAGTAAAAAAAAAGTTTTGCAATCCTTACCGTGTCATAATTATATCAAATGAAAGGGCTCGTTATGAGGATATCAAATATATTTGTTATTATTGTACAAAAAATAGTTTTGATTTTATTCATCAAAGAAGACGGAAATTTACTTAGGCTCAGTAGTTTCGGAGATCAGGGCTTATCTCCGAAACCACTGAGCCTAAAATTTTTAAATATACAATATATAGTTCAGTGCTTGTAGATTACAGGAAAACCTACAAGAATTCTATCAATTGAAAATAAAGTGGTAAACTCAATATAATACGTTTACTTACGGAAAATTTGACTTTGGCATTGTACGGAACCCTCTTCACGCGAGTTCAACTCGCACTTGGCCGGTTTTATTGAAAGTTGGATGAGTTTGTTTTGAGAGCTACGTAGTTACTCCGGACTGGGGTTAATAGGACTCTCGGTCAGTTTCTAGTCAGGGGTGAAGTGGCTTCAGGATGAGCTTTACATTTAATAAATAAAAGACTAACTACATTAAAGATGACGTTAATAGAACATTAACCACCGAGTTTGCCGGGTCGATAGGTACCTATACCTTCCACGCACAGTTAAGTAGTAGGTACCTACACAGTTAGAACATAACAAGTAGGAGAGAGTCCTACATAGTAGGTAAACTGTATAAAAATAACTAGTAAACAAGAACATGCTTCAATTATCAATTAGCTATTATTATGTGTCCTTTAGTGTTATTCGCTACCGCTAAGAACCTTAAGGGTGCACAAGTAGACGGCTCGAACTCGTTGACGGGCGTGGCTACTATGCATGCTATACAAGTAGTAAAGTTTTTAATTTACTTATTTTAACTGATTTAGAATTAATTTATCTAGTTTTTATTTGTATATATATATATACGACGATTTATAACGAATATGAGCGGGTTTAAATTGAACTTTGGGCGTATAGATATTATGGAAAAACTACTGGATGTATCTACTCAAAATAAATTATATGAACTTTTGAATAAATTAACTATCCCTATATGGTTTCACTTTTTCCATTTGCATTTTGCATACTACATAATAGTTACAGGACGATGAAGACCTAGAGAAGGAAAGGAGGGCGTTGGCAGTCCGCTGCAATATGTTGGCCCGCAGATTCGCACGATGTACCACAGATAGGGATGCCAGATGTGTTCAAAGAAAAAACCGGACAAGTTTTAATTTTTTTTATTTCTTAATAGATAAATGTACTTTGTGTACTGGAAACTTACTTACTAAACGCCTTTCTACTTTTTTATATATCTAGAACTCGACCTGACTGCTTTTAATAAAGTCTTATTGCCTGAGATGGCATCTTTAAATTCAGTGCAACTAACATTTATATTAAAGAAAACGCACAATTCTCTTTTTACAGTATGTACGGCGAGATACGATATGTGTCGCGGTCCTACGACACGCTCGCGCTGTTCGCTAGAAATAATGAACGATTTTTATCTTACCGGACAATCTGTTGTCCGGTTTACCAAGAATTTTGTAACCGGACAAGCATAAAGAAAACCGGATTGTCCGGTCGAAAACCGGACATCTGGCATCCCCAGGCCCGGATCTAGGGGGGGGGCAAGCCGGGGCCCATGCCCCGGGCGGCAAATTTAGGGGGCGGCAAATTCAAGCTTGGCAGACTTACGGTCAAAGTTGCGATAATGATGAGTTGTAACGATACAACTCATTGCATTCTGTTGAAGACTGGAAAACTGTTCCTGTTGAAGAAGAAGGAGTGCCCTGCAGACACCCCATATGCATACTAGCCCATCGATTTAGATGAGGAAGACAAACTCTTTGAGAGCTAAACTGTAGACCGCCTATTTCAGCACCTGGCTACTGAGGATCTGGCGGACCCGCTTAGATGCCGCTCGCAGAGCAACTGCGCAATTGTCAGACTCCTCGACTCTCCGCAGGGCTCAGGATTTCCACCTCGAGATAAAAAGATTGGAGGCACTCCTATACCATGCCAAACCTATGCCGTACCAACTTCTGCTGCATAATCACGGCCTATCTGAGGGATAGAGATATCATCTATGTACGACTGGGCGCTTCGCGGTTAGTTTCTTCATGGTCTTTGTGTCATCTGTTATACTGATGACACGCTGGTGAAGGCAAACGTTTCGGCAGCTAGGTCGTCTCTTGTATCTTGGCGACAGCTCTGGGGTCGTAGATGGGATCCGAGTCGACGATGAAGTACCTGGGACTCGTCATTTTCAGTAGTTGACACCCCGGTTGATGGGCGCCGCGAACTTAATCTCGTGGCTACTGCCCAATCTGCGGGGTTCCTTTCAATTCCTGCAGAAGATTCTATATGGGGATCGTACGGTCCATAGCGCCCTATGGAGTGCCAGTATGGGCGGACAACTTGACGACCTAAATGCTTACCGTAATTTAGCGATGAACCCAGAGAGCGATGGCCGTCAGGGTGATGAGAATAAATCAAACGGTCTCTTTCAAGGCGGCGAGCTTTTTGGCCGGATCACCACCATGAGATCTTGACGTTATAGTCCTTACACAGAGCAAGTACCTGATGCGCCGCCAACACCATGATATCGAGGTGTAGAGGGCTGTGCTCCATCAGGTTCTAGTGATGGAATAATAAGTTCGCCGACCCAGGTTCGAAACCCAGTGCACATCATGCATGTGGACATTTTAATCTCAAGATCTCTCTCTTCTGAGGAAAGACGTAAAATTTTCCAGCTCGCTTCGGTCGCTCTTACAGCCATTGTTTCTCTTGAGTTTTAACTTTGTGCGTAAGTCACCTAAGTAACTCCGGTAATTCGAAACAATCCTAACCTGTCCAAGGTAGATAAACTGTTAAGTTTTCGAACTGGCTTTGCTTGCTTTTTAGACTACTTTCTTTAGACTTTGTCTAAAAGTCGACCAAGTAATTCCTGTATGAAGGATCGAAACAATTCAAACCTGTCCAAAGCAAGGTGGCAAAAAATTTTCGAGCTCGCTTCGCTCGCTCATGTAGTCAAGTTCTTCTTAAATCTTAACTTTGAAAGTCAACCAAGTAACTCCTGTATGAAGTGACGAAATAATTCTAATCTGTCCAAAGTAGGGTGTTAAAATTTTCGAGCTCGCTTCGCTCGCTCTTGCAGCTTTAGTTTCTCTTTCTCATTAAATTGTCTCCATAAATTGATTTAGTAGCATCTATTAAATAATCATATAGTTCCTAACCTTTTCAAATAACTCTTCAAAACATAAACTAACCAATCCGAGATCACGGAGGTGCTAACATTTTTGAAGTGGCTTATTTGGCTATATACACTTCAGCTGCATCCGTAAATAGTAAACTTAAAAATCGCACCCTTCTGATAGGCCCCCCTTCAGGCCCAAAAGCTGGCGACACCCTTGGCCAGGCCCCCAAGAAGTATTAGCCCAGAGCCCAACAAACTCACGGTCCACCCCTGGACCTATGGCCATCATTAGGCGTCTGATGACTGAAATAATGATGATGATAAAAATAAAAATATAGACGGGCGGGGGCGGCATTTTTCAGTTTTTGCCCCGCCTCGAAAAAATTCAAGATCCGGGGCTGCATCCCTAACCACAGATGTAAAACTGTTACTTTTCAGAGCCTTCTGTCAGTCTTTTTACACGTGCAGTCTGTGGATCAACTTTACGCGGCGCCCGGCGGGCTTACAACGCTCCGCGTGTTCAGTACAATGACGCGCTGAGGGCAGTGTTGAGGAAACCCAGGTACTGCAGTGCTTCCGCAATGTTTGCAGACGCTTACATCGATGACTTCTTCTCCATCATCAGGAAAAGAACTGCATCGATGATGAGCAGGGTCCGTGGTAGCACCACCACTGTCCTCAGAGCGTTAGCGTGCAAAATTGACAGTCCGTTTACTGTGTACTGGGCAAGTGTACACCTGCACAGAAATAGGAAATAGAGTAAATTACCATTGTGCACTTATTTAACTTGTTTGGTTTACTAACAAATTATTTTTCTTTTTTTTTTTTTGTGTGTACTATACTAACAACCCTACTAACGCTTTCTTTGTAAAAATGTATATGGACGTGTGTCTGAAATAAAGATATTATTATAAATCATTTATTTACGCCCAAAGACGAGTTAAAATTAATATTGAAATATGAAAGTTTCGACGCTCATAACTTCCAAAAAAATTTTTTTTTCCAATTCTGCTTCCATACAGGGCTAGATAATGACAACACCAGTTGATACAATTTTTAGTTTTGAACCTACCCCGTCAAACAGACGAGTAATCAATCACCATGCTACGTTTGTATGGACGAATGACGGATTTGTGTAACCTTAACCAACGCTAGCAACAGTTCAGAATATCGAGTTTGTTTACGTATCACATTGGAGCGTTGGCCGAATTTTAATGGCCCCTTGACATAGACTGGGAGGTAGCCTCAGAAGTAATAGACAAAGACAAAATAATATGGGCAATCAACACCTTCCTACCTTTCAAGGCAGCAGGGTTGGATGGCGTTTTTCTGGCTCTGCTCAGATGGAGCGGTGACACGCTAGCTGAATATCTTGTTAAGATCTTCCGTGCCTGTCTGGCCCACCGCTACATCCCCTTGAAATGGCGCGAAGTAAAAATAATCTTTATTCCAAAACCAGGTAGGAGCGATTATACTCAACCCAAGTCCTTCAGACCCATCAGCCTCACCTCGTTCTTTTTGAAGACACTGGAGAGGCTGGGAGACAGAAGAATTAGGAATCAAATCTCGCTACTTAAACCTTTACACCCTAACCAACACGCCTACTGCGAAGGCAAGTCAACTGAATCCGCACTCCACTGCGTGGTCACACGCATAGGAAACGCTCTAAAAACCAAAAACCCAACACTGGGCGCCTCCATAGACATAGAGGGTGCTTTTGACAAAACCAACTTATGTGCTTCTGGACGGAGCTAGGCTGGCTAACTTAGCCAGGACACCTACGCACAACGGACCGAATGAGAGTCTAAGTGTGGAAAATGGAGTCCTTACTCTACTCTACTCTCTACTAATGGGCCCTTGTGTTTTATGACCCGGGGACTTACCATAAACCCATTATGTACAGTACACTTAACAGGTCAAATATGTATAAGACGAAGATATAAGATACCTAATTTCCACCATCGCACTAACTGGATATTGTATCTTCGTTAGACCTGGCCTGCACATCACTTGAGCTGCAATGCAACCATTTGCAAGATTGAGCCATTGTTAGTTTAAACTCAAACCTAGTCAGAACATGCAGCGAAAAGTCTTCGTACCACTAATTCGACAACGCACCTACTGCTTGTGCCTTCATACTCTCGACTCTTGTATTAAATAGTGTATTATCTATGCTCTCGACTATCGACGCAGTAGTTAAATCCGAAAAGTTCTCTATAATGTTTATTAAACCCGCGCCAGCAAGACCCCCTATACCTACACTATTCATAAGGAATTAATAAAGTAGGTAGGTAGGTACCTATTTGCAATAAGTTGTGTGTTTCTAATATTAAGATTTCAATATCTAAATAACGATACTATTAATGTAAAATACGTAAAAATCGTTCCCAGGATCAGCAAGAGTAGGTAATTAAGTATCTACTTATATAAGAAAGGCAAAATAAGAACGTCCAATAAAAACTTTTGTTGAAAACATAAACAATAATTTCCATCATCGATGAAAAGTTGCTGGAATAAAAAGCTATTCGATAGGCAGGCGGAGATGCGTGCCTATCGATCGCGCTTGCTGCTGACTCCGCAATCCTCTCGTGCCGCCGTACTGTACATACATAGATATCTGTACTCTCTGCATACTTTCTGATGCCTGTAAGTTGAATTATTGTAATGACAAGAATCATATTGAAAATGATTTGAGGATTTTGAAGTGACTTTTGAGGTTTTAAAGTGAGTTATGACTTTGAGAGTGGGCTTTTGACCTTAAATAATATCAATAAAAATAAGAGAGCAGCAGGCTAGAAAATCAAAGTAAAACCTAAAACCCATTAAATATTTCTACCTACTTAAAGAAAAATTAAGAGAGAAAAAAAGTAAGTGTGTGTGTAAGTGTGTGTGTGTGTGTGTGTGTGTGTGTGTGTGTGTGTGTGTGTAGTGTGGGTTAAGTGTAAAATTAAGAGAGTTTGAACATTAAGGTTCATGGTTAGTAAAATAAAGTCTAACTTATCTACCTATAAGCAGCAGCTATAAGCGGAAATTGCGCTCAGTTATCGTTATTCATTATGAATAGTTTATTTTCTTGGTTCTTTTCATAGTTATGTAAATAACTGGATGGTGTTGACCTATTCATGATTTGACCGCAGAACGTGACTAAAATTTTGATATTGATTTTTCGTCTCGGTCGATAACCCAAAAAAAAAAACGTGAAAGTCGACAATTTAGACGCACTTTCGAACTATTGTGACGATCCTCATTAGTAGGTAGTTACCTTATCTGCATGCTTGTTGATTTCAGGGGTACACCGTACACCTACAGTCTTATATGTAGTGGGTCACCTACCCTAAACATAAAGTTATGGTAGGTACCGCTGAACCCGTATCTTTCGTACGCAAAATACGAGCTTTGGACGAGGAGGTGCGGACACCAGCTCGTTATACAATGGTGTCGATTCTGTTGTGCACAAACTAAACTTAATTTAGGCTATTGCTATCTTTTATTAAAAGGCAGTGCGAGAAAAGGACGGCTGTAGCTATGAACTAAGTTAGAGATGTTAAACTAGTTTATGCCTTGCGCTTCACCGTGCTTTTAGTCGACATGTTTTTACGTGCATCCTTCATTTGTATGGAAATATTAGTTCCAATTAAATTTGAGACCTCTAAATTACGTCCGTCTCTTTCTCGTTTTATTAGAGAGAAAAAGATAGCAATAGCCTAAATTAAGTTTAGTTTGTGCACCACAGAATCGAAACCAATTCCTACCTATAACCCTGTACCTTTTAGAAAACCAATTAATATTCCTATTTCTCTACCATTCTAACTGGGTCCCACTACACTTCAAGTGTTTCGTCGACTCATTATATAGGCGTGCACCATATTTATGAAGGTGAAAATTAATAAATCATAAGCGCACGTGAGAGGAGCCGAGGGCTGTTGAAGTTTTTTCATCCGGAATGAAGTGATAACCGCTAATGACGCACTCTTTAGCCGACTCATCCGCTACACCATCAAGGCTAAATTAAATTATCGCCATCCGAAATCATTATGAGCCGTAGGCACTGATGATCAGTTACGAGCATTAAATTATATAGATACCTACCTACAAATGAGATGCAAATTCAAGCCAGGATAGGATAAGTACCTAATGTACACACATCAAAAAAAGTTTGCGATCACTTTGAAAAATAGAAATCTTTTTTGTTACGCTAGATTAAATTACGATGTCTTCTGTATATTTATTCTTCGTTTTATTTTTTAATTTCAACAGGGTAAGTACCTATTTCTATTTAAAGAAAACACACAACAAAGATTTTTTCTTGATAAAGTTAAATTTAAAAATGTATATCAGCGTAAGCTAAAGATCACAAACTTTTTTTGATGTGTGTACCTATGTATGAATAAAACACGAGCAAGTGCGTCGCGCGTTGGTGTCAATGAGCTAAAATTATACGTTGGTCTTGGTTTACTTACATTACGTAAGTAGGTACTTTAATGTCATGTTTACTCGCTTAAGGCAGACAATAAGTAGTAGGTAAGTATTTATTTGAGTGCCGGTGCTCTTTTAATCACCAGCACATCACTATAGGTACTTCATAAAAGATAACTTGATCTCTGCGACATATCTGAAAATCATACAAGAAACTTCAAATAGGGTAGGTACTTCTATTGCACCACCATGAGTTTAACATCATAAAAAGTGAAAGATATTGTACAATGTTCTGAAAAATAAACTTTTCAACCGGTTCGATAAAACATTTATTTTAGCTAAGCCCGCATGCCTTGCACAAAAACATCCCGGGACAACGCTCTGATTAAAAATACTGCGTAGATTTTCCGGAATTTTCCGACTCTGCAAAAAGGCCTCTGAATAACACAAAGATTCTCAAATACGTGTTTTGTTTACATGTAAAATGCGAGTGCCATACCCTTTTACGAAAAAGGTAAGATTTTATTAAAAGTGTTTCTGTAAAATTCAAAATTTAATGGCTGTAAATAATTTGCGGCGCGCTTTACCGTCCTGTCCTTGATAGCTGGTCTTGTGAGCGACTGACCGCGCGTGACGGTCCATTCTAAGCGCACGTTTACCATGTAAATTAACTGACCTCCGCCGGTCATTTTTTTAGCACAAAACAAATATTGTCTCTGGTGTTTACACTGGCGGCGCCTGGTTTTAGATACACGTCCACACTGCTTTAGTACGAAGCGTTATAAAGGTTACTTTTCCTTGACCGTTGGTTTTCCTACATATTTAATGCATTGTAACTATTGTAAGTGAAAATAAATAAAAAAAGATTGGATTATTAAAATTATCGAGTAGATAATTATCGAATGTCGTATTCAATAACTGAGAGAAGTATAGTATATATCGCTTTTTAAATTTTTATTGTTAAGTTTTTGATTTTCTGCGGCTTCATCCTTTCCTATTCCTTCAACCTGCGAAAGCAAAGCGCGGGGAAAGAAGCAAATTAAATCATAGTTTCATGATTAATTACTAAATACTTTTCGTTCTGTTTTTTTATATGTTAGTATATTGAAAAACGTCGTTTGATTCACGTGGAATTCATTTGATTCACTGCAGTTCTCAGCTTCGTTAGTTTCCCCACTAGTATAAAAATGTAGGTAGGTTAAGTACTTATTTTAACTCTATTGCGAAATAAATATGTACCTACACCAAAGTTTTTGTTGATACTCATCATTTTACCAGAATCTTGACGCAATGGATCTCAAATACATAACGAGTGACAATATCAATGATTGGTCAAACAAGATGTTTTGCGAAAACTAAGCACTATTAGATAATATTTCGTTACGGCCGAGTGCTAAAACTACAAATAATCCAAAAGCTTACCACCCTAAGTTCCTAACATAAGGTAGTATTTTTAAAAGATAAATTCTGACATTGTCTAAATGTATTTCCCAGTATTTTCATAAGGGTTACAGCATGCGGATAACGTTATGCACTGCAGTCTGGTAGGCTACTAGCTACTACCAGGTACTTACGATAGTCTTAAAGCTTTGCAAGCCCTACTATATAACACCATTACTTAAAGCAGCTATTGTGGCAGACGACGTCACTTTCACGCCTCGAAATATAGAGGATACCGCAGGGAACGACGCTCGGCCGCGACCCGGCATCATCATACAAATGGCACATTAGCGGCCCGTGGCCGAGCCGGCCACACGCCGGACGCACCTTATCTGCCTCTCAACTATATTTGTTCTACACCGGATTACCAGAGATTTACCACGGTCACCGACCGTTAACAAGCGATTAAACGTCCTCTACAAATACAAGTAAAATTTAATGTCACGCGTGACCGCTTGAATTTTAAAACATTTGTGAAAAGTTTCATTAATGATTTTGGGTTCTGTTGCGATAAGGTGCAGCTGCTATTTAAATTCTCATTATAATAAATTAGAAACATAATATTTGTTTTATAAGTTCGTTTTTCCTCAAGTAAGTACTTAACCCAGCTTCGGGTTCGATTCTTATACAAGTTGGCTAGACTGAAAAATAATCTAAAAATGAACACCTACCGCAACCTACCTTGTTGCGTAAGCTGCGTAGCAGTTAGATACGTAGCGCATGGTGTAGCGCGATGAAGCATGGCGTAGCACGATGTAGCATGACGTAGCGCTGCGTAGCATCGCGTAGGGCGACGTAGCATCGCGTAGCGCGGCGTAGCATCGCGTAGCTCCGCAATAGGACAGAGACGCGGGTGCGATAACGCGGCTCCGCTATAAATCAGCGCTGTCGATGCGGAGCCGCCCCATTGCAGCTCGCGGCTTGATTTGTCGCGTCCATCCCACGCGAATCTATGACCAACTAGTGTTGTAGGTTAGGTCGATCTGTCGATAGAAGTAAGTGTTTTGAATTAATCTATTTTACCTTTTATCTTATTTTACCAAAACAAGCGAATCGACTTGTAAAAATGTTACTATCTGTCCAGAATCTGACTGTGTACAACTTTAAAAATTGTTATTCAATGTATGTAATTTAAATCCATTGTGGATTGAAATGAAATAGAATTGCAGTTAGCTACCAAAAGAGAATTAGGGACGAGTTTTGGCCGGACCGGCCGCTATTTTGAACAAAACTGGTCGGTAGTGAGACCAAACCTGGTCCTCCTGGTCGAAGCTTCTGCGGCCAAAAGTGGTGGTCGTGGCTGAGCGGATCACGAGGTTGCTTAGAAGTTAAAGGTATAACTCTCAGGACATTGGGTGACCGGAATAAAAAACGTCAAATACCATTACGCTCACAATGACACAAAAACGCAGGAGTCATTCCATGAACAAGATACAACATCGATAAGTGTACTAAATACCAATACCGACAAATCAGCCCTAAGCAGTTGATACGGAACCAATAAAGCGCTCAGTAAAATAAAATCGCCCCCAACCGCGGTCAAACATATCTCCACTACTATTGTGACCCGCTTGCATAATCACTGTTGTGCGATACAAATACCTACACACATAGGAATGGTTTATCCGACCTACAGTATTTTCCGTCCACGCTTACTATTTTAAAGTTAATTTAAATTAATGAAAACATTATTACAAAATTAAATTTATAACCTTTTCAAATAAATTTTCAGAAGACCTTTTAGCATGTCTGAATCATTTTTAGGGTTCTGTACAAAAAACGAAACCCTGATCACTCCAGCGCCTGTCTGTCTGTCCGTCTGCCTGTCACAGTCAATGTGCTCCGAATCTGCTGGACCAAATCAGGTGAATATTGGTGGTGGATGGTGTAATCCTATGATCCAAACACAGACGTGCAAAGTAAATATTTTTTTGTTTTAAATAAGGGTCATTTTCGGGAGTCAGATTTGGAAATAAAAAAAAAGAGTTTTGCAAACCTTACTGTGTCATATCTATACTAATATTATAAAGAGGTAACATTTGTTTGTAAGTTTGTATGTTTGTAAGTTTGTATGTAGGGGGTAATCTCCGGAAGTAATGAACCAATTTTAAAAATTGTTTCACTGGCAGAAAGCTACATTATTCGTGAGTGCTATAGGCTATATTTTATTTCCGTACTCCCACGGGAACGGGAACTACGCGGGTGAAACCGCGGGACGTCAGCTAGTATTAAATGAAAGGGCTTGTTATGAGGATCTCTAATATGGGCGCTTGATCTCCGAAACTACTTAGCCTACAATTTTGAAAAATATACCTACAAAATATACATAGTTCATTGCTTGTGGATTCAGGAAAACCTATAAGAATTCTATAAATCTATACTATAATATACTATAATAATATTTTAAAGAGGTAACATTTGTTTGTAAGTTTGTATGTAGGGGGTAATCTCCGGAAGTAGTGAACCAATTTTAAAAATTGTTTCACTGGTAGAAAGCTACATTATTCGTGAGTGCTATAGGCTATATTTTATTCCCGTACTCCCACGGGAACGGGAACTACGCGGGTGAAACCGCGGCATGTCAGCTAGTTGAAAATAAAGTGGTAAACTCAATAAAAGACTTTACCATTGTACGGAACCCCCTCCACGAGAGTGCAACTTGCGCACGGCCGTTTTTTTATGCCTATGCCAGCAACCGTGGACGTCTTTCCGGCTGATATAATGTTAACTTTCTACTATCCATAACAACATAACATAACATCAAGCCTGTTATCCCGAAGGGATAGACAGAAGTGTTCCTAATAATACACCCACATATCGCCAATTATGTTTAAGTCCCATGTAATAGGGGGCGAACCTATTGCCATCAACCGGGCACAAATCCAGACTGCTACTAAAAAATCCTGATGGAAAAACCCATCAATAACACTTTGCCCGACCCAGAATCGAACTCAGGACCTCATGCTCAACGTCATCATGTTTCTTAACTATAATCCACAACTAATCTACATTACAATTAACGTACCATTCATACTAAAGCTAAACAATTCACTCGTACCATTTAGTTGAACAGACTATTAGTACGGGGGAACACTGACCCTTAAATACTCAACATGACGGTGTTAACTGTGACCTAATTTCAGATTAATACGCTTAAGCGGAAACCTCACTAAGCAGGTTCAAATGGCACGCGGCTCCGGTCCGTCACGGCTGAACTAAGAACATGAACGACTAAACTAACCAGCTTAAACACTTTATATGTTTACTTTACTTTTCCGATTCTTCTCCATTACGCTAGTTTACCAGATTTATAGTTTCCGCCCCGTTCATTATCTGTATTGAACAACTGCCATGGACGACGCGTGGCATAAATCTGAATGAAACGCAGCGAAAAGCCTCCCGCCCTTTCAAACTTTCGTCGACTTGTGTCAACTTTGAGAAGTTTTTCCGGATAACTTTTCTTACGAGCCTCTGATACGTTAACTAATCTGTATTAGATAAGTGCACTCATTACTTCCATTGTGATTAATTGGATATCGTTTAGTAACGATCTCTATTATTACCATTTGATTTACCATAAACAAGAACAAAAATATTTCAGCTAACTCGATCACTGCCTACAAGGAGGTTACCCCAAATAAAAGAAATATACCGGAAGCTATAACCCGTCCTATTACCAATTCCCTCTGTCGTGTTTCCTAAATATTCAGTTTTTCCCTTGTTGGCATTTTTTCATGTAGTTAAGAAAAACAAGAGCGCCATAACTCTCGTGCCGGTTGATCAGATAGCATGATAATGGCTGTAATGGATCCTGGTCAGCGGCCCGCATGCAAATAAATCTGCGGCCCGATGCAATGATGTGTGGAAAATGGAGACACCCCTTGCCGCGGCCTGCCCCGGTGGCCTGCTCGCGGTCTGAGCCGAGCTGCCGACCTACCCACGGTCACCCATCGTATAATAAAACAAATTACCTATTTAGTAAGTGATTTTTATTGTTACGATATTTTTTACTACTTTTATGCGTTTTCTGCAATGTTATTTATATTCTATTTTTCATTTTCATAATGTCATGGATTTCCGCCTAGTAAAGCCTGATTCCA
Source organism: Xestia xanthographa (assembly GCA_905147715.2). Taxonomy (NCBI): domain Eukaryota; kingdom Metazoa; phylum Arthropoda; class Insecta; order Lepidoptera; family Noctuidae; genus Xestia; species Xestia xanthographa. The sequence goes on along the minus strand of LR990655.1, from coordinate 14,245,639 downwards.
TAACTTGATATTTTCAAGTTTCGTTGTTTTTCCTGCAAGTAATTATAATTGTTAGGTAATTTCATATGTTACTGTAATGAGACCCCATAAAAATAAAAATAAAAACATTAAAATAAATAAGAAACAGTATTTGATTTACGGCTAAAATAAATTGTCACTTTAGAAAAATAATGACGCTTTATAATAACCCCATTATTCCCCATTGTAAAACTAAAAGATCTTTATTTAAACGTAGCACGATAATGGCAAAGCAATTTATAGTGAAATCGTTGAGCAAATGTGAACTGTTTTTATTAGAATTGGCCGGAGAGTAAAGTTATCATGATTACTGCGACGACCCCGTATCACGGAGGCAGTTACTGCTGGACAATCTTTACCTGCTGCTGTTGTTTTATCCGGGAAGTGGGCAGCGATAAAAGTCAGGGCAAATGGCAGTCAATAAAATAAATAGCGTCGGCAGGGTGTTCTGTAAATAAGTCGGAGCCCGGGCTCGGGGCGACGATCGCCTTTTTTATTGGCGCCTCGATTGCTCTCGAAACAACGAGTGTGAAGCGGCAGCGGGGCGCGGCCGCGGGGTGCGGGGCGACGCATATTGCAGTGTCGCGCTGACGCTGCAGATTATACTCACAGATTAGAAATAGAATTCCCCGCGATGTTGCGGCATTGTCTGCTACAACACTCTTATCCTCAATTGAACTACCGTCCTATTCGATTTTTTAGTCTGGGACCCATCTGTCATACGTCTTAATCAAATGTTATCTAAATCGCTTTTTTATCTAAATCGATCCTTAATCAAAATGAACACTGAAATTACTTGACTGCAGCTCTCGTATTCAGGCATTTCCGTCTGCAAGTGTTTTCCCGTCACCTGACTTAGCATACATTGCATTTTTACAAGATTCGAATCTGTCACTTAACTGTCCACCAACACTTATTTATCCTTAATACTCTGTCTCCAGAGAATAGTGTTCAGATGGGATAATAAAGTATTCTACACGTATCGCGGTCGGTCGCGAGGCGGCTCCCAGATAGATGTATTAATTTGTAAGAATTTGTCGTCGGACCCTCGCCGGCGCCCTCTCCGTAAGCATTCCAATCACGCACAACAAGCTGCGTAATTGCACCTAATAATTTTCTTAAATAGCTACAATACTACAGGACATCCCACTACCCGGCTCCGCATCATGACTTTTTTTCTTTGATACGGTACTAAAACCCAAGCGTATAGTGCGCGTACTTTATGACGGACATCATCTGTAAAGAATAATAAAAAAACGGCAATTTCGTTAAGTTTTATGAGACACGAGTGAATGACCTTCACTACGTCGAACGTCTCAATACAAACAGGACCTACGTCCTGTTTGTATTGAGACGTTCGACGTGGTATTAGGAGCGTGACGGAGGTGTCAGTGCATCGCCGTGGGCCGTGGGTCGTGAGCGAAGGTCCCGCGGGGCTCGTCAACACACCACGGACCTAATCCAATCACAACTGCACACGCCCACGTCCACTTACACATGTTCAGCACAGATAACTGTGTAGAATATTAAAGACAACTTCGAGAGTGACACTACTGCAGATACATTCAAACACTGATAAATTACAAATTAAATCAAACAAATTAAACTGGTTTACTGCTATCACTTTAAATACTACGCAAATAAAAAATAGGACTCAAATTATGAACCTTAATTGAGTGAAAATAATATTTAACTGTCGCGTCAATAAAGCTGATAAAGCTCTCGCTACGAGCGCGGACTACGCGCTACGCCGTAGCGGAGTCGTAGACGCGCTTAGTTAATTTACCTAAGCACCTTACCGCTATCTGTTTTGCGCCCGCGCCGGATTATGCTAATGATGACTTGTAATTCTCTTATCGCGCTTTGTCTACCTACAGGTATGCTACAATATAATAATTGAATTTTACACCAAGTCTATTATGGGGTAGTTAATAACGCATTGATGATTGAAAAGTGAACCCATGTTACCGTATAGCAAGTTGATACAGTACCGGCAGTAAACTGAAATCTACAACGCCTACGCTCAATTAGTCACAAAACGAATAGTGGGACGTTAAGGAAAGATGAGGTGTATTAGAGGTGCAGTTATTAGAAGACTTGATTCGTCCACGGAGGCCGGCCTCGGAGGTAATGGGCGCGAGACGCGAGGGGACCGACAATAAGTCACGGCGGCCATCCGATAGCAGCAAATCAATGACCACCCTGCTATGATACATGGGATTAACCGACGTTTATAGTTTTAGCTACGGTCGACGAATTAATACCGTGGAGGTGCGTGCTATCTGCCACATTAATTTTTATGGTTGTTGATAGGAACCAATATATTTGATAGGTGTTTTAATTGATAGCTCACAAGTTATTCGCTTCTCTTATGAGCGCATCATTATACCATTTTTTTTTTACGAACGCTTGTTTTGTATGGTCAACAAATAGTTTTATTGTGTTACCGGAGAGAATAAAAGCGTGAGTGTCCAGCTGTCACGAGCACTGACTGTCAAATAGCGTCGTGCAGTTTAGGGATGGTGCTAAGGGTGTCTGTCACCGTGTTTTAAGGCGCGGGGGTCGCTTGTTAGCGCGAACGTGCTCGGCGTCACCGGTAAACACGCGGGTAGATAACAATCTATTTGGATTGCCTCTATATTTCATTTTTCCCCGTGTGCACCGCTCTAACTAGATAGAGGTGCCGCGTCACATGAACGAATAAGGGAAATACGGGCCTGTTTCTTTTGTAACAAGGTTTGTACATTTCTATTTCCTGTTCGTGCTGTTTAAATCAGGTGTCTTTACTAGATGTTGTTAAAGGGTTTGTTCGAGATAAGGAAATGTGTGTAGAAATGTTAGTATTTCGTATTTTACATCAGCGATTTAATGCACTGTGGGAAACAAGGTGCAAATTTAAAGTTTTTTTTTCGAGTAAATCTCTTTTAAACGTATAGTTATGAAATAACTGCACCCAAATCAAACATTAAATAAATCCTATAGAACATTCGAAATCACGTTAAAACTAATACAGAGGTGTGAAGCTACGGTTAGTTAGGCAGTGTGTACACTGTGCAACCTCCTTGGTCAGTTGATCGTTTGTGCACACATCTGGGGACCGTGGGTAACCACTGTAATACAATCACAGATGCCAGACAATATGGGTACTGGGCAAAATGTATGAAATTTTGCTGAGTAGGTATAACTTACTGTTCAGTTAAAATTATCTTAAAAACAGGAAATAACCTTTAAAGGTTTTGCACCCCAAAATGAAGGTAGTGAAAGGGACCTGTTCTCTGAAAGAACTCTAGTATCGCCATAGATATTGAAGGGGTTTTATTATTTTTAAAGTGCGCGCTCGTTTGCACGCGAATGGGCCACTTAACCACGCAGCCAGGCTCCCGCTTGCGCGAGTAGACTTCCTATACTAACTGCATTAGCCATCTTTATGTGGGGGATAACTGTTTCGCCACGCTTTTTACATGTTTTTTTTTCTTCGGAATGATAGTAAAATTCGACCCGAACGGTTTAACTGTAAACACAATAAAACCTTCATTCTTCTCGCGACAATGTTGCTGTGTTCTAGGCTTCATAAAAACGTCGTAATTTTACGAGAGCGAATGATAGTCGGTAGGCAATAGTCTCGTTATCAGAGCTCTCTGCAATAGGCACAGTGTCAGTCGGAGGATCGGACGTAATGTCGGACGTGACCGGATTCACGAGATGCTCCGCTCGCGGAACGAGAACACAGCTCCATTGTCAAACGTGAGACGTTACGGGAAATTATGCTCGTTTTGCCCGCGGCTTCGACGTTGGTAATTATCTAATGGGAACGTCCTAACGGTATAAAAAGTACCTATCCCCTGTCCTTACCCAGGTCAGGTTTTAACTATAAGTACTTTGTACGCTTTAGACCTTTTTTGAGTCAAGATGTGACTTCCATCCATTCAAAAGAATTTGTCGTCAGCTTGTAGGCCAACAATGAAAACGCACATAGTGATACTTTTTGAATATCTTCGCTTGTCAAATTTAATGCGCCCTCCATCTGCACTATCAGTCGAACCCCTGTCGATATCACTCAAGGTAGTGTTCTTTACATGTTAAAAATATAAGTTGGCGAAAGAGCGTTACATTTTTATACCGCAAGAGAAAATCAATACTTTCAATCAACACACCGCTTAAAATAAGAAGATTAAGTATGGAGATGACTCCCTAAAACTATAAGGACAATAACAATGAGTATTATGGTTTAATTTGTATTTATCAACCGTTAAAATGCGCATTGGCAAAGCGGAATCACTAATTTGCAACCCCTCAGTGCGGTCGGCGCGGTGTGTGAACCGCGAACGCTTTGATTCTTATTCATAGCGCGGGGGACGCGTCGACCGCCTAACAATTTGATAATGTATTCACTTGATAAAGCGGAAGGTGGTACTTCGCGAGAGCCGCTTAAAAAACCAATTACAGCATAGCTAAATCGCGTCGCCGCTGCTCTCGCCTATAAATTTGTCAGACTTCGGAGGGATAAAGAGTATATTCTAAATTTAATTTCACGCAATTTAAAAAAAAATTGGGGGACAGTCAGAAACGTTATTTTTTATTGAGCGCCAGTTATGAAGTTTAAAACGATTTTAAGGGAGTCAACTGGTGAAAGGGGATGCCAGAGCAAATCAAAAGAGATGTGTATTTATTAGATTAATGCGGTGGGTGCTTACGTTGCTAATTATTGTTTGAAAATCTGTTTTGCTCAATCTATAACTATAAGCCACGGAACTCTGATTCACTATCAAAATTCATGCTTTATTTTTATTTTTTTCCATTCAACATCTGAAGAAAATTAAAAGGTAATCTCACCCACGATTGCATTTATGTAATACTTAGGTAGAACTTACTGGAATCGTAACAGATTCCAAAAATAGTTTATTTCGGCTGGCGCTTTTTTATTTAACCAAGCATAAACCTTAAGCCACTTTTAAACCGCATTAACCTTCCCTAACCACAAAAACTTCCAAAGAAAACAATTAAAGACTTTAAAAGAAAACGTCGCAGTATATGTCAGGGGGCGAGGGCAAAGGCGATGTAACAAACAGCCGCCCTAATACAATAACGGCCGGAACAAACTGCGCTATAAAATATCACCAGTGAATAAATCAGTTTTGCCGTGATGCGAGCCAGGACCCTCCACCTACCGTTACTATCAACGATTTATGGTCATACGATATTGTATAACAGATAAAATAATAATTGTCCGGATCTAAAAACAAAGCCTGGCTTCTGGAGTAATTGATTGGTTTCTCATTTCTGTTCAGATCACAACTATACTCCAGACCTTTATTCTAGTTTGAAACTCAACCTCAAATATTGCTTTCTTAGGTATGATCAGAAAATAAAATCAAAACACATCGGGTATTATAGTATTATCCGCCTAATGCCAGCTTATCCGCAGTTGTTAACCATCGTACGTTCCTACATTCATGGTATTGTTCAGTATCAGCTGTATTTTCTTTTAAACTATGAAACGTACTACTCTGCGACTCAGGGAATTTACAATATTTATGTACCTACTTGCTACACGTTTACATTAACTGTTTGTAAAAAAAATCAGTACATCTACATTGTTTTAAAAGGAGAATGCCCAATTAGTACGTGGACAGGAATCAGAAGTATGTTAGTACTTTAGCACTCAATTCAGTCTTGTGTTTCCAGAAATGGAAAAATCATAGTTGGTCACGGTCACTGCACACACGGAGGCGTCATCGCGACACGCCGCGTACGCATGAGGCGTAAGCTGAACGCAATCTCACTCAGCATCACTATGCGAAGCAGCAAGCGTGAAACAGAGGCGCGGCGTGGCGTGGTGTCGCACGGTACGGCACGCGGCGCACTGATTGAGCCGCGACAAGTTAAACGATTTGAAACAATTTAATAGAGATCAAAAATTCAGGACCCCACAAGCCCGCACAAACTTTTGAAGTTTTTTCCCTCGCTAAAGGGATTATCGGTGAGCGGAAGCTTAGGGGGATATTTTATGGTTTTTGTGGACTTTCTTATATTTTTTCCTTAATTCGGGCACTTGTATCGAGAAAATTCTCAGCATACGGTTTTAAATATTATGACGTCCGAAAACTTTATAGCTTTAATTATGTTTCTAATTCAGAAAAAGTTAACAGTTCTATTTGTGTAGAAGACACAGCCAAATTAGATAAATATAACACATAGGCTATTCGTAAAAAGAATCTTATTAAATTGAGGCCCATGACAATTGTATGAATATGTACAAATCATTTTTCGGTATGGTTATTATCCTGAAAACTAAGAATTGCGTAATATAAAGTAATAATAATCCCCTATAACAACGCTTCTCATTTCTGCTGAAAAAAACCTAGCAGCTCTACCCATATGATATCCAAAAATCTAATAACTCACGAAAAGATTGTTTTCAATCTGCGGATACATACGTTACATTTATCGAAGGAATAACGTGAGCTTTAGGTTATTATGGTCCCTGATCGAGTTCACGTATCTACTCCACTTCTTTGCTGGAAGGCTATCAACGTAAATATCTGCACATTTTTACTGCCACTTTTACAAGGTACTAAGTTGCTCTACTTGCAGAATTTCAATCTAATGCGTGCTGCGTAAGGTTGAGATTTCATGTGAGGTCTGGAGATAGAACTTTGTCGTATTAGGAAGGTGGGCGATATGCGATTGCGTTATGATAGGATCAGGGTTCAGCGGAGCGCGGCCCGTGAGAGAGGCGCTCCGAGCAACTCCCAGAACACTTTACTGTATGATGTTAATGTCATTTTAAATGTGGAAGTCTCTTTGTGCTCTTTTATATCTCAAGAAAGTGATGTAAATAGTCCAATGTGCCATTAGGCGTCTACTTCTTTTTCTTAGCGTGTCGATGGCAATCTAAATTGAGTCGGCCCAGAACTGAGCTACTAGTTTGGCGCTTTCGGTAGCGTCCATCAGTACCTGTTGTAACGTTGTAGAAACTCAGAATAGTTTCTACCGTTACTTTGTAAACATAACCAATTCAACACTTTAATTAAGTTAAATGTCAAAACAAACGCCACAGAGTATACATACTCATTGGGCCGTTCAGTTACTAAACGACTAAAATTAGCTGTTTTTACCAGTGCTGAATTGGTTATGTTTACAAAGTAACGGTAGAAACTATTCTGAGTTTCTACAACGTTATATTACCAATTATTCCAAGTCTTGAACAATCAACAGGACACACAGGTCACGATAATAAGTGCCCCATCGTTTGTGGAACAGCACCACATTTATACTCCAGGGAAGAGTCATTAATGAATCTCCACCTAAACAGGCGTCCACATACATAGCATACCACTTCACCGTGACCAATCCGAGCTAAGTAAAGGTCACGTCGTTTTCGTATCTAAATAAAAAAAGCCTTTACCCTACTGTGAATAGTGGCCAAGTAGATACCCAGTTTCCATTCCATACGATGAGCTTAATATTGATGTCGTGTATAAATACAAAATGCGCTTTTTCATTACTCATACTCTGAAAGTAGGTCTGAAGTTGCCTGAGGAGCGGGTTGAAAGTAATACTTTTCAGCCCTAGGGAGAATCGTTTTCAACTGACAGCTGTCAAATTATTTAAAAAAAATGGTTCATTTTTCTATTGAACCATGTTCCAACTGTCTATACAGCCACGATGTAAAATTGAAATAACATAAAGTTAAGTATTAATTAAAGAATATATATATTTTAAATATCTTTATTATAATTAAGTTTCAACTATTTCTTTAAAATAACATAGATTTGGGAAAAATATTTACCATTTTTCGATGATGAAAATGAAAAATAGGTATTGGCTGAATAGCTGACCGGCCACAGAAAAAAAAAGCAAAATAGGTGGGAAAGCGGCAATAGGGTAGATGATACCATAAAACAATAATTCCAAGACACCTTTCTCAAAAAAAACACTTTATTTTGGGCCTGAAAACCCGATTTATTTTCAATTAATTGCCAAATTCGATTTTTAGTTGCTTTGAAATCAATTAAATGGTCGAGTCATTGAGTTCAATAAACAGTGACGTCACAGTAGGCTATTGCCATACAAAGTCTATTAGAGAACCGCGTTTTGACAGCTCTTAAAAAGTATCTCAATTGATTGGTGTGTCATCTACCCCATTCGAATTCCGATCTTCATTAGTTTTTTTGAGTTGTATGTTTTTTTTTTACTTTCCTTGTATTCGTAATGAAAAGCACAGTGTTTACCTCGGGTTAAAGACTTATTTAGTCCCTCGAACTATTAGCGCCCTCGCTACGCTCGGGCACCAAACCCCGTCTCGGGACTAAATAAGTTACTTTCACCCCTAGGGTAACAATGTACTATTATCACGTCCAGAAACAAAATATTTTATTTTCTCTAGCAGAAATTTTAGATTGCAATAAAGCTTTATTTCATTTCTATTTCGTATTCTCTATTTCCGGTCTCAAGTGAAACCGGTGGTACAAGTCTACAAGCCAATGTGCATGGCTCTGAGGATTATTCCGAGGTATAATGGAGCAGAACGGCATCTTCCCCAATCGGCTCATCCGATATACACAACCGACCGGAACGGAGTCCCCTGCACGCATCAATCGCACTATTGATTGTCACTGAAAACTTATTTATAGTGCGCAGTTCAATCAGCATCATGGAATGTATTTTTTAATCCTTTCTTTCTTTTTTACTTTAATAACTTGATGTTACAGAAAAAAGCTACCCGAAACTGTCAAATTTTCCAATCAACCCTGATTCTAATGTTTTAGCGATAAAGTTGGAAATCTATTAGTTTGACAGATTGTAGAAGCTTGATGTAGTTGATGTGCACCTAATCTAGAACTTCGCTGCTCATGACAATACTGGACTTGACTAGATATGGTATGGGCTAACTAAACTTTTATTCGTTTATGTAGGTTAGTGTACAAATAATACATTGTAATGATGTTGCTCAAGTGGTCTCCCACACAAATGCTCCCTATATCTTCATTTGTTCGATCGCCAGAGTGGTTGGATTATGTTGTTTGAGTTTTTCATACATTATGTACAGGCGAAAACTTAATGTATCTGTCTTATCCTAAAGAGTATAAAAGCGTGAGCATAATTGTAATTATTTATTTCAAATACTTACTGTTATTTTAAAATGTGTGCGTAGGTAGAGAAGTAACATTGCAACAAAACAATACTGTGAATTGCATTGTTTATTACCGTTCAAGTACTCAGTAGTGTCATATAGCATTACTTATTTTATAATAAGTGCTGACTGAACGTATGCTCAGTCAGCACTTTGTGTATGTCTCCAGTTGCACACTCCTGCATTGAAATACAAATAGGTACGTACTTGTACGTTGTTATTGTATGTGGATATACGTCCTATGTAGTATGTACCTAAGCAGGTAAAATATAAGAGCTAAGTTTTTCTTGTCCATTGTCTGCTATGCCGCTATGACGTGTAGGATTTAAATTTTTAACGTTTCTTATTACTTACCAACTTATAAACTAAGTTTATTCTAAAATAGCCATACCCCATTAAGGCGATTACATGAGCTAAATTAGCAACTGTATTTGTGCTGGTTCAAACTTCGTTTGAAATTCTGTTACAATAAAGTTCTAATCAGCTTACACTACAAAGTGGTTGTTACGTCAGTCACTGCGGCCGAATAGTGCGAAATGAGTGGTTTTTTGCGATTTACAAAAAATCTATTGATTGGACTAAAAAAGTAAAACACTATGATACTAGTATTTTGCTTGTAGAATTATTTGCCGAAAAATCAGAATGATCGCATGTATTTTAGTATGGTTTTTACTCGTTAAAATATTTTTTTAGAGATAAGTTCGTGATTTGTTGTATTATGTTTTCAAAACACTATCGTGCTAGCATATATCCTGAAGAATATTATATATTTTTCTGGTTTTGTTTATTGCAGTGAATCATATGCTTTTTTGCATTATAAAACTCGCATTTAGCTCATGTAATCGCCTTAATTTTACTCGTTATGAATCAAACATTCCAAATGCGTACATATTTCTCATACATAAACTCTGTTAATTGCATTAGTTCAGGATTTCCATTTTGGTTTTCTCCCCCATGGCTCATAAGACTATCTGACGGACGTATCCAGACTGCCTTCTTAGGTTTTTGCAGATATCCAATATTCCGAGGTTGTCTTCCATGTGATTCATAGCTATCCAAGTAAAATAATCCCTTAGATTAATTTTCAAGAACCACCAAACAGTCCGATATAATTCATGGAAAATCCATCAGAAATCTATAAGACGTTTATAATGACTTCCTTTGACGAAATTCAATCCTTTTCAACGTCTTCGAATCTCATCAGTTTCCGCTTGAGTCGCGCGTATTAAAGTCCAGAAGGGATTATATTTTTATAGTACTGGTACAACACAAACACAATCATGATTAATCGGATCTGGACAAATGGCCGGTCATTTGTGCGAACGATCGGAGACCGTGAATGTCCCGGTGACTATCTAAAGTATCGAGATAATAGGTGCAGGGGCTGAGCGGCCACCCCGCCGGCTGCCGTGCCGGACCGGCCGGCAGCCGGCTCCCCGGCCTCCAGGGCCACTAAGGAATAATGTAAGTGTCCGGGGCGACATTTGCACCGAACTGCCGACGACCTCCGCCTCTTACTTATGCGGTTTTTAATATTTTTATTGTAATAGCTATACGGTCAATTCAGCACAAGGAAGGCATGGATTTGGCTTCTTATAAGAAAAAGTTGCGCCTAGGGTTACTCGTGTAAATTAATTGTTGGGATTAGAAACAGCTAGATAACGCTTGTATTTTCAGAAAAAGTAGAGTCGATTATGATTTCTAATAAATACACTTCGAAAGAGACTAATAAATTCAGCTATTCAGTGCAAATTAAAATCTCTATTGGTCTTACTAATCAATTATTTAACACAAACCGTCTATCAAGTCAAAGAAAAAAATATCTACATAAAGTCTCCACAGATTTTCGTAGTTCCTGCATTGTGAGGTAAAGGTTGTATAAGAACGTGTAAAAAACAGCTGTGCCCCCCGACACCCTTGCGGTCACCGTTATGGTCGGCGACGGCTAGCGCACTAAAACTGCCCATAAAACACCACCGCCATGCCATCGCACCACGCCGCCACCGATACATATCTACAGTTATTGAAACTTTCCATTTCCGATATTAATAATTTTTTAGACTTCAAGTTGTAACTTATGAGCAGCTTCCGCTATTAGTTTTTATTCTGATCTATTTTGAAATAGCGCGTAATACAGTTAGCATTGCATTGCATTGCAGCAGACTGTACCTATACTAAGTCGTATTTTAAAGTTTCAGTATTTTGTGAATGGAAAAGGATAGGTTTTGCTAGGATTTCTCAATTCAAATTGCTAATAATATCCAAAGTTTTTTGTATATAATATAACCTTCAAGCCATGATAACCAACCATGTGAGAGTGTAAGAGATACAGAGTGAGACGAAACGGAGATTAAACAAAGCATTTCGAATTATGGATCTTAAAAAAAAGATTTTATATCTGCCTGTGTAGTTAAGTGTACCTAACTGCGACTGTCTACCATTCCTATTAGATACCTATCCAATAAGTCCGCAGGTAAAGGTAAAGAGGACCTTACAGAACAAATATTAATAAAAAGAGGTCTGCACGACTGGAGAGATAATATACGAGTTGAAATAAAATCTGTCAGTGACCATTTATGGCGGAGTCCTGTTATTAAAATGTAGCGGGGCTGCGGGGCGTCAGGTCCGCAGTCCGCGGGCTCGGGGCGGCGCGCGGCGTCTCCGCGCCGGCTGCGACCACGACACGATCTGATTTATGTCCCGACCAGCAGTATTTTATTCGGCGGGCGCCTCAAGAAAACTATAAGTTTCCGTTCGGCAGGACCAGGGGAGTAGCCCAGTAAATATTGTCTCCGCTCACTGCATCAATACAGACAGATATCTATATTTATTACGCTACTTTGTAAGATAATTTAGTAATGGATTGGGATCATTACAGTTTTATTCTGTAAATATGTTTGAGCTAACAAGAAGATTTATTGTTAGTGTTAGCGGTTTAGTGCGGTTTATTTTTATGCATTTAATATTTTAGTTAGGAGGATAGGTCCTGTATATAATATACCTCAGTGAGTCCAGTCGAGACCTTTTAGGTGTAAATTATTGGCCTTAAATAAAAAAATAAAACAATAGACAATTCACTGTTTATAGTTTTGCATTTGATTGCTCCCAAGTATAAATCAGGGACTTGCATATTGCGTGTTAAGTATAACAGAGTGACTCCAAACGAAGCCAATTGGACCGTCAATGAGCACTGGTGTGGCGCTCTGTGATGGGCGGATGGATCACCCTTTCTTATCACTTTTCCGATTCATTACGCTATGAATATTTTAATGAATATGCTTAGTTGTTGTGTTAAGTTCATAACTTACTAATGAGACTGATATTTACCACAAAAAAATGCTCTATAAATTGTTTTTTGTGCCATTTTTTTCTGATAATATTGACTGCTTTAGGCAAACCTTTTATTTTACTAATACCCCGTTACTTATCTAAATAAATGGCAATGATAACGACATTGTATAGTTAGTAGTCAGATATTTACTTCTTCAGCCTACTATACTTAGAGGCACAATATTAACATTACAACAGCAAAAACACTTCAAAGTAGCTCTCCCAAGGATCTAGAGTCATTTCTTTTCTTTGTACCCTGATAATGAGTATTAGATCTCAGCAAAGAGTTCGATAAGTCATCCTGGTTGTCAAACTGGACTGATGAGTGATGTGCCCCATGGCACACGATCGGTGCTAATGAGTCGTCAGTGTCACTGTGACCCGCCCTACGAGCGGTGATCAACGCGCCTCCTGCCAGCGACTGACGGAACATCCCTAATTCCTTTAATTTATCTAATTTCGTTTGTTATTGTCGTTTTTGCATTTTAATGGATGTTTTTTTTTCATTTGATTGGAAAAAAAGTTGGCAGTAGATCTAAGTACATCCAGGATCTCATGAAATCTATCTCTGAAAAGAGGAGAAACCGTAAAGAAACACGCGTGAAGACGATTTGATATGCCATTTATTGCCAAGACAATTTTTTCATCAATTAACCTGGTTTCATACGCGATTTGAGCCATTCAATCTGAATAACAGCTGTGCAAAATCCTCTATTTATATAGACAAGTTACCCCCTAGCTAGCATAGCCCCAGCTTTTCTTTTTATTTTCATACAATTTTACTCCTCATCTCCTGATTAATAGACAAAGAGTAGGTATTTATTCATATGAAATCAAAGAGTCACAGACACACTTCGTAAGCCGCCGAGTATTCCAACATGCGAGCGTTTTCCGACGGGAGACCGATGTTTATCGAATTGCGTCTGTTATCCAGCAAAACCTTATTTTTAATATCACAATATGAACTGCCTCGTTTAAACGTTTCTACGTTAGTGTGTGCCATGGGGTGCAAGCGATACTGATCATGAGGTGCTTGGGTTCGATTCCCGGGCCATGCAGTCGTATTAGGTTTCTCTAGTAGTAATTTCTCAGCAAAGAGTCTGGCTTTGTACCTGGTTGATAGCTACAGACTTGCCCCCTATTACCCACGGGATTTCAAAATATGTAAATGCAGGTGTATTTTAGGTACACCTCTCTACCTAACAGTATTACAGGCATGAAGTTATGCTACGTAACAGAGCAGCGGTAGCTCAGTGGTGGCGGCCCCGACATACGAACATACGATACGAGCATTACTTTGTGTAATTTATTTCATCACCGCTGCTCTGAAAACGGTGAAGGAAAACATCGTGAGGAAACCGGCATGTCCTAGAACCAAAAATTCGAAGACAAGTGACATCTGCCAATCCGCACTGGGCCCGCGTGGTGGATTGAGTCGGGGGGCTTTTGGGACCAGGACCGCGGTCCCGGATTCCCCTTAAAAAATTTTGAGTGGTATTTTGGGACCACAAGAAAACAAAAGTTAGAGTACAGTAAGTTGAAATAATATTGTGATCAACAATTACATAGCCCCTATGCAAAATACGCGCTTTGACGTGGAGTTGCGGACACCACCCCGTTATACAATATACAATATATGTTACGTAATAGCAGGGTAAAATTAGTATCCCGTAGAAGCCAGTCGTAGTACTCATTACCCGGTCATTGAATAAAGCTAAGTCCAATTACGTGATTGGATTAGCCACCGGTAGCGGCTCAACGCCTGTCATCTAACTCGACTACTTAGTTAGCACACGTCACTATCAATTATGTAGCTATTGTGATAGACTAGGAGAAACTGCAATGATAATAACGTTTAAATATAGCTTATTTAAATATGTTTGTTACTACGAGTAGTCAGAAGCCTGAAATTCAAGGGGCATAGTATTACCCGTTACTGGATTTCAGAAGTAAGATAGGTAGTTGCCCCTTGTAGAATACTGATATTCAGCTGCATCCGGTTACACTGGAAGCTGACCCCAACACAGCTTGGCTAGGCAGATAATATTTCAAAGATGTTTACACTTGTGTGGCTACTTATTTATCTATTGCTATTAATTAGTGAGAGCAGCGGTGGCCCAGTGGTGGCGGCCCCGACTTACGAACAGTAAGTCTTGCGTGGGTTCGAACCCAGATAGGTGCATTACTTTGTGTAATTTATTTCATCACCACTGCTCTCAAAACGGTGAAGGAAAACATCGTGAGGAAACCGGCATGTCCTAGAACCAAAAAATTCGAAGACATGTGACATCTACCAATCCGCACTGGGCCCGCGTGGTGGATTATAGCCCATTCCCTCTCATAGAGAGGAGGCCTGTGTCCCAGCAGTGGGAATATTAATAGGCTGACGATGATGATGATGATGATTAATTAGTGCATTAATAATAATACAATTATAAATTAATGGCTACGTATTTTAGCACGGTTGCCTGCTGGAATTTAAACTCACAACGCTAAGACTAGCTAGAATTCTAGAGCAGTGTACTTTTATTTAGGCATTCATTTAGGTGTCACTAAAGTGAAAATGGGTATATGTTGTCGTTTGCTGTTAGAGCCACATTACGTCATGGATATTCAGTACCTACAACTGGAATCTTGACTTCTGATATAAAAAACAACGACTCTGAATTTAGGGGTTTTTTGGGTTTTATTTATCGAATTGCTATAAGTTCTAGGGAGGTTCTTAATTTTGACTACTTTCATTCAGTCCCTGCCATGTGTACAAATTGCACATAACGTTACACTTTCTGCGTTACAAATAATGCGGAAACATAAACACTTTCCTCTGAGTTATGGTTACTTCATCTGAATATAAACAAAGTTAATCTGAAGATTAACTAGTAGTAACTTTAACTTTAGTGTCGTGAACTATATCGCACAGAAACATAAAGATTTCCACTGAATATTTCATAATTACCTACCTAGAATATTCACTTTTAATTATGTAGCTTTTTAACTGAGGTGAACGCCCCCGAGGCACACTTACCTAATTTAGAAATTAATATTTTGCAATTATGACAGAAACATTGCTTGCTATAAAACTTGACAACGTTAACATTTTGCTTCAACTGTAGGCAAATATTTATTAATTATTTAGCATAGTTATTTATTATTTACCTACGTATGATAATTTTTCAGGTCTCATGCTTAGCCTTCTCTAGCTGCCGGCTATTTACCGTAATATTAAGATATCTCAAAGTTCTTCTTCTAAATTTCTTTAGCCAGGCATTACACAAATGCTGAAGTATGATGAAAGCACCACATTGCATCACGGAAAGAGAGCTAGGCAGTGGTAAAGGTGCCCTAATCTTTATGCCTGAACTTTTCACTTTTCAGGCATAAAGATTAGGGCACCTTTACCACTGCCTAGTTCTCTTTCCGTGATGCAATGTGGTGGATCGGGTTGCATTATGATTGCAAAAAGGCTGTGATCGGTAATTTTGGTACCTACACCTAAAGACTATGCTGCTACTAAGAAATTTCTGATAGAAAAACAACATTTTTCAAGCTTCAATCGAAGCCAGTACCACTTATCAGCACATATCTAAACGTTAACAGACAATCAAATTACCTTTCAGCCGGTAACGTTAATTTGATCGTTACGCATAGTTTTGTCGACGCTATTTCGCGGAGGGTCATTAGGGCCCAATTGTTTTGTGCCCAATGAGGCCCGGCGCTATTACCGCGCGGTAGGTGTGCCGGTGTGCCCTCCGCCCTAGGCCTGACCGCACGCTGATTGAACACTTGTTTCGCGATCATTTATCACTCAGCCATTCCGATTTGTTTAACCATTTCACTGAGTACGCTGTTTTCTGTAATACAGGTATTGTAGAGATAATTGATGTGGCTGCAGGCAGGTCTAGACTATTAACGGGTAGGGTTTTAATTATGTAGTTTCAAGGTTGCATTATACTTTAGCCGAAGTGCTAAAGTATATCAACATATATTATATTTAGTATATTAGTATAGTATATTATATTTATATCTGTGATGGTGAACATTAAAACTTTGTAATGGCAACTGTAATTAATGTACATAGGCTCATGTTACACTTGATAGTTGTTAGATTGCAGCATTCAAAAGCTTAATATTATGCCTTTGAAATCCCATGATGGAATCAGTGATTTTGCAAATACAGTTTTTATATCGTACTCGAACGCAAGTCAATGGTAACAAAACCAATAAGTAGGAGATGCCTTCGTATGCTGTCGAAACTCAGAAATGCGCTAAGCCAGCTCAAGATCAAAGTGTTATCATAAACGTGCAGTCAATGCGGTCTACTGTATACGTTCGAAATTAATTGAGTATCGTAAATGGAGTGTATAAATGTGGTGCTGTTCCACAAACGATGGGGCACTTATTATCGTGTCCTGCGTGTCCTGTTGTTTGTTCACTACAGGAACTGATGGACGCAACCGAAAGCGCCTAACTAGTAGCTCAGTTCTGGGCCGACACAATTTAGATTGCCATCGACACGCTAAGAATTGAGTATCCGATAGATCGAAATGTTTCAGTTAAGCCTTTTCTAGTCTTACAAAGCTATTGCGACGATTCATAGAAGTTTCTCGTGCAAATATTAACATAGCGCTATTATGGCTCCTACTTAAAGTCACATAGGTACTATCTGCACTTGAAAGTTCCTATTTCATTCCATAACAGGAACAGTGTATCCACTCACGAAATACAAACTAAAAATATTTACACTTACGGCGTAGCTCACCGGATACATATATAGTGATAAAGCGCGATTAGTATTGCACGTTACATTGTAAGCTACCTACTTATGTGCAGGGATTCTATTGGTGTCACTGTATCAATTTTTTGTTGTGAAACCATCACCTTGAGCCTGTGCAACGCGATCTCGCCGACACTATGTTTTTACGAACCCGACACCGCCCCGGCCGGCCGGCGGCCATATCTACACCGTGTGACGATACTTATTTTACTTTGTTATGTTACAAGTGAATTATAAAACAAAGAATGTCTAATAATTTATCAAGTTTTATAAACTGCATTTTTTCGGATTTTGTCGCTGTTTTCATCAGTTGTTTTGGACAAGTAACTAGCTAGCTAGCGTATCCGTCAAAACTTTCCAAAACGAATTTTCGCAAAGAGTGAGGACTTATTTTAAAAAGTCACCCTTTCACACTCAAATATTGTATTATGAACTAAAATATTAAAATTTGAATTTTGCATTTGAATTTTAAACTTCAGCAACTTATCACTAGTATTCCGTGAAATAATGGTTTCTGAAAGTCTAAACATAACCCTACCCCGTATATGAATGATGAGAATGAACTATCTATCTACGCCCTATATTTGATCAAATTGACAATACAATCATCCTATTATTTGACCAAATTGACAATACAATCATAAAACTGTTTTGATTATTCATCATGTAACTTAATTGGGTAGGTACTTTTAAGAGACACGGTATGTCTTAGATATATTATGATTGCTTCGTTGAAGTGTACAAGGGCAATGGTTAACCGCGGGGTTGGTCAACAGGGTTCATCGACCAGCTGCAAAGTATTATCGAGTATCCACCCTGTGTCTGGATTTGTGATTTAGTTTCTAACAGGGCAATGGTTTGCTCGTATTACCTCAAAACTCAACTAACGAAATGTAGGTAAACATTTGCTACTTCTACCGCCCCTTCATGGGGATATAGCCGTGCTTTTGTATGGTAATGTTAAAAGTAAAACAATACGTGGTTACAACTAATAAATAATTAATAAAGTCGTACGTCAATCGCCGGTGGCTGCGACTGTTGCCACACTTACGCAACGCGCCGAGGCCGCGCTTCCGGAATAAGTACGGGACGAAGAAATTTTATTGTCACGTCAGCCGAAATCACAATGAGCAACACTGGGCACATGTCGGTCTCGGTAGACACACTTACAAGGAGGCTACATCACGTGCAATAGCCATGATGTTGTTTAGTTTTTTTTTTTTGCTTTTTTTTTATGCGATTGAGCGCCTCAAAACGTTAATTATACCAGCACGTAGGTACACTAGAAATGTACAAAATATAACCCAAAATACCGAAGCATAGACAATAGATTACCTGAAAGTATTTATACGGTCACGATAACTCTATATATAATAAAGCTTGATCAAAGTCATCGCTCTTAGAAAAATATAAAAAAAAAAACATTCATAAATAGAAGGAAGATAAAAAATTAAATTAAAAATTAATTAAGTATCTCAAGTGCTTTTTTCTTTAAACGGTAAAGATTAGTATAAATGACATAGGTAATTGTGAAAGTTCCTCAACGTGATATTGAATAGGTACTGACTATGCAATTATTGCAATATTTATATTAAAATATTTATTAATTTTAAGTTAATTTCCTGCGCCCTAACAGGGGCACGTACTCTGGTACTCATAAAGCTTAGCCTGTAACAATTTTTACAGTGTACATAAATAAATAAAATATAATGGATATAGACTCCGTCGTTGGTGTAGGCCACCAGTGCGACTCCCCAATAGCAGGAGTCAGGTCATGTGATATTAGCTTCCATGGTCAGGTGATGATTAGCCCTTCATTCTACAGTAACGGTGTTTAGTCAATATATTGGCGAAGTACATAATCCAAACGTTGATGAGTATGTACGGATGAGGCACACGGATATATACCATGACCTGAGTTTAAACAAGGTATCTACAGTTTTTGCACAGGTTTTTGTTTCGGTAATACCTTCTCACGGGACAATTTTCGATAACAGCGTGGGCGAAGCCTCGGGTAACCGCTGGTTTCATATAAAAGTATATGTATGTTATTTCGAAACTTAGTCACGCTTCTCGGTATAGATTTTCAGGTAGTACTGCGAACAGGATGTCGCCTGCAATTTGATCTGTTCGTGCCGGCCCACATAATGTAAACACGTTACATTGTTTCACATAGATATTGAGCGCTTTGTTTTATGGCAAGTTTTAATTCCGAAGAAATTTGATCAAAAATGCCTTTTACCGTGGCAGCTATTGAAAAGTAATAAAACATAAGATTTTATTATATTTGCTACGCCATGCTATGCATCACATAATGGCTAAGCAAAGCACGGTTTTAAAAATTGCCTACAATATTTTCACTTTTCATACTGTAAGAGTATGTATAAGATACACCAAAACTTATAATATACTGTAAGTATAAGCAATGTTTTCAGGCAAAATAATTTGTTTTTAAAAGAACTGAAGGATGCCTCTCTTCTGAAAAGAAAATAAAAATAGACTTTTTTTCCTTTCTATTTATGTTTCTTTGCCTGAAAAGATTTATTTGTTCCTATTAAAATTATGCAGAGCAACGTATTATTTTAACAAATACAAAACAATGGCGTCAAATCGATTTACAGTCTATTGTTTGACTAGGTAACTCCTTGAAATCACTAGAAAACCGAAAACACTTCACTCTTATCTCCTGCCGAGATGTCAGTGATTGTACTTGAATTGTTATCTGAACAGTTGTGAACATATTTGAATAGATCAAGGAGCTTCAGGCATCAACTCTTGACATAGAAAGTCAGTTAGCGGCAACTCCTAGCACGTCAACTGTGGCACACACTCATGCACAACGCGTGTTCACACGAATTCAGGGAGAAATAAGGGGACTCCCACGATTTCCACATAGAATTTGATGTAAATGGGGTTTTGCGAGTGTGTGTGTGTGTCAAACGAAGAGTTTACTCACTCAAACATCAGTACAGCATGTAATGTATGGAAATAGTCGGCAGGTGTGCGGCGGGCGCGGTCTGCCGGTTCGTTTGACGACAATCGTGTTTGCGGCGGATCCCTGCGGCGCCGACGGCGTGAGCCCATCACGCGCCCGGCATACATACCCAGCACTCGCTGTGGAAACAGAACTTGTATAATATTCCAATGGAGATAAATAAATGATTGAGTCATAAAAGAAAAACTTTTTGGCACAGAATGGGCAAATCTTCGCAGCCTATAATAGAAAAATAGTACCGATGGTAATAAAATAACAACAGCAAAACCAAGGAGTACTAACATCTACAACAGTCTACCTTTTATTTAGGCATCATACATACATCTAATAAGTAACTTATACCTAGCCAAAACCGTAAAAATCTCATCGATTTTGATATCATTGAGAAAAATCGCTTTCGCCATCAAAGTTCCTTCCACACTATTTGACATGATGGAAGGCAGTGTCTTTGATGCGGCTCCCGCGACGCGTTAAACAGGACTCGAAAGAGTGCAGGGCTCCGCCGCGACTGGAGGGCGGCATAATTCACTTAAATCATGCTTAAATCACGTACGGACTCAAAAGAGCTTCACTTGCGGCTTGCGGCTTTGACGACACACCTCGCACATTTAATACCTTCTCTTGACACTTTAGCATACCGTGGCAGGTGTTATGAATGTATTTCTTTAAGTACTACGTGTTTATTTCGGGCTTTATTTAAGTGTGTACGCATTGTGATTTAAAAGACAACAAGAAGACGTCATTTCAACTCATTATAAGCCACAACGCCCTTAAGAAAGTACAAGTCTCGAGGACTTGGACCACCTTCATAGTAAGAAGTCAATCTATCGGGTAGGTAGACAAATAAGAGCCATAACAATACACTCACATTGTGCTGGCGACTTTATTATAAAAGAAATTGAAAGGACGAGGGCATGATCCAAAAATCCCGCAAATAAAATTCCAATTACACAGAAATGAAATGACATATTCGGTTTGCACAAATCCTTAAAACGTCATCCAGATATCCATTACATGTCTATTAAATCTTACGACATATATTCGTGGGGCACAGTCAGCAGAGTTCCCCTCGCAAACACGGCGGCGATTACGAGCTCGACCGACCGAAGTAAACGAATATAAAACACATGCGGGAAGACGAATGCAAAATGTACTCGTCAAGATTTTGCATAAGTAAACATAAGCATCACCCTTTTCGCGGTATCGCGGGATCGGGCCGGCTCTTGACAAATATTTGTTATTTGAAGAAAATATGTTAAACAATGTCGAACAATGAAATATTTTAATTTAAAGGAACATTCAGTGCGTCCGTTTAAAGAGGAGCTTCTAAAACAAGTATAAAGATGAGTCGTTTCCCTAAAAAATCTCGAACAGAAAATACAGAGCCAGCTGCTCTACAAAAGCCACCTGGCTCCTTTTCAAGGAAACTCAAACGTTATCAGAATAAAAATACAGATGAAAAGAACCTGTGGCTATCAAATTACTTTCAAACATCCGGTTCATTGGCTCCTATCATCATATTGACACAATTACTTGCACGCTGGAGCTTACACAAGTGAAAGTCCGCTGAGCGTGCAGTCTCCTACTTATTTACGTCTAGCAGGTCATTTCCATGAACCCATTGAGTTGATAAGATTATAGAGTTAGCGAATAAGTAGCTCTGTCTAACTAGACTTGTAAACAAAGACTTTTGCTGAATGGGCATTGCATGGCTAGTAACAACATGGATACCAAGTTTGTCTGCTATAGTGCTCATGCGTCATTTGAACGTTTTGCGTTATTTAACTGAATATGCTTATGCGTGTTATTACTGCGATAATGCTATAATTAAAGGTCTCATAGCATTAATTGTAAACTATCAATATTTCACGTGTGAAGCAGCGTCACATAACTGTGGTCATGTCAACAACGCCACGTGGAGTTTAACCAACGAAAACCTGACCTACAAAGCTAATTTGAAGGACATCGAGAAAAGGAGAGTGACCTGACGTAGCAGCATCTAAAGTGATGAGTCGCGCGTGTCCGGCGAGCGGCGGCGGCGGCGGCGCGGCTGGCAGCTCAAGTAACGACCTATCGATTGGCAATAGTGCCTAGTTAGCAATCCGCGCCCCCGCCCCCGCCCGCGCCCCTCCCCACACACTTCATCTAGATCTCTATATGTTCAATACACTGGCTTTTCTAATTTATTCATGAAGAACCGTCTTTATTTGAGACTGTAAGAATAGAAATGAATGTGAATGGGTTTGGCAGTGATAGACAGTTACAATAAGACCTTTGTCTAGATGTTTACAAAGGACTCGTGTCTTTGTCGAAAGAGGTACTGAAAATCAATGAGAATTTCATCATTCATATCCATTTTTAAAATCTTATTTAAAATAATATTATTATAACATGGAGTAGTACGTACCTTTATAGAAGGTCATGTGTCAGCGGAGTGACGACCCTGCTGCGACGACTCTGCGCCATCAGCCATCGTCAGCACGCGTCAGCTCTCTTCAGCACTGGGTGTGTTCACCCGAACAGCTGTACTATGGCTCTACTGTGTCATACGACACAAACATCATGCGACGGAAATTCAGCGTCCTTGATAGTAAACTTACATTAACTTGAATAAACACCAGCTTTTGAAGTCTCCATCACTTCTGAGTCGAATATGCATTGAATTGTAAAAGCAAAGAGTTAAAGAGGTAACTCATCGTAGGGCTCATGTTAAAACTTGATAACGTGACAGAAAAATGAATTAATGCTTGCGAATTAAAATTATTAATTAAATTAAAACAATGGTTACCTCACATGACATATTTTTTACGCGCCGGTGACGAGAATCACTGCTCGAATTTACTGAAGTTCAACCAGCCTAAGCAGCCACGTTGGTGCTTACATCCGGCTGCACCTTCTCTATTTTCCAACACCTAAAAACCGTATTTGAATGATTTCATAAAAAAAAAACAGATAATTTCGACATTTCACCGGCATCATTTTATTTATTACATCCAAAAAGGTTTCTACTAACGTTATGTAACTTTAGAAGTTTATCACAAGATAACACTGGCCATTTGTGATGAAATTAAAAAATGCCATTTAATTTTTTTTTTGTTTTTGACAAATGAAACTTTTGAAAATTTTTTCATTGATATTGGCCGGAGTTAAATTAGGAGTCTTTTTTATTTTATTTGCAAAACTGTTTGATTTATGTGTTAATCTTGAATTCTGATGAAAGAGCCTAATATAAGTTTATTACTTTACAATAATTGAAGCTTTCCAATTTTCTTATAAAAACCCTGGCCATTTGTTGTGAAAATAATTACAAAACGCCATTAAATATTGTTTATTTTTTATTTTTTTTGTTTTTCTTTTCGATGATTTCGGCCAGAGTTTAAAGTTGGATCTCTTTTGTGGAATTATTTGATTGATATATGACCTGTTTGGTCCTGAATCTTGGTGACAGATGCTAAGAAAAACCATGTAGAATGCGGAGTAGGTTCAGTAGATTGCCTTGCTTTAAAATATTTCTTTTTGTTCCATATTTTTTTCTCTAAATCATTTAATTACTTTTTGGAGCACAACAGCAACACAGCAATATTTGCCTTATCTTACAATTTTGCAGTTTTTTGTCATAGCATAATAATATATTTTGAATGCAAAATATAGATCTTCGATACTGAACAGCAGGCATCAGTAGGAGCCGGTCGACCTAGTGCGGGAGTATCGACCGCGGGCGACCCTGCCGATGCCGCCAGAGTGCTGGCTCAGCTCCGCGTAAGCGTTCCTCTCTCCCCTATACTACCGCTTACTCGTACTCTATCAGCGCTTTCACATAATACATTCCCCGTAGTATTCTCCTACAGGTGTCTTCTTGGAAAATATAACAAACTTGGGAACGTTGAACCTTGAGGCATTTTTTATTTCTTTAATATTTTTTAAGTTGCGGAATTATCTACTTTTTACCACTAATTATAACTATGTAGACAAATCCGGACGGCAATATGAATCTGCCCAATACATTAATAATTATATTTAGCTATCTACAACTTCACGCACCAGGTAGGATAGTTGGTAGGAACGACTATTAGTAGAGTTATGGGCCCACTTCTGTTCTTAACACAGAAAAAATTGGCCAAAAAAAAAAAAGAAATCATCGAAAAAAAGACTACACTGTTATATAGAATAGTACGGGGTCTGCTAAATGGACAAAACCAAATGGACTACAGAAATCGTGTGAAACAAAATGTGGAAATTAAGAATTTGATTTCCATGAACATCACTACAACCCAATAACCTGCTTCTTCCAAGTCATGGTACGAGGCTTTTCTGGGATCCTTTGGTACTTTAACAGTGATTGAACTGACAATTAATCGAAATCTAAATCATTTATTCACTAAAGGCAGCGCACGCACAGCCACCGTTCAGTCTAGAATCATTAAATTTTGCACAGAAGTTTCTTAATAACTAAGGTTACTGGGATTAAATGGTGTACGAAGGTTTGGATGGAATTTCGACATTTATGCCGATGGGAAATCCCAGCTATAAATAAAATTCTGGTAATTATACCACATACAACTACGTCCAAAATCTCCCATAAAAACCGCTACCAAAATGGTGATATTTAAGATAAGTTTGAAAACAGAAAGTATGGAATGGTGACGTCACCGCTAGCAGCCGACCTTGCCACTAGAAAAATGTGCCGCGTCGGGCGCTGAGGATGCTGGCTCATCATTATAGAGCGCTCGGTGGCGCCCGGACATCGCACCCGCTCCTACAACACTGAGGGTTCAAACATCATCACCACAGATCGAAACAGGTAGATATGTTTACTTATACTTCAAGGAAGTAAGTAACATGTTGATAAAATTAGAGGGACTTTCTACCTGTCTTTAATTTACTTAACAGTTTTTTTTTTTTACGGAACAATAAAAAAGTCATTAAATTTATTACAAATGCATTCAAAGTGCATTATTTAATTGTATTTTTAAAACGTCGAGAATATCATTGTGGGATTTTAGAGGAAGCTGTATTATGCAGCAGTTGTTGTTGTTTCTTGATGTTTTGGTAAATAAAATCTACCTTTTCCGATCTATGATAGGGCTTTCTGGTCTGTTCAATTTTTAGTGTGCTGGCAGCTACTCTGTATGATGTTTTTCTTGAATTAGGATTCAATAACAACACTTCCTCAGACATTTCACTACGTGTTCCGGTGGTAGGAGCTTTTCGACCTTGGAATTGCGTTACACCATTATCCTTCCTACCTGTATCAGTTTTGTACTATAAAGATACTTCGATTGATGCTGCAGTTCTTTAGGTTTTGACGAGATGTAAAACATTGTTAACTTAGGTACTGTTTGCCTAACGGCCATCTTCAATAACTTACTGTTCGGTTTTGGGGTTGGTATTTCTGTCAGTTTGACATTTCACCTTACAGACGGTTAGAAACAAAACGTCACAGCTAACTTTGTTTGAAACACCGATAGCTACGGACGTATTAACCGACAGTTATCCGTAAGTAAGTTATAAAAAATGGCCGTAAGGCGATACAATAATACACACATCAATATTATAAAGTTGAGGAATATGTTAGGTAAGTTGAACGCGCTAATCTCAGGAACACCTAGTTCGAATTAAACAATTCCTTTAAGTGTTAGTCCATTTATCGAGGAAGGTGATCACGCTACGACTAATAGGAGCGGAATATCAATGAAAAATGTTGCAAAAAAGGGAAAATATTATTTTTATTATAATTTCACGCGGAAGAAGGTCGCGGGCATTAACTGTTATTAATAATGGCATACAATATTAAATGTATTATATTGTAGCTAAGAGTAGTAACTAAATGTATAAGAACGTGAAATCTGGAAGTTCATTATGAAAAATAATGAAAATAGTCATACCGGCACAAAAAATTTGATCTGGAGTTTCTGGAGTAGATACCCATGAAATGAAACAATTGGAAGAAGAATAGAAAGAAAGAATTGGAAAGTAGTAAGATGGTCTACAATGATATGAAAACCTATATTATAATTATGTACTTACGTAATCTAGCTAGAATATCAGGTACGCTGTTTGTTAGTACTTTAATAATTATGCATAAGTGCAGTTTTCGTTATTATCTACCTACATGAAGCAGATATTTGTAATTCAGTGTAGACACATAATTACTTATTATATTATTGTCATTATTCCCTAAAATATAAATAGATAAGTGAATTTGCTAGATAATATTTTACGTCCTGTACTGCTATGCCATAAACTATGAGAATATGGTATTTATGAACGACAGGCCAAATAAATAGCAGTCACCAAAAAGCCTTGGTCAGAAATGCAGTCCAATGGCATCGTAGAAATAATTGTCCCATATATTATTATGATGTACGCCTACCAAATGGGCCATTACAATGGCCGGGGCCGCAGTAACAATGCCCATAATTCTCCTCGACTTCATTAACAGGCCTCCATTTGCATGACAGCCTCTACTTACGTACCGCTATAGGTCCATAATAAGCGACCGCTGGTACGAGAGCGGAGGTGGTTGTACCCTCAGAACATACCACTACAAGTCCATAGATACACTAACGTTGGCCTTCACACAAAACTTTTCTATTCAAATCTGAGCCTTATTCCTAAGAAATAGGTAAATCTGGGATGTTGAGCAGATGAAAATGCATCGTTGTTGAGTCCGTGGCTGGTAGGCGGCGCGCAGGCTGTCTCGCTCTGCCGGGGCGTGGCGCTACGGGGCACGCCCCACGCGGCCCTCTACGCCGCGTCTCGTAGCCCGTAGGCCCCGTAGCTCTGCTACGAGATAGACTGACTTATGTTGACTTCAGACGTCGCTTGATAAATGTACAACTAAAATAATGGTTCAAGCCTGAACTAAGTATGTCCATAATTGCATATTATTATTACATTGAAATATTTTAATTGATTATTCAGTAAGCAGGAACAGTGATTGAGTGTCCTTATCGAACACTAATTAATTTCATCTTATATAAATTACAACCAATTCTCTGAATTTTTGAACGAGCGCGCCTGATGTTTGTTGGTAGATAGCTAGAGAAGTTGCCATGTTGGATATCAGGCCTGGCAGTTGTTGGATAATTTAAAAATTATGTTTTTGAGAAAGCGAAAAGGAGGATGTTCTCGTCCTTCAAAGAGGTCAGGTGAGAGAGTGCCTACCTTCCTGAAATCGGTGCGCCTGTAAGAACTTGGATAAAGTAATTGGAGTATGTAAAACAGATTAATAATAAAGGCGCTCTGAAATTTCTAGCTGCCTTGGGGAATGAATGAAGGCGAACACTAATTCATTGTATGCAGCTATGCACTTCGCCCTCACGCCTCACGGATACAGACGTAGAGGTAGACCGAAAGCGAGATGGAAAGACGAAGTAGAGGCAATCGCAGGAAAAGACTGGACAGATGTCGCCAAAGATCTAGAAAATTGGCATTCTCTGGAGGAGGCCTTTACCCGAAAAGGAGTCCAATTAGCGTAATCACTATTATTACTTACTTATTAATGTCATGATTCGTATAATTTTGCATGTTTTAATGAATTCAAAATGGATTATTTAATTTTAATTATTTTTTTATAAATTATCTATACTTATGTTATTTAAAGTTGTATATAAAATTGATTTTTATACATTTAATTTTTGTAAACATCATACTTACAATTAATTCAAATTTAGCATAATTATGATTTAAATGTATTATTGTTATGTAATTTTAATAGGTATTGGAATTAAAAGGCTTTTTTATTTTTATTTATTTATGCACTTCGCCCGACGGCGGGCGAGCGGCTTCCCAGCCAACAACCAATTATGTACAGCCAGCAGCCCAAACATGTAAAAAAAACATTCCTATGACTAAGTATATGGCCCGTAATCTAGTATTAGAATTCTAAGCTCTACCCTACAGTTGTATCGTAATTGTTTCCTCGTGGTTGAGTCGGTGACAAAAAGCAAAACATGAGCTTTTACGGAAATGATGCTATTAGTAATCCTTTCTTTGATTGCGTTATTATATCTGTTATATGTTACAAATACCAAGTGTCATGATATAGCGTGCAGATTATGAGCTTAGGAGCGCTCACCTACCAACCGACACACCATTTTATTGGTCACTCATGTGTCATGGTCAAGGCGATTACAGGAGCTAAACGCGAGTTTTATAATGCAAAAAAGCATATGATTCACTGCAATAAACAAAACCA
The DNA here is from genome assembly GCA_905147715.2 of Xestia xanthographa. NCBI lineage: Eukaryota > Metazoa > Arthropoda > Insecta > Lepidoptera > Noctuidae > Xestia > Xestia xanthographa. The sequence continues at coordinate 14,217,186 of LR990655.1, read as the reverse complement.
GAAAAATATATGATATTCTTTAGGATATATGCAACAAATTACAACAAATTGTATTCGATAGAAAAAAATCACGAACTTATCTCTAAAAAATTCTTTTAACAAGTAAAAACCATACTAAAATACATGTGATCATTCTGATTTTTTGGCTAATATAATTTTACAAGCAATATACTAGCATCATAGTGTTTTACTTTTTTAGTCCAATCAATAGATTTTTTGTAAATCGCAAAAAACCACTGATTTCGCACTATTCGGCCGCAGTGACTGACGTAACAACCACTTTGTAGTGCAAGCTGATTAGAACTTTATTATAACAGTATTTCAAACGAAGTTTGAACCACCACAAATAGAGTTGCTAATTTAGCTCCTGTAGTCGCCTTAATAGAAATGGTTATGGTATTACCACATAGTAACTGAAAGTAAAAAGGTGTTCTATGTTTAAATCGGTCAATGTCGAAAACCCTTCATCTTATTAACCAACCAGTCTTTTAATCCGAAGTCTAATTTCAAACAGCTGCGTGAAGCTTTAATTCAACTCTATTTCAAATAACAATAATACTTGTTCATGTGTACAAATAAGCGGACATTATATCCGTCTCACTTATTGGTATTTCGCTTCGTTATCAAAGAACACGACGCCTTCATTTCTAATAACACTTTAGTGTCAAGTTACTAACATCGCCGTGTGACGGTATTGTATGTTAGGTACCTAAGTACTTGCAACTAAGTTGTTATCGCGTGCAACAAGCGCCGGAACTCTTACAGACAGTGTTTGTCTTAATCTAATTCTCGTAAGTGATTTAAACTTAACTAGAAAATTGGTCCTAAGTCCAAGTGCATGTATTTTAAAAGAAAGAGATATCCTACTGAAGACCTATTTCGACTTAGTAATTTGCTCTCAGTCAGGAAACTGTATATAACACAAATTACTTTAAAAAAACATAAGTCTCTTTCCTATGATGCTGGCATACTGTCAAAAAGAAGGAAAGACATGATATTAAATGTCCCTAGGACAAGGACTTTATTTGCCAGTATGCAATTTAGCAAACGATCTGCAGCGCTATATAATAAAATCAATAAATACATCTACATTTATCCCAAAAACTACTATGACAGTAAAAAAAAAAATGGAATGGATACAAACGCTCACCTACAATGATACCGAAACACTTCTGTCTGAAACCTTGACACATACACATAGGTACACACACTCACGCTCACTCTCTCTCTCACATATACTCACTCACAAACTTACACCCACTCATACACACATTTAATTTGTAAGTTAATCTTAATCCTAATTAGTCTTAGTATAATAATAATACGCTGTGCTTTTTGTATAATACGACCTGCTATGGAAGAGCGGACTCTCCTAACACAGGCACTATCTGCCTAAAAGGAGGATCCAATCACAAAATTTTGTTAAAACTTAAACTTGTTCTACCAATAAACTATTTTTATTTATTTATTATTTATTAAGAACCGTAAAAAACATGGTAGCTATTTAAACCTTTGTTTGCCATACAATTGATTTTCATCGTCATCGTCTGCCTAACCATTTCCCAACTATGTTGGGTCGGGTTCCAGTCTAACCGGATGCAGCTGAATACCAGTATTTTACATGGAGCGACTGCCTATCTGACCTCTACAACCCAGTTAGTACTGGGTAATATGATACTTGGTAATATGAACAACGGTTTTGCCTCGATCTAAATCTTCTAACAGATTTACACAAACGTAAAATCACTCTTCAACGAGGAAACCCTCGAAAGGTCAGGCAGAAAGTGTACCTACCCCACATTTCGCCATAAATCGAGTCTATAGGCTACCACTGAGAAATTCCCATAACATAACATCACGCCTGCAATCCTCCAAGGGTTAGGCAGAGGCGCACCTATCTATATAACAACAACAGCCCATAACGTCCACTGCTGGACATAAGCCTCTCCCATGATGGGAGGAATTTGCCGTAATGTCCGCGCTTGGCAGGCGGATTGGAGATCGCAGTGATGAAAGACTATCAGAAAACGCTGCTGCCCATTCTCTGGTCTACCTCACCTATCTATATAGCACACCCACATTTAGCCAGTTATGTTTAAGTCCCATGTAATAAGGGGCTAGCCTATTGCCATCAACCAGGCACAAATTCAGACTCTGTGCCTTCTTTTAAACTGAGAAAGTCCAGATGAATAAAACCCTAAAAAATACCAAACCAACGAAGTAGTCAGACAACAACAACGATAGATTTTAACTGATCCTAAAAATGCGTCACTGAATTGCTTTTATGTTTCCAGTTTTATTTGATTTTCTTAATACAGTTTAACGTTGTTCTACGCTGTTCTGTTATACTAAATAAAATAAAATAAAAATAGCCTTTATTCTACCACAATTTAACAATTGCATAGTTGATCGTAGCTTTCAAAATAATCACAATTTATTTAATTAATATATTTAGTACGCTTGCATTTAAGTTTTAAATTAATATCATTAATTAATAAAATATAAATGGTCAATAATGAAATTAATTTATGTACGAAAGGTAGGTACGTGTGGTATCCGGCAGAGTAGAATAGAACCAACCCATTACACTCACGGGTGTCGTATAAGGCGACTAATGTCTGAGGCAGAACACCTTGCGCCTCCGTAGACCTGAGAATGGGCAGCAGCGTTTTCTGTTAGTCTTTCATCACTGCGATCTCCAATCCGCCTGCCAAGCGTGGAGATTACGGCAAATTCCTCCCATCATGGGAGAGGCTTATGTCCAGCAGTGGACGTTATGGGCTGTTGTTGTTGTTGTTGTTGTTTGTACGAAAGTTATACTAAATGGCGACCCCAAAAAAGTTGGTAAAAGGTAGGCAGATGATGGTGCCGATTCCCTTGTTTACAAACTAAACCAAATTTAAGTTCAGTGCATCTTTTTCTTTCTATTTCATTAAGAAAAGGACAGAAGATAAATTTTAGTTACATTCTGTCAAATTAATCAGCGCCATACAAGTTTTAGACGCGATTAAAAAGTTGACTACTAAAATTACATCAAATTACGTCAGGTGCTGACTAATTTGACAGGATTAAACTAATATTTATCTTCTGTCCTTTTCATAATGAAATAGAAAGAAAAAGATGCATTCAACTTAAATTTAGTTTAGTTTGTGAACAAGGGAATCGGCACCGATGACGTGGTTTCCCTAAGTGTATCATTTGAAATGACAGACAATCTCAGCGGACACTTGAATCAAAATTGCGCAAACACAGGTCCCTCACTCTCATATTCCCAGTCTCGTATAGTCATGGTATTCAACTGTCAATAAATAAGGCCATAAATACAGAATGTAAAAGACCTCATCACGAAGCCGTCAACCAAGCATTCTGTACATCAAACTAAGTAACTTTACGCAACAATTATTGCTGGGAAACGACTTTTTTTTTTGGGGTGAAAAATCATGTTTTGTGGTAGAACTCAATGTAACGCACTCAAAACATTGTGCTGATGGATGGATTTAATAGTCCGGGGGTCGTGGAGGTGTTTAAAGTAAAAATCTTACATTAAAAACTTGTATTAAAAAAAAAAAAAAAAACTTGTTAAAAAGTTGGAACTTTGACCACCAATATCTCCGTAACTAGAAGGTTCCCAGGTATAGTGTAGAACAAAAAAATGATCGCAATGACGGGGAGAACAAGTGGCTTTCGGCTTCGTTAAGAGGTGTTTTACACCCTTTATATTCCAACATAAAAGGCAACGCATATAATATCTACGGGTTACGGTGGCCCTCTTTCCTAAACACTATCAGTGGTTATATTTATGTTACATACATTTAAAAATTAACCCAGAGTCGTAACTATGTACTGAGGACTATGTCAATAGAGTGATCTAAATGAGAATCCTTCAAAAATTAAAACAAAATCGAAGCCTTTATGCCTTCGATCAATAATTATTGATCGAAGCTTTATGCTCTCTGAGGGTTCTGATGTGTATAACAACGCAAACTTCCTTATAACCGCGAGCTGCTACAGCAGAAATTCCTGATTAACTCTTCGATACCCGCAATTACAGACACAATTAAAATAACAATGCACTGTTCCCCTTCGGGAACGGCTGGGGACATACGGGTCAACTCTCAACCACTCTTTGCCCATCCTGGGAACCGAACCCGTGAACCCAACCTCGGTAGTAGCGGCAGTTGGCTTTATTACACAATCAATAACATGCACGAGTTAGATACGAAACTGCAACAAAGTATCTGTTTATAGATCAACATTAATTTACGCAAGGGCATGATTCATTTTCAGCAATAAATAGCGATAACAGTTATTTTAAACGGTTATAATGTAATGATTGATAATTAATGTATCTATCCTAAACCATTATGGCATCGTTGTTTACTTTAATTCGGCACGAGGCAATATAGATCCACGATTAAGAAAACTACGGAAAATTACTTTAAAAAAGGCCATTGATTGTGCGGAAAAACTAAGATAAATCAAAAATATACTTGAGTATTTCATGAATCACAGGATTGTTTTATCTTTATTCTTCAGTCCCTATCTGCAACTCGCTAATTTCTTCTTTAAAATTAAATGTTATTGTATGTACTATTTTTCAAGTACCTAACTACTTTATTACGGAAGTCTATTTTAGTCAGTATTCATTGGGACTATTCAACGATTTAATGGACTTTTTTCTTGTTCAAAATGATTAAGAAACCAAATAAATAGTGTAGTATTGGTACCTAAAACAATATGCATTATATTTTAATATAAACAATACTTATTTACCTACCGGTGTCGACCTCAATTTCTTGCAACTCTTGGGCAATCGATGTTCGCGATGGATGTCGTCGCAAACTTTACCTAAAGTTGCACAATTGCCACTAACAAGAGTCATTGGACTCATAATTACGATTTCAGTTGAATCGACACAAAATATTCCTTTACTTCCAAGTAGGCAACTTTCAGGGGATTTAAGTGATAATTTACCTTTTTATTCGGTACGCAACCTTTTAATATAGTAAAACGATACCAAATATAAAAAACATAATAAGCATAATATGACGTTCCCACTGCTGGTCTCCTCTCTCTGTGAGAACGAGAGTTCCACCAAGTGGGGCTCATTCCTTTTTAGTGAAAAAAGATTGTTCTACAAAATTCTATGAAACACTAAACTATCCTATGAATCTGTAGCCAATTGAAATTAACCCAACTCAAAATAAAGAAAAACAAGATTTTATGTCGAACAAAAGTTTATAAAATCTTAAATTATTTATTCAAACTTCTTAGTAAGTAATTACAAGTTTAGGTGCTTCTACTTACCAAAAGGAACACTTATACATAACATATACATAACTTTCACTAGATCATGTACTTTTCAACCGAAATTTAATTTCTTTGAAAAAAAAACATGTTAAAATTATGTCTTATTAAGGTTTTTCTTGAATAATGGGGAAGTTATCATAAACTGTTTTAGTTTATGTTGCAATTTTGTCTTTAAAAATAAAACTTCAAAAAAAATATTGATATCGTATATTCGTAGCCAATATTCCTTCCTATGCTTTAATTCAGTACATTCAGTATACACCTGTACCCACGTTTTAGTAACGTCATCTCTCAGTTCATAAATGTATGAGATATCCTGACGTTCTTTAAAGTATTTGATGAAGTTACCACAACAAATTTACCCAGAAATTTAAATAGGAAATACATAACATTATTTAAGTATTCCCCGGAAGATTAGGGAGAGGTGTAGGTACTGTACCTGTTATACGTGCACATGTCGCCAGCTATGTTTCATGTAATTCCCATGCGAGCCTACTATCACAACCGGGCACAACTCCTGAATTCAGTAGAAGTTAGTCTCTGAATAATTTTGAAATTTAAGTTTTTTAATGGGAGCTTTAATTTTTATTTCAGCGTCTCTAAGGAGCTATTACACTTTTTCTTCGGGCTACAAAGCACTTAACCTGTGGTTTACTACACGTGTCAACAACATGTAGAGTTGTTTGAACAGTATTTGGCTTTCTATGTTTTAGTTCTTATTGAGAAAAATAGTCACTTTAAGTGTATAAAGTCATTATATTACAAATTCAATTAATTTTATACGATACATGATTTAGTAAGCGCCAAGATTGTATGCTTCTTTGACTGGACTTACGATTATGTACAATATTTCAACCTCATTAGTTAAATTATGTTAATAGATAAATAAAAGAATATTTTCTGAAATATTTTATTAGGAAAACACAAATCCTCCTAAAGTTAATATTCGTCATTTATGTATCTATTTACAATTATTCGATTAATCAGTTTTTATGACTCATTTAACTTATGCATAAATTTTAATTTTAATAATACATATAGATTAACGAAGCTATGCATATCTTACGACACAACCATATATTTAACACGGTGCTCGCGAGCCGGCCCCGACCACGGGGCGACGGCTACATTGTCCACCTTAATAAAAAGAAACTATAGAACTGGAACTGATGATAATTACATTTCAAACTTAACAAAAGCACGAGTGTCGGCCCTGTGAGCACCCGCGCGGTCTTGGGACCGACGGCGGAGCTCAGTAGCGCTGCCAGGCGCAGGATGAGGCGGCGGCGGAGGCGCCGGGCCGCGGCGCCGCGCCCTGCCGTCACAGCTCCGAGAAGAACTCGGGGGAGGAGTGCGGCGTGGGCGGCGCGTGCGGCACGGCGTGGTCGCGCGCCGCCAGCGCCAGCCGCTGCTTCAGCACGTCGCGCTCGTGTGTCACGCGTGCCACCTGCAGCTGCAGCACGTGCAGCTCGTCCTGCAGCGACCGGTTCGTCAGCTCCAACTCCTGCCTTTGTTGCAATCGTTTACTGCGACAGTTTTGCGCGTAGCCACGGTTTTTAAGTGTGCGTCGTTTTTGCTTGAGTCGTGTCACGTCATCACGGGGAAAACCATGGAGCCGTTTGTTAAGTTCTCGTACGCTTAACGTCATAAGCAAATCATCACTGATGAGATCATCCCCACAGGAGGAAGGCTGATAGGATGGATGCGGTCCGGTCCGTGGGGACATCGCTGAGCAGGAGCTGGCAGGGCGCATCCCGACCTGTTGCATGTGGTGATCCTGCTCGCGCCACTCGCGGCGATCCCATTCTTCAAAACTGCCGCAAGGGACTGTACGCATGTCGAGCGGCTCTCGCATGTGTGGCAGCCAGAGAACGTCGTCGACCAATGCCGCACGACAAGGACTTCGTCCAACAGGGGCTGGCGGGGTCTCCGGGGGCGTGCTGGGGTCCACAGCGATAGCTACGTGAGGTTGAGGGTAAGGACCCGCGTCAGGCCACGGGCGGCACGCACGGGCACACGCAGGTGGAGGTTCCACCATCTCTTGCCAACCAGTACGCAACGGTTCGCGTTTCACAACATTGTGGTCCTCGAGGTGGTCGAGCTCAAAGTTCTGTACGTATTCGTCGGCGAGGTGGTCCTCCTCGCCATCGCGGTGCGGCTGTGGGGGCAGGGTCTGCATGGCGCTCGCCTGGGAACAGTCCACGAGCGCGTGTTCCACCATGGGGCCGTGCGGGGCGCACGCCGGCCTGGAGCGGACTGCCGGCACTGCCGCCGCGGCACAGGGCGGCGCGAAACTCCGCCCTCCGACCCAATGACGATTCGCGACGCGCGCATACACATACAGCCTTTATTTTCACTGACATAAGTTCGCTAATACTAGGATAATATCATAACATAATATAATAATAACATGACATACATTACGAAATATACGTGTACTTGAGTAGGTTCGATATTATAGCGGATAGGATGGATATCACGTACGTGAATTTAATGTATGTATTTGCATACTATATATATGTATATGTTTCCCCTAAGTTAGATTAAGTAGGATGCTGTGATATACGTAGATAGGTACTTAGGGAATACGTAAACTTATAATATTTGATTAAATTAATTTCGATAAAATGGGTTACCATCAGTGCAAGTACGTAGCACTCGATTCGATAAATCTGACAGTTATTCTCGATAAAAATGAGTTTTTAACCAATCAAAAAGTCGGATTTATCGAATCGTATCGATTCGATCGTTATCGATTGCTACGTACTTGCAGTGCATATTTGGTTCTTGGCGTCTATACAAAAATTTCGTAGCACCTGTGCTACGCCATACATTCTTACGTAGCGGGGGGCTACGTCGATGGAGCTACACAGCACGGGCAAGGCAAGCCGCACTTCATTCTATCTATAGTACTATCTTGATAACGATAACTTCTAAACTTATACTGACTTTTGCATCACGAAAATTAAAGAAAAGTTTCAAAAAATTCAACATTTTGCTAAAGGTACGCACTTTTCATTATGAAGACACCAAATAACAATTGAAAACTGATTAAAATGTGTCTTCTTGTTTTATAATATGAATTATCATATCCAATTAATGAATACGAAGCAGGGCAGCGAGGAGGCTAACTGTAGAACAAAGTGATTTCACGCGTGGCAGACCGCGCGCCTTGGGGATAGGGGTGGGTGAGGTCGAATCGAGCATAATCGCGAATTACATGTAATCACCGGGTAAGCGTGACCTGCCACTCTAAACATTCAACCCTTCCTTATTATAGCTTATTAATTGAAACGATGCGCTTGTTATTACAAGACAATGGGTTAGGATTTGTATTCAAATTGCAAGGTTAAATGCTTTAGATGATTCTGCTACTGTTTAGTAAGGAAATTTGAATTAATGTTGTATAAAGTTATTAAAGAAAACTGTGATGTTTGTATATTCAAACGAAAAATAAGTAAGTAGGCACCTACAATCTAATAGGTCTATCTTACCTAGGTAATATTCCGGCTAAATACGAATAAGGTCACCTTACAGGTTTAGTGATTTCAGGCAGAATTTCATTCTTGGCTTTCGGCATTTTGTGTCAAATGCATTCGTTTTGATTATTCTCGTTTTCGGCCCGAAAACTACCTGAATGTAGCCATTTTATTTTCAGAGTAATAATAGGGGACCTACTGAAAACTATGCTATCACAACAATTTCATCATCATCATCATTTTCTTAAACTTGACCTATTCTACTTGGGACGCAACACGTTTTCTTCATTCTTCACTAACACAAAAAATTATGGGCGAAGATACTGAAAAATCTTTTTAAAGTCGCTGTCTAGGGGTAGGTAATAAATATAATATCTAGTTAGAGCGATAGGGTTGCGGCACTGGCAGCCGGCAGTGCGGAGCGGGTGCGGCGGGCCGTGAGCTGACGCTGCCGCCGCTGTTTGCTCTCCACGGTCAACATTGTTAGTCGCTCCCGCAACCCGCTACCCGCCCGCCTCTCCCGCAAATGTTATTACATGATTAACCCGAAGCTAACACGTATCCCACTTCTGTTTGGCCTAGCTTTGTTAATTGCCCACTTGGAAACTGCGTGGGTACATCAATTATTTCATCAAATCAAACACTTTCAGCTATGTGGTTCTGCTGAGTTTTGTACATTGTTGTTTTGGATAACATGTTGTTCGTTTGGGCTAATCTGGGTCGATGTCCCTATCTAAGTCCGTTTTTTTTCTAATAAACTGTTATTTAGGCTCATTGAAGAGTGTAGGCTGATCTAATTATTGCTGAATAGATAGGATCTCTATCTACCTACAGTTTGAATTGCAAGCCTGAATTTCAGCATGCCATGCATAAGGTATTAATAGCTCACAGTAGACTGCGTTATCTATAATATAAAAAATAATCGCTGAATGTGTTGCTAAGCGCAAATCTCGAGGGCAGCTGAACCGATTTCGCTAATTCTTTTTTTATAATTTTCCTGGAAGTACGAGAATGGTTGTTACGGAGACAAAAATTAAAAAAAAAATCCTGAAAAAAATAATAATTAAAGAATCGACTGATAGGCAGTACGAAGTTCGCCGGGTCAGCTAGTTGTAAATAGATGGACTAGAGCGGGACCAATCTACTAAAGAAAATGACATAAAAATATTAATTTAGTAAACTGATCCCGCGGGATCGAAATGAGCGGGATCAATTTACTAAAGAGCCTCTCTATAATTTCTCAGGTGGTAGGTTACATTCACTTGTTTCTTTGCCAATTTTTGAATTGTTCGTGATTGCAGTCGCTTGCTTAGCATGGCCACCGAAGAAACGAAAGAGAATCGACAAATCTTTTGTTCATCTGTCATTTTGCCGATTCAATGACAGCAAAATGACAGATAAACAAAAGATTTGTCGATTCTCTTTCGTTTCTTCGGTGGTCTTGCTAAGCGGGCTGGTGTAGTTTGCTATTACTTCATCAACACATAGTTGAGACAGGGTAGGTACCTAAACAGATTGCGAGTCAACAAAGGTACAATGGTGGCCAAGTGATATCGGCCTCGACTTACGGTCGTAGGTGCTAACCCATAACTTTGACGATGCAATACTTTGTAAAAGGTTTACTGGTAGAGAATGCCTTGTGGCATTAAGTCCACCTATGTATCACTCTTGACATGAAGTTAAATAAAAAGTTTGAAATAAGAATTTTGCGGTGAATTTCTCTTCTGACCAAAAAAATAATACTTTTTTTAACGCAACAAAAAGCTTACTTATAATTTATTTCATGATCACTGCTCTAAACGGTGAATAAAAATCATGTGAGGAATCCAGATCAAAAATTCGTAGACACGGCATGGATAACAATATACATCCCATTCCCTCTCGTAGAGAGAAGGTCTGTTTCCCTGCTGCACTGTGAGAACGTTATACGCTGATTATGATTATGCTATGGGTGAGCAAAGAAAACTGAGTCTATGCCAGTCAGTAGCATTGAGGCCACGCCGCGCCTTAAGGGGACTACAGGAGCTAAACGCGAGTTTTATAATGAGTATGATTCACTGCAATAAACAAAACCAGAAAAATATATATTCTTCAGGATACATGCTAGTATGATAGTGTTTTGAAAACATAGTACAACTATTTTTACTCGATAAAAAAATATCACGAACTTATTTCTAAAACTTTCTTATAACGAGTAAAAAACATACTAAAATACATGCGATCATTCTGCTTTCTTGGCAAATAATTCTACAAGCAACTTATTAGCATGATAGTGTTTTATTTTTAAGTCCAATCAATAGATTTTTTGTAAATCGCAAAAAAAAAACCACTCATTTCGCACTATTCGGCTTCGGCCCGCTGTGACTGACGCATCAACCAATTTGTAGTGCAAGCTAATTAGAACTTTATTGTAACAGTTGAACCACCACAAATAAAGTTTCTAATTTAGCTCCTGTAGTCGCCTTAAGCTCGATGACTTCTGTTTAGTAGCTGATCCCGAGCCCAGGCGATGCCTTTACGAATCTTATAAGTAGCGGGTAAGGTTGAAGCGATGTTTATCCCTTGCAATGCTTATAACTGTGCGGTGACCTAGTCCAGGTAATTATTTTCTATTCCAATTGATCAAAATAATTAAGCACAGCCCGCTTTAAATTTGTAAGTACCACCGTCATTTTTATCATCGTGCAACAGGAACTGTGATAAGAATGGTTTGGCGGAGCGCGGTCGGGTAAGAGGTTAGCTCCCAGAGGCGGGACACGTTCGAGACTCGCTATCACAGCCTCTTCATCAATTGATTCCGCGCCCTCCGCGGCTCAATAGGTCGACGATCCGCTTTCCACGTTACTAAACTACAAACGTCCTAAATTCGGATTTGTAAAATGAAATGAGGAAAAGCTTGCTGAATTCATCGTTTTGAATTTTAAGTCGTAGTTTCACCGGGTCATTGATATATCTGATCATTGTAGATCTTTGACAGTCGTTTCAGGTAGCGAGTGGCCGAGTGGCCCAAAAAGTCTGACAACCAGTATTACCAAGGAGTATCGTATTACCCAGCATTAAATGGATTGTGGAGGTCAGATAGGCAGTCGCACCGCGTAAAATACAGATATTCAGCTGCATCCGGTTAGACTGGAAGCCGACCCCAACATAGTTGGGAAAAGGCTAGGCAGATGATGATGATTGAACCATGATTGATGACCAATGATTGATTACATATCTGATCATCAATTTATTCTTTTTAACCGACTTCAAAAAAGGAGGAGGTTATATGTTCGTGTGTATACGTATGTATTCTTTTTGTTTTATGTATGTTACCTACCTGATTTCTCCCCCATTTGTGGACCGATTCTCAAAATTCTTATTTGAAGGAATATACTCCTGAGGTGGTCCCATTTAAATTTGGTGACGATCTGATGCTGATTTTCGGAGATATACAATGGAACTCTTCAAAAATAGACGGTAAATCTGTCATGATTGCTGCAATAGCATGGATGTTTATACAACATCATGACGTAACATCACGCCCGTATGCTCTGAGGGGGTACGAAGATGTGTACAATACACACAGATTTCGACAGTTAGGTATGTTAAGTTCCATTTATTGGGGATACGGTCGGTGACATAATCACTAAATCAATCAATCAGGTCAAGGTCACCGAGTTCTGAAGCTTGACCTTTGTTTGATTGATTTGGTGTTCTTGTCACCGGCTTCTGAAGCTTGACATTTGTTTGATTGATTTGGTGTTTTTGTCACCGGCTTCGGAAGCTAAAGTTATTTTTCACTTTTTTGTGATTTTCTTTTTGTTTTTCTGTTTTTTTTTTTTTAAGTCGGTTTTCGGATGTTAATAACACCTAGGTACAGTGGAACTAATGGGACATTTTGTTCCCACTAGTTCTACGATTTAGTACTACCTGAAATCGTTAATCGTAGGACTAGTGGGAAAAAAATCCCACTAGTTCTACCGTAGAACTGTGTAGTAGAACTAGTGGGAATGATCCATTTTCCACGCAGCTAATGAGGTAAAGTTTGATCAATATCTTCGAGAGAACATTCGATAATCGAGTCATCCAGCTTCTTCTTCCTGTTTACCTACGTGTGGATTTGACCCCAATTTCGTCCAACCACCTGGACAGCTCTGTCATTAGTTTCGTTTAATTCTGGAAGACGCTGTTCTACCTGCGTCTTGCATGGTGCATGGCGGGTAGGAAATTAGTCGAGGTGTCGTGTGCTCCACACGTCGAGGATACCCACCCCTTTAGGCTGGATTATTTCTACAACAGAACAGCCAACTCAGTTTCAACCTAACCTGGGTTCACAATCTGTTAAAAAAAATCCAAAAGGGCTATTGCAGTTCGTCAATCTGTTCAATCATCCAGCTGACTGACCAAACCATTGCTGATACCTACTTATTTTCACGGCCATGGATTTCAGAGCTGCTGTGTTCGAATCTTCTAATTGCAATGCAATTTGAAGAAAACTACCATAATAACAATGTTCTGACTTTTTACCTAACATCAGGTTAGCACAAAAAGAGGACTTTTTTATTTGATACGTTTTAAACAGTCTTAGTTTATAGGTAAGTAATAAATAAATAAATATTGCTGGACATTACACACAGCGCCATCTAGTGCCACACTAAGCAACGAGGCTTGTGTCGTGGACACCAGATAGTTGATATACTACATGGATACTTTTTGTTTGTAAATACATTCATATTATACACATATACATCCATGACTCGGAAACAAATGTCCATGCTCATCACACAAACATTTGCTCCGACCGGGATTCGAACCCGGGACCCTAAGAACGTAAGGCAGCCTCACTACAGCTGCGCCAATCGGGTCGTCATACGTACTTATTATACATATAGGTATACATCCATGACTCGGAAACAAATGTCCATGCTCATCACACAAACATTTGCTCCGACCGGGATTCGAACCCGGGACCCTAAGAACGTAAGGCAGCCTCACTACCGCTGCGCCAATCGGGTCGTCAAGTAATACCTATTCACTTAAATATGATTAGTAATTTTCATGCAAAAAGTACATAGATCTGCGCCAACAATACTAACAGACATTCGTATAGGATACCTCTGCATAACCCTTCAGCCGTGGACAAGCGTGATGTTATGTTATGTTCGCTCATGGGAAAGCAGACCCTATAAGAAAACGCCTGCACTCATAATCTCAACGAAAACCGTTCTTCTTTCGTGAATATAGGAGTTTGACATCGCCATCACATGAACACCCGCAACCATTACAATCTGATTTTTTTACGACCTACATTTGCGACTACAGTGACACCTACCGTCGAACAAAAAAAAACCAGTTTATTTCAGCCATTACAGCGCTACAACAAGTAGCGACCGAAATGAGAGCGGTTGCTACGCTCATGGCAAACGCGCCCGATTCTAGTTCAAGCCCAACACAACAGGTGGCTCTGGTCACGTCATTTTGATGATTCGGATAGGTATATGCGGCATTACCCATTTGTACCTGACACAAGGTCACAGGAAGTGTAATAAGTAGATTAAATTAATTCTATCCGGTTTTATCTTATAATAGTTAAATTGACAGGGCACTCGGGTTCACAGTTATCTAGATTCCACTGTATTTCCCACCTATGCGTGACAAAGTAGCGTCGTCGTGAAAATATGTCGTCGTGTTTAGATCAGTCTAATACGTATTAGCGTTCAAGGCAGTCTGATAAAGTTCATCGCCCCCTACACATGCCCGTCGCGTCGCGTCAAAGGTTGAAGTGCGAACGCACGTCGTCGGCGTCGGAGCTATTCGTTATCTTCTATCATATTATAATCACTGTCGCAGTCCGACCGAACATTATCTGCCCGGACATAATCAAGGTCATCACAAATATTTATATTTCTTGGGGAGCGTGTACTCAGCGTTACGCGCGTCTCACGTGCTTGTGCACATGTGGACTATTATAAGAACCGTCACGTTTTCACAGCACTATTTTAGTAACTGTTACTACCAGCTGTGGATTAGAACTGTGTGCCAAATGCTGTTTCTACTATGTTTCATTCAAGCGTTTGAAAGACTTCACCCCGGCAATTTTTTATAATTAAAATACTGCTGTAACATTCAAAATTTATTTATTTTTATAAAATTAGAAAACATAATTATAAAAAATATCAAAATATATAGGCTTAATAATACTAAATATCGTATTATATAAATCCAATCATAACAAATGCATTTAAATGCTTCGTAATTCATAAATGTGATTTTCATAACTAAATAATAAATATTTACATTCTCTCAAAAACTTTCATAACTACCCACATGAATTCTTGTACCAAAATAAGAGTTTCTCTAATTTTTAAATTGTACTGCGTATCTCTCTACATCTAAAATCCGAGTATTTAAATAATAATAACAAAAAATGGTACATAGGAATCAAAATACAATAAACATTTAGTTTTCTTTCGAGACATGGCCTTCATATCACATTATAACGTATAGCACCGTCAAGGCGCAATCAGTCTTTACAAATTTTAACATGCTTTAAAATGCTATTTATTCACTGACAAGATGCAGGTAGATCTAACATGGTTATCCTACAAAATAAACCTAATTATAGCCCCAATTTCTAAACACTAATTGCATTGACCACCTACACCAAAAATAAGAATTTTGTTCATTTTCAACTTGACTATTTATCGTACCATGATTTTCAAAAACATTTCATGCTTAAAGATATTGTATATAAAAATATTCTTAGCTACTAAGTTTGTATTTTCATAATTTGGTAAATTTTTGAGTTATTACACCAATCAATTATTTATCCTTATCACACTAAAGTTATTTGTAAAATGCTAAACCACCCAAATGTACACGCAACGAAAAAAAAGAATGGCACCACTTCTAAAATATGGCTTAATTTATTTAAATAGAATAGGATATTTAAATATTATTGTAGCCTCCTAAAAAAGTTGCCAGTTTAAATCCGTAGATAACTACCAGAATGGTATGATTCGGAAAGTAATTAAGTTTTACATTATTTAAAAAATGGCCACATTTCTTTTGTCCGTCAGTGTACTCGATATAACCTGTTAAGGTGAATGCTCCAACCAGTCCGCGAAATTCAAATTTTCTTACGTTTTTTGCAATTTTCAGACTAGTGTTAGGTTGTATGTTAATTAAAATATTGTTCGCGGTTGTAAGACGTATGTAGTTACAGAATTTTAATCATCAAAATCATCAAAACAACCCTCTAAGTTCATATAGGTCGAGGAACGATTTTTTCAAGGTCAAAGTCATTGCTAGACCTTTATGAACTTGGAGGGTTGTATTGATGATTTTGATGATTATAATTCTGTAACTACATACGTCTTACAATCGCGAACAATATTTTAATCAACATACACCCTAGCACTGGTCGGCAAATTGCAAAAAACGTAAGAAAATTTGAATTTCGCGGGCTACCCTGACGCTTTCACCTTAACTAAATTATGGCACTTCTTGTGCCGGTTTAAAATGCAGCATGGCGTAGTCATGGTAATACATCATAATGGCAAGTGGCTGGCCTAGGATCAGAGAGCTCCACACCATTATGTTGCCCCAGCGAGGCCCGAGTCTCATCTCGGCGTGGCGAGAGATGATCGCGAGCGGAGGTTGGGCCATCATACCCAAGAACGCCCAAATTCTGAACATTTGCAGTGGGACACTCACCTGTAACAGTTTTAAGTTGTATTAGTTAGCATAATGATTTAAAAATGGAAAGTTAAGAATGTTCCGAACAGATGATTAAAACAGTTGGCTATCAGTGCTATCACGGGACGCCCAGCAGATGTGAAACATCTATGTAAAATATTAAAATTCATAATTAATAAAAACCTATAACGAAATATGGAGCTAAATAAAGAAAAAGCAACAAACTGTATAGTATACGCGAGCACACACAATGTCAAAGGTTATAGAATAGAATATTAATTTATTGTTGTTGTACCTAGGTAGTTCACAAACAAAAGTGGTAAAATAAAAATAGTGTGTACAATAATATACATAATGCATAATCAGCCTATAATGTTCCCACAGCTGGGACACAGGCCTCCTCTCTATTTGAGGGCACAGTAAAATAATTTAATAATACATTGTTACCCTAGGGGTGAAAGTAACTTATTCAGTCCCGAGACGGGGTTTGGTGCCCGAGCGAAGCGAGGGCGCTAATAGTTCGAGGGACTAATAATAAATAAGTCTTTAACCCGAGGTAAACACTGTGCTTTTCATTACGAATACAAGAAAAATAAAATAAAAACATTCAATCAACAATTAATGAAGATCGGACCATGGAAGACCGCTTTCCCGTCTATTCTGCTTTTTTTTTCTATGACCGGCCAGCTATTCAGCCATTACCTATTTTTCATTTTCATCATCGAAAAAATGGTAAATATTTTGCCCAAATCTATGTTATTTTAAAGAACTACTTCAAACTTAATTACACCAAAGGTAAAAAAAAAATATTTAAAAAATATAATTCTTTAATTAATACTTAACTTTATGTTATTTCCATTTTACATCGTATACAGCCACGATGATATATATTTATTAGATATATATAGATATATTTTTTTTTTTGGTTGGAACATGGTTCAATAGAAAAATGAACAATTTTTTTTTTAATAATTTGACAGCTGTTAGTTGAAAACGATTCTCCCTAGGGCTGAAAAGTATTACTTTCAACCCGCTCCTCAGGCAACTTTAGACCTACTTTCAGAGTATGAGTAATGAAAAGATTTAAAATAAACAAAAGTGTAACAGTGGTTTACTATGTTTAGACAAGTTCCGAGTGAGTTAGATGATTTGAATAGACATTTGGCGCAATGAGTTTTTCACTTCTCATGCTCTGAAAGTGCTTGTTTGTGCAGGATATAGGCTGCACAAAATCGAATTTTGTGCACAAGGGCATTAATGTATCTACTCATAAATGTATCTATATTAAGGCAAAGAAAATGAGCCATACAGCCAAACGCAATAAGAAGTTCATAGATAGAATTCGTTATTTTATAATATTTACTTTAATTTATTTGCCTTATGTGTTTTTTAAGACATAAAAGACATAAAAAATTAAATTCAAGTACCTACTACGGTAGGTTATTTAATTAATTTAAGAAAATTATTATAAAAAAAAAAAAATTAATAGTAGGCTGTATAGGTCTGCAGCCCAAGTCTAATATCAATGTCGTAAGATTTCAAAAAAAGAAAGCGGCGGGAAACAGCTCTTGTTTTTGCGTGTTTATTAATTTCTTCAATTTATACTACTGTTTTATTTCCTCGCAATCGAAGTGAAAAGCAGAGTTTACAACTCGTCCACAAAACCATTTTTATCCTCGACATTACTATCAGCCCTCGCCATCGGCTCGGGCTGCTAAAATCTCGGATAAAAATGGTTCGTTTTGTGCACTTGTTGTAAAATCTACTATTTACCACCAGTAGAAAAAAGCGCGAAAATGTTACATAAAGCTTGTTCGGCCAGTCTTTTTCCCATGACAATTATTTTTAGGCAGCGATTGCTGTTGTACTGTTTATGCCCCGCTATACGTAGTATATTGTCGTGGGTTTAAATCACAGAGGTAAGCATGCCAGCTCAACGTTAACTATTGCGCTAAGGCTATCACGAAGTTCACGGATATAAACAATCTTTGTCCAATAAGTTGTAAAATATATGTTCGAAAAAACCACTCACCAAATACTCATGAAACAAGGCAGATATGGCAAACACGACGATTCCGGCGTTAAATTTGCTGAATCCTATTTGGGTGATAGGTTTGTACACATGTCTCACGGCCCACATGTGTACTGGCATATTCCAGGTGCTCCAAAACACGGATATATTGTTGGCATTCCACCAGTCAGCGTAAAACTTGCGGTCCGCGAACTGCAGCAGCTCAGCCATCAGGTTTAGGAACGAGTGGAACGTTAGGTAGAAGAAACATAGCCATATGAGATGGTTTGGCACCTGAAATATAAAGGTTAGATTTAGTTATTGCCGACAGGCATACAGACAGGCAGGTGAAGTGTTAAAAAACAAAAAATAGGAGTAGTAAATGGCATGTATACTGAAAACCAGCGCTTAGAACTCTTGGCGACCCTCTAAAGGATCCAAAGCATAATTTAACCTTTTGCTTCTGTAGTACAGTTCACATAGTTCAGCTCAGTTTATTTTCAGTTCAATGCTAATGCTAATGGACATGTGAATTCTCCCCATCTTAACCAGCCCGCGTAGCATGAACTACGGTGTTCATACTACGTGGGCTACGGTGCACAAACACTGTCTTTGACTAACATCCAAAATTCCAAACTCAAGGTTTGCCTACGTTCTGCGAAGCAGTAATGCTAGAGAAGGAGGTGGCGGAACGTGAGAGGGAAAGAACCTCTCAACGTCCCGGCCGCCGCGGGAGACGCCCCGGGCGTCGGGGGACACCGTAGGCGCGGGCCTGTGGACGGTGGACTATGGGCTAGCTCGCCGTCCGTCCGTCTCATGACGACAGGCCGTGTCGACGGCGCGTTCGGGAGGAAGGGGTCCGTAAGGACCGATGCCTGCCGGGGTTGCGGCCTTGCGGGACAGTTCGAAAGAGATACCGCGGCTCCGGAACACAAAGGGCGATGAAGGAACATGGATGGGTTTTAGTCAGTAAAAGTCTGACACTCCCTCCTGCTCCGCCCAGAGCGGGAAGAGTTATTTGATGATTTCCCATCCGAAAAAAAAAAAAAAGGGTTTGCCTACGTGATATGGAGCGCTGGCAGTATAAAAACAACAAAGCACGCGCAGTGTAAAATTAACAGATCGTGTTTGAAAAACTACGCTCGCGCTCCAAAACAGAATCATTGACCTGGCTCAAAAGGCTGCCCAACTTAAATGGGACTGGGCAGGACATGTTTGTTGCATGGCGAACGAACTGTGGGCCCGTAGACCTCAGGATTGGTGCCCTGAAACAGTGACTCGGGATCGCAGCAGACCACGATGGCGGGAACTTGATGTCTTTCTTGGGAATTGGAAAGAAGTAGCACAGAATCGTGACCGTTGGAAGGAACGGAGTGAGGCCTTTGCCCAGCAGTGGGACAATATGGGCTAGTTATGTAATATAGTTGCGTTTTTATATATCAATAGCTTTAATACTGGATATAATAAACATTTCATAAAAAAATCTATTTTAAGCACTGTTATAAGCTTTCACGGTTTAAAACTAAACTTATATTGTCACTTAAGGGATATCTTCCGTGATTGTTCATTGTTTTGAGCTCCCGATATTTCGACGCTGTTGCAAGCGCCGTGATCGCGGTCAATCACGGAAGATATCCCGTAAGTGACAATATAAGTTATATTTTAAGTCTTATGAAAGTGCATGCCGAACGAGCTCGTAACCATTGTGGTCACGAGCCATAAGAATGTAAGCCATTGATTAGTCTAGTGCGCACAATGCATGTAGTAGATGTGTAGTGATTTACTAAACAGCGCCAAAAGATAATATTCTAACTAATATCCGTCATTAAGTTCTTTTGTCTACTTGCCAGATCGTCTATCAGCAAACCTCGTGCAGTCTGTGCGATCATACGTAGGCGGATATTAAGTCTCGGACTGGTCTATTTATATCCAGATGCGAACACTTGCCAGATGGACTGCGTACGGAATTCTAGACATTCATCTTCTCTTGTGTCGAGACAGCATGAGAGTTGGAAGCGCCAGTAAATGCCCGGACCATAGACCAGTACACTGTCCAGTGACTTTATATACCTTTACCAGTGTTGAGGAACAATTAGAGGGGTTGCCGATCACAGACAATTAGTAGAATTTACTTCTCAAACTTCCTTAGAGTTCTTACAGACAAGCGGCACGTTGCCAACTGCAGATAAACTGCAGCCGTCGCCGACGCGTCGACGGCAGTCGTCGACACACATTTACGCGGCATGCCACAACTGCAAGCGTCGCACCCGTCGACGGCAGTCGTCGACGCTTCGGCGGCTGCCGTCGACAGGTGGCGACGGCTGCAGTTCATCTGCCGTTAGCAACGTGCCGCTCGTCTTTAAGAAACCTATTCGTCTTTAAGAACTCACAGCTAACTTGAGCAATCTTTCTGTGATCCTTATGGGGTCCATCTTGCTGAAAGTCTCCACAGAGTTGGTGATGGTTGGTATCATCCATTGTTGGAATAACGCGAGGGCAAGGTTTATACCGAAGAACAACTCCAACACTCGTTTGATTACAAACCTCTTGCGGATTCTGAAATGCATACCAAATAAAATTTAAAAAGTTACGTTTATGTTACGTTGTTAAAAAAAGATTCAAGTTATTGTTCAAACATTACATAATAACTACCTGCTTACGCAACACATAAAATATTTAGTGAAAGATATAGTACCTATTATCGCCCATTAACCTCAAGAATGTGGAAATGCCCGTCGTCTTGGCCTATTCAATTTTATCCATTACGACATCCCGCTAAACTAGGGCAAATCGGCCTATCCATTACCGGAGATCGTGACTTTGACTTTAAACTTTAAAGATATGACTTTCCACATGAAGTCCAGCAATCAGTCAAATTTTGACATGCGCAAAACAAAAAGCACACGTGACTCGTTTAATATCGAAACATAAAGACTGATTTGTCGAGATATCACGATTACAGTACACGTGAACTCGTTCACGTTTTTTCTTAAGAAAACGTGAGTTTATTGCCCTTCTTTCGCACCTGCTACTTGATAGTTCATGTACGGTCAGGAACGAAAGTTAGTTGACACAAAATCGTGAGATTACAACGTGAGCATTTATTTATGTAGGTCACGCATAGTGTTGCCAGGTGTCCCGATTTGCGCGGGACGTCCCGATTTTCAGGCGTCTGAGGACGCATCCCGATTTACACCTGATCGGAACGCTAAATGTCCCGGTAAATCAATAACGTTAATAAAAACCATAATAGGGCGAGAGCCGCCATTTTGTTGACAACACACACAACAATCTTTTTTTTCTTCTTTTCTCTATAATTCTTCTCTTTATTCATTCCTCTTCCTCCTCTTCTGCAAGTAATGTAAACAACAGCACGTCCCAATCCATCATTTTATTCACGAATTAAAAACGTTTGGACTCGAAAAATAGCAAAACGAATGACGACGGTGTGTCGATTATGTGCAGTCTAGCGACTCTAGTGCATACTCGCGCATTCGCGGATGCGGGCATTTTCGGTTAGAAATTCGCCTAATGTGTCAACCGTTAGGGAACTTCGCGGGCATGCTCTGTGCTGCGCCCCGCCATATGTGCGCCGGCCCTTATTTGGAAAAAAAATTTTTGTTTGTCCAGATTTACAACCCTAAATCTCGATTTATTTTACCATCTGCCCCGATTTTAATCCAATCGGACCTGGTAACACTAGTCACGCACGACACGATACGACACCACCCTTGCTGCTACGACGTAAAGTTGGCTGTCTAATTTAATTTTTCAATTACTACTATGACAATTAGCACACCTAATATTAGAAAAATCCGCAACGGTTTTTACTAAATATCATGTGATTGAAATAAAAAAAAACTTAAATGTGAACTACTTTTCGTTGCCGATTGCACCTACTCAACTCAGCACGCTTATTTACAAAAAGATAAAAATAATTCGAATTGACACACAAAAAAAAAACAGATGCAATAAAAACTAACCGTGCAGTACGGGGATAATTCAACTCATAACAAAGGGTAGGGGCCAATATAAAGTAGGACAAGTCTTTTAGATTCAGATTGTCGGGATACTTGGTCAGCCTCGCTGCAGCCGGAGTATCGTTGATTAGGTCTTCTTTACTCTCTGTAGGAAAAGGTTCGTTAGTAATACATTCGTTGGGCGAATTTCATCAGTGAGACTGAACCAGATAATTAACTAAACTGCGGGCCTAAAATGGCCGCTTCAGTAGAATCATAGAATCATAATAAGAATCACTATAATTTTTTTAAGAATTTTAAATATTTTACGTGCTTTATTTTACGATTCTGCTAAAGCGGCCATTTTAGAACCCCTGGACGTGGGTTCAAGAGTTGCCAGTGTTATGTTTGTTCTGACATAATTATTGACAGCTCTTAACGCGGTTTAAAGGTTCTGATTAACTTCAGTTCCATTGGTGACATTCGCCCTTAGTATTTATCTACATTTATTTATAATGCGATTAGAACAAGCCTTTCACGCAACACTCAGATTAGCAGATAGACAAATAAAGATAAAACATGGATGCGATAAACAACATAAGCGGCCAAAAGTTTTACAGCAAATCGATAAAGTTTCGTAACGCTACGATTTATGAAAAATAGAAGGCAACACTACAAGAAGTATGTTTCAACAGTATCAACTCTTTGCAACCATATGTCTAATCAGGCGACGCAGCCTCAAATTTAAAACCTTAAAATCCTGTATTTCTACATAGAGGTAATACTGCCACCAAAGTATTTCATAAGGAGGTATAGAAATAAGCTTTCAACACACATTTACAATAAAAAATCACTCTCAAGCAAGAAAACAAACAAGATGTGAGGAAGGCACGCAGTAACTATTAGTAAACTTACGCTCATGTTCGGCCGAAATTAGTTTATCTGTAATAATTTAACAGTAACTTTTAAACTCTGTATTTCTTCAAATATCATTTATTAATTTTTTTCAATTGGGTCAAAAATATAAGGCCGTCATGTATTATATGGACCAGTAACTGTACTATCGAGGACACTCCCGCCTGACCACCACTAAGCTTATTTTTGCTTGCACTCGCAACATAGAAACGCTCTCTAGCCCCGCCCCGTTGACTTTGTATAGAAATAATGAATGAAAAGATACCGAATCGGCCGAGCGCACTGACGACGCAGGCCAAACGAGAATTATTGTTATTTTGCGCGCCAAAGTTGAGGCTTTCCTAATAGGCCGAAACTTTAAGGGGGCGTGGCTCAGCGCCTTCGCATGATTTAAGCGAAAAAAAAATAAAATGGTCAGGCGGAAAACACCCCGACTGTACCTACCTACACTACTGGTGGTTTATCAAACTTTATATTTCTGACTGAATTTTGTGTGTTTTTCTGAATCTTGAAGAAATGGCGTCAGCTCAGTAAATAATTTACTACCGGGATCCCGAGAAACCGGTACAGGTGCTTTTCTTGTACGGAATCAATGCCTGTACTACACCTATGAACCGCTGCGCTCATAAAATAATGATGACATTGAATAATGCACTTTATGACCAGTGTCTGGTCGGGTAGTGTTTTTTTACCAGGAATTTCTCAGTAGCAGCCAAGCGTCTTGATCTAAATATGGACTTAAACATAACTAGCGAAATGTGGGTGTTCTATAGACTGTAGGGTTCACCCCCTGCCTGCCTCACAGGAATTATATTAAAGACCAGTGTCATAAAGTGCATTATTCTACGAATATTGACCTGATAAGTAGGTAAGTTGGTCTACGCATCTTAACATTAACACAATGGTGCACGCACCGCTGCCTATGGCGCTCGTAACGAAAGCAAGCATATCTATGACTTTGATAACATAGATTTTATTTTATATTTGAGATTATACTCTTTCAAACTTATAATCAAAATGAATGTAACACTTACTCCAATTAGGTGCTGATAAACTCTGTCTACGGAGTTTATTATCCAGAAACTTCTTCTTCAAACCAAGACGACACCAATGGTTAGTTTGTACGTAACTCCAAAGTTTTAAGAAAATAATTAAATAGAGCATACAAACTGTTGATATTCCAACTGCAAAAAAAAAGATTACTTAGCAAAACTTGGCGGCTGTTTTCTGTAGGCACGACGAGTAATCAAGCTATACAAAACCACTTTATGCGGATCTCTCATTGTACGGGAAACTTATACAAAGCGAGGCCAAGTTATACTGTACAGGTATAGCTTGATGTGTCACCGTGTGTACAAGGTTAAATTAAATGATGTAGTGAAACTTCACAGAGTTGATTAATATCGATTACTTTTCGACTCGGTTGATTACGAGATTATCGGTTGCTGGTAGTGTAATAGGTACATAATATGATAGGTACACAAAATCATTAGATCGATATTCATCAACTAAGTATTAGTTTTAAAGATGCTGGAGAAGGTATACATAATTACCGAAACTAAAATCGTTGCCCTTTATATGTAGAACTGCAATAGGCAATAAAACCATAAATAGCATATTAGAGAGCTGTAATATGACGCCAAGTTTCTCTGGTATTAAATTCTAGAAAAAAAAACAAGCATTATTATCACCACTGAAAGTTTAGGACATCAGTATAACTGGGCATATTAATGATTAAGTAGATTCAACTTACAACAGCTATGCCCTTTTCTAGTAGTAGACCGACAACGATAGGAACAATGCTGACTGAAAAACAAACATAATTTAAGTTAAAACGTGGTTAGCCTGTAATTGTTGCACTTATAAAAGTAGGTACTATTAAGCAAGTAACAAATGTTCTTGGATAACTAAATAAACACCTAAATAAACATTTTACTAAGTATATAAATATGTATGTATTTACAGAATTATAATCATCAGAATCATCAATACTACTCTCCAAGTTCATAAAGGCGTAAGAATGACTACGACCTTGAAAAAGTACAGGCCTGCAAATTGCAAAAAACATAAGATTTGAATTTCGCGGGCTAGCTGGAGCAACCACCAAAATGAAAGCGTCAGGGTAGCCCATGAAAAGATTGTTTTTTAGAAATCCCAGGTCAGTGTCAGATCTAAGTTGGTCAAAATTAGTTGGTAAATTCTGTTAGTAAATATTTGCTACTTTCGTGAATCATGCGATAATGTAACAAATATTTACTATCAGAATTATTATCATTAAAATCTTGCTAAACAAACATTTTACCTAATAGGTATACTGACCTGCCAATTACAAAAAAGTATGAAAATAGGAACTTCGGGCTACCCTGGCAATTTTCCCTTTTAGGATAGGATATCATCAAATGGGGGTTGATGATATCCCATCCGCATTCAACCGCTCTGGACAGAGCGGAAGGGAGTGTCAAACTTTTACTGACTAAAACCCATCCATGTTCCTTCTTCGCCCTTTGTGTTCCAGGGCCGCGGTACCTAGGTATCTCTTTCGAGCAGTCACGCAGCCCTGGCAATTTGGCCTTAAGTATAGGTACAGTGTCGTGGTCTTTTCCGCCTGATCAGTTAAAAATGTTTTCGCATAAATCATGCGGAGGCGCCGAGCCACGCCCCCTTTAAGTTTAGGCCTATTATGAATGCGTCAACTTTGGCGTGCAAAATAAGAATAACTCTCGTTTGGCGTGCATTGTCAGTGCGTTCGGCCGATAGGTATCTTTTCATTCAATATTTCTATACAAAGTCAACGGGGCGGGGCTAGAGAGCGTTTCTATGTTGTAAGTGCAAGCAAAAATTAGCTTAGTGGTGGTCAGGCGGGAGTGTCCTCGATAGTACATGTGCAGAACAGCTATAATTATTGAACACGAAATACTCACAAATTATCAAAATAACTGACGGATATTGACTTCTGTCCCCTTCATTATAACCTGTTAACACAATGATCCATTCAAAGGGGTTCACACGTAGTCCATATCTGAAAATAAAGTTTATCGGAATAACAACAGTACCTACTACATTTTATTTCTTTAGGTACCTCACCTAATCACCCAAAGGAATAAATATATCGAATTACCATGGCAATACAAAACAGATACCTAATCTAGATCACCTTCAGCGACACTCCACTACATTTTATGGGTGGAATCTTTCATGTACCTATCGGGACACTCATCAAAATAACCATCATATCTGTATAGGTATCTACATTATTGGCAAATAAATTATTTCTATTTTTATTAAGTACATACCGTACAGTGCACACAATGACAATGTATTGTCAGCGGTGTAAATACCAGATTGTACCTTGCTAATAAAACCATTATTATACTTACTTGCATGCCTACAAAAGAATTTACATTTTATTCATGATTATTTATTTTCCTTCCTCTTCAGTGTCTCAATTTAAAATTAACAGGCCATGCCAAAATTAAGGTAAATTCAAAAATGGCCTTGATACTAAAGTCTATTGACAAAATAATAAGCAATGACATGTATACTGGTTTTTCCTTGTTTCATCAGAAACCTTAGTGATAGCCTTGTCCAAAGTACAATAATTACCGTTGGTCAATGCTAACACTGTACACATTAGATGCAAAGTCCATTTCTTGGAGGTATTAACATAAAAATGTAACAGATGCTATAACCTAAGTGAGTAAATAATAAGGGAATCATAAATTAAATCATGTTGTGATACATACCTGGTTCATCATTCTGAACAACAGAAGAAAAACCAAAACTTAAAAACTGGTTCCAGTACAAAAATATATGTTGTCTAATTCCATTTAAATATTAAAAAGTACTCACTTTAAGAAATTCTCCAGACCTAAACGGACGCCACCAATAGACAGCATCAAGAAGCCCCAATTCACCAGCCCCGTAAAGTTGTTAAACTCGGAGCTCCATGAGAACAGAGAATCTCTTGGTGTGTGAACACTGGAATAAGAATATTATAAAATCGCTGTATGGATACAAGATCAGAGGGGCTTCTTAAAGGCTTGTAGAATAAATATTAAAACAATTTAAAAATAGAACCATATGATGCACTAAAGATTTTTCCGACAATTTGCAAATCATGTCAAATATTAGACATAGACGACCTTAGTCTTAGTAAAATCTTTCATAGAGGTTCATAATAATGAATAGGTCACCTACGGCTTATCCAATTGCAATTTTCTAACTTTCTTCTCCTGTTCGGTTATTTCTTCCGCTTTTGAGACACTTTGCGCTCGCCTGTAGCGAAGTGCATTTTCTTCAGATTCTGTAGCCATTTTCCTTAATTCAAGTTCTGCAGTCTGTGTATTGACAAAACCCAAATTAGCTAATATTACAGTGAGATTGTGGGTAGTTACTAAAAAGTCCATACTAATCAAAAGCTTACACTCGTTATTACGAAACATAATTTTAAGTCTTCATCTAAAAATAATATCGTTAAACACAGCCCTTACAAATAGAGGTACAGCCTGTACTCCTGTAAGGCCTGGTAATTTATAGGTATTTTTAATTACAATGGTTATGGTATAGATTATGGATAGAGGTATTAGCCGTGTACAGGTCTATTATAATAAAGAAGCGGTAAGTCGTCATTCTAACTTTAACAACAATATTAAATAATTACCCTTATGGTTACCGAGTCAGCAATCCAGCAGCACCATAATCAGATTCAACTTAAAGATAACAGTTCTTTACCTTTTAATTCTTTAAAAGAAATATAATGCTCGATAATAAACACTTTCGAAATCACAAACTGAATTGAATTGCCCTATCTTGTATCAAGTAGCTGTCAAACTCATGAAGTCATGAGCTGTCAACAACAAAATGTCAACCGGTCAACCTTCAAATGAACTTTTAACTGTGGGTCTACATCAGCATCACAGAGTAAAATAAGTTTAAAGGGACATCTAGAGAGCCATTACATCTACATTACTTGTACTTGTTTATAAAATCATGTAAGCTCTGTGTTGTGCTGTCTTTTGTGTGCACCAAATAAATTATTTCTTAACTATCTATCTACTGTCCCTGATACCAAAAACTCATGATTCTTTTGCACGTTGAAAGTTTCAATATACAAATTTATTATTTAATGACCTTATTTCATTCAGTAATACCCATAAATATTATATTATTTTTAGTTCCGCATGATTGTATTCGTCTTTCAGTCAGTTCTTTCCTCCTTCTCTCTCCCTCGTTCGTTACGTTATCTCATCCCAGGACCCAGGTTTTAAAACTTGCCATACTTGAAAACTAGCATGTTTTAGTAGATTTTGGAATACTGCGGAATACTGCTGATGTACACCTCGATTACATTCTATTATAGCTCCGCAATAACTACGCACAACTTCGTGCTGAGATAAGGAAGCAGGGGGTCTAAAATGGCCGCTTTAGCAGAATCCACGCAGAAGCTTAGCTTAAATCACGTTAAAAAATTGAAATTCTTAAAATGGACTTTATTTTTATCTACTTAGAGTCCATTTTTTGAGACTCTATGTTTATCTTCTTAGAGTTAATTTTAAAATTTTAACGTGATTCATATTACGATTTTAGACCACCAGGAGGGTATAACCTCTGCTGGAGGCATACAATCTTCAGCCACCGTAAGGCATGAAAACGGTGACGAAGTCTACTTGAAAATCAGCTGGATCATGGATTTTTGAATAAATTCCTGATCTTAATCCCGATAACTTTCGGCTATTGGCGGGCTGTGGATAGTTACGTACAGACGCCAGCACATCAAGCTACTGCAATCAGTCTTCTCTAAGTAATAGATTTTCAACTCTAGCGCATTAAGTTCAAGGTTGATTGGAAAAAAAATAGTTTCGGGTACCTAGCTGGATGTGCTGGCGTCTGTACATACATACCTACATACGTAGTTACGTACCTACCACACTATGGTTCCGTACCAAGGACCAAGACAAGCCATTTTTATTCAACCTTCGATTTCTTATATATTTGCTAATTGCCGAAAGGCAACTTTAGGGCATGGCGGCCTGGCGGGCGCGGCGTAAGTTTAGTATTTGGGAATCGAGAAAAGCGGCTGTTTTATTGAGGATTAGCTGGTTGCTATAACATTGAACTGATTGAACATGACAGCTTCAGGTTATAGTAGTTTTTTTAGCTTTAGTTTTGCATTTAGTAGAATCGCTGATAAGAAAATGGTCACTTCACTTCAAACCTCCAGTGAGAGGATAAAGGTCGCCTGTCTGTGAATGTGACTAAATAATATGTAACGGAAGTTCAAGGGAAAAACCAGGCTTCTAATGAGATAATTTTAGTATTATCTCAATATAATTAATTTATTTGGTAGATATTTATAAAATAAAATGAAGATTTGGACGTCAGAACACACTTTCAAGTAAGTAGTGACGATTGATATTATGACGCAACCTTGAATTTCAATTCTCGCAATATTATCGGTCAACTAATCTTTGTCTTTGTTCGTCAATTACAGCCATCCGTGGGAGACGGTTGCTCAAGCAGCATGGCGAAAATATCCCAATCCTATGAACCCAGCAGTTATTGGAACAGATGTCGTCGAAAGAAAGGTGGTCGATGGAGTTCTAATCACACACAGACTTGTCAGTTCCAAGTGGTTTTTTCCGAAATGGGCACAAGCAGTAAGTTTCGTAATTTCCTTACATAAGACTTAAAATATGTATAGTTCTATAAACAATTTTCACAAATTCTGTCAAGAGAGTTATGAAGCCTACCCACAAACAATTAATATTTATTTACAGCTTATTGGCACAGCGAAAATTTGCTATGCAAGTGAAAAGTCAGAGGTAGACCCAAATGAAAGAGAGATGACGTTGAAAACCTCAAACCTGACATTTTGCCGTTACATAGCTGTTGATGAGACTGTTCGGTATACACCACATCCCTCAGACACTTCTAAAACTCTGCTGACACAAGAAGCCGTAGTCACAGTACAAGTAAGTAGAATTAATAAATTATTATCCTGCTTGGTTGTTTTGGAATTTCTAAACTCATTCATATTATGCAGCAAACTTACTTATCTCTGGTTGTTAGGGTCATATGAAATTTACAGTAGGCTGTTGGGAATCCTAAATATACAAAATCAATTTAATAATAACAATAGAAAAAATTTTGAAGCTGTATTGTGTTAACCTCACCTATTGCTGAGGTTAGGGTTGTGCTCTTTTGGTTCTCAGTTTTGTTATCTCCACACTCCTGTGCCAGTTTGTATAATTAATTAAATATCACTAACATTAACACTAAATAATTATTTCAGGGCGTACCACTCAGTAGTTACATGGAGGATTTATTAGCCAACAAAATATCTCTGAATGCTGGTAAAGGTCGTCAAGCAATCGAATGGGTCATTGGGAAAATAGACTCAGAAATAAAAGAACTTGCAAGCACTGCATGTAAAAGTACAGATGAGCTATTATCACAAACAAAGAAATCTCTTGATGACATAACTTCCACAGCAAGGAGATCAATGGATGATATATCAACAAAGGCTAAGAGGTCACTAGATGATATAGAAAAATTCACAAAAGCCAATGCTAGTCAAAGGAGCTGAAAAGAGGATTGATCGACTAGTTGTGCCACACAACTCATGACCTGCACTAAATGTCTAATTATAACTATTAGTTAATTTATCTATTGATGTAATATTGTTATTATTTATTTTCTAATAGTCTTAATTGCAAACTTACTAGCAAAGATTTGCGATTGTGTGCTTACTAAAGTGAATTCAGATAAAGGCACAGTTATCTAAAGTAAGTTTTTGCTTATAAAAAAAAAGAAAACTGATTATGATAACAGCTGTATTGAAGATTGATAACATAGCACGTGAAATTTGCTAAAACTTGCTTTATATAAATGATGTAGTACCTGCATTGAGTATTTGATTTTCGAAAAGAAAATCTTGTTTTTTGAAAAAATAAATTACCTAATATAACAAATTGATCATTACATCTCAAATGTGTTGATGTCTAGTTTAATTACATAAAATGAGTTGAGGGTAAATGTAGATAAAAGTGTAATGATTTTATGTATTGTAGATTAACAAAAATGTATAAATGTAGCTTTATTTGGTGTAATATGTGGATCCAAAATTGTTACTGGTGTTTTTACAAATTGGAATTGTATAAAAGATTCATAAATATGGAACACTTTGTGATAAAAGGTAATTTATGCAAAAGTCAAATCAATCTGCCAAGGTTTATTTTACTTTCGTTTTCGAATCAATGCCAAGAATTACCAGTGCAGTGAAGACTGATACACTTTGTAAGTTTACTAGCCAACCACCCTGGACTCGCTCGAACGATTGTATCAATGTACCATAATGATAAAATTCTCGAAAAATGATCTTATTGGTGGTTAAAATCACACCAAAACACATTTTTCCAAGTGCACAGACTATTGCAGCCGGGCGTCTTCATGTTATGCTCTTACAGACATTGATGTAACTAGACATGGTGTAATGCAAAACTCAGCTATGAACAACCATTCCCATTGGCTGTCATTATATTAATGGCAAAAGCATTCCAAGTTAATGTCGTTTATTATGATGAGTTTATACTTTCCCACACTGCTGACCAAAAGGAATAAAGCTGAATTATTGTATAATAATAATATATTCTTCCTCAAACCCTACCTTTTATACTTCCATCTTTTACGAGGCATATTCCAAAGACCTGCTCAATTCCAAGGGATTTGAACTAGTTCTTCTCAATGGGTTAAATTATAAAGAGATTTTAGCTAGTTATAAGTAATCAAAGATCACATAGTTTACCTTTTTGTATTTCAAAACATGACTCCAGGAACTCTTGGTATTGAAATAATTAAAACTAATTTTTCAGCATTCAGTGTATTTTGAATTCCATATAATTTGCAATAAATTTTTGATTGAAGTATCAGCAATTTTTTTCTTATTTATTGACTTCCTATATATTGGTTCAATGAATGTTGCAAACATTTTGCATAAGCAAGATTTAATCTTTCAATTAAATTACGAATTGTGTGGCAAGTTGGCAACTTAAAAATAGTAGCTTGTGGAGTCATTACTGCCTCCAATACCACTGCAGACCCACCGTACCCCTGGTGGCACGGTGGGACGACGCGACGCCCAAACATCGTAGAGCCGAACCAGGGGAATAATCTCAGAATATTAGTTGAATTTGCCTATTCACATGATGATATGAACACCAGTCATCATATGCCTAGCCTTTTTCCAAATGTTGGAGTTGGCTCGAGTGTAACCAGATGCAGCTAGCAGTATTTTACAACTCATTTTAAGACTGATTGCCACATTTTTGGGCCACAACTAGCTGTAAAAACTTATATAGAATAGATCTATAAATGACAGCCGGGACTTCTGAGGCACATAGGAACTCGGAATGTGATGGTCACCCATCTACAGACCGGCCTTGGCAAACGCTGCTCAACCTTGAAGATTTTAGTCATGAACTCTACCCACGATACTGAAGAGAGTATAGGGAACGTGCACAACGACGGTGGTGCCAACTGGCGTCACCAATCCGAATCATGTACCAAATTAATACTTGACATTGACATGTAAAACAAGTAAACAGAATTAATTTTATTATTGAAAATGATTATTCTAGCTAATCATAATCCATTGTTGCATTTCTGGATGTACCAATACATCCACAAAAATGAAAATTAATCAAATAGCGTAAAATAATAAAATTCTATTACTTTCCAAAGAATAGTACTCTCATACCATGTTGTGAAAAACGCAAAAAATGGATAAATGCAGTAAGAAACATATTTGAAAACAATTTGTTTTTGTTACACTCTGCATTGAAAAAGTTCAATGGCCTTCAAAATCAACCGTCCAAGCAAACATGCCAAGTACAATTTAAACTTCAGCGAACACACACATTAGACTGCATTGAAGTTCACATCGAATATTCCTCAACAGTTACACAAAGAGTCCACATGTACTCAGATTATAAACATGGTTATACAATAAAGTTTTTAGTTGGCGGCACTCCTGGTGGTTTCATAAGTTTTGTATCTAAATGCTACGGAGGGCGTTCTAGTGATTGCTAATAACAAAATATGGGTGTGGATTAGACTGCACTGAAGTTCACACCGAATATTCCTCAACAGTTAAACAAAGAGTCCACATGTGTTCGGATTATAAACATTGGTATACAAATAAGTTTTTACTTAGCCGCACTCCTTGTGGTTTCACAAGTTTTGTATCTAAATGCTACGGAGGGCGTTCCAGACTGCACTGAAGTTCACACCGAATATTCCCCAACAGTCTCCACATGAACTCAGATTATAAACATGGATATACAATAAAGTTTTTAGTTGGCTGCACTCCTTGAGGTTTCCTAAGTTTTGTATCTAAATGCTACGGAGGGCGTTATAGTGATTGCATAACAAATGATTGTGGATTGATTTGTTATAGCCTGGAGATACTGTTCTTGCTGATAAAGGATTCCCTTCCATTAAAACATGTGTTGAAAATAAGAAAGTTGTTTTAACCACCATTTTTTCATGAACCACAATTTTCATCAGAGAAAGTAAACGAAACATACAAAATTCATATTGGTCAACATTCATGTTACGCTGACGATCACTATTGATAGACCGAAACCCATGTTTTATACCTTAAAACATAATCAAAAATAATACTTTTGAAGAGATTTGCGTGACAGGTGACAGCATAAGTTTCCTTTACTGTCCGCATAGTGTCTCTTTTGTCGTTTAGTGCTGCCACCTATAGTTCCTGCACGTTCCCTATAGCGGCGGCGGTGCGGCAAGATTTCGCCGTGTTGTTGGACACACACACAGAACAGAAAAAACAGTAGAAGTCGTATGTGGGCGGGGCGCGCGTACCCCGAGCTTTGCGCTGTTCCGCAAAGTGTTTCCCCCACGCACACGCCACGCACATCAGTCTAGATAGAAGCGTCACAGTGACAATAACTCCTACAAAACTTAACTTTAAAAAAAATACTAAAATGCCTTATTGTGCTATTCTAAAATGTAAAAACGATAGCAGAACCAAAAATGTATCAAATGGTGGTATATCATACCATCGGTAAGTCTTAATTTGCTTTATTTCGATTAAAATTTGAAAAATATTATTTTATTAGACAAGACAAGTAAAAATAGACTTTATTGTTTACTCCATAGGGTCTACTTTCTTTTAACTCAAACATATTATTCTCGCAGATTCCAACTACGCACATGTCACAGTCCGCTACTCAATTAGAGATTGACGTTATCGATATTTTAAACTTCAATGTTCTATGGTGTATCGGCGAAAAATTAACCCTGTGTGCGTTTTTTTTTATGATTCTGAATTAATAATAGGTAGTACATATTTCCATATCAGGTTTGAAATAAGTTTAAAATATGGATATGGGGAATCTATTCGTAATATTCAAACGAGAAAAGATTTATCTCACCTTAGGTCATTCGCAAAGTCTCGAGTTGGTCAAGTCAAGTCGGGAGTCGCAGGGCGATTTCCGACCACCGTAGGACGGCGAGTGATGATGGGGGGGTCGCCGTCAGATAGGTGGCCCGTATTAGTTTAATAAGTGACCTATGTAATAAATAAGTGGCCTATTAGGTGGCCTATGTCTGAAATTTCATCAAAGTTTACTAAGGAGTTCGTCGAGCTAAAACATACTTAAAACGAGTGTAGCTGCCGGCGAAATCGCAGGGTTTCATGTCAATAGAACGTAGGTACTAGGTACCCGTAGTAACAAAATATCGTGTAGTTTAATCTGTTACCTTTCCATCAAATAGTATAATTTTCGAAATCAATCAGTTGTATATTAACATAACAATACATTCTTAATTATTCTTTCTATAAATCATAAGCATTATTATAAATTTATAACACTTGATTTCAAACATACTTATGTAACATTCATTTTGAAATTTAAAAATATTTATCGACTCTTGTAGTGTGCATAACCCTAGCAAAATGTTGTGCATTTGAGAGATGAGACCATAAAAAATAATTAGTGTATCATGAGGAGCAATTTGTTTATAGTAGCAAAATTTGTGTGAATTGTAGTTTTAAAGTTATTTGAGAAAAACACATTTTGCTGGAGTAACGTTTGAAACGTTATCCTGGCAAAATCGATTTTCAAAAATTCGTTCAGCCTGGAACCAAATACATGATTAGATAGCTTTTGTTGCATAGTAAATGTTTGTAAATAGCAAAATTTGTGTGTGGTATGGTTCTTGAGTTATTTAAGATTTTGCTGCGGTAACGTTTTGGGATTTCCCAGATCTCGAAAACGGCTCAACGCAGAAGATTGAAAAAAATACCAATAAGAGACCTTAATTTGTTTAAATTAGTTTAAACATTAGTTTTTGATTTGGTTGTCGTAAACCAATGGAATTAAATGGTTTCAAAAATCAGATAAAAACAGATTTGCAAGTAAACCAAAACACTTATAACCAAATAAACAGCTGTCAAAAATACCTATGGTAGACACTTATCACGTCAAGTAAAATAGGTTATGTAAATTTATACGATATGAAGATAAAAACAAAATTGATTAATTTTAGACTGGTCGTACTTTAGCGATGAAATACGCAGTTCCCAAAACATTAAGAAACGTGGCATACTATAAACTAATTAAAATGATACATGAACATTAAGTCCTGTTAATTTCAGCTTTCAATTACGGCTGTAATGAAAGTTATATCAAAAACAAGAAAATGTCAGCAATTCTCTAATAAGCTGACCAAATCGGAAAGGTCACGATAAAGCGGCCGCACTATACATAATCGTAACCATCTTAAATGAATGGGATAATATGGATGTTTTGTTAGTACAGTTGCGTACGTACGTTGTTGTTACTGTTGCGTAGGTTGCTGGTCATGGTGTTCATTATTTTTATTTAAAAATCAGTCTCATACAAATTATTGTATATCTTTGCCTTAGCATTAACATATTGAGGAAAAAATCTCAGATAAGTTACGTACGTACTTAATTTTAATATTTGGCATAAATGTTTTTCTGTTTGTCAAGTACCAATGCTTAAACTTAAAATACAATGTTGATTCATAGTTTGTACAATTTTCCTTAAGACGAAGATAGGCACCTACTAAATACGTAGGTAGGTAGGTGGACTCCATTTCCCCTCGACTCACAGTATGGCATTTAAACATGAGCTTTGTAACGTGTAACTTAGTGGTTATTTCAACATTACATGTGACAGTTACAGGTGATCAACGTGTGAACCACGTCGTCAATCAAAATCACACTATAAATTATTTAC
Organism: Xestia xanthographa; assembly: GCA_905147715.2. Taxonomy (NCBI): domain Eukaryota; kingdom Metazoa; phylum Arthropoda; class Insecta; order Lepidoptera; family Noctuidae; genus Xestia; species Xestia xanthographa. Next base: position 14,180,543 of record LR990655.1, on the reverse strand, counting down.
TGAGATTATTACTTACCTTTTTAAAGTTACTTGACTTTAAATAATTACTTATGATCCATTAAATTGTTAAACTACTGTTAATTAACATGATTTTCATTTATAAAATAGAAAAATAGTAGAAAATGTGTATTATGGTACCTGCACTTCGAACATTAAAAAATCGGTTACACGTAAAACGTTTTTCTGCTTAACTGTACAAAACATCGGACACTAAGTTGCTAATTTGCGAAGACTACTCGTACGTATGGTGCGGCCGCTTTTACGTGACCTTTTTAATTTGGTCGGCTATTAGAGAATTTCTGACATATTCTTGATTTTGATATAACTTTCATCACAGCCGTAATTGAAAGCTGAAATTAATAGGAATTGATGTTCATGAATCATTTTAATTAGTTTAAAGTATGCCACGTTTCTTAATGTTTTGGGAACTGCGTATTTCATCGCTAAAGTACGACCAGTCTAAATTAATCAATTTTGTTTTTATCTTCATATCGTATAAAGTTACATAACCTATTTTACTTGACGTGATAAGTGTCTACCATGGGTATTTTTTACAGCTGTTTATTTGGTTATAAGTGTTTTGGTTTACTTGCAAATCCGTTTTTATCTGATTTTTGAAACCATTTAATTCCATTGGTTTACGACAACCAAATCAAAAACCAATGTTTAAACTAATTTAAACAAATTAAGGTCTCTTATTGGTATTTTTTTCAATCTTCTGCGTTGAGCCGTTTTCGAGATCTGGGAAATCCCAAAACGTTACCGCAGCAAAATCTTAAATAACTCAAGAACCATACCACACACAAATTTTGCTATTTACAAACATTTACTATGCAACAAAAGCTATCTAATCATGTATTTGGTTCCAGGCTGAACGAATTTTTTAAAATCGATTTTGCCAGGATAACGTTTCTAAACGTTACTCCAGCAAAATGTGTTTTTCTCAATTAACTTTAAAACTACAATTCACACAAATTTTGCTACTATTAAACAAATTGCTCCTCATGATACACTAATTATTTTTTATGGTCTCATCTCTCAAATGCACAACATTTTGCTAGGGTTATGCACACACTCTTGTAATATATTTGAAAATAAAACGCAACGTCGATAAAAAGGCAATGACAGTGGTACAACCCTAGAAAAGGACGAATAGCACAAAAATAGTAATGAGCTCGTTACGGAAATATCAATCTTATTACAATAGTAATAAAGGTTTATTAAATGCATTTAGTGTAGTGACATCTAGCGGCGAGTAGCAGAACTTGCTCGTGAAACTATTCTCTAAGAGCTAATACGTAAATAGAGTAGATAATAAACCACTCTATTTGCATGTGATTATGGTTTATTTTCAAATAAACGAAGACTGATATATTAGTTACCAATCACACCACGCTTTTCTTAGTGTTACGAAATACAATTAACCTGTTTATGTGTTAGTTTGGGGTACGCTGGTTCCGATACTAATAAAGCGCTATGCTGTGTAATGATAAAAAAAAGAAAAAGGAGTGAGTGTGAATGGGTGTTTTATGAATTATATTATAAATGTTAAAAAAATGTGTAGTGTGCTCCAAATAAAAATAATAAATAAAAATGGAAATTCGGGCGCCAGGAGTACACACAAAACTATGCCTAGGATAGACTTACCTGCGAGAGTTGGATTTTAATCTTCAAGCGGGAAGGTATCAATAAAAATCGACCATGGAAGTTACAGATCTATTTTATTACCCGAAGGCTTGCTGGTTGGGAGAAAAAAACACAAAAAAATTCCTTTCTAATATTAACACATAAGGTTCTGAATAAAGGTGTAAAACTAAGAATAAACGGGTGTTATTTTGTGACCTGTCATTATTGCACTTTGGAAAATATAAAATAGGTACCACAAACCATACTAAAATTTTGTCAAATAATTTAAATCCGATGAGCTAAATACGTGCTCATCTTGGTGACCTCCGCTGTGATGCCAACGGCGTCCATCATAAATCTTGGTAGAGGCGAGCGTTCAAATATTTACGTTGTAAAAAATAAGAAGGATCGTCGGAAGAAAAACTAATCGTATAAAGAAAACTAATCGTAGAAAGAAACGCCTCGTACGGCTGCGAACAAACATTAATAATTCGTTAGCTGGAGTACAGCGTTGATGAAAAAATGGCGGACCACGCCAACGCTAATAAGAACAAATACTATTAAACTCACCGTTTCTTCCAAAATATCCAAATGCAGTCATCAGTAGATGATGCAATCCAAGCAAATATATTATGTCCAAGTTAAAAAATCCTGAAACAATTAAATATCGGAAACTAAAGCGTCTGCTATGAAAATAACCAAAACATGTGAAACGAACAAAATTACGAAAAATTCGCTTACCATCAAAAATATATGCTATCCAACTAGGATGCGGGCAAGGGCAATCGGCTACCACATAATGGTGATTAGATGCCGCCCATTGGAAGCTATATTTAACGATTTCTTAGGAGCGCTGTAATTACGCCATCACCCAAAAAATTGACGAGCCGAAAAGTGAGCAATGTCAAAGTGAACTTGACAGTATAAAATCAGTGTGACCACTACATGAATCCAAGTCAACCAACCAATGAATTTTTTAAAAGGCAACACCCAAGCTAATTTGTCAAGTAAACGACGAGAATATTATGCATCGATGTGACGAGCTAAAAAGCCTCGTTACATTACATCCCTCCCCGAAAATAAAAGAAAGGAACTTTCTTTTATTAAAAAAAGAAATATTCAACCAAATAAACCAGTCTTAATAATTTTATAATTCCACAGGAAAAATCACTAAGGATTCAAAGTGTAAATGAATTCTGAAAACGTCAAACGACAAGGTCTCAAGAATTTAATAAAAGTAAAAAATGCAAATGACTAAAAGTCAAAAACGAAATCTGTGAAGAACAGACAAAATTATAAGTTATAAAAACTTTATCAAATAAATGAAAGAAAGAAAAACTTTCCAATTCTTCTAAACTCCAAAACAGTACAGCTAGGCACTATAGCCGCTGACTAAATTCAACAAACCTACAGAAATTTAAAAATAAAATGTAAGTTATAAAAAACTTAATAAAAGAAGAAAATCCCTAAGTTTCCCAAAACCCATAGTAGTTCAGTTAAGCACCATAGCCACTGACTAAAAATTTCAAAATCCGTCTCACCTATCTACTCATACCACAAATTTAAGTTCAGTTAAGCACCATCGCCACTGACTAAAAATTTCAAACAACTTGGAACAGTACAACTTAGAGTGCAGTTAGGCACCATAGCCACTGACTACAAAGTCAACTGCTTCCAACTCTCCTATCTCCACGAGTGCAGTTAGGCTTCATCGCCACTGACTATCTATCTATCTCCACAACAAACAATCCGAAAATTTCTATCCCCAAACGAAAGTATTAGATAAAGTTGAAGGACTATATCCAAGAAATTTTGTTACAGCAACAACCTGCAACAAGAAAAGCATATTGTGGTCGGCCTATCACCACCGAACTTCCGAACACAATAGCTGAAAGTGGAAAGGAATGCAATCGGCAAGTGCCTCTTCAAAAACCAATCCAAACAAAAACATTGAGATCTCCAATGAGAAATCTCAATATCAAAAGGCGAAAGCCCAAAAAAAAAATTTCATATTGTGATCGGCGCAACGCCACCAACTTTCCGGGCACAATAGAAAAAATAAATGGTAAAGCCAAAGCTTCACAATGCGATCGGCACATCACCACCGAACTTCCGAGCGCAAAGAAAAAGAATGACGAAAGTCAAAAGAAATATCCGCATTGTGATTGGAACAACATGTCCAACACAATGGAAAAAGGAAAAAATATGGCCGGGGCCGAAATCCCACATTGTGATCGGCACAACACCACCGACTTCCCGAGCACAATGGAAAAAATAGTTGAAATCAAGGTCAAAAGTTACACCAAGATCCAAAAATAATAAGGCATTTTGTAACAAAGGTTACAGAATGACCCTAAAAAGTAAAGTCCAGGATGAACGCGTTACTAACAAAGTCACATCCGAGCAATGTCGAATGAATCTCGAGATAAGAAATGGTAAACACTGTCAATAAACAGTAGAAACAGACTTACAAATCAATAACTATTTAAGACTAAAGATGAAATAGAATGATTTTAATCTAAGAAAAAGGTAGGATTATAAAAACTTGAAATTAAATTTAAGCTTTTAAATCTCTAAGTGTAAAAAAACAAGTGTGAAATTATATAAGATCTCAAATAAATGTAAACACAGGTAAAAAACAAGGTTACCCTATATGTAAAAGTAAAATTAAGATCCCATACAATTCAAACAAGAAAACAAAACAAACAAATAAGATCCTTCGATGTGAAAAATATTTAGTGTGAAAAAAGAATTCTTTTTAAATTAACCGAAATGACCTAAGTTTTATTTTAGAATGTTAAGAGTTCGAATTCAATAAATTTATAAGAAGTTACCTAACATACATCATTCAAACCACCGATAACCTATCATCCATCCCATCGTACATCACACTATCATAAGTGGCCTTCAAACAAAATTATCTAAATCAAGATTAACACTTGGAAACCAAATTAAAATTTAATAATATCTTTAACATGATAACGCCCTACTGAACCCTTATTTAAATCTTTCAAAACATAAACGTTATCAGAAACTTTTTCAGTTATTTTACACTTTAAGAACTTAGGTGCAAGCTTAGCCGAGAAATAAGCAGGTGCTTGAGATTGAACAAAACTTCTTCTCCACACTACATCGCCCACATCAAAAGAAATGACTTTCCGACCCTTATTATAATAAGCGGCATTTCGCTTATACCCCTTCAACAAATAAACTTGAACTTTAACAAAAATATCACTAAGTGAATTAAGAGAAACTGCATAAGCATTTCTATTTGAAATTTCTAGTTGAGATAAGTTATCAACTGAATTACTAAAATGATGTAATGAAGCATCAAGAACAAGCTCTCTACCAAACATAAGAAAGTTAGGTGTAAACTCTGTAGCGAGGTTTACACTACTATTTAAAACTAATTGAACATTGGGCAAAAAAGTTGACCAAGTTCTATGATCATCTTTAACAAAACACGATATGCAAGTTTCGACCGTCTTATTATACCTCTCAACAGGATTATTTTGAGGTGTATACAAAGTGTTATAAAATATTTTAGTTATATTAAAACCTTTCAAAAATTCCACAAAATGTTTTGAGGTAAATTGAGTTCCATTGTCACAAACTATTATTTTTGGACAACCAAACTTAAGAAATATTTCTTTTTCAAAATGTTTACAAATTACTCTAGTGGTAGCATTAATCATTGGGAAAAACCAGCAATATTTAGTAAAAACATCAACAACTGAAAGTATGTATCTATGTCCTGAATAAGTTTTAGGTAAGATTCCTATAATATCAACTGAAAGCATAAGCATGGGACGATCTACCTTTTTGGGATTAATCATAGTACCGAAAGGAGGAGAAGTAGTATGTTTATAAGCTTTACAAGTATCACATGACAAAATGTATTGGTGAACATCATTAAACATTCCTTTCCAAAAATAATGTTGTTTTAATTTCTTTAAAGTTTTATGAATTCCTAAATGACCAGAGTTTACATCATCATGATTTGACCTAATAGTATCTAAAATATGCTCTTTTGGTATAACAATTTTCCAATCTAACAAACTGTGAGGGTTAAATTTATTTCTACAAAATTTATATAAAGTATTATTTTCTACTCTAAAATTTTTATATTTTCTAGGATATTTCTGACATTGGGTGAATACTTTTCTATACCATGGGTCAGTAATATCATCGTCAGGAGAGACTAAATTATCCTGAGCGTTTATAGCAGTGACTTCTATCCGTGACAGAGCATCTGGAACTAAATGTAATGAACCTTTTTTATGAATAATATCAAATGTAAATTGAGAAATTCTGGCTGCCCAACGAGCTAACCGTCCACTAGGATTACTAAGACCTAAAAGCCACTTTAAACAAGCGTGGTCGGTGATTACTGTAAACTTCATTCCCTCGACATAAGGTCTAAAATGTTCTATGGAATCTAAAATAGCTAATAATTCACGTTCAGTGGTACTATAGTTTCTTTCACATTTATTAAGAGATCTCGAATAAAAGGCAATGGGATGCTGATCTCCCTTCTCATCCTCTTGGCTTAAAACACTACCTAGTCCTACAGAACTGGCGTCACAATGCAAAAAGAAAGGTTTTTGAAAATTAGGACATTGTAAAACAGGAGAAGTTATTAAAGATTGTTTTAATTCTTGGAAGGCAATTTCTGCTTCGTCATTCCAAACGAGTGATTTTTTTGAATTTTTACTACCTGCTGTCAATTTAGTCAAAGATGAAGCTATATCAGCGAATTTACTAATGAATCTACGATAATAAGAACATAAACCAAGGAAACTACGGAGTTGTTTTACCGTTTCTGGACGAGGGAAATTTTCTATTGTCTCTAATTTAGAAGGATCAGTGTGTAAACCATTACTATCAACTATAAAACCAAGGTAGCGAAGTCTATCCTTGCAAAAATTACATTTCTTTAAATTTACAGTTAGTCTTGCCTCTTTCAATATTTTATGAATTTTATGCAACTGTTCTATGTGGCTGCTAAAGTCTGAATTTATACAAATTAAATCATCTAAATAACAAAATACAGAATTATCATACTCTGGACCAAAAAGTTTATCTACTAGTCTCTGCAACTCAGCCGGTGCATTAGTGAGACCGAAAGGCATCCTAACAAATTCATAAAGTCCTTTCCCAGGAACCACAAAAGCAGTCTTCTCACGGGAGGATTTTTCAAGTGCAATTTGTAAAAAGGCTTTAGAAAGATCTATAGTACTAATATATTTAGCATCTCTAAGGTTATCTAATATTCTAGAAGTATAAGGAAGGGGATAAGAATCTTTAATAGTAACGGAATTTAAACGTCTCGAATCTAAACACAATCTAGTTCCTCCATCTTTCTTCTCTACCGCCAGAACAGGTGAGCACCAAGGGGACTTAGAGGGCTGGATAATACCTTCTTTCAATAAAACTTCTACCTCATCAAAAAGTTCCTTCTGTTTAGCAGGACTCAAAGGCCAATATCGTTGCTTAAAAGGTTCACTAGTTACGTTAATTTTATGTTCTACTAAAGGAGTGAGACCTAGGCCTCTTTTCTCATAAGAAATATCTTCAAATAAAGCAATGGTATCATTTAACTGTTGTTTCTCAGAAGGAGATAATTCAGTAATAGCAGTAACAGAACAAACCTGTTTGCTATTTCCTGGAATAAATTTAATGTTTTTCCACAAATCTTTAGCTAAATTAAATTTAATCCAAAAGTCAAAACCTAAAATGATTGGTGGGTCAAAAGAAGGAATAATTAAAAATTCTACTAACTTAGTCATACCATCGCAAGTTACTGGTAAATCCAAGGCACCAATAATTCTCCGAGAGGAACCATCCGCTGTGGATGCAGAACCACAAGTAGGTCTAATTTTAAATCCTAATTGTAAAAATTGTTTATGAACATTACAACCTAAAACGCAGTTATTGGAACCACTGTCCAATAATCCTGAAAAAGTTTGATTACTAACGGTGAACTCTAAAAAAGGCCTAACATCCTCCTGTTTTGTAAAAAGAACAGGGGCTGAACGGTAAATATGAAAAAAAGTTTTTAAATAGTCTAACCAATTTGAAAAATCTTTGTTACGGGCAACATTACCAGGCTTGTGACTACTAATAATTTTCTCACACATCGAGTCTCTCGAAGTTTTATCAAAAACGTGGGCTCGATGCTGCCTAATCAGTTTTTTTGACTCTTGCGAGTTTTTAGTTTCCGAATTACAAACATCACAAGTCTTAGAGGTGACCCCAGCTTTATGACACTTAAAACAAACGACACCTGGAATGGATTTACAATTTTTATATGAATGTCCAGGTTTTTGACATTTTAAACACGTTAAATTATTCGAAACGGCATTAGACCTAACAGCTGGCTTACTTGAATCTTTGAAAGGCTTTCTGTCAACAACAACTTCTAGTTCCTTCGCAAGTTCTAGAAACTGTTCAATGGAATCAATCTGTTTAAGAAACAAAAAAGGTGTATAAATTGGCAACATATTGTGTTTTATCGCATTAACTAAAGTTTTATCAAATAAAGGTTCTGAAAGACGACTAGCCATGTCAGAGATTTCTGTGATGAAGTCAGGGAGTGACTCAGACTGTTTCTGTTTCCTAGTACGGAGCTCATACTCTAAAAAATAATCAAAATCAGGCTCATCAAAACGTTTTAGTAGTGCTAGCTTAAGTGCATGCCAAGAAGGAATATGAATTCGAATGGATCTAAACCATTTGAGTGCTATACCGTCAAGCAAATCTGAAAAGGAACCAACAAGCAGGCTTTCATTAAAATTTTTATAAAGAAAATATTCTTCAATCTGGATAATAAATTGTCTAACACAAGTTTTACCGTTATAAATTATTCTACTTCTTTTTAAGTCGGGCAATTTTGTCAAAGGAGGAAAATTTTTCCGAATGTTTTCATTCACAAGCGCATTCAAATAATTAAACGAAGGCAAAGCTTGAGCTGTGAAAGCCGAAAAAGAATGTGCGATTCTTGATTCAAAAGGATTGTCAACATCAGGGGCATTGACCATCCCATGAGCTTTCTCAGCAGCGTTGGCATCAACAGTCAGGCAAATACCGACATCAGCCGTATCCGTATGAAGCGGCGGAAATTGAACTCCCTTGTCCATTGTCAACAAGCAGCAAAACAAATAGCAGCAAAAGGCATGACTAAACTTCAAAAAGTTTCAAAATAAATCAAAGTTTGAAAATAAAATTCTAAGTTTGAGGTTAAGTATGAAAGTCAATGTGATATTTTTATAAAAAACTACTAAGTTATTTAACGTTGAAAAAGTGCAATAATCACTTACAAACAGCTTAAATCTAGATAAACAAGGTGTACTATAATGTACTTATGTTAAGATTAAATTATTTACTTAAAATGTTAAACTAAGTTATGAAATAACTTCACTGTTGAGAACAACAAAGAGCGGTCTATGCTATACAATTGTTGGTTATGCTAAGGAAAAAAAACATGTTATAAACAACAGGTTATAAACAAAATTATCAATTGTAAAAACTAAACAATGTTTACAAAAGATTCACCAAGTTAAACAACAACTCATGAGTCAAATTATCAAAGTTACATTAAACAAAGTTATGAAATTAATAATGCACAGAACAAATTACTGTAAACAATAGACTCATTAGTGAAAGTGTTAATTAATTAATAGTGCAATAATGACAGTATATAATTACCAGCAAAACCTACTTCAGGTCCCTGTTCGCTGAGCGACAATTGTAATGATAAAAAAAAGAAAAAGGAGTGAGTGTGAATGGGTGTTTTATGAATTATATTATAAATGTTAAAAAAATGTGTAGTGTGCTCCAAATAAAAATAATAAATAAAAATGGAAATTCGGGCGCCAGGAGTACACACAAAACTATGCCTAGGATAGACTTACCTGCGAGAGTTGGATTTTAATCTTCAAGCGGGAAGGTATCAATAAAAATCGACCATGGAAGTTACAGATCTATTTTATTACCCGAAGGCTTGCTGGTTGGGAGAAAAAAACACAAAAAAATTCCTTTCTAATATTAACACATAAGGTTCTGAATAAAGGTGTAAAACTAAGAATAAACGGGTGTTATTTTGTGACCTGTCATTATTGCACTTTGGAAAATATAAAATAGGTACCACAAACCATACTAAAATTTTGTCAAATAATTTAAATCCGATGAGCTAAATACGTGCTCATCTTGGTGACCTCCGCTGTGATGCCAACGGCGTCCATCATAAATCTTGGTAGAGGCGAGCGTTCAAATATTTACGTTGTAAAAAATAAGAAGGATCGTCGGAAGAAAAACTAATCGTATAAAGAAAACTAATCGTAGAAAGAAACGCCTCGTACGGCTGCGAACAAACATTAATAATTCGTTAGCTGGAGTACAGCGTTGATGAAAAAATGGCGGACCACGCCAACGCTAATAAGAACAAATACTATTAAACTCACCGTTTCTTCCAAAATATCCAAATGCAGTCATCAGTAGATGATGCAATCCAAGCAAATATATTATGTCCAAGTTAAAAAATCCTGAAACAATTAAATATCGGAAACTAAAGCGTCTGCTATGAAAATAACCAAAACATGTGAAACGAACAAAATTACGAAAAATTCGCTTACCATCAAAAATATATGCTATCCAACTAGGATGCGGGCAAGGGCAATCGGCTACCACATAATGGTGATTAGATGCCGCCCATTGGAAGCTATATTTAACCCTTAAACGCATAGTGTCCCAAAATTGAATCATCAAATTTAGACACCAATAACTGTTCATAATATATGTGTTTGATACATTAGGCTGTATGAAATGTTTCTTTTGCTCCTTCTCTAACCATAAAATAACTCAACTAGTGACATTTTGTGTTGATATCTGTGGCTGATTGACATTTCACCTTTTGGCGCGCGTTTCTCAAATAGGATCACTGACGTATAAATCCTATGGACTTGGCATACCTACAAGAAAAACGTGGACATACCTACATTAAAGAGGGAAAATAAAATGGCGGCTAATAGGGTAGCCCATATCGATATTTCTCTACAATCGATGTTAGATAAAAGATTGTGAGAATGTTTTCACGTTGTCACGGTCCAATATCAACGGGTAAGTATTTTTATCACACTTTTCTTAGCTTCACTTGTTTAGAACTAACAAAATAACTATGTAAGCAAATCTTAAAAGTTATTTTTCACCGACTTCCCGGTTTTTGATTAAGCTAACATTTTGCATGTTTAGTTTGGATGATATTGCTGCCGATTCTCTGGTTCAGTAACTAATCTAAAATTAGAGAATCGACATTTTTTACTAAAAGGGCAGTGTATGTGTTTATGCCTTGCGCTTCATCGTGTTTTTAGTCGACATCGACAATATTAGTTCAATTAAATGTGACAGCTCTAATTTACGTCCGTCTCTTTCCCGTTTTATTAGAGAGAAAAAGATAGCAATAGCCAAACAGCGGGAAAATAAAATGGCGGCCTGGCCGCAAATAGGTATTTCAAAGACGCTAGGAATGAAGGTTTGCTATTATAGTAACTGTCAAAAACACTGTTATCCTTTTTCACTTATGCAAAATTCTAAAAGTTAAAAAGAGATAACAGTATTTTTATGATTTCGGTGTCGATATGCCTCATATTTGTATAACTGTATTTTCTATAGTCAAACATTTCAAGTCCATATGATTTATACGTCAGTGAATAGGATTGAGTTGAGTGCACTTTGACAACATATTTTACGAAGTTATTTGCTGATTTTGGAGAAAAAAAAATTGTTTTCTGAAGGTAAATGACTATTATTTATGTAATAACTTATGCTTTTTTCAATATACCATAATTGTTATATGAACAGGAAGCTTTTTTATTTTGATGCAAAAATGGGACAGCATGCATTAGTGGTATAAATTACGACTGTTATTTGAAATTATACATTTTGTGATTTTATTTGTTTTGCTTTGGTGAGGTATGCATGGGGTTGGTTATTTTGTTCTAGAAATGGCACAAAATAATAGGAGAGATGGTGACATCGAGTTTTGGTTGCGCCAGCTAGAAGATGGCGCCATTTCTGAAGACGATGTCGAGTCGGACGGTGACGAACTTGATTATTATCCCACCCAACAAGATTTATTAGATGTTTTAGAAAATGATGATGACGATGGTGAGGCTAGATCGAATGATAATAACGAAGAAACTATACCCGATCCTCCTATTGTAATAGCGGATGCTGTTCCTTCAAATAATAATGATGCACCGGTACATTCTTTAGACATTCAGAGGTTGATATGGAAAAACCAACCTCTGCCATTCAACGAAAATGCCATAAAATTTAATGGGACTGAAGAATACCCTGAATGTTTGATGAACCTTCAGACACCATTCCAATTTTTTTCCTACTTTTTTACTGAAGAATTTTTTTCACAAATTGTTACTGAAACAAATAATTATGCTGTACAAAAGAAACCTGATAGACCTGACGTCATAACATTAGGCGAACTGCGAAAGTATCTGGGAATCTTGATTTATATGAGTGTCTACCACTATCCAAGTGTACGTGGTTACTGGGCTAACAAGCACGGGTTTGAGGCAATAATAAAAGCGATGCCTGTCAATAAATTTGAAAAAATAAGAAGGGTACTTCACTTCAACGATAACAATAGTCACTTACCAACAGATCATCCCCAGCATGACCGACTTCACAAGCTACGCCCTGTAATTGAACATCTCAATACCAAATTCTCCAGCATTCCACTTAGTCAGCGCTTATCCATTGATGAGCAGATGTGTGCCACCAAGATGGGCCATTTTTTAAAACAATATTTGCCTAATAAACCTCATAAATGGGGGTTTAAATTATTTGTATTATGTTCACTAACAGGTTTTGCTTATCGTTTTATTATTTACGCTGGCAAAGAAAAAGACGATCGTTTGCCCAACGAGCCTGACATAGGAGTTGTGTCACAAACAGTGATAAAACTTGCAAGAATAATTCCCAGACATGTCAATCACATCATATACCATGATAATTTCTATACCACATTGCCGTTGATGTATTATTTTGCTAAAGAAGGAATACAATGTGTGGGAACTGTTCAAAGGAACCGCCTAGGTAAAAAATGTAAACTACCCTCAAAGCAGGATGTAATGAAAAAACAAGTGCCAAGAGGGTCGTATGTGGAATATATAACACATGTTGATGGGGTCGACATGTCTTCAGTTAGCTGGAAAGACAACAAACAAGTAGTTCTGCTCTCGACCTACGTTGGAGCTGAACCAATAGAGTCCATCGAACGGTATGACAAAACAGAAAAGAAAAAAATTATTATAGACTGCCCAAAAATAGTCAAAGAATACAACGCCCATATGGGGGGTGTTGATCTCATGGATTCATTTTTAGGCAGATATAGAATAAAAGTCAAGACCAGGAAATGGTATATGAGGATTTTTTACCACCTTTTAGATTTATCTATTATAAACTCTTGGGTTCTATACAAAACTGTAGAGACAAGAAAAGGAGCAGATCCAAAGAAGCTGAAAAATCTGTCAGAATTCAGGTCAGAGCTGGCTGATGTCTTATGTACCTACGGTGTTACGACCCAGCCAACAAGAGGACGTCCTAGCAACAGCAGCATCACTGATACCACAGATGCAAAAAGGAAGAAAGGGTGCCAGGTTCTTCCACCGTCTGACGTTCGGTTAGACAATCTTGGTCATAGCCAAATTAAAACTGACCAACGCATGAGGTGCAAGAGACCTGGCTGTAAGCTACAGAGCTTTGTAAAATGCACAAAGTGCAATGTATTCCTTTGTGCAAAGAAAGGAAACGATTGTTTCAATTTATTCCACAGTTAATTAATAAAAGCATTTTTTTAGCCTATTTTGCATAATGTCCCAAAAATGCATCATCTTTATTTTATGATTAAAAACCTATAAAATATCAAAAGTTATTTTTTCTATTATTTTTCCCATTTTTTACAGCTTCTAAAGAATTAAAACCATTTTTTTCGATAAAATTAATTAATTCATGCATTTAAGGGTTAACGATTTCTTAGGAGCGCTGTAATTACGCCATCACCCAAAAAATTGACGAGCCGAAAAGTGAGCAATGTCAAAGTGAACTTGACAGTATAAAATCAGTGTGACCACTACATGAATCCAAGTCAACCAACCAATGAATTTTTTAAAAGGCAACACCCAAGCTAATTTGTCAAGTAAACGACGAGAATATTATGCATCGATGTGACGAGCTAAAAAGCCTCGTTACAGCTGTTTCTACTGTTTTTTTCTTTTCTGTGGACACAGACAGCAAAATGTATACCGTTTGTAAGAAAATGGATTGGAAAAGACTGCTGTTGTTGCTCCTATAACTATGCTACAATGCACTGTGCTCTTACTGACAACTAGGTTCTATTCAATAATCATGTAGTTATTTTACAAATTACATAGGTATTTCACAATGACTTTTTACTAGTACAAAAATGTATAATTATTTTAAATTACAATTTTGTAACATTACATTTTACACTACATCTGATTTAAATAGAGGTAGTTGTCCACTACCAGATACCAGTAAACCGCCAGATTTACATGATAAATCAAACAGATTCAGTAGCTACAATAATTTACAGGATATCTTCTTAAAAACACTAGTTTAATGAGAATGAAATATCTTAAATATTTATGAAGTCTTTCCAGTAACACATGAACTGCATTAATATCAAGTGCTGGTGCCCGAAGATGTCATACTGCCATTCTGAGTATTTGCTCCTGCTACTGATCTTGTAGCAGACAGGTGAGATGCTTTCAAACGGTCCAATTCATTGACCCAGGATCTAACATGCTCCAATCTGTGCCATGCCATTTGCAACACTTTCTGTGATGCATATCCAGATCCTTCATGTGGCTGGCCAGTAGATACTTGAGTCAGATAGTTAATCTGATCACTGAGTTTTGATTCCACTTGACTTAATGTTCTCAGAAATTGTGATGTGTTTGTTTCTGCTTGTTTCTGTCCGGACTTTTCTTTACTTAATTCCAGAAGTGCTTGAGCTGAAATAAAGTATAAATTTGCAGATTATATTATTAAAATTTCTGAACCATAAGTCAGTCACATTTCAATACAAATTAAGGGTCAATGGGTCGTCATATGGGCGGAAATTACGCTACAATTTCAAGCTGTACACGGTTGAATTATCATAACTCTTAGACTCTATGAAATAAGATAAGAAGGGAGCAGAGAAACTTAATTTGTGAACACTGTTTTAGTTTTACGAATTCTATAGAATCTTCAGTGTAAGAGGATGCTGATGGGGCAGAAAACTAGTTCTAGAGTTTACCTGCACATTGAAGACATGTTATGATATCTTTTTCGATATCATCAAGAATTTGTATTCTCTCCATAGGAGCAGTCATTCTCAGTAATGTATGTTTACGAGTGCAAGTTAATTCAAAATTGTATCAAAAAAAATTGAATAATTTTCTTCTTTCGGTGACAAAATTAAATGACATTCGAATCACAAATTCACAATTTGACAGTGACACTCACGCACTGACGCACCACGGAGCAGGGCTTAGAGTTGTTACGAGTCAGATGAGAAGAACGTCAAAATCGACTATTTATTGTTTCTCATCGAAGGAAATCCCTATCTTTAATTGAATGAGGGCTATCATTTTTGAGCTCACCAGATGGCGCTATTGTCGAGTAAGGTCCTGTCATTCATTATACATACCTAGTTTAAAATTATCAACTTCTTAAAAGTTAATTTTATTTCGTCGATTTCACATAGTGTGAATAACTTCAGATAGGTACATATTTCTAAATAATCTCCCCAACACTAGCAAAAATGAAACATTCTACTTCCAACCAAGTTTTAACAAATAAGATCATAAGTTGGGACTAAAAATCTTCAAGTCTTAATTAATCGAGAATGGCTCAATCTAGACCACAATCGTGAATATTAGTAAAAATACGTGTGAGTTTGTTTATTGTACGGTTGTTTTGGCTTCGTGTGCATTTCTAGCAATAGGATACATGTTTCTGTGTGTAATTAGAAGTCTGGCCAACGAAAGCTGTCCACGACATATTTTCAGAAGTTTTGATATGGCAATAATTTAGGACTGTCAAAATTGACATATTTACGTTTCGTACTTGAGTCATCTTGTGTTTACGTGTTTCATAATTTTATTGGTTTTGTTTAAAATAATGCCGAAAACAATCAAAAGTTCGACGAGGAAGCTTCTATTTACTATGATTGATAAATATAAAGACATAAAAAGTGGTATGAATCAGAAATTGCAGAGAAAATACTACGACCGGATTCAATCATTTCATTTTTAGGTTAGTTTATTGAATTTCAAATGAAATACCTTGATAATTTTCGACTATATAACAAATCGCAATATTTTTCACGGTCTATCTACTTTTCAGGAAGTATTAACAACGAGGAGACAAAACTTGAAATTGTGGAAGCAGTAAAGAAATTGAAAACTCGAAAAAATGAAATGTCGACCTGTGAATCTCATTATTTTGAAAAGATATCTTCAATGACAGGTATTACAAATTATAGATTTTTAACAGTTACTTCGAAGGGTTTAAACATTTATGATAATGTATGGATGGCTAAATTAAATAATAAACTCTACTATCTGTATTTTATTATGGTTTTTGACTATAATGACTGATTATTAATAATATACTGTAACATTATTTATTGTATTTGTTCCCTTCAGATGTAAGTGTGAAGACCATAGGAAGAATTTAAATTGAAGGACAGTGGAATACTCCGGGGAAAAATCGTCCACATTCAGCAACAGTTTCCAATTTGGATAATTTTGATATTAAATTTCAGCTTTAAGAAACAAAATAAACGAATTTTATTAAGGACACTACCTCACAGGTGGCGTGAAACGTAAACATAAAATTATGAACTATTTGAAAATAATAAAAAGGCAGAATTAAAAGTACCTACTCTTTTATTTAATATTCTTCAGTACACAGCTCATAAAACATAAATTAAAAAAAAACCGGCCAAGAGCGTGTCGGGCCACGCTCAGTGTAGGGTTCCGTAGTTTCTCGTCCGTCACAATAAGTGTTCCCACTTATGAGTTTAAAGGTGGGTATCCAATAGGTAAAAATGCTTGCTACGAAGATACTACAAACTTAGTCCAGAAATTATTTTGTACAACTTTTTGTCTTTTTTGTACAAAAACTGTTGTTTCCATCAAGTTCAAAATTATTTTCCTAGAAAGCCCTTATAAAGTTCTACTTTTCAGATTTTTTTCATATTTTCTAAACTTATGGTTCAAAAGTTAGAGGGGGGGGGACACATTGTTTTTTACTTTTGGAGCGATTATTTCCGAAATTATTGACATTATCAAAAAATGATTTTAGAAAACCCCTATTCATTTTGAAATACCTTTCCAACAATATATCACACGTTATGGCTGAAATTAAAAAAAAAATCACTTCCCACTTTACTTAGAGGGGGGCTACCCTAATAAAACATTTTTTTTTCCAATTTTTATTTTACCACTGTCGGCGTGATTGATATACATATTGGTATTAAATTTCAGCTTTCTAGTGCTAACGGTCACAGAGATTAAGCGAGAATGGACAGACGGACGGACGGACGGACAGACATGGTGAAACTATAAGGGTTCCTAGTTGACTACGGAACCCTAAAAGACTTTACTTGCTGAATAATAAATAGTATCAACAACGTTTAAGCAGTGTATAGCCAGGGTTAACAGCTCTTGATTATTTAAAATTCCCGCCTTTTTACTTGGACAGCTTTCGTTGGCCTGACTCTAGTAGCTCCTTACCAACTTGTCAGTAGTGTGGACCATCCCTAATAAAAGTGTTGTGTGCGAGACTTAAGATTATCTGTGGTGTCGGTGGTAAATAGAAGATGGCTGATTATTACAGTCCCTGCAGTTTTATATGCAAATAGAATCCCAGTATCATTCAAGATGACACAACTCTAGAACTTTAACTTCTATGTTTTCCACAGATTTTAAAGAGATTTTTTTAATCTATGGAAAAAAGTATTACCTGTTGTTAAACTCCCTCCATTGATTACGGGAAAAGATATTATTTTAAAAATGTTTCATTATTTTTTTAAAGAGAGACATGGAAAATGTAAAGTTTGAGTCTTTTTAATGTGCACATAAAGAAATGAGCAAAACTTTGCTTTATTTACATCCTGGGATCCAGAGGTTTAACCTGTATAAACACCGTAAAAAGGTCGCGAGCGGACACAGTGGGTTTTATGTGTCGGGATTCGGGAACTGAATCGAGATCAGTGGTAACAGTACTAACAGTACTGAGCGGAAAAAAATTAACAAGAAAGGGGTAGACCGATTTCTCTGCTTATAAACACCCACCTGCAATAACTTCAGATCATCCGTGTCCGTGATCACGGTGCTTGCAACAGCGCCGAAATATCCGGAACTCGAAACAAATAGAAAACATGGTAAATATCCCATTCTTAGTGTTAGTGATCATTAGATCATAAAGCTGGCTACGCACTAAACGAACCAACGCAAATGAAAGTTTGCAAGTGGGAATCAAGGACGCACAGTGTATACTTTCATTTCAGAAGGCCAACATAGATATTATGTTGACCTTCTGGCTTAGGGGGAAACTGGCCTCTGGTCCGCAGTCCACTTTACACGGAGTAGGAACAGTAGTGGAAAAGTCGGCCGCATGCGTGGGCGTTTACCACGGGAAAAAAGTTTATAAATCGACCCATTGGGATTTAATTTCACTAAAATGAAAAAAAGGTGCGAAATAAAACGTAAGTATCAGAATATGTATACTTTATTATAACTAGACACCATTATTTTCAGATTGTTCTGGAGCCGATCATCGACATCGAATTTTTTTTTTAACAAAAACCACAGCAATTTTTTTTTTGTTTATTTTCTTTTAAAGTCACGAGAAATTTGAACTACGATAATTTTTCCCATGGTAAACTGGCCCACGCATTCAGCCGACTTTCCACTATTGTTCCTATTCCGTGTAAACTGGGCCGCGGACCAGAGGCCAGTTTTCCCCTAAGCCACTTGTAAGCAATGATCGGAGAGCAGTTAACTATACCTTTGAACCATAATAGTTACAAACTTTCTAACAAGAATTTGGTAGCTTTTGCGAGTACACACAGCACAAACGCTTCCTTGAACTCCAAGCTACGAATGCGGGCTATCGCGCATGAATTCACCTCTAGAGGCGTTCATGTAGACTAACAACAACAACAACATCAACAGCCCATAACGTCCACTGCTGGACATAAGCCTCTCCCACGATGGGAGGAAATTGCCGTAATCTCCACGCTTGGTAGGTGGATTGGAGATCGCAGTGATGAAAGACTAACAGAAAACGCTGCTGCCCATTCTCTGGTCTACGGAGGCGCAAGGAGTTCTGCCTCAGACATTAGTCGCCTTATACGACACCCGTGAGTGTAATTGAAATTGTTTATTGAAATAATTGAAATACAAAAATATTACAAAGAGGCCTTAAAAACTATAGGTATACAATAATTTGATTCTACCTGAACTAGGAATAAACCTGTATCTCAGGTAACTCACTCAAGCGCTTATACATAAATATTATCTAAGACTAGCTGACCCACGCAACTTCGTCTGCGTCACATAAGAGAGAAAAAGCTAACAAAAGGAATACATTTTTCCCGTTTTTGCAACATCTTTCATTTATGCTCCGCTCCTTTTGGTCATAGCGTGATGTTATATAGCTTATAACCTTCCTCAATAAATGGGCTATCCAACACAATATTTTTTCAATTCCAACCAGTAGTTCCTGAGATTAGCGCGTTCAAACAAACAAACTCTTCAGCTTTATAATATTAGTATAGATTCCTTAAACAACTAGTAAATAACTTATCTATAAATATGCTAGGTACATAATTATTATGGTTCTATTCAAAGTAAGAAAAAACAGTTTGTTTAGATAACAGACTTCTCTGCAAAATTCTATTATTTTTGCAATGAAGCTTATCACAAATAAGTCACGTTAGGTCACGTTTACTTTGTGTGTACGTACAGAGAAAAATGCTATGTCACTAAAATGTAAAATATACATAATGATTGTATTATAAATCTAAAAGTATTAAAAGGACTAAAATTACAATAAACTGAGCCATTTCTGATTAATTGTGATTTTAAGATTAACATCACTACGGAGATGATACTTTCCTAGGGTTTGTGACAGATGTTTGATTGACACTTAACGGACGGATTAAAAATGGCACTACCTAAAAGGATCACAAGAGTTTTAATTCGTATGTTTGGGAGCTGTTATTTCCCGCACATGCTAGCTAATTTTAGGGAGAATTTTGTAAATATGTATCTGAAGTTTACACTAAGTTAGACGTAATAAAATAAACTTTTTATGACGTTATTGGTACTTTTTAAAGTATAAAATAGAATTATTGACAAGACCTTACTCGACAGTGGCGCCATCTGGTGAGCTCAAAAACGATCTCATTCTGTCTACGGAACCAAAACGAGATTACACACGCAGAGGAAAACATGGGACGTGTACGTTCTCTCTTCGCATTCGTTAATTTGTATGCCTTCACTCGTGGTCGTCTGGTATACGACCGTACTTCTGTAGTGTAAACGGCAAAACCCAAATAAATAGGTTTTTTTTGTGGGAGTTTTAAATTATATTATTGGCAACCCTCTGTCGACTATTCACTTGACACTTGATGACTTGGCTGGCTCAGCAAGAAAGTCTTTTTCTATCGGCCATTTTTGTCGCGACTGTCTTCGAACATGGTTAGTATTACAAATCCGGAAATATTTTTTGAATCTCTTTTGCTTGTTTTATTCAAAAGACTTATTACTATTTATAGTGTTGTTGATATACTATTCTTGTAAATATTGTCATGTAAAAATCAGCGTGTGATATCGTGTCGTGGTTTTGGTTAACATACAAATGATGATCTCCTATCTTTAAATTATACGGTTAGAACCTGAGTTCTATGTGAAGATTTTACTAGGGCGGACTGATGTTTAAGTCTAAATATCGTCATAATGTAACCCAATTAGCAGAGTAAGTAAAATTGAGTTTGTTTTCAGTCGCATAGAAAGTTTTCGGCGCCCCGCCATGGGTCGATGGGATTCTACCCCAAGAAGAGGTCCCGCCGTCATCGTGGAAAGGTGAAGGCATTCCCCAGAGATGACCCTAGCAAGCCTGTCCACCTAACCGCCTTCATTGGTTACAAGGCTGGTATGACCCACGTGGTTCGTGAACCCGACCGTCCTGGATCAAGTAAGTTCTCATGTTATGATGTTAGGTGCCCTCATGGTCACGATTGATTTCATATATTTCCTTTCATGTTACAATGTGTACCTAACTCAATGGTTTCATAACTCTTCAGAGATCAACAAGAAGGAGATCGTAGAGGCTGTGACCATCATCGAGACGCCTCCCATGGTGGCCGTCGGCGTGGTTGGTTACATCGAGACTCCACATGGTCTCCGCGCCCTGCTCACCGTCTGGGCCGAGCACATGTCCGAGGACTGCCGCCGTCGCTTCTACAAGAACTGGTAAACATTGTGTTCTCTCCATTTGCAATTTTGAATGACATGATTTCCTTGAATTGGTCCCGAATTAATTTGTCAAATATTTGTATTATTTCATGTTACTAATCTGTTACAATAGCTCTCCTCTTAATAATGAGAGTTTAAAGTCAAATATGCCTGGTGCATATTGTTACCAATTGGTCTCCGCTCAACGATGAGGCCATTTGGTTTTTCTTACAGCGGGAACTTATGATTTGATCAATTAGGTACAAATGCAAGAAGAAGGCATTCACTAAGTCTAGTAAGAAATGGCAGGATGAGCTTGGACGTAAGTCCATTGAGAAGGACTTCAAGAAAATGATCCGTTACTGCAGTGTAGTTAGGGTTATTGCCCACACTCAGATGAAGCTGCTGAAGCAGCGTCAAAAGAAAGCTCACATCATGGAGATCCAAATCAATGGTGGAACCATTGAAGACAAAGTCAAATGGGCAAGAGAACATCTGGAGAAGCCCATTCCCATTGACTCTGTGTTTGCTCAGGATGAGATGATTGACTGCATTGGAGTCACTAAGGGTAAAGGATACAAGGGTATGTATCATTCTGTTGTGATTGTTCATTTATCCAGTCTGTATCAAATCTGACTATCATAACTAACTGTATTTATAATTTTCAGGTGTGACCTCACGTTGGCACACAAAGAAGCTTCCTCGCAAGACGCACAAGGGTCTGCGTAAGGTTGCTTGTATTGGAGCATGGCATCCTTCAAGAGTGTCATTTACTGTTGCCCGTGCTGGTCAGAAGGGCTACCACCACCGTACAGAGATGAACAAGAAGATCTACCGTCTTGGACAAGGTCAGTTACTAAATTAATGTCTAAATATTTTTGATTTGTAATTTTTGTTTTCTTCATTCTAATATTTTGCTTTTACCTTCAGGAATCCACACCAAGGATGGCAAGGTCATCAAGAACAATGCTTGTACAGAATACGATTTGTCTGAGAAGTCTATCACACCCATGGGTGGTTTCCCCCACTATGGAGAAGTCAACAATGACTTTGTGATGATCAAGGGTTGCTGCATGGGACCCAAAAAGCGTGTCATTACCCTGAGAAAGGTATGTAAAACAAATTCACTATATTTGTAGCTTAAAATGGATTAGGTTCGAAGCTTCGACTCCGATACGTCGGAACGTCCGATCGACTTTACACCTCCGGTTCCGACTTCGGTTCCAATTCTTTTAAATCAAGAGGTTTTAATCGGAGGTCGAAGCATAGCAGATTGCGGCGGGCAGCGGTAACGACGCGCGGCGGCTGTGGTCAACGTGTACGAACAGGTTTATGCATGTCGCCCGAGGACACTCGGCACGCGTTCTGTCATCGATTCAAAATTCACTATTTTATTTTATTGCCCTTAACACATTTTTCTTCTGCCACCATTTCCGACTCCGATTCCGGTTCCGACTCTGACAAACCAAAATAAAAACTCCGGTTCCGATAAAACCACCTCCGGAACATCCCTGTTAGGTACTTTTGACTTATATTTTCTTC
Organism: Xestia xanthographa; assembly: GCA_905147715.2. NCBI lineage: Eukaryota > Metazoa > Arthropoda > Insecta > Lepidoptera > Noctuidae > Xestia > Xestia xanthographa. The sequence continues at coordinate 14,157,822 of LR990655.1, read as the reverse complement.
GAATTATTTCAGTCCCTGCGCACGCACACAAAGAGGGCAGCTCTTGAGAAGATCAACCTCAAGTTCATTGATACGTCCTCCAAGTTCGGTCATGGTCGCTTCCAGACGCCGGCTGACAAGGCAGCGTTCATGGGAATACTCAAGAAGGATCGTATCCGTGAAGAGGCTGCAGCTGCCGCTACTACGGCGCCAGCGGCTCCTGCCCAGCCCTAAACATCTGTATGGACTAATAAAAATAAGATTTAATCTTACTCTGTTTTTATTTACCTTACCACTGAATGACATACAATGGTGTCGATTCTTTTGTGCACAAACGTTTGGCTGACTCTGGCAGAGCCACCATCAGGGATTTTAATTTTAATAACACAAAAATTTAGTCGAAATTAGTCGCCAAATATCAGATTTGGTCGGTCACTGGTTCAAAAGATATAAGGGCTTATTGTTGGCCCTGCTGGAGAGAGCCGTGTGGCTGACTGGCAGAGTGCCACCATCAGGGTTTTAATTTTGATAACACAAAAATTTAGTCGCTAATTAGTCGAAATTAGTGTGTGGCTGACTCTGGCAGAGCCACCAACAGGGATGTGTGCATAACCCTAGCAAAATGTTGTGCATTTGAGAGATGAGACCATAAAAAATAATTAGTGTATCATGAGGAGCAATTTGTTTAATAGTAGCAAAATTTGTGTGAATTGTAGTTTTAAAGTTAATTGAGAAAAACACATTTTGCTGGAGTAACGTTTAGAAACGTTATCCTGGCAAAATCGATTTTCAAAAATTCGTTCAGCCCGTAACCAAATACATGATTAGATAGCTTTTGTTGCATAGTAAATGTTTGTAAATAGCAAAATTTGTGTGTGGTATGGTTCTTGAGTTATTTAAGATTTTGCTGCGGTAACGTTTTGGGATTTCCCAGATCTCGAAAACGGCTCAACGCAGAAGATTGAAAAAAATACCAATAAGAGACCTTAATTTGTTTAAATTAGTTTAAACATTAGTTTTTAATTTGGTTGTCGTAAACCAATGGAATTAAATGGTTTCAAAAATCAGATAAAAACGGATTTGCAAGTAAACCAAAACACTTATAACCAAATAAACAGCTGTAAAAAATACCCATGGTAGACACTTATCACGTCAAGTAAAATAGGTTATGTAACTTTATACGATATGAAGATAAAAACAAAATTGATTAATTTAGACTGGTCGTACTTTAGCGATGAAATACGCAGTTCCCAAAACATTAAGAAACGTGGCATACTTTAAACTAATTAAAATGATTCATGAACATCAATTCCTGTTAATTAAAGCTTTCAATTACGGCTGTGATGAAAGTTATATCAAAATCAAGAATATGTCAGAAATTCTCTAATAGCCGACCAAATTAAAAAGGTCACGTAAAAGCGGCCGCACCATACGTACGAGTAGTCTTCGCAAATTAGCAACTTAGTGTCCGATGTTTTGTACAGTTAAGCAGAAAAACGTTTTACGTGTAACCGATTTTTTAATGTTCGAAGTGCAGGTACCATAATACACATTTTCTACTAGTTTTCTATTTTATAAATGAAAATCATGTTAATTAACAGTAGTTTAACAATTTAATGGATCATAAGTAATTATTTAAAGTCAAGTAACTTTAAAAAGGTAAGTAATAATCTCAGTAAATAATTTATAGTGTGATTTTGATTGACGACGCGTGGTTCACACGTTGATCACCTGTAACTGTCATATGTAATGTTGAAATAACCACTAAGTTACACGTTACAATGCTCATGTTTAAATGCCATACTGTGAGTCGAGGGGAAATGGAGTCCACCTACCTACCTACGTATTTAGTAGGTGCCTATCTTCGTCTTAAGGAAAATTGTACAAACTATGAATCAACATTGTATTCTAAGTTTAAGCATTGGTACTTGACAAACAGAAAAACATTTATGCCAAATATTAAAATTAAGTACGTACGTAACTTATCTGAGATTTTTTCCTCAATATGTTAATGCTAAGGCAAAGATATACAATAATTTGTATGAGACTGATTTTTAAATAAAAATAATGAACACCATGACCAACAACCTACGCAACAGTAACAACAACGTACGTACGCAACTGTACTAACAAAACATCCATATTATCCCATTCATTTAAGATGGTTACGATTATGTATAGTGCGGCCGCTTTTTCGTGACCTTTCCGATTTGGTCAGCTTATTAGAGAATTGCTGACATTTTCTTGTTTTTGATATAACTTTCATTACAGCCGTAATTGAAAGCTGAAATTAACAGGACTTAATGTTCATGTAATATTTTAATTAGTTTAAAGTATGCCACGTTTCTTAATGTTTTGGGAACTGCGTATTTCATCGCTAAAGTACGACCAGTCTAAATTAATCAATTTTGTTTTTATCTTCATATCGTATAAAGTTACATAACCTATTTTACTTGACGTGATAAGTGTCTACCATGGGTATTTTTTACAGCTGTTTATTTGGTTATAAGTGTTTTGGTTTACTTGCAAATCCGTTTTTATCTGATTTTTGAAACCATTTAATTCCATTGGTTTACGACAACCAAATCAAAAACGAATGTTTAAACTAATTTAAACAAATTAAGGTCTCTTATTGGTATTTTTTTCAATCTTCTGAGTTGAGCCGTTTTCGAGATCTGGGAAATCCCAAAACGTTACCGCAGCAAAATCTTAAATAACTCAAGAACCATACCACACACAAATTTTGCTATTTACAAACATTTACTATGCAACAAAAGCTATCTAATCATGTATTTGGTTCCAGGCTGAACGAATTTTTGAAAATCCATTTTGCCAGGATAACGTTTCAAACGTTACTCCAGCAAAATATGTTTTTCTCAAATAACTTTAAAACTACAATTCACACAAATTTTGCTACTATTAAACAAATTGCTCCTCATGATACACTAATTATTTTTTATGGTCTCATCTCTCAAATGCACAACATTTTGCTAGGGTTATGCACACAACAGGGATTTTAATTTTGATAACACAAAAATTTAGTCGAAATTAGGTGAGAGTCAAGATGGCGGGTGTACCATAGCGAATCAAATTATACCAATTACCAAAAAAATGTACCTAAAATGTACTATTTAGTACCTAGCTCTAAAAAATCTGTACCTCCTTCAGAACGCTTCAGAACGAAGTTATTTCGAAATTAAGGTACACCCGCTATATTGACGTCAAGATGGCGGGTGTACTATATAATATTTTATTAGTTAACCTTTACTCATAAAATATAATGTGTCCGTTTCGACCGCGCGGCCACGGCGTTTTTTTTTAAAAAAAAACTGCCAAGTTTTTGTAAAAGTTTGTAAAAGTTGATTCCCAAAACCATAAATTTGTCAAAGTTATGGTTAAAAAGTTATAAGGGTTTGAACGTGGCCGCGCCATCGAATCGCGGAGAACCGCGCGGCCACGGAGATCTTTAAAACTAAGCGTTGCAGACACCTGCAATTTAGGTAAATAACAGATTGAATTTGTAAAAAATTTGTAAAAATATACAAAAAAATCCTAGGTTTATATTTTAGGAGCTGTAATACTAAAACCTCATGGCCGCGCCATCGAAACGGTGAATAACATGTTATCGCCGATATCTCGCTGAAAAAGCATCGTAGAGGTCTGAAGTTTTTTGTAAAACACAGATTTGAATTTGTCAAAACTGGTAAAAATACTTCAAAAAGTCCTAGGGTTATATTTTAGGAGCTGTAAGACTACAAACCCATGGCCGCGCCATTGAAACGGTGAAAAATACGTTATCGCCGATATCTCGCTGAAGAAGCATCGCAGAGGTCTGAAGTTTTTTGTAAAACCTAGATTTGAATTTGTCAAAACTCGTAAAATTACACAAAAATATCCTAGGTTTATATTTCAGGAGCTGTAGTACGGTATCGCTTATAACCTTCAAAACGTTCTGAATGTTTGGTTAGGGTGACCATGACTTATTGCTTACAAAAAACTTCCACCTATTTATTACATTAAAAATTATTTTTCAAGGATTATAAATTAAATTAAAATGATAAGATACAAAAACATGTTTATTTCTTAAAAAATCACATAAATCACAGATTGTTAACTTACATATTTCTGACAAAACCACAAATCACAGATTATTTACTTACACTAAGAATAGTTTTTTTATATTATATTTTTTTAATACGACTGTGAAGTATGGTGTGTTTAAAATTACTGTTTTTTTTTTTAAATATCTTAATCATCTATGTATACCATGACCATAATTATGTTAGATTATGTATTGTCATAGGTTGTTCGGAACTTGTGTGCATTTCGGTTTTACCATCGTCATAACAAATCATTCTGGAAATACTATGCAATGACACTTATTTCTGTAATAAAAAAATAAACTAAAATGTAACGATAAGATCATCATCATCATCAGCCTATTAATGTTCCCACTGCTGGGACACAGCCCTCCTCTGAGAGGGAATGGGCGTATAATCCACCACGCTGGCCCAGTGCGGATTGGTAGATGTTACTCGATGTCAATCAATATTTTACAAAAACATAATTATGTTTACTTAAAGGAAATAAACATACGACTCTTCATTTTTATTTAATTTAGGATCCTTGAGAAATAATTTCTAATACAATAGGTGGAAAGTTTTCTGTGAACAATAAGTCATGGTCACCCTATCGAAACATTGAAAACGTTATTAAAGGGTTTATATTATAAAAAAAATACTTTTTTGCCTACTATCGTAAGTTCTACTTAATTAGGTTTTGTTTACAAAAAAAATCAAGCTAATACTTACTTTCTTCAATAAATAATCACGACTTGTATTTCTAAGCAATACCGTACTACAGCTCCTGAAATATAAACCTAGGACTTTTTTGTGTATTTTTACAAGTTTTGACAAATTCAAATCTAGGTTTTACAAAAAACTTCAGACCTCTGCGATGCTTTTTCAGCGAGATATCGGCGATAACGTATTTTTCACCGTTTCGATGGCGCGGCCATGGGTTTGTAGTCTTACAGCTCCTAAAATATAACCCTAGGACTTTTTGAAGTATTTTTACCAGTTTTGACAAATTCAAATCTGTGTTTTACAAAAAACTTTCAGACCTCTACGATGCTTTTTCAGCGAGATATCGGCGATTTACAAATTTTTTACAAATTCAATCTGTTATTTACCTAAATTTCAGGTCTCTACAACGCTTAGTTTTAAAGATCTCCGTGGCCGCGCGGTTCTCCGCGTTTCGATGGCGCGGCCACGTTCAAACCCTTATAACTTTTTAACCATAACTTTGACAAATTTATGGTTTTGGGAATCAACTTTTACAAACTTTTACAAAATCTTGGCATAGTTTTTTTTTAAAAAAAAACGCCGTGGCCGCGCGGTCGAAACGGACATAAATATAATTACACCAAAAAATTGTGCCTAAAAAGTACCTCAATTAAAAAAACACACTTGATCAGTTTGATACCTAGTTCTTGAGAAATAAAACAACCGCGTCTTGTATAATTATGTTACAGTCAAAACTGTTAACCGGTCAAAACCACTTTTGAGTGGTGTCAGTCAAAATCCTTATGAAGTTAAAATCCGTTTTCATGAAATTGGCGTTTTGTATGAGAGGAACCTAAAGTCATTCTTTTTATATAAAATATTTAATTAATCAAAGTATGTACCATTGTTATCTATGCACTTACGACACGACACGACACGAGTGTTTACGATTATTGTATAGGGTCCCTATACGATAATCGGAAGCGCTCATCGCAATGGCTGAACCCTGGCGAAACAGCCAAATCATGCCCCAAGCGAAAACTGACTCAAAAAAAGTTACTTGTGAGCGTTTGGTGGACCAGTGCCGGTGTAATCCACTACAGCTTTCTTAACTCTGGCCAGACGATTGCGGCAGATGTCTATTGTCAGCAACTGCAAACCATGATGGAAAAGCTAGCTGCTAAACAACCGAGGCTGGTCAATCGCTCTAGGCCACTGCTGCTTCAGGATAACGTTAGACCACACGCTGCTCAACAGACGGCTTCCAAATTAGAGGAGCTTCAATTGGAATGTATAAGACATCTATCGTACTCTCCGGTCCTTGCTCCAACAGATTACCATTTTCGTCGAAATTTGGATAACTTCTTGCAAGGGAAAAAATTCAACTCCGATGGGGCAGTCCAAACCGCCTTCAAAGATTTTATTGATTTCCGTCCGAATGGTTTTTTTAGTTAAGGGATCAATGAACTACGAGATGGCAAAAGTGCATGGAGAACAATGGTACATACTTTGATTAATTAAATATTTTATATAAAAAAAATGACTAGGTTCTTCTCATACAAAACGCCAATTTCATGAAAACGGATTTTAACTACATAAGGATTTTGACTGACACCAGTCAAAAGTGGTTTTGACCGATTAACAGTTTTGACTGTAACATAATTATACAAGACGCGGTTGTTTCATTTCTCAAGAACTAGGTATCAAACTGATCAAGTGTGTTTTTTTAATTGAGGTACTTTTTAGGTACAATTTTTTGGTTTAATTATATTTTATGAGTAAAGGTTAACTAATAAAATATTATAGTACACCCGCCATCTTGACGTGAATATAGCGGGTGTATCTTAATTTCGAAATAATTTCGTTCTGAAGGATGTACAGATTTTTTAGAGCTAGGTACTAAATAGTACATTTTTTTGGTAATTGGTATAATTTGATTCGCTATGGTACACCCGCCATCTTGACTCTCACGAAATTAGTCGCCAAATATCAGATTTGGTCGGTCACTGGTTCAAAAGATATAAGGGCTTATTGTTGTGTGGCTGACTCTGGCAGAGCCACCAACAGGGATTTCAATTTTGATAACACAAAAATTTAGTCGCTATTTAGTCGAAATTAGTCGCCAAATATCAGATTTGGTCGGTCACTGGTTCAAAAGATATAAGGGCTTATTGTTGGCCCTGCTGGAGACAGCCTACCCCAGCAGAGCCACATTAATAACTCAAAAACTAGGGCACCTAGCGAAGATCTGTTTTCTCCCATATTTACTCGCTAATTAGTCGAAATTAGTCGCCAAATATCAGAACTGGTCGGTCACTGGTTCAAAAGATATAAGGGCTTATTGTTGGCCCTGCTGGAGACAGCCTACCCCAGCAGAGCCACATTAGTAGTAAGTAAGTATTCCTTGCCATCATAAAATTTTGAGAATCCATAGGAATCCTTAAAATAATTGGAAAATCCGTTACAACTACCCCTATATCAATATTAAAACCCTTAAGAACCCCTAAAACATCATAAAATTAATTTAAAAAACAAACCTAATAGGTAATATAAAAGTAAAAAACCTTACTTAAAAACTGAGACCCATTAAAAAAAACATAACCCTAAAGTTGCTTGTCGTCGCCCCTGAGTTAGGCTTCACCCACTCGACCTTCGTTACGCTACGGAGGTCGCCGGCTCGCTTCGCTCGCCACCGGACCCTTCTCTCCACTTGGTCTCGCAGGCTCGCTCTACTCATAACCTACCTACCACCAGACAGGTTTCGACGCCTACTATAATATTTGTTCAAACACATAATGGCTATCTCTGACCGTTACGAAGTTATAGCCCTTTTTTTTTAAGGGAGGTTGGGGAGGAGAGGATACCCTCCGTATATAAATTTAAACGCTCCTCAATAATAATTTACAGTAAAAATCAAAAAGCCGCTACGTGTCCTAGTTTCCGAGATACGATGGATGAAGGGGTGAAGGGGGGAGAGTGGGGAGTTTTGAAAAATGATTTTGACCAACTCTGGGCCCCCTTAAATTAATCTGAAAAAAAAAATGATCCAAGTCTCTCAACTTCCGAGATCCGCCTAAAGACTTAAACTTTTGAAAAATGATTTTTACTTTTCCTCTATACGAATCTGAAAAAAAAAATGTTCCAAGTCTCTTTGTTTCCGAGATACGGTAGGGAGAGGTAAAAGACCTCATCACGAAGCCGTCAACCAAGCATTCTGTACATAAAACTAAGTAACTTTACGCAAAAATTATTGCTGGGAAACGAGTTTTTTTTTTGGGGTGAAATATCATGTTTTGTGGTAGAACTCAATGTAACGCAATCAAAACATTGTGCTGATGGATGGATTGAATAGTTCGGGGGTCGTGGAGGTGTTCAAAGTAAAAATCTTACATTAAAAACTTGTACTTAAAAAAAAACTTCTCAAAAAGTTGGAACTTTGACCCCCAATATCTCCGTAACTACATGTTTTCCAGGTATGGTGTAGAATAAAAATAATATCGCAATGACCAGGAGAACAAGTGCCTTTCGGCTTCGTTAAGAGGTGTTTTACACCCTTTATATTATGTACAAATGGGTTGACTAAAAAATTTCAGTTCAGAATATAATTAATTAGCAATTTAAAAATTATATATTTTCTTAAACATTTCTCTGGTTTGGTTAATAGACAAATTCCATACCCATCGAAAGTATGAAGCCTGTAGAATATGCATACGTTAGGTTAACCGGTTAACCTTTGCATATTCTGTAAGGTTCATACTTTCAATTGGTATGGAATTCGTCTATTAACCAAACCAGAGAAATGTTTAAAAAAATATATAATTTTTAAATTGCTAATTAATCATGTTCTTAACTGAAATTTCTTAGTCAACCCATTTGTAATATATTTATTGACATATTTAATTGGATATAAAATACTTTTCATCCATTAACCAGCCCGGTGAAGGTCGTTTTGTAAGTGATCTTAGACTATGGGGACTCCGTCGATGCGCATGTTTGTGTTAGTGTGCGGTTTCGAGCATTTGTAGGTAGTTTCCGTATTGTCCATATTTATACTGCGGTATGGACAATAGCTTAGGTATAATACGTCCAATAAAGAGGGTCATCATTATGTATGAATCCGTCGCTTTTTAGTAGTCATTCAAATTTGGTCGGATAACCAGCCGTTATTTACATGTTTAGTTTTTTGTCGATATTTACTTATTGTGAAACATTCCTATCTGAATATTTTCACCATATATTTTAGACTAAAGGCACACATTATTGGTTTACACCTACACATCTGGGATTGAGCTGGTTCCTTGTATTTTGCCGTCAAAGTTATGTCACCGTCGTTTTGACTTATAACAAAATAATTCAAAAACGCATGCATGAACAGTTTTGAAACTTTGTATGGTTATTATTAGTGTCAAGCCGGACAGAATACAGTTTTCAGCGAGCTTATACCTTGTCTCATTTAGGCGCTGCGATATTTTTTCGAGTTTTCATAAAAACGCGATAACTTGAAAATTAGAAATATTTTCTTAAATCTAATTGGGGCAATAAGGGGCACACATTAAGAGCTACTCGTGTATGTTTATTCTACAGGGGCACATAAAATGGTTTCAGAGATATACGATTCTGCAAAACGTTACTCCAGCAGGAAACGCAATATCTCGAAAACCTGAAGGGGCACACATTTTATTTTTGGGGGCACATTGTGGCACTAACATAAGCTACAAGGCCATGCACAACGTTTATCTCTCCGATCATTCGTTTAGAATTTTCCTGCTAGAAAAACGTTACCCCAGCAGGAATCGTTTTTTCCGTTTATTTCCAAAACGACAGGGGGCACACATTTTTTATGTGGGGGCACATTGACAGCAGTTAGGGCACTAATTAAACGTTCCACTCATATATCTCTAGGAGACACTTTCCTGCTGGGGTAACGTACACCGTCACGGGCAACTCGTTCTTTGTAGCTCGTCTGTACACGCGCATCTATCTCTTTCTTACTTACCGTGTAAATGTAACGGAGCGCAGCGATCTATCTGCCAGCGACTAAATGCAAACATTTTGTTCGATACCTAAATAATTACATATATTTATTGTAGATCTTGTTTTTAGGTAGGTAATGAATACTGCTTTCCTTTGGTGGGTTGAAGTTATAGAATTCCTCCAGACATCGTATAGATACACCTGTCTAAAAACTACTTTAAGTATTTTGCACTTGGTTGTACCACTGTATGGGGAAATTGAATTCTTTAATATCTTTTTAATGGCACACCGACTGAATCTGTAACTTGGCGACTAATTAGCGAGTAAATATGGGAGAAAACAGACCTTCGCTAGGTGCCCTAGTTTTTGAGTTATTAATATGGCTCTGCTGGGGTAGGCTCTCTCCAGCAGGGCCACCAATAAGCCTTATATCTTTTGAACCAGTGACCGACCAAATCTGATATTTGGCGACTAATTTCGACTAATTAGCGAGTAAATATGGGAGAAAACAGATCTTCGCTAGGTGCCCTAGTTTTTGAGTTATTAATGTGGCTCTGCTGGGGTAGGCTCTCTCCAGCAGGGCCAACAATAAGCCCTTATATCTTTTGAACCAGTGACCGACCAAATCTGATATTTGGCGACTAATTTCGACTAAATAGCGACTAAATTTTTGTGTTATCAAAATTAAAATCCCTGATGGTGGCTCTGCCAGAGTCAGCCACACAGATATAAGGGCTTATTGGTGGCCCTGCTGGAGAGAGCCTACCCCAGCAGAGCCACATTAATAACTCAAAAACTAGGGCACCTAGCGAAAGTCTGTTTTCTCCCATATTTACTCGCTAATTAGTCGCCAAGTTACAGATTCAGTCGGTGTGTCATTAAAAAGATATTAAAGAATTCAGACTACGATTATAAAGTCCATTTTAAGAATTTTAAATTTTTAACATGATTCATATTACGATTCTCCTAAAGCGGCCATTTTAGACCCCCAGAGCGAGCACCGGCGCGTCGGCGGTGTTCGCGCCGCTCAAAGTATTAAAAAAAAAAAATAGGTAAATTAATGCTCATATTAGGTACTAGCTTCTGCCCGCGACTTCGTACGCGGATCCTGTTGCTTATGCCAGCGACAACGGGGTCGATCTGAAACGTCTGATGTCGAATTTTAAGAGCCCGGGGACGGGATACAACGGGATGCGCGAGACGATTCGAGACGTTCCAGATCTTTCATTTTTGTAAGTCATCAGGAAATGCCCATCAGACTAAACATTTGTATAAGTCAACAGAAAATGCCCATCAGACCAAACAACACTTGCTGAGACGTCATTCCTATGTGTTATGGTGTAGCTGGGCTCTTGGAGTTCCACAACAGGTGTTCCAGATCTTCTTATAAATCAACAGAGAGTGCTCATCAGATTGAACAACTTTTGCTAAAACTTCATTCCTCTAAATATGTTATAGTGTAGCTGGGCTCTTGGAGTTCCACATCAGGTGTTCCAGATGTTCAACAGAAAATGCTCATCACGTGGAACAATTTTTGCTATGGTACCATTTTTGTATCTCTTATAGTTCAGCTGGTCTGTTGCGGTTCTGCATCAGGTATTGTTTCCAAGATAAAAGTCAACAGGAAATGCCTATCAGACCAAACAACACTTGCTCAGACGTCATTCCTATGTGTTATGGTGTAGCTGGGCTCTTGGAGTTCCACAACAGGAGTTCCAGATCTTCGATTTTTATAAGTCAACAGAGAGTGCTCATCAGATTAAACAACTTTTGCTAAAACTTCATTCCTATATATATGTTATAGTGTAGCTGGGCTCTTGGAGTTCCACATCAGGTGTTCCAGATCTTCAACAGAAAATGCTCATCACGTGGAACAATTTTTGCTATGGTACCATTTTTGTATCTCTTATAGTTCAGCTGGTCTGTTGCGGTTCTGCATCAGGTGTTTATGTTTTTTCCAAGATAAAACTCAACAGGAAATGCCCATCAGACCGAACAACTTTTGCTAGGACGCCATTCCTATGTGTTATGGCATAGCTGGGCTTTTGGAGTTCCACAACAGGTGTTCCAGATCTTCGATTTTTATAAGTCAACAGAGAGTGCTCATCAGATTGAACAACTTTTGCTAAAACGTCATTCCTATATATATGTAAGTGTAGCTGGGCTCTTGGAGTTCCACATCAGGTGTTCCAGATCTTCAAATTTATTCTCTCAGCAGAAAATGCCCATCACGTGGAACAATTTTTGCTATGGTACCATTTTTGTATCTCTTATAGTTCAGCTGGTCTGTTGCGGTTCTGCATCAGGTATTGTTTCCAAGATAAAAGTCAACAGGAAATGCCTATCAGACCAAACAACACTTGCTCAGACGTCATTCCTATGTGTTATGGTGTAGCTGGGCTCTTGGAGTTCCACAACAGGAGTTCCAGATCTTCGATTTTTATAAGTCAACAGAGAGTGCTCATCAGATTAAACAACTTTTGCTAAAACTTCATTCCTATATATATGTTATAGTGTAGCTGGGCTCTTGGAGTTCCACATCAGGTGTTCCAGATCTTCAACAGAAAATGCTCATCACGTGGAACAATTTTTGCTATGGTACCATTTTTGTATCTCTTATAGTTCAGCTGGTCTGTTGCGGTTCTGCATCAGGTGTTTATGTTTTTTCCAAGATAAAACTCAACAGGAAATGCCCATCAGACCGAACAACTTTTGCTAGGACGCCATTCCTATGTGTTATGGCATAGCTGGGCTTTTGGAGTTCCACAACAGGTGTTCCAGATCTTCGATTTTTATAAGTCAACAGAGAGTGCTCATCAGATTGAACAACTTTTGCTAAAACGTCATTCCTATATATATGTAAGTGTAGCTGGGCTCTTGGAGTTCCACATCAGGTGTTCCAGATCTTCAAATTTATTCTCTCAGCAGAAAATGCCCATCACGTGGAACAATTTTTGCTATGGTACCATTTTTGTATCTCTTATAGTTCAGCTGGTCTGTTGTGGTTCTGCATCAGGTGTTCAAGTTTCCAAGATAAATTATAGCCTATATCTTGCCCAGACTTAATACCTATACAACAACAAAAAAATCATTCAAATCCGTCCAGTAGTTCCGAAGATTAGCGTGTACAAACAAACAGACCCACAGACAAACAGACACACAGACAGTTTTTTTTTTTTGGATTCGTGCTCTACTGCTGTTTCTAAACCCCCCTCAATTATTTCTTTTTTAATATATTCAATGTACAGACACAGTTCTTTTACTGTTTTATTATATGTATATATATGTACAGACACAGTTCTTTTACTGTTTTATTATATGTATTATTATATGTATATAGATTATATGTATATAAATATAAATAGTAAGTATTTACATCTTTGATTTTAAGTATGTATTTTTTTGTAATGTATTTCAAGCAATGGGTTGATACTTACCTACATACTTACAATACGTTTACATTTTACTAAAGATAGGTATGATCATTTGAACGTATTTATTATTCTAAAGTAAATTAGAGCTCAACATTGTAAATTAGTAAAACAGTTGCATGCGACTGTACATCTTGACACTAAATAGACCAAGAGCAAGGTATAATGGCTTCAAAGAAGTTTAAGCCACTCTAACTTAATAATAGCCCTAGTTTTTGAGTTATTAATGTGGCTCTGCTGGGGTAGGCTCTCTCCAGCAGGGCCAACAATAAGCCCTTATATCTTTTGAACCAGTGACCGACCAGTTCTGATATTTGGCGACTAATTTCGACTAATTAGCGAGTAAATATGGGAGAAAACAGATCTTCGCTAAGTGCCCTAGTTTTTGAGTTATTAATGGTGTGGCTGACTCTGGCAGAGCCACCATCAGGGATTTTAATTTTGATAACACAAAAATTTTGTCGAAATTAGTCGCCAAATATCAGATTTGGTCGGTCACTGGTTCAAAAGATATAAGGGCTTATTGGTGGCCCTGCTGGAGAGAGCCTACCACAGCAGAGCCACATTAATAACTCAAAAACTAGGGCACCTAGCGAAGGTCTGTTTTCTCCCATATTTACTCGCTAATTAGTCGAAATTAGTCGCCAAGTTACAGATTCAGTCGGTGTGTCATTAATTAAAAAGATAAAGAATTCAATTTCCCCATACAGTGGTACAACCAAGTACAAAATACTTAAAGTAGTTTTTAGACAGGTGTATCTATACGACGTCTGGAGGAATTCTATAACTTCAACCCACCAAAGGAAAGCAGTATTCATTACCTAAAAACAAGATCTACAATAAATATATGTAATTATTTAGGTATCGAACAAAATGTGTGCATTCGCTGGCAGATAGATCGCTGCGCTCCGTTACATTTACACGGTAAGTAAGAAAGAGATAGATTTTAATGTTGGCATGGTTAGTGCAAAGAGTAGAAATTATTTTTTGTTAATATTGTTGTGTTTATATTATCTATAATTGTTACCTGAAATTCAAATACCTACATATGTAATAAATAATCACTGTTTGTAGAAATTTATCTAAATATTACTGCAATACTATTACAATGACTGTAACTTCATGTAGATAATTTTGCGGATATAAAACAACGTAGGTAGGTAATTGGACTTTAATTTTTTTATTGAGAAACTAACTGACCCACGCAACTTCGTTTGCGTCACTTATGAGTGAAAAAGCTCACAAAAGGAATAAAGATTTTTTTAAATCGGATTAGTAGTACCGAAGAGTAGGTACTTACTTACCCCTAATATCCAAATTCACAAACTTTATCTCTTCAGATTATTGATTAAGTAGGTATTTGTAACATTTTCTGTTAGTACAATAATTTTAAGGTAACTAATTAATAATTTTATATTTCGACAATGAAGTTTTATTATTCTAACCTAAATTAAGATAAAATAAAAACTCAACCCGTCCATACAAACTCAACAGCCTACCACGACACAATACACACACACCCACAACGCAACACTGACAATCACCTCAAAATACACACATCAAACCAACTTTTTGGAAATTCATTTTTATAATTTGATTTAGATTTATATATTATTTCCGGCATTTAGATACAGTTCAATTTGTTGTATTTATAAGGAACAATAAATAAACTTACCTATTAAACCTTAATTATAGCCGTTAATGCTCATATTAGGTATAGTAAGTATTTACATCTTTGATTTAAGTATGTATTTTTTTGTAATGTATTTCAAGCAATGGGTTGATACTTACCTACATACTTACAATACGTTTTCAACGTTTAAGTATTACATTTTACTAAAGATAGGTACGATAATTTTAACGTATTTATTATTCTAAAGTAAATAGAGCTCAACATTGTAAATTAGTAAAACAGTTGCATGCGACTGTACATCTTGACACTAAATAGACCAAGAGCAAGGTTAAATGGTTTCAAAGAACTTTAAGCCACTCTAACTTAATAATTAAAAACATTTAACATGTATTTAGTAGAGAATTTATCTCTCTCGGTCATTTCTAAGGACTTTAGACCGATAAAACTAGAAGTATATTACACATTTGGAGATTTATGTTAGAGGCAGCGGAATAAAACTCCTTCAATTCAGATTAGCGATATACTTGTTTTAACAACAGCAATTATAAACAATTTAGCAGCAAAAACCATTGGAGCAGAACAAACCTCCGTGCCCTAGTGACAGTTAGTGTTGTAACCCATAGTTAAAAATCTAGTGATGTGACAAGGCGGATAACCGCCACACCACCCCCCTACGGAGTAAGACAAATTACAAAAAATCTTAACTAACATCATAGTCATCAAAAGTCTTAAATCGTACACATCTCCCAGTCCTGGTAGTGTACGTGGGTTTATTTGACGAAAAACTAGTAGGTTGAGCTAATGGCTGAGGTGGTGGTTGCTGCTGGACAGGAACTGGAGCTGCAGGCAGTCGTTGAGCAGGTGGCAACACTTGATTAGACGGCTGCGACTCGGTCTCGATGAAAGCTGGCTTGACACGATCCATGCTGACAACCATAGTCCTGCCCCGGGCGTTGATGGTAAGCGTTTTTCCATCGTCCGAGCGCTCGAGCACCTGGTAAGGACCTGTGTATGGGGGCTGTAGAGGACGACGCACAGTGTCATCGCGAAGAAAGACATACGACGCAGAAGAGAGATCTTTGAAAACGAAAGCGGCTGGTTCAGAATGGCGCGATGCAGGAGTTGGTAGCACAGACGACATAATGCGTCGTAGTTGTACAACAAAGTCTGCAGGATTTTCTAACGCACTGTGAGAATCAGCAGATGAAACTAACAACTCTCCAGGGAGTCGCAAAGGCTCTCCATAGAGCATTTCAGCAGCAGAGGCTTTTAGGTCCTCTTTGTACGCAGTTCGCATACCTAAAAGTACCATGGAAAGTGCCCGAACCCAGGCGTCATTATGGCACATAAGTGCAGCTTTGAGCTGTCTATGCACCCGCTCAATCATCCCATTTGCAGCAGGATGGTAGGACGTAGTCCTAATGCGTTTGGTTCCACAAAGTTGTGTGAGACGGCGAAATAGGTCGGATTCGAATTGGGTACCTTGGTCAGTTGTAATGGCCAGAGGTACGCCAAAACGAGAGAACCACTCGCGAACCAAAGTTTCCGCAACCTCTTCGGCGGTTATACCACGCATGGGCCAAACTTCGGGCCACCTACTCATTCTGTCAATGGCTGTCAGGCAATAACGGTAATCATCGCAAGGGGGCAATGGACCCACAATATCAATGTGGACATGAGCAAACCTGCCAGATGGAAGTGAAAAATTACCCAATGGTGCGGAGTTGTGACGTGTCACCTTAGCACGTTGACAGGATTGGCAAACGCGAGCCCATTGTTTGCAGTCTTTATTGACTGACGGCCAGACATATCTGTCCGTAACAAGACGTGTAGTAGCACGTGTGCCAGGGTGACTCAAGTTGTGAAGCTTGTCAAACACCGCACGACGAAATGGAGGGGTCAGATAGGGTCTAGGCTTGCCGGTGGAAACGTCGCAGGTGACCGAAATGTCGGTACCCGGAATGATGATCGGAGTCAACTGAAGACATGAGCCGTTAGTACGCAAGTCAGCGAGCTCTTGGTCCGACTCCTGCGATCTGGCAAGTGCCTCGAAATCTTGGTCTAGTGAAATAGCTTCGACGCGTGACATCGCGTCGGCGACGACATTGTGCTCACCTTTGATATATCGGATATCTGTCGTAAATTGACTGATGAACGAGAGTTGGTTTAACTGAGGTGGAGGCAGTTTTTCCCGGCGTTGTACGAAAGCATACAACAACGGCTTGTGGTCTGTGAAAATTGTTACATGCTGCACCTCGAGTATATGGCGAAAATGCTGTACGCTTTCGTATACCGCCAGTAACTCACGGTAGTAGGCAGGCCACTCAGCTTGTCGCGGAGTCAGCTTTTTGCTGAAAAACGCGAGAGGACGCCAGATACCCTCTACCTGCTGTTGCAGACAGGAACCAATATGCACACTCGATGCATCAGTAAACAGTCCAAGGGGCGCGTTGTAGGCGGGATGCTGTAACAAGGTGGCGTTAGAAAGGCTGGTTTTACAGGCTTCGAAATGCTCTATAAGCTCTGGTGTCCATAAAAATGGTTTAGCACCTTTGCCATTAGTGGCGACGACAGCATCAATGAGAGGAGCTTGAAATTTTGCAGCCTGAGGAACAAAACGCCTATAATAATTAAGCATTCCGAGAAAACGACGCACTCCTTGAACGGTTTTCGGGGGAGAAAAATCCAAGAGGGCTTGGATGCGGTTCTGTGGTGGTCGAGTACCTTCAGGGCTAATGTAATAGCCTAAGAATACGAGCTCTTTAGCACCGAGAATGCACTTCGATGGGTTAATCACCACGCCGTAGTCCTGAAGGCGCTGAAACAGTATTCGCAAGTGTTCCTTGTGGAGAGCCTCATCCTTAGAAAAGACGAGGATGTCATCCACGTAGGGAAAACAGAAATCGAGACCCCGAGTGACCTCATCGATGAATCTCTGGAAGGTCTGGCCAGCGTTCCTTAGACCAAAGGTCATGAAAGGAAATTCGAAGAGGCCAAACGGGGTAACGATAGCCGTTTTTGGAATGTCATCTCTTGCCACTGGAATTTGGTGATATGCTTTAACCAAGTCCAGGGTGCTGAATATCGTCGCTCCATTAAGACTGTTGACAAAGTCGTTGATATGTCTAACGGGGTACCGGTCCGGAACTGTCCTGGCGTTCAGACTGCGATAGTCGCCACAGGGACGCCAGGTGTCATCCTTTTTCAAGGTCATGTGAAGAGGAGATGACCAAGCACTCTGCGAAGGACGCGCGGTACCGGAGCGGACCATCTCCTCAAATTCCTTTTTGGCAGATGCCAACTTCTGAGGAGCGAGGCGACGAGGTCTACAAGAGATAGGGGGACCGTCCGTGGTTTTAATGTAATGCACGGTATTGTGCTTAATAATTCTCGGAAGACCAGGAGGTTTGGTAATTTCCGGGAATTCTGAAAGTAGTAGTGAAAATGCGGATTTTTCTGCAACAACGGCCTTGACGCTGGATTGTTCGGAAATAGCAGCAGTGCAGAATGCCGATAAACCAGTAGTCCCATCGACTAGTCGTTTGGTGCGGCAATCGGGCAGCAAGTGGTAATACGCTAAAAAATCCGAGCCAATAATAGCGCTGTTGACGTCGGCGACAACGAAACGCCAAACGAAACTGCGGCGCAGACCGAAATTCAACGTCATATTGACAGTGCCGTAGGTCTCATAGTCAGAGCGTTTCCTCTGAACAGGGAGCCAGCGATGAGGAAAACAGCATAGGTCAGACCCGGTATCTATAAGAAACTGGCGTTTAGAACTTTTGTCGGTGACGAATAGTCGGCGGCCGTGACTTTGGGTAGAGTCGCAATCAGTTGCCGCCGCTACTGATTGCTCTCCCGGTTTTCCGACATCCAATCGCATGGCCTAATACATTTAGCCGCCTTTGAACCAAATTTTTTATGGTACCAACAACATTTACCTGGGTGGTCTGAAGAATTCCCACGAGAAGACCTTTTGCTGGACGAAGAACGATTGCGCGATGGTCGCTGTGATAGTCTTGTAGACAGGGCAGCAACTTGCCTAGATAAGTCTTCGACTCGGTTGAATAGGGCACTCAGTGTTACTTGGGGAGCGCCGAGAGGGGTTGAACCACCTGAAATTGTACACAAGTTAGCAGTGGTCGCAGACACCTCTAATATGTTATCTGCCAATTCTGATAATTTATCCAAGCCAAGTTCAGCCTGGGCAGCAAGGATCGCTTGAACATGACTGGGAAGTCGACGTAGCCACAGCTCACGAAGGAGATTGTCGTCAGTGAGTAACGTTCCAGCTAGCGATCTTAAGTGTCGAAGGAACTGGGATGTTTTTTTATCCCCGAGCTCCTCGATGCTAAGAAGCTGCCTGACTCGCTGTTCTTTGGAAGCGGATACTCGCTTGATGATGGTCTCTTCCAGCAACTGGTATTTACCGTCTTTGGGAGGATTAGTTACAATATCTTCAACCTCTGTAGCAAGTTTGCTATCAATTTGGCTTAATAAATGACAGTACATAGTTGTGTCTGATGTTATGCCTGCTAAGTGAAACTGAGCTTCTACATGTCCGAACCATACTGCAGGGGCATGTGACCAGAACGGTGGCAGTTTTACACTAACTTTACATACTTGCGCTGGGGCTGGTTCTAGCTTTTGGTTGTGGCCGCTGTTTGTGTCAGCAAGTATTTCCTGCATGGCAGCATTCTCAGCCTTTAGTTTAGCCAGCTCAGCTTGTAGCTCTTCCATGATTGTAAATATTATGCACAAAAATGTTGAGATATAAAGAATTAAATATTAATTTTGAATACCAACCAGACTGGGAAATTAAAAAAAAAAAATACACATAAACTTAATTAAAATGGTCCAAACTTAATCCTAAAGTTAATAAGTTACAAGCAAAACACATGTAATATTATTTAGTCCAAAATGCAAGGACAAACTATTTTGTATTATTTGCTGCGAAACTGTCCTGTAGTTGAACCGTAACCCTTAGCTTAAGTAAGTAAATGTCCGGGAAAATGCGGTAACAATAGTCAAAACACACCACACAATGTTAGTTCTTCACAGGAAAATAATTATTAAAAATCACCAGAGACAACAGTTCGTATCGATCTTCGTAAATGCCAGTTGGAGCAGAACAAACCTCCGTGCCCTAGTGACAGTTAGTGTTGTAACCCATAGTTAAAAATCTAGTGATGTGACAAGGCGGATAACCGCCACACACATATTAATAGAAATATTTTTTCTTGGCAATTTTTCGTGAACTCTTCGATCTGGCTCTTGGACTATACCTTAATAATCGAACTCATTATATCTTCTGAACTAGGACCCGATTAAATCTGTAACTTGGCGACTAATTTCGACTAATTAGCGAGTAAATATGGGAGAAAACAGATCTTCAATAGGTGCCCTAGTTTTTGAGTTATTAATGTGGCTCTGCTGGGGTAGGCTCTCTCCAGCAGGGCCAACAATAAGGCCCTTATATCTTTTGAACCAGTGACCGACCAGTTCTGATATTTGGCGACTAATTTCGACTAATTAGCGAGTAAATATGGGAGAAAACAGATCTTCGCTAGGTGCCCTAGTTTTTGAGTTATTAATGTGGCTCTGCTGGGGTAGGCTCTCTCCAGCAGGGCCAACAATAAGCCCTTATATCTTTTGAACCAGTGACCGACCAAATCTGATATTTGGCGACTAATTTCGACTAATTAGCGACTAAATTTTTGTGTTATCAAAATTAAAATCCCTGATGGTGGCTCTGCCAGAGTCAGCCACACGTCTGAAGTCAGTACTTAGTTATGGCAAAAACGGTTTCAGTAAAAACATCATTTTATTGGTTTGGCTTCTCAAAATAATTGTATTTTTTAATATACCTTATACATTGTAGAACAATATTACGTTCTTGTCTAATTTCACTATGTAATAGTTTTTGAAGTAGTGTTGATGGTATTTTCCGTTTTAATTGATAAAATTGTCTTTCTGGTTTTCTTGGCGGCATTGTATTTTTCACAAGCTTTTCTTTGGTTTTTGTAATTGTTTCTAGAGCAGTATCATGTTCTACATTAGTTTTTACGATTTTTACTTCTACTGGTCCTTCATCATCATTTTCTTTGTTCTCTACTAATTTAGGTTTATCCTCAACTGGCATATTTATGTTACTGTTATCACTTTTTGTAGGTTGTACTGGTTTCTGACATGATTGTATAACTGTTATTTTGTTGATCACTTCAATTTCTTTTTCCTCGGATTCTTCATCTGATGTTCCATAATCACACATTAGCGATGTTAGGGCTCCGCAAAGCACTGGCTTTTGAGTGTCTGTTGTTTTTATAGGATGTACTAGTGCTTCTTCATCATCATCTTCAATTAAACCATTACTACATTTTAATGGTTCAGAAATATCTTCTACATTCTGATCCAACTCAATATTGACAATACCAGCAAATGGCTTCAGTTTATTCTTTTCAGAAGTAGCAGGTGCACTAGGTATAACTCTAGGTTTTTTCTTTGCTGGTTGGCTATTTGTTGTCATTGAAGAATTATTTTTAAAGTTTTGTCTGGTCATCCTCTGATTCTGGTCCTTTTTATCAAAACTATGGTTTCTCTTTGAATTATATCCTTGTGCTGTGAATGAGAAATTGAAAAAATAAAACACACTGTTGTCAAAAGTACTAGGTATTAGAAATAATGTTTTTTAAAATGAATACTCAACCTGTAGATCCATATTTGTTATTCCTATAATCACGTTTCAACGCCATCTTTTCACCTCTTTCAATTTTTTCTTTGCACTCTGCATTTTTTTTCTCTATGTTAGATTTAGTAGGGTACTTCTTTTTCCTTTCTTCTCGCCATTTCTGTATATCTTCAGGATTGTTTAAGTTTGCAATTTTTTTGAACAAGCCAGTTGAGTGTTGCATTTGTATGTGTTTTGTAATAACTTTTGGATGTGCAATAAACTGACAACCGTCTATGTTACATTTCTGAAACAATGTAAAATGTTATAAATAACACGTTATACTCATAACATTCCTGCCCGCTTAGCATGAACGCCGTAGACATGAAAGCGAATCGACAAATCTTTTGTTCATCTGTCATTTTGTCGATTCAATGACAGATGAACAAAAGATTTGTCGTTTCTCTTTCGTGTCTACGGCGTTAATGCTAAGCGGGCTGTAATTGTTGCTATCTTGTCCTTTAGAATATATTTTTATAAAAATGCAAAGATTCAATTCCAGCAAATGTGCCAGCAAATCGTGTAAGGAACTTGATACTGCATTCCAAACTCAAATTGCCGATGTAGGTCACACAGCTGCCAAGCTCAAATGGAACTGGGCTGGCCACATCTGTCACATGCCGGAAGAGCTATGGGCTAAAGCTACCACAAAATGGGTCCCAAACAGCAACGCGGCAGGCCGAGGAGATGGCAGGACGAACTCGACTCCTATCACAAGGATTGGCGCATAACAGCACTGGATAGTGGAAGGATGGAACGGAGGCCTTTGCCCTGCAGTGGGACACATATGGCTGATAATAAAGATTCAAGGCTTAATGGTGCAACATATTGCATTTGCCTTGCTGAGATTATGGCAACAAGTATTTAAAAGAGGAAACACAGTCTTGTCCCCAGAATAAGTAGCAAGTGCAAATAAGCATCCTAATCTATGTAATGCAAAATAATATAGTTGTTTTAGTTTACCTGATGCTGTTGGTTATGTTTCTGGAGAAGATCTGCTGTAGGGAACCCTCTATCACAGGTCTCACACCAGTGGTCCCCACTGTTTTCAGTTCTCATAATAGGTGCTCCAAAATGTTGATTATTCCTTGAAAATCGAGGTGGTGGTCGAGGACCTAGGTTTGGTCGCCATTGATTGTTGTGTGGCATGGGACCGCGATGAAAGTTGTTCATCATACGTGGTTGTGGGGGTCTATTCATTTTTGAGTTTAGTAAGATATACTCAAAACTTTCATAGAACTACTTCTGTCTGGATGTAACTATGTCGATTGGTTGATTTGATGTATGCTAATTTATTATCACTTGGAAACAGTATCTACATAGCACACTTGGGTTTCCTAAAAGTACTTTAGAATAGTAATAAACGGTTTAAACTTTTTAGTTTTCAATTCTTGATAACCTCAAAGTATAAATAATACCTATCAGCGACAGCCTTTCAAAAACATAACCAACAAAAAGTCTAACTAATTTCTAAAACCAAATTCAGTGTTGCCAGATGGAATCTGAAGAAATCAGTAGAAAAATTAAAGTTTTAGCAGTAGATCGAAGGAAAAATCAGTAGATTAAAAAAAGTCAAACCCACATGAGGTAAAAAGGACTTGAGCTTGAATAGGATAGATGACAAAAAAAATCCAATTAGTCGGTCAGATAGATTTCCAAAAAATATGGGACACGAATTTTTTCTTTTTTCACGTAAGTAAACAAAAATGAAGACTATACAGTGCGTCGAAAACTCGTGTGACGTCACAATTGAGTACATGTTTTACTCAAATGTGACGTCACAATCACAGTCTTGCACACACTACAAATAAAAAATACCGCAAATTCACAAAACTTGTTGAACAAATGTCATGTTATTTAGGCCTGTAGACCGACACGACGACAATAACAAAATGATACGATCTGATTTGAAAAAAGCACGTAGATTTCCAATCAAGGCTGTAGATCAGTAGATTTTTTTAATATCAGGTAGATCTACTGCTAAATCAGTAGATCTGGCATCACTGACCAACAGCACAGTTTACGCCAGTGTTACCAAATTTATTTTTTAGAAGATCGTACAATGGACTAGAAAAGATCGTATTTTGCCAACATTTCAAGGAAAAAAATAATACGTAATGAAATTTCAATAAAATAAATTCAAAACGGAATCAAAATCAAAGCATTTATTTCAAGTATGCCAGTTACAGGCACTTTTGAACTGTCGAATCAAAGATGAAAATTAAATGTAGATAAAGTCCCAGTCACTAGACTTAAAAACTGTGACCTAAGTAGGTATTTTAGTTGCCCATTTCCTAGCTTAGATCTTTAAGGAGAAGAACGGGCAAGAAAATCCATGGAGTCTGAAGTCACTCCTGAAGCTCTAGGGTAGCCTGCGAAATTCAAATTTTCTTACGTTTTTTGCAATTTGCAGGCCAGTGCTAGGTTGTATGTTGATTAGAATATTGTTCCCGATTGTCAGACGTAAATGTAGTTACAGAATTATAATCATCTAAATTATCAATACAACCCTCATAGTTATAAGTATAGTGTAGTGTAGTTAGAAGTTAAGTATAAGTTCATAAAGGTCGAGGAACGATTTTTTCAAGGTCAAAGGCCTTTATGAACTTGGAGGGTTGTATTGATAAACAATAAACAATATTTATTTGTTTAAGACTTAAACCTATTTACAATTATTGTACCTTAATAGACTAACTTACTGGCAAAATACAAAACAAGTGCAACTAGGTACTCCTGTGCTTTAAGCACCAGTTACTTCCGTCACTACCATGATCGAGCTGCCATTACAAGTGCGGTGCGGTGCAAATGTAAGTAATACAATATTATTAATTTATTATTACTATCATGCGTGTGAGTAAGAACATATTGTGTGAGTGAGCGTATGAGTGTGTTGTGGGTGTGTATGCGTATGTGTGTATGTGTGTGTGTGTGTTTGCGTTTATAAATGGATGTGTGGCTTTTATTTTATTTTATACTTTTTAATATATTTTCAGTATCTACATAATTTTGGGAGAGAAGGAAGTTATCTATTGTAAGTTTTAGTTTTTTTATCGGTAAGTTATGTAATTGTATATTTTTACTTATTTTGTTATAAAGGTATGGACCCATGTAGCACGGTTGTCTCCTGAAGAAGTCTGTTTTACACGGTTTCAGGTCGAAAACGAGGTCCTTCCTTCGTTTGCTTTTTATCCTTTCCGGATCGTACGTTGAGCCTTTATGGCATAAAAGCAGAACCCTTCTGATATAAAGTTGTCGAACCGTTAAAACCATACAATTCCTATATAGCTGCTCCGTTGGGTACTGGAAGTTCTTTTTGTGTATTACTTTGAGAACTGCTCGCTGGGCTCTTTCTAGGTTTAATAGATGAGTTTTGTGTGTACTCCCCCATATAGAGATACAGTATTCCAGTACCGACTGGCACAGGGATAGATAGATTGTTTTCAACAGGTTCGGGTCGCACACCCTGCGTAACTTCTTAAAAACTGTTATTAACGTTCTTACCCTAGAGCTTAGTGTTTTTACGTGGTGGTGAAAATTTAACTGGTCGTCCACTTGTATTCCGAGATATTTTATACAGTTTGTTTTTTCAATAGGGAGACACCTGCATTCACTGATATTGTTTAGGTTACAGGTGTGTGCTCGGACTTCAACCAATTCTTTAGCAGATGGTGGAGCCTTCTTTATCGAGAACATAAGGTATTTTGTTTTTTCTACGTTAAGGGTAAGTAGGTTTAAGTTGAGGCATCTAAGAACTGTTCTCAGCCCGGTTTGTAAGAGCGGCAACCTCTGTCCATGTATTTGCATGGAAAAGAATTGCCGTGTCGTCTGCATAAGTTATTATTTGACCATTTTGTAGATTTAAATTACATATCTCATTAATATAGATGAGAAATAAACTTGGACCGAGTACACTCCCCTGTGGTACACCAAAATCTATATTTGCGCTATCACTTATATACTTGTCAATCTTTAATAACTGAGTTCTATTAGTAACATAGTCCGTTAGCAATTTAAGAGGGGTTCCTCGAATGCCTATTTTCTCCACCTTCTCCACCAGCCTGGGGACAGAGACGGTGTCAAAAGCTTTTGCTAGGTCTAGAAAGACTCCTATTCATTTATATTTGTTGTCTAGTTTACCTGCAATATGTTCTGTTAGTTTTATTATTGCGTCCTCTGTAGATTTCCCTGATACAAAGCCGTATTGGTTTGGAGAAATTAATTTATTTTTATTTAGATAATTTGTTAGTCTGCTATTAATGAGTTTTTCTAATATTTTAGATAGTATTGGGAGCACAGAGATTGGACTGTAGTTGCTGACACCGGCCCTGTCACCAGACTTGTAGATAGGATGGACTACAGAGAGTTAAATAGTGTGGGGAATATTCCTGAGGTAAAGCTTAAGTTGACAATATAAACAAGAGCAGGGACCAGAACATCTCTAGCTAATTTAATTATCTTGACAGGCATATTGTCCCAGCCTTTAGCGCAGTCTTCTTTCAGGTTTAAAATAATTTGCTCAACTTCCTGCTCATCTGTTTCAAGCAAAACTAATGAGTTACACACTTGTTGGTCATTATTGTTTGTTGGGATGTCGCTATGTGCGTTTATATTGTTTGCTAGGGTTTCACCTACTTTGACAAAATAGTTGATGATTTTGATGATTATAATTCTGTAACTACATACGTCTTACAATCGCAAACAATATTTTAATCAACATATAACCTAGCACTGGCTTGCAAATTGCAAAAAACGTAAGAAAATTTGAATTTCGCGGCTGGTCGGAGCACTCACCTGTTCCCTTAGAGCAGCGGTCGGCAACCCGTGGCTCGCGGACTTCTTACTTGCGGCCCGTAAAAGTTTTGTGAATAAGTTATAATTATCAAAATAAAATAAATGCCGAACCACAATCGATCGTATAGTGTGGATCCAGCCTTAAGGTGTCACAGTCGATATTTTTTCCATAGAAATTTTGGGAGGGAATTACTCCACTGTTGGACACAATACATCCAAACTCCAAAGTTATATCGTTTTGTCTCATTATTAATTTTGTCAGTGCGGAAACAGAATAGTAAAATAAAAAGCCACTAAAGAGTTACGAGCTACCAAAGATTCGTTATACTTTTTATTGCCAATTTTAACAACTTTGCAACTTTGGGCGTAAATTAGTAACAAAAGAAGTGTCAAATTTCCAAAACAAGTCGGTACTGACAAAGCACAATTATCGAAGAATTAAATAAATTTGATTTGTATTGTACTTGATTTATGCGCTGGTTTTTTCATAAAACTCGATTTTCCAAAGTTCTTTTCGTATTTTATTACGCGCGTCTTTTACTATGAATTATCTTGCATCTCACTGAGCTCATTCTGTCGGGCACGATGCCAGGTGAGACAGCGTGCTTTTTGGGCACGCGCACCAGTGAGTTCGAGCCCGCGACTATTGCAGCGCTTTTCATTTTTTCTATGGGATATGACCAATTATACGTAGGTATATTGGGCTTCTAGGGTTAATATCACAAGTGCGGCCCGCCTTTAGTTTATTTTGCCACCTTGTGGCCCTTGCCTGCCAAAAGGTTGCCGACCGCTGCCTTAGAGAATCGCGCCTACGAAGATTATAATAATATATGGCTTAGGTGGCTCTTTTAGAGATAGACTCAATATTTGCAGCCCGTCCCCATAGCGAAAAAGAATGTAATTATAATTTTGAATCAACATTTAGCATTAATTCTTTTAACTGAATTTTTATATTTTTGGATGAGAAAAGTTACGTAAGTCTATCTCAGATGAAACCGTGATTATGTGTCATTTCTATAAAGACAGATTTAAAATCTCAAATTTCTATACGGATAAAAGTTGTCCTCTACCTTGATTATGTAAGCTCTGATGTTAATAATTCTCGATTTCAGTTGATTGAAATCGTAACTTTTGCGATTATGTGTGTACAATTTGACAGTTTCAGTTGCTATGAATAACACATTGCTAGTAATTGAAACTATCAAATCAAAAATAATTTAATTTTTCATCTATTTTTACTTCGCTATGATGATGGGTATATGATTTGAAAAGATCGTATATTTTGCGTATGCCTTCGATTACTCGATCGTACATCGTACAAGAGCCAAAAAGCGTATATATACGATTTAAATAGTGTGGTTGGCAACACTCGGTTTACCGTAACCAGTGTTGCCCGTTCTATCGGTTAATTATCTACTATAAAAAGCAGCCAAGGACTCGCTGGAGATACCTATGATGGCTCATCCAGACTATAGTTGTTCTGTAAATATTTCTAATTGGAAGAACGATTTATGAAAATTGTTACATCGAATGACAATAACTAACGTCGAATCACCCAAAACATGTCATGTTGATCCCTTGACTTGCAGGAGCCGGTGCTGTACCAGACCCGGAGATTTTAAAGCTCTTCAGTTTTTACAATCAATGGTGAATAACATTGATTGTAAAAACTTGACATTGACAGCCCCTATATATCAAAGCCGCCGCGCCGCCACTACCTGCCACAAGTACTTACCTTGTTGTGCCTGTTGACTGTACAGTCACCAAATCACCAAACAACGACAGTAATAATTACTGTCGTTGTTTGGTGATTTGGTGACTGTTACAGATACCGGCACGGTTCTTGAGCGCTCGGCGGAAGAGTGGGGATCGCTTTGCACATCGTGCACTTATACGCCACAGAGTACATTATACTATATTGAATTATACGCGCCTCACTTCATACCACCAAAGGGACCCAATAACTCACTTTTGCGCAGGTGAAGGTCAGCGCTAAGAATCGTGCCGATGATCGTATTATTTTTATTTCTTCCATTTTGGAAAATATCTGAGGTTTCAGGTTTGGCAGCACCGCAATGTCAGTGAGTGTCATGTCATCATGTGTCATGTCATAAATTGACGTTTTGTTTTGATGTTTACCTCACTGACGTATAAATAAGTGGTTTACCTTTATACAGCATGAGATGTCTGTTTACAAATAAAAATAAATACCCTATGTTTATTTAATACAAGGCCTTAGTAAGCTTGGATTTAAAACTTAAAATATGAATAATTCTGCAGCAAGTTCAGCAGCGAAGGTAACCAGCGAAAATAAAAAAATACTGTAATGGGATTCTAACATTTATTTGCGTTCAAAATTTAACCATTTTTCGTATAAAAAAATGATTTCAGGTCGGGGAAATATTTACTGAGGCCGGAGCCGCGTTTAATAAGTTAGCAGATTTAGCTATGACATTACATCCAATGGGAGAACCAAACCTTGGGTAAGAAGTATTTTTATGATTGCATGATAACTTGAAACTTATCCGGTGTCTATATCGTCTTTAAAGATGTATGTCTACCTCTAGATATTTTGGTATAAAACTGCAGTGAGTGCAACAATTATTAATTAATTATTGTGGTTTAATTTCCCATGACATCTACATCTACACTAATATTTCAGAGGGAAAGATTTGTATTTTTGTGTGTATGTTTGTAATGATTAAACTCAAAAACTACTGTGCCGATTTCAAAAATTCTTTCACTATTAGAAAGCTACATTCACCCCGAGTAACATAGGCTATATTTTATCCCGTACTCCCAAGGGAACGGGAACTATGCGGGTGAAACCACGTGACGTCCGCTAGTGAAAAATAAATTAGTATATTGTTCATATTGTATGAAATGTTTGTGTTCCCTTCCTCATAATATAACCCATCAGCCTTTTTAAAACAAAAGTGAATAGCCGTTTTTTAGGTACACTCTTTCCATCACTAATGTTGCTTATCAGTTTTGTAAAATATAAACACATTACACTGTATAAATATTTTTTGTTTATGATTAATTTTCTCAATTTCAGCCAGCAGCCCAAAACTCCAGTAAAAAAGAAATTGACAGAAGAAAGGACCTTAGCTAGTAGTATACCAGCTCACAATCAACATAATATCCACACAGCACCTTTATCCCAACAGGTCTTGTTTTACTTTAGTACAATATCTATGTTAGTAGGCTCACCCTATATTACATAGGACTTGCACATACCTATCTGAAGAAATATGGGTGTAGTACACACTTCCACTATTCTAACTCAGTATTACTAAATTAAATTATGTTATCTGTGTAGTTGTACTATAGTTTTGGTTATGAATTGCAATAAAACCACACTATGTGTTGTAACAGTTTTAGGGGTAAAAAAGACACCAAAAGGAACCAAAAAAAGGAAAAGTCATTTCTACACCTTTATGAACTTGGAGGGTTGTATTGATGATTATAATTCTGTAACTACATAAGTCTTATAGCCGCGAATAATATTTTAATCAACATACAACCTAGCACTGGCCTGCAAATAGCAAAAAACATAAGACAATTTGAATTTCGCGGGATGGCTGAAGCATTTACCTTAAATAAAATGTTCAGTGTCTCGATATTGATGGTGGCACTTCATATCAATATTAGAGTATAACACAGAACAATATTTCATAGTTGCATTCATGTACATTTATAAAATAAGAGCTTAATTTGACAGTGTTATGCAACTTTGCCAACTTGCAGAATGCAACCTTTTTAAAGTTTAAAAAACAGGCTTTTTTGCAAAGCCTGTTTTTGTCAAAACATGTTTCTTTTGTAGGAAAAAGACATTATGGGAAAATGTAAGAATATACTTATGTAAACCTATGATACTGCTTATTTTGATATATGGATGAAAGGAGATTTATATTGGCATGTCAGAAGCCATTTTTATGCAGGTTGCAGACAGAAAACTAAGCTATGCCAAAGCTAAACTAGAAGTATGTCCCATGCACACTAGTATCACCCAGGACTCACCACATAGCACTGTATTTTGAGAGATAAGAGATTTTTGTGAGGCGGCTGTGCCCTTAAACTCCGCTTGTCAACGAACCAAGTAAAGGCTCACTCAGTGTTATGAAGTTCAATTTGACTGCTCTAGGGCAGATGGGAGGGTCTTAGCTCTTGTAGCTGCGCATCAGCATACACAAAGAAATTGGCTTCGCATATTTTAGTTTGCTCGCATAGCACACAAGTATGAAAAACTGCATCAGTTATGCAAGCTAAGGTAAACTAAGTTAGCTTAGTTTTCGGTCTGCAACACACATTATGTTTTACTATTACTGTGTCCTTAACTAATGTAATTGGTTGTCATTCAAATAAATAAATATTCAGAGCATGTTCAAGCCATTTTGTATTCATTTCCAGGTGACACTGAACATGTTGAATGCTCAAGAAACAGAGATGGACACAGATGGATTAGGGGGAGATGTAAAGCTGGAGTTTGAATCAAGCACAGAAGAAGTCACAACTTGAATAAAACATAAAAAACTGTATTAAACTTTTATTTAAAGAATTCACTTATTTTGTAAACTTTTTAGTAATGATTGAGGCTTATCAGTGTTTCTGAAAAGATAAATTTTTATTTCATAGACATAAAACAAAAATATTTGTATTCAGAACATCAGGGTATCATCGTTTCTAAGGAGTAACTATAATATTATTAGAACTAATACATTTTTATGTACTGTAGATGCTGCAGCATATAATTATAATATGATGTTGTTGCTCTGTTATTTGAAATTATGTTATTTTATAGCTGTTATATTCTCTATAACAATGATAAAACTTATGTACTAAGCTATGATGAATTATTTATTTGGACTGAAAGCTTTGAACTCTCCTCTTCCAAGAAGAAATTTCGGATTCATAAGTTTTGGAGTGGGAGCCTTCTGATAAAGTTTTTTCTATAACAGAGTCTACATTACTTTTTATTTTCAAAGACTCGTACAGATTAAAAGAGTTGCCAGATTTCTTGACCCGTCTTTGGGCACTTCTGTAGCATCTCCATGGCTGTGACTCGACTATAATTGTTCTAGAGATAGATTTTACAAAGTCCAAAAATTCCAGTAATCCTTCATCGCCATTGTTCAGATGTATCCACATAGTTACTGAAAAACAAAATGTTAAATCAAAAGCAATGTGTTTACAAGACTCCAGATAATTTTGGATATGAAGTCGGTCATTTAGATCCACAATGTTACAAGTTAAATACTTTATATTGGGGTACTCATTGGAGTCGTTGGCCCTTTCTATTAGGCTGGAATCAATGTCCACAGCTAACATATGGATATCACAATTTGGGTAAACAGTTTTTAAGTACACATAGAGAGCCTTAGAAAGTTCTCCTGTGTTGCATCCGACGTCTAGGCATACAAGCTGGTTGTCGACTGGCGCTGGAAACATTTCTGGTTGAAGATTCTTGATTCTTTCGCTGACATCGTGGAATGAGTAATAATTTATAAAGTTTCCAAATTTTACAGCGCCTGGATCACTACCGTAAAAGTTGAGATCGTTAGGTTCCGTTTCGTTTTCACCTTTCATGTTGTATTAAACAGGAAACGAAGTTGTTAATGTTTTTCAAACTTTTAAAGCGTGGTGTTTTGGTTGCACAGGTTGCTTATTCAATGTCAAATCAATGACACTGTCATTATGACAGTGACAGTACTTACTTTATTTTTTTATTAGTTCCTGACGGAACAGGCTAAGGTCTGAGACCATGCTGCCTAGTCATCAGTGACAGTACTTACGTTATATTTTCTCGAGAATAGGGCAGATGAAATCTAGTGGGGAATTTTCCACTGCTTTTTATGAACGAACTAGATGGCGCTGATCAATCTTGGAAATAATAAAATGGCTCGTTTTTATGTCCACAAAGCCATAACTGAAGTACGGAGGGTGTGCGTTTCGACCGCGTGGCCACGGCGTTTTTTTTTTTTAAATTGTAAGAGTTGATTCCCAAAACCGTAGATTTGTCAAAGTTATGGTTAAAAAGTTATAAGGGTCTGAACGTGGCCGCGCCAACGAAACGCGGAGAACCGCGTGGCCACGGAGATTTTTGAAACTAAGCGCAGAGACCTGAAATTTATATTTTATTCGGTAAGTATATATATATTATATAAATATGAGGCATATGATATAAGACATCTAATTGAACTTAGTATGCTAGTGCAAGGAACAGAACTTAAAAAAAAACTGTTTTAACAAAGCGCGAGAAAACTAGGTTATATTCGGAAGGTAAACGAAAGTGTCAATCAACGAGCGTATTTGACGTGACGCAATGTTTTTTTTTCCAAGCGTGTTGGCTTTGGCACAAACTATCATAGTCAGTTCAACGCCATCTATAGAGTTATTGGAAACTAAGTTTTTTTTTAATACCTCAAAAGGAAAACCTCTCATTCCCCATTAGTCCGTCAGATAGATTTCCAAAAAATATTGGACACTGCGGGATTTTCTTTTTAGCTCTTCCCTAGTCGCTGGATAGATGGCGCTGAACAGTGAACTTGGTAAGTTACTGCAAGGAACGGAACCTTAAAAAACTGATTTTAACAAAGCGCGAGAATACTATGTTATATTCGGAAGCAAAGTGTCAGTCAACGAGCGTATCTATGTGACGTGACGCAATGTTTTTTTCAAGGCACCAACAAACGTAGTCAGTTCAACGCCATCTACAGAGTTCTTGGAAACTAAGTTTTTTTAATACCTCAAAAACAAAACGCCTCATTCTGTTTTTAACGTTAGAAAAAAAAACCTGACTGCGTAAAAAATAACTAATAACTTTTGTACAATCTTACGTTTAAGTTGATACTTTTGAATAATTTAGTACCTAATATCTCGATAGATGGCGTTGCTCTTTTACGTCACTCCGCTGAATCGCGGTGTTAAGATTCTTCGCGATTCCATGACCTCTTCGTGTACTTTAAGGCTGATGCTCCAGGGTAGCCCGCGAAATTCAAATTTTCTTACGTTTTTGGCAAATTGCAGGCCAGTGCTAGGTTGTATGTCGATTAAAATATTGGACGCGATTGTAAGACGTATGTAGTTACAGAATTATAATCATCAAAACCATCAATACAACCCTCCAAGTTCATAAAGGTCGAGAAACGATTTTTTCAAGGTCAAAGTCATTGCTAGACCTTTATGAACTTGGAGGGTTGTATTGATGGTTTTGATTATTATAATTCTGTAACTACATACGTCTTACAATCGCGAACAATATTTCAATCAACATACATCCTAGCACTGGTCGGCAAATTGCAAAAAACGTAAGAAAATTTGAATTTCGCGGGCTACCCTGACGCTTTCACCTTAAAATAAATGGTTTTTTTTTCGTCAAGTAAACATTGGCTTTTTATTCATGGTCATTCGAGTCGGATTTATCGGATGCAACCGTGACTGATGCACCGTGAGTTTTGGACATTGCGACAGTGGCGCCCTCTGTCGGCGATATAGGACAATTGAGTGAAAAATTGTGAAGTGTTGTGACGAAAGTGCAAATAATTGGACCAACTGTGAGTACTCTAAAAATATAAAAAAGTTAGTGATTCACAAGTACATTAATTGGAAAAGAACTTAGATAAATTAGCTAGTTAATGGACTTGTAAAATTTCTAGGCAAAAGTGTGTTTAGACGCCATGCCCAATTTCGGAATAGTATATTTCATTACAAGTGCGGAAAGGCTGTCATTGCAAAGAGTTCCGACCAATGTCTACCCGAGCCGAGGTGCAGCCGAAGGCGAGGGTTGACAGTCGGAACAAGTTGCAATGACGGTTCCGCAAGTGTACTGAACGACTATTTTTAATACAGTTGCGAAAAAATGAAGCAATTTAATAAAATAATAAAAACACAATAAACTCGCAAAGAAAATTTCTGGAAAATGGCGCCAACCGTAGAATATAAGCAGAGTTTTTTTTTCTTCACCCATTTTGGTAGGCAAAGGGAACTATCCATACAGCTTAGTCTTCAGTAGATTTTTTTTATATTGATATGAAATGAAATTTAATGAGATGAAATAAAATGAAACCTAACTTAGCTCATTCAATTAAATCATTAAATCTGATATTGAAATAAATTAGTAGCTTCTTTTTAGAAATATACGTATTTGTATGAATCACAAAAACTCTTTATTAAAAACTTCATGGTTGGTTTTTCTTTTTAATAGACATTATTTTGACAGTTGGGAAAGAGAACGCACTAGTTCGGGAAAGGTAAAAAACAAGCACTAGTATGTAATAGCCCACTTCCCGAACGCTATACGTCCCTGCAATACACCACTTTTTGAGCAACTGTATTAAAAAAGTATTTACACAATAAACACTTAGAAAAATTTACCAGAAATTTTAACTTATAAAATTTTAAAGAAACATCAACAGTTCTGCAGAATTTGGTGAAATAAAACTACAAAGTTCTTGAATACAAACACTAAAAATGGATTCATTGTTAAGATTGCAAGTAGATATCAATAAAAAGATGCAAAGAGGATACATCAATTTCAAAAAGTCTCCTAAAGAAAGGGTTACCGTTAGCTACGTGGAAACAAGGTTGGAATGTTTAGAAAAACAGTGGTCGATGTTCGAAGAAACTCATAACAAAATAATATCTGAGGTTAAAAGGGAAGAATACGAAAAGTCAGAGTACCATTTAGGTGATATGTATAGTCAGGCGGAAGAGTTATACATGGACTATAAAGTTGAATTAAAAGAACGTTTCAATAAGAAAACACCTTCTGATTGTACGGAAACCAACAACCCGATAACTCAGACTGGCGTGAAATTGCCTAGAATAGCGATACCTACATTTTCTGGTCATTATTCTCAGTGGACAACATTTCGGGACCTTTTTCAAACATTGATACACAAGAACCAATCATTAGACAACGTGCAAAAACTACATTATTTAAAGACGTATCTCACCGGCGAAGCTGAACAGCTGTTGCGACACCTACCTATTACCAGTGATAACTATTTGACTAGTTGGAACATTTTAGAACATAGATTTAATAATAAGAAATTTATAATAGATTGTATTTTCAAAAGATTCTTTAATCAAAAATGTCTAACAAGTGAATCATCAAATTCTTTAAAAGAACTTTTTGATACAACAAACGAATGTCTGAATGCTTTGAAAAATGAAGGTATCGAAAATTGGGATCTTATTGTTATTTATATATTATGTTCTAAATTAGATAATGAGTCTCGCAAACAATGGGAAGCTAAGATTTGTAGTTCAACTAAGGAATTGCCTTCATTACAAGAATTTTTAGATTTTGTTGAGCATAGATTTAGGTCACTTGAATTTTTATGTACTAAAACAGTAAAGAGCACTAACACAAAGTCACATCATGTAGCAAAAAATGTAAACGAGAATAAAACATCTGTATGTGCCTTTTGTTCAAATATTAATCATAAGATAGGAAATTGTAAAGATTTTGCTAAGGAAGAGTTGCTAGCTCGTCGTAATTTTGTCCAAAATTCAGGTTTGTGTTTCAATTGCTTAGGCGCAAATCACATGGTAACTTCGTGTCGTTTGCCCACAAGATGTAGGATTAGCAAGAAGAAACACCATTCGTTGCTGCATTCGAATAATAATAGCCAATCAACTGATGAACCAAGCAAGCAATCAGTTGATAGTACCAATGTTGTTGAAACTACAACAACATCAAAAGACGAGACCGAGGTAAGGAACATAACTAGTTGTATGTCTAACACTAATTGTCAGGTTGTATTAGCAACAGCCTTAGTAAACGCAAAAACTAGCACAGGGTCTTATATAACACTGAGGTCTCTAGTAGACCAGGGATCACAGGCATCTTTTATAACGGAGTCTGCAGTCCAAATACTTGGGCTTAAGAGGATTAAATGCAACAGTGTTATAACTGGAGTGGGGGGTGAAGACAACGCTTCACTCAATTGTAAACATTTGGTTTATATTAAACTACAATCTCTCCAGGATCCTAACTTTACTATAAATGTTAAAACATACGTTCTTCGGAAATTAACTTCATTTCTACCTGAAAGACAAATTGTCGTTCAGCTGTGGCCAAACTTACCAGTTATGAAGTTAGCAGATCCGAAGTTTAACGTACCAAATAAAATCGACCTATAAGTTGGTGCCAGTTAACATCGGAATAGAGGTCATTAACACCTACCTACCAAGTTTTTTATCACAAAGCGATAACGACACTTACTAGTTACCTAAATCGACCAATAAGCGATACTTTGCTACATCGCTAGAGTATCATAATACCAGTCGGCTAGACATACAGGGGTTGAGAATCTTGTGTTGTTCCAATTCGAATTTATTATTATTTTTTGGTAGAAAACTAATTTTATGCTTATACATTTACGTGTGACGTAAACGCCCCCGCACCGTGACCATAATGTGCTGCACACCTGACGCGATGACCTCGTAAAACGAAAACGGCATAAGATCAGAATTATAATTTTTTGTGATGAGATAGTTTTTGTGATGTCATAATTATATTTAGATAGGTACTTATGGTTTTTCCGTCATGGGTGTCGTTTTCATGGTTTTCGGGGTCGTTGATTACGAAAATGAGCTCAAAATGAAAATCCAAGATGGCGTCCAAGATTTTTTTGGTTTTTCCGTCATGGGTGTCGTTTTCATGGTTTTCGGGGTCTTTGATTACGAAAATGAGCTCAAAATGAAAATCCAAGATGGCGTCCAAGATTTTTTTGGTTTTTCCGTCATGGGTGTCGTTTTCATGGTTTTCGGTGTCGTTAATTACGAAAATGAGCTTAAAATTAAAATCCAAGATGGCGTCCAAGATTTTTTTGGTTTTTCCGTCATGGATGTCGTTTTCATGGTTTTCGGGGTCGTTGATTACGAAAATGAGCTCAAAATGAAAATCCAAGATGGCGTCCAAGATTTTTTGTTTTTTCCGTCATGGGTGTCGTTTTCATGGTTTTCGGGGTCGTTGATTACGAAAATGAGCTCAAAATGAAAATCCAAGATGGCGTCTAGGATTTTTTTGGTATTTCCGTCATGGGTGTTGTTTTCATGGTTTTAGGGGTCCCTGAATATGAAAATGAGGTCCAAACGAAAATCCTAGATGACGCCGAGGAAAATTTTTGTTTTTTTTAATCATGGGTGTCGTTTTCATGATTTTCGGGGTCGTTGATAACGAAATGAGGTTAAAATGAAAAACCAAGATGGCGCCGAGAAAAAATTTCGGTTTTTCCGTTATGGCCGTCGTTTTCATGGTTAAAAGATAAAGAAAATGAGGTCAATAATTATTTATTTCAATTAGGTCATTCAAAGGCACTTTTGAATGACGAATAGTGAAATGGATTCAATGATTTACCTTGCCTTTGGTTAAATCTGATTTCAACAAATCATTTTCTTTTACATTATCTACGACCCCGAAATCCATGAAAACGACACTCATGACGGAAAAACCAAAAAAAAAACACCTTCAAGTAATAATAGGCGTGATGTTATGTTTACTCTACAGAGTAAACCTCAGTGGCCATTAAGTCGCGCAAGAGTCCAATCGTGCAAGTGTCCATTCGCGCAAGATTCCTTTCGCGCATAAGTCCATTCACGCAAAAGTTCGTTCGCGCAAAAGTCCATGTGCGCAAATGTCTTTCGCGCATAAGTCTCAGATCCTAATTTTAAGATGTATAATAATATATTTACTTTATTAAAATTGTCTCAGTAAGTTAAAATAGTGTTAAAAACGAAAATAAAGTATTTAAATCAATTAATATCGTAGGGTACGTTTGCTCGATTTATTATTTTTTTGGGTTGTGCACTGTGTTATGTATGTGGGACACTGTGGATGTATTATGAGACTCAAGCGATATCAGTTTTGCGACAGGTTTGTACGGATGGAGCGACAGTATCGCTAATATTTAGATATCGGGATGAAAGTCGGAGCAATGACCTCTATTCCGATGTTAACTGGCACCAACTTATATTACTTGGTGCAGAAGTCTATTGCCAAATTATAACTGAAGGATTGATTAGAGGTCCAATAGGAACACCGATAGCACAGAACACCAGGTTAGGTTGGGTTTTATCTGGCAAAGTGGGTGATTGTGAAACCAATACTTTGAGCTGCAATAGTACTATCATTACCATGCATACTAACATTTGCAATGAAGATTTTAATCTTATACAATTTTGGGAGCTCGAATCTGATAACTTTAATCTAAGTAAAAATCAATTCACTCCAGAAGAAAAACGTTGTGAAGAAATCTTTAAGGAAACGACCAAACGCGATAGTTCTGGTAGGTATATTGTAAAGTTACCCTTTAAAGATACCCCCGACCCGAGCAGTAAATATGGCCATTCGCGCAATGTTGCCATAAAGAGATTATTATCATTAGAAAAACGTTTCTTAAAATCACCGGATTTAAAAAGTAAATATTCAGATGTTTTTTCAGAATATTTAAAGCTCGGTCATATGCAAATAGTACCTGTAAAAGAAATTGATAATCCAGAAGCAGTTTACTTGCCTTATCATGAAGTAGTTAGAGACGACAAAACTACCACTAAATTCAGAATCGTATGTAATGCTTCTAGTTGCGATAAGAATAATGTTTCACTGAACAGTAACCTTATGGTAGGACCGACATTACAAGATGATCTTAGGCACATTCTTATGAGATGGAGGCTTCACCCTATTTGCTTAGTAGCTGATATCGTAAAGATGTATCGGCAGGTGAAGGTGACTGACCAAGATGCAGATTATCAACGTTTAGTGTGGAGATCTGATCCTGCGAAAGATATACAACATTTGCGTTTAGTACGGGTAACGTTTGGGACTGCTTCAGCTCCATACCTGGCGGTAAGAGTGCTTCACCAAGTCGCTTACGATGAAGGAGCCCAATTTCCACTAGCATCTGAAAAGGTATTAAAAGACTTCTACATGGATGATCTCATCACTGGCTGTAAAAGTGTATCAGAAGGAAACCAAATATTTTCAGAAATGACTAAACTACTAAGCAAAGGAGGCTTTGAATTGCAAAAATGGGCAAGCAATGATGATCAATTACATAAGGAAATAAGCAAAGAAAGCATAACAAGCAACCTAGAACTAAAAGAAATTGAAACAATAAAAATATTAGGACTTACCTGGAATCGACGAACCGATGACTTCGAGTACTCCGTTCAGCTACCATCAATCTCGGAACCTGTAACAAAAAGAAAGGTAATATCTGATATTGCAAAGTTATTTGACCCAATGGGTTAGATATCACCAGCAATCATAAAAGCTAAAATTATGATTCAAAAGCTTTGGCTTGCAGGAATAGAATGGGATGATAAACTACCACCTATACTATTAGACGAGTGGATTACTTACCGTGCAGGACTTGTTGAACTTACCAAATGTCGAATCCCACGATGGATTAATGTCAAGGAAAACAGCACCATGGAACTTCATGGTTTCAGCGACGCATCTAATGAGGCTTATGCTGCAGTGGTGTATATACGTG
The DNA here is from genome assembly GCA_905147715.2 of Xestia xanthographa. Lineage (NCBI taxonomy): Eukaryota > Metazoa > Arthropoda > Insecta > Lepidoptera > Noctuidae > Xestia > Xestia xanthographa. The sequence continues at coordinate 14,117,998 of LR990655.1, read as the reverse complement.
TTGTTAATGATTCAGGAAGCATCTACGTTCATCTGGTAACTTCCAAAACCAAAGTGGCTCCAATTAAGCAAGTATCGATACCAAGGCTTGAGTTATGTGGAGCTGTCTTATTAGCTAAGTTGTTACAGGAAGTATCGGTAGTGTTAATGAAACTCAAGAGTTTGTTTGTTTGGTTGGTTGAATGCGCTAATTTCAGAAACTACTGGTTCGAATTTAAAAAAAAAAACTTTAGTGTTGGATAGTTCATTTATCGAGGAAGGCTATAAGGTTATCTAACATCACGCTACAACTAATAGAAGCGAAGCAATAATGATAAATGTTGCAAAAACGGGGAAAATTTATTTCTTTTGAGAGCTTCCATTGCGAGCGATGTATAAACAGTTAAAGTTACGCAACAATCATGTATGATGGAATCGTACCTCTTATAAAGTTTAAAAAAAAATATCCGCGATAACATAATGTCTATCTTTTAAGGTTGAGTCATACTCTCTCTAACCTTCTCTCTCATGTGACGCAGACGAAGTTGCACGGGTCAGCTAGTTTCATAATAATTGTCTTGATTATTCTACATTACTGCATTACATAAATAAATAAAAAATACTAATATCTTATAATATATTATGCCTTTGAACACAGATCTAATTAATTATTTAAATATTCATAATTATTTATACACCCGATTTAATACATCTAATAATTTATAATATAACTACATATTGAATTGCTACTAAGCCCTCTTCCTCTGTCTTCCTAAGCTCTCTCCGAATGTTGCTGTGCCCGACCTTGTAATACCTCCTTGTAATACCTTATGGAACGCAATAAACAATTGAGTATTGAATTTATTTAGTCTTAGTGCTTGAATATGGCTCGGAAGATTATTGTATTTTTTAAAAACGAAATCATTGGCATCTAAACGTTAGGTACCACCTATTTTTTTGAGCCTCGTTGCAGGAACAACAAATTTGTGTTTGTTGCTCGTATTTATGTTGTGGATATCACTGTATTTTTTAAACAAATTAATAATTAATATTCGGTGAAATTGATGAACAGAAGTTACGCCAAGCCTCAATTTTTTTCTTCTTAAAAAGTTTATAAGTTTCGTTAATTAAGTTAGTAACAGTTTCAAAATTAATATCAGACATATTAAGGTTTTAATTATATTCCGCCTCTTTACGTTTGTTAACTAATTCTGTACACTCAGAGTCCCGCCATGGAGGCGAGGGAATTGTACTATTAATGTTATTTTTTACAGGAAAAACTACATCTGCAGCTTCGATTAACAAAAGTGCTAAAGCTTCAGCACAGCTGTTTTCATTGCCATCAGAAATTACAGGCAAGGAGCAAAGCTTACTGTCAACAATGCTTCTAAGTTTGTCCCGGTCATTATTATTTCTACTAGGTAATTTATGTTTTAAGTTAGATCTCCTTGGTGATGCCTTTGATTTGGAAGCAGTGTAAGAAATAACTATTGGAAAATGGGCACTACCATGAGTGGAGGTTAGAGTATGCCAAGTTAATGAAGAAGCTAAGTTTGAAGAACAGATAGATAGGTCAATTGAACTTTGGTTTTGGTTGGAATCTGAACGGCGAGTAGCAGCTCCTGAGTTCAAGATGCATAAGTTTTGTGAGTCTATAATATCTAGTAATTCCTCTCCATGACAATTAGAAACAGAACAACCCCATGATTGGTGATGGCAATTAAAGTCCCCCAATATTAAGAAAGGCCTTGGAAGAAAAGAAAAGAGATTATTCATCTATTGAAGGATAGAAGAAGAAGGGTGAGGAATGTAAACAGAAACAAAACAAGTTTGGTGCACCTTAATGGCTACAATAGAAATTTCCTCACTATGAGGAGGTAATGAAATTATAGAGAAAGGAATAGAGTTCTTGATAAGTATAGCTACACCACCATACCCATCAGATCATTGGACATCATTACGAGAGTAGTCACTCTGAAATGTAAAGGTACCACATTTAAACGACCAATAACTAAACTGTGTGTGTTACCTGTCGCTCAGTGATCAGTTAAGTGTAGGTTACCCTTGTTAATTATTTTGTTGATTGTTTAAGCTGCTGTTAACTGTTTTTATTTTTGGTTTATTTTGTAACGTTTTAGTGTTATCTGTTCTTAGCCATCATGTCTGACTGACTTAAAACTTGTTTAATTTTTTTAATTTACCATACAGTCCATTTATTCGAATGTAGTCGGTTCATGGTGGGCGGGAACAATGGACATTCTGTCCATAGTGGGCGGAATGTACAATCTTACGTTTAAGTTGATACTTTTGAATAATTTAGTACCTAATATCTCGATAGATGGCGTTGCTCTTTTACGTCACTCCGCTGAATCGCGGTGTTAAGATTCTTCGCGATTCCATGACCTCTTCGTGTACTTTAAAATAAATGGTTTTTTTTTTCGTCAAGTAAACATTGGCTTTTTATTCAACTTTAAATGAGAAAAAAACCGCGGGAAACTTTCAACTTCACGGACGTGTCTTTTTTTGAACTTTTGTTTTAAAATAATTTTTAACTGTATTATAGTATCAGTAGTCGTAGTTTAGTGTCGTAGTTTCTTTATTTGGTTATTTATTTAAGTTTGTGTATATTCTTCAGTAGGGGTAAGTGTTTTTACTAAGTTATAAGTTTATTGGACGATGAACAACCCGCCAGACCCGGGGGACTTTGTTCCCCAGGCAGGCAATTTTGTAACTATAAGCAATGAGTCAGGCATGGATACTGATGGATCCTCCTCGGCTCGTCACCGGAAAAGAAGCCGCGTACATGTGTGCAAGCACTGTAACAAACGCCGTCGCACCCGAAATAAACACGGTTCCGAGTCGTCGGGTTGTGGTTGCACGGATCATACAAGTCCTACAACAACTTTAACAGAACATAGTAGCTCTGTAATACCAACCATTGCTGCAGCAGATATTCTTGCTCCATCCGTAGCTGTTCCCGCGCAAATCGGTCGTAAAGCATACGACAAAACCGACAGTGCACCTTATATTATACACTTACAAAAAACTATTTCCCCTGATGATGGTACTACATTGCACCCAATCACATTTGGCAAGTTTCTTATACACAACGCCTTTCAAAACATTATAAATGGTAGCGTCAAAAGAATTGCGCGCAATAAAATTTCACTCTCATTTTCCAATTTTGTGGATGCAAATTCTTTTATTTCACATAATAGTCTGGAAACATATGATTACAAAGCTTTTATACCCACATTCAATGTTACGAGAATGGGTCTGGTGCGTGGTGTTCCTGCAGAATGGTCTCCAGAGGAAGTTATTGATAATATTATAGTTCCAATCGGTTGCGGTCCAATTCTAAAAGTCAGACGCCTTCATTTTAAATCCGTTGTTGATGGTACAACCATTTGGAAGCCATCCCAATCCATAGTTGTTACTTTTGATGGACAGGTTCTACTTATAAGAATCTTTATGTGTTAAAATGCATTGCCTGTTGATTTATATATTTTCCCTACTGTACAATGCTTCAATTGCTGTCGTTTTGGCCACACTAAAGTTCAGTGCAGATCTAAACCTCGCTGTTATAAATGTGGTCAAGGCCATACTGGAGATAGCTGTGAAAGAGAAATAGAAAATGCATCTTGCTGTCTGTGTTCTGGCTTTCACTATGCCATTAATAAATCTTGTCCTGAATTCTCTCGACAAAAACAGATTAAATCATACATGGCACATAGCTCAGTTTCTTATGCTGAAGCAGCAAAAGTGTACCCCCCAGTAACTAAATCGTATGCTGACACACTTTTATCTTCTCTTTCTAAAAATTTTGCAGATACTCCATCAATCTCTTCACCCAATAGAATGCAGGCTTCAAGTAGTTATAAAAAGACCGTCTTCCTGAAACTACCCTCCCCACCCAAATCTATACAAGGTTACAATAAAGAGGCCCATAATGCTATTATTAACGATTTTACAATTCCCCAGCCATCTAATGGCTGTGGTTTTTCTAATAATCCAAATAATGATAAAAATGATGTAAACTTTTCTATTAACGATTTTCTCTCTGCATTACACAATCTTCTTTATCAGTTCAACATCTCACCGTCCAACGTTGCCTCAACTTTCAATGTACCTCAATCTATTCATAAATGGACAACACATCCAATATAGTCCAATGGAACTGCCGCAGTCTAGTAAACAAAAAGAGTGAAGTTATATACCTTTTAAACAAATATGAGCCATTTATCTTTGCTTTAGCAGAGACTTGGCTTAAATCAAATCATATTTTAAAATTAATGGTTATTTAACCATTAGGGAGGATAGATCTGATGGGTTTGGTGGTGTAGCTATACTTATCAAGAACTCTATTCCTTTCTCTATAATTTCATTACCTCCTCATAGTGAGGAAATTTCTATTGTAGCCATTAAGGTGCACCAAACTTGTTTTGTTTCTGTTTACATTCCTCACCCTTCTTCTTCTATCCTTCAATAGATGAATAATCTCTTTTCTTTTCTTCCAAGGCCTTTCTTAATATTGGGGGACTTTAATTGCCATCACCAATCATGGGGTTGTTCTGTTTCTAATTGTCATGGAGAGGAATTACTAGATATTATAGACTCACAAAACTTATGCATCTTGAACTCAGGAGCTGCTACTCGCCGTTCAGATTCCAACCAAAACCAAAGTTCAATTGACCTATCTATCTGTTCTTCAAACTTAGCTTCTTCATTAACTTGGCATACTCTAACCTCCACTCATGGTAGTGCCCATTTTCCAATAGTTATTTCTTACACTGCTTCCAAATCAAAGGCATCACCAAGGAGATCTAACTTAAAACATAAATTACCTAGTAGAAATAATAATGACCGGGACAAACTTAGAAGCATTGTTGACAGTAAGCTTTGCTCCTTGCCTGTAATTTCTGATGGCAATGAAAACAGCTGTGCTGAAGCTTTAGCACTTTTGTTAATCGAAGCTGCAGATGTAGTTTTTCCTGTAAAAAATAACATTAATAGTACAATTCCCTCGCCTCCATGGCGGGACTCTGAGTGTACAGAATTAGTTAACAAACGTAAAGAGGCGGAATATAATTAAAACCTTAATATGTCTGATATTAATTTTGAAACTGTTACTAACTTAATTAACGAAACTTATAAACTTTTTAAGAAGAAAAAAATTGAGGCTTGGCGTAACTTCTGTTCATCAATTTCACCGAATATTAATTATTAATTTGTTTAAAAAATACAGTGATATCCACAACATAAATACGAGCAACAAACACAAATTTGTTGTTCCTGCAACGAGGCTCAAAAAAATAGGTGGTACCTAACGTTTAGATGCCAATGATTTCGTTTTTAAAAAATACAATAATCTTCCGAGCCATATTCAAGCACTAAGACTAAATAAATTCAATACTCAATTGTTTATTGCGTTCCATGAGGTATTACAAGGAGGTATTACAAGGTCGGGCACAGCAACATTTGGAGAGAGCTTAGGAAGACAGAGGAAGAGGGCTTAGTAGCAATTCAATATGTAGTTATATTATAAATTATTAGATGTATTAAATCGGGTGTATAAATAATTATGAATATTTAAATAATTAATTAGATCTGTGTTCAAAGGCATAATATATTATAAGATATTAGTATTTTTTATTTATTTATGTAATGCAGTAATGTAGAATAATCAAGACAATTATTATGAAACTAGCTGACCCGTGCAACTTCGTCTGCGTCACATGAGAGAGAAGGTTAGAGAGAGTATGACTCAACCTTAAAAGATAGACATTATGTTATCGCGGATATTTTTTTTTAAACTTTATAAGAGGTACGATTCCATCATACATGATTGTTGCGTAACTTTAACTGTTTATACATCGCTCGCAATGGAAGCTCTCAAAAGAAATAAATTTTCCCCGTTTTTGCAACATTTATCATTATTGCTTCGCTTCTATTAGTTGTAGCGTGATGTTAGATAACCTTATAGCCTTCCTCGATAAATGAACTATCCAACACTAAAGTTTTTTTTTTTAATTCGAACCAGTAGTTTCTGAAATTAGCGCATTCAACCAACCAAACAAACAAACTCTTGAGCTTCATTAAATTAGTATAGATTCAAGTCTGTAACAATTTCATTTTTCCGATATATTTGCATTAAGTGCTAAAATAATCCACTTATGTTTTTCCAAATAAGGGCTTGCCTCGGCTGCCTTACGTCTTCATCCTTAGATACTCGATGACAGTCATAGTACTTCAGCTAAGTTGAAAGTTCTCCGAAAGGTGCATGAAATAAGCAGGGACACGATAAAGCTACTGTAAACTGTTGCGGAACTCTTGCAACTACCTTCTGTCTCCACCGTTAGACCTTCGATGACAGTCATACTCTAGCTAGGTTTAAAGTTCTCATTCAAAGGTGCAGGAAATGAGCCCAAACACGATTTTTCAATTTTAAATGGGACCAACTTTGAGATATACTTATTACCGACGCTTTTAAAAAAAAAAAGGATCATTCTTAACGGATTTCTCTCGTGGTCATAGGTACCTACATAAAAAAATATACGGGACGAATTGAGAACTTCCTCCTGTTGTTTCGTCGGTTAAAAAACCAAACTTGAGGAGTTGGGGCAACTGACACGTGCCGTGCGTGGGTCTAATGCACGGAAATGCTATGTAAATCTTCAAACCAGCGTCATGTAGACTAATCTAGAGTACCTACCTTATGCTATAATAACTTTTTTTGAAGCCGGTAAGTCGATTTAAAAGTTATCTGGTGAGCACATTTTTAGTCATTAGTACCATTTTAGTGCAATAGATGTCGTTGCATCTTACATTTGATGATTAGTTCCTCTTGAACACTTTAAATTCATATATCTTTTGATAGAATTAACCGATTACGATGAAACAAAGACTAAATCATACCTCAAGCTACGCACAATTTGTATGTATTATCTATATTGGTTTTGTATATTTTACGTGATGCTTGATCATCGAAACAGACAAACAGACAAAAATTCCAAAAATGCTGGAAATGAGTTCTGTTGGTTATCCTTAACACCCTGCCAATTTTTTTTTTCAAAATATTTTCGATGTACAAAAACGACTTTTCTACAGATTTATTATATGTATAGATTATATAAACTATTTTCATTATTATTAAATTATATATTATTGTTAATGTACCTATTCATATTTTTATATTTATATTTGGTTTCCTACATTCTATATTATAATTATTATGTATATTTCGTAATGTTTGGTATTTAGGAGAGAGAATAACTTTATTTTGCAACCGATTTGTCATCTAAAAATTCTTTTACTGAGTAGTATGCCTTTGATTCTAGAAATTGTTTCAATTTATTTAAAAATATATTAGTCTTTTCTACTTCTCGAATGTCGTTTTGCAATTTATTATAAATTTTTGTGGACATAACTAAAGGGCCGGTTGAGTGCATTTTAAGTCGGGATGTCGGGAAATCATCAATACAAACCTCCAAGTTCATAAAGGTGTAGGAATTACTTTGACCTTGAAAAAGTCATTTTTCCACCTTTATGATTTTTATAATTATAATCCTGTAACTACATACATCTTATAGTCGCGAACAATATTTTAATCAACATACAACCTAGCACTGGCCTGCAAATTGCAAAAAACGTAAGAAAAATTGAATTTCGCGGGCTACCCTGGAGCATTCACCTTAAGAGTCTTTGTGTTTGCAGTTGTCATGGTATACCTACTATCTAATTTCTGTACAAATTGTATGTTGGGTAATCCGATAAATATTGTTATTTCTTAACAGTGACAAAATAAGTATTCATGTCAAATCAGTAAATGTCACCTACAATAATAAAAAATAAAAGTAAAATATAATAAAATACTTAAATACAAGTATCTACCTGCTTCCTAAAAGATAGCTTGATCTCCGCGACTTATGTATTTGCAACAAATTTAAAATTTGAAGTTTGTTGTATGAATTTTATTATTGTTGTAGTGGCGTAACTACAGGGTGGCAAGTCGGCAAAATGCCACGTGCCCCCAGCCGGAAGGGGCCCCCGGTCAGAGGAGAATCCTAACTCCCAACATTTATTATTACACATTTACTAAAAAAGTTAACATGTTACAAAAGTTTACATGAGCTCGAGGGAAATCTACTCATTTTAAAAACAAAATCCCGTGCACATGATGTCCACATCTATTCTGTTTACTGCCCTTACTATACTATTGGTCCACAAAAGGAGTGGGTGCTGACCTTAAAAAAAAGTGTGTGCCATTTTTTCGTTATACATACTTTGTTTTATAATAATTCTCAGGCTCTGTTATTGATCACAGATGTTTGACCACCCTTTTTTGACTAATAGGAATAAAACAAAAAAAAGGACCAAGAAAGAGAAAGCACTCATCAGGCAGTTTATGGCAGTTTATTGTTGTAAGAATTGGTTGTTTGTTGAAAGTGAGGATATACCTATAGGAGCTAATACCATGAAAGGCACTTATGGCGTTAAAGATATAGAGAGCCAAATGCGGTGTATGTCCATTGTGCTGATCATAATTTAAATTTGGTGGTAAATGATGTAGTAAAAGAGGTCATAGAAATACAAACATTATTCGAAACTGTGCAACAAATGTATATTTTTTGGCCATTATATTAGACGGTGGAATATATTATCTAGTTCTGACAACAAAGAAGGAGACACCGGGTTATCATCAAATTCAGTAACATTAAAAACAATGAATCCAACTAGATGGGCAGGACGCTTTGATGCCATGTTTGCTTTAAAAGTTCGGTTTGTTGATGTTCAAAAAGCGCTTACAAAAACCATTTTATTAAATTCCAAAGCAGATGAGAAAAATGAAGCTATCTTGCTGAAGAAGAAGGTAGAAAACTACAATTTTATTATGTTGCTGATTTTCCATTACAAAGTCTTACAAACCATAGACGCGGCATATAAAGCACTTCAATCTAAAGTCATTGATCTTTCAAATGCTTCAAGGCGTTTGCAAGTCTGTCTAGAAGAACTTAAAAAGTATCGACATGAATTTGAAGATTTAAAAACGGAAGCAAATAGTATTGCAGTGAAGTATGGTCTAAAAAACCGGCCAAGTGCGAGTCGGACTCGCGCACGAAGGGTTCCGTACCATTATTTAAAAACATTAGACAAAACTGCAAAAAAATCACGTTTGTTGTATGGGAGCCCCCCTTAAATATTGATTTAATTCTGTTTTTAGTATTTGTTGTTATAGCGGCAACAGAAATACATCATCTGTGAAAATTTCAACTGTCTAGCTGTCACGGTTCATGAGATACAGCCTGGTGACAGACAGATGGACAGACGGACAGACGGACAGACAGACGGACAGACAGCGAAGTCTTAGTAATAGGGTTCCGTTTTTACCCTTTGGGTACGGAACCCTAAAAACCTGAATTTCCAAAAACACGACAGAAAAAAGTGAAACTTCATAAGTATGAAATTTGTGAGGATGAACGTCTCCAAGATCCTGAAAGCTTGTTTAAAGTGAACCTATTCTATCGTGTCGTGTGTGTCATTAATCAGCTGAGATCGCGTTTCCTTGTGATGAATGAAATTGTTTCCAATTTCAGTGTTTTGCAACAGTTGCAACCTACCACTTTGCAAAATTTGAATGATACTGATTTATTGGAAAAGGCTTTAGTCCATCTACGTATATATAAAAAAAATATATCAATCGCGTTTTCCAAGGAAATTCTCAGATTTCGATCTTCTTTTAGACACGAAATAAACGAAACGAAACGAAACGTCATCTTTTTTATGAGATATTGCTGACTTGTTAATATTCAAGCTTTTCTGAAGTGTGCACTGCATGTCTATTATTTCTCACCATTCCTGTGACTACGGCTACTGCCAAGCGATAATTTTCATAACTGAAATTGATAAAAACTTACTGAAATTGATAAAAACTTACTGAAATTGATAAAAACTTACTGAAATTGATGAAATCTTACTGAAATTGATAAAAACTTATCTAAGAAATTTTATTGGCTATTCTAACCATCGAAAATTCTATGGCTGGAAAATTAAACAAATTCCGAAGAAAGGAATTATATAATTAAAATTGTGTACAACTACAACAATTGTGATTTAAATGAAGTACCTTTAATTTAAAGTGAATTATTAGAATATCAAGTACTACATTATGATCATAAAGTTTGTATTGTATGCTACTTCACGTAGTGATTTTTTACTAAACTCTTCCAAGTAAAAGTGGGTAAGTAAGGGTAGGTGGGTGGTGGTAAGTATGTATTATAAAATATTCTTTTCTTTTTTACTTCAGAAATCACAAAATACTCACACTTCCCTGTATATTTTTGAACTTCAAAACACCCAGATTTTTACACCACTTGTGAAGAATCACAAACAAAATACACTTTTCGACACAATAAAAACAAAATAAACATACCCCAATCCCGACTTAAATTGCACTCAACCGGACCTTTAGTTATGTCCACAAAAATTTATAATAAATTGCCAAACGACATTCGAGAAGTAGAAAAGACAAATATATTTTTAAATAAATTGAAACAATTTCTAGAATCAAAGGCATACTACTCAGTAAAGGAATTTTAAGATGACAAATCGGTTGCAAAATAAAGTTATTCTCTCTCTTATATACCAAACATTACGAAATATACATAATAATTATAATATAGAATGTAGGAAACCAAATATAAATATAAAAATATGAATAGGTACATTAACAATAATATAATTTAATAATAATGAAAATAGTTTATATAATTTCATAATAATTGTCTTGATTGTTCTAAATTACTGCATTACCTAGATAAATAAAAAATACTAATATCATATATTATGTCTTTAAACACAGATCTAATTAATTATTTAAATATTCATATTTATACACCCGATTTAATACATCTAATAATTTATCATAATTATAACCACATATTGAATTGCTACTAAACCCTCTTCCTCTGTCTTCCTAAGCTCTCTCCAAATGTTGCTGTGCCCGACCTTGTAATACCTCCTTGTAATACCTTATGGAACGCAATACACATTATGAGTATTGAGTATTGAATTTATTTAGTCTTAGTGCTTGAATATGGCTCGGAACATTATTGTGTTTATTAAAAAATAAATTATTGGCATCTAAACGTTAGGTACCACCAATTTTTTTGAGCCTCGTTGCAGGAACAACAAATTTGTGTTTGTTGCTCGTATTTATGTTGTGGATATCACTGTATTTTTTAAACAAATTAATATTTTTATGCAGCGGTGGCCCAGTGGTGGCGGCCCCGACTTACGAACAGTACGTCGTGGGTTCGAACCCAGACAGGCGCATTACTTTGTGTAATTTATTTCATCACCACTGCTCTCAAAACGGTGAAGGAAAACATTGTGAGGAAACCGGCATGTCCTAGAACCAAAAAATTGGAAAACATGTGATCTACCAATCCGCACTGAGGAGCCCGCGCGCGTGGAGGATTATATCCCATTCCCTCTCATAGAGGAGGCCTGTGTCCCAGCAGTGGAAACATTAATAGGCTGATGATGATGATATTTTAATGTGCGTATAGGTACAAAAGGTTTTCATAAATAAACTGAGAGGGAACCTAGGAATATTAATCTCTTTAAATTTTTCTCTGAGGTAGTAACTGGTACTTAATTTATAATTGAACGAATTGCCCTTTTTTTTTAAACAAATATTGTCTGAATATCGGCGGCATCACGCTGGAAATAACTAAAGTAAACTAAACCGGCAGTCTCTAAATCAGTTAACTCACGAATTCTTCTAACGGCGTATGCTGCAGAGCTAAGTTTTTTTTGACAATTTGTCTATATGCGGGCCCCACTGAAGCTTGGCATCCAAAGTTATGCCTAGGAACACTGTGCTATCTTCCGGTTTCAACTCTTCATCCTTAATTAGTACAGTAGTTTCCACTTGTCTTACATGGGGTATCGTAAACTTAATACATTTAGTTTTTTTCTCATTTAGGAGTAGGTTATTAACATTTAACATGGGATTAAGCTGCTCCAATTAAATTTGCTCTGTGAATGGCGAAATTTCGGACTTCGCTTGTTTATTGTTGATTCCTTTCTTTTATACACTCTGACATTGAATGATTTGACATGTATTTTTTTTTTACTTTTTTTTTTAAAATTATTTTATTTGACTTTTACTGATTTGACATGAATACTTATTTTGTTAAGTATTTTACCTTTTTTTATCATCATTGTGACTTTTAATGATTTTGTGATTTTTATTTACATTCTTTTTGAATAGAACTTGTTATGAATTTTATATGATTATTGTGAATGTGGGGACCATGTGGGTCACATTTATATTTTTTGTTTATTTTTTCCCACAACTGTCTGGCAGTTTGAGTACTCTAAGCGACCTACACAAATGTCCTTTCTTTGGTATTGTTCGTCGTTTCGTTGAGCTCCTTGAGTTATAACTTATAAGTCGAGCTACACGTTAACTGACAAATGCTTGCACTGACTGGACAGGTCCACTCAAATCTGTATGGTTCTTTCTTCAAAAGACCATCTCAGACACTAATCTGCATAGTCCTCATGTGAATTGAGCAAGATTGTCTAGACTTTGAAAGAGACTATGACCTCTGAGTTTGTTTCGGCTGTTTCTTCTCAGAGTAGTCAGGTACGAAACACCGGCCCCATCTAGTTTTAAAAAATGACGTGTAAAAGTTTTTGTAAAAACCTACTTGCAAAATAAACATCATTTATCATTTAAACCAATTAACGACTTTTGCCAAGGCGCTATTAACATCATCCGTAACTAACTGCTGACGTTTGAGTTTAAATAAAAGAGAAGTGTCGTCTGCAAACAATACCATGTCATGATTATCTTTTATGAGATGAGGCAAGTCATTTATGTAAATAAGAAACAAAAATGGACCAAGAATTGAGCCTTATGGTACCCCCATTCTTACTACGGATCCGGGAGATCTCTTCCCGTTAACATCAACTCTCTGAATCCTATTACTCAAATATGAAATAAGAAGATCCAGAGAGGCGTTACGGATTCCGTAGTGGTGTAGTTTCCTGATAAATGTTTCATGAAGAACGCAATCGAAAGCTTTAGATAAATCGCAAAAAATGCCCAAAGCATCGTATTTGTCCTCCCAGGCATTATAAATGTGTCCTAAAAGTTCAAACTGACTGATTTAAACAATGGTATTATTTTACAATATTTAATTAAATCAGGAAACTCACCATGGTCAATACAATCGTTAAATATTACAGCTAATGAAGGAGCTACAATGTATATAATGGATTTAGCAACGCCCACAGAATGACCCCATAGATCGGCGGTCTTTTTAACATTTAAGGTGTGAAAAGTTTTAATTATATCTTTACAAGTGACATATTGAAAATTAAATTCGGAATCAGACTGAATCGTTTTCCCTAAGTAAAGACTCGGCAGCAGCAGTTGACGAGTTTAGCGATTTAGTAGTCGATACGGGAATATCCGCAAAGAATTTTTCAAAGTCTGTGGCAACATGAGTGTCTGAATTTAAAATATTATCGCCAATAGCAAGGCTGTAGTCACTTAGTTCGGTTGCAAGACCTTCCCTTTTCGCTATTAATAATGTTCCATGTCATTTTAATTACATTACTACTATTTTTAATTTTTGAACTCAAGTAACGTGACTTTGCTATGAAACAAACTTTTTTAAATAATTTAGAATAATTCTTAACATACAAATTAAATTCTACAGTGTTTTTATAAGTCCGCTCTTCATACAGCTCATAAAGTCGTTTTCGACTCTTATGAATACCAATGGTGGCCCAGTCGTTGGAAGAAGCGTTATTATTTACAGATATTGTCTTAGGGACAAATGTGTTTTCAAATTGTGTGCAATACATACTGAAAAAATCGTTATATTGTTGATTTGGATCATCATTAACTGACAAAAGTGGTAGTTTAGATAAAAGTTTAGTTTTAAAAGTTTCCAGGCGATTTTTACTTTTTGGATTAAGAATGATATCCTTTTTAGTGACTGTCTTGTTTACATTAATTTGGAATTGTGATCAATTGCCCACAATGATCTGAATCTATTAAGTTAATAATTGCAATTTTACAGAGAAAACAAAAGTTATATTTGAGTATTTATTCAAAACGTACAAGTTGAAATTATCTATATAAATACGAAGTTGCATGAAATGAGCAAGCAATATTTACTTTCATTTATTTTTACTATTGAACACGATCTTTTTCTATCGAAACTTTTAGGACCAAAGCAACAAGCACCACAACCATTTAAAAAAAAAACCTATAACTCACTTGTTAGTAATGGCAATGAAAAAGTCGCAGTTTGATAACAGGTGTATGTGCTTAATTGCAGTGAAATTAGAGCCATTTTATGAGCAAGTGTGTTGAAAAAGTTATTATAAATGTGTACTAAAAGTAGTTGAACGACCCCTTGTAAATCCGAACTGTTGAATAAGCAATAACTTAATGATTTAAAAAAAAAAAAATATATTGATCTTTTTATCTTCGTCAAAGGAGACAGTTTTTTTTGGCCCTTTCGATGTTGCATAAATATTATTCATATTACATAAAAAACCGGCCAAGAGCGTGTCGGGCCACGCTCAGTGTAGGGTTCCGTAGTTTCCCGTCCGTCACAATAAGTGTTCCCACTTATGAGTTTAAAAGTGGGTATCCATTATGTAAAAATGCTTGCATATACGAATATACTACAAACTTAGTCCAGAAATTATTTTGTACAACTTTTTGTCTTTTTTGTACAAAAACTGTTGTTTCCATCAAGTTCAAAATGATTTTCCTAGAAAGTCCTTATAAAGTTCTACTTTTCAGATTTTTTTCATATTTTCTAAACTTATGGTTCAAAAGTTAGAGGGGGGGGGACACATTGTTTTTAGGGTTCCGTACCCAAAGGGTAAAAACGGAACCCTATTACTAAGACTTCGCTGTCTGTCCGTCTGTCTGTCCGTCTGTCCGTCTGTCTGTCACCAGGCTGTATCTCATGAACCGTGACAGCTAGACAGTTGAAATTTTCACAGATGATGTATTTCTGTTGCCGCTATAACAACAAATACTAAAAAAGGGATTAAAATTAATATTTAAGGGGGGCTCCCATACAACAAACGTGATTTTTTTGCCCTTTTTTGATAATAATGGTACGGAACCCTTCGTGCGCGAGTCCGACTCACACTTGGCCGGTTTTTTACTTTTGGAGCGATTATTTTCGAAATTATTGACATTATCAAAAAATGATTTTAGAAAGCCCCTATTCATTTTTAAATACCTTTCCAACAATATATCACACGTTAGGGTTGAAATAAAAAAAAAAATCACTTCCCACTTTACATACAGGGGGGCTACCCTAATAAAACATTTTTTTTCCAATTTTTATTTTACCGCTTTGTCGGCGTGATTGATATACATATTGGTACCAAATTTCAGCTTTCTAGTGCTAACGGTCACAGAGATTAAGCGAGGACGGACAGACGGACGGACGGACGGCAAACATGGCGAAACTATAAGGGTTCCTAGTTGACTACGGAACCCTAAAAAAACCGGCCAAGTGCGAGTCGGACTCGCGCACGAAAGGTTCCGTACCATTATTTAAAAAAAATAGACAAAACTGCAAAAAAATCACGTTTGTTGTATGGGAGCCCCCCTTAAATATTGATTTAATTCTGTTTTTAGTATTTGTCGTTATAGCGGCAACAGAAATACATCATCTGTGAAAATTTCAATTGTCTAGCTGTTACGGTTCATGAGATACAGCCTGGTGACAGACAGACGGACAGACGGACAGACGGATAGACGGACAGACAGACGGACAGACAGTGAAGTCTTAGTAATAGGGTTCCGTTTTTACCCTTTGGGTACGGAACCCTAAAAATGACCATTTTAGTAGGTATAGTAATAAATGAAAGATTAATTACTAAACGAAACCGGAATCTTAAAATCATAATCTTCTTCTTCTTTAATCGGTCCCTCATTACTGAGTATCGTGGTCACTGGAACCCTTTAAACGGACAAACTGTCTCCATCTACTCCGGTCCAAAGTTGCCATCACCACCTGCTGAAATTTGCTGGAGGACATAGCCTCTTTTACTTGGTCGGACCATCGTGTTGGCGACTGGCCTCGCGCTCTCTTGCCTTCGGTATTACCAACAATGACCAGCTTTTCAAGGCTGCTATCTCCTTTTCGCATTAAGTGGCCGAAATAGGTCAAAATACGCTGAAGGCAAACTGTAGACAATCGGGTCTTGATATAAGTTGGAAAAGGATAGACACATTTTTGCGTTTGGTTGTCCATGGAATTCGGAGCCCAGCACCACATTTCGAATGCATCTTTCCTCTGTCTTTCTCTTGTTTGGATTGTCCACGTCTCAACCCCATAGAGGAAAATCGGGAAAACTAGTGCTCTGACCAGACGGGCTTTCGTTTTAAAACGTACACCACGATTTTTCCACATGTTTTGGAGGCGTGTCATAGCATCTTTAGCCATGGCTATCCGCCGTTTTATTTCTGGGACGCAGCTACCTTCATTATTTATATTAGACCCCAGATAAACGAAACTGTCCACAGTATCGATGCCTTGGATGTTATATGCGCCCGATAGCTTTCCCGCACGATGTATCACCATAAGCTTAGTTTTCAGCCTATTAATTTCAAGCCCTAATTTGCCACTTTCCACCTCTAATCTGTGCAGTATCTCTTATATTAGACCCCAGATAAACGAAACTGTCCACAGTATCGATGCCTTGGATGTTATATGCGCCCGATAGCTTTCCCGCACGATCTATCACCATAAGCTTAGTTTTCAGCCTATTAATTTCAAGCCCTAATTTGCCACTTTCCACCTCTAATCTGTGCAGTATCTCTTTCATGTCGCCAAAAGTTGTAGCAAGAAGAACGGTGTCGTCAGCGTATCTTAGATTGGAAATACGCTTTCCACCAACAGCAAACCCCTTGTCCCAACCCTCAAGAGTCTTGCGAATGATATACTCTCCGTACACATTGAAGAGCAGAGGTGAGAGGATGCATCCCTGCCCAACGCCTTTCTTGATGGAGAACACATTTGAACAGTCGGTGTCTATTTTGACGAAAGAGCGGTTGTTGATGTAGAGGCATCGAACTAGCTCTATAAGATCATAATAAATAAGTTATATTTGTGGTCAATGTCATTTGACAGAAAATACTTACTTAAATAGGTGCGTTTTTACGTTTACAAAAAAAAGTACCTACGGTATACATTGGTAATAATATCTCCTTTAATTATAATAGAAATAGAATATAATATAAAAAGAAATAATATCACACGCAAGATTGCCGCGAAACTTCGACTTTTAAACTGTGAGCTTTTTAATACTATTTTTCAAGGTTTCCGCTAAAATCTTTTAGATGGTATAAAAATCATCATGGTGCGGAACGTTGTAAACCCGTCTTTTTGGTGGTTGATAGACAACTTCATTTGACATTTAGTCTTTCCGTTTATATAGATTTTCGTGAAAGTGTTTCTGCGATTTTTTCGCATTTCATAAAAACTACTTTAAGAAAATGGTATCTGCTGGTCGTTGTGTCAATTGTGCAGTAAGATTTCAACGCAATGTACGAATACAATTAGGTACATAAATTGCAATAAGCGTCCTCTGTTGCTCAGTAGCTGTACCACTACTTCTCTACTGAGAGTTGTTTGTTTATCGATATTTGCTATCGATATTTTTTCACGTTAGGTCGTAAATTATAAGTATCAAAAACGTAATTTTACTGTTCTGGTAATCATGTTACGTCGTTCAAGTGTCAATATGGGAATAAATGTTATTGGCTTGCGTATATTTCTTTAAAATTACTTAAAAAAGCTATCAAAGATATACTCGCGCTGCGATACATGCTGTAACAAATCTACTTGATCCTATTAAAATAAAGGAATAAGCAGATTTGTTCAATTAAATTTTAATGAGGGAAAAGATATAAAATACAGGTAGTTATATAAAACACCTACCTAGCAAGCACTCTCAATAGTTTTATAGTTCAAGCACTTAGTTGGATAAGAATGAGTTCACCACTGTAGGAACGGGAACAGGTGTCAGGGTAGCAGGTCAATACAAGAGAGACGTCGAGGATCACCTTCAGGAGAGGTTTCACCTGGAAGGGCGTCGTGCAGATCTTAGAGTCCAACAGGTCAGCTCTGTAGTAGGGCAGCGTAGATTTCAGGGCCAGAATAGCTCAGCGTCAGGATATCTTTGCGAGACAAGTAGAAAGTCAGGCACGTAGCTAGCTTCCGAAGATCGGGAGTAATAGTCCCAGGTGGATCTTTAGCTGGATCCCCTGGGTAGTTTTTGTATCTGACAGCGAAAACCAAGCGGTTATCTGATGCTCCTCTAATCAGATCCAAGAGTAGTCTTTTTAGCCGTCCGTTAGCTCGTTTCTCCAAAGTAGTCTTCCTTTTTCAAATATCCTTTTTCTTAGTGTGGCCATCATCTCATCTGACAAGTGTAGTCGGCCAGGACAAATCCATGAGTGCGTTAAGATTTTATAAAATAATTTAATAATAAGTTATTTAGTAAACAATTTTAATAATCTACAAAATATAATGGCTAAACACATATTGATAAAAATAATTTAAATTTTACAAACCAAAAAGTAGCCATCATACATAGACTAAAGAGAATTAAAAAAGTAACTGACAATTTGACGCTTGACATAAGTGTCACAACCTCCTAGAGTATATGTGTTCTGTGGTCACAACATGGAAATTTTAAGTTAATCTTTTATTTCAGCTATTTTTAAGTAAATGAATCGTATTTAAATCGATTTGCTGAGTGTAGATATATAAACAAATAAAAAGGATGATAAATAGTATTATGAATGGTGAATATGAAGCGTAAGTACAGCATAATACTATAATGCTCACCGGTATCATTGTTGTCGGAAAGGGAACAAGTGCGTAGCACGTGCAGTGTTGCGCAGGACAAGCCGCTCCGAGTGAGTGGTGCGATTAATCGCCCGTCGCACTCGCACACTCGTTTATAGCCCAACTACAAAACTATCGGAACTACATACTCGCTTCTCGCTGCTCGCCAACACATTTCTAGTTTCCAGCTCTACTCGCTTCTCGCTCATCGTTGGCGGTGGGACATCTGCCTAATGTCACATGTAATAGTGGGCGAGCCTATTGCCATCAACCGGGTACAAATCCAGACTCCGCTGCTGATATTGAGATATTCCTGATCGAAAAACCCAATAACACTTTACCCGACCTGGTAATCGAACCCATCAAGCTCAACAGTCGCGTTTGCGGCCACTGGACCAACGAGGCAGTCTCAATATAATACAAATATTTAATTAATCTTACCAAGCGTTATCGATAAGATTTATCGATAATTGACGCCATCCTAAACTGTAGCACCCCTATCATAGGTGGTTACTAGTGGGATCTACCGTGTAATAGCTGAATTATATAAAAAAATATATATATATATATATTTGTATTTTTCTATTCATAGCTAGATAGCGCTACTGACGTACGACATCAAAATTATTGTATGACATTAGTCCCAATGTCCACTCTATGTATAGTCTTTTTAAATCTCTTTGGATTCACGTTTTCATTTTCGAATTTCTCATCATTCCGGTTAGACATGGCTTAGCTAATATTACCACTGTAATCTAGAGATTATAAGGAAGAAATCTATATACGTTTCATTAATATCTGCTACAATTTATGTGGGGGCCTGTTCTCCAAACAAAAAAAATTGTCTCCTTTAGTTTAGTTTGTGAACAAGGGAATCGGCGCCATTATCTTTTTACCCGACTGAGAGGAGGGTAATTTGTGTTTTTTAATGGTTTGTGTTGCATCGTACTTCGGAAAAGCTTAAATGTGAAGTATGTGTTTTATAAGCTCGCTTTGCTCGCTCTTGAAGCCTAGTTTCTTTATTTTTTTAATGGGATGAATTTTGTTTAAATTTTCGAGCTTGCTCTTGCGCAGGTTCTTTTCAGTTCTGAGATTTTTCAAATAATTCGACAAAATCAGTACTTAACTGCTGTGTGAAAATAGAAAAAAATCACTGTACACTCTACACTCATTTGGCTCTTGCATTTTAGATTCTTGCCACGCGGCATCCATAAATAGTTCCTAAACTTGAATAAATCCGCTTTTTGTTTCATCCTTCTGCCCCCTTCCCCGACCCTAAAGCTGGCGACGCCCTTGGGTGCAATGGGAAAATTGAGCAACCGTCACCAATCACCCCTATATTCTTATTTTACATAAACAGAAAAGTTTAGGAATGAGGTAAAAGAACCAAGGGCACGAGCCAAAAAACAGAGTTTGGGACCTTGCGCTCTCGCGCACCATGCGGCCACGACCACGATCTGTCGCATGACCGGCCGCTATCTTGAATAAAACTTGTCGGATGGCTGATCGTGCGACCAAACTTTCTTCCGGGTGGGAGCGAAAAAGTTGAATTTTTTCTCTTATGGAGAAGAATTTGAGGTTGTGGAAAGATTTTGTGATTTTTTCCTCAACAGTGTTACTCGGGGGTAACTATTTATTCCGAACGCGACGGCAGACAGCAATTGGCAGTTGCGTTGCGGTCTTGCGGTGGACAATAAATGCAGACTACAACCAGAGGCCCTATACGTGCGCCCCAGTAGGGCCCCAGTTCTGCTGCAGTTTCGATTCCGAACGCGACGATTTATCTACGTCGGCAGCGGCACTTCACGTCTTCAGATTCACGATATTCAAATAAAAAAAAAAGTACGGTCGGTCGACCAGTGACATTTTTTTTTTTTTAAATTAGTTCCTGATGGAACAGGCTAAGATCTGAGACCATGCTGCCTAGTCATCAGTTAGCATTTTTCTTGAGTAGGGTCGACCAGTGACAGTCGCTGACAGCAGTTTATGTATTCTATCCTTTGAGCACTACATGGTATACCACCTGCTGTCGGTGGCAGATCTAGAGAAGCTTTTGAATTTGAAGTAGATACCTACATGGAAAGTTTTCAGGTTCAAGTCAAGGTAATAAACAATTATTTTTCCTTCTCTCGACTGCATTTAAAGATTCGCTTGCTCCATCCGATTTCAAATTGACACTAATCCGAAACAAAAACATTTTCTCAAACATGCTTGGAAATTTGAGCATTATTTTGACAACCTTCTTTGAGATGGTGACCTGTAACACAGGCTTCTTCGAAAACCTACTTCAGGCACCAGTCTCTTCCAATGGTGGAATATTACTTTGTCAAATCATTGTTGATTTTTATGTACCAATATTGTGAAGAGAGAATAAATGAATTGAATTGAATTGAATTGAGATAAATCGAAATTGCTGTACTGGCCAGATACATGCGACCAGCGGCCGGCAAAAGTTGTATGAAAATCCATATCTGTCGTGCTTAGCCAATGTGTTTAGCGGCCAAATAAATTACATAGTAAACTCATATCAGTCGTGTTATTTAAAAATGGAACGATCTTTTACTCTGAAACAGTGCAACCAAGGTGGTAACTTCTATAAGGTTTTATTTAAATTTTGAATTGGCTTGTAAATAGAAAGCGGTTTATTGAAAAAAAAACAAATGAACTCTTCAACGCGAGAAAAAATATTGTTGTTTGTGTGCATCATTGATTTTGAAAAGTAATTGTATTAATTTCCTCGCATTGTTTGAGAAAAGTACTATACAAGTAGGCATTTATGGACTTACGTATGTGTGCCTCGGCTTCGCCTCGGCCCACATTTTTACGTTCGTCCATCAATGCTTTTCTATTTACCCAAATTATTAAAATAAATAATTCAAAACTGTTGTCAAACATACTTTATAAATCAATATCTCGTTGACTAAATATTTTCGAAGTAACGTTACATAGAACAAACAAACGTCGAAGAAACAAGGGTTCGCTAAGAATAAGAAAAATAATATTTTATTTAAAAAGTAGGCATAACAAAAGCTTACATGTAAGGTAACAGCGAACAAAAAAGGCGTAGTTCAAACATAACGTCGGATTATCAAGGCTTCGATGTATGTACGTAGTCATCGATGTAACAATTTTCGCAGAATAGTGTTTCGATCTGAGCCTATTATGGTGTCTGACATTGACGCATGAAGACTTTTTTCTAGCGTTATGTGTCATTATATTTTTTCTTCGATATGATGCTAGGCAACTATAATTGTTGACTGTCGGTTTGACTTAAAAATACAAGTAATATATTTTTGAATGTCTTTGGACTTTTAATTAATAAAAAGTGTAACCAAGCTCTGCTATCAGGTTATGGGCCCAGCATCTGACCTTGAAGAGACTAATCATGGATTATTCTACTAAAATAGACATCGGCAAACTCATAGGAAAAGAAAACTGGTGCACATGGAAATATAAGATTTCCATCCTACTTGATGGTACTGAAAAAGCCCTAGAAGTAGTGGAAGGCCGTTTTTCTAAACCTATCCTCGCAGTCGGAGCAGGTGACGCTGGCATCGCTAGATATAATACGATGATGGCCAATTATAAGAAGGCTGAAACTGGACCTCTACTCATGTTGATCACTAATATTTCTGAGGATACACTTAAAAAGTGATGAGATTTAAGACTGCTCATGAAGTCTGGTTGGAATTACATAGATTATTTGATGGACAGTCGGAAGATAGAGCTTACAATTTAGGTTTGGAGTTCTTTGGACTAAAGCATGATAAGGCGGACGATATTCCAACTCACATGTCAAAGCTCAAGAACGTCTGGAACGAATTGAAGGTGGAAGTTGCCAAGATTGACTCCACAACTAAGCTTCCTGAAATGTTTCTGATCTGTAAGGTCTTAGACACACTGGAAGGCAGGTTCTTCAACTTCAAGTCAAGCTGGCTGATGCTAAAGCAGTCTGAGAGAACGATTGACAGTCTGACAAGTCATCTGTGCGCATTTGAGAGAGATTTGGCTTGTCACGTAAGCTCGAAGGAGGAAGCACTAGTGACTACACATACAGAGCGACAAATCAAGCGCAATAAAGATGAGCAACTGACTTGCAACTACTGTTCTGGTAAAGGACATAGAGTGCGCAAATGCAGAAAGTGGATCAGAGATGGGAGGCCACCAAAACCAACTTCAAGCACGTCAGGCTCTAGCTCGAAGTCCAAACAAGTGCAACACATCTCGCTGATGGTAAACACATGCTCGTCAGGACAAACACAAGATCTTCACAGCTGGTTTGTCGACAACGGAGCAACGACGCACATTGCAGTAAAGAGCGATTTCTTCATGGAATATCATGAATTTGACGCTGATTACACAGTTACGACTGCAGATGGGACCACAATTCCAGCGTTAGGAAAGGGAACCGTAGTGGTAGCATCAAATGTCAATGGCAAGAAATCAAGCTTAATGATGTGTGGCTAGTACCATCGTTAACGAAGAACTTATTCTCTCCGTTAGCAGCGCAAGATAGGATGCAAAACAGCATTTTTACGGCAACAACTATAGAGTGCAAGCTTTACATTGAAAATATCACAAGAGTTGTCGGCAAGAGAGTTCCTTTTGGAGAACTTTACAAGTTGGATATGGAGACAGTTATTCCTAAAAAGCAGCAAACCATAGAGGTTAATGCTAGTACCAGCTCAAATATGCTGCAACTGTACCATGAACGCTTTGCTCACCAGGATAAGAACCATGTCATTCGTGTGGTGAAACGCGAGTTAGGCATGAAGCTGAGCCATGACAAAATTAAATGTGAGGGCTGCGTATATGGAAAGGCTCATAGAAACTCGTTCGGAACTAGGGAAAGAGCATCGGCTTGTGGTGAATTAATTCACGCTGATGTCTGCGGATCCTTTGCAAAACCAAGCATCTCCAAGTACAAGTACTTCGTCTTATTTAAGGATGATTACTCCGGATATCGTGTACGGCTCAGAGTGGTCAAGTTGCAGTGAGGTGAGTTGACGAAAACCACAGACTTCACGATCCCAAGTTTATTGTAAAGTTATACACAAGTTATGTTGGATGCTAATCCGTGGTATGATCGCTAAGGTAGCTAATGGTCAACTAACGTTTAGTATAATAAAAGTATATAAAATGAATTAACGGAAGTAGGTCGCGGCGTCAGCGACTTACTAGCCTGTACGTGAACCGTACATTTCGCTTTGTCTATTTCATAAGACAGAAGTCAGAGGTTAAGAATAAGCTGATACAGATGCTACAAGAAGCAAAGAATACAGGTCATGTCGTCAAAACGCTGTTGAGTGACAACGGTGGCGAATTCGAAAATCAAACCGTTCGGAATATTCTAGAGAAGCATGGCATCAAGCAGCGACTCACTATGCCGTACACACTGGAGCAGAATGGATGCACTAAAAAGGGAGAACCGTACACTTGTAGAGGCAGCAAGGTCTATGATGTACTCAGGTGGAGAGCTACCTCAAGTGCTCTGGGCTGAACTTGTGAACACCGCAGCATATGTTCTTAATCGGACAGTACCATCAAGGGTTGAAGGAAAATCTCTATTGCGAGTTATGGCTTGGAAGAAAGCCTAGAATCTCACACCTCAGAGTGATTGGAAGCATTTGTTATGCTCACGTGCCTAAACAAAAGCGCAGGAAGATGTGCAAAAAGGCAATTAAAGGAAAGTCTTCCTTTAATTGCCTTTTTGCACATCTTCCTGCATCTTCCGTCATCATTCTCGTAGCCTAGTCAGGCTACGAGAATGATGACGGTTATCGCGTCTACGACGGAACGCAGACACTGAGATCAAGGGACATAACGTTCGAATCAGACTTCGAGTTCAGGATAATGACCATTATGTCAGAGGGAGCTGAGGTCGGCGATAATGGACGTGTTCTCATTCAAGAAGTACCTGAGTCACTTGTCGAGTACCAGGAAAGCGATAAAAATGATCTTGAGGGAGAAAGAGCTGAAGATCAAGTTCATGTTCAAGGTGAAGCAGTTCAAGAAGATATCGAAGTAGATAATTTTGTTGATGCTAATGATGAGCAAGAGCAACTAATTGTAGCTGAGCCTCGATACAATCTTCGAGACAGGTCGACTATCGCACGACCTAAAAATATGAAGACTTCGTATGCTTCGTAGGAACAGAGAATTTTCCTGAGACATACAAACAAGCTGTTGAGAGGGATGATGGTGGCGAATGGCTTAAAGCCATGGCGAACGAGATCAAATCCCTAGGTGACAACAAGGTTTGGACGCTATGCGATTTACCTCCAAACAGAAAGGCGCTACCTTGTAAATGGGTTTTTCGCATCAAACGAAATCCAGACGGTACAATAGACAAATACAAGGCAAGACTGGTAGTCAAAGGATTCAAGCAACGTAAGGGGATAGAATATGATCAGACGTACAGCCCTGTTGCCCGTATGTCTACCATAAGAGCTCTGTTAAGTGTCAGCGCCATGGAGAAGTAACATCTGACACAGTTCGATGTATCCACAGCTTTTCTGAATGGGAAGTTGAAAGAGGAGATATATATGCAGCAGCCTGAAGTCTGCAAACTTCAAAGAAGCACCTCGGTGTTGGAACTCATGTTTTGAAGAGATTCTGCTGGATAAAGGATTCATACAGAACGAAGCTGAACCCTGTCTTTTCACGAAGGTAATGGGAGACAAGAAAATATTGATTACCCTATATGTGGATGACGGACTAGTAGCCACGACAGATGAAGCTCTAGCGAACCAATTCCTCAAGGAGTTAGGAAACACGCTGAAGATAACCACGAAAACAGCATCCTACTATTTGAGATTGAAAATTGATCGATCGGAAGACAATCGTACGCTAAGAAAATCCTGGAACGTTTCCAAATGTCAGATTGCAATCCAGTCTCGACGCCCATTGCAAGGACATCTGAAGAAGGGAAAGTTGACGATACCCCTGAAAAGAATTACTTTCCTTATCGTGAGGCTGTAGGAGCACTAGCGTATCTAATGACAGGTACCCGCCCGACATTGCATACGCTGTCGGAGTAGTTTCAAGGAAATTGGAGAATCCTTCCTGGACTGATTGGCTCAAAGTGAAGAGGATATTGAGATATCAAAGGGACTATATCTTTCGGAACAAGATACAAGTCTGGAAACCTCAAAGCCATCATGGAAGGATACAGTGATGCAGATCACAGCGGTGATGAGCTCACAGGACGCTCTACCACTGGAGTTGTTTGCCTGTACGCTGGAGGACCGGTGTCCTGGCTTAGTCAACGGCAAGCATCTGTTGCCATCTCAACCACGGAAGCAGAGATAGTAGCTGCCAGTGAAGGTGCTCGCGAACTAGTTTGGCTACAGAGAGTATTTAGCCAACTTATGACGCTACAAGGCACACCAACGCTCAAAGTGGACAACGAAGCTGCAATACGTCTCGCTCACAATTCAGAATTCCATAAACGGACCAAACACATTCGTCTGAGACATTTTTTTGTGCGCGAGACAGTACAAGAAGGATTGCTTGGCGTACAGAAAACCAGTTCTGCAACGCAGTTAGCTGATCTTTTGACAAAAGCAGTTCCGAAGCCAAGGCTCCTACTATTGAGAGCAGGATTGGGTGTGCAGTCATCATTGCAATGAGGGAAAGTATTATGGTGTCTGACATTGACGCATGAAGACTTTTTTCTAGCGGTATGTGTCATTATATTTTTTCTTCGATATGATGCTAGGCAACTATAATTGTTGACTGTCGGTTTGACTTAAAAATAGAAGTAATTTTTGAATGTCTTTGGACTTTTAGTTAATAAAATAGTTAAAAAAACACTCATGTGATACTATTATCACACTCGGCTTCGCCTCGTGTGATAAACCCACATTCGTGTTTTAATACCCCTCATTATACAACAGTTGCATAAATAACTATTATATTTCTACACTCAGCAAATCGATTTAAATACGATTCGTAAACTTGGAAATAGCTGAAATAAAATATTATTATAATTTTCATGTTGTGATATTTACGTCAAGCGTCAAATTGTCAAACTGTCAGTTAGTTTTTTAATTCTCTTTCTGCTCAGTCTATGGTCTAGCTCTATGATTTCTCTTTTTGGCTTGTATAATTTAAATTATTTTTATCAATATGTGTTTAGCCATTATATTTTGTAGATTATTATGATTGTTTACTAAATAACTTAATATTAAATTATATTATAAAATTCTTTACGCACTCATGTATATGTCCTGGCCGATTACACTTGTCAGTTGAGATGATGGCCACACTAAGAAAACTAAGATTTGAAAAGAAGAAGACTACTTTGGGGGAAAACGAGCTGACGGACGGCTGAAAAGTCTACTCTAAAATCTGATTTGAGGAGTATCAGAGAGCAGCTTGGTTTTGGCGGTGAGATTCTTAAACTGTCCAGGGGATCCAACGAAAGTTTCTCCTGGGACTTCTACTCCCGATGTTCGGAGGCTAACTACGTGCCTGTCCGTCTACTGGTCTCGCAGGGCTGTCCTACGTCTGGCCCTGAGTTCTGCACTGTCTTGCTGCTGAGCTGTCCTAGTGAACTCTGAGATCTGCGCTGCCGCCGTTTCTACTGCTTCAGAGCTCAACTTCAAGGTTACTCTGGTATCGATCTGCTACCCTGACGCCTGATCCCGTTCTTACAGTGTGGTAAACTCATTATTGTCCATTTAAGTGCATAAACTTTAAAACTGAGTGCGTGCTAGGTAGTTTTTTATAACTAGCTGTATTTTTTATCTTTCCCCTCTATTAAAATTTAATTGAACAAGTCTGCTTATCCATTTATTTTAAATAGGAGCAAGTAGATTTGTTACAACTGTTTTATATCATTTTTCAATTTAACTGAGTGTAACAACGATGAATTTGGAGAATGCGAATGTTCACTCATTGATTAGATGATTGATTAAGAGTTACCTTCACTGAACGCCGTAGTCAGTGTACTTTTGCATTGTTTCCCTTGCTTTTCAATACAACACCAAAAGTATTTATCATCGGTCTTTCTGTTAACACAGAACTCGTACCCGTCAATGATAATGACGTCATTTCTGCGTTTCGACTTTAACACATAAACTATAGCCATAGTAACTATAATTAAATATTACTATAAACAATACTTTATTAATTACAGTATCCGTAGCCTTTTATACACTGAATGACATAAGTCATGATGTCAAGCTAAGAAAGAAGGTACTTACTTACCTACTAAAAAGTCTATTCTTATTTTTTATTTAAAAAAAATTAACTATGCTATATTTTCCAAACGGCCTAACTTGTCCAACTTTGAGGTTGGCAAGGCTTTTGAGTTTTTCTATTTACCCAAATTATTAAAATAAATAATTCTAAACTGTTGTCAAATTTACTCTATGAATATCTCGTTGTTATTTTCGAAGTAACGTTACATAGAACAAACAAACGTCGAGGAAACAAGGGTTCGATGTAAGGTAGTAAACCAAAAAGACGTAGTTCAAACATAACGTTGCATTATCAAGGCTTCGATGTATAGTCATCGATGTAACAATTTTCGCAGAATAGTGTTTCGATCTGACATAGGAAACTCGTTGCTGGCCGCTGCAGTAATGTACTATTTTTAAATATTTTGGTCACCCATAATCGAAACCATTGGTTATGCCATTTTTGCCTTAATATCCAAAATTAGCATGTTTTCGGTTTAAGTACCTACCTACATAAGCATTTAGTACCCACCTGTCAGACGGACCTATGTATTTTCAGCTACGTAGGTATATTAATTTTGAAAGTTGCAAGAAAAAACATGGATTTTTTGTGGTAGGTACTTAGAAATTATACACCAACCTAACCGATCTGGGCCATTCTCAAAATGTGACTCGAAATTCTTAGAAAAAAAAAAGAAAAAAATGTGATCCAAAGTGGTCTCAAATGAAAGGTACCATATCCTACAACGTGTATCAAGCACGATCCGAGTTATTTTCACTGTCGTTTTCGCGAAAAAAAGGAAACATGAAACTTACCTCCATGTAAGTCCATGGCAGTGACATAATTTAACAATTCTAATAAAGTGAAATTGAATAAATCATATTTTTATCGATGGTATTGTTATTTATGGCGTCATTTAGTTATTTAATCAACCTTTGCTTTTCTTTACGTAGTAGGTATAACTTAGTTAATTATAAGTGGGCCACGTTTAATTAACTTTTTAAGGAAACATATAACACTCTAATCAGGTAGCAGAAATCACATATTTTGATAATAATAATTCAATTACTTACCTAAACACATAATTAGTATCAGTACTTTTCAAAATTCTTAAAAAAACCTCCATGAATCCATGGAATTCACGTGGATGACATCCATGGAAGTGACATTTTAAACGTAAATGCCGTTTTTTCAAAACCTCAATTTTTGATTTTAATAAACGATGATATATATGGGCGCTTAGGCTTTAGCACCGTGGACCACATACATACGCTGCGGCAAGTTATACAGAAGACCGAAGAGTATAACCTGCCTCTCTGTTTAGCGTTTGTGGACTACGAGAAAGCCTTCGATTCGATCGAGACCTGGGCGGTACTGCAGTCTCTCCAACGGTGCCAAATCGATTATCGGTACATCGAGGTGTTGAAGTGTTTGTACAAAAACGCCACCATGTCAGTCCGACTTCAGGACCAAGCCTCGAAACCTATCCTCCTGCAGCGAGGTGTGAGACAGGGAGACGTCATATCTCCGAAACTGTTCACCGCTGCACTGGAGGATGTCTTCAAGGTTCTGGACTGGAGAGGGCTAGGCATCAACGTCAATGGCGAGTACATCACTCACCTTCGGTTTGCCGATGATATAGTGGTAATGGCTGAGACCATGGAGGACCTCAGTACAATGCTCGATGACCTCAGTAGAGCTTCCGGAAGAGTGGGTCTAAAAATGAACATGGACAAGACTAAGGTCATGTTGAATGCCCATGTCACACCCACTCCTATCAAGATCGGAGACTCTACTCTCGAAGTTGTAGACGATTATGTGTACCTGGGACAAACGGTCCAGTTAGGTAGGTCTAACTTCGAGAAAGAGGTCAATCGTCGAATCCGACTCGGTTGGGCAGTGTTCGGGAAATTGCGCGGTATCTTCTCGTCCAACCTACCGCAGTGTCTCAAGACGAAAGTCTATGACCAGTGTGTGTTGCCAGTGATTACATACGGGACCGAAACGTGGTCGCTCACAATGGGCCTCATCAGAAAGCTTAAAGTCACCCAAAGGGCAATGGAGAGGGCTATGCTCGGAGTTTCCTTGCGCGATCGAATCAGAAATGAAGACATCCGCAAGAGAACAAAGGTTACCGACGTAGCCCGAAGAATTGCCAAACTTAAGTGGCAGTGGGCAGGGCACATTGCTCGCAGAACGGATGGCCGATGGGGCCGAAAAGTTCTGGAGTGGCGACCGCGAACCGGAAGACGTTGCGTTGGAAGGCCTCCCACTAGGTGGACCGATGACCTGGTGAAGGTTGCAGGAATCCGCTGGATGCGAGTCGCACGGGACCGGTCAATGTGGCGACACTTGGGGGAGGCCTATGTCCAGCAGTGGACGTCTTTCGGCTGAAATGATGATGATGATGATATATGGGCGCAAAACCATCATTTGATTTAATTTTAAGTTAGTTTGTAATTTGAGGGTAGTTCCGTTTTTATTTTGACTTATGTAGGTTTATTGTAGGATAGTGAGTTTTCTATTTGACATGTGTTGAATTACTGAACTAATATTTGTATTTCCGTCTATTTAATTTAAAAAGTAATCGTAACTTCCGTTTGCTTCAAAAATAAGGATTATGTTTGATTTATGTAAAATGTTGTGAATGTAATGTTACTTCTGTTTATTTTAATAGGAGTTTATTTTGATATGTTCTCTAGAATCATTTAAGAGTCTAGTTTAGAGCGAAGATTATTAAGTAGTTAATTTGATCTCTCCCGCCTTTATTGTTATTTTTATTCTACCTATCACTATACCAACCTCGGTTTGAATTTCTGTGTATAAAAGCCGTTGTAATGTGAATGAAGGTTTACCCCATGGAATAAACACTCTGAACTGGAGTAAGGTATTTTCTTTAAACTGGTGCTTATATTTCCTTCTGTTTATCATTTGCTGAGTAATAATTGTGTAACTGTGTGTATATATATTGGTGCAAACCAATATGTTGTGTGCCTCTCAACGACGACGGCCATGTTGCGCCGACATATAGGTACTTAGATTACAATAGCTCATTATTTTATAATATCTGACAGGCATTATTTAATTGAATACTCTCGCATACGTAATCCACAAAAGTGACCAAAATAGCATGCCAATTTTTAAAAAACCTTACTTAAGAGGCCCGTGCTTCAAAACTATTATTCAGGAAGTGCTGTCAAAAACTTTCAAGATACGACTTATGTTGGATGTCTATATTCTTTCAGAAATTGTGTTCACTGATTTCATTAATTATGGCTGTGTTTAATAAGTTTATTCATGGAGGTGACTAAACATCCTTGCACAAATGGTTTCAAATTATAATATGTATAAATTTTTAATATTGTATTTTTTTTTGCGTTTTTTAGGAACTTTATTTCATGTATAATCGTAAAATAATATAAATTATTTTGTTTAATTGAGAAAGTGGTGTTGATTTTGTTGTGCACAAACTAAACTTAATTTAAGCTATTGCTATCTTTTCCTAAAAGGTAGTGCGAGAAAAGGACGGCTATAGCTATGAACTAAGTTAGAGATGTCAAACTAGTTTATGTCTTGCGCTTCACCGTGTTTTTAGTCGACATGTTTTTACGTGCACCCTCCATTTGTATGGAAATATTAGTTCCAACTAAATTTGACAGCTCTAAATTACGTCCGTCTCTTTCTCGTTTTATTAGAGAGAAAAAGATAGCAATAGCTTAAATTAAGTTTTGTTTGTGCACAACAGAATCGACACCAATGTATTTAATTGTTGGTCTGTATCATCTTATCGATTTAACCTTCCATGTCGTGTGCAAAGACGATTCTTTGCACACGACATGGAGGTGACTTTTCGTCGGTTTTTGATGATGATTTTAAATATATATTTAAAATCATCATGTTTTGTAGTTTTTATTATAAATAATTTCGATGAATTGTGCAATATTAAATTTAGAATGAATTCAATATTTCGTTTTGTAACACCTATGCACATTTTATGTTTGCTGAAATGAGAATCCACCTACTTACGTGGTTACTGTTTTAGCGTCAGTGTCCTTTCCGACCTGTATGATCTTTTCAAGGATTTTTGTAAGCACTAACCGTCGAAACCCTTGGCATTGCTTGTATAAAACTAATTAATAACCTACTACACTACTACTACAACAGCCCATAACGTCCACTGCTGGACATAAGCCTCTCCCATGATGGGAGGATTTGCCGTCCACGCTTGGCAGGCGGATTGGAGATCGCAGCGATGAAAGACTAATAGAAAACGCTGCTGCCCATTCTCTGGTCTACGGAGGCGCAAGGTGTTCTGCCTCAGACATTAGTCGCCTTATACGAGACCCGTGAGTGTAATGGGTTGGTTCTATTCTACTCTGCCGGATACCACACGGCTAACCTACTTAGATAGAAAATGGCAATATCTAAGAACTTAGCTGTACCACATTATTCCACACATTTTTTCCGTCCAGGCGTCCGCCAATATTGACTAGGAGTGCGTTGTGCACAATGGAAAATCACGGAAAGGAACAAGTGTTGTATGCGTATTACGTATCCGTATAGTATTCAGTAGGTGCCCAATTAGTTTAATTAGGGAAGTACTTAATAGGTACTTTTGTTGCAAGCGCTATCGGCTCTTACGTAACGAACCGAATAAAACCATCAAAGTGATCGCAATCAAGAAGGACCTCATTCTCATCATGGAAGAGCCGATGAAACAGTTTGTTTTGCCTATTCGTGTGAAATACAACTACGCTGCACAGTGCACACGCATTAGCTTTCTTTTTCCTATTAATGTAACAACGGAAGTACCGGACCTGAAAATAACATTTGCGGATTGTAACTTGAGGAAATTAAAAAGTTGTAACAATCCAGCACTTAATAAACAGTTCTGATTTTTTTTTCTTATTCCGGTTGAGGTTAATAAGTGCGAAGCCAAATCATAAAAGTATATGATGCCTTAAAACTTTTTACTAACCAAGTTATTTGACTAATTACATTAAACCATGCTGAGTAATTAGTTTCATGAGGTATAATTTATTAATTGACGTGTGGCCGGTGCATGTCCAAAGTACTTACTTACTGCGTTGTAACACTTACCTACCTACCTATGTTACCAACAAAAGACAAGTTGGTGCTTCAACTGAGTTATGGGTACTCCAAGCGGAAAACCGATTTCAGTAATGATACAGACCTACATGAGAAAATTAAGCTGGTTGAATTTGAAGGTAGTTAGAGTAAAAATGCTTAAAAAAAAACCGTCTACAAAAAAAAAAAAAAAACTTTACTTTCGAAAGTCAGTGTCTTTGTTTGTTTCATTGTCGTATTGCCGACCGACTTCCGAAAGTAGGTAAGTCGGTTTTTTAAACCAAATATGTTTTTTGTTTTACTCTCTTTACTTGTAAGGTGTATTGGTATCTCACACAAATTCTTGTCATTAATAAATTTTACATTGTTACTAAAAGTTTTTACGGGACAAAAAAGGAGTTATAGTTGTTGCCAGTTAAGATGAGAATAGCGGTCCTTGACCCACCTACATTTATTAAACTTCTTAACTTTGAAAACCAAAAATAACCCTGTTCAAGTCTAGAATCGTCATCTATCGTGATCTTCAACATTTTTTGTAAAAACCGGCCAAGAGCGTGTCGGGCCACGCTCAGTGTAGGGTTCCGTAGTTTCCCGTCCGTCACAATAAGTGTTCCCACTTATGAGTTTAAAGGTGGGTATCCATTATGTAAAAATGCTTGCATATACGAATATACTACAAACAGTCCAGAAATTATTTTGTACAACTTTTTGTCTTTTTTGTACAAAAACTGTTGTTTCCATCAAGTTCAAAATTATTTTCCTAGAAAGTCCTTATAAAGTTCTACTTTTCAGATTTTTTTCATATTTTCTAAACTTATGGTTCAAAAGTTAGAGGGGGGGGACACATTGTTTTTTACTTTTGGAGCGATTATTTCCGAAATTATTGACATTATCAAAAATGATTTTAGAAAACCCCTATTCATTTTTAAATACCTTTCCAACAATATATCACACGTTAGGGTTTAAATTAAAAAAAAAATCACTTCCCACTTTACATATTAGGGCTACCCTAATAAAACATTTTTTTCCAATTTTTATTTTACCACTTTGTCGGCGTAATTGATATACATATTGGTACCAAATTTCAGCTTTCTAGTGCTAACGGTCACAGAGATTAAGCGAGGACGGACGGACGGACAGACATGGCGAAACTATAAGGGTTCCTAGTTGACTACGGAACCCTAATAAAAACGATACATGGTTTATTTGTTTTGGTTCGTACGGAGAGATATTAGGGAAAGGGCAATGACCGCTATTCTCATCTTAACTGGCACCAACTATAACTCGTAAACTACTCAAGCGTCATTCTCCTACCCTTATCCCAATTTATTTGTGGTCCGCGCAGCATCTCTTCTTCTTCCATACTTCTCTATTACTCGTCATGTCAGCAGTCACCTCCTTTCTTGCCATATCATCCTTCACAAAGTCCATTCATCGTTTCTTTGGTCTTCCTCTACTCTTACAGTCATCCACAGTCATGCTCAAAACTTACTCTACGATATTTTCCTCATTCCTCCTCTCCACATGATAAACAACCGATTACCACACAACTTTTCAGTCACCAGCGCCACTTTCAGACTTCCTCTTATGTACTCATTTCTTATTAATTTTTTGTTCTCATTTCTTTCTTTCTTATTTTATCCATTTGCGTAACACAACACATCTTCCTTAGCATTCTCATCCCAGCAACATTCAATTGCCTTTTATTCGTCCTTTTTGTTTCAACATCACGTCTGTTTTTTTTTAGTAGCCTGTAGGTACCTCTCCCACTATTGAAAGAAACAAAGAAAAATCATTTATTAGCCCGCACAGGATAAAACACACAAATTAAAATGGTTAAATTAACAGTACAACTAATAAAAATTAAACAAAGAGAAAAAAAAAAAATGAAATGAACTTGGTCCTGTACTAGGCCAAAAGGTCCTTATCTCAGCATGGTGCTGTAACATTAAAAAAACGAGTGATGCCACGGTCAGATACGGATAAAATAATAAATACGTAAAGTGTAAACGAAAAAATAAAACAAATATGTGAAGAATAAATACGAAGAAAATAGTAATAATATCTGCACCCACGTAACCACCATGACTGGGCAAAGGTCTCCCCCAATTCCTTCCACATATGTGCTCTTGTCCCGTGCCTCCTCGAACCAGCCTTCGCGGTAAAACCTGAATTACCTGGAGATAATGTGTAGTACTTAAAACATCCATGTAAGTTGACATTGCTGCTAGGGTGTCAGATACATTGCACTATTTACAGCAGATTGGTGATAACCGCACTTACAGTTTACTATAAGAAATATAAGCTAGTTCTCCATCTCTGTTCAAGAAAGCGTAGGATAGAGAAGATAAACGTTAGAAGAGCACTATTAGCATAGTGAGCTGGCAAGCCAGTACGGATGAACTTTTATGGGCCCTGGGTATCTACACTGTACCTACGATGAGTTGCTGAGTTCGCTGTATCTAATTTGGACGTGCAACAACACCCTTTAATAATATGACTTGCATAATGAGGTCACACATTCAGATTAAATAAATATGAATGATTTGTTATGTGTCGTGATGGCCCAGAGATTAGGGCATCGCCTCTCATGCATGAGGTTGTGGGTTCAAATCTGGGCAAGTACCAATGTGACTTTTTCAATTCATTACTTTCTATGTTTATCTTGGACATCACAGACATTGGTGAGGGAAAACATCGTGAGGCAACCTGAACTTTTAATGAATATAAGTCTGAAATCACCAACTAGTCTTGAACATGCGTGGTGATCAATGCTCGTGCCTTCTCTGTATGAGAAGAGGCCTTTGCCCAGCAGTGGGACAGTAATAGGCTGGTATTATTTATGTTAAGTATATGGCTAATATAATATTTACATGTTATTGATGAAAACTAAGTATAAATCACACCTTCACTGACACAACTCGGCACCGCTTTTACTTTCCTGTAAATTGTGTTAGTCGCGGTTCCTTATAACTGTAGCGACATCAACGCTAGTTTACGATAGCTCAGCGCCTGAGTGCAAGGCCGATACAGTTCACATGACGCTAGCACAACGCTACCTTGCACCCTGCACACACGTTCATAAAGACTGAAATATTTTCCATCGGTTAAGATTCAACCGCAACTAATCAACTGAAAACGGTCTCTTGCGAATGAAATGTGGGACTGAATGGTGTTCACAACGCACGCATGTAGCTCGTAATTACGCTTTTTAACACACATGAACGTGAAGTAGGTACAGCACTCGTTGCAATTGGTAACAGATATGTGTCTTGCTTTTTGCCGTGCATTTTATCGGAGAAATTGGCTTGGAAAATGGTTCTCGATCATTTTCAAGTTCAGTTACATAAGTGCGCGTGCGGAGAATTAGTGCGGAATAGCGGATGTTTGGTGGTGCTCGACGGGCAAGTGGCGCACGGTTATAAGATCTCACCCGCGCCACCGCCAGGCAGTCGCTGTTGGACCACCCTCATACACGTTCAGTTATAGTTTTAGTGCTGTGTGTGACAAAAACGAACATGTGTACCGCTTTCCGGATATACGTTGTATCAGTTATCTGTGTGGTAGTCGCCGCGGGCAATGTGCACGGGCCTCGAAGATCCCGAAGGATGGAGGTTGACGATTCTGCACAGAACGAAATTGACAGTGGACGAGCTGAGGACAGCTCGTGGTGGTGGACAGGCGAGCTCAATGTTCTACAGAAACTTTACGACGATTGCAGTTCGCAAAAGCACATGTCAATGTGCTTAAAGGGCAAGGCCTTAATGGCACTCACAAGAGCAGTGGAACAGGTGATGCTGTAGTGTGTTTAGTGTAATGGTGTGTTTTGGCAAATGTTGAGTGATATCAGTAGTGTAATGATGTTTCTGTTTGTGCTGTACAGGAGAGCGTTCAGCTCGCCGATGGGCTGACGTTGGTGAAGCAAGCCGACTCACCCTCCGCGGTTGCGGAGCCGCGCTTCTTCCCTGGTATGTCCACAGAAGATAAGCTGGATACCATGTTGCGCACAAGGTTCGAGCAATTGATGAGCACGCATACAATTTCAATGGATTTGGCAACGGAAGGCAGGGGTAGAGGTAAATATTTTGTATTCTAGCTATGCGTATGAGTGGAAGTTCACCTGTAGTGCCAAATAACATGTTTTAAATATTATCATTTTAGGTAAGAAAGTACTACCTTACCTGTTACTCGGTATTTTCACAACCGTAACGATTGTGGGAGGAATGGCCCTAAAGACTCTAGCAGCGATTGCCGGCAAAGCACTCATCGCCAGTAAGGTTGCCTTGACTATTGCTGGTATCATCGCCCTGAAAAAACTGTTCAGTCACGACGGAGCTCCCGCTGAAACTACCTTCCAAGTGCACGCAGATGGACACCACAGGTGAGAAAAATATTGTAGGACACTTGATGTGGTCAATATGGTTATAAAAGACTTTAGCAATTAATTAGCTTTCCTAGCTTTGCATCATTTATTAGATACAGAATGGAGAATGGCAGATGGTTTCATAGATTTAATGAAAATGATTTAGATGTTTGATGATGATGTTTTTTTTCAGCAGGCTTTTGGCTTTTGCTTCATATTTTAATTCAAAATATTTCAATTCTAGTATTTAATTCGAAGGCGGAACCTGTATGTGGTGAGGCCAGCGAAAGCAGGCGCGGTGGATCCGTACTTCTACGGCGAGCAGACGACGGCGAGCGTGTAGCCTTCGTCTTCCCGTCGGGAGCCGGCGCCCTGGCCCCGCCGCGCTGCACCCACAAGCCCGCCAGCCCGCCAGCCCGCCAGCCCGCCAGCCCGCCGGCCCCAGCTCACCATGCCGGCGACTCCACCGCGCCAACACACAAAATAACCTCAAACCAAAGTACCGTCCTCTGCGGACATCCTTCTGAGACCAAATGGTCGTCCATCTCGTTTTCCAATCTATGTCAGTAAATTATTTAATGTAATTTATTTATTCGTGACTACAGTTGTATGTTTAATGTTAATTAATTTATTAAAGTGATGTAAGAGGTAATAATAAAAAATGTTACACTCAGTTTGGTTTCATTTTGCAGACCCATTATCTATTTTATGCTCACCTGGATCTGATGAGTCATCTGAAATCACGAATGATTTTACTAATCTGAAAGATCTACAATTTAATCTAGTGCAAAAGAACAATGATACTACCTGAGGACAGATTTAGTTTGCTTTAGGTAGGTATACACTATACACATACAGCATGCAATGTAATTATTTTGACGAGTCTTTTTATTAAGTGCTAATAATGAACAAACTGCATGTTTGATCTTATAAACTATGTTAATATGGTGAGCACAAATTAACGTGCATATAAATCACTTTTTTCTTGGAGATATGGTGTTTTAATGATTGCTAAAGGCCGCTTTCTTTACACGCTCTAGTGGAGAGGAGTCCGAGAAATGTGTCTAGATTTTCCGTTAATGTGGGCGCTACGGCTATGAACGTGGAAAGTAGAAAGTTTTAATCGATTCACTGCACATGCACGAATACTGTTACAGTGCATAGCTATTTTATTATTATCTCTGCATCGTAGCATGTATTTATTAGGCGAGCGCTACTTACACGATCGATTAGTTCGTTAGAGCCGAATAAATAATGTGTTAATGAATGACGAAGCCGTGTGTGCAGGGAACTAACTAGCTAGATAGTGGAACATTTTACAGGCAGAGGAACAGCGGAGTGTGGTGTAGCGTTTGTTCGGCTGCGGAAGGTCAGCCCGTTGATTAGCCGTGCGCCGGTAAAGGCCGACCACAGCGCACGTTTGTGAGCCCGGACGCTGTTTATAATGCAGATATGTGTTTGCCCAATCGCTGCACGCTACGCTGGCTATATGGCATCGTTAATGCGGCTGGCGTCTCTTTGCATACGCAAATATAGGGCGGGCGGACCAACGCTGATTAAGCGGTGCAGCGGCGGTAGCGCTCGCTTCATTCCTGTATCAGGAATTGTGAGCCCCACTTGATTAGTTTTTAGCTTGTATGTTTATTTGACAAACTGAGCTGGCCATGCGATAACTTTGATTTGTACTTAGCTGCCATATTATGGACTGAATGATCTAAACAGCAACCGTTTTCTGGCTTATGTACCTAGGTATATACAAGCCAGTAGATGTTTATACAGGGAAGCGTAGTAGGTATAAGTTTGTATTCGCTCATTCATGATCAATGTAACAGCTGTCAGGAGCGGAGATCCTCCGGGGACGTCACTCCGGCAGCAGTCGCCGCCGGAGGTAATATTGCCGGCTTACTTAGGTACCTTAGCAGTGGGTTCAGGTGTCGCTGTCCACCACCCATCGGCCAACCCTCAATACTTGATGGCTGTCTACATCTCGAATTAGGCTAACAATTCAAGTGATATCTCCATAGATTACTGATTTAGGTGCTAATGCAAATTGTGTGCTAAATGGAAGCTGGCT
Source organism: Xestia xanthographa (assembly GCA_905147715.2). NCBI lineage: Eukaryota > Metazoa > Arthropoda > Insecta > Lepidoptera > Noctuidae > Xestia > Xestia xanthographa. The sequence continues at coordinate 14,078,401 of LR990655.1, read as the reverse complement.
AATGCACACATACATACATGCAAACATACTGGCCGCTATGTTATGTGTAAACAGAATTAATAATGTCGTAGCTAAAGTCGTAACATTTCAGAGCATATAACAATCTAGGTGAGTACCTAATGCATTTTGTGAATGTTCATAGGTTTGTGTAAGTAAACACCGGACGAGGCTGCGGGCGTCACTCGTACAGCGAAGTTACTTTACGGGCGAATGGTCAAAGTATTCGACATAAACCTATTTTGTTCTCTTCTTATATTGGATGTGCGCTCCCTTCTTCGCCTTCACCCGCTGCCGCTGTCCACTGCTCTAGGGCTGTCCTGTATCGGAAAAGGTTAAATTACGACATTTTATTAACAACGGATATTAATAAAAAATGGATCAATCAACTATCTTCTATTGTGCGTGTACTTTTGCATACTAAGTGAGCTGTTTTGCTTGTCATCGTACTCATAATTATATTATGATAGTTAAGTTGATAACATACCCTTCTTTTTGTTTAATTTGGGCAGAAGTGTGAGTAGCCATATTTCTGAATAAAGTAAAAAAACATACGATGAAATCCTACTGAAAAAAATTCCAGATTTCCTCAGAATGGAAAACGTCGCTGTAATAAAAATATATAGATTGCTACAATTCTTTTACTGAGAGGATCACGAACGATTATACTTAGTATATTATGATAGAAGTGAGCTAAGTTGCTCATTATACACGAGGCTGCAGCCTGAGCCGGAGGCAAGGGCGTAAATCACTCGAGTGTCTAGTGAGCAAGTAGCTCACGAGTTTCATACGCACTTTTTCAACACACTTGCGAGGAAAAAACAAACATGTATTGCAAAAATCGTTTTACCACACAGCAACAAAAGCGATACAAACAAAATAGAAAAATTATGGGAAGAGGCGCGCAAGTTTTTTTTTTTTGATGAAGTGATTGATTACAGCCATGTAGCCTACTTCTAAATTATAATTTTTGTGATAATAGGCAAATATTTTATAACAAATTATTGTGAATTATAAATAACTTGTTAGTAATAGTATTTTCGTCTTAATTATAGGGACACATTTATTTATTTAAAAAATGTAAATGAATTTTCAGCGGCATAAAACCTCTTTGTTGTTACAAAAAAAAAACTGTATTACCCGGTTAAATTGAAAATCTGTTTACTCGCATACAATTTGCAGTTAGGTACTAACTTAACTTTGTAGGGATAATTCTATTATGCACTAGTGTGTAATATTATTATGCACGTGTGTGTTATAGGTCGGATTATGGCCCTAAGAACGATGTAATAATGCTCACTTTACGAGCAAGTGTGTTGAAAAATCTATATTTTGCATAGCAGCATAAGTAACTAAATCAGCAAAACTGGCAGTGACACGTGGTGCAGCACATATTCCCGTTAACGAGCTGGACTAATCCAAGCACATTACAGAAGACACTTTCACTCTGTTACGGTTCGCTCGACTCGTGTTACTCCTGATACTATGTGCTGATATCGGATTACCACTTCGTACACCTTACTTTCGTTAGTTTTCTATTCAGATATCGGCACAGAAATGAAATTCCCTTGCGATTGGTTTTTATAGAAATTCTGATTGAATCTCAATTGAAGGTGGTTTGATTGGACATGTGTTGAACAGCCCTGGCGATGGCGGTGGGTGGGGGTTATGTGAGGAAGTTTTGCCGGGAATTATGTTGGTACGTGCCAAAGCCATTATTGCTGCGAGAAAAGTTCATCAATTTCATTTCTGGCCCCATGCACGTACGGCGCGCGATCCGAGCCCGTGCCTCATACTAACTGATATCGATGTTCTTTTATTACCTTAGTACATAATGTATTTACTTACTTTATGTCTATTCTTTAATGAATTAAATAAACAGTAAGAATTGAAAATTTCAGCAGAATTTTCAGCTTTATTTTTATTGTGGCACTGATTTTTAAGGACAGAAAATCTAAGTACCTAAGTATTTTCAGATCTGAAAGAAAACTCATGAAATGTTGCTAACTATGACAGTACTACCGGATTAACATGAATTTATTTTTGTTGTGCACGATAGGAGAGTGAAATTTATGTGTTGTGTGGAAAATCTACTGAAGTGAAAGTAAGTGGTCGCGCACGCGTCCAGTTGTTAATGGAATTATTGAAATCCAAATGCATTTGAAATTGCTCAGTAAACTGGAACTTTCGAATTTTCCAGCAAATATGACTTTATTGATGTTCAGATTGGGATAGTAATATGATTATAAACGTAGTAGTACACTAATTAATTGTATTACATGAAGATAATTATAGTGCACTACGTATTCGTAAACGAAAATGATTGTACAATAAAAATAATTAAATTGATATTAGTCACATTAAAACATGCTATTAAGATAGGAGGTAGATATCATATTTCTAGTCTTTTTGGAATATCCTTATAGCAAGCACGCTTTAAGGGTATTCCAAAAAGACTAGTTTTATTGACATCTTTATCTTTATAAGTATTTATTAATCAAGCAGGAACAAGTAATTCTGTCAGGAAGGAAGTGAAGTCCAAGTTACGATCACTGCCATGCATTAGTAATGCAGTGATCGGTGTTAGTAAGTCTGGTCCTATTTCTCATGGCAGCCGTAACGGGCGCACAATAAGGTGGTATTAAGTGTTATTTTCTGCGTACGTGCACACGTTTAATTCTGAATGTAATCGGTGCAGTGGGTCCATCCATGCAGTAAACTGGGTTTGTGATTCCATAAACCCGGATAAGAATATTTAATGTGTTTATGTTGATGTTTGTGCATCTTGGCCTAAATGTTCAGTTCGTAGATTGATGAGAATATGAAGGATAGGTATATCTAAGGGTATCCATATCCCAACGTATGAGAGCTCCAAAAACATTTATTTCTCTTTTATGTCATTTTGAATTAGAGCCGTTTAAAGTCTTACCTACCACAGTTAAGCTGATCGTAAACCGGGCTGTCAATGACTGAAAGATTTGAACGTGTCAGTATGATTAGTGCTAAAACCGTAACCTGTAGCGTAGTAGTGGCCATTCGTGTCTGTGAAGGTAGTTTAAAATATCAAAATGATGGGTGCGCGGTTGGTAGACGACCCCAATTAGCTGCGGCAGGGGTGGTCAGGTGGTCATCGACGGTCGCGAGTGCAGGGACGACAAGACCTCCAGGGGAGACAACTAACAGACCTTGACTGTGTAGAGTACAGTCACAAAGGCTTTCTAGCTCTTGCGTTACGGGCTAGTATTGTGCGACGTGGTGGCAGCGTCGGGTTGCCTGCCCGCCACCCCCGGCCCACGGCCACCGTCATTATGTGTCATTAGTTTTGCGACACTGACCAAATGACTGGTCTGCGATATCGGATGACTCATTCCGTTCGTGATTAGTCTATTTAGTTTCGTCAGTGTCTGTAGAAAGGTAATTTGCAGTTCCAGTTACGGTTTTACCTGCTGCGTTTAATGTTGTTGGTTAATGTTATTAATAAGTTAAGCTTTAATTACGACTCTCTCACAAGAGCGGCCAGCAACAGTTTCTATTCGGTTAGTTGCTATCGCTGAAGTTACTATCCCGATAAATTTTCTCTATTACATGATTGTCAAGATTACAAATTCATTCACCCCATGATTATTGTCAGTGCATGCTGTGCATGATCAGTGTGTGTGTTAAATTAGTTTGTAAATATCCGATAAGATAAATTGTAATTAATGACAGCGCTTGCTGAGATTGCCTCGCGATCAGGCGCCCTAATACTTACTATAAATTAAAATTAGCGCCAATAGTAACAACAGATCGATTTTTTCCATTAAACCGCTTTCTTGTGTAATTTGATTTCAAAACCATGGGGGACCTGTAAATACTCATAAACTTCAGGAAGACATAGGACCTAATATAAAAATGTTCAGTGTATCTACCTTATTGACTTTCAGATAAATTTTCCAAACTTTTAAATTTTGTTTCTAAATCTTCCGGATGTAACTTCAGTCGGTCTCAAGATAAATACGAGAAGCGAGACAGAACCCATTTGTGTACAGTAATAAGTCTAATCAAAGTAGTTCCTAAAAACAGTAGGTAATTACACGCACGGCTAACGAGAGCGGGCGGTGGGCAGCCGTGAATTTATTCGGAGAGGCTTCCCGGCGCGGCGCGCAATGTAAAGTGTATATCTGAAGGAAAACGTTTCATTCCCGCCGGAATATAATCGTCCGGTCGTAATTTATATTGTCTGCTGCAGAGGCGAGTCCCGCTGCACATTCATTTATTTTATGTGCCATTTACAATTGTCGGTCGATGGTCAAGGGAGCGAGTGAGGGGCGCGGGGTGGAGCGCGCGGCGCGGGGTGCAGGACGACGGTGCCTTCGCATTATAAAACCGTGCGGTCATCTGCGAACTCCGTAATGGTATTTGTAATAGGAGCGGTCCGCATGAGCTGTGATGACCGCCTCACAACACATGGGTCTGATGCTTTATTTATAAGATTAATGTGCTCCGTGTCCGATGCTTGCGGTTCGGTCCCGCTCTTAGGTGAATGAATATGTAAACCACTTGAGAAGATGATTGTAATTGATTGCAGAATATACCTACGTAGGTATATAAAGATCATGTTTTTCGTAATCATCCTACATCAAGAGTGTAAGGTAGATCAAAAATGATTAATTACCATAACCGGTAGAAATATGTAACCTAATACCTGAAACTTCAAAGTCTATGGTATTTACCAAGAAGATACTACAGCCCAACTTTTTAATTAAGATTTTATAGCCGTGGATTCTAAGTGCCATGTCCTTCTTTAAATATGCTAATGGTCGAGTGCATTCTATTTGTGAGCCACTTAAAACAAAGTCTCGAGGAATTCATAAAACCCAATTACAGTTCAAGCGTCTCCGATAAAGAAAGTTCCTAATTTTGTAGAATTCTCCATTCTTCTTTAGTATTTAATTGTCAGTCGTTGCATTTTTTCGCATGAAAGTCGAACGAGCAGCGTCGGCGGGCAAGAGGCTGAGTGGCTCTGTATTCTTTTGTTTTTTAATTATAACGCCAGCGTCCGTGGGGTGACGACCCCCCTGCCAAGTTTCTGGTGGAGGTGCTTTCTTGTTAAGCGCGGCGGCGGGCGCTCGCCTCCTACGTGCCTCGGCCATTCATTTCGTAGAAACTTATAACCTGACCCGCGTACTTATGAGCGTCGCCAATAAATATAGCGATGACCGGAGGCGAGGTCCCTGTCGGACGGGCGCGCGCGGCCGCCGCACGAGCGGGACGGCGCACGCGGAGGTTGCCGTCGCTCGCGGCGAGGCATTGTTAGCTAAATATCTAGGTGGTCAGTTGGGCGGGCGGGGGCTGGGGTGCCTGAAGACGGGCGGGGGCGGGCGGCGGACGTGCCGGCCCGGCGCCGGCCGATGTATTGAGCGCGTATTGCAGACGCGGTCACGCGCTGCAATATTGCGTTCGCTCTGCGATATTGCCCCTCGGTAACTCAATTTGATAAATTGTACAAAGTTCGCTTGCTCTGTATTGCCATCAACTAGATCGACGTATTGCCGCACATAACGTTACTTGCATGATATCTAACACGAGATTAGAATTTTAAGATACGTGTCTAGGTATCTTATACTTAAATAACAATTAATGAGTATGAATTTATTAATCATTATCATCATCTGCCTAGCCTTTTCCCAACTATATTGGGGTCGGCTGCCACTCTAACTGGATGCAGCTGAATACCAGTATTTTACATGGAGCGACTGCGTAACTGACCTGAATTGAATTTATTGATATGAATAAGTATTGACTTGATATTAAAAGACTTGAATTATAAGCTTGAGATGAAAAATTATGTCAATGTTGTAACATGATACACATTAATTTACCTACGTTTTAATAGGTACAACGTATATTCAGACTTACATAGAAGTCCCTGCTGTAATTTTTTGTACATAAAAATAAGCCAGCAGTATACAGGAGGCCGACAATATCGGGCGGGCGACACCGGGCGCAAGTTATGTGTGTAGCGCCCACCACAAAATTGTGTCTTTACGAGCACGCGCGCACTACTACAAGCCTTTATGTTTTTGTTTTAACTGGTCATTTTTTTTTGGTCGTATAGAAACGCTGTAATCGATTAGAAGTGGTATTTTCTGGTTGAATGAGGTGAAACTAATATCGATGCTGTAATATTTGTAACTGTCAAGTAACAAACCAAAAAAACAAGTTTTGATAACATTGAAATTGAATATGATTAAACATACATGTTGGGAAGTGTCTCAAACCACAGCACTTCTTGGGGTAACAGTACCTCCTATCTTTTGTACCTTTAAAAGAATACATAAGTAAATAAAAAAGGCTTTCTAGGGCTTGTTATAATGATCTGTTATATGGACGCAACTGTTTAGCTACTAACTTGAGCTGTACCTGAACTATAAATCTGGTACAGATAGGTATTACTACACATCAGTAGTTCAAAGAAAATCACTCGAAGCTACTTAATGGTGTTGGAAAGTGATGGCTTAACCACCTGTTAGCTCACGAACTGCTACAAACTTTAACCCGTTGCTGCTCTATGTTAAAAAGAACCATAAAGAAGTTTTTGTATTGCAGGTATTCACTTGTGCATGTAAACAGATCAAACTTTAAATTGATTCATGTATCCTTGGGTCCCAATTTTTTTTTATGGATCTAAGTATTTCTATTAACAATAAGTTTATAGAAACAACTATTTTACAGTCGTTTATTTCAGTTATGCGTAGCTATAAAAATAACATAGCGTCCGTTTTCTTTGAAGAAACGACAAATTGATTAATTAATTAAGATTTATTACTAATTTGGTCTAGGACTAAGATGGATGACTATGTCGTTGACTTTTAAGATCCTTCAAATAAATATGCCTTTTTTGTTATGAATCATAATGACGAAAACAGTACAGTTGGCTGAAACGGAAAAACAAATGTAGCGGGAAGTGTTCGGCGGGTGTGCGGCCGGAGCGGGCCGGAGCGGGCCGGATGCGGGTTGCGTGTGGCCGCGGGTTCAGCTCGGAAAATGATTTATATTGTTTGTGTAGCGGCGGTGCGGGGGACTCGGGGGCGCGGGGAGACGCTTTCTCAAGCAGATCCAGTCCACTGCAGATATGGGCGAGTATTATTATTGATCCGGCTCGGGCGGTCGGCGGTCGGCATTTCCTACCGCTCATACTTGGGCGGGCGGGGGGCCAGCCGCCGCCCGGCATATTTATTGAGGCGCGCGGGACGGCACACGACGTAAAACTTATTATAACGACGCAGACCATCTACTACGGTGCACTAACCTTTAATGAGAGGCGTAGGGCGCCGCGAGGGCGGAGGGGCGAGCTCCGCGGCTCCTCACCCAATCCTAACGCGTTATGATATTATATCAACTCATATCGGCCAATCCCTGCTCGTTATGATATTGTAGGCGGGCGGGAAGTGCAGCCGACAGTTTTCCGCGTAGGGCGGGCGGGTTTATGATATACAGTTATGAATATAATGGGGTGCGCATCTGGTTTGTACCTATCAGGTACGAGCCAGTTTTTATATACGTGCTTATTTATGGGAAAGATAATTAACTTTATATTAGTTTTAGGATGAAATTTGTTTTCTATGATTAAGAATTACCTAAGAAGGTGCTTGTTCACATTAAAAATTTATCTTAACTTAAGTAATTTAAGTATTGTTTTCTTAAATGAGTACTAATTGATTATTATGTTGATATTAGAAAATATTTCAGGTTCAAGTTTCACTTTACAAAAAAGTTCATACGTTAGAAAAATTTAATATCTTGATTATAAAAATGTTAACTCTTGATCAAAATCACGAAGGCTAATAATATTAATTCACCAAAGGTCATTCGTTAGAAAAAAATAATATCTTGATTCTAAAAATGTTAACTCTTGATCAAAATCACGAAGGTTAATAATATTAATTCACCAACCATAGATATCAACAAACAATTTGTTTATTAAAAGAATCTTTTCAGAAATGTTTTTGTTTTGATAAACAAATTGTTTGTATGATTGAAAAGAAACCTCCACCTCAGAGTCAGAGGGTAGGTACCTATTATACCCAGGGGATCAAAGTTCATATGCTGCGATGTTTGTTTCGCCTCGAGATCAATTTTACGCATTTTCCTCAAATTGACACGGAAACGGTATGTTAAAATGATATTCTAAATCTATGATGTAGAAATCGAGCCAAAACTACCTAGTAGGTTTTAGAAATGTTTTATTAAACTAGCTGATGCCCACAGCTTCGCTCGCCCGTAAATTATATACTAAACCTGACGCTTGAATCAATCTATCTATTAAATAATCCGCATCAAAATCCGTTGAGTAGTTTTAAAGATCTAAGCGTACATAGGGACAGACGCGGCGGGGGACTTTGTTTTATAATATGTAGTGATAGTGAAGTTAGACACACATGATTATAATTAACTAGCGACTGGTCCCGCCTTTGCACGGGTGCCTTTGTTACTCAGGGATAATGTAGTATACTAATGGTGAAAGAATTTTTTAAATCGATTCAGTACTTTTTGAGTTAGTTCGTTACAAACATACAAATCTTTCCTCTATAAAATTTTAGTATAAGTAGCTAAAGTTTCGCTTAATCATTCAATAAGTCCATCAAGCCTCTTCTAAGGTAACCCAGTTACTGTCTATTAATGCGACTTCAAGTCGGTTTGTTAGCACTGGTTGGATCTTGTTGTTTACTGAAATTAAAATAGTTCGAGTTTCATAACACTATAAAGCTGAGTTTACACTTGTCGCCGTGCCCCGCCGCGCTGGTCGTCAGCCTCGGTCTTATGATGACATTTCAGCGACGCGCTCTCCAATATCACATTCTCCATTTCGACTGTGAGCGGAGGAACGTTTGATTTTATTTTCGTCGATTTTGCAGAATCGTGACCTGAAACGTAGATAAGGATTTGTTGCGCAACTTTCATCTGCGACTTTGTCGAGCCTAGCGATAATTCTGATTTAATACCATTCAACCTTCTTAGTACGAACGTTGCCAGAGTCTGGCTCAGAAATTTTCTTTTGTTGTTTCCTCTTGAATTACCGAACAGTTTCACAGCAGATCACAAATCTAATTCTCTATAAAATCATACTGTTTATAATAAACTGAGTTTTACTTCCTAATTGTTTAGAATTCGTTGTAATAAAAGCGTATTGAATTAAACAGCGTCCTTGTTCAGCAAATGAGTTGATAATAAAACGATAATAAACAAGCGCCTTTGTAACAAACTATAACAGATCGGTAATTGCTTCCACGATACCTCCTCGCGTTATTACGCCTTTTACGACGCCGTATGGGGTGAATAAAACATTTTTACGAGCGGCCATGGCTGCTATAATACATACACACACACACATGGCTAGGTACATACAGGTAATAAAGTATAAACTCAATATACACATTTGTACCTGTCCCTTATGTGTCGAGATCGTAACGCCGATATAAAACTTCATTATAATAAGACAATGGCTGGTACTTCAATGTACTTTTATGCGAAATATTGTGTGGACTCATTCATCACTTGGGGTGTATATTCGTGTGTGAGATCCATTTCAAAATCTGAGTTTTTGAAAAACTTAAAAAAAGTACAGATTTTTAAAAGTGCTTATTTCAAACATCGGTTACAGAAGTGTCTATGATTGTCGATAAGCATTCTTGAGGATGTTTTTTATTTCAAACAATCTACAAATTACAATTTTTGCTACTCCTAAATACCCATACATTACCTTATGCAGCTGTCTGCAAAAACTGTTTTCATATTAGGGTGTAGTGTTACCTTAAACGCATATATAACTTTTGAAATAAATGTAGTCAAGAAATCCTTTGAGTATTATTTGGTAGACCAGATAGCACTCGTACTTCTCGAAACCACTTTTTATGGCCATTGGTCTACATCCAGTTATCCACCACCGTCACAAAATGTCCGCGAAAACCACGCCACGGATCTCATCTTCTAATGGTAATTAAGGAATAACATTCTATTGCGAGCCCAATAATAAACTGTTCAAATCATAATAGAAGTCGGAAGCCCTGGCTGGGTGCACACTGCACGGGGCACGGCACCCACGACTCACGGGTAGCGGGTGGACACATGGCGCTACTCACTCAAATAGATTGCGTCATAGCGTAATGTCGTCCCCAAGCGCAAAACAATTATAGACACGAAATGAATAAAGTATCGCGTCCACCTCCACAGTGCTCTCGTTTCATCTCAACGACGTTTTCTTTGTAATTTGCTGTATACGGGTAATGTAACATTTGTTGAACGAAGATACAATATATATTTTTTTATTTTTTACTCTGGGGACACTTTTTCGACCCTCGTCCGAGCGGTCTCTTTGAAAAGTGGACATCGGAACGCGAGGGAAGGAGCCCCCGAGGACACTGGACAGAAAATGCGTTGTAAACATTGCGACTACATTCAATTTCCCGTCATTTTTCAAACTGATAAATAATTCTGTCATCGAACGTTCGGACAGGGGTCGCTATGAAGTGATTGTCGATGGAAGGACGCCGGCGCCGTAAAAAATAGCGGCCGATGAGACTCGGCCTCTGCTTCTCGTATGTGTGCGATAAATTTCTTTTTTATTATCAGATATCGAGGGACTCGGGAATCGAATAAAGCGCTCATATTTAATTCATAAGATACCGGCCATACAACACTACTCCGGACTATTTTATTTAAGATGTTGAAAGATTACGGATACGGATGCGTGCTTATTCTAAGCAGTACCCTCGACCAACTTCTGACTCTATCAATCATGCATCGGTGGAAGTTTGACGTAGTATTCAATACGTTATAGCAACCCACGCTTTGACAAAAACGTCTCACTTTTCAAACAACTTTTAAAATTGAATATCGGGAAATGTTACTTTAAAAAAAAGTAGGTACGTTAAATAGAAATGTACTATTTCATCCAGCCGATTGCTAACTTTAAAATATTGAATTATTATTTAGTTTAAAATAAATGCTTCTTTTTGTCAGAAGTATTCATCTTTACTAGCTGTTTAATTTATTAACAAAAATATAAAAGAAATTAACTTACACCATAAAATAACACGAAAACGGGAAGGAAATAAATTCAAATTATTTAATTTATCTTGGTGGCAGTGCGTCTTGTGTCCGGCAGATGTGTTCAATACATTTAGAGTCCAGGCGAGAACGGCCGGGGGTCACTAGCGGTATTAAATAACTCTCCGACAGCTAAATGAGTAGGGGACGCGGATAACCTCCACGCAGGATTATTCTGAACGTTTTCCATATATTTCTGCAGTACAGTTTAAGTGTGGATTGTTAATGTGTTCATGTTGGTATTGAAATTGTTTAATGTTGTGAGCATCTGCCGAGTCTTAAATAGTGATGATAAATATTTATTCTTTTGAATATCGTTCTTCTAGCTATACTTGGATATAACTAGATTTCGGAATATTTGATAAAACTTTGCCGTAAATCGTTTTTTTAGCCTTTATTGTCCCACTGCTGGGTAAAGGCTTCTCCCACAACCTTCCACTCTTCTCTTAAAAAAAAAACAATAAATCGGTTTAATCTACACTTCTAATAAAAAGAGGAAAGATTTGTATTTTTGTATGTAACGAATAAATAAAAACTACTGAACCGATTTCAAAAATTATTTCACTATTAGAAAGCTTCATCTTTACCACGTAACATAAGCTATAAATTATATTGATATCATGCAAATTAGCCAAGATATCACAATTTTCGCAGACGAAGTCGCAAGCGAAGTGCTAGTTGATTATAAAAACCAGTGGCCAATGGCTTGTGTCTTGGAGAGAGCTATGTTGTTAGGTTAGACATAAAGATAGGTTACATTTCACTTGGAAAAATAACGACTACAACTAAATGAATGAGGTGTATTCACAACTGAGCCCAAAGACCCTCAGTTGGTACAACAGCGACAACTGGTTATATGTATACCTCAAAAGGGAAAAAAGGAATCCTTATAAGATCACTCTCTTGTCCGTCTGTCTGTTCGTGTGTCACCACCAATATTCTCAGGAACAGGGTGCACCTAGCAAGTTGAAATACCAGATACCGAGGTCTATAGTCCCTATTAGGTGTATTAAAATCAAGGTCCTGAGTCAACACGATAAAAAGATATGGGCAAATTTCGATTTTTGCGAAAACTTGTAAGTACGAAAATTTATTTTGTTTTTTATTTTTCGTAATTTTCCCTTTACTTATACTGTAAGATCTTGCCTTTAACCAAAATTGACAATTCTAGGTCAACCGGAAGTATCCTACAGGTTTTGGGTCGAAAACCTATATGGTAGTTCCCGTTGACCGAATCATGAAATTTGGCGAGAAGCAATGTCTTACAGAACATGTAAAGGGAAAAATCTGAAAACCGTAAATATGTAGTATAATAACAAAATATCTACAAGATTATACGGAACCCTCGGCGCGCGAGTCCAACTCGCACTTGGCCGATTTTTTTAAAAGTTATTATCGGTGTTTCCTATTTGACTACTCTGAGAAGAAACAGCTGGTAAAGACCCCAACCAGTTGTTTATGACATTGTACCAGAAACAGGTAGAAGCAAATACCTGCTTCTGGAAGCCAAAATGTATTCAGAATCTGGATTAGCACTGGCTTCTAAATACATGTATTTTTTTGGTTTTCAAGCAACGAGGATTTAAAAACTAAAAACAAATCGAACAATGTACAATAATGAGGAAGGCAAGTTTTTTTCCCAATGAATACCAAACATCACGTTTTTATTGATTGTCATTAAGTGAAGCGATGCGAAGCGAAGCCGTGTGGTATCCGGCAGAGTAGAATAGAACCAACCCATTATACTTATGGGTGTCGTATAAGGCGACTAATGTCTGAGGCAGAACACCTTGCGCCTCCGTAGACCAGAGAATGGGCAGCAGCGCTCTCTGTGCTTTTGTAACAACCGTTCTGCGATCGCCAACCCGCCTGCCAAGCGTGGCGATTATGGCAAAAACCCCCCTTTGGGGGAGGCCCATGTCCAGCAGTGGACGTCTTTCGGCTGAAATGATGATGATGATGATGAAGTGAAGCGATCCCAGAATAGTGTCGGAACTCAGAATAACCCTCTGGATTTGTTACTACCCGTCGTGGTAAGGAACAATAAAGAAAATTACGATACCGACCTACCTATACCACCTTTATTAGTACGTCGTAGTTTTATTAAAGTTATTGCAGTGTATAAACTGGTTAAATTGAATATACATATTGACATATTTGTGCATACCTATTAGGTTGTGTATATCCTTGATTTACCTAACTATGAAACACATAAAGTTCACTGATATACCTGCACTTATTTTCAATCATCATCAACATTAAATCAACATTATTTTATACACCGCGCTTCCGCATTAGGTGTGTCGTAGTCTATTATTTTTAACTCCTTTCTGTTTTCTTTATTCATATATTGTGTTCAATACAAATTTATGATTTACGGCAATATAACTGAACAGAGTTACTTTTGTTGTTGACTGTACGTCAAAAAATTGCGCCATCTGTGAAGCTGCCCTGAAACATAGACACGTCCACGTGGAGTCTTCTTCTAATGTTTCAAGCACAACAAGAATAAATAACTGTATGCATGCGCTTCGTAATAAAGTGCCAGTACCTAAGTTTTCCGAGATTTTTATGTAAGTAGGTAGGCTAGTAAGTATACGTAAGAATATCATTCTACGCTCTTTATTAAATATTAATATCTTGGTTATAATAAATAACATTACATTACATTAACATTGTATTACCGCTCTTCAGTGTTGGGTACGCTGTTTTCTGTAAATTCTTAATCCAGAATTCATGTCGATTCTAAAGAAGGGATGAGACAAAAATAATACAACATATCTTTAGTTCGTCTTCAATCTCAGTGAGCAAACAATGTCATTGTTTAGTACACGAACCGAACATTCCTCCCAAAGCCTTGTCGCAAAACATATCCAACGAAACCGATTGATATTCCGTCTAGTAGTGTTATTTGTCTGGACAAAACGAAACAAGAACCTGTATTAATTATTAACAAACGCTTGTGTTATTCAAATCTCCAGTGTTGTTTACGTCAAATGATGTAGAGATTTCTTCAAAATCCATACAGCGATCGCTACGAACACGCCTGATAGGAACTCAGTTTATATTTTATTCATACATTGTATTGTTGGAATATCAATTGCCTCGCCCGGCGGTAGGTAAAGGGTACATTTCCAATCCGCACGGGATTCACTTAGATTTGAAGGAAAATAGATTTCGATTTCCAAAGCTGCGACAAAGCAATCCGATATATTTTTCAGACAGATATTGCTAGCGATTTCTTTTGAGCTTTGAAATATAAGGGAGGGAATTTAAAAAGATTCCATGTATTTTCTTTTCTATATAGAAATAAAAAGTTATAGAGTTGAGTATTTGTTACTTAGGGGTTACCCACCTCTGGTAGTTTAGTTTTTAGTGAATTTGGAAAGTTTTTAAATGGTCTTGTGTAAGTACCGATGCGTTTTGTTTGTTCATATTAGGAAATAAAGTTTAATTTGACACATACAAAGAATCTGTTGCATAATAATATTCTTATAGATAACCTAGTTAACTAGACTAGGTAACGAATAAAGGATGGATAATGATCAGTACATATTAGAGTTATCTTTTCACGCATTTTGTTTGGTGGCCCAGCGAAATCTAGGGGACGAGATAATCCTACATAAGTGCTTATAATTCTTCACTTTTCACAGCTTAAGCCCAAAAATATTATCATATTATTTGTAAAAAGTGTTTTTGCTGTCTCAAATGCATAATTAAGGACCTTAATTACTGCAATTCTACCTAGATAAAAATGTCAAGCGAATAATGAGTTTAAAAAGTCGGAAAGGTCATCGTCGTCGTTTAAATACAGAGACGGTTGTTTCCTCTTTTTTAATTTTGGCAGGCAGACAATGCAAAGGAAAACAGTAAAGGGGAGAACTCCAACCCCTTTCCGAAGTGATTAATTTATTATGTTCTTTGTTTCTGTTTTGATTTTGGTAACATGTTACCAAAATCAAAAACAATAAGACAATGTTAAAGTGTTCATGACTCCAACTTGATATATTTTGAATAAATAATTATACCAGTTAGACATGTTTAATAAATTAATGTACCTACTTAATTACTATTAGATCATCTTCAAATACTTGAAGTTATTTTCTCCAGCTGTGAGTTGATGGTTTGCAAATTATAAGAAAACGTTATATGCAAATACAAGTAATAATTTATGATGACACAATATCAACATATCAAGATAGGTATGTAATGTATACTACTAAAAGCTCCGGTATAAGTTATGTATCAAACCCGTAAAAGTATCACTCGTGCAATATAAAAGTTAACGACACAAGAAAACGCGTTTTCCACAACATTAAAGATAACAACAATACGGGGGCGAGCGAGTGTAGAGCCTCCCGCGAGGGTGGCGGGCGGGGGTCGAGAAAAATTCAATATTAATATGAAGGAGGTGCGAGCGAGAGGCACTCTCTGTCCCCCTCACGCGGCCAATGGCGAGCGCCGCCGCCGCTGCGATATGATGAATTTATGGATGTAATAAAAGCGAGGTGCGCGATTGGAGGAACGGTCAGGGAGAGCTTATTTTCTTTTTATTTTCATATTTGGAATGTCGGTCTCAAGTCGCTTGCAGTACGTCGTGCACGTCTGACGTTTCTTCTCTGGGCACTTGGAGTGGGTATACCCCACCATTTGATGATTTATATTATGTTGACGCATATATGTGTAATAAATGTTACATAGAAAGCACACACATATGAAAACTTCATTCTCTTTATTGACGAGACAACTTTCTATATGAATTACTTTTGTTGTAGCACTTGCTTTAACTAACGTCAATTAAAATGAAACATTGTGTTTAATCGTCTTATCACATTGAATGTTTTCGAGACGTTGAAGTTTGTGTGGTAAGGCTGAGGGGCACTCGTTGTACAAAGGCTCGTAACTGGCAGTTGATTGAGGCGTGAACGACGCTCGACCGCCGGTCGGGGTTTCTTTCTTGATTTGCTACTCGAGTGGCCGAAACGACACTTCTATTTGCATGAGCTGATTTTGGGTATTTCGTTTTAAATCAAGGAGATGACGCTAAGACCGAGAATACGTAATGCGATGTCTTTCAGGTGCCTTTGTATTGGGTCGTGTTGTTTTTGAAAATAGAAATAGGAACTTATTTGTAGTTTTTTTTTCTGTGGAGAAGTCTTGTTGAATGTAGAATGACTGCGAGATTTGTGTTTAATGATGAGTACTTACTTACTGTACGTTTTTAAAAAACAAAATTGTCCTGCGGTCTCAGGTCAGTAACCTGAGATCAAGAGGTAGAAGGGTCATCCAACCTTCACCCCGATTTTTTAAACTTGTACAGGCTATTTAATAACTAAATTAATGATATCGTTGTTGAAAGATTTTCACCTGAACATGAACACACATAAAGTTATCAAAGAAGCGATATTATGTCACTAGACCTAAAAACGATTCAATAAAAAAAGTAACGTGAAACACTAAGATCATTACAGAGCACCAAATCCAATAAAAATAAACGAAACCTCTTACAAAGCAGCTATACGTCGGTGACTGATCAGTACATTATGTGAAGGGAATTGATACCGTCAATATAATGCGTCGGATTGAAAACCGTTCAAAAGGCAGAGCCGTGACAGCGCCAAAGACAACGCAGACAAAATAAATAGGAGGGTAGGGATCAAGCCAGGCGGAAGTATTGGGGATCCGCCACCGCCGAGTTTTGAAGTCCAATTATATCGGAGGCAGGTGGCGGCCTCAGGCATGTTCTGCCGACGGCACTCAACCCTTGCTGAAGAATCACTGCAGACGGTGATACTCTTTGAACGCACACAATTAGTCACCTGGATTCGACAGCTTCTGTTGTGCTTCTGCCTTTATTAATCGGTTAGTGTGATCTGGGGAAAATCTTGGGTTTGATTGATGAGTAAATAATGTTGGTGTTTGTTGGAAATTAGAGCGTATACGTAGTTTTATAAACCGAGTTACTGTCCGTGTCCATCAATTCATTATAATCAGTCATTTTGCTCTGAATGAGTTACCAATTAATTGTAGATATTTATTTATTAAAAGTGTACTTACATAATAAGTAAACAGCAGAGGTTAAAATACTTGCACACAGTTAGAGGATTATTTGCTTTAAAGTAACATGTACTGTAAACATACGTTTATAATGGCATTCCAACAATAGATGGCATAGATAGCACACAGATACCCACATATTTTACGTATAGAGAGAGCACTTCACCGTAACAGTGTAGTGGAGTACAAAGCCGAAGTTTTCCCCGCAGCGAGATTCCTTTTTCTTTGTTTGGTGTATTTATTGTAAATCTACTCATAGCAGCCCGCCCGTTAGAAGTATTCCGACATAACTTTTGGCTCGAGCACCTTATGTACCTACTGTTGGTTACGTTCTGTTTAAATGCTTTTATTTTTTTGTTTTCTGTACATGGTTTGCGTATTTTTAGAGTCAACTTTTTTGTGATATTTTCGTTTGAGGTAGATAACGTGGAAAGGTGAAAAGATTTTGTCCTGGACTTGGCAAGTTTTGTTCATGACATTTCTCATCTTTATAGTTGTCTTAATAACGAAAATTCATGACCAACTTTACGGCCAACACAACATTAAATGCCGTCGTATCAGCGACAAGCACTTGAAGAAGAACCATGAAAATTGCTGTAGACATCGATCCAAACATCATTATTTTGGCCGGACAGAAAATTCTAAAAAGAGAAGCACCTTGTTCCCAATCAAAATGGCAATGTGACAATATATGCATCCAGGTTTGTAGAGGATTAGCGACGGGTCCTGAAGTGCAGGCGAGGCGAGCAGCCTGCGCCGGTTAATATGATTTGCTCGTACGCCGAGCGCCGCGCTTCGCTCGCACGCTCTTGCTGACATTTTAAGCAACTTAATAAACTAGTGCCTCGTACCCGTGCATACTGCTTATTTTCTCTCGACTGTATGGCACGAATTTTAAAGTCAGTTTACTGCATTTAGTAGGAGAGGTGGGTTTGTATTATTGAATTTAGTTACCTGCTTAATGTGTAGTAGGAAATACAATGTTATGAATACAATTTTAAAAAGGATCCCTTGTTTAGGCTGTTCAATATGTTTTGCTCTTAGCTGATAAATACATATTAATTTAAGGAATAACATGTACTGTTAAATACACATAATAATGTAGGTATATCCTCCACTGTATATCTCGCAATCGAAATAAGGTATACTAATGTAAGAAAATAATATTATAATATATGTAAGAAATTAATAATATTTTGTATGCAATAAAGAATAAGAATAAATAATCAAAACATGCGGACAAAAAACCTTCGCCCAAGGGAAAAAACAAAAAATCGTATTGACAAAACTATGGTTAGAAATAGTGACCATCAATATATTGTAATAAAAGTAAGTTTACAACATAACATAAATGCCCATTAGAGTCCGATGTGGCTACGGGAAGTGCTACAGAAGACGTGTAGTGGGCCGGGGGTGGTGGAGGTCCAGTCTTCAAGATACTTAAGGGGGCGGCGGTCCCTCCCCCCCTCGGCGCCGGACGACTTGCTTATTCTATCAAGCGTGGACGCACACACGCGCGCCGTGCACGGACGCGGCGCACACACACGCCTCGCATTATACGGCCGGCCACCACTCCACTGTGTCAATACAATACGCTCTCTTCGACTGGACTTAGATTATTTAGAAAGCACTTGTAACGCTCATATAAGAAGCGCCGCGGAAGACGTATTCCGCGTCACAATGGCCGGTACGTGTCGGCAAGGGCTGAGACGGGATACGCGGAAAAGATTACGATCCTAAAAAAACAGCCCCCACTTGCGAATATACCTAATATTCTTTTCACAATTGACTTAGGGTGTCGGCATAGCTGTTTAGTACTTCTGTCTTTCCACTATTTTAACTGTTAATAACGTTTTATTTGACACGTTTCCATGAAATAAATACGCGCATCACTAAAATATTTGTAAACAATAACCATCTTGTTTGGCAGTGAAATGTATTGTGTCAAACCAGGGCAGGGTGTAAAGCTGATTATTGTTAAATATGTATGCAGATCTGACAGATGCATTAAGCATGACAGGGAAAGCATCAAACACACAGATATGTCTAGAGGGGAAAGATCACTAGAGTCATATCAGCGGCTACGAGAGGCGTGAGACTACGCCACTGGACGCGGATTATGTGCTACGCGGCTACGGTGTAGCGCAGTGCTACGAGGCGTAGCATTAGTCGCCCACCGAGATTGCCATACTATTTTTTTAAGTCGGATTATTTCAGAAGTTGAAATTATTATTGACTTTAAATGGATCCCTAATGGCTATAAATTTAAAACTATCCCATAAACTAAATAGTTTTTCGATCATTACTTTGGTTAAGTTTAGCTTCATATCACTACTTGGTACCCTCCAGAATTAACGATCCTTTAAATTAATAAGTGTCAAAGTTTAACGGCGCCGTGTGAGCGTGTGTGTAGTGCTACGTTCCTTCTCGGTGGTGTGACGCGTGTGCGCCAAGAGACATCGGCTCATGTGTGGGTACTTTCATAAATCTGTTGGGAGATATATGAGAGCGCAATTTCCGGTATCCGGCCATTAGCGCCGAGCTTTTATAAGCTTAAAGCTTAGGTTAAAGATTTTCTGGGTAGTTTAATGCGAATCTTGTAATAGGTACGATAAATTTTGTATAAAGTATGTGATTGCATATTAGGTGTCGATTCGGGAACTTTTAATGTGTGTAACTTGGCCTAATGTCTGTTCGTAGCTTGTGTCTTCGACTCCGCTTCAACGACTCAGATAAATAAATGTGTATTGTTGTGGTCCCAGAAATAAAACGATTGTTTGTATATGTGTTCACTTCGGTTCTTGGAGACAAATGAAAAGTGCTACGAACAAAAAATGAGCGGTGTCCGAATGTGGGCGGAGCGGGATCCGTACGTCTGTGTCCGTAGGGGGCGCGGGTAGGTAGGGCGGGAGGGGGGGCAAGCGGGAGCACCGACTTATTATTTTTATCGACCGTAAAAAGGTGCCGGACCTTGTGTGGACCCTTCCACGACGACTCCTCTGGAGAGATTCCAATTATTTACGGATATTTTGTTCCAAATCCCGAAAAATACTGTCCAGTAAAAGGGATGTGCTTACTTTATGCTTGAGTAGGGCCTATATGTTTTAAGAGCCGTTCGTTGATCTACTTGAAATTTAATTGAGCAGAAACAAAGCATTCAACTTGTGTTGGACGAGCTCTAAATAAAAATTAAAACACTCATAAAATATTCATGAAGCGGAATAAAAAATGAAGTCATTGATATTTAATAAAGGTAATGAATGAAATGGTGTGCATTTGTTCTGCTTGTCGTGTGCCACTCGCATGACAGTGTAATGACAGTGCAGCTGCAGCCCTCGACCTCGGCCAACTTTGGCCAGGCTCGGCCCTGCTCGGCCCTGCTCCGAGCTGTCACTGTCTACTCAATAATGCAACAATGCACACCCATTGTTCCACTAAAACACTCTGCTACACATAAACATGCTAATTCCAACATAAATCTAAACCGTTGCACTTCACGTTCACTGATTTATTCAACTCCACAAATATTTTACAGATTACAATCGTTCCTAAAAAATCTTTCTACAATTAAGGCGACAATCTTCATAAATCAATTTCCCCCGAATTGAATGTCAATAAGGGACGGCTGTTAAACGACGCGCCGTAAAATAAAACTTTCCGGAGGGCGGAAAGTTCTAAGCAAAAAGAATATTTACATTAATTCTCTTCATTATGTTTTGAAGAATAATCATGGTACCGCTTCCCATTCCACTCTCTCGATTGAGTTTTTATTTGAATATTTTTTCTCGTCGCTCCCTGAGTTCGTCTCTGTGTTACAAAAGGAAGTTTTTATTAGCATCTTAATGATTTTACGGCGAGTCCCCGGTTACACCAGCCTTTATGTCGTCAGATTTTCTTAAGTATTTTTTGTCGAGTTTTTTGCATCTTACATTATTAAAGTTTTCATTCCGTCGTTTAATGAAGCTCATTTCTTCTGTTCGCCCGGGCCTTGATTGCCTTTGTTTTGCATAAATGTAAGATTTCTATAGATTTCTTCCTAGAAAATCGAGTCAGTTCGAAAGACTTGAAACTCGTTCTTAAACGGGCAATTAATTGTTATTTTAACTTCTTTTCTATAGGTTTTAATTGTTTGAAGGTGAATGTACTAAGATTTAAATATCCTTATATGATACAATGTATAAAACAAGCAGCTAGTAACATGTTTCATTGTCATAAATAGCTAGGAGCGGCTAGAGTATGAGCTACCTAGTCGCAGGCACGGTGTGCATGCGGCGCTAGGCACTAGGCGGCAAACGAGGCCGCTTGCAGATCCGATTTGTCCCGTCCGGCACGGTAATTACATTCATCTCTGCTCCAGACTGATTTATGTTGCGCCTGTGCGCCTTCGCCCTCTGCTCTGTCATTAACTACTTTTCCGGGCAAGTCTTACGCACCACAAAATAATAATCGTCCGGAAAATCGACGGAGGCTGTATGTAATGTTATGAGAGGAAGGCCGCTCGTTTTTCTCGGGTCGCAATCGAGTCCGAGATCTTGCTTTCTTTTTAATTTCCCTGCGGCCTCCTAATGAGGTCCCTGCGGCGGCGGCTCCGAGCCGTTATCTATGATATTCTTGAGGTTGATGCTTATTGTGCGTGTCACTGATGGCTTCCCTTTTTATTATCCTCTCGAACACAATTCAGTGGCCGCCCAAATGAGTTCTTCTCATTTGCTTTGCTCTCTTTATTTCTCTAGGCGGCAGTTTGTCTTGTGTCGCGACTTAACTTCTTTTAATTTTAATGAAATGGCCACCGACCGAGGACCGGCTTGACTTTATTTTTTCATGTTATTTAATTTGAAACTGTACTGATAACGTCTTTTGTGTGTAAAAACAATTTAAGTTATATGCATTATGCTTTGAATACCTTAGGGAGGGTTAAATAAACGTAAGTAAAGCCGGTGGTATTATGAGAGTAGTCAGTAACAAATCACATGACCCCGCCTCCACTTATCTATTAAAATGAGAGATTATTGTCGGCTCACGCGATAGGCTACACAATATTCGGGTGTTATTTTCACTGGATTGTCCAATATTGTCACAATCTCTATAGTAGGGCAATTAGAGACGTGTGACGCGTGGCGCGCACGTGTCCGGGCTCGTGCGCGCGCGCCGGAGCCTACTCACGCGCCCGCACCGCACCGCCTCATTACGACCCAATGTTTATACTGTACGCGACAAGAGGTGACACCGGGGTGTCGTGTCAAAAGATAGCACCAAATAGTTATTTTGTCTTAAACCCTCAATAAAAATATGAGTACAACGGCATAATCCGAACTGTCCAAAATTGTTAAAACGAAAATTGAAATGACAGATGTTTTCCTGTCACCCCAACGCGATTACACCCAACCTCACTGAATTAACAAATGAAATTGCAACTGAAAAATTCGGGTATTAAGGAAATCCCCTTCAAGGAATTCACTTCATTTAAATATCGCATTTTTCTTGAAGATTATACCTTACGACAGCCATAAAAGAAAACAGAAGACCCGCCCCTCGATAATGCGACGAGCTTGAGGAATTTTTATTCCGCTCAAATCTCTCCTGACATAGGTATATTTTTGTGAGATCGCCTGGAGGTTTTAATACCCGATTTTATTTAAATTCGTTTAGGCGGTGCGGGTGACTGCGCCCCTATAGACATTTATCGCAAGGGCGTGATTGTACTTATAAGCAGACAGAATTCCGGGACAAACGTTGTAGCCGAATAAAACAACATTTATGAAAAATAAATATAGGTGGTAGAAAATGGTAAAAAATAAAGGAGAAAAAATTGGGAAAAACTAGTATCTACGTGAAAGTAAAAGAAAACTTGTTCTAATACAAATATCTATGTTTTGGTTACAAACTATACCTACTTAGAAAAGTTAAAATGTATGTAGTTGTCGGTACCTACGTTGCGATGGGTGATCAGTCACTTAGCACGATGTGTCATAGCGGCTGCACCACCCGCGCCCCTCGGTGCATCTGCTCATCATTCTTCATTTGCTCAACCTCCCCGCACCATCATCCTCTTGACCACACACCCCATTATTATTTAATAGATTATCTTACGACTCTACCAAGGAAACTTTCTTGAGAGTGTTTTCTACCAATACCAACTTTTTCTTCTAATTTTCCAAAGTGTTATTGGAGATTCGAATCTATGATGATTAGCAGCCCTTACTCCCAAACTGCGAGTACCCAGTAGTCAGATCAGTCAGAAAAATTACAGTAATTTTTCCTCCTGTTTTTGCTGCTTCCATCTCAATGAATTTCACCGCCAAAATTTTCCTTACCATTTGTTTCCATCGCGTAAGATCTTTTCGTATGAGGCGAGTTCTGTGTTAATATATGTGCCCGGAATACCGTGGCCATATATTACGCCGACCTCTGGCGGACCGGACATAACAATCCTCGATTTGCTATAATATCGGTCGTGCGTCCCTGTCTGTTGCCGGCGGCAGGTGGCGCGAGCGAGCAAGCCAGGCGCGGGGTGGCGGCCTACGTGCCGCGTATAATAAGCATTTCATGCACGGGGTGCGGGCGCGGGCTCCGGGGTTACATACATACCTATTTCCCGTAAGTCGTGTACCTAACCGGACCGTACATTATGAGCTGAGGGTCAGCGAGTCTCGTGCGCCGTCTCTGTCGCGCTCGCCGTAGGAACGCAGCCCAAGCATAATTTCGTGTGATATATCGCACACGCTTGGGTCGTCGTGATGGACCTCTATGAAAATCGTCCTCCGTCCGTGGAAACTACTGGGCATTTAGACGAAAATAAAGGCTCTGTTCAAACAGCTCGCCTTCAATATGGGCAGTGTCGCATAAATAAACTAACCTGGATAGTTACTTTACGTCTGACTGTTTGTATTTATACGAGGACGTAAGGTATCGCCCAAATATATTATATGGTATGTAACGTCGGTAGCGGTCGCTTTAGCGCGGAATTCATCTTCTATCTGTACGATTTATACACGAGGAGGCCGTAAAACGGAACAATAAAAACCCAAAACAGCAATAAATTTCAAGCAATAGACGCAAAGGTTCGAGCGCGCCTTATCAATTCCTTCCACGCATGGGATTCGAATCGCACAATAAACTTATGACGCAAGCTTCTGACTCTTGTTATCTAAAAATAGCAAGGGGTTCATGATAACACCAGAAACAGAATGACATTACTGTAAGATTTTGTGAAAAGTAAATAGTTGAATGCTTAGAACCGCTGTTTACAAGCAATCAACACTTAGTGGACAGTTGTACGAGGGTCGCAGGTAGGTAAAACAAATAGTGGACAAGCTCGCTGCCCCCACGAGGGGGAGGGTCATCTTAAAGGACAAGGAAATGCGGCCAGTGTGAACACAGAACATGTTCTTTATGCATTAGTAATGTCATGTAATTGAAACCGCTTACAGCGTTGACCAAGCCTTAATCTTGAATTTAAATCTTGCCCGAGGATTGAATCTAATTCTGCATTCAGCTATTAATGACGAGCACGTGGTGGCTATCCGCCTCCGCCCAGTCTACACTGAAGAGCAGGGTGGCATAAGGTGGTATTTAATAATAAGAGTAACATTGTGGTGCGCGTACACAGCTATTAATAATTCGTGAGTGCGGTCCGGCGCTCTTACAGTGCCGATTCATTATCGTTACGGTCTCGGCCCAACGGAGATCTACGATATAGCTCCCTGATTGACCCCGCATTAAAAATTACATACAAACAGATAGAGGAAACGGACGCTAATAACGGACCCGTGTACTTTCTTTGTTTCGATTCGTTTCCGAGACCGATCAAAAATTTATAAGCGCACGTACCCGATCGATCGAGGTTGCGGCGAGCATTCATAACGTAATTGGCGCAGATTGTACGTAAGAATGGTTGGTACTATTTAATGGCTGCTTTGATTCGTTAGGTTAATTTCAGAGGGGCCCGGGAGGGTAAGCTCCGCAGTGGTCGCCGGAGGGTCGAATAAATATGTCCCAAAGAGTTAAGTGGGAGAGAAGTGCGGAGCGGAGACCGCGTCCGACGTTTGCTCTTCCACTCGTGTTGTTGCACCACTTATTACACACAAAGTTCTGTTAAAGTTTCCTCCGACACTCGAGCGCGAGTTTAATTTACTCGATAGTGTAAATAAAGCGGGCGGAGTGGGAAGTTTCGCGGCGAGCCCCTGGCGACGGCGACGCCGGCGACACCCGGCTGCGGTCCGCTGATAATAACGTCCCGCCGCCTGGGACTTCCTTATTAATCGAGAACGACAAATTTTAACGACAAGAATTAATGAATCTCGTTACACGGGTTAATCCCCCGCTCGTAAAGTGTGCGCTCCGAGGCAGTAACATGCGCCTCGCGCGGGGCGGCAGGACTCCGCCACCGACGTGGCGTCTCGCACTACCTGCACACGTCGCACGTGCTTACCGCTGTCTTATTAATGTTCACACCATTTATAACTCTTTATATATATTTCAATAACACGCATTTAATTCCCTGTCACTAATTGCATTGTTTCAAGTACCCAATTTTAATTAACACTTGTAACTTTTTGTTGATAAAGCAGTTGAAGATTTGTCCAAGACACAGTGGTTAAAGGACAATTAAAAATTAAAATTGTCATGTGAGGTCGTGTGTCAAGGCGGTAAGATGAAACGAGTGCGAAAGCCGACTTGACTGAGGGAATCCAAGATATATCGTCCAGTTAACGACCATGTGCGAATGGAACTTTATTGTAATTGCCTTTTGTAAGATCGGACAGGGTCATTACGGACCGTCCTCACAAACCGACCTCCCGTTTGCTTCAAAACTTTTCTTGTAGTAGTTAACTATAGACATTTGGTTGCTAACTTGAGACAGGTTGAGGTTTAAATAAACTTAATGTTCTGAATACATTTTGGAAACAGATTATTGTTAATCCACCGTAGTCGTTGTCATAAACAAAATACTTAGTAGGGAGCTTTAATTACAATGTTGATATTGAATTCAATCAGTCGTGAGGCGAATGTGTAAAGCGTATTCATCAGTAGGAGAGGTGTGTGCCACATTAGGGGGCCGGGGCGGCCTCAAAGCCAGAAGACTGATTATGTCTATCCGCAATTTCTCTCCGGCCCTATTCTCGCGAGCGAAAACTAGCGAGTTTTCCACCGCGCTATTAAGCGGTCGCTTTTACATTTGTCCTTATAATGGAAAATGTGCTACTAATTAATTTAAAGCGAAACTCATTTATGTCGAAATGCGTGTCTATTAAGCGATGATGGGATGAACGCCTTTCGGGTTTGCTCTTACGTTCCGCCGTGAATCGTTTTATTGTTTCTAGATAAGTGGTTTTGAGCTTTTGTCTTCCTCGCGCGGAGTAGTGAAAATTATACGTGGTCCGGTTACAAGCCCTCACCCCATTAAGTAGAGGCGAGCTCATTCTCGGTAAGACTAATCAAATAACAGTCTCCCCATCGCTCGCCCCCGCGCCTCCCCGCGCCTCCTCGCGCCCAGCGGTCATCTCTCTTATCGATTGTGGTGGAATTCGTGCACAGAATGTGATATTTCCCAACAATCTATACATATAGCAACACAATACACAACGGGAAATATGTTCCCTTTCGTCTTAAGTTGTCGAATCAAGTCAAGAAAGTTGTTACGGCGCGAAACACAACTTTGTTTCACGCACACTGCACCTAAACAAATATTCAAATTGTTGTAAACTGCTATAAATGTTCCGATGTCAGGCGTTTCTTGTTATTGTCAAAAGGAAAAAGTAGGTCTTCTTATCTCTTTTTTATTTAATTACTGAAAAATACCTAATTTCAATTACCTTCCTTTTAAAAAAATGTGAGTTACAATTATTAATTTTAAGCATCAGGTGAGTGACTGATTATACCCTGAAACAATACCGTTACGACAATAAAGTTTGTTTCTAACACCAAAAATATCGTTGCTGGTTAAATTAATTTTCAGGTATGTACTACTACTACTACAACAGCCCATAACGTCCACTGCTGGACATAAGCCTCTCCCATGATGGGAGGAATTTGCCGTAATCTCCACGCTTGGCAGGCGGATTGCAGATCGCAGTGATGAAAGACTAACAGAAAACGCTGCTGCCCTTTCTCTGGTCTACGGAGGCGCAAGGTGTTCTGCCTCAGACATTAGTCGCCTTATACAACACCCGTCAGTGTAATGGGTTGGTTCTATTCTGCTCTGCCGGAAACCACACGGCTAAGCCGTAAGGTATGTACTAATTTTAAGAAGTTCCTTTTATAGATCTATTCATCATCATCATCATCAATATGAGTTGGTAGCTATAAAAAAATAAAATGAGAAAACTCTTTCACCACCAAAAAAAAAACTTGAGATGAGGTTAAAGTAGACGTTTGATTTTCTCAATTTTAGACGTGCGTCAGTATGTACAAAGGGCAAAGCAAATAAGTGACCATGGTCGTCAGATATAGTTGCAGTTTTTTTAAGAACTATTTCACGTCTTCAGATGAAATTTAATTATATTAACAAATTTGAATATTCTTATCAACTTTATTAAATTTCATTCGAAAACATCCATCGGCTTCTAAGAAAACTTTAACTATATTTTCGACTCTGGTACTTATTTGCTTTGCCCTCTGTACCTACTAAGGGGTGCGTACCATTTTGGCTGAAAATGAGTAAATTTATATGAAAATTAGATCAACTGAACGTTATCTAGAAAGGACATTACACAAATTGAAAATTATATGAAATGAACGTTATACTAAGTGTTATTAGAGCAAAAGAAGTTTATATGAAATGTAACATTCGATCACATCAAATTAGGTTATTTGTTTTTATAGCATAAAAAAAATATATCATGTGAATGTTATTTTAAGTGATAATATACTACATATCTGTATTTGTCTGTGTCATTAATAAAGAAAATCATGGATATTATCCCGTAAGTACTTATAAAAACAGAAAGTACTAACGGGATAATATCCATGATTTTCTTTATTAATGAGGTCCCGATATTAAGTGTTGTGAAAAACCGTGAAAGTCTAAAACAGTGTATCTGTTATTATGCTATATATTACACACCCATAGTTTAATAACTATATATAATACTTTAATAAAGTGTGGCTATTTATTTAAATTTTCGTTCTTAACTCTTCGTAGTTACTCACAATAAAATTAATTATTACAGCTACACGCTGAGTATCCGCACGTGAGGCACTTGGTGAGACAAATGTAAATGGTGGTGCGTCGGTATGGGTGCGAGCACGGTCCGGACGCGGCTCGGCCGCCGGCGCCGGACCGCACCGCTGCCGGACCGCCCGGACCGTTCCGCCATGTAATTCTAATGAGTATTAGTGTCGTCCGTCTGCCTCGTCCTGCCGTCCACTCTCTCGCTACATTCTATAAAGCAACCTCCTATTTCGGCGTTGGTAGGTAATACGATTGTGCATAATACCTAAGTGCGGGTCAAACTGTAGTCGTACCCATTTATGTAAAGGGTGTAGCAATGCGGATCCCTTTGTTACTAATGCGGCTATGTTATGACAATGTGGAGTTATTTTAACTACTATTCATTAAACATTTTAAGGGTTTTTCTAACAAGGCCTTTTGGTTGGTTCTTTTTATATTAAACGTTTATATTACGAGTATCTGACCTTCTTAGTAACTTTCTTTTGAGTTACAAGGACTTTTGCCTAAACTAGTTTATCGCCATAACTTTGGAAAAGTAATTATTAGAAGCTTTTCATCCACTTATTTGAAAAGGTTTATAAAAAAGTTTGCAGAGTCAAAATTATTTTTTGAAGAGATAAGAATGTTAATTGAATTCGATAGTTACTGCAATTTTCGTAGCACACCAATATAATTAAAATTCAATTATTGGCACAAGTGTGCAACAGAATAAAACTGTGGACGTAAAGTACACGCTTGTAGCGGTACGTTGCCGACCGTACATTGCTTCACTGGACTGTGAAAATGATTTTGATTTGACCCTTTGAAGGGTGCTTCCACCGCAAAATTACATTTCCATATGTGAATTTGTATATACCTGACACCCCATAGTACAATGTAGTCAAATTAAATTAAGAGATTAATTATAGCAACATACGTTAAGAGGTGTAGGATTCAGATCTACGCGTTTTATTAATTTCTAACAATTTGCTCAGGTACGGAAATTATTATCTCATTTATTTCAGACGCTTCAGTGTCATTTAGGTCTATTTTCGAGTAACTCAGAAAAACAGTCGTCTGTATCAAAAGCGTCAAAACGTGGCGGCTCTTTATCTCCAAATGTGGCGTCGTGGAAGATAATTTTATTCTGAGAGTATCTCTCCTTACTGCTGATGTATTCAACAGAATATTCCCATATGTGCGTAATTCTGCGGAATGGCAAAAAAGGTCTGTTTGAGGGGTGAAATATGTAAATTTATTGTCTTGGGCGGCCCCGGCGCGGCGCGGCGCGGTGCGTCGGTGCCCCCGTCATACGCCGACACGTAGGATAAAGGAAATGTTAATGCGTACCAATTTATGTGCTTTTCTATGATTTCGCTGAATCGGGCGCGTCGTTTTCCCCTTTATGGCTTAGCAGTCGAGCATTTTGTTTATAAATTG
Source organism: Xestia xanthographa (assembly GCA_905147715.2). Classification (NCBI taxonomy): domain Eukaryota; kingdom Metazoa; phylum Arthropoda; class Insecta; order Lepidoptera; family Noctuidae; genus Xestia; species Xestia xanthographa. The sequence continues at coordinate 14,048,667 of LR990655.1, read as the reverse complement.
AAGTGTTTCCAATATCACTATCAACTGTCTTCAATATCGGCACAGGGGTTCTTACTACTGTGTTTTGTTTTCCACGATGTTTGTTTTGATGTAAATACTTAGAGCTGGCTGCTAATATTTCTAATGATTTACAAAGAGTTTCATTTAAGTTTTACCACTAATTTGGATTTTAAAAGTGACAACTTTATAGTGAGATTTAATTTTTGTCATTTTCTATCAATTAATATGATGAGTTCGATACAAAAGCAATAAATCTATGAATCGGCACGGTCGGTTAACATCAGCGACAAACATCCAATCTACTCCCCTACTGATATGCAGTGACTAATTCACAAAGGCCAAATGCGACATAATACCGGCATAATTCAATGTTTTGCTCACCATATTGTATTTTATTTATGAGTTATGCTCCGATGAGTGTGCGATTATCTCTTTCTTTCTTTATATTTTCTATATTTTTGTCTCTTTCGAGTCGTAGGGCTGCGAGGGTGTTGTTTCATCGCGGCTGTATGAACGGATGGTTAAATAGTACGAGTTAACTTACACCGCATCCGCTACGCGTCATTTAGGGGTGCTGTGGACCGCTTTATGTCCTAATGCTAATTGCTAAATAGTAATAATATATTTTAGGCAAATAGTTGTGTTATTCCCTGTTTCTATCTATTCATTTCACACTCGAGTGTTTTCACACTGCGTACATAAATTATTGAAAATCCTAGACGTGCTACGAAATCTGCTACGATTGCTACGCGCTACGACCTACGCCTACGCGACATTTTTTGTATTTTTTTAACGAATGTATTGATTACATCTTATGTATTATATTTCATGTATACGTATTTATTTGTTTATTTTAAATAAAGAGCTTACATTTTTACTATTAATTCAAAAATATTAATTTTGTTGGTGATTTAACAAAATCATGAAATCTGAAACTAGTAGTAATTTGTGAATATACACGTTATCGAGGTCAGTGATATAACTATTAAGTATTTGTTGTTTAATTTCATTCATAGGTTTGTAAAGTTATTTATAAAGTCATCTGAAATAAAATTTCTAAATATCTTTTATTGTTATTGTTTCTTACAGCATAAAACATCCTCATAGATACCAACTCACAACCAAAACGTCGTAAGTGGCACTCAAAAGTACGGAAAAACTGCGTTTTAGAGCCGAGCCCGGTGGAGCATTTTTCAGATGTGCGTTCATTTAATTTAGGAGGGGTCCGCTGTCGATATTTAAATTTTTAAACGTCGCCCAGGCAGGGACACGGGAGGCGCTGTACAACCAATTTGTGTACACAAATTTGTCAGCCCAGTAATGTATTTCTGTTATTATGATCGTTTTTATGTAGGTATAATTTATTTGCCTATGTTTTTCTTACTTTCTTTAGTCTATTTCTATTTACCGGTTTTTGATATCCCTTCTGTATAAGACTTAAAAGTAATTCCTTCGAAATTAAAAATGTAATGCTAATAATGAAGAGTTTGATAGGTTCAAATACTCAATTCAAAAACCGGGTCCGTATTCGTTTTTGTTTAAATTGTTAAAATAATTATAAAAGAGTAATAATTTACAATTGCAGTTATTTATAGAACCCTATCATATTATAAATCTTGTAAAAACTATATCTTTTAGCATCAACGTGAAACAAACCATAAAACGATTCACAAAAAAACTACTTTATTATAACCCCAAAAAAGCTTGGTTAATAAACACGACAGATGATATAAACAAGCAAAATGTCTGACACGGTAGCCACATGTCCGCGATGAAATTAATAAATCTGACTAAATGGCTTGTTTAGCGGCGCGTGCGCACGGCGGGGGGCTCGCACTGAACACGGATGCTTGATTATTATTATACGGCATAGATAAATGTTACGCGTGACAATTTTGTTTCTGGCAGTTTATTAATATGTTCAAACAAAATGAGCTGTTTTATTTTTGTTTGTTTAGGTTTTTAAGATGATTATTTATCTATTTAGTTTGTATTTTATCTATGAATATTGTAGTTACCTTGGTATGTTTATCTTGCCTATTTTTATTTTTCTTAGCGTGAAAAGATAACTTTCTTATCGTCATATAATCTTATATCGCAAAATCCGTGACTATTGTCCACACATCGTGAGAGTGTGCGCATTGGGGTGTTAATGCAAATTGCGGATTTAGCGTTATGGCGATTGCTATCTGCCGGCGGCGTGTCGCAGCCGGGATTTACTGTTCATGATTTATTAGTATCGATGTCAGACAATAAACTGTGCAAACATAAATAAAACTAATTTAGGCAAACTCGATAACGAACTTTCAAAAATTACGAATTTCATGAACTTATGCATTTAACAAATATCAACAACGTTTTCGCATAAATAAATAATTAAGGAAGTTGGTAAATAAGCGTGCGGCCTCATTTATTATTCTTTATAAGGAAACAAAGGCGAGGGTTAGCCGTAATAAGGCTCCGGCACCTCGCCGGCTTATCTTTATTGCCTCCAACCCACGTAGAATAATAAATCGTTTTCATCAAAAACAAATACTCGACAGTTTTTGTCGGAGTCGAGCGAGCGGGCGGGAGGGTGGCAATTTTCCACCCCCATAATACAATATTTTCCGACATTTTCCACGGGAATACAGCTTCGAATCGCTCGCTCGCAACCGGCAGGTTCCTTTAATGTGTATTTTTCGTCCAATCAGAGAGCGGCGAGAGTCTCGATATTACCTCAACTGTCACACATAAAGTGGAAAATATGGTCGGCAGATGTGGGGGGTGTCGGCGGGTTGTGTGCGGGGGTGCGGGGGCGAGGCGGCGCGGGCGCGGGGGCGCTGCTTGCCAGTCGGCGCGCGTACGCGACGCTCCGGCGCGCCGGAAGAAACGCTTCGAACAGGTTTATAGCTTTTCTTTCAGCTCCACTCAGGTACGGGCCGTATCATAACAGGGAATAGCGGCGCGTGATGTGAACCCGTGATAAAATAAATGTCGAGATAGGCTTATGTATTGTACTGTTTATCTTAATAATGGCTGCCCGGAGAAAAGTTTAGATTAAACTTTGGCTTTTTGTGAAGCTTTTTTTCGCCCGTGTTTTTAACGTAGACAATAAAACAGTTATAGGTAAACATAAAGTAAAGGGATCTTTGATATGATCACAAGAAATTTAGGAAAGTAATTTAACATTTGCAAAATTATCCTGAAAAATTAACTTTGTAAACTATTACTCGAATCAAGAGTTAATATAGCAGTGGCCCAGCCTAATAATAAAATAATTTAAAGCGTTCTCTGTGTACATTATGAACACTAAAAGCGTTTATGTACTTATGATCTCTCCTAAAAGTATTACGTAGAACCTCAAAACTGTAAAACCACTGAAAAGGAAAGCCGCGACCGCACCGAGGCGGGTGCGACTGCGAGCGTCGCGCGCGGCGGATCTAAATCGCGATTCATTTCTCATCGTAACTTTTTGTAGGTTCTTATCTGTTACACTTCACTTTTCATCATCCGAGGGGATTTATGTAATGCCTAGTCATTTCTCGGCGTCGAGGCGAGGCTTATCGGCGAAGCGCGAGCTGGCTTGATTGATGAGCGCGCAAAAATAAATGTTCAGTTAAATTATTCGATAAGTTGGAAACGGAAGTTAAACGGGAATTATCTTTGTCTTGCCCCTGAAGATTTCACGGTTGTAACTGTTATGCTGGGAGTGATTGATCGATTGAACTCCTTGCGTCGGAACTCGGGAGGTACTCCGGCCTACTTAGTAGAACAGTTTGGGGAAAAAATGAAGCTGTGTACCTATACCGCATGCGATAAGGAGCAGTGGTTATCGTGTGGTTAGTTGTTGAGATTGATAGATATATCAAAAGAGACTACCTACATCAAAATAATATGAATGCATATGATTATTTTATAGTACGTATTTATAACGATAACGTGTAGCACCTACCTATGGTCGATAGGAAACGTGTATTATGATCGATTGATATTGCAACCTTGGTCGAATTATAAAGAAAAAGAGGAAACTTAAAATCCTGACTAGACTTTTGATAGCTTTTATGAGTGGTTTCGCATGAATGTTTCAGACAATAAACTAGTAGATAAATACGTTTAACTAGCCCCAGACATGCCCAATTGCCCATCCTTAAATCCTGTAAATGATACACCAATAAGCTGCAGGTAATAATTAATATTTTGTGCACATACGTAATATTCATAAGTGGATACGTTGAAGAAAAATGAGCCTTTGTATGAATGAAACACTCATAAATACAAAGCTATAAATTGCCAAATTAGTTCAACGATATTCCCTGTTCAAAATGAGACTCAATAAATAGCATAATACTTGACCGCATCGGGGGAGCACGGTAATAACTGGCAAAGTAGCAATATAGAATTAGGCATGAAAGTTAATGCCATAATTGAAGGCAATCAGCGCCCCTCTCGATGATTTATGTGCCGCGTCTTTACCGCCCCGCCACCGCGCCGCACAGCCTTGTGCTCACATTTACATCTTTAAAACATTTGCCGCGATTGCTACATGTACTCAGTTGTGGTGGTGGAGAATACCATTATTAATAGGAACCAGTATTCTTCACTCCACACGAAAGTTAGTGCGAAAATAAACCGTAACGTTTAACCTAACGTCTAATTGCCGAAATTGTGTTCTACATTCTTAAATTGCATGCGGGACTGCAGCTGGTCCACTTAAAAAGAGCATTGCGGCTAATCTCGAGCGACACATGTACAAACAAAGTTTAATTGTGAGCGGTGGTGGAGCGCTGGCGGCCCCGGGCAAAACCGATTACAGTCTTAGCGGCGCTCACCTTCGATTCCTGCACCACCCGGGCCCCGGGCTCCGGCCCCCACCCACACATATTCAATTCCAATCAATCCTGCCACACATATTTATATGTAGAAGTCGAGCGCGTGTTTTTATTGCGCACTGCATCGAATGACGGCCGCAAACATTGCATCCGCCTCCCTCGCCGCGTCGAAAAAACCTTTTATTTTTAATTTCGATTTTGATTTTTTCCGAGCGTGCCGTGTCGTTCCACTTTTATTTTGTTTCATTTCATAGCGCAGGGTGGCTGTGCGACAGATCGGAATTTCAGATATGTACAATTTAAAATCGTGTAAGTACGGTCAGCGTGCGGTGCGCGGCGCTGGGCGGGCGGCGGCCGAGGGCGGGCGGCGCGCTCCCGCTAGACTGACGCCTGTCGGTTTGTTTTCTTTGCTTTTTTACGAATTCTATTTTCATTTGATTGCATTTGAATTTCCGCCGCCAATATCCGCTAACTAAACACGATTAATGCGGAGCGGAGATGGACAGGCGGAGGCAGTGGCGCGGCGGCGGGACGACTGCGGGGCGGCGGCGGGACCGTGACGCTCTGTCGGGGTTTTGTCGTTTTATATTAGAAGCCAGCTAATTTATTGCAAACTGCGCTACGGGAATCCTCTTACAACATTGAAGGCGACTCGGCATTAGTAACATTATTTACACAGCTCCAATTGAGAGTGCACGCCAAAGAATACATTAAATTACTTTGTACCGCGCACGCCCAAGTCGATCAAACTTTACAAGAAACTGTCTCTAAGTTATAACTCATAATTTAATTTATTTTTAAGATTGAGAATAAATGATCAATTCATAAATACATTATTATGGTGTTTACCCACAAGTGATCAAAATAACTGTGATACCTAATATCTACAATTTCATACTGTATAAAACTTTATAATAAAACTTTCTTGTCTCATTTCTAAACACACATTTGTCTCAACGTCCGCGTTACATAACGAAGGGCATTATAAATGCAAAAACGACTAGACTGGGCATCGAATCGATCACGGCGTTCCGTTATTGGGAAACTTCTCCACAACACGCGCCTTGATTAAAAGTATGCAAATTTTATTACTCGGAGTGGGGAGGGTCACCTTTAAGAGGAGGAGAGAGGATCACTCGCATGACTATCATTTTACATGTCTTGAGGATGCTTCCATAACAATTTGATGTGTTTTGATTTTTTAATCATACATTTCATGTGTATAAATAGTATGTGTCCTGATTTCATATCGTCGAAGATCATAAGATCGAATTAATGAGTAGACACTACATTACATAAATACGTATGCAAGCTGACCATTACCAAATACAACTTAGGTGCCTGGGTACTCCATGTTTATATTAATCAGCAAGAGCGGTTGATCGTCGTGTATATCTAATAAATAATTCGCAGCAACGTGCAGCAGTGGGGTTTTGTTTGTGTCAAATTGTAATTTATTGGTTGCCCGGATCGACTTGGATATTACACCAGGAGGTCCGCCCTACCCCCCTCCTCCGCCTACCTCAACTCCCTCCCGTCTTCCGTTCGATGAAAATTTTATATCACCGTGTCGTCGTTACGTTACGTCATCCCGTTTTTTCTTGTCCATGACCAGCTAAAGCGATCTTTTGATTAAATTAAGGGGATCAACAGGGAATTTTTACACTGATGGATAGGTTGACACAGCGTTTCAAAGAACATTGCCGGAATTTATATTGGGTATAAGTGATTGAGCGTAAATTTGTCTTTTGTATAATTTATACAGTTAATAAACATTAGCCGAGACCTCCTCCGATCGAATCGATCAGGATATCGCCTCTATTTTACATTTATTATAAAAAGGGATAGTTTATTTAGGTCCAATACGTAGGTAGTAATAAATTCAAGTAAATAACTTTAATTTTTAAACCTTGTATTACGATTACATGTAAGATTTTCTATGTTCGTCAAATTTTCGGCTATTTAATTTTGTAAAAAAAATCAATTGATATTTTAAAACAGGGTAAGAAATGATAATTATTACTATACCTTGTTAATTATCTTGAAAATTATTATACCTTCATAATAACAAAGAGCATTATCAATGTCACTTCACGTGTATCCGAATTCCGAACGCGTTTTGCCGTTTCAGCGCGCAAACGCATTAAGTGTAGACTTCAACAAACCGGTCAAAAACTTTGTGTACTTCAAATCAATAAACAGATTTTTTTGTGCACTTGTGTTAAGTTTTGATTGTTATTATTTCATTATTTAGGACCAGAATGATGGTTACCAAAATTCCGAAAACTAAATAATTCCACCAAAAACATTTTCATGTAAAATGTAGCCAAGACGAGACCTGTTCCTCCTCCTGACCTCGCTCTGTCAAAAAGATATCAGATCTCATGTAGAGCCAAGCTTCTAACTCTACATGCCCTAACTCTACCAGGTCTATCTTCACAAACCCTACATCTTAGTCAAAATATGTGGCTTGGCCATTTCGCTACATTCACATGGGCGTAAGGTGAAAAAATTATCCACTGTTCATTACTTTTCTGTTATACAATAGTTCTTGTAGTAAAGAAACGGCCAGGCCACATATTTTGACTAAGGTGTAGAGTTTGTGAAGTTAGACCTTGTAGAGTTAGGGCGTGTAGAGTTGGAAGCTTGGCTCTACATGAGATCTGAAATCTTTTTGACAGTGCGAGTCATATGGTCTAGTCTTGGCAACATTTTACATGAAACTGTTTTTGGTGGGATTTCATTTCTTTTTGTAAGTTGCTTGGTCATTTTTTTTTGGGGTGTATGTCTTGCACATCAGAGACGCCAGGAGTCCCTATATCAATTTTCAGACTTCTAGCGTCAAAATTGCGGAAGTCTCATACAAACTTTCATCCCCTAGTTTAAGGGGTTGGGGGATAAAAGTTACAAGTTTTATATTTTTTTGTTATTTGTGTACTAATAATAGCTTACATACCAATTTTCAGCTTTCTAGGACGTTAGGAAATACCCTAAGTATTTTGATGATTATCAGTCAGTGACTAAATCAGGGTTTTTTAGATATCAGTAAAATCTAAAGTATTAAGAGCTACGCAATTAAAACTTATGTTTAATAAGTCCGCTATTGACAACATATCTCGAGAATTTTGTTTATCTGGTATAATCCGAACCCAAATTATAAGGGTTAAAAAAAAAACTTTTTTGCAAAAAAATAAAACCGACTTCAAAAAACACAAAAAAGTGAAAAATAACTTTAGCTTCAGAAGTCGGTGACTTTTGTCTGATTGTTTTTTTTTGTCACCGACTTCTGAAGCTAAAGTTATTTTTCACTTTTTTGTGTTTTTTGAAGTCGGTTTTATTTTTTTGCAAAAAAGTTTTTTATTTATCCATTTTTAGTTGTTCCCAAACAAATATTTGCCATGAATTTATTTGACATTGTTACCAATACAGTATGTCATGGTAATAGGCGTGAGCAGCGGTGGCCCAGTGGTGGCAGCCCCGACTTACGAACAGTAAGTTGTGGGTTCGAACCCAGGCAGGCGTATTACTTTGTGTAATTTATTTCATCACCACTGCTCTCAAAAAGGTGAAGGAAAACATCGTGAGGAAACTGGCATGTCCTAGAACCAAAAAAATCGAAGACATGTGTGATGTGACATTCAGTGACATCTACCAATCCGCACTGGGCCCGCGTGGAGGATTATAGCACATTCCCTCTCATAGAGAGGAGGCCTGTGACCCAGCAGTGGGAACATTAATAGGCTGATGATGAATAGGCGTATCCCCAATATATGGAACTTCCTTCTTAGCCCTTTGTATTCCAGGGCCGCAGTATTTCTTTAGAACAGTCCCTTTTGCTGACATATCTATGAGGCGCGCGCGAAACACGAACGAACTGTCGAAATCTGGGTGTATTGTACACATCTGCGTATCCCCTCAGAGCATACAGGCGTGATGTTACGTCATGATGTTGTATAAACAATAAACATCCAAGCGATTGCAACATTCACGGCACATTTGCCGTCTATTTTTGAAGAGTTCCATTGTATATCTCCAAAGATCAGCTTCAGATGTTCACAAAATTAAAATGGGACCACACGGGAAGCACTACCTTTCAAATAAAAAAAGAATCATCAAAATCGGTTCACCCAGTCGAAAGTTCTGAGGTAACAAACACAAAAAAAAAAAAAAAAAAACAGTCGAATTGAGAACCTCCTCTTTTTGGAAGTCGGTTGAAAACGACGAAGCGCTTCGAGAAAAGGTAGGTAGTTCCCTTGCGCTTCGCTTGGCTCGTCGAACTCCCGTGCCCCCAGATAGAATTCGCGTTAAACACAAACAAAAAAGCAGTATGAGCCAAAACTGTTAAAGATTTAATTTATCAGTATGGATAATTATCCGATATACGATTATCAAAGAAAATAGTCATATGGACAATTTTGAACCCTGCTTTACCAAAGACTCAGGGGTAGTATCAATCTTTTAATGTTATAAGAAAAATGTAAATGTAAAAACAAACAGTAGCAAACTTCAATCTGATAAAGTCCCATGAATATGATGTGTGCAAATATAGTCCATCGATTACAATAACAGGATGACTGTCCCATTGATAGCCAAATATTTGTCGGGGTCACGACCCGCCACCCCGTCACCCTGCCACCCTACCCTTAAGTAAAAATAGATTCGCCCCAACTAATCATTGCAAATTTTTGACGCACCGTTACAATGTTCCATTGTGTTGTAAAAAGGGACAGTTCCAACTATTGTCAAACGGACATTAACGCTAATGTGTGGATTTAATTGAAACAAAAGTTTATATTTATTATTAGTTTTGGGACGTCTAGTCGTCAAAGGACAAGATTTTTAAGTTTTGCGCAGTTAATGAATCGAGTTTTTAGAAATATGTATTTGGAGTTCAAAATAATTTTTATTTCATTTTAATTACTTCAATTATTTTTAGCCTTTACCCTGTAGTGGGAAAGAGTTGACTAGGAAACCGATTTCAATAGGATTTCATTTAAAATATTTACTTGCCTATAAAAATAAAATTCCGTAAAATTTTAATACGTTAATCAGACATTACCTCCTTTCAAGAAGGCACCAGCATCGGGAACAGGATCCGAGCAACCAGTGGTCACGGCTCTTCAGAGAAGTATCTCCTGACAATACACGCCGTGTCTGGAAGTAGTGCTCCCTGAATCAAGCCCTTGATCCAGCTGCCAAGCGAGAGCCTCCTTAGATGTTGGTCAAGGCTATTAAGCCATTGGCCGACACGACTGCTGTACTCACGTCCCGCTTGTTGAGAACCTCGCGAGCCTTCACGTGGTTCTCATCATGCGGGAACACTATACTAACTATCATTGCACGACGCTCCAATCGATCTACACCACAATGTCTGGCCTATTGGCAAAAAAACATCTGTCAGTGACGATAGGTCGATCACAATACAATGTGGGTTTTACCATTATCGAGAACTGAGTCGGGCGCATACTTATAGTGTGGCACTTCTGATACTACCACAAGGTTGTACTTCAAAGCAAATTGCTGGTGGATAATCCTGGCAACTAGTTTGTGTCTATGCACTAGCATAGACACAAACGGAGAGTACTACCTCTCCGTTGGTCCGGCGAGAACACCCAGAAATAATGTCTCGGATCGAAACTCCCGGACGGACGGTGACATGCCCGACATAATATGTCAGTCATCCTTCACAATGTATTTCCGGTAGATATTTGTCATTATAACTTCATCCATTATGGCACAGAAAAATTTTGGTTTTCCTCGAAGAGGTCACTGAAGCCAAGATACGGACGCTAAAAAGTCTACATCGGGTCTTAACCTTCATGTCAGGTTGCTTAAAAAAATGTAGGAGTGAGCTCAGGAGCTTTGGGTCTTTGAGCGAAGCAGATAAGTGGTCTTTTGCCTACGGTGCTATATTTTAATTAATAAAACCGAAATTATTTCAACAAGAGGAACCTATTCGTATAAGTTATCATGAACCTAAAAGCTAGTTTCGCTGATGTATCTCACAAATACCACACATATATAGTACGTCTTGGACCCAAGGAGAAGTTACTTGAGAGTCTCGTAGTCGTTAAGCTACGAGAGGAATTTGTCGACTTAAGCTAATTTTACTTTAACTCGTTCAACAACTTATAATAGAGTAACTTTCAGATTAATCTATTTTTCATCTAAGATAGGTACTGTACACCATTTTGGGTAAGTAAGTCTACAAGTTATTTACTTCGTTAAATAAATAGCTATTATGTGTCGGTGAATGAAACAGGAAGTTGGTTGCTGGAGCGTCCGCGAACAAGTGTTGCCATGTCGCAGTCTCAACAGTAGGTAGCTACTTTTTTATTCGTTTGACCCGCGGGCCGCTACTCCCGCTGATAAGCAGTAAATTGCTTTTCTTTCCATTTCTTAAATAACCGGCCCACCCCCTCGCCTGGCCGGCACTAGCACCCCTGCTAAAAGATACGCTCGCATCTCGCAATATTCTTTTACAACTCCTAAGGAAAGTTTAATTACAAACCTGCTTAAAAAGGGCAAAGTCGCGTTATGTTCTAATTATTGTACCAACAATAAAAATACGCAAACGAGTGTATTATACAATTAGACACTTCTCCCCGATCGTTAAAAGGGAAATTTAAATGGAATTTTTATGTCCAGCAATTAAGGATAACGTCGGCGTACTAGACATTTTTGTAATTACAAAAATAAGATTCTTGAAATGTAGCGTGAAAAAGAATTAGGGCGAAGTTCGCGGAAAATACTTTGGACGCTACAAGTTGACAGATGGGATAAGTGAGAAATGTTAAAAACTTGTTTGCTATTTAAATGAATGTCGCAGGGCAATTTAAAACAAGATTTGTCTACTTGACGTAGGTATTTTGTTAATATACCTGAAATATTTTCATCAATAACAAAATAGCACAGTTATAAAAGTTGTTAACCGAATCCAGTGATATAACATCGCACTGTGGACGTTGCATAAAAAATGTGTACTTAGGTATTAGGTCGAGACTCGGGACTCGGGGCATGCGGAGCGTCGGTGTTGGTGTGTACATGAAGATGGAGAACGGTTAAGAAGCCCGAGGGAGTGTCGGATTTATCGCCGCAGCGGGCTGACGAGCGCCCGCGCCTCGCCGCGCCGCGCCGCTCCGCCCGCTCTCCCGCTCGCGCACTGATTTATACCGCGCAATCTCGCAAAACTTACTTCACATTTAAATTTTCAAACTGTCTAAGCTGCTCTTAACGTCGACCATATTATCTCATTCGATCGCCTATAAATTTTATGAGCTGACTCGCCTTTGTCGCATTTTAGCTTTGACTTGAATTAATAGTCTGAAGGGACCGTATGCTCTTTGTTTTTATAGCTCCGCTTCAATTCAACTCAAAAATATATGACCGATCAATAAAAATGTAGTTAGATACCGCCACTGACCTCTGTGAGGTCGACATCGAACAAATCATTCAGTGTAGCAAGCCTACTTGTTTTTATAACTGTTTCGCGTGCCAGTATTAAGTAACTGTTATTGTGCTGGGATTTACGAAATGAACAAATCTTGGCGCCTGTTATGAATATCTAATATAAATTTGTAATTCTCTGAGTGTGACACCGATGTTTGTTGCCACAGCCGTCTCGAGCAAACACTCGGTCCTGTACCACGACACTGTGCCCCCGTACCCTCGCGAGTGCGCGACAAGTTTTCGTCTAACCAGTTCACATTCCTGACGATAACACCCCTTTGATTAAATCTCGTGGACAATCTTGGTACGGAGTCCATCGGCGCAACCCCTCTCATAATTTAGTTTGAAACTTTTTAATTAGCTTTATATTTGTGTTTGCAGATTGAGACTTCGTCTCTCAGTTAGTCATTCGGGTGAATGCGGTTTAGAAGTTACATTACTTATTAATAATACTGTCAAAGATGTATTTGCTTGATGTTATGTTCTTTAACCATGGTTTTATCTAATAATGTTTTAACTTTAGGATTAAATGTTCGGTTGTCAAGCCAGCTTTCTAGATCCTTATGCCTAACTGGTTGTCGAATTTAAGTAGACGCATGAGATGAATTGCTGTCATCCGCATACTCTCGAAGAAATTAATTAGATACAACGTAAAAGCAGGATCTCCAGAGGCAACGAGCGAGCTTACGTCCAGCGTTCTACCCAGTTGTCCAACTGCCTGAGCTGGATAGTAAACCTGTCACGTATAGGTATATCTCGGATGATCGGATAGACACTATCGTCGTTTGCTCTTTATGAACTCTCTTTGCAAATTGAAAGTTAGAGAAACTTTCATTTCGATGTGTGTATAAACAGTTATAGATAAACTTTACTTACCTCGATAATTTAATTATAACAGTCAATTCTGGCCATAAATTCTGTAACGAAATTAATTATGTCTGTATTGTTATAAAAAATTTTAATAAGTTCAGCATTGTGACGTAATATGCAAAAGACTGTGTGACATTTGTATGTGGAGCGCTGAGTAGTGGGTATCGTGCGTGGTTACCGTTGTCGGCGAGTGCATGACTTGAATCCGATGAGACCAAACTACATTTTATCCGTCCACAAACATACCTGCCCTCTTGTCTTGTTACTTGCCGTAAATGTGATTTACGACGTTCAACACAAATATTGGAATACGTCTTGTTGGTTTGTACCGCACTAATTAGATAGGCCTGGACTATATTCAAACTGAATATTAATGAATCAATACCAATTAGACGTTGTTGGTGAACTCAAATATTCAGAGAGACACCTAAATACATTAATCAATGGAATCTTTGTCTGGAATCTTGAATTCTTGTTGGTAACACATTATTTAGAAAATAGATTTTGATTATTTTGCGATTTGTTTAACCCTTTCTCTATTAAGTTTCCTAGAGCCTGTGTTGATGTCTTCACCGAAGGAAGTGTCAAAGAACGTGCAAATTAGAAAATATTTCTAACCGAAGCGATGTCGTACCTATTCTTGAGGATGAGAATAACCATCAGGTTTTTATGGGGTTTATTTTATGTATAGAAATTCTAAAAGAAAATTCAAATTTACAAATAATTATGTCATGCAATTATCCCAAAACAAAACAGAACCTCAGTTGACGAGAGAATTGCATAACAGTCAGATGTACACATGAAGGTAAGTAGGTACTCACCTATTTCAATGTTTGCTCTTTGTATGGCGTGTTGATGGTAACTTTCAAATAAATACGTGTTTGACACGTTATTTCGTTATTTATAAGCAACTCAACTTTGTTTTAATTATTACAAAAGCTTTAGGAGCTACGTTGGGTCGGTAGTTGTAGGTAGTAAGACCTTTGTCATGTCGTTTGAAAATCGAAGCCAAGAAAATAAAATTATGTTTAATGTCAGATGAGTAACATCCATAGAAGGTATGTAAAAGAAAGAAACAGCAGAGGTGTACCTAATAGTAGGTAATAGGTACATATTACGCCAGTTATGTTTCAGTCCCACTTAATAGGGGCGAGCCTATTGCCATCGATTGTGCACAGATCCAGACTCCGTGGCTGCTACCGAGAAATCAATGATGGAGAAACGCAATAACAATTTGCGCAACCTGGGAATCGAACCCAGGACCTCATGCTCAGTCGCGATTGACCACAAGATCAACAAGGCAAACAACAAAAAAAAAACAGGTTGTCAACAAATTCGTATCACTTTTGAAATATCTCTAATTAGTAAAAATGTTATGAGATTTAGGAGGCATGTTTCTGTCAGGTCTTATTGGTATAGGTAATTTGGTTCGTAAAAATCTTTCCAATTATGTCCAAACTTTTCTGTTTGAGTGTCCCAGCTGCATCCTACTTCCTAGTTAATGTTAAGTTAAAATTGCTATAGTTAACTAAGAAACTAACTAGTCACTTCCCTACATACATTTAAATTTTTGAGGTGACATAAAAAAATCCACTTTGGAACTTATTGCGTCAAATATTTGATCCAATGTTGGTACAAAATATTCTGTTCATCGGGCACGTGTCCATGATCTATTTGACTCACAAGGGTGCAAGGGTGCAGGGGTATCATTGCGGCGTCATTTCATGCACGGCTGGCCGTGTTTGTAGAACGCATGACGCATCTACTGCTACACTGATTTCTCTCTATGAGCTACCCTTTGCTGTACAAAATACATACAAATAAAGTGATGATGGTGGTGACATGTACAGATTTGAGCTAACTACATACACATACATATGTGTTTAACCGCTATAGAACAGGTTAAAATTAAATTGATACATGACTAGAACTTTTACTATGAAGTTCAAATTAAATATTTAATTATGTAGTTATCTATTACCAAATTGTTTGCAATTTCGGACCTTCTGATTTCATATTATAAATTCCGTTTCAGGCAGAAATTCCGTCAGTCAGAAACTGAAAATAAAGTCGTAGCATTCGTAGCTAAGTCTATTGCAGTATCAGCGGTCGCCAGCGTGCAGCGCCTAGTCATGCACTTGCAGCAAACTCTCAGCTTCGCGACTTTATAGTTTCTTGATTGTTTGATAGGTTTCCGTGTGACTACATAAAATAATGATCGAAATACTTACGAAGTGAAGGTCTATTACACCAATAATCGGTTTTGAAGAAAATTTATGAATCTAGACGATTTTAATATAATTATGTACAATAAAGAAGTTTAACATTCTGTCAATAAGTATTTAAATAAATAATGTATCTAATTAAATTTTAATGAAGTACCTCACAAGTTATCAGTTGCTTTAACTACACCAAGTAGTCATTTGGAACAAGATCAAAAGGTGCCACATTCTTCAAGATCAGTGACACGTTCAAGCGTGTCATCCCAAATGAAGCATAAACTTGAATCTTTTTTTCAGGTTTTAAGTACATTACACCTACATAAATAACAATTTACGGTACGAACAATTAAGCATTCCCTGACTAAGTATTGGATGAAATTAATCGAAGTTCGGATTACGGCCACCGGGGCTTTAATCTGCTCAGACGGTATCAGGGCGCGGACTTGTTATCTGTTTAATGTCTGGTAAACAACGGGATCAAGGGATAAGGAACGTCCTTTCATACGGTACTGGCCCTCTGGCGTCTGGATTAGTGCGCCTTCCACTGACGAAGATTGCCGCTCACGTATTACGTTTTACGCGAATGTGACTCTGTATTTCTCTGTGTGAGATACAACATGATCGCTATAGAATTGCCAGAATTCTGCTTTAGTTACACAATACTTCGAGAACGAAGGCAAGACGTTCTATAGCCTACCCTCTGAACTCCAAAATCACGTTCGTATCGAAGTGCTGTTAGGTCTGCCTAAACAATTAGAGAGTGGGGCTCAACAGGCTTCGGTGCGTAATCGCGCCGTACCCTAACAGTTGGCGAACTCGTAATTGTCCACCGGATGAGGCAGCGTCTCAATCGGTGTCGACTTAAGACTCCATGCAAATTCAATTTCGTGCCCAAGCCAACCTACACATAAGGCCAACCGAACATATTATTGCTGGATTTATCTTTATTGCAGCCGTAGAACACTCCAACTAACTTCGACTGTCGAACTTGCGCCATTAGTGAAGACACCGAGATACAGGATTGTTTTGGTAGGGGCGGAGTTGTAAGTCTTATTGCTTTTAGTGCTAGCGTAGGGCCAGATTGTTTAATCTAAGGTGTTGTTTCGGGGTTGGATCTTGGATGGGTTAGTGTATTTTTTAAGGATAAACAACTGACGTAACTAAATCTAGATATGGAAAGTGGGAACTTACATAGACCTACCTAACAAATAGATACATTGCAAAATGTTTCCGCGTGTTTTTTTTTGATAAATAATTCTCAACACAATTAATGAATTACAAGTTTTCGCGGACCTACCTGCTTTCCTCGTCTCATCTCTGTATTTGAGTGCGTGTACTTCACTGGCCTTTATTCGAAATCGTCCGTATTATTAATATTGTACAAAAAGACAGGATGTTTACAGTGTTATTGTCAACTGAGATTCAATTTAAAATAAAATAGAGCGACAAAAAGTATGGCCGAGTGCGTCGAGTACCTCACTGTTATGACATAATACGCGCAATACCAAACCATAATACGGGAGACGCATAAAAAGACATCGCTGCCGGCTTCGACAAAAGTAGACGTCACGAGCTAATCCACCCGTAAAATGTCCCAAATCGGTACAAAAAGCGGCCGACAAAAGTGTTGTTGTATAAACGTAAAATGAAATTTAATAAACATTGAACAATGGGACCGGTTGTAGATATTTTGTGAAGATAGTGAATGGGAGATAAGCTGGCAAAAGGTTTGCAGGCAGCGCGTATGTTTGATGTCGCCTCTCGTCGCCGGAGCGTGAACGGTTTAAGAGCAAAATTGCACGAACGCTAGTGGCATCTGTTAACTGAGCACTCCACACAAATAGATACTTTTAATTTTGCAGATGGAATGTCATTGAGTGACTGCTATTCAATCAAAAATGTACTCAACGAGCACCCACTGTCCTAGATGGAATTATTTCAATTGCCTATGCAAACAAATATTGAAAGATAAATAATAAAGCATAAGTAATTAAATTTAATTATTTTCATTCTATTACTATTTACTGCCTAAAACTACCTCATTAGTACGACGTTTTAACCAAGCAAAGTACGGGATACAAAATTCGTAACAATTTATAGTTGCAGAAAATGTTTTTGGTTTGTAATCGTGATGATGGACAGCTTTTTTCCGCCTATTACTGAGTCTTACTGTTTGTGATAAGCTTCCTTGGTAACAACTGAACATAATTTGCCTTTACTTTCAGGGGTAGGTGGTGAGTGCCAATGATAAAGGCACAGAACCAGATAAACTAGTTCAGATAATTTTATATCGCGTATAATTTGCCGTGTAGTGGGCAGAAGCGTTATCATACACCCACAGATATTATCCATTGACCGTATTGGGTCCGATATGATAATTTTATTGATAGTAGTTTATCAAGACTTAGTTCCACTTTCAATTGGCTATTGTCTAAGTAATGATTTGATAATATTTACTTCGTGTGCTAAGCTATCGGTGTACCTACTTGTCTAACAATAAATTAAGTTGTATTATTTTAATGCACGGCACGTCAGCTTGCCAGAATTTTAATTGTTACATGATCGTAATACACACAAAAGAGAAAGACTGACTACTCGCTTAACTCCTGAAAATATGAGACGAAAATCAGCAATTTTTTTGAATAACGTCTTCAAGGAGGAATTTAATGAATAGGTAGGTAGCTATAATGATAGCTGTAATCATTCTCTTTAGCAAATAAAATAATTAATTTCATTCAAATCGCGCAATCATCCCAGAAGTGTATTAGGAGATAAGTATCAAACGTTTCTATTTAACTTCTCTCCCGGGCGGAAATTCCCCGAGCGCCATATTGAAATGTTTATAATTAAATTACATAAAGACGAAGAAAATTAATTTCACAGTGCGAAGTGGCGAGCGCGCCGCGCCTCGCTCGCACAAAAGCGGAAGCTGGGCTCAAAGGAGCCTGGCACTCTGGCAGCCTCCGCTCGCGAATTTAATTTTCTAGATGTTTTTGGAAATTGCCGAGGAGTTGAATAATCACGTTATAACTTAACGGTATTAAATTTTATACGTTAAAGTGTTAATATTTCATTTTCAAGTTTAATTTAATTAATTCCAAAGTTAGGATTCTGTTGGAATGGCGGCAGCGTGGATGGCTTTCGGTGATGTTTCTGAAGATATTTATTAATGCTGTTGAAATCATTGCTTAAATTAACTATAATTTAATGATAACCTAACGACTGAAGTGTAATTCTTTAAAATATCACCTGTAAGAATGCTTCGAAAGATAGGAATTCCAGTTAGTAACGACAGACTTATTTTAACAAGTCACTCGAATCAGGTCAACTCTTACCCGAATCAGACCTTTAAACATCTTTTAATCCAAATCATGTGCAGATGAGCGGTAATAATGTTTTTAATAAAGATACTCCAGTCCTAAACCAACACACAAAATATCTCAAGATCCATCCCAAGAGTGTGCACACTGTGTAGCGACTTCCGTGAGCTAGCAGTAGAGGCGCCTCGCGACGAAACAAATTGATGTACCTAAATAATTATTAATGCCTCACGAAATTTAATTGGAAAAGTTGAATTTGTATCGCGCTCACGGCGTAGGTGAGCGATTTGAGTCGCGACGCGCCTGCGACTGTTTACGAGATAATTAATCTCAAAGTATTTACTGCTTTAATCGAGGCACTCGCGCCTGATGGGGAGCGAATAACTCGCGTATGTAATAACGTTGCCTCCTATGTCGATACGTCTATCTACATTGTTACATTGTGTACCTATCCACTGGTTTTAAGTTAGTTTTTAATGGTTCGTGTGTTTTTCTCAGTTTTAGATACTGTCCCTAACCTTGTTGAATAAGTAAACCTTCTCTGCAAGCCCACATTTAGATAAAAATAATCAGAGGATTATTCGGACAAGAATAACAAGGTAATAAATAGGTCTCAATTTACCTATTCAATAATATTTGTGTTTGTCTCCGAGCCCTAAGTCCCTTATTACCTATAGGAAACTACCCACTTTCCCCGATTGTTTCGAAAGTGGAAAAGTTGTAAAAAGATGATTGTCTAGGTATTTCTTATTGCTAGGCAAACACACATGCATAGCTGTTATATGTAAAATTATTATAACTAACACCATACCTAAATCATCATATAATATACCAAACCGAAACTATAATTAAAAACGAGTGAACTCACCAAAAACAAAACAACGTTTCTTTACAGCAAATTCATTAATCTATTCGACAACAGGTGGCGCTACTAGTATGGTCTACGGCGGCTACGAAGTTTTAGTTCTCTGATTTGCCGTAACGCAGTGGCGCCATTCTCCAACTAACTTTATTGTCAAGAATAATAAACAAGAATTATTTAAAGGCAAGCTTAGATCATATCCATGAAATTGTTTTGATAAAAAATGAATAATTCAGTAAATGTAGGTGAGATATGAATAACATGAGTTAAATTGAGAAATTAGAGTAGTGTAGCTGTGGTACGAGTATCGCGATCTGGCGTTGTACTGGCACTCGACAGGTTTTGTTTGGCATGGCACAGCGCATGGGCCGTTTAAGCTAATTAACAATAGATCGAAACCGACTGCAGCAACAATGAAAAACGAAGAATAAATGTCAATTTCACAAACGACGAGGAGGGTTCGGCTTTAAATCGAATTCCGTTTAATAATAGTACTGCGTTAGAGTTGAATGCACTCTTGATAGTGCGATAGTTTATTGTATTTTAAACGTTGTGATATTAGAATTTTTTGATCATTTAATGAACAATTTTATGGTTATGGGTGATCGGGCAAAAGTGGTCTACAAAACGATAGAAATGTGGTTATTAGGTAGGTAGCTGGTGGTATCTTTTAGAAGAATGAAGACTTTTTTTTTGTTACCATTAACGTCAGCTTATTTCTTTGAGAATATTGATGTAGCTAAGTTTAAGGTAGAAAAGTATGAAAGTTGAGGAAAATAACTAATCCTTAAATTATCTAAAATATCCCATCGAAAAGTGCTTTTTACCCATCGTTTTCAAAACAAAAATTATTTCGAATTAATCATGCTATTTTAATAATCATGTATGTTAATGTTGTCTATATAAACTAATTGGATCAAGGTTACTTTTTAAATAAAACCATTCAATACGCATCTAATATTTTTTTAGCAATAGCTTTACCAGGTATAAAGAGGTGAGTAGGACCAAAAAAATAGGCAACCTTAGTTTGTCTTGCTCCTTTTGAACCGTACCTACTCGAGCATGGTTTCAATAATATTTTAGCCTGAAATTAAATTTACTTAGATGTAATAAAACAAGTACTTTCACAACAATAGGTAGATGGTTCATTGTTGGAATTAGGTATTATTTATAATTATACAGTAAGCAGTAACCAATAGGATGCTGCTCTCACAATAAGAAATCTTTAAACGGGACTATTTAATTAAAGTTCCGAATCCTTATAGCGAGAAAATTTCGCAGAGAATCGGACGGCATTTTAAAAAGCTTGCCACCTCAAAATAAACCATGGGCTATTTAGTGTCGGAATAGAATCGGATGAGTCCCCTTGACCGTGGACTCCGATAAGGATCTGCTCAGTGAATTCGTTCATTTAAAGCATAAATGAGTCGGAATTGGTGAAAAGTCTCGTTGAGAAGGCGAGTGCTGGGTTACTCGTACGACTTTTTAGGTTTTTATACGTTTAATGGAAAAAATAGAGTGTGTCGGTAACTGATGCTTTGGTGACAATAGATCTTTTATTTATGCTAAGTTTATGATACGAAACATAGGTAATCAGCTTAGAACAATGTTCCCAATGCTGGCACGTCTCTGTCAGAAGTAGCGGGCTGTGATCCACCATGCGAGCCCAGTGCATGTTATTATGTGTAAAAAAGTAGAGGTATTTCCGTACAATATTAAGAGATTTTTCTGAAAATTATAAAGTTTTAAAAACTGATTTAAAATATGCTAGATGTTTTAAAGACGATTCGTTTTAGCGATAACTAACTAGGCAGAAAAAACCAAAATCTAAAGGTGCCTTATAGAAGACATATCTATGACGTTGGTAAGTTGGAAAGCGGTGATGAAATTTTATAATGTACATTACGGAATTTCATCACCGCACGGCACAGTCGAGGACTTTAATTCATGACCCACTTGCCACTATTCGTATTTTAGCCGTGTAACGCAAATCGGGTTTAGTTTGTAATACTTTTACTACGTACGTTTACTGTACACTAGGTGCAGAAATAAAACACAGAAGCTTATAGATATGGCCAAAAATAAAAGTAGGCATGAAACCATAATTAAAGGAGACATGAGAAAGATATGGAATAATATAAATAGCTGGCTTGGTAGGTCTAAACTAGGACTAGATTCTGTGATAGAGAAGCATTTACTTAAAAATTAAACATTGCAAAATATCTGTAACAATTTATGTGAAGCCTTTATGAAAGAAATCGATATGATTAAACATAAATGTCAACACAATTTTTTGGACAGGATGAGCTGTGTAAATAACTGTAATGTAAGTTTCCGATTTAAAAAAGTTCTGCCAAAAGACGTAAAATCTGTTATAGAAAAATTAGACTGTAACAAGTCAGATGGTACTAGCCGGGGTCAGATGCTATTAGAATTAAAGATTTAATACAAATTAAAGAACAAATTAGTCCAATAATAGCTTATTTTATTAATATTAGTGTTAAAAACGCTCAATATCCAGAAGAACTTAAAAAGTCTATTGTGAGGCCTATATATAAACAGGGATCCCATCAGAATTACAGCAATTATCTATAATAATAATTGTAATGTGATGTTGTGTGTGTTGTGTGTGATGTGATATATTGTAATTGTTGTTGTTGTTGTATTTAATTTTGTTTACTGTATTAAGTATTGCTATAGGTCTACCTATAGCAATACTTAATAAAGTAAACAAAAGTTTCGAAAAAAATATAGTTAAATAACTCACCAACTTTTTAGAAAACAATAATATTTTAAACGAGGTTCAACACGGTTTTAGGATCAATAGGAGTACTGCTACTGCACTAGAGAAATTTACAGATGAAGTCAATAATTATCTTAACGAAAAAAAATAGTTATGGTTATATTTATAGACTTTAAAAAAGCGTTTGATACATTAGACCACGGCGGCTTGTTGCAGGCTATGAATGAATGCGGCATTAGGGGTCCCATGAATGCATGGTTTAGCAAGTACCTAGACCAAAGATCACTTAAA
The DNA here is from genome assembly GCA_905147715.2 of Xestia xanthographa. NCBI lineage: Eukaryota > Metazoa > Arthropoda > Insecta > Lepidoptera > Noctuidae > Xestia > Xestia xanthographa. The sequence goes on along the minus strand of LR990655.1, from coordinate 14,026,099 downwards.
GTATGTGTCAGTGGAACTGAAAGTGTACGGGGCGACATTAAATTCGGATTCCGACTGGTTCAGTATATGGGCCATTGGGATATATTATGCACGTTAACAGCATGTCTAATGTATTAACCCGCGGGTACTCGCACCTGGGTCGAAAAGACCCAGTACTGTAGTTTTTGTGCCATTACTGTTTTTGTATTAGTTCATTCGTGTCGTCGCACTAAGTACTATGGGGGTCCTTTCCGCCTGACCATTTTAATTTTTTTTCGCTTAAATCATGCGGTGGCGCCGAGCCAAGTAAGTAAAGTTTGGGCCTATTAGGAAAGCGTCAACTTTGGCGCGCAAAATAACAATAACTCTCGTTTGGCGTGCGTCGTCAATGCGCTCGGCCGATTCGGTATCTTTTCATTCATTTTTTCTACACAAAGTCAACGGGGCGGGGCTAGAGAGCGTTTTTATGTTGCGAGTGCAAGCAAAAATGAGCTTAGTGGTGGTCAGGCGGGAGTGTCCTCGATAGTACCTTCAAGTAGCTTCACAGGCTATCTGCACCGCCTCAGTCAGTCCCCGTGCAGTATTTGGACAGTACGGACGTGTCAAGTGAGAAAAATTGAACTATTTTATATGGATACAGACTATTTTACCATTTTTTTTTAAATTATTATTTTTAGACTATTTTAGATGGCTTATTTTTTAATTTATATATCGTAAAAAGTAAGATTTAGCAGTGGTCTCTTGAATTTTGTGATTTACATTACTTTTTTTCTATAAATAATAAACATTTATTATTTTTAAGTTTGTTTTGTTATCCTCTTTCTAAATAATTTACAAATAATCCCGAAACTTAATTAAGTTATTAAAAACAATACATTCAAATTCGCATTCGCGCGACTGTTCATGACTTAAAAGGAGACGCGAGTACCGGCGGGTTAAAGAAATGTAAGGCATTTATGTATGCTCATGATACTTCCTTGGTTCATAGCCATAATAATATTGATTTGATACAAAGTGCGAGGTATGCAAAACGATTTTGACAGAATAGTTCAGTGGGCACATGATAATGGCATTATAATTAATATCAGTAAAACTAAGTGCATGCTTATTCACTTGCCGTACCATAAAAATAAAAATAATTTGTTGACAGTGGGAGTGAAAGGTCATTCGTACGAATGTCTGCATAACAACAAACTGGATTGTCAAAGTTCATATTTAGAAACAGTTAAATCATACAAGTACCTAGGATTAGTCATAGATAACACATTCACTTGGAATCTGCATGTCAACAACGTTTGCAATAAGCTACGAGCCATTTTGGGTAAATTAAAGACTCTTAAACATGCTGTCAACAGAAAAGTATTGTATACTTTAAACTATGCACTGGCTGACTCAGTTATTGAGTATGGGTTAGGTGGATATGGCCTTACGTTCCCTACACATTTAAATAAAATCAAAATCTTGCAGACACGGTTACATAAATTACTTGTAGATAAAAAACGAAAAAAGCTTAATTAAAAACTATGAAAAACTGTTCAAAATTTGTAAAATACTTCCGGTTCATCTCAAAAGTAAACTTAATATCTTGACTGAACAATTTAATAATGATTATCACAAGGAGGAACGTAAGCTTATGTACCCAACTCGTTTATCTAAAAAGAAGACACTTGCTGTTCCTAAAGTCACAAACTACTTTGGTAAGCGCACAAGAAAATATGTGGTACCGTCGTTAGTGAATGAGCTACCCCCACCTGATATCGCATGTTAAATCTAAAAACCAGCTTAAAAATATTCTTAAAAACATTACTTCTCATTGTGTCCATAGCTAATTTTGTATTATGGACAATAGCATTATTTTTCATAGGTGTAAAATGTGTTTCTTTCTGTAATCTCACTTCCTTTTTTAGGGTTCCGTACCCAAAGGGTAAAAACGGAACCCTATTACTAAGACTTCGCTGTCTGTCCGTCTGTCCGTCTGTCCGTCTGTCTGTCACCAGGCTGTATCTCAAGAACCGTGACAGCTAGACAGCTGAAATTTTCACAGATGATGTATTTCTGTTGCCGCTATAACAACAAATACTAAAAACATAATAAAATTAATATTTAAGGGGGGCTCCCATACAACAAACGTGATTTTTTTTATAATAATTGGTACGGAACCCTTCGTGCGCGAGTCCGACTCGCACTTGGCCGGTTTTTTTTATATTATGTTTCTTTATAATAAAAATCGAAATTTGTTATTTGTTGTTTTATTTGTTATTTGTTTGTTAATTTGTTATATTGTGAAACGAGAACAACTGCCGACAAACTGTTTTGCAGTTTGGCAGACTTTTTATATGTTATTGTTATACAGATTTTGAATAAGTAAATAAAATAAATAAAACATTCATATTCGTGAATGTATAAAAGTGCAAAATTGGAAAGTATTGACAGTGGCTTATCAATTAAAGTCCTCGACTCTACGTATTTTATAATTTGTGGAAACGAAAGGATATTAAACGTCTGTACAAACGTCATATTTTTGTTTTTAAATCCTTTCGTAACCTTTCTACCAACTAGGTATATAAAAAGACAATCTATACTTTATATCTAAATATATAAAAGAAGAAACTGACTGACTGATTGACTGACTGACTGACTGACTGACTGACTCATCTATCAACGCACAGCCCAAACCGCTGGGTCTACAGATTCCAAATTTGGCAAGTAGGTTCCTTAGGTGGTCTAGGGGTGCACTAAGAAAGGATTTTTCAAAATTCACCCCCTAAGGGGGTTAAACGGGGCTCCAAAGTTTGTATGGGGAAACAAGATTACTTAGACTATTTTATTCGAAACTTCACAGGAGTGCTCCTATTGATAAATGAGTAGAAACGGGTTTCAGGGTTTTTCAGAATTCAACCCCTAAGAGGGGGAAATGGGGTGGCAAAGTATAAAAATCAATGCACAGCCCAAACCGCTGAGTCTAGAGATTCCAAATTTGGCGAATAGGTTCCTTATGTGATCTAGGGTTGCACTAAGAAAGGATTTTTCAAAATTCAACCCCTAAGGGGGTTAAACGGGGCTCCAAATTTTGTATGGGTAAAACAAGATTAGTTAGACTATTTTATTCGAAACTTCACAGGAGTGCTCCTATTGATAAATGAGTAGAAAAGGGTTTCAGGTTTTTTCAGAATTCAACCCCTAAGAGGGGGAAATGGGGTGGCAAAGTATAAAAATCAATGCACAGCCCAAACCGCGGAGTCTAGAGATTCCAAATTTGGCAAGTAGGTTCCTTATGTGGTCTAGGGGTGCACTAAGAAAGGATTTTCCAAAATTCACCCCCTATGTGGGTTAAACGGGGCTCCAAAGTTTGTATGGGGAAACAAGATTAGTTAGACTACTTTATTCGAAACTTAACAGGAGTACTCCAATCAATAAATGAGTTAACATTTGTGTTTCAGGGTTTTTCAGAATTCAACCCCTAAAGGGGAAATGGGGTAACAAAGCCTGAAATTCAAAAAAGGTATTGTTTTTATGGTAAACTGGGTCGGGTGTATTACAAAAACAACGATTTTAAGATTTAGTGTGGCGGACCTGAAATACAATCACTCCCTGTTGGGGTGCGATGGGGTTGAAATGTCTAAAAATCAATATGGGTGTCGATACCGAGATTATCAGGGGCGCTGATTACGAAAATGGCATTTATTTTGAGATCCAGAAGATGGCGGATTCGACTTCTATACAGGTTTATTGTTGATTTATTGTGATGATTGTGATAACGATGACGATGATTGTGATAATGATGCTGATGATTATGATGATGATGATTGTGATAGTGATCGTGATTGTGATATAGATTATGATCGTAATTGTGATATAGATAGTGATTGTGATAGAGATTGTGATTGTGATAGTGATTGTGATAGTGATTGTGATAGTGATTGTGATAGTGATAGTGATTGTGATAGTGATTGTGATAGTGATTGTGATAGTGATTGTGATAGTGATTGTGATAGTGATTGTGATAGTGATTGTGATTGTGATAGTGATTGTGATAGTGATTGTGATTGTGATTGTGATAGTGATTGTGATAGTAATAGTGATTGTGATTGTGATAGTGATAGTGATTGTGATAGTGATTGTGTTAGTGATTTAGATAGTGATTGTGATAGTGATTGTGATTGTGATAGTGATTGTGATAGTGATTGTGATAGTGATTGTAATAGTGATAGTGATTGTGATAGTGATTGTGATAGTGATTGTGATAGTGATTGTGATAGTGATTGTGATAGTGATTGTGATTGTGATAGTGATTGTGATAGTGATTGTGATTGTGATAGTGATTGTGATAGTGATAGTGATTGTGATAGAGATTGTGATAGTGATTGTGTTAGTGATTTAGATAGTGATTGTGATAGTGATTGTGATTGTGATAGTGATTGTGATAGTGATTGTGATAGTGATAGTGATAGTGATTGTGATAGTGATTGTGATAGTGATTGTGATTGTGATAGTGATTGTGATTGTGATTGTGATAGCGATTGTGATAGTGATTATGATAGTGATTGTGATAGTGTGTGATAGTGATTGTGAAAGTGATTGTGATTGTGATGTGATAGTGATTGAGATTGTGATAGTGATAGTGATGGTGGTTGTGATAGTGATGGTGATTTTGATGATAATAATAAATTGTGATGATTATGAAATTTGGCACATACATAGTTTATAAGCTGGATTAACATGTAGGATACTATTTATCCCTTTATTATGATTCAGTGGGACAATTACCGAACTTTACGCGGGCGAAGCCGCGGGCAACAGCTAGTAATATTATAAAGCTGAAGAGTTTGTTTGTTTGTTTGTTTGAACGCGCTAATCTCAGGAACTACTGGTTGGAATTGAAAAATTATTTTTGTGTTGGATAGCCCATTTATTGAGGAAGGTTATAGGCTATATAACATCACGCTACGACCAAAAGGAGCGGAGCATAAATGAAAGATGTTGCAAAAACGGAGAAAATGTATTCCTTTTGTTAGCTTTTTCTCTCTTATGTGACGCAGACGAAGTTGCGTGGGTCAGCTAGTAATTAATAAAATTAATGTTGATTTCTATAATTTCCATTTACATTTATTAAGAAATACTCTAGCTCTCTGCAAAAAACAAGAGTCACTAATTAAGCAGGTACAATGAGTAATAAAACTTAAGTGCTTATCAAGTTTTGCGAAACTGAACATAATTAAAGTGGACAGATGTATGTAAAGCGTTGTGAAGCAGCTGAAACATGTAAAGTAACATTAAAGTTAACACGGGCTAGTACGAGGAGAATAATTGCGGGCGGGGCCCTGCTCGCACCAATGATTCGAGTATGAGGAACCGTGCCTCCCCGGCTGACCACTGCCACCCCGTTGCCAGGCAACCACCCGCCGCCTTATCATCATAAACAGATAAACCGGCCATCTTTGATGAAGCTTAGCAATATGATTTTTTGAGATCAAGTCAATGATTTTGTTCTAAAATATGAATGAGTGTAAAGTACAACAATGGTTGTACGAATGAATCTTTTCTTTAAGGCAGAAACTTTTTGACGTTAATTAAACGAAAAATCTTTTCACACGCATGTACTTTTGTATGAAATATCTTTTTTTATGAAATCAGACTGAATACGCTTTGTTTTCAGAATGAAGTAGGTCCTGAATCCATGGTAAAAGTTTGTGTCACGATCTTCCTTCCACTATACATATTATTATCACAAGCTCAGAAATTCCTATAACGTTTCACAAGATTGAACATCTCCATACCTACTTGGTGAATGAAATACAGCTTGAGGTATAGTTAGCAAGTTAGCAGTCTTATTTAAACTATATTTTTCTTCACTCTAAAATTTAGACGCGGTAATCATACCTGAGCAGCTCGTTATTTTATTGTAGAATCCAAGTTAAATAATACCCATGTGCTATGTGTTTTGTTGTTTGTTTTACGACCATACTAAGACAAACTTAAATATTCTCTTCTCTTCAGCCTAAGTCAACGACATTTATAACGTAATGTAATCCTTTCAGTTGATCGTTTAACCCCCCATTTAAAGTTTAAGCCGTCTGAATATTTTACAAATTTCAAAGAGATGTCAATCGAGTGTTTTATTTTGCATAGGGTTAAGCGCAAAGTCGCAGGGGTGCCAGTCGCGAGTACATTTCGATGTATGTCGTTTGTTTGTCGCGCGTCGCACGTCGCTGTCGCCCGCACCGCAGCCCTTGCACACAAAATATATTGCACTTATTGTTGACAGAATATCAAATTACTTTTTGATTATGTACAACACTCAATATGAGTGCTGTTTGAAATTATTAATATATTTAACGCTGGGAAAAACTTTTCTTATATCGAATAAGGTGGTACATTTTTCTGTTAGAAAGTGATATCCTACTAGCTGTCAATATCACCATGATTAGATCCGGTTTTCAACGGAGTGCTATTGCTGGTTAGCAAAGAAATAATTTCCATTTTAATGGAAAAAGTGGCTGACGTGGGTCTTACTATGAATTTTAATCCATTGATATCGAGCATGTTTCAAAGAGTAACTACCATGTCACAGAATGGTTTAAAAGCGGTAATGGATGCATGTCTTGTCGGCCATTGTCTTAGCTAGGGTAATCGCTTCCGTGAGAGAAGCGGCGGCGCGGGCGGCGGTGCTGCGGCGGCCACCGATCGGCCGATCCGACAGCTTCAATTTGTATGCCGACCACCACCGGGCCGAGTCGCCCACCCCGCACGTTCTCACGCCACTTCTTCATTTAAACTAATTATTATTTTAGTTTTTAACAAGTGACACATGTTCCGCTGCTAACAATGTATTGTAAATCGTCCGCCGTGACTTTAATACAAAGAGATTTAATCATGTGAGCTGTAATGTAATTGATATTTAATTAATGTGTTAATTTGAATGTAACAGGTTTGACACTTTCTTGTGAAGGTGCCATAATTACAGCAATTTGTGCAGTTTAAAAAAAAAGTTCTTTAGCTAAAGGCGGTTGTTCCTTGAAGCGGTATTAAAAAGCAAAGTGGTTGGATTCGTCGTATAAGGTGAAGCCATTACAGCCCATTATCATCTATTCAAGGGAAGTTTTCACGTTCAGTGTATTTTGTGCCTCATCTGTGCTTAGTCCTGACTTGTCGTGAAGTTGAAACAAGAGCGGCTGCCTTTTGAATGCGACCGAAAAAATGTATAAAGTGAGTAAAGTCAGAAGATGAATGAACAAAAATTGCGCATAGCGGGTGAGAGACGCGCGCCCCAGCTGCCACAGCGGGCACGCTTCACCACCTACCTATTCAGGATGTGTCGGTTATGGTATCGATCTAATGATCCTATCCCGATTTGGCGGTACTTCGAAATACGAGTTTTTGTCGTTTTTCTTGCATCCGATGTGGCTGTCCGCAAACGGGACGTCATATAACGGCGATAACAGGTATTCAATGTTAAAATCATATTCATTTTCTATTTTTATAGGATGATGGTTGTGAGTCTGATAGACACGGTAGCAGTTATAATGAGCTTTAGCTATTTAGTTATGGTGTGCCGTTATACAAACACCTATTTAATTATCAACTACATTGCTTGTGCGAACAATAAAATAATAAAGTCTAGTAACATACCTTTTACTTAGCTACCTTAGTAAACAGTTTTTGTTGAAACCGTTTTGCCCAATACAGGTCCTTGTGGCACGCCAAGTCGTTTTTGCAAAAGCTTTCGACTCCGTATGACATTTAAGAAGGTTCGTATTTTCATTTGAAAGTTGCTTAATCTCTGCTGAAATAATGAAGAAAGTACCTGAAAACTACATAATTATTAACCACATTATTTCATAATTATGATCATTTTATAATGAGTAAATGTAAAATCTACGTATTCTACTTAAACACAGTCCAGCACATGCGTTTAAGTATTAAAATAAACGAGTTGTTTATGCAAGCATTATAAGCGGTACATAAGTGTATATTGCGAGAATCACATTAAAAGCATTAAAATCCTCCTTGCATTCGTTAACCACGACTGTGTAAGGCAAAATATGTGCACCAACTCGCTTTTGCTATTCGCTCCGTATGATTTTCAGAAATGGCTACGGCTTATAGGCAGTAAGGATACAATATTTTTATGCGGTGCGTTTTTCCTTAGTGGCTGTTTTTACGACCATTACCGTATCTAAAGTAGGAAAATCGCTCGAGATGCTACATTCTAATGATGGCTCGCAAGTGAGCGCGTGCGCCGGTACTCTCCGAGTCGTCGCAGGGTTGTCCACTGTGATTGTCAACGTTACAATTTTATTTTATACCGGTACAAGATTGAATACCATCTTTTATGGGTTTATTATGCTGATCCATATAGTGAAGTAGATTAATTTTGATTGTGTAAGTGTAACATTTCTATTGTCGAAAGTGTTTGGATTACGATTTTTCGAAATTAAGAGAAAATGGTACGTGGTGGAACGGTAAAACGATTGTTACAATACTCAGGACCGACTGTACCGAAATCGGAACAAACGGCTTGATACTTAAACTATTACTATTTTAGATCTATTTGTAGTTTGTAAATAATGTGATGTGATGAGTGATGAATAAAAATGAAAGAAAAAGTTTTTTGTTAATATTTTATGAATACGCGTGATCCATGAAAACAAAATGTTGTAGCAGCAAAAGCAGTTTGGATGCCTGTATCTATGCATAGTTTATAATTCCAGACAGGAAAATCTACCCCGAATAAAGAGGTTTAATAATATGGGTAAGGCAATAATGACTTACGTTAACCCTAGCTTGCCACACCTTACAGATATAACACATACTACAAATGACTCTAGGTATCGAGAATGGAGAGGTATAAATCAATATTAATGCAACTATGTTTGTAGTCTTCGTCTTGAGTAACTAACTACTTTAAGCACTACTGAAATTTTACAGAAAATGTAGTTTTACATATGATTTATTGATTTTTGACAAAATACCTATGTACCTGCGAGCCCGTAATTCGGTAATTTGCTTTTGTATATTTTTTTAAATTGTACCGAAAGCCGAACAAACAAATCGTCGCCATTTTTCACCTCAGATGATTTGTTTTGCAGTGTAAGAAGGTCTTGTTTGAAAAACATTTTCGAGCAGAGACCGAAACGGTTTCCCGTACAGGGGTTTAATCGGGTTACTTTTTATGGTTAGGTGTAAAACCCTACAGTAATGGTTAACTCATAAAATAGGGTTAATCAGCCTACAATAACCGGTTCATGGACAGAGTTCATTTGTGTCCGTGTGAACATTTGGTTTACATTTTACAATGTAATTTGTTGGTTAAACTGTTCACCAAATAGCTTGTTCGATCGTAATGCAAAATATGCAAGAAAGTGAAGGAGTTTGCGCTCGTTATTTTATCTCTTCCATTCTGGTTAATCAGCAATATTTAAATGGTTAACCCCTATAATGGTACCTAAATCAAACACATGGGTTATATAGGTCTCACCAGTTATGATCTTTACAACCCGAGTAATCATAGTCCCTGTTCGCGAGTGGATGAGTCAGAAGTGATGGTGCGCTGTTCCATCTTGCAGAAGACAAGAAGACATATCTGGTGGTGTTGGCGAAACTTAATCGATGAGTATCTATACCTATTCTGATACAGGTTCGAAAGATTACCAAAAGTAGTTCAATGTTAAGTGAGTGGAACACCAACAACCAAGACAGTTCTTTAAAAATGTTATGACAGTTGTACGTATTAGGTGTTTGAATTTCTATGCTAAGAGCCGCGCATGTCTGACCAGATGTCCATCCGGTGAAACTTAGTAGAATAGTTAATGTTGTGGGGAAGCAGTTATGCAAGTAGCCTGGTAAGTACAAGTACTTAGCACATTTGCCTCAAGAATAAACTGAGATGTGAATTCATTAAAAATTGAAACGCGCTTCGAGGCTGTCAACATCCACACATCACGACCTGCCACTACCATATTAAAGAAAATAACTAGACCGACTACTATTCACAGTTTATGATTTGCGTCACTCACTGAGTTTATTAGATTAATCTATAAGGCAGCTGCGACTTGTCAATGTATTTTATTAGGACATGAATCGGCCATGTTCGCATAAATGTAATTATTTACAATCGTGGTTGGATTTTGATATGCGTCTCTCGCCATATTGACAACCAACTTAAGGAATTCCTATGTAAATCAACTCTATGTAGATGTTGATTTCTAAATATTACACATAGATCACTATAATTACACGGGCAAAAGATTTGCATAAAATATAGGCATATTGCTCGAACTAAAGTAAGTGGAAGCGTTTAGTGAGCTAATTTGAAGGAGTCGGCGGGAGTGTCGCAAGCGATGGCATCTTCACGGCTTACAATAGTAAACAAATGTGTCGCGCGGGCGCAATTACACAGGCGGCGGCGCTGCGCGGGCGCTGCGAGTCTGCGGTCGCGCCGCGCCACGTCACGCCGACCGACGGCGAATCGCGCACATCACGCTTTGCTCCGGACTTATGCTAATGGCCACCGGACCGCGTAAATTGGAGTGAGTTTGCTGCAAAACAAAATGGGTCCGCCTCTTTATCTTATTACTGCAGCATTTGCCGTGACCGAGCCTCCTAGCTATCTTCGGAAATGAATTCTATGCTATTCACCGATGGCATATTTTCATACGTGTGAAAGGCGAGGAGTCCCGGTTGGACAGTAAACCCGCAGATTGGCTAAGTGAAACTCGAATACAAAAACTAACGCGGGAAGGAACGTGAAACCGATTAAAAGGCTACATCACGATTTTGTATGCACTTTGCACTCATTCTATCCTGCAAGGAAAGCACCGGCTACTCCACCGATACATTGATTTTCTGTGTTTTGTATAGATTAGTCAAAGGCGCCTTGTAATTAAGGTGCTTTCGTTCTGTGATTATTCTTTAAGTTTCTTTTCTTTTGTTTCTGTGAGTACAATCACATTGTATTCTTTTGTTTAAAGAAAGGTATAGAGGCAACGGTCAACATCGTTACTGCCGATTAACAGGCACAAAGAAATTCTGCTATGTTACCAATGTTTGTAGGATCCAATTTCAAAAATGTTATAAGCGCTAAATAGTGTAACCAATGCTGTGTTTTTTATAACCACACAGAATCCATCAAGTGGAAGTGAAGTAGCGTGATGATTGAATATTCATCCGTGGATCAACAATAATAGATCCCATCAGTGGCTGGTATGTGGCATCACATTTAATATAATAAGAGTTCAATACATCTCACCGTGAAATGTGTCGATACAAAAACTTAACTAACTATAACTGCTAACGTGTGAATCGTATTAAAAAGCTGTTTAGTCATTCGACTTCATAAATAGGTGGCATTCGATTTGTCGTGATTAAATTTCGTCCATTAGGACACCGTTATATTGATCGGAGAATGTATTCGGATAATGTGTCTAATAATCCGGCAAATAGAATTTGGACAGTGATATCACTCGTCCGCAGTGTTATCTGATAATTATGTAATGTGGTTCGGCTGCAGGTACTTATACGGTGTTATGTGCGAGTAGCTCGACTAACTGCATTCATTTACCGTTTAAAAATATCGATTTTTCCGATTTCTATTCACATGAACCTTTCAATGTTTTTTCTACATACATAATATATTAATATTTTTCACCTTAAAATACGACTTCTGTAGATGTTACGTTTAGATACTACCTAAATAATATCAATCATCGTACTATTTCATCCATGACTTGCTCTTTACAATATATAGTTTACTAAAGAAAGTAATAACAACAAACTGAACAAATGTTGCAAAGAGTATGTTCAATTGTTGCAAAATGGAGTCAGACCACTTACAATCGTTCATATTGAATGGGCGGAAATGTTCGCCTTGAAATTAGCGTGGAAACAAGAGAAAACCTTTAAAAGCAACTCCTTTATTATATTTAAAACGTTTTAAATTGAAGAAAGGTATACTGGACCACCACTAATGTGTTTCACTTGTTCCACGTAGTTTTACACGAACGCTTTCGCATTTTATGAAGTTATTGCTAACGTGGTCAGGGGAAAAAGTTCTAAAAGTAGACAATTTGCCTTGAATGATTTTTTTAACCCAGTTTTAAAAAACGCATTATTGGAAAGCATGCCTGTTTTAATACAGTTTTAAAATTTAACCCATTGGTAAGAATGGCTATCTGTCGTATGCCCAACGAGCTGTGGGCAAAATAACCACGATGTGGAGCCCTGATACAGCCAGAAGGCGACGCGGTAGTCCTCGCAGGAGATGGTGGGATGAGCTAGACAAAACCAACGACCAGTGGTCCACATTGACCTGGGATCGAAGAATTCGGAAGAGGGAGAGGCCTTCGGCCGGCAGAACCCTTCAATGGTTCACCTGATCTACAACCAAACCTTTTTTTTTGTCATGGTATGCCCGATCATACGAGTATTAGAATATTGGAGCGAATATCACCCACTCGTGGATTCACCGCGAACAAGAAATAAAAGTCGTCCGTGAATCCTATTACAAAACGCATTTCACATACAAATGCCTAATTTCGGGGTAAAGTACGCACATTATACAGGCGGGTTCGCATTTAAATTATTCCAGCGGATCGTTTATAGGCCATAACCGAATTTGGGAATTAGCTATAAAACAACATTTGATACGGGCGGGCGCGGGCGGTTTGCAATTTGAATGTTTCACCCGTTTCAGATCTCATTGGGTTGCGTGGCGCGTGCACGGCGTTATCTATCCTAGCCGTGTTGTGCCGAGACCTGCGCCCTGCCACCCTCCACCTGCCCGACACCCGGAGAATTATGACAAATAGCCGCTATCATATCTCAGTAACAGTCCCATACTGAGAAATACTTTGACAAGAAACCTGAATATTAGTTTACTTGATTTGAAAATCAAACCACGGGAACACACTTGCGACCACAAGACCGAGCAACAAGGAATTAATACGATGCAAAAAAGATAGTTTTAGAGAATCTTCGCACTCGATATCTATTAGGCAGTTTATAGAATGCGTTTATTACAGTTGCGCATGAAACCATACGATCTATATAATTCAAGATTGACTGAACGATTACGTACCAACCTAGTACATTAGAAGTGGGGCTTGTCACGTCAAAGAGTCGTCGTTAAGTAGGTACACGCCAATGGCTGGAGCCGTGTGAATAGCGAACCCCGGCATTAAGTGGAGCAAGCAATTTTGCAAATAAAACAATAATGATAGTGCCTGTAATGATGTTTCCTCTAATTTTATCTGCGTCGTGACCAATGCGCTGTGGCTGTGAATAGTGGATTTATCTATCGTGTGATGCAATCTGAGACGCAGCATGTGTGTTTGAGTTTTCTACGTACGGCCCGTGATTTTTCAGAGATTAGTGGTTACTTATATCAAATAAAATAAAAAAAACAATGAGAATGATGCTGTCATGTGGTCAGGATTTAACCTTTTCATTTAAGTCCTGCACTATCAGTTTGACAGCATTGATTTTGTTTACATAATATCATAGAAAAGGCTCGGCAGATGATGATGTTAATCGATACCATAGACAAGATTACACTGATCCATAAGTTAAGTTAAAACTTGGTGTTATTTCACATCAGGCCCCGGGCGCCGTCAGGCGGACGCTGTCGGAGTGGGCACTCGGTGTCCGTCACTCAGGCGCGTCAGTTCTGCTCATTGCATTGCATAATTGTGTTCCTGTACCTGACTTAAACTATTTGTAAAATTGGAACATTAACTATTCATTTTCTTTAAGTGTTTTTTTTTGCCAAGACAACCTCAGACTTGCTAAATGCGGCTTGTTCCTCGTACCTAATATGCTTTTACGTAGAGTTGATATTTGGTTGGTCTATTGGTCTTAAGCGCTACTGTTGAGCCTATTTTGAGCTCATAGTGTCGCTGGGTTTGAATATGTCCAGGTTTTTGGCTTGCCCCTTATGACTGGCGAAATGTACATAATTATAGACCTTTATTCAACTCTTCGGTTAAAAACAGGCGTGTGTTATCTCATCAATTGTAAATTGTTGATACCAATAATCGCTAAAAGTGTATCGTTTTACATTATTATAGCTGTGAAGACCCTTCAAAATAAATCAACACGAAAATAAATTAATTTTAGTAGCACGCGATGAAACAAACAATTTGGTTTTGAAATTGCTTTCTTGATAATTTCCAACAAGAACGTTTTTTGTGGTTTTTATGTCAGTTACAATTATTAGATCTGTTATCAGTCATTGTTCTGTTGGTTATCGTAAAATTGGATCAATCCAAAATAAGTAGTAGGAAGAAGTTGGTTTTGATGCGCTTAAATACGTTCGTATATTAATTTCTTGGATTAAAACTTACAAACTTAAGGACATTTTTCTTTCAACTTTATTATAGGGACTTAAATTGGGAACATTTTCGATCAACAAGATTGGATTGGATAACCAGGAAATGATTTGATCTACTACTAGCTGATGCCTATGGATTCGCCCGCATGAAGTTTAGTACTTGTCCTAAGTGATCATACTATTGGGATAAAAATATATCCTGTGTTAATTCTGGTTATAAACTCTTTGTGCCAAATTTCATCCAAATTCGTTCAGTGTGCATTAATTGTAGTAGTAAGCGATGATAACAATAAAGAGTTATTGGAATTCGCAGAAAAGAGCCGGGGCTTAGCTCTGACCCGGCTCTTCCTTGATTTGCTTGGTCCAAGGCGACTCCGACCGATATGCCATGCTCAGCAGTAACACCGAAACCCGTCGTCAGACGAAAGTCTACGACGACGGGGACAGAGCGATACACCTCCGGTAGAGTTGCAGAACATCTAACTAGACGTGGAGATGGCAAATGGAGTAAGGTTCGGACCGTGTGGTGGCTAAGGTTAAGCCAAAGAAACCAGGGTCGCCCAATAGCACGTTGGGTTGATGATATCGTCAAAATTTCGGGAAACTGATGGATGAGGGACATACAGATCCAAGAAGTATCGCAGAAGAAAGGGCAGGCCTGTACCCAACAGTGGCTGATTCCGGGCTGAAATGATGATGAAGGTTACCCTACGTAAGTAAGTCTAAGGGTTGAACAACATTTATTGTGTAATATTATGACATAACCGGGGGCAATATTATCGCGCCCTGCTGGGATAAGTGAAGGCAACACGCACAGGAAGTGGGTACGTCCGGCGCCATGCATCGTTTCCTCTCGCCGACTGTCACTGCTTCCGCTTCCGCTCGATCATGTCTTCTACTCATGGAGGAACTGCGGCCCGCCCTCGTTCCAACATTTTCTCTACGTAGCGAGCTTTGATCACACAATTTATCTGCTTGTCAATATCAGGAAGAAGGTCACGTGACTCTTATGGCTGTAGGCTCGATTGGTTTCATGCGAATGGAGTTAATGTTATCATTATGCTGAACATCTGATTATTTGAAACATTACTCCTGTTTACATAGAACCAAATACCTTATTTGTGCTATTTTATTTATAGAGAACCTAATATATCGGACCTATAAGGGTCTGAAATTTTCGACAGACAACGTGATAACGACGAAAAATCAGAGTGATACATTGACTGTGTTAGTGAAATGACAGGCGCGAAGATTATATAATTTGATGAGCTACAGATAAGCTGATCGAGAGAGCGATGCTGGGCTCATCTCGCCGTGGGGTCCCCACCGAACATGTGGACAATCCTTCACGGTCATGTGTGCTCACCCTTTTTTGGCGAGGGGTAAATTGTAAGAAACGTGTGGACGAACGTTGAATTTTCTTCGATATTGTTACTTTTATACAGATTTGATGCAATAACTGTTGAAAGAGATATGTTTTTGTTGGAAAAGTAGGAATTTTGTTGTTGTTTTGAGAATATATTGTACTTTTTTGGGCAAACTAATCAATCATCAAGTACTTATTGCTTAAATAGATTTTAATAACATCTACTTAAAATGTTGATGTACTATGTAAAGAAAGTAGAGAGAGTCTTATAAAATATATACAGTTCTAAGTCGTATCTACATTAGGATGAATGCGCCGTTGATTAGAGTCCACATGTATGGGGTGCCGGGAAGAGACCGTGAAATTGTCTGCTCACTTCTGTAAATATAATTTCGGCGACAAAAGGTCTATAAATGATATACTCAGGGTCACAGTGCAAGTGTGTCGCGCATCTCGTTACACGGTTTAAAAAATATCCCCTTGTTGCATTTTGGGGTGATAACTTGATAAGTCTATAAGGAACCGGGTTAGTACCTACCTACACATGTTATGTTTATAATAATTATTATGTAGCTATTTTCAACATTTAGACTTATATAACTGTAGGTGGGCTATACAAGCTGTGAAACATTCAAAACGAGGCATTTACTAACAAAAACCAGCTAACAGGATAGGTACCATTGTACCTACAAGAAAAAGTAGACATATATAAGTTAATCATTATTGAAAGCCATGGCATAATATTGCAAAGCCCTACGCTCAATTCCATTTGATTAATTGCAGTTTATATTGCATGTTCCTTCAAATGCGCTCAATCGTTATATTACTAAGAAATTTTATTGAATAAACACATTAAGCCGTGCCTAATGAAATCACAGAACAAATAAAATTAAAATGTAAATAGTGTGACATAGAAATGCTAATAATAAATTTCTCCATTTTAATAACTGTAACTGTGCGAGGGGAACTTCTGGCCTGTTAAGTCAATATAACACTTCCATTACTCCAAATTAAATTCCTCGGGGAGAGAGATGAAGTTTTTATTCAGCGCAGACAAAGGCCCGGAAGAAAACTGCGTCATGTAATAAGGGATATTTCTTTATGTTGTACGGAAAACCTATTTCAATAAGTCAATAGTTTAAAATTCACGATAAAAGTAGAATTTAAAACACATGAATTGCTGGGCTCACCGTTCTAGATATAGAAAAAAATACTTTCATTCATCATAGTACTTAATTAGAAACCAATTTTCCCAAAATTATTTCCTAAGTTTGACAATAACATGCAAGGCAATATACCACTTAGCTAACAAATAGTCGTGAACAAAAGCGCACTTGTGTTTTACTTAATTTCAATAAGCCGTTTATAAAGTGCTATAGTGTGCAGCGCGGGTGTGATGTGTATTAATATTTTACGGAATTAATCATTATAATCCTTCTGGCAAACAAGTCGCCCCCGGGAGCGCGAACAATATAATGAAGTTGTCATTTTTTAGACTACACGGGGGAGGCTGGAGGAAATCCAAATTGAATCATGCGGCGAGGGAATTGTGCTATTATGTTATTAAACAGAGGAGGGCAGGACCCCGATCCCGATATTTTTTGCGAGGAGGGCGTCTCAAAGCCAGTTGTCTCGAAACAGTTTTCACAATAGAGTTATGATATAATTTGACAACACTGGTGCCGACAACCGTGCAATGAAATCTGAAGTGCGAATACTTGTCATTTACCTATTATAGATTTTGAAGTAGGTACTGGCTCCAAAATTATTTCATTTGAATCAATTTTCCATAACGAACAATGTTAATATGATTTGAAGCAAGTTTATCAATAGTATCAATCACCCTGGAACTATTCTGTTGTCGATGATATTGATTAGGCTGGGCTTTCGAGATTGCTCGGTTAAATGCAGTTCTGTAAAAACCGTTTCGACAGGAACGGCTTATTAATATAAGAACATTCATTAAAGCTGTTCGTTGTTTGGGATACTACGTAAGTCTTTTGGTTCTACTTAGCAGAGTCCAAAGACTAAGCTCCTGTTATAACTTCGGAGCCGAGACGTGGACACTTACGATTCGGGGTCCACAAATTCAAAGTACCTTACCGGGCTATGTTGAAATATTACTTGGAGTTTTTCATCGTGAATTGGAAAACGTAGAGCAGAACATCAGGATAGATGGAGCGATGATTTTTGCACAGTTGCAACTGGATGAGAAGTAACAACGTGCAAGTTTCAATTGAAATATTTAAATGATAATCAAATCGAATACTTAGCTATTATAATGTAGTACTATTATTGCCGGCAAATCTTAAGTTTGCTTTCAGAAATTCAGACCCATCTTATCTAATCAGTAACATCTTTTCGGTAAGGTAAAATTATTTTATACCTAAGTAGCTCTAATTCATTGATGTGTTTACTACTACTACTACTATAACAGCCCATAACGTCCACTGCTGGACATAAGCCTCTCCCATGATGGGAGGAATTTGCCGTAATCTCCACGCTTGGCAGGCGGATTGGAGATCGCAGTGATGAAAGACTAACAGAAAACGCTGCTGCCCATTCTCAGGTCTATGGAGGAGGAAGGTGTTCTGCCTCAGACATTAGTCGCCTTATACGACACCCGTGACTGTAATGGGTTGGTTCTATTCTACTCTGCCGGATACCACACGGCTGAAATTATTCTATACGTAGCTTTAATTCATTGATGTGTTTATTCATTACAAATTAAGAAAATGCCGAGGAACGAGGAAAATGAAGTGAGGAAAATGTTGAGTATTGAATGTAGATGGGTAAAAGAGCAGCGGTGGCCCAGTGGTGGCGGCCCCGAGTTACGAATAGTAAGTCATGGGTTCGAACCCAGGCAGGCGCATTACTTTGCGTAATTTATTTCATCACCGCTGCTCTCAAAACGGTGAAGGTTAACCATCGTGAGAAAACCGGCATGTCCTAGAACCAAAAAATACGAAGACATGTGACATCTACCAATCCGCCCCGTGGTGGATTACAGACTCTCATAGAGAGGAGGCCTGTATCCCAGCAGTGGGAACATTAATAGGCTGATGATGATGATGATGATTGGTATATGAGTAGGGGAAGACCAAAGAAACGATGGATGGACTGTGTGAAGGATGATTTGGCTAGAAATGAGGTGACTGCTGAGAATAAAGAAGTGTGGAATAAAAAGACATGCTGACACCAAATAGATTGGCAATGATGATGATAAATGATCCGTTTTGATACATTTCAATATTATAATAAAACTACCTACAAGAAATAGGAACTCTAATACCCCTATCTGCATATCTAATGTATTAAATGTACTTATCTCCTTATATCACAGTCCAAAGCGCTGAGACTGAAATGAAAGCTTTTATCCATATGTCAGAAGAGTACTTACAGCGGCTTATTGTCACCCCCGCTAGAGAATTTGATAAAGCGTGTGCGAATATTAACAAAAGGAATATCTTGTTAAATTGATATTGCTTGATTTGCCAAGTGAATTTAAACCTTAAATCGTTATTTTTGTTCCGACAAAAGATATATAATAGACTGCACGAAGCTTAACAGTTACACCGTTTCGCCATAAGAGGCGTGAAATTGTCTCCGTTGGAAAGCGTATAATTCAAAGGGGAAGATTAAAATATTATCCATGTTAAGTAAATATTCAAATGAATATTTTCCGTGTTAGACAACAATGGGCGCCTGCAAGGGGGAAGGTGGCGTAATTTGATAGATACCTATCTACAAAACGGTCTCTTCGTTAAGGGACCTCCCTGTTATTATAAATTATAAGCGCGATTTGGGAATTCTCTGGAATTAAACGGTTCTGAGAAAAGTAGGCGGGGTAATTTAGAACATTTGTTGTTTGATGCCTATAAAAAGGTTAATTATGTTGTTATTAATTTTAATATTTAGCAAATGAACCTTTGGATGCCTATTTTATGTAGTTGTTTTGGGTGGATCATACTTTTGTGAAGACATTGTGTTATGAAAAGTCAGTAAAGAAAGTTTTTTTTTTTAAATTAAATCCTAGTGCACCTTTTAATTGAGTAGCCTGTTCAACTAATAGCCTGCATAGTTAATATTGAAGACATGATAAAAGGCTGTAGTCGCGCACGATGTCCGTTCTTCGTTACATTAAAACCATTTCAATGCAGTTAAAGTGTAGGCACAATCTCGAAATATTACTGGCAGACAGGGGGGGGGGGGGGGGGGGGGTTTCAATCAACTTTTTTTTTTTCTAGGTACAGAACTCTCGGTTCGCGAATCCGACTCGCACATGGCTAGGTTTTTTTATTTTGGAATTTTCGTCCCTACAAAAAAGATTAAGAAAAATCGCATAGTAGGTACCACAAATTGTCAAATTTTAAGGGGTCTGAAAAAAAAACTATTAATCTAACTTCATCTCATGAAGGACGGAAAATATTTGAACAACCAGAGTTGCAATATAATTGATGTAGTGAATGAAAGTGAGTGTATTTGGCGACAATGTGTCATCTAAATTATACACTTGCACCCTAGGTTAGGGTGGTCCGCCCCGTAGGGACCCCGGGACAGTTTGTGAGCTTCTGGCGCTATTGTTATTGTAAAATGTCATCTCACTGTGTAAAAGTAGTACAGAAGGCCCATATTAAGACCTGACTTCAGATAAGATTTTGGAATGATCCAATTTAATAACAATACGTCTGTAATCCTAATATGGTTTGGCAAAGGTGTTCCTAATAAAACATCCAGATTCTGATAGTTTTGTTTTGTTTTGGTCTCATGTAATAGGGAGCTCGTGGAGGGGGTCGATCTTTAGGTTAAGCCGTGCTTGCCTAGGTTGGTCTGTGGATGGGTGACCACTCATTACATACCGAAACCACGTGCCTCCGAAAGCACGTTAAGCCGTTAGTCTCGGCTGTCATTTGTAGATTTTTGACAGTCGTTATAAGTAGTCAGTGTCAGTCTGACAACCAGTTTTACCAAGTGGTACCGTATTACCCAGTACTAACTGGGTTGTGGAGGTCAGATAGGCAGTCGCTCTATGTAAAATACAGATGTTTAGCTGCATCCGGTTAGACTGGAAGCCGACCCCAACATAGTTGAGAAAAGGCTAGGCAGATGATGTAATTGGGTTCCAGCCTATTGCCATCGACCAGACATAAATCTGGACTCCGTGGCTGCTATTGATGATGATGATGATTCAGTCTAGTTACTTGCGCAACACACTTCCAGTGACAATGCATTTGGCATCACCTGACAAAACTTTGACATGTCAGTCATTTTGACAGTTCAACAACATTCATTACGCTATGTTGCTATGCAGATGAATTTTTTAAACATAATCATGAGGCAACGTATTACAAAATGATATTCTTGAGGTGATACTAAAACAGTTTGCCGTATAGATATCTGTATTGACCCAAAAAAATGGCTTTCTTTGTCATAATAATGAAATGTTACAGTGATGTTTATTAATAGTACCTACATTTTGATACAAGAGGGGAAAGTTTGTTTTGCATTCGAGGCGGAATTATAACACCCGAGCCGCAGGCGAGGGTGTTTTTGAGCCTAGAATTGCAATAACAAATGTCCACGTGTATCAAACGACGTTTTTCAATACACTTTTGAAGAAATAAAATAAAATAACGAAAAATATTTTTGTCACGAACTATGATTTTAATTTTTTTTTTTTGCGCTTTGGTTTCGCCAGGTTGAAGGAGAGGCGAAGGTACGAAGCCGTTAAACAGCCTAATATAAAAAATAGATTTATTTTATATTTTTGAATTCAAAACACAAATAAATGTTAATTTGTGCACAAAAGTAACTATTCGTTTTTAATAATCATGTTTATCTATGATATTCTATTTATAAACACAATTTGAATATTCAAAAAATATTTATGATGTAGAGACGCGTAGTGCTTTGCCGAAATTTAAAAAAAAAAATCCACCTCAGACTATAAACATTGAACCAATTTGGACTAAGTATAGGTATGTTATCTGTGGCAATTTTCATTCCCGCACACGTGCGGGAAAGTGGAAAAAATCGCACGCGTGTGAAATACATTGCATGTTGTACCTAATCGTAGTGCGTTATGGACCAGTTTTCGAGGAAGTGTATTGAAATAGTACATTTGGATACAAGTGGAGAAAGTTTGTTATTGCAATCGAGGCGGAATTATAACACTCGAGCCGTAGGCGAGGGTGTTTTTGAGCCGAGAATTGCAATAACAAATGTCCACGTGTATCAAACGACGTTTTTCAATACACTTTCGAAGAAATAAAATAAAATAACGAATAATATTTTTGTCACGAACTATGAAACTATGATATAAATTTTCTTTTTTTTTCGCGCTTTGGTCTCGCCAGGTTGAAAGAGTGGCAATGGTATGAAGCCGTTAAACAGCCTAATATAAAAAATAGATTTATTTTATATTTTTGAATTCAGAACACAAATAAATGTTAATTTGTGTATAAAAGTAACTATTACTTTTAAATAACCATGTTTATCTATGATATTCTATTTACAAACACAATTTGAATATTCAACAAATATTTATGCCGTAAAGACGCGTAGTGCTTTGCCGAATTTAAAAAAAAAACATTCACCTCAGACTATAGGCATTGAACCAATTTGGACTAAGTATATGTATAGTTATCTGTGGCAATTTTCATTCCCGCACACGTGCGGGAAAGTGGAAAAAATCGCACGCGTGTGAAATACATTGCATGTTGTACCTAATCGTAGTGCGTTATGGACCAGTTTTCGAGGAAGTGTATTGAAAAATACTTAGTAGAAACCAATTCTCATTGTGTCATGATGACATATGCTTGTACAGACGCCAGCACATCAAGCTGAAACTGTAAAATTTTCCCAAACAACCTTGATCCTAATGCTTTAGCGATAAAGTTGAAAATCTATTAAAGAAATTTGACAAATTGTAGTAGCTAAATGAAAAGCATTCAGATCATTTTATCTAACTTTTCAAGTCATTATTGAAATAGGTTAGTTACCTTTTGTCATTAACGCTGGTGTGCGATCATCAAATCAAATCAAATCAAATCAAATCGTTTATTTGTGATACATGGGTTACATGCAGGTGTTCATTACATAATTTTATACAAATAATGTCCATTCCATGATCCGCCACTTGGGCATACAAATGATTAAAATAACATAATGAAAATATGAGTCCAACATTCTAATTCCATTTAAGATTAAACATAGATTATTACTATTAGGCATGTATGAACAGACACAAGACTATCAACCACAATAATTAATTATCGTCAAGCGGACATAAAATATTTAAAAAGTTCTAGTCGATAAAAAATCATCTACAGAGTAATAACACTTCTCCATAAGAAATTGGAACAATTTATTTTTAAAGATATTAATATTGCTACATTCTTTTATGTCATTTGGAATTTTATTGTAGATCTTCGTGGCCATAGCAAAGACACTTTTCCCAAAGAGGGTAGTTCTATATTGCCTGGTAAGGTTGTTATACAAATGACTTCTATTTCGCGATCTGAGCTCTAATGTGAATAGCGATGGGTGATGTCTAATAAACAGGGCCATTTCAAAAATATATTAAGATGGCACGGTAAGTATTTTTAATTCTTTAAAGTATTCTTTGCAGCTGTCAGTTCTGTTGAGACCACACATTGCTCGCACGCACCTTTTTTGACATTTAAAAACTTTATCCCAGTTGGTAGTATTTCCCCAGAATATGATTGCATATCTGAGTCTAGAAGCAACATTACTATGATAAGCTACGAGCAATGTGTTAAGATTGACCTTTTTTGCTAGCATGTATAAACTATAAGATGACTGTGACACTTTTTTGCAAACAAATTCTATATGACTTTGCCATTTCAAATTGTCATCTATGTGAACGCCGAGAAATTTAGTTGCAGTCGTCAATTCAACTTTTTCACCGTTAAATTCTATTTGAGTGTGTAAAGTGTTTTTCGTTTTCTGTTTAAATAGCATTAATTTAGTTTTATCAATATTAATTAATAAATTATTATTTTGTAACCATTGAATTATTGAATTTAAACTACTATTAATAATGTTTTCATCATTGTATACAACAGTGCAGTCATCAGCAAATAGTACCATACGATCTGTAGTAGATTTTGGTAGGTCATTGATATATATAATAAAAAGTGGTGGGCCCAGAACACTACCTTGTGGAATTCCATATTTTATTTCTCTACTCCTGGACTTATAGTTTATTTCATTTTTTGTATCAGGACAAATTTTGACAATACTCGTAGTCTGAGTTCTATTACTGATGTAAGATTTTAGCAAGTCTAAAGTATTGCCCCTAACACCGTACGTTTCCAGCTTACTCAGTAGTATATTATGATCCACGCAGTCGAAGGCCTTTGACATATCCATATACAAAGCATAGACAGGCTGTCTTTTATCAACTCTAGGATATATCAAACTTAAGAAATCATAAATAGCTAAATTTATGGACATATTTTTACGAAAGCCTTTCTGATCCGGTGTAAATATATTATTCCTTTCAAAGTAGTCGTACAAGTTATTGGATATGGCTTTTTCAATAATTTTAGAAAATGTCGGCGGTAGGGCTATAGGCCTGTAATTTTTTATATCTGATTTATCATCCTTTTTATGGAGAGGTTTAACTATAGTCGTTTTTAACACAGATGGAAAGATTCCCTGTTCGAAACACATGTTTATAACATAGCTCAGTATAGGTGCAATTAAGTGAGATACGAATTTTATTACCAACACACATATGTCATCAAAACCAGTGCTCTTAGTGTTATTTAATTTTTGTATAATAGTATAGATATCCAAAGGACTAGTGGGACTCAGAAAAAACGATTTTGGTGAATTATGCGTGCAAATAGATGTTGTTGGGATATTATTACCCGTAGTACTAGTCTGTGGTTTAACCATATCTACATAGTAGTCATTAAACAATTCAGCGATTCGTTGAGGGTCTGTGATTTTATGTTTATTTATTACCAATTCACTGATAGTCTCAGGAGGAAAATTTTGTTTTCTGCCATTAATAATGTTCCACGTGGCTTTCAATTTGTTTTTAGAATTTAGAATGTAATAATTATTCTGAGATTTTTGAGTCAATTTAATTATTTTGCCATATCTCATAGAATATTTTTTATAGTTCGATTTATCTACGCTATTTTTTGATAGTCTATATTTCCAGAGAAGAGCACGTTTACGTTTACTACAATTCTTAATACCACTTGATATCCATTTTGGTCGTACTGTTGTTTTATTTTTAATTTTACGTATTGGAAAGCACAATTCGTAAAATAGCTTAAATGTATCATAAAATGAGTTAAAAGCATCATTTGCATCCTTTGATTCAAACACCTCGGTAAACTTGAGCTCTTTAATACAGTCTTTAAATTTTTCTAAATTATCTTTACAATAATCACGTTTAAACGAAAACCAATGGTCAAATGTACAGGTCTTTTTGACTGGACATGATATATATTGCGCCTTATGATCAGATAAGCTAAATTCCAAGACAGTTGATTTGGCACCACGAATATTATGGAAGATATTGTCAATACAGGAACCACTACTTGGTCTTGTAGGCTCATTAATTGCTTGTGTTAGATTAAATCCCATAATAAGTTGTTCCAATTCTAGTGTGTGCTTATTCTTTTTCAACATATCAATATTAAAATCACCACAAACAACGATTTTGTTATTCCCATATTTTGTAAACAGACACAAGATGTCATTAAAATTATTTAAAAACAAATTAATATATTTATTATAGTTATTACTCTTTGGTACCCTATAGAGACATAAAATTATCATATTGTGGTCAATTAATTTAATTGCACAGCATTCAAAAACATTAGGGATACTATACTTTTGAACAGCTTCAAGTACGACAAAGTTAATATAGTTTTTCACTAGAATGCACGTCCCTCCTCGTCGCTTGTTACGCGAAAAGTGTGTAGCCAAGATAAAATTTGGAATTTGAAGGAGTTCAATATCGTTATTTGTCATATTGTGTTCTGAAAAACATAAAACGTCAATAGTTTTACCTGTATCTGCTAAGTCATCAAGGCAGACAGTAAATAAATCTGACTTCGCAATAAGGCCACAAATGTTTTGGTGAATTATATCTATATGGTTATAAACGAAAAAAATCGTTGCAATTTGAAACAGATTTAACAGAATCTATTTTTTTAGAAGTGGAGTCATTACATGTAGCAATATTAATGTCCGTTTGAGTGCCTTTAGTAGAGAATGTAACATCACAATTATTATAAACAGTGCATGGCATTATCAATTGATTATTATCATTATTATTATTACAATAAATGTCATTATGATCATTATTATTAGAATTAGTCAAGAATAATTTACATTTTGAATTATAGTACACTCGCAATATGTCCCTTAATATGTACCGACATATGTAAGTCGGGAAATGAATACGTTTCGGCTTAGTGTGGTTAAATTTAAAAAAGTCCATCACAACGAATGAAGTGTTTATATATACATCACATATTTTAGATAATCATTGCGAGGGTATCGTTAATATGTTTATTTTAATACGCGCGTCATGTGTTTAATACGGAATTTATTATGGCCCCGACCCTCGCGCGGATTAATGCGAAGCGGAAGATTTCAATGAGGAGCATTCACTTAGATTGTACGGCTTTTAGGGTACCGTAGTGAAATGGTAGACGGGAATCTATCTGCCTATCACAGCTGCTTAGGTATTTCAGTAACTATTATTATAACTAGGTATTTGTAATGATTACAATAAAAAAATTATGTTGATATAAAGGCTTGTTATCTATCTACTTATAGAACCTATTCGATAAAATTGACTAATTTGCGGATTCAATAAAAAAATACCAATAGTCAAAATAAAATTAAAATGAATATCATTACATTTCGGTCTCATAATTATCTTCACTGAATAAATTGTAGGTCCATAATTAAAAATAGGTAATGTCAAAAATATTTTTCATTGTTTTTAGGGTTTCGTAACGGTAACGTTACATTTTCCTGGTAGGAGCCAGAAAACTGTAAGGTCACAATGAGCACTCACCTACCTAACTTTCAGTCTGGATGAGAGTACGGTTAAAAGAAATAGTCAAGGCGACGAGATAAAAGATTATATTATTATTAAAGCACACCCTATCATATAGGACCTACCTACTCGAACTGGAGCTACCTAACTAAGCTAGTGAAGCCGGCAAACGAAGCGAAATGAAGTTGAAGATGAAATGGGAAACCAAGAGTCATCAGTCATCTGTCATCTTTCTCCTTCGAGGAGGGTTGAGGGTCGTCACTCAGGCCGTAGAGGGATGAGGAGCCAAAGGTCATCAGACGCCAATCTCCCGGTTGTTCACCACATTATCTTCATAGGATGAGAGGAGAGATACTGCCCTTATGTTTGGGAGGAGGGAAAGGCCTTCTTGTCACCGTTACTTTTGTTCAAGCACTTCTTGTTCGTTTCAACTCTAGACGTAAAAGCTGATTTTTCTTATGACGGCTGTCCGTCATCAACAGATGATCGGCCTGTCATTTTAAATAGAAAATGTACTAAAGAAGGTCTAATAACAATTTGATATGCAACATAAAACTCGCTAGCTAGCTCCAGTAATGAATTAAAAATAAAACTAGGCAATGTCAATAATTGACATTACAAACGTATACCAAAGATTCAAGAGAGATAACAATCTACAGAAAAACTTAAATAACATGAATTACAAGGTAAAAGGTATGCTAAGCCTCCAGGAAATGAGCATGAAGCTACCTAGAGAGGACGAATGCTTAAATTTTCAGGTTAAATAATATCTTACATTTTTGATATTATTTCTGTAGATTTTATAAAACCATGTAAAAACACACACATTATAAGGATAAAAACGGGACCCTATTACTAAGACTCCACTGTCCGTCAGTCCGTCTGTCTGTCACCAGGCTGTATCTCATAAAATGATTTTGTTACCGTTTTGTTTAATGTTGTAGATAATGGTACGGAACCCTTCGTGCGCGAGTCCGACTCGCACTTGGCCGGTTTTTATTTTATTTTAAATAGAAAATGCGCTAAAATTATTTCAATTTGTTTTATAAGTAGTAAATTCGTCAAAAGTGTAGAGCGCTAGCTTGTCTATAGTCAAATTGTTTCAACTTGTCAATATAGGTAATTCACTCCTCCCTACCAATGTACTCGTATTTGCGAAAGTGATACTAACCATTGTTCTGCGTATCCTGTGATTTTACTGTAGCTCGCTTATTGTGGTAGACGCCACGTTGGCTTCAAGGTCGTAGTAGAGGTCCTAAACGTAAATTAACTTTTCACAACTTTAAATATTTTTATAATATTCTTAGAGATGAGAAATACTTAATCATCCTCATCATATCAGCCCGGAATGACCCACTGCTTGGTATAGATAGGCCTCCCATTTTGTCTGCCACACTTCACAGTTTTGTGCGTTCCCTTATCCAGAGAAATACTTATAGGGCCGGCAGTCTCCACAGAGATAATGACAGAATCGCTAACTTTTGATTGCTAATAACTAATAAATAAATTCAGTTGCAATGATAATGCTTGCGAGAATCGCATCTTGGATGTAGAAACTTGCGTTACTCGCAAGCATCATCATTGCAACCGAATTTATTCGTTAGTAAAGATTCGTTAGTAAGAATTCGGTTGCAATAATGACGCTTGCGAGAATCGCATCTTGGATGTAGAGACTTGCATTTCTCGCAAGCATCATTATTGCAATCGAATTTATTCGTTAGTAATTAGCAGTCAAAAGTTAGCGATTTTGTCGTTATATCTGTCGGCGGAAAAAAGAAATGAGGCTTTGTATACGTAGTAACAGTTAAATAAAACTAGTACCTAAACTAACCTGACTGACGGTCTGTAACTGTTTTACGAAAAAACAATATTAATTGAAACTCTTGTTCAAAAAGACGCACGATGGTCGATGATCCACCTGTTAGTACCTTCCTCTATTCAATTATTATTGTTCCAGCGCTGGGCAAATGCCTCTTCTTATATTATAGAGCATGATGATTGAGGTGGATGGGTGATTTCATGTGATGTAAAAGTACGAGCATAAGGCCTCATTCACGAAGTCAGCGGCCGCGGCGCGGTGGCGGCGCAGGCGCGGGCTTGGCGCGGGTTTGGGGCGTTCCAATGCATACATTTAAGGGCTATATATCCCTCAAATGTCTTAGCATGATCCTCCGTTACGCCTACAATACTGCAGCATTAATTTTAAAATAAATATATGGTAAAGTTGAGGATGAATGCCAAGTTTTACGTGTAACGAAAACACGATTCCATAAACTTTTCTCGATAGAAAACAATACCAAAATTACCTCCAAATCGAACAATAAACCGCTGGTATTCAAAAAGTACTTCAAATTAAATCATGAAACTTTGCATACTAACTGAACTAACTATAAAGCAGGTCTTATGTGTTTTATTTTTTTTAGTCCAATCAATAGATTTTTGTAAATCGCAAAAAACACTCATTTCGCACTACTCGGCCGCGGTGACTGACGTAACAACCGCTTTGTAGTGCAAGCTGATTAGAACTTTATTCTAACAGTATTTCAAACGAAGTTTGAACCACCACAAATAGAGTTGCTAATTTTAGGGTTAGAAGGGCCCTAAATGGAACTGTTCACGAAGTCAGCGGTGCGGCGGGCGGGCGGCGTGGGCAGCGGGCGTCGAGTGGCGTTCGAGCGGCGAGCGGCAAAAGAGCGGTGCCCTCGAGACTGCATTGACGTAGTGTTGTGCAGAATAAATTATCGACCAAAACATAATATTCAGATGTACCTATATATTTCGTTGTTTTACTTACCCTAGCGTTAGATACGACTTTTCTGCTAGAGATATATATCGTTTTGTTTTTATAATGACAGATTCTAAATCGCAATTGACAATTACAAGAATATAATCAAATGTTTCAGTATCAACCTACTCATTCCTGTATAGTCAAAGAATTTATCGGGATATCGTCTCTGTTCTTCATAATTCCGATGAAACTAGCCTTTTTGCCTCTTCGCCGGGTTGTAGGAATTTATATCTTCTTTTTCCCACAATAAATTCAACTCTAAGAAGGAATTAGAATCAAACTCGCTGCGGCGACGACATGTTTTTGATTCTAATTCCTCCTTTTCCTTTCCTTTTTTTTAAAATTTCTAAACAGCCCGCCGCCCCCGCGCCGCCGCCGGCGCCGCCGCTGACTTCGTGAATGAGGCCTTAGTAACAATAGGGTAGATGACACCATAAAACCATAATTCCAAGACACCAATCTCTAAAAAAACACTTCATTTTGGGCCTGAAAACCCGATTTATTTTCAATTAATTGCCAAATTCGATTTTTAGTTGCTTTGAAATCAATAAATAGTTGAGTCATTGAGTTTAATAATCAGTGACGTCACAGTTGGCTATTGCGCTATTGCCATACCAAATCTATGAGAGAACCGCGTTTTGACAGCTCATAAAAAGTATATCAATTGATTGGAGTGTCATCTACCCCATTACAGGTTCTCACAGATTGTATGTATCCATTCAAGTCTAGTAAGTTTTACACCGCTCTACCACCGTACACTTATGTTGTGCACTTCTGGCGCCTGGAGGCCTACTCCCTATCGCTTCGTCCTTATATTCGGATCTATCCATCTTTCACACTCGCACTCATCGGCAGACCTGCGTGAGAGAGATGGATAGATCCGAATATAAGGACGAAGCGTTAGAGAGTAGGGCCCCTCATACCTACGGTCGGGCTGTAAGTTCATTTTTTTAGTTTTGCGGTCTTACATATTACTTATTTTGATGAGCTGAACTTGATAAAAGATAAATTATTAGGTTTTTTTTATACTGCAATTAATTATTAATACGTTGAGAGCATGTTTCATCATCGACATCATCATATCAGTCCGGAATCACCCACTGCTGGGTATAGGCCTCCCCTTTTTTCTGCCACACCTCCCTGTTCTGTGCGTCCCTTATCCAGGTGTTTCCCGCGACTTTGACGAGGTCGTCGACCCAACGAGCTTTAGGACGGCCCTGGTTTCTGTGGCCTAACCTTGGCCAGCACTCGGTCAAAGCCTTGATTCGAGAGCATGTTTACAAACATGTATACAAAGTATTTTATTTGGGAAATCTTGATATTAAGTTTCGTTCAAAAAACATCAGTTTTAATAATATCGTTTTCAATGGGGAGACACAGGCAAAGATAATCTAAGATGGCGCCACCATAGCTGGTCTCAATCTGACCAATGAGGTTTAGCTATTTTGAAATATAAAATGACATTACCACATTTTCAACCAATGACGATGTTTTGAACCAGCTATGCTAGCGCCCAGGCCTGTTTCAGCTGGGTTCCCAGGAAACGCACCAAGCGCCACTGTCGCGGCAGCCATGTTATCTGACAACTGTCATAACATGCATTAGAATAGAACCGCTATTTTAGGTGATTTGTCACTAGAACGTGTAGGTCGTCGGTGATAGCGATTGCCCTGTGAACAGTGGTACGCAAATTCGAGCCTCAGTCAAGATTAACTTTTTGTATTTTGACATTAAGACACTAGCGCCACGACACATTTTTTGGAACTCATCATCAAAAATGAACTGTCCTATCTGTCTCTGACTAGTATATAGGATCGGCTAGTTACTATACTCTATGGGATCGGCCAGTGGTCCACTGCAGACGTCCGCCGCTACCGTACAGCGCCGCAGACGACTACCGGAGGAAGTTTTTCGACAAGTGAACCATCTTGGGGGTACTTGTCGAGAACGACCGCCCGCGCGGAACGCGACTACCTGTCTCTTTCCCTGTGTTCGTACAAGTGCCTAGCGCTTGTGCGAGCACAGGGGGAGCCTCTAGCTGCCCGGTGCCTCGGCACTGAAGCGTTCGCGAGCCCACATCCCAGCCAGACGCCAACAAGATGTCGAAGCCATATCGCCACGATTTCCGCGACCCAAACTATTTTGCGGACCGCCACCGGGCGCTGAACCGGGAGTCGTCGTCGTCGATGCCGAACATTGAGCTCACGATTCCCGGCCCGGCGCCGCCTGGACCCTCCCCCCCTCTGAACGAGGAGAGGAAGACGTCCAGCAAGGTGACGCCTGCCAAGAAACCAGCGAAGAAAAGGACGCCCGAAGCCCGTGGGAAGAGGGAAGAGGACGGAGCGAGCCGAGGCGCAGCTGCCGTTGCGCGTGGCCCGTCGACGTCACCGGCGCATGCGCGTGCTGCGCCGTTGCCCCCGCCGAGCCGACCGCACGCCGTATCGGTGCGCCCGACCGCGCCCCGCCCGGTTCCGACGCAGACCCCGGGCCCCACCCCCACCACGAAAACTGACCGCGCGCCGCAAGCGCGCGCCGCTGCACCCGCGCGTGTAGCTGCGCGCGAGCCCGCGCCGCAGGGGCAAACCGCCACGACCACGTGGCGCGCGCCCACGCCGCTGCCGCGCAACCCAGCGGCCACCATTCGCGCCTCGGCGCCTACAGCGCCAACACCAACGCCATCTGCGCGCCCCGTCGCGCAACCTCATGCCGCCACGGCCGCGCGCCCCGCCGCGTCGACTGCGCCCCTCGGGGCTGCGTCCGCGGCGAGGGCCTCTAACCGCGACCCCAGGCTAGCACCGGGTGCGCGCCAGGCTCTCCTGGCGCCCCAGATGCCCGCCTCACCGGCGCCCCCTCGTACCTCGGCCTGCGACTCGCCGGCAGAACGGTCGGCATGCTCGTCGCGAGCCGGCTCGAGCATGTCGCTCGAGTCTGTAGGGTCGGACACCGCAGGACCGAGTGGACTGGGGAGGCACACCATGACCCCAACGATGACCTCACCGTCGCCACCGCGGGGCCACGGCCGCGACCACAGGTCGGAACCACGGCCCATGCGATGCAGACGCAGCACGGATGAGTCCGAGGAGGAGGCGAAGCGACACTGCCTCGACCCGCCGCCGCAGCGCGGCCACACGCCGCCGCGGGGGGGGCGGGTCGCCGCCGGGTCACCTACCTTCGCGGAGGCCGCTAGTCGCATACCTCCTCCCTCACCATCACCATCACTGACGCCGACGATTCCTGGGACGCAGCATGGGGTGAGTGTAGCTAACGCTGTCTCTCCCTCACAGCCGGCGGCCCCCCGGAACGCAGACAATTCGGCCGCCAATCAGCCCAAGCCGAAGCCGCAGAAGCGGCCTAGGTATCCTTCGCTTGTGGTGGAGAAGCTGCCAGGATGGGCCTCACACTTCAGGGCCCTCAAGGAGCAGCTGGGTCACCCCCCCAGTGCCCAACCATTTGGCACTGGAATTCGCTTCACTCCGGAGAGTGAAGTCGAATATAGGGTGCTCCAGCGCTACTTGACTAGCCTGGAGAAGGAAGATGGCACATCCTGGTTTGCTTACTCGCTTCAAGCGGAGCGAAGCTTCAAGGTGGCCATCAGGGGGTTGCCTGTGGACACCACCCCTTCAGAGATCGAGGAGGAGCTCCGCGCGTTGGGATACGAGCCGGAGTACGTTCGCCACATCAAGGCGAGCCAGGGACGACCCGGCTGCGTGTTCCACGCCGTACTCAAAAGGACGCCCGATGTACGCAGGATCTTCGACACCTCCGTGTTTTTATACATGAGGGGTGTAAAGATAGAAGCCTGGCGGGGCAAGCGTGGGCCCGCCCAGTGCCACCGGTGCCAGAAGTGGAGGCACTCATCCCACCACTGCCACCGACCGCTCGCCTGTGTCCGCTGCGGAGAGGGGCACTCAGCGCGGGACTGCCCCCGCCCACGTGACGCACCAGCTACGTGCGTTAATTGCGGGGGCGAGCACCCCGCCAACAATATCAAGTGCCCTTCTTTCCAGGCGGAGATTAGGGCAAACAGGCGAGCGGGCACAGTCGCCGCCGTCACCGCCTCACGGCGACCGACCACGGTCGCGGAGGGGCCAACAGATGTGGCTGCCAATGAGGCCCAAGGCGAGTCGCTGATGGCGGCGGCCAACGGGCCCACCAACAGGGGAGAAGCTCCCCCCTCCTCGAAGCGGCGGAGGGGAAAGAAGAGGAAGCGAGGGGGCAAGGGTAAGGCACTCGTGCCCCCCACCGCACCTGAGGGAGACCTGCTGGACGACCTGCCTACGACCCACCCGCAGGCTGTAACTCCGGATGTGGCCCCATCGCAGCCCACGAAGAAGAAGACCGTGGGGCCGACAGCTGGCGCTGGTGTTGCGCGGCCCTCGGCCCACCCACAAGAAGAATCCCGTGTCATGAGTGGCACCACTAGCACCGGCCCAGCTGCCGACGCCGAAGTCAGGAAGAAGGGAGTTACAGCCCGCGCCATCCAGCTGCTGATGGACCTGATAAAGGCCATCAGGCAGGGTCAGGACGCGGAACTGGTCGTCCTTGACGGCCTAGCTGCGCTACTCACCTTGTACCATGGATAGACCGTCAAGGACGATTCATCGGACGCCCGCGGCCTGCAAGGCAAGGTCGCCTCCCCTCCGCCGCCTTCACCACCGGATTGACCCAGGTAAGCTGTTCCTCGTTACACGCAGCTTACCTGCACAATATGACTCCACACACATCACTCACACCCAGCTGCGCGACTTGTTCTAAGTTAATATAGGCAGGGCGCGCAGCTATAACCACACATGCATTCTCTAAACTCACGTAGACACACGCGTGGACGCGGCTCTCGAGCCTGCGGTAAACGCATACATGGGCGGTGTTACACATACAATACCGTCCACACACACACGTCGTTTCCTTAGCCCGTACCACTGCCGGCTAGCTCTGGTTAGTGGGGTGGGCGGGAATCACACAGCCACTGTAGGTGCGCTGTAAGTCGGTGCCTCTGTCGCTGGTTGTCTCCCGCTGGGCTTCCCTCGGGTAACCGGGGGTCTCACCCGGCGGAGACGGACCGCCGGGGCACCGTGAAGAAAGCAGCGCTGGGCAACAGCGCTGTGGCGCGCCTACAGTCCACAGCACAACAGCCACACACAGGGCGCATGTTACCATCATGCGCCCACTTGACCGTTGGACAGTGTCCACCCCAAAGACGGGTCCGTCTTAACGGACCGAGGCATGGCCGCCGCGGTCAGAGGGCATAGCCCTGAAACCGCCTGCCGCGCCCCCTGGCGGGGGCGCAGCGAATTCCAACCGAGACTAGTATATAGTTATCTGTGCTAGCGCCATTAGTTCCACAAGTCTCCTTCCCCATTGCGACTTTTTGGTACAAGTCGGGTCATCAACTTGTATTGACAACAACAACGTATTTCAACGATTCGACTACGTTTCAAGCGTGTCTTGAAACCTACAACCATATCAAAAGGATGGGTCAAAACCCTACCTTAACTCTTTCAAAACAATCGGCATTTTTGGTATTCTTCACTTTAGATCTTATTTAAAGGATCAGTCGCTACGGATGTACCATGATTTATAGCTACTAATAACGGGAAAAACTGGCTATAATCTATTTTGATTTGTAAACAAATCGGTTGAACTAAAAACCGTAAAACACCCCACACAAAGCATTTTTGTGTAAACATAATAAACATAAAAAACGTTATTTCTGTTGTTTTAACTCATTTCGAAAGTCATTCATTACGTGCATTGTATTGGTTCGATTGTACATATTGTTACTATTATAAGATTTTATTGCCCACGTTTCTAGATAGGTACTACTTACGCTACACACATCAATCGAAGTCTTGATAATTAATAAAAATATATAATTTATTTCCCAAACATAGTATTGTAGACAATGATATTCTAACAAACAGATATGTTATACACGTACAAAACCACCGAAAAAAGTGTGCCGCGGGGCAGAGCCTGCTCACATACCCGCAGTGACGCAGAATAAAGGAAACACAGGCCAATTGGCTCGTTTTCGAGTCTTCACGATTGCGCACTCACAACATATCTGTATAGTAGAATATCATTGATTGTAGATGTTAACTCTTATGTTCCCAGCCGTGCCTCGTGAGGCACAGTGCATTGTCATTTTAATTGTGTCTGTAATTGCGGGTATTGAAGTGGCCTAAAATAAATAAATTAAATAAATAATTTATTAAATGATTCTGTTTTTTAACCGACTTCCGAAGGGTTTTCAATTCGTCTGTTTTTTTGTATGTTTTTTTGTTCAGCGGTACTTCTGAACCATGTCGGTCGATTTCAATGTTTTTTTTTAATTGGATAGGATATGTAGTTTTTGAATTAGAAAATTGCATAATGCGTATTCAATCTACTTCGCCTATAATGATAATGTTATACTGGATGACTTTTTTATCACTTTCCAAAAAAATGGGTATATTAGCTAAAAAGAGTAGAGGCATAGGCATACCTACTTTTTGTTTTCTTTTTTCCAGTTTTGAAAAAAGTTGATCCATCATCAAAAAACGCTACAAATTGCAAGTAAACTTTTCATATTTGAACAAAGAACGAGACATTTTGAAAAATAAAATGAAAAATATTGAATTTCAAATCATACGCAATAAGCGTATGATTTGATTTTTTTTTTTCGAAAAATATAAACCTGTTTGTGCCATTTGCTTCTACTCCGTTCACCCATTACCCATACCCATTTTTTTTGGAAAGTGATAAAAAAGTCATCCTGTATGATGCCATTACTTATTGATGTACAGATGCCACAGTACATCAAGCTACCCGAAACCGTCAAATTTTACCAATCAACCTTGAACCTAATGCTTTAGCTATATAGTTGAAAATCTATTATAGAAGCTTGATGTGCTGGCTGACTGTAAAATTAACTCATAGCAAGAAATTGTGTGCGATTGTTTGGAAGAGTACCTACTCTTCTGAGGTGGTTCCATTTCAGTTTGGTGTTGGTTTGATGAAAATCTTCGGAGATAGTGGAACACTACAATTGATGAAGTGGAACACTGCAATTAATGACAGCAAAAGGAATGATTCCTGACTAAAAAAAAATCTGTTTAGTCCGTCAGTTAGATTATCGAAAAATATTGGATCCGTGGTTTTATCTTAATAAAAATTGACGAAGCTAAAACGCGTCAAAAGATCATGAGTGGAGACTTGGAACGTCATTTTCCGATAAAAAATGTACTCAAATGTGACGTCACACGTGTTTTCGGCGCACTGTATGGTCTTCGTATTTTCGTGAAAAAAGAAAAAAAATGTGTCCAATATTTTTTGGAAATGTGTCTGACGGACTAATAAGATTTTTTTTTGTCATCTGCCTAATGTGCCTTTATCGTTGCAACCATGTATGTATTGTTTCCACAATTACGTTACATAACATACTCGAAGGTATATGAAGAAGGGGTACGCAGACTTGTTTGTATGGTACACCTAGTCACCCACATTTCACCAGTTACGTAATTACGTTTAAACTTTATGTATTGTTAATCGTCTTCTAAACTAGAAGTAGGCCTTCTTTAGAGGTAATATCATAAAATGGTCAAGTTTTCTTTAATATACCTGATAAGGTACACAACAACACAACATAGACATAAAGGGTGTACATAGATCCTTAACGAAGCCGAAACGCACTTGTTCTCCCCGTCACTGCGATATTTTTTTTTGTTGTGAACCATACCTAGTAACCTACTGGTTGCGGAGATATTGGAGGTCAAGAAACCAACTTTTTAAGAAGCTTTTCAAACACCAGTTTTTAAGAAGCTTTTCAAACACCAGTTTTTAAGAAGCTTTTCAAACACCAGTTTTTAAGAAGCTTTTCAAACACCAGTTTTTAAGGGGTTACTTTAAATACCTTCATAACCCGTTTACTATCAAATGCGTCCATCAGCACAATGTTAAGAATTCGTCGTCGTTACATTGAGTTTTACAGTAAAACGTGATTTTTAACCAAAAGAAAAGTCTGCCTGCAATATTTTTTGCGTAGAGTTACTTAGTTTCGAGTTACTTAGTTCTGTATGGTGTCGGACGTAAAGAATAGCACCATCCCATATCTTCCCGTGGGTGTCGTAAGAGGCGACTAAGGGACTTACCAGAGAATGGGCAGCAGCGTTCTCTGTACTTTTGTAACAACCGTACTGCGATCGCCAACCCGCCTGCCAAGCGTGGCGATTATGGCAAAAAACCCCCGTTGGGGGAGGCCCATGTCCAGCAGTGTACGTCTTTCGGCTGAAATAATACTTAGTTTGATGTACTAGAATACTTGGTTGACGGCTTTGTGTAGGGACCGTTTACACCCTCTATGTTGACGATGCTACTAGTTACCTACAAAGTATTACAACAAAAACGGAAAAAAAGAAATTAAACTTTTTTTGCGGTCGTTTTTGCGTGTGGCGTGTTCTGTATCCTATGGGGTTTAAGTCATAAAATGTGTAGTTTGACGTTTCCAGTCTCAAGTTGAATTGTTTGTACTAAATACTGAAATGAAGATGAAGGTGGTAAAGTGATAAGATATAGGTATTAATTAGCTGTATCATACAACCAAAAAAAAAAAGTTGTATTGCTTATACAACGCAAGGCAGTGAAATGAGAAACAAATAATTAAAAGGCTGTTGGTGACTTAGTTTCGCGCAAACAAATTTAATTAACATTCGTTTATTTTCCCGCTTGATCCGAGGGAGACAAACGCTAAGTAAAATTTATGTATCGGAATCGAAGCTCTTCGGTTAAAGAACTTCTTTTTTTACTGTATTATATTTTTTATCTTATCTACACAAATATTATAAAGAGGAATGATTTGTATTTTTGTGTGTGTGTGTGTTTGTGATGAATAAATCAAAAACCACTGCGCCGATTTCAAAAATTCTTTCACCATTAGAAAGCTACATTCACCCTGAGTAACATAGCACATATTTTAGCCCCGTATGGAACGAGGACTACGCGGGTAAAACCGCGTGACGTCCGCTAGTTTTTTTTTATAAAGTGGCTAGGTATCGAATGTCTCGTGGCACAAAACCCACCGTACAATAATTGTGAAAATGTGTATAAATGTTTTAATTCTCGTCATCTCATTTGGTTTCTTTTCTGTTGACCGTTTTACAGAAATAGGTAAAAATAATCCACAAATCACAATCGTTTTAAACTATACAATGTAAGAAAAAGTTTTGAAAAATATTCTTTGTTGAAACATGTAAGTTAGGTCACGTTTTGACAAACATAATAAACCTTTTATACATACACTACCAACACATACAAAATATTACAATTAGAGAAATCCTTTAAATCGAAGTTTGTTTCAGCTGTTTCTTCTCAGAGTAGTCAGGTACCAAACACCGGCCCCATCTAGTTTTAAAACTTAACATGACGTGACATGTAAAAGTGTTGTGTAAAACCAAGTTACAGAAATAAATATGCTTGATTTGATCTGAATATTTCCAACAAATCTGTTTTAAAATAATGTCCCATGAGACTATAATACCTTGACCTTTAAAAATGTTTTATTATGTTCTTTTTAAAGCTGAAATAACTAGTAAGTAGGTAGCACTTACCCACAGCAAACTCGATTGTCACAAGCATTCTCAGAATTGTCGCGGGCTGTCAGATTCGATTAGGAAACGGGGTCTACGTACCGTAAGACACGCGATTGGTTTCCATGAAAAGTGATGACTTTAGCAGTGGCCGCCGCGGTCCTCTGTTCTCTGTTTCGACAATAGACCCTTAACGCTAAGGAAATATTTTATGATATAAGTATGCCACAATGCGTTCCACAACTTAAATTGGTGACGTAGCTCATAAAACTGCAAAACTATAATGGTACTGGGCAACATCGAAAGAAGTGGAAGAGGAATGGGGGGAACTCCTTGCCCAGGAGTGGGAGGATAGTACCTACAGGCTAACAAAAAAAAAAGGATGCCGCTTAAGCTTTGTATACTAACGGTGTAGTAAAGGATTTAACTAAGAAACAAAATCGTTTCCCAATCATTGAAAATTAAGTAAAGGTTAATACTCACTACATGACACAGGTCTAATTTTGTATTTGAACAACACCAAAAATTAGAACCCGAATCTGTGTGTACTTTGCGTATCTACGTTACCTCGGTCATTTTACATGCTTGGTACTGCTCGTATCAATAGCACGTAAACGCAACCGCATAACATTAGTTGCAAAAACGAGACAAACCAACAATCAGGTAAATATTCGGTTTGTACTAACTACAATGATACTTATTGTTGGTAGAGTTAATAAAGATGGTGTTGATTCAAAGGTAAGGCATCAATAGAAAGGCATAGACATGCTGAAAACAAAAAAAAGTAAACCGTTGCAGTTCCACGTGTCTTTACGATCCCGTGAAATTTGTTTTCTTACTGGATTTTTCTAATCTTCTTTAGCATCGTTTATATTGATTATAGAGCTCCTCCTGCCTAATTTATATTCAGCTAGTGTTTTTTCATCACGCCTTGTGCTTAATATCGCAATTTGTACCGTAGTTGGCGTAAGCCGAGGGGACCTGTCACCTTTACTCTCAGATACCCGTCTTTCTCTGTTCAATGCCTATTTTATTGCTCGCTAACACATAAACAACTAAAGTTTACGATCGTTTTTACATAAAGAAATCGGCCAAGGGAAGAAATAAAACAATAAGTAATTATTATTAACTGAAGGGCTGACGTTAAATAAGAAGTAATATTATCGCAATAGATACACTACAACTCGGCTGCGCAGCGTTCGAGAGACTGCGCGGTATCTTCTCGTCCAACTTACCGCAGTGTCTCAAGACGAAAGTGTATGACCAGTGTGTGCTGCCAGATTACATACGGGACCGAAACGTGGTCGCTCACAATGGGCCTCATTAGAAGGCTTCACCAAAAGGGCAGTCACCCAAAGAGCAATGGAAAGGGCTTTGCTCGGAGTATCCTTGGATGATCGAATCAGAAATGAAGACATCCGCAAGAGAACCAAGGATACCGACGTAGCCCGAAGAATTGCAAAACTTAAGTGGCAGTGGGCAGGGCACATTGCTCGCAGAACGGATGGGGCTGAAAAGTTTTGGAGTGGCGACCGCGAACCTGATGACGTTGCGATGGAAGGCCTCCCACTGGTGGACTGATGACCTGGTGAAGGTTGCGGGAATCCGCTGGATGCGAGTCGTGCGGCTGAAATGATGATGATGATGATGAGATCTTTGACAGTCACGAGTCAGAAGCCCGAAAGTCCTAGTAGCCAGGATTATCCATTAGCAACTTGCTCTAAAAAAATCGGAAGTGCCTTACTATAGGTATATGCCCGACCCAGTTCTCGATAATGGCAGTATCAAATTGTACTGGCATCGATTTATCATCACTGACAGGACTATTGACGACCTGATTGGCGCAGCGGTAGTAAGGCTGCCTTACGTTCTTAGGGTCCCGGGTTCGAATCCCGGTCGGAGCAAATGTTTGTGTGATGAGCATGGACATTTGTTTCCGAGTCATGGATGTTTATATGTATAATAAGTATGTATTTACAAACAAAAAGTATCTATGTAGTATATCAACTATCTGGTGTCCACGACACAAGCCTCGTTGCTTAGTGTGGCACTAGATGGCGCTGTGTGTAATGTCCAGCAATATTTATTTATTTTATTTATTTATTATAGCCAAAAGGCCTGATATAGTGGTGGTGGATCGATCAGAGCGGCGCGCAATGATTATTGATATAACGGTCCCGCATGATGAGAACCTCGTGAAAGCCGAGAAAGATAAAGAAATCAATTATCTTGACTTGCTTCGCGATGTTGTCGACATGTGGGATGTGGACTCAGCGATCATTGTGCCGATAGTCGTATCAGCCCATGGCTTAATTGCCAGCCAGAGTCTCGATCAATACCTAAGGAGGCTCTCGTTAGGCAGCTAGTTAGATCAAGAGCTTGATTCAGAAAGCGGTACTCCTGGACATGGCTCGTGTTGTTAGGAGGTTCCTCTCTCTGGAGCCCTGCTAGCTAGGATCCTGTTCCCGATACCGGTAAGCTACAATTGTACATTTTTAAATGTTTCAGGGTTCTGTACAAAAAATTAAAAAAACGGAACCCTTTTATGATCACTCGTGCGTCTGTTTGTCTGTCCTTCCGTCTGTCACAGCCAATTTACTCCAAATCTACTGGACAAAATGAGCTGAAATTTGG
The DNA here is from genome assembly GCA_905147715.2 of Xestia xanthographa. Lineage (NCBI taxonomy): Eukaryota > Metazoa > Arthropoda > Insecta > Lepidoptera > Noctuidae > Xestia > Xestia xanthographa. Next base: position 13,984,387 of record LR990655.1, on the reverse strand, counting down.
TAGGACTGTGTAATCCTATGACCCAAACACAAATGTGCAATGTTAAATAAATATTTTTGTAGCTCTTCGATACCCGCAATTACAATAACAATGCACCGTACCCGATCGGGTACGGCTGGGGACATACAGGCGCATGGGCCCGCGTGGTGGATTTATAGCCCATTCCCTCTCATAGAGAGGAGGCCTGTGTCCCAGCAGTGGGAACATTAATAGGCTGATGATGATGATGTAAAATAAATAGTTTTGATTTTATTCATGAAAAAAGACGAAAATTGACCCCGCAAAAAATACAAAATATAATTAATAAAAAAAATATTTATAAAAAATATAAATAGGTAATGTAAGACGGATTCTATAAAGGCGTGATAATCTGTAATTGCTGTTTTACAACCGACTTCCAAAAAGAGGAGGTTCTCAATTCGACTGTTTTTTTTGTGTTTGTTACCTTAGAGCTTTCGACTGGGTTAACCGATTTTGATGATTCTTTTTTATTTGAAAGTTAGTGCTTCCCGTGTGGTCACATTTAAATTTTGTGAACATCTGATGTTGATCTTTGGAGATATACAATGGAACTCTTAAATAGACAGCAAATCTGCCGTGATTGCTGCAATCGCTTGGATGTTTATTGTTTATACAACATCATGACGTAACATCACGCCTGTATGCTCTGAGGGGGTACGCAGATGTGTACAATATATCCAGATTTCGACAGTACACTTTATTTTCTATAATATTTACATTATTTACATACTAACTCTATAATAGAAATAAAAATATTTACAAGTATCAAAAAGGGTTACAGGGCGTCAAAAAATTCGTCCACATCGCTGTCAACAGGAAAAGTGCCCAGAAGGCTGGCAGCATTGCCACGTTGGATGGCAATGCTGATTCTTTGGCCAAAACATAGGCCCGCCCTCTGGTCACGTGAAGAGTCGACTAACCGTTTGGCGATTTCTCGAAAACTAGATGGGCACTCGGACCCCATGGCCCTAGTGTTTCAACCCCAAACGGCTCAAACACATAATTACCAATTAAATTATTGTATTTGCGCCGTTTGAGGTTTTCAGCCCCAGCGCAGCACACTGTGCTAGGAAGATGGGATGGCGCAAGGGTGTCGACGCAAGTTGCGTCCCACACCAAGGGCTTACCCAACTTCCATGGCATTATGGTCATACCATCTAAATAAATAGGTAAATAAATAAATATCGCTGGACATTACACACAGCACCATCTAGTGCCACACTAAGCAACGAGGCTTGTGTCGTGGACACCAGATAGTTGATATACTACATATATTATACTTTTTGTTTGTAAATACATACTTACTATACATATAAACATCCATGACTCGGAAACAAATGTCCATGTTCATCACACAAACATTTGCTCCGACCGGGATTCGAACCCGGGACCCTAAGAACGTAAGGCAGCCTCACTACCGCTGCGCCATTCGGGTCGTCATCTGGTCTCTTGCCATCGACGCGTGCCAAGCCAGTGGGTTCTAAAACAGCTGGCACCCCGGCGGTGCCAAGAGCACGACGGATGAGATCATTAATGCTAGCGTGCCGCGCTATCCGACCTGCACAGTTTTCGACAGTTAGGTACGTTAAGTTGGCGCGTTCGTGTTTCGCGCGCGCCTCAAAGAGAACCCCACAAAGGACAAGGACCCCTTCCTTTTGCTGACATCTCTTTGAGGCGCGCAAGGTCCGATGCCTGCCGGGGCTGCGGGACTGTTCGAAAGAGATACTGCGGCCCTGGAACACAAAGGGCTAAGAAGGAACATGGATGAGTTTTAGGCAATAAAAGTCTGACCCTTCCGCTCCACCCAGAGCGGGAGGGGTAATTTGATGATTTCCCACCCGAAAACAAAAAGGTATGTTAAGTTCCATATATGAGGAAATGTTTACCGAGTTCTTTAAGAAGCAAGGCAATAGATTTATAGCAGGTGGTGACTGGAACGCCAAACATACGGATTGGGGCTCTAGACTCACCGTAACCAGGGGCCGTGAATTAAAAAATGTGTGAATGCAAATAACATGTCAACTCTGTTCACAGGTGAACCTACGTACTGGCCTACGGATTTTAACAAAATACCTGACCTCCTTGACTTTTATGTCACAAAAAACATATGCCACAAATTCACTCAAATAGAATCTAGCCTAGACGGGTCTTCAGACCACTCCCCAATCATACTAAGATTGAGTAAGACGACTGCAAAATGTAACCTAAATCTACAACTGCAAAACCGATTGGGATAGCTTTAGAGCGTACCTTGAAGGCAACATTTTTCTCAACGTACCTCTGAAGTCCCCTGAAGACGTAGACGACGCGTGCTTGTACTTCACTAATCTTTTACAAGTGGCAGCGTGGATCAGCACCCCTGAATTAAATTATTCTGCGCATAGTACACCTACCCCGATCGATGTCCGAAGAAACATCGCAGAGAAGAGACGATTTCGTAGAATCTGGCAGTCGTCGCATAATGAACGGGACAAAACCCACCTTTGCCATTAAGGAACTCAAAGACCTTCTCGCGAAATGTAACAATGATGCCCTACAACACAGGCTAGAGAGAATAACCCCTGAAGCTAAAGGAATTCACTCCTTTTGGAAAGCAACTAAGAACTTAGCACAACCTCAGCAATGCTTCCCCCCACTCAGATCAGACAATTCATGGGCTCGTTCAGATCAAGAAAAATCTGAAGCTTTCGCTACTTACCTTGCCAATGTCTTCAAACCGAACGAATCTGGAGTTCCTGATGATCCGGAAATTGAAGCCATTCTCAACCAGGACTTGCAACTTTGTGTCCCACTGCAACCAACATCCCCAAGGGAACTGACTGGATCTACGATGAACTCCAAAAAAGCACCCGGATTCGATCCGATTACTCCGAAAATTCTTAAGGAATTGCCAAGAAAGGCAGTAGTCTTCCTCACTATCCTCATTAATGCCTCTCTCAGATCCTCTTATTTCCCTGCTCTCTGGAAAATATCACAAATCGTAATGATCCATGAGCCTGGAAAGCAGGAAAATGAAGTGTCATCTTACCGCCCTATTAGCCTTACTCCAGTACTATCGAAGTTATGGGAAAGGGTCGTCCTGAACAGGATGAAACCTCACCTACAAGAAAACCAAGTTGTACCTGATCAGAAATTCGGATTTCGCGAGCAACACTCTACCGTAGAACAGATACACCGAGTCTACCGCACCATAAGACAATGCCTGGAAGAGAAGAAGTATTGCTCGGCAGCAGTCCTCGACGTTCAACAAGCCTTTGACCGAGTGTGGCATAACGGACTTCTACGCAAGATAAAGTTGCTTCTGCCCCACTCATTTTACTTGCTAATGAAATCATACCTTAGTGATAGGCAATTTCAATTAAAGGTACGAGATGCTAGATCCTCTCTCGCCAGATGCCTTGCAGGGGTACCCCAGGGCTCTGTCCTGGGCCCAGTTTTATATAATATACTAGCTGTTGCCCGCGGCTTCGGCCGCGTGAGGTTCGGTAACTGTCCCACGGAATCATACTAAAGGTATAAATAGTATCCTACATGTTAATCCAGGTTATAAACTATCTATGTGCCAAATTTCATAATTATCACAATTATACATATACAATTATAATCATCACAATCGCTATCACAATCACCATCACTATCACCATCATTATCACTGTCACAATCGCAATCACCATCACCATCATCGTTATCACAACAACCATCACCATTCCAATCACAATCAGTATCACAATCATTATCACAATCACAACGTCGAACCCGACATCTTATGGATCTAAAATAAATGCCATATTCGTAATCAGCATAAATGATAATCTCGGAATCGACACCCATATTGATTTTTAGATATTTCGACCCCATCGCACCCCAACAGGGGATGATGGTATTTCAGGTCCGCCAAATTAAATCTTAAAATCGCTGTTTTTGTAATACCGGGTGTATTACAAAAACAGCGATTTTAAGACCCGATATAACATACAAACACTACCAAACCCATTTCCCCCTTTAGGGGTTGAATTCTGAAAAAACCTGAAACCCATTTCTACCCATTTATCGATAGGAGTACTCCTGTGAAGTTTCGAATAAAACAGTCTAACTAATCGTATTTCCCCATACAAACTTTCGACTCCCGTTTCACACCCTTTGGGAGTAAATTTTGAGAAATCCATTCTTAGTGCACCGTTAGACCTCATAAGAAATCTCCGCGTGCTAAATTTTAAATCTCTAGACCCAGTGGTTTGGGCTGTGAGTTGATTTTCAGACTTTGTCACCCCATTTCTGAAACACAAATGTTTACTCATTTATTGATAGGAGTACTTCTGTAAGGTTTCGAATAAAATAGTCTAACTAATGTTATTTCCCCATGTAAATTTTGAACCCCCGTTTCAGCCCTTTAGGGGGTGAATTTTGAAAAATCCTTTCTAAGTGCACCCTTATACCTCATAAGGAACCTATGTGACAAATTTGGAATCTCTAGACTCAGCGGTTTGAGCTGTGCATTGATTTTTATACTTTGTCACCCCATTTCCCTCTCTTGGGGGTTTAATTCTGAAAAAACCTGAAACATCAATTATCGATAGTCAATAGTAATCCTTTCTTAGTGCACTCCTTGACCACATAAGGAACCTACTTGCCAAATTTGGAATCTGTAGACCCAGTGGTTTGGGCTGTGCGTTGATGTGTCAGTCAGTCAGTCAGTCAGTTTCTTCTTCTTTTATATATTTTTACCCGATTGCGCCAGAAGGAGGGTTACTGTATAGATTTTATCTAAAATAGAAGTAACCTAAGTTACTCCTTATTTCATCAGCTATCTGCCAGTGAAAGTCCCGTCAAAATCGGTCTCGCCGTTCCAGAGATTAGCCGGAACAAACAGAAAACAGACAAAAATTAAAAAAAAAAAAATATTTTGGTATCTGTACCCTATATACATTCATATGCATGTAGTAAAATGCGGTTGTTATAATATTACAAACAGACACTTCAATTTTATTTATTTGTACAGATAAAGCCCCCTTTTCATCTTTCACCCCCTTAGGGGTTAAATTTTTTAAAAACACCGTTGCGTTAGCTTCCAACCATAAGCCTAGATAATAAATTTAGTCAGTTTTACTTCGAAAATTAAGGACTTTCCATAAACAACTTCATTCTTCTTTTTAACCCTTCGGGGGTGGTATTATGAAAAACGCTGAGCCACGTATCAATTAATTTTAATCATCAGCCTAAACATAAAATTTGAAGATCCTAACTTTAATACTGACGATTTTCCATAAACAACTTCATCCCCCTTTTTAACCCTTTGGGGGTTTAATTATCAAAAACGCTGAGACACATATAAATTATTTTTTAATTGTCAGCCTAAACCCAACATTTGAATATCCTAACTTTAAAACTGACGGACTTTCATACAAACTTCCATCCCCTATTTAACTCTCTTAGGGATTGAATTTCTAAAAATCCTTCCTTATTCCTTGTTTACATTATAAAAGGAACTTCTGTGCAAAATTTCAGCTTTCTAGGTCCAAGGGTTTGGGCTGGGCGTTGATGAGTCAGTCAGTCAGTCAGGCAGTCAGGCCTTTTGTTTTTATTTATATAGATTTACTAGCGACCTCCCTCAATGCCCTGACGTATTTGTAGCAACCTACGCTGATGATGCCGCATTCCTGGCCTGTGATCAGGATACCAACTTAGCTAGCAACATACTGCAAAATCAACTTGACAGGACCCATGACTGGTTAAACAAATGGCGTATAAAAAAATCGCATCACATCACCTTTGCACTCAAACATGAAAATTGCGCTCCGGTCATCTGGGCCAGGACACTCTCACTCACAGTCCCCATGTGTGAAGTACCTGGGATTCTACTTGGATCGTAGGTTGACATGGAAGGATCACCTAAAGAAAAACACCGGCCAAGTGCGAGTCGGACTCGCGCACGAAGGGTTCCGTACCATTATCTATACATTAGACAAAACGGCAAAAAAATCACGTTTGTTGTATGGGAGCCCCCCTTAAATATTAATTTTATTCTGTTTTTAGTATTTGTTGTTATAGCGGCAACAGAAATACATCATCTGTGAAAATTACCGATTTAAGAACTTGCTCTGGCTTCTAGGCAGACAATCGTCACTCTCCCTGAGTAACACACTAACAGCCTTATTCATAAAAAGTTAGAGCCTCCTTGAAGGCTCCTTGATGGCCCGATGCTAAAAAACATGATTCATAAACGTCTGCTAACGCTAATCAGTCCATCAAGGCTCTGCTAAAGTTAGAAGACTGTTGACCCTCCTTTATCTCTCTGCTAAGTCACAAAATGGCGGCCGCAAATTTGAACAGCTGACTTTGACAAGAGCAAAAAACCATACCGATGATAATTTTAGTGAAGGGAGGGTTACGCAGATTAAAAAAAAACCAGGAATTTTTTTTTTTGGAATTTGTATTTAAAAATCCTCATAATTAGGTATTTAAGATGATACGTGTACTAATAATAAATATGAAAAAAAAAATTAGGATGATTAACATAGTTACGGCTTTTTGCACTTAGGTACAACATAAACATGCGAATCGGAAATGGCGGGAAAACAAACATCTCGCTTTTTTTAAAAGTTGATCTTGGGGTTGTATCGTCAAATTTTTATCTTTTCTTAATGGTTTATCATTTCTGTTTTATTTATTTTCTTTTTTTTCGTGTGTATTTGTAAAAAAGTCAATTTTTTTTTAATTGTCGATGAGGCCATTTTTAGGGTTCCGTAGCCAAATGGCAAAAAACGTAACCCTTATGGATTCGTCATGTATGTCTGTCTGTCCGTCCGTATGTCACAGCCACTTTTTTCGAAACTATTTGGTAAGTAGATGTATTCTGTGAATCGCATTAAGATTTTCACAAATATAAAAAAAAAACAATACATTTTGGGGGTTTCCATACTTAAAACTGAAACTCAAAAATTGTTTTCACTTTTCATCAAACCCATACGTGTGTGTGGGGTATCTATGGATAGGTCTTCAAAAATGATATTGAGGTTTCTGATATTTTTTTTTTCTAAACTGAATAGTTTGCGCGAGAGACATTTCCAAAGTGGTAAAATGTGTCCCCTGTAACTTCTAAAATAATAGAATAATTTTATTTTTTATTTTATTTATTTGGGACAAAAAACAGTTACACGTTGTAATATTAATAGTTAGCTTAAGTCTAATAGTAAACAAACGCATAACCCACACTATTGTCCACGGAATAATATCGATTTAAAAGAAATAAGGAAACGGACGTATACAGAAAGGGACAGTAAGAAGATAAAAATAAAAAAAGCTTTTAAACCTGAATGGTCACACAGACCAACTCTAAACAGCGCTACCCGTCCAGATCTAGTTCGTAGTCACCAATCAGATCACAATATAGCAAGAAGCAGCCATCGTTAAGGATGACCAGAAAGTAATTGAATAGCTAGTTTTCTAAATTTGTTCTGATTAAGAGCGAAAATATCTAAATTTATAAAATGTGAGTTGTACGTTTCTAATAATCGGCGGAGTGGAGCTCTCTCCCCAGCATTTGTTCTACACTTCTCTGTGTAGAACAAGCGGGTTGCCCGCACTTCCCGCCGATTAACAGTCCTAGGTACTACATAACATAGTTTATTTGAAAGTTCCATACAATTAAACCTATTGTTGCATATGCCGTACAGCATCATAACCATCAGCAGTGAACGCCTGTGCTCCAAGCTTAATATGTTGTACTGTTTCATCAGATCTGCATAAGAAATCTTGGTATGGTAACACTTATAATGTGTAGTGCGAAGAAATTTTTTCTGTACCATTTCTATTCTGTGCTTATATTTTTCGTAAAATGGGCTCCAAATGGGCACCGCGTATTCCAACTGAGAACGGACTAAAGTTTTAAACAAGAAGAGGAAAGTAGAAGTCTTTTTAAATTCTTTACAAGACCGCATTATGAACCCATACATCTTAAAGGCTCTATTAATAATGTTGTCAATATGTATGTCAAAATGTAACTTACTATCAAGTAGTACGCCAAGATCACGCGTACAATCAGTTTTATTCAAATTTATGTCATTTAGTGTGTAGGGAAATTTAATACTTGTTTTATTTTTTGTAAAAGAAATATAATGACATTTTGGTAAACTGAGGTAAAGTTTATTCTCAAGACAATATTGCGAAAGTCTGCATAGATCTTCTTGTAATAGCAAGCAGTCCTGCATACTTGTACAGGATTTAAAAATTTTGATGTCATCGGCGTACATGAGAAATTTAGAGTTAACTACACAGGACTTTATGTCGTTAATGAACAAGATAAACAATAAAGGACCCAAGACTGAACCTTGGGGCACGCCAGATTCGACAACTGTGTAATCAGACTCGTATCCATTGATGACAATCTTCTGTGTTCTGTGGAATATGTACGACACAAACCATCTGAGCAAATTCCCTCTGATGCCGTTGAAGGCAATTTTGTCCAAAAGCAGTTTGTGGTCCACCTTGTCGAAAGCCTTCCGAAAATCAGTATACACAGCATCAACCTGCGTGCCTTTATCCATATTTTCAAATAAAAATTGTGTAAAAATCATTAAGTTTGTAGTGGTAGATCGAGACTGAACAAAGCCATGCTGTTCGGGAATAATGAGATGTCTCAGGTGTGGAAACAAATTACTGTGCACTAAATTCTCGAAAAGCTTAGACAAGGTGGATAGAATAGAAACAGGTCGATAATTTTCAATGTTGGCTTTATCTCCACTTTTGTAGATGGGAGTAATAAATGCTCTTTTCCATATGCATGGAAAAACCCCTTCACTTAAACATTTGTTGAACAGGATATGGAGCGGAATACAGATTTGTTGTGCCGTGTGCTTAAAGAATGTAGGTGGGAGACCATCTGGACCAGGCCCCTTATTTAGATCCAAGGACAGCAATGACTTAAGCACGTCGCACTTTTTGAGATAAATATGGGGAATACAGGCTGATCTCTCATCAAGGATATCGGGAGGTACCCAGCTCTTAGGGTTGAAGGTTGAAGGCTCGTACACAGAGTTAAAGAATGTCGAAAACAGTAAACATATCTCGCCAGGGCAATTAGATGATATATTTTTGTAGTACATGTTTGCTGGAAGACCGGAACTTTTCCTGTGGTTGGAGATGTACGACCAAAAGTGCCTGACATGAAGAGGAATGCTGTCTTCGACCGACTTCATGTACTTAGTGTAGCACTGATCCGAAAGTAGTTTAAAATGTTTACGATAAACAGAGAACTTTTCATAATCTGAAAGGTTTTGCTGTTTTTTCCACTTTATCCATGCTCGTTCTTTATTTTTGAAGATTTTAATAAGTGGAGCGTTAAACCAAGCGGGAAAGCTAGATGTCTTAGGTCTTTTAAGTGGAACGTGTGCGCGAATTATGCCATAAAGGTACTCATAAAAAACATCCACTGCCTGTTCACTGGAGAGATTTAAAAAAAGCTCATCCCATTTCATCTTGTCTAATTGAACATTAATTTCTTGATAGTTAGCTTTATAAAAATTATATTTTTTGGTGGACTGACGTCTCATTGGTGTATAATTTGTTTCAAGTAAAGTCAAAACAGAAAATGGGGGATGGTGACTATCAGGCGGGAGCAGTGTGATGTCAGCCTGTATTTGACATTCTGTATTACTAATAAATAAGTCCAAGACACGACCCAAGTTGTTCTTAATATTGTTATATTGTGAAGCGTTCGTAATAGAAATCAAATCAAGTAAACCCCGGGTAACGTTGTTTTGCGGCCGAGTAGACAAATAATTACCGGTGACCGGCCATTCAATTTCGGGCATATTATAATCACCTATTAGGTAAAAAGATTCAGTGCATGGATCAGTGAGAATATTTTCTAATGCGCGTAAATGAGACAAGTATGTGTCATCCTGCGTGCGAGGAGGTATATAGGCAGCGCTAATTATATGGTGTTTATCGGAGCGCGAGCGCGATGGTGGCAGTTTTATAACAACATGTTCGATGCCAGTGAGAGGACGTGTCAACATTCGTGTGGGCCGGAGCTCGCGCAGAACGGCTATCAGAACCCCTCCGCCCTCGCGCTTGTTTGAAGCGGCCCGGTCCCGATCGTCTCTAAACACTAAATAGCGGTTATCTATAAATTCACTGTCCATTATATTGGGTGTTAGCCATGTCTCAGTTAATATAATTACGTCAAACGACAAGGAAAGAATATTAGTGTAAAGTGTGTGTAATTTGGTACGAATTCCTCTGCAGTTCTGATAAAAGAAAGATAAACTGTTTTTATGCATTGTGTCTAGTCGGGTTATAAAAGAGTAAACAACGAATAAAGTAGGCAATATTGATTACGGTTGTATTTGAAAGCGTGGAGACAGATCGAAACCGCTTGTGGTATGAAATACAGTTAAAAATATTGTCATTACTAATTGCAACAGGAGTTATGCGAGGTTTTGACAACAAACAAGTTGAACAAAGTACGGAATGGTGCGACATAAAAATGTAGGACACTTCTTCAATATGTAGTCTTACAGTAGTATTGTAATAATGATAAAGGTAATGAGATTTAAAATACATTGGTTTAAGAGATTTTCTTGCGACATTGACAGGTATTAAGTAAAAATTACGTGAGGTATAACTGTTAAAGGTAATACTTATTTGTGTGTACATTTTTCTATTGCAAAATGATAATCTACAAAGATACATAGTGCAAGCAACACAAAAACAATAACAAAAAAATAGACTATACATTCTGTTTACATTGGGCAATTTTACTGACATCATTTTGGCAACGTACAGCAAATGTTTTAGATGTATCAGTAGCTTTAATAAGAATAGTGGCATTTTTAATCCACACATATTTGACATTGTACTTGCTAGCCATCTCACGACATTCACGAAATAAGTTTTTGTTATATAAAGTGAGATGCTCATTGATATAAATTTTATGGGAAGTACCTGATATACCAATTTGGTTAGATGACACATTTTTTGCCAAACGATAAGCACTTAATACGTTATTTCGGAGATCACGTGAAGCCAATTTAACAATAACATTCTTGGGTCGGTTACTTTCCTGAGTACGAGCATGGGGTACACGGTGAATGGCTAGGACATCCTGGCGTGGAATTGAGCACTTAATGGCAGCACCGATACTTTGTATGAGTCCAGAAAGGTCTTCATCCCGTTTCTCAGGCAGGTTACAAATTTCGATGTTGTTGAGACGGGCTTGTTGTTCCAAAGATTCAATTTTCTGCTCGAGACTGAAAAGCTTATCATTCATGCTGGGAAACGAAGATGTCCGAGTGGCGATGTCCGTGACTTGCTTCTTCAGATCATCGACTTCACTGGTGTGAAATTGGAGTGAATGTTCGAATTGGGATATTTGTGCCTTGAAGGACGAGTGTTCAATGCGCAAAGCGTTAATGTCTTGTTTGATCTCTAGTGATGTAGTTCTGAGATCATTAAGCTCAGCTTTAATAGCGTTTATGATGTCCTTATTGATTTGAGATAGCTTGTCGTCCAACTCACAGCGAAAATTCTTAAGCGCATCAGCGATTTCACGAGCCACAGTCGATGAATTTAAATTGCAGGTAGACACAACGCAGTCGCACTCTGGTCTCTGTTTTCTTTTTCGTAGCTTAATACAAGATTCTTTCGATTCACCAGCACACGACAAATCAGGAGTGGAGTTGGCTTTATTAGGAGAAAGCATAATTGCAGATTTTGCTTATGTTTGCGGCGACTACCGATTAACAATGCACTGCACACGATAACAGACCGTCCTCGTACTAAGATAGGGTTTACTTTCCACTGGGAACGTTACACTAGTTTCGTTAAACGATATGGTCTCTGACACCAACACGACACGTCCGTCACCTTACGCTTGAATAATAAAACTAAAAATAATATATGATGTACATTACCATGTAAACTTCCACCGTAAACTGGTTTTAACTTAATTAAAAAAATACACTATTATTAAAACATCGATCAAAGTTACAACGAACTACAAGAACTTTTATATTATGTTACTTGCTGCTACGGAACTTTTTTGTCTGTTGATTTGTCAAGATGGCCAACATAACGCGTCTAATCCGTCTATCAGCAGCTCATTAACTAGCAGACTGCTAGCAAGCGTTTATGAATCATACTTCTTGACAACCGTCTAACAAGCCTAATGAGTCTGCTAGCTAACAGACCAATCAAACCTCAATTAAGGATTTTTTATGAATAAGGCTGTTAGAGTTTATTGTTCAATCATAAAACCAATATGGACATAATTATGGGATTCAATTATGGTCTTCCGCAAGCAAATCAAATATCATGTGCATTCAAAGAAGTCAAAACAGTATCCTGACGGTCCTAGCAGCGGCGCCCTGGTACGCTCGCAACTCAGAAATCCATGAGCATCTGGAAATTCCAACGGTCCTAAAAGAAGCGAAGTGCTACCTAGAGAAATACAAAGATAGATTGACCAACCATCCAAATCCCCTCTCACGTTCACTATTGATGCCAAATCATACCAAGAGACTCAAGAAAGCTGACATTGTGCTGCCAGATTAAGTAGAATTTGGACACTGGTCCTGATTCTGTAAAAATGTGATGCATCTTTCCACACATCTGATCATAGTCAGAGATGACTGATAGCAGATATGACATGGAAAAAAAAAAGTTCCATATATTGGGGATACGACGCCTATCACCATGACATGTATTGTTAACAATGACAAATAAATTCATGGCAAATATTTGTTTGGGAACAACTAAAAATGGATAAATAAAACACTTTTTTGCAAAAAATAAAACCGACTTCAAAAACACAAAAAAGTGAAAAATAACTTTAGCTTTAGAATTCGGTGACAAAAAAACTAAATCAATTAAATAAAGGTCATCGACTTGTGAAGCTAAAGTAATTTTTCACTTTTTTGTGTTTTTTGAAGTCGGTTTTATTTTTCGCTAAAAAGTTTTTTTTGTTGGTTATATTTTTTTTTTGTCTGAGAGCTAGTTTTTAATCAGGGAGAAAATTGTTAAAGTTAGGGAGACAAATTCAAGAACAAAAGATCTAAGGCGCCGTGAGCGGCAGCATTCAGTCTGGACAGGTTATAATTGTGTTGACCTTAACCAGGAGTTACTTGGTGGGCTTTTACTTAAAGTCAAGATTCGAGAGAAAATAGTCTGCAAGAGCGAGCGAAGCGAGCTCAAACCTTTTAAAACACTACCTTGGACGGGTTGGTTTTTTTATCCTTCTTACAGGAGTTACATGTGCGACTTATAGACAAAGGTACTACGATTCAAGAGAAAGTAGAGTGTAAGAGCGTGCGAAGCGAGCACGAAAATTTTGATATAATGCCTTGAATTTATACAGATGTGTATTTTTGGAGATCAAAATGCCCACATGTCCCATTTTTTGCAACCTTGTGAGTGACATAATTGCCTAAGGAGCTCCTAATTTATTTCAGCATCTGTCTATATGGGTCAATCATGCACTATTCCAACAGGAGTGCCAATCCAGTGTGATAAAAGTTTAACAGTACAGACCACGCGCGTTAGTTCAAAGAAAATTAAGTTTATATTTATGTGCAATTGTTAACTTAATAGATTCAGATCATTGTGGGCAATTGATCACAATTCCAAATGTAAACAAGACAGTCACTAAAAAGGATATCATTGTTAATCCAAAAAGTAAAAATCGCCTGGAAACTTTTAAAACTAAACTTTTATCTAAACTACCACTTTTGTCAGTTTATGATGATCCAAATCAACAATACGTATATAACGATTTTTTCAGTATGTATTGCCACACAATTTGAAAACACATTTTTGTCCCTTTTTTTTTTTTTTTTTTTTTTTTTTTTTTTTCGGATGGGAAATCATCAAATAACCCCTCCCGCTCTGGGCGGAGCAGGAGGGAGTGTCAGACTTTTACTGACTAAAACCCATCCATGTTCCTTCATCGCCCTTTGTGTTCCGGGGCCACGGTATCTCTTTCGAATAGTCCCGCAACCCCGGTAGGCATCGGTCCTTACGGACCCCTTCCTTTTTGCTGACTCTCTTTGAGGCGCGCGTGGAACACAAACGCGCCGTCGACACGGCCTGTCGTCATGTCATGAGACGGACGGACGGCGAGCTAGCCCATAGCTCACCGTCCACAGGCCCGCGCCTACGGTGGCCGGGGGCTACGTGGTGGTGGCCCCCGACGCCCGGGGCGTCTCCCGCGGCGGCCGGGACGTTGAGAGGTTCTCTCCCTCTCACGTTCCGCCACCTCCTTCTCTAGCATTACTGCTTCGCAGAAGGAGGTGACGGCGTCCCATTCCGTCTCGCTCCGGACCATGGCTTGCACCAGGGCCGGACGCGAGAGGTCGCCGCCGCCGATCGCCGCTTCGAGGACACGGCGGTGCTCCGCCCACGCGGGGCACACCTCCACCGTGTGTTCCACCGTGTCCTCCGGTCGATCCTCACAATGGAAGCACCCGGGCGTTTCCTCCCGCCCGATTCGGTGCAGGAACCTCCCGAACACTCCGTGTCCGGTGAGGACCTGCGTCAGGCGGAAGGTGAGGACGCCGTGGCGTCTCTCAAGCCACTCCTCAAAGAGGGGACTTATCGCCACTATTGTGGCGTGCCCTGCACGGGGTTGCGACAGTCGCTCTCTCCATGTCGCCATGAGATCCCGCCGGAAGTCTGTCCGCTGAGCGACAATCTGTCGCTGCAGCGGAGTTTCCCTCCGGCGTAGCGCCTCCGCGCGCCATTCATGCAGGCGCGCGAGGACTATCGCCTCCAGATCCCATGGCGGCAATCCGGCAAGGAGGCTCGCTGCCTCGCGGGCAATCGTGCGGTAGCCCCGGGCCAGCCTTACGGCTACTACCTTTTGGGGCGCGTTCAGGTAGTGGGCGGCACGCCGCCTCAAAGAACGCGCCCACACCGGGGCCCCGTAAAGGGCCATGGACCGCACGACTCCCGCGTAGAGCCTCCGGCAGGAGGCGTTCGGCCCCCCCAGGTTGGGCAGGAGCCGCCTGAAGGCAGCCCCAGTCCGTTCCAGTTTGGGGGCCAAACGTCGGAAGTGCTCCACGAAGTTCCACCGGCTGTCGAGGACGAGTCCTAGGTACTTCAAAGTCGACTCGACACCGATGGATACCCCTCCTACCGTGAGTAAGGATCCCGGAGGTGGCGCATTCCGAGGCCCATGAAAGCACATGGCCTCGGACTTGTGCAATGCCACCTCGAGACCCAATTGCCGGATCCTCTCAACGACTGTCGCAACCCCGCGTGTCATCGCTTCGGCCGCCGCCTCGTGCGACCTCCCCTGTGCCAGCACCAGCGTGTCGTCAGCGTAGCACACTACACTGACACCGCTAGGGAGGTCGGCGCGCAGCACCCAGTCGTAACCGATGTTCCACAAGGACGGCCCTAGGACCGATCCCTGCGGAACACCGCACGACATCTCTCGCCGGTTCCATTCTCCGCTGCGACCGGGGTAGATGACGGCTCTGTCCGTCAGATAATCCCCGACTACTCGACGGAGGTAGGTCGGCACCCGGTGATACCGGAGTGCCTCCCTAATGCAGCTCCAGGGCATGGAGTTGAAGGCGTTGGCGATGTCGAGAGACACCGCCAAGACGACCCCACCCCTGGACACCGCATCCCCCGTCGTGAGGGCTCTCACGCGCATGATGGCGTCCACCGTAGAGCGCCCCTTGCGGAAACCAAACTGGTGTTCCGCAAGGTCCGGCCCAGTCCCCGCAAGGTGCTCGGCGAGGCGGTTTGCAATGACTCTTTCAAAGAGCTTGCCCACCTCGTCGAGCAGCACCACGGGCCGGTATGCGGACGGAGAGTCCGCAGGGCGCCCCGGCTTCCGAATGAGGACCAGCTTTCCCGTCTTCCAACGAAGCGGGAACTGGCCTCTCTCCAAGCATGCGCTAAGGAGCCCCTCTAGTCGGGGCCCGAGAGCCTCCGAGGCCAAGACCCAGGCTTTGCCAGGCAAGCCGTCGGGTCCCGGGGCGGTATTTTTGGCACTGAGCCTGCGTACCGCCACTCTCAGGTCTACCCCAGTCACTTCCGGAGCGTTGTCGTCGTCGTCCTGTTGGTCCGCTTCCAGCATCGCAGGCGGCGGAGCCATAGGCGGGGGTGGGTGTTCCCCTCGCGAAGGGAACAGAGTGCTCACCACATCCTCCACGAGCTCAGGCCGGAGACTCTGCGTCAGTGGGGGGGCCCAGGGGCGGAGTTTGTCCCGCACCAACTTGTAAGGGCGCCCCCACGGATCTCTGTCGAGAGTCCCCAGCAACTCCTCGCGGGCCTGATCCCTGGCCCGCAGGACCGCTTCGCGGAGGGCGGTCTTCGCCGCTCTGTACCCCTCATAAAGCTCCGCCTCAATGGCTGCCGCATCCGGTGGGCGGATGCGGAGCCTGCGATGCCTGGCGTACAGGTGTCGTGCAGCCACGCACGCCTCGCGCAGAGATGTCAGCTCACGCGACCACCAGTACACCTGACGCCGGGCGCTTCTTGGCCGAACACGGGGCATTGCCACGTCGCAGATGTCCGACATGGCCTCCTGGAACCACCCTGCCTCATTATTAACGTCGGCAGGCCTGTCCGGTGATGTCACCCAGGCCTGCACGATCGAGGCTTCCAGGAGGAGCTCCCGGTCCAGCTGCTTCAGCGCCCAACGCGGACCACTCGGGGCCTGTTGGACCGGCGCGCTTGGGGTCTGGGTGGAGACGTCGAACCGGATGTACCGGTGGTCGGAATAGGTCTCCACCCCCTCCATAACACGCCAGTCAATGACGCGCGGTGACAGAGCGGGGCTAGCGAACGAAATGTCCACCACCGACTCGCCCCGCATCCGCACACACGTGGGGACAGAACCCCGATTTAGGACGACCAGGCCCTTCTCCAGGGCCCAGTCTTCCACCATCCTTCCCCGCACGTCTGTGCAACGAGAACCCCAAGCCAAGTTCTTGGCATTGAAGTCCCCGAGGACAAGCACGGGGAGGGAATGGTTTCCGACGACAACACTCAACTCTGCGAGAGAGTTGTGGAACTCGGCGAGAGTTCGGCTCGGGGAGAAGTATACTCCCACCACTACGATCTCCCCGAACCGGGCTGCTACGCACCCCCGACCACGCCTGACACCTTCAAGGGTCGGGGTACCGGCGGCGGCCGACGACACTATGGTCACTGAGCCGCTAAGGTCCGCCACCCAGTCTTCCCTGGGGAGGACAAAGTACGGCTCAGCGACCACAGCAATGTTAATCAACCACTGCGCCATGCTCTGGAGCAACAGATCCTGAGCGCAGGCGCAGTGGTTGATGTTCGCTTGGAGGAAGCGTAATGGGGCCGTTATTGGCACTCCATTACCGCTTCCTCCCTAGCCCCCTGCGAGGGCCCCTCTGTGGCGGCGACAGTGGCAGCGGCAACGGTGGCAGTTGCGGCTGCGGCGGTGGCGACGGTGGTGGTGGTGGCGGCGGAGGGCCTCCCCTTGCCTCTGGTGGCCTTGGTGGGTGCAGCGCAGGCCTTGCTTCCAGCCCGGTGGTCGGCTGGCTTGCCAGCCGCCGCACAGGCACCGCAGTGCGGCGTGGCACAGCAAGCCGCGGATACGTGACCGGGCTGGCTGCAACGGAAGCAGAGTCCGCTGCGGTCAACCTCCGAGGCGCACTGTACTGACACGTGGTGTCCCACGTGGCAGCGATAGCACCTCAGAGGTCTGGGCTCCAGCAGCTTTACCTGCGCTGAGACCCAGCCCACCAGTAGCCTTCGGCCCTCCACAATTGTTTTGGCCGCCGTCACGGGGCAGCATACCGTAACAGTATGCATACCCGTGAGGTCCGGCCGTAGGGTGCCTGCCCTGACCTGCTCAGCAGGGCACCCACCGGACCTGGCGACGGCGGCCACCACCTCCTCCTTTGTCACCGAGTCGTCCAGACCCAGGATGCGCAGGTCTGCGCATCTGACGGGTCTGGACACTCGGGCGTCGTCCGCGTTCAGGGACGCTCTGAGCTTTTCAGCTAGAGCGTCAGCGGACGACCCGCTGGTTTCACCGGGGATCTCCAGCATACGAGCCCCTGTCGCGGTGACTTTAAGCCGGAGGCCCCCGGTGATCCCGAGCTCTCCGAGATCCACCGTCTCCTTCGCCTTTGCCAGCAGGTCGCGGTAGGACACGCCCCTCTTTTCCGCGTCCGGCTGTAGTGTAATCACTACAGCTGCGGTCTTCGGGGCGCGGAGCCTAGCCGCGATCTTCCTCGCCCTGTGCTGGCGCTGCCGCTCCTCATTACGGGCCTTTTTGGCCGCCTTCCGCCCCTTTTGTTTCTCCCCGACTACCTGCCATCCGGCTTCAGCCGAAGGAGGTGTAGGGGCCTGGGGGGGCGGTGGCGGCGGCGGCGGCTGGCGTGCCGCTGGCGCTGGCCCACTCGCCGCTGGCCCATTCGCCGCTGGCGCTGGCGCCGGCACAGTCTCCGCCTGTGCGGCCGCCTTGCCCTTCCCCCTCCTCCTGGGCGCCTTCTTAATCGGCGCCGGTTTCGCCGGAGCCGACTTCCCAGGGGGGGGTGCCGCAGCTCTGCCAGAGGACTGGCTCGACGGCCCAGGCCCGGGTGTGGCAGCTGCAGCAGCCGCGTATGACGCCGTGCTCGGCATCGTGCTCGGGCCCGCGACTGCCTTGTTTGCACCCAGAGGGGGGCGCAAGACGATTCCCTCCAGGACGGAGAACCGCGCCTGGAAGGACGCCAGCTCCTGCCGAACCAGGTTCAGGACCTGGCTCTCCACCGGCACGGGCTCGGCTTGTCGCTGCTGCTGCTGGTGATGGCCCCCTTTCGGAGGCGCAGCGCGGGTGCCGGCCTCGCGCAGACTGGCCAGGTCTGCGTGGAGCTTGGCATTCTCCTTTTGGAGAACCTCCATGGCGGCCGTTAGGCGGGCCAGCTCCGCGCGCAGTTTGGCCACCTCCTCTCCACCTATCGGAGGAGGAGGAGGGGTAGGCCCCGCAAAGTTGGCCACTGCTGCCGCCATGATGGAGGCGGAAGCCCCGGGTATGGCCTTGAGTTTTGAAGATGTCTTCACCTTCAAGGCCACGCCCCTTATCGCGGCTTCCACCGCCTTTGTGAACCTGGCCTTACGCTCCGCCTCGGAGCCGCCAGGTGCACCCGCCTCGTCGCCCGACCCGGGAGCAATATTGCCCGGATGGCGCCCCTCCTCGGCCAGCCTTGCTGACCCCTCAGACCTCACGGAGCCAGAAAGCCCCCTCCCCTTGCCCCGGATCCCACCACGCTTATTGGTGGAGATCTTTCGGGCTGAGGCCTCCTCCTCTCCGGATGACGACCCCCGGTCGCCATCCCGCCTGGGCCGCTTGCGGAAGAACTTGCTGTTCTCCGCTGGCGTCCCGGCCCTCGCGCGGCGGGAGCTCTCTGAGCCTCCCGCGCTGGCATCGCTGGATGCGACGTCGGACTCCGACCCCACATCCCTCCTCTCCTCTGTTTTGCCGTTGCCGGCGTTGTTGTTGTTTTTTGTTGTTTTATTTAATTCTTCCATAACTATTCCCACGAGTGTGGGGGAAATAAGGCTCAATCTAGGCAGAGACCCCTGTACCTAGAAGGGCAGATTTAAGTATTTATTACTCGCCATGGGGGTCTGCAGGTACCCTGGCGAGGAGTGCACTAGCGACTGATTTGTTCCATGGAACACCCGTCAGCCATACATCCCCTCGCGGTGCGTCGCCACTTGGGATTCGGGGTAACTTTTTATAGAGGTTTTCTACCTCGCGGTCCGGGCGGTTAAGCCAAGACCCTCGGTCCCCTATCGAAACCGCGAGACCTGATCCACAGCGCTTCGATAGCCAGATTACGAGATTGGCGGTGACAGAGGAGGACGGATCCTTCTCTGTCTGCTCGGAGGCAGGGTGAGTGCACACCAAGCCCGCCCTCATTCCTCAGCTGTGCCCTCTGCTTTACAGAGGGTCACGCAGAGGAACGCACCGTTGGTCCTGAAAGGACCCTACCTTTGTCAGATTCATTAGCCGCGGCGGTCACATTCCCCGGGGGATAAAAGAAAACTCTCATTTCCTCTCATTCCCCGGAGAAGGATACCGCCGCGTCCAGGGTGCACCGGCCCAGCAGCTGCTCTTCCCTCCAGACGTATCGAGAGGGACCAGCAGCCGCCAGACACACGTGGAGGACTTCTGACATCGCACCCCACATTTTTGTCCCTAAGACAATATCTGTAAATAATAACGCTTCTTTCAACGACTCTCCAGTCGTTGAAAGAATTGTCACCATTGGTATTCATAAGAGTCAAAAACGACTTTATGAGCTGTATGAAGAGCGGACTCATAAAAACACTGTAGAATTTAATTTGTATGTTAAGAATTATACTAAATTATTTAAAAAAGTTTGTTTCATAGCAAAGTCACGTTACTTGAGTTCAAAAAATAAAAATAGTAGTAATGTAATTAAAATGACATAGAACATTATTAATAGCGAAACGGGAAGGTCTTGCAACCGAAATAGTGACTACAGCCTTGCTATTGGCGATAATATTTTAAATTCAGACACTCAAGTTGCCACAGCCTTTGAAAATTTATTTGCGGATATTCCCGTATCGACTACTAAATCGCTCGTCAGCTGCTGCTGCCGAGTCTTTACTTAGGGAAAACGTTTCAGTCCGTGATTCCGAATTTAATTTTCAATATGTCACCTGTAAAGATATAATTAAAACTTTTCACACCTTAAATGTTAAAAAGACCGCCGATCTATGGGGTCATTCTGTGGACGTTGCTAAATTATAAACATTATAAACATTGTAGCTGCTTTATTAGCTGTAATATTTAACGATTGTATTGACCATGGTGAGTTTCCTGATCTAATGAAATATAGTAAAATAATACCATTCTTTAAATCAGGTAGTACATCATACCCCACTAATTATAGACCCATTTCAGTACTACCCACCTTTAGTCAATTTTTTGGTAAATTAATTTTGGCACAAATGCAAAGTTTTTTCAATAAACATAAGTTATTGCATAAAAAACAGTTCGGTTTTACAAGGGGTCGTTCAACTACTGATTGTGTTGAACTTTTAGGACACATTTATAATGCCTGGGAGGACAAATGCGATGCTTTGGGCATTTTTTGCGATTTATCTAAAGTTTTCGATTGCGTTCTTCATGAAACATTAATCAGAAACCTACACCACTAAGGAATCCGTAACGCCTCTCTGGATCTTCTTATTTCATATTTGAGTAATAGGATTCAGAGAGTTAATGTTAACGGGAAGAGATCTCCCGGATCCGTAGTAAGAATGGGGCTACCACAGGGCTCAATTCTTGGTCCATTTTTGTTTCTTATTTACATAAATGACTTGCCTCACATCATAAAGGATAATCATGACATAATATTGTTTGCAGGTGACACTTCTCTTTTATTTAAACTCAAACGTCAGCAGTTAGTTACGGATGATGTTAATAGCGCCCTGGCAAAAGTCGTTAATTGGTTTAATGTTAATAACCTACTCCTAAATGAAAAATAAACTAAATGTATTAAGTTTACGATACCCCATGCAAGACAAATGGAAACTACTGTACTAATTAAGGATGAAGAGTTGAAACCGGAAGATAGCACAGTGTTCCTAGGCATAACTTTGGATGCCAAGCTTCAGTGGAGCCCCACATATAGACAGATTGACAAAAAAACTTAACTCTGCAGCATACGCCGTTAGAAAAATTCGTGAGTTAACTGATTTAGAGACAGCCCGTTTAGTTTACTTTAGTTATTTCCATAGCGTGATGTCGTACGGTATTCTCTTGTGGGGCAATGCCGCCGATATTCAGACAATTTGTTTTGCAAAAAAGGGCAATTTGTTGTGACGGAAAGGGTGTCTGTGGGGGTAAATAGAGGAAAACCACGGACCCAGGTCAACATAAAAAAATTATTTAATAAAATAAACGGGTGTGGGTAGGTCTATGGTCACAAGTTTCTCCAAGCCCGCCTGGGGGTTTGCACGGTACTCTCCTGGCTCAGCCCGGCGTGACGATGACCGTAGCGGTGTGCCACGCTGCAGACGCCAGGTAGGGTGACGGACGGCAGATGATCGCGCCGACCCGTAGAATTTCGACGCGGCCACGCAGGTAAAGGGTATCCGCTGCGGAGCCCGCGGCAAATTGGATGCCGGTAAAACGGTTGTCAGCCGAAATCCTGACTGTCAGCCGGAATCTTGAACGTCAGCCGTAATCTGGAACGTAACGGTAGAAACTATTTTGTGTTTCTACAACGTTACAATACCCCCCCGTTTGGTTAGGGTTTTTACCTCAGTAAAAATCCTTTACTCCTACTATACCTCGCATCTGATTTACGACCCCTTTTATTCGTCCACATTCATCCATCATATCACCAAATCGTATCCTAACATATTTAACAGACCACCTTAACATGAGGTGAGTCCGCTTCCTAACAAGTACGTGAGAGTATCATGTCCGTAGTTGACGTAATACTCGCGCAAAACAGACGTGCTAGCAGCTGCAACCGCTTACGAGCAAATATGCAAAAGTTAAAGAAGTCTACTGGGTTACTAAATTGAAAAAATGGATTAAGGCTTATTTAAAGAGTATCCAACCGCTCCTGCATAGGCTTATTTAATGAGTTGCAACCGCTCAGATATATTTAATTGAACTGGATTAAGGCTTATTTAAGGAGTATCCAACCGCTCCTGCAAAGGCTTATTTAATGAGTTGCAACCGCTCAGATATATTATGAAGTTATAATTTACAAACATTTATAAAAAAATAAAAAAATAAAAATGAACTACTTTTATGTATGGACACCTATACTAACCTACCAATTATTCCAAGTCTTGAAAGTGCCAGGAACCTAAAATGTCATGACAGAGACATAAGTTTAATTGGATAAGCCATTCTGAAGATGTGACAAGATTTGTATGTTCTTTTTTTTTATCTATTTGATTAAATTAAAAAAATAAGGTAAACCGTTAAGTGTTGAACAGCAATCAACAAGGAATGAATAGTGACAAGTACTCCGACTGTTACAAATCTAAACTAAAAATAACGTTTCGGTTGTTATCCTAATGAAATGATTAGAGATTTAAGTAAGAACCGACAAAAAAACTGAAAATAATTTAATTATGTTAAAGCAAAAAAACAGGTGCAACTAATGTGTACGCGTACAGTAAGTAATGAAATATTGAAAATAAGCAATAAGTATTGTGACAAATTGTAAACACATTTAGTTCCATGACTGTACTCAAAATATGTAAGTATCTCATAAAATCATGAAACCGTTAATGTTACTTAATGATTATTAAGAATAACTAATATTGAGTTATCAATAACAATATGATTCACAAGAATAAAAGTGATCAAAGTCCAAAGTTAAAAAGTTAACAGTTAATAAAATTGTGTGACAAGTTAAAAGTTAATTGTCACTCCGTACAAAGTCAATGATACAAGTGAATAAGTAAAATCCTGTGATTGTACAAACAAAAGAAAAAAACTATTAATCGTTATGAATCTAAATTGTTGTTAATGAAAAATTGTTTACTATTATATTTCTATGGAATGGTCTCCTTGATATGTGTTATTACTATTATTTGGAGAAAGGAAAAAAAAAAACAAAAATTGTCACCTAACGAGCAAACTTGTTGGTTCTTTGTACTCAACAACCCGCATAAAATTGTTGGTGAACATAAGACAAAGCTGTTATTGTCTTTTAATTTTAGCCAGTAATTAATACCCGGCACCCAAACTCTTCAGCCGGCACACAGCAACGCTGATTACCGGAAGAATTAAGTTTGGTGGTAGTACTTCCCCGGGGCGAGCCGTTACTATTGGCCCTACTACTACGAAGAATGATAAAATAATTAGTTACTTTTTTTTTTCTTCTACCTCAAAAAAACGTAGAACACTGTACCGTTACGTACACCTTAGTTGCTGGCAACCAAAAAAAACGTTTCACACAGCAAAGACAACCACACAAAAAAAAAACACCAACATAAAAAAAAATACCCTCAAGAGAACTTGAAGAAAAGTGACCATAAAACCACGTTTTTGGGCGCCAATGTGACGGAAAGGGTGTCCGTGGGGGTAAATAGAGGAAAACCACGGACCCAGGTCAACATAAAAAATATATTTAATAAAATAAACGGGTGTGGGTAGGTCTATGGTCACAAGTTTCTCCAAGCCCGCCTGGGGGTTTGCACGGTACTCTCCTGGCTCAGCCCGGCGTGACGATGACCGTAGCGGTGTGCCACGCTGCAGACGCCAGGTAGGGTGACGGACGGCAGATGATCGCGCCGACCCGTAGAATTTCGACGCGGCCACGCAGGTAAAGGGTATCCGCTGCGGAGCCCGCGGCAAATTGGATGCCGGTAAAACGGTTGTCAGCCGAAATCCTGACTGTCAGCCGGAATCTTGAACGTCAGCCGTAATCTGGAACGTCAGCCGTAATCTTGAACCCTGGAAAATAACGTCCAGCGTGTCACGGAATGGCTAGCAGTCATCCCCGCTGATTGTGACACCAAGGCAAAAGCAAAGCGAGAAATACCCGTGCGCCAATGAAGGTGATGTGTGGTAGTCACAATCAGTACGGAGTTTACATGATGGTGGTGGTAAGCACGACATGATTTGCACATTATGAGTGTCATGAAAAATGTCAAACACACTCGGCTGAAGGCTACATGATTTAAGCATTTGAATGTGCATAGCAAAAACGGTGATAGAAAGTGGCTCACATCTTGAGACCACGTAGCTAGTGATACACAAAATATGAAAACGTGAATTGCTGTTCAACACTTACCCAGTATGGGGTTTACGTAGACACAAAACGAAAAGAGTTAGGTTACTAACAAAAATTAAAGCTGCCTGCTTTAAGCCCGAATATTCTAGATCACGAATACTTCTAGAAATTTAATTTCCTATAAAAAAAACGCGTCTAGTCACTGGGAGCAGAATATTTCCAAAAAAGGCTCGTCATCGCGAGTCCGTGACATTTATACTGGCGTGTTTACGCATAGACAAGTCTTCACTCATTCGATCAGATACACGTAACGCGCGCACAGCACTGGTAAATACAGCTAATTTTAGTCGTTTAGTAACTGGACGGCCCAATGAGTATGTATACTCTGTGGCGTTTGTTTTGACATTTAACTTAATTAAAGTGTTGAATAGGTTATGTTTACAAAGTAACGGTAGAAACTATTCTGAGTTTCTACAACGTTACATTGTTAAAAAATTAATAAATTTATAAAATAAGTCACAGATACTCCTTCAGAGAAAAATTTAAAGAGATTAATGTTCTTACTGTGCCTTCTCAGTTTATTTATGAAAACCTTTTGTACGCACACAAAAATATTAATTTGTTTAAAAAATACAGTGATATCCACAACATAAATACGAGAAACAAACACAAATTTGTTGTTCCTGCAACGAGGCTCAAAAAAATAGGGGGTACGTTCAGATGCCAATGTATACGTTTTTACAATAAACTTCCGAGCCAAATTCAAGCACTAAGCCTAAATAAAATCAAATCGTTTATAAAACGGAAGCTGTGCCTGAAAGCCTACTATCATGTTAATCACTATCTCGAAGATTAAAAGGCTTGGGATTAAGCTGCTCCAATGAAATTTGCTCTGTGAATGTCGAAGTTTCGGACTTCGCTTGTTTATTATTATTAAAGTCCAGGGAAATTGAAACAATGTCTCAGAATATCACTCACAATATTTATTAATTATGCTTTTTTTATAAAATCACTTCACACTTGTTTACACCTCAACTGTTCGACATCGACTGCCTAACGATCGTGCGCACTACTTCCCACCCCATGTTATCTTTTACCGGAAACAGCCTGGGTTGACATTTCTAATAAAACGTAATGGTATGACCGGAAGTAGTGCGTGCGATAACACTTAATTTTATTATTACTTAATAATAACAGTATTTAAATATTGCTATTCAATTTAAATACAGATAATAATTTTAACTTACAATAAATGTCTATGATTAATCGAATTAAATGTTTAAAAATGAGTAATTGATTCCGGAAATCCGACTATTAAAGAACGAGTTTCTAACAGTCGGCCTTTCCTGATACATTTCCCGTCCCGGGAAAATTAATTTTCACAAAAAGAAAAAAAAAAAAGTAATTAAAATAGTAAAATATACTCGGATTGTGCATTTTCCTAAATCTACCCAAACTTAGACTATAATTTTATTGAGCTATTAAGGGCTCATCATATTCTTAACACTTATCTTAGTTGAGACTGATACTTATTCTCAAATAACTCACTTAACTTAAGGTGTTAAGGCCTCAGACATATCCTTAACACCTGTCTTAGCTGGGACCTCAGACATATTCCCAGATAAGCCACTTAATTTAAGATGTCAAGGCCTCAGACATATCCTTAACACCTGTCTTAGCTGGGACCTCAGACATATTCCCAGATAAGCCACTTAATTTAGATGTCAAGGCCTCAGACATATCCTTAACACCTGTCTTAGCTGGGACCTCAGACATATTCCTAGATAAGCCACTTAATTTAAGATGTCAAGGCCTCAGACATATCCTTAACACCTGTCTTAGCTGGGACCTCAGACATATTCCCAGATAAGCCACTTAACTTAAGAGCCACTTAACTTAAGATGTTAAGACCTCAAACATATTCTTAACAGTCATCTGTCGTAGCTGAGACCTCAGACATATTCTCAGACAAGGTATTAGACTTAACTTGATTATGATATCATCATTACCAATCAATCTTAAATTAGTCTGTGTTGTCATTTTCGGGCACCTCAGACTCTGAGTCCGATCTATTAAAAACTACCCAAGGGTGAATTTTATCTACTGAAAAGATACCGCTAAATCTTCTATTTCCTTTTTTAGATAGTGGTGTATCTTCAATTACATATCGGTCATTATCAAGAACTTCTGCAATACGATACGGACCTCTAAGTTTAGGAACTAATTTCCTACTTTTTCCTACTGACGGTACATCTCTTTCTACCCTTACAAGTTCTCCTATCTTATAATTGACTTCTTTCCTAGCTTTATCGAAACGTTCTTTTTGTTTGTCTTGATTTTCTTTAATATGCTCTGAAATTTCTTTTCTAATGTCCTGTACCGAAGTGGTTGAACTTTCTGGGTCATTTGTAAGGTTAAGCTGTAATAACGCATTTGAGGTACTCACTAAATTAAGACCAAACAGTGCCTGAGCAGGGCTTTTCCCGGTACCTTTGTTTAGTGTGTTATTAAGTCCCCACTGAATTTCTGAAATATGTTCATCCCATTCATTTTCGGATTTGCCATAATTTGTAGCTGTCAATGCTGTTAAAACAGTTCGATTGTATCGCTCGACTTGGCCGTTAGCCCGCGGAGTCGCTACAGCGTGCATTACATGTTTAACACCTAATGAACTTAAGTAATTTTGAAAACTTTTAGAAGTGAATGACGTGCCTCTATCGGAAATGACACGTTTTGGAACGCTAAATGTGTGAAAATAGTTTTTCATAGCTTTGATGGAATGGACAGACTTAGTACTTTTAACTGGAACAATTATCACAAACTTCGTAAAAGCGTCAACAATTAATAATAGGTATGCATTTTTGTGCTTACTTCTAACAAAAGGACCTAGATGATCAATATGTACAGTATGGAATGGTTGTTCAACCTTCTCAATGGGATTCAATTTGCCCGACTTTTTCCCGGTTGGTATTTTAGAGTGGGCACATTCTAAACACGACTGAACATACTTTTTGGTGAATCGTCTCATCTTAGCAAACCAGTAATTATTTTTAATTATTTCTAATGTTTTATCAAGGCCGAAATGTCCAATTTCATCATGGTTTGACTTCAAAATTTGCCATCGAACGCCTTTCGGTACAACCCAACGATCACCAGTATCTGTTTTCCTGTATAATAGTCCCCTTTTAACAACAAAATTATTTTTAATCTCTATAATATTGTCATTTTCTTTGTCATTTAATATAGCAATCATTCTTTGCAACTCAGGATCGTTTTGTTGTACCGTGGCTACCCAATCTATATTTTATAATTTGTCTTACTTGTAACTCTATTATATCTGATGAAATGGGATTTCGGCTCAGAGCATCTACATGAGCCATACCCGTGCCTGGTTTATAAATTATTTGAAAGTCGAATTCTTGTATGGTGCTCCACCATCTTGCAACTCTTGGTAGTATGTCCCTCTTTTCAAAGGTTGCACGGAGAGAATTACAATCGGTAACAATTGTGAAATGTATCCCTAACAAATATGTACTCTAAATCTCTGGAGCGATGTTACTACAGCCAGTGTTTCTAAGTCATAAGATGTGAATTTGGCTTCTTCAGGGGATGTCTGTCTACTGTAAAAGGCTACGGCACTAAAAGAAACCTCTTTATTTGGCCTCTGCATCAAGATTCCGGCAACCCCGATTTTAGACGCGTCTGTATGCAACTGTGTTTCAAATTCAGGATTATAAAATGAGAGAATGGGTCGTTTAACTAGTTCCGTTTTTAGGTTTACAAATGCAGATTCTTCTGCGTCTCCCCAACGCCATTTAGAATCCTTTTTTAAGAGTTGTGTTAGTGGTTTTGCGATAATTGAAAAACCTCTTATAAATTTCCGAAAGAAACTTGCTAATCCCACAAACTGCCTAATCTTATGTTGGTCTGTTGGTCTGGGAAATTGATCCACGGCTTCGGTTTTCTTTTTGCCTGGTTTAACTCCGGACTCACTAATTTCAAAACCTAAATAATCTAGGGATTTTTTCAGAAAATTACATTTTGATAAATTTAGTGTGATGCCGGAAGATCGGAAAAGACTCAGTATATCATGTAATCTTTGCAACCCTTCATCTATTGTTCTGGATGGTATAATTACGTCGTCCATGTAAGCAAAAGCCTCCTTGAATCTCGCGTTCCCCAAAACACTATTAACAGCTCTTTGAAATGTTGACGGCGCATTAACTAGCCCAAATGGCATGCGGTTAAATTCGTAATGACCATCTGGGGTCACAAAAGCTGTCAAATGCTTTGCCGATTCTGCCATTGGGATCTGATAATACCCGGATGCGAGATCGAGGGAAGTAAAATATTTATGACCTGACAGATTATCTAACTGATCATCTATACGGGGTAGAGGGTAGTGTTCTTTGACTGTCTTTTTGTTTAGTGCTCTAAAGTCAATGCAAAGACGATAGTCATTAGTCTTTTTGCGTACTAATACGATTGGGGATGCGTAATTTGATGATGACTGTCTAATTATTCCAGAGTCACTCAAGTCTTTTATCATTTCACGAACTACATGCCTTTCTGAATGGGATAATCGATAAGGTCTGTACACCACAGGCGTGGTGTCACTAAGGTTTATGTTCATTTCTGTACCACTTATACACCCTAACTCTTTAACCGAAAAGGCGAAACAGTCCCTAAATTCATTTAGCAACTCAGTTAATTTGGTTCTATGACCAGACCCAATATTGTCATCCACCTGTATCATGCAAGCTTTAATTTGGGGTGTTACTGAATTATCTGGACAGTGTTCTATTTTGCCAATATTTAGTGTCTGTACTTCACTTAAAGGAAGAGCCCGGAGCAGTAAAGTGTCTTTCAGCAATTCAAACCCAGAGTTTAAGCCCTTAACAACAATCGTTCCCTGTCCGTTACTCACTTGTACTACACTTTGAATAATCTCATATTGTTTATGAGTATCCTGACAAAAACTAGGTTCAACAAATAAGTCGCCTGAATATTTTGGTTTAGTATAAATACTCACTGGGGTATACCCATATATAACAAGCGGGTTATCAACGTACACCAGTACGTTTTTATTTATATTCGTGGTTATCTTAAGCTGGTTATTAGTTTTTAGAACCACAATATGTTCTTGTTCTGTGAATGTCTGTCCTAGTAGTAAAGGAACTTGTAATAATTGATCAGGGACGATAAGTGTTTCTACCGTAGCAGTGACTGAATCTACTTTTATCTCAACACTGCATTTACCTAAGCAATTGACAACGCTGTCCCCAAAGCCTCTCAGTACAGGTAGTTCTGATACCGACCACGAGTTAAACAATTTTTTTGCCACAGATTCTTGCAGCATGGAACATTGACTTCCGAAGTCTATGAAACAATCAAAATTCAAACCATTCACGACGGCGGTTTTAAAATATTTAAAGTCACTATCCGGTTCTTTTGAAATTCTTAAAACTGTTTTATTATTAGTAGATTCTTTAGTGCCTGGACAACTATCAGCTAAGTGCCCTACTTGATGACATTTATTACAACGCTTGATTGGTAGTTTACATTTGAAATATGGGTGCCCCTCTTCACCACAATTATAGCATTTTGTAAGCCTATAGTTCCTATTGTTCCTATTATCATGATCATTTTGAGCTCCTTTTAATGTCTTAGATTGTTTGCTATCAGTGTTGCCCGCTCGCAGGGATAAATTTGGCTTGTTAAACTTCTTCGTAATTCTTATATTTCTGAGATAAACTAATAATTTATCAGGTTCCGTGAACTGTGTGGCTTCTGCACTTGTTCTGACAGACCTGTCCTCAATTCCAAACAAGATACAATCTATTGCATTTTTACCCTGTATATTACAACGATTCAATAAAACAACCTTTTGATAAAAATATTCTTCTAAAGATTCGCCAAAATCAGCCCTACAAGCAAGCATTTCCGTTAATAGCTGACCATAGTTCTGGTCACTTGGAAATGCCAATTTTAATTTGCTCTGCCATTCAGCCCATGAGAACAGAAGGCTAGGTAGGCCCTGATACCATTTCTGAGCCAATCCCGCTAATTTAGGAAGAGCATAGTGGACAGTCTGCCTTTCGGTCCAATTATAAATCTGAGCACATTCGTTAACTTTACTTATCCATGTTTCTATTGTTTGAGTTCGTTTACTGGGATCAAATTCTGGTATCACATTCAAAACTGGAAACCGTTCACTACCCCCGTCTGCCTTCATGGTCTGCATGAACTCTTTAAAAACCGAAACTAAAATGTTAGTATTAGAATCTGTGTCTTTGATAGAATCAAAAGAACTCACCACTGCTGCTGGTGTAGTGTCCAAACGCGATGCGCTCGCTATATCTTGACTATGTGCTCGCGGTATGTCACGATTGCACGATGCGTCGCGACCGTGAGCCACCTCCCGACTTGGCGACACGTCGCACAACCGCGGCGCATCACGCATCCGTGAAGCATCACGCGATCGCGACGAGTCATGCGTCCCATCACGGGTCGCATTCCGCGCCGCATCACGCACTCGCGACGCATCTCGCGATCGTGACGCGCTATGCGTCCCAGCACGCGATCCATCACACGACGCATCACGCGTCGCAGCCTGCGCCCCATCACGCATCCGTGAAGCACGGCTCGATCGCGACGCATCACGCACCCGTGACGCATCAGGCGTCCCATCACGCACCCGTGACGCATCAGGCGTCCCATCACGCGTCACAGCTTGCGTCGCATCACGCATCCGCGAAGCATGACGCGATCGCGACGCATCACGCACCCGCGATGCATCACGCACTCGCGACGCATCTCGCGATCGTGACGCGCTATGCGTCCCAGCACGCGACCCATCACACGACGCATCACGCGTCGCAGCCTGCGCCCCATCACGCATCCGTGAAGCACGGCTCGATCGCGACGCATCACACACCCGTGACGCATCAGGCGTCCCATCACGCACCCGTGACGCATCAGGCGTCCCATCACGCGTCACAGCTTGCGTCGCATCACGCATCCGCGAAGCATGACGCGATCGCGACGCATCACGCACCCGCGACGCATCAAGCAATCGCGACGCATCACACGTTTCATTACGCGCAGCATCACGCGATGCATGACGCGTAGCATCACGCGTTGCATCACGCGATGCATGACGCGTAGCTTCACGCGTTGCATGCCACGTTGCATCATGCGTCGCATCACGGCGCCTTGAACTAGGTCTGCTGCGAGGTACATTGCGATCTCTCGACTCGCTGGTCCTTGATTCACTCGACTCGTCACGGTTGTGGCGAGTTTTGCGACGTCTCCGCACAGCAGGCTCAGAGCTACTTGGTGAAGAGTCGTATGACTCCCTTGTATGTTGTCGAGACTTTCTTTTGCGAGTCATGATCGCTAGAAATAAATAAATTACAAAAAGTTAATGTTCTTTAATTTAATATTTACCCAAGATGATCCTACCAATATTTCTAATAATTTAATTATCTTTAAATATTAGACAAAAGCGAAGAGAGAAAAAAAAAGAAATATATATATATCACCCGTTCAGCTAGTATGCTATTAATCACTCATTCAACAGCGATCAAATATTTTTCTTTTGAACCATTGTTAAATAAAGAGAAGCATTTCCATTACCTTTTATGGGCGTTCAATCCTTCACCGAGGGCGATTATAGATCGCTATCCCGATTATATCCCACTTCTGAACTATTAAAGTCCAGGGAAATTGAAACAATGTCTCAGAATATCACTCACAATATTTATTAATTATGCTTTTTTTATAAAATCACTTCACACTTGTTTACACCTCAACTGTTCGACATCGACTGCCTAACGATCGTGCGCACTACTTCCCACCCCATGTTATCTTTTACCGGAAACAGCCTGGGTTGACATTTCTAATAAAACGTAATGGTATGACCGGAAGTAGTGCGTGCGATAACACTTAATTTTATTATTACTTAATAATAACAGTATTTAAATATTGCTATTCAATTTAAATACAGATAATAATTTTAACTTACAATAAATGTCTATGATTAATCGAATTAAATGTTTAAAAATGAGTAATTGATTCCGGAAATCCGACTATTAAAGAACGAGTTTCTAACATTATTGATTCCTTCTTTTCCTTTTTTATACACTCTGACATTTAATGTTTTGTCATGTATTTTATTATTTTTTATACACTCTGACATTTAATGTTTTTACATGTATTTTATTATTTTTTACTTTTTTTATTTATTATTATTGATGATTCATTGACTGATTGATATACTTACTGTTACGCTATAAACCTACTGTTATTGACTGATTTATAATTACATACCTACTGTTACTCTTATTGACATATTATTGTTATTCAAGTTGGCATGATGTTATTAATATTCCGTTTGACATTATTAATATTTTTAATTTATTACTTTGACCATGTTGACATTTTTTAATCTTTTATTACTTTGACCATGTTGACTTTTTTATTTTTTATTATTATATGTACCTTATTCCAATGACATGCCACTTAATGTTAAATTTATTATTTTATTGTAAACCAATTATGCCCATGTGACGGCAAAATGTAGAGAACTTTATCATAAATGAACATCTATGTACTTAATACTCATGTTTGCAAAGAATAAATGATTTGATTTGATTATTTTATTTGACATTTACTGATTTGACATGAATACTTATTTTATTAAGTATTTTACTTTTTTTTATCATCATTGTGTGACATTTAATCATTTTTGTGATTTTTATTTACATTCTTTTTGAATAGAACTTTTTATTAATTTTATATGATTATTGTGAGTGTAGGGACCATGTGGGTCACATTTTTATTTTTTGTTTATTTTTTCCCACAACTGTCTGGCAGTTTGAGTACTCTAAGCGACCTACCCAAATGTCCTTTCTTTGGCATTGTTCGTCGTTTCGTTGAGCTCCTTGAGTTATAAGTCAAGCTACACGTTAACTGACAAATGCTTGCACTGACTGGACAGGTCCACTCAAATCTGTATGGTTCTTTCTTCAAAAGACCATCTCAGACACTAATCTGCATGGTCCTCATGTGAATTGAGCAATATTATGTCTGGACTTCAAAAGAGACTAAGACCTCTGAGTTTGTTTCGGCTGTTTCTTCTCAGAGTAGTCAGGTACGAAACAACGGCCCCATCTAGTTTTATAAAATGACGTGTAAAAGTGTTTGTAAAAACCTACTTGCAAAATAAACATTATTTATTATTTATAGAGGCAGTAAGATTACTCAGTCTCGTTTAGCCTTTAATCTTCTATCTAAATATATCAAAGAAGAAACTGACTGACTGACTGACTCATCTATCAACGCACAGCCCAAACCGCTGGGTCTACAGATTCCAAATTTGGCAAGTAGGTTCCTTATATTTTTCAAAATTCACCCCCTAAGGGGGTTAAACAGGGCTCCAAAGTTTGTATAGGGAAACAAGATTAGTTAGACTATTTTATTCCTAACTTCACAGTAGTGCTCCTATTGATAAATGAGTAGAAACGGGTTTCAGGTTTTTACAAAATTCAACCCCTAGGAGGGGAAAATGGGGTGACAAAGTCTAAAAATCAATGCACAGCCCAAACCGCTGAGTCTAGAGTTTCCAAATTTGGCACATTGGTTCCTTATGTGGTCTAGGGGTGCACTAAGAAAGGATTTTTCAAAATTCACCCCCTAAGGGGGTTAAACGGGGCACCAAAGTTTGCATGGGGAAACAAGATTAGTTAGACTATTTTAATCGAAACTTCACAGGAGTGCTCCTATTGATAAATGAGTAGAAACGGGTTTCAGGTTTTTTCAGAATTCAACCCCTAAGAGGGGGAAATGGGGTGGCAAAGTATAAAAATCAATGCACAGCCCAAACAGCTGAGTCTAGAGATTTCAAATTTGGCACATAGGTTCTTTATGAGGTTTAGGGGTGCATTAAGAAAGGATTTTTCAAAATTCACCCCCTAAGCGGTTGAAACGGGGGTCCAAAGATTACATGGGGAAATAAGATTAGTTAGACTCCTTTATTCGAAACTTAACAGAAGTACTCCTGTCGACAAATGAGTTAACATTTGTGTTTCAGGTTTTTTCAGAATTCAACCCCTAAAGGGGGAAACGGGGTAACAAAGCCTGAAATTCAACATAGGTATTGTTTGTGGGGTGAATTGGGTCGGGTGTATTACAAAAACAACGATTTTAAGATTTAATGTGGCGGACCTGAAATACCATCATTCCCTGTTGGGGTGCGACCGTGCGATGGGGTTGAAATGTCTGAAAATCAATATGGATGTCGATACCGAGATTATCAGGGGTGCTAATTACGATAATGGCATTTATTTTGAGATCCAGAAGATGGCGGATTCGACTTCTATACAGGGTTATTGTTGATTTATTGTGATGATTGTGATAATGATGAAAGTGATAGTGATTGTGATCGTTATTATGATGGTGATTGTGATAGTGATTGTGATGGTGATTGTGATGGTGATTGTGATGGTGATTGTGATGGTAATTGTGATGGTGATTGTGATTGTGATGGTGATTGTGATGATGATTGTGATGGTGATTGTGATGGTGATTGTGATGGTGATTGTGATGGTGATTGTGATGGTGATTGTGATGGTGATGGTGATGGTGATGGTGATTGTGATTGTGATGGTGACTGTGATGGTGACTGTGATGGTGACTGTGATGGTGACTGTGATGGTGATTGTGATGGTGATTGTGATGGTGATTGTGATGGTGATTGTGATGGTGATTGTGATGGTGATAGTGATTGTGATGGTGATTGTGATGGTGATTGTGATGGTGATTGTGATGGTGATTGTGATGGTGATTGTGATGGTGATTGTGATGGTGATTGTGATGGTGATTAGGATCATGAGGATTGTGATTAAGATGATAACGATTGTAATTACGATGATAATGATTGTGATTACGATGATAATGATTGTGATTACGATGATAATGATTGTGATGACGAGGATGGAGATTGACTGATGATGATGATTGTGATTACGATGATGATGGTTGTGATTACGATGATAATGATGGTGATTGTGATGGTGATTGTGATGGTGATTGTGATGGTGATTGTGATGGTGATTGTGATGGTGATTGTGATGGTGATTGTGATTGTGATGGTTATTGTGATGGTCATTGTGATGGTGATTGTGATGGTGATTGTGATGGTGATTGTGATGGTGATTGTGATGGTGATTGTGATGGTGATTGTGATGGTGATTGTGATTGTGATTGTGATGGTGATTGTGATGGTGATTGTGATGGTGATTGTGATGGTGATTGTGATGGTGATTGTGATGATAATAATAAATTGTGATGATTGTGGAATTCGGCACATAGTTTAACACCTGGATAAATAGTGTCCTACATTAACATGTTAAACTATTTATCCCTTTAGTATGATTCGGCAGGAGAGATACCGAACATGACGCGGGCGAAGCCGCGGGCAACAGCTAGTCTATATATATAAAAGAGAAGTCCACTCACTGACTGACCACTCATCACGAAATCTCGGAAACTACTGGGCCGTGAGGTCCAGAATTTGGCACAAGCACTCTCTATGGGGTGCAGGCGCGCACTAAGAAAGGATTTTTTAAAATTCGCATCCCAAGGGGTTGAAAAGGGGTCTCAAAGTTTGTATGAAAGTCCTATGTTATTAAAGTTAGAGACGTGAATGTGGGCCTGAATGTTACTTTCGGCTTCTAGATGCTCACTAAGAAAGGGTTTTACGAAATTCAGCCCTTAGGGTCCTTAAATAAGGGTGTTTTTATTTGTATGAAAATAGTTAAAGATCCTAATTGAATCTTACGGCAACGCGTTATTGCATACTTTACATTGAAATTAGAATTCGGAAGCCGATAATGATCTAAATTGAATTTTACGACAACACGTTAATGCATAGTTTACATTAAAATAAGAATTTGGAAGTTCCTTGAGGTTTATCTTCAGTTTTTATGCGAGTTTCTAGGTGGCCAGTATGTTTCAGTAAAATTCAGGAGACTGCTGAAAGGTAATGAAATGAGGTTAACGTTCTAAAGTTTTTATGCCAATTTCTAGGTGGCCAGTATGTTTCAGTAAAATTCAGGAGACTGCTGAAAGGTAATGAAATGAGGTTAACGTTCTAAAGTTTTTATGCCAATTTCTAGGTGGCCAGTATTTTTCAGTATGCAGGCTGAAAGGTAAAAAAAAAACGTTTCAAAAAACGAACTAATGAATCAATCACAGACGGATCACAGACCAGTTACCTAAGCGAACACGTTCAAACTAATTTCTGTTCTGCAATATTTTGCTATTACCTACTACTAATTTGCTTTGAAATATTTGTCATCATCGTTGTTTGGTTTGTCTTCGTTATGGTTCGAACTATTTTAACAGTTTGCAGCAGCTATGTTGTTATTGGCTTCAGTTCATGCACCTTAGTAAGAACTTAGGACCTGCCTGGAGTATGACTGTCATCAACGGTCTAACGGTCGAGACGAATGGCAGTTGCAAGAGGTCCTGAACAATTTACAACAGCTATATTGTGTTTAAGCTCATTTTATGCACCTTGATGAGAAATTTCGACCGAGCTAGGGAAAGACTATCATCGAGTGTCTAAGGATGAAAACGTAAGGCTGTCGAGGGAAGCCCCTAATTAGAAAAACATAGTAGAATATTTTTTATTCTTTTTATTTTAGCCGCGTGGTATCCGGCAGAGTAGAATAGAACCAACCCATTACACTCACGGGTGTCGTATAAGGCGACTAATGTCTGAGGCAGAACACCTTGCACCTCCGTAGACCAGAGAACGGGCAGCAGCGTTTTCTGTTAGTCTTTCATCACTGGGATCTCCAATCCGCCTGCCAAGCGTCCACGCTTGGCAGGCGGATTGGGGATCGATTGGAGGAATTTGCCGTAATCTCCAGATTACGGCAAATTCCTCCCATCATGGGAGAGGCTTATGTCCAGCAGTGGACGTTATGGGCTGTTGTAGTAGTAGTAGTTGTAGTAGTAGAATATTTTAGCGATGAATGCAAATTTTTCTGAGAAATAAATTGTTACCCACTTGAATTTATACGTATGTTTGGTTGGTTGAACCAATATTATATATAACATCATTGGGTTGAACGCGCTAATTTGAGGAACTACTGGTTGGAGTTAAAATAGTAGATTATACAACAAGTGAATAAAAAGGGAATTTAGTTCGAGGTACGAAGTTGGATC
This sequence comes from Xestia xanthographa, assembly GCA_905147715.2. Taxonomy (NCBI): domain Eukaryota; kingdom Metazoa; phylum Arthropoda; class Insecta; order Lepidoptera; family Noctuidae; genus Xestia; species Xestia xanthographa. Next base: position 13,946,420 of record LR990655.1, on the reverse strand, counting down.
CCGAGAGCAGCGAAGGATTCTAGAGTAGAATCACGAGCGTAGCGAGGGATTCTAGATTAGAATCCTGAGCGGAGCGAGGGATATAAGTACCGAGATAAATTTTTTATTCACGTGTTGTGTACTCTACTTTTTACCATTGACTGTGAGAAAATAAAAAGGTGCATGGTATTTATATTTATCAGTTTTTATTATATAATCAGTATTATAACAACAAAGGATTAAATATTAAATTAAAATTAAAACGGTATAGTAAAATTAGAACAATTTTTAAAATTTAGTGTTACAGGCTGGTTTGGGTTTGAAACTGTTGTATTAGACAACACTTGGGTATTTGGCAAAGTCGCCGTATTTTGTGGTTGCTGTTGCTGAGACAGCTGTAATGTAGTCGTTTCACAACCTTTCGATGTAGAAAGGCGTGCCGGAGATAGTGGCGCAGAAGGCTCAACAGCAGACGGTTTTAGATTTATACTTTCAACTATCCGGCTGCATCTTTTCGATTTATTTTCGATTGAATCCTCGATATAACTTTCTGCTACTGTGCTGGACCTCCACCCTCCGTGGCGTTTTAGTTCTATAAGATCAGCACCTGAATTTGCTAAAAGGGTGGTGCGGAAGCAATGTCCTGTGTACTTTTCGGGATACGATAGATTTAAGAAACTGGCAATCTCTTTTGGCATCGCACATATTTTGTTGATTCCAATAGGTTGGCGAGTACATTTTCCGCCATGGTATTGTAAGAAAAACCTGTCGGTTTTTGTATTAGTAGGCCGTAAAGCTTTATATTTTTCGACGATTTTTACGTATTCTTGGCGTATTACAAACGATCTATCAATTTTAGTTTTCGTATCAGTTAAAACCATAAGTAATAAATTATCCGTGTGTTTTTGGATGTCGTTTATAGTTATCCGTAATAATTCATTACTGCGACAGGCTCCATTCACGCCGAAAATTAGCACAACCTGTGAACAATAATTTAAAAAATATGTATTGACAGGAAAACCTTAGAAGCACATTAAGTTTGTAAATAAATATACATATATTAAGTAGGTACTTACTTTTACGGCCAGAAAACTGTGGTCAGGCGCATCATTTGGAACACGTTCAATGTTTTTGGAGCTAAGCACTCTACATTTCTTTGGCTTATTACCCTCGGATAGCCATTTTAAGTATGTCACTAACTTTGAGTAGTTTGAAATATCAATGTTGTGTTTGATTCTCGCTGTGGCTTTTAGCATAGAATATATGCTCCAAAGTGTCGACGGCTTCTTAGTCTTGGTTAATTCATTGAAATAGTTAAGAAATATGCACTCAGAGAAGGAATTGGCGCCATTCGTGGTTTTCCAGTTGCAGAACAAATTGTATGTTTTCAGGTACAACTCCCGAGATTTTGGCGGCAACAAATCATCTACTATAACTGCTGCTTTAGAAACGAAATGATTCCGGAGTCAATCTCTCATTTTCGATATCGGAAGAACTCATTTTATTATAATTACTTAAGTTAATAGATTTTCCAATAACACAAAACAACCACAATAACAGATAAAAAAGAACGTAACTAAATTGGCGGGTTTTTTTTTTTATTTGTTATAGAATAGCTCCATTCAGCCTCCCAGTACGTACTTTCAGCAGCAGCGTTTTTTTTTTGTACGTAATTCGTGTTTGTTCCAAATTCAAAATGTCTTTATTCACTCAGTGAGTAAAAGAGAGTTTTATTCACTGTTATCGATGAATAAAATGCCCTTTTTCGAGTGGCAATGGTAAAAACATATTTTATCTACACCCATGCTATAAATCCTCTATAAAGGTATCTGAAACAGTTAGCTTATGGCCAACATTAAAACAGCCAGTGTCTTAATAACCATTATAACACCCAAACGGGTGTTATAATGTTGTACTGAATTTCATTATGCAACTCGTTTTAAAAAAAGAACATCGAATGTGGTAGTGAATCGAACGTCTAGCACGTGCGATTCTCTACCACAGCGCCGTAATTAAAAAAAAAAACTTATAGGTTAATTCGATTTCACGTCGTTTGCCGCCATTTTTGTTCGACATTTGGATATTAGTATTGCATTATGTACTTTGTTGTTTACAAAAATGAGTGATACAAGCTTTGTGAATTTTGATAATTAAACAATCCAAAATGTAAATAATTATATTACTACCTATACACGGTTTGTTTGTAGTACATACAAGCAATTAAACTTTTCATGAATTTACATAGACTTCTTAGAACACTGCAACACCATAAGGTTTCAGAACCTTTTATGGAGGATTCATATCATGGATGTAGATAAAGTCTTGTATGCAACTGTACATAATTAGGTATTAAAACACTCATGTGATACTATTATCACACTCGGCTTCGCCTCGTGTGATAAACCCACATTCGTGTTTTAATACCCCTCATTATACAACAGTTGCATAAATAACTATTAGTGTTGGATAGCCCATTTATCGAGGAAGGCTATACGTTATATAATATCAATGAAAAATGTTACAAATACAAGGAAAAAATACAAGGTAAAAGTTACTCAACAATCATGCATGTGTGACGGGATTGTTTCTCTTATAAAGTTCACGATAGCACATGTCTATCTTTTAAGGTTGACTCACACTCTCTCTAACCCTCTCTCTCTCTCTTATGTAACGCAGACGAAGTTGCGCGGGTCAGCTAGTCTAAATATATAAAAGAAGAAACTGACTGACTGACTCATCTATCAACGCACAGCCCAAACCGCTGGGTATACAGATTCCAAATTTGGCAAGTAGGTTCCTTATGTGGTCTAGGGGTGCACTAAGAAAGGATTTTTCAAAATTCACCCCCTAAGGGGGTTAAACGGGGCTTCAAAGTTTGTGTGGGGAAACAAGATTAGTTAGACTATTTTATTCGAAACTAGCTGTTGCCCGCGGCTTCACCCGCGTGCAGTTCGGTAACTGCCCCACTGAATTATACTAAAGGGATAAATAGTGTTATACATGTTAATTTAGGTTATAAACTATCTATGTGCCAAATTTAATAATCATCACAATTTATTATTATCATCACAATCACCATCACTATCACAACCACCATCATTATCACAATCATTATCACAATCACCATAACTATCACAACCACCATCATTATCACAATCATTATCACAATCACCATCACTATCACAGTCAACATCATTATCACAATCACCATCACTATCACAACCACCATCATTATCACAATCATTATCACAATCATCATCGCAATCACCATCACAATCATCATCACAATCACAATCACCATCACAATCCCCATCACCATCGCTATCACCATCACAATCACCGTCACTATCACAATCACCATCACCATCACCATCACAATCACCATCAAAATCACTATCAAAATCACCATCACAATCACCATCACAATCTCGATCACAATCACTATCACAATCACTATCATCATTTTAACAATCATTATCATCGTAATCACAATCATCATCATCACAATCCCCATCCTCGTCATCACAATCATTATCATCGTAATCTCAATCATTTTCATCTAAATCACAATCATCATGATCACAATCGCCATCACTATCACAACCACAATCATTATCACAATCACCATCACTATCACTATCACAATCACTATCACAATCACAATCACAATCACCATCACAATCACCGTCACATCACCATTACAATCACCATCTTAATCATTATTATCGTAATCACAATCATTATCATCGTAATCACAATCATTATCATCGTTATTACAATCACAATCTCCATCACTATCACAATCACAATCACCATCACAATCACTATCACCATCACAATCACCATCACAATCATCATCACAATCACAATCACTATCATCATTTTAACAATCATTATCATCGTAATCACAACCACTATCATCGTAATCACATCATCACAATCTCCATCTTAGTCATCACAATCATTATCATCGTAATCACAATCATTATCATCGTAATCACAATCATTATCATCTTAATCATAATCATCATGATCACAATCGCCATCATTATCACAACCACAATCATTATCACAATCACCATTACTATCACTATTACAATCGCCATCACTATTACAATCGCCATCACTATTACAATCACCATTACTATCACTGTCACAGTCACGATCACCATGGCTATCACCATCACAATCACCGTCACTATCACCATCACCATCACCATCACCATCACCATCACAATCACAATCAAATCACTATCACAATCACCATCATCTTTATCACAATCATTATCATCGTAATCACAATCATTATCATTTTAATCATAATCATCATCATCACAATCAACATCATCATTATAACAATCATCATCATAGTTATATCACAATCATCACAATAAATCAACAATAACCCTGTTTAGAAGTTGAATCCGCTATCTTCTGGATCTCAAAATAAAATATGCCATTTTCGTCATCAGCACCCCTGATAATCTCGGTTTCGACACCCATATTGATTTTTAGACATTTCAACCCCATCGCACCCCAACAGGGAATGATGGTAATTCAGGTCCACCACATTACGTTGTTTTTGTAATGCACACGACCCAATTCACCATACAACCAATACCTATGTTGAATTTCAGGCTTTGTTACCCCATTTCCCCATTTAGCGGTTGAATTCTGAAAAAACCTGAAACAAAAATGTTAACTCATTTATCGATAGGAGTACTCCTGTTAAGTTTCGAATAAAGTAGTCTAACTAATCTTATTTCCCCATGTAATCTTTGGACCCCCTTTTCAACCCCTTAGGGGTTAGATTTGAAAAATCCTTTCTTAATGCACCCCTAAACCCCATAAAGAACCTATGTGCCAAATTTGGAATCTCCAGACTCAGTGGTTTGGGCTGTGCATTGATTTTTATACTTTGCCACCCCATTTTCCCCTCTTAGGGGTTTTATTCTGAAAAAACCTGAAACCCGTTTCTACTCATTTATCAATAGGAGCACTCCTGTGAAGTTTCGAATAAAATAGTTAAGCTAATCTTGTTTCCCCATACAAACTTTGGAGCCCCGTTTAAGCTAGGGGATGAATTTTGCAAAATCCTTTCTTAGTGCACCCCTAGACCACATAAGGAATTAATGTGCCAAATTTGGAATCTCTAGACTCAGCGGTTTGGGCTGTGCACTGATTTTTAGACTTTGTCACTCCTTTTCCCCCTCTTAGGGGTTGAATTCTGAAAAATCCTGAAACTCGTTTCTACTCATTTATCAATAGGAGCACTCCTGTAAAGTTTCGAATAAAATAGACTAACTAATCTTGTTTCCCCATACAAACTTTGGAGCCCCGTTTAACCCCCTTAGGGGGTGAATTTTGAAAAATCCTTTCTTAGTGCACCCCTAGACCAGATAAGGAACCTACTTGCCAAATTTGGAATCTATAGACCCAGCGGTTTGGGCTGTGCGTTGATAGATGAGTCAGTCAGTCAGTCAGTCAGTCAGTTAGTCAGTCAGTCAGTCAGTCAGTTTCTTCTTTTATATATTTAGACTTCAGAGAAGTGCTCCCAATGATGAATGAGTAGAAACGGGTTTCAGGTTTTTTCAGAATTCAACCCCTAGGAGGGGGAAATGGGGTGACAAAGTCTAAAAATCAATGCACAGCCCAAACCGCTGAGATTCCAAATTTGGCACACTGGTTTCTTATGTGGTCTAAGGGTGCATTAAGAAAGGATTTTTCAAAATTCACCCCCTAAGGGGGTTAAACGGGGCACCAAAGTTTGCATGGGGAAACAAGATTAGTTAGACTATTTTAATCGAAACTTCACAGGAGTGCTCCTATTGATAAATGAGATAGATAACATTTGTGTTTCAGGTTTTTTCAGAATTCAAGCCCTAAAGGGGGAAATGGGGTAACAAAGCCTGAAATTCAAAATAAGTATTGTTTGTGTGGTGAATTGGGTCGGGTGTATTACAAAAACAACGATTTTAAGATTTAATGTGGTGGACCTGAAATACCATCATTTCCTGTTGGGGTGCGATGGGGTTGAAATGTCTAAAAATCAATATGGGTGTCGATACCGAGATTATCAGGGGTGCTGATTACGAAAATGGTATTTATTTTGAGATCCAGAAGATGGCAGGTTCCACTTCTATACAGGGTTATTGTTGATTTATTGTGATGATTGTGATAACGATGATGATGATTGTGATTATGATGATGATGATTGTGATTGAGATGATTATGATTGTGATTACGATGATGATTATTGTGATAATGATGATGATTATTGTGATGATGATGATGACGGTTGTGTTGATGATGATTTTGATTAAGATGGTAATGATTGTGATTACGATGATGATGATTGTGATAACGATGAAGATGATTGTGATAGTGATTGTGATTGTGACAGTGATGGTAATTGTGACGGTGATTGTGATGGTTATAGTGATGGTGATTGTGATAATGATGAAAATGATTGTTGATTACGATGATAATGATTGTGATAACGTGGATAGTGATTGTGATTGTGATGGCGATTGTGATGGTAATTGTGATGGTGATTGTCATGGTGATAAGGATCATGAGGATTGTGATTAAGATGATAACGATTGTGATACGATGATAATGATTGTGATCACGATGATAATGATTGTGATGACGAGGATGGAGATTGTGTGATGATGATGATTGTGATTACGATGATAATGGTTGTAATTACGATGGTTATGATTGTGATAATGATGAGGATGAAGAATTAATGTGGCGGACCTGAAATACCATCATTCCCTGTTGGGGTGCGATGGGGTTGAAATGTCTGAAAATCAATATGGATGTCGATACCGAGATTATCAGGGGTGCTAATTACGATAATGGCATTTATTTTGAGATCCAGAAGATGGCGGATTCGACTTCTATACAGGGTTATTGTTGATTTATTGTGATGATTGTGATAATGATGAAAGTGATAGTGATTGTGATCGTTATTATGATGGTGATTGTGATGGTGACTGTGATGGTGATTGTGATGGTGATTGAAATGGTGACTGTGATGGTGATTGTGATGGTGATAGCGATGGTGATGGAGATTGTGATGGTTATTGTGATGGTGATGATGGTGATGGTGATTGTGATGGTGATGGTAATTGTGATAATGATTGTGATAATGATGATGGTTGTGATAGTGATGGTGATAGTAACGGTGATTGTGATAATGATACTGGTTGTGATAGTGATGGTGATAGTAACGGTGATTGTAATGGTGATAGCGATGGTAAAGGGGATTGTGATGGTGATGGTGATGGTGATGGTGATTGTGATGGTGATTGTGATCCATCACTATCACAACCATTATCATTATCACAATCACCATCACTATCACAGTCACCATCATTATCACAATCACCATCACAATTACCATCACTATCACAATTGTGATGGTGATTGTGATAATGATGGTGACTGTGATAGTGATGGTGATTGTGATAATGATGGTGGTTGTGATAGTGATGGTGATTGTGATAATGATGGTGGTTGTGATAGTGATGGTGATTGTAATAAATTGTGATGATAATGAAATTCGGCACATTGTTTATAACCTGGATTATCATGTAGGACACTATTTATCCCTTTAGTATGATTCAGTGGGACAGTTACCGAACTTCACGCGTGCGAAGCCGCGGGCAACAGCTAGTATCTAATATGAGATTCTACTGTGCGCTAGAATTTAATTTCATCTTAAATATTTCATAAAAAATAATGTTGCTGTTGTTTAATACCGTCAAAACTCAAGCTAATCTGTAGGATCAGCCAAAGAGCTGAGAAAAAAATGTTCTGGTAAATAACAATATTTATTAAATATCAAGAAACAGTTACCTATACATGTTATATACATACAAATAAAACTGAATCCCAAACTTTTATGGATATTTACTTATTAGAGTAATCCGGTCAGATTTTGGTTTCCTTGCCAGAGATTGATAACCCACAGAGGTTTAAACATTAGGTGCTTTTGCTGTCGTAGTTACGAACCCTTAAGTGGTAACGGCATCATTTGTTTGTGTTGTGTTGTCATTTGTATCATTACCCCCAGTTACATTTGTATCATTACCCTCAGCTTCAGCTGTGGCACCACCCTCAGCTGCAGTTGTGGCACCACCCTCAGCTACAGTTGTGGCACCACCCTCAGCTTCAGTTGTGGCACCACCCTCAGCTTCAGTTGTAGCACCAGTGTCTGCTTCAGTGTCTGATGTATCAGTAATGGTCATCGTATCACCTGTTGTAGCTGGTTCATCATCAACACTTGTTGTGGTGTCGATAGATGCAGTTAAATTTGTAGGTTCTGGAGGAGCACATGACACGGGTGGTGCGGGTGTTGTGGTTTCTTCCGTCGATGCAGTTCGAGCCGGTGATAGCGTGCCAGCTACGTGATATAGATTTGGACTTTGAGTCCTCGGCAAGGCCTTTGTGGTACCATTAGTACGCCACTTAAAGAATGGTAATATTGTTGTGGTTTTTAACCCATGACAACTACATTTACAACGAAAGTCCATTCTAAATACTTGAAAACCAATGCTCTTGCATGTAGTCATACAAGTAAAGCTTTTAACGTAATTTGTGCATTTTGAATGGAAACTCAAACCATAATGTTTCCGAGCTGTTTTATTATGACCTGTAAAAAAAGGAAATTTGGTAAAACTAAATAAATAAAGGTGATTTGCACACATACATAAGCTAAACAGTGAGTATCTTTAAATCGCAACTTAAGTGAAGCCAGCTAATCTTAAATTTTCATACCCATCTTTAGCCGTAACTTTATACAGGGTTAAATTAAAAAGACCAGCCCAATTTTCAGAAATGATTCAGGAACGATATATCGAGTATTTTCAATTATTTTTTATTTGTGAACGAAACATGTGGAAATCATAATAATACAATTCAGTTCAACAATCATGATTGAACATAGAATTTAATTTTGAAAATTTTGAAAAACAAAAAATGTAACATAAACATTTTCAGTTGAATGTTTTAATTACTCTCTATTTGTAGTTCATTAGAGTTTTTAACACTCAATTACAGTTCATTACAGAGATCTTAATTTCAAAATTCTAAAACTATTCACAATTCCAAAAAAATGTACGGTCGACCACGCTCTTTGGTTTACATTTCTGAATTTAATTTGCATGTTAAAATGTAAACGAAATAGCTTGGTCGACCGTGCATCTGCCCTTTATTAAAATCGTGTAATAGTTTTTTACATGATTAATTGTTTGAAGCGTATTGATAATTATTATTTCTGGTTTGTTAACATCCTTCTTGTACATCGTCATTGGATTCGCAAGTACTATCGAGGACACTCCCGCCTGACCACCACTAAGCTCATTTTTGCTTGCACTCGCAACATAAAAACGCTCTCTAGCCCCGCCCCGTTGACTTTGTGTAGAAAAAATGAATGAAAAGATACCAAATCGGCCGAGCGCATTGACGACGCACGCCAAACGAGAGTTATTGTTATTTTGCGCGCCAAAGTTGACGCTTTCCTAATAGGCCCAAATTTCAAGGAGGCGTGGCTCGGCGCCTCCGCATGATTTAAGCGATAAAATTTTAAAATGGTCAGGCGGAAAAGACCCCGATAGTACATAGTAGAAGAGTATAACTGCTCCATTATTTTTTCGATTGCAAAATAATTCTTATTGTTGCAGGTCTATATAACAGGTTATGATGACCACACCTCTAATAAGGTATATGCATGATTTTTTTTGATCACTCTAAACAAAGCAATACAAAAAAGAAATTATTTTTTAATATCTATAAAAATACTAAGATATAAGCATTTGAAACTGCTGACTAGACAGAGAGATCCGATACAGCGAATGACATTCGCTGCGTCGTAAAAATTCATACTAAATTCCGTTTATCTAGAAAGAGATAGAAACAAAAGTTTAAATGGTTATAACTTTTGTGTTGTTTGGCCGATTTATGCCTTGTTTTGGCTTTTTGTCATTATTTTTATAGTACTTTAACATTCCGTATCGAAATAAAAATAAGAAAATTTATGCATATTCCCTATTGTCAAGGACAGTGGCAAGCACCTAGACAGTTGCTATTTATACTAGGTACTATCGAGGACACTCCCGCCTGACCACCACTAAGCTTATTTTTGCTTGCACTCGCAACACAGAAACGTTCTCTAGCCCCGCCCCGTTGACTTTGTATAGAAATAATGAATGAAAAGATACCGAATCGGCCGAGCGCACTGACGACGCACGCCAAACGAGAGTTATTGTTATTTTGCGCGCCAAAGTTGAGGCTTTCCTAATAGGCCCAAACTTTAAGGGGGCGTGGCTCGGCGCCTCCGCATGTTTTAAGCGAAAAAAAAATAAAATGGTCAGGCGGAAAAGACCCCGACTGTACAAGCCAAGTTGAGTCGCTACTGTTCGATCGGTTTACACCGTTGTCCTTACTCACTGTACTACTCTACTTCGCCAAACACTTGAACAGAGTAAATCGGGATTGACTGTGACTGTAGTGCTCGTGTTAATTTTGCTGTGAAATACTTAAAAGTAAACTAGGAGAATCACTGCTAGTTCGTACTATCAAAAAATATACTTCAATACTAACCTCCATACTCATCCTGAAATGAAATTATGAAAGAAGCCAGTAACAAAGCCAATGAGATCTGGAAGTTCATTTTAATCTTCAACCCATTAAAATCATTAACTGGTATGTATTTTCCTAATTTAGGATCAATATAGAAGTACCACCCCACAAATAATGGAGTAGTATGTGTTTATACATTAAACGTGATTAAAACCATAACTAGGCAGGTGCTTTAATGGTTAAATTGACATGAAATTGAGTTTACTTGGTTATCGCTATTGCTTAATTTCCTGCAAGTATTTAAGCGTAGTAAATTGTTTTTTAATCAAATCTTATGTTATCCTTCATAAACTATACTGACATTTTAAGAGTTTCCGGTGAATAATGCTATAGAGCATTATTCACCGGAAACTCTGGCATTGGCTGGTAATGAAATACGTATAGGTACTGTCATCATCATCTGCCTAGCCTTTTCCCAAGTTTTATTGGGGTCGGCTTCCAGTCTAACCGGATGCAGCTGAATACCAGTATTTTATGCAGTCGCTCCAGACTGCCTATCTGACCTCCACCAGTTAGTACTGGGTAATACGATACCCCTTGGTAAGACTGGTTGTCAGATTTTTTGAGCCACTGACTACCTGTAACGACTGCCAAAGATCACAAATGACAGCCGGGACCAACTGCTTAACGTGCTTTCCGAGGCACGGAGGAAACTCGGTATGTAATGGGTGGTCACTCATCCACAGACCAACCTAGGCAAGCACGGCTTAACCTAAAGATCGACCCGAGCGGCTGTTATTACGAAGATAACGCTCTACGAAGACGAAAATAACCCCAAGATTGTTCGTTCAATTACCAGTTAGTTATGATTACAGAGACTTATAGATTACTTATTGTAACGACAAACCGGCCAAGTGCGAGTTGGACACGCGCATAAAAGGTTCCGTACCATCGTAGTAGGGGGGCCTCCTTTAATTGTGCATTATTTTTATTATTTATTTATTTATTTAACACTTCAAGCACAAAGTACAGAGGCGGACTTAATGCCATAGGCATTTTCTACCAGTCAACCTTTGGGTGATACAGAGACAAGCAGTGGTAGGTGTACATCTGAAAATAATTAATTAATACTAAGGTAAAATAGAAGGATATATAAAATACTATAAATATATATCAAACTATTTATTACTGTCAATCGATATTTACACGGATAACGGAATAAAAAGACAAACAATAAAGAAAACATTACCACTGTGATGAAACTGCCAGCTTCTTGCGAATTATTTGTTGGTAAAGTGATAACAGAAATACACATTCCGCAAAAATTTCATCTATCTCTCTATTACGGATCATGAGATAGAGCCCGCTGACAGACAGACGGACGGACAAACAGCGGAGGCTTAGTAATAGGGTCCCGTTGGTTACCCTTCTGGTACGGAGCAGTGTTGCCGATCGTACGATTTAAATCGTATTTATACGACCTTTTTGACTCTTGTACGATGTACGATCGAGTATTCGAAATCGTACGCAAAATATACGATCTTTTCAAATCTTATAGGTACCCATCATCATAACGAAGTTAAAATAGATAACCAATTAAATTCATTTTTTATTTGACAGTTTCAATTACTAGCAATTTATTATTGTTATTGATGTAACTGAAACTGTCAAATTTTACATACATAATCGCAAAAGTTACGATTTCAATCAACTGAAATCGAGAATTGCTTAGCATCAGAGCTTACATAATCAAGGTAGAGGACAACTTTTATCTGTATACAAATACGATACAAATACACTTAATCACGGTTTCATCTGAGTTATATACTTGGTAACTTTTCTCTCTTAGGTAACATTCCGTTAAATTATTTACGTTGTTTTATTGAAATTTCAGTACGTACTATTGTTTTCCTCCAAATGTTGGCAAAATACTATCTTTTCTAATCCATTGTACAACACAACACTGCAACACTGGTACGGAGCCCTAAAAAGGGAGTGAACATAATAAATAGTATCTGTTTGGCCTTCAAAAGCTATACATTTATTTATTAGTTAGATAGTTGTCGAAACAATTTGATCACCAGGTAATACCTATTCATCTATGATCTCCGTGGTTTTTTCTATGAATAGTTTGCTAGCAAAACTATAAAGGTACCTACCCACCTATAAACGAATTAGTATCACTTTACTTGGCATTCAGGGTCTAATTAATAAATCAGGAATGTGATAATGACATCGGAGGACGACTTTGGACGGAGACGTATTTCTGAGAACTAACTTCTCTATGGCCACCCAAATGATGATTTAATTATCAGTATGATTTTGATTGATGTGGCAGAAGAAATTTGGCGGCAGCCGAATTCTTTTCATAACTAACGTATTTGCTTTGTTAATACTGAGAAATAATTGATCTGCGGCGCCACAGTTTTTGGCCAGACCCTTTGATTGGGTCTTAAGATTAAAATAAACTGAGGCGTTGTTAAAGGAAAAGTTAGTAAAGGTACATTATGTACCATTTTTAGGATTCCGTTGCCAAATGGCAAGAAAAGTAACTCATAAGTTTTTCCGTATGTCACAGCCATTTTACTTCAGGACTGTTGGCGGTTAGTACATACACAGTATAGCAATTTGGAGGGCAGGTGTCTTTTATGATCAGCTACTCGAAAGTGATGTGAAGTTCCGAATAAAATCATATATTATGTTACATGTATAGAAGCTTGAATATTTGTGTTTATAATTCAAAACCTGTGTGTCCTATCGACGAAAAAAAAGAAAAAAAAATGACATCGAGGTTCCTAAAATACTTTCGCATTGAAAGCCATAAAAATTGTGCCGAGGGGGGCACAATTTTCCATCAATTTTCCCTCTAACTTTAAAAGTAATAGTTAAGAGAGAGGTTTGTAGAAAGTAAAAAGAACTTTAAACGAAAGTTGGTTTGAATAAGATTTTATATGGACTTTTTCGTAAAACTGCAGCAGTAACTTTGTTTTTCTTTAACATCATCATTTCGTTTTCATTAACATATTATGTATGAAAGCAAATTTGATGTTGTCGTTGAGTGTAATTTGGCCTATGAATGAGCGTCAAATTTAATGTTATTATATTGTTGTTGTTTTGTTTGTTATTATTATTTTGTTATTTTGTACCCTATCACTTCCCTCTCATAGAGAGGAGGCCTATGTCCCAGCAGTGGGAACATTAACAGGCTGATGATGATGATGATGACCCTATCACTATGTTTTTCTATTTAACCCAAAGGTTGACTGGTAGAGAATGCCTTGTGGCATAAGTCCGCCTATGTGCCACTCTTGTACATGATGTTTGAATAAATAAATAATATTGTTTGGTGCTAATACGGAAGCTTTTAAGTGCGAGCCCGCCTCACACATTTTTTTTAAATATTCCTCACAAGTACAAATAATTGTTGGTACACTTAAAGTACTTACGGGATAATATCCGTGATTTTCTTTTGTTTTTATGAGCTCCCAATAAAAAAATAAAAATCATGGATATTATCCCGTAAGTAGGTACTTTAAGTGTCGTCTGTATGGTGCCGGACGTAAAGAATAGCACCATCCCATATCTTCCCGTGGGTGTCGTAAGAGGCGACTAAGGGACTTACCAGAGAATGGGCAGCAGCGTTCTCTGTGCTTTTGTAACAACCGTACTGCGATCGCCAACCCAAGCGTGGCGATTATGGCAAGCCCCCCCCCACCCCTTTGGGGGAGGCCTATGTACAGCAGTGGATGTCTTTCGGCTGAAATGATGATGACTTTAAGTGTAGTGAAAAACCGTGAAAGCCTAATAAAACAGTGCATTAGTTGCTGGTCTTTTTTATTTTCATTATGTCGGTAGTTCGTATCCTTACAGTGGATAGGGGTCGGTTCAAATTCTCAGTTCTTCGATAGTGTGAATTTCTGCATTTTATTAGGCGAGACGACAAGAAAAATCTAATTAGTCCGTCAGCTAGATTATAAAAAAAATATAACCGTTTTTTTTCTTTTGTTACGTAAACTAAAATTGACGAAGATATGACGCTTTAAAAATTCTCAATGCGTCACGCCTAGGTATAATTTTTAGCTAGTTCTGACGTCACGAGCCCCCACTCCCGAGTTTTGATGCGTTTTATCTTTGTCAATATTCATTGATTTACGAAAACAAAAAATACGTGTCCATTAATTTCCAATACTTTAACTGACGGACTAAATAGATTTGCAATTTTTTGATACTGTCGTCATGCCTATTGACTAGAGATAGAATAGAAGTAGTAGGTAATTACTTTTGCTGAACTGATAAGGTATCAGCAGCTTGCACTAAAGTATGCACATAAAAATGCAATTAATTTTATACTACATTAATTTTGTCATTAATTAGTTAAAAAAAATTAATCACTTAAAATAGCGGACAAAACATATTAATGCACGTAAATCATTCATTTACATAAATATGAGGGGAGTCCTATTTTTGCTCCATTTTGTTTTACTAAAATGGTTCACAAAAGATATACGCGCAGAGGAAATGAACAGTAAGTAACCAGAAAAAATGATCTGTGTCTATATTATTTTGAAGTAAGTAAATATTAATTGAATTTTCTTACAAATTTATTTTTTTAAATATGAAACATAACAGAGGCATAGTAGGAACGGATAGATAGTATTATAAAGGGTGTAAAACACTTCATAAAGAAGCCGAAATGCACTTATTCTCCTCGTCATTGTGATCATTTTTTAGGGTTCCGTACCCAAATGGTAAAAACGGAACCCTATTACTAAGACTTCGCTGTCTGTCCGTCTGTCTGTCCGTCTGTCCGTCTGTCTGTCACCAGGCTGTATCTCATGAACCGTGACAGCTAGACAGTTGAAATTTTCACAGTTGATGTATTTCTGTTGCCGCTATAACAACAAATACTAAATATAGTCAATGGTACGGAACCCTTCGTGTGCGAGTCCGACTCGCACTTGGCCGGTTTTTTGTTCTACACCATACCTGGGAACCTTCTAGTTACGGAGATATTGGGGGTCAAAGTTCCAACTTTTTGACAGTTTTTTTTTTTAAATAGAAGTTTTTAATGTACGAATTTTTACTTTAATAAACACCTCCACGACCCCCGTACTATTCAATCTATCCATCAGCACAATGTTTTGAGTGCGTTACATTGAGTTCTACGACAAAACATGATTTTTCACTCCAAAAAAAAAGTCGTTTCCCAGCAATAATTTTTGCGTAAAGTTACTTAGTTTGATGTACAGAATGCTTAGTTGACGGCTTTGTGGAAAGGTCTTTTACACCCTCATCATCATCTGCCTAGCCTTTTCCCAACTATGTTGGGGTCGGCTTCCAGTCTAACCGGATGCAGCTGAATACCTGTATTTTACATGGAGCGACTGCCTATCTGACCTCCACAACCCAGTTAGTACCGGGTAATACGATACCCCTTGGTAAGACTGGTTGTCAGACTTTTTGGGCCACTGACTACTTAACGACTGTCAAAGATCTACAAATGACAGCCGGGACCAACGGCTTAACGTGCTTTCCGAGGCACGGAGGAAACTCGGTGTGTAATGGGCGGTCACCCATCCACAGACCAACCTAGGAAGCACGGCTTAACCTAACGATCGACCCGAGCGGCTGTTATTATTTAGCCACGAGCTCTTTTGTTTGCCCTGTATAGTGAAATAATATTATTTGCTCTAAATTCATTTTCCAGGGGAAAAAACAGGGGAATACCTACGTTTGTACAGGCTAAACGCTGCTAATAGCCTTTCTTCGTTAAAATATAAAATTTTGGCAATAACAGAACTTTTGATAAAATGCTCAAATGACGTCGCCAGGGCCCAGAGAGCGCTGCTGTACATTTGTGAATTTGTTCCCAAAATTTATTTAAAAAAAAATTGGCGGCTTGTTCTTGGTTTGTGATTAAAGGCAACCGTCTCTAGATACTTTATGTATACCCTTGATACAGCTGATCAATTCCAGTGAAGCTGGGCAGCGTCAGTTTGCTGACTGAGTAATTGTTGCAACTTGAGCAGCTTCCTTAGACGTAGTATCATACGTAGTTTCGTCAAAAAAAAAATAATCGGAGCAGTCTTTGGGGATTGCCGATAGAAGTGAAAACAAAAAGTACATAGGCCCCGCCCCAGTCGTAGCACTGGTTATGCCCCGCGCATGCCTATGTGGTGCTACGCCGTAGCGGATGCTACGAGTGCTACGAACGGCTACGAACCGTGACCGCACGTTACGTGACGATGAGTTGAATGTTTTTCATTCACCCAAAAAGTGCTCAACGCGCCTAAAGAAGTTTTCACTTCAAAAATGAATTCCAAAATAACAGCTTTTTACTGAATGCATATAAAAATATATACGGCACATATAAAAAACCACATTTTTTTTTAATTTTCGTGTTTCTGTTTGTTCCGGACGACGACGACGGGATGTTTACTGGCAGATAGCTGATGTTACAAAGTCTAATCTAGGCTGCTCTTATTTTAGAATAAGATTTAGGGTCTGTGCAAAAAAAATATAACACGAAGTAATGTTTTTATAAAAATCTCACGCGAACTTAGGCCAACGGGCAACAGGTAGTTTTTTTAATAAAACTTATCATCATGAATTTATTCTACAAAACCAAAATTTATTAGGGATTTATGTTCTGTGCACTATCTGTACTGTAAGGGCGGTTCCGGATAAGCGTACTTTCAGCGCGTATAGACTCGTTTTTAGACGCGCGTTTGGACGTGCGTTTTGGCACACGCGGAACTCGTACGAGTGTTGACGCGCATAATATAAGCTCGTACAAGCTTAAGTCGCGAGATAAGTCATCACTTTTGACTTTTGCTGACAGCTGTCAATTTAATCAAGCGAACACGCCGGAATAAGCGCGTGTACGGGCATTCGATTTTTAAAACACGTAATCAGGCATTCGTGTACGCGCGTTAGGATTGCGCCACATCTACCAGCACAGAATCGCATTTGGCCATGCTCCTTCCTCTACAGTATGCTTGTACACAGAGCGTGCTGCCGAGTGCATCTTCAATGCTGCCGCGTGTTATACACACGCACTCCCGCTGTGTTTCTCGCTCTGGTAAATTTTGGTTCTGACCGACTTAAAGGATAGTATTATGAAAAATGCGATTCCATGCTGATAGAAGTGGCGCAACCCTAAGCCAGTACGCGCTACAAAATACGCTACCTTGTAATCGCTCTTAGGGTTTCGTAACTAATATTTTTAAATGACTTCTAAAAACTGTAGGTACATCGGTTACTCAGTGATTACCTACTGGGTCAATTTATTTTCAGTTTGTGTGGGATACCAGTGATACCACATCTAAAAGAGGAAAAATAAAAATGACTTAGAGGACACATCATCATCATCATCAGCCTATTAATGTTCCCACTGCTGGGACACAGGCTTCCTCTCTATGAGAGGGAATGGGCTATAATCCACCACGCGAGCCCAGTGCGGATTGGTAGATGTCACATGTCTTCGAAGTTTTTGGTTCTAGGACATGCCGGTTTGCTCACGATGTTTTCCTTCACCGTTTTGAGAGCAGCGGTGATGAAATAAATTACACAAGTAATGCGCCTGTCTGGGTTCGAACCCACGACTTACTGTTCGTAAGTCGGGGCCGCCACCACTGGGCCACATGTAAAATAACAGAATTCGTGTTTTGACTTCTGTTATCCCTTGTCTTCTGGTGGCTGTTTGAAATAGTACATTTTGATACAAGTGGAGAAAGTTTGTTATTGCATTCGAGGCGGAATTATAACACCCGAGCCGCAGGCGAGGGTGTTTTTGAGCCGAGAATTGCAATAACAAATGTCCACGTGTATCAAACGACGTTTTTCAATACACTTTTGAAGAAATAAAGTAAAATAACGAATAATATTTTTGTCACGAACTATGAAACTATGATTTTAATTTTCTTTTTTTTCGCGCTTTGGTTTCGCCAGGTTGAAGGAGAGGCAATGGTATGAAGCCGTTAAACAGCAATATAAAAATAGATTTATTTTATATTTTTGAATTCAGAACACAAATAAATGTTTATTTGTTTATAAAAATAACCATTAGTTTTTAATAAATCATGTTTATCTATGATATTCTAATAATAAACAAAATTTTTATATTCAAACAATATTTATGCCGTAAAGACGCGTAGTGCTTAGCCGATATTAAAAAAAAAAACATTCACCTCAGACAATAGGCATTAAACTAATTTGGACTAAATATAGGTAGGTTATCTGTGGCAATTTTCATTCCCGCACACGTGCGGGAAAGTGGAAAAAATCGCACGCGTGTGAAATACATTGCATGTTGTACCTAATCGTAGTGCGTTATGGACCAGTTTTCGAGGAAGTGTATTGAAAAATATTAGAATCGAGTTTGTCTTATGGAAATAAATCATTCTAAAAATAAGTTTAGTTTACTAAAACTGTGTTACGTACCTACCTAATATTTATTCATAGTATGTTTTAACTTCCAGGTAAGATTCCAATTAATATTTTGAATGGGACTGATGACATAAGTAAGTATTCACTTCTAATAACATCACATTTACTGAAAATCAAAAATTTCTCTATCATAATCTCTATAGTACCTAAAGGGTGTAAAAAGACCCTTAACGAAGCCGAAAGGCACTTGTTCTCCCCGTCATTGCGATCATTTTTTTTCAACACACTTGCTCGTAAAGTGAGCCTTATTACATCGTGCTAAGGGCCATAAACCGAACTATAACTCACACGTGCATAATAATATTACACACTAGTGCATAATAGAATCATAAGTTAGTACCTACCTGCAAATTATATGCAAGTAAACAGAGCATTTTCAATTTAACCGGGTAAAACTTACAGTTTTTTTTTTGTAACAACAAAGAGGTTTTATGCCGCTGAAAATCCATTTACATTTTTGGAATAAATAAATGTGTCCCTAATTAAGCCGAAAAAACATTTATTATTATCAAATTATTTTTAATTCACAATAATTTGTTATAAAATATTTGAATGTTATCACTCAAATTATAATTTTGGAATATGCTGTAGGTATATACGTAATCAATCACCTTACAATTGGCGCGTCCAAAAAAAATTTGCCGCGCCATTTCCCATAACTTTCATATTTTGTTTGTATGGCATTTGTTGCTGTGTGGTAATAGTACATTATGGTACAAGTGTGTAATGTTGGTGATTACCACTGAGGTGCTATTGAGCCCCGAGCCGTGAGGCGAGGGTCTTAATTAAGAGAGCCGAGGACGGTAATCATCAATACACACGTGTATCATATGACGTTTTCAACACACTTGTGAATAAAATTATACTAAAAAAAAACATTTTATTTAGTAGATAATAGGTATTTTTGTCCTTGGAGTTTTCAGGTAGTAAACTTTCCATAACGTTTAGAGCTTCACATCTTATATCGGGCGATGTTCAACATAAATCATTTTCTTCATAACTAGTACTTGTAGACATTTAAATAAATAACTATAATTTCAACAGTGAAAACGAGTTGTGACAAATTTTTCGTAATGGCGGGAAAAATTTATCAATTTTCCTATGCGCGCGCATCTAACAATGGACGATCGGCCATAGACTAAAAGAATGAGGTTTCTTTTTTTTTGGCTTTTCGCGGATAGCATTTTAGCGACGCACAAAATGGAGAATTCAAAGTTATCTTTATTACAGACAAAACAAAAGTTATATTTGAGTGAAAAATTTATTTATTAAAAAAACGTACAAGTTGAAATTATCTATTTAAATAAGAAGTTGCATGAAATAAGGAAGCAATAAGTACATTAATTTATTTGTACTAGTGAACACGATCATTTTTGTATCGAAACTCTTATAAGAACAAAGCAACAAACACCTCAACCAATAAAAAACACTATAACTCACTAGTGAATTATAATAGTAATGAAAAAGTCACAGTTTGATTACAGGTGTCATTATGTGCCTAATTGCGGTGAAATTATAGCCATTTTATGAGCAAGTGGATGTAAGGAATGGATGAACCACGGATTGAAAAAAAAATATTTTTTGCAAAAAAATTACTTAAAAACCTAACACAAAAAGTGTAAAATAACAAAATTCGTGTATGAAAAAATATTACAATCGAGTTTGTCCTAAGGAAATAAATCATTCGAAAAATAAGTTTAGTTTATTAAAACTGTGTAACTTACCTACCTACTATTTATTCATAGTATATTTTAACTTCCAGTTACGATTCCAATTAATACTTTAAATGGGACTGATGACATAAGTAAGTATGACACTTCTAACATCACTTTCCGTTTTAACTTACTCAAAATCAAAAATATCACTATCATTATCTCTATAGTACCTATACTGGGATCACTGAGTGTTCCAAATAGTGAGCTATAAGGAAAAAATAGATTCGTCATACCCAGGAGTTCCAGGTTAGGTTAGGTTAGGTTAGAGGTATGTTCCGCGATCCTGATAGTTTTCGAGTTTTATAGGTATATTTTTATGAAATTTCATTAACGGATTCACGGATTTCACGGATTGGTTCAGAGGTTTTTAACAACCAACCAATCCGTGAGGATAATAGTAGGTATCCTTTCTAATTTGTAATCCTTTTTAACCGACTTCAAAAACAGGAGGTTTCTCAATTCGACCGTATTTACTTTTTTTTTAAGTTTGTTCACGAATGACTTCATCGTTTATGAACCGATTTTGATGATTCCTTTTTTATTTCAAAGAATATGCCCTTGGAGTGGATCCATTTAAATTTGGTGAAGATCTAATGCTGATCTTCGGAGATATATAATGGAACTCTTCAAAAATAGACCGCAAATCTGTCGTGACTGCTGCGATCGCATGGATGTTTATTCAACATCATGACGTAACATCACGCCTATATGCCGCGAGGGGGTACGCAGATGTGTACAATACACCAATATTTCGGCAGTTAGGTACCTATATTAAATTCCATTTATTGGGGATAAGCCTATTACCATGACATGTATTGTTAACAATGTAAATATTTGGTTGGGAACAACTAAAAATGGAAAAATAAAAAAACTTTTTTTTTTTTTTTAAACAGACTTCAAAAAACAAAACACAAAAAGCAAAAAATTAACTCTAGCTTCAGAAGTTGGTGACAAAAAACGAAATCAATCAAAGGTCACCAAATTCTGAAGCTAGTAATTTTTCACTTTTTTGTGTTTTGTATTTTGAAGTCGGTTTTTTTTTGCAAAACAGTTTTTTATTAGATAACCAGTAAAACAAAACATCGACAAAAATTAAATAAAATGTACTAAAATTAGGAAACCTAATGGGCTCGGGCGACACTCCGGTCGCTTCTCGGGTAGTGACGTCATAAATAAACAATAAATTGACGATCGAACATACTACCGAAGATGGTGTTTCCTCGTTTTAAAAGATAGTTAGATTTTAGGGAAATGGTGGTCATTAGGGCACAGCAATCTTGCATTTTAAAATTCATTAATATGTTTAATTTCATGAGCATATTAAGTTTCGTATTTTATTTGGTAATGTCATTGGTATGATATTTGGTATAATATGCCCCTTGCGGATCGGACAGGGTTTTTTAAGATATGATGATATGTTTTTTGAGATAAAGGGAATCGCTTAAAAAAAACTGTGCTTCTCGACACGCTCGACAGAAGTGATAACTTAAACTAATCTAAGTTGAATGATTTAATATTGAAATTATTTAAAAATAAACAAAATAGTGGCGTTAGTTCAGATTTTGGCCACGCGCCTATAGATCCTTGTACAGTCAAAAGGTCCATAACACTATAGTATACACAACAAATCACACAGATATTTTTACAACGAGGAATTTTCCACTGACGTTTGTCACAACGCTTCAGTATATATGAATAGATGGCACTGATCAGCTTTGGGAATATTTTTTTAAGCGGCGTTATAGTAATATCCTATGAAAAAAGAATTTACTACGTTCAATGGTAAAATCCTTTAACAGGGCAAAAAAAACTCTCCTAGACACATGTCAAACACATTGTATAGTCAAATGTCTTTATTATTTACTGTTGTAGGTATATAAAGTGAGAACTATAAACAACCTTTTTTCTGTCAAACATTTTTTAATCTAAAAAGTCTATTGTTCTTTTGCATCACTGAACTGTAGGTAGGCTAATTCACGTAAGAACTACAAGTTTTTGCATGGTTTTTGCTATTTTTCTTCTGAATGTTTTTGCGTTACGTCTAAACTCCTGGTGAGTCGAGCTTAGGTTCCTCCGTATAGTTCGGTTCAAACTTAATGGCGGCTCGGAAGTTAGCTGCGAGTGACGTTCTACGCAGGAATAACGCTTTAAACTTTATTGCGATTCAGAACGTCTAATAAGCTTCGCAGACAACAATTTTAGGTATCAACGGGGCGCAGATGACGCATCGTTTTGTCCGTATAATGCGCAGACCGTCACTTCCAGCTAAGTAACTTCCGAGCCGACATTAAGTTTGAACTGAACTATACTTCAGTTGGCTTTGTGGACATCAAAACGAGCCACTTTATTATTCCCAAGGTTGATCAGCGCCATCTACATCGTTCATAAAAAGCACTGGAAAATTCCCCATTAAAAGTTTTTAAGTTAATTCAACCTTTTTTTAATAAGATCGGATTGAATTTTTAGACGTGTCAAAATAAAAAAGTAATTTAAATTGAAAGCGCTAAGGAGTATTTATATCAACTTCGAAGCAAATCACCGCCAAAATAACTTTCTACCCCTTTTTAACCCCGTTAGGAAATGAATTTTAATAAAATACGAAACACGACTCCCATCAATTCTGTTAAAAACAGTTTATGCAAAATTTGAAGTAGATTGGACCAAGGAATCACGTTGTCCCATACAAACTTTGCCCCCCTTTTTCACCCCCTTAGGGGTAGAATTTCGAAAAATTATTTCTTATCGGAACTTGGAGGGTGTGTTCTTTGTACAACGTAGGTAACGTTATACAAAGAACACACCCTCCAAGTTTCGAGTCTCTACGATCAGCGGTTTAGGCTGTGCCTTGATCCGTCAGTCAGTCATTCAGGAACTACTTTGTTCCTGAACTTCTTCGTTACCGTTCCGAATCGAGTCACCCTCCCATAAGAAGTTATCACTTCAAAAACTGATCGGCGTGCCGGAAACACACTTCTGTGTCGGGGCGTGGCGTGGCGCTTGCTGTCGCGACGGTGACTGTGCACACTATTGTCTCGTGTCGTGGCGTGCTCTGGCGTTATTTCTGAACAGTACATATCGAACCTTTGCAGCGTTCAAACGTGCATAATGTTTACTTCGGATTCGGATAGTGATTTTAATGAAGACCTTCAATTTAGCTTAGCAATGAAACTTCTTGAGGTCAAAAAAAAGAAAAGAAGGTACTGGGTTCACCCTTTACACAGATTGAGACAACAAAGGTGAATTTCATCGTCTTGTTAAAGAACTATACTCTAGTTCTATAACAAGACGATGAAATTACTAGTACTCTCTAGTTACTAGAGGGTGACGAAAGGAATTTTCATCAGTACTAGAATACTTAGAATTAACAAAGCACAATAAAAGGACGTCCATTCATAGATTGGCAGAGACATAAAAACATATGTACTAAATATTTTATTTTTTTATTACACTGTATCATAAAACGTTGACGTACAAGTTCAATGAGCTCGTCAGTCAAGTGTCCGCTCGCGCTACGAGCGAGCCACGCGGTGTAGATACACATTTGCCAGTTGTGTTGTGTGTCGAGCAGTCAGCGCCACGCCAGAACGCGTCACGACACGACACTACCTACGAATATGTCTCTAACCATACTAAATGTATGAAACCGATATGCTTCTGGCGCGCCACGCCACGCCCCGACACGTAAGTGTGTTTCCGGCATTATCATTCACTAGAGATATTTTCTACTGTCATGAGCATCTATTGCAACAAAAATAATTAAAATCACTATAAATCTAAAATCATCTAATATAAATATATAATATATTTTCCGATTCATATTTAGACGACTTAAAATAAAGAAAAAAAATGGACGACCCTGAATATGTAGTTTGTTCAATTTCAAGAGTAGATACCTTCTCTATTTATTGGCTTGTTTGTAATTCCTTATTTTTTTGTGAAACTTTTTATGGAGAATTGATTGTGATTCGATGATTACAGAATTCAACGAAAAATCAATTCTACGTTATGGTCACCACAGAACCCATAAATGCTTGAACTTCACGAAAACTTTTTTATGTGTGAGTACATGCCTTGCACGTGGTTATGATATTGCTTCTGCAAATGAAGCTTGCAGTTGTACTTGTTATAGAGACAAAGTAAAACGCCTGTACTACGGCAATGGAACATCAACTAAAAAATTACCGACTACTACCGTACCAAGCGCCTGGGCTAAACTCCAACAACAACAAGCAGGGTTTGAAGATGGAGATTTGACTGATATAGATGATACTGATTATGAAACTCTTAACTCTAATGACAGCGATACTAACATAGATATCGAAACAACATGGAATAAAAACAATTCTAGAGAAGACTCTTATAATGAAACATATTCCGGGAGTGGAGATGACGACAACAGTGATACTGGGAGTGCAGATGGTGCGAGCGGAGAAACGGGGAGCGCAGACGGTGCGAGCGGAGAAACGGGGAGCGCAGATGGTGCGAGCGGAGAAACGGGGAGCGCAGATGGTGCGAGCGGAGAAACGGGGAGCGCAGATGGTGCGAGCGGAGAAACGGGAAGCGCAGATGGTGCAAGCGGAGAAACGGGAAGCGCAGATGGTGCGAACGTAGAAGCGGGGAGTGGCACTGGCAATGGAGACGATGTAAGTGGCGGTGATAATCCTAACACTGAACATTCTACTTTAACGACTGGCGAGACTAGTGATACGATTACTGTCGCGACTGCTGAGGAACCAGTCGATTGATGATTCGGATGAGACTAGAAACACCACAGAGGATTTCCAATCGTGATGTTTAATTAAATTACATATATCTATAAAATACAACATGTATTATTGCAAAGTAACCTGACACTTTTTCATGAAATTCTTTCAACATC
Source organism: Xestia xanthographa (assembly GCA_905147715.2). Lineage (NCBI taxonomy): Eukaryota > Metazoa > Arthropoda > Insecta > Lepidoptera > Noctuidae > Xestia > Xestia xanthographa. Next base: position 13,920,809 of record LR990655.1, on the reverse strand, counting down.
AAAACCTTTAGCACTATTTTCACCAAACGTGTCAATTAAATAACATACATCAATAGGGTACACTACATACTCCGAAAAACAAAATTCCGAAAGTCACAATTCCGAATATCAAAAGACCGATTTTTATAATTCCGATTGGTTCAAAATCCCGAATGTAACAATTCCGATTTATCATTAATCCTATTTTCATAATTCCGAAATTTCAATATTCCGAACGTTCATAATTACTATTCTCTAAATACCGAATGTCATTAGTCCGACTTATTGATAATAAGAAACATATTGTCACAAGCAACTTACAAAAAGAAATTAAATCCCACCAAAAACATTTTCATGTAAAATGTTGCCAAGCCGAGACCATATGACCCGCACTGTCAAAAAGTTATCAGATCTCATGTAGAGCCAAGCTTCTAAAGGTCATGGCACACTAGACAAGCACCGCACCGGCACCGCTCCAACCCAGCATTTAACTTGCCATTCAAATATGAGCATTAAATCGTGTGTCATAATAGTACATTTTGATACAAGTGGAGAAAGTTTGTTATTGTATTCGAGGCGGAATTATAACACCCGAGCCGTAGGCCAGGGTGTTTATGAGCCGAGAATTGCAATAACAAATGTCCACGTGTATCAAACGACGTTTTTCAATACACTTTTGAAGAAATAAAATAAAATAACGAAAAATATTTTTGTCACGAACTATGAAACTATGATTTTAATTTTCTTTTTTTTTCGCGCTTTAATTTCGCCAGGTTGAAGGAGAGGCAATGGTATGAAGCCGTTAAACAGCCTAATATAAAAAATAGATTTATTTTATATTTTTGAATTCTTCGAAAACTCGGCACTTAAAAAAACAATTAAAGAAAAATACAAATATTAAAAATAAGCCTAACCAGATAGTCGGGCAGGACGTATTTCTAAGGGTTCCACTTTTTGCTATTTGTCAACGGAACGTAAAAAGAAGCAACAATCGCGTTTTCACTAGAAAAACTGGCCAATTGTGAGTTGAACTCACGCACCGAGGGTCCCGTATAATCTTGAAGGTATTTTGTTATTAAACTACATTTTACGGTTTTCAGATTTTTCTCTTTACGTGTGCTGTATGACATTGCTTCTCGTCAAATTTCATGATTCTAGGTCAACGGGAACTACCACATAGGTTTTCGACCCACTTCTAAATTCTAGGCCAACTTCCGGTTAACCTAGAATTGTTAATTTTTGTTACAAGCAAGGTCTTACAGCACAAATAAAGAAAATTATCCGAAAAATAAAAAAGGTTGAAAATTAAGGTAAATTTTGGTACTCACAAGTTTTCGTAGGTCACTATAGTGACAGACTTATATATCTGGATATCAACACTATTGTTGGTAAACTGAAGTCGACACGGGGTAAGGTGTATCTACCTATTAGATGTAGACACAAAATAGCTCGGCTATTAGCTTATAATATTCACACAGACATAAATAGTATGTCTAAGTTTAGTTCTATTATTAACACTGCGACTATTAGTAGTAATACTAATATACAGGTGACTTTCAATGAATATAGCACTAGTGCTATAAATGTTTACAAACATTGTACTGAGGAGGATCCATGTGTCACCGTGGAGAATTCTCAATTAGGGTATATTAGTATTAGTGATAGGGTCTTGTTGTCTGAGGATGGTACGGGTGTCTCCAGCCTCACTCCAAAAATTAATTTAAACTAGGAAATGAGACAACAGGAGGTACGATTAACAATATTGTTAATCCTACCAACGTATCTTCTTGCACTCAATTAGTTAGTAAAAAAGGGCCTCAGCAGAACACTTTGAAATTATTCCACCAAAATATCCAAGGCATTTCTTCCAAATTATTAGAAATTGAATTGTTTTTAGAAAATAGTAAGTTTGACATTATATGTTTTACTGAACATTGGCTTAAGGATTACCAAATGCTTATCAATTATGAGAACTATATGGTGGGTAGCTGCTTTAACCGTAAAACTATGCTTCGTGGAGGTTCCCTAATATTAATAAGAAATTGTTTTAAATATAAGCAACGTAATGACATAGTAGGTCTCTCGGTTGAACATTGCGTTGAACTGTCCTGTGTTGAGCTAGATAAGCATGTAATTGTGTGTGTGTACAGACCCCCAAACTATCAAAACTTTTCTTTGTTTGAATCAATAATGGAAGATGTGATGGCAAAACTTGCAGTCAGTAATAAATCTACAATTATTTGTGGTGATTTTAATATCAATATTTTAGAAGAATGTGCAAATAGCAGTCGCTTATTAAATCTTTTTAAGTCATTTGACTTGACCAACACTTTTACAGAACCTACTAGAGTCACTCCATCTTCTGCTACTTGTATAGATAATATTTTCTGCGATTGTGATTACTTAGATTAAGCAATAGTAAATTGTCTACCCTCTGACCATAGTGGACAAACTGTAACCTTCAGGTGTAATACACCCCCATCGCAAAAAGTTCAAATTAAATTTAGACCTATAACTTCTAGCAGATTAAATAGGTATAATATTTTGCTACAGAACAAGTTAAGCGTTATGGGCCTTGATGATATTAATATAGATCAATTGTATGATCGTTTCTTTTCAATAGTTCACACGGAATTCAATAAAACTTTTGAAAAGAAGACAAAAAGTATTTGCCCTAAATTCATATTTAGTGATTGGGCAACTAGAGGTATCAGAAAAAGTAGGGAAAGACTATTTGAGCTTTATGGCCTTAAGCCTTTTATAAACACTGAAACTTTTAACAAGTATGTTGCTAAGTATTCAAACATTTTTAGAAATACATGCAAGGTTGCTAAAGCACTGCACATTAGCAACAAGATCAAAACAGCAGAAAATATAATAAAGACAGTTTGGAAAGTTATAAATAATGAGACTAACAGGAAGAAAATACGTAACACTAGCTACACATTAGATACAGCATGTGGTCCTAAAAGCTCTAATCAGGAAGTAGCTCAAGAATTTGTAAAATTCTTTACCGATATACCACAAAAAACAACGGAGGCTCTTATTTCCTCACCTGAACTCTCAATTGGTTTATTAAAGGCGAATGTGTCTGGCTGCCTGGTTGAATTTAAATTTAAACACATTAACCCTATGATTGTTATTAAAACTTTCCGGCAAATAAAGATCAAACTAACCGAAGATCTATGGGGAATGTCTGTCAAAGTTTGTACATCCATACTTGAGACTATAGCCCCTTACTTAGCTTTAATTTTTAATTTATGTGTAGACCAAGGAGTTTTCCCTGATTTAATGAAATACAGTAAAGTCATACCTCTTTTCAAATCCGGGGACAGTAAAGATACTAATAATTATAGACCTGTATCCGTGTTACCAGTTTTTAGCAAGGTTTTTGAAAAAGTAATGCTTAATCAAATGCTCTATCATTTTAACACCAACAGAATCTTACATGATCAACAGTATGGCTTCACCAAGGGACGTTGTACAACTGACGCCGGTGTAACCTTATTAAAGCACATATTTACTGCGTGGGAAGAGTCTCAAGACGCCATAGGAATTTTTTGTGACCTTTCCAAAGCGTTTGATTGCGTAAATCACGACACATTACTTTTGAAACTTGAGCATTACGGACTGGGTAAACTTGCACTTAGTTTGGTAAAATCTTATTTGAATGATAGACAACAACATGTTCAAATAAATGGTGTTAATTCACAGGGGTTAAAAGTAAAAATGGGGGTTCCACAAGGCTCAATAATGGGTCCTTTCCTCTTTCTAGTATATATAAATGATCTACCCTATTTACTGAAAAACCAACCTCAAAATATGGTGTTATTTGCTGATGACGCTTCCCTAATTTTTAAGATAAATAGGCGGGCCCAAAATCTAGATGACGTGAATAATGCCCTACTTCAGGTCCAAAATTGGTTCACAGCAAACAATTTGGTATTAAATGAAAAAAAAACCAAATGCATAAGATTTGCTTTACCGAATGTTAAAAGTTGTGATTGTGATATAATCTATATATACATATAATAAAACAGTAGAAAAACTTTGTCTGTACATTGAATATATTAAAAAAATAATAATTGAGGGGGGTTTAGAAACAGTAAAAGAGCACGAATCCAAAAAAAAAATTCTGTCTGTTTGTCTGTTTGTCTGTTTGTTTGTACACGCTAATCTTCGGAACTACTGGACGGATTTGAATGATTTTTTTGTTGTTGTATAGGTATTAAGTCTGGGCAAGATATAGGCTATAATTTATCTTGGAAACTGGAACACCTGATGCAGAACCACAACAGACCAGCTGAACTATAAGAGATACAAAAATGGTACCATAGCAAAAATTGTTCCACGTGATGGGCATTTTCTGCTGAGAGAATAAATTTGAAGATCTGGAACACCTGATGTGGAACTCCAATAACACATAATTATAGGAATGACGTCTTAGCAAAAGTTGTTCGGTCTGATGGGCATTTTTTTTGTTGTATAGGTACTAAGTCTGGGCAACATATAGGGTAAGATTTATTTTGGAAAATGGAACACCTGATGCAGAACCGCAACAGACCAGCTAACGTATAAGAGATGCAAAAATGGTGCCATAGAAAAAATTATTCTACGTGAAGAGCATTTTCTGCTGTGAGAATAACTTTGAAGATCTGGAACACCTGTTGTGGAACTCCAAAGCCCAGCGACACTATAACATATATAGGAATGACGTCTTAGCAAAAGTTGTTCGGTCTGATGGGCATTTCCTGTTGACTTATAAAAATCGAAGATCAGAACCATCTGATGTGGAAATCAAAGCTATTAATAAATTAATGTATAATTATAAAATAACATAAGCTGGGAGTACCTCCACGTGGTGAAGGTGGTAACAGTTTAGGAATGATTTTCGATGACTATGGTAGGTATATCATTGAAATATTGACTCTACTGGCCAAAACTCCCTTTTATTTTTAGCGGAGAAGTCACTTAGATTTTAATAAAACTATAACCATGCCTAGAAAGAGGTCAAATCTTTCCCAATGTTCCAAAGGAGCTAAAAGATTGAGGATCATAAGATCCCAAGAATCTACCGAAGAGCGTCAGGAGAGACTTGATGCTGTTCGAGAACATCAGGCTTGAACTCGCTCCGTGGAAACCTCTTCGGATCACGAAGCACGCCTGCGTTCTCAGCGTATTTACGCATCTACATCCAGGTCTCTAGAGACCAGTGAAGAATATGATGCGTGACTGACCGCTGATCGTGAACGTATGCTTTGTCTCGCGAGTTGGAGACGTTCACGGAAAGAGAATTACGCTTGAGTTCTCAGCGTATATACACATCGACTTCTAGGTATCTAGAGACAAGTGGGGAACGTGATGCGCGACTGACTGCTGATCTTGATCGTCACGCATTCTCTCGCGAGTTGGAGACGTTCACGGATAGAGAATTGCGCTTCGACCTCAGACGTCTCAGATCTTCGATTTTGACGACCCCGTTGTCGCTGGCATAAGCAACAGGTTCCGCGTACGAAGTCGCGGGCAGAAGCTAGTATTGAATAAAGAGAAACTTGAATTCGTAGATAAAACGGTTTTCCTGGGGATTACGCTTGATTCAAGGCTACAATGGGGTTCTCATTTGACATCTCTTGCGGGGCGGCTAAGTTCAGCAGCCTTTGCCATTAGAAAAATCCGTCAGTATACTGATGTAGATACCGCTAGACTGGTTTATTTTAGTTACTTTCATAGTATAATGTCTTATGGCATTTTGCTGTGGGGACGGGCTGCTGATATTGAGTCTATATTTATTCTGCAGAAAAGAGCCATCAGAGCCATATATAATCTTCGTAGGCGCGATTCTCTAAGGGAACTGTTTAAGGATATTGGCATCATGACGGTACATTGTCAATACATCTACGAAAACATAATGTACGTCAGAAAAAATCTGCACCTTTTTGGTAAAAGGGGTGACAGACATAATTACAGTACTAGAAATAGGGACCAACTAGTTCAGCCAGGTTTCAGACTCGCTAAAGTAGACTCATCTTTCATGGGGTACTGTTTGAGATGCTATAATAAAATTCCACAAAGTATTCTTGAACTGAATGAGACGAAATTTAAAACATGCATTAAACGCACACTATGTAAGCAAGCATATTACAAGTTGAGCGATTATATCGATGATAAAAATGCTTGGCTCAATGCTGGTCCTGCTCCACATGGACAGGGGCGCATAAATTGATAGCATTAAATTGTATTGTTGGAGCTGCTGAAGATTGTACAACTATCTTTGCATTGTATAGAATCAATCTCTTTAGTATTATATAAATGCATAGCCCATATTGTGTGAGTACTATGTACTAGAAAGCTATCATTCACTGGAAACCTACGTCTTTTTTTGACTTGAATGTGCCCTGGCGGTTTGGAGTATGTCATGCTCACTCTATTGTCTCGCTGATGGTGGCGCATGTGTCGGATCATTTAGTTCCCTTCAAAATGGTTGAGTTGAATGGTGCTGATCCATGCGTCATGTCCGTGAACGGGCGCTGTCAGTTGTGACTGGTCATCTCTTGGTTGCCATGGCTTATTTGAATGAATTATTTTGAATTGTATTTTTTTTTTTGTTTGTGTTTTTTTTGCTGTGGACACTTTTACCGTGCACATCTTGCTACATTGTTCTCACATAATATACCATCTCAACGTGAATGATGTAACCAAGATTTTGTAACAATATTCTGATTTAAAAGAGTGTCCATGGAGTTTCTTGCCCATTCTTCTCCATAGAGATCTACGCTAGGGAATGGGCAACTACAGTACTTTCACAGTTTTTATGTCTTGTGACTGGGACTGTAGCTACATTTAATTTTCATCTTTGTTTCGACAATTCAAAAGTGCCTGTAACTGGCTTACTTGAAATAAATGCTTTGATTTTGATTTTGATTTTGATTTTTCGCAAAATCTAAATTTGCCCATATCTTTTTATCGTGTTGACTCAGGACCTTGATTTTTATACACCTATAATAGGAATTACAAACCTCAGTATCTGGTATAAATTTCAACTTGCTAGGTTCACCCGTTCCTGAGAAAATCGGTGGTGACACACGAACAGACAGACGTAGGTACAGACAAACAAAAGAGTGATTATTTATTTATTTAATTTATTTATTTATAACAACTTAAACTATCATTAAAGGGTTTACCCACCCTAATGCGACAGCTAAGAACTTAAACTAATAAACTATATAAGTACCTACAACCAAATTAGATTTAAAAAAAACTAACAACATTATTATAATTAAAATAAAAACACAAAAACATAGCATTACTTATTGACTAAGAAAAAACATCTTAAAAGGGTTCTTTTTTACCTTTAATGTTATTCATTAAGGGATAATAAACAACTACAACATATATAATTCATAAGGTTAACAATGTGTAAGTAATAACGTTGCAGTCAACTGTATTTTCCGCAGATAGACATGTATAAAAATCTTTTCCGCAGATAGACATGTATAAAAATCCGTGGTTGCCACTAGATGGGCATAACCAAAATTAAAAAGTATTTTGAAACAAATAAGGAAGTTACCATAAAGCAAGCTATAGCTACAAAAAACAAATCAGAGGAAATCAAAAACAGTTTAATTAAATATATATATATATTAATAAAAGAATTATAATTGCAATATTTTTGTTATAATACTATATTTAAATTTATTTTTCGAGCATGCAAATATATCACTTTCAATAAAGTTTGAATTATAGTATTCCAACATTCTATGAATAGGGCAGCGTAAGCCAGAGTTCGTTCGACAAGTATTGAGCGCGAACAGAGGACGAGCACGAACTTGACGCACATGAACTGTCCGGGGAATAGAATAACATAGCATACTCGTTAGATCAATGGCGTCAAAATGATTTTGAACGATATCATGAAGCACGTTGGCCTCCAGGTATTGCGCCGGTTCTCCAGGCTGATAAGCTTGTACTTTCAAGAAGTTTGGAGTATGACAGATAAGTTTTAGTCCCATAACATCTGTAGCACATAGCACGGAGGTACTTGTGCTGGACCCTTTCTATTTCAATTACGTACTTTTGGTGGAAAGGGTTCCAAATAGGGACCGCTTATTCTAACTGAGACCTAATGAGCGTCTTAAACAGATAAAGATACGCTTAAATTCGGTTGAAGATCTCATCACAAATCTATACATTTTAAAAGTACTATTGAATAGTCAACTATCCTTGAACCAACACATCGAAGCCATAGGGCTTCGATGTGTTGGTTCAAGGATAGTTTGCCATCAAAGAGAACACCTGGATCTTTCAATAATGGAATATTATATAAGGGGATACAGTTATGGTTGTAAATGAAATTGAAGATTAAATTATTCTTAGTAAATTGAATATAGTTACACTTGGGGATACTAAGATAGCTGTCTAGGTCCTCCTGAAATGACAGGCAGTCATCCATAGTGCGGATCGCTTGAAACGCCTTCAAGTCATCAGCGTGCATTAGGAATTTGGACTTTTTAAAACATTTCATAATATTGTTGATGTAAATAATGAATAATAGTGGTCCCAGAATAGAGCCCTGTGGAACGCCAGAAGTAATATTGACAGAGACAGACCGATGACCATTAACCACAACCCTTTGTATTCGATTTTTTGGGTAAGACACAATCCAATCGTAATCTATAGAATCTATATAAGCAATTTTTCAGAGAATTTCATGATCGACCTTGTCGAAAGCTTTTTTGAAATTAGTGTAAACTGCATCTTTTTGCAATCGCCATCAATATTTTCGAAAAGGTAATCGGCAAATATTAACAAATTAGATGTCGTCGATCGGCGGGTAAATCTCATTGTGAAATCTTACAAAAACCCCATAAGCTGTTGTTGTTACTTTTAACTACTAACAATAGATATAAGCAAAATTCTTGTTACTTACAACCTTGCCTTGCCTATGGACTTTTTTGACTGAAATAAAATATTTTTATTTTATTTTATTTATGAGCATTCTGTACAAGTAACATTTAATTAAAAGTATCAAAAAACCTGACTACAAATTGTATTATGTACATAATAAATAATAGGTTTTTATAAAATAGCTATGCCCCTAAAGTATCGGTAACCGGTAGCCAAACACACTGTTTATATAATATGTATATTTGTTATTTCCTTTGAATTCCCTTCATTTTGATACCCTAATCGATACGTTTTGTTAAAAAATAGTAGGTACATTTTGATACAAGCGAAGAAAGTTTGTTATTGCATTCGAGGCGGAATTAACACTCGCGCCGTAGGCAAGGATCTTATTAAGCCGAGAACTGCAATAACAAATGTCCACGTGTATCAAACGACGTTTTTCAATACACTTTTGAAGAAATAAATTCAAGGAATGAAAAAAAATGTTGTCATGAATTTATTAGGAGATGATTTTAATTTTCTTTTTTTTCCGCGCTTTGCTTTCGCCAGGTTGAAGGAGAAGCAAAGGTAAGAAGCTATTAAACAGCCTAATATTAGGCTGTTTAATAGCTCAAAAACCCCAAAAAACACAAAAAAAGTTTTTTTTTTGGGTTTTTTGAATTTAGAACACAAATAATTGTAAATTTGTTAACAAAAGTGAAAATTAGTTTTAAATACAAAAAAAATATATATTAACCTCCGACTATAGGCATTGAACCGATTTGAACTTTGTTTATGTATAGCTAACTGTGGATTTTTTTTCGGGTAAATGAAGAAAACGCACGCGTGTGAAATACATTGCATGTTGAACCTAATCGTAGTGCGATAAGAACCCGTTTTCGAGGAAGTGTATTGAAAAATATATTAAAGACTTAAATTTAGCGCCAAAAATCCGCCATTATGTTTTTTTTTAAACACACCTATCTAAGAACACTTGGGTTTTTGAGACGAATCTAATGATAAATCCTTAATCGTCAAAATCCATCTGGCCATTTAGAACACACAAGGCGATAAAGTAAAAAGTTAAGTTATGGAAGAGTGGAGATTCCTAACACAGACTTTAGACACCTAAAAGGAAACTCCTATCACTAGAAAGAAATTTACAAAGAAACAGCATACGCGCGAAAAACATAACCCTTCCTTGGCAGTCGGGTAAAAACAGTACAAAATGCTCTACACTTAGTAAGTTTAGTTTTCCTTTTATATTCCAAAAATCCTTACGAAGTTTGTTTAAGTTTTTAAATTTCGAACATTTATTGCAATAAAATAATACGAGTAACCGTTTATTCATAAAAGGGGCACATTTACAATAAATATCTGAACAATTAAAATAGAGCACAGTTGCTTATTTGCCTGAACTAGATTGAAACTGTGCTTCAGGCTATAAAGGCATAAGTACCGTAAGTATATTAAATACATTAAAAAAAATTGGTGTGTTTTTTTTTAAGAATATTCTTAAAATATTTGTTATGGTTGGCGTTTTCCCTAGACTTTGTTGAGTAGTGTACAATAGCAAGGGTGAGTAACAAACTTTTTATGGAATACCCGAGAGGCAACGCTTGGGTGTGACATCTATGACGTATCACTAAGATTTTTTACTAATACATTGAGAACATACATATTTTTGCTTTTATATCGATATATCAATTTCTTTTATACGGATTGACACTTTCAGAAAAATATTCGTTGGCAGTTTTGGGACAAGGGTAAGACTGCCCTGAGAAATATAATAGTTTTTGGGATTGAACTCCAAGGCGAATACCAAAACTACATACTTAGCTATTGTGGGAAATAGTGTGTTGATATTTTATTCCCTTGCAGAATATGATTCTCATTTCCTATCCTAACTCAGAAAGTTAGTTTGTTTGTTATCTTTTTACGTGTAAACCACTGAACTGATCATCCTAAAATGTCTCTCAGAAGTCTTTTCAAATTAAAAGGTTTTAATTTGAAAAGAGTTCCCGTGGAAAACAACAATAATGTTTTAAGCTTTCACGGTTTATAATAACTATACTACAAATGTCACTTACGGGATATCTTCCGTGATTATTGTTTATTTTTGAGCTCCCGATATTTCGACGCTGTTGCAAGCGCCATGATCGCGGGTTAGCTTGCAACAGCGTCGAAATTGATTGTCGGAATTGTTTATTTTTGAGCTCCCGATATTTCGACGTAAGTGACATTTGTAGTATAGTTAGCAAAGCCGCAAGCTAGGAAAGCCGCTAGCGCTAGCTAGCTAAAGAATTCAACAACAACAACAGCCCATAACGTCCACTGCTGGACATAAGCCACTCCCATAATGGGAGAAATTTGCCGTAATCTCCACCCTTGGCAGGCGGATTGGAGATCGCAATGATGAAAGACTAACAGAAAACGCTGCTGCCCATTCTACGGAGACGCAAGGTGTTCTGCCTCAGACATTAGTCGCCTTATACGACACCCGTGAAAGAATACATAATGAATGTATTATCCTAACTATTCTAAGCCTCCTGTTTTCAACTTTTCCAAGATTGAGCTCTTACCTTTTTGTCTAAGTATCTCAAATTCGGTTTTCACCCTGAAGTCAATTCAAGGCTAGTCTTATAAAGGGTGTAAAAAAACCTCTTAACGAAGCCGAAAGGCACTTGTGCTACCCGTCATTGCGATAATTTTTTTGTTCTACACCGTACCTGGGAACCTTCTAGTTACGGAGATATTGTTGGGGGTCAAAGTTCCAACTTTTTGAAATTTTTTTTTTTTTTAATAAACATTATTATTTTTACTTGAAACACCTCCACGACCCGGTACTATTCAATCCATCTATCAGCACAATGTTTTGAGTGCGTTACATTGATTTCTACCATAAAACTTGATTTTTCACCGCAAAAAAGACAGTTTCCCAGCAATAATGTTTGCGTAAAGTTACTTCGTTTGATGTACAGAATGCTTGGTTGATGGCTTCGTGATAAGGTTGTTTACATCCTGTATTACTGCATATAAGTAATTTAGTAACATGATCTATTCTCAATTTCTAATATTGTTTGGTTCAACTAATACCGAAGTTTTAAGGTATACAGGGCGGGCTTGTGCATCGATGTCTTTTCCATTCTTTATAGATAAAAACCGTTATTTAGCATATCTATCAAAACTTGTGTAGCCACATCCACCGGTCCGCTATGCTTCTGGCATCCAACATGGAGAATCTTTGCGGTACTGTGTGATTCCAACTCATTCTTTATTCAAGACTGCCAAAAAAGGGAAGAAATTACGACGAAAAGTTAGGTGGGCATCATTTCCAACATGGGGATGGGCTGCATATTGTAGAATTAGATAACTCTACTAAAATGATAAACACATAGTTACCTATCCTTAGGCTAACTAAGAGTTCTTAAAGGCTGTTATCAGAGGAGACTTAAAAGTTTAAAACTCACCATTAGGTACATTGTTTTGTTTCACTACAATTTTTTGACCGAAAATATTCGGTCAAAACAATGACAATAACAACATTCTTTATTTTTTTATTCATTACAATGATAACATATTAATGTTTATTTGGTTATCATAGAACATGGACATACTATGCGGCTTATTCTTGAAAGAACAACATGCAAACAGAAGAAAACCAGAATAAAATAATTGCATAAACTAAACAACGAGAAGGTTAGGAGATAAGTCAGCTAAGCCGGATGAGAATACTTTGATTGAAGATTGATTTATTTGTAGTAAAACGCTTCTGGACTCGCTTTTATCTGTCTGCTCACAACCGAGGGCGAAACAACAGAGAAAGGCAAACAATAAATCCACCTACATAAAAATTGCAACAACTTTGTTCATAATGCCGATAAAGGCATCATCAAAAGTTGGTTCGCTTCGCACCCTCGCGCCCATTCGTGCAGAGATTACCAATAAATCCAATACGGGATAATTGGCCGACTTAATTCTGTTCTATCTTTCTACTTAGTTCAGTCGTCAGAATGTGCCAGCTCAGGCCCCTTGGGAGAGGCCAGCCGAGAGCACAAACATCGCTTGCTTGCTGAACAAAAATAGCATCTTGTGTGCTTTGATACGAATGAGTTTCATTTGCAAATGCGAAACAAAGCAGAATCAACGACAAAATAAAGAAAATGGCTCAGTTAATGATGTGTTTTTATTTTTCTGTTGTTCAAAATACCTACTTGATATATTCGCGTCTATTTTAAACATCATATTTGTCGTTACGTTACTGATTTTTCCAGCAAGTTGTAGCCTAATGTAAACGAAAATGATGGAATCAAGGGGTGGCAAAGATTTGATATTCGCATCAGTCAGAGGGCCTCTGGGACCACTGCCGAGCTGCGACGTGAGTCAATACTGATGTAGAGCATCACTATCGATCGACATAATATTACAAGTAGTACCTACACAGATGTATATCTACGGGAACTTACTCATAATAAAATACTTAATCCCAAATATATCGACTCGATCCCAAAATAGACGGGAAAGGACTGAGCAATGATATCTATGACAATTTTTTTGTTAAGTGTAATGCTTTGATTACAGCTCCTAACACTGTTTTTTGTATAATTGCTGTATCGGTCGTAATACTTGTAAAATGTAAGGAAAACTTAGTTAATTTTGGTCTCTATATTAGGTAATGAGTCTCTGAAGTTATGAGTTTAAGATTTTTTTTCTTTACTACCTCCTTAGATTGGGAGAACGTATTGACGCGTAATAGTTTATATTTATCAGATCGTGCATGTCCTCCCTAAACATACCTACCTATAGTGTATTTAATCTACTCCCCATGACGAGTTAGAATTAAAACGTCAGGCAAAGCGGAAAAATCTCATTCCAAAAAATTAGCCAGCAAAATTCCAACAAATAATTAATCTGGAATAATCATACAAAACGATGCGAACGGGATGCTCGGCCATTATTACCATTCATTTCAAATCAGGCGTGCGGAGGGTTGGGGAGGGCGCAGGCCGCGCTCGACCTGAATAAGCATACATTTTCCAATCAGGACACGTATCATTTAACTTGCTATTAAATTCGACTTCTTCCCTCCGAATTATTATCATGTCAAAAAGGATCCGAGTAAGTAAAGACGAGTTGTATAATTTCGACAGGAATACAAAACAAAAAGTAATTGCAAAATGCAAAGAAATCCATAGACCTTTTCGCCCTAAAATTTATTGTGTGGTGAGCATTCAAATACTCAAAAGGCAGGTGGTTCGTTATGCTAGGAGTGAAATACTTTTCATAAGCGCCGTCATAACATTCATGCTTAAGACCTTTTACGGTAATTACTCTCTCCGTAAGAGCTCTTTGAGTGAATTTCAATTTTGTGATAGAACTCTTAGTTGTTCTTTTACACCGGAGGATGAGCGGGGTTTTTAATGCTAAATGAAGGAGTGTGTTCCATCATATTGTGCGCGCGTACGAGACAGCAGAGTAGGCGACCACCTGACACGGCCGACACCGACTCACCGTCACCCGACCTCCCCTTATTAATTTAATAACTTGAACACCGTCATTATCCGACTAATTGGAGGGGTGATGGGCTCCTTTTAACACATTACCTAAGCGTTTAATGTTGCTTTTATGAACTGTGTAATTAATATTCCCTGCATGACATGTCGGTATAGCTATACTTGTTATGACATGGATATGTATTTGGTCAGTTATCGAGTAAGTACATCTGAGGACAACCGTGCATGACTTAGACCAAAATTAAACAAAATTTTAAGTAACTTTAGGAAAAACAGTAAACTAGGTTTTTGACAAAAAATTGTAAACCTAAGTGGCTGTTCACACGGAGCTGTCTTGCACGACATTGCATTGCATGCGTATGGAACTGTCATGAGATCTCAAAATTATACAAATAATCAAAATTAAACAAAAATAATCCTAAAGATCAATGCCGCGTGTACGAGGCTATCTAAGTGGAATATTTATACTCGTACATTGATTCTGTAAAATTTTACAATATATCTATAAAAATAAAAGGTTGAATCACCTTTATATAGAGCAATAAAAAAAAAACAAAAATTAAAATTAAAAACAGTGTTAGGAGCTGTAATCAAAGCATTACATTTATTCAGGCATGCAAGCAGACTGTTATCACAAAGTATTAATTAACGCCTAACGGTAAAATTTTCGTTGTTTACAAACATATCATTTTGCTGTCCTACCGACGCTCTAGGCTAAATTTTGCTTAGAAATTTAAGAGATATAATTAAGAATTTTGCAGAGCGCAATAATTTAGGGCTCGTCATTAAAATAAGAGTGATATCAGGTTTCGCGTAATTAACGCCAAGGGCGGATTGCTATTTTTGTTATCAAATATAAATGTTTAGTAACCGTGATCGTTGAATATCTGTTAAGGAGCTCGTGGCTAAATAATAACAGCCGCGCGAGTCGATCGTTAGGTTAAGCCGTGCTTGTCTAGGTTGGTCTGTGGATGGGTGACCATTATACATTCCATGTTTCCTTCGTGCCTCGGAAAGCACGTTAAGCAGTTGGTCCGGGCTGTCATTTGTAGATCTTTGACAGTCGTTACAGGTAGTCAGTCGCCCAAAAGTCTGACAACCAGACTTACCAAGGGGTACAGTACTACTCGGTACTAACTGAGATGTGGAGGTCAGATAGGCAGTCGCTCCATGTAAAATACTGGTATCCAGCTGCATCCGGTTAGACTGGAAGCCGACCCCAACATAGTTGGGAAAAGGCCCAACAAGTTGAGCGTGATCGTTGAATATCTTGTTGTTTCATTGAATTGCGTTTATGAAGTGAAAGAACATCGTAGGGCATAATGTTGTAAACTTGATACATCATAATACATTAAGTGGATGGCGAAGACCTTGACGAGCGGTGTACGTTTCCCTGTGTACGACTGGTCGAGGCCCTACAATCGCGATCGTGATACAAATATACACATAATTTTAATGCCGGGGGTGAAGCATTAAAAGTCAGGGATCAAATGCCTCTAATACTACACGTGAAAACTATGGAGTTGTTTCTCTTATTAAATATAAATTAAAATAATATTACACAATTTTTGATATAGTGATGATGTTAAGTATTGGGAGCGTCATTCTTTCTTGGGTTACTAATAAAATGTACTAATCTACGTTGTACAGATAAAGTAGTAGTTAGTCTAAAAATATACCTGAGGTTCCGGTTTCCTTTGATTAGGTTTAAGGACTTCCAAAAAGCTGTGAAATAGACACATTCATCATAATCATCATTTCAGCCAAAAGACGTCCACTGCTGGACATAAGCCTCCCCCAAGTAACACATTCATACTGGAAAATAATGTTCCCTTTGTCAATCTTTCTTTAAACGTATATTGTTGAAAAATGTGGTCTCCAAAGTTTTCGTAGGCGAGACGTTTTAAGCAGTGGGAGGCACGCGACGCGTCGGCGCTCGCATTACTTGTGCTACTTACTTTAATCTTCACTCATATTTACTAATTACATATGAACATGGTTGACTTATCGATCCCCTGAAACGGTAAAAATAATACACTGAAATTACCCGAAAGTGTTTTTGGCAACGAACGCCAGAATTGAAAAAGCAATAGATAAAATAGAAGAATGGGTAAAATACAAACAGACATGTGGGCGGCAGGGATCACGTGATGCACAATTTGACGATATCAATAATCATATCAAAAGGGGTAGGTACTATTTAAGTAGGTATTAGATAGTAGTTACTAGTATAAATTAAGTTGGGATAGACTAAAAATAAACTGTGCAAAGCAAACTGCGATCCTAGACTGGAGTAGTAGGTAATAGTTGGAGTACCACAAGGGAAATATTGTGGCCATTGCATGTCTAGGCAAAAAGTTGTATATATCAAAATTCTCTTTGCCCAGATGTACAATATGTTTATGTTAGCAAAGTTTCTAGATGATTGCTGCACAAATTGTTGAATTAGACAGATAGATAAGAAAAATCTTTATTAGTCCATGGAATTGGTACATTTTGCCTTGCATGAAATAAGGTAGTTCTGATTTTTTATTTATTAAGTATTCATATAGGCAACCCTTTATGAAAAGAAAAACACAAATATTACAAGAACGACCAGATGCCTTCGGCAGAAATCTGTTTCTGAACTGATTAAAATTATTTTAAGAGTTTACCCCACCACCTACGGTTGCTGAAAACATAATGAGTGAAATCCGTGACTTATAGGTAGGTAGTTACTTGACGAAAAGCTATTATCTATCATCAAATATTCAACTAACTCCGCACACATATAACGCATCCGTCAATAGGGTTTGAGCCGTCACCCTTTTAATTTAGACTGGGACGAGGGGTCATTAAACAATAAAGTGTTGATTAAAAGCCCCCATGCGCGAGGCTCGTTGCGAATAACTGCGCTTCCTGCACCGGACCCATTATATTATCACCGATGATTGGCACGGGCTGGCCCGACACTCGGCTCGAGTGTCAGCACTCCTTCAACTAACTAAACCGAAGGTCAATCTGAATAAAACTGGTTGGATTAAAAAGATGCGTCAGTTTTATTGAACGATGCAGCTCTTACTCTACAACTTAAATTCAGCAAACGACAGAGCTGTCAAGAATGTCATGTCATGATGGCTCATTCTTTATCTGGTCGATTTCTTATACTCAAAGCCAATGTTGCTTTTTCAAAGTCATACGAAATTTCTAAGAACCTTATCCATATAACTCATGACGTTCCAGTCCCAGTCTGCATACAAGAAATCAATCCAGTAGTCCAAACCAATAACCGACCTATCCAATATATCCAGTAGTTTAATCACAGGACATTATATTTAATTTTCTACATGTTGTAGATTAATAGGCTATAGCACTGACAGGTTAATGACCCCTGCATCTTTTTAATTTTGATGTTAAGATTTATTTTACCAAATTGTCATTGTAAAATAGTACTAACTTGTTTGGAAATAAACTATTATTATTATTTGATAGATAAATAATAATACCTATGAACAAGTATTACCAATGTTTTTATGTATTGTCTTATTTTCATTATGTTTATTAATGTATTGTAATTAATCGCTTGGTACGTGGTGGGTATTAAAACAAAAGAAATGAAATAGGTAGCAGTTTTATAGCGTTTGCGGTATTTTAATGAAAAACTGTTAGATAAAATATGCTTAAGTAACTATTATTTGTTTTGATAATTAATAACGCTATTAAGTTTTGAATAGAATAGGTACTGCTGTTTTTATGAAGCAATTAATATTGAATAACACTTCATATTTGATGATTAATCGACAATAATGATGAGATGACAACACTACACACAGTAGCCATTTTGAATGCTTAACAATATAAGTTCTACGATATTCTAGTATCCGTATAAAATATCATATTGACTCTATACCATGTTTATAATAAAACTATAGAGTCTTGGATTTTCTCTATAACTAAAAATAAGGATTTATCTCTTGCGAGAATCTGTTGCATTGAACTGGCCGTTGTGGATCTGTTTAGCGAAGGCTGCGCAGTGGACATCGTTCTGATATTCTGCCACTTCATGAATCAGAATATCATCAGAAAGGAGCCGATTCTGAATAGATATTAAGTCCTGTGACACTCGATTCCCACGCAGGTGGAGTCGCAGACCCATTCAGATATAGCGCATTTCAGTTATCATTGTGCACACTGGGGCCACGTTTCATTTATATATTAGAACTAGCTAAGGAAACCACAGCTATTTTAACATAGTGACGTGTTATCCCTTATTATGTGAAATGTATTTCGAACACAGAGATAATCTGGAAAACCTTTTATGGAAATTGTATACCAATCGTTAAAAAGAGAACCGTCCTGTTAACAGATTTTAAATCATTGCCGTCAGTGGCCGCCATTGTAACGTCAAGTTAGTTCAAAAGCGGTCGTTCCAGTCGAACAAAATGATCGTCGTCGAAGCGGATTGCGGGTTCCACACCTCGCGGATCAATAGATCTCATTCAAATAATAATAAGGAGTTATAGATCAGTCGGCGGGTGCGGTGGTCGCAGCGGCAGCGCCCTCTCTGCACTCTGCCTACATTTGAGTATGGAAATGGATATTTATTTCACGTCTCGGCTGCCCGCCGCAGCCGTCTGTGGTGATCGCCGAAGATGATAACGCTTCGATTTATATATTTCACTCGATGATCGGTAGCTGCTACTATGTTCACCATACAACTGCCAGAATGGATCGCATTCGTGTATACAGGATGTCATCTAGTTCACTCAGATTATTACGCATCAAAATGCAGTAGACAGAGGAAAGTAAAAATTGAGAAGGGACAACGTAGCAAATGAAAGAAAGAACCAATCTTTATTAATGGAAAGATATTATGTTCTAATGGAAAGTTTAAATAATCTGAATCCGACTTTTTTTTTCCGAGTTTTTTTTTTAAATATCGAAGTAGGATTGGTTATCTCTTTCATCATATAAATACTAACTCTATAATAGAAATAAAAATATTTACAAGTATCAAAAGGTTACAGGGCGTCGAAAAATTCGTCCACATCGCTGTCAACAGGAAAAGTGCCCAGAAGGCTGGCAGCATTGCCACGTTGGATGGTAATGCTGATTCTTTGGCCAAAAAATCCTAAGTCGCCCTCTGGTCACGTGAAGAGTCGATTTCTCGATTTCTCGAAAAACTAGGTGGGCACTCGGACCCCATGGCCCTAGTGTGTCAACCCCAAACGATAAGTAATAGTAAAGTCTTTCATTGATAAGTATATCTACCATTTTTAAATAAATATATGCTTATACTAGCATAGAGTGAAAACGTTTATCTCTGTTTTGCTATGGACACTCTTTAGTCGTAAAAATTTTACAATTCCCATTACATTATTAAATCCAATTTTCTTCGGCCAGCAGTGGACACGTAGGTAAATAAAAAAGGGAAACAAAATTAATATAAAGCAACAACCTGTAGCCCAAAACTTGAAATTGCATGCAAAATCTACTATTCGCCATAAAGTCGATTCCTCGCTTATGGTTGAGAGATCGACGACAGAAACGAAATGCGTCCGTTGTCACATTTTAAAGGGCAAAAGTTGATTAACATCAAAGAATTGAATCGTTGACATTACCTGTGGCATTACACAATATTATGTATTTGAATAACCTTTAGTCGGTCGCCTCCATTTTTCGAAATTGGTTAAAAATATGAACAAGTCTTAACACACTGATCAACCTTTGTAAAAAACAAAAGAAGAAATTGATTTGTCGATATTACCTACAACTGAGTATTTATTTGTTTAGAGATCATGGAAACGTAAACGTAAATAAGTAAAACTGTAGGCATAGGCGCTACCTTCAAATATGAAAATAGTACCTTTTGATACAAGTGGAGAAAGTTTGTTATTGCATTCGAGGCAGAATTATAACACCCGAGCCGTAAGCGAGGGTATTTTGAGCCGAGAACTGCAATAACTAATGTCCACGAGTATCAAACGACGTTTTTCAATACACTTTTGTAGAAATAAAATAAAATATAACGATAAATATTTTTGTCACGAACTAAGAGACTATGATTTTAATTTTCTTTTTTTTTCGCGCTCTGCTTTCGCCAGGTTAAAGGAGAGGCAAAGGTATGAAGCCGTTAAACAGCCTAATATAAAAATTGATTTATTTTATATTTTGAATTCAGAACACAAATAAATGTTGATTTGTGTATAAAAATGACTATTAGTTCTTAATAATCATGTTTATCTATGATATTCTATTTAAAAACATAATGTTAATACTTATTCAAAAAATATTTATGCAGTAAAGACGCGTAGTGCTTTGCTGAAATAAAAAAAAAACATTCACGTCAGACTATAGGAATTGAACCAATTTGGACTAAGTATAGGAATGAAAATGGCCACAGATAACTATCTGTGGCAATTTTCATTCCCGCACGCGTGCTGGAAAATGGAAAAAAACGCACGCGTGTGAAATACATTGCATGATGTACCTAATCGTAGTGTGTTATGGACCAGTTTTCGAGGAAGTGTATTGAAAAAACATTTCTAATTTTAATAAGTACTTTGAAACAAATAAAAAGTGATTTGATTTGATTTGATTTGAAACTCCTACATTAATAAATTCCACGTTGTATCACTTAAGTCACATTCTCTAAAGAGTACTTACGTATTTCTCGTTTATTTGTATTGTGCTCCACAGAAGTTTAAGTATTTATTTTTCTTGGAGGTTTCGAGCAGATTTAAAATTTATATCTCGGGCATGTCACGTCCCGGGTTAATTAGGTGTATGCTCCGGGAGCGGGCGATGCGCCTGCGCCTATTATTTAAACCATTGCACACGTATGCCGCTCAGAATAATTATAGACCTCTTCGCCACCCTTACACACATTTTGCATACTTACTTGCCAGATAAAAGTATATTTTATTGAAATGTTTGTAATGCTACGAATAAAGCCGCTAATGAAACAGTGTAAACTGGTATAACCTACTTGAAACTGATTGGGTGACTCATATTCGCTCTTGGGATGTTAATCATCGATCACATTTACCTACCATAACCTAGAACTGAAATCATGTGACTTCCAACCACCCGCACAAATCGACAACCAACTGGGTCCTCATGGTGGATTTAGTGCGGTCCACTCTCTCTCACCGAGGGCAGGCCAGTGTCTCAGCAGTTGGAACGTAATAGGCTGATATACTTTGCTTAGGTATTGCATAATCAGCCTGTAATGTTCCCACTGCTGGGACACAAGTCTCTCTATGAGATGGAGGCTACAATCCACCACTCGGGCCCAGGAGGGTTGGTAAATGTCATATGTCTTCGAAATGTTGGTTCTAAGAAACGCCGGTTTCCTCACGACGTTTTCCTTCACCTTTTTGAGAGCAGCGGTGATGATTTAAATTACACAAAGTAATGCGCCTGCCCGGGTTCGAACCCACGGTTTACTGCTCTTAAGTCGGTGCCGCAACCACTGGGCTAAGAGGTAGCCCAGTGGCTCAGTAGATCTGCTTAGGTATGCACCACTTTTACTCCTAAACTCACGAGCACGCTAAAATGGTTTCGTTAAACACATCAGAGGCATACTTTTGCAATGCAAGCGATTAATAAAAACTAAAATATACTTTGCAAAAGTAAAACACATGAAAGCGATTTAATATAAGCGATAAAGGGCCTACATTATGAAAGGTTAATAAAACACGGCTCGCGAGGAGCTGCCGCATATTTCCAACATTAATTGGAATATAAGGCGATAAGTGGCCAAGAGGTGGTTCTTCATCATTAAGATAATATGCAAATACCTGTAGGAGAAGACGCTATAAATTTTCTCGGTAAGACACTACGGATCAGACTTGATTGATTCGCAGATGATAGCACGGATAAAATGCGAGTAGGCAATTATTATAGTGGTGCTAGCCTAGCCACAGTGGTTTCTATTTATATGTCGTTAGGCTAATCTATGTCTGTGTACTCATGAATCTCGTAAAGCAGCGCACAGAATATAAACTTAGATTCTCGATTTAGATTTTCATTCAAGTTTATCAATTTTCCCAATCGGATAAGACCGCCTCCCGTGCCATGTGCCTGTAAACGATTATATTTGAGTTCTAAACCAGTGAGTAGGAGACTTAATGAGTCTATCAACGGCTAAATGTTGCCGTACACATAACTAATTGACAGTGAAACATCTAAGATAATACTTGTTTCTGATCACAGACGTTGTAATCATTTTATTATGTCGACTCGTCCGTATTGATTAGGTCCTATCACTCGCAGTGCTGATTATTCATGCAGCCGCAATATAAGGTGTGATTTGTTTTGGTACTAAGTAGATATCTAGTGACATAACCGTCCTTTGTAGTCGAAGTATATAAGAAAGTAAAATTCCACAAAATGTTTCTTGGTTGTTTGTTGGCACGTTTCCCGGTACAATGCAGGATAGTCAATGTGTGACCCCTGCGCTTGCACATATTTACATCTCACTTTACGGCTAACTAGCTGTACCACGCCTCGGCCAATCTATTGTACGGAAATGTCGGGCGATGCACGAAACAATCCTAGTTTACCGTAATATCTGCATACAAATGTTTGGGAACTTTGTTTCGGTATGTAATGGAAAAGGCTAGCTTACTTTGATTTTGCTCAGGGCATATGGTTTTATCTTTAGGTACATAAATTTATATGTAAAAAATATGCATGGTATTTTGTCTTCGACTCCACATGGTTCACCGCGTGGATATCGTGATGTAAGTTGTATCAGTGTGAAAATATTTATAATCATGCCCATGCATGCTCTCGAATGCATTTCGAAAGGTACAGTAAATTCTATTAGATTAGTTAAAAGAAGAGGGCATCTACAATGGGGTGTCTATTATTGCAGATATAATAATACTTATGTATTTGAAGGCAACGCCTGACAAAGACAGACGGCATGTCATTGGAAAGAACGTAATGTAAATTCTATTATTACGGCCTTTTATTTTTCAATTACGAGTCCCCAAGCCGCCCGCGTTTTGGCCTGGGGGTTAACTCTGCGAGACCCTATGATATTTTTTTCTTTTATTAGTCTGCGTTTGTTTATTTTTAAGATTAAAGTTTCCCCATTTTGGTAATAAAATGAACTTTTCGGTCAGAAATAATTTAGGTACATTCATCGTCTGCCTAGGTTATCCTTAATTTTCTTGAGATAGTATTTTTTTTATAATTAGTTAGTAAATACCTACTTAGCATGCCTATTAAATATTTTTTAAAGAAATTAACATGTTTTTTCATAATGCCATAACGACACAAGGAAAACAATTTAAATAACTATTCAGGGTACATATGTGAAACAATTTATAGTTGAGCATGTAAACGACCCTCATAATATTAAAGTGTTTCGTGTTTGCCTAACAATCACAGGCGCGTAATTATAAATCATGTAAGTCATAACAAGGCGTGTTTTAAATTTGTTCACGAGCACTCCATTAAGTCAACACTGGGGAGTCGGGTCACGCAATGCAGCGCCAACGTGCAGATATTACACAATACTTCTGACCTAACATAAATACTTAAACTAATAGTAAAAATATTTACTTGCAAGTGACAAAAAGGGGAAAATAATTACAGGGCGTCAAAAAATTGTTCCAGTCAACGGAAATAGTGCCCAGAAGACTGGCAACATTGCCACCACCCAAGAACAAAAAATAGGCGTGCCCTCTGGTCACGTGAAGAGTCGACGAAGCGTTTGGCAGTATTTCGAAAGACTAGATGGAGCTCGGACCCCGGCTCTAGTGTTTCAACCCCAAACAGCTGTTTGTAGTTTGTGAAATTTATATGCAATTATGTTTTGCATGTACGGTCGACCAAGCTATTTGGTTTATATTTTACAATTTAATTTTCATGTTAAAATGACACCAAATAGCTTGGTCGACCGTACTTACGCTTCATTTGGTGAGTTTACTTGCAAAGTTCAAAAAGGTGTCAACATCTAGCTCAAGATGCTACGGCGACATCGGAGGTTACTATTGTCCGCCACAAGCTTCTATTTTTCTCCTCTAGTATTGTTGCTGCTAGCTCGCGAATTACTTTGTTACTATCTGCTGTTTGGTCTATAATGAAACTGAAACAGTATGGTTTTATTTTCATAAGTAGAAATACCATAACAGCTAGTGATCGAGAATATAACAGAAATTAAAAATGCAATTTCTTTTTACTCCCTTGTTGTGCCTTTAACTTTGATGGAAGCAAATATCAACGAAAAAACTCATATCATACCTTGTTGTAAAATTAAATAAGTTTATATTTGTTTTCACCGAAACTCTATTTCCGTTTTAGCCATAGACCTATAAAAAATTCGGCTTGTTTCAGACACCAACTTCCGGTTCATTGTTTTTATCATTCGATCTAGGCTTAGAATTGGTTTCAACTTGAAATTCTGCTTATTGCCTGTATTTTGTCTTCAAAATAACTACAAATGATAGCTGGCACGGGTCTATAACCGCGACTCCTCGACTCCCTCGGAGCCACTCCACGAACAAATTAAATCATTTCTACTTGGTCTGCGATTGTACGCACGCGATATCCTCCGTTATCATTGTGAGGACATATCGTGTTGACACTGCCTGCTTATTGTTACGTCGAAAACGTGAGTTAATTTAGGATACTTACTATACTTAGTTGAAGCTTTTAGTAGTCCCCTACCAAAAGATTATTTTGAAGCTGTTTGAGAGATTCTTACTGTTTACTAACGACTCATCAGCGGAAAGATGCCCGCCCAACCGCTTGTCACAAACCAGCCCATAACCACAAGACTGACAACGACCTTCATCAAGGCCACTGACGAATCAGTACATCGGTATTTGGTTTCCCTACCCTGCCATCATCCTCCTATAATACCCCCAGACTGCAAAGTAGGGTGAAGAAACTTAGGCTGGAGCTATCAAAAACTTTCGATGACCTTGACTGTGTTATGGACATTGGACAGAGTTAATCATCCGAGCTATCCATGCTACAATTGCATCTTAATTTAAGGTAAAATCGCTAAGAAATCTTGTGGCATATAGCTCATGGATTAAATGGCATTCTCGTGTCTATGAACACCTTTACTTAAGTGTAAACGTTGATATGATCCACGTTTATTCCTACATTATAACCACGTTTCGACTAATTCGTGGGTCGCAATAGCATGTCGTGCTCATTCGCAATAAAGTTATAATAGGTATTTCAGCACTAAAATAATATGTATTACAAGACGTAGTCGTTGAGTTCAGCGGTTCGTCGTTTGAACACCTATTCGTACGTCGCAGAGGCGCATGTGCCGCAGTGCTGTACTGTAATGCACCGCATATCGAGAGATCCATCGCGTATCTGTTATAAATCTAAACACAACGAGAACATAAAATTTTATTCGAAACGACCACTTGTTAACGTATGTTATCCGTGTGTCGTGCAATTTCACAACGAGCCGCCGCGCCGGATCACGTACTCTGAAATCCACGTTCAGAACATAAACTATTTACCAACTATTCAATATTCAATACGCGATTGCAAAATACGCCAAATTATTGCATTAGTAGCGAACAGGGATTCCCGATATTGTGGTTCAGCGATCGGTAGTCAGCGCACCGCGATATGCGGCATAAATAATTTAATAATTCGCAATACGGAATTTACCATACGAAGTGTCGTACCGTTTGTCTGCTTCGTATTCAATATGAGTATTTGATTCTCATACTACTGTCGCATTGGGCAACGTTCAAGCGGCGAGTTTTCACCGAACGAAACGATGACTTCCGCGCCGCGTATAAGGTTTATTTTAATAAAGAGATGAGTGCTTGGCTTGGATCTTTTCAAGTTGCATGTGTTCATATGTAGGTGAATAAAGCACGTCTGTACATTTCAATATCGGGAACATCCGTGTTATACGCGTGACCTTGCAAATCACAGCCTGCTTTCCAAACGACTTCACAGAATCGTCGTTCGGCGTCTGTATTGCGCGCCGTCACAATGTTTATAGAATATGTTATTAGTTCGTACCTATTGTCAAGTTATTTAAGCAATGATAAGTCAACCACTATGAGAATTATTAACGACCATATTTTTATTCCTGAGGCGTACTTTCAATCATTGTCTCGAAGCATATTTTATTATCATGGGAGTGTTTTTATTATGAGAAAATTTGAGCTCATAATTATTCAAGTTCTGAATTCCAACTACGTGAGTTTTGGACCTTCTGCTTACAACTTAAAGACAATCAGTCACGAAAGTTGATTATTTAAAGCTTTTCTTGATGTCACATAATGATGTAAAATCATCAGAAGACAGAACGAAAAGTCTTGGCTGAAACTTCAATACCTACTATGCACTTCCTGAAAATCAGTGCATAGAGGTCAATGTCAACTCAGATGTTATCTTATAAACACGAAATGCAAAAAGTATGTTAACCCCTCGCCAAGGTTCTTTACGATTTGCTGATCATATTTTTTTTCAATAATCGCGTTTAAATAGTAGCTACAAATAAAGAATTAGCGGAACAGACGGAACGAACAGAATGGAGAAACAGGTCAGGGGGAATAACTGACAAATAAAATGTATTAAGCACCTACAGTGTGTTGAACTGTTCACTGACGTGCTTCGGAGTTCGGAGAGTCTAAATCTGAAGTCATAATGTACCGTTATCTAATTACTATGTACCCATCACTGGACGGTGGGGGTTCTCGCGGTCAGTCCGCGACTACCAGTTCCCAAGGTCGTAAACAGAACCATGTCAATAATGGTGGCTGACCGCGGTTCAGATTTATTATGCCTACTGTCGATAATATCATCCTTTGCATGCTGATAAGACTGGTCGACTGTTTACTGTCACGAATTCGGTTGTGACATGTTTGCGACACTGAGAAGGGATCCGTTGACCGTCAGCTCGCCCAACTATGTGGAAATTGGAATAACTTTCCTATTTCCAGTGCTTTATATTTGTCACGTTCGTTTACTATAAGCACCGGCAATTGTAAATGCTTTCTTTTTTAAGCTCTTTGACCACGCACGCTCGCGCACTTTGTTCGAATATGCACATCGTATTAATTTCACTCAAGTAATAAATTCATCAAGCGAGTCATTAAACTCGTAGATAGAAGTCAAATGGCCAGGACAGAAAAGTTATGAACATAAAAAACATACGGCTCGGATAAATCTCGCTCACGTTAAAAGCCCTAATATAACTTCATATCTTAATTACTGCAATAAAAGTATACCTCTCTTAAAACCTCATAACTTTGTCTGTAGTGAAAAATAGGATGACAAAAAAAATCTTCATAAAAGATAAAGCGGGCGGTGAACAAATTGACCGATGCTTATTATGCCAGCTCTGATAGCGGCGCCTGCCTGCCCACGGACCTTCGGGCGGGCCCACGGACACTCTGCTCTGATAGTGCAAGCCCAAAATAAATTATACACTTTAATAGAATCTTAGAGCTTTGTCCTTCACCACTTAGCTTGAGCAGGAATATTATACCAAAAAGTTATAAGTTGAGCCACAGAAAAAACGTTAAATAGTTTAACGAATTAATTCCGCCTCTCATCTGATTTCTCAGTGCATCTGGCTAAGTATCGAATCGTGCTAACCCTTCTAACCCTAAGGAAAAGAATGAATAAAATAATCAGAGTCGCCTGAGCTCTGAGCAATTATGTGGAAATTTCCTGACAAATACACGTTATTGGTGAGGAGTGGGACACGGTAGCGGCGCGCGGCGTGCTCGGCAGAGGCGCGGCGCGACGCGGCTCCTTGCGGCAGCGGTGCGGTGCGGTGCGGCAAGCCGTGCTGTCGCCTAATGAGGCCGCATGCTTCTTTTATTTATGTGACAAATGTAAATTGTTGGGTGAATCTTTCACGAATATTTAGTGCGAGAACGGTAGGATACACGCCGTGTGAATATTCAATTACGCACTTTTCTAAACGCGGATACATTGTTGCAAATACGCTATAAACCTATCATGTAATGTGGATTAGTAAAGATTACATTTAAGGAATACCTAAATTGTGATTGGCGACACCAGGCTCCGTGATCGTGAGATATAATTTGTGTGAATTATCAGTAACGGTGGAGTGCGGTTACCTAGCTAGGATAATAAATTTATCTTTTACGGGCCTCGTATACATGTAGATACTTACACGTGCATAGAGTTTACAAGTTTAGAGCGTGTACACTAAAATTTATGTTTGAAAGATTTGTTCGCCACAAATAAGGTTGTCAGCGTGTGTTATCTAAGGGATCGTTAATTAATTAGAGAAATTGAACGACCGCCGCGGCGCACGGGGACCAATAACTCGCAACCCGGCTCGTATCATAGCTTCACTTGCCTTTATTTATTTTTACCACTCACGTAAGCAAAATTGAATTCGAATAGGTCGTGGACATGTTCATGCAAAGTGCAACACTTATTATGTACGTTTTGACATTTAAATGTAGTATAATGATGACAACCTACACTCCTGAGTTGTTGTTCATTTATTCAGAGCGGGTGAACGTCTCTACATGTTTATGAGTAGGATTGAAAAGTTAAATATTTATAGATCTTCTATTTTAGGTTATCTTCGAACTAATTGACACTTTTTGCAAATTTAGAAAGCAATTATCATCTTTCAAGTCTAAAACGAATCCTTGTTGTCATAGGTCTGTCTAAGTAACGCCAGATTGGCTGATCCTGCCGTGAGCTTCTCCTATCCAGCGAACTCCCCTCCTTCTTCACCAGGTACGCAGTCATTTTGTGGGAGGCCTACATATAAAACATTATATAAAAAGTGTTTATGACTAAAACTGGTCACTTACTGTTGAACGCTGTCCCCCTCGTCGTGTCTACGTTGACGAGGTGTGACAGTGCTTACATGTCCTTATCACTATACAATTAGCCACAATGAAAATGCTAATTGAGTTGTTTTGAACGACGAAACATACCTTGTTGTCAGCAGTCTTCCAGCTAAAATATCATCCCTCTGGGACACTAGAATTACGATCTAAATCATTGTTAAAAACCTTTTGTTGTATGTAGAGATAATAAACTCACATACAGAATTGATTTTAGAAAATCTTAAGATGCACTTAGGGTAGGTACATAATGTAATTCCAGATGTAGACTTTTGAAAAAATCTCCGGCATAAATCGAGTTCTAAAAAATGTACTGTAGTCAAATGAATATCTACATATCAGTATAACGATCGGAGATAAGAATTTAATCGTAATCAATTCCAAGACTTTAAAACGTTTTCTAAATTTTGTATGGTTTAGAAAGCTTTATGTGCACCTGATTCAAAAGAAAAAAAAACAACCACATTTCAATAGTTTCAATCTCATAAAATCAGACAGACTCGGTCGAGTTAAAACTATTACGTTTTTGTCGAGACTTTTTTCGATACCTATCTAATTTTCTATTTCCTAGTATTTACGGTACATCGACTCATTCCGTATTGTAGTTCTTAACATAAGTATACCTAACAGAGATGAAACGGCCCCTATGACTAAAACATAAACAGTGATGCATGCACGTTTAGAACTTCAGCAGAGGAACAACAAAATGGCCCAATAAAATGGCGGAGCATAGACAAAACGCTACAATAACATCAGAACGGGAACGAATCGCCAGTTTACGACATGAGCGCAACGACCGACTGCTCTACAAATGAATAAGCCATCTGTTCTAATAGCTGCAATTAAACATGGTCGTCCGAGCCTCCCAGGTCCTTACTACACATTTGGACTTAAGAATCGATAAAAACTAGAAGATGAAATGTATGAGTAGGTACCTAATGTATGCAACGCCTTGCGACATAGCGACGCATAGGCTAACGTGCAAACTGATCGCTTAAACGACACGATTGTCCTTATTCAGCCCGATTTCTCCGCTAAAGCATCTATATGCAAAAAGTACTGCATTATCTTACATTGTTATCAGAAGTCGTTGACATCGCTGTGTCTAAGATAATGTAGGTGGGTACTATAAAGCTTTTTTGTAAGCTGTCAAGTTGCTCTATATAGGAGAACTGTTATGGGATGAATGCCTGTTTTTTGAGTCCGTTGGCCGCAGACACGATCAAGTAAACCATTCATATATGGCGAACTGTCATAATTAAACTTAATAATGAGGCTCCATTGATATGTTTTTGTCGATACCGAGAATCATCATAACTTAACGTCAGTTTGATGAGCGCCATCATGACTGAAATTTAATGATTATCATTATGTTGGGATTTCCATACAATGGTCTTATTGAGAATAACAAGGAAATAGTTGACGGAGATTTTTGAAACGTGTTGATTTTATGCTATTGGCATTGTCTGGCACAATTATAATACACTCAATTTCCGTCATTAAAGATAAGTGTCGAGATTTTTTTCTGAGCTACGATTGAGTGATTTATGACCAAGTTTCTTATAAAAAGCCACACACATAGGTACCTACAATTACGTGGTTCTAGGTAAATGTTATTCTATGGCAAAGCTCACACAAATGTATTTTATTAGGCGTAAAGCACGTAACACAACTCTCCTCTTTATCCCGAGCTGAGCACTCAAGTATCTGCGGCTGGTTGTCGTATATTTTTGTAAGTGAACATTCAAAATCACAATGGCGGTTCTGGCGGAGTGGCGGCGGGAGACGGCGAGTAAACCCGGTGTCGGTGGCGTGTGCGGCAGGCCGCGGCAAGCGCTGAGCCTCTGCTTGCTGACCCGTAATTGCCAAGTATTTTATTGCACTATCTCAGAAGTTTTATGTCATTCAATCCACGACTCTTAATTGAATAAGCGACATGAAATTTACAACCGTCATACGTTTAACTCGTCCTAGTTAAGAATCTTTGACGTTTTGCGCGCTCTCCTCTCTGTAGCATTAACTTCAGGGTTCCGTCTTAGTGCGTGAGGATTAAATGCAATTTTACCAAGCGTACTTAACCTATATTGAAGTCTCATTTATGAGAAAGTTATGTTCGTAATCGCAACTTTCTATAACATACATGTAGGTATACATATAGGTACCTATGTCTAATATGGAACATGAACATGTTTTATGCAATTTAAACTCATCTTCAAAACAGCTTCATACCGGCTTATAATACGCAACAGTACCAACATAGTAATATATTTTAGATAAAAACTAGTACAAGTGATCTATGGCCCATTGCGTACTCTTTTACCTTCTCAGCTTGACCACCGGTCGTTACTAGATTTGGTATCAATTAATTTTTCACGGAATATTTTCCATGTACCGATGAATAACTTGATGCTTTAATAGTAACTTACAAAGCTAACTTGTTAGAATACTCCAACTTCTGCATACTTGTCGTAACCATAGAAGTTGTGCCTATAATTTTGTATTCCTTTCTGATCGAAAGGCTTGGTCTACCTGTTCGGGCGTACGATTGAAACTCTTTCAAGTAAGTGCCCAAGTGATAAATCAGCCGGTATTATTTCAAATTAAATGAGTGGTTAATAGTTAGTTTACTCTAGGTAATACAATTAAGAGTCTATCAAAATAAAGAAAAAAAAATAGTGGATAAGCACATCACCAAGTTCTATACAGTTAGTTATTGCAGCCACATGACTAAATTCGTGGGTTCTTAATTCACTTTGATTCAACCTATAGCTTTTTGGCTAAACAATGAAAATTTACACTTAAAAGTACACTTAGTTGAACTTTGACATGAGTTCCAGTAGGTTTAAAGCTATTAAGTCTTAATTACTTTAATCTATTATCTATACACATACCTATAATGCTTTGTCCTGGATAACTGACTGACGGATCACCGCACAACCTAAACCGCTGATCGTAGAGACCTGAAACATGGAGGGTGTGTTCTTTGTGTGACGTAGGCATCCGATAAGGAAGGATTTTTCGAAATTCTATTCTGAAAAAGGGGGACAAAGTTTGTATGGGACAAAATGATTCCTTGATCCAATCTACTTCTAATTTTGCATACACATTTTTAACAGAATTGATGGAAGACGTGTTTCGTATTTTATTGAAATTCATCCCCTAACGGGGTGAAAAAAAGGGAGAAACTTATTTTGGGGGTGATTTGCTTCGAAGTTGATATCAATACTCCTTAGCGCTTTTGATTTATATTAAATTTTATTTTGACACATTGAATACTCGATCCGATTGTACTCAAAAAAGTTTGAAGTCACATAAAAGCTTGGTGCAATGCAAATACTCTTTAAAATTGAAATGTCTCGAAAGTCACCGTACCTACTATATTAGTACCGCATTTGAAGGTTTCTAAGCTGTAGAGAGGTTATGCACTTTTAGGACACTGCCTCACAGGGACGTAGAGTTCGAAATTTGAAATGGAACAATTAAAAGTCCTATTAGAACCATTTTCGACTTCTACGCGGACGAAATCGCGGGCAAAAGCTATAGAATCTCAAAAACTCGACGTGGTTTCCATTGAAGGTATTATGTCGAGTATATTGACATTTGCCATCACATAACTTCTCATGATTTATTTGAAGAGTGGCAGCGGCTATCATGTTGAAAAATGTCAGCTTCTTATTTATGTGTTCTAATAAGGCCATAAATATTGATTTTAATTGCGCGTCACGACTCACCGATGACAGTGGCGTAATGGACGCCGCTTGACGTGGCCATGCCTGTGACCATGATGCCTTGTATGAACATGGGTAGGTATCTTAACAGGCAAATAGATAGTTTGGACTTCCATGGTTCTGAGCTACATTTACCGAAATTAATTACTATACTATAAACCTATCCTGAAAAGTTATTAAGTACTTGCATTATTCTGAACGTGTCACAGGGTCGCGCGTCGTCTCGTGGTATCCTGGGTTCAATTCTCCCGTCAGGCAAAATGTTACTAGGATTTTCCACTAATCAATCACAGGAGCAGCCTAAAGTTTGGAAGTTGGCTCGAAAAGCAAGTAAAGTAAGGTTGTAGGTTCTGCGCTTGATCTCTTTCCCGTGATCTGATGTCGTTTTGCCGTCCCATCGGACTGTGAGAGTGAAGAAAGAGACAGTGCACCTGTGTTACCGCACACACTTGAGCACTATTAATATTTCCTACGTCTATTAGCCGCCATGACAGAAAGCGGTCAGGAAGAGTAATTTTGCACAAGTATAATAGTAAGTACAAATTTATCATCTAGAAATGTCACGTGTAGACAGTAAAGGACTCCTGATAATCCTCCGCCTTCGGCTGAAAACACAATGCCTTACCTGCAACTCTGATTTCAAAAACGATACTCAAGTTTAAAACTGCATTTAGGAGACGAACACGGATCTTTAAATTAAGTTGTATTGAGATTTCAGCTGTTATAAAAACACTCCTATAACAACTTTATCACTTAAACAAATCAGTTCAAACGTATAAATATAATAGTGGTAACTTATAATTGGCCTTTTTCTACATATTACTTCTGACTAGCTATGTTTTAGCTGTAAGTTTTCCTAAAATATAAATAAATCGTTACCACAGTGTTCATATAAATTCTAAATTCATCACGTTACAAACGCATTTCGCGCTAAAAATACATACTAATATGTTTCGATCTTAAAGAATAACCTGATTCACGAAGGTTCGTACAGGTAGGTATGACATTGTCCCAGGCAGCTTCTAATAAAGGTCCACAATGTAAAGGAGCAGAATGGCCCGGTTCACCCAATTAAAGATGAATCTCCCCGCGGATCATGTGACAACAAGTCCTGATGAAATATAACCAACTTGTCTCCAACAGACCGAAATGTCTAGATACTTGAAATCAGATTACATGTTTTTAGGATTCACTTTTGTTTTCTAAGATTTTCAATTTATTGCTTGTAAGTTTATTTATCGAAGAGCTAACCTAAATGTAACCTAATATTAAAGAAAAGTTATCAAATCTAGTTAAGCAATGTGGGAAATGAAAATTGGATACTTTGACTTTGACCTTTGTTAACTTAATAATTTAATTGTACAACTTGATTTTCCTGGTTTTCTTCCCCCTTTTAGTATTTTACGCATCGAAAAGTAACATAACATAAAGTTATTTAATGACAGTATCAAAACGGTTCAGTCCACAAATAAGGATTTGCTAACTTCCAAAATGGGACTGACATACCAACGTAGGCAACATGTACGTTATATATTTCAGTATGAACTATCGTATTTTTATTATAATGAGCATTAAGAGTCGCTCCCGCGTCCCAAAAAGGCTGAATATTTGATGGGTCGGCTCATATTTTACTCTCATCTCGAGAGCCGAAAGCAGACATATAAATCAAAGACATGTTTGCAAAGAAGGCGACCGCTCCGCACGTCTCTGTAATTGCCGCAAAAACACACGTTGTGTGATTTTCGAAGACGTTGGCAAATTTCCGAATAATTTTTAAACCGAAAGGCATGGTGTGACAATGTCGTCCATGCCGCTACCGCACGAGGCATTATATTGGGTGGCTATTGGTTTGGAATATTTACATATTTATTATTCCGAAATTCAAAGTACACATGGGTTTATACGTGAACCTGCCTAATTAGTTTAAAGATGTCTTCGTTTGAGACCATTTGGAGCAGGATAAAGATGCGGCGCAAGCAACAGGTAGGTTATAGTTTGTTGGTCGAGAGCTGATTAGCAAGCCTGCGTCGATCTCTCAATGGCACGGAGCTCGCTCCCCGGTGCGTCATAAATTTCCATTGATTGGATTAATCTGAT
The DNA here is from genome assembly GCA_905147715.2 of Xestia xanthographa. NCBI lineage: Eukaryota > Metazoa > Arthropoda > Insecta > Lepidoptera > Noctuidae > Xestia > Xestia xanthographa. The sequence goes on along the minus strand of LR990655.1, from coordinate 13,885,787 downwards.
TTGGATGTCAATTTTGTAAGGCAAGTACTGGCTCTTTATAAGAGAATACAATCATGAGGCCTCTGGGAGTATTCAGATCGCGATACATAACAAATATATTGTATCAGCAAAGTAAAATATACGTCTTGTCGCATGCACGCTTCTAAATTCATTTGTTTCTTATTTTCCACTGATGCAGAATTGCAAATGTAGATTTCATGTCGTAGTAATCTGTCTACATTTACTTCTACTAATTAAGTGTGAACCCTTTCTAGAGTAAAAATAGTGCTTTACCTTACCTAAGTAGTTATTTCCGAAACCGTACATGGCTTCATTCCTGCTTTTTACCAACACAGCCTCGCTGATCAGTTCGCGTTCATTCACTGACAGTTACTTGGTACTGTTATTGACAAGTTTTGTACAGATATTTGATCTACTCAGCGAAATTAATGCAGGTGAGTGTAGTGTATAAAAAGTGGGTATTAAAACAGGAAGGTGGTGGCGTGATGGTGATGCCGAGAGCGCTCGCATCCCGTATGCGCACCCGGACACTGCATACTGTGAGCTACCTGTTTGATTGCTTTAGCTTTTCCAGTTATTATGACATGAACAAACCACTTTTTGCTTCACATATTCATTTACTAGTCGAGCCATAATGTATTATCGCCGCTCACCATATTCAATGTTTAAAGACATTCGCTCATAATCTGCGCTTACCGGCGCAGTAAGGACAGCGGCGCATACTTTGACAGCATTATGATTGAATTATGCAACGTCGGTATCTAACAGAGCGATTGATATAATTTATTGTACAATTTATAGACATCAGCTGCGTGCCCTCAGTCTCAAACGAGCATATTTCCCACGTCAATTTTGATTGCGATATCATAGTGAACGATGACATTTGAGTACGTACTAATTTAAGCCCACAAGAGCGGCTGCGAGCCGGTGCGCTATCTGCGCATAGATACAGAGTCGTGTTTGCAATACAGCAAATTTCTCCTTATATTTCTGCGCAGGAAAGTCTATTTTTCAAGCAGTCGCGCCGAGGAGGTAATCACGCAATGCTGGCCTCTTAGCGCTGAGTAAACAAATCTTCGACATTGTATCTGTTCGCCTTAACTCTCTTTATTCAAAGGAACATTGTCAAGAGAAATGTACGATTATTGTAGTGTTTCTTATGGATTGCGTTACGAAAATATATAACTCGTGGTCTACGCTAAGGAGGGTTTCGCTATCTTTGATTTCATGTTGTTTATCAATTCGAACAGGCCAATAGACATATTCACTCTTGCGCAACTAATCTATGTCTGCGCTCTTTACAAGATTCAAGATTACCTTGAGGTTAATATAAAAGCTATGTTAAGTCTAAGTGGAATATTGTAAAATTATAACTCATGAACTTGGTAGAACGTCAAATATGAAAGAAATATACTGGCGGCTGGAATATCAAGAATGGAGCAATGGCTCCCAAGACTCCATAGTTCGCGCAATCAGCGGCTAACATCTACTGCTGAGGATGGCTATAAATTTCAACAATCATATAGTCGGTCATCTTTCTTTGTTATCATATTAAAGGGACGGCATTCCATCGACGTAATTATGCAAAAAGCTGGACCGTGGTCGCGGCGGCTGTCCTTTGACAACCGCATCATTATAGTTGACATAAACTAAGATTTATGCGATTGATTTGTTAATAAATATGAATTTATTATCTTCATCGAAATTTTTGTTTACCAGATATTCGCACGAAGTGACTAGCTTCATCTATCGCGAAGGTGAGTACAAAAATGTTAATGTATAGAAACGAATAACTGCAGCTTCATTTGATGTTGAACGTAAGACGAGTGAAGCAGGGAGATTTCCGTCCCTCGAACGAGAGCAAACGAATGCGTAATTCGGTGAACAGTGGTTAAAATTAGCTGGCGATGCGGGCGTCTTTATAGTCCTTAAATTGGCAAAAAATCGAGACAAGCTTCGACTGACACCGATCGCGGAGGCATCAGCGAAACAGGTGTTATCATAAACATACATTTTGCGATAAAAACAAAATAATTTTCATGAGTGGCCGGTAGGCGCGAACTGCCGTTCGTGTCGCCGACACAATGGCGATTTCATAGTTTTTTTTTTGGTTCGTCGTCGGCGTAAAAGCCGACGATATTAAATTTAGTAAGCGGAGAGGTGTCCGAAATCTCACGCAGACGTGCGATCCGCCACACATATTTCCATCTGCACAAAAAGCGGAACTATAGCCATAAATATGTCCAAATAAACATTAGTCGACGACCGACTGAATAAGGTTTCGCAGGGTTCCGTTTGTTTTGCAATTAAATAGTAGGTAACATTTGGGAATACAGGCTTATTTTGTAATGTTACAAAATTTTGAATGTCAATTGTAACCAGACGATATCTGCACCTATCCCTAACCTGGACGGGGAACTATCATTGCTCGTCTGTGACTGCTGAGCTCTGTTGTTGATACTTGCTACCCCATGTTTTATTAACTAGCACTTGTCAGTGACTTTGTCTGCGTATATTTTAGACTTCCCATACAAACTATTTTCCCCCGTATTACCCCTTTAGGGAGAATAATTTCCAAAAGTGTGTGATTTTTTTACCGCAAATTCAAATACCAATTTTCAAGGATTTTACTTAAAAAATAAGAGATTTCCATACATAAATGGTTTTGGTTTTACTATTTACCTAACCCCCACGGGAGTAAACTAAACTTCATCCAATATTTTACTGCCTTAAATATTAATTTCGGAAGATTATTCTCGGATTTTTTTAGGATACCTACCTATACACTCGCATTGCATGTCATTTTTTTTTCTCATTATGCGTGATTCACAAACATAAACTAGATACTGACAAAAATTTAGCAGCTTCCGTAGTTTAGGCTCGGTTGTCGATGAATGAGTCATAACCTGTAACATATGTAAATAACTAGACACATTGCAGGTCTACTTTTCAAAGTACATGATAAACGCACCCAAAAATGGAAAGTAGATTCGTAACGAAGGTGAAAAATCAAAACAGTAGGTAATGATGAAGGATCTGTGAGCTCGGCATTGTCCGTGCTAACAACGCGCGGCGTGTGCGCAGTGTCGCGGCGCGGTGCGCGGGCGCAGAGCGCTGGCTGACAGCCGCACCGCGCACCCGATAATATGTGTACATATGTAACATTAAACTGCACAAATAAACGAGACTTTCACACTACATGGGTTCAAGAACAAGTTTTTCCATAACACAAAAGACGACACTGAATAGTTATAGCTGCTTCGCGGCCTCGCCGCATAATCCAATAAAACAATCCAAGGAATGTACCGTCAGAACAATATGTGTCATTGCCTAGTACAATGTTCAGCCAGCTCTCAGCTGGACGTCAAACTTAATGCACTTAGCTTATTTATTATTTACGGTTGTATCACGCAGTTTATGGATAAACTTAAGTAATTATGGTGGCCATATAAATAAACATTTTTTTTCATTTTAAATATTCAATACTGACAGGATACCTTCAGTTTTCCATACTTGCAATGATCTGTTTTGCATTTGCGGTATCAAATTATTGTGAATCACAACAGGTGACGTTAAAAAATACCTGACTTATCACCAGCATTTTATTGAAAACTTTTATCCTATCGGTACAAATGAAATTGGCGACTGAATCTCAAAATATATGAATTTGATTCAATGGAAAGGCAAGCGGCTTCTTTCTGTTACTCCAAGGGCTACCACCGGGGCATTCGACGGACGCATTTTTTATTATTTTTAATATTATGGCCGCATATTCGCGTCTTCACCAAAATATTCTTTCATATTTTTGTGTCCTCAAATAACTTGAGATTAATATTAATGATATGATAAGCAGCTCGTGACTATACTAACAATTACAACGTGATAGTAGGACCGAGGTAACCTTAGTACATTTACGTATTCAAATGAACATATTGGCACAGACGGTGATTATTTAATTATTTACTTCATACTTTCTACTTATTTGAATAGCTATTAAAACCAATGTGCAGTCACTAGTCAGTATTATTAACTGTTAAGCAAATTGCCACCACCTATGTCGTTAAATCAAACGACTGTACAATAATGACAGTTGTGAGTTGTCAATTTGTAAAGCAATAATTTTTGTAGATTTAGCTTAACATTACAATACTTATGGGGTATCAACTTATCACCATGCCTTCAACCACTAGGTACTTTTTGAGGCAAGTAATGTAGTTGTTTTCCCAACTTGGGATATGACTACAGACTGTTACCACCAAATTTCTAGAAGTAAACTTTATTTTTGTCATGCTCTACTTCGGCTCCTCCTATATTGAGAATAGTTTTAGATTTTGTTCATCAATTTTAGGAAGCAATAAGAGCTATTTGGGGTTGACTCAATAGGTAAACAGTACACTAGGATATATTTAAGTTCCGCCGCACGGATAGCCCTGGGCCGTCCATTATGCAAGTTGGTAACACATGTAGTAGTCGGCTTCGCAGCTCTGCGACACCTTTACCAGGCTTTACCATAATTGTCTATACAAACCTACTTATTGTTCAAAAAGCGATAATAATAAACTCTAATAAATACAATTTAACATTGTATTCATTCCATTTCTGATATTGTGTTTTTCATTGTTATGTCACGTCTTGTTGTTAATTAGCAGTGTCTCCTGAATAAATGTTTTGAGTTGTGTATTATTCAGGTTAATTATTAACTGGTCTACATGGTTAAAACTAAGAAGGTTCGAAACCTTTAATTAATTTTTAGAATATTTAGTTTTTGTAAAATTAATGATACAATTCTAAGTCCTCAAGCCGCCTGCACGAGTAGGATCATGTCAATGAATTAGAAATACTTGGTTTGCTGTATCTAAGTTGGTCGCCGTGATTTGTCTCCATTATTTTCTCTTTTATTTTCATTCACACGCTCCGTCGAAGTTCGCCTTTTCCTTTTGTCAAACATAAGTTTCTATTGTAAGAACTGTCATTGTTATGCTACCACCCGAATAGCAAGGAACTGGAGGTTCACTTTTTAAAGGCTCTTCTTTCGGCTCACAAGGAAAATGTCAGATTGTGTTTCAGATCACGCAATGGTGTTGGAATTTCGTATGAGTAGGTGCTCAACAGTAAATATTTGCATAAATGTGATGTCGTATGTTTACCTAGATTTACTATACAATCATGTCACCTATAGATATGTAGGTACAGTTGGTGGTGCATCTACAACTGAATGACCTACCAAAAAACGATACGCTTTAGTGCGTTGCGGTTGGGAGGATGTTGTCCAATACTTTATTACGCTAAAAAACCTACAAGTGAAATACTTACAAGATGTTGTACCAAAAAAGGACAATTAACGCGATCAATTAACGATTTCTGTGTCGAAGTATTTTCACGGTAGTTCCTTGAATAAAGACGAGCCTCCTCAGAAACAACTCCCGAGCTGCGAGGAGATTCCGCCCGACTGGTGGATTCGAGTGAGATGACTGGTTAATTGCCTTGTACGCAGTGCACGTACCGCCGCTGACATGTCACAAGACGTCTGCCACCGGCAGCGGCGATCCCTCAACGAATTCCAATCGGGAAGAGCGAAAAAGACACGAGCCGAGCATGCACGGATAAAAAGTAGCGGAGCAGGCGCAGCGCCGCGGGAGGCACCGAGCAGCCGCGCGCCCCCGCCGCCCCCCGCCCCGCCTCGCCTCGCCCCGCCGCGCTCCTAATGCGCAACTGAATCACGCGATTAAAACGTTCACTACTATGCGATACATCCCATCTTGCCAGGAGTCATTCATGTTTAGTACAAGTCCTTTTTATATGACACCGATCGGCGGAAACTATCAGGCGGCCGTTCACATCTCTCTGTCTAGCTGTAGTGATGCACAAACATTGTTACTTACATTAAGGTTAATTTGCAAACAAAAGCAGGCGTAGCCGAGTACGAACATACGTCATCTTCAAAGTAGGCAGGTATGTGTTTGATGCGAAATGTCCTAGTTCCCAGTATTGTTTCGGTCGATTTAAAGAATCGGCGGCGAAAGGCCGGCCGGCAGGCGCGCGTCGCGACTCACAAAAACGAAGCCGTCTGGTGCGGGGGACGCAGCGCAGCTACCGCCATCCAACATTCAAAAAGATCGCGACTGAGCACCGCCACCGCCACGAGTCACGCCGACGTCGCCACGTCACTGCCAAAACTGCCTGATAATGACGCACGCATTCTCTACATCATCCATACCTATGACAATGAGCTCAAGTTAGGAAGCAATGAGTAATTGGGCGAAGTGGAATATACTTGAGATCTATCTGTAACTAAGTCAGCTGTACAATAATGGTAGGTACCTACATACCTAGCTGTCTGCGTATAAGTTTTGAGGAATAAAGTAATCGTGTGATCGCAGAGTGGCACGAGCACCTCACAGCATAGCAATGGGCAGCGTCTGCCGACGCCAGCGTCATACGAATGATGCGATATAACGGATCGACCCGATTATTTCTGTCCATTTCACGACTGTTTAATAGCAATGTTAAACTCGGCGAAAGCAAACATACACGCCCTGTTTATCGAATATTTTACGATCTTCACCGGATTCATTTTAAAATGCTAAGCTTTGTGGAAGCGGCTGAAAGATTGTTTGATTCGAACGCATGTTACTAGTTTTACTATTTCAGATATTTATATTACAGTTAGTCATTTACCATTCTGATTTACCTGCATGTATGTTTATTCAGACGCAGGTGTTTATAATACACGGATACTTTATTTCAAATAAGATTTACTGTTCAAGAAATAATTTGGCGTTGAAACATCTGGACGAGTTTATCTAGCTCTTTGGTTGCTCACCCAATAACATGTTTGGGAAATTTTTAATACCGACTTCAGAGAATTCTTATAACGCACAGAATTCGGTATTTCTATATTTTGAATAGTGAGAATATAAAACAAATAAGAAGTAACTTGAAATGATAACTACGAATGGTTCTGTTTCCACTCAACAAAATGTGATCTACTAAGAGATAGGCCCCTTGTTTGTAAACTTTGATAGATCAACGTGCATAAATAACAATGTAATTATAATTGGGGTACTAATGTGGTTTTTGTGTTAGTGACACCGTCTCGCTTCCGTTCAGGTGACGCCGGCGATAACATCTACTTGTGCATAACCCTGCCTACACCGTTTGTTACTCTAGTCATGTTATATTTTAATATATTACTTATTATAATAGAGCCGGTGTGTTGTATTCTCAGGCCCTAAAATTAATAGCTATTTGCTGCAAAGATAATGTTTAACGCTTGGATGTCGCCACAATGAGTAATAATTTTATTGTCAGTTAGGAATAGTCAGAGAAACAGACAGTTTAGCAAATTGCCTATCAGTATCAATTTAATTGTCATTCCATCCGTCATTCTTCAATAGTAACATGTACCAAATGGCTTCAAGGCAAAACAAAGTATTTCAATTGCTAAACAATTCGTTTCTCTGACTGTAGATTACATATGAAACACGTTAAACCGTTGGTCCCGGCTGACATTTGTAGATCTTTGACAGTCGTTACAGGTAGTCAGTGGCCCAAAAATCTGACAACCAGTCTTACAGGGGTATCGTTTTACCCATTACTAACTGGGTTGTGGACGTCAGATATGCAGTCACTCCCACAGTTGGGTAAAGGTTAGGCAGATGATGACGATTTTGTAGTTATGACAACCACAACCAATGATATCTTTCTCAGACAACAAGACCTGACATAATAAGTGCGTATCATAGGTCTCACACAACTCAATCTGAAGTTCCCTCAAATCTCTCTTAAATCTCACCTCAGCTCAGATCTTGTGGCCCCGACGGCCGCTGGGACAGACTGGGAGCAGTATATAGGAGAACGGAATGCTGTGGTTTAATTACTAGAAGGCCAAGTCCAGCAGAACAGTGTTATTGGGTTAGTTGAGGTCCAATTGCCACTTCTTTCTTCTGAAAATACAAAATTATAAAGTTCAGTAACTCCGTCCTGCAATTCGTTCATTGTTTAAACACCTACCACAAATAACATTACCGACTTAAACCACGCCTGAAATACTCAAGTTATGTTTAAGTTCCATGTAACTCTAGCTTTTTCCCAACTATAATGGGATCGACTTCTAGTCTAACAGGATGAAGCTGAATACCAGTATTGACGACCCAAATGGCGCAGCGGTGGTGAGGCTGCCTTACGTTCTTAGGGTCCCGGGTTCGAATCCCGGTTGGAGCAAATGTTTGTGTGGTGAACATGGACATTTGTTTCCGAGTCATTGATGTTTATATGTATAATAAGTATGTATTTACAAACAAAAAGTATCTATGTAGTATATCAACTATCTGGTGTCCACGACAAAGCCTCGTTGCTTAGTGTGGCACTAGATGGCGCTGTGTGTCCATGTCCAGCGATATTTATTATTATTATTATAGTATTCTGCATTAAGCGACTATCTGATTTCCACAATCCAGATACTGGGCAATAAGCTTCCCCATGGTTCTTACCATGGGGAAGCTTATTGCCCAGTTGTCTGGTTGGACTCAGATGATGATGTATGTATTAAAGGTGTGTCAAGGGTAATCATTATGGCAATAATCCCGGACGGTAGAAACATCTAACATCAATACATACGATTAGAATAATAAATGATTACTCAGAGCTGACATACCTTACATGGGAAAAGACGAGACATGTCATCCAAGCAGCATGCATACCTCCATGCATATTCAGCTCCTGATTTCAATAGTAGGCACTAATCAGCACAATTCAGGTACTATAATTGCTTAACAATGATGTCGGGAAACTTGCCCATAAAGATGACTATCACGTGACGCGTATAATAAAGGCTGACACCGCCATAAATTCATTGTATTCATAATAATACATAATTATCATCACGATAGATTATGAGACCGTCCTGATTAAATTTTATGAATAATTTACTTTTGCTCCGGAAATCCTAACAATTGTCTGTCGTCCGTTTCACAAAGGCCGCTTTTGTTATTTTTTCCTGATATTATTAAAAAATATGCAAATCGATCGCCGCGACAGGATGTTCATTTTTGTAATAATGTCGATGTATTTGCATGTAAATTACGCCGTATCCGCGGATGTTACAATTACTAATTGTAAATGTGCATCGTCATAGTTGTAAACAAACTGCATTCCTGCTCCGTATCCAAAAATAAAAACAAATGTTGCTCGCATCCGTTGTTAGAAACAAATTATTATTAATCGAACATAAAAGAAAATAGTGTGGAAATAAAAATTAATAGACGTTCTATTGACTTGACAAGGCCAAATATAAATCTTTAAACTAAAGTTATATAAGGTTCGAATAAAACTGTGTGTTATTATATTAATTTACATAATTAAAACGTTTAGAGTAGTCGTAACTCGTAACTTGAGAGCTTGTAAAAGTTGTAAACTTAACGACGTATAGTTCTGCTACCGGCCGACAGATGGCGTTACTCGGGTCTTACTGTAACCGCTCGCAGCTATTTCGGCTACAGTTCTTTCAGGACTCAAGTGGGGAGTTTCGTTGGGATAAATACTACATTTACAATAATCTCGAAACGAAAGTTTTGTAAATGGTTATTTTTTAACTGATTCTTAACTTTCAGAAATAAACATAAACATGAATGGAAAATTGTTATCATAATCGTGTTTTGACTTAGAATTTTCTTTTGACTTGTAGTCGTGTGTTGTCAGTTGTGACGAGGTGCAAGTAGTGCAGTGTTGCAAAGTGCATCGTTCAAGGCGTGGGGTCAGCGCGGCAGGCTGCACCGCACGCCCCAGGCCCGCCCCACGCCCCCCTCCCCCCTCGCCTTGCGCTCCGCGGACCCCGCGCCCCCCGCTCGCTCAAGACCTCACTTGTTTTGATGTAAGGTGTCCACTGGCCACTATGCAAAACTCATGGCTGGCGAGAGAGGTGGCAAGTTCGCCGTCCTTGTCGTTATAGTAAGGTGAGATAAACTTTTGAATTCGCACGCTTCAACTGCATCTTTTTATTGTGTTTGAAGTCCGTTACTTTGGGTCAGTGGTTTTGTTTCTGGGTGCGGATATTACAAGATTGAATCGATAGACTTTTTAACCGTTGATTGATATTTTAAATCGTGCGAAGACTTTAGTTTTTAGGGTTTTGTAGACGTGCTCTTCACCTATTTTTTTTATGATTGTATCAACTAATCTTCCTACTTTAGCCTTAGTATGGGTCTGGAGCTTATAATACATATTACCTATACAAACTCTTGGTTTGATTTAGAATGTTATAGATAGATAGTTTATGGTATACCTACCATAGATAGAAATCAATGGTTTTAAAATAGCCCATGCTCTAGATGTGGATTATAGTCAAAAATTCGTCAAACCCACCCAGATTGCAATTTTGGAAATAATCTTCACATCATCAGTGAACTAATCTTTAAATGCAAGAGATTTTTTTTAGATTCCTTGAAATATCTTAAGGAAAACCTTATGCATACTGCGCATTACTATTCTAATTACTTACAGGTATTCATTAATTCTACTTCCTTATTGACAAGTACTCTAAGTACTTATTTTTTTTGACGCTGTCAATATAAACTACCTCATCACGAAGCCGTCAACCAAGCATTCTGTACATCAAACTAGTAACTTTACGCAAAAATTATTGCTTGGAAACGACTTTTTTGTGGTGAAAAATCATGTTTTGTGGTAGAACTCAATGTAACGCACTCAAAACATTGTGCTGATGGATGGTTTGAATAATACGGGGGTCGTGGAAGTGTTTAAAGTAAAAATCTTACATTAAAAACTTGTATTTAAAAAAAACTTATCGAAAAATTGAGAGTTTGACCCCCAATATCTCCGAAACTAGAAGGTTCCCAGGTATTGTGTAGAACAAAAAAATTATCGCAATGACGGGGAGAACAAGTGCCTTTCGGCTTCGTTAAGAGGTGTTTTACACCCTTTTTTGGTATATAAATTCCATAAAATAATCATTATTTACAAAAGCATTTGAAAATAGCGTGATTATTTTCTAACGAGGATTTCTTTCTATCCACGTTAGAAAAATGATCACGCTATTGGGAGGTTTCAGTTAATTTAATTAAAATCTGAATTTGTAAAATCGTGCATTCTTACTAACCATGTTTAATAATTTTCCTGACAGCTTTAAATTTTTCCTCGTTTGTTTAAAGCATTCTGTCATCTTTGTTATTGAAAACTGATGGCAAACTGACTTTGCAATGATGTCTTTAGTTTCTGCGTGAAGATATCCAGGAACTTTAAACCTGAAATAAAGAAGAACTTGCTCAGTAGCAGAACAGTACACGATCAGATCTTATGTAATCCAAAAACTAAATCAATAATAAACTGAAATCTAAATAATGTAGGTATGTTTAAAAAACTGATGCATAAAAATTGTATTTCTTTCAAAATTATTAAACAGTTAGACGAAATAACCAGCAAACATCAGAATCATGGTGGTTAAAGAAAAAGAAGTAAAGCACGTGCTGTTTGTATAGAAGCCAAGTGCGACCCGGCACGTGAACTTTTTTGCTATCGCTACGGTTTCCAAATTTCCAAATTTTATCCAGAAGCAGAATAACCGTAATATGAAAACCGTTACTAGTGACGTGATCTGCCTTTGTATTAAGAATTTATCGGTTTATCTGCGTATACGGTCAACAGCGAGCCATTCCATCACGTTTGTTTTGATTCTACGTTACTACTGTGAAACCGGATTCAAATGTTACGTTTGTGCTTATTTATTGATCGACTAGTTCCTAAAAATATTATTATTTTCCCTTTCTTTCAGTTTTACTTAAATTATTAAACTTCATCAGAAATTATAGTTAAGTAACATGAATAACTGTTTTAAATGAGACGTAAGTAATTGACTAATTATGTTTATGTTGTAGTTTAAATACGTCGAAGTTACCTATAAGTATATCAGAAACACTTTACAAGTCTACCAAAAAATCAAGTCGTCTCGTTTATGTTTGGTCAAAACATTTATTAGATAAAGTACCTGAGCATAAACTTTAATGTTTTCCAGAAAAGAAACATGATCAAAACGAGTGTTGTCAACTCTTTGGGAAATCGATTATTATTGATTTGAATGAAAATTACAGTTTTGGTGTCTCTCCTCGAAACATGTAAGTACTTAAGGGCATTACATTGCCCAATGACCTTGAGCATGCTGCCCCGTACTAACTTACGACGAAACGACGAGAGAGAGAGGGACGAATGCGGGAGTGACGTAATGCTTTTCGCGAAATTTCGGATTTTTATTAAATATTTTAAAATATTAAAAGAAATAAGAGAAAAAAATCAATACACATTGTTAAATACGTCATTACGTATTTTTTGGTATAAAATTCATGCCGCGTTATTGAGCCGATATCGGAGAAAATTTTCAATTTAGGTTGAAAAAGGACCTATTTGTTACGATTTTTTGATAAAATTTGAGTAAGTTTATTAACATTTTAAACAACACAATGTTTTTGTGATGACCTTTAGTTTAAAATATATTTTTTATATTGAAAACGCACAAAAGGATTCATCTACAAACTTCTTTAAACCCACGGTATTTTCAGGATTTGAGCGAGGTAATCCCCTAGCTTCACGGTAGACCGCAGAAAGACTATTTCATGAAAAAGTCATTCAATCAGGTTACATGAACTAAGTAACTGGTTCCAGTTGTCTAGGTTCCCAAATATATATTGATTAAGAGTTAGTAATGAGTTATATTATTATGTTATGAACATTAATTTTCGACAGAAATTTTAAATTCCTCATATCTCGTCTTTATATTGCTGTCCTTTCAAAATATATATTTGGGAACATAGATATTCTGTAATCCAATCGAAATAAATACACACTACCTTAAGAATGTTAACTACGCATCGGTCGCCGCCGGCCTCTGAAGAAGGTGGTTTTTCATCTACCGAAACCTTCGATAATAACAACGAAGTACAAGTATAGTGTATGTTACTAATTGTCAAGCTGTTACAATACCCACATAAAGGGAAACAGGTATTGATCAAAAAATTAACATGGTGATACATCTTTTAACGACGATTCTTCCTCCAAAAGAATCAGTGCCGTAAAATGTCGAAGAATTCGTCCAAAGAACACCATAAACGTATTATGTCCGTCCTTTATATTCACATGTAAGTATGTTTAAGTATTGTAATGACATTTAAAGAATGAATTAAATATTTACACGACACGACATTGTATTGTTTTATCACTGACAGCGGAACTTGATTGTCACCGCGAAATCCTGGAACGGCTTTGAACAAAACGAGTTTTGGTGCAAAAAATGAGTTAATTGATTTCGTTAGTTTAGTCATACTAATTTGCTGATTAATATTAAACAACCGCCATATACGTGCCGATGTTGCAGATGGCTTGTAACTACTTGTTTTACATCAAGGAAATTTTATGGTTTTGACTGCATTTTGTTAAGCCCCGACGGTATTTACGGTATCAAAATGTCTTCCTATCGTTTTCTTTTTTTCAGAGACTGAGAGTTTTGTCATACAATATTTTCTTAGTAACTTTAAGACGTCGAATGCCATCCAACAATCAACGTAGTACATTTGTACTACGTTGATTGTTGGATAGCATTCGACGATATTTAGCCATGCTAAGCCATTTGGCTTAACATGGCTAAATATCATTTAAGTAGGTAGTAGCACTGTCATTTTTTACCAGTCCACTTGTCTAGAACTTCCTAGTTAATTTATCTTATTTAATAATGTTCCTGTAGTGAAGGTCCTGCCCCATCTTAACGAGCTACAAAAAAAAACTCATTTTTACGACCTATTTTTAAATAAGTACGTAAAAATTACATAATTGTATAGTCAAGTCGGAGACGGAAAAGTATAAACAGGATTGGAAAGCCATGGGGGAGGCCTTTGCCCAGCAGTGGGACAAACAATGAAGACCTGACAAAAAATAGTCAAGCTGGCGTTGCTTGTCAAGCAAATTTGCGTCGATATGTCAAACTTGGTACATTTATTTTCGTTCTGTCTTTCGGCCGGCACAGATAAGTTGGTTGGTGAAATGTCTTCTATCTATCAAACAATATTAAGGTTATAAAAAATAATCACTTGTACACATTGCGTTGACTTGCATTGCTACTTCCCGAGTCATTTACTCCATAATACGTGGACAAAAAAAACCCGACTTTTCAAAAAAATCAATACATATTCCAATGCAACTTAAGTTTCGGAAGTCGGCGGTTTGGTTGATTGGGTTGATTCAGTTTTTGCTACGGTCTGTTTGATCTCGGTTTAAGATTTAATATTAATTACTTAGATCGGTAGGTAAGTTGGTCGAATAATTAAAAACAGTCAACACACGCTCACTCTCTTCAGGGTTCTAGGTATGGTGATTTCAATTTAGGTGTGGTGAATTATAGATAATAGTAAAATATTGGTGTTAACTGGAAAACATGATCACAAACCAAAAGAGTGCAATTTTGTGACTCTTCCCTGCAAATATACCGGATGACTTTTTTATCACTTTCCAATAAAAATGTTAGGTGAACGGAGTAGAAGCTTAGGGCATATAGTTTTTTTTTCATTTATCCAAATATTAGAAAAAAAATGATCTATCATCAAAACTATAAATTTCAAATAAACTTTTTAGGGTTCCGTACCCAAAGGGTAAAAACGGAACCCTATTACCAAGACTTCGCTGTCTGTCCGTCTGTCCGTCTGTCCGTCTGTCCGTCTGTCTGTCACCAGGCTGTATCTCATGAACCGTGACAGCTAGACAGTTGAAAATTTCGCAGATGATGTATTTCTGTTGCCGCTATAACAACAAATACTAAAAACAGAATAAAATTAATATTTAAGGGGGGCTCCCATACAACAAACGTGATTTTTTTGCCGTTTTGTCTAATGTATAGATAATGGTACGGAACCCTTCGTGCGCGAGTCCGACTCGCACTTGGCCGGTTTTTATATTAGAATAAAGAACGAGAAATTTTGAAACAAAAAATAAAAAAACGAATTTCAAATCATGAATTTCGAATTATTTTTTCGAAAAAAATAAAAGTAAACTAAGTATGCCATTTGCTTCTAATCCGTTCACCTATTATACCCATTTTTTTGGAAAGTGATAAAAAAAGTCATTCTGTACCTAGGTATATTTCTTTACCCATTTTATTTGCATTGTATTTAATTTTTGATTAAGGTTTCTACCTTTTTTTCAGTTACGAATATATTGTGAGACTTGAAACCTTATTTTGGTATAGGTACCAAGGTGTATGGTACCTAAATACCTATATAATCTAGATATTGAGGGTTTTATTCATAAAAGCTGCTTATATTTAAGTTATGATTAACGTATATGTTTAGCCGTGTTTTTTAATGAACCCCTGATTGCGACAGTGCAATATATACCAACCACCAACCAACCAGCCAACACACCAACCAGGCCAACTAGACTGTTTTTACCAACAGTTGTTACAAGTAGCCAGAACCCTGAAAGTCTGTCCTTACCTTCGCAAAGGCTATGATATTGATACCCAATAAATAGGTTGTGGAAGAGAGAATCAGATAGGCAGCCACTCCATGTTGAATACTTTCTGGTAACCAGCTGGATACAGTTCGACGGAAGCCGATTATAAGATTTTAGGAAAACGTTATGCAGATGATAATTAGGTACTACAACTTCACGTTTCACCGTATTCAGTTGATTGAGCATGATTGATGCACTTGCCTTTTACCACCATTCACGATAAGGTGTCGAACATAGTGAATGTTCGACACCTTATCTTCTTATATTCCTTATATTCTTTGTTTTAGGTTAGTTTCGATGGTCCGACCAGATAAGCTCTTCTTTCGAAACGAAATTTCATGATGCGTTTCACTTGGCCAAGGATAGACGGAGATGGCGAAACATTGTCAAGGGAAAAATTATTTCAATGTAGGATCACGACCCTCAGTAATCAGGAGCACGACCTGAGGAGGAGGAGGAGGAGGAGGATAGTTTAACGAGGAATTAGAAAATAATGCATTCTGAAAAACCAACCTCGAACTCATAAACAGATATAAAATATTGTGTGAGGCACAATAAGTAAAAAAGCCGGTATTTAAGACTCCTACGCAGTACAGTTTTTACACGAGATTTTAATATTTAATTCAAGTACAAAGTCGATTTATGATCGTGGTGGGAATATCTATAAAGTATGTACAACAGTAATTTAATAAACAAGAAAAGCCAGTGGAGAATTGTTAGTTTTTACTAAAGTGGAGATCGGCGTGCGCAAGCGCAGGCGAGCCCCGCGGGTGGCGCAAAGCGCAGGCGCGGCCATGTTTCATAATTAGCTCTGTTATGAATTTTATAAATGTTTCATGCGCTACATGGGTAGCCGACAATTAATTAACTCCTGCGCAGTGCTTACATTAATTAGCAAGAGACATGTCATGTTCGTTCGTCATACATTATACATACAAGCCGCGTTCACGAGGAAAATTTATTAATATTACGTTACCTTTCCATAATTCAAACTGAATTGTACTCGAATGCTACATTTTATTCCTAAATAATTGCTAATTGGACCACCCCTGCTGAATTTCGACAGTAAGTAATCAATTTCCTACCTAATTAATGTGTATGATTATTTTATTATGGTGTTTTTGTGTGTGTTTAAATTGGACTGTCCACGAAACGTCCTCTATTATTTGTTTATGATGCTTAATTTGAGATTCGAGTCTACGTTACAGGTAGTAGAAACGTGCCATAAACATACATATTTATAAAATCATATAACCTGCTATTAATAAACACAACAACTGGGAGCTCAAGAGTATAGACATGAATCTTCTGTTGATTACTTCCTTTCAGTTCACCCGGTAATGAACAATAAATATCTAATCCTAATTTAGAGTGCAGTTGCCATTTCACCCTCTCCCCTTCGGATAGAGTAAATGAGTTTCCTTATAACAATGATATCATTCCTATATCTAAGTATTTGAGCCATACAGCCAGTGCCTTCTCATTTAGCTTTCAAAAGGGTATGCTTTTCATTCGCTTTTATTTCCACATCGATATTAATTACCTATAGCAGGAATTTGATATTGTTCAAAACGAAATAAAAATAATGCCTTAGCATAATATTTATTTTATCCGATTTATATTGCACTCCAATAAATGGCCGACATTAATAATCAAAGTGGAATATTTCATTAAGACAGTAGAGACCACTAAGTTTTACAACTTAATTGCTTTCGCAAACTATAACAGGATCAGTTTTTATGATACACCCACAAAGGCGTCCCGAGAATCTCGGTCGTAATCATTCATATTATTTATTTTTTGTGTCATAATTCCTCACGATGAGGAATGGGCGCCGATCATCTCGATAGTTTTATTCATTTTATAACGACAAAGTTGTGAGTCGGCAATATAGCTGAACTTTCTACGAAATGATCTCTGTATAAATCGGGGACCAGCGTCGGCTCGGGACGAATGAATATTGTCGGTAGTACTAAACATTCTAATCATCCTACTGTAATCTAGAGAGTATTTGTCGAACCGCATGGAATATTGCGAATGTCAGGAATAAGCCGCAGCGCACAATGGGCCGCGGAGTGATAAGGCGAGCGCCAGGCCTGCCCGCGGTGCGCGACCGCCCGATTGTGCGGCCATCGGTAATGTTCCCATGATCGGGAATGTAGCGAAACGATACCCCAACATTGTCTACGCACGAAAAGCTATCGTTCAATGTATCATTTTCAACGTCAAAATACTTCAGCAATTATTATAATGCGCATCCAGTCCGCATTCATCACCCCTAGTATTGTGAGTCAAGTAATTAAAGAGGCATTGTATAAAGGATAAAAGCTTTTCAAATACAGTCTAGATGAATTAGGGATACGAATTCCTAAAACAATTGAAGCAGTCGATAAAGTTAGCCATCTACTTAGCAATTAAAAAGTAAAAGAAGAATGTTTTGTTTCTAGATAATAAAGCTTCAGACAAAGAGTATAAAGTTCAAATTGGTATTACGATTTACATCCTTCGAGAAAAATAACCTTGCTGGAAGTGAGAAAGCTTTCCACCTATTCACTGAAAATAAAAAGTAAAAAAGTGGATGTTTTAAAGAAAATTAAAAACAAGGAAGTTTTGCCGATTGCGCCCCGTACCTAATCTACTCCGTGTAAAGAAGAAATTAACACAACTTTCTTGGATATTTATTACGCTACTTTTATTACCTTACTTTTGTTTTCACGGGGTTGAAATTTGAAACAGTAAAGCAGCCATTTTCCCTACTAATGTTTCAAAATTCATGATAATGAATTCCATAGGTCAATGTGCTTGTAGTTTATGAGGCACAGTGATCGATTTGTTATCCGAATGGACACTTCGTCCATGTGGCATTGCGCTGTTATTATGTAGGTAGATGATATCATAACAAACTACTTACTTTACAACATAAAAACATCTAATCAGTAAGTAATATAATTAATTATTGTCATGTTACTTAATGCTTATTAAAATAAAAGTAAACAACTTAAAAAGGATAATTCAGTGTAATTATTATTATCATGCCCCTTTATGTGCTTGGCTGAATTGTTAATTAAACAAAACAAAATAAGTGCAGACATTATGTACTCGTAATATTTTCTGGAGAGCAGTGGTGGCTCAGTGGTGGCGGCCCCGACTTACGAACAGTAAGTCGTGGGGTCGAACCCAGGCAGGCGCATTACTTTGTGTAATTTATTTCATCACCACTGCTCTCAAAACGGTGAAGGAAAACATCGTGACGAAACCGGCATGTCCTAGAACCACAAAATTCGAAGACATGTGACATCTACCAACCCGCACTGGGCCCGTGTGGTGTGGTGGCCCATTCCCTCTCATAGAGAGGAGGCCTGTGTCCCAGCAGTGCGAACATTAATAGGCTGATGATGATGAATATTTTCCGACCGTAAAGCTGCAGTTTTATGGGATTTAACACCCATACCGGTAGTTGACGATGGTTCCCGCATCGTTCCCTGTCCACTATTAATTAATTAAATACTATGCAGATAACAGCCCGACGCAAACAGGTTGGTCCGGTAGTAAAGTTTAATACTTTTAATCAATCTAAATCAGGTGTCAAGCAATGTGGCGCATTTCCCAAACTCGTGAACACTTTCATAACCATACAACGTATGATAACGACGTTAATAAATTAAGCTTGTATTAAATCAATATGACTGTGTCCGGTTCGTAAAATAGAGACCTGTGCGGACCCCCCACGAAGATGTTGTCGGTTAGCAAGAACGAAGTACATGGATATCGCGAAACCTAGCCGGCGCCCGACAGTGGCGATGAGAACTGTGCCTATATTCTCCATAATGACTTATTTACATTTTTATAACGTTGATATCAAGTCATAAACGGGTGTTAAGCGTCCCCGGCTTATTGCCAACTTCCGTTACCTATAAGTTCACGCCGTGTCGCCGCTCGGCTATCCTACAGTCACGAATGCTCCGCCACGGAAACTTGATTGGTGTTACAACTTCAAAACTTATTCAACACTTCAGACGTGATAATAAACAGATCTAAATTGCTCCGCTAAGTTTAGAACAGTCAAACATAAACATCTGCTCGTGATTGTATTGTGTCGAATCTACGCCCTTTTTCCTTTCCCGATATAAAGTATAGATGCTTATCGATAAAGTTATTTCAATATACTGCACATTTAAAAAGGATTTTCGTTATGGAACCGTGTAGACACTTCTGATTATTTATCAAGCTACGAGAGCCATAAAATTTAAAATGCCTTTAAAAATCAGATTATAAAACAAGTTCTTTGTTTCTGTGTTAAAATTCGTGATGACGGTCCTTTGAAACGCTATAATGAGTATTGATTTAAATTACGTGGATTAAAAAATCTGGGAAAAATTATAACGAGAGGACGCCGCCATCTGTTTGCCTACGATGACAATAACGTGGACTTTATTTTGTGAAGTAAGTAAACGTTACACTATTCTTAATTCAGTTTGTGTCGGAGCTTCACCTTTGGACATATTGTCATTACGTTAATCTTATAGATAGGCAAGTTTAACCCTTAAATGGATGATAATTTTGGCATTTTGTGTATTGTAATTTAGCTTTTTGATCTTCCTTTTATTCTTATATTATGTATTAAAAAATAAACTAACCACAATAACATTTCTTTATATTTATAGCACAATTAAAATAAGTCCTTATTGTCCATTCCACATTAATCCTCGCGTTAATTTTTTTAAGAATAATGAAGCAGACATTTTTATAACAAAGGTCCTTGGCCGTGCATCTTGATCTTAATGTTATCTCTAATAGGTCAATAAATAAGAAGCAACGTGCGAGCTTCGGCGGGGGCGGGCGCGGGCGAGGGCGCGGGCGCGGGCGCGGGCGCGGGCGCGGTCGCGGGGCGGAGAGCGGCGACACAAACACGACAACGTGCAACGGCTTATTAAAATAAAAAATAATCAATACGATCGCCGTTCACAATATTACCCTGTGTTTATATTCATATTTTAATTTCTACCTGTAAATGGACAAGAATACATCGACAACTTTGTCATGCATATGTAAATATTTTCTTATTATTTCCTGTAAAATACGTTTAAATGCAACTTCAAGAAATATTCTGAGTTCTGTGTATAAAGATAAACGCTTCTCTCGTAGCAATTCTTGCGAAGGAAGTTAAAATGAATGCAAAAACCTTTAAAGGAATTATAATAAAACGCAATATAAAGTTAGGTTTTATGATAGGACAATCTGGCTTATGAATGAAACGTAAACAGCCGCAATGAAATGATATAAATGATGCGCGGTGGTACGCCGGGTACAATCAGTCGGCGGCATCTAGCGGCCGGCCCGCCATCGCCTGCCGGCCCGGCCCGGTCCGTCCGCTTTATGATGTTACACTCTTTTATTTAGATATTTGTACGGATCCCCTCATTTTTATTCACCCGAAAACATTATTATGCATAAATAAGTACTCTTTTATTTTATTCCCATCGTTATTTTAATACGTTGAGTTTCAAAGTTGACTTCGTCACCTCTTGTGCGTGCGCCCGCGCCGCCCGAGATGTGGCGACAATATTTAACAGATAACGAGATAAGCCTCTTTTTAAAGCGGTTTGATGTAACTTGATACTCTACTATATCTATTATTTTATGCTTTATGGATAGGGTGTGTCCGTAAGGAAGGATATTTACGTTTATTGGTCTTTTTTTGTTTTTGTTAAATTAATACAAAACGAACTTATAAAATCTTTTGCACTTTATTTGCAAATGAAGTATGGAGATTAAAACTGAGCGGTTAGTTAAACAATATAGAGTTCAGGTTTTTTATTGTAGTAGGGAGTGACAACGTGAGTTAGGAGTCATTAGCAAACATTTATCATAGTGCTGTAAGGTGTCAGGCAGTAGCGGGGGTCGAGCATAACAATTAGTTAGCACCGAAGCAACACGGAGCGCGGAGCGGCGAGCGGGCGAGCGCGGACGGTAGCGCGCCCCGCTGCGCAAGCGGCCCCCTGCTGGGCCACGCGCCGCCGCGCCAGCCCGCCCCGACACGACAACATGCCTAATATTTAATATCTTAATAACCGATTAGGGTGTGTTTAATATACACTTTGAATAATTACACACTTCATGTTAACAAATCGATCTCTGATTATGTAATTTACAAACTAAATCAGACGCTATCCGCTCACAGTGGAACGCCACGTTACAGCCTGCTACAAGTTGCACAACGTCACATACATATGAAGAGGTCATGCGTTGCACACTTCACGCAAAAATTATGAAGTGATTTATTACCTGTGATTGACAATGATTAAGAACGTACCTAGGTAGGTAATTGACTGTTTGATTTAATACCGAATTGGAATAACTCGGACCGGTGTTTGTAAATTACCATTATCAAATTTTATTAAAAGTGGTTCAAGATTGAAGCATTGACGTGACCTCCGTCTAATGACAAATGTTGTTCGTAAGGGGTCGTTAATGGCTGGAAAGTTCAGCACTGGCGGCGTCGGGGACGCGCGAGGCGGCGCGGGCGGCGCATACATCGGTTATTGAGAGCGATTTGGGCAAGCAGTCTCAATACGAGTACATGCGACTGATTTACGAGACGAGCGTGTGCCCTTTGTGCTCCAGCTGACTAATGGACGGACGCTCACGGACATTTATGTAGATTGATTGTATGAATTTTATTCACAATGTTAATACAGTAACAGATTTAGATGTCATTTAGAAATGGCGCTCTAAAGTTGTGCAATTTAGGCCGTGGATAATGGATGACTAATGGTTAGTTTCTATACCGGCTCGTGCCGCACGCGGCGAGGTGGGGCTCTTATTGTGGAGCTGGCCCTAAACGCACAAACACGATATGTGGACCGCTCTTAATGTACCTACCTTCCTATTCATATTATAGCTACATCACTCGGATTCCGCTGTAGTCATTTGGATACATTTTAACGCCTGATAAGAATCATCAAGACCGGCCAAGTGGACGACGGCGAATGTTCATCCGGTCAAACACTATGAAGTTTAATACCCATATTTAGTAAGAAATTATACAAATAACTAGTATGTTTACGGCCTGTACAGTCCGTCATAGTTTTAGAGTTTACTTAAATAAACGAATAACAGAGACATGTCTACCTTCTTCCGTACATAAATAAAATTAAATGATAATCATCTGCCTAGTCTATTCCCAACTGTGTTGGGGTACTCCCAGTGTTACCGGATGTAGCTGAGTGCCAGTATTTTACATGGAGCGACTGCCTATCTGACCTCCACAACCCAGTTACTACTGGGTAATACGATAACCCTTGGTAAGACTAGTTGTAAGACTTTCGGGCCACTGACTACCTGTAACACGCATAATATGAATTGAGTATCTGGGTGTAAGCTGCCAAAACCATTTCCATTCGAAGACTAAGATTTAATTGTGACCTAGGTAAAGAAACTGGCACAGCAATGGACAAAATGGTTTTTGATTGAACACTGAATAGAGCTTTACTATTTTAAACTCTCTTTATATATTTTTTGTTGATTTTTGGTATGTTGATTTTAGACATAAAAGTTAAAGTAGATTGGTTCTGGTACTAAATTTGTACCTGCAGCATTACAAAATATGAGACCAAACAAAAACAAGACGCCTATGCCATTGTATTCTCATCTCCATAACAAATATCATCTTATTGCCTAATCGGTAACATCCACCATCATATCTTGCAGCTGCATCAGAAAAAATATGTTTTCCAAAAATTCGTCCAGCACACAAAAAGTAATATAATTTAAAAAGTTATTAAAGTGAGTGAAATAAAAGAAGTGTCGATGCATTCCTGATATTTAGGGGCATAATATTTTAATATCTTCCTATACGGCATAAAAAATGTATAAACATTTAGTTACGGATCGAAGAAAAAGGACAATATGAGTAGGACTTGCAGCGTCATCTTATCGACACGGATCAAACGTTGTTAATCAGAAATTTTAATGACCATAGTTCAGAAAATAATAACTTTTCTTTGGCTACCAATACATAAACTGTGATCTAGTGAAATTGATACTTTGAGTTTTTTGAATTTTTGATAGTTTATTCAATATCCTGATATATTGGTAAATTAATCACCAAGATCGGCCGTGACAGATCCTATCCATATTGTACAGAATGCATGGCACGTCAATTACGTAACCGACTTACAATCACAACTTAAAGGATTTTGAAGAAAGTACTCGTAAGAACTTAGTTCGTGTTTTTGGAAGACTAGCGGACGTCACGCGGTTTCACCCGCGTAATTCCCATTGCCGTGGGAGTACGGGGATAAAATATAGCCTATGTTACTCAGGGTGAATGTAGCTTTCTAATGGTGAAAATTTTTGAAATCGGTTCATTACTTCCGGAGATTACCCCTACATATAAACTTACAAACAAATGTTACCTCTTTATAATATTATTATAGATTAATCCGCTGCCGCTTAAAACACCGACTTCACGATCCATAATTTAATGTTTTCCACGTTGAAAGTGACCCCGAGTAAAATTGATTTTCTCTACTAATTAACGTTGCTACTGATTATCCTTATAAGACCTAAAGACATATTGTGCACCAAGTGCAGAACAGAATACAAAAAAGATCGCCGTCGCAAATCCTTAATTTAAAGCAAATGTTCCTATTCGAATGCTGCAAGCATCAAGATTGTTCTGGAGGAGCACTAATGGTCACGCGTAGTGGCGAGGCGAGACAGTTCGGCATTTAGGCTCATTGTGCTCAACTTATTGACTGGATTCGATCCGTCCGTCAAATTGTCGCCCATCGAGATACGTGCTACTGTGCCGCGACTCCCGCGTCTCCTCACCAACGTTTGCTCTTCTCGGAAAACACAATTCAGCTCCGGACTATACTCTCAGATAAAGAAAAAAAACTGGTGTGATTCATATTGGCAACGAAACCAACCGTGATACACAAAAACAAAGCATCCTCTATCGCTGTGAAGTATGGCATGTAGAATTAAACATCTGATAAAAAATCGCAATGAACGACTAGGCTTATTCATTCACAGTCACCATAAACGATGCGCTATGCGATGTAGTCACCATGAAAATTTTAAATGCTTACTGGATATAAAAGATTAACTTAATAATGATAATTTTTCGATTTGCACTCGTCTGGCGTCATAACAACATAAAACGATTTGTTCAACACGATTTATATCCTACTCTTAATTGTAAATTATCGGGTATCGATAGCTTAAGAGCAAAATTATAATTGCTTGTTCACTATGGATAATATAATTCAGAAAGTTGATAGGTAAAAGAGATTCTTATTGTGTTAAGTTAAAGTAAGTTATTGTTTGTGAAGGTTTTTAAGAATGGTTTATGAGTGAAGCGCGGGCTGCCCAGTAGCGCGGTGTAATCGATTAGTCACGGATGAGTATCGCCTGCGGTTCGATTATATGTCGACGGTTAAATTAAAGATTAAACTTGTCTGAGACAATAATACCAACATCTCTTTTATGTTATTACGTTTTTATTTGTGCAATTAACTAGGTTGTAGACATTCTTCGAAAATCAATTCTAATAGACTAAGTAGGTAGATATGTAACCATGATATTAGTGTGGTAGACGGCATTGTATGAGGTGCCACTAACTACCATTAAGTACGTGACGATGATGACCAAAATCGATCTCAAATAGTGAACCTGTTTGAATGGAATATCATCACGCAGCGGGATCGTTGCGCTATCGCACTATCAATACAATAAAAAAAAATGATGGTCACGTACCCCACGAATTATATGGACGAAACCAATCGACCACTTCAAAAATTATAAAAACTTACCCATCTAAGCTAAAACGAAAATCTAAATTGATGCGATGGTGAGATGCTTTTTTTGGTTTTCAAAACTTATCTGCCTATTATCCAATCACTGAGTGTTCAAATTAAGCACGCTTTACGCAGTTACTGAAGTTTCGATGGCATGACGGAGCAATAAGTAATAGAAGTGAAGAAGACGTCATAATGTTTTGTGTAGTGGCTTTGTGGCTAGTCCGCGGTAGTACGGCGGTGTTCCCTGGATGTGCCCACGCGAGCCGATTTTGATGTAGTTATCCGCAAATAATGGTGGGTGCGGCAGCAGGCGGCGCGCTTCGCTGCCGCTCGCATTGTGCTCTCTATAATAAATGGCAACAACAGGTGAATAACTAATTTCACTCATAAAATTAGATCTTCATGGGTGGAGTGCAATATTTAACTGTCGACAGCATCCGCTTGTTTATATAGGATTGCTGTGACACAACCATTCGTATTTAGATGGAAAAACGTGGAAACACAAGCCAAGCTTTCTACCGTATACTGCAGCATAGTAAAACAAATAGACAGAACTGTAACGATTGACTTAAAAGCTTTCCGATTAAAATAATTGATTTATTATGGAAAACAAATGACATTTGCAAAGGAAACGAGCGGTTCGTATATCCTGTAAAATATCCCCGGACATTGTTTTTGTCACTATTAAATATGCAAAACTCAGAATGAAATATTTGATGCGGTCGATGCCATTATATAAATGGAATTATTCATGGAGCCAGACGCCGGAAAAAGCCAGTGAAAATCGACAATTCATTTGTATGTGCGAGTGTTGTGGCTTCATTGCCGTTTGATGCAACGCCCGCGCCTATTAAATATTCCCAATTATTTTCACCTTCGATAATTGGGTTAACGATATCTCGTGACATTTGAGTGCGTTCATAATTCAACGGTAATTAAAGAATTAATCAAGCGACTGAAGTCATTTTATTAACGTTTTAAACTGTTAAATTGATATCTGTAGTAGGTAGTTACTTCAGAACGACACTTCCTCATATGCAAAGTAGGTAGGTAGGTAGGTAGGCTCGCAACCCCGCGTGGCTTTCCCCACAAGTGTTCAAAGCGGGTGAAACGACTAGTCAACCCTTTGCCGCTCACTCGCACGTGAAATCACTCAAATACTGAATATTTTAATCTGAGCAGATAACGAGCTCGCAATTCTATTAGATGAAACATAGCTATGTGAGGTTAAACACCGGCTCAGCCCCTGCACTGGCGGCCCGCGGTGCACACACACACACACCTACATTATGTTATACTGATGCAATCAAACGGCTATCTATTAATCCTTTAATGATCAACCAGGCGAATAATTTGATCCAATAGGCCTAAAGGACATATGGGATAGGACTTTAAACTGAATCTTATATTGAAATCCTATTTTAAGTACACTAATAGTGTTTTGTGAAAAGACCATAAATGGAATCTAATTTGAATTCCATTTCAGGTAGATGTCTAACTAAATTCCTACAATTAGTGCTAATAAACAAACAAGTCTTAATGAATCCATCACAGTGAAAATTCTCTGTTGCTTAAAACGACAAATTCCTTTAGGGCTTACAGATAAACAGTTCTAAGCCAACTTTATTTTAAAAGCATGTATAAATATATCAGGTCGAGCAATAAAGCTATCAAATATTTACTAATCTGAAACGGTGAGAGCGTCGCGCGAACCCCTTCTGGGTTCGGGACTCATAAAATAAATTGAAATAGTCACGCCGCCCCCCAAATTAAAATATTCAAATGGGACGCACGCGCAAGAAAATTGAAAATTGTCGTCTATCGCCCACAAATGAAACCTATAACTCCTCACATACACTTGGAGCCAAAAAGGTGGGTAAACATTTCGATAGGATATTGCATTGTGAATTTGCGATTTGGAGCGCAAAAATGTTACGACGCCTAATGGATATGATGAACGTTCGGGTTTTTTTACAAAAGCTTTGCAGGTATTTTTTTCGATTACCGATACCAAATATACGTATTTTTTCCGCAATTCAATTTTTATGTAGATTTCTTTTTACAAGTTACTTAAAACATTCTCTAATAAAACAAACAATATTGCAAGTTGCTAAAACCGATTGCTTCCGTACCTACTAATTTATAGCACCCCTCTCGTGTGTCAATTCCACTGCACTGCAGTGTAATTCGGTATAGAAAGCACGGTTTCGATATGCCTTCGAATAATGCTATAAATGGTCTTCACTTTTATGACTGCAATTTGGCTCAGATACTGAATTAGTGTTTGTTTTATGCAAGAATGGATTCAATTTATAAACTGCAATAAAATAAAAATATCTGCATGTACGTTTGACAGGAGGGTGAATAATGGATGTTTTATTATTTGTAATAGAAACTTGTACAGTTTATGGGCTGTCAGATGGTAGATGTAGTGATTTCTGAGTGTATGTTAATAAGTCACAGGTACGTGAGAGAGTAGGGCCCGTCGGGCCCCTCGGCGGCGGCTTCCGTTGTTTTGCGGCCGCCGCTGATTTTGTGGTTACATTTCGCGTAACTTGATAGAGACGTATACTCCACTTGCACATCCTTATAGTTCACCGCGATGAGCTAGTGAAGGGCTGTTTCAATAATTTGTAATCGATTTATATCGATAGTTTCAGTAACAATGAATTCGAGCTGGTGAATGTTGCTACTGACAATGTTATTAGGTATTTGACCTCTTTGTACCTACGAAGCATAAACTTATTTTGTTACTTGAATTGAGTTGTTTTAAATACATATATTAGAACGAAACAGTATCTAAGTTTAGAGGTCATTCAATCAAAGTTCATCGATAATTTTTTCAGGATTTTTTTTGTGAACGAATCGATAATTAAGATATGTATCGAATGAAACTGTGCAGAGGTACGTCCTAGTGAGCGGCCAGCGTCCGGTGTTCGTGCAAGTGATACCCTGGGAACCGACCGCCTTCCGTCGCCGCGGCCCGCGCCTCCTCCGTCACCCCTTTACGTCACCCCCGACACCATAACATAACCTCTCTGTATAACAACGCGGTAGGAGTATACCCAATACCTTATTACTTTTTAACACCTTTAATTTACAAGGAGACGACCTCCATCGCCCCGTCGGAAACGCTTTTTATTCATTTCATCGCATTTAAAGATTTAAACCGTTTGCTTCCATTCATAAAATTATTAATGTGATCGTAAAATTGGGCAAATTTTATTGTCTCGAAGGCATAATGGGAAACTAATGTAGCGTGTTATTATTCAGTTCGGTTGTAGCCGTAAAATACGAGTATTTTTGAGAGTCCGCGGACGTCGCTGTGAGCGGCGACCGGCCCACGGTGTTCCCAGCGGAAGCTCCCTTTGCTATTTGAATATCAAACATATTTCGGTCATATTTCATTGAAACAGTTATGATATTCTTCCTTTAAATTTCGTGTACGTGCGTTTACTACTCACAATAATATGTAAATTATCTATGGTCAAAGTTTTATTAAATTTCCATATTGTTTAACGCTCTATCATTGCCTTTCGAATGAATCAATGAATATTTCTTATTGTGTTATATGATTAAATTATTTATTTGTCAATCGATAGACAATTAAATCGTCTATTGCCTTTTGAAAGATATGAATAAATAAATTACGCGTAAAGTATGTATTGTATGTAAATATTGTATTACAATAAAAACTGATTACGTAATTCGGCCCCTGTGGAGTCAATGTTTGAATGTAGTAATATGGAATTATTTAGCGTGTTATGAGTAAATAAGGCCTGTTGGTAGTGGTCGGCGCGGCACAAATGGAAAGGTTCACAGAAGTGCACAGAGGGCCATTTGTTCCGCGCATTACGGTCACTGAGCGCTCGCTCCGCAACGATATGAAATTATTATTAGGAACATATGACTTCGCGGAATTACTGCCCTCTTAGCTCATAAAAACACAAGAATATTTTTTTAATACGTTCTGTTATTAAGCAGACTTGGTAACTTAGTTAACTACTAGGTAATAATGTTAGGTACTTAACACTATCTTTATATAAAATAATTACTTACTGTTCGTTGCCTACACTCAACAGTTCAGGAGGAAAATAGGCTTTCAGATCGAATTAACAAAGTGAAACTTTACAAGATAAGTCGGGTATGTTCAGACTCCAATGTATTGACAGAGTTTATCGCCACAGACACCATGACCAGCCATGGAAATCCCGTTAATAAATTGGTACTAAATACTCGAGGTGGTATTCGAGTGGCTGAAGTATTTTGGACACGACGAATAAATATTAATAAAACAGCACCAATGTCATTCTTTTTCGAAAGAAAATATGCACGGCAAGAACAGACAATATGCTTTTGTTTTTCTTTATTGTTATTGCCGTAAAACATTTAGCGAGCAGCGTTGAGCGATAAAACACGTTATTTTGTGTGACAAAACGTCGCGCTTCATGAGAAAATATTGACCCGCAGATAGTGGAATAAGCGAATTATTGGTGATACCCATCACGGAACGGAACCAGCCACTCCAACTTACCCGCTGCCAACATTTCGTATTATTTTTTATGATGACGATCAACACCGATAATAATTAGGTCGAGCACTCGATGCTTTTAGGTCACCCTATTTAAATGAAAATTACAAGGTGCGGTTGGTAAGTACGCAGGTACAGTCTGTTTATTTTAAGATTCTATCAACATACGTAAGTGATACAAAACTGAAATACTGTACTGTTAAATAAAACTCTCTAAAGCAATTTAATAAACGATAATACAGAATATTATTCAAAGCTCTATTATGGTGGAGTTGTATTGACGGAATACGTTCTATTGTAAGCTGGTTCCTTCTAATATGTCCCATCCATATGTTAATGTGACGAACGATAAATTGGCCACTAATAAGATAATTGGCCGCGCTCTATACCCACGTAAATCAACATCTTAACAGCTGCGCCGGCGCAGGCAACTCCCGGACACAACAGAGTGTCCAAATACTCGAGTAACACAACAAATATTACAAGTTTACTTTATTTAGTGACCTTTGTCGTACCTTCGTGATATTTCACTTTTGTTGATGTGTTTACATAGTTCTTGTTGATCCAATTGATTCAAACATATGATTATTTGTGAATTATGAAATTAAAGGTGACACTCGTTATCGGTCGTCGTGGAACGTTCTATTCTGACATACTGTCGTATGCCTGTTGGCAACATTAGTGTCTACTACAATATATTAAGCGTTAATGGTTTCAGTCATCGCCTCTGAAATCGGCCATATTGTGCATTGTGATATATTACAGAAAAAAAATTAGCACAACCGCAGAGTGCTTAAACAAATCTATTGTGTTGCTACATAATATATGAGTCGTTTCCTCTTAATAATACATTAAATTTCACGAGTGTTTTAATTCGACGAACATTTTATAGGTTTTTCATGTCCTCGGTGACTTCATTATATATTACAACAGGCGTGAAATAAATTTTTCAAGATTTATTTTATTCCTGATGACTCGTGTTTAGAGCGCACCCTGTGCATGGTATGATTCACTCATTGTTTTGGAGCTATTTGAAGTAAACAATCAATTAGATTCGAATTACAGTACGACCAATAATAGTGGATATTTATTGTCATTGGAACATTTTATAACCATTTTATTAATTTAATTGATATTGATGAGGTTCACTGGGCTTCGCGTGGGCAGATAAATTCAATGCTCCTTTTGTGGATAGCCTCATTGTTTAAAACAAGCTGGATATGACACAAACACTGGTGCGTGTGCTATTTTAGGTACTCTAATGTAAAATAGCCTAATTTTATAAAATTTAGAGTCATTGTTTACAATTTGCTCTTGCCTACTTATTTTAATGTATTATAAATATAAATTATAATTAACAGGGCATTTGACACGATATTCGTCACGTATATTTTAGAAACCGCTCTTGTTACTAACTTTGGAACAATTTTGGTAACAAAGTGTTAATATAACGCATGTGCGTGCGTACGTTCTCTGTATGACAATTCGCGGCGCGGGCGCATCGATGCCCTCTACATAATTTGTCAACGCTTGACTGCGTTACACAAATGCTTTTTAGGTCAACAGTTGATTGGGAAACGATCTGTCCATGTAGTAAAATATAAATAATTTGTTTGAAACGAAATGAGGGCCATTTAGAAACATGAGGGTAATAAAACTAGTGCGTGTCATGTAAACTCGGTCGCAGGCCTACGTACAGAGCATCCATATAATGATGAGCCGTAGACGTTCCCTGATCGTATGCTGTGGTGGACCTGGTGGTGTGTGCGCGAGGGGGGGAGGGAGCTCTTGTTACATTGTCACGGAGTCAATTTGATCGTGGATGTGTTCGGACGAATGGTAACGTGATTAGCATTCTAGACGTAGATGGAGGTACGTGCGCTGCGGGCAGCGGGCACTGCTCCATCAACAACAATATCCTTGTTTGCGTCATAACGTATGGATATTGCACATAATTTGTCTACATCGAAACTATGGGAACATTTATTCATGTCGAACATATGCGTGTGAATACTTTATCTAGAACTGTTACCGAGGGCCTCTACCAGGAATAGCACGTACGCGAATTTTTCATGGAAAACTTGTCTCATATTTGAAGTGTCATTAGTAGTGTGCGACCACGTGAATTTTGTTACAACGGTTTGTTTAACTATTTTTTGAGCATTTTCATCGTTCATTGATAGCTGCGTAATAGTTTCTTTCAAAAGCTTGATGAGTTTGACAATGCAGTGGTAACATACCAATGTAATATTTCTTATGATGAAATGAGAAAAGTTATTATCTATTTTTAGCAAAAATCTGTGTATTTCGAGAATACTTACTTAGTAGAAGCTTAGGCCAAACTTACTTTCAGTAAAACACAAACACTTGTAGCTATTTTATTATTCTGAATTGAAGAACGGAGGTCTGTAAAACTTGCCCTACAATGATTTGTCACACATACCTATAAAATGAATACAATTATACGCCAAGACAGTGTGCACCAGAAAGGTGTCGTCATAATCATACCCTGACATATGACCATATCTTTAAGTAATAAAAGTCTAAAAGTATTGGTACCTAATTGTCATTGTTGGCGACCTGGTGACTTTTAAAAATACCATAGTGCAAGTACACTTCGGTATATTCTAATATAGTTACAGCATGACTGATGACGACTGCACTTGATACCCGTTACCTTGTTACAGGTATTAATGTAGAATCTCAAGTCACGCATATTCGAATATCTAAGGTTTTACGTAAAAATCGCCATCATGCCTCGTTTTGTATTCAGTATACAAGTATTGTAATTCGAATAACAATCGTTTGGTGATGGGTTTGCTCCCAAAAATAGACCGCAAACTGTATTTCTCCGCCGTAGCCGTGTGGTATCCGGCAGAGTAGAATAGAACCAACCCATTACACTCACGGGTGTCGTATAAGGCGACTAATGTCTGAGACAGAACACCTTGCGCCTCCGTAGACCAAAGAATGGGCAGCAGCGTTTTCTGTTAGTCTTCCATCACTGCGATCTCCAATCCGCCTGCCAAGCGTGGAGATTACGGCAAATTCCTCCCATCATGGTGAGAGGCTTATGTCCAGCAGTGGACGTTATGGACGTGATTGTTGTTTGTTGTATTTCTCCACACTGTTCAGTGAATCGGAGTCCACTGCACAGCAGGCCAAAAACGTATGCTCTTGAAATATATTTACGTTATCTAAATATATAAAAGAAGAAACTGACTGACTGACTGACTGATTGACTGACTGACTGACTGATGACTGACTGACTGACTGACTGACTGACTCATCTATCAACGCACAGCCCAAACCGCTGGGTCTACAGATTCCAAATTTGGCAAGTAGGTTCCTTATGTGGTCTAGGGGTGCACTAAGAAAGGATTTTTCAAAATTCAACCCCTAAGGGTTTTAACCAAACGGGGCTCCAAAGTTTGTATGGGTAAAACAAGATTAGTTAGACTATTTTATTCGAAACTTCACAGGAGTGCTTCTATTGATAAATGAGTAGAAACGGGTTTCAGGTTTTTTCAGAATTCAACCCCTAAGAGGGGGAAATGGGGTGGCAAAGTATAAAAATCAATGCACAGCCCAAACCGCTGAGTCTAGAGATTCCAAATTTGGGACAAATGTTCTTTATGAGGTTTAGGGGTGCATTAAGAAGGGATTCTAGACGCTCTCGACCGACTTCATTGGAGTATAGACGTGTGTACTTATCTTCAAAATTCATTAAAATATCATTATTTAACAAAAAACATTCAACTTTAATTCAAGCGAAAGTACTAGGCGCGCAGTAAAGTGAAGAAGTAGTGTGCGAAACGTTATCACTGATCGAGCAGGACAAAACGCACATCGACTCAGCGACCACAGTAAATCCGAACTTAGGAAAAAAGAAAAGGAAAACTGAAGTTATGTCCAAAGTGGTCAAGACACCTACGGGAAGTGGCGTGCAACACGCCTTATCTGATTCTGATGTCTCAAATATTGCTACTGGGATTTCTACACCATCTTTTATATCCCAGCGCAATAAAAGACAGAGACTATCAAGCGAAGAACAACTTGCTTATTTTAAAGAAGAGATCAAAATCATGCTTGACG
Source organism: Xestia xanthographa (assembly GCA_905147715.2). Classification (NCBI taxonomy): domain Eukaryota; kingdom Metazoa; phylum Arthropoda; class Insecta; order Lepidoptera; family Noctuidae; genus Xestia; species Xestia xanthographa. The sequence continues at coordinate 13,851,848 of LR990655.1, read as the reverse complement.
AATGGAAAGACACCTAAAACATCCTGTTGAATAAACTTGTCGCCGAGCTTGCTGAAATAAAGAAGCAAAATACTGAAATAAAACATTCAAATTATGAAATTGAAAAAAGTTTAGTCTTCATTAATAATCAGTATGAAGAGATGCGCACAAAAGTTGAAAATCTGGAGGGTGAACGTAAGCAACACTTGTTAAAGATAGCTATGCTTGAATCATCACTTGAAGATATCCAAACAAACTCAAAGTCATCGTCTATTGAATTGAGAAATATCCCAATATCATCTGAAAAGGAATCAAAAACCGATCTATCCAAAATTGTCCAAAATACTTGCAAAGTACTTGATGTAAATGTACAGGATGCAGCCATAAGAGATGTTTTCCGAGTTAACTCGAAGTCAGGAAAAGGTACAATTGTTGCTGAATTTACTTCTGTCATACTAAAGCACAATGTCATCCAAGGAATCAAGTCTTACAATAAACACCATCCTAACCAACGCCTCAACTCGGCTGATATAGGATTCTCTGGACAGCAATCTTCAATTTACATATCCGAGGCTTTAACAAGTAAAGGTCGTCGTCTATTTTTCGTTGCAAGAGACGTAGCGAAGACCAAGGAATACAAATTCTGCTGGACTGCTAACGGCAAAATATATCTCCGCAAAGACATCGGAGCTCCTCGCATTGAAGTAAAAGATGAATCTCTACTAGCTACTCTCCGAAACCACATTTGACTGGGGTTAGTTTTGTGTTTACCGTTATTTTTAGTTTATCGTATACCATTATTCTTAGTTTTAACCTTAATAATTTGCTTATTTTCTTGTTCATTTCATTGTTTAGTGTCTTGCTCAAAATATTACTTAGTTTTTTGTTTTTGTGTGATTCGTAATGTTGCTCATCAGTTTTTGGGGTGTATTGTACCTACTATCCATTATATTCTAAACCATTCCTTAATATGGACACAGTTACTTACCATACGACAAAATTTTCCATGTCAAATGGTTATTAAAATAGTGTTTCTTCCGATCACGTCATCAGAAATTCTAAAACAAAATTCGATTCAACAACTAATAATAATTTAGTACTTAATATAGACAATATCTCTGCTGGGCCATCATTTTTATGTGATCCAGAATCATGTACATCTTTCTTGACATCCGATCTAACGACTAAAAACCATTTAAAAATTTTAACCCAAAATATTAGAAGTATCACAAAAAACTTTTGCCAATTTGAAGTCTTTCTATCTAGACTACAAATATCATGTGAAATACTTATACTGACGGAATCGTGGAATTCAAAAGCTACGTACATCCCATGCTTAAAAAACTATGAGACCCACTACACAAAAAATAATCGTAATCAAAATGATGGTATTGTAGCATACATAAGAGAGGGACTCAGCTGTTCAGTTGCAGAAATATCCTTATCTGATGCTACCTGTTTAGTTATACAGATTGACTCGGACACTGTCGTTATAGGAATCTACAGGTCACCATCATATTCAAATATAGATAACTTTATAACGTCTTTGGATGGCCTTCTCAACACCTACAGAAATCGCAATAACATAATAATTATGGGTGATTTAAACATAGACGTTAAACTTAATAATGAAGATCGTAATTCGACAGATTACCTCAATTTACTAGCCAGCCATGGGTTCTTGCCTGGCCATTTATACCCAACAAGAGAAAATAATTGCATAGACCACGCTATGGTCAAGACTAAGTTCTCCACGACTACACTTGTTCTTCAATCCCTTCTGACTGATCACTCCCCGGTACTTTCCTGTGTTACACTAGAATATCCAGTTAAACCATTAAAACAAATGACTATTAATAAAGTTAATTATGAAGCAATTCTTACAGACCTAAATTCAGTAAATTTCAGTTATATAATGGAATCACAAGATGCACATTGGTCTTCAGCGCAGTTACTTAACATCCTTAACACATCAATTATGAACAACACTCTAAAATTAATAACACCTAGAAGATTACGGTGCATCAAACCGTGGATCACGCCAGGGTTGGTTCGCTGCATTAGAAACCGTGACCGCATGCACATAAGATCTAAAATTGAACCCAATAATGTAACTCTCGCTGTAACTTACAGTAGATATAAAAACTTTTGCAATGACTTGTTAAAACGACTGAAACGGAATTTTCTTGCAAATGAGCTGAACAAAAATGCCAAAAACCCTAAAATGACATGGAAAATAATCAACAACATCACAAACAGAGAAACTAAGAAACCACCGCCATTAGATCTATTAAAAACAAAAAATACTCCAGAATTAGCTTTACAAGGAATTAACCTTTATTTTACTAACATAGCAAAACAATTAGCTTCAAAGATAATTCCGTCTTCGGATCAAATTGAAGAGTCCTCTATTCCGCCGGTTAACTCTATGGTCATGTTGGAGGCAACTGAGGAAGAAGTTGAGTCTATAATAATTAACTTAAAAACTGATAGCGCAATGGGCTGGGATGGAATTTCCACAAAATTAATTAAAATGGCAAGAAATATTATTGTACCACTTTTAACTCATATTGCAAACCTTTCAATACAGACTGGTGTCTTTCCTAATGTATTTAAAATATCGGTCGTCCATCCTATTCACAAGGCAGGAAGCAGAGACTGTGTCAGTAATTACCGCCCTATTTCAGTTTTACCAGTGCTGTCCAAGATCTTGGAAAAAATAATTAATAAGAGACTACTTTTGTACCTAGAAAAACAACAAATTTTAGCCCACAATCAATTTGGATTCAGAGCTGGCAGGTCGACAGCACAAGCAGTCACTGAACTTGCTAACCTCGTAGCTACTCATATTGATAGCAAAAATAAATGCATTGGAGTATTCTTAGACCTGGCTAAGGCTTTTGACACCGTCTCTGTTCCCATACTAATCAACAAAATGGAAAGAATTGGTATAAGGGGTAAAGTACTAGATTTGTTTAAAGATTATTTAAATAATAGATCACAAAGAGTTACAATAGATGGTCTTTACAGTCCTGACGCGCAAGTATCATTTGGGGTGCCACAAGGTAGCGTTCTTGGCCCTACCCTTTTTCTAATTTATATTAATTGCCTATGTAGCTTAACGATACAAAACTGTAGAATTTTTACATTTGCTGATGACACGGCGTTAATATTTTATGGTAGTACATGGGATGAAGTCAGACATTTCGCTGAAATAGGTCTTCACAAGACAGCTAAATGGCTCAGTCAAAATTTACTTACGCTTAATATATCAAAAACTAAATTCATAACTTTCGCTAACACGGAACTATCACTATAAACAGCACAAAATCTAAAAATTCAAATTCACTCTTGTCAAAGCACAACTCATCAACACAAATGCGACTGTGGCTATCTGGATAGGGTTAAAACAATTAAATATCTTGGTATTCTCCTTGATGAAAAATTCACGTGGTGTCCATATATTGATCTTCTGGCAGGGAGAACAAGAAAGTTGATATATGTTTTTAAGAAACTAAGGCACGTGGCTGATACTGGTCTCTGCAAAACCGTTTATTTTGCACTCGCACAATCTATTCTAGCATATTGCATCACGGCATGGGGTGGAGCACGAAAACCCATCTTATTAAACTTGAGCGTGCACAGCGAGCTTTACTTAAGGTGATGAATTTTAAGCCTTTCAGGTATCCCACAGTCGATCTGTACTCTGAGTGTGATGTTTTAACTATTAGACAGTTACTCGTTAAAGAAACTGTATTATTACAACATCAAAAGTTGAAATTTATTGATAAAACAACAATGACATCGAGACGCATCGATAGGGTGTGTCCTACGGTTGCATATAAAACAGCATTTATCGAAAAATTTCAATGTTATCTAGGACCAATGCTGTATAACAAATTAAATAAAATTTTAAAAATATACCCATTAAATCAACACTCATGCAAGAAGGTCCTAATATCCTGGCTAAAATCTCAAAGCTATGAAAGCATAGAAAACCTATTTTTAATTTTAAAATAATAATTAAAAACTGGCACAAAAAAAAAAAAAAAAAAAAAACTATAATTTAACTAATAATCACAAAACCTAACAATATAATGAATTACACTATACAATAAAGAATAAAATAAAGTTATATCAATCAAACTGGTTAAAGAAGCAAGAAAACAGAAAAGTTATTGAATAAAATTATCAATTTCATTTTTTCTAAAGTTGCTCATGTTCATACTCTTTGTTGTTTCTGTTGCGATTAAGTCGAATGTAGGGTACTTAGAAAATAGAATTGGTAAACACTCTAACAATCTACCCACATTCTAAACTGAGCACATACATTACTTATTTAGTAATATAAAATATTTGCCTTGTTATGTTTAATCACACTATACTCATAGATCTCTGATTGTAACAACATTGGAAGAGACTAACGTCTAAGATACAGGCTTGGCCTAGTTTAGACGTTAGGGTTCATTTTGATCTGTTTACTTACATGTACTTGTGACAAAATTGTGATATGTGTAAAATGTACTTCCTCTTTTTTCAATAAAGATATTATTATTATTCTTCAAAATTCACCCCCTTAGGGGTTGGAACGGGAGTCCAACGATTACATGGGGAAATAAGATTAGTTAGACTACTTTCTTCGAAACTTAACAGGAGTACTCCTATCGATAAATGAGTTAACGTTTGTGTTTCAGGTTTTTTCAGGATTCAACCCCTAAAGGGGGAAATGGGGTAACAAAGCCTAAAATTCAACATAGGTATTGTTTGTATGGTGAATTGGGTTGGGTGTATTACAAAAACAACGATTTTAAAATTTAATGCGGCGGCCCTAAAATGACATCATTCCCTGTTGGGGTGCGATGGGGTTGAAATGTCTAAAAATCAATATGGGTGTCGATACCGAGATTATCAGGGGTGCTGATTACGAAAATGGCATTTATTTTGAAATCTAGAAGATGGCGGATTCGACTTCTATACAGGGTTATTTTTGATTTATTGTGATGATTGTGATTACGACGATGATGATTGTGATAATGATTGTGATGATGATGATATTTATTACGATGATAATGATTGTTTTACGATGTTGATGATTGTGATAACGATGATGGTGATTGTGGTAGTGATTTTGATGGTGATTGTGAGGGTGATTGTGATAGTGACGGTGATTGTGATGGTGATAGTGATGGTGATGGTGATTGTGATTGTGACAGTGACGGTGATAATGATGTAGATGATTGTGATTACGATGATAATGATTGTGATAACGAGGATTGTGATTGTGAGAGTGATTGTGATGGTGATGGTGATTGTGTTAATGAAGGTCATTGTGATAGTGACGGTGTTTGTGATAGTGATAGCGATGGTGATGGTGATTTTGATTGTGACAGCGACGGTGATATTGTTGAAGATGATTGTGATTACGATGATAATGATTGTGATAACGAGGATAGTGATTGCGAGAATGATTGTGATGGTGATTGTGATTGTTTTAACTTGATTTTGTGATAGTGACGGCAATTGTGATCATGATGATTGTGATTGAGATGATAATTATTGTTATTACGATGATAATGATTGTGATTACGACGATAATGATAATGATAACGATGATGGTGATTGTGATAGTAATTTTGATGGTGATTGTGATGGTGATGGTGATTGTGATAGTGACGGTGATTGTGATGGTGATAGCGATGGTGATGGTGATTGTGACAGAGATGGTGATTGTGATAAGGACAAAGATGATTGTGATTACGATGATAATGATTGTGATAACGAGGATAGCGATTGTGAATGTGATGGTGAGTGTGATTGTGTTAGTGATGGTGATTGTGATAGTGATGGTGATTGTGATAATGATTGTGGTTGTGATAGTGATTGTGATCATGGTGATTGTGATTAAGATGATAATGGTTGTGGTTACGATGATAATGATTGCGATAATGATGGAAGTGATTGTGATAGTGGTTGTGATCGTGATTGTGAACGTGATGATGATTGTGATTGTGATGGTGATGATGATTGTGATTGTGATGGTGGTTGTGATTGTGATAGTCATGGGTGATTGTGATGATATTGGTGATTGTGATGATATTGGTGATTGTGATGATATTGGTGATTGTGATGATATTGGTGATTGTGATAATGATGGTGATTGTAATGACAATGATAATAATTGCGATTACGATGACAATGATTGTGATAACGATGATGGTGATTGTGATAGTGATTGTGATAGTGATTGTGATAGTGATTTTGATAGTGATTGTGATAGTGATTGTGATAGTGATTGTGATAGTGATTGTGATAGTGATTGTGATAGTGATTGTGATAGTGATTGTGATAGTGATAGTGATAGTGATTGTGATAGTGATTGTGATAGTGATTGTGATAGTGATTGTGATAGTGACTGTGATAGTGACTGTGATAGTGATTGTGATAGTGATTGTGATAGTGATTGTGATAGTGATAGTGATAGTGATTGTGATAGTGATTGTGATAGTGATTGTGATAGTGATAGTGATAGTGATTGTGATAGTGATAGTGATTGTGATAGTGATTGTGATAGTGATTGTGATAGTGATTGTGATAGTGATTGTGATAGTGATAGTGATTGTGATAGTGATTGTGATTGTGATTGTGATTGTGATTGTGATAGTGATTGTGATTGTGATAGTGATAGTGATTGTGATAGTGATAGTGATAGTGATAGTGCTTGTGATAGTGATTGTGAAAGTGAAAGTGAAAGTGAAAGTGAAAGTGAAAGTGAAAGTGAAAGTGAAAGTGAAAGTGAAAGTTAAAGTGATTGTGATAGTGATAGTGATAGTGATTGTGATATTGATTGTGGTAGTGATTGTGATAGTGATTTTGGTAGTGAATGTGATAGTGATTGTGATTGTGATAGTGATTGTGATAGTGATTGTGATAGTGATAGTGATAGAGATGGTGATTGTGATTGTGATTGTGATTGTGATTGTGATTGTGATTGTGATTGTGATTGTGATTGTGATAATGATGGTGGTTGTGATGGTGATTTTGATGATAATAATAAATTGTGATGATTATGAAATTTGGCACATATATAGTTTGTAACCTGGATTAACATGTAGGACACTATTTATCCCTTTATTATGATTCAGTGGGACAGTTACCGACCTTCACGCGGGCGAAGCCGCGGGCAACAGCTAGTAGTGATATAAAGAAGTTTAGTGCAAATTACATAATTCAGTAATCAAAATAAGTAATTAGGAACGTTTCAATGGAAGATAAAATCTCTCGATTAAACCCTTATGAATTTGAGGTTACACAATAGGGTACAATAGGTTCTCCGGTTAGGACATGGGTCTTACGAAATGAGGAGGTGCTATAGATCATTTCATTTTATTTCATTTATTCAATAACAATTTACATTGTGTCTGAATGTGATACATAAGAAATAGTTAATAAACATAAAAATAACAAAATAAAATAAATAATAATCAATAAAAAATCATATATAAATTATATAAAAAATGATAAAGATCACCTCTGCCTAACCTTTCGGGAAGAACAGGCGTGGTGTTATAACATTTTCTCAACTTACACGCCGATTTCACTCCACCGACCGCAAACTATTGGCTACTTGAATTAACAATATACTCATACATCGCAGCAACTTTCCCTTACTCAATTTCTATGAATTGCGTGAGCAGTTGCAGGTGACATAATATACCTACAGATTATCCACCAATACTGAATCAGCTTAGAAACAACTGCTATGTATGTAACATGCATCTGCCCACCTACCAAACTCAATAGATACAGCAGAGAATAGATGTTGCGAATGCATAATTAAAAGCCTCACAGATTGTTATGCGAGTTTAATATTTAACTACGCTGGAAATATAAATTGAAATATCCAATGTGACTTCAAAATGAAATTTTGATTAAAGCTCACGTGTAGCGCTGTGAGTGAAATTAATCAATTCAGCTTGTAGATGTACTAGAATAGAACTGTGTCAACTTTTTTTCACATCCCATTTGTAAATAATTTTATAGGTCATCGAAAATGTTATTTGCAGAACACAGACATAGCAGGTCGGTTTAAACATGTATAACTTATTTACGAATAAAAGTAAAATATTTTTAATAAGCTTTATCACATTTTGCAACCAAAAGGTTGTAAATTTAGCTGAGGACGATCGAATGATAATATTTTTACAAGCATAACGAGGTCAGTATATGTTTTTGTAAAAATATATTTTGTAACGTGTTTCACTAAAAGCTCTTATCTTAAATCACGTTCGGTGTATATTTGGGGGCTAGGTTTTAAAACGTTGGTACAAATAACATCACGCTTGTAATCCCCAAAGGGTTAAGCAGAAGTGTACTTATAAGTATACCAACATTTTGCCTGAATAAATGCAGGCTCCGGCTTATCACTGTCAATGTGGAAAACATCAACAATTTTCCCGACCTTCGAATATGGTATAAACAAATAAATATTTATGGCAAATATACCAGTTTATTGGCTAGTGCCATGGTGAATAATGAAATTGTATTGTTTATTGAATACCTGACGGAGTGACGGCCTGCCTCCTCGTTGTCAGCCACGTGACAATTTGAAAATCATGTTACGACATTCTTTTACAAATGCATGAACATCATTTTATTATGAATCTGAACCGATCTCAGATAGGAGAGATTACCATAAAGATTTTTATTTGACTAACACGGCAAGGTCTTTTTCTGGTCTAAATTCAAAACTGAATGTTTTTCAAATTATTTATACCTATTTGTTTTCAGTTTTCAGCCAGACACTGTACCTGTTTTTATTGATTTTTTTGTCTCTAATTTGTGATAATGCTTCAGACATCGAATAAATTTATTGTTTCTATGAGCCCAACGAAATTATTTTAGTGTCAGAAACTTTTTTTTTGTTACGAACTACATCTATATTATGGAAAACTGTATTCATGCATCCGGCTCAATTCGTTTCACAGACAGGTTGATAAAACTACAATTTATTTCTCTTTCATATTTCCATATGTCCCTTTTATTTATTTACCAGCTATGAGAACGATAGCGTGCCTACAACATAACACACGAAACACGAATACAATAATAATTAATTACAAAGCCATAGAGTCGGTGGTTCATATAAATCTTCCAGTGGTCGTAGATCATTGTGCAGGCATTTTGCCGCTAATTAATTTAACGCTTTCTTTTTCATAGCAAACGAGGGGGAGTGAATGAAATTCCAAAAAGCGTAAATGAACGTGTTGTGTATAAGTTAGTGCAGTGCTCATTAAACGCATTCCGTCGCGGCTTCATAACCGCTGTCATAGTGGTGCGCGGGCGCACTCGGCCGCCCGCACGCGGTACAGGCTGATCTATCACGTATTGTATGCTAACTGGAACGATACTTATCATTCAAGCTTTTATCAGTAATAGTCGAGAACAGTGCATTATGAAGCGTGAGGGAAAAAATAAAGATTGCATCGGTGTAGTGATGGATTGTGATGCGTCACATCAGCACTCCCGACCCGTGGTACAACTGCGATGTCCAACTGGTTGTACTACGGGGAAGTAAATTTACCCATGGTTCAACTGGTTGTTCTATGGGAAAATATCTGTACCAATGGTTCAACTCGAGTGAGTTGTTCTTTCCTTGGTCCAACTAGTTGTACTTCTGGGAATTGAATGTATCAATGAAACAACTACTGGTAATAAACAGGAAAAGGTTATCTATCAATGCTGAAGTGCAATGCAATTACTACCTCTTTTGATTAATTGACGCGTGAATATTTCTCGTTTTCACACCATACCAAAGGAAAATGTCGGAAAATTGTGAAGTTAGAATAATTGAAAGAAAAGGCGGTAATGTTTTGTTATTAAAAAGTCGACAATTTTACAAAGTGAAGGCTTTTAAAGATGAGTCGCGTGGCGCATGTTGGCATATTGACATATAACTATTGGGCATGCAATCGACAAATTGCGTTAGGACACATGACACATTCAGTAACGTTAAGTACCGTACTTTTATGTCTTGCAGGTGAAACTAACAATAGATGCCTTAAATAACTAAATATTATTTAAATATTTATATTACATAATGTATATGTAAATATATATATTAATATAAATATATATTATATAATATATTACATAACCCCCCCCCCCCAGATCCCTTACATAACTAAATATTTCTTTAAAAGCTATTGTACCCGTAGAAAAAATGTTAGAGACACGTCACCGATGCCAATCAGTAGCCCATTATAATTTCAGCATCTTTTCAATGTTTTGTACACTAAAACTTTTGTAAATATTGCATCTTTAATAGCGCAATAGGAAAATTCAAAGTGCTTATCTTCAGAACTCTTAAAAATTAATACATAATTATATACATGTTTTCCACAACATTTCAAAAGTTCAAGCGCCAACCAAGTCCATCAAAATTACCCACCATATTGACTTTTTATTCATATTTTCTTTTTTCTCTTGTCATCTTTGTATTTACTGTGTTTCTAAAACTACCAACTGTTGTTGAAAGTGTTATTTCTGCCCTACTATTATAATTTAATTTTTGATATTATTTTGTTTTTTTTTTTGCATGCTGTGTCTATCGCATCATATTGTACACTATGCTTATATTATTAGGATAAACAGGGTAGCAATTGTAGATAGGCCAACAAATCAATAAATGTAATCTTCAAATTATTGTTTTAAATCTGTCTCGGTTGTATACTTTTTATTTGTTTGTCATCTGTCTTTTATTTTATTATTTTTTACTCTTCTTTTTAGTCACCCCTGGCGATTATTATTGTTTTTTTTTAAGATTATTATAACCCGTAGACAGTATTGTGGGTTTATTAACAAAATGCAAATATTGTTATACCAGTTTTAAGTTTTCATAATGTAACTGTTTGCTGTTCCTTAAAAAAAATATGTCTAATACTGAAATATGCTAATGTTTTAAAAAATATCAGATGCATCAACAATTGTTGGCAGCATGGACCAAATAACATATTTCAGCCTCAGGAATCTTGTAGGTGGCTGAAGCAATTTTAAACGAATTCCTATGTTTGAAAATGGCGAAATGCGGAATACGGTTATAAATTTCAGCTGTTGTAATTACGAAGGCGCATTGTAGTAGCTGGAAATATTACAAGTGGTTTGGAAAATAACAGGGGTTGGTTCCTATAACCTGATTTGTATGTAAACTTTTCGTAGTTAGTGCAATAGGCTAGTTGCCACCTTCAATAAGTTGCAAATCTATTTAGTCCGTCAGTTAGAGTATTGGAAAATAATGGACACGTATTTTTTTTTTGTAAATCAATGAATATTGACAAAGATAAAATGCATCAAAACTCGAGAACGGGGGCTCGTGACGTCACAACGCACTAAAAATTATAATAGCACGGCGTGTCGTATTGTGAATTTTAAAAGCGTCGTATCTTCGTCAATGTTGGTTTACGTAACTGTTGTAACATCACTAATTAGTTAGTTATTAGTGTGTACACCACTAGATATAATATCTATGGTTCCGGTTTATACCTGTCACTCCAACACTGCTATGTCGGATCCCGTCTGTGATACTCCTACTAAACTGTCTTTGTATATAATGTGTTCCTCGTCTTAATAAACCAAGTCTACTCAACGGTGTCTTTAATTCCAACAAACATAACAGTAACAAAAGAAAAAATACGTGTCAAATATCTTTTGATAATCTAGCTGTCGGACTAATTAGATTTTTTCAGGACACGAGCCTATTGTTTTGATTAATGACTAACTTTTCATCACTTCAACTAAAAGACGTCCACTGAAACTAAATAAACTATTATTATTATTATTACTAAACATATTACTTACTGCTGAGCTTTTAATGAGTACAGTGAAATGCAATCTGAAATTAATAATATTGTTGCTCAAAAACTTTAGACGCTCATTATTCATTTGTTTTTTCAGAACCGTCACATAGTGGGTGCCTGAAGACGGTCGTCGTCACCGAGGCAGACCCAAGAAACGCTGGCGTGACGATTTGGACTACTTCCTGACTGGCCAGAGAAGGCAAAACACCGAGGGAGTTTGAAAGGAATGAGGAGGCCTTTGCCCAGCAGTGGGAAATAATAGGCTAGTAAAAAAAAAATTATTATTTATTATTATTAATCATAGTTCAAAAAAAACAATAAATTTATTCTTTTTCCATCTCCTTGCCTCGTTTTTTTCTCACTCCGGTATAAGTTTGCAAAAGTCTCTGTTTCACAATTTCTTATTTTTTAATTTCTAGAAACATCCTGTGCACAGTACAGCATACATACTTGTGTATGATGGATGGTTAGTCCTCAGTTCGCAGCATGCTCCGCGGACGTCATCTCATGATATACTCGACACATTGTGTGGTAATTCTGCTCGACAGTTTAATTGCCGTTTCAGTGTAGTGTGACAGAAGAAAGATTAATTTATTAGGACACCTTGAATAGCCATGTTTTAAACTATAATTTATCATCATTAGTGACAAACTAGTCATATAGGTATTTGATGCGCCCTTCATTAATTCCGGTGATGCTAAAACAATTCTTTTATAGCGTAATTAGGAGATGTTAATTATTGCGAATAGTTTAGTGTTTAAGAGATGTGACGGCAAAAAATTTAATAACATAATAAATAGGTAGGTTACATCTGTAGTCCTAGTTTAGCTCTTCCCAGAAAATGACACAGGTAATCATAATTCTCGCCTGTACTTTCTACAAAAAAAAAAAAAACAAGATGAGCTAAACCAATACATTGTTAAAACTAAGAAAATGGTAAAAAAGCAAAAGTTTTTCATTAAAAATGTAAAACTAAATAGGGAAAGGTTTAACCTTCTAAAACAATTAGATATGTATTCTTTAAATTTAGATAAAAGTAATAGGAAGTACCAGATTGACACAGAGAACTTGCAGTGTGAAATTGACCACCTACAACAGAAATTAACTTTACTCAATACTAAATATACAGCCTCTGAAAACCAAATGAGGGAATATGTATTGGCTATGAATGAGCTGGTAAGTACAGGAACTAACTACTGTGAGCATTGTCCACCACCATCCGTAGAACCCACACCGGCCCATTCATTGTCTCATGGTGATACAACCATACCGCAGTCCTGTGTTAGTTTACCTTTAGAAATTAATAATTGTTCAGCCAAACAGATTGTCAACAAAGAAATTGTAATTTTCTCTGATGAAATTGGAAAGGATTTAGGCCACTTGTTGACAAATAAATATCCGGGACATTCTATTATGAACTTTTGTATGCCTGGTTGTTCCTTATATGACATCATGAGGAAAATAATTAATTACAACTTCAACCAGGATTCTATACTTATAATATTTGTTGGTAATAGGGGTACTGTGAATAAAGAAGAATTACTCCAATATTATAGATCATTATGTGACCTGAGTTTAAGAAAAATTGTAATGTTCACATTTCCATATAGTAAAAGTTTGCCACAGGAAGAAAATTACTTTAGATATAATATTAATAAAACGTTGCATAATCTGTCATTTAATAGTAATGTATTTAATTTAATTGACATTAACAATTATATTGGTGATAATTTTTATTTGACAAAAGATAGATATCTTGTAGACAGGTGCTATCTTTCAAACTATTGGAAAAGACAGGTAGCTGAGTCGCTATCATACTTTTTTTCTATTACAGCCAAGAATTTGGCTGATCAAGTTGCCTCTGTTGAACAATGCAATACTCAATTAAATCACTGTGCCAATAGTTTGATCATAATGAATGAATCAGTCAATCATTTAAATTATAAAATGGGACAACAGAGGCGACCTCTTGCAATATTATAAGGAAGCCAGATAATAAATCAGGCGAATGTTTTGAGAGTTTTAATAGTATCAACCTGGTTCATCAAAATATTCAAAGATTTTTGAACAAAGAATTAGAAGTAGAACTATTCCAGAATTATAACAATATAGATATTCTTTGTGTAACGGAGCATTGGCTCAAATGTCATCAATTAATTTTCAATTTTAGTAATCACCAGGTTGGTCGCTCATTCAGCAGGGTAAATGCTATACATGGCGGCGCATTAATCTTAGTAAATAATCATCTTAAATTTAAAGACCGCAAGGATATTGTCAGCCTATCTGTTGAGCGAACAGTTGAAATAGCCTGTATAGAATGGGGGCTATCGCGTGTGAATTTGCCGCTAGAGGCGCTTGTGTAGACTAAGGTCCTCCAAAATGTCAGATGTCATACAGTGTTGGCGCGTTGCGTGAGTTTTTATCACGTATTTATACTAATACTCATGATTGTGTTCTAGATTGAGCCATTCCTGATTAATTTATTATGACTTGAAGATTTTAAGTAGCAACTTAGGACCATAATATTGTTAGTACTTGGAGGTAGAATGATTTTTAAATGTTTCATGCATACATATTTTAGGAAGAATATTGTAAATATATATCTAAAGCTTACACTGTGTCGTTATACGTAATAAAATAAACTTTTCTATGAAGATATTGGTGCTTTAAAATATAAAATAGAATTATTGACAGGACCTTACTCGACAGTGCGCCATCTGGTGAGCTCAAAAACGATAGCCCCCATTGGAGCAGTTTATTATATTAAGTGTGTATAGACCTCCTTCAGGGTTGTAAGATTGTTTTGAAAAGGTAATGGATGAAGTGTTGCATAAAATCAGTAGTTCTAAGAAGTCAGAAAATTCTGGGTTATGTACAAAAATTATAAGCCTTTTTCAGTCATACAATCTTGAAAACAAATTTCTCGAGCCTACCAGAATAACCCCAACTAGTGCCACTTGCCTAGATAATATTTACACTGATATTATACCCACCCAAAAAGCAATTATTAACTTAATAGATTCAGATCATTGTGGGCAATTGATCACAATTCCAAATGTAAACAAGACAGTCACTAAAAAGGATATCATTATTAATCCAAAAAGTAAAAATCGCCTGGAAACTATTAAAACTAAACTTTTATCTAAACTACCACTTTTGTCAGTTAATGATGATCCAAATCAACAATATAACGATTTTTTCATTAATTTTTCAGTATGTATTGCACACAATTTGAAAACACATTTGTCCCTAAGACAATATCTGTAAATAATAACGCTTCTTTCAACGACTGGGCCACCATTGGTATTCATAAGAGTCGAAAACGACTTTATGAGCTGTATGAAGAGCGGACTTATAAAAACACGGTAGAATTTAATTTGTATGTTAAGAATTATTCTAAATTATTTAAAAAAGTTTGTTTCATAGCAAAGTCACGTTACTTGAGTTCAAAAATTAAAAATAGTAGTAATGTAATTAAAATGACATGGAACATTATTAATAGCGAAACGGGAAAGTCTTGCAACCGAAATAGTGACTACAGCCTTGCTATTGGCGATAATATTTTGAATTCAGACACTCAAGTTGCCACAGCCTTTGAAAATTTCTTTGCGTATATTCCCGTATCGACTACTAAATCGCTAAACTCGTCAGCTGCTGCTGCCGAGTCTTTACTTAGGGAAAACGTTTCAGTCTGTGATTCCGAATTTAATTTTCAATATGTCACCTGTAAAGATATAATTAAAACTTTTCACACCTTAAATGTTAAAAAGACCGCCGATCTATGGGGTCATTCTGTGGACGTTGCTAAATCCATTATAAACATTGTAGCTCCTTCATTAGCTGTAATATTTAACGATTGTATTGACCATGGTGAGTTTCCTGATTTAATGAAATATAGTAAAATAATACCATTGTTTAAATCAGGTAGTACATCAGACCCCACTAATTATAGACCCATTTCAGTACTACCCACCTTTAGTAAAAATTTTGAAAAATTAATTTTGGCACAAATGCAAAGTTTTTTCAATAAACATAAGTTATTGCATAAAAAACAGTTCGGTTTCACAAGGGGTCGTTCAACTACTGATGCCGGTGTTGAACTCCTAGGACACATTTATAATGCCTGGGAGGACAAATGCGATGCTTTGGGCATTTTTTTGCGATTTATCTAAAGCTTTCGATTGCGTTCTTCATGAAACATTAATCAGGAAAATACACCACTACGGAATCCGTAACGCCTCTCTGGATCTTCTTATTTCATATTTGAGTAATAGGATTCAGAGAGTTGATGTTAACGGGAAGAGATCTCCCGGATCCGTAGTAAGAATGGGGGTACCACAGGGCTCAATTCTTGGTCCATTTTTGTTTCTTATTTACATAAATGACTTGCCTCACCTCATAAAGGATAATCATGACATAGTATTGTTTGCAGATGACACTTCTCTTTTATTTAAACTCAAACGTCAGCAGTTAGTTACGGATGATGTTAATAGCGCCCTGGCAAAAGTCGTTAATTGGTTTAATGTTAATAACCTACTAAAAAAAAAACTAAATGTATTAAGTTTACGATACCCCATGTAAGACAAGTGGAAACTACTGTACTAATTAAGGATGGAGAGTTGAAACCGGAAGATAGCACAGTGTTTCTAGGCATAACTTTGGATGCCAAGCTTCAGTGGGGCCCGCATATAGACAAATTATCAAAAAAACTTAGCTCTGCAGCATACGCCGTTAGAAGAATTCGTGAGTTAACTGATTTAGAGACAGCCCGTTTAGTTTACTTCAGTTATTTCCATAGCGTGATGTCGTACGGTATTCTCTTGTGGGGCAATGCCACCGATATTCAGACAATATTTGTTTTGCAAAAAAGGGCAATTCGTTCAATTTATAAATTTAAGTCCTAGATACTCCCTCAGACAAAAATTTAAAGAGATTAATGTTCTTACTGTGCCTTTTCAATTTATTTATGAAAACCTTTTGTACGCACACAAAGATATTAATTTGTTTAAAAAATACAGTGATATCCATAACATAAATACGAGGAACAAACACAAATTTGTTGTTCCTGCAACGAGGCTCAAAAAAATAGGGGGTACGTTCAGATGCCAATGTATACGTTTTTACAATAAACTTCCGAGCCAAATTCAAGCACTAAGCCTAAATAAATTCAAATCGTTTATAAAACGGAAGCTGTGCCTGAAAGCCTACTATCATGTTAATCACTATCTCGAAGATAAAAAGGCTTGGGATTAAGCTGCTCCAATGAAATTTGCTCTGTGAATGTCGAAGCTTCGGACTTCGCTTGTTTATTATTTATTCCTTTCTTATCCTTTTTCATTTTTTTTTTCCTTTTTTATTTTTTTTTCCCTTTTTTATACTGACATTTAATGTTTTGACATGTATTTTATTATTTTTACTTTATTATTTTTTTTATTAATTTATTTGACATGAATACTTATTTTGTTAAGTATTATACTTTTTTTTAATCATCATTGTGACTTAATGATTTTTGTGATTTTTATTTACATTCTTTTGAATAGAACTTGTTATGAATTTTATATGATTATTGTGAATGTGGGGACCATGTGGGTCACATTTGTATTTTTTGTTTATTTTTTCCCACAACTGTCTGGCAGTTTGAGTACTCTAAGCGACCTACCCAAATGTCCTTTCTTTGGTATTGTTCGTCGTTTCGTTGAGCTCCTTGAGTTATAAGTCGAGCTACACGTTAACTGACAAATGCTTGCACTGACTGGACAGGTCCACTCAAATCTGTATGGTTCTTTCTTCAAAAGACCATCTCAGACACTAATCTGCATAGTCCTCATGTGAATTGAGCAAGATTGTCTGGACTTTAAAAGAGACTATGACTTCTGAGTTTGTTTCGGCTGTTTCTTCTCAGAGTAGTCAGGTACGAAACACCGGCCCCATCTAGTTTAAAAAAAATGACGTGTAAAAGTGTTTGTAAAAACCTACTTGCAAAATAAACATCATTTATCATTTAATAAATAGCATCAGCCTAATGTTCCTACTGCTGAGACACAGGTCTGAAGTTGAATGGGCTATAATCCACCACGCGGGCCCAGTGCGGGTTGGTAGATGACACATGTCTTTGAATTTTTGTTTCTGGGACATGCCAATTTCCTCTCAATATTTTCCTTATAGTACCGTTAAAAAGCTGTGATGATGTAATAAATTACACAAAGTACGAATCCATGACCTAGCAATCGTAAGTCGGGGCTGTTATCGGGGCTGGTGATGAGTTAGGTATACCTACCCAGTACCCTTAAACTAAAAGGCTTACAAACTAAAAGTACCTACCACTAGTAAGTGGTACTTTTAGTTTGTAAGCCTTTGAACATTTTTATTTACCGTTTTAACAATGTTGACTACTGTCAACGTGTGTAAAACGGTAAATAAAAATGTTAACTTAATTATTTTCACAAATTGCAATGTAAGCTATGACGAACTGTTGTTTCTACACATTTTTTGTAGCCGTATATGGCAACACTTATTACTCTATGAAAAACACTGACACGTTTGTTTTAGGGTTGTTGTACATGTCATCCATTTATGGTATCTGATAATAGACGGTGAATTTAGAATTAGGTATATTGAGATCTAAAATGGCTCTGCTAAACTTCCATAACATAGTTTTATATTTTTTATATTTGAAATCCATAACTGAAAACAGAGTCTAGAAAAAGTGACGTTGTATCAACAATCGATGAAAAAATCAAAAATACAAAATACAAAATTATTGATTACTTCTAAAACATACATAAATTGAGGCAGCAACAGTAAGTTACAATAATACTTGTGTCGGTGCTGTCTCGCTCTTCCCATAAGTGGTATCCTAACAATGAAAATGAAGTCAACAAATAGATTAAAAATGCAATAAAAAATAAATAAAATAAATGATAGTTAATTAATTAATTACTTAAGCAGCTCTCTTTGTGTTTTGTGCGTGTGTGTGTGTGTTTGTGCGATATATAATCCAGACAATTATCCAGCATGTTAGCCTACCCTGATCAGAATGTTTTCTGTTTCTTCATATTATGTTAGAGAACTTAACCAATAACTTATTGTTCTTTTACAATCGTATAACCGCAAAAATGTATTGGACTCATGTAAACTACCGGAAAGCTCATGGCTATCCCGTTTAACATGTTGTAGAAATAAGTAATGCTTTGAAAGTAATTGCCCCTCTAGACGCGCTGGATATAGGTAATAGAGAAGTTTCCATATTTTTTTTTTTAAGTTTAATCATTTAAATTAGAAGAAACAATAATGTGAAAATATCATTAAAATATCTCTAGAAATGAAAAAGTTATGAGACTTAAAAGTTGCGCTTGCTACGAGAGTGACGGCACTTTACTTCATTACGTTAATTTATAATTGATGTGTGGCTAACGAAATAAACCTAAGAGAAGGTAGATGAGTAAGTACTTACTTAAATAAATATAACTGGACATTACACACAGCGCCATCTAGTTCCACACTAAGCAACAAAGCTTGTGTCGTGGACACCAGATAGTTGATATACTACATAGATACTTTTTGTTTGTAAATACATACTTATTATACATATAAACATCCATGACTCGGAAACAAATGTCCATGCTCATCACACAGACATTTGCTCCGACCGGGATTCGAACCCGGGACCCTAAGAACGTAAGGCAGCCTCACTACCGCTGCGCCATTCGGATCGTCATTTGGAAAGTTTAACTCCTTAAATTTTAGCACTAAAATAAGACAATAACGTCCAATACTGCTTGAATGTCAATTTTTGACTTTAATAACCTATTTCTCAGTCATTTATACGAGAATTTCAAAAAGTTTTTCACCTATTTTCTAGTTATTATCAATATTGTAACTCTATTTAGTGTTATAACCAACATCATTCAACTTCTCCATTGTGGGTACTTTTAGTTTCCTTAAAACATCAAAAATAAGATAGCGTCATGTCACCTCAGGAATAAGTATCACATGACAGAATTTAATATTCATACAAATGACGAGTCAGTTGTATTATAAATATTAAAAGAGATCGCCTTTATACATTTTTAATGCGACTCACGTCAACATTGTTACTTTATGTATTTTCTATTCGGTTTATAAATGTCATGTTGTCACTTGTTTGTTACTGTTTCTAATTCAGAGTTATTGATAGGTACAAAGGTACTTTCATAAATATTTTATGATCCATCGAATTTCTATGTTAATTTCATTTAGATTTTGGAAATACGTAGAATATTGCGTCTTGGCTATCCATCAATATTGCAAGGATCATGTGCGTCACTCATAGCATTTTATATATAAAACATGCGTAAACGCACACCCCCACACAAACGTACACTCATCTCCAACACACACACACACACTCACTCACACTCACACACTCTCTCACACACACACGCATACACACTCCACGCACAAAAACCCTTCCATACAAACACATAATCTCACAGAAAGAGAACAAAGTGAAATATTGCTAATTGTTATAGTTTTTGCTTTTTGCTCATGTCTCGTCTCGACTATTTGGAGGTGGGCGTTAAAGACTGCGACACAGTTTTGTACTAATGCAGTTGTTATTGAACACATAGTTTTTGTAAACTGAGTTTTTTCTTTCCAATAAATTATTATTATTATTATAAATTATTATTACAGGTATCTATAAATAGCTGCAAGTAGGTATTATGCCTACCAACAAATTATAACGATTTCCATAAAATAAATAAACCAATGTATCGTATAACTAGCAAGGGAAAGGATCTCATTAAATCCCGAAATATCGTTTAAAAACAATAGGCTTAAAAAGTACTTAATAGTGTCGATTAATCCTGCCACTCGAATACATGTTCTAAGTCTGTCCGTTAAGCTACTCTATAAATTATGTGATAAAATTAAGTGCCTAAGACAACAGCAGTCGTCTCAAATATGAAATGTGTTAAATCGCAGCTAACAGCATAACGCGAGCTTTTAGATTTTTTGTTGACACGACTCCACTGCGGTATTTCCTGCTACCGCATATGACACGATCGACCGTCCACAAAACAATACCTTATCGCCCCCTTCATACAGTCCACACTTCAACACTACAATATAAAGTATTCAGCTTCCACTAAGTGGTGATTAATTGTGATATAAAGACTTTTATATTTCTGTTGTTATACCGTCGCGTCATTTTAAAAACGCGACAATAGGTTCCATAAACATAATCTCCGTGTTTATATTTAGCGGTTTATATTTTTCCTGTTCAATAAAATGTCGGTGAGTAAATTAAAATGCTATATCGGAGGTAGAGGGCATACAAGGAAATGTCCAATTAGGCAAAGGCAATGCTCCGATAATTCTGCGAGCTGAATTGATCCCACGTCTGTAGATAAAGCAACTGGATGTTGTCTAGAGGGATGTTATCAGATCGGTGCGCGGGGCACACGCCGCCCGCGCCGCCCACCACGTGGGAAACTCTGCCGCTTCCAGGAAAACGCTGTATGACGAGTAGATGACTATACGCAGTCATGCACTCAATCGATGTTATCTCTTAACAGATAAGCTCACTTGCGACAAATATCTGCCGTAAGAAATGTTATCAGCTAATGACATCCGCGCTGTACAATTCTTTTTTGTGCTCTAGAAACGAGTGTTAGTTGTGAACGAGGTTCATACTGGTAATTGCATGTAAAACCATGATTAGTTGCGCCTATTAACAAATTGTAAGATGAATAACTTTGACAGGATATAGCTGCATACACAACTTTACAACATTACGAGAATCTATTTTGTGTAGTTTAATACGTATTCGAGAATCTCTTGTCATTTAGCCATAAATTAAACAACATAAACAAAGACGTCTTTTAACTAAACATCCAAATAATTTGTATTTACAACGAGAAACATTCAATTATGCTAATGTTTATGACTATTTACGGAGTGTATCGACCTAAAGCGTCGAACAAACGTAGCGCTCTAGCTTCATATTTTACAATCATAAAAAACGTATATGGAGCAATATGTGCATAAATGTCAATATTTGTGTAGCGAGTGAGCGCTCTGGGAGCGGGCAGCTCGATTTATAAGCAACATTTAGTACCTAAGCAGCGTCGGCGGGCAGCGCGCACAGCGGTATACCTGCGTTATAACGTCCAGCATCGTAATTGTCGATTAATTATCTCGATTTCAATAAAACATACGCCATACAGATGAAATTGTATAATTCTAAACGATAAAACGTCTCTAATAAGGTATAAGTGCTGCTCCGCCCGTCGAGAATTTTTACGCCACGCACATAAAAATGTAACAGTTGTAAACGAATTATGGTTTCGAAATAATTCGGCTGTATGCGAATACGTGATGGCGAGCCTGTGCGCGGGCGCACGGATCTGCCTGTGCGTTAGACAATGTGCCGGGTACGTAGGTATGTGAAAGTATAATATTTATGTGTTCATTAATGCAGGCTTGTGTTAATAACGACGCATCACGTCGTCGGTTCACAAGGCGCAGGCGCAGGCCTCACATTTATATTCCGTCAGCTAAGCTGTGGCGTTTAGATTTGGATTATATTTGGTCATTGTTATTCAGTTAACGGTCCCAAAAGTTTGTTTCATTTGGGAAACAATAATAAAACGATTTGAAGCCAACTAATAACAATATATCAGTCGTTGTTTTTTATTGTTTGAGGATACCTTTATCATAATAATATTACTTTATTAAAGGATGTGAGCTCAGTTCTTTTTTGAGTTTGTAATGTGACATCATTGTAAGTGGGGACATTTTGTTTATTTTAATTCAGCTTTATGCTTTTCTATTTTCAGCGCATGTTATTTTGCAGCTAGAGCGAATCTTTTACAAAATTCCACTGATAGAAAACACTTCATTAGGCAAAGAACATAACATAACATCATCACGCCTGTAATCCCGGAAGGAAAAGGCAGAGATGTACCTAATAGTCCACCCACATTTCGCCAGTTATGTTCAAGTCCCATGTAATAGAGGTGAGCCTATTGCCATCAACCGGGCACAAATCCAGACTCCGTGGCTGGTACTGAGTAATTCCGAATGGAAAAAATCGAACAACAATTCGGCAAATAACCATAATTATTTTCCTTGGAAAATGACTGTTTCCATTATGGTAATCTCTACTGAACTTGCCTCTAGGTTTGGTACTCTGGTTCAATATGGAGGTAAGGTTCAAAAAGTCTGTTAGTAGCAAAAACCTCCACCATGCGTCTTAACCCTGGCAATAAACTCAGGACCTCAGAAATGTTATCAGACTTAAGCCATACATGTTAACTGCGGACCAATGAGGTGATTAAACATAAGATAAAAAGGATGCCTATACACATACCAATAAAACGCCATATTTAGCTTTGCAATTATAATTATCAATTTTACAAAGTTCATCAGTGATGTGCTATAAACTACTCTTAATTGACACATTTGCCAACACAATGTTCATTATAGAATGGTGAGGCCGTGATAATTATACCGAAACACCTCAAATTAGTCATCAAAATGAAAGAAAAACTGAGCACAATGTTAATAAGCGCTATGGTGAACAAAATGACATAAGGACGTTAAGAGAACAAATGACAAATTATAATAATAGGGCACACCTGCTATTCTTTTGATCCGACATTTCTCTCATTTATGACGTTAATCGAGCGGAATGCTCTGTGTTAACATAGTTCTGTTCCCAACAAAGCATCGCACTCAGACAATGCTCAATACTTTACTGATTTTTTTGTATCAAATATAAATTCTCTTTCATCTCAACTTAATTTTAGATCAAACTATAGTTCTTACATGTAGATCACGTCATTATTGTCTCTGCGGGTCGTGCCGTCAAATTAAATAACGTCTTAATGGCCAATAGAGCTACGGAGATAGAGACTCTAAACGGCTCAACAAAAGGTCTAATATACCGTTTATTTGGCACCTAACTTGCGACTGTCAATTTGTGTTTAGTTGACAGATAAATAATAAGCGGCATTGCTTACAAGCGCAGTATGGATGTGGTATGAGCGCTTACGTTGCAGTCGCGGGTCGAATTAGTGAATAGTTGGTTGCGTTCGCGCAGGCGGCAGGTTTTGTCTAGCGCGCTCGGCCTCTCTCGCACATTAATCTCCGGGCCCGAGATGAAACGATATGCATTTGTCATCGTGTCTGCGATTAACTCGGAGAAACTCTTTCCATTGTATTGAATCAATTCGATTATTATTTGAATGGTTTTATGAAGCAATAGTTAGTATTCAGGAAAATAATAAACGTAGTGTGTCCACGTTGATCAGTGTGCGTCCAGTATATTTGCAGGTGTTCGCCGCTGCATTGTGTAGGTGACTGAAACGTCCAGCCCATCTTTATGGATAAAGTTAAAAATAGTTGTGCGTAAATAAATTAGTCAGTCGTTAGGCGGTCGGCAAATATCTCAGAAATATTATGTGCATGAATAGGGCTCCGTATGACGGACAGCAGAAAGGGCTGCCCTTAAACTTACCTTGTATTATTTTGTCATTATTAAATTCCCCTGTCACCGGCTTGTTCTCATTTCGCCCTAAGAAAATATTGTATGCAAAATTATATGACATTTGAATGAGCACAAAAAGGTCGTATCGGGATTTGTTTACAAGTTGGTCCCAAAGAATATTTGTATTTGAAAGATTGTATTCGCATAATTTAAACAAATACAAAGTAGCGAGTACTTATCTCACAATTTATGGAAGCCTAGTGGAATACGTATTCGTTCGAAGTGAGTATTCCACTTAATATTCATTTGAGTTGAAATCGCATAAAAAATTCACCATCGCACCGCATGAAATCCTCGAATGACCGATCATTCGTGGTTAATAGCACAAAATGGATGAAATGAAGTGTAACATAAGAGCAACAACACAAAGATACTCGAGAAGGCAATCAGGTTTGACAGTGGAAACGTCGAATCTTGAGAGAGGCCCTCAACAAGCCGCAAAATGAAATTTCTCGACGCCGTCAATCATTTTCCCCTCGCCGCGGTCGCCCCACTAGTCAGCTGATAAAGTTCTGGCGCAAGTCACGAGCGAGCAGCGTCCTGGGAAAATAACGGCTTGAAACGAGTTATTGATTTGCCTGAAAGAGTGCAAGTTACCTGTTGAGTGCACAAACAAAGAGAGGCCTATACCCAACAGTAGGTGAAGTCAGGCTAGGGATGATGAAGATAATCTATTATTATTGGTATTTGGAAAAATTGGCTTGCCTTAGACGACAAGCACCGACTAACTTTCATTATAGGAAGATAAGCATATCTATAGGTAGTACCCAACTTTTCTCACGTAGACAGAAAGTAGACAAAGCTTACGTGATGACGTAGCTGCTTTCTTCTAACTACATGAGTACAGGCATTACCTATGCCTATCGTTGTCAACGTCGCTGGTCGCTGATGACTTGCGGACCAGTGGGAGAGTAATCGAGACATTATTCCGGTGCGTAAGGCCCGACCATCCGTCTCGAAGATGTTACGTGGAAACTGCTTACATGACGGCCTGCCCCATCCTGCACCTAAGTGGGTAATAATCACACAACCTATCGATCTAGAAAACCATTATTATATTACTGGAAAATAGGAACAGTACTTTTGCAATGAGGCATTATCAGACTGACATATTTTTAAAAGATTTTTGAAGACTTCTTCAATGATCATCATCATTATCATTATTTATCATCTATCATTATAAATAATGATAATGATTAGCATTACTTAAATAAATATGCTAAAAAACGATTGACACATTATTCCTCCCTTTTCAGTTTAGAATCGAATAACCAGGTACAATGTTTAATCAAGAGGTTTCAAAGGAAGTTTCCTTAGCCACAAATCCAGCATAATCGCATGCAAACGCCCGAAAAGTCACAACACTAATTTAAATAATGAAAACTTTTAATACGTTTTAGTCCAAAACAAGATTTTTAATTAAACACCACATTTTAAAAACACCGCTTTATAAGGAAATTACGAAAAATTTGCATATCACACTACACTTGCGACAAATGCGACTCAGGCGCGCCTCATTGCGCCGCAGACGGAAAAATATTTCGGAATTGAGATTGATGTCGCACGCATGTGCAGACGGCTTGTCTGACTGTCTGTATGCAAAACAACGTGCCACCAAATATAGAACTAATTTATGGTCATACTCGGCGATTATGTGCCGGTAAAAATAACTGGCGTTGCTCCCCGTTTCCATAACTTATACAGTTTCTCACTAGAATAACTAAACGTACTTAAAAGTCATGGAACTAAACGCAATTCAGCTGGATAGTTGGAGTAAAAAGAGTTTCAGTGACTTTTTTTCTGGAAATACCAAGTACAACTCACTACTGCTCTTACATAATTAACTTTCGTCATAACCTTACTTTTTATCAGCCATGATCTTATAATGATCAGACTGAGATTTCAAAAGACACAAAATGTTTTCAATGAGCATTACTGATAAATATAATTAAAATAAATCCCATTTAAGGGTAGGCTCCCACGCGATAAGAGGTGTTATTTATACACCCTCATCTCACAAAGGAACCGCTGCCGAATATCACCCATAAATATTGGGCTGAGGTGTAATTTTTCACATACCACGTCTTCTCGAGCGTCGCACCTTTAAAATAAATGCAAACAAAATTTAATAGGGGGAGATGCGCGGGATCGCGAGCTTCAGGTAAAAATAAACGATAGTCAACTCGACCAATCGCTGCAAGATATTTTATTATAAGGCTTTAGTCATCCTATTCTCCGGTAATATAAATATTACTTGCTAAGTTGCTATTACTAACATTCCATTTGACCGTCCACCGAAGGCATTTCTGTGCTCACAAAAAGAAAATAGGTACTGGAGGATCTATCGTCGAGCGTAGTTCCCCGGGGTTCACAAACTTTTGCAGCAATTCTTGTGCGATTTTCGTTATAATTTCTGTGAGTTACATGGAGGAATAGGAAGGCGCGGATCGAGCTGCGTTTATTTACGATTATTGGTTATGGACAGAGTTGATCGGCGGCCGGCGGGTCCCGGGAGCCTCGTAACGCCTCGGACTTCGGCCGCGCTCACTGAGGGTGCCGCGTCTGACGGATATATCCGTCTCCTGAGAATACTCCGCCGTTTGCAAAATTATGAATCGCAAAAGGGTGTTGTCTCGACACCTTTGCAAAGAACGAACTCTAAATAAACACCACGAACATTCTTGTCTCACATCAAACAGATTTTATTACGACGAGAACAACAAGAATAAAAAGCGCTGTCAATAATAAAACGCAAAGGCGAAAAGCAATAACCGAGTTCTTATCCGATACACATATCACAAAAGATAGCCAATAAATAGTCCTATCTGTATTTGTCACAAAATAAGAATTCCATCAAATAATTCGGCGGCAATAAAAAACGGATAGAGACATTGCACGCATTTGTAATAAAAGTCTCACCATAAATAACGATCATGAAATATAATACACCTGCAATCTTCAGAAAATGGGAAAATCATTTTCCGAGGGCGGGCGCGGTCCGGCGTAATATTGTTATAAATGTACTTTTCTGAGGGTATAAATAATAATGGTGATCGCGCGCCGGACGCCCGGGGAAGTGTCCGTGTGACGGTCGCACTCCACACCAGCATTACTGAACTATCTCTAGCTTACGCTCCTAATAAAACTGAACTCTAGAATTTTTAAAGTTCCTGCTGTTATCATGAATTCAAGTCGAATACACCTGTGGAATAACAACTTTTTAAAATATTGCCACAAGTGCGTAACGTGTACCTAGGATGCGTACACGCTACCTACGTAAACGTCGCGTCAAGTTTTAGAGTTGTCTTGCGGAGCTGCGTTAAACATGCGTTAAGCAGTAGGCGTCTCGTAGAGCTTCATAGGTCTTGGTTAACTTCACGTAGTTATTCGTAGCCCTGTTATATAGAACTTCGTAGCGGACTGTTAGGCTTCGTAGACTTCGCATAAACGCTCATACTCGTCTGGAGCCACGCGTATAAAACGCGACAATCATGAAATCTCGAAATATTAACTAAGTAACGAATCTGGCAATTCTTATAAAAATCTTGCAAATTCAGTCCTTTTCTCAAAAGCCTAGTTGTTCAAAGTAATACCCACACTTACAAAACAAAGATTTCAGTTACAGCATGTTTCTCGCGCGCTATAGCTCCGCGGCGTACGGGCCGGGCCGCGCCGCTGGGAGTCATTTCGCTCTGACAGCCTGTAAATTCTCCATTACGCGATATGAAATATGCTTTGCCACCCCACACGCCGTTTACGAGCGTCTGCTATGATTTCTTATCCATCAGACGTCCATTCTTTGTTTTAAGGGAGTGTACTGCTTTCGAACTAATCAAATAGTGTAAAGTTTTTGTTTAAGAGGGTTTTTTTTCTTTTGAAATAAGTTGGAATAAGTTTAAGTGAATGCAGACGTATAACAAGATTGGCTGAGTTAAGACGACTGAGTTTGAATAGTACGAGACGATCTGGCAGTTGTATGGGGTAACATTACTTTTGAAAAGGTACTTTGTTTTGTTGGCGAACCTATTAAATAATTAAAAATAGTAAAAGAAGCTATTATTGTCGAGTTATGTGAAGAGGAAGAATTTACTATAAATGTTTTACACTGAATTGGTTTAACTTAAAAACCTGATTGATTTTTTCAAGACGTTGCATGTATTTTTGTTCGAAAGTAATCTCAGGTATAACATTTGGTACTTCAGTGTAAGCCCCGATGAACCCATCGTCCTCTTTTCAGCAGAATGACTCAACTATACACATAATTATCCGTTTATTTCTCACATTACAATATTTTGTGATTTCAACACAAAATTCAGCTTTTGTTCTCGACGCTCGGTAATGTCTTTATGCGGCCACTAACGTGATATTATTTCAATTAAGTGCCTGATTTAGCTTCGCCGGAAAAACTCAAAACAATGAGGTGTCGACGATTGTGTCGAGAAAATAACGCGCAATGAACCGTCTGATTTGTGAGCGAACCCACATAAAACAGTTTCACTGAATAACACCCAAATGAAAGCGCACTCGTTCATTAAACGAGGAGCATACTCGTACGTTACAACCGTTCACAACTCTGAACGGTAAGTTATAAAGTATCGTTCGCAGACAGTTATGACTAAGAATAGGCAAGGGGTATTAAGAGACACGTCTCAACAATTATACATGTCGTCGCTTGTCTTGTAAGACATCAAAATAAAATCACTACTATTTATGTATCTGAGAGCGTATTAACGGCACGCACCGCCACTCTTATAATGTAATAAATCGTCTGGAAAATATAACCGTCAGCGCTGTGTCATACGCATGTCGGAGATGCGCGCGCGCATCGCCCGCACCGCGCGCTTCTCCTGCGCCTGCGCCCGCGCCACCGACCACGTCACGCATCCATACGCCATAAATTGTAAGACGTAAATAAAATCTGGCGTTCCATATTTTAAAACTTTATTTTAATAGGCCACTATTCAACGAGAAATTAAGACGTGTTTATTAGCTGAGCGCTCGTAATACAAACAAGTCCTTCCTTCATGAGTTACTTTGCTCGTCGTCTAATAAATCTGTATTCACATCAAGTCACTACATAAACCTATTAAGTTGCTACATCCATACTATCTATAATATCACAAATAGATTGTTTTATAATATTATTCAACGGAGAAAGATGTTCGTCTTATTTCCTTCTGTCAAAGCAGCATTTTTTTCTAGAGATAAGAGAAATGATTCCGTCCTAAACAAATTGGCTAGACGAAGGAAATGATACTTACATAAAAATATTTCTGGTTCATATGCTAATCTCGAAGGAGATCAATAAGACCGACAAAATATAGTTGCGGAGCAAACATATTCAATAAGCATGTTTTTTCATCATCGTAGTCAGAAATATTCTCGTTTCCCATAAAACAATTCGATGGAAATTGTATATTATCATGTAAGTAGCAATCTGGG
This sequence comes from Xestia xanthographa, assembly GCA_905147715.2. Classification (NCBI taxonomy): domain Eukaryota; kingdom Metazoa; phylum Arthropoda; class Insecta; order Lepidoptera; family Noctuidae; genus Xestia; species Xestia xanthographa. The sequence goes on along the minus strand of LR990655.1, from coordinate 13,822,043 downwards.
TTCGAATTTATGTATCGGAAGAAGTGTATGGATAAAGTTTTTTGCCAAAAGCGTATTCAGAGCATTCTTCATGCGTGCGCCACCCCTTACATTGTTTGTAAGTTTTTTTGTTCAGAGATTATAATAGCGCAGGTATACTATTATTGTAGAACAATGTTAAGTGGTCGCATACGAAGAAAACCCACAACAGCTGTCCTACTAATCAATTATGCGTCCTCATAATATGACTCTTGTCTTGACGACTATAAAATTGCCACACATAACATTTTTTTCTGTGCCAAAAATCAACATCATCTCGGACGGAATGTTAACAACATAATATTTCTCAGCTCGATCTTAATCTCAACAAATTGTTTAAAATGAAATTTTTTAATCGCGTTCCTTCAAAATGGAGAATGTGACAATTCACAATTAACAGCACATAGGGGATTTTGACGATCATTTTAAAACAATAGTCGAAATCTTAGAATGAAGCTATAATTTAATTTGCCTCGCTTTGACTCGCTGCCAGAATGACTAATTCCCGCCAACATGTCGTGACTCTCGTATTATTGCAATATTTTCTGTTCAATTGTTAAAATTCAAATAGAAGTTGAGGAACTATTAAATAATGAACCACTAAAACATGTATTTTAGTGGAAATTAAGTGTAGATTCGCATTAATGTCAGTGTGTCACGAATTCATGATACAAAAGTGGGCTCGTCCAGTTTTATTACAATGACTTGTGCCCTCAAACCTTTAAATATCTTTGTGAATATTTTAATTTGTTGTGTTTTAAATTAATTATCTAACCATTTTTTTCTGTTCTCAATCAGACAACCGAAAATTACCGACTACTCTAAATTATAGAGCTTCTGTAGTACTTTGCGATTTTCGTTTTTATTAGTTAGCATTCATAGGGATAGTTATTCTTTAGCCAACTGTAGGACGGTATGTTCTACAGTTTTCTTACATACTGGTGACAACAGTCTTAACAATGCTTGAAACAAATTTAAAAAGAAAATGTCATTAACACAAAACATTCATCGACAAAATAAAATTGGACCGTATGATAGCCGATATTACGGTAACCAGCCCACCTGTTATCGAGACCGCAGACGGATTTGGTGCGAGCGTCGCGCGACACGACGCGACTACGTGACGACAACGCGACAGCGACACCGACATGCAGCAAACACGAAATTCCTCCAACACGTAATAAAATTTTATAAAACCGCGGTTATCGTAAACAGAACAAATAGCAAAGTTTATGAGCCATTCGTCGCGCTTTTCCATTTGCATGATACGAGTATGTCATAGGAAATACGTATCGTACGCGGCTACGGGTTATAGCGGCGTCCCAGGTCATCGCACTAAATTATTCGTCTCGTATAAATTTGTTTATGTTAAAGTTATGGACAGTTGTCAGACATCGTCAAATTTCCAATTCCATTCTGGTACAAAAGTTGCTGCGATTATTTTGCGTCTATTTTCTTTACGACTTTACTTACACGATGCTTGTTTATATTGAAATAAATATCGTGTTACAAGTGATAAATACAATATTGGCTATCAGGCGGCTAGTGCGGGTAATATATAATTCGAGGCTGCGTTCTATTCACCCGATCTCATCCCGTTCCGCCATCTCGACAACCATAAACAATGTGTGAACATTCATAAAGAGAAGAATAAGAATGGACAATAAAACGTCAACGTACGAGTACCATGCGGCGTATTTACAAAAATTCTTGAGGGACGCATTTAGAGTTGTTAGCGCTTCTTTATAATAAAATGGTTTTAACAAAGGCCTATTAAAAACTGAAGTCATAACAGGAAACGTGATACAGTGGCCGGTGGGTAGCGGGTAGCGGGTAGCGGGATTACCTCTTTCATCATAAAGGCGCGGTGAGCGGCAGCTGGCGCTTCACTTTATGTGGTTTCTGAAGAGCTTCTCTTTAATAATCTTGTTTATTTTTGTATGTGGAACACCCGTAACTTGAATGACTATGAGCATGTGTCGTTGACTTGAGTGGACGCTTCGTTTCATGTCACGCACATTTAGGTGTCAGCGAAGCTTTTGTTATAAATGTATGTTCGAGAAGCGTCCGTTAAATTAATTAAGTAATGGTCTGCTTTTAAGTAAACATCCAGGTCTTATTGATATCTCTAATAAATTATTATTCTTACCGTCGTCGTACGGTCATGACTCATGAGTACCTTCGTAGCGGTTAGCTACGAAGTGTCTACGAACAATCGGTCTTACAGTTGAGGAATATTTTTTCCTATCAACCTTAGGTAACGACTATAAAATAAAATAAAATTACCCTTTATTGCTGTTTAAACCTACAAACATTAAATCTAACTAACCATAATTATTATGTATATATTTTCTTACTTAAGTATATCTAATTTCGTGTATCGGAGTTCGGTTCACAAACAGCTTGTCTTTCGACATAGGCCTCCTCTAAACATTTCCATTTTTCCCTGTCTTTTGCCACTCGGATCCATTCTGGACCCGCCACTTTTTTGATATCGTCCTTCCATCGTTTAATTTGTCGTACCTATTTGGACTTGAAGATAACGACTATATTCAAGTCCAAATAGGTACATCCTAATAGGAGATAGGTACTATGGGAATTGTACAGATTACCTCTAGGTGTGTTACAAGCACAATATTAGGCAGGAGATAGAGGCTCAATAAAGACGTGTACCGGAACAGTGGGTAAGCAATAAGCCTCCGCCTGCTAATAACAACAGCGGGATCGACGACGATATCTCAATATCGTAGGTGCGAGCAGTTAATTAACACATGACGCTTGTCGTGGAAATAGAATTCCTGTAAGCGAGTGGTGCGCGCGCGCCCCGGGCCACGCGCTCCCGACGCTCCCTGTGCTGTTTGTTTACAAGCAACGAGACTTCATTACGCCGCCGGCTAATGTATTCAGCTTCAGCCTCCACGTTAACAGCGACACTTCTCGGAATCAATATGCTCCTTGTATGTTTTGATTGGCTGTCGCCTCGCCCCGCAACACAAACCCGCCCTAACCCGCCAACGCATAAAACACACTTTTCCACACCACCGCCACATAACTTTAATGACACCGAATACAACGAACGGATTTCAGTGTTAATACTTGCCAGGGATAAATTTCCTATAGTGGTAACGACCTCTGCATTGAACTTGTCCAATTTTAGGGTTAACGCGCATTAATTTGTTTTATTAACGGCTTTAAACGTTTAACCGTTTCCTGTCGTCACTGCTCTGGTTCGTATCATTCGATTGTGTGTTTTGTTGGTTACTAACTCGACGTAAAATAGGCTAACAATATGAAAGCAAATGAAACGATGATTTGTGCTTAACGGTAACATTACCTTTAAACAAACTACAGATGTGTGGGGTTCAATCAAAGCCACAAAACAGTGTTGGCTGACACAGCGTATGAGCGCAGGAACATTGCCAAATCCATCGAAGCGACTTCTGATCCCTGCGCGCCCCCAAAAATAATAATGTTTCATCTTATAAAAATATTTCCCTTACGACTGTCGCGCGGTATATCACGGTATTTGTCACAGAGGATCACCCTTTATGTTCGTTTCCAGTCAAACCCCTTAGATAAGCGAGCCTTTTATATGCCAAATATAATATATTATGGTTTACAATTCTTGTTCAATCTTAATGTGGATAAGACTTTATAATAATCTAAATAAGTCAAGGTATTCGTTGCAATTTTTTCGTGCCAACCAAGGCAAGGCATCGTGAATTCATAACGATAACATTCTGCAAATATTTTATATTATTTGTTTTAATTTTAAATTAAGAATAAGGGGTAACCGAGGTTTGGATTTGGAGAAGACCTTGTCATAGAACAATAACAAACCCTTTGTCAGAAAAGTGAGTAACACTTGGGTACGTATATTTAGCGAAAAGAATCCTGACTATTAAGAAATTACGTAATTAGAAATGTATTGTTGAAAAATGATAGTGACAAAGTGGACAGCTGTATCGCGTATCCACAGTCAGCTAACAGGCACGAGCCATTACTTCCAACATATGAGCAAAGCAAAAATATCAGCGTATTATGGGTTATCAGAGGCAGTCGCGTCTCCGAGACTCCGGCCGCCATTCATGCCGCTCCGACTTAATGGATTGCTCGCTTTCATATTCCGAACGTACACTATGTTTGCGCTCCTATGATCACGTATAGTGATTTAACGCTTTATGCTTCCTCTACAACATGCTTGTGACATCCCACTACTGGAAATTACAACTGATGTCGACAAAATAAACTTCAAATAAAATTTACATTTCAACTTTCAAACTAATAGCATTTCCCGGTACAAAAGCTTGAAGAGTGCGCGTGTCACCCATCTGTTTGCACGTCTATAGCTCCCCTTTCATATGAGAGACGAAAACAAACAGAGAATGTGCCAAATAGCAAACAATATTATACGGAATGCACAATAATATCAGTTCCGCCGGTGTGGGTGCGGGCTCGCTGTTTGCTTCCGCGAATAAATATGAAATTCGAAGAGTCTCGGCTCACACCCGCAGAGCAAATATTATGGGAGTTTGCTTTGGTAAAATGATAACTGTCAAGATTGAAAATTTGGGTTTAGCCGCCGGCAGGGGTGGGTTATTGTATATATGACACGTTCCTAGACGAGTGGCTTTTTATGACAAAGCTAAGTTAGCTACGTGTATACCTTTAAAGGTATTTTGTGACGTAGCTGACTAAGAATAAGATTTTAGATAAGTATGGTTCAACAAGTTATTTGGTTTACATTTTACAATGTATGAAATATGCAATTCCACGCGCGGCTAGTTAGCCGCGCGTGGATTTGACAAAAACGCCGTTTTGAGGTTAAGTGAGTTCACTTAACCTCAAAACGGCGTTTTTGTCCAAAAATCAATAACTATCCCGGATAAATACCTCAAGGGGGGATGTTAGGCTCGACAAGCTCTAATTTCAACCAATAATTCGGAAAACAATTAAGATTCAACACGATTTACAATTTTCTTTCAACGAAATATAATCTCCACTTTCCGTGCAAAATCAAAGTGTTCAACAATAAATGACAGTTGACATGACAGTGACAGCTGCCCCAAGACGTCAAATAAAAATGCGTTCAGAGACTAGTGTAATATTAGTGACTAAACAATGTAATTTGTGGGTTAAACTGTAAACCAAATAGCTTGTTCGACCGTACATTCTCAAAGCTTCTTGGCCGTGAACATGAATTGGACAAAGTTCTCTAAATATAATAAAAGTTCTGTCTTGACGGTGATCAATCCTCTGCTGAGTACCTGTCCATATCCCAGGTGACGTCATATGCCAGCCTGTCAAAACACCCGCCACCAGCATCGTCCTCAGATTTACCACCCCCAATCTTGAATATTTTACACTAGATTGACTCAATGAATGTTTCGTTTTGTTGACAAACGCCGACTGCCCCTGGGAATGCGTGATTTTATCTACGAATGAATATCATATTTCTTGATATGAAAAGAGTTTCCTTTTCAATATATTGACAAAAGTCAGATCTTATCAAGTTTTGTTAACCTATGCCAATAAACTTGATCTATTTTCAATTTGTAGAGTATCTGGGAAAACTTTTAGAAGTCTAAGAAAATGTAACATAAAACTGGTTTACAGTGAATTTTATCTAAATAATAAACCGAAAAAATCTACTAACATCCAACAATTGATTACTAAATCAACACCAGACACTCACTGATCACCCCTCATATAAAAATATCAAACATTATTTGACACCATCAATAAAATATTACTTATCATTTGCAACAGCGAGCTCTACAAGTTAGTGCGGGCCCCTGCCCGTCACAATCCCGCGATCCCGGCGATCCCGCGGTCCCCACCTTATCATCCCGTGAGAATAACTTTCAGATTTATGTGCCACGTAAAAGTTTATGTCGTGCTTTGTTTCGTGCATGCCATTTTATTGTTATCAACTATTTTCGACAACTGAGTGGGAAATGGGATGTTTCTATGAAATTTATAAATTTATTGTGTTTTGTATATTTTTCTTCTCGTAATAACAAGAAAATAGAGTTAGGCAGTCATAGCTACGAAAGCCTAGTACTTTAGTAGATTCTGTTTTTTTTAACACTTTGGTATATTTTGGTTTAAACCGGCAGTTTTCTAAGGCGTAATGGTAGAACCATAGAAAATCACTGTAAATTGACTACCTAATGTAATTGTTTTCCTGAAAGGAAAATATAGTAAAACTGTATGCAGTTTTACGTAGTGTAAAGTTACCTACTATATATTTATTTCAGTAAGTATGTACATTATTTACAATTTACAAATTTATTAAAATAAACTAAACTAAACTAACTAACTTACACTAAAAACTTAAAAAATGGCGTCAAAAAACTCCTCCTCAACACTGTCAACTGGTAATGTCCCCAAGAGACTGGCGGCGTTACCACGCTGTATGGCAATGCTAAGCCTTTGGCCAAGGTAAAAGCCAGCCTTAGGGTCACGGGAAGTGTCAACTAAACGTTTTGAAATATCCTTGAAAAGACTGTGAGCGCTCGGACCCCACGGTCCTAGAGTTTCAACCCCAAACGGCTCGAAAATATAGTTACCAATAAGGTTACTATATTTTCACCGCTTGAGGTTCTCCGCTGCCGCAGCAGCAGCCCCTGCACAGCACGACGAATTAGGAAGATGGGAAGGCGCAAGAGTATCGACACATGTAGCATCCCACACTAAAGGCCTACCCATCCTCCATGGAAACAAAGACATGCCGTCCGGTCTCTTGCCATCGTCGCGTGCCAAGCCATTGGGTTCTAATAAAGCTGAAACGCCGACGGTGACAAGAGATCGACGGATGATGTCATTTAAATTCGCGTGCCGTGCAAAACGGCCCGCACTTCGGCTGCATGACAGGCCGTTGTGTCCAAGGCTGTTGACAACTTCACCACAGTGACAGTGATGAGCAGAACAACATGTGGCGCCTAGGCGTAGAGCAACAGCGAGGCGGAAAGTGGTGTCGTCGAGCAACGTGCCTGTGCTCGACGACGGTAGTGCGTGAAGCCAAAGAGTCGGGTCTTTGGCTTCACACTTCTTACTTTGTGACTTCTCACTTTGTGACTTCCCACTCACCCACAGCCAGGAGGCGCGCACGCTCAGCAGTAGTAACAGACGTGTTTAGTAGATTGATCTGAACTACTCTGCAGAGCGGCTCGTCCCACCGTCTCTGGGAAAATGGGTAGTCGGGTTCTTCAGAATCTTCTTGGTTCTTCTTTACGTAGTTGTTTTCGTTAATGCCTAGATTGGTATTAGATCAGCCATGCAGGCACCAAACACACCCCATTAGAACCATATCAAAATGTCACGGATTCTAATGTGATGTCAGATAATACCGGGGCTTTGACGAGGAAAACCACTGACGACTGACAGACAAATGTCAAACCCCATTCCGGCAAAGCATTTGCAGAAGAAAACAAAAAAGTTATAGCGAAATCTACATTTTTTGAATTTTGAGAACACCACCTTTATTAAGCTTGTAACAAATCTACTTGCTCCTATGAAAATAAATGGATATAAGCAGACTTGTGCAATTAAAATTTAATAAGGGAAAGATTTTTACAGGTGAAATAAAAAAATTACAGTTAATTATCAAAGACCTACCTAGCACGCACTCAAGAAGGTAGTTTTATAGTTCACGCACTTAGTTTGCGACAAATCAGTTCAGCACTGTAGGAGAGACAGGAACAGGCGTTAGGGTAACGAGTTTGAGGAAACCTCTGCTGGAAGGGCGTCGTGCAGTTCTCAGTCACGCACCAGGTCAGCTCTGTAGGAAGGCACCAGTGTAGTTCTTAGGGCCAGACGTCAGGGAAGCTCTGCGAGACAATCAGTAAGTGAGGCACGAAGACAGCTTCCGAAGATCGGGAGTAGAAGTCCCGGTTACGAAGACAGATACCCAAGATCGGGTGTAGAGGTCCCAGGTGAAATCTTTAGCTGGATCCCCTGGGTAATATGAGTATGTGACAGCAAAAGCCAAGCTGTTTCCTGATGCTTCTCATATCAGATCCAAGAGTAGACTGTTTCCAGCGGTTCGTAAGCTCGTTTTCAAAGTAGTCTTCCTTTTTCAATTTTCAATATTAGTTTTCTTCTTGTGGCCATCATCTCATCTGACAAGTGTAGTCGGCCAGGGCATATCCATGAGTGCGTAAAGAATTTTATAAATATAATTTAATTTTAAGTTAGATATTAAACAATCGTACTAATCTTTAAAATACAATAGCTAAACATATTGATAAATATCATTTAAATTTTATAAACCAAAAAGTAAATATTATAGAGCTAGAAAGAGAAATAAAAAATAACGGACAGTTTGACAATTTGACGTAAGTATCACAACATGAAAATTTTGGGTAAAAATATTTTATTTCAGCTATTTTTAAGTTAATGAATCGTAATTAGATCGATTTGTTGAGTATAAACATAGAAACAAATAAAAAGGATAATAAATAGTACCTATTATGAATGATGAATATAAAGTGTAAGTAAAGCATAAATACTATAAGCTAACATTAACATCTGTAGTTAATTACCTTCCGTCCTAAACATTGGGTAAACAAAGAGTATCAAAAAGCATTATAATAAAAAATGATGTGTCTACTCCCATCATAAATACTACACACATTGATCTACTAAGCTCCTTTAGAAATCCCGATTGAACAGACGCATCGATATTGACAAAACGAGATTTGATGTGCATCTAATCGTATATCGTTTGACGACACATTGAAATGATCTGGACCCCAAGGTAAGGGCTGCGAAGTTGAGTGGACGATAATAGAGAAACGTCTTTACGAGTTCGACACCCGCTTGACACATCAACACTACACAGACTTTGTGCGCGCAGCGATGATAGAGCTGTGGTACACTGTGACAGTGAATCCGGTAGTGTGACAAATCGGGACCATTTTGAATCGCGTCTATTAAAAAAAGAATGCTAATTTAATGGTTTAAGGTTAAGTAAAATTTAATTTTACTTGCACTTTCCGTTATGTATCTGAATTTCACATACATAATTAAAACTATGTCGCGGTAAAGCTTTAAAAAACCGTGATTGCTACGCAATAAGTTGAGAAATGGGAATGTGACAATCACAAAATAATTCTGAAGGGTATTTAACAGCTCTAACGTATCGTCGAGACAGCCGCCACTTTCTGCAATGTCATCGGTGCATATAAAAAGTTATGACCGCTGGCAATATTTCCGAGAGGAGAGGCGGCCGGCGAGCGCTCGTAGGAAACGATATGCAGTAAACGGTCGGGCGTGCGGTCCCGCGGGTCCACTGCGCCCCCGCTGACCCGCCCGATTTTATGCCAATTTTCATAAAAATAAATCTGACTCGCGTTGATTGAACCAGTCGCCGGGCCGCTTTCGTGATCGACTTTCTATTTTATTGTTATTAGCTCAGTCGCGCAAGGGTACGAATTATTGTTTTGCCATTTGTCCCCAAAAATACAAAGGCTATCCTCAGACGAAGGTATAACTTGTATGACAATCAATTTATTCGAAACTGGCTTTCGTTTTCTTGCGTACTTCGTGCGCGCTGATTTTATCAGAACAAGATTGTGTACGGCAAATAGGCAATTCTGCAATTCTAATTATAAGAATGCGACTTAACAACAAAAAGCCCATGTTTCGAAGTGTTCATTACATACAAAAACAATGCATGGACAACTTGAAAAACTGTTGCACTATAAAGGACGAGACTTGAATGGATCATTGGTTGAGTTAATAACCGGCCGCTCAAGCGCGCTGCGACCGAACGGCTGCTATCGCTGTTAACATCAGATGGAACAAGTGTTATGGCATCGTACGCTGCCTTATACGATTGAAGGCATTCCCGGAGAGATATCCCGATGCTATCGGCGGCCACACACGGCAGCTCAACAACCAGCAAGCATAACTAGCTGACGCCAGACGCCAATTTGCGACACTTTTACGCTCATAACAGCTTCTGATACCATTTACGTTACACTATGGCCATTTTAAGACGTGTTTTACTTCAATCCACCTTCATTTCAACGGTAATAAACGCCACACCACATAAAATCCCTTTTATGTATCAAAGTATTAATTTAAAAAAATAATTAAGTACATATGTACAGATAAAAGGGAATACAGAATGATACGTCTGAACAAAAGTGCAGGGTGTAGTCAAAGAAGCATGGCGGGCGATCGTGATTTATCGTCGGCCGCTTTTGAATATTAAATAATCTTTAATGGGAGCGCATGATCGGCCCATTAGCCGACGTCGCTCCTTTCACGTTTAATAAAGAGTCATTTATAAGCCAGCGACGCTTTTCCCTTATCTGGCGAAGTATGTCGCGCGACAGAGAGGTGCCGCCCTATCAGGATTAATTCATAATTTTATCCGTGTATGTTGATGTATTCAATGTTTTTGGAATCGGAATGTACACAATTAAATACGTCAATCGTAATTACCATACAAACACAATTATCAGGCTAATGTCTCCGGCTCTATTATAATGGTGTGCTGCTGCTTTGGGCGTTACGATCCCTTTAAGTTAACCTCACAAGTGTAGGTTTGATTCCCACGACGGGTAAGTATCACCTCATCGAATCATTAGGAAATTACCCCGTTTCCTCGCGCCGACAACGACTGATCACGTCTAATGTCGTTCCTTTGAACCTCGGACACAAAATTGTTTCACAAGTATTATTAACCATGAGAACAAGGTTGCTGGTTACATTGTATAGATGTTAATGAAATAGTGTTCATTTACGGTTACAGTAGAAATGCAAATTGGATTGGCAGGAATATAGTTATTCAAATGAAAATTATTTTCTTTTTGATTCCAATTATCTTTACCTCATTGGACATCGGACAGTCTTGATAACTTTCCATTACATGAACAGATCTGCTCACCGAAAAACTAAAATGCCAGTAGAGAACATTATGTTAATTACAATTCGCTAAGTTAAACATAATTCTTCAAACGCCGATTAAAAGCACAATCCACAACGAAAGAAACTCATTTTGGCCATTACCCGCTCCCAATACGCTTTGCAAAAACAAATGAGTTATAACTAACACTCTCCATACTGAGCCACTGAATGCGTGTAATTATGAAGATTAATCTGCTCGGTGCTCGAAGGTTAACATAACTTGAGGGCGCACATCGGCGGTTACGACTTCCTAATGACACTTCGATCGCGGCCGCCGCTCATTATCGCGAAACATTCGATCGGCTCACTCGAGTTATTCCTCTTAATATCGCGCCGACGGTGGCTGAGCGGTCAGGATATTGTCACGTATGCGCCGCGCACTGCCGTAATTATATCGGCGCAATTAAAGACCAACTAATATATTATAATCGTTCTGTTAGCATCAGTGCTTTTTACAAGAGCAGCGGAGCCGACAGCGTACCGCCGTTCACACACTCATCCCCGTAACACCCTATTACGATTGAAACTGATTGATCAGGAATGTTCTAGGAATAGCTGACTCATTTGGTATGTTTAGCAACGTACGCTACGGTTAACTAGAATGAGGAATTTGGACAAAGCCTTTTTTCATTAACGACTTTTCGGAATCAAATTCATCGAGCCGATATTTCTACCATTTCCGCATTATTATGGCAATTCTGTTACGTATTATGGAATACAAAGCCATGTAAAAGGAAACCTCCGCAACGCTTACATAAGAGCAATAAATTACATGGTGGAGTCGTAGTGATGTACATTAGGCAGTCTCGTCAATGTGACTGCCTAATAAACGGGTAGGCTGCGGGGCAGTTTGATTTCCTCGCGAATCATGAGAAAATTATTCTGCAGACGAGCCAGCCGCTTTGAGAACATCCGACGGATAAGAATAATTACTTACATTGATTGAACCCTTATAATCTGAGTTTATTTAATAGTCGACAGATGTTAATCGGTGCGCCGACTATAATTACGCTTCGATTCCTGACGAGAAAAACGCTGAAGCGTACCTCTATCAAATACGCAACAGATTTATACAATATAGATGTGTAATAATATAGACATAACATAACACAACTAGGCACCTACTTGCTTTATTTGTTCACGTTGTTTGCCTGTAAGAGCAATTATAATATACAATAGGAGCTATCTTGACTGTGAAGTCATAATATTTTCCAAGATCATAGATAGCTACCTACAAAGTGTTGGTGATTATTAACTAAACATTTTTCCACAGTAGGTTGTACATAGGTAGTAGGAAAATGCATGTAGACGATTTGTTATCATTTGTTCCAAAATAAGAAAAATATCGAAGTTTGCAAAATATGAAAACTAGACGTCAGTAGAAAACAGCAAAAAAAAACTTATTTTCATACATGTTACCGACAGTGATACTTATACAAGTCTCAGTAACAGCAAAAGCGCCGATAAAAGCAAATAACTATTAAAATCTACACGCTTGGTTCACAAGGTCATAAATATCACTCAAATGTTTCACAATACATCGAGAAATGGGAAGTTGTATTCGTAACAAAACGGCATAAACTGGCATAGCTGTTTTAATTAGAGTTCATAGTAACGTGTCGGGTGTGGGGTTTATTTTACCATTTTTCCATTGTATGTAAAGCAGCCTGGGAGTTCATCCATCACTTCATATTCGCGGCTTGCTGACGGCGAGGGATTGCTCCGTGCCGCCCTACTGACCAGACACACGCTAATTGGATCAACATTGAAAGAATACCTCCGTTTAATTATCGTACAAATCCGAATTAGGAACTGAATTTTGTTCTTCGTCATCTCGGCCGTTGGCATTCGTGTTGCTGTTCATGCAGAAATGTCATCCCTGGAGGTGATGCGGACCTGTTTACAATTGATATAATGCTTGTTGAATATTTAACAACGGAATAAACGATTTATAACTAAACATATTCTGTCACTTATATACGGGATATCTTCCGTGATTTTCAATTAATCGACACAACTGCAATTGTTGCAACTGTTGATGAAAGCGCCATAATCGAGGGATAACTACACAGAAGATATCCCGGAAGTGACAGTGTAAGTTTAGAAATTGAGATATCTTTGCATGCATATTAGAAATGACCATATTAGATAACTCTGTTATTTTTACCTAAAACAGTGACATTTTCCGGGAAATCATCGTAGTTCTGAACGTAATTTTAATCTTAAGATATTTTCTAAAAGTTTGTTCAAACTGTCTTTTATATCTAAGGCTATCTTTTATGTTGGGATCTAGACGATCAATTCCTCTATCTATTGTTCCTGTAAAGTTGTAAATCATTATCGTTGGATCTAATTGTTCGTTCGAGATCTGGAGATAACGAGTAACAATAGCAATAGGACACATGTTGGCGATGCAGGCCACAGGCCACAGTGAGCAGCCGATATCCTGTTCCTTGCAGCATATCCATGTATTTAAATATCAAAGTCATAAATGCCATACGCGTGCTTGTTAACGCGCTCATGTAAATTCTAATCCTTGTTGCATTTAGAACGGGGCGGCCTAGTAATTATGTGCTTTCATTTGTCTGTTTCTCGGAACAAACGAGCGCGCCCCGGCGTGTAAGCCCGCTCCATGTAAAGCAGTTAGCAGTACTCTAATCTCGCACTGCCATTAATTTAAAGAATACGTCTGCGTAACCGACTTTACCAACAACGTCGAAACACAATTCTCCTTCACATTTTCTTATTTGCATATTAAAATAATTTCGAGTAAACGCAATACGTAAGTCGCCTTCCACCCGCATTCGACTGCTTCTGAAACGCCATGCATGGTCATTTGTTGCCATAGGAAAATATACCTTGTTCTTGTAACCTTTAATATGATATCTGTCGGAGATAATTTAACAATTACGCTTGTCTTATACTGAAAGCGTGGAGAACGATGACGGATAAAGGCGGGTTGTGCGCCCAAATAGATAAACTAGTGTGGAAATTAATGTCTACATTTACTGGTGCATGAAGTTTGTAGTTAATTATAGGTTTATAGTTATTCGCTTTTTTAAATGCGTATAACTACCACAAAAGCTAACCATTATCGTTTTAAAAGGAAGTGTATAAATTATCCATAGTTAGCGGCTTATCAGTGGGCAGACAAATATTTATCAACTAAAGTAGTATTCTTTCTGAACCGTGAAATTGTAATGTACAGGTGAGCTTTGAGTGGTATTATGACACCCGTATTTTATTAGCGATACTTTGTTTGGTTTAGTAATTCATTTGTTGATATGAAACTGATCGTTGGGAAAGAAACAGGGTTCGAAGTGATAATTATCATGATAATTTTATCGATAATACTAAAAATCATAAAGCAATTATTTAAAAACGCGCGTATTTAAACGGATGAAATGTCAACTCGAAAAAAAGGGACGCAAGAATTGTTTTTAATTAATCAACAGACTTGGTACATATTTGTGATAAAACTAAAGAATAAACAATAGGTAATTATTATACGTCTTTTTTTAAATAATATGTTACTAACGAAATTATCGCATTCATTGGAAGAAAAATAAAGAGACCAAATTATGAATTTGCATTCAAAAAATCTTGATAATAACGAACCTTGGAAAGAAATGCAATTAATTTTAAACAGGATCTAATATCGCATTTGTTTCATGGCCTCTTCAAAATGGTACCTACACACGGGGTGTTAGATTTAGGCTTTGTTCATCTTGAACCATATCACCTTTAGAGCATTCGCGTTTTTAGGTATCATGTTTGAGCTCTTTGGGAGGTCAACACTTGGGAATATATTAGGAAATTGAGCATACTAATATGGTAAAATTTCCACGAAAAGAACATGTACTTTTACGAAGTGTATATTAAACATATCGTAATAAATAAATCTTATTTCAACTTATTAGCTTAGCCTAGATAGCATCACAGATACAATCCTGAACATATGTTAAGAAAACTATGCGTGAAAGCATTCCCGTAGCAACTGCGAGGGTTCCCATACGTGCTCACTCACCGTGCTCCGCTCGTTTAATAAACATATTAATATTACCAAGCCAGCACTCCGCGACCGATACACCATCTAAAAACAACACTGTTATGAATTACTAATTTTACGACGCCCATTATGTAATGTAATTATGCGTTATAATTTTATGATGCCTCCATTTAACAACTTAACACATTTCACTTCACACCTTTTAAACGCTACAGTAATCGTACGTCAATTTATGCATGTTTCTTAACATTTTACACATGTTACTTATGTTACTTACTTATTGTTGAATACATTCCTTACGTTAATGAATGAAAACATTTTTAATTAAGTAATTTTTAATTTTTCGACCAGCTTAATATTCAGGAATGTATTAAACATTGTATGATAACGAAATGTCAGAGTTCAAGATTAAAATAACATTTGGTTACATCACAATACGTCATACCTATGTTATGGGTAACGTAGGGCTGACCGGTGGACGCAACCCTAACATATTTTAACACTTCACCAATTTTTAACGTTTGTAGAGTCAATTAATTACAGCACAACAGAGGGCCACTATCGCGGCTACTAATAAATGCAGTCGATATCAGCATTAAATTTGTTACGTCGAGTCGCCGCCGATGAATTGTATTCAGTTATTATCTATGGTGCTGGTAATTTTTTTCACACATTCCAGGGAGGCGACGTGCCGTGGCGGGGTGTGGGGGGCTGGCACCCGCCGGGAGGCGCTCGCGCGTGAAATTATTATCATATAATACCCCGCTTTGAACACAGCGCGATTATTCAAATGCTCATCGCAATACTCGAGCCCGAGCCGAGCGCTACGTTCTCTCGCAGCCGGCTTTCGCGCACACATTCTTGGATTCCTATTCCACGCCGTCTTTTGCTAAAACTTGTCAAATATATTCATGTATAATGCACGAGAATTGTCATGTGAGCGATAAGCAAATGACAGAAAATGTTATGTAAATTCAAAGTATCCATAATCCTTAGTAAACACCTTCATAACGTGAGTCTGCGAGAGATACCAGCGGAAACGTGACTTATTCCCGCTGATAAAATAATGCTTTGTCTACACTAAGTATTATGGCTTTTTATAAATGAAATATGTAGCCACGATACAAATGCAACCTGCAGCATTTTGATCTAAATATCTGATACAATGTCCGATTCACAATTAAGCGTATAATTAACGGTTCGCAGACGTCTGCGTATATTTTTGTAAGGTTGTTATTAGTACGAAAGGTCACAGCTAAATCTGATAAAAGCTATTTTATAAGCATTTGTTCTACGTATACGACCGACGCAATTCCATCAATCTGTCCAAATGTGAGCTAGACAAGTGTGTTTTCCACTGTGTACGACTCACTACAAACTGTTTTTTTCTCACCAGTTAACTTAACACACATCAAATTACACTAGACATTTAGATTACTTGGATAACATACTTCACTTATCCAATTAATGAGTTTAATGATATCTGATAAAAAAATAAATATACACACTTAGTCGATGTCATCATGGAAAACATGAACTGAAAGGATTTCCTTTCCTCCACCGTAAGGTATCGTAACTCGTTCACTGACTCGATTATAAAGTGGAAATTTAATTATAAAATAGTAGTAAACTTAAATAAACTTGTGAGTTTACCCTCCGGCCGACTTGACGTAAACTTGGCAAGTGGAAAAGGGCCCGAGACGTAAAGTAAGCGTTATCTACGAGTATATTTTGCTTTGGACTCTTTATGAGTTTCAAACGAGATCCGTCACGCGACGTTAACTCGGAATAGATGTGATAAAGTGGCCGCTAATCTGTCCTATTGGGGCCGCACTTAGTACACTTTATTAATCACAAAGCTTACAAATTACACTATACTTCCTGCGGCGTGACACCTCGCCGAAGCGTATGTTAATTTTATTGTCGACTCTATTGGACGATTTGGACACCGTGACAACTTTTGTTGGGGTGGAAAGTGCTTGAATAATGTAAATATAAATCGCCCTTTTTATTTTTAACTTTCAGACGTACAAGACTTATTTAATTCTTTATTTGTCATGTATGATGTGTATAAATAAACGCTAGAAGATTTCTGAAATAGTAGACGTAGACGGTGCTCTCACAGTTCTCTTCAGGATTTAGAACCTTCAGTGCTGTTTGCAAACCCAACAGAAGTGCATTAACTATGCATTAGACATTCGATCTCGATGTTCGGTACAAATATATTCACAATACCAATTTGTCATCGTGTGTAGATGTATATAGTAGCTGTACGTAGATACCAGTGGGTAGTTAAAAATATGTAGGTAAGTACCTCACTGAAATAGTTTCGGAATTAAATAAGGTCACCTTGGATCGACCTTCTGTAACATAAAATTGCCTTCGAATATTTATTGTTCTTATCGGGACGCATTTTGTTCAAAGTGTTTATGCACAATTTTATACTTTAATCGCAAAATTTACACTTTAAACGTGGGGTTCTCGACATGACGCCTTATGCAAAGCAGGTGCTACCTGATACGTGAGTTCACGAACAAGGTTACAAACGGTGTAAGCCTCGCGGGGAGGCTCACGAAAATTTGTTTAATGCTCGTCGTGCACAAGGAACAAATTCGTTTCCATAGCCTTCCGGCCGCTCCATCTGTTCGGAATATTCAAAGCACTAAAAATGTAATACAATAATGGTAATTCTATTTAAAGCGCTTGTAAGTCACATTTTCGTGAAGTTTTCCGCGCACATCAAGCGGTTTACAGCCGATCGCCGCTTATCGGGTGTCGATCGCGTATCACCATCATAAAACGCTCATATCGGGCAGGAATGAACTGAATGCTAAAATATAAAATCGTAATAAAGGCCGAGTCGGCCGCGTAACCGCGTACGTAGGTAGTACGAGTACTTATTAGTATTTGGAGATAAAATGAAGTTGGCCCGCTTTGGGCAATTTATTGGGGTAAGTTATGGGCGGCGCGCGGGCTCGAGCGGCTAATTTATTCGCCGTGCACATAAATTACTTGATTATGAATTCAAGTTAGCTCCACTGAATTGTTTGTCTGTTGTTGTAAGCAGCGCTTTTGTGTAACAAACAAGGATATTAGAATTTACCAGATTCTTGTCTTATAGTACCACGCATAAATTACGGTTTGTATGTAGACGCGAGCAGGAGAAATGGTAAGAAGTTTTAAAAGTGAACAAGAGGCTTCGTTTTGTCGCTTCTTTGCTGAGAAGAAGCGGTTGACAAAACGGGGGCTTAATGGTAACATTGTCATTAAATCTAATGCTTCCTAAAAAAAAGATAAATGAGCAGTGAAAGTAGAGACAATGTAATAAAAAGCAATAGTAGGGATTATGTAGAACACCAATGGTAATGCGGAGTTGTTTGCCAGGCGGTACTAACGCGCCGCAAGTCGCTGCAGCGCGGAATAATCGCGGATACCCATAAAAGATGTAATTTCAGATAAGCTGAAACAGACGAGCACCGCCCCCTGCCACCCGCCCCCCACCCCTCCCCCTAGCTGCCTACTTTCTAATGACTAATTATTATGCTGTGCGTTCCGAGCTTTAACGTCAGCGAGTGAAGCCTACCTGCTATACTTGGCTACGTTGTGCGCCACGACTATGTTTATCTGTACGGATGTACCGTTACTTGGCACTTTTCTTTTACTTTTCCGAAGTTTTCCGGCAGTTTTGCAGGCATTTTCATAT
The DNA here is from genome assembly GCA_905147715.2 of Xestia xanthographa. Classification (NCBI taxonomy): domain Eukaryota; kingdom Metazoa; phylum Arthropoda; class Insecta; order Lepidoptera; family Noctuidae; genus Xestia; species Xestia xanthographa. The sequence goes on along the minus strand of LR990655.1, from coordinate 13,803,393 downwards.
GTTTTCCAATGTACTTTTAAATAATGACTCAACATACACGTTGAGTTATTATTTCAGGAAGACGAAAGTTTGATTCAATGGTCAACAAAATAATGTAACAGAAAGGTGAATATCTTATTTGGAATTCCCTACGTATCCTCAGTACACTTTATTTATTTTGATTTGATCAGGTCTAGTTTGTGTTACAGCCAGCGACTATCCATAAAATTGACTTTATTTTTCAATTCGACTTACATTTTCAAATTCGGAGTATTTTCTATTTAAAGGGCGTGTATTTATAGTCAATGTTTCTGAGTTGGTCATTCATAAATAGTGTCAAGAGGCCTTTGGGGGGCATAAAAACTCTGACACCAGGTCAGGCACTAATCACACGATGAAGAAGAAGACGTGTCAACATCATCTGCCTCGCCTTTTCCCAACTATGTTGGGGTCGGCTTCCAGTTTTACTAGATGCAGCTGAATACCAGCACCCCTAGCCAAGTTGACAATCTACAATCATTAACGCTAGTAGAAAACTATTCAAATGAATGGGAATGACATCATCTCAACGTTAAATCACGTGATCAACACAAACGAATATAAAATTCGTAGACAAGTTTACATCGTTCAAAATGATAGAATAGAATGTTATCGTTTCTACAATGTTGATCGCTAAACTTTTTGGTAGGAACGCTCACCATAGACTAAAGTGTAGGTTTTTTCTACAGACATTAGAGAACGAGCGATCGACTCAGTCAAGTTGACACGACTGAGTCGATCGCTCGTACCAATTTAGCGCTTTCTACAATCGCTTACGCCAAGGCGTTTACGATTGTAAAGAGAATCGATACAAAACGTTTGTAACTTGGCTAGGGGTGCAGTATTTTACATGGAGCGGCTGCCTATCTGACCTCCACAACCCAATTAGTACCGGGTAATACGATACCCCTTGGTAGACTGGTTGTCAGACTTTTTGGACTTCTGACTATCTAACGACTGTCAAAGATCTACAAATGACAGCCGGGACCAACAGCTTAACGTGCTTTCCGAGGCACGGAGGAAACTCGGTATGTAATGGGTGGTCACCCATCCACAGACCAACCTAGGCAAGCATGGCTTAACCTAACGATTGACCCGAGCGGCTGTTATTATAATTAGCCACGAGCTCCTGTCGACAAAGTGTAAAAATATTGTGGAGGCATTGCGTTTAAAACTCAACAAAGAAATTCGACACCATTAGTAACCAAGTTGATACATTATTTTGACTTTGCCAACAGACAGCAAGGCAAAGCATGGGTTCCTCACAACCTGACGATGATTTTTACCACCTACCCCCATATAAAACACGGGTTCATAAAAAAAAATCATGAAAGCAATGGATAGGATTGGTAATGGCTTTTTATATTTGGATGTCTTTCATGAAAGTGACTACAATTTTTTTCAGAAATCACCATATCAAATGGGGCTTATTCGTCAACTGGCGACTGTGAAACTCGCGAGTACGAGCGAGTTTACACCTATCGATTTGTTTATTTCTTTTTGTCGTCAACTCGCTCACACGTTATAAAGTACATTCAAATGAAAAATACTTTATGATTTTTGTTTAAAAGTCAAGTTGTATAAAACATCTTATACATATTATAAAGTGGCTACATATTTAATACCTTTTATAAGAAGTTTTTGTAGCTGAGTGTACTTACATCTGACGTGTTTTACGTCAGATTTTCAAGGTCGAACGAGTTGATGACAAAAATATAAATTAAAATCGAAAGGTAACTCGTGCACACTCGCGAATTTATCACTCGCCAGTTGACGAATCAGCCATCAAATGACTATAAAAGTATTGTCGGGTACCTGCTGCTTATAAGCATTTGGATTGTAACATGTCCTTAAAAAATAATTCCCTACATTCAGATTTCACATGACATTTCTTCAATACAAAAACGACTAGCTGACGTCCCGCGGTTTCACCCGCGTAGTTTCCGTTCCCGTGGGAGTACGGGAATAAAATATAGCCTATAGCACTCACGAATAATGTAACCAGCATATGTAGCTAGCGAGTATGTAGCTTTCTACCAGTGAAACAATTTTTAAAATTGGTTCATTACTTCCGGAGATTACCCCTACATACAAACTTACAAACATACAAACTTAGCAAACAAAATCTTTATAATATTAGTCTAGATGTCAGGGCAAGTGGAGTCCACATAATCTATGTGTGTATTTATGTGCATCAAATGGGGCACTGATATTGATATTGCAATACCAAAACATAACTTCATTTTTTTTATTAAAACTTAACTTAAATACAATAAAACTATTCGTATATTTGAAATATTCTAATATCATTTTTATTTTCACTTTTCTTTTAGTTTTCATGTTACATACAAAAAGTGTTTTTTTTACCAGTGTTATGATTAAGTTATTGTTATTAGCAATATGTCATACCAATATTAATCATTTCCTGTGAATGAACAAGAATTCCTTCCGCTGAAACAACGCTAATGTGGTTTTAATTGAAAATTATTATGCTCGGCGCCTCGGCTTCGCATGAGAGGCATCTATCGAATGGTAAGTTCCGATCACCGATATGGGCATGAATAACTTGTAATTGATAATGAAGTTTAGCTGCTTATGACAGTAGGAGGTTGTGTGGAGGGGCGCCGGCGCCTGCGCGATGACGCCGATAGGGGCGCCGGCGGCGACTGCGCCGATGTGTGATACCGGCATTACCATAAGGCTCGCACACTGCTTCTCTGCAGCTCTATCTGTGATTACAAGTTCTAATGTATTATTGGGTCCACGCTAATTATTTGTTAGATACGTGAAGATCATTGTAATATGCTATTGTAGGGGATTTTTTTTATATAATGCATAGGGAGCAACCCAATTAATATTCTATGGTGATTCGCGAATTTATCGTGTGACTAAACAGAGAAGTAGTCGTACTCTTATGTTTACAAAAAATTAAAAAAAATAGTTTCTACAAAATCCTTGGAGGAAACTTGTGTGTTGGAGGAAAATAAAGAAAAATCGTTTAGGTACTTAGTAGTACGTCATACGGTGCACGAAAAAACTGGAAACATAAATCTCTCTAAATACTTGGTACACCAAATAGTTATAATGTATGAATGGATGGATTAACTAATATTCTGAGAATTTCGTGCGTACTGAAAATATAGTAGCGCGTTGATATATTGATACCTCTAACATCTTTTGTCTATTAATCTTGTAAATCACCTACTACTACACTTTAAAAGAGGATCTAATAAAACAAGGTTACTAAACGGCTTTATTATTCATACTAATGTTAATATTATTCCGACTCACATACGACGTAACTTTCCGTATTTCCTTTTCAATTAGAGAGGGAAGAAATCCGAAAATGACGTGAACACATGGCGGTGTGCGTAGCCCAAGATGGCGCTCGGCAAGTAAATCGTCCGAATTATACAAATAGCGCTTGCCTAACTGCACCAGCGTATTGGCATATGTTCGTGACTAGTTTACGAGTGCTTCGACATTGCATATTAATTGGTGTCGCTATCGAGCCGCGCATCGCTGCGACCTAGCTGCCTCCACTATCCGTGCGGACGACGACCATACGTTGTGTAGATACGTGTTCTAGCCAAACATATGCGACTGATACATGCTGTTCTGATTTGTACATGAAAAATTGACCTGTCCGACAAAATGGACGTTCGAATTGATCATAGTTTCATAAACGAACGAGTTTTACATTACACATTAAGTAATCATACAACAATTTTCACACATTATACCTAATTGGGTTCGTCATTAAATCTTTTAATTGCCTCATACAAAGTTAATTTATTGCCTGTCTTACAAAACTTGAAAGTTTCCACTTTCCTACAGCTGAAAGGTCGGGAAATGTCAGCAATATGAGTATGCAAACGTCTCTCATACTAGCAACTGCATAATTAATAGTTACGCGATACAGTCGAACAGGCACATCATTAAATGCTCGATTTATCTTATTTAAATTATAATTAAATGACTTCTTTAGACTTAGTTAGGTCCCATCACATTTTATTAGGAGTTACTTGCTGATTAATTTCTTATTGTGTTTTCGCATTAAGTACCTACGTCATTGGAGCTCACTTGTTTATGAAAGCATATGCGCACCAATTAGTTCATTTTAAATAACAATTGATACTGATATAAAAATTACGTATTTGTAAATTTTTCTATTAGGTATAGCAAAAAAGATCACAGGTCAAGTGCGTCACTCATAAACATTCATATATAGGAAATTTTCTTGTGTAGGTATCTTTCTGAAAAACACAATGCTATATTAATTGTAACTTATCGTTGAATGGTAATCAAAGTTGTTAGTCCGTTGGTCAGTGTCAGTGCAGGTTAGACTAATGCATAGCTAGCTCTGTGATAGAGCGAACGCAGTCTAATATGCAAATGTATTTAAATGCTAAGCCCTCTTCATTACGCCGGTATCGATCTTAGATATACAATTTGTAACTGAATAGGTGCATAAGTCTAACGAATCTCTAGCTAATACCCCTTGTTGAATACGTTCAGTATTTGTGTAGCTCGAATTTTGGTTAAAGGTGGGTTAGGTACAGCGATACATGCAATGTTTTTAGAATATAAGGCATGAATAACTGTGCGTTACTTTTAACAATGATTCATCATCATCTGCCTAGCCTTTTCCCAACTATGTTGGGGTCGGCTTCCAGTCTAACCGGATTCAGCTAAATACCAGTATTTTACATGGAGCGACTGCCTATCTGACCTCCACAACCCAGTTAGTAATGGGTAATACGATACCCCTAATGGTAAGACTGGTTGTCAGACTTTTTGGGCCGCTGACTACCTGTAACGACTGTCAAAGATCTACAAATGTCAGCCGGGACCAACTGCTTTTCGTGCTTTCCGAGGCACGGAGGAAACTCGGTATGTAATGGGTGGTCACCCATCCACAGACCAACCTAGGCAAGCAGGGCTTAACCTAACGATCGACCCGAGCGGCTGTTATTATTTAGCCACGAGCATGATTGTAGGACATTATTATTGTCAATAACCTATTATATTGTTTACTCTAATGCACCCAGACCAGACCAAGACCCAGGTTAGGCACTAACGACCCGAATGGCGCAGTGGTATTGAGGCTGCCTTACGTTCTTTGGGTTCCGGTTTCGAATCCCGGTAGGAGCAAATGTTTGTGTGATGTTCATGGACATTTGTTTCTGAGTCATGGATGTTTACATGTATAATAAGTATGTATTTACAAACAAAAAGTATATATGTAGTAAATCAACTATCTGGTGTCCACGAGTCACGACACAAGCCTCGTTGCTTAGTGTGCCACTAGATGGCGCTGTGTGTGTGTAATGTCCAGCGATATTTATTTATTTATTTACTAACCATACGATAAAGAAAGAAAGAAAGACTCTAATGCAAGTCAAAAAAACAGCTATTTAGGTCCAGCCACTGCGTTAATCACCACAACCGGCGAATTAATTAGTGATCGTACATAGTTTGATATTTTTATCCAACAAAAAGACAGGTTTGTTTCATCATAATATTATCCCTTAGTTGTATATTGACGGCAACACTCGAAACTACTCTCTGATGTCACTTGAGGAAAAAGTCACAACTGTAATGCAAAAACCTCATTGTAATTCATAGTATTTAGTTCACACATCTTCTTAATCATGTCACATTAGCAGGTTCTTCACGTGCATGTTAATTATACTAATTAACCCACAACTAAAATCTATACACAGCAAATTAAAAGAGAAATTCCAACACAATTAGACATTGCTTTATACTGGCAACATTAGTATTCTAACATGTAGCCGCGGCCCAATCAGATTAATCTTAAATATTTATTGCACATAGTGTTGCCAGGTTTGTGAAATTAGTATGACGATGGTAACCTGATGGTGGTGGAAATGGTAAGCGTTGCGCAGACGTGGGTGGGCTGCCAGCTCCTGATTAAGACATGATGAATATTAATCTGCGCCTGCGCAGCGGTGGTTGTCGATGTTCTATGTGAACTGCAGCCCTGTCACCTTCGGTTATGCTGATTATGAGGAAAGTTCAGTTGTAGTAGTGTGGGAATGTGGGGACGGGTGAGAAGTTGATGCGTAAGAAAATCCATGTGGACCATGTGGACAATACGAGTATGAATAGTTTCAAATGGGCAACCTTGTTGAAAACTAATGCATTAATCGAAATTATAAACTGATTTCGGAATATCACAGATCACTTAAATTAGGCGTAGACAAAGATATTGAATAGACGACAAATATTCTTGCAATCAATTCAAGAACGTTACAGTTGATAACTGTGACACCGCTCATATATTAAAATTTGAAGGCAATTATCTATTAGTTCAAAAACATTTTGACAACTGCATTAGATTAGAATATCAAAAGTCGTAAAACCTTTGAAATAGTCCTAAAAAGAAAACTATTTGATGTTACATAATTAACACGGATAGTTAACATTCAGAAGATCAAAGGGAGAATTAAAATGTTCGTGAACGTTCCGAATATTAATGGCCGAATAAGGAATTGCATCGTCTAGTCATAGATCATGTAACGAGTAGAAGATCCCCTTCCGTATCGGCAACCGATTAGTTTCTAGCTAATCCTTAACCTACAGCGAAGCTAAAAAGAACAAGAGCGACTCTGCCTCCACCTGTCGAATCTGATAAAAGTGTTTTATTTAAATTTCTTTGGTTGGCGATTCAAAAACGAGCACAAAGTTGTATTTGTGTCTTATTAAATAAAATTTATAGTTTGGATATAGTTGCTGATTGACCTCGGTCACTGGAAGGATAACAGGTTCGCATGAATGCTAAAAATGAGCTTTTCTACATAATATTTACACATGTACATAAATAAAGCAGCCCAGCATCGCACATGTGCTGAGACGACATTGTTTATTTAAATAACATTGTCAACTTTGATTCGACAAAATAAAGACAGTGAAATAAAGAGTTGCTCAGTGTAATACTTTCGTAATTGTACACCGTATAAAATGCGCAGACGTGTTCAAGATCAGAGGTGCGAAAAAGGTGTTTACTTAAGTAAATAGGGCATTAAGAAGATGCCAACAAGTTTCCAAGCCCATGATATCACTATAAATAGCATGCAACAATGCACTATAAATAAAATACTACTTAATTTTATGTCTAAAGGCCGAATGTTGTGCAAGGTGCGCGTACGCACGTGCCCGTCGCCCGCGGCTTCACTACAATATCTGTTCCGAATTCAAATTCGTGTCATACATCTTATGCTTAGGCAACAATAACAACAACAGAAATTATGTAAACTGAACTCTAGAACCCCCGCTTAAGGATGATTTGAATAATAATGTAAAAGGAAATGGATATTCAAAATAATATCACCTCGGGGTTAACGATTACCGGTGCGCGCATGCGCCACAGATGGCGGGATAAACCGACGTTTGTTTCCGCAGTGATATCTGAATTAATGGCGATACGAAATGCTCGAAAGGTGCTCATTAACATGATTTATGCAAGATAATATGTTTCTTATGCAGGCCCTATTGTACTGATTAAAGTTTCGTAACGAACCCTGTTGAAGGCTCTATACTCAACAAATTAATAAGTTTTTTCGGTCAGTGATATCTTTTTGAACGATAATATTAATTTATTTACAGGCACAGTATTTAAATACACACATCAAAAGTATCTAGGGATCAACATATATTTTTGCAATAACTTTTCTCCTGATTGATATTAATTAAAATTTTCTTTAAGGATTCATCAAATAAAGTGTTTTCGTTTGTCACAGTAACGATAAACCAAGTCACCTTTGCATTAATAAAGAAATTTGCCATTTTCCTAATAAAGGGATTTTTGACATTTGAACCACTAACATTAAAGTTAGAAAAAATGACTGAAAACACAGTTTTCTTTAAAATTTTATTGGGTAACTTAAACAATTAATAATCCGTGTTTCTACCGCGAACACTAACAACACAAGAACATCGGTTTGGCATACTCAAAATGAGTTCATCCAAATCACGCTGTGGAATGGCCGCCCATGTTCGTTGCAACAACAAAAAAAGGTCTTCTTGCGACTGGATACCCTCCATATTCGGCAGAGCTCTTCTCTGTAGCATATCCCATGCATGCTCAATCGGGTTCAAGCCTGGCGACTGAGCAGGCCAGGGCAGGACATTGATGTTAGCTGCGGCGAGAGTCTGTCTTACAACTCTTGCGGTGTGCGGTCCTGCATTATCATGCATTAACTGAAATAAGGGACCGATTTGCACTTGTAGAGGAACGATGACGTCTGATACAATCGTCTCAGCATAAATTTGAGCGTTGAGGTTGCCTCTGATCCAAATCAACTCAGTTCTTCCGCCGATCCAAATACCCGCCCATACCATGATGGTTCCACCACTATAAGGATGGACTTCCTGGCAGGATTTTAATCGCTGTTGGCGTCCAGGGGTTCTCCAGTGTCGTATACGTCTTGTATCCGGTCTCATACCAAAACGAGACTCATCAGAAAAGCACACGAAACGCCATTGTTCTTCTGCCCAATTTCTGTGTTCAAGAGCCCATTGATATCGAATCCTACGATTGTGCATTGCTATAGGTGGTACCCGTAGCGGTCTTCGGGAATGAAGGTTCACTTCATGCAAGCGGTTTCTGACTGTTTGGTCGCTAATTAAGTTCCCTGAAGAGTGATGAAGCCTCACGGCTAACATCATGGCGGTTATTGTTGGAGCTCTTCGAGTTAAGATTTGAATGTATCGGTCTTGTCTCCGTGTGGTGCAGCGATACCGTCCTCCATGGCGCTCAGCCACGGTACCAGTGCTTCGGTAACGTGTCCAAAGTCGACTGATAACACTCTGACTTGTATTCAGAGCTAAAGCTACAGTACGTTGCCGGGAACCAGCTTCTATCATTCCCACGACTCTGAGCATTTCTTCCCTGCTTAAATGTCGTCGCCGCTCCATAATAACGTTGGTTTTAATCAGTAGTAGGGAAACAGTAGCACTAATAATGTCTTCAATGCGTTGTATGTTTTTATAGGGAAAATATTGACAGCTTATTTTCATCTTTTACTCGAATTTGATTGAGAGTTCCTGATTCAAATTATGAAATGCACCAAAAAGGATCCATATAAATTTATAAAATCATAAATTTATTACAAAGCCACATCTCAATCTCAAGAAATCCGCATAAAAATGCTTGATCCCTAGACACTTTTGATGTGTGTAAGATATTCCACGATGACAACTTGTTTTATTTTATTTTTCGAAGTTCGTTGAGTTCAAGTTTCGTGGTTTTTTTAGGATATCCGTTGCAACAAAATGGTAATTTACATAAACTGTTTTTATTTAATTAATATTTTCATCGTTAGCAAAACCTATGCAACCTGCAGCATGTCGACTAAGACATATATACATCAGAGGAGATTCGAAGGAGGGAATAGACCTTCGTTAAACAAGGTTGTGAAGACTGATCATGATCAAATCTCTGATGTCAGCTGACAATTTCTCTTTGACTTTTCAAAGTTGATACCAAAGGAACACTGTAGGAAGACCAGAGATTTGTCAGATGTACACACTGACCTCCCTGAACCTCTGGTCTTCTCAATCACATTAAGACGCCAGATATTATTGACTCCGTGGATGAATAACCAAACAAACAACAAATAATAAAACCTCTAGACAGATCGAACGCAATTTTTGCCATCACAATCAAAAACTTCCAAAGAGGGCGAAAAAAACTTGGATACAAGACGCGAATACGAGCTTATACTTCTGAATTAACAGACAGACATCAATAGGCCACAATCGCAAGCTTGCTGTAGTATTCAGCTGATACAGATAAAGCGTTTTCATAAAATAGGTAAGTGCATAGCTAAAGGTTGGTGGTCGGATAATATTTCGCGGTATTAGGCGGCGGGTACATGGATGTGTAGCGAGGCGGGTCCTGCCGGCGCCGTCCATCTCGCGGCTCGTCCGCTCACTGAGTACATTCCCGTGTAAGTTTTTACACCTATTATTTTATGTGTCGGCGAGTAAAGTTCGGTACGTGAGTTATAAACTCGCTCGCGCCTCTCTCGCTCCTACTTTATAGGTATTAACGACTTGTCCGAGAGTTTTCTTATAAATAAATTTGAAGGGTAACAAGGCTCGCTTTTGTCGGATTAGTAGAGTGGATCTTGTTTCACTTTGTTGCGGAGCCTCTCTATCTTTTTTAATGGAAAATTTATGAGGAATTTCTATAGGCTTTGTGTGTGAATATAGACTGCGTTCATGTTTAACTTTACGTGTACATGCAGATACTATGATGGTACTAAAACAATTAGAATTAATGCTATTTCCTTGACATTATATGAGTTGTTTTAACGTAAATTCTAGTACAGCATTTGATATGCTGCATAAACTCGTAAAATTTAAAAAAAAATAAGTCGTATCTTTTTCTGGCAGTAAAACTGAGTACTTTAAATGTTCCATTTGAGCAATAATTTTCCTTTTAGTCTAAAAATGGGTACATTTGAGAAATGGCCAGCGAAATCAGTGAATCACGTGACATTAGACCATAAGGCGTAGTGCGCACTATAAAAGCGGGACGTACGAGTATGTTAAGAGCACTACCTGTAAAATATCAGAGCAGTAAAGTAAATGCACTGCTGGTGAGACAGAGGACGTGCTTCGGACTTCTAGCGACTGTTTAAGACAAAATAGCCTCATATTTCATCGTGACATACTTTTACATTTTCTTTTAGTGAAGGAAATATACTTTTTATGACCCGCATTGTCTAAGTAAAGTAGGTACTAGTACAAGTTTCCGGGATATTGCCAAGCGGTTGGTTGACTCATCACGTGACCAGAGGACTGGCCTTTTTTAACCATCATCATCATCTGCCTAGCCTTTTCCCAAGTGTCATTGAGGTCGGCTTCCAGTCTAACCGGATGCAGCTGAATACCAGTATTTTACATGGAGCGACTGCCTATCTGACCTCCACAACCCGGTTAGTACTAGGTAATACGATACCCTTTGGTCAGACTGGCTGTCAGACTTTTTGGGCCTCTGACTATCTGTAACGACTGTCAAAGATCACAAATGACAGCCGGAACCAACTGCTTAACGTGCTTTCCGAGGCACGGAGGAAACTCGGTATGTAATGGGTGGTCACCCATCCACAGACCATTCTAGGCAAGCATGGCTTAACCTAAAGATCGACCCGAGCGGCTGTTATTATTTAGCCATAAGCTCCTCCTCTTGGTTTAAATATATCTGTTGTAATCTCTATATACATATAATAAATATATATATATATATATTATATATATCTATATATAATAAAACAGTAAAAAAACTGTGTCTGTACATTGAATATATTAAAAAATAAATAATTGAGGGGGGTTTAGAAACAGTAATAGAGCACGAATCAAAAAAAAAAAGTCTGTCTGTTTGTCTGTGGGTCTGTTTGTTTGTACACGCTAATCTTCGGAACTATTGGACGGATTTGAATGATTTCTTTTTTGTTATATAGGTATTAAGTCTGGGCAACATATAGGCTATAATTTATCTTGAAAACTTGAACACCTGATGCAGAACCGCAACAGACCAGCTAAACTATAAGAGATACAAAAATGGTACCACAGCAAAAAAATTTCCACGCGATGAGAATTTTCTGCTGAGAGAATAAATTTGAAGATCTGGAACACCTGATGTGGAACTCCAAGAGCCCAGCTATGCCATAACACATAGGAATGACGTCTTAGCAAAAGTTGTTCGGTCTGATGGGCATTTCCTGTTGACTTTTATCTTGGAAACAAACACCTGATGCAGAACCGCAACAGACCAGCTGAACTATAAGAGATACAAATATGGTACCATAGCAAAAATTGTTCCACGTGATGAGCATTTTCTGTTAAAGATCTGGAACACCGGATGTGGAACTTTAAGAGCCCAGCTACACTATAACATTATATAGGAATGACGTTTTAGCAAAAGTTGTTTAATCTGATGAGCACTATCTGTTGACTAATAAAAATCGAAGATCTGGAACACCTGTTGTGGAACTCCAAGAGCCCAGCTACACCATAACACATAGAAATGACGTCTTAGCAAGTGTTGTTTGGTCTGATAGGCATTTCCTGTTGACTTATAAAAATGTTTAGTCTGATGGGCATTTCCTGTTGACTTACAAAAAATTAAAGATCTGGAACGTCTCGAATCGTCTCGCGCATCCCGTTGTATTCCCGTCCCCGGGCTCTTAAAATTCGACATCAGACGTTTCAGGTCTTCGATTTTGACGACCCTGTTGTCGCTGGCATAAGCAACAGGATCCGCGTACGAAGTCGCGGGCAGAAGCTAGTTAAATAAATAAATGTTAAGTTCCATTTATTGGGGATAAGCCTATTACCATGACATGTATTGATAATAATGTAATATAAAATCATGGCGACTTGTTTGGGAACAACTAAAAATGGAAAAATAAATTAAAAATATTTTTGCAAAAAATAAAACCGACCTTTGTTTGATTGATTTGGTGTTATATTCACCGGCTTCTGAAATTAAAGTTATATTTCACTTTTTTGTGCTTTTTAGGGTTCCGTAGTCAACTAGGAACCCTTATAGTTTCGCCATGTCTGTCCGTCCGTCCGTTCTCGCTTAATCTCTGTGACCGTTAGCACTAGAAAGCTGAAATTTGGTACCAATATGTATATCAATCACGCCGACAAAGTGGTAAAAAAAAATTAGAAAAAAATGTTTTATTAGGGTAGCCCCCCTATATGTAAAGTGGGAAGTGATTTTTTTTTTAATTTCAACCCTAACGTGTGATATATTGTTGGAAAGGTATTTAAAAATGAATAGGGGTTTCCTAAAATCATTTTTTGATAATGTCAATAATTTCGGAAATAATCGCTCCAAAAGTAAAAAACAATGTGTGCCCCCCCCCCCCTCTAACTTTTGAACCATAAGTTTAGAAAATATGAAAAAAATCTGAAAAGTAGAACTTTATAAGGACTTTCTAGGAAAATTATTTTGAACTTGATGGAAACAACAGTTTTTGTTCAAAAAAAAAAAGTTGTACAAAATAATTTCTGGACTAAGTTTGTAGTATATTCGTATATGCAAGCATTTTTACATAATGGATACCTACCTTTAAACTCATAAGTGGGAACACTTATTGTGACGGACGGGAAACTACGGAACCCTACACTGAGCGTGGCCCGACACGCTCTTGGCAGGTTTTTTTTTTTCTATTAGTTTTTTTTTTGTTTGTGTTTTTCTTTGTGTTTTTTTTGTTCGTGTTTTTTTTTGGCCAAAGGATTAGCATTGCCACTAGAGGAGAAACGTGGCAATGCTGCCAGCCTTCTGGGCACTTTTCCTATTGACAGCAAAGCAGACGAATTTAACACCCTGGAATTATTTTCCATTTTGATACTTGTACATTTTTTTTACCTATTTTTAGTTTGTAAGTAAAGTAAATTTATGGTGACCAAATCTAGAGCTTATGTTTATTTATTAACAAAGTTAAACACGGCTGGCTCACGTCCCTATCTATTCAAACAGGAGCTGACGAATTCTGGAAGAAGTCTCTTCAAAAGTGTTAAGAAATAACTATCTCTACCCATGGCAAATTTTTTGTCCTCCATATCCCAGGCATGTAGAATAACTGGACTGAAAACTTGGATGGTTGCGTCGCCATCAGCGTATTTTTAGAGTTCAGTACGTCCGAATGAAAAATGGAACCCTTATTAATATTTATTTATTTATTTAAACTTCATGTACAATAGTGGTACATAGGCGGACTTAAAGCCACAAGGCATTAATAAATTTAAAAAAAAAAAAAACTAAAAACAAAAGGCCTGGTACTGGCTGAATATCATTCGTGTGTCTGTCTGTGTGTCCGATTTACTCCGAATCTTATCCGTTTCAGTTGAAAGGTACACAGTAACGTGAATATCTGTTACTTTGGTCAGATATTTCACATGTGTATAGAAAATAAATAAATTTTGAAAATAGGGGGATATTTTTCACAGCATTTTCAAAATAGATGAAAATTGAACTCACCTTTCTTTGAAACTACAGAGCCAGACATTTCGGAAAAATACTTTTTTTTATTTATAAAAAGAAGTCATGTAAATCGGCCAATCTCAACAAAACTTGATACATTTTTTTAAACAAACGTATATTTGCAGTTGGAAAACCATATTCTCTTGGGATGAAAAGACATATTTAATTATTCATCCCGACAACGGAAACCGAACCATCACTGGGCGTGTCCCAACACGCACTTTACGGTTTTTTTAATGAAAGTCGTGGAAAACAATCTAACTGTAAGAAAATTGTAGTATAGCTCTCAAATCCTGTTGAATAAAACTCAACTTGGTCTCCCAGTTCAAAAGTTGGTAAACTAAGAGACGATGATTCAATAAATATGAAATATAATACTGATACTGATACTGTTAGCCTGCGTCATCCCACTGCTGGGCAAAGATGAAATATAATGGTTTATGAAAATATTTAAAGTTGTACTTACCACATTGCACGCACCCACATTTCACCAGTTATGTTGAAGTGTGTGAGCTTATAGACATTAACTGAGCACAAATAGGTACGCCTAACTGGTTACGAATTATATGCGTAATGTTATGTTTTTGATAACTCAAAAGTAAAAAACCACCAATACTATGATATTTAGTAATTAGTACTGGATTTGAAAAGTTTGTATGTAACATTAAAATGTATTGGTATTTGTGATCAGTTATTCCCGAAAATACGTTAACGTAACTTGACACTTTCCTTGGTTACCCAACTTCCTGAGACTTCTGAAACGTCCGGTTTTAACAAACCACGATTTCGTTCAAAGGGCTTTTACTGTTATTACACATTCTCTTATAGTTATTATGTATCGTAGCCCAAACTGAAAAAACGTACAATCTCAGATCAGGCGCATGTCTTGTATCTAAAAAATGATGTGCTGCAGAAAATGATACATTGGTATTAAGAATGTAGTGCCATATTATTTAAATCATTATGTGTATTATTAGGTAAGTACTCGTACTAGGCGTAGGCATGCCGTAGAGATACGAACATATTCCATAATAGTTTGAGCACACCCGCTGCATGACACTATGTAGCAGCTGCAGAGATGCTACAGAGTGGTCTGTGTACGGCCTCAGACCACCACATAGCCGTGTATAGCTGTGGAGCCGCTACTTGAATGACGCGTAGCAGCAACGCAGTCGTTTCGTTAGCGTCGGGCGTGTAGCGCTCGTAGCAGAAGCGCCAACGGTGCTTCTACGCTGGCGTTGCGTAGCAGCTCTGGAGCCGCTTTTGCAAGGGTCGCGTAGCAGCACGTAGCACCAGCAGTGCCGCTACGCGGTCATTATGAAGCCGCGCGTAGCAGCAGCGTAGCTGCTACGGTAGGTTATGTAGCAACAGCGGAGCTGCTTCACTAGGGCCACATAGCCTCTCGTTAACAGCAGCGGCCCGCTACTGTAAAGCCACGTAGCCTATGTTAGCGTTACGTTAGCGTCGCGTACCTCTTATTTCTACGATAAACGACTGATGTTGCAGTTTTCTTACCATTTGCTTTTGCTTTTTTTTTACTCAGGAGATAAAATATTAAATTGAAGGAGGTAATTATTGGTTCATGTAGAGTTTAATGTATATAAATTAGTAAAAATCGATGAGCACTTTGCATTGTGGTGATTTCGTTGCGTGCACTGTACGCTAGCCTAACGCATATGGTGGTGCTCAAATATTGGGAAACAACTACACTGATGATAATAAAAGACTACCATTAACCGATGTTGGTCGAAAGTTATACTGTCTATTGAACTAGTACCAGCCTGCTTGACACTACAAAGTAAACCGAGTACAATTAAAGTAAATTGTAATAAATATACCTACGAGTAACACAACGTCGTCGCACTTTGGCTGGTTCGGATCATAAAACTATTTTTATCCAATGAGACGAGGCGACGCGACATATTTAGTCAGTTAAGTGAAGGAAAATATAATAACAATAGATTCTATTCTTAGTACCCAGGTTATTACCAACAAAAGCGAATTTATGAGTGCACTCTCAAAGTTTCAAATATCCCTAATGGAGCAAGAGTGAGCCGTTTTACATCTTCCCCCACAAACTGCATTATAATGTCTGTACCAGAAATAACCGCACATAAATATAAAACAATGTGAAACCACTTAAAGCGAATAAAATACACGTCGACTTCAACTCAGTAAAATGAATTTATTAATAACGGAGACAATGAACGTCTGAAACAAACGTTTCACTTTTTGTATTTTTAATTGTCCTCCGGACGACAGCGAAGACGCATTAGAAGAACGAAAATAAACCGGGGATCATATTGGACAGGCCCGAGCGGGCCGGGCTGGTTCCGGCACTGCACCGGCACCGCGCCGGCTCCGCACCGGCCGCGCCCGCGCAGCCGCCGTGCTCGGCGCACGTGCGACGCACCTTACTCACTTATATTTTATATTATGATATTTTCGTGTTAACGTGTAGTAAAGCTGTCACTAATTAAAAATACTTCTGGAACCTCTGCCGCAGATATAATTATTGAATTGTAATTTCGCGATGTCTCTCGTATAGTATGGGACGCAGTTCTTAGATGATATCTTTTACGTAATTAAAAATCTTGTCGTGACATTCAGAGCCGGGCTCGCCCCCGCACTCCTCGACTCCTTCAATATTGTTGGCGATTGAATCGCAATTAAATGTAACGAATCAAACTACACTTTATTAAAAGGGCTGATAGCTCAAAATGGAGAGTATATCGCGAGGCAGAATCGAACGTGCTCCCGTCGAAATGCCAACCATTTTATTTATTCGCCTTAATTATGTATCTTGTCTTAATTTACGATTGGATCATACGATAATCTGAAACGTAATTTATAACAGATGCCTAGGTATTCGAGTCGTGTCCATAACGAGATTTAGGATTACGTAGATGACGTCGCGTTCAGTGCTCGGTGTCGCGATTAAAATATATTATCGACATTCATTGGCATTTTGCAATTAAGTGCGCGCGCGGATAGCGGCGAAGAACGAGCAGCGAACGCTCGATGCGCGCGCTTCGATAGCGTCATCGCGTTTAATTTCGTTATGTGTCGATGGCATGACGGCCGGCCGACATCTCGATACGGCGACTGTCCACAGATATCCCTTAATGAAAGTAATGGAGGTTTATTAACGATCGTCGACTACTCTTCTCGCAATACATACTTATAGTAATAGGTTCGAAACGAAGGCGAAACGTGCGAGCGAGAACAAAGAAAGCCACATTTGCTAATTGCGGTTTTGCTCGTGTCGTGCGCACGGAGGCTGGATCGTGAGCTCCGGAGATATGACGATAACACATTCATAAATAATTAGAGCGAAATTTTCTCATTTGTAAGACGACAGTCATGATATTTGGTAGCAGACTCTCTGTTCTCGGAACCCTCAGATCTCGATAACAGTCGCGCCGACACGCTTGCGAGCCGCTCATTTTACTACAACGATGACTGCATTGACAAGCTCAGCTATTTGTATGTTAGAACAACACGAAGACGAACATTGTCGGAAATACCAAAACAGACAACCATAATGAACAATTAGTTTTCTTATAACTATCAGCCAGTCAAGTGAACTGCTAGGTCAGCTATTGAACCAGAGAACAATATAAAAAGCAAATGTGAGGTGAAACGCTGTGGGCTCAGTCACGGTTGTCGGAGCCTCGCCATGACAAGGTTCAAATTTCCACTTCCGCTCGATCCATGAACAATCGATATTGTTATCGCCGACTCTTCATTATAAACCAAACAAAAATAATTATACGAAACGTTGCAACAACAAAAAATATTCGGGTACCTACGCATTCACGTTTTAATAACGACATCGATAACAAATTAAGCATGTTTCATTTCCCTAAACCGAATGTTATCGAAGGCATCGTAAATCATCCGGAAGATAAAAGGCTTTAATTGAAAGAAAAAAGTCTGCAATACAGTGCTTGGATTCTGCTCAGTCACTCTGCGCAGATTAGAATTCCGGGCGCAGCCAATTATTGCAGTATGAAATTTATTGGTTTCGGGTATCAGTTGAATGACGTTTTTCAAATCACTGGTGATCTACTTATACAGATTATGAGGTAACATCCAGCTGCCGATCATGCCAACAGTTGAAATATATCGCTCGGCTCTTTGAGTCGCCGGTCATCGATCACACTTTGTCCATTATTTAGTCAAAAGTAAATATTTCGCAACTTCCTTGATCGATTGAAGCGGTGTTTTTGCTGCAAAAAGTAGCGATGACATAAAAACAAACAGTCTATCTGGCGCATAAATTAAAATTTCCGCTTGCCGATAGTAATGGCCAATCAAGCATAAATATTGTTGGGGGATTCGACTGAACGATATTGTGTTATTGCTAGCATTATTAGGAATATTATGGGGCTTATTTATGGGATGGAATTTTGTTTTTATGATTTAAACTACACTTGTTATGTAGCAGTAAGAACGTGTCTTTTTAAAAGTAGAGTAAGTTATTTTCGTGAGGATGTGAACAACGTACCAAGTACAAGCCACTATTACACTATACCACGGTGGGTTTATCCGGTGTATAACTCTCAATTAGTTTTACTGCACATCATATTCATTTGAGAGTGCACTTCCCTTGATTAGTGGAATGCTCTTTAAGGGCCAAGGTGCCATTAAAATAAATAAACAACTATCCGAAACAATTCCAAGTGTTAAGTGTGTGGTGGCTATCAAAAATTACCAGATAAGCGTCGACAATGCTTGGCTGGTGACTTATGAAGTGATTAAAAAGTTGTGTACAGACAGCAACACTAGTGACTCACGGGATATTTTCTTTCAGTAAACGACACTATATTTTTTACCTCGTTGCGGACAAAATGAAGATATAATAACGTTTATTGTCACCTGTTTTTATGTAGTGATAAAAAGTAAAATATTATGTCACTCTTCAAATAATAATCGCACTTGATTGTGTAACACTTAAAAAAAGAATCCCAATTATTTGTTGATTTAAGGTATGTTTTTACGTTTAAATGACCATTTAGATATAAAATCTGATCAATTAGCTATAATCTAGTGAATTGAAATTGTTACTTTTTTCTGAAACTTTCACTGCGCTACGTAAAATTTTGTTTTATTTTTTGCTGATGATGGAGAATTATCAGGTTAACCAGCGAACAAATTGTTGAAATATTGTACACGGATACCTGACAAGCTGGATTTATCAATTATATTTTATTACTTTCAAACTCGTTCATGCATGCATTGACTGAGCGACGGCCATGACGTTCACGGTAAAAAACAGACAAAAATCGCCAAAACTGATTATGAGAGAAATATAGATTGTAATTTACACTCAGAACATACTAGCGACTCAATCCTGCTTTACTCGGTTTTAAGGATTTGTCAAAACATCGAGATTTGTTTATTTCTGGATTAAATCTTCGAAATGATGGTGTAAAAGGGTTCAGAATCAGAAGTAGAAACAATTTAGTTGTCAATCGAACAGACAGAAAACGAACTATGTATTTAATTGAAATAGTACATTTTGATACAAGTGGAGAAAGTTTGTTATTGCATCCGAGGCGGAATTAACTCCCGAGCCGTAGGCGAGGGTGTTTTTAAGCCGAGAACTGCAATAACAAACGTCCACGTGTATCAAACGACGTTTTTCAATACACTTTTGAAGAAATAAATGATAAGAACGAAACATATTTTTGTCATGAATTACATACTATGAAACTATGATTTTAATTTTCTTTTTTTCCGCGCTTTACTTTCACCAGGTTGAAGGAGAAGCAAAGGTATGAAGCTGCTAAACAGCCTATATAAAAATAGTTTTTTTTTTTTTAATTTAACACAAATAGATGCTAATTTGTATAAAAAAGTAACTATTAGTTTTTAATAATCATGTTTATCTATGATAATCTATTTATAAACACAATTTGAATATTCAAAAAATATTTATGCCATAAAGACGCTTAGTGCTTCGCCGAAATTAAAAAAAAAAAAACATTTTCATTCCCGCACACGTGCAGGAAAATGGAAAAAAACGCACGCGTGTGAAATACATTGCATGTTGTACCTAATCGTAGTGCGTTATAGACCAGTTTTCGAGGAAATGTATTGAAAATATATTTGTTTAATTCGTCTGCATATTTGAAGCGTGAGTCCATTGTGAAGATTCCTTAAGGCCCGCGTCCACGGTATCGGCGGCTAACTTTACGCGCGCCCTATTACGCCCAGAGATAGCCACAATCAGGTAACAGCCACCATGACATCTTTATGATGTTTCAAAAACCATTACTAACGACACCTTTTTAGTTACTTGCGATAGGAGCCCACCAATGGCTTGAAGACAAAACGATTTGGAGTCAACGGCACCTGTGCGGCCGACTTGTGGCCTGCTAGAGTAATGCCAGTAATGTAATCCATATATCCATCCATATTATAAATGCAAAAGTAACTCGGACTGAGTTACTTTTGCATTTATATCTGTGTGTAATCTTTCAGGCTTTAACGGCTGAACGAATTTTGATGAAGATCCTATTAAAAAAGTATATAATATTACAAATATATAAATTAAAAAGTATAGGATAATTTTTGTCCCGGTATTACGTTTCTATGGGAATACTTACGACGTCTATGCGGATGGATCCGCGGGCAATAGTTGGTTTTTAATGAGATTATTGTCTTTTATCGTATGCAAAGAGTCTGCCGTGGTCAACATATAAACAGTCAGCAAGATGGTAGCTCGACTGCCCACATGGCAACAAGAGCAATCGTTCCAAACCGTTTCGTGTTTGTGCAACTACTTTCAAAAGGACTGATGTAAACTGATGTAAACTTTTCGTATATCAATTCATTAGAATATGTATTTTTGACCCATCTTCGTTATTGATGATAGAATCTCACTGTGACAGGTCTTCTAGCTGGCGACCAGACCCTCATTGAAGCTATCATAAGTTGCGGACTTATATGAGTACGTCACTCGAACGTCACGGAAACTACTAATTTTCTCGTCTGCTTTAAGTTAGGGAAAATTAAAAGATATAAAGGGTGTAAAACACCTCTTAACGAAGCCGAAAGGCACTTGTTTTCTCCGTCATTGCGATCATTTTTTTGTTCTACACCATACCTGGGAACTTTCTAGTTACGGAGATATTGGGGGTCAAAGTTCCAAATTTTTGACAAGTTTTTTTTAAATACAAGTTTTTAATGTAAGATTTTTACTTTAAACACCTCCACGACCCCCGTACTATTAAACCCATCCATCAGCACAATATTTTGAGTGCCTTACATTGAGTTTTACCACAAAACATGATTTTTGACCCCAAAAAAAAAGTCGTTTCCCAGCAATATTTTTTGCGTAAAGTTACTTAGTTTGATGTACATAATGCTTGGTTGACGGCTTCGTGAAGAGGTCTTTTACACCCTGTATACAAACTGGTTTTTAAACATAATATCACAAACTTTTATCTTGATCGAAAGTTATGAAAATTATGAAGTTGTTTTATTGTTACGTAAACGACCTATTAAGTGAATAAATATTAAGCCACGAACCATGTCTATTAAGTTAAATTTTATTAAGAAACCCATAAACCAGCCAAGCTATGTCCCTTTTACTATGACAGATAACTACCTAATTAAGTCTTCTATTAATTAAAAATCCATCGTTATATTTGTTTAAATAATTCATATTTTTTATCTGTTATTAGCATCTGAGCTACATTTCTTATCTCAAAGCCGCATTCCGAGAAGAATCTGTGAACGAATACATTTTTGTTTTATAGCCCACTTTATATTAATTTAATATTATTTATTGCCTTGATATCGGGTCAGTTTTGTGTTTTTATTACCTATTAAGCATCGACATAAGTATTATTCTATTCTCTTAAGGAGCTTGTAAAATAAATATGTTTTGCTAAATATCTCGTTTTCAGTGTAAATGATAATTATAATGTACTGATCAACAACAACACAACAACAACAGCCCATAACGCCCACTGCTGGACATAAACCTCTCCCATGATGGGAGGAATTTGCCGTAATCTCCACGCTTGGCAGGCGGATTGGAGATCGCAGTGATGAAAGACTAACAGAAAACGCTGCTGCCCATTCTCAGGTCTACGGAGGCGCAAGGTGTTCTGCCTCAGACATTAGTCGCCTTATACGACACCCGTAAGTGTAATGGGTTGGTTCTATTCTACTCTGCCGGATACCACACGGCTGTATATACTGATCAAGTCAGTTTAAAAACTTATAGGTATTTTTAAAATGACTCAGTTGATGATTATGTCTCGGTTCATAGCAAATTCAGTGCTTGAGTGTATTTGAGGCGAGCAAACATAACTTGTAGAGGTGCTTGGTGGTTAAAGAGCAAAACTATTTAAAAATGAATGTTGGAAATGAAATCAATACGTTTGAACGTTTGGTTGGCGAGGAACGGCGCGTTATGAGAACATAAATCTCTGACCTTACGCCGAGTATCTGTGCCCCCCTCCCACCCTCCTCCCCCTTGCTACCCCTACGATATAGTAGTGCACATCTGATGTTGTGAGAGATACCACTCAGCCCACTGAATTGAGTCTTATTCATTACGAGATAGTGTTGTGCAAGCCTTCCTGCGAGCGAGGGTAAGCATTCTACGATACACTCTGTTTATTCACATCTACTAGATCAAACTAATTAGCTACATTAGTTAGCTGGGGTTATAATAGGAAAATGGTGTGGAGCTTACATGATACACGTGACATTGGAATTTGGTTTAGTTTAACATAATTAAACTGAATTGGTGATTTTTTTCAATCAAGTGATCTTCTTGTAGGTAAAAACAAACGATGATACTAAATACACCATAAGAAACTTCATATCCTACAGATTGTCTTAATACCATAATAAACAAGCCAAATGTTAAAAAATCTAAATAGGAAATGTGTATTAATTTAGTAGAGTTCCATGTACTGGAAATGTGTATTGTTTTAGGTATTTATTACACATTAAAAAGTATATTAAAAATTTAAAGACGGGTTTAATATTTTTTTCCGACTCCAAAAACCGCTAAAAAGGGAAAAAGAATAAATCTAAATCGATTCATCCGTTCAGGAGCTATGATGCCACAGACACAGATACACACTTGAAACTTACAACACCCCCTTTTTTGGTCGGGGGTTAAAAACAAACGAGTGTCCACCGGTAGTAGGTTAACACAGATTTCGTTCAAGGGATCGAACGCGCAACCCAAATCATACGCTCTACCCCTGAGCTATGTAGGTCATGTCATACAATGTGAGCAGCTGATCCAACAATATGGAGCATTCTCACATTCAGAAGTCGATACCATACCTAATAATTATGTAGATTTATGAGTCCATAGACAAAAGTGTCGCAACCAATATATTCGGTTCCCATGAAGATGACATGTTTGTTTAATGGGTTTAAGCGCCTCATGTGGACATCATTTTCTAATTTGAATAACGCCAACTTTCACCTCGTAATACAACATCGTATATTTCAGTGAAAACAAATTTTCCGTATCTTATCTGTTCAAATAAATCACACGCGGCTAAACCTGTTGTGTCATAACTATTAAACACGTTAAGCTATTTGACGGGTTATTGATTATCTAATAAGCTAAAATGATGGTTGGTCCGGACGTGAGTGTACTAGGAAACTAGGAGTTCAACCGACAGATATGAGCAGGCGAGCAGGTTATATTTTATCGGAAGTAACGGCATCTAACGTACGGCCAATTTCATAATGCCTCGACCGCCCCCGCGCGCCTGGGCCGCCCCCCGCCGGCACCCGCTGCGAATGTGCCTCACTTATCAATTTGATATCTCGATGTGGAAACATAATGCGCCACAGATGAATCGATAGCGGGATATATGGAAACCAATATCAGATAACTTATTAACGCCACATTTAACAGTCTGACATTGTTTTTCGTGAACTGCAAACGTAGCATCGCTGAGATGTCAATTAATTACAGTTGTAAACAACCTGATTTAATCTAATCACAAATGTTTAATTAGCGATCAGTGATGCATGTCAAAAATCGATCAGCTCAATTTCACAGTTAATAGTAAGCACCTAATTAAAAGCCCAGTGTATAAACCGTTGCGCACAAATAATAAACACAGCTAATCCCCCGTAGATTATAATAACACACAACGGTAAAACAGACGACTCACTCTGTCAAATAAGTCATCAGTGCGTCAGTTAACTCAATTACACCGAGATCAACACACGGCTACCGTGCATGAATAACAAGCCCACTCCACAAACAACTTCAAACTCAATATCTATACTAATAACCCCTAAAATTGTTTAACTAACCATACTCCCGGTAATCCTGCTTCATAAATCATTTAATAACACAAATGCACAGCCACACACTGAGCTATTCCTTCCGTTGTTGGAGTTATGATATCGATATGCAGACAAAAAGCAACTCTAAATGTAACGAACGTAGTCGCGTTTCAGAGTAACAAACTACCATTTTAAGCTTTTTGAAAAGTGTTAGTGAAATTATCCGCTAGTAGAAAAGCAATATGTGTGATTTATGTGTTAGAAACAATTCGAGCTCTATGTGATCGACACAAAACGTATATTGCTTGTTGATGTTAGAATTGCCCTATATTGTGATGGTTTATCCGTCGTCCGGAGCGGATGCCACGAACTGCTGTCAACCCTTGACATTTGGGATAAGTTTGACGGATCATGCACGAAAATGATTTAGGACATGTGTTTAATATTGTCAAACAAATATGTTAACTGATCGCTCCATCTCCCGTTTCTAAAAATATGATCAATTTGTTAATAGTGTTATGACAGCAATCAAATTAATACTTGTATAAAAATTAGAATATATGTCACAAAATATCATATTTCATACACGTTATACATGATATGAAAATTAATATTAATAACCAAAACTCACATCAGCCACTCCATGGAAACATAATACGAGATGATTTTGTAACTTTATCTCGCCCCGAACTAATAGCGCTGGTTAAAGCAATACCGTTGACAACACCGTTGACCTTTCAATCAACGCTAAGCAAATATTAACATTTCAAAATATCAACTGTATACGAGAACCGGAAAGTGGTCGTTAAAATGTGGACAGAGGCGCCCATAAAAATAAAATATTAATAATTAGTGGCTTGAGGTTAATAGTCCATTAGTAACGTGTTCGTGGTCGTCACTCAATAACTACATCAGGGGCCGTACACAGAACGTGTTAAAGCCATCAATGCGAGAAAGAGAGGAGGCTATACGGGAAGAATATTGCCATATCTTTTTCGCAATATTCAAATAATGGCAGTCTTCATCATACAGCCCCGACGTTTTATCAAGCTTAGCAGACATACGTCACAACTGCAACAAAAGTCATAGTTGCTGACATGTCATCTATATGTCAACAGATACCTTGCAGATAAGACTTTATATTAATTGCCTATAACAAGGCCATTAACGATTCAACAGGAGAACTATTAGGGTTCTGTTCACAGGATGTGGAAGAGCTATGAAATACTGGTATGATAGCTTACATTATAGGCGATGATTAAATTAAGAATATACTTACATGAAAATATAAAAACTATGAGTGTCAGCCCTAACACGGCGCAGTGGTCTCTCGCACGGTTCTACCACTTCATCTCACATTCCGACTTTTATTATAATAAATAACATAATGATAAATTACATGCATTAAAGCAAGCATCTTAAACCATTTCATCACAGAATAAGACAGTTTCGACACCTGATTACGTAATCATATTGTACCTGCCCAACTGTCCAGCGAAGTCAAACCCAGGTTTCATAATTATGTTTATGAAATACTTTCATATCCATGAAGACTGCGCATAAATGACAGATTGAAAAATGACGAAACGCTCCACTGGACACAGTTTAAAAACTATAGCAAAAAGATTTTCGTAATCAACGAGGTGATCTACTTCCCTAGTCGCAATATTAAATCGTATAAAAACAAGATAATAATTAAACCACCAGCACCGGTGCTTTCATTGGAGTAGCGGACAGGTGCGCCCGCGCAGACCGCCGCCGCACCGTGCTCCGAGCTCCAACAAGACGATGACCACGCTCAGCGATAAGGAAAAACTATACCGTCACGTTCAATGTAAAAACAAATTATCAAAGAAGAAATAAAAATCTATCGAGGAAACGGTCACAGTTGAGTGTATCCACAGATTATCCACAGCTCTATGAGTTGATTTCTTTCTTTATGATATCTTAGTAGAACGACGGAAACTAGCAGTCCTTGATTGTTTGATCAGTTTTCCAATAATTATTCCCTATAAAAACACCGGAAATGGAACGCTTAATCGATTCCGGACCGCGCCTCGTAGTGACGTGGCGTTTGATTACTGAAATTATATGGCGAGACGAATCGCTACAACTTTGTTTTGTGTATTGTTGAACATGGCCTTCGATACAGGCGAAAAATAAAAACTAATACAACTATTGTTTTAGTCTTGTCATTATTATCGCTGGCTTTGAGGAAGTTAATTGACGCTTTCAAGGTGAGCGGTTTCTACCTACATCTTGTTTGATGGTTACAACAATTAAAGAGACACACAATCGGTTTGTTTGCCTTCTATCAATTCGCACAGCTAAGTCTCGGTTCACGCTTATTAAAATCCAATATCATTTTGGCGTGGACCGACGGACTCCAGTATGTCAGCGCTCAAAGTAAAAGCTTCATACTTTGTACACAAATAGTATTAGACACGCCACGTATAGAGTGTACCCCGTGTTCACATTAAAGATTGATGTCAGACGAAAAGATGGGGCCACTCTGCAAAATTTATCTCACATCTCCACTCCACCAATGACAAGAAAACTGTTACGGTTTGCAACGGTCTGAGTGTAACATTAAAAATTCAAGTCGTCTTACCCACTTGTGTGAGGGATTGCCGCATATTCGCCTTTGGACAGCATTTATATTTCCTTTGGCTACGGTTATACTCAGCATTCCGTCAAAAGGGAATTTCGTATTTGAGATTTATTTTTGTAGTGGTGTGCCGTGTGCGGTATTATTTATTTATGAAAGGGTTTTTGTATGCGTTATATGTGGGACAGCTAGGAATTACATGAGATAAGTTCATAGAGACGCGTTTAACTTACGTTGCTCCTCAATTTGTGTGTGGAGAGCAGCTGGTGTCACGTCATGACTGCTATAGCTTCTTTTTACATTTGCAATCATAGATTCCTAAGTCTCTATACTTAATTGTCTTGTAACAAATTAGATTCTTAAATCGCTGTACTTAATTGTCTACTTACGAGTCTTGTGTTAGCAGACACTGCCGCGAACATTAAAATTCTACGTTTGATTCTTAACCATTGTAGGAATCGAAGGTAATTGAATTTTTCTGTTAGAAAAATCTCAGATACAGCAGAGATTGGAATTGCGGACGCTAAAGGGCAATTGGCTCGCCCTCTATCACTTGGGACCTGATACCCTCCTCGTCGACAGTGCGTGTTAAACAACTCTGCTTGACCCTTTGGAATTCACAGACATTCGATTACAAGTATTTAAATCGAATGTTAGTCAAAATTTACTTTAAAACCAAACTCATAACAAATACTTCCCTAAAGTTACTTTATTGGGTAAAATAAACGATGTGACATTGTGACCTTTTTATTACGAATATATAATGGCGGCGACGAACCCGATATTTCCGTTTGATATTGTGCTCGTTTATTATTCGTTAAGTACAATCGATTACAACGTGCTTATGAAGTCATTTGATACGACACCGTACCGAATAATAAATGTACTGTGAGAACTTCATACGCGAGTGATGATCGTACTTACTTACAAATTCTCATAAGACAAAAAAATATTCTCTTAATGCCATGATAATACAAGGAAACAGGTTGTCAAATTCCACTTCTTAAATAACAACGTTCCAATAAGATGTTACGAGTCATCCAAAAAATGGTGGGCACAAACAATTTATCATAATGTGAACTTGTAACAACATTGTGACAGTTTTTGTTGGGAGTGTACAATGAGTGTACAAGGTGTCGCTGCTACCACAATGTCCGGCGGCGCTGCTCGCGTCACGAGCCACTGCGCACCACCTCACAATACACGATTGGATTCAGGTGCTTTATCATATTTTAGAATAAAGAAATCAACTGACAGATCACCGAACGGATTACTCATACCTGCGGCTTTTCTTACTGGATCAGATTGTGAAGATGAAATTCGAATGATGAAATGACCGCATTTATTTTGTGAATAGGAAGGAATTAGAGCGTTATATTATGCAAACGATTGTTATTATGCAAACAGCAGCTATACTGTTCTATGTTTAAACGTGTAAGTAGATGTGCATTTAATTAGATATGAAACACTTTACATTTCAGGTACAGTCAGT
This sequence comes from Xestia xanthographa, assembly GCA_905147715.2. Lineage (NCBI taxonomy): Eukaryota > Metazoa > Arthropoda > Insecta > Lepidoptera > Noctuidae > Xestia > Xestia xanthographa. The sequence goes on along the minus strand of LR990655.1, from coordinate 13,774,959 downwards.
TACAGAAGTGTAAACGTGGAGGTAAAGTTGTAAGCTATTAGTCTGAGCAGACCAAATTTGGAATTAAATGCGAGATAAATAACTATTTAGTGACGGATCTACGTAGTACGGGAGGTGTGCGCACGCGCCGATGGCTGCTACTGACAGATCGGAGAGTGGCGGCTGCACATGCGCCGGGTGACGGCTTCCGTTTCATAAAGTTTAATGGCGCGGTTGACCCAGCTTTGTTTGTTTTACACGACTCCACAACTGCACCATTCATAGCCGTTCTGGTAAACTATTAATTGCTTGTGAAGCGTCAACATGTGAAGCTAAACGAAACCCTTACACGTCATAAAATGAAAAAACTTTGAGATTTTCTATGGATGTCAGAATCTACAGACAGGATAAAGTCTTCGCTACGCCGTCGCTACGCGCCTACGAATAATACTCCGAACGTCTGGTCTCACTCTTTACCAAAATAGTCGTGATGCATATTAATATTTATGAATATTATTAGGAAATCGGTATGTCGTTAGTCACACTTTTTTTTAGAATAAATTAAACACCTAGTAACCAATTCATTGGCATTTTCAAAAAACACTGCTAGATTAATAATGCACATACCTAAAATATATTACTTTAGTTTTCATTAAAAATAAACCAACGTCTATGACATAATGAAGTCATATTATAGCTATGTTTCCTTAATTAACAGAAAATCCTAACACACTGACGTTCACAAATATCAGGCTGACTTAATCAGAGGATCACATCTCTTAATATACGGGCCGCCGACGAGTGAGATCTGACACGAAATTCCCTAAAAATAATATTTAAAATGGTAATGGGCCCTCGGCTTCATAAATTGGTGCGCCATATGTCCCGTGCGTTGCACCTACACTGTACATAAATATGTCAAGTATTGAGAAGCTGCTGTATTATAACGCGATTGGGGATCTTGATACATGATGAGCCATGCTCCTATTAATGAACACCGTTGTTCTTGTTATGTTATTTACATTCGGGTTTTTCTTATATGGATACCCTGCATAACTTTTCCTGGAATTAGAACATGTGTGTTCATCAGATTCTTAATAATAAATGAGTCATTGGGTATATTTCCAGTGAAATCTAATAAATAACTAATAATGTAAACCAACTGTAGGTATAGATTAATTTTACATCAACCCACACACCCACACATTACAATATAATTATTTTAAAAAAGTATCAAGATTCCACGTCAGTGGTACAAGTCAGTGCACTGAGGTGCAGACACAGTAGCACGAGTCAAATAGAATTTTTGACACCAACAATTTTGCGTTTCCGGGGCTTTTGTTTGTGGAGAGACAAAAATAGTGCGCACTAAATAATAGACATTTGGGCCCTGCCTGCAGCCATAACTGCACGTAAAATATTTGTACACATATTGGGAGTTGGGACGTTAGTGTGTGTAAACGAGTGGTAGATGTGTCGACCAGTTTTTTTTAAGGAAATAAGTTATCATCTCATCTAAGTCCAAAGCTGGACATAAGCGTATGGTTGTCACCATAATCAACTTAGTCTTCTGTTCTTCCAGTTTAGATACTTATCAACCCAGACAAGTCAGCTAGCTTGCTTTAACTTTAAAGCGAATTAGCGCAATAAACAATGATCAAAAATATGAATATTATCAACCAGTCTTTATCCTTAAATTAGATAAGCACTAATAATACCTACTACTAAAACTTTAACACTCGATTAGCGTGCCGTCAACATGTACTACACTACTACAACAGCCCATAACGTCCACTGCTGGACATAAGCCTCTCCCATGATGGGAGGAATTTGCCGTAATCTCCACGCTTGGCAGGCGGATTGGAGATCACAGTGATGAAAGACTAACAGAAAACGCTGTTGCCCATTCTCTGATCTACGGAGGCGCAAGATGTTCTGCCTCAGACATTAGTCGCCTTATACGACACCCGTGAGTGTAATGGGTTGATTCTATTCTACTCTGCCGGATACCACACGGCTGCCGTCAACATTTATATTTTCTAATTTAGTTACTGAGCTAGATCGGATTCTCATATCTAACACCTGCAAAGTTCAGCAAAGCAAAGGTCAGTAGCGATGATCTGCGCACGCGCGCTTGCTTGTGTTCCACACCAGATGTCGCACTAAGGCCGTGCGATCCGTTACAAAGAAGCATAAACCTTCACACATTATAGATAAATAACAATATTATTTCTTGTTCAGACCCTCTCTTTCAACAGCTCCCAAGAATATTTTGACTATCGAGCCCACATGCGCGAACTTCACAAATAGACGACACTCACGCAGTAAGCTAAATAAAATATAGGTGAAATATTGCCTCCAAAAATAGAACCGCACAGGTGACAAAAAATCAAACTGGGCTCTGATATCGATTGTTTTGTATTTTTGGACGTGCCTACGCAAACCAGATGCAGTTTACAAGAACAGCAAATATAGATGCAATTACGGCTAGTGTTTATTTTACTCGTATCGAAAAACTTTTATGAAAAACGCGGTAACGCGAGAGGAAAACAATAAATTTTGAAGCTTCTATAATACACTCGTGGGGGACCTTAGCCAGTTTTTGGTCAACAATAAGTAATCTTAAAATCCGTCTAAGGACTCTTGTAGGAAAGACCCCAAACTATGACCAAAGAAAACAATAAATCGTAATGACGGCGCGCCCCCAGGGCACCCTCGGATGCTCGCTATTTTGGACTATAAATAAATGTGTAGATGGATTGATAAATATAAATATTAGGGGCGAAACGAAGAAAAACAATGTTTATGAAACTGGTGTCGTTCGCTTCATAACTGTGAGTTACGACTTCCGACGGCTGCCGGCATATGGGTCCGCAATTTTTTCTATCACAACTTATCTTAATCTAAAAATAGATAATTAAATATTAGGACTACCTGACCTTTGATGAAATGATGAGACCCTCGTTTACTCTAACCTTCATCATCATCATCATCAGCCTATTAATGTTCCCACTGCTGGGACACAGGCCTCCTCTCTATGAGAGGGAATGGGCTATAATCCACCACGCGGGCCCAGTGCGGATTGGTAGACGTCACATGTCTTCGAATTTTTTGGTTCTAGGACATGCCGGTTTCCTCACGATGTTTTCCTTCACCGTTTTGAGAGCAGCGGTGATGAAATAAATTACACAAAGTAATGCGCCTGCCTGGGTTCGAACCCACGACTTACTGTTCGTAAGTCGGGGCCGCCACCACTGGGCCACCGCTGCTCACCTTATGAGCTCTACGATAACTCTAACCTTATGAGCCATATATTTTACTAAATATAAAATTTAAACACCTAGAACACTTGTCAACATTCTGATAGTCATCAGACTACTGAGTGGTAATAAAAGCCTGCACCGTTTCTTCTAACCCATTCATATTTTGTATATTGCTGCTCACTTGTTCAATAAGTATTTGCATCAGAGCCCAGGTTACTTATTAACTCGACAAGATCCTAAAGTCACGTAGCACAACACCTAAAGAGCCATAGAAACCTATTCTTATCCCCCAGAAACTATTTTCCTAAACCTATACAAATAGACAGTGAAATGAAACGTTAGGTGTCAAACAAATTCCATGGCATAGCAAATAAATTCTGTTGCCATAATAAGATTAACAGAGTTGAGCATGCGTGTACCGCTGGGTTGACGGGACGTTAGTCACGGCGGCTATACTTAGCCGATTGCATTGTCTTCTGAAATATCTATTAACGATTATTGACAAGGCATCGGCACGCGAATTCTCCCTGTGGTAGGTGCGACGAACTGCTATAAATATATTTTATGTGCGATGCAGCGACGCCCGATGCAGGTATGTGACGGATAGTTGCACGAACACCAGCGATCTGCTCGACCAGCTTATTTGTGTAACTTAATCGGTGCTATAACGTAACTGACGGCTGGAGATGAACGATGAATAGCTAGGTCGATGATATGAAGCAACATTATTGTTGGGATTATGGAGTAAGGTAACTTGCACATCGTGAGATTTAGCAGTGATTCTGTAAAAGATATGAAATGATACTTATCATTGATGATTATTCTCATAATAACAAAAATCATAAAACAAACACTTCACGTGTTTACTAACGCGATTTGCTGCTTCCGCGCGTATCCAAACGCGTTCCTTAAGTATCAACAAAAAAAAAACAGAATATTTAATCATCTTAAAAATTGAAATTTATGGCTATGTTTAATGCTGAAACTAGCATAAATTAATAAATTAATAAATAAAAAAATAAGAATAAATTAATGAGAAACTTAGAAACGAAATAAAAAAAAAAGACTAAGAGCAAACCAAGACCAAATAAGAATTTGGTCTTGGTTTGCTCTTAGTTTTTTTTTTTTTTCAGAGAATCGGCATAGATTGTTCATTACAGTAAATAAATTATATTGTACTTAGAATGGACGACATCAATTTAATTCATGTAAAACATTTCCACAACTAAAACCAAACATACATATCAACATAAGCTGAACAATCTATAATTATATTCCGTTAACAATTAATGAAACTCGTGTCAAAATTGCAAATTGTGAATTCAAATTGATACAATTCGACAATTGATTACAATATGCACACAAAGCAGTATCGTCCACAAACACAGGCGAGCAGTCAGTGAGCCGACATCGATTCATATCCAACGAGAGCTTTTCATTTTGTATGTTAAATTAAATTTCCATGAAACAAGATTGAATTTTTCGCAATCAACGCGTGCGAAGCTTGCTCCAAACGAATTTGTGTGTTTATGGATACATAGATTTATTTATAGTTCGTGTTAAATATATTTATTGAAGCGGAAGCAGTATTTGTCGTATGTGCTAGTTGATTTGGGGTACCGTCGTAAATCAAAATGAATATAGGTAATAACATGAAAAGTATCAATAAACGTCAAACCGCGAGTGTGGATTAGGCGCGCGGCGTTGACCGCACCGCCGCGCCGCAGTGCCGGCACGCGGGCGGTGAGCTAGCATCGGCTTAGCTAATTTACAATTTAATTATCAGTCGGGATGATGCATCGTTAGCGCGCGCCAAACCGAGTTTATGCGACTAATCAATTGTTTGACGCGACCACTGCAATCACGCGCCGCCCGCCCGCCCTCCGCCGACCTCCCGCCCGCCCCACGCCGCTAGTTACGCGCCGTACCGCTACGACTCATAATGTTAAACATGAATATCGCACATAGCCCTTCACTTCTTGCAACCGTCATGCATAAGTCACGCGTTCGAGCAGATTAACATTAATCGAATGTTTCAATAATTATTTTATTGCGTTAGCTATAATGAATCTCCGTCGACACCTCATAAAATAAGTATCGATAGACGCTTCAGCAATCCAATCGAGAGAACAATGCGGCGGCGTGTCGCGCCCGCGTTGATTAAATATAGCTCAGAATCCATCAAGCGAACGGCGTGATCGAGCCGTTGCTATGGATTTATGCGCTAAATATTCGACAGGTGCCAAGTGTGTCGATCGTAGAGTTCGATCGCCGATGACTAACTACGCCCTAAATTTTATTTCAAATGTCAAATAATTTGAGCACCTGCCCTGTGCCTCGGCCTAGCGGCCTATAGCGGCCTGTCGGCCTAGCGCACCGCCCCGACACACCACTTATAACCGCACATCAATCACCTCGCATCTCTGTCTCACCAACAACTGAAACATTTGGTTTAACCTGGGAACACCGGCAACTTTATGCAGTACTACATTAACATGTGCGCGCGGTCAGTAAATAATGATTTCGCTACTGTTATCCGATAACGGTAAACAATTGCAAATATACGTCATTAGAAAGTCACGCGGTGTTTTCATTAATTTATTAAGGATGGTTAAAATTAACCGCTCACGAATGAGAATCGTGCGACACAACCGTAATGTGAACGTTCACAATTCGCTAATCCCGCGTCGCTACCGTTACATAAGACAGCTGAGTTGAATATAAATGTAAAACACAATAAATTTCATGCCCCGTAGGAAATGAATATTCATCACGAAATCGCCATGCATATTCTCTTTTGCTACAGAATTTCATGTTCCGTAGAGTCGCGAGCGGAACAATAACAAAGTAAACCTTACCCGGCTCGACCATCAGTTAGTATTCGCGTGCAAGCAGGGGAACGGTAAAGTCGGGGTCGGCGGTTCAGCGAACGAGCTCTCGTAAATTTCAACATATAGTAAAGTGATTTACGAATAATTGTTGTGTTGGCGTATAACTAGAGAAATCTTTCCGCTGTTTGCCGCTGCTTAATTTATATATGAGGCTTAGGTAATTCGCGAGCCGCGAGTAATTGGTGGAGAGAACAATAGCTTTTGTCATACCCTTATCTCGTGCGCCACGTTTGTCTCTTCAAAATGCCCTCGTAAGCACAATAACGTTCACATCAACCTTATCTAAATTGTCTACATATTTCTGTTTCTTGGACGTATATGTATTGTTCCTGAAACCTTCAAAATTAGTCGGAGTGAACAAAAACGAGTTTACATCCTACCTGTTATTTCGTTTAGTTTTACTTTCGTTTTTAAGTAGAAAGGGGTGGGGTGTCAGGTGGGTAGGTTCTGAGGGGGGTAGGCACATGATAACAACAGAAGTGTAACGCAATCGGTTTGGGGCGCAAGAGTCGAGTAGGTAATAAGCACGGGACATTAGCGTAACACTTAATCGAAACATGTGTTTATCGTAACATGCGAATCGGCCTAAGGCGAATTAGTTCTCGCACAATGCAATTTGAATGCACATTACACAACGGACGAGGTACGAACGCTTTTTATTGCGGCATCGTGAGATCTTATCTCGGAACTGCCACTTCCAGCAGGCAAATTTCAGATTCCCGGTGAGTCGTTGCCGGTTTTGCACTCTACTGCGTTTAGCCCAAAGCAACTTACCGCTTAACGTAACGCGCCGCGCGCTGGTGTGGGTGTAAACACGTACGCACGCACCCTACCCTACATGTGTAAAGAATTCAACATAAAATCAGCAATAAAATTGAAAACATTTTGTTACCTTTTAAATAAGTTTCGTGATGTCGACCGCTGTGCCACGCGACTTTGATCCCTGAACGCACACGCAATGTGTACAGTTTCGTATGGTGGCTTTAACTCTGAAATCATTTCTCGATCGATAAGAAGCGTTAATTTTACGAGCCAGTGATAATTTGCTAACTTCCGACAGAACATCGCCCTATTTGAATCGTTCCGAGCACTTGCCGCATAAAATTACAAATTCGAAACCGAGTAACATAATTAGGCAGACTCATTGAAAACATACGTGCCTTGTTATGTTACTCTAGGTATCTATTTCGTTACTTATTTAAAATTAGTACAATAAGGTGTTGGTCCACATGCCCACGACGTATGACCGGCGCGTGTAACAAAAACAATTTGCAGCTGTTACATTACATTAATTAAATTAACGACATTTTTGCTGCGTTGAATTAAATTCCTTGTTCATCTGAAAATTATTGAGTATCAGCTGATAATCTGCACAAGATGTAATGTAGCAGATGACTAGGGCTAATAGGTTGATAGCTAAGTAAATACCTACTTGTAGCTGATCTCTTATCAGGCCATTACAATTTGTTCCTTATCAAAAGAAATTCCTGTCCACTATTGTTCTTTATTGAGAGCTGGTTTTATATTAATTACACTTAACTATGAGCGGTTGCGTATTCCTCGTAAAGAAGTGAGACCGATGATTACGGTAAAATTAATTACATTGCATTAAACGACAGTCGGTCACATGAAAACATTCATTACGGCCGGCAATGGATCAACAGAGATACAACAACATGTATTATCTAATCGCATCTATTTAAGCCTACTTTGTATAATTATCCCTATTTTGTTTTGCATGCTAAAATTATTCGCTTTTAAAAGGACTTTCAACATGCAAACGGCTCTAAAATTTTAATGAGTAGTGGAGCTCGTAGCAATGGAAACTTTGTAACCAACTAAACGTTATGATGACTAATTCAAAATTGATGTCAATACTATTCAACCTTCACTTGTTCAGGGCAGCTATTATACTGTTTTTTATTAATTCTGACATTCTTTTAGGTAACCTGTTATATTCAACATCAAATTCAGACATGATGCAACAGAAAAATAAGATTTTATTAAATAAAACAATACTCCATTAAACCGGATTATTTGTATGGAGCAATAAAAATAATATGCATAATTACTTCTTGGAAAGATTACAAGTATACTCGGTTAATTAATAGCTTGCCAAACTGAGAGCATGCTCCCGCGCCGGCCCGGGGCCGCGGGGCCGGGGGCCGCGGAGCCGCGCTCAGCGGACCCAACAATGGATAATTATTTTCACCGCAATGCTTTTTATTAATTACCCTCCTCAATGACGCCTTTGTATTGTAATTTGACAAATTCACAGGTTTCACATGAAAGTAGCCAGCCAGCTAGCTAGCCAACCACAGAATAGACAGACAAATTAATTCCCATAAGAAAGTAACATTATTTTTATGTTCCATAGGTGTGCACACCTACTTCGTTTTATATGCCCCTAATGAATGGCCACAGCTTTACTTAGTAGTAAATAACAGAATTAAGTACCTGCGCTTCTAGATAGTGTTTATCGAATCAAAATTTGTTACGTAGCCATGTAATTTGTTCGTCATGGTGGATTCCCATTGGCACTGATATTCATTAACGTATTCACTTGTAACTTAGGAACCTCTATACATACAGTCTAGTTAAAGCTTGCCAACTTTACTGAGAAACTATTCCAGCGCAATTAATATACTTATTACATGTTGGATGTTACGAGAAATCTAATTAGAATGAAAACTTCCTGTTGGGATAGGAATGGCGATAGCTTTGATGTGTCCAATATTGGACTTGCTCATGATGGTGGTGTCTTGTGTCCGATCTGACTCGTAGATATCTAGTAAATTGAATCATGCACAGTCGGTGAGGAATTGTAGTATTGGAATCTGTTTTATGTTGAGAAAAACATCGCCTGGAAATATTGGCACAATACTCAAAGTAGATACATCGGATGCCAAGCATACATCATGATTGATTGACACGTAGGCAACTCTGCTCGACCCACAAACTGGTGCGAACGGAAAACGTTACAATAAAATCTCCCGACACTAATAAGACTCATTGTATAAATCATCAAACGTAACAGAAAGTTTAAAAGTTCCCGCAACCGTTTTACAAACAATCTGTGATTTATTGGTGGCGAAATTAGGACGCTCACACGCTGACTAATGTATTAGAAGCGAACAAGCACATAGCAATCCAATAAACACGCTTCTTAATTCCAGCGTGTACGGCACACCGGTAGCAGGGACACGGGTGGCGAACGGCGACCGGCGAGGTGGCGACCAGCCGCGGGGCTGATTGGCCCCACGCCAACAAGGTGAATGCCACGAGCCACGCATCGGGTCGAGCAACCCACTTTACCCAACACACGGAAATATATCCTGCCCTCGATACCATAATGTCCGCTTATCTAGTCATACTGCGCCCGCGCCACTCGCATCTCAGCGCTGTTGTCCGCGACTCCGCAGGAACACTTGCTACAGGGGGTGTTAGCGCTGTTCGAGTATTTTCACACAGCTCGATAACGTTACGATATCGATACCGACAAAATATGGGAAAACATGGCGCGGCTTACAACAACTAGAGTAACTAGATGTCTCTACCTAAATATCGTGGAAATTATCTCAAACATTTGCTTGCCTTGAGTATTCTATTTCGGTTTGCCTACCATAAATTCAATTTCTGATTCAAATGCAGAAACAATCTTGCAATGGCTTATACAATTAGAATTTATTTCTTGCTAGAAATATTGTTAGGTAATGGTTGTTTCTATTTGGGAAGTGCGATATTATTTACGAAATGGTGCCCATCCTACTTACAGCGTTGTTACGTGTTCCGATCGTCCATTTGGCAATGACATTGACGAAATAAATAGCGTTTGATTTTATTTCAGCGTCGTTTATTTGTATAAACTTGCAATCGTCGTGTTCACTGTTAACACGTCCGCTTTTACTGTTCGCAGATTCTTTGCAATGAATGATAATCACGTCATTCGTCTATATTTATGTATATGACTTGTTTATATCCTGTCAGCGCTGAAAAAAGATTTTAGATCATCAATAAATTGTGAACAGTTCGCATTCAAAAATATATGTGACTGTTTTCTTAATACCTAGCGATATAATTCTATTTCATGAATTATTTTTTCTTAAATACGGCGTTCTTTCCTAAGTCAATCAACGTTGTTTTTGGTTTTTATTTACACCTATTAGAAAAAAAGTTTAACTACATAAATTGTAACCGTGTAACTCTTTCAGTGATGTTCCTATTATGTATCTTACAAGGAAAAACTAGACAAAAAATAATTTATCCATCTATTAGTAACAACAACAACAACAACAGCCCATAACGTCCACTGCTGGACATAAGCCTCTCCCATGATGGGAGGAATTTGCCGTAATCTCCACGCTTGGCAGGCGGATTGGAGATCGCAGTGATGAAAGACTAACAGAAAACGCTGCTGCCCATTCTCTGGTCTACGGAGGCGCAAGGTGTTCTGCCTCAGACATAAGTCGCCTTATACGACACCCGTGAGTGTAATGGGTTGGTTCTATTCTACTCTGCCGGATACCACACGGCTAATTATCTATTAGTAAGCTTAGTCATATTAGACACGTAGGTGTAACAAAACATCACGCCTGGAATCCTGACGGGGTGTATCTTTCGTCAGTTCTGAGTATGAATGTGGATGGGTATAAGAGTAGAAGAAACCAAAGAAGCGATGGATGGACTGTGTAAATGATGGTATGGCAAAGAAAGGAGGTGTCTGATGATATGACGAGTAATAGAGAAGTGTGGGATTAGGGACAAGATAATGACGGTCTATTAAATCAGTTTGAAACTAATAGAAAGCTTATTAGATTATCGCAACACTAAGTAAGATAACTATGCAAGATTGCAATTTGGCACAACACATCAGCCGGTGCGTACCGCGGTTCATTTTGGAAGTTTGCCGGCAACTGTGCAATTCCTGAGTAACCGGATCAACACGATCACACGTTGGCACTGAATTTTAGAGTTCATTGTACTACTACGTAACATTTTCTAGGGTAAATGTATTTTTGTGTTGTATCGCGGAAATATATTAGGACTACTTTTTTGTATTTTTTCAGCAATTCATATTATTATTTTAGTTTTATCTACCTGAGTGGCTGGATGCGAGGGCAGTAATTTAGGCACTCATAATACAATGGTCTTTGCAAAATAATTACGATAATTTATCAAAAATATTTTAATGTTGCTGATAGCATAGTAGTCTAGTCGACAGTCGTGGCTCAAACTTAACTGAATATCGTCCCCTGAAAAAAAGACAAATGCTACTGTACTACTAGATACGTTCTCAGCGCATTTCGTCGTAGGTAGATTCTGAAAAGGTATTGGCAAAGAATATATTTCGAAACTATACGAATAAGTACCTATGGGAAGATTTTCGTGGGTAGGATATGAATTGGAAAATAGGTAAATTGTAATAATATCGTGCTAAAAGAAAGCACTTATGACAAAATGGACTATGTTCATTTTACATGCAAATCTAATAAGAATGGATTTGCCAAAATCTTGTAAAAGTTAATATTATCATGAAAGAATATAAACTTAAACGTATACATATATGTTTATAACTTCTTCTTTATTTCAGTCTTAAAAACCTATAATTATGTTCCTATCCAGATATTGCGAAACAAGTAAATGAACACGTTGCTACCAATATGATAACAAACGTCATGTCTACATATTCAATTCGTGTATAGGTATTGCAGCTGAAATGCAAATTGATATAATGCAGGAAACGTCTGAGTGGGCCTCATAGCGGGAGCCTATACCGCATGAGTAGCATAAGTTCGTTTACATACGACAGTCGGGCGTATTTGCATCCCAAATGTTCGGGCGGACCGCTCGTTCGTTCGACTTATCTCTGTACCAGGCAAAATATTACAGTTTGTGCATCGCCACTCGCAATGTGCATAACTGAATGTCAATACAGGAATAAAAAAGGCCACCAGAGGCGTTCCCTCGCATTCGAGGCGGATATGCTGTAAACCAATGGGCGAGCAGAGCTCAGCATATTCATAACGATATTACCGCCGTCGGAGCCGCGGCGTCATCATAATTCATACATAATAACCCATCCGACGACGCGCGCCGCGCCGCCGCCGCCCTGCGTCTCGTTCACGCGAACGCGTTCTTGCGAAGACGAACAGAGACGCTCGATGCTCCAAATATCATAATTCATAATTTTATTTTTTACGACCGACGTCTTCTACATACACATACGTATCTACGTGTAGTTTAATTTTCCGTTTCACTCTCACGCAGCGCCGGAATCGGCCCACACGTGAAATGAAAACAATGTTTACTGAGTTTAATTTTAATCTGAAATGTGAAATTGAAAGATATAGTTACTCGGAATACAAGAAACAGAACATCTTGGGCATGTACAGACGATGACAGCTATTTGTAATTGGAATATGACGAGACGCGTGCGCGTGCGCTCGGCGCGTCTCATTCGTCAGTTTATAAATAGAGCTCGGCGTCTGCGCCGTGACGACTCGCGCCATTAATTTATATGAAATAACTGTCGGCAGACGGAAAAATAAGTTCGATCGGGAACGGCCTTCTCCACGATAATATTTATGTTTTACGAAGTGGCAGGCGGACCCGAAGCGTGTTGATGTACGCGTGTCAGAACTGTGTGTATGGGAGGTATAACAGGTATTAATGTTAGATTCATACCGACTCCCACTTGCAGCTGTAAATAAATAAACTGTTCGGCTCCTTTCATTTCTAACGTATGAACAAACAGTAAACTGATTTATTGTAATTTACATACGAATTTGCAGATGTTTGGTCATAAATATAGGTAAAGTAAATACTTGTGGAACCCTACCGCAATCTAAAACATCCGCATGTTTTGTTTCAATTTAAAAGGCTTACATTTTGCAATGGAAGTCACCCAAATGTTGTATACTGCCCATCGGGTGACACGTTGACGCTCGGAATGAAAACTCAAGCTATAATAACCCAGCTTTGAGGCTGTTACGTTCCTCATTACTACTTTATAAACATCACCAAATCCTCTTTCACAGTTCTTTTGAAATTCAATAAACAACCGAAAATACTGATTTAGCGACGATAATAATGTTCGCAAACTACGCAAAGACAAGATGAGACATAAATTCGTTAGCACGTGTGTAATCGTCACGAACATGCGACAATAATTTACGTTCGTAAATTTTAAAGTTGACATCAGAAAGAACATCTTATAAAGCGATAATTCAAGTACATTCTAATGAGTCATGCTCTTATTCAGTGGTGTGGGGTAAACCACGGATAGTGTGCACATTTAACTGTTTGTTTTGTATCAACATATGCCTAGAGGCGCCTAGCATGTTTTTGCGTGAACCTATATAGCGAATTACTGAGTCAGTTTCAGGAATTTCGCAATCGAGACGTGCGTGCCTAATTGCCTATATTAGATAAAACTTTTGAACAATTATTGATTCAGAAAAAACCGACCTGTTTCACCAAACTGCAGAATGATATCATAAAAAAAAGTTTCGTAGAATGAGTATTGTGGGATGACTGTTGATGACAAGATTTTTACATGGAAAATATCATACACCTACTCCATTCGTTAATATTATTTAGAACCAGGATTTCAGCACATAAAAAAGTCAATAACCCTCAAAAATTCCAACCCGCAATAATATTTTCACATTTTTCTTTTGAATTATGAAGTTAATGTGTGTCAATTTATGTCAACAAGTTTTGTTTACTACTGAAACTACCTAAATACCTGTTAAAATAAGATATAATGAAATAGGCGAAACGTACAATAAGTTTTCGTCGCCGACTAATGGGCGCTCACTTCTGCCACACAAGATGAACTAATAAATGCCCTCGTCAAATATTTCCACTACCACGCAGTTTAATACACAAAAACCTTTTTTTTCAGCTTTTGCTTATTATTTAAGTAATCAATCATTCCCTAAATCACGTGTTAAAGAAAATATTTTTCCATTAAAAATTGAACACCGGCAAGTCATTACAATTTTCAAAGAATTTCAATTCGTTAAAGCTTCTCCACCAAGATATAAATTCGACAAATTAATTTCACTCACTAACGAATTCAAAGACTAATCTATACAAAAGATAACAGATATTAACCTAATGGATTCCTGAGTTACTCCATCTGAACTCGTATTTAAAATCTACAGATATTTAAACACATCGCCCTCGCGCTCAGCTCGCCATAAATAAAATAAATACAAATATTCTCACGTAAACGAGTACCTCGAAAGCGTTCATTTACATTTGTGAATGTAATAAATGGGGCATCTTCTTCTAAATACAAAAGTAAACTGACGAAAATAGTCTATTTTTGAAATAGCGTCTGTCTATGAGTAGAAACTGTCTACTAAGAAATATATGGCGAATCCGCGTTCCTCACATATTTATGTAACGTAATAATAGGCAAGGCTATAAAATGTATATAATAGTCTTGTAAGATGTGTGATAAATAGTTGTGTTTTGACTTCAGTTTATTAGTTATTGTCGAACGATCGCAGTCGAGCCCGCCATTGTACCTAATTTATATAAATCTTCATATACTTACATATTGTATGTATGGCAGAAGGGTTGGCACACCTGCATATTCATTCTCATACTTGCCCACAGATTTACGACCAGGTATTGGACCAACAAATAAGCTCTTCCAAAAAGTGCCTCCAAAAAATATAATAAGAGCATCACAAAAAGCTGAGCAAGACATGTCAACGTCAGCCGCGCACCATTGGTCGGGCGAACAAAGAAATATTACCGAGCGTTTATTTCTCTCCACGCCATATTTGCTATTAAAACGTTTTGTTTTGTTAATATTTAGTCTCGGGAAGTTCTTATCTATACTAATCTATACTAATATTATAAAGCTGAAGAGTTTGTTTGTTTGTTTGTTTGTTTGTTTGAACGCGCTTATCTCTGGAACTACTGGTCCGATTTGAATGATTCTTTCAGTGTTGGGTAGTCCATTTATCGAGGAAGGCTATAGGTTATATAACATCACGCTACGACTAATAGGAGCGGAGCATAAGTGAAAAATGTTGCAAAAACGGGGAAAATTTGTTCCTTTTGAAAGCTTTTTCTCTCTTATGTGACGCAGACGAAGTTGCGTGGGTCAGCTAGTAATAAATAAAGTTCATTTAACTGAAGTATGTTTGGGAAAGAAATCATTAAGTCTTCCTTAATAACACACACAGCCCCAGAGGGCCATGTCGAGAGAACCTTACACAAATATCATGATACTAATTATACGTTAGTTTATTTAGATTATACTTATCTAGTTTATAACATATTTTAGTGCACCATAAACAAACATAGCAAGATTTTACAGCTCCTGACGGTCTCGGCTCACATTCGAGGCATTGTGCCTCTTATAATTTTTATTAGGGGCAATCCGTCCGTCTTGATTTACTTCTTCCCGAACTGACGGATCTTTCATTTAATTTACGGTTCTACCCCAGTCTTCCAAACGTAATAAAATGTTACAAAAACAAGCAAAAATTACGTCGTCCCAATCCCAATGGGTGTTGTAGACTTTTTATTTATTAAGTAAACAAGAACACAGACCTACATTAAATTATTATTAAGCTTTAGTGGCTGATATCGTTATGAAAAGTAATGTAATAAAGACTTTATTTGCGAAATTCCAATGCGGTACCTAAATATTTAGTAAACTTATTAAAATTTTCAGTACTAAAATGCCCAACAGGTACTGAAATTTAAGAAAATATGTCTGAATTTTGTAGGTGTAAGTACCTACACATTTTTTAGGCCGTGGAAATTCATGGAGTGCTTTTAAAATGTATGATTTATGTATCATACAATCGTAACAAAAATTTATCGTTTGTATTTTCGGCAGGAATGGTCGCCGGAGCAACCCACTCCCACCAGCTCGTATCCGACAAGCATTTGGCAACGATTCAAAGATTGTTATTATAATAATGAGTCTTTTACTCATAACTACCTATTGCCTCGGGAAACGTCTTCGTATCCTCAATAAGCCATAACTCGCCAATGCATTAAAGTCACACTAAATTGAATTTCAAATCAATTCTTTGATTCATAAGATGCTGTATCGGTGTTTCGAAATAACTTTAGCAATAAAGGGTATTTTTAAATAAAACAAAAGTTTATGAGCAACAAAGAAAAATATCTCAAAGGATTCCCATGAAGTTCGTTTGAATTAAATAAAAAACTGCATTAAGAAATTTTAATTATTCGTAGCTACATCATGAGCGAGCCAACACTAACATGTTCGGTGTGTGTCTCATTTGCAAGTAACAGGATGCGTATTATAGACCCACGAAGGCAATAAGATAAAAAGACGCTCAATAAGGCGCGATCAGAGGCAAAAATGAAATAAATTGCCGGTGAATAAGAGTGCTGTGTGCAATTGAGGCGAACACGCTTGCTCATTAGACGGGCTGGGCGACGCTACCGCCCGCCGACGAGCCTGCGCCCGCGCAACCCGCGCCCGCCAGCTACACACCACCCCATCGCCCATCGTATCATCATAAACTCAATAATATAATCTGCATACAAATACCGTCCTTCTACTTTTCGTAAACGAAAACAAAAGTATTCAAAATTCTGAGAACGTTTAGCATATGAAGCTGACCAAAAGTGGTGACAATGACTTCACTTGCAGCCCTTTTGCCGAAATGCTGTAAAATCGCCTGACATTAGCATAACAAAGATGGTGATTTAGAATGACAGAGCGTTGGGTCCGCACACGACGTCACTTTCACTTATTTCGAGATTTACCGCAAAAAAAGTGTTTCGTACTATTATTATAAAGTATTTAGCTGGTGTGTACATCGATATGGAAATTGTTTAAAACCGCAGGCTCCCGGGAACAATGTCGGTACATTGTTCAGCACAGCCGCTGGAGCGTGTCGGACGACACAAAAACTTATTTCACTCGGATATGGAATCGAAACGTCAAGAATAATGAAAGGCATGTCTCAGCTTGCATAATGTGGCAAATTAAATAAAATTTTGGTTCTGCTAAACGACAGAAAAACAAGTCGATGGAGTTGCTACTACTCACATTCTGTAACATGCTACACATATTTTTTGAGTGAAAATATCTTGTCGTCATTACATTTACATAGTAAACCTGTGCGTGCTTTTAGGAATACAAAAATACATTGAAAAATATACGACAAGGAATGTTAATTACAAGTTTGGATCTGTGTTAATACGAAATTGGTGTGAAGTTAAGCGCGACTCTACAGATGTCTTTATGAGCTGGTGAGCCTGATGTGGTAACGAGGGTGGAAGGCGCACTGAGTCTGCGTCACACCTCTCCACGCACCATTTGCATGCACTCGGGCGCAGCGCGGTGCATCCCGCGAGGGGGCGCTCGTCTACAGGAATAGTATAATATCATATCAGATGTCTGAGCACGCGTGCCGCGACTACCGTGTCACTCACAAGTCACATACACCGACTGTCACCGACACTACACCCCGACTACAAACTAGACCACTTGTTCCACGTGTTATGTTTTTTCAGTTGCGCTCGAAGGATTGAAGTTCAAGCTTCCAGTAAAAAACAAAGTCACGTCGTGTACCTGGCTCTACTTCAAATATTTAAATAGGTAGAGCTGATATTGTGTAGGTATCCTTCCGCAGAATTAAGATAATAAAAACATCCTTCCAAAGTGTTAAAATTTTATTCACATTCTAAACAATAGTCAAAAAATGCTTATGACCATCGGTCCTGCCATAAATTTTGTAAACGTGTCATTTTTTTGGGTGTAATTTTGAATAAATTCAAGTTTTTTGTGCTCACGACTAATTGGTTGGCTGCTACAGCAAGTAACGACGGGGTGCAGGACACAATTGTTTCGTCGGGTATTGCAAATATAATAATAAAAGTTTATTACCCCGTTTCTGAAAGGGTTTGTCTCAAGCCGCACTGAAAGGGTAGCTGTAAAACCTCAGTCCGTGCCATCATAAGTCAAAACGGGACGATTGTTCAGTTGCATATCGCCATAAATCAGTTTTAGAAAAGATTCGGTGAATGGCATCGTCGTTACTCAATACAGGATCATTATACAAATATAGATTTTTGGCGTTTGTGCACGCTCCGCGGTGGGAGGTATGCACGCTTTGCAAAAATGTTAACTGTGTAAACGTTTCTGCGAAAAGAAAGCTGTTGTTCATTGGGAATATTTGTTTTGCCACCTGCTCCGACTTATGTGAGAAGAAATTGACATATCTATTAATAATTCCCAATAATCCACAACTTGGGAAAGATGGATGATTTCAAGATAGGATCACTATAGAATACTGAAAGAAAATTTTGTGTGTTATTTCAGTAATCGCAGGCCCCAGGAGTGGAGGGAGTCCCTTTTACTCGTCATCATCTGCCTAGCCTTTTCCCAACTATGTTGGGGTCAGCTTCCATTCTAACCGGATGCAGCTGAGTACCTACCAGTATTTTACATGGAGCGACTGCTCTGACCACAACCCAGTTAGTACTGGGAAATACGATACCCCTTGGTAAGACTGGTTGTCAGACTTTATGGGCCACTGACTACCTGTAACGACTGTCAAAGATCTACAAATGACAGCCGGGACCAACAGCTTAACGTGCTTTCCGAGGCACGGAGGAAACTCGGTATGTAAGGGTGGTCACCCATCCACAGCCCAACCTAGGCATGCACGGTTTAACCTAAAGATCGACCCGAGCGGCTGTTATTATTTAGCCACGAGCTCCTCAGTCCCTTTTACTCGTAAGTGGAACATAATAGGCCAGCAACTGCTCACAGACTGCCTTTGCCCCCAACTGAAACCCTGACAACCAACAAGTGTAAGGAGAACCATGCAACTCAATAGCCAACGTAGTTGATGATTGAAGCGTCAGTGGTGGAAAAGGACATAATTACTGGAGTACTTTGTGGTTACCATAACATTTTTTTTTTTTTTTTATTTATTAGGGAAAACAAACAGTGACACATTACATTAATATAAAAAACAATAATAACAAGTATGAGTAAATGTGTTACCAACAACATTTTCCACGGAATACATTAAAAATACAAGCTTTACAGACCATGCAAGTTTAGACCTACAAACTAAAATAATTTATAAAATATTGGTGTTATTTTTTTTATGAGTTTTTAATTTATAATTTAAAACGATTACTATATATTTAACTAATTTAACACAGAAAAAATAAAAAAACAAAAAAACAAGGTATGCGAATAATTATGCCTAATCAATGCCAAGTGTTTTCATAATTACATTTTTAAATTTACCAGCAGAGAGAGCAAACATGTCAACATCATTGAAAAGTTTGTTGTAGTTGCTGGTAAGTCGACGCAGAGGTGCCCGCAGACCTGCGTTATTATGACACGAGCTAACGGCAAACAGCGGCCTTGCACGCACCCCGCGGCATACTGTCGTTCTAGGAACGATGTAACTTATTTTATTACGAATATCAATACAGTCATACACATTATTACACAAATCAAACAAAAATACCATCTCCAAGAGAGTGCGTCTAGATTTCAGATCAAGTAATTTATACTTTTTAAGTGAATCATTATAAGATACAGATGTACAAAAGCAACGGTAATGCATGGCTTTTAGAAATTTTCTTTGAACCTTTTCAATACGATCTGAGTATTTATTGTAAAAGGGATTCCACACCGGCACTGCATATTCAAGCTGTGATCTGATAAGAGACTTGTACAGATATAAATAGGTAGATGGGCGTTTAAAGTCCTTCGCGGACCTCATCACAAAACCGTACATTCGATAGGCATTATTGACCACTTTATCAATGTGGGCATCAAGGTGAAGTTTATCGTCGAGAAGAATCCCGAGATCACGGACAAGTGATACCCTTGATAATGAAGTACCGTCTAATGAGTAAGGGTACTTGAGAACATTCTTATTTTTCGTGAAGCTGATACAACAGCACTTAGATATACTCAGCTGCAGTTTATTAATCTTGCAATACTCACTAAAGCGATCCAAATCCTCCTGTAGTAATCCGCTGTCCTGCAAATTTTTGATGGGCCTGTAAATCTTGAGGTCGTCAGCATAAAGCAAGACTTTAGAGTTTTTAAAACAAGACGTGATGTCATTTATAAATAATATAAATAATAAAGGTCCTAAAATCGAACCCTGAGGCACACCGGAACTCACATCAATAGTAGTGGCAGAGCTGAAACCATTAATTACAACTCTTTGAGTTCTATTCGTGACGTATGAAGTGAACCATCGAAGTAAATCACCACGTATGCCGTTAAAAGATATTTTATTCAGGAGCAACTCATGGTCAACCTTGTCGAATGCTTTCCGAAAATCCGTATAAATGGTATCCACTTGAACACGAGAATCCATATTGTTAAATAAGTAATCCGTAAAGGCCACCAAATTTGTTGTAGTTGATCTTTTTTTGACGAATCCATGTTGTTGCTGGAGAATGCTGTGATGTAAAACAGGATATACTTTATTGTGGACTAACCTCTCGAAAAGCTTCGGCAGTGCTGACATAATAGATATTGGACGATAGTTCTCAACATCTTGCGTGGAGCCCGACTTATAAACTGGTGTTATATTAGCGCTCTTCCACACCTCGGGGAAAATTCCTTGTGCCAGTGATTTATTAAATATAATGAGTAAAGGAGCACAAATATTTTCAGCAGTAGCTTTAAGAAAAGTAACTGGTAGGCCGTCCGGACCAGGACCTTTTGTTGGGTCCAAAGTCTTAAGTGCACTTAATATCTCCTCTATACTCAACTCTATTCTACTAATGAGGGAATTGTGCTCAGAATAATTATAACACGTTGGAACATTACTCCTTAAAGTTGGTTGTTCATAAACTGAATTAAAAAATGCAGAAAAAAAGTCACAAATCTCTTCGGGATCATTAGTGCTCTTGTTTTTGTATGTCATGTTAGAAGGGATTCCTGTAGAAGACTTCCGGTTTGCAATGTACGTCCAGAAATATTTTACATTATCGCGTATGCCGTCCTCAACAGAATTCATGTACTTTTTGTAGCAGTTTGTGCATTCGTCATGAAATCTGGATCGGTATAGAGAGAACTGTTCATAATCAGAAATATTGGGAACATTATAATTAGGTTCTTTCGTCAGTCAACGTAAGATACTATTCATCTATATTTGTGAAGCCGATATCCATCCTAACTTAA
The DNA here is from genome assembly GCA_905147715.2 of Xestia xanthographa. Classification (NCBI taxonomy): domain Eukaryota; kingdom Metazoa; phylum Arthropoda; class Insecta; order Lepidoptera; family Noctuidae; genus Xestia; species Xestia xanthographa. The sequence continues at coordinate 13,753,645 of LR990655.1, read as the reverse complement.
CTACACCAACCAGCCAATTAGCCACCTAGCCGTAAATACACCCCAATAATTATCAATTCCTATTCAAAATCTCAAAATACACATCAAAGCTGTCACAAGCGGAGAGTCAGTGTCGTCATCAGAGCGTCAGAGCGTCAGCGTTGATGGAAGAGTGATGGAGCGGGTCACCGGCAGGGTCAGCTCCGTCATGCGTCATCGCTAACGACGACAAATGACGTGACGTGACGCGACTCAACAATATCGACATATCTTTACATGCGTAGTACGTAGTTACGTGGATATAGTATGGTAAGGTGAGGTTGTATGGGAATGATTAGGGAGACATCTTCAGTTGTTTTTAACAGTAATATGTTATGTATAGTTCAGGTAATGTTAACAAAGAGAAAGGTTTAGAATAATTTCTTTTAACTGCAGTTTGGGAACTAAGTATTTCGAGTTTTAATTAAGAATTTATTTTAGTAGAATTTTATCGCTTCTTCCTTCATGCTTGTATCAAATTTTGTTTTTCTTGGTCTTATATGGACCATTGCACAGATAATAGAATGTGTACTTATATCCTTCTTACTGTAAGAAGGATATAAGTAAGGGTATAAGGCCAGCTCGAAGTGCTATGATGTAAGAATCTTACATCATAGCACTTCGAGCTGGCCTATCGTACAGAATTTCAATAGAATTAGAGGCCAGCTTATACTGATCTGAAAATGGACTCATGTGTGATCGACTGTACGTAATTAATAAATGTATAGAGTTATATGTATTTCAGTCCTCTAATCTTACTAAAGGACTAACAAAGCTGCCTACCTATTATAGTTGATGTGTCGTCAGCATCATGAAGGCTGTTGTGCTAGCTCTGATGTTTAGTTCTTTTGTTTTAGAGCGTGACTTTGTATTGCTAAAGATTTAGGTCATGTGTGACGAAATATCCTGCAATTAAATATTTTAACATAAAAAGTTACTTACTGGTTAGTTAGTACATACCTACTTGAGTAGATCTTTAAATCACAAAACATTTAAAAACATGTAAAATTGAATAGTAAAATAACAAGTTTAATGTTTTCACTGATGACAGAGTGGTACTCAAGAAAGAATCGAACTTATTTTTCACCCAACAGAAGGAAAGTGTCAGTCGTCACCACTATCCGTCACAGCATTCGTTTCCTGCTGGATGCACATTAATAACGTCTTAAAACTCTGCTGATCCCGACTTTATTATCTATGCTCATCATTTAACGTTTTTACGAGAACATTAAAAATTCAAAAAAATCGGAGCATGCAATCTATGATTTGTGTTATGACGGCCCACTCGCGTCGCCCGACGTAAAAACGTGAAGACGTGGATATTTATTATTTGTAAAAAAAACATAAGTTGTATAATACGCATAGATAGGAATGAATGTTATACAAGTTTCCCACAGAGATTTAACATGGAGACCGCGCGCCGGCTGCACGCGTCACAAAAATAGCACACAGTGGTCGAAAAATAAAATTTTCCCCAAATAGACGGAAATATACAAAAATGTGAGGCAAAGAGCGAGGGGAGAGCGTGATGGTGTGCCGTAATGTGCGCCCCTAATTAAAACGTTAAAAACCGACCGCTTCTGAAAAACGTCAATTTTGAAGAGAAATGTGCCGTCCAAAAGATCCCCTTTCATACTTTTGTTCCATTTATTTTTATCATTTGAGCTTTTAAAAGAAACAAATTGCAAAGAATATATGTAGCATCACAAAGTTGGGCGGGTATTTTTAACTTAGGTCACAAAGAGTCGCTCTGGGATGGGGTTAGGTTGTTAGTCGAAGTTGATAGCAGTATTTTTAAGGATGTTAGCTCTTGTGCATTTACTATAGTGTTCATACTGCCAGCTAAAAGTATGATTGGGGATTGTCTTCTTCAAACCAGAGATTTCAAACTTGTTATACCTGCCTCTTACAGAAGGTAAATGGATCTTTACTGAACCTCCAAAGATTTTGTACCAATAGAGGTAAATTTGATGAACCTATAGTCTTAGAGTAACGGATCATAAGCGATAGGAATACTAACTAGGTATCTGATAAAAATGGGTCCATTTTGTTCGACACTATTACCAACCAATATAAATAATGGAATTTCATTCTGTCCGCGTACTCTGCAGCAAACAATAAATTTATCCATCTATTTGTACAAATCGTTAAATTGGGGTTTTAGCTAGAGTTTGAAACACGGACATGGAACGAATGGATAAATCTAGCCGTTAAATCGATATGCAGATCTGCATCGACATTCATTACCTAATTAAAATCGCAGGCCCCTTCCGCTCGCTACATTTCTCCAACGCGCTGCCAATAAATTTCATCCGCCAGTCGCCCCATAACGATAACCAGTTCCTCGGGAACTATCGTTCAATCTGGCGTCGATGCCGTATGTTGATCCGGTCGTGTACCCGCCGCTCTTCGCAGACGGCGCTGTCGATACCTATGTATTATTTAGTGGCAGCACTAGGGCTCCGCACCCGCACGCACACAGCCGCCGCCGCGAATGTCTCGGGCCACGTCAGCCCACAGATAACGAGCTCACATATTCATAAAGAATAAAGAATTATCCAACAGCCTCTTCACTCTCCTCGCCCGCCGCCTCCCTTTTTGATCGTAATGCTCTCATTCACACTCTCTGGCCGATCTCGATCTATCCGTTCCCCTCTAAGGACTGGATAAGAACGGTCTTACGGCAACTCGGCGGAATTGGATTATGGACTTTAATTTATTCTGAAGAAGAAATATTTCATTTATCGCCGGCACACGCTCATGAAACCCTTTAACTCCTGCCGAGGCGCGGTCGAGTCGTTTCAAAACGATCATTCTAGTCTGAGACGTAACGACCGGTTTTAATTCTTACATCCATGATACGAGAGACCATTTCATCGTCGAGTCGCATCGGACAAAAGATCATTGTAGAATTAACAGGTTTGGGAGTCCAACCCTCGGAGTCAGCATCTTTATGGGCGACATATTTGATTCGAAAACTTGTTATGCTTCGTCCTAAATAAATTATAACGAGAAATTGTAATCATTAAATGGATATATTTAATGTGTGTAGATGTCGGCGCGGCGCGCTGGCGGAGCGGAGCGGCCGCGCGGCCGGTGCGTCGCGACTCGCGTATCGGCCTACACGAATGCGCGCTCGCCGCAGATAGCTCGCACAAATCTTCGCGACCTTTGTTGCTGCTGCTTTTATGTGTCTCACTCACTTAACACGATATTGGAATGATTTATTGACCACGCGATTTGAACGTAAATGCAGATTTCTGTTGTTTTGAACTACCCATCGTTTTTAACGCACGTTTTCTATGGCTATGCGTCAAACAGGTTCAGATTAAATTGGCAAGTGACCGGAGAGCAGCAGTGGCCCAGTGGTGGCGGCCCCGACTTACGAACAGTAAGTCGTGGGTTCGAACCCTGGCAGGCGCATTCCTTACGTATTTTTTTACATAGCCTCTGCTCTCAAAAACGGTGAAGGTAAATGTCGAGAGAAAAACGGCATGTCCTAGGACCAAAAATTCGAAAAAATGTGACATCTACCAACCCGCCTGGGCCCGCGTAGTAGATTATAGCCCTTTCCCTCTCATAGAGAGGAGGCCGTGTGTCCCAGCAGTGGGAACATTATAGGCTGATTATTATTCACTGCTTATGCTTCACTTGTGGTTGACCTGGAATATGGTATCGATATCCAAAGACGAAAAATAACAATAAAAAATCTAAACTCATTATCAAAACCCGTCACGTCCGTTAAGTTGTGCTAGCTAACTTATTTTAACCCTGTCGATAGCTACAGGGTACACAGTAACGCCTGCAACTTCGTGAAATACTTCTAGTAGCTAACAGGAAAACTGCCAAAACCACAAGATAAACTCCACAGATCATATAAACGTTAGAGAACCTTTTCCCACCTAATAAGTATAAAGCGTTCTCTTTCTAACTTTCCAAAAAAAATGAACGTGTTTTTTGTTAAACTCACCTAATTCTCATAAACATTCGTCGTCCCACGCAACCGAATGTTTACTCAGCTCCCAATATTAATTTAAGACATTAAGACAATTTATATGAATATGGAAGCAAGCAACTATTTCATTAATTAAAATGGAAATTGTTTATTGGCGTGGGCGGCAGATCCAGTTTAAACGAACGCAGTATTAAATACGATCGATTGTAGAATAATTGTTTATCTGTTTCAGAAACGTGCTTGGCTTTTAAATCAAATTAATTTATACTGTTATAAATCCGGACATAGTTTGCTAAGATACTTAAGATATCTATTTTTGATAAATAGTTTCTAGAAAATTGATAGTTATATCTACTAAAGTCGAAGGGATTAGTCGATAATTTTCTGATTCTGACTTGACGGCCATGTTTAGATAGGGCTTCTAAATAATTGTTATACCCTAACCTTGAACACTCGACGACCAATCAAGCTATACAAAACCAGTTCATGCGAATCTCATCATTGTACTGGAAATCAATGCAAACCGAGGCCATGTTATACTGGAAATGTATAGCTTCATGTGTCGCCGAGTGTACCTACCTTCTTACAAGTAAATATGAACATCCTACGCTATTTTTTCCCTGACAGTTTAGTTTACTAGAATAGAACCAACCCATTACATTCACGGGTGTCGTATAAGGCGGCTAATGTCTGAGGCAGAACACCTTGCGCCTCCGTAGACCAGAGAATGGGCAGCAGCGTTTTCTGTTAGTCTTTCATCACTGCGATCTCCAATCCGCCTGCCAAGCGTGGAGATTACGGCAAATTCTTCCCAACATGGGAGAGGCTTATGTCCAGCAGTGGACGTTATGGGCTGTTGTTGTTGTTGTTGTTAGTTTACTAGAGCTATAGGAACTAATAGTCATTTCTTGAAAAGGTCTGAAAAGTTAAGTCTTCTGGTTCTCTAATATTTCATAGGACGGCTCCTAGACTAGCTTCAGGACCGAGAGAGTTTGTGAATACTTGGCCTTGGGCAATGTTACTTACCTACCTTAACCAAATATCACGCCTGATTCCCCACAAAGGGTTGGGGAGAAGTGTTTAGTACATTTCCCACTTCATAGGCTTTTGCACCGGGCTCCGGTCTGTTTGTCACTGTTTCTGCGAAATTTGTGGTGGGAAAACCCAGTAACACTTCACTGTACTTAGAAATCGAACCTGGGGGGCCGGCAGTCAGCAGCCGTTTGACCTTTGCATCCCCCCTTCTCTTTATCTAATCGGACTATCAACATTCAATTAATTTTAATAATTTATTATAATAATTTAGTAATTTAGATATAATTTTAGTTTATAGTATTAATTGTTTTTTTTTTGTTACTTTATTTTTAAATTACTTTTACTTTATTTTAAAACTATTTCATGACCATTTAATAGTAGATTTTACAACAAGTGCACAAAACGAACCATTTTTATCCGAGACTATTAGCGAGACTGATAGTAATGTCGAGGATAAAATGGTTTTGTGGATGAGTTATAAACTCTGCTTTTCACTTCGATTGCGAGGAAATAAAACAGTAGTATAACATAATATTTATTTAATTAAAATTCAAAGTAAAATTAGTATCAGTTTTGAATACTGAAGGAAATTGTTTCTCCCGGCCGCTATATTATATAGCCGCTTTATTTTTTTTAAATCTTACGACATTGATATTAGGTTTGGGCTGCAAACCTATACAGCCTATTAAATTATATAACTATTAAATTAATTTTGTAATAATAATTTTCATAAATTCATTAAATAACCTACCGTACTTGAATTTAAATTTAAATTTTATTTGAGAATTGTTTTTGTGAAACTTTAATGTGTCTTTTCTGATAATAAAAAAAATATTTATTTATTATTCACGCATGAACGCCTATTCATATAAGAGTGCTGAAAAATTGTGGAAGCGGAGGGGAATATCACCACCTAAGATTGCCAAACAGGTTGGTTATAATTGCGCCTTGCTTTGTATTAGAGCTAAGAATAATGATCTTCCCTTCTAGTTCCTCCTTTGTGATGCTGGAAGACAAGAGATGGGTTGTTGTAATACGAAGCGGAAGCTCAGACCATTACCACGCTATTCACTGTCTTCACGAAATCAGGTCAGAGGCTACCTTTCCTATACAGTGCTACCCAATCTAAATTTTCCCATAAAAATCATTACATTACTTTTTATTCCCAATATCTATGCTTACAATCAGGCACTTTAATTAAACAAACGGGCACATTATCCCCATACAAGCCATACAACACACAAGTATACGTTGTTACTCACGAATCATTAATAAAATGTAAAATCAACGATGTGTTGGATACACAAAAAGCAAGGCGAGATGCGTTGAAATAAAATTTTATATAGTGATCGTTAACACTGTCCCCGTCCAATATTAAATGGACATCGGCGCAGGAGTAAAAATTAAAGACAAACATAAATATCGAAGAAAAAAATCTTTGATTCAAACTTGTAGTCGTCGAACAATTTGACGATCGGAAAGAAATCTGATATTTTCCATCGGCCCATACTGTTTCATTGTTACGTTACCAAGTGTTTATTTATCTTATAAAAGACTTTATGAATGGATAGCTGGACAAGCGTTGTTTACGCTAAGGGCCTTTACTCTATTTTATGTAAATGTTTATGTACAGGTGTTAAGTTATAGTGCGTGCTGCGGGGAATAGCAGATGATAGCTGTTTGTTGGGGACATGTCTATTTAGATCCCTTTTTGGCAGCTTGGTTCTGAATAACAAGACATGTTTTTCCGGAACATGCCAATTGCTAGGTAAAATAACGACTCAACATTTTCCTGATTTTTTTTTTTGCGAATCCCATCACTGCGTGTGGAAAGTACAGTAACCAACGTCTAATTAGTAAATTAAATTTAGCTTGTACAGCTAGCTATAAACTGTCTACATTGGTGTAATTTATGTACAAAATAGAGTTTTAATAAAAGTCATAGTAAAAATCAAGGTGCTACAAAGAAGGTTGCACCAAAACTGGATTGTAAGTGGAGACGAATAAATTAGGAGTTAAGTTATGAGCGGTCGGATCTAACAACATGAATGAACCGCGCCCCGCGCCCGCGCCCGCTCCCCTCGCTCGCCCGGCACCGCGCGACCGCGTGTGGCCTTCCACCACTGCCACTACAGGTGTGGACTTAGGTGTCACTGAACATAAGGAAAATATAAACTTGAATGGACTTTAATAAGCAAACAGCCTACTTTTGTGTTTTCCGGAAAATTCTATTTTGCTCTCAGGTTATAAAATCTCAAGGACCTACGAAGGAAAAGCGTCAATAAACAACTTAGACACTTTAAGCTTTTGCATGTATTTTAAGCATCCAACATGGAAACTGGTATCAGCTTTGATACCCAATTTTTGAACAAAGCTTTCGGCTATAAAACTGGGAGAAGGATGAAGGATTATTTTATGAAAGCAATAGTTTGCTACCTTTAAACCAACTCGGAACAATCCAACAAATCTTTACAACGAATGCATGACGACAGTATCAAAAAATTGCAAATCTATTTAGTCCGTCAGTTAGAGTATTGGAAAATACGACACGTATTTTTTGTTTTTGTAAATCAATGAATTTTGACAAAGATAAACGTCAGAACGCACTAAAAATTATATCACGATGTGACGGATTGAGAATTTAAAAAGCGTCGTATCTTCGTCAATTTTGTTTTACGTAACAAAAGAAAAAATACGGGTCAAATGTTTTTTGATAATCTAACTGACGAACTAATTCGATTTTTTCAGTCGACAAGCCTATTAGCAGTAAAACCACAAATCCACAATGAATCGAAAATGTCCCAAGTGTGACCCTGGCGAGAGGTGAGATGACGCCCTATCAGCATCTGTAATCTGAACCGAAATTATTACGATTCAAAACTTGGGCAGGACCTTGCGTCGACACCACACCGGCCCGAATAAACTAACTGTGGACACCATTAAAGGGAAAACTGAACATTTATAACTCAGACCCTGAATATTTTATTTGTTCACTCATAATAAAAACGATGTCAATTAAGCTCTAGCAGTACAAAATTAATGGGCGATGTGTTTTAAAATAATTAATAAGTACGTCTTTGATATTAGAAAAAGTATGCTTATCAAATCAAATCAAATATTTATTCATTGCAAACAACAAGGTCCATAGGGGTTAGTAAAAGAGTACTTAAGAACTATGTTAGCGGTGAGAAATTAGGAAATTTAGTTACATTCATTAAAATTCTGATCATTTTTTATGTCTGCTTATGACTGCCTCGTTGGTTTAGTGGCCGCAAGCGCGACTGCTCAGCACGAGGTCCCGGGTTCGATTCCCAGGTCGGGCAAAAGTATTATTGGGATTTTCCATCAGGAAGCAGCCAAGGAGTCTGGATTTGTGCTCGGTTGATGTCGATAGGCTTGCCCGCTATTACATAGGACTTAAATAAAACTGGCGAAATTTCGGTGTAGGTACTGTTAGGTACATCTCTTACCCTTCGGGGATTGCAGTTGTGATGTTATAGAAAAGTCCAGCAATAATTACTATTGAGATTGCTCCGCGTAGTCACAAATTACGCGATACATAAGCTATAATGAGATTAACCTCACCCAATCTAAAAATATAGCCGCAAATCCGATAGCATTTCTAACTAGTGTTAAACTCTTTACTTTTCCATTCTTTGCGTAATAAAGTTTAAAAGATCGCATTAATTAATCTTGATTAAAACACGATAGCACTTTCACAGCTTTATCTCTAGATCATAAAATTTTAAAATACATTTTATTCTATTTGTATAAAGTCGCATGTGACATGGACAAACGAGTTCTCAGATTCTGAGTGGATATTGCCTTATTCTGAGACAAAACGCTGGCCATATATTAAGCGTGTGTGTAAAAATTCCGCTCCTCGTTATGTGTCGCAATTTAATTGAGATCTTATATTAATTAGGGTGCGAAGTGATGCACGAAGTCGAATGTGCCCGCCGCACGCAGCCTGTGCACGCAACTAACCACCTCACCTACATAAATATCGATTTTTTCGTCATTTTTAGCATTCTGCAATACAGATGCAAGGAACCATTTTATTGCGCTTGCTGCGGCTTGTTAGCACGAGTTTCGTCGTATGTACCTATAATGGCCTAATTATATCAATTAATCTATGTATACCTTTATAAAAAGGCTCACTTGAAGATAAGAGCTGGCTGCAAGAGTAAATGTAGCAAAACTATTAACGGTCGCAGTTTGAAATGGTTCTATCTGTTTGAAGAAAATTTAGCTTACTAGACACGAGGATAGACATGAAGGATGCAACTCATCTGCAATTCGTCAAAAACGGACAGATAGTTAAGTAGTGTACCTATGTACCTAGTTCCTGATAGCTTTTTCACAATCTATCCCCACCAAGTTCGTCGAATCGTCGTATGTGTTCTCCCAAGTTAGAACGCGCAAGCTCTGTTTTATTAGACACAGTACGTTTTAAACTTTTACTCATACAACCATAAAAATAAGTATTGGTTTGAGGACCACATCCCTCATGCTGTAAAGACATCTCCGGCCATAGCTCTTCACTCGCAACTCGCAAATCCTCCGGTTTCGCGTGATTTACTGACAAATAAACAAACACGGCCAGTTTCGCATTTATAATTGTATTATAGGGATGAGGAGTGATCGCGCAGCGTGTTCGCGTGTCTGATGACGTGATACCGCCGTCACGCGTGTTTACACCGCCTTTATAACAAGTTGTAAGGAGCCAAACTAACAAGCCAGCGCTATATCTTGCTCTATACCATTAGCGATCGAAGCATGCGAGAACTTTCATGTAGCACACGCTTATTATAACGTTAGCACACACTAAGAATAGTCCTAGAATCTATTCTTCCTAGAATTCTTACGTTGAAGAGACCTAAAAGCAATGATATTCTAACAAACAGATATGTTATACACCTACAAAACCACCGAAAAAAGTGTGCCGCGGGGGAGAGCCAGCTCACATACACGCAGTGACGCAGAATAAAGGAAAAACAGGCCAATTGGCTCGTTTTCGAGTCTTCACGATTGCGCGCTCATAACATATCTGTTTAATTAAATATCATTGCCTAAAAGTGTTTGTAGTATCAATCTGCCAAAACTGTCTAAAAATAGAGACAACGAAGCACAAAAGGAAGAATGAGATCCATCGTCAGCAATTCAGCATAATGGTAACGTGATTCAAATCAAACAAGTACTTCTGAAAGTTCTGAAATAAAATCTAAATATGTTACTATTGGTTCGTTAGGTACAGATGCCAGCACATCAAGCTACTACAATCTGTCAAATTTCTTTAATATATTTTCAACTTTATCGCCAAAGCAATTAGGTTCAAGCTTAATTGGGAAAATTTGACAGTTTCGTGAAGCTTGATGTGCTGCGTCTGTACATTGCGGGTTAATAATTTTTCATACCTATCTATGTAAGATCTTAGTTCTTTTATAATTTGCTTAAACCAAAACCTTAAATACCAAGAGCTTAATCAAAGCTTAAAAAATAAAATGTCTCCTTAATCTTCGAAGCTTGTTCTTACATAACTATTGATTAATTCGTCTTCAAAAGATTAAACGTCTATTGTACATTTGTATAATTAATTAAACCGTCCCAAATATAGAAGGTTGTATTGTGAGCTTTGTTTGAGGCTCTCATGAAAGCTTTACAAAAAATATGTCGCCATTGTCAACCGCACTAATGCTTCATAATTGTCGAGATATTTCCTTTTCATTGAAGCCAAGCCCTCTTTACTAATAATTTCTCTTGTCATATTACGTACAAGTACCTGCTTGCAAACAAACGCTTTACACACAGCACGACTATTGTGTTTATGTTCTAAAGATATCAACTTTTTATTGTAAATTATTAACTTTCTAAGTTATGGATCGGCACGTCCCTAGAGTCGTATAATACAATTTTAAAGAGTAAAATATTTCGTAAATGTGTAAGAATGTCTTTTCAAAAACGCAAATCGAATCCAACTTACAGATATCGAACCATATGAAACTCGATCCCTGATTTAATCTCAAAATAAAACTTGTGTAAATTAAGTGGGAAAATAATTTCGTGTAGTGTGCACCGACTCATTTGGTGACATAAAACATGGAAAGGAACCACAAACAAAAGGCGGAATAATGTCCCTTAAATAATATAATATTACGTGTCACGAAACCAAAGCTTTATGAAATCGGATATTTTTGTCATATCTTGTTTTATTGCGTCTCAATAGAGAATTACTGCCATCGGGACTCACTGGAGCTATTCAATTTGGTAAATGTACGAGGGTGGAAACGTCTTAACTCAAAGGATAAACAAAAAAAATGAAAATCCATAATTTTATTGCCTTTATTATCAATTTTATTGTGCCGTTAACTTTTATGTTTGCCACGTTAATGTTAATGATATCTAAAAATTTAAGAAAATTACCATACCGACTTAAAGGCGGTACGTTTTGCTTAATAACATAAACAGGTATCTATTTAACGTTATTAGGTACCCGCTTTCAACATACAACAAAGCATACGACAATAATTCCCGGCATTCGGTCGCAGCATGGACATATTAATCCAATCGTGTAATACAAAATCAGTGTGCGTAACAATTTCAAATTTTGCACAAATCTAGTCGTATTTAAAGTATTGTGTTACTTGATGTATTAAATAGCCGGTTGACAATGTCGTGCGGATATTATCCCACAAAAAATGTCCTCAAATGTCCCGAGGATTTTCCGCTTCACGCAGTCGTGCACTCTCCGCGGCCCGCAGTCGGCAGTTGACAAAATATTGCATTGTTCCTATTATCTACGCAGTATTTATTTAAAAACGTTATTTAAATGGATGATTTTAAGCTCATACAGTTGATGGAGCTATTGTGTTCCTCTTAATATAGTTACACTTTGTTGCGACAGCACACCGAATGTCTTTTAACGACGCGGCACATACCTAACGCAGCAACACCGAATGTGTATCCAAGTTATTAGCTAAGTAATATATATTATTGGGGGTTTGTACCTAAAGGTCCTTAATGGCGTGTAGCTAAATAATAGTGGACGATATGTAGAGCCTCGTGAAGCCAATTTATTACCTTTATTACTTCGTTCACTTTGTTATAGTCGTTCAGCTATCACGGTATCACCCATATCGCTGACCATAAATTCAAATTCACTCAGTGACTTCCAATAAAGGTAATGAAAGCAATCATCGGCGACCAAACCAATAAAATAATAGAAATAAATTTGATATGACCGACATATGGTGGCTCTAATGCGCGACGAACCCTGTTATTGATGTCAAACATGCGACAAATAGCTCAGACACAGAATTCCATTTCATTCCGACCGTTGATTATACAGTATTGGTCCGTTGGACGACAATGAAAACAATCTACAACGAGCAATATGTTCACACCCCTTTCTGTTTTTGATTCAGTACGATGACCAAAAAGTAAATTCCAGTTTATTATTATTCCATTACCCGTCACCCCATTTTAAAAAATATGTCAGCAGATGACGAGTGAGGAAGATGGGGGATCCGAGTAATCTGCGAGCTCGAGCGTGGCGCGGCGAGCGGGGAGCGTCACGAATACTCAATGTGTTTATATAAAATAATTTTCATGTTCGACAAGTCGCAACACAATGCCGTATATTTTTTGCTCCGCCGATAAATTGGCAGGATTATCATTTAATGGAGGGCTCATGTTTGCTTGTCCCGATTGCCTATGACTGACATGATTTTATTAACACCATATCGATGTTTCACTGCGGGCTGGAAAATTTCACAGTGACAGGAGCGTGGCGTAAATAATTTACACGGTTTCATTTCAAAAGGTAATGTGCCAATTTAAGTTGCAAATAGGCGAGTTTAGATATTAGTTCAATTTAGGAGTTAGATAGACAGAGCGATAAATTATTCACAATATATGGAGGCTTTCTATCGCTCTGACACATGAGTAAAATTTAAATGACAATCAAATATTTATATTTGTTTGAAACTTGTTTCTGCGTACTAATGTGGAGAGCCTTTGTTATATAGAATTGCGTGAGCCAGGGTCTCATTCAATAATTAAGTAAAGCATCTGATTAACAACGCAAACTCAGAGTTTCGAGACAGAAGCAGAATATCTTGATTGTTAAGACATGAACAAAACACATTTAAATGCCTTATAATTTTGGATGGGTGTTATATTACTTCACTACTTATTAATTTACAATGTATTCAATGAAATCGAGCTCGAGCTCGTGGCTAAATAATAACAGCCGCTCGTATCGATCTTTAGGTTAAGCCATGCTTGCCTAGGTATTCTGTGGATGGGTGACCACCCATAACATACCGAGTTTCCTCCGTGCCTCGGAAAGCTGGTCCCGGCTGTCATTTGTGATCTTTGATAGTCGTTACAGGTAGTCAGTGTCCCAAAAAGTCTGACAACCAGTCTTACCAAGGGGTATCGTATTACTAACTGGTTTGTGGAGGTCAGATAGGCAGTCGCTCCATGTAAAATACTGGTATTCAGCTACATCCGGTTAGACTGGAAGCCGACCTTAACATAGTTGGGAAAAGGCTAGGCAGATGATGGATTCAACTAAATCAAATAAAAATAACATAACAGTAATCCTATCCCATCATTGGATAAAATTGGTAAAGAAACAACATTTCTTTCGAAATGCGAATGCTAATGCGAATGCTTTCATCGGTTTTGACAACATCAAAACCGATGAAAGCATTCGCATTATCGTGTGACCCAATTTTAACGTATTTATGGTAACGGGACTTAATCTCTTTTATATTATCGCAAATAATCGCGTACAAATCCCTTATTAGCAAGGCAGAAATATTTTTTCTTGTGACATAAAAATGTGTTTTTATTGTGCGATACGCGGCGTGCATCCGAACTATGAGATGTTATCTAGTCGGAGAGGTCCCGGGATTCGCCCCGCGTGTTTACACTAAATATTGTGCGACACAATGAAATTACATGACATCTGTACTACAAATAACGGGAATATCTTTATTCATACCGCGGCGGGCAAACAAGGTCCCCTCGCGTTAGCATTGTCACCGCTACGAACGTCTGCTTACTGTCGCGTCCTTGATACTCTAATAAACTATATTCACACTGTCAAACGGGATTGCAAATCTCATCTTTTTTATAGTAATTCCTTTAAATCAGAATAATGTGCGGTTTATATTTATTTTTGGCACAGATTTTATGACAACATTCAAGTCTTCTGTTTCTATGAATATTTATTTATTTCAACAGCATTTTTATTGATAATTATAGATCGGTACATACAGATACCTACATATTTTATTTTTCCGTAAACCGCACAGTTTTCACAAACAAACCACATGCTACCGTGCTGTTTGAACGAGCTACGAAAACACTGATATTGCTCGCAAGGAGTCAGAGGAAGCGATTTACAATAAATAACTTTAATATTAGAGTTACTCCCCCATATTGATACCGATAGTAAGACGAACCCCACGCGCCTCCGGCAGTGGCAGACGTCGGAAACATTTTTAGGTTTCCTATCAACCAAATCTTGCAAACAAAAAGTTAAAGTTTAAATCTATACTATATTCTATACTATTATTATAAAGAGGTAACATTTGTTTGTAAGTTTGTATGTTTTAAAATTTTAAAAATTGTTTCAATGGTAGAAAGCTACATTATTCGTGAGTGCTATAGGCTATATTTTATTCCCGTACTCCCACGGGAACGGGAACTACGCGGGTGAAACCGCGGGACGTCAGCTATTTCTTATGAATACGTAGATACTCTACATTTCCAGTCGCCCTGAAATATCGTATTGCAAATCATTGTTTTAACAGTTACACTACAAATCAGCAACAGAAACATCAATAGAAGAAATAAAACCAAAACAAATTGTTCTAATAGTGCACTTCGAGATGTTAAATAGCAAACAAAAAAGCGTTCAGAAAGCAATCACGGAAGTAAAGCTACAGGTAATAAAAACTCTCAGTGTCGGAGTAGACCAACGGTTCGTGAGCCCTGATTTAACGTAAAAACGGTAAAATAGTCGTAACGTAGCAAAGGAGCCGCTATTAGTTTTCTTTACAACTTTTATTGACAATAGGCACTAATATCTATTTGCAGTTATTCATACATGACATGAAATGTTGCGATTTCCTGATTTGAATTCGCTATGTGGACGTCGAGTCGCAGTTATTTATTTCCGTCGCGTCGCGTCGTAGTAAAGTTAGTATTAAGAATGTCGTTTAGCATAATTTGTATAATCTCACTAATTTTTATGGGGAAGAACTATGAATAGAAGGAAATGTTTTTTAATTACATGACACTTCACCATCAATGGTAAAAAAAATACACTGAAGAGGAGACAGGTAGTAATGCTATGTTATTTCTAAGTAATATCTGAAGTTTCATGGAATGTGAAAATCATCATCATCATCAGCCTATTAATGTTCCCACTGCTGGGACACAGGCCTCCTCTCTATGAGAGGGAATGGGCTATAATCCACCACGCGGGCCCAGTGCGATTGGTAGATGACACATGTCTTCAATTTTTTTTGGTTCTAGGACATGCCGGTTTCCTCACGATGTTTTCCTTCACCGTTTTGAGAGCAGTGGTGATGAAATAAATTACACAAAGTAATGCGCCTGTCTGGGTTCGAACCTACGACTAACTGTCCGTAAGTCGGGGCCGCCACCACTGGGCCACTGCGAAAATGCGGACCAGGGGCCCTACTCTCTAACGTCCGTCCGTGCATCCGTCTCTCTCCGTCTCTCTCACTCGCACTCATCTGCAGACGTGCGCGAGCCAGACGGAAAGAGACGGAGACGGGCTTCTGTATTTACACACTTTTCTCGTTTTCTTTTAATTCATAAGACGGCAAAAACTCTATGCACGGTTCTCATTTTGCACCAATAGTTAAATATGACGGTGATACGTAGGACGGTGAGACAATTATTGGTTCTCTATTGTATTACCTAACTTTTTTATTCATAATTTAAAGTGCCATAACTTTTTTTGTCCTAATCATCATTTGTCCGAATGATAACTTACCCGAACTTAATATCACATAATATCACATGCCATAAAATTGAAATCCCTAAATACAATATGCTCTAAACCCGTTTGTCATAAATATTACAATCAATAATATACAAAACACTTAAAATCGTTTTCAATAATAGTTATAAATCCTAAATTTAAAAAAAAAATGTTAAGATCTTAATAATATTTTTAAAACAAACCGGTATGTTCCCAGACGTTCCCAAAAGAGAACAGAACATTGTTATTTTAATTGTGTCTGTAATTACGGGTACCTACAGTAAAGTAAGTATTACTTAGCTTTTGCTATGCTATGAACTTCTCTCAACACAACACATTTTTATACAATATTGCTCTTATAAAATTTATAAGAATTAAAAAGTAAAACCATCATATCGCAGAAAGTTCATAGTTAGAATCTTCTTTTGTTTTGGCATACATTTCATATAAGTAGTCACTAAAAGGCAGAAAATCAATCAATCGAACCGTCAATCATTATAAAACAGTTGAGTGTGAACATAATTATATGGATTTTATTTTTCCCTGTAATAAGTATGCAAACATGCAAACAAACATGCAGCAAGCATGCAGCAAGCAGGCAGCAAGCAGGCAGCAAGCATGCAGCAAGCATTCAGCAAGCATTCAGCAAGCATGCAACAAGCTTGCAGCAACCATGCAAGCACGCATACAGTATGCAAGCAACCATGCAAGCGAGCAAGCAACATGCAGCAAGCATGCAACATGCAAGCACGCATACAGTATGCAAGCAAGCATGGCCGCATGCAAGCGAGCAAGCAACATGCAGCAGGCATGGTTTCTGTCACGGCTCCGGCGCTGCGGGGCTCCGGCGGTCCCACGCGAGCTTATCGTCGCAGATGTGTTTAACGCTCACCACCGCAGCTTCGGCTTGCTGGCCGGCTTAGCCGGCCAGCCTCAGCAACGGTGGCGAGTGTTACAACCACCTGCTCCTCAACTCGCGGGCCGCCTCGCCCCTCCGCGCCTACGCGATTTTAAATTACACTCTAGGGGTAGGGCAGACAAGACTGCGTGGGGTCGGATTTACAGCGATTCGTTTCTGTCACTAAAACCTAATTTTTAGAAAATGTTTTAGGACCAAACATTTTATTACACTTTTATGAACATTAGGAATAATACACATTATATAATATAATACTTAGGTTAATTGACTTTATGGCATATACAATTAGAAGATTAAATTATTATAGTATTCGATATTATGACAGAACAGTTTTAGAAATAAAGATAATTATGTAAAACAAAATTTCGGGATTTTGAACATTATGGTAACTGAAGTTTATAGCAAACGTTTTATGGATAATGATTTTCGGACAAAAATTTTTAGGAGATATAAGGGAGTACCCAATTATTTCATCAGCAAATAAAAATGTCTAACTGGGATCGAACAAAAGCACATTCCCATATCATAAATAAACCAAAACCCATGAATCCCATGATGACACAAACTCCATAAAGGTTAACTCGATGTAACTTTTTATTGTGCCTAATGTATCCTTTACGACAGGAAATACTAAATACTTATCTAGAATATTATTACCTCTAATATATTAGCGATATACCAATAAGATACCTGGTGAATCGATGTCCAACAAAATTGAATTATCGAATGAAATCCCAAAGAATTATGAGTATAATATAAAAACCGCCTTCAACGGAATGTCGGTATTGAGCACAATTAAGATATAAATCATCGAGAGAGCGTCATTGTATGTCGAGGACGTTATGACTGCACGGTTTCGATTCCGGGTCGAATCACTCATTGCCCAGCGGCCATTAGAAATGGTCACCAATTTATCATTAAAGCAATTTTTGCAATAATTGTTTGCTTTTGTCCGATGCGACTCTGGCACAGAATATGCTCTACTTTGGTATGACAATTTCATTTAATTTTAGGAGCTCGTGGCTAAATAATAACAGCCGCTCGGGTCAATCGTTAGGTTAAGCCGTGCTTGCCTAGGTTGGTCTGTGGATGGGTGAGCACCCATTACATACCGAGTTTCCTCCGTGCCTCGGAAAGCACGTTAAGCCGTTGGTCCCGGCTGTCATTTGTAGATCTTTGACAGTCGTTAGGTAGTCAGAGGCCCAAAAAGTCTGACAACCAGTCTTACCAAGGGGTATCGTATTACCCGGTACTAACTGGGTTGTGGAGGTCAGATAGGCAGTCGCTCCATGTAAAATACTGGTATTCAGCTGCATCCGGTAAAACTGGAAGCCGACCCCAACACAGTTGGGAAAAGGCTAGGCAGATGATGGTATGACAATTTCATGTCAATGATTTGTGTGTGTATTTGAGTAATTTGTAATTCGTGTTGTAGATTTATGTCATTATGATACGAGTGTGTTTGCGAAACCTCGTTGCCAATATTGATTAACTTCTGAATTTAAATGCGAATGTAGTCGTAAGCTGCATCCAATTTAACATAACAGAGTACCTATAAATGTTGTAAATGTCAGACTTAGGTACAGATATCATTCGAAATGACAATAGCATGCGGTTCATATGAACGCAAATCAATAAAATAAATAATGTTCGAGTCAGTATGGTGGAATTACCCGGATAGAAATATAAATGCGAATCGAAGTGGCTGCATTTATTCATACTAATTTGTACAGTAGTCAACAGACATTAAAACAATGTCTATTTATAAGCCTTATTCGAAGTAAAGGTCAGGCAAGACGACACAAAAGAAAACTAGAACAAAACTGAAAACCGCAAAGTAGAGCCTCTTTCCGATCGTGCACGCACCGGTCATCGGTCCACCCACGCTCACAAAAGACGCGTGGGTGCAAAGATTATTCTCATTCAATTGAACCGCATTGTGCGCCGGCGCATGCCACTTCCAGCCACCTCTTAATTACCGCGCAGCTGCTGACCCGCGTCCATCTGGATCATCACCACCTACACCACTGACAGCCTACAGGCTGATCGGTTATTGACCATTTCAAAACCATTTACTAAATTTTGGAGATTTTTTTTAAACTTGAATAGTACCTAAGTATACTTCTTTTACTAATGGCAAAAATAAAATAGCACACATTAAGATATTTGGAAAAAAAAGAACTGCGTTATTTTCATCCCTTTTCACGAAAACGTATTAAGAACTTTCATAGAAAATGTTATTTCAAAAGTCGATAACCCCATCCATGAGTTAACCCAAGCATACCAACATGGGAATAGCAATCAAATGCAAGATGCAAGGATCAATAAACCTGCATGTTAGCCCACAAAACTTTAGGTTAGCCATGCCATATTTAACTAGTGCACTTGTTCGCAACTCGTCTATCCAATAGCAATAAGCTACGCTACGTTCTTTATCATTTTTCAAAATAAAATCCTCTTTTATATCTTATATAACTTTCCATCACATCAAAGTTTGAGAACTAAACACACGAACGAACGACTTACATCGAAATCCCTAACGCTATCTTTATTTACATTTAAAGAAACAAATTCACGAATTAGCATTGTAAATTATGAAAACAATCTAAATTGGACAATAAAACATATACTTAACATGATATATAAAGAAGCAACCTGATTTGTTTCTACAAGGAAATAGATTTAGCATAAATGAGATTTAACATTTTAAAATACATCAGCCTGTGTACTTGAATGAACACGCCATATTTAGTTGATCTGTGTAATATAAGGTGAGAGTGTCCAGTGACAATAGCGCGACAGTTTTGAGTGGCCAGACGTCCGGCAAATCTCATTTGTGGATTTATCATTAACCGTATTTCATCCACCCTTCCCACTATAGCCTATTAAGGGTTATAAATTTTATATCCGTCCGACATATCCAAAGCTTTCCGTTGTTTATTTATTGTAATTTTATTTGTACACATTTATATTAGATAGACGAAGGAATACTTCCAATAGACATTATAAATTTCATAAGTACGAGTTTGCTCGCTACACGTACAAAGCAATCTCGTATTGAAGTCGTAAAAGTGGAAAAATATTGGCTATATCAGTGCCGCATTCGTCAGAACAATAAGGCGAGCCCTAATCGCGCACCTTATCAGCACTAGCTTTTGTCTTAATTCGATGAAGGGTAATTTATGGCAGACCACACTTGCCATAAATAATAGTATTTTAGTGTGAGTCTGCTGCCCTTAAAGTGCTGTTCTGTCAAAATTCACATAAATAATGACGACCCGACGAGACAGATCTTATCTCCGAATAGCGACAAGTCTACGACGCGGTTATAAACAAAAGACGCACTCTAATGACTGAATGAGCCATCGTAAACCCTTAATATTTACGCACGAATCTTTCAGTTCACCTTTTGAGAGGTTTTATAACTCGGCGGGGAGATCACCCCGCGCCGCGCTCCGGGCAGGCGCCTACGCCAGTCTCGCTATATCTGATTTATTCATACCACCCGAAACACATGATCGGTTTTTCGGATATCCAGTTATTCTTTTTTTACTGCTGAGCTTTTAGTTAGGTCAGGTATAACTACTGTCATGTTGAAGAATTTAGTTGAAATTGATTAACATCTTAGAAATGTTTTTCAGTAAAGTTAGTGTGAATGAGTCACGTTGAACAATACTATCTCATTAGTCTCGCGAATGTGCGCTCTAATAGCAAATCTTTCCACTGTTTGCAATGACATAAAAGTGCAGATATCGGGTTGCAATTAAAACTATTGGACGACGCTCGTTAACTGCAGCGAGCGCGTGGGTGGACAAACACGGCAGATGTGTGCGACCCTCGCTGACCTCTGCACTCACCCCAATACTTGCAATTAGCCACCTAATGTCATCACCCAGTTTCGATACTTCTACGCTTGTTACGTATACAATGCTGAAAGCGGAAAGTGCCTGAAGTAGTTATTCAACAAAACTATGGGATGCAACCATTTGGGGGGTCTATTTTAGGATTTAAACCCAAGTGACGCAACCTCGGATAGGGCGCGATAACGATTCAATATTTATTGTCACCCGACGTCCGTCATTAAGATAGTGTCAAAACTGCCTGGCTCGCACACAGACACACAGGCATTACCGGCCGGCCGGAGCACTCATAATTATTACTAATGCCTTAAATATGTCAAAACAGGAATCCAGGTAAAAAGGCGTAATTTACGCGCGTCCGATAGAGATTTGGCAGTTGGCGCCGTGCAGCGCACGCGCAGCCGGGCTGCTTCGCGAGGAGGCGCCCACTTTTTGTTAACCATTGTCTTTTAATATAAATTTTAAATAGGAAATGTCCCTTTTTATGGAGATCTAGTTTACGGCTCTGACAATGAAGGCATAAATCTAACGAGTGCGTCACTGTGGCTCGGCGATGATCGATCGATAAACATTATTTATGTACTTCCGTTGGGCAACACACGATTGGACGTGGACGTGAACAAATTCGTAGAAATACACCTCGAATATGTTAGTAGCCATTTTGTACGAACACAACTGCACCCTCTGATTTACGTTTCTTAATAATTTATAAACAACAATTGTTGTCTATGTATTTAAGTAATCGTTTGTTTCAGATTCCTTGGAAAATAATTAAATGATAATTCACGAATAGAATCACACTGCCAGCTTTAGCTTTTTACTTATAGGCAACTTAGTCTAGAAAATGAGAGGCTAAGGTGCTGAGACTATTTGAGACCTTAACACTTGCGTATGAAGATCCAGACTTGAAGTGATATCTCTAAGGAATGAAAGGTGCAAAGCGGCAAGTAAATACAGAGAATGCTTCTATATGATCGGTATAATTAAGCCAAATGTTAATAAAGAGAACAATGCCGCTCATCCATACGAGCCGAACTGGCCTCCAATCAACATGCCTTCAGAAGAGGGGCTGATTAACGACAATAACTCAGCGACAACACCAACTTGACCACGTTTATTTTTATTTTAGGCCCTTTCCAGTCGATCTCTAATGAATACGGTTTATCTTCAAGTTTATATAAAAAATAAATCGCTTTTAACTGAAGAATCACGCCTTAAAAAAGAAACGCTTATTAAAATTTATTTCTTTCTCTCCTCGCGGCACTGTCGTGTACTTCGCCTCGAATAAAATTAAAAAGTCAAGAATTCTTATTTATTTTAATACAATAAACCGCAATCGCTGAATAAAGATAAATAAAAAGCAATAAAAAATAAAATCGCATTAGCAATAAACAAAATACTTCAGCGGATGTGGGCAGAGCGGAGAGCACGCACGGGGAGATGCGTAGAGAGGATGCTGCGCGCTCTCTCACGTCTTGAATATGTGACAGTGGAAGTTCGGGTTCAAATAAATATGCCAAATATTTACAAACTTCATGACATCATTTTGCACGTTCAAAAATGAGCTTTTATTACAAATTGACAACCGAGTTTTGTAAATCATTATTTACTAATCAGCAAATCATCACGTATGCTAAAAAGCCTAGTCAGCATTAGAAATTCTATTATTTTCTCAATTTAGCGTCACGACCAAATAAATCGAGACGTAATGGAAGCTCCACGGCACACTGTTAGCCGATTGTCACGAGTGCTACCCTCGTCGGCGTTTTCTTAATTGTGCCGAAATATTTATTTGATTGCGAACTTTGCAGCACAAGCGTGCAACCGAAATGGTCATCGGCATCCTGACCGCCGCCACAATAGCACCGCCACCTCTCCTCGCCACATTAAGACTATGTTACCAATTCAAATCTATTTTTGCCAGGTTGCCTTTGAAACCAAAATATCGAAACCAAAAGTGTGAGGGCAAGTAACTACCAGCGCAATGTCGGTATAGCTAATTATTTATAACTCTTCCCGCTTATGCATGGATTTAAAATCAATGAACAATTGAATAATGGAGCAATTTGTTCACTGAAATTGGAATAATTTCTTTGCTCGTGCAAAATTGATGTTTGATGTAATTTTCATTTGTTTATACTCGGACATTGGGCTTTCAGTATACCTACATAGCTTTTTGGTGTCTAATTTAGTTAAAATAGCTCATGAAAGCAAAAGAAGGTAAGTTACATCTGTCAGTCAAAAAACACAGTTTCCAAAGTTAGGCGTGCGTGATAGAATTGAATAATGTCGGAACACAATCAATTTAGGACAATCAACTGAGCGATCACGTTCAGTGCTCAAGACATTCCTGCCATCAAGTCAGAGCGGCCAACGCGCGACTACTGTCCGTCAGCAAATTGCAGTATCGTAGATCTAAATGGGCCACCGAGTCGATGCTGGATACATTGGCAACAGTGCAGCCACGCATCGTGCACTGATCATGCGCCGTGAACAAGAGATGAAATAAAGTATGAAACTGGTCGCGCGTTCCGAACGCAACAGACACAACTGTATGGTCCCAGAGCAACAATCGAGATCTGAAGCGGCGATAACGATGTCAACTAGTGCAGCCTGTCCTCGCCGTTCCCATGATTTGCGATGCCGTTCTAATCGTAATAATTACGGCCTATCCATCAAACGGACGTATGATAAACATGCGTCTCGGGAATCTGACCAAGAAATGGTAATAGTTATCAATCTTCGCGTGCCGACTGTGTTCACAGTTTGAGAAATAGCAGAGATCATTTTTTGCGCGAGTGACGTGTTTATGAACGCTCCGTTATAAATCCTCTTTGATCTCATCTACCATGTCACATCGGTGTCTCGACGTAGTTTTCTTGTACATTGGAGCCGCAGATGGCGCTCGTATACATATTTTTATTGCTCTAATTTCTCTACGTAGCGTTTGGATGGGACATAACATTCGTCAACGGTCCTAACAAAGCTGACTAATTATCGTGGCGCGGCATGTCGTAAAACAGTGCATATTGACGGAATATAGAGAGGCCGGCACACAGTGCTTAATGACATTAATCACATTGATTTATTGTGGTTCCGAGTTATTACAGGCCGGCCGGCGCGGCCTGTGTGCGTGATGCGTGAGTACCGACACGAGGTGCGCGCGTGTGCGCCCGCTTCTTGTGTAAATGTAATACGCAATGCATACAGGGTGATACACTACACCTGTGATTTTGCTGCCTCATATCCTCGTAGTTTTAGAAATATATCAGTGCCCGCCATTCGAAGTCGAGCAAAAATAAGTAATTAACTCAACAGTTATTATCACAAAACTCCTGCAACACTGCAATCTAGATGAACTGCCAGCCCACTATCTGACGTCACAGTTCTAAATACAAAAACGCACAAACTGAACGTTACGCTGAAATAGGAAAAGTATTTCCCTCGCGCTACGAAGGGAGCACCCTGGCTAGTGTCGGCGCTAGTTCACGGACGGGCCGGGCGGGTGTGTGCGTGTATGGCATTAGGCAACAATTTACGCTGTTTGCGGCGTGTTAATATTGATTGGCTCGCTTTATTTCGACTCGCGCGAATCTATCCACGAAACTACGTCAATGTATGTGTAAGTAGATCATACACTTCTTCGTAATGCTCTAAATATACTTTATAATCGAAACTTTTCTAACATTGTTGTGACTTTTCGACCTCATTATTCGACAGAGTGATACAATTCGTGAGCGTTTCAACTGCTCATTTTTTTCATTACTCGTAAGTAGGTTAATATATTAGATTACATGTTTTTCTATCGAACAGTGTGAGTGCAGGTGTAAAAATATGCGGGTGTTTAGTAATCTGTCTGTACGCGGATGCACTTGTTATGTTTGATGTATGACGTAGTTTCTATTCACATGAATATAAAGTTGGTGTCTATTTATAAGTGTAAATATGGCCATAAAGCAGTGGTATTTGGAGCAAAAGAGCAATAAAGTTGGCAGTGATCTGAGTCCCGGGTCGACGGTGGCGATGGCGCTAGGTCCATCGCTCAAGTATTTAGTACAATAAGTACGTGAGGACACCGGCTCACACGTCCCACTCCCGTCCGACGGCCAGCGGGCGCGCTGCCGCATATCAATCACGACATTATAATTTCATAATGCACGCTTGTCAACGTAAATAATACGCAAAATTTATGTTACGAGGTTCTCACCGTTCTACAGAGGCGCAGCGAATACTTAATAAGTCATCATTAAGCATAGAAAACATTGCGAGTGTACTACTCATATTCATTTGACGACGTGCCTATAAATTCAATTAAGTCGTATGTAGATATACGTAGGTACGCAGTCGTAGGGCGCACGATGTAAACCGTGTTATGAACGCGAATATAAATTCATTTGGTTATTTGCATAAATAGCTATTTAAACTGTTTTATAGTTTGTTTGTTTCGCGCATGAGATATGAAAGTCACACATTGGAGTAAGCGTGGGCTGGTAGCATAATTATTAAATTCAGCCTTTGGACAAGGTAGTTCCAACTAATAATAGGTCGAGTAATATGTATTCGAGCATAAAATGTACTCGATGATGGGACTACCTACATATTCCCTTGCATTGTGTAGATTGAAGTTAGATGTAGATAGCAATGATAGCTTCGTGGTGTGACCGACCTGACTGCCAAGGTCTCGAGTTCGAACCCAAGGCACGCACTTCAGATTTTTCAAATTCATGTGCGTATTGTATAATTAACACTTGCTTCGGTGAAGGAAATAATCGTGAGGAAACCAGCATGCCTGAGAGATATTTCTTGACGGCATGTAAAGCCAAGTCAGAGAGGAGCCCATGCGCTGCATAAAAACACCTCTCACCTCTGACACCAGGTTAGGCACTAACCACACGATAAAAAAGAAGTTAGATGTATGAAGATGTGGTTCAACATCTTTTCACTCAGAAAAAGACAATCAGCACCCAAAGCTATGCTACGAAGGCACAGGAAAGTAACTGCTTTAAACTCTGCCATAACCAGGGACATAGATTTAGCAAAATGTAACGGCAAAAAATCACTTTTGATTGCCAAAATTAGTAAGTGATCACCAAGAAGAAAAAGAAGTTCGATGTATGAAGATGTGGTTCAACATCTTTTTACTCAGAAAAGGATAGTCAGCACCCAAAGCTATGATACGAAGGTAGGACATAGTAACTGCTTAAAACTCTGCCATAACCAGGGACATACTTTAAAAGGGCATACAATTAACGAACCACCAGATTTAGCAAAATGTAACGGCAAAAAATCACTTTTGATTGCCAGAATTAGTAAGTGATCACCAAGAAGAAAAAGAAGTTAGATGTATGTAGATGTGGTTCAACATCTTTTCACTCAGAAAAAGACAATCAGCACCCAAAGCTATGCTACGAAGGCACAGGAAAGTAACTGCTTTAAACTCTGCCATAACCAGGGACATAGATTTAGCAAAATGTAACGGCAAAAAATCACTTTTGATTGCCAAAATTAGTAAGTGATCACCAAGAAGAAAAAGAAGTTCGATGTATGAAGATGTGGTTCAACATCTTTTTACTCAGAAAAGGATAGTCAGCACCCAAAGCTATGATACGAAGGTAGGACATAGTAACTGCTTAAAACTCTGCCATAACCAGGGACATACTTTAAAAGGGCATACAATTAACGAACCACCAGATTTAGCAAAATGTAACAGCAAAAAATCACTTTTGATTGCCAAAATTAGTAAGCGATCACCAAAGTTAATCCCCATTTTATCGTAAAATTAGAACCAAAAATTATTTTTTTAGATAATGACCACCAGAAATTGAACTGTTATGCTCTTGCATCCGAGTATGGCGGGTGTCTATTTATTTATTTATTTATTTAAACTTCATGGACAAGAGTGCATATAGGCGGACTCGCTCGCTTCGCTCGCTCATTCGACAACGCCATACCCTCTTAACATAATCTATCCGTGTCGTGGTGCCCCATGTCGGCCTAGGCAAAACTAGTTTGTCATCAAACACCTCATTAAAATTTGGTGCTCATTTTACTAAATTTATTGATCAATTGATATTATAAGTGACTAGCTGACGTCCCGCGGTTTCACCCGCGTAGTTCCCGTTTCCGTGGGAGTACGGGAATAAAATATAGCCTATAGCACTCACGAATAATGTAGCTTTCTACCAGTGAAACAATTTTTAAAATTGATTCATTACTTCCGGAGATTACCCCCTACATACAAACTTACAAACATACAAACTTACAAACAAATGTTACCTCTTTATAATATTAGTATAGATATATGTTAGTGGTCACAAAGCTATTTTTGGTGGTCATTACATGTTCCCCCCTTTGAAAGAGTGTAGTTAGTATCCACAGCCACTGCCGATGGTCTAGTGGTTTTAATCGCGACAGCTGAACATGAGGTTCGATTCCTTAGGTCGGGCAAATTGTTATTGGGTTTTAGAAACAGAAATTTCTTAGTAGAACCCACGGAGTGCCCGGCAATAGGCTCTTGGATATTACATGGGACTTAAACATAACTGACAAAATGTGGGTGAACTATTAGGTACACCCAACCCAACCCAACCTAACCTTTCGAGGATTACAAGCGTGAAGTTATGTTATTCACAGCAAAAATATAGAACAGCAATATTTTCTTAAATTTAGAGTGTTATTACTTGTGTTTTCAGGTGTGAATAAAGACTTCAAATAAGATTACAATAGTTTTATTGCACGGACACATTACCAGATTATTCTAGAACTGGGGAACGTAGTATAAGTGACAGCTACAAAAGTTCCATAGACAAGCATCATAGACATTGGTTTCGTTCACAAACTCCATCATCTCCAACACAGAGTTCGTCCTGTCGTCGTTGATATTGCATTCCGTTCTACGTCAATTTAATTTTTTTTTTTCGCCATTCGGTTTTTGTTTTGTATTATGGTATGAGGAGCTCGTGGCTAAATAATAACAGCCGCTCGGGTCGATCTTTAGGTTAAGCCGTGCTTGCCTAGGTTGGTCTGTGGATGGGTGACCACCCATTACATACAGAGTTTCCTCCGTGCCTCGGAAAGCACGTTAAGCAGTTGGTCCCGGCTGTCATTTGTGATCTTTGACAGATCGTTAAAGGTAGTCAGTGGCCCAAAAAGTCTGACAACCAGTCTTACCAAGGGGTACCGTATTACCCAGTACTAACTGGGTTGTGGAGGTCAGATAGGCAGTCCCTCCATGTAAAATACTAGTATTCAGCTGCATCTGGTTATCCTGGAGGCCGACCCCAATAAAACTTGGGAAAAGGCTAGGCAGATGATGATGATGATTTTAATTTAGTATAATCAATAATCTCAAACCAATCAATAATGTCTAATTTCAAACCATGAGAAACTAAATTACCTATCAAAACATAAAAAAAAAACAATTATTGCCGTAACCCAATAGTTTCCACAAAAAAGTGTTTTTCGCCTCTCCTCTAAAGTGCGTCAAAACTGACATTGAACGTATTGCAATATCAACGACGCTGTAGTAAATGTTGATCATTTTCATGAGATGGTAGGCAGTGCAGTAAGACTCACTAAGATCCTTGTTAGGCTCAACGAGCGGCGTTATCTAAGTGAGTGATAACTGATACCAAACCATGTTTGTGTAAGTTTTATGATTGCATAATTGAATTAATCATAGGGGCACTATCAGGGACTTTATGCCTTTGCTCGGAGTTTGTAATCACTTGATAAAATCTATCTTGAAATGTTATTTGAGAAAACTGGTTTGTTGGTAGTAAACGACGCGCACGCCACCTATCTTTATTTTTATGTTACAATTTGTTAACAATCTTCGTTATTGCTTTACATGGACTTATGTGGGTAGGTACATAATGTATGAATATTAATGAGAATTTATAAAAAAAAATACTGGCCAAGTGCAAGTCTGAATCGCGCATGAAGGGTTCCGTACTATTGTAATAGTGTGAAATGCACATTCTGTGAAAATTTCAAATATCTACCTATTACGGTTCTAGAGATACAGCCCGCTGACAGACAGATGGACGGACGGTCGGACGGACAGCGGAGGCTTAGTAACACGGAACCCTAAAAACCCTTTTTTAGTAACCTGACTACTTAGTCCTAGATAATAAAGTTATTGAAAAAGCATTTTTTTGTTTTACGGTCGAAATCTATTTGGTTTACCTTTTACAATGTAATTTGCATGTTAAAATGTAAATCAAATAATCGGTCGACCGTACATACCTCCTACTACTTGCATGAACTTACGCTGTGGCACGCCTGTTTTCACCTGTTTTCTCAAGGAGGTAGTAGAAACCTCCTTTTGCTAACCGGATCCAGCTGAATACCAGTATTTTACATGGAGCGACTGGCTATCTGACGTCCAAAACCCAGATAGTACTGAGTTAATATGATATCTCTTGGTAGGACTGATTGCCAGACTTTCGGGCCACTGACTACCAGTAACTACTGTCAAAGATCTATACAAATGGCAGCCTGGACCAACGGCTTAACATGCTTTCCGAGGCACGGAGGAAACTTGATATGAAATGAGTGGTCACCCATCCACGGACCAACCTAGGCAAGAGTGGAATAACCAAAGGATCGACCCAAACGGCTGATATTATTTAGCCACGAGCTCCTCCGTCGTGCACGTCCAACATCAGATAGAAAATAAATCGGTTAAGTAAAAAAAAACATTTAATATTTAAGGTCCTACTACCAGACTAAACATCGACCACAAGACCCCATGATGAAAAGGTGTCATGAATATTACTTATTCGTGCTCAAATCTCCCTTTTCGTAGATCTCTGTCAGACTTTTATCCGCATTCATTCGCGATATAATGTTGTCATGTTTAATAGGGAGATCCCATAATAAAGCAACCGTTAGCCATGTCCGTCATCATTAGCCGTGTTATCCAGCTATTTTTGCGCACTCGTGCTCGTTTATGCAAACCAAAATAACTCGCAACACTAATGAATTACACTTTATTCGATTGTTTATGCTTAAAATATCTAGCAGTATACTACAGTCAGTTAAACAGATAAAAATATCTCACTCAGACTTTCTTACACTACTTAGTATCAAAGAAATAGTCCATTTGAATTCCACGACGTACTCGTACAATCCCTGAAAAATCCGTTAGTAAAACAGGCAAATATATCTTGTAGCACATTGAAATTAATGTTGATAAATATACAAAAGGAACGGCGGAAGTGCGGACGTCGCGGCCGGAAGTAGGTCCATCCATCATCCGCCCGCCCTGGATAAAAACGGTCGTTAGTGCCGCCCCCCGGCTCTACCTGTCTCTCTATTAATGTTACACTCAAGCGCCTCTATTACTCCTGTCATTTGTTATATCCATTTTGGCAAATTGGCTGATCTCGCATAACGCTATCCAGTGGCCGTAATTAAGGGGCTTTTTGCCCTAATATCGCTAATACGACAAATGATAGTTGGGATAAGTAAGAGATTATTTATTATTTCTGCTTCTACTGATAAAGATAGATGTTACAAGGATTTTTTTTTATTACCAGACCTGTCAGTGGCTCTCATTGGAAAAAGGCTGTAAATCTAAATAATTCAAGTCCTCCAAGAATCCCCCTAACGAAATAAAAATTACACTAACTGTCACCAGAGAAATCTAATAAAGAGCACCTATTTAACAAATTAAATCAGTCTATACAAACAACGTAAACAAGCCAAAAACGTGGCAATAAACGTCAAAAGAAAAGTAAAAAGATTCCCGCGGGTGTATTCAGCGGCAACTCACCGAGTGGAGATTGAAGGCATGCACGCGAGGGTGACACCCGGCTCTTGGCTCTTCGGGGAACTAAAACCGCTTATAAAAGTATGCGCCGGAAATCCGCGGGTTGCCACCCGGAGTATTAAAATTATTATGAAACCGCCGCGCCGCGATAAGGCGGGATGATACCGGCTTAACACCCCCCCCCCTCCGTGCCCCCCACTGCTGCCGTACCCACCCCCAGCACCCTCGGCGCACTATCGCACCATGCTCGAATGCCTTTTCACCGTACATCTATGCGAAAACTTATACGACACTCTAGTTATGCATAAATGTTTATGCGAAGTTAACCAGCCAACACCTAGTTGACACCACGCAACTATGCAACCCCTGCGAGTTATAAATCGACTATAGTTTCAACTTTTTCAGTGTGGAAAACTACTAAACATGTTTTGAAATCACAGACAAGAAAGTGAAATCAGAATGCTACACCAATAAACTAATAACTCTGCAATAAGCATCGTTAATCTAGCTGAGAGTTCCGAATAAATCAAAGTGAGTAAACTTAAAACATTAACCAGATAAAGTTATTTCAACAATGTAAACGTCGCTGAGCAACTTTATGCAGAAGCTGCACTGGTATGTCGAACTACAATTATAACTTTGGCCCCGGACGCGACAGAACGTTGTGTTGCAACAAATAAAATATGTCCACGAAAACGCGCGAGGGGGACGGCACAGCGAAATTTCGTACACGAGACAAAGATAAGCTTAACCAGCACGAAATTATGAGCGTTTAACTGTTTCTAGCTGTAGAATCTGGCACGGGTGCTTCGCCGGCTCGCCAGCGCGCGTTATTTACGAGGGGGTGTCGCCTCCCCGCTGCACCCGAGATAGTGCCTTCCCCGGAAGAGCGACGCCGCCGCCGCGCAGCACCGCGCCGTGCCGCGCCGACCTAGCCCTTGCGGCGGCGGCGCAGGGTGCACTTTGCCGCGCCCGCCCGCGCCACCACAGCACCTCGCGCTCACCTCGCGCTGCTTGTGCAGATTGCTGCCAACCCGCACTTGCTAGCACGCCGCACGACCCACGAATATCACCTCTACGACAAACGCCATACGGTCACGTCTCGAGGACGCTTGCCCGTTTTCGGTTCACACGGCGCCCACCGTTTTCCTACATTACATTATAGTGAAGATGTCTGTATTTCTTGTTTATGATAGCATAAAACTATGGTAGGTAAATTGACGGCGCTATGTCGGTGTAGCACGTCTACGGCACAGCTCGGCACACTACCACACGCCGCTCGATACACTTTGTTAACATTAATGTGTGCTTATGCAGTAATAAATCAGGCCGTGCTTTGTACTTTAACATTGTATTTTTGAGCCATTACCTTACCTGAAGAATGAACACTAAGTAAGTGAAGGTAATTATATAGAATTATTTATACAATGAAGCTTGTACTTATGTAGGTAGGATATCCGAAGGTGTTACCTTTGTGCTTAAGTGATTATCGCTCATGATCCTTTTCGTGATGGGGAAGCAATAGCAGTGTTAATTCCAAGGGGTAAGTTTTACAAATGGATCTGAACCATGCCTATCGAATTGCATGCAGTTGTAACATGCTTAAGTATAGAATCTACAATGTATCTACCTAAACCTAAATAAAAGTAAATGAGTATCTGGTTCCCATTCCTGAAATACCACTAACTTATCAGTTTCCGGCCCCCACTAACTGAAATAAGAATCTGTTCCTAATGAGCAATTGCTACTAAATAATGTAATTTTATTAAGCTCCCCATACATTAGGGTCGTTACATAAAGCACGATACAAACGAACAGCGGCGACGGTCACGTACCTACGTCATTTAAGTGAAAATATACGACACACAGAAAAGAGAAAAATGCGCAAAAACCATCTAGAGCATTATGGCTCGCGGCGAACCATTACTTTTAATATAAATAAAATAACAAAATATGAGCGTCCGGCCGTTGAGTGCCCCCGAACACTTTTATATTTCAGCAGAGACACCACCCGCGCCACACTGCCACACACCCCACGCAAGATTTATATTTTGACTGGTACACTACTTATCCCTTTAAAGCTCGGACACATCCGACGTTGTGACTTCGAATGACTTATCTTCTGTTATGAGCGTGTTACACGCTGATCTGGAAGTTTAGGACAACTTAAATAATGTGAATCTATGATAGACATCAATAAAATGAACGAATTGTGATGTTACAAGATAATGATAGTCTTTTGTTTTGAAACAGCTTATAAGTTTTGGGTCATCATTTTTAGTATACAACAAACCAAGAACTTGCTAGTCAATAAAGTCTATT
Organism: Xestia xanthographa; assembly: GCA_905147715.2. Classification (NCBI taxonomy): domain Eukaryota; kingdom Metazoa; phylum Arthropoda; class Insecta; order Lepidoptera; family Noctuidae; genus Xestia; species Xestia xanthographa. The sequence continues at coordinate 13,720,735 of LR990655.1, read as the reverse complement.
GTGGCGCTATCGTCAATCAGCGAAGATTATAAACATGACATTTTGTATGTACCGTGTGTACATATTTACATAACTAAACAATAAAGATTAATGGTACTAATGCGAGATCAATATCAGGACGACTGATACTCACCATTAGAATATCATTAATATGTGGCATGTCACAACGAATGGTTACAACTTTATATAAAGAGAACAAAGTGTGCTAGAATTGACACCATAATTCAAACAAAATAAACGGCCGTGTAATCGTTCAAAACCGGTTCTCTAAATGCATATTTACTCAACCTACCTACATACTAAACACCATATATCTACATAAACATAAACTGCTGCTGTAATTAAATTCGTAGTTAATTCAAAGTCTTGAATATTCGCATATTTGAAGGCCAACAACTGTATTAAAAAAAACTGATAAAGATGAAACTCACTTTTAGTATAACAAACCATAATTATGGTGTTCAGTAAAATATGCCAAAGCGCATTATTTTGAGCCAGCGAACTGTTCTCATACAGCCATCATTTTGACAAGTTAAGTGTTGTTTGTAAACGAGCTGCGTCGACAATATTTTTCTGTATAATATACGGTATTAAAATTTCATCTCAATGTCTGAGGCAGGACATAATAATGACTTGACACGCACGTCTTACTACTTTTCATACAACATGTGGAGGCAACTTAGTATGGAACTTGACTTTACTCTTCTGCTTTAGAAATATAATTCCTTAATGCTACGTAGACTGCACAACATTAACATTACTCTTTTAATTTGATTTATTTCTTAAAACATGAAAATATAAAATCTTCAATCAATGAAAAATCTCATTCTAGTAGTAAGTGGGTTTTTGTAGTTTCTGTCTTCCTCCATTGGAAAAGGGCGTGAGTTTACGTATGGAAGAAAAAACTAAAGATAACAAGGCCTGAAATAAACAAATGTGATAAAAACTGAACAATAATTTGACTCATAATGACATTGAAACATAAAGCAATTAACCAAATTAGCATTACGTTCAAGTGCTGAATCAAAAACGAGGGGCACTTAAAAGCTCTCAAAGTCCATCCCTAGCCCACCATAGGCGGCTATTTCATTCATGCGATTAGATGATTGTCTGTACAAAAGGAAATATGAGTTACGCTTCACTGGAGTGTAAACAAGTGAATGAACCAACTCAAGTGTCTCGACTCGACACAAGAGTTGCGTGCGTTTCCGCGATGCGTGCCCTTTGCACAAGCTCCAATCAATCAATGTCCACTTTTAATGACTTAATACTGACATACTTGACTCGGTATTCCTTCAGAAATTCGCTTCATAAACGAGGAAATTTACATGATTACGGTACACTCTTATTATCGCCTCAATGAGCGTTCCGGCCGGCGCTAATTACACTCGATGCTCCCTCGAAACCTTACGAGGCTTCATCGACCGATATTGTCCATCGCACTCGATCGTAAAGCGGGCCTAACAAAACAAAGAACATAACACGACTATAGAGTTCGCAATAAAACCGCGTGAAAATGGCAATAGCTATTCAGAGGGAGATATTAAAATGCATGGAAATAAATTCGGCGTCGCATTCGGGCGTACGGCTCGGGGGGTGCAGTAAAAATAAACAGCGACACCATTAGAACTCACTTCCATATTCAAATTTATGAACGCGTCCGAGCCGCGTCCCTAGCTGGCGTGACTCGTCTACCGCCACACCATCGTCACAATAGCGCTATGCCACGCTACAACAACGCTACGCCATGCTACACCAGTGCTACGCCATGCTACACCAGTGCTACGCCATACTACGCCGCTGCTACGCTCCGCTACGCGAGTGCTACGCCACTGCTACGGCACCGCTACGCCACGCTACACAGTTGCTATGTAACCGCTACGCCACTTCCACAAACCGCCACTCACACCCACCGCTCATTTATACCGCCATCATTTTGACGGTCAATTTAAAAATTTCACCCCTGTTTTACCTAACATAAACCTACATTATGCCGCTCTAACTAACTCCAATTTTCTGCAAACTCGACACCTGTTAGTGGTAAAAAGTAGCTCAACGATAATGAACAGGTAGTGTGTGTTTAAAAGGTTATTTTTATGAATTTATGGTAAAAGTGTAACATGTTGTAACACTAAAAAATAAAATAAACGTAAGACAAGAGCGTTTGGGAGGCGGCCCGACGAGCGACGCGTGCTTTAGCTTAAATAAACAGACGTTTTCAAAAATTTGTGTATTTAAATCGTATGTGACTTGTGTTACTGGTGCTATTTCTGTTTAACTGCCGCACTGATGGATCTGAAATAACACCTCCATAGTGCCGTTCAGGGAACTCACATTAAATTCATAAGGGATTAGGTGTCATCATAAACAGGAATTATTTAGTCGACTGAGGTTAAAAACAACAACATAGCTCCCGGCTAATTATTTTTAATGGCAATTATAGTGCGGTTAATGTGCTCCTGAAATATCTAATACGTTCCTTTTATTATAATGTGGGATTTCGTAAGTCAAAAGGGGAGATGCTATGTCGCTAATTTAATGGGGTTAAGAACAAACGTAGATTAACAGAGGGATATAGTTGTTTACGTAAATATTTATCTTCTTCGGGGACATTTTACCATTATGCTGAAAATGTTTTAACTACCTTCTTTTACGTTGTGATGGAAATAAAGTTAAATATCTATAGCTTAACCAGCATAGAAATACCATATCTACGGTATCGTTTAGCAGAGCTGAGGTGGTTAAACTTTAAAAAGTTTAAAAAAATCGCCTTACAGCGAGACAAACAACTGTGACTTGGCAGTTAGCAAATCTTTCTTCACCAAAATACCTTTTTATTCAATTACATCAACTAACTATTAATTCAGCACAATCAAAGAACAAATCAAATCAACGTGCCGAACAAAAAACCAGTAGCGTACCTACAACAAAATAATCCCAGCCCCGCTACATAGTTTCGTTAATTAAAAAAAAATACCCACCCTCACATCCAAGGCAAATGACATGAAGGAAATAGTATCGAGTGTCGAGCTTAGTCGGTGCCGATCCGATGACTGGCAGAATCGACTAAATTGCTTCTATCACATTAATATCGGACGGCCGAGTTACACCAGTCACACGTATTCGTTATATTTAATTTAAAGCACACAAAGCGATTGACATGGCTCCCGCCATTCGCTTTTTCATAACGACTCCTCGTAAATTTGTTTCAGAAATTAAAATCGGGCAGTGAATGGGTCTAGTTACAGATGTCGGTAGCAAGGATTTTGTACGCTTACCCACGAAATTGTGGGAGAGAATGAGTCTGTAACTTTGAGTCCTGCTGTGATGCTTTTTAATTATTATTCTACATTTTTTATGATCTTGTTTTAACAAGGAAGTAGGCTGCGAGAGTTTGATAATGAGGTGCTGACATCACAGTGACGTATGATGATGCCGCAGTCATTAACAAAATGACATCGGTATGAACACACGTTATTTTTGTTGTAGTTATCTTAAAGAAGTCTATACAAAAGTTTATGTAACACCTATAGGTATCTACTTGTTGAATTAGGTGTACCTACCTACCCAGGTAATTCTAAACGGGTACCCAGATTTTTTTTTTTTCTAGTACCTATGTAAAAAAAGAGAAATTGAAAAACATAAGCCCGTTTTATTTAGGAGTTATTATTCATTATAATTAATTAGATGCTTTCTTAGCACGTGTAACCTAACCAGTCAAAGTTTATTTATTTTATTATTCATGCACTCTTTAAATTATTCTGAAAACCATTAATGAGTAATTGTGCATGCAGAAATGTAAAGTAAAAAATACAAAATTGCTATGTTCATTAAAACAACAATAGCAAAATAAATATTTTATAAATGCAAATTGATTAGTAAGTTATTAACAAAGTTACACTACAAGTTTTCGTGCTCGTAAATTACCAAGAACTTATCTCTTAGCAATTAAAAAATCCATTTAATAATTATTGAATACAAACAAAAAGTTATGACGTGCAAGTTCAATTAGTGTGTGTGGTGTGGGAGGCTTCGCGGGGCGACGGCGGCCGCCATCTAGCGGGCGTCAGCGCCGCCCACCGCCACGCCGCGCGCCGCCAACGGCCTCGCGACCACATGTCGCTTATGAATATGAGGCGTTATGATTATGAAAATATGCCCCGCCCCGAATATGGAATATGGAGGAGGGGGGCCCGTGTAGCGCGTGCGAATGGGCGAAGTTTGATTTATGAGCCGGGCGCGGCCCCGCCTCCCTGTCATAACCGTGTACCTGGTGCGCGCGCGCGCCGCCGCCCGCCGCCCGCCGCCGCCTCGCGCTCAGTCCCGCTTCAGATGGCGAGTGGTGCGCTCGGTCACACGCCGCGTCCGCTCCGCACAGTGTACTTCGTCCGAGCCGAGTAGCCGGCGCCGCGCGAGTGTCCCGTGTGTGCAGCCGCCAGGCCGCAGGCAGTACAGCCGCCTGCCATGCGCCGGCCCTGAGCCGCCAGCGCGACACCATGCCGCGCGTCAAGCCCTCCTGCGTCCGCCGCGTCTCCATCGGTACTTAACCCTCCACTCCGACATCTCACCACATCACACACGAAGTCTCCGCCACATCTCACCCTGCCGACCTGTGACCCCACTCTGAGGAGGATACACATGTGTTTTTGTCGATACGTTATTGTTGAATCCATGATTTGATATTCGTACCGATAAAATGATTCAGTTAGCGACGATAAAATTTGGCATACATCAGAAAGTGAGCACTAAAATTCGTCACCAGCGGGGTGAGTAAACAGTGCAGTGAATTTTCACACTTGACAATAATATTGTAGATAGTTGAAAGGAAACATAAGTTGTTAGGGAGGTATGTAGAGCTTTATTATTTTGTTCAACAGAAAAGCTTATTGAAAACTGTGAAAGCTTGATGAAGTGTTAAAGTTCCATTTGTCACAAGTGCATTCTTAAAATCAGTTCGAATACAGTAAAAGAAATAATGTCATAAATAATTATTTCAAAACTTATTTATTGAATGAACGCATTTGTAAACCTAGTCTGATGATGATAAAAATGTGCTTATTTTCTTTTATCTAAACTCATTACATTTTCAAGACAAATCTCTTTAATTACCGGAAAAAATTAAACAGACCGGAAAAGTTTACATTTTCCAGGAAGAGAAAAATGTCAAAGCAAATAGTTTGAGAACATAAGGTCGGATGTGCCGGTTACATTGTAGCGAACTTGGCTATTGCACTGCCGCGCGCTAAATATCTTAAATGGTCCAATTAAAAAACGGTTACGACCAACCAATAGGTCGAATTTCAAAATGTTTATTACCACGGGTATAAATAGAAAGCTTATTGTGGCTTAGCATTTATTTGTAGGCTATTCTGTTGCATTAAAACTATTAGCCACCGTGTCCAACTTTATGACTACAACTATTAATAATCTGGACAGATATCATTGAAACACTATTTATAATATAATTTACGATGTCATTTTTACTGTTTCTTTAAACAATATTTTAGTTATATTTATTGTAGGACGATTTTATTGCAGTTAGATTGTAGTTTTTATTATAAATTTTGTGACAATTATGGAAATGTTACTTGGCGATTTCACAGTTTGATGGATTAGGCAGATATTTAGTTGTAAATCAAAGTTTTATGATAGTGAAGGTCTTTAGAGGAACACGAATATTTATCTCAAGGATGATACATCATGTGTGTGTTTTGCGACGGCCCGGACAGCACATGTATCAAGAACTTTTTTTCTCTGTTTACACATCACATATTTTTTAAATATTATTTTTTCTTAAATATTTTGAATAATATAACATTTTAATGGCTTTTTAATGATACTTAAACATTCGCCACATAAAATCCATTGACATAGATGAATACCTTAATTCATTAACATTTATTATTTTTTATCATTTATTAAGTTTCAAAAATATTCATATCTAACGGTTATCAGTAGACATAATATTAGAAAAAATAACTGTAAAGTTAATCGGCCATCTTTTAATGGATACATTTGAGGACCCATTTATTTTCTCCAAAAGCTCATTAAATTAATATTTTTCTATCTAGCAAAATAATTGTGTTTTTGAGATTGTATAGATGAAAGAATTTGGGAGTCCTACAGCCATAGACTGATCTAGACAAAACTAAAAGTTTATTTTATTTTATTTTATTAGTGTAACTTACAAAGTTTATTTAGCTTACAAAGGCTTTGATGATTAAACTTAATAATTTGTCTAGCATAAATGTCTAATATTTGTCTAATAAAGACACAATAATAATATATATTTGCATGTCTAATATAATTTTAATAGCACATTACCGTAGCGCCCCGCGGCGCTGTCCGTCGTTTTAATGATTTCACAGATCATCATTCACTTTAAGATGAAGTTCTTAAAATAATAACCTCGTAAACAGTACTTATTTATATACCAAATTGTTATTTATAATACCGAACAAACCGAAGGGTCAATATGGCAATCATTTGAAAGTTTTATTAGGTGTATTTTCAGTCAATGTATTCTGGTAGCGTTATCTTCAAAATAATATCGCGTTCTTACAAAGCGGGTGAATAACAATGTTTTTATTATCTACCAACCTACCTAGCCTATATCAAAGTCCAATTCAATTTCATAATAGCCTTTTCTTTAAGCGTGAGAATTTTAATGTTAAACAATCGTTTTCCGATTTCCCCTTCCTCTCTCACTTCCGGCCTGACTTCCTGATGTTACAGAACTTTTAGAAATGGGCCATTTTGGTTTTTCAGAAAAAAATCCGGCTAAGTGCATGTTTAGGATTAAGATATATCGTTATTAATTATGACAGGGTATTCATAAAATATAAAAATAATTGTATTTCTGTCACATTATTAGAAATACAATTACATTTTGTTTAGTAGAATCAATTAAGTATACCTACCTATCTCTACTTGTAACTAACTTAGCTCAAAGTTAGAAAATTGATTTATTGGAAAGCTTTTCATTACGCTTTTGGAATTTAAGAGTACCTACATGCATACATATACTTAAAAAAAAATGTATTTGATCTGATAGGTGCCTACCAAGTATCAAGTAGAATAGTATCTAAGTTATTTGTATAGTATAGTATCTAATTCTTACATACTAACTAACTAAAACGATTACAAGTTCTGATTGAGCATAATTTCACAGTTTTGCTTAAAATGCGTACTTTGCTCTGATATAATTTTAATAGGCCATTATTGATTAAAAAGAAATGTCTCCCTAGAACAGAATGACACGTTGTCAAATTTTATGATAGCGGCCGCTAGTCTATGGTCGGTTTATCTCATTGCTGGTTTTACGAGTGCTCTATAAAATATTTATTACAGACATTCTATCTGCTAACGATTGAAATAACCTATTCATATTCTTATGAAATACTTATATTCTCTATTTGTTTGATCGACTAATAAATTAAAAACAAAACTCGTTAAATATCTAAGCCGGTTCTAATTCGGACTAAAATGAAAGATCACTATGCATATCGCCGTTCATTTACCTTGAATGATGAATAATAATTACTGTTGATGTATAAATTATAGACTTTCTGTCAGTTGATTAATTAGCATCGACATATTTAATGGTGATTGTAATAACATTAAGAACACTTCTTGTTCATAAACACGTTACGTTGAGTCCAATGCTGCGGCGGAATGTTTGGCAGTCCAACGCTCTCGGGATAATTGTAAACATGTTTCTTCAACATGAAAAGGGAAGCTCAATATTGATAAGTTTGCTTTGTGGAAATGTTGGACAATGTCGGCCAATGAATATCCGCAACGGCACACTAAAGCCTTTTTATATTTGTGCGTAACGCGACGGCGGCGCGCGACGCAGCCTCTTTGAGTCCTCGCGCGCTCCGCTCACCGGAGCACTGTCAAATACCAACAAACAGATCCCACTAATCCTTCTCCTTAGAACTAACTATTAAACGCAGCGGCATCTCGCTACAAATGAGTTATTTAATCCCCCGCCGCAACATTATCCCGGATTATATCATGTTTTGTGTCGGTGTTCACTTATCCGTCCGCTTTTCAAAACACCACAAACTTCCACCAAAAAAATGCGTATTATGAAACGAATATTCAAAAGTGTGCACCAGCCACCCGCCGAGTGACATTGGCAGGTAATATCTATTAAAAAGATATATTTGAAAATATTAAAACGGTGAAAGTATATGTTGCTGATAAGCTAATTTATGCATCAAATATATTTGGAAATCTTTAACAATATACCTAGTAGGGCCAGTAAGTGGTGGATCGGGTCGAGTTTTGGAATCTCGATAAATTAATATGCGGGAGGTAGGTAGGTACTTTTGATACACACTTTATTTGTTTATTGGTAATTTTTGTAAATGCACACACCTGTGTGGTTAATTCAGAAAGTCTTGAACTGGATTATGCTTCCGTATAAGATTATAAAGTATCGATGAGTCGTGAATGTCGTGATATAGTTAAGAGTCCGCGTGTTGTTAATAAGCTGCTAATTATTATTAGGTGCGTGAACGCATACGTGAGCCGTAAACTCGCGATAAGCGCATACTACATATAAGCGCTGTTAACGCCATATACTCCTTTAAGTTCCTTTTGGTATCCTTGACCAGTTGTGGTATAATCGTCTTACTTTCGTGATACTGGAAACTGTTTTGTTCAGTTCACAATTTAACTCTCAAGGGTCAATTGGAACCGAATTCCTAAAATACAATGTATTTGAACGTGTTTCTTTATTTAGACGTTGTCTCTTTCAAATCGGAATAGTTTGTGACTTATGTTTACCTACTATTCTTGTAACTGTGCTTAAACATCACTACTTTTTCGAAAGTCATGTAGGCAGTCTCTCTATAGCCTACCACCTACCTAGGTGTAAATAAGTAGGTGGATATTTCTAATATTTCGCCACCTAGGTAACTCACTAATTAATTTGATTAACTTTTAACTTTTTGTTTATCATTAGTTAGAATTATATGACCCAGGTATGCAGGTATGTAGAGTTGTTGATACATAATATATCAACTGATAAATACTAATTAAATCTAATTTATTACTTAACCAATGTCACAGGTTCACTTAGGTAGATGAAAAATAAAGTTAAACGAATCGAATGTTCCATCAGTTTAAATTAGCGTAATTCTTAATAACATATCAGCAAACTGCCATTTCTACATAGTCAATTCAATCAAAATATTGTTGTTATTGTTAAATTCACCTCTACTTTTACCGAAGTAGAAATTATTTTAAATAAAAGAGTCGGAATTTAGTTGCTTATCAATCAAACAATAAGTCTATTTCGATCGACTGTCGGTCTAATCACAGGAATCTACCAAAACCTAAGCCGTCTAATAAAAGTGTCCCTGCATGGACTCCATCTACTTCGTACCTCAATCTGTGGATATTTTCTTGAGGTATATTTAACAATAAAATACTCTAAAACAATTCGAGTCCTATTTTTCAAAATTTAATTATCTACTTAGGTAGATAGAGTCCCTAAAAAACTTTCCAAAATAAGCAATGCGCTTATTCCATTAATATACCTATTCTATTGTATTCAGTACTATTTACATTTTAATCCTATATAAATAGGGATAATTATAATATATTAAGAATATACCTACATATTAATGGAACTATGAAAAAGTACCTAACTGTCACTTTCTGCTTCCGGGGCTAAGGTACAGTCATACTGAAAACACGGTTCTCATAAGTACCTATATTGGAATTAGAATAATATCGTTGATCTAGTGGTCGAAAGCAAGACTGCTGCAGGGCCGGCAGTCTCGACATAGATAACGACATTATCGTTATTATTTCGGATGCAATAACGATGCATGCGAGAATCGCATTTAGGATGTAGAGACTTTTTCCCGCAAGCATCGATAATTAATGTAATGTCGATCGTTAGGTTAAGCCGTATGCTTGCCTAGGTTGGTCTGTGGATGGGTGACCACCCATTACATACCGAGTTCCTCCGTGCCTCGGAAATCACGTTAACCCGTTGGTCTCGGCTGTCATTTGTAGATCTTTGACAGTCGTTAGGTAGTCAGAAAAGTCCAAAAAGTTTGACAACCAGTCTTACCAAAGGGTATCGTATTACCCGGTACCATCTGGGTTGTGGAGGTCAGATAGGCAGTCGCTCCATGTAAAATACAAGTATTCAACTGCATCAGGTAAAACTGGAAGCCGACCCTAACATAGTTGGGAAAAGGCTAGGCAGACGATGATCGATAATACAACCGATTTTTTTTACTGTTATTTTAGCGATCGAAAGTTAGCGATAATGTCGCTATCTATGTCAAGACTGCCGGCCCTGGCTGAGCACGAGGTCCGGCGTTTGATTCTCATCATCACCATTTCAGCCGAAAGATGTCCACTGCTGGACATAGGCCTCCCCCAAGTGTCGTCACATTGACCGGTCGCGTGCGACTCGCATCCAGCGGATTCCCGCAACCTCCACCAGGTCATCGGTCCACCTAGTGAGAGGCCTTCCAACGCAACGTCTTCCGGTTCGCAGTCGCCACTCCAGAACTTTTCGGCCCCATCGGCCATCCGTTCTGCGAGCAATGTGCCCTGCCACTTAAGTTTGGCAATTCTTCGGGCTACGTCGGTAACCTTGGTTACCTTGGTTTGATTCTCAGGTCGGGGAAAGTGTTAATGGGTTTTTCCTTCAGATGTATCTCAATAGCAGTCACGGAGTTTGGATTTGTGCCCAGTTGACGGCAATATGCTCACCCCTTACTTAAACACGGGGAGGTACTTAATCATTATTATTAAGTACACTTCTGCCTTACACTTCGGGAATTACGGGAGGCGTGATGTTATGTTATGTTGATTTAGGAAGATACTCGTAGGCTATTGTTATAGCAGAATTATCTTTTAAAAACCCGAGTAAGTACCCGATTGGCAAAAAATACAAGTTTTCATCTCCAATAATCTTTTTTTCAAAAGTCCTTCCACCGTTATAAAACGAACTTTTGTGTAGACCACTCTAGGCTTTGCTTTACCTGTAAATGAAGATATTCAATTTTTTTTGCTAAATAATTAGATTTACTAAGACTTTCCAAATTATTTGCCAACAAATTGACAGATTACAGAGTTGACACCGTAATTATACGTAAACAATGGTTTCCAACCTACGTTGTTCCATAGACACATTTTTTTAAAGTTAGCTGGTGTTCAAATATCTATTTCACTAGATATTAAAGCTAGCCATACTCCCTAAAAGTACCATTATTGTTTCCTTTACAATCAACCGAAATACGGCCTCTGCTAGAAATAAACCTTTGAAAGCCCAAAACTAATAAAGACAACTCTTTTTGCTTAGTCTTCGGTCACACGAACTCTTTTTGGTTCTAACTTCCAGACCTATTGATATTTCTTAGTAAAAAGAGCTTGTTATAAAAGAATGTCATCTTAGCTGATCCGATACAATAAAAAGATAGAAAAATAGGTACCTTTCCGAGTTTTGTCGATAATAGAGAGACGATAGAAATATCGAAGTTTTAAGCAAATATTTTTTGTTTATTGTAATACCTAGGTATTATTTTATTTCCCAAAAGAATTATCCAAATTGATTCAAGTTACAGCTATGCTAATAACGCGATTGTATAAACAAAATAAGAAACATAGTTATCAAACAAAATACTACTCACGAAGCAAAACTTCTAAATAAAAGTTTCATGTCGATGCGAATGTTCTATCGCGATATTTTTAGCTTTCTACCCTTTTCGTGTCTATTGTCACAAAGTTCGTACTAAACACGGCTTTCGGGGCGCCGTGACAAGCTACTACTAGCGACATCTATTGTTGAGTAGCCAGCTACAAATAGGCGCGAAAATAAAATTGAAAACGAGATGTTTTACCGCGCTATTTATTGTTTAATTTAATGAAATACTGATTTATAAAAACGAAATGTTTTTATTATTGACTACATTATTGTATTGTGTGTATAGTAGTGTGGGTATTTCTTGGAATCAACTTTACCCTGTTACATGTGAATGCTTTTATAATAACTTTGTTTGAAATATTTCGTCCGTATGAAATAATATTATACCCATATCATGTAATCTCGTGTATAAAGAAAATACTCCGCTCTTCCGCGTCGCAACTTGACTATCCCGAATTTTATATTCTCGTGGGAATTCAGTAAAATCTTGTGACAGCAGTTTTCTACCTCGAAAAGGGACGTGCACATCAAACAAACCACCGTTTGGGACTCTCCCCTGATAGTATATCAGTCATCTTTTCCTTTTAAGTTTATAAAATAAGCTACATTTTACTCGAATGCTACAAATAGATTTTTTGAATTTCTTCAGTTTAGTTTAAACTTAATTAAACGACTTACCGGATTGTTAATCCGATACAATAGATTCTAAATACCGTTTCATTTGTATAAAATACACAGTTTAGATATAAATGTTGGGGCAGGTGACTTAGGCCTAAACTAAAACTTACGTAGGTAGATTAACAACAACTCAATCTTCGGCAAGATAATCTATTTATTTATTAAATACCTAGATAAGAAATATCTACTCAAGGTTCAGTGTTTGGATTTGTCAAATTTATCGGTCATTTCATCATCATTAACTCATACCTACTTCATTGCTTATTAAAGTAGTTTGCACTAAATAGGTAGGTACGTCTACACCTATTAATGCCTTCAATAATACCTCTATTTTAATTTATTAAAGATCCCAAATAGTAACAATGTGCTTAACGTATAATTTTATCTTTATAAGTCACTTATACTTGCCACTTCAAAGATTAATTTGCCTGCATTGAAAAACGATGACTACTCATTTCACTTAATTGTGTGCTTCAAGGATATTGTATTAACGTATTATTCCTTTGTTCTAGGTGAAAGTTCGGGATCGTGTTCAGAAGAAGAAATCAACCATGTGTCTGACGAGACGAGAGACCGGCCTGAGGCGCACATGTGCCCGCGCTGTCAGGAACAGTTCGAGAACCTGCACGAGTTCCTGTACCATAAGCGTCTGTGCGATGAGAAAGCGTTGCAAATGGGCGAGGAGAGAATGCACTCCGATCCAGAGGAAATGGTTGTTTCAGGCGACGAAGAAATGGATGGACCTAATAAACGATTAGAACAAGTCCGACGGCATCGACAAGATGCGGAGAATAATAACAGCCTCGAAGATGGCGAGGCAGAAGTGCCTGAAGCCGACGTGCCGCCGGTCGGCCTGCCCTTCCCGGTGGCCGGCCATGTCACGCTCGAAGCTTTACAAAACACTAAAGTTGCCGTAGCGCAATTCGCTGCGACTACAATGGCGAACAACGCAGATAACGAAGCGGCGTTACATGAACTAGCCGTGCTACAGAGTACGTTATTTACGCTACAACACCAACAAGTGTTTCAGCTACAATTAATACGCCAATTACAAAACCAGCTGTCATTAACGCGACGGAAAGATGACCAGCTCCCGAGCCCGCCGCCGAGTGAACCAGAGCCGGTGCCGGTACCTGCCGCTCGATCGCCGTCGCCGCCTCGTCCGCCACGGGAGCCTACTCCTGTCGCACCCCCTCCTCCCACTAGTCAAAGCTTACCGTCAACCCATTCGCATCTCAACCCTAAGACGGAACCCATCTCCGTTCCCAAACTCCCGATCTCATCTCCACCGATGATGTCCCATCCACCTTACAGCTCCATTTCCTCATCGTTAGCGTCTTCAATAATCACAAACAACGACCCACCACCGTCTCTCAACGAACCCAATACGCTTGAAATGCTACAAAAGAGAGCACAAGAAGTGTTAGACAATGCATCACAAGGCCTACTAGCCAATAATCTTGCCGATGAACTTGCTTTCCGTAAATCGGGAAAAATGTCACCTTATGATGGGAAATCTGGAGGAAGAAACGAGCCATTTTTCAAGCATCGCTGCCGTTACTGTGGAAAAGTGTTTGGAAGCGATTCAGCGCTGCAAATCCACATTCGATCACACACAGGTGAAAGACCTTTTAAATGTAATGTATGTGGATCACGATTTACAACCAAAGGGAATCTCAAAGTACATTTCCAAAGACACACAGCAAAGTTTCCGCATGTCAAGATGAATCCCAATCCAGTACCAGAGCATTTGGATAAATACCATCCCCCGCTGTTAGCGCAGTTGTCGCCGGGACCAATTCCTGGCATGCCACCACATCCACTTCAATTCCCTCCGGGTGGGCCAGCTCCTTTTCCGCCAAGCTTGCCGTTGTACAGACCCCCACATCACGACTTAATGCCGCCTCGTCCGCTCATAGACAAACCTCTACCGCCTCATCCACTGTTTGCAATGCGAGAGGAACAAGACGCTCCGGCTGATCTCAGTAAACCATCCGCGCCGAGCCCTTCTCGATCAGCACCCGAGGTTAAGTCTGAACCACAAGACGATGATTGTCATCGAGATTCCAGTTTTGAAGACGTTGATCGTGTATCTCCTAAGCGAGAACCTGATGAAAATGATGCCACGCAGGATCCAGAACAAGACAGATACCCTTCAACTTCGCCCTACGATGACTGCAGCATGGACTCAAAATATAGCAATGAAGAACAAATCGGCAGAGAGAGTCCTCATGTGAAGCCCGATCCAGACCAACCGGAAAATCTCTCAAGTAAGAATTCACCGATATCCGGGCCAATTTCAATAGCAACGGGTCTGCGTACTTTTCCTTCGTTTCCTCTATTCCCCCAGTCTCCCAGCAGTATGTCCTCAGGTAGTTTAACTCCTTTTCCGAACTCTGTTCAGCACGTCGTTGATACAGATCTGGCACGTGATCCAGTGTTTTATAATTCACTTCTGCCCCGCCCAGGTAGCAATGACAACTCATGGGAAAGTTTAATAGAGATTACCAAAACTTCCGAAACATCAAAGCTTCAACAGTTAGTTGATAACATTGACAATAAAGTGTCCGATCCCAACGAATGTATAGTATGCCACCGAGTTCTCTCTTGCAAAAGTGCGTTACAAATGCATTATCGTACGCACACGGGCGAGAGACCTTTCCGATGTAAATTGTGTGGCCGCTCTTTTACGACTAAAGGCAATTTGAAAACCCATATGGGCGTTCATCGCATTAAACCTCCAGTTCAAATGTTACATCAGTGTCCAGTTTGCCATAAGAAATTTTCGGATCCTACCATATTACACCAACATATACGACTTCACACGGGCGAGCGCGCCCACATCTCTTACGATCAAATGAGAAGTATCGATATTGAGGGTTTTCCATCACTGAGTAACGGGTCAGACGTCAGCGACTATCAAGCTCAGCGCCCCTTCCCGCGCCCGCAGTTCCCCACTCCGACCACTCCCGGCGACCGACGGGCGGACTCCCGCGGGACCGACGATGAGAGCGGCCGGGACGAGCGCGAGCCCGCTATTCGGGAGTTCGACGACGACTTAGATATGAAGGATCGTCGAACTTCGCCGCTCTCCGTCTGCGCCTCGGCGTCCGAAAGCGAAATAAAAACCATCACCACAACGGCTTCCCTCCCATCGGCGACAGGTTCGGAGAGCGGGCGGAGCGCGCGGGCCTCGCCACCGTCGCCCACCATGTCGACGCTGTCGACGCCGCCGCGGCTGCCGCTGCACTCGCCGCTGCCGTCGCCGCCCACGCCTATCGCCGCGCTGGGCGCGCTCGGAGGATCACCCTTCAGCCCGCTCGGACTCGCGTTCCCTCCCGCAGGTATGCGATAGCGGGATCTTATATTTTCGTCCGCCCCGGTCGCCCGCATTTCCATTTCCTTGTTTTGATCCTCGCCCACCACTAATAAATAAATCACCGGGCGCTCGAATACACGTCAAAGTCACCGACCAAAACTAAATGTGGAAGAAGTAACTCTCATTGCAATAATAATACAGTGTAATCGTGCGTTCCGACTGTTGTACGTACAATTAGTGACAAGGAAACCGCATTGAACGATGGGTTTATTTGTGTGCAGTGCGCGGCAACACGACCTGTAACCTCTGCTACAAGACGTTCGCCTGCAACTCCGCTCTGGAGATACATTACCGGAGCCACACCAAGGAGCGACCGTTTAAGTGCACCGTCTGCGACCGCGGATTCTCTACAAAGGTTTGTCTCAAATACTTCCTATTAGACCCTAGATTCATCCCTTTGATATGTATATCTCTGTTTTGAAGTTAAATAAACTGAATTAACTTAGGTACCAACAGTGTATTTGATCCTACTTATTGCCCGATGTATCTGTGTCTAACAATGCCGTGATATGACTATCATGTAATAGTCACATACATGCTCGTAGCTCAGATTGAGTGACTTTGGCTTTCAGCCAGTTCATACTTTATTGTTACACAAATAGCTAGACGTACGTGTTTACGACATTTCCACTAATTTTCACTACATCTAAAGAAATTCATTGATAATAAAAACTTTTTAAATGTAAAATACTAGCCCTAGTCCGCGGCTCTATCTCAAGTAGGTTAACAATTTCTTTAATTTTCTGTTCTGTTCTGTTCTCGGCATCGCATTAAGATTAAACATCTTAATTTCTTTCCTAGATCATAAAAGACACTTAAATAGGTAACTAGGTACTTTAAACGAATTGCATATTTTACTTGAACCGACTAAAAAAACAAAAATTAAAATACTAAAAGCGATAAAAAATTAAATACCTCGGGATTTAGAATAACGCAGTCCTTTGAACTCGTAACTTAAAATAAAAAAAAATCCACATGTTTAACACTTTGCTGTTTTATTGTTAAAGTGTCTGCACTGCCTAACCTCTATTTGCATACAAGCAATAGGTATAGTTAGACGAGGCACCTAACTATAGGTGTAGTATGGCGACAGGACGCATATAGTTCGCGTTTGATAAATAACACGCTGCAAGCGGGGCATCGTATTCCAAGTTGAAGGCGAGACATCGACAAGCGACGCTATGCGCGACTAACTTCATGCACCGGTTTCATTTCATCCAAGTTTCAGTGCATTAATTTTGCAGGCAGTAATTACAAGTCGCTAGTCGGCGCCTCTAGTTCGCATTAGTTTTAGCTGTTGTCTTCCTTCGTCGCTTCGCATCCGAGCTGTTGGCTCGCCAAGTAATTGACGACTAACTGCGCAAACTTGTAGGCTCGTTTGTTCCGATTTAATCAAAACTATGTACTGCCTTATTGATCACATTCAATGTTTTATGAATGGGTTATAATTAAAAACTGTACCTTTGTATTTATTAATGTCAGTCAGTGCGGTAATGCGTCTCATATCAGCACAAATGCAACCACTTGTTAGCCGTGCGCCGGCCACATTAAACAGCGTTTCCATCTACAGATAATTAAACTTTGTTTATTATCCAACTTCTCTGCCTTATAGATAATCGCAAATTGAACTGTACGTCATGTCATTAATTTATTACTTTGCGATAAAACTTATTTTGCATATCATACGGGCACCAAGTACATTAATCGATGTAAAATGTATTCCTGCCCACATTTTTCCCGGAGTAACGTGCCTTTTCCTGTGTGTTGTTTTTCTTTTTATAGTTAAACCACAGTTAACATCTCAATTAGTAAGATGAAGCCTAAGAGCAGCTCAAGTAACTGACTTTGTATCAAAGAAAGAGGCACAGACCGCAAGATGCACGCAAACCGCACAGATATCTGAATAGGCTTCCGTTAAAATGCACTTAAATGGAAATATATGGGGTTTCATGCGTTATTTCCGCATCAAAAAATTAGATGATTTGAGTTCCAAGCCGTAACGTTATGCTACAACTTAAAATGGTCTTCCGTATTTTTAACCAGTTTCCAAAATTAATAGCACGAGACAGGAGCAAGTAAATGCAATATAATTTGATCATTAAAATGGATGATTATTAATGATATTTCGTTATCTCCATTAACACTAATTTGCTACTTGAATATTGGTCATTACCAAATAATATGCAAACGTTCAGCTCCTACTTTTATTATAACGTGTCATCTTATCGCATCATATATTATTGTACCGTTTAATTGCACTTCAGTAATCTGAATGTTCGCACTTAAAACTTACTAATGAACGTCCGAGAAAAACTGTTTAATAGATATTATATACAAACAACGAAATTAATGTGAAACATTTATTAACAGGTAGATATGGACAAAATGAATTAATTCAATATTTTAGACAATAAATAAAGGCTGTTAAAAGCATTTTTATGATGATACAAGTTTTATACTGGGTTCGGCCAATATTTCAAGCGTGTAGTGTAAAGCTGCGCTTGCGACGCTCCATCGCGTCGCGCCACAAAAATGATAAGTCATAAAAACAACGTCACGGAAAACGATCGGAATATTAATTCATGTCGTAAAATATTTATTGCTTATAAATCCTTGAGCCTTTACCTACGCTTCTCGTCATAAAAAGATTATTTATGCTTGACAAAGTAACATTTTTCGTATGTTACCGAAAGTGACCAGGGATCTTATCAATAAAATATAGGTTATTTACGATGGCGCCGAAGTTTCAAACCCCAGAAAGGCACCTTGCGTACCTCGGTTGGCTTAATTAAGTTCTTCTGATAAATATAGCAAGGCTTAAGTAAGTACCAACGTATCTATGATTTACATTTGTAGTGACCCAGAGGCCCAGATAACTTCCAACGAAACGTAATAAATATACATGATACTCGTTTGTTACTTTTCATACATGCAAATCCTCTTTTACTTGTTATTTTTTTCACGAACGTTCTCGAATGGATCAGAGGTAAGCTCCGGTTGAACTAAAATAGATGTTAATTACCTACATTAAACAAGTCACTTTTCTCTTCTTTTTAAAACTATGCGAGAACGATAAACGCTGCATGAAAAAACTATGCAAAAACGATAAATAGATGAAAATTTAATTCTTCTTATAGTATTAAATTGGACGCGCGTTTTTTGTTAGGTACCTCCTATTCAAAGTCGCATTTCTAACTAATGCCTTTAAACTGAACACGATTTTCCGAGTTAAATGATGCATCATGACAAAAATAATAATTAAAAACCTAACAATTCCCATTGGTCACAAAATGAGTGATGTTACTCCCAATATGACCACTCCCTAGTCTGACTCATACTTAATACTTTATAGTTACCGATGACAGGTTGACATTAGGTATTAGCGTGCAATACGATACATTATCATTATACTTAATTGACAATTTAGCAAAACTAGATTCCTATTGAGTTACATTTTGATAAGAAGTCCTAGTGAACGATTGATTTCAAATATAAGATGTTAGTTTAACTTTGTATAATTTCGATAAGCACGACATTTTCCAACGGTTATAGGGATTATTAGGGATCAAACACCTCGACTGCGGAAAAACTTTTCTATCACAATAGGAGTTTCTTATCTTCACTATAAGGTAGCCTATAAATCCTCAGGTCCTGAAATTCATAGTTTTCAGGAGTGGACATCGTTTGAATTTGCATACAAAAAAGAACCCTAAAACGGCATTGTGTGAAATGTTAAAAAAATATTAGTTTAATGCGACCGTATGTGTGTCACTCACTATAGTCTATACGACCTACCCGCGTAGCATGACCACCGTAGACACGAAAGAGAATCGACAAATCTTTTGTTCGTCTGTCATTTTGTCGATTCAATGACAGATGAACAAAAGATTTGTCGATTCTCTTTCGTGTCTACGGTGGTCATGCTAAGCGGGCTACTCTCTACAATGAGACCATACATGACTGATTTATAAGATTATTGACTAAGAGTTTGGTGAACCTCTTTTCCTTTTCAGCTAGTGGAAAATTGAAAACACTAAGCACCTGCTGACTCTACTATCTATGTTAAGAAAACAAATACAAGTGATGCACATTTAGGCGCCGCGTGTCTTGCAAATTACTGGGGTTTAAAAAACAAACAACAGTTTAAATATTAAAATTGTAACGCCGAACCATCAGTAGTTGTCAGCGAGCTGACGGTGAGGATCGAGTTGGTCCCACTTAACATTTATTTATACTTTATAAGAAAATTAGGGACCCAAATCGTATTTTTAATCATTAGAATATTTAGAAATGTACGAGAAAGAAATGCATTTAAATGGGGCTTCGTATGTCGGTATGCCGCCGTAACGTTGAGGTGGAGGGAACTGGTTAGTGTCATGGTGGTTCTTCTCCATCGAGATCTACGCTAGGGAATGGGCAACTACAGTACTTTCTCAAGTTATTATGCCTTGTGACTGGGACTGTAGCTTTGTTTTTTTTTGTATTTTTGACATTCAAAAGTGCCGTAATGGTCTAATTGAAATAAATGCTTTGAGTTTGAGTTTGAGTTTGGGTAGTGAGAGACAAGCAGCAACCTGTCACGTCCTACGCATAGTTGCGAATGCTTGGTTATTGCAGTATGTCGTCCTCGGACGCCCGGGTGGAACGACGCACTTGTTCCTACACAAGTTAAATAACTGACAATATTCTAACACAGTGTTTTTCAACCTGTGGTCCGCGACCCCCTGGGGGGTCGCAAAGCCTCTATAGGGTGGTCGCAAGAGGTCGCGAAATCTACCTCAATAAACAAAACAATAAACTAGAAAGATAGATTTAATAAGAATATGTTAACAAAAGGATTAAGCATTTGTATGAACCATACAAATTAATAAAATAAAACCCTATTAGTACTCATCCATCTTATTGAGGTTTCGCTTGTTGGTCATTAACTAATTTCTTCTATCGTAGATCCGTTTTTGCTACATTGAGAATTAAATCGAATTTCAAATTTAAAAAAAAATATTGCTATATAATACCTACAGAATTATATTTATCCGGATCCTATTTATGCAAATGCATAAAAAAGTTGTAAGGATTAACAAATTTGTAATATTATAAAATAAACTAGTATTTGCTTGGGTGCGCGAGCTGCGCGCAGCTCGCGTGTTGTCGTGTGCTTGAGAAGTATTCCTTACCATCATAAAAATTTGAGAATCCATAGGAATCCTTAAAATAATTGGAAAATCCGTTACAACTACCCCTATATCAGTATGAAAACCCTTAAGAACCCCTAAAACATTCTAAAAACCAATTAAAAAAATTGTGAAAAACCGTATTTAAAAACTCAGTCCCGTAAAAAAAACACTACCCTAAAGTTTGCTTGTCGTCGCCCCTGAGTTACGCTTCACCCACTCAACCTTCGTTACGCTGCGGAGGTCGCCGGCTCGCTTCGCTCGCCACCTCCCCCCTTCGCTCCACTCGGTCTCGCAGGTTCGCTCCACTCAGAACCTGCCACCACCGGACAGGTTTTGACGCCTACTATAATATTTGTTCAACCACCCAATGGCTATCTCTAACCGTTATGAAGTTACAGCCCTTTCAATTTTAGGGGAGGTTGGGGAGGGGAGGAAATGGTATACAATTTTTTAATTTCAACGTCGTCAATAGTTTTAGGTACGAATCAAAAGATTTTTCAGTAGTAAAAAATGGGGTGAAGAGGGGGGGGGGGAGAGTGGGGAGTTTTGAAAAATGATTTTGACTAACTCTAGGCCCCTTCTTACGAATCTGAAAAAAAAAATGTTCCAAGTCTCTCAACTTCCGAGATCCGCCTAAAGGGGGGAAAAGGGGGTAAAAGGGGTCAATTTTGAAAACTGGTTTTTACTTTCCCGAGCCTCTTCTATACGAATTTGAAAAAAAATATGTTTCAAGTCTCTTTGTTTCCGAGATACGATAGGGAGGGGGAGGAAGGGGGGTGAAAAGGGGATGTTTGGCACTTTTCCCATACTTGCGGGAGTTACTTGTTTACGAATCTGTCAAAATATACCCACCTCCCCATCCACCATCAGGGAGAACAATTCTGTCAGTGAGTCAGTGAGTGAGTGGTAATCGAGCTTTATATAGTATAACTAGTATTTGCGTGGGTGCGCGAGCTGCGCGCAGCTCGCGTGTTGTCGGGATCTTGAGAAGTATTCCTTACCATCATAAAATTTTGAGAATCCATAGGAATCCTTAAAATAATAGGAAAATCCGTTACAACTACCCCTAAATCACTATGAAAACCCTTAAGAACCCCTAAAAATTTTTAAAATTAATTTAAAAAAAAAACCTAATAATATAAAAGTAAAAAACCTTACTTAAAAACTGAGACCCATTAAAAAAACATAACCCTAAAGTTGCTTGTCGTCGCCCGGCGCCCCTTAGTTACGCTTCACCCACTCGACCTTCGTTGCGCTACGGAGGTCGCCGGCTCGCTTCGCTCGCCACCTCCCCCCTTCTCTCCACTCGGTCTCGCAGGTTCGCTCCACTCAGAACCTACCTGCCACCAGACACGTTCCGACGCCTACTGTAATATTTGTTCAAACACATAATGGCTATCTCTGACCGTTACGAAGTTATAGCCCTTTTATTTTTAGGGGAGGTTGGAGAGGAGAGGATACCCTCCGTATACAAATTTAAACGCTCCTCAATAATAATTATAGTATAAATCAAAAAGCCGCTACGTGTCCTAGTTTCCGAGATACGATGGGGGGAGGGGTGAAGGGGGGGAGAGTGGGGAGTTTTGAAAAATGATTTTGACTAACTCTAGGCCCCTTCTTACGAATCTGAAAAAAAAATGTTCCAAGTCTCTTAACTTCCGAGATCCGCCTTAAGGGGGTAAAAAGGGGGGCAAGGGGGGCAACTTTGAAAACTGGTTTTTAATTTCCCGAGCTTCCTCTATACGAATCTGAAAAAAAAAATGTTCCAAGTCTCATAACCTGTGAGATCCGCCTAAAGGGGGTGAAAAGGGGGGCAAGGGGGGCAACTTTAAAAACTGGTTATTACTTTTCCGAGCCTCCTCTATACGAATCCGTAAAAAACGAAAAATACGGGTCTCTTAGTTTCCGAGATACCATAGGGAGGGGGAGGAAGGGGGGCGAAAAAGGGAGGTTTGGCACTTTTCCCATACTCACGGGAGTTACTTGTTTACGAATCTGTCAAAATATACCCACCTCCCCATCCACCATCTGGGAGAACAATTCTGTCAGTGAGTCAGTGAGTGAGTGGTAATCGAGCTTTATATAGTATAATAATGAAAAAAAAGCGAAGGGTCGGGGGTCGCCAAATATTTTTTTCATACTATGGGGGTAGTGTCAAACCTATGCACGCATTTGACTCGGAATAGCCTTCACAAACACTAAGGAAACTTGAAAAACTACAAAAGAAACATCAACCTCTGATAGTAAAACTGTCTCTACTAAAAGCGGGCCTCTCTTCTTAACAAAACATGAAGTTATAAATATACTCATTTTCCATTTGAAAGCCCCGAGTGGCGCTTGCTTTAGAATTGGGATCTATCGTTTTAGAATAAAAGTCCCAATTCTGTCCAAACCTTGACCGACTTTTATATTCAGACCTTATATCGACCGTGGGCGAGTTATTCTGGGGTTGCACTCAATGACCGGTACGGATCCGGGGGGCGAAGCTTTTTATTATGAATACGGCATGATAATAAAAAACATGTCAATCATCCAACAATAGGTACGCCAGGGAAACACGCTTTATACGGAAATAGAGACGGTACAACTCATTTTAAAAATACCAATTGGATTTTTTGTTTTACAAGAGCTTTAACAGATATCAGATATGATAATTATATTCTCGAGGAAACCCGTATGAAAATCATGAAATCATTTAAGTTAAATGTAAAATTCATATCAGTAAATTAAGTTAAACGTTAAAATTTCAAATCAGTGTTTAAAATCGAGGGTGCAGATCTCATGCAGATCTTGCCCTAGGTTAGTGATTTTAAAGATGGCGGCCCTAGGCGTAAACCGCTAGTGCCTGAACCAACTGCTTACGAACACATTTAAAATTACAATAAGTGTCGGCGACACTGCACCGACGAAAGTTCACGCGCCAAACTATTTATCGATTATTCCAATCTTCTTGTACCACGTGTAGGTACACTCGTACTAAGTTTATTGACTCGAATAACGTCACTAAAAGAGCTAATGCTTGTTGGTTATAAATAAAAACACCCATATTTCATACCCCATTGTATTTATGCATATAAAACTGAATTTATAACCGATGCCCACTGTAAACCTCATGTTTTTGACAATATTTAAAGTTATGTCCTATAAATACGGCAATTGAAATTCCGCCGTCAAGGTTTCTTTGAACGCGTTTATGTCCATTGAATGAGAAACAGTCGATATTTAATTGTTTTTCCTATAGATAAATAGGTAACGCATCGGAATCGTTAACATATTGAAATAATAATGCAATGTTTCTTCATCGAAAGACAAGATCTATTGCTAGATACTTACAAGCAAAGCAACCCGCGATTACATATTATGCTCTTTAGAACTCGGATCAGCAATTAAATAAATCCATATTCCCAAGCTTATACGTAGTCGAACAGCTTAATAAATTCAGTAGCAATTTAGCGATTTATAACCGCTAAACTAATGTAGGTACAGGCAAAGTTAGTAACTGCCACGGCATAGAAATAATGACCTAGATGCTAAGAATGCGAAGTCATATATTGTAGAGTTATTGCATTTTCGTACCAAATTTAAAGGAAATTATAGTAATAAAGATACCTAAATACTACAAACCGGTTTGTCGATGAGTTAGGTTCTTATTGTTCACAGTTTCTTGTTCAAGTAGTTAAGTACAGACGCCAGCACATCAAGCTACTACAATCTGTCAAATTTCTTTAATAGTATTTCAACTTTATTTCTAAGGCATTAGATTCAAGGTTGATTGGGAAAATTTGACATGTTTTTGGTTCTCCTTGATGATGATCAATACGAAATCAAACGGAGCACTTTTTTCACGGAGAACGCGGGATGTTTTGCTGCATTGTAAAATTAATTACCTTCTGCTGAAATGTTCGGTAAATTCTTTAAAAAATATTACTAAAAATTGATTACATTGATCAACTACGTTACACGATAAATGCATAACAAGCAAAGTTAAATTGAATCTTTTAAGATTATAAAGGGTGTAAAACACCTCTCAACGAAGCCGAAAGGCACTTGTCCTCGTCATTGCGATCATTTTTTTGTTCTACACCATACCTGGAAACCTTCTAGTTACGGAGATATTGGGGGTCAAATTTCCAACTTTTTGACAAGTTTTTTTTTAATATGTACCAGTTTTTAATGTAAGATTTTTACTTTAAACACCTCTACGACCCCCGTACTATTCAATCCATCCATCCATTTGAATGCGTTACATTGAGTTCTACCACAAAACGTGATTTTTCAGCCCAAAAAAAAAGTCGTTTCCCAGCAATAATTTTTGCTTAAATTTACCTACTTAGTTTGCTGTGCAGAATGCTTGGTTGACGGCTTCGTGATGAGGTATTTTACACCCTGTATAAGTAAATAGGGTTTTATATTTACTGTTGTAAAACCGTGTACTCGTACATAAACGGTACCTGCAACTGCTTATTCTTTAATAAGTGTTTGATCAAACACTTATTAAAGAAAAAAAAGAAAAAAAAAATGAAAATGAATGAATGAAAATGATGATTAAGGTTAAGATCTTAACCTTAATCATCATTTTCAATTTATTTGAATATTGAGAAACTAAGTACCAACCTAAATTACCTTCACTTGGATAATTAATCGTTTAATTTCAGTTCATAATGATAAAATGGTTTTAGAAAATAATGTACTGCAACTAATTACTAATCCAGGTCCAGTAACTAAACCAGGTCTCGCGTTCAAATAATTCAATCAATTATCGGTTACACCGATTAACTGAAAAATAACACGATAATACAGAATCCTTTCGTATGTAAACACGGCGACCGATCAATCTATTACAAAACCAGTTTATGCGAATCTCTCATTGTACTGGAAATCTAAAGGGTGTAAATAGACTTTTAACGAAGCCGAAAGGCACTTGTTCCCCCGTCATTGCGATATTTTTTTTTGTCTGGACTAAACCTGGGAACCTACTAGTTACGGAGATATTGGAGGTCAAAGTTCCAACTTATTCACAAATTTTTGTTTCAAATGCTTGTTTTAAGAGCGGTTTCGCACTACGTCCGATCCGAATCCGATCCGAACCCATGAAGGTGAAGTGAAGACAAAGTATACACTTTGTCTTCACTTCACCTTCATGGCGGCTTCCGGCTCTGGGCCTGCCCCGCGATTCCGCAGGAACGTTTTCTGGTGATTTTACGTATATAATTACCTACATAATGTAGAGTACTGTACTAGTAGGTACTTGTGGTTTATAAAGGACAAAGACATACCATATACCTTATGAATGACTTTTCACGGGTACCGATAGGACTCGGATCGGACATAGTGCAAAGCCGCTTTAAGGTCATAAAAGCACAATATGTTGAGTGCGTTACATTGAGTTTTACCGTAAAACGTGATTATTCAGCCCCAAAAAAAAAGTCGTTTCCCAGCAATTGTTTTTCCGTAGAGTTACTTAGTTTGATGTACAGAATGCTTGGTTGACGGCTTCGTGTTTACACCCTGTATACAAAGCAAGGCCATGTTTTACTGGAAATGTATATTTTGAAGTGTCTCCGTATGTACAAGACTGTAGTCGATTAAAAATTCTATAAAAACAGCTAAAAAGCTACAATAATAAAGTTTATGAATATTTAAATACTTAAAATGTCATTTTATTTAATATTTCTCCGTATCAAAGGTAAATAAAATATCATCGGCGAATATGAATTAGCTACTAAAATTATATTCAATGGAAATAGTGGCCTCATATTTTAGAATAATTCTCCATCTTTTGTAATAATATCACAGTTTCTAATTAATTATGTTATTTATGTCGATATTTACTTAATTTTATATTTATTATTTTAACTGTTTTAATATTATTTTATATGTTTACAAATTATTGGGAACTGTTCACAACAGTTAAAATAAATGACAATACTTTTTGCTGAAAACGTGGAAAAGTCGGAAAACTTGAAAGTCATATTTTGGTTATCTGAGTTTTTGTTTAATCGTTAAACATAACTTTTCGAGGGCTAGTAATTATTTAAGTAGGTACTCACATAGTGAGTAAAATTTAGGTTGTACTTTATCATCAGGAACTTCACAACACACCAAGGTGTTTTATGAAAGCCATTATGAAAAGTCTTCTTAGTGTTTATTGTTTTTTATCTGTGACCTCTTCTTGATGTTTATTTTATAATCAAAATAGTCCCCTTTAGAGTAGCTCCCCGCTGTAGTTTGAAATTTTTAATTATGACTGTTGGTATCTTTGTGTTATGTTAATGCCCTTACACTTATTTTTTTCAAAATTTCCAATAATGTAAACAAAATCCTGAAACGATGCGTTGATGTTGACTGTTCAATGGTTCAATTTAAAACCTGAAGCGTTTCAAAACTTGTTTATATGATTGGAAATGGTGAAAAAACCCTAGTGTGTACCTATAACTGTGTGTATTTGTCCCACGGTGCTGTGTGCGTGTGGTGCGTGTGTAACGCCTGTGTATTTGTGGTTCCAGAGCAGTGGCGGCGGTTGCCGGTGCGGTAGACGCGCGCGCGCACCCCGCCC
Organism: Xestia xanthographa; assembly: GCA_905147715.2. Taxonomy (NCBI): domain Eukaryota; kingdom Metazoa; phylum Arthropoda; class Insecta; order Lepidoptera; family Noctuidae; genus Xestia; species Xestia xanthographa. Next base: position 13,693,268 of record LR990655.1, on the reverse strand, counting down.
CCCGCACGCCACTGCTTTGGACCTGTGGAACGCCTTCGTTTACCCGGTATGCGAGAGTGACGCCTGGCCGAGGAGCGACCATATCAAGAGCGTTTTTTATTTTTGCTTACATAGTTTTGCATGACCTTTTTAAATTTCTTCTAAAATCAATTAACCAGTCAAAGTTTAAGCGCTCCTGATATACAGTCTGTTCTTTTGTTCAGTTATTTTAAGATTAACTTTTAACGCGTGTACCTACCTTCCTATTTTTGTGACGCATTTGACATTGAGATTTGTTTCCACTTAATTCATAATAAAAAACAGTTTTAAATATATATCAGTTACACAACGCTTAAACAAGAATAGTAACATAATTAACAAATTAAATTATTTTCTGTTGCGCTTAACGTTGTTAGGTACACTTATTGCTAATAAAAGACTTGCAAAAAAACTGATTTGATTTAGATTACGCTTACACACTATATATTTTAGTACATTTGGCAGTTAATTACAATAAGCTGTTTGTATCGTCCCCAGGGCAACATGAAGCAGCACATGCTTACGCACAAGATCCGCGACGTGCCGCCCGGGTTCGACAAGAGCTCGAGTGGAGCCGATGATGGCCGGGACCCCAGCCCCGACCGGCGCTCGTCGCCCGACAAACTCGACCTGAAACGATCGCCGCCCGCGCACCCCCCACCACAAATGACTCACCCCTCACCTATTGATATGCCGCCAATGCCCAAACGGCCCAGTGGTAAGTTCCAAGACTTGGAAGCCAAGAATATCCATATTTTTATTTCAGTTTTCTTTTCCTCTAACGTCTTATGTTAGATCCAAATCTCATTGTTCGTTCGTTCCCCAGTACCCAGCGGGCCGACACACCCCCCACCGCCGACGTCCTCCAAGCACTTGTGCGGAGTATGCCGCAAGAACTTCTCCTCGTCGTCCGCGCTACAGATCCACATGCGCACGCACACCGGGGACAAGCCCTTCCGATGCGCCGTCTGCCAGAAGGCCTTCACAACGAAGGGTAACCTCAAGGTAAGTTTCGTAACAATCCTGTTAACTTGTTTCTATTCCTAAACTGTGCCCACTCCATCCAAACTGCTCAATAAGAGCGTATGTATGTATAGCAAAGAGCTCCAGATTCTTATATGATGCCTATCATTCGAAACTACGTACTCGATTCATATTCACTTAAACCTTTAAGTGAATATGATTCTAGTTCCTATAAAGATTTGAGAATGTCTCATTCTGAGATATTAGATAACATAGAGCCTCCTTCTCAGTCAACATGGACTTAGTCATGCAACATCGGTACGGTAAAGCTAATTGAAGTCATGTTGTCCGCAGGTGCACATGGGCACGCACATGTGGAGCGGTGGCGCGTCGCGGCGCGGGCGGCGCATGTCGCTGGAGCTGCCGCCGCGCCCGCTGCACGAGCCGCATGACCTGCTGCGCCGCCCCGACCTCTTCTACCCCTACCTGCCCGCGCCCTTCCTCAACGGCATGCAGCAGAAGGTAAGCCAGACCAACGATCGACAGGAAAAGAGACAGTCAACTTCAATGCTCTTGTTTTAAGCCCAGTTTTACAACATTTGTGTTTGTTTGTCCACAGCTGAATGAAATATCAGTAATACAGCAGAGCGCGGGTCAGAACGGTGTAGCCGGAAAATTCCCAGGACTTCTCGGTTTTGGAGCATTCGGGGGAGCGCGACCTGGTGCCGCATCACCTCTCGAGCGACCGCCTTCACTGGAGGGCGGCGACGAGCGGCAGGCCGCAATGCGCGAGCTGGCCGAGCGAGGCCGCGAGCTGGCGGAGCGCAGCCGGCAGATGCGCGAGGACAACGACTACCGGTCGCAGCCCCCGCACGGCGCGCACGCGCCCCCGGCGGCGCAGGCCTCACCCCCCACGCCGCACCACCCGCACCCGCTGGCGCCGCTGCAGCCGCCCGCGCGCACCGAGGGGCTCACCGTGTAGGTGCACTGGGTGCCGGGCAGGAGCCAGCGCAGTACATTCCACAGGTCGGGCCGGCGCGGGGCGCGGGACCGGCCGCGCGACGTCGTGTCCATATTGTACAAAGAGTTAGAGTCTAGTGAGAGTGCGGACCGTTCGTTCGACGAGGCGAGCTGATGTAGCGTAATTATGTGCGAGGTGTAGCGCTATGTACCGTTGTTATTCCACGTGTTATTACGCCTAGTATTACTGTAAGTAACTTATTATGCACGAGTACGGGCCTGGGGCAATCGGGGGCTCGTCGCGAGCTCCACGTTTATGTCATTACTCTGTGATAGTGCGCATTCGGAGGCTGCGTCCGACGTGTCGGAAGTCTTCGGAGGAGGCGATCGCGTCTCGTTGATGCAGTCGAATGTGCTATGACATCAAAAATTAAATATAAATTATCCCAAAAATTAAATAATTTTCATAAAACTATATCTTTTTAAATTAAATGTACATAATTTGTAAAATAGTATTGTAATGAACGAGTAGCTATAAACTTGAATTTAATAAAAATATTATATTATATTATATTGTACGACTACAACTAGAGTGCAATATGCATGATTTTGTGTTTTGCCACATTCCAAATGATTGATATTACTGAGAAAACCGATTTTTTCCGAAACCGCAACGAGTAATAGTTTGCCTTGATAACAATAGCATTACTCTGTCTGTCAATGGACAAATATAAATGTAAATGTATAGTTCCGTTATATTCCGTACAATTATACATATTGCACATTGTAAGAAAATACCGAAAATCTAATTCTTGGAAATTCTATTACCTATGCATCTATTGTCTTTAGGTATTCAATATTGTATTACAATACATTTAATTGTAACAGAAGTTAATGACATATTCATATCATGTAAATTAAAAGTATTTGCATTTGAGGTCTATAGTTATAAGTATTTAGAGTCATAGCTATTATATTGCTTTAGAATACTTCAACATATCTTTGTAAAAATGTGAGCGACTTGTGTTTTGAAGACGTTGACTAGGTACTTAACGGTTATATACTATGTAGTATCACCGCACTGTACGCAGACTGACCACGACTATGTACACACATTTATATTACATTTCTTTCCAAATATGCATTTTCTCAATGCTTGTTAGTAGACGCCGTAGTCCAGTTGCTGATAAATTTAATTATTTTTTAAAGGATTTTAAATATGTATTTTATACTTTGGAGACTAGTAATCTGTGTATAAATGTCCTACTAAATTATTTATAAATTATAAATCATGCATACACTCTTAGTATTAAATGAACGCTTGCGAGGCGATAGGTCTCGCGTGCCAGTTTAGTTGTCTAGAATAAATTCTCATAGCACCTACGAGCTAATTATTATCAAGTTGCAAATAGATCTTAGAGAGTAGTATTAGTCATGAATATGATGGTGTCATGTCATGTCAGTATAAATAATCATTGTAAATTATTAAATGTTTATGTAAATGTCCAAAAAGTATTCAAATTATTTAAAAAAACAATTATTATACTAATAATTATTATTTTCTTTTTTGTTATTCCTTTTACCTTCACCTACCTTTTTAGTTTTTACCTATTTTGAATCAAGTTAATTACTGGTTTTGTTAATGAAGACAAAAACAATTGATTGCCCAACCATAAAAAACTCTAAAAGGCATTAACAAAACAAGGCTGATTGGTAAGTAATGTTTGTCAAAAAGTTTTCTTGCCTGAATCCAAGAGTATTCTGCCTGAATACAATCATATTGTCTGCTTTGAAATGTCAGACCATCTTAAATAGGCTAGTATGGTTGGGCACAAAAAAAAACTCTAAAAGGCATTAACAAAAACAAAACAAGGCTGATTGGTAAGTAAAGTTTGTCAAAAAGTTTTCTTGCCTGAATCCTTTCTGCCTGAATACAATCATATTGTCTGCTTTGAAATGTCAGACCATCCTAAATAGGCTAGTTTCCACCACCAATATATTGCAAATCTATTTAGTCCGTCAGTTAAGAGTATTGAAAAATAGTGGACACGTATTTTTTGTTTTTGTAAATCAATGAATATTGACAAAGATAAAATGCATCAAAACTCGAGAGTGGGGGGGGCTCGTGACGTCACAACGCACTAAACATTATAATGTTTAGTGCGTTGTGACGTCGCGAGCCCAAGCGTTACGAGCTTTTATTCATTGAGTATTTTAAAAGAATTTTTGAGAATTTTAAAAGCGTCGGTATCTTCGTCAATTTTGTTTTACGTAACAAAAGAAAAAAGACGTGTCAAATGAAGTGACAAATATTTTTTTAATAATCTAACTGACGGACTAATTAGATTTTTTCAGGACACAAGCCTATTCTAACATCACAAACGACTAAGTGTAAAATAACGGGTCAAGTAGATCCGTATTCGGACAACCTTTTGCGGATTCATGGTACGACATCATTCAACTACTCGTAGTGTAATAAATGCTAAATGCCCGAATTCGAGCACCCAAATATGATCAAAGGACCAAGTGTTGCGCCAACAGAGAGGTCATGTCGTAGGTCATATTTAGTAGAAGACGAAATCTCGTATTACTATACGGGTTTACTGCTTTTTTTTGTACTTTTCTGTTTTACTTGTATGATCACGAACAAAAGGAAGATAAGCTGATAGCTTGTAGCGAGGTTGCAGTGGTTCCCTATCCATTTGCATAATATTTTAAGACCTAATATAATTTGCATACTTTTTTACTCCTAATTATATATATTTTCGCATAACATTATTTACGCATAACAGCTTACGCATAATTTTTTAAGCATAACTTCTGTAACAGTAATAATGATTAAGCATAACATTCTTAGCCATAATTTATTTACGCATAATGCCAAAACAGTTATGCCAAAGTATATTACGAAAAAGAACATTATGCAAAAAGAAGGGATCCCGGTTGCAGTGTAGGTCACGACAGACGTGCATCCAAACCGTATGTTCTACATAATTTTCGGCGCCATTCTTAAATTCAAATATTTTTACTGTACCTTGCTTGTTTTTCTTTTAATTCTTGAAGTAAGAAGTATCATGGAAATTTTCAAAAGCAAGTTCTTCTCGAAGTCAAAGAGGAAAATCTACAGGTAAAACTAGTCTAATAAAACAAAATACAAAAATGACTTAAAAAGGTTATATTCTAATAATGTTACCAAGCATACATGACAGTTAGAAGTTGATGACACTGGCTAGTTTCTTGACGCGATTGAGTAGCAAGTCTCCTTCGCGTATGGTTGCCTGGTACAGCTGGGAGCGGTCGGCGTCAGCGCCGCGGCCCGCGCCTGTCACTACGCAGCCGGCAACCGCATCGATACGGCATTGCAGACGACCCGCTGCGGTGAAACTAGAAATAAGAAAAAGGATGTTAGAAAAAAGATGAAAAAACCTCATCCCAAACCAACATCATTCCATATGTACACATCAATCTTTTAGGTCCGGGGCTACGGGACTGTTCGAAAGAGATACCGTGCACCCTTCATTTGTATGGAAATATTAGTTCCAATTAAATTTGACAGCTCTAAATTACGTCCGTCTCTTTATCGTTTTATTAGAGAGAAAACGATAGCCTAAATAAGTTTAGTTTGTGCACAATAGAATCAACACCACTCCCTCCCGCTCCGCCCAGGGCGGGAGGAGTCATTTGATGATTTCCCATGCGGAAATAAAAAAATGGTCTAGAACTCGATTCATTATCATCAGCCTAACCTTTTCCCAAATATGTTAGGATTGGCTTCCAGTCTAACTGGGTCGTACGATATCCCTTGTTAGGACTGGTTGTCAGACTTTCAGGCCACTGAATACCTGTAACAACTGACAAAAATCTACAAATGACAGCCGGGACCAACAGCTTAATGTGCTTTCCGAGGGACGGAGGAAACTCTGGATGTATTGTGTGGTCACCCATCCACGGCTGACAAGCACTGCTTAACCTGAAGATCGACCCTAACGGCTGTTATTATTTAGTCACGAGCTCCTCGAGAACTCGATTACGATGATCATTGATCTGAGATTAGTTTCAACAATGTATGCCAGTTCATACACAATTACACATGCATCACTCTATCCAGTCTATAACGTTGCCATTACCGGAACACAAGCCTCTTGTTTATAGGATGGGAACGGCCCATAATGCACCAACTGGACAACACTAGTGCTACTATAAAACTGCTGCAGTGATAGCGTAGTGTTGTGACCGTCGGACTGAAACTGATTTTTCGGTTTAATTTGCGTTTTGTAAAATGATCACTTGCTTCTGTGAAAGAAAACATCGTGATGAAACCAGCATGCCTGAGATATATTGCTTGACGGCATGTAAAGCCAATCAGAGGTCCATGAGCGGCATAAAAACTGTTAGGCACTAACCACACGATAAAGAAGAAAAAAGACTACAAAAGTTATTATACAAAGTTTCTACACAGGTGGTCTATGGGCCAGTTTCAAACAGCGGACCTATAATCAGGAGGGGGAAACTCGCCTTCACGTACACAGCAATAGTTTTGGATGCGCCATCTATGGTTCTTGCCCCGAAGTTTTTTAGTTCACCTAAGGCGTACTAGATGTCTCTACAACTTTTAATTCACTTAAAATGTACTAATGTCTTTACAAATCAACTTCGACCAAGGAACTTATATACTAACTGGAATGAGTACGAACAAAATGCTAAAAAAATAAAAGAAACTCTATCTCAAAAGTTTAGAGTTCAAATTTGTTTAATAAATTTAATAGATAAAAAACGTTCCGAGCGAGAAACCGACATTGGTGGATGGTGTCTCTGTCTTGCCTTGTCACCGATGTAAACAACATGGCCGATACACGTTCGCGTTGAAGTCATATTTTTGGGGTCTCAAGTTCTTTTCATTGTATTTAAGTGAAATCATCCGCTCTAAATATGGTAAAATTGTGTTGTTTGAAAGGGTGCAGTAGTAAGGGGTATGCTGGATGTGGAATTTCGTTTTTCAGGTCAGTTTTTTAACTTTGTTTGTATACTACGACTAGGGTTACCAATGTTTTAGATTGACAAACGGAAAATATCCAAAAAAATATTAAAACAGCTAAGTTCGAAGTTTCGAACATCGTTGTCGTACATACTAATCAAAAGTTTATTTTCATTTTATAAATTAGAAACATCGGACATCGCACATGGCGTCGGTAGTAGTTTGCTTATTAAATACAAATATTGTTTTGTTTCCAAACAGATTCCATAATAATGAAAATCTGCAGCAACGGTGGCTGAAGCTATCTCACCTAGATTGCTATGGAGTTGCAGGTCATCATCATTAAATAATAACATAACAGTAGTCTATAACTGTCTCAAGAGTTAGTGTGATTATTGGACACCCTATTAGAAAGAGACAACATCCACTCTTGAAGCTTTCACGCTCGGAACGTTTTTGGGTTGCGCGTCCTCATTCCAGTTAGTATATAAGTTCCTTGACTTCGACCTATTAGTAGTTGAAAATTGCGATTTTAATTTCTAATTTATTAATATTACATTAATTTAATTTTTAAAACTTAAATTACGTGATAAAATTTGATTTTGAGTTAATTTGATTTTAAGTTAATCGATTTATTTAATCGGATGCTATAGACAAAACACAAATAAAAAACCGGCCAAGAGCGTGTCGAGCCGGCGCTCAGTGTAGGGTTCCGTAGTTAAATTATTTTGTACAAATTTTTGTCTTTTTTGTACAAAAACTGTTGTTTCCATCAAGTTCAAAATGATTTTCCTAGAAAGTCCTTATAAAGTTCTACTTTTCAGATTTTTTTCATATTTTCTAAACTTATGGTTCAAAAGTTAGAGGGGGGGGGGGGACACACATTGTTTTTTACTTTTGGAGCGATTATTTCCGAAATTATTGACATTATCAAAAAATGATTTTAGAAAACCCCTATTCATTTTTAAATACCTTTCCAACAATATATCACACGTTAGGGTTGAAATTAAAAAAAAAATCACTTTCCACTTTACATATAGGGCTACCCTAATAAATCATTTTTTTTCCAATTTTTATTTTACCACTTTGTCGGCGTGATTGATATACATATTGGTACCAAATTTCAGCTTTCTAGTGCTACCGGTCACAGAGATTAAGCGAGGACGGACGGACAGACATGGCGAAACTATAAGGGTTCCTAGTTGACTACGGAACCCTAAAAACAAGTAACAAAATCTTCCTGTACTCTTTGGTCAACATTCAAAACTGTCAAAAGAAAACTGGTGTGTTGTGAGACTACGTTTTGCATATTTTCGTGTAAATTTTTGTTTTCTTTGCTGCACATCGGTCACTCCTATTTCTAAGTTTAACCTGAGCCAAAGCCATTATCTGTGTTGTGTTGTTGTACGTTTGCTAGTTTTAAATATGTTTGTCGACATCCTTGAAGTGAACAATGTGCACACAAGTAAATAAGTTTAAAGCAAACGTAAATATAAATATGTCTTGAGTATTCAAGAAGCTTGTTTCATTCAAAACTAAACCTTTACGAACTATCTAAAATAATAAAATTATAGATTGATTGCAATTCATGTGGAGTTTTTTTTATTTTCAAAACATAAAGTCACGCCACCAAATGTGGTTATATATAAATCAATCTATAACTATGGAAAAAACATACAAAAGTAATGAAATAAAAGTATGGGTATATATGTGTGGTGTGTGTATGCATGTGTGTGTAGTGTGTACGTTAGTTGCGGGGCAAGATTTCCAGAGAGCGCTACTCGCAACAGGTTGGCAAAAACGCCCTAAAGAGGGCACTCTATTCCCCGTCTATATAGATGCTCTGCGCCTATAATGCACTCAGAGTGCAATATAATAACATTTTCAGGACTCTGGTGCGGCTTCCGCGGTACTGTAGTGCTTCAGGCATGTTTGCAGATGCGCACATAGATGATTTCTATGCAATTATGCGTAGGAAAACCATGTCTGTGGTGCACAGTATGAGGGGGAGCCGTAACGGTATCCTGAGAATGATAGCTGATAGATTGGATTCGGCGGTCATGCGTCGCTTCACTAACCTGCATGATCATTTATTCCCATTGTGATTGTTATTTTTATTGTACTAACATAGTGTGTAAGATATCTGTTATACTAACCATGCACATTTGTTATTTTATACTACACTTGCTTAGTAAGTGTACCAACACTACCCCACTAAAAGGCTTGAAAGCTGTTCATTAAACCTTCTCAAAAATCTAGGCAGTTATATTGTATGGAATTTCATTACTGCCCTGAAAATCAGGGTAGTAATGCATTACTGCCCTGATTTTCAGGGCAGTAATGCATTACTAACGCGTTTTGTGTGTGCCGCGGGGGAGAGCCAGCTCACGTACACGCAGTGACGCAGGATAAAGGCAAAACAGGCCAATTGGCACGTTTCAAGTTTCGAGTCTTCACGATTGCGCGCTCTTATCGCAATCGTGAATACTCGAAAAAACGATTTAATTTTACCATACGGGGCGTTTTTACCTTCTCTAACGTCTTCTGAAGCGAAAACTGTTTGACGCGCTAATATTAATAAAAAAAACGAATTGTTGGTTGACGTATTTTGTAGAGACAATTTTCTTGGTAAAGTTTGTCAATATAACTTTTTAATAAAATGCTTTTTTTGCTATTTTGTCTTTGTGCTTAAAAGTGCAAGTGTAGTATAAAGCAGTTTATCTACACCCATGCTATAAATCCTCTATAAAGGTATCTGAAAAAGTTAGCTTATGGCCAACATTAAAACAGCCAGTGTCATAATAACCATTATAACACCCAAACGGGTGTTATAATGTTGTACTGAATTTCATTATGCAACTCGTTTTAAAAAAAGAACATTGTCTAGCACGTGCAATTCACTACCACAGCGCCGTAATTAAAAAAGAACTTATAGGTTAATTCGAATTCACGTCGTATCCCGCCATTTTTGTTCGACATTTGGATATTAGTTAGTATTGCATTATGTACTTTGTTGTTTACAAAAAATGAGTGATACAAGCTTTGTGAATTTTGATAATTGAACAATCCAAAATGTAAATAATTATATTACTACCTATACACGGTTTGTTTGTATTAAATACAAGCAATTAAACTTTCCATGAATTTACATAGACACTGCAACACCCTATGGTTTCAGAACCTTTTATGGAGGATTCATATCATGGATGTAGATAAAGTCTTGTATGCAACTGTACATAATTAGGTATTAAAACACTCATGTGATACTATTATCACACTCGGCTTCGCCTCGTGTGATAAACCCACATTCGTATTTTAATACCCTCATTATACAACAGTTTCATAAATAACTAATATATCACTCGAGGGTAAGTACAGATTACTAAACTCGTGTGGTTCACGGCCCTCCGCTTCGCGTCGGGCCTCAAATGCACACTCGATTAGTAATCTGTGCCTTACTCCCCTTGGTGAATAAATAGCTATTATTTTTTGGTACCTACTAACATAGTTTATAAGATTTCCAATATTAACCTCTCTATGGACTTGTGACTTATTTGTCTGAAAATAAACTTTTTTTTTTTTTTCTGGATATTAAAGTTATCTATCCAAAAATACATGACTGGAAATTTAATTTAGATGGCAGTAGATACGCAAATGTGACTCTTGGAAAAGAATTGCAGGGATACTAACATGGGAGATCTCTTCCTCAAAAAACTCACTGACTGAGACTAAACGAGATTCACGCGCGTAGAAAATGAACATTTATATGCCTTGATACGAACCTGAACCTCTTACCAGGATCAAGCTAGATTATTTTAGAAATGGTACTTACTTGGAGATCTCTTCCTCAACAAATTCCCGGGAGACGCCAAACGTATCAGCGATGTTGTCGAGGCTGAGCGAGCGGTACGCGCGCAGAAGCTGAACATACGCCTTAATACGCGCCTCGCGCACGTAATGCTGGTAGTGGGGTCTGAATACTGGGTCTACGCAGATCTGAGTCTCTACCTGCAAGAGATAATTGAAATGTAAATAATAATTTAAAGCTATGACAACAGTTACTAAAATGATGATGATGATTGAGCACCACACCCAGCCAGGAGCAAGGCTGACCCGGACAAGCCGGATACACCAGGGGGCACTTTTTTGTACGGAAAGAAATGCTCTGGGATGGGAGAGGAAGCCCGACCAACCGCAGCCAGCCGGGCACAATCAGCCGACTATGCAGCCTAGAGCCAATATCCTATAGTGGTAAAGACAGGTACAATCCATAGGAATGAGCATTGGTGTTTTGACCTTCGTTTGGTTGGTCTCTTCTAGCATTGGAGAATCATGTTCGTTTCTGATGGTTGCGATTCCATTCGTTTTTGACACATCTTATTTAAACATTATTTTCGTGTATTTGTTTCACTGTCAGTTTCGCTGAGGTGATATATTTCCTGGGTGGCCGACTTGAATTGTTCTCTATCTGCTGCTAGCTGAATCCATTCTTCTTTGCTTTTATTGAAATATTCCAAGTCTTGTTAGAGTGACTCGTTTCATGTATATTTATTGGTCTTCCTCTTTTAACCGTTTCGCCTTGTATCTAATAGCTGCGTGTAGTAAGTGAGGCTCTGGCCGTCGGAGGATGTGCCCGTAGTAGCATAACCGTAGGCATTTATTTTTTTGGTAATTCTATGACAACAGTTACTAAAATAATGACAATTTTAGATGTACACAAAATTTAAATGTAATGCAATAAATTGTCAACTGCTGACAAAGATGACTGTTTGATTTTCTTCCAGTAATAATATCTAAGCAGTTTTGTTAAAAATGCCTACAAAAAATCCTATTTATTTTCTTTCAGAGCAACAGTAACATTTATAAAGCAATAGAATTTAATACAGTACCCAAGCAAGACTCTTCAGGAAGTCAGCATAGCGGCACTCATGTAGGGACTCAACCAGTTCTCTGAGCTCTGGGAAACGAGAGCGGAGGGCCTGCACGGCTGCCCCCTGGCGCCTCAGGGCTGACTGGAGAGCGTGGCGCTCCAGGGCCAGGGCGCAGGCTAGCACGCAGTACTGGATGATTGTACCTGTAATGTAGAAACAGAGTTAGAGAAGTGAGTAAAAGTCAAACAAATGCTATTATTTTTGAAGTGAAAACATCTTTAGGCGCGTTGAGCACTTTTTGGGTGAAGGAAGAACATTGAACTCATCGTCACGTAACGTAACGTGCGGTGACGCTTCGTAGCCGTTCGTAGCACTCGTAGCATCCGCTACGGCGTAGCACCACATAGGCGTACGCGGGGCATAACCAGTGCTACGACTGGGGCGGGGCCTGTGTACTTTTTGTTTTCACTTCTATCGGCAGTCCCGATATTTTTTTTTAACACTTCAAGCACAAAGAACAGAGGCGGACTTAATACCATAACCATATGCATTTTCTACCAGTCAACCTTCAGGTGATGCAAAGACAAGCGGTATTATCTCAGTTTATATTAGGTTAGTACATTAGGTTTTCCAACAGACTGGATTTTAAGAGGTTTATTAAAGGAACAGTTGAAAGATCTAATGATCAAACCTTTACAATATTTTTTTTAATCAAATAATAATATGACAAAAAAAATGTAGCCAAACAAAAATGTTGATACTCAACTGAAACATCAACTGGAAAACTTAATAAAAATTTTGATAACAAATCTAAATTATCACAGTACAGTTGTTGCATATTTGGTGCAAGCATTTGCTAGTAACTGTGCATTCCTAGTCTCACTGGAAAAACATTCACTTAGAACAGGGTTACTCAAAGTAGGGTTCGCGAACCCCTAGGGATTCGCTTCATCTCGCTCAAATTCGCGAAATTTACGTAATGGCGGCGAGAGCAGCGGTGGCGGCCCCGACTTACGAACCCAGTTGACGACCCGAGCCGAGCCGAGTGAGAGAGTAGGAGTTTAGTCGTGGGTTCGAACCCAGACAGGCGCATTACTTTGTGTAATTTATTTCATCACCGCTGCTCTCAAAACGGTGAAGGAAAACATCGTGAGGAAACCGGCATGTCCTAGAACCAAAAAAATCCAGGATATGTGACATCTACCAATCCGCACTGGGCCCGCGTGGTGGATTAATAGCCCATTCCCTCTCATAGAGAGGAGGCCTGTGTCCCAGCAGTATGAACGGCTGATGATGACTGTTATTCTTTTCTTGTTGGGGGGGGGGGGGGTTTTGCTGTCATCTGGAAACTTGAATGGGGGTATGTGGAGCCAGAAGTTTGAGAAACCCTGACTTAGAACGTTTGAAATCTTTATCTCTCTCTATTTATCTATCTCTCTCAGTCTTTGTGAAAATGATTTGCCTGAGTGAACATACCAGAGAATGGGCAGCAGCGTTCTCTGTGCTTTTGGAACAACTGTACTGCAATAGCCAACCCCCCTGCCAAGCGTGGCGATTATGGCAACCCCCCCCCCCTTGGGGGAGGCCTATGTCCAGCTGTGGACGTCTTTCGGCTGATATGATGATGATGATGATAAGTGAACATACAGTTAGGAATGTGTGGTGTTAGTTAGTTGTGTGCTGTAAGCTGACTTTTCAAGAGAACTCACCAAAATCAACCAGCTCATAGGATTCAAATGTTGAGACACAGTCAATGAACAAATCTGCTGCCTTGCTGTAATCTCTGACTGCCAGACAATAGATAGCTTCATAGGCCTTGAGCTTGTTTCTGGAGCGCCAGTCTCCACCCTTGTCGACCAGCTCATGAGCCTGAAACACACAAGATTTATAAGGTTAGCAGAACAGATTGATACATTCATGAAATAGAATTTATAAAAGATAAAAGACTTTTTTTCAGTTTTGTATCTAGCACCAAACCCAATTGATTTCATGATAGTCAGTTCCTTGCATATTTTTTTTATTAATATACTCCCACACTAGGAATTTCTCCTGTGCCATGAGTGCATTTACAAACATTTAAACTCACATACACAAATAGCTAGACCCGGAACAACTACCTGTGTGGTCATATACAAATCAACAACAAACATATTTTGTTCAAATAATAAAACACAAAATTCAACAAATATTTGATTGTTTTTCCCATAGGAGTGGCAGATACTGAACACGTCCAGCGATATTTATTTATTAAATAGGTAGGGTCATTGCGCCGGTTAGCGACCAGTTAGCTGGGTTCCCCACTTAAGATGAGGAAAAAAAAATGTTGTCTACACGCAAAATAGTATTTGTTAATGTGAATTTGTCCCAAATATAATCTAGTTTGGATACAATACATAAAATAAAATACATTCATACAAAAATATTTATAAAATGCTGAAAAAGTGAAAATATAGCGAAAACGTCGGTTTACGACCATTTTTATCAGTTTATGACCACCAGTGTGCTGGTTTGCGACCGCTATTTTAATATGAAAAATATGTCATTAAAACAATTATAATCGCTTTAAAAATGTTTTAATTTTCGCCTCGTTAATAAAAACAAATATGGGAATCATTATTTTGGTGTAATGTTTTTTTTTTAATTAAAAATAACAATCTTACATTTCGTAGGAACTTAATCATAGTTGTGATAGAATTAACATTCATTAGTCAAACAATATCCTAAATTATAAGTACATTTAAAAATAATCAACATCAATATTTTCTAGTCATCTGGTATAATATTATTTTATATCATCGAAAGCTTTTTTCAGGGCTTCTTCAGTCTCTTTTTTTTTTTTTTTGACTTTGAATTATTTTATTTTACTCTAATAATATTTATTGTTGTTTTTATGACTCATTTTGTTTTAAACTGAAAAATAATAATATTTAGTTTTCGACAGATTAAGTACAACCGCTTGCTAAAATAATTATTAAACGGACATTTCATTAAACCAAACAAATAAAAAAATCAGACGTGGTCGCATACTCAATGAACTTTTATACTTATTTCTGTTAGCGGCCGTTATTTTTCTCATACTAAATTATGGTGGCCGGAAACCAATGTCTTTATTTCGATTATTTTGGTTTACGACCACCCAATTTTGTACGTAAATTAAACAAAGTTCTTTCAAAGAAACTGGTGGTCGCTTACCAAAGTACTACAAAGAAAACCTTTTACAATGCTACCTTCAAAATTGTAACAGTCCTGTATGAAGCATTACGATCATATTAATCAAAACAAATTAATGCGGTTCTCGTCGGTTTGCGACCATGTGGTCGCTATCTAACGTTTTTGATAAATAAGCATTTCGGTTACCGACCACGGGATTTTATCTTAATAATAAGTTAAAAAATAGCAAAATACAACTAAATAATAAGCAAAACTTATCGATTGTACAATTTAACATCTAACTTGTGTGTAAAACATGAAATAAGTAATAAAACTTAGCTTTGAGCGCCGCGCGCCGTGTTATTTTTTTTCTAACTCGCGGTATCATATCATCTCGCGGAATCAAGACGCGCACTGAGCAATTTTTTTTCGGCTCTGGGTCAACCCATTTGTTTTAAACTGTGTTAAATCTTATTTCATAATTATTTATAAAGCACGTTAGATTTATTTTTTATCTAGGTTACCTCTACAAATACTATTATCTTGATTTAAAGAAACTTAGTCCGTCAAATGGTCGCCTATAGAAGGTGGTCGCGATACTGGCGAAACGACCCTATAATATTTTGGTATTTTTTTTGTTTTTCTAGAGATCAATATTAAAATAATGTAAATGCAAACACCAATATCTGTTCAGTCTTGAAGACACAAAAAGATTTAAAACAAGAGTACACTCTTGTTTTTGTGTTTTCAGCCATTAAGCTTAAGTTCCATAGCAAGTAACATGAAAACATCTGCTAAATCATCAGTTAAATATTAGCATACCTTATTTATATTCTTCCCCATTTCTTTGACATTGCAGCCATGGAAATATGCAATCCTAAACAGAGCAAATACGGCATCCAGGCGTCTGTTAGTAGTCAATGTGGCATCTTCATACTTTGAGATGGCCAGCGCTGTTGCTGCTTCCTTGTCTCCAATTGAGCAGAGGTAGTCCATGCTGTAACATTTAGTTTTATTATATTTCAACTGGAAACTTTCTAAGATAAATAGGTCTATGTAAATGAGACATTCATTGACTTTTAAAGAATAATTTTTTGGCTAATTACCTAGGGTCATCATTGGTGTGAAATTTGTGTCTCTAAAATTTAAAGTTGTAAATTCTTATACAAGGAAATGTAATTAAAAGCTTACCGATCTTGCCAAACAGGTGTTTCTGAATCGTCTTCTTGGAACTTGCCTAACCTGTCCTCGTTTTCCTTTGCCATATCATCAAATAACTTCTGATCGAATGTCCATCCAAGGTCAGTACAAACCTCTTTGTAATATGGAGCCATGTTTCCATTCTTGATTCCTTGCAAGAGCTGTTCTTTCAGCTGCGTATCATCTTTTAGCTGGGGCAAACTAAGCTTGAACTTGATTCCGGCCAATTCCATGTACTCCGGGGTTGTACCTTCTGCAGAAAGCTCCATTTTCTATATTTGATTGAAAACAAATTATGAAACTAAATAATCCTGTTTATTTAAAGAGAAGATGAATAAGACGATTTACGCAATGACAATAATTTAATTTCTTTCGTAGAACAACCAACTCCTACAACTTGCAAAATCAAAAGTCACTGTACCCCATTCAAGTATTGTTGAACGTTTATTCTTTAGCATTGCATATATTCTCGCTCTCTTTCTCACACAAGAAAAATTGCTGGATGACGTAAGTACATCATGTCTAAAATATACAATAACATAAATTTGGAACGCACATAACAGATAAATAATTTGTTCTGTCAACTGTCAACTGTCACTATTGTCAAAAATTGACAAAAAATTAGAACGCGTCTGCACTACAGTTCGTCTAAATATGGGATTTTCTTTTTAGCTCTTCCCTCGTCGCTGGATAGATGGCGCTGAACTTAGTATGATAATGCAAGGAACAGAATTTAAAAAAAAAATATTGTAATAAAGCGCGAGAAAACTAGGTTATATTCGGAAGGTTAAGCAAACGAAAGTGTCAGTCAACGAGCGTATTTGACGTGACGCAATGTTTTTTTTCCAAGCGTTTTGGCTTTGGCACCAACTTTCATAGTTTAACGCCATCTATAGAGTTCTTGGAAACCACGTTTTTTTTTAATACCTCAAAAAAAAACCTCTCATTGCCAAGCAACCAGCATTTAGAAAGAGTAATTCCCAAGAACTCATCATCATTGTTATAACCTCCTGCCTAAATTTCTTCGGTTCCACGCAACATGTTCTCTTTTTCCAAACATCTAACAGAAGCTGTTGGTGAACCTAGGATAAATAAAAATAAAAAAAGCATAACAAAAGCATCCATTTTATTAGCGCTAATCTCATCTATACATATAATAAATCTGTAGAAAAGTAATTTTTGTACATTGAAGAAATTGAAACAAAAAATAGCCAGCGTGTGAAAAGATAAGTAACAGAACCCATTTCCATCATTTTTGAAATTTTTGTCTGTTTGTTTGTGCGCACATCACGTAAAATCTACGAATTCAATGCTGACAATGTTAATACATAAAAATTGTGTGTAACTTGGGGTATGATTTAGTGTTTGTTTCATTGAAATCGGTTAATTCTATCAAAAGATATATGAACTTAAAGTTTTCAAGAAGAACTATAATCATCAAATGTAAGACATGCAGCGACATCTGTTGAACTAAAATGATACCAATGACTAAAAATGTGCTCACCACAGTCATAACTTTTAAATCGACTGACCAGCTTTAAAAAAAAATTATAGCATAGGTAATATACTTTAGAAGTTTAACATTTTGGTTGATAGACGGCGTTGTTTATTTCACTCCATTTTCTGAATTGAATGACCCTCGCCTCGCCCGTGTCAGTTGCCTATTTTTTGTTTTTTTTTTTTTCGGATGGGAAATCATCAAATGACTCCTCCTGCTCTGGGCGTGTCAGAGCAGGAGTGTCAGACTTTTACTGACTAAAACCCAGCCATGTTCCTTCATCGCCCTTTTGTTCCGGGGCCACGGTATCTCTTTCGAACAGTCCCGCAACCCCGGCAGACATCACGCGGTCCTTGCGGATCGGCCCTTCCTTTTTGCTGACTCTCTTTTAGGCGCGCGTGGAACACGAACGCGCCGTCGACACGGCCTGTCGTTATGAGACGGACGGACGGCGAGCTAGCCCATAGCCCACCGTCCACAGGCCCGCGCCTACGGTGGCCGGGGGCCACGTGGTTGCCCCGGAAGCCCGAGGCGTCTGCCGCGGCGGCCGGGACGTTGAGAGGTTCTCTCCCTCTCACGTTCCGACGTTCAAAGAGAGTCAGCAATAGGAAGGGGTCCGCAAGGGCCGATGCCTGCCGGGGTTGCGGGACTGTTCTAAAGAGATACCGTGGCCCCGGAACACAAAGGGCGGTGAAGGAACATGGATGGGTTTAGTCAGTAAAAGTATGACACTGCCTCCTGGTCCGCCCAGAGCGGGAGGAGTCATTTTATGATTTCCCATCCGAAAAAAAAAGGCTGTCGAGGTAAGCCCTTTTTTGGAAAAACTAGATTATTTTAGCGATTAATGCAAATATATCGAAGAAATTAAATTGTTACCCACTTGGATCTACGTAGGTATATATCTACTAATATTATACAGCTAAAGAGATTTTGGTTGGTTGAACGCGCTAATTACAGGAAAACTTTTAGTGTTGAATAGTTATCGAGGATGGCTATAGGTTATCTAACATCACGCTATAATTAAAAGGAGCGGAGCATCAATGATAAATGTTGCAAAAACAAGGAAAATTTATTTCTTTCGAGAGCTTCCTTTGCGGGCGATGCATAAACGGTTAAAGTTGCGCAACAATCATGTATTAGGAAATTGTTCGTTTTAAAGCGTTCTAAAAAAAACCGCGATAGCATTATGTCTATCTTTCAAGGTTGACTCCACTCTCTCTAACCCTCTCTCTCTCATGTGACGCAGACGAAGTTGAGCGGGTCAGCTAGTCTTCCATAAGAACAAACCATCACTTTCCTCATTCTCCAGTAGCACATGCTCGTACAACATGCCAACCGATTGAAGAACCAAAACTGATCATAAACATAAAATAACATTAACATCACGCCTGTAATCCTCGAAGGGTTAGGCAGAGGCGTACCCATTAGTACGCCCACATTTCGCCAGTTATGTTTAAGTCCGTAAGTGCCATCAACCGGGTACATATCCAGATTCCGTGGCTAAAAACCCAGTAACACCTTGTCCGACCCGGGAATCGAATCCAGGTCTTCATGCTTATCAGTCGCGCTTGCGGCCACTAGACCAACGAGGTCACAAAAAAAAGTTTATAATATGGTTATAACTAGAGTTCGGGCCACCACTCAAGTCCGATAGACGCGGCGTTGCTACCGCTGTACCGCAGAACGGCAGAACTAGCCAATCACGTGGCACCTTGCATAACCTAATGAATTTAGTTCCCGCTTTTGCCGTAAGACTTCAATGGTGGCGCGGACTTTATTCTGATTTTAAAATAACTTTGACCAGTGATCATAAACCTTATTACAGCATACAAGCATACATATAAATAAAAATAAAAAAATACTTTATTTCAGACCTTGATCCTTAAGATGTTAGTAATACACACTACATTTAAGCTATGTTAGTAACAAAACGAAAAACAAGATTTAATTCATATATCTGCTGCACTCACCAGACGCACCGGGTATATGTACATGTACACGTACCCAATGAGCCATGATGGTGCAGCACGGCTTATCACTAATGACCTTCAGAATGTCATTGCCGCTCCCACGCACTTTGCGCATCATAGAAGCAGTCTTCTTACGTAGAATGGTACTGAAACCATCAGTACGTGCTTCCGCAAACATTCCTGATGCGCTACAGTAACGTGGGAGCCCCAACAACATCCTGAAGGTATTATTATACTGAACTCTGAGGGCGTTGTATGCCCTCTGCGTATATCGAACCCACAGAGTGCACGTGTACAAAGATTGACAGAAAGCCTTAAAAAGAGGAGCGCTGACGCGACGTGACGTCATCGACGCCAGGTCTCGAGATAATGTGACCGGGTTGTAATTATCCTTGTCACTGGCGTCACCGGTTTTATTTTTCAATATTGGTACAACCACCGTTCTCATCAACGCAGCGGGTAGGTACGAGTGTCGGATACAGAACGTAAACAATAACGCTAGCAGACGTGGGAGATGCGGTCCGGCATGTTCAAAATGTTCTATGCTAAGGCTGTCATGTCCTGGCGATTTGCCCCGTCTCATATTTTTAATGATTACTTTTATCTGCTTAGCCATAATGCGAGCAGGCACACCTAACACAACAGCCCCAGCAACGCCACCACTAACATCCGACTTCGAAGGTAGTATTTTAAAATGTTCCTTAAACAGGTTTGCGATCTCCCTGGGCGTACTTACACCGTCGACACTCACCGAAATGCCCGGCTTGGGGTTTAACTTTTTGGTGTGTTTCCAAAACCCGCGAAAGTCTTTCTTTTTGTGTCTTGAAGCCAATATATCCATTTTAATTTGGTCTTGTTTATTCTGACAAAACTTAAGTTTAAAAATCTTGCGGGACTCAACCATAGCATCATAAATATATCCAGTGCTTGGTTTACCATGCCAAACCCAATTTGTAAAATTTTGCCTGGAGTTCCGGTGAGCGTCCCTAACATGCTTATTCCACCCCAGGATAGGTCGACCCTTTACAACCCCCCCTCTAGTGACTGACATAAGTGGCCTCAGCAGCCTCCTGTAATGATAAAACAATGTTATGATATAAATTATCAATAATTACTTCCCTATGTTCTAGCTCATTACACATAGTATCACAACATTGACCCAGCTCACTATGAAAATCAATTTGCCTTAATTTAGAGTTACATTCTTTGGTGTACAATTCGATCTGATCTAAATTACGTTCACCCCACGTTACTTTATTTATTTGAAACTCATGTAATGGAGTCGACTTTGGCCTGGCCCCCATCATATTACATTGCAGCTCAAACGGGAAGTGATCTGACCAGTAGCTATCATAATATACCCTAACATTGTTACAGACTTCCACGCAGCCTCGGTTACCAAACAATGGTCAAGCCTTCGACGGCTACCATGCACATCACTCAAAGGTATAAGAATCAACCCCCAGCTTAATTAAATCGGCACAAAGCCAATTTTGTTCTGAACAAAAATTTTACATTTCCTTTCCAAATAGTTCCCCGGGATGTGCATTAATTAAAATCCCATAATATATATACATTTTCAGTATCGCTACTGTCTATTATGGCCACAATCTCACCTAAACAATCCACAAATTCTACAACCATTCCACAATTCATGTCTACGAGCCTTTGCAAATCACGTTTTTCTATGCGATGACGACGCGTGTTTTTGATTAGCGAGTTCTCTGCGCGTTATCAACACGTTTTAGCAGATTTTACACGTTTGTATCGATACAAACGCAAATGTAACGCACGTTTGTATGGATTCAAATGCTAAAGGCTGCTTCACGCCGGGGGCAACACTGTGCGGCATTGCGGCATGCCACAACGCCGCTAGTTACAATAATTTACAATGTTGCACTTTGTGACAAGAATCGTTCGGCATGGCAACACCTTGCGTCATGCTGCTAAATTTTACTCCATCAGCCATATTCTACGGTGTCTTGTCCCCTCGATCAATCAAGTTGGTAGACCAAAACAATCCAATAAAATTTTACAGAACGATGCTTTGAATATTATTTAAGCACGATGTTGCCTCAGCGTAAAATAGGCTGCCGATTGTAGCATACCACAAGATGACGCACGCCACAAAATGTAGCATGCAGCAATGCCGCACAGTGTTGCCCCGGTGTAAAGCAAAGCAAGCAGCCTTAGAACTTACTTCAGTTACGTACACAGAGTACCTACATTATACTATAGGGAACGTGCACAACGACGGTGGTGCCAACTGGCGTCACCAATCCGAATCATGTACCAAATTAATACTTGACATTGACATGTAAAACAAGTAAACAGAATTAATTTTATTATTGAAAATGATTATTCTAGCTAATCATAATCCATTGTTGCATTTCTGGATGTACCAATACATCCACAAAAATGAAAATTAATCAAATAGCGTAAAATAATAAAATTCTATTACTTTCCAAAGAATAGTACTGTCATACCATGTTTAAGTGAAAAACGCAAAAAATGGATAAATGCAGTAAGAAACATATTTGAAAACAATTTGTTTTTGTTACACTCTGCATTGAAAAAGTTCAATGGCCTTCAAAATCAACCGTCCAAGCAAACATGCCAAGTACAATTTAAACTTCAGCGAACACACACATTAGACTGCACTGAAGTTCACATCGAATATTCCTCAACAGTTACACAAAGAGTCCACATGTACTCAGATTATAAACATGGTTATACAATAAAGTTTTTAGTTGGCGGCACTCCTTGTGGTTTCATAAGTTTTGTATCTAAATGCTACGGAGGGCGTTCTAGTGATTGCTAATAACAAAATATGGGTGTGGATTAGACTGCACTGAAGTTCACACCGAATATTCCTCAACAGTTAAACAAAGAGTCCACATGTGTTCGGATTATAAACATTGGTATACAAATAAGTTTTTACTTAGCCGCACTCCTTGTGGTTTCACAAGTTTTGTATCTAAATGCTACGGAGGGCGTTCCAGACTGCACTGAAGTTCACACCGAATATTCCCCAACAGTCTCCACATGAACTCAGATTATAAACATGGATATACAATAAAGTTTTTAGTTGGCTGCACTCCTTGAGGTTTCCTAAGTTTTGTATCTAAATGCTACGGAGGGCGTTATAGTGATTGCATAACAAATGATTGTGGATTGATTTGTTATAGCCTGGAGATACTGTTCTTGCTGATAAAGGATTCCCTTCCATTAAAACATGTGTTGAAAATAAGAAAGTTGCTAAAGCCACCATTTTTTCATGAACCACAATTTTCATCAGAGAAAGTAAACGAAACATACAAAATTCATATTGGTCAACATTCATGTTACGCTGACGATCACTATTGATAGACCGAAACCCATGTTTTATACCTTATAACATAATCAAAAATAATATTTTTCAAGAGATAATTATTTTGCGTGACAGCATAAGTTTCCTTTACTGTCCGCATAGTGTCTCTTTTGTCGTTTAGTGCTGCCACCTATAGTTCCTGCACGTTCCCTATACTGTTACTGTGGGGGACCCATAGTATGAATAATGTTTAGGTTTGTGCTCATACCAGCTTCTACTCTTAGCAACATGTTAGCAACCCTAAATTTGACGTAGCCTTGGCAAATGACACAACTGACACATATCCATAATTTATTGTCAACTTGACAGATTAATAGAAAATACAAAATAGAGAGAATTATGTATTTCGATGATAGTTAAAAGTTCCAGTAAACTGCAATAATAAATAGTTAGGTTGTTGTGCTACCAACAGTTGTGTTCAATAGCTTAAGATAGAAACAGGTGATATTCATCAACATTTCCAATTAAAATTGTCAGGTAAGGACTGCTGATCCTAATGCCAGTAAACTGTGCGAAGAGAAGAACAAGTTCAAGACATTTATAACAATGGATATTAACAAACTAGTCAGTGAGAACCAATCCATTAAAATAGTACCATCGATCGAAGAGTCACTGCTGTCTATAGGTCTCAAAGTAGATCTTGATGACAATTCCAAAATGTGGTTAGAGCAACTAAAAGTCACTTGGAAAACATGGAAGAGAAGTCCTGCAGTAGAGACACGCATCGAAACGTTTTTCCAGAATGCAGAAGACCGATACAGATTAGCTTTAGCTTTTGTTATTAAATGTGATGATTACAAAGATTGTAAGCCAAAAACTTTACCCTATTTCATTATGGAGACTTTATGGAAGTGGTCTGAAAATAGTGAGATTCTACCAGGTGATGATTTAAAACTACCAGCATTCCATATAGCGACACAACAGAGGAATCAACATTTTCTGTGTCTGGTTGTCAAAACATACAGAATATCTACAATTAAAGACCAAATTCTACCTATAGTGAAAGATATGGTCAGTAAGGACAATTGTAAACAAGCATCTCAAATTGTAATAGCAATGGAATTGTTTGATGAAATACCAGTTGAAGATCTTGTGTTTCCATTGATTCTGCAAGACAAGTCAAATTTAATTGATGAGTATTTAAATGAATGCCCTAGCCAGGTAAAGCCACTGTTAATTTTTCTGGATAAATTACTAGACAAAACAGTTAGTATTAAAGAATATGTTCAACATTACATCCATGATAATAAGATTTCTCATGTCAGATACGATAAAGTACACTACAAGCCACTAGGAAAACTAGTGGCTCGTTTATGCAATAAGTTTAATATTCCTATAGAGACATGTAAGAATCTCAGCAAGAACCGCACTACTGGTGGATTAAGATATTTAATACATCAAAAATATCAAGAACATAATGTTAGCTCATCTGTGTGGGAAGACTTAGTGAAAGATTCACTGAAGCAAAACGCTGGCTCAGGCCAAGAATTTATTGAAATGTTAGTTGATTATGACCGCAATGAGGCTCTTAAGTGGGCTTCATACTTAAATATGGCTGAAAAAGACTTACCATTAGCACTCAAAGACATATCTATAAAGGATGTACCTGCAGAAGAGAATTGGGATACAAATGATACTTCTTCACAAAGTCCTCCCGAGTATTACAAGTTTTGCTTACTTGAAGATCAGATTACACTGATAGACACAGCAGAAAAATTCTATGACCTAATGATATCAGATGTTATTAAAAATAGTGTTGTAAGCATTGATTGTGAGTGGAAGCCTTCATTTGGAGCTACACAGTCTCAAGTAGCATTAATACAAATTGCAACTAACAGTAGAGTTTATCTAATAGACACTCTAATATTGAACAAACCTGAATATGCAAGCTTTTGGTACTCTTTCCACAAATCTTTTCTGGATAATGCAGAGATAATTAAAGTAGGTTTTGGACTTGAGCAAGACTTAAAAGAAATGAAATCATGTCTGATAGGATTGGGAAACATTAAAGTGCAAGGTGAAGGACTACTAGATCTTGGCACTCTATGGAAGAGTCTTCTCAACAATGGACTTACCTTGCCTGGTAACAGTGACAATGTGGGAAACAGTCTCAGCTGTCTAGTACAATCATGTTTTGGGTTACCCCTTGAAAAATCTGAACAATGCTCGAATTGGGAATTAAGGCCATTGAGAAATACCCAAATACTATATGCTGCTTTAGATGCTCATGTGCTTATACAAATATATGAATATCTTCAGAAACTATGTTTAGAGCAACACATTAATTTTGAGGAAATATGCAATGATGTTATGTTAGAAAGCAAAAAGAAATGCACAAAAAAACCTAAAGTTGTAGACAGGTTTCAGACATGTGTACCTATGGTGCAATCAAAATCAGTTCATGAAGTGAAGTTTTTGGTGGAACCCGTGTTATCCAATTTGATGCCTTATTTAAGATACTGCGGAATAGACACAATTGTGATGCCATCAACAATGTTATGGCACGATGTGATAAATCTAGCAAAATCACAAGAACGTCAGGTCCTTTTGTGTAAACTAAAACATACTCCAACAAATAACTTTCCACAAAGTTCTATATTAGAAGTTGGTAAAGACACTGTTGTACAACAGTTGCGAAAAATATTTAATAATTTTAACATAAAAGTGGAGCAAAACAATCTTTTCAGCTTTTGTATTAATTGTAATAGCAAAGATTTCAGAAAATTAAATTCAGATGAAGTTGTGAAAATGTGTACTGAATACCAAACAATGCTGAAACCTGAAAATGTTGATCAAACAGACAAATATGGTGGCGGGTATGACGATGATGAAACAGCATATTATGACAATTTTCTGAGTGATTCAGATTGTGATGAAGATTTGTGTCAAACAGTAGTTTACACAAGACGTAACTTAACAACGAATAAGGGAGTAGCCATTGACATACATAATGCTTGTCAACTATCTGCTCTAAGCAAATCAGCAATTTTATGTGAATCATGTGGAAAATTATTTTGGGATGGAGATATATTGTTAAAACCTGTTTCTGAAGTTGTGTTCAGCTTTAAAAAACTTAAAATTTGGTAAGTTTTCTCGAAAGGTACAAAATATCAAGTCATTTATTATTTCATAATAGTTTATTTCCATGTGAATCAATTTCAACATTAAATATGTATATAAATAAAAATGTTAACCTTACATAAGTTAAAGCCTTTGTCCTGTCATTATTTGGAAGTGTCACAGCATTTGAATAAATCCTTCCTAATTTATATAAATTTAAAATCTTTTGTCTCGATCGCTGGGTCTGTTGCTGATTGCTAGAGAATTATAAGACAGGAGTGTAAGGTTTGTTAAAGACTTATGTGTGCAACAATACAAACTACTAGTTACTAAACCATGATATATATATTTTTCTATGCATAATAAAATTTCTTGATAGTGTAGAGTATTGTTACATATTTTGTTAAATACAAAAAACAAATTTTACGAAAAGATGAAGGCCTCGGAACATTTTAGATATTCTTTACTTACATACTAGAAAAAGCATACAAATTTGTATAAATAAAGTTCTAAACACACTTGACAATAGCCTATTGTAAGGCGGGCTTGACAGGTAGAGTGCAGCTAAAAATTTGTTACTAGTTAAGGACAATTGTTTTTGCAGTAACTATTAAATAATTATAAATAGTAGTAATTCCTTTCACCATTTAGTTTGTAAGTTGTTGAAAGCAAATAGTTTGTGTTATAATCCGTTTCTACTGAACAGTCTCCAAATAACATGTACTTATAAAATACAATCATCTTAAAAAGAAAGTGATAACTTTTAATAATAATAGTATTTACAGTTTCAAAAATAAATCAATTAGCATTACATAACATATATTTAAAAATCAATGCTTAAAAATAAACAATAGCATAAATGGAGCTGCAAGCATAGGATGCTTTGAAATAGGTTTGTTAAATACTGCTTTATATAATAGTATATAATTATGATAGTTAAAATATTATTGATTTGTTTTGTTGTATGTAAAACACACATTTTATTTTGTTCCAATAATGTAAGAAAATTTTGTACCTTTATATTTTACAAAAATAATTTAATGGCTATGATCTTGACATTGAAGCTGTAGTCCTACTAAATAGATATTGGAATCTTGTTTACATTGCTGGAAGGAATAAAATGTAGACACTGTTGGATTCTGTGTTTAAAATCTGCTGTTCCATAATTATATTTTGACCATAGGTATTGCACATTTGTAGGAAACAGTAAATTTATTTTTAATTGCTGATGCCGGTGGAAATTGTCTAAGTTGGAATGATGAACTGAAAATGTGTTAATTGTTTATGTCAATGTTCCACCCTGTATATCTTGGACCATTCTCTTTGTAATGCACTAGGTAGGTAAAACTATCTTCACGACACAGAACGCAGATAGAGGAGCAGTAGAAGGGTCAGTAACTGCATATTGAAAAGTGTGAGCCTCAAACGACAGGACGTAGTATCATTACGTAGTAACATACACACACACATTTACACTACTGTGTGTGCCCGAAGCTCCCACTACATTCTTTAACTGTGTTCAGTGTAGCGAAAGATTAGTAATCTGATTATTTTATTTCTGTAATAATTTAGTTTAAGGTTTTAATTAAGTAATAAACTAATTTTAAATATATTTACCACCAAATCATGTCAATATATTCTTCAGAAAATCACTGAATAATTGCATCTTTTCTTAAATAGCTCAACTTCTTCTTTAACTAAATCACTGTTCCCTTTCAAATTCAATACCTCCAGATTTAAATCAGGGAAACCTTTTAATGTCGTCAGTTGGTTGTTCTCTAAAGATAATTTCTGTAGGGATAAGAAAAAATATTAGCTAATAACCTTGCAAAATATTACGTAAAATCTTAAAGAAAATAATGGACATAAAGTTGATGCTTCGATATAATAATTAATTGCAAAAAAAGCTTACCTTGCAGTTTTGAAGAAATTCTAAAGAAGGCAAAACGTTTGATCTTATGCTCTGGTTAGATAAATCAACATTTTCACAGTGACTGTAGTATTGTAAATGGGGTAAACTGATAATTTTGTCATCAAACATAATTTTAAAGTCTAGAGAATCTTTTTTATAATCCTGTATAAGTTGATCTTCTATACTCCATTTAGTAATTAAATCGTCATAGTAACCAGCCCGCAAATTATCTACACTTTTCAATGTATGTAAATTTTCTATAATTTCCTTGTGATACTGTTTTGCATCAATACAATGAAGGAAAACTGTTGTGGTAAGAAGTGTCCCTGAAAATAAAAGAAAATGTTCAAATTATAAATATTTAGGTATACAATCTTGATGTGTTATCTCGAAGTTGTAAAAACATGGCCAATCAAAGACAAGTTATTATAATTACATTTGTTGTCGGGTTCCATTGCCAGTAACTGACGACAGGCATTCAGCTGGTTATTCAGTTCTTCAACAACTGGCTTTGAGTACCTTTTCTCGAAACTGATTGCACCTTTACCAACATAAGTATTTAAATTGTGTTTAACACTAAGAATTATTTGTAAGTTTCCATCTTCATTGTCATACTCCATCTGCAAAATTTAAGATGACAATAAAGATATTGATTCTTTGATCTTCCATCCAATAATGAGTTTTATTATTAAAATTACCTTTACATCTAAACCCTCAGTGATATCTGCGTTATGTTTGAAAATCCATAGAACATCGTACTGGTTTCCTGAATATGACTGCCATTCTCCATCTACTAATTCATTGTTGAAGAACAGGCGCATCTTTGAAGACACAAATGACTGATTAACTGGCTGACTAAATGCTACCGTCGTTTTAAGTGGCGATACTACATAAACTGCAACTGTGATATTTTTTTTAACAGCTCCTGTAAATCAGAATGTTGTTTGTTCAATGTGTGCGTTTCGACCGCGCGACCACGTCGTTTTTTTTTTTTTTTTAAAAACTGCCAAGATTTTGTAAAAATTTGTAAAAGTTGATTCCCAAAACCATAAATTTGTCAAAGTTATGGTTAAAAAATTATAAGGGTTTGAACGTGGCCGCGCCATCGAAACGCGGAGAACCGCGCGGCCACGGAGATCTTTAAAACTAAGCGTTGCAGAGACCTGAAATATAGGTAAATAACAGATTGAATTTGTAAAAATATATTTAAAAAATCCTAGGTTTATATTTTAGGAGCTGTAAGACTTAAAACCCCATGGCTGCGCCATTGAAACGGTGAAAATTACGTTATCGCCGACATCTCGCTGAAAAAGCATCGCAGAGGTCTGAAGTTTTTTGTAAAACACAGATTTGAATTTGTCAAAACTTGTAAAAATACACAAAAAATCCCAGGTTTATATTTTAGGAGCTGTAAGACTAAAACCCCATATCCGCGCTATTGAAACGGTGAAAAACGCGTTATCGCCGATATCTCGCTGAAAAAGCATCGCAGAGGTCTGAAGTTTTTTGTAAAACCTAGATTTGAATGTGTCTAAACTTGTAAAAATACACAAAAAAAATCCTAGGTTTATATTTCAGAAGCTGTAGTATGGTCGTGATTATTTATTGAAGAAAGTAAGTATTAGCTTGATTTTTTTTTTAAACAAACCCTAATTAAGTAGAACTAACGATAGCAGGCAAAAAAATATTTTTTTTTTAAATATAAAACCTGTAATAACGTTTTGAATGTTTCGATAGGGTGATCATGACTTATTGTTTACAGAAAACTTTCCACCTATTGTATTGTGGCATCCACTTCATCCCGAGTCCGGACCAGATCATACTGACTGATCACAAACCACTTACGTTTGCTTTTACCACAACGAAGGGACAAATGTTCACCGCGACAGTTCAGATACTTGGATTATATCCCACTTCTGACACCAGTCGTGCGCCGAGGCTCTAAAACATTCGACATAAAGGTACAGGATAAGGTACAAACCGTTACCGTAGACAGGCTGAAACCGGCGTACACAGCGGACGACAACGCCACACTACCACCAACAACTACAACCCTACCGATATTAACGCCAGCGCCGACACCAGCAACCACGACAAAGACTCCAGCTCCCGCCCCCGCCGCTACAGCTCCAGTTCCCGACGACATAGGTCGTCGTGATAATAGTATCAAACATTAAGAAAACCAAGAGCGGGAGGACTGTGAAGTTTCCCGCACACTATCGCTCGTAGTCACGATCTCGGCAGGGGAGTACTGTGGCATCCACTTCATCCCGAGTCCGGACCCTTAAGTACAGCCCTGTACAGCGGGGGACCGCGCGGGGCGAGGGAGCGGGTGCAGAGCGCGCCACGCCGTCGCAGCGCCGCGCCAGTGCATCGAAATGGTCTTAGCGAACGCACGTACAACAACTTACCTTGCCTCTGCCGCACGTGCTATTACTAAACTCTCTCATCAATCATTATTGTCTATATTACAACTTAGCTTCACTATCGGTTCTGTTCTCGCGCATGTAATAAATCTGTATCGTTTCTACATCATTGTAACATCTGCAATTCATCCTCATTAAATACCATATAATCTTCTTGCTGTTTCATATATACGCCGAAACCTTGCCGCTTGCTACACCATACAGTATACACGCAAGCATCTCCACAGTATTGAAATTATTTCTAAAATAAAAACCAAAATAAACCTAGATACATAAATATAAACCTAGGATTTTGTGTATTCTTACAAGTTTTGACAAATTCAAATCTAGGTTTTACAACAAACTTCAGACCTCTGCGATGCTTCTTCAGCGAGATATCGGCGATAACGTATTTTTCACCGTTTCAATGGCGCGGCCATGGATGGGGTTTTAGTATTACAGCTCCTAAAATATAAACCTAGGATTTTTTTCTATATTTTTACAATTTTTTTACAAATTCAATCTGTTATTTACCTATATTTCAGGTCTCTGCAACGCTTAGTTTTAGAGATCTCCTTGACCGCGCAATGCGTGATGGCGCGGCCATGTTCAAACCCTTATAACTTTTTAACCATATCTTTGACAAATTTATGGTTTTGGGAATCAACTTTTACAATTTTTTACAAAATCTTGGCAGTTTTTTAAAAAAAAAAACGCCATGACCGCGCGGTCGAAACGCACACTGTTCAATAACATACCCTTCGCTTCAAAGTGCAAGGTTGAGGGATTAAATATAAAAAGTGGGATGATTAATATAACTTCGTTCAATTAATTAATTGTACTTTCTAAATTAATCTGGGTGATCAGTGAGGAAGAATCAATCAATTGATGCCTGTTACTTCTCTGTACTATCGAGGACACTCCCGCCTGACCACCACTAAGCTCATTTTTGCTTGCACTCGCAACATAAAAACGCTCTCTAGCCCCGCCCCGTTGATTTTGTGTAGAAAAAATGAATGAAAAGATACCGAATCGGCCGAGCGCATTGACGACGCACGCCAAACGAGAGTTATTGTTACTTTGCGCGCCAAAGTTGACGCTTTCCTAATAGGCCCAAACTTTAAGGGGGCGTGGCTCGGCGCCTCCGCATGATTTAAGCGAAAAAAAAAAAAAATGGTCAGGCGGAAAAGACCCCGATAGTACAAAAATAACTCTTACATGCAATATCATAATTATTAAATCATCAACATTCAGATAAAATATTATTTACCTAACAGCCATCTTTGATAAAACCAAGCACTGGTGTCATCTGGATCAGTGAATGCAGCACTCTGTACCATTTTCAACTCCTGTTTATGATGACTATCCTCTATAGGGCGCCCACCTGAAAAGACAAAAAAGATTTCATAAAAATAATATAATCTACAAGTGTAACCTCTAATTCTCAAGAAATCGGCTACTTTTTTATACATGGACAATATAAACTTTAAAGTGCAAATTTTTGTTCCAGTAGGCCCCCCCCTCTAAAAGCTAAACTGCTGGCTTGAAAAATCTGGAAAATCTGGAAATGGAAATTCATGATGCTAATGCATTTCATGAACTTTAAAGGAAAATTAAAATTATAGCGGTTAAGATAACTTTATTACTGTATGATATTACAAAATCCTTAGAATAAATCCTTTTGAAAGTGACTAAGATGAAGTAGTTGCTTGTTTAGAACAGGTAAAAGACTTGCATTGAAAAACAAAACCTAAAATAAATATAATAAAATTCAGAATAAAGAACAGAATCGTTCTATATTGTGATAACGGGCTACTACGAAACCCTACACTGCGCGTGGCCCGACAAGCACTTGGCCGGTTTTTTTTTTAAACTTTAAAAAAAAAACCGGCCAAGTCTTTTACCTGTTCTAAACAAGCAACTACTTCATCTTAGTCACTTTCAAAAGGATTTATTCTAAGGATTTTGTAATATCATACAGTAATAAAGTTATCTTAACCGCTATAATTTTAATTTTCCTTTAAAGTTCATGAAATGCATTAGCATCATGAATTTCCATTTCCAGATTTTCCAGATTTTTCAAGCCAGCAGTTTAGCTTTTAGAGGGGGGGGGCCTACTGGAACAAAAATTTGCACTTTAAAGTTTAATATTTCGTAAATGGAGCATTAAATCGGAAAATAGAATTAGCAACCCCTAAGTCATTTTAAAGACGAAGACTATTCAACGATACCCCGCACGATGAGGTAGACGACGAAAAAAAATCATCTCGACTATATAAGGGAGCTACCCTAATAAAATATATTTTCCAAAATGTTATTATATCAGTTACTGTCAAACAGTTGTCAGAGGCACATACGCTCCACAATTAATTTCGTGATTTGTGACAAATACTGAGAAGTTGTGCCATAAAACATTACTAAAGTGTAGTTGAAGTGTTTCGGAAACTGTGTTATCGTTATCTAGTGATCAAAAACCTTATTCAAAACATTTGTAGATTTATCAGTGAAAAAATTATACCCACATTTGGATTAATAATTTTCTGACACTTTCAAATCTAATAAAATGTCACTGTCAAAAGTGTTGCCATCTTCAATCCAGTGTTACCACATAAAAACTTAAATTACCCCAGAAATTATGGATCATGTTACCGAAGACCACACAGGAGTAGGTGACCAGGCTCCTATGTTGGTGAAAGTATTCACCGTAGTAGTAGTAGTAACTGGCAACAGCAGTAACAAAAAACTTGTACAACAAGCTTTCCATCCAAGCTTGTTCCTATCAAGACCAAGATCTTCCTCAGTTGGAAATAACCCAACAGTCAAACCATCTAAAGAAAATGTTGATGTTGAGCCCCTTAATTCCAGGGCGAAAGACAATGTACCAGAACCCCCATCATGGCAAAGAGTACCATCAAAAAGTAATTCCAAAAAACGGAAAATGTCAAGCAGCCCTTCTCCTGATGCAGTTAAAACAGCCAATAGCTTCAGTGGCCTGTCAATTGACCTGACCCAAAATGATCCCGATGAACCAGCCAAAAAAGCTAGCAAACCTCCACCGATCATCCTTTACGGGATAGAAGATGTCAGCAAATTGACTGAACTTCTGGAGACTGTTGCTGAAAGAAGACAATTAACTTACAAGATTGTGAATAGAAATCAGCTAAGAATTAGTAGTGTGGACATTGACACCTACAAAAAGCTAATTGTTCTTGTGAGGGAGAATGGACTCATTGGGCATTGATTTTGATTTTGAAGAAATTGAGGCCACAGGAAATACAGTTACTGGAGAAATTATCAATGCTAAGTACGGCCCCGAGAAAAAACCAACCTCTACATTCTTTGTAAATCTGGCTCCTGGGTCAAACAACAAAGCAGTTAAGGACTTGAAATATATATACCACCAATCTATCGTTATAGAAGATCCAAGAAAAAGAAAATCTATTGTACAATGTCAAAGGTGCCAACAATATGGCCACTCAAAGAACTACTGTATGCGCCCTTATCGCTGCGTTAAATGTGGGCAGTCGCACAAGACTTCTGAATGCCAGAAGCTTGATCGCCAAACACCTGCTCTGTGTGCACTTTGCAATGGCCCGCACCCCGCTAACTATAGAGGTTGTGCAGTATATAAAGAAATTTTAGCCCGAAGAACAAAAAATACCACATTTCCTTCAGGCGAGTCTCGCCAACGAGCAACAAATAAGTATGTTGCCAATCAGGCCTCTCAACAAGTCGGCGAAGCTGACAAAACCATCCCTGGTACCAAGTTCGCAACTTATGCAGAGTCATTACGACATAATACCCCTAACCCTACGCACACAAGTATAACACTCGAACAATTACTATTAAAACAATCTGAGAAGTTTGACTCTATCCTACACCAAATGAGTACTCTAATGAGCCTCATAACTAAACTCGTCGACAGACTGACAAAATGACTGCTTTAAGAATTGGAACCTTCAACATAAATGGGCTAACCCCCAAAAAAAATGAAGTTGAGCTTTTAATGAAAGAGCATAAGCTAGACATTTTACTGATTTCTGAAGCACATTGCACCTCAGCTACTAATGTCAAATTTGCAGACCATCAATGCTACCTGACAAATCATCCTGAGGGGACTGCCCATGCTGGAACGGCAGTGATAGTGAAAAAGTCAATCAAACACCACCTAATGCCAGAATATAAAACCGACCACATCCAAGCTACAACTATAGGCGTGGAAGACGAAAATGGGTGTCTGAATGTGTCGGCTGTCTACTGCCCCCCGAAACATAAAATTAGCGACACCATGTTTTCACACTTCCTTGTGTCACTTGGTAACCGTTTTGTAGCAGGAGGCGATTGGCATGCGAAGCATACATCTTGGGGTTCAAGGCTAATTACCACTAGAGGAAGACAACTCAAGCTGAGCATTCAAGAAAACAACTTGTCTGTAATTTCTACTGCTGAACCTACATACTGGCCGTGCGACTCACAAAAAACCCCAGATCTGCTGGATTTTTTCATAAGTAAAGGTTTGTCTAAGGACTATCTTAAGCCAGAATCGTGTTATGATACATCATCTGATCATACACCGGTATTATTAACAATAAGTTCAAGACTGATTGAAATTGCGAGACCATCGACATTAAGTAATAAGTACACAGACTGGGAGTGTTTTATTGACTACATTGTCGATAACATCGAGTTAAAAATAGCATTAAAGACTCCAGATGATATAGATACTGCTACTCAGTATATAACAAATATGATCCAGGAAGCGTGTTGGAACAGTACTCCTCAATATCCAAGTAAAACCAGATCTTCTGATTACCCCCTGGAAATAAAAGAAGCGTTGCTAGAAAAAAGAAGACTTCGACGGATATGGCACCAAAGTGGCTTGAACGAAGACAAGAACAATTTTCGTAAGTCCGCTAGCAAGCTAAAAGAACTACTTCAAACCTGTCATGATAGCACCCTAGAAGCCAAGCTCGAATCACTCACTCCTTCAGCCTCAACCAATTACTCTCTTTGGAAGTTCACAAAGCGATATACCAGACCCCAGGTAGCTGTACCACCTCTCAAAAGGAACCAAGGTTGGGCAAGAACACCTCAAGAAAAGGCTGATACATTTGCTGAGCATTTGGCAAACGTATTCTGTCCTAATGAGGCAACAAACACCGTATCTGAAGAAGAAATAAACTCATTTCACGCCGCGGCCCGTCACTGCCAGAGAAGTGTGGGCTACAATAAAAAACCTCAGTAGTAGAAAAGCACCAGGCTTTGACCTAATCACGAAGGAAGTCTTAATGCAACTACCAAAAAAGTTTATTGTGTTTCTAACGACTCTTTACAATGGGGTCCTAAGAGTGCAGTACTTTCCACAAGAATGGAAGGTTTCACAGATACTCATGGTGCATAAACCAGGCAAACCACCCAATGTGGTGACATCCTACAGGCCTATTAGCTTACTACCAGTATTGTCGAAAATCTTTGAGAAACTCCTGCTCTGCAGAATTCAGCCAATCTTAAAAGAAAATAACACCATTCCTTGTCACCAATTTGGATTCAGACCTGATCACTCCACCGTCGAACAGGTACACAGAGTGTGCGACAGGGTTAGGAAATCGCTGGAGGAAAAGGAGTTCTGTTGCTCAGTCTTCCTGGATATTCAACAGGCTTTCGACCGCGTCTGGCACAAGGGCCTACTTTATAAGTTAAAGCTTGTCTTTCCCACAACTTCTATGAGCTAATGAAGAGTTACCTAACAGATCGACTATTTCAAGTCAAAGAGGCTGAGGCAACGACGGAGCTATTTGATATAAAGGCTGGCATCCCCCAAGGATCAGTGCTAGGGCCAATTCTGTACACGCTGTATACATCAGACTTGCCAGCAGAGGACAACGTGACTACAGCCACATTTGCTGATGATACTGCAATTCTGGCTAGCAACCATGACCCCACAATTGCTTCACAAAACGCTGCAAAAAGGTCTAGACAAAATATCTGACTGGCTCCAAAAGTGGCGAATAGCAGTCAGCCCATCTAAGTCGGTACAGGTCACTTTTACGCTACGCAGAGGCGATTGTCCGCCAGTAAAGCTAAATAACAACTTACTACCACATAAAGATTGTGTGAGATACTTAGGACTACACCTCGATCGCCGCCTAACGTGCACATAAAGACCAAGAGAGATGAGCTCAACTTGCGCTACAAAAACCTACACTGGCTATTAGGGCGTAACAGTAAATTATCGATTGACAACAAACTCCTAATATATAAAACTATTCTAAAGCCTGTCTGGATGTACGGCATCCAACTATGGGGGAGCAGTAGTAACTCTAATATCTCCATCATACAGCGAATGCAAAATGTGATTCTGAGAACTATATACAATGGGCCTTGGTTCATTACAAATGCTGAAATACACAACCAACTTCAGATGAACTCGGTGAAAGAGGAAATCTTGGCCATATCCAAAACATACTTGGAAAGGCTGGAGAGGCATCCAAATGAACTGGCCGCTGCACATAGGGGTATTTGACCAAAAAAAGCGGACAATATTATTTTATGCTCTTATCCTGTTTATTGATCAAAAATCACTATGTAGAATGTATTATTACTTATTTTATGATATTATTTTAGTTAAAAAAAAGACGTGAAAATTTTTTTTTACATAATATTAGCAAATGTTGTGACATGGATGAATCAATCAATTAATCCTAACTGAAAGAATCACTACTTGCTTCAGTTTCATCGCCAGAATCCATCGAACTTTCGTCTTCAGTTGAGACTTCAACTTCACTTGGCATTAGCATTTCTCTAGCCGCGGTACTGAAGGGTTTCGACTTCTTTGGGCGTTTTGGCCTAATACTGCTTATAAACGGGTCAGATGTAAGAAGCAACCTATTCAGAACGTCTTGGTTGCACTGCTCTCGAGAAAACTTTCGTGCATAATTGAGTCGATATTGGCGAAAGTGTTTATTTCTTGCTTCAGCTGCTTCTTCCGAAAGAGTTCCAATAGGTAATAAGGCATGTTGAACCACAAGTGGTCCGTGTGCAAGTATTTTATGCACCGTGGGTGACATCGGATGCCAAGGATATAACTCAACGTACAGCTTTGCTGTCTCGTTACAAAAACATGAGAATTTTTCAATATTGATTTTAAGGCCACTTGAGTGTTGAGACTCACCCTCATCTTTAAGGCTCTCAACTCTTCGCCTTTTACTGCGATCACATAAATCACTAAATGTTTTCGATGGACGACCCGAATTTCTACTTGATCCCGTAGGTATTTCTACGGTACCTTGAAGCCAACGGTGATTTTTTTTCAAGAAAACCTTTTCTGTCCTACTCGCAGCAACCCATCTGGTCTTCATTTCTGACTTAATGGCAGAAAATTTGTGCAGAAACTGTTGTTTTTGTTCCTCGGGGAAAGTCGGCTTACTTACAATATCTTTCTCCACAGAGTCCAATTTCTTTCCAAATTCTACTTCTGTACTTTTTTTCATCAATTTAAATAAGTATTCCCGCGTAATAACATTATTTCCAGAACTACCTGCTAAAGAAAAACTCGTGTATTGTCAAGTTTTCAATATCAAGTGAATAATATAACTTTGTTTTGTAAAAATAGTATTAACAAAATAATACGAAAAAAATATGATAGGCAGATTTAGGCACCTAAATTTCTATGTTTTCAATAGTAGAATAGTTAATCTTCTTATAAAAAAAAACAAGAAATGCCGTGAGACGCCCTGAGACATAACAAAAACACTATTATGTATATGTTTGTTGTAAAATCTTACTACGTTTTTATGCAGTCTAAAGAATTGTTCATATCTTTATGCAAACTAATACTACATCAAAACAAATAAAATATAATGAATACCTGCTTCATTAATATCCATCATGAATATCACTTCACAAGACTTTGTTTAGTTAATAACAACCAAAATTGCGCGATAAAAAATCGTTAAACTCAATTATTGTTACGTGACCGTTTGCAACCGTTCAATTGATAGGCAAAATAATGATACACAACATTTTTTTAAATTTTTAATGTGGGTATTTTTAGGTTCTTAATTTATCTAGGTACCCTCAAGTACATCCAATTTGCGAAGATACTGTACTTTGATCTTGTTGAATATTGTCCGCTTTTTTTGGTCAAATAACCCTATGTGCGCTGGTTTGACAACACGCACGTACCAAAAGCGTCTCAAAAGAAAAGACATCCTGTCTATACCCTCTTGAGTGGCATAAATACATGCTACACCTATGAGTAGTTGCTCTCGCTGGAGAGCACACTCCAACTGCCAAATGTCACTTACCACATCTGCTTAAAGTACACAAGACTGATTGCAGATACAAAGAAGAAAAAAAAAAAAAAGTTATTTTACCACTCTATTGGCGTAATTGATATACACCCCTACAAAATTACAGATTTCTAGTACTAAAAGTCTCTTAACAATACCTTGGACAGACGGACATGATGAAACTATAAGGGTTCCTTGTCAAGATTACAGAACCCTAAAAAAAAATGGTAAAAGTTTGTATTATGCCCAACACCATACTTTTTAAGGTTAACAAATTAATAAATAAATAATTAATTAAGTATTGTATACTTATGTAGTTTTTTTTTATAAACTGAACATTTTCAATACTTTATGGTATCTCTAACATGAACTGAATTCTTGGTAACATAATGTATTTCTACCAACCTTCTAAATTAGGATGGAGCTCCACAAGCAATTTACTCCTGTAGTGCCATGCAGAATAATTAGAGAAATTGTCCATGAGTTTTTCAGTGGTGTAGTCAAATTCATCTTTCAATGATGGCTTAGATTGACTGACAACAAATCTCCTGTAATCCCAAGTGTGGACTGAAACGTTTTACAAAAATTAATCAGTATTTGTATTCTTATTTAATTATTCAGTATTCATCTCCAGTTCAGGTCTAGCAATGAATAAAGAGCTTTAAGTTGTCATCATCATCATCATCAGCCTATTAATGTTCCCACTGCTGGGACACAGCCTACACAGGCCTCCTCTCTATGAGACGGAATGGGCGATAATTCACCACGCGGGCCCAGTGCGTATTGGTAGATGTCACATGTCTTCGAATGTTTTGGTTCTAAGACAATACCGGTTTCCTCACGATGTTTTCCTTCACCGTTTTGAGAGCAGTGTTGATGAAATAAATTACACAAAGTAATGCGCCTGTCTGGGTTCGAACCCACGACTCACTGTTCGTAAATCGGGGCCGGCACCACTGGGGCACCGCTGCTCTCTTTAAGCTGTTGTATGATCAACTATTTTTTGAGTTGAAAACTATGTGAGTGAGAGTCTCTTTTTCTCATAGCACCTATAATCTGAAGATTTCAAGAGGTTGATGCTAGCATGTTTTTTTTACATTGTTGAATAATACCGGAACTGTTGTATAAGTTCAACAGGTCCAGTATTTTTCTACAATGTAAGTATACCATGTTCTAATTTCTACAAGCACTTACCTCTTTATCCTTTGATTGGTTTTCTATTCAGCTGCATCCGGTTAGAGTGTATAGTAAGCCTCAAAAAGATGTATGGATTGACAAGAATTAGCTACGTAAACTACAATCTTTGTGCCATAATATTGTACCAATAGGCTAGTTTCCACCATCAATAAATTGCAAATCTGTTTAGTCCATCAGTTAGAGTATTGTAATTTTTTTTGTTTTTGTAAATCAATGAATATTGACAAAGTTATAACACATCAAAACTCAGGAGTAGGGGCTCGTGACGTCACAACGCACTAAAAATTATAGCACGGCGTGAAGTATTGAGAATTTTAAAAGCGTCGTATCTTCGTCAATTTTGGTCTACGTAACAAAAGAAAAAATACGTGCCAAATATTTTTTGAAAATCTAACTGACGGACTAATAAGATTTTTTCAGGATACAAGCCTATTTGCAGCCATGAACCATCCTGCAATACACTAATACAATAAAATGGAATGCAAATTGCCCACAATGAAATGAACTCATTACAATGTTTTTGAGGCTGACGCACCCACCCTAACATTGTTGACAAAATTACAGAATCTGCCATACTTACAATTTCTTTCATCGAACTTCAGGTACATATTGCATAAAGCTAGTTCTTTTTCCCAGTTAGGGTCTTCCCTGGTAGTAAGCACCCATTCCCTCTGGTACCAGGCACAGTACGATTTTGGGTTTACTTTCAAACACGACTCTGTTAAATGCAGTTCAGCATCATACAACTGTGACAGCTCACCTTCAGTGTCATCATTTTTCCTGAAAATTATTGCAATGAAATAGTATCTATTATTCTAGTAGGTTCTTCTGCAATTAGATAAATAAATACTGATGGACATTACACACATCTAGTACAACATTTCGCAACGAGGCTTGTGTTGTGAACACCAGATAGTTAGTTGATATACTACATAGATACTTTTTTGTTTGTAAATACATACTTATTATATATTTATAAATATTTATGACTCGGAAACAAATGTCCATGCTCATCATACAAACATTTGCCCCAACCAGGATTCGAACCCGGGGCGAATAGTTCCTACAAAGCTTGTTTCTTTGGTATCTATCACATTACGCAGTTAAGTCAGCTTGGTCATGGTCAGCTTGGTGGTGATTTGGTTATCTCTATGCAACAAAAAATATAAAGCATGCAACTTAAATATAGAAATAAGTATATTTCATTAAATTAACAAAATTGTGATATTGCCCTTGAAGGTTTTATCACCATCACAATAAAATTAAGCATTTACAAAATTATTAGGATTAAATTACTTGAAAATGATGAGTATTTCTCTTCTTATATTCCACAGTGTATAAATATCTGGGTTGGATGACAACACTTTTCCAGTCAGCGCCAATAGATCCTTATCTAGTTCACCTTCTTTCCTCTGAGAAAACAATTTAGTAATTACTAACCAATTTCCTGATAGGCAAAAGACCAATACATTCACCAATACATACCTTATGAAAAATCGTTTGCATAGCATGTTTGTAAACTTTAAGTTTCTCTGCGCGTTCTTTCTCTTTTCTCGCCCGTTCTTCTTCCGTAGTACGAACCTTTACCCGGCCGTGCTATAAATTACATATTTTAATATGACATTTTTGCTTTGTGTTGCTGATACTATTGTAACCATAACCATCCCACAACACTGATTGTAGTAAGTTACCTAACTTACCATTTTCGTTAATAGCTAGATTTGGTTTAATTCGGTTTACTACTCTTCGATATCTTCAACTTTTGGGAATCGGAATAGTCACTCGGATGTCATCGAAGACGAAGCCTACACAATAAAATTGATTGGATTGACACTAATGAATGACAAATAATGACAATGCGTTTCAAAATATTGTGTTGTGACGTCTCACGTCACATCCACAGAGTACTTATACTTAAGCAGGGTTGCCACCTTGGATTTTTTAAAGGCGCTAGATCAAGGGTAAAATGTCGCCAGATTTCAGAAATTTGGACTACAAAAAAACCACCAAATTCCGCTAAATTTACTGCATTTAAATCTCGGACAAAAAACCTTAATTACATTAAAAACGAACGAATATGTATGAGATGCTAAAAAATAGTTGGTTGTTCTTATTTTAAAATCATACAATTTCAAGTATTTTTAAAATTTTGTGTATCTAGCTACTTATACTAGAGTGCAAAGAGTTTTTATTTACATTTTTACATTTATATTTTTTATTTACTTACCATTAACAAAACATAAACATTACATTCAGTAAAACTTGACAAAAGTACCTAGTAAGATTTTGGTGGCACGCGAGGATTAAAAAAATACAATAAAATTAATACATTTATTGTACCGTTTACAATTGAATCTTAGAATCGACTGGTTATAATTAATTCATACTTTAAGGTGATATGTCGAAAAACATGTGTTTTTTCTATTTCGTGTAACTTGTTGAGTATGTGGAATACGGATTTAACATTTTGGTATATGCTTTTTGACTCTTTGGTCTTGTATCGTGTAAAAGGAATACACGATTAAATGAATTTTTCTCGATGCAAAAAAATTGCAAAGTTATATCTAATTTTTTACTTTTTTCGACATCATGGCGTAACGTTTAAGGATTATTCAATGAAATTTACTTTAAAACATAGATAATTATTGTATCAAACTTTACTCAAAGTAGTTTTAAATTTAATTCTTTATTTTGTTAAAAAAAGAGTAAATTCGTTTTGGCACATACGTCATCTTACTCCGAGCGCACGCACATTATAGCCATCTCTCTTCTTTTGCGTTTCAAAAGTAATTGCATCACTTTCGCTCGCTTAGTAGAGCAGATGCCCGGTGCGAGGTATCGATGTAGGCCCTTAAGACGGATACTCGCAGGCGCCGTCTTATCATAGAGACAAGTCATAACATCCCTTTGCTGTGTCAGCGTCTAGAGACGCACGGAGACAACATCGCGTGGGCGAACAGCGGGAATAGGGTGTATAACTCCTCCCTCCATAAGTTCGAAGTTATCAGAGGGTGCATTTTCCGTCTGATGACTTCGATTGATACGAAATCTATATAATAAAAAGGTAAATATGCTTATTACTATGATTACATATAGGAGTATAGTTCCTAAGCCAATGTTTCTCGTATTCACTATTCCTTCATTTCCACTAACACTGCTCACTATCTCACTATCACTTTTCTTCAGGACGTACGAAAGTAAACGAAGATTGTTCAGCTCAGTTCCATCCAGGTTGACGGGTTTTCTCTCTTGTAGTAGCGGTGCTAACATTGGTATTTCAGGAAATTGAATTATCGGTAGTTTAGGAAATGTTATCTTTTTACCCATTAGCTGGTGTTTCTTTAGGCATATCTCCTTAATTCGCACCTCACAGTCATCATCCATAGTAATTATGTATGGTCCTGTAATACTATGACGAGTTATTTCATTTTCACAGTATTTCGTGAGTAATTCGGTGGTTTTAGTGAAGAGAAGCCATCGGTTTGGTTGTATGGGCTCTATTAATATCTCATTAATTTCGACTGGAATTAGGTGACAAGAGGTGGTATTAGCCTTGAATTTCATCAGGTCGGCGACGCAACTATCTTCCACAGGTAGGTGTCTATCTCTTTCATAGCACAAAAAGCGAGCTTCATCGATTTCAGCACATGGCTGGGAGAGCGATTTGGTTTTCAACCCTTTCACTAACAGGTAGGGGTATTTAGGCAGTATAAGGTGCGTTTGGTTTAGGGAATTAATAACAGGTAAGGGAAGGACTTTATAGTAAGTATATGTTTCATCTCGTACCAATGGAACGTTCATAATAAATGTTATCTGATTTTCTTTTAAATATGTTTTCAACTCTATGCTTTGTTCAATCTTAACTAGGTTTTCAGGGTTTACTGGATATACAAGTTTATCAGACTTTTCTATAATCATTAGCAATTTTAACAATTCATCGCTATCTAAAATTGACTGATGTAATATTTTTAATTTACTAAAAGCTACCGCAGTTTCAATCTCATCCAGTTTTATGTAGAGCATTTGGAAATTGTGTAAAAGTGAATTATATACATTAATTAAGTCGTTGTCAATTCGTTGCATTCTCGTTTCATTTAAAGATTGCTTTATTTCCCAAATGGCTTCATCCAACTGTATGAAATTATTATCGGTAGTGTTTGTAAGGTTCACGAGGGC
The DNA here is from genome assembly GCA_905147715.2 of Xestia xanthographa. Lineage (NCBI taxonomy): Eukaryota > Metazoa > Arthropoda > Insecta > Lepidoptera > Noctuidae > Xestia > Xestia xanthographa. The sequence continues at coordinate 13,649,252 of LR990655.1, read as the reverse complement.
ATCCACCATTTCGGCAACCAGAGTAACTTTCTTTAAAACAACATTATGACTACTTTTTATTTCCGTAATCAGCTTATCATACTTAATCGCGTCTTCATTATCCAAATTCCCGGTAACAAATTTAATCAATGAACCAATAGGATTTAGCAAGCCTCTTTTCATTCTTTTTGAAGGAACGAGCTGGTGGAATTTTTCGGTAGTTAAATTCTTAATGTTTTCTACTTGTGTTTTTGCATTCATGAAGTCTGATCTCAAATCCCTTTCGTTAACACTATTCTGAACCCGCATTTCCAACTCAGTATATCGATTTGAATTAAACTCTAAATCATCATATAGTAAACTTAAATCTAAAACCTTAATTATAGTCCACTTATCGTAGGTAACAATCGCCTGTCCCTCCTTGATAGGTAGTACTCCAGGGTTGTTAAGAATCTGCTGCAGCTGAAGGCCCTGGGTCCTGAGAACTTGGACCAGCAGAAGGACGAACCTGTGAAGGGCGTTTGATGTCTTTAACATGTACTTTCGATTTACGGTTTCGGACTATTACTGGTGCTACATTTCTAACAACATCTCCGGAGATGCGCGCTTTCTCATAACGCGGTTTATCTTTGCTCCTCCTAGTATTCACGCCTTTTATAAATACTACGTCCTCGTCTTGTATATTAAAGTCTTGTTCTCCTCCGCGTTTCTCTCTACTAGCTTCCTTTTTAGCTACGATTTTATCTGTTAGGTACTTATAAAGATACTTCGTTCGCTTAACATGCTCGCTCACTAATTGTTGTGTGTAGTGTTTATCGAAATTAACGTTAAATGTACTGGAAGCCTCCGTATGACCGAAGAGTACCTCAAATGGCGTGAGGCCTGTGGTGGAATGTATAGTGTTATTATATGACATCACCGCATATGTCATGACGGACGCCGCGTCTGTCATTTTGTGTTCATATTCCGCCAAACGGTAGATTTCTAGAATAGTGGAGTGGAACCTTTCTATGAGTCCCATTGAGTTTGGGTTATGTGGCGTACCTATGTGTAGGTCGATCTTATAAAAGGTCATCGTATCTCTCATTAAAGCGTTATTAAATTCCGTACCAGGGTCTGAACTAATTTTTCCGGGAACACCATAGAATGAAAAATATCTAATAAGGGCTCTAATAACTTCAGGTGTCGAACGGTTTGCAATCTCTATTGCTTGCCCTACTTTGCTAAACGCATCTATGATAGTGAGGAAGTATGTGCCCTTTATAGTAAATAAATCGATAAAAAGTTCTTGTAAGGGTTTCGTTTGAGTCTGTGTTAACTGTAATACTGGTTTTAGTGGGTTTCGGTCGTATTTCATTTGTTTACACGCCTCACATGCGTTAATCAGTGTCGCTACGGTAAGATCCATATTAGTCCAAAAATAGGTGCGTCTTAAGTGTACCAAAGTTTCCTTAATACCCCGATGGCAAGTTTTGCCATGGTGGTATTTTAGGACTATGTCCCGTTGTTCGTTTTCGTCCTCTACATAAATTACTCTCATAGTGCATTCAAAAAACTTCACAGTACCCTTCTTAAAAAGCGTTATAATAGCTTCCGTAAAATCTTTACGATGGATTTCGTCCTCAAAATAAATGAAATGTTTTACTTTTGGTCTGGTATATTCTATTAAAAATTGTTTTATTAGGTCCGGTCTCCCAACAGGTAAATGGACTTCCAAAACTCTCTGTTTGTGCCTCGAAAGGTCCTTAACAGCGGTTTCGTTTCGGTTCCATGTGTGGATAAGAATTTGGTTAGGCTTAGAATCTATTGCCTCGCTCAGAATGGGAATGCCGTCTGTTTCCGTGTCTAGCGCTGAGTGAGCAGTTTCAGTACTACTGCTCGTTGGTCTTTCCGAAGCTGTGATGGTACTGCTAGTTGGGCTTTGTACTGAAAATGGGGATCGAGGTCTATTTTTGCCTATTGAGGGGATGCTCAAGGTTGCTACTGAATCCGAAGAAATCAGGATCGGACTAGCGCTACGTCCCCGTGAGGCTTCCCTGTTATGTTGCCTACCTAATCTTTCAATGTCACCGGTTAACTCTTGAATATAGTCTTGTAACCGCTCATTGTTATCTACATTAGCTTTCATGGATTCGTTCCCATCGTTATCGAGGGCGTTAAGTTTAATACGCGACAGCGCATTTGCGTTGCTATTTTGCGACCCTTTTCGATACAATATATCATAGTCAAACTCTCCCAAACGTAGTTTCCACCTGGTGAGTTTACTATTTGGCTCCTTGATAGAATTGAGCCAGGCTAGTGGTCGATGGTCGGTGTAAATGGTAAACTTCCTACCATACAGGTATGGGCGGAAGTGTTTGGTTGCCCATACGATTGCCAATAACTCTTTTTCGATAGTACTGTACCGAGTTTCAGGATCGTTTAAAGTCCTGCTAGCATATGCAATCGGCTTGTCACTACCAATGGGTCCCTGGGAAAGGACAGCGCCTAATGCGTAGTTTGACGCATCTGTAGTTAGCACGAAAGGCTATGTGAAATCAGGGAACTGTAATAGGGGGGCGTTGACTAATAGTTCTTTACATTTTTGAAAGGCCGCTACATATTGGTCTGTTATTTCCACTTTATTTCGTTTCTTTAATCAAAATGTCAAGGGCTGCGTAATCTTAGAAAAATCCCGTATAAACTTCCTATAATACCCTATCAAACCAAGAAAGCTCTTAATTTCAGTTGGTGTTTTCGGTAGAGGGAACTCTAGTACCGCTCGAATTTTATCGTCGTTTGGCTTAAGGCCATTTTTTGTTATTCCGTGTCCTAAGTAAAGAACTTCTCGTCTAAAAAATTCGCATTTGTCTAAGGTGACCTTAAAATTGGTTTCCCTTAGTCGATCGAATATTTTTCGTAATTTTTCCACGTTTTCTTGAAGGCTAGAAGAGTACACGATGATATCATCAAGATATACTAAGCAATGTATACCTTGAAGACCTCTGAGCACATTGTCCATAGCCCTCTGAAAGGTAGCCGGGGCTGTCTTAAGGCCAAATGGCATCCTAGTGAATTCATAATGCCCTGACTGGGTGGTAAAAGCGGTTTTGTGTTGGTCAGCTTTATTTACCTCTACCTGGTGATATCCGCTTGCCAAATCAAGCGTAGTGAAGTAGACTGACTTTCCTAGCTTATCAAACAGATCCGTTATGTTGGGCAAAGGGTATTTGTCATCTATTGTTATTTCGTTGAGCCGTCGATAATCAATCACCATCCTAAACTTCTTTTCGCCAGAGGCATCTGCCTTTTTGGGCACTAAATGTACTGGGGCACTCCATGGGGAGTGTGATTCTTGGATGACGTTGTCTTTGAGAAGTTTATCTACTTGTCGCTGTATTTCTTCGTTTTGAGTAGGAGGGTGTCGGTAAGGCCTAACATAGATCGGGTCTTCGTGTTTCGTTCTGATGCTGTGTTTTACATGGTTTGTAAAGGAGAGCGGTATATCTTCGCAGTAAAATATATCCCTGTACTCGTAACAAAGTTGTTCTATACATTCTCGTTCCTCTCGATTCGTGTGGTCTAGACGTAATTTCGATAAATTTTGTTTAAGTAAATTATCTATGTCAAAATTGTCAGAGGTGTTGTTAACCTCACATTCATCGCAATTGTATTCCTGAACTTGTAATGGTTTTGAAAAAGTCAAAGTTACCTTTTCTTGAGAAGCATTTTGTATGATTGTATGCGCAAATGAATTGGCGCACCTAACTATTGCTGTAGGCATTCGCACGTCCTTTCCAAACTCGATAAAATCTATTATTCCGTCACCATTTTGCAAATCTGTCGGTACTTTCACACGAGTTTCGGATCGGGGTTCTAGACTTATTTCATATGGGGGATTGTAGATTATGGGTATATCTGTGTCACACGTTCGCAACACTTGATTTTTCATATCTATTGTCGCATCAAGTTGTTTTAATAGATCTGATCCTATTAGGCCGTCGTATCGGCTATCTACATTATAGACGTAGAACTTATGTTTGGATGTACTTTTGAATGTTTTCAAAAGGGGAATGTGTATGACTTCGTCATGTCTACTCCGCGCGTGAGTGCTTATGACCTCAAATGGTTCATAGTATTTATAATCAGAAAAAAATTGAGAAGCCTTTGCTGGACTTATAAAAGACCTAGTACTGCCAGTATCAATCATAAAACGTGATCCTATTTCTGGGATTTCTATGTGTGGTAGCTTCAATATACCATCACAATTTAATTGAACTACTTCGGGTGGTCTGTCTTCGAGGCTGGTTCGGGAAATTTTTTATTTTCCAAATTTTCCGGGTAAGCGATAGCTAATTCAGGTGACTTTACGAAATAATTATCAACGTTCTCAGTATTCTCTACATATTCAATGTATGGGTAATTTTCATCGTAACAGGCTTGGTCGTTATAGCCGTCGAAAGCATCTAACTCATTACTATAGAACACGTTATCCATATCTCGTGGATTAGATAACATGTTTTGTCTCACGGGGGCTGCTGTACGCATAGATACATCAGTATTATTTTGTGGTTTCTGGACTTGTGGTTGTGGCGGAATGCCAAACCCGGACTGATTTGGTTGGTTCATTGTGAACCCAGGTGATGGTCTATTAAAGTTTTGAGGGGGCCGAAATCCTTGCTGCTGGTAAGGGTTACCACCGAATCTGAAACCTTGTTGATAAGGGTTACCTAACCTGAACCCTCCTTGTGGATTTTGTGGTACCCCAAATTTAAGGCCTTGCTGTGGCGTTTGGTTCTGGTTACCAAACCTAAAGCCAGAGACAGGGTATGGCTGAGTGAATTTATTTTGAGGATAAAAATTAGGTTTGAACCCTACATTCTGTGGAACCCCAAATTTAAAATTGTGTGCAGGGTTCGTGTTCTGGACAAAAACAGGCTTAAAACCTTGAGGCCCTTGAAAGGGTGACAGCTGTTTAATATTTTGTTGCTGCTGTGGTGGGTTTGATTTCTTATTTTTGGCATTATATTGAAATAAGAAATTCACTTCTTCTGTTACAATAGTCAGAGCCTGCTCCAAGTTTGTGCAGCCTTTGAGACGTGCAATACGTATCATGTCCTCAGGTAGGTTATACAAGAAAACATTAAGAGACGCTTCATCATAGATAATCATCTTGGCTCGTTTTAAGTTAACATCGGCAAGTCTATTAACCTTTGACATAAGGGTGCTTCGAACTTGTTGCACCCTGTTACAAAAATCTGAGTATGATTCTCCTTGTTTAATTTTTAAAGTGTCTAACTCAATCGCAACGCACTCTTCCGAGCGCGGGTCATCGAAATGTTGGATGAACAACTCTTTTACACTTAGCCAGGTATCTACGTCTTCTCTTTCACTGAGTAGAGCCGCAGCTCTCCCAGCGATCCTACTCGTAATCGCATGAAACACATATAAATCTTGGGCCGGGTTTTCCTGGCCTCTAAAACGCGCAATGACATATTCACACTTACTTATAAATAGGTTAAGCAATTTTTCCTCCCCTTCAAACTTGGGGATGATACACAAAATATCTCTTGGAATGATTTGGATTTCCGCCATATTGTTTTCACAAAATTAGAGCAATAAAATTATTAATAAACGAAAATCAGTTAACACTACTGCTATTCTAGCGATTTGGTCCAAAATAACGTTATATACTTAATACAGCCCAAAGGAATAGATTGGGAAGAGACGGAAAGTGAAAAAGTTTACTCACACGCCGCTCTGCTCCATATCCTCCAAGGTTAGCTGCTAAGATCCTCGACGAGCCGCCGTGTCCACTCACTTATTTATTTGGTCCGAGGATACCCGTGTCCTGAATCCGAAACCGCACCACGACCGATTTCGTGCCGAAAGCAACAGCCTGCGAATAGGATCTGTACGAGTATCCTACCGGCTGCGCCAGTAAGATTTTGGTGGCACGCGAGGATTAAAAAAATACAATAAAATTAATACATTTATTGTACCGTTTACAATTGAATCTTAGAATCGACTGGTTATAATTAATTCATACTTTAAGACGGATACTCGCAGGCGCCGTCTTATCATAGAGACAAGTCATAACATCCCTTTGCTGTGTCAGCGTCTAGAGACGCACGGAGACAACATCGCGTGGGCGAACAGCGGGAATAGGGTGTATAACTACCTAGTTTTCTAAAGGGTGTAAAAAGACAAAGCAGGAAGGCACTTGTTCTCCCCGTCTTTGCGATCACTTTTTTGTTCTAGACCATGATACTCGGGAACCTTCTAGTTTCGGAGATATTGGGTATCAAAGTTCCAACTTTTCCACGACTTTTTTTTCACTGCATGTTTTCAATGTCAGATTTTTACTAACACCTCCACGACCCCCGTATTATTCAATCTATCCATCAGCACTATGTTTTGAGTGCGGCACATTGACTTTAACCGTAATTCGTGATTTAGACCCCAAAAAAAGTCGTTTTGCAGGAATATTTTTTACACCTAAAGTTATAGTATGTTATACAGATTCAGAAGGCTTGGTTGACGGCTTTGTGAAGAGTCTGATTAAAATATAGTTCATTTGAATCAAGAGAAACAAGTTAAACAAACGTGAACTAAAGAACCGGTAGGAGATTTCCCTCTCAAAAATGTGATGCCAGATTCCTTATTAAAAAACCGCTAAAAACCACTAAAAAAAATAAAAGCGCTAAACGAATAAAAAATACCACTAGAAGCCTTGAAAAAGCGCCAGTTCTGGTGGGCAACACTGTACTTAAGCGGCGTCCAGCGTTGCGATTGATACGGCAATTGCCGTAATATACGGCATTCCATGATGTTTTTTCAGATTTTACGGCATACGGCAGACTTTTCATTACCGTATCAAGTAATACGGCAATTCAGCTTTGCGACAAATCACAATGGAAAATTATGAACAAAACGATTTTTAATCAGTAGGCTGATTGATTATGAAATGCAGCACATAAAAACACAAATATACCTATATCGATATCGACTTTTTTTCGCTTTCGCCATCTCTTAAATATTAATAAGTATAATAAGTATAATAAGTATTCTGGACATTACACACAGTGCCACCTAGTGCCACACTAAGCAACGAGGCTTGTGTCGTGGACACCAGATAGTTGATATACTACATATATACTTTTTGTTTGTAAATACATACATACATATTGATAATAGAATACTTGTAGAGTGTGGTTGTTTATGACGAGGGGAATTACCGTTTCGTCTTTCATTTTATGATACTGACAAAGATAGCATGATACATGTTTAACGTGAATGAAAGAGATACTTATATTTGTATGCTATTTTGTATAGATATACTGACATTGCATAAAAAAGATAGTGAAGTTTTCGAATCAATTAGAAACCTATACGGTGAAGATATTACAGATATTGTTTAACATATGTATTTTCTAATTACTCGTAGAAATAAAGTATTTACGGCAATTTCATGTATTTTTTTCATAAATACGGCAATTTTAGTTCTTAGATACGGCAGTTTAATTTTTTACCATCGCAACACTGGCGGCGTCACCACTAGCAGAGCTATTGCACTCCTTGTGTAGGCATGAGATAATTACCTACCGCTTCGCGCAAGCTGAATATGCAAGCTCTCTTGGGCTGTCGCGCTCCAACCGTGCGTAACTGCGTACGTACAGTCCCCGGCACGTAACTTGGCAAGAGTCGTTAGATGCGCAGAAGTCGTTTTTTAGGTCTCTTTGGTGGTCAAGCGGGACGCGGGGTATGACGTAGCGCCGATCCAAGCGCGCGATTGGTGCGTCAGTCGACCCCTGCCTCCCGCACCGCGTCTACATTCCGTTCGCTCCCGATTACACTTGCGTGCACGAAAGTTGTACCCTTTGTTTTTGTTGACTTTTAGTTACGAGTTCAGTTTTAATTTTAAATTAAGTTTTTGTTACGAGTTATTGTTTTAAATTTAGTTTTTATTACGAGTTGTTGTTATTGTTTTAAATTTAGTTTTTGTTATGTTTATTACATAGTATGCCAGCTCAAGTGGTAGTTCTAATTTGATGCCAGGGGTAACAGTATTATTAACAGATAGTGACGACGAGAACCTATAATTTTTAATAATAATACTTTTTTTATATTTAATTTTATTTTTTATATTATATTTTTATTTATAACACCTAATAAATGTCACGAATTCCTCTGCTTTGTTTAACTACATGATTAAAAATAAATTATGGCAATAACCATAATGACAATCAATAAAAGTGACCAGTTTTTTGTTCCACTAAGTGCACGATGCGCGAACTTGCCCCCACTACGCCAAAACCTTGCCAACTTACGTGCCGGGAACGCCGCGTTAATTTTTCGCGCTCTTTTGACCTTGCGTCGCGTACCTACCTAGGTACTCGTACTTCGTGTTTGTTAACTGACTGATTTGTTGATCATTAATCATTAGGTAGGTACTAGAGAAAATGTCAAGCCGAATAAACTGTTGTGTTAATAAATGTAAAAAAAAAATGTCTTTTTAATATAAATTTCACTGCTCCATGTCCATGCTTCCTATCAGTTTATTTTAAAATTACCTATTTGTTAGATTTCGCATTTATGCTGCTATTAAATTTAATAAGAATCGTAATTTTAGAGAAGGCAAGATATAGGTACCTATGTGAGACATTATAAAGAGTAAAACAATTGTAATCATAAAAGTTTTAATTAACATAAGTAAATAATAATACATTAAAATACAAAAATGTTGGTAGTATTTTATTTTGAGTACCTACTTGAAGCAACCCTACCGACTGACCATTAAGCAGTGAGACGCCGAATAAAATACGCTAACGCGTGGCGTCAAGGCACAATTTAGATCGAGCGGGCCCAGTTTAGGTATTTATAATGTCGGCTTTCTTCAAGATCAGAGCCGTATATAATCTTCGTAGGCGCGATTCTCTAAGGGAACTGTTTAAGGATATTGGCATCATGACGGTACATTGTCAATACATCTACGAAAACATAATGTACTTACGTCAGAAAAAATCTGCACCTTTTTGGTAAAAGGGGTGACAGACATAATTACAGTACTAGAAATAGGGACCAACTAGTTCAGCCAGGTTTCAGACTCGCTAAAGTAGACTCATCTTTCATGGGGTACTGTTTGAGATGCTATAATAAAATTCCACAAAGTATTCTTGAACTGAATGAGACGAAATTGAAAACATGCATTAAACGCACAATATGTAAGCAAGCATATTAAAAGTTGAGTGATTATATCGCTGATAAAAATGCTTGGCTCAATGCTGGTCCTGCTCCACATGGACAGGGGCGCTAAATTGATAGCATTAAATTGTATTGTTGGAGCTGCTGAAGATTGTACAACTATCTTTGCATTGTATAGAATCAATCTCTTTAGTATTATATAAATGCATAGCCCATATTGTGTGAGTACTATGTACTAGAAAGCTATCATTCACTGGAAACCTACGTCTTTTCTTGACGAGAATGTGCCCTGGCGGTTTGGAGTATGTCATGCTCACTCAATTGTCTCGCTGATGGTGGCGCATGTGTCGGATCATTTAGTTCCCTTTAAAATGGTTGAGTTGAATGGTGCTGATCCATGCGTCATGTCCGTGAACGGGCGCTGTCAGTTGTGACTGGTCATCTCTTGGTTGCCATGGCTTATTTGAATGAATTATTTTGAATTGTATTTTTTTTTGTTTGTGTGTTTTTGCTGTGGACACTTTTACCGTGCACATCTTGCTACATTGTTCTCACATAATATACCATCTCAACGTGAATGATGTAACCAAGATTTTGTAACAATATTCTGATTTAAAAGAGTGTCCATGGAGTTTCTTGCCCGTTCTTCTCCATAGAGATCTACGCTAGGGAATGGGCAACTACAGTACTTTCACAGTTTTTATGTCTTGTGACTGGGACTGTAGCTACATTTAATTTTCATCTTTGTTTCGACAATTCAAAAGTGCCTGTAACTGGCATAATTGAAATAAATGCTTTGATTTTGATTTTGATTTTGATCAAAGGAGTGCAACTTCTGTACGCTAGTACTATTATCTATTCTGTGCCACTAGGGCAGTGCGCCTCGTGACGCCGAGCCGCGCGGCCGAGCCTCGTGAGTTTATTAGAATATAATGAATATAAGTTTATGTTAATACCATGCTTTGTTTGTTTTAGGTGTTTCTGTAAGCACAGTGCACAGAATTGTGCAAAACGGCGGGTAATTCTCGACACCAGCTAAACACAGAAAGGATCGTCCCTCGAAGTCCTTCTTATTATATTTGAGTGAACTTGTAGTTTTATTACTATTACGTACCAAATCTATGATCTACGCGGAACTTATTGAAAGCAATGAATTAATAAACATATTTATTTAAAATAATTATTTACTCATTATCAAGGAACTTATATACTAACTGGAATGAGTACGAACAAAATGCTAAAAAAATAAAAGAAACTCTATCTCAAAAGCTTAGAGTTTCAATTTGTTTAATGGATTCAATAGAAAAAAAAGCGTTCCGAGCGAGAAACCGACATCAATTGGTGGATGGTGTCTCTGTCTTGCCTTGTCACCGATGTAAACAATATAGCCGATATACGTTCGCGTTGAAGTCATATTTTTGCGTTCACAAGTTCTTTTCATTGTATCAATTTCAATCAACATTGTGAAATCATCCGCTTTAAATATGTTAAAATTGTGTTGTGTGAAGGGGTGTAGTAGTAAGGGGTATGCTGGATGTGATATTTGGTTTTTCAGGTAAGTTTTAGAACTTTGTATACTACGACTAGGGTTACCAATGTTTTAGATTGACAAACGGGAAATATCCAAGTAAATTATTAAAACAGCTAAGTTCGAACTTTCGAACATCGTTGTCGTACATACTAATCAAAAGCATTTTGATGCAAATAATTTATTGAATGACAGATAGTGCATGTCATATTTGACAATACGTCCATAGATATAACATTCCTCCCCATAGGTTGATTCTGATCTCTTCAATCAAACGCCGTGGAGGTCGCACTTCATGCTGACTGCGCCGAAGAGGTGCTGCAACCGTAGCAGTCGGTGTTTCAAACGCCGGAGATGAGGATAATGATGCAGATGCAGATGGTTCTATTGTGGATGGAATGTGAGAGGACGGTGTAGATGGAGAAGGAATTGACATAGGTGATGGTGCTAAGCATGTGGCTGTAGACGGAGAAGGAACTGACATAGGTGATGGTGCCAAGCATGTGGATGGTGAGAACGCAGAGGTTGTCGCAACACTTTCAGGTGACGCGGCTGCAGGAGCTAGTCACGGTCTCATGTGATCTGCATGTTTCCTTTGCTCCACCTCATTAGATGTAGTGACCACGTAGGAGTATCGGTGTTTACGGGTCACTGCTGTAGCAGGCTGCCACTTTTTTTCTAGTTTCGTTTTTAAGTAGACCTTATCGCCTGTCTGGTATGTAGGTGTAGATGACACGATGTCCGCTTTCACATGTTGGTTTAGCAAATTTCTTCTCTTGTTCAGTCGGATATTTGATAAAACGCAATTCAACTGCCTGCCGAACATCATTTGGGCTGGTGATTTGCCGGTAGTGGTATGCGGAGTGTTCCGGTAAGTGAATAAAAACTCCAACAATCGACGCTTAAGTGGACTTCCGTCACTGGAAGTCATTCTGTTCTTATGTTCTCACAAACCGTTCAGCTAACCCAATTGTTCGGGGATGATACGGAGATGAGGTGACATGTAGAATGCCCTTATTTTTACAGTAGTCCTTGAATTCCTGTGATGTTAGTTGGGGACCGTTGTCAGATACAATCATTTGTGGGAGTCCAAAAGTGTTGAAAATCTCATCCAGAACAGCGCATAGACTTTTTGAAGTTATGTTTTTCATTGGTCTTAGTTCACACCATTTTGACAACGCATCACACAAAACCAGCCAGTAGCTGCCCTCGAATGGACCTGCAAAGTCTATGTGGACTCTTTCCCACACTTGCTCGGGTACAGACCAGGAGAATACCGGTAGTTTGGGATTAGACGGTCTGTTTTCTTGACACCTGGTGCATCTCTTGATAAAATTCTCGATGTCCTCGTCAAGTGATGGCCACCACACATAGAAACGTGAGAGTGCTTTCATGGCCGATATCCCTGGGTGCCCTCGGTGCAAATAGCCTAAGACTGTCTTTCTTAGAACCTCAGGTATAACCATCCTGCCTTGCCACAGTACAATTTTAGCTTCTACAGACAGTTCGAAACGTTTCCTGTAGTATTGTTTCATCTCTTGCCTGTAATCCAGGTCTCTCCACCCGGTTTTTAGGTACTGGCAAACGAGTGACAAACATGGGTCTCTAGAAGTTTCCAGACTCAATTTTTTTTCTGTTAATTGTAGGTCAAGAATTTTGTTTTCTTGGAGGCGTGATACTACTCTATGTACAATGTTTTCCACGTGTGAGGGTTTTGTCTTGGGATTTGGTAATCTGGACAGGCAATCGGCCAGAATATTGTTTTCACCCTTCTGGTAGCAAATTTCATACTGGTAGCTTCCAATCAAAAGAGCCCATCTTACAAGTCTATTATTTACAAGCTTCGGCAGGTTACGTTGAAGTCCCAAAATGTGCATCAGAGGCTGTGGTCAGTTCCAAAGTATATTTCGTTCCTCTTAGATATTGGTCAAATTTCTGTATTCCAAATAATATGGCTAGGCTAGTGCTTCACGGTCAATAACAGAATACTTGCTCTCGGCTGGTCGAAGTTTTCTTGAGGCAAATGCTATCGGTTGTTCGACATCTTTGTGTTTGTGGTATAGTACTGCCCCAACTCCTTTTTCTGACGCGTCACACGCTAGGAAAAGGGAACGCGTTTCATCGAACGCTAGCAATGAATTTGAGTTAGCTATGTTACTTTTAACATTCTCGAAAATTTGTTGTTCGTGTTCGGACCATCGCCATTTTTTTTTACCGCTTGTTAGCTCGTGCAGGTCTGCACATGATCCATGAGGATGTGGAACGAATCTTTCATAAAAAATTATAAGGCCCAGGAAAGAGCGTAACTCTTTTGCGTTTGTCGGTTGTGATGCGTTGGTTATAGCGCTAATCTTCGCTTTTGTTGGCCGTATTCCGTTTTGATCAATTATGTGACCCAGATACTCAATCTCTTTACTCAGGAAACTACACTTTTTCAAATTAACTTTCAAACCAGCCTGTTTTAGCCGGCTTAACACTGTGCAAAGTGTTCGTAAGTGTCCATTCACGCTTTCACCTGTCAATGCAATGTCATCAAAATACACTGCTACGTTTGGTATGTCTCCAAGTATTTGATCAAGAAAATTTTGAAAAATTGATGGTGCTGTAGAAATACCGAAAGGCATCCTGTTGTACTGGTAGTATCCTCTGTGTGTGAATATTGTTAAATACTTTTTTGAGTCCGGAGCTATTTCAAATTGTAAATATGCGTCTTTGAGATCAATTTTGGAGTAGATTATGCCGTTCGCTAGTTTCTGTCGTAATTGATCAAAAACAGGTACTGGATGTAAATGTTTTGTTAAAACAGGATTAAGTGTAGTGCTGTAGTCTCCGAAAATTCTGACGTCACCAGTTGGTTTCAAGACATTTACAGTGGGTGTGGCCCACTCCAAAGCAGTAAGGTTTGGATCTATTCTGTTAATGATACCTGTATCGACAAGGCGATCCAACTCCCGTTCGACGTTTTTCTTCATGCTGAATTTGATTGGACGTGCAGGTAGATGTACTGGTTCTGCGCCGGGTTTGACATGTATGTTAACTTGGTAGTTATTGACTTTGCCTAGTTTGCCGTCGAAAAGTTCGCTGTATTGCTTGAGTATATGTTTTAATGTCGTTGGAGTAACAGGCTTTTCTTGTACTGAATAAACAGGTTTTGAAAATTCCATTCCAAACTTCTCGCTCCATTTCAATCCAAAAAGCTATGGGTTTGCGTTTTTCATTACTACGACAGGCAAGGTTTCGTATCGTCCGTTCACTTCCACATTTACGTTTGCGATTCCTTTAGTTTTCAGCTTGGTATTCCCATATGCTTTTAGTTTGGGCCCCTTTGTTAACGTTGGTGATCCCACCTTTTTCCAAACTTCGGAACTAATGATAGAGTAGGTAGAGCCAGGGTCCCAATCCATTGTGCAGTGAACTCCATTTATGAGAATGTCGATTTGTATGCAATCCTTGACTCGTGTGCTCATGACGTTATTGACAAACTCATCATCATCTTCACTATTTTCCGTTGAAACGTTTGTAGAGCTTGACGTGGAAGCTTGATTATCGCTTATCCGTTGTAGTCTACGTTTGGAAGTGTTTTTCCCTTTATTGTGCGATATGTAAGCACGACCAGTTTTAATGCAGCAGTTCTAAAAGTGCCCCTTCAAATTGCACTTGTCGCATGTGTGGTTTTTTGCTGCACATTTTGAGAGGTCATGTTTCTCGAACTTCCCACACCTAAGGCATTGATCAGTGGAATGCAACTTGCGTTGTCTATTGTAATAAGATTTTGGTGTTGTTGTTTTTTGAGTACGGTTCCTTTTGACTCTGTTTACATTTGCACTTGTGCCTGGTGTGTCATGTTCTGCCAGTTCACGTGATTGTGGAATTGAAAAAAATTCTCTAAAAGTAACCTCCCTTCCCGACTCCTGCAAATCAGGCCACTTTTGCTTGAGGTCGGTCTCTAAATCTGTATGATTTAACCCTGTAGCAAAACGATCGCGTAGCTGTCGTTCCAACATGTCTTCCTTGTAGCCACAATCCCGGCTTAGAGTTTTGAGCCTGTTAGCGTACTGTTCCATAGATTCTGAAGACTCTCTGGTGCAGTTCCAGAACTCTGTCAATGCGCGGTACCTGGTTTTCTTTACTCTAAACAAGTCATGAAGTTTGACGCAAATGTCGTTATAAGTACCTACTCGTGTCAAAATTCGGTGTAAGCGCTATTTTTAACTCACGGAAAATCTCTGGTGTTAAGGTATTCAACAGGATGTCCTTTTGTAGGTTTGGCTCCGTAACGTTCATGATTTGACATTTGTTTGAAAAAAAATCTAAAAAATCTTCAATCCTGCAGCTTTCGGGGTTGTATTTGTCCATGTTAAAGTTTTTAATCACCATCATCTTGTCTGACGATGATGAAACGCTCGTTGAGCTTTTTGTTTTTGTATCTTCTTTGTTGTGCATTGTTTGTACCAACAATGTAAGTATTTGTGTTACTTGTTCTTGCTGAGCCTGTTGAGCTCGCAAGAACAGCTCAAATTGTTCTTTGTTCATTATTTAAATATTTTAATCCTCGTCGCCAATAAAAATGAATCACATTTTGATGCAAATAATTTATTGAATGACAGATCACAGATAACTATATATTAGTGACAGATAGTGCAAGTCATATTTGACAATACGTCCATAGATATAACAGGCCACATTCACGAGGCTCGGCCTCACGGAGCCGCGTGGTTCTAGTGGGGACGCGGCTTTATAAGGTCACGTCATAGCTGTCAAATCGAAGAAAGGTAAGGTCGGCAAAAAAATAAATATTCAAATTAAAAAATAATGTTTAATCGTGACAAATAATTAAAAGTAACCTAAATAAATACTTTAATAAAATTCAGGCTGAAAGGGATACCGACGCTAAAAAAGTTACCACGTATTTAATACTTAAATCATTCTAAATCCTTTTTTTTTCAGATGGGAAATCATCAAATGACCCTCCCCGCTAAGGGCGGAGTGGAAGGGAGTGTCGGACTTTTACTGACTAAAACCTATACATGTTCCTTCTTAGCCCTTTGTGTTCCAGGGCCGCGGTATCTCTTTCGAACAGTCCCGCAGCCCCGGGAGGCATCGGCCCTTGCGGACCCATTCTTTTTAAGCTGACATCTCTTTGAGGCGCGCGTGGAACACGAACGCGCCGTCGACACGGCCTGTCGTCATAAGACGGACGGATGGCGAGCTAGCCCATTGCTCACGCCCACAGGATCATTCTGAACCCTCACATAGAAATTTTTCGTCGCGGAAGAGGCTTCCTGGTGTACACTGTTTGCCGACAACATTGTGTTGGTTGCCGAGAGTGGCCTTGCGATCCAGAGCAGATTGAAGGTGTGCGTGCAAAGACTTTAGAATGTTGGCCTGAAATTAAGTAAGACCAAAACAAAATTCTTATTCTGTGACTTCAGCGGTCTCTCCAGTCCTATGCCCATAACTCATGCCAGAATGCCCATACCGATCTGTTCCGATTTCCGGTACCACGGGTCGCTTGTCCAAGGGGATGGTGAAGTAGACCATTACGTAACGCACCGGATCAACTCAGGATGGATGAAATGGTGACAGGTCACTGGAACAACTTGCGACCCACGGATGCCCTCAAGTTAAAAAGGGAAAATATTCAAGTCCGTGATTAGACCTGTCGTATTGTATGGATCGGAATGCTGTGCTGTGAAGAAGATGGATGAAAAAAGATTACATGTAGCGGAGATGAATGTTGAGTTGGATGTGTGGTGTGACAAGAATGGATAAAATAAGAAATGAGTATATCAGAGGAAGTTTGAAAATTCCACCAGTTATAAGAAAGTTGAAAAGGGATCGCCTGTCTTGGTATGGGCATGTGATGAGGAGGGAAGAATCCCATATAACCAAAAGAGTTATGAATATAAATGTTGCTTTGATGGATTGAGTGGTAGAGGAAGACCAAGGAAGCGATGTATGGATTGTGTGAGGAATGAAATGAAGGAAAAAGGTGTAAATTATCGCGTGACGGTTGACAGAGGAGAATGGAAGAAATAAACGTGTTGCGCCAGTCCTAAGTAGCATTAGATAGACAGGATTATCATCATCATCGTCTAGAGAGAATTTGTAAATTTGTCAAAACCGGATGACTTTTTTATCACTTTCCAAAAAAAATGGGTTTATTAGGTGAACGGAGTAGAAGCTTATGCATACCGTTTTTTTTTCTTTTACCAAAGCTTAGAAAAATTTGATCTATCATCAAAAAACGCTACAAATTTCAAGTAAACATTTCCTAAACCAAAAAAAGAGAAATTTGGAAAAAAAAAGAGAAAAATATCGAATTTCAAATCATACGCAATACGTGTATGATTTTTGATTTCGAGTATTTTTGAATTATTTTCAGAGAAAAAAAAAACAAAGTATGCCATTTGCTTACTCCTGTTGATAATATATGAACGCATGTGTGTTAACGCCTTATAGCTTTATAATACTACCTTTACAATGAGCTCTTTGATGTCTACGTGTTCTCTCGCCGGCTCCGTGACGCGTGTCAATCTGTTATCTAGTATATGTTTAAATATAATGAAAACAGTTAGTTATGTAATCAATTGCTTTATTTATATACAAAAACTCCGAATACTCATGATTTTTGGAAAGTGATAAAAAAGTCACCTGTATAAGTTTTTGATCGGTATTATAAACAGGATCGATTGGCATCAAAAAATTGATTTGTGTAAAATGGCCATTTTCTTACGGACTGTACATTTTTTTGAAAATCTGTTGTGTGAAATCATTTTGGCCAACGTATTGTAAAATTACTAAAAAATAAATTAAATAATAATATTTTAATATAAATATTGGTCTACGTATTTAAAAAAAATCCTTAGTCGCAACTGGATGCGAATCGCAGTTGCAAAAACGTCCAGACTTCCGAAGGGGTTATCTTTGGTTGGCAGTATAGTTGTGGTGTAGCCAATTATTTTAATACTATCCAAACTGGTGGAACAATAGGTGAATGCAGACCTAGCCGCACCGTAGTCCCGCAGTCACCGCATTCGAATAATTCGTATAAAGTTCTGTGCAATCTGTGTCTATGGCTGTGTGCGAGATTGCATAGAAGAATTCGAATGCGGTGACTGCGGTGCGCCTAGGCCTGCGACGTTCAGCAGGCCTATTACGTATCTCTGTTGACAGCTCGAAATTATAGTAACTGGGCTCATTGTCCATCAAATAACTGTCAAAAGGTTAGTTTCGTATTATGGATGACCAGTCGCGATCAAATATGACGTCATCGGTGCCCATCGTGGCTGATGGTCACCGTAACGTAACTCATTTTAACAGACGCATTCTTATCGATTCTTGTAATATTGCAATGAGAGGTTTTCCTTTTGAGGTTTTAAAAAAAAACTTAGTTTCCAAGAACTCTATAGATGGCGTTGAACTTACTATGCCAAAGCCAAAACGCTTGAAAAAAAAAACATTGTGTCACGTCATATACTCTCGTTGACTGACACTTTCATTTGCTTAACCTTCCGAATATAACCAACATTTCTCGCGCTTTGTTAAAATCAGTTTTTTTAGGGTCCGTTCCTTGCATTATCATACTTACTCCTAGCGCCATCTATCCAGCGACTAGGGAAGAGCTAAAAAGAAAATCCCTCATTATGTAAGCATAGTCCAAAAAAGTTTTTTTTTTTCCATTTTTAGGTTCTATTATCCTGTACAAATATTTGTTAAGCATTTATTTTACATTGTTAACAATACAGGTCATGGTAATAGGCTTATCCCCAATAAATGGAACTTAAAACATACCTAAACTGTTGTAATTGGGGTGCATTGTACACATCTGCGTACCCCTCAGAGCATACAGGCGTGATGTTACGCCATGATGTTGTAAAACAATAAATATCCAAGCGATTCAAGCAATCACGACCGATTAACCGTCTATTTTTGAAGAGTTCCATTGTATATCTCCGAAGATCAGCATAAAATCTTCACCAAATTTAAATGCGACCATCTCAGGAGTATACTCTTTCAAATAAAAAAATAATTTTGAGAATCGCTCCACAAATGGAGGAGAAATCGGTGAACATACATGAAATTATACCGCAAGACTGAAGTAAAAATGTTCGTAAAATGAAAACTACTAGGCCAAATTAATATTTTATGGGACCAAATGGCAACTATTTTGCATCAAACTAAAGAAGAATCCATAAATCGGATCATAAATCTCAGCGTAATCGGTGTACATATATACAAAAAAAAAACAATTGAATTGAGAACCTCCTCCTTTTTGAAGTCGGTTAAAAAGATACGCAATAGCCATAAAGAGTTGCTTGAAGCTCAAAAACTCAAATTATTAATATATTTATTTTAAAGAAAATTTTTTGTTTAATAATTTTAGTATTTATGTTTTGACATTCGATAGAGCAACATGGTAATGTTTGTTTGCTATCGAGGTTGATAAAGGTGAACACAGACCTAGCCGCATCGCAGTCGCCGCATTCGAATTCTTCGTATAAAGGTGAACGCAGACTTACCCGAACCGCAGTCAGTGTGCAAACTGTGTCTATAGCTATACGTGCGAGTTTGCATAGAAGAATTCGAATGCGGCGACTGCGGTGCGGCTAGGTCTGCGTTCACCTTAACATGAGTAATTTAAATTTTAGGGCTGGCAAGGTATGTTTTCCCCACCCACGGTACAAATGACAGATTGTAAACTTATTGACAAATTGACATTCGTATTGACAACCAATTTTTGTGTAAATGAAAGAGAAACTCGGATTCTGTACTCGAAACATCGAAAATATTACCTGACCTTTATCAAATCCGGTCGATTATCTTAACAAAGTGATAAACCCATTCGTAGATTAAGTTTTTTCGCTATTTCAGCAGTGGTTTTGTAGAATTCTGTTGGAGAATGAATAATGCACCGCAGTTCTCTTTACGCTGGAATAATTACGTATCTCACGTAACAGAAGCGTTCAATGTTCTCCGTTTTGAAAATGATCTAGTGGATGTTACGCTGTGTTGCGATGGAGGCAAAATCAAAGCACACAAAATGTTGTTATCTGCTTGTAGTAGTTACTTCAAGCAGATATTCAAAGAGAACCCATGTCAGCATCCTGTGATTATATTCAGAAACTTCAAGTTCGAGGACCTGAATGCGATCATCAATTTTATGTACCATGGTGAGGTGAACATATTCCAGGAACAATTGGAATCATTCCTTATAACTGCTGAGCTCCTAGAAGTTAAGGGTTTGACTGATAACATGGAGGATGAATCATCTAAGAGCCAGTTGAGAATTACAGATAACACCTCTTTAGATTTAAGTTCTAAATCAAGTAGAATGACTGAGGATATTGTACCTGTTTTGTATGATGAACCAATTAACTTAGCTACAATGCAAAGTTCTAGAGAAGAGTACATTCCACAACCTATCACAATGACAAGCAACCCAATCAAAAGTACACCAGAACAAGAAAATGGTATTGTTGAAATGCAACCTGAAACTTCAAAGTCTGATGACAGTGTTAAATTGGCAATGAGAACCGCACCATCTACTAGTAGTGAAGAAATGCAAGTTGATACACAGACAACTTCAGTTGAAGATTTGTCAGAAAAAAGCAATTCCGGTATGCACCATCCATTGAATACAATTTATATTAAAGTCTATTAAAACTTATAATAAGTAGGTAGGTACTGTAATAAATATATTGAATTGAGTGAAATCAAATTGAACATGATAAAACTGTTTCCATCATGTTACAAAACTAGTAATTAGTTATTAATTAGTAATTGTGCCAGTTTCTTTATTAGGATATTGTATTTTGATCACAGCTAGGGTATTATTATTAATTATAAAATGTGTAAAGAAAAATATGTTTTTTTAATAATAAGGTCTGTGAATTTTATAAAATTGTGAGTATACTTAGTTGTGTTAAATTATTATGGCTCTCCCTCTTGCATGTATTATGTGCAAGAAAGCTTAAATATTAATAGATTGGCAAAAGGCAGCATTTTATAACATGTAAACATAAAAATACTAGTTCCCCATTTTATTGGGTTCCATAGCTCAAAAGGTAAAGGTACTGGAACCCTTATACAATCACTATCTTGTCCGTCTATGCCTTTCCTGTTTAAACATTACATTTTTTTTTTTACAGAATCAGAACTGGCTAAGTTCCGCTGCCAACTGTGTCCCAAAGGTTTCAAGCATCCGACTTCATTAACATTGCACAAGGATTCACATGCAGGGAAGACACAATGTCCTGTGTGTCATCGGTCTTTCTCACGGTCTTATGATATGAGGAGTCATCTTCAAAGAATACACCAAGGGAAGCAACTGACTATCAAAGAAATCAGATACAAGAATACAAATGATAGTGTCGCCCCCAAGCAGTTTACCCATCATATTTAGTTAGCGCTTAATGGTAACTAAGTTACCACAATTTATGCACCCAGTGCAAACGCCTAGAACTGTCTTATATTTTAATAGAGTTTATGTATAACAGCTATTACTTGTATTGAAGTGAAAAAAATATTTTTATTTACTATTTTTATTAAAAGTCACAAATGATATTGCTCAGTGCTAGCTTTGGCTATTTTTATACTAGTCTGTAAAATTACTGTTTTAATATAATAATTGTTTCCATTATTTTTTTGTTTTATTTTTTTCATTCTGTTACAATAAAGTATAGATTTGGCCAGAGATAGGACTCATAGGACATTCAAGGACTGACTGTCGTTAAGCAAATCTGTCCCTAAGGCGATTCTGTCCTAGAGCGAACAAGGGACCTCGGCAAGCATTGCTTTAGGCCCGAACTCCACCGAAATGGAGACAAGACGCCAGGAGAGATGTGTTGCAATGCAAACCATCAATAGAATTTCGTTATTCACACTTCACGTTCATGCTAAGCATTAGTGGAAACGGTTTAGCAGAGAGGACAGGAAATGTCTCAAATTTTTATTAGGCCAGCCTCCACACTCTGCAGCAGCTGTAGCAGCACACAGCGAAGACGAGAAGAGGCGTGAGCGGTGGGCGGCAGTCGCTAAACTATGCATCAGTAGCCTGTACACACATCTCTACTCCCGTCTAGACAGTACGCATCTCCGCACAGAGGACCTACTCTCTAACGTTTCGTCCGTATATTCGGATCTATCCGTCTCTCTCACTCGCACTCATCTGCAGACGTGCGAGAGAGACGGTAAGATCCGAATGTGCGGGCGAAACGTTAGAGTAGGGCCTCAGCTTCGGTGGATACACTTCCCAGCAGTGCTCCCAAGCATCTCCTCCGCTTCAGACAAATCTCTGCACCACGTCTCCGCTTTGGTAGAGTTATTATTAATTTAGTCACGAGTCTGATAGATATTATGCCGGCTGGACACTCTCGCCAAGACAGTCCGAGGCAGGGCGAGCGCGAGAGTAGATGGTAGCGCTCGCCCGCCTCGGCCTGTCTCGGTGCTCCTCGCTAGCTCCGTCCCGAGTCGGTTTTGGCGCGCGAGTCAAAGGGTCTCGCGCGAACTGCGAGCGCGTCGCTGTACACTCTCGTTTCTCCCATTTGCGATGCCGATATATCAATTAAGAAGTAAAATTAAATTAAAATCTACGTACCGTTCTATTATCATGAGTTGTGACCATCCACCATCTTCGTTTACGCCACTTTTTAAACGACTTCTTTTGTATATTTATTGCAGTAGGTAATATATACGCAAATAACCGAAATAAGTGATGGAACGTAGTGCAACAGCAGCAGCAACTTCTGTTTCGTCCATTCCCTCGGCGTCCACAATTGAAAATGACTAGTGACCTCGCTCGGTGACACAGCGAGTGCTCTCTCGGGCGAGAGTGTACAGGGTGCTGTTGGTTTAAAATTTTTGCGCTGAGCCGAGCGGAGACTGAATGCTATATTGAGGAACTTTGCGCTTAGTTAGACTGCCTGTCCACTGAAGCGGAGCGAATAAAAATGCATAAAATCTCGGCTCCGCTCCAGTATGCAGTCCTACCTATTGGTTAATATTTCTCCGTTCCTCTGCTCCGCAGCCTAGCACCACTTCAGTGGTCAGGCACCCTAAAAAGGCGGCTGAGTGCACGGCCCGCGATCATGTTCTTTATAAAAAGCCAAGTGTAGGTACACAACTACACATACAGCATGGACGCATCTCATCAAGTGTAGATTTTATAAAGACTAAGTAATCTATACCTATACCAAATAAAAAAAAATAAGTTTCTGTTTGTAATTTCAAAATAACAGCATTTTACTGAATGCTTATGTAAGTAAGTATGGTAGTTAATAAAAAAACCGCGTGTTATTTAATTTTTGTCTGTCCGCCTGTTTGTTCCGCCTAAATCTCCGAAACGGGGACTTTCACTGGCAGATAGGTAACTGATGTTACAGGTCGCGGCTCGAAACTCTAGCGCTGACCGTTATTGCGCAGAAGTAAAAAATAAGAATGTCTTGCGCCGATTGGCTCTCCAGTCGTATAACATGCGCAGCTATCCCCTCCACGTTTCGTTCAGCGCTAGAGTTATTTGCCGCGACCTGTATGAAGAATAACTTAGACTACCTATATAAGTTTAATAAATAAATAAATGGTACCTACCTATATTATATTTTAAAAAATGGTTTACGGTTCCGTGCAAAAAATGAAAACTTGAAATTGTTAATAAAATCAAATTCAATTAAAGAACTA
This sequence comes from Xestia xanthographa, assembly GCA_905147715.2. Lineage (NCBI taxonomy): Eukaryota > Metazoa > Arthropoda > Insecta > Lepidoptera > Noctuidae > Xestia > Xestia xanthographa. Next base: position 13,625,884 of record LR990655.1, on the reverse strand, counting down.
ATAATTTCACGCGCATGTAGGTCGCGGGCAACGAATAGTAGGTACTTACTTAGGTATACCTACATATAATGTAGTAAGTAGATAGGTAGGTATAGGTACCTACCGATCCTACACCAATGCAAGTCTCGTAACGTAATTGACGACTAGGACTTAGTGGTCGCAAGAGCGGCTTTTGCGGCGGTTGCTGGGTTTGTGTTCGATTACCGGATCGGGCAAAGAAAGACCTAGTGTTTTACCATACGAAATGATTCAGTAAGTTCACTACCAGTCCGGAGACCAGGTTTGTACGGTGTAAGTCGGTGTACCCCAATATTGCAAGTAGACTTGCACTTTTAACATCCTATGGTCACAGGTCAGGTGGACAAGGCCGTTTTTAACCAAATGGGGGCCCTGGGCAGTTGAAAATAATGGGGCCCTTGGAGGATGCAAGAGCGAGCGAAGCGAGCGATATATTTTATTACTAGGTTAGTTAATTTTTCTTGTGACAATTCATACAAAAATATAGGTGCTTTTAGAGCGGCTTTAATTTTAAATTAAACAGAAAAATATTTTTGGTACTTATCCATAAAATAGGCTTTATTTTGCGGATAATTGTATGCGTATGGTTTTCAAAACCTGCCCAGCCTGTATTTTGGCAATAATGCGTTGAAGCTTGGCTTCTAAGTGCTCAAGTGTTTCTACTTTCGTCAAAGGTAAAAAACCGGCCAAGTGCGAGTCGGACTCGCGCACGAAGGGTTCCGTACCATTATCTATACATTAGACAAAACGGCAAAAAAATCACGTTTGTTGTAGCCCCCCTTAAATATTAATTTTATTCTGTTTTTAGTATTTGTTGTTATCGCGGCAACAGTAATACATCATCTGTGAAAATTTCAACTGTCTAGCTGTCACGGTTCATGAGATACAGCCTGGTGACAGACAGACGGACAGACAGCGAAGTCTTAGTAATAGGGTTCCGTTTTTACCCTTTGGGTACGGAACCCTAAAAATGATGATGCTCAGAAAGTTACTGTCAACGGTTAGCAGTACTGCGAGACATATGATTACTAACTTTTCGTGCCTCAATAAAATTGCAAGGCATGTAATGTTGTTGCAGACATGTGGTTTCAAAGGACCAAGACCTTAGGTCAAAATGTAAAGAATGCACATGTTGTCCATGATTTTTCGCGCTAGTGCCAAAGGAAGGTATCCTTTCATAAGCTCCTCGATGCGAAACAAACACTAATATTTGGTATAAATTTACCAGTTAACTAAAGCCAAATAAAAGGACATTAAAAACTTTTATCCGTGTATTGTTTCTACATATTTAGAGTTCTTCGCCTCTATACACATCCTATTGACATAAGATGAAAAGCTGGATGCAAACTCCAAACTTTAGTATCCTGCAGTCCGTTACTTAATTTGTGACAGTTACAGGAACCTGGGGCCCCCTTGGATCATGGGACCCTGGGCAAGGGCCCAGCCCAGAATGCCTAGTGGGAAAGATGGCCCTAAGTGGACAATCAAAGGAATCTGCACTGAAAGGAATTAGCAACAATTTAAAAACAATACGTTTTTCCTTTCATTCATTAAATACAATCGGTAAAATAAGAGTTAGGTACTATTATTGAAACTGCTAATAGGTACCTAATGAAAGAATTAAAGAGAAATTAACCGTGCGTTAGTGCATGCAGTAATGCCCGTAATAGCGAGGCACGCAGAGCTGCGGAGGGGTAAAAGCTAAGAACCAAAAAGCTTCAGTAGCCGGGCGGGACAATCAGGGGTTGTAGAAGCGAGGGTGTCGGGGGCCGGGCGGAGGGCGCTCGATACGCGCGCGCGCCGCGCTCCGCCATCAGCCAGTCGCATTTCGACGTCGTTGTGTCCGGTCTGTGTCTCGTTTATCGGCGCGCATCTGTCAAACGCTACGATATCGTTATAAAATTCTTGCGTTTTTCACAAAGTACGTAAATTGTCTATTAAAATTAATCAAAATCATTAATTAAAATTAGCTTTATTGTGAATCGAGAGTGACATATATGAATTTGATGGTATTTCATTAAATTGTTTACATTCAAACCACATGTTTACGCGTTACGTTAGGTTTGTTTCTGATATGCAAATCATATTGCATTGATAATAGAAAATTAATTATGTGCAGTGCATCCTCCAATCAATTAAAATGCGGTTGAAATGAATATTATACCGCATACAGTTGCTTATTAATCGTCTGAAATCTGAATAGTGCATTGATGTGGTGTTTTCAGGGGTTCTTTTCATATAAATCGTTTGGTGATTCGTGAAGTTTCGTGGAAATAGCGGGTGCTTTTATTCAGTAAAATGAGTGTGTGAATTTTTGATGGTGTGTCGTGAACGGGAGCGCGTGTAGAGTTGAGATTCGCTCGTTGAGCGTCGCGCGACGGCGCAGCGAGGGTATTGATCGGCGGCGGCGGCGGGTCGCGAGACGCCGGCGTTCGCCCGCCGCCTAAATAAAGCTCCGCATGTGTGCGCCCCGCCTCGCCGCCCTACGTCGATGCCGCCCGCCGTCCCCGTCGACGGCGACGACGCGACGTCTTCGTCGCGTACGACATGCGCTAGCCCGCTGAACAACACACTATCACATGATTCAGACATTCATTTCATTTTAGATCAACAAAAATCTGCGCAATTTTAGCAGACAGCAACAAAAAATGGATTGTTTAAAGATTCATGAATTTATTACACTCCTACCTTTATGTATCTACTGAGGTATTTCTGAGTATCTCATGAACCTTGTAGCACCTTGCTTGATATCGATCAAACAAATCTAAGTAGGTAGGTAGGTACTTATATACCTAGGTACATGAGAAATTGACAAAACGCGATCCTCTGAAGATTTAGACCCTTAATAACGCTTTCTCGTGCGATTAATAATAGGGTGCACCTGCACACTTCGTTCGCCAAAATCGTTCACATGACAAAATATTAATATAAAGAATTATTATACTAATTCAAACTTAATTTTTATTTGTATAAAAGTTCTGAATTTTGTTTGTGATTCTAGAGCATCTACACAATCTTTTCTTGTTATGGAAACAATATCTACCGCCAAGCAAAGAAATCGAAGCTATGAGGCGTTCATAGCAAACATAGGTACCTAGCTGAATACAGTAGTAGGTACTCAATCAAAAACACATTTCAAAGAACATTAAAATTGCAATTAAGATTTAACTGCTGGGATAAGGGCATTGAACCCGTTTTGTAAAAAAATATCACCCCTATTGGATACAACGATCGATAATGCTGCTGATAAGGATCAAATTCTACAAAGATTAAATTTTTCGGTTGTACATATACATAGGTATGTACATAATGGCCATATTGTGTTAACAAATCCTCTCTATTCGGGATTCGATATACCTAATTGCTCGGAGTTTCAGATTAAGTCCCAAAAATTTTAATCTAGAGACTTAAAATTAATCTAGGGCCTAGATTGATAAAAAGCACCTAAAGTTCTCAACGTGTCACGGTAAATTAGGATAAAAAACTGCATATAGGTACTTACTATAAATAAGTGCACTGTCATTTTGATTCTATCAACTTCGATTGCCTCGTTTTATCCAATAAATGGATTCCCGATTTCCTTTAGAGCCGTTCCTAATCTTAAAGTCACAGTCGCCGAGAAAAGAATTAGATCGATCAGAGCGTGATTGCGTTCGATTTTGAGCCATCATCATTATTTAGTGGAAAGACGTCTCCGGCAGTACATAGACCTAGACCTTGTTTAATTAATAATTTATATTATTAATAATAGTAGGTAGTACTAATATAATAATACTTTTTTATTAATAAAATTAAATGTTTGTTGTAGGTGAAATGTTGGGATAGTTAGACGATATCCCCGCAAGAGCTATGGCGCGCACAGGGCTGGCGGGCGGCGCGCTGCTCTGCGCGCTCAGCGTCGTGCTGCAAACGCACGCGCTTACATTGCTGCCGCACGACGTGCGTCCCGGGCACGCCGTCAGACACTTCATAGGCAACCACTCCAGATACACGCTTCTAGATCCTGAGTTCGCGCCCTACTTCACTCTTCTTGATGACGGCCTACTCATGACCACCGCTGATCTAACACCTCTACTCAATCAACCCGTGAATCTTGCAATTCTAGAGCAAACTCCTTACAGCAGTGCAGCTCACGCCATTCATCTCCTAGTAATGGATCGGCGGCAGATGCTACATTTCACCGCTACCAACGGATTGATAGGAGAAATCTCGGAAAATGCTCCACCGGGTACTGTCGTGGACCTCCTACCTATTAGAGCTACGGCTCTAGTCGATGTGGGTCCACTAGCTTATAAAATCATAAAAGGAAATGAAGATTCTATATTTTCATTACGACAGAAAGGGAAAACTGAAACTAATTCTGAAGTTAAGTCAGTTGTAACTGACGGTGATGTTGAAATGATAGCTACTAAACCTTTAGACGCTGAGGACAAGAATTTGTATGAATTAGTCATCCAAGCAACAGACATCCATGGAGCGAATAAAGCTAACCTAGCAGTTCGGATAGATGTGGGTAATGAAAATGATCATGAACCATGTTTTGACCAGGACTCCTACTATTTTTCTGTGAATGGAACTGCTGATCAAAATGGTCCAAATGGCACTGCACATTGGCAAAGATTTTCTAACATTGGACAAGTTCAAGCTGATGATGCTGATGGAGATCGAGTGTACTATTCTCTAGAATCACCCAGCAATTTGGTGGTAATAGTTCCTCAGACGGGGGAACTTATATTAGCAGGTGAACCTGATGGTCATGAAGCTGAACTAAGAGTGGTTGCTCATGATACTGGCTTTCCACAACGTAAAAGTCGACCAACACCAGTCTTTCTGGATTTTATAATTCGTGACCAAAGAGATCTGCCCGTTCTTCATCGTGAGAAGCGTCGTGTAACACGGGCTGTAAGACCAACGAAAAGAATTGAGTTTACTGAGGCAGATGGTGAAGTGGAGGGACGTGCAGTTTTCACATTAGAAAAAGAGACTGATCGCGAGACATTTAAAATTCGGGACGAAAATCCGTGGGTTACCGTTGAACCAAGTGGTGTAGTGAAAGTTAAAAAGAAGTGGGACTATGAGGAATTGGGACCTGAGAAGACCATCGACTTCTGGGTGACTATCACCAACGCAGGAAATGGAGGTAAGTTAAATTAAATTAATAACAATGAGGACTGTATGTACTAGTCATAAACCAATGTACCTATGTACGCTAATAATTTAATAACAAAAGTCGCAAAATGTCATAACTTGAGTAAATTGGCATTATTTTCTGGGACACTATAAAATAATCCTTTCGAAGGAGATAACAATATTGTCAGATGGAGTGATTTAACATCAAGTCTTTTAATATTTATACCGCAAAATACAATTTACATTAGTAAAGAATGTAAGATGACTTCGAGAGTCAAACAAAAAGCTCCTAAAATATTGAACAATTCTCAACGCAATCTAATCGCCTCCAAAAGAAAAGGTGTAACGCAATTTAATATTTTTTCGTCCAAGTCGTTCCATTTTTTATCCATCTATCCATCTCTTCAACGTCTCTATCAAGGGCAAATTGAGATAATGATAGGGAAAGAATGGGGTGGGAAGGGTACGGGTGTGTATTATACGGTCTACACAACGACGGCTTTAAAATTCTGTTAATGTTCGCTTTCATTCACTAATGACGATGTTTAATTACATGTTACTTAAGTATCTTGTTACGGTGACAAAGCTTTTGTTACGTTTCATGTTGCCTCTCTGATTAATTGTACACACTTATCATCACTCAGGATAAGTTGGCATAGAAGCACTTTATGCCACAGGCAGTCGTGCCTGAAGTGAACTTATTTGACAAGATTGAACCATCTGAAAAGCTTGAACGGAAGCTCGGATATTGAGCATGAGCATTTAGTCATGATGACACACTGCATTTTTGCTTTGAAGACAGCATTACGAGACAAGTTAGAAGCGATCGATTTTTAAATTAAAAATAAAGCGATAATGTAGTAAATATGGTATACGTGCCGCATGCACCTGTCGGATCGAATGGCGCAGTGGAGCATGACGCCGTGGTCAGGTCCGCGGTCCAACCCGGTCACGAGCACTCACGAGCCACCGACAGCCTCCGTCACTCCCATCACGACTAGCTAATTGTTTACTCTGTCGAAACGTGTCTAGCCTTAGGAAAAGCACTTTTACCTAATTATTGTACCCAATAACGTGATTTGTATTCAGTTGCCGCCTCGCAAACATTTTGTTTCCAATTTTTCAATATTCTCTTTATTTTTTGTGTTTTGTGCCGTTTTATTGAATTGAGCAACGCTCTACATCGTTACGGTATTTTTATGTGTCAAAATTCTGCCGAATTCCATGAAACAATGATCATTTCGTTCTCTCATTGTTTGTTTTTAAAGAAATACATAGCAGTGATTTTGTATTGTTCATTTTACTGCTGTGCTGTGTTGACTGGAAACTGAAATAAAAAAAAAACCTGGACAACATCCGGTTGATTCATTATGCAGATTCGTTTCCGAATAGAGACCCAACTACAATAACAATTCTTAATATTCTAAGAATTGTTATTGTAGTTGGTCGCTTTGTATAATTTAATTCAGCTGAAGATATTCCTGCACTCGCTTGTAATAGAAGGGACTCTACATGCAGCAGCAACCGAGTTCGTTACTCTCGAACTAAACTCTAGGGCCTGAGCCTCAGGCATTCTAGACAGATTAGATTCTATAAATAAAGTCCGCGCCTCATCTGTCGCAAATTAGCGATGGCACGAGTGTCCGGCGCGTGTGGAATGCCCATTAGGTACAATGGCTGTCAGGTGGAATAGTAGCAGGTTGCATTGTGATCACGGCTGCCACCGTGCTGAATGCGTGGATAATCGGAGACCTGTCGCACGGCCCGGCCGCTCCGTTCCGCTTCACTTCCGATTCTACGCATCGTAATTCGTGACAATTACCGTAGATGTGGAATCTTCACTATTCATGATTGTGTTTTGTTTTTATTTAATTTAGAGCACATTCAAATTCGGAACAGTTTTGGTAAAAAAAAAAAACAATCGCATAGATGATTACTGATGAAAAAACTGCCTCTAAAAACAACTTGCCATCGAATCCGTTAATTAAAATAAAACAATTTATGTATAAAAAATCAAAGTAGAGCATCAGTTTATACACCGTGGTCCAGTCGAGTGTTATCGGACATTATCAAAATAAATCCGAAAGGGTTTTATTTAATTACATCATCGGGGCACATCCGAGGTGGGTGGGCTATCCGACCCGCGGGCGAAGCACCCCGTGCCCCGGACCTCGCCAGGAATCTAATCATTATCATTATTGTGTGTATAGTTGTTTCATTATTATATAATAGTGAGCATGCAGGGTCTCTTTACTTACCTGTGGGTGAGACCCCTTGAATTTTTAAAACCAATTTTAGATCCTTTGTAACGTGTGTGGTTTTAGTTATTGGATCTATTATATTTCAAGCACCACATTAAACTAAGTAAAGGCGTCGATGAAACAATTTCGTGCAACGGCCCGCACCACAAGTCGGTTCGTGACGAAGTGCTCGAGGGAGCGTCGTCAAAGCACCTTTGTCTACTGAAAAGCGTGCTCTATTGGCAAATTAATTCTCTACTCTTCTCCAGCAACGCTTCTCTTTGAACTAATCGACAAACACTTTGAAGTGTTTTCAGAACCCTCATTCACTTTAACCTTCGAGAGGTCTGCATTGGTTTTGCAAAAATCATTGAAGTGAAAAATGGTAGTGTCCGGTCGAAGAATATTTTTCAATACGTAAATTACCTAGTTGTTTTTTATGGGCGTTGTAAATCGGTGGTATATTTTTCAAGCAATAAAGCGGCCGGCCGCCCAGGTGCGCCATGAGCCCTGCTGGCATTTTAATCCTGCATGAGGGATGGCGCAGTGCAACGAAGAAGGAACGTTCAGTCCCAAGAGTTATCAATTTTCAGGATGCAGCGAGTCAACTAAGTCGCTTTTTTAATATTTTCATTTTATGAGTTACGTTTATTATAGTCCAACAGTTATTTTTATCCAACCTAAATATTATAATTATAGCAGTCTATTGTGTTTGTAACCTGAGTCACATTTATTTGTAATAAGAGACACATGACTCCGATTATCCGAAAACCGAGAAAATAATAGGCTTGACGACCGACGTATCAAAAAATTGCAAATCTATTTAGTGCGTCAGAGTATTAAAAAATAATGGACACGTATTTTTTGTTTTTGTAAATCAATGAATATTGACAAATATAAAACGCATCAACACGGTGGCTTGTGACGTCAGAACGCAATAAAAATGATACCACGGTATGACGTATTGAGAATTTTAAAAGCGTCGTATCTTCGTCAATTTTGGTTTACGTAACAAAAGAAGAGCAGCGGTGGCCCAGTGGTGGCGGCCGCGTCTTACGAACAGTAAGTCGTGGGTTCGAACCCAGGCAGGCGCATTACTTTGTGTACTTAATTTATTTCATCACCACTGCTCTGAAAACGGTGAAGGAAAACATCGTGAGGAAACTGGCATGTCCTAGAACTACAAAATTTGAAGACATTTGTGACATCTACCAATCCGCACTGGGCCCGCTTGGTGGATTATAGCCCATTCCCTCTCATAGAGAGGAGGCCTGTGTCCCAGCAAAGAACATTAATAGGCTGATGATGATGAACAAAAGAAAAAATACGGGACAAATATTTTTTGATAATGTAACTGGCGGACTAATTAGATTTTTTCAATCGACAAGCCATTAATTACATTAATGTGTTGTGTACATTTTTAGATACTTACTAATCTTTGGTTGGTAGTTGGGTTTGGTTTTCAACTTTTTATTATTACATGCCTATACAGTCCCACTGCAAGGAAAGACCTCCTTCCCTACTCTCCTTTCAACTAATTTGGGCCACAAAAGACGATTGCAGTAGTCCAACTCATCCCCCATCTGCGTCTGGTCCTACAGGGTATATATCTTGCCATTTCGAGGAACTCCTATTGCATAGACAGTCTAGAATTCTAGATACTTAATTATATTTTCAATACACTTCCTCGAAAAATGGTTCATAACGCACTACGATTAGGTTCAACATGCAATGTATTTCACACGTGTGCGATTGTTTTCATTTTCCAACACGTGTGCAGGAATGAAAATTGCCACAGATACCTATACTTAGTCCAAATTGGTTGAATGCCTATAATATAATAAAATCGTAGGTAGTTTCCTCCTAATTCATGTCAAAAATATTTTTCGTTCTTTTATTTTATTTTTAGGGTTCCGTAGTCATCTAGGAACCCTTATAGTTTCGCCAAGTCTGTCCGTCCGTCCGTCTGTCCGTCCTCGCTTAATCTCTGTGACCTTTAGCACTAGAAAGCTGAAATTTGGTACCAATATGTATATCAATCACGCCGACAAAGTGGTAAAATAAAAATTGGAAAAAAATGTTTTATTAGGGTAGCCCCCCTATATGTAAAGTGGGAAGTGATTTTTTTTTTAATTTCAACCCTAACGTGTGATATATTAAAAAATGTAACCTACCCTAACCCTAATCTTTGCAATTATTTTCTATCGAGCCGATTTCGTCGAAATATGTATCGAGTCCGTCCAAGGACTTTGAAATATGATCAATATTATACATATATTTTTTTGCCGTGCTAGAACAAATAGTTTTTCTTAAAAAACTGCTTAAATAACATCAATGTCAACAAATTAGGTGTTGTCAGCCCCTTAACTGTGGCACTGACAGACCGTTTTATACACCATGCTTTATGAAAGTAATAACAATCGCAGCATAAACTATAAAAATGCTGCCTTCTAGGTAGGACCATGATGCTCCATTGCAAAAATAGTACATTTTGATACAAGTGGAGAAAGTTTGTTATTGCATTCGAGGCGGAATTAACTACCGAGCCGTTACGTAGGCGAGGGTGTTTTTTAGTCGCGAACTGCAATAACAAATGTCCACGTGTATCAAACGACGTTTTTCAATACACTTTTGAAAAAACCGGCCAAAAGCGTGTCGGGTCACGCTCAGTGTAGGGTTCCGTAGTTTCCCGTCCGTCACAATAAGTGTTCCCACTTATGAGTTTAAAGGTGGGTATCCATTATGTAAAAATGCTTGCATATACGAATATAGTACAAACTTAGTCCAGAAATTATTTTGTACAATTTTTTGTCTTTTTTGTACAAAAACTGTTGTTTCCATCAAGTTCAAAATGATTTTCCTAGAAAGTCCTTATAAAGTTCTACTTTTCAGATTTTTTTCATATTTTCTAAACTTATGGTTCAAAAGTTAGAGGGGGGGGGACACATTGTTTTTTACTTTTGGAGCGATTATTTCCGAAATTATTGACATTATCAAAAAATGATTTTAGGAAACCCCTATTCATTTTTAAATACCTTTCCAACAATATATCACACGTAAGGGTTGAAATTAAAAAAAAACACTTCCCACTTTACATATAGGGGGGCTACCCTAATAAAACATTTTTTTCCAATTTTTATTTTACCACTTTGTCGGCGTGATTGACGGACGGACAGACATGGCGAAACTATAAGGGTTCCTAGTTGTCTACGGAACCCTAAAAAACACAAAAATGTTTGAGGGTTCAGTACTTAGAACTGAAATTTAAAAAAAAATCATCAAACCCAGTGTGGGGTATCTATGGATAGGTCTTCAAAGATGATAATGATGTTTCTAATATCATTTTTTTCTAAACTGAATAGTTTGCGCGAAAAATACTTCCAAAGTGGTAAAGTGTCCCCCCCCTCTGTAACTTCTAAAATAAGAGAATAATAAAACAAAAAAAAGATATGATGTACAATTACATTACCATGTAATCTTCCACCGAAAATTGGTTTGAACGAGATCTAGTAAGTAGTTTTTTTTTTTTAATACGTCATAAACCGTAAACCGCAATGTACCTCTATGGAACCCTTCATGGGCGAGTCCGACTTGCACTTGGCCGGTTTTTTTTTACTTCAAGAGAATTGATTTCTGGAGACTGTGTTCAATCAAATTCAGAGCTTTCAATATTCATATTCAATGACGTTTACGTAAATATTCAATCAAACAGTAACGGCAATTTTTTTTTCCAATTAATTCAAAAAGTAGAACCATTTTCAGGCGCCGCATTCAAAAATAAGTTTTCGAGAATATGTGTAGTATCAGTTATATCGGATATCGAGTTTAAGCTGCAGGTTTGCGCTGCAATAGTGTGTCAAGTCGAATCGATAATTGAATACGGTAGCTGGTGTGACGTACGTCAGGCGCGCCGTCGGTCGTCGGTTAGGAATTGGCACATCCGGACAGGGGTCTGGTCGTCGGGAGACGATTTAGAGACCGGCCTAGTCTGCTTCAGATTATACGTCCCATATGTCCGCCACAGGAAAAGACTACATTATGATGGCTCGAGAATCTCGTGCGCGCAAACAACTATATCTTTCTGTAAACAGAATTGAATCGCTAATAGTATTTTCATGCACAGTAATGAATGAATGGCAATAGCAATGGACCGTCGCGGATTGGTTACGGCCCGTTTGTGGTACTTTGTTTGTTAAATTCAGTCGTCATTCAATCAATGGGGAATTGGGGATGGGTGCGGGCGTCGCTCGCACAACAATCGCACTGGCCATTACTGGCCAATTCCCCTCATTGTGACCACTCGCCGCAATTACGTATGCGCACTTCCTATGGCTGACCCCAAAGCCATGATCACCACGCACCACATGTGCTCTCGTTATCTTTTTTACTTTTCACGGTCTCTTTATGAGGATGCATCTTGACTGTTAATAAACGCTAATAGTTTTAATTAGAACGATGCAAACGTTGGTTGAGGTCATGTGAAAGTTATTTCATTTATTTATTTGCAATCATGCCTGTTCCACTGAATTGAATTTGTAAATGTTTTCAGTGCTTGTTTGACAAACATTCGTCTTTGCAAACATACAATATCTCAATCAAATAATGTTGGCGTGGTCCGTTCATAATTTTATTTACTTCTGAAGGGTCTAGGGCCAGACTGTGCTCCGTTAATAAAATTTGCGCACCCCCCTCATTTATTTTAATCAAAATAAGTCTCCGTTGTGTATTGTTTGTGGACGCTGTGGTCGACCCTGATTATTTTTGGGGTTCCATATTTTATTGTTGTTAGAACTAGAGCCATTCAGTTAAGAGGGTACTTATACATATTTTAACAAACGCTTGAGCCTCATTTTTCTAAAGAATGTTTTTTGCATACTTATTACTTAGGTTCTAAAATATTTGTTTAATTGCTTAAACGCACTTTGATTTATTTGTTAGGGCAAGTTACTGTGGTCGAAAGAAACGGTAGCGACCACGGCACGGAACGTTGGACAAGTTTTAACTCAACAATGGGTGTTAGATGTTGTTATGCGTACTTATTGGTACAGCGTGTACGGCGAGTCGTGATCGTGAGTGATGCGCACACATCTCTCCTATAATTACATCTAACGCATTGGTAAACAGCAGAGGCGTCGGTGCGAGAGTGCTGCGATCTCGACCTGCCCATTTATAGGCTTTCACTCTGATTGTGATTTGATTGCGGTCATTTGCTCGTCCACCTAAACGGCGAGCGACCGCGATGCGTTTACACGCTCAACCAATGTAACATTATCACAATTTGTTAGCTGAGTAATAAATTGGTGGACCGCATTTGAGTTTAAAACGATAACAATCAAGTTTGCGTAACGTCTCTTTTGCATAAAGATACGAGACTGATCTCAAAGGATCAGGTTATCCTTCTGTCGACCTGTGGGAATGAAACAGTACGAGCTTAGTCCTTTCTAATCTTATCATTAAACGACCCCTAATTTGTCCTTCGGTAGAAGCGCTGTCAAATTTGTCTCGTGATATCGATTTCACGTAAACGTGCTCGTAAATCAGAGGTTACTAACACGTAGAATTTTGGTGTACGATGCTCTCTCAACTAACGATTATAGTTGATTAATGTCGCAATAGATCTCCGTCAATCGGATCGCGGTGTGTGATGTTCGGCTATCAATTGTAGGAGTACGTCGTGGTCCGGGGTACATATCGGATCGGGCAACACGCAAGCATAAAGGCATTAACAGGCGTGTCATTTTATAACGTTGTACGATGGTTGTGCTTATTACTATGAGTGTTCACATAACCTCAGCACCTTTAAATGTCATTCGAGGAATGTATGATGTTTATTTTGCTTATTTGGCTGAGACCTGAGATAGATTTCTTAATGCATTATCTTTTGTTTATTTGATTGAAGATTTTGTTACTCAGCTGAATAACAAAATCTTCAATCAACACTGTTTTAATTTGTGCTTTGATGTAGATTTTTGCATCTAGTGCATCTATTGAAAATTGTTTATCAATTTCATTCGTTAAGTAAATTTTTATCAGCCGTCTATGCTTCTATCTCGACCGGGTTCTAATTTTTGCAACTCGTTTTTGCCAGTAAAATATTTTCCTACATTTCACAGTGACTCCTGCAGAAACAATATTTTGTTAAACATTTTTGCCCGCTGTACAAAGTTAGTTTAGCGCACATTCGCTACGCCTGCAGCTAAAAGAGCCTGTTAGAAAGTTTTATTTGTGCTTTTAGAACACACTTCGGTTATATTATACAACATGAAGCTGTGTGCTATCGGGGTGTGGCAGGAGGTGCGACGCGAGTTTCGCACTGTGAGCCGCGTGCAATGCGGTCGTGCATGCACTTCATTCCGCATTGTTCGGTTTCGCAATGGCCGCTCTCGAGACCTCTCCAAACACATCCACGATTGACATTCACAGTTTGTACCAGACGGCTTAAAGTTCACCCCCCTACCAAGAATGGGGTGGCCCTGCAACAAGACGCTCTCAACTTGAACGTTCCAATCCTCTGTTACATACGAGCAACTTTACGTGCGAACATGCATGGGGTGGTACGTACAATTGCTAGTCTTGCAAACGTAGTTTGTTTTATAAGTAGTTAAGTACCTACCTTGTTTATAGTAACAATCCACACATACTCGATACTGCACAGAGAAGTGTTTTTCTCACACGGTGAAAGTGTTTTGAGAACAAAATATCAAACCGTATCAAAATTCAAAACTTATCAACAAATTGTAAACTAATGTGACGTGTCCAATAGACAGTCATTATCAAAACATACAGTTAGCCGCTCGAGTGAGTACTTACATTAATGTTTGTCAAAAACACGCCAAGGCGGCTGTGGTTTTTAATGCGCTTCACATAAAACTTATCCGTAATGTCTAATGTCACATCAGCGTGTGCTGTGGTATCAAGTGTGCGTCAAGTGAGACACCTCTAATACTAGAGGAGTGGCAGGTTCACGCACTGTATTCGGCGTCTGACTCAAACAGAACGACCGATACACTGCTGCAGTTGCTTCTAATAATAGCCAACACTGGCCATATGGGGATCTTTATTATATCACGCCAGGCGCTTTGTTTTACCACATAATTAGGCCGCTTTCTTGATTTCATATAAAAATACATTACGTTAACGTTCCAATACCTACCTCTCAAAAAAATGAGATACCTTACCTAAACCTCGGTTATTCTTCACACTATTATTATGTAAACACATTAGCCAGAGCGATTTGTAGATTCAACTAAGTGGGTTAAAGTAATTCATAGTAGATTCCATAGTTTAACGATCTTGATGGATGCTGTGTTATCGCGCAGTTCGCCAAGCTGCGAAGGTATGCGAGCGCGCGTTTAATTTATTAAGGATAGACGGCAGATTGGGGTCTACGTTCGGTGGATTTATTAAGATTTACAGCACCTCTGGGATCTGGGCGCAATTATCAGCAGACTCCTTGACAGTGTTGACACCCATTGGAAATATCGTAAGGGGCATAACACCGTACTGACCCTCGCTGCCAGCACCATCGATCCATAAAATACAGCTAACAAATGGATTGGATTAAATTACGTCGCGCTGGTTTGTCCACAAACATGAATGTGTAAAAATTACTCACGGAAATAGCCGTGAGAAAGTTCCAATACTGGCTACTCGTTTCTTGCACAACTCCGGGTAAAAAATAATAACTGCTATCCGTTCTTATAAATGTCCACGTCTAATTACTATCAATTTAATCTTTAGATGTTAGTAACGCCGCTACACGCTTTTTAATTGTTACCAGATTTTTGTTAGATATTTTCCTAGGTTGTTTGTTTAATTATTTCTTTTTATAAGGCATTTACTCACTCTGTTCACAAAAATAACCAGTTTCGAGCTTAACGTGTGTTAGCTGGAAAACTCCATAAAAGTTAGAGGCGGAAACTACAAAAACTTCTGATTTCAATCTTATCATGCGTAATTCTACGAACGGCCATATGGCTGAAACGGTCCATTCATCATCTCGAATGATTATGGAACACGTTTCCCCTTTTAATTTGCATTTTGTACGACATAAACCTCTTGATTAATTGTGTGGAGTGCGAGTAGTGCGACAGGGCGACATGTGACTACTCGCGCTGTTTTTGGGATTACTGGCCGCTTAATTGGCGCAATCATAGTTTCAGCAAATGTCGACTTTGTTCAACACTTCGTTATCTCGCTCGCCCGACGCCTGTTCTGATTTGCGACTGGCACTCGCAGGTGATGCTGAAAATTAACGGGTTTCCGCTGCTGTCGTGCACATACAATTTGTCTGATTCGTAGCCGATTATAATAAACCTCAATTGCTAACTTGGTGTGAGGTTCGACACGGGCTGCGGTGGTCACGAAACATTACGAACATTCTAAAATTTGTTTTGGTTATGTAGATACGCTTGATGCCATGCAGCGCTCGAGTCTTTCCAATCAAATTCAAATGCAAGCTATCGATCCAAAGCCATTTGATTTATTAATATTATGTTAAGCTTCACTATTTCATCTGTTAAAATGCATTCCGAAACATTAGTCTAACACGCGATCGAAATTCAGAATCCGTAGGGGTCCTGACACCTACTGTTACGGGCCTGGTTAGATGTTCGTTATATTTTTAGTATTGGTTTATGATATCGACTATTCGAATCGGTAAATGTTTATTGCTTATTACTTCCTTATCTTCATGCTCTCATAGTTTCTGGGTGCGTTCGTTTCGGTTTGCTATTGTGAATAAGCTGTGATAGCTTAATAGCCCATCTTATTGCAAACATTGCAATAACTAACCGCTAAAACCTCAGCTTATGAAACTACACAGAAACAAATTATCTCTCTTGTGTTCCATTCCGCAAGGTGGAACTATTAGAAATGATTAAATAAGACCCTTCATACTAAAGCTCCCTTTTTCTTGAGATTTCTTAGGAAACATTCGAGAAATGCGCTAAGTGGCACCACTAGAAAAGACAAGAACCTTTAACTACTACTGGTCAAGAGAATTGGTTCCCACAACACTTCGAACTAGTCCACAACGAACATGACAAATAAGGATTGTAGTTTTTCTTATTTGGATGTAACTGTTGAACCTATCGAGATTTTGCAATATAGAATCCCAAATACTTATTCTTTATTGCCTCGTTTTTAAACCGACAGGAAATTGTTAGCAGTCCAATGATAGGAAAGGAATAATAAATGTAGCTTGGGCGACCTTTTAACCCGACACGTTACGGAGA
Organism: Xestia xanthographa; assembly: GCA_905147715.2. NCBI lineage: Eukaryota > Metazoa > Arthropoda > Insecta > Lepidoptera > Noctuidae > Xestia > Xestia xanthographa. Next base: position 13,609,260 of record LR990655.1, on the reverse strand, counting down.
TATTCTCGATCGATGGTGCTCTCGAAGATAATGCACGCAATGGTTTCAATCTTTAATTGTAACGTAACGCTTTCTAATCCAGATTAACAGTAAAACATTGAATTGCAGGCAGTGAAAAACTTCCTCCCATTTCCTTTTGTTGCAGCTGCAGCGTTGCAATTGTTGATTAATTGCGTTAAATTGAAACAGCATTAAGTTTAACTAGAGAACACTACTGGCAATTGTTCAAGAGTGTAGGGACGTACAGTATTCAGTGTTTTAGATGAAACTAAGCAGTTTTCCCGCGGTCTATCTGTTCAAGTCAGCATTACTTTGGAGAGTATCTAAGGGCTTAATAGAGCACCTAATGAAATTATCTGCAACAATGCAATTCGTGACTGGAGCTCCGCACAGTCATCGCCAGCCGGGCCGCGAGCATCTCAGCCGCAAGCCCTCGGGCGAAATTGCACTTCATTTGCGTGCACGCGGCTTACGAGCCCGAGCGACGTTCTCACGCCCTTCACTGAACCGAACCTTTGGAGATATTGTAGACGCATCATCACGTGCATTCCGAACCTTACCGTGCCTGCTAATAGAGCGCTGACACACTCGTCTATATTATTTAGAAATCCAACTTATACAAGTTTAATTACATAATTATCTTTGAGATTGATATCGAAAAATGTTTTGCCGCATCATCCTGCTCAACTCTCACGGCTTGTGATAGCGTCGAGTTGTAATGCAGGCAGGCTCGTTTAGTGCTCTGTTGTTCTCTGAGGATCTGTATTCTATGGCCGTTACATAAAAATACGAGACCGCGCATAGAAACGTGTTTAATCGTCAATGCTGGCGATGCAATGTGGGCCGAGCTCATCCTGCGTTTGGAGCGAGAGGGAGATACGTCCCTTGCACGGGATAGATAAAGCTGACGATGCAACTTTTGATATCATAATTAAGCCGGGACGACCGGCGGCGGGTAAATAAAAAATGTTTATCTTACAAGCTTAAATGAAGATGATTTTTAATAACTCGACACGTTTGGTCATTAAATCGAAGCTCGTCGGCGTTAAGGTCGTTTAGTCACGCTTCTAAGTCACACGTGGCTCGGAGCCGTAGCCGTAGGTTCATTAGCTATGAGAGATTGGAAAAGTATTTAAATAAATTGTTGACTATATTCGAACAATTTATACAAGGTAATATTTAATTAGTTGCCGTCTGCCGATGCTTCCCAGGCGCAGTGGGGAGTACGTAAAAATTTTGGTGCAGTTTCAGAAATCATTTGCGTATTGATTGCCTTACTTACGCAAGTACAAGTAGCTGTAAAGCTAAGCATTAACTACAGGAAAGAGAATACAGCAAAGTATAATATAATAATGTGCTCTTCATCACGTTTTTAATTTCCTTCCATGTTGAAGTCGTACTTAGGAAGTAATTATCGTTCGTAACGAATATAAAAGCTCGTGAAGAATAATTATCCGTTAATATACATAATCATTAAATTTAAATTAATTTACATGAAAATAATAATGATAACCACAAAAAAGCGATAAAGATCAACATTAACAATAATATAATAATAATTATGTAAAAATAAATACAGAAGCTATAAATCACACCCATTGCTTTCTAAGTTGATGCTAAATTCCCAAGCCAAAGCCATGGTATACGAGGAAGGTCGTAGTTCGGTGCATTATTATAAATAACTTCGCACAGTGGCGAACGGATGCACGTGTGAGACGCCCTCGACGACTTTTTATTGCGTTTTGTCGCACAAGCGCGGCTGGCCCTGCTGCGTCATTGCACCCGCAGATTTCTGTAATGAACAAACACGACTTTTGTGGAACGGTGTTGTGTCTTTGTTTTACTCTTTTCTGCTATATTTTCTTTACTTGCTATACTGACCATTTTAAAACTACTCTGCTCTGTGTTGTTTGTTTGTCTAATTTCTTGTTTTCTTTTCTCTGGATGGTACCTAACCTACAGTACAACTTTTTATGTACTTATTGCTTTTTACTTTTAGCTTTCTCAAGATTCTCCGGAAGTTGTTTTGATTAATAGGTATCCATTTGTAATGAAGTACCTAATGACAAAATAAGCATTAAAGTGAAATTGTTGACATAACAGCATCAATTGGCTCTTGAACCGTCCACAACGGATATCAGTTCTTGTTCTTTTCTTATAAAGGCGCTCCCTTTTTAGAGGTTTGTCGAAATATTTACGCCCCATATTGTATGAAATTCCAAACAATGCGATCGGCCGCGCGCTGTACTCTCCGCGGCACACGTGCGCGCTTACGCTCATAGATTAGTCAGCCCTTTGAATAAACAGAAGCGACACGTAGGCAGTATTAGGCGCTATGTTTTTTGTGAACGTGTATAAGAATATTTTATGAGCTTGTATTATCTTACTAGGTAGTGTCATAAATTTTCCGTATTTACAACGACCGTATATTTACGTGGGGTATTATAATTTTTAAGCGTTACTTGGGGTAGGTACTTAGTAGGTACCTGTTTATAACCTGACAAAGAAAATGAAAAATGATTAATTACTTCCTTTTTAATGAAATCTACGTCAAAATCATATTACATGAATAAAAATATAAACTGCAGACAGTAAAACTAACCAAAGCAAACATGGAGCTTTTAATTTTAAAGCACGTTAATCCACTATAAAGTGCAAGTAATTTTACTATCAAGGATTTTAAATCACACCTACAAATAATTTATTACCCATGCTGCCCATGCACCACAGACATGGGACAGATACTCCCATATTGGCTTTATCCCTTGAACATTATCCTCTCGAACAATACCGTGAGAGCACAAGCCTATTACGTATTCATCGAGCAATGAGCTTTCGTTTATTTTTTTGTGAGAAGACTTGGTGTAGATGGATGAGCGGCTGTGTTAGTGGGCGAGAAGCGGAAATGGAACTTGAATAAATTGAATTGTGTGACTATGATTGCTTCAATATGGAAATGTACACACTGCTAAGATGTTTTATTCCAATCGATTCTGTAACATCCATCTTTGGTAACAAATCAGATTAAAAAACTTTTAAATTGAAAACATGGTCATCCAAATTGATTTAGTTTACTGAATTGTAAAATCCATGTACCAATATAGTTCGTAAAATTTTCGTGAACTGTTTGCAAAAGAAAAGCAATTTCTTTGATTTATGAGTGCTAGTAGGGAATGAGTGAAGAATCCTGTGACCCGTCAAAATAGGCGGTGCTAAAGGCGAGAGCGACATAGCACGGGGTCAGACATCGATCGGGGCGGGTGGCGGCACATGTAGACGAGAGAACAATTGCTACAACCTGACACCACTTTTCTACAAGCGTTGAGATGTACTACTATCTATAGACACGTTCAATAAGCATAGCCCATAACCAATCAATATTGTCGATGATTTTCAAAACGGCGTAGAGCAACGCGAATAGAGTAATTGGACGTGGTTATTATGCATTTATGGGCTACTAAGGTTGTCGAACTTGATTGTACCATTCATTTAATAGCACTGAGTACTTCAAAACTCTTGAATAAGAAATAAACTCAAAATCCTCCCAAAAATACTTCGGATTTACTGTATCCGTTATTGAATAATAAACCATTCAAGTAAATCTAACACGTTTCATGCAAATGCAAGATACATAAATATAGAAACTGTCTCAGACTAAACTGAGGCATGAATCGATTGAGACAGACATGCAGAAAGACCTTTACGTAGTTCGTATAAGCTGGGCGAGACGGCGACACAATCTATCAGTTACTATTTTGATCGTCTCGACTAAGCTGTTGCAGCACTGTTCCATACCGCTCGGATTCCGATAGAAATGAACAAGCCTGTGCTGAATACAGCTATATGCCAGCTATACACCTGAAATGTATTCAATCCTGCCATGTAGTAATTCGGTCCTCAGACACGCTCAACGCCCTATAGTGTGATTAATTTTGATGGAAATACTCTGTATACAATTACCTACACCCTGGCTAATTTACTAGTAAATCGATCGACTTTCGAAGTAGCTGTAATAAAATTCGGTGTAGCTGTTTTATTAAGGGCCGTTTCTAATGTATCCTGGAATTTGGGATCCTTGTCCTTCTGAGATTTGTAGAAGGTCGTATATGTGTTGCGATTGCGAGCCCTGACACGTCACGGGGCGTTAGACAGTTCCTTTGGGTGGCCTTTATCAAGTGCTTTGTGTTGAGATGCGGAGGTGGGGATACTTCCTGTTAAATGTTGATATTCAGTTCAGCATCTAGTGTAACTATTTGAACCAACGTCAACGTTTGTTACTTAGAAAGTTCAAAAGCAACTAAAACCGTAAACAAAACACCAAAGCAACATTTCATGATCAAAACCATAAATTGCAAAGTACAAAAATTGTTTGTTTATAAATTCCCGTTTTGTGCGTATCAATGGGCATCAGAGCGGGCAGGTCTCCGGAAGGAAGTGAGCGGCTCAATTACCATGCGCGGCCGGGCGTGTGTAACGGTGTGGTCACATGGAAACTCTGGCCGATCGATATTAACTGTTGTGGTGATTTACACGGCGCGAATTCTGTGTTAAACGCACAATCGAGAAAGGGAAGGAACATTTCTGATGAGTGGGGTTCTAGATTACGTCAGTTTCCATTAAACCGTCGTTAGAAGTCAAGACAGCCTATTAAATGTATGAAATTAATGTAGTACTAGCAATAAGTCGTGATATCACAACAATCGGTGTTCTAGGACAAGGATTAGGTAACATTTTGTCTGATAGGGAAACAACGTCAGGCTTAGAAAAGAAACAATCCCTTTTTCGTTGTAAATCACTCAATTCATTGCGGGTCTTTCACTGGTTCCCAGTAAAAGAAACGTATTCTCGTGACGTATTAGGCCCGATGTTGTTTAGTTCAGTTCCCACAATAGTAAGATCGTGACCGCCTAGACGATCAGGAGCTGTGATAACTCGCCACTCCGCTTTGTTCAGAATTAAGACTTACATCGTGAGTATTCGTGAGGGCATTTAATTGTAAATTGTAGTCGAGATGATCTATCTGTAGATCTTAAAACGTTGCTCCTATTTCCTTTGACACACATTCATGTATGTGTACATACTTATACTTAATGATACATTATGTATCTTTCCATTTCCGGTTCGTACCTGCTTAATTTCGTAATTTCGATAAGTATTACAAGATGTAGCTAAGTGTAAAACTTTTGGGATTATCTGTATAATAGATGCATCGTAAGTTCAAGTTGGGTAGTTCGCACCTCGTGTAGTTAATCTACGCTCTATCTATGTATGTACACAACTTCAATGAAGAAGTTGTATTGCACCTGTGCCTACAGGCTATTCATATTCATGAATGGGATGAATTATCCATGCAATGCCTTATGATGAGGGTGATGTGGGAAACTGTCTCTGTTAATAGGAAATATGCTTGAAATACAAAACTCTTTTTATTTTTTAAACTTTTGTGGTACACTTGTTTAAGTTGCTAATACATCACTTATTTAAGGTGAATGCTTCAGGGTAGCCCGCGAAATTCAAATTTTCTAACGTTTTTTGCAATTTGCAGGCCAGTGCTAGGTTGTATGTTGATTAAAATATTGTTCGCGGTTGTAAGACGTATGTAGTTACAGAATTATATTCATCAAAATCATCAATACAACGTCTTATAGTCGCGAACAATATTTAATCAACATACAACCTAGCACTGGCCTGCAAATTGCAAAAAACGTAAGAAAATTTGAATTTCGCGGGCTACCCTGGAGCATCAGCCTTAACGCACTCTCAAAACGCGTCGTCCTCGATAACGCCGGTAGTGACGTCAAAGTCTATGTGTCAAAAAACACTTTTATTTGAAAAGTGCTTAAAGTTTCACTAAAGTTGTATTATAATATTGTTATTGCAATTTTTACTTGACTAGATCACTTACAATTAGTTAAATTATTCTATTAAGGGCAAAAAATTTGATGTGAACAAGGCAGATTGTGGTAAATGACGTGACACCATGACCGCGACAGCTACGGACGTTTGAACTGTCGAAGAAAATTGCAGGAGTTCAATATTATTTTTAAGCGACAAGCAGTAGTTGAACTTAACTTTTAATACTTTTCTTAGGTTGATAGTACTGTATTTTATTGATGTGAAGAATATATTACGTGCATATTCCCTATTACTATTGTTGTACCTCTTGAAGTTATGAAAAGTACACACAATACTAAAAAACGACGAATGACATCCTTAAATCTAAATATCTGTGAAGTATAAAAATATTCTTAATTCTATACTAACAGTAAAAAATTAAAAACGCGAAACCCGTAAGGTCCTAATATATATTCTGTGGCGAAACAATGGATTACAATTTTACAAATGAAAACAAAGCAAGTCGTCGACAAGAGAACTTTACAAAAGAACTTGAAATTAAAGAAAAAAGAAATTCAAAGGCGTCCTTTTATATCTACGTCTTATTTATTAACTGAGTACATTCAATGAAAAGGATTCCATACGCTCTTGTGAAGCCAAAGTTTTAGTTCAAATATAATTTTATCTTCCAAGTATAAGCTCGTTCGACGCGACGCGACGACGTCGAAACTGTAGAAAGGATATACGTGTACAGTGTACAATTACGTTATAGATAATTAAACATGAATGACACTCATGGAAGGGTGGCGGTTGGAAACTTAGAAGTTCTGTATCAAGTTGCAAACAAAAGCACAAGATGTGTGGGCAAAGTGTACTAGGTAAGAGGGGTACCCTATTTAGGGGCTTTCATGAGGTCCTGACAAATAAACAGTCACGTGTTTATACAGAAGTACTGTTCATTTGGTTGGAGATAAAATAATTGTGCTATAATTAGAGTAAATACAGTGATGTGATGAACTGATGACTGATGTTACATTTTAATAGGTCGGGCGCCACCCACAGCACGCTGTCGCAGTCCATCCGTACTGCAAATACACCAAGTTCAATTATTTAATTCTTACTAATTAATCATGGGGACCACGATCCCTTTACGTGACCCTTAAATGGTGTTTATTGCATTTGTTTTTTTTTTACGTTGAGAACTTCGTGTTGGAATGTCTGCTATAATTTCTTTATTCTATGACGAAAGTAAGACTGATTGTCTTACTTTTAACATTTCAGTTTTATTGAAAAATTGCAACTGTTTTTGCCAATATTCTACATTTTCTAAATCGCTATCGTTTGGTTCATACAGAGAATAACACGTTGTCCTAACTGTGGAAATGAAAGAATTGAACCATGTCAATTTGAGAGTTGCATGCGATTTTTAGTACGCGGGCCCGACACCCACGTTGACCGAAAAGAATTAGGCTAGTAATTTTTAGTTGCCCCAGATTTCCAGCAAGATTGGCTTGTTACGGTCTATTCGGCCGAACTCAGATAGAGGTAGGTATGTGTAGTGTACCTGAGTTTCATAACACTGATGTTTTACGTCAAACTTTTGTGGGATACCTTTTATTCATTGCTTATAAAATATACTGAACAACAGTTATTTTATATACTGTAAACAAAGTTTGATGTCCAGTCCAGTATCATGGTTTTTGAAAAAATAATGTTTTATGCCCAGATAATTAAACCGTGTTTTAAATGGGGGCTTCAATTAATTCGTGAAAATATTTTCAATTATGCTAAATAAAATAAGCTTTATCGTAGAGTGACCAAGACATGTTTGTGATTAGTTACAAAAATTGAATAGGTATTGTTATTGTGTACACCTATACAATTGCATTAGGTATTGTATTAGTAAACCCGTAAACATAGTCGTAATTAGAAAGAGAAAAATAAACAAATAAATGTTACTTTTATAAACAATGTATAGCAGTAGTTATGTATGACTTTGTGTCATGTTTATAATTATTATAAAATTAAATGATAAAATGTGCGGATAGCTCTCAATTCTTGGTAGAGTATCTGTGTGTTTATAGCAGGAGAGGCGTTTATTGCAAGCGCTGATATTGCCGGATTAAAAATAAACAAACGTCTGATGACGTGACGACTGACTGACGTCGGCAAACGTCGGGAGACGTCGAGTTGTGTCCGCGACCGACACTCAACGCGTTTGATGTTATTAACTTATCATAATAATGACTTCCAGTGAATAGCTATGAGTCGACAACATTGTAAAAGGTAGGGATCTTTGAAATGTTCTAGGTACACACGGCGACCAATCATGCCATACGAAACCAGTTTATATATCTCTCTCATTGTATTAAAAATATATACAAAGTCAGGCCATGTTATACTTGAAATGTACCTACCTATAGCTTAGCTTGATATGTCGCCGTGTGTACCAGTGGCGAAGGTTCCATACAACTCGATTCCCACCGGATTCCCTTTGAAAATGTCACATTCGTCGTCGTGTCGTCGTTTTTCTCGTAATTTTTGTAAGAGGTAAGTTGGAGTACGGTCGAACAAGCTATTTGGTTTACAGTTTAACTCAGACATTGTAAAATGTAAACCAAATAGCTTGTTTGTACTCCGGCTTACCTCTTACAAAAATTGACCCTTCGCTACTGGTGTGTACTATAGTCTCTCTTAAGTCACGCACAATTTGCTCTCAGCGTGTTTACCTACTTATAATCTTTGCGTATCATTTACCCATGACAGACGTGCTTGCATTTTCTATGTTTTCTTTTGGAAAGTGTGAATACTGAACATCTGTTAGTGATATTGATCTTACATGGTAGGTATCGTCTTTCCGATCGAAATGAAAGGGTGAAGAGAAATTAATAAGCACCTGTGTAGTTAATAAATAATAAACTGTAGTATGCATTGTCCCGTTACAATTTATTAATGACCTCTTTTCTTCAAAGGGTAAATAAATAATTTTCATTCCCGAATTCTCAACCGCATAAAAAAGTAACTACCCACCCAACAAATTCGAACACTACTGCAACCAATTCGATAGGTTTGTTTGTGTTCAAATCCAAAAACAAAACGGTCCATTCGTGAGCAGCCGTTCACGGTAAACGCGTAGGGAAAAAATCCAATGGGATACATAAACATAGTGCGGGAGATTCGTGTCAACGGCCGCGGCATTGTGCCCCTGCCCCGCTCCCATGCCCCCACCCCTTAGCTGTCCAGGCGACGCCGACGGGGAAGCGATTTCAAGGGTGGCTTGGCTAGCTTACGATATTTCTTCCCGTTTATCGATAGAGTATCGAAGACCTCTGAGACACTTCTACTCCAGTATCTTTATCTTTTATCACGTCCCGTTTTCATTAAGATCTTACGCAACGGCTTTATTAAGTTGATTGCTTTTGTTTGTACGTTTTTGAATGCAAAATTTATGGACGCCCTAATTAATAATGGCCTTGAATGGAGTGACGCGACCCTTTTATAATGTTTTGTTGTTGAATTTAAAATTGCTTTTCATTGTTCAATGAAGAAATATCGGGTCGTTTTTGTTCACATTTAATTTAAAACTAAAAATAAACTTTAAAAGTACCTGTAGCTTTTACTAATCACAGCACTCAGCAGTGCCAGTAGCACAGTACAGGAGTCATAAGCCTTATTAAAATTGAGATAGTTGTGAAAAAAAGGTAGGTAATTCACGGAAGGCCAATTACACGGGGTGACTATGTACGCCGGGCCCCGAGTCGCCATTGTTCAAGTTTTTGGTATGTTTACCCAACAGTTTTCATTTTATGGCAGTCAGTTTTATCTTCCCGAAGAAGCCTAAAGCACATTCGGCCATTGAAAACATCCTTTCAGGCGACCCATAACTTGGACGTTAAATGGACCCATCAAAACGTAACGTAGGAAGATAGTGAGTTCTAATATAAGTTTTATCTCGAATCGCGAATGTAGCGCGCCGTTCATGACGCGAATCGAATAAAACATAACATCTCAAGTTTAGGGTGACTCCACATCAAAGTGGGGCGAATTGAGAGGTCCTGGGTAAACATACTAAACATCCACCAATGAAAGAGCTTTATGTTTACATCTTTATAAGATTAGCGGCTTATTGGTTGATTGATACCGCTCCATTTTGCTCCGAGCGTCTGCGAGTGGAGAGGCGGAGGCGCCCTCAGTTCAATCGGACTCGAGGACTCGAGACGCTCGATCTTGCAGTAGCGATACCAAGTCTATTAACTTATTGGTTAGTTCCACTCTTTTCCTCCTTATTTGTACGCCTTATCTCGGAGAAGAAAACCTCGTTTTGTAACGCGGTAATGGGCAAATGGAATTTTTTGCTCAGTCATCCATTAAAACTAATTTCAAAGAGTATTATCGTACGTTCTAGATTCCCTTAATCCTTCTAAGGATTAATGGCGTTATTATTAGTCTGCTATTCATCCCCCCGAGATGGATCCGATAGCAAACATCCCCCTTGTAAGGGGGCTAAACTTGTGTATCGAAAATTACGGTTGTTGTTATTGATCATGGTTCTCTTATTTTAGGGATAAGTAACATATCCGGATCTAGCTCATGTCATTAATCAAATTGTACTTATTATGATTCATATGGCAGTATCCCGTCTGCCATATCTGTATTTTTTTCAGATTACTAAACAATCATTTAAATTAGAAATTTTGACAACGGAGGCGACCTCTTGCAATATTATAAGGAAGCCAGATAGTAAATCAGGCGAATGTTTTGAAAGTTTTAATAGTATCAACCTGGTTCATCAAAATATTCAAGGATTTTTGAACAAAGAATTAGAAGTAGAACTTTTCCTGAATTGTAACAATATAGATATTCTTTGTATAACGGAGCATTGGCTCAAATGTCATCAATTAATTTTCAATTTCAGTAATCACCAGGTTGGTAGTTCATTCAGCAGGGTAAATGCTATACATGGCGGCGCATTAATCTTAGTAAATAATCATCTTAAATTTAAAGACCGCAAGGATATTGTCAGCCTATCTGTTGAGCGAACAGTTGAAATAGCCTGTATAGAATTGGAGCAGTTTATTATATTAAGTGTGTATAGACCTCCTTCAGGGTTGTATGATTGTTTTGAAAAGGTAATGGATGAAGTGTTGCATAAAATCTGTAGTTCTAAGAAGTCAATAATCATTTGTGGTGATTTTAATATTAATTTGTTAGAAAATTCTGGGTTAAGTACTAAAATTATAAGCCTCTTTCAGTCATACAATCTTGAAAACAAATTTCTCGAGCCCACCAGAATAACCCCACTAGTGCTACTTGCCTAGATAATATTTACACTGATATTATACCCACCCAAAAAGCAATTATTAACTTAATAGATTCAGATCATTGTGGGCAATTGATCACAATTCCAAATGTAAGCAAGAAAGTAACTAAAAAGGATATCATCGTTAATCCAAAAAGTAAAAATCGCCTGGAAACTTTTAAAACTAAACTTTTATCCAAACTACCACTTTTGTCAGATAATGATGATCCAAATCAACAATATAACGATTTTTTCAGCACACAATTTGAAAACACATTTGTCCCTAAGACAATATCTGTAAATAGTAACGCTTCTTTCAACGACTGGGCCACCATTGGTATTCATAAGAGTCGAAAACGACTTTATGAGCTGTATGAAGAGCGGACTTATGTAAAAACTGTAGAATTTAATTTGTATGTTAAGAATTATTCAAAATTATTTAAAAAAGTTTGTTTTATAGCAAAGTCACGTTACTTGAGTTCAAAAATTAAAAATAGTAGTAATGTGGTTAAAATGACATGGAACATTATTAATAGCGAAACGGGAAGGTCTTGCAACCGAAATAGTGACTACAGCCTTGCTATTGGCGATAATATTTTGAATTCAGACACTCAAGTTGCCACAGCCTTTGAAAATTTCTTTGCGGATATTCCCGTATCGACTACTAAATCGCTAAACTCGTCACCTACTGCTGCCGAGTCTTTACTAAAGGAAAACGTTTCAGTCTGTGAATCCGAATTTAATTTTCAATATGTCACCTGTAAAGATATAATTAAAACTTTTCACACCATAAATGTTAAAAAGACCGCCGATCTATGGGGTCATTCTGTAGACGTTGCTAAATCCATTATAAACATTGTAGCTCCTTCATTAGCTGTAATATTTAACGATTGTATTGACCGTGGTGAGTTTCCTGATCTAATGAAATATAGTAAAATAATACCATTGTTTAAATCGGGTAGTACATCAGACCCCACTAATTATAGACCCATTTCAGTACTACCCACCTTTAGTAAAATTTTTGAAAAATTAATTTTGGCACAAATGCAAAGTTTTTTCAATAAACATAAGTTATTGCATAAAAAACAGTTCGGTTTCACAAGGGGTCGTTCAACTACTGATGTGTTATTGTTGTGTTGAACTTTTAGGACACATTTATAATGCCTGGGAGGACAAATGCGATGCTTTGGGCATTTTTTGCGATTTATCTAAAGATTTCTATTGCGTTCTTCATGAAACATTAATCAGGAAACTACACCACTACGGAATCCGTAACGCCTCTCTGGATCTTCTTATTTCATATTTGAGTAATAGGATTCAGAGAGTTGATGTTAACGGGAAGAGATCTCCCGGATCCGTAGTAAGAATGGGGGTACCACAGGGCTCAATTCTCGGTCCATTTTTGTTTCTTATTTACATAAATGACTTGCCTCACCTCATAAAGGATAATCATGACATAGTATTGTTTGCAGACGACACTTCTCTTTTATTTAAACTCAAACGTCAGCAGTTAGTTACGGATGATGTTAATAGCGCCCTGGCAAAAGTCGTTAATTGGTTTAATGTTAATAACCTACTCCTAAATGAGAAAAAAATAAATGTATTAAATTTACGATACCCCATGTAAGACAAGTGGAAACTACTGTACTAATTAAGGATGAAGAGTTGAAACCGGAAGATAGCACAGTGTTCCTAGGCATAACTTTGGATGCCAAGCTTCAGTGGGGCCCGCATATAGACAAATTGTCAAAAAAACTTAGCTCTGCAGCATACGCCGTTAGAAGGATTCGTGAGTTAACTGATTTAGAGACAGCCCGTTTAGTTTACTTTAGTTATTTCCATAGCGTGATGTCGTACGGTATTCTCTTGTGGGGCAATGCCGCCGATATTCAGACAATATTTGTTTTGCAAAAAAGGGCAATTCGTTCAATTTATAAATTAAGTCCCAGATACTCCCTCAGAGAAAAATTTAAAGAGATTAATGTTCTTACTGTCCCTTCTCAGTTTATTTATGAAAACCTTTTGTACGCACACAAAAATATTAATTTGTTTAAAAAATACAGTGATATCCACAACATAAATACGAGGAACAAACACAAATTTGTTGTTCCTGCAACGAGGCTCAAAAAAATAGGGGGTACGTTCAGATGCCAATGTATACGTTTTTACAATAAACTTCCGAGCCAAATTCAAGCACTAAGCCTAAATAAATTCAAATCGTTTATAAAACGGAAGCTGTGCCTGAAAGCCTACTATCATGTTAATCACTATCTCGAAGATAAAAAGGCTTGGGATTAAGCTGCTCCAATGAAATTTGCTCTGTGAATGTCGAAGCTTCGGACTTCGCTTGTTTATTATTTATTCCTTTCTTTTCCTTTTTTTATTTTTTCTTTTCCTTTTTTTATACACTCTGACATTTAATGTTTTGACATGTATTTTATTATTTTTTATACACTCTGACATGTAATGTCTTGACATGTACTTTATTATTTTTTTATTTGACATTTACTGATTTGACATGAATACTTATTTTGTTAAGTATTTTAGTTTTTTTTTATCATCATTGTGCCTTTTAATGATTTTTGTGATTTTTATTTACATTTTTTTTGAATAGAACTTGTTATGCATTTTATATGATTATTGTGAATGTGGGGACCATGTGGGTCACATTTATATTTTTTTGTTTATTTTTTCCCACAACTGTCTGACAGTTTGAGTACTCTAAGCGACCTACCCAAATGTCCTTTCTTTGGTATTGTTCGTCGTTTCGTTGAGCTCCTTGTAGTGTTGGGCAATGATAATAATCCGGTTAATATCATTTGGCTAATAATCGATTAAAAGCCAGTTAATACCCATTAATAGCAATTATGGATGATAACCCTGCTGTTAATGTTATTTTAGTAATTGAAAATTTCCCTTCATAGTTTTCAGGCTTAGGATTGTCAGATTAGACTTCATTTTCATCATCTTTCTTTGTAGTAAATAAATGTGCAATTTAAAACTGATCTCTGGCCCATTTAAAAATTTTCAATCAGCTATTTACATTTATTTTCGAAAATTAGATTTTTTGTGTACTTAGTTTTTTTTTTTAATTCTTAATCAGTCATTTATTGACGCGATTGAGCAGAATAAAGGCTCCAAGGTATTTGCAAGAGATCTGGCTACTGGGCAGAGCCAGCTCACGAAACTGAAGAACGACGATGGTAGGATCTTATCCGCCAAACCGGAGCTTCTGAGGGAGATCGAGAGCTTCTATGGACAGTTGTTTGTACACGTCAACCAGTAAACCTGTCGTAGATCTAGCAAACGACCCAAGAGCTATACTGACCCGACACTATACCGAAGACATCCCGGACGTCAGCCAGTACGAGATTAGGATGGCTCTGAAGTAGCTCAAAAACAACAAGGCACCGGGTGATGACGGAATTACGGCCGAACTCCTGAAGGCGGGTGGAAAACCGGTACTTAAGGCCCTTCAGAAGCTGTTTGATTTCGTCATACTTGAGGGAAAATCGCCACAGGCATGGTGCACGGTTGTGGTGGTACTCTTCTTCAAAAAGGGTGACAATGCCCGGTTGAAGAATTATAGGCCCATCTCACTTCTAAGCCATGTCTACAAGTTGTTTTCTAGAGTCATCACGAATCGTCTCGCGCGCAGGTTTGACGATTTCCAGCCACCCGAACAAGCCGGTTTCCGCAAAGGCTTTAGCACCGTGGACCACATACATACGCTGCGGCAAGTTATACAGAAGACCGAAGAGTATAACCTGCCTCTCTGTTTAGCGTTTGTGGACTACGAGAAAGCCTTCGATTAGATCGAGACCTGGGCTGTACTGCAGTTTCTCCAACGGTGCCAAATCGACTATCGGTACATTGAGGTGTTGAAGTGTTTGTACAAAAACGCCACCATGTCAGTCCGACTTCAGGACCAAGCCTCGGAACCTATCCTCCTGCAGCAAGGTGTGAGACAGGAAGACGTCATATCTCTGAAACTGTTCACCACTGCACTGGACGATGTCTTCAAGGTTCTGGACTGGAAAGGGCTAGGCATCAACGTCACTGGCGAGTACATCACTCACCTTCGGTTTGCCGATGATATAGTGGTCATGGCTGAAACCATGGAGGACCTCAGTACAATGCTCGATGATCTCAGTAGAGCTTCCGGAAGAGTGGGTCTAAAAATGAACATGGACAAAACTAAGGTCATGTTGAATGCCCATATCACACCCACTCCTATCAAGATCGGAGACTCTACACTCGAAGTTGTAGACGATTATGTGTACCTGGGACAAACGGTCCAGTTAGGTAGGTCTAACTTCGAGAAAGAGGTCAATCGTCGAATCCGACTCGGCTGGGCAGCGTTCGGGAAATTGCGCGGTATCTTCTCGTCCAACCTACTGCAGTGTCTCAAGACGAAAGTCTATGACCAGTGTGTGTTGCCAGTGATTACATACGGGACCGAAACGTGGTCGCTCACAATGGGCCTCATCAGAAGGCTTAAAGTCACCCAAAAGGCAATGGAGAGGGCTATGCTCGGAGTTTCCTTGCGCGATCGAATCAGAAATGAAGACATCCGCAAGAGAACCAGGGTCACCGAAGTAGCCTGAAGAATTGCCAAACTTAAGTGGCAGTGGGCAGGGCACATTGCTCGCAGAACGGATGGCCGATGGGGCCGAAAAGTTCTGGAGTGGCGACCGCGAACCGGAAGACTTTGCTTTGGAAGACCTCCCACTAGGTGGACCGATGACCTGGTGAAGGTTGCGGGAACCCGCTGGATGCGAGTCGCACGGGACCGTTCAATGTGGCGACACTTGGGGGAGGCCTATGTCCAGCAGTGGAAGTCTTTCGGCTGAAATGATGATGATGATGAGTCATTTATTTGGGATATATTTTTGGAACTTCTTTAATTTTTTATTTTCGTTTTTAGTTGTTTTTTTTTGTTTGTTGCTCAAAAATAATTTGCAGCCTAATTACTGCTAGATTCCACACGAGATTGTTCTTTGGTCTAACCATTTTATGATTATACACACAAACCGGGAACTCACGAAAAAGGACTTCTTCACCGAAACATCAGTCGACGTACTGATTCCGGATTCGGTTGGCGTCGCAGTAGTTCATGCATCTCTTTCTGTCACGAATAAATATTAGCGCCAGAAAGAGATAGCACGAGAGACGGGGATGCGGGGATGCATGTTACCTACTAACCGCTCGGGTATTTTCCATTGTTTATAATTTATCTACGTCGTATTCACAGAAAAGAGCTAACAAGTAACTTACATAATGTACCTTACATTTTTACGTATCGGTTAAATTTTATTTGTAGGTATACATACACCTACATATTTAGCTCGCTTTGTTAAGTCAAGTAATTAAATAAGTAGATGGTTAAATGGTTTTATAGTATTGGATCTATTAACAAAACTGAATTTCCCGAAAAATGTGTATTTATTTTATTATTAACACTTTTGCACATACAAAAAGTGAAAATAAATAAAAAGAATAACAATACATTGAATCACACTGCGTACACGCACCCAATTTATGTTCACACCCACAGATTTTACAATAAAACAAAAAAAATGAATTAATTTTTTAAACAGTACATTAATAGCAGGGTTATCATCCATTGCAAGGCTATTAATGGCTATTAATGGATTATAATCGATAATAACTCAAAGCATCCGGCTATTAACCCAACACTAGCTCCTTGGGTTATAAGTCGAGCTACACATTAACTGACAAATGCTTGCACTGACTGGACAGGTCCACTCAAAACTGTATGGTTCTTTCTTCAAAAGACCATATCAGACACTAATCTGCATAGTCCTCATGTGAATTGAGCAAGATTGTCTGGACTTTAAAAGAGACTATGACCTCTGAGTTTGTTTCGGCTGTTTCTTCTCAGAGTAGTCAGGTACGAAACACCGGCCCCATCTAGTTTTAAAAAATGACGTGTAAAAGTGTTTGTAAAAACCTACTTGCAAAATAAACATCATTTATCATTCATTTATCATTTATCATTATTCAAAAAGTTTTAAATCAATACACATATATTTTTTTCACTTCTCAGGCTCTGAAAGTGCTTATTTGTGCAGGACTGGCTAGGCTGCACAAAATCGAATTTTGTGCACAAGGGCATTAACGTATGTACTCATAAAGTTTATGAGTACATTAAGGCAAAGAAGATGAGCCATGCAGCAAAACACAATAAGAAGTTCATGGATAGAATTTGTTATTTTACAATATTTTCTTTAATTTATTTGCTTTATGTGTTTCTTTAAGACATAAAAGATATTAACATTTAAATTCAAGTACGGTAGGTTATTTATTTAATGTAAGAAAATTATGATTACCAAGTTAATTTAATAGTAGGCTGTATAGGTCTGCAGCCCAAGCCTAATATCAATGTCGTAAGATTTTAAAAAAATAAAGCGGCGATATGCCGGGAAAAACAATTTCCTTCAATATTCAAAACTGTACTAATTTTTACTTTGAATTTTAATTAAAGAAATGTTATGTTATACTACTGTTTTATTTCCTCGCAATTGAAGTGAAAAGCAGAGTTTATAACTCGTCCACAAAACCATTTTACCCTCGACATTAGGTTTTAGTATATGATTTGTCAAGCGGGTGAAGCCGCGGGCATCAGCTAGCTAGTCTTTTATACAATATGGAATCCAAAATAAATGAAGATGAATATTTTTCTGTACTGACAAAACTAAGAGAAGAGATAAAGTCGAAATAGGATTCAATAACTTATTAAAAGCAGAGCTAGATAGTGCCGAATCCCATGCAATGCGGCAGTTAATCTAGCAGGAGGATTTCCAGAATGTTCCCATTGCACGGAACCCTATCCCTTCCAATGGTACTTGATTAGGGCAGGCTAGCTTTAGATGGCTATCGGAAGATCTAGACGGGTTCCTCAGATATATTACCTAAAGCTTTTTGTTAGATTCCTTCTTTATTTCAACTTAGATTGAACTCATTTTGAAACATTAATGAAATAAGTTTGAATACCTATACATAAATTTCTGCAAACTGTTTTATACTGGTTTAGCAATTGCCCAAGTTTGGACGTTAAAAATTTGCAATGTTTTCAGGAAATGAGAGATATTTTTTGCTGCTTCCACCAAGTTGTTGAGGAACGATTGAGAAACGAGGGGCTTATACAGGATAGGCTTAAAAGTTGTATGTGGTGTGAAAGGTTTAGGTTTATATCTACGCAAATAATTATCACACATTTAAAATGTGACAAAATTTTAGCAAACTACTAAAAGATTATGACATACAATGTGCACGCGCGGCGGGGTGACTCCATCCATGGTGACTCGCATCAATTGGGGTTTGGGGTGTGATTTACCGAAAGGGAGAGCTTTCTGTTCAAACATAGTGATCGCAAGCGTGGATGCGATACGATAGGATTATCAACGTGTCAATTTGCAGTTTTGTTGCCAGATTTTTTTTTGCATTTTTAAAAAGGCTCAATATTTTCCAATATGCATTTTTTCTTTAGAAAACGTCACGCCGCCGCCGGACCGACTCTAAAAATTTGTAATGATAACTTAGTACACATTTGACATTACCGGTATTATCTACAGAAACATAATAAATTTGGTAGATTTACGTCCGTCAGGACTCAGACGTATTGCCAAACGAAGTTTTTCTAAACGAATGTTCTGAGATGTTAACCCCTGTTTCGTCCATTCAGCGGAAACTAGGAGGCGCTTTATCGAGGGGAGCCCCGTGGTGATATATCGACGCATTCCTCAAGAAATATCGTCGAACACACGCGATATAAGTAACGTATCTCGTATGCGAGCGGTGCTGAGGTCGAAGGGCGGACTTTTATATTCTGAAAGCCTTCGCGGAAACTCATCCGCATGTGAAATAATGCCATAAAAGAACAGTAATAATACGTATTGCGATTACTTTTATCCCCGCATGTGGTAATGTGTGTAGTAAAGCAATTTGTAGAAAGCAGACTATTTTATTGTTTGGGTATGCAATACACACAAACACAATAGACCGGCAATAGAAACATTTTTACTTGATTTGGTTTCGGAAGCATCCTGTATATTTAATCACTTTGGGAAAATATTTACTACCCTTCACATTTTAAAAAGCGTTGATTCATTAATCTTACCGGTTTTGTAACGAAACCACTTTTTAATCCGTCGTTTACTTTGGTAAAATTGGTTTTTATACGACGTCACGCTTCGTTAAGCTTGTCATAAAATATTATTTTAACAATAGGAACGATTTAATGCGACCGTTTCGCGTTCTAAAAATGAAATATAGTTCTGGTTCCGCATTGCAGTCCTTGCATGGGGTAGCCTGTAGCAGTACCTACTGCTTGCTGCCACAGTGGGGAGGCGACACATGGAAATAGTTCCACTAGAAAGGAGACCGTAGTGGTCCCCTTCTAGAATAAATATCTTTGCAAAAATCTGTTTCACTTTGCGGTAAGTATGATAACATGTTTTTCTGTTATCGTACTCTCTGTGTCCTAATCCTAATCTGTATGCAATTACACGTAGACAAAGAATATAAAGAAAGAGCGCCAGTGTAGCTTTTAATTAAAGTTGGCTCAGGAGTTTTGGGGATTATCGTCACTGTACAGGCTCGCGTCTTTATTAGTATAGATAGTCCGGGGAGTCGGGCGGATACCGTCGATTTAGCCGTGACGGCGGCACGGTTTACGAATTGATTGTTCTCGACAGTAAAATCAATAATAACGATTTTATTATTGGCGGTCGCGACCCTCGTTTTGTTGTAGGAAGCTTGCGCTCGGGGCAGGTTGTTTTGTGAGGGGAATAGGGTCACCAAATGGTAGTGTCACATCAACAACATGAATCAGAACGGTGGAACACCCGTTGTGAGCGTTATATCGATAACTATACTGTAGAAATTTACCCTGAAATTAAAGGTGTGATGAAGCAGTCAAACCCTGTGTCTTTACGCGTAGCAGTTGCTACTCTGCTGGAAGTTCATAAAATTGAAGTTTCTATTCGCGGCTCCTAATTGATTTAATCCACACAGATAGTAGATTTGTACATTCTTGCCAAAGCTAGACTTATATTATTAGAAACAAAAGCAGATACGACGTGGAGTATTATAATGGTCCACCTACACCAGTGGTTCCCAACTTTTCTTGGACCAGGGACCACTTTAGTGTTTTATTGTTAGCAGGGACCATAAGGTCCTGACACAGGATTATATCTAGGGGGATGAATCTTTAACTCACACAATGCAAAAATTGGTAAATGGGATGAAAACCTTCAGAATTAAGATAGTGAAGGATACATTAAGCGATCGAAGTGAGCTCGAAAATTTTTGCAATCATTCATACGGAAAAAGGAATAAGTAGATTCGCAAAAAAAATCAGCACCTCGCCTCTAATAGGTTCAATTATGTTGGGTTGAGCTTACATCTTCCGTGCAAGTTAAAAAGTTCGAATAACATTTTAACCATTCGCGGACCATAATTATTTGACGCTCCAGCGGACCACTGGTGGTCCGCGGACCACAGTTTGGGAACCACTGACCTACAAAGGATATCATTTTTAATCCAAAAAGTAAAAATCGTCTGGAATCTTTTAAAACAAACTTTTATCTAAACTACCACTTTTGTCAGTTAATCGTGATCCAAATCAACAATATAACGATTTTTTCAGTATGTATTGCACACAATTTGAAAACACATTTGTCCCTAAGACAATATCTGTAAATAATAACGCTTCTTTCAACGACTGGGCCACCATTGGTATTCATAAGTGTCGAAAACGACTTTATGAGCTGTATGAAGAGCGGACTTATAAAATCACTGTAGAATTTAATTTTTATGTTAAGAATGATTCTAAATTATTTAAAAAAGTTTGTTTCATAGCAAAGTCACGTTACTTGAGTTCAAAAATTAAAAATAGTAGTAATGTAATTAAAATGACATGGAACATTATTAATAGCGAAACGGGAAGGTCTTGCAACTGGAATAGTGACTACAGCCTTGCTATTGGCGATAATATTTTAAATTCAGACACTCAAGTTGCCACAGCCTTTGAAAATTTCTTTGCGGATATTCCCGTATCGACTACTAAATCGCTAAACTCGTCAGTTGCTGCTGCCGAGTTTTTACTAACGGGAAAACGTCTCGGTCTGTGATTCCGAATTTAATTTTCAATATGTCACCTGTAAAGATATAATTAAAACTTTTCACACTTTAAATGTTAAAAAGACCGCCGATCTATGGGGTCATTCTGTGGCCGTTGCTAAATCCATTATAAACATTGTAGCTCCTTCATTAGCTGTAATATTTAACGATTGTATTGACCATGGTGAGTTTCCTGATTTAATGAAATATAGTAAAATAATACCATTGTTTAAATCAGGTAGTACATCAGACCCCACTAATTATAGACCCATTTCAGTACTACCCACCTTTAGTAAAATTTTTGAAAAAATAATTTTGGCACAAATGCAAGGTTTTGTCAATAAACATAAGTTATTGCATAAAAAACAGTTCGGTTTCACAAGGGGTCGTTCAACTATTGATGTGTTATTGTTGTGTTGAACTTTTAGGACACATTTATAATGCCTGGGAGGACAAATGCGATGCTTTGGGCATTTTTTGCGATTTATCTAAAGATTTCTATTGCGTTCTTCATGAAACATTAATCAGGAAACTACACCACTACGGAATCCGTAACGCCTCTCTGGATCTTCTTATTTCATATTTGAGTAATAGGATTCAGAGAGTTGATGTTAACGGGAAGAGATCTCCCGGATCCGTAGTAAGAATGGGGGTACCACAGGGCTCAATTCTCGGTCCATTTTTGTTTCTTATTTACATAAATGACTTGCCTCACCTCATAAAGGATAATCATGACATAGTATTGTTTGCAGACGACACTTCTCTTTTATTTAAACTCAAACGTCAGCAGTTAGTTACGGATGATGTTAATAGCGCCCTGGCAAAAGTCGTTAATTGGTTTAATGTTAATAACCTACTCCTAAATGAGAAAAAAATAAATGTATTAAGTTTACGATACCCCATATAAGACAAGTGGAAACTACTGTACTAATTAAGGATGAAGAGTTGAAACCGGAAGATAGCACAGTGTTCCTAGGCATAACTTTGGATGCCAAGCTTCAGTGGGGCCCGCATATAGACAAATTGTCAAAAGAACTTAGCTCTGCAGCATACGCCGTTAGAAGAATTCGTGAGTTAACTGATTTAGAGACAGCCCGTTTAGTTTACTTTAGTTATTTCCATAGCGTGATGTCGTACGGTATTCTCTTGTGGGGCAATGCCGCCGATATTCAGACAATATTTGTTTTGCAAAAAAGGGCAATTCGTTCAATTTATAAATTAAGTCCCAGATACTACCTCAGAGAAGAATTTAAAGAGATTAATGTTCTTACTGTGCCTTCTCAGTTTATTTATGAACACCTTTTGTACGCACACAAAAATATTAATTTGTTTAAAAAATACAGTGATATCCACAACATAAATACGAGGAACAAACACAAATTTGTTGTTCCTGCAACGAGGCTCAAAAAAATAGGGGGTATGTTCAGATGCCAATGTATACGTTTTTACAATAAACTTCCGAGCCAAATTCAAGCACTAAGCCTAAATAAATTCAAATCGTTTATAAAACGGAAGCTGTGCCTGAAAGCCTACTATCATGTTAATCACTATCTCGAAGATAAAAAGGCTTGGGATTAAGCTGCTCCGATGAAATTTGCTCTGTGAATGTCGAAGCTTCGGACTTCGCTTGTTTATTATTTATTCCTTTCTTATTGTCGGCGACGAGACCCTATCTCGACACCAGGGTGCAAGTAGTGGCCGTACGTAAAAATGTAAGCGCGAATTGTATAGTTAATTTTGTTTAAAACTTGTGATATTAACGTAAAGTTTAGTCTAGGTAAATTCTCATTAGAATCATGCTAAAATCTCATTAGTTTTATGTTAATTTAGCGTCAAATTAATGCTAGACTCCAATAAGACTGATTAGAAAGGAAAATTTTAAGTTAAAAATTGTAAGTCAATACTAATTACGTAACTTGAAAACATGATTTTTTGTTTGATAAGATATAATGTTTAAATTAGTGTCAAAAGGTTGGTCTTAACTTAAAACCATTTTCTGTGAAAGAATTATGTAAATCGGTTCAGTAGTTTAGGAAATATAAGGAAAAATGTATAGTGAAAAATTTATACATTGCCAATTTAGCAGTTTATGTTCTAGGAAGTTTTTTATATGTTATATAAGGTGCAATATTATTGTTCTAGATTAAAGTAGACATAATAGGCTATGTAAAAAGGTATAATTTGTAAGGTTTATTTAATAAATAAATATAAATACGGGGTTCCAAAGGTCTCGGCTATAGCGAAAATAGACGCGAAATTAGAATCAAAAATCGCGGTTCTCGTTATGGGCGGACAGGGCCGTATATTAATCGGGGACGACGGCGAACGGTCGTCAGTCGCAGCCCAGCCACCGAGGAAGAAACAACTAGAAGAAAAAGGGAACAAGCCGAAACCTAGGGAACTCCGAACATTAGGAAGAAAGAAAAATTGCGTTTTATTCTACGGTTCCTGCCTACCCCTCTTCTCCCCGAGGTCCAGCTCTACTAGGTCGCTAGTACCCGACCATACCCTACGCATTCAGGGGTGCGTGGAGACGTGCGCCACCAGCGAGTACTACAAGGAGCGCTCGTCTACTATTGTGGGAGATTGTCCCAGGTTGACTGGACCCCAGGGTCTGGCCATCCGAAACAGTTGGTCCTTCGAGCCGGATCCCTGCAAGAAGAGTTCAGAAGAAAAGAAGAGTCTGAAGACTTCGTTCAAGATGCCGGTAACTAGGAAGCAGAAGGATGCCTCCTCACGCTCCGAGTCCCGTCCTTCCGATAGGGACGCGACAGATGAAAGGTCGGGGTCAGAAGGGGTCACATCAGCGTCCGCGTCATCGGGAACTACAGACACGAACACTTCTACGGGTACCACGACTACAGAGACTACCACAATGACTGAGAACACAGCTGCGACTGCGACCACGACTACAGCGGAGTCAAAGAAAAGTAAGGAAGACACCGCCCAGAAGGAGACGACCAATAAGATCCCAGAAGATGTCCCGGTTAAAGGGGTTAGCGATTTAGACGTAACCTTGAAACCGACGGGGATCAGTCGTCGCGCCAGGTCTACGAAGACCACGAGTTCTTCAGCCAGAAGACGGGAGCTGGAAGCCAAAGAAGAATTGGCACGCCTGGAGCTGAAGCAAGCACAGGCTGCGGCAAACCTAGCTCGTGTTAGATTGGAATTGGCACAATGTGATGAAGAGGACTCCGTGGATGAAGACCAGGAAGACAGAACAGCACAGGTGCAGAACTGGATCGAGTCGTCTGCATTAGGCGAAGGCAGCAAAGAACAACCAGAGCTACGAGGCCAGCAGCCACCGGAATCCCAGAAAGTGAAGCCAGAAGAGAACTCCTCGACCAAAGGAGCTACAATCGAAATTCAAGCTTTAGCAACAGCATTTAAAGAAGCTTTCACCGCAAGAGGAGGACCAGTGGCACAGCCGAAGTACATTCACGAGTTACCCTACTTTGATGGCAACAGCAGCGAGTGGTTAGCCTTCAAAGTCGTCTATGAAGATACAGCACCAATGTTCAGCGAAATTCAAAACATGGCTCGACTAAGAAGAGCACTGAAGGGCAACGCAAGGGAAGCTATCAAGAGTCTGCTATACTCCGAAGCCTCTCCGTTAGAAGTGATGCAAGCCCTTAGAAGAAGATATGGAAGACCTGATGCGCTGGTGCTGGCTGAACTGGATAAGGTCAAGGCACTACCGAAGATTTCTGAAAATCCAAGGGACATATGTGTCTTCGCAAGTCAGATCAACAACAGCGTGGCATCAATCAAAGGGTTGAAGAAGCCTCAATACCTGCATTCACCTGAAATAGTGAAACAAATCATCGAGAAGATACCAACAATCCTCAAGTTCCGGTGGTACGACTTCACTGCAGCATCGGAAGAAGGCGAGTTCTCCGACCTGACATTGGTGTCCAAGTTCCTGAACATAGAAGCAGACAAGTGTGGAGCCTTTGCTACGTCCGAAGAGAAGAGCGGGTCCAGAAGAACCAATCGACAAGCAACGCACTCTACGAAAGAAAAGGACAACAAAGGAAGAGATTCAAGACAACAAGATAAGACTTGCCCTACATGTGAAGGTGAACACTTCCTCGTCGAGTGTCCAAAGTTCCGGAAGACGTCGGTGCAAGACCGCTGGGCAATAGTCAAGAAGAGTCACATCTGCTTCAAATGTCTGCAAGGAAAACATCGCAAGGAGAGCTGCAGGAAGCCGCCGTGCAAGGAATGCAAAAGGTGGCATCATCACCTGCTGCATGTGGAGCCGGAAGACAGGACCACAGGGGAAAAAACGGAAGCACCACAAGAAGTAGCAACCGTCGCGGCATCAGTGAATGCAGTCAACAACGCAAGAGCATACCTGAAGATAGTTCCTGTTGAAGTCTTCGGGTCGAAAGGATCAAAGAAGATATTGGCCCTCATGGATGAAGGGTCAACAGTGTCACTTCTGGACGAGAAGGTGGCACAAGAAGTCGGCGCTCAGGGAGACAATGAAGAACTGGTCATCGAGACAGTAGGGGGCAGGCTGATAAGAAAGAAGAACTCTCAGATGCTGGACCTCACAGTAAAAGGGGTTCATCAGGGCAGCAAGAAGATCCTGAGAAGAGTTCGCACAATCGACGAATTGAAGCTTGCGCCGCAGTTCCTAGACAAGAAAAGAATAGAAGAATGTCAACATTTAAAGAAGATCGCCGACTCTCTATATTATAAAGGGGAGTCACCTCAGCTACTCATCGGTCAAGACAACTGGGAGCTGATCGTGACACAAGAAGTAAGAAGAGGGAAACCAGGGGAACCAGTAGCTTCAAGAACGGGGCTTGGATGGGTGCTCCACGGGTCAGACGTCGGAGGCGTGAAAATAGTACACTTTCTTAACACGTGTCTACATATCAACACGCCAGAAGAAGAAATGCATCAAGCCATCAAGGATCACTTCGCGATCGAAGCTCTTGGTGTACAGCCGAGAAGACCTACTACAGACTCGGAAGGAAGAGCACTCACCATCCTGGAGAAGACCTGCAAGAGATTAGAAGATGGACGATTTGAAGCTGGACTTCTGTGGAGAAACGAAGACGAACAGATGCCGGAGAGCTACACGTCTGCAAGAAATCGACTGACTAACATAGAGAAGAAGATCGACAAAGAGCCTCAGTTGAAAGCAGAATACAACAAACAGATCCAGCATCTAATCGACAGCAAGTATGCAGAAGAAGCACCAATTGGACAAGAAGACTCCAAGAAGAAATGGTACCTCCCTCACTTCTCCGTGGTACATCCATTAAAGAAGAAAATAAGGATCGTCTTCGACGCTGCAGCTAAGTCAAAAGGAAGAAGTCTCAACGACGCTCTGCTACCAGGTCCAGATCTACTGCAGTCACTCTTCGGGGTACTATTGCGGTTTCGACAAGGTCCATTAGCAGTGGCAGCCGACATCAAAGAAATGTTCCTGCAAGTTCGCATCAGGCCGAAAGATAGAGATAGCCTGAGGTTCCTGTGGCGCGGGGATCGTCGCGACGTGCTGCCAAAGGAGTATAGGATGACATCAGTTATCTTCGGCGCAACTTCATCTCCAAGCACAGCAATATACGTGAAGAACCGAAACGCAGCGGACTACAAAGAAGAATATCCAGAAGCCGCAAGGGCCATCGAGCTGAACCACTACATGGACGACTACCTGCATAGTTTCCACTCAGAAGAAGACTTCAAGAAAATAACAGCGCAAGTGGACTTCATACACAAGAAGGCGGGCTTCGAACTCAGGGGCTGGGCTGCGAATCGACCAAAGTTACTACAAGGCGTGAAGACTGAAACAACAGAGAAAACAGAAGTAAACCTTGGTGAAAAAGAAGAGAAGACACTGGGGCTACGCTGGTTCACAGAAAGAGACTCCATCGGCTTCAGGGCGAACTTACGAAATACGCCTGAAGAAATAGCAAACGGTTTCAAGATACCTACGAAGAGAGAAGTTACCAGCGCAGTTATGTCGACCTTCGATCCGCTGGGGCTAGCATCACCAGTCCTCGTCCAAGGCAAGAAGCTGCTGCAGAACATATGGCGAAGCGGCGTCGGCTGGGATGAAGAAATAGAAAATAAGGAGTATGAAGATTGGAAAACTTACCTGGAGAAGATGAAGCTGCTCCAAAACCTGCAGGTTCCAAGGTGTCTGGCGCCACATCGCACCGAGGGGGAGCTGCACACGTTCACAGATGCTAGTGAAGCAGCATATGCAGCGACTGTATATTGGAGGACAGAAGATCAAGATGGAACTTACCACGTCAGCTTAGTGGCGGCGAAAGTAAGAGTCACTCCACTGAAGCCAGTATCGATCCCGAGACTCGAGCTGCAAGCGGCCCTCCTGGGAAGCAGACTGGCACATTCTGTAGAAGAAGAAATGGACCTGAAGATAGCAAAGAAGACGTTTTGGACAGACTCCAGCATAGTACTTTCCTGGATCAAGACTGACCCAAGAACCTTCAAGACGTTCGTGGCTCACCGCTTGGCAGAAATAGAAGATCTCACCAAACCACAGGAATGGAGATGGGTGCCCACGGCGCAGAACCCTGCAGACGATGCGACGCGAGACGTGCCAGAACACTTCAGCTGCAATCACCGATGGTACGCTGGACCAGACTTCCTGAGGAAAGAAGAAGCACACTGGCCTGCGGCAAGAATCTTCAAAAGGGAAGCTACAGGTGAAGAAAAGACTATGGACATCGTAGCAACATCAAGAACCACGCATCCAACACCAGATCCTGAACGGTTCTCTTCATGGAAGAGACTCTGGCGAGCCACAGCGAGATTACTGCAGTTCATACAACTCTGCAGAACAAGGGAAAAAGTCCACGCCAGCCGAGAAGATCCTGCCTGGAAACCAATGAAAGGAAAAAAGAAGAAGATGATTGAGAAGCAACATCGACCTTCAAAAACAACAGAAAGGAAGTACTTACCAATGGACACAGACCTGCTTCAACGAGCTGAAACTCTACTGTTACAACGAAGTCAAGAGGGAAGCTTCAAAGAAGACATCAAGAGTCTACAGCAAGGAAAACAGATAGAAGCCAGCAGCAAGTTGAAGAAACTCGACATAATACTCGAAGAGGGTCTCCTGCGCATGAAGGGCAGAATCGACGCAATAGAAGGCGTGACCAGAGACTACAAGCGACCCATCGTGCTCGACAGCAAGGACACAACTACGCGACTCATCATGAAAGACTTTCACTGTCGCTTCAATCACGGAAATCACGCGACAGTAATGAACGAGTTGAGACAACGCTTCTGGGTACTAGGGCTGAGATCGGCGATCAAGGCAGTTCAACATCAATGTCAGTGGTGCAAGATGAAGAAAGGAAAACCACAAGAGCTACCGACGGGCAACTTACCTATTGAAAGATTGATGCACGGAAATCCTCCCTTTACGTGCACTGGAGTCGATTATTTCGGCCCCATGGTCATCACAGTAGCAAGGCGTCAAGAGAAGAGATGGGGTGCCCTGTTCACATGCCTAACAACACGGGCTGTGCACATTGAGCTCACACCTTCACTCTCCACCGACAGCATGATCATGGCGCTTCGACGATTCGCTGCAAGAAGAGGGATGCCGAAGACAATCTATAGTGACAACGGGACCAACTTCGTCGGTGCCAACAAAGAGCTGCAAGAGACATCAGACATCACGAATCAAGAGGCTCTCACCTTAGAAGCAGAGAAGATTGGCGTGCAGTGGAAGTTCATCCCTCCTGGTGCACCTAACATGGGCGGTGCATGGGAGCGTTTGGTGCGATCAATTAAAACCGCACTAGACGCCACACTCAACGAGAAGCATCCACGAGAGGAGGTACTCTATACCCTCCTGCTTGAGGCCGAGCACATAGTCAACTCTCGGCCTCTCACTCACCTCTCCGAGAATCTTGAAGAAGAAGCACTTACTCCAAACCACTTCCTCATTGGGCGGTCCTGCGGCGCAACTAGAGTCGGCAGCTTCCAAGACGACGAGCTCGTGGGCAGACATACCTGGAAGACTACGCAGCGACTTGCCGATCACTTTTGGCAACGTTGGCTGCGAGAATACCTGCCTACGCTACTGCCGAGGAAGACGAAGGGAAGAACCTGCGCCACAGACCTGCAAGTGGGGGACGTCGTGCTGATCGTCGACCACAGCCTACCGCGATGCACCTGGCCGCGCGGCAGAATCCTGCAGGTGTATCCAGGACCAGATGGGCGAACGAGAATCGTCGACGTCGGTACGCGAGGAGGCGTGCTACGAAGACCCAGTTCGAGAGTGGTGCTGTTGGTGCCGGGAGTGTCGCCGAGCCTGGAGGATGGTGCGATGCACGAGGGGGAGACTGTCGGCGACGAGACCCTATCTCGACACCAGGGTGCAAGTAGTGGCCGTACGTAAAAATGTAAGCGCGAATTGTATAGTTAATTTTGTTTAAAACTTGTGATATTAACGTAAAGTTTAGTCTAGGTAAATTCTCATTAGAATCATGCTAAAATCTCATTAGTTTTATGTTAATTTAGCGTCAAATTAATGCTAGACTCCAATAAGACTGATTAGAAAGGAAAATTTTAAGTTAAAAATTGTAAGTCAATACTAATTACGTAACTTGAAAACATGATTTTTTGTTTGATAAGATATAATGTTTAAATTAGTGTCAAAAGGTTGGTCTTAACTTAAAACCATTTTCTGTGAAAGAATTATGTAAATCGGTTCAGTAGTTTAGGAAATATAAGGAAAAATGTATAGTGAAAAATTTATACATTGCCAATTTAGCAGTTTATGTTCTAGGAAGTTTTTTATATGTTATATAAGGTGCAATATTATTGTTCTAGATTAAAGTAGACATAATAGGCTATGTAAAAAGGTATAATTTGTAAGGTTTATTTAATAAATAAATATAAATACGGGGTTCCAAAGGTCTCGGCTATAGCGAAAATAGACGCGAAATTAGAATCAAAAATCGCGGTTCTCGTTATGGGCGGACAGGGCCGTATATTAATCGGGGACGACGGCGAACGGTCGTCAGTCGCAGCCCAGCCACCGAGGAAGAAACAACTAGAAGAAAAAGGGAACAAGCCGAAACCTAGGGAACTCCGAACATTAGGAAGAAAGAAAAATTGCGTTTTATTCTACGGTTCCTGCCTACCCCTCTTCTCCCCGAGGTCCAGCTCTACTAGGTCGCTAGTACCCGACCATACCCTACGCATTCAGGGGTGCGTGGAGACGTGCGCCACCAGCGAGTACTACAAGGAGCGCTCGTCTACTATTGTGGGAGATTGTCCCAGGTTGACTGGACCCCAGGGTCTGGCCATCCGAAACACTTATCCTTTTTTTTTTTCCTTTTTTTATACACTCTGACATTTAATGTTTTGACATGTATTTTATTATTTTTTATACACTCTGACATTTAATGTTTTGACATGTATTTTATTATTATTTTATTTGACATTTGCTGATTTGACATGAATACTTATTTTGTTAAGTATTTTACTTTTTTTATTTTTATTTATCATCATTGTGACTTTTAATGATTTTTGTGATTTTTATTTACATTATTTCTGAATAGACCTTGTTATGTATATGTATATTTTATATGATCATTGTGAATGTGGGGACCATGTGGGTCACATTTATATTTTTTGTTTATTTTTTCCCACAACTGTCTGGCAGTTTGAGTACTCTAAGCGACCTACCCAAATGTCCTTTCTTTGGTATTGTTCGGCGTTTCGTTGAGCTCCTTGAGTTATAAGTCGAGCTACACGTTAACTGACAAATGCTTGCACTGACTGGACAGGTCCACTCAAATCTGTATGGTTCTTTCTTCAAAAGACCATCTCAGACACTAATCTGCATAGTCCTCATGTGAATTGAGCAAGATTATCTGGACTTTAAAAGAGACTATGACCTCTGAGTTTGTTTCGGCTGTTTCTTCTCAGAGTAGTCAGGTACGAAACACCGGCCCCATCTAGTTTAATAAAATGACGTGTAAAAGTGTTTGTAAAAACCTACTTTCAAAATAAACATCATTTATCATTTAGAACACCATTTTCAGAAAAGACAATTTTTGGCTACTTAGGTTTTTTGTGACTTCCTTATGTCAAAGGCAGCTTTTCAATGGATTATGTTTCTCTTGAAACGTCTGAATACGAGTAGTTACAGTAATATGAAATTTAAGCAAGTGCATAGAGAAATAATGGGAGGAGAGCTTGGGACCCTGAGTCCCCCAACCTAAGTACCCGAGCTTCACCCAGGTGGAGAACTTAGGTGAAGCTTTGGTCTGGATCCCGCCTACAGTAGTACAGTAGTTAAACCCTGAGTCCCCCAACCTAAGTACCCGAGCTTCACCCAGGTGGAGAACTTAGGTGAAGCTTTGGTCTGGATCCCGCCTACAGTAGTACAGTCGTTAAAATTATCTCAATATAAGTTTTCACCTTGTACACCGATAATATAGCCCTGTAACAAGAAGTTAAAAATTGAAGATTATGTTTAATATTTCTCCTTTGTGTTATATAGACTTTCCGTAAATAAACTCTTTCATCTACATCTACACTAATATTATAAAGAGGAAAGATTTGTATTTTTGTGTGTATATGCCGATTTCAAAAATTCTTTCACCACTAGAAAGCTACATTCACCCTGAGTAACATAAGCTATATTTTATCCCCGTACTCTCACGGGAACGGGAACTACGCGGGTGAAACCGCGTGACGTCCGCTAGTAGTTTATAAACTTATTTTTTCACGACTACTCTGTCCAGCTACTAATCTGTCCAGCTGCGAAACTGTCCAGCTGAGAATCTGTCCAGTTGCTACGGAGGCGAGGTACTATCGGGGTCTTTTCCGCCTGACCATTTTTTTTTTTTTCGCTTCAATCATGCGGAGGCGCCGAGCGACGCCCTCTTAAAGTTTGGGCCTATTAGGAAAGCGTCAACTTTGGCGCGCAAAGTAACAATAACTCTCGTTTGGCGTGCGTCGTCAATGCGGTCGGCCGATTCGGTATCTTTTCATTCATTTTTTCTACACAAAGTCAACGGGGCGGGGTTAGAGAGCGTTTTTATGTTGCGAGTGCAAGCAAAAATGAGCTTAGTGGTGGTCAGGCGGGGGTCCTCGATAGTACGTTGGGCATGTGACGCGGAGCTATGGGAAAATATGGATGGCTATAAAATATGAGTAAGGGCCAAACCACCAAAGACAAAAGAAACGATGGATGGACTGTGTGAAAGATGATAAAAGGTAGAAAGGAGGTGACTGTTGAGATGGCGACTAAAAATTGAAGTATTAATGAAAATGACATGCGCCGACCCTAAATAAATTAGGATGAAGGCACGAGAACGGTGCTTAAGAGTCCTATTACATTTTTTAGGCAAATTTTTGATTTTTACTTCCTGGATCAAATTATTTCGGTCGGCGTACACGAGTCGATAATAATAGCGATATTTGGACGATTGTCGATTGATATTGACGAATATTAGAGACGAGACTGACACGAGACTGAGGAGCGAGCTGAATTGAGAATTATAGTAGGTACTTTAATTTTATTTATTGTATTTTTGTGTTATTATTATATTGACAAACGAAAACTAATGAAACTTATTCATTGAAGATCGAAGTTTTATATCGTATTATTGTTTGATAAAATTGAGTTTATTTGGAATATAATGGACGCTGAATTAAGACATTTATGGCTTAAATTACTATTTCTTTACGATTTTTTCCGTGAAAACTCAAGGAATTTAAAGAAATTCTAAAACTCCAATAAACAAGTAAAACATTCAACTTATCTTTTAGTAATTTTAGCTTTTATAAGAATTGAATGTAACTATGTGAATTTGAGCGTTAAAGTTCCATCGTCGACGGTTTTTCTTGCAAACTGAGTTCGTAAAATATTTATAGTAAATTACACGAAAAGAAAAATGAAAATGTGTAACTCCAACTTACAAGAAAGAGAATGGCACTATCGTTATTCTTAAGCAAATCATTAAAATATCTTACTGCTGCTGAGAATTACTGCGTCAAAAATCATGAATTTACCAAAAAAATGTAATAGGACTCTTAAAGAAAACCTTTTATACAGTAGTAAAAGGTTTATCTTACTCTAGTTTCATTGTTAGCTGTCGTAACAGCAACTTGTTATTTTGCTCATTTGTGAAACTTTGTAGTTAGCGGCGGGGAGTTAAAATTTCGTTAGCGGTTTACAAGTAGCGGAGTTTTGATTGGCGACCATTGTTGTCTTGGTAAATTAGTTTATTTGGGATCCGTGTAGCTTGGTCACCACTTGGGTAGCTTCTACCAGTTTCATCCTTCAGGCGTTTCACTATGGTTTCTAGGGGGGAAAATATAATGACCACCAAAAATAACTTTGTGACCACTAACATCTATCACCTAAAATATCAATTGATCACCAAATTTAGTAAATTGAACACCAACTTTTAATGATGTGGTTGGTGACAAACTAGTTTTGCCTAGGCCGACTTGGGGCACCCCGACACGGATAGATTAGGTTAGAAGGGTATGGTATGGTATTTTCTAACCAAGAGCAAAACAGTTCAATTTCTGGTGGATGACCACAAAATAAATTTTTGGTTCTAATTTACGATAAAATAGGGATTAATTTTGGTGATCATTTACTAATTTTGGCAATCAAAAGTGATTTTTTTGCCGTTACATTTTGCTAAATCTGGTGGTTCGTTAATTGTATGCCGTTTTATAGTGCTGTAATAGTCGTATCGTTGTATCAAATACTTTTACACTAACACTATATTACACTTACTTGCTTGCATATTGAAATTTGCAGAAAAAAGCAAAAACATCCTGTAACTAACTATAGTAATCACAAAAAGACATAATGTGTTATCGTTAATTCGATAGGCACCACGCTAATAATGAATATTTTAATAAAACAAAACATGAATAATTATTTCATTAAAACTTTATTAGGTTGGCTTGCTTCATTACCTTTAAAAACCGTCGTTACTGAAACAAAGTACATACTATAATATGAAAATACATGATATTCTTTTGTTGCATAATTGAGTTCATTTTGTAGAAATTGTACATAACATTCAAAATGACCGCGTAATAAAAGTTCAGCTATAATACTTTGAAACTGGGTTTTCGCAATAAAGTTGGTAGCCGTGATAAGAGCTATAGTAAACTTAATGCGATACTTTGTGGTACAGTCCCTAGGCGAATCCAGCTGCAATTTGTATCTCATACAATTCTCATACCTTACCTACGAGCTTAAAATATAATTTGATATTCTTTTGTGCGAAAGGCACCTTCTATTTTAGGTGATCGTAAAAGTTAATGCACGAGTATCTTTCTTTGTATGTTAGACCGTTAAACGCTAAAGTGAAAATACTGTCACAATTTTTTATAACGTCCTTTACGGTTTCTTCATAACAATATTTTAGTTTCTGCTTCATTGTTACAACTAAATTGAAAGCTTCAGTTTTAGGTCCGTGTTTACACTTCAGGAAAATTGACTTCGATTTTTCTTCGATGTCGGTTGGTTTAGTCGTATTTGAAAACGCATTACATTTCTAACCTCTGTTGTTCACTAACTTTGTGCGCGCGTCTGTTGGAACTGAAGCACTTACATAAGTAAACCCTTGTTTATATTTTCGTTCCGTTGAAACAAGGTTTATTACCTCCGCTTTGTCCTCGACTGTGCTTTGCGCCCATGTAAAATCCTTTCCACGTAAATTGCCTCCATCTCACCGGCAAAGTGGGTGAAAATGCACCTTCATTTTGCCGTCCTCATTTTTCGCTGTTATTAAACAAATTATGTTGATAACGTCTTATAATATTAAGGCCACGAGTTTCTAAAGACCCGAAACGTGAAAATGTTGCTTTTCCCTATTTCTTTGGTGGTTACGTTGCGTATTCATGTTAATATTTAGAAGTGGTGTGGGTTGGTACCTGAAAGGGTACGGTATATGAAAATGGGGAGTGATTTTGTAGTGTGAGAGAGGTTGGAACGGTATCCCTCGGCGTCACTGCACGCATTCTTTTAAAACACCCTTTTGAGACGTCTTGCCTGTGAGGGACGGGAACTCGACACAAGTACCGCGATGTATGGGGCTCCGGGCTCGTGCGAGATACACATTTATTTAGGAACGTCTGTTTGCGTTTTATATTTTACGTATTTGTAGAGTTTTTCAAATATACTGACTGAGCATAATTTATCGTTTCGGCTTAGCGGTAAAGGCGTTTTACTTTTGGGTCCGGAATAATTAAAGCATTTGTAGTTTCGGAATGAGTAAAAAGCGGTTTCTAGTGCAAATTCACGTTAGCAAGCTGCTCCAAACTCTGGCTATGATAGGTACCGGCAAGTTGGTGCAATATAAGAAACTTTTCTCGCAAGTAAAGCTAGCGCGCGTGCTCGGGGCCCATCTGATGAGTTTACTAAGTTTCTCGTTGGTCGTGTGTTTTGTTACCCGTTGCGGGCGTGTTCCGAACACTAAATGCTACGTGTGACGGCACACAGACGGCTACCGATTTATGACACCGACAGTACATTTAGTAACCTTGTGCCAAGATATATTGGAACTCCACGGATTAATAAAAAAAAAAATATGAAAACGTTTCATGGGCACCGAAAACTGAAAGAAAGAAATTACATTCCCAACAATTTCCTTAAACTGCTTGTTCGTCAGTTAACTGTTTACTAATTATAACGATTGTAAACACAAACATATAATTAAACTTTTGATGTATAACGTATTGTTATAGGGCCAACATTAATTATAACTTCGTGTAAATTATTTGTTTGCGCCAACGCTGAATGAGCAGGGACCGCGTTGTTATGAGAGGTAGATAGTGTTCCACAAACAGTACTGGGGAAGATACCGCCTGCAAATGAAAATAACTAGGTAATGTCGGAGACATTGCATTAAGAAAACCGTGGAAGTGAATATAAAAATGTCTGAAAAAGTCATTGTCGTTTTCTCTGCATTTAAAGATATTTAGTGGAGGAATAATTTAGTCCTCAAGTTTTATAAAATTACTTTTAGAAAATCTTCCTTTAGTGTTAGGCAATAGATTAGAATAAGGTCCACTTGCGTCTCATAAATATTTAAATGCATTTAGCGTAAAACGTACCTATTTAAAATATCTTTCCATTTGTCCATCGTTTGAAACTTAACGTATAAATTAGCAATTTGTGGTGCATGGGGATTATTATCAATTTATCAATTAATAGGAAGATTTTCTACAGGTAATTCTGTAAAAACTACAATATTCCAACGGCTATGTACTGTTGCAATGCTTCTTGCTTGAACCCAGCAATGGGTAAATTGATCTGAGCGTAAATAACTAACGGTTGTAGTTTTTTGACACAATTGTCGATTGTCGCCCATCAATATTGGACAAAAAATATCCAACTATTCTCTGTGGACATTGCATAATACAAGGTATTATGATCGATCAAACCAATTCTGTGAATTAGTTTTTGAGTGCTTAACTTAGTTTTATGAATCTTTTCGTAGATACAGGTTTAAACAAAATCATTATTTCCGATACGACATAAAGGCGCTGTCAATATCAAATTGTTACCATTGATACGCGATTGACTGTTAAATAATTTGAAATTCTGGTTTTCAGTTTAATCACTATCCTAAATTGCCTTAGAACGTGGCAATACTGCCAGTCTCTTGGGCACATTACTTACTAGCGGACAACGTTGAGGAGTATTTTGATGCCCTTATAAAGTTTGTTGTAAGTTTCGTTATTTTAATTTATTTAATAATATTTGATTGCTATCATAAATAATGAAAACATCTCTGTTAATAAAAATATCCATTTAATAAATTCTTCAGTTATTATAAAACCGTTTACTTATTTATAAATTAGATTTGGAAGAAAAACTGAAGTATGCTCGGTGGGAGCGAATCCGAGGGCGCGGAGACGAAATTATTGATTTCAGCGAGGCGGGCGCGAGGGCGAACTTTTGCATTCGCTTCCCTTACTAGACAAATTGCTTATCTTACACTATTATTTACGCTCTTATAATTTCTTCTTACTCCTATATCCTCAAGTTAAATTGCGGAATACATTAATGTTGATTTTGTGGTGGGTGGAATATATGATTGTTTTTAGAGTCGTAAATATTCTTCCTTTCATCGCCATCTTTAATTTGACTTTGCTTCGCTAAAAGAAATGCTAGCCCAAGTAACACAGGAAGCATTATAACAAACGAATAGTAAACTTATTTAGAACTTAAGGTCCGTATAAACTCTTATTTGAGTTCACCGAGCATCTTGACGCTTTATATTGGTATTTCAAAGCATTATGATGCTTTACGATGTATAACGGTTGCATAACGGCATATGAAAATGCTTTTGTAAAACCTTTAGTTTGAGTGCAGCAAACCACAAGGCAGCTGTATAGCTTTCAGCTGTTTTTAGTGCGTTTGGATCTACAATTGCACTTTTAAGTAGTACGATAATGCCTATTGCAGCTTAATAGCATAAACTTGTACCATTATAATGCACCGTAAATCCGTTATACAGCTTTGAGCTGTTTTTAGTGCCTTTTGTTGTGTAATAGCACTATTAAGCGGTAAGTAAAAGCCTAGTACCGCTGAACAGCATCAACGTGAATCAATGTAATGCTTGCATTTATAGAGTTCAACTGAGTTCTGTTGTACAGCTATCAGGTATTTAACCAAATACACGTGAGTTATTGTAATGCGTAAAGCTGTATATACATTCATTTCACTGTATTCGTAAAACCATTTGTTGGCCATATTGGGGAAAAGAACATATTATATGATCAACAAAACAACAGCTATTTTTAGGGTGGATTTTTTTATTTTCATTTCTTCTTGATTTTGAACTACGGTCGTCCGGGGTCCAACCATGCCTATGTCATTCGAATCTGTGTCTGATTTTTCTCCATTATGGATAATTCAAGTCTACTGGTATACCGGTGAACCCATATAGAGCTACTTTATAGACAATGGTATTACAGTGGCACATCAAAAGTTTTTTCTCTGGCCTCTAGCTTAATAATTGTTCACGTGTGAGTATTGATACTACCGGTGGCATTAATGAGGCTTTTTAAGGGCTCACCTGGCTGCTATAGATCGACACCATTTTGTAAATATTTTATAACCAAAAAATATTATCATTTGGACCTATTTATAAAAGCAATAGACCTATATCATAATAATATAACTTTATTTAATACTGCTCCACCAATATTATTATGTTAATTATGCAAAATTCGTTCTATACTAGGAATACACAATTGTTTTGGGCATTTCACACATATTTTTATGTCACATTTTATATGGAAACCACAAAATAACGAAGGCGCGTGAAAATTTTCAATGAAACTTTGACATTTACAGTAAACTACATTGCGAATAATATTTACAGGCATAAAATAAGAAAAGAGTCAAAAACGTATCCAGGTTTATAATTTTTGTTTTGATGCAAACAAATATGGTGTCATTCACTCAGTTTTGACCGTCTTCGTCCATAATATATTGCTTGATATAGTTAATTGTATTATAACATTTGTACCGTAGTATTAGAGATGTTTTTGCAATGATGTAGGGTTTATTTCAGTTCTAACTGTGAACACTTAGATAGCCTCAATCATTCTTTTAGAACAATCTAATGCTAGTCTAATGCTTTTGTAATGCAATTAACATCCTCATTATCAATAATATTGCTAATATAATGTTTCTGTAATGCGATTGGCAACTTCATTGTCCGTAATAATGTTTGTGTAATGCGATTGGCAACTTCATTGACCGTATTAATGTTTCTATAATGCGATTCGCAACTTATTTGGTCACACTAATGCTAATGTAATGCGCCTGTAATGCAATTAAACAACTAATTGTGAACTTATTTATGATCTAAAGCCGTATAATTTGTGCCCAAATAAGCATTACAGTAGCCGTATAAACGTTTGTAATGGCTATCATAGAACTAATTCAAAATGCGAAAACGATACAGAAATGCTGTAAGTCGGCCGATATACTGCTTTGATGTGTTACTTGGGAGGTAAGTCTTGTACCTACTAAGTGACTGTCAGTCTGCACCTTCCCACAGCTGGGCTTTCCCCCGTTCTTTCCGTTCAGCTATTTCGATTCAGGGCTAACGTGAACCATTGTTCGTTTTTTTGTATAACTTAACCTGCCATCTTCTAAGGTTCTTTAGTCAACTGATCCCACACAAGCGTGACTCGCGGGTTACTCGACCTAATGCATGTTTGATCTGCCTACTCGCCATCTGATAATGACACAGTTCAAACTCCTCCATCAAAAATAATACCAAGCTTAAAGTATCGCAAATACCAATTCTAAAGGATAATAAGTATTATAATCGCGCCGTTATGGTTAGCAGATTGGTGATCACAGTATGATGTTATTATCCCACAGGTAAACGCTGCCCTCCTGCCATAATCCTTTAGTCGCCTCTTATGACACGAGGCAAAATGGCGCAAAATAATTAATTTACACCTTATAATTATACTGTAATGCATCAGGATTAAGGGATCCTGGAAACACAATGGGATGGTAGTTCATCCTCTGCGCGCTATGTGTCATTTAATTACTGGAAGTTACGTTTTAGGTGCGCACACGGACACGGTACAGTGGCTACCACTGAATCTTTCATAATCTCATTTAAGTATTGTTTTATTTAACAGCATAATTACTTTAGCCCCTGCAAGGCTAACGTAACTTTTTTATGTAGAAGAGAATAGAAAACTTTAAAGACACATTACGTACATTTTTCATGAGTAACTTTAGCTTAAGTGGACAGTGAGGCTACAGGGTGTGTAGCGAGCTTCTTGCTAATGACTTGAATGGCTTCATTAACAGAGTTACTCCGATACGTGACTGCAAATGCTAATTAGTTTAGTCACTGGAGGGGATCGCGTGAACCCTGTTTATTCTCGTATTTTTTTTATTCGGATCGTAACGAGATTTTCTTCTCGCGAAAGGTCAAAGTTTGGTATTGGAATGAGCGCATTGTTCGTACGTACACATGTGCAGTGTAGTGTACCGTCCACCTAGGGTAGGGTGTGTTAAAAATAGAGTGGACCGGACATTGAACCGGTGGCCCCGGACATCGCAGTAATGAAAGTGTCCCATCGTGTACAGCGCGAGTTTTCGCGAGTGAACCAATTTCCCGCAGTTCGAAATAATTCACGTTCTGCTATCCAACCTATTTACCAATACTGAATGGGCTTTGAATTTTCATGTAACAGATCGCGTGGTTTTTTATTGAAGCTCTATTCGATATTTTTGATTAAGATAAAGTTACGCAGTCTAGACTAGACACAATTGAATTTAATAATTATTAGCCGTGTTTAGAAACGAAGTCGTTTATTCTTGTCTTAAATTATTTATACTAGAGCTAACTGTAATTATGTTCTCAATTTGATACAATACAGTGGAATGCCTCTTTTGAAACTGGATTAGTTAAAACCATAGTTGAGAATTTAATTAATCATAAAATAATATAAACAGAACGCCAAAAATGTTATGGAGCAGTGGACTGTAATGAATGATAGAGGCACGTATCAGTTAATTAGTTTTATTATAATATTATACGATATTACAAGGCAAGCTCTACCTGACAACTGAGGAAACCGTCACAAATCGAACATAAATCAAAATCTAAAAATATAACAAAATTATAAAAAAGGTTCTATCCACAGCCAGTCGCCAACATACCGCACCTTGCGTACAGTATTCATAGGACAATAATTTAAAGCTATTAGTTTGCAGTAGCGGAGGAGTTTCCCAGAAGACCGTTATTACGGGCATATCGCAGGTACGGGTACTAGGGGATAATAAACGGCTGCTGGTATTAGTAGACCGGTGTGTATCATTAGTCGCGCGCCGTCGGCACGTGCCGTCACGGCATGCGGCAGCCGCGTCGTTGTACGGCTCTGTGGACTTTCCTATAAGCTATCAGGTATATCGGGTGAGAATATACTCTTTTCATGACGGGAACGTAAGAAATCTGGTCATATTTAGGGCCTCTATTTTAGTCGTCAGACCTTAAAAGCTTTCCTCTTTCCTCTACCTCCTAGCTTTCCTCTCCTATTTAAGCACATTTACTAAAAACTTCATCTTTGGGGACTTTTCTACGAAGAATTTATTTTTGGTTAAAATGGAACTGATGGAGACTAAATTGAAATTTACAAAGAGCTTATGCGCTTTCAGTTCTGTCAAACGATTGAATCCTGTTTCTTTCAGGTAATGTCATACCCACACATTATGAGAGAACTAAACTATCCATCAGCAGAAATATTTGAAACGTGAACACTATAGGTACTGTGTAAGTGTCAATACACACTGTACTGCTGATATTGCCCTCTCGATACACTCTTGCTCCGATGCAATTGTCACTGAAATATAGAATT
Organism: Xestia xanthographa; assembly: GCA_905147715.2. Taxonomy (NCBI): domain Eukaryota; kingdom Metazoa; phylum Arthropoda; class Insecta; order Lepidoptera; family Noctuidae; genus Xestia; species Xestia xanthographa. The sequence goes on along the minus strand of LR990655.1, from coordinate 13,567,592 downwards.
GCATCGACACCTATCGATACGCCATCGATAGATAGTATGTATCTGAATGTTTCTCTTCTATTGTCTCTTGAGGACATATCGGTATCGAAAGCGACGTAATGGTGTGCCTGAAGCTCTGTCGTTCGTGTGTTCATTGCCACAAAGTTTGTCAACACTAAGTGGTGGCAAATGGAAAGCGTTAGTTTGCTCTGCCGCATACTGGCGTAATTTTACCCTTATTACGTTACATTACCTAGACGGTGTTAGTGGTTTCGCTCCAGCGGTTATAATATTTTAGGGTATATTATTTCAGAATATATTTAATCTAGCTATCTTATGTGTGCTAAAGTGAGGTGGAAATACGTTGGGTTCGTTAGTTCGCGGTCGGTCGGTATAAGAAAATCGGTAATCCTGGAAAAAAGTTTGTCTTACTTAGGGTTTCCATTGCGCCATTCATCCAGTCAAGTCCATAATGTAGTGTTCGAAATGTGGGAGAATTCTCAAATGTCGGAAATAAAACATTCTAAACCATCTATCATAATATGTATAAAAATATTTTGATTATATCAACATCAGAATCAACAGCATCATTTGAACAGGTATTTTTATAGTGGGGCTATAGTGCCTAACCTGCGTGTCAGAGTTTTTATGACGCCCATGGGCTTCTTACATGGCTTAAACAAGTATCTCATACATATTATAAAGTAAGTTACCTACAATTTCTATTTGAAGCTCACCATAATTGCTTCCAACGCTGACTTGCTGACAGCACTTGAACTTCCAGCCCGCTTAGCATGAACGCCGTAGACACGAAAAAGAATCGACAAATCTTTTGTTCATCTGTCATTTTGTCGATTCAATGACAGATGAACAAAAGATTTGTTGTTTCTCTTTCGTGTCTACGGCGGGCGTTCATGCTAAGCGGGCAGCACTGGTTGCTAGCACTGGTTTAAATAGGTTTTCGTTGCCCATGTAAGATTCAAGTCTAGCTCAGGGCACATTTGATCAATACCCGTGGAGGCTTTAGGCTTTTAAAGTATTCCTTTTATACTCTTGTCTCTAAGATTTACTTCTTAGGCCACCATCTGACCATGACATTTCAAAGCAGTATTATTTTAACCAAATTTTGTGGTTACGTACAGTCAACAATATAGTTATGTATGCAAAGTAGCAATCTTCTTACTACTATTATAAATGCGAAAGGGTAATAAATCAATCTGTTTGCAATTTCATCCAAATCCGTTCAGTAGTTTCTGCGTGAAAGAATAACAAAAATCGATCCTCACAAACATTCGCATTTATAATAATAGAATAGAATAGAATATTTTTATTGTAAAAACATGAGTATACTTACATCAAATAATATGTGCATGGTCTTAAAATAACAGTTAGATCTGCATGTTTTGCCATTAATGGCGTACAAAATAACATTTTTTGGTTTACAATAATCCATAAAAAATAAAACAAAACTTGAGTCTACACAGCAAACTAAAAAAAATATTTCTAATGCTAAATAAAAAATAAAATAAAGTATTGTTTTCATCAAATTTTAGGGTGAAATTGTGAAAATGTCGTAATTATAGGAATCTATTTAATTAATTGCGTTCATTTAAAAACTCCGATATCGTATAATAGCACTTGGCTATGAGATATTTTTTTAAATTTATTTTAAACAGAGCAGTCGGCGTTTGTCTGATAGGTTTTGGGATTTTATTAAGTATAGATAAATAATAATAATAATTATGTAGTAGTAAGAATATTGTGCTAGCCTACATACCTAACACTTTTGTTGACTGTACCATGTTGCTGATAATTTTATTTATTTTATTAGGTTTGGGTGGCTTATAACAGCTATCAATACAAAACTTTACAGTAAGACAGTCAACGACAAAACAAAACAAGCTTACGAATCTAACTCGACGTTAGAGTTTAGCTTAGGGTTAAGCGTACGCGTCGTGCAAATATTGATATGGTAGGCTACACTACACCCAGACCAATGAAGTTAGTACATGTGTTTGACGTTTTCACTGGTCTGGGACGCTAGACCACTTAAAGTGACGCACCACTCACCAGCAACGATAAATGGACCAGACGGTAAGGTGTCGGAGTGGAGTATTAATACTCTGTGTACGTAGTCATTACTCAGCTACATAGTTTTTTACGATAGCTCATCTCGAACTAATGTGCTCTTTGTTACATCGGCACACACAATGTGTAACTCTTCTGTAAATATTTTCTACGGGATCCTTTTTGTTTGATGTGACGTGCGTGGGCCTGCCCATTGTCCGGAATCGCTGTTTTGTGCCCTTTCATATAATGGCGTGTGCTTCAGTCGTAACTGACGTTTCATACTTGAATTTTTCCATTATCACACCGTTTGTTTATTTGTTATACCTGCCTGTCACAATATTCGAGAAGATACGGCGACGATGATGTAGTGCTTACATAACAAAAGGTATCAAACGAAATGAACTCGGCGTGGGTCCTTACCTAAAAAGTAAGCGCCCCGTCCGCGCTCGTTATTACAAAGCTCTCTACTATACGATGGATATCCGACGACATCTCTTGTAAATCAATATAAAGATCTGCATGCACGATACCCTTGGCGCGCTCTCACAATGTTACGCTGTAGTGGAAAACATTACTTTTTGTGGCTTGTATAAGTTGTAAAGTTCGTTCGCCCCGCTGAAAGTGAGTCAGGTTGGTTCAATTTTAGTAACATTTAGGAATATAGAAACAAAGTTATACAGCACATTAAAATTTCTCTATGACTAAAGCGATGCAGCTCCCTCGTGGCTCCGCAATATGATTGTATTTGAAGCCCGACTTTGGTTTGGATCGACTTGTCAATTACGTGTCGTTTATAGAATAAATAAGATTTCGCAGCTCGATATTTCATTTAGGGGATGTGTACTGACTTACTCCCTCTCCTAACTCAGCTTCATTTTCACAAAATTGGGTGGTGCGGACCTCTCGACTCGCTCGAGCCGAGAGTAGCCTTTGGCAACAATCTCGGCCATTTTCTCGTTTATTCTCAATAAGGCTTTAATTTCAGTGAAGGTTTGAACGAAGATTCCATGAAGATTTATTCAGCTGGTAAAATAAGTTCAGTGTTTTATTAAATTATTTTTTTACTTAACAAATTATAAAGTAAGCCGCTGGTCGGCAGCTTTACTTAGGTGTTAAACACTGATTTAATAAAGAAGGAGATATGCTACGCAAGACGAAAATGTATCGGAACCCTGTGTCTTCACTTTGCCCCTACCACACGGCAACTACTACACATGCAGTTCACGAAAAGTAATAGATACGCAGTTGCGCACACACCCGCATTTCTTAAAACTGAACGTACTACACAATCCAATAGAAACCTTATGACATCAAACACAGCGTGTATTTACCATGCACCGTACAACTTACCCACACAAAAACATCACTCGCTATCGTTGTGTTGTGTAAAAGCATAAGTACGCTAGTGATTGACTAAATCGGAAAGTTATCGAATCTTTCATTTATTATTGTGTAAATTTTTTTTGGGGTCCTGAAAATAATTAAATAAAAATAATGTCCAGAATACAATATTATAATAAAAATAAATAATATGTAGCTAAAAATATATTATGAAGTAAATTAAAACAATAAAATATCCGGTTACGTTGGTTTAGGCTGTCATGGCCTATTGAAACAGTGGTTAGTAGCACGAGGATAAGGCATAATATACGATAATACAAAGCCAAAAACACTCCACCGATTAAACCTGAAATTTAATTAACTTACTTTACGAAAGTTGGTTACGCATTTCTCTACTAGGCTGTAAAATATTCAAAATACATAAAAAACAATATTTGACATCGATCTTCCAACCGGGTTAAAACTGTTAACAAATTGAAAAATAAAACTAAAATAGTAATATTTAATACGTCAATCGACATCGTCGATAGCCTACATTAGTGGATCTGCACAAGCACTTCCCTAACTCGTCGCAAGAAGCAGCGGCCGTACTACGTGATTCATCTGCTTAATGAAATATCGTTTTGTGATTTTTACATTACTGGTTCAGTCACTTAGCGACAAACTTAGGTAGTGGTTAAGGAGTAATGTATTTATTGCAAAAATAGTACAGTCGCTGTGATATTTGAAAACAAGCATAGCATAGTAAAAGCAAGAAATATTTTACGATTTGTTGTTTTTCATGATTTTAAAGACAAATATAGTAAATAACTTGTACTTACACATGATAAGTAATTCCGTGATCAACAAAGTTTAGGTTTATGCTTCGGTTTTTACAAAAAAACCCCTGAACAACACGTAATTGCTATAATTTGTCACGATCGCGGTCGAAAGTACACTACTTCGCGGAGACGGCCATTTGCCTATGACATGGCCGACTGGACATGTCGCGCGGACACCGACACGCCCCCTTACCAATTCTCCTGTTTTTTACATTTCTGTGGTGTTAAACAAATCAAATAAAGGATTCGCGCGTTAAAGTTGAGGTTGTGGGCAGTGAGCACAGTAGCTAAGCTTTATTGCTGGATTCCCTCCCTCCTCCGAATAGCACCTGAAATGATACCGCCCATTTTCGTTTAATCTTCGAATTGAAAGCTTTCAATTCCGGATCAATGATTGCTTATTTTATTTTATTGCGAATCTTGTAGACTGATATTAAAACAACATGAAAGGCTCTTGAGGTAACTCTGCTGGTTTAAGACCAGACTCATCCGGTAATGTGTAGCTATTTAGATCAGGCAAAATAATCAAATTAGTATGTTAATTCCGCACCAGCTCATTAATGTTTATATGCAGCCCCTACATTCAGCGGTTACCGACTGCTAAATATAGGCCTCCCTCGCAGATTGTTTGATATTATTAGTCTAATAGCCATGCAGTGCTCTTGCCTTAATCAAATATTTTCTAGCTAGAGAGATTTGTGAATTCATGTTGATGTGGATGAATATTTTGAATACCGTCTGCTAAAACCGTTAATAAGTCTAGACGACTGACTCAACATTAACAATAAAAAACAATCTTAAAATTGTTAAGATTTAATTGATTACATTGTATTTAAGGTGACCGATCCCCGGTCAAATAAACACTTAAGTATAATTATATTTGTCTTATAGTATGACGCTCAAGGTCAAATTCTAATAATCGTAGTTTTATCATCCACTTGAGCAATTCGATCGAAAGTGATTCGTAAATATTTATGACCACAATTGATTACGAAGATTGATTACTGATTTCATTGTTATGTATTTGAATTACAAGTCGCCGCAAAGCACTCAGCCGTTACTATTAACAGTATAAATTAGAGGACTTTTAGTACAAACCGATAATTAGAAAAGTAAGTGCACGAATTTTTGTCGAAAGTGTGCACGAAAATAATAATCGTCATTTTTGAAAGCTGTGGTGGCTCGTAACGTGGGTTAACGAAGCCCTACAAAGCAGTTTTAATTGCCCTTACAGCTAGCCCGTATTCCACACTGGCGCCCTCAAATGACCCAACAAATTGACCGCCTCACGCAATGCTTAACTTATATTATAGGCATTTCCAATAATGACTCGACAAATTAGGAGTTTTATTCGTAAATCAATAGAAAAGTTACACAAATATTGTTTCAACTCTGATTTATTTCTTGATACGAAACATAAAGCGATTATTATTGTTTACGGTAACGCTTTCTATTGTTACTTAGTTAGTTTCCGATTTGTTCCGTTTTCCGTAAACATCCTGAATGTCAAAAGGAATACCGATAGTGCTTTCAGAAACTTTTGTAACATTTTGGGTGTTTTCTCGAATATTATGTCCAAGCCAGGTGTCAAATCGAAATTGTAGCGGTTCTAAAAGATGTATTTATATGCCTTAACATTATTCGCAGCTGTTCCTTCTTAACCCAACCACTTCAACCTAGGCAAGTCTACAATAAATTATACGAGCCATCGCAATTACCTAGTCCTTCTGATCATTCACTCACATCTGCTAAAGCTAAACATTAATTAGCAGCACTGTCGACAGTGCCAATTTCAGCGAGGATTCCGTTCTATCGCTCCAGAATGGCATGTGCCACATTCATAATTGTGGATAGAACGACCACTCGGTGTACAATGTTTTAGTTCACTGACCGTGCTATGTGCAATTTAACAGCGGTTGCGGCATACACCATAATTTTTAACCTATTAGCACAATTGCAGTTTCGTATCAGTTTTTAAATATTACATCTGCGACAGTCATTTTAAATAATGCCTTTTATCATGTTAACTCACAGAAATATACCTACCTTTCACACCTTGCATTTTATCCGCCCGGAAAGTTATAGTGAGGGACTTTTACCAGGATATTACAAGAGAGAGCCGGTTATGAGGCCCCGGAGGCTGGCACACACAATAAAATGCGAATATCCTTGAATATTCATCACTCAGGAAGGACGTTGAATGCAATATGCTGTCTTGCCTCTCTTTGACATATGAATTTTCGAAAACATAGACGATAGAAAGGTTGGCAGAATTTTAAATAGCGCCCCGGCATTATTTTGGCTCTGTGTTAAGAGGGCTATTACAAATTTTCTTGTTTTTGAGTGTTTTAAGAGTCTAGCACTCAAATATAAGAAAAATTTTGATTTTTATTTTGAGCACTCCATAGAGAATTAATCAAACTTTCTCGGGCATATATCTTTTTTAATTTTGTGGCCATATCTAAACCATAATCACACTTCTAAAATCTCAGTTTAGAAGTGTGATTATGGTTTAGATATGGCCACAAAATTAAAAAAGATATATGCCCGAGAAAGTTTGATTAATTCTCTATGGAGTGCTCAAAATAAAAATCAAAATTTTTCTTATATTTGAGTGCTAGACTCTTAAAACACTCAAAAACAAGAAAATTTGTAATAGCCCTCTTAATAATGAATGATCACTCGAGGGTCGACAAATTGACGGAGGGGCATAACATTCTCGTGAAATTCAACAAAACCGTGTCACTTCTATATTAGTTAAATGAGACTGTAGCGCAATTATGACATATGGCGCAACTATGCGTGTTAGCCGGACATAGTTATAAATAATTTTATCGTTTTCAAAGTGTGGAAAACCGACTAATCCATGATGATTTTAGAATGATAGAATAACGAACGTTTCAATTGGTGTTAATGATAAGATAAACAATAATTGAAGAGTAAAAATGTGCTTGTTTAATGAAACGTATTCCTTTAATTTATTTTGTCCTAGAAAATAACGCAGGTAGCGAGCCAACCGTAGCCATGTTGACACGAAGATGGTGATTTAAATTATGCTAACGTAGCGACTTATTACGCAAATGTACAGAAATGTTTATACAGTCCTTTTGAAAACAGGAATATATCCAACGGAACGTTACTTTAACTGATTACTAACGCTTTAAATTTTCTTCTTTCAGGTAAACAACGAATCCGTTTCTTCAATTGGTAATGGGTAATATGACAGGTAGAGAAATCGCCACTTCCACATCGATAGTATCGTATCAAACTGATTTCAAATGCATTGGTTTGCCGACATAAAATATGCATGCGACATGTTATAATAGGTTTTCAATACAGCTACCTGCATGAAATACAGGAATTTAATATTTAAAACTAACATGTGAATTGTATAAAAATACACGACGAAGTAGATATAACGGCACGCGACGTTGAACTAGTTTCTGAAAATGTTAAACATAATTTCAGGAAATATTGAATAATGCGCATTTACCGATTCATATTTTCGAAACATGATGTTTCGTTGAGCCGTAGTTTGTAACAAAATTTGAGTTAATTTACCTCATTGTGAAATTGTGGAAATATGAAACAATGGGCGTCCATTAAGTCATTACGTTCCTAAATTATTGTAATATCCACCTTATCAACAGTGATAAATCGCCACATAAATATTACGGAAAGTATTATGATAGGGGACTTCTACACTTAAAATCTAATTTTCCACAATTGGAGGGTTATTTACTGTTGTTGTTAGAGTTCGTCGCAGCCCACTGTTGAACAAAGGCCTTTCAACTTCATTTTGTGGTTTTAAGCTAAAGTTGACACAGGGAGAACCTAAATTATACGATGTGCCTTGCAAAATAGAAGTAATGGCGAGTTTCGACTTCCCACGCTCATTTCGGAGTAAAATAAAAGTCATCATCATCATTATTCTTCTGTCCTTATCCCAATTTATTTGGGTGTTTCGTCGTTTCGGACCACGAGTGGTTCGGACCGCGGTGTGAAACGCCGGAGAGCTCTTAGGAATAGGCTGTTTCGGACCGCGGTGTGAATCGACCATAGAAGAATTTGAATGGGTTTATTCGAACCGAGAATGGAACAAAAAGTTTTCTCAGTAATAATGCTTAAAGTACAGCCAGGCACAAAATAAAATAGCGAAAATAAAATATAATAAATTAAATTTTGTTTTGCACGCATTTGTTACACATAGCTTGTAGCCTACTCTACGTAATACTTTTGGTACCTATTTACAACTCTTATTTTTAGTATGAATAATGATGTATTTTAATGTTGGTGGGCTGACCAAAATATGTGTGTAAAAAATATATCTAAATATATAAAAGAAGAAACTGACTGACTGACTGATTGACTGACTGACTGACTGACTGATTGACTGACTGACTGACTGACTGACTGACTCATCTATCAACGCACAGCCCAAACCGCTGGGTCTACAGATTCCAAATTTGGCAAGTAGGTTCCTTATGTGGTCTAGGGGTGCACTAAGAAAGGATTTTTCAAAATTCACCCCCTAAGGGGGTTAAACGGGGCTCCAAAGTTTGTATGGGGAAACAAGATTAGTTAGACTATTTTATTCTAAACTTCACCGGAGTGTTCCTATTAATAAATGAGTAGAAACGGGTTTCAGGTTTTTTCAGAATTCAACCCCTAAGAGGGGGAAAAGGGGTGACAAAGTCAAAAAATCAATGCACAGCCCAAACCGCTGAGTCTAGAGATTCCAAATTTGGCACATTGGTTCCTCATGTGCTCTAAGGGTGCACTAAGAAAGGATTTTCCAAAATTTACCCCTTAAGGGGGTTACACGGGGATCCAAAGTATGTATGGAGAAACAAGATTAGTTTGACTATTATATTCGAAACTTCACAGGAGTGCTCCTATGGATAAATGAGTAGAAAAAGGTTTCAGGTTTTTTCAGAATTAAACCCCTAGGAGGGGGAAATGGGGTGGAAAAGTATAAAAATCAATGCACAGCCCAATCCGCTGAGTTTAGAGATTCCAAATTTGGCATATAGATTCTTTATGAGGTTTAGGGGTGCATTAAGAAAGGATTTTTCAAAATTCACCTCCTGAGGGGTTGAAACGGGGGTCCAAAGATTACATGGGGAAATAGGATTATTAATACTACATTATTCGAAACTTAACGGGAGTACTCCTATCGATAAATGAGTTAACATTTGTATTTCAGGTTTTTTCAGAATTTAACCCCTAAAGGGGGAAATGGGGTAACAAAGCCTGAAATTCAACATAGTTATTGTTTATATGGTAAATTGTGTCGGGTGTATTACAAAAACAACGATTTTAAGATTTAATGTGGCAGACCTGAAATACTACCATTCCCTGTTGGGGTCCGATGGGGTTGAAATGTCTAAAAATCAATATGGGTGTCGATACCGAGATTATCAGGGGCGCTGATTACGAAAATGGCATTTATTTTGAGTTCCAGATGATAATGATCGTGATTACGGTGATGATGATTGTGATAATGATGACGATGATTGTGATGATGATTGTGATGATGATGATTTTGATTGTGATGATGATGATTTTGATTACGATGAAAATGATTGTGATTACGATGATGATGATTGTGATAACGATGATAGCGATTGTGATTACGATGATAATGATTGTGATAACGATGATGGTGATTGTGATAGTGATTTTGATGGTGATTGTGATTGTGACAGTGATGGTGATTGTGATAATGATGAAGATGATTGTGATTACTATGATAATGATTGTGATAACGGAGATAGTGATTTTGATAGTGATTGTGATAGTGATTGTGATTGTGATCGTGTTGGTGATTGTGATAATGATGGTGATTGTGATAATGATTGTGATAGTGATGGCGATTGTGATCATGATGATTGTGATTAAGATGATAGTGATTGTGATTATTGTGATAACGATTATAATGATTGTGATGACGAGGATGGAGATTGTGATGATGATGATTGTGATTACGATGATAATGGTTATGATAACGATGATAGGGATTGTGATTACGATGATAATGATTGTGATAACGATGATGGTGATTGTGATAGTGATTTTGATGGTGATTGTGATGGTGATGGTGATTGTGATAGTTATTGTGAGAGTGGCGATGATTGTGATGGTAATAGCGATGGTGATTGTGATGGTGATTGTGATGGTGATTGTGATGGTGATTGTGATGGTGATTGTGATGGTGATTGTGATGGTGATTGTGATGGTGATTGTGATGGTGATTGTGATGGTGATTGTGATGGTGATTAAGATGGTGATTGTGATGGTGATTAAGATAGTGATGGTGATTGTGACTGTGATGGTGATTGTGACTGTGATGGTGATTGTGATAATGATGAAGATGATTGTGATTACTATGATAATGATTGTGATAACGGAGATAGTGATTTTGATAGTGATTGTGATTGTGATCGTGTTGGTGATTGTGATAATGATGGTGATTGTGATAATGATGGTGATTGTGATAATGATTGTGGTTGTGATAATGATGGTGATTGTGATAATGATTGTGGTTGTGATAGTGATGGCAATTGTGATCATGATGATTGTGATTAAGATGATAGTGATTGTGATTATTGTGATAACGATTATAATGATTGTGATGACGAGGATGGAGATTGTGATGATGATGATTGTGATTACGATGATAATGATTGTGATAACGATGATAGGTATTATGATTACGATGATAATGATTGTGATAACGATGATGGTGATTGTGATAGTGATTTTGATGGTGATTGTGATAGTTATTGTGAGAGTGGCGATGATTGTGATGGTAATAGCGATGGTGATTGTGATGGTGATTGTGATGGTGATTGTGATGGTGATTAAGATAGTGATGGTGATGGTGATTGTGACTGTGATGGTGATTGTGATGTTGATTGTGATAATGATTGTGGTAATTGTGGTGATTATGATAGTGATAGTGATTGGTGATACTGATGGTGACTGTGATAGTGATGGTGATTGTAATAATGATGGTGGTTGTGATAGTGATGATAATAATTAGATTATGAAATTTGGCACATAGATAGTTTATAACCTGAATTAACATGTGGGACACTATTATCCCTTTAGTATGATCCAGTGGGGCAGTTACCGAACTTAACGCGGGTGAAGCCGCGGGCAACAGCTAGTAAATATATAAAGTGTCAGTCTTGGTACACACGTTACTATCTCTTTGTTATTTTAAGGACTCCAGGTAAAAATTATCCCTTTGTAAAACCCAGTCTGACTGGCAATAAACAATAGAAAAAGATAGAGCGCAAATATGCGCTTCTGATTGGTTCATCTGAGTCTTAGGGCCATAAATAATTTCTCTATATCTATCTCGCTTGCACTTATGGGTCTTATGGAGCCGTCTAGTGAAGGGCCTAACAATAAAAGACATATTATCGATAACGTTTATTATTGTATCTTCTTCACAAAATTAAAAAAAAAATAACAATATTCGATATTAAACTACATTTAAAACACAACACATACAGTATTTTCATACACAGAGAAAGAAAGTTTATTATAAGAAACAAAGTAGATCATATTGTGTCCCTTAAATGAGCCGTTAATATCACAAAAAGATTTAAATTATATAATTATTAAGAAAATAAAATTAATCTTCATTGGAGTCTTCATCATCAGAGTCTTCGTCTTCTGCCAAATTTATTATAAGTGGCGCGTGATCTCTAATTAGAGCTTTTTGTAAGTCTTTGTTTTGAAGTTCTTCGGCATGCCTCTCACATTTGGCCCAGTCTTCTCGTGTGACATAATCTATGGCTTGGTGGAGGTGATTTTCGACATCTGCTATCTTGAAAGTATTATTGTTCATCGCAACTTCTTCCTTTACTTGTGCCCAAATTAGTTTTATCGGTAGCACGTGCACAGGTAGCCGTTTATCGATAACTAGGGTCCGGCGCGTTGCACATTCCTATCTTTTTTGACTTTTATGACCTGACGACTCAGATGATAACGCGCGAACGTTACTATTAGCATGCGTTTGAATGTAAAAGGATCCTCAGTACCCTTCTGGCTTTCAGTGGGTTTAATGTGACAAGATGAAGTGTTTTCCAAATATTGTGAACTTGTAAATCAAACAAGGTAAGTAAATCCTGCAATAATCTTCTCATAATTTTCGAAGTAATATCATCTTAAAATAATATTTTCTACTTAGCTATGAATAAATAAAGAAGCTCCATGATTACTTTTAATGTTTCACATTTCTATGATAGGCAGCCCAAAAAACATCAAAAGTTAATATAAAAAACCCTGACACTACTTAGTTATTTACCATAAAAAGTAATTAAATTACCTATATGAATATGACCAATTTATTTTAAACCACATACGTTTTCATGCATATTTTTTGTTTAGGTTGCTGCTTCATCTCTCTGAAAATGTCGGGTGACCCATCAACTTCACATGGTGGCCCAATTATCCACTTTCTAAAAACGAAAAGAGGTGGCCAAAGGCCAAGTGCTGGGTATAACTATGTGTTAAAGCGAACGAACAAAGACGGCTCTGAATTATGGAGGTGCACCAACAAAGATTCTAGTAAGTGCAACGCGACAAAGTCAAACAAAATCCACTTTCAATACTTCATGAGACTGCCCATAACCATCCACCAAGGGAAGAAGAGAGATTGAAATAGAGAAACAGATTTATTTATGTACTGAAACAGTCAAAAAGAATATTAATAAACCAGTAACGCAAATTTTTGAGGATACCATACAAAATCTATCCGACCAAGGAGTAAATTTGGTCAATCCATTACCAAAATTTAAAAATATCAAGAACAAACTGTACAGACAAAGAAATTCATCTCTGGGTGCTAAAAAACTGAACTTCCGAAAAGCCCGTGACCTCGAAGTACCGAAAAAATTTGAAAATTTCTTGTTTGCTGAATTCAAACACAAAAACAAGCGCATCCTTATTTTTGCTAACAAAGAAATGATTAAATATTTAAAAATATGTACACGATTTCTTATCGACGGCACATTCAAAATTTGCCCGAAGTGTTTCTATCAAGTATACACTATTCACGCTGATGTAGGCAGCAATGATGAATACGTAAATGTGGTTCCTGTGCTGTATGCATTGCTTCCCGACAAGAAAAGAGTCACATATGACATTTTATTTTAAATGATAAAAAGTCAAGTAAAAGAATGGGCGCCTACACATATTTCAATGGACTTTGAAATGACTGCGATCATCATCTGCCTAGCCTTTTCCCAACTATGTTGGGGTCGGCTTCCAGTCTAACCGGATGCAGCTGAATACCAGTATTTTACATGGAGCGACTGCCTATCTGACCTCCACAACCCAGTTAGTACCGGGTAATACGATACCCCTTGGTAAGACTGGTTGTCAGACTTTTTGGGCCACTGACTACCTAACGACTGTCAAAGATCTACAAATGACAGCCGGAACCAACGGCTTAACGTGCTTTCCGAGGCACGGAGGAAACTCGGTATGTAATGGGCGGTCACCCATCCACAGACCAACCTAGGCAAGCACGGCTTAACCTAACGATCGACCCGAGCGGCTGTTATTATTTAGCCACGGGCTCCTCGAAATGACTGCGATATCAGCAATCAAAGATTTATTTCCAGAAGTCAAAATAGTCGGATGCTATTTTCACTACATTCGCAGTTTATGGCGTAAAGCTAAGCAATTGGGAGTATTGAAATCAAAACTGGGCGCTAACCATGTGAAATTGTGCATGGCATTGTCACATTTACCGCCGGACTTGTTCGAAGATGGCTGGCTATATGTAATGGCAGAAAGTCCAAAGAGTAACGAAGTCACACAGTTCAATGACTATTTTGTCAAAACATGGCTGGAACATCATGTGTTTTCAAACACATGGAACACTTTCAATGAAAGTGACAGAACCAACAACATGGTGGAGTCATGGAATGCAAGGATAATTTTTTATCCTTGCATTCCATGACTCCACCATGTTGTTGGTTCTGTGCAACTGTGCAATATTGAGTTTTTCTGTAATGGTCAAAAGACCATTACAGAAAAACTCAATATTGCACAGTTTCTTGAGGGAATACAAAAATATGCCAAATATTATTGTGGTATATTAGCAAGAACTGGTGACATCCAAATTTCAAAAAGGAAAGCAGAAACCATTGAAATGAATCAAAGAATAAAGAGCATTATACAAGAGTTATTGACTGGTGAGATTACTGTCGGTCATTGTTTGGAAAAATTGAGAGTTTAGTGCATTTCAGTTTAATAATAATTAAAGTAAATTTTTATATTCTGTTGATTTTAAATATTTTTATTTTATTTTTACTATTGGTTAAAAATTAAGAGTTTAATGTAAGTTGAATTTGTATGGGATTAGGTATATTTTATTATTGTCTTTTGGATATTTTAAAACTAAATGAAAAAGAGCCTGTTAATTTAAAAAAATACGTATGATGTTTCGAATTGTTGTTTTAATCAGTAGTAAATACTTAATTATTATTTGTAAGTACAGTTTTGTTATGTAGTAGTAAATACTTAATTATTATTTGTTGATTAAAGTTTTGTTGTATATGTATTTGTTAGTTTTATGTCAGAATGTGTACTGTGTACTGAATGAATGTGTACTGTGTAAATGTGTACTGTGTAATGTTTCAACTGTGATTTAAACTAGTTCTCAATTACTAATCAAACTGTGATTTTAATTCAACCACTTTTACTAAATATTAGTATGTGATTGTGATTTTGAAATATAATTACAAAATATCAAGTCGTAACTGTTTTATTTTCATGAAACACTTTTCTACTCGACTGTACATACAAACTTTGAAATTAGCTTGTACCTAAACATAGTGGTTCGAATCGCTCCATTCCTAAGAGCTATTGGTCGATTCACACCGCTCGGCGCTCCAAGGACCGCCGCGGTGCGAAACGGCGATCTCTTCTGCGTTTCACACCGCGGTCCGAACCACTCGTGGTCCGAAACGACGAAACACCCATTTATTTGTGGATGTCTTCTTCCATACATCTCTATTAAAGAAAGAAAGAAAAATCATTTATTAGCCCGCACAGGACAAAAACACACAAATGATTAAAATGGTGAAATTAACAGTAAATAAATAAATATCGCTAGACATTACACACAGCGCTATCTAGTGCCACATTAAGCAACGAAGCTTGTGTCGTGGACACCAGATAGTTGATATACCTACTACATAAATATACTTTTTGTTTGTAAATACATACTTATTATACACATAAACATCCATGACTTGGAAACAAATGTCCATGTTTATCACACAAACATTTTGCTCCAACCGGGATTCGGACCCGAGACCCTAAGAACGCAAGGCAGCCTCACTACCGCTGCGCCATTCAGGTCGTCACAGTAGGTACAACTAATAAAAATTAAACAAAGAGAAAAAAAAAAGAAACGAAATTGGTCCTGTACGAGGCCAAAAGGCCCCTCGTATTACTCGTCATGTCAGCAGTCACCTCCTTTCCGGCCGTATCATCCTTCACACAGTCCATCCATCGTTTCCTTGGTCTTCCTCTACTCTTATAGCCATCTACATACTACTACTACTACACGACAACAGCCCATAACGTCCACTGCTGGACATAAGCCTCTCTCATGATGGGAGGAATTTGCCGTAATCTCCACGCTTGGCAGGCGGATTGGAGATCGCAGTGATGAAAGACTAACAGAAAACGCTGCTGCCCATTCTCTGGTCTACGGAGGCGCAAAGTGTTCTGCCTCAGACATTAGTCGCCTTATACGACACCCGTGAGTGTAATGGGTTGGTTCTATTCTACTCTGCCGGATACCACACGGCTCTCTACTCTGCATCCTACATACATACTCAACATTTTCCTCACTACAATTTTCTCATTACTCCGCATCACATTTCCATACCACGATAATTCATTACCACACACGTTTTCAGTCACCGGCGCCACTTTTAGGTCTAAACAAAAGTATACCGGATGACTTTTTTATCACTTTCCAAAAAAATGGGTATATTAGGTGAACGGAGTAGAATAGAAGCTTCTGGCATACCTAGTTTTTTTTTTCTTTTTTCCATAGCTAAGAAAAAAATTGATCTATCATCAAAAAACGCTACAAATTTCAAGTAAACTTTTCATATTAGAACAAAGAAAGAGACATTTTGAAAAAAAAATTAAAAGTAAGTATCGAATTTTGTTTTTTTTTTTTTCGCAAAAAATAAAAACTAAGTATGCCATTTGCATACTTTCTACTCCGTTCACCTATTTATTATACCCATTTTTTTTTGGAAAGTGATAAAAAAGTCAGTCTGTATACGAATTAATTTACAGCCTATCCCGTCTAAGTCAACCGAAGAAAATATCCTGGAGATTAATAAGGCCTAAGTAGCCCATCAAACTGCAAACTACAATTCATCAACGCGTAACTGTTTAATCCTTACATTTTTAACGTGGTTTTAAGAAATGTTCCGGCTTTCATTGAAGCTTTGCTGAACAGACAGAGATGACGAGCTGAATTTTGTTTGTGTAAATCGTTCGTTTTCTAGGGTTCCGTACCCAAAGGGTTAAAACGGGACCCTATTACTAAGAATCTACTGTCTGTCTGTATGTCTGTCTGTCACCAGGCTGTATCTCATGAACCGTGATAGCTAGACAGTTTAAGTTTTCACAGATGATGTATTTTTGCTGCCGCTATAGACAAATGCTAAAAACAGAATAAAATAAATATTTAAGTGGGGCTCCCATAAAACAAACGTGATTTTGCCGTTTTGTCTAATAATGTTGTTGTAATGGTACGGAACCCTTAGTGCGCGAGTCCGACTCCGTACTTGGCCGGTTTTTTATCTTAATTTTCATTACAAGATTTGAGAATTATTGTCGTAACAATTTGACAAGCTCACGCCTCTTTTCAGCTTCAGTGCTTCGAAGGCGTTTAACAATAGCTGTTTAAAGCTTTGCGTTTTCCTCGTCTAGAATGTAAATGTTATTTTCTTGTGTATTTTTCAATTTATCTTCTCATGTTTGAAAGTTTTCATCTTTTTTCGTAGTAACTGAAATGATATATCTATAATATGAAAGTAGATACCATTTGACGACCTGAATGGCGCAGCGGTAGTGAGGCTGCCTTGCGTTCTTAGGGTCCCGGGTTCGAATCCTGGTTGGAGCAAATGTTTGTGTGATGATGATGGACATTTGTTTCCGAGTCATGGATGTTTATATATTGTATAATAAGTATGTATTTACAAACAAAAAGTATCTATGTAGTATATCAACTATCTGGTGTCCACGACACAAGCCTCGTTGCTTAATGTGGCACTAGATGGCGCTGTTTGTAATGTCCAGCGATATATTTGTTTTTTTTAGTGTTCCGTACCCAAAGGGTAAAAACGGAACCCTATTACTAAGACTTCGCTGTCTGTCCATCTGTCCGTCTGTCTGTCACCAGGCTGTATCTCATGAACCGTGACAGCTAGACAGTTGAAATTTTCACAGATGATGTATTTCTGTTGCCGCTATAACAACAAATACTAAATATAGTCAATGGTACGGAACCCTTCGTGTGCGAGTCCGACTCGCACTTGGCCGGTTTTTTTTTTTTTATAATGTCTTTTTATCTGTTTTATTGTGTTTCCTTCATATTACTCTTTCGCAGATGGTTAGACGAGTTCTCTTAATCCATGTAAAATTTATATAAATATTCTTTATGACCATATTTAGTGCCAAAAGACGACAATGTATAGTGCGCCAATGATAAGATTTGAGTTGCTTCAACTATCTAAGTAATACTTGTGGCTTGTTGTTCTCAATTGAGTGAGTATCCTACTCAATTGACTCAAGTATTGTCTCGATTTAGTATTGAGCTTTAAACTCAATAGAGGCGTGGCTCTAAGTGGTATGAACGTGTCTAGTGAGCAGTGTTGATGTTGTCAAACCTTTCACGAGTTCTAGTGAAACTACGAACATGGCAATTTTATTACTAGTAAGCTTTTAAAGCCATGTATTCATAAATGAATCACACGTAGAACCACAACTTCTGTGCTATTGTATTTCAATTATAACACACATTACAATATTTAATTAATCCCAATACACAAATCCTAGTTTAAGCCTCGCTGACACGTATTTTGTTGGTAGCGCAAAAACACGTAACTGTTTTAAAATAGAAAACATTGAGCGACATATCCATTTTGCATATCAATTTAAATGTGTCGACGAGTAAAAACCGCGGTGAAAAAAGTTCATTTCGAGACGGACGGCAGAGTCGGCGGGTTAACGAGTCCCGGTAGACAATGAGTTAATGAAAAAGTGATGCACGTGGATCAAGGTTGTCATTACTACGTTCCACTGGTTCCACTACGTAGTACTGACACCTCGTCCAACTTATTAAAGTTTCAGCGGTTCATTGTCGGCTCGTGCAGTCGTGCAGCATTGCGCTCATATTGAGCGCTTTACAAGTAATATCCACTTTGCATGCGCAATTCTGCTCAGACTGAATAAATTTCGTTTGTAGTGCACACTGATTCGACTGCTTTGATAAAAGTGTACCTAGTATATTAAATCGATCCGCACTTTCGTTATGAACCTTTCATTTCCATTAAAGTCTGTAATATCGTTATGGATTGCCGTGCCGTGTAATGTTTTAAAAATTATTTACTTGTTTGGTCGCTATGGAAACGTGATTGGTTAGTGAGGTCCGACATTACAGTAGCAGTTGCGGGCTATTATTATGAAAGAAGTTCGGCATTGCAAAGTAGTGTAGACTGAGAGTTGAGTTGTAGCCGAGTTGTGCATGGTCACGAGGAAAACACGCTGGCGTAGTATACGCATGCGCCGTGCGTGGTTCACGCGCCGGGGTTGGGGCTGGGCCGCCTCCCCGCCTGCCACCTGCTAGCCTGCCCCCTGCCTGCCCCACTCCTGCACTCCGCCGTGTTAAAACCTGCTATATTTCACGGTTTCCGACGAGTGTCATTTATGCCTCTGTTCTCTCAACAATCAAGGAATGAAAATTGAATGTTCGATATTATTTCAACCGTGACTAACCAGAAGTGCAATTGAAAGCTTTATTGACTCTGTCTGTCGATTGTCTTCAAGTTCTGAAATGTAACGTTTTCGCAGTTTAAGCAAATTGCTTCCAAGTTGACAAAACTATCTTTTGAAAAGCGGTTTTTATCTTGGCATAGACTGTTATTATCGACGATTGGCGAGATGCCAAGACTAAGGGTAGGGGTCGGGTCAACGGAGTTTGATTCCGAGTTTCAGGCACTTACTGTCAAGACGTCTTCGATAACTTAGTACTTAGTACCTATTGGAATTTGTGAATACTAGGAAGTTTTACCAAGCAAAGGCCAACAATATATTGTTGCTGCTATATACTAAATTAGCAATAGCTTTGTTTATTCAGTGGACGTAAACGTAGCGGTGAACAAACGGAACAAAACACAGTATTGGTTTGTCCGTTTGAGTTCGGAGGCGCACGTTTGGAGAGTAAATAAAAAGCGAATAGATTTGAGGTGGCACACATTCAAAACAAATACCACGTAGCTATATATCAATAGTCTCGTATACTACATATGCTTGAGATATTTGGCATTGTTCCAGAGTTTGTGGGAGCTCCACAAACGTTCCCTTAGTTGGTTATTCTCTCCTGTTGTCAGGAGTTACTTAAATTATGTGTTGGTGTTTTGTTTTGTATGTTACGGTATTGAAGGAATGGCATTATAATAAAGGGCCATAAGATTAATCTGATTCCGCTTCAAAGGGAGGCAGGCATGTTGTTGTTGATTTTCGCTTCCAATTTTCTGAAAAGCCCGGTGTAGTTATCGCGGGTGTCGCTCTTTCATGCTCTAGTTATGTTTGGCATAAGAATTATGGTATTTTAAGTATTGTGTAGAGTAGTTTAGTTTAGTGAACACCTCTTCTTATATAAATTACGATTGACATAGCTAGATCCTTCGAATAAGAAGATGGCATGTTCCAAATCACATTTTCCCTTGCATGTTGTTTTTTTTTGTCATTATTTGTCTTGAACGATTAGCCCGTGTAGAGTATTAAATTCGTTATTTTTAGAAGTCCTTTTACGTCACGCTAAAATAAATATGTTATTCGAAGTAGGTTAGGTAAGTACGTAAAAGATATTAAAGTAACATAAAAAGAACGAATAAAATGAAATATACGATAGGTCTTGAATGTAATTATTTTAACGAGATCGATAGGTATACAGTTTGTTACCCTAATCTCTCATGAAAAACAGTCACCTACTCAATATTGAAAGGTCAGTGCGTAGGTGGTAGGTTGAAAGGTAAGCTTGATATAGGTACATAACGAGACAAATAAATACATCTACTTTTGTAATGTACCAACCTAAAACATTAATTTCATCTGACACTTCTTACAGTAACCATAAATAAAGTTGTTATCGTAAGGATAAAATCTTAATAAGACAACGCTAAGGTCAATGTATTGTAATGTTCAGTTGTGTGTGAAACTATACCAACTATACCCCTAAATGGTGCCGCAGAATGGGATTACAGCAAACTGTGGATTTATACCGAGGATTTCGTAAAATCCCATCGGACAAAAAGGATACCGCGTGGCTACAGCAGCATTAGAGGCAATGTTTGATAATACGCGCTGTTTGTATTCTGATGTTGGTAGCGTGACGTTATTATGACCCTACTCTTATGTTTTATTAGACAGCTGACAAGTGGCGCCCTCTGAATTATTTTATTAATACTTTAGGGTTGAAGTGGTTTGTTGTAAATTAATAAATATTCAGCGTGCATTTTCAGAAAAATAAAAGATTTTTTTATTCAAAATCAAGCTGTTTTCCTAACCATAAAGCAGGAAGTATTAGTAATTTAAACCAATCTACCAAGATACGCAAAGTTTTGTGAACTACCATCAAACTATAAAGGGTGTAAAACACCTCTTAACGAAGCCGAAAGGCACTTGTTCTCTCCGTCATTGCGATCATTTTTTTTGTTCTACACCATACCTGGGAACCTTCTAGTTACGGAGATATTGGGGGTCAAAGATCCAACTTTTTGACAAGTTTAAGTAAGATTTTTACACCTCCTTTAAACACCTCCACGACCCCCGTACTATTCAATCCATCCATCAAGACAATGTGTTGAGTGCGTTACATTGAGTTCTACCACAAAACATGATTTTTCACCCCAAAAAAAAAAAGTCGTTTCCCAGCAATAATTTTTGCGTAAAGTTACTTAGTTTGATGTACAGAATGCTTGGTTGACGGCTTCGTGATGAGGTCTTTTACACCCTGTATAATTTAGTATGACGTTTAATTAAATTACTTATGTGTGAAGTGGCGATTCTCAATTTAATTATAATGGTTACTTACTTGATGTAGGTATTCATTGATATTATTTATGTGTGTTCTAACTAAACTGACTATCAGGTGAAGGTTACTAATGTGATATTTCATTTATTTTTCATGCTAACCAAACAGTTGCGCTCAAATGTAAGTACCTATAACCTGTATCTAATAATTATTTGCCTTATGATTAGTGTGTTCAATATTAAAACACGTTTCCAAATGCACATTTTAATACGCATTTCGAAATGTATTTTCCGTAGTTTTATGTATCTTCTGTAGACCAGACGCTCTACTGAAGAATTTAAACATGCAGGTGCATACCATAAAATATGTATAAGGTAACCCAGTCTACCCGCTATAAAATCACAACGTAAAACTCGCTCCAAACCGCATGAAACTGTCCCTTACGACGTGATAAGCGGATTCTGTGCCGTGTCGCGTGTGTAAACTAGTCAATTGTCCCGTACACAACAGAAAAAGTGGGCACTATCCTTTAACATACACAGCCGCTCCACCATACTGCCTTCAGCATCCCCCCTGCTACCGTTTATCAAGCGGTTTTTGCGTGAAACTCAACAATACTCTTTAGCTTCACAACTTTTTTTTCACTAACTGAAAACCCTCGTGTTGATTCATGCATTTCATATTATGTATGCCCATGTTTTAACAGGATTAGCCAAGATATGTCTAGTCCTGTTAAAATATGTATAAATTTATTATGATTTTCGCGAGAGCTAGTCCAAAATTCGACTAGAAACTAACACCCATTTCACATTTGCGCGCTTAATTAATTCCTGCGGTTTAATACCCCTCAAGTACACTTCAGATAGCTTAATAATTTGATAGTTTTGCAAAGAGGCCTTCAGACAAACACTACTTGACTTGGTAATGCGTATTCGGCGTCCCTTTGACATTGACATTGTGGTTTTTCAGATACGGACAATCAGCGAGTTATAATTCACGTGAAGGATGTTAATGATGAGCCTCCTTACTTCATCAACCGGCCGCTGCCGATGCAGACGGTGGTGCAGCTTAACGCAGCTCCGAACACTCCAGTCTTCACTCTACAGGCCAGAGACCCTGACACAGACCACAACATCCACTACTTCATCGTCAGAGACAGGACCGGGGGCAGGTTCGAGGTGGATGAGCGGTCAGGCGTGGTGCGCACGAGAGGAACCGACCCTTTCCAGCTCGACATGGAATACGTGCTGTACGTCAAGGCTGAGGATCAGGTCAGTGCTCACATATAAAAAGTTAATTAACGATTCCTGCGTACGATCCTCAATCCATTAATTAAAACATTGGCGAAACATCGGTGAGCCTGATTATATTAAATCCAATTAATATTTGCAGTGATGCTGTGGATTCGTTAAAATTAAAATGGTGTGATCATTTCTTTGTTTATTTGTTGAAAATTTTGCATACAGCTGTAGTCAAATTATATCAGTATGGCGTATGCTGACAATAATAAGTAGGTCTGACAACAGTAAAATTCTTGTTTATAACACGAAACAGTTCAAGTACTCTATACTAAATTAAATAAGACTCCTAACGGTAATTTCCCTTGTTTTCAACGTATTGAAGCGAAGTTCAATCGAATTTCTTGCCGCTTCTTCGCAAAAAGAAACCATGCATGCTTGACCTAATTAAGTAATTTAATATTTTATGACAACATTTTATGAGTCATACACTCGCCATATTACTGTACCCTATGCTAAAGCTTTACTAGCGGTACCCTTCGAAGTACCAAGTTTTTAGTAGACCTGAATAGTTTTTCCGATATTCTTTATCGATAAAATAAATGTCTCAACTTGCACAGTTCTCTACTGTGAAAAACTTTATTGAAACTGAAACGGGTTTATCCTTTAGAAAATATCTACCTGACACTAGTTTTTTATCGCTACTGAAAGATAAAGTGAATATAAAATTGGTAACATTATACCTACCAATAATGTTAAGAGGTTCTTGAGAGGCGTAGCAACTTAGGCTTCATAATACCACGGAAATATTATGATAATAATACTTAGGCTTGAAAACACGATGTGGATAACCTAATAAGTTGTTGTTGGAATATTGGTACCTACTTGATTACAAGTTAGATTACAGTTCAAATCTTGGTAATTTGTACCTATTGGGGACAGAATTGTAATTATACCTATATATCGCTTCCTCTGTCAGGCAGGACAGGTAGTTGTCCCCTGAGATATCGCGCTGCGTAGATCCAGCGAGTTTCAGAGGAAATCATATACCTACCGTCTTATATCGTGTTGTCTTATGTCTTATACCTATTGTATCTTAAGCCTAATATACTTTTAAAATTAGCAAAGTGATCGAGTTCCCTTAGCCAAAGGTATATGACGAGATTTTTAGCTTTTCTTATTTTTTCAGCTTCACAACGAGCTTTAGATACGGAAATTAATACGCCTTCAAATAATTTCAGAACAGATGAAAGAGAAACATGAGGCAGAGCATGTAAATTAGGTCGAGATTTATACTTGAGGTTTTAATTCACGTTTGAGTTACTGTGGAATAACCAAATCTTATTCATAGACGTATGTTGCTAAAATAGTGATACTTTTATACCTAGTAACAAATATCACGTTCATAAACATGAAAAAGGGAACTATAGAACGTCTTTTCAAAGGAAAAGTTTTAGGGTATTTTAGTATACTACAAATGTCACTTACGGGATGTCTTCCGTGATTATTGTTTATTTTTGAGCTCCCGATATTTCGACGCTGTTGCAAGCGCCATGATCGCGGGTTAACTGGAGATTTGGAGAATGCGGGTGGCTGGAAAAAAATGTTAGGAGCAGACAAATCTGTCTACCAATTGAAATAAGAAGACATCAAAATTTCAATCTAGAGGATGGCTTCAAATTGTCAAGTACGTGGAATCCAGTATTGAATATGCTCAAAAGTAGCAGCCAGCAACATAACAAGGACTCCACAAAACCTAGTGATACTGTGAGTGTTTTTTGCCGTGACTTAGTGTCGAGTTCCAGTAGTGCGCGTAGCAAAAGACAAAGAAAGAGGGTAGACAGATTTGTCAGCTCCTAACAATTTTTCCAGCCACCCGCATTCTCTATGGCGCTTGCAGCAGCGTCGAAGATATCCCATAGGTGACATTTGTTATGAACCGTGAAAGCTTAAAACAGTGGTATTTTAGTATTTTACGCCTGTTATGTACCTATTATTTTATTATCCACATTTTTGGATTGCCCATATTTTGTAGATATTTATTCATTGCTATTTTGTAACATTTTCAGAATGGCCGTGTTGATGAGAGAAGGTTCCAGTCTACGCCGGAGGAGCGGCTGAGCATTGTTGGCGGCAAGCGAGCTCCCCAGTTCTATCTGCCTAGTTATGAAGCCGAAATCGCTGAGAACCAGAAGAAAGATTCGGAGTAAGATGATCTACTTTAGTAACGTTTTTTTTTCATAGTAAGTTCCTATGTTTTCCGCGAACTTCAAATCAAAGTGTGCCCGCGTAGTAAACGAGATTCTTCGAAGAAAGAATCGACAAAATGACAGATTTCTTTTGTTCATCTGTCATTTTGTCGATTCTTCGTCGACAAACCCTGTTTCTACGGCGGTCATGCTACGCGGGCTGGTTAAACAGGGATAAAAGAAAAGTGATGGCGTAGCGTTGAAAAATTATGTTTTCTTTAAATGTGCGTAAATTGTGTAATTTGAAAACTATTGCAAGAAACCGAGAGCAAAAGAAACTATGAATTTTTCTTTAGAAACTATCAAAGCAAAACACTCCTGGGAAAATAGTAGCGTTTTCCTAGGAGCTCGTATAGAGTTTTAATATCTATCAGTTCTTTGGCGGAAGAATGGAAAGGAATAAAATAAGAATATTACGGGTAGATTTATAGGTGTGGATTCTGTCAATGTCATACTTGAGCGAAAACAAATAACTTGTATTTGTTTATTTTTCCGGGAAGTTGTGAATAAAGTGTAATAGATTACTCGGCCTTGGTAGTGGATGGGTTACCTACTTTCAGTTTTTTGTCTCTTCTTGTTATTTGTTAGTTTCAATAAACAGATTCAGTGTCTGTCAACAACCTCGTTCTTTGGGATGATTTATTCAGTGAAGTTAGTGTTTGTTTTAGCTTCTATCCGTGTACTCACATCGCCCCTAAATAAATAATCAGTACCTAGTGGGATTATCGGGGACTATCCATATCCATATTGTATTTTTTTTATGGTCATTTTTTAGTTCATGCGTATTCTTTCTTGCCTTTGTCTTGAGACGGAAAAGATAGCAATCTTTCACTAATTAATTTAAGTCGTATAACATTCACGCGAAATACTCCCGACTATCTCCGAACACAACATGTTGCTATTTGATTCGTCCCAAATTAATGCAGCGATCGTGTTGACACATTCAATTGTGGAAATTTCACTAACGGCCACATGTCCGTTTAAAAACAGAAACTAGGTCAGTTTGATGTTCATCTCGCGGTATGATTGGAATAAACAAACTTGGTGTTTTATTACTTAATTGTTCGGTAATTTTATGGTAATAGCAAGTTTAATTGCTCTCTGTTATGAGGCTCAAGTGGAGCTATTGAATTCGATATCCGTCCATCCGATAGTGAAGTTATTCAATCGTGTTTTATGTTCTTATTTACTGTGGATTTATTCGAGCGTGTAATCTACTTGTAATTCAGTGCTGAAGCACCATGATTTATAAATATGGGTAATTCAGCTGAGCTAAATGAGAATTGAGAACTAGTTAGAGACTAGACTCAGTACCTACCTACTGATGGTATGGTAGGTACTTTAGCCCTCATATGGAGGTACTCTCTACATAGGTATGTAGGTACCTCAAATGAAACACGGATTACGGACGGAATCAACATTAAATCGCTCTTTCATAGGCGTTTTCCTCGAAATTTGTATCCCATTCATAATTCAGCAGTAAGAGTAACTGTTCCTCCGTTCATGGAGCTGGTGATGGGTCTTTTTATATCTTGTATTTATTTCTTACTGAAATACAAATTTCTCCTATTCCAGCATTATATCAGTGAAAGCTAAGTCGTTTGCTGACCGTGAGATTCGCTACACTCTGAAGGCCCAGGGTCAAGGGGCTGGTACCTTCAACATTGGACCAACGTCAGGAATTGTGAAGCTAGCCAAGGAATTGGACTTCGAAGACCTTCGACAACCCCACGTGTACTCCTTAGTCGTGACTGCTACTGAAGATTCTGGAGGATTTTCTACTTCTGTTGAGGTAAGCACAAAAACCCTTTTGTTTCACACACTTTGGAGGTAGGTAGGCTCTAGAATTGTGTTGTTTGATTTGAGTCTCACATCTCTCACTAAGTGTTACTAAAATCATGGGTATAGCTGAGCCTAGCCTAGCCTTTGAGGAGCTCGTGGCTAAATAATAACAGCCACTCAGGTCGATCTTTAGGTTAAGCCGTGCTTGCCTAGGTTGGTCTGTGGATGGGTGACCACCCTTACATACCGAGTTTCCTCCGTGCCTCGGAAAGTACTTTAAGCTGTTGGTCCCGGCTGTCATTTGTCCATCTTTGACAGTCGTTACAGGTAGTCAGTAGCTCAAAAAGTCTGACAACCAGTCTTACCAAGGGGTATAGTATTACCCAGTATGAACTGGGTTGTGGAGGTCAGATAAGCAGTCGGTCCATGTAAAATACTGGTACTCAGCTGCATCCGGGGTAGACTGGAAGCAGACCCCAAAATAGTTGGGAAAAGGCTAGACAGATGATGATGATGAGCTGAGCCTATTACGGGGACTTATAACATAAATAGCAAAATGTGGATGAACTAGTATGTACACCTGCCTAACCCTTCAGAGATTACAGGCTTGATGTTATGTTATGCCCAGCCTAAATTACAAATAAATCCTTATAGAAGACTCGAGAAATAGTGTCTGTACCCGTTTTATTTTTAACTTTCCACAGCTAACCATCCGAGTGACGGACGTAAACGACAACGCGCCGAAGTTTGAGCTGCCCGACTACCAGGCGCACAACGTCGACGAAGACATTCCACTGGGCACCAGCATACTCAAGGTCAAAGCCATGGATGCAGACTCCGGGAAAAATGCCGAAATCGAATACTTAGTTTCAGGTAAATAACTCAAAATAATGCTTTTTAGAACGTACGTTCAAGTGGAGCGACTAATAGCGCCATCTAGTGTGTTCTTGTGGAACCTCTTGAAACTTAAACATTTCGCTAGGTGGCGCTGTTACTACAAATTACATAAAGGTCGTTGACCTTTGTACTTTTCGCGTAGGTGTAAAATGATGATTTATGGACACATTTAGGAGTCTTTTAGGGAATTTAGGCACATCATCATCATCAATTTTGAGACATCCTTCATTTATTCGCAGGTACTGTAAGTTGTACCTACAACTTACAGTAACATTGCGTAAACTATCACGTAAGACGTTCCCCAATATTCCTGGAACATGAACATTTGGGTTTTGTAACGTTTACTGTTTACGCTTTCTTTCTTTTAGTTTACATTACCTTTGTTTTCATGTTGTTTTCGACGGTGTTTCATTTAAACCGAAAACAGTTTACTAAATCATTTTAGACTATAATGTTAACAAACACATGTCGGTAGTTGCATAAAAATTAAAACATCTGCGAAAGGAGACAATTCGTTTTGTTTGGAGAACAGGCCACCCACGGCACCAACATAAATTGTAGCAGATATTAATGAAACTTATATAGATTTCTTCTCTAGATTACAGTGGTAATATTCGCTAAGCCATGTTTAACCGGAATGATGAGAAATTCGAAAATGAAAACGTGAATCTATCAATAAACAATAACAATAACACGTCTGTAGCAGTCTCTGAAAGTAATTGTATTCGCACATTGCGTTGAAATCTTACTGCACAATTGACTCAATGACCAGCAGATGCCATTTTCATAAAATCGTTTTTATTTTAGGCGAAAAAAATCGCAGAAACACTTATATTCCAGTCAAATTAGCTCAAAAAATAGTGGTAAGGTTACAATAATTCGCATAGAGTTCAAAATTGGTGCGGATAATGTCAAAAGTCCCCATCGATCCGACCTCTGCAATAAAAAAAATTCAAGGCCAAAGGTCGTGTAAATGGGTTTTTTGCATTTTTCAGCCAAACAGTAAGTTTTATCATAAAAATGTGTCAAGCTAAATTATAGATCGTCTAATTATCTATAAAAAATATTTTGTACTTTTTCCTAAGAATCACCTTTTCTGAGATATAGCTGTTGAAAAAGTTGTTTTCTTCATAATAATCAAACGTTTCCACGCCACCGGTGAAGTGGTGTACTTGGCATGTTTTTGTTAATGTGGTTACCCGGGTGAGTCTATTCCACGATCTACTGTGGTCAATAGATCGTGGATATCATCAATTTTTAATTTTATACAATTATTTTTCATTAAGCATTTAAAAAAAAAAATTGTATAAAATTAAAAATTGTACTATTGGAAGTTGCGGTGAAAATTATGAGGAAAGAGCTTATGCCCGCGGCTTCGCTCGCGTGGAGTTCGATAATTGTCCCACGGGATTATACTACGGAGACAAAAAGTATCCTATGTGTTAATCCAGGTCATAAACTATCTGTGTGCTAAATTTCATCCACATCCGTTCAGTACTTACTTTTTGCGTGAAAGAGTAACAAACATACACACATACATACTTTCGCCTTTATAATATTAGTGTGAAGTGTGATTGTATTCGTCTGATTGATAAATAATTATCTAATGGAACTAAAAACGAGTGCAATCAGCTTGTCTTCCCACAACCTCTGCTTCTGCTTGAAAATTAATTGACAATTCATTGAACCAATACTGACATTACTCCAAAACGCACGTTTAAGGAAAAACCGGAAAAACTTCTTAATTCATATTTTTTGCAATTTCACTAGGGGGTGTCATGCTAAATGCGGCTGCAACAAAGTTGGGTTGTTTTGATTATTAGCATGTGCTGGTTGTTAGGGCCAGTCGTGCTCCAATGTTGAATCGCCTTTAAAAGAGTATTCTTGCGATATCGGTTAACATATTTGTATGATAAAACTTACTGTTTCGCTGAAAAATGCAAAAAACCCATTTACGCGACCTTTGACCTTGAATATATTTTTTTGCAAAGGTCGGATTGATGGAGACTTTTGTCATTTCATTTGTAATGGTGTTTCCAACATTCGTACTAATTTTTAGCTCTATGCGAACTATTGTAACCTTGCATGTCTAATTTGACTGGACTATTTCACGAAAATGGAAAAGAGTAAATGTTAAATGAAGTTGTCTGTCAACCACGAAATTACCAAAAAGACGGATTTACAACGTCCCGTGCCATGAAGATTTTCTATACCTACCATCTAAAAGTTTTTTTTTTTTTTTTAAATTTATTATTATTTATATCATATTCTATTTCTATTATAATTAAAGCAGATATTATTACTAATGGATACCGTACTTTGTTTTTGTAAACGGATAAAACGCCCCTATTTGAATAAGTATTTTCTGTCAAATGACCTTGACCATAACAAGAATGATTTATGTTTGACTCGCAAAAAAAAATCATAATATAACTTATTTATTATGATTTTAAGATTCCGGTTTCGTTTCTAAGTAATCTTTCGTTTATTACTATAATAAAATGGTTACTTTTTTTGGTGTATTATGAATAATAAATATGCAACATCGAAGAGGGCCTAAAAAAAACTGTATTCTTTTCTTCAAATTTTATTCTGTTACTAATCAATTAAAATGCACCTCATTACAGATGACCACTTCAGCGTGGATTCAAACGGCATCATCACAAACAACAAGCAACTGGATGCTGACAATAATAACGCCTACTACGAGTTTTCAGTCACAGCCAAAGACAAGGGAGAACCAGCTAAAACTGGAACAGCTACCGTCAGAGTTTATACTAAGAACAAGAATGACGAGGAACCCAAGTTCTCACAACAAGTGTATACTCCCAACGTTGATGAAAATGCTGGGCCTAACACTCTAGTCACGACGGTCGTCGCTTCTGACAAAGATGGTGACAACGTGCGGTTCGGCTTCGTCGGCGGCGGCACCAGCTCCGGCCAATTCGTAATTGAAGAAATCACTGGTGTCATCCGACTACACAACAAGGCGATATCACTCGACAGAGACAAATACGAACTCAACGTCACGGCTATGGACGACGGCGCCTGCTGCGTCAACGGAGACGCTACGATCCACACGTCTACAGCCGTCGTCGTCGTGTTCATCACAGACGTAAACGACAACAAACCCATATTCAAAGACTGTCCTACTTACTTCCCTAAAGTAGAAGAAGGTGCTCCAAACGGTAGCCCTGTAATAAAAGTTCACGCTACGGACGAAGATAAAGGCGTCAATGGCCAAGTAAAATACTCAATAGTACAGCAACCAAATCAGAAAGGCACCAAATTCACAGTCGATGAAGAAACTGGCGAAGTATCGACTAACAAAGTGTTCGACAGAGAAGGTGACGACGGAAAGTTTGTATCTGTGACGGTAAAGGCAACAGATCAGGGAGAACCTTCCTTAGAAGGTGTCTGCTCGTTCACTGTTGAGATCACCGATGTAAACGACAACCCTCCACTATTCGACAGACAAGTAAGCGCAATAGTGTACATATAACCGTAGAATTAAGCACTAAATTGCATGATATCACAACTAGATTTTTGTTTGCATGAATTTCAGCGATCCATCGCGATTGTTGACTGTCATTATAATGTGTCTTGCAGAAATATGTGGAGAACGTAAAACAAGACGCCAGCATAGGCACGAATATATTGAGAGTATCTGCATCCGACGAGGATGCCGACAATAACGGGGCCATTGTGTATACATTGAGCGCACCCTATAACCCTGCTGATATTGAGTATTTCGAGATCCAGCCCGAATCGGGCTGGATCGTTCTAAAGAAGCCACTTGACGTAAGTATGCATTTGTATTATGATAACTTCACACTGATCACGTGGTGAGAGCATTTGACAAGATTGATGGATGAAAGGGATCAACTTTACTACAAAGTTTGGTGGATGAGTGCTACCTACAGGCCTTAGGATTCAATTGGCACTTACTTTAAGTTCATTTAACTGTAAATAGTTCTAAATTAACCGCTGCTGTAAATTGCTGTGGAGAGGGGTAAATCCTGGCTGTGAGGAGTAGTTGTCCATTGAACGGCAGTGCGGGCGCCTGCGGGCCCCGCAGCCGTCGGGGGCTTGTTCTTCTTGCAGCACAATTAGTTTGAGTTGCCGCCAGCGTCGGCTCCGCACAAAATCTTCGTTAAGATTTATTTCCGCAGCACCGTCTTGCATTAACTATCTTACAGATGAATACGACTTGTGTATAATACTAACCTTGTACCAGAAATTATACTGCTGTAAATATTTCACCGTTGAACCTATGTTTAGTTCTAAAACATGTACAGTTTCTGTAACAGCACTTCTGTATATTTCGCACAAACTAGTTTCAAAGTTTTTTTTGTAAATTATCGATTAATTGATTTGAGAAGCTTACGCTTTTAACATACCTACCTATCAGTATTATATGTATTTTGTACATGTTTTGTTACTAATCTGTTTTATTTTGCGGAGCGATAGTTCCTGCCGCCCCGGCCGGTTCGACCCCGGCCGTGTTCATCGCCGTGCTGTAGACGACTACTCATGCAATATAACATCATGTGCAATAGTGATATCATGATAATTGTTATTTTTTCCAGGAAAGCAGAGCTATTAATATAATTTGTATAATATTAGTTTAATTATTCGAGATGGTCAGATTGCCCACAAGGCAGTTTGGCCATCTGGCCAGTTGTGACATATTCCTTCTGTGAAAGGGGCAACGTTCGCGATTCCAAATTTGTACAGTTTAACGTAACGTCCATCGTTTGTAATATATTCATTTCAATGAGTGTCGTTTCGTTGTAGTAACTAAGAGGTCACCAAACCATTCATATGACAACCTGACCTTTCCGCCATGTCTTGTATGCAGAGCTGCATGCATTTGCCTGCTTTTCGTTACGTTTTTTTTTAATTTTTAAAATTAGTTTAGTTTGATTACTGTAAAAAGTACCTAATACCTATAATGTACAGTTTGACTTTCTCCTTATTGTACAGACGAAACTTGTAAAATATGATCAACATTTTTATTTCCAATTTATTTCTTGCACCATCTTATATTGGCTACGACAATAAGGAATGTTCTCTACTGTAAGTACGACAGTGCCTGTGCTGTGATGTGAGTGGGAGCAGACGACGTGAGCGAACGTAATGTTACTACTATTATTCTCTATAGAACCTTACTCCTCTATGTTTTATTTTGGCTTACTGAATGTGAGAAGATGAGTGTAAGCTTTTACTTTTTTAGCACATTATACTGTGAAATAAAACATTTGCAAACAGCCAATAATGTGGAAGTGGACCGTACTTCAGTTTATTTTTGAATTATTTTAATTGTTTATTAGCGATGAGTACTTATGTGTTTATATTTAGTTGTGTTATGTTTTGTTTCTCCCGCTGACCTCTGACCCGTGTATCTGTAGCGGGACAGGTACCGACTGCGCGTGCGCGCCTCCGACAGAGGCGACCCGCCCTCCTCCGCAGACGTGGACGTTGAATTAGACGTGGTAGACAGGAACAATAAGCCCCCCATCTGGGACATGACCACGTATGGCCCCGTTCACATCAAAGAGAATGTCACAGTGGGTACCGTAGTGACCAGTGTGAAAGCCAGGTTGGTATAAGGCGCAGCGGGCCCCCGGGCCCGCCGCTCCTCCACTCCTTAACACTACTAACGACGTGGTTTTGTCTGTTTCCATCGACTCTTTCCCCGATAGCGAGAAACGTACAAGTTGGAGGCTATGGCTCAAGACAAGGGTTTCCCGCCCTTGTCCAGAACCGTGGAGGTCCAGATAGACGTAGTGGATCGCGCAAACAATCCCCCCGTGTGGGACCACACGGTGTACGGCCCGATCTACATTCGAGAGAATTTGCCCGTGGGTGCCAAAGTGGTGTCCGTGAAAGCAAGGTGCGTGGGTAACTGTTCGGCACGGGCACCGCACGCAGCCCCGTCACCTGCACGCAGAGCGACGCCGCGCGCGCCCGCGCACTGCGCCATGTCGCGCCCTACGCTCACGTCACGCTCTGCTTTGTATGCTGGTACTAGAATCCGAGAAGATATTCGGGCTCCAGTATCCGTAATAACAAGCTATGTCGTCGAGTGATCTGTAGGGTGCGATACGTTTCATCGCAGAAGGTTACGTCCGCTGACGCCTATGCTTTTGCTTTCAAACGTGGAAACGACAATGCTAACTATGCTTTTATGTTTGAAACAGAAGAGAAAGCGTTACTGAACGTTATTTTCTTACGATGTACCGTCTGCATTACCGCATGAGTTTAAACCTTGTTTACTATTGTTCGTTGTGGTGGTTTGTGCGAACAAGGAGGTTTTTTCTGATGCGGTAAGGTCGGAGGGTTATCTTCGCGTAGTGATCAGGTGCGGCGCGCGCGTCTCAGTATCGTTTGCCTCTCACTTGGTGATCTGACTACGGTGTTATGTCATTGTCCGTGAACATCCAATGCATCGTTGTGGCACACGCGGACTCGTGATTCACCAGCGTGCATTTAGAAGGGCTCACTGCTTACGTGGAACGGGGAACACTGTGTTGTATTGTTCAATAACATCTATTAGTAAAGCTCATCGATTAAAGAATTCTTTATTTTTAAGAACATAATCCATTTTTGGGGCTTCGCTGGAGTCGGGTAAAGAGACCATCCGTAGATGTAGTTAATTTCAAGCTTCGACGTAAGACGCGGTGTTTATTTTATGTAAGTTTAAAATAGATGTTCTTGAACAATATTGTGCGAGGTATCAAATGGGTACTTTCTAATTATAAAGTCTGTGTATCGTATTGCATGTAGGCTGAGGCATCAGTGCATTATGAGTTATATCAAAGTTTAACTAAAATTAAGAGATTTTAATGTACGGGTCGAAGTAGCATGTTCAGAAATACCTTAAAATGTTTTAGTTTGTAGATTGATTGTAGGCAGTTCATTCATTTATTTTTATTTGACTAAGAAATTTATTTCAATAGATTGAAATACCTAGTGCTTGACGATTTTATTGTTTTTGGTGTTGTTGAATTAGGGTTAAATATTTCTTAACTTCCAAGTTTCAATCAAATTCAGTTGAATCCGGAAAACTGTAAGCTGATCTCAACATAGTTAGAGAAAAGGCTAGGCAGATGATGAATTCCCAAGATAAAAAACCGTTTAAAAATCAGAAAAGTTTCTGCTTTTCATCTTAGGGCACAAAAATAGTCATGAAAGTAGGTAGGTACTTAGAATCAGAAAAATCTCATGTAAGAATAGCATTTTTTTTAGGTAGATACTTACTTACCTACTTAAATTCGTTATAATCACCAAAAACTCAAAATTATTGTTTTCATTAAATTCTGTAGTTCTTAGGTTTCAATATTATACAAATTAATAATTACTTTATGATGTCAGGTTTCTCATTTCATAATTTATTATTATAAATTGTTGAAACTAGAGCATTTCAAGTAATTGAGGTAGAAAACTATATATGTTACAAATTAATAAATGTTTGTGCATCACCTAAGTGCCACGGGCTATAACTAATGTAACTGGTATGCAATATTAGTCCAATATCATAGTGCATCAATCACTGAGTGCTGGTCGATGGCACTGTTCACACCTCTATGGTCTATCTGTTCGTCCTAAACAACACACATTTCAAAACTCACAATATTATAATAATACACGAAGACGAAACCATTACTAACTCACCTTACTAATTTTAAAAGTCGCCTCAAGTCGAGGCAGCCTTGATCGGGCACCTTGAATTGAGCGCGCGAAACATCAGTCGCACCTCGCATTGAGGCATGAATGGGAGCCATTCTAAATTTAAATATTTTTTGCGTTTGAGACTGTACAAGACTTACGCCTGAATTCCTCTTACGCTGTTGTCGGTCGCGCGTACGAGTATACATTGTGTTCTTTATAGCACTATACTGCGACGCGGATTTCAGCGGCGAATACGTTGCTACGCGCCGCTGAAGTCAGCCGTATTTTATTATATATTTCTCGTACGTAAGTACGTACGCGACCGACATCAGCGTAGGAAGAATTCAAGCCTTAATCTGTGACAGGCTCAAAAAGTGAAAAAGCTTATGGGTAATTCATTTACAGTTTGGTAATGTTGACTACATTCATAACGTTAGCAAACGTTAACAGAGAATTCAACTGAACGCATTTGTGCTTGATTTAATTAATTAGATATGAGTACGGAATTCAACAATATCGCCTAGTGCGAATTCTGTTGTATGGGTTTCATCACGGTTTTGATCAATTAGTGCGTCAATTAATACTTTTTGTTAATGGTTTGATTGTACCTAACTAAATTAAATTGGCTGTACGGTGTGATGAATGTGTACTTTTAGATATTTACATCGGTTTTGTTTCCCGTTGGGTTCAGTTAATTTATTTTTATGATTGCAATATTGAATAAAAGAACATAATCAAGCAAGTAAGCTTCGTAGAAATTATATTCTACGCAAAATATTGCACCGACATATTCTAGTAATGTTTTAAGAGGCCGGCGACCGATGCGTAATTCATACAAACGTAATACCAAAATAATTTGTAAATCAAACATATTCATAAGGTAGTGTGTCTGTATTCCGATTGGAATACAGAATGTCTAGGTTTCCAAATATATATTTTGAATGGATACTGATTTAAACAAAAGTTATGAGAAAAATAAGTTTTCTATAGAAATTTTAAATTCATCATATCTTGTCTTATATCGCTGTCCTTTCAAAATATATATTTGGGAACATAAATATTCTGTAAGTAATCCAATCGAAATAAATAAACAAGGTAGTGTACTAGGTACCTTAAGAAAATGTTTGATTTACAAATTATTTTATTTTAGTATTACGTTTGTATGAACTACGCATCGGTCGCCGGCCTCTTAAGGTATCCAAACAATTTGGAGGCTAGCTCGGCTTTTGAACTATTTACCAACTCATCGAATGAAGAGTTACCTAACTATTCTGCCGTTATTTTAGAATTCCTTTGAGGTTTACTCAAGAAAATACTGATTTACCAAACTGTAAAGGACTTACCGGAATTATCAGCTGTTTATTTTATTTTTTGTGTTCTCTAGTACAGTAAAAATAATTTAATAGCCTTTAATTGTTTGTCCCTTTAAAGCATTCGTTCATTGTTTAGTTTCTATTTGAAGTCGATTACAAGGTGTAAAACGGACTCTTTACGAAGCCTCAACTCAAACTAAGTAACTCTACGCAAAAATTAAGGCTGGGAATCGATTTTTTTTGGGGGTGAAATATTGCGTTTTATGGTAGGACTCAATCTAAGGCACTTAAAACATTGTGTTGAAGGATGCATAGTACAAGGGCTTAGAATATGTTTAAAATAAAGTTATAACTTTAAAGTAGGAATTTTGACTTGCAATATAATTATCTCCGTAACTGGCTCCCAACGTATGGCCCAAAACAAAAAAATGATCGCAATGCCGGGGACAATAAATGCCTTTCGGCTTCGTTAGGAGTCTTCTTACACCCATTATTTAAACATTTGCAATATTTGATGTCGTCTTGTGCATAAAGTAGTTGTTTTTGTTCCGTGACTATGATTTTAATGTTGTAGACATGAAAACTGTTATTATAACGTGTTGTATATTTTCAGTTCGGGTATTGAAAACAACCCGACCGTGTTTTATCGGTTGATGCCCGGCTCCACGGCCCAGACTAACAAATTCCACACATTCTATTTACAACAAAGGGCCGACAACGGATTTACTTGGGCCGATATAAAAGTTAATCATCCACTCGACTATGAGAGCATTAAGGAATATAATCTTACGATCCGAGTTGAGGTGAGCCTTTACCGTTTATATTTACGTAACGGTATTAAAAACCCATACCTCTGTGTGAATAATAAAACGGTAAACCATAACGACGTAATGAAATTGGGTTACGGTCTTTTGTC
Source organism: Xestia xanthographa (assembly GCA_905147715.2). Classification (NCBI taxonomy): domain Eukaryota; kingdom Metazoa; phylum Arthropoda; class Insecta; order Lepidoptera; family Noctuidae; genus Xestia; species Xestia xanthographa. Next base: position 13,529,998 of record LR990655.1, on the reverse strand, counting down.
TTATTAAATTTAATTTTCAGTTTCGTAGATTTCGAGAACAATGTTTCAGTCAACTATATTTCAAGTTATTCAAATATTTGTTTTGTAAAATGCGTTCGCCTTTATGTATCTATATTGGGTTGCTACATAACTCTGTGGTTGGAAGTAGGTACTTAATATCAAATTTCGTGAACATTAAATTCAATTTATTTTGCCAACCCACATAATTACAAACGATTCTGTGAAATTGGAGTTTAATCATTAAAGTTTTTCAATTTCACTGCCTCATTGATGTACTTAGATACAGAGTGTAGTGACCCCGAGGTTCAGACTAGCGTTGCGCGTATGGGCTCTTATTGGCTTACGGGCTTACAATACAATTTGCGTAAACTCACTTATTCCGATCCTATTCAGTCGAACCGCTACGCTGGGAAGTGTCTTTCGCCGCGTTATACGAGCTTATAAGCGCGTCTACGCTCGTGCGAGCCTACACGCGTAACACAGACTCAATGCTACAATTAGCGTCCCTTCTGCAGAAAATCACATAAGGACCCATTTTACAACATTCAACTCTATACACAGAACAACGGTGCCCAACAACTGGCTTCAGAAGCGACGGTGTACATAATGCTGGAAGACGTGAACGACGAGATCCCACTCTTCACGGAGAGGGAACAGGAGACGGTGCTAGAGGGGGAGCCCATCGGGACCAAAGTGACGCAGGTCAACGCTATCGATAAGGATGGAACATTCCCGAATAATCAGGTAAGATTTAGAGACGATGATTTGTTCCACTGTAAAAACCTTTCGAAGGAACTAGCATTTATTTTATGCTACTTCAGTGCGTGTTCGCGATCGAAGCCAAACACCAATTGCGTACCTAATACAATTATTGTTATCAACATGTGATGGATTTTCAAAGATGTTTCTAATTCATTGCTTTATAAATAAGGTAATGAATTTGACGAGTTGTTATTATGAAATGTAAGTGTGTTATTATCCTACACGTTGTTCCTTACTGGGTAGTTCAACAACAAGACCACAAGAATCGAACCCACAACTTCGAGCAGAGTTTCTAGAAGTACGTCCTACCTACCCGCACAGACACTATCAATTTAATTAGTTTAGTTTTAGCAAGGTGCACTCTGAAAGTTGGCAGCGTCGCACATAATTGTCAAATATGTTTTAATTGTTTTCTCGATATTACTAAATTAAATATCGCTCTCTATTGAACTAACTTTATATTTTAATTATGAATTACGTTACGCACCGAGTGTCGGGATTTTCATACAATAGGTGCCTAAAGGACATAAATTGATCTTTAAATATTGAAACAACCCTTTTATTAGCCCAACCGTGGTTGGTGTGATAATTGATAAAAGGTGCCTTAAAGGTCATATCCAATTAACGTATAACGTAGGTCAACGGTGAATCATTGCTATTTTCGAATTCGCGACATACGAGCTCCGGCTTCGCTCATTCCAAGGTTTCCCTCCTCACGCAACTTCTGTGAAGTTATGATAACCTCCGCTATTTTCAATCACAAGTTTATAGTCATAAGCCATAGGCAAGCAAGCAAGCAAACAAAAAACAAGCAAGCAAAAAAAAAGCAAGCTTGCATCATAGAAAACTACTTATTTTAATGGATGGGATTCGTGAAACCATAAGATAGGTAAGATAACACTTCTTTTCGTCTTTCACTCTTTAAAATACTGGGTGTAAAAGACCTCATCACGAAGCCGTCAACCAAGCATTCTGTACATCAAACTAAGTAACTTTACGCAAAAATTATTGCTGTAAGCTAAGTGCGAGTTTCATACTAAAATTCAAGTAATGTGTCGACCACGAAAACCGAGTTTACGTTACCATTTACGTCGTCGGTAATGACAATAGAATGCCTCTATGAAAATGAGGTCCGTTTGGAGCACATCGCTAACGTTTGCATGCTATCGCGAGTGCAAGTTACAATTTTGACAGTTTTGACAGCTCGAATACGAAACGCGAGCGTGAAAAGTTTTCACTTAAGATTTTGTGGTGAGAGCATCATGAGAGTGGTGAAATAACATAGTAATTTAATTTAATTTCGTATTGTGAATGAAACTTACCATGGAATCTCGTATTATTTCGTTTGGACAATGTTTGAGACCGCAAAAGCACAAGATAAGCGTAATATAACGCCACAAAAAAGTAAACATGGTTACGTAAACAAAGATAGAAACACCACCACAAACCACTCGGGCATTATTAGATCATTTGCTTAGATCTCCATGCCTAAAAAGTAACAAACTTAGTTTTACAAACTTCACAGATGGATCAAGGTCACTCACTACACACCAAAAGATATAAATTACACTAACTGCTCCATTTATGTCACCAGCATTTCGAATTGGGACGGGCTAGTCTTTATTTTTAACAATAATATTCAAAACTAACACAAACTTTCGTAAACACAAACAAAACTAATGACCATTGACCACAGATAAGTAATGTCGTCTAACTTCGTTCTATAACCACCACTAATTGAATAGGCAGTCGCTTATATTATGAACACAAAATACGAATGTCAACTTATTTTGGCCGGTTATTAATGTACGCAACACAAGTTACGGTGAATTAACGCGAAAACGAATGAATGTATTCTAGGATCTCACACTCGCAAGTTAACGATTGTCGATGCGGCACTCAAACTACCTAGTTCTGACATATTACGCTAGATGGCGCTACCCCAGCGCCATACAAATTTGCCTAAACGTTAACGCGCTCGAATGTGGTGAACGAAAATAGCAAATCTCGCACTAAGCGCTCTGATGGGAAACGCCTTTTTTTTCGGGTGAAAAATCATGTTTTGTGGTAGAACGCATTCAACACATTGTGCTAATGGATGGATTGAATAGTACGAGGGCCGTGGAGGTGTTTAAAGTAAAAATCTTACATTAAAAACTTGTATTTAAAAAAAAAAAAAACTAATAAAAAAGTTGGAACTTTGACCCTTAATATCTTCGTAACTAGAAGGTTCCCAGGTATGGTGTATAACAAAAAAATGATCGCAATGACAAGGAGAACAAGTGCCTTTCGGCTTCGTTAAGAGGTGTTTTACACCCTTTATCTTCATCTTCTTGCTCTTATCCCATATTATTTGCACAACACCAATGATATTCTAATAAACAGATAATAATATGTTATACACCTACAAAACCACCGAAAAAAGTGTGCCGCGGGGCAGAGCCAGCTCACATACACGCAGTGACGCAGAATAAAGGAAAAACAGGCCCATTGGCCTGTTTTCGACTCTTCACGAAATGACATATTGTGACGATTGACACCCCTGTCAATCGTCATGTCATTTTTCCTTCATATCATTCCTCACACAAATTCATCCATCTTTTCTTTGATCTTCCTCCCCTCCTCCATCCATCAACATTCATCACTCTTAAAAATATGAAACTAGAAAAAAAAACTTTTAACATTCAAACTAAAAGTTAAACCGCCGAACAGAGAGACTGAAAAACGAAAAAAAGAATCCCAGTCTCTCTTCGCCATTTTTTTTTTTTGTTAAGGATTATGTTCAACTTTTCAGCGTCCCCATTTCCCAAATATGTTAGTATCATCAGAACTACATGTTTGATCTCAATAGAATCGGTTCACAATTTAAAATTCAGTATGTAAAAATTAATCATCCTCTATTTTCGTACTCTTAGGGTTGGAATTTTTAAATGGAACAACTTCGAGGCATACCCTCTCCAACAAAAAGAGAACCGTTAAAATCGGACCACTCTGTAAAAAGTAATGCGTAATATATACGTGTCGAATGGAGAAACTCTTCCTTTTTTTTCGTCTATTAAACGTAAAAAAATAAATGTCGGGAACGCAACGTGTAGGCCCCTTTTTATAAAGGTGTGCTTCATTATTTTGCCATTGTTTTAAAATACAAGCACCTGGTTACAGTTTGTTTTTTGCATAATTATTGATGAATATGAACTTTAATTTTCCATATATTGAATCACAAATTCACAACTGTCGGTGCAGCATGTTATTCACGACTGGGTGGTCTCTTTGTGTGGTATGGCTGTAGTAAGGCAAGTTGGCGTAGTGTGTTAATTTATTAATTGACTTTGCCCAGCAGTGGGACAGTAATAGGCTGGTATTATTATTATTATCTCCTTTATTAATGTTCTATACATATTTTTAAATATTTCTTTAAAAAAAAACATATAAAAACACTACATAGCTATGTAGTGTTCTTGAATACTATAAGACAAGTACTTCAAAAACGGGTAAAAGGGAATATCGCGGTTATCTCTTTCCCCAAGGTTAAAATTAACTAAAACCATTTGGTTGTTTGTTTATTATTCATTAAATTCCTTTTTATTACCCCATTAACCTCACATTTATGGTTAGTCTTGTACACAAAGGTACAGTTTGTTTCTTTTTAGATGGGAGATTAAAAAATAATTCTTGATAGTTAAACGTTTTTTGTGATGTTAGGTACTTGACCTTAGGATTTTTATTAAGGCTATAACGGGCATAACGATCTGGCAATCGGGAAATAATGGAAAATAGGCATAGGTTTCATCATCTTTCTTCCTTGTTTCATTCTATTTGGGGTCGGTACAACACGTTTTCTTCTTTCATAGGCATACATAGGCCGCATAGGTATTATTGGTACTCGTAGAAAATAATTTTCATTTTTTTAAATGTTCTTTGACTATTTAAGAGGCTGACGACACTTAATTTGTTGAAATTTATGTTATTTAAGCAGTTTTTTTAAGAAAAACTATTTGTTCTAGCACATCAAAAAAATGCGTGTTAATATTCATCATATTTCAAAGACCTTGGAAGGACTCGATACATAATTGGACGAAATCGGCTGGATAGAAAATAATAGCAAAGCCTGGTCTTAAAATCATCATAAACGGTTCATCGGTTCATTGTAGATTGTCAACTTGTTGATAATCTACAATCGTTAACGGTAGTAGAAAACTATTCAAATGAATGGGAATGACATCATCTCAACGTTAAATCACGTGATCAACACAAACGAATAGAAAATTCGTAAAACAAGTTTACATGGTTCAAAATGATAGAATAGAATATTATTGTTTCTACAATGTTGATCGCCAAACTCTTTGGTAGGAACGCTCACCATAGACTAAAGTGTAGGTTTTTTCTACAGACATTAGAGAACGAGCGATCGACTCAGTCGTGTCAACTTGGCTATCAATTTAGCGCTTTCTACAATCGCTTACGCCGAGGCGTTTACGATTGTAGAAAGAGAATCGTTACGAAACGTTTGTAACTTGGCTAGGCCTGCAGTAATAGTGACGTCTCGTTTACTCCCCTACAAATAGACAGAGTGCGCGATTTTGGTGTTGACAGCGCCTTAATGACTTATTGATAAGTTTTTAAATAACCTTTGTATAACAAAAGAATGCCTACCAGGAACACATAATTTAATTTTCAAGCTGGAAAATATGTTGAGAAAAATATTCCCTTTGCCTTATATAGGGAGAGGTGTCTTATAAAATATAACAATTCTCTAGTGTTCTAACTAAGCTACCGACATAGGTGATTGATGACCATCTTTCCCCTGCAATGGGACAGTTAGGTACAGTCCCAAATAATAACATAGGTAACCTAGATTTAGGACTACGTATGTACCCTAGATAGCTAGATAAACTCCTCTACGTATATACCGTGTGGGTTTTCGCTAACGATAGATCTTCCTTAGCCCGTCTGTGGGGATCGTAAATGGCGTCTACGGGATTACGTCTAGAGCATTGACAGCAGTGTGTCTTGTCTACTAATAACAATATTGACTGAGCTCACTAATCCGACTGTACCTAGCTGTAACGTACCTTCGTCCTTCATCCATATTCTAAACACATATACGAGTCTAGGACCCTCTAGTTAGTAAGTATAGGACAGGATTCGAGGTATGACGAAATAGTTTTCTCCTAAAATCGTGTAAGTATGGTTTGTTCTAAATGTATAATTTATTGTATTTCCCTGAAGTATTGGCATAGGTGAGCCATAGTACATACACGTACACCTATATTTTGCACGTTATGTTTAAATCCAATGTAATAGGAGCGAGCCTTTAGTTAAAGCCATCAAATGTTCACAAGTCCCACCTCCGGACTACTACTGAAAAATTCGCAACCTGGGAATCGAACCCAGGAAAATCAATCAACATCAAAGCATTTATTTCAAGTAGGCCAGCTACAGGCACTTTTGAATTGTCGAAACAAAGATGAAAATGAAATGTAGTTACAGTCCCAGTCACAAGACATAGAAACTGTGAAAGTATTGTAGTTGTTGTAGTACTGTGGGACCTTATGTAATTCCCGTCAGCGTAAGAATTTAACGTGAACATGGAATGTTTACACTTATAACTGATACGTTGGAACAATCCAGAGTTATTTTATAATTTTGTGAACACTAAGCTTCGCTTTAAATATTTGCAAGCCTCTTCTGAGAGGCTTAACACACATAAGATTCTGCTAAAGCGGCCATTTTAGGCCCCCTGGTCTCCGGACCAGGGGGCCTAAAATGGCCGCTTTAGCAGAATCTTATGTAGTAGGATAATAATGTGAATCACGTTCAAATCCTTATGGGCACAGACGCAATTAATTTTCTGAATTATCCCTCCCTTGCAGACCATTTTACGATTGGGTATTATCTAAAAAATCTAACCTATATAATTAATATATTTTTTAGTTAAAATATAGTAGGTATTTAAAGATTTTTTAATACATTTTCTAATTTGAATATATTTGAAATTCAAAGGGTAATTTAATTCATCATTGAAGGTCAAATACCGCTTAACTACTCTTTTTAGGGTTCCGTAGTCAACTAGGAACCCTTATAGTTTCGCCATGTCTGTCCGTCCGTCCGTCCTCGCTTAATCTCTGTGACCGTTAGCACTAGAAAGCTGAAATTTGGTACCAATATGTATATCAATCACGCCGACAAAGTGGTAAAATAAAAATTGGAAAAAAATGTTTTATTAGGGTAACCCCCTTATATGTAAAGTGGGAAGTGATTTTTTTTTTAATTTCAACCCTAACGTGTGATATATTGTTGGAAAGGTATTTAAAAATGAATAGGGGTTTTCTAAAATCATTTTTTGATAATGTCAATAATTTCGGAAATAATCGCTCCAAAAGTAAAAAACAATGTGTCCCCCCCCTCTAACTTTTGAACCATACGTTTAGAAAATATGAAAAAAATCTGAAAAGTAGATCTTTATAAGGACTTTCTAGGAAAATCATTTTGAACTTGATGGAAACAACAGTTTTTGTACAAAAAAGACAAAAAGTTGTACAAAATAATTTCTGGACTAAGTTTGTAGTATATTCGTATATGCAAGCATTTTTACATAATGGATACCCACCTTTAAACTCATCAGTGGGAACACTTATTGTGACGGACGGGAAACTACGGAACCCTACACTGAGCGTGGCCCGACACGCTCTTGGCCGGTTTTTTATTCAAAACTATAAATGAATAGGAAGTATTTTTTTCATTTTACCAGAAATAAATAATTAAGGAGCTAATAAGTATATTCCTCGAAATGTTTTTGCAATTAGCACAATTTTGAAAAATGGACAATCTCATATTATTGTCCTATTATGATCCTGATATAGAGGCCATTTAGGCCCCCTGGCACCAACAATCAGAGTCTCGGAGGAACACACTGATACGATTTATTAGGCGCCTTTAATCCGCAAGGTGAGGTAGAGCTTTGGCCTATCGACCTGAGTCTGCCCTAATGACCCATGTTTTATTTACCGGTTAACCTTGAGATCCACCCTCGCGGCTGTTATTGTTTAGCCACGAGTTCTCGAGTTGAGAAACGTATCCAAAAGTTATTCATAGGTATTACTGGTTATGTGATTACTAAATTAAGTATTTGAATACTTCCTCACTTCTATGAAATTCTGCTTGCATAATTATAATAAATAAATAAATAATTATTATTATTAAATATCATTATTATAAAAATATTAAATATTATTATTATATAGTATTATTATTTAATAATTATTTCAAGTCTTTCAAGACTTGGAAAATGATTGATTTTGGCTGAATAAACATTCAATATATTCTAAAAGCTAATATTGGTTTATGATCACGACACTAGTCGTCGTATCTAAATCTAAATAATAAAATAAAATTAAAACAATAATAAGAAATCAGATTACATGATGTCTTATCTGGGAAAGGTACTCGTATTTTAATTAAACCTTTTAGCAGACTGTAATTTAAAGCAAAAAGGTTATGCTAAGCTCTCATCTATACTCAACGTTGCATTGACTCAAGGCGAATTACTTTAAGTACGTACTGTGTATTAGCATGACTAGAGTGTAATCAATTTGCTTGTATAACCGGTTTAGCAAGAGCTTCTCCTTTAGCGTTTCGAAAGCAGAAACCAGAAGCAACTAATATATTATTTATAGGGTAGTTTGGCTTTCATAGAAGCCACCCGGAATTAATCCGTTACGAAAATCTCTTTTAATATACATAGGTACTTCGAGTATTGACGTTGTTCACACCTACAAATTTTCAACATTCCTCAAGTAATTTTCTCGTCTTTGTACGAAGTTCTGATTCTGATTTCAGGTAGGTATTCTTGAAGAAACTTACTAAGCTTGCTATTAGTTACCTAGGCTCACCACACGATATAAACGTAAATGTAATACCTACACCTAAATAATATATTAAAAGCAGTTGTCGGAGGAGTTATCAATTTTCAATGCGTTGCTAATACGAACACGAAAAGCAAATTTTCAACACGTGTAAGGGAAGCCGCTCGCCGCTGCTAACAGAACACACGAAAGGGCTATTTATGTACTTATTATACATACTTACTGATGCGTGACTTGTTGTTATGTATCATAAAATCCGTGTTGACCTTTCGTCCTAACAGTACCGATAAGGCCGGGTCGGTACTTGTAACTTTAATGTCAAATGTACTATGTAAACTAAAGCGGGTTTGATATCAGCATTCTACCTCCATGATACTCACTTTCATACGTTTTATATTTTATAGCCTTTTGTGTTTCGTCTCCTACATAAATCCTTTAAATCCTCTCACGTTATACAATTATGCGATAGTAAAACGTCTTATTGTTGGCGGCCGCCCTCAGCTATAAACAGTCCAGTCCCTCACAATGACGACGATCGATGTCGACAATTCCACATATATTATTATTGGTTCTTTATTTATCGTTATACGTGCTCTACTGGCGTACATTCCTTTAAAGTATTTCTGTGTATATTTAAGTCTACAATTTTAATTAATCCACGATAACATGCAGAGACACGACGCGGCCGCTCAGCGCGTTATATATTTCTGTACAAATATGTAACTGCTACAATTTACTGTGCCTATAATTTTCGGTAGCGCCAGGGAATAAAAATGCAATTTTCACCCGTTGTGATTGCGCTTTGGATTGGTGCGCAATCCTGAATAATTAAATACATTGCCTTCGTTTAGTATATGTGTGTACTTTATAACTCTCCACTGCACTGCACTGTCAGATGAAAATATGTGAATCGTGTATCGTAGTTTACGAAACTAGGCGCAAAGGCAAAATGAAATTGGATGATAGACTTTGTATTGTTTAGACTTGAAAACTTGATCTTCAACTACAGTCATAAAGTCACTTTTCATTTGATTGTTTAAGGCACCCTACGTCTTTTCTCTTCTCTCTCCACTCAAAATTATTTTATATGAGAATCTGGCATTGAATTCCGCTGCTCATTATGAAATGCCATTTAAAATACCTGAGTGAATACTCACCAATTTCGTGAATTTTCAATTAATTCCAAACGGAAGTGGTAGTAATGGCAAGAAAATGAAAATTGCTTGTTATTGTCATAATTTTCGCTCTGTAAATAGTAATTACTTTCTTAATGGGTGTTAACGGTTAACCTGTTTGTTCCTCCATAAATCAGGATGTTTTTACGAGCTCTCCTAAATACTTTAATTACTTAGTAAGTATTTATTGTTCTTTTCTGTCTCAAGTTTCGGAGAAAACCTTAAAATTGTCGTGAAAGAAGTCTGTGGGCGGTAATAGACTCGGAGTGATTTATTTTCGTCGATCTTTGTAGTTTCGGGCGATATTGTGTCCGTCGAGTTTCATCGAAAGTAGAACATCAAGTAAGTATCCCGGCCTTCCCACGCCCGTCACCGGGCACGTCAAAACTGCTTTAAATATTCACTGCCGCTGATATCTGCTTTTATCTTAGACATTGATTGTCAATACTTTCATGGACATCATTTTTTATTCATTTTATTTTAAGCAATGTTTTAATAGAAATCTTTAGACGTAGGTACCACGCCTAATACGAGTATCATGGGTACAAAATATTTATAAACTTTTACTGTTGAGGTAAAATCTTGAGGAGCAATTAGTAAAGTCCTGTTAAAAGTTTTAGAAGAATGTAGATATTGAAGATGTATTGCTGAAGACCTATATTTATGTATCTATAGCTTGTATTGGCATTGAAAAAGGTCTTACGCGTTAGAAAATAATGCTCACCTTTAGTAAGATATTTTTAACCCACAATGAGATACGCTTGAAACTTGCCAAGTACTGTTATTCGATTCACTAATTGGGTTGGAGTTGTTATTCCTAAGTTTGAGGTATAGTTGGCGTAAACGGTTCATCTTTCAGCTGTAGAACACCTGTTTGGGGTGGAGAGCAAGTAAGTCTGGCAAGATTTACGTAACCTACACCGTTCAATGTTAGATTCAGACTTTAGAATGCCATATTCTATTCCATGAACTTTCATAGGAATCTTTTAGAGCTTTTAAATATTGAATGTCTTACGGCCGTTTTCTATAACTTACTTACGTATAACTGTTGGTTAATATACCTTCTTCCGTAGCTGTCGGTGTTTCTATAAACAAAGAAAATCTTATCCGCGTCACCTACCTGTCACTTCATAGAAAAATCAAAGAAAGCTTGATACTTGTAAATATTTTTATTTATATTATAGAGTTAGTATGTATATAATGTAAATATTATCTATACTAATATTATAAAGAGGTAACATTTGTTTGTAAGTTTGTATGTAGGGGGTAATCTCCGGAAGTAATGAACAAATTTTAAAAATTGTTTCACTGGTAGAAAGCTACATTATTCGTGAGTGCTATGGCTATATTTTATTCGCGTACTCCCACGGGAATGGGAACTACGCGCGTGAAACCGCGGGACGTCAGCTAGTAGAAAATAAAGTGGAAGAATAAAAACCTAAAAAAAAAGAAAGCTTTTCTGTGATGTTTGTTTCTAACCGTCCAGTAAGCAAAATGTAAAACAGACAGATATAGCAAACCTACCGAAACCGGCTAGTAAGTTATTGAAAATGGTCGTTAGACTTCCTTCAGAAAGTTCGGACGGTTTTTAATGTGTCTGAATTAAAATCTAGATACTCTCGAACATGTATACTGATGCTAAATTCCATCCGGCACGATTAGTAGAACAAGACCAAATAGAAATTCTAAGACGTTCTTACTCAAATGCATGTTCGGCATTCAATTTTACATAATAGAAACACATGTGCGGTACCTCTAAATACGACATTCAAAGTCTAATAACCTGTTTTGTTATAGTACCGAGCTACATGCATGTATTACAGCCGTCATTAGGGTGCCCAAAGTCTGCGTTTAACATGTACTCCAGTGCACAATGTAGTTCAATGTAGCTTGGTGTGTACATAATGGCTTGTTCGCCTGTTAGTTCTCTTGCACCGACCTGAAACCTATCTATTATTTAAACTGATGCGTTTAGTGAAGCACTTCTCGGTTAGTAAGACATCTTTATTGATACATTCCGTTTATTATACTGGATGCTGGGCAGAGTGAAGCACCTATTAACTAATTAAACAGACACCGGAAACATATTGCATATTTATTAAAAGTAAATCGATCATTTTGCAACTTCGAACAAAAAAGTAGATAAACTTTGTTGTCAGAGTTTCACAAACATTTTTTCATTTCAAATCATATTGAAATCAACACGCGTTTCCGCGTTTATTATTTTTTTTGTTTGACATCATTTTCACCTGTATATTTTTCCGTGAATAAAAAGTTAGAGAATCTAATTGGACGCGCGTCACATATAACGGTGGCAGGCTTCGCTACCAACGAGAGCTATGTATGACGAGTGACACTTTTTATACCGAGTTCTATGGTATTCCGAGAATTAGGAAATTTGTCTGACAGATTTTTTTACAACCATTTGGCTTAACCGTGTACATGACAGCGAGTTCGTTAGGATCCCTCGAGGGCAGTTATATTATATTTACGGATATTGAAACACCGCATTACATAAAGTTCACTGTAATTTCGTGAATGGGTTTCGTCATAACCCCGTGTGTGTAATATTAATATTAACTTATAATATGAGTTTGTGACATGCCAGCGCTACGTTTTATTATGCTGCATGTAGAAGGGATTTTCGAATTTGCCTGTCCGTACGTGTTTTTATGAAGGGTTCGCTACTTCTGTTTGTCGAAGTAAACAAAGGGCCCGGAAGTCTTAAGATATGCGGAACATGTATTGGACTTTTTGAATAAATCACTTGTTCTTTTTAGGTTTACTACTACATCGTTGACTCGCCGCGTAACGAGGGGAAGGACTTCTTCGAGATCAGCATGCAGACGGGCGAGATCTTCACGAAGGTGGTGTTCGACAGAGAGAAGCAGGGGGCGTACGCCCTGGAGGTGGAGGCCCGTGATGGAGCACCCTCGGCGCGGCCCAACTCCGACAACCAACCCAACTCAGGTATGTTTGTCATTATTAAATATGGACTCATTACTTGGAGCGTAGCTAATATCGTGTCCCTATATTAGTTTGAAGTTAATAAGAGCGGAATTGGGTAGGTACAATTAGGGTATCCAACGAGAACAAACCCAAATAAACCTTGTGGAACGACAGAAAAGAGTGATATAAGTACTTAATCACAGTAGTAAGTACTGTACGGTATCCTATTATTATAACAAAGTAGATATATAGAAAGATAAAGAAAGCGATTCCCAGTGAAAAAAATTAAACAATCCAATATAAAACTGGTCACCACTGCTATAATTAAGCCGATTTGATACTAGCCGAGCCTAAATAAAGCTTCTTTCATTTTAATAAATTAAATGGGCCCATTTATGTCAAAAGATCCCTGTTAAAACCATGATTTACAAGTGGCACGATGTTTTCAATCGCAGCCGGGGGTTGAGAGATGATCACTCGGGGGACTGCGACGATAGACATACGAAAATGTTGCATTTAAATGAATTCGAAAATGGAAGTCCGTAAAACGAATGGCTATTGGCTGTTGCGAATCGACATGTCGGTTTAAAACGCTTTGTTTTGCAGCGGTTATATCTGTCAGTCAAGTTTATACTCACATCGGGACCAATTAGGTACTACTTTCAAAATTCCAGATACTCTAGTCGTATTTCACAACGTAGCTCCTAGCACAAACGTTTTTACCCCGCTAGACAAACATCAAGACGAAGTTAAAGGACTCTAAAAACACGCACAAATAAAGCTTCTGGTTTTTCTCCAGATTTACCCAAAACGATTTTTATTTATTCTGACAAACCGAGGGAAAAAAGTTTAAGGATTATAATGAGACGGAGGAAGCTATCTCGATTTATTTTAAGCGCAAAGAGGAAGAATTTTTTTTATGGCTCCGGAAAATGTAAAATAATTTGTTGATCTAAAGCGTCGGTCAACGGTCTTAAAGGCGATTATTTACAAGAAGGAAACCAGTTTATACTCCTCAATAGGTATCTGTTTTGTTTATTTATATATCTAGGTTTAAATATTGGGTACTTTTCCGAATAAGACGGAAACACTCAATTGAAATGTAGGAAAACAACTGTGATTTCAAGATCTCATCCTAACCTATCTTTGTACGTTACTCGTGCGTATGTAAATGTTTGATATGTCTGTAATTAACCGCAGTCTCGAAGTTAGAGTGGTCGGTGATGGTTTGTAAGAACATTGTATGTGAAGATTGTGTCTTTGTTCTGAACCCCAAAGGGTTACAAAGACATGACTTACAAATGAAGCACAAATATTCTACCTTTTACGTACTTGAGGCGAAAGGTTGACAGGATATTACTGTATAAAAATTTTATATGTGGACGGGTCAACGTCATAAAAATATAGGCTGTTTAAACTTTATTCGGGCATGGCAGATATTAATGGCGTTGACTTAACAACGCATATGCGATAAATGCGTAAGCGTTTATGGCGCGAAACGTATCATGAATCTACCTGTCAGCCGACCATGTAGCATAAAACATTATGTAGATTTGAAATGGATCCCCAGCCTATATCGAGGTAAGGGCCCTCGGAAGTTATTTTATTATCCTAAACGACTTAGAAAAAGGCACATACTGTGAAAACGTCGGCAGCTGAAGGAATCGTTCAATTCACGTGCGCAGATGTAGGGTCGTAGCCCGTTGGGTGGCAGGCGATCCGGTCCTTGGGCTAATCACAGCCACGACCCGCATTTAAATGTCTTTTTCTTTCTTGTAAATATACGTAATGTGGAAACTTCGTCGACTGCCCGACTGCCCGACTGCGCACTTGCGTCGTGTTGTGTTCGCAGTTGAGGTCAAACCCTCCTCGCTGCTGACACGTGGGGCTCATATTTCACTCACTTTGCTCATGTTTCCCTGTCCCCGTCGCCGGGATTCGTTGGAAATTGATTGTATCGACGCGGCACTCTATAAATTGTTCATTTTGAGTGTACTCCGTCTATTAGGTAAGGAGGTCGTCGGCGTCGTGTTCCCGTATCGCGTCATCGTAAATCAAGCAGTAGAATAATCAGCGTCGCCCGGAGACATAATCCGTTTAAGCTACTCATCCGTATCGCCGTCTCCCGGAGACAATAGCCAGCTTTAGGTTCTAGTATTACCTTTATAATCCATAATAGAATTCATGCGATGCAATAAATGTTAAAGTAACCGGCTTCAAATCGCAGCGTTGTGTTAGTTTACACGCTCTGAATACTAATTCGTAGTGTTTATGTTCAGTGCTTGTTGTAACTGCTGAAATGTGAGATGGATTATAATATTATCATTAATGATAAAACGTGAGGTCGATATTTAGGTAGGAGCTGGAATATTGTGTCTCCGGGCCACGTACCAATTTCAGCATATTGC
Source organism: Xestia xanthographa (assembly GCA_905147715.2). Taxonomy (NCBI): domain Eukaryota; kingdom Metazoa; phylum Arthropoda; class Insecta; order Lepidoptera; family Noctuidae; genus Xestia; species Xestia xanthographa. Next base: position 13,514,839 of record LR990655.1, on the reverse strand, counting down.
AGCTGGTGGTGGTGAGACGTGGCGCGGTATTTACACGCGTGACGCGCATACTGATAGCCGTGCGACCACGTGGTGCTAAGATAAGGATTTTCTCATCTCACTGTAATACAACCAATTAATCATGAACAACTTGGAACATCCATTTTTCCGCCGCAAATTACTTTATTTTCGGCTTTATGTATTCATATCAGTTGTAAATACCACAAATTTTACAAAAAATGTCACTCTTTCATTTCTCTAAATCACTTTGATACCAGAATAACGATTGATGGTTTTGAGTGGAACTTTTGAACGTTTCAAACATAGTTTGTATTTTTTTATTTAGGTTTATCTGGGGTTAACCAAAAATATTTTTTTACGGTTTGTACCTTTATATTTTATTCCTAAGAGCAGAGCGTTGAAGTACGTAAATAAATCCTTTAATAAAAAAATACAATGGTACACTCAGCAAGTTTATGTGTTTTCATACATTTATTTTATTCAAAGCTCAATACTTTTGTTGCGGCTTTGTCTGTCCACTTTATTTACAGTCAAAACGTTATGTAGTAACAGCTATATTAGAACATAGTATAGCTTCTATAGTAGACACGTTCTACTTACAATCGCTTATGATTAATGTTATTACGACATGAGACGTGAATCTCGGCTGTATTTATATTCTAATACTTAAGAAACTTCTATTATCTTATAGTTATGTTCTTTTCTTTCCGTTTAGTTACACAAAATAAAATCTACGTAGGTAGTTCATTTTAAGCTCGCAGAACTACGTACAATATTTTTTGCTGAAATTGAATTCACAAATCGTATTAGAGTATAACAGGATATAAGTATGCAAATCTAAATGGAGACGATTCTAATTTTGTTGAACGGCGCACTCGTGGTCAAAAGTCATGATCAATTTTGTCACGCATAATGGGCTTTGTCGTAGTCGAAAATGTCGATACTGCTGTAAACGTGTATTTCCATATTATCCTCCATTGCGGGTGAGGGTAGTCAGAATAGCAATTTTCGCGGGCCTTTCGGGGTGCATTTAGCAAAAACGTGTTTGGTGTTTGGAATACCGATGTCGCACTAAATTGACGTCACTTCCCCGTTTATTAGCAAAAGTATGTAAAATCTTAAGAGGTAAGAAGAGCTTGATTAAACTTATGAGTGATACAGAGGCTTATTCGCGGTTTTCGTGCGCCTTAGCTGTAATCCTGTAGCTCCAGTAATGGCTTCAGTTGCTTAGATCTTAAGCACTGTACTGATTACGTAATATGCAGCAGCTATATCAAACAAGAGCTGAGCATTAAACATATTACCGTCGCTACTATTGCATTAATATTGATTCCCGAGCTCTAACGTTCGGAAGCCTGCAGTTAGTCTAGAATAGTAGTCAAATAGCTACAGGCGAGCGTGACGTCCTAGCTTCTGTTGCAAGACCAGGAAAACTGTCATCGTTTATACGGTGTTGACAACCTCATCACGAAGCCGTCAACCAAGCATTCTGTACATCAAACTAAGTAAATTTATGCAAACATTATTGCTGGGATACGAAGTTTATTTTGGGGTGAAAAATCATTTTTTTGTGGTAGAACTAAATGTAACGCACTCAAAACGTACTAATGGATGGATTGAACAGTACGGGCGTCGTGGAGGTGTTTAATGTAAAAATCTTACATTTAAAAAAAAAACTTGTCAAAAAGTTGGGACTTTGGCCCATAATATCGTCGTAACTAGAAGGTTCCATGGTATGGTGGTTTATTTTCAGAATTAGGTATAGGTTGCTTTTGAAATTGTGACCGTGCAAATGATAAGAGCTTTGGCCTTTTGTTACTCAAAGCAATTACCACACTGGTTAAACAATGCCCCATGTCTATTGTGTAGGTACAGAGAATGTAAGCGAAGTCTAGCCTAACCAGAAAATATAGCCTTTGCCAATAAATCAATTAGCCGAAGCCTGTGCTCATAGATACTGAAATATAACGTAAGTACGCTTCGAAATGTAATTAGGTACTCGGTTTTAGCTCATGGTTAATTGATTGGTTGCCGCGTAAGCCTGGTATCAATCAACGCCAGACACTTGATGTTGTGATCCTAATCTCATTATTATGCAATACATGATAATCATCAGATTATGTTATTAACATATCCCGAGATAACCTCAAAGCTGACATAATAAGTAGGTTCGTTTACTTACATATTTCCAGTAAAATTTATTTTCACAATATTTATGGAAGTGCAGTATTGCGTTCCATGGAGTAGACAAGTTTTGAATTAGGCTGCCTTTGATAGGAGAGCTTGAAAGACATACACACATCAAAAAAAGTTTGTGATCACTAGCAAAGCTGATATAATTATCTAAATTGAACTTTATCAAGAAAAAAACTTTTTTGTGTTGTCTTTAAATATAAATACCCTTAAAAAACACTAATATTATAAAGAGGAAAGATTTATATTTTCGTGTGTATGTTTGTAATGAATAAACTCAAAAACTACTGCGCCGATTTAAAAAAATCTTTCACCATTAGAAAGCTACATTCACTTTGAGTATTACGCGGAACACACACAACACTTTGAGTATTAGGAGTTACGCGGGTGAAACCGCGCGACGTCCGCTAGTTTTTTTTTATGAAAACGTAACAAAAAGATTTCGTATTTTCAAAGTGATCACAAACTTTTTTTTATGTGTGTACCTACGAGTACCTTCCCTATACCATATTTACGTTGGTTACAGGTTAACATTTACATGCACAGTTGGTTTGGTTTACTGTCGTTTGTAACGTTTTGTACTTCGATGATGTAGAGTGCATTGTATTTTATCAATTACTTGTAAATTAACCAAATACCAAACATTCTACATTTTCTTCTACGGAGTTTCAAAACATGTAAGTAGTTAAGTCAATAGCATCACTAAAGCAGAGTTAGTTCTTACTTAGGACATTGCAAAAAGTAGTTAACTTGCCCAACAACGTCTTCCAGTACATTCGATTTTATTTGACTGAATTTTATATGAAAGTATTTTAAGATTTACCAATTCGATTCGACACATTTTTAAACCTTTACCTTATTCAGAAAAGCTGCTATGTTACGATCTATATAAAATTTTATTTTTTAAACGTACAAACCAACCACCATCAAATTTTATTTTTTAACCCGGTCGGGTCTTCTTGGGTCCGTGTTTTGCGGTGTTTTCATTCGACCCCTAGTTCCCTAGGTGACTGTTATCGTTTATTTATGCGACTGTTTTAATTAGACTTCCTGATTGTTTGTTTACTGTTAGGTATATTTGGAATTAAGAATCGGAGTCTTAATTAAATAAAGCCGGTGTTTTTGTTGGGAAAGTTTTTTCGTGGAATAGGACGCTCGTTAGTTTGGGCGTAACATCACGGAACATAAATTGCCTCCGCGGAGTTTAGGTGGTGGCGACAATGCGACTCCGGACTGAGATGTTCGAGCCGTGCCGGCGCTGGGCGGAGCTTTGTTGCTATAAGTCGTCTATTTCAACTATTTCCAATTACTTGGGCTTAGAGAAGCTGTGCGATGTCGCCAAGTGACAAAGCAATATTCCGCTTGGCGGGCGGCGGGAACTTGGTGGCCTACATTTAACGTTGCGCCCTCGGGAATTCGTGATGAGGACGCGCCCGAGTGCACTGCCTGGTGCCTGCCGAGGATTACTGTCAGCTTCTATTAAATATTGCCCTTTACTAAACAATCTGTGCCGACTGCTACGCTCTGATTGCATTTGAGTTGTAATTAGCTCGAAATATACAGCGAAGTGGAGTTACGAATTCAAACGTTGTTGACATCGTTTCTTCTGAGTTTTTTGCTTTTTGTACCCTTATTTGGGTTGCCATTTGTATGAACAATTATGAAGGCTCTGTTACGATTCATTTACCATTTTCTCCACTACAGGAAACGATATACAATTTTAATTGAATCCACTATTATAAATTAATTGTAATTCTATAAATTGAATTGAAGCTGAATTGTGTAAAACGGTAGAGTTGTTTCAGCCTCGTTAGCCAGTTATTACATTGTATTTGTAATATAACAACGTTTCTACAATTTTCCTTGTCGTTTACAGCCATTTACGAGACGAATTCGGGTAATTTGAAAGATTTCTACAGACGATGCGGCGACGCGGGACGAGAAACGAAATTTTTGCTAAATCGTCAAGTCGACACGAGCGGGTTTATAGTCGCCATAAGTTCCAGGAATCACTCGCCTCGGCCGTCATAAAAATCACTTCACCCCGTATCGTTTGTGTATATTAAGCTCGTCTGCTCTTAACGTAACGCGTGTGGTGATGTTCATTACTCGCGATTACATTCTAATGATTTTTTGATTGTGCAGAAATATTCCAGTTGAATTTGTAGGCTATAAAAGGGAGATACAGAAAGCTATCGCTGGCCGGGCGTAAGTTTAATTAAAACAGAGCATCGCTCGTCGGCCGAGCGCTCGGAGCGGACGAGCAGAGCGGAGCGCTCAAATACTGCCTACCGAGTACCAAGACACGCTCTAAGCGACTCTAATTAAAAACACTATAATAATTAATTGGAAACATTTGCATTTACGGCGAAACTGCCTTGTTAAATGTTATGTCGTCACCTTTCACTGCTGACGTTTACAAGTAGGAAGATATCTAGCGCCATGTCTTTGAGTGGAATAAATAATACCTTGAACTGCTGCCAAACGAACCAACTTTAATAGTTGTTTCGAATTTAGTGCAAATCCTTTAAAAGTTAAAAGGTTTAACTTTTCCGCAGTTATCGGGCACTTGTTTCAAGGAACTTGTGCGAACTGATCGCATCGTTTTATACAGATAGGTGAGTTTTAAACTTGACTAAGCAAAAGATCTACAAAAAGGTGGTTGTGGAGTCTTACGCAGTTCAAAATTAGAAGCGTTGAAAGTTTGCGCTCTCTAGGCACCATTAGTTATTTTAATTGGTGTTTTAAATGCCTATTCAAAACGAGGCAGACAAGTGATAAATTAAGAGTTTAGAAAGTCACTTTTAAAATACAAATCACGTTTTATTCTGTGAAATAAAAGTACAGTTTAACTTGCTCGTAACTTGATTCAGCTGAGTGATTGAATTCAGATACTCGTTCTCTAAACTATCGCGTTCGAACCGCCCGATGTTTCTTTGTCTGAGCCCGCATTAAGTAACGGTTTCACTGGTTATTGTCAGACTGGGGCTGGAGCAGAGCGTATCAGTATTGGGCGTGGCGCCATGAGTAATGGAACTTTGAGCTCGCATGAGGAGGGTCCACTTATGTCACGAGAAATGCTATGATTGATAATACTACCTTCAGTAAAAACACTGTTCTTTTGTAGCGTAACGATGCCACTCATATATTTTATAGATAAATATTTGTACAGTAACGAGCCCCGCTCCGATCTCTGCTTGACATATTTGGCATAAATAGTATATTCAAAATATTTTTGAATCTGGATTGTAATTTTCTGATATATTGTACCAAAACGAGGTGTTCGTTTTTAATGTGGGTAAAGGTTGTATGTGTGAAGCAGTTCCCGCAGGGTAAATTAGCTAATGTTGAAAGTTTTCAAGGCTTAGTTAATGAGCGAGGTTGTAAGGGAGCCAGCAGTGCGCTCCGATGGGCGGCTACGTAATGGCTTGTGAAGGAGGGTGTAAGATGCCGTTACACACAAGTTGCCAGCAGTAAATACGACTTTTGAACAAATGCAGCGTTTCGTCAAGTTGAAAGGCGAAAGTTATTGTTGTACCATTTGGGGCGAACTTTTCCGTGTTGTGCTCGTCGCGAAAATAAACTCGGCGGAAATACTTTTATTGTTTCAAAATTGAGTTTGTCAAAACGACCGCGCTGCAAATTCTTGGAGTTTATTGCGTCGACTTCATCCATAATTTGATGCTAAACTAAGATTTAATAGTTTTGCATTTAACTTTTACTTTTAATTAGAACCTGAAGAAGTTTTCTTGTTTGAAAAACATGGTAGAATCTAGATTTTCGGTTTTGGGTTGAAAATTGATATCTATGTACCGAGTACCGACATGTAGTATAACCATTGAAATAAAAATTATAAATTCACAATTCAACTGAAACATTTATCACCTTTGCTGTTAACATGGCGCACGCTTATTCACAAAATTAAATAAACACAAACTAATAGGTATAATACCGGTGCCGTAAAGGTAGCTTCCTTTTCAAAACATATGTATTTATTATTCAAATTATACCATATACAAATATAATCTCCGTGGTATTACCGCGTGCGCAGTGCGTACCGCCAAAATATGAATCTCGTTTCATTTAAAGGTGTTGTTAGGTAAATAGCAGTGAAGCTGCCTACATTTTAGGATGTGATAAAAATATATTTTTAATAAAGTTTTACGACCAACCCCTAGTAGCATTTCCTTCTTTATTATTTTAAAATATTCATATTGTGTGTCGGATACTGTCCGTTTTAGCAAATAAATAAATAAATATAAATATTGCTGGACATCACACAGCGCCATCTAGTGCCACACTAAGCAACGAGGCTTGTATTGTGGACACCAGATAGTTGATATACTACATAGATACTTTTTGTTTGTAAATACATACTTATTATACACATAAACATCCATGCTCATCACACAAACATTTGCTCCGACCGGGATTCGAACCCGGGACCCTAAGAACGTAAGGCAGCCTGACTACCGCTGCGCCAATCGGGTCGTCTCTAATATACTTTTCTCTGTAATATATTTATAAATTAGCGTCCCAACTTGTTCCCGAGTTGGTCTGTAAGATTTCGTGAAGTGAAATTAGGGGAATGTTTAAATTCTTAAACGTAAACGCAAAGCTGAAGTGGTTGAAGCTTCGCTAATTAATGAAGTAGCACCACAGCGCGGCGCTCGCGGCGGGTGGCACGGTGCCGCCGCCGTCGGCGTGAATACTAATAACGAGGATATGATTGTTCCACCGGCACCGCGACCATTACACAGCTGTGTTGAGTGAGAACCTCAACACCACAGGTGCCAATGGAAACATAATCATAATTCATATAAACATTGCAGCTTTACACAAGGCAGTGAGAATCCAAATAGTAATTTAATAAGACTAATATGAAAGCCCGGATCCGAGTTTTTCGATTCATTTATAATGCGGCACACTACGCCGGCGGCAGACCCTTGCAAAGGACATCTCGTAGATTCATTATTAAAACCTGAGAATGAAATAAGAGCAGACCTACTGCTGAATCAGTGTGGCTATTCAAAACCAGTTGGAATTAAATATAAAAGGAATGTTTGTAACGGCGAAATTGTTCATTAATTTATCCTGAACATAAAATTTTACACCTCGAAATCTCTCGAAGATTTCAGTTAACTTTGTTGAAATTCGCAGTTTCCTCGCCACCGCAGCAGGTGTTAAAATATAGAACACAACTGGGGTGTCTTCAATTTCCCCACTAGCATTTTCAGCTCACGTGCAATTGTAATGTACTACGTAACTGATATGGCGTAAGTTAAAACAGCTTCCCAACAGATTCCGCGCAGTATCTTGTAATAACGAACCAAACTAAAACGAAACCATGACAACATGGAATATTTTTGATACGATAAAATACTTTGTTTAGGCGCTCCGTCTCGCATAATAAACACTTTTATACAGAAATACTTTCGGCTATTCAACTGGCCACAAATACCAATGGACAATTATTATTGTAATTTTAGTAGAATAGCTATTGAGATGAAAGAAAAATATATATTGTTTATTGTCGCACAAAACATTGAATGAGGGGAAAGAGTTATAGTGGTGCTTATAGGTTATGATTTAATATTGCTGTTATGGGATACTGTGTTGCAATTTTAAATACAGTTGTAATAAATCGTGCACCGCTGCGACGGGTCGTAGTGCAAATGAAAAACCATAAGATATATGTAGTATACGAATGTCGTACATTATTTTACTTTAATGCTGTATATCATATACATACAAACAAAGTGAATACTGCTTGCTATAAATTTCTCATTTTTGTTTGAAGAAAATTCTTATTTTGAATTTAATTTCAAAGGTGGTAATACTTTAGCACGAAAACTATTCTCTTTGTGTTGAACTTTATAAAACTCTTCCTAGAATACAAAGTACTGTTAAATTAGAACTTGAAATACAGTAAGAACAATATAGCCAGCACTATTTTAGTTGGGTATCAAATTTACGCCTACGGGAATATAAAATGACCGACAATTTTATTAAAAAGCCGACTTTTTATTAGATTTTCCAATGTTCACTTGACTGAACACAATGAAATTGAAATACTATCGACGGCCAGTCTGTTTGTGACATATGTTTGACCGGTGCGAAGCAAAAAATTTTATGAAGAACTCGCATAACTTTTTTACTATTAATGTTTTTTCGCTGAAATACTAACAATGGCTTGAAAAGTCAACTGTCTCGGTCGTATAGCGTGTATGTATGAGTATGTACTCGCGTTTTATTTTATGCTGTGTTGAATTTGACTAGTCTAGTGCACTTGGCGTGGTAGCGGAACTACTCGCTTCTCGCGCTTGACAACCTTTTTAAAACACTTGGTCGAAATGTTCGCCGTAAGCAGGTGTACCAATAAACGCTGTCTTTGCAAGCCTTTCAGCTCACGTTCTCGGCAAGTCGTAACACCAAGGCACTTCGCTTATATGAAATACCGTCTTTATGGTTACTTATTGCTACGAATATGATCGCCATACTGAACATTTATATATTTTTTTCTACGTTTTTCTGTTGCCGAGACGGGTTTTATCGTGTTGTAACCATAAAATACATTGTAACTACGCATGTTATGTCGCGTGTAGTAAACATGTAATAGCATTGGATTCGTGGTCATCTTGTTATATTCGCTACTTTTAATAGTGATTTCAATTTCGGTACATAAAGTGGCTTTTTAGTAATTCGGTCAGGTTCTTTGATGTGTACATGAAGGTCGATTTTCAACTGAAACGTTTCCCCTTTACTGGGATCACGTACTCTCTTCTTGTCTACTGTAGATAATATAGAATTAGGGAGGAAAGTCGGTAACGAAAGTGGATAGGTCGGTGTAATGTGGTTGTTAGGTTCGGGTGGATCGGGGATACGTTACATTAATTGAAGTCTTTAAAACGTGCTTCTGTTTAGAAAATAAAAGGAAGTTTGTTTTCTGAATACGTAATTAGTATTGAGTTGTATTTGAGACTTACATACGTCGCGCGTGACTACACGGAGCGGCTGATATAATTCTAAGCTCCTCACAGACTCAAAGCGCTTAAACATGTAAAATATGAGCGGTTTGTGTATGAACTGCGCGACTAGATTGCTGAGTTTTCTGCTTCGCCTTTACATTTCTCTATGCGAGTAAACTTAGTCGTGGTATGATTCTTAAATCTGTTAAATCCCATCTAGCCTATCTGGTAGTTCCGAGATTTATGACCGTGGCTGTTGCATACGTTCCTTTAGTAGCCGCTACATTCGGATTTTATGCACCAACCATAAAACGTATTTCACTGTTCAGAGAGACCTACACTTTACAGAATTTATGTGCAATACTGCAAACAACAGAACCTACCCTTACCTATTACCTACCCATTACCTGTTTATATAGGTACACAAAATAAATAAAGCCTAGTTTGTTGAATAGGTTCGAACCTAGCACTTTAAAGGAGTCGTGCCTGAAGTATAGTTTCATAATTTCATAATTCTTATAAAAACATTCATTCACAGCATTCCTCATACTGCATTTTACATAAAGAAATACTACTTCATAAAAATGTTCATTTCAGCTGTGTAACATACTACATAGGTACACACAAACATACCGACGTAAAAGCACCGGTAACATGTTTTGTTCTTCACTCCATTCTCTGAACGTGTACTGTCTGAAACTCTTCCGTCCAAGTTTAGTGTTGCGCGAGAAAACATCATAAACAATGCTGAAGATGAAAAATACTTATTAAAACGTATGAAAATAGTTGTTGTCGTACGCCAAGGCAGGTCAGGTTAAAGGTGATTTATACGTGGGCGTCCAGATGATAAATAGGTACACAATGTAAGTGGTAATTTATAGATATGTGATAAATCAAAGCGAGAGTCTCTAGGGAACAAGCGCACGAAGGTGAACGAATCAATCATGATAAATTATGCCGTGTGCTGGCGTCGAACGCTCATGCGAGGACGATTCGATGTTCGGACATAAAATGCAAAAAAATAGTCTCCCCCAAAAAATATCTTTGATGTTTAGCAAAAAATCAATGTTTCTTTATATGAACGAACTTATTTGACGCGAATGTTAGCGATCTATAAAAAAATATTTTGTAATTCGCAGCTTAGTTTTTACAGCTGAAATATTTCTTGTGTAATGTAAGTATAAATTTCTTATAAGTAAGCGGTTTCAGGCAGATGAGATTCGTTTTGCTCTATTGGTGCCTGGAGAAGAATAAAATAAAGTTGTTGTGGGGAGAAATACAAAGAAATAGTTAGTAGTGCGGTCCCTCGCGGCAAATGCCGCCGACAGGTGTGGAGCGCGGCTAATGTGCGCGTGACTACCCAACAATGACTTGGGGGAAATGATATAACTTTATTCCATGCTGTTTTTCTCAACTTTTATTCTATTTATAAAATTATTTTACTTTTGTTTTGAAAGTAAAAATTACTAGCGTAGCTACTCTCAACGTCTGACATTGTCTGGGAAAATTGAGCAAATTGACTTTCAACTGAAATCGTCTATGTTGTATGAAATTGCTATGTCGCGGTAAGCTTACGTAATGTCAATCTACTAAACATCCAATTTCCCTAACTCTCAGTTCAAAGATAATCTGGTTATTCAGTGAGTTAAATCGGTTTTCACAGAAAAATATCTCGCAATATGTGGCATTTTATACACAGTTGCACTCTTTAATCTGGTTACTTTGTTGGTGCACCTCGAAGGGAGCTCACGGCGGGATCAATTCCAGGTGCGCTACGATCGCAGAGCTCTTTCCGCTTAAAATGAAAACTCACGCGAACGAAACACGTACATATTGTTTATAGGAGACACGTAGCTTATTTGGTGCCAAGCGTTCACCATGACGAGTAGAATGTGCTTAGCTCCTACAAACTTGATAGTAATCTATACTTAAACAAGTTTAGTGAGAATTTATGCACTTCATTCTAGCTCCCAATATATTTGTAGGTGGCTGTTCGTCCGTTTCCGGTGGGTGATTTGAACATGTCGACGTTTAGGAAACATCTTCCTTATTGTCTTAACATGGGCATCGTGAGCAAACATTCGTTTCATTTTCCTCAGGTGAAGAAAGTAGGCCTCTGTTCGGATAACCACGTAAAAAAGATGCAACGTTTGCATGTTTATCTCTTTTTGTCATTTACGAATAGTTTAAACGTAAATGTTGTACCAACTCTTAAGTTGGTACAACATTTACGCAAGACAAGACAGCTTACTGTCTTGTCTACCATACAAATTTACAAAAAACTTGATATGATTTTCTAAATAAGTACATTTCTCGAGAATATCAACAAAAGGGAACTCGTATTACTGAACGTTTTTGGGAAACAGGCGGCGTGACTGACGGCGCTTGACGTAAAGTGTTGTACTCTGAGATTGCTACAAATCGCTTCCTGTTATATTGACATTGTTCCTGCGTCAATGTTTTTTGTTCACATACTAAAATACCTTCATATGTGTCTAAAAACCAATATTGAAAGCGTTTGTGTGACGTGTGGTTATGTGGCGATGTTTCGTTTATTAAAGATTTTTTCTTTTCGTAATGTCGGATAGTAAAAGCTTTGGGTAAAGTGGAGTGATATTTATCGTTATTGTACCGCATGTAAGTGATTAATGTTTTAGTTTTTTCTTATTTTGCGCGCCGTTATTCTGCTCTGTTGCCAGGGTGGACTAATTACAAAGAAGCGTTGTTCCATATAAAAGCACAAACTTTTATACAGATCCGCGCATTGCAAGTTTTTAGCAACATTCTATTTTATATAAGCTCGTAGGTACTTGCTGTGGCTTTTATAGCTTGTGTCGTCAAGCCAAAATAGCGAAGTGAACCCCCGAAATGATGCGTAACTATTGATAAGTTGCCAGGCCATCTTTGAACAAAATCGTATCCATTTTGTACGTTGCTTTTTCGAATACTGCACGATGTTCAGCGGATGGAACTGTCTTTTGTTTCATTTCGAACATGACATGGAAATCAAAACAATCGTGTTCCATCCTATCGTTCCACTCATCTCTCACTTTTTTGTGGACAAGCTTAGCTCTGTTTTTGTTCAGTTTCGTGGCTGTATTTTTGCGACATCGCATTTTTGGTTCTTATGCGTAACCATATGCGTAATAGTCAAGGCATTTTCCTTTATGGTTTGTATATAAGAGTGATTTATACGCGAGTTTTTACCACAACTCTACACCCAGGTGGCTTACTTACTCGCTATTACGCAGGGATTTTCCCTTAAGCCCGTACTACAATTTTATTCATAGTCATGAATAATTACCTACTTCCCCCTTAAGTACAGATATGCGTAGAAGCCTTCACTGGCGGAATAAAACGCTTAGGAGCTTTTGTCGTATCGCTGAACCTAAGCTACATCGAAACTACGTTGGAAAACGATTATTTGAACGGATAAAAAAATCGATTGTGAGATTGCATTTATATAAAGTCCGTTGCAATCCCGTCGCAACGGTTATTTTCTTAGGCAATTCCGATTATCTTTGCGCGGCGAATCATTAGGAGCCATCCGAGGCTTAGCTCGACATTGCGGATTATGCTTTCATCTTGCAAAAGAACATAGTTTTTAACTCCATCTTCCTCTAGATTATCTCCTTTATTAGGTCTGTGTTGTTCCTTGGCTATGTTTTATTATTTCCAAACTGTCAGCAATAATGTAGGGAAGTGCTCTGAGGCGGCGTGTTATGACTGTCCCGTCGAGATATTGTTTGGCATTGAACTCGGATCTATTTCTGATGGAATGAGGGTTTTCGTACTTGTTTCCGTTTTCTTTTTTATTCCCGGTCTCTGTTTTGGTTATATAGGCACGATTCTATCGGGAATTTATTTTATGCGATTTTTTCGAAGACGCTGGACCATCCCAACGCTCCCATACCGATTTAGATAAGAACTGGAACAGCTGCAGTGGCAGTACTTCTTCTGGGATGTTATGGGAATACAATCTGACAGTTTTTAAATGTAGCACATATTTTTAAATATTAACTAAATAAAAACCCATTTACCTAATTGCACTTGCATTTAATTGTACAATTAACGGTCTCCCAGTAATATCGTCCGTGTTTTCACTGAATATATGAAGCTCGTTTATTACGCCTGACAGAATAAAAGCTATTGAAGACCGAAATGGTATCAAATATATCGGGTGTTTTAAACTAGTAACAATGGAAATTATATTGGGCATGAAACACCATTTATTTGAAGCTAGGTATTTGGTGACGATGATTCAAAAGCTTTCACCGCGTATAATTTATTATCATGTTTTGCTCTACTACCAGCTCTCTGCTCTATAAATAAAGAGTAAGCACTTAAAAGCTGTAGAGTGTTTGAATAATACTATTACGAAAGAGAAATAGGTATTACAACAACCTTTTACTTGGAAAGCCTCTAATAATTATGATATTAACACGAATGTTTGAAATTTGACGTTGAATTTTAAGCTCTACTTGAGAATTTTGCTATTTAATATGTATTGAATTATCTGTTTATTTCCACACGTTATTAGTAGTCTCAACTTCGGGTTTGTGTTTGATTCAACTTTACCTTTATTTAAGCTTTTTACTTTTGGACACTCAGTTTCAAACCTATCTGGAAGGCAAGATTTTACAACCATATCGTCCATATCTAATACTTTTGTGGATAATATCTGAACCTACTTATCATTCATAATCGTACATATCTTCACAGTCCTAACCCGAAACAAGATTAAAATCTCGATACTTGATTATCTATTCTGGACAAGAAAGTCTATTATCCCTATATTTATTTCTTAGGAACCCTTATAATTCATTCGAAAAGTTATGAATGTTGTCTTTCTATAAAAATATTGTCCATTTTGTGTTAGTAGGTACCGTCAGCCAATTTACTAGGTAAGGTATTCGTAAACTAACATTCTGGACTATGTTATACTCCTGTATACAGTTCCCAAGTTCCCGGATAATATTGCACTTGCATGTACTATGTAGTTATATCCACTCTGATATAACTATTGTATATGTAGGAAGGTTTATGTTAGGGTTTATAGCTGTTCCCGAGAGGCCTCAGGACTCAACAACCAAATCCTTTGGTTGGTTGAAATTTTTTGTATAATATCAGCATATACTGTATACGTACTTATACCCTAAGAGACTCATATCTCTATAACCCTTCTTAAGCCCTCGGAGCACTTATGTGCTTGTCTACTCCGAAACTTATTTACATTGAATAATACCTATTAGCGTATAACAAAATTATGGATTAAGAGTTGTTGTGGATAAGAGAACATCTTTGAGTTAGAACTTCTAAAAGCGGAGTAAGGTGACCCTAGTCAATGAGCCTGCTACTAAAGGGGATACGGGCTGTCTACATACCTAAGGCGGGCCTTCGAATAGTTTAGGTCTTTTCTTATACACTTTTAGTCTAGATCTGTAACTACATTTAGTCGAATTTATGCGTAGGTCTGCGTATTCAGAATACTTACTTTATTACGGCTGCGTCTGCAACAAAACCCGCTTGTAAATTCCTTAGTTTTTCGAGTTGTAAAGTGTCTGGTTTTAATTCAGAATTTGTACAACATTTTATCTAAAACCATTCAGCCGTTGGGGCATCATTAAAACACAAATAGAGTTTTAAAGTAAAATGATACTAATCTCTTTATAAAACCGGCTTTCATTATGTTTTGCTGGGAAAGTTTTTGATCCATATTTTTTGTGTTGGAGTCAGGATTATGTTTTTGCATATTGTTTTTAATTGTGTTTTCTTTCTTTTCAGGTAAGCTTTTATTCAATATTCTCAAGCTTCTCAAGCCTAAACTAAAGTGAACTTGGAAAAATGGTAAATAAGGTAGGTGTTCGTGCATTAAAACAATAGGAATAAATTCCTTCTCCATTGTTTTTTAAGGTTATTCTTGATAAATATCGCGGGAAGTTTTTTTTGATCATACATTTACAAAGAACACGAATGTAACGTAGCACAATACTAATTTAATCTTCACTCCTAAAACCGCAATAAATCACTGAAATAGTCTTATCGGAACGTCGCCGTCGCCGACAAAAAATAGCTTTGACATCCGACATGGTAACTCGCTTAGGACGTGAGGTCTTTATTACATTTCGCACTAAATATCATGAAGGAATACTGATCTTGTTTGTCTTACGCGACGCCGGAGCTACTAACGCAATTAAACATGGTAGCTGGCAAGCTATAAAATGAATAATTCTGCCTTTGATATGACATCACAGGTCGTATATTTAGTATAGACGTGAGATGGCGACGATCGATCGCCTACCGCTGCCCGTGTCGCCTTCGCCGAACAGAATTCCGTCTACTAAGCAGTAAAAATAAATGACGGCAAACAGGGTTGGGTACGTACTAGGTAGTATGTACGACGAAACGTTAACAGGACGATTATACGAGGCCATCGAGCGCGTAGGTACTTGAGCGATCCCGGACCACTCCGGTCGCGTGCCTAATGACGGGTCACGCATTTAAATAGGCGGTCTGTTTCCAACCAATCGGTTATTCCAATACAATAGGTACGCTCATAGAGAATTCATTCGTTTGAGGATTTATGTTTGTGCGTGCAGGACCTCGCGCGCTTGCAGCAGGGCTTGTGTGCACAGCTAACGCGCTACATTACGTAGAGTACGTCGTGATGATTTTTGTCTGGACCTGCATAACACTAGTCGTGGCTGTAATGCAGCTATACGCAGCTACATAGTATTTTATGTCGATACGCCTTACCTATTCCCGTTTCCAATTGTAGCCGGCTAGGTGATGTGAATAAGTAAGTGTGTTGCTTACATTTGCGGCCATAAAGTCAGCACTTTGATACATAGTGTTTCATTGTACCTACCCACTAACGCCATGTTATGAGAAGCCATTTGTTAATGTCGAATAGAGATGTTTAATATGTTTTGCAAATAGCTTAGGCGTGTTGCCAAAATGTTAACAGAATAGGAAACTTATCCGAACCATGCAGACGCACAACTTCTAACTACTTACTGTAAATAAGTGCACGTAGGTACTTGTCGTACTTTATTCTATTTTGTTTAGTCGGAAAATGGTCTGCTTCTATTCGGTCATTGCCTTATTTTCCCAACAAAAAGGCTCATCTTAAAATGTAGATTAACTTCCTCCCAACAATGTCGCTATACAAGCGACTAAATAACAAGCCTTGTATATTTTTAAGATCAGCTGAAAATCAAAATTTATAAAAAAAAATGTCGATTCATTTCAAGATAATGAATGGAGTTCAGCAATTCATTGTCCGTAGAAAATAATTAACTGGCTGACTCGACACAAAACGAAGCATCCCCCGTCTGGAAGTCCGAAGATTATGTAAAGTTTTAATCTTCCTGTTGAGTACACCTTTGTGTCAACGGAATCAAGAGTAATCTTACGCCGTTTAGATCTCGTGAAGAGGTTTGGTTTCAAGAAATTATTTTAATTTAAAACGTAGCGAGCACTTCACTTGATTTGTTGTAGTCGCTTGAGACAATTTATATAAAGCTAACAATCCTTTTAGCGTGTACATTATAATTTGGGCGGTGCAAGCGGGCAGCGCGAGTTTAGCGCGGTCGTCATTGTTTTCAGGCGGTAATTTATATTGTGCTTTAGGAAATTAGCGAGGCGGCCGCCGCAGGCTCAGGTGCCACCGCGCGCCATTACCGACCAGATTTCCTCGCAGATCTCGCGCTGCTTAGACGAGTAATTTGTTGTGTAATTATTACAGCTCATTAAAAATGTATTAACTACGCTTCCTTTATTTAATTTCACAAACAGACGAATTTGTCGAGGTTTGTTTTGTAGCACAGATTTCAGACATTCATCTACCTACTGTGTACGGTTCGGAAAAGTTTATTTGTAAATGAAAAAGTTAATTCAATTATATCGGTCTGATGAATAATGACTCATTAATTAGTGAACTCTAGCGTGAGCATGTTCTCTGTTATTAACTGTTTAATGTTGGTATCAATTAATCGATATTAAAAACTATCTGCGAACCGGCTCATTGTTGAAATGAACAGAATTTACTTTGGCGTATTGTGTTCGCTGTGAATGGTAGGGCATATAATTGTGTGCGCAATTTCAGTAAATCATGGAGAAATCATGGAGCGTCATTGAATATAATTAGGTGCTATTGAAAGGTGGGAGGGAAAATTAGTCTCCGGTACTCGTGATTTTCATAATTTAATTCGCCAGGCTATTAAGTAAAATCCATTTCGGGACATGGAACAAGTTTATAGTCATTTAAAGACCTACGTTAGACAATGTTTGTAAGTCTGAAAGAGCACACTGCGATTACAAAGACTTGCGGTTCGTAAACGAGGTATAAAAAACTTCATAAAATAATATGTCCGTCGGTTGTTTTCGTCGTGTAGGGTGTATTGTATGCCGGCTGCCGTTTTGCAAAACTTCAGCGCATTTTTAATGCGAATCTCTTTTTCCGCTTTTAGCGGTAATGGTGACAGCCTCCGAGTTTTCCCCGGCAACCATTTATAACGAGTTTTAATCGCGACACGGAAATTAGTTATATTATACGCGTCTATCCGCCCGCCGACTATATTATATGGTTATTAACTCAGGCACGAGTCACGGGCCTGAGGGTGCACCCTAAATGAAACACGATAATTACGCCACTTTGATAAAAACGACGCTCAACTTCTGAAGCGGGCTATCCAATTAATAATTTCGTACCTGAATATACGTTTATTATTCTTCGATAAAACTGAACTGCAGTATTATTTTCCTGGAAGCAATAATGCGGATAAATGGAGCCGATTTTTCTATCAAATATTCTAGACGTCCCCAGCTTATGCAAGCAGGTCACATCATAGTGGAACTGGTTATAATGTAGGTAGATACTACTTTATGTAGTACCTTTTTTTTTTAGGTCAACCTGTTCTGTCCCACTGCTGGGCAAAGGCCTCCCCCATAGCTTTCCAATCCTGTTTACAATTTGCCCTCTCCGACCAATCCGTCAAGAACGAGTCCAGATCGTCACGCCAGCGTTTCTTGGGCCTGCCTCGGTTACGACGGCCGCCTTCAGGCACCCACTGTGTTACAATCTTCGCCCATAAATATGTCCGACTTCATCCTAGAGACGTGGCCCGCCCAGTACCATTTCAGCTTCGCAGACTTATTGCCAACATCGGCGATGCCTGTCTTTGACCGTATTAAGGTGTTGCGCATTTGATTGGAAAGTCTAATATTTAGAATGCTACGTTCCATCGCTCTTTGGCAAACGTTGAGTTTTGTAATACCTACTACACATAAATTACATCTCCTCACCTACGTGTAATTTGTAAATAATAAAACTTTTACGGTAAATATCATTTATTTTAAGTAGGTTTTTTAATGTTTAGCATGGAGTACACACAGAAAAAGTTGTTTACCTTGTTGTAAGACATGGTCTTGAATATGTACTCGCCGTAAAAGAAACTCGTCCCCAAAAACATCTTGGCTTTCGCTACGAAGTCGAGATGTATCTCGTAGCGACCCTGTATATAAAATCACGTTTAATTTTATGTTTACGACGGTTCTCCGAAATTAGTTGATACTTATCTGAAAATCTTACCTTGTTAACTTTGCAATTCTTAGTCAAATTGAACGAATCAACAAGAATGGGGCCCAAAACAAAATGTTCGCAGGGTTTGTTCAGAGCATAGTTCCATAACTTTTTTGTAACATTGTTGATTCTTGTACTAACCACAATTTTAGCCTGTTTAAAATGGAAATTAGTTACTGAAATATGTAGTAAGATAGTTACTTTTTTGTGAAATTTTAATTAAAATACCTACCGAGGTAACCGGGCAATCCCTGGGAAAGTCCAGCAGGAATACTACGTCCGACATATTTTGTGAATTTTTGATTTCAAACTTGCCGCAGTCTGCCTGTTTGGGACCTTTGCATTCTTCAAACGTTTCCCATTCCATTAGATATGGACCCTGAAATAATAACACAAGGGAACGCTTAATTAAAATTATCTGCTCACACTCCATTTGTACCTTCGTGGTATTATCTTTGAGACTATAGAAGACTACTAAAGTAAATTGGGAGTCTGAATATATTCCAAATCGAGTTCGATTTACTTTCTCGAATTGCCCTCGCATTCCGGGCTTTTACTATAATGAAAATTGCATGTTTTTAGAGCCCCAAAATCTTAGGATAAACAAAAATCCGACAGACGATAGGATTTGGCGGTAATCAGGTGTGAATAGATTTCTGTGAATGACGGATCATTGAGGTGAGCAAACGTCTGGGAAAGCGGATATTCCTTTGTTCAAACTGTAGTCGTCACGGTTGACTTAATCAATAGTATCTAGGTTGCTGAAGAATAGTTTTCCATGTAATTAATTAGTTAACCCGGGCTACTTCGTTCGGGTTTAACAACATGAAGAAATCGAGACTTGTAATAAGTATTTTAATATTAATTATTTTTCACATAAACATCCCGGGATGAATTCTCTGATAATATTAAAAACGTTTCACAAAATCTGTTGTGAAGTTAAGAAGAACAACGCACGTGTAGTCATACCTAAAGGCACGAAAAGTAACTTTCATATAAAGTATGCCAAATAATCCTTTGAGATCGCAAGAAGCCAACCACCCAATGGTAAATGTTCATGTCGTTCAAAGACGAAATGCTCGATGGTGGTATTCCTCTGAATAGCCTAGTATAGTATCGAAATTCTCGTTCAATATTGCTCTTGATCAAAATACACTTGTTTATTGGTACGGAATCTCCTCGATGGCTTTATACGCAGTCAACGCACCGTCGGCTTAACGCGCTCAAACGCTGTCAAGAAAAATAAAATATAGGTGTGCCGGGAACGGCGCGGTTTGCTCCGGGAATGGCGGGACAAGCTGGGAGCCACGATACCGCGTCGACAAGTATACGTGCCGATGTGCTAATGGTAAACCGTTCCCCAGGCTGAAGTAAATGTCGGTAGAAATACCACCGAAGCAAATCTGCCGGGGCTAATACTGATAAATACCTACCTAAGTGTATGGCTAGGTAGTAGGTACCTACTACCTACTACTTATAATAGTGTCGGGGTACGCGCGAATGTACTTGTATATCTCCCGGGGCCCCGACAGTAGGACCAGTGGGTTTTTTTGTCGGTTAGAGTCCGGCATAACCCTCCGCTTGCCCCAGACGCTATGAGGAATTCTCCACTGTAAAAAAAAGGTACTTACATAGTTCTTGGGGTCCGTTTGGCCTATTCCCTTAATAATTAATGAGAAAAATATTAAAACAAGAACTAGACACTGCATTGCCTCTCGCGGCATAGACAGTGCCGACGTACGGCACGTTTTGCACATGACGTACTTTTGAATAGTTTTTCAATGTAATAATACTCGAATTATTATTAATAATTATTGTAATTCCATTTAAAAACATCGTCATTATAAAAGTAATATCCGGAGATCTGTACGATTGACAATAATTGCGTACCCGCGGATATTGAATAACGAAGGGGAGATGTAATCTGATAATGTTAAATGATTATTCGGCTCACATTTTCTTTGTCCCACAAGATAAGCTGTTTACTCGAATTATAGTGTCTGTGTATAATGCGCAAAGGAATTATATAATAGTATTAATCGCGAGGGGTCGTTACCGAGAGCGTGGCTCCGGCAATCATTAGTGCATTTTATTTCACGAGCCGCGCAGCGCCGCCGCTCAAGTTCGTAGGTGGCTTAATGCGTTTTCCCATTACCTGTCACCTCTACCATATACAATCCTTTTAAGCTTAACCCGTTATTGTTTTCATATCTGAGTGTTTCATTATTTAACTACACATTCGTGTCAATATGTTACGCTGTGTTGTATTATACATCGTGTACAGATTACATTAACACAGTATAATGTAATTTGTATTGTATTTCAATATTCAGCAACTAATGAAATGATTTCGCACCTGAGCCTGATTTGATTGAATTGCTAATATAAAACATTCTTGTTATGAAAAAATGGTATTTTAATTTCATTTTCGACTGAAATGTTTGTCTTATATATTGAACAACTTAAACGATTTAATTGCTTCGATGGAATAACTCAATCAAAGTGTTGTATGTCAAGTACGTTTAAGTGCCGGTACTGGTGGTCGACATCGTCGAACTGTTCTTGTGCAGCGAGCACTAGCTTAGTTGAGTGGTTTGCTCCGCCATTTGTTATACGAAACTAGATACCAGTGAGTGCACTCGGTTCGGCGGCTATATCTGAGTCTTCCCGCAGACCCTCGACCTCTCTGTTTGCCAGCTTATGTGGCGATCGCTGGGCTTAGTCTAAATTGCAATTAAACGAACTTGCGCTTTTGCCCGTTCGCCGCTATACGTTATTGAACTGTTTGTAGCTTGCGGGTGTGAGAAAATAATTTTGAAACAGAGAAAACGAATTTTTCCACTTTGTGGAATCTATAAAACCTCGACGCTCTGTCAGCAGTTTGAGAGATATTATGTTTTCATGGACACTTTCGCGACTCAATCTTTAGAAATGGCTCGCACGATAAAGTGTAGGAGAATGTCCTTCTGACCTATTCGCCAGTTCGTAAAGAAATCGTGTCGTCATCTTTCGTTCTAAGTATCTTGCGAGATGGACATTACGGAGTGTGTGCGGACTCTATATGTTCGTGAGGTAATTTAGTCAAATCGATTCACCGTGTTACGTATTCTACCGGCGGCAGGTTTAATAACGTCTTTGATAAAGACGTGTATTCAGGACGGGTTGGATGAATGTGAGGCCCTAATATGCTTCGCCTTCGTCGCGCCGCCGTCGACCGCTGTCGGCACCGCGTATGGGTTCCACCGTCATACACGTTGCCGCAGCTCTCGCCCATTCATATGGATAGTGCGGCATAGTTTACATATTTTGATGCGCGGCCGCTTTAATAAAGCCATTAATTTTAATAATGCTTCGCTCACACGTTAAACATTCGTGGTCGCGTTTAATAGTTTCTCCCTTACCTACACCATGTTACGAGAGTAAGTTATTAGATGGCTGTTTAATTAATGTCGTGTAAATATTTACATTATGTCAGACGTTTATTTGATACTAGCTGGAGAGATTTACGAAAAACTGAGCTCTATATAGCTATCTAAATAATAATTTTAATTTGAAAGTAATTAGTCTTTCGCTGAAATTAAATTGGATGTCTGTTTTGATAGATATGATTACTTAGGTACTTTTATGAGATACTTGGAAGAAAAAACTCGTATAAAGTGATCGGAGGTCGTTAGGTTTCAGGTGCGTCGTCGTCGTGTAGATGTATGTCAATCACATGTGCTTTGTCGATCGGTGTGCGATCACTTACACTCCCGGGCTCTTCGACTCACACTCGCTAACGATCTCGTGAGTCGAACTCCTTATCTAATCTTTATAAGCATGACGAATGACAGTTTCCTTGTTCTATCCTGCGTGATTATGGGTAAGAGTTTTAACGACCGTCAGTTCGGGTCGTAACGAAAAATGTTTATGATCATAAAAATTCATGTGTTTGACTTTGGCAGCGGATACTTTCTCCACCGCAGCTTTATTATTGTAATATAATTTCAGACTTTCATTTGAATATAAATTAAATTATCTTATTAATATTTATCCACTTGATATAGACTTCGATAAATTAAATATGATCTGAAAAAGTTACTACAATCTTAATCTGTTTAAAATTTATTCAAAACATTCCAAGATTTCTATATGAATTTAGAGAATAGGTATTAGAATGGTATTCGTGGAAAGAAAATTTATAAGAATGAAAAAAAAAATAGAAGTTTTTCAAGAGATCCGTAGTGAAATGTGATCGAACCAAAGGAGATGGATCCATCAATCAACACAATTTGCAGTAGTACTTACTCATATAGCTAATTATGATGATGTGGGGTGTACTTAACAAAATGCCGATATAAGGAGTTGATTATAGTGCACTAAAGCACTTAAGAGAGCTCGAAGTGTGATGAATGATCGTCTCCGGGCGTCGGCAGCAGTAGCAGCGGTGTGGAACACTGCGCGCGCCGCCGCCGCTGCCGCTCACAATATGATTGATAGTGCTTTAGGTTACATCAAATTACTTCAACCATATTCTATATATTGATATTAAATTCTAATACCCTAATATACCTAAGCTAGATCTAACGATAGGTATTAAGATGATAGGTATTGATTCAAGTTCAAAAGGTTCAACTTCAATTTAAACTTACTTAATCGCCTTACATTATCTGGCAAAAAATGTACCTTGAAAGACTAAACGCCCGCCGTCCGAACTTGTCTCGTACTTGACCTGACTTCACTGTATAACTCGATTGTCTGATAAAAGTCAGTTTTAGTTTTGTTAGTACTTTATTCCCAGTCGATAACGCAGGACCTTTGCCATTCCCCTGAGTAAATACGTTATTAGCTGTAGCTCATACACTTACGGGAAATATATGACCGCGTTAGTCAACAGTAGTTGTTGCTTGTTCTATGAGTGTTGTGTAGTGCGTGGCTCACGCACCTCGACGGCGCGGCACTTGAGCAAACAAACGAACGATGCGTAAAATGGAGTCGATGCGCTGAATCGCACCTATTTGTCTTACTTTATTTTCTTCGCATAGACCTCGTTCTATTTTGATTAACTCATTTATTTTCGAAATGGAAGTGTGCGAGGAGTGGACCCTCTTGTGACTTTCCCGTTGAGCGAAATTACCCAAGTCGGTGATGTTTGCAGTGCGAACGTGTTGAGTGTTTGGCTCCCTCACGACTATTAACTTTTGTTGCTACGAGCTACCGACCGTTTACTGTCACTCAAATACCTTTCTCTGAAACTACGCAATACTACAATATCGAGCGTCTTTTTCGTGGAAGAAGTGTCTTTCCACACTCGATCATTTAATAAAATCTTTACACATATTGGTAGGTCCTTAAAGTGACACGTGAAATATTTTCTGAATTCCAAATTAGATATGCGATCGTGTTAAGAACAGAAGATTGGTTCGGAGAATAAAAGACAAAAGTCAAGATAAGTCGCAGGAAATATTTTGGCGCCGTATCTGTACGACACATATACGTGAAGATATCCACCTAACACTGTGCAATGTCGTTATAGAAGTTAGCTTAATTCCATCGACTATTGATACTCGGTCGTCAAAGACGGTTGCCGAGTCACGGGCGGCCACTTTGCCCGTAGATGTAACGTATCTCGTTGATTCAGGTGACCACATAGCATGCTATAGCCCACCTAAGCGCAAGCTGATTGGTCACCTCTATTTAGAACATTCCGGTGTTAACCTCGGGAATATCGAAATAGCTCCCATTCCTGTACCTGTGTGGCTATCTCTATATTGAATAGACCTTTAGACATTGATATGTACGTACATATACCTATCTACCTACGGGTTGCGCTAAAGTGCGTGGTGTATACGTATACCTCCCGTGGTGTTATGTGCACGTGTGATTAGGTACTATACTTACCCATGCGTAAAACCTGATCAAGCAACTCAATTATCGGTATTGGTTGATAAGGTCTTGTTATAGATATAAATATAAGATAACAGAAAGCGGTTTGCACAAATAACATTTCTTGGATAGTACTGTTTAAAAACATTGCCTGGAAAGGCTAGGGATTCATTTAATTAATAGAGTATTTATACAAGGGTTTATAAAAATAATAATATATCATTTAATTCAGGTAACAAAAGACCCATATCATATATACCTTATAGACTAACATACATATTTATAATTAATAATAATACATAATAATACCTAATTAAACTATTGTACACGAAGAGACGGCGTCATGTTGCGCTGCGTGGTGTCGCGTAGCCTTCCGCGGAATATATAATACACGACACCCTTCGGCCAAAACTCTTCCTTGAGGAAGGTCTCAATATGATGAGTCGGAAATCGCAGCACGAACGACTTGAAATTCGTATGATATTGTTGAACTAATTCACAACAATATATTTAATATTCATGCTTTAAACAAGGATTAGATCGATAAACGACTGAACATACAATCGTACCTATGTATGTCCCGTATCAATCCTCTATTTTAATTAAGAGTAACTCATCAACTCGTCCCACAAGCTCACGGCCCATTTGGGACGAATTCATCTTCAACTAGGGATCATAATTTAAAGCTCGTCAATAGCTACTAAATGAAAAAAAATACAATTCTAAAACAGAAGAGAAAATGGTACTTAACTATTTTGCCTTTTCCCATTTATATAATAATTTCCTGTTATTAAGAAGAATCTCGTGTTAGAGCTTAAAGCTTATTCACACTGAAACGTAGAAAAAGAGGCGCGAAAATATAAATCCTTTTATGATTGTACAAAAACAAACGTATCTTATATTATATCCCTCATGACGTTCTTTTAAAAGGCTTTTCGGTATGACACATGTAAGACTTATCACGAAAAACACCTACTTAGTTAGAAAGAATAGCGGTCAATTGTGAAACGGATCCGCACAGAGGGTTCCGTCGTACCATACCTGAGAGTGAGAGTAAGTAAGATCATATTTTGACAATGTATTTTTTTTGTGAGAATCCTCTTTTAGTAATTTTTATTGTTGTTATTATCTGCTATACTAGCAGCTATCTAAAGGGTGTAAAACACCTCTTAACGAAGCCGAAAGGCACTTGTTCTCCCCGTCATTGCGATCATTTTTTTGTTTTACACCATACCTGGGAACCTCCTAGTTTCGGTGATATTGGGGGTCAAACTTTTAATTTTTGACAAGTTTTTTTTTTAAATACAATTTTTTAATGTAAGATTTTTACTTTAAAAACCTCCACGACCCCCATACTATTCAAACCATCCATCAGCACAATGTTTTGAGTGTGTTACATTGAGTTCTACCACAAAACATGAATTTTCACTCCAAAAAAAAGTCTCCCAGCAATAATTTTTGCGTAAAGTTACTTAGTTTGATGTACAGAATGTTTGGTTGACGGCTTCGTGATGAGGTGGTTTACACTCTCTATAAACATCTTAAATGGCGTTTACGGTTCAAAATGTACTGTACCATGACATACAGCATAAGATTAGTAATCGACTTCCGTTATCGCCCTTAGGGAAGTGAATCCGAAAAGGAATATGTTATATTAAATCAAAAGTGTATACAACGTAGTCGTTTTGTTTATGTTCTGTCTGTTATTCTAGCCGACAGACACCGTTTGTTATCTATGCACGCTATGGCTGTTTGGACTAACTGTTCTCGAGAATCTTGTGAGCCATGCCCAAAGCTTTTGAATGTAGAACAGACATGAAATGAATATTGTTAATTAAAACTAGTGACTCGTGGCTAAATAATAATAGCCGCTCGGGTCGATTTTCACCTAGATTGGTACGTGGATGGGTGGCCACGAACAGCTTAACTGTTGTTCCTGGCTGTCTTTTGAAGATCTTTGACAGTCGTTACTGTATTCAGTGAGCTGAAAGTCTGAAAGCCATTCTTACCAAGATGTATCGTATTACCCAGTACTAACTGGGCTGTGGAGGTCAGATAGGCAGTCGCTTGATTTAAAATACTAGTATTCAGCTGGATCCGGTACGACTGGAAGCCGATCCTAAAATAGTTAGGAAAAGGCTACGCATATGATGAATACTTTAGCGACATCCAAATAATCTGCATTTTTTGGACAACAATAAACAAATGTTTATCTGGGGTGTCGAAAAACGTCGAAAAATAATACTTCTTAAGATAAAACTGCTGTATAGAAATTTATTTTAAACATGGCGTGCCTATTCATTCTCTTTCAAAGCTAAAAAATATGTGTACATATTCATACAAGCACAAAAAATAGTAGCTCAGTAATTTATATTATAAATAATGTTATTAGTAATTCGATACATTCATGGCAGCTGCACATTTTGATTAATCTCGTTTAAATATAATATGATTGTTCACAAAAACATTAATTAATAATGTTGAAATCCTAATGACTATGTAGAGGTCATTTTAAACATTCAAGTTAGGTATGTAAATAAAATTTATATTGAAAATGAGATTGAGAGAACGTTTATTATTATCTCTTGTGTCTACAAGATTTGCAAAGTATTAGATAGAAATAAATATCGTGTGTAAAAATAAACTTGGAAGAAAAGTTAATTCTAGCACTTTTTGACGTATATATTCCTTTATCTTCTACATGTGTGCTTAAAATAAACACTTTACGAGACCCTTTTAGGGTTTTATTACCTACTATTATTCACTTTATAAAGCTATGTACATTTTTTATTTTACGAAGAGATGACTTGCGAAGTTCATTCATCTTGATCTATCCCGAAATGTCATATGCACAGTTCCTCTGGACGGATTTTTCTTAAACTTCTGAAAAGCCAAGTCAAGCAAAAGATCTACGCTCTCGAATTCTGGAGAAAGAGGATCTGTGCATCGACTCGAATTGCAAAATGATCCCTGCTTCCTGTCAACTTAATATACAACCTACGTAGTGCAATGTAAAGCCCATTCGACCAACAAAATTATTTGGTTTTTCTAAAATTGTGACGACGCCATTCTTTGTTGGGATTATTATGAAAATAACATCGAAAGTTTGGTCGAAATTCACAAACTTCCAAAGAGTTTTCGTAGTTTACTAAGCTGGCGTTCCATTTGAATTTTTAATGAATGCTCTAGCCGGATTTTGTCAATGGATAAAAAATTGCGGTAGCTTACTTGACGTCGTAACACTCGTAACCTCTTTTTCAGACCTAAAAATTCACAGTAACTTTCACGTAATCAAATAGTAAAGTTGGCTTAGTTTTTTGACGAATGTCTCCCAGTTTATCCTCAAAATAAACAGAATAAGAAAGTGTTTTAGTAAAGTGTAGTACAGGTAGGAAAACGAAACATATTTTTGTAAGACGAAAAGCAAAAAGTGTCTCAAAACTGTGATATAACTCGCACCAGGCACCAGAGATGTGATATTTTCAAGATCCCTTTGTAGACGTTAAAGAAAATAGGTAACATTTTTCTTTTTATGACATGCGTATTATTTTTCTGTTTCTCGTCACTACTGTCTTAGTGAATTCTGAATTTCATGCGGACAATATCCTGCTGTTGGGGTACCTCGATGTAAAATCAAATTCGCAAGAAAGCTTGTCGTAACATTCGTCGGGTGTACGCTGTACGGTACGTTGCGTACAGCTGCATGTATATTTTTATTCTAATTTCAACCACTCCTCGGTTTCGTTTCATCTTCATCCGGATTTGCGGCTCCTTCTTGAGCCAAGTTGATCCATTGCGCAAATTGTGTGAATCATGCCGGCTGATAATGGACCTCGGATTGATCGTGGGCCTATTGAAGGCGGAACGAAGTTTTGAGAGTGGTACTAATTCGCGATGTGGCGGCGGGCGGTACGTTTTGTAAGAGAACCTTTCTCTATCGGCATCTGCAGCCCAAACTTCATTTACATAATTAATCTGTGTCCGACGAGCGTGTCGGCCAGCGGCCCCGTCGACCCGCCTCCATTAAATAACGATATCACAGAAGGCGTTTGTTCACATGTTAATCAACATACCATTTTATTTTAATTACATTTAAAAAATGTTGTTAGCGGAAATGTTAACCCTGTCGTATTTAGAAAGCGCACAGTTGCTAGTTTCAATTAAAATTTAAATATTACATTCGAGTAAATTCCCGGTAATTGTGAAAAGTGATATAGCATATGAAAGCATGTTCAAGGTAGAAAATACAAAGGAAAAACAACATTTGTTTTAAAACATTATTTGCTTTTAGCCAACCTAGTCTAGATAACAGACTTAAAGAAAGCTTCGAGATAAAATCTCTTTATGAATCTATAAACGCACTAGAGAAGGGAATTTAATTTAGGTAATGGAAAATACAAAACGCCTTATACGTAGATACGAGAACAAGTTTATTTTGGAGGATGATATAGTGAGCGTAGCTGTAGTGTAGTGTTGTGCTGGTAACCGCTCACATAGAGCAGGAAGGCTGCCCGGCTGGCATACCGGCCCGTGGCCCGTGCCCGCTCCATGACGAGGGCGCTTCAATTAAAACTGTTCAAGTTTGTTTAAATGTTTGTGTCAGTCCATCGCCGACTAAGAGTTACAACGCTACGGATTTCACTGTAAATTAACAACAAATACTTCCTCCATTCTTGGATAATACAATTTTCGCGGGTAACCACCTTAACCAATATTTGTACGTACTTTACTTCAACAAACACTTTTACATTGCAAGGAACATGAACACGGATAGTTCAAAACGTATCCTTGTAAACACTTGACGGTAAACTTTGAACTGGATGAGTGTGTATTTTCGATAGAGAGTTTCACATCATCGAATACAGTGAATAACGCGATTGTCGATACTTTAATACTATTAGGTTGTGGTTGCGGAGAGATTTACCTTGCTTAGGTCGGGTTGGGAGAAGTTGTGAGCTCTGAGTCAAGCTGACTTCGCTGTTTCATTCGGCTGGAACTCAACTCGGATTAACCCTTGACGCCAACCAGCCTCACTTTGTTGTCAAACTAATTAGTTGTGCCCGTCCATTTCATTTTAAATATTCGCTATTGTATTTCCTTTACATAGGTAAATTTTCCTCTCTACAAAAAGATTTTGGGTCGAGATGAACTAAGAGATCTTGTCGCCTCCGTGAAGATCGCTCCGATAGGACCTACTCAAATTAAGCCTACTGGTCGTAGAATTAAAACCTTTTTCTTATTTGCAAGTAGATTCTCTTTGAATATTTATTTCTTCCTTTTTGAAAGGATTTGCAATTTGAAAGTTCAGCGTACCAAACAGAATCTCTTTTCAGAATTAGTCATAATCCAAATATGGTTAGGTAGTCAGCGGGACGTCTGTGATATTTATGTAATTCTCAAGTAAGCCGTTTAATCGTCCATCGCGTACTTAATGTTTGAGCTTCTAAGAAACGTCGGGGGCGGGTGAGCCTAGCGGGGCTGGGCGGGGGCGGGCGGGGTGAGGGATCCCAAGGGTTGGCCTCGTTCTGCTAACAAATCGCTCGCCGCACCACGCACAGGTAGTGTCACGCCTCATTACTCCAACTTTATGTTCGCCAAATCACTCTAACGTCATGAATAAACAAGATTTAGGCTTATGACCTTCCATAGCACCCTTACACTATTCAGTACAGTTTACTATTCATAGTTGGAAAGTATTTTTGAAATTATATTGATTCGAGTCTCGTTAATGTTCATCTGAGGTATAAAGCCCGGAAGGTGCTAAAGTTAAAAGCTAAAATGAATTCCGTAGCTATTTCAGCGTTACGCAGTAGAAATGGCACAGCATAAATATTAATTAACTAGCATAATACAGTACTTACTGAGGTGCTTTTAATACTAACGTAATCTATCTAAGTGTTTGTTGGTTTGCCACGATGAGTTCAAGAATTAAGTAGGAAACAATATCAGTACCTATTCGGCACATTAAAAATGCTGTCCTGGGATTTGAATTAGTTCCATCATGCGATGCAAAGAATGTAACCTCTCTATGAAAAGAAGCTAGAGCTACTCAACCTCCATTAAAATGTTCGCGCTAAGAAGGTTATTGTTTTCCTTTGAGGTCCGGAACCCCAAAAGGAACATAGCTTGATTAATATATTTATTCTCTGCAGTTAAAGTTTTCATAAAACAAGCGATCTCGGTATTCTTCACTTTTTGTTTTAAAATTCTTTGCAGTTCTCGGCTTCTATTCTCGGTGTCTTCAGGAATTTAAAATTAAAAGCGTGTCATGCTATGCAAACAATAGAATTTATAAATTAAAAGCATTGTTTTGAACTCATTTTCTCAGTATGCTCGGTCGATGTCTAAATAAAATAAAATTCGTATTAAAATGTTTCACACGGCGACACGTTACACTAATTGATGATTATGCATCATTGTAGTCGAACTAAACCTACTTCATGTAATTGTTAAGTGTACTAAAACAATGATTAGTAAAATGACCCATGTCGGGCACGCCACGTGCATCAGCTACAATAATTATGTAAATGAATGCCCGGATATCGGGGCTGGGTCAATAGAATATGTCGTCTAAATTAATAGGCCAAATCGCTTCGACAGTTTTAGCACAAAGCAAGCAAACCCGCACTAAAATAAAGCGTAATACACAACACATGTTTAACTAAATGGACGCACATAACATAGTTTGCGAACGTGATATGTAACAAAAACGGAACTGTCCTTTTACAGCTCTACGATGTAATCATGCGGTACGCTCCACAAAAGTTTCTAATGGTCATAAACTTTCACATGTTTGTGTTGCTCATATTCGCATACGCAAAATATTAACAAACCCCAAATTAATTTGACCGCAGCTGTGCCGCGCGATATTTTTTTACGGTTACTCAAAATTTAAACATTTACACCGAAAATATTTAACACTGTTTTTCAAGCAAATGAGTCAAAAAGTAGATTCTACTCTAATTAATGAAACCAGAAAAGAGCATGCAACGTATTTTATTTTTGTTTCCTATTATTTCGATGAAAGCACCCAGAACAGAAGTAAAGTAGCGATTGCAAAATGTAAAAGGGAAACGCAAAAAATCGTGAGCTTCATAAAAAGAATATTCGTGGGCTAGCTATTTGAATAAAATATCAAGAGAGGGAACCATTTTTCAACGCGTTGGTGATAATAATGACGCTATTTATCAACGAGTCGAAAGGGTGGTAATTATTAACGTAATATTTTGGTTTCGTTTGTTTACTTACATACATTTCGTGCGATATTTTTCACAGTTAGCGACATAACAGTAAGGTCATTTCGTTTGGCTGTGAGGGGATGGCTCCCAATGATTTATTGTTGCGTTGAATATGCATGTCGAGATGAAAAATGACGAGAAACGTGCGAGTGGTTAGTGTGTGAGGATCGGGCGGCGGCGGCGCGGCGGGCACGCTGCGTGCCGCACGCCGCCAGACGTCGCGCACGCCGCCGAACGCGTCACATTGCGGAAGTCGTTAAGAAGATAAATCGCGAACCACACAAGACCCCATAATCCTTTTAAAATATCTAAGTGAAACCTTTTTTACACTATGTGGCTTAGGAAATGCTGAATATTTCCGACACTATTCCACTTTTATAGATTAACTCGTGTGTTCATAAGATTAACTCGTGTGTTCCCGTTTGTAGACAGTAGTTTAGACGAGTGGTGTATTCCTTTAATATATTATAATGCCTTTATTTTCATACCACCGCGGAAATCTGAAAGTTTCGATACAAGTTTCCACCAGACAAAATTTTCAAAGTGTGAGACATTCGCAAAGTGCATCCAAGAGCGAACTTAGAGGTATGGGTACCAGTTTTAATAGTTGCCGAAACAATAGCGGAGAAGTTTTACTTGCCGCTCGCTCCGGCTCCGTACCCGTCCCCGTTCATTAATACGGCTCGAGCACGGCACCATGGTACGTTAACTCGTTCAATTTTCGTAAAAACTGCACCATGTTTTTTACAAAAATAACATCCATCAGGATCGAGAATAGGTTGGCTTTAATTTCCGCCACGATAACATATCGCTTCGAATTAAGAAGATAAAATAACGTTGCGGTCTTAAAAGCGAAAATTTATTTTATGGGCACTTTCTTCAATAGTTTATTGCTTTCGGTTACTATTTCAGTTGAGCTTTCTATTTACACTCTCTTAGACTTTTATATTGTTTGAGAGAAAGTGGTAAACTTGAAAAAATAATACATTTCTCATCGGTTGACTAGTCTGGCTTCGTGAATATTGCTTACGTAAAAGTCAGAATAAAAGTGTAGTACTTGCTTTATTATCTTTGCACGTGTTTATTTAGGTTAGTGGAAATGTGGTTAGCATTGAACACCATGGCAAACATGAATCGACCGGCCCTGTAGCAGTGGTTCGTTACTCATGGCAGAGCCAACCGGTAGCACCGTTCCTTTCAATGCTGGCTGCGCAAACAAACTATCGAACAAACAATTTTACTCCAATTAATGACGTCTCTCCGAAACATTTTTCAGACTGTATTTGTAGGTCAAGCAACATAACAATAAAATCTCTTTTTATATCTGCATCTCATCAAGTAATAATCAAACGTACGTCAGATTTGTTTCACAGAAATTCCGCTGTTTTGTTCACGTGAAAATGTTTTTCCTACTATAATTTTGCGGATTTTGTTTAGTTTTTGTTATTCCAACAAATTCGATAAGGCATAAAATGAATGTAGTCCTCTCCCATTTTTTTATAGCCGCTTACAGTTCAGATAGAGAGCCTTTTTACTCATGTGGTGCACCCAAAACAGACGTTAAGGTGATATGTTGAAAAAAATGTGGTTTTTCTATTTCGTGTAACTTGTTGAGTATGTAGAATAGGGAGCTAACATTTTGGTATATGTTTTTTGACTCTTTGGTCTAGTATCGTGTAAAAGGAATACACGATTAAATGATTTTTTCTCGATTCAAAAAAATTGCAAAGTTACACCTATTTTTTTTACTTTTTTCAACATCACGGCGTAACGCTTAAGAGATATTCAACGGAATTTACTTTAAAACATAGAAAATTATTATATCAAAGTTTACTCAAAGTCATTTTAAATGTTATACCTTTATTTTGTTAAAAATAGAGTGAATTCGTTTTGGCACATACGTCCTTTTATTCCGAGCGCACGCACATTGTAGCTATCTCTTCTTTTTTGTTTCAAAAGTAATTGCATCACTTTCGCTCGCTCAGAAGATCAGTCGCCCGGTGCACTTCATCGACGACGAACCTATGACATTTGTTTGCAGATCGGTGCTATCGGATTTTCGTGATTTTGATAATTGTTTGTATAGAAAAAGTTAGTAGATTGTTACTTAATTAGTGTTGAATAGGTATATAAAGACTATTCTTGCGATTTATTTCATAAATATAAAAATGGCTAAAATAAACTTAAAATTAATTTTGGGTTAGAATTATGTCAACAATACGTCAAATACTATTACCGCGTATGACACACTTAGAGCAGAAAAAAGATTGGAGCAGCTTTTAAATTGCGAAAAAAGGTGAGTTTAGTCGAAATTCATTTTTTGATCTTTCTTGAGGCATGGTTTATCGTGTGTGATTAAATATAATATATTTTAGTTTTTTAATCACTTTAGTTTTATTTCCAACTAGAGTAGTTTTTTTGCGATTTCTGGTTTTAGAACAAAAGTTATCAATAATAAAAAACGATATGAATGAATTTGATTATGCTCCACTTGAATGTTGATGATCGTTTTTATTTCAGAAATAAAAGGAAGCAACCACATGATGTCGATAATGAATATGAGGAAGAAGAACCACTGCCATACGAAATCGAACTCGTATCTTTTTCTATCGCCCAGAACCGTAATTTGTTAGAGCGAGATACAGAGCGTGCGCCCGATAGCATCGGTGATGCTGCCGCGTGCGATAGCATTCCCGTTCTAGCAAATTATGGTTCTGAGCGACAGAAAAGGATAGGACCACGGAAAAGTGCGATTCCATGCTGCCAGATGAGGTTCAACGCTAATATTGTTATTGCAATTTTTACTTGAATAAAGCACATACCTACAATTATTCATCATCATCTACCCATCCTTTTCCCAACTACGTTGGGGTCGGCTTCCAGTTTTACCGGTTGCAGCTAAATACCAGTATTAAAAAAAAAACTAAGGCCAAAAAAATTAGATGTAAACAAGACAGATTGTGGATAATAATGACGTCATATCATGGCCGCGACAGCTACGGACGTTTGAACTGTCGTAGAAAATTAAAGGAGTTTAATATTATTTTTGGGCGACAATAGTTGAACTTAACTTTTAATACTTTTCTTGGGTTGATAGTACTGTATTTCATTGATTTAGGTGAAGAAAAAATTACGTGCATATTCCCTATTATAGGTAGACGATTTCGTCAAGTTCTTTTCGTAGCAGTTAAAAACAAATACTGTTGTATTTGTGCTGGAGCGGAAAAAGGAAATGAGGTAGTAAAACAACATGAGTGTTTTCTAAATTATTTTTTATTACATGTTGTACTAAATAAAAAAAACCGGCCAAGAGCGTGTCGGGCCACGCTCAGTGTAGGGTTCCGTAGTTTCCCGTCCGTCACAATAAGTGTTCCCACTTATGAGTTTAAAGGTGGGTATCCATTATGTAAAAATGCATGCATATACGAATATACTACAAACTTAGTCCAGAAATTATTTTGTACAACTTTTTGTCTTTTTTGTACAAAAACTGTTGTTTCCATCAAGTTCAAAATGATTTTCCTAGAAAGTCCTTAAAAAAGTTCTACTTTTCAGATTTTTTTCATATTTTCTAAACTTATGGTTCAAAAGTTAGAGGGGGGGGACACATTGTTTTTTACTTTGGGAGCGATTATTTCCGAAATTATTGACATTATCAAAAAATGATTTTAGAAAACCCCTATTCATTTTTAAATATCTTTCCAACAATATATCACACGTTAGGGTTGAAATTAAAAAAAAAAACACTTCCCACTTTACATATAGGGGGGTGTTAGGCACCAAATTAAAGCCTTTATAGATGAGGCGCAATTGGGTATAATTAATATTAAATCACAATATTTAGAAAATAAAATATAGGTAAACCGCCCCGTTGCTAGCCAACTACCACACAACAAGACCTAGCAACGGGGTTGCCAGATCTGTCGCCAACAGGGGGCTACCCTAATAAAACATTTTTTTCCCATTTTTATTTTACCACTTTGTAGGCGTGATTGACATGGCGAAACTATAAGGGTTCCTAGTTGACTACGGAACCCTGAAAAGGTTGAAAATTAAATATTTGTATTATTTGTCTACTCCATACCACCTGTGTGCTAATATTTCAAAAATCCCAAGAAGTGCGTACTCGGTTCTCCTAGTTAGAGAGCCCATGCAACTTCTAAACCTATTTCGATAACACTCCCAGAATGATGATATACATATATATATAATTAGTCACATTATTAATTGGGGAACACGAAATGACGATGCTGCAATGCAAAAAACCTGGAGGCACTATTAATCAAAATATTCGTAAGTGACCGTGGCACGCGTATTCAATCAGTACAAGTCGAAAGGAACCGGGTGATTGCTGACAAAACGCCGAATCTGCTGCGTGGTGAGCGACTTTCAATCGCTGTAGCAACCACTTTCTCCACTGTTTGGAAGATGCAGCAGTGGTTTTTCTTACACAGAAATTATGATTTCATCATCATCATCATCGTCATCAGCCTATTAATGTTCGCCAGTGCTGGGACACAGGCCTTCTCTCTATGAGAGGGAATGGGCTTTAGTCCACGACGCGGGCCCAGTGCGGATTGGTAGATGTCACATGTCTTCGAATTTTTGGTTCTAGGACATGCCAGTTTCCTCACGATGTTTTCCTTCACCGTTTTGAGAGCAGTGGTGATGAAATTTATTACACAAAGTAATGCGCCTGCCTGGATTCGAACCTACGACTTACTGATCGTAAGTCGGGGCCACCACTGGGCCACCGCTGCTCCCAAGTTATGATTTGAACGTGGCTAATTCATCATCTGCCTAGCCTTTTTCCAAAACTATGTTGGGGTCGGCTTCCAGTCTAACCGGATGCAGCTGAATAACTGTATTTTACATGGAGCGACTGCCTATCTAACCTCCACAACCCTGTTAGTACTTACTTCGTAGTACGATACCCCTTGGTAAGACTGGTTGTCATACGTTTTGGGCCACTGACTACCTATAACGACTGTCAAAGATCTGCAAATGACAGCCGGGACCAAAGGCTTAACGTGCTTTCCTAAGCACGGAAGGAACCCGGTGGTCACCCATCCACAGACCAACCTAGGCAAGCACGGCTTAACCTGAAGATCGACGCGAGCGTCTGTTATTATTTAGCCACGGGCTGTGTCACTAACACTTAGCCACTGGGAGTGTTATCGAACTAGATTTAGTGTCGTGGGCTCTCTGACTATCCCGATGCCACGTGACCGCACAGTCAACCGCGTAATCTACATTCGCCGCTCCCCGCGCGGGGGGCTAAGTCACGCCCATCGAGTTACGATTTATTTTCGAAGTAGGGCCTTAAGCGCAATAGCAGAAAATAGGACAGTTCCCCCTACACTCCTTCGGGGAAGGGAGCCGAAATGTTTCACGTCACCTTTCGAGTGTAAGTGGGGGCCATACGAACGGAGACTCTGTTAAAATGCAATTCGATTGTCATGATTATTCACTCCTTTTACGCGACATAAATCTTTGGCATAAAATATACCGGATGACTTTTTTATCACTTTAAAAATGGGTATATTACGTGAACGGAGTAGAAGCTTATGGCATACCTAGTATTTTTTTTCTTTTTTCCACAGCTTAGAAAAAAATTGATCAAAAAACGCTACAAATTTCAAGTAAACTTTTCATATTAGAACAAAAAAGATAAATTAAAAAAAAAATATGAAAAATATCCAATATCAAATCATACGCAACACGCGTATGATTTGAATTTCGATTTTTTTTTAATTATTTGTTAGTAAAAAAAAAAAACTGAGTATGCCATTTGCTTCACCTATTTTACCCATTTTTTTTGGAAAGTGATGAAAAACTCATCCTCCTGTATTATGTTTTGCAAACTAAAACATTTTAATCCACGGTCCAAACCCAGGTTTACGAGTACCTACATATCAGCTGAAAACTCTTTATAAAGAATATTTTCGAGATAAAAGTAAGTACAAAATAACATGATTTTTTGTCTTGATTTCTATTTAAGTTCCAAGCCCTAAAAGCGGACACTTCGCAGCTACATTTGGGTCATCAACGTCGTCGTCATTCATTTCGCAACTGACTGCTGGTTGGTTAAAAGCCATAATTAGTGGTGAACATTATACAGAAAAATATTTTCTTTCACTCTTCCATTTGATTTTTGTTCTGTTTTTTAGTTTTGTATTTTAAGTCGCCAATCTGCAAAAGGGGAAAACGGCAAAAAGCTTTGTAATTAGGGAGTTGACTCGACAGGAGCTTAATAACACTCAGTCCCAGTTGGAAGCCTTTCTGAAATGGATTCTAAACTACAACTAGTACGACTTCGGGATATTCTGTTTGGAATGGGATGAAGTATTTTAAATATTTCTATTACGGAAGGTCTTGTCATGACTATGTGTGTGTGTGAAGAGCTCAAAACATGTCCAATCCACTATGTTGTGTGAGGTTCACGTTTCAAGCGCTACTTTCATTTGATAGTTTTGGAATAGGGTCTTGAATTTCTTTTCGCAATTCCTTTTCAGTCTATTTAGATAAACCTAACCAGTCGAGCTAGAAATTATAAAAATTTCGAACAACTATCAGACGGCGAACAGTAATTCACTCTAGTTAACTTTTTCTTGAAGATATTACAAGAATACCTACCGCGAACAAAAGTATCAAGATATTGTCAAACTTTTGAAGAAAACCTCACGAGTTTCAGCTTCCAATACCTATCTATTTTTTGATATGTGAGGACTTTAAACTTTCGAAACTCATCGATGTAGTACTCTGCTCTTTATTGAGATTCCTTCAATAGTGTGCGAGTAGAGTATAGTTTAGAAATAATAAATAAATAAGTAAGCAGATAAACAAGCTCGCCAAAGGGAAAATGTTCCTGGAATTTCAGCGATTTAACAAGCTTGAAAGGAAATCTAGATAATCCGTTTATGGATGAAACATAGTTCCGTTAGTAGTCGTAGTTAGCTATAAGTGCAATCAAACAGCCCTCAATAAACGGCGGTATTGTTTTGCCGGTTATTGCGATTCCGTTGCCGAGACACGTCCGGAATAAATTAAACTGCAATTTGGGGCCTTTAATATGGAGTGTTGTTCGCGCTATTGGGCCATAGTGGCGTGTGGCAGCGTGGCGATATGAGCGGCATTCGAATGAGTACACAAAGGGGTTCGGCGCCATGCTGCCCATCGGTAATGCAGCCAGGCACATGATTGCAGCGCGACTCTCCAGGGACACCGTTTTGTTACCTACCTGCGTACCTAACGCATCATCGATTTCACTGTCAAATTTTCGTTGCACATTTAGAATTTGGCAGAAAGCCCCGCCGTGGAATAGCCGTGAGCGCTGAATGCAGTAGTCGTAGTAATTGCGCTGAAATGGCTAGGTTTAGCCATTCTCAGTTGCAGACATAACTTACTTTGCAACAAATACGATTTGATAGTGGGTTTAAGTTTAAAGTATCATTATTAAGTTTTTAGGGTTCCGTACCCAAAGGGTAAAAACGGAACCCTATTACTAAGACTTGGCTGTCTGTCCGTCTGTCCGTCTGTCCGTCTGTGTCACCAGGCTGTATCTCGTGAACCGTGACAGCTAGACAGTTGAAATTTTCACAGATGATGTATTTCTGTTGCCGCTATAACAACAAATACTAAAAACAGAATAAAATTAATATTAAAGGGGGGCTCCCATACAACAAACGTGATTTTTTTGCCCTTTTTTGATAATTATGGTACGGAACACTTCGTGCGCGAGTCCGACTCGCACTTGGCCGGTTTTTTATTATGTTTTATGCAGCGCTAATCTGTAGGCTACTGTCTTTTTTAAACTTTCATGATCAGAACACATTATAATACACATGTAAACGGGTATTTATCGCGAATTTTACCTTTAATATAAGCCCGACGTTTCGACCGGTAGCGGGAAGACTGGTCTTCCCGCAACCACGGCTGGTGCAATCTGGCTAGGGTTACCAGGGCCTAAAATCGGAAATCCGGTCTTGGAGGATGAAAATTCCTGATTTTCGACAAAAAAGTCCGGTCTAGCCTAAAGTTTACCATACGATTAAACAAAAACCTAAAACATTTATTTTTAGATAGAAAATAAAAACAATAAATCATGTTAGGGCCCTTCTAACCCTAAAATTAGCAACTATATTTGTGGAGGTTCAAACTTCGTTTGAAATATGTTAGAATAAAGTTCTAATCAGCTTGCACTACAAAGCGGCTGTTACGTCAGGCACTGCTGCCGAATAGTGCGAAAGAGTGATTTTTTGCGATTTACAAAAAATCTATTCATTGTACTAAAAAAATAAAACACATAAGACCTGCTTTATAGTTAGTTCAGTTAATATGCAAAGTTTCATGATCTAATTTGAAGTATTTTTTGAATACCAGCGGTTTATTGTTCGATTTGGAGGTAACTTTGGATTTTTTTTATATCTAGAAAAGTTTATGGAATCGTGTTTTCGTCACACATAGGACTTAGCATTAATCCTCAACTTTACCATATATTATTTCAAAATTAATGCTGCAGTATTTTAGGCGTAACGGAGGATCATGCTAAGCCATTTGAGGGATATAAATAGCCCTTAAGTAATCAAAAGTTAAACGTAAATCTGTTAATTGCTCACAACTATAATCTTTCCGAAGTACGATGGCTCTAATAGACTCCACTGATAGTCTGTTTCTTTCTTTCGTCCGGCATGAGTCGAAAAATCTGGTCTGGCACAAAATCCGGGCGAAGTCCGGTATTGGGATAAAAAATCCGGTCCAGACCGGATTTATCCGGTCAGGTGGTAACTCTAAATCCGGTCGAAACGTCGGGCTTGTATTAAAGGTAAAATTCGCGATAAATACCCGTTTACATGTGTATTATAATGTGTAGGCTACCTACTGGTGTTTTAGGTTGTCATAAGCAGAAATGTATTTTGTGATCGAACACTCCAGCATAAGTCTTTAACCTACCTACAAGTTATAATCATAGAACTTCAGTCGTTATAGTGGACGACGCAGCAGCAACCTAAATAGTACTTAACTCGTGCACGTGTAGGTAAGCTATGCAACTAAACTTTACTCATCTAAGTTGTATCTGACCAATGGACACTAAACTCCTGATATCGTAACGAAATTAAGGTCAATAGCAGCCAGTCAAGATATGGTAGTAATAATCATTGACGCATAAGCAGAAGCATCGCAGCATCGTGTTTATTGCGTGCGCAGAGAATTCTATGGCACCATTAATGCACGTAGCGAGGCGTAAGGTCTAGTTGCTCGCTCAATTTGCGGTATTGCTCTGAGCCACCGTCACATAAACAGAGTCAGGAGCTCCTACAGATCTACAATCGTCCCGTTGTTTGTCCGCCCACATTCCTGAGCAGAACACGTAACGGCTCGCAGAACGCATTAGTACTTCCATAAACACCCCATCCATTGTGTGCACGCGTTAGACGTTGAAGCCATTTTCAATAGCATTTATAAATTCACTTGAGCGACGTACCTGCAGTTCGGTACGTAGTACATGGCAGTCGTTCAGCTGATAGCTCCAGTCATTGCTTTGAGGTGTGTAAGCGTATGGCATTTATAAAGTCGCTCCCCCGGCGACACTACACTTCAGAGGAGCTCTGTTTTTATTCCCGAGGGGGATCGCGATCAGAATTAACGAGACCTTTACCTTCATTCTCGCAGTTTGGTCTTTAACGCAGAGGTAGGCAATCCCTGCTTTTGTACAAATCCGGTTTAACAATGAACTTTGTGATGTAGATAAAGAATATCTTACTACTTTTATTTTATGTGATGTATTTAGATTAGACACAGCCTTTAGTTACAAAGTCCCCCTGTTAAAATGTATATTTAAATTAGATAGGGCTCTTAATTTCAAGGCCCAAGAATTACAATTAATCGTATTACCCATTCGCCTTAATGCTTAGATCTACGACAGTTTGCTTTTTGTTTGGAGCCGGTCCAAATATATATCTATCAGCGGCACTTTTATTATCTTTAATGCGTTCGACGTGCATTTGTATGCTTAACCTCGTTCTTAAGAATGGATTTTATTGCATATTAAAAGGGAGCACAGTCTAGTAAAAACCAGTTCTGCTGACAAAGTCAGATAGTAGTTTATCTTATCTGAACAAGCGGGGTGATTACGGAGCTCTCGTCAAATACCAAATCGAGCATTTGATGTTTTGATCATTAATAAACTTTCTTGGGTACGGTCTGCTTTAAATGATTAATATATAACGGAGTCCACGGAACGTGCGACCTATCAGACGCGGACATCGCCAGACGTCGCTAGTTTAGTGTGTAGTCATCCAACTATGTCCGCGCACTGTGTACCTCCCTAATGAGATTCTATCTTAATTATTTTTCAGTGTTCGTCGTAAATTTCCCTCTCGAGAGTTGCTGAGCCATTCCGTGGCGGAAATATCCTTTTCGAGCTTAATTATTTCCTTTTTTTTACTGTGTTCAATATTCATTCGGATTTTCGTCGAGCAGACATTAAAATTCATAACTCAGCTATTACACTCGTCAACATCTGGCGCCACTTGAACGTTATTATCTTTAACTCTTAGAAAAGCATTAATTAAGAAGTTACTTTTTATGTCACTTTGAATTATAATAATTTTTATGCGAGTTTATCGGGAAAGCTGCCGGGCAGGTGGCTGTGGTGGCTAGGGGGGGGGGATTGTTTCAATATACCGTAAGGCCGTAACTATACATCTTTACCTATGCAGCGCCCGAAGTTGTCCCTCGATTAAGAGTGGTCATTTTACGAGTTTCGCCTCATAACACTTGAGAGCTAGTAGCTATTGTTCTATTCATCGAAGAGGCATTTTATGACGCGGACACACTCGTAACGGGTCGTCTTCTCGAGTTCCGTGTCTGGGCGCACGAGATAAATTTACGTCGGCGGTTCACGCCCACAAGCGTCGCCAACTCGTAAAGCAGTTGACGGCGGGGGTAACCTCATAAATAAGGTCCGGCGGCCCGCCCCGGGCACCCAGCACCCACGCACGCTTGCATGCACTACCCTGGCGGCCATGGCGCGCACAGGTGCACATGCGCTCATGCACCTACTTATCTAACCCTGCAGACTGTCAAGAATATGAATGGCCAGCAGCTATGACTACGACAGAAATATGGCGCTTGCCTCTCCAGTTTATTATTTTAAAACGTTTTTTAAATAAAAATAAATCTCTTCTCATTTAGTTGTAAATGGGCAATTTTATTAATGTTAGCATATTTCAAGTGAACTTTGGACAGATGAGGCTTAATAAGTTCTTCTTGCAGACTGATAAATAGTATCTGAGAGTTAATTGAATGTGTTGCTGTGCCTTTGTCAGTTACCTCGGATCAAATTAGCGATAACGGAGGTAATTAGTGAATTGCACGAAGTTTATTGTTCGGTGCGACTGTAAATTTTAATTATGTTGATAATTCAGAGCGGCGTTGTGAAAGGAACTGTCCGATAATAAAAAAAAATCGGAATACGTTGAAATGGTATTGGCTAATCTTGAGCACATTGCATTTTTAAATTGGTTAAAAACATTTTTTTTGTTAGCCTGTGCTGTCCCACTGCTGGGCAAAGGCCTCCCCCAATACCTTCCATGTGCTCTTTTCTCGTGCCTCCTCGAACCAACCCTCGCGGTACGCGTACAAATCGTTATGGTTAAAAACTTACTTAAAGAAAAATTCTCGTGTGCATTATATCTACAATACTAGAAGTGTGCCAGTGGAGCCGGTGAGTTTCCCAGAGACGTCAGCGGAACACTCGATACTAAATTTCATTTTGCGAAGCGACCGATCCTCAATAGCATCGCGTCACTTTACGGAAATTCTCTCTTCTCTACGGTTCACCTGTTTTCTTTCTAGTGTTCTCCGAAAAGATAAAACTACTTTCAAGTCTATTGGTTTAACGCAGCCAATTAGATAGCCATGTTCACCTAGAAAAGCAAGTATATTAACAATGTTAAAGTCAATATTTTATTATTCAACACGAAATAAAACCCGATAACAGATAGGGGTGCAGTGTCGGAATAACAATAAGATAAAAAGGGAAATGCTGTTGCTCAAGATACCGCAAAAGATGTTATTTTTATAAGAAATTGTATTATACGGAACACTAATCGTGAGCTGCTACTGACTCAAACCCGAGTTTTTTCGCATTCGCTCCACTCGGAGCCGTTTTACATTTTTATTTTACTCCTTTCAGTCTAATTTAATATGCGGCCTCGTAGAAGAAATTGCGAGGATATATTTTTGCATTTGTTAACTCCACCTTGAATAAAATCAGATTTTTACCGGCGAATTTATGTCGAATTGTACGAGACAGGTAGAGAAAGCTTCGGCTCCTCCACATGCGTATTTAAATCACGTACTGGGTTTATGTGTTATTTGTGTTGCAATATCGAGTTTATGTT
This sequence comes from Xestia xanthographa, assembly GCA_905147715.2. Taxonomy (NCBI): domain Eukaryota; kingdom Metazoa; phylum Arthropoda; class Insecta; order Lepidoptera; family Noctuidae; genus Xestia; species Xestia xanthographa. Next base: position 13,470,585 of record LR990655.1, on the reverse strand, counting down.
GTCAGATCGTGTTCCGCACAGTTTGATCAGACTGCTGCTTTCGAATAATTTCCCATACAACGAATTGAGTCGCTAAACTTAAAACGAATTGCGCGTAAAATGTATCGGCGTAGGCCACCTAAATTGAATAGGATTTCATTAAAACCTTCTTTTACAAAAAGAAAAATCTCATCGTTGCTTGGAATTTAGACAACCGTCTATTGCAAGATTTTTAATTAAATCGACTTTGATCACAGGACTGGAATGTCTCTGGTAAAACGATTAAAACCAGTATAAAACAGTTGCTGTGTAATCTTTCCGCGTAACATCCCTACGTAACGATTTAATCAAATGCTTTAATATTTTTTTTATCTAAAGGATTTTATAATGTTTTGTTTCTGTCTAAGTTTGTACCAGGCTCGTTCATTGCAAGCTTAGATAGGTATACACAAAGTAGAACAAAGTGAAACAAAGTAAAACTCTGTAGCCTCAATCCGCAGCTGTTAGTTTTCACCGGGCTATTCTTCTTTTGTGTGACGTTATAAACGGCTGGAACATAGAAATTGTAACGATGAGTACGTCTTCGTTAGAGCAAATATCAATTAAGGCGGCCTACGTGTCGGCGATAGACGGCGGGAGCGTGACCGAGCGTGCGACCGGCCGCCGGCGTAGCCACACCGACCTACGCGTCGGAGCGCGTAGCCCCTCGTAACGCATCGTAGAAGCTTGTAGCTCGTAGCTACGCGTAGCCATACGTAGCAAAGGTGCTACGAGCTCGAACATCTTACTACGAACATGCATACAAACTTCACCTTTAAAATTCGAGACGTGCTATTGCTTAAACAGCCACTTACTTAAACTAAGTCCCACTCTGTAACTCGACCTGTTGTTTACTTATTTATTAATTAAGATTAGGTAGGTGGGTGCCATTAGAAATGTACCCAGCGAGACCCCTTTCAGCCCCTATGTTTTGCACATCGTATTAGTGGCAGAAATAATAACATGGTAACCGTGACGTTGCTACTCCTGTAGCAAATAATTTCGTGTAATGCACGTTGCGTAACTTCGCCGTTTGTTCCCATAATGTTTTTAATAAGACCGTCGATATGAAATGAGGGACTAAATTACAAAGTTTTTGACCGTAAATACGTCACGACTTTAATTAAATTGTAGTAAGTACCCAAGGCTTTTCTGTTAGTCTACTTCTATTAGTCTTTGTAATTTTAAGTTAAATAATATTGTAAGAAAAATTTCAAGAATTCTCTAGCTCTACGCTCATTTGTAACATGACGATTTTGATTTTAAAATAAATGTCAATATTGTTTCGTAATATGACAAGGCTTCCAGAGTGTATAATTTATGAAGCCAAATAAAGCAAATGTAAAGAAGCGCAACCTTAGAAGTTAAACTAAAACGTAACAGTAGGCAACAACAAAATTCAGCAATTCGCCTCGAAAGAATAACCCTAATTATAACAATAAATGAACCTTTTTTGCTACTTAATATTCTGTAATACAAGTCAAAGTAACTTTTAAGGTTTCAGAATTGTTTGAGCTGTAATTTTAGAAAATTATATCGTGATCTTTGATAACAAAAGCGTCTCTGAGGACGTGTCCCGGCAGTGTACCGACTACCTGGCCACCCGGAGGACCAATTAAAGACTTTAATTAATCTAAGCAAGGGCTGGTTGTTGGAAACTCTTAAATGACAGGAGCGCATGTTCCTGCAACCGTTTTGAAACTTGACTAATGAACGAAAACTTCAGAAAGGCGAAAACAAATTTTATTTCCAATATTAAGTTTTGACTAACAGTCCCGAAAGTTCTTTGAAAGATAAACGATTCTGTTGAAATCTTCAATGTCATCTCACTAAAGTAGGGATTATAATGAGATACAAAGTGGGTAGGTAGTAAGATACCTTAGTGACCTTAGTCGACGCCTTTTGGGTGTGGGATTTAAAGTAAGTGTTATTTTTATTGAGGTACTATTTTATTCATTACGAGGATTTCATCAGCTTTAAAGGTCCTCTAAACGAAGGTCGTTGACACTCACAAATAACGGTTATAGGGTATGTTGTCATTGTAACCATGCTCGTAGACGGATTGGTGATCGCTGTATTTTAAACATAAACATAACATTTCGCGTGTAATCCCAGGAGGGCTAGGCAGATGTGTACTAATTTCACCCACATTTCGCTAGTTGTGTTTAAGTCAAATGTAAATGATGTAAATATGTAATAGGGGCGAGTTTATTGCCATCAACCGGGCATCAGACTCCAAGGCTGCTCCTAGGGCCAGGGACACCTTTTCGCCTCGTACAGGACCAATTTCATTTCATGTTTTTTTTTATTTTTCTCTTTGTATATTTTTTTATTTTTATTAGTTGTAAGTACTCATAATTTAACCATTTTTATTAGTTTCCTGTCCTGTGGGGGCTAATAAATGCTTTTTCTTTCTTTTTTTCTTTCTCCTGAGAAGTTTCTAATGTAAAAAACAAAAACATTCGCCCGCCTGGGAATCCAACCCAGATCCTTATGCTAACCAGTCGCGTTAGATTTACCTGCGTAGTTTTTGTGTTTTGATTAATAGAAATGTTCTCTGTCTAGGTTTTAGTGTTTTCATATAAGCGTTGTTCTCGCGTGTTCACGTGAGCGGCGCGCGGCGCCACAAGCTCAAGTATTTCCGTATATTTCGTAACTATGGCGGAAAGAGATTAAAAACTCAAATTGAATAATAGTCTACATTGGGAGAGAGGAGTCGCATAAATCTAGCCGTTTTGAATTGTTTTTATTACATGTCTGTTATACTTTCGTATCTCGAATAGTGCGGCATCGTTTTACTTTATTAGTTTCGTACTATTTTGCTTCTCCGTTTTACGAGATTTTTTTCATTCTTTTTTATAGAACTATTCCTCAACGAGGTCGTGTATGATTGTTTTTATGCGCTGTAATCGTTTTTGCTGGAAACTTTTTCTTAAGACGGCTCTCAGCGTTCATAATTTATATTTTCTTCAGGATTTGTTGTTGCGTAGCGCTTGTTAAAGGTTCTCTGTTGTTAGCATAAGAACAATATATTTTCAAAGTTGTTTATTATAATTGTATAATATGAATATTGATTATAGATAATATTAGTTCTACATACTCGTGCTGAGAGCCAAGAATTTGCATTGCATACATATTTAATTTTGCAGCACATTTCCGTGCCCCTGAAAGTTAAATCCCTATGGTTTTCTTTAAATATTTATGAAGGCCCCGAACGTCCAACGACTTTTAATACTTTGAAAATATTATCATATCCTTGTCATAAGCTTTTCCAGATAAATATTTTCTTTGAACATCTGTTTCTTGAATAAAATAAGGGTTTTTATTGTGATATAAAATAATATTGATAGCAGTTTATCCTTGATAAAATCGGACATGTACGGGACTAACATTACAATGATAACAAAGAAATACTACATTTCGATGTGAGATAAATTCATTTGAAGCTGTTCGATGATTTATCAGAGCCAGCAGCGGGAGGTCGCGTGCGACGTCATCGTCGCAGCTTCCTCGCACAGACATATCGTTTTGATAAATTGCGAAGAATCTCTGAACGAGGTGAAATTCAAAAATAAAATCGTATTATTTCAGGAAAGACTATTGTTTTATATACGTCCACGAATGTGTTATGTTTCACACGTAAAAGTTTACGGAGGAAAGTTCGAGGTAGCGTGAAGAGAAAATTGTAAGTAGTTTCAACTCTAATGTTGTTTTGCATAGGTGACAGTCGGAACGTGGTGGAGATGTTTCGGCGGTTAGATGGGGCCGTTGAAGATATTTTTATCGAATGTGAGGAGTCGTGCCAGACGCGGGCGCGCGCCAGCTGCCGATGACGTGGCTCAAGCGCCTATTATGCCGCTCGCCTTTTATTTATGATCGGGTTGAGCGGTGCTTATTACGACTGCGGGTGCGGGACATGTTTCATATGCCAGCCTTGTTTCTGCGCTAACTTCCTCCTTGACGCTTATTGAGCCGTTCATTTGCAATCATCCTGCTCCTCTACAGTTACAAATTGCTGATGCTGCGTTTATTTATCTCGAGTGTAGTAACGATTTTTAAATTTCAAATTCATATCCACTGTTGTGGAGCGCGCGAAGACTAATTACCTTCACTCCTACAACTTGGATTAATTTGTATAATTCCGAAGTTTATCTATATACATAAATCACATGTCAAGTTTTGATGATATCTGCCGCCGGGGGTTGCACAAGTTGAGGCACACTTATTGTTATTCACGGCGTATCTCGAAACTCTGCAGTGATATGTGTTTCACTAAGCCTCGACATATATTTCGCCGTTTTTGTCTATCACTTGGCAGCAACTTCTCCAATGTTTTCTCATTCGCCCGCAGTCTTCCCAAAAGTTAGCTCATTCCTGTCTCGGTGGGTGCCTCAACGAATTACGAACTCGGCACTCAGCCGCCGATGCGTGTAAAATGTCTTTACGAGCTCAGTAAATCCCGTGATGTGTGTCACCGGCCGTGTCGCCTCACTCTCACCATTTTTTAATAAATTAGTTGTTAATCGAAAAACTTTAGAGTGCTCAGGGTGTACCCTACTTCAATCTGATGATCTGCTAAACTAATTCAGGTACTCCACAAAAAATGGTAGCAAAAATAGGTATGGGCTCGGTAGCAAATTATGTTTTTGCAGCTATTGATGAAAAACATCTTCCAGTAAATTAATAGCAACTTGATAGGGACGTTATTCACAGTGATGTTATCATAACGAATTTAATAGACTCTATTTAAGTTTTAACTGAACTAGTTTTCAATACATATACATAATATCCTTTTACCTCAAAGAAATCTGTATATGTCAAGATACTAACGATGATGATAACGAGGATTTTAGGAATTACACTACACTACTTGTGCTATAAGAATAGGTTAGATAGACCGTGTTTCGTGGAAAAACTTAATCAAAATGCTTTTTTGCTCGGATTTCAATTGTGCATGAGAATGGAAGAAACGAAACAAACATGTTGAACGCAACATGTCTGATGCCTGCGTCCGACTATTGGAAGTATTTTTTTCTTCGTCATAGTTTGTTTCCATCCGAACTTAAAATATATGAAATGAAAAAGTTCAGCGCTCCAATGTATCTAATATAGAAAGGTTAATTTTTTTAAAACAAAAATGATATTACAATTTTGAAACGTCAATTTTACGGGAAAATTTTACTACACTTTGTAAATGTTATCTGACAGGTTTTTAGGGTGGCTATTTGATAACCTTTCAGTAAATAAAGTGCAGTTTCGTTTTAGTGAAACATTATAATAACAAATTCAACAAGTGAACAAAACTATTTTTTATCCTAAACCTGTTTACATTGTAACATAGATGTACTTCTAAATCTCTATATGAACATGTACCACGTTGTTTGATGGTTTTGAGAAGTAAGAATATCTACAATTGTGTGGTAAATCCTTAATAATATAATATAACATGTATGTTTTCGCGGTATTCCGAGTGCGCGGGAAGACGTGACTTTGTTCCACTCACTACTACTGAAAACATTCATAAATATTCATCTTGTGCATACTTCCGACACCTGCAATTAGGTGTGATGGCAATTTTGGTAATGGATGGGGTCCATTTTTGTTAAAAGTATATGTATTTAATAGTTTTATTTTCCTTAACAATTAATCTTCTTACAATATAATTCATTAGCATTTCATTAAACCTAACGTTTAACAATACTGCATTAGTTGTTAATCGAAAAACTTTAGAGTGCTCAGGGTGTACCCTACTTCAATCTGATGATCAGCTAAACTAATTCAGTTACAGTCAGTACTCCACAAAAAACATTTACATTTCATTAGATATTTAAACATTACATTTTACATAGCATACATTTAACATTTCATCACATTTTTCATCACATTTAACATCACAACAAAGTATATGTATTTACTTCTTAAATATTAGCGGAAAGTGTCATGTCATGTCAATAAAAATAACGGGTGATAAATTATGAATCTTGATATCGTCAAACAAAGCGTTTGGTAAAAAATCATATTTATTCAACTGTTCCAAGAATCGTTTAGCCAGTTACTTTTCTTGTTTCTACGAACTGTATCTCTGATGTGCGTGCCTGAAAACTTTAAGTGCGCCTTTTATAACTCAGTCACAATGTATAAGAGTACTCCCAACTACCTCTTCACTTAACTTGTGTTTAAAATGTCCATCTAAACTTGCTAGGAAGTAGCGCAGCCAAAACAAATTACTCAAAGATTTTTTCAAACTTATACAAAAGCGCGATGAGTAGATATTTATTTATTAATATAGGTTCACCAACAGATTCTGTATACAGCATTTAGGTGTACATAGGTTTTACAGTCTTGGACTTACACAGTTGCCAAACAGGTTAACCAGCATTCACAAAAATAAGTGTTAGCGTAAGAGAAATTAAAATTAAAAATTAAAATGAGTGGCTATAGACATGAAATACAATAGATATACCCTACATTTAAGAGATTAGAGCTTACGAAACATAATACAAAGAAAAAGAAAAACGTATGGTGTAATTTTACTAATTACAATTAAAATAAAAAAAAAAACATTAAGACAGGTATTCCCTGCAGAGTCCCTGCAGTTTACTCCATTAGACATCAGGCTGCCAGTGACTGGCGACAGGAAACGGCCGTCGTCAGCATAACAAGGTTAACATCTTGCAATTCTATCAAAGTCTTATGTAATAACGTTATCAAGCTGCTCCGCCGCCGCCGCCGCCTTCCTGCTACCAACAATGCGGCACATTCAGCTCTACATGTAAACACTAATTAAAGTTTTTGGTAGTTAGTGATACCGCTCGCAAGTTCACAGAAAAACTTGGGAGCTGTCTCACTTGCAAGATAACGTGGAAACAAATCCGAAAACTTAATTAGATTTTATTTGTTCTTTACCAAAATGAGAGGTTCATTATAATTAGTGCGGGAATAAGTAATACAATTGTGAGTTTCCTGTACTACTTTGGATGTCCTGTCCTTATTTTTAAAATTGTTAAGATTTCGTATTTCATATTTTCCATGAGACGAAAACTGGGTCTAGCATAAGAAAAGTGTGCCAAGACGGTAAGCCAGCGTTAAGTATTCTTTGCCATCTCCGTAAGAGAGCCGGCGTGATGATAATTAGGCGACGCATTTACATCAGCGCGGATACAGACGAAATGTTGTTTATTATTTTATTTCCGTTTTCGTGTTCATGCTGGATAAATACGCTCTTATTTATTTGTCTTTGAAGGGAATCCAAAAATAAACCAATTTTTTCCTGTAAATCATTCTTTCTGAGCAGTATATTCTAAACAGAACAATTTATTACGTTTTTTGTTAAACCCATATTAGTTAGTCGTTAAGGGCAGCCTTTTATGAAACGTATATTCAAAACGTATAGAAGACAAAGTCAATTTTAAGATTGAGATGACTTGCTCGATCTGCATACATATGTATGCAAGAGGAATCTTGTTCGTTCATCTTACGAACCGTGTAGCTACACAGTAATGCTTGCTTTAGTTTCACAAACCTTATTCACGGCTGACAGAATTAGTGTCGCGGCGGCTTGCTGATTGAATAGCACTGCTAGTACCTACTTCGCAAACCGTGTACGTTGATTTAAAAAGGGGTTAAGATGTATCAGCTGAAATATAACGGGTGGATGAGTCAGTGGTTCCGGCGCGCGTCGAGCGGGCATCGAGCCACGGATCCGGCAGCGTTTCTTTCGAGCTCGTTAACGAAACAATAAATAATGATTTGGACGTCTCCACCACTGCAGGCTATTGTGCGGCCATCATATTTTCCGTCGGGCCGTCGGCATCAGGTCGTTGACGTGACGTCACGGCTTCCTAACCGTCGATTTGTCCATGCTACGACCGAGCCGCTGTGTGTTTCCGCCTGCCATTGTTACATTTAATCATGCTTTCCAACTTAAACACAAAGTAATCGGTAAAAGTTTAATTTCCATTTGTTTGTTACAGGTAAGCTGAATATATATTTGGAACTTCGAATTTATTTTCGTCTTCTCGAAAGGTAAGTGGTTCTTAGATATTATTAGCGTAACACAAATTTAAATCTGGCTCTTACAATATATAATTTCGGTGCGTCTTGATAAATAAGTGTAATAAAATTGGGCTAAAGTAGTAAAATAAACAAGGTCTCCTTAGAAATAATTAAAGGAAGAAATGTCAACTGAAGAGCCCTTAAATTCATATTAAAATATAAGTTTTAACTTTATTGTCACTAGTCGCAAATTAGCTTATTCTTATTTAAAATCTATCGTTTGAGAAATGTGTTAAAATAAAAATAATATATGTAGTTTTCTTCTTTTCTTGGAGAGTAGGTAGCATTCGATTTCAAAGTATGTAATGTGTTTTTATATCACCGCGTCCTGTTCGTTAGAGCAGTCTTGTTATGGTGGTAAGTCATAAAAAATGATGAATGGGTCAAAATAACCATAAAAATTCAATAAACGTGTAAAAATTGGGCGCGACACGAAAGATTGTTGCCAATTTATTTCTAACAAAAGAAGGATAGAGTTAGATTTTCCGCAAACTCGTCACCGGTGAAGGAGACAAGTGAGTGAATAACATTACAAGTTGTTTACTGTCTACTTCACTGCACATATTTTCCTATTATGTTGTTCAGTAATAAGTTGACTAGCTGTTGTTTGTGACTTGGTTTACGTGAATTTTGGACTCGTTTCGTACATTAAACACCATTGGAAACGTTATTAGCGACTTCAATAAAATTAATCTCGATTATAAGCTACTAGATTCTAATACTATTTACTGTATTTTCGATGTGTCGAGTTTAGGCTGTCCACTTCCGTCAGAGTCAGTTACGAAACTATTTGATATAAATGTATAGATAGAAAGTTCATCTCCACATGACCGCATATGTCACCAACCGCGGTGAGGCCGGAAACTTGTCAAATGAAATTACACCCCAACTTGAATTAATTTAGCAATAGCTAATACATTAGTCGTAGGAAAACTCCATTCTTCGCAAACTTAGTTTATTAACCGATACTTACCTACTAGATACCTACCTATATCTATCTACTTACCTCACTTCATAAGAATTTCCTGGAAACGTTATAAATGTTTCAAAGTTGGGGAAATTCCAATACGTGTGAGGATTTTAGCTCCAAGAAATAATCTAATTAAAAACTCTGTGAAATGTGATGAAATGTTTGTACTTTTTTTGTGAAAGTTGAAACATAAAGCTTTACTCGCTCCGTTCAACGTTTATTTATCAGAGGGTAGTATAAAATAAAGAGATTTCGGAATGGTGAAACAATTGTTTTTGTTTCGAGTTTGTGTAGGCTTCGGATTGGATATCGCATTGTGTGCGCTATACAAACAAGACACCTGAGGCAACGGATGGAGCATATCGGAGCGTATCATTCTACGATTCAAAGAACTGCAAGGAGCGTCCGGCGCTGCAAAAAGCGTAAAGCGCATTGTTTTCGTTGGTAGAGGAAACGTCCAGCGCTGTCAGGCGACGGCCGGGTCTAATGGACCGCTATTTACTTTGACTGAAGGCTTTTACGATGAAAACAATACAACATTTGGAGTACCCAGGCACACGCTCTATAGCGATTACTAATTTTAGCTAGAAATACTAACTGAGGCAGCGAGTAATCACTTATATCATTTAGTATTGTATATGAGTTAGTACAATTCCTATTGTTCGTGTTCACCGTGTCAGATTATTATGACGTACTTACGGGGATTACTGTGACTTATCCGAGTTCGTTGTTTTCGTCGTATCAATGAGAAAATTGGCATAAGTCTTCCCTTTGAACCGTTTGTAATATAATTACTGACATCGAGAGTAACAGAGCTCCAGATAATAATATTACAAAATGGAAGAAGCATATTATTATTTTTCATTACTCATACTCTGAAAGTAGGTCTGAAGTTGCCTGAGGAGCGGGTTGAAAGTAATACTTTTCAGCCCTAGGGAGAATCGTTTTCAACTGACAGCTGTCAAATTATTAAAAAAAAATGGTTCATTTTTCTATTGAACCATGTTCCAACTTTCTAAACAGCCACGATGTAAAATTAAAATAACATAAAGTTAAGTATTCAATAAAGAATATATATTTTTTAAATATCTTTATTATAATTAAGTTTCAACTATTTCTTTAAAATAACATAGATTTGGGAAAAATATTTACCATTTTTCGATGATGAAAATGAAAAATAGGTATTGGCTGAATAGCTGGCCGGCCACAGAAAAAAAAAGCAAAATAGATGGGAAAGCGGCAATAGGGTAGATGACACCATAAAACATTAATTCCAAGACACCTTTCTCTAAAAAAACACTTTATTTTTGGCCTGAAAACACGATTTATTTTCAATTAATTGCCAAATTCGATTTTTAGTTGCTTTGAAATCAATAAATAGTCGAGTCATTGAGTTGAATAAACAGTGAAGTCACAGTAGGCTATTGCCATACAAAGTCTACTAGAGAACCGCGTTTTGACAGCTCTTAAAAAGTATCTCAATTGATTGGTGTGTCATCTACCCCATTCGAATTCCGATCTTCATTAGTTTTTTCGAGTTGTATGTTTTTTTTTTTTACTTTCCTTGTATTCGTAATGAAAAGCACAGTGTTTACCTCGGGTTAAAGACTTATTTAGTCCCTCGAGCTATTAGCGCCCTCGCTTCGCTCGGGCACCAAACCCCGTCTCGGGACTAAATAAGTTACTTTCACCCCTAGGGTAACAATGTACTATTATATGCGAACGTTTAACGGTGCTTTCTTTGTACGTGTATAAAGCTTGAAGTATTCACGATATAGTTAGTTTTGTGTACGTAGCATTCTGTGTACTATTGTGGATTTAAATCATAATATTGCACGGAACAACACGCCCGGGTTTTGCTTATTCAGAACTTAGTCCCATCAAAATGCATAGGATATGTGCCAGGAAGTCGGCGGTAAAACTTTGATATCTAGTAGTGCCTAGGTTTTCCTTGACAGGACTTATGTTATCTTTACAGAGTAGAAAATTGTCTACCACACCCTGCCAGCCATATCTATACTTATATACTTATTACTTATAATATTATAAAGCTGAAGTTTGTTTGTTTGTTTGTTTGAACGCGCTAATCTCTGGAACTACTGGTCCGATTTGAATGATTCTTTCAGTGTTGGGTAGTCCATTTATCGAGGAAGGCTATAGGCTATATAACATCACGCTACGACTAATAGGAGCGGAGCATAAGTGAAAAATGTTGCAAAAACGGGGAAAATTTGTTCCTTTTGAAAGCTTTTTCTCTCTTATGTGACGCAGACGACGTTGCGTGGGTCAGCTAGTATATCATAAAGTGACTGTTAATAAAGATTAGTTTTGTGTCTTCGATGTACCTTTATATTTCTTCATAGGAACAATTCTAGGGTTATCGACTATACTCATGTGAGTAGTTATTGCTACGCATAAAGCTTGTGAGTAACAACTTTTTTAACATTCTAGCGTTTTCAACAGTCTCGTGCCAAGATCTAGTTAGCTCGAAGTAATTGGTCGGGCGCTATCGGTTCGTTCATTTATGTTATGCATAGTTAAAATTCCATGCAAGCTTACACCCCTCTAAATTTTTCAACCATTATAATAAGCAAGTTTTCTTAATATATACAGTTAGTTTTACGTAATAGTAATTTCTGTTGTCAACTTGGAATATTAATCCTGCTTAGAACTGGGGATTATTGTCATTATCATATGAAGCATCTTACGGCCTCCCACGCACTGGATGGAGGATGGAGGCCTCTTCTAAGCTCCACACATGGATAAAGTCACAAACTACTTAGTCAACATAAATAACTTACGTAGGTTTAAGTCAGTTACTATCTATGACCAAATAACTACCGACACCCGTTTGCATACATATTAGTAGCACCTGGAACTCACTTACCCCGAACTTTACATATAAAAAGGGAAGTTGTAGTTTTTGTTTTATTCATATATGTTGGTAAATTGACTTACATAGTCCCGAACGTGAGGTCGACTTCTTTAAAAAACTTAGTGCGTGGGTTCATAGGGATGGAACACAACCCCGTGTCCGCAGCTGACTTAATCCGGGCTGCGGACAATCCATCCTCGGTATAGGCGACACGTGACGTATGTAGTAAATACGTCGCAATCACGTTTGCTGACGGTATAATTAAACCCTAAATAATAGCGAGCTGTCGGTTAATCTGACGCTTTAGACTAGGGACCATTAATTTCACATTTTATTGGCTCAGCGCATTCAATGGTATTTAAAAAGTAACATACTGCTTCTCGCTGCGTCGCTGCACTTCTCGAAATTCCATCCGAAAATACGAGTGGATTAAAGACACCTACAATTTAATAAAAGCTCGTTAATTTTGAAGCTCATAATTTTTACGTCAGTTATCATGGAAATGAGCGAAGTTTAGGGGTAGGAATGCAATTAGGCTTGTAACTAAGTGTCACAAAATAAAGACTTAATAAAATGTGGGAGCTAGTTTACCGCTGCGAGTGCTGGCATGATCATTTGTTGTAAGCGTAATTTAAATATTAAGTATGTACTCAAAATTTTTAATTAAAAACGTGAGAGTTTAGTGCGTAGGCCAGCGCGTGTGGCGTTTTATGCGCGTGTCGGCGGCGTGGCGGGCGAGCAGGCGCGCGTGCGGAGAGCCGGGCGGAGCGGCCGGGCGGAGCAGTGGCACGAGAGCCCGCGTCGCGACCACGCGTCTCCCCCGACCGCGCCGTTCCCCCAACTTTCAGCCGCCCGCCTAATACCGCGAGTTTCAATTCCAAAACACATGAACACTGGATTAATGAGGATCGTTCAGTGAGACATCGCAGTGACACTTGTGATTTTTGTGTGTGATTTCATTCAACAATTAACAAAGTAGGTAAATAGTTAAATTAGATCCGTTATATTTATGCTTTAAACTTACCTTTGAATTTAAAACTCACAAATTATCGTAAACATATTAATCGGATCCTATGGATAATGGATATGCATCAGAATTAGCTTTTATTGTAACCTAAGTTGAATTCCATGTAAGTAAAGATATTTTATTGTTAGTTTTCTATAAAAACCACATACCTCCACGTAAAATATAACAAAGACATTTCCGCACTGTCTTTATAAAAAAAAAACCCGATACTAGCGGCGGTAGAAAACCACGGAAGTGGAAACTCAATAAATCCGCTGTTACATAGTTTTAAGTTGTAGGTATCTACAAATTTTCTTTGAAGTAGTAGCAGCGGGGCATTAAGACATTAGTTCTGCAAAAAACCGTGCTCCTGTGCGGTGGCGCGGCGCACTGTGCGTTATGTAGATATGTACCTATGATATCAGACATGTGATACATGTGTTGCAATGGCAATTCGGATGCTGTACTTATAGTCATGCATATCTGTTAGCTAAACCTGAGCTTAAGATATTCGCTGTCGGGCAGGTGATTGGCACGCCCGTCTCACTCACCACAATCCGTCTTGTTTATTGTTCCCGACCTACATACTAAACACTCTGATTAAGAACTTGCCGAAACTATAATTTTGTCAAGGAAACTGGGTCGTGCAACATACAAGTGTATGTATCACACGAAATATATGATTCTCGTAAAAGACGGCTTGTGGCCACTTAATAGTTGCCAAAACAAAGAGAGCCTTTCGCCGGAGTAGAGGAAAAACTTAGCAATGAGCTTACAGGTTCGAGTAGCTAATGTTTATAGGAAGAACGTCGGCCATTAAAAGAGGAAATTCAAAGAAGATTTATGTGCTTGACAATATTGTAAAACGCTTTGTTGTTCTCTTATGGTGCACATAGGTCTAGGTATTAGTTAGGCCAGTTCAGACTAAAACCCATTGTGCATGAAACACTATACGGAGCAGTAATTACAATAAAGGCTTTACGTAGGCATTATCTGAACTAACTTATATTTAACTTTAAACATTCACAAAAATGTACATTTTCACACTCTCGTAACTGTTAATCTCGTCTTAACTATCCCGAACACAATTTTCAATTTAAAAAATATTATTTAATGTAGAAATCCCAAAATAAGTTACTAATTTGAATAAAGTGCCAAAGAACAAGAAATTACCATTTCAACTTTAATTCTTAGAGGAAACGCCACGAAACGCCTGCAAATGACTGTCCGAAGTTATACAAGTTTTGCGCTCTTTGTTATAACTCCAAATAGTAAACCTGCATTTTCTTTATCTGATGGGAAATACTTTTCGAAAGTAACTAATTTAAAATTAAAATTTGTAGAAAAGTATTTTCATGCGAATGTCGTCGTCGTAAAATTCTTCGCTCCTAAACATTCCTAAGGAATAAAAGATTATTCCGCGTGAATGAATAGCTATTGGAAGTAGAATTTTAACAGTCTCTCGGTTTCTTGAGAAACGAGCCCATGGAACGAACCAAATCAGCTTCATGCAGGTGTATCGGCATAAATTCGTCAGCGCAGCGGAACAATGCCACATCTTGTAACATTGGTTTGTATCGCCATACACGGTTGTATGGCGATACAAACCAATCTCTTTAATTTATTTAAACTCAGAATTGGATTTCGGCTCCGTACCTTGTAGCATTTGTAGTTCCAAGTCCGGGAGCACACACTGCGGGACGTATAACAAACGTATTCCATTCAACAGACACGCTTTACAAAAGCATTAGTTGTTGACTTATTCTACCAGCATCTCCAGAAGGAGCCATCGAGCTTCTGAAATAACATGTTTGACCTGACTCCAATTTGGGGACACCTACCGTATTCAAGACCCTGCTGTCTGTAGCCGTTTAACGTCCCCGTACTGTCCGGTAAAGGCGATTAGTATTCTTTCTCCGTACTACACGGATAAACGTGTGTCCCTAAACGTCAAATATGGAGGTAAAACACAATTTTAGAGGGATTACGTACTATCCAGGACAGGTTACCTGACTCCGTTCAAAGGTTTTTTTGCTGTCAGCATACATTTGGTGGTTTGGACTGGACGGGGCAGTGGGCACATATTGTTTGAGTATGTCGTGCGTGCTATGAAATACTAATGTAACCAACAAGATAAGTAAAACTTTATGTAGTCGGTATATATTTTGGACATGCTGTGCAACTAAACTAAGCACGTCTTAAATGGAATTATGTCATACTAACTTATTTGGTAGTTAGTTTAGTTCTGAAATAGTTCGAGATGGCAATGGGGTGCTAGCTTCTTCTCAATTTCATGCAGACAATGTTTTGTCTTATAAAGTTCTAAATTGAGTTGATAAAGCTGTAGATATGATGCGTCGCTCTAACATAAACCAGTTCATTAAGTATACGTGGTATCTCCTATATTTTATTACTGAAACGGATGAAATAACCAGGACACATAAAATACAATGGGAACAAATACAACCAGCAAAAATATCATGTTCTATCATTTTATTAAATCAGCCTCCTGGTAAATTATATTACACAATTTTATACATTCCTCTGTGAGGTTTAATGATGTAAACGGACGTGTAAACATCATACAAGTAAGTAAATAAGTGCTAACCTGAAAATACAGGACCACGTGTATTAATACAGTATTGTGTTTTGTATCAAAAGTGTAATTTCAATTTTACAAATGGTACAGCTCCCGTTCTTATATTTCATTTTACGTATCCTTTATATTTCACATTCAGGTACTAAAAAGTTCAGCGCCAATTTGAAATTAATAACGTCCTCGTAAAATAGAATTTGTTCGACGAAAACGGACGAGATGTCGAGTTCAAATAATACTATATACATAATGAAATCCACGAAACCGTTTATATTTCCGAGTCGTTTGACAGTTTTCTATAGAACACATAATAATTTCTATTAAACTACCCTTTTGTAAATAGCAAAGTTTTAATAGTTTCTGAAGTCTAAAATTGGGTCATTTATTATTAAATGTTGTAAGAGCAAAAACGAGTTAATGTAAATAATTAATAAAAGGAGCGGAGTTAGTGCCTATTGAGGTTTAACAGCTAATGTCGGCAATAAGTCTTTAACACGAGAATAAACACGGCAAGTTTGTGTGGCAGCAACCTTAATAACTCGTTTATAATTCACAAGAAACACGTACAAACATTAGCTAAGAAAGCTCTTTTCCGACGGTTAATTAAAAGTATCGACAAGGATCAGTGTTCAGTTGATTGGTAGTTTGTTTGACTTGGAAACTGATTGATTGGTTCGCTAATAAAGCTATTGAGAGTACATTTATGCGGCGCATTCGTATCCAGCGCGCCAGCTAATAGGATTCGCTGGTGACATTAATGGCTATTTGTCATCCGTCATACGAATTACACGTGATTACTTAATTAAAGATTTATTAATTACATTCTCGACACTGATCCGATATCGATTGATACAAGTTTTATTTAAATTGGTCAACCGTAACAGGAAGCGGGAATTTTACTTTGGCGCTGAATTATTTTGAACGTGATATTTTTTAGGTATTTTTCGATCGTATCTGCCTTTATGAAATCACGATCTGCCTGCCTCTGTGCAGTAGATAGCTACGAGTACAAAGAGCGAAGCGAAGGTCCGCTTCCCGGTTAGAACAACGCTCATTTTAGGATTTTGCTTTTATAACGTTTTTGTTATCAATACTGTTTCAACGTAGTCGGAGTCTGTATGCAAATTAATAATACAATATTTTTTCTAAAATACCTCTACCCTCCAGTGTATCTTTTATCTATATTTTAATATCTTTTGTCATTCGTGTTTTTGTTCGAGATTTCGTTGGATCGAAGCAAAGGATGTATGTGATATTTATCATATTTATAACTAAAAATAACCCATTCTACCTTCGTAACATTCGTATCCGTAGTTACGATTTCTGAAACATTTCCATATTTTAGCTACAAAAAATATTTGACATTTGTATCGTTATTTTTAAGTAGGTACTTGTGTCGGCTTATTCCACAAATCCCCCCTAAGACGTATCTCGTTAATATAATTGGTCATATATTATAGATAGAAACAGCTACCAAAAACAAAAATATATCCCATGCCCGAGGGTTTTTGTTGAAACTGACGTCGGATTAGCGGCTCGTTGAACTGCCAGTCAATCACGAAAAATGCAAAATGTCCGCGGCGGGTCAGCTGCCGCTATAGCTTATGTGCTTAAAATGCAATCACCTGCAAATCCTGGGAACACAGCGACACGTACATTACCCGATCCATGAGGCCATGACAGTTTAAATATATCCAGAATAAATCCGGCGATCAGTAACTCGCCTAATGCAAATGGACTGGAAATATCAAGTGCGAATTGAAATAAGACCTAGACATTTTCTACGTACGCTTGATATTTTTTTATCTACTTACCATCTCTTGACTGAACTTTCACATTCCAACAGAGTTTAAAGTAGACAATAAGCTTTAGGGCAATGAAGTCTTAGCGAAATTATCGAGATTTTTCTGAAGTGGTGAAATAACAAGGAGAAAATATTCAACTTAGAGTATAGTTCGCTAACTTTAAAACATGCTACGTTAAGCAACATCATTAGTTTCTACATGAGGGGTAAATTAAGATTAAGTTTATTAATTATATTCAGTTTTGTAACTGAATATAATTAATAAACATAATCTTAATTGGCCCTAAAAGATTACTTTGTCTTTGATTACGAGCAAATCTTTTTACCATTTTTAATCACAAGATTAAATCCGTAAATCCTCTTAAATAAAAGTATCACTCTCTTTTATCCGATTTATTTTACCATGGATGTTCTTAATTCCGAAAATGACGTTTATATAAAAGAGATCTCCATTTAGGTATATTCTCCCAAGGGAATGTTGGATATAAATGGATTACGGTTCTTCCAAATTACGGTGTTGTGTGCTACGTGGATGAATCTGGCCCCACGATAATACTCCATACCTATTTTTTGTCTATTTTCGTTTCTCGTATTTAATACGAATATTTTTTGTGTCGATGTTTTTTAGCTATGGAAATTATATTATTTTTAGATTTGTTGTTGGCTACATTTAAAACTTTCAGACACTTACTAATCTCTACTTGAATCTTTTCTATTAATGACAGTCTGCTCTAAAAACTAAAGAGCCTTTTCTGTAATGGTTTTTCCTTCAAAATAAGATGAAGAAACCGTAATTATGTAAGCTGGGTTCTTCTTATATTATTAGAAGTACTTACTTCTATTTACATAAAACCTACTCATTTAACTTTCATTTGTAGGTCGTCTGAATAACACCAATTGTGTATTTTTAACAACTGTAGTCTGAAGCTCGATTGGTTTGAGAAAAGGCGTGCACAAAAAATACTTTTATCGCAATTAAATCTTATTTAGGACATTTAGCGTCCAAGTTATAACTGCCGCCAGCTATTCATAAGTTCATAACTAAAGATTCAGAAACTTTCAATCACCCTTGGAGATTTTAGCATAACGTTCACCGAACTAAAGAGAAATAAAATCAAAATAAATACCAGAACAGTGAATTTTATTAATTGGAAAAAAATGACTTTGTCAAAGATAAATTTAATTTTCTATTTTTTCTCTGGTTTGAAATACCTATATAATAAATTTGTCCCTGACACCTATACTTGATTTGTGTGGTCGAAATATCCGAACTACACGGTACAATAGTGAGAAGAGTTACCGGACCAAACAAACAAAGGGTATTGTAACATAAATGAGAAATCGATTCCCAGAATAAAATACACTTTGACATAAAAGGGATTTTTTTTTGTTGAACTTTAAACCGGTGGATAAAAGTATTAATCGAGATTTAGTCTATTTTCACTGTACCACAGTTATTTTTCACGTTTCATAAATCCGTTGATATATTTCCGTTGTTTCATTTTATAAAAAATGTTTTGTTATCTAAAACAATGCCTAGTTCTAGTGATCCGCGTGTAATAAATAAATATAAATATTATTTGGTCGCAGTACGGAACTCTTAGTAGATACAGAACTGCGACTGCAGTCAAAGTGGGGTTTACGTTTGATCCAGCGCAAATTGGAAAAATAAGATGGTACGTTTTCCTCTGCTGCCTTTTAATATAAAATCTCGTACTATTGCAGAATTTAAAAAATAACATTTAGAGTAGATATGTGGCCGTCTTCGGAATTGAGATAGTAAAAAATCCAAACGACGTACGTGCTTACAGCCATAATTGAAGATCGTTGGCAAAGTTTACAATGATGCTAGGAACATAATAATACAAGTTCGCTCGTAAAGTGTAACAGCTGCATGGGATGTAATGATACTTACACTCGAACCGCGCCCCAATGGGATATTGAAGAGGCCAGGATACGGAAAATACTAAAAAAGCGAAGGAACAGTAGAGAAAAACGCCAACACTACGTTCTATGAATAGACGAGAACTTACAACGAGAAGCTATTCGCACAAAGGTCTTAGTGGCCTCACAAAGCGTTATTATCATTTAATACACAGTAAATAAAACGACTTCCGCGCTATAATCAAGTAATCACCTTTTGTGTTGTTATTTTAGCTAAGCGCCTTTATTGTAGGAACTATTAAATGTTTGTGTTGATTAAAACGCCCGCTTGCTATCAGCCTTCAAAGACTCAGTTAAATAGACTTGTGCTTTGACGACTAGTCATTAGGTATCTACTGTCCTGTATTATACAGTCAGTAGTCACTTCAGAATAACGAGGAACCAGTTGTTTGCGTTGGTTTAATTAAGTGTAGAACTATTCTGTCGCAAACACCATTATGTTAGTACGTAGTATGTGTGTATCTATGAAATATTTGCTGTTCAACTGCAAAGTTTGTCTTGTTTACCGCGAAAACAATAGGTGTGGGACATTTTCATCGTTTTAATTACTCCGATGTGTAGAACAATTGGCCCGGGCCCCGGAGGGACCGCAGGGCGGTGTGCGTGACAGGCAGGTGCCATGTAGATGACGTTAGAGCGACCCCTGGGGCGAACGAGTGCGCGCCTCCTCTTGTACCTGTCATTAAGGGAAGCGGTCCAATTCACCGCCTATAAACCAATATATTACTGAGGTTCAACCAGTTCATGTCAAACTGTCAGCCTCTCTTGATTTGAGGTTAAATAACATAAAAATACCCAAAGAGAGAGAGGGGATTAGAGAGAGTGTGAACCTTAAAATATAGACATTAAGCAATCGCGGATTTTTTTTTACTTTTTAAGAGGAACAATATTCCCTCAAACTTGATTGTTGCATAACTTTAACCGTTTATGCAGCGCTTGCAACGGAAGCTCTCAAAAGAAATAAATTTTCCCTGTTTTTGCAACATTTATCATTGATACTCCGCTCCTACATTAGTATCGGACTTCTCTCTTTCGTGGACAAACAAAAAAAAAACGCGTCAAATTGTGAACTTCCTCCTGTTGTTTCGTCGGTTAAAAAACTAAACTTGAGGTAACTGACACGGGCGAGGGGTCGGCAAATCTTATCACCACGATTCAAAAAATTGAGTAAAATGAACAACGCCATCTATCGACCAAGATGTTAAACTGCTAAAATATGAAAATCATGCTATGCTATCATGGAAATCATGCTATGTTAATTCTAAACTCATTTTTAGTCATTAGTACCATTTTAGTACAATAGATGTCGCTGCATCTTACATTTAATGATTAGTTCTTCTTGAACACTTTAAATTCATATATCTTTTGATACAATTAACCGATTACGATGAAACAAAAACTAAATAATACCTCAAGATACGCACAATTTTTATGTATAAAAGTTATCTACATTGGTTGCGTAAATTTTACGTGATGCTTGATCATCGAAACAGACAAACAGATAAACAGACAAAAATTCAAAAAATGCTGGATGAGTTATGTTGGTTATGCTTTAACACCCCGGCAATTTTTTTTCGCAATATTTTCAATGTACAAAAACGATTTTTCTACAGATTTATTATATGTATAGATTATTTTATCTGAATTTAACTTGCTTGTATCTTATTTAATCGGCACTTGGAAACTAGTGGGTTTTAAAGAGAATATTCATTTGTTTTCTAATTAACCATAATAACCGCTTCGTTACGTTTAGTTGTTGCTCCTAACAACGACCATAATGTAACTCACAGTACAAACATCCAACAGAACGTTTTATCGGTCTTCTGGGGAGGATCACGAAACTTTTGGATTTCTTAGTCCAGTTCGGTCAATAGTCACATAAAAAGCGAGTTATTGTATAGGGTACAGCAGTTTATGTATTCGCGCGTACACATTCGTAGATACATTCAATTACTTCTTTTTATTTGTTCTGCAATTTCATTAGTCTAGTTAGTTTACGGTTACTTTAGGGGATGAGACATTCAAATATAGTATATGGAGTCTAGTCAGAATTTAACTTAGTAGATTTGTCACCGGTCCGGGCGCGTCTGTTTGCAGGACTCGCAGCGCGGCATGATTCACTGAACAAATTTGTGAAAATCGCGTTTGAACACGTCATACATTCGTGTTTGTGTATTTTATTTTATCATGAGCCCGATCCGAACCGGTGACATTTTTACGGGCTGTGAGCGATGTACACAGGTACTGCAAAAGGGTTAATATGTGAACACAGGTCTTTTTGTAACTGTGACCGACTTTTGGAAGTTATTTAACTGTAGGATAAGTTGTTAAGCTGATGTCGTTGACGGTGAACTTGAACGTTAAGAGGCTTCTGGTTAATTAGCATGCGAGCCTCCGAGGAGCCGTAATGACCACAGCTGTGCTCTCTGTGGTACTTCCCGAAAATGAGAACCTTCCTTATATATACTTGTGTACACTTCGTACGGTGAATTTTAGACTTTAATTAAACTTGGTAATAAATTAGAAAAAAAATGAATATTCTTTAAAGTCGTCTGTCTACCAATGTGAAATAAACACCAAATATAGTACTTGTGAGGGAGACATTACTTTGTTGATAAAAAACTCGTAAATGGTTTGTTGTACCAACTTGACGACAGTTTGCAGCCTCTTTTATTGTCACAAAATGTATTACGATTCCCTTAATCTGTTGATTGCTCGCGAGACTTTAATATACTGCCATTTTATACGACCTGCTCTACCTATAGAAAAGTCGTATACAATTCCTTTTAGCTTGAATTAAATTTAAATATTTTCTCACGCGAAACGCAATGGTATTTCCTCTCCACTGGGATTTCTCGTCTAACAAAATCTAGTTTCTCCCGCCTTACGTAGTTTATGCACGTACTGCAATTAGGTACCTATACGGAGTTAAGATTACCTTTTGTGTCGTTACGAGGCTGTGTGCTGTGCACTCTCCGTATGCGTTTGAGCATTCCCCCTAGGAACACGCTCCGCCCAATCTAATTAGGCTGCAACTACGGAGATAGCAGCGATCGAAACTTGCGGCTTATGAGGACGGCCAACACGACTGACAAGATTACCAAACTTTTAGCCACAACCGTACCGATCCACTGAGCCGCACAGAGCCCGGATATCTGCACCATCTCGGTTGCTCTTTACCTACTTCTGCGTTAACGACGCAGCCACTTCTCAAAGCATTTTTTGTAAATAGCTTATTTAGGAATCTGTGCGACTCATGACATAATCACCGAGGACCTGAAGATAAAATCTTTTTGTTGTGAACACTACACAAAAGACTGAAATTGCTTTACAATTGCGGCGGATAGCTTATCACAAAACGTTCTCCTAAAAAGTCTTGAATCAAAATTAAGATCGCTGAGCAAAACGTACATTTATTATTCTGAAAAAGTACTCATCGTAAAAAGTTATTTGTGCTATAAAACCGTGGGGTCCGGTTAAGCGCGTACATAAATTTAATGATATTACCATAGGCCGTTAAATGCTGTTTTCATAGCTATTTTTAATTGATGAAGCGATGTAACAATTGGTATATTTCAGCGGTATTACAAAGAGCTGCGACGTAGCTACGTACCGTGTAGCAGTTACCGTTGTCCGTCCGCTAGAGATAAATGTGTAAAATTCATTGAAACGCAAACTCACTGATACGACTGGTATCTACCTACCCAGTACCCACAGGCAGATAGGTACATAATACAACATACGCAAAAATAGACAGCTAATAGTATTATTGTACGAGTCGAGCGTTTGTAAAACTTGTTACCATCACGTAAACGCGATAAAGTAAAACGATTATTACAAATGGAAATAGTACCAATATTGTTGGAAAATAAATTAGATTCATATTAAATATAGCTTTTCATAACGTAGGTTTCTACTAACGCCAACCGATTCTCTCTGTTTTTATTATGACGGATTTCCTCGTTTAGTAATAGCCTCCGTGCGAACGTTGCAATACGATTTTGGTTCAGCTTTGTGTACTGGAAACAATGTAGAAAACGCGTGGAATCACATTTGATTGAGTTTTCCGATATGGGAAACAAAAACTCGTAAGCTGTCAGTAATACAAAAAGTATGTAACACGTACAGTAAACCAATACGAGCTCTCTTTCAAAAGCAATAACATTGCCTCTATCTGGGTGATGTGCATCACATTATCGGCACCGAAATGGCTTTTATAAATAGCCTGATTGTGTTTACATGAGCTGTTATTTACTTATCCTCGCTAATTATTACCGGGCTCTTTGTGATGCTGTGTGCGTACGAGGATATACTCGCGACAGTTTGCATTAAGTTGCTACTCGCTGGTGTACTTATAACAAATGACTCAAATTTGTTCAACTCGAGCGGAGAGCAAGTATGGCGTTGTTTGGAGGTTCCTACGCTCCGCTGCTCCTCTGTTCCTCTAACTACATGTTTATCGCAGCTCGAGTTACAAATCGAACTTGTGTATTGTGTGAACGGAGAATTATTACGCCGTATTCACGAGTTCACGACGCCTTGCTCACTCAAGCTGCTTTGGATTGATACATTTCAATTTAAAGCCTACTCTGATTTTCGTTCGACATACTCGTGCAGAAACAACGACTATCTGCTAAAGTCCCCATTCGCTACTCTGTTGTTTGAAGACTGTAAGAAGAATTCGAAGATAAATTTGAATAAAAGGCCGAGGGAATAAAATCAAGGTTTAGGCGGGTACGGATTAATAATTTAAAAGTAACGGAATTTTAATAAAAGCCGTGCAAACAAGTGTGAACGCAAAAAAAGCTTTAGTCTGCGGGTGCGCGGTACAATTTGCTTTAATACCTAAGCTAACAGAGGCGATATCAAACACCTTAATTTGTAGATCCCTTAAAATATTTTAAATGTTTCTTAAACCAAGGTCCTTTATTTAACGGTCTCAAAAATTCAAACAAATTACGTTTGATCGGCTAAATTAAACGGTTCGTACTGTATTCTTCAGAAAATGAGTTACTTTTAGAGCTTTTGGCGAGAAAGATATTCCCCTAATAAAAATAAGGGGAATTTGTTATCATTTGCCTCGCTCGAGCTTTGAGCTAACAATCAAATTATTTTATCACTAAGCAAGTAAATAGTTGTGGATTTTAACTACCAAATGGATGGGTAAATAGATTATGTAAACTCAGTGCCGTAAATAGCCTTTTCTGCGCCCCGTCCGATCTTCTATAAGTGCGCCCTTGTTTTTTAGGGTTCCGTAGTCAACTAGGAACCCTTATAGTTTCGCCATGTCTGTCCGTCCGTCTGTCTGTCCGTCCTCGCTTAATCTCTGTGACCGTTAGCACTAGAAAGCTGAAATATTGGAATAAAATTAATAAAAATTGGAAAAAAATGTTTTATTAGGGTAGCCCCCCTATATGTAAAGTGGGAAGTGATTTTTTTTTTATTTTCAACCCTAACGTGTGATATATTGTTGGAAAGGTATAAAAATGAATAGGGGTTTCCTAGAATCATTTTTTGATAATGTCAATAATTTCGGAAATAATCGCTCCAAAAGTAAAAAACCCCTCTAACTTTTGAACCATAGGTTTAGAAAACATGAAAAAAATCTGAAAAGTAGAACTTTATAAGGAATTTCTAGGAAAAATTATTTTGAACTTGATGGAAACAACAGTTTTTGTACAAAAAAGACAAAAAGTTGTACAAAATAATTTCTGGACTAAGTTTGTAGTATATTTGTATATGAAAGCATTTTTACATAATGGATACCCTTGAACTCATAAGTGGGAATTGTGACGGACGGGAAACTACGGAACCCTACACTGAGCGTGGCCCGACACGCTCTTGGCCGGTTTTTTTTAAAGATATTATAGGTACCCTAACTAGAACAATGACTACATGCCAATAGGCCTATTTTATTTCATTCAGGGTGATAAAATAAAGCGCAAGGACCTTGGTGTTTTTGGACCAATTATTTTGGAAGAAAAATCATTTTTTTTATAGAACTAGAACTGATGTGGGCAACAAGCAGACGAGCTATTTAAGTGGACCCTTCGCCTATTATACCACACCCTGTGTCTCACTCACTACAACTCAAACGCAATTTCACTAGTGCAAATGCGTTGCCCACCCTAATATGAGCGCGATGTTTTGTCTAATTTAACAGACTTTTTGATGATACTGGCATGGTAAGTATGTGTTGGACTCGAGCACTAGGGACGCAGCGGGAACTTATCAGGAGAAAACTGAAAAAATAATAGTCCTGCCTGGTCTGGCCATTCTTGTGCCCCCCAGAGCCTACGCCCTGTGCCTGGGCACCGGCGGCACCGCCCTAATTACGGCACTGTGTAAACTCACTTAATAGCTACTTATGTTGTGTACGGCCCTTTGAAGTAAAACACTACACCACAACAATGGTCAAATTGTGATTTATCAGCCATAAACAAAGTGCCAGAATCTATCTGAGCAAACGTACCATTGCACAAAGCATACAGTTTGATATTTTTTTATATTTTTTCGTCAAAAAATGAGGATGAATGAAGCTTTCTATTTTGTTTCCAACCAAAGTCTGTTTAAAACGTTCATCGTATCTACTGAGTATTTGTTTTTCATTTTGTTAGAGCTTATTTGCTTTCTTGGAGGTCGTGGGGCATGGGCGGCGCGTTGTCGGAGCGGGCGCGGCAACGGGCGCAGTAGAGGCTGCGGCCGCGGGCGCTCCCGGATGTTTTTCCGACCGATGTTTCCGACATTATATCAACCCTGCTCTTGACGCACTTGCCATTTTCCCCTAACTCGTTTCCAAAGAGACAAGGAATTGTTTATGTCGTGTCTTTTTTAAAAACAATGCTATCGACACGGTTTCACAAACCTCTCGTGACTACGTTAAAAATAAATGACAGTACCGATAGAGGCGTACTTTTACTGTGTCGGATTTATACGAGCGGTAGGTAACTTAGTTTCCATGTTTTCATCGGTCTTTTTCGATTTGTATCTTTCTGCGCTCTAGGCGTTGAAAGCTACCTACTGTGCTATTCGGCCATTGAAAATCAAAGCGATTTAGATTTGTAGCCCGGAACTTAGATTTATATTTATCGGCGCCGAACGTTATATTGCGTTTACTGAACCTGGTCGAAAAATATTGGTTTAGTGGATGTGGAATAGTTACTCGTTTGCACATACGTTGGAATATGAAAGTAAATAAGGCAGAGGTTATTGACATTGATTGAAGTTTAATCGTCATTAGTAGTTAATTGCTTATCTCTAACGTCGATTATGTTTAACGTGCAGTTGAGTTCGTGTTTGTAAAGTTAATGCTCGATGCACTGTTCAGCGAAGCAGCCATATTTCATTCTCGTCGTCGTCGATGTCACGGCTGAGATGCGATGCTCCCGGACAGATTAAGCTCAAGAATTATGCGAGAGATTGCATTGCTAAGCGCTCGCAGATTGAGTGAGCACAATGCATAAAATGATTTCGTCTCAGCACTTGTCTGCGCTCGAACACACTCGGAACTATGATTGCCGTCCCACTTGTTACTCTCATATACCGACTCGAAAGTTTTCTACGAGTTACTTCAAGTGACGTTACATAAAAGAGCTCATGAATCCGCCTCGAATGTCGACTTTCCATATTATGACGCATGCCACTGACGTTTATGATCACTTCGTTAGATCTGCGTTACTGAATACTAAATTGATATCCCTTTGCGTCGTCGGAATCTCATTTTCATTGATTTATATTGTACGAAATTGGTTTATCGAACTACACGATGATTGCATCGAACAATTCAGTTTATTGAACTGTTCAAAATTGAAAAGTTTGTAGCCGCTTGCAATATTTCCGCGCGTATGGGATGTTAGTGATCTGTGTTCAACAATGTTTGCAAAGCCTATGCTACGATAGAGGTGTACGTATTCAAATAGCTGTCTTTGTCTCGCATTAGCATTAAATTGTTTTTAGATTGCAATTGAAATGGTTTTAGTCTGTTGGCCGTATAACCTGACAATATTAATCCAGTTTCGAGAAGGTAGCGAGCGGCAATTTACGCAGCTCTATATAACTCAAGTCCGCACCGTAGATATCTCTTTTATCTAGAATTTGCGCGTTCCACCTCGGCCCAGCTTAATGGGCAGACGAGAGCCGTACAACATCCGCTGTTTTCCATCTCCTTGCTTACTCTGCTTCTTTCATTTGTTCACTACCGACCACTAAAATGCCGCCATAAATTTTGTAGCCAGTTATTTGTTACCTGTGGTGTGTGTGTGTCTTTTTTGCATAAAATGTTAGTTTCCGTTATGCCCGTTTTCATTTAGCCGAGAACTTCTGTTTAAAATAATAATAATAATAAATCGTTTATTGGACTCAGTAAAAATATAGCCTAATACAATGTCATCCATTAGGGGGTGTACAAAGAAGGCTGCAAAAAACTAAAAGGACGCCTGACTTCCAAACTAGGTAAAGAACCTGTATCTTGGAAATCAGTACACTTCCATGGACACAATTTCGTTATTAAAACTATAGAATTAATTGATGACAATTCCAACACTAGACTACAAAATTTAGATATAAAAACATTATACAATAATTATATGAAAACTGAGTAAGAAATAAAGAAAATTTAAAAATCGTGAAGTAATAAGGAGTTTAAGTGTGGTAGTAGTTTGTGTTTGGTGTGGGGTGTGATAGAGAGCATGGGTGTGATAGTGAGCATGGGTGTGATAGTGTGTATGGGTGCTTTTGTGAGTGTGTTACTGGTGTAAAATGAGTGTGAGTGTTTTGGTGTGTACGCAATTTTTCTGTATGTTGGTTCAGAGAATGAAGATGATGATGATGTTAGTTCTGGCCTAATGTTACTTCGGAACATTTATGATTTTTTCCGTTTGAGAATAATCAAGGTTAAGAAGCCATCGTGTGACAGTTTGTTTGCATTTTTGCTTAGTTAGGGGATAAATTGTCAGTGCCTGATTAACTTTATTATATAAATGGCCACCTAAAAATGTGAAAAATCTCTGCGCGAATTGAGTACGGCAGGCTCTGGACTCACAAACTGTATGTTTCCTACGTTTATGGAGGAGAGCAATAGGATCATAAGTCAGACGACCATGCATTTTGATGATGGTGTGAAGTATGAAAAGTTGCCTCACTGTAAGAACTTCACAGGTTTGGTAAAGTGTGATAGTGTGATGATAGAACGGAAGAAATGCACTAACTTTAAGTAACGCTCTCTGGGCACGCTCCAGTTTCAGCATTACGGTTTTACACGCCCCACCCCAAGACGTTATACAATAAACTAAAAGAGATTGGCATAAAGCAAAGTAGATTGTTTTTAAAACTTTCGAGTTTGCTATATGTCTAAGATTTTTAAATATATATATTAATTTACGAACTCTAGATGAAACAAGGTCGATGTGGGGTGCAAAATTTAGTCTACTATCAAGTTGAACGCCAAGGTATTTTATTGTGTTAGTTTGCTGAAGTGGAGGACAGTCACAAGGTGACAGGCAACTACACATGTGCGAGTGGGCGATAATTTGTGCGTTAGCCAAGAGCGTCTGTGGGACATTCCGGAGAGAAAAAGTTAGAAATTTTGTTTTGTCGACATTTAGGGTTAGAAGATTGGTTCTCACTTCTCAGCCAACGGTTAACAATGTTAAAGCCACGCTGTGCGTGCTGAATCGCTTTGTCCCATGAGCTATCTCTGAAAATGAGGGCCGTGTCATCTGCAAAGGCAACAATCTTCCCATTTAGAAGTTCAAGGTCACAGAGATCATTGATATAAATGAGAAACAGGGTGGGTCCGAGGATGCTTCCTTGAGGTATAATTCCGTAGGATATGGGAAGATCGCCACTTATCCACTCACCAACTCTTACACACTGAGACCTGTCACTGAGATAATCCGTGAAGAGTTCAAGTGGTAAATCCCTGATTCCCAGTCTCTCAAGCTTATCTATTAGTCTGGGGACAGAGACCGTGTCAAAAGCCTTAGCTAAGTCAAGAAATATTGCTAATACTTTATTTTTGTCATCGATATTGTTTACAATAAAGTCCGTAACCTCATGAACTGCGTCACTAGTAGCTTTATTGCATCTAAAACCAAATTGAGAGTCAGATAACAGCTTATTTTTTTCCAAGTAGTTTATCAGTCTTTTGTTCATAAGTTTCTCTAGGATTTTAGATAATGTAGGCAATATCGAAATTGGTCTATAATTATTGACACAGGCTCTGTCACCAGACTTAAATATGGGTGTTATTTGGGATTTTTTGAAGTCTCGTGGGAAGGAACCGGTCTGAAATGATAAATTACAAATATAAGCCAGCGGGGAGAGTAATATAAGTCTATATCGAGATAGAATACTTGCAGATATATTATCACGTCCAACAGCACAGTTAATTTTAAGATTGAGGATAATATTGTTTATCTCATTTTCATCTGTTGGGAACATTACGAAAGAGAATGGACAAGACGATTTGGGAGGCAAAGGTGAGTCGGGCGCAGGTTCCTGAGATAGATGTTTTTCTGCCAGAGATTTGCCCATGTTTGCAAAGAATGCATTTATGGTGTCAACGGAAAGTTGAGGGTTACTAGCAGATATTAATTCAGAGGCAACTTCCTTTGGTCGTTTAGTGTAAGTTATAGTTTTTATAGCAGTCCATAGCTTTTTAGAATTATTTCCTGCCTTATCAATTTCGTTCCTTTCATATTGTCTTTTCAGCTTTTTTAACAATCCGTTACAAAAATTTCTGTATCTGGTATAGGTTACTTTTAGAATTGTATTATTGGGAGATTTTTTCGACTTCAGATGGAGTTTATCCCTATTTCTCATGCATCTCAAAAGACCTGGAGTAATCCAGGGCTTCAAGTTTTTTTGCCTTCTGGTTACAGTTATAGTATTAGTGCACAATTCCAAAGCAGAATTAATAGAACCAGTGAAAAAGGCAACAGCATCATTAACATCAGTCATAGCATATAGGGGCGCGAAGTCGATATTGGGGACAACTGAGTCTAAAGAAGCATAGTTTATTCGTTTTAGCGTTCTTGCGTTCGGTCTTGAAGGGATAGACATGTCAATGGAAAGAAGAACAGTGTGGTGATCAGTAAGGGATGTTTCAGCTACGAAACATGATGCCGGAAACTTGGTTTTCAGCATAACGTGATCGATGCAAGATTTAGTGTTAGTGGGAATAAGATGAGCTGGTAACATGCCATGCGAAGCCATAAGGTTTAAGTAATGGTGTTTTCGTACATCCAATGTCTGTTCCGATATATCGATGTTAATATCACCAGTTAAAACAAAGTTTTTAAATTTTGAAGTAACGTCATGCAGTAGGTTATGTAAGCTTTGCAAAAATACATCGATATTTCTAACACTGGGGGATCGGTAAACAGCAAGAATCGCAGTATGCTTTACGAGTGTTATTAGCAGACTGTTACAGTCCATAATTAATGGCTCCTCTACACATATATTAATTCCCTTCTTGATATAAACCACTACTCCTTCGTTTTGGGATTTATTGTTATTAGTTGCATAATAGTCATAACCATCCACTACCGGAGGATTATGAACACCAAGCAACCAGCACTCGGTTAATATTATCACGTCCCAATCGACCTTGGATCTGGCCAAAAGAATGTGCATACCAGGCATATTACAATTAATGCTTCTTATATTTTGAATTAACATTTTGACTGATTTTCCAGACGATGAGATTAGGGTTGAGCATTGGTCTATGCTACAGGTAGACGCACTAGCCACGGATATTAAGTCTATATCGGTCGAAAAGTTATCATGACTATTTATGTTATCGAATTTTGGATTGCAGTAAATTTCAAACTAAGGGTGTTAACAGAGAATAGATTTGCATGAACGGAATCACGCAGGAATTTGCGTACAGTTTTCAGTTGGGAGTGTGAAAGTAAGTGTGGGTGTGTTAGTAAGTATGTGTGTGGTATGGCCGTCAAGACGGTATGAACATGAGAAAAAACACATTTACAGAAAAAATACAATTCAAAGACTAAAACAAAAACTAAAAGAAACAAGCAGACGGCTGTAATCCTATTAATAAGAAATAACAATGTTGTAATTTGAACACTTCTAATAAATAGTCATGCTTGGGCAAGTTTGAGAATATCATCTTCGTATGGTTGGTAGATCATCTGTTTTCTTCATGTAAATTTTTCCGTATGAATGCCAGCAACCCGTAAAAGAATGTTTCTTAGCATGCTGCCGAGCCAAGTAAAACAGCTTTTTCGCAAGTGGCGTAAGTGACTCGGATATATAGACCGGTTGAATTGGGCCGTCAATCATGAGATGCGAACTATTCAGCTTATTTTCTTTATTGCCCTTGTTGAACAACTTAGCCTTCTGAATCATATTTTCCTTGATAGTCGCTGATGCAAATTCTACTATAATGGGAGAGGTTGCTTTATTTTTGGTCTTCAATCTATAAGCATCTCGAATATCAGACTGGTTTACGGGTTGCTTAAGCACTTTGCTGACATTGTTTATTATCTGTGTGAGGTTGTCCTTATTCTCAGTTGGGGACTGAGGCACATTCCTTAATTCTATAGTGGTGGACTTGGCTTTCCTTTCCAAAAAATCGATTCTCTGTTCAAGCAATTCAACCCGAATTTTATACGTGGAGTTTTCCTTTTGAATTTTAGTCATTTTTTCCAGTACTTCATCATATTTGTTGGACATGAAGGAGAGAGATTTTTTCATTTCAGCTGTTTCCTCCTTCATCATAGTCAAGGCGGACGTTAGAGAATCAAATTTAGTATTTTGAGTCTTAGTAAATTTTTCAAAAAGTTCTTTTATTTCCGCCATGAGCAAGTCCCCGTGTTTGCGCTTTGGATTGCGTGAGGTGTTAGGAAGACTCACTGAGTCACTGTCAGAGAGGATTCTCTCAGACGCAGTATCAGAGTCGTGCGCAAATTGCAATGTATCCACGTTTGTTATGGTTGGTTTAGATGGAGTGCGTGGAGTTGACATGATAGTAAGTATTCAATTTATAAGTAAACTCCAATTTTAACAGAGGCTTGAAAATAGGGTTCGAAGAGTAATTCTTCGTCTCAAAGAACCAGTATTCAAATTCGGTATTTATGGTTCACGGTTACCAAAACTGTCATAACAGCGAGAATGTCTTCCTTTAAAACAATTTTCTAAGCTGGCAACTTCATGCACGAACGTCAGAAATAAAGCTTTGTTTGCCAACCAGATGTTTCTGTTTAGCACATGAGTCATCCACAAATTATAAAATAACTGTGTTATTTGGGCAAATGTAAACAAATTTGAATATGTAGATCGTTGGAAAACTTTCTTACCGATGCTTGATATGATTCCAGTGTGTTTTCTCTTGGTGTTATCTTCGCAAAAGCTATGATGTTTGGTGCAGTGACACTGTTGTTCACTTGGTTCGGTAGTGGTTTTTAATTAAACTCATTTATAGTAATTTTAAAGAAATATGATTGCCGAGCAGTGACAATCGTCAACCAATGATTCCAAATTAAAATAGTTATTTCGTAGTGAGTAAGTGGAATAAACTTATCAAACAGATGAAATGCAAAATTTCACGTGGGTACTCTTAAATAGGTTCTTCGCATTAACTGAAAACTAAAGTTTTCCGTTCGCTTAGCTTTGTAAGCGCCCCGGCGGTTTGTATTACGAGTACGTGGTGAGTGTAATTCGTCGAAGTTGTGAGCTTGGCTATACGCCATACGGGTGACGCTAGTCGGTGAGCGCAAGTCCCGCACACCGGCACGCGCCCGCGTCTCTAACGACTCGCCGGCACCTGAACGCGCATCATACTTGACAAATTAAATTCCTCACTAATACGACGAGTTCCTGGAGGACGAACAGAGCGTTGAATACAGTGGCAGATTTCCACATCGTTTCCAATTCGATTTAGGACAACTGCACACTTTCAAGGAATGCGATGTTTCAAAAGGTAGTGACGAACAATTCGATTGAACGTGGAGTTCTTTTATTGCATCTTTATTTTATTACGTTATTGACGGTGTCGCCGGTACTTGCTGGTATTTTCGTATAACTGAATTGAATGTTGCACGCTACATGACAGATGTTCGCTGTCGAGGCCGCTCGTTGTTTGCTCTCAGTCACTGTGTCAGGGAAATGCATTTGATTCGTGTGCGGACGTGACGGCACCCACTATTTTACTGTGAACAAACCTAAAGTTTCAACATAAAAGTACGTTTTCACAACATAAACCTACATATTGGGTAGATATTTTAGTAGTAATGTGGGAGTTATGCGCTATCTATCTTGTATATTTTGTGATTTTTAAGGAATCAGATTTTTTACCTTTTCCGCCACATTTGAAGAGATTGTACTTACCGTATTTTCAATTGACATTATTTTCCTAGTCACTCAACAACTCACTCAACTCAACATCCCAGTAGGCACCTACACGTAGAGTTGTTTGTTGTCGACTCCCTTGAGTATCTTGGTTACAAGTTTATTTAATCAGATTTACCAATTGGAAAAATCTCTGATACATGTATCAAAGTTTAGGTATAGTTGTGTCTCATAAATTGCGATAATATCGCAGTTCCTGAGACAGTATCGCAACATATCTCAGAGACCCTTCGAAGATGCCAATCTTGACTGCTCACCACACATGCATCAAATTAAGGAAGCTATCTTCCGTCCATTAATAGTTCATACTTCGTGTGAATAGACATCGAACGTCGGATATACATAGTAAATGTAAACAATATTTAGTGCTTCGAAATCCGGTGGCATTCAGGGTTGGCCGCGAGCGACTATTAATAACGTGTCCGTGTGTGCCTGTATCCTCAGAATCGGCCGACCTCTCGACCCTCCGGCCTTCTATTGATCACACTCTTGTCATAAACACATTTCCTCTAATGGACTCCGGCTCCGTCTTGAAGACACTATTGTTTTTGTTCACAATCAAGGGTACGCTCCGGCAGATATTCACCATGTATCATCCCTAGTTCCTGCTATGAATCTTTGGTACCATTATGGGAAGTTATTAATGTAAGCATATAACAATAGGCAATCTGTGTACATCCGCAGATGCCTTCCACTATCTTTAAACCTTTGAGCAGTTTACTGTTATGAATTGTCTATGTAAACGTATTTGCAAAAGAAGCCGGTTGATTGATTTGATACTTGTTCCCCGACTTTATTAATAAACAATGAGGATATAAATCCTTATCGTAGACACTCTCGATTTATGTTTCAATCCTGCCTTTAAGATCACAATATAAAATAGCATCTTTTGTAGGCTCACATTAATATTGATGGGATACTAAGTTCAGAAATCAAATAAATTGGCTACTTTTGTTGCCCCGAATTCCAACGTCTAGTTTCGTAAATTGGTTTGACTTCCCTTTCATCGGTAAACAGAGCGGCTTTTATCGCCGACAAAGATTACTTTATCCCAACGGAAGCGACGAGATTGAACTCCTTACACGTTGAAACCAATATCCTGGCGTATTTCCTCGCTTGGAGAGCGCTAGTCCGGCAACCTTGAGGCGCCACTACCTCCCGCCTCAATCTCCAGTAATTTAATTATGATCAGGCGGAGCACACTACCTGCTACGCTACGATGTATCATAATAAATACGAAACGGACTTTCGTCTAATTTAGTTTGTAATATATAGACACTATTTTTAATGAAACAGCGCACCGTTTATTCGTAATTCGTACTAGAACAGGGAGTGCTTATTACGGACTGAGTAAGTTCAATCTCTTTTATCGCAGCATTATAGCGGGGAGAATTGAACGCCGCCTCGTATCCCAACAGTTCCTATAGCGAGCGCCCACTCTCCCGTAAAATTATGTTAAACTTGTTCTTTGTTTTTTATATCGCTATCATTCTTCTTATAAAATTCTAGTTGATGGTCCTTTCTATGAGGGCGCGTTGATAACATGCCGAGAAAATGTTCCCTCGAAGGTTGCGTCTCACCCTGATCGATTGCACGCAAAATATTCCTGTCGGAATACGTACAATCTGTGGTGAGTCAGACCGGTGCCAGATCACTCGTTTATCATTTTATGTCGGGCACAGGTTTCTGCGGGGAGCATCCGTATCCGCTAGGTGGATGTTTCTAATATTAAGGGTATATTTTTTTGCTTTATGACACCAAATTTCCGAGATGTCAGATACATGCGCTTGATTTCCGCAGTTATTATGGGTATCGCGTGTAGCCGAACGGCCGAATTTAAAAAATAGCTTGCCGATTATGCGGCGAGCCGCGCGGCGTGGTGCCGTAATTACGGCGTCACTCGGCTAAAACGACGAAATAAATTGAAAAGCGAGCTCCGGTGAAAATGCGAGCCGGAAAAATATATCTCCACGGCACTTGGGCATCCACTGACACGGACGCAGATAATGTATTTGTTTTTGCTAAAATCTCATTGTTATGCGGGAATAATAAATTATTCCTCCGTGACAATAATTGCATTGTACTTTTACTGAATAATTGCTTCATTAATGTTAATGAAGCGAAGTACTGTCCGCAGCGAGCTGTCTGTTAGATCATTCATTAATCTTTATTTTGAAAAAATAAACTGTCTTGTCACTAGGAAGTGATCTATAAAAGTGTCATTAATTCTTATTATTAAAAGTATTTTCACAGTTTTCATCGAAAGACGAACAGTCCTACTTAATAATGAAAAAGGTTTTGTGATTTAATGCAGTGCTTCTAGATTAATTACATTTCTCTACATTGACCCGAAACTCTTTTTGTGATTGCCAAATATCGTTACATTACGGAAATTCAGTAAAAACAATTATCAGGAGTGGATTGAAAACATCAATCGTGTCTGTAACCGGTGGTAGATAAATGGATGGAAATCTCGTCACATGTTTAGAGTGATAGACTCTTTTTTCATACTTATTTTGCTCCATACCTTCGTTGGGTGTTCCTTAAGTATTTATGCCACAAGATTATAATAAATGGATTTATAATGAGCTCGGAATTTTGGAAGAAACCCTTGTCATCGTAAAAAACATCGACGTCTGTGTATACCGCGCATTTACAAATAGTATCTAATACTATGGGACATTCATACCTACTTTAATAAAAACTACATTTCAATTATATTAAAAGAGTGTACATATGCAAGCATATACAAAACCGCAATACATACTATTTTTTTAATTGCAGCTATATGAAATAAACCCGCAACATTATTGTTTGCCCCGAAAAATACTTCATTAATATTTAGTTCATTCCGCCTGCCGATAATGGAAAAAAGATGAAACTTTTTTCTTTTGTAACTTTCCTACATAATGAAGTTTAAAATTATCCGTGGGCCGAGATATATTTTCGCTAATGTAACATTATTATAAGTGATTTCTATACCCTATATAATTGGCTAACGTCGCAGGGAGTTTGAACGTGACTGCAATAAGAACAGTTTTCTTCGAGACTGTAAAAAAACAGAATTCACTTGCAGCTAAAGGTTATCTGCGATTCCTCTCGCGGATGCCTTTCATCGTTGGCATTGAGTACAACAATCAGAGATGATACCGACCCACCAAGGCTATAGCTAATGCTTCTGGCACGCTTCATGTTAGTTCAATCCGATATACAGTCCGAATAAGTTATAGTACAGTTTGTGACAGCTTTATATCTCCTTTAATACTAGTTAACGATCAAACTTCGTGACTAAGGATGTGCGAATTTATGGCGCATATATTTGTATTACTGAAACCCCAAATGTACGGTTCCGTTCGTGTAACGATTGCGGATGCGGTCATTCTGTCGAATTACATAATTTGGGTGAATGACTATGAATTTTATAAGAGGCTTTAATGTTGGTACACAATCGTAAAGCGGTTGCACGTCGCGGTCAAAAGCGACATGGTTGGTGCTATCGGGAAAATGAATGGGTACCCACGTAAAATGTTAAGTTTTAACACGGCATAATTTAAATATATTGTGGTTTTTCTTTCCACGAATAAGTTGATGTGTTTGTGGGTAGATAAATGGAAGTATGCTGTTACAAATGAGGGTCAACCAACCATCATT
Organism: Xestia xanthographa; assembly: GCA_905147715.2. Taxonomy (NCBI): domain Eukaryota; kingdom Metazoa; phylum Arthropoda; class Insecta; order Lepidoptera; family Noctuidae; genus Xestia; species Xestia xanthographa. Next base: position 13,433,296 of record LR990655.1, on the reverse strand, counting down.
AGGTCATCATCACTCACGAGCCTTGGCCTTTCAGTAAATGTGCGACAAATTCGAAGGATTGATCTCGGCGCCATTAAAGCAATGAGTGACATCCTTTATCCCGCAAGACAAAGGTGTGTTTGAACGAAAACCGTCATTGTCTTAATTCCTGACAATCTGAATTTCTATTATCATAAGCTATAGTAGATAAAGACAATTATAAGGAGCGCCCGGCCCTATTTAGACACCAAATAAATTACGTGCTAATTTCCTTACTGCTTCGAATTACAGTTGCCACCTATTTTTCCCTTCAGGGCTACTTTGAGTTTATCTTTTTCATTTGTAGCAACAGCACTCTTAAACATAAAAAATACATCATCTTACATCGGCAATTAGAGTTAATTTTTCTTTTATTTTCTTAAGAGTATTCATTTTATTTCGTTAACCAACGCTTTTTCATCACGATTAATGAAACAAAATAAATTTATACGCGTAATAAAAAGCAGATTGGTTTCGTGGAAACAAAATATTCAAAAGAAACCGAAGAAAAATTGAAGATATTAAGTCTCCACAGATTCATTCAGTGTTAATATCTCTTAGCAGAGTTTCGTTTTATTTATACAACTGAAAAAAGAGGAAATAAACATAAAATGTGACTTTCCGGGCCGAAGGACAGCTTGAGAGTTCTGTAAAGAAGTGAGTGCTAATTTAGCAAAACGAATTGTAAAAGAGAATGATGAATCCGCCTGGAAATTAAGCTGAGCGTGCAGAAACCTTTACGATACGGAATCCACTTTGTGTAATTGGTAGTTTTTATTTGAATTGCTCAACATAAAATTCATTTCAGTGGAATGTTTTGATTGATGATAATGTTTTTCTAATGTTACCGGTAAAAAAGTTGTCGGCAAACAAACCCGCTCGTTGTTGTAGTCATTTTCCTCTTTACGTTATTGCCGTAAGCACAAGAGGATGATAATGGCAGATTTAGATCCGAGTTATTGTACTTCTCGGAGTAAAATTGCAAACTGGCTCACATCCTCATGGAATGAGAGTAGTTATGGCCCCCTGAAGATAGATACCTACGTTTTTATTTTACGCAGAACGGCATGCCTGAGCCGACCACGATAAATTATCTATTGTTGGGCTCTGAATTCAACAAGAGCCGTTTTTGTTCAATTCTTCGTCTCGTCGTCAATGGGAAATTTATTACCTCCTCTGCCGCATTTAAATACGGCCGATTATATCAGTAAGGAACTTAAAATGTTGTGAGCACTCAAGTGAAAATGGCAATTTTCCCATTTTATTTCTCACCTTTATTGGAGGTGCGAATTATTTTACGCCATTAACTGCAGCTTAAGATTTTTTGTTTACCTATACACATTTCCAGTAATAATGTTAGGTACTAGTTCCCAGCGATGGCTTCGTTTCTGTAGGTTTATTTCATAAAATGTATCACTTCAGTAACTTTAGTGTTGTTTTCCCATTTCTAGAAATGTTTATTAGGTTCGAAGATAGGGCGATGTTCGGAATGAGTTCTTAATTCTAATAAATTGCACTTGTTAGCTTCTTACTGTGCTCAATAGCGCTGTAATAATAATTTACGACAGGTTAGTTACCTATATCTTTGTAAAGCTGTTGAAATTTGGAAACTCGTGGCACGAACTTGTCGGGTTACCCACATTTCCATACTTGGTAGTTTGACACCAAAAATTCGATGGAACTTTTAACTGAAACATTTACCAAAGTACTCTCTTTACCGTGAAGATTAAAGAAACTTCTCAGTAATGTCGAAGTGCTCTCTTAATGACGCACGGATCCAGGACCTCAATCGTTCAGTGTTCATTTGAAATCAAAGCAGCTTTTTTATTGATCTTCTGAATGGGCTCGGCACAGGTTGAATAAAGTTGTAAGCGGTGACCGTAATCTATTTTGTGCTCGATCTCAACAACGTGTGACCGGCGTCAGTCGGTTGACCTCACATATTTCTTCTATTCGCCGGTGCTCGTTACTTTCGTGAACACCGGGATTCCATCTATCATTTTCCTCTCGCACCGATGATCTTTAACTCGACGTCTGGGAGATTTCCTCGTGGAGCGTCTCCGTTCATATTTTTTTATTACAAAAGACTGTTCGACAGACTGTTGCTGATTCCAATATGTCAAACAGCTGCCGCCGGAATCCACGATGAAAATGGATAAGGATCGAAAAATAGATGGTTATTTTAATAAGAGGTGGGTGTCCGTCCGACCAGCCTCCCCAACTTAGGAAAGTCTAATTTGTCACTCCTACGCTCTCTTGATTAACCGTCTGCTGTTGGCTCTGAATCGTTTATCCGTTAATCATTACTGTTTTTGTTCCTCGCAGAGTTGTGTCGATATATTCTTATTACGTATTGCTTAATAGACCGCGACAAGGTACGAGTTGTTCCATTAATAACATGAATAAGTAAGATGGCAGTTGCTGACACCGACGCGACGCCGATCTTTCCCAGAATATGAACTGTTTCATTGTAGTTTCAGTAAGCTTGCAACGTTGTTCGCTAAATCTCTTAATTTGGTCTTGATCCCGTTACACGTTTGAACAATTAAATCGATCCGATGTTTCGAAGCTTTCCATTGTGCAGAATCCCTTAATGTCATTCTAACTGTTCCACAGTTAAATGGACACCGTTTCAGTAGCTATCTTGTTGTTAAAACTGGACAGTTAAATACTTTTCTGAGCTACCTTTTTTATGTTATCTCGCTGTTTAAGAGATTGTAGAATATCCACTTCAGAACGACTGAGCATTTGATTCATAACGAGTTTGTGACTTTATTATTCAGTCATTAAAATTGATCAATAAGTTAAATAGCTTTTAAACATGTCTGTACTATGATCGTTACTTTGTACCTAAGTACCCCAGGGAAAATAACTTGGCCTTTGCAAATTTCAGACAATAGACCTCACTACTTATAGAGGTATCCTATCCTATTAATAATAAGTAAGTGGAAACATGAAAGTCAGTTAGTTTGTTCCATTTTCTCTGGTTGACTGGCCCGCTTTGCATACATATAGCCGGTGTCATAGAAATGAACGCAGGACACTTTGATCTCGGCAGATCAAGTTCGCAAAAGATGTTCAAAAAGCTTTTATCTGAATATTTCAGTGAAAAACAGACATGGTTCTTATTCTGAGCTAGTTCCTACTGCAACCAAGTCTAAGAACTTTTAACTCCTATCTTGATCTAGAGTTAAGTTGGTACTTAAAGTACACTTCCGAAGGTTAGGTTACCGCAATCGCAAACATAGTACCAGTCGTTTGCGGTTGCCGTCGACTCTGGAATTGTATCTTCATAGATAAGAAACCAGAAACTGCATAAAAGTACCAGCTATGAGCAAGAACTTACTTGTCAGTACTGGTTGTACGTATGTTAATGTTATCAATCAATTAACAGAAAATCTAATTAATATGCTGTTCTTAATACTCTTATTTTCTCTTAAAACAAATGGATGTGGCATTTTTTTTGTATTTTTTCCAATTAGATTTTTTTTATATTGATTGCTGCTTTGAACTAACGGCTGATAACGATAATAACCTTTTCAATACACTTCCTCGAAAACTGGTCCTTAACGCACTACGATTAGGTACAACATGCAATGTATTTCACACGCGTGCGATTTTTTCCACTTTCCCGCACGTGTGCAGGAATGAAAATTGCCACAGATATTCATTGCCACACTATACCTATACTTAGTCCAAATTGGTTCAATGCCTATAGTCTGAGGTGAATGTTTGTTTTTTAATTTTTGCAAAGCACTACGCGTCTTTACGGCATAAATATTTTTTGAATTTTCAAATTGTGTTTATAAATAGAATATCATAGATAAACATGATTTTTAAAACTAATAGTTACTTTTATACACAAATTAACATTTATTTGTGTTCTGAATTCAAAAATATAAAATAAATCTATTTTTTATATTAGGCTGTCTAGCGACTTCATACCATTGCCGCTCTTTCAACCTGGCGAGACCAAAGCGCGAAAAAAAAAAAAAGAAAATTTAAATCATAGTTTCATAGTTCGTGACAAAAAAAATATTCGTTATTTTATTTTATTTCTTCAAAAGTGTATTGAAAAACGTCGTTTGATACACGTGGACATTTGTTATTGCAATTCTCGGCTCAAAAACACCCTCGCCTACGGCTCGGGAGTTATAATTCCGCCTCGATTGCAATAACAAACTTTCTCCACTTGTATCAAAATGTACTATTCTAAAGTCTAACCTTTTTGTTTTTTTGTGGCTGTCATGGACCGTAGGTTTAGATAGTAAACAATTCGATTTTTTAATTGTGCCTTACATCATAATGAACCAATATTTTTCTTCTGTTCTCCAAATAAATCGAAGGTAAATTAAGTTATTAAATTCCAAAAACTCAAACCAAACTAAATAGCTGAACAATCAGCGTAATATCAATTAACCGAAGTTGATTTTAATTTAGCTCTAGTGGCTGACCTATTTGAAATATTCATCGGTTTCGCGCCTCGTTCGTAAACCAATCGATGATTTTCGAAGCTTGTTTTAACTTAAAGAAATCCACAACTCCGTAAACTGTATAATGGATCCTTTGAGTTAAATAAATACTTTTTCTATTTGAGTTCGCGTAAATGCGAACGGACCCATCGGTAAATCCTAGTCCTAATATTTTATTACTTTAATCACAGACTCGGTGAATTCCTGATCTCCCGAAAACAGTTCTTTCAATTGGTACATTGGAATTCCTTTGTCCATCGCACGGATCCTCACAGACATCAATTTGCTGAATACCTATTAATTACATTCTTTCGTGTGTTTCTGTGAAAGTTATGTCGAAGTTACTCTAGTCTTTGTCCTGGGCAGTTTTGAGTACCTACATCTTACTCTTTCATTTCAGCTCAGTACACAAAAAAAAATCTGTGACCGTGATTGACAAATCTAGTCGAAAATGTCCTTACAAAAAATAGGGTTTGCCTATCACTAAAGTTATCCTCAGTTTCTATGTCCATAAAGATATCGTCACAGTCGTAGTCGCCTTTGAAAAGACTGAAGAAAATTTTATCAAGAAACGCTATAGTAAAGGATGAAAGTGTCTCCTAGGCTAAATTATAAAAGACTTAGCTACGAGATTGTCGAAGATACGAAAGTGTTCGTTTAACCAATAGCGACTTGTAAGATAGACATCGGGTAGCCTGTTGCAGTCCGCTCTTGAATAAAGGTAGACCTTTTTCACGTAAATAAGAATGCATTTACATAATTCATGTATGTATTACTTCCTGTTTATCGTACCAAACCCTTCCTACTTTTTCCAATTCTTCTAGTTAATTTATTCTGAGGTGTTCTTCGTGTTTTTTCGTCTGAACAGAACCTTTGATCTATCTTCTAATAGTGTAATTTCCATGGTAATCGGAAACGGTCTGATTCAACGTTTTTAGTTACAAATGAAAGCGATTTCGGATAGCGTCGGACATGATTACGTTGTGCCCACATCCTAGCTTGCAGATTATTGCTTCCTGCCTCTGAATTATTGCTTAGTAGGTAGCTTTGGTAATTGCTCCAATATTCGATATTCGTATAGCTTATGATCGTTCTTGAAATACATATTTAAGTAACTTAGCCTTTATTATGTGTTCATTATTAATTTATGAAACCTTAATTAGTGTATATAGACTATGTAGTCGACTGTTTGGATACTGTTCCATGTAAACTTCTCTACAAAGTTTTTTGGCAAAAACTTTGCATTAATTAGTGATATGCGTAGAATAAAAGTTTACTCGATATTAAGTTTCCCGAGCAACCGTTAAGGCGTGTTACATTATTCTCTCTTGGCGGGTACAATCATGAATATAAACGTGAGTAGCTCTTTCATTTCAATTCGAGATTCCCCTCCGCATCACTCCACTCACCTACAAAGTATCTTCCTCGATTAGGTAGCGCTATTAAACGGCGATCAGTATTCTGTGAATGGCACCAATCAGACAAGGCCAACCTCACGCTGCGGTAATGGACGTAAAACGATAATTTTACGGTCCTTATAAAACTCTTACAGGGATTATTGCTATCGTGCGTGTAATATTCATGATCTGAATTTATATGTGGTAATCCCTTTACGTAATATTTAGATTATGCTGTTCGATTCACCCAACAGATATTTATATTCGGAATATCGTGAGTAAAAGCATGGCTATACCATATTTTCTCTAAAATTCATCGAATTCTGCTCGTGTGCTGTCGTCTGCTATGAGTAAAATGCGTACTGCATCCCTTTGATATTTTTAGACATCATTTTGAATTCCAGCTATAAACGCTTTCCGAAATACCGCAAGTATTAGATTGTATTTGTTTTGATAGGGTCTACTGTCCTTTTCAACCGACTTCCAAAAAGAGGAGGTTCTCAATTCGACTGTATTTTTTTTTTGTGTTGGTTACCTCAGAACTTTCGTTTGGGTGAACCGATTTTGATAATTCTTTTTTTATTTGAAAGCTGGTGCTTCCCGTGTGGTCCCATTGTGAACATCTGATGCTGATCTTCGGAGATATACAATGGAACTCTTCAAAAATAGTCGGCAAATTTGCCGTGATTGCTGTAATCGGTTGGATGTTTATACAACATCATGACGTAACATCACGCCTGTTTGCTCTGAGGGGGTACGCAGATGTGTACAATACACCCAGATTTCGACAGTTATTGTTAACAATGTAAAATAAATTCATGGCAAATATTTGTTTGGGAAAAAAAAAATGGCATAATAAAAAACTTTTTTGCAAAAAATAAAACCAACTTCAAGTCGGTGGCAAAAAAAAACGAAATCAAACAAACAAGTCACTGACTTCTGAAGCTAAAGTTATTTTTCTCTTTTTTGAAGTCGGTTTTATTTACAAACATAAATATGTTATGCATTAGTTTGTGTATCATTTTCAACTTGCTCACGTTGGTATACCTATGTAGGTGTATATGTATCTATATATAATTTACATATCTGTCAGGGCTAATAGATGATTGCCCAAGTAAATATACATTTGCATGCACTCGTTACCCGAATCGGTAATTAGGTGCGTAAATTACCGAAGCCGCATGCACTGTGCCGAACTGCCGACCAATTCGTGAATTATGCGTAATACGAATCGTAAACATAATCTATGAACCTTAACTGGCATTATTAATTCCGAACTGATGTGGAGCATCAATTTAACTATGTGTAGTAATTCCTATAATCCAAAGATTCGAGTAATCCTTAAGGGTTGTAGAGTTTGGTTGGCAGTCGCTTCATGAGAAGCCGCAATTTCGTCATATCAAGATTGAAGAAACTTGTCTTACGGCTGCTAATGAGGGCACGACACTTCCTTAAAACAAAGCGGAGGCTGGCAATAGGAAACCGTTAAAATGAAGAAGAAGGGTCGGGGAAGCAATTTGGTATTCATTGAAGCCGCATTGTACACTCAAGTTGGCAAGCAGTTTCGTCTGTATAAGAGAATAATGGAATTTACTTAAATATATACAGAGATGTTTTATCAAGAGACCAAAACTACACGGAGTGAAGCTGTCGTGATCTACTTGTACACTCGTAGTGACACGTTGCTAGTTGGTTGCACACGATCTCCATATCAGACCGAATCCCCCAATTGACCCTCATAACTTACGCGATTTGATAAGCATCTGATTTACCTACCTAAACATATCCTATATCTTCAGCTCTGTATAAAAATAATGAAAACACATATGAATCGTACCGTATACATACAAGTTTGATTAATACAGAAACGAGGGGTAGCCTAATGAAACCCAGAAGTAGATAATATAATACTCGCCGGAATGTGCCAAAAGAAAAAATAAATCAGAGGGAGTCGAGATAGACTTTGGCAGCCCGGGGAGTAATTAATCTGCTCCTTGAGGCCGAGCCTTACCGCGGTCTTAGCATTTAGCGCCTCAAGTAACGAGCAGTGGGCCTCACAAGCCTGATTGGCATCTTTAATATGCAAAGACGCGTGATTGTGACCCACTACCATGGCCACAGACCCGCACGTCTTCGAGATGACGACAACCTTTAAACTTTTCCGTCTAATTGCCGATATAAACAAGCCCCAAACTTTATATTAGTACCGATATTCTGTTAGTTTAGTGTAACATCTAATTAATACTAATTTCCCGACGACGTTCCTTTATGTGCGTACGGAACGGAAACGAGCTCCATTTTGAATCACTAGCTGTAAATATCATCCCTTTTAAGTGAAGATAAAATGTAAGTATTGTGACCGACCTCAGAGAGGATTACTAACGTGAGTTTATTCGTGTCTCTCGTGAAAGTCAAACGTTGACTCGTTGTTGCTGTGCCAACCATATGGCTTTTCACTGGTTTTCTTTTCATAAAAGATTTTCTTAACATTACTTCGTTATTACCTTGTCTTAACAGTAAATTAGAGTAGGGTTAAAAATAGAATATTTTTGTATAAAGATAAAATCTGCTGGTATCCCTTAGGTATATTATTTTTTGGTAGGATAAAATGTGTAGACAAGAGCTTAGTAAGTTAACGGCGACTGACAGTTTTCTTTGGCACTGGAACTTTGTAATGGCCCTAATATTTCATTGATGTCTGTGACTAATTAAATTATCTCTTTATTTATTGCCTAATTAGAGACAGAGCAATTAGAGACTTAACTACTTCGAATAAATTTCGTGATACAATCCAAAGTGTTATTTTACTTCAGTCTACAAAGGAACCGATGTTAGTTTCCTATTTAGTTTCCCACTAAATATTCACGCCACACGAAAATTCTGTCGAGACTGAAACAATATTGGCAACACAGTGTGAATTGACCCGAAATAGCTTGTCAGTTCCATGAATAATAAGGTTCATGTGACCTATAAGTATAATGTGCTAATATCAATGTAAATGTCTCCGCGATGCTTGTGGAGCACTCAATGTAATTGTTATGTTGCGACATGTACGTCCCGAATGTTAACTATTACTTGACACTTAATAGACTCATCTACAATTACAGCTAATGTACTACAGACTACAGACTTTCCGGGAAATATCTTTAGCTTTAGCAAAAAATCACATTAGCCTTCCACGAGAAAAACTATTAGGGTAGTTAGCATTTATTGCTTGTAACATCCTGGCCGACCGGCAGCATACGGTCGGGCCATTGAAAACAGCTGGACATTACGTAAACATGCCCAAAAACAACCCTTAAAGACAAAGAACATTTGGCTGTATAATTTTTAAGCAGAGTAAGTATTTAAAGTTCCGTAATATTCTTCGAAGTATAAAAGTACGACGTCACGTTTTTAAATTCGCCCAGCGTTAAATCGCCACGTTCGCGTGGACCACATTCAAAGCGTAAAGCTTTGTTGTTTTTATAAAAAGAGGCAGAAAGTCGACTACCGTATTTCCAGCTAGTGTGTGTGGTCCCCACGAAAACTTTATTACAGACATAGCATGATAAATATGTGGGTAGGTTGGTTAAAACACTGTATATAATACCAACAGTCTATGGAGTTTATAACTATGTACGCCGCAGATTTCTTCCTCGAGTCTCGCGGAATCTTTGAGCTTTCTCACTCTTTTGTAAATGTTCAAAATTCTTTGCCTAGAGCTTCATATTTCTTTCCGTGTTTCGAATTATTGCGTTGTTTACAACAACTGGCGTACCAGTTAAATACTTGAACGCGTAAATATACAAACATCAACTTTCTAAATTTTTGCGTGTTCCCCTAGAGCTAAATTCTTTTTGAAAATCGCCAATGTCTGTTGAACCTAATATAAACAGACCACAAGCTTACACTGAACTCAATAGATCACAATAAAAAGCTTTCGGAAAATATGATTTTAGTATTTGGATATCGAAGCAAAGAGGTCAATATTTGTAAATCATTTGATTACGATTATGGAAATACGTGCGTCCCTTTCAACCAAATCCTATATTATGAAGGCGTACGCGGTGAAGTGTATACCTGACCTGTTTATATTTAATGGTTTCGTCCCCTCATTTGGTAAGCATTACTGCTGTAATTTTATGTTTTAGGTGTGAACAATTTAATGTGATTAAATAAATAAAAACACTTATTTCAATTACAATAGGCTTTTCGATACATATTATTGGAGATCACCTTTTCAGCAAGGAATTGCTTGTTGGAGACACTTCCACTTGTAACTTTTATGCAATTGAAATGTAGACTTCATGGAGCATAGTTTTGGAACTCTTTTTGGAGTACTTTGGGAATAACCCAGTGTAAACATGAAAGACTAAACAAAGATAAAATTAAAATAAATAAATATTCGAGCAATATTGTATTGTTTAACGTGTTAAGTGGGTCGGTGTCATGTCTTCGTGACGGGTGCGGCGCGTTAGAACCCGGCTAGGCAGCATGTTTTTATCTTGGCGGTGCAGGCGTGGCGCAGTGGGCGGCGGTGGCCCCGGTGGCGTCCTGCCCACGACTGTGTACTGTAGCTCCACTCAGAGTCCACGCCTGCCCGCCGGGCCGCGTCACGGCTCACCACACAAATCACTACGACGCACCCCTTTTAAACACTTTTTAAACCGTGATTTATTTTGCGACAGCATTATCCACACTGCTAATCCTCTTGTGAATTATTATTCTGAAACTTTGTTGTGGCTGCGGTTCAAGTAATCTAAAAGCTTCTAGTTTTTATGTCGTTTAGGGGAGACTTTTGTAATCAAGTTTAATCTCGATTATTTACATTACGCCCCTTTCCCGTAGCGATCGCTGTTAAAAGGGATATGGCGACGCTTCATCGAATAATAACGTGAATTTATTTTATAGCATTTGAATACTGCTCGCGCCGGCCATTGTTTCGACGAAATTGTTTTAATTACGTTAATTTTCATTTGAAGTTTGTAATCCGATTTTCACTCTATGTAATAGAGGTCGAAATTAATAGAGGTTGTGTGTAATCGTTGAAGTAAAATCAAAAGTAGGTCCTCGTAATGTAAGGTTCGCATGAGGTGCCCTCGGTTCTTTGTTCGGGTCCTTTCATGCTGTGGCAGTGGCACTCCAGCCGACCCGCGCCTGTTTGTATTCCGTTCACGAACTTTCCGAATATATTATTTTGTAGGGGTAAGTACAGACGTGAAGGAAACTGATTTAAGAGTTCCCATTCAATAGGGCTCTAAAAGTGCTCGGATAAATTCTCTCTGCCTACATGCGTGTCCTTCCAATCGGCCAAGAGTGTGGATACTATTGTGCGATTGTTTATGAAATTCAGCGTATTGTTATTTATACTGTAATAATACATAATATCATATCGTGACATCTGCCCTTTTTTGATATTCCCTAAAGTTTCAGTTACTAAAACAAAACGAAAAGGTTATTGGATGGATAGCAAAGTAATTCAGTTATGAAAAATTGGCGTATAAACGAATCAATTTTAGTAGGTAAATGCGTCCTACAAATATCAAAATACCTTGTATGCTGCATAAAGTTTAGATAATTTCATGCTACTCCATGCATACATATCTAAAATTGAAAACTCCTTATATTGGCTTATTTTGTCGTGTGTTGCCGCAACTTTTATTTTTATTTCACCGAACTTGGTCGCTTTCTAGATACCAAATATCCATGCAACGCGCTTTCACGGTATCTATTGTAGATAAATATATACCACGAACAAAAATACAGACGCAAAACGAACTAAAACAATGTAGTAATGTAACAAGTTTATTCAGTTTCAGGTAGGTTTGTTTTTCGTAGATGAAACTGAAACCAGTACAGCTGCAGTAAAGAGTTCGTTTAAACTGGAGTGAAAGCAGTGTCTCTGAATAGTTTCTTTTGAAATTCTGTTAAAACGATGAAAGGGGATATGTCTGCGTCGCCTATAAATGAGTGTTTAGCATTTTTGCCATGTTTTTGTTTAGCGGCGGCGAGCGCGCTGTCGATCGGCTCTGCCAAACAAAAGAGAACAATTTGCATTTTAACCAACTGATAACTGGACCAGCTCGGCGTCGCGCCCTCTAATTTCCTCTGGACCCACCGGAGACAACGTAATTTTCTTTTTTTGCACAGACTTAAAGATAAAGAAATAATATTATCTTTTCCCATGACGCCGAGATAAAACTTTCCCTCGTTTTAAACTTAATCCGTAGGCACGTTTCATTATAGTCGCTTCATTAAAATCAGACACCTGTAAAACATTCGTTATTGTTCCAAAGGTTATTGTTTTGACCGTTCCTCATTCGCCGGCGGCATATTCATGAGCGCAGAACACATGGCACAATAGCTGCGATACAATTCAAAGTGCTACGGAGCGTAACATAATATCGTAAAATATTGATTGATCTAGATTCAAAGGCCGACTCCAACTTAGTCAAAGTCAAGCGATCTACAATAACTTATGTTCGCGAATAAAACTATCTAAATCTCGCTTAACATGTGCTGATAACTTTGACAATAGTAGCTCTCGCTGCTCGTGAGACTTATGATAGTATCTCCATGGGCGGGCGGGCCGCGGGCCGGGGGCGGGACTCGCTTCAGGAATTTTGTAGGATTAGTTTGAATATCGTAGATCCAAGCCTTGTTGAGTAATCTGATGTAAAGGCCTGCTTTGTTATTTTGTTGTTGCATATTTCATTGTTTAATTTACATTCGAATTTTTTTTCGTCTCAGCGGATATGAAAAGCATTGTGGCTTTATGAGAACAATACCTTTTATTCTGATATCTGTAAAATAAAGTATATATCTTGTACAAAATATACGTAATACCTTTTCAATGAAAGTTAAATGAAACTAGGTTTATGTATAGATACTTAATTTTAAATATATTTTCGGTGTAATCCTAAATTAATTACCCTTAAAAGATAACGTTAGGACGATAACTTCCTCTTACTTTTTCTGATTAAAATATTACAAACAGTGTCCCGCAATAAATCACGGAGAAGCGTGCATTTATTCTGAACCGTAAATTAAAAAAGTTACCTACGCCAATTTTGAATGAGTTATTGTGCAATATTCAGTTCTGGTATCTAGTACAAGTGGCACTGACGCCTGCGATGTTGTGTGTATCGGGAGATAATTAAACGACCCCTATAATGACCAAAAAGAACCACAAAAACAATTCGGTACTTAATTAAATATTCGTCCAATCTAAAAGTAAATGGGCCTCAATAAATGTATTTGTACGCATTGAGGTTTCTGTTTCATAGTTATTAAAATAAAACTTCATTGTCTCTGTGTGTGTTAATTAAAACCGATGTTATGTACTTAACATCAAAATATTTGCCTAACGGTTTTGTTATTAACGTTGCTGATAAACCGCCGTGAAATTATGTGCGATATAGAAAATGTATTAGTGTCGTGTAGATATTATTTGTTGAAAATGTCCAACATTTCAGTAGCTACTTACTGTACTTGAGGCTCACTCGCCGGTGTTAAACTGCGTTTAATTTCGGACTACAATACAAATGGGTACACAAGTGTGGGGAACTTGTACCGCCATTTGTTTCATGCTGCTCACAGCAGAAGAAATGAAAGAGACCGCGATAGTAGAAATAAATGTGACACTCACACATTACTGGCTATAATCTTGCGAGATAAATAAAGCTTTAATCTTCCATTAGGTAAAGTCTGGAGATTAAATGGGCTTACATGCTTAGATTTTAAATTATAGCGTAAACTTTCAGTTTTCAGCTGTGTTTCGAAATGAACTGCCGACGATGCTACAACGTATATACTTACTTGATATTATCTTAACATTATTAAAGTAAATGTTATGGCAGTAATACCAAGTGCACGGCAGTATACGGCATATAATACAATAATACAGGGTGGATACGGTAAACGAGGCAGTAACGGGAACTACCTTAACCGTTGCAGCTACACGAAAATGGTCTTATAGACTATCCATAATTTTTCGTGAAAATTTGATCCCCATTTTTTTTTCTTCCATTAATTTTCTTTTATACCACGTAATTTCAGATACAATTTATACTATAAATGCCACTTACGGGATATCTTCCGTGATTATTGTTTATTTTTGAGCTCCCGATATTTCGACGCTGTTGCAAGCGCCATGATCGCGGGTTAACTGGAGAATGCGGGTGGCTGGGAAATATTGTACATTGTTGCTTTTATAGTACCTATAGTCATGAACCGTGAAAGCTTAAAACAGTGTCAGATACAATTTGTTGTTCATGAATAAATGACTAAGACTAATTCAAATATTTTCGAAAAAATGTACTTACAGTTAGCAATTGGCCATTTTACACAAAACATTATTTTGATGCCATTAGATCCTGTTTCTAATACTGATCAAAAAGTTCTATTGGACCAACCCAGGTTGGAGTTCTAAAAAAGTCAGAAATTGCAAAAAAACTTTTCCCATTTTGTTTGAAAATTTAAACCAAAAATTTGTTTTTGATGTTCATCGATACTGTTTCTGATACTGATCAAAATCTTATACCGGATCAACCACCGTTAGAGTACTAAAAAGTCAGAAATCGCATAAAACCTAAAGTTAAAACCTACCGTCTTTGTGATAATTTCTTTTTTTTTGTATTTCAGATTCATAAATTCTTTCTTAGCACCTGCAATGATTTCAAGTCAGGTTTTAGTCAGAAACAAGATCGAATACTATTTTTTATATTTTTTCAAACAAAATGTATGGGAAAAGTTTTTTGTAATTTCTGAGTTTTTTAGTACTCCAACCTGGGTTGGTCAGATAGAACTTTTGGATTAGTATTAGGAACAGGATCGATTGGCATCAAAAAATGTATTGTGTAAAATGGCCATTTTCTTGCTAACTGTAATTTTTTTGGAAAATCTGTGAATGGGGGGCAAAATTTCACGAAAAATTATGGATAGTCTCCAAAAGACCATTTTCGTGTAGCTGCAACGGTAAAGGTTTCCCTTTACTGCCCCGTTTACCGTATCCACCCTGTATAAAACACACAACATTGTAGGCTGCAGGCGATTCTGTAACGTAATTTTAACTTTCGAATTTCGTAGAATTGAGTCAGCAACCCGAATTTTGAAGTTCTGTTAAAGAATAAATCGAGTGGGAATTATATTAAACATTGACGAATAATGAAACATTTTCCAATGACTTTTGATGTGAAATGTGGATACTTGTGTAGGCAAATGTGAAACTAGACTGTGATATTTGGCGCGGTGTAGTGCGACGGCGGCGTCCGATGTGATGGCTCGGATTCGTGTCGGTAGTGCGTGTGCGAGAGAGACCCATGGCTAACTCTCCGGACCTGGGCCTGCTCGCCGCCAGCCTGCTCCGGCTCATCATAGGTAAGTCCCTGATGAACAGCTTGCCATCCCTGTCCCACTCACGCATACGTGTCGATAGTGCCAGTACGAGAGAGACCCAAGGCTAACGATCCGGACCCAGGTCCAAGTCAGGGTTTTGGTCATTGCCAAACCCGGATACAAGTACCTTAAGAACATCATGCTACCCTTGTCTCACTCACTTATTCTAGGAGCCATTAAGATGCTTCCTGCAGTCTCTGGAGATAGTTATAACACCAGTTGAACTAAGTAGTTACCTAGTCAACACTAATGAATTTCACGTCCTGTGATAAAGTACGGGTACAAAAAATAAAGTGCTGGCTAGTGATGTTGAGTTTTTCCGTCAGGAAATTCATAGTACGAGTAGAAGCCTTGGTTTCTTATTTATGCGAGGCTTAAAGAATAGGCTTGGACCATATTACAAGCCACCTACCTAAACATAACCTTGTTGGCGATAACAAGCGTGCTGTTTTTTTGACGTCACCTGTTATAATTTAGTCTTATCACTAAGGTATGCAGAGAGTCACGTACAGAGATAATAATGAAAGACTTTCGAATTCAATTTACGGCCCTTGCACAGTCATGTAGAAGAATTTGAGAAATGTTTTTTGTCTTAGACCTAAAAGGTACGACATGAGAAACAACTTAGTCCTGAGAAAGAAAAATAAACTACCCGTCTTTTCATTATTTGCCTGGATACTATTTCTAGACAAACATGTGTGCTTTATCTTCATTGATCTATATTAAACTGTCTTGGATCTCATTACTTTAATGTATCATCCGAGTTCATAAATTAAATAGGTATCTTACTTATTTTTTTTTTCATGTAACATTTTGTACGACGTGGCAGAAAAATCTGTATTCAAATCACGGACTATCTTTTCTGTACCATCCGGAAAAATGATGCTTTCTTGGAAAAGTTTCATCAGAACATGATCTAAATATTTCCATGAAGTTTGCCTCAAGTATAGATCCTCATCGCACGCGGTGTCACAAAATGAGAGTTTTCGCTTCATTTTACCTTATGTGCGGATGCTGTGCGATAGATGCGGATATTACAGGATATATCACGGTTTATAAGAACGTACGTAAGAAAACGTATCTGGTTAAAATTCGTTACGTCACAACCTAAGAAATGACGCGAAAAACTAATGCCGACGCATATTCATTAGGGCTATAAATATGCAGGAGTTCACACAAACTGAGAAATATGGCGGTTTCAATCAATAGGCCGCACAAATTTCATTCAACATTATACACGAATGTGACATGTTTCTATGAATCCGAATGAATGTGGGGAATAGATAGTGAGCGCCACCACATATGATACTTGTTACTACAGAATATTATCAACTGTTGTATATAAAACCATGTGACTAATGACACTACTGCTTCTACATACACTGTTTCAATTAATTATAAATGTAGCACATAGTAGTATTTCAGAAAGTAAACAATGGTACACTCTAATGTACTCGTGTTCGTGCGAAGGTAGTTGTATTATGCCTTTTGTATCCTCAAAATGTGAGAGGAAATTGGTACCGACGAGCATAAATCTTGCCCATAGCGATGTCTCTGTCACATTTGCGATAATAAACGAGACAAAAGTATCAACATTTAAAATAGAGTTTTTCTCTCTTTTTGTGCTACTTATAGTTGGGTACGTGACTGTTGCCATGTGTCCTAACAAAGCGTTATACAACGGTCATTATGAAGTTCTTCCCTTCCCGCTTTTGTTTTTACATTTACATGGTGGAAAGAAATGAACATGGAGGAAAGATTGCTTTTCTCTCTTTATTTTTATACATGTAGGAAGCAGTATTTAGCGAGGAATGGAGTTGTTTTCCAATTTAAATCTTCATTCGCTTGTAACATTGCAACGTTTAATGTTATTCCACTAACAAACAGATTACCATAATTTGAATGGTGAAGAAATACCATCTCTTTTGTGTAATTCCATCAACAATAAAACAATAATTCAACTGTCAACAATGGATGTGCAGTATGCAAACATTTCACTTAATAACTAGTCCAGCTAAATAAATACATTTAACCCTTTGTTTAGTTACAGTTGAATTGATTGCCCTTCAATGTACACA
This sequence comes from Xestia xanthographa, assembly GCA_905147715.2. Lineage (NCBI taxonomy): Eukaryota > Metazoa > Arthropoda > Insecta > Lepidoptera > Noctuidae > Xestia > Xestia xanthographa. The sequence continues at coordinate 13,415,953 of LR990655.1, read as the reverse complement.
CTAACGTTAATAATAATTGTGTTGAGTATGCATGCAGAGCGTGTTCCTATTTACGAAGCGTGTGTAGTTGATGACAGTGCAGAGACAGTTGCTTCGCTTCTTTGCTTTTACAAGTTTTAATCTTCCTAATGCGTTCGTCTGGTGCGCATACTTCACAAAACGGTCGCCCCCGCTTACGTTAACCGGCTCTACTTATGTTTAATATTTGTTTCAGCATTACGCTTCTTGGCTTCTCCAACTAATAATCCATTCAAGATGTTGTTTCTTATAATATTTTTCATAAAAGCATACTAGGCTTTTATGAAAAATATAAATAACTTGTCGATGATTTTATAATAACATACCTATACTTATTGTAAAAACATTTACAGTAGAAATATACGTATACATTGAAAATTCAACACATTAAAAACAAAATAACATTCTGAAAATAATTCCACTTTAAAAGCTCGCGCGCTAATCCCTTAACAAAATATATTTTATTTTAAAATGCAAGATTAGCACATAAAGTTTTAATAAATAGTGGTGTTCATTCTCGCTGTGACTAGACTGGTGCACCCCACAGCCCGCGGTACTTCAGCAGCTGTTACCAGCGAGCGGCGTGACTAATTCCTGCATCTACTGCCATTGTTGTCGTCATCTAGGTGACAAAAACAACTGTTTCGCTTCATATCGCGGCTTACAATTTGACGTGAAACGTTTTATTCAGCCAACGGCATTTGTTCACGTTTTTCAACCTCCCAACGTTATTTTATTCATGTTCCTTTCAAGTTTACCTTTGCCCCGCAGTGACACAAAAAGCTGTATCGCTGTTTTGTTCCCTGTGCTTTTATCGTTTCTTTTCTAAGGATTGGATTATGGGTATATCTATAATTTACGCGTTGCGATACTGAAAGGATTTACAAATTCTCCTCAAATCCGTCTTACCCGACAAATCCATTCCGTTTGGGAGGGAGCGATGCGTAGGAACAGTGTTACCGTGCTACCATGCTACGCCCACTTCCGCGCAGAACATTGACTACTTAAGACTTTGCATGTAGGGAACACTTGTAGCTTTAATTGGTCTAGGTTTAGTTCGAACCCGCTTTGTGACGTCACGTAAACGATGTGATGGCACAAAGCAAAGCATATGTGTTTACTGAGCTTAATTGAATTTCCCTTAACTGTGTTGAACGTTGAAATGAGTAGCTGTAATTTCGTGAATCAGTGGTAGAACTAATAACCATTGTGATTGAAATAATGTCAATACTGTTATCGATAAATGTGCAATGGTTGACATTTCTGCGCTGGTAATGTTTGTTTTGTGTGTAGTGTATAGTTTGTTCTATAGAAACACAGTGTAGGAACACAGGTTATTACCTAATTATCGTGATCTCGTTTTAATAATACATGTGGAATGTACAATTTAATAATAAAAGTTTGCGGGCCACATCGACAGTTTAGATACTTAATTGCAACAGTAAATTTACTACACACAACACCGAATGAAGTGCCAAACTCAGCGCTCGAGGAACTTTAAAGTTAATTATTAACTTCTGAAGATAATTAATATCTGTGTTGTTGGTTGTGACAGCTTCACATGTCGAGGATACAGTAGCGAGATAAACTAACACTGGACTGCGGAATGGACAAAAGTTTCATTCAAAAGCTTCATGTATATTCTAGCTTATACAGCAGTTTATTCTCAAATTGTTTAATATGCCTACCTACTGCGTTAAAACCTATCTAAATGTGAGATTCTGTTTATCCGTTATTCGTGCTATTATTCAGTAACAGTAAATAGTAATATAAAGGATGAACGTGATCGCAATAAAAGTGATGTATTCGTGGTTTTATTACCTTTTGTATTAAATTGACAAAATGGCGCGGCGTCGATCGGAGTCAAATGATTGAATGCCGATTATGTATGAGGCTGTCTGCGGTTCTCGCTAACGGACTACGGATGTTGGTCACACTCAAACTACCATTGATGGATTATGGGTCACCACAGTAAGCTCCATACTAAACCAGTGACGTGTAACGTGACAGCTCGTACCTACTGGTTACTGCATGCCCCACCGCAAAGGAAAGGTTTCTTCGCAATCAGAGGCGGTACGAACATTTTTATTCAAGCGAAGGATTATAACTTATTCATCCAGATTTTCTATTGAAGTGTTTCTTTAGTTGCCGTGTTCATGGAGTCCATTAACCTCTAGTTCTCCTCAATTAGCTTTCAAATCTATAGGACCAACCCCTGCTAGTGGGTCTCCTTGTGGCCCATTTTTCCCCCGGCCATCTTTTCAGCCAGCATGACGTTCAAACTTTTAGAATTAAGAACGCCTTTGGAATCTTGCTTTAAAATGTCAATTTCAACTTCCCTCAATAGATTTTTCCAATTTTTAAAACATTCGTTCCGTAAGGGATCAGTTTGCGCAGAACTACTTTATTCTTTTTAATTGAAACTTGGACATCAAGTAGGGATTTTATTCTTTTCTGCATTATTAGTTTCTTAATAACAGTATATTATTCTATTGTGGTAGCTGTAATTATTCAGACTGACGTTATCAATGGAGCGGATGAGTTTATTGTTGTTTGTCGGCAGCCGACGAGCGGTTTCTTTGAGAATTAAGATCTTTTATTATAAAGTATTATTACTTTAAGCTTTTAGCGACTATTGTTTTGTCGGAAGTTTAATAAACTTTATACGCCGACGTCGCCTCATTCTATACGACGCAATGCCATTATAACGTACGATGCACACGCTGCGGAATTCAAAATGCACTCAGTTTTCTTGGATTAAAAATTCTTCACGAACTAGTAACAATATTTTAAAAGTTTCGAATTCTAGTCACAAAACATTTTCGCCCAAGAATATCCTAAGAATATGAAAACATTGGTAAGTACTTACGAATTCGTAATAAAGGTACACTACAAACGCAGAAATAACTTGCAAAACACAAAATAATTGAAAGATTTAGACAGGGCGGGCGGCGCGGGCGCGTCCCGCGTCGTAGGCGGGCGGGTCAAGAGGCTATGACGCGCACTCGACCTGCACCACCTCAACACGGCTTTTAAACTTTTTCGAAACCCTACACAGGCTTTCATTAAGCCACGAATACTGCCACCAGCCTCGGCCGCGGGTTTCTTAATGTTCACATGTATTTACTTCAGGAAATAAAATTAGAACAGTTTAATTACAAAGTATCCAATGAACTATTATGCTTAGAGAAATATTACCTGTCTATATTCATTGTTCAAAAATCATTACATAGGACTCAAACATAGTTGGTGAAATGTGCCTGTTAATCAAGTTATTTTAAGGACAGCCCTTACATCGCCCACTCTCCACCAGTTCTTAATATTTTCTAAGCACCAACAGGAAGACAATGAAGCAAAATATAATGTGTACCTAGGTAAGCTGCTTAAGTAGCTTAAACCAACAAAGCTCAAGGTACTCACCGAGCGCTAGTTCCGCTATTGTACCTAGTATTGTATTGTATTGTTGGAGTACCTATGTATATGATAAACACGACATCATGCTAATAGTCCCCGAAGCATTAGGGAGAGGGGTACCTTATTATAGGAGACTCACAATTCCACACTCGACCGGGCACAAATCCAAACTCTATGGCTACTTCTGAGAAATTCTTGATAAAAAACCCAGTAACACTTTGCCTGACTTGGAAATCGAACCCAGGACGTATGCTCAGCAGTCGCGCTTTTGACCACTAGACCAACGAAGCAGTCAAGATAATTTGTTCCTAGTCCTATGTAAAAGGGAGTGAACCTATTGCCATCAACCATGCATCAATCGGACCTCCTGCTACTAAAAAAGTCCTGGATCGAACCCAATACCACATTTCAACAGGCAGTGGTGTCAATACATATATCATCTGGCATATTCTCTTTTCAGGCATGTTTGTATGTTTCCAGTCTAACAAATACGACTGTATCAATATTTCACCTTGAGCGTCTGTGATTTGACTTCCGCTCCCAATTACGGGGACATACCGATACCCTTGGGCTAGAACTGTTGTCAGATGATTTTGTACTGGTTGCTGACAACCTATCTACCGACCTATAAAGTAGTAGGTAAATATAAACATTATACATTGAAGTTCTTAGCAGTCTTCTAGTCATAATCAATTTCAGGAGTTGAAAAGAATAGTAACAGACCAAAAAATATAAGCCGCGCGAAAGAAAATGTTTGAATAGGTACCCCTTTTCCCTATATTTTTTCATCAATATTCATGAGCATTAATACCTCTTAAAATTTTGTAGCGTTATATTGACCTTCTTTCATAGTTAGACGTTTCGGGCAATACGAGCCTTTACAATTTATGGACCATGGCCTTATTAATCATTTTAGTAACCCTCCTTTTGGGCTTCGCCGCAGTCGGTAAATAATATGTAGGACTGACAACTACGGAAAACCTTGTGTGAATCCCGTTGAAAGCCATAGATGAACTACAAAATGATTTGAAAGCTATTGCCGTTTTTTTCAGCCCTCCGCCATATCAGTCTTATTGTGGAATAACAAGTAAATAAAATACTATTATTCTGCAACATGCAAGTTCCACTTCTAAGGCCCCGGCCTTAGAAGTGGAACTTGCATGTTCCACCAAATTTCTCGCATTTCTCCACCAAAGCGGAGAAATGCGGGGATGTACGAAGCAGAGTGTCGTCACTGAAGATGCTTAGGATATAATTACCTATAGAATGTATTCACCAAAGCCGTGCGGAGATGCGTACTTGGTAGACCAGAGCAGAGACGTGTGAAAGGCTGCTCACGCCCAGTTTAGCGACCGCCGAAAGCCGCTCACCGCACACCGCTCATATCTCTTCTGGGCCCGGCAGTCTCGACATAGATAACGACAAAATCGCAAACTTTTGATCGCCAATTATCGATCGAAAGTTTGCGAACAGCTCAACTGTTTCCACTAAAGCTAAGCGGAGACGAGAAGTGTAAATATCGAAATACTGTTGGTGGTTACTATCTCCGCTCATCTCGTCTCGTGTTAGCTTAGTAGAGTCCGGGCCTAAGTGGTAACCACAGCAACCTGATAAGACCCAGTAGACAATATGACGACACAGATCGCAAGGTCATGTAATTATAGCCTATTCATAACCAGTCAATGGGACCTAGAATTGTATAGCCTTGTTTATTCAGGTATAATACTGTGTAGTTGTAGGAATAAGCTCGGCCTAGTCACGTATTTATGTCAAATTTTGTTTAAGCAAATCGTCAAGTGCGTGACTCACATTTTTCTAGTAGACTTTGTGTGGTATGTTTTTACATGAAAGGGTGAATTTCTCAACTATTTTCTTCATATTACAAGGTATGATGTAGCTACTAGTTTTTTGGCGTGACATCTAATATCTCATCGAGTTTATAGATCACAATAGGCAAAAAAATCTCTTATAAAACTTGGAAGGATACCCAACTAATAGAATTTCCATATCCTCCCATAATAGGCATGGGTAAGGCCCCTATTATGTGTAACTCAATACTGTCACCATATTGTCAAATATGTGTGCACCATAATAAACACCCTTTGCCTAAACCGTCGGGATCACGGGATAAATGGTTATGGACTTAAATTTAATAAAAAAAATACACTCGTGGCTGCGATGAAAAGTCGTTTTAACAGAATACATGAAAAATTCATTTTGACAGTTTTATGTTATGTTCTTTTTTTTAATATGTATTTACAAATACACATACAAAGTAACATTCATTATATCACGGCACTGTATTAGGGAACGAGTTTATTAGCATCCACTGGGCACAGATCTGGCCTCTGGTAATTCTTGATGGAAAAAATAGGAATCAATCTCATGCAAAGAATACCACAGAAATGAGTATCTCATAGTATTCTATATAGCGACATTTTCATTTCCGACTTTAAAACTGTAGTGTCCGCATCCACAAACACAATGAATTTTTATTTTTACAATTATACGGCTCTAAGAACAATGTAGACGAAATAATCCGCAAAGGTATTTATTCCTACAAACGAAGTTTTTTTAATTTGCTGTTCAGCACGCTAGTGGTTTGTACAATTTCATTTGTTCTTTGTTCTTTTTCTAAACAGGTCAGACTGGTAATATCGGGTTATTGTACATCCGCCACAAAGTTTCTTAGTATTATTGATTTTGTCTTATAGAAGCTGTCTGGTAGAAAAAAATTAATACTCGCCGTATTGAAAAATAAGTCTTTAATATTTCTACAAATTTTATATAATTATGAATGTAAAATAGAAAATTTACTTCACGATTTTTACAATATTTTCCTCAATTTATTTTTTCATCTATACTTCTATACTAATATTATAAAGAGGTAACATTTGTTTGTAAGTTTGTATGTTTGTATGTAGGGGGTAATCTCCGGAAGTAATGAACCAATTTAAAAAAATATTTCACTGGTAGAAAGCTACATTATTTGTGAGTGCTATAGGCTATATTTTATTCCCGTACTCCCACGGGAACAGGAACTACGCGGGTGAAACCGCGGGACGTCAGCTAGTTTGTTATACGAGAGTATGTAATAATTCTCGTTCAGCTAATCATGCTGTATATTTGCGGGCCTTCGACCGAATACTAAGTTACGTCACTGATTACGAGATATTAAATGTATGTCACGCTTCACTTACGGGTTTCGCTCTTATCATTCTGTCTGTATCAAGGATTTCGTGTGACAAGCTTATGAATAATTACGTGATCAGTTGTAGTACACATGTCTGTCTGCCATTGGCGCTAATTAGCGTTAGTATTAAGGCTCATTAGAAGCTCACGCTGTCCCTTGTGGCCGGAGACAGTTCGGACATTTGTATAGTTGTGTACTAAGGACATCACACGGAGATACGTCTAACCAAATTACTAATCAGACGTTTTACTCAGTTGGTTTATCAATATTGTTTTCATAAGGAACAATGCTGTTAATTAAAATTGTGCCCAGTCAACACCAAACAATGTAGTTTTGTCCGTTCATTAAAAAAGTAAAGAGTTCTTTAAAACAACAACCACAAAAGTAATATTCTCTTTCTATTTGTAAACTAATTATATTCAATGACTCCATTGGAAACAGCACTAAGCGCTGCAGCTTACCGTTGACTCTTTGCAGTGCTCGGGAAAACTATAATTGAGTTTTTCCATCACAAAAATTCTCAGTTATTTTCTTCGGTAAAAACTGTGGTACGAAAGCTTCAGCTTTTATATCACTACCTATTAACACTTTATTTGAGAATTCAAAATGTATTTTTGTATTAGAGGAACTTAATAGTTGCCCTTTCAAATAACAGGATTAGGGACGGACATACCACGTATTTAAATTTCTTCAAATTACATCAATTTCCAGGTTCTATTTACCTTTTACAGTTTGAGGTAAAATCGAGTTTAGGAACCTTCTATTCCAAATAGAGTAATGATTGTTGACGGGTTCACAATTATAATATCGTGAAACAACATGAATTTTCAGTTAGATACGTAAATGTAGAGGCAAACCGAGACAACAGAGTTTGATCAGCACAATACTGCCGGGTACACAAAGGGCGCGGGTGAGGACTAACCGAGTGGCTGTAATTTGGACCCTTTGTGAGACGAGGAAGGCCTCTGTGAGTGTGTGGCAATCGTCATCGAGCTCGAAGATGTGCGGCCTCTCTATTGCCTACATAATGCGAGATTTAATAAGTGCTGGCCGCACGCCTCTATTCTCAACCTCTCCCTCGCATACAGAATGTTGATGCCCTTTGTGCTTCCACTCTCAAACTTCATTCCCCGAGATTATTCTTCCATGAAGTATAACCGGCATAACTTATTTTCATAGAATTATTTGTTACCCCTAGGGAGGTATCCTAGTTATCTGGAGGTATACAAACAAGTGTCTTTAGATTGTTCCATTTCTATACTTTATCACTTCATATATTTTCCTGTCGCGTTTTATAGAGTACAGGTAATTTATTCCCCCGGCTCCATTGAATCGGGAACGTGCATGAAACATTTTATAGTTCTGTCTGTATATCTGCTCCGTATGTATCAATCATCCAATATCGTGACCATTAACATACATAAATACTTGACTTCGTGCATAATGTAATGTAGCTAGCATCCTGTTTTTCTGCCGCGTACAGGAAACATATTACCTACCACGTGACTGAGATTGTTTCAAGAGTGTATTTACTTAATATTAATATACAAGGGATGCCTCTCCTATTTACGGTAATGTTCAGGTCATGTAGACAAATTGCTGCATTAAGCGCGCCGGTTCGAGAGCACGCGTGACGTTGCTGGAGAGCAGTGTGTAGCATTTAAGTGGCGCCTAAAGCCGGTATGCGTTTGGAATTAATTAGCAAATCTGGGCGCGAGATGCGACCGCATCCCGCCGTCCGCCGTCCGGCGCACTGCGGTCGGGCTGCGCGCGCCCGTCCACCTGTCCGGTCCAAGCTTTCGAGTTCCGCTGTAATCCGATTATCATTCGTTTCTAAAACAGAAAATAACGCTAATTGGCGTTTCGTAACGTACACTGCTGCTGAGGGATGCAACATGCATTTTTATTCAGAACTGCACAATAGCAGCATCAAAGTCTGCGCCAGCGGTTGTCTGAACAGAATGGACGCGCCACGGTTGGCGGAAGATAATGTAATAATATACAGAGTCTGTTGGTTGTAGTCGTTGGGATTCTATTTTTCTGCAAGGCTGATATTAAAATGTATTTCCAACGTGTAGGACGTTGGATATTTGTCATTTTTGTTGCAGTTGTGGTAGAACCTATTACGCTCGGTCGGAATTACGCGCTTGTGCAAGTCACATTTGAATATGACAACATTTTTTAACAGTGAGTGCGGTTCATATTTAGGTTCGCATGTGGCAGACTCCGCTAAAATCCCATTCGGCGGGTGCAGCACGAACTACGGTTACATGAAATAAAATTAAAAAAATCGCGGTGGTGCATGGCGGTTTTTTATTTTATTTCATGTAGTCGTTTTAAACAATGCTTTCGTCTAATTGGTATGACTGGCAGATGTATCCTGCTCCGCTAATCTTCATTTTTTGGTATAACATCAAGGTCGTTTATTGTTTTTTTTTTTTTTTTTTTTACACCACTACAATCCACCACTACCAGAAACAATCTGTTTTCCAGTAATAATGGTACATACATTTCATATCAATTCACTCACTTCGTGCTTCCGATTGTATACTGAAATGAATGGTTGAAATGATGACAATTTAAGTATAAGGTCTTTGATGTGACGTGACACAATGTTTTTTTTTTCAAGCTTTTTGGCTTTGGCACCAACATCATAGTAAGTTCAACGCCATCTATAGAGTTCTATTTATTTTTTCTTAAAACCTATTATAGTCTATGTCAGCGGCATTTTTCTTATCCAAAATTACTTTTTGATTTAAGAATTTGATGGTAGGCAATGATGGTTAAAATGATTTATTCCAAGACCGTGACCCACGCCAACTTAACAAAAGGGTCCATTTTCATTAGTAACCAAGTTACGAATTATGAGTGTTAAGTGGCTTAATATCTTGTTCTTAATGAGTTCTAGAATAATCTTCAGAAGCTTCTCAAGTATCATTAATATTATAAGAGATGTTGTCGGTAGGTACTCTCTACCGATAAAATTCAGACAAAATTATAATATCAGAGTCAAGTGTAACTAGCCAACGTCTAGTTCTCGACTATATTTACAACTTGTCTTTTCACAAAATAATGTACCTTGGCTGCAGTTTTCGTAACTTGTAAGCTCACTGCACAAAAAGTTCTTGTCTTGTACATAGATTTACGAGGCTAAAGTAAATTGCCAAATTGACTAATGTTCTCTGAACAAGTTCTGCCTGATTGCACTCATTTGTTTTTAAGTTCTCTTTTCTATTTTGTCTATGCGCTGTGATTTACGATTAGCTAATTGGAAAGCCTTTGTGAATAACTCGTTCCTACTCCAACTGGAATCCGGTCGGCGTCCATAGACATAGAGAAAATCTGTGTAAGAAATACTGTGAAGTATACAGTCTAAATTTTCTACTTTACAGTAGCTATGTTTTTTCTGAAGAGGAAATGTCGGAAAAATTACTGAGGTAGCCAAAAGATTGATGAGAAATTGATTTTTATTAGAATGCAATATAGGAAGGAAGATGTTACGGCCCGTTCTTTTCGTACATTTTCTGGAACCTACGTTCTTATCGGGCTTTTTACGTATTTAAATGTCAAGTTATTTATTTTATCAGTCGACTAGTAACGAGCATAATGAAAGCTAAATGAAGGTAACCTTTACTTTCGGGAACCATCGACCCGAAAATTGTTACAAAACTTTTAAAAGCCAGGAGTTTTAAATTATCTGTGACAAAACTGTGAGAAAAAAAAGTCTATAATTTTAACGATACGGCATAATGTTAGAACGGCGAGTCTAGGCGCATGTAATTTATAGCCTATGATAACATGAAACCACAAAAGTGCACCATTCCAATGCGATTTATTTCACACCCATTCATATTATTTCTTTCCGTGACTGTAGGATTTAATAATGCCATAAAAGCAACAAAGTTCCAGCTGTTTCTTTCTACTGTTAGATTAAATGTTATTTGTACGGCAACATCCTTTATATTTTCTAAGCATGAAAGCAATAAAAGTTTCGCTTATTTCCCGCTCCCTCTAATAGCTATTTATAAACGTTTCGCGTTAGTATTTACTTGCTCGTTATCAAGGTTGTCAACACATCAATCATTCATGTAACGCGTAGGCATTGAAAATAAATATGATTTCGTCGTTCGGAAAGTGCTTCTCTCATGCTTTTTAGTGGCGCCATCTACTGAAAATGTCTTGAAACTCGAATAATTCTCCGCCTCACGCTGGCAGCGCCATCTGTACCACATTTTCCTAACTATTTGTTTCATAACTCCACAACCACCCGCTAGATGGCTCTGCGTGCGTTTGTTTCAGATGCTACCGCGCGGCGCGTATCGCACTTCTGACTGAAGACTTTTCCTATAGGTGGCGCTGTGCCTGAAACTTTATAGAGTCTTATTGAAGATAGAATAGATGCCGCTGCCAGTCTCCTCTTGAAAATAGTATAGATGTCGTTGCTAGTCAGGTACCGGGTACCGTAGTAGCAACGACATCTATACCATTTTATCCTCTACAATGGGCTGCATAGATGGCGTTTGGTTTCATGTTCGAATGAAGGAGCTAAAGTCAATAAAATATCATGGTGTTGATGTTGTTGGTACTCGTAAATGATGTTTCGATGACTTTCTGTTCGACATTTAAAATTCTTAGAACTTAATATTCCAAAATCTGTGAGGTAGCAATTTTGCGCATAACCAAAGGGTCTTTAAATCTACTTGGCACAGTAATCAAATCTGAATAAATAATTACTATTTAATTGAAATTAATTAAATCGCTGCGGGGTCACCGTACTAATTGGCAATTCATTAAAACTCCTTAGGTTTCTGGTGAAGAAAAAGCCACACCCCGTATTTTGCTGTTTGACGGATTGGTTGGGAATCTTTTAACGGGATTATCCCGATGGAGTGAGCAGCTTCATTCTCCTGGACGCTAATATAAATAGGCTTATTCTGTGTAGTACTATAACAGTAGATACCTACACTATTTGTTTGATGAAAATATTATTTGATGCAACTGCCTCGTTGGTGTAGTGGTCACAAGGGCAACTGTTGAGCGTTAGGTCCTGGTTTCGATTCCCAGGTCGGGCAAAGTGTTATTAGGTTTTTCAGGAATTTCTCAGTAGCAGCCACGGAGTCTGGATTAGTGCCCGGTTGATAATAATAACAACAGCTTCGATGACCATCTATCGAAGCTCTCTTTAGGCGGTTGGATCAAGGGCCTGATTCAGAAGGCAGTACTCCTCGATACGGCTCGCATTGTGAGGAGATTCCTGTCTCTGCAGCCCTAACCACCGGTGGCTTGGACCCTGCTCCCGACACCGGTGGACTACTATTTGTATAATGTTTTTTAAAGAAATATTTAAAAATATAATCTAATAAGATGTTAAAAGGAATAAAGAAAATAATAATAAAATATTTATTTGCGTAAAACAAACAATAGCAATAGATAGCAATAGGCTCGCCCCCTATTGCATGGGACTTAAACATAATTGGCGAAATAAGGGTGTACTAATAGGTATCTACACCTCTGTCTAACTCTTCGGAGATTACTAGCATAATGTTATGTTATTCTTTGATGCGAAGTCTGCGATTTATTTCTCTTTTTCCGGCACAGTAGCAAAATACCCCCATGAGTTTTATCGAAGGAGTGGAATAGTTGGCATATATACAATAGGGGCTGTTAACGGCTCGTCCAAAGAATTACAGACCCAAAGGAAACATGAAAGTGTAAAAATGCGTATATCCAAGTATAAATAGTCAAAAGGCTGTGCTCCCTGACTAAAGAATTTAATAAACGATAGTATTAAATTTTCCCTACATTTATTACTGTTGCCATATAAATAATATTCTACATAATTTTAATCATCGTTAATGTTCCGTTACTCGTAGTCATTTTAATTAATTTATGTAGATTCTTGCTTTTATAGCTAGATCGTTAGTATAAATTTCCTGGATATAAATTATGTATTATAGTTAATAATTAATTCACTTTGTAATTTTCCAACATTTTGATTGAATGTCCGTGCCTACAATTATTGCATAGCTCATCAAAGGTTTTAAACTTCAAGGAGCGTTCAATCACTCTTGACCAATATTTAATATTTACAAGGCTTTACCTCTTTACGTACACTATTCAGTAGAAGGAAAACCGTTGCGGAATATTTACCGACTTATTCATGAGAGCAAGTAATCAATTATCGTTCTTTGTTTTCAGGTAAGGGGAACCTTTCAGCGAAAAGCGAGCACCACCGATCCGATAAGTATAAAAATACGTTCTCATTGTAATTTACAAGCGAACTAGAATAACGAGGAATACCCAAGACGAATCAGAAATATACTTACAGATCATATTCTCGTTTTAAATAAAAATTAAAAAGAAGTCTGTAGGGTCCGAAGCCAATTTAAATTGCTGAAACCACTAGTGGATGAAAGGCCTTTCATTCGTTATAGGTAGTGGGTGCACAGTTATGTAGCCCACTCATAATATTACTCACAAGTTCCAATCAATAGCTATCGGAAGATTTAGGCACTACATAAGGATGTTATTAGGGAGGTGTCGAGCCAAATAGAAACAACACACAACACAAGCACACAATTTCACGCCATACAATAAAATAGACAGTTTCGTGTCGCAACAACCAAAATGGCGGTTCCAATAAATACATAATGTATATAGCCGTATGGCGGCTATTCGCTATAAAGAAAGTGCCCTACAAGCTCCTGAACAAATATTCGGAGAGGCTGAGGCGACAACAAACGTCGTGACCGATTTCAATAAAACAATGTAGGTCGGTGCTCATTGCTCTGTGACTAGGGACCGACCAAAATCTAGCCTAAACGAATGTACGGTCTCGTCAGCATTATTGCTATTATTCTATGTAAATATAACAGCGTCGTAAAACATTTCTGTAAGTCCTCGAAACAAATGGAATAAGAAAATGTTAAATTAAATTCTGTAAACCAAAGTACGATTTTAAAAGTATTAATATTAACCACATAAATCAAGTTACAGTATACGTAGAAGATTACACAGTCATTATTCAGTCCTACTTTGATAAATGTGAGCAATTTCTAAATACAGGCTGACTGTTAGACATCGCAGCGCAAAACTTTTAGTTTCATTCGTTTATATTGTTAAATAGAAGATTAATGTCAATCCCGATGTATACTTAGGCATTTTTTGTTATTTCTTAATGGATTCGACGACTACTTACTAAATCTCTTTCTTCTTATCGTGTGGTTAGTGCGTAACTCGGTGTCAGAGTTTTTGTACCGCCCATAGGCCTCTAACTTTGCTTTACATGGCCGTCGAGAAATATCTCTCAAGTATGCTGGCTTCCTAACGATGTTTTCCTTCACCGAAGCAAGTGATAATCTATACTAATATTATAAAGAGGTAACATTTGTTTGTAAGTTTGTATGTAGGGGGTAATCTCCGGAAGTAATGAACCGATTTCAAAAATTCTTTCCCCATTAGAAAGCTACATTCACCCTGAGTAACATAGGCTATATTTTATCCCCATACTCCCACGGGAACGGGAACTACGCGGGTGAAACCGCGGGACGTCATTATACAATACGCACATGAATCCGAAAATATCGAGTCTTGGTGTCGAATTCGAGACCTATAACTTGGCAGTCACACGAGTAAACTATCACTGCTATCACCACTTTCTAAATGTTACTATAGTATTGTTACATGATGAAAATATGGACGTGCGAATTTTAGGTAGTTGATACGTCTGTAGAATACAGTGACTTAGTTAATTACATCAAACTCTAATTGAAATGTCGAAAGCAGAAGTGGTAAATTGTATTGTTAATAATTAGGAACTACAATCAGTAAACTGTCACCCTTTATTGTCATGCAAATCCCCATTGTAAAGCTGGGAGTTAATTTGCAGTAAATACCTCTATAAAGTTTGCGATTACATTAATGGAACAAATTGTTAAGCTGAACACCCCGTCCATTATGGAGCGGCCATAATGTTTTTAGAATGTGATTTACTTTGTCAAGTCTTTGTGAAGTGTTTGTGTGTACATCTATATTTTAGCGTTACCCAACGCGTATTATATGCTGCCATCATACATTTTATCTTTTACAAATAAAATTCTTTTTTTGTTTACATATCACACGTTGTAGTGTAAGTGTAACGCCGCATTCGGTTTTATTATCAAACAATTCTATTCCAACAGCTATAAAGTTTTTTTGGATATTGTGTCTAGCCCCAACGACAGTTTTAGTTCTTTTATAAAAAAAACTTTGATTTTCGTACGTAGCGGAATACGTCAAAGGGAATATAGATTGTGGTGAATACATTCGTGCATGAAACATATATCTTGCATACGCACCTGGTCGGTGTCATTGTCTACTAACTAGGTCACGTAAACATGTATTTTGCGTAAAACTAAAAACATTATTTATAAAATTGATCAAAGAAACAATATTGCCACTTATTAGCATTCAATCATTAAATCCTGAAAATAAATCTCTTTGTTAGAAGCTCTACAAAGCGCTTAGAAATGGTTTGCGCTTTGTTTAAATATTTCTTAACACGGGCGACTTAAGGTAAAAATAAAAACATGTTCGCAAACGTCTGGATATTAACCTAAATATGTTAGGTTCACGAAAGGCCTCGGGCTGTCTAGAATCTGACATATTGTATAACATTTTATCGTTAATATTTTGCATGGCTCAACGAAAAAAGTTTTACTTTTCAACATTGCGTGACCTTTACATTTTCCTGCTTAATTTCCAAAGTACACAAACCGCGCGCCGCAATCGTGTTTACCTCACAATATTAAAACATTATTCTCCTTTTAAAGCATTTTCTAAATCCGGCAACGCGGCCCATTTGGCAGAAGTTGCATTTAAGATTGAATTTTCCAATACAAGTGCTTCCTCTGTATATAGCAATAAAAATCACGTACTTGTAATCCGTCTCATATGTGGCGAAATAAAACAGTTTCTAGAATAACTCGTACAATTTCTATTTTGGTGTGGAGCTAGAGCTAGTTTTTGCTGTATATATCGACATGTTCGGTAATAAAGGCAGCGGCCCTCGTAGTCGTGCGGCGTGCAGTGCTTACATAGCGGGTGGTTGACGGACGGGAACGCCGATTGTTGCGGCCGGATGCTGCTACCATTTCCGTGTCCAATGCCCACCATTCACCTGCCGAACGTTTAACGTTGAACGCGACTCGTTATCGACCAGCTACCTCGGTAATTACCGTACAGGACATCATTATTTTCAGCGCCTTTCTCTGTTGTTGTTACAGCCATTAGCGCTAATGCTAGAACCGAAAAAGTGCCTTGAAAATAAGAAAGACTGTCGGTTTTGTTTGTCTTTCCCTTATTTATTACAAAGACAATATTATGGTAATTAATAACGTTATTCGTTTCGTTGGCCAAGCAAGCTGAAACGTAACATTATCATTTTACGGTACCAAGAATCTCTGTTCCTCGCAAATATTATTTCTACGAAGCGTCTCTGATATTTTGACGTGCGACGTTAGTTAAAAATGAGTTTTGGCTTTGTGTGAGGATTGCGAGCGGAATAATTATTTTTTGCGAAGCTCGAGGGCGCCGTCCGCGTCCGTGTTCCCATTTATCTAGAGCTAAATGCTTGCATTCAAGCGTCTGTTTCGGCGTGTGTTTGGTTTTAGGCTGCGGTACCCAGTCCACGGGGCTATGTAGCTACGTACTTGAATATTTGTAATGACGTAAAGCAAAGACGAGTTAATTAGCGGACAAAGCCGATTGTTAGAAACAAGAGTCTTATCATTTGAAATGTCTTTGAACATAAAATATTCAAAGCTTTTAGTTCTCTGTTATTCTCTTGTAGTTTTAAACATTTAATATTCATTTTATTTAAATTAACAAGTCTGAAAGTTATAACAACTATACTCAGTATAACTCAATTAAAAAAACGAAACACTAAAGTACCGAACGTCAGCATCTAATCACCCCTAATGTTTCACTTTGCCTTTCGTTTTGTTTTCGTTCGCTAGGGTACCTTTAGACGAAGCTTTGTAGTGCATTTTTAGCTTGCCCTGTACTGATGACCTGTAACTCCTGGTGAACTCGGCACGCCTGTGTTTCAGCGCTGGCAGCCTTTCTCGCATAATTACCGGAATGCATTGTGCGCGCGCGGCCGCAGTACGTGGCCCGTTTAGCGCTGTAAATTGCTCAAAACTAGTGAACTATAAAGGCGGAAAATATAAACCTTAGCCGAAATTGGTCTGCTCTTATATATGTAACTATTCATCACATGTCATCACCGCTACAACCCCTGTCGAAATAGCGTAAACACATTGTGGTTTTACTGTGTTTTACCCTTTGCTGAGTGTATTACTTACCTGTCTATTAATAACACTTAGTGTGACTGAGTTTCATGTTACATTTCTTCTTCAAAGATTTTTTACGGAAATTGTTTTTACATTTATTGGTGTCGATTCTGTTGTGCACAAACTAAACTTAATTTAGGCTATTGCTATCTTTTACTAAAAAGCAGTGCGAGAAAAGGACGGCTATAGCTATGAACTAAGTTAGAGATGTCAAACTAGTTTATGCTTTGCGCTTCACCGTGTTTTTAGTCGACATGTTTTTACGTACACCCTTCATTTGTATGTAATTATTAGTTCCAACTAAATTTGACAGCTCTAAATTACGTCCGTCTCTTTCTCGTTTTATTAGAGAGAAAAAGACACTGAATCGACACTATTACCTATGCAAATGTGTGTTTTTACTTAGCATGCATGCAAGCAGTCACTAATAATGTTAGCGTTGTTTTGTCTCTATACAAATCGATTCAGGAAACTCGTGCAAGCGTCGGCCTTGAGCTTGTCTCGTCGTAAAAAGCGAGCAAAAATAAATGAAAGTCTTGAGTTGACATTAAAACGACGTGTATTATAAAGACGACAGTCTCTGCCACCCGTAATTGCTACGTTCTTGTACACAAACGCATTCTGCGCTGCGTGGTGTAACGTTAGCGATGCGTATGTTTTTAATTGAAGAAAACATAACATGAATTCGTCAACAATTACTTAGTTTACCCTGGTGAATGTTATTTCAAAACGTAGTGGTAGTAGCGTCAGACGGACGCGGTTTCGGCTGTACCTAGGTATAAGTTCTATGCAGCGTTGGCGTGCTGGGAACAGGCTTGGTTTGTGAGATGCGCTGAATAGTACCGACCGCAAGCGTAATTTCGCTCGTCGAAATAGCGTTATTTCGCAGCATCATAAACCGTCACACGATTTTGGATAGATTTGCGGCGAACACTATCGATCTAGGCGTCCGCGAGTTATGAGCGCGGCTGGCCTGTCTCAGATAACACTTGTCAGCTGTTTATGACGCACCATAACTGTCTCATCGTAATAGTGCGCGCTTTTGTATACAAATTATAATATGTATTTATACAAAGTGTTTTTTTTATATCCAATAACTCTAGGGTATGAATGAGACCATATCGAAGAATCAACTGGCATATAAATTATTTTTCAATTATGTATATTTTTTTGTTTTTATTTTTCATACAAAATAATTCGACGAAGTCACGATTAGATTACACCCTTACGTGAAATGTGACAACGTCTTAGCTTTAAATGTGGATGATTAGTTTGAATGAAAATAACTAACTATAATAGATACTCGTATTTATATCAATGAATCTTATACCTACACACATCGAGGGATTGATGATATCTTCGAAAGTATGCATTTTTGGACGACATATCAAGGACTTTTTGTTTTATTTAGAGTAGAGTTATTGAAGGTTGCGTTAGTTTGTTTCCACGCTCAATCATAATAAGCTGAAATTATTTTTCTCCCGAGTGTTATGCCTTGCGTTGATACGGGTGTTTCGAACACGCCTGTCTCATAATACATGTTAATACCCTTTCTGTGCCCTCCTCGCTCGTATTTAACTTTAATATTGTGGGAACATTTTCTGGTTAAACTTTATAATAGGTCTGAGCCTACCTGCAAAACCTATAAAGGGTGTAAATGAACTCTTAACGAAGCCGAAAAGCATTTGTTCTCCCTATCATTGCGATATTTTTTTTGTTCTAGACCTTACCTGGGTACCTTCTAGTTACGGAGATATGGGGGTCAGTGTTCCAACTTTTTTACAAGTTTTTTTTTTCAATACATGTTTTCAATGTATGAACTTTAAACACCTTTAAACTTTAAACACAGTCAGCCAAAGTTTGGAACTCTCTGCCTGCGTCTGTGTTCCCACCCACATTTAACCCGCCTGCCTTCAAAGCAAGAGTGAACAGGCATCTTCGGGGCACGCTCGTTCCATCATAGATCTAATCCATCGCTTTCTATCAGGCGTGATCGAGAGCAGGCCCATATTGTAATTTAAAAAAAAAAGTTATTTCCCAGCAGTCATTTTTGCGTAGGGTAACTTAGTTTGATGTACAGAATGCTTGGTTAACGGCTTCGTAAAGAGCCTGTTTACACCCTATATGTGCTGCTAGGTTGTAATTGTAAGTACGTACATACAGTTAGGTTCTGTTAGCTCTAAAGTTACGAGCATAGGGAGAAGTAAGATTGGGAACAGTTAGAAAGTCTATTGACATGGTTCCTCTTTAGCTAGTTGTATAACGCGAACCCACCTCGTTCATTTATGCAACTCAAATAAAACTAAGTTTCGTTGACGGTCCTGGACGCGAGTTTATCTGCATATTTTAGACTACGGCGGTGCATGTCCAAGTTCTACGGACAAATTGAACTTGCTACGCGTCTGAAGATTTATTTTAAAAGTTATTTGCTGAATTCTCAAGTTTTTTTGATAAGAATTTCATCAATGCTCCGAGATATAAAATTTTGTTTTTACTTTCATCAAACGTAAAATGCTCGTTTTGGGATTTCATAATTAGTAATTCTTATTCGGCGATCCCGTGTGCCTGAGCATCACGCGTCGACGCGACGGGTGGGTGAAACATTTGCATACTAAATCGAGTGTATCATTTTTAAGTACCCCACTTAAGACTAATTGCTAACGTGGGGTTAAATACATAAAATATAAATACTGCTGGAATCCGAGTGGTCGTAACGGTGGACAGTTTACAAGTACGGGCGTGGGAGCGGAGGGAGCGTTGGGAGCGGTCGGCTCAAACCATTATTATGAGTTAGTGTGCTTATCAGTGACAGTTTTAAATTCCGTCTCAGTCAGCCGACGCTATATCTGACAACACGGCCGTTTTGTTAGCAGTATGCTAATATACTATGGAAAGAGCCTGCTAGGGTTAGGCTTTTATGATTGTGTTATTATAGGTGATACCTACTATAATGCGATGCTACACATTATAAGGCTATCTTCTTCTTACTAAGACTTTAATTCACGACTGACTACATGGCAAAGACACAACCATTCATTTTTCACAAGAAATTCTTATTTATTTATTTATTTTGTACATGGAGGACTTACAGCTAATAAAAACAGAAAAAAAGGAAACCATAGTCACCAGAAAGTCAATTACTTATAATAGAAATCTATGGTATCAGCTTTAGTATAAGTGAGACGCTATATATAAAAACTAGCTTACAATTTATATAGCTGAAATAGTAGAGAAAATAATACCAAAACTAAAACAAACAATGTAACCTACTTGAAAAATTTGAGGCTTAAGAGCCTATACTACCTCAGATTAGCAACTCTATTTGTGGTGGTTCAAACTTCGTTTATAATACTGTTAGAATAACGTTCTAATCAGCTTGCACTACAAAGCGGTTGTTACGTCAGTCACTGCGACCGAATAGTGCGAAATGAGTGGTTTTTATTCTTTATAAAATCAAATTTTCGTCTTTTGGAAAAAATAAAAAAAACATAAGACCTGCTTTATAGTTAGTTCAGTTAGTATGCAAAGTTTCATGATCTAATTTGAAGTACTTTTTGAGTACCAGCGGTTTATTGTTCGATTTGGAGGTAACTTTGGGATTTTTAACACTCGAGAAAATTTTAAAAATCGTGTTTTCGCCAAACATGAGACCTAACATTAATCTTCAACTTTACCATATATTTATTTCAAAATGAATGCTGCAGTATTTTAGGCGTCACGGAGGATCATGCTAAGCCATTGTAGGTAGTATAGGCCCTCTGGCCGAATTCACACTAATTGTGAATGGATCTAAGTCATATTCCTTGCATGTGTCATTGAAATATCTGCTTGCCCGCACAATATAACTGTTCTGCCTATAATTCGAAGATGTATGAGGTACACGTATGGGTGGGTTAAAACGAAATGTTTTACTTGGCACATTGCAATAAAATTTTGACAATAACTCAGGGTTATCAATATTGTTATTGAGGATTTTTAACAAGAATATCCACCACATATCCACAACAGCCCATAACGTCCACTGCTGGACATAAGCCTCTCCCATGATGGGAGGAATTTGCCATAATCTCCACGCTTGGCAGGCGGATTGGAGATCGCAGTGATGAAAGACTAACAGAAAACGCTGCTGCCCATTCTCTGGTCTACGGAGGCGCAAGGTGTTCTGCCTCAGACATTAGTCGCCTTATACGACACCCGTGAGCGTAATGAGTTGGTTCTATTCTACTCTGCCGGATACCACACGGCTTCTGCCGGATACCACACGGCTTCACAAGAACACGTCGGCGGCACAAAAAGAATAAACAGTCGGCAATTCTATGTCGATCTACCAGTGGCAGCAGATGATGCTTCCTACAGAGTTTACGATAATCGGCTGACTGCTAGGGAATCTTTTGGTGAAAACAAAGATATTTTATGAAACGTTTTTGGATGTTTTCAATGCGGTCAATGTATAGATAACGTGGATTCCATATCTGAGACGCATACTCTGGCTGACCTCTTACATAAGTGCAAACAATACTTTTGTGTTTTTGCATTTGAGAAACACTTAGAGAGAACACTTATATAACGAAGGTCATCTCCAAAATTGGTAACTTTTGCCGGTGGGAAACCCTTTCGGGCACGCAGCTTGCTTTTCAATAAATTAAAATACGTTTGATAACTCTGATGAATAGACTATTGTCAGTAATAATACCGCGTTATTGTAATAGTTTTATTGAAACTACCCTCGATAAGAACACAAACTGTAATACCTACCCAACTAAAAGTTGGAAACAGAATCGAGGGAGGTATTTCTACGATTCTCGCCAGAACAATTCTTACTGTAGTTTCAATCCCTTTCTTTCCATTCTCCACAGTTTTGTTTTGTATTCAGCGGTTTTTATGAGTTATAGGTTAAAATGTAGTTAAAGCCAGCTCTAGCTGGCTATTTTGCGAGACGTTGGAATGTTCTGCCAGATTTATATGGAATTTTCGAATGTTATTCAAAAAATATTTTAAAATGCTCTTCGGAATTTGAACTTTATGCAAATGCCTGGATTTATTGAGGGGTTCTGGTTTTACGGTTTGAAATTTCTTGAATATTAAATTAAAGCATTAGAGCTTTAATTTTCGGGACTCGTTTACATTCTGATTAGTGCAAATGGGTACGGTAGAAAGAAAATGTTACAAAATTAATACTTTCATTTGTGGCAAAATCATAGGCAGTTCAATTAAGCCCTGAAGAAAACATCATCATACCAAACAGAGGTACTTGATTCAGTTTGTTATAAGATTGCCAATCTTTTCCCGAAAAGGAAGTGTAAATTGTATCATTTCGTCTCATACAATTGCAATATTGTTCGACTGATGTTGTTAACGTGGTACTTGCCCCGCAATTTCAGTTTCTCGGGGAAACGCTGCAATTTCCCTCCCGGAACATTTTATCCTTATATTGTATATGTCGTGTTGTCCTGTCGGTTTAATCACGTTACAGCTTGCCAGACATATATTTCGCTACGTTTTAAGATAAGTGCGGCGATTATTTTGTGAGTGTTACATGACTCACAATTATTGTCGCTTCATAAATATACATTAAAAATTGAATGCTGTCTAAGCAGCTAGCTTATAATGAAGTCGTTGACTTCAATATCGAGTTTAAAACGTTTAATGAACGTCGAGTGCTAGTTCATGCAGAAAGGAACGATAGCTTCCAGTCAAGTCAAGACGGCTGCATCGGGAAACTGAAAAACTTATTCAAGAATGTTTGATCTGCCTTGTGATTGCATTTAGAATATAGGGATTCGATTTTACGAGAAGCGTCTCAATTTCCCGGCAGAAGAGAGCAATTTCCTTGCGTTTGTCGGTGTGTGCGGGTGCGACCGTCGCTCGTCGTCGATTACCGACTGCGACGAGTATGTAGCCCGGTGCCCCAGTATCTCGAGTCCCGCGGATCCCGCGATGGACAAGCTAGCTCACTCGCAGCTTATGTCCTTTATATTTTCTATACAATTTGTAGAGCACACGCGAGTTCGAGTACTTCTTGTTATCCGGACATTTTATTTGTATGAAGTAGGTATTATCGTAAAAGCGTAGTCGCGTTGCACTGTTTTATTTCGATTGATATTACTTGATCTCCCTTCAATGTTTTTGCGGAAATAGAGGACGTATAAATACAAATTGAGCTAGCATACTTTTATATGTACTTAATCATCTGCTTGAAGAGGTGCTGAGACCTGGCGGCGTGGAGATAAACCCGCACATTATAATAAATAATATTCTACTTTTTGCGGTGGTCATTTTATATCTATTTATCCATTTTGAAATGCAAAAGCTCGTATAAACCCCGCTGTATTTTGAGCACAGCTGTTCTGATGTCGGCACATAGTTCTCAAATGTCTCCGTAAGTCGTGTGATGATACCAGCAGGGTGGAAAGTCGGTCACTCGAGCACGTCCAATGCTACTAAGCTGGAATTCTAAGCATAGTTTGTATGCACGTTTCCGGTATTTGTTAAGTTTGGAATATCTTGGGACTTTTCGATTTAAGCGGCCGCGATAGATATGGAATTTAAATACCATGTGCTATTCATGCTTTTGATACTGTGAGGAAGCTTTTAGGAAATAATAAACTTTTCGTCGGTTCGTTTCGTGCAAGGAATGACCTTTTGTTTTCCTGTGGGTGTTGTTAAAGGTTACTTTGGTATAAGGTCAGTAGCATTTCGTATGTGCTAATAACAATGTACTCCTAATACCGGTTTGTTTGCCCAACCAATGTGGCGATTATGACAATACTAACACGTTTTCTTTTTGTAAAATGTAGATCTCAACCTATATACTTACATTAGTGAAACATGTTTCTGTAAAAGACTACAGTATTAACATGAAAAGATAGTAGTATTAGAAAGTAGATCTCTATCATTTAAGCGTGTTACCTTCCTATTAAAAGGACCCTTTCGCTCAAAAGGATTAGTCGCGTGAAAGCGGTCATTAGCAAGCGCAACTACTGAGTTTAACCGTGACATAGTGCCGACCTCCGCCCTTAAAGAAACCCGCTTCACGCTCCGATGTTATCTTTAACTACTGCTCACTCATCAACCTGATATAACCTCTTAGATCATTCGTTATCATAATCTTAAGTAACCGCTTAATGTCACAAAATCATTTTAGTCTTCACATCTATATTTATTACCTATTTTTGCAAGTCTCTCAAGTTGTGTCTCTCGAGTAAGCGAATATTACTAGTTAATAAAGTAGGATAGTACTTGCTCAGCAGATTTCGGCTCATGTAGCAAGTCTGGCGTGCTTTAGATCATAAACAAGGCGTCGGCGCACACGACGTTACTTTTATGGAGATTGCTCTTCAGAAAAGAAATTTCGGAGATATACAGTGTGAGCATGTAATGTAACATTCATTTTAATATTGAAGCACATTGTTAAACTTACGTGCCAAGGCTAAAATCTCTGCAAATAAAGCCATCATAAATAATAAAGCAGGAAGGTAACGACCTGTTGTGTAGTAGGTAACGGACTACAATCATTCGATACATAAAAATATTTCCCTTCAAATGCTTTCAGTCCTGGTTTACTTTTAGTAATACCCCAAATTGCCCATAAAACACAAATAAGACAGATAACAGCTATAAAGAACATATGAACCGTAATCTTGTTTTATTGTTCACTGAGGTATGTAGATGAACACAAATAAACAAAAAATAAAAAATATTTCAAGCAAACTGATTTATCAAAGTTTTTTCTCATCAGGTTTTTACTCAGAAATGCTTTTAGCAACACGCTACGAATTTTGAATGGCCACATTTAAATAAAAATAAGAAAAAGGAAACATACCAGAAAAGAAAAATTAAACAGAACTTGGCGACACGGAAACCCGTATAAAATGTGTGTCGGTGGATCTCATTACAATTTGTAATACATGCATGTGATGTTTGAATGGGTATGAATTTTTATAAAATACAAGTGAGCATCAGGCAGACATTTTCAGCTGAAGCTTTGTTTCAGCTGTTGACGTTCTTTCAGTTTCAACGTAAACCAAAAAGGGACGTTGACAGAATGCGATGCTGCGGGCGCAGCGGGCTACACTCTGCCGCTAATGTGTCGGAAATACTAGTTTAGGACAAAGCTCTAAATTGAAAAATCGCACTCACACGCCCAGCGTTTTTATTCTATTTGCGACGTAGCACCACACTTAGCAGAGTAAAAATTAAAAGTGAGTTATTGGTATGTTTTTACACTCAGCTGTTTTATAATCATTTCGGTCATAGCAGGAGGATATATCACAAAATATACCTACCTACTGGCTGCTTTTATTTGTCTTTCAGAGAGAACCTGTTTCCAATTAATAAAATAGTTATTCTTTACAATTTTCTTTTTATATTCTTTCTTCACATTCATTACATTTTTAAATATTTCGTAAAAAAATACATTAAAATATAAAAACAAAACCTTCAGTTTCCCCAAAAAGGTCGTCGAAACGTAGCCAAGATACGGACGCTAGAAAATCTACGTCACGTCATGAAGAGCCTGGTAGAAGTACCCGTGAAGCTCCTTGGCTTGCCATACTTCCTTGAGGTAATCGTTAGTAAAAACTACAGGTTTGCGGGGGGTCTTTGCATTAAAAAAGGCTAGACCCCGCACGTCCGTGAGATGTACAGTCTCATCTCCGATCATCGTGGGTGATGCATCCGGTTTGCGATCAGCAGAGTGTGGACTCTGCTATCTAAGGCGTCGAGTTTAGTCTGAATCCATCTTGTTCCCGCCTGGAAGAAGGCGTTTTAATACCTTTTCAGACGTCCAAAGAAGCACGCCCTCAACCATTGCTTCATATCAGCTATACGTTAATGCCTAACGTTTCCGACATACCCAAGTACCAGTAGCTTTCGGATGAGGAGAGAGCTCCGAGTTGTATGGAATCCGAGAGCTTAATGTGCCTCAGATTTCAATATAATTACAATATTATTATGATATCAATTTGTAATTCATGTGCAATCAAACGTGTAGTTGCAAATTGAAAATATGAATATGAATCTTATTATTATAGCAATTAAAATAAATACCACTTTTGAAAATAAAACAAACTGAAAGCCATTAAAAATACTGCAACGCATTTTACGGGTTCCTTTGTACGAATTTAAATTTTTAAACCGCCTGCTAGTATCAAATATCTTTTAACGGGCGAAATTTTGGAATTTATGAAAATTGTTAACCAGTAAGTAACACGAACATCATGCTCATAAAAATACTGACAAAATGTAAAAGAAAATTGTTTAAAACAACGACAGCTGGGACTGGGGACGTAATTTTGCGAACTTAGGTCACAAAAACAACTTTGGAGATAGAAATTAATGTATGATGCGAGCCGGACTGTCCTTGTTGAATTTAGATAATGTAATTATGATTTCATTTCATCTATTCAGTTTACCTGTATACTCACAATTACCATCATATTAAAAACTGGCACGATGATTGCTAATTAATGCCACCAAACGACATTTTTAATTTTTGTGTATGTGGTTAGTGAATAAAAACATAACAAATATGTTACGTGTTCCTTGCTTTTTGAATATCCTACATAAGTACATATATTCAGATAGATGATTGCTATGGAACACCGCATTATTCACGGTTTGTGGTTTTTATGGCACGTCGGCATCCGCCGCTTCACTTTATGATATCCTGGTACCTAATTTTTATAGACATCCTGAGCGAAGCCTTTACTGAAATTGAAACGGTAACTCGGTCATATACGATTGAAGCATAATAAAATAAAGGACATTAAACATACGTAGCGCAAAAAACACAGGATACTACGGGTATTTTTATGCTAAAATGACTATAAGCCACAAGCATTTTCTTACAAATAAGTATCACAAGTCTGTCAAGAACCACAATAACTACAAGAAAGTACAAATAGTGCAGCGTAAGTTCTAGTTCTTAATAAATTACTTCGGTAGGTTTAACTTATTAGAAACTAGAAGTTGCCATGTTTATCTGGAGATGAAAGACTGGCTGTCTCGTAAGTTTGTAAGAGTTGTTACCAGGGAAGTAGGTCGTGCAGACGTTCGAAGGTAGAACCTGTACCACCCCGTCAGTAACTAGTGCACCGTTATGATCCTTAAACTAGTTCATCCAGTTGAACTTCTGGAGTTTGACGCGTGTAAACATGGTATACGTACCTCATCGTCTGCCTTTTCCCAAAGAAATGGAGGTCGGCTTTCAGTCGTAACAGGATGCAGCTGAATACCAGAATTTCAGTTTACATGGTATGCCTACGTATATTAAAGACATTTATCTACTTGATTAAAGTATTGAATTGTAATTATTACGCTAGGACAACAGATTGGTGGAGAATGTTACTCTTATTACACAAGCAAATTAAAGAACGACATAATTATGACAAATGACATCCAAGGCGAGATTTTTTGTTTCTAATTGCTTGTCACACACAAAGATAGTTTAAGGTAAAAAGAAATAGGCCAAAGACAGCATTTTGCTCAAGGTTCTGGGTTTGAAGATCGATTCCAGGAACACGGAGCTCATTATTACTTTCATCAACATAGATTAATGTCTCCCTCTTAACGGTAATGAGGCACAGCCTGCGCCATTTGCCTCTCAGCTTCCTCAGTTTCAATCGCTACAGACACCTGTCTATGAAACCTACGTATATGTAGGTACATCACACGTGTTCATATAAATACGTATTGGTGAAACAATGCTGCTATGGAAACATATGTATAAGCTCTTACGCGCTAATGATATTCCATAATTGCTTCACAAGTATTCAGTCGTTAATTGTAATTAATTAATTAAAATATTTTAAGCTTAAATTGTTGTTTACATATGTGTTTGTATCACACAGTTCGCCCTGTTGGCATTGCCAGGCTTGGCACATTGTTGCTCGTCAAATCATACGTGATTGACAGATATACTGGCCCGGTTCAATTGGAGCAAAGTCAGCAACATTCCAACCAAGTGTGTTCTGATTGCTGGTCTAAATATTATATAAAGTTTTTCTAAAGAATCTTTGATATTTCCTTGGAAATATATACATTCATAACTTATATTAGGTTATTCCTATAATATTTAATAGAAAATTGACATAAAACAGTGCAATATTAATATTTAGAGTCACTTTGTATTTTATTAATAGAATTTCTAATAATAAAACTTTACTAATATCATCCACTAAAGTGAAACCAGACTGGGAACAAGGCCGGAGCCAATCCCCCATCTCCAATATAGGCAATAGATTTAATACCCGAGTTTTACTCGATCCATTCTATTTAACTAAGATAACTAACTTATTAAATTTGTCAACGATGAAACCGGTTTTGAGTAAACAAGCGTAAATAATGTTGTTTCTGTTTTTCAACGTTATAACGAAGACATAACAATATCCACTCTTCTTTGCCAGCCCCTGAAATTACGGCCGTAAAACCTAATGTAAATTAGTTCCTTTTACATGATTGACCTACTAAAAGAAAATACGAAAACCCTTTTTAATTTCTTCTCCACAGTCTAGGTACTAAAAGTCCCTTGAATTAATTTGAAATTATAATCTATGGCCTTCTCCCCTTTTTTATTATTTGTACATAGATATGGGGTTATTACTCAGTATAATCCGTAAGTAGGGTGAAATAGGCTCTTGGCCGCGAGCCTATTTGGTTAACTAATTTGTGGTATTATAAATTGCAAATTGTAAGTTACTAAACCTTGGAAAAGCCTAATGTAAAGTTTAATGTTTCGAAAATTAGGAAAATCGTGAACTTTGAGTCTCTACCTGCGCTACGCATGGTATGCTCAGAAATCTTTTCCCTTTGTCGTTCACGCAGGAAAAGTAGGGGCGTGTGATGTTATATATACCTAGGTATGTACTTATGTGGGTCTCTGTGTGCCTTGCTTGTATTACGAACACGTCGAGATGAGATGGTACTTCAAAAATGTCTGCTTTGCTTAGACTTTGGACATCGATAAACCAAGACAATATAATATTTCCAGTAGAAGAATAGAGAAGATTAATGACGTTCCGTTTTACCGGTCGCCGCCCTCCTGTTCTGTGATTATTATCGATATTGTTATTATTTGCTTTACAGTTGGCATATAAGCTATAAGTATAGCTATGATCTATTTCGTAGATATTATTTCTTTCAGAGCTTTTGTTTGTAGATTGAGTTATTGTTTTGGCTCTAGGTTACACAAGCACGTTCACTAACGAAGTGGTACTATGTTACAATAAATGTGGAAGAAAGTCGATAAAATCATTTAAAGGTCGTTCCAGTGATAAATAATAATCCACCTAATTTTCATGTTCACTGAGGTATGGTATGTCGACCTTAATACGTCTAGACTTTAAACTTACAGGCGAGGTAATAGGCCACGTCGCGTACATTTTTCAGACAAAAGTGCCGATGCGTGCGTGACGTAATATCCTCACATTAGGGGTGCTCGCGGCCTATCGCGCCACTTTCTTCCGTCATATTAAATTATCGCCAAATGTTGCGTCCCTGATTTATTCCCAGTATGTACGCACGAAGGTACCGAGCCGTCTGAATATCGTCGCTCAAACTACCGATCGTTTAAAGTTGAAGCTCACGATCCCTAATATGGTCGGCATTAACATACGAGTCGTCGGGTTCAAGAATGTTTTGTCGATCTATCTGAGAGATAGGTACATAAATAAACATCTTCGGTTTCTGCAATGTGTACTCAGATCCATTTTATGCTCACTACTTTTATATTGTGCACTGAAAAGGAATACACCACACTACGGATTTGTTACAATACTCCCGTTTACGACGCTTACACCGCGTAATCTGTAGTTAATATAATTTGTCGGAGCTTTTACTTAGATAATGAATGAGAGTATTCGACGCTAGCACTGTTTGATCTTGTCTAATGAGTGCGGTTTTGAGTGTATGTAACACACTTAAGCTTAAGAAAGCCACTCGGTGTCGTGTAAACCCTCCTAGTTTATTTGTTATTTGGCACAAAAGCAAACGTATTAAAGCTTATAAAGATATTATTAAACTAATTCCTGGAACAACAAATTAGTGGCTGTTTTGTAAGTCTAGCAGAAAATGGCTTTTAATTTTCTTCATTATGTTTTAGTGTTGTTGTTTCCGAATATTAAAGCAGCAATGTAACATTACGAGTATGAAAGCTTTGAATACGAGCCAGAGGTATTTTACAATATCTTGATTTTAATGCTTGTATTTTTTTTAGTAGCCCTCAGTATGCATTGAAACTGAGTAGGAAATAGCGGTTTTTGAACTACGTAAACTACTTACACGTAGAAATTATACACTGCACAACCTAATAAAACTTACTAACCGAGTACACAGTTGTGAAACTACGTACCTATGTACATGTTTAGTAAGTATTTAACTTGTTTGTACCTATGCATTTGGGATTTTCGGCATAAAATGTGAAAAATTCTTTATTATACAATATTAATCAGAGAGCAGTGGTGGCCCAGTGGTGGCGGCCCCGACTTACGAACAGTAAGTCGTGGGTTCGAACCCAGACAGGCGCATTACTTTCTGTTATTTCTTTCATCACCACTGCTCTTAAAACGGCGAAGGAAAACATCGTGAGGAAACCGGCATGTCCTAGAACCAAAAAATTCGAAGACATGTGACATCTACCAATCCACACTGGGCCCGTGTGGTGAATTAAAGCCCATTCTCTCTCATAGAGAGGAGGCCTGTGTCCCAGCAGTGGGAACATTAATAGGCTGATGATGATGATGATGATAACAATATACCTACCTGCTGTCAGACTGGCGCTTGGACCTCGATAAACAGCTATTATGAAAATATCAAGTGTTAACACAAAATGTAGATATCGTATTAAAATACCTTGTACAGTTACATACAAGCAAAATAAAAATACACGAAAAAAAATTGCTGAAACTCGTGAAAATATAATTTATGGCCTCGGAATCGGTAAAGGTAAATAAATCTGTAACAAGACTTTGATGTTATGAAAGAAAAATATACAATATTGATGAGATTATGTTCGCATTTCAAAGAAAGTAGGAATGTAGAAAATAATGTCTAGAAACTTTCCGAAACGTGCAAACCCAACGGCTGTGAATTATCTGACTAGATATTTATTACCTAATTTCTTTGAAAACTTTTCCATTTGTTAAGTATTCCAATTAAGTGATAAATTGATTTGAAACTTATTGTGTTTCGTTCCCGAAAATATATCTGCGATAATTCCTTTTGACGAGTTCTAAAACTTGGACTTCTTCGCAGTTGTACGTCTACTCATAATTTTCGAATCATATATTATTCTTAAACCTTAGATTGAACCACGGTTGAGCTCAGAAAATATACGTATTAACATTTTCATAAATATTCTAGACATAAAATTAACATAATATAATATGCATATTCTGTCTTTGCTCTAATATTTTCATGCATATTTCTATCACTTTCCTGATAAAATGACTCGAAGTAAATCAAAGTAAGTAGGGGAGTTTGATATACTCGAACATAAAAGTAAAGGGAATTGCAATAAAAAGGTAGTAAGGTAGGTAATATCTCTTCACATAGGGCGCCCACAACTCTATAAGTACCTATTTACTTTTAGCGAAAATTATTAGTAGTTACCTACGATCTAGAAAACAACATCAGGTTATATGAACACCTGCCGAACAACAACAACAACCCATAACGTCCACTGCTGGACATAAGCCTCTCCCATGATGGGAGGAAATGCCGTAATCTCCACGCTTAGCAGGCGGATTGGAGATCGCAGTGATGAAAGACTAACATAAAACGCTGCTGCCCATTTTCTGGTCTACGGAGGCGCAAGGTGCTTTGCTTCCGACATTAGTCGCCTTATACGACACCTGCCGAGCCCCATAATTATTCCAATAAGGTACAGAGTTATGAATAACTATTCCATCTTTAAAAAGTCTAATTAGTTATGATCAGTTTCAATTAATCATTTCAATAAGTTACTTCAAACTCCATGAAAAGGAATAAAAAGGATTGAACAATTTTTAGATAATTTTAATCTCGGTTCAGTAATTCCATCTTTCGATAAGGTAAAGTAATGAATGGCAAACGATTATTCTACAGGAACACGAGTATTTCATTTAAGTTTGGCTGTGCTCAGGACCACTGACACAATTAAGTACTTAGCGACGATGCGGGGAATGTCTGGCAAACGAGGTCCGCCGAGGGCCTGTGCCTGCACGCGACTAAGTGC
Organism: Xestia xanthographa; assembly: GCA_905147715.2. NCBI lineage: Eukaryota > Metazoa > Arthropoda > Insecta > Lepidoptera > Noctuidae > Xestia > Xestia xanthographa. Next base: position 13,383,786 of record LR990655.1, on the reverse strand, counting down.
TCCCACTATACTATACACAAAACGTTTGTAATTCTGCGGCGGACGCGCGATGCACGCGCAAACACTTCTATTAACAAGTAGCCTCACAATGTCGCCCCCTCACTAAACTTTTTAGTTTTAAGTTTTAATTAAAGGCATAAGCAGACGAAAGCTTTTTGCTCATTAATCAAAAAGTTTTCACCTCCAACATTCAAGGAGGGCACGAGGAGTACTTTGGAATTTCACAATTCGTAACCCTTAGTCGGTGTCACCGGGTCGTTGTCGCTCACTCTGCTTAGTGAAACGAGCCGTGTCCCGTTATCGATATTGTGATAATCTGGAAGCTGTCGTATAGTTTAGATCTTATTCCTGATAATATATTGTTCGAAGTTCCAGCATTCGGAATGTAGTTCACATTGTTTATAACATACGCTTTATGTTGCCCGAGAATATCGAAACACGGACTCCATAAGTCGTCTAGAATAAGTTTCCATGCCAAAGTCCTGGCAGTGTTTCACCGCGACCGATACGAGCCAATCCAATTTTCTATCCCCAACCGAAAATCCCGGGCGCGCTGCACAAGGACCATTTTGCCCGTCGGCACCCGACTGACACTGGCAACATAGCCGACATGCATTGTACCCTCCATTCCCGCCTGACATTATACTGACAACACTACCGCCGCGTACCGCTATAGACTTGTTGCTCTGTTATTTGACTTGTTCGCACACGTCCAATACATGCCATGTTTAGGTAACACACTTAGTAGCTTATGACGTCATCCTCGCCTTTCATGCTGAAAAATCTGTTCTAGTTGCGTTACGTGTATCACGCTATCTTTTCTAACCCTTACATTTTTATACGTAAAAGTGTTAGCCAGGGATAGTAAGGGCACATTAAGATGGATTCATACGTAAACGTATCGTATCTTTATTCAACAAACGGATACCTTAAAGAAGGGTACAAATCTTATTATCATGTCACACGTTAAAAATCCCTTCACGTTAGTCCGGTCGCCGGTCGCCGCCGCCGGTCGAAGGCGGCATGTATCGGCGAGACGGTTCCATAGATCACGTTTTATGTGTGACAAATAGTCTCGAGTTAGGCGAAATTGCTTTCCGATCCACTCTGACAAATAATGTCAGCCCACTGACGCGTGACCTTAGTCGTTCTCGTGACGATCACAATTTGCCTATACTCTGATTCCGGATTCGAGAAGGGATCGCATTTGAGTATGCGAATAACGGATGTGTCCGGTCCTTTATTTGCTGTAGGACCTCAACTACTTATAAAGTAGAACTCGGAAATATATTTTTTCCTCCAAAAGCGTTGAAGTTTTCCAACTTGTAAATAGCTAAAAGTTTCCTTATAGACGTAACTTTTTCCTTGATATTGTTATGTCACAACTTAAATTAAAACATCGATGTATTTTGACACTGTTTATATTTACCCTCCTGGAAATTGAGTTTTCCAACATTGCCGTTCGCTAGTATCGCAGGTACTTGGTGCGGTTCCTCTGCCGAGTGGCTTATATTTGGAATTCATTGTGTTCAGATGTTTTGAGTGTGCAATACCGAACATTGTTGGGGCGAATGTTGTCCTGTGTTCACCTTTAAATTAGATTGTCGGTAGCGATCCAGCTATATAATAATACAATGCGGTCGCTAGGCCGCTCACTGTATTACAGTGGGTGCGTTGTCGCTGTCCTATTGTACCGCGGCCGAGCCCGGGATAATATACGAATCTTTTATTCAAGTGCCCTGGCCCCCGAACGCAACAAGAAAATAACACAAAGATGAAGTCAACATTCATTGTGCTGCTCTCAATAGGATTTTGACGGATTTGAAGGGTCCAGAAACATTTAACGACTACAATACTTTCCTTATTGCTCTTTCTATTAAGAATTTTAAACAATGTTTCAACTTGCTACTTTTACTGAAAAATGTTATCTTAAAATTTTCTTATTTGCTGTCATAACGTTTCTCGTTTCTATGATAACGGCGGTCCTTTACAAAATGAATTCAGGATTCGATTTGTTTTCTTTCACTAAAGTTTAATCAATACGGCAGGTCTGCGCCGGTAGCCCGGTAGCTACTTACAGCAGTCGGTAGTTGTGTTCACTACAGCAATATAGCTGATAATAGATTTCGGTCAATTGTTTTTGTTGTCCTGATCAACATTTATTGCCTTATTCGTATGCAGGACCAAATCTAAAAAGGTTCGGAAACGTACAATAAAATTTTATTTCGTTTTAAGAGGAACGAGCTGATATACAGATATCTAAGCTTGTTACCATCAGCGATATTAAGGATTTTGTGGTCCTGATACAATGTCAACAAATTCATGGCCGTAGTTCGAGGTTACTTGTATAACTAGTAATCTTAGTTTCATTACAATAGTTACGATGGCTGCGGCGGAATGTTACGGTTGGTGTCCTATTGGTAGTAGTAACTCCAAGTTTATAGCGTTTCATAAACATGAACCGGCTTCGCCTTTTGACGGGGTTATGACCACCGGAGACAGGGGCTTGAGCCTTTGCCACGTCATTTACATTTAAATCGAGACTAAGCCACTAAAGCTTCACGTTTTATTATTTTTTATAATGAAGCAAGAATCGCGCCATTAATATTACTTTCCAGCTTAATATATATTATAAATATCGTTTAGTATGCTAACTGTTTTGCAAAGTCAAGAATGTTATGACAACTATAAAGACTGGAGCCTGTAATTCTTTTCGTATTTTTTTATGTATTTAATTTATGTAAACGCTGAAATTACTCGTATCTTGCGTAAAGAAACACACGTGTACAGTTTTTATCTTTGAGCTTTGTACGCAAGCTCGTATATAAAGTAGTAATAGTAAAATGTACGCAACAATATTATGGTTGTCCTTTTTCTTGTACGTCTTCCGTCGGAAGTGGGTTGAGTACCTACGACTTAAAAGGTCGCCGATAAAACGAACAAGTGTCATTGCGTTCGTCGAGAACCTCCTGAATCCAGACGTAAGCAAATGTGGATAGCTGAAGTTTAATGAGCCGTGTGCTTACCCCGCATCTAACTTCGTACAAACTCCTATTTAGCTATCGATTTTTCCTTTACTTTAGAATTAAATAAGTGAAACACCATTTAAACTTCGTAAATGCTCAATCTTTATACGAGGTATTATATTCAGTCCTGCGTGGCGCTCGGGCGAACTTTCTCGCGGCGTCGACTAGAACAATTACAAATGCAACTGTGTGTTTTAATTATCTGTTTGAGAGGGAAGGTCGGACTTCTTTAGGGGCATGGGATAAGAGGATTCCTTTATCTTTCCATTACTACTCAAAAACACTAGTCTACTAGTAAATATAGTAGATACATAGAATAGAAACTGTTTAAATTGATTTTCAATTCTGTTTGAAAACTTTTCACTGGAAAAGAAAGTCTGTAGTTTCTTTTAGTTAGGTATATATTAATAATAAAATCGAGCTTCTACTTTAAAAGTCCTCTACAGGTACCCGAAAGGTCACCCGGTCCACAGACCACAACGGTATTTGCACCTTTTTAAATAACTTTTTGAACATAGCTTTGCGGGAAAACTTTGGTGGGATTTTATTTCGCATTTGGCACGCCCGTGGTGCTAATTTTAGATCTATACTAGAATTGAATACGTGCCCGCATAGTCGGGTTATCTCTACATATAGTCGGTTAGAGATTTTCCAAGTTTATCTAAGAATAATATGAAACTGGGAAGGGTTTCTCGCCCGCATCCTCAAAGGTAATTTGTATGTAGTGAGTGAGATCACATTTTCCAGTAGAAACGTAACCTTATTTCCGCGAGTGTTGGTAAGTTCGCGTGGTTACCATTAATCATACATCGGCACTATCTATCAGTGACGTGCTGTGTGTCTATCGCGCACGCCTACTGAGTACGCAATCAGCCCGCATACACATTTAGCAAACTCATGTATACAGCAGTACCATAATTTGCATTCGGTGGATTGAATAATTCACTTATGATATGGTACTACTAAATTGCGTGAACATTGATAATTATATGTAGACATACGCGTGTGCGTTTAGCGGCGATAACTTAATATTTCAATGAATTTGAGGTTCATATGGAACACGTGTTACGCTTCCTGGTCTACATTTGGCAGTATCAAATGCCATGCCGCAAAGCATGTTCAGTGCATTGTCCCCACTTAAAGCCTTATTACCTATCAGCAAGAGCAGGCAAAGATCACAACCGAGCACACACAGAGTGGATGCTGGCTTATCTCCGCTTAGCACCACAACGCCACCTTTTCCACTCCTCACACTATTAATTATCGTTACCCGTGAAGAGTAGGTAAACTCAAATAAATTTGGTCGTTAACTAGAATATACATAGAGTGGTGAGCGGGGTACGTGCCGCGCCTGCTGCCACGTCTTGCGAACATAAAATGTATGGCCGGAGATATTAGATTGATACCGCTTAGTCAGCCGACCCACGATCGTGTACACTACATACGCTGCATAGGCACAACGTTGCCCTCAACTACCCGCACAGAATATATTGTTATCAGCTCAACTGCAATATCTATGTCAGTTTGTACTCGTACGACCGCATACGGGGTCTCCACATTGATAACTGACACATGTGTCTATTACTTGTTACTTGCACTGATATAGTAGCTCTGTAAATCTCACTGTGCGGACTGACCACTGACCACTCGCACTGACAATTGCGAACTGCGAACAAACGAGGATTTTTGTTTTTTAATTCAGGTCACAGCGTTTGTAGGGCAATCCTTAGTTTCGGTTCAACTTCTGTTGTTTCTAACGCTAAGAGTACCCACCACTGTTACCGAGTGCCGCTCACTAGATGATACTATCACTCACAAGTACACAGCATGTATATCATTTACGCTTACTTCACCCCTTTCACGAGAGCAAAAAATATACTTCCTCTAGTGGATGGGGCCAATGATGTTTTTGCTCATATCATGACTAGAGCATTCTGCGCCACTGCTACTTATATAACAAGCAACGAAACATAGTCCCCACGTCCTAAGACGCACAAATTAGTTAAAAAGCCGGTTTTGATTTATTTAATTAATTACTTCCATATCTTTCATTTCACGAACTTTTTTACAACCTGAAAGTTTCGGGCTAAGATATTATTCTTGGGAACAGAGTCCATGAATACTTTACACTAAGTACCTGCAGCTTAAAAAATACAAAAGAATGTTGTATTTCTTAAAATGTAAAGTACCATTCACTTAATCTTCGGTACCTCTGAGAGCTTGGTTTTTTCCTTTTAACGGGTTACAAAGAGTAAGGTATTTGAAAAGTTAATTTCAAAACTTAATTTAATGCCGCTGGATCCCATTAGGCGGTCTGTTTGCCGAGCGTTGTGGCGGTGCGGGTTCGGGCCGGCTCGGGCGCGCTCGCCGGCTTCCCTCCAACCAGCTCGTGCTCCGCGACCAAGCTTATTATCCAGTAATGAAATTACTATTCATAGCACGTCTCAACAATTATCTCGTACTTGTCAACGTCATCAATATTTCATAAAGGCCGCGGACTTATCCCGTTGTTAGTGTTGTGAGCTATCAAAATATTGTTATCGCGGTACACAATGACCTATTGTAATAACATTTCCGTCCGTGTGTGGTTATTATGTTGGTAAACGAGCATCTAAATTAAACTAGGATTCACAGTGAAGTGTAGGCACATTGTGTGCGGATTTTAGTTTATGATTGATTATACAGGCGCATTAGAATTCATAATTACTTTCATTCTAATTAATCTTGTGTTATTTCGTGGAAATAGGAAACGCACGTACTAATATTTCATTAGGATATGATCTCTCTCGCTTAATAGTTAAACCAGAGCATACTCCTGTTATAGAAAAGCCTTATAAATATACCTACATTCATTTTTTTATATAAATATAAATCCTATCATTCTTATCACGTGCTACGACCGACAAGCCCACTTTATGTGGTGTATAAGGAAAGTACCTAAGTTATAAGAGGTTACCGACAAGTAATATGATAACTGTCGGAAACACAGTAATCCGGTAACAAATAATAATAATCTGTGCAAGTTATATTGATTTCACGTTCATAATAAAAACCACAACCGCTACGCCGTAGCGGCGGAGTGCCGTAGCTAAATACGTAGTGATACTTTATTATTGGTATTATGTATTGTATCTAATTCTCGTTATACCTAACAATATTAAATACGAGGTACATAATGCCTATTTAATAATGTGGTCGTATAATACCAACTAATTTTGTGGTATGGAAACCGTTTGCAATATTTTGCTAATAACCTTTATCCGGACCTATAAAACCGTACATTTTGAAATTTACACAAATAATACAAACAGCATCATATATTAATTTATGGACGCACACATTTTTATATTTTTGTTAAACATTTCCAAAAGACATAAAACAAAGTAGATTTTACATACTCTAACTAAAGGATCCTTTACAATGTAAAAGATAAAACAATAATCTAAAGTTTTTATTATTGTTTTAAATGAAAAACGTGCTATGCTGTTTTACGTCAAACCATTCCGTTAGTAGAGAAATTGTTCAAAATCTTATTCCAGTTGCATTTCGGAGAACACTATAAAAACTGGAACTGTGACAAAAACGTAGGAATTACTTTATTAATTTCGAAGAAGATTTTTCAGCTACTCTTTAATGCAACGCAACGTTCCAAAAGCATTCTGAAATAGTGCAAAGATAATGGGGCGGGTAAATTAACGGCATATGCTTAATGGGCGAATCTAGGTTTGCGTATCTAGGTTGAATTTGCAGCCTAAATAGTGTGCGGTCGTAGACGGCACGTAGCACAATATTCCGTTCTGTTCTGACATCGCCCCCTCACAGCGTCCAAACTACTTTGAGGTCATACACACAAAATAGTTATCAGCTCCGACCGGCCAAAGCGGTATTCGGTGCCATAGAAATTTATATACCAGCATAATAGTGGCAGTCCCGTGTGACAGAATCTATTCCGATGGTCGCAACTCCGCACGCTCGCTGATCGTATCTTTGTGTTCAATCGAGATCCAGCCAATGGCCGGTTCAGAGAAGTGTCGCTAAACAATTAAGGCACATCTCTAATAAAGGCGAGCAATACACTTTATGCCGCATTAACACGCTGGACTTTGAACGATATCCGAAGGTGTTAGTCGTGTGAAAATTCCACACAAATGAACTCAATATTCCTATTTCGTACGCCTGTCGGATTCGCTTTGGAGATTATAGTCGGGGATATAGAAAATAACTAATGATTAGCACTAATATTTTGTACAGACTAATAAAGCTAATGGTTAGGCAACCTAGGCAATAATCATTATTATTGCGTCCTACGCTCTCTTTATACGTAATCCTCTTTATTGGCCGGAACACAAGGGTTACGCCTGCACGTCAACGTGAGGTATTATGTAAGCCAAGTATCGGCCGTCGGCCAGGTCCTCGTATTAACGACCTGCTTCGCTACTTTCCCACTTGGCTCCCGCCTTACACCGCAAGCTTTGCGTGATTTCTCTTTGTTTTCTCAAGAATAATCGCAGTAGCCCAGGGGACGGAGGAAACGACTCACTGCTAAATTAGCTGCAAACTTTTTTATTTATACAATATACAAGGCCCTCCCCAGCAAATATTCTTTAAGATTTTCATTATATAGGATATTTGGTGGTTCGCACAAATTCTCGATATTATGAAGGTAAAAGCTGAAACACATTTGTGCGGTTAAGTTGTACATATAATATTACTTTGGGCGGCCACAGTTTTGGCTCCAGCTAATACACTCGTGAGTGCGAAAGTGGAGCAATTGTGTGAGTTGAGTCATTAGTGAAGAACCCACTTGTATCCTTCAATGTTATATGTAAGAAGACAGTAGAGTGTAACTCGTGACGTCGCCACACAATAGCGCCAGCTTGTGTCAATATAAAAGCGTCTTTATTTGCACAACACAGAAAAAGGCTTGTACAAATATGGGAAAATTTTCAGTAAATATATTTACTATCACAAGTTAGGCACGCTAAAGAAAATATAAAAGAGTTGCTAAAGGGCTATTGTTGCCACGGCTTATTTAATATTGCGAAACATGACTTATTTTATATTTTCGTACACAGAAAATACTTTTATTGTGAACTAAATGGGAACAAAATAATTATTGTTGGTGGAAAGTTCCTTTACTTTGTGTACATACCTACGTATCTATTGATTTATGCAACAATTGTAGGTTAAGCTGATTGGTAGCGAATGCCTGAGGCTTGCAGCCTCATAGGTAATATCACAAAACAGCGTTGTCGAACACTACTCTTTCATTGTTTAAAAGAAAATCAGATTGCCTCTGCTTTAAACCTTATCATTCACAATCAACGTCAAAATTCGTTAAAGATTATCTATTTTTTTATTAAATCCTCTGATGATCTTGTAAATATTATCATTGATTCATCGTTCCTAAGCCGTGTGAACCGCCTTAAATTCTCGCGATCACATCATTAAGTGAATCTGAGGCAATCAATCACCGCGCTCACACTGTCACTTCTGCTGAAAATTATGTAACGAATATACTTATGGTAAAAAGAAGTATCTTATATGATCTCGTATTTATTGAAGCGGCCTAATGTGGGACCCTCGTCAGCGTTATGGTAACCGTGAATTAGTTACAGCCATTTTGTCCCACTAAGCGCTCGACGCTTTCACTTTCTATGTCAAAAACCACCTGCTACCAACAAAAATGAGAAAAAGAACAATATTAATATTTTGCTGTCTTCATTTTCCGCTAGAATCAAAACTGAGATACTTATTTACAATTTCATTGACACGACGAGCTTTGATCAGTGCTGTGTTACAAACATTTTCCTTCACACCAAGGGGAATTGGGAGTCGAGTGAGGTGAAACTTAGAAAAAGATCTGTAGTATGAGAGTTGTAAAAGTGCTTAGATTTATTTGTTTTCCTATGCGTGCTCAGCTCGGAACAGTCTCATTTAAAACTGACTTAGGTAACTTTTTACTGTGTGATACTTTATGGCTGTGTTGTTGCGGTAATGTTGCAACGATTTGTATTGTATTTGATACTGATTTATGACGTATTTATTGATTATACTCTGAAGTATATTGCGCTGCAGCATTCTGTTGTAACAAGCTACTTGCACTTAATCTTCCTTTCCAAGGTTAATGTTCTTGGCAACGTTGCCTTCTGAATTAAGAGAATGTTTTTTAAATTGTCGCAATTTTCTTACTTTTCCCCCAAGTCTCTTAATAAAATGAATTAGCACATTCCTTTAAACAGACTACGTATCTTTAAATCCGCGATATACCTAACTCGTTTACAAGTACCATAAATATACGGAAAGTTTTGTGATTACTTAGGCGTGTAATCTAGGCGTGGCTGAATGTTTTGATTATAGCTGCGATACCCAAAATAAAAGTTCTGCAAGCGAGTTTGAGGGTTCCAAATATTATTATAATAAATTTTAACCACAATAATGAACAGGGTTCCACTTCGGACCTAGCAATGTTATCTTTCTGTTTATACTCTTGGAGTTTGTTGTTTGTAGTCTCTGCTTTCATGAAAATTTGTTGACCTTGTTAATTAATCGTTTTGTATGCAGACGGCACGAGGCTATCCTTAAGGCGATTGTTATTTGACGATCCTCACGGGATCCATATCAGATAGTTTCTCTCCGAATCAGAGTTCGGGCAATTGATCATGTAGCGTTGTGTGCGCGCGTGGATGTGTCGTGACTCGTGATATAAACTAGGAAAGGCTATCGTAAGTACGTCCGGCGCGGGCCGGCGAGATGTTTGACATGTCTGTTTATACACGTACCGCGGCGACTTACTTCCTGACTAATGGATCGTCGCACTCGGCGGAACCTGGGCGGAACTGGCTCCGTGATTAATGGCAATCTTATCAGATTCCAACACTATACATTTAACGGGCCGATCGCAATGGACTTAATCGCCAGACCTGCCGCCCGAAAGGTGCAAATTAATTACACAGATAGCTTTAACTCTCCGATACATTAATTTGTACCTAATTGATTATTTGTAGGGATCGCTTTGATTAAAATCTCCTATAAAACATAATTAATTTCGTGATCGGAATTTATACGCCAACAGCTCAGAGTCGGGTGTAAGCAAATACAATATTATTCTACGATGTATTTTGCATATTCAAAACGGCAGGCATAAAATAATATTTGAAGTACCAGGATAAGGAGTTATGTTCATGTTACTGTAAAAAATCCTGACAATGTAATAAAGTTGGGAAGTATGGTAGATATTTCTTGGCAACTAGTTATTTTATAGTTATCGTGTCATCGTTAATGAAGATTTCGTGTCCATTAGTATTATCGGGGGCTGTTTTTATCATTGAAAAGTATGTTGGTTGAGGTCGCGTCGTGGCGGCGGGGTGCACGCCGGGGCGGGCTCGCGTCAGTTCGCATCGGGCTACTCGCCGTCCGCCCGCCTCGCGCCTCGCGCCTGCTCTGCGCGACGCTTCCTCTCGCACCCACACTTCAATGATAATTAATTCCGTACACTCGGAGTCGGGAATAAGACCGCATGTGCTTAGTGATTTAATATTATGAATAATAGTTGTTTACGTATGACGCTCGCTGTGTTTGTGTGTGATAATAATCAACGTTGACAGTTAAAGTGCGCCATGCGGTGAAGCGCCGTCGGTGCTACATGCACGCTCGGATATGGTGGACCCGCTGAAAATATTTTGGGTCCTAACAAATAGCACTTACTTAGGTACATTGACGGCATTTTTCTTCCAGCTATTTGCAAGGAGCAAATAAAATCACGACGCACCACATCACCTCTTTAGTTTATTGCTAAAATTACTACTTCTATCATATAAAACCAGTGGCACGATTTTTCCAATAATCTTATTTATTTTCTCATCCGTAGAGTAGGTGGGTCATTTATGACTTTTTTATGGTCCATTTGGCATTCGGCACGAAGGCGAGTTTTCGCACGTCTCCTCATGAATGCTACAATTTGAAATTGTACCTGTATACTAACAGGGAACCCTTCTTACATACGAAGGTATAGGTTGGTGAGATGTGCTTCCTATGTCTTCAGCCTTATCTTTTACTCTCAATTTCCTATTCAATTAAATGAAGAGAATTGAAATATGGTTCTCAACGATGTAATCATAAATCTTTACTCCATAATGCAAACCATTATGCCTTTGTTTTATGTTGGTGACATCTAAGATATATACGGCGGATGTTATGTGGAGTGTGTGTTTCCTCATGAACATTATTTCTATTTTATGTGACAACAGGAGAAGCTTATTGGTATATCACAAATTATTCTGATGATGCGAAGCCCTATTGTTTCAAAAGTCACTCGGTCATTAAGCCCATTGTCGGCATTACACTTTGCATCTATACCCGCGTCTCATTACAGCGAAATTTATTAACGTCAAGCTCCCCCGACCTTCCTGTACAAAATAGCTACCTAATAAGGAAAAAAAATACTCCAGATTTATTACACAAATTATTGGTATCTGCGTTTTTCTCGACGAAAACTCGGAACGTAATATTTTGTCAAAAGTATTTTTCAAGTCTCCAACAAAGTGTAAAAGTAGGCAGTTTTAATAAAGATACGTTCAGATTTGCAAGTAAGGTTGGCGCGACAAGAGCGCTGGAGACTAACAGCTTAATTCAATTTTAAAGTTTCTGTTTGTCGCTCACAGTACCTATATAAAATAATAATATAAATTATACGCGGACTGCACTGCACTGCTCCGCTCTCTAGTATTTTTGATTGAGTTCATTTGTAAGTTTGCACAAGTACCTGTAAGTTCGATAACTATGTTCCGCTAGTTAGTTACACTGGATGAAAATATTCCAAATTTCATTTAACACAATGTCTGAAGACAACTTGGGAGAAGTTCTCACGATGTTACTGTCGCTGTGTTACGTACTTGTGGCCATTGAGTAAGTAACTGATGCGCTAAGTATATATGAAATAAACTCATAACATGTGTGTACATATAAGAAAAGAGTTTGAGAGTGAAAGTAAACTGTATACGTATAACATAACGTGTTATTTCTTCCCGTGCTCTCTGTAAACGCAACATCTGGGACATGTTATAATATAACTAGATACATATAAGGGAAAAACAAAAGGACATAATATACGTACAATAAAGGAACATGGCGTAAAACAATATGGTCGACAATTAGAACGACATTTTCACTGTACCATTCGATTAATAATTTATTTAGTAATTAGTAAGGCGTCCTCGTTACATGTCCATTGCTTTTTTAGGCGAAGCTAATCAGCCGATACTTACACTATGTTTTTGTTCGATTCCAACGTCAGGAATTAATTGCCAGGTTTCATTTATTACGTGCTCTCATTTATTGAGCCAGTTCGTTGACTCAATTCAGTAGGCACCTAAGCAACTAATCAAATTAATAACTATTGGTTTATATAATCATTCCAAATTATAATTATTACGTTCGTGCGTGCGTATCTACATATTAGGGGGTGGAAAGGTATAACGCAAAATTGCTATCACAACAAGGTTTTCACTGATAAACATGAGTCTATTCGACCAGCCCGTCTCTAACCAGCTTTAATCAAGTTCGTTTGTCTGCGTATATGTCTGAAAACTATGTAGGTAGATATAGATACATACTTAAACGCGTGAATGAATGCTTACATTTTGATGCGGCTTGCACTAACTTATTACAAGTTCTTGAGTGAGCTTTAACATACTGTACTATTATTAGACCGTTGTGACGCTTAGACAAGTTCCTGATAGGTACCTATTGAATATTGGTTGGTACCGCCCGGGCAGCAACAACACAGTAACCACAGGGTTCGACCGGGTTCCCGAGATTAATATGCGCTTGTCGCGGATTGTCGCTTGTGCGCTCGAGTTATCACTATTCACACCCCCTTGCTTTGAAGATGGTTAAACTTTCGACCCCGTCAATATAACCTACGACTGGTACAGACATGTAACATAACAAAGTCTAAGAATAGCTCCATCCTTAGAATATCAATATTGCCTAGTAACTAGATAACGAAGGTCGGTGGGCAATCGTTTCGTGTGAAATACGGACTTTCAACCGCTTTTAATGTACGGAACCCGACCCCAGTATAATTGGGTAGGTAAATATATGCTGAAAATGACAGCCATCAAATATGGCACCGGAATTAGACGGCCTATTCGATGGTCGACCAACTACTCAACAATTCGTCGGCTAAACGGCATCAACTTATAAGCCTAGCTGTGGATTGTGGTGGGCTGTTGTCAGACTGATCTATTATGATCATTCTGACACAAGAACTTAGTGATGATGATATGATCTTACTTGATCAACAAGCTCGTAAATTTTTCTAGGCATAGTTTAGGGGCAGACCTAATAGAAAAGATATAAGGCTACTTCTTATCCTAGACTAGCTTTTCCCCGCGGCTTCATACGTGTGGTGGTTGGAAATTTATCCCACGGGTATCGGAATAAAGAAGTATCTTAAAGGAAGTATCCTATTGTCCTAACCCAGGCCATGGTCTATCGGTGTATGCCAAACTCCCAAATGTAACCGAAAGCGGTAACAGATAGAGTTACTTTTGCATTTATAATATTATTTTAGTAAGGCTAGTATGAAAAAAAAGGGGCAGAGCTGCGGACAAAACTTCTTCTTTAATATTACCAATCCTTAAATGAACAAACATCAGCTCAGACATACCCATCGCGTAATAATGTGTACCCTTATCAATCACCTAAACCTTAAGGATTAGGTGTACCTAACATAAAAATCCATTAAAATTCGGAAAGCCCTTTTTTACTTGATATGCGTAGGTACAGGAAAACGTTCATAAAAATCTGGCTCCGTTTTATAAAAATATTCTAGCTGCTATCGCGATGGTTGAGTAAAGATACTGTCTTAGTGTTATAATAAAGATGAACTTTACTTTGAGAAAAAATATTTTTTATGGAAAAGTGAATTTAACAACTTAATAGTAGTTAAATAGACTACTATTAACAAGTCCGGACCAAGTCGTTGCTAGCAATTATAAGAAAGACAACTCCACAACCGTAATTATATTGTCTTATTACTCTTGACGACCGCAATTAGTTAGAATATAATATAGTTCTCGTTGTCCCAATATTGAACCGTATGCATAGCGCCCACAAATATATTTTTACCTAGTTTAATTTATAACATAAACATAAAATCTCTCGGTATTAAAAAAAAAACCAATTGGAAACGTTGACGTTGTTATTAAATAAAACATCGCTTTAAGCAAACACGTTTTTTTTTTAATTTCTGCTATATATTTGCAGTATGCGGCACGAAATGAAATAGCTACGATGCTTAGTTTTAAAATATTAAATACCACCTTAGGCGTTTCGTCTCTTATAAGGTACTACATCTGCAGCTGACGCAAACATCCTGTGAATGACGCGTATTAATTACACATCAAGTTGAAACTACTCGTTCGAGTAGGTACCAAGTTGTGCAGCTCATAACACTAACTACGTAGTACAAACTCTCCAATTCCTAACAAGATATATGTACATTTATATTAATATGTGGCTTGAATTGGCATCTCAGAATATCAATATCCTATGCGTATCATGATTAGATGCAATTTCGGCCTGCGTTTGACTCAATCATTAAAAACATCTACTAATCGTTTGAAAATGAAAGAGACAAAATGATGTTTTAAATATCTCATCAGCGTTAAATCCATTTAGTGATTTGTGTTGATTTAGAAATACAATTAATTCAGACGTTATTAGACTCCAATTCAACCATCTTACACACCACTGGACCGTCGAAAATAGTATTGGCGGTACAATATTATCATAATATGTACGTAACAAGCTGACTTTGACTTTGACTGATGTACAACTTTATAAGCTGATAGTAGGTCGAAAAGGCAAAAAATCTAACGTCCTAACATATTCTACTTATACGAAATTACGGACTACCTATCCATTTTAATAATGTTTGTAATAATACTACGTAAACAAAGCAATAACACTGTGACAAACAGCTTAGCACAAAAATAGCAACACGTCTCCATGCAAATAGGATTATATTAGAAAAACGGCATTAGTGATGCACCTGCGCTCAGACCGGGCGTCGGCGGGCGTCGGCAGGCGTCGGCCAGCCCAGCCGGCGCCTTCGCAGAGACAATAACTCAATCCGCGGGGACCGGTGTGTGCACGAATGTAATCGACACAAGCCAGCACAATGGCCAATCCACGACCATCCGAACCCACTTATACTAATGCGCCCTATTGAAAACCGCTAACGAGAAGGATCCGGCCTGCGTACGAGTTAGTTTATTCTGATTTATTTCCCTCTTCTATCGTAAAACGTGGTCGAAGTAATAGACATTCAATAATATATTTAATGAAAATTCTCTTTGAATAATAATATCGTTTCATTTTGGCTTACGGCGTAATATTCATCTTCGGTGTGGATATAGAAGCGTAATGAATTACTGGCGAATTTTATGAAGCATTGATCTGAAATTTAAAATTTAAATCTTGGTTCTACATTGAGATATTACTTATTACTTTTTACAATATCGAATTTTACGATAGATAAGAAAGATTAATTATTAAAGTTTGGGATTATATCCTCCAATTAGAGGGATGTAGGCAGACGACCCTTAAGCTAGATAGCTGAGACAGAGCCAAGTATTGGTTTTCGTAGAAATAAATCTAATAAGCTATCAACTAACTAACCACTGTAGTCCACAGCCTTGGGGATCTACCCCTCGGTAAACACAGGCAACAAACATTGACAGGCTGGCTACCCTGAGTCGCCACATGTTCAACATAACGTCTTGCTCAACACTCAAACAAAGGAACTTCATGTGAACTACGTTAGTCGCCATATGTTCATCCAGATTAGCCCGATATATAAACAATAAAACTAAGCCATAAAACAGGGAGAGCTATAAAAAATGCAATATGAAACGGGCAGTACGCGTTTGCACATATGTATTGTTTGTTTGTGACGAAAATTCCGTTGTGCGTCGCTACAAGAATCTATGAAAAATCAATTAAAATCCAAACACAAAGCCAGGCACTATTAACTTGTTTTGTTTGTGGGAGCCACTTCGATTCTTTTAATTGCTGAAAAAATTCGATAGTGGAATACTTGGGTTTACAATCGCTTTATTGAAACAAATATTCAGAACAGTACACACACGCGTGTTTTTATCGAATTAGGGAAGGGTGATAAAAATATACTTGCAATAACCGAGAGAGGTACGATTATAGCTGCGTAAGACATACCGATATATCACAAACACATAAACGCAGTATCCGAGCGATCCGCACATTTCTTAGGAATGCCACTGCCGCGCCCTCTGCCAAGCAAACACGCGAAATTAGTTTTCTTACAGTAGTTCTGCGAAAATATGCCTTTGGGGAAGTTACAGCTTGTAACACCATCGAAAATACGTGAAATATTTCCGATAACGTTCCCGTCACACCTAGCCGCTTGTCCTTTGACGTATTCAAGTAATTGAATAGGTATTCAGATCGCGGTTGTAAATATAAATAAAATCCGTTAACAACATTACGCGGCGTAATGGTTTATGACAATTCGCGTTTTCGCGATTAATTCGTATAAATGCGCTAATAAACGCAATCTAGTGAATCATCATTATGAAAACGTGTCAAGAGTCCGCCAGTGCCACGCGCCTCATATGCTAGATTTTTATGCGGTCCAGTCCCCCCCCCCTCCTCTGGTGGCAGCATGGAGTACTGCACTTACACGCTGTTGTTTATTTAATCCGCCCACGCGTACACAATGTTTACTATTGACGCCCACTACATGACTTCTGAACGCCACGTAATTCAAAATACTTACGTCACACATTATATTTGATGTTACAAAACCTGCCTTCGGTTTCAGCAATAGCTACCTACTTGTAGGTAATTGGATATATCGGTTTCCTTGAACTTAGGATGTTTGTCTTAAACTTGAACGTGTTGATGGCTATTCTGCGGCGCGAATTGTTGCAGCTCAGTAAACTTCCGCACACATTAATATCATGCTAGTACGTTGATATTTTGGCCCAATAACTAATATTTGCAGGAAGTTCCTAACATTCTAAAAGTTCCGCAATTAAGTTGTATCTATTAAAACCCTTGTTTACCTTGGCGTATACATATGTGCCTAATATCAAACACACATGTTAACAGTTTTATACCGTACTGTATTAGCTGTGCTTACTACGTAAGTTAATATTTTCTATTTACGCTATCACAATATTTGCACTCGTGCAAACCAAAAATAGTGTGTTACAGAACACATTGTGTACGCAAAACATGATTATTTTAGAAAAAGGCCGCTTTGATTCTGAAACACGTCAGCAGTAAATCGTAGACACCTACGTCTATAACCAGGTTTGGAACATCTATTCTCTCGCAAACATAAACAGCCCATGGGACAAGTTAGAGCTTTTTCAGACAACTTACGAAACCTCAATTTATTCGGAAGGCTAGGACTAGTTTCGGAACATGTCCAAAGTAAACGCTTATACACACATCAAAAGTATCTAGGGATCAACATATATTTTTGCAATAACTTTTCTCCTGATTGATATTAATTAAAATTTTCTTTAAGGATTCATCAAATAAAGTGTTTTCGTTTGTCACAGTAACGATAAACCAAGTCACCTTTGCATTAATAAAGAAATTTGCCACTTTCCTAATAAAGGGATTTTTGACATTTGAACCACTAACATTAAAGTTCGAAAAAATGACTGAAAACACAGTTTTCTTTAAAATTTTATTGGGTAACTTAAACAATTAATAATCCGTGTTTCTACCGCGAACACTAACAACACAAGAACATCGGTTTGGCATACTCAAAATGAGTTCATCCAAATCACGCTGTGGAATGGCCGCCCATGTTCGTTGCAACAACAAAAAAAGGTCTTCTTGCGACTGGATACCCTCCATATTCGGCAGAGCTCTTCTCTGTAGCATATCCCATGCATGCTCAATCGGGTTCAAGTCTGGCGACTGAGCAGGCCAGGGCAGGACATTGATGTTAGCTGCGGCGAGAGTCTGTCTTACAACTCTTGCGGTGTGCGGTCGTGCATTATCATGCATTAACTGAAATAAGGGACCGATTTGCACTTGTAGAGGAACGATGACGTCTGATACAATCGTCTCAGCATAAATTTGAGCGTTGAGGTTGCCTCTGATCCAAATCAACTCAGTTCTTCCGCCGATCCAAATACCCGCCCATACCATGATGGTTCCACCACTATAAGGATGGACTTCCTGGCAGGATTTTAATCGCTGTTGGCGTCCAGGGGTTCTCCAGTGTCGTATACGTCTTGTATCCGGTCTCATACCAAAACGAGACTCATCAGAAAAGCACACGAAACGCCATTGTTCTTCTGCCCAATTTCTGTGTTCAAGAGCCCATTGATATCGAATCCTACGATTGTGCATTGCTATAGGTGGTACCCGTAGCGGTCTTCGGGAATGAAGGTTCACTTCATGCAAGCGGTTTCTGACTGTTTGGTCGCTAATTAAGTTCCCTGAAGAGTGATGAAGCCTCACGGCTAACATCATGGCGGTTATTGTTGGAGCTCTTCGAGTTAAGATTTGAATGTATCGGTCTTGTCTCCGTGTGGTGCAGCGATACCGTCCTCCATGGCGCTCAGCCACGGTACCAGTGCTTCGGTAACGTGTCCAAAGTCGACTGATAACACTCTGACTTGTATTCAGAGCTAAAGCTACAGTACGTTGCCGGGAACCAGCTTCTATCATTCCCACGGCCATAGAGTATAGTTGCCCACGGCTCTGAGCATTTCTTCCCTGCTTATATGACGTCGCCGCTCCATAATAACGTTGGTTTTAATCAGTAGTAGGGAAACAGTAGCACTAATAATGTCTTCAATGCGTTGTATGTTTTTATAGGGAAAATATTGACAGCTTATTTTCATTTTTACTCGAATTTGATTGAGAGTTCCTGATTCAAATTATGAAATGCACCAAAAAGGATCCATATAAATTTATAAAATCATAAATTTATTACAAAGCCACATCTCAATCTCAAGAAATCCGCATAAAAATGCTTGATCCCTAGACACTTTTGATGTGTGTATATGCTTAAACCGAAAGCCACTGCGTTGCCGCGTTGGTTTTGTTTATGAAGCTCACTTCGCTTTCCACCTCTAGCGCTAAATATTTCGAAAACACATTAATAAGTTTAATATTGCAACTTATTAATTTTATGAATTAATAATTAGTAAGTAGGTTCGTTTATAGTGGATATTTCAACCATGGCTGTCAGCGACTACCTCTATTCGGATTTTGTGCATAATTAATTCCTGGATTTAGCTTATTAAATTTGCACCCATTGACAGGTTTAACAAACAGCGAATATTCTTCATATCTCTATATAATAAATATGTCGGGATGTTAGTGTCAAACACAGATGTATTATCATTACAACCCTTTGCCAGGGTGCCCACGGCGCTGCTTCGGAAAGAAATCTATAACATTTTTCATATCCTTCGCTCCTCATCTGAATATTATTCGATTGCTTTTCGCCTGTGAGGTATATTCCTTAAGGAAATTGTTTTTTCTTTCACCCAGAAAGATTGAATAGATCTGAACTTTCCAACAACAACTTTGATATTTTAGGACGTTTTAAAATCATTCACTTATCCCAACGGTACGTGGGAAAGTTTATTCTTAAAGTTTGCCGATTTATTTGAAGTTATATCGACCTGAATCGAATATTGCGTATTCGGAGCAGTTTGGGTTTATCGCGTACCTTCGTCGTGAAAATGTGAGACTACGGGACCCTCGTAAATATGTCTTGTTTCTCCATTTACCTTTGTATCGCCAATCTATAGATAGAGACCCGCGTCACGCTTCTGCCGGGACTCGTCGAACGATCCTGTGGCATATCGGGGATGACCGCGATCATACACATACGACCGGCAGCATTCCTTGGGGAAATCAAAACCCGATTTGTGATATTCATCTGTGTTTTTTGTTGTAAAGACATACCTATACACCTATTGTATGGTATGATATTATCACGAAAGGAAAAATAAACAACTACCTGAAAGTTTTTATGGGCATAAGTAATTAAAGTTCGAAAGGGAAGACTTCCATTTCGAGTTGTAAACTAATATATCTTGAAGGCTGTCCCAACTCTTAGCTTTAACCCGGTTCATCTAGTTGGAAGTTCGGTTAACCGGTAGTTTAGCTCAAAGACAATGACAAACTGTCGCGGCACACCTCGTCAATGAATACAATTAAGGAATTTTACACTCATCCATTAAACTTGGCTGACCCGTTTTGAGAGTTGTAAAGCGTTAAATGTTGCGGTGGATCGATGAATGGAGACGGTGAGGCGGTGGACAGTGGTCAGTGGTCACCCACCCCAATAAAATAAAATAAAAATACAGTAGACATGTAGACAATCAACTATCCGAATTCAATAGTTTGTTTGCATCCAACCAATTACTTTAGCCAAAGATTGATTTATAACTGGAAATTTTGCAAATTATGTAAGCGCGAATGTGTCTATACGTATGTTTGCATGGACACAGCTTTATATCATGTGCGAAAACGCAAAGCTATACCGTTCGTAGTTTATTGTTTCCGAGACCATTACGATACACACCGTTTAACGCAAAAAGCGAACCGCTGAAACGATCAAAGCTTCGCAAAAATCCCGTTCCTACTAATAATTGAAACGGGAATCGGAGTAATGAACGCTATGCATGTGTACCGGGGTTTATAAAAGAAAAAAAAACAGGCTACCTGGTTTTTTATTTCAAAAATGTGAAGCAGTATTGCGTTTCTATTCTGAACAGTGCACGATATTATGAAATATTTTCTTGTGTAAGTCGAACCTAAATTTTAATACATGATAATAAACTTTCTAAAAAATACACAATCTGTATTTATATAGAAGCTTATCTAAGTGCGTTTGTCTTCAACATAAATCTCTATAAAAATACAAGACTATCTCTGAACCTATTCTGCTTTTGAAGATCCCAAAAATACTCCGAATTTATCGCACCAGAGAATAGATTTTAAAATTTAGCACTGGTTTTCAATCGGTTTCACTGAAAGAGAACAATCCCCATTTATCTTCTAAAGTAGTTCGGGCAGATCAGATAAGACGATTGCAGAAGGGACGGTGGATTTTTACGGATTCGAGGCGCGAAGTCAGAACCCGTTGTAGTCTAGTCCGTAATCGGACAAGACGGACGGGCGCGGTCCGAACTCATGCTTGTTAGCATCCCGACTAAATGCACTTAAGCCTTTAACTCCTTCATTAGTTTATTACAAAGATAATTCTGCTTTTGAAAGTGGCCCAAGGACTGTACCTTGTTGTTCGCAAACGCAGTTCTATATGGTTCAAAACGCTATTAACCCTCACATGGGCAGTGAGTGGATCCAACCCGCAGCGTTCTCGCCCCTTAGAGCTAAACGCCATAAACGAAATGGGTTTAATAAGGCATTCGTTGTAACAGGTTGCTAGTCCACTGCTCACAGCGTATTAAACCTTTTCCTTGGTCCATTTTCGTAGCCATAGATGCGAGCTTTATGCCCTTGAAGGGATTTCGGAGGTCCTTCCTACATGGCCAAAAATTGGAGGGCAGCCGATACAGATTGTCGTATCTACTTTGTTTCCATAATCCGGCCACTCGACCTTCCGGCAGCCCGCCGCCCTGCCGGCTACAGGCACGTCCCGCCACTCCGTGCACCTCTTGATAAAGAATTTCATTATCAGCACACCGCTGTATGAATGTGTCCTGCAGATAAGCTCCTCGGACAACGGCGCCCGGCTATTTTTAATGAACAAGCTCGCTTCATAGAATATTTAAATCGTTATCTTAGGACCGGTGAAATAATAAAGGCTCTTAACCCAAATGCACACACCTTCTACAAACCACTGGTTTAATTACGAAAGTGGGTTTAGTACATTTTATTATTTGAAGTAAAAACAAACCGATCCTCTATTTAGTTATCATATTATTTGAATTGTTACCAAGGCTATAAACCTTATAAAAATAAGTATATAACTTATTTGTTACCGAGTCCCCTCTGTTTTGCACGAACTTTTGAGATTATGCAAATGTATTTGCAGCTTAGTTTTAGTAAATACAGTTTGATGTATATCCTTTTTGGGCACTAAAACTTTGAAAATGTAATTGCGAAACTCCTAACAACTATTATCCAGTAATATTTAAATGATTCGCATACAAAGCTACAAGTTGTAAATACCCTTGTTTTTGTTTGTGCTGAAACAGTGTTCCACAAATATCTGTACACTTCACATTTGTAATGATTATTGTTAACAGCAAAATACGTGTTACTTCGGCGGGGTATTAAGTGGTTATTGCTTATGGCCTTAAGTTATGTTTAGATGGGGAACATTCGATGCTCGTTTCAGTGGGGCACACAGCTCACTCATCGTGTCGAGCCGGGCTCGCGGCTGTTTGTCATTACACGGAATGGAGATGAAAACAGCTTCATAAACACTCGCTAGTGTACACTACTCAAAAACTTAACGCGTAGAACGCGCTGAGCGCTTGTGTGAATGTGCCCTTTGGGCGCGTTGTATGAATACGTCCGCTGATGGCAGCGCACTGACACAGCCACACTCGTAGGTAACAGGATATAGTTTGTAGGAAGCTCGTTACGCCGCTGTACCGCTGCGTTTGATTGCTGTGCAAGGGGAATACTAATGTTGAAACCTATACGATTGATCAAACGGATTTAGTGGTTGCCAATTGAGAAACGAAGCTTATTCCCAACATTTTAAGATTTCTAAACTCTTTATTTCTATTGTGAGCTCCAATCAAGATAATGTAATAAGCTTTGCTTTACTGTTGCCGAGTATAATCGATTCCATAATTTTCATGTTTGTTTGGGAGCGAAAGAAAAACATGGGAGTTCTCACGGATGTTGTAAATCAACATGGGGAAGCAAAATAATGTGTTTCTCACAAGAGATCGGTACCGCTCTACATTATTTACGTTGGCGGAGCCTCGGTATCATAACAGTGTTAAGTCAATTAGTCCCTACAACATAACGTTGCTACACGGTATACCCAAGAATATTACAAGTTTAATTTCCCGATCAAGTAGCGACCTCACCCAAACACAAACAAGTCTATAAAATTCAATTTCCAATAAAACGTACACTAAAGAGTAAAAAGTATAATATTGATTTTATCGACTTGGGGTTATTTAATTATAGCTGGATGATGCCGGTTTCGTTTTATGCGACCGTTGACAGAAAAGTTCGCTAACGAAATTGTCCCGTCAAAGTTTGGGATAGACCGCCTCTCGCGTGTTTGTCAGAAAGTCGCTCTCGGCATCGTTAGACCGCTCTTAGCGTCCCTGATTAGTTTTTATAGTAGTCTAATTCAACTCAGCTTTGCAGGAAGGGGAAAGCTGTGCGATGTTTCACGGTCATCCTCTAAGCGGTAGTAAGGGATTACGCCTCGTGCACACCGCCGCTTTAACGTAACGACTCTTCGACAAACTTCCCCAACATTCTAATTTAGTATTCAATTCAAAATTCAACGTTATGTTCTTTTAAACGACAGCACACGGACCTTCCAGATTTATGGTAATAAAAACAGCTTTTCAAGACGACATATATTTGGGCGCTTTTCTTAGTGGTCGCATACTATCGTTTTGTGGCCAAGAATCTTTGAATAAATATTTATGAAGGAAATAACTTTAACAAATTCAAATAATGCTCTTAAATGTCTACAAATGGTCTGAGGATAACAAAGTTTCTCAAATAACCAAATTAATTCAAGTTATGAGTTTGTCCAATATTTGCAGTTACAATTTGATTTGTAATTTTCCATTAGTTGGGTGTCCTGGAGGCTTTGTCACCAATTCGTTACAGATGAAGTCGGGCTAAGCGGCGGCAGGTCGGTAGAACCTCCATTGTTTTCCATGTCGCCAGCGGCTTTACGTCAATGAAGATAAGGGCTAGATTACTGGAGCTGGGCTTAAAAGCCTCCGTATGTTTGCTAATAAAGCCGCCGGACATTTTGCCCAGAGGGGTCCTAATTTATCATTGTTAGAGTGCGCCTCAAACGAAAGCAATTTCCGTCTAGAATTCGTTTTTTTTAGATACGATTTCTCCCGAGAACTCAGCTTAGAGTTCATTTGATGTCGTCCAATTAGGATTCTATTACAAAGCTTTTACTCGAATAAGATCAAATTCATTATACAAATTTACATCTCAATGCATAGGTACTTCATAAGATTCACTTAAACGATGCTTTCTTCTTAGGATCAAATGACAACTTTCTTTAAACATTTGTTATCTTGCTTCTAGGTATTTATTAATTTTGCGCTCTGCAGTGATACTAATAGAAACAAAATAATTGTTATAAAACTACACAAAGAATATAGCAAGACTGTCTGTCAAAACGGAAATGAAAATAGCGGAGAGCAGTTGAAAAATACACCGATACCATCTCGGGGCTGGGAAACGTGGAAATTAAAGGATTCTATTGTTTGGCTACAGTTATTTTCTCTTATACTTGTCCCCATTTCGGAGATAAGATAAGATAATACCTTGCAAAGAAAATAATAAAAGGGTGCTAATTCGATTGCAAGGCGCCTTTCCAGTTTACAAGCGCTTGTCTCACATTTTAATATCTTTTACAAACATTTCGCAGTAAACGCACGTCAAGTGGTCGTGTCTGAACTGAACTCGTGTAATATTCACAAAATGCCAACATTGGGAGTAGCTTCAGATGTTGAGTCTATGGAGTATATAAACACGCTCAATGCGAGTAGGCACACAAATTCATAGAACTGTACATAATTCACGTTGACGTACAGTTTCTTGCAAAGGTTTTTACTTATCTATTGGAGCGAGAGACCTCAGATGATAACCAGTGATTCGTGAACAAGTTCTTGTTCGCTGTTTGCCATTTTTTTTGCCATTACAGAATTATTTGGGCGTAATAATGGTAAATTTTTGGACAAATTGCTTTAACGGCGAAAGTAACGTAATAAAACCCAATGAAAATAAACTCTGATTGACTGCTTATCGATGTTGTAAAATATTTTATGAAACGTTTCAATAGTTTGGTATTCAGAGCGCACCCGCCCTATACGTAATGTCAGTTTCGCACTGAAAGCTTTCTTCTGTTCTCTCGCAATACATCATTTTATTTTATAGCCAAACAAGCGCGAACCACAATATATTTCCGTACGCATAGATCTTTATTCAATATTATAGTCGCGACTTTTATATTTTAACCTGTAGGTGTCCTTTGTAGTAACGGCGGTTTCTTTTTCCAGTGACTAAATTCATCCGCATCGGGATTGCTGACAAGAATGACAACCCGCCGTACTTCGACAAGGAGCTGTACGAAGCTGAGGTCGACGAGAATGAGGACATCCAACACACCGTACTCACCGTCACCGCCAAGGATCACGATGAATGTGAGTACATAGCTTTAACCTCCACACAAGCTTATATACTCGTCAATATAACACGACTATTTTTATAAAACTTGTGCCAAATTCTTCTTCCACGAAAACAAACATAGCGAATGGCGTGTTTATAGAATAAATATACGAGGCGACCCTAATACGAGGCAACACTGCAACAAGGAAAGAACATCTAAAACAAAACAAAAAGTCCCGCACATGGCCGCTATATTTTATGCCATCGGATCAAGTTCCGCTTAACTTTATACAAAGAAAATCACTCGCTGTGTCCCGAAGATATTCCGCCTTACACACGGATTGTAATCGAATGGTATTAGCTTCGAGAAGAATAATATATAATGCAGTAAAGAAGATATTACGTACGAACGTCTTCATAATGTACCTCACCTGAGCGCTGTATACATAGATTAAGGGGTTTCAATCTTGTGCCATTTATTGAAATTGAATCGAGACGTTGATTGTCCCGTAACTACCTAATACCAGATTCTCATCAATGTTATACAAACCCGTGGAGGCTTGCTACATTTACGAGATATTACATTCTGTTACAATAATGTTGTGCATCGATAAAACAGTAAAAATATGACACTTCAATTATGCCAGTAGCTCACAACTTGCTCCCGAAAATTGACAACATTTCCGCGCAATGAACAAACGAACTTTAATATTGCGCTGATGAGTTAACAGACAAATTGGAAGGGTTCCGTTATTAAGGTATGCTTATAAAACGTGTAAAGTAATTGCAAGTGGCCGACCATCGATAACAAATCTTTAACATAATTGAAATCGAAGTCAATCTTTTTGAATGGAATTTTGCTAAAAGCTTGGATTGACAAAGCATTTTGTACTTAGTATGTATTTTTCTTTAGCTATTGTTCACACGCTTTGTTCCGCTGACGCTTTGTCCGTTTTCTTTTAAGTCGATCTAAGAAATTGTTGACGTAGTTATTATTGTTATTAAAAAGTAAGCATTGTTGTAGTTTCCGGTCTGAAATTACCTTCGTATTAACAATTTCATTATTTAAATTTACGCCATTATATGCTACTTGTTGAAAACGCTTATTTATATCGTTTTACGTTCAAAGGGATTAACCGGGAAATAAAAATCGCGGCTACGCATACACCTATAGCATTCAACATACAGATCTGTGTATTTTATACCTTATGACGACATTTTCAAGATATTAAAGACATAAATTTTACATTGGGATAAGCCGCATAAGCAATTTCTTTTATAAATGAAGCCGAGAAGGACATTCGTTTGAAAATATGATACTCCTTGTATTCGGTAAGCTTAAAGTATTAATGATTATTTATTAAAGGATATGTGATTCATGGCATTGATTAATTCGGGAGACTTCTGTGTTTTCATAATAATTTTGGACACTCTTTTTAACTTTACAGGAAACAAATTTTTTTTAAATGTATTTCTTTGAAAAATTAAAAGAGACCAAAGAGGTCTTACTGGCAGTTTCTAATTTGAGAGGTCAAATCAAACTCTACTTAGGTAATGTAGCACTCGAAATTCTTTAAACATAGTTGGATAAAGTGAAATCAAAAACCGGGAATGACCCGCATACAAAACCTAAAAAAATAAATTAAAAAAAATGTAAAAACCTGTAGTGCACTCCAAAAATTAAAAAGTACTGTAACATCCATTAACTACGTGATCGGTTCGAGATCCAATCCGCCATATTTTTTCCATTAACCTGTTTGTGCTCAATATTTTTTTTTTTAACTATTTGAAAGAGAATATAACGAGAAAATATGATATATCACAGAGTGCAACGTGCATAGTATCCCTTATCCAAGCTTTAACGCAGAATCGATGGCGTTATTATTTTGTAGTGCCTAGTAGATTCAGCGTTATGAATATTGCTGGCATCGAAAATGTCGTCGGGCAGCGCGGGCGGCGGAACTAGTTCCAAATACGAACACGAAAGTTTCACACGAGAAGCGGGAAGTGTGCATACGTACTGTAGGTACGTCACAGCTCAACGACTGTAGCGCTTTCGTTTGATCGATGAGTTCGCACAGTTGCTGCGATACATTATATCGGAGAAGTCCGCCTTCGCTCAGCTCTGCTACACCGCCAACCGCCGCCGCGTCGCCCCTCTAATACGGCCCTTATTAAACTCACAACCTTTCCTAGTACCTTTTCATAATGACATTACTGACGCAAATTGTCTGACTTGATTATATAATTAACTTAAGATGGGTAATGCTTTAAATTACCGGCAATCTGGTCATGATGAAAATTCTCTCGGCGAGCACAGGTAGTCGGGGCCGGCTATTTTATATCACACGGTAGACTATTTTTGGAGGTGGGTTAGAATAGAAAGTATAATAAAATTTTCTCTTACTACATCGTAAATCTTTTGGGGTCGCTGATGTCCAACCGTTTGTTTTAACCAAGTGCTACTCAATAATGAAATTGAATTTATTTTTTGTGACAGGGACGTACTGAAAACCATTTCCAGTCGAGTCCTTGATGATACACAGTTAATTAAAAAAACTCATTTCAAATAAACATGCTGGCCAAACACATAACCTCCTCCTTTTTGTGATATCGAAGTTAAAAAGACAAATTCTAGTTAAATCTTTAAAAATCTGAAACTATTTTGCGTTCATTTTATTTATTAAATTAATAATAATAATTTAAAAATATTTAAAAATATTAACAGATTTACACTGGTACATGTTACATGTGCAGATTGGCAAAAGTGATAATAATTAACTGACTGGCAAGGAAAAATCTACAATGATAAAAGAAAAAGAAAAAAAAGAAAGTAAACATTTATAAAAACAAAATTGTAGCATGCAACTAAGTGTGCGGGTGTTTCGTGTAAGTGTGTGTGAGTGTGTTTCGTGTATGTGTGAGTGTGTGTGCGTGTTTATTTGTGTATAAGTGTGTATGCGTGTGTGTGTGTTCGTGCGGATTTGTGAGCGCACGTGCGTGTGTGTGCATCTGAGAGAGTAATTAGTGAATGTTGTCATTTTGTTAGGAAGATTTCGGTTTCGTCATAGTTTAGGTTTGATATGAATAAACGGACAGACTTTTTACAATTGAAACGGGACGAGCAGTAGACTGGTAAATGAGAGTTGATTTTGTTATACAAAGATGGGCCAAGGTAGATGTTAAATTTTTATATAAATGCGGTGTGTGCAGATGGAATATTACAGATTAGATCTTTGCGACGTTTAGTCATTTCTACATATGGTGTATTACGATGTTGAAGTAACACGGTGGAAAGAAGAAATTGTTGCCGTACATTAAGTACATCGCACGCTTTGTATAACTCATTGGTTGGAAACAGAAACTTTCAATATAGCT
Organism: Xestia xanthographa; assembly: GCA_905147715.2. Classification (NCBI taxonomy): domain Eukaryota; kingdom Metazoa; phylum Arthropoda; class Insecta; order Lepidoptera; family Noctuidae; genus Xestia; species Xestia xanthographa. The sequence goes on along the minus strand of LR990655.1, from coordinate 13,354,990 downwards.
CTGTGAGCAGTCTCAAGGGGCTTCAATATGTGGGGGCGCCCTTACAAGATGGTGCGAGATAAACTCCGCCCCTGGGCCCCCCCACTGACGCAGAGTCTCCGGCCTGAGCTCGTGGAGGACGTGGTGAGTACTTTGTTCCCTACGCGAGGGGAACATCCCCCCCCGCCTATGGCTCCGCCGCCTGTGGTGCTGGAAGCGAATCACCGGGATGACGACGACGACGCTCCGGAAGTGACTGGGGTAGACCTGAGAGTGGCGGTACGCAGGCTCAGCGCCAAAAATACAGCCCCAGGACCCGACGGCTTGCCTGGCAAATCCTGGGTCTTGGCCTCGGAGGCTCTCGGGCCCCGACTGGAGGGGCTCCTAAGCGCATGCTTGGAGAGAGGCCAGTTCCCGCTTCGTTGGAAGACGGGGAAGCTGGTCCTCATCCGGAAGCCGGGGCGCCCTGCGGACTCTCCGTCCGCATACCGGCCCGTGGTGCTGCTCGACGAGTTGGGCAAGCTCTTTGAAAGAGTAATTGCAAACTGCCTCGCCGAGCACCTTGCGGGGACTGGGCCGGACCTTGCGGAACACCAGTTTGGTTTCCGCAAGGGGCCCTCTACGGTGGACGCCATCATGCGCGTGAGAGCCCTCACGACGGCGGATGCGGTGTCCAGGGGTGGGGTTGTCTTGGCGGTGTCTCTCGACATCGCCAACGCTTTCAACTCCATGCCCTGGAGCTGCATTAGGGAGGCACTCCGGTATCACCGGGTGCCGACCTACCTCCGTCGAGTGGTCGGGGACTACCTGACGGATAGAGCCGTTATCTACCCCGGTCGCAGCGGAGAATGGAACCGGTGAGAGATGTCGTGCGGTGTTCCGCAGGGATCGGTTCTGGGGCCGTCCTTGTGGAACATCGGTTACGACTGGGTACTGCGCGCCGACCTCCCTAGCGGTGTCAGCGTGGTTTGCTACGCAGACGACACGCTGGTGCTGGCACAGGGGGGGTCGCACGAGGCGGCGGCCGAAGCGATGACACGCGGGGTTGCGATAGTCGTTGAGAGGATCCGGCAACTGGGTCTCGAGGTGGCACTGCACAAGTCCGAGGCCATGTGCTTTCATGGGCCTCGGAATGCGCCACCTCCGGGATCCTCGCTGACGGTAGGAGGGGTATCCATTGGCGTCGAGTCGACGTTGAAGTACCTGGGACTTGTCCTTGACAGCCGGTGGAACTTCGTGGAACATTTCCGACGTTTGGCCCCCAAACTGGAGCGGACTGGGGCTGCCTTCAGGCGGCTCCTGCCCAATCTGGGGGGGCCAAACGCCTCCTGCCGGAGGCTCTACGCGGGAGTCGTGCGGTCAATGGCCCTTTACGGGACCCCCGGTGTGGGCGCGTTCATTGAGGCGGCGAGCCGCCCACTACCTGAACGCGCCCCAAAAGGTGGTAGCCGTAAGGCTGGCCCGGGGCTACCGACCGCGGTTGCGGGACAGTTCGAAAGAGATACCGCGGCCCCGGAACACAAAGGGCGATGAAGGAACATGGATGGGTTTTAGTCAGTAAAAGTCTGACACTCCCTCCTGCTCCGCCCAGAGCGGGAGGAGTTATTTGATGATTTCCCATCCGAAAAAAAAAAAGGGCTTCAATATGGTTTTAGCAGCGTCTCCCCAGCAGGTGATACAATAGGTGAGGATTGACTGGCATAGTGGCATATTACGGATGATTGACGGGTTAGCAACGTGTCGTAAGTTTTTAAAAATATAAATTAGTTTTCGGACACATCCTGCAAGAGCATTAATATGTGATTTGAAGTTGAGATTTTTATCTAACACAAGCCCGAGATATTTAATCTGATCAACTGGTGTGAGAGTAGGACATTGACAGTTTATATTGTCTTGCGTAGAACAAAAGTGAGCTTTTATGGTGAAGGGAGTTGTCGGTTGAGAAGCAGTGCTCACAAGAAAGTGAATGAAACATGTGTTGGGGCGTAACTCCCAACAGTGAAAATGTTATGTACTTGTTATTCTTGTTATGTAGACTTGTAAGGTATGTTATGTAAATGAGCAGACAAGTGATTCCTTTGATGGATTTATTGCTACTGAATTATAATGATACGATTATATTCTAAGTTACAGAAATGATATGCATAAAATGAGTATGACGTACAAACTACCGAAAGGTACAATGTACAGCGTAATGTACTGCGTAGCTCGTACAACATGTTTTTGTCGTATTAAGTGTTAGAGAGTATGAGTCGAACCAGTTTAGGGCACTGCTAAAACCATGTTGTGCCAATGTTTGTAGGTCCGACCACGAGTCCGCAGTGAATGTTATTGCGGTGTCATCTGCGAAACATACGATTTTAGAATTCGGAATAACGAGGTTGCAGAGGTCGTTAATAAATGATAGGAAAAGTAATGGGTCTAACACGCTGCCCTGTGGGGCGCCATAATCGATAGGGAGCTCTTCGCTCCTGTGGTCACCTATAACAACGAATTGTTTACGATCAGTGAGGTAACTTCTGAAGAGTTCAAGTGGAAGTCCTCTGACACCTAGCTTTTCCAATTTATTTAAAAGGGTGGGGATGGAAACCTTATCAAAGACTTTCTTAAGATCGAGGAATATTGTTGGCACCTTTTTTCTGTTCTTTAGACTACCAACTATATGGTTCACTAAGTCATTAACTGCGTCACAAGTAGATTTATTAATAGAATAAAATATTTAAAAAAAATAAGATAAATTGTTCTGAAGGAGTTATGTGAATGACTTCAGTTGGTAGGTAGTTATAATTGAGGATAGAGCAAGATCTCGTAGAAGTTATAAATTCATTCCATTGTTAGAAAACTTACGTAGCCGTGGGTCCTACAAACGTTTAAGAGCTCTCAAACATTCAGTCGAAAAGTGTTTTCAATCTTTTATTACTTTCGTCTACTTTCAAAGTATTTTTTCCTTTTATAATGCCATAATCATCATCAAACTGAATAATTTCCTCCGAATACCAATTAGTCTAAAAATCGATGTTATAGAATAACATATACGTTATTGTAATAATAAATAAAAAGGTTCGGCTTAAACCTAAAAATAAATACGTAAGTATTTGTTTGTTATCATGAACAGATGAAGCAAATAAGATAATATTAAGGTACCTACTACGTTCCGAAATTATCTTCATGTATACGGACAAACGTAACAAAGAACTTATATACTTACTTTCCGCCCAACGTCTGAATCCATATTAGATTTTCACAAATAAAAGAAAAAATCTTATTGTTATTTTCTTCCCGAAATTAACTTTGGCGAAAAGGCAGATAAACGTATGTGCTCAAACAAAAGTGTAACTAAGCGTGTCTTTGGTACACAAACTCGCAGTAACACAAGTACATAGAAGCATTGTGTTGTGTACGTTTACTGCTGTGGCGCAACTGCCACAACTTGAGTTATTTCTAAGAACAACACGCTAAGCTCTTGATGCAATGGGACGATAAACAAAGTTAAAATTGCATACGCTATACATACAATACAAGTTTTCCATCAAGTCCACGAGATAGATAACTATTTAAAAATGGAATCGTCTTGCAAACCATGCGCGTCTGTATTGCGTCGTATCGTAAACATAGCAGTCGCTCTGTTGCGAAAACAAAGAGAAAATGTAACAACATCCTATCTCACTGGCTTACGTCTTACGGCTATCTAAAAAACATCGAGCTGCTTTCAATTTCACAAATACCAATTCATCCAATTTAATTTTCCGAAATCGCCCGAGTTAGTAATGTCAAAGTTAAAGTAACGACCTCGGGTGGCACGTTGGATAGAATTTCAATGTTTTAAAAAGGTCAATAAGTCGGCTTTAGTGGAAGTTCTTCATAAAAGTAAGATTTAAAAGGCGTAATTTTAAGACGTTGGCTTTAAATTAGTTTTATCTTTTAATTCATTGGGTTCGCATTTTTTGTACGTCGTCGTAGCATCGCGCTACGCCGCGTAGCAATGCGCGTAGCGGCGTAGCACTGCTACGGGCACTTGCTGCTGCATTATTTCGTATTAAAATCTCCGTCTCCAACAGATGTCGCCGAGACGTACCGATTCAATCTTGCTTTTAAACTGCCTCCGTTTCTTTTCTCGAGAAAATTAAGAATGAGGAAACATACGTACCACTAGCGCCCTCACCGCGTGTTCCTGACAAATTAGAATTTTATCTGGCGTTGCAACTGGACCAGTGTAATCGTTGTGCGTATTTTCCGGTTTTAAATATAGCCTCATTTTAAATAATGACTGTATTTGCGCCAGGGAACTAAATATTTTTAAAGATAACGTGCCCGGTTTATTGCGTATGTACGTGCTATAGCGACTTGGTCGCTTCAGTAATAGGTAGCGTGTAAAAATATTTTTGTTTGCGAGACGGTTTGTTTGGCATCTTTTAATATAGCAGCAACTCGTAGCGAAGAACAGCTACTAGAGGACTTGTATCTAGAAGCTTTTATCTTACACAGATTAATAGTAATAATGTAGATCTAGAATGAGATTGATTTAGGTGACAGACAACATAAAGGAATAACTTTGTCTCCCTCTCCCGTTAATCAAGTGAACAATTTCAAGAGTACCGTACCTATCTGAGAAAGCTTTTCAAACAGTAACTTATTCTCGTTAAGTTAGTTTAGCAAACGTGGTTTACATTTCTCACATTGTTTTAGTGAACAAAGGTATCCCATTACAGTTTGTAATTTGATACATTTGAACATTTCACGTGACACGTCGAGTTGTAAATGGGAAATTTGAAAAGGTCCGATAGAAATGAAAAGCGACTGTTTTTATTCTTAAGTTAATGGAAATTTCGGCGGTTAGTTAAATGTCACAAACAAAGCGACCATCGGGCGTTCACAATAAAAAGTTGCTCAAACGATATTTTTGTTTGCGACAGGCTGAGCAACAGATGCCGTTGAATAATCAGTTAATATCTGTCCTACGGAGGATCAATTAGCCGCGTCATTACACCGTGGGTCTGGAAATAAGTGCCGTTGTCTAGGACGAAACAGATCCTGCGTCCCACACCGAGCCCATTACGCTAAAGAATGAAGATTACGTTCGCTATTCAATTGATTGACCACATTTACTATAAATTGAGCGAATCGGACATGAAACCCGGCTTGAATTGATAAATTCGTTCGTTTGTGCGCGCTGTGTGTGCTTCCGATATGCATTTTTGATTTGTATGACTGGGACGCGAGAGGTTTCTTCCTCTCAAACACTCAAACAAAGAGCCAGTGCCTGTACAGCATAGAAATATAAATGAGTCTTATGATTCAAAATAAATGGTTTAACCTTAAAACATGAACGAATTATCTAGTTTTTAGGCTGCATGAAAAAAAAACTAAACATTGTTAGCAGCCCGCCGGAAAATATATCATAGAAAATTATACTGTGTTATGTTTATGTGATATTTTAATGTAACCTAGTTATTTTTTTCTCACATTTTTTCTGCCGTCGCTTCAAAGTAATCAAATTATTAATTGTTACGTTCCCTAAAAGATAGCCTAAAATCCTTCATCAGTAGGCCCGAATTAATTAACTTCATTTTGAGAGATCTTTCTTTAGTTTTCGTTTTGTTACTGTCGAAAAACATAGGTAGGTAGTCTACAGAGACAAATTTACATTAATGTCTTGTAACTTTTTTGAATAATTACGTGAACGTTAACATTTTGATTCCGATCTCAGGCTTTATATTGATTCACCATAATGAATGTCGGAGCTTAACAATGTGGTAGCTCAAACCACGTTGACTGATGACCCTGTTATCGCCCCTCTCAGAACATTACACACAGATTTATATGAACACATGGAATACCTCATGCTTCCATAAATCTAATTGTTCAAATAAATGAAATGGTTTGCTTCCTTTAAATTGGATTTTAACTTGTCTTTATTGCCAAGATATATCAGGTGTCATTAAGTCAGTATCTGACTGGGACTGCTTTGGTCTAGTGGTCGCGACTGCTGAGCATGAGGGCCTGGGTTCGATTCCCGAGTTGGGCAAATTGTTTTTGGGTTTTTCCATCAGGAATTTCTCAGTAGCAGCCTTTGTGTCCGCTTGAGGACAGTATTCTCGCCCCATATTACATGGAACTTAAACATAGCTGACGAAATGTGTGTGTACTATTACGTACACCTCTGCCCACCCCTTCAAGGATTATTGGCGTATTGTTATGTCAGTTATGTCATCATCAACCTATAATTTTCCCACTGCTGGGACACGGTCTCTTCTCATGATGAGAAGGAATGGGCTATGATCCACCACGCGGGCTCAGTGCGGATTGGTAGATGTCACACGTCTTCGAATTTTTTGGTTCTAGGACATGCCGGTTTCCTCACGATGTTTTCCTTCACCGTTTTGAGAGCAGTGGTGATGAAATAAATTACACAAAGTAATGTGCCTGTGGGTTCGAACTCACACATTTCTGTTTGTAAGTCGGGGCCGCCACCACTGGGCCACCGCTGCTCTCGAAGAATAAATAATAATAATGAAATTCTTATTTCAATACATTGACAACATTGTTACAGACATCTTAAGATATAACATAAAGATCATGTCCCACAGTAGGTCCCGTGGCTCCCAAACTAGGTTTTCACCTGTGACATGGGGGACAGTGTTTCTCCATTAAAAAGTCATTGTGTATGTCATAGCCTCATAGGTAACCAAAAATGTAGCGATAGAAGAAGAAAAGAAAATTAACAAAAGGCAATTTCCAGAATCGAAAAACATAAACCAAAAATCTATTAATAACAAAATCACAATCATTGTAAAACATGAAGTGCAGAGTCGTTCATCAACTCGTCCCACAAGCCTACGGCCCATTTGGGACGAGTTGATGATAGTGAGTTGTCAGAGGGTGTGTGTGTCTGTGTGTGTGTGTGTGTCTGTTTGTTTGGGTGCGTGTGTCTCTGTGTGTATATATGTGTTAATGGGGTGCAAAGTGCTTATGTAAGTAATAGTTAGCATATATTTTTACGAATACAATATTGTAGTTTTACCAGTTCAATATTCTAAACATAATTTACCTAATGTTCAATCACTAGTTCATCAAGAAGTTACAACAACTGTCGTAAAAGGTTTATCATTTTACTGCTTGGGACTTTAACTGCGCGGAATTTACCGCATAAAACCCAACTCTAGTACCTAGCATTTACAGTACGAACCGTCATGTTTTATTTTTATTACTGAAACCATTCGACGTTGGATAGCAAAGACGATCGATAGAATTTTTAAAAGAAATAGAATGTATTAATATACAGGGTGTAAACGGACCGTACACGAAGCCGTCAACCAAGCATTCTGTACTATCGAGGACACTCCCGCCTGACCACCACTAAGCTCATTTTTGCTTGCACTCGCAACATAGAAACGCTCTCTAGCCCCGCCCCGTTGACTTTGTATAGAAATAATGAATGAAAAGATACCAAATCGGCCGAGCGCACTGACAGCGCACGCCCAACGAGAGATATTGTTATTTTGCGCGCCAAAGTTGACGCTTTCCTAATAGGCCCAAACTTTAAGGGGGCGTGGCTCGGTGCCTCCGCGTGATTTAAGCGAAAAAAAATTAAACTGGTCAGGCGGAAAATACCCCGATAGTACATCAAACTAAGTAACTTTATGCGAAAAAAGAATTGCTGGGAAACGACTTTTGGAGTGAAAAATCACGTTTTACGGTAGGACTCAATGTAACGCACTCAAACCTTGTGCTGATAGATGGATTCGATAGTACAGGGGTCGTGGAGGTGTTTAAAGTAAAAAACTTACATTAAAAACACGTTTTTTTTTTGTAATGTAAAAGTTTGGAACTTTGACCTCCAATATCTTCGTAACTAGAAAGTCCCAGGTATGGTCTAGAACAAAAAAAATATCGCAATGACGGGGAGAACAAGTGTTTTTCGGCTTCGTTAAGGGTTTTAAGGGGGTCCCTTCATATTAATAGTAACTAGTTATCAAGGTCGGTGAACATTCTCATTTCTTAGACTAGCTGCAGTAATAAAGCAATCACAGCGAGGCGGCGAGAGAGCACAGTGACTAATTAGACGTCATTCCCAAACTCATATTACCGCACACGTTATTATTCGCGAACACAGACGGTAATGAGAAGCTCGCCGTCTGAGCTCGCTCCCGTCCACCGACTACAAGTACGAGTATTTATTAATATAAACGTCAGGATATACGCTGCGCTCCTCGCGGTGCCGCGGTGCCGCACGCGACCTGTCACAGGTAATGAGTTATGACACGTACAAACACTATCCCTGCCTCCAACTCGCAAGATTGAGCTATGTTCACCTAATTACGCAGATAACACAATCTCGTAATCATTTACTTGGTCTACGCTCGTGAGTCGTGATTCTACTAAATAAATTATGAGGTCGACTAAATTAAAATCTAGGCCCCAAACCTCAAAATCATAAATAACGAAGCGATCGTTAATTCGTCGTTTATTATCACAGTGCGTACTCTGGGGTCCATCTATAAATTACGTATTTTACGAGCTAAGCTAACCTCAATTACGTCAATCTGAAATTAAATTATAGATTTGTTGTATTACCCAAATCTCATGTTTTATTTATGAAGCACTATGAATCGAAATGGAATATTCATCGTTAATAATTGATACAGAATGGTCATGCATATTGTAGGTACCTTGATCTCCTTGTGACGCATCTTGCAAGTGGTACTGGGTGGAATTATTAGAAACGTCATACGAATAAAGTAACGGTTCGCGTGCTTGCTAACAAGCGTTCAACCAGTAACAACAGTTGACAGGCAACACTGTAACTCATTCTGCTGTACCTTACAACTATTTTTATTCTCCACCTCCAATATAAATCTTATAATTGCAAAGAATAGAAGCAGTAGAGTGAGAGCATAGTTCTTTGAATTCACTTAAGAAACTATTATAAATCACAGTAAGTATTATTTTGAGCGTCGCATAAATCATAAGGTTACTTTATATCTTGAGTTAACTCGATCCTCGGATCTGGTAGTATCTTTTCGAATAGACGTTATAAATCATCCGGCAGTTTGCACTATCGGGCGTGCGCGTTGGTCTAATTAATTCTGCAGCCGACGCATTAATAACGTGCTTTAATTGTGGACGTCTTTTGCTTCTCTCATCTTTAACTTGCGCGATTACATTCACAGAGAGCTCCCGCACCGCCGCCGCTAATGGATGATAAAACCAACGTCAACGCGGCTAACAACGGAATAAATTAAGGAACCCTCTGAAATGCTTGATAAATTACAACGTGCCTCTAACCACTCGTATGTTTAAATAGTCGCTCGTTAAAAGCCCTACACATACCGGTCTGATATAGTTCATATGCTAAAGTTCTTAATTCCTTTTCGTGGCGTAGTTTATTACGGAGAGACCCAAATTTTAGTAAATGTTCCTCGATGTTCGGAATCACTTTAATGAGCATACAGCGCCTTGCGAGAGCTTAACAAATTGTAATCTGTCGAGTGTCGACTTAGCTAATTGATGACCTGTAATTGCTGGGCCAGATATCGCTAACTGGTAGCGTTTGCCAGATGACACAGGCGTCGGTCAGGACACATTTGGGTCAACCTTAGCTGGAGGGTCACTCGTCTGGAGTGTAGTCCTCCATTTGCGTCCGCAGGGCCGCTCGAGCCACAGCGTCACGTTGAGTGATTGTCTCGCTAATTCGCCGTGACGTAAACGATCAGAGTCCGACACACCGCCGCCCCGCTCACCACCGCGCACCCCCACACTCCCTTGCTTGCCCTACATGCTTATTGCTCGAGACCGGTCAACGTCGCTCAGCAATAATGGAAAATCACTATCTATGTAAGCAAGTTCACAGATTATGGAAATATGTCAACCTTACTAAACTTGTTAACGGGAATAATAATTAAATAAACAAGTTATAGTACCACCGCAGCAGAAGGCACAACTTTTCATCTGTATAAAAGTTGTCAAACATCAGACTAACTGAATCTAACAAATTACCCTCCACGAAGCACAAATAAATATTAAAATCGTGAAAAGTCATCTTATGGAGCTTGGATAAGCAACAAATCTACATAAGGCTGTTATTTATATTTAAATTACGTATGAATATTTAAAAATTCCGAAGTTTCTCATTTTAGTCGCAAGGAGACATTTGCAAGTTGAGATGGGAAAGTATTATATTTTTAGTGAAATTAATTGGTCTCTTTCGCTATATAGATTGTTCTTTAAGAATATTAAGCCCTTAAAATGTTTTGGAACGACTTAAGGGATATTTATAGAAGATTATTTTAAAAGGTACACCGTGTCCTGAATACAAAGTAGATTAAATCTAATAAGATAATGAAGGTAAATTGTGTTAGCTCAGGATAGAATCAGGGCAATGTCGCCGTGCCGATGTCATCAATATGAGACAGAACATGGTCATGATGCTTGAGTGGTATTCCCTGGCGAGGTGTGTACGCATTCCCGTGACACTTGACAAATTACATTATGATTTTGCTGCGGAGTCAGCTCAACACAGTCCCAACTTAATTTCAAGTTGCGCGCGTTGTTAGTAAACGGGGAACTTATTTTTTTCGTATCAAAGTGGGTAAGTGGGTACATTGGGTAATGCGGTGAACTCGGGACAAGTTGTACTGCTGGCGCGAGTGACTCGACCGCGCAGCTCGCCGTGTCGCCTCGCTAGCTGTCAAGCTGTCGCAACTTGCCTACCTACTTTATTTCTCACGCCTCCCATACTCCCTGATTAAGTGTCCCACGACTCCTGAGACATTGTTAGTTTCCTCAATTTTAATTCTCAACTGGATGCGTGTTTATGACTGCTAAACTGATACGATAAATTAATTTCCATCGTTTCGAGTTCGACGCCGAATAATAAAAAAGCCGTTTCAGTAAAATTAATGTTACTCACTACGCTATTAAAAACATATTTCAAACGTCATTTAGATTTATCATCGCTTTGAAATCGACATTATATTCGTTTCCGAATATTAAGGCATAAAAGAGAGCCATTGAAATAACTTGAAAGCCGTTACGTATGATCCAAACAAATTAAAGTGCTTTTAAAATTAAATGGCTACTCAACAGTATCGCTTGGTTACGTTAAACTTTCCTACTTTTATATTTTCATGAGGCACTCGTTTGATTATCGTTAACTCACGACTTTATTCAGGTTTATTTGATGATTTTCAGATTTGTATCGGTTTCGAACTAAGCCTTTTTTCATAAGTTCATGGTAACACGACAACGTACAACGTTGGCCCTAGGGTAACTTTGTTAACCTCTTCTATCGCAAAACTAGCGGTGACAAACGCGTAACTGTCTCGTAGCAGTCGTAGCACACTAGCAACGTGCTACGAGTGTGCTACGCGGCTACGAATAGTTACGAAACGTAGCGAGACTTGTTATTGAACCGCTAGAATGCCAATTAACTTTTTGAAACATAATAACACTGACAATACTTATATTAATTTTATCATGAGGAAATATTAAGAAAAATGGTTTTTTGTCGGAAAACCATTCTTGTTTCAGAAAATTCGACGTTTGCAAAATTCTGTAAAATATATGACATAAAGATTTCCAGGCGTCATTGAAATGCTTTAATGTAAGAACATTCTTCTCCGTCACTCATTGTGCACATAATATTTTTGAGCGCGTTATCCGTGCCTGCGGTGTGTACTCACGCGCTCATTGATGGCTAAGCTCAAACGCCTCTTTGACAATGTGTGCTGATAACAATGTACTTCACGTAAATGGCTCCACGAGCTTTTCACAGCAAAAAATATAATGAAAAGAGCTCCTAACCTGTACTTCATAAAGAGATATGACAAGTTGTGTTTTTCCAACATCTTCGCGAATTATAATGAGGAGGGAATATTATGTTATTTGAATAAACTGGTTTCGCGTAATCGGCTTACTACCAAGTCTTTCTTATTGTTTCGGAGTTTCCTTCTGTTCGAACGCACGGAAGCGTTGATGTGGGCGTAACTCCGTAATTCATATATCTTTTATTATATCTTACATTTACATAATATCTTGTTTTACTTGCACAAATAGTTCTAACTGAGCTGTAATAATTCATCATTATAGCTTTGTATTTAATTCTAAGGACGGGTTTGCAGTCTATTTCCAGTATTGTTCTGGAAAGCGGGTGAGGAGTAAGCAATGTGGATATTTAGAAACCGCAGATAGGTAACTGAAATCCGTAGGGTTACCGGGATCAAACGATAGTGGCTCCACACAAACCCAGTAACTAGCCGTATCACAGATGGTGGAATGAGTAGCTATGTTTCACGCTGTGAGGGTTGCCAAACCATGTTCTGTTATAGGCTAATTAGGCTCTCATAATTATGGCTGACTTTAGACACAATAGAACCGGCTAGTAATAATACTCCAGCGAAATTAACAACTTTGCTATATAAACCGTGTACATCGATTTAGTCAAATGTACATACTAGGCTATCATTCCACTCTGCTGCATTCTGGTTTTAGTTTCCTAGAATTATCTGGCCACAATATTAAAACTTTTTCAATAACGTAACATCAGTAATAAAAGCATTCATTTATAAAAATTGCATGTAGGTTACAGCGAATCATTAATATTTTGGTGGTTTTCTGTTAAAAGCGGGAACTGAATATTGTTTTTCGACGGTTTCTATCACGACGGCCATTAATCTCTGCGCCGACCACAAAAATAGCGGAAATACGAACGTTCTGAAACCACAGACGCTAACAAAATACGAAGAAAAATCATCACAAAAATAATATGATACTCCAGTGTTTTTCGCGCAATTTCCTCCTGAGCTGCTCTACCCTTCTCTGAAAATTAAAAACGACACAAACTATTAATCATTCCGCTGCAATTTGTTATAATCAAGTGAAGTAAACAAATTGCTTAAGTACCTCATGCTGATGGACTGGCAACCTACTTCACTATTTATACAACTCAACCGAAACTTTTGGTAAACAAAAAGAAACCTCCTTTGGACACGCAATACTTTCAGGGTGAAATAGTGTACTGTACAAACATATGGAAAACTCCACAGCACAAGTTATATGATTTACTAAATAAACAACTTATGGCACTTAGGAAGTATAGAGTAGCGCATGTAACATAACAAATAACTTTATTAACATTATAGATTATACTAAAAATCCTTAACCGCATGTAACAGTGTTACAGTGTAACAACTGTTACACTATATTTATTAAAAAAAAGTAATTTGTCGCTTGAAACATAATACCGTTCACTCTTCGAGAAAAATAGTGAGACGGAGCACATTCAATCATTTCCCTTCCCGATTTTTAACCTCCAGAGAGGAATCCTATTAATCTGTAATCTGGATTATCTTGAACACAATCATGCTCGAGACAAATACGTCATTAAAAGCGTCTTATGCTTATTTCAGTTTGGGGTAGGATAAGCCTCTTAGTGAGGTTGTAAACATAGTACGTTATCCAATTATATGGTAAAAAAATACAAGAGAGGTACGAATTGTTACTTAGTCATGATTTCTTATGCTGCGGAGCTACTGAATAGTAATAGCACCTGCGTTATATTCCCGCTTTTATCATTCATGAATACATCCGATTGATATATTCGATAAGCTTGTTTCGCATGTATCAAGTAGGTAACTGTTTCACATTTCTGGTAATCCTTTAAGTTGTACTGTATTTGTCAACTTATGTAATGATAGCTTGGTTGATTTGATGCTTTATGAAATTAGGGTAGGTATGTCTGTAATCGTAGAAAAACACAGTTTTCAACCTTGTTTTCCAACAAGGGTGAACTGAAAAACACAGTTTTCACCCTTGTTGGAAAGTTGAGCTATTTTTCGGGATGAAAGTATTTAATGTCCTTTCTCGTGTTTCTCTAAGCCCGATTTCATTAAAATCGAATCGGTATTATAATTTAAATTCCAGTAAGTAATGAGTTGATCTACCTTTCGGAGAAGTGTAAATTGTACCGTGCCGTTGTGCTGGGAATCGCCCTCAGTCATCCACTAATTTTATTTTGCTTTTGCATTTCTCCGAAGGACCATTTTTGGGACGTTTATTAATACAGTAACTGAAACCTAAACTAAAGTTCTCAACATGAAAATATTTTGGTTATGTCCCAAAACTACAATTTCGTGTATCCTGAACATAAAATAAACATGTCCGGAAAACCGAACAATATCCCCTGAATTAAACTTTGACATAATTTAAAGACCCAAGTGCTAAGGCTTATCTCTGGTCCTTACTCGAGGATACGGTGTTCAGTATGTATTTATTATCGAGATGCTGAAACCTCGGGACCATTATCTCGGTAATTAGACTCACGGAACAGTCGATTAATTCAGGACCCAAGATTTAAGGACCCCCAGTTCGTCGAAAACTAATCGGATATTCTGGATTAAAAGCCATTGGTGACTTATTAGAATTCTTTGCCGAAGGGAAATATACAAATGTACTTTCAATGGTCATTAGTTCGGTGATAGGCGCAGCAGGATGCCGCCATCGACGGTTTTATGTTCGTAAAAAGTTTATGACGGGGTAAAATATTTTGAGAAAGATGCTCTTGGTATATTATGGGTGTCTGTTTGTTAGTCATTTCAACTAAAATACAGCTATTTCTCGGTATTTGTGAGGCGGGTGGCGGCAGTGGTTACGACTAACGACTGCAGCGCAGACCGCGGGGTTTCGGTCGCTGGGAGATCTTCGTAGCGTGATAATTAGCTTCGTCAATATGCGCTGTGTGCGCTCTCTGCTCTCTTAGTGGACAATTTGAATATGTCCCCGCGGGCAAAGTTTGTGGCACGCTCGCTCGTTAGAAACGCCGGATATAGTTTATTAATGTCCGACATGATAACGACATGTTGCGGTCGCGCTCACCCGCACCTCACACGCTCAGCAGAATGAATAACTCGCTTAATCCACAACGGACGTAATAATAATTTATTTCAATTCCTATTTTAATGTTACAAGGGCTGCACAGCGCTTTGGTTCAAAAGTTTCGTAATTTTAATAGCCATTGTTTGACAAAGTTTGGACAGTCGTTTGTATGTAGTGCTAAACTGTCTCGCAAAACCCTCTCGTGGAATACAAACACAATTTACTAATTTAAGCGACACATGTCTACACAACACGAACACAAAAGGAAAAGAAATAAGAATATTTACGATACGAGGAATGTTAATGTATAAATTATTAATACATGCGATTGTAATATGAGGGTCGGGAGGCACGAACGGACGCAAAAAGCACATTGTCGCGCGATTACGAGACCATGTCACTTCCATCTCTCGTTGGCCCGAAGATTTATGTCGTTGCAATAAAATCTCCTCGTTTGAATAAACATCTCCACGGTTGTGGGCTGTGACAAATTGCTCGCTGGGCCCGCCAGCAGTCGAGACGAACATTAGCCGAAATAATTCTTTTTAACGGCGGCGAGTGGGCCCGACTTGCCGCCTAATTATTCATGTGCGACCGGTCCGATACGCCTTGCCAACTTGCTGCCGTTACGTCCTGTCGTGACGTCACCTTATTAATTAACTTATCGATTTATTACCAAGTCATTAGGAGAAAAAGCTTTAGGCAATCTGTTGTACCTAAACTGAGAATCATCTTAGATTAGCTCGTCACAATATTTACTTAAAAAGTGCTTTTATGGAAATCGATTTGCTATAAAATACTTTCGTAACATAATAACATAATAAAACACTTGATTACCAATCGCCAAATGCAATCCCAACTGTTGGGTTTCCGTGAAATTTTATTACATCCGTGTTAAACAATAAATCAATGTGTTGGAAGCGCGACGCGCGGCGCCATGTTTGTTTTCTACGCACATCTCATCGTTTTACATATTTTTTCTCCCACAAATTCGCATTACTTTTCCTATTTCTCGTAATAAACATAAAGTTCCATACCTGCTACAATTTCATTTGATACCTTAACTTATTTCATCTTTTATCTTTAATTTCATTTTGCGATAATCCACGAAAGTTCCAAGAAAGTGTGTTCAATAAAATTCCTTGTTCTTGATAATTAATTTCGGTGAACAATATATTAAAAGAATTCATAAAGTTTAAACAAGAAATCGGTTGATTTGCCTTTTCCAAAGTTAGGGACTGCTAAATTTCCCGTTACTTTAAAGGCGGGTAGGTCGTTGATCGTCGAACAAAAACTAATTAAACCGAACATCGGCATGTGTGGAGTCGAAGAGTAATGAATACTGGAGGCAGATAGAGCTCACCTCCGGCGCTACGCTTTCTGAAAAAAGAACTTTAATTGAAGCATTGCGCTTTACTTCGAATTAATTGAAATCTTATAGCTAACTACCTCATCCTCCTTTTGTAGGTACATACACTTACTTGTTCAAATGAATAAAGTTTAGAATTAGTTCTAGAGTTGATGATATTCTTCTATTTAAATAATGTCCTTATGATCGTGCGTAGTTTAATTAGCGAAGTTCAAGTAGGAGGCGGCAGGTGATAGAGATTAGCCTGCGGCGCGAGTCGATCGGGATATGAGTAATTCTACCCGTGTCGGTAATTGAGTCGGCGTCGTCAAATCGTTCATTTCCGACGTCGGCCACGCGATCCCCACGGACTAATCATACAGCTCACCGTCCTGTGATCGAGTTAATTGAAATATGAAACTTTTACCTGTTATGGACTCCTATTGGTCAACGTTATTACTGTCACCGACACATTTATTAATACGAACCAAAACGATTTAAACAACCCAATATTATTAACATACACATTTAGCTGACACCAGAGATTGCGGATAGTCGTTCATTCTGGCACTTCCTGCGCCCCGTTCGTTTACCTAACTTAATTGTACATTCAGCAGACATTACGCAGACAAGCATGAAAACAATAAAACAGAGCTGCAACGTTAACCGCAGTGTTGTCGCAAAAAACATTTCAGAGTACACCGTCACTTTAAGTAATGAATGGTGTAAACTGCTATAAACTACAACACCTGTTCCCGTGAGGTGCCGAGTAGTCGCGCGGGAATGCCGAGCAAATCGTGACGCGGCGGAATGTCGGCGCCGCACTCGCAGGACGTGATCACAGGCGAGATGGCATATTCGCTGACGCCTCGCGCGCGTCACGCGACCCTCGCCGCGACACTTTATCATCAGTTCAGTTCCGCGGACTCAGCGCGCGATGCTCTCACGTCTCCACCCCAATTAACTGTCATTGCTCCAAACTTCTTCACTCGTTATTTCCATGAATTTTAATAACGTCTCAAAAAATAAGCTTTATTTTTTTGGCACGCCACACTTTTCCCCAAAATTGTTATTACTTACAATTGTATGTACCACACAGCAATATTTAGGTAAAGTGGAAAGATGCCAACTTTCAATAATAAGTACACTTTTACGAGTATCTAGGTCTGAATGCGTTTGAGCTGTTCTAAACTGAATGCTGAAAATCCCGAAAGCAGGAAGTTGTCTTCTTTTACGAGCGATATTGCTTCGGCCTGCCGTCTTACGACAGACATTCACGTACATTTCGTGGAAATAAATTTTCCGATATCAGTAATTTATTATAATTTTAGCCCGGAAGTGGAGACATAGCTTAGTGCGGTTATTGTGCTGGTAAATATGTGGACTTTGTGGAGACCACAAATATTATACCATATTAACATAAGCTAACGCTGCTATTTCCATAACGCAGTGCCGTACGTGATTTATATGACGCTGTTGGGCACTCGAGTGGTGTACGACAAAGGATATTAATAGATACTAATGATATCGCTGTTGTAGCGCAGTGCTACACCGTATCGCAGTGCGGTGATACGATGATCCCCAGTATTAACATCGCTTTTATAATTTGATGGTGTTCGGGTAATCTGCACGAGGATGGGTCACGCGGGCGGGGCGGCCCGCGCGGCACGGCGCTGTCCGGCGGCGGCGCGCGCGTCGGACCCTGTCCGGGGCCACTCGGATATTATTCCGGAACGAGCGGACTATCCATGCATATTCATGTGCTCGATCCAGAGGCGCGTATTAATTTGCATCCCGATCCGACACCGGCCTCGTTACATTGTCCATTTTCGTTTCTTTGCCATAAACCCTAGAACGTTGGACAGTCTCGGCGGTGGCTCAATGGGTCGTGAAATCGGAACGGTCATACCGTCCGCGTTGAGTAATTTGTAATACTCAATTTTAAATTCATTGCCCGCAAAACGGTTCCCGTTTATATACGGAATTACTATTATGAATGCTTTCAAACAGATTGAGTTCTTAAATAAAATTACTTTCTCACTGATTTGCGCGTATTGGGAAAAGACGGCGCAAGGGTAGGTTCCGAAGTTCGGTACGACTCCATTCGTACGGAAAGTATGTACACTGATCATGGGATATCGGGTATTTATTGCTACGTTTAATAATAAATTTGATAAATTGTTTGTTCGCTACGTTTTAAAACACTTGAGTTGTACGAGGGACATTGGTTTAAGTGTTCAATAAATCAGCAAACGTGGTGGTTTATGTGAGTCAGGAGATCGTGATTCGTGCGCTTTCGGAATTAAAAGCGATGCGGTTGAAAACAACCAGATTATTTACCTATTTGTTCCAATTGTCGATAGGAATGTTCTATTGCAAGTCATGCTAGTAAATTAAAATTTCTGGTAGTTCAGACAGGTTGTGGGTAGGTACACCCCACAATTTCTATTATGGGTAAATTCCATACATTCTAACATAACACACGCACTACGTTAAAAACATTTAACTGTCGAGGTTAGTCGACGCGTGCTCTATAATAATATGTCAAATACAGATAAGAAAATATTTATAATATATTTATATAAATAGATATTATATTTAGATAAATAGAGAAAATAAAAATATTTATATTATATTTATTTACATAAATATAATATAAATATTTTTCTTTTCTATGAAAATGAAATGACATGTCGCGTATGAATACAAATGTGAAACATTTGGTACTATAAAAGAGTCGTGATCCAATATTTATTTAGTGTGCGCACACATCGTTCATACTTTAGTGTTTAAATTCATGAGCATCCCTTTGCGGATAAAACTATATAATTAACGTAACGTCATTAAAACTGATCATAATAAAAATACGATATCTCCATAAAGATACCGACGGAACAATTTTAAATAATGTATTTTACTGGACAACTTTATGACCGTAATTATGATTTTAGAATTTAAACGCAGAAAACTGACGCCTCGTTTTATGTACCTTTTAGGATTACGTTCCGGTGAAATCCGCACAAAAGTCTCGTGTATTTTTGGATTATGTATTTTTGAAGTACCGAGATTTATCCTAGCGGCTAGATGTGCGCGGGTGGAGCACGTGGCGCAAATTGTCCAGTGCTACTGCTCATTGTTGTAACTGTAATACAGTCGGCGGCCATATTGTGTTGCACATTCATAACGCAGCCAGCCTGCATACAGTATTTTCTACGCAAAAATATTTTCAAAGCTCTTACCTATTTCGGCATTTATGAACTGGCACAATCGTGAATTTTACGCTTTTGGACGGCAATAGTGTCCAATTAATCTCTTTTTATGTTCTGGTCCCAAATTATCATAGTAATGAGTTGCTTTAGAACGTATTCGTGGTCATAAAGTAGTGTAATAATTGTGGCAGTTACGTGTTATGGTAGTTTGGTCTTTGGCTGCCGTTTGCTATCACAGCGTCCCACGCACGAGATAAAGCGACCGCGTCAACCACCCGATGTAATCAAGATCACGCAATGGGACATAATGACATTTAGCGTGAAATGTTTACACTGGCGTGTTATTTGTACACGTTTCATGTTAAATTGTACATTTCGTCCAGCGTAAAATTAAAGTTTTAACATCAGTCTTTGTTAAGTTGAATTTTAGCTTTTATATTTTCGAAAAGATAAATATTTCTCGTCCTATGCATATTTTATCCGCGGCTAGAATTCTACCTTCATTTAATCAAAATTCATCTTGTACAACATTATAATTGTAAAGTTGTCTGCAACAAGCCACATCGCCAAAAGTGTGAAGAAATTATTTGATTTCTTACATCTTCAATAAACGATTTCAATAAAAACGGACATTAAACTGGCAAGTTTAAGTCACGGGGTATATTCCTCACATTATTTGTTTGAATGGGTTCCGTAGCTTCGTAGAAATTTGAATATTGGCCTTTCTGCCGTGTCAGCCAGACTCGCTTTAATTCAATTTCTTGTGATTTGTTCCAGAAAAATACTTGTTGGCGACAGATCTGGCAACCCCGTTGCTAGGTCTTGTTGTGTGGTAGTTGGCTAGCAACGGGGCGGTTTACCTATATTTTATTTTCTAAATATTGTGATTTAATATTAATTATACCCAATTGCGCCTATCTACAAAGTCTTTAATTTGGTGCCTAACAATACTTACAAATTTTCCATTTCACCGACGCAAAAACCAGCAGATATAATCTAATACAGAACCTCTACGTGTTGAAAATTAGTTTTGCTTTGTTGGGCACTTGTGATAATAAAATCACGTTGGTCGTAAATGCAACGAAACCTGTTTGTTTTTGTTACTAATTACTTTGTTTGAGCAAGAGCAGGTGCCTAATAGAGTTTCACGGTGTTGTTTGAATGCCTCACGACGAAAACTTATAAGTAGGCAACGATAGGTACTTGACTACTCAGTTTTTCTTCTTTGTGAGCTCTTTTTCCTAGTGAGGCTCAATAGTCTGCGCCGATGCTCGGTAATTTCTTTGAGAGGCGCTGC
This sequence comes from Xestia xanthographa, assembly GCA_905147715.2. NCBI lineage: Eukaryota > Metazoa > Arthropoda > Insecta > Lepidoptera > Noctuidae > Xestia > Xestia xanthographa. Next base: position 13,334,286 of record LR990655.1, on the reverse strand, counting down.
GCTGGCATCGAATAGACTTCGACAGAAACTAATTAAAAGCGAACATCGCACAATCTGGCGTACTCGCGCAGACACTAATACGATTTTCGATACCAGTTCGCGAAATGAATAAATATTTAAGAACAAGAGAGTTGCTGTAATTTGTAATGTGTATGCAGACCACGTTCTAAATGTAATGTTATCGCAAAATGTCTGCGTAGTGAATAGATGTGCAATTCTTGATAAAAGTGGCGTAGCAAGAGCAACCCAAAAATATATCTGACCACTTATTGTTCAGTAATTTGGAACGATATCTGTTATTCGGGATAATGCTCATTTAGTGACATTCAATTGAACTTTTTTAAAACTACGAGTTACAAATGCAGTGTAATATGTGCCGCATGTACCTACAACACGCAACCAATTTTATTTGAATGGATTTATTTCACAGAAGCGATGCTTTTCATACGTGTGTATTTTTGTTAACGTTTCTATTCTACTTTAATAGCTATTGCCTAAAATACATGAATAACTACCGTGGTGAAATGTATGCAATGCATGCAAATTTGGGCACATCCTTTGTTGAAAATTTGAACACTCCGGACAGATTTTTCAATTCGCTCCTCCTGGATTTTAGAGACAATAGATTTTTATTGAATATTCACCATGCAGAAATAATAGCCGTTTATACGTGGTAACATTTAAATCTTATTGAAATGGTTTATGAATGTTTCGTACAGGGTTGTCACAATATTTTTGCCTAGACGTAATTTATTTCCATTCGCATTCAGTCAGTGCATCGATCAAAACCAGGTTTTTGTTTCCAATTTTTCCATTGTGTAAAAACTCTCTATTCATATCTTACCTTTTCTGTCACGATCACAATGAGTGTGTTGAATAGAAAGAAAATATTATTTTTGCAGGTTGAAAGTTCATGATTAATTAATATGATCATTATACATAAACACTTTCAATATTAACATCATAAGCACAATCAATAATTTTTCTCGTAAAATAAGTGATAAAAGATTGATAACTGGGGAGTTGCCATTGTTTACTTAATAAACTTAATCTGTTGAAGTTTTCGCAAAGTTTCATGTTTCACATCTTAAAATTATTATGAACTAAAATATTTGAGGGTATTGAAATAATAAATTGTTTTATGTTGCGAAGTATCGGATGTGCTGAGCTGGCAACACTGAACAGACGAAGTACGTAACGATGCGTCAGTGCGGTCGCACGGGAACTTGCTCTCGATAACAACTTAAGACCGAGGTTCATTACGGCGGGTCGGGGGGCTTTCGGGACCAGGACCACGGTCCCGGATTCCCCCTAAATATTTTTTAGTGGTATTTTGGGACCACAAGAAAATAAAACAAAGTTATGTCTTGGGAAAGTACGGTCAACCAAACATATTTCGTATTGAGTCGTTCATCAACTGGTCCCACATCCCTACGGCCCATTTAGGATGAGTTGATGAAAATCAAAATGAGTAATATTTTCGTTCTGCAACTCGTATGAAAAAAGTATAATCAGTAGTAAAAGTTGTTAGTGTGGAAACATTATTGCCTATAAAATATTTAATCATCACAACATTGTCTAGATGCTAGTTATAGGTCTAATTAGTAACCTTACGAAAAGTACTAGGCGTGCATGAATCCAAGAAAGTATTATTTTCATTTTGACCTCATTTTCGTTATCAGCGACTCCAAAAACCATGGAAACGACACCCATGATGGAAAAACCAAAAAATTTCGTGGTGGAATTACCTTCTTTAATTTATGTTAGCCTAGTACTTTTTCTAAGGTAACTTATCAATTTGTTTGAATTAAAAATTCTTACAAAAATATTGTTATAATCTTGTCGTCCTAACTAGACCTAACGTTGATAAAGTTTGAAGTTCCACGCAAAAAGAAACGTGGTACGAGTTGCAGAACGAAAATATTATTTTCGTTCTGCAATTTTGATTTTTGTCAACTCGTCCCAAATGGGCCGTGGGCTTGTAGGACGAGTTGATGAAAAATAGTACATTTTGAAACAAGTAGAGAAAGTTTTTTTTTTTTGTTTTTCTAATACCCGTCTTTAGAGAAGTTTCACTTCAATAATAAATTCATGTAATTGTTGATCACAATATTATTTCAGCTTACTGTACTCTAACTTTTGTTTTCTTGTGGTCCCAAAATACCACTCAAAATTTTTTAAGGGGAATCCGGGACCGCGGTCCTGGTCCCGAAAGCCACCCGACCCATTACGGCGGCGGGCGGCGCCGAGCTACCCAACTACCTTACGTTACCACTTGCCACAGACCACGTCTGCATTTTCAATGTAAACAAACATAAAAGTCGTGGGATACACATACAATATTATTCCTCGCACCTTTCAAAAGAAAAGTAACGAATGTTTACCCACTCTTTAAAAATATTCAACGGCGAAGCTCTTTTCATGCATTTCATGTTACTTTGCGTACCATTCGGAATGCAAAACTACTCCGATACATGTAATTTTCGAATCTTGTTTGCTTATAAATTCATATCCATCCACTCATAAGAAATACGTAGGTATGAACTCGCTACGACTGTTTTCCTGCCTTGAATTTAAATGCGTGCCTAAAATGAAAAGTTTTCAGGAGAAAATTACATTTCAGTACCCGTGTGGTAAATCAGGACAAATACGTAGCAGTGGCTTAATGAATATACAAAGTAGGCAAGGGACAGCAACCTATCCCCGCAATGCATGTTTATTTTTACACAAAAAGTGGGGACAACAAAGTAGTTAGATCTGTCTGAATTGTTACTGCGTGGCGCAATCAAGCTCGCGAGAGGCTTGCTTAGCGAGTCACATTGTTTCAGAAGACCTTTGCTCTGCCCTCTTACAAATTCACCGCTGTTTTTATCGTTTTATTAGCTTTGTTTGGAAGTTTTCTTTTCGCATTCTCTTTAGATTTTTTTGTCTTTGATGTGCGTCTGTTGGCTTCGCCTTTTTGCAACCACCTCTGTGCATAAAACAATGGGTAGAATTTATTAGCTGTTTTTTAATAAAAGATTTCTGTTTCACTTGTAGCCCGATTTCTTAATGAACAGGTTTACATGAACAAACAACTTGTTTATTGAATCGTTCTGAGGAATTTAATAGAACATGACAATGTTTTGTTTTGCGATAAAATTATTGCTTCATTGTAAACAATATTATTGATGCTCTGGGTTGGCATTTGATGATAATGAATTTATCAATTTATATTCACCAGTTTTTTCCAAAATAAAAACGTGGGCATTTTATTGTCACGTTTGCATCTTTAATATTACTTAGAGTAGAGGCGCTAAATTCATCAGTCGATGAGGACACCTGTCCGAACAGATTACATTGATGGATGAAACTGTGCGGAGCGCTGACGACAGTATTAATACCGATAACATACATTAAATGCATATTTGATGGCGCTTTGGCTTTGGCAATTCAGTGTCGGTCACCGAAATAATTCGTATGAGGCCGAACGATTGTATCCGCAGTCAGATTCCGACCCGATAGGCGTAATGCGCGGCGGATTCACAGCGCTCACACATTGTTTCATGCCAACAATTTATAACCGCATAAATTCGGACAGGCCTGAGCAAGATATTTTGTAAGTCCCGCGCATAATCCCGTCGTGCCCGCCGTGCCACCACGCCGTGATAAAAAAGTGTGACGACATTTCCCCGCTACACTTGTTTTGAAAAGAATAATGCTGTATAATTTAGGATGAGAGGGGTAGATAAATGGCCAGCTTTATGAAGTTTCTCATTCATCCTTTACATTTAACCACGTTTGTTTAGGTGCGCGTTATCTATACGTATGTAGGTATGTCTCTTGAGCTTTTTATCATCAGGCAGATTTACAGACACGGAATTGTTACAACTGCAGAAACCCACTAAAACACAGACACGAATAGGGCTTCACACACAGTACACAGATAGTGACAGGCTTTGCATGTTTCCTTTTGTTGTTTGCTAGTGAAGCGGCCGCAGCCCAACGCTCTGGATTAAATTCACGATCAGAAAGTCATGAAAATCTAACTTCGTGGAACCACGTATTATTGTGGTTGATACAGTTTTAGCACAAACACATTTAACCAAATTGGACACAGTCGATAGCAATGTTGTTACTTATGCAGAAAATATTATCAGATACCTAATGAAATGAGAAAATAATATCCATCGAATAAAGAGTTGATCCAATCTGGTTTTTACTTTATTTCCAAATTGGATTCCAGTAAAAAGATTGCGAGCAAAAGTAATTATGAATTTAAAAACCTAATTCGAAGGGTTTTGTTATGAATATTAGCATAGGACTAATTTAATCGATTCACGCATAGATATTTCCATAACAAAAATACGAGTAGAAGGTCGATACGTATCTGTTCACTTATTCATACATGTGTGTTGCTTACAGGAGCGTTATTGTATTGTAATCAGTGTTTGTTTACCGACGAGCATCGCAATGTTTCTTTATACCGCAGGATTCTGTTTACGAGTGCGACGGTAATATGAATGTTAAATGAATATTACGGTGTTTGCGCACACGTCTAAACACTTGAAATAGAAGTGAATTATTCAGTGGCGATGTGGCACCCGCGCCTGGCACCCCGACACCGGCCGGCCACCGCCGCCGCCTCGCCTCTCTAATGTGGACTCTCCAAAACCAATTGTTTATTCCTCTATGGATATTACCCTGAATTGAATTATATGGGGCCCTAAGCGATTCATATATAATACATTTTTCTAACTATCTATCCATTATTGTTGCAACATCCACTTCATACGTAATGAGCGATTCATGTTAAAGTTTCCAAATAGATTTTCATTGAAAACTTTAATAATATTGCTCGTATTTTGATACTCCGGGTTGTTGAATATTGCAACGGGTTTAGTTTCCGTGCGTTAGTTTTAGATGAATACTTAACTCGGCACATATGACCGGGTGTCGTAATATGTGGGATCGGATTACCATCGTGTCAGATGGTTCCAAAGTTAAATGGAGTCACGTCGGCGCTGGCGTCGGGGCGGCGGCGTCAGCGTGCGCCTGATAGGGCAAGCACACGCCTCTGGTGCTCGCACATATTTAAACTTTTACAATAGCACAGCCCCAAAGCCTACATAAATCACGGAGCCTTCCTTCACACATCTCGTCTGAATTTAAATAGCTCCCTACACACATCTTTCATGATTTAGGTTCTACGAGTACGTTGGCACCACTGGCTTTCATGTTGTATCTGATTTATCAAATTTCCTCTTTCGCTGACCCGCCACTGGCATGTTATAATATCGTAAAAACTTACGACAGAATTAATGAAGCGGCACCACTAGCTTGTGTTAACGAACCGAGAAAACTGGGATAAATATTATGTAAATATATTTTCATCGAAATTTGCCTCCAGTAGGAAGAAAGGGCACCCTTCCGTTTTTCTTTGTGTAGACATTTTCTATCCTTTCATTACTTAATATTTCAACGTTAACATTAACGTAGAGTAGCGCGACATAAAAACATAAGCCACAGTAACATCGCCCGTCTGGCCTACTCCGCGATCCGCGATCCGACGAATAGGGAGAAAACGAGTACTAATGCTTCGGCTTAGGCACATTATTTTAGACTGTAAATGTAAACGTACGGTTATTTGAAGTAGGCATATTTTCCGAAGTGGAGCTAGCGAGCAAATTACAAGACTGTTCCGAGCGCCTACCTCGGCTCCGAGCTATTTAGAGGACTATTAAAACTCCGCCGGGAGTCCTTCTGAGATTTACATGGGGAACGTGAATTATACGCACACGAAGTTCAGTTCCAGCCTTATTAGTATTTCAGGTAATTACTCGTTAAAGGTAATTCAGATATTCTGTAACAAAACCCGACTGAGTATTATAAACTTTCCATATACTCGTAATAGTCTCCGCATAGGCTCACTTTTATTACATCAAGCTAACGTTCTTTCTTTTTCTTTTGTGTGAAAATAAAGTTTGCGACAAACAAAAAACAAGTATTTGCTATCTCCATAAACTAGATATACTTAAATACGGGTTATGATCTATTGTTTTATTCTATCTTTTTCGTCAGGCGCTTGATCCCTGAAACCGGCAAGTTTTAACAGAATATGCCTTTTGTATCGGCTAGCGAAGACAATACTCATGAATAATGTATGAAATGGTCCCGCCAGCGAACCATCTGATCATCCGATAACATTGCCCTTGTTTACATGGGACTGACTAATCCTGTCTTCCGAATTTTAACAGGATTTGAGTGATGTTTCGAACATCCGCCAAATTTGCGGGACGCCTCCCAAAGCTTGCCGATATTATGAAGATATATTGGGTCAATCTTTCTGCGGAATCAACAAACGCGTGGCTGCGATACTTTGTGAGATATAGTCATCCAGTTAATCAACGTCGACTGTATTTCGGATAAAAGACGAGACAGCAGCTCACGAGAAGTTAATTGACTGAGCTCAAAACTTAACTAATTTATAACTAGCGTCTGTTTCCATCGAATTCAATCTATCTGTTTCAAATAAAGCGTTCGCAAAGTTGACCTTTGCCTTATCTCAACTTTCTTGGAAGCTGTTCAGACTGCAGAAAACTCTTCACCGTATCTCTTATATTGCACTACGTAGGAACATATACACGTGTCTTCTTATATAATAGGTTCTTTTTATTATCATGGTCGTATATTAAGACAGATTGTACAATACCACTGCCTTCCATCTAAAGTTAAACGGTGTCGGTATAATTGTGCCTGTGGGTACTGGCGGGAGGTAGGTACCTCCTACCTCTAGCTCATAGCTGTCGCGGTAATAGCATTCGGAGGTGATAACAATGGCGGACCTCTCCTGTGCCTACAACCTTCATATTACACGCACAAATAAAAGTTGCCATTATCGTTTTATTGTTATTGTGATGTGATGTATGAAAAATGTAATTCTCCCTTGTTCGCACGAAATTGTACCTATGAGAAAATGAAGGCATTTTTATTGTATGTTCTGCTCTTCTAAGGACATTATTTCTTTTTGCCTTGTTTTTGTTTGTACCAGTATATACGTAGAGTTTGTAATCAAACCGTATCATGGACCAAAAATAATATTGTGAAGCCAAAAATTCGGACTTTTCAAATAACCTAGTTTATGCAGAGCCTATTTTTAGTAACATAGGTAGGTATTTGCAGTGCGGGTCTGTAAACATTGGTACGGCTTTTTCACCGGTAGGTACCGGCTGGCCGCCTTCCAACGAATTATGTTCAATATACACGAAGTAAGTTGAAAACTTAATTAAATACCGTTCTGTTAGTGAACTGTCAATACTTTGCTCGCTTTAATAACCATAGACCCGCGTTTGATAACGCATCGCTCCCAAATGAGTGGAATGTTGTTGAATCAAACACGCACTTTATGAATGGGATATTAGTAAGTAATCTGATTTCCCTATACATTTTGGATTCACCCACAAGTTATATTGGTATAGCAAATACCGGGCGCAGTTATGCCTAAATACGACCGAAAAATTTGGAGCTGCTGTTCGAAAAATTGGCTTTGAAAAAAGTTTGCATATTGAATTCTGCTATAAATTGCTCAAGCATGAATTCAATCTGTAAACCGGAACCAAGCTAACCAAGTACGTACAGCTATTTGTGTAACGGCAAGTTAACAAACCATGTCTGCGTCCGCCGCGTCCCTCAGTCGGCGCAGATACTACCATAATGAGCCCGAGACAATCTTTTATTGTCTGTTTGGACTGGGATAAATTGTGATAGATGATCTTCTGCGTCTCCCAGATTTGGAGCTAGATCTATCCGTCTTCCAATTTATATCGAGGGGTTTGTTGTGCGCGCTTATCCTCCGCATACATTGAGCGTTTATTACACAGACTCGTTTTATACTGCAGAAAAATGTCGTCGTTTTCCGCATTCATTTCTCGCCTAATGAAATGCGAGCATCAGGCTCGAATGCTGAAACTTTTTATTGTAAACCCCGGCCGACAGGCTTTTTCTTCTGTCCTCACGTCGCGCTTATGAAAAATAGTGCGCATTACCCGCGCTTTTGTAAAGAAGCCAGAGAAACATGTGCGCTAAATGGGAGCGCACACTACATTTATATAAAATTTAGAAGTATCTAAACATTCTCAGCTTAAATGTTTAATATTCGCACACAGCTGTGGTTTTCAGTGACACTCGAAATTACGTAATAATTTCAAACTAAACTCTTTATTGTTATTTAAGTCAGTTATAATTGCTTCACTTGTAATGTAAGTGATACAAACGAGAGCAATATGCGTGTTGTGCGATGATAATGGTCGTAAAGCTGTAACTACGTAAATAATTCGCTTACTGTACTACACATGTAAACACATCAGCTCTGTTATTAGACACATTAGTAATCACATTAGTCACGTACTTAATAATGGAGCTAGTTGCGGAACATTAGTAATTGCCAAAGCTATGCGGCCTATTTACGTTCGTTTCACCGAGGGCCATAACTCACAATAAAATAGCAAGCATATTGTTATTAGCAGGGAGACGTGTGACAAAAGCACCGACACCTATACTTTGTCCTCGTCTGAGTGAGTGATGGTTGGAGGAGCGTCTGAGTCGTGTGCGTGTGCAGTAAAGCTGATCATGAAACTGTTCCAGCGTCTTCTTTAGACAAATGAGTAGGCCCAAGGGACGCGGCGAGGTCACGTTGCTCGTTGCCGGTGACATTTGACCGAAGCCTCACTTCCACTAAAACACCTCACGCCGGCCGTCTCCCTGCAATTTCCGCCCTCCAAAAGACACCCCTGGTCCCTGAGCCCCGTCCCTGAAAACATGGCGAGAAATCCCGCCGTTTTACTTTTTATATCCCTGCTTATCTCGCTACATAACAATGTAGTCGGGCGCATGGCGGTTTTGATACGGTCGACACTCAATCTCACTTTTATGATGGCGAAGAAATTATTCTTGTGTACCTATTTGTAACTGCAACTACCTGTTTTCTTATGTAAATTAAGGAACAGGTAAACTTGCTCCCAACTTATCGAGGTAAGAATATCTTTGAAGTTTGTAACTGTTCAACGTCAAAATCAAACTTGAATAATAAACAAGTCTTCCGAAGAATTTATGATAATGAAACATTAGTAAACTAATTCTCCATGGGCGCCCAGTATTCCCATAATCACTTCGGCATCACATACCCGAGCCATTATTAGAAAATCCAAACATACTTCCCTCGATCCCTTGTTTTAACCGAAACCTTATGTAGAAATGTATGCCAGAATACAATATTATTAAGTTACCATGGTAATCGCGACCCCGTGATAGATTTGCCAACTCGCACCAACTTGATAATGCTATAACTCACAGTCGCTTCAGGATTTATTATCAATTGTAAACCGCATAATGTCTTCGATGTATAATTTACGACTGTTGTAATAGTGATTATGGAAATGAAGCGACCCTGACCATATCTACGGTATAATAAGAGAAATCAATAAACATTCGTTCTTATATGAGCCCTTTTTCAAATACCTTGCGGAGATGACAAATGTTTTTTATTCTCTAGCGAATGTGTACTCTATTGGAACTTAGGAAAAAGACGGTAACCCTAGAAGTGGCTTTCTCAACCCAAATTCGTAAAAGGACGTCCGTGGCGGGAGTGATTTACCGCGAGGCGACCGCCGTACTCGCCTTATTGAATACTATGTTCTATGAAAGAAAATCGTATATTTTGACATGGCACGAGCCAAATTTACGACTTTCATTTATTCGCCATGACAAATGACAATTAAAAGTGGCCGGTCTTCGGACCGTTCGGCAAACCATGACGTTTTTATGTCCAACTCTAATCTGTTCCCTTTGGAAAAGTTACGCTCGAACAATGTTACATCCTTCAATTTGTGGTCGTAATACGATTGAAAAGGCCCGTCCTTATGAAGTGTTTCAGTCCATTTGCGTTTTATGGAAAAAATTTGCAGAAATGTTCGCTTTAATGCATTTTAAAATACCATAAAATATAAATTGCCAATTTGATAGTGACTGACTCTAATATATTGCATTCTGTACTTGTCGTGAAAAAATCTAAACTGTCACTCATCACTGAATCAAGGTAGAGATTAATTTCATTGTAGATATTTTTAATTTAATCAGAACTGACTTTATATCTGTTTTCCGCTAGATATCTGTTTTCGTTAGCAAAAAATGCTGAACAGCTAGGTTGGAAAATAAGTTTTCCTTGGCCTCGGGTTTCTCCGCTGAAATGAAATAAAATCACAGAGAAAAATATCCACAACATTTTTTGTGAATATTGCAATTTTATAACGTTACTTGCTGCCTTTGGTGGGAATCTATGATATTTACAATCTCAAGATACTGAGAGTTATTCCTAATCATAATAAAAACAAATATACATATTTCAATTCCGCGGTTTGAAGCAATCTCGCCGCGTTTTCAGCGAAATAAACAAAAGTTATTCAAAAATAGAAACCGCTTATTAATAGGCTCGATGCTCTTGCAAGTAAAATGAAATTCTGGGGCAAAAGGAGGCAAAGAGGTGCTACTTTATAGGCCAATTAGTCTGAGAATACGGTATGCGTTCATTACTCGGTGTAGACCGAGGTTTAGGAGCGGGTACGGCATAATGTGTAGGTACCGCACGGATGGCGCACGGCGCACGCGGTGCCGGCGGGCGCTGTCGTATGTCGTAATATGTCGCCACCCACGTAATCACTCGCACGTATACCATAACGCGCACTTAATTATATTAACTTCATTACACACATTATGGTCTGTGTTGCGCCATAATACGACTTACCTGCTCATTAACAAATAATACTGTTAACATTTACAGATGAAGCCCATTTGACCAATATGATCCAAAAATATACCATTAACGTTCAGCTTTATATATTAAAGCCGGCTTACAGTCTGCAAGGGATCGGGAATTGCACAATGACTGCTTGGATACAATCTACTTCAACTTCGTATTCAGTTACATATTTACATACTTATTTCGAAGTTTTTACTGAGATAGCATTAAAAAATTAAGGATATTCATTTACAACTCGTTCAACCGCTTTTATGCACTTACATGTACGAATTTAAACCCGGCGAAAGCCAAAGTTTTCAGATTTATACGAGTTTTTATTTATTTAGTATGCATTTCAGTACTCAGTCTGTTTCTGAACTTTTTGGTAAACAACCACCACTTTACGTGGTTCTAGCATAATTTTGGTAAACATTAATTATGTCGTAATATTAATTTGAAAACATATTAGGGAATGGATACGCAAAATTTCAGTAAAAGTGATGTATAAAGGAGTTTCAGTTGAAGAAGGCTTTAATTTCAATTCGCAGATTTTTGAAGACTTGAAAACTGCAATTTATATAATTTCATTTTGATGCTTGGTTTTTACTTTATATTATAGTCTAGTAGAAATGCTACCCTGACCATTACTAATAGTTATAATTCATTTATTTTTAAAAAGCTAAATTTTGTAAAAGTTTTCATCAGATGGAACTCCATGGAACCATTGAGTTATTATATAAATAAAAAAGTAGGGAACCGCCTGCAACAGACTTGTCCTTTTTTTTTTTTTTTTTTTTTTTTTTTTTTTTTTCGGATGGGAAATCATCTAATAACCCCTCCCGCTCTGGGCGGAGCAGGAGGGAGTGTCAGACTTTTACTGACTAAAACCCATCCATGTTCCTTCATCGCCCTTTGTGTTCCGGGGCCACGGTATCTCTTTCGAACAGTCCCGCAACCCCGGCAGGCATCGGTCCCTACGGACCCCTTCCCTTTTGCTGACTCTCTTTGAGGCGCGCGTGGAACACGAACGCGCCGTCGACACGGCCTGTCGTCATGAGACGGACGGACGGCGAGCTAGCCCATAGCTCACCGTCCACAGGCCCGCGCCTACGGTGGCCGGGGGCTACGTGGTGGTGGCCCCCGACGCCCGGGGCGTCTCCCGCGGCGGCCGGGACGTTGAGAGGTTCTCTCCCTCTCACGTTCCGCCACCTCCTTCTCTAGCATTACTGCTTCGCAGAAGGAGGTGACGGCGTCCCATTCCGTCTCGCTCCGGACCATGGCTTGCACCAGGGCCGGACGCGAGAGGTCGCCGCCGCCGATCGCCGCTTCGAGGACACGGCGGTGCTCCGCCCACGCGGGGCACACCTCCACCGTGTGTTCCACCGTGTCCTCCGGTCGATCCTCACAATGGAAGCACCCGGGCGTTTCCTCCCGCCCGATTCGGTGCAGGAACCTCCCGAACACTCCGTGTCCGGTGAGGACCTGCGTCAGGCGGAAGGTGAGGACGCCGTGGCGTCTCTCAAGCCACTCCTCAAAGAGGGGACTTATCGCCACTATTGTGGCGTGCCCTGCACGGGGTTGCGACAGTCGCTCTCTCCATGTCGCCATGAGATCTCGCCGGAAGTCTGTCCGCTGAGCGACAATTTGTCGCTGCAGCGGAGTTTCCCCCCGGCGTAGCGCCTCCGCGCGCCATTCATGCAGGCGCGCGAGGACTATCGCCTCCAGATCCCATGGCGGCAATCCGGCAAGGAGGCTCGCCGCCTCGCGGGCAATCGTGCGGTAGCCCCGGGCCAGCCTTACGGCTACTACCTTTTGGGGCGCGTTCAGGTAGTGGGCGGCACGCCGCCTCAAAGAACGCGCCCACACCGGGGCCCCGTAAAGGGCCATGGACCGCACGACTCCCGCGTAGAGCCTCCGGCAGGAGGCGTTCGGCCCCCCCAGGTTGGGCAGGAGCCGCCTGAAGGCAGCCCCAGTCCGTTCCAGTTTGGGGGCCAAACGTCGGAAGTGCTCCACGAAGTTCCACCGGCTGTCGAGGACGAGTCCTAGGTACTTCAAAGTCGACTCGACACCGATGGATACCCCTCCTACCGTGAGTAAGGATCCCGGAGGTGGCGCATTCCGAGGCCCATGAAAGCACATGGCCTCGGACTTGTGCAATGCCACCTCGAGACCCAGTTGCCGGATCCTCTCAACGACTGTCGCAACCCCGCGTGTCATCACTTCGGCCGCCGCCTCATACGACCTCCCCTGGGCCAGCACCAGCGTGTCGTCAGCGTAGCAAACTACGCTGACACCACTAGGGAGGTCGGCGCGCAGCACCCAGTCGTAACCGATGTTCCACAAGGACGGCCCTAGGACCGATCCCTGCGGAACACCGCACGACATCTCTCGCCGGTTCCATTCTCCGCTGCGACCGGGGTAGATGACGGCTCTGTCCGTCAGATAGTCCCCGACCACTCGACGGAGGTAGGTCGGCACCCGGTGATACCGGAGTGCCTCCCTAATGCAGCTCCAGGGCATGGAGTTGAAGGCGTTGGCGATGTCGAGAGACACCGCCAAGACAACCCCCCCCCTAGACACCGCATCCCCCGTCGTGAGGGCTCTCACGCGCATGATGGCATCCACCGTAGAGCGCCCCTTGCGGAAACCATACTGGTGTTCCGCAAGGTCCGGCCCAGTCCCCGCAAGGTGCTCGGCGAGGCGGTTTGCTATGACTCTTTCAAAGAGCTTGCCCACCTCGTCGAGCAGCACCACGGGCCGGTATGCGGACGGAGAGTCCGCAGGGCGCCCCGGCTTCCGGATGAGGACCAGCTTCCCCGTCTTCCAACGAAGCGGGAACTGGCCTCTCTCCAGGCATGCGCTTAGGAGCCCCTCCAGTCGGGGCCCGAGAGCCTCCAAGGCCAGGACCCAGGCTTTGCCAGGCAAGCCGTCGGGTCCCGGGGCGGTATTTTTGGCACTGAGCCTGCGTACCGCCACTCTCAGGTCTACCCCAGTCACCTCCGGAGTGTCGTCGTCGTCGTCCTGATGATCCGCTTCCAGCACCGCAGGCGGCGGAGCCATAGGCGGGGGTGGGTGTTCCCCTCGCGAAGGGAACAGAGCGCTCACCACGTCCTCCACGAGCTCAGGCCGGAGACTCTGCGTCAGTGGGGGCGCCCAGGGGCGGAGTTTGTCCCGCACCAACTTGTAAGGGCGCCCCCACGGATCTCTGTCGAGAGTCCCCAGCAACTCCTCGCGGGCCTGATCCCTGGCCCGCAGGACCGCTTCGCGGAGGGCGGTCTTCGCCGCTCTGTACCCCTCATAGAGCTCCGCCTCAATGGCTGCCGCATCCGGTGGGCGGATGCGGAGCCTGCGATGCCTGGCGTACAGGTGTCGTGCAGCCACGCACGCCTTGCGCAGAGATGTCAGCTCACGCGACCACCAGTACACCTGACGCCGGGCGCTTCTTGGCCGAACACGGGGCATTGCCACGTCACAGATGTCAGACATGGCCTCCTGGAACCACCCTGCCTCATTGTTAACGTCGGCAGGCCTGTCCGGTGATGTCACCCAGGCCTGCACGATCGAGGCTTCCAGGAGGAGCTCCCGGTCCAGCTGCTTCAGCGCCCAGCGCGGACCACTCGGGGCCTGTTGGACCGGCGCGCTTGAGTTCTGGGTGGAGACGTCGAACCGGATGTACCGGTGGTCGGAATAGGTCTCCACCCCCTCCATGACACGCCAGTCAACGACACGCGGCGACAGAGCGGGGCTAGCGAACGAAATGTCCACTACCGACTCGCCCCGCATCCGCACACACGTGGGGACAGAACCCCGATTTAGGACAACCAGGCCCTTCTCCAGGGCCCAGTCTTCCACCATCCTTCCCCGCACGTCTGTGCAACGAGAACCCCAAGCCAAGTTCTTGGCATTGAAGTCCCCGAGGACAACCACGGGGAGGGAATGGTTCCCAACGACGACACTCAACTCTGCGAGAGAGTTGTGGAACTCGGCGAGAGTTCGGCTCGGAGAGAAGTAGACTCCCACCACTACAATCTCTCCGAACCGGGCTGCTACGCACCCCCGACCCCTCCTGACACCTTCAAGGGTCGGGGTACCAACAGACTTGTCCTTGTAATAAGAAAGCTTAAAAATACCGCGCTAAATGGTGCTAAAACATTCTAAATCATTTCATAAAGAAAATGTAATTAACTTCTCAATTAAAAGGAAAGATCGTGTATCCCTGAAACGGTAAAATTTTCCTCAGGGGAGACATATCGATGTCCTTTAGTCAACTCTCTGGTCCATTAATCCGAGGAAACCCGACATATCCTGCTTTACTTCCTTGTGTTACTTTTGTTAAAATGCATGCATCGGTGTGGTTGCCATAATGGTTCCTACGTAGGTAGATACATATAACAATATAAAATAAAGTATACATTCAAAGGGAAGCTATTTCAGTAAATTCCAGAACCTTTTTACATAAAAGAATATGCGAAAGTAAACTTAGTTTTTGCAAGCTCACGCAAAGGCACTGGCATTTATTTATTTATTTATTTATTAGATAAGGCACACCAACGACATATTTACAATATTTGTTCCATAAGGTGATCATAGGTCTACAGTGCCTGTAAATACGTCACTTATAGGTATGCACAACATTCACAACAATACAATTAAATTAAAAAAATGATTAAAAAACAGAATGAATTAATAATATAGGTACAAAACAAAAATGTGAGATACGAATACAATTTAAATCAAGTGCAAACAAACGAAATCAAGTCAATTAGTAACGGAATAACATTTAACGGAATAACATTTAACATTTAAAATAGAATATAGAATAACATAATATTGGATTAAATTGAGTATAAATTGCATGGTATAAATTAAAATAAGTATATAGATGGTTACAGGTCAATTTTTAAGATTTTTGATTTGAACATTGACAATCTATCAAAGAAGATGTCGACATTACTGTCAGCTGTACAGGCTTTGTTGTAAAAAGTCAACATTCGGTTTAAGGGAGCATGCTGGCCCAGATTTGTGCGACACGGTTTAGTGGCAAACGTCCTAGTAGTACGCTTGGACCGGAGGTGGTAATGACGAGGTACGTCGAGATTAATTTTGTTGAGGAAGTTTGGAATCGATGATATCCCATTTACAGTTTTATAAAGGGTCATAAGATCGACTACAGCCCTTCGTCGTTCCAGTGAGTCTAATTTGAAATATTCTAATCGTTCGGCGTAATCAGCTCTATGCGGACACTGGTGGTCTTTAAATCGCAAGCACCTCGTCATTTTTTTTTGAACGCGTTCAATTCGATCTATATGTATTTTGTAGATCGGATTCCAGACTGGCGATGCGTATTCTACAAAGCTACGCACATAGGTATTATATAGCACTTTCAGTGCCATGGTTCCCTTAAATTCTTTGCCAATTCTGTTTATAAACCCAAGCATTTTCATAGCCTTTTTAATTACACTGTCTATGTGTGTGGTAAATGACAGGTCACTGCTAAGCACTACACCGAGATCGCGTATGTTGTTTACTTGTTCCAGTGATGTCCCGTTGAGAGAGTAAGATGATGGTAATGGGTGCTTTTTCCGCGTAAATCTTATGTGATAACATTTGCTGGCATTCAGAACCATTCCATTCGACACACACCAGCCCTGTATCGAGTCTAAATCAGATTGGAGTAGAGCAATGTCTTCTTGGGTTTTTATCTGACGATAGATTTTGAGGTCGTCGGCAAATAAGGAGCATTGGCTATGTTTGATGCAATTTGTTATGTCATTTATGAATATGACAAAGAGAATTGGCCCGGTATGAGATCCTTGGGGCACACCGGAGGTGGCAATATACTCCGGTGATTGATAGCCATTTACCACCACTCTTTGTGTCCGCCCACATAAATACGATCTGAACCACTCCAGTAGGGGTCCATGAATACCAAGGCCGTGCAATTTCAGCAGAAGGATTTCATGGTCTACTTTATCAAAAGCGCTGCTGAAGTCGGTATACAGAGCATCGATCATGGCATACGAGTAGAGTATACGTTGATGTAGGATCTGACCCAGTCCCCAGTCCCCGGAAACTTTGTGGCTATCACTGAGTAACAGCAGCTCGACCAATGGCAACGTTACTTACGCACACTACTTACATTGCCTTTGAGACGTAATGAGATAATACGCATCATCCGACCGACTGACTGCCGACCCAACTTGCCGCACAAAAATACTCCCAAATTACGAGCAGAGCCGAAATGAAAGCAATCTTCTGACAATCATGACCGGGCCAGACCTTTCCAAGTTCCACAACCGCTTATCTACTAACCCTGACCATTACTAGTAATGGAAATCGAATTACTATTTAAGCAAGATAAACGGAAAACGTGCGGTTTGAGCGGTCATCGTTCTAACTTACAAAGTTACACACGAAAGCCTCAACTTTACGGGCGATAAACAAGCGAAATGTTACGATGTGGACACCGGAGCCCTCAGCTGAGGTAGACCTTTAAACGGTCTAATTCTTTAACGACAAATGCCACAACCCCTCAACATGGTATTGCGCTGACATTAAAATATCTGTTCCGTAACAACATAACGAGGTTTACTATCTGTATCTTGATTGAAGGTAATCGCACCCCTGTAAGTCTTGATTATCAAGGCTGCAAGGCAAAAGCGCCAATATCTTACATTTTATATTTAACCGCGTAAAATGAAAAAAAACAAGATTTTCCATTCCTCGGAAGCTCCTATCAATAATGAGCAGTTGTTGATATCGAGAAATGAATAACAAATCACATCTTATAAAACCGCCTCGAGAGAATCAACGTCAAGTCAAGGGGCAAACTCGTAAATCTGTTCAGATTTTCAAATATTCTTTTTTATTTTATTTCTACCCAATTTATGGAGTACCCACGCGTTCTCGAGAAAGAGCTATGATATTTCATGCTGTCATTGTGAGACCAACCGTGAAGTTTCAGCTTTATTAAAAGTTAACGTTCAACTTGCCACTTGACGTTTAAACATAATCTCTACAGTGAATGTTATCCAGCGAAATGATAAGCGTTTACTTAGTACCCATTGCCTAGAATACAAAATAACCGAACATAACGTAGCTTAGTGTACGTATTACGTCGTCGACAGCACTAGAAATTGTCTGAAATTGGTGTTCTAAGTTGGAAGTGTCTGTAGAGATAAGTTTCCTCGTGTTTCAGTATTTATTCGCTTTGCGGCAGAATATCGCGCAAGCTTAATATATCGCCTCTACTTGACTGACACATATATTTTTTTCCTTAACATCTCTCACAATAAAAAGGGAAAATTCAGGCTGAAGAATTATTGATCGTTGTGATCTGTAAATACATACCCACGAGATAATCCTCTGAAGGGGTGAGGCGAGTGCATAAATATATAATGGTGTTTATTTTGTTGCAGCGTCGCGTATTCGATACGAGATCACGAGCGGGAACATAGGCGGCGCTTTCGCCGTCAAGAACATGACCGGCGCCATCTACGTGGCAGGCGCGCTCGACTACGAAACTAGGAAACGGGTGAGCCTTCATCTACGTTTTGCATTTTAAAATGCAATATCAATCCCCCGATGTACATGACACAAAGTCAACCCCAATATAGTAAAAATACCTTTTTCAACTTCACGTTTTCACAGAATGGCATTAACAACGGTTCAATGGCTCTTGTTTAAAGGACCGTGAATCATATGTTTAAATGGGCTACCTTTTAATAAAAAGTAAATATTGAAAAATATTTGCAAGTTTACAAATCTACTGGAACAAGGTTTTTTATTTGGATATTACTAATTACTGTTCGTGTTTGATTCTGCTGAAAATGAAAGTCCACTTGTAAGTATTTAGGTTGATGGACGCTTATAAATTAGTTTAATTGTTCAAATCCGTCAAAAGCTAAATAACGCTTATCGCAAAATGTTTTGAAAGTTAATTTGGTCACCTCGGATTACGGGTCCGTGTTAGCATAGATACAAAATACATTTAAATTTGTGAAAAATAACCGAGATTAATATTCATAAAGGGTGATAATAAAGCTTTGGAAAGTGGGTATTTTAAAACAATTGCGCGGTTTTATAGTGACGGATGGTTCCCGAGAGGGGCTGTAACCACGATAAAGTGGAAAATAAATAAATCGATATCAGAACGGTTTTGTTGAGTCGTGATGTGGGGAATTTATTTCATGTATCGCCGAGTAATAGTGCGGTGGATAACACTTATGCGAGAGATATACGGGCAATGCGTTATTTGATGTGTTGAATTACTGAACAAACGAGCTAGCAGAGATATACTTTACACCAGAATGTTCGGCTTATACGGCTTATTTAAGTCTTTTACTGTAGAACTCGTGCTCGTATCGTGTTTGGACTCAGTAATACTTTTAAAAAACTTAAAAGCGAGCCCGAGTGCACAGACTCGTCTCTTGTCCTCTACCTAGCCCAATAAACTTGCTAAGTAGTCTATTTAGCACTTACTGAACTTTTAACTTGTACTAATTTCATTCGTTCTAATCCAGTGCCTCATTATGAACCATAGTTTGAATAATCCACGTAAGTTTCAGCAAAGCTTCTGGGGCTCTAATAATATAAAGCAAATCCAGTAAAGTAATTAGCGTAAGTTAAAGTTGCGCGACAAGGACGAGATCTAAGTTCGTCATCAACAATTATGCCACGTGTCAACAAAATCCTAAATTAAACAAGTGAGGGATAACTAAGTAAGCCAACATAATTAAAGATAAACCACTCGCACAAACACGCAGGTGTAACGTATATAATAATATAGCTATGTGCACAAACACTACGCCCGGGGACGTGTACACAGAAACCGAAATAAAGGAGCAAGGGTTTTTTGCGAGGACGAAATTTTCTTTCTCGTTTAACAACAGACCTCCACGTTTTTAAAGGGCCCAAATATCTATAACCTTTTTATGTCGTGTAGTAATTAAAGTAGAGGTGAGCTGGATCAAAAGAGAATTAATCGTCCTTTGAACATAATTTTGTGCTAAAGTAAACGGGCGGCGTTAAACGGTAACATTGTTTCGCTTACTTTTTGCCCCTTGGCGAGTTTCAATTTTAAAACATCGCGTCGTGGAGGCGGTCGCCGCTCGCCTATCAGAACGCCCTCTTTGTTACTGCCTCGAGAAAGTTTCCACCAACTTTTCACGAGATAAATAATTTAATCTTTAATACCCATTTAAGCGAGCCGGCGTAGTTGTTACCAAAGGCTGTATTGCTATCAAACTGCAGATTCTCACGGAGCTTTTATGGATGTAAACCAGTTTACTCTCTACACTCCTTTTGCTTTTAAACGTTTCAGACTTCGCTTAAATGTTCAGGAAGTACATTTTATTGTTATATATTTAGAAAGAACGACGCTTCTCTGTTGAATAAAAGCAATGGGGACGGCTCGTGGGAAAATTGAATTTGCTTGTCATGTTCCGCCCTTAACGCGTTGTGTGACTTTGTTTCCGCGGACGACGCAAGTTTATTTATTGAGCACCTGGAAACTGTGGTTTGCATGCTGTATACATGTTCCCAGTATCAACTATAGGAAATAAAACGAGTAAATCCATTGCCCGGGGTACATACGTAAGCTAGATCCGGCACTACCGTGGCATCTGTGAAATACGGATGCGTACCAGGATTTTACTGGAAGCATTAGTCGAACCGAGCGTAGCGCTCACCTGCGCCTACAGTATTGCAGTTGTTAATAGACACGAAATCATAACGCCTGCCGAGCGCTCAAATTCAAATTAGGCATCCTTATTAGCGTATAATGGAATTTTCCGGTTTTCACAAATCAGAATTAATATGATCAAATGAATGCAGTGCTCCAACTTGTATAAAGTGTGCGAGATGACTTTTGAAACAAACATTTCCCTCCCGAGTGAGGAAATTACTGAACGACACTGACAGATGACACCAATAACTCCCGCGGGTCGCAAACACGCTCACTCTATTTTCGAAGCCAAGTGTGGACTTGGTAAATTTTTGGTAACAATTTATATACCTACGCGAACGAATTCGTTAACAGTTTATTCGTTAAAAGTTTGAAAACATTTTCTAAGAATCGGCCGATTGTTACACTAATTTGTCACGACAACGAGACCCGTCATATTTCAGACGTAATCATTATTATCATTAAGGAAATATTTTTCCTTCATTCCGTTATTACAAAGCTCCAAATAAAGTTAATTATACTCGGTTTTAAATTACTTTTTCTAACTTTCTATTAAACTTTTTAAATTACCTTGTTAAATTGTAATTACAAAAGTCAAAGGAGTTTCCTAAAATCAGCGAAAGGAAAAAACGATGACTTAATTCAAAATGATAGCTATGGCTGAAAGCAATTCCGTATCGCTGTCAGATTGTAATTAGAAAAAATCGAGAAAACTTTTTTAATTAATTAGGGACATCGCTAGGTTTGGAAAATATAGTAAGACAATGGGGAGTAATGTGTTAATATTAAATGGTAATAGTACGAGCTGAAGCTGGCGGCGTCTGACAACCTGAAGGAGAACTACACGACCGTGGTGATCCACGTGAAGGACGTGAATGACAACCCGCCTGTGTTCGAGCGCCCCACCTACCGGACGCAAATCACAGAGGAAGACGACCGCAACCTTCCAAAACGAGTGCTTCAGGTCCGACTTCACGTCACCCGCGCTGAATTCGATTCTTTATTGAACGGATTCGAGAACCTGTCAGCGATTGTTTCAAAAGAGAATCGAATGAAGCTCCGTGGTCCCTCGATCGACCCTCATAGTTATCATTAGCTTGCATGGCATGGGGATTTCGTTTGCGACACATATTTTTTACTCCGTAGTTTGTTTTTTTTTTTGCTAGTGTCCTTGTTGTTTTGTTTTTTTTTTTGCATCTAACTTCTTTATTTCGGCGGGCAGCAGTTCCAGGACAAAGTGGTGATTCCCTACTCGTTGCGTAATTGAACGGTTCTTTCAGTATTTTTTTTTATGATTTGTCTTTTGTTCTAGTTTTATTTTATTAGACTTGCAAAATACTTTACTGTATTGACATTGGATTTAATATAAAATGTTGTAGTAAGCGATGAAATGAGCGAAAGTAAGCACGTAGCACATTGTAAGAAATAGCGTAGGAATTCATTTTTTTCGTATTTACGGCTCAAGGAGTTCAATTTAGTATATTGGTTAAACAAGCTCGCTACGGTGAAATATCAGCACTAGCGACTTGTTCACGTCGCTAACAGTTCCCTAATCCGCACCACGACAGTTATTGAAATCACCGATCGAACATCACTCGAAGTGAAGCTTCGCACTGAAACGACTAAAACTCAGTGGGTCGCGTAATACCTCTGACGGCGCGCCAACCTTCCTAAAACAACCACTCTGCGGTTATTAATATTTATTTACTCGGCTCCATCGGAAACTAAGCATTTTTAAATATAATTTTATAGTCAAAGTCGACTTTTTCCCATTTTTATAACGATAATGACGAGAAGTTCGGCAGCTGGGCGCGAGTTGCCGAGAGAGCGTTTGAAATTTGTACTTTTCAATTATTGCACGAAGCCCGAAAGCAAAGTTCTTTGCGCGGCATAAATTAACTTCTTCATTGCGATTAATTCGCGGCTTTTGGCGAAACATTTCCTCTGATGACTATTTATTTACTCAAACATAAATATTTATGTAGCTCGAGGTCTAATAAAAGCAGTGTGCAGTACATATAAATCATGCTGTATCGATATGATATATAACACGTAGTCGCGGCATCCGTTAAAACTGCGGCCGTGGAATTGTACCGTGGCTTATCTGCAACAAAATGGACTTTTATGAAAGGGTACAAAAGTAATAAATCATAAACAACCTCATATTTACATTTGTGTGCTCAAAAGTTTCGTGAATAATTTGACTTTCGATCACTTTTATATTGAGGAACACGGATATTTCTCGATTAGTTTTTTGATCGGAAACTGTAGTTAGTTACAAACCGTCAAAAATAAGGCCATTATTAGGTTAGAGACGTCCCTACTATACGTCGCAGTGGCGTGGAGTGTGATGCATGAGCATGGAGAGTGTACGTGTGCGTGTCGCAGTACGAGCTGACGCTGGTGGCGTCGGACGGGCGCAACGAGAACTCGACGCGCGTTGTGGTGCGCGTGCTCGACGTCAACGACCTGCCGCCCAAGTTCACGCGCAGCGCCTACGTCACGCAGGCGCTCGAGGAGACCGGCCCCTTCCCACACCCCCTTATACAGGTTTTTTTGAGTTGTTTTTTTATTTTATGTTCTTTCTTATTTTCTCCCAAACCTTGTCTAGGCCCAGGACCGCTTCATCTGTCTGTAAAAGTATTCTAATTAATATCTCATTTACGCAACTAACCTTCTTCAGCTGCCCAAAAAGCGCCTTTAAATAACCCAAATTGAACTCGACATAAACATTCCATTCCCTTTAATATAAAATAAAATTATTTTCTCGCATATTACAACACTTTCCTCCGGCACAGCTGCAAACACATTTCAAATATTGACATGCAAATTTAAAAGGATCCCAGCTAGAAACAGCAAACGGTACTTAAACCGATTTTTATTTTTGAGCTTTACCCAGTTCCAGGGTTACGCTCATAAGCATAAAAAAGTCCATTTCATAGATAAAACCTGCCGACGCAGCATGTTCATACAGTGCGTGTAATTTGTGCGAACCACCTCTCTTCACTTCGAAAACCATTAGGAAAGGTCGTTTCGATTGTAATGAAGCGATAAAAATGCCAGCTTTACATACTAACTTATACAAACAGTCACAATTTGTTATACCCACATACACTTTTCCGCTTTTGAAATTATTTTATTTTCATTTAATTTAACGTTTGTTTTTGGGGTGTAGAGGTCTCCTATCGTAATTCGACTAACCACACGTGTATCATATTTTAGTGTTAACCCAAATCTGAATCCACAGGTTTCACAGGTAAGTAATAATGTACGTAGATGTAGCAGAGCTTTTAGTAAAAGCTAACGCACCACTAGATACGGTTTATTCGTGGTAGTGTAGTTTCACAGCATGAGTGGTATCTATATGTTTTCAAGGCGCTTTTACTAGTTCGCAACTTCTTCGAGTCCTGTCAATAACATATGAGAACATGAACAACGGGAAAATATTTTGCAAAATATTTGAAATTGCTTTTGCTGAACTTTGTCTCTGTGTTGTGTCTGAGGTGATATTTCAAGGAATATTCTTGTTATTATTTTAGTAATTAGGTAGAACTTAATGAAAATTAAACTAATTCTTGTCGTCAGACGACCAACAAGACGAGTTGTTTTCATATAATTTGTTTCATTTATTGTACTAGAACTAGGTAAATTTGTGGGTGGGTTTATCCCACTTTACCTCGGTGTTTTATAAAAGCGAATCATTTTGTAAGAGTAATTTCGAACAATGTCTTATAAAAATTGTTGAATTTGTCCTACGAAACAGTTTCAAAGGCAGGTTGCCTTGACTTTTATACTCAATCATGAAAATTCAGCGTTCTCTTAGAGTGGAGCCCTCGTCCCAAGTCGCTTGTAGTGACAAGCTTTTTTTTATAATTGGAGTGAGATTCGCAAATGATCCGAGTAATTACGCAAACGTCGACCCTCTTCATTTCAGACGCTCCAGCCAGTCTGACGTAATTGGACATTCCAGTTGCCATAAGTTTACGTATCCCAATTTTAAAGGGATCAATTTCTCAATTAAACACTCGATAAACAGTTAAGTATTGTTATGAATTTGAAACAATGACCTCATACGAATGTTTATTTGCCATTATAATAAAGTAATATTTCTTCTCTAGAATTTACTTCGCTTCACCGTGAGCTTCTCAAATAGTGATAAAATTCCTTCGGCTTTCTCGTCGCTGTCCTTAAAAAGAACAAAGTTTGCGATGCTTCCGTTGGTGGGGGCCGATGCAAACAATCCGGGGTGTTGGGGTTCATAAACTTCGGAGAACTTCCGTGGTAGCTTTGCCACTATAAAATACATAGTAATTCACATTCAGCCTGAGATTAAAGTTGTTTGGACGTTTTATGGGGGCATCATAAGGAAAATCTGAGAATTGGAACAAGTCAACATATTACTTTGAAGTAATGGAAAGCTTTGAGGACAACCATTGATAAATAGATAGAAACAGTTATTGGTACAAATAAGTAGCTTATTTATTTATTATAACTTCCATCTCAGTTATAGTAGGTACTTACCTACCTTGCGACTGGGGAGCTTTTTCTCGCGACGTGGATCGGCGCTCGTTCGTCGTCGTAAATTAGATCAAATATTACTTTCTTTCTTTGAAACGGATAATTGTTTGAGTACAATAGGCTTGGGGCGGGAGCGGGGTGGGGTCTCGATAAAAAGCCAGCTTCTTCGCTAGTTTCTAATGATTAATCTTCATGATACCTATTTGGATAAATTACGAGGGTAAAGTTTAAATATACGTAGATATTAATTTTCTAAGGTCTGGTTTCTGAAAGCCTATTGAATTTAATTTGCCGTCAACTGTCAAGTGATTTGATTGGCTGTTATTTCAGTGTTTAAATCACAGTATATCAGGAGTTTGACAGCGTGTTATTCAATTTTCTGATTAATCCTTTAGGAAGCTGGGATTATGACAAACTTAGCCCAAATAAGTAACAGTAAAGGAAATGTTTTAATTTGAATTTAGAATAATATCAATTATTAAGTGCCCTGGGGACATGTTCATCAAATGATGATGAACATCCCAACTATTGTAGATATGTGATTCGATAATCAAACATAACACAGAGCCGGAGGCAATTTCGGATTGAACGATCTAACATCACTAACTAGTGTGGACTTATGTGTGCTTACTTGCTTGCATTTCTTGGTGGTTTAGTTAAACTAATCCGAACCGCATGAGGTAACTTCCGAAACTATATTCCTGAAATTATACACCGATAATTGCGCTTTCATATAAACCTATTATCACCAAGACAAAGACCAAGAGATTCACGCCTTCTCTCTTTCAAACAGGTTACGGCCACGGATGGCGACAAAGATAGACAACAGAACATAGTTTATTTCCTCACTGGTCAGGGCATCGATCCTGACAATCCTGCGAATAGCAAATTCGACATTAATCGTACCACGGGAGAAATATTCGTACTCAAAGTAAGTAATGCATTTAAGAAATAGCATCATTTGTAATAGAGCCTAGACTAATAACAGGGTGTAGGTACACGCGAACACCTGATGCCGATGCCATCGTCGGAATGAGAGTACCGAACGAACTCGAGAACAGGGACACCGGCCAATAGGATGTGCGCTTTGCATGCACAATGCAATCACACATTTATTGCGTTCCATTTGCTCCGTAAGTTGGACACAGATATTTCTGAAATGAGAAAAACCGAATGTCCTCTGAATGTTAATTACCGAGTCTTTAGAAAATTGGAATACTTTTTCGGTCGCCTCGCTGCTGAAAAGCGAAGGATACTTGCGACTTTAACTTTGCTGTGAGTTTAGGATCAGTTTGTTTGCAGATCACCAAGTAAACACTATCTCTGTATTTACCAAACCCTTTTAACAGCATTTATATAGGTATCACAAATGTGTGTTGTTACCCACTATAAATAGGACAATGTAATCATAATAAAAATAAGGTTCTGCTGAAACAGTTCTTATTTAATTAGTCTAATTAAAACATGCTAATTAATTCCCAAAATTAACACAGTAACTAAGAAAATAGTAGTAGGTAGTATCTACTTGTGTCTATCTAATTACAAACGCCAAAAGTCAATATTTCGTTTTAAAGTCGGCCGGCATAATTATGTGTTTGCAAGTAGGTTTGTAACGTGTTATTTGTTCACAGCCGTTGGATCGCGATCAGCCTAATGGGCGACCACAATGGAGGTTCACAGTGTTTGCACAAGACGAAGGCGGCGAAGGTCTCGTGGGATACGCAGATGTTCAAGTTAATCTTAAAGACATTAATGATAATGCCCCTATTTTCCCTCAAGGCGTATATTTCGGTAATGTCACAGAAAATGGCACAGCTGGTATGGTCGTTATGACTATGACAGCCATCGACTACGACGATCCCGCAGAAAGTAATAACGCTAAACTGTGGTATTCTATTGAGAAGAACGTAATCGAAGAAGAAACAGGCTCACCTATATTTGAAATCGAACCTGAAACTGGCGTTATAAAAACTGCAGTATGCTGCCTTGATCGGGAAAGGACACCAGATTATTCGATACAGATAGTAGCATCCGATGGAGGGGGTTTAAAGGGGACTGGTACGGCGTCCATTAGAGTAAAGGACATAAACGATATGCCACCGCAATTCACCAAAGACGAATGGTTTACTGAGGTAGATGAAACAGATGGAACTAATTTGCCTGAAATGCCTATCTTGACAGTTACTGTCCATGATGAGGATGAAACAAATAAATTCCAGTATAAAGTTATTGAAAATAGTGGATATGGTGCTGATAAGTTTACTATGGTTAGGAATAATGACGGCACAGGCTCGTTAAAAATTGTACAGCCTTTAGATTATGAAGACCAATTACAAAGTAATGGCTTCAGATTTAGGATACAAGTAAATGATAAAGGAGAAGATAATGACAACGATAAATATCACGTAGCTTATTCGTGGGTAGTTGTTAAACTTAGAGATATCAATGACAATAAACCTCAATTTGAAAGAGCTAATATAGAAGTTTCAGTCTATGAGAATGCTGAAGTTGGTAAAAGCTTAGAAACGTTTAAAGCTACTGATCCAGATCAAGGAGGGAAAAGTAAGGTTTCATACGCTATCGACCGGTCATCCGACAGAAAGCGGCAATTTTCGATCAATCAAGAAGGAACTGTAAGCATACAACGCTCATTAGATAGAGAAGATACTCCCAGGCATCAAGTTAAGATTTTAGCTATTGATGATGGAGTACCACCTAGAACTGCAACAGCAACCCTGACGGTAATCGTTCAAGATATAAATGACAATGCTCCAACATTCCTAAAAGATTACAGGCCTGTTCTAACTGAACACATAACACCCAAAAAAGTGGCTGAAATTTTAGCTACGGATGATGATGACCGATCGAAAAGTAACGGACCGCCATTTCAGTTTAGACTTGATCCTGGTGCAGATGATATTATTCGAGCTTCTTTCAAAGTTGAACAAGATCAGAAAGGTGCCAACGGTGATGGAATGGCTATAGTGTCGTCATTACGATCGTTTGATAGAGAGCAACAGAAGGAATATCTTATTCCCATTATTATCAAAGATCATGGAAATCCTGCTATGACTGGAACGAGCACATTAACTGTTGTAATTGGTGATGTAAACGATAACAAAATGCAACCTGGTTCTAAAGAAATACTTGTTTATAGTTACCAAGGGCAAGCTCCAGATACTGAAATTGGTCGAGTTTATGTGTATGATCTTGACGATTGGGATCTACCAGATAAAAAGTTCTTCTGGGAAAGTTCAGAACATCCAAATTTTACTTTGAACGAAGAAACTGGAATGATACAAATGAGACACAAGACCAGAGAGGGCAGATACCACCTAAAGTTCAAAGTTTACGATCGGAAACATACACAAACAGACGTACCTGCTAATGTTACCGTGTATGTTAAAGAAATATCACATGACGCTATAATTAATTCCGGATCAATTCGAATATCAGGGATATCTGATGAGGACTTTATCAGGGTCTGGAATTATAAAACCCTCAGTGTTTCAAGGAGCAAATTAGACATTTTCAAGGACAAATTGGCTGACTTACTGAATACCGAGCGTGAGAATATTGATATCTTCAGTGTTCAGCTCAGGAAGAAGCACCCTCCTGTGACCGATATTCGTTTTTCTGCTCACGGAGCTCATTATTATAAGCCAATCCGGTTAAACGGCATTGTATTAATGCACCGAGAAGAAATCGAGCGGGCCGTAGGTATTAACATAACAATGGTTGGCATTGACGAATGTTTGTATGAAAATCAAATGTGTGAAGGATCCTGCACAAACGTCTTGGATATTAGTAACTTGCCCTACATGGTTAATGCTAATAAAACAGCTCTTGTTGGTGTCCGGGTGGATGTGATCGCCGAGTGCACGTGTGGTGCCCGTAACTTTACTCAAGCAGAAACGTGCCGCAATTCTCCTTGCTACAACGGAGGCAGGTGTATAGAAGGCAAATATGGCTTGACCTGTTCTTGTCCTCCTGGATATACAGGGCCAAGGTGTCAGCAAACATCGAGGAGCTTTAGAGGCACAGGGTGGGCTTGGTATCCTGCTTTGGAAATGTGTGATAGTTCTCATTTAAGCTTTGAATTTATCACGAGAAAGTCGGAAGGTGTATTGCTATACAATGGCCCAATAGTACCTCCCGAACCAGAAGAAATAATGGTATCGGATTTCATATCTGTGGAATTAGAAAGGGGTAATCCCAGACTTCTCATCGATTTTGGTTCTGGTACATTAGAACTAAGAGTTAAGACAAAGAAATCTTTAGATGATGGTGAATGGCACAGAATAGATATTTTCTGGGACACCGAAAATGTCAGAATGATTGTTGACTACTGTAAATCAGCTGATATTCAAGAAATGGAAGATGGAACTCCACCCGAGTTCGATGACTCCACCTGTCAAGCCACTGGAACAATACCACCATTCAATGAATATCTTAATGTTAATGCGCCACTACAAATTGGTGGCTTGTACATAGAACACTTTGATCCAACTCATTATCACTGGCAATACATGCCCATTGGCAAAGGTTTTGACGGATGCATAAGAAACTTGATCCACAACAGCAAGTTATACGATTTAGCTCATCCCGGCCTATCCAGAAATTCCGTAGCAGGCTGTCCTCAAACTGACGAGATATGTAATCAAGCGGACACTACTTCACGGTGTTGGGAGCACGGCACCTGTGTCGGAAGTTTCTCTGAAGCAAGATGTCAGTGCCAGCCTGGTTGGACAGGACCTTCATGTAACTTACCAACTACGCCGACCAGCTTCCGGCCTCAAAGCTACGTGAAATTCGCTCTAAGTTTTGAACCAGACAGGTTTAGTACACAAATTCAACTTCGGTTTAGAACACGCGAACCGCACGGCGAACTTTTTAGAGTGAGTGATCAACACAATCGAGAATACGGCATACTTGAAGTGAAAGAGTCGCGATTGCACTTCCGATACAATCTAAATTCGCTTCGAACCGAGGAACGTGATGTATGGCTGAACTCCGTCGCTGTCGACGATGGCCAATGGCATATAGCTCGTGTCAGCCGCTACGGGAGCGCAGCGATGCTTGAAATAGACGGTGGTGAAGGAAGGAGATACAACGAAACATTTTATTTCGACGGCCACCAGTGGCTGCTGGTGGACAAGCAAGAAGGGGTGTATGCTGGTGGCAAAGCTGAATATACGGGAGTTCGAACCTTTGAAGTGTATGCTGACTTCCAGAAGGGTTGTCTGGACGATATCAGGTTGGAAGGCAAGCATTTGCCGCTGCCGCCGGCGATGAACGGTACGCAGTGGGGGCAGGCGACGATGGCCAGGAACCTGGACCGCAACTGCCCTTCGAACAGCCCGTGCATCAACGTGCACTGCACGGAGCCCTTCGTTTGCGTCGATCTCTGGAATGAATATGAGTGCACGTGAGTTTTTTTTTATTAAAATAATTATTTACCATCTCATTTGTCGTAGAGTTGCAAACGCAGCTTTGTGGTCCTAGGTTCAAAACCTAGGACTTTTTTTTTTAAATTTGGTTAAATTTTACAAAACTACATATCATATACATCACGCCTGTAATGCCAGATGGGTTAGGCAGAGGTGTACCTTATAGTACACCCATTTTTCGCCAGTTATGTTTAAGTCCCATGTAATTGGGGGCGAGCCTATTGCCACTAACCGGGTACAAATCTTGACTCCGTGGCTGCTACTGAGTAATTCTTGACAGAACAACCCAATAACGCTTGCACGACCCGGGATTCGAACCCCGTACTTCATGCTCAGCAGTCGTGCTTGCGACCACTCGATCAACGAGGCTCGACAAAACTATATAATTATTGTAGAAATGTAGCCCGATAAATTGTATTCATTAGTCCATTCAATTAATTTCCCAGAACTTTAAATGATTTCAATTCCACAAAGATAGATAAATAGATAAATTATTTTGAATCGACTATAAATATGACAACACTAATTACTCCTATAATTATGATGTTTTATTTTGTACCATTTATTTTGAAGCGCGCACTGAGCTTCGACTTATATTTAATTTAAGTTTATTTATTTATTATGTACCTATTCATATCCCTTGATTGTTTTAACACTTTTATAATTTCATAATTAAATGCTGCAAAATAACCTTATTTACTTATTAATATTCATATATGACTCTTAATATGTACTTTATTTCTGTTTCATATTATTTTTATCTACATAACATGTAATATTAAGTAATAATACTAATGCTTATAAATTAAAATATTATATTGGAATGGTGTTTAGTTGCGGTGAGGGTTTGGTATTGTCTCCGGACGGCAAGGGATGTGTAGACAAGAACGAATGTCTGTACTTCCCGTGCCGCAATGGCGGCTCGTGCGTGAACCGCGAGCCTGGCTACCGCTGCCACTGTCCCGAAGGGTTCTGGGGCGAGAACTGCGAGCTCGTACAAGAAGGCCGCACGCTCAAGCTCAGCATGGGCGCGCTCGCGGCGATCCTCGTCTGCCTCCTCATTATCATGAGTGAGCACTACCGTAGTCACGCTTGCGCGTGCCCCATTAGTCGATCATCCCGACGCACCATCACTAACGCACCCACATCATCTCATAGACCTATATGTGTATATGTAGCCGTGTTCTAGCTCGATGTTAAACAGTAGTGCATGCTATATGGGGTGGGGGCTCAGTGCGCGCGCGGCGGCTGTCGCGCGGAGGTGAGGTACAGTAGGCACGTTGTAGGTGCCCCGGGGGCTCGGTGCGCGCGGGTGGCACGTGCGTGAACGTGGACGAGTGCGCGGGCGCACCGTGCAGGCACGGCGGCACGTGCGTGGACCGCGAGCCGGCGCGCCGCTACGACTGCGTGTGCGCGCTGGGCTACACCGGCCACGACTGCGAGCTCGAGCTGCTCGCCTCCGGCATCATCACGCCCTCCAGAGATTTCATTATAGCTATCATTGTTTGTTTGTTCATGCTTTTAGGTGAGCACCACATTCAGTTTAAATGCATGCAATTACCGCCCCTGTGTATATTTGTGCTATTAATCAACATTTTACATAACAAATGTGCACAATAACTTTTTATCACGTTTCATTAAATCCATGTGTGTTAAATGTTGTACGATTATAATTTGTGAAACATTATTCATATTCACTTATTTAGATGGTAAAGTATGTTAAATTTATTAATTCAACACATTTATTTTATGTGTTCAAATGTTTTGATGAATACGCTTATTTATCATTTATAACAAAATTATGATACAGTACGGATTAAATCATTTTGATATGTTCATACAATTTTTATGAATAGTTCTGAATAGCATTCAATAATAAAAATGATTTAATACTTTCAGTACGATTCAATCATAATTTAATATTTAAACGATGTCCAGTAATCCCATTGAATGAGATGAAGAATAATTGCGTTAATATAAGGAGGTAGGTGTCTAACTGTCTGCTCTGTTCAGAAATCATCGTCCGGGTCCCTTCCTTTATTAAATACCTATCTTACGGAAATTGAAATAACTGAAACAGTCCCAAACGTTAGGGCCCCATTATGATCAATTTCCGAGTAACAAATCGTTGTGCGCCGCGTGGATATTACTTATTTAATATAGAATTATCGTTATAATTAATAAATTATGACTAAAAATATGACAGAATATAAAAAATATAAAATAGTTATATAATGCAAATAAATGATTTGTATTTGTATTTTGTATTTGTATCATAAATGTTAACAGAATCTAAAAGAGCAAAGTGAAAACTGATAACATGGAAGAGCTTTTGGAATGACAAAGTATTAGAGACTAACTTTTATAATTATTGTCTAATACTGTTTGTCATCCAATTTAATTAAACATGCAGAATGTTAAGGATGATTTATGACAACGTAATAACATAACTATCTACTCGTAAAAGATCATTTCACAAAATATTCTCATCCTAAGTAATTTGACTTGCTCTGAAAATACTTAAAAGTTTCTTGTGAAGAAAATAACTTCATATCAAAGAATATTGCATTCTGGAGAGTAATTTATTTCACAAACGTTTTAATATTTGCTGACATCGTCTCTGTATATGTACGTAGCCTTATATAAATTCAATTTTGATTTGATTTGTAAAAAACTTTCCTGAGCTCAAAATTATTTTGTGAATCCTAAACTATAACATTTTTATTCCTAAACTAAACCACAAACTTCTCTATTATACATTTTTCGAATAAAGAAATATCTGAAAGTAAGTAGAGCTTACAGATTTCGCATTTGATTCAAAGCGATAAAAAAGGATAGCAAAAAGCTGAATAAAAAGTAAATGCTAGAATTTATTCATCTAGAAAGAGCAGGTACATTCGTACCAAGAAGTAAAGGGAAAAACACGTTTACAAAAAGAATAGAAGCGACCCAAGCGATCGGAGCGATTCGAGCGGCCGCGGCGGCGCGCGGCGAGTCACTCCACTCCACCCCAAACTAACTTAACTAGAGAAATGCGCATAACCCTGTGTAATTCATTTTTTTGTGTTCCAAATCATACTCATTCATTGCGTCGCGTTTCGCGACTCCTAACTTGCTTTTGTCATTTGTTCAGAACATTCTATGCTTCGACATAGTAACTGTGAGCTTTTGACTCTCCATAAAACTGTTTCCTCTCGTCACCAGTCCTGGTGTTAGTGTTCGTGGTATACAACCGTCGCCGGGAAGCCCACATCAAGTACCCTGGGCCAGATGATGATGTGCGCGAGAACATCATCAACTATGACGACGAAGGCGGCGGTGAAGACGACATGACCGCCTTCGACATCACCCCGCTGCAGATACCCATCGGTGGACCACTTCCTGATCATGCGCCTACGAAGTTACCATGTAAGTTTTTTTTAAATATTTTTTATGGTATCTGTTAAAAAGTTCCTTAATTTCTCAAATTATAATGTCCGATTTTCCAAACATGGGAGCTTCTACTGATCATAATCTCTAACAGAAATTTAGCCGTGTAAAATTACTACGGACGTGCAGGTCAGTCCTCCAAAAACTAATTAGAACAGTGGTACCCTCGGGTAGATCAGTCGTGAATTTTGTTTTGGAGGCTTCTGTTAGCTAAACTAAGTTCCGCACGACCTTTACGGTCTTGAATTCTTGACTGCGGCTGTATCTCAAAGATTAACCATTGTTCCAGCAGTATCCTTCATCACATTTGCATAATATGTTGTGCAATGGTTACAAATAAACGTCCCGTCATTTTACCCGGGTGGCGTAAGAGGCGATAAAGAGATTATAGCGTTACATCCGGGACCATATTTTGTGCCGAATGTCTGTGGGGAAATGACTGTTTTATAGTTGACATGTGCGATTTGCAGCGTTGACGGAAACAAATTATTCAGATCTTATAATAAATTTCGTATCTACCAGAACTTTATTAAACACTAGCGGACGTCCCGCGGTTTCACCCGCGTAGTTCCCATTCCAGTGGGAGTACGGGGATAAAATATAGCCTATGTTACTCGTGGATAATGTAGCTTTCAAATGGTGAAAGAATTTTTTAAATCGGTCCAGTAGTTTTTGAGCCTATTCATTACAACCAAACAAACAACCAAACAAACAAAGTTTTCCTCTTTATAATATTAGTATAGATTTAAACTTTATGAAATTTTTGGTGGTTGACCGTAGCCCGCCAAAAAAAGATTATGTGAAAATTCTAAAAATGCCGTAATGATTTTCGCAAATAGATCCTGTAATGGGTCTGGGCCTGGGAGTGGGTCCTATGGGCGTGGGCGTGGGCGTCCCAGCGGGCGTGGGCGTGCCTCTTCCCGGCGAGACCAACGTGGGCATGTTCATCGAGGA
Organism: Xestia xanthographa; assembly: GCA_905147715.2. Taxonomy (NCBI): domain Eukaryota; kingdom Metazoa; phylum Arthropoda; class Insecta; order Lepidoptera; family Noctuidae; genus Xestia; species Xestia xanthographa. The sequence continues at coordinate 13,299,479 of LR990655.1, read as the reverse complement.
GCACAAGCGGCGCGCCGACAGCGACCCCAACGCGCCGCCATTCGACGACCTGCGCAACTACGCGTACGAGGGCGGCGGCAGCACCGCCGGATCTCTGTCCTCGCTCGCTTCCGGTGAGTTTTCCAATCCTATGCATCACCACCCCTCGTAAAATTAGTTCCTCCAATCCCACTTTAAAATTTATGACGGCGCCTTGCGGCGGTTCATTCACAATGTATGAAGCGAAAAATTGAGGCACCTCCAGTCTTCGTGTTCGAATAAATTATTCATGTAAAATCCTAATGCGGCGCTTGTGTGCTAGGTACCGACGACGAGACGCACGAGTACGACTACCTGGGCGCGTGGGGGCCGCGCTTCAACAAGCTGGCCGACCTGTACGGGCCCGACCTGGACGAGCAGCTGTAGGTGCCCACGCCGCCGCTCCTTTAGTCAATTGTCTCCCACTATCGTACCACTAAGCCACTGTAACCCTGCTATCTCGAGGGTGACACTCGCTCACTCGCCCACTTTCATTTTTGTAAATAAACAAGCGCGGCGAGCTAGCGTCGCAGCGCCGGCATGCAGCACCAGCGTGACGCGCCCGGCACGCGCCGCCGCCGCCCGCGTCACTTGTAACTCTTATCAATTTTATACGACTTTATTTATTGTGTAGACATGTTTAATTAAGCTTAAGTAATCATTTAAGATACCTATTTAATTGCGTAATTTTTTATAAAGTTTAAACTACATCTTCACCAAATATTTGATATAAGTTTTTATTCGAATTAGCCATATTATGAGTCAGTATTTTATTGGAAGTTACGAAGATAAAGAGATTTGTGCGGCAGGGCCGGACGTGAACCTGAACAGTGGGTGTTTGTAGATAGTGTGCTATAAATGTGAATAATTTATACGAGTATTTTGTAAGTCCACAGCTTTACGTGATATCACTTAATATGGCGGCCCTCCCGTAGAAATCATTATAGAATAAAAGAATATGTTATATTTTAATAATGGTAGATAACACATAATACTTGAGGTGGTCCACTCGGACGTCGAGTTACATAATGCTCATTCGATATTATGGGAAGTTTAAACTACGGGGTTGTAAATACAATAACACTCTAGAAACAACTACCCCCGATTTTAATTAAACGTGAAACTATTAATTTAACTTTAACGTGTAAGTGAACTGTACAGTAACCGGTGTTCCTCTCCTAATGTCTCCGTGTAGTGCTAGTTAAATAGTATTTGGAAACGACTACGGTCTACTCGTAACATTAGGAAACTAATAGTAGTCATGGTCGCGGGAGTTTTAGTTTGCGTGTGAGCGAGAGAGAGTGTATTTATGAGTGTGTGAGAGCTGTAGGTATGCGTGTGAGTGTGAGTGCGTGCGAGCGACATTCGTCGGCGTGAGTGAGTGCATGCGACATGCGGTAGCGAGTCGCCGCGCGCCGTGCGCTGGAGTGAGTGGGACTGTGCCAATCTCTTAGCATTATTGATGCAGCTAATGACGGTAGAGTTAAGTGTTTGCACTTTATTTATTCGTATGATTACATATAAATTTAGTCGCACCTAGGAAAATATCAATAACTTATTAAGAGTGTTGTGCTAGAATACTATTTCCATCGGTCTTGATGTGAGATAGTTGTTGAAACCTGTAGAAGTCATTAATTTATAAATTAATTTTTAAGAATTTATAGTAAAATATAATAATAATAAAATGGTTTTAGAAACTGTCTCACTTCGACATCGAGTTATAATCAGTGTAAATTTTAGAATAATACTGAATTATGTTAAAATGACTGATTTTATTATGTGTTTGGAGCCTAAGATTTTGTAGACTCGGTTTAAATAGACTTCTAATAACTTACCTAATGTAAGTTCACCCTCTAGTTTGCACTAAAGACAAATAATTAATATTCAAGTACCTACATCAATATTAAAGCAATTCTCGTTAATTACTATTCATGTAAGTAGGATGTCATAGTTATTATTGTTTCATTGATATCATTACACTGCCAGTATCATACATATAGACGAATTACTATAGCGATTTGGGTCCGATTTTATATTTCTGTCTTATACAACGGTATATTGTAAGTTTTTGAACTATTTTATAAAGCAGCGTTGATTTGTCCGCCAGTGTTGCGCGCGCGCACTCTCGGTTCTGTTCTACTCAAGCTCTGCGCTGTCTCTAGCGTGTACTTCCCTTGTTTGTTGTTGTTTGCATTGAGCATGCGTTATTGTAAGGCCACTACATCGGCAAGTTGTCATGTCGTCGTGTTGTTACAGCATTTGAAAATATAGGAAACGATTTGAAAATGTAGATAGAGCGACGTTTATAGACAAAATCATTACAACATGTCCATGTAGTATGAATTTGGTGTTGGCAGTCAATTTGAGCTTAGTAAAGTTACTTTTGTCAATGTTGGCTGTCGGTACAGATCTAAATTCAATATGGAATACTATGTCACTCTCGATCTTATTAATTTATGAGAGTGTGTAGATTTGCGGTCGCCGCACGGCATACGGGCCACGGCACACGGGCCACGGCACACATGGCCGCACGGCACAAGGGCCACGGCACACTGGCCAAGGCACACATGGCCGCACGGCACACGGCACAATGCTCGTCCCGCGTACGCTTAGACAGCAGAGCACACAACCCCAGTACAAAATACAAAAGTGCGATATCTCGCTAATGAACACCGATTTGTGTTTTATTTTAGACATTAATTATATAATACCTACATAATTATATAGTTTTGTTTTGTTTCAACTGTGATTAATTAGTTGTACAACTCTGACAATTATAAAAGAATGAATAAAATAATATGAAAAATATTGCTATTTTTTATTTCAGTCCTTTAAGCCTGTTTATGAATCTAGTCTATGTCATATTTAGTCCAGTTATCAATAACGAGCTCAAGCTGCACTAGTCTGAAATCTACAAGCACTTAATAGATTAAATAATTAGCTAATAACGAGCTCACTGCTGGTATACAGGTACCTCCTCTGTAAATGGGAGCGAACCAAAATCATGACTTAGTTTAAAAAATATTCACCAACACTAAACCAGCCGTCTAATATTTACTTTCACAATTAAATTTGACTGCATTTTGGACTTTTCAGTTTAAGTTACACCGCAGAAACACTTTCCTACAATTTAATCTCGAAAGAAGAAACGGCGCAACAAATTTCCCTGCGGATCTCAAGATTTACATACCTACCTTTTTTCCTTAATAAACAATGTAAATATCTACAGGGTGTAAACGGACTCTTCACGAAGCCGTTAACCAAGCATTCTGTACATCAAACTAAGTAACCCTACGCAAAAAATATTGCTGGGAAATGACTTTTTTGGGTTGAAAAATCACGTTATACGGTAAAACTCAATGTAACACACTCAAAACATTAGGTGTTTAAAGTGAAGTTCTTACATTAAAAACATGTTTTAAAAAAAACGAAGTTGGAACTTTGACCCCCAATATCTCTGTAACTGAAGGTCTCAGGTATGGTCTAGAACAAAAAACATATCGCAATGATGGAGAGAACAAAAGTGCCTTTCGGCTTCGTCAAGACTCTTTTTACACCCTTTATGTCTAAAACGAATGAAACTTGACAAGATTCACCCACGCGGTTGTATACAAAACTTAGCAGACACATTATTATAGAACACGTGTTAACAAATTAATATAACTGACAATTTAATCTGTAATTAAGTAATACATTTAAACCAATTAGAGTTCCATTTACAGCTGGTGATCGAATACTACCGACGCCAGGCAATTCAATCAAATAACATACATGTACAACGTGCGTACGTAGGTACGTGTAATTGTACAAACAATAATCTCACCCAAACCCAAAGCAACCTGAACTAATACCTAGTAATCTAAATTAAACAGTCTCTGTGAAGGGACTGTGGATACACTGTAGATACACGCCTGTACGAGTACCTATTGAATAGATACACACACAACATATACACATATGTAGGTACTTACATGTGTTCATTATAAAACCTTTTTTTTATTTTTTGGATTGGAAATCATCAAATGACTCCTCCCGCTCTGGGCGGAGCAGGAGGGAGTGTCAGACTTTTACTGACTAAAACCCATCCATGTTCCTTCATCACCCTTTATGTTCCGGGGACACGGTATCTCTTTCGAACAGTCCCGCAACTCCGGCAGGATACCTTCTACTTAGAATTATTGTCAATTCTATTTTTCCTTTTTCCTGACACGAAGTGTAAAGGTAGTTTTACATTACCATAAGACAGTATTTGCATTAAATAGCTAGTGGTAGGTACTCGTAGGAGGTTGGCTTTGAGCGTCAAACGAAGCCACATCTCGCCGGCCGCCACGGATCTAAGCTACAGGCCCCGCAACCACAAACTATCGCTTTGTTCAACTAATTACCAAAGCTTGTTGACAGCACAAAATTAATTGGAACGACTTTTCCATGAATTCAAGTTAATTACTGTTAAAACAGAATCCAGTTTGTTTACCACATTATTTTGTACACACTTCTGACAACAATAACAGTAGAATTTTGATTCATGGTTAATAGCACACAGCGGGATCACGGGATTTAAATTTAATCAAAACACATTCGTAACTAGCCTCGGCTAGTTTCTAAAATTATGCAAACGTATATTATTATAACGAGATTTGCAGAATTATGTAAATACACACCTACTTTTATGCGAGGGTTGAACGTAACAGCCGTAAACTTAGAAATATCAAACCCAACCCCGATATAAACAAGTGGAGCTCTACTTTTATGATCTCTGGGATTACGATCATGGCTTACCTATTCAACCCGACACACCGACCTAACAACCTAAGCAATTATCATGTGCGGCCTCCGGGTATAGTAGGTGTCAATAGGTGAACACAAACCCGGGTATTGTACTTGTCTTATGAACATATGCGTACCTAGTACCTACCTCCCCTAGCTCCGATGTAGTTGTTGTTGGCCGAGACAATTGCGCCGCAGGGCGTCGGAGCAGCACGTATGTCCTGCCTATTGTTGACTGGATAGATTTACTGGACACCAAAGGCTTGCTGATGGTTTCTGAAACTTCCTTCCTAAGTCGCATAAGTTATACACATAGCTACGCTGTTTAGGATAGTATGGACATTCAGGGAAGACTGAATAGTGTGTATTATTCGGTACCTAATGTTTGTATGTACGGTTACGGACCTATTTTATATAACATTCACATTCTTTGCAGGATCGTACCTAATAAAATGGATATTTTCTACTACGAAAATTGCCGCTATTACACGTAGGCACCTGGATACGTGCCTACATGTCTCGCCTACGCTTATATTGCTAGCGAGTCTAAAATGCTGTAAATGGCAGACTGTCAAACTGGTCAAATATCTTCTTACAACACAATACAACTCTAAAATCTTAAATGTTTTTGGCAAAAGTAAATTCAAAAGGTTTGGCACTGGCTCCGTCCTGCTTACTTTCTGAGATAACGATACACATTATATGCAATTCGAGAACAGATATCTTCCGCGTAATAAACCCCAAATTCAGCGACTAATCCGGAACTTTGAAAAACAAATTTTCAATCATTTCACATCTCACTTTACCATGTAAAATGTAAGACAGTTTGACAGTTTATTTGTTTCGTCATACAAGCAAAATAAAGTAACTCTACGCTTTTTTTGGGTTTTCTGTTTTACGATAGGACAGTGACGGATTAACCCTTAATCAAATTAAGCAATTGCCTAGGGCATCACGTCTGGGGGGGCACCAGAAGAAGCACAAAAAAAATCCGTCCATAAGGCATTACGTCTCACTCTCAAGTGTCACGTCACCAAAAACCACACCAAAAAAAGTTTCTAGGACTAATTTGAAAATTCGCTCGTTTTAAGTTGACAGAGTCCAACCTAGAGTCATAAGCCCGCTCCCGCTTGCCCACTCGCTGACCGCTAGTGCATTCGGCAATTCGAATGCACCGGAATTGCGATCAGCCAATCACAAACCACCCTTTCCCCGCGCTTTTTCCACAGCTTTCCCTAATGTGGAAACAGCCCTGCGTATATTTTTATCGGATTACAAATTGCTCAGCGGAACGTCAGACGTTAATACTATCTTGCGTGAATTCAATGCCCGAAAAAGCGCCAAGACGCATTTCAATAAATATAGTACATTATGATATAAGTGCGGTAAGTTGAAAATTACAGCTGAGGCGATATTGCTAGCACGAGCCGTAGGCGAGGGCGGTAATAAAGCAGAGGCTGTAATTATCAAAGCGCACGTATGTCATACGACGTTTTATAACATATTTGCGAGGAAATAATTAAAACTCGGGACTTTTTTAAACGAATAAATCTTTTACTTGTTCACAAATTAAAGATGGCGCGCATCAGCGCATTTTTTTTAAGGGAAAGACACAAAACAGCCAGTATTACTAATAAAGTAAATTAATATTTTTGTGTTTTTGTTACAGATAAAGGGTTGTATTTTTTGTCAAAATTAATTAAATTAAAGAATTAAATGTTTATTTATTATATTTCATCTCCCACAGTTAATTTTATTCATAAAATATTGACCACTTTTCTGACATAAAAACTCTTTGCTAAGATTTAAAAAAGTACCGTTTATTTTAGACGGAGCATTTACATTACTGCACAAGTACGTAATGAGATACATTACGATATTGAAATGGGTGAAATAAGAGACCCTTTACGAGCAAATGTGTTATAAAATAAATTATGCATTGGTTTTTATTGTTGTCGCACCTACTCCACTTCTAAGGTAAGTTACATCTCATCATCTTATTTTACAAAAAACTAATGTTTTTAGGCGGTCTAGTTGACATACGGATAGCCCCACAGGCGTGGATTGCTTAGGGCATCAAGTAGTCTTAATCCGTCACTGCGATAGGACTAATGTAACGCACTCAAAACATTGTGCTGATGCATAGATTGAGTATAGTAGCTACAGGTACCTAGGTATTCGTATCTAATGTGGGTAAAGTTACAACATTAAAAACATCTACTTTAAAAACCCTGTGAAAAAGTTAGAACATTGACCTCCAATATTATGTGAGTAACTAAAAGGATCTCAGGTATGGTCAAAAACAAAAAAAGAATATCGCAATGACGGGGAGAACAAGTGCCTTTCGGTTTCGTAATGGGTTTTTTACACCCATTGGTTGCAACTTTTATTAACCGATGCATATTATGTACTGTACTCTATATGCCAGCAGCAGTCGATGGGTACGTGGCGGACCTTGGTTCATCGTTCATTCGGGTCAGGAGCTACGACATTAAGTAATCGAAGTTTACGGTAAACGGGAAGTCAGTAAGGCAATTAAGATAAACGGGTTACTATTGTGCTCTCAAGCGATGGACTAACCACGCCTCCACGGCTAAGCTATCAATTACTGCCTCCACTATTACGAACTTTGAACTCCAGCTCATTCATAAGAACTTGAAATACATAAACGATGCATTTTCTCTTCAAGAATAGAGACGGTATAACGATGTAAGAAAATAGAATTATAGATGGTTTTAGTAAAAAGGAGGTTTGTAAACGGGGTTAATCTTTAAACGTTTTTCTTTTAAACAAAGGGTTAATGGTAGTTGCGAGGCACATAACGGTCTAACACACCGTTCTACTTCAGTGATGTGGAACTTTTGCGTTGTGAGGTGAATTTTTATTGTTCATCAATTTCGTTTAAAATTAACAATGAAAACCAGTCATGCTCTACATTGGTGACATGTCAGTTTTTTATTTCATTCTTAGTTCTATATTCAAAATTCCTGAAAATTAGGTAAGCAGGTAACTATTTCATGATAGGGGCATGTGCATGTAGGTACAATATTATATATAGGTACATAGATACCTATATCAACCCTGTCCTGACTTAATCCAATCCAATTCCTGACGCCACTAGAGAAGTTACTTTAGTGATGTCCGGACAAGTGAACCAGAAGATGGTAATAGAGAAACGATAAACGACCAATAGATCCTCCGGATACGAATCTCTAGAAATGCGAATCTGTCGACTAGCGCGCCGTTGTTGAAGTTATTTATAGAATAAACGTCAAAGGGAGAGCAACGGAAGCCAGTTATAAAGACGGCGGAATTGATGTCACGCTCAACCCATCTACAACAATTTGCTGTTTAGGCAAGGGAAATAAACCATTTTATTTCGATTAAATAAAATCTGTGAAAATTCACCAACAAATTCAAGCTAAGACGTAGAATAAGTCACAAAAATGAAGTAGGTAAAATATTTTAAGTAGGTATTCTATAATGAGGTAAGCTACCAAGAAACCTACCTTCCTACCTAACCTTTTTCAAGAAAAAGTCTCTTACTCCCACCAAAGATTTCCAGAATCATGATACTATAGGTACGTTACATAAAAGCACGTACCAAGTTAGTCGTTCGCGGAAAACGTACAACACGTCAACGGACAAATAAATCACGATCATACGATGCAAGAAGGTGCAAAGGAAAGGAAATGCCGTCGCTACGTACGATAAATATGTACCTACCTACTTAGGTAGGTGTAGGTACTCTACCCACGACCATATTTTACAGCAATTTTTTGCGATATGAGCCACGAAGTGTTCCCAAGCTGTAGCCACTAGTAGAAAAGCCAATAGGCGGAAAATAGGGCATAATAAGTATTACAAAGAAAGTGTTCTAGGTACCAACTTAGGGATGTCGTAACCAGCCTGGGTCTAGCCAATATTCAGACAAAATATAGGCAACTAGGTAGGCTCGAACCCAAAACGTAGGTTATGGGTTCAAGCCTCATTTTCCTAAGAAATATATTGTTTACACATTGAATGAAGATGTCAAAAAGACAAATTGATTAGAAAACAAGCTTTAAGTTTTTGACTTCGATGATTGTAAATTACCAGTTTTAGTTTAAATAATGCTGTTAGTCCTTGAACAATAAATTATTAGAACTATTACGATCAGGGTCGGTCTGACGGCGTCGGAGAATACCTACTAAACCACGAACTCATTACAATGCGATGTTCTGAACAAAGGCGACAAACGCCCAGTACATAATTGTTAACAAATTCTTGTTTGACGATTGACTGGTTTCTTGGAGTATAATTACCAGCGAGACAAAAAGTTTTATTGACAAAGCTTCATTATATACCTGGAAACAGCTGCCTATAAATAAACGCTCTTGAGACGAAATGGAAAGTCGAAGTCTAACAATGACTACGTAGGGACCTAACATACGAGATTATTTTCCGAACTATACGAGACTTCGGGTAGGTACCTCATAATAACGGTTAGGTATTAAACTCGTGTTAGTAAGGTCAGGTCTCGAAAAAAGTCAAGTTTTACGAAGTAGTGATATTTAGTGTATATTTCTGTTTAGTAGGTATAGGTTTCTGTTTTTTTTTTTAAACCATGTAGAGAGCATGAATAAAATTTTCAACGTATTAAATTAGAATGTCTTCCTTATAAAAAGTCAGTCTTCTGAACATTCTTTTGTTGGCAATCGTGTGTAGAATATTTAGTACTACCCTCATTTGGTAAATATTCGATAGTTTATGTGTAGATACAGGCGCAGATCAATATTCGTGCACGTTGCCAGAATGACGATCAAGACGTAATCTCGTTACCAGCCAATAGTTTAATACCGAGGTGTAAGAGCTTTCCCTTAAACATTACAAGAAATATATTAGTTTCGTATAATGCCACCAACCCTTGCCTTTGATGTAAGAGGTATTAAAAATATTTGGCTTCAGATCAGACGACTTTGGTTATATTACCTACCTACATCAAAAGCGCCTATAAAGTATAGTACCTACCTACAGGTATGTTTTAGCCACTCATAGCAACCGACGATCGGTTATGTCAGGCAGGTAATCAAAGAGTTTGAAGATTGGATTTCAATATCCCTAGTTTCTCATAAAATAGCAAGTTACCGCTAAGTTTTGTTTACAATAAGTTATTACCACCGATCCTTCAGGATGAAAGAAAATTCCTATACCTAAGTATGCTTTTACAAGTTTGAAGCTTCCGACATTGTTTTACCCTTTTCTTATTATATTTAATGCTTAAATATAATATATGACGTCATATTAGTTGAATTGAAAGGCTAGACAGATAATGATGAGAAGATGATAAAGTCAAAATCAAAGTCAAAGTCAAAGGAGACAGTTTTTTTTAGGCCCTCTTCGATGTTGCGGATATTCATATTACTTACACCAAAAAAAAGTAACCATTTTATTCTAATAATAAACGAAAGATAACATAGAAACGAAACCGGAATCTAAAAATCATAACAAATAAGTTGTATTATGATATTTTTTTGCGAGTCAAATCATTCCTGTTGTGGTCAATGCCATTTGACGGAAAATACTTACGTAAATAGGGGCGTTTTTTCCGTTTACAAAAAAAAAGTACGGTATTCATTGGTACTAATATCTTCTTTAATTAAAATATAATGGGTGAGCCTTGTACAATCTACCTTTAGGCCTGCAAACATTAATTAAATTGTTATCTAATGAATATTAAAAATAAATTAAATTAAATTATGGTTTACAGTCAACAACAATAGATTCATACAAAAAATAAATAAGATAGATAGGGTTGGATTGAAAATCAAGTTCAATGTTAAAACTTAAAATAAAAACTATTAAATGACTCTCAAATCAACTTTTATCATGCGTAAAAGAGCACTAAAAAGGTCGCGGGATATGAATGATGTAAAGTTCTTGGCAGTTTCAGAACAAAAAATGGCACGTTACATTTGAAAAATTATTAGTATAGAACGATGGATTCCTTGAAAGCCCAAATAAACAATAAAATGACACAACTCAATATGAGGCCAGGTATATGCGGATGGGTTATTTAGACAGATATGTATAACGCATAAAGTAAGTAAGTTGAATTCCGAAGTTACTATGTCGTCAACTAGATACAAAATTTAGAATTTAGACTGCACTATAATACTTCCCCAAACCTGAGGATCAAATCCTGTACCCCAAACTCAGCAGTCGTTCTTGCAACCGCTATCCAACGAACGAACACAATACGAACAAAATACAATGTACAATTATTATTTAGCAATAAAAGCAGACATTATCGTTTCCTAAATTACTCTGCATTTTGTCCATTAGGAACAGCGATAATTTAGGAATCATTTACGGAAACCAAATCGGGAACGAACCGGTGATTCGTGAGCCATCCGCCAAAGGACGGTTCATCGGTGAATGTATTTAGATATAATAACGTAAGTACTTATGTATACTCGTCGACTCAAATGTACATAATTAATTAATAGATGAATTGAATTCGATTAAGCTTTGGAATTCCGTTCATGGCTAAAACGTTAGTGCTACTAAAGAACGGAATTTACGTTGTGGCGATCTCGAACCTGAATAAAGACATAAAGTTCCTGAAGAGTTGAAGTCGAATGATAAAACTAGGAATTTATGTTTAGAGACAAAACAGCCTTGTGAAACATGTACGAACGCGCGTAGCTATCACGAAGGTAATGTGTGTATCCATAGGTGTTATCGATTGAAAGTAGCAGTCAAGTTTGAGGCCGAGAATCCTAGGTACTCAGTAAGTTTGATTCGTTTAAAATTAACTCGAACTTTACGTTTCGACACCAGATTGTTGTCAAAAGATGCTTATTCAGCTTAAAGATTTCAATAATCACTTTTCTAGAAAAATCTTGTTACGAACCTAGGTAAGTACTAAGCTCATTTTAATAAGAAAGATCTCGTCTCTCTTGAAGTCTTGACATCTGCTGAATTCACTGAACAAGAAAAAGTTAAAAACAGTTTGCGAAGCTGCTCAGGTAATATTAATGTACAGACAAAAGAAAACGATTTAGCCTAACGGGCGCCTGCTATAATATATTCTTTCGACGGTAATAGAGAAATACATTAAAACGGAATAACCGTATGACAGCACAATGCAAACAAGCTTTACAAGTGTATACCTACATTTATTAAACATTCATTATGTAGGCCGATTCTCATGCATGCATGCTCAACCCGATTGCTGCCAAAATTGCATTTCTTTTTCATTGAATAATGTAATCTCTGTTATCCACGGTAAAACGGATTGAAAAGGCTTTGCACTACAACATGAAAACAATAGAGTCTGTACAGTGTGCAGTGTGCTGCTGTGCGCACTGTGCGGTGTGCCAACATGGCCGACAGTTACGTTAAAGCCCAGCGACGTAATATATACATAATTATTGTGATTTGACTTTGATGACACTCCTACAAATAAATATCTATTCACCAACACTATTCAAATGAATATTTATTATAAATATTTATTGTCAAGCCAAACCATGAATACCTATTTTGTTGACGCTATAAGCTTCAGTTGTAGGGTAAATATTTTTGTTGAAAAATATTCTCGCATTTTTATTTTCCTAAAATGTTCTCATGAAACAAAAAACTCAATATTCAACTTTGCAGTAAACCAAATATTTCATATAATTATATTATAGCTATGCCCCAGTATTCACTAAGTACCTACTTTTTAATTAAAATAATGCTACCACGGTTCTCGAAAATCTAGATTTTACTGCCTTTTGTTTTATTGCTTGCTTGCGTAGGTACCCAGTTCCCAGTTGTCAAGGCCCAGTTTTGACTATCGATAGCTATCGTTCTTAGATATAGCTTACCTTCATTCATTTAGGTAATTTGTTTTATTTCCATTCAGGTACCTACCTCTAGTTAATGAAAAGCATTGTTGCCTTCTTGCCTTGAATAAGTTTTGAATTAAGTTCTTTTAAGTTTCAACAATTTCGATGAATAATTTTCAGTCGAAAAGAACTTCGTCAGAAAGGTAACTTTCAATGAAATCCTAAATGAAGATTGTTGATACAATTTTTACTTTACTTTAAATAAAATAAGTAGGATAACTGTTTAGTATTTTTTAAAGTGAAGGTAGGTATAGTAGAATTATGCAAACGTGGCGTGTGTGAAGCTTTGCAAGTGAGATGACGTTCACAGTGCACAAACAGCTCGGGAGAACGTGAGGCGACGACGATGCCGCATGCCGCACCGATACGCCACGAATCTACACGAACGCCAATATTTACCTTGAATTTATTAATCAAATTCTAAATTCACGGCTCCTTTTAGATGTAACGTACGTATTTAATTCAGTGTGTCGCCCAAAGCTTTGTACTCTGCCAAAAAGGATCTTGTAAACATGACGCGCGGGATCGGGTTGGTGACCACAGAGCGCTCTCGCACCGCCGCACGCTGCCGCCGAACGGCACGACCAGTCAAAGCTCACTATGCGACGGACATTTTGATGGCTTTAAAGTTTGCAACATTGATTGGTATTCGGTAAACGGCCTTTCTCAATTAGATCTATATTGGTAGTATTTACATTTAAGGCCCTTCTAACCCTTAACTTAGCAACTCTACGTATATTTGTGGTGGTTCAAACTTCGTTTGAAATCCTGTCAGAATAAAGCTCTAATCAGCTTGCACTACAAAGCGGTTGTTACGTCAGTCACTGCGGCCGAATAGTGCGAAATGAGTGTTTTTTTGCGATTTACAAAAAATCTATTGATTGGACTAAAAAAATAAAACACATTAGTTAGTTCAGCTAGTATGCAAAGTTTTATGATCTAATTTGAAGTACTTTTTAATACAAGCGGTTTATTGTTCGATTTGGAGGTAACTTCGTAATTTTTGTCTGTCGAGAAAAGTTTATGGAATCGTGTTTTCGTCACACATAGTACTTAGCATTAATCCTCACCTTTACCATATATTTATTTTAAAATGAATGCTGCAGTATTTTAGGCGAAAACGGAGAATCATGCTAAGCCATTTGAGGGAGAGTATAGGCCCTTAACACTTAATTACACAACTGCTACAGATGGTTAATAAAAACAGCATTGAATTTATCTACGTTTATGTAGGAAGTTAAAGTCAATGAGGGATTTTCTTTTTAGTTCTTCCCTAGTCGCTGGATAGATGGCGCTAGGAGTAAGTATGATAATGCAAGGAACGGAACCTAAAAAATCTGATTTTAACAAAGCGCGAGAAATGTTGGTTATATTCGGAAGGTTAAGCAAATGAAAGTGTCGGTCAACAAAAGTATGTGACGTGACACAATGTTTTTTTTTTCAAGCGTTTTGGCTTTGGCATAGTAAGTTCAACGCCATCTATAAAGTTCTAGGAAACTAAGTTTTCTTTTTAAAACCTCAAAAGGAAAACCTCTCATTGCCTTATTAGCTTGTGGTCACGTTCCGTTCCCGCACGGAGCAATATTTGTAAGACTAAGATGTTTTGGGTCTAGGAGTTTGTAAACGCGAGATTTATTTCTGTAAAATATGCATCTACTATACGGAGAATTTCTACGTCTGGCCATTATTTTCTTTTTATATAATGTCAAAAGGCGAAAGGAGCTCGTGGCTAAATAATGACAGCCGTTCCGATCAATTTTCAGGTTAAGCCGCGTTTGCCTAGGTTGCTCTAAAATGTGAATATAAAAATATATAAATAATAAATATAAATTAGTAAGTATTAAATCTCTCATTTGTTTCTTATCACTACACACATAACACAAATACACATAACAGACGAGGGAATAATTTTATTATACCGGATCTTAGACCATATTATTATGTATGGGTGACCGCCCATTACAGACTGAGTTTCCTCCATGCCTCGGAAAGCACGTTAAGCCGTTGGTCCCGGCTGTCATTTGTAGATCTTTGACAGTCGTTAGGTAGGTACAGGTAGTTAATCCGAAAGTCTGACAACCAGTTTTACTAAGGGTTTCTTAGTACGTAGTACTACTAGTGTTGTAGAGGTCAGATTGGCAGTCGCTCCATGTAAAATACTGATGTGCAGCTGTATCCGGTTAGACTATAAGCCGACCCCAATATAGTTAGGAAAAGCTAGGCAGACGATAACGATAATGTCTTCATGCCTTTACAATAAAAAATAATTCGTTTACGAATATTTAGGCAATCTACTGTGGCTATATGGTTATTGTTTCAAAAAGCAATATTCTCAAGACACCTTTTGATACTTTATAACATCTGTGGCAAAAGAATTCCTTCCTGTAAATGTTTTCCAACTGTTAAAAGGTCGCGTCAGATATTTTGGTCCTATAGTTCACGTTATCACGGTGTTCGCCGTCGTTTGATATCACGCTCCACAGATGAAACGAAACGCTTGAAGCACATTTCATCTTTATTTTTATCCTCAAAAATACTTACATACCTACGCGAACACAACCATTCTATTTTCTCTCTTTACTTTCACCTAGATTAGAACGGGTGGAATCTGTACAAATCCCATGTTCGAGCGAACTGAGCGCTTACTGCGAGCGCCTCGCGATGAAAAGTACAGACACACACATACGCCTACAATCCTACATATATAGGTACATATAGGTACCGACTCCCCGAAAAGAACCTTCAATGCAATTTATAAATATAACTGCAGATTCAGGGAGACGGAGACACGAATGCCGAGCGAAATGGACTGTAGGATTTCTCTAAATAAAGCTAGTCTCATCAAAACGATGTGGAAGTTATGGTTCGGTGAGCTGATACATTTAATACAATGGGCCTCTGTTCTGAAGTAGGCTTTTATGATTTTACTACCGTCATATACATAGACTAGAATAAACTAGGTCGTCTTTATAACAAGCCCTTAAAATATCAAGAAAATACTGAAAATATACGAGAAAATGTCCTTTCTGTTATACCTAAACATCTTAGCCAAAATAGCAGCTATGCCTCCCCCGAGGCTAGCCGAAGTTTCGAGAGTCTTATTGATATGTTTCCCTCAATAAGCCCTCGCTGTGTATTTATCTTAAACCCCGTGAAAGTTATTATAGAGTCAATACTCAATAGGGGCCGTAGCTTGAAGCAATACCAGCAATACTTGTAGCTGTTTACCTAAGATAGGTCGCTGTAGTTAATATACAGAGCCACTTAGGTATATTAGCTTGACAAGCAAACAGATTACAATGTTAAACAGCAGTGTGATCAAAGTGAAATCAAATGAATGGTTATCATTGGTAGGTATGCAATTACGTCATGTACAGGCCGCAGTGGGTGATGTATACCGGTATACGTCAGTTTCAGTTGAATCGAGTCGCAGTGAATGTCATACCGTTTTGTAGTCAGCGAGGCAGTTACTCGTACTTTTATGTGTTAGGAGTTACGGACAGATCAAGGCACAGTTTCAACTCAACAAAGGGATTCTCTCGATGCCGTATATTTGAGTCACATATACCTACCTACTATCTATATACGTATTATTGTGCACAATAGGTATCTTCAATGTATGAGAATGTACCTGAGTAACTGTATAAGGTCCTGTCACAGTTCTACTGATACGATGAAATTGTTGTGTATGTGTATCTTCAATATGGACTCAAAGAATATGTTTCTGTTTTTAACCGACTTCCAAAAGGAGGAGGTTCTCAATTCGATTGGTTTTTTTTTATTTATGTATGTACACCGATTACGCTGATATTTATGATCCAATTTACGTGATTCTTCTTTAGTTTGATGCGGAATAGTTGCCATTTGGTCCCATAAATATTTAAAATAGTTTGGCCCAGTTGTTTTCATTTTATGAACATTTTTACTTCAGTCGTGTGGTATAATTTCATGTATGTTCACCGATTTTTCCTCCATTTGTGGAGCGATTGTCAAAATTCTTTTGTTTGAAAGAGTATACTCTTGAAATGGTCGCATTTAAATTTGGTGAAGATCTGATGCTGATCTTCGGAGATATACTATGGAACTCTTCAAAACTAGATGGTAAATCGGTCGTGATTGCTGCAATCGCTTGGATGTTTATTGTTTATACAACATCATGACGTAACATCACGCCTGTATGCTCTGAAGGGTATGCAGATGTGTACAATACACCCAAATTTCGATAGTTTAGGTATATTAAGTTCCATTTATTGGGGATAAGCCTATTACCATGATATGCATTGTTAACGATGTAAAATAAATGCATAGCAAATATTTGTATACGATATTACAACTAAAAATGGAAAAATAAAAAAACGTTTTTGCAAAAAAAATAAAACCGACTTCAAAAAACAAAAAATTGAAAAATAACTTTAGCTACAGAAGTCGGTGACAAAAAAAAAATAAATGAATCAAACAAAGGTCACTGACTTCTGAAGCTAAAGTTATTTTTCAATTTTTGGTTTTTTGAAGTCGGTTTTGTTGGAAATCATCAATAACATACCTACCTACAAATTCTTACTATACTGTAGACTGCAATGGTGTTACAAAGACTTGTGGCATAAGGTAGATATATAATAAACAGTCTGTTAATAATAATATTCAGCCCGAGTGACTCCTTTTATGCAGTACTGGTTTATATCGAACCTTTTTAATACACTCTCAGTTATCCGCGACTTCGTTTACATAGTTTAACCTCCCGTTTGACCCCTCAGAGGATGAATTTCTAAAAAACCCTAGACGGATGCCTACGTTGTTTATGAAGCCTATATGCTAAATTTTAAGCTTGTAGGCTTTGCACATAGTTTAGAGATTTTGTGTGGAGTGAATGGTATTTGGCGTTTATTTATTCTAGCGTGTATTGAGCGGGAAGCCAGTATTACAGTTCTGTATACATATATGATTCACGTTACAGAACCCGTCATTTATATCAATTGCAAGACAAGGTAGGATTTAATTGCAGGTATGTTATACACATTAATGTATCCTCGCAGTCAGTTTGTAGTAATTGACGATCGACAATTAAGCTAATGAATGGGAATTTATCTGTGCAATTTGTCGAGGTACGTTCACGGATAGATAGATCTCAATAAGACTGTTGTGAAATCCTAGCTTCGTTTACATTGGTCTAGAGTTAGCTTTTAACTGCTAGTTCATTAATATATACTACTTTGACTCGGAACTTTAGTGTCAATCGCTGTAGACGTTTTCCGGTGATTTATAATGAGATGTCACAAAGAAACAAACGCTGTGATAGAAGAAATAGATCACCCCGTTTTGCTCAGTATTTTAAACACATGTCACAACACACGTCGAAAGTAAAAGGCATAATGTGTCTGTATATTCATAATTAAGTAATTAAATATACAGAAACACAGCAACTGGGTCGAGTGTCCACTGTTTACGCGAAGTACATAATCGAGTTTTGAAAACATGCATACATTTACAGTGTCATAAAACGGAAGAGTATAAGCTTATTTTCTGACGAGCTCCCAAAGTAAAAGGTGAAAAAATATAAAAGTGCTTGCATCGCCTGAAATATTGTCTCCGAAAGTCTCGCGTCGAAAATGCGTTATTACGTGCTCAGGGATTTTATTGTATCTGTTCCCGAATTGTTATCGACGCCATCAAATACTTATTACATACCCACCTGAAGTGTTGTAACTTTCCCCCCTACTACTTGTTACACACAAATCATCAGTTCCGAAGTTTTGGTAAAACAGTGCACTAAATTGTTTCAGCTGAATGTTCCAGTTGACTGAACTAATGCGGCGTCACACGCAGTTATTGCACTAAATCGAGATATCGGTGCGCAACAAATCAGACAAATGTTCACTCTACATGGCACAGTTTTCAGAACTAAGTTTGTGTTATTTCAGGAAAGGAGATGCGAAGTTTAACGGTAAATCATACTTAGTTGAGACAACAAGCATCCGAGGCGGTTGCGAGTCGAGAGAGAGCTGCCGGTAGTCCCGCCCGCGTCCACACCACATCAACACTCGCCTAGGCATTGAACTGAAGTATGCACATGGAAAGTTTGCACCTACTTCCTTTACTGTTCAGAATATTCTAAGTCATACATAAAAGGCGACTTGAAAAGCTGGATTTAGTTAGGTACTCTTTGTTCGCTCAAACTCGAGTAAACTCAACTCATGGGCTGTAAATATAGGTCGGTATATGTGGAGAAACTAACTGGAATACAGAGCAATTTTGAAGCGTAGAACAGTTTGATTTTTTTCTCATGGTCAAAAATACATATTATCGGGGCACTATTCTCTATTACGGGGAAATCTTTAACTTTCGATCTAAGTTCGCATTTGTAAGGTGTGTAATTAGAGAGGGTATTATAGGGTGTTTACCTGCTTTGGAGCGTTTTTCGTAGAAGGTGAAACTTTGCACGTAAACAGCTGTTAAAGTGCTACTAAGCGGCTTTGCACGTTGCGTTAGTTATGTTGCCAGTGAATAAACTTTTCAATTCCTGTTAACGTTAATATTGTTTAAAAGTACCTGCGTGTAGTATTTGTAGATTATTTATTTATTTAAAATTATGTGAATAACACCTTAACAGCTGTGACGCCAATGCGGTCTTCCATTTCAATTCTCACTGATAACACCATATAGAGCTACCTCATTGTCACATAAAGGGCCTTCTCGGCGATTACCGTACCTTTTATTTTTCATTGGCTCAATCCGCCTTTTATCATATCGTCCTTACCAACCCATCATGCCCATCTTTATTATTCATGTCTGACTTGTTTACCCAAGTCGTCCAATCCCGTAGTAAGTCAACTCGCATTTATATCAGCCTTAACCGACGATAAAGGGTTAACCGCAGATTACAAAACAGATAAAAACATTAGCTCTCCGACTGAGACACAACTGAGACATAGATGTCCAATATCTAGATGCGGCTGTAGCACTAAACAAAATAACCACTGCAGCGTTGCTGGGAAATACCCAAACACTCCCGCGCCACAATTTACCGAGCGAGCGGCGGCGGCGGTGCAGCGGTGGAGTCATTGAAGAGGTACAGTGAATTAAATGCGCCACAGAAATAAGATAGATGCCTGTACTGCACAGGTACGTGTTCTGTTTATCGAGTTCCTCACAACGTACGTCCGTATTTAAACGTAAACTTTGTATGTTAAATCATTAGGAATTTTAGACTCAACTGTTCTATTCCGCGAAAGATAATTTGCTAGTAGTTTTCGTCAGTTTGCGTTTGTGTTCTAAAACGCTGTTCAGGAAAAGTTCGATCTACACAAAGACACACATATGAGAGATACGGGATACTTCATACATACCTTTAGCTAGTGGCTGTATGAGAACACTTTAGATATTGATAAGATGTTCTTCTACGAAATTTTGATGAAGCCAATTCAACTCATCTTGCGGCCCAATAAGCTTTGCAGTATCGCTCACCGAGTGTACGATCAACCTAATAAGAGCACTAATTAGACCGCTAATTACATACGAGAGTATTATAACATCAATCGGATTTTGGTCAAGTGATCCGGTAAGCATTTGATAGAAGTGCCTAATCAAATATTGTAGGAATAAGTTAGATACACCCAGAAAGGATGGAATCAGAGGTCATCAGGCTCTTCAAGACAAAGTATTCCTGAAGACAAAATATGAACTTCGTGAAGAGGTTTCTTATTGAAAGGATTTGGGACAGAGACAGCCGATGCCTTGGGTTAACAATTAAGTTTTGACCCGGTTATCAACATAGCAACTAGCTCTCCCAGAGACGAGTTCAAAATATATTGCGATTATATATTTGTTAAGAGCAGCTATATTATAAACATTTCCCAAAAATAATTCGACCCTTTAAAAAGGTCATTGCCTACGGGCCACGTGACGTTCCTTGTAATATATGCGTCCCTAGAAAAAGGTTGAAAATCGCTCCCTTGGACACGTTTATCATGAAATTTCACATGAATCATATGGAACTACTGGACAGATTTTAATCACGTTTTCACTGATGTAAGGTTGAGTGACCCGACTATATCTCGTGGGTATTATTATAGGGTCGGTCAATCTCTTTATGCTATCATTTATCAGCCTTCAGAGAACAGGAATATTGCCAGGTCCTTTAGTGAAACTACTTTGCATGTTGATAAGTGTGTTATCATATTACATAACGTTGACCCATGGCCCGATACCTAACAATTAAATTATTGAGGACCGCTTGACGAAGTCTATGACGTTGTATGAGAGCCCAGGAACACAAAACTGGTCTTCTAAATCAATACAATAATACAGCTTCATCTCCCAACCTATCTACCAGATATAATGCGACTGCCCTTAGGGATGAAGAGGTCAGCTTACAAATACAACACCCAAGGGATCACATTCCATGCCCTATTTTTACCCCCGAAACAAGCGCCGGACACAAACTAGTTAAAACTTAATTTAAAACATGTAGGCACGTTGTTAATAATTTCGGGGAACAATAAATAAAGTTCCTTTATAAATATGGGAAGAGCGAAACAATCAGGAACACCTATTACGGCTTGTGTACTAATAGATTAACGTTAACAACGTTATGAGAACAATTTCAATCAACTATTACTAACTCAGGAATTAGTTACCTATTGATTTTCGTTCAGTCATTCATTATCATCTGTTTGTTAACGTTTATTGTTTAACACGTGATTTTGTATAAACTATTACAGAATATTGATTAGACGGGTTATGGGTATTATCACCACATTTCTCAAATGGATGGATGATCGCTATAAAACGGCTCCCTCTTCCGACGGCGTTATTCTCAAGTAAATGTGCCTGTTATTTGTAAAACACGTAATAAAAATGATAAACATACTTGTAAATGACGCTTCCATTGTATAATAAACGGTCGCAAAGTAAGTAAAAAGCGTTTATCAAGCAGTTGCGACCACTCGGTAGTTTAATTAAATTTTTAATTTATTGTGAAGGAGGAGGCCGCGTGTGGCGCGCCCGCCGCTCGCAATTTGCTCCCCATCTTTATCTAATGCAAGTACATCCTATCTGCGTACTTACTGATGAAATATGTGTTTTAAAAACTTATTTTTAGACAGTAGCTTAAAATTATATAATAAGGCTGTAAATAGACCCATATCGATGCCGAACGGCACTTGTTCTCCCCGTCATTGCCATCATTTTTGTATTTTGGACCGTATCTGTGAACTTTATAGTTACGGAGATAATGGAGGTCAAAGTTTCAACTTTTTATAAGTTTTTTTCAAATATTTACTACACTGTTTTAGACTATGCCCCGCGCATGCCTATGTGGACGCTACGCCGTAGCGGATGCTACGAGTGCTACGAAGCGTGACCGCACGTTACGTTACGTGACGATGAGTTCAATGTTTTTCCTTGACCCAAAAAGTGCTCAACGCGCCTAAAGAAGTTTTCACTTCAAAAAACTAATAAATAAAAGACAAACTATCACGAAGACGGTAAGTTTAGGTTTTTTTTTATTTCTGACATTTTAGTACTCCAACGATCGTTGGTCCGGCTATACCTACCCGACTACCGGAACATATACACAGAAGGCCGGAACAGAAGGCACTAAAAAGTTACGTCCAACGAAAATAAATCGAATAGGTGGTCGCAGTATGTTGTTAGGTACCTATAATGAGAAAGGACAAGCGGTTGCCCATCCCCTTAACTTAATCCCTTAGATGCCTATTACGACTCCCTAGGGAAGGCAGGGCGGGCCTTTATTTGCCGGGAATCACAGCCTATTCGGTACATTCTTGCTTATAACAGCATACAGTAATCACTAATTTCGCAAAACTTTGCCAAGCGTGGTGATTATGACAATTTGACCTGTAGTGGTATATTTATTGTAGTGGCAGCATGCCTGAGAGATATTTCTCGACGACATGTAAAGCCAAGTCAGAGGCCCATGGGCGGCTTAAAAACTCTGACACCAGGTTAGGCACTAACTGAGATACCGTGGCCCCGGAACACAAAGGGCGATGAAGGAACATGGATGGGTTTTAGTCAGTAAAAGTCTGACACTCCCTCATGCTCCGCCCAGAGCGGGAGAAGTCATTTGATGATTTCCCATAGGAAAAAAAAAAGGCACTAACTACACGATAAAGAAAGAAGATTGTAATGGTGTAGGTTTCTAACTTGTTACTAGTGTCAGACCAAAGCTTCACTTCGGCTTCCATCTTCGGTCAAACCTTTTAACTTCGGCTTCCATCTTCGGTCAAACCTTTTAACTTTGGCCAATAATATAGTTCAAAGTTTTGGCTGAAGCCGAAATTAATGCAAGTACTTAAGTAGGTACTTTCCTACATTAATAAGTACTAACATAGGCTAAGTTATATTGTTACTAACACAGTGGACCTCTTTGTAGTCTGGTAAATAAATAATAATAATAATAATAATTAATTTGGTCGGCAACAAAAAAGTAGACCATCATTATAAAAGCTTCCCGAAAATCTCTAAAAGCTCATTAGTTGTTTACTAAATTCGGAAAAACGATAGATACAATAATACCGCTAGTTAACTAGAATTCATTTACTGTTTATTCTTCCTCAATTTCACGTTTATTTACTTACCTTGTTATCTACAGCAGTAAGTACGTAGGTACGTATGAACATAACAATATTAAGTGTAGAGTTTCTTATATACTACATACTTAGGTACTGGGAAAATAATGTTTGTTGTTTTTGTGCGGGCGGTATTACGACTTGAGTTTAATCCCTATTTATAAGTTGATATTATTATCGTCAAGAAACATTGAAATAAAAAGTATCTATCAGTAATAGACTCAACTCGGTCCCACGTAACTCGGTAGGTACTATATTATTCTTTCTTCCATCGAAAGCTACGTGCCCTACAAGTTAGCTCTGAACTTTTGATTTAAACATAAAGTTTCTGTCTGTTCGATGTATGTTGCTAGACATAATTCAATGTTCCGAGAGTTCTTGAAGAGTATGTTGTACTTATTGTTAATAATTTACTTGGGTATTTGTAACCTCAAAGATAAACACCGGTGTACGGTGGTAGGATATGTATACGTTCCACTTGTTATATCAAAATATTATGAAGAAAGTTTGCATAATATGTTAATGTGACAGATTGTGACAGATTTTAGCCGCGTGGTATCCGGCAGAGTAGAATAGAACCAACCCATTACACTCACGGGTGTCGTATAAGGCGACTAATGTCTGAGGCAGAACACCTTGCGCCTCCGTAGACCTGAGAATGGGCAGCAGCGTTTTCTGTTAGTCTTTCATCACTGCGATCTCCAATCCGCCTGCCAAGCGTGGAGATTACGGCAAATTCCTCGCATCATGGGAGAGGCTTATGTCCAGCAGTGGACGTTATGGGCTGTTGTTGTTGTTGTTGTTTATAACAACAAATTAAAAATTAAAGAGGACTCCCCTACTACTATGGTACGGAACCCTTTATGGGCGAGTCCGACTCGCACTTGGCCGGTTTTTCTCATTTTTGTACCAGTTGAGTACCTACTAATCATGGATGCAGCTAAATGCTAGTATTTAACATGAAGCTACTGCCTATCTAAACTCTGCAGTTACTGTGTAAACTTTAACACGGTAGGTAACCCCTGGTGAGACTGTCTAGGCTTTCGGGCTAATAATGTGTTATACTCTTATGTTTATAACAATTGACACTTCTATTTGCATGTTACTAAAATGCAATATTGCACTCCGCCAAGATATCCGTACATTTACTACATAATTCATCGGGTAAAAGGCATTTCATGTTCCTGTCGTGTCAAATCGGTACGAAAATCTCGCATTTTTTAAATATTACAGTGAGTGTAACCATTATACCATTTTGTAGAAAATGCCCGCACTTTTAGTGTAAAAACGCCCGTTACGGCAAACAAAGTGCCTACCCAGCTACTCTCCGTACTCTCACTCAAGTGTAATTCCCGAGTTACTAACACTTTTAACTAAGTACTACTTTACAATCTGTAATAATTCTCAATGGCACATTCAATGTTAGTCAAGGAATTAACGGAAATGAGTTTTTTTTTCGTGAAACCTCGAATTACTTTTCCAATTTCGATTAAATCACAGCGAGATAGCTTCTCGATGTGATGTAAGCAGGACCAAGACTATGAATAAAGTCAAGATCGTAGCTAGGAAATATGTTTAGTAGAGAGTGGATTTGTGGCTTCAAAACTTGGCTCGTTGTAAAATATTCTATGGTAAAACTTTGATATACTTTGGCTTTTTTCGTATAACATAACATCATGCCTGTAATACCAGAAGGGTTAGGCAGAGGCTTACCTTAATAGTAGACGCATATTTCGCCAGTCATGTTTTAAGTCCCATGTAAAAGGGGGCGATCATATTGCCATCAACAACAACAATAACAGCCCATAACGTCCACTGCTGGACAAAAGCCTCTCCCATGATGGGAGGAATTTGCTGTAATCTCCACGCTTGGCAGGCGGATTGGAGATCGCAGTGATGAAAGACTAACTGAAAACGCTGCTGCCCATTCTCAGGTCTACGGAGGCGCAAGGTGTTCTGCCTCAGACATTAGTCGCCTTATACGACACCCGTGACTGTAATGGGTTGGTTCTATTCTACTCTGCCGGATACCACACGGCTAACCCTCAACCGGGCACAAATCCAGACTCCTGAAAACTTCCTTACTACTGCTGCTACTGCTTACTTCTACTTATGGCTACCGAAAAATTCCTTCTTCTAATTCTTTAAAAACATTCAATCTAAATATTCTTAATCTTATAATATACCAAGAACAGTAACATAGAACGCCAATTACTTGGTACTCAATATACAACATTACATATATTACATATTGTTTATATTATTATTGTTTTATTTATTACATATTGTTTATATTAACAGATACAAACGCGTAGCAGTTGCCAGAAAACCTACTTCATAAAATTGATTCGTAGAATATAATACGAGGAGCACGCAGTGTAGTTTTAAAAATTCGTAGCAAATAACTACGGCGCAGGTCGTTCCATTTGCGATGTAGCCCGCTTGCAATTATGCCAATTTGGAATAAAATCACCAGGTTAATGTTTTTTCCGCATTTAGTTCCACCATCTATGTACCTATATTTATTTTCTATTCTAATCATAAAGAGATTGTACCTAATGTCATTCAGTTCATCTGGCATCGACCACCTTGCTTGTAGCACAGAGTGCCTACTACATAATGTAAATTAAAAGAACCTTACAAACGCGTACCAGTTGAAATCTGTTCGTGGAAAATAACACGGAAAGCACGCAGCAGTTTGAAAAGGTTCGTAGCAATCGTAGCTAAATAGCTACGGCGTAGCCGCGTAGGTTGGTCCATTTGCGATGTAGCCCGCCCGCTATGCTACGCGTGCATTGATAATGTGTTTTGACCACATTGAACTTTGTTAGAACGTTGGCCGTTAGCCACGTCTCTTATTAATACCGAAATTACTACCCACTACCACGTTCAGCCTTTCCTTTAGCTCGCTTCTATTAGCTATTAATTGATGGAAATAAGGTCAGGTGACACTGTGATAGTCAATAGTCCCTTTATGAAATGCTGATAGTCCGTTGGTTAGATTAACCGTCACTGGGCCCGCCAGGTGGATTACATACGAACCGCGTCAATTACGGCAAAGAGGGGTAGTCTGAGTACTAGCAGTGCTAAAATGATGAGCTAAATAATAGCAAGGAAAAAACTGACAAGAAGATACAATATACTGCAATTATATATTTATTTTATAAAAAAAATATATTTTATATTATCAAATTTAAAATATTTTCAATTAAATCAACATGCATTGACAGTAGCGTTTGTGATGTACAATTTAAGCACACGGCAATGTTCTGCAACAGACCTTTCTCTGTTAATTACAAAACACGTTGTAAAAAAAATTGCAAAACAAAACTACTTATATTGTGGAAAGAAAAGTCCGGAATTTTCTCTGGAAATCTTACTTATGGATATGGGGACCCTAGGTGTGAGTCACATTCGGTTCCAGTTGGTACGGTACCTTTTTTTACTCGATGGGTTTCAAAGCGTGAAGCATTTGCGGGTATTTCCCTACGAGCGCTTTTTTTCTGCACTGTCCCACAGTCCCACTGCTGGGTCCTCCAATTTCTTCCATGTGCTCTCTTTTCCCGTGCCCTTTCGAACCATGGGAATTAACATCCGTATATTCTTTACATAAGCCCAATGTTTCCAAAATATCAGTCCCCAAGTATGTCTGCATATAGCGCCACCTAGCATGTTGAGCTTATACTACAACAACGACAAGAAAACATACCGCCTACTTTTCTGTGAACCAGTAGTAGCACTGTAGCACTGCTCGGCTTGTCGTTGTTGCTCCCTCCATGATAGTTTCAAAAACTGCCAGGTTAGTCTTTGATAGAAACTGTATACGAATACCGTATTTCCAGCGTTTGTTATTATTATCATTATAATCTGCCTAGCCTTTTCCCAAGTTTTATTGGGGTCGGCTTCCAGTCTAACCGGATGCAGCTGAATACCAGTATTTTACATGGAGCGACTGCCTATCTGACCTCCACAACCCAGTTAGTACTGGGTAATACGATACCCCTTGGCTAGACTGGTTGTCAGACTTTTTGGGCTACTGACTACCTACCCGTAACGGCTGTCAAAGATCTACAAATTACAGCCGGGAACACGGAGGAAACTCGGTATGTATTGGGTGGTCACCCATCCACAGACCAACCTAGGTAAGCACGGCTTAACCTAAAGATCGACCCGAGCAGCTGTTATTATTTAGCCACGAGCACCTCCTCGTTTGTTAAACATTAATTAAAAATTAATTAGGTATAACAGAGATCCAAAATATGGCATAGAGGTGTTTGGAGATTAGGTGTACCTATCGTAATTTTATCTACCTACCACTTCTTAAACCTACATTAGGGTAGGTATATAATTTATTCTTTGTCACATTTATGATGTTGGTAGGTATACGAATGAGCAGAATAAATCTTTACAAATAAATCGATCCTACATATAAATAAAATTGAAGTGTCTGTTTGTAATTTCATAATAAAAGCGTAAGTACATAAATACGGTAACAAACAAACAGACAGCCTTCAAATCTTCGAAATTATTAACAAAATAAAAACCGGCCAAGTGCGAGTCGGACTCGCGCACGAAGGGTTCCGTACCATTATCTATACATTAGACAGAATGGCAAAAAAAATCACGTTTGTTGTATGGGAGCCCCCCTTAAAAATTAATTTTATTCTGTTTTTAGTATTTGTTGTTATAGCGGACACGTAACAGAAATACATCATCTGTGAAAATTTCAACTGTCTAGCTGTCACGGTTCATGAGATACAGCCTGGTGACAGACAGACGGACAGACGGACAGACAGCGAAGTCTTAGTAATAGGGTTCCGTTTTTACCCTTTGGGTACGGAACCCTAAAAATGATTTATGATATTTTTATATCATTACACGCGGACCCGGCCAACAGCTAGTAATAAATAAAGGGGGAAAATATTTAATCCATCAAAGCAGACCATCAAAAATAACTTTGTGACCACTAACATAGTAACATCTATCACTTAAAATATCAATTGATCACCAAATTTAGTAAATTTATTTTTATTTTTTTATTTTATTTATTAGGTCTACCAACAATTGTTTACACTAATTTACAAACAAAATAAACATGCGCTTAAACTCTACACAGTGTAACAATTACTTAAAGGTAAACACCACATGGACAATAAGAAAACAATTTTAAGTAAGTAATATCGTAAGCTACATATTGTACAAGTAAACTCAGTAAAATATACAACTATAAATCAATAACTTATAGGCTAAGTATTAAAAGCATCATTTATTTGAAAAGAACACAGTCCAAAAACTTTTACAACTTTTACAACAAGTCTGATAAACAGTTCAAAAATTTAACTTTTTGCTTTTTGAGAGAATCAAAGTGAAAATCAACTATATCACTACAACTATGTATTTAAAACCCTACAGAACCTAGCACATGGAGAGTTAGATCCTAACACCGTTCTTCTCATTGGAGGACAAAGTGGAGTAATCGGTTTGCGTGGAATCCTCGCCGGAGCACGAAAGTTAATGAGTGCGAGCAGTGGCGGAGAGTCGATATTTCCCTTCAAGATTTTGCTAGCAAACATTGCGTCATTCAGACATCTTCGTTCTTCCAAAGTGTGCATGTTGAAGTACTTCAATCTATTTTTGTAAGAACGCACTTTTTTGGTTATTCCCACAGAAAAGGCCAGATGCCAAACGAAACGTTTTTGGACGCGTTCTAGACGCAAACTATTTGTAGCGTAGTGTGGCCGCCACACCACACTGCAATACTCTAATATGCTACGAACTAAGCTCTGATAAAGTAAAATTTTAGTTTTAATTTGACGAAATCCCTTACATTGTCTAATGACAAAACCCATCATCCTGGATGCTCTTTTAGAAATGGAATCTAAGTGTGGTGCAAAGGTCAGTTTTTGATCAAACAGAACTCCAAGGTCACGAATAGTGTCTGACTCATTAACTTTGTCCTCATTTATGTAATACACTGTCTTTATTGGATTATTTTTCCTTGTATATGTAACGTGGTAACATTTCTTCGAATTCAAATACATTTCGTTGCTTTTACACCATTGAATAAGACTATTAAGGTCCATCTGTAAAAGTGAAGAATCTCTGTTAGATTCAACAATTCTAAGAAACTTCAAATCGTCCGCATACATAAAAATTTTAGAGTGCTGTAAACACTTGGGAATGTCGTTTATAAAATAGTTGAATAATATTGGACCTAGATGAGAGCCTTGTGGGACTCCAGATGAGATATTATAAACGTTAGATTGAAAACCGTTTACCACAACATAAAAAGATCTACCTCCCAAGTATGAAATCACCCATTCAAGCAAACCACCAGTAATACCATAGGCACGTAACTTACAAGACAAGATTTTGTGGGAAACTTTATCAAAAGCCTTGCTGAAGTCAGTATAAATGACGTCAGCTTGGTGACCAGAATCAACGGCTTCAATCAAAAGTTCTGTGAAAGGGACCAAATTAGAACTTGTGGATCGTGATCCAACAAAACCGTGCTGATGATCGCTAATGAATAGTTTTAGATGGTTTTGAAAATACGGGCAGAGCAGTGACTCAAACACTTTAGCGAACGTTGAAAGAATTGAGATAGGCCTATAGTTAGCTATGTCATCGTTGCTGTCTGATTTATGTATAGGCACTACCTTAGCCATTTTCCATGTTTGAGGGAAAACGCCAGAAGATAAGGATTTGTTGTATATAAGAATAAGAGGGCACACTAACTCCTCCGCACAAGACGTAATAAATATTGGCGGTATGCCATCAGGGCCCGCTCCCTTGTTAGTATCTAAACTTTTAAGTTTTTTAAGTAATGTCTCACTGCTAATTGTTGGACTTGTTAAACACAAACTACTATTTTCGAAAGATTTTAATAATATATTGGTATCAAATTCCTTGCTCAATTCTGGTTCGGGGCTGTAAACAGAAGAGAAGTTGGTAGCAAACATCTCACATATTGTTGTTACATCAGAAGTGGACATTGATCCATCCTTCATGGTCATAGGGTAGGTACTAGACCCTCCTCGTTTATTCTTTACGTGCGTCCAAAATAACTTAGGGTTTTTTTTTAGTTCATTTTCAAGACCTTCAATATAAACATTGTAACAAGAGGTGGCCAATTCATCGCAACGCTTACTAATTAATTTTAACTCAATCAAATCCATTGGGTTTTTATATTTATTGTATCGCCTTCTAATATTATTTTTTAAATTTAACATTTTAATAAGTTTATGGTTAAACCACTGAGGATATTTACGTTTCTTTGGTACCCGTGAGGGAATAAACTGATGTATAGCGTTATTAAGCGTCTCGTAAAAAACATCCAACATCTCATTCACACTATCGCTACCCTCAAATAATTTAACCCAATCTACTTGTTTAAAAAAATTACGAACTTGAATTGAACACCAAATTTAAATGAGGTGGTTGATGACAAACTAGTTTTGCCTAGGCCAACTTGGGTGGGGCATCCCGATTCGGATAGATTGGGTTAGAAGGCCATACCATTCGTGGTTATTTTTTTAACCATTCAAGAGTAGGAGCTCTGCGAAGCGAGGCTCCGTCGACCAGCCCGCTTAGCATGAACGCCGTAGACACGAAAGAGAAACGACAAATCTTTTGTTCATCTGTCATTGAATCGACAAAATGACAGTTGAACAAAAGATTTGTCGAGTCTCTTTCGTGTCTACGGTGTTCATGCTAAGCGGGCAGGTCTCCTTCGACTCGGATGCAAGAGCATAACAGTTCAATTTCTGGTGGTCATAAATACATTTTTGGTTCTAATTTTACGATAAAATGGGGATTAATTTTGGTGATCATTTATTAATTTTGGCAATCAAAAGTGATTTTTTTGCCTTTACATTTTGCTAAATCTGGTGGTTCGTTAATTGTATGCCATAGGTAAATAAATCAATTATTTATTTCACCAGAAGCAATCACATTACAATATCCATAAGACTAAGAACATCTATCTATAGCTGAATGACCCAAATCTATCTAGATTTCCCACTATGTAGGTTACTGGTTAATCAGCTGGCATCCCACTTAACGAGCACTGTAATCAAAGTTTAATCTACAAATCAGATATATAATACATTATGAACATACGAACGTATACCTCTAGAAACTGGGATAATGACTATGATTGATAGGTAAGCTTGTCCACGGTGTACCTACTAATGCGAGACGTAATAACTAATTATTCGCGATTAATGGATACAGATTAGATCGACGCGAGCTAACCGGTCGACAATTCTTCAGTAGGTAGGTATAGATAGAGAACCTACTTAATAGTCTGTGTCCCATCAGTGGGACACATTAGGTTATGTTCGGCGATGAAATGGGTTTTCCAGTAATAAAATACCTACGTGTTTGCATAAAAAGGACCGGTGGACTCTAAAAGGAATACTTTATAATATAGGGTCTGAAGAACAGAGTGTAAAGTTCTTCATCCCCGATATAAAAGGGAGGATTCTGCGACCAGACGGGTGGTAGGTAGGTACATCTGGCAGGCTACTGCCCGACAGTTCTATAAAAAGTTAGCAACTCTTGACTGAAGCAATACCTACGTTCTAAACAAAGTAAAACTACAATTTGTAAAAAAGTATCATTTTTTTACAAATTGTAGTTATACTATGTTCAGACTTGAACGGCAACAAGTATTATATACTTAAAGCAAAGCATATTTTAAGTAATAACGGGACAATATCCGTGATTTTCTTTTGTTTTTATGAGCTCCCGATATTTCGACGCTGCCGCTGTTGCAAACATCATGATTGTGGGAATACGGGTGTGACGAAAATTATTAAAAATTAAAACCGGTTTTTTTTTCACGGATATTACCCCGTTAGTACCTACTTTAAGTGTAGTGGAAAACCGTGAGTAAAACCGAGCATATTTATCATGCTCAGCAATATTTCTCTATAGGGAACGTGCAGGAACTATAGGTGGCAGCACTAATCGACAAAAGAGACACTATGCGGACAGAAAAGGAAACTTATCACTTCTCATCGTGCTTTCAATTTACATAGCCAAAATTGTCTCTTCAATTATATTATTTTTGAATATGCTAAAAGGTATAAAATATGAGTTCCGGTTTATCAATACCGATCGTCAGCATAATATAAATGTTTAATAATATGAATTTTATATCTTTCGTTTACTTTCTGATGAAAATTGTGGTGTATGAAGACATGGTGGCTGGCATAACTAAGATAGCTTTCTTATTTTCAACACATGTTATAATGGAAGGGAACCCTTTATCAGCGAGAACAGTATCTCCAGGCTCTAATAAATCAATTAGTTCACAATCATTTGATGAAGCAATCAATAAAATGCAGTCCGTAGAATTTAGAAACATTATTGTGGGTATAACCATGTTTATATTCTGAGTACATGTGGAGTCTTTGATTAACTGTTGAGGGATATTCGGTGTGAACTTTAGTGCGGTCTAGTAGAACACGTGTATGGCGAAGTATAAATGGTTGTGGCATGTTTGCATGGACGGTTGATTTTGAGGGCCTTTTCAATGCAGAGTGTAACAAAAACAAGTTGTTTTCAAATATTTTTCTTTACTGCGTTTATCCATTTTTTGCGTTTTTCACCAAAACATGGTATGATAGTAGTATTCTTTGGAAAGTAATAGAATTTTACGCTAATTGATTTATTTTCATTTTTGTGGATGTATTGGTACCTACATCCAGAAATGCAACAATGCATTTTAATTAGTTAATTAATTATAAAATTAATTCTATTTACTTGTTAGAAAAGTCTATGTCAAGCATTAATAGAGCACAAGATTCGGATTGGCGACGCCAGTTGTCAGCACCGTCGTTGTGCACGTTCCCTATAGGTGTCAGCGCACACCAAGAACAGCATTTTTTGAGAGACTACTGAAAAATGAATCTTATGACAACTCCATATGTTGCAAAATTAAATATGGACTATATTTAATTTTGCAAGATATGACTTAAACTTGATGCTCGACCAAGCTCCAGCTTGCAAAATGCATGTTCGAGTACGCGTTTTGCAACGTAGGTATGTTGTTAGTTAGTGTAGTTGTCATAAGATTCATTTTTCAGTAGTCTCAGATAATGCTCTGCTCTTGGTGTGCGCTGACCCTAGTACGTCATTAGAATAGGCCGAAACTTTGCCAATAATTTAAATGTTAGGTTTTTGACTATAATGAAAACACGGAATTGTAGATTTTGGTTGTTTATTTCTCAGGAAGCAAATGATTCACAGCATTGGTGGGATACAGAGGTCTGACAATACCGGGCCGAAACATTCAATTTCCTGAAGTTTGATTTAACTAGCAATAGGTACAACGGCTTAGAATATATAAGTACCCAAATACAAAAACGTGGGAAAACAACGTTACATAGCTGTAGAATAGTATAATTTATTTAGTAAAGCGAGTTTTTTTCATATTTTTTTTTTATAAACTACACACCTTACTAAATCACAATTTCTAATTATGTCAAAAATTATGTATCACATTTATAACATTCTGTACAAAGTAAAAAAATATTTTCATACTCCACTAGTAAGTAAAGCAACATAGACATTTCCGACCATTATAATATTATTGCCTATGTAGAAAACGAACTTTTAGTTACACATTTACCGAATTTACTGAAAATGTACTTTGATGAAAACAATTGAGCAGATGCAAACAGTTAGATAATCCGCTTCAATATCACAATCAACTGAACAATTTAACATGATATGCAGTAGGTGATGCTATCATCTTATTCATCCACGGTACCACACGGGGCTAGGCTACACGCATACTTATAAAGTTACAAATATTAAGTTAACTCTTTCTATGTTTAATCTATACTTCAACTTGTTTTAAATATCATAATAAATGTTAAGATATGAATAACACAAAGTTACGTTATGTGGACTTACAACCTTCATAAGGAGTGACATATCATGTACCTTACTAAATAATAGTTCCATATGGTTCTGTTAACAGTTACACTATTAAATTAATCACCTATAGCACAAATATATTCTCTTTGCATTTCATCGGCTGTGCGTTGAAGGCACATAGCTCTGCAAACATGGTTGATGTGTAAATACAAGAGAATACATTGTCTAAGTGATGAATGAACAACATCAACAAACGTGTCGGCAAGCTGCATCACTCTCACTCGGCCACAGCGACCACACCCAGCACCCACCCATGCGTGTCACTCATCTGACTTGATTAAAAAACATTACTTTTTTATAATTATGCAAAAAACAATTATACAACCCTTCTAATTTGAACTTTTCTTTAAAAAAAACTGGGATTTTAAAATGCAAATTGTGATTTGTGACAGTGATCATAGAGAAACAATCGAATATACTCTATAGGGACACTCAAATTATTACAACGTAATTTACAAATATAGTCAATCTCTAAATATTAACTAATTTATATAAACTGAATTATTTACAAAATATGAACACATCGGATGCGACGTGCCACCTCTCTTACATATTTGTAACTATTTACAATGACTATTATTATAAACATTAATTAAGAGCATTGCATTTTCGTGAGCTTGATCAAAATAATCCCTTGTTCAACTCATTAGTATAAAATGTTATAACATAACTAGGTTCATTCACATGCACATATGCGGTGGCCAGTCACAATATTACTTCAGCTGCTTCTCAACCATTGAACAGTCCTGTATTCTGAAAGTGGCCGACGCTCGACTTACAGTGAACATCGATATTGTATTAGCTTTTAGAAGCCCAATAATTTTCTAGTGTTAGAGATCAGTCTTCAGACAAAGGAAACAAATCCAGTGCTTTTGTATATAATTCGTCAAATTTCGACTTTGAACTCTATATTAAATAGTTTTGAAGAAAGCATCATATTTACAAGTTCTGATTTGGACAAAAATAAAATGTATTACATAAAAGTTGTAGGAGAAAGTCAAGGCAGAGTAAAGAATTTTAGGGAATTCCATTCCATAGCATCTCAAGTAGATGTATGAGATGCAATAAGCAGCACAGCAATTTATTATGTTACGAATGATTGAAGATAGATTTGGTTTATCCTAACATTATTCACACTTGCTTTTGATTATATTATTAACAATTAAAACAAACACTATAGTACCTCTACTGTTATTATTCTAGCTTATAAACCATGTCACTTAATGAAATCTCCTAACTAATCGTCTTAATCCAATTTTTCAACTCATACAAATTTCAATTTGTACTATGAAGATGTACTAAATTGTCATGTGCAGTATTGTATAACTTAAAGTCAGTTTCATGCTGATCTTCTACTTAAAATATGTTTTTTTTTTGCTTCTGACCACAATTCCAATAGTTTAGAATTATGATTAAAGAAATTTTTGTATTTTTTTTTTGTTTTTGATTTTTGTATTCATATATTGTGAATTTCACAAAGTATTTGAAAGGTTGCTTTAGGGTGTCAAATACTTTGCTTACACGGAATAGAGACTCTTGGGTAACTGGTTTAAAAAAAAACTATAGATAGCATTGATGGGACTTATTCACTGTATCATTCTACCACCTAAATAAATTTAAAAACTTCGTACTGACTAAACATGAAAAATATATTATTCACCAATATATGGCACTCATTTTGAAATGACGTGTAAATTAATAAGATAGTAAAATTAATCAAATGAAAATGTTTGAACCAATTTTTTATTTGATTTTTACTTTACTATGTAAAACTCTAATTTAAAGTTTTGTCAAGCTGCCAATTAAAACATAACTATGACATAAACACTGCTGTTTTAGGTGGAATTCCCTTAAAATTCTACACAAAACTGTATGCATAGTAATCAATATAGTAATGTTTACAAATAATTGCACTTTAATTTTTTGATTTATATTCGAAAATTTAAACAATATTTAAAACTGTTTATTTTTTCATTCAGACAGATTCAATAAATAGGTTCTAAATTAATATTTACATGAAATAGTACAACAAAATTAGATAGTATGTCAAAAAAAATATTGGTAATTAAATAACAAGCCGTTTTTTTTTATTTTGCAATGGTTCAAATAATAACAAAACAAAAAACATTAACTTGCATTGAAATTATAAACCATATTTCATGGCATTTTCTCTCTTTTGATAATTTACATTTATGATACAACAGTTTATTGTTTTGTCGGCGCAGACGAAGCAGTAAAACTCGCTCGAGTAGTTTTAATGATAAAATACCTAATCAACTAAATCGCAACCAAGAGATGATTCCCTAAGGGGTGTGTTTCTCATGCACGCGTATGCGCACTATATCTAATCAATGTTGGCAACGTTCTAATTCAGGCGGAAAAAACCATATCAAGTGCGCAAACACTCATACAATGGTAAGACTATTACTGCGAACCGACATTTCTTGGATTCTAATCGGAGCAGTGCGCAAAAGCTCACAAACGGATATAATTGACTTATGGTCGAAACAACAATCGCCAACCAAGTTAGAATATTTCAAAGACAGAAAGACGTAAAAGAAATTCTCTGGATTTCCTTGTTCCACTACTCCCACCACCACTGTTGGTTATTTGTTAGAGCTTCGCGACATCACTTTGTATCATGTTTGTGTACCACCGATCTCGTTTAAAGCACATTGTATCCAAGTGGTTTCGTTAAGATGAACTGGATTTTATTTTCAGAAGTATAAATAAATGCTGGATATGATTAATTTTAATGCAGAACACAGTATAATTTCTCGTTTAGTACATTCATGTTAATTTTATCAGATACTCTAATGCAAACAATCAAATTAAATCATTGGAATGTCATCAAAACCTACTAAAACACATAGAAAGTGCAATTATTCTTAAACATTACAAACAGTTCATCCCCCTAATAAATTAGTCCGATAAGCGCTCGTAATAATAACTTCATAGATCTACCTAATATCTCATTCTACATCAAAAGAAATCCTTCGGATTCCACGTTCCAAGGGTTCACATCACGCCGGGTACCGACCTCACACTTTGGTACTATCTGGACAGATCACACGCGGACTACTTGTCGGCCGGCTCGGGCGGCGCTCCGCCGAAGTCCAGCTGGTAGCCGCCCGCGCGCGTCATCTCCTCCATGCTGGGCTCCTTGCACTCGTGGCCCGCGTGGCCGGCCGCGCCGCAGTTCCAGCACGACAGCTTGGGCGGCGCGTACAGCACGGACACGAAGCCGGCGTAGGGCGCGGGCGCCGCGTAGGGCGGCGGCTCCCCGTTGGCGAAGGGCGGCGGCGGCTGGCGGTAGGCGGGCGGCGGCGTGGGGTAGGCGAAGGGGCGCGGGTACTGCAGGAACGGCACGGGCGGCGGCGCCGACGGCGTGGCGCGGCGCGGCGGCGGCGCCGGCGTGTCGGGCGGCGACGACGCGGCGCTGGAGCCGCTGTCGGACGACGAGCGCGGCGCGCAGTACGGGCCCGTGAGCCGCCGCACGCCGTTCAGCTTCTCCAGTGATCTGTATTGCTGCTGATGTACCGCGCTCAGTTCGCGTAATCGCTCGTCTCCCATATTATGACGCATCTGAAAACATTTTATACTATTATAAGCACGACAGAGCAGAGGTGACAGTGGTGGTTAAGTCGTGAGTTCGAACCCAGACAGGCGCATTACTTTGTGTAATTTATTTCAACACCACTGCTCTCAAAACGGTGAAGGAAAACATCGTGAGGAAACCGGCATGTCCTAGAACCAAAAATTCGAAGACATGTGACATCTACCAATCCGCACTGGGCCCGCGTGGTGGATTATAGCCCATCCCTCTTACAGAAGGAGGCCTGTGCCCAGCAGTAGGAACATTAATAGGCTGATGATGATGATGATAAGCATATCGGTCGAGTGACGCACCTTTTGATATCAAACTGTGCGCAGTCACACGTTTGTATCGCTTTTTTTTGCAGGTACATAATTATGTGCGTGTGCAATCGTTTGACTAACAGGTTGGAGGCGACGTTTGTGATTGCGATTTATCGAGTGTGCAACCAGGTTACTTCCATGGTACCATGGCTTCCATGTAACTATGTTTATCGAGTGTGCAACCAGGTTACTTCCATGGTACCATGGCTTCCATGTAACTATGTTTAATCTTTAATTGGTAAAGCCATTCTGTCAATCAATGATATCGAGAACCTTGTTCCGCTGGAATGCAGCCTGTGTACTTACTGGCTATTTTCACAGTAACGCATGATATCGCACATAAACAGGTTCAAAAGGATCGCATCGAGGTGATACAAAATTCATAAGAGTGTTATAAATTTTATGTGCGACAATCTGCATTGCTATGGATTTTAAAAGAAACACAACATAGTGGGAACGAGTCTTTGTAGATAAAGATCGCGCGGCACTGTGTGGCTAGACTCGCCTCTTGTGAAAACAGCATTAATGCAGGAGGCTGTTTGTGGCGAAGTAGTTCTGCTGCAAACACGGCGAAGGGGCCGCGTTGGTGCGGAGAGGGACCCACCTCGGCGACGGACAGGCCCTCGAAGTTGGCGGCAAGTTGGTGCGGCAGCGGCACGTCGGGCGGCGCGGGCGGGCCGAGCGCGGGCGGCGGCGAGCGGTCGCGCGACACCCGGCGGCGCGAGCGCGGCGACGCGGCGCGGCTGTCGCCCGGCGACGACACCAGCGGCGACGTCGGCGCGCCGCTAGCCGTCGTGTAATTTATTACCTGCAAAAATTTCAACTAAACTCAAGAGTGACTTCCACAAAGGACATAGGCAAATGTCATAATGTATTAAAATGTATTAAAACAAATAACAAAAACCGGTCACGCTAATTGATATGTTACTCTTAACAGCAAAACTGTATTTGTTTTTCATCACTACATATTATAAAACAAAGTCCCCCGCCGCGTCTGTCTGTCTGTCCCTATGTATGCTTAGATCTTTAAAACTACTCAACGGATTTTGATGCGGGTTTTTTCATTAGATAGAGTGATTCAAGAGGAAGGTTTAAGTATATAATTTGCGGGCCGGCGAAGCCACGGGCATCAGCTAGTAGTTAATAAAAAACAAAGTTGAAACTGCAGTTTGACGAAAAAGTCCCATAACTCAAAACTACATAACAAAGCCTATTCTATTTATTCAAACAAATTTTCGTTGAGTTGAAAGTTCTTTTTATGTTCTACAAGCCTACTTTTACTCCACTTACTTATGAAATTAGAGGGCGAACTATTGTCATGAGAAAAAAGGGTCTTAGAAAACTCGATTGAATTTTTTAAGAGCTCTTGATAGACACCCCACACGGTTATACAGGTTGTCCGAAAGTGGAAGTAGACGTCAAGTAAGAATCGGATGATAGGCCAAGCCATAATAAGTATCAGAAAAATAAAATCCTTGTGACGGTCTTTTCACTGCTGTTGCTACAAATAAATGCTACAAGTAAATAAATATATTTTTTTAAATACGTAACTCAAGATTTTTTTTTGGTTGAAACATCCTGTATAACTTGAAATATTTTTTTCATCCTTCAGTTACGTGTATGGAGATCCAACCCTATTTTTATGTTTTTGATAATTTCATATAACTTTTGTGTAGCATTTCATAGAAGAAACCTACTCTCCAAATTTCAACTATGTGTTGCCTACAGTCTCAGAGTAAACTAAGGTTTCCGTTATAGTTTTTTTGGCTTAATATATATATTATTATATAATCCAAGTAACGTATTATAGTCTAAATAAGCTCATGTGAGCATAATATTAGGTGTAAGTGCACACTAGTACAATGCAACAATAGTGATTATTGTCTAATTTCGCTCTGATTTGCCTCTTGGTTTGGATTACAAGTATTACAACCATCAAATTGTACTTATCAAATGACGTGACTATAACATCGTATGAGCTAAAAATCTGCATAAATTCATCGCCAAAATTATCAATGATGTCGTCGCGGAAATCGTCAATTGGAATAACAGCCGCTGTTGGTACCACAGCATTATTCTTTATTCACCTATAGAATTGAATATCTCTACCTATTTGTTTTTTAAAATGGAGAAAAGTCGTATCCAAGATGGTACAAACCTAATAAAAAGTTACAATAGTTATTAAGAGAGAGAAAAGTGGAGGATTAGACTATTTCAGAACTAGGTCACGGGGCCTTTGAGTATGTTTACTAGAATGGTGTGTATATTTATAAATAAATAATGACTTTATCAGCTACAGCAACTTATTAAAACCCGTTGAAATCACTACATATTATAAAACAAAGTCACCTATTCTGTCTGTCCCTATGTATGCTTAGATCTTTAAAACTACACAACAGATTTTGATGGGGATTTTTTCAATAGATAGAGTGATTCAATATGAAGGTTTTGTATAAAATCTGTGGGCCGGCAAAGACATCAGCTAGTATAAATTATTATAAAATTAATTCCTTGTTTTATAATGTCAGCCATAAAATATTCTATACATTAATTCTCTTTAAAATAGCAAGTAAAAGAAGTTGAACTTTTTACCTCAAGCGGTTGATTTATAGGTGATACTATGATGTTTGCAGGCCATGCATTGTGTCCCATGTATTCTCCCATATTGTACTGTGGCAATGGTATGCCTGGTGGAGCGTGTGGGACTTCACTCAACATAGGCACTACTCCCCCGGGCCCCGTCAGGACTGGTGGAGAACTGAGTTCAGGCACTGGGTCTGTACTTTGAGGCTGAAATATAATGCACTTTATTTACACATTTAATAAATGAATGGGGGAAAATATAATGACACCAAAAATAAGTTTGTGATCACTAACATCTATCACCTAAAATATCAATTGAGCACTATTTTAATGAGGTGGTTGATGACAAATTAGTTTTGCCTAGGCCGACTTGGGACACCCTTTTTTTTTTATAAACCATTCAGAAGTAAGAGCCCTGGCTCCGTCGGCTGGGTCTCCATCGACTCAGATGCAGGAGCATAACAGTTCAATTTCTGGTGGTCTTAAACGAAAAAAATAAATTTTTGACAATAAAATGGGAATTAATTTTGGTGATCATTTACTAATTTTGGCAATCATGAATAATTTTTTTGCCATTACATTATGCTAAATCTGGTGATTCGTTAATTGTATGCCTAAATTAATTGTGACACATTATTCAATTCCTACTCTCCTCTGTTAGAACTAATGTAGTATGGATTATGCAGTTTCATTCTTCCATCATGCTCATATGTTATAAGACAATTGTGTGTTAATTATACGATTTTTTTTAACAGCACTGAGTATGTAAATGTTTACATGTGTGAAAAAATGATAAAATGCAATCATACGAAACATGTACTGAAAGATACCATGCCAGAATGTTATTAGTTAGTTCATTGAAATTCTTTATTTACATTGAGTCTTTAATATTAATGAAAACATTCATGAGTGAACTTGTTATGATAAACAACATTTATTTTAGCCTTATGAGTTTTGAAAATACAGAAAATATAAACGAGTTTGACTATTCCATAGCATTGGGAAGCAATTACTTTTCTATATTGAAATTTATTGACTCAGTTTGCATGAGCACAACATACATTTCTAAAACTTGTTATAAAAGTATGTGTTATGGTGAATAAATTGGGATATTTCTCAAGGGTATGTTAAGCCAAGTCAGAGGCCCATGGGCGGCTTAAAATCTCTGACACCAGGACTTTAGGCACTATGATAAAGAAAGAAGATATAATCGGAACAACTATTTTAATACTAAGAAACGAGAATATTATAATGATCAACTCTTTACTATCTTAAAAGAGTGTTTTGTACAAAGTAAGGTCTCACCATGCCAGCATAATAAGCATAAACTTTAAGTCATTAGACCTCTAATAAAACCTGGGCTTTATTTGAGAAAAACTCCAATTTTAGTTACTAAATAAATGCCAAAGTTGACACTATCAACATGCTCATACATAAATTCTTATTCAAACAGTAACCTTGACTATAAGGATGATATTTAGATTCCTATTTGTATATTTACACAATCTAACTAAGAACACAGATAAAAGAATTTCATGCAAAAAAAATAAACGAGTTGACTTATGGTGGTCATAGAATGGCTTCTAGTTGGTGTAGGAATATGAGAACACTGACCTGCACCCCAGGTGTTTTGACAAACACAATACCAGGCGGTGGCCCCAAGCTAGACAAGTTAGGCGGTGGGATTGACATGTTGGCTGTGATATTTGACTGTATATGGCATGCACTCACTGGTACTACATTTATATGCTCTTGTGGTTCAGGAAATTGTATCCTCTGATCTTCCATTTTTAATTTGTCTAATATTTCACCAAAATGTGACTTTTGATCAAATGTAAACGCTGGATGGTGTAACGCCATCGTATACAGAAGTAGAATTTCTTCCAGGAGATCGCCGTACAAGCCTTTCAACAGGCCACTCTGCTCCAAACTGACCATGGCATTGTACAATGTGGTAGCACACGCGAAATTACACGAGCGTAACAACGACACATACAAGGCCATTTTCCGTCGCGTCCTGGGGTCTGTGTTAGCGCCTCCGATGTCCGCAGCCAGGTCTGTGGGGTTGTTGGCTCTTAGTTCGGCACCACGCAACTCCTGAAAGTCCCGCTTACCTAGCTCCTCTAGGTATGTGCCAATGAAACGTAGTTCAAATGGCAAACACATATTTAATAACGTACACATCGCGTCTATGCGTTTATAGCTTTCCAATTCTTTAAACCATGATACCACGTCCTCTTTGCAAACCATTTCCAGAACACATTGAAATTTTATGTAAAGAATCAACCGGTCCCCTGCAGCCGAAGCGCGTCCGTTGCTTATATTTTTTGGCACACGCAATTATCGTGACAATGTGATGGTTGTAATCCAAGAATATTCGATTGTAACATTAGTAACTTTATGCTTTTTATCTGTATTTTACAAGTACATTACATTGGTTAAGCAACTACAGGCAATGCTAGTAGTTTTGTCTCGTCTATAGTTTATGGAATAGGCAAGTCAAAGACAAAAGCGTGCTTATAGACAAAGGTGCTACGTACAGAAGTAAAGAAAAGAATTAAAAAAACAACTTTGTGGCGAAGAAATAGGGTTGTATCTCAAACACATTTTATTCAATATGACAGTTGCAGAGATTCCTTTCCGTCTTTCCGTTTATGGAAAAGTTGTTTGTGAAAAGAAAAAAACATTGCACTATCAAAAAATAAAAATTAATTCGATGCGACGAAATTATCGTTTCATCGTATTGTGAAGCCCAGTTAGAACCCCACCTTCTGTATTATTAAACAGAAGGTACCAAATCAAAGAAGACGAGATGGGTCTAAACTGGTTTTTTTTTTGACCGTGTTTTGTCTCGGAGTAAATGCCTGTGACATATGGACGAACAGACAGAAGGATGGGACGAATATAAAAGAGTTTCGTTTTATCCATTTGACTACGGAAACCTAAGAAGTGATTATATCCCTTCCTTATGCCTGCGCTTATTGCGCAGTGTCTGAAAACAGAAATGAAAAAAGTTGGGTGAAATCCGAACGTAGATGGAAACAAAAGTCATGCGGTCCCGCAAATAATAAATTAAAACGCGCCGTTTGATACAAGTCGCATAGCCCAAGGCCTTGAACAGAGACTAAAATAAGCAAGGAATATAACGATTATATTCTATAGAAATAATTGCAAGAAACACGAGAATACCATCTCTCACACCTTTCAGAAAAATATCCGAACAGATTTTTTACTTCTTAAAACGTGTTCCATACCCTCTGTTGCTAGAATAAACCAAGGAACTTATTAAACTCACTGAGAAAAGAGAACGAGAGATATGTATTGTGTGATGAAGGAAGAGATAGCAATATCATCTTTTTCAAGATGCTATAGATATCGTTTTATTTTCTTTAGAACGCTTTATAGTTACTCGGCATTTTTTGACAAAAGGGTCGAACTCGATATCGAAAATACAATCACTGATTTTGCAAAGAATTTTGTGTATAATTACTGGAAAATTATTACAGAGCATATGAAATGGCTCCTGCGGAAGATGTTGAAATGAAAAATGTGGAAAGTCCTGCAGCAGCTAGTGATCCAGAAACACCAGAAATAAAGAAAGATGCAGATGTGCTTGCCGTTCAAGATTTGAGGGAGCACGTAAAACAAATAGATAAAGCTGTTACTTCCAAGGAACCGAGGTTTGCTATGCGTGTTTTGAGATCTATTCCTAGTACCAGAAAGAAGCTAAATGGCAACGTCTTACGTGCTATTTTCAACCAACTCTATCCGTCAAGTGCCGACAAAGAAGGATTGATCGCGTTTGTGGAGAACCCTCTGCCTGGCGCTGTTGACATCGAACCACCTCGCTCTCGAAGTGCGCCTAAACAACCTGTTCCAGAAGTGGACGTTTACTTGCACCTTTTGGTGCTGCTGCGCCTACTGGACACCAACAGGTTGGAGGAAGCTACCGAATGCTCGCAGCAGCTTATGAACAAGGTTTTAGCTCAAAACAGAAGAACTCT
This sequence comes from Xestia xanthographa, assembly GCA_905147715.2. Lineage (NCBI taxonomy): Eukaryota > Metazoa > Arthropoda > Insecta > Lepidoptera > Noctuidae > Xestia > Xestia xanthographa. The sequence goes on along the minus strand of LR990655.1, from coordinate 13,254,776 downwards.
TGATTTGATTGCTGCTAAATGCTACTTTTACCATTCAAGAGTGTTTGAACTAACTAATAAATTAGATCTTATTAGAGGACTACTTCATGCTAGACTTCGTACTTCTACTCTGCGTAACGACTATGAAGGTCAAGCAGTACTCATCAACTGTCTTCTGCGTAACTATTTGCATTATTCTTTGTATGATCAAGCAGATAAACTTGTCAGCAAGTCAGTATTCCCTGAAAATGCAAGTAATAATGAGTGGGCAAGATTCTTGTATTACCTTGGAAGAATCAAGGCTGCTCGTCTGGAGTACAGTGATGCGCATAAGCACTTGGTGCAAGCTTTGAGAAAGGCTCCTCAGACTGCTGCGGTTGGTTTCCGTCAAACTGTCCAGAAGTTGGCTATTGTGGTTGAGTTACTGTTGGGAGATATTCCTGAGAGAGCTATATTTAGACAAGCTCCTCTACGCAAAGCATTGGCACCATATTTCCAGCTCACCCAAGCAGTGAGGCTTGGCAACTTGCAAAGATTTGGAGAAGTCCTTGAGAACTTTGGCCCTCAGTTCCGCAGTGATCACACTTTCACATTGATACTTCGCCTCAGACAGAATGTAATCAAAACTGCCATCCGCTCTATTGGTCTTTCATACTCCCGTATCTCTCCTAAAGACATTGCTCGGAAACTAGGCCTAGACTCGGCTGAAGATGCAGAATTTATTGTGGCTAAAGCTATCCGAGATGGAGTTATTGAGGCTACCCTTGATCCCGAAAAGGGATACATGAGCAACAAAGAGAGTTCCGATCTCTATTGCACCAGGGAACCACAGCTGGCTTTCCACCAGCGTATATCATTTTGTTTGGACTTGCACAACCAAAGTGTCAAGGCTATGAGGTACCCACCAAAATCATATGGCAAGGAACTGGAGAGTGCTGAAGAGAGACGTGAGAGAGAACAACAGGATTTAGAGCTGGCCAAGGAGATGGCAGAAGAAGATGATGATGGCTTCCCATAAATCTCTTTCCACTCATGTGTTATTTGCTAATTTTGATGCATTAGATATATAATTGTGCATTAACCCTAGTATAATAAAATTAAACTAAATGTTATTGTTAGTATTATTTTAATCATACTTTTTTTAGTTCCATAGATTTATTGTCCTACCTTTTTCACAATTATTTTGCCTCAGCAAGCAATCCCAAGATCACTGTAATATTGACAAAATCAGAAATAGTATAGGTAGGTACCCTGACAATACATTATGAATCGTTTTTTATTACTAGAAAAAGTCAAGGGTCAATAAAGGTAGTTTCGGGACAATTTTATGTAATTATTTCTGTTTTCGGAATTATGTATTTGAATAAATGTATGAGGGTTAATGACCTTTATTTCCTACTTAACTGGTGCAGACTATAGCTGGTAGTCTTAAGTTCTTTCAAACATACATAAAGACATGTAGTCTTAGTAAGATGTAGTGTGTACATGTGTAAGGATCATAGCAGATTTATTCTGTAGTTACTTCCTACCCCCATTAGAAAATCGACAGATTTTTGTATACTGAGTTAGTAAATAATTATAAATATCGCTGGACATTACGCACAGCGCCATGTAGTGCCACACTAAGCAACGAGGCACCAAATGTCCATGCTCATCACACAAACATTTGCCTCTCCCGGGCTTCGAACCCGGGACCCTAAGAACGTAAGGCAGCCTCACTACTCTACTACTATATCGAGACTACAGTCAAATAGTTTTCTCAATAAATAGGAAATAATTGGATGCCTAGATTGTCCTGTATGTCATACCTGTAAGGTATTTATGCTCGTGCGTGACTAATAATGGGGTCATCTGGATGTACTTTTATTAGCTATAGTTGGAACCGGTAGGTGACGCTGTTGTCGATATCCAGAATTTTTTCATAGCGAGGTCTGTGGTAGGGCCACGTCTGCCCTCTTTCTGGTATTCTACTCTGCGTCTCGTCTGCCTGCCGGGTACGCGAGTTAGGATGTAAAAAAACTAATAGATGGCGCTAGTAACTGGCATTACGTACTCGATGGCTAACTAAATAGAGGGCGCGCTGCGAGGAGATTAGATCAGTGGCTCGAGTAGCTCCTAATATTTTACTGACCGCGACCATTTTGATTTAGTTACATTTTTAGAAGTAACCCGTTATTATTTTTGGTGGTGCATCTTCAGCTCTACAGAGCAAACATTGGAAAATGTCACCCCACCTCTAATATCGTTTCACCGTAAAATAATCAGAAAGCTGAATAAAAAGCGAGCTTAATTTTTTTTGGAAATAGTCTCTGTAATCTGATTTCGCTAAATAGGTTAGTTAGACAAATGGGCATGAAATTTTACAATAACCTCAACCTTAAGGTGGATGCTCAAGGGTAGCCCGCGAAATTCAAATTTTCTTACGTTTTTTGCAATTTGCAGGCCAGTGCTAGGTTGTATGTTGATTAAAATTTTGTTTGCGACTGTAAGACGTATGTAGTTACAGAATTATATTCATCAAAATCATCAATACAACCCTCAAAGTTCATAAAGGTGGAAAAATTACTTTTCCAAGGTCAAAATCATTCTTGCACCTTTATGAACTTGGAGGGTTGTATTGATGATTTTGATGATTATAATTGTGTTACTACATACGTCTTACAGTCGCAAACAATATTTTTCAATACACTTCCTCGAAAACTGGTCCATAACGCACTACGATTAGGTACAACATGCAATGTATTTCACACGCGTGCGATTTTTACCACTTTCCCGCACGTGTGCGGGAATGAAAATTGCCATAGATAAACTATACCTATACTTAGTCCAAATTGGTTCAATGCCTATAGCCTGAGGTGAATGTTTATTTTTATTTTTGCAAAGCACTACGCGTCTTTACGGCATTAATATTTTTTGAATATTCAAATTGTGTTTATAAATAGAATATCCTAGATAAACATGATTATTTAAAACGAATAGTTACTTTTATACACAAATTAACATTTGTTTGTGTTCTGAATTCAAAAATATAAAATAAAACTATTTATCTACACCCATGCTATAAATCCTTTAAAAAAGTATCTGAAACAGTTAGCATAGGGCCAACATTAAAACAGCCAGTGTCCTAATAACCATTATAACATCCAAACGGGTGTTATAATGTTGTACTGAATTTCATTATGCAACTCGTTTTAAAAAAAGAACATTGTCTAGCACGTGCGATTCACTACCACAGCGACGTAATTAAAAAAAAAACTTGTAGGTTAATTCGAATTCACGTCGTATCCCGCCATCTTTGTTCGACATTTGGATATTAGTATTGTACTAAGTACTTTGTTGTTTACAAAAATGAGTGATACAAGCTTTGTGCATTTTAATAAATTGTACAATCCAAAATGTTAATAATTATATTATAACCTATACATGGTTTGTTTTTATTAAATACTCAGCAATTAAACTTTCCATGAATTTACATAGACTTCAACACTGCGACACCCTATGGTTTCAGAACCTGTTATGGAGGATTCATATCATGGATGTAGATAAAGTCTTATAGGCAACTGTACATAATTAGGTATTAAAACACTCATGTGATACTATTATCACACTCGGCTTCGCCTCGTGTGATAAACCCACATTCGTGTTTTAATACCCCTCATTAAACAACAGTTGCATAAATAACTATTTTTATATTAGGCTGTTTAACGGCTTCATACCATTGCCTCTCTTTCAACCTGGCGAGACCAAAGCGCGAAAAAAAAGAAAATTTAAATCATAGTTTCATAGTTCGTGACAAAAATTTTATTCGTTATTTTATTTTATTTCTTCAAAAGTGTATTGAAAAACGTCGTTTGATACACGTGGACATTTGTTATTGCAATTCTCGGCATAAAAACACCCTCGCCTGCGGCTCGGGAGTTATAATTCCACCTCGATTACAATAACAAACTTTCTCCACTTGTATCAAAATGTACTAGTAGTCAACATACAACCTAGCACTGGCCTGCAAATTGCAACGAACGTAAGAAAATTTGAATTTCGCGGGCTACACTTGAGCATCCACCTTAACCTCAACGAAATCATTTCTGAACACAGGGAATTGATAGGTATCCTAGCAACGTAAGACGTTGGCAACTGCATTGATTAAACGAACGAAAAATATGACCTTTTAACATAGAGCATCCTAAATTCAATCTGTTGCATTGTGCTGCGGCTGTTAGACTCATTGTAGTCTTTGGTTAGACTGTTCTGCGGTATAAGTGTGGGTACAGTCGGAAGATTTCAAAATGGAGTTCTCACCGGCACATTTGCAGAACCTCGTCGATCTATTGAGACCACCTGAACCAGAAGTTCTACAAGGAGACGATTTGCCGTCTTCAGGTATTTTAGTTTTACTTACTTCATTCTATTGTTGTAGTTTAGTTACGATATCGTGCGAATTTCCATTAAAACAAGGCAGAAATTTATAAGTAGAAAGGTTTGCTTCGCGTGCGCCTGAGAACCAAACCCAGAAGTTACTTTTTGCTTGCTGTTTTGGTACTTATGTAGAATGGAAGAACAAAACGTGTTGCGCTGACCCCAAATAGTATGGGACAACGGGACAAGGGCAGGCAGAGGATGACGTTTTGGTAGGTACCTAATTAGGTAGTTATGTAGTAGATATCTATACAGAATCTGTGCAGGTTTTTCCAGGTTTTTCGATCAACCTAAATTGTCATCGTTGGTAGAACATGAAAATAGGCAACCAAGAGGCATCAGCAACCTATAATATTCCCACGGCTGGGACATAGGCCTCTTCTCTTAGGGAATGGGCTGTAATCCCCCATGGGGGCCAGTGCGAGTTAATAGGCTTTCGATTTTTTATTCTAGAGCATGCCGGTTTTCTGAAGTTTTTTTACTTCACTGTTTTGATAGCAGTGATGATGAAATAAATTACATAAAGTGACGAGTCTGTCTGGGTTTAAACCCACGACGTGCAACACTTGACTGGTCTCGGGGTTACCACTGGACCACCACTGCTCTCAGTAGGCCACCGCGGCTCTCACTAGGCCACCACAACTCTCACTAGGCTACCACCGCTCTCACTAGGCCACCACCGCTGTCACTAGGCCACCACCGCTCTCACTAGGACACCAACTGCTCTGATTAAGCCACCAGGGCTCTCCTATAAATAAGCAGATACCTTTAGACATTTTAATATTCATATTCCTTCATTATTTTTTCCTAGTTTTTGATATAAGTTCAACGAGAGGTAAAATTCCGCCTAAGGAAAATGCGAAGACTCCGAAAACCATTGAAGAATATGAGGAGCAGGAGGCAAAAGAGATAGAGAGCTTGGGAAAGGCTGGTACAGGCTTAGGAGAACTGAAAGCTCCTGAGTATACCATGAATTATCAACAGTCGGTCTCCGCTGAAGATGTGTATCTTCAGGTAACTTAATCAATCTAAACTAATATCATAGTAATGAAAGTAATCCGGATGCAGTATTTTACATGGAGCCAATTTAGCTGCATGACGTCCACAACTCGGTTAGGTACTGAGTAATACAAACTTACCCCTTGGTAAGACTGGTTGTCAGACCTATCTACGCTAATACTGCGCAACGAATCCGCCGCGAATAGCAGCGTGAAAGTGCACTCAATTGTCAACTTTAGGTTGCAAAGCCTAGCGTTGAAAATTGAGTTTGCGTTGCGCATGCGCTGTATGTCCGTTGGACGACCGTAACGTATTCGTAGTGCGCCCGCTCTGCTTTGAAGACGCTCGCAATCCGCTAGAGTATGATAAGGCCCTTAGATAATTTTCATTTTACAGATTGGCCCAAAAACTCCAGCATCGGCTAGTTGCGAAAACCTAATAGTTCGAGTGAAGATGCCAGGAGATAAGAAAGAAAACGTGGATTTAGTCGTCGACACCTCTACGGTGACTGTGACTTCTTCGCAATATTCTTTGAAGCTACCACTCCCACACCCGGTAAACCCTGATGGATCTAGGGCAAACTGGGATGGAGACTCCGAAACATTAGTTCTCACTCTTAAGTTGGATAGGGAGTTAGACTTTGTTAATTTTTGAAGCTTGTTTAACTTATTGTGTTTGTCTGTAGATTATGTTTATGGTTTTATTTAGGATTTCCCGATCAGTTCGATATATCAGTGAGTTCACTTGCAATTGCATGCTTTAGAGTTTTTTAACATGCTCTTAATTTATCAGCCTCACCATAGTAGGTGTTCATTTCTAAAAATGGTGCGTCTACTTTGGTTGTAGGTAATGGTTGTTGTAATGTAATATTATTGAATAAAAATATTAAAAAATATGATCATGCATAAGCACAAGCTTACCTTTTACGGCTATTTATAGTGTCATTGTACTCGTGTGCTATTCGCCTTAACTGATAAACAAATGTTACAAAGGAGGCCTAGCTCATTGAGCTATTACTAAGTACTACGGATAGAGAAGACAGCGCGAACAAAATCTGGGCTCCGTTCTACTGCAGTCGGCCGGCTGCAGTTCATTCAGTCGCTTGTTCTCCCCGTCATTGCAATATTTTTTTTGTTCTACACCATACCTGGGAACCTTCTAGTTACGGGGATATTGGGGGTCAAAGTTCCAACTTTTTGAGATTTTTTTTTAACCTTCTGCGACTGAGGTGGTAGTCTATCGGACACCACCAAACACAAAAAACGTTGCCAAATCGTAACATGGCGTGATGTAGCTCTGTCTCGCTGAGTACCTTCCTGTAACGGCTCGCGCTAACGGTCAGTGAGGCGCGGGCGGCCCTGCGGTGTGCACGTTTGGAGTTTTCGACTGCTGGTGTCCCACAGACGTAAGTACAGCAATAAACGTTGATTCTGAAAGACGTCACCTCACCAATATCGTTTTAGATTCATAGTGTCTGTTGGTCGCTTCATCATTAAAATATTAATACTACCATAGTGTCTCTCAAACATAACCTCACATTTAATTGCCTTAACTTATAATATTCATATTTTTTAGATGGTGACTCAAAGTACAGATAGTAGGCCACCAAAACGAGACAGCAGTGGAAAATATACAAATGATGGTGGGCAGATTGAGGAATGGCTTGAAGAATTAGAAGAAGAAAACGAGTTTAGCGATTTTGATGATTCGTTAGAAGATCTTAATTGTGTGGAAGGAAATATACAGCAAGAGGAAAATGAAGACCTCGTGGAACAGAATGCCCAATCGAGTGAGAGCGTTCTAAAGGTGGAGTCGATGAAATCGATAAAAAGCGTTCTATTTACTTAAGCGATCGTAAAACACGCCGCTGGCCCATGACGATATTTTACAGAATTCTGGATTTAGCTGGTACTAATTCATTCGTCTTATACCAATCTTGTCCAGGTGCCAAGCTGATACTTTTTAGCCAAGAGGGGACTTTTTACTATCTTTGGCAAGAGAATTGGTTCTTTCTTTCTTAAAAGAACACGTTTATAATGACAGACTGCCCAGAGAACTCCGTCTTACTATAACGCGAGTTTTAGGCAATGAATGACCCGTGGCTCAGCTTCCAGGTCCAGCTGGAAGGAAGCTATGCAGCATATGCCCCAGTAAATTGAAGAGGCAAACAAGGTACCATTGTTGCGCATGGAAAAAGCCAATTTGTCTACAATGTTCTTCTCCACTATGTCAAGACTGTAAACCTAAGTTTTAGATTTAGGGTTAACTTTGAGACTGATTTGTGCCTAATTGAACCGTGATATCACGTTTTGTTTTTTGTTTTAGAGCTATAAGATAACGCTTAAAAGATTAATATTAACAGTTTTAAAGAAGTTTTATTATTTCGTTTTTTTTTTAAATAGTTTTTTAAGTTTAAGCGTAAATATAACGAAAATACTGATCTCAATAAATGATTCCATAATAAACTCGTTTTTTGTTTTGAGCTGGCTTATTCATTTTTATTTCATTATACATAAACCCATTAATAGTAAAATAAAACTAGAGCCCTATTATTTCTAAAAGTTATAAACGAATCATGCTGTATATAGTGACGCCTGACAGACTGCACCTCAGTCGAATGTTGACGAGAAACCCACCTCAGTTGCAGAAGGTTAAATACAAGTTTTGTAAGATTTTTACTTTAAACACCTCCACGACCCCCCCGTACTATTCAATCCATCCATCAGCACAATGTTTTGAGTGCGTTACATTGAGTTCTACCCGGTTCTACCACAAAACATGATTTTCACCCCAAAAAAAAAACTCGTTTCCCAGCAATAATTTTTGCGAAAAGTTAGTTTGATGTACAGAATGCTTGGTTGACGGGTTCGTGATGAGGTCTTTTAAACCCTGTACCTATACGGGGTTAGTTGCCCCTCGCGCGCCTCGCACTGGTCACAGATTTTGTTCGCGCTGTCTTCTCTATACGTAATAGTGATAGCTCAATGGCCGCTAGCAAATATAATCAACAACGTAGGTAACGTGTGATCGTCTCGGTTCACACAAGTAATCACAATGGGACCGAGTCAAGGTGTTTATTTAGTTACACTAGGCGACGCCAATCATGTTATAAAAATATTGTACTTTAAGATGTACCTACCTACGTAGTAGGGCCGTAGTAGGCGGGGGTTTAAAACACCCCATACCTCCAAATCTATGACAACTATTAAAGAAACCACGGATTAAAGAAACGGGTTTTGTTGACGGAAGAAACGACAAAATAACAGCGTAGAAACATTTCTATCGTAAGCCATGGTGATGTTAAAAATGTAGAAAATAAATGTTTATATTCTTCGGTCGACAAAAGGCTACAACAACATCAACTATGACGACATTTTATCTTTACTTTTCACACTTGGCTGGGGTAGAAATGGTAGAAACATTTCTTCTCAACTAGAACTAATGTCAAATATACAGAATAGACGTCACATCGGCCATAAACAAGATTCTTTTCAATACACTTCCTCGAAAACTGGTCCATAACGCACTACGATTAGGTACAACATGCAATGTATTTCAAACGCGTGCGATTTTTCCCTCTTTCCCGCACGTGTGCGGGAATGAAAATTGCCATAGATAACTAAACCTATACTTAGTCCAAATTGGTACAATGCCTATAGTGTGAGGTGATTTTTTTTTTAATTTTTGTAAAGCACTACGCGTCTTTACGGCATAAATATTTTTTGAATATTCAAATTGTGTTTATAAATAGAATATCATAGATAAACATGATTATTAAAAACTAATAGTTACTTTTATACACGAATTAACATTTATCTGTGTTCTGAATTAAAAAATATAAAATAAATCTATTTTTTATATTAGGCTGTTTAACGGCTTCATACCTTTGCCTCTCCTTCAACCTGGCGAAAGCAAAGCGGGAAAAAAAAAGAAAATTAAAATCATAGTTTCATAGTTGGTGACAAAAATATTTTTCGTTACCTATTTTATTTTATTTCTTCAAAAGTGTATTGAAAAACGTCGTTTGATACACGTGGACATTTGTTATTGCAATTCTCGGCTCAAAAACACCCTCGCCTGCGGCTCGTGTGTTATAATTCCGCCTCGATTGCAATAACAAACTTTCTCCACTTGTATCAAAATGTACTATTTCAATACACTTCCTCGAAAACTGGTCCATAACGCCACAGTAGTATTATGATTACCGTGATAACGCACTACGATTAGGTACAACATGCAATGTATTTCAGACACGTGCGATTTTTTCCATTTTCCCGCACGTGTGCGGAAATGAAAATTGCCACAGATAACTATACCTATACTTAGTCCAAATTGATTCAATAGCCTGAGGTGATTTTTTTTTTAATTTCGGCAAAACACTAAGCGTCTTTACGGCATGAATATTTTTTGAATATTCAAATTGTGTTTATAAATTTATGAATATCATAGATAAACATGATTAATAAAAACTAATAGTTACTTTTATACACAAATTAACATTTATTTGTGTTCCGAATTCAAAAATATAAAATAAATCTATTTTTTATATTAGGCTGTTTAACGGCTTCATACCTTTGCCTCTCCTTCAACCTGGCGAGGTATTCCATGAAGCACACCCAAACGAAGCACACCCAGACGAAGCACACCTAAAGTATTCCACTTAGCACACCCGTAGGTGGGCTTTAAATAAAAATTTAAAATAATTAATTTCCTATTCCATGAAGCACACCTACAAATATCACTCGCATAGTGCGGGGACTAAGAAATAAAAATGTCGATAGGAGAAAATATTTATTAAGTGGAATACTTTAGGTGTGCTTCGTCTGGGTGTGCTTTGTTTGGGTGTGCTTCATGGAATACCTCAACCTGGCGAAACCAAAGAGCGAAAAAAAAAGAAAATTAAAATCATAGTTTCATAGTTCGTGACAAAAATATTTTTCGTTATTTTATTTGATTTCTTCAAAAGTGTATTGAAAAACGTCGTTTGATACACGTGGACATTTGTTATTGCAATTCTCGGCTCAAAAGTTATAATTAGTAATTATAAGTTATAATTCCCCCTCGAATGCAATAACAAACTTTCTCCACTTGTATCAAAATCATCATCATCTGCCTAGCCTTTTCCCAAGTTTTTTATTGGGGTCGGCTTCCAGTCTAACCGGATGCAGCTGAATACCAGTATTTTACATGGAGCGACTGCCTATCTGCCCTCCACAACTCAGTTAGTACTGGGTAATACGATACCCCTTGGTAAGACTGGTTGTCAGACTTTTTGGGCCACTGACTACCTGTAACGACTGTCAAAGATCACAAATGACAGCCGGGACCAACTGCTTAACGTGCTTTCAGAAGCACGGAGGAAACTCGTTATGTAATGAGTGTTCACCCATCCACAGACCAACATAGGCAAGCACGGCTTAACCTAAAGATCGACCCGAGCGGCTGTTATTATTTAGCCACGAGCTCGTCACTTGTATCAAAATGTACTATTTTATTACTTATAGAACACATTTGCTCGTAAAGGGTCTCTTAATTCACCAATTTCAATAACCGTATCGTATCTCATTAAGTACTTGTGCGTTATTGTAATTTAAACGCACGGTTTATCAAGATGCTCCGTCTAAAACAAACGGTACTTTTTTAAATCTTAGCAAAGAGTTTTTAAGTCAGAATAGTGGTCAACATTTTACGAATAAAATTAACTTTAGGAGATGAAATATAATAAATAAACATTTAATTCTTTAATTTAATTAAGTTTGGCAATAAATTACAACCATTTTATTTTAACAAAAACACAAAAATATTAATTTACTTTATTAGTAATACTGGCTGTTTTTTGTGTCTTTGCCTTTAAAAAAAAAGCGCTGATGCGCGCGCATCGCTAGTTTGTGAACAAGTCAAAGATTTATTCGTTTAAGAAAGTTCGAGTTTTATTTATTTCCTCGCAAATATGTTATAAAACGTCGTATGACATACGTGCGCTTTGATTATTACAGCCTCTGCTTTCTTGTAGCCCTCGCCTACGGCTCGGGCTAGCAATATCGCCTCGGCTGTAATTTTCAACTTACCGCAATTATATCATAATGTACTATTCTTTGTGTTTATTGACCTATTACCTACCATATTGATTTTAAAAATATGTCGGGGTCCCCTCCTGATCAGAAGGTCTAAATGTAGTTAAATGTCCAACAGCGCGAAACGTCTAATGAACAGTAAGTCTGATTATACTTACTACAACAGCCCATAACGTCCACTGCTGGCCATAAGCCTCTCCCATGATGGGAGGAATTTGCCGTAATCTCCACGCTTGGCAGGCGGATTGGAGATCGCAGTGATGAAAGACTAACAGAAAACGCTGCTGCCCATTCTCTGGTCTACGGAGGCGCACGGTGTTCTGCCTCAGACATTAGTCGTCTTATACGACACCCGTGAGTGTAATGGGTTGGTTCTATTCTACTCTGCCGGATACCACGCGGCTGATTATACTTAAGTCTATTAAATTCTGTCATGAACTCATGAGTGTACACATTCTAAAAATGACTTATTGCCAGATGTTCTGCAGACCATCTGATAGTTGGAAGTTTTGCTATATGGACATTTTGCTAATTAGACTTACTGCTCATTAGACGTTTTGCTACATGGACATTTTGTTAATTAGACTTACTGCTCATTACACGTTTTGCTAGATACATGAACATTTTGCTAATTAAATCAGGAGGGTCGGGGTCCTACCGTCGTCGCTTCCCTCAGTTTTTAGGCCAACAACCCCGCAACTCCCTGCTGTGTACGACAAAGATTTTATCAGACAATGCCTAATGCTCGTTTTAACCAACGATCCACGATTTAAACACCCTTTTTTCATGGTTTCAATATAATCTATTAACTATAAATATTACTAAAACGTGCTATATCTTGTTTAAAGCAAAAAATAAAATAATACCTCCACATAATCCATTAGTTATTAATAATATACCTTTACAGCAAAAATCTTGTGAAAAATATCTTGGCTTAAGAATGGATAGTTCTCTTTCGTGGACTGTTCACTTGGATCATATAAGAACAAAGCTTACGTCATTACTTGGATCCCTCCGAAACATAGTTCGATGTATTCCACATAGATTGCGCCACACCATCTATAACGCCTTAGTAAAACCTCACCTACTATATCTGGTTGAAATATGGGGCAGTGCGGCCAAGACGAAGCTAGCAAGTCTTCAAGTTGCACAAAACAAATTAATAAAAATGATTTTTAACTACCCATTCTTAACATCGACAAGCAAAATTTATGAAGAAACCAAAATAATGAACATTAGACAGTTATATATTTACAATACATGTATTTTCATTCGTAAGGCACTCAACAAAAGTATACAGACTAATTTATCGTTTACTAAAGTGAAACAAGTAACCCAACGTAGCTCTCGCCGAGCTAGTTTTCTGATTTTACCGAAGACGAGAACTAAGTTTGGCAAAAAAATGATGATATTTGAAGGAGCACAATTATACAACAAAATACCCTCATGTATTAAAAGGGTGCACTCATTCAATGCATTCAAAAGTCTATTATCTGAATATATAATGTCAAATAACAACCTTCCTAACATCTGAATGCAGTGGATGGGTATATCTAATATATATAATATGTAATCGCTACCGTGACGTCTGTGACGAACTTTAATTATAATTTATTTTAAGCATTTTTCTCATGTAAGTGACTTTGTGTCTTTTTTTTTTTTTTTGAGAATAAATATCTTTAAACCTAACCAACACTAAGTGTCACCTAATTCAATACCTAATTGCCGTTTTCACCAACACTAAGTGTCACCTAATTCAATGCCTAATTGCCGTTTTCACCAACACTAAGTGACACCTAATTCAATGCCTCATTGCCGTTTTGACCAACACTAAGTGACACCTAATTCAATGCCTAATTGACCGTTTTCTCCAACACTATGTGGCACCTAACTCTGTCTAATCGTCCGTTTTCACCAACACTGAAGTGACGCAAATGTTTAGCCGTCATTGTTGTTGATGCTGTTATACCATGTTATATTATAGGTACTCTTAGGAATACCAGCTAGTCAGAGACATCTTAATTGAAAACAGAAGATGACATGTTAATCTACCGATTGGTAGCAAACAAGAGAATTTGTAGGTACCCGCTAAGGCTACCAATATTACTAGGACACAATTTTAAAAAGCAAAGCTGCAGTCAGTACGTAAATAAATGTGAAACCTTGACCTCTCGTCAATCAACTCAAATCATAAAATGAACCTGAGATAAAACTTCCGATTTACTATTCATTATCCATCCGTTCATGTTCATCATAAATCATTGTTACTACTTATTCTAATTATTATTATTTTTTCTTTTAAAACATGCGCAGAAATGGCATACAATCATCATAGTATACGTAGAACCACTGGCAAAAAGACGAAGGTTTTGGTCGATGGAGGGTCAACTTGAGTCACGATCACGACGGTTTAGCTTATCCGCCTAGTTTGACCGGAATGACTGACATGATACCTATTATGTTATTGGGTTTTTTAATCAGAAACTCAGTAGAAGTCATGGAGTCTGGATTTGTGTCAGGTTGACATACACTATACCCCGAGGCTCGGGACAAATACAAGAGGCGACGGGCGGAGGAGAGGCGCGGGCGCGGCGCGGCGCTGGCGCGGCGCCACTTCTCTTAAATTTCTTACAAAATGTATAGAAGAGGTGAGGCGCGAGACATACAGAGACGGCGCGGCGCAGGCGCCCCTTCCCGCCCTTGGCGCACCTGCAGTTAGCGGTGGCATGCTGACAGTGTACACAGGGGTGAACTAGACGGCGAAAATGCGTGACGATATAGAATTATAAACACTAGAATTCTCCAAAAGCATCCCTGTGTTTTCCCGCGCCTCGCTTTTCCGACACCGTTAGCGCGCCTGTTCTGGCGCCTGTTCTATACATTTTGTATGTAATTTAAGAGAAGTGGCACCTCGCCCGCGCCGCATCCGCGCCGCACCTCCGCCCGTCGCCTCTTGTATTTGTCCCGCACCCTAGGCGAATGTTTGTACTATAACATACACCTCTGCCTAACCCTTCGGAGATTACAGCCGTGATGTTAAATGATAAACCCTTTGTTTGTAAAAAACAAATGTAAACTCTTTAAATAAGTCATGTCTTTGATTGTCATGCATTTGGAATGACGTCTGATTGTTTTTTTGCAATTTACAGCTGATCACAATTATTATGTAAGATGGTATGCACGCGAGTCTTTTTACACGTTTGCGCGTAAACCGTCTACGACACGCTTTCTGCCTAAAAGCCTACGCTAGTCGTGACAAACAATGCGATAGTAAAGATACCGTAGGTCATCCAGAATGAGGTGTCAAGAATAAACATAAGTATCACTGCTCAGGCAGTAATAACTAATAATTGTAACCTCGTGCAATAAAGATAGTAAAGTTATGTCATTGTTCAATGACATCTTGGTCATTAATTAATTTCGTGTTTACCTACAGACAATCTTCTGGTAGTTCTCATACGGAAAATAGGCGTATAGGTTCCACCATATGACTGCAGTGCACGTTCTAGATCACGGGTGTCCAACAGCATTTTATGGAGGGCCAAGTTTAGTATTTTAGTTACCTTAGCAGGCCAAAATAAATGCTAAGTGACCTCTAAATTTAAGTAAAACATGCTTCTCCGGACTAGACTGCAATGATGCGGTCTACATTCGCGGGTTGTGACTTGGGGCGGGTAGGTAAACATGGCGCGGGAATAACTTCCTATGCTCTTTCTTATGTTCTTTTGGCTTATGGTCATTTTTTTAACAATATTCAAGCAATCTTTATTGATATCTTATAAAGTTTTAAATAGCTCGCGGGCCGGATGAAAGACCTAGGTCCGGTAGGTATGCCCCGGGGGCTGTCTGTTGAACGGGCCCTGCACCCCTAGCCAAGTTACAAACGTTGCGTATCGATTCTCTTTCTACTATCGTTAAGGCCTCGGCGTAAGCGATTGTAGAAAGCGCTAAATTGGTAGCCAAGTTGACACGAGTAAGTCGATCGCTCGTTCTTTATTGTCTGTAGAAAAAACCTACACTTTAGTCTATAGTGAGCGTACCTACCAGAGTTTAGCGATCAATATTGTAGAAAAGATAACATTCTATTCTCTCATTTTGAATGATGTAAACTTGTCTACGAATTTTCTATTCGTTTGTGTTGATCACGTGATTTGACGTTGAGATAATGTCATTCCCATTCATTTGAATAGTTTTCTACTAGCGTTAACGATTGTAGATTGTCAACTTGGCTAGGGGTGCTGTTCTAGAGGATAAAGGCAGTGAGATGTAGGCACTATTAGGTACCTAAGCCTATCCCTTCGGAGATTACAGTCGCGTATAATCTTGGTGACTAATGTCCGTTACATTTTACATCATATAAAATATCCACAATTGTTCACTCGTAATTCGTTTCGTTTTCTGCCTTATCGATTCTCAATCATGTATCGATTTACGGCCGTTCAGCGACTTATTATTTTCAAATATAATATAATAATAATATAACTTATCTCAAATTATATTATTACATACAAGGTGTGAGACTGTAAACCCTTCACGAAACCGTCAAACAAGCATTCTTTTTTCATGAAGAAACTACTTAAAAATATTGTTCTTCTTTTTTAGGGTGAAAAATCATTGTTCACGGTAAGGTAGCTCAACGTAACGCACCCAAAACATTGTAATGATGGATGCATTGAATATTGCAGGGGTTGAATAGAGGTATTTACAGAAAAGTTACAACATTTACCTAAAACTTGCAGGTATTAAAAAAAAAATACTAGTGAAAAAGTTAGAACTTTGACCTCCAATATAATCTGTACCTACCACTAGAAGGTACCCAGAGGTCCAGAACAATAATAAAAATCGCAATGACGCGTGACGGGGTGAACAAGTCTTGTTACACCGTTTATTCTGGCCGAATATCACAACTCTAATTTATACTACACCTGCTTGGAAAGTACCTTGATACTTTATCAAATTTACGGTAGAAAGTACGTCATTGCATATCGAACAAATATGCGGGGAGAAAACGCATCTGAGCGGGAGAGAGAGAGAGAGAGAGATTTCTTACGTGGTTTTTCTTTTTTAATTTTGGGTAAGACTATGCGCCGGTAACCTAAATATCAAAAGCCAAAAAGTTTTTACAGTGAGTTTTTATCTCCAAGTTCGCAAAATGACACTGGCCACAGCTGTGTGTTGGATGGTGTCGGGCTGGCAGTGCGACCCTGCGGCGGCAGGATAAACAATTTGAAAAAAGAACATGTGAAAATTGCAGACGCCATTGGCGCCATTTCCAATTTGTGTGTTGTTTGAGTTTTTTATTTTCCTCGTAGGTGTAGTATAAAGCACTATGTATCACTCGAGAGAAAGTGCGATTCCCGATCTCGGGTGTTTTAAAGCCATAAAGTAATCGGTCACTTTCTCCTCTCGGTGAACAATGTACTATTTTCCATTAATAAATTAACTTACGTCAACAGCAATTTATTAATGGAAAATTTAGAGTTGAAACTAGTTTCAAGTAAAACAATGTGTTAGACCATGGCTATTATACTTTTGCTTTGTGAAAGTCTATATACAAATAAATCAAATTGAAGTGTATGTAAATAAATCAAATTGAAGTGTAATTTCAAATTATCAGCTTTCTACCGAATGCTTAAGAAGGTAAATACGATATACTTATACCAAAAAAGCACTTTTAGGGTTCCGTAGCCACATGGCAAAAAACGGAACCCTTATGGATTCGTCATGTCTGTCCGTCCGTCCGTATGTCACAGCGAATTTTTCCGAAACTATAAGAACTATGCTGTTGAAACTTGGTAAGTAGATGTATTCTGTGACCCGCATTAAGATTTTCACACAAAAATTGAAAAAAAAACAATTAATTTTGGGGGTTCCCCATACTTAGAACTGAAACTCAATTTTTTTTTTGTCTTCAAAAATGATATTGAGGTTTCTAATATCATAATTTTCTAAACTGAATAGTTTGCGCGAGACACAATTCCAAAGTGGTAAAATGTGTTGAGCTATATAATTACATTTTTTTTATGTTTATTGGTTTTTTTTTTGTGTGTGCAATAAAGAATAAGATTTATGTGTGTGTGTGTCCCTGTAACTTCTAAAATAAGAAAATGATAAGACTAAAAAAAATATATGATGTACATTAACCATGTAAACTTCCACCGAAAATTGGTTTGAACGAGATCTAGTAAGAAGTTTTTTTTTAATACTTACGTCATAAACATCGATCAAGTTACAACGAACTACAAGAACTTTTATATTATGTTACTTGCTGCTACGGAACCCTTCATGGGCGAGTCCGACTCGCACTTGGCCAGTTTTTTTTTCTTTTTTATATTTGAAAAAGCCGCACGGAGAGAGGAGTGGAAGGCTATGGGGGAGGCCTTTGCCCAGCAGTGGGACAATATAGGCTAATAAAAAAAATAAACAAAAATATTTTTGTCTGTCTGTTTGTTCCGGCTATATTCCAAAACGGCTGGACTGATTTCGACGGGACTTTTACTGGCAGATAATTGATATTATAAGCAGTAACTAAGGCTATTTAATAAAGAGGATTAGGTTTCCGTGCAAAAAAATTAAAGCCGTTGAAATTGTAAACAAAGATTCAAATAGGGAAGTCATATTTTATATTTTGAACGAAGGTCGCGGGGCACAGCTAGTATAAGGTATAGTAGTGTGTGTCACGCAAAGGACGAGACGGGCAGCAATGGTAGCGCATATAGGTGCACATAGCTCACCCACCAATATGTACTTACCTCACAAAGTCTTCGGTGAGATGTTTGTGTTCTGCCGTGCCCGTCGAGATCCTCTTTTTATCATAAAACCTACGACCGTAGATGAAGCTATTATATTATAAAGGGTGTAAAACATCTTTTAACGAAGCCAAAAGGCACTTGTTATCCTCGTCATTGCGATCATTTTTTTGTTCTACAACATACCTGGGAACCTTCTAGTTACGGAGATATTGGGGGTCAAAGTTCCAACTTTTTGACAAGTTTTTTTAAATACAAGTTTTTAATGTAAGATTTTTACTTTAAGCACTTCCGCGAGTCCTGTACTATTCAATCCATCCATCAGCACAATGTTTTGAGTGCGTTACATTGAGTTCTACCACAAAACATGATTTTTCACCCAAAAAAAAAGTCGTTTCCTAGCAATAATTTTTGCGTAAAGTTACTTAGTTTGATGTACAGAATGTTTGGTTGACGGCTTCGTGATGAGGTCTTTTACACCCTGTATTATATTAATTATTATATTCAGCTATCCAAAACCATCGTTGTCGGTGTAACGGTCAAAGTTTCTGTTAATTCCCAAAGGTACACACCGGAAGAGTACACAGATATACAATGAATACAAATAAATGATGATAATAATGGTAAGGTTAAAGTTAAGGCCAGGTAAGGCTGGCTCAACATTCTCAGCCACCGTGAGTTCCGTACTTCCGTAACTATGAGAATGGAGTCAATTATGTAGTGTTAACAATATACATAATAAGTACATATTATTATTATTATTACGAATTCAAAATATTAAAGTATTACCACTATCAGTGCCACTGTGCACAATGTGTCACTTCACTATTATAAAACCGACTTCAAAAAAAACAACAAACAAAAAAAACACAAAAAGAAAAGGACAAAAAATACACTAAAAGAAAAACAAAAAAAAACACTAAAACAAAACCACAAAAAAGTGAAAAATAACTTTAGCTTCAGAAGCCGGTGAGAAAAACACCAAATCAATCAAAGGTCAAGTTTCAGAAGTCGGTGACAAAAACACTAAATCAATTAAACAAGGTCACCGACTTCTGAAGCTTGACCTTTGATTGATTTGGTGTTTTTCTCACCGGCTTCTGAAGCTAAAGTTATTTTTCACTTTTTTGTGGTTTTGTTTTAGTGTTTTTCTTTTAGTGTATTTTTTGTCCTTTTCTTTTTGTGTTTTTTTTGTTTGTTGTTTTTTTTAAAGCGGTTTTATTTTTGGCAAAAAAGTTTTATTTTATTTTTCCATTTTTAGTTGTAATATCCTATACTTACAAATATTTGCTATGCATTCATTGTACATGGTTAATAATACATGTCATGGTAATAGGCTTATCTTAGGCATCTGCGTACCCCCTCAGAGCATACAGGCGTGATGTTCCGTCATGATATTGTATAAACAATGAACATCCAACCGATTGGAGCTATCACAACAGATTTGCCGTCTCTTTTTGAAGAGTTCCATTGTATATCTCCAAAGGTCAGCATCAGATCTTCACCAAATTAAAATGGGACCACCTCAGAAGTGTACTCTATCAAATGAAAAAAGAATTTTGTAAATCGGTCCTCAAATGGGAGAGAAATCAGGTAACATACATAAAAAAAAAAAAAATACATACACACGAACATATAACCTCCGCCTTTTTTGAAGTCGGTTAAAAACAAAGTCCTTCGCCGCGTCTGTCTGTCTCTCTGTTCGCGATAAACTAAAAAACTACTGCACCGATTTTCATGCTGTTTCCACCAATGGATAGAGTCGTTCTCGAGGAAGGTTCTAGTATCAATATAATTACTAAAATATAGTTGAGGGAACGGGATCAAAATTGCATGATTACTTTTGGTCGCGATAAACGACATCCGCGCGGGCGAAGGCGCGGGCATCAGCTAAAAAAAGTACTAAAAACAGTACTAAAAAAATCTAAATAATTCGAAATTAAAATCATACGCGAATAGCGTATGATTTGAAATTCGATATTTTTTTAAATATTTTCTTAAAATTTCTCTTTCTTTGTTCTAATATGAAAAGTTTACTAGAAAGTAGCGTTTTTTGATGAAGGATCATTTTTTTTCTAAGCTGTGGAAAAAAGAAAATAAAAACTAGGTATGCCATAGCTTCTACTCCGTTCACCTAATGTACCCATTTTTTTGGAAAGGGATAAAAAAGTAATTCTGTGAAAAGATAATAAAAATAATTATAAGTAGGTATGCTTTTTATATGGCATGCCAATGAAGTTTTAAATAGAATCAGACAATTAACTCCATCTAACGCTATGTGCAGATGAAATTCATGAAATGCTCTCAACCGTACCCAGTTTCCTCAATTAGTATTTCAGCAACTGGTTTTATAATTATTACCGGTACGTAATTAGTATAATCTCAATAACATGTCATTATTTATTTATTCATCAAAAGAACCCTGTTGAACACAGTCAGCAATCGTGCATGCCTTGTCAGTATTTTTTTTTTAGGTAGCTGTGAAACGTTTACCAAGGATCATTTATTTTGTAATTGTTGACGCAGCGTGGTCAGTATGGTATGGAACTATAGACTTCTACTTATTTCAATTGAAGCGTTCGCGACGCGAGGCTGTGATTGGCGCGCATTTATTAAACCATCAAAATTCTCAAGAGATTGTAATCAAATAAAGATATTCCTTGTGAGAATGATTTCAGTCACCTTTGTTTGGAAGAGCAGTCTCGTGTGATCAACCGTCGAAGTGTGATGTAGACACCTCTGTAGAGCAAAAATCGTATTTTTAATAGCAGTGCCGTTAATAACTTCGGAAAGTAAGTACTGAACTACTCTATTCTTGACATAACACTGTTCTTATCTAGTTTATTAAAAAAATAGAGCTGTTAATTTGTCATGCGTCTTTATTAAATTGAAATTACTTAATCCATATTATCGCTGTTATCTCAATTAGAGTAGTGAAAATGGCGTTTTCTTATTTTGCGAAATATTCTTTCTCACTTTACACCTTAGTACAAGAAGTGCACAAAAGTTAAAAAGTGACATAATTATTATAGTTGCTCAATAATTGTGATTAACGTCGGCACGGTCATTGGTGCTCTACATAGCAAAATCGCGCACCACATCTGATTAAATTGGCGATAATTTATTGAAGTGCAGCAGTTCATTGCCTTTAAAATTGTTCTAATTAAAGATCATTTTGAATTAAAGTTAATGTGCAAAGAACTGTGCGTAACGTTGTGAGTGCTAGTTGGTATAATGAAATTCACGGTTAAATTGATTTAGGAAAAAATTTGACGTGATGGAATTTTGTTGTGGTGTATCTAACAACATTACATATCTAACCATAACTTATTTAATTTTCTAGCATGTTCATACGAGGCGCACTGTGCATACAAGTTTTGCTCTTATTCAATATTGCTGTCGAGTTGGAAACATTCAAACCTTGGAATAACAAACGTAAGTTTATTTTATTGTTACAGGTAACTATACTTGTTTAAATATTTAAACATCATCACTAACACTATCCTTAGCACTTAAAACGGGATATTTCCCTTGTTTAAGAGTCCTATTACATTTTTTTCGCAATTTTTTGATTTTTACTCCCTGGATCAAATTTTTTCGATCGGCGTACACGAGTCGATAATAATAGCGATCTTCGGATGATTGTCGATTGTTATTGACGAAAATTAGAGACGAGACTGACATGAGACTGAGGAGCGACCTGAATTGACGCAGAATTATAGTACTTCAATTTTATTTATTGTAATTTTGTCTTATTATATTGACAAACGAAACGTGCCGTGCCGGCCGTTCCGTGCCTCGGAAAGCACGTCAAGCCGTTGGTCCCGGCTGTCATTTGTAGATCTTTGACAGTCGTTAGGTAGTCAGAGGCCCAATAAGTCTGACAACCAGTCTTACCAAGGGGTATCGTATTACCCGATACTAACTGGGTTGTGGAGGTCAGATAGGCAGTCACTCCATGTAAAATACTGGTATTCAGCTGCATCCGGTAAAACTGGAAGCCGACCCCAATATAGTTGGGAAAAAGGCTAGGCAGATGATATTGACAAACGAAAACTAATTAAACTTATTCATTGTAGATTGAAGTTTTATATCATATTAATTTATTTGATAAAATTTAGTTTATTTGGAATATAATGGACGCTGAATCAAGACATTTATGGCTTAAATTACGCTTTCTTTACGATTTTTTCCGTGAAAATTCAAGGAATTTAAAGAAATTCTAAAACTCTAATAAACAAGTAAAACATTCAGCTTATTTTTCAGTAATTTTAGCTTTTATAAGAATTGCATGTAACAATGTGAATTTGAGCGTCAAAGTTCCATCGCCGACGGTTTTTCTTGCAAACTGAGTTCGTAAAATATTTATAGTAAATTACACGAAAAGAAAAATGAAAATGTGTAACTCCAACTTACAAGAAAGAGAATAAAATAAAATAAATAAATAAATAAATATTGCTGGACATTACACACAGCGCCATCTAATGCCACACTAAGCAACGAGGCTTGTGTCGTGGACACCAGATAGTTGATATACTACATAGATACTTTTTGTTTGTAAATACATACTCATTATACATATAAACATCCATGACTCGGAAACAAATGTCCATGCTCATCACACAAACATTTGATCCAACCGGGATTCGAACCCGGGACCCTAAGAACGTAAAGCAGCCTCACTACCGCTGCGCCAATCAGGTCGTCAACTACAAGAAAGAAGAAGTAAGTAAGAATGGCACTATTGTTATTCATAAGCAAATAATTAAAATATCTAACTGATGCTGAAAATTACTGCGTCAAAAATCATGAATTTGCGTAAAAAATGTAATAGGACTCATAATACAAACAACATGGTAAATATCTCATTTTAAGTATTAATCCGTAGTATTTCAACATCATCATCATTTTAGCCAAAAGCCGTCCACTACCGAAAAAAGAAGTACCTATGCAAGCTCGACTGCTGGGTAGGTCGGGCAGTGTTATTGGGTTTCTTCATTAGAAATTTCTCAGCAGCAGAGCGGAGTTTGCAAAATTGGCGGTATGACACCCCCGGGCCTCAGAAAGCACGATCAGCCTTTTGTCTTGCGCCGGTCGATCTCTCTCCGGTCATGTCGGATTGAAGATTGAAGGGGGTGGACCTAGCTGTGACTCGATGTCTGGTGTCCGCTGAGATTAGTTGCCATGACCGAAAATGATTAGACGGACTATCATGTACTTACTATGTGTTTTAATCAATAGAACAAAATTATTTATTAATTACAACACACTTGTGCACTAAGTATAATATGTATTTCCTGTCGATGGCTATTGTTCACTGAGATTGGTCGCCGAAATC
The DNA here is from genome assembly GCA_905147715.2 of Xestia xanthographa. NCBI lineage: Eukaryota > Metazoa > Arthropoda > Insecta > Lepidoptera > Noctuidae > Xestia > Xestia xanthographa. The sequence goes on along the minus strand of LR990655.1, from coordinate 13,231,221 downwards.
CGGTCAGGTGGACTATTACCTATTAATGTAGTAAAGAATCAATATTTTGTGTAGGTATTCTATGAAGGTTGTTTTGTACAATTTCAGAGCTGTTCCCACCACATTTAATACCACAAAATGCGTTGCACCCTCGGCGGTCGGTGGTGCGAAGAAAAATAGTGCTGTATCATAACTTTTTCCGCAGCAAAGTACGGCCCACTGCTGGGAATATGTTGTTAATGGTACGTACTCATTTATGATTAGAATGACTCGAATACATGTACCTACACGTATAACGACTGAACACGTACTTCAATACTGGTAGTAAAATTAATGATGTTAACTCAAAATTGAGCAGAATGCTCTGCATATATAAAAATAGCAATTACTGCTGCCTATTACGCAAGCAGGTACAACTACTACTACGGATTGCCAAATAAATTTATTTTTTGAATTCCTTACCTCCGTAAACGTCGCTCATTTTATGGCATCTTTCATTACTCTTGTGGCTAATTGTTTAAACTGTACCTGACGCGATAATCGAATAGAATTTCATTTTGCAAATATGGGTAATACACAATAGTTGTTATGAAAGCTCAAAGCTCAAACATTTACATCATTTAGATAAAATGTACTTACATTTAACGGTCATTTTCAATAACTTACTAACAGGTAACGGAAGGTTTGACATTTAGCTTACCGGACCGTTAGAAACAAAACGTCTCAGAAAAACTTTCTTTGTTTTTTCTATGAATCACAGTCCTCCATTGTGACTAGGTGACGCGGATAAGATATTCCAAACTAACTTTGTTTATAGAAACACCGATAGCTACGAGGCGTAGGCATATTAACTAACAGTTACCTATACGTAAGTAAGTTATAGAAAACGGCCGTTAAGACCAGATCAATATATAAAGTATCCTTGTCATTACGATTATCATTCAATAGATCAATTATTAAATTATGCGTTCTTCGATGTCAAAATATCTATATCCAACAGCACTCCATGTATTTGCGTAGACTCTACGCACGAACCGTCTATACGCCGTAGAGGGTTCGCGCTGGCTTCATCTGACATGCTTCTGTGTCAAACTCAAAAGGAAATCAGATCACCAGGTCCTATTTATTTTATAGTTAAGCGGTATAATATGAAATGTAGTTTGTCAGAATTAATGTTTTTTGTTCATCATCATTATTATGCCCTTATTATTATTGGTCCCGGCTGTCATTTGTAGATCTTTGACAGTCGTTAGGTAGTCAGAGGCCAAAAAAAAAAAAGTCTGACAACCAGTCTTACCAAGAGGTATCGTATTACCTAGTACTAACTGGGTTGTGGAGGTCAGATAGGCAGTCGCTCCATGTAAAATACTGGTATTCAGCTGCATCCGGTAAAACTGGAAGCCGACCCCAACATAGTTGGGAAAAGGCTAGGCAGATGATGATCATTATTATGCCCTTATTCCAAATGAATTGGGATATGGGCAGGAATATTAGTTATTTATTCAGCAAGCCGGTCTGAGTATAACCATATCCCGTTAAAACGTTTCTGTCCTCAAAAAGATAACCATACAATTAGTAGACAGAATTCATTTTCAACGTCGGTGTGGCGAGATGGTACGATTTTTTTGAACTTGGAATAAAGCTCCTATACCTACTATGATGATGATGATATTACTCAAATTTGAAATTCGATGGCATTTATTTTTTAATTTTAAGAGTGGGATCAATCTACTAAAGAAAATGACATAAAAATATAATTGTAGTAAACTGAGCCCGCGGGATCCAAATGAACGGGATCAATTGACTAAAGAGCCCACCAAGATTAAAAATATCGTACCGGAGAATAGCAGTCAGTTTTGCGTAAAACTGGCGCCAGTTTCACCAATTAATCTGCACCAATTTAGTGCACCAATGGGAAATGTTACGCAATATTTCCGAGTATTATGTATCTACTAGTCGATATAATTGTACCTGACTACCAACTACTTAAGAGGTCTTCTCTCAAGTAGATTCATTTAACCCGTTACCCGATGCCCATCTCGGTTGGCATACAAATTGGCGTCCGGGCGCCACAAGATATGCATATTGAAACAATCAAATCACTTAGGCCTATTTACTTGCTACTGGTCTTGGTCGATTTCTAGAATACTTTTTGCTTATTTATTAACAATATCATCTTGAAAAAATGTTAAATTACCCAAGATTAGGTCCAAAATATTCAATTTTCATTTAGGTAAGCCTATTTAGTAATTGCACTTACCAAATTGATTTTTTTGTAACGTCTTATACCCCAATTGTTCAGATATCATAGAAACGTGAGCCGTGCCTCAGTTTAACGCACTCTTTACATAAATAATCCTACTACGTTGACGTAACTTCTTATTGTATCAATTTGTTGTCGTGTGGTTTTCAGTCGTGGCACGCAGGCGCAGCGCAGCAAGCTCAGGCCTACGCGGAGAAATGTATTTTCCTTAGACATAATGATGTCAGAGAAAATACAGTACCTCAACTAGGTACCTGTGGCCAGAATCTGTTTGTAGCCGCGCAGAAAACGCCATGGTATGTTATTAATTAATATTTCCACTATTAATCGTCATACCTCTCCTGCCTTTTTCCTCTATTTATTTTTTTCGTTGGCCTCCAAAATTGTTCAATTATCTTTTAAAAACATAAGCCGGTTTCCTAAATTTTTTTGTCTTTTATAAAAACGCAAACATTTGTTATTTACATTCTTTGGAAGACGTGATGTGAATCATTGTTTATTTTAATTGGTTACGATCAAATTAGGTAGGTACGGATTTTAACTTATGTTTAATTTTAGACAGTAGGTATAATTATCCTTTTATTTGAGATGACGTGCTAAGGGTCGTTAGCGATTTAAGAATTACGATTACAAAAAAATTATATCATTCGGTAAGCAGATGGGTGAAGGTCAATCTTAGGCGGGATCTCAGAATATTATATTTAGGTACAAACATGATCCATAATTTCTATAGAAAGTAGGAAATAAGAACCTAATTCATTAAATCTGTTTCTTTGCTTAAAGATAACGCAAGTGTTGAATGCACGAAACAATGAACAACCGAATAGCGAGTACAATACAATTTAGCATTCATAAATAAATAAATAATAAATATTGCTGGACATTACACACAGCGCCATCTAGTGCCACACTAAGCAACGAGGCTTGTGTCGTGGACACCAGATAGTTGATATACTACATAGATACTTTTTTTTGTTTGTAAATACATACTTATTATACATATAACATCCATGACTCGGAAACAAATGTCCATGCTCATCACACAAACATTTGCTCCAACCGGGATTTGAACCCGGGACCCTAAGAACGTAAGGCAGCCTCACTACCGCTGCGCCAATCGGGTCGTCATGACATTCATAGTATTGATGTTAACAGAAATCCCTTTATATCTATTATCTAAACAATAACTCTTAATTCTATATGAAAACAAGAAATAAATCAATCAATCCACGTGCTGGTAAAACTATTATCTACCTATACCTATAGTTACTATAAGGTGCTATAAGCAAACACACATTTGCCTTTAAGATTGCTTTGCTTTAATTAGTAACAGTCACATTCAGAACGAATTTTACTTCAGATGGCAAATTAATTAGCTACTAAACACTTTATCCAAGAAATGTGAAACCCGTAGGTAATTTGTTTTTTACCACACACGTTGATTATGAAATCAAGAAGATTAATAATATAACTGTTTTTTTTGCCATAAAAACGTCTCAATTTCCTAGTCCCGACGGTCACAGCCTACTCACGTTTGTCTTTATACTTCTGTTTTATAATAGTTGATTCGTGAATGGGTGATTATACATAATAGTTGTTGGAAGATTGCCCTTTAGAACGGCATAAACATCCGAGAGTTAATTATTGTGACTTAGGTACGATATAATTCAATCTGTCTGACTTGAAAGGAAAATTAACTGAGTTTGAGTTAACGTGAGATACACATCGGCTTTGTAGACGGACGTGATTACATATTATTCATGTAGTCATGTATAAAATAGCTTTTATTAGGAGATTCTTATGCAAATAGAACACGACTAGACTGGGTTATTTGTAGGTGACGTGATTGAAATTAACGAGAAGCAGTCTATCAGTTTATAAAAAAGATTGTAAAAACTATACGCCACGCTTGTGGTATATTAAAAACTCAATACATAGAAACATTTAGTAAGGTTATCTTGTTTCTGATGTGTCGATGTTGACTTAAAACAAAATGTTATGTAATTAAGGCCCTTCTAACCCCAAAATTAGCAACTGTATTTGTGGTGGTTCAAACTTCGTAAGCGGTTGTTACGTCAGTCACTGCGGCCGAATAGTGCGAAATGAGTGGTTTTTTGAGATTTACAAAAAATCTATTGATTCGACTAAAAAAATAAAACACATAAGACCTGGGGGTCTAAAATGGCCGCTTTAGCAGAATCGTAATATGAATCACGTTAAAAATTTAAAATTCTTAAAATGGACTTTATGATTATAAGCATAAAGTCCATTTTAAGAATTTAAAATTTTTAACGTGATTCATACTAAGATTCTGCGTGGATTCTGATAAAGCGGCCATTTTAGGCCCGCAGCTTTATAGTTAAAAAAAGTATGCAAAGTTTCATGATCTAATTTGAAGTACTTTTTGAATGCCAGCGGTTTATTGTTCCATTTGGACGTAACTTTGGATTTTTTCCTATCGAGAAAAGTTTATGGAATCGTGTTTTCGTCACACATAGTACCCAGCATTAATCCTCAACTTTACCATATATTTATTTGAAAATTAATTCTGCAGTATTTTAGGCGTATCGGAGGATCATGCTAAGCCATTTGAGACATGTTAGGCCCTTAAGTATAGAGCTCTTACTGCCGTTTTCTATAACTTACTTACGTATAACTGTTAGTTAACATACCTACACTCTTAGCTATCGGCGTTTATATAAACAAAGTTGGCTTAAAATATCCTATCCGCGTCACCTACCTGTCACTTTATTCATAGAAAAATCAAAAAAAGTTTTTCTGTAACGTTTTTCTTTCTAACCGTCCGTAAACAAAATGTCAAACAGACAGAGATAGCAACCTACCGAAACCGGCTAGTAAGTTATTGACAATGGCCGTTAAAGGTCAACTACAAAACTGAAATGATGATAAAATATTCTGTCTACGTCTCCTTATTTAGATGTCGAAAAATGTATTATATTCTTTTAATTTTACAGGTTCTACGCAATTAAGACGTGGTTCCTCGAGTACCGAAACTTTACATACGGCGACCCCACTTACAATTTGAAGACGATTGGCCACTACACGCAGATGGTATGGGCTACCAGCCATAAGGTGGGCTGCGGGGTTGCCCACTGCAAAGGGGGCCCGTGGGGCCAATTCTATAACTACGTGTGCCATTACTGTCCGGGGTGAGTACAGCTTTTCTTTTTGGTAAATTAAAAGGCCTACTGAGTCAGACAGACTGCTGTAGTTTACTTCTTCGAGTAAATAAACGAAGTAAAAATGTATGGAGTCTGGTATCCGCCTCAACAGGAATAAATGATGTATCACAAGTGTACGAGCCCTTACTTGCAAAATGCATTTGATAAGATTTGATGGAAAGAAAATATTCTTTCTGATTTCTTATTATTTGTAACAAAGGTGTTTACAATAAAACGGACGAATGTGTACTCAATTATAATTCAATAGTCACTTTACAATAAAGTTAAAAATGCTTATGCTAGCGACATTAATAAATGTGCGATGTAATCGTACAATAAGAAAGGTATTGACGTTTAGTACAAGAATTCCAAAGGCTTGTCTTGATAGTGAGGTGCAGGAAAACTGTTTTATATGACTTTCCGTAACTTTTGTCTCTTATATGTTGATGATGATGTTTAAACCTGTTGAGGTTTGAGTACACACCTACTAGAAAAGTGGTAAATCTCAAAAAAATTACATGGTCCAGGCTAGGCAAAGGAAGAATTGAACCCATGGCCTTGTTACTAAGCTTGCGACGTCAACGCTTTCTTAACGATGATCAAATGTGTAAAAAACAAATATACATTCATGAACCCTTAAAACATAACTCCTTTTTTTAGTCAGCTGCGTAAAAACTTATTTATGAATTGCTAAAACTGTCATCTTCGGGACAGTATGACTAATGAAAGGACAAGAATTTCAATCTCGGTGCCAGACTCACTTTTATTCAATTTGATAGTTAGTTAGTAGTTTCCTCCATACTTAGCAGACCTAAAGATGAATTACCTTCGTCTTTATTTCGTCTAAAACAGTAATAATCAAGAATTGAATTCTGACATACAAATGTTTAACAATAAACAGGTACCATTGAGGGGATTTCCTGAAAAATAAAACATACGATTCTTTTGTGCATTGCTCTAGCTGTTACCTACTGGTTTATCTTTAATGTGGTCCGTCTTACCTATATTATTCTTATTTATGTTTGAAATAAACAGTACCTAACTTGTATCAGCGACAGTGGCTTCGTCCACTATTCATCTAGGTACCCAAAAATATTAAATTTGCGTCCACTGTTGAAAAAGTTCTTTTTACAATTAAAATTCATTTTTATATTTGTTTTATTTTCAGTGGCAACTATCACAGCATAACACAATACCCTTACAAGCCCGGGAAGCCGTGCGAGGAATGCCCTAATCACTGCTTGTCCAACGCCTTTTGCACCAACTCCTGCAATAAGATGGACTTCTACTCTAACTGTCACGATCTGGTCACCATCTCCAAAGACATTTGCCACCAAGGTGTTTGTAACGCTACCTGTAATTGCGCCACTGAGAAGATACACAGGAACTATCCCTGGAGATAATACTCCTATATTTAGTACAGTCTCTTGCCTTAGATATAGCACATAGAGTTTTAGAATAGTAGAGCTACTAAACTGCCTTTGTTATTTACACTTGTAAAAGTCGCTTTTAGCGCACTTGTAATTAGTGCACCGTATCGTAACCACGCACAGCATCACCTCACCTTATTTTTACAAGATGATCCCGATTCGATGCGATGTATCCCGAATCGCTCGAGTTGAGGCGATGTATCCCGAATCGCTCGAGTTGAGGCGATCTATCCCGAATCGCTCGAGTTAAGGTGACGCTGGTCCCGTGCATTGCTTATAACTGTTGACTTTAAATCTCGAAGTGCATATAAGCACTAGATACTGTATTTTCTTCTACTACCTGTGTCGACACAATAGTTAATTAAGTATTCACTTGTAAGAGTTGTAAGCCTTTATATTATGATATTTTGTAAATAAATTTTAAAATATTCTGTTGGTTTTTCTTCCACCTAAGAAATCAGATTTCGCTTGTCCTCATGGGATTAAAGAAAGATCCATTGGTCTTTTAAAAATAGTGTTAGTAGGTACTATAACTTACTTTATTAACAGTACATTATGCATTATCAAACGAAAAACGGCCTCGTTTCAGAGAAGTGGTGGGCCTTCATCCACTACGTGGGCTCCGTGCGGGTTGGGTTAGTACGTAAGTGTTATTTACGAACAATCATCAAGATTCTGGCGTTAAAGCATTTTATTCATCTGTCTGGATTTGAGATTTTCTTATGGCCTATGCACTAACCATATCAAAACTCTCTCTCTCTCTGTGACCCGAATATAGTAAAGCAAATCCGATCACATTTTGTTTAATTCCTAAATTACTTCATTTAAATCATTCGAATTGATTTCTGTTTTCCGGTACCTTTGTTTGGGAAGGGTTCAAGGGTTCAATTCTTGCACAGCAGGTGAGTCAACAGGTGGGGTGGTTGCCGGTGCGGAACCAAGCTACATGTTCCAACGTCCCTTTCTTTTGAATACAGAGTGTTTTGAAGATGATCTAATAACGGTGCATTAGGATGTTTGTTATTTCGTGTGATATGCGATTTTGATGGTATTATCGAAAGCACTAAGACTTTTGTCCTGTAATAAAGGCTATCATAGTTCTGGAGTCAGGAGCCAGGAGACCGCATACAGGGATGTGACAGTTAAAATAAAGATTTAGGATCGTAATATTATGGTATTAGCGATGTCTGTCTCTTACAAGTTTTGAAATTAAGTGGGCTACGTGGCCATAAAAAAATAGTATTTCAATACATACATGTGTAGGATCTGTATTAAATTATGTTAATGGAAAAGGATGTACTTGTAGATGAATACTTATCGTGAATTTTATTGGCATCAATTTGTATTCAGTCATGTTCCCGACTGACCGAGCAACATGTTTCCCACCCCCACCACGAGTCCGACCCAATTGTAATGCAGCGGCGGGCGCGGGTCCGGCGCGCACGCATTGTGAGCGCGCGCCCGCTCCCGCCACCACCTGCCGCCGAGCGCGACATGGTCGCCAGCCGGGCGCTGCACGCCTCATCGCCTCCCGCGCCGCGCAAGTCACTGCGCCGCCTCGCCTCAACGAGAGGCTTCAAACCCCGCGCCGCCAACGAATATGGCTGGATACGCGTCTTCGAAGGTCTCGAACCGTTCGCCATCGATGCACCGAGTAAGCTCATCAAGGTCACTCTCAATACCACTGTCGAAGAAGTAAACAAAAACCTCGGTTTCAATAATGAGCTATCCCTCTGGCTGCAAATCGGTGGAGCGAACGCAAGGCGATTGGAACAGGACGAGTTTCCTCTGCGAATTCAGGAACAGTATCTAGCAACATGTGGGTGGAAGTCGCAGGCTCGAAGGTTGCGGTTGGCAGTGGACCCGGAGTTGCGCCACTCCTTGCGATGGTGTGCCGGCCCCGCTCCACGCACGGGAGGAGTACTGCGGTCTGGTACAGTGTATGTGCTGAAAGGACACGTTTTTCCGCAGTGGAAACCAAGACCTGCTTACGTGATAGGATCCAGGCTGCATTCTTATGGTTAGTAACACATTCTTGTAAGCTTCTATATGGCAATATCATTGGAAGCTCTTGAATAATGTTATGAAAAACTTTTCAGGTACGACTTGGGAAATGCTGGAACTAAGTGGCGGCAGCATTGAGTTATGTCAACCCAAAGCTCAGAGGCTGGTTCTCTGCGTGAAGCCGCGTTGTCAAGGCAACATTGTATCCGGAGACAACAGTATGAATCACCTCTTCCTCGGATTCAGCACTATTTGGGAGCGAAACATGTGGTTCTGCTGGTTAAAAGAGGTAAGTACGTACTGCTAATACGCGTGTATATTGATAAACCTGGAGGACGCGTGTAGCAAACAACTCAGTTCGTAAAGTTTAAACATGTGTAGTCAAATTGGTTTACTACGGTAGACAAGCCTCAGTTTGAGCAGTGTAATTGGAGCAAATCTTACGTAGTTTAATGTTTAGTTCCGTCGCGCGCTCCACAGCGTGCAGATATGAGCTCTCTTAGCAGATGATTGAGGATTTGATTCCGGTACACTTCTCAGACTAACGAACCGTCAAGTTAACAGCGGTAAATTACTAGAAATTCTTCAAAGCTTATCAACTTTTTGACGTTTCAATGTGCAATTTAACGTCAATCACGTTAGGGTTGTGTAACTACGATTACACTCAACATGGTGCTGTAATAAAACAAAACATGACTTCTACAGGACCTCTTTTCACATGGCATAAGTAGGCAGATATTAGTACACTGTTGATTTTGGTGCTATCGAAGAAATCATAATATTTGTTCTATTCAATAACTCCAAAGAAAAACTTGTTTATTTGCAAATTACTTCGTAAAGTGCAATTATGACTTGTGTGAAATTATTCATGAGCATGTGGATTATTTATGAAGTTTGAGCGAAGTCACGAACATTAAAAAAGTGCTATCATCTGATTAATTCTAAAGATAAGGTTTGTACACGAAAGAGAATTTGTTAGTCGTTGTAATGGAAGGTTTGAAAAGTGTGTTAATTAAAAAAAGTGTGCACTACACCCTGAAAGAAATGTCACGGTCGAGATGTGTGGCTGCGTCTGCGCCGGTGATAGTGGCGCGCGCCCACTCTGTCGCTTCACAAGTAACAAGTCACTCGCAGCGGTCGCATCAAGCTTACCTTCAGTGCACAATTCGCTTTCATTACCTGTGCTACGTAACTTATTTGTAAACAATACCGGTGTTTGTAATAGAAGTTCAATTTCATTTAAACTATCAGTCAAATGACTTAAACCAAATCGACAACTTCTGGCGAATAATTCAATGATCATGGCTTCTAAAAATCCGTATTAATCAAGGACAAAACGCCATTTATGCAAGCGACACCGACGTGAATGGAATAATGAACTGTACAGGAGTTATTCTGTAGTCTTTGGGAATAACAATGCTCGAAGGAGTTCGTCGGCCCCATCGTGGTTACACACCGAGACAGGCGAACACTGTCTTACTGCAAGTTGCTTTTAAAATGTCATTTGATGTAGCGACAACGATAGGTTTACCACAAAACTCTTCGGTTCTATTGTTTGTGTTGTGCGTGAGTGTTAGTTGACTGTGATGGTAGAAAGAAATACAATGAAGTGTGAAGAAGAGGAGGTCGACAGTTTGGATGTGTTCACACAACCGAGCCCCGAAGATATATTCCTGGACAGCTTGGAACCTAACACGTTGAGAGAAAAATGTGAACTTTCGGTTGGTTAATGTTATGTTCATGCTTCGTAAACATAAACTTTCTCACAATTAGTTACTTTGTAATGTACACATACAATCACTCTTTATCGTAATTTTGTTCATTTTTTTAATCTTTATCACTCCTCATTTTCACTTACGTTACCGTAGCGTATAATAAAGCCACCGTATACAAGATACATTTTATTATTTAAGAGCTGAAAATTTCCATAAATCCCAAAACATTAAATTTGTATAAATAATTGCTGTGTAGTATCAAATCTCAGAGCAAACCTGTAACCAAATATCATATTGTTCTAGGGTACACAAAGCACGCAGCCACCAAATGTCCTGGACCTCAGTGGCGGTGGGCGTGCGTCCCTTGGCGCGGCACTGGCGCAGCATGCGTCCGGCGCATTCACGGTACGCGTGCTGCGTCTTCGCAGCAACGCACTACCAGCTCTACCGGCTCAGGCCTGGACACTGCTGGCCCTCACACACCTGGACGTCAGTGATAACAGGATTACAGAACTGCCTCCGGAAATATGCCAGTTGACACAGTAAGTTTACTTGGTTTTCACATATATTTTAAGAACTCAGGGTGCAACCAGACTGCGGTCGATCAACGTTGATGTTGATCACCTAGAGTCTGGTGGCAACCTATCTAGTTCCTGTAAGAAAACGAATGCAGACCTGGCGTAAATTCAAATTACGAAGCTGAATTTCGGAAGAAAAAGTATTAAAAAGAAGATACTGAAGATATGAACTGTGCAACTGGATTCTACTTTTTATGTAATAGTGATTTAAAAAAGTGTACAGCTGTTTTAAAAACTACAATTAGATTATGTTATCGAAACGAAGTTAATATATGTAGCAGACTTATGGCGACTACGGGAGCTAAATTAGCAACTCTATTTGTGGTGGTTCAAACTTCGTTGGAAATCCTCTTAGAATAAAGTTCTAATCAGCTTGCACTACAAAGTGATTGTTACGTCAGTCATTGCGGGCCAAATTGTGCGAAATGAGTGTTTTTTTGCGATTTACAAGAAATCTATTGATTGGATTAAAAAAATAAAACAATATCATGCTAATTAAGTGAATTAGAATTATTTGCCAAAAAATCAGAATGATCGCATGTATTTTAGTATAGTTTTTACTCTTTAAAATAAATTTTTAGAGATAAATTCGTGTTTTTTTATCGAATAAAATTAGTTATATTATGTTTTCAAAACAATATCATACTAGTATTTATCCTGAAGGATATCATATATTTTTCTGGTTTGTTTATTGCAGTGAATCATATGCTTTTTTGCATTATAAAACTTAAATTTAAAAAGAGAGTAGAAATAGCGCTGTGTGATGGAAGGCTATTATGCTGCTTGCAGCTAGACTCCGGAAAGTTTACTCTTAAGGTCAGATGCATCAGAACAATTATAAAAAGATGCACTATACAAGATGCACATACAGCAGCAAATTGACTAATCAAAAAGGTACTGATCGATTTTAAAATGTAGAGTCTTTAAAGTCCGCACGTTTTTTAAAGTCAGAATTATGCATGGTGCGATATTGTGCTTTTATGCGTTCAAGAATTGCACATCAAAACAAAAAGCATTTTAGTATGACCAAACCCAGTATTCTCAGCTATCAGAAATTAAAAGAACTTCTCGAAACTGCTCATTATTCATTATTCGCTTTTAATTGCAGTCGAACTTACCCAACCGTTCTCAACACACGTAAAATCAAAACATCTTTCCAAAATCATTCGTCTATTTATGCTATCTTTAACTTTTCTTTAGGAAAACGTTGAAAAGAAAAAAGATTGCATGTAGCGGAGATGAGAATGTTGAGGTGGATGTGTGGTGTGACAAGAATGGATAAAGTAAAAAATGAGTAAATTAGAGAAGTTTGAAAGTTGCGCTAGTTACAGAAAAGTTTAAAGGAAATCGACTGTCTTGGTTTGGACATGTGATGAGGAAGGACGAATCGCATGTGACTAAAAGAGTGATGAATAAAAATGTTGATGGATGGCGAGGGATAGGAAGACCAAGGAAACGATTGATGGATTATGTGAGGAATGATATGAAAGAATAAGGTATATGATTGTGTGACGGTTGACAGGCGAGAATGCGTTGCGCCGACCCCAAGTAACATGGGCAAGAAGATGATGATGAACTTTTCTTTAGAAAGCGAACACAATTGATATTCAACATCAATTCTACGTCAGTTGTATACAAAAACAATACAAGGCGCATCACGCTAAACGCAATCATTTTAGATGTTGGTTGACTGAAGCTGTATAGTGTTCACGTTTGGCTATGCGATCATTACTAGTACCATTCAGTAACGCTCGGCTGGCGGAGCGTAGCGTTCGCGGCGCCTCTCGCATCAATCTTAGCCTTCGGCTTTTTGTTTCGATATCTCTGTACTTTAGTTCCAAAAGGGAACAACATTCACTTGATGAAATTATTCCAGAATGTTACTTACGTTCAAAGGAAAAATAAACAGCGGTCATGGCGAAATGAAAGTGGGTTTTCCTTCTAGAATTTTCCGGAAAGATTGAGTTTTGTATCTGTTTACACCCAAAAATGGTTAAAAAGCTTTGAAAAATCTTATCCAGTTCTATGCACTTTTAATAATTTAATAATAGGTCAGATATTTTTGCACTTCATGGTCAAGATTTGATATTGGCTCGGAAAGTAATGAATCGGCTCTGAAGTACCTACCATACATAAATCGATTTTATCATCGGAAATCACTATGGAGTTTCTTGTATTTGTCTTGTCCAAGCAAGCAGTCATCATATGTTACTATAAGACACAGCGTTTCCGTTGTGTGCTAATTTTTTTAAGTGAGTGCTTGCGTACGCGCAGCGCCGCGGGGCGGGGCTATCTACATCTGCTCGCCGGACCGTGCGCGTTACGTTCACTTTGCTTCGCCGTACTGCAACCCCTGTTAGCTAATCTATATGGCACATGAGCTCTAACTACTTATCGATATTCAATTGTTTGGAAGAATTATGTTTTGTTTTACCCATCTCCTCTCTTTATTTTGCATTATTTTCAGACAAGGCTATCTGCCCTGTAGGTATCAGTATGAGGAATGCAGTGGTCTATGATCAGTCAACCAATTAGGGGTCTTTGACCAGTGGTTGATTTTTGTTAGCACCTTACTAGCTGCTACAAACTAGGTCTTACAGGTGCTAGGTCGGAATCTCCAAGAGATCCCTCTCCACCTTCATTTCCTATACATATCAATTGTTGTGTGAACCGGGAAGGCTACAACTCTGTTCCCGAAATAAGATCCATTCTAAGATTAAACAGTACTGCTGCAGTATGTACTTACCTACATGTTTTGGATATACACATATTTATCGTCATACCTATAAATAGACATCCCATAAATTAGCTGAAATAACATCTAGACAGGGAATGTCGAGGTAAGGCTAATAAAAACAGATACTTAATAACAATTATTTGATCGTATCATCCAGCGTTTGTGAGTCATTTGAAGTATTTATTCGTCCTTTACCATTTCCGTGCATTCTACTGTAATAAAGATTCCGTTTATTTATGTTTTGTTGTATGTACTTATACGTAATTAAACATCTTTGTGGAATGACAATAGTTCCTAAAAGGTAGTTCACGTCGTGATAACTTGTGAATATTGAGCATTATGTTCAATAATAGGTACAAACACATTTCATGGAAAAGTTTTTATAAACAATTTTGTATTAATTGATTGATTGCTTGTGGTTTGTTGTATGCTCATAACAAGTACGCACTATTCTAATACTAAGTAGATAATATTGGTTGCGTGTATGTTTTTGTGAAGTGATTTATTTGGTTGGTGGTCAGAGATTGGATACGCATACGTCTTACCTTTTTAGGGTTCCATAGTCCTGACAAGGAACCCTTACAGTTTCGTCATGCATGTCCGTCTGTCCGTCCGTCCGAGGTTTTGCTCAGAGACTGTTAGTACTAGAAACCTGTAATTTAGAAGTGTGTATATCAGTTACGCCGACAAAATGGTGAAATTAAATTTTGGAAAATATATTTTTTTAGGGTAGCTCCCCTACATGTGAAGTGGGGATGAATTTTTTTTCATCGTGATCCCATCGTGTGGGGTATCGTTGAATGAAGGTCTGTTGAAATGACTTAGGGGTTGCTAGTACTATTTTTAGATTTAATGCTCCATTTACGAAATATTAAACTTGAAAGTGCAAATATTTGTTCCAGTAGGGCGCCCCCCCCCCCCTCTAAAACTAAACTTTTGGCTTAAAAAACCTGAAAAAAATTCATGAGAGTACATTTCATGAACTTTAAAGGAAAAAAGATAACTTTATTAGTTTAGCAGTAATAGTCGTTGAACTTGGGTGTTGGATAATTTTGTACCAAATACAAAGAATAAATCCTACTTTTAAAGTGACTAAGATGAAGTAGTTGCTTGTGATAACGGGCTACTACGGAACCCTACATTGCGCGTGGCCCGACATGCACTTGACCGGTTTTTGTCATGTGTCTCCACCACACTTCTCCATTTTCAGGCAAAAATACTGACAGGCTTGCACAAAACAAAATCGAAGAACTCATTTTTAACATTATTAATCTGCAAAAGTAAAATACGATGAAAGGAAATCTGTATGAAGAAACATGATGAATGTTTGTTAGTTAAGGTTTGCATAGATCCATTGATAGATAGAGGCACAACAATGCTTGCATGTAACATCGATGGTGGAGTCGAGTCTAGTTGCTTCAGCCGCGTGGTCAGCGGGGCGGCGCCGGCGCACCCGCGGTCAGTCAGCGCACACACTCACCTTACGTTAGCAGCATTATTTGTTTTTATTATTTTAAAAGAATACTTAGATTTTTTCGATTGCAACACGAATATTTAACGGTGCAACGTTCATACACTTTATGATGTATCGGTGGAACAGTGAATGTGTTTTAACTTGGTACTGTAGTTTGTTCTACAGTTACGATACGTCTTTATAATTTGATTTTACCTGATACTGGTGAGTAATTATTTTATTTAAATTATCCCGAACATAAGAGAAGGCTTTATATATTTGTCGACAACATCAACTAATGGTAATATTGACTCTAATATGGTATCTTTACTTAGAGCCAAGTCTACATCATTGATTTAAAAGAGGGTACTTACGTTTTTTCCAATAACCATATGAAGTATCCGCAAGTGAAACCGCAATTGCTTCTTACTTATGTTTTTATGTTGAACGGCCGTAAGAAGAAATACTCAGAAACATAACAATACAAACAAAATGGTTCCGAGAGATACCTTACTATGTCTAACGAAAATTCAAGATACCATGTTATATTCTTCACCATAAGAATTCCACGTTACCGCTACAGACTACCGTATAATCCTTTTTATGTCGGTCAACAGTTATGAACTTGTACATAATAATTGTTTACCCAGTAATTAACACGTGTCGCTCTCGTTGCTCCATAAGTCCACATTGTCATGTCACCCAGAGATGACAATCACGGCGTGGTAACCATTTAATAAGAAATGTGTTTTAAAAGTTAAAAAGGCATGTAACTCTGACGTGTTTATAATAATGGATTGTGAAATAATGTTTCTGTTATTATTATATGGACGCACGCTAAGATTGTTGATTTTCCATCCATCAATGAGCAGATGATTTGGGTTTAGATATTTTCTGAAATTATACAGCTTCTTCAACAACTTTGTACAAATTGTAAACCCTGAAAAGAATCGACTGGACATCAATTATATGACTAGTTTTGGTTTCTTCCAAAGGTCTTGAGAAACCAATACTATGGTTTTCTCATTCTTTTACAGAGTACCCAATACTTAGTCATCGTTATTCTCCTGCCCTGATTTATTTTCCCCAATTTATTTGGAGTCAGCGCAGCATGTCTTCTTCTTCCATACTTCTCTATTACTCATCATCTCGGCAGTCACCTCCTTATTAGCCATATCATACAGTCCGTCCATCGTTTCTTTGGTCTACCTCTACCTTTATAGCCATATCATACAGTCCGTCCATCGTTTATTTGGTCTACTTCTACCTTTATAGCCATATCATACAGTCCGTCCATCGTTTCTTTGGTCTACCTCTACCTTTATAGCCATATCATACAGTCCGTCCATCGTTTCTTTGGTCTACCTCTACCTTTATAGCCATATCATACAGTCCGTCCATCGTTTCTTTGGTCTACCTCTACCTTTATAGCCATATCATACAGTCCGTCCATCGTTTCTTTGGTCTACCTCTACCTTTATAGCCATATCATACAGTCCGTCCATCGTTTCTTTGGTCTACCTCTACCTTTATAGCCATATCATACAGTCCGTCCATCGTTTCTTTGGTCTACCTCTACCTTTATAGCCATATCATACAGTCCGTCCATCGTTTCTTTGGTCTACCTCTACCTTTATAGCCATATCATACAGTCCGTCCATCGTTTATTTGGTCTACCTCTACCTTTATAACCATATCATACAGTCCGTCCATCGTTTCTTTGGTCTACCTCTACCTTTATAGCCATATCATACAGTCCGTCCATCGTTTCTTTGGTCTACCTCTACCTTTATAGCCATACTAGCTGACGTCCCGCGGTTTCACCCGCGTAGTTCCCGTTCCCGTGGGAGTACGGGAATAAAATATAGCCTATAGCACTCACGAATAATGTAGCTTTCTACCAGTGAAACAATTTTTAAAATTGGTTCATTACTTCCGGAGATTACCCCCTACAAAAACAAACTTACAAACATACAAACTTACAAACAAATGTTACCTCTTTATAATATTAGTATAGAAGTACAGATCATACAGTCCGTCCATCGTTTCTTTGGTTTACCTCTACTTTTATAGCCATCCACGTTTAATATGTAATCGTTTACGTTTAATAAATAAACAAATTACATCCCTAATAATTACGCGCCCCAAAGTAAAATGCGTTGATGTCTTTTACTGGTCCCGCCCTTGTTCTGGGTCATCGGCCGTCTGTCATTCTATCGAAAGTCATATAATTTACAAAGTGTGTAGCTATGTTGGTTCTGGAATAGTTGCTGGTCAAGACAACTAAATACTTAGCTACAATATCGATAGTTTTCAGAAACTAAAACCATATTTAATATGGCCATGACCGTATTATTAAAAAAGTAAATATTCAATTAACATTCAATACCAAGATTAGATAAAGAACTTTATAATAGAGGTATTGTTTAGAGCAGTTTATAGCACACATAAAGAAGAACGTTCCAGAGTGTTTCTTGATTACTATCTATTGAATATACGAGCATTTATCCATAAGAGTTTTTGTTATAGTTGGTTAGCATTTGGTATGTTTATATGGAAGCCCTATTTGTTCTCATAATCATTCAAAATTCTGGTTTATATTAAAGTTATTGTCTTGTGTTAATTCTTGAGAAATCAGTGGTTCGATAATTTTGTAAGAGGATATTGTGGATGTCATTTGTTATGTTAATAACTAATTAAACACGCGAAGCAAAACTTTCCTTCCAACTACAGCACTACTTAACAAAATTTATAAGAATTATTAGTAAAAAAAGCTTTTAATTGCATCGGTCACGGTGGCCGAACTAGTGGGCCACACATTAACATGCGCGGTCTCAGTTAAAGAGCTGCGAAATAGTGAAAATCTATTGTTGAATCTAAATGATGCAACGATATCGTTGTTATAAGAATATAGTGCATTTTATGATAAGATATACAATCAAAAGAGATCTTTCTTCTGACACTACACGTAATCATGATTTGCTTTGTTTGATGAAGGGATCCTAATCTAGTTTCTGAATTTTGATATTTGACCTCTTTGACCCCTAAGGCTGAAGAATAATAATAGGCCACCGTTTTTTATGAAATATGACTCCTGCAAGAATAATATGTATACTTTCTCGAAGTTTTAGCATCCACTATAAGATGACGTCCAAAATAATGTTTTACAAAATTCTTTCTACAATAATTAACAACATTGCTTTCTAATTAGCAGTTGTTGTAATGTTCTTGTTAGATTCTCGTACACACTTATCCTCAGTCCGTCCATAACTTCTCGATACAATCTCTGTTACGACGTTGGATAACAAATAGACTTGTTGTGTCGGTGTATCTAACAATTTACATATCTGCTAATTTGCAGGTACATTCAACTCTGTGTCTACATGCATTTTTTCACAGTTAACGTACTTTATTGCATTATGCATAAGCTGCATAATGCAATAAAGTATCGTTTGGGTTATACCTATTAGGGAAGAAGTTCCATTTGTTAGTACCTAAAGTTATTTTATAATAATGATCCAATCGTGCTGATCTGATTAACCAAGTTTATATTAGGCAGTTTTTCAGGATGATCGGGTTTTTTTAAATTTCCAAAATTATGTTGGTAAGCTTATTAGTTCTCTTTTTCTTTTATCTTCAGATTAGAAGAACTTCAAGTAAGCGACAACGAACTTCGATCTCTAGACTGCGCGCTCCGACTACCCCGCCTGAGGACCCTGGTGGCTACTCGGAACCTTATTACCAGTTTTGGGGTAAGTCTTCTAGCTTTATGTAAGCTGCTTTGTTACAAAATTATTAAAAAGAACTTAAGTACTTAAACTTATATACCGTTTTACTTCAGTGCAAAAGTTTTTTCCCGAATCTACTTTACACAAAAACGATTTGATCCTTATTTTGTAAGATTATTCATATTATGAAGTAAGTAGATACCTACTCGTATTTTGTAGGAGCAACTTTGATTGATACTTTCTACGTACCTTTGTTAGGAAATGAAACGGCTCTACAAATAACAAAGAAACCTTCCACATTTCAGTCCAGCAACAAACCACAAATGGCGCCGGACGACGAAAATAAGTCAGAATACCGCGCCCCCCTTACCACCGTGGATCTGCGACATAACAAACTCAAAGGAAGCATCATACTTGGCAACTATGAGGTACGGAATAACACCTACTGGTGTCGATTCTGTTGTGCACAAACTAAGCTTAATTTAGGCCATTGCTATCTTTTACTAAAAGGCAGTGCGAGAAAAGGACGGCTATAGCTATGAACTAAGTAAGAGATGTCAAACTAGTTTATGCCTTGCGCTTCACCGTGTTTTTAGTCGACATGTTTTTACGTGCACCCTTCATTTGTATAGAAATATTAGTTCCAACTAAATTTGACAGCTCTAAATTACGTCCGTCTCTTTCTCGTTTTATTAGAGAGAAAAGGATAGCAATAGCTTAAATTAAGTTTAGTTTGTGCACAGCAGAATTGACACCAATGTTTTATAAACATTCAATAATATGATATACCTTGCGAAGACTGGTTGTCATACTTTCGGACCACTGATCTTTGGCAGTCGTTACAGACGACTGTCAAAGATCTACAAATGACAGCCGGGACTTGGGTCCCGGCTGTCATTTGTAGATCTTTGACAGTCGTTTGTCGTGTCAGTGACTCGGAAAGTATATTAAGCCATTGGTGGCTTAATATACTTTCCGAGTCACAGAGGGGACTCAATATGTAGTAGACGCTCACCCATCCAAGGACCAACCTCGGCAAGCACTGCTTAACCTTGGAGATTGACCCGTGCGGCTGTTATTATTTGGCAACGAGGCTTCTACTGTTGTATAAACATTGTAGGTGAATCAATTAGTTCGGATGTCCGTTTGTAGGCGAGGCCATGGTCAGCATACCAGATATTATCAGTACCTGTATTTCTTCCATTAAGGTTTTTAATCGAGTAGCATCTAACCTAGAAAAATACCTCGTGCTTAATATTGATCAGATTCTCAAACACACACGCTAAAACGGTTTCTACTCATGAATTATGAGCATGAGCGTAATCATTGTATTTCAATTATCGGTATTAAATACGATTTCAGGTTATGAAATCGTAACAATCTTCAGTATAAATAACATCATTTTCATAACAGAGTTTCTATCAGTTTCTGAAACGTAATTATGTGTTATATTACGATTGACGTTTTAAATCCTTTACTATTAGTTAGTGGCAGTAGAGTCGTTAATTACAGTAGATGACACCATAAAATAATAATTCCAAGACACCAATCTCTAAAAAAAACGTTATTTTGGGCCTGAAAACCCGATTTATTTTCAATTAATTGCCTAATTAGATTTTAAGTTGTTTTAAAATCAATAAATAGTTAGTTATTGAGTTGACAAAATGGTGACGTCACAGAGTGCTATTGCCATACAAAATCTATGAGAGAACTGCGTTTTGACAGCAGCTCTTAAAAAATATGTCAATTGATTGGTTTGTCATCTACTCTATGAAGTTCCTGCCTCCTCAGTTACCTACAATCCTTTAGACCGTTTCGGTCATGATGGCGAATCTTGGCAGATATAGAGCACCGAAGGGGGAGATATCGTAGAGCACAGGTCCACTCTCTCTTCCCTCTTTCTCATCGACCGGACCGGAGAGAGACCAGGCGCAGGACCAACGGCTTACCACAGCTACTCAATAGTAAAGGTACACAGGCTATTTTAAAATGGTTATTTCAATTTTTCCAGCACCTCGTATCCTTGGACCTGTCCCACAACAGCGTGGAAGTGCTGGTCGTGTCAGCGTTGCGCGGGCTTCGCGAGCTGTACGCGTCACACAACACGTTGCAGCATCTCGCGTTGCACGGCGCCATGTTGAAAACGTTGCGAGCACCACATAACCGTAAGTTATGAGTTGTTAATTTGTAAAATAAAAAAGTACTGTATAATTCTCTTCAACAGTACAAAAATTCTGACGTTTAAAATAATTCAATAATTCTTTTATTCTTTTCAGAACTAGAAACCCTAACAACAACAGTACCACCGATCAACCTAGTCGAAATCGACGTGTCCCACAACAAGCTGATGTCACTTCCGCAGTGGCTCAGCGGCTGCTCCGACCTAACCACGCTGCATGCTAGCAACAATCAGCTCACTTCCTTGCCGGAGCACCTGTTCTGCAGCGAACTGTCCAGTCTGAGCAGCCTACACCTCGCTCACAACAAAATATCTAGTATACCTTCCATGCCAAGACTGAGGTCACCGTTACGAGAACTGCTCCTCCACGACAACTGCATACAGTCCTTACCAGAAAACTTCTTCTCAGCGTGTGACAGAATGTGCGTTTTAAATCTCACAAACAACAGGCTAAGCCGCCTACCTCACGCAAGAGGACCGTCCTCACATTGTCTAGAACGACTCTACTTAACTGCAAACTGTCTCACCGATGAAGTAGCAGATGTTATCATAGCCTTCAGAGGATTAAAGATATTGCACATTGCCTTCAACTGTTTGACGATCCTACCAGAAACATGCATCAACTTTTGGCCAGATATCGAAGAGCTTGTTCTATCAGGGAACTGCCTGGCGAGACTTCCTGAAAACTTACCACAGCTAAACAATATTAAAGTAGTAAGAGCTCACTCGAACAGATTACGCTCTGTTCCAATGTTTGCTTGCAGTGCTTCTGTAAAAATATTAGATTTTGCTCACAACGAACTTGATAGTATAGATTTACGACTTCTTGCCCCAAAACAGTTAAAGTTTTTAGATATATCATGTAACAAAAAGTTGCAAGTGGATCCATCGCAGTTTAGTGCTTACCGGTGTCAACGTCCTCTTAGTTTAGTCGACGTCACCGGACGACATTCTTTACCTTGGACGCAAAAAAGTGGTTACCACGAAGAGTTAAATGGTGCTGCACCTTGGACTACAGGTTTTTCTGAATGCCCAAATAAATCGTTACAATTATGTTGTGCCCAAATTCGTCTTCCAGCTTTCTGCAATAGGGAAGGTTTGTTCGCTATTATTGATGGTGAAACCGATATCGAAGTGCCAAAAATTTTGCAAACTTGCATACCCGGACTCGTGCTTGAGGAGAAGTCCATCAAAGAGACTGTAAACGAGTACATGAAATATGTTGTGCTATCCGCTCACAGGGAATTGAAAGAAAAAGGGCAGAAAAAAGGTGCTTGTTTAATAATGTGTCACTTATCGCCCATAACTGCGCAAGAAAACGGGTTTGGTCACACAGCCCGGAAGTATAGCCTGAGACTTGCCAATGTAGGGGATACTAAAGCAGTCCTAAGCAGACGAAATGGACCTCTCAGTTTGGGAATAGAAAATAACAAACGACTAGGATACTCGACAAGGTACCCTAATACAGTGCCAGATCCTGATGTCATACAAACTGTTATTAAAGAAGACGACGAGTTCTTAATATTAGGGAATGGTAAATTTTGGAATGCTGTCAGTATGGAAACCGCAGTGTCTGAAGTTCGAGCCGAACGTAATCCTGTTCTAGCAGCCAAAAGATTACAGGATCTGGCACAAAGCTACGGCGTTGAGGACTGCATATCCGTGTTAATTATTCGCTTCGATGCTGCTCGCTCGGATGTCGACTTGCTAATGCGAGAGCTGCGGCAGACGATAAATAGTAACAAGTCAGTTTGCCGATCGGATTGTTGCTGCTCACGTTTGGAACCGTGTTGTCACTCGGTGACGCCACCGAAGCCGAGTAGTGACCGATCATCCCCGAGTGGTCAGAGTGACCGTCCTCCTAGTGAAGCAGTCAGTCACCAACATTACAATAGCGTACGATCCCAAGCCAAAGCATCCGAACGCAGAAGTTGTCGAGGAGGTGTCGCTCGAGCCATACGTGTGCGAGTCGAAGAAGACAAGGAAGACGACCACAGACAGGACGATGGGTCCAACCCCGAGGAACAATTTAAATGCTGGGAGTACATGCTCGAGCAAAACACACAGATGTTATTTGACAAGGAATTGGATAACCTGTCGAAAGGTATCAAGTCGAATGTTAGTA
The DNA here is from genome assembly GCA_905147715.2 of Xestia xanthographa. Classification (NCBI taxonomy): domain Eukaryota; kingdom Metazoa; phylum Arthropoda; class Insecta; order Lepidoptera; family Noctuidae; genus Xestia; species Xestia xanthographa. Next base: position 13,207,848 of record LR990655.1, on the reverse strand, counting down.
GCCTTAGAAACTTGAAAGGTTTGTCAGGAAGTAGTCCGCAGTTACATTTAACTGGAAAACAATCAAAAGGTGTGCCGTTCTTGTCAAAGCATTTTGGTAGTGCAAGATCGTTTGGCACCGCACTAAAGCCAGATTTCCGATTCGGTTCAGGAAGGCTACCGAACGGGGGTCCAAACGCTGCATATTTCGGATCACTACAACGGCTAATGCCTTATCATCTGGAATACGACTTTGCTGTGATACAGGAGAAATCAACACAAGACTCTTTAGACCTCGAGGGTCGCATGCAACAGTACTGGGGAGTAGCCACAACGGAGCTGTAAATAGTATATAGGAAACCATAGGTACTGATAGTTCTTAAGTTGTAAATAAAACTTTATTGTAATTACATGTACAATTATTTATATAGATACCATTCATCTGTCGACTAGATTTTTTGCACAAAGTATTATAATCACTATGGACTTGCCTATATCAGTTATTATTACTTATATTACATTAATTCTATGTACAATATTGTGATAATTTCTGTCGAACGTTAAATAAATATTGCGTTACATCTATGTAAATCATATTTCCTTTGTATCATTATTATAATAATGTACATTTAATATAATTGGTACTCTTACATCATAACATGTATTAATGACTCATATTCATATTTTATTTACAACAATGTACCTTGCAGTATAAGGCGTTTAATCGTTATCTTGTGCTCGTATTTTATGTACACATATTTATATTTATTATATTACAATTCTACACGAACGGCACAATCACAAAGATACACATAACAAAACAGCAATGTAGGAATCTTACCTCAGTATAAATGTGGGTAAGTACAGAAGTAACTTCAAGATAAGTGACAAACATATATCCAAGGGTTTATTGTAAACAGCGTCAATGTTTGTTTATTATCTTATATACAAAATTGCAAGTCTTGTGAAACATCGAACCACAACGATTACACTCACATCAATGTGCAGCCACCACCACCACAATAAAGTCATTCAAGGTCAGTGCATTTCAGTGTTCCCTGCTAAAGCGACGTCTTTAAGCTGAATGGCAATGAGAGTCCAAACAACTGTGGTGTTCTGTGCTAAAGTTGCAGCACATCAAACTTTCACTAACTTTCATAAACGTCTTGTGCGTGGAAATGTTCAGTGTAGTGCAGTCACAGCTCGCGCTTGACCACCAGCTCGAGTGGTTGCTGCGCGAGCAGGTGCGGGTAGAGGGCGTGCGGTGCGGGGGGCGGCGGCGGGGGCGCGGGCGGGTTGGGCTGCGCGTGCGCCGGCGGTGGCCGCCGCTAGGGAAAGGCGCGTGGCGAGTAGTGGTGCGCCTCGCCCAGCCATGAGTCCGGCGACGGCGGGAAGTCCGGGTACCCGCCCGCCGCCGGAGACGACGAGCTGCTGAGGTCGGACGCACCACCCGCGCCACCTGCCCCGCCTATGCCAGCACCACTCATCGCTTGACCTAATAAATTTAAAAAAATATATCAGTTTAGATTCAGGAGAGCTGCACTGTCATAAAAGCCCAGAAATAATCTGAGAAAACTACAACAAGATTCATCACAAATGATAGTGAAAATATGTTTAACGTTGACAAGACCGCTTATCGATAGTGTGTAAACGTGCTTGAATCAGAAAAACGCCACGCACTATTTACTCATGGGTCGGTCGCGTACTGCGGCCTGCAGGATGCGTAACGGCGGCGACAAGCATGGTTCACACGCGTAGCAGTGACTTGGTAGGAAAACATTCTTCATCAGTGAATTACATATTTGACATAATATCATGTGACTTATTTATTTATTTACATATTTGACATAATAACATTTGACATAATATCATGTGACTTATTTATTTATTTACATATTTGACATAAAAACATTTGACATAATATCATGTGACTTACCTAGGTTACTGTTAACAAGATGGAGGGTAGTAGTAATCAAGAAGCGACGCCGAGAACGAACAAAGGAACGGTGGCGCAGCGAGTGGCGTAGCAGCGTAGCGAGCGGCGTAGCAGTGTAGCGAGCGGCGTAGCAGCGTAGCGAGCTGCTACGCCCACTGGCAGGGAAACGTCCCTAATAGTTGCTATGACGTCACGTCAGTAACTTACCTATATTGGTGTAAACCAGATGGTCAGGCGGGTAGTGGTAGTGCGGGTGTGGTGGAGAATGCGTGCGCAGGTACGGCGGCGTAGCGGCGTAGCGAGCCCCCCCTGCCGCCGCACCCCCACCGGCAGGGGAGCCCTCTTCGCCTCCCAGGGCTACAGTGCTGTAGCTGTCGTTGCTGAGCTCTGAAATTACATTAAAATACTTGATGTAGTCCACTAAATAACCAAAATGTCTTCAATGAAATTTTTGTTTATAAAACTGCGGTTCAAAGGAATTTGTACACACTGGTGTAGGTAGCTGCACAACCAGCCACACTAGCAGCTGTACGATAGTATTCAATTCATTAGGAGTCACACAGTCACTATAATGTTTCTGCTCTCATTACTTAAATTTTCTAATTTTCTTTGGATCCGCAAAAAAAAAACTTTATGGTGGTCGATCCATAAAGATAATTATATTTTAAGTACTAAAATCAAAAGGAAAACATTATTTACCATGATGGCTGAACGAGTCCAAGTCAATTTTCAACTCGTCCTTGTCCAGCAGCCTGTCGTGTCGAGGTGACCCGCTTCCACTCTTCATAGATCTAAAGTATTGCGACCAGCGCGTGCGTCCCGCGTCTTTCTTTAGCCGCTTCTCTTTTGCTCGTCTGTTGGATGAAAATAGTTAAACAAATAATTAGCCTTTTCTTATAAAGAATCGATCAGATAAATTGCAACAAAGCTTAAAACAAATGTTGTTAGCGATAACCCTACCCTATGCAAAAACGAACCAAGCTAGTGAAAGCTTCCTGGAACAAAACTTCAATGGAAACATTATAATTATGTACAACCCTGTTTATTTTTCAACGGACGCCTTAATTTCGAAAAAATGGCTGAACTTTAATTTTGACAGCAAACTAGTACTTTTCTACAATAATGCTCATTGACTCGATTTAACAAAACGGATGGAATTTAATTTAGGAAGACCTCTTTGTACAATCCTTTAAAATGTGAACTGGCCGAAGTTGTCCAAAAATAAAAAGAAAAGCTATTTTTTAAAAAAAAAACGACAACTTTAAGAAAAAAACTTAATTGCATCTACGACTTTTTTTGCTAGAGTTGCCAGCACCATCAATACGCTCAAAGAAAATATTGAATAACCTTTTAAAATCTTAAAACAGACATTTAGAAGGATTTTTTAGCGCGAGACTAGAATCAGAACTAATGGCGACATTTTGTTTTTTTAGAGCATTTAAAAAAAAAACAAATAATTTTTGTTTACCTCCTTCCTTTTTACTAAATGAGTTCAATAAGTCATGACATTTAATGAATATTTTTTGCGTTTGGCTTTGATTGAATTCTATGCAAAAAAGACCGAAGCACGCCTGCATAAATAGCTTTCCCTGAACAATGGGTTCACACAAACTGCAACCCTGTTTACTTTCAACGATAACCACTTCGAATAATGACTGAACTTTGATTTAATAACGCAAACTCGTTATAACGCTTCGATTACTTTCGATTTAAACAAATAATAATGTATTCGATGTATAAACAAAACACCCTCATCGCATGTTTTGCGTGTGTTGTTATTAGTAAAGGCGGCGGGGCGCCGGCTTTCAACAAAGAGCTTGATTAATTAAAGTACCTCCGCCCAGTCCTCTGGGAGGGAAGCGCGTGCTGCGATGTACCTCATGCGGATTATTGATACATTGTCCCGAATTGCCTTATTCGTAATTTGTATAAGTTAATGGTCCAATCTGAATAAGTCGCCCCTGAATTTAGCGTTTATTTTATTTTAAATGAATTTTCAATCGACTTAGTCCAATGTACAAACACAGATTTAATCAAGTTTTGGGTCAGAATCTGTAAATTGTCTTCTGCGAAACATAATACTAAGTTCTTTAATGGGTTAGTAGGTTTTGACATAATTTTACAAAATTGATAAAGAAATCGCAAAACCTCATTGGACCTTACTTATAACAACGTTAACTGGCCGAAGTTAACCAAAAAATCCACAAACAGCCATTTACACAAAAAAAAATAACAAAAAAGAAAAAATATAACATCCAACATTTTTTCCAAGAAAATTGCCAGCACGTCACGATGTCAATATTCTCTTTAAAAACCTCCAAAATTGTAAACTTTTTATCGTGTTACAACAAATTTAAAAAAAAAACTTGTAGGTAAAAAGGTGGAATTTTTTATTATCAGATTGAACGTTCATTTAATTTTTTTTTTGGAAAATTTTTGTACGTATTAGCATAGAAAGGATTTTTCTGCGTGGGTCTGATAAATGTAAACCGCATGATAATAAAATAACGCGACACTATTTCCTATATAGTATGGACTTAAATCGGTTAATTAATGAAGTTTTCTAAAAAGGAATTCCAATAAAATACGAAACACTAACAACATGTTTAACATGACCACGTACGTCGTACTGTATTGTAGTTATATCGAGCACATAAAGTAAAGAAGTCGAGCATTGTGATATCGCGTTCACGTTTACGAGGCGAGGCCGGTGTGCAGGGCGTGACCGCTGCCGTGACTGCGACCAGTCGCGCGCGACACAACATAGTTCCGCGACTATGATCCCAAGTCCCCAACATACCAACAAACAACTGTAGATACACAATACGCAAATATCTGAAGGACGTGCTTTTGTAAGAACACCTTTGTAATAGGACACGTCAGAATTGGCGGATAAGTCGGCCTCGATTGTCATGAAAATGACCGCGGATACGGTCTGTGCATTCGTGTTGTCAGAATCCTGAAAATTGTCCTGAAATATGCTGTCTGCTGTTAGGTTACGAAAGTCAGCTGATTGAATACGATATCATGCAATGCCAACCAGTTAGGTGAAACAAAATCCTACGATGATTGATGGAGGATTTATAGGAATCAAATAATGGGTGTAAAATTTTTCTCTTCGTCATAGCGATTTTTTTTTTTTGTCGTGGATCATTTTTGGGAATCTTCTAGTTATGGAGATATTGGAGTTAAAGTTGCATCTTTTGTCCAAGTTTTTGTTATAGCTTTACTATAAAATACTTCTATCAGTCACACCATACCGTAAACCGTGATTTTTCAACTTACGTCGTTGACTAGCAATATTTTTTTGCGTTAGTTACTTCGTATGTTCAGAATATTTGGTTGACGGCTTTGTGACAAGTCCATTTACACCTGTATAAATCAAATTCTTTGTACTACCTAGTTACTATATTAAAGTAAATAATTGCAATCCAGTTGGAACTTTCGAATTTGTAGGTCAACTAGAATAAAGTTACAAGCCTGACTTTAAAGCAAGTCACGCGTCGGGATTTCTCTTAGTAGATCAATTGCATGGGTGTGCTGCCTACAACGGCTCATGGCCACGAAATCTTATAAATACGAAGTAACGCATTTACTTTGTTAGTAGAATAATTAATAACCGTTATATTTTGAGCCACAAGAAATGATGGATAGGCTGTGTGAAAGATGACATGGCTATGGGACTAACTCGGGAGATGACGACAAATAGAGAATTAATGTATGGGAGAAATGGATATAGTGCGCAACCAAATAAACTGTTATATGGACAGGTGGCCTACCATGACGTCTTAAAGCAGGATCGTTTTATTCTTGTTCGAGTGTGGGTAAGAGACGGAGCTATAGGGGACGTCTAGCGCCATCTCTTTCCCTCACAGGAATAAAATTAAAACGATCCTGCTTTAAGACGTCATGGTAGGCCACCAGGAGAATAATGATGATTGTGACACAAGACGTCCTCCGTCCCGCAATCAAGTTAATAATCCTAATAGTAGAACGACTGCCACATTAAGAATCATTTAAGTATAGATAAACAGCCATCAATGGTGTCGATTCTGTTATGCACAAACTAAAATTAATTTAGGCTATTGCTATCTTTTTCTCTATAATAAAACGAGAAAGAGACGGACGTAATTTAGAGCTGTCAAATTTAATTTAATGGGCAACTACAGTACTTTCTCAAGTTATTATGCCTTGTGACTGGGACTGTAGCTTTGATTTTCTTTTTTGTATTTTTGACATTCATAAGTGCCGTAATGGTCTAATTGAAATAAATGCTTTGAGTTTGAGAATTGAACTAATATTTCCATACAAATGAAGGGTGCACATAAAAACATGTCGACTAAAATCACGGTGAAGCGCAAGACATAAACTTGTTTGACATCTCTAACTTAGTTCATAGCTATAACCGTCCTTTCCTCGTACTGCCTTTTAGTAAAAGATAGCAATAGCCTAAATTAAGTTTATTTTGTGCACAACAGAATCGACACCAATAACGTTGTTTTAATTTCCTAGCACTAAAAAATAAATAACGCAGTTTCTCGTTACATAAATTTTACTGAACATTTTAATGTTTAGCTCTGCGAGGCTATAAAAACTCTAATCTCTCTTTACGTCTTGTTAATTCACTTGACCATTTCAAAATCATTTCGTTAACTCGAACAACTCGGAACGTACTCCTGCGCAACTAACATTGATTACAGATATCGAATGTTTCGGTTTTCGGTACGGTTAAAGAGGCGTTACTTAGGTTTGCATGTCTAATTTTTCAACGTCATAAAGAAATAAATGCCAGTTACGGCGAATTTAAAACGGTTTATAGTTCCACTAAGATATTTTAATCTTATTAGAATGGTGGATTGTTAAAATGGCATTCTTGTCTTTAACCTGCACCCTTCTCGTTTTGCATCTATGAAGTGATGTTATGACTGTGCGACAATGGTTTTAACTTTTACTTTAATAGAAGAAGTACTCATCAATTTTAGACCTACTTTTCGTATCCACTATGACATCCCAGTTTTCACATCAATCTCTTTCATAAAAAAACATATTTCCTCCTCTTTCCCAACAACAAGAAGAAACAATTGCAAGCCAACTGACCTGTTCTGAAACCAGACTTGCACCACCCTCATGTCGAGCCCGGTATCATGAGCCAGCTGTTCTCTGACATGCCGCGCCGGCTTCGGACTACTGCTGTAGGCATTCTTCAGGGTCTCAAGCTGCTTGGCCGTGATCGTGGTCCGCGGCCTCTTGCTCGCAGCGTCGCCGTCTAAGGAACCCTCGCCGCCTGGACATTGCACATTAGAAGTGATTTTGATGTAGATTTTGCCATTTTCTGTTCCTAAGGAGTGAATAATTGAGTGTAGAAGCCTGGTTTTGTTACAGAGATATTGAAGTTATTCTGTTTTGGTTATGGATATGTAAAAATGGAGTAAGAGAAAAATATTTCACTAAATTAGGTAACAAGCGCTATACTGACATGCTGCTTTTAATAAAATACAACAAAATTATGCAAAAAGGTAAGGTAGGGAATTTGTAGTAAGTTGGAGCTAAAAATAAGGTTAACAACTCACCTTTCGCTCTCGCGGCTTCATAGTCAGGTTTACAGACAAGCTTCCCATCCTCCATGAGGTAGAATTCGTCACCCGTGTTCAGCGTCCTTGCGCACGCGGCGCAGGCGAAGCAGCGGAGGTGGTAGACGTGCGACTGCGCGCGACGCACCACTTGCGTGGGGGGGATGCCCTGCCCGCAGCCAGCGCACTTGGTGCCGAACCGCCTGGGGCAACAGCCGCAATCACAACAACATTATCAACGTGACAGACGCTATTACATACACAAATCTACCACATGGGTTAAATGGCATAGACGAGATCGGTCATCATAAGATTTGGAGGTCATAAGAAGAGAATTTGTGATTATTCACTGTATTTGCTGGTCGTATAAAACACGTTAGTGCATTAAAAGTCTGCTTGTAGGCGTTATATCTTTGGGCTAACTTGCAGAAGCAAATAAAGAATTTCAAACGCCAAAGCACCCTTTTGCTAACTTTAGCCAACACATAACTAACTTGTCGGAGTAAATTAATAATGCCAGCAAATTATATGGTCTTCCACTCTTTGTTGGAAGGGCAAACGTCAAAAAAGATTGCGCTTAACAAAATCGACCCTAAACACAGTCACATAACACCCAGTAAAAGAGGCTTACTTGAAGAAGTCATCGGTGCAGTAGAGCTGGTTGTTCCTCGCGAAGCACTTGCCGGAGAGCATGGCGCGGCACTCGACACAGCGCAGGCAGCCGGCGTGCCACGTGCGGTCCGACACCTTCAGCACGTAGCGGTCTACGATCATCTCGTGACAGCCGCCGCATTTCGGGATACTGGCTGCAACATACAAAGAGTTGTCAAACATTGTCAAAAGGTACATTTTCCCGTGATACGTCCTCGTGGATTGCTAGAATTACCCTACAAAACTCATCATTTCAGCCATTTATTGTTTGTTAAACATCGTGAGGAAACCGGCATGTCCTGGAACCAAAAATTCGAAGACATGTGACATCTATCAATCCGCACTGGGCCCGCGTTGTGGATTATAGCCCATTCCCTCTCATTGACAAGAGGCCGTGTCCCAGCAGTGGGAACATTATAGGCTGATGATGATTGTTAGTTATAAAAAATGTAAATCATCAGTAGGTACCTATGTCGGGGTCAGTCGGATACAAAATATCGGTTATGGAATCAGGCATCGCTTTGCGGAAATCCATGACAACGTTTTAGTTTCAATTCCCCTACCTAAATTTATTACAATATCATTCAACAAAAAAACTAATTTTGTCTTTTCTGAGCAAGCGGTTTTGCCGTTAAAACCAGATGCGGTGGCGTTTAAATAAAATCTTAGTTTGGGTAATAGGGAATATGCATAAAACACAAAACTCTTTTTATTTATGAAAAATGCCTTGTACTGGCGCATAGAAACATTGTGGTACACTTGTTTAAGTTTCTAATACATCACATATTTTACAATTTACTGTTTTATGTAATGCGTTTTGACACACCGTCCTCGATAACGCCGCTATTGACGTAAAAGTTCATTGTGTCAAAAAAACACTTCTATTTAAAAAGTGCTTAAAGTTTCACTAAAATGTTATTATAATATTGTCATTGCAATTTTTATTTGAATAAAGCACATACAATCATAAAATCATAAGGCCAAAAAAAATAGATATAAACAAGGCAGATTGTGGATAATGCCGTTACATCATGGCCGCGACAGCTACGGACGTTGGAAATGTCGTAGAAAATTGCAGGAGTTTAATATTATTTTTGTGCGACAAGCAGTTGTTGAACTTAACTTTTAATACTTTTCTTGGGTTGCTAATACTGTATTTTATTGATTTAAGTGAAGAAAAAATTACGTGCATGTTCTCTAATCGATATATTCGATAATTCAATATATGCATTTGGTCAGATATGCAGTCGCTCCATACTGGTATTCAGCTGCATTCTTTAGAATGGAAGTCGACCCCAACATGTTATATGTAGTTGGGAAATGCTTGTTTGTTAAAAAAAAAAGTACGTAAAGTAAGGAATTAGGTATTTTTGTCTTTTCTAACACTAACGACGCCACCGACGAACAGCAGCGACTATAGTTAGTGCCAGTTAAGATCGCAAAAGCGGTCATTGACCCTACATTTATTAAAGTTCTTAACTTTGAAATCCAAAATTAACCCTGTTCAAGTTTTGAATCGTCATCTATCGTGCGACATCTTCAACATTTTTTCTAATCAAAAACGATACATTGTTCATTTGTTTTGTTTCGTAGGAAGAGATATTAGGGAAAGGGCAATGACCGCTACTGCGATCTTAACTGGCTTGGTGCCAGTTAAGGCCACTTTAGGTAAAAAATGAGAATTCGGGATTAAAGTTTTTTTTCGGGTATTTGTTCATATTTTCTTCCTGTAGATTGGATCTCTTTGAGCATAGCAACTAATTTAAATATGTTTGTATTCCAAGACGTAGTTAATAAAAAATAAAAACCTGAAATTATGCTTGTGATGACTTCAGAGATAAAATTAAATTCATGATTTGAAATTCGATTATTTTTCATGTTTTTGTTTCAAAATTTCTCTTTCTTTGTTCTAGTCTTCTAATATGCAAAGTTTATTTGAAAAAAGAAGAAGTTTACATGGAAATCACATGGTATGCCATAAGCTTCTACTCCTGTCACCTAATATACCCATTTTTGGAAGGGTTCCGTACCAATTATTATAAAAAAAAAACACGTTTGTTGTATGGGAGCTCCCCTTAAATATTAATTTTATTCTGTGTTTAGTATTTGTTGTTATAGCGGCAACAGAAATACATCATCTGTGAAAATTTCAACTGTCTAGCTGTCACGGTTCATGAGATACAGCCTGGTGACAGACAGACGGACAGACGGACAGACGGACAGACAGCGAAGTCTTAGTAATAGGGTTCCGTTTTTACCCTTTGGGTACGGAACCCTAAAAAAGCCTTCCGGTATACTTAGTACAAGAATCATCATCATCTGCCTAGCCTTTTCCCAACTATGATGACCCTCGGCTTCCAGTCTAACCGGATGCAGATGAATGAGCTATTACATGGAGCGACTGCCTATGTGACCTCCACAACCCAGTTAGTACTGGGTAATACGACTTTAAATCATCAAAGAGATAAACAAAAGTTCCCACAGCAACGGAAAGCTAAATGCTGAACACTGCAATACCTAACAGCAGGCAGAGTAATGGTATTTATTGACGACCCGAATGGCGTAGCGGTAGTGAGGCTGCCTTACGTTCTTAGGGTCCCGGGTTCGAATCCCGGTCGGAGCAAATGTTTGTGTGATGAGCACGGCCATTTGTTTCCGAGTCATGGATGTTTATATGTATAATAAGTGTGTATTTACAAACAAAAAGTATCTATGTAGTATTTCAACTATCTAGTGTCCACGACACAAGCCTCGTTGCTTAGTGTGGCACTAGGTGGCGCTGTGTGTAATGTCCAGCAATATTTATTTTATTTATTTATTTATTGCACTGGATGCATTGATATTCTATTAAACAGATACCTATGTTGTGAGCCCGCAATCGTGAAGACTCGAAAACGAGCCAATTGGCTTGTTTTGCCTTTATTCTGCGTCACTGCGTGTATGTGAGCTGGCTCTGCCCCGCGTCACACTTTTTTCGGTGGTTTTATAGGTGTATAACATATCTGTTTATTAGAATATCATTGACTGGATGACAGTTAGTTTATTGAGCTCTAAATTGGCAAAAATAGGTGCTGCTGCCCGATTAAACTCGGCCATATTCTTATCACCCGGTTTCTGAATTGATAATTTCATGTTGAAAACTTGTCACTCTCTACTTCTATCATGACTGAAGGTGACAGTTTCAGAAAGAGTGTGCTTAACAAGAAGTAGGTCGTGCTTTTTGGTCTCATGTTAATGTCATGCATTTCTAAATTCAAAATAAGAACTATATTATGTTGGGTACATCACTCCAAGGCACCCAGTACATCGCATTCCTACTTACACGAGTTTTATTTACAATGGATGTTATTCTTGTACATTTTCCACGCTTGTTTTATATGCTTTAATGATTTCAAATAATTCGTTACAGAATCGCAGTTCCCCGATAAAATTATATTAACCGCAACTATCTGATATTTAGGAAGTCTAGATTTACTTGCTGGAGCTATAAACTTTATGATATAATTTTGTACCTAAGTTTGCTTTTATAAAAACCTTGGTCATTTTAAAATACTTAGTTCAAAACTAAACAGCTCCCGGTCCCGGATATTATTTCGAAGAAATGACAATATCATGTAAAGCAGCGATCGCACTAATGTCACCAGTTTTTACATTGCAATCAATTTGTTTACAATTTTTTTGTGTTTTCTATGAGTTGAGTTTTCAAAACCTATTTGCCTTTAATACTTTTCTGCGCGTTTGGCCATAGTTTTTGGCTGCCTGCTGGAAATTCACATGTACGTACAGCCAGTAATTTAGCTACGAATAACGGACTACACTTTAAATGTTTAAACTATAGTTAAAAAAACTATTTCTTAAAAGTTTTTTTTGTGATGGGTTTGGTGCTGTTGATTGAGACGAAACAATCCGCAAAAAACGTTTTACTGCTCAGCTAGAAGACATGTCACAGTCAAAACTGTTAATCAGTCAAAATTATATACTTTTGACCTGTGATAACTATTTTAACTAACATTTTACTTAGAAGTTAAGTTTTTTTTGGTGACCCTTTGAAAAACATCATGTTATTCCAGAACTAGGTAATTACATCTGAGGCGTTCTAAAACAACTATATTTTTACGACTGCCAAGGAAGGGTTATGTTTTTTGCGCGTATCTTGTACGTATGCATATAATATTCTTTATTACCTCATATCTTCCAAACCGCTGCACGGATTTATTTAATTAACATGCCGTTAGATTCGTCTTGGTAACCCAAGTGTGCCCATAGGTGACGCGAAAAAAAAACCAACATGACGACTGAGGGACGCTATAATACTACAATATGAGTATCAAATTAAAAGGCTCATTGTGAGGATTTTAAAATGGTATTTCATGACCATATTAATAAATCATCCACACGATAAAAATTCCTTTAAAGAATTAGACCGTTTACAGAATTAGTAACAAACGTAACAAAACAATGAGAAATTCTCCATCTTATTATAATCGTAATTAAATAGTGTAAAATAAAAAAAACATTTAAAAAATTAAAAAACCGTCTTTGTAAAAAATAAACTGAAAAGAAAAAAAAACAAGTTCAGTCCAGAATAGTCGGGACCCATTAAATAATCTAGCTAGACTAAAATTATTCCATCCAATATGGTTCCCGACTATTCTGGACTGAATTTATCTTTTTCTTTTCAGGTTATTTTTTACACAGTCGAGTTTTATTTTTATTTTTTTAATGCAGAAAACGAATTTTAACGTCATAAGGATTTTGACTGACACCAGTCAAAAGTGGTTTTGACCGATTAACAGTTTTGACTCTAACATATATACCTACATTTTTATCATCTTCATTGGCAAAAAAAAAACAATTGTAACGTTACATTTTCCCGGTAAGAGCCGGAAAACTGTAAGGTCACACTGAGCACTCACCTACCTAACTTTCAGTCTGGAGAGGAGCACTGTTAAAAGAAATAGTCAAGGGGACGAGTTATAAGAATTTATTATTGAATACCCTAACTTATGGCTGGAGCTACCTAACCACTAATTAGGCCAGTGAAGCCGGTGGATAGAACTGAAGCTGAGCGCAGGATGGAATGAATAGCTAAGGAAACATCCACTCAGGCCGTAGAGGAGGGCCGGGGACATTAGTCTTCAGGTCGTAAAGGAGGGCCGAGGGTCATCCGTCTTCAGGCCGTGGAGGAGGGCCGAGGAACATCAATTTTCAGGCCGTAGAGGAGGGCCGAGGGACATCAGTCTTCAGGCCGTGGAGGAGGGCCGAGGAACATTAATCTTTGTCTCAGGCTCGTGCAGCCCAAGCATCAGGAATCAAGGTGTTCGGGGTGAAAATGCGGCACAGAGAGAGACCGACTTAAAACCTTCAGGGGAGGGAAACTGCCCTCTAAGTACACTTTTATAAAACTTTTCAGACTTGTGGCTGCTCTCAGCTCTCAACGTAGACTGCCAAATCCAGCACCAGGCTCCTGGGGATCCCTTTTTTTGCATAATGTTCTTTTTCCTAATATACTTTGGCATAACTGTTTTGGCATAATTTTTTTGCCATAATAATACTTTGCAAAATTTTTGTTGGCATACTGTTTAAGTTGGCATAATCATCTTGAAGGCTATTTTGTATTGGCATAAATTAATTTTTGCATAATGTTACTAGGCATAATGACTATTAGCATAATAGTATTTAGGCATACAAATTAATATAAATACCAGAATCAAATTTGAGTTATCTTTACGTATTTATTTTAAACTAGCTGTTGCCCGCGGCTTCGCCCGCGTGAAGTTCGGTAACTGTCCCACGGGATCATACTAAAGGGTTAAATAGTATCCTACATGTTAATCCAGGTTATAAACTATCTATGTGCCAAATTTCATAATCGCTATCACAATCACCCTCACTATAACCATCATTATCACTGTCACAATCACCATCATCATCATCGATATCACAACAACCATCACCATCACTATTCCAATCACAATCACTATCACAATCATTATCACAATCACCATCATCGTTATCACAATCATCACAATAAATCAACAATAATCCTGTATAGAAGTCGAATCCGCCATCTTTTGGATCTAAAAATAAATGCCATATTCGTAATCAGCACCAATGATAATCTCGGAATCGACACCCATATTGATTTTTAGACATTTCAACCCCATCGCACCCCAACGGGGGATGATGGTATTTCAGGTCCGCCACATTTAATCTTAAAATCGCTGTTTTTGTAATACATCCGACCCGATACACCGTACAAACAATACCAAACCCATTTCCCCCTTTAGGGGTTGAATCCTGAGGACATGGTGGAACACACGGTGGAGGTGTGCCCCGCGTGGGCGGAGCACCGCCGTGTCCTCGAAGCGGCGATCGGCGGCGGCGACTACTCGCGTCCGGCCCTGGTGCAAGCCATGGTCCGGAGCGAGACGGAATGGGACGCCGTCACCTCCTTCTGCGAAGCAGTAATGCTAGAGAAGGAGGTGGCGGAACGTGAGAGGGAGAGAATCTCTCAACGTCCCGGCCGCCGCGAGAGACGCCCCGGGCGTCGGGGGCCGCCACCACGTGGCCCCCGGCCACCGTATAGGCGCGGGCCTGTGGACGGTGGGCTATGGGCTAGCTCGCCGTCCGCCTCCGTCCGTCTCATGACGACAGGCCATGTCGACGGCGCGTTCGTGTTCCACGCGCGCCTCAAAGAGAGTCAGCAAAAAGGAAGGGGTCCGTAAGGACCGATGCCTGCCGGAGTTGCGGGACAAAAAAAAAAGGGTTGAATTCTGAAAAAAACCTGAAACCCATTTATACCCATTTATCGATAGGAATACTCCTGTGAAGTTTCGAATAAAACAGTCAAACTAATCTTGTTTCCCCATACAAACTTTGGAGCCCTTTTGATTAATGATTTTGAAAAATTCTTTCTTAGTGCACTCCTTGACCACATAAGGAACCTACTTGCCAAATTTGGAATCTGTAGTGGTGGTGTAGTGGTAGTTACCCAGTGGTTTGGGCTGTGCGTTGATATGTCAGTCAGTCAGTCAGTCAGTTTCTTCTTCTTTTATATATTTTACCCGACTTCGCCAGAAGGAGTGTTACTCTATAGATTTTATCTAAAATAGAAGTAGCCTTAGTTACTCCTTATTTCATCAGCTATCTGCCAGTAAAAGTCCCGTCAAAATCGGTCCCGCCGTTACAGAGGTAGCCGGAACAAACAGATAAAAATGTTATTTTGGTATATGTACCCTATATACATTCATATGCATGTAGTAAAATGCGGTTGTTTTAATATTACAAACAGACACTTCAATTTTATTTATTTGTACAGATAAAGCTTCCTTTTCATCTTTCATCCCCTTAGGGGTTGAAATTTTTAAAAACACCGTTGCGTTAGCTTCCAACCATAAGCCTAGATAATAAATTTTGTGAGTTTTACTTCGAAAATTAACGACTTTCCATAAACAACTTCATTCTCCTTTTTAACCCTTCGGGGGTGGTATTATGAAAAACGCTGAGACATGTATCAATTAATTTTTAATCATCAGCCTAAACACAAAATTTGAAGATCCTAACTTTAAAACTGACGATTTTCCATAAACAACAGCTTCATCCCCTTTTTAACCCTTTGGGGGTAGAATTATGAAAAACGCTGAGACATGTATCAATGAATTTTTAATCATCAGCCTAAACACAAAATTTGAAAATCCTAACTTTAAAACTGACGGACTTTCATACACAACAGCTTCATCCCCTTTTTAACCCTTTGGGGGTAGAATTATGAAAAACGCTTTGACACGTATAAATTAATTTTTAATTGTCAGCCTAAAAACAAAATTTGAAGATCTTAACTTTAAAACTGACAGTCTTTGATACACAACAGCTTCATCCCCTTTTTAACCCTTTGAGGGCAGAATTATGAAAAACGCTGGGACACGTGTAAATTATTTTTTAATTGTCAGCCTAAACACAACATTTGAAGATCCTAACTTTAAAACTGACGGACTTTCATACAAACTTCCATCCCCTATTTAACTCCCTTAGGGGTTGAATTTCTAAAAATCCTTCCTTATTCCTTGTCTACATTATAAAGGGAATCTCTGTGCAAAATTTCAGCTTTCTAGGTCCAAGGGTTTGGGCTGGGCGTTGATGAGTCAGTCAGTCAGTCAGTCAGGCCTTTTGTTTTTATTTATATATATATATATAGTATTATGCTATACTTACACTTCTTATTCACCATTCATAATACTATTCATCATCCTTTTTATTTGTTTATATATCTACACTCAGCAAATCACGACGTTGACGTTGTGACACTTACGTCAAGCGTCAAATTGTCAAACTCTCAGTTTCTCCTTAGTCTATGATAATTACTTTTTGATTTGTAAAATTTAAATTATTTTTATCAATATGTGTTTAGCCATTATATTTTGTAGATTATTACGATTGTGTACTAAATAACTTAATATTAAATTATATTATAAAATTCTTTACGTAGTCATGGATATGTCCCGGGCCGACTACATTTGTCAGATGAGATGATGGCCACACTAAGAAAACTTATATTTGAAAAAGGAAGACTACTTTGGGAGAAACGAGCTGACGGACGGCTGAAAGGACTACTCTTGGATCTGATTAGATGAGCCTCAGATAACCGCTTGGTTTTCGCTGAGATACTTGAAACTACCCAGGGGAACCAGCAAAAGATCCACCTGGGACTATTACTCCCGATTTTCGGAAACTAACTACGTGCCTGACTTTCCACTCGTCTCGCGAAGTTATCCTGACGCTGAGCTTTTCTGGCCCTGAAATCTACGCTGCCCTACTACAGAGCTGACCTGTTGGACTCTATCTGCACGACGCCCTTCCAGTTGAGGTTTCCTGAAGGTGATCCTCGACGTCTCACTGGTATAGACCTGCTACCCTGACGCCTGTTCCCGTTCCTTCAGAGGTGAACTCATTCTTATACATCTAAGTGCGTGAACTATAAAACTATAGAGAGTGCGTGCTAGGTAGGTTTTATATAACTAGCTGTATTTTTTATCTTTTGCCTATTAAATTTGAAATTGAACAAGTCTGCTTATCTTTTTATTCAATAGGAGCAAGTAGATTTGTTACAATATATATAGAAGAAGATAAAAAATTAATTAAGTTGTGCTACAAACGTTATTGACAGAAACGAATCGCTGCAAGACCGACTCCACGTAGTCTTGTCTGTCCTACCCCTAGAGTGGAATCTAAAACCGCGTAGGTGCGGAGGGGCGAGGCGGCCCGCAAGCTGAGGAGCAGGTGGTTTTAACGCTCGCCGCCGCATCTGAGGCTGGCCGGCGGAGCCAAAGCTGTGGTGGTGAGCGTAAAACACATCTGCGACGATAAACTCGCGTGGGACCGCCGGAGCCCTGCAGCGGCGGAGCCGTGACAGAAACCATGCCTGCTGCATGCTTGCTTGCATGCTGCATGCTTGCTGCATGCATGGTGTATGCTTGTTTGCATGCTTCTTACAGGGAAATAACTCGCATATATTCACCATCGACTATGTTCAAAACAAATATGTTATACTATTACATGCTTCAGGAGATATGGTTTTTTTCCAATCGTCAAAATAAATTGGTATATTCCATCAGGGTATGTCTAACATTTTAGAGTTAATTATTATGCTTCTTTGTTATGCCTATAAAAATATGTTTTAATATCAATAAGCGTCAATAAATTATGCCTAAGAATGTTATGCTTATCATTATTATGATTAGAGGAATTATGCTTAAAAAAATTATGCGTAAACTGTTATGCGTAAATATGTTATGCGAAAATACAATTAGGAGTAACAAAAGTATGCCAAGTTATATTATGTCTTAAAATGTTATGCAAATGGATAGAGAACCGCCTCCTGTCATCTCCAGATGATTGACATTTTATAATTTGTATAGTATTTCTAGAACCCAATAAAAAGAAAAGATAATGAGGTCGATGTGATTTACCTATACAACCTACAACTAGCTCCAAAAATAAATTAAAAATAAAACTAGGCTTGTCACTAAATGACATTACAAAGGTAAACAAAGATTCAAGAGATAAAAAAATTCACAGAAAAACTTAAATAACATGAACTACAGGTAAAAGGTATGCTAAGCCTCCAAGAAATGTGCATGAAGCTACCTTGGAAGGACGAATGCTTAAATTTTCAGGTTAATATTATCCAAAAATGTAAGTAAAAAAATGATGTAAAACATACACATTACACAATTTGCTTCAAAGCTTCGAGTATTATAAGTTATTTTAAGTTACGACTGACTCGTTGGCCCAGTGGTCGCAGGCGCGACTGCTGAGGGTGAGATCCAATGGCCCAGGGGTTCGATGCCCAGGTTGGGCAAAGTGCTTTTTTGTTATCACAAGATTTACTTCAATTTCCCACTTGCGCAAAAATCATGAAATAGAGTAGGTCAACAGCTGTTGGTGAATGGATTACGGTTTGGATCGATTTTTCACCTTCTTCTAGTAATCCGAAGGACTAGATTAGTTCAACTTAAGTTTTGATGACACTAAGAACGATTTTGTGTTGCTTTTATCTGATCCGATGATGCAGAGGCATAGTGGTCTGTTTTTCATCACTACTGCTTTCAAAACGGTGAAGGAAAACATCGTGAGCAAACCGGCATGTCCTAATAGAACCAAAAAATTCGAAGTCATGTGACATCTACCAATCCGCACTCGGCCCGCTTGGTGGATTCCCTCTCATGGAGAGGAGGCCTGTGTCCCAGCAGTGGGAATATTAATAAGCTGATGATGATGACTATCATTCATCACTTTCACTACATATGTATGTATATTAAAAAAAGTCCTCCGCCACGTCTGTCTGTCTGTCTGTTCGCGATAAACTCAAAAACTACTACACCGATTTGCATGCTGTTTTCACCAATGGATAGAGTGGTTCTCGAGGAAGGTTTGAAAATATAATTTGTCAAGTTTTTGTATACATTGGCTAAAATATAATTATATTTGTTGGAGGTATCGGAAAAAGAAACCTTCTGGGAGCTTTACTTTTGGTCGCGATAACCGACATTCACGTGGGCGAAGGCTCGGGCATCAGCTAGTATCTTTACTAAATAGGCTAGGTTAGCTCACCTAAAAAAACAATTTGCTTTACAGTAGATACCTTTTTTTAAGCACTGCCGTACTTACACACTATAGTTAGTACTATCACGCCATCATTTGAAGTATAGTTACTTCAAATGATGGCGTTTATGTATGTAGTTAGACTACATTATATCTTAAAATATATATATATATATATTAAAACTTAACCCCCCCCCCCCTTTCCTTTCTTTACTTTCTTTAGCTTATCTAGCGACGTGCGCTGTCATCTATCCTAGCTGACAACGTAAATACGAAGTTAGTGAGTGTCTGTCTCCAAAATTATAAATGGCCGTGGATGTGAAATCTCTGCCTGTGTTTTAACAAGTTATAAGCGAAAGTACTGTTTAGTTATTAAATTATTTGGATGTCCTTAGATACTTTTGATGTTTGGTAATTGCTGAGGAGTTTGTTCTGCCTCTTCTTCTTTTCAGTTAAAGCACTAGGAAGATGCGAAGGTAGGGCAATGGTGGGCTGTCTGTCTCGTGTAATTGACGTTCAAAAAGTGACGATATTCAACCTTATTTGAATAAATGGCTTTTGATTTTGATTGGTGTAAAGAAGGGTATGAACTGAGACATTTGAGTAAAGATTTGTTTACATTAACTTTGATTCGCATGATAAAACAGTTTATCGTGTTTTTCACATTGGAACATATTGTTAAACGTCACAATTGCTACTAAAACGAGCGCACGCTCAACGTTTACAAACGCAGCACAGAAAATAGCACAGCACACAGAACACTCACACACAACACAACATTACGTACATAGGAATACTTCGGGCAAGTGCTCGAGCTGTATCGGCGGTACGCGCATGTCCTCGAGCTCGGCTTCCTCAGCGCCCGGATACATCATAGCCCCCAGCATGGTGACGCGGCCGACCCGGGCCGCTCCGTCCGGCGCACTGCCACCACCCCGCCGCGCAACCCCCAACCCTCTTATCACCAATCCTCTCTCATTGGTCGCCGATAACAACCACCACGCCCAGCGACCAATCCACACGGACACGGCTACACCCACCGATCGATTGTAAAAAGAATTTTCGCAGCATTTCCCACCGATATTGAACACTTTACATCGCTCAAGTGTTTACAGATGAGCTCCGCTACACCGCTTTACTTTTTATGCACCATTCTTTTGCATCAATGAAGGATTAAAGGTAAATCGGAATGTAGCTATAAATTTTCATAAATCGAACGTTTATTATTTTTATGTGCATGCCTACTACAAGTATGTAAATGTTGGTGAAAAGCTCAGTGCGCTACGTGCTACGGTGTAGGTGACAGAGGTCGTTTGCCAAGATTGGGCGGCGCGTTGCGTAGCATCTTCGTAGCATCTCAAGGGCTACGTAATTCTAAGATAAGATTCGGTGCTACGCTTTTTTTGTAATTTTTGCGTTTTTGATGATATTCATATTAAGCAAGATATTTTAATGTCAATTATTAAGTTTGCTTATAAAGACAGCAGTATTGAAACTCTCGAACAAAATATTCCATTATGTTAATAGCATGTTAGGCTTATTCTTATTAACAATTTTTGTTTTTTTTTTTTATAATACAAGTTATCATAATAGATATTAAGAATGTAAATTTACCGTTACAGCTAAATTATTCGATAGTTATTGAACAACCAAACAATTGAGTAATTAAAACACTATTGAAAAAAAAAAACAATTTTTAGTGGTTTTTTTTTAAACAGCTTTTTTGCAGTAATTTTTTTTATTTTACCCTTTTTAGTTGTAATCCCACATAAACTCTTGTCTTTTGTTAATCTTATATAACTAACTAGAAGTATTGTTGTTTGAACTACTCCAGCAAAGTATACAATTCATAAGGAACCACCGCAAGTTTCCTCTACTAAATGGAAAAAAAAATATCACGAAAATCAGACCAGTAATCACGGACAACATCCTCCTTTTTTAGAAGTTGGTTTAATAAGCATAAGGTAAAATTATGCGGAGTTGGTAGTTACAAAACTACATATTGGATAATATGACGTTTTTGGGATACTGAGTTAATAAGAAATGGATTGATATGAACTCTTTGTCATTTAGATCTATAGGGTCTAACTATTCATACACGAAATATTTTCAGAGATTCATCTAACGGCTATAACGAAGCCATAGCAACGAAAATATATATTTAAATACTTATAAAGGGTGTAAAACGCCTCTTAACGAAGCCGAAAGGCACTTGTTCTCCTCGTCATTGCGATATTTTTTTTTTGTTCTACACCTTACCTCCTAGTTACGGAGATATTGTAGTCAAGTTTTTAATGTAAGATTTTTACTTTAAACACCTCCACGACCCCCGTACTATTCAATCCATCCATTAACACAATTTTTTGAGTGCGTTACATTGAGTTCTACCACAAAACATGATTTTTCACCCCAAATAAAAAAGTCCTAAAAAGTTTCCCAGCAATAATTTTTCATAAAGTTACTTAGTTACTTATTTTGATGTACAGAATGCTTGGTGGACGGCTTCGTGATGAGGTCTTTTACACCCTGTATAGTGTGAGTGTAGGTACTATCAAGATAGAAAAATATCTTAATATGACCTAAACCGTTTCATGACCTACGTTTATGTCAAATATCGTAATCCTGAACAGATTTGGGAGGCCGTATAAGCGTAAAAAGATATCAGACAGACAGAGTAGGTACCTAACTTTCTTAATATTATAACGTACCATCAAGGAATTATAAACATTCTGACCTACTTATTGCATAATTTATATATTATGAAGGAAACACTGAAAGCAAAATGAAGTTATCTTTTTGCTTTGCTATTGAAAATGCAATGCGCTGAAAGAGAAACATGGTTGTCTGCACAACATATATAAGCACGTTCACTCGTGTATTTTAGCAGCACTTTGGAAGAATACAGGGTTGTACTACAAATGTCACTTACGGGATATCTTCCGTGATTATTGTTTATTTTTGAGCTCCCGATATTTCGACGCTGTTGCAAGCGCCATGATCGCGGGTTAACTGAAAAATGTGGGTGGCTGGAAAAAATTGTTAGGAGCAGACAAATCTGTCTACCCTCTTTCTTTGTCTTTTGCTACGCGCACTACTGGAACTCGATACCAAGTCATGGCAAAAAATACTCACAGTATCACTAGGTTTTGTGGAGTCCAATAACCGGCCAAATTTTCAGAGATGGTTTAGAATCGATAATATTTTCGACATAATGAAAAAAAAGTCAACATCATCTGCCTAGCCTTTTCCCAAGTGACTACCTGTAACGACTGTCAAAGATCACAAATTAATGACAGCCGGGACAAACTGCTTAACGTGCTTTCCGAGGGACGGAGGAAACTCGGTATGTAATGGGTGCTCACCCATCCACAGATCAACCTAGGCAAGCACGGCTTAACCTAAAGATCGACCCGAGCGGCTCTTATTATTCAGCCACGAGTGAAAACTGAAAACTATTGAATTCCTGTGAAGTATTTTCGATTCCAAGGTGTATTTATACTTTCGTAGTGGCTAGCACAAAACACAAAACAAAAGTTGACTGATATATGAATGCCTTTAGCATTAAGTCCGCATCTGTACATTTGTGTGCTTAAAGTATTAAATAAATACATATATATGTCAAGTCGTTTCAAATCACTTAAATATCAGTAGAGTATAAAAATAATTTTTAGAGTTTGTTTCTGGCAAATATTACTCGCCAAACAATTCGTTTTAGGTATTGAATCTCCATACAACGATAGCGTCAATGCAAAGTGTGGTTCAACCATTTATACATCAACCGCTTGCATGGCCGTTGAACTTCCACCATTGTGTAAATTTTGGCAGTTAGACAGGTACGGTCTCACTCCATCGTCCACTATTGATTTGCCGAACCCCTATCCATGAACAACCGCAGTCATAAGTAGTTTTACGCATGACAAAGGATTTCAACCTGGTTACAGTTAGCCCAAGTCCCTAACAAGACTTCATAACGAGCTCTCCGTCACTCAAATCAAAATGGGCACGTTACCAACTTAACTACACACACACACCTAGCTACCACGACCATTCGGCTATTTTATGGTGGAGCGATACTATAAATACTCAATATGAATCGTCGGCTCAATCCGGCTAGGCCGTGGTCAACCGTGGCCGCGTGGTTGCTACGATAAATTATCCAAGTGAACGCGAGGCCAGCCGTGTGCAACTTTACGACGGCATAAATCACGGCTTAGCGTCGCTGGAACCACCCTAAACGCGTGCGCAGACCAGGTTACAAGGTTATACATTATGAAACGTGAGCGAGCCTTGATTCTTGAGCCGCGGATGTTGCGGACGGACGGCCAGTGGGTCAACACGATGTTTTATTAATAGGCTCGCTGAAAGTCCCGTTGCTGAAGAACATTTATGTCTGTTACACATGCTGCTGTTGTACTTGAAGGAAGTAAATGCGTATTATGAGCTAGGTAAAACTGTGTAAAATAATTTGAAGGGCAAAAATCTCATAAGAAAGAAGCAGTCAATGGTAATTACGTATCCATGGAGGTTACTAATTTATCAGCAATTTCATGAACGTTATGTAGGTACTCGAGGTCAACGGTCAGCACTGTAGTAGCTATAATTACGCTGATAAGCTAGCCCTTACTTATTACGAAGAGAGAAAAGTTCGGAAAAAATAATCTAAAAGTAGGTATGCCTCTTAGTTTTTTTTTGGAAATGAAAATAGAACTACAATTATTCATAGACCTCCCTACGCCAATAAACACTGGCCCAGCACTAAATTATGATTTATAAAAAGAGTGCATGCCAAAAAATATTTTTTATAAATTTTAAACACACAACCGGGGCGTAGTGATGTATGTACTTTGTTCCATAAATTGTGTGGGGCGGTCGTGTGCCAGCGGTCCCAGAGGCACCGGCGCGTGCGCTTCCCTACGTAATTGACGGTTACCGAGCACTCCTGGAGCTTCTTTCCCTTCAATCTGCACATCGGATGCGACAGCAACCAACTCGCTCGGAAACACTAGGGAAGCATTAGTGCTTCTTCAGAAGATCCCCTTGCCAAAATGTGGGTGTGTGTGGAAAATGAAACAATAGCCGCACTTAACTTTAGCGTTAATAAGCAACTTGTGAGAAAGTTTAAATAACTCTTAGGGGAGTTAGCAGCTTGAGTCCTTTTCTTCGCACTAATGCGAGCAATATTTAGTGCGAGCCACGAGTACCTTCGTAATACTTACTAACCGAAAATTTTAGAGTGAAGTTAACATTTTATGGTCCATTTTTCTTTTAGGATTTACAGTAGACACTCAACTTAACACACTTTTATACACATAATAAAGAAACATAGAATATTCGGCAGATACTTCCACTCACTAAACGATCGGCAAGCTGATCTGATCACTAATCAGATCTACGGTAGATACAATTTGTCCCTATTTGTGAACGATGTATCCGAACGCGTGCCGTGGTATCCAGTTTCGGTGGGAAACCGCTCCGCAATGGACCTTGACAAGTTCCCATGATCAGCTGACAAATATTGACTACTGATATTATGTAATGTCTCCTTGTTGCATTTCGTTAAATATACAATTTTGTCAGGACAGAATGTGAGCATTTATTCGCATTTAGAATACAAAGTGAAATGCGTCAGTTGGAAGGCGTTGATCTACAGTCCGGCCTAACTAACAGACCTGATTGATAAGTTACCAATCCAGAAATCAAATAAAAATATGATCAAGTAAATCTGTTCCTACAAGATGGTTTCTCTATTTATGACTTCCCATAAAAGATAAAATTAACTTGATACAAAACACAAATAAAATATGCGCTCTTAACAGAATTACTAGGAATTATAACATTGACATGCGAAAGTCAGGCCGCGATCCCCCGCCCGCTGTAAAGCGCTTTAATTTCATAATGTCTGCTTGATCTGATTATAGCGGAACCGAAAAATTATATCGTTCCCTAATTAGGTTAAAATGCAATTTAGAGATGCGCCGCGGGCGGCACGCGTCGGTCGAACACTTTTATGGTACTTTAGCAGCTGGGGGTTGTGGGGCAACCCTACCCCGGGTCCCTGACGTGGCGGCGGATCAGACGATGATAACTAGAGATGCGAGTGATTGCTCATTGTTCTTTTGAACTACACTATCCGTTTTTATTGCTTAATTATTTATGAGATTTTTTGTTGTGTGTCTCCTTTGCGAAATGTTGCTTTGTGGACGGTAACGTAGACGGGCGTCGTAGTAGCAGGTTCTTTGCAGGCGCTTTAAGTTTAATTTTATATGCATATTGGATATAATTTGGTTATTTATTTGATAAATATATTTTGGTAATTTCTTTTAGTATATTTAACTTTCATAGGGCCACAAGTTTAATATAATATACACATTTCACAGTTATAATTATATTTTTTAAGCCTTATGGACCTGATGATACTAAATACAACATTGTTAAAGGCTCTCTCCCCCCTCCCTCATTTTAGCCATTACTTATGCCTAAAATCGTCAAATATCTTAATTATTTGAATATAATCGTAAACCACAAGCTAAGAGCACTAACAAAGACCATAAAATCAAACCTAACAAAATAAACCTGGCGGGCTGTCGTCGCCCCTTCAAAACGCGACGAACCCTACTTATTAAAATTAATAAGTAGGCCCTCGCCTGCATTAATGATCGACTTGTGTCAATAGAGATGTAATATGTTTGACAAACAACGTTAACCAGATCGTGGCTAACATTCGCCGGTTTGTTGTTCCGTGGCGAGCTTTAGAACTGATTCGTAGAGATGCCGAAATAAAAAGAAGAAATTAAATAAAAATATCAAAATAGGGCCTATTTAAAACAGCTCATAGCAAATGGTTTGCCATTTCTTTTTCTTTTTTAAACGATCGTTTTGGCGCCGTAATTAAATTTTATCAAACGATCATATTTAGTTATCGGAATCCCTTGCCTAAAAAAATAATTGCTTATTTTACTTTATACCAAACGTGAAAACCTTGAAAAAAAAAAAACAATGAAAAACCAAATCAAATGCACATATTATTAGCAAGAAATAAAAAAAAGACAAAATAAAATTAAGTTTGTCTCTGGACGTGGACAGTGCTCCTTACCCTATTTTCAAAAAGAAGAGTATAAAAATGTCCGCATTAATGACTCTTCACTTTGAATTGAAGTGCATACTCTGAGTCTTTGATCCTTGTTTGCTCAACCACTGCAAACCAAGGGTAACTGGGTAACCAAAGGAAGGGGCACAGTGTTTGCTAAATAAATATTTCTCATAAATGCACTTGCATTATTTGCCTAATAATTCATTATGACGGGATATGTTTGTGATCTCACCACAAATTAATGAAATTACTAAATGATATATGGCTGTAGATATGACTTTGCCTCAGGGTATCTACTGAAAAAAATCAAGAGCTACGGAAAGTAAGGACCTATTTCATCGTATACCTGTCTTTATGTATATGTCACCGGAATTGTATGAAATCCGTCATTGTATACAATTCCTAGGAAATGTATACAATTCCTCAAATAGATAGGAAATGTATTATATATTTTATAATATGCATTTTTCATAGGATATCTATACATTTCCAAAAGAGCAATCGGAAATGCGTTCCATTCTTGATGTTCTTAAGGGGGCATATAATTATAAACGCACTTTAAAAATAATGACTGTAATGTTCACACTTTAGACTTGCTTGCAAGCTTTAAAAATTTTCTTTATACCGACTTGGAGCACCCTGACAGCTTATAGGTTAAAAGGGTATAGCGGGGTTGAATGAGCGAGCGAAGCGAGAGAGCTTCATGGTTATTTTTTTTTTAAACTATTCAGAAAACCTCTATCAATCAACCTCAAACAAACAAAAAACCAACTGAAATTCAAATTTCGAAACAGTTATAGATCTTAATAAAAATTCTAATTTCAGGTCTTAGACGTCTTTTATTTATTTTATTCACAGAAAGCATTCGTTTTTATACATTTCCTAGTATCATTTCGGAATTACATACAATTCCTAGGAAATGCATACATTTCCCAGGAAATGTGTGTATTAAAGAATCTTCTTCTTCTTAGCGTGTCGATGGCAAATATTTATTAAATGTGTTTAGCCCAAAATTCAGCAATGCGAACTCCACTAGCTGATGCAGTCATAAGGTCGTCAAGTGTGCAGGTGTCAGGGCATGCGTAGCAAAAGAATCTTTGAAACATTATTTTACACATTTCCTAAGTAGGCTCGGAATTGTAAACATTTCCTAGGAATTGTGTACAATTCCTAGATATCATACATTTCCGGTAACACATCCAAGGCCACACTTCGAACTTAAATGGCTATAGCTAATATAAAATTGTAACTTCATTCGTGGTTCACAGCGCGGCAGCGCTGAAACATAAGTGCCTATTCTGT
Organism: Xestia xanthographa; assembly: GCA_905147715.2. Lineage (NCBI taxonomy): Eukaryota > Metazoa > Arthropoda > Insecta > Lepidoptera > Noctuidae > Xestia > Xestia xanthographa. The sequence continues at coordinate 13,180,218 of LR990655.1, read as the reverse complement.
TAAGCATAGAGCGTCGGATTGCAAGTAGGAACACGACGCGATGTTATTGTTTACGCGGGTTTGTCGGTTAATGAGGTCGGATTAAAAAAGAAAGCATTATTTTGAACGCTACCTCATTAACCCACAATGCGAGCGTGGCGAAGTCGCCGCGTCCCGGGGCTCCGGTAGCAGAAATTGAATCTCGAGCGCATGCCTGCCGCGACGGGTCGCGTTTAGTTCCGCTTCCATGCAACGCCTCCCACACTGACTACGACGATTCATTAAGGCGACTACAGGAGCTAAACGCGAGTTTTATAATGCAAAAAAGCATATGATTCACTGCAATAAACTAAACCAGAAAAATATATGATATTCTTCAGGATATATGCTAGTACGATAGTGTTTCGAAAATATAATAACACAAATTTTATTCGATAGAAAAAAATCACGAACTTATCTCTAAAAATTTCTTTTAACGAGTAAAAACCATACTAAAATACATGCGTTCATTCTGATTTTTTGGCAAATAATTCTACAAGCAACATATTAGCATCATAGTGTTATACTTTTTTAGTCCAATCAATAGATTTTTTTGTAAATCGCAAAAAACCTCTGATTTCGCACTATTCGGCCGCAGTGACTGACGTAACAACCACTTTGTAGTGCAAGCTGATTAGAACTTTATTGTAACAGTATTTCAAACGAAGTTTGAACCACCACAAACAGAGTTGCTAAGTTAGCTCATGTAATCGTCTTAATGTAAAACGCTGCAGTTTGAAAAATTAATAGGTTACAGCAAAGTAGGCGAGGTCGGAAAATAATATCACTTAGAAACAAACCGTATTTCTTTCCCCAATAAAAATGAGTGTGATCTGTTTTTCAATTAATCTGTCCATGTTAAAAAAGGATAATAGACTAATTACGAGCTTATTATCCGAGACAGATTTGTAATAATTAGTTTCTGTGTAAAATCGTTTGGCATTGAGCGCTGGACAGCTGCTGCTGAAATGAATGATTTAATTATTTCACGAGAAGGTGAAAATACCTACTTTTCTCAATGTAGCTCTAAAGAGATTCGTTGCAAATAAAAAATACAACTGTCAAAGCTACACAAAAGAAAATACGAAAACTGTCGATTAGTTCATCCAGAAAATCTGTGGAGGATAAATGTGGAGGATGGAAGCCACTAGATCTTTAAATACTAAATGAAATAAGGACTTTTATGATAATAAACTTTTACTTTTTACGTTTAACATAGTTCTAACTATCAAAACTATCATTCACCTCCATCTTTTTCTTCTTGACAAAACAAAGTAAAAAAATAAGAAATACCTACCTACATAGGAACTGCCAATACTAAATATTATAAAAAGGTTGGTCGCGCGGTCCACAACAAAATCGGATCATTTTACATGCACACAAGCGAATAGAAGACCTCCGTTTTCATTCGATTAAAAAACGGAGACATCTCACGATGGCGTTCGATTCGTTCCGCTGCATTAGTTAGTTTCAATGTTTCAATAACTAGGTAATGAATTAAAGAGCTAGTACTACAAATTAGCTTTAAATCTGTTGCTTCCTCGTTTTTTAGTAAACTTTACAAAAAAGTGACCGTAACTCATCGTCCAGTTTCTGTAAAAAACGTAGTATTTTTTGTTAGACTGTAACTAGTGCGTTCTGTACCGGGCACCGACAAACAAAAAATGTAAACAAACTTTTATAGAACTGTCGACTTGAACGAGTTGTGGTTGTGGCTAAGCTAAACCAACGCAAAGTTGATTATATTTGCAGTTTTGGATAGCAGTTTTTATTTTATTTTTCGTCTTTCACCTCTGCACTAACCGCGTTTTGCAGAGGGCTTACGTAAACCTTATTATTTCCATAATAAAAACTAACCTTCTTCCTAATAAAATGTCGAAGGATCAAGGTTTTGTATGGAAATAAAAAAAACTGGCTGTTATTTTATAATAATTTTGGCAACGTTTACTTATACATTTTTATTTAAAGGCCAGGGTACATTTACTTCTTGGTCATGGCAAAACTAAATACAAACATCCTTTTTGATATTTTGTCCTAAATACAAGTTAATTTTCATAATTATCTTAACATTCATCTTCCGTAACTGAAGAGCTTCCGTACCTTCACAAAAAATCTATTAATCGTGTACCTGGTAGCGATTACATAGAAGCTAAATACATCCGTCTTTGTCGTCTCGAGGTATGACTATTGGAAATACCAACTCATTAACTATGACCGGCTTTTTTATTGGATAACTAATCAATGTGTCTACTCAAACTCTGTCTAATCAAAATCTGTGAAACTGCAGTTCAATATCATTAAAAAAAAAGTAAACTGAACAGTAATAGCTCTGCCCTCTAGAACCTGAGCGATCCTGAATTCAAAAGGAGTTTCTAATCAACAGTTCAATTAAGCAGCCAGTTTTCAAAGTAAAATAAATGAAAGTATTAAAAATGTATGATATTGATACTCTCTTCATTCATGAATAGTCATATCATACACTTTTTACTACAACTATCAGCAAGTGAATAGAATTGGCTAATACTTGAGCGTTATTTGTTTGTCCGACTATACGTGTCTTTACACACACCTAATATGCTATAGTAAACATGACCTAGAGTGGACACCATGTCCTCGATGGGTGCGTCACAATTACGGTGATCGTCCTGCCCTTGTGCCTGTTGCGAGCGTCGCGTGCTACCACCAGAGCGGTCTATTACAGCTGAGGTGAACGCTTCAGATACATGCCCTGAGATAACGACGTGTAAGAATAACGATAATGTAATCACACAGTAATCACGGCCTTTGTATCGTCTGGCCTTAATTTGTCGTGTCTGTCTGAAAATGGACGACGCTCGAGATGTTATGTTGACGTTGTGATTTTATGTCGGCGAGGATATTCTTTTTAAAAACTTACCATTTGCATAGTTAGTCAGTATCTACATGAAACCTCCTTTAAGCTAAACTGAACAAGTCTCTCTTCAATGAACAAATATTATTGTATCTAATAGTTCAGCTTTAGACACGTGCTCTGGCACCTTATAATTATATCGTAAAGAAAAGAAAAAAAACAATGAATTCAGATCTAATTACTTCCCAAATAAAGACACTGCACTTCTTTGTTTCCTGTACATCGCTATCAACTGGTACCCTACCTAAACGAGCTATAATTCGTTTAATTTTATTAATTATTGTCACACGAACTGAGTCGATCTGTGATCGCCAACTGTGTCAACGGTCGCGCTGAAAAAATGTGAAAACCATTCTATTGAATTTTAAACCCAATCCCAACTTTCCTTTATTCACAGGTTAAGGCACTCATAATCTGCCTATTTTAGTCTTTTCCCAAATACTTATGTTAGGGTCGCGTTCCACTCTGACCGGATGCAGCTGAATACTAGTATTTTATATGAGGCGATCTGACCTCCACAACTCAGTTACGGGTTGCGCAACTATCGATAGCTATTGTTTTATTGTCCTGCCAAAGGGCGAAGGATTTTACCCAATTATAGAGGCATTCATTGTTTTCCTGAAGGAGTTTTCTGTTAAGACCTCCAGTGATAAATCAATTACAGATTACAATCACTAAATTACTATCTATTTGATAAATATCGAACGGTTAATGATCGATTGTCAGTGGCAAGGCTTAGTAACGTTAAACGGTTTGGCAGTGAAATGCTCTTGTTACTAACCGTTAGTTTTGCGTTGTATCTGTACTAATTCTGTACAAATTAATAAAATTGAAGTGTCTGTTTGTAATTTAAAAATAACAGCGTGTTACTGAAAGTATATCTAAATATATAAAAGAAGAAACTGACTGACTGACTGACTGACTCATCTATCAACGCACAGCCCAAACCACTGGGTCTACAGATTCCAAATTTGGCAAGAAAGGATTTTTCAAAATTCACCCCCTAAGGGGGTTAAACGGGGCTCCAAAGTTTGTATGAGGAAACAAGATTAGTTAGACTATTTTATTGGAAACTTCACAGGAGTGCTCTTATTGATAAAGGAGTAGAAACGGGTTTCAGGTTTTTTCAGAATTCATCCCCTAAGAGGGGGTAATGGGGTGACAAAGTATAAAAATCAATGCACAGCCCAAACCACTGAGTCTTGAGATTCCAAATTTGGCACATTGGTTCCTTATGTGGTCTAGGTGTGCACTAAGAAAGGATTTTCAAAATTCATCCCCTAAGGGGGTTAAACGGGGCTCCAAAGTTTGTATGGGGAAACAAGATTAGTTAGACTATTTTATTCGAAACTTCACAGGAGTGCTCCTATTGATAAATGAGTAGAAACGGGTTTCAGGTTTTTTCAGAATTCATCCCCTAAGAGGGGGAAATGGGGTGGCAAAGTATAAAAATCAATGCACAGCCCAAACCACTAAGTCTAGAGGTTCCAAATTTGGCACATAGGTTCTTTATGAGGTTTAAGGGTGCATTAAGAAAGGATTTTTCAAAATTAACCCCCTAAGGGGTTAAACCGGGGGTCCAAAGATTACATGGGGAAACAAGATTAGTTAGACTACTTTATTCGAAACTTAACAGGAGTACTCCTATCGATAAATGAGTTAACATTTGTGTTTCATTTTTTTTTCAGAATTCAACCCCTTTTTTTTTTTTTTTTTTTTTCGGATGGGAAATCATCAAATAACTCCTCCCGCTCTGGGCGGAGCAGGAGGGAGTGTCAGACTTTTACTGACTAAAACCCATCCATGTTCCTTCATCGCCCTTTGTGTTCCGGGGCCACGGTATCTCTTTCGAACAGTCCCGCAACCCTGGCAGGCATCGGTCCTTACGGACCCCTTCCCTTTTGCTGACTCTCTTTGAGGCGCGCGTGGAACACGAACGCGCCGTCGACACGGCCTGTCGTCATGAGATGGATGGACGGCGAGCTAGCCCATAGCCCACCGTCCACAGGCCCGCGCCTACGGTGACCGGGGGCCACCGGGTGGTGGCCCCCGACGCCCGGAGCGTCTCCCGCGGCGGCCGGGACGTTGAGAGGTTCTCTCCCTCTCACGTTCCGCCACCTCCTTCTCTAGCATTACTGCTTCGCAGAAGGAGGTGACGGCGTCCCATTCCGTCTCGCTCCGGACCATGGCTTGCACCAGGGCCGGACGCGAGAGGTCGCCGCCGCCGATCACCGCTTCGAGGACACGGCGGTGCTCCGCCCACGCGGGGCACACCTCCACCGTGTCCTCCGGTCGATCCTCACAATGGAAGCACCCGGGCGTTTCCTCCCGCCCGATTCGGTGCAGGAACCTCCCGAACACTCCGTGTCCGGTGAGGACCTGCGTCAGGCGGAAGGTGAGGACGTTGGCGTCTCTCAAGCCACTCCTCAAAGAGGGGACTTATCGCCACTGTCGTGGCGTGCCCTGCGCGGGGTTGCGACAGTCGCTCTCTCCATGTCGCCATGAGATCCCGCCGGAAGTCTGTCCGCTGAGCGACAATTTGTCGCTGCAATGGAGTTTCCCCCCGGCGTAGCGCCTCCGCGCGCCATTCATGTAGGCGCGCGAGGACTATTGCCTCCAGATCCCATGGCGGCAATCCGGCAAGGAGGCTCGCCGCCTCGCGGGAGATCGTGCGGTACCCCCGGGCCAGCCTTACGGCTACCACCTTTTGGGGCGCGTTCAGGTAGTGGGAGGCTCGCCGCCTCAATGAACGCGCCCACACCGGGGCCCCGTAAAGGGCCATTGACCGCACGACTCCCGCGTAGAGCCTCCGGCAGGAGGCGTTTGGCCCCCCAGATTGGGCAGGAGCCGCCTGAAGGCAGCCCCAGTCCGCTCCAGTTTGGGGGCCAAACGTCGGAAATGTTCCACGAAGTTCCACCGGCTGTCAAGGACAAGTCCCAGGTACTTCAACGTCAACTCGACGCCGATGGATACCCCTCCTACCGTCAGTAGGGATCCCGTCGGTGGCGCATTCCGAGGCCCATGAAAGCACATGGCCTCGGACTTGTGAAGTGCCACCTCGAGACCCAGTTGCCGGATCCTCTCAACGACTATCGCAACCCCGCGTGTCATCGCTTCGGCCGCCGCCTCATGCGACCTCCCCTGTGCCAGCACCAGCGTGTCGTCAGCGTAGCACACTACACTGACACCACTGGGGAGGTCGGCGTGCAGCACCCAGTCGTACCCGACGTTCCACAAGGACGGCCCTAGAACCGATCCCTGCGGAACACCGCACGACATCTCGCGCCGGTTCCATTCTCCGCTGCGACCGGGGTAGATGACGGCTCTGTCCGTCAGATAGTCCCCGACCACTCGACGGAGGTAGGTCGGCACCCGGTGATACCGGAGTGCCTCCCTAATGCAGCTCCAGGGCATGGAGTTGAAGGCGTTGGCGATGTTGAGAGATACCGCCAAGACAACCCCACCCCTGGACACCGCATCCCCCGTCGTGAGGGCTCTCACGCGCATGATGGCGTCCACCGTAGAGCGCCCCTTGCGGAAACCAAACTAGTGTTCCGCAAGGTCCGGCCCAGTCCCCGCAAGGTGCTCGGCGAGGCGGTTTGCAATGACTCTTTCAAAGAGCTTGCCCACCTCGTCGAGCAGCACCACGGGCCGGTATGCGGACGGAGAGTCCGCAGGGCGTCCCGGCTTCCGGATGAGGACCAGCTTCCCCGTCTTCCAACGAAGCGGGAACTGGCCTCTCTCCAATCATGCGCTTAGGAGCCCCTCCAGTCGGGGCCCGAGAGCCTCCAAGGCCAGGACCCAGGCTTTGCCAGGCAAGCCGTCGGGTCCCGGGGTGGTATTTTTGGCACTGAGCCTACGTACCGCCACTCTCAGGTCTACCATAATCACCTCCGGAGTGTCGTCGTTCGTCGTCGTCCTGATGATCCGCTTCCAGCACCGCAGGCGACGGAGCCATAGGCGGGGGTGGGTGTTCCCCTCGCGAAGGGAACAGAGTGCTCACCACGTCCTCCACGAGCTCAGGCCGGAGACTCTGCGTCAGTGGGGGGGCCCAGGGGCGGAGTTTGTCCCGCACCAACATGTAACCCGCACCAACTTAACAGGAGTACTCCTATCGATAAATGAGTTAACATTTGTGTTTCAGGTTTTTTTCAGAATTCAACCCCTAAAGGGGGAAATGGAGTAACAGAGCCTGAAATTCAACATAGGTATTGTTTGTATGGTGAATTGGGTCAGGTGTATTACAAAAACAACGATTTTAAGATTTAATGTGGCGAACCTGAATTACCATCATTCCCTGTTGGGGTGCGATGGGGTTGAAATGTCTAAAAATCAATATGGGTGTCGAAACCGAGATTATCAGGGGTGCTGATTTCGAAAATGGCATTTATTTTGAGATCCAGAAGATTGCTGATTCAACTTCTATACAGGGTTATTGTTGATTTATTGTGATGATTGTGATAACGATGATGATGATTGTGATAATGATCATGATGATTGTGATGATGATTTTGATTACGATCATAATGAGTTTGATAACGATGATGGTGAATGTGATAGTGATTGTGATTATGATAGTGATGGCGATTGTGATAGTGACGGTGATAGCGATGGTTGTGATAACGAGGACGGAGATTATGATGATGATGATTATGATGATAATGATTGTTATTACGATGATAATGATTGTGATAACGATGATGGTGATTGTGACAGTGATTTTGATGGTGATTGTGATGGTGATGGCGATTGTGATAGTGATTGTGACAGTGACGGTGATTGTGATGGTGATAGTGATGGTGATCGTGATTGTGATTGTGACGGTGATGGTGATTGTGATAATGATGAAGATGAATTATCATCTTCATCATTATCACAATCTCAACAATCATTCGATTCAATCAATCATTAGATTGTGATAACGAGGTTAGTGATTATGATTATGATTGTGATGGTGATTGTGATGGTGATTCTGATGGTGATTGTGATGGTGATTGTGATGGTGATTGTGATGGTGATTGTGATGGTGATTGTGATGGTGATTGTGATGGTGATTGTGATGGTGATTGTGATGGTGATTGTGATGGTGATTGTGATGGTGATTGTGATGGTGATTGTGATGGTGATTGTGATGGTGATGGTGATTGTGATGGTGATTGTGATGGTGATTGTGATGGTGATTGTGATGGTGATTGTGATGGTGATTGTGATGGTGATTGTGATGGTGATTGTGATGGTGATTGTGATGGTGATTGTGATGGTGATTGTGATGGTGATTGTGATGGTGATTGTGATGGTGATTGTGATGGTGATTGTGATGGTGATTGTGATGGTGATTGTGATGGTGATTGTGATGGTGATTGTGATGGTGATTGTGATGGTGATTGTGATGGTGATTGTGATGGTGATTGTGATGGTGATTGTGATGGTGATTGTGATGGTGATTGTGATGGTGATTGTGATGGTGATTGTGATGGTGATTGTGATGGTGATTGTGATGGTGATTGTGATGGTGATTGTGATGGTGATTGTGATGGTGATTGTGATGGTGATTGTGATGGTGATTGTGATGGTGATTGTGATGGTGATTGTGATGGTGATTGTGATGGTGATTGTGATGGTGATTGTGATGGTGATTGTGATGGTGATTGTGATGGTGATTGTGATGGTGATTGTGATGGTGATTGTGATGGTTATAGTGATTGTGATTGTGATACTTAGTGATGGCGATTGTGATTGTGATAATGATTGTGATTACGATGATAATGGTTGTGATTACGATGATAAGGATTGTGTTTACGATGATGATGATTGGGATAACGGTGATGGTGATTGTGACGGTGATTGTGATGGTGATAGCGATAGTGATGGTGATTGAGATTGTGACAGTGATGGTGATAATGATGAAGGTGTATGCGATAATGATTGTGGTTGTGATAGTGATGGCGATTGTGATCATGATGATTGTGATTTATATGAAAATTATTGAGATTACGATGATAATGATTGTGATGACGAGGATGGAGATTGAGATGATGATGATTGTGATTACGATGATAATGATTGTTAAAATGGTGATAGTGATTGTGATCGAGATTGTGATGGTGATTGTGATGGTGATTGTGATAGTGATGGTGATTGTGATAGTGATGTTGATTGTGATAACGATGGTGATTGTGTTTACGATGATAATGATTGTGATAACGATGATGGTGATTGTGATAGTGATTTTGATGGTAATTGTGATGGTGATGCTGATTGTGATAGTGGCGGTGATTGTTATGGTGATAGCGATTCGATGGTGATGGGGATTGTGATTGTGATGGTGATGGTGATGGTGATTGTGATGGTGATTGTGATGGTGATTGTGATGGTGATAATGATTGTGATAATGATGGTGGTTGTGATAGTGTTGGGATTGTGATAATGATGGTGGTAGTGATAGTGATGGTGGATTTGATTGTGGTCGGACAGTTACCAAACTGCACGCGGACGAAGCCGCGGGCAACAGCTAGTAAAAGTATATACGGTACTTCTGTCTGTTTGTAATTCCGGTTTATCTCCGAAACGGCTGAACCGATTTTGACGGGACTTTTACTGGCACATAGTTGATGTTATAAAGAGTAACGTAGGTGATCCGTTCGAAAAAAATCCATGAAATTGTTAACAAAATCCGATTCTAATAGGGAAGTAATATTTTTTTTTAAATCGCGTGGACGAAGGTCGCGGGCAACAGCTAGTGTAAAATAAGTAAACACAGCCCGGTTGAACGGCTCAAACTCTTGTTTTAATTAATAAATTTTCCGTTTTTGTTGTCCTTTGGTGGATATCTGACGCAGATAGGCTAACTGTTCTATAGTAGAAAAAGTGAGCCGTCACAGGACGCCTGGCAGATGTGAAACATCGAACTTATTTTGTACAAGTGACATCCTTAAAAAAGTCAATATAAAAAACAAACACATAAAATAAAATAAAAACAAAATGACTCGATTCACAAACAGAAAATCCTCATGCTGGGACCGAACTAGAAGTCACGAGGTTGTAACCCTGCGCTGTGCCCCGAGACCAGCTGGCTTGTTGTAAACCGTGGCGAATATGTAGATCTCTGCTTCAACAGGTCGGTAATGTTCGAATCGGGTTGACAACTTGAAAGTAGGTGACGCGTCGCCACGCCATTTTTTGGTTACCTGCGCCTATAGATGTTTCCCATTAAGATTGCCTTTGATTGTTTTTGATTGGCAAAAAATAAGGGCACGTCCTTGCTACGTATGTATGTACCTAATAAAATACACCAGAACTTAGACAATGAGTAGGTGATCATAATCGGAATTATTTTCGAATTCTACCTTACCTGAACTGAACCTATTTGCAGGGTATGATGGGTAAATTAATGGGATTAATTAAATTAAACATTTGATTTGTTCAATACTTGATTGATTGATATTTCCAAGTACACACATAATAAAATCAATAACGAGCTACACACACTCTATTATCTACAATTTAAAAAATAGAGACCTCATCCCTAGAAGTGAGATACTTATCGTTAATCAATTCCTGATTAAAAACGATGGCTACTACTACTCACTACCGACAGGAACACTGTAGGAAGTCAGTAAATCAGTACGGGTCAGCTGTTGCGGGGAGATGCGGCGCGTGCTATCGAAGCCCCTCCGGCGCGAGCGCAGGGCTTCGCGTGACGTCAGCGCATCTGCCCGCCAGATGGCGCACCCTCGCCCACCAGATAATATCGCACACCGCACGCACCACCACTTTCCACGAAATCAAAATCAGGTAGGTATTCACAGAAGTGTGTTACAGAACTTCATGTCCGTATTCTACTCGTAAATAAGTAGGTATATTTTCGTCTTTCGAAATTTCACCTTAAGGGCCTACCCCATGGCACACTAGCGCCACTTTAGTAAAAAAATCAGAACTCGTTAAATACAAATATAATATAAAATCTGATAGACCAAATCAATGCTTTATAGTTCTAGATTATTGACGTCTATTTAATTCATTAAAATATACTTCACTGTAGTTACAGTTAGAAAAATTGCTAAAAACGGCCGTTTTTTTCCATTTTGTATCTGTAACGACAGCGAGCTATGTTTCAATGAGATAGGCAGACGTAAATAATTTAGAAGACCAAAAGATTGATTTTGTCTATCAGATTTTATATTAATTGTGTATTTAACGAGTTCTGATTTTTTTACTAAAGTGGCGCTAGTGTGCCATGGGGTAGGCCCTTAAGTTATTGAGCGTTATTTTTATTCTTGTAAGAAAAGGTCTTCAACCCTCAAGGGCATCCTATGACGTCATTGTTGCCCATTGCAGCTCTATGTATAATTTTTAGTAAGTTCTTTTAACTTACGTACATATTAAGCTAACAAGTTTGATAATCGTATAAACTTTTGAGCTCATGTTTTTTAATTTGATTTAACAAAAAAAAAACTAACTTTATGAAAACCTCTTTAGGTCCAGCTAATAAAAATTTTGCTGGCCACTGTTGTGAAAAAAACCACTTGATGTCATTTGTCGGAAAATAAGAAATGACGGAAAGAAAAAACTTAATGGCATCTAGCATTTTTTTGCAAAAACATGCCAGTACCTTCATTACCAACATTATTACCAAAATCATAAAAATTAAAACCAAAACCAAACAGGTCCTTTTAATGTTTTTAAGGAAAGAGTCCTTAAAAACATTAAAAGGACCTGTTTGGTTGGTAATCAATCCGAAAAGGTAGTCCCAGGTTTAATTATAACAATCAATCAATCAAAATAAATGCGTTAATTATCGTTTAACTTACTTCACATTTCGCACTTAACATTTAATCGTAGGTTTAGATTGTAAAATTGTAACATTTTGTCCACGGATTATTGTTTTTATTTTTTTCAAAATATGTAGGTATATAAAACTCGCCAATTTAGAAATGCCTTAATATTAACACCACTCATACACGCACCACATACGTGCGTGACGCGTGTTCCATACAACCCCATTGTTTTTATGGCTGAGTAAAACGGTAATTACCTTAGCATCATCATAATAGTAAGTGATTTGACGTAATGTAGGGACGCCATATGCCACAACACGGCAGATCCATTACTATATTTATGTAACTCGCTAATTAAGTGCTTGCTCATTTGATCATGAATTTATTATTATTACATTATGTCTACGGACACGTAACGATATTAATATGCAGATGATGCAATCCGATGCTCAAGTGGATCCAAATAGATGAATTCAACAAATTAGTTTTATCAAATCAAAACAAATCTGCCCATGTAACTAGATAAAGTAAGAAAGGGTAGATCCTTCCAAAAAAAAACTGTAGTTCCAACTAAATGTTCGGTCTTACTGGTATGGACAAATAATTATGGTCGTGGCTCTGCACGTGGCCACCTACACAGGCCTACACCACAGAGCATCTATATAGGCCTTGAGGCCTACACTGAAGATTGACCTGACAGTGTTAGTGTCTACAAGTGTCAGTGTCAGTGTCACTGACCGCAGCTAGTCCACAATTTGTCCTTTACACTATTTTATAACAATTACCGTATGTGACTATTAAAATTAATTTGAGTAGGCACTCGATCTCTCTAGTAACAAAATAAAGAAAAACTATTTATTTTATCAAACTCTTCCTGAATTTATTAAACAGTTTTAAACCTAAGGTAGTTAGGTTTCCAACCAAGTCGTCAGAAGCCCATTGTATTACCCTAGCATGCTGCCCCGGCAAATTAGATAAAAGATAAAATAGAATTGTTGTCCTCGACCAGCGATAATATAATTTGCCTATTCAAACATAATAAATCCAATAATTGCATCGGTTAACGACAGCGCATTTATCAGGTTTTACAATGAAAAATATCGTACAATAAATGGAATTAATGTTCGTAGTATAGCTAGTAAAATAAATGTCGCTGACTTGTAGTAAACCACTTGACGTAATATTAATCAATGTAAGTATATAAATGGGTGCTAATTTGTTTATAGGTACTTTACCTGTACTAAAAATAACATAAATTGAATCAACCGGCTACTGTTAGGAACTTTTTCTTTATGACATTGAAATGGTTAAATATCCGCGTTCAATACAGCACCAAATGTTTGATATTTTCCTTATTCCTATTTCATGATTATGAATAGGTACTGGTAAGTTTTTTTTTTCTTAATCCTAGGCCGCCATTTATGTAATATTAGTGTACATTCCAGTATAAAATTAATTTATGAAGTAGTCTGAAAAATGTATTTGACCTGCCAAGCTCAAATGGAACTGATTTGTGCAATGTATGGTGGATGTAGGTACAATAGACGAAATCAATTAGAAAGTAGAGCAAAGTAACAGCTAACCACTTCTCCGTGGAGGCAAAAGCATATACCGAGATGAACCGACCTTAAACGGTAGTAGACAGAATCAAGTATAAAGAGTAAAAGCCTACCCTACAGTGCATCATCATCAACCAAAAAGCCTAAATATAAAAAATTACCTACACGTAACTCAATGAAATGTAAAACACCTGATTTTTTCGTGATTTCAGGGTTTGTCCCATAGTAAAAGTGGGAAGTGAGATGGTGGGTAACATACCCACACGAAATTCTATTATTTGATTTTTTAACATCTTAGATAGGTCGAATTTTTCAAGTGGGCGTCGCTGGCCTAATCCGAAAATATTTGGAATAGCGAAAAATACTCAAATTAGTCTCCAGCAATATCATTATTAAATAGCGTATGCATATAATTCGATGTCTAGTTGCCTTATTTGAATCGCAAACCGCACCATAAATCATTAAAACGTAGATTGACAAATGATGAAGTGCACAAAATTTTCCACGTTATTCTACAAAATATCATTACTGTCATTATTATCTTAGTAATTTTCCTACTGCGTGAAACAAATTCGTTACACTATCAAAATGTTCTGGCACTTTGGAATGATTGCTATCAGAACGTTTTGTAGGTACTAGTTGTTATGAACATTTTTTGCAGAATTCAGGCAAGGCATGTTAAGCTAATAAGGAAATCGCAACGGTCGGTCTATTGGGCACGTATCTAATTAAGACGTAAATATTTCCTAGATTGATTAATTCCTGGCTAAATATAGAACTTAGACCAGTAACAGTACCTAGTACAGTCACGAACACTAAATGTGAACACAACAATAGCTCTTCGATACCCGCAATTACAGACTCAATTAAAATAACAATGCACCGTACCCAATCGGGTACGGCTCTGGGGACATATTTTAAGCTATTACAAAATAGATCTCTCAAAGTCGCAAAAATTGCCTTTAAATTATGTGAAGTGTTAGCATATTAGTGTCCGTGAGTGGTCGAACAAGCTATTTGGTTTTGCAATGTAATTTGTGGGTTAAACTGTAAACCAAATAGCTTGTTCGACCATACTTAATTTAAAGTTGCAACTGCAACGTGAGCTAATTTTTACAAAAAATACAATGTACCTACGTATTTCGTAGAATCAAACACAGGTAGGTAATTGAATATAATTTCCAATACGTTTCCTGACAAGTTTAATTTCATAAAATTGAATAAACAAAATGGCACATTCCTTTATCATTAAAATGAACAAGAAAAATCTATATTTTAAATTCAGTCCCATGCCCATTTCTCTTAGCTTATGGCTTACGTACTACTGATTGGTACTACGTAAGTATAATTTGATAGTATAGCGACTGTCTGTCGAACTCGGCACTATAAGCAGGTTTGATCGACACTTGGCATAATAAAGGCAAATAGAGCGCCTCCCTTCGCTACCGCGAAGTAGTGATGTGTCATCGTGTGAGCTTTGTAAAAATACGACATATTCCCTCAGTTGAAGAGGCCTAACGTTATAAAATAAAACTTAAAAAAAAAAAACATAATCCTGCTGTCGCACAGTACGGTAACAAGGTTTTATAAACAATGTTCATCATTAGGAATTGATCGGAACAAACAAGGCGTAGCATTCACTTTAAGGCATTCTTAGGGATGGTTTCTTTAAGCAATTTTACAATTCTTGCACAGTCACTGTAGTATAGGACTAACTGTAAGACTTGTGATGGTATGCAGTCATTAAACAGCGAAATCAAATTAAAAATTAAGCTCCTCGTGTCAAGAAAATTGTTGAGTTTTATTTTGGTGTTTTTTTACTAGTTAGTTAGTTATTGTGTTAGTTATTTAAATAACGTAAATGCACGACAACACGATCGATAAAATAATTATTAGTCTTTTGTACTGCCTAAGTATCTACGGCTACAAATACTATGTCTGTACATTGTATCCAAATATTTAAAGACAAAACAGGGTGTCAACAAGGCCCTCGTGTTTTTATTCGTATCGCTTCGTTTTCTATCGATCGCCGGAACAGACGGCGTCCATTACTTAATTGCCGAAAGTCATTGAGTCGCTGTAACTGCGCTTGAATAAAAATAAAACTTCTATCGCTTTTCATTGCTTTCACTCTAGAGGTTTGCATCTTTACACTTTTAAAGCAAATCCTTGGCGTTTATGAACCAAGTACCTACTTATAAAGAAAGATACAAAACTTTCCAGCGTTCTATAAAACAAGCATCTACGTTTCGTACTGTCAGGCTGAATATAGAATGGAATGAATCTAATATGGATAATGAGTTCTTTTACGGAATGACCCACCAAGATTTCCGATCTTGGCCGAACTTTTTATGGGTAGTGTAGTTTTTGGATGACAAAGTAAAAACGGCAATTATAGTCTAGTGGTGTGACCGTCGAACTGCCAAGTCATTGGTCTCGAGTTCGAATCCAAGACACCCACCTCTAATTTTTTGAATTCATGTGCGTATTATATTCTAATTTATTTGTTATATTTATAGTTTTTTTAATTTATAATTGTTTTTCTATTCCAATTTAATTTATGTTTTTTTTTTTTTTTTTTTTTTTTTAATTTTACTGTAATTTAATTTAATTTAACTACTTGACATTTTAAATTCAATGTAAACTCTGTAAATTTTTATTTTGTTATTATCATATTTCCATTTCCATTCAATTTTTATTATTGATTATACAAGTGCTGTGCACACCTTTAAGTGACGAGTTCACCGCAAAGCTGTTGAAATATAATCTAATTAATGTAAATGATTTAGTGAATAAGTCGTTGGTGTGTCAATAAATAAATATAATAACTTATCTAAATATATAAAAGAAGAAACTGACTGACTGACTGACTGACTGACTGACTGACTGACTGACTGACTGACTCATCTATCAACGCACAGCCCAAACCGCTGGGTCTACAGATTCCAAATTTGGCAAGTAGGTTCCTTATGTGGTCTAGGGGTGCACTAAGAAAGGATTTTTCAAAATTCACCCCCTAAGGGGGTTAAACGGGGCTTCAAAGTTTGTATGGGGAAACAAGATTAGTTAGTCTATTTTATTCGAAACTTTACAGGAGTGCTCCTATTGATAAATGAGTAAAAACGGGTTTCAGGATGTTTCAGAATTCAACCCCTAAGAGGGGGAAAAGGGGTGACAAAGTCTAAAAATCAATGCACAGCCCAAACTGCTGAGTCAAGAGATTCCAAATTTGGCACATTGGTTCCTTATATGGTCTAGGGGTGCACTAAGAAAGGATTTTGCAAAATTCAATCCCTAGGGGGGTTAAACGGGGCTCCAAAGTTTGTATGGGGAAACAAGATTAGTTAATCTATTTTATTCGAAACTTCACAGGAGTTCTCCTATTGATAAATAAGTAGAAACGGGTTTAGGGTTTTTTCAGAATTCAACCACTAAGAGGGGAAAATGGGGTGGAAAAGTATAAAAATTAATGCACAGCCCAAACCACTGAGTCTGGAGATTCCAAATTTGGCACATAGGTTCTTTATGGGGTTTAGGGGTGCATTAAGAAAGGATTTTTCAAAATTAACCCCCTAAGGGGTTGAAAAGGGGGTCCAAAGATTACATGGGGAAATAAGATGAGTTAACATTTGTGTTTCAGGTTTTTTCAGAATTCAACCCCTAAAGGGGGAAATGGGGTAACAAAGCCTGAAATTCAACATAGGTATTGTTTGTGTGGTGAATTGGGTCGCGTGTATTACAAAAACAACGTAATGTGGCGGACCTGAATTACCATCATTCCCTGTTGGGGTGCGATGGGGTTGAAATGTCTAAAAATCAATATGGGTGTCGAAACCGAGATTATCAGGGGTGCTGATGTTGAAAATGGCATTTATTTTGAGATCCAGAAGTTAGCGGATTCAACTTCTATACAGGGTTATTGTTGATTTATTGTGATGATTGTGATAACGATGATGATGATTGTTATAATGATGATGTTAATTGTGATGATGATGATTATGATTAAGATGATAATGATTGTGATTACGATGATAATGATTGTGATAACGATGATGGTGATTGTGATAGTGATTTGATTGTGATTGTGATGGTGATGGTGATGGTGATTGTGATAGTGACGGTGATTGTGATGGTGATAGCCATGGTGATCGTGATTGTGACAGTGATAGTAATGGTGATTGTAATAGTGATAGAAATGGTGATGATAATGGTCGTGATAATGATTGGTGGTTGTGATAATGATTGTAATAGTGATAGTAATGGTGATTGTGATAATGGTTGTGGTTGTGATAGTGATGGCGATTGTGATCATGATGATTATGATTATGATGATAATGATGGAGATTACGATGATAATGATTGTGATTACGATGATAATGATTGTGATGACGAGGATGGAGATTGTGATGATGATGATTGTGATTACGATGATAGTGGTTGTTATTACGATGATAATGATTGTTAAAATGATGATAGTGATGGTGATTGTGATGGTGATTGTGATGGTGATAGTGATTGTGATGGTGATTGTGATTGTGATAGTGATGGAGATTGTGATTGTAATAACGATGATAATGATTGTGATGACGTAGACGGGGATTGTGATGATGATGATTGTGATTACGATGATAATGATTGTTTAAATGATGATAGTGATTGTGATTGTGATAGTGATTGTGATAGTGATAGTGATAGTGATTTGTGATAGTGATTGTGATAGTGGTTGTGATAGTGATTGTGATAGTGATTGTGATAGTGATTGTGATAGTGATTGTGATAGTGATTGTGATAGTGATTGTGATAGTGATTGTGATAGTGATTGTGATAGTGATTGTGATAGTGATTGTGATAGTGATTGTGATTGTGATAGTGATTGTGATAGTGATTGTGATAGTGATTGTGATAGTGATTGTGATAGTGATTGTGATTGTGATAGTGATTGTGATAGTGATTGTGATAGTGATTGTGATTGTGATTGTGATTGTGATAGTGATTGTGATAGTGATTGTGATAGTGATTGTGATAGTGATTGTGATAGTGATTGTGATAGTGATTGTGATAGTGATTGTGATAGTGATTGTGATAGTGATTGTGATAGTGATTGTGATAGTGATTGTGATAGTGATAGTGATAGTGATTGTGATAGTGATAGTGATAGTGATAGTGATTGTGATAGTGATTGTAATGGTGATTGTGATAATGGTTGTGGTTGTGATAGTGATTGTGATGGCGATTGTGATGGTGATTGTGATGGTGATTGTGATAGTGATAGCGATTGTGATTACGATGATAATGATTGTGATAACGATGATGGTGATTGTGATAGCGATTTTAATGATTATTGTGAAGGTGATGGTGATTGTGATTGTGATGGTGATGGGGATTGTGATGGTGATGGTGATTGTGATGATGATTGTGATGGTGATTGCGATGATGATTGTGATAATGATTGTGATAATGATGGTGGTTGTGATTATGATGGTGATTATGATGGCGATTGTGATAATGATGGTGACTGTGATAGTGATGGTGATTGTGATAATGATTGTGATAATGATGGTGGTTGTGATAGTGATGGTGATTGTGATGATTATGAAATTTGGCACATAGATAGTTTATAACCTAAATTAACATGTAGAACACTATTTCTATCCCTTTAGTATAATTCAGTGGGACAGTTACCTAACTGCACGCGGGCGAAGCCGCGGGCATCAGCTAGTAACTTATATAACTTGCTTCAGTGAAGGAAAACATCGTGAGGTAACCAGCATGCCTGAGAGATATTTCTGGACGGCATGTAAAGCCAAGTCAGAGGCCCATGTACGGCGACACCCCCGCTTAGCATGACCACCGTAGACACGAAAGAGAACCGACAAATCTTTTGTTTGTCTGTCATTGAATCGACAAAATGACAGATGAACAAAATATTTGTCGATTCTCTTTCGTTTCTACGGTGATAGGCAATAACCGCACGATTTAGAAAGAAAGAACAGCAGTTGGCCCAGTCAAATGATTGTTCGAGATCATGTTAAAAATGGTCGTCGCAACTACCTAAACTTTCAAAGGCAGGAAACCTTTTTGATAAATGTACTAAGTATTCGAACTAAATACGTACCTCTCCGTTTATCTACGAGACCTTTGGGACAAAAAAATCCATGAGTAGATAATTAAAATTATAAAACTGCAAGTCACACCTTGTTGACAAATGTTTATAAAAATAGTGCAATATATTTTGCTGCCGAAATCAGGGTCCTTTAGTTATTTATAAATGACAACGAAACTACAACCTTACTTTTAGCTCCGTCGTCTTCACAATTAAATCTAAATACTTACTACTTACTTAGTTCATTTTGCTGGCTAAGTAATTGTCTAGCAAATTATAAACACAATTTTTACTGTGCTAAGGGCACTATTAATCAATTAACATAACTTCTAATTAATTTTCATAGTTAAATAACCATTAAGTAACTGCAGATAGGTGCTATGGCGTAATAGCATTACAATTTTCCTTGTTCCCTACAACTGATCCATGACCCATTGATTGTTTATTTTATAGAGTGACCTACAAGTAAAAATGTTGCTACTGTTGGAAAGTCTTTACTGTTCCTAAAATATAGTACATTACTCCAGCGGCCAGCAACAGAGGCATTGATGAACGAACGCGTAAGTCCATCAATGCATAGTTGTGGCCAAGGCTTGTACAGTTGTACAGTACTTTTCTCAAATACTGCGAGGAAATTAAATTAAGTAGTACCTACCTAGGCAGAACTTTTTATTTAAAATACAATTACTTTTCAAAATCAATGATGCACACAAACAACAATATTTTTTCTGGCGTTGAAGAGTTCTTTTGTGTTTTTTTCAATAAACCGCTTTCTATTTGTAAGCCAATTCTAAATTTAAATAAAACTTTTGACAGGTTACCTCCACAGTTGCCCTGTTTCAGAGTAAAAGATCGTTCCATTTTTAAATAACACGACAAATATAAGTTTTTATCTACACCCATGCTATAAATCCTCTATAAAGGTATCTGAAACAGTTAGCTTATGGCCAACATTAAAACAGCCAGTGTCATAATAACCATTATAACACCCAAACGGGTGTTATAATGTTGTACTGAATTTCATTATGCAACTCGTTTTAAAAAAAGAACATCGAATGTGGTAGTGAATCGAACGTCTAGCACGTGCGATTCACTACCACAGCGCCGTAATTTAAAAAAAAAACTTATAGGTTAATTCGAATTCACGTCGTATCCCGCCATTTTTGTTCGACATTTGGATATTAGTATTGCATTAAGTACTTTGTTGTTTACAAAAATGAGTGATACAAGCTTTGTGAATTTTGATAATTGAACAATCCAAAATGTAAATAATTATATTACTACCTATACACGGTTTGTTTGTAGTAAATACAAGCAATTAAACTTTCCGTGAATTTACATAGACTTCTTAGAACACTGCAACACCCTATGGTTTCAGAACCTTTTATGGAGGATTCATATCATGGATGTAGATAAAGTCTTGTATGCAACTGTACATAATTAGGTATTAAAACACTCATGTGATACTATTATCACACTCGGCTTCGCCTCGTGTGATAAACCCACATTCGTGTTTTAATACCCCTCATTATACAACAGTTGCATAAATAACTATTATGTAATTTATTTGGCCGGACACGAGAGATTATGGATTTTCATACAACTTTTGCCGGCCGCTGGTCGCATATATCTGGCCAGTACAGCAATTTCGATTTATCTCGAAGAAGGTTGTCAAAATAATGCTCAAATTTCCAAGCATGTTTGAGAAATAGTATATTACTGCAGAATCCAGTAAGTAAGCCTTCCTGGCCAAGTATGAGTTAACTGGTAGAACCGCAGGAGGCCAGGATGGCTTTCTTACTGGTTGAGGTTTGTATAATGCTTTTCTCAAAAATGAAATGAAGTTTAACAACAAATTCGTTTAATTAATATTGAAGGTTACATTCATACTAGGGCAATTACTGATAGATATTGTGATCGAGTTACCGGGGGCATATATATGTTTTTGAAACTCCATGTTAATTTTAGAATGGAAAGTTTTAATCCAACATGATTTATAAACTGAAATTACTAAATGCAAACATAAAATCCCACACTATACTTCTACAACATTACTAAGTACAAAATGCAACGTGCATACTTTTTCTGCGTCGCGTTAAGTGTCACAGACTATAAAATGTTTAACGCTCCAAAAATATATGTATCTCATAAAATGTCATACCAAAAAGAGAGAGACCTGGATATATATTTGGAGCCTCCCTCTTATAACCATGTTATAATCAAATGGCTAAACTCTAATCTGTGTCTGGTACTATGTTTTTTTTTCTAAGCAGATCTAAAAAGGATGACCAGTAGGTCATCCTCTCTAGAATGTCCAGTAAGTAAGTATGTAATTTACTTACTGGACATTCTAAAGAGGACAGTAGGAGATTCCAAATTTAAAATCTCGCTTCTTACTTGACAGATGTTAATAAGTCTCCGGTAGAGTTCACTTTCTGGATACTTTTTAGAGTTGTTATGGCAACACTACATACCATTTTTGAGAAAAATACTTTTTCTTAATATAATTCTAATTACTAACTACTTATTTCCGTGCTCGTCTGTATGTTTAACGCGGATATGTATATTTAAATAAGGTTTTATTTAAAAATTCAGTAATTACTTACAACAAAACAGATTCGTTTAAGAAGTAGGAAATCTTTAAAGAGCAAGTCGAATAACGTATACGGTGAATACGGACGAAATAGTCTAAACTTCAAAACAATGGGTGCAAAAGCACCCTTACAAAGCCAAAAGGAACTTGTCTCCGTCCGCGTCATTGCGATCATTTTTAAGGTTCCGTACCCAAAGGGTAAAAACGGGACCCTATTACTAAGACTCCACTGTCCGTCTGTCTGTCACCAGGCTATCTCATGAAACGTGATAGATAGACTACTAGACAATTGAATTTTTCACAGATTATTTATTTCTGTTGCCGCTACAATAATAAATACTATAATAAAAATAGGAAAAAAATAAATATTTAAGATGTGGCTCCCCCATACAACAAACGTGATTTTTTTGCACGATATTAATAACGGCAACACGTTGACGCTTGAAATATTCACAGAATATTTAGTTGTATAATATTCATTTTAAAAATAAATAATGAAAATAAAATAAATATTTAAGGGGCTTCCATGGTATAACAACGTTTAGTCTAATGTTGTTTAGTTAATGGTTTGGAACCCTTCGTGCGCGAGTCCGACTCGCACTTGACCGGTTTTTTTTGTTCAGGATCATACCTGGGGACCTACTTAATTACGGAGTTATTGAAGGTCAATCAAAGTTCCAATTTCTGCACAACTATTTTTATTTTAAATAGGTACAGGTTTTTAATATTATAATAACTATTATACTAGACCCCTTTACTATTCAATGGATCTATAAGCACAAAGTGTTACATTGAGTCCTACCGGAAACCGTAATTTTAAACCTTACTTAGTTTGATGTAGAGAATTCGTTGTTAACAGCCTCGTGAAGGGTCCATTTACACTTTTTATATTATATCAAACCCTTGCATCGAACGATCAAAGTTGCTTTACAAAATGAGTCCTTGCGTACAGGCGTTAGGAGTCTAACATGAAAACGTACAAAAGAAAACAGTGAGGTAGAGAAACATTTTCCACCACAATGTTCTTACATATTAAGAAAAATGTGCGTGGTTTTTACGTAAAAACAATGAACTCTCACACGCGTAGGATCCACGTTGATTTAGTGTAGTTTAGTGCGGAATCAAAGCCGAGAAGTCGGCTTGCGGTGGACTTGTAATTGAATTTGGAGAACAATCAGTTTCCTGCGCCGCGTTCGGATACATTCGCAACACGCACGCCAAGCACGCACCTGTTCACTATTTTATTAGATAAAAGAAACCCAAATATATTTATGGGCCCGGGTAAACATATAATGAACTTCCCTTTTCACTTCTTTTGGGTCCCGACCCCGAGTCAGGGTTGGAGCGAGAAAGTATTCCAAGATTACTATTGAGACACACGATTGCATTGAAAAAATCAAGTTGTTTATTTATTGTTTTTACAGCTTACTCGAACTATTGTGCTTATTATTTCCTTATTTCAAGAATTATGTAAATTTATCCGAATATAGCCGCGAATTAGCCGTGTGGTATCCGGCAGAGTAGAATAGAACCAACCCATTACCATTACACTCACGGGTGTCGTATAAGGTGACTAATGTCTGAGGCAGAACACCTTGCGCCTCCGTAGACCAGAGAATGGGCAGCAGCGTTTTCTGTTAGTCTATCATCACTGCGATCTCCAATCCGCCTGCCAAGCGTGGAGATTATGGCAAATCCTCCCATCATGGGAGAGGCTTATGTCCAGCAGTGGACGTTACGGGCTGTTGTAGTAGTAGTAGTATCCGAATATTGTTTATTAACCTGATTTATCCTAACATTCTGCAAAAACATACTCATAAAGTCAGCAGCAACCATCGTCCTTGTCAAAACGGGGGCACGTGGCTATGCTTTTTAATCACGAGAAAAAACAATAAAGCAATCTCTCACAAGTATCGTTTTCACCCGACAATAGAATGTAAGCCCCGCGCGATAATTGAATCGAGAGGGTCTGACCGACCCCACGGCTCGCATTAGTGTTACATTTGATTCGTATGTGACCCACACTACAAAGACAGTGTCTTAATTTTTTGCTGCAAGATTTATCTCGAAATTTTTGTTAATGTTATTGTCTCTTAATTGTAATAAACGATATACGAACGTTTGTTTCAAATTATTGTGTATACCTAAGTTTAAAAACTTAAAACATTTCACAAGTTATACTTAAAATGTCACTTACACATTGTACATTTTCAGTATAGTTATAACCGTGAAAGCTTAAAACAGTATTTCACGTGTTCTCTACAAGACAATAACGCCTGGAAGACATAGGTTAATCGGCCTCAAACTGTGCTAGGTTCGCGGCAAATTGGATGCCGATCGGAGAGTGCCTATTGACATAAAACAAGTAGAAACACCAGCCAGCTTCTCTCAGCGGGCTCCCAGTTTGTTTGCTCTCCTGTGGGAGCCGGGAGGGGGTCATTACTAAACTCCATTACACTTTTTGTGCCAAGTGTTTTGGTGGTATAACAAGGGTGAAAACGACCCTACAAAACGAATGACATGCTCTCACTGTTTTTATCGTTTGTGAGAAAGGAAAATATTTTGTAGTGACTTTTTGTTAGATAAACTTTATGCGGTGTGAGGAGATTGGTGGTTGGTGGAGGTTTCTAAATAAAAAAGCGTTTGTTTCCAATAGTGGTTAGCAATTCTTTTGATTGAATGGATTTTAACCATAATCAAAAGAGCTGTTTAAACATCGTCAACAGACCTAGGTATTATGTACAATACAACTCTTCCTAACCTTTACTTCCGGGGTATTTTAGTGTCTTTACCTACTTTCGTTCTCAAATTATCATTAATTAACAAAATTCATTAAATTTAATGAATAATTAATTGTAAGTTTACACCCGTACGCGCCTACCTACCAGTTTCGGCGATACCTATCCTTTGAGATCGTTATCTAGACCAAGTTTCACTTAGATGGAAAGATAAAATAATTAAAATATTCTTTACTGTGCACCAAATTTATTACATTGTTCTTTTACAATATTTTTAAATCTGGCTTTTCTACCTTTTTTAATACCGACTTTATATAACTACATTACATACGTCACGTCTGTAATCTCCGAGACGTTAAGCAGAAGTGTACCTAATAGTACGGTCGACCAAGATATTTGGTTTACATTTTAACATGCAAATTACATTGTAAAATGTAAACCAAATAGCTTGGTCGACCGTACATAGACATCTCGCCAGTAGATTTGTGCTCGCCCACTATTATATGGGACATAACTAATATTATTATATTTTATTATTATTATTTCGGCGAGCACAAATCTAGACTCCGTGGCTGGTACTGAGACACTCCTAATGGAAAAACTCATAAACAATTTGGCTGACCCGGGAATCGAACCCTGGACCAGTTCAGCAGTAGCAGCAGTTTATATAACTAATACCTATAAATAATATACTTTTCATGACCCGCTAACGATGAGAATCCCTCCTAAATTTTTATTACAAACTCGGTAAAAAATATCAGAATCGCTAACTTTTAGCGAACGAGAGAATTTGCTCAGCGAAAGTAAGCTAATGAAGTGAAGTGAAAACCGAATGGGGGTTCAATGACCTGATAACGATCTCCACCTTGGTGATTAAGTCGGTGAGAACAATTTAATGAGTCTTTGTGGACCGAACGGACGAACATACGACGTATAATGCATTTGTATTTTGTTTCATTTTTATTGGATTATATTTTTAGATTGGAGGGGTCAGTAGGACACTCTTTGATGTTATGTTCGTAGATATCTATTTATAAAACAACAGCAGGCCTCTAACTTAGATGCAAATTAGCTTTTTACTACTAGAAACTAGATGGGCCTATCTTTGTTGACAAAAACAATGTTCTTGTCTCTACCTGCATTAAAATGTCCTGGTAGGAATTAATGCATAATCCGCACTTACAGTATTAACTTTTCAAACGAATTTCGCAAGCTATTAGACTAAGTGATCGCATAACATTTACATGCCCTAATACGCTTGAATGCAGCAAAGAGAGAATTGTCATCAATCTTGAAGGGGTGTGGAACGCCATAATGCGCCGCACATATGGCATCATCGGCGCTTGGCGTTCCGCTCCGGTGAGCATATCGGGCCCACATCGGGCCCAAGTGACCCGCAGCGACCTTAGACTATATCACAGCAGATCTCACTGCACAAGTGGACACTAGCCTTCAAAAGCACCTATTGTAGCCACCCCATTGTGAAGTACACGTCAATGACAACTGTTACATTGACGATGAATTCAATGGATTTTATACATCCATTTGCAAATTACCCGCATTTAATCGGTGTAATCTTTTTGTACGATATTTTAAACAACAACAAACAAGTGTATGTTACAAAAAAAGGCAGATTATTTCTATCGTTGATTTTGTATTATTTACTGCACTAAAATTTTATCGTGTTCCTGCTATGTGCAGTTAGTACTTCGTAGTATAATGTTAGCATATCGCAAGGTGAGTTCTAATTTTCTGGTTGAATACACAAGAGCGAGCTTTTCAACAGAAAATTGGATTTCGTACCAGGAAGCCTTTACGAGCTATCACTCAAAACTTTGGAGAGGTGAATAAACGAGAATGGGTAGCGCTACTCCTACTTTAATAATTGAATATGAAACGAAATATCTATCAGACTGACCATCTGTTATTTCTAGCTCTTTTTATTTACTATTTCTAATGCATATTAAGAAAAAATCGTGGTGCATATGAAAATTATGTCTTCGATTAACTTTACGTAATGGTCGCAATAAATATTTATGGGTCCGGATTTAGTGCCCAGTGTATCATAGCCATAGGTGTAGCGCGGGCACGCGAGGAGTGTCGGGGGTGTCGGGGGGTGCTAAGTGCCGGGTGGCCACATGTCACTCTCGTCGTGCTAATCTCCAGGATTTGCCATCCAATGTCCCTCGACATCCCCATCTCACTCGCACCAACGACCACATCATACATCCATTTCACACAGCTCATTGAATATTATTGCTCCATGGGGATTTTGAAAATATGGAGCCGTTTAGCGAAAGCCGTACATTGTATCCATCCAGTGGAATTATTCATACGCGACCCGTTGCATTTATCACTTAATGGTATTAGCTATTAGATCGTTTAATCGCTCGATTTGCGAATTTATGGCCGAATTCAAGTTTTACAATTCATATAACAGGAAATGTGCTAGTAGAGTCATTTGAACGAGGTTATATCTAATGTAACGTGAAAAGATACATAGTCCCGTAAATTAAACGAAAAACTGATCACTTGATAATTCTTTCTTCTAGTTATACGAGTATCTCTCTCAGAAACAAAAACACCTGAAAACCATAATCAAAAACAATTGACAGGTGTGCACACATCTGTCAATTGTTTTAGATTATTGTTTGGTGTCACTGCACTTTATTAGTTAAAGCCCTGTCACGGCACTTGGCGAACATTTAAAATCTATTGAAATAAATCAGTAAGTCAATGTCTGTGAGCATAATGATCCCATGGTGCTGTCAGCGCGCCATGCGGCACGGGAAGCACATGGCGGGTTTAGTTCAAACAAGGCGAAATACTGCACAATCAAAAATTGCAAATCGCCCTTCTGGCAATGACAATGAAGTCGTATTTCCCCTGTCATTTTATTCGCTATGTGCAATGACGTGCTGGTTTTATTGAGTGCATTGCGGGCCCCGGCTTGTCATTGCTTCCCTCCAACCCTAAAATGATTCCATTCTGCCGCCGGACGAGCCGACAGGTTAACTTTTGTTATTCTACAAAAGCCGCGCATTACAGTCCGATTGTTGGCACAAATGTCGGATATTATAAAGCATTTCGTGTTCCCTAACGATTATTTCAAGTGTAAGTGAATACGCTTTTAGAGTAATCTTTAATCAATAGGTAAGTAGTCAAGTAATTTCATTTTCTGACATATCAAATGATAATACGTTTTGTAACTAAAAAGCAAATTAAAGGAGAAACCAACTTCTTAGAAAAAATACACAAAATTTATTGCCCGTGGTACTACCAGTGTTACTACCAGTAGTACCAAGACCTATAGATCTATACCATGTCCTATAAATAATGTAGCAATAGCTTTTCCGGCAGACCTCTCTTCGTTCTTACGAATGATCAGGGGACATTAGTATAACAACAAAGTTGACAGGCATGTTCTGACTCTCCTGCGGTTATTGGCGATGGATACTAATTCATTGACACCTTCCACTACCATGACAAATGGCGAGACAAGTCATGGTAGAGAATGTTTATAGAGTGCCATTTACAAGCAATGTCATAGTAGTTTCTTTACCATGCATTTATTTAAAAGCCACGAACAAAAATGTGTGGTGTAAAAACACCACACATTTTTGTTCGAGAACTTCAAGAAGAGAAGTTCAAGAACGATACCAAAATCTACACAGAATCATCCTATGCATAAAAGTAAAGTAACAAGATGCATAAAATAAAATATATCAAAGCTCACTGGATACATTTTTCCCTTTTTTATAAAACCTCTGTCTGGGGGTATTGACTTTTCATATCAACAAAGAAAACGTGAAAATATTTCTTTACCAAACGGTAAGTCAATAGAGGTTTGAGGCATTGCCCTCGAGCTCGAGGTGGTTAGAGAGGCGCGAGACGGACGGGGTGCGGGGTGCGGCGGGGAGGGAGGGTAGTACGGTGCGCAGCCTGCGCCAGGGGACGGGGGTACTCTTCTTGATTACAGCGCTCCCTACACCCCCCTCTCCGACCCCCACAGCACTCCCCCGCCTCGCTGCAATACACATAAGCCTACACAATGACAGTCGTGTATAACTTTCATTGTTCAGGTTACAGAAAATATTTAATTTTAATTTACATGCGGCTCGCTATGAATTGTGTATGAATAACTTGTGTATTTCAGTGGGATTACATTTTTGTATTAGAATGAACATGTTTTCGTGAATAGTGGCTTTATTGGGTTGATAACCATATAACACTATTTTTACTTTAAGAAGAGTTTACTCGGTTGACTCTGGTCTACTGCTATACTTTAATCAGAATCCACCAAACAATTTCCCTGAACTCCAAACTACTAAAACAAATCCAGTGAAATACGTGAAGATTCAGTCAGGGCCCAGGTGGGAGCGCCGAGATTGTCCACATCAAACATGCACGAGCATTCGCCCCGCTCGCTCGTAAAAATGCATATTCAAGCAGAAGGGCGGATGCTTTTAAT
Organism: Xestia xanthographa; assembly: GCA_905147715.2. Taxonomy (NCBI): domain Eukaryota; kingdom Metazoa; phylum Arthropoda; class Insecta; order Lepidoptera; family Noctuidae; genus Xestia; species Xestia xanthographa. The sequence continues at coordinate 13,151,069 of LR990655.1, read as the reverse complement.
ACAACGCCGTAATGAGCAGCCGAGGTCGGCAGCCTCCTTAATTTTCTCTTTACCGGCCTATTCAGGTAAATTGTTAGCCCTTATTAATTGCTTTACAACGGGAAGGCGGGCTCACATTAAAGTTTATCGTGGGGGTACTATAGACGACGTGTCTACTTGGCCAGTTTGTTAAACTGGTGATTAAAAGTTAGCGCAGTTGAGATGCTTCCTCATTTTCGTGAACAGTTGTTAAATCAACCATTGGCTAGGATGAAACATGCTTTCAAAGTTTTTTGTGAATTCAAAGATACACCTACTTTGTAAAACCGTATAGAATACAATTATACGCATACAACACAAATACTGTACCTAAATGTGCATGTGATAATTATTCGGTTTTATATTACACATACATTTTTATTTAGTCACGGGCAATGTACACTTAGCAAATTTTTCACGAACATAATATTTAGGACAGACGGACCGATAATGGTTCCGTTTTTGCGACTTTGCAGCGGTATCCCCAAAAATGATGCATCAGCACTAATTTAAAGGACAATTTATTTATTCTTTATTGGTCTACTTCCAATTTACGGTAATAGGAATCAAAAAGCCGGCTACCTCATAATTAGCCGCGAGCCACGCGAACCATAAGCCCCCTCCGCCGGTATGTTACGTAAGCGGATGGGCCACATGCTGCGCCCATTTTGTTATCATTATTATGTATGGTAGGGAAAATATTTGTTTAGATAAAGATCATTCATAGCTAATATTGTAATCATGCTTCTAAATAAGTTTCATTATCATTATGCTAGACAAAAGTTTAACAAGCATAATCTACAAATCTGTGCTACGCCCGTCTCACTAAACGATATCTAAAAGTTGTATGACATCTAAACTGTTCGATTTTACTAAGACACTGGTCTTAGTAAAATCGAACAGTTCAATACAGTTAGGTGACGCCTAGAATTTGTGAAGTCGGTTGTAAGCTGAGCATAAGTATCCTAATTTGATGGATGAGCTCCTCTTATTATTATAACGGAATAAAAAAGTGGAAACGTCTAGCCGGTTTGTAAAAGTCAAATCAAGTCTGCCTGATCTATTTAACAAAAAGATAATGATTTTCATCTCCAGATTAATAATTAAGGTTTCGCAGATAAGTTCAAAGATCTGCGAAATTTTCATTTCAATAGACACCAGATTTTTTGACTAATTAAAACCAAAGTTGTTAATTTTTACTTTTCAGTTTCACATTCAATAACATAATTTCAAACAAATAACAAGTTTTTCATCACTTGAAAACTATAATTTCAAGATATCAATACTAAAGCTATGCCCAGACAGTAGAAGCATACTTTGATCATCTCAACCGATATCGAATGCGCTAAGCCCTCGGCTCCGAGAGGCGTACCATTTCTCTGATTGATTAAAACGCTAACAAAGGGATAATGCTGATCACTGGGAGCTTTGTCCCGAAGCCCTTTATGTACCTACAGCCCTACAGCCTCAGAGTAATCAAACGAGCCCTCTATAAAAATCACCCACGGAAATTATAACTTTCCAGTGCTCTCCCTTTTGTGAGCAAAGTATTGTGGGATGGAAACCTATTGAGGTTTTCGTCTTAACAAAAATAATTATTGTTTGATGTCTGACATGTTTTTGGTTGTTTAATTTCAAATGTTTGAATAGATTTTAAGTATGCGTATTTATTTTGTGCTTTTGTTGTCTTCTCAAATAACAGGTTGGTTTTTAATTAATTTTACCTTTACGTTTGAAATCGTATTTTTACAGAAATATAAAAATTGCTAAAAGATATTCAACAAAGGGAACCTTGCAAGTTAAGGTTATAGATACTGTTCTATAATTGTTTTTCTACGGTATTTAAATAAAACTTAATTCATATATACTTTCTAAGTTTATCTTGGACATCACAGGATCGATGAAGCAAAACTTCGTGAGGAAATCTGGACTTATTTAATGCATGTCTGTCATCGCCAACCTGTCTTGAGCAAACGTTGTGATCCATGCTTGTACCTTCTCTGTATGATAAGAGGACTTTACCCAGCAGTGGGGCATGGCAGTAATAGGTAGGTATTATTATTATTTGAACTAAACCCAAAATAATTGATAGTAACCCTTTAATTTTTTATAAGATACTGTTGTAGAAGGACTTAAAACGCACCACTTTTAAAAACAGTGAACACCTTCCAAAAATAACATGTCTACGAAAAACTCATATTATCCCAATTCCCTAGCGTAGCAGCGTAGGCCCGTAGCCCGTAGCCACCCGCAGGCCCGTAGCAAAGTAATCATAGCTGATCTAAATCAGGTGAGCTGAGGTGGGTAGAGACCAAGGGATCGCGCCCGACACGACATCGCCCGACATTGCCCGACAATGCCCGATGCCCGACAGATGTCGACCCCCGCAGAGCGAATGATGATCGGGCCCCAACTAAAGTACGCCTCATAAACTTTGTTGTTATGAATTATTTGATATATTTCTGATACCAATTACGTATTATATGTATGGTATCTATTTCTTTGTTCTAGGTTTGTTCTAGTGTCTGATTTATTTACATATACACAGACTTTCGTATTTCTCCGACTTCCAACTGGACTGATATTATAAGCTTATGTCAATCCAATGCAATTATGACTTTTCCATCATTGTTATCATTAGTAAATATCACTTTGTGCCCTCAGGACTGACAACAGAAATATGTTTTCTTTTTCCAACTTTCTACCTAGTTTTCATGCGCCTAAGTTTTTTTTAACATTTTTAAATAAAAGAAAAAGTTGCAAGTTTCATTAAAAAAAAACATTTTGAATCGCGCAAGTCTCATGACGTTGCTCTTTTTAAACACGATTAAAAACCATATTTTCGAAATCACACACATAATGCAAACAAAGAAACAATTATTAAAAGTAATAAGACATTATATCAAAATTAAGTGCAGGTTACATTTGACCAGAAACCTCCCATCAAACAATAGGTAGGTGTAGTGGAGACCGGAAGGAGGCGATTCGCCGCGCACGCGCCGCCACGTGCTCACTTCCGGTTCTAATGCGATAATATAATAGGAGACATCTCCTCCTCGTTTAGTCAAAATACTTTGTAAATATTTACCACGATATTTTCTCACACTTTTTAATAAAAGTGTTGATTCACCGAGTATAAAATAGGTGACGATTCACACGGCTTTGTTATTGAGTTTATAGTACTGCAGACACTTAGGCTTTATTTTTGTGATTTTGAAATATGCAAGTAAATAAAATGTCCTACATTATCAACAAGATAATTTCCACATAATATTATTTAATCACATTATTTACAAGCCCAAAACCATAACAAATCAATAATGATCAAATATTTTTCACACGCAAGGGTATCAGCTGATCAACACAATATTTTCTCAAAGTATGTCGTAATAACAGAGCTGTATTTATAATAGTCGGAGATTAGTAAAGTTATAATAACCGCGGCCGCCGGCAACCGTCGTCGCCGGTTGCCACGCTGCCGCCGCCGCCGCCGGGGACGGCCACCGACGCCGGCCGTGCTCCCTAGCCACGTAATCACAGGCTTCGATGTATTGAACAAGGGTTTAACACAATACAAGTAATAATAATTCATAGACCATTGTAGATTAATCTTTAATACGTCTTTTATATCGATTGAACTTGTTAAAAAGGAATCCTGAATGCATAAACGAATATTTCAGCCACCAAAACGAGCACATTGGTTTTTTTAGGGTTCCGTACCCAAAGGGTAAAAACGGAACCCTATTACTAAGACTTCGCTGTCTGTCCGTCTGTCCGTCTGTCTGTCACCAGGCTGTATCTCATGAACCGTGACAGCTAGACAGTTGAAATTTTCATAGATGATGTATTTCTGTTGCCGCTATAACAACAAATACTAAAAACAGAATAAAATTAATATTTAAGGGGGGCTCCCATACAACAAACGTGATTTTTTTGCCGTTTTGTCTAATGTATAGATAATGGTACGGAACCCTTCGTGCGCAAGTCCGACTCGCACTTGGCCGGTTTTTAAAACATATCATGTCTATTTGTGCTAAGATCAACAAGGATTTCTCCCAAGTTGAAACAAATGAAAAGACAGTGAGCCTTATGAGCCTTATCGTACCGTATCCAGGTAACCAACATAAAATACTGCTCGTTAAATTAAGTTTACTTTAAGTACCTTCATAAAGTTACTATTGTAGCAGGTAATTCCCTTAAGCTACCTCATCTAAGCTCCCTCATCGGTAGCATTCGCCAGTAATGTAACAGTCCAAGATACGATTTTGTACAGATACAAGTAATTTTGAACAGTTGGGCACCTTCAAATCAGGAAGCGTGAAGAAGCGCTGCATTGGCGCTACCATAGAGAAATGCGATTAATTGACTCTACATAAAGAGCATCTACCAGAAAAGTGTGGTCATATTTAACTTTAAGGATAAATGAAACACTTCTTTAGAACGGTAATCCCGAAAAACCGGCCAAGAGTGAGTCGGACTCGCGCACCAAACTTTTTAAAGGACAAACTAATCTTTGCTGTTCGATCCCATGAAACGGCTATTTCACCAACCGCAAATAATAAGTTTGTAATAGTAAAATAAGTTATAAATATAATATATATAATATATAAATAGTAATAATAAGTTTGTAATAGTAAGTCCGTATGGTGTCGGACGTAAAAGTCCGTATGGTGTCGGACGTAAAGAATAACACCATCCCATATCTTCCCGTGGGTGTCGTAAGAGGCGACTAAGGGATTTACCAGAGAATGGGCAGCAGCGCTCTCTGTGTCTTGTGTAAGAACCGCACTCACTGCGATCGCCAACCCGCCTGCCAAACGTGGCGATTATGGCAAAACCCCCCCAAATGAATAGCGCATCACAAAAATGGCCCCTAGTGCCCGGCAGCCCGTCTACCCTCGACTACGGCAGCGGTCGAGGCTACGGCGTGGCAAGGGGTGCGAAGAATCTCCGGAAGGGATCCGGCTGCCAATACCGACGACTAGACCTGGCAACATATAACACGCGCACACTCCGGACCGACGAGAAGATAGCGGAACTCGAAGAGGAATTGAGCAGGCTGCGATGGAGTATTGTGGGATTATCTGAAGTCCGAAGAGAGGGGGAGGACACGATAATCCTGAAATCCGGCAACCTGCTCTATTTCTGCGAGGGTGACCGGCAATCCCAGGGTGGTGTTGGGTTTATCGTCCACAAGTCCCTTGTGAACAACGTGGTGAAGATCGAGAGTGTGTCGACCAGGGTGGCGTACCTTATACTCAGAATATCCTCAAGATATTCGCTGAAGGTCATACAGATCTACGCCCCAACCTCGGCACACCCCGACGACGAAGTGGAGACCATGTATGAGGATATCTCTAAAGCCATGCATGGTTCCAAAACTCACTTCACAGTTGTCATGGGGGACTTCAACGCGAAACTGGGCAAACGAGACGGCGATGAGCTGCAAGTGGGGCAATTTGGAGTTGGACGTCGGAATCGCCGGGGTCACCAACTGGCTAGTTTTATGGAGAAGGAGGGCCTCTATATGATGAACTCCTTCTTCAGAAAGCGTGAGCACAGGAAGTGGACCTGGCAGAGCCCCGATGGTGCAACTAGAAATGAGATCGACTTCATCATGTCAACCAAGAAGCAAATGTTCAATGATGTCTCTGTGATCAATTCGGTGAAAACCGGGAGCGATCACCGCATGGTAAGAGGCACATTGAACATCAATATCAAGCTTGAAAGGTATCGACTGATGAAGTCTACGCTCCGTCCAGCACAGATCCAAATCCAAAACCCCGAGAGCTTTCAGCTTGAACTCCACAACCGTTTCGAGTGCCTAGGAAGCTCAGTGGACGAGTACAACGATGGGTTCGTGGAAACTGTCCATACGACCGGGTCTAAGTTCTTCAAGGCGCGTCGTACAGATCAGAACAAGAAGCTCTCCGATCACACTCTCAAGCTCATGAAGGAGCGGCGTGAGATGATCCTGCAGTCTTCAGACGAGGCGTGTGAATATCGGCAGCTCAATAGACGGATCTCTAAATCCTTGAAGAGCGACCTCCGCCGCTTTAATACCGAGCGTATTAAAGACGCGATTGAGCGGAATAAAGGCTCCAAGGTATTTGCAAGAGATCTGGCTATTGGGCAGAGCCAGCTCACGAAACTGAAGACCGACGATGGTAGGATCTTATCCGCCAAACCGGAGCTTCTGAGGGAGATCGAGAGCTTCTATGGACAGTTGTACACGTCAACTAGCAAACCCGTCGTAGATCTAGCAAACGACCCAAGAGCTAGACTGACCCGACACTATACTGAAGACATTCCGGACGTCAGCCTGTACGAGATTAGGATGGCTCTGAAGCAGCTCAAAAACAACAAGGCACCGGGTGATGACGGAATTACGGCCGAACTCCTGAAGGCGGGTGGAAAACCGGTACTTAAAAGGGCCTTAAGTACCGGTTTTCCACCCAGAAGCTGTTTAATTCCGTCATACTTGAGGGAAAAACGCCACAGGCATGGTGCAGGGGTGTGGTGGTGCTCTTCTTCAAAAAGGGTGACAATGCCCGGTTGAAGAATTATAGGCCCATCTCACTTCTAAGCCATGTCTACAAGTTGTTTTCTAGAGTCATCACGAATCGTCTCGCGCGCAGGTTTGACGATTTCCAGCCACCCGAACAAGCCGGTTTCCGAAAAGGCTATAGCACCGTAGACCACATACATACGCTGCGGCAAGTTATACAGAAGACCGAAGAGTATAACCTGCCTCTCTGTTTAGCGTTTGTGGACTACGAGAAAGCCTTCGATTCGATCGAGACCTGGGCTGTACTGCAGTCTCTCCAACGGTGCCAAATCGACTATCGGTACATCGAGGTGTTGAAGTGTTTGTACAAAAACGCCACCATGTCAGTCCGACTTCAAGACCAAGTCTCAGAACCTATCCTCCTGCAGCGAGGTGTGAGACAGGGAGACGTCATATCTCCGAAACTGTTTACTGCTGCACTGGAGGATGTCTTCAAGGTTCTGGACTGGAGAGGGCTAGGCATCAACGTCAATGGCGAGTACATCACTCACCTTCGGTTTGCCGACGACATAGTGGTCATGGCTGAGACCATGGAGGACCTCAGTACAATGCTCGATGACCTCAGTAGAGCTTCCGGAAGAGTGGGTCTTAAAATGAACATGGACAAAACCAAGGTCATGTTGAATGCCCATGTCACACCCACTCCTATCAAGATCGGAGACTCTACACTCGAAGTTGTAGACGATTATGTGTACCTGGGACAAACGGTCCAGTTAGGTAGGTCTAACTTCGAGAAAGAGGTCAATCGTCGAATCCGACTCGGCTGGGCAGCGTTCGGGAAGTTGCGCGGTATCTTCTCGTCCAACCTACCGCAGTGTCTCAAGACGAAAGTCTATGACCAGTGTGTGTTGCCAGTGATTACATACGGGACCGAAACGTGGTCGCTTACAATGGGCCTCATCAGAAGGCTTAAAGTCACCCAAAGGGCAATGGAGAGGTCTATGCTCGGAGTTTCCTTGCGCGATCGAATCAGAAATGAAGACATCCGCAAGAGAACCAAGGTTACCGACGTAGCCCGAAGAATTGCCAAACTTAAGTGGCAGTGGGCAGGGCACATTGCTCGCAGAACGGATGGCCGATGGGGCCGAAAAGTTCTGGAGTGGCGACCGCGAACCGGAAGACGTTGCGTTGGAAGGCCTCCCACTAGGTGGACCGATGACCTGGTGAAGGCTGCGGGAATCCGCTGGATGCGAGTCGCACGGGACCGTTCAATGTGGCGACACTTGGGGGAGGCCTATGTCCAGCAGTGGACGTCTTTCGGCTGAAATGATGATGATGATGAATAGTAAAATCGCTTTTTTTTGTTATTAAACTACATATTTACGGTTTTCTGATTTTTTCCTTTACATAATTATGCTGTAAGACATTGCTTCTTGCCAAATTTCGTGATTCTAGGTCAACGGGGAACTACCATATGGTAGTTGGTTTTCGACCCAAATCCTATAGGGTACTTCCGGTTGACCCAGAATTGACAATTTTGGTTAAAAAGCAACGTTTTACAGCACAAGTAAAGGGAAAAGTCCGAAAAATAAAAAAAGTTGAAAATTAAGGTAAATTTTGGGACTTACAAGTTTTCACTAAAATCTAAATTTGCCCATATCTTTTTATCGTGTTGACTAAGGACCTTGACTTTTATACATCTCTTTAGATGTATAAAAGTCAAGGTCCTTACATCTATATAGACCTCAGAATCTGATATAAATTTCAACTCGCTAGGTCCACCCGTTCCTGAGAAAATCGGTGGTGACAGACGGACAGACAGACGGACAAGTGATCTTATAAGGGTTCGGGTTTTTCCTTTTGAGATACGGAACCCTAAAAAACATTTAGTTGTTGTTCAGTTTGATGATCTATGCAACATCCTTTTCGAAACATTCTGTAGAGTTTCCAACCAAAAGAAGGTGGATCACACACAAAACTGCAAAGTTCCATACAAATACAGCCAGTACTCGTCAATTTACTAATAGGTGCGTTATCGGGATAATAGTACCAGTGTAAGCTCTTGTCTGATGTTAAAATCAAAAAAGGCCTATCGCCACTCCTGTGTAGAGCACTTAACTTGATTATTCGAAGCCGTATGGCGTGCGTGGGTGAAAACCCGTAGAAACAAGGCCGCCCCTACGCGTGGCGCGTCCTTCAGTAAAACCCTAGCACGTGCCCATAGGCCTGTAATTGTAGGCTTGAGGACTTGAGCTGTGCATGTCGTCGGATAGTCTTTATTTTCTGCGCTCCTTTTCAAAAGTATCTAAAACTAAGTTGATTCTTTTCGATTATGCAAATGCAGGCTCGGTCCTAGGGCGGGGGGTCACAGGGGCCATGACAGCCCGCTTCCCAATCTAACACGACAAATTAACAAACCTTCTTAAAAAATAGCAATTTACTTCCTGCTTAATCGTTCAACAAGAGAAACTAACTAACCTTTACGACTTACGAGGCAGAATGCAAATACTTTCAAGCTCGTTAATTTAATGCATCCTATACTTTTTTAGTTCTGTATAAGTTTACGGAGTTACTTTTATTCTTACCTCCTTATGAATGAACAAAAATAACCTATCATCCGTAGCGCAGGCGGGCTGCTTAAATTTTGAAGCTTTCTTCTCTCAGTCTAGCATTCTATTAGTCCCACGAGTGGATTCGCCCTGGGCTGGATCTAAGTCAACTGTGATCATGTTTCTGAACTCATTGATTTAAATTTATTGATTAATTTGCATGATGGCAAAAGACTGACGTGTTGTCTTGTTTCTGCACTAACCTAACCTATCCGAGGCCCGACTCGCTTCTCGCTCTTGCGTTCTCTTGATCTTGAAGTTTGAAAATCCAACTCAGCTCAGGAGCAGTGCTTAAATTATCGAGTTCGCTTTGCTTGCTTCTTACATTCTCTTAGAAATCGACACGGTGAGTCCTATTTCTGTTTGAATAGACAAACAAAAATCTGACATATCCGGGGTGAAATGCAACAATAGAGCCCCCGATCTGCCGTTTTTTTATTCTGGGTCCTCCCAACCAAAATTGTAGTAGCAGTAAGCACTGTCTAAGCTTCACTTTCAGACCTACATACCGGAAAACCCTTGACCCCTGTTATACAGGTGTCCTAGTTCAGGGGTCGAGACCACCATGATGTTGTGTTTATTGAAATTGTCGAATAAATTAATTATTATTTATTTATAAAATATTAAGGCTTAAAAGGCCTACACCTCTTTGCTGAGATTTAATTAGTTATCTGTGGAAATAAAACACTAGTAGAAATAAATGAATAAAATAAAAAACCGGCCAAGAGCGTGTCGGGCCACGCTCAGTGTAGGGTTCCGTAGTTTCCCGTCCCTCACAATAAGTGTTCCCACTTATGAGTTTAAAGGTGGGTATCCATTATGTAAAAATGCTTGCATATACGAATATACTACAAACTTAGTCCAGAAATTATTTTGTACAACTTTTTGTCTTTTTTGTACAAAAACTGTTGTTTCCAGTTTCCAGTTGAAAATGATTTCTACTTTTTAGAGTTTTTGAAGTTCTACTTTTCAGATTTTTTCCATATTTTCTAAACTTATGGTTCAAAAGTTAGAGGACACATTGTTTTTAATTTTGGAGCGATTATTTCCGAAATTATTGACATTATCAAAAAATTATATTAGGAAACCCCTATTCATTTTTAAATACCTTTCCAACAATATATCACACGTTCGGGTTGAAATTAAAAAAAAATCACTTCCCACTTTACATAGGGGGCTACCCTAATAAAACATTTTTTTCCAATTTTTATTTTACCACTTTGTCAGCGTGATTGATATACATATTGGTACCAAATTTCAGCTTTCTAGTGCTAACGGTCACAGAGATTAAGCGAGGACGGACAGACGGACGGACGGACAGACATGGCGAAACTATAAGGGTTCCTAAAAACGACGAGTGTGTTTGTACACTGTTTTATGAACCTATCAGTAATACGATAAGAGCCAGTTTTCGAGGAAGCGTATCGAAAATTATGTTACGTCCCTAAAGACCTAAAAAAATTAAGATATTTAATCAAACCTATGTTTTTATAAGATATTTTAAAGGTTTAGTTTACTTGCATAACTGATTGTTAACTCAAAGTTGCGATTGGTAAATAAAGTCTTAAAGTGCCTACATCGTTCGTATAAGTTTCGCCACTTTCTGATCACTTAGCCTAAACTCACTTCATAGCTCATCAGTGACGAGCGCTTATCCGAAGCATGCTTTATGATTCATCGCTTTGGCTTGGGGTGCCCCTGCCATATACCACACCTCATAACCCTTAGCAAAACGTGAAAGTTTTGATAAAAGCCGTATCTGTCTCATCTAAAGCACCAAATGCCACTTTTTTTCAGATTAGATGAGATTGACGAATAGTAACACCTTTCGATCAGGAAGTAGCTAAACCAGCCTTAAGTATGTGAAGTTTAGCCATCTACCTTCCAGGGCTTTGTTCCTGGCGAGTAGCGCCAGCAGCACGTCCGGCGGAGGCGGGTCCAAATTGTGCATGGGGTCCAGCGTGGCGTCCAAGGGCCCGTCGCGCCGCACCTCGCAGCCCACCACCACCTCGCCGTACACCTCCATCGACCCGTCACTACGTCCCATAAACACACTGTAAACATCCAGCGCCACCTTCACGATTTAGCATCCCGCACGAGTCACGTAAACAACGCAGCTACACGAACACCTGTGCCGAGTTCCCTCGCGGCGTGCAGGGAGCGCCTGGCGGCTGCAGCGGGCGTCACGACGCGGCCGAGAGCCGGAGCCACGTGGCGGCGCCGCCCACGCCCGCCCCTCGCCGCCGCCGCGCCGCCCTCCTGCCTCCCATTGAGAAGTCATTTTTTACCCCCTGAATCTGATAAACCCTGGGGCGAGCGGGGAGGCGCGGTGGTGAGCGCGGCTCCCCCGCCCCGAACTAATTTGCTGGAGTCGTACGACACACCCCGGGTACTTACATCCATCTACAATATTACTCTAGCACGTTATCCCGTTCGCGGGGGCACTTCGTTTCTAGTCATCTAGTCATTGTAATGAAAGAAATTCTAAAATATCATGTTTTCTTTTTTATTAGACTAGTTTTAAAAGAATGATGGCAGGTTTCCTTTTTGCTGCTCTGTTTTGTCAGTTGCATTGCTCCCCAACTATGTACAGGCAGGTTAGACCGGATACCGATCGCAAGATACCTGAAAAAAGCTATGTAGTATCGGGTCAGTCTCACTACAAATGCGACTCCAAAGCCACCGAGCGAAACCTTAAATATTATATTATATTGGATGGAAGGGACATCGACACATTAACTAACATGTTCTTGATCAAATAATGTGAAAAATAAGATATCAATAGGAACTTCATACGTATGCTTTAAACTCTATATTAAGTTAGGCTAATATGTCATTTTGACATTAATTGACAGTATTTTTTGTCATGCGCCAAGCAATTATTTTTATTTATTTTGTTACACATTTTACAAACTCGTTGAAAAATGTCGAAATGCTATAATTTTAATCCAGACAATGTGTTTAAACGGTTCAAGGTGGTAGAGTTCCCAACATCCTACGTTGGACTGTCGACAACACATATCCTGAATGTCGACGTCGATCTCAGCAGATCGGCATATCTTAAGACCATGTGCGAAGGCAACCTAATGGTACTTTACGAGACTTGATGATCTTGTTTTTGAAGGATGCTAGTTTTAAGAAGAGTCAGGAAATTCTCGTTTTATTGTTTTTTGGTTTTTATTCCTAAATATGTTTGGTTCCCAAAGTCTCTGTTATAAAAACGCAAAACGGATATTTAAGTTATATTGCTTTTTTTCAGAGTTTTGATGATGCACGACTCATCAGTGCGTCACATAGAGCTTACCGGATAGATATCAAAGATAAACATACTGTGGAACTAACATTTCTGCCAGGAAATGAAAGCGTCTCTAAAGCAAAACGCAACAATCAATTAGACAAAAGATTTGTTTTTGACTTACGATTAATACAGGTAGATGAAATAAGGTGTTGTCACCAGGAACTTCATGCAGAAATCGGTCGATTTTACATAAGTGGGCAATATGAATATTGTCAAGTATCGCATAGTCCAAAAATTCTTGACTTTGGTGACGTAGCAATTAACAGAAAAGTAACAAAATATATCCGTGTACGAAACGAGTCAAGTTTAATCGCTGCTAAAGTATGGCTTGATAGAGTAACTTGTTTTCAATTTTCACCTAACAAGTTTACGATAGCTCCCAACTCTTCAATACGATTATCAATTTCCATCAGACCAACGGGTTTGAAAGTTGCAAAGAATTTCAGTTTAAACATAAGAAATCCACATGACTTATTGTTTGAAACGCAAGAAGGGAAAGCTCCCGAAGATAAAAATTATATTACATACATAATTACTCATAAAATTAATATATCATACGACAAAATACCGAAGGAACCAGTGATTGTATCTTTACATAAATTGAACGACCAGCTTGCTTGCTATACTTATGTAAATGAAGAAGTGGTTGTACAGAAGGATCGAAAATCTCAAAGTAAAAAGTATCTAGCCCAAGGCAAAATTGTTGCAAAACAAACAGAGAAATTTAAATTTAGTACCGGGAGAGATACGTGCTGCCCGGACATATTGACCAAGATTCAAAAACACGACAAAAACTTTTGTAAAACAAAGAAAGCTGCAATAACAACCTATGACTTGTTTGACGTATTAATGTTTCCGTATTCTGTGGATTTTGGTAAAGTTGGTATAATGACTAACGGAAAAAGTGTATTAACAATTAAGAATAAATCAAAATATGACATAAAGATAAGAATGGTCCATGAAAATGATATCTCATATACTGAAAACATGCTATCAGAGATATCGATAAAATTGAAATCATTACAAGCAACTAAATTAGTTGTATTTTGCCAAGGTCGTGTGGAAGGGTCTCAAAAAGGTACTTTAAATTATATCATTGATGATATTTACCGAGGCAAACACTCATATTCTCTGGAAGTGAGGAATCCCTTGCTAATGGTACAAGAAAAATGCTTAAAATTTGGTATGGTTACATCCGACTGTTTTATCACTTCGGTTCCTGTACGAATACACAATTATTTTAACATACCGGTTCGCTTCGAGTGGGAAGAACAAAATCCAGACACTCCATTTGAAATAATACCAAAATCTGGCTCCATACCAAGTCATAGTTGTAAGATATGTAATGTTATGTACATTACTAATGCATCTAAAACAAAAGTTCACGAGATTGACTTAATTTCTAAAAGTAATACACCTACTGCCATACCCTTTGAATTAAGCGTCATTACACGGAAGCTTTCTATTAAGTTTCTACAACAAGCCGTTTTAGTAAAAGACATTCCTTTAAACTTGGAGACCATAGAAAAAGTCAAATTAGAGAATTCTTCAAGAGAGATTGCTTTTTTTCACGTCGTGGAGCCCTTAATTCCAGGTTTAACAATGGAACCAATGAGTGGCACAATTCGACCAAAAATGATAATGACCTTCGACATTATAATGAAAATTTCATACGTCATGGAATTCGCCTTTGATATTTGTGTTAAGATTAATAATAAAGAAAACGTAGTGTTACCAATATCTGGAAACGTTGTTGAACCAAAGGTTTTAATACACCCAAAACACATTTACATGTCTCGCACACCATGCTTCATGGTGTGTTACGTACCCGTCACTTTCCAAAACCTCGGGCCAGGGAAAACTGAAGTCGAGGTTTTAGATTTCGACGATGAAAACATTTTTGATGTTTTTATTGCAATTGGAAATGAAAAGCAAAGAGTTTACGAATTCAGCATTGAAGCTGGGCATTCTAAGACTGTGTTTATAAAAGTGTGCGATGAATTTCGCAGAGAATACGAAATGTATATTCCATTTAGAATCAACGGATTATTAGGGCCTCCTAATGGAGATGCTTTATCTACAGAACTTCAATACTATATTGGCGAATATGAACAGTAAGTGCTTCTATCTTTATTGTCAATCGTATAAGAGTAGCGCAGATCGTCTAATTTAATTGCGCGCCTCTACACTGGATATATGTTACTTAAACAAATTAATGAAGTATTTGTATAGAAAATTAAGTGAAATCGACTCAATTTGACAGTAAACTACCTTAAAACTAAATGGGCAGTTTGTTTGAATGACAAGCAATGGACAAGGCGTCGTTTCGCTTTTATTTCCAGGGTTGGAATCTTATGAACAGCGTTTAGTTTAGCCGGCTAATCTTAAGTTTAACTTCGGATCCATGTTTAGCCGTGACTAAAATAATTATTTTAGAAAAAAAAAAATGTAGCAGGCACATGACGTGCATACAAACTTAGAAAAAAACTTAGAAAACATACAACGCCAGAAATTTAAAATTAACAGAACGGAACAGAAAAAAAACATTGACAGCTTGCGCGTCGTGAGTGCGACAAACAGGTTAAACCACTCAGCATGATGCTGTGCTATGGGGAGCCCACAGCACAGCAGTGGTTTTCAGTGGTCACCCGTTTTATTGTTGTTAATGTCTGGTTATTTGGATAGCGTTTATTGGGAGATTCATGATTTCGGTTTTCATTTCCGGATACCCTATCTATCTAAGGATCCCTCATCAGAATACAAGCACTGCGACTTCTATTTTTATACTTAGGTCGCAGCACCATGCTGTTATCCTTTTGGCCTCGTACGAGACCTATAAGTTTAATTTTATGTTTTAGTTTGATATTATTTTTATTTTGGTTAGTCTGGTTTTTGAATTTTAGTTTTGTTTTGTTTTTTCAAATTTTATTTTTTATTAATGTCCCGTGTGAGTCCAATTTCTTTCTGTTTTCATGTAATGCTATTAGTACCTACTACTCGGTTACATTATCTCTTTGGACCTGGCGTCGATGACTTTTTCCTTATATTTTTACTTTTCTATCTATCATATAGGTTTCCGCACTTAGTCCTTGAAGTGGACCATTGTGCGTGAGCCACGGTGGCCGATTACTCTAACCAGCCCACCTCCCTCCAGAAGCAGATTAAACTTCCCGGTCTCCTGAGGGCATCCGCAAGTGATCTTGGTGTTCTCAGGGTCTCCTCGCGAATTTTGGTAACGCCTGTGCACTCAATAGGAGCACATGCACCGCCGTTTCCTCCACCTCCATACATGCTCTGCACAGGGGACTGTCAGTGATCCCTAGGGTGTGGAAGTGTTTATTCAGTGAACAGTGTCCGGTGATGGTCCCCGCCACCAGACGCAGGCTATCTCTATCCAGGCGCAGAAGGCGCCTGGTCAGCTTTGTATCCTTTGTATTTTTACTTTTTGTCAGTAAAGTTAAGCATTTTCGTTGCAGATACGTGTCGTGATATTTTCGTGCTATCACTGCTTTATTTTCCAAACATTTCATTGTTACGTTTGGACTTTTATTGTTGTAAAAGTCATCGACGCCAGGTCCAGAGATAATTTAACCGGGTTGTACCTAAGATCGTTGTTTATGTTTTTAGGTATTATGAAAATAACACAAGAGTTAAGTTAAGAAATGTGAACAAAGATATATGCTATTGTCGTATAACTGGTGTAATTACTGTGTCCTGGATAGCTTTTTCTGTGGAAAAATTTGAATTTGATTTTGTTCCTGGTGGACTAAACACGATAGAATTTCAAATGACGAATGTATCTAAGTATTACTTATATGTCACAATTGTAATATCAAAACTATCGCCTCACTTTACTTTAGAGCTGCTAACCGGAAAAGACGCAAACACAACCATTGTCAAAACAGAAACTAACATAAAGATTGAACTAGATCGAACAATGAAAGCAGACTTCGCTTTGAAATTCCACCCCAAGGGTCATGGCAGATTTGTAACTACAGCTAATATGTTTTTGGACAAACAAATGACTACACCTTATTCTAATTTAACATTTATCGGGAAGAGAGAATCGCCTCCAATGACGCCCAGTACTAACCGAATAATATTCGCACCTTGCCACATTGGCACGGAAGTCGAAAGAACATTTACTATTGATATAGAAGCCGAAGCTCAGTTGAATTCATTTAATTGTTTCTTCAAAGAGAATCTAAGTGTTACTGTGAAATTCGTTGAACATGAAATAATAGAAACATATGAAACCATTCATACGATTGTAACTGTTAAATTAACTATTTTGACTACAGCTCCTTGTACAGGAATTGCAATGCTTCATTTTAGCCACGAGAGTGGGTCTTCCTGTGATGTAGAAGTAAATTTTTGTGTCACTTATTGTTTAATTACCTTACATGCAAATCATCTAGTTGATTCAAAAGATCATCCATACCCCTACTATCCTTTAATCAGCCAAAGCGATCTTTATAAATACATGGAGAACTGTTCTTCGTTTTTAGAAAAATGGATGTTTCAGCAAGGATTTCGTAGAGATTTATACCCAGTTATTCCAGATACATTTCATGCATTATCTTCTGCATTATCAACGCAAGGTGGGACAAAAACAAAAGGAATTAATGTTTCTTACTTGAATTTTGTCAGAAGGATCGCAGGGCCTCTTATGAAACACATTCGAAGAGTAGAGTAAGTCCAACATTGGTTAATTAAGAATTAACATATCAGTAAAGGAGATCACCCAGATTGGGCTATTTTCAAAAGTGACAACAAAAATAACTTATTATTTAGTTATAGCATAACATAATAAACAACGTTTTTCAACCACAAAATATCTGAGATCACCCAGATTGTTTTTTTTTCCAGCCAACTTATTTTTAAAAATAGCCCAAAAATGTATGCAGGCTGGGTGATCCTTTTGATTTTGCTTATCTATAAATCAATTTCAGAGTGCAAGAAATGAACGATACATTTAAATATGTTAAAGAAATCCATGACACGTATAGAGAGATACTTAATTTATTGAGATCTCGAGGCGCCAATTTGTTGGTCATACAGGCGAAGTACCTTCTTAGTTATGACCAATTTGTCATTTATTCTGAAAACGTCACCCCAAAATGCAATGCGGATATAGTACAAACACAAAAACTGTTATCGGATGAAAATTTATTCAAGAGATTAAATAAACAAAGTTGGATCGATTTCATTTTACAAAGCTATAAAGTGTTCGTCATGGACAGCTGCTTCTTTGAATGTGTTTGCGTTAGTACTCAACCTAGAGACATAATCAAAGTGTTGACGGATTGGTTTAATGAACATATACGGAAGCAACATGACAAGTTACTTGGAAAAAACGTACCAGTAAAGGAAATTACTAATATAACGACAGATTTAACCGATGGCATCGCCATAGCATCAGCAATGATGACTTATTGTCCGTTTCTAATCGGCCATTTTTCATTGTTTTGTGAGGTACAAGAGGAAAGCAGAGAGGGTGACGTCATTAATAACGCTTGTCTTATTATGGAAGCATTGAATCAACTGAGAATTTTTTTTCCTTTATCAGCTATTGAATTCTTTGAGCCAAATTATCTACAAATGCTATTTTTATCCATACATTTATACGTTGTACTGCCTATGTTTGACACAAAGGCTACAATAGAATTCCACCCACCACTTTTAAGAGGTTCTTCGCGACTAGTTTCCATTTGTCCGACCAGTCAAGAATCGCTTATCTTTTCTCATTTTATCCTTAGTAACAGTACACGGAATAACTTTTCCGTTGAAAAAGCTCCAGCGGCAGACAACGTGAAAAAAATGTTCCTAAACGTTAAATATACGGCCAATTTTGTAACCAACGAAAGTTGCATTCTTCTAGTACACGGATACAATAAGACTCGAATTTTTGACACGTACATTGTATTTTTGCTACGTGGACAAGTCGGAGTATTATATCCAATAAGAAAATGTAAAGTGACCGGGCCATTGTATCGCCCGAATAAAGTTGACGTGCAGGTGGCATCACCATTCCTAAGTCCTTGCACGTATCAAGTTTATATCACAGATGTGGAACCATCGATTCCGATTATATTTGAAGAAACCCCTAAATCGAGGTTTTACGTAAGCCGACTAAACTTAATTGATAAAGAAATCAGTTTAATGGGTATGCCAAAAGACGCAAAGGAGCAACAGCAAGATGTCCCAGATCATAAACTGTATTTACAAATGATTTGCCTCAGCACTCAAGTAGGAAACACATGGATTTGGTTTAGAAGCGAAATTGGTCAATTTTTTATAAGGGTAACGACGCAGCCTCGGTGGGATATACCAATAGAGAGCCTGCAGGCGAAATTACGGTCGTGGCCGGTGGATCCCTGCAGTTGCGGAGAGTCTTGCGAGTGCTACAGAACCACCGTCCTCATGATACCGCATCAAAATGAACTCATGATTAAAGCATTGCGATATGCTTTGTTAGAACATGCATCTAGCACCATGATGGAAATATTTGATAAATTAATTGGTATGTAACAACTCAAATTATGATTTATGAACTGCACAACCGCAAACAATGAAATTTTTCTTTTTGTTTTTTTAAATTTACAGAAACGAGGACCGGTAAAATAATTCTAACAATGTTATTGGAGGAGGGAGGTACCACTATGACAGAAGTGTATCATATTCTTCGCAACAGTATTTCGTACAGGATCAGTTCGCGGGCTTTAGTGCCGCGAATTGATCGTATCAAATTCTACCACCACAGCGATGCTATATTGCCATTACCCATCACTATACCGACTAAACAAAAGTTTGAGAAATATTCTGTTACATTTACTTCCGATTGTGGCATGGATATTCGCACTTACAGAATATTCTTTACTCAGATGAGTGTAACTGAGCAGTCAAGTAGTACAGAAAAATCCGTTACATCATGAACTGCGTTTTATAATGATAGCCTTATAGATCCATCGATATCATCTTAGTTACTGTAGAAGTATAGAATAATAATGATTGAATTTTCTTTTTACTCGTGAACATTCATCCAATTTTATCTTAAAACTCGTACAACAAGTTTGTAGTATGGACCAAGATCCCATGGACGCTAATCCTAGCCATTTAATAAAAACTGGAAAAATTTCAATTATTGTTACTATTACTTAAAATTTGTCAGTATTAATTTCAGAGACAACACTTACAAAAAAGTTTTATTTAGACTTAATTAAATTAAATTACATGATTGCCTATTAAGTACCAATTACACATTTATTTATAATGGTTACATTCACATTTCATCTAGATTTAGTTCTAATTGTTTCCCGTTTATAGACCTACCCACTTATTTTATAAAATATATTTAATTTTACGAATTATTAATAACTTATTATTGTAAATTAGAATTTTAGATTATAATTTTTATTTGTCTTGAACGCGGAAGTTCCACCATCACCACAAGGTATACTAAGTATTATGATTATATACACTTACAAGTACTTAATGGACTTCCGATATTTCATGAAGAGTCATACAGTTTCTTGAACTACTTACTTACGAGTAATTGTGAGTGCGAGTGATTGTCACTCTACATACATATTGTATTTTATACTTATTGTTATTTAAAATTTCTTTTAAACAAATTTAATTCTTCACGTTACCATTTAGTAATTTTACTTTTTTATCCTCTTTACTGGAATAGGAAAGAGGAAAGGGAAGTTTTTGATTCAAAAATGTGTAGGTATATTGATAGCATATTTATAGCTTTATTTGAAATCTGGAAAACCTTGGAAATCTGTTGGGAGTCTTCTATCATTTGTCCTATTTCAACCCTCACAAAAAGATCAGCAAGCTTTGAATGTAGGTAGTCAATAAAAATGAAATCACCAGCCCACATAAGATCATCACGCCTGTATTTCTCGAAAGGGTAGGTAGAGGGGAGGTAGAGGAGTTATTGTTATCATGTTACGCAGAAACACGCCTAACTCCTGCTTTCTGCAATTATTATGCTAATAATTAGTGACGGAAACTTTGAAAGTACCAGAAAGGATTGTCCAATCTTTCACGGTTGAAAGTGCTTCTGCTTACCCATCATCTCTCAATTTACTTCGCCTCACATCCGCATTTGTCGGAAGCGTCAACAGGCGACGATGGCGCGGGCGGCTGGCGCGGCCGGGCGCTCGGCGGCGCTCGGCCAGTGATGCGCAAAGGCATCGGAAGCGTGCAGCAGTACTGCGTCCGCGCCGCGCCGCCTCGCCGGCCGCCTTGACCGCGCCACTCAGCCGGCACGCCCGGCACGGCACGCCGACTGTTGACCGGTCATGGCAGACGCCACATAACACACCTTTACCTTATGGCGAACTAGGTCGCTTCATTTGTTTCTCTGTTAACTTTCTTTACGCTGAACGATTTTTTTAATTATTTATAAAAATAATTAAAAAGATGTGTAGGTATAGGTATCTATCCTTATATAGGATTGATACCGACCGGGTAGGTCGGTATCAATCTTATATCTTTTTTTTTTCGTCAATGACCGCTATTCTCATCTTAACTGGCACCAACTATTATAGTGGTGACGATGTGGAATTAGTGATAACAAAATTCAACGTTAGTTGCATTTAATTTTAAGATTCTATGGAAATAGTTATTAAAAAAAACATCAGTAGTTCCATTACAGAACTATAAATGATACTAGTGGCAATGAACCATGATATATTATACTACGGGATATAAACGGACCCTTTATAATACGAAGCCGTCAACCAAGCATTCTGTACCTACATCAAACTAAGTACGTAACTACGTAAAATTATTGCTGAGAAACGACTTTTTTTGGGGTTAAAAATCACATTTTTCGGTAAAACTCAATGTAAATCACTCAAAACATTGTGCTAATGAACGCATTTAATAGTAAACGGGTTATGGAGGTATTTAAAGTTATTACTGAAAATGCATTTGAAAAAAAACTTGTGAAAAAAGTTATTGAAAAGAAAAACTTTGACCTCAAATATCTCCGTAACTATACATAGTAGGTAGGTAGGTAGGCAGGTATGGTCCAGAAGAAAAAAAAACCGGCCAAGTGCGAGTCGGACTCGCGCACGAAGGGTTCCGTACCATTATCTATACATTAGACAAAACGGCAAAAATATCACGTTTGTTGTATGGGAGCCTCCCTTAAATATTAATTTTATTCCGTTTTTAGTATTTTTTGTTATAGCGGCAACAGAAATACATCATCTGTGAAAATTTCAACTGTCTAGCTGTCACGGTTCATGAGATACAGCCTGGTGACAGACAGACGGACAGACAGCGAAGTCTTAGTAATAGGGTTCCGTTTTTACCCTTTGGGTACGGAACCTATACTACGGAGGCTATATTTTATCCCAGTACTCCCACGGGAACGGGAACTACGCGGGTTAAACCGCGTGACGTCCGCTAGTATTAGTATAAAAGTATAAACATAGAAAACGCGGTTGGCACACGCAAATTGAAAACCTTTAAGTACCGTATTATAATCTTCTTCTTCATCATCATCATCATTTCAGCCGAAAGACGTCCACTGCTGGACATAGGCCTCCCCCAAGTGTCGCCACATTGACCGGTCCCGTGCGACTCGCATCCAGCGGATTCCTGCAACCTTCACCAGGTCATCGGTCCACCTAGTGGGAGGCCTTCCAACGCAACGTCTTCCGGTTCGCGGTCGCCACTCCAGAACTTTTCGGCCCCATCGGCCATCCGTTCTGCGAGCAATGTGCCCTGCCCACTGCCACTTAAGTTTCTCCATCTTCTTCTTAATATAATCTAAATTACGTGTCACGTTGTTTGTCCGCGATGGACTCCTAAACTACTTAACCGATTTTAAACAAATTTGCACACCGTGTGCAGTTTGATCCAACTTGAAAGATAGGATAGATAGATAGGATAGAATAGAAAAAAATAAAATGTCCACCCGTGGGAAGCCGGGACGGGCAGCTAGTATAAGTGTATTATCTATGCCTTTACCTATCATTTTACAAGTTTATGGGTAGGTACTGTTGGTGAGTAGATATTTTGAATTAATTAGAGGATGATGGAAACACTGTAAATATGAGTAATTGCTATTTATTGACAGAAGAATGTCAAGATTGTTTTTGGAGGAGTAGCTGCTTGTTACCCAGCTTGTTTTTGGAGGAGTAGCTGCTTGTTATCCAGCTTGTTCATGGAGGAGTAGCTGCTTGTTACCCAGCTTGTTTTTGGAGGAGTTGCTGCTTGTTACTCAACTTGTTTTTGGAGGAGTTGCTGCTTGTTACCCAGTTTGTTTTTGGAGGAGTAGCTGCTTGTTATCCAGCTTGTTCATGGAGGAGTAGCTGCTTGTTACCCAGCTTGTTTTTGGAGGAGTAGCTGCTTGTTATCCAGCTTGTTTTTGGAGGAGTAGCTGCTTGTTACTCAACTTGTTTTTGGAGGAGTTGCTGCTTGTTACCCAGCTTGTTTTTGGAGGAGTAGCTGCTTGTTACCCAGCTTGTTTTTGGAGGAGTAGCTGCTTGTTTTCCAGCTTGTTTTTGGAGGAGTTGCTGCTTGTTACCCAGCTTGTTTTTGGAGGAGTAGCTGCTTGTTACCCAGCTTGTGTTTGGAGGAGTTGCTGCTTGTTACCCAGCTTGTTTTTGGAGGAGTAGCTGGTTGTTACCCAGCTTGTTTTTGGAGGAGTAGCTGCTTGTTACCCAGCTTAAAATTAGAATGGTAGATTAGTAGGCTATCTCACCATGCGTCATCTCCAAAATTAAGCCAAGGGGAAGAGCATCAAACATTTTACTTATACCTATGAGTACAGTGCAAGTGCCCATGAAAGTTAAAGTCTTAATTTCAACCTACCAATCTGCCATTCATAAGTACAATTTATTTGCCATGGCAGTCACAGGTGCACCACACACAGTAGACCTAAACTATTCACAAATAAGGAATATCGACATATTCGTTCAATTTGGTTTTTGCTGCCGTTACCTAATCACTTAATTCTGAAATTGTGTCTCCCGTTGAATAATTGGATATTTTCGCATTGCATGGAAACTAAATTAATTGCTTTTTCCTTTACATGAGTAGGTATCTATTGTCTGCGTTTGTATCGTTCTAATGCAGGATGGGTTCCAGAATAATAATTCGTTTTAAATATTATGTAATTAGGATCACTACCTACTTCCTTGATTCAGTCAGCCTCAACTTTTGTCTAATTTACCTAACTTACATAACTACTCGTAGAACTACCTATATCATCGTTTAGTTCAATTATCTTCACCACGGCAATAACACTGAATTTTAAAGAGCCATTATATCGTAACAATAAAATCGAACTGCGTTCAAATTAAGTTTTTCTTTGAACTTGAACCAAGTAGTATATCTAACTGGTCTGTTGAAATTTCCAAGTGCAGTAAAACGCATGCATAGTGTCCTTCACCTTTTACAATAATTCTGCGCGCATAAGTCTATAAGGAAGAAAAATTACGACAAAAATACATTCACTGCTTTGCTTTATAAATCAAGTTTTGGGTAGCTGAATGGTTAAGTTAATACCCATTTATTTTTAAATGTAAAACCGGCCAGCTGAGACGTTACCTACTGGACACTTGGTGCGTAAGTGGCCCGCAATATATTTGTAAAAATAAAAACAAATAAAATGTATAAATACGTATTCACATGAGACCGATGAACTCCCGGAAGTTATTAATTTAAAATCCAAATTAAGAGAATGTGAAGCTAAACTGGAAGATCCTTTTAATTGATAACAAAAAACGGGTTTACAATAAACACTCGTATATTAAATAACAGAAACGTACCTAAAGATGAAATGCGACACATATTATATTTGTTAGCATAGCTACTTTCAATCAATCAGGCGCGGATACAGGGGGGGCGGGCAATAGGTGCAATTGCCCCCTCCTGAGCCGGACCGAATACGTCGTTAGCCAAGCTTGAACTAATTTGACGGAATTGAAACTAAATATTCTAGTTGTATATCTTGTCATGGGCTTCGCCAGGAAGACAGCTGCCCCTAGAGGCTCAGGATTTTTAAAAGTTATAGCTTTTCCTGCCTGATGCCATAGAATGATATTTTTAGATTAGAGCGTAAAATGGAATCACTAAAATTAAAATATTGTTTAACCCTGCGGGAAAACATTTGCCAAAAGGCTCCTTTTTAGGGTTCCGTTCAAAGGGTAAAAACGGTACCCTATTACTACGACTTCGCTGTCTGTCCGTCTGTCTGTCACCAGGCTGTATCTCATGAACCGTGACAGCTAGACAGTTGAAATTTTCACAGATGATGTATTTCTGTTGCCGCTATAACAACAAATACTAAATACAGTCAATGGTACGGAACCCTTCGTGTGCGAGTCCGACTCGCACTTGGCCGGTTTTTCCTACCTCTGGATTGGCACTCCTATTGGATTTTTGCATGATCGACCGGTATAAACAGAGCCTGAAACAAATTAGGAGCCCCTTGCTCCGAGGCCTTATAAGCAATTATAGCATAATTATCGTAGGCAATGATGTAAAAAAATGTAAGAGGCCCAGGTAACTCCAGTAGGTCGAAACTATTCTAACCTGTCCAAGGTAGGTAGTCTTAAAATTTTCGAGCTCGCTTCGCTCGATAGACCACCTTATCTTGAATTTATCTAAAAGTCGACCAAGTAACTCCTATATGAAGGATCGAAACTATTCTAACCTGTCCAAGGCAAGGTGTCATAAAAATTTCGCTCGCTACGCTCGCTCTTGCAGCCAAATTCCTCTTGAATGTTTTCGTTGTCTGAGGGTCGATCTAGTAACTCCTGTATGAAGGGTCTAAACAATTGTAACCTGCCCAAGGTAGAGTGTTAAAATTTTCGAGCTCGTTTCGCTCGTTCTTTGAGCCTTAGTTCAAGTAAAATCATTTTGTTATGAATTTTCAGTAAGTAAAGTAAAATAAAAAAATTGTCCTGTATCCGCGCCTGCAATCAATATAATAATCGAGTTGGTAAACCGAAGTCTGCGACAGGCTTTATTTATTCCTCTTTGATTTTTTGCCTTCTTCCTATTGAAGATTTCATAGGTATATCAATAGGTATTAGTTTCAACCAGAATTCCAGCCATTTTGACAGCGTTGATCAACCATGTAATAGTACATTGTTACCCTAGGGGTGAAAGTAACTTATTTAGTCCCGAGACGGGGTTTGGTGCCCGAGCGAAGCGAGGGCGCTAATAGTTCGAGGGACTAAATAAGTCTTTAACCCGAGGTAAACACTGTGCTTTTCATTACGAATACAAGGAAAGTAAAAAAAAATACATACAACTCGAAAAATCTAATGAAGATTGGAATTCGGATTGCCGCTTTCCCGCCTATTTTGCTTTTTTTTTCTGTGGCCGGCCAGCTACTCAGCCAATACCTATTTTTCATTTTCATCATCGAAAAATGGTAAATATTTTTCCCAAATCTATGTTATTTTAAAGAAATAGTTGAAACTTAATTATAATAAAGATATTTAAAATATATATATTCTTTAATTAATACTTAACTTTATGTTATTTCAATTTTACATCGTGGCTGTATAGAAAGTTGGAACATGGTTCAATAGAAAAATGAACCATTTTTTTTAATAATTTGACACCTGTCACTTGAAAACGATTCTCCCTAGGGCTGAAAAGTATTACTTTCTACTAAGTTTTACTTTATTATTTATTAGTATGAGTAATGAAAAATACATTTTCATTACTCATACTCTGAAAGTAGGTCTGAAGTTGCCTGAGGAGCGGGTTGAAAGTAATACTTTTCAGCCCTAGGGAGAATCGTTTTCAACTGACAGCTGTCAAATTATTTAAAAAAATGGTTCATTTTTCTATTGAACCATGTTCCAACTTTCTATACAGCCACGATGTAAAATTGAAATAACATAAAGTCAAGTATTAATTAAAGAATATATATATTTTAAATATCTTTATTATAATTAAGTTTCAACTATTTCTTTAAAATAACATAGATTTGGGAAAAATATTTACCATTTTTCGATGATGAAAATGAAAAATAGGTATTGGCTGAATAGCTGGCCGGCCACAGAAAAAAAAGCAAAATAGGTGGGAAAGCGGCAATAGGGTAGATGACACCATAAAACAATAATTCCAAGACACCTTTCTCTAAAAAAACACTTTATTTTGGGCCTGAAAACCCGATTTATTTTCAATTAATTGCCAAATTCGATTTTTAGTTGCTTTGAAATCAATTAAATAGTCGAAAAAAGTATCTCAATTGATTGGTGTGTCATCTACCCCATTCGAATTCCGATCTTCATTAGTTTTTTTGAGTTGTATGTTTTTTTTTTACTTTCCTTGTATTCGTAATGAAAAGCACAGTGTTTACCTCGGGTTAAAGACTTATTTAGTCCCTCGAACTATTAGCGCCCTCGCTTCGCTCGGGCACCAAACCCCGTCTCGGGACTAAATAAGTTACTTTCACCCCTAGGGTAACAATGTACTATTTATAATGCAGCTGTTTTTCATTTCAAGGATTAATTTGATAAGCGTTTTCAGTAGTTACTACGTATGGAAATTTACCTGTGCGCGGATATGATTAAGCATCACTGTAGTTCCCAGAGACAAAATGCAAAATACTCTTATTATCTAATTCACACTTTCCGCTTTAATGAAGAATTAAAACAAACATCATTAACCAACCGCCATTGCTTCTCATCTAGCTAGTTGTCAAGACGCTGAGAAAACAAGTTATTGTCGTCTTCATAATATGCAACAGGCAGAAACTGTCGCTCTCTACCTACTCTCTACTGCACTGTCGTAATCTTTTACTTCTGACGAGTCTGATAAACAGAAAGTATATCATATTACACGCTTGAATTTGAATATTTAAGCTGGTAAAAATATCAAAGACAACCCATTCAAAATAATAATTTATCCTCCATTGGTTCATTGCTAAGAAAAGAAAAAATACGTTTTTTACAACAAAAAAAAAATGCTGTCTAAATCCCAGAAAAAACAAGATCGAAGGTCTGAGAAGTTACACGCGAATGCAAGTTTTCATAAAGTTTGAAAAATTCGGCATTCGAGTTTCATGCCACTTGTTTACACTTCGAGAAATGCGTGGCAACAAACTATGTAAATATTTACTTCGGTGATAATAATAAACCAGTAATGTTGAAATTTTCGACCATCGCAGCCTCAGCAGCATCGCTTCACCCCGTCAACCCGTCTTGTGATACCCAGTAGATACTACAAACGTGCGCAAGCGCCTCGGCACTCGGCAGCTATAGAAAGCTGATCTGCGCCTATAAATCGACCTGACGCCAGCCGCAACTACCATTGTCTCGCTGATCGTCCTCTTAACTTCAAGTGTCATATTATCGTCCAAAGAAATCATTGTTAATTCTAATTTTGGAATCAAGTTCAAAAGTATCCCTTTCTGTTTCTTTAACAATAAGTCTTCTAAAGTTCGCAATTTTTATGAATTGGAACAAAGTGCCTGTGTAAAATGGACGCGCAACAGTTTCGGGAATTTGGCAAGGCAGCCATCGATCTGTTAGCCGATTATGTTGAAAACATCAGAGATAAGTAAGTACCATTTTCATACCTTAATTTGCGAATAAGAAGCTCCCACGCTTCCACTTAATTAAATACCTAAGCAGTTTCTAGAAGGGTCAAGGTAGGGGGGGGGGTATTAGGTTTAGGTATTTAAAGTCAAAGTTCTGTCTAAAATAACAATAACTTTTTTGTAAATCATACGCAATGTACACCTACATTTTATTCCGACACGACATCTTCATTTGTCTTAATAAGATAGAAGTAGAATAGAAGTACCTATGTACTAGGTACCTATTATTATACTCAATGCAAAAACAAACAGTTAAATAAGTATAACAAAAACATGGTTGGTAAATCATTTGCTGCGCATACTTACGTCATTTAGATTAAGTTACTTCTCGGAAATCATGAAACGATTAAATTGTTGCACTATTATAAGTTTGCATAAAGCGTTTTAACGGCTTACGTTATTACGTCTTTGTAAAAAACTGATGCGCGTTCGATTCCCGGTGTCGTGAGAAACAATAGAACTTGTGTCTATTAGATGTGTTTTCTATAAAGTGGAGATGATTTCTATAGACTCGATTTACAACAATTTAGATAAACACAGGTGTTAACTGTAAAATTAAAGTATGTATAATAATTTAAAAAACTGTCTATTTATCTAAATTAAAGTACAATCGCTACTTTAATTTTAATGTAGATAGCAGTTTTTTTATTATTCACGTAAATAGCAGTGCCATGTCAGTACCTAACTTGACTAAGTAGATGTCCCATAAATGTTATTCACTAAACAAAATAGACTACTAACCAAACTGTTGATTCTTCAAAACAAACCATTAGCTTGAAATCAGCTTGAAGGATTATGTACCTCAAATCAGTATCTTATTAAACCCATAGGCCATTCTAAAAGCCTTTTAGCTAAATAGCATCTTCAATCTTGGTACTTTTTTTTTATAAATAAATGGTGTAAAACACCTCATAACGAAGCCGAAAGGCACTTGTTCTCCCCGTCATTGTGATCATTTTTTTCACACCATACCTGGGAAGCTTCTAGTTACGAAGATATTAGGGGTTAAGGTTCCAACTTTTAAACAAGTTTTTTTTTTTAATACAAGAGTTTAATGTGAGATTTTTACTTTAAACACCTCCACGACCCCCGTGCTATTCAATCCATCCATCTGCACAATGTTTTGAGTGCGTTACATCGAGTTTTACCACAAAACATGATTTTTCACCCAAAAAAAAAAATGATTGCGTAAAGTTACCTATTTTGATGTACAGAATGCTTGGTTGACGACTTCGTGATGAGGTCTTTTATACCCTGTAGATACTGTTAAACGGTACCTAGGTACATTAAAACAATCAAAAATGCGTAAGCGCTTGAAGTAATCTGGTTTTAGCCACCTCAACTTAAACATTCAGGTACTCTGCAAAACAATTATGCAAATAAATATAATTTTCCTTTCAGTTTCATTGTGTATTTAGTAATACCAATTAGTTTGCTAATTAATTGACGCGCACTGCCGCAATACCTAGTCATCGGTAGATTCTACAAGATAATCGCATAAAAAATACTACAGACACGAAACATTCCACCAATTAAACAATTAAACCACTGGTTACATAAAAACAAACCAATGCGGGTAGGATCTTCTCCACAAACGTAAT
Organism: Xestia xanthographa; assembly: GCA_905147715.2. Taxonomy (NCBI): domain Eukaryota; kingdom Metazoa; phylum Arthropoda; class Insecta; order Lepidoptera; family Noctuidae; genus Xestia; species Xestia xanthographa. The sequence continues at coordinate 13,121,443 of LR990655.1, read as the reverse complement.
TTTATTTTCCTTCCATTGTTCGATGAAATATACCTTCTTTGAATATTATAAATAAGTGCACGAAAGAAAAACTAAATGATCCTTTAGTTTAGCGTGATTGCATATTCTTAGTCATAGATTGAAAATTAGTAGCAATTACTTATTGTCACTATTAAAATTATGGTAGTAAAACTAAGTAGATAGATTCGTACCGTACCAGTGTTAATTATTGTTACATAAAATAAAATGGTTTCTGAAAATAAGTTCTAAATTATAATTGATTAAATAATTAAGTACCTACATGTTTAATCATCATATCAGACCGGAATCACCCACTGCTGGGTTTCATCATCATCAGCCTATTAATGTTCCCATTACTGGGACACAGTATGAGAGGGAATGGGCTATAATCCACCACGCGGGCCCAGTGCGGGTTGGTAGATGTCACATGTCTTCGAATTTTTTGGTTCTAGGACATGCCGGTTTCCTCACGATGTTTTCCTTCACCGTTTTGAGAGCAGTGGTGATGAAATAAATTACACAAAGTAATGCGCCTGTCTGGGTTCGAACCCACGACTTACTGTTCGTAAGTCGGGGCCACCACCACTGGGCCACCGCTGCTGGGTTTAGGCCTGCTCTTATTTCTGCCACACTTCCCTGTTCCACACTGTTCTCTGCATCCCTTATCCTACATATTTAGGTAACGTTTTATGGACGTTACCTAATCCTACTTATTTAGGTTACGTTTTATGGACGTTACCTAAATATATAGGATAAGGGTACTTGTTTTGAATCATGATTTTATGAATGTGTAATATTTTATTTTTAAGTATTTATGGTACATATACAGGGTGACTGTGTCTGGACCCGCCCTAATAAATTCGCATATAGAGGTCATTTACTAATTATTGAACCCTATGCCTATACTTTGCCTCGCCAAAGTTTTATAGTATGGGATTTATTATACAGTAGGTACCTGTTGAGATTTTTCCAAACTTTTTTTGCAGTATTTTAGTAGTTTTTTTTATTATTTGTTGGTAGTCATCGCATTGGTGATTAAAATACTTAAGTACCTCGGAACTTTCCTCAAACTAGGGTTCAAAATTAAGATTGAATAATAAATAAAATAGCAAATGACCCCCTCTATATAATTTTATATGTAGGTATGTGATGTATAAACGTATTTTTTTTCGAATCCGTGGCAGTTTTAATTTTATTTGCAAATGCTTTTCGGTTCTCCTTAGACTCTTATTATGCTTCTTTGTGTTAAATGACTGACCGTTTATATTGGTCTCTAAAATATAAATAGTCTTCGACGAGTGGCTTACGACACATATTGGTCTTAGGCTGTAAAGCTAAGACCAATATGTGTCGTAAGCCACTATGCCACTAGTCACTATGTCTATGTGTCGTCGTGTTCCACGCGCGCCTCAAAGAGAGTCAGCAAAAAGGAAGCGGTCCGTAAGGACCGATGCCTGCCGGGGTTGCGGGACTGTTCGAAAGAGATACCGTGGCCCCGGAACACAAAGGACGATGAAGGAACATGGATGGGTTTTAGTCAGTAAAAGTCTGACACTCCCTCCTGCTCTGCCCAGAGCGGGAGAAGTCTTTTGATGATTTCCCATCCGAAAAAAAAGGCTGTAAAGCTAGTGATCTACAACCTACTTTGCTTTCAGAGATGTCCTTCCTTCGGTGGAACCTGGCTACTTACTGGATTCTCTCCCTCAAGATGCTCCGGAGCAGCCGGAAGATTGGCAAGAGATTCTGAAAGACTTCAACCAATCAATAATGCCGGGGGTGAGTACCTACACACACAGGCCAAGGTTCTGCTGATACTTCTTCGCATTCATGCACTCAATCACTTCTTAGCTCTCGAGTGTCTATTAGTCAATAAATAGACGAAATATCGAGAATAGATATACCTATTTAATTACTTAAATTGCGACCTTGATCAAGAACTCCCTCTTTCTTAGTCAATACTTTTTGTTGTCGATTTCCGATACCTAATTGTTACCTATTTTTCAAACTACTGAGATGAGATGATTTAAAAGTCTAGCTGATCACACGTTACCCAAAGAAATACTAGGAAATACTTCTTTAGGTAACATAATACATATCTATGTAACATATAGGTACATATTAACGTTACATAATACTTTTCTAGGTAACACACTGGCACTCTCCACGTTTCCACGCGTTTTATCCGACCGGCACATCTTACGCAAGCATCGTAGGAAACATGCTGAGCGATGGCCTGTCTGTTATTGGATTTAGCTGGGTAAGTTTATCCTTGGTTGAAAACGAAGTAAATTCTCGGACTCTGTAAAACACCTATAAAACATCGCCAATTGCCGCAAAATCTTATCATATCAAATCCCAACATCACAATATGTATGTGAATAAATAAAGTTAATAAAGTCGTTACTTGACGAGTTGATAATGTATGTAATGTTTGTCAAATCAAATCAAAATCACAAGTCATTTATTCAAATGACGCTGTTAATCAGCACTTTTAGAACGTCAATTTACAATAGACAGTCCCCGAAAACGCCCGCCCGCCACCACTTCCTAGTGTGTTAGTTGGGAAGAAGAGTAGCGGAACAGACTCCTCACACGACACACATATCTGATCTAATTATTTTCTTATAGTTATCGAGTCCTGCATGCACAGAACTGGAGGTTCTAACTATGAATTGGCTGGGCAAGCTGCTTGGAATACCCGAAGAATTTCTGCATTGTTCCAGTGGACCCGGAGGAGGTATCATTCAGGTAAACACCATTAAAACATATGTCAATATTATTTTACCGATATAGCTTAAGTCTAAATCCAATTATTTATTTCTCATTTTCTTACAGGGTTCGGCAAGTGAAGCGACACTAGTGGGACTCTTAGCAGCTAAAGACAAAACAGTTCGTAAGCTAATAAGAAACGATCCAAGCCTGGATGAGGAGGAAATAAAACCAAAACTTATAGCTTACACGTCTGATCAATGTAACTCGTCAGTAGAGAAAGCTGGTTTGCTGGGCTCTATGAAAATGCGATTACTCAAAGCGGATAGTGATGGTAGGCTTCGTGGAGAGACACTCAAAAACGCTTTTGAAGAAGACAGGGCCCAAGGACTAATACCTTGCTATGTCATCGCAAATGTCGGCACCACCGGAACCTGTGCGTTTGACCCTTTGTACGAGCTGGGACCGGTGTGCAATGAAGCTGATGTGTGGCTACATGTTGACGCCGCATATGCAGGCGCAGCTTTCATGTGTCCCGAATATAGGCACCTAATGAGAGGCATCGAATTATCGGATTCCATCGACATCAATGCGCACAAATGGATGCCTGTCAGTTTCGATTGTTCTGCTATGTGGGTGAAAGACGGATATGATCTTGTTAGGGCATTCGATGTACAGAGAATTTATTTGGACGATGTTAAAACAGAAAACAAAATTCCTGATTACCGCCACTGGCAGATACCACTCGGCCGCAGATTTAGAGCTCTGAAATTATGGACTGTTATGAGGATTTATGGAGCAGAAGGTCTAAGAAAACACGTGAGGGATCAGATATCCTTAGCTCAGTATTTTGCTAAATTGGTTCGTGCTGACGAAAGATTCTTAGTTGAACCCGAGCCGTCTATGGGGTTGGTGTGCTTTAGACTAAAGGAAGGAGACATTTTAACAAAAAAGTTACTAGAGAAACTAACAGAGAAGAAAAAGGTCTTCATGGTCGCTGGTACCTACAGAGACAGATATATTATAAGGTTTGTAATATGTTCGCGTTTAACAGTAAAAGAGGATGTAGACTACAGCTGGAAACAAATTAAAGACGAAGCCGATTTACTTTGCTCAGACAAAATACACACTAAAGCTCAAATACCAGCTATCGATCAAATAGTAGCGAGAGAGATTTGTGAGAAATCCAAATAATTACTTAAGATTAAGAATTCTTCAAGATATTGTATGGGAGATACCTACTTGTATACGAATAGGTAGTTGTTTTAAATTCGATTTACCTACTTGTTTATGTTTGGTGCTTAAACCACAGACGTAAAATGTAGATGATTAGAAAATTGGGGTTCACGATAAAATCAAGTCGTAATTATTAAGCATGTAAGTATTAAGTAAATAATTAGGTAAATAGTATCTTGATAAGTATACTTAGTTAATAAAGCGCTTGTGATCAGACCTTTGAAATGGCATCCGGGTTCTGTTAGATTTAAAATACTTAATAAAAAAAAACTGGAAGATGAGTACATGTTTTATTTAGAACTTAAACTTATCATTGGCTTGGCGTCATACTCCGAATATATTGCTATAGTTGGTGCCAGTTAAGATGACAATAGCGGTCATTGCCCTTTCCCTAATATCTCTTCATACGAACCAAAACAAATAAACCATGTATCGTTTTTCATTACAAAAAATGTTGAAGATCACGATAGATGACGAATTCAGACTTGAACAGGCTTATTTTTGGTTTTCAAAGTTAAGAAGTTTAATAAATAAATGTAGATGGCAATGACCGCTATTCTCATCTTAACTGGCACCAACTATACTAACTACCTCTATTTATATACAACTGCACGTATGACTGACGCAGATACCGTAACTGTAGCCTTTCGGAAGACAATGCCTCTGACACACCTCGGCCTCGTTGGCTTCTTCAAATTCGCACCACACTCGAAGAGGAGTCTTGTTTTCTGGAATGTAAAAAGGGCAAACTTATTAGTAAACACACTGTAATGTTCCATAATAGGTAACTAAATAGGACTAGAAAATAGCAATGCATTAGTGCAAGTCATTGTGTGGCCTCACTACTAAACTAAGTAGGTATGACAAAGTATAATAAGAATATATTTGAATAGATTCGAATAGGCACAATTGGCTCGGTACCTAGGTACATATTGATTTATGGCTATTACTAAAAGGCAATATAGGAAATAGTACATTTTGATACAAGTGGAGAAAGTTTGTTATTGCATTCGAGGCGGAATTATAACACACGAGCCGTAGGCGTGGGTGATTTTGAGCCGAGAATTGCAATAACAAATGTCCACGTGTATCAAACGACGTTTTTCAATACACTTTTGAAGAAATAAAATAAAATAACGAAAAATATTTTTGTCACGAACCATGAAACTATGATTTTCATTTTCTTTTTTTTTCGCGCTTTGGTTTCGGCAGTTTGAAGGAGAGGCAAAGGTATGAAGCCGTTAAACAGCCTAATATAAAAAATAGATTTATTTTATATTTTTGAATTAAGAACACAAATAAATGTTAATTTGTGAATAAAAGTAACTAAGTATTTGTTTTTAATAATCATGTTTATCTATGATATTCTATTTATAAACACAATTTGAATATTCAAAAAATATTTATGCCGTAAAGACGCGTAGTGCTTTGCCGAGATTAAAAAAAAACATTCACCTCAGACTAAAGGCATTGAACCAATTTTTTTTGAACGTGTGTGAAATACATTACATGTTGTACCTAATCGTAGTGCGTTATGGACCAGTTTTCGAGGAAGTGTATTGAAAAAAATAATGCTCACTGATGAACAGGATACTTGGCAATCTAAGTTTATATTTTCATACACAAGGAATATTTTTGGACACTGTTTAAACCACAGTTACAGTTGCAACAGAAAAGAAAAAAATACACAATTATCGAAAAATGCATCTTTCAAATTATTGAAATACAACAGAAACATCAAATCGCAACTATAAAACTTGTAACTCGCTATCAATCACCTCGAACTAGGTCCTAATTGAATTGACAAGTTAAATAGTCTTATAGTAAATTGCGTACCTGGAGCAGTAGGCTCTGATTTCGGTGTGTTGTCCTCCTTATTCAAAGACGTCTCGTTATTGATGGGCACAACAGTCTGGTCCTCCACCACGGAACTGTCCCTCGGCTTCGGTTTGCCAAACGCAGTTTGTAGAAAACAAACCGATAATGCAATTAGCAGAAACACATTTACTACTTTTAAACCCATTATTTCTTTGTTCGCTTCGCTTATTATTGCTACAAGGAAATAAACGTCGTTATTGTTGTACAGCTAATTAACAAATAGCCGACGTATTGCGGCACAAAAATAGACGAACACAATGTGATGAAAGGTCAGGACAAGCGGCCTTATATATTATTGTGCATTCAAGTTGTCAGTGGACAAGTCAATATTACGTACTCACACAAACGACCCACTCACTCAATGAGTAATGCATTAGATTGTTTCTGTCGGTGGTATCGCGGGTTCGAGGAAAGATGAATCATCGTACTTTGTTTGGGCAATGTAAGAAACAATATAATTAATTCGCATGAATTCGCAAGTTATTATGAAATGAATAACCGTACTACGTGTTGTGACACCATGCAGCATGATCTAAGTACATTAGGTAGGTTAGGTACTTAGGTACTCTTTTTAACGGGGGACTAGCTACATAAAATTAATAAATACAAGAGACTTGTAAATTAAATAAGAATTGTGCTCGCAGCTTTGCGTACAAGACAGTACCATGATGAGGAAGTAAAGGTAGTAAGGTACCCTCAGTCGTTAATACCGTAGTCGAAAAACGGTCTTAGTCCCTTTATTTTTTCACAAATTTCCATCTGTATTCACAGATTTTGGTTTAAAAAAATGGTTGTCTATAAAGTTGGTTTACGGACGATAATTTTACGTGATAACGTCGTTTTTCATGACTTTTTCGTGATTTTAACTTAAAAAACAAAATTTCATCCCCCTTTTCACCCCCTTATGGATTGAAATTCTAACAACACCGTTGCGTTAGCTTCCAACCATACACCTAGATATTAAATTTTGTGATTTTTACTTCGTAAAATACTCAACTTCATCCCCTTTTTAACCCTTTGGGGGTGGAATTATCAAAAACGCTGAGACACGTATAAATTAATTTTCAATCGTAAGCCTAAACACAAACAAATTACGGACTTTCATACAAACTTTCATCCCCTTTTTAACTCCCTTATGGGTTGTATTGCGAAAAATCCTTCCTTATTCCTTGTCTACATTATAAAGGGAACCACTGTGAAAATTTTCAGTTTTCTAGGTCCAATGGTTTGTTCGTGCGTGCAGTCGGTGTTCATCAATTTATAAGACGTTATCCTTATCACGTCAAAAACGCATGCCAATTGCCAATCAAACCTGTTTCCTATAAGACTCCAAAAAACTTTATTTTTTTATTATTCGTATTAAGTAATTTTAGTTCCGTTCCACAGTGTTAATAAAAAGGTGTTACAAAAGGCTTACAGCTAAGAGCAATATTATGGACCCTGTTAGGGCACAGCAAATAGGTACATATTGCATTAAAAATAAGTCGTTTAATTGTATGTAGTTAATGATAAATAACCATTACTAATTAATGAAATAACCATTGTTGTACTAATTATAATTTTCAGTTGGAGAGTTGATAGTAACATAGTGTCTATTCCATTCCAGACAAGCCCTGTTAAGTACAGGTAGCTTTAGTTGTTGCGTTTTAGTTTGTCATTTGTCAATAGCGGTCATTGCCCTTTCCAAAATATCTCTTCGTACAAATCAAAACAATGAACCAAGTGTAAGTATAGTTTTTCATTAGAAAAAGTGTTGAAGATTACGATAGATGACGATTCAAAACTTGAACAGGCTTATTCTTGGTTTTTAAAGTTAGAACTTTAATAAATGTTAGTGAGTCGACCGCTATTGACATCTTATCTGGCAGCAACTATAATGGTGTCGATTCTGTTGTGCACAAACTAAACTTACCTAATTTAGGCTATTGCTATCTTTTTCTCTCTAATAAAACGAGAAAGAGACGGACGTAATTTAGAGCTGTCAAATTTTATTGGAACTAATATTTCCATACAAATGAAGGGTGCGCGTAAAAACATGTCGACTAAAAACACGGTGAAGAGCAAGGCATACACTAGTTTGACATCTCTAACTTAGTTCAATAGCTATAACCGTCCCTTTCTCGCGCTGCCTTTTAGTAAAAGATAGCAATAGCCTAAATTAAATTTAGTTTGTGCACAACAGAATCGACACCATTGTCTTTTAATTATATTTTATTACCTACCTAGTTATTTCCATATTTCTTTACGTTTAGGCATGCGATTTATTACCCACTAACGTTGTATGAGTAACAAATAAATTAATAATTTTCTAAGTAGGTACTTAATATTAGTCAGAAGTCCAACGGTGCACTTGAACAATGCTTCTACCTCGTTAGGTACTGAATCGAATTTACTAATTTAGGAAGGTAGGTATGTTCCGTCGAAATAAAGATCCGCCGAACAAGTGTGTATCGAAGAAGGGTTCTGTCGAAATTAGTGTTAGAAAGTGTGTGTTGTCGATGTTCTGTCGGAACAATACTAGTCGAATATTTATGTTATATCCAAGCAATATGTGAGTAGTCAAACTGTTATTTTTCAAAATATCCCTGCTGTGTAGGTACGGCACAGAGTTTATCAGACAATGCCTAATGTCAGTGTTCACCAAAACATAAGTGTCACTTATCTGAATGCTTAATTCCTGTTTTCAAAAACATTAAGTGTCACCTAACGGAATGCCTACTTAATACCCGTTTTCACTAACACCACAGATAATTGTGTCGATTCTGTTTTGCACAAACTAAACTTAATTTAGACTATTGCTATCTTTTTCTCTATAATAAAACGAGAAAGAGACGGACGTAATTTAGAGCTGTCAAATTTAGTTGGAACTAATATTTCCATACAAATGTAGGGTGCACGTAAAAACATGTCGACTAAAAACACGATGAAGCGCAAGGCATAAACTAGTTTGACATATCTAACTTAGTTTATAGCTATAGCCGTCCTTTTCTCGCATTGCCTTTTAGTAAAAGATAGCAGTAGCCTAAATTAAGTTTAGTTCAAGTGCACAACAGAATCGATACCATTATAACACTTCGTGGTATCACTTATGGAAATGCCTAATACCCAGTAGAATATCTACATCACCTAGCTACTTCCCCGTTGCTTTGAAAATAATTTGTCTTTGCCTTCCTAGAAACTCAAGTTTATGGGGCGCCCCATGCTCGGGCAGAAGACGTCGAGTTGTACTTATAGAAAGAGTTTTGTCTATTCTCGGGAAATTATAGAGATGGAATGGGTCATGCTGCGCGTGCTGGTACCTAATAAGTAATGAAACCAATATTATTAATAATTATACCTAGCTTACCTATTTTAAAAGTAATTATGTAAAATAGTACGATGATCACCTATACCTATAGGTGGTCATCGTACCTTTACCTACCTAGCTTTGAAATTAAAAAACTAACCGCAATTAAAATCGATACTTATTTTGCAATTTATTTGTAAGTATTCAAGTCTATTATAATTATTGTTCATAATTTTTTTATTGAAAGCTTACCGACATAATAGTACCTAGGTACCTAACTACATAATATTAGTAGAAGACGGTTTATTTTTCCTGTTAATTTATTCCATGAATACTCATTACCGTTACGGCTGAAATTCCCAACGGATTTGCCAGACTGCGCGCTAGTTAGTGACATTAATATTAGGTAGCCTGTAGGTTATTCCAGTACCTAAATTATTTCTACTTAAGCATCGGTTGGTGTCAGCTAGCAATGCATCAATTCCCAGCCCGATAGTAGTTACCTACAGTGGACTGTGCATTAGAAACTCATTCAACGTCTTGAAACTGATACAACCCACAAGCCTTGTAAGACTGTCTATAGTCTAGTCATATCGAGGCAGCGTACTCACCCTTTTACCTCGAAGGGCACCTGGGTTAGGACCTAACAGTACCTACACCAATACATCGACTGATATGTACTTTAGTCGTAGAGAAATTTCTGAGCGAAAAACCTAAAAACACTGCTCGACCTGAGAGTCGAACTTAAAACCTTAATAAGGTCTTAAATTCCACTCTCAGGTCGAGCAGCTAATGCAAATGCTACTGCTAAGCATAATATAATGCTTAGCAGTAGCATTTGCAACCACATGGGCAACGAGGAAATCTGCTTTGAGTTTCTGGAAAAAATCCACGAAACGGTGGTAGAACACTAAGGATCGAGTTTAAAACCTAAACGGGTTTCCAGGATAACATCAATAGCAGACTAAACAGATATCAGGTGTGGGACGTAATTTGGGACGACTTAAGCGATAGGTACCTAATTGTACGAAATTTATTGTCCTGAAAATACTCGAAAGGCACGGCGCGCGGCCCTTCAGCTCGCGTGAACTGCGTAAGTACTACCGCTTTGTGGCCTCGACCTGTGTATGCATCAAGGTCACGTATCCATTCCTATAATCACCTATGACGTAGCTATTGTTATCGATACAAATATTTGCACGTCTGTGTCACAGTCTGTGTGTACCTTAGTCGTTATCGATTTAAGTTGGTAACTAGGCTAAGGACCTAGACAAAATTACACTCGCAGGTTTGTCATTTTGATATAGATAAGTGGGGAAACTTTGTTATTGCATTCGATGATTCGAGGCGTAATTTACAACCGAGCCGTAGTAGAGGTTGTTATAGAGCCGAGAATTGCAATAACAAATTCCAACGTAGGTAGGTATATCAAACAACGCTTTTCAATACACTTATTAGGATAGGTACTATGATTTTAAATTTCTTTTTTTTCCGCGCTTTGCTTTCGCCAGGTTGAAGAAGAAGCCAAGGTATATAGCCGCTAAACAGCCTAATATAAAATACAGACGAGCGGCACTTTACCAACGGCAGATACCACAGCAGCCGTCGCCACCTCCAGCGGCAGCCGTCAACGCATTTGAGAAGTGGCTTGAGAAGCGCCACTGCGCAGCGCCCTCTCCATCCGCCTGACGCAGGTCCTCACCGGACACGGTTGTTTCGGGAGATTCCTGCACCGAATCGGGCGGGAGGAAACGCCCGGGTGTCATCACTGCGAGGATCGACCGGAGGACGGTGGAGCACACTGTGGATGTTTGCCTCGCTTGGGCGGAGCACCGCCGAGTCCTCGTAGCGGCGATCGGCGGCGGCGACCTCTCGCGTCCGGCCCTGGTTCAATCCATGGTCCGGAGCGAGAGGGAATGGGAAGCAGTCACCTCCTTCTGCGAAGCAGTCATGCCAGCGAAGGAGGTGGCGGAACGTGAGAGGGAGAGACCCTCACGTAACAGCCGCCGCGGGAGACGCCCCGAGCGGTCTGTGGACGGTGAGCTATGGGCTAGCTTGCCGTCCGTCTGTCATGACGACAGGCCGTGTCGACGGCGCGTTCGTGTTCCACGCGCGCCTCAAAGAGATGTCAGCAATAAGAAACGGGTCCACAAGGGCCGATGCCCGCCGGGGCTGCGGGACTGTTCGAGAGAAATACCGCGGCCCTGGAACACAGAAGGCAAAGAAGGAACATGGATGGGTTTTAGTCAGTAAAAGTGACACTCCCTTCCGCTCCGCCCAGAGCGGGAAGGCTTATTTGATTTCCCATCCGAAAAAAAAAAAAACCGTCTACACAGCCGGCAAAGCGTCGTCGGCTGCCGTCGACCGGTGGCGAGGTGGCGACGCTTGCAGTTGTGGAGTGCCTCTCATCTGTATAAGCCCTAAGCGGTATAAAGAGCAGATTTTCGAGTAATGACAGTTGATAAGTTATTATTCGTTCACTGGTTATTATCGACAAAATGACATGAACAAAAGATTTGTCGATTGTCTTTCGTTTCTACTGTGGTCATGCTACGCGGGCAACTTAAAACCGTTGCCGCGTTGTAACTAGGAAAGCATTTTTATAAAGCTGTCTGTAATTATTATAATTGTATTAAAACCTCTTTACAGCTGAAGAGACTTAACTTGTCAATGTTTTCGTTTTTTGTGTATGACGTTTGAGTTTTGTCTGTCACTGTTCAACTTGTCATCTAAATACATTTTCTTCAGATATTATATTTACTTTTATTCCTATAAAAAGCCTCTCAGCGTTTCTGCAAACGCTTCACCGCAAAGGCATACTCTGCTACAGGTTATGTGCTAGCGGAAAAGTGGAAATGTGCGAAAAAGTGGAAAATTTAAGTACAAAGGTACAAATTGTACCACTTCAAGGCAAAAATAACTGGGATACCTGGAAATATAAAATATCCATCCTGCTTAGGAGCATACCAGATGCATTGGATATTGTAGAAGGAAGATGTACGAGACCCGTGTTGCCAGCAGGTGGAGGAGACGCAGAAGTTACTGCATTTAGAACGAAACTAGCGCGTTTTATACAGGCAGAGAATAATGCTATGATCCTGCTTTCAACAAATTTGAACGAAGATGTCGTTAGAAAGGTAATGTCACTTACATGTCCAAGAGAAGTATGGCTAGAACTACATCGGTTATTTGACGGAGATAATGAGAATCGAGCTTATAATCTCTGCCTAGATTTCTTCGGATTTAAACTAAATACTTCTGATGATATGGCCACACATATTTGCAAATTGAAGACTCTCTGGTGTCAGTTGAATAGAGAGATTGGTAAAGATAATCACAATATGAAACTACCAGAAATATTCCTCATTTGTAAAATTCTGGATACATTAGATCAGAAATACTTCGAATTTAAATCAAGTTGGTTGTTGTTAGCCAAAGAACAGAGGACAGTCGAAGGATTAACAAGTAACCTTTGCGCTCATGAGAAGTCACTTCAAAAGAAAAATGGTGAATCGAGTGAAGAGGTATTAGTGACGAGTACGACAAAGAATAGCACCATTCGTAAAGGAAAGAAGGTTAAGGATAAGCATATTAGATGCAATTACTGCCATGAGATGGGACATCGAGTAAGATCCTGCCAGAAGTGGATGAAAGATGGTTGCCCGCCTAAAGACAGTAATAACAAGCCTTCTTCAAGTCAAAGTGCGAATATGGCTATTATGAGTGTGGATGTCATGGCATTCGTAGCGCAAGATAAAGAATCATGGTACGTGCGTGGACAATGGCGCGACTAGTCACGTGACCAACAGGAGTGACCTGTTCCAAACATTCCAACAGTTTGACGAGATCCAAGGTGTTACTACAGCGAATGGTAACATTGTTCAAGCAAGAGGCAAAGGAACAATATATTTGGAAGCAGATGTCAAAGGGAATATTGTAAACATAGCACTCACGGACGTTTGGTATGTACCAGAGATCCAGCGAAGTCTGTATTCTGTGTTAGCTATGCATGACAAACAGAGGAATAGCAAGTTCGTTTCGACCCCAAAAACTTGCGAAGTAATTTTGAATGGGGAAGTAGCAGTTGTTGGCAAACGTAACCACGGTGGAGGGCTTTTTAAGTTGAAAGTTCGCAACGTCTTGCCACCGGTACCTGTACTTGCTACTACAACAACTGATTTGATGCAGCTCTACCATGAAAGATTAGCGCATCAAAACAAAAGGCACGTTAAGGATGTCATTCAAAGAGAGTTAGGATTGACACTTCCTATAAATAAAGAATCGTGTGAAGCTTGTATCTACGGAAAGATGCATAGACTGAAATTTGGCATACGAGAAAGATCTACACAGCCAGGAGAAATTATTCATTCAGATGTTTGCGGTCCTTTCCCAATGAGTTTTTCAAAATACCGTTATTATGTACTGTTTAAAGATGATTTTTCCGGATACTGCATGGTTTATTGCATGAGAAACAAAAGCGAAGTCAAAGACAAATTGACCATAATGCTACAAGAAGCGACGGTCACAGGACATGTAATCAAAACACTGCTGAGTGATAACGGAACTGAGTTTGACAACAAGGAAGTCAGAGATATTTTGAACAAAAAAGGAATTAAGCAACGTCTTGTTATGCCGTACACGCCAGAGCAGAATGGCTGTAGCGAGCGCCAAAACAGGACATTAGTAGAAACCGTAAGAACATTGATGAATGCTCAGAGAGAACTGCCAAAAGCATTGTGGGCGGAACTTATTATGACAGCTGCTTATATTTTAAACCGAACAGGTGCTACAAGAGAGAAAGACAAGTCACCTCATGAGTTATGGTTTGGGAAGAAGCCTAATATAAAGCATCTTAGAATCATTGGAAGTACGTGTTATGCCCATGTTCCGAAAAATAAAAGAAAAAAATTGGATATGAAAGCAACTAAAGGCATCCTCATAGGATACGACAATGATGACGGTTATCGTATCTGGTATGAAACGCAGTATAAAGTTGACAATCTGATCCGATCCAGAGATGTTATCTTCGAAGAGACACCTATTCCAGGGATTGAAGCTAAAGCTTCAGGAATTGTTGCTAAATCTGATCCAAAACCGATTGAGAAAGAGTGGACCGTGTCATACGATACAGTTCCTGAAAATACAATTCAACAGCATTCGCAAATCGACAATCCCTTGAATCAGGAAGCCCAATCTGAACAGAGATCTATTCTATTAGAGGGAGAATTAGAAGAAGATAGACATATAAGGATGCCTATTGAGACATCAATAGAGGCAAATAAAACAGGACATCAAAGACAGTCAGTCCAATTAGAGGGAGAAAGAGAAATAGAGTTTATAGAAGACGAAACCGGATTTTCAGATAGTGAAAATGAAGAACAATTTGAAGATGCCGCTCCTGCCTATGTTGAGATAGAAGAGAATTTAGAGGGAGACGTTTCGCTATCAGACGTTCCAAGATATAATCTCCGGGACAGAAGTAGTCTTCAACTTCCACGTAAATTGGATGACTATAGTTTATTCCTAGTCGATACTGAAAAAGAACCTTCGACGTATAAGGAAGCAATATCGAGTGGAACAAGTAGAGATAGATGGTTAGAAGCGATGAGCAGTGAAATCGATTCTTTGAAAAGATTACAAGTTTGGGACTTGCAGAATCTACCGAGCAATCGAAAAGCTCTGCCATGTAAATGGATCTACAGAGTAAAAACCAACCCTGACGGCACAATAGAAAAGTATAAAGCCCGTCTAGTCGTAAAAGGGTTTAAGCAGAAGAAAGGTTTTGACTATAACGAAACGTTCAGCCCAGTAGCGAGGTTAGCAACTATAAGATCTTTGCTCAGCATTGCAGCAAGAGAGAGACTTCATCTTATTCAGTTCGATGTTGCAACAGCTTTCCTCAATGGAAATTTAACGGAAGAGATTTATATGAAACAGCCAGAAGGCTTTGAAGATGGAACATCCAAAGTATGTCGTCTAAAGAAAAGCCTCTATGGTTTGAAGCAGGCACCACGGTGCTGGAACTACTGTTTTACAGAAATACTCGAATCCTTAGGCTTCAAGACAAGCGACGCTGATCCATGCCTATATACCAAAATCTTAGGAGATAAGAAAATCTTAATAGCACTCTACGTGGACGATGGCTTAGTTGCAGCGAGTGATGAGAACCTTGCAAAGAGTTTCATCAATGACCTAGAAAAGATTTTGACGATTACTAGCAAACCAGTTTCATACTATCTGGGGTTAGAGATAGAACAAATGAAGGACGGCTCGATTTTCATTAAGCAAGAAGCTTATGCAAATAAGGTCTTGGAGAGATTCAATATGAAAGACTGTAACCCAGTATCAACTCCTTTACAGAAAGAAGGAACTATTGAAAAAGGGAAAGCTGACAAAGAATCACAATCATTCCCCTATAGAGAAGCAGTAGGCTCGCTCGCTTACTTGATGGTGGGCACTCGCCCTGATCTGGCTTATGCTGTAGGATTGGCTTCGAGGAGCTTAGAAAAGCCAACTTCTAGCGACTGGCGTATGGTTAAGCACATAATGAGATATTTGAAAGGCACATTATCAAGAGGAATAATGTATGTTCATGATGGAAATTCTCCTAACCAAATAAAAGCCTACAGTGATGCTGATCATGCTGGATGCTTGAAAACAGGTCGCTCTACCACTGGAGTATTGTGTTTATTTTCAAGAGGAGCAATCTCCTGGATGAGCCAACGACAAGCTTCAGTTGCCATTAGCACTACAGAAGCTGAACTTGTGGCAGCAAGCGAAGCGGCAAGAGAGCTAATTTGGCTAAAGAGACTGTTCAAAGACTTGAATGGCCAACAAGAAATACCAGTTTTGTTCGTGGACAACGAAGCCGCGGTGAAATTGGCACATAATCCAGAATTTCACCGTAGGACCAAACACATTCGTGTGAGGCACTTCTTCGTAAGGGAACTTGTGCTTCAAAACGACATTGTAGTCGAGAGGACGAGCTCTGCTACCCAGCTAGCAGACTTCCTTACTAAGGCCCTACCCAGACCCAGACTAGAGGACCTAGTTCAGAAATTGGGTTTGATGGATAAACCAAATGGTCTACTATCAGCTGAGGGAAAGTATTAAAACCTCTTTACAGCTGAAGAGACTTAACTTGTCAATGTTTTCGTTTTTTGTGTATGACGTTTGAGTTTTGTCTGTCACTGTTCAACTTGTCATCTAAATACATTTTCTTCAGATATTATATTTACTTTTATTCCTATAAAAAGCCTCTCAGCGTTTCTGCAAACGCTTCACCGCAAAGGCATACTCTGCTACAAATTGCATATTATTTTTGCGAACTATATTTATTTACCGATTTTTTCTTCCACTTTATTTTACCATTGATGATACCAATGGATGCATGCGTTTTTTTAATTAACTTTTGATAAATTTCGTTCATACGATCCTGACATCCAAACATATGAAACTAAATGATATAAACTAAAAACCATATATTTTCACTTACGTACTATGTATATTCATTTCAACATTTTACATTTAAGTTTTAATTTTATTGCCTAATTTAATCAAATATATCTTCGTAAGTCAGCAGAGTCCGCTTGGCGTCCTTAGGCGGCGCCGAATTGCGAGGCGAGGGGGACGGGGTCCAACCCGGCGCTGGCGTCGGTGGCCTGCCGCGAGCCACTGTGATACGCCACGCGTCCTCCAAGCCATCCAATGACGTAAGAGCCTGGGAAGCTATCTCTGGCGTGTCAAAGGACAGGAATGCTCTGGAAAAATAAAAACAACATTATGCAAGGTGCCTTTATCGTTCCCACTTCTGGGTCAGGCCTCCTCTCTATGAGAGGGAGTGGGCATACACCACGCTGGCCCAATGAGGGTTGAAGATGTCACATGTCTCGAGAGTTTTTGTTTCCAGGCTGTGCTAATTTTCAGGCCAATACCACTAAGCCACCAATAATGCTCTAAAAAGTTCTTCCTTCATAGTGATTTGAGTAATACTGAAAAAACAGGTAGGGAGTATGCATGTAATTTTTTCTTCAATACAGTGATAACAACCCAAGAAAGTTAAGTTCAACTATTGCTTGTCGCTCAATAATAATATTAAACTCCTGCAATTTTCTATGACAGTTTAACGTACATGACTGTCGCGACCATGATGTGACGTCATTTACCTCAATAAGGCAGATTGAGGTAAATAGAGAGAGAGATAAAGGTTTACATATAATTTTTTGGTCTTCTAATTATAGTAATTTTACTAATATTGTATGTGCTTTATTCAAGCAAATATTGCAAAAACGATATTATAATAAAATCTTAGTGAAACTTTAAGAGTCCGTGCACAAAGTTCAGTCGCTAGAGTTTAGGCAAATTCGTTGCGATCCTATGTTAGTGTGCATTGTTCATGCAGATACACGCACACACGGGTGAAGATCGAGCGTAGTGATCGCTTAAACCATTTTGATCCTGTAGACGATATTATTTTATGTTACATAATTATAAAGTCAGTACGGTTTAGAAATAAAAGTCTGGAATGTGTGTCTACTGTATATTTATCATAATCAAAATAAAAATGGTTTAATTTTGTATTAGAAGAATTTAGATACATATAAACATTTTACAAAATGATAAATAAAAGTGCGAGTTGGACTCGCGCACTAAGGGTTCCGTACAAACTTTTTAAAGGACAAACTTAATTTTTCTGGATCTGGGACTTTTGCGCGAAAGACACATGCGCGAAAAGACAAATGCGCGCATGGACTTTTGCGCGATTGGACTTATGCGCGAACGGACTTTTGCGCGCCTGGACACTTGCGCGAATGGACTTTTGCTCAATTACACTTATGCGCGAACGGACATTTGCGCGCCAAGACACTTGCGCGAATGGACTTTTGCGCGAAAGGACACTTGCGCGACTGGACTTTAGCGCGACTTAATGGCCACTGAGGTTCACTCTGTAGAGTAAACATAACATACCCCTGAATACCCCTGTTATTTATACTTGAAGGTGGTTTTTTCTTTTGGTTTTTCTGTCATGGATGTCATTTTCATGGTGTCGCTGATAACAAAATGAGATCAAAATGAAAATCCAAGATGGCACCGAGGAAAACTTCTGTTTTTTTCATCATGGGTGTCATTTTTATGGTTTTCGGGGTCGCTGATTACGAAAATGAGGTCAAAATGAAAATCCAAGATGGCGCACAGGAAAATTATTGTTTTTTCCGTCATCGGTGTCGTTTTCATGGTTTACGTGTTCACTGATAACGAAAAGGAGGTCAAAATGAAAATCCAAGATGGCGCCAGGGAAAATTTTTGGTTATTAAGTCATGGGTGTCGTTTTCATGGTTTTTGGGGTTGCTGATTACAAAAATCAGGTCAAAATAAAAATCCAAGAGGCGCCGAGGAAAATTTTTAATTTTCCGTCATTGGTGTCGTTTTTATGGTTTTTGGGGTTGCTGGTTACGAAAATGAGGTCAAAATGAAAATCCAAGATGGTGCCGAGGAAAATTTTTGGATTTTCCGTCATGGATGTCGTTTTCATGGTTTTCGAGGTCGCTAATTACGAAAATGAGGTCAAAATAAAAATCCAAGAGGCACCAAGAAAAATTTTTGATTTTCGGTCATGGGTGTCGTTTTCATAGTTTTTGGGGTTGCTGATTACAAAAACGAGGTCAAAATAAAAATCCAAGAGGCGCCGAGGAAAATTTTTGATTTTCCGTCATGGGTGTCGTTTTTATGGTTTTTGGGGTTGCTGGTTACGAAATAAGGTCAAAATGAAAATCCAAGATGGCGCCGAGGAAATTTTTTGATTTTCCGTCATGGGTGTCGTTTTCATGGTTTTTGGGGTTGCTGGTTACGAAAATGAAGTCTAAATGCAAATCCAAGATGGCGCCGAGGAAAATTTTTGATTTTCTGTCATGGGTGTCGTTTTTATGGTTTTTGGGGTTGCTGGTTACGAAAATGAGGTCAAAATGAAAATCTAAGATGGCGCTGAGGAAAATTTTTTTATTTTCCGTCGTGGGTGTCGTTTTCATGGTTTTTGGGGTTGCTGATTACGAAAATGAGGTCAAAATGAAAATCCCAAGATGGCGCCGAGGAAAACTTTTGATTTTCCGTCATGGGTGACGTTTTTATGGTTTTTGGGGTTGCTGCTTACGAAAATGAGGTCAAAATGAAAATCCAAGATGGTGCCGAGGAAAATTTTTGGATTTTCCGTCATGGATGTCGTTTTCATGGTTTTCGAGGTCGCTAATTACGAAAATGAGGTCAAAATAAAAATCCAAGAGGCACCGAGAAAATTTTTTGATTTTCCGTCATGGGTGTCGTTTTCATAGTTTTTGGGGTTGCTGATTACAAAAATGAGGTCAAAATAAAAATCCAAGAGGCGCCGAGGAAAATTTTTGATTTTCCGTCATAGGTGTCGTTTTTATGGTTTTTGGGGTTGCTGGTTACGAAATAAGGTCAAAATGAAAATCCAAGATGGCGCTGAGGAAATTTTTTGATTTTCCGTCATGGGTGTCGTTTTCATGGTTTTTGGGGTTGCTGGTTACGAAAATGAAGTCGAAATGCAAATCCAAGATGGCGCCAAGGAAATTTTTTTGTTTTCCGTCATGGGTGTCGTTTTCGTGGTTTTTTGGGTTGCTGGTTACGACAATGAGGTCAAAATGAAAATCTAAGATGGCGCCGAGGAAATTTTTTTTATTTTCCGTCGTGGGAGTCGTTTTCATGGTTTTTGGGGTTGCTGGTTACGAATCTGAAGTAGAAATGCAAATCCAAGATGGCGCAGAGGAAAAATTTTAATTTTTCCGTCATGGATGTCGTTTTCATGGTTTTCGAGATCGCTAATAACGAAAATGAGGTCAAAATGAAAATCCAAGATGGCACCCAGGAAGCATAAAAATTAAAATAATGCGCGACTTCAAAAACCATGAAAATGACACCTACGTTGGAAAAACCGAATTTTTTTCTCTGCGCCATATTGGATTTGCATTCGACCTCATTTTCGTAACCAGCAAAAAAACAAAATTTTTTCTCGGCGACGTCTTGGATTTTCATTTAGACCTCATTTTCGTAACCATCAACCCCAAAAACCATGAAAACCCATGAAGGAAAATAAAAAAAAAATTCTAGGTGCCATCTTGGATTTTCATTTTGACCTCAGTTTCATAACTAGCAACCCCAAAAACCATGAAAACGACACCCATGACGGAAAACCCGATTTTTTTTTCTAGCGCCTTCTTGGATTTTCACTTTGACCCCATTTTCGTAATCAGCAACCCCAAAAACCATGAAAACGACACCCATGACGGCAAATCAAAAATTTTTTCGGCGCCATCTTTGATTTTCATTTTGACCTGTTTCGTAACCAGCAACCCCAAAAATTATGAAAACGACACCCATGACGGAAAAACCGATTTTCTTTTCTGGCGCCTTCTTGGATTTTCATTTTGACCCCATTTTCGTAATCAGCAACCCCAAAAACCATGAAAACGACATCCATGACGGAAAAACCAAAAAAATCTTGGACGCCATCTTTGATTTTCATTTTGACCTCAGTTTCGTAACCAGCAACCCCAAAAAATATGAAAACGACACCCATGACGGAAAAACCGATTTTCTTTTCTGGCGCCTTCTTGGATTTTCATTTTGACCCCATTTTCGTAATCAGCGACCCCGAAAACCATGAAAACGACATCCATGACGGAAAAACCAAAAAAATCTTGGACGCCATCTTTGATTTTCATTTTGACCTCAGTTTCGTAACCAGCAACCCCAAAAAATATGAAAACGACACCCATGACGGAAAAACCGATTTTCTTTTCTGGCGCCTTCTTGGATTTTCATTTTGACCCCATTTTCGTAATCAGCAACCCCAAAAACCATGAAAACGACACCCATGACGAAAAATCAAAAATTTTCCTTGGTGCCATCTTGGATTTTCATTTTGACCTCATTTTCGTAACCAGCAACCCCAAAAACCATGAAAACGACACCCATGACAGAAAATCAAAAATTTTCCTCGGCGCCATCTTGGATTTTCATTTTGACCTTATTTTCGTAATCAGCAAACCCAAAAACCATGAAAACGACACCCATAACGAAAAATCAAAAATTACCCTTGGCGCCATCTTGGATTTTCATTTTGACCTTATTTTCGTAATCAGCAACCCCAAAAACCATGAAAAGTACACCCATGACGGAAAATAAAAAAAAATTCCTCAGTGCCATCTTGGACTTTCATTTTGACCCCATTTTCGTAACCAGCAACCCCAAAAACCATGAAAACGACATCCATGACGAAAAAACCAAAAATATTTTGGACGCCATCTTGGATTTTCATTTTGAGCTCAATTTCGTAATCAACGACCCCGAAAACCATGAAAACGACATCCATGACGGAAAAACCAAAAAAATCTTGGACGCCATCTTGGATTTTCATTTTGAGCATTTTCGTAATCAAAGGCCCCGAAAACCATAAAAACGACATCCATGACGGAAAAACCAAAAAAAAATTGGACGCCATCTTGGATTTTCATTTTGAGCTCATTTTCGTAATCAACGACCCCGAAAACCATGAAAACGACACCCATGACGGAAAAACCAAACAAAATCTTGGACGCCATCTTGGATTTTCATTTTGAGCTCATTTTCGTAACCAACGACCCCAAAAACCATGAAAACGACATCCATGACGGAAAAACCAAAAAAATCTTGGACGCCATCTTGGATTTTCATTTTGAGCTCATTTTCGTAATCAACGACCCCGAAAACCATGAAAACGACACCCATGACGGAAAAACCATTATCTAAATATTTTATGACATCACAAAAACTATCTCATCACATAAAATTATAATTCTGATCTTATGCCGTTTTCGTTTTACGAGGTCATCGCGTCAGGTGTGCAGCACATTATGGTCACGGTGCGGGGGCGTTTACGTCACACGTAAATTTATAAGCATAAAATTAGTTTTCCAGCAAAAAATAATAATAAATTCGAATTGGAACAACACAAGATTCTCAACCCCTGTATGTCTAGCCGACTGGTATTATGATACTCTAGCGATATAGCAAAGTATCGCTTATTGGTCGATTTAGGTAACTAGTAAGTGTCGTTATCGCTTTGTGATCAGAAACTTGGTAGGTAGGAGTTACCTCTATTCCGATGTTAACTGGCACCAACTATACCATAGGTTACCATGAAAACCAATAATAATATGAAGTAGTGAAATCCCCTAAATGAAAGAATTTTCGGAATCGGATCAGTAGTTCCGCAGATTATTACCCTTACATACAACATATTAAGTACAAACAAAGAAACTTAACTTTAAATAATATGAAGACGAAATAAATCTTAATAAACAACCAACGTCAAAAAAAACTCTTATCTTAATACAATCAAAAAGTTTAATAATTTTAATATAAATACTGGATCGAAATGTGGTAGTCTGCGTAAATCTCGGAAATATATTCACGTAATAACTCGGGAGCGCTTGCGAAGCAAAGTGATACGTGCTCACGCTGGGAGAGCCCTTTCGTTACTGACGGGATCGGGTTTGCGTGGTCGATAATATAGCTCTCTTTGCCATGAATTTACGAAATGAAGTTATTGTTTATTTATAAATTAAAATTCAGATTCAATTAAAAAGCTACCTTGAGATTAAGAATTATTTTTTTAATTTTCTTTAAAGTGTTTCTAAGGTATAGAAAAAAATACTTATTTGTCCCGACGTTTTCCACAAATTACGTTTTTTCAACATTTTTTTTCTGCTATATTTCGTATTGAAATCAATAATGTTTCTTGCTATGTTACGAGTAGACCATATAATGATGTTATTCATATTTTTTAATGTTCAGAATATTTTGTAGTTCTTTGTTCAGCGAACCACAAACATCACTCGCTCGTTACTTTTGCGGAAAAGGGGTTTTGAATATGGGTGATTGCCATTAATATATACATTATTTTAAAAAATTGTTCAAGCTGTCGACAAGATGAAGAACCTGTCTCTTATAATAAAAATAAATAAGGTTCAAATTCTTCTTGCCTTTCCCACAAGTAGTGATCAAAAATGTTCAAAATGTCTTAATTTTGTGCACGGGCCCTTAACTACTTTTAAAAAAAAGTGTTTTTTGACATAGACTTTGACGTCACTAAAGGCGTTATCTAGGAAGAAGTGTTTTGAGAGTGAGTTCCGTTTCACCAAAACCATGCTACATAAAACTATAAATAATTTATTATTAATTATTTATTTATTTATTTACAATTATTGTAAAATAAGTGATGTTTTAGAAACTTAAACAAGCTTACCACAATGTTTTTATGCTCCAAAACAAGGCATTTTTAATAAATGAAAAGAGTTTTGTATGTCTTGCATATTTCCTATTGTCAAGCACAATTTCAAAAAACAGCAGTAACCATATCACACTATATCTACAAACAATGAATTATTCTTACTTATCATCATCAGGCTCTTGTGTAAATGAGAAGGGTTCATATGTGGCCAGTCGTCTTCTGATAGTTTCCTCAGAGATCCGAGCACCGGCAACTTGAAGCACTGAAGTCCTGCCTACACCAACTGGCGGTGGAACTGGAGTTTCTGCACCAGCAGGAAGAGGGGTGCGAGGAGGCTTCTCATCTCTTGGACTGCAGCAAAAATTACAAATCAGATCTACATACCTTATCATTTATGAAAAATACTATAAACTCAAACTCAAACTCAAACTCAAAGCATTTATTTCAATTAGACCATTACGGCACTTTTGAAAGTCAAAAATACAAAAAAGAAAATCAAAGCTACAGTCCCAGTCACAAGGCATAATAACTTGAGAAAGTACTGTAGTTGCCCATTCCCTAGCGTAGATCTCTATGGAGAAGAATGGGCAAGAAACTCCATGGACACTCTTTTAAAATCAAAATATTGTTACAAAATCTTGGTTACATCATTAATTTTGAGATTATACATATATGTGAGAACGATGTAGAAAGACGTGCACACTAAGAGCATCCAGAGTGAAAGATTAGATTAAAAATGTATGAATAAAGTAATTAAAATAAACCTTGGCAGCTAAGAGATGACCAGTCCCAACTGACAGCGCCCGTTCACAGACATGACGCATGTACCGGCGCCATTCAACTCAACCATATTGAAGGGAACTAAATGACCCGACACACCCGCCACCATCAGCGAGACATTTAAGTGAGCATGACATTCTCTCAGTCACCAAGGCATATTCAAGTCAATGAAAGATAAATAAATGTAAATGGTGGCTGAACAGTACAAAGTACTCACACATGTGCTATGCAATTATATAATACTAAGAACTGGAATCTATACAATGCAAGTATATTTTTACAATCTTCTGCAGCTTCCACAATACATTAACATGGGAATCAATTCTTCATCTTCTTCTTTACGTGTCGATGGACTCAAATAATGCCCGACCAGTACAAACAATTAGTTTGCCCCCCCACCTATGGTTGTGGAGCAGGACCAGCATTTTGCCAAGCATTTTTATCATCAATGTAATCCCCCAACTTATAATATGCTTGCCTACATAGTGTGCGTTTTATACAAGATTTAAATTTCGTCTCATTCAGTTAAAGAATGTGGGGAGGTATTTTATTGTAACATTTCAAACAGTACCCCATGAAAGATGAATCCACTTTAGCAAGCCTGAAACCTGGCTGAACTAGTTGGTCCCTATTTCTAGTGTTATAGTGGTGTCTGTCCCCTCTCTTACTGAATAAATGCCGATTTTTTCTAACGTACATGATGTTTTCATAGATGTATTGACAAGGTACTGTCATGATATTAATTTCCTTAAACAGTTCTCTTAGAGAATCGCGTCTACGTAATTCATAAATGGCTCTGATGGCTCTTTTCTGAAGAATAAATATAGACTCGATGTCTGCAGCCCGTCCCCATAGTAAAATACCGTATGACATAATACTATGAAAATAACTAAAATAGACCAGCCTCGCGGTATCAACATCAGTAAATTGACGGATTTTTCTAACAGCATATGCTGCTGAGCTTAGCCGTCCTGCAAGAGATGTTAGATGAGGACCCCATTGTAGCCTTGAGTCGAGCGTGATTCCCAAGAAAACCGTTTTATCGACAAATTCTAAGTTTTATCGACGAGTTCTAAGTTTCTCTTGATTCAATATTATGTCACAATCACTACTTTGACATTTGGTAGAGCAAATCTAATGCATTTAGTTTTTTTCCCATTTAGTACTAAATTATTAGCGGTAAACCAATCGTGGACCTGCAGTAGGGCGTTATTTACGTCATCAAGATTAGTGGCACGTCTGTTTATTTTAAATATTAAAGAAGTATCGTCAGCAAACAACACCATATGCGGATGGTTGTTAAATAGATGGGGTAGGTCATTAATATATACTAAAAAGAGGAAGGGACCCAATATCAAACCTTGTGGTACACCCATTTTTACTTTTAAACCCATTGAGTTGACTCCATTTATTTGTACCTGCTGCTGTCTATCATTCAAATACGATTTTATAATTTGGTTTATGCCATAAACACTAAAGAACGCAGATTTGTGATCACAGTTTATAACGATACACAAGTAGGAATGGTTTCTAAACTTACAACTAAGGGCAATAACATAATAACTTGCTATGTTATTGCCCTTAGTTGTAATTTCAACCTCAGGAAATAAAAATAAATAATTCAGCAACTATTTATATTTAGTATTGTTTCACTGTTGAGTGAACTTTTCATGTCCTGTTAATATCAACTGACTTTTCATATCCAGATAATTCTGCGTGGCGAAAAGCCAGGATGATTCAGTGGTTAAGTAAGCCATGTAAAGTAATGAGTAAGAAGGTCCCACTTGAACATAAATACTTACTTCTCCCTAGCTGTGACAAATGACTCATAGAGATACTTGACACGAGGACTCTGCTTTTCTTCAGGAGGTGGGGGCTCTTGAGAGGCACTAAATGGTTGGTAAGAGGCCACACCACCTGCGGCACTCGCTGACCCACTCAGTTTCCTCTCCCTACCTGAAATGTTAGAACACAATCATTTTGAATTAAAATTGGTCAAAATCGTCTGCCTTTCCCAACTATGTTGGAATCGGCCTTCAGTCTAACCGGGTGCAGCTGAGTACCAGCACTACATTTTTTTTTTCAACAGAGCATGAGTATGAAATAATCCTATAAAGCAAGTAATTTATAACAGTTTTTCAGATACAACCATAACAAAATTGTACCTGCTCTTGGTCGCTTAAATGACGCATTTTGAGGTTGTGGAGGAGGGCTTTTTATGGCTTGAATAGCCCCGCTCTTTATCAGCTTGCGAGCAATTTCACGAGCATCGCGTGCTTCCGTCGGCCGTTTCGGTAATATTGGCTTTTCAGGTTCTTGTTTGGGAGCTTTCAATGCTTGTAAGGCCTTCTTTTTCTTTTTCAACTTCTGGTATTTTGCTTGTAACATTAACTCCTCTTCTGTTAAATTAGATGGAAAATGTAGGTAAACCATTTTTGTAACAGTTTTTTAATAAAGAACGATTCCGTAATGTGTATTAATTTTTATTTAACTCAACGACAATCACCAAATACAATTAAAAAGGTGTTAATAATGACAACACAACAATCAAACAATGTTGTGTTTTGTAATGTCAAATTGTCAACTTCTTCACTTCTATTCTAGTTCTATCCAAAGAGTTCAGTTCAGTAGAATAGTAGAATACTTGGACCAAAGAGTTGAAAGAGTATAACTTGGACCCTTGTTCACCGCTTGGACAAAACGGAAAAGAGGGCTGACTCGCATAATATATACTCGCCCAATGTACTCGCCTATAATATTTGCTTAAATCCTAAAAAAAATATTGTCTCATTATTCTATGGAACTATTATAATAATTATATTAAGTTGTCCTGAAAATTTGCAGAAGTAACACCTTAGACGATGTTCTGCGATTTTGGCGGTCTCTCCAGTGGAATCATAGCGTTAGTGGCGCGTTTTTTGCTATCTGCTTCGAAGTCCGACTTTCAGTATCTCGGTTGATCGGTTCACTCGTGGATGGATGAAATGGCGGCAGGTCACAGGAACAATCTGAGACTCCCACATCCGCAAAATTGATGAATGAAAGGCATTTGCATGTTGGTGGTTGAGATCAGATCATGAGAATTTTGGGAGTCCATGCCGCGTAACATCTCTGCTAAACAGGCTACACTCGAACCAAAGGAATGGCAAGCCGGACGCGGCAATCCATGGCCATGCACGTGTTTTATTTTTATCTGTTGCCTTTTGCTATCAAATATCAGATGACATTGACAGATTGTTGACATTAATCATTCTTAGAGAAAATACAGTGACAGAAAAATTCTCTATTAAATTAGAATCGATCAAAAAAATTGTAAAATGATTCGTTTAACAAAAAATATTATACCTGCGCTTACGAAAACATTGTCGAAAAGGACTAATCAAAGTCAAAGTCCCAGTATTTTGATAGTCTTGCAGGGACAAAGATTGCTTTCAGATTCAGGTGAGTAAACAAAACAAAAAGTTTCCCGATTTTCGCATCCGGCACCTAGTTTTCATTTTATAATGTTACCAAATTGTATTTTAATATTCTGTAAAACTTAGTACTAATTCAATTAATTTTAAATATTGCATCATAATACAAAACAAAATTCTTAGTACATTTCCATCTATAAAACTTACGTCGCGGTCGGCATGTCGTACTTATTAGGTATGCAAATTGCACATTTAGCATCATCCGATAAAATAAAAATAATTGAATCATTCTGCTAACGTTAAGTTAAAACTTGCTACTACTATACTTCAAGGATTCTTATTTTGTATGGTATTGTAACCTCCAATTGTTTGTTGTTTTTTCAGCTGTTTCTGGTAAATTCTCAGTAAAACATGAAGAAATTGGCAGACCATTATATTTCGATGCTCAAGCCACAACACCTATTGTGAGTATATCTCCTAACTTGTTAAAAGAATGTTTTTTGTCATATTTTTTTACATTCTTAATGTTTTAGGATCCAAGAGTACTGGATGCCATGTTACCATATTTTGTAAGTTACCATGGTAACCCACACTCCCGCACTCATGCTTATGGATGGGAAAGTGAGGCAGCTGTTGAAAAAGCCAGAGAACAAATAGCAGATTTGATAGGAGCTGATCCTAAGGAAATAATATTTACATCTGGAGCAACTGAGTCAAATAACATTTCCGTAAAGGGAGTGGCACGGTTTTATGCACCGAGGAAGAAGCATGTTGTTACTACTCAAATTGTAAGTGACCTTAAACATAATTAACAGGTTACTGTTAAAGTGAATGCCCCAACCAGTTGCGGGCTACCCTGGAGCATTAAGGAATGTTAAAAAAAAAAAACTCATTATAAAATTTTAATGTTGCCAATAAACCCAATGTAAGTTAAAACTGGATTGTATATTTTACAGGAACACAAATGTGTGTTGGACTCTTGCAGAGCTCTGGAAGGAGAAGGCTTCAAGATTACATACTTGCCTGTTAAAGAAAATGGTATCATAGACATGAAAGAATTGGAAAAGGCACTAACACCAGAAACTAGCTTGGTATCCATTATGACTGTTAACAATGAAATAGGTAATAATATCTAATTATTTTACTTTAGTTGGCAAGGTCATTTTGTACTCTGAAATTAGAATTGATCTTGGCATAAGCTCAAATATTTAATAATTTTACACCTTCCACTTGCTGGATAGCAACCTCTTTTTGCTTGAATAAATACAAGGTCAATGTGTAAATTAAGGCTCAATTAAATTTTAAGTGTATTGTCAATGGTGTTCATTCTGTTGTGCACAAACTAAACTTAATTTAGGCTATTGCTATCTTTTACTAAAAGGCAACACTAGAAAAGGATGGCTATAGCTATGAACTAAGTTAGAGATGTCAAACTAGTTTATTCCTTGCGCTTCACCATGATTTAGTCAACATGTTTTTACATGTACCCTTCATTTGTATAGAAATATTAGTTCCAACTAAATTTGACAGCACTAAATTACGCCCATCGCTTTCTCGTTTTATTAGAGAAAAAGATAGCAATAGCCTAAATTAAGTTTAGTTTGTGCACAACAGAATCAACACCATTGTTTACTATTCAAGAGTGCCTTAAATTATTATGTAAAGTATAATAGGAAACAATTTACCAAAATGATTTCAGGTGTAATGCAACCCGTAGCTGAAATAGGTGCATTGTGCAAGAGCAAGAAAGTATACTTTCACACTGATGCAGCCCAGGCAATGGGCAAAGTTCCTATGAATGTCAATCAAATGAATATTGACTTAATGTCGATTTCTGGGCACAAGATATATGGGCCAAAAGGTGTGGGTGCCCTGTACATAAGGCGCAGACCTAGAGTGAGAGTGGAGCCTATCCAAAGTGGAGGCGGACAAGAGAGAGGCATGCGCAGTGGGACAGTACCAACCCCATTAGTTGTAGGACTAGGTAATACTTATTCCACTGTTATATGCTGTAAGCCGTGTGGTATCCGGCAGAGTAGAATAGAACCAACCCATCACACTCACAGGTGTTGTATAAGACTAATGTCTGAGGCAGAACACCTTGCACCTCCATAGACCTGAGAATGGGCAGCAGCGTTTTCTGTTAGTCTTTCATCACTGCGATCTCCAATCCACCTGCCAAGCGTGGAGATTACGGCAAATTCCTCCCATCATGGGAGAGGCTTATGTCCAGCAGTGGATGTTAAGGGCTGTTGTTGTTGTTGTTGTATATGCTGTAAAAGTCAAGTGCACCACTCATTAAAATTGATTGTTTTCCAGGTGCAGCATGTGAAATAGCACAACATGAGATGGCTTATGACCAAGCATGGATGGAAAAATTGTCGCAGAGATTCCTAGACAAAATATATTCAAAATTAACCCATGTGATAAGAAATGGAGATGCAGAAAAAACATATTTGGGCTGTATAAATTTGTCTTTCGCATATGTTGAAGGTATTATAGATAAGATTATTTAATATATTTTATATTGTCATGACAATTAAACAGTAATAAATATAAATTCTGATATCAATATTTACAAGGGTGACTTGTTGATTAAGTCATATAAAATAAAAATATAACTAGGTAACCTATATTTTTTTGTATATCTCTTTCAGGTGAATCTTTATTGATGGCTCTAAAAGACATTGCATTATCAAGTGGGTCTGCTTGTACTTCAGCATCACTAGAACCATCATATGTATTGAGAGCCATTGGAGCCGACGAAGATTTGGCACACAGTTCTATCAGGTAAAATACAGAATCAATCCTTAAAGAAACCTCATACCTTTGAATGACTACTACTAGAGCTGTTTTCAACAAGTCTAGTGGTTTTTCCAGTTCCCATATCTTGACATTAGATAATAGTTGTTTAACGACTTTTTTATTCTCAGAAAATGATCATATCTCAAAAATTTAATGTCAAAATGTTTTGATGATTGCAGATTTGGATTTGGAAGGTTCACAACAATTGAAGAAGTAGATTACACAGCTGAAAAGACCATCAAACATGTAGAACGCCTGAGGGAAATGAGCCCACTGTGGGAGATGGTGCAAGAAGGAGTTGACATCAAAAATATTCAGTGGTCTCAACACTAAAATGTCTTGTATTTTTTGTGAAGTTATTCCAGGATTAGTTTTAGGTGATATATTGTGACATGATAAAAGGAAAAGATCTGGTGATTATAGTGAAATGTTGGTTAATTTATGTGACCATTGAAGTGTAAATTTGTAAATGCTCGATTAAGAAATACTGAATTGTTACAAGGAATGTCTTTGTAAGGATATATCAATCAAGAGAGCAGTGGTGGCCCAGTGGTGGCGGCCCCGACTTACGAACAGTAAGTCGTGGGTTCGAACCCAGACAGGCGCAATTACTTTGTGTAATTTATTTCCATCACCACTGCTCTCAAAACGGTGAAGGAAAACATCGTGAGGAAACCGGTATGTCCTAGAACCAAAAATTCGAAGACATGTGACATCTACCAATCCGCACTGGGCCTGCGTGGTGGATTATATTCCATACGCAAAATACGCGCTTTGGCGTGGAGTTGCGGACACCAGCCCGTTATACAATATACAATATAAGGATTTAACAAACAATGTGACCGCTATTATTAGTACAACTCGTAGCCTGTTGTATCAAATGCTTATCAAGAATGATTATATCAGAAACTAATGTTTTGCTTGTTCTTTGACCTCAATTATTAAGACCAATAAAAAATTAGGTATTGTGTTATCATTTAGTTTCAAATGTCAAAGTAAATGAATTCAGTGAAATTTATACAACTTATTACTTGCGTAAAACTTCACTTCTATAATGAAGGTTTTGAAATAGGTCTATTATTTCAATCAATCCACTGAAATGCGTAATGTTTACACAGTTAATTCAGGCAGAAATAGTTTCAATTACTTTCAGATTCTTAATTTACAGCATCAATAAAAATTAATGTGAAATATATTTATTTTCTTTTTATTTTGGTAGCAGATGCTTATTTTATTTATTCAAGACAAGCAGAGCTTTGATAGTTGTTAGATGTTAAATATCAACATAATTATACTTTAATTCTTTGGATTAGAAAACTGTTTGATTATTTTTTGTTAACATTAAAAAGTACAATTAACTGAAAATGGTTTTTTTACTAACAAAATATTTTGCAATACATTTAATAATAATGTCACAGGGAGTGTAAATGAATAAGATAAAGGTAGTAACAACACTAATAAAATTTACTACATTATTGTTATGCCACATAAGTATATTAAAACTGACCATTAAAATAATGAACAAAGGCAATCAATAAAGCTAACATACATTAATAAGATATCTACTTTTTAAAGCAGCCAAACAAATCACTCATTTTATATTACATACACATAATACTTCTCTTGAGTATTGAAAATTATATACTTGGCTCGGAATGAACAACCTAATGGTTTTCAACTTTTTAATACTTTTAGGCCATTTTGTTAATACATTTTAAATACTGTAGATTTAAAAATGTCAACAATCATTAAACAAAGTGTCAGTGCGACTTTAAATACAAAAATCTGATTTTAGCACTAATACATTGATACAAACATACCTTTTAGATATTCCTG
Organism: Xestia xanthographa; assembly: GCA_905147715.2. Lineage (NCBI taxonomy): Eukaryota > Metazoa > Arthropoda > Insecta > Lepidoptera > Noctuidae > Xestia > Xestia xanthographa. The sequence goes on along the minus strand of LR990655.1, from coordinate 13,089,216 downwards.
AATACTGTAATTAAAGTTAGTGTTTAGCTTAAATATGCATAATATTGATCAATGGAGAAACTTAATCTAGTGCTTTTCATAACTTATCTTCCAAATTATATTAAGCATACAGGTTTAAAATGTTTAGATATATACAAATTATGCTAATTAAAGCAACAAATAATTATATTGAATCAACAACTACATGGTGGCTCCTCAACAGGCTCAGGGTTTGATATCTTGAAACTGTTGTGATCTAAAGTTTGCAGCTCAATCCTTGATCTATTTGATTCCACCAGTTGCATTGCAATATCAGTAAACATTTCTTCAATGCCTTTTCCATTTTTACATGAAGTTTTATAAGTGGTACTGATAAGATTGTGACATTGCTCACTGAAACAAGTAAAATATCATGTAAACTATACAACACATCAGACTAACCCCACAGAGAATAAAATGAAATAATTACCAAAATGTTTCAATATCAGCATCAGTTACTTGGGGAGAAGAACCTTCCAAGTCAGATTTATTTCCACATAGAAATATTTTAGCATTCTCTGCATATGTCACAATATCTAACAGATGCTGGCTCAAAACATGAAACGAGGATGCATTGTCAAGTGAAAACACAAGGATTGCTGCTTCAGCAAACTTGTAGTAGCTTGAGGTAACTGAAGCAATCCGTTCCATGCCTCCAGTGTCCCATAGTTGTAACTGAAATAGAAATAAATTAATATTGTTTACAAGTCATTCAATAAAATAACCACAACATGAATACGGCGACCTCTGTATACATAAATCCTGTTTCGAATTTTAACATTTTAGGAAACTAAATTACCTTGACGGTTTTGTCTGTAAGTTGATATGGCTTTTCAAAGTGATCCAATCCTAATGTTGACCTTCTATCGGCATTAGGAACAAATGTATTGTTGATAAATCGACGAAAAATTGAGCTTTTTCCAACACCATATTCTCCACACAATATCACTTTCAACACGGGGGTTTTAACCATAGCCATTTTTGATTTATTGAATAACAAAAACGCTTAAAGTTCAGAGGTAACTAAATACGAAATCACATTTAGACATCAAACAAAATTAAATAATTAATGCATTTCCGCAGCTGCACAGTGCACACACCCAGTCCCATTCTGGTTGACTTGATTTGACATTTATAGAGATGTACCACCCATGCATGTTGTCACTTTGTGACAGTTGTGCACAGAGCATCTATGTATAGGGAACGTGCAGGAACTATAGGTGGCAGCACTAAACGACAAAAGAGACACTATGCGGACAGTAAAGGAAACTTATGCTGTCACCTGTCACGCAAATCTCTTCAAAAGTATTATTTTTGATTATGATAAAAGGTATAAAACATGGGTTCCGGTCTATCAATAATGTTCGTCAGCGTAACATGAATGTTGACCAATATGAATTTTGTATGTTTCGTTTATTTTCTCTGATGAAAATTGTGGTGCATGAAGAAACGGTGGCATAAACAACTTTCTTATTTTCAACACATGTTTTAATGGAAGGGAATCCTTTATCAGCGAGAACAGTATCTCCAGGCTATAACAAATCAATCCACAATCATTGATTATAAGCAATCACTATAACGCCCTCCGTAGCATTTAGATACAAAACTTAGGAAACCACAAGGAGTGCAGCCAATTAAAAACTTTATTGTATAACTATGTTTATAATCTGAGTTCATATGGAGACTTGAGGAATATTCGGTGTGAACTTCAGTGCAGTCTGGAACGCCCTCCGTAGCATTTAGATACAAAACTTATGAAACCACAAGGAGTGCGGCCAACTAAAAACTTTATTGTATACCAATGTTTATAATCTGAGTACATGTGGACTCTTTGTTCAACTGTTGAGGAATATTCGGTGTGAACTTCAGTGCAGTCTAATCCATAATCATTTGTTATAAGCAATCACTAGAACGCCCTCCGTAGCATTTAGATACAAAACTTATGAAACCACAAGGAGTGCAGCCAACTAAAAACTTTATTGTATAACCATGTTTATAATCTGAGTACATGTGGACTCTTTGTTTAATTGTTGAGGAATATTCGGTGTGAACTTCAGTGCAACATATGTGTGTTCGCTGAAGTTTAAATGGTACTGACCATTTAATGTTTGCTTGGACGGTTGATTTTGAAGGGTATTGAACTTTTTCAATGCAGAGTAAAACAAATTGTGTTCAAATATTTTTCTTACTGCATTTATCCATTTTTTGCGTTATGGTATGAGAGTACTATTCTTTGGAAAGTAATAGAATTTTATTATTTTACGCTATTTGATTAATTTTCATTTTTTTGGATGTATTGGTACATCCAGAAATGCAACAATGGATTATGATTAGCTAGAATAATCATTTTCAATAATAAAATTAATTCTGTTTACTTGTTTTACATGTCAATGTCAAGTATTAATAGGGTACAAGATTCGGATTAGTGACGCCAGTCGGCACCACCGTCGTTGTGCACGTTCCCTATACGGGGTGTACGGTGTCGTGTACGGTGCGGGTGCCCCCAACACGATACATTATAGAAATCCGACGCGACGCGACGAATGGCAACAACCCTGATGCGTTTATTATTGAAGATAATTACTTTATTATATTTAATTGGATTTTTAATTTTGTTATTAAAAATTTTACAATTATTATATCAACCATTTATATATATAAAATAACTAAAAAGGACCATGAGTCAAATTGGGCTAAGTGTCCAACAGAGTTATGGCTTAGACCACTATAAAGGATTTTCTTCGTACCTAAATTGTTACTATGGGCACCACCTTCGAGGGATTTTCTTTTCAGCTCTTCCCTAGTCGCTGGATAGATGGCGTTTAGGAGTTAGGAATGCAAGGAACGGAACCTAAAAAACTGATTTTAACAAAGTGCGAGAAAACTAGGTTATATTCGGAAGGTTAAACAAATGAAAGTGTCAGTCAACGAGAGTATAAATGACGTGACACAATGTTTTTTTTTCCAAGCGTTTGGGCTTTGGCACTAACTATCATAGTAAGTTCAACGCCATCTATAGAGTTCTTGGAAACTAAGTTTTTTTTTAATGCCTCAAAAAGAAAACCTCTCATTCCATTGCAGTAAAAAGAAAGAAATGAAAGACCAAATTAAGACTGTAGCGGATTACTTTTCATTAACAGTTATTTGGATCAGTACTTTACTTTTATCATAGTCCACCTCTAAACCATAAATACTTAGCGTTGTGCTTGTGCCTGTTCCAATTTTTACCAAGAAACCGTACAAATGTACCTTCCCTAATAAAACCGATCACTAAACCTAATTTAATATGATTAGTACGATAATCACCACCCAATTAATTAAATTGCAAGCTGGATCAGTTTTGTCTGAGTGTACTTACACTTACTTTACTTTAGTTTTTAGTTTACAGGCGTTTGGAGGTGCAATACCAGCTATTTAGATACGATAATAATATGTTATGTGTTATGTAAGTTGGTGTTAGAATAATAATGTAGGTACTCTCTGGTGTTATGTAAGTAAGCCAACACGCGACGTACTTTATCGTTTTTAAAACATTGAGCTATTACTACTACGTATGACAGCGTGAAAAAAATCTGTGCTCCGTTCAACTGCGGTTGGCCCGCCGCAGTACACTCAGTCGCTTGTTTTTTTTATTTTTTTTTTAAGAAATGACATCTCGCAGTTCAACCTAGAGAGGTTGTCGTCTGCTTAACCGGACAATCCTGTGGGTACCTTAAGTGGAAGGCCTCCAGCCAGGGCATAAAACTTACAAACTAAACGACTACATGCTAAGGGCACCCCCTGCGGGGTACGGGCCTCGGCTTAGGGCGTCGCTGGGAGAGGACAGCAAGGGGACAGGCTGGATCTGAGTGGTGTCATTAATTAGGGACTGATGTTGAACTAAAGGCGCAGCAGCGCGTGCTGGCACGAGCAAGGGACGGGGAGGGTTTGGATAGGGACGTCGCGTCGCGACGGGCCTCGACGGCGAGGACGGAATGACGGTTGTTTGCATCTGTGCTTTCTAAGCGTGCTAGTTTAATTCCTGCTCTCCTGAAGGAGGCTAATAGCGTCTTCGGATCGACTAAAGTATGCCTTGGGCGGCGGATCTGACTAATTCGCGAGGGTTCGTAACGGGCGGCCGCTGCGATCAGGGGGTTACGTTACGGTGTTTAATAGCAGAATCGAAGAAGCGCTTGGAGAGGCGCTTCATGAACTGAGCTAACGTGGGGATTATAAGATCTAAATGCGGTCATTACCGACGTAATAGGGGGCTCCCGTGACTTTACGTAAGAATCGGTTCTGAAGGACCTGCATCCTATGGAGATATCTAGGCTTGGCGTGGGCGTACACGACACAAGCGTAAGTCATGATGGGACGGATCACGGCGGTATAGAGACGCAATTTGCACCTGAGAGACAATTTGCTCTTTTCCGTTAGTAAGTAATGGAGTCTACCCATCGCGAAAGCAGCTCGGTTACGAGCTGCTTTGATATGTGGCCCGAAGGTCAGATGGCTGTCGAGATTGACTCCTAAGTATTTGGCTTGCTTCTCTCAGGGGATAGGCTTACCGTACATAGTGATCGGATTGGGGGAAGTGACATTAGTAAGCGATCTCGAAAAAAGAACGGCCTGACTCTTATCGGGGTTTTTTTTTTTTTTTAAAGGGACAAGCCCGCCACACTGTTCCCAACCACTGTAACTCCTGAAAGCCAGAATCAACAGTGGCGACCACCAGAAAAGCGCCGAGACAATGAAGCTCGACGAAGTCCCAGAGAATGAATTTAACTGTCTTGGATCCCGCAACGAAATTAATCAGAAAAGTATAGCGGAGGAGTAGGAAAATCTGTAATTTCCACTTCCCTCCATATCAGCAGGAGACACAAAGAAACAAGGCCAATAGGCACAAAGGGACGTTCACAACTGGGATAGGCCCAGTTGCCTAGCACCACGGATAAAGTATTAACATTAATGGGTCCTAAGTTGTGAGCAGTTATATTTGATTCCAATAATAGGTATGGCAAAAACGCTTGAACGCACGGAAATTTGTTCTAGTTTCTACAAGGTCTGTGTAGTAAATAACTCCGGATGTAACCTGTACACTATCCAACATAATATTGCGTTCATTCTGCCAAAGACTGCACTCCCATAAAATATGATGTGCTGATTGTTCATATTCGCAGTCAGATGTGGAACATTGACAAAGAGGCGAGTCAACAAGCTTGAAGGAAAATAATTTACTCTTAAAGTTACCATGACCGGTGAGAAATTGAGCAACACAGTGATCAACCTCCAGCCATGTCCTGGCCAGCCGTTCACGAACGGATGGAAAGAACTGGTGGAGGTGTCGGCCCTTGATGGAATTATCCCACCTACATTGCCATTCAGACAAAAGTTCCTCCCAGACGTCGGTCTGTGGTTTGAATAATCTAGAAATCTTATCACGGTCACGTAGGGTTAAAAAGTCTGCGTCCGTGGTCTCACGCGCGTTATAGTACATTGCAGCCCGTCGCTGCACTTCAAGATCGACTGGAAGTACACCTGCAAGTACCGGTAAGGCTTCAGTACTAACCGTCCTATACGCTTTGCATAAGAATATCAAAGCCAAACGCTGGCTTTGAAGCAATTTACGTCGTACCGCTCCTATGGTGGCCCTATCGGCCCAAACAGGTGCCCCGTAGCACATACACCCCAAATAGGTAGCCCCATAAATGGTCTTTAAAGTTAGAAATGACAGACCCCACGTAGATTTGGATATTCTAGTTAAGGCATAAAAGTTCTTTTTAGCTTTTTCACCGACAGTTTTTATATGATCTATGAATGAAAAATTCTTCTCTAAGACCAAACCAAGGTAGCACACGGACTGCTTTCTTTTCACGGGAACGTTATTAAATTTAATACTAGGCCACGATTTAAGATTACCTTTTAAAATTAGTTGATAAGTTTTTTGCGGTGCAAAGGTCAGACGGTTTCGATCGCCCCACTGAGATATTAATCGTAGGCAAGTGTCAGCTAAATTCTCGAGTCCAGCCCGAGTACTCGACTGAATGAGCAGCAGGCCGTCGTCCGCGTAACCGGTTAATGAACAGCCGGGTGGGAGAGGAATCGCGAGAAAATCATCGAAACCTAAATTCCACAGATACGGAGCGATTACCGAGCCCTGAGGACATCCCATGGTAAGGGACTTTGACATAGAATGATGTCCGAGTTTGAGTTTCGCGGAACCATTTAAAAAATATGAATAAACAAGATTATATATGTTTTTATAGCAGCCGCGATTCTTCATTTTAAGTAGTAGCATCGGCCACCATGCGTTATCAAAAGCCCCGGAAATATCTAAAAAGATTCCAACCACGTACTTGTGTTCCGAGTTATTAACAATTTTTCTAACAGAAAGTGCCGCGTCTACGGTAGATTTTCCCACGGTGAAACCGAATTGGTTGTTATGAAACTTTGGCCCGTCTGGCAGCAAACGTGGAACGATAAGGCGCTCCAGGAGTTTTCCCAAAGATGGCAGTAGGGTTAAGGGCCTGTACGACTTAGGGTCGTCTGGTGGCTTATCACCACTTTTTGGAATTATTCGTATAAAGCCACGTCGCCATACACGAGGAAAAACGCCGTCCGCAATACATCGGTTGAAAACAGATAAAATGGCGTCACCCGCTGTTTTACAAGCTTCTATTATCATCCGATTAGATATTTTATCTTCACCTGATGATTTGTTAAGAGGCAGTTTCCTGACAAGATTAATGAATTCGTCAATGGATGGAAGGTCTGACGTTGGTGATTCAGGTGGCACAGATGCCCACGCTCTGATCTGCTGATGGTAGTCATTGTCATTTACTGGCGAATCATCAGGTATCAGACTATTTAATAGAACTTCGGTTGTTTCCTCAATACCGGTCGTGTGTCTATTATTTACTTTAATGTTCTGGACAAACGCCAGGTCGACTGATCGATTAGCTTTGAACTCGTGATACAAAGGAGACCATGGACCTTCTTTATCTAGTTTTTCTACTATTTTTCGCAGTAAATTACCCTTAGACTTTTCCACTGATGCTCTGTAGCGGGACTTGGCAACTCTAAATGCATTTAAAGCAAAGTTAAGTGGGTCTCCGGTGACCTTTTGTTTTCTAAGCTTGTTTAAATGTCTGCGCGCTCGGCGATAGCTTTTACGCTGCTCAATTAAGTAGTCACACCACCAATCACATCTATGGATGTTGGTCATAGATGCGCGACCAATGGCGATGTCAGCACAGTAAGTGAAGGTGTCTGACATAATTTCAGCACTTTCTTCAGCTGACAGCCCATCACGAGTGAAGTCTTTGGCGTGACACGCAAAAAGCAAGCTAAAGAATTCCCAATTCGCGCCTTTACTTTTATATCTAAAATTACCAGTGATATGAGATGGACCTTGAGTAGACCTCGGAACAAATTCGTACACGATCAGGCGATGATCACTACAAGACGCATCTGGTAGGACACGCCACCTATCCAATCGTACGTCTGCACTAGAAAGTGTGACGTCAATACAAGATTCGCCCATTGGGCTGCAAAAAGTAGGTGGTGCATCAGGGGTATTATGAATTGATAGGTTCATTTCTGCTATAAAATCTTCAACAGCACAACGTCGGTCGAAATCCGTTGACCTAACCTTGCCATACCACAGAGACGATGACGCGTTAACATCAGCGCCAACGATAACTTTACTGCCCGCGAGTGACTGTAAGACGTGACGGAGGTTATGTATATGAGGTGCAACAGGGTCTGAGTATTGAAAGTAACAGCTCACAACGTAAACTTTAAAAGAAGCTGATGAGACTTCCGCAACGGCACAGTGGGGCGTCATGAGGTTACGCAAAGACGTTACTGTAAAGTTAGAAGAACGCGCCACGTAAATTCCGGCTCGTGCTTTGCTGTCCAGCTGAACTACTTTGTGACGTAAGTGAGCGTTCTGGTATTGTTCTTGAACAAGTACTATGTCTAAGTTATAATCGATAATTAATTTGTCTAATTCAGAGGTCGCCACCCTATCGTTGTGGAGATTTAATTGTCCTATAGTTAAACTATCCATTATTTTAGTAGTTGGTATTGAGGATTAACTGTTCGAGCTTAAGTTTGTAAGTGGTACACTCTGGGGACCCGCAACGATGGTCAAACGGTTTTTTAAAACGTTTACACGCCACGCAAGTAGGTATGTAATTTAAATTATCCTTGTGCGGGCAGTTATTTGTTTCATGTGCTTCCGAGCAGTTAGCACAGGTAGGTGATTTATTAACGCAGTGTTTCTTAACGTGACCGAACTGCTGGCAATGTAAACAACGAACTACTTCGACATCATCGATGAAACGGCAAGTCGCCCAATCAATAAATAATTTATCTTTGGTGGACACTAAATGTTTTCGAACTGTGGACTCGATTTCAACGCCTATCCACTTGCGACCGTTATCTAAGGAACGCCTACGAATAATTTTAGTTGACTTAATAAAATCATCCTCATTTATTGGCAGCTCGTCTTTAATGTTTTGACGGTATAACGCGTGCAGAAAAGCATTGTCTTCCATTGAGGATGGGACGTCCTTAACTAATATACGAGGCCTTCGGCCTTTCGGTTTTTCAAGTCTTAAGCCGGCGGACCTAATAGCATCGACCGATTGCAATTTTTTTATTTGGTTGTCATTAGCGACACGTAATACAACGCCAGATTTCGCGGTTTTCTTAACGCCTACAATTTGAAATCCGTCGTCACTAGGCTTAATCGCTTTCATAAGCGCTTGTTTAGTCGCGGACGATGACGAGTAATCGGCTAACCGGTCAGCTGTAGGGTACGCGACGACGCACGGAAGGGGAACGCGGGACTCCACGGCTGGCGCAACTTTAGGTAGACGAAGTTTCAAAGAATCCGCATACGAAGATTTGTTACAATCACTAGTATTGACATTATTAGTATTACGATTTAATTTCATTATATCCAATTCGCGTTTCGTATTGGCTAATTTAGTTTCATTGGAGGATGATTTTATGGCTAACAAAGAAACGATGGCCGTTACGCGCTGAGTCATGTCCATGATAGCGGATTTATTTGCGACATTAATGCGGGACCCTTGATCATTAACAAGGTCGTTAATTTTAGAAAGAAATGCAGACGCCTGTGAGACTAAATCGCAGTAATTGTCATTGCTCGCAGTACTGACGTTTAATATTGGCGAAGGTTTCTCAATTGAGTCGGATGTGTGAAGCCGTTTTGACCTTTCCTCGGGCGATATGTACGAAGGTGACATTTCGCGAAACAAACGTTTTGTTGAACTAGCGGAGGTCGTCGGCGACCCGGGTGTATGGAATGCATCTCTGCCACGGTCAGGCGGGTCATCATTAATGGATAACATATTATAAATTATGAAATTCAAACAAACTATTAGAACGTAAGAAAAGTAACAGAATTAACGGACGATAAAATTATTTCGAGGTACCCACACACCAAAAAAAAGTAAATGTACTCACCGAAAGTAAATGAAATTAACTAAAATACCAGTAAAACCGACGTAAAAACACTAAAAAACTTACGATACCAGCACTTAGCACAATAGTACACAACTAGGAACAACTCACGAGCCGGGAATCGATCACGGAACACGAAAATCGTAATTAAAATCGACAGCGAAATAGATCGCATCCAAACCGATCGAGTGCGCGGAGGGAAGTCAAGTCTTATCGGGGTTAACCTCGATTCTCCATTTTCTAAACCAAGCGCCTAAGGCGTTGGCTGAGGTTTGGAGGGTTTTGGCGATTGCGTTTTTACAGCGACCGGTGTAAGTAGTAGATGGCCGTGTCGTCCGCGAACAGGGCTAACTGAGCCTTTTTGCTCTTGGGTGGGAATGTCACTAGTGAACAATGTGAATGCAAGCGGAGAGATGACGGAGCCCTGGGGGACTCCGGCGCAAATAGGGTGGGGAGCAGAGAGCGATTTTCCTATGCGGTATCGGAACGTGCGATTCGACAAAAAGTCTCGCAAGATGAGCACGAGACGGTCCGGCACTCCCAGTTGGTATAGCTTAGGTATATAATAAGCCGTTGTGCCAGACTTTGTCGAAAGCTTTCGCTATGTCGAAGAACAACGCGCCCGTCATCGACGAACGCTGGAAACCAGCGCTCAGGTGTTCGACGATGCGACGGGTTTGTTGAATACAAGAGTGTTCGGTCCTGAAACCGAACTGTTCGTCGGGAATGAGGCTCTTAGCTTCGGCGAAATCTTTGAGACACTTATAAATAAATCTCTCATAGATTTTTCCGAGTGCTTTCAGGAGACTGAGGACGGTACTACGGTAGCTCGCGGGGTCCATCTTGGGTTTACCGGGTTTGGGAATTCCGATAACAGTGGCCTCTTTCCATACTTGAGGGAAGAATTGTTACTTAGGGCGCCATTGAAGATCAAACTCAAACTCAAAGCATTTATTTCAATTAGACCATTACGGCACTTTTGAAAGTCAAAAATACAAAAAAGAAAATCAAAGCTACAGTCCCAGTCACAAGGCATAATAACTTGAGAAAGTACTGTAGTTGCCCATTCCCTAGCGTAGATCTCTATGGAGAAGAATGGGCAAGAAACTCCATGGACACTCTTTTAAAATCAAAATATTGTTACAAAATCTTGGTTACATCATTAATTTTGAGATTATACATATATGTGAGAACGATGTAGAAAGACGTGCACACTAAGAGCATCCAGAGTGAAAGATTAGATTAAAAATGTATGAATAAAGTACCTAATTAAAATGAACCTTGGCAGCTAAGAGATGACCAGTCCCAACTGACAGCGCCCGTTCACAGACATGACGCATGTACCGGCGCCATTCAACTCAACCATATTGAAGGGAACTAAATGACCCGACACACCCGCCACCATCAGCGAGAGTGAGCATGACATTCTCTCAGTCACCAAGGCATATTCAAGTCAATGAAAGATAAATAAATGTAAATGGTGGCTGAACAGTACAAAGTACTCACACATGTGCTATGCAATTATATAATACTAAGAACTGGAATCTATACAATGCAAGTATATTTTTACAATCTTCTGCAGCTTCCACAATACATTAACATGGGAATCAATTCTTCATCTTCTTGGCTGCACCAATAAGACTATTAACTGGCCGGGGAGAAGTTTGAGCACTTTGTTAGTGATTCCGTCGGAGCCGCGTGCTTTACGCGGTTTAAGCCCTTTAATGATGTCGTATACTTCGTCTGGGGTGCCTACAGGTATAGGATCATCGGGGTCTTCAAAGGGGGGAAGGGAGGCCCTACGTTCGACTTCCGCGTTTACCATGTCGAGGTGTTGACTATCTACCGGTTGCGTGCTGGGAGTGCACTGAGATTCTAAACTGTCGGCTAGGCATTCGGCCTTTTCAGAGTCTTCGAACCCGAGGCTTTTGTCCAGACGAGTGAGAGGAGGCATCGAAGCCTCTTCGGTGGCACGCAACTTCCGTTGCAGTTGCCAGAAAGCTAGATGAGTGGGCTCGAGTTCGCTGAGCATCTTTTCCCATTTATTCGAGCGAAACTCACTAGTGCGCTTCTTTACAGCACGCTGTAAGTAGCTCATGTGAGCCTTGTTCGAGTCACAGGGAAACGAGCTGTAGGCACGGATAGCCGCGTTCTTCTCGTTTATCAGATCACGAACGTCATCGGGTAGTTTCCAGCGCTGATTGCTCAAGGCTAGGACTTCCCGTGAACAATCCGTCAGTACGGTTTGAATGTATTCTGTAAAGGAGTTGATGGCAGCTGTCGTGTCTGCGACTAACAATATGGTCAGGGATGGAATCTAGGTGCGGCGACGTGAGGGAATTCAGCTTATCGCTGACTTTCCTCCAGTCGGTAATCACTTGGGAAGGCGGGGGCAGATCGGAGTCGAAAGGACCAGAGCGGGGGAGCAAGTGCATAAATACAGGGCGATGGTCGGAGTTGAGCTCATGAAGAGTCTCGATCAAATGCAACTTAAGGTTGACATTTTTGAGAAGCGCGATATCTAGTACCTACTTCCGAGCTTTTGCTCGGGTCGTGGGGATAATGAGTGTGCTCCATCGGAGCTATAGGGTCAAAGTTAAGGGAGACTCCTAAGTCATACACAAATCTTCCTCTGGGAGAGGTCAGCGTGCTGTTCCAGGCGGGGTGTTTGGCATTGAGGTCGCCCGCTATAATAACGGAGTCGCTCAAGCCGAAGAGGACAGTAAGGTCCTTGGTGAGTAGCGAGTGCTCCTCGGACGTGCCGCCAGGAGGGATATAAGCCGATATGATGGTGATCGGTGGATGACCGGTCATGCCGAGCCGACAGATGGATACCTTGAGTTACAACATAATTATAATACGGGGTTAGCCGCCCCCCGCGCGCCCCGCACTGACGCGCTTATTGCACAGATTTTGTTAGCGCTGTCTTCTTTAAACGTAGTAGTAATAGCTTAATGTTTTAAAACGATAAAGTACGATGCATGCATGATGCAGATGCTAGACGCTGACATCAAAACACTCTTTTTCTTGAGTCAAAAGGTTCATATGTTCCTTTTTCTTTAGATGCTTTTTGTCTTTCTTGCCAGATCATTCTTAACACAGTCTATCCATCGTTTCTTTGGTCTTCCTCTACTCATAGGTATATGAGGTGAGGAAAGTTTTGAGTATGAATGTGGATGAGTACATCCACATTCATACTCAAAACTTTCCTCACGACATTTTCCTCATTCCTCCGCATCACATGCTCTTAACACGAGTCACGACAACCGATTACAGGTCACGGCACGTAAGTCTAGCGCTGAACGAAACGTGGAGGGGATAACTGCGCATGTTGTACGACTGGAGAGCCAATCGGCGCAACGCACAGGCAATGTATGTAATAAGGGTAAAATTTGGGTTGGCTTTAGTATTGTTTGGCAGGAGAAGGGACGGGGGACACTTTATATTCGCCTAAAAAGCGAAATCGACGGAGCCCTGCTACGCGGGGCTCCTATTTCTGTCTGCAGGGTTTAAAGGAACCTAACTAACCTAAAGTCGGGGTGCCCCAAGTATCCTATACCACTTACGCACACACGTGTCTCATTCTCGTGGTCGTTCATTATACACATTGCCTGATGCGCTTTGGGCATTATAAACAATACCTAGGCAATGTAGAATTAATCGTATTACCTATATACATTGCCTGAACGGTTTATGCAATATATAAAAAGCCTAGGGATTCTATACAATGCCGGATTATACACATTGCCTATAACATATACATTGCCTGAGCGTTATAGGCAATATATATAAAGCCTAGGCATTCTATACAATGTCGGATTATACATATCTAAATATATAAAAGAAGAAACTGACTGACTGACTGACTGATTGACTGACTGACTGACTGACTGACTGACTCATCTATCAACGCACAGCCCAAACCGCTGGGTCTACAGATTCCAAATTTGGCAAGTAGGTTCCTTATGTGGTCTAGGGGTGCACTAAGAAAGGATTTTTCAAAATTCACCCCCTAAGGGGGTTAAACGGGGTTCCAAAGTTTGTATAGGGAAACAAGATTAGTTAGACTATTTTATTCGAAACTTCATAGGAGTGCTCCTATTGATAAATGAGTAGAAACGGGTTTCAGGTTTTTTTAGAATTTAACCCCTAAGAGGGAGAAATGGGGTGGCAAAGTATAAAAATCAATGCACAGCCCAAACCGCTGAGTCTAGAGATTCCAAATTTGGCAAGTAGGTTCCTTATGTAGTCTAGGGATGCACTAAGAAAGGATTTTTCAAAATTCAGCCCCTAAGGGGGTTAAACGGGGCTCCAAAGTTTGTATGGGTAAAACAAGATTAGTTAGACTATTTTATTCGAAACTTCACAGGAGTGCTTCTATTGATAAATGAGTAGAAACGGGTTTCAGGTTTTTTCAGAATTCAACCCCTAAGAGGGGGAAATGGGGTGGCAAAGTATAAAAATCAATGCACAGCCCAAACCGCTGAGTCTAGAGATTCCAAATTTGGGACAAAGGTTCTTTATGAGGTTTAGGGGTGCATTAAGAAAGGATTCTTCAAAATTCACCCCCTTAGGGGTTGGAACGGGAGTCCAAAGATTACATGGGGAAATAAGATTAGTTAAGACTACTTTCTTCGAAACTTAACAGGAGTACTCCTATCGATAAATGAGTTAACGTTTGTGTTTCAGGTTTTTTCAGGATTCAACCCCTAAAGGGGGAAATGGGGTAACAAAGCCTAAAATTCAGAATAGGTATTGTTTGTATGGTGAATTGGGTTGGGAGTATTACAAAAACAACGATTTTAAAATTTAATGTGGCGGCCCTAAAATAACATCATTCCCTGTTGGGGTGCGATGGGGTTGAAATGTCTAAAAATCAATATGGGTGTCGATACCGAGATTATCAGGGGTGCTGATTACGAAAATGGCATTTATTTTGAAATCTAGAAGATGGCGGATTCGACTTCTATACAGGGTTATTGTTGATTTATTGTGATGATTGTGATAATGATTGTGATGATGATGATATTTATTACAATGATAATGATTGTTTTACGATGTTGATGATTGTGATAACGATGATGGTGATTGTGGTAGTGATTTTGATGGTGATTGTGGTAGTGATTTTGATGGTGATTGTGATGGTGATTGTGATAGTGACGGTGATTGTGATGGTGATAGCGATGGTGATGGTGATTGTGATTGTGACAGTGACGGTGATAATGATGTAGATGATTGTGATTACGATGATAATGATTGTGATAACGAGGATAGTGATTGTGAGAGTGATTGTGATGGTGATGGTGATTGTGTTAGTGAAGGTCATTGTGATAGTGACGGTGTTTGTGATAGTGATAGCGATGGTGATGGTGATTTTGATTGTGACAGCGACGGTGATAATGTTGAAGATGATTGTGATTACGATGATAATGATTGTGATAACGAGGATAGTGATTGCGAGACTGATTGCGATTGTGATTGTGATTGTTTTAACTTGATTTTGTGATAGTGACGGCGATTGTGATCATGATGATTGTGATTGAGATGATAATGATTGTTATTACGATGATAATGATTGTGATTACGACGATAATGATTGTGATAACGATGATGGTGATTGTGATAGTGATTTTGATGGTGATTGTGATGGTGATGGTGATTGTGATAGTGACGGTGATTGTGATGGTGATGGTAATTGTGATTGTGACAGAGATGGTGATTGTGATAATGACGAAGATGATTGTGATTACGATGATAATGATTGTGATAACGAGGATAGTGATTGTGAATGTGATGGTGAGTGTGATTGTGTTAGTGATGGTGATTGTGATAGTGATGGTGATTGTGATAATGATTGTGGTTGTGATAGTGATGGCGATTGTGATCATGGTGATTGTGATTAAGATGATAATGGTTGTGATTACGATGATAATGATTGCGATAATGATGGAAGTGATTGTGATAGTGATTGTGATAGTGATTGTGATAGTGATAGTGATTGTGATTGTGATAGTGATTGTGATAGTGATTGTGATTGTGATAGTGATAGTGATTGTGATAGTGATTGTGATAGTGATTGTGATAGTGATAGTGATAGTGATTGTGATAGTGATTGTGATTGTGATAGTGATTGTGATAGTGATAGTGATTGTGATAGTGATTGTGATAGTGATAGTGATAGTGATAGTGATTGTGACAGTGAATAATAGTGATTGTGATAGTGATAGTGATAGTGATAGTGATAGTGATAGTGATTGTGACAGTGATAGTGATTGTGATTGTGATTGTGATTGTGATAGTGATAGTGATTGTGATTGTGATTGTGATTGTGATTGTGATTGTGATTGTGATTGTGATTGTGATAGTGATAGTGATAGTGATTGTGATAGTGATTGTGATAGTGATTGTGATAGTGATAGTGATAGTGATAGTGATTGTGATAGTGATTGTGATTGTGATAGTGATTGTGATAGTGATAGTGATAGTGATTGTGATAGTGATTGTGATAGTGATAGTGATAGTGATAGTGATTGTGACAGTGAATAATAGTGATTGTGATAGTGATAGTGATAGTGATAGTGATAGTGATTGTGATTGTGATAGTGATAGTGATTGTGATTGTGATTGTGATTGTGATTGTGATTGTGATTGTGATTGTGATTGTGATTGTGATTGTGATTGTGATTGTGATTGTGATTGTGATTGTGATTGTGATTGTGATTGTGATTGTGATTGTGATTGTGATTGTGATTGTGATTGTGATTGTGATTGTGATTGTGATTGTGATTGTGATTGTGATTGTGATTGTGATTGTGATAGTGATAGTGATAGTGATTGTGATAGTGATTGTGATAGTGATAGTGATAGTGATAGTGATTGTGATAGTGATTGTGATTGTGATTGTGATAGTGATTGTGATAGTGATAGTGATAGTGATTGTGATTGTGATTGTGATTGTGATTGTGATTGTGATTGTGATTGTGATTGTGATTGTGATTGTGATTGTGATTGTGATTGTGATTGTGATTGTGATTGTGATTGTGATTGTGATAGTGATTGTGATTGTGATTGTGATTGTGATTGTGATTGTGATTGTGATTGTGATTGTGATTGTGATTGTGATTGTGATAGTGATTGTGATTGTGATTGTGATTGTGATTGTGATTGTGATTGTGATTGTGATTGTGATTGTGATTGTGATTGTGACTGTGATTGTGATTGTGATTGTGATTGTGATTGTGATTGTGATTGTGATTGTGATTGTGATTGTGATAGTGATAGTGATAGTGATTGTGATAGTGATTGTGATAGTGGTTGTGATAGTGATTGTGATTGTGATTGTGATTGTGATTGTGATTGTGATTGTGATTGTGATTGTGATTGTGATTGTGATTGTGATTGTGATTGTGATTGTGATAGTGATAGTGATAGTGATAGTGATAGTGATAGTGATTGTGATTGTGATTGTGATTGTGATTGTGATTGTGATAGTGATTGTGATAGTGATTGTGATAGTGGTTGTGATTGTGATTGTGATAGTGATAGTGATTGTGATTGTGATTGTGATTGTGATTTGTGGTAGTGATTGTGGTAGTGATTGTGATAGTGATTTTGGTAGTGAATGTGATAGTGATTGTGATAGTGCTTGTGATTGTGATAGTGATAGTGATTGTGATTGTGATTGTGATAGTGATTGTGATTGTGATAGTGATTGTGATAGTGATTGTGATTGTGATTGTGATTGTGATTGTGATTGTGATTGTGATAGTGATAGTGATAGTGATTGTGATAGTGATTGTGATAGTGGTTGTGATAGTGATTGTGATTGTGATAGTGATAGTGATTGTGATTGTGATTGTGATTGTGATTTGTGGTAGTGATTGTGGTAGTGATTGTGATAGTGATTTTGGTAGTGAATGTGATAGTGATTGTGATAGTGATAGTGATAGTGATAGTGATAGTGATAGTGATTGTTATTGTGATTGTGATTGTGATTGTGATTGTGATTGTGATTGTGATTGTGATTGTGATTGTGATTGTGATAGTGATAGTGATAGTGATAGTGATAGTGATAGTGATAGTGATTGTGATTGTGATTGTGATTGTGATTGTGATTGTGATTGTGATAGTGATTGTGATAGTGATTGTGATAGTGGTTGTGATTGTGATAGTGATAGTGATTGTGATTGTGATTGTGATTGTGATTTGTGGTAGTGATTGTGGTAGTGATTGTGATAGTGATTTTGGTAGTGAATGTGATAGTGATTGTGATAGTGCTTGTGATTGTGATAGTGATTGTGATTGTGATTGTGATAGTGATAGTGATTGTGATTGTGATAGTGATTGTGATAGTGATAGTGATTGTGATAGTGATTGTGATAGTGATTGTGACAGTGATGGCCATTGTGATTGTGATTGTGATAATGATGGTGGTTGTGATGGTGATTTTGATGATAATAATAAATTGTGATGATTATGAAATTTGGCACATATATAGTTTGTAACCTGGATTAACATGTAGGACACTATTTATCCCTTTATTATGATTCAGTGGGACAGTTACCGACCTTCACGCGGGCGAAGCCGCGGGCAACAGCTAGTTGCCTATAACATAGAAATATACTGACTGCAACAGAGGGTCTGTTGCAGGTTTTGGCATAATTGATTGACCTACAATTTACTGGCACATCATACACATACACACTCATTCACAAATACACTTACACTCACTCATGCACAAACACACATGCGCACTTTCTCATACACACACACACCTACACCAGATAAGTATGTTCATAAAATACTTTATACTTTTATATTCTCTTAATCGATAATATAAAAGTACCATTGCTAAAGGTTTAACATTGGTACCTAACAAGGATTCTGTAAATTGCTTTCTGAGTGGAAACCTGGTGACCTGTTAGACAGGTGTTTCACTACCTACCACAGGCACCAGTGATTCACGACCATGTCTTGTATAAGCCAATAAATAAATTTGTTATTATTATTCATCCCTTTTGTGGCCCAACATTCTGATCCATAAAAGACAGCAGGTTTAACCATTATTTTATAAATCTTCCCCTTAAGTTTAAGGAGAATGCAGGAGTCGCAGATTGTTCCCGTGACCTGCCGCCATTTCATCCATCCCGTGTTAATTCAGTACTTTACACTACGATCTATTTCGCCATCGCTTTGCACGAGTGAACCGAGATACCGAAAGTCGGAGCCGACAGGAGGAGGCGCGCCATCTAACGCTATGGCTACAGAACTGGAGAGACCGCCGAAATCGCAGAACATGTATTCAGTTTTACTTCTGCTGATTTTCAAGCCAGCATTCTCTAGTTTATATTGCCATTTCTCCAATCTGCTCGTGATCTCTGTGATGTATTTCCAAGTGGCTTGAAGTTTGTCAAGTACCTAGTACGGCGGCTAGCCATACGATCAGCCTTTTTAGTGACGTGTTTGCTCGTTTTGGTTTGCCGAGACAAATAGTATCAGATAACGGGCCGCCATTTACTAGTCACGAATTCACACAATTCCTAAAGTCGAACGGCATCGAACATATTTATTCAGCGCCATATCATCCTGCCTCAAACGGGGCAGCAGAAAACGCAGTACATATTGTTAAAAGAGCTGTTAAAAAGGCTATTAGAGATAAATTAGAAATACATTTATTTTTAAATAAGTTTCTGCTGTACTATAGAAATACAGAATATTGTACCACAGGCGAAACACCGGCGTCGCTCATGTTCGGTCGCAGGTTGCGTACGAAATTCGTGCTCTTAGACCAAATATAGAGATTAAAGTTAGGAATGCTCAAGAATGTCAACAAAAATACGGCGCCAGTGGGTCGCGTCAACTGCGCCCGGGGGATGAGGTCTGGATGCGTCAGTATCGTTGACAGGATAAATGGGTATCTGGGACGGTTACTGAGAGGATGGGAACTACCGATTATAAGGTAGTAGATGCTTTAGGTAGGGAATTCCACAAACATGTAGATCAGCTGAAACAACGGATACAGAGTTAATTAATCTGTCCTTCTTCCTCTAGCCCGGTCAGTGAGAGGTTGGAAACCGTTGAGGTGACTCAAGTACAGGGAGCGTCCAGTCCGCGGTGTGACGGTTCACCCGCAGCGACCACACAGCCGGATAGTGGTAATCAAGAGAATTTCGAAGACTGCGTAGAACAGCAGGTTCAGCCTTCCTTGCTTACCCCTGAGCCGCCCCAGCCTCGTCCCGTTCGTCAATGCCGGATTCTTAAGCCAGCTAGGTATAAGTTCTGATGAGAGTGTAGAAATATTTAGTTTCTTTTGTTTATTTTATTTGTATTAGTTGTAAGTTTTATAAGCCTGTTATTTACTGTAGAAATTTATTGGTGTTCTTGATTAAGGGTGAGGGTGTAATGTATGGCTGGTTAGGTATTGTTTATGCCCGTCATGTCAGGACTAGTCAGGAGCTCTGAAGTATGTAGCTGTCATCCCTGTCTCCAATAAACCGAGTTATGGAAAACATCTAGTTTTATTAATATATTACAATCTCAGGTCCATCTTCACCGACAAGAACAATGTCGTCGGCAAACAGCATGCACCAGGGTGCCTCTTCCTGGATGTCCGACGTCAAAGCATCCATGATTCTGATGCTCCGGGGTAGCCCGCGAAATTCAATTTTTCTTACCATTTTTGCAATTTGCAGGCCAGTGCTAGGTTGTATGTTAATTAAAATATTAAATAAAATTTTAATTTCGCGGGCTGGTTGGACCATTCCAAGAAGAGGAGCCGACCCTTGATGCAAGCCTACAGCCACACTGAACTCATCGGTGTTGCCAGCAACTGACTGGACGTAGGTACAAGATTGACTGTACATAGCACGAATTAACTCTATATACTTCTCAGGTGTACCTTTCTCTTTCAAGGCCCACCACAACACATCAGGACTCCCGAAGTACCCTATCATACGCTTTCTCCAGATTAATGAACACCATGTGCAAGTTTTTGTGTGCACGTTTGTACTTCTCGCATAATTGGTGGAGTGCAAAAGTGGCGTCCATAGTTCCTCGACGTGGCATAAACCCAAACTGATTTTGGGTGATCTTACTCTCCTCTCTTATTTTTTCTCTATCACTTTCTCCCACTTTCGTACATAAGTATGTGACATGAGCTTTATCCCCGATAGTAGTTGCAGTCCTGCACATCACCTTTATTTTTGAAGATGGGCATTATCGGACTATTGCACCATTCTTAGGGGATCGCTCCTTCATACAACAACTTAAATCGGTTTTCATAAACAGCGCTTTTTATACTAGTCATCAAATGTAAAATAACTGGACATTTGTGACAATTATTATTTTTAATTTTTTTATTGTCTAAACGCATAAATAATCGATTAATTTAAAATCGCTTAATATTATTATAAAAATCAATCATTAAAATTAAAAATAATAATTGATTTAAATAAAAACACTACCACACCACCATACAGTGATGCCAGATCTACTGATTTAACAGTAGATCTGCCTGATTTTAAAAAAATCTACTGATCTACTGCCTTGATTGGAAATCTACCTGCTTTTTTTAAAATCAGATCGTATCATCAAGTTATTGACTACGTGACGTGTCATCTGGCTTATAGGCCTTAAAAACATGACATTTGTTCAACAACCGTAGTAAGAATCGAAAAATATTGCAGTCTTCTTTGTTTTATCAAATTAATAAAAATGTACGAAGATAAAACGTGTCAAAGATCATGAGTTTGACTTGTGACGTCACATTTGAGTAAAAATGTACTCAAATGTGACATGTGACGTCACACGAGTTTACGACGCACTGTATCGTCTTCATTTTTGTTTACGTGAAAATGAAAATAATACGAGTCCAATATTTTTTTGGAAATCTATCTGACGGACTAATTAGACTTTTTTTTGTCATGTACCATATTCAAGCTCAAGTCCTTTTTACCTCATGTGGTTATGATTTTTCCATCGATCTACTGCTAAAACTTTAATTTTTGTACTGATTTCTTCAGATTCCATCTGGCAACACTGCCACCATATAATATACGGCATAACGGCAACACTCTCACTCAGTACGTCATGCAAACGCATCGTCTATTGTTGTGTTGAATTTTTGTTGATACAATAAATAGGTACCTATTAAACTTTATGAACACCCGAATATGATAATGAGCTTATGTACTCGATGTACATGAAGCCTTTACATTATAAAATACGAAGTGTTTATTTTTTTATCCATCATGGATCTTCAAACATCGCATTTGGCCGCGGCTTTAATGTCCGGCCCAACATTACCCATGTATAATAATACGTCTGCTGAGGCCACAGCGACAGTAACTACACCACCGAATATTCCAAATGAAGAAGTTAAAACTGAGAAACTTAACGAACCACAAAAAGATCCGCCTGAAGAGGAAAAAGAAGAAATAGCAAGTGGGGAGGAGTTCACTGATGAAGTAAGGATATCGTAGTTTTTTCTATTTACAATAAATTTTTGGCTTCGTAATTATTATCCCCTGCACCATTACTTCCTTTTAAAAAAATATATGAATACAATTTAAAAAACTGTAATGGGAAATGAAGGACATTTTTATCTTGCAACAGTACATTCAAAACCTTCATTTTATAAACTAGAATATTAAAGTATTTAAAAGTGTAGATAGATAGAGCTGCCTCTATCAACACAAACGCTTTTATTCAAGTAGGTATTCACTAACATAATTTTGTCTTTATCTGTAAGAGCTGTTACCAATTTTTCTTTGGAAAAGGAGAAATTATTTGTTTTTAGCTAAAAACCTCTTTACGCCTATAGTTTATGATGCATTCTATGATTTTCAGGAGATGGAAACACAATCAGGCAGTAAGTCAATTCCTGGCAGAGGAGTTACTCTGCAGATGCTTTTAGAAGACAAAATGCTTGAGCCTGGAAATGCAGCTATGACAATTGAGTATCTAGTTAGTAACTTTTCCTTTTTGCCTTTTATCTCTTGACTTCTTTGGGGTTGACTTCCAATTTAGCCAGATTCAGCTGAATATACAGGGTGAATGGGTCTGGACCCGCCATAGTAAATTCACATCATCACGGTCATTTACTAATTATTATTATTATTTATTAATTATTATTACTTCAGACTTTTTAGTTAATTTTTTTTTTGTAATGCCTACTACCTGATTTTTTAAGCCTAGTTTAATGACTACCAACAAATAATAAAAAAAGTACTAAAATAATACAATAAAAAGTTGTGAAAAATCTCAATAGTGTATAAAAATTGATATATCTCCCTAACTATAAAACTTTGGCTAGGGAAAGTAGGGTTCAATAATTAGTAAATGACCTCTTCTACATATATAATAAAGAATAATATAATAATTATTGAAAAACACTTCGTGAACGTTGTGAACGACTTTTTGTCAAGCAATTCATAAAAATAAAAGTACAACACAATTGCTATCACAGTTTACAGATGAAATCAATGATCACCTTAACTGCAAAAACATGTAATCACAATTATGATAGATTTTAGCAAAGCTTTTGATACGCTAAATTATGAGGTACTTTACACAAAAATTGGTGTGCAAAACCCTAGCAAAATGTTGTGCATTTGAGAGATGAGACCATAAAAAATAATTAGTGTGTCATGAGGAGCAATTTGTTTAATAGTAGCAAAATTTGTGTGAATTGTAGTTTTAAAGTTATTTGAGAAAAACACATTTTGCTGGAGTAACGTTTGAAACGTTATTCTGGCAAAATCGATTTTCAAAAATTCGTTCAGCCCGGAACCAAATACATGATTAGATAGCTTTTGTTGCATAGTAAATGTTTGTAAATAGCAAAATTTGTGTGTGGTATGGTTCTTGAGTTATTTAAGATTTTGCTGCGGTAACGTTTTGTGATTTCCCAGATCTCGAAAACGGCTCAACGCAGAAGATTGAAAAAAATAACCAATAAGAGACCTTAATTTGTTTAAATTAGTTTAAACATTAGTTTTTGATTTGGTTGTCGTAAACCAATGGAATTAAATGGTTTCAAAAATCAGATAAAACGGATTTGCAAGTAAACCAAAACACTTATAACCAAATAAACAGCTGTCAAAAATACCCATGGTAGACACTTATCACGTCAAGTAAAATAAATTATGTAACTTTATACGATATGAAGATAAAAACAAAATTGATTCATTTTAGACTGGTCGTACTTTAGCGATGAAATACGCAGTTCCCAAAACATTAAGAAACGTGGCATACTTTAAACTAATTAAAATGATACATGAACATTGATTCCTGTTAATTTCAGCTTTCAATTACGGCTGTAATGAAAGTTATATCAAAAACAAGAAAATGTCAGCAATTCTCTAATAAGCTGACCAAATCGGAAAGGTCACGAAAAAGCGGCCGCACTATACATAATCGTAACCATCTTATATGAATGGGATAATATGGATGTTTTGTTAGTACAGTTGCGTACGTACGTTGTTGTTACTGTTACGTAGGTTGCTGGTCATGGTGTTCATTATTTTTATTTAAAAATCAGTCTCATACAAATTATTGTTTATTTTTGCCTTAGCATTAACATATTGAGATAGAGACATACTTAATTTTAATAATTGGCATAAATGTTTTTCTGTTTGTCAAGTACCAATGCTTAAACTTAAAATACAATGTTGATTCATAGTTTGTACCATTTTCCTTAAGACGGAGATAGGCACCTACTAAATACGTAGGTAGGTAGGTGGACTCCATTTCCCCTCGACTCACAGTATGGCATTTAAACATGAGCTTTGTAACGTATAACTTAGTGGTTATTTCAACATTACATGTGACAGTTACAGGTGATCAACGTGTGAACCACGCGTCGTCAATCAAAATCACACTATAAATTATTTACTGAGATCATTACTTACCTTTTTAAAGTTACTTGACTTTAAATAATTACTTATTACCCATTAAATTGTTAAACTACTGTTAATTAACATGATTTTCATTTATAAAATAGAAAACTAGTAGAAAATGTGTGTTATGGTACCTGCACTTCGAACATTAAAAAATCGGTTACACGTAAAACGTTTTTCTGCTTAACTGTACAAAACATCGGACACTAAGTTGCTAATTTGCGGAGACTACTCGTACGTATGGTGCGGCCGCTTTTACGTGACCTTTTTAATTTGGTCGGCTATTAGAGAATTTCTGACATATTCTTGATTTTGATATAACTTTCATTACAGCCGTAATTGAAAGCTGAAATTAACAGGAATTGATGTTCATGAATTATTTTAATTAGTTTAAAGTATGCCACGTTTCTTAATGTTTTGGGAACTGCGTATTTCATCGCTAAAGTACGACCAGTCTAAATTAATCAATTTTGTTTTTATCTTCGTATCGTATAAAGTTACACAATCCATTTTACTTGACGTGATACGTGTCTACCATGGGTATTTTTTACAGCAGTTTATTTGGTTATAAGTGTTTTGGTTTACTTGCAAATCCGTTTTTATCTGATTTTTGAAACCATTTAATTCCATTGGTTTACGACAACCAAATCAAAAACTAATGTTTAAACTAATTTAAACAAATTAAGGTCTCTTATTGGTATTTTTTTCAATCTTCTGCGTTGAGCCGTTTTCGAGATCTGGGAAATCCCAAAACGTTACCGGAGCAAAATCTTAAATAACTCAAGAACCATACCACACACAAATTTTGCTATTTACAAACATTTACTATGCAACAAAAGCTATCTAATCATGTATTTAGTTACGGGCTGAACGAATTTTTGAAAATCGATTTTGCCAGGATAACGTTTCTTAATGTTACTCCAGCAAAATGTGTTTTCTCAAATAACTTTAAAACTACAATTCACACAAATTTTGCTACTATTAAACAAATTGCTCCTCATGATACACTAATTATTTTTTATGGTCTCATCTCTCAAATGCACAACTTTTTGCTAAGGTTATGCACACCAAAAATTGAGCAGAATGGTATACGGGGTCCAATGCTGGAGTGGTTCAAAGATTACCACAGACAGAGGTATAATGTAGTCAGTGTGGCGGGGGCGCTCAGCGACAGAATTCCGACACATCATGGAATGGCTCAAGGATCGATCCTCGGACCGACTGAGTATCTATTATATGTTAACGATATGTGTAACTTATTCCGGCATGCCTCCGTCTACCAATTTGGTGACGACACATGTCTTATCATAGCTCACAGGGATCTAAGTACTGCGGAGAAAATGATACAATCTGAGTTTAATCTGCTATGTAAATGGGCACATGACTTTGGCTTAACAATGAACTATGAAAAAACTAAACTCATGCACATTCATTCACCATACTTAAAATCTCAAGGAACCCCAAGAGTCATCGCTCATGAACACCATTGCATGCATCGGTGCTTGGATATCTGTGACTGTAAGCCGATTGAAAACGTTAAAGAACATGTATATCTAGGTCTTAAGATTGATCATAAATTTAACTGGGGTCCACATGTGGACTCTGTATGCAATAAGCTTAGAGCAATCATGTCAAAATTGCGCATATTGAAGCACAAACTGCCATATATAGGACCATAAGATTGTTGTATATGGCATTGGCCGACACTGTTATCAATTATTATGGCATAACCAGTTATGGAAGAACTTATAAAACCTACCTTAAAAAAATATATAATATACAAATACGATTATTAAAGATAGTGGTACTTACCTTTGAAAATTAAATTCAAATACAAACCCTTATGATAAGTTATTCCAATATTGTAATGTCATAAATGTATTCGATAAAGTGAAATTCGCTGTTGCCTCTGATTACTGTGATCAGAATATGAGTAAGTTACAGAAAACAAGTAGACCTAATTTTGTTCGTAGCCTGTCGTACTTGCCTCTGTATAAACTGCCGAGAGTAAATAATGAATACGGTAAACGGGTCTGGACATATGCGCTTCCAAGCATACTGAATAAGTTGCCTAAGGAATTAGCCAATATATTGGAAAACAAAAAGTCTCGTCAGATTAAAAAAATATTGAAATTCTATTTCACCGTTGAAATGTATAAAACGGGGGAGGGGCATGCGTGTGGGCCCACTACCACTACCAGACTAATGTGAACGACTAACTTAACTGATCGATAGCGCACATAATCTTGCAGTACAAATAATAATAATAATAATAATAATAAATCGTTTATTTATAAAAAGGGGCACATTTACAATTAAGTATCTTAACAAATAAAATAGAGCACTGTTGCTTATTGCCTGAACTAGGTGGAACCTGTGTTTCAGGCTAGAAGGTGCGTAAATACCTACTTAAAATAAATAAATCAACAATGAAAGAAAAGTAAATTCCTAAAATTACAACTTACATAAAAGATAAACAAACAATGTGTCAGCAGTTTACTTGCAGACTACAAGTAAATCTTCTGTCTGTGCATAGGTTAGGGGTTGTAAAAAAGTAATAATAGACTTTTTACAGCTAAAATAGTTTAACTTATAAATACTTAGTTTTCTATTTAATCTATTGTACATAAATGGGCCTAAAAATGTAAAGAATCTTTCCACAAAGACATGTTTGGAGGTTGTATTAGAAATGCATACTATATCATTCCGTCTCTTGTTAGTATTGTCAGCATTGTACGTAAGCATGGAGTGCTGTTTTAATACTAAGTGCATAATGAATAGCTGACGCACAGTCAGCACATTGCAGGATTTAAATACAGCTGATCTGTGGCCTTTGCGCAGTGCTGCGCGCGAGCTGTCAAAACTCCCAACCGCGCTGTGTCAACAATTTTAGCCGATTTTTGACACATTTTCCGCCCGTTCCGATTAAAACACCTGTAGCTCAAAACCTACAAGTCCTAGAGCATTTTCAAAACTACTGTTGTCAAGCTGATTAGATAAGGAATCTACTTATCTAGAAATCAAAATGAAATACTTTAATTATATACTCCAAGTCATAATGTATAGCTAAAAAATAGTTACGAAAACTGATATTTCGCTAGAAATATCAGTTTTCTCTTAGTTTTTTATCTATTTTAACATTATATAAATAAACTAGACTATATTTCCTTTCCAACAAGACCACAATCTCATTAATATCTCAATAGCATCATATCTAAATATTCCTATGAAACTAGATACTCACTGTTTGTTTACATCTGGGAACTAATTTTTGCCAGCCGGTGTTGGATGAAAAAACACACAAACCCACATGTTTTTTGGTGTAGATAGTTGAACAATCTAATCACCTCACTAATTAAGCACTGTTTTTCCCATTTCACACACGTTTTAGTCACTAAATCACGTATTTCTTCACATTAAACAATCACTGTAGGTACATATAATTACTGCATTTTCACAGGCGAAATACTGCGATTTCGCGATTCGGAACCTAATTTGTGTTATCATAATACGATAGTACAACTTCTCATGATCATTTTAATGTATAACACTGTATTCCAATAACAAATACGTAACTCGTAATAACTTGAAATGTGACACTAACGCAAATACGATGACACAAGAAATGGCGCGCTCTGTTGACGTAATGGTGTTTTTATTATTTGACAACTTGTCAATAGAGTAGAGCTGTGATTTTTGGTACGTCGTTCAACAATGTTATATAGATTATAAATGAAGCATTGAATACATGGACCGAGCACGATTAGTCGATATTTTAAATAAAGTTTTGGGACAAATTATGCCAACACCGTGCGGTGGTCATTACAGCCGAGCGCGTACAATTGAGTAAAGTTACTGGCTGTGATCTAATTCAGCCGCGGTTTACTGGGTGGGAAAGTAAAAGGGATGGAAGTTTGCTACCTTTAAAATTGCTCTTTGAGCTCTTTCAAGGGGAAGCAGGATAGTTTTTGATGCGCCACCCCATGAAATGATACAGTAATGAATTATTGATTGACATAGGGCGAAATAAACTTGTGTGATTAACTTAGAATCTGCAAAAGTTCGTATTTTTTTAAATACATATATTAATTTGCGCACTCTTTTAACCAGACTTTCAATATGATACCTAAAAGAGAGTGTGTCATCTATTATAACCCATAGGTATTTAATATTATTGGTTTTGAGGATAGAAGGGCAAATGCACATGTTGATTGACCGATTATCACATTGATGGGCATATAAATGGAAGTTAGTAGTGTTAAGTTGAGGCTTGCGCATGGAGAAGTGAATGTATTTTGTCTTGTCAGCGTTTAGTGTTAGTAAATTGCTTTGAAGCCAATTAGTCACAGTATTAAAACCAAGTTGAGCGTTTTCAAACAGTTCGCTTCTGTTTTCAGCAGAAAATATTAGCGCCGTGTCGTCAGCATATGATATGATCTTGCCGTGCTTGATGTTAAGGTTACACAAGTCGTTAATATAAACCAGGAAAAGGGTAGGGCCCAATATACTTCCCTGGGGAACACCAAATCCAGTATTTTTCTGCTCATCGCTCGTAAAATTGTCAATCCTAACACATTGGTATCGGTCGTTTAAATAGTCAGCAAGCAATGTCAGCGGCGTGCCCCTTATTCCTATGACCTCTAATTTTCTTAGGAGCACAGAAACGGAGACCGTGTCAAAGGCTTTCGCTAAATCAAGGAAGACTCCCATGACCTGGTTCCCCTTGCCCAGCTCTTCTGAGACATAATTGGTAAGGCTATGCACCGCATCGGCTGTGGATAATTTGGCTCTGAAGCCAAATTGCGCTGGTGACAAGATGTTGTTTTTCTCCAGGAAGCTAACTAGTCTGCTGTTTATAATTTTCTCAAGTATTTTTGAGATTGAGGGGAGTAATGATATTGGCCTATAGTTATTAACCAAGTCCCTGTCTCCAGATTTATAGATAGGGATAACAACAGCCTTTTTAAGACAGTTAGGGAAAATTCCTTTGGAAAGACAGATTCGAAATATATGCGTTAAGGGAGGTGCCAATATATGCTTAAAGAGTTTAAGGATCCTGTTGCTTATATTATCCCATCCAACTGCACAGTCATCTTTAAGGCCAGATATTATTTGGGATATTTCGTTTTCGTCAGTATCCAGCATAGCAAATGACTTCAGGTTGCAGCTGTTGTTCTGTTTTTGGAAAGATGTTTGGACGCATTGTTTCGGAATCTGTTCGGCCAAAGTTTTCCCAACATTAACAAAAAAGTTATTAACTTTGTTAGCTGATAAGAGGGGTGAAGGATTAGTAAGCAGTAACCTCGAATTTGATTCACGTTGTTTATTCATGTAGGTGACGTTTTTAATATGCTTCCAAATTTGCTTGGTATTGTTGCCTGATTTATTTAATTCATTTTTATCGTAATTATTTTTAAGCTTCTTTAAGAGATTGTTGCAGAAATTCCTGTATCTTTTATAGGTGTTTAGAATTATTAAATTATCAGGGAATTTCTTAGTTTTCTGATGAAGTTTATCTCTGTGCCTTATGCATCGAATTAGTCCAGGAGTAATCCAAGGTTTAATATTATGAAGACGATTATTTGTTGTCACAACTGTCGTATTACGCAATATTGCTTGTTGGACATGTTTTATTAAGTACGATAGAGCTGAATTAGCGTCAGCAGTATTGTAAACTAGGCTATAATCAATGCTGCGTAAATCATATTCGAGTTTATTTATGTTTAATTTAGATTTTGTCTGGGAACGATTATGCTTAGGCAGCGTTAAATTTACGGCTAGTAAGACAGAATGGTGGTCGGTTATTGTTGAGTTAGTAACAAGCGTAATAAATGAATAAGTGGTTTTGATCATCATATGGTCGAGGCAAGAACCGCTCTGATGAGTAGGCAATGTGTGAGCAGGCAGAAAACCATGGTATGAGCAGATGTTAAGGTAATCTTGTGTCCCTGCGTCGCAGTTTTCGGAGCCAATATTAATGTTAATATCACCTGTTAGTATTACATTGTTAAATGGGCTAAGTGATTGAAAGATCTGGTTTAGGGAACTGTGGAAAGAAGTTAGGTTTCTTGCGGAAGGGGATCTATACAAAGCAATTATCGCTGTGGTTGTACCAATTTTGATGATAAGGCAGTTACTAAAACAATCTTGAAGATCAGGTTCTTCAACTTTGGCCTTTAATGATTCCTTAGCAAAGACAACGACACCATCATTTTGATTGTGGTTAATTTTGTGTACAATAAGTTGTACCCTGATATTGCCGGGAGGTCATCGTGGCGATTTGATAGCCAGCATTCTGTTAGAACCATAATATCACAATTAAAGTTAAGTCTATGAAGAAAAATGTTAAAGCTATCTATGTTCTTATGAATACTTCGTATGTTTTGGGTTAGTATGGTTAGTGACTTTTGATACTGGGAAAGATATTGATTGCAGTCTTCAACCTCACATGACTTTGACTCGGTCAAAAATGAGTTATCTATGTCGGTAATTAAATTAATATCCATTCTACAAAAATAACAACAATAAATTACGTCTAAGATTTAAACAAATATGTGGCGCTCTCAGGCGCCGTCATAGTCAATCGAGTTAATGTACCTGTATTCGGCTGCAAGTTTAGCTGGACAAACTGCGTCTCCCGTCTTGTGGTTGGCTTGTTTTTGAAAGCGCATGCATGTAGCACATTTTGGATCATCAGCTTTTTTTGCGCAGTCTTGGCTAGAGTGTCCTTCTTCACCGCAATGGCCACAAGTCGGGGCAGCGACCTTGCATGTCTTGGATGCATGACCGTACTGCTGGCACTTGTAACATCTCGTTACTAGTGTGAAGTCTCGTACCGGGCAGGACGTCCAATTTATAAATAATCTGTCCTGCGTGATGAGGGCCTTGCGAATGACGGCTGAAACTTCTATTATATAATTACAGCTCTCAGCATCTTTCCTTCCAGATTTGTGGCTAAGTTTAATTGAGGTCATAAATGTATCTAGGGTCATAGGCAGTTTGTCCGTTATGTTTTGGTCGTAAATGCATTTATAAACCTCATTTTCGGCCATTAAGGCGGGAACTCCTAGCACAATAATGCGAGGTTTGCGCTTCCGAGGTTCGTCAACGGTAAGGCCTGACGAAGCGATTTGGACTTTTTGTTTGAGCTTATCTAGGTCATCCTTGGTCTCAGTGCTAACGATAAGTCCTCCTTTTCCTATTTTACGTACGCCTCGTACTTTCAGCTTCATTTCACCAGGGCATATGATTTTTTGTACCATGTTCTTGGTTTCATCACTGGTCTTAGTGTTGTCGCATGGAAAAATCGCCACGGAGCTTAGATTGTTAGGACGAATAAAACTGCTAGATCCCTTCTTCACCATATCGGCAAAAGATGTAGGAGTTGCAGCCTGCCTCGTACAGGACTCCTGAATCGTGCGGTTCATCTCTGCTAGACAGTCTGCTAGGTCTCGAGCTTCGGTCATTGTTTTCAAGGCGGTATGTGTTTGAAGGGCTCTTGATTTCAGCGACTGGTATTGAACAGCCAATTGTGAAACACCATGTCCAACTTTTCGGCAGAGATTGCCAATTCTTTGCTTCTGCTCAGAATTAAGTTTTCCCTCAGAAGCAATACAAAACACCTCATTCAAGTGGTCTTCAATGGTCCCCAGCCAGTTCTGAATCTCCGCAGTACTGATAGGTTCAACAGCTTCCTCTTGGTGCTGCTTTTGTTGTTGAGGAGGTCTCGGTGTTGGAGTCGACGGAGGGCTGCGTGGTGTCATCCCACTCCGATTAAAGGGGCTGCTGGCCATTTTTCAGATTATAAAAACTATTTATAATCCAGTCAGTCCATTATGCTGAGTTAAAAACCGCTTACTACGTTGTTTTATTATATCAAGCTAATACACTTAAACTGGGTCAAAATTTAATGCAAGCGTTAATTTATTTATTTTAATAATACTGCATTGATGTGCACGTCTGTATGCGATGAGTGCCCAAAGATTGAGCGTTATTGTTTTTGTATTAAATTTAGGAATGCATGTGGAAATAAATAGTTTTAATATATATATATATATATTTTATATGCGTATTTGCTATAGCGGGTCTAGACCCAATCACCCTGTATATTTTACACCAAAACCACTGGGTTGTGTCACCCAACAAAGCTCTTTTAAGAGTGGTTGTTGTTCTCATGCCTTTCTGGATAAATATATTTTAGACCTTGAGTTTAAGTGAAGTTCTTTTATAATCCTGACTTCTTAAGATTTTTTGTTATAATATATTTTGTTATAACCTTTATTGTTAATTCTAGGGACAAAAGTTTGTTGGAGATTTGCAATCAGATGGAAAAATAAAGTCTCATGAGACTGAAACAATATTCTGTTCCCCATCAGCATGGGCAATCCACTGCAAGCGCATCATAAATCCAGACAAGAGGTCTGGGTGTGGCTGGGCCTCTGTCAAATATAGGGGGAAGAAACTAGATACCATTAAAGCTACATATCTTCGAAAAAAGCAGCTGCAAAGAGAACATATGCATTCTGATGGTAAGGATATTTCCTAATAATACCCAAAGTTTTCTGTTGATGTTTAACCAAATGGAAAACGTTTTATTTAATCTTGTAGTCTATAGCTGTCCAAGCAGACAGCCCACTAGTGAGGGTGTTAACTAATTGAAAAAGACGTTTTAAATAGTGTTTTTACATAGGCTAAAAAAAAGAGTAAGGTCTTGTTACAGACATGTCCATGTGTTCATATGGGAGTGGGCACTCCCATATGAACACATGGACATGTCTGTTGGATGTCGGCTAAGCTGTGGTTGTTAAATTAGAGATTATGTTATGTTGCTAAATTAGAGACAGCTACACGGGGTCGTGGCAGAGCGAGGAGAATGTGGTGGGACGCCTTAGATGTCCTTCTCGTTAATTGGCAAAAAGAGACGCAACATCTAAAGAAGTAGAAAGAATGGGGGAGGCCTTTGCCCAGGTGTGGGACAGCTAAGGCTAACAAAAAAAAAAAAATTAACATAATTACATACTATGTTTTAGGCCAACTTATTTTATTACTATTGGACCTAATTGAAGTTTGACTGATTTCATAAAGTTTCGTAAAACATCTTGGAACTGCAATCGCTGACCGCTGGAACAGGTCCTTTAGCGTAGTGATGGGTTGGTTAAGATCAAGAATCATCATCTCAATAATCCGTGCCACTAGCATGTGCATTCGCAGCACAAGACATAAATTTAAACCATTAGCCAAGTTATTTGGCTTCGGCGATGGAGCAGCCCTGCCTAGACATGACTAATGTGGATGCGGCCAATGAACCAAGAAGATTTTGATTGCGATGGATGTATAAAGATCATATCTTTAGATTAGGATTGCTGATAAAATAAATTGTCAATTTTTTTTTTAACTTGATATATTTTAAAATACTCATGATTTAATGTTTTACTATAATTAATTACAGAGGAGATAGAAATGGAAGTAGAGAACCCTCCAGAACCCCCACCACAAAGGATTGTAATGAAACACAACACAGTGCCAAACAGGATGATGCAGCAGTCAGTATTAAAACACATTTTTGTACCTTTAGTGTGTGTTTAGTCTCAACAAACATGGAGTAAAAGACATTAAAGTAATGTTTACATTATTATAGCTTGGCTACCTTATTTCTTGGGTCAGGCAAGTGTGGGTTCTACATTCTACATTTTTTCTTAATTTTGCCCATGAATTTGGATTATAACACCATATCTGGAGACCCATGGATATACAACTCACATTGTCCTACCTGTTCGGGTAAAACAGATGTGCTGTTGTTAAAACAGCAGTTCCGCTCCTCGTTTATTGTTTCTAATGCACCTTTCCTTCCAACCTTCAAGATTTTCTATAAAAAACTTTAAAGGAACACCTTTTCTTATTTCAGTGATGCCAACATGTTGATCGAAGCTGTATCCTTTTCATCAGCCGGTAAAGTCCAGCCTTTCTTGGTGTCAGTCAGTTCCAATGCTAGTCTTGTGCTGGATATCCACTGCCATTTGAAAAAGGAAGAGGTTTATGGATATTTGGCCGGCACTTGGGACTTGAACAGTCAGAGTATGTGCATTTTTATATTTAATGAAATTAAATAACGATATGTGGTTTTTTAATAAACAAAATCTGAATCAAGAATTTTCCCAAAAATAATGTCTGCTGCTTGACTTACCCCCGAATACTGAAACGTTACTCAAAATTTAAGGGTTTCTAAACTTTAAATTTCGTATAGCCAAACATCACTTTTGAGTATCTGTTAGATAAGTGAATTTAAATTTTGAGTGACGTTTCAGTATTCGGGGGTTATGCCTCCTAATTTTGCGAGAGAAAAAGAACTTTATTTCAATGTGAGCAATGTTTGTATTTGATTTGCAGTTTATATTTTAATTGGCAAGTTTACAGTTACATTTGAACACTTACCTTTTTAGGGTTCCGTACTCAAAGGGTAAAAACGGGACCATATAACTAAGACTTCGCTGTCCATCCTTCTGCCTGTCACCAGGCTGTATCTCATGAACCGTGAGAGCTAGACAGTTGAAATTTTCACAGATTATGTATTTCTGTTACCGCTATAACAACAAATACTTAAAACAGTATAAAATAAATATTTAAGGAGGGCTCCCATACAACAAACGTGATTTTTATCGTTTTGTCTTGTGTTGTATAGATAAAATGATACGGAACCCTTCGTGCGCGAGTCCGACTCGCACTTGACCGGTTTTTGAGGAATGTAATTATTTATGAATGGGTGGATTTCGATAGTAGGGATATTTGGGTGGATTTCGATAGTAGGGATATATGGGTGGATTTCGATAGTAGGGATATTTAATGTTTTGTATGTTCCAGATGTCACGATAACGCACACATTCCCATGTCTGGTCAGTAAGAACGATACC
The DNA here is from genome assembly GCA_905147715.2 of Xestia xanthographa. Classification (NCBI taxonomy): domain Eukaryota; kingdom Metazoa; phylum Arthropoda; class Insecta; order Lepidoptera; family Noctuidae; genus Xestia; species Xestia xanthographa. The sequence continues at coordinate 13,053,920 of LR990655.1, read as the reverse complement.
AGGCCGCGAGTTCTAGTGGAGCTAGAAATTCAAATAGAAATAGAGAAACTGGGACTTACACTTCTGGGCTGGTATCACTCTCATCCAACGAATCCCGCCATGCCAAGCCTTAGGGATTGTGATAACCAGCTGGAATATCAAATCAGAATGCGTGGACCCAGTGAAATATCTTATATGCCCTGCATTGGAGTCATTTGCTGTAAGTGGAACATTATTCAATATTATTTAATTACGTATTTTGTCCAAGTTTTAAAATGATTTAATTTTGCAAATTTCAGCACCCTACAACCCAGAGAGTCCAGTTTTGGAATCTTCACTTACATTCTTCTGGGTGATGCCACCGCCGGAGCAAAGGCCTACTGAGTATCCCCGGCCGTTGATGCTGCAATACAACATGGTTTATGACAGCCACCTATCAACACATGCCATGGAACAAATAAGGAAAAGCATCAAGTACTACTTTTCATTCTCTGATGACACGTTTGTCGATTTCAAAGACAATTTTAGGCCTGATATCACATACTTGGATAAATTAAAGTGCACTTTGACTGCTAAATTTCCGAGAGAACAGAGTGATGGGCTACTGTGGCATTTCATTAGAGATGAGTTAGGTTGCTCTTCTGAACAGGATGATAAAATGGATCTCGACGCTTTATTAGCAGTTCCTCAGCCAATACCTGTATCCAAGCCAAGTCAGGTGACATCTGTCCCCAATTTCCCTTCAGTCAGTACGTTGCAGCAAATGGTAAGCCGGCCGGCAGGCGTACCTCCTATAAATGTATCGTCAAGCATTGGGTCCGGTTCGCCTCACAAATTTGAAACACCTCAACTGAACATTCCAGTATTACCAACTTCTTCTAAATCGTCGTCAAAGTCAGCTACCCCGACTCTGCCGTCGTCGTATCCGACAGGATTAGATATGTTAACGAGCATGGCCCTCGGATTAGGTTCTCCCAACATGCCGCTACCTATGGGTGCTTCTAGTTTGGAAAGTTTAGCTGCTGCAAACAGCATGCTGACTGGGCTCACTCCAGGCATGTCTTCAAGTTTAGCGGCTAGTTTATCGGGTAGCAAACTTCCCGACCCGCCATCTTACGCTGCATCTTTGCAGAATTTGACCAGCAGTATTGGAAGCTACGACAAGACACCAAGCAGCACGGCTACAAGCACCAGCACCGCTACGGGCACGATCCCCGCCAGTCTAGCCTCCAACCTCATGATGAGTTCTGCAGACATTGCCAATGCTTTATTCTCAGCTAGTAAATACTCCAGTGCTGGCATATTAGGAATTCCAGATCCTATGTCTAAATCGACGTTGGCTGCAAATAATATGTTCTTATCTCCGTCATTAATGAAAATGCAGGAAACCTTATTAAAACCGCTTTCGACTAGCAGCCCAATATCAACTAAAGCTGGCTTAGATCAGAGCATGCTAATGAAATCTCCACATGACTTATTAAAAGGCAATAAAGATTATTTGCCGCCAGATTTTGGTAGTATTGGAAAAGGAAAGTCGGATTCTCTTGATGGTATGAAATTAAATGAAACGAGTACCTCTTCAAAAATAGAAACGGCCAAATCTGATAGTATGGATGCGCAAGCGACTGACTTTAGTATGCCATCGCGAGTCGGTGGGGAGTCATTTTTGAATCAGATGTTAGAGTTAACTAAAAAGACTACAATGCCTGACTATTTATCGGATTACAATCAACCACTAAAGTTAACAAAGGCGGAAGATCTAACAACGTCTGTGCCGGGCTCCAGCCATCCGTACATGAGTTCGTCAAGTATTGTGGATACTATAGCACAAGTGGCGATGGGAAACTTTTCTAAACATGACGAGCCTAAGGACTATGTGAAGGAGACAGATTACAGTACTGGTAAAGTACCCGGTGCTATTGATAACGAGAACTGATAAACTTTCTAATGTATTAAACTTTACTCTAAGCAATACTAACAATAGCAATAGACGTAGCTAGAATTTATCATGTAAAAGAACCAGCTTGAAGTAACCTATTAACTGTATTGATGTGCATAAGACAAAAGATCTCTACTTCTTCTGAATAATTTAATATCAACACTAAACTGATTTTATGAGATGATTTTCTTGGAGTACTTGCATGGTAGGTACCTACCTTTGTTTGGATATAAAATACTATTCATAATTTTGTCGCAGTTAGAAACACCATGTTCGAGCGCGGTCCGCATTTACTTTTCTTTGTACCTATTATCTTAATTAACTGTATAAAAACCGGCCAAGAGCGTGTCGGGTCACAATAAGAGTATATAGGTGGGTATCCATTATGTAAAAATGCTTGCATATACGAATAGGTATACTACAAACTTAGTCCAGAAATTATTTTGTACAACTTTTTGTCTTTTTTGTACAAAAACTGTTGTTTCCATCAAGTTCAAAATGATTTTCCTAGAAAGTCCTTATAAAGTTGTACTTTTCAGATTTTTTTCATATTTTCTAAACTTATGGTTCAAAAGTTAGAGGGGGAGACACATTGTTTTTAGGGTTTCGTACCCAAAGGGTAAAAACGGAACCCTATTACTAAGACTTCGCTGTCTGTCCGTCTGTCCGTCTGTCTGTCACCAGGCTGTATCTCATGAACCGTGACAGCTAGACAGTTGAAATTTTCACAGATGATGTATTTCTGTTGCCGCTATAACAACAAATACTAAAAACAGAATAAAATTAATATTTAAGGGAGCCCCCCTTAAATATTAATTTTATTCTGTTTTTAGTATTTGTTGTTTGCCCATACAACAAACGTGATTTTTTTGCCGTTTTGTCTAATGTATAGATAATGGTACGGAACCCTTCGTGCGCGAGTCCGACTCGCACTTGGCCGGTTTTTTACTTTTGGAGCGATTGTTTCCGAAATTATTGACATTATCAAAAATGATTTTAGGAAACCCCTATTCATTAAATACCTTTCCAACAATATATCACACGTTAGGGTTGAAATTAAAAAAAAAAAACACTTCCCACTTTACATATAGGGGGGCTACCCTAATAAAACATTTTTACCACTTTGTCGGCGTGATTGATATACATATTGGTACCAAATTTCAGCTTTCTAGTGCTAACGGTCACAGAGATTAAGCGAGGACGGACAGACGGACGGACGGACAGACATGGCGAAACTATAAGGGTTGACTACGGAACCCTAAAAAATAATCGCGCCTAGAGGTATTTTATGTCGTATACATTGAGCGGACTATCTTTGTAAGACAACTAAAAAGTGACGGTGTATTTTAGTTAGCCGAAACGTTTTTCATTAGTGATCGATGGCCGAAACACTTAAATAGTATTTTTGGTTTCAAAATTTTGAAGTCTAATGGTAACTATGAAGAAGGAAGAATGCGTGGTAGCATTGTAACAAATTTCTGTGCTAACAGGTTGGTCTGTAATCACTAGGTATTAAGCTATTAATGTTGCAAAACATTCGTGCATTCATGTGATTTCTTTAATGTTGAAAAAAAAAAGTGTTTTGAAAGGTTTTTATTGATCGGTTGGCCTAGCATGTAAAGCCCAGTATACAAAAACTAACTCGGAAATTTGGTTCAAATGTGGCACTCTCTTTACGGTATTCGACAATGTGACAATGGTTACGTTTCATTATTACGAAGTGATTTCAAACTAAGTACAACGCAAAGTAAAAATTTCTCTTAAATAGGCATTGGTTATGGGATAATAGTTGCTTTGGATCCCTGCCTCGGTGCGATAGACCGGCTCACACATGGCTGGTTTTTTTAAATGCCCAGCGTTAACTGCCAGCAATATTATCCTTACAACCCTTAAAACGAGCACGTTTTTTTTTCAAAAACGAATTAAAGCCACAGGTTCTCGAATATTTTGCAACATAATACTATGCAGCTTATTAATGCTAAGTTTATTCAAAGGAGAATGTGCGAAATCAGCCCGGCGTCAAATAGCGTTAAGATATGTTTTAATGGATTGATCTCTTCAAGAAGAATATTTCTTCGTTTGGCAACTTTTCTCGTTTCAGAGTCAGAGAGGAGCTACAATTCAGTTAAATGTATAATTCCGAACAGACTACGAATTAGCAAAAGTGGTAGGTACTATTAGCAAAAGTTCTCATTGACAAACTCTATCCAATAGTGGATGTCTTACTGGCAACTAATAGGCCAGTAAAATCTTAATCTCGTTAATTGGTTGCAAATAAAATCTCAAGGGCCTATACTACCTCAAATGACTTAGCATGATCCTCCATTACGCCTAAAATACTGCAGCATTAATTTTGAAATAAATATGGTAAAGTTGAGAAATAATGTTAAGGTTGAGTTATAGTTTAGTAATTTTCTCGATAATTGTATCGAGAAAATTTTATGGAATCGTGTTTTTGCCACAAATAGGACTTAACATTAATCCTCAACCTTAACATTATTTCTCAACTTTGGGATTTTATTGAAAATCCCAAAGTTACCTCTAAACTGAACAATAAACCGCTGGCAATCATAAAATACTTCTAATTAGATCATGAAACTTTTTATACTAACTGAACTGACTATAAAGCAGGTCTTATGTTATTTATTTTTTTAGACCAATCAATCGATTTTTTGTAAATCGCAAAAAAACACTCGTTTCGCACTATTCGGCCCGCAGTGACTGACGTAACAACCACTTTGTAGTGCAAGCTGATTAGAACTTTATTCTAACAGAATTTCGGTGTTCAATCCGAACGGACTGCGAATTGCCAAAAGTCGTGTTAGTAGCAAAGGTTCTCTTTGAAAAGCTCTTTTCAATGATGTAGGTATATCTTATGGCTTTTAGATTTAGACCCTTGGGTGGGGCACATGCCTATATGGCCCATTATCCTTTAATTAAGATTAAAAAAATAACAGTAGTGTTGTGATTAAATTTTGTTCTCGAATTTTGTGTCGCCTGTATTTAAAAGTATAAATGTATTAATAGATTTAAGTCCTCTTTACTTTAAGATTTTGTACCTATTATTTACAATATTTATTTTATATTTAGATAATAAATGATTGTGACGCGTCTGATATTGTTTCCTTTTGAACCTAGTAAAAGTACATAGATTATTCTTATCATTAATTTTGTTATCACTTCTGAAGCAGTGCAAATTGCTTAATTGTAAACTAAAATAAACCAATCAATAAAATGTTCTTATTGTAAATGTTGAGTGTCGGCTCTTGATGTGGGCAGTATCTATTGATAGATCATCCGCATATTATGTACTTATGCCATGCAGGAAATTGATATACCTACTTCAGTTTCCCACCAACTTAAATCATAATTCACATAATGTGCACGTTTTTGCGAAGGCACTCAAAATTATTGTGTAAAACATAGCGATGACGTTAGATAGGAGTCATTCGTTAATAATGTAGAGGATGATCGTATAATTTGATAATTTAAATCAATGCGCGATTGATCTACTATCGATAATGTACCTAATCAGCCGCGATATCGTAATGACGGCCGTTTGATATGAGGATTATGTTTAAACGGGCCAGTGCGACTTAGTATTTACCATATCCTCATTTACTTTGGCAAGTTTCCGGTGATAATACAAATATTCTGTTATTGTTTATTAGAAATAATTAGTTGTGATAAAGCTGCTGCACTGAAAGTGAGAAATTGTGATAGTGAATATGTGTGTTTAAAAATAATTGGCTGAGGTAAGTTCCTTTTTCTTACTTGTTATTGTTTTGGCAAGAACAGCATCTAGTTAACAGCTACTTCTGCTGCACCAGTAGGTGACAATACGGGGGGTATCTCCGGACTCTAATGTTCAAATGTGATCCTTCCCCTGTTTTCATATACATATCAACTTTGTAGGCGGTCCTCGGCTGGACATAGGCCTCTTCAACCGCATACCTTTCAACACAATCAACGGCTACTCTCAATCAGCCACCGTGATGAAATCGCCGTTCCATCTAACCGGATGCAAGCCTATCCCATGTTTGTCGATTCGCGGTCTTTACTTCTTTAAGTAGAGACCGCGAATCGACAAGAAGGAAAGGCTTCTCTTTAGAATGTCTGCTTCAAAATGTAGTCGGTAGTTTTCGATGGTCATCTATTCTGCGACTAAGCGTTTCTTTTGTTTAGTCAACATAAATGTGGACAACTTCCTACCCAGATAGATCGGTACCTATCTGTTTATCCTGTACTGATGTACATTTCGAGCTTAGTTCAGTTACTGTCATCGAACTTTCTTGAACAATACTAATAATAATTGTTCCAGAAACAGATTGAATGGCGACGAAGCCCAAGACTCCTGGGTTTCCGGGTTTGGGAGATGACAGCGATGACGAGTCGGAGTATACTCCGCTATATGATGACATCGATGATTTAGGGTAAATACACTTTGTTTCCTGATACTTTAGAACCTTAGAAAAACTCGGGAAGAAATACTCAAATCTACTCACTCAATTTTAAGTCGCCGCTAAGCCTATGCTGTTTCTGTCACTTAAAGGTGTATTATTGTACAATACATATCACAATACACTTCCCAACATCTTAAAGTTAAGTGGCGATTGAGTACTCGAGGGATTTTTATGAAAACGTATACAACAACCCGACAACAGACGTCGGTTAGTAGCCGGGTAGCCCACCACATACAACACCCTTCTTGTCGGAGGATCTGCCTTTTCTAAGGAGTATGAGCAACTTCTCACCCATTTTCTCATACCTCTGAACTTGGTCGCCAGCAGAGCCTTTGTATAGCTGCTTGAACGTGACGTCAGTTATTACGTAGCGCGTATGTGGCTCTGTATTTGCCGATCCAGTTCAACATTTTTGGTGCATTCGGGGATCTCTGCTTAGAATCTGCGTAACAGTCACTGCCAAATTCTCCAAATTGCACCACTTAATGGTACTTACATATTACATAGTGCAATAAACAATGACAATCATGATGACATCCATCATTGACGTCATGAGTATAGTCGTTTTAGATTTACTTAATCAAAAGATTTTGAGTGTTGAGTTGCACTTGATTATGCTATTAACAACGCTGTTTTTGTGCTGATCAACGGGGCCTTATTTAACAAAGGATCAGATCTAGTTCCACTCACTGCAATAAAAGGCACTAAATATATTACGCATTAACACTGACATTTCGGTCGGTTTCCAAATTAGCTGTAGGTATAGCATAGAAAGAAAAATCTATTATTCCTGATAATCAAGTACCTAAAAAAACAATTTCTTCAGACAAAGAACAGCTCAAGAACAGAAAGGATGGAATCTGTTTCGGGAGCTTCCCGTGAAGAAGGAGAGTGGGTCTATGGAATCCACTGCCTGCATAGATGCCAGTGTGAAGGTTCTCAAATTCCTCTCGTATATCTTCATATTCATCGTTGTACTTGGATCCGCTGTAGTGTCTAAGGGGACTCTGCTTTTCATCACATCACAACTGAAAAAGGGCAAACAAATAAGTCATTGTAACAGAGCTTTAGGTGAGTGTTGTCACACAATTTTATTAACCTTTTATACGAATGATCGTTGAAGTCTTTACATCACTGATTCTTTTGACTTTTCACCAGCTTTGGATCAGCAGTTCATAACGGTCCACTCTTTGGAAGAACGAGTAACATGGCTGTGGGCAGCTTTCATCGCATTCGGCATACCAGAGCTGGGTATATTCTTAAGATCTCTCAGAATATGCTTCTTCAAGACCGCGGGAAAGCCTACGTTCGTACAGTTTTTGGTGGTAAGGCCGTACTAATTTATTATTACTTAAGTACCTACTATTATTTGTAGTTTTACTAGCGTGTAAATAAGAATCGCGTGGTTGAGGGAGGACAGCAATAGGGTATATATGCATGTTTTTTTTATCACTCTAAACAATGCGTATTGACATCATAAATAGCTAAGTGAAATTATTTTTTTAATATCTATAAAAAATACTAACTTGTAAGCATTTGAAACTGCTGATTAGACAAAGAGATCCGATACAGCGAATGACGTCATTCGCTGGATCGACGTACAAAATCCATACTAAATTCCGTTTATCTAGAAAGAGATAGAAACAAAAGTTTAAATGGTTATAACTTTTGTGTTGTTTGGCCGATTTATGTCTTGTTTTCGCTTTTTATCATTATTTTTATAGTACCATACGAAAAAAAAGAAAATTTATGCATATTCCCTATTGTATTGAGTAAAAATACGAAACCGAGGGATACGTAAAGACCGCTCGTTTCTGACCGCTTATTCTTATGATACGATAATGTTTATCTTTATTGATCATGGTCTATTTAAGGATATGAGAATGAGGTGATTCCCCGTATTCAAGGAGATTACAATCTATCAACATGATTAGCAAGAACCCTTAATCCCTAAACGGACTGTGTGGTGTGCCCAATTAACACACACTGCACCCGGCCGGGCGAAGGACTTGTCCGCCGGATAGAAATGACCGTTCCCGTTCATTGGTTGTTGTGTTGTTTTTTCATGTATTGGTTGACGTTCATTGGTTGTTGCAAATTATTCGTGGACAAATTTTCCCTTGTTCGAACCGTATCGACATTCTTTTAAATATTAATAAGCAGATAAGACAACATATTTATTTTGGTTTTAAAACACAAAGAATGGATCTTATCTAAAATAATAAAGTGAATGACATACCTAGTTATAATCATCTCTTTTGTGTCACCCAAGGTCACGTGCATTAGTGAAACAAGGGGTTTACCAGCTAACCGACAGCATGGCTCGTTACTAATATTTTTTTCCTTTGGACTCCTCTTCACATACCTCCACATGCCGCAGTTATTTTGCATAACCATTTTATGACAGATATTAACGTCAAAACATTGTTTCAGTCCCTAATAATCGAAACACTACACACGATCGGAGTTGCGTTACTCGTGCTAATAATTCTGCCGGAACTGGATGTCGTGAAAGGGACAATGTTAATGAACGCGATGTGTTTCGTGCCCGGGATACTGAATGCCCTCTCCAGGGACACCACCGAGCCTCGATACATTTTCAAGATAATCTTAGATGTCCTCGCTGTTTCTGCTCAAGCTACTGCATTCGTTGTTTGGCCTCTCCTAAAAGGCGATGACATTTTATGGACCATTCCGGTAGCATGCGTGTTGATTTCACTCGGCTGGTGGGAAAATTTCATCGGCAGCTCGGGAAAACAATGGTCAGGTAAACAATGCGTCATATTTTTTTTTGACAAGTGAGCATGGATATTAGACATTGAAATTTTCATTAATGGATTAATAGGAATTAATGTTATAATAATGGAGCTTTACCTACACTCTCATATTTTAATCTCATTTGATGCGGACACTTAACCATATCACTCAATTACCTATTTCAAAACAGCTTAATACCACTATTACAGGGAATCCCTGTCCACTTGAAACTACAATTTTAATAAAATATCTTACAGTTCTTCAACCTTTGCAAGAACTTCGCGACGGAATCAAGAGGGGTCGTTATTACGCACAGAGAGTGATTTCAGTTTGGAAGATCTTCATATTCATGTGCTGCATATTGATATCCATGTACACACAGGACGATGACCCATTCGCTTTCTTCACGAAGCTCAAGAGTGGTTTCAGTGATCGATTTTACATCGCGCATGAGGTAAGGAGACATTTTACTTTTGAAAATGATAGTACTTACCTACCTACTATGGGAGACCATTTTACTGCCTTTCTCCATTCGGTGTTTTTTTTTTCATGAAACAGGTCCAAGCAATCCAGGATGAATTTCAAGGTTTTATGGGTTACTCAGTTATGGGAGTAACCTTAAGAATACCAGCGCAATGGGCTACCCCACTGTGGGTGGTACTCATCCAGGTCGTGGCCGCATACGTCTGCTTTGCCGCCTGTAAAACCGCCTGCAAGATCCTCATACAAAGCTTCAGTTTCACATTTGCATTAGGCCTCGTCGGACCAGTTACTGTGAATTTGCTAATTCTTTTATGCGGAATGAGGAATGCGGATCCATGTGCATTTTATCAAACTATACCCGATTATTTATTCTTCGAGATTCCACCGGGTAAGTTGAACAGTTCATCTGTTAAATCACATTTCTTAATTAAGTTAAAAACTATATTTTATAGTCAATCGTTGACGAGTATACATGAGCAGTCGTTCTTTTATAAAATTTGTCCTGGATACTGATAACTATCTATATTTCTCCACAGTTTACTTCCTGAACGAGTTCATAGTGGAGCAGATGTCGTGGATATGGTTGCTGTGGCTGGTCTCCCAGGCGTGGGTGACTGCTCACACGTGGAAGCCGCGCTGTGAGCGTCTGGCTTCCACCGACAAACTGTTCTCCAAACCCTGGTACTGCAGCCCCATCCTCGACCAGTGCATGCTCCTGAACAGAACCAAGGATGATGGCAAAGATGTAACATTGGAGGTGATGGTTTTACTTATGATGACGATACATTTACAAAGATGACTGAAATTGTAAGCCTCATTTCTTATTTGTATTTTAGGACCTCAAAGATGATGAAGATGATGTGTCTATGCTTAGCGGAGAAAAAGTATCACAAAAAGACATCAAGCCATCTGACAACATCACAAGGTAAAAGTTCACACCAACTTGTATGTGTATCCAGAAAATTGTTATAACATGACTTTGCAATGGGGTGGCGAAGGCAAAGTAAATCTCAGATGGCGCCACCATAGTTGGTCTCAATCTGACCAATGAGGTTAAGCTATTTTGAAATATAAAATGACATTACCACATTTTCAACCAACGATGTTTGGGTACCAGCTATACTAGCGCCATTAGTTCCACAGTTTCCTTCCCCATAAAATTAAAATTACTCTTTTACTTAACCAGGATCTACGTGTGTGCAACAATGTGGCACGAAACAAAAGAAGAAATGATTGAGTTCTTGAAATCTATTTTCCGTATGGACGAAGATCAGAGCGCGCGTCGCGTTGCGCAGAAGTATTTGGGAATTGTTGATCCTGACTACTATGAGCTAGAAGGTATAGTACAAAGTATACAATTGTGTTACAACGGCAACAGTATTAAAGGAAAAATAACATCATTGTTTAGTTTCTAAATAATCTTTTTTTTTCGGGAAATACTTTACAATATTTTTGTATAAATCGATGCACACTTTTTACACACTTCTACCGTTACAGTTCACATTTTCATGGATGACGCGTTTGAAGTATCGGATCACAGCAGCGAAGACTCGCAGGTGAATCGTTTCGTGACGTGCCTTGTGGAGACCATCGACGATGCTGCGTCAGAGGTCCACCTCACCAACGTACGACTTAGACCGCCCAAGAAATACCCCGCCCCGTACGGAGGCCGCCTCGTTTGGACACTACCCGGAAAAAACAAAATGATTTGCCACCTCAAAGACAAGTCCAAAATAAGACACAGGAAAAGATGGTCTCAGGTAAGCTACTGAATTTTGCGTTAGATTGTTAATGAAAAAATATTACACAGAAATAATTATGATTTGATAAGTTATCGTGATAATGGAATGTTTCGACTGGTATTTTTTTTTGTTATTCATTTCCTCTGTTGAGCATGAGTTTTTAATATCGATCATTTTAGATCCGGTTAGATTAGTTTTTGAATCAACCTGATTCAAAAACGAATAAATAATGTTTTCATTACTCATACTCTGAAAGTAGGTCTGAAGTTGCCTGTGGAGCGGGTTGAAAGTAATACTTTTCAGCCCTAGGGAGAATCGTTTTCAACTGACAGCTGTCAAATTATTAAAAAAAAATGGTTCATTTTTCTATTGAACCATGTTCCAACTTTCTATACAGCCACGATGTAAAATTGAAATAACATAAAGTTAAGTATTAATTAAAGAATATATATATTTTAAATATCTTTATTATAATTAAGTTTCAACTATTTCTTTAAATAACATAGATTTGGGAAAAATATTTACCATTTTTCGATGATGAAAATGAAAAATAGGTATTGGCTGAATAGCTGGCCAGCCACAGAAAAAAAAGCAAAATAGGTGGGAAAGCGGCAATAGGGTAGATGACACCTTATAACAATAATTCCAAGACACCTTTCTCTAAAAAAACACTTTATTTTGGGCCTGAAAACCCGATTTATTTTCAATTAATTGCCAAATTCGATTTTTAGTTGCTTTGAAATCAATAAATAGTCGAGTCATTGAGTTGAATAAATAGTGACGTCACAGTAGGCTATTGCCATACAAAGTCTATTAGAGAACCGCGTTTTGACAGCTCTTAAAAAGTATCTCAATTGATTGGTGTGTCATCTACCCCATTCGAATTCCGATCTTCATTAGTTTTTTCGAGTTGTATGTTTTTTTTTTTTACTTTCCTTGTATTCGTAATGAAAAGCACAGTGTTTACCTCGGGTTAAAGACTTATTTAGTCCCTCGAACTATTAGCGCCCTCGCTTCGCTCGGGCACCAAACCCCGTCTCGGGACTAAATAAGTTACTTTCACCCCTAGGGTAACAATGTACTATTTATGCTTTATCCTAGGTATTTTTGAATATAAAATAGCGTGTTTGTAAAAATTTCACAATTTACAATTATACAAAACAACGTCTTTTTAACCGACTTCCAAAAGGAGGAGGTTCTCAATTCGATGGGTATTTTTTTTTTTTATATATGTACACCGATTACGCTGACATTTATTGCTGCCATTTGGTCCCATAAAAATTTAACATAGTTTGGCCCAGTAGTTTTCATTTTATGAACATTTTTACTTCAGTTGTGTGGTATAATTTCATGTATGTTCACCGATTTCTCCTCCATTTGTGGAGCGATTCTCAAAATTCTTTTTTTATTTGAAAGAGTATACTCTACAATTTGGTGGAGATCTGATGTTGGTCTTCGGAGATATACAATGGAACTCTTCAAAACTAGATGGTAAATCGGTCGTGATTGCTGCAATCGCTTGGATGTTTATTGTTTATACAACATCATGACGTAACATCACGCCTGTATGCTCTGAGGGGTACGCAGATGTGTACAATACACCCAAATTTCGACAGTATGTTTAGTTGGGTTATGTTTGGTTAGGTGTATGTTTAGTTCCATTTATTGGGGATAAGCCCATCACCATGACATGTATTGTTAACAATGTAAAATAAATGCATAGCAAATATTTGTATAGGATATCACAACTAAAAATGGAAAAAAAAACTTTTTTGCAAAAAAATAAAACCGACTTCAAAAAACACAAAAAAGTGAAAAATAACTTTAGCTTCAGAAGTCGGTGACAAAAAAAAAACTAAATGAATCAAACAAAGCTCACCGACTTCTGAAGCTAAAGTTATTTTTCACTTTTTTGTGTTTTTTGTTGAATATTAGTTTGTGAAACTTTACAGATTAAAGACTACCGACATTATGTTTTTCGTATCTAATCATTGCCGATTGATGAATTTCGGAAGCACTCGGCTTTGATTGATTCTACAGATAATACCTACTAGGAAGCGATAGACTAGCATAAGGTTCATTATCCTCTATTCTTAGGGGTGCCACACACCGTGTTTAGCTCGGCATATGGCACAGCCGAGCGGCAAAATCGAATGTACCTAATGCTGTCGCTTTAGCTCGAATTGATTCATGATCCAGCTATGGTAGATGCCGAACGTAATTTACCGATCGGCAGAAGCGTTCATTTAAAGCCGAAAATGTGTAGTGATTACTTAAATTGGACTCGGTTTTACTATTTAATAAATACAGATTCAAAACTTCCGTCCCGCAAATGTGTGGCACACCTTAGTTGCAAACCCTAAGAGCCATAACACACTAGCGGATTGCGAGCGTCTTCAAAGCAGAGCGGGCGCGCAACGAATTCGTCGCGAATAGCAGCGACGTTAGGCTGCAAAGCATAGCGTTGAAAATTGAGTTTGCGTTGCGCAGCGAATTCGTGGCGCGCCCGCTACGCATTCGCTGCGCGCCCGCTCCACTTTGAATCCGCTGCGCGCCCGCTCCTCATTGAATCCGCTAGTGTGATAAGGCTCTAAGTGCTTGCTTCTTTGCAGGTGATGTACATGTACTACTTCCTGGGTCACCGTCTGATGGACCTGCCCATATCCGTGGACCGTAAAGAGGTGATCGCCGAGAACACATACCTGTTGGCTCTGGACGGCGACATCGACTTCAAGCCCTTAGCGGTCACGTTACTAATCGATCTCATGAAGAAGGATAAGAACTTGGGGGCGGCCTGTGGTCGTATTCATCCTGTGGGCTCTGGTAGGTGAAGCATTTGCAAAATATTCATTGCTCTTTATAAGATTCTGGTCATTCTCTTACCTGCCGGGGCTGCGGGACTGATCGAAAGAGATACCGTGGCCCCGGAACACAAAGGGCGATGAAGGAACATGGATGGGTTTTAGTCGGTAAAAGTCTGACACTCGGAGGGGTTTTGATGATTTCCCATCCAAAAAAAAACATAAAAATGGTCATTCTCTAACCTATTCCATTTTTGGAACCTATTTTGGAGGGCGCATTTTTAGTTTGGGTCTCCCCCTGAATGTAGTTCTTGATCCTCTAACGAAAGTAAACTGCTTTAAAATTTCGAACTACATATACTGCTTGCTCTTATAAACCTGTATATTCCAGGCTTCATGGCATGGTATCAAATGTTCGAGTACGCTATCGGTCATTGGCTGCAAAAGGCGACTGAACACATGATTGGCTGCGTACTCTGTAGTCCCGGGTGCTTCTCCCTCTTCAGAGGAAAGGCTTTGATGGACGACAACGTCATGAAGAAATACACACTGACTTCGCACGAGGCTCGGCATTATGTGCAGTATGATCAAGGTATGACTCACTTGTATTTTTCCTGAATGTATCAAAGTCACTGAAGGCCGCGGTATTTTTTATTGATATAATCTTCGATCAATAATAGAACTAGATTAAGGATCAGGAAGAAAAATAAGTCGTTCAAGTGGCCACGTTTGCACACACGTAAACAACTACATTTCTTAGAAAAAAGTTTAATAATATTAACAACTACAGTTTATTATAAACCTTATTACTTAAACATAAAGTTTAATTACCATTGCAAAATATATTTATTGAAGTCCTTTCATCAACGAAAGGTTTAGAAGCAATAAATTTAAAATGTCGCTTGAAAACAAAAGTCATCTGTACAAAAACATATATTCTAAAATGAAACTTAATAGCTAAATAGTAAGGTTAAAAACCTTTTGTTTACAATTTCGTGCCTATTCTATTGTGGAACTAGACGTATTTCTTGGTATTATATTTCAATGCTCAGAACACAGTAAGTATTGAAAGACGTAGAGTTGCAGAATATTTTTTTAAGTTCGTTTTGTATGGTGGCAAATATTTTTGACCGATCCAAAAAAGTAGAAGATACTATTTAATATTGCATCTATTAGGTACAACAAATAGGTAGTAAAAGATAAAATAAAAGTAAAAAAAAATAAAGGGTTGTATATTTCTTATTTATTTTATTTTAGGAAAGCTTACAGACTAATAACATTATAGTAACAAAAATATATAACTAAATTGCTAATTACAAGCCTCCACAGATAGATACAAAAATATATATTAGTTCCCTGGTACAAAATAATATATCAAATTAAACAAACAAACTACTGTCAAATTATTGAATATTTATTTCAAAAGTTGTTTTTTTTTTTTTTTTTTTCTCCTCTTTCTTTCGCGACAATAGATACCCATTCTGCATAGCGAAATGGGTCACTAGGAAATCCACAAACAAAATTAACATTGTATAAAAAAAAACAACACTACTCCATGCATTCCCTGTTCAAGAACAGTCGATGTTTGATACAATAGTTGGTGCATTGTGGCAAACATTGGCCAAACAATTATAATATTAGCTAATTGTCTATTTACTATTTAATTCTGTTTTTATTTTATGAAAAACACTTAATGATATAAACTTACCGAAAAAAAGATATTCCTTCCAAAACCTTGGTATTACGGTGGTTACACAGTTTTATGCCGCGCGCTGCGGCATTTTGACGTCTTAATGTTGGCTATGATTGGACCATACTAATTCGAAATAAGACCACAAAAGTATTTGTGGTCTTATTTTTCGGGCCGTTTTTGAAGCGCTCATCGGGAATCTAGTACTATTATTGATCGAAGGATATAATACCTATTAATAGAAAACATGAAAGCTGTTTGAAGGTTTAGGAACATGGTTTTAATACTGGGACGTACTATTTAGAATTGTCAGCTCTTGTTATAGTAGGTACTTTTAGACGTTCATCGTTTTAATCTATCAATCAGATGATATCCAGGTCTTCTCAAATGTTGTTAAGTGCTAATTGCCAGCTCCTTACATCTGATAACTCCTGGTATACTGCTTTCAAACGCCATGTTGATATTAATTAATGAATTAATAAGGACCTCATGTTACAAACACTACAAACTTACAAATATCTATAATTTAATGAACATAGAGGGTGTAAATAGAGCCTTAACGAAGCCGAAAGGCACTTGTTCTCCCCGTCATTGCGATAATTATTTTTCAATACACTTCCTCGAAAACTGGTCCATAACGTACTATGATTAGGTACAACATGCAATGTATTTCACACGCGTGCGTTTTTTTCCACTTTCCCGCACGTGTGCGGGAATGAAAATTGCCACAGATAACTATACCTATACTTAGTCCAAATTGGTTCAATGCCTATAGTCTTAGGTGAATGTTTTTTTTTTAATTTCAGCAAAGCGCGTCTTTACGGCATAAATATTTTTTGAATATTAAAATTGTGTTTATAAATAGAATATCATAGATAAACATGATTATTAAAACCTAATAGTTATTTTTATACACAAATTAACATTTATTTGTTCTGAATTCAAAAATATAAAATAAATCTATTTTTTTATATTAGCCTGTTTAACGGCTTCATACCTTTGCCTCTCCTTCAACCTGGCGAAAGCAAAGCGCGAAAAAAAAAAGAAAATTAAAATCATAGTTTCTTAGTTCCTGACAAAATTTATTTCGTTATATTTTATTTTATTTCTTCAAAAGTGTATTGAAAAACGTCGTTTGATACACGTGGACATTTGTTATTGCAGTTCTCGGCTCAAAAACATTATAATTCCGCCTCGAATGCAATAACAAACTTTCTCCACTTGTACATAAATGTACTATTATTCTACGTAGACTATACCTGGGAACCTTGTAGTTACGGAGATATTGGAGGTCAAAGTTAAAACTTTTCCACAAGTTTCTTTTTAATACATGTTTTTAATGTAAGATTTTTACTTTTAAAATTTCCACGATCCTCGTACAATTGAAGCCATCCATCAGCACAATGTTTTGAGTGCGGTACATTGAGTTTTACCATATAACGTGATTTTTCACCCCGAAAAAAGAAATTCGTTACCCAGCAATATTTTTTGCGTAAAGTTATTTAGTTTGATGTACAGAATGTTTGGTTGAAGGCTTCGTGAAGAGTCTGTATAAACCCTCATAGTAATGTACCCACACAGGTGAAGATCGTTGGCTATGCACCCTGCTACTGCAGCGAGGATACCGCGTGGAGTACTCCGCCGCGTCCGATGCGTTCACGCACTGTCCCGAACACTTCGACGAGTTCTTCAACCAGCGCAGACGATGGGTGCCCTCCACCATGGCCAATATCTTCGACTTACTGGCTGACTCTAAAAGGACTGTTAGCATTAATGACAATATTTCCACGCTGTATATTTGGTATCAGGTATGTAATTTTTTTTTTGTGAATAGTTAAACTCATAGGACACTTAGTGCTCGGCCAGACTGGCAGCGCGGTGTAGGGTGCGGTGCGGCTGCGGCAACGCGCGCGCGGCGGTTTGCCTGGCCAGACTGGCAGCGCGGTGCGGCGAGCGGCGTGGGATCGGAGATCCCCGCTCCCGCCAGGGTTACCAACTTAGGAATTTTGCCCCCCCAAATTTAGGGATAAATAAGAGAGATGTAATTTAAACAAATAAATGGCCGCGGGCCACCATGTGGGCCCCGGCCACAGTAGGCGCGAGCCTGTGGGAGGGGCGCTATGGGCTAGCTCGCCGTCCGTCCGTCTTATGACGACAAGCCGTGTCGACGGCGCGTTTTAGTTCTACGCACGCCTTAAAGAGATGCCAGCAACAGGGAAGGGGTCCAAGGGCCGATGCCTGCCAGAGCTGCGGGTTGTTCGAAAGAGTTACCGCGGCCCTGGAACACAAAAGGCAAAGAAAAGACATGGATGGGTTTTAGTCAGTAAAAGCCAGAGCGGGAGGAGTTATTTGATGAGTTCCCATCCGAAAAAAAATGGGGGGATTTTCTAGTAATTGTGGGAATTTGGACTCTTGAGGTGTTAATATTTTTGGGAGTTGGTCACCCTGGCTCCCGCACCCTCACTGCGGCCACTTGTATGAACGAGCTATGGCTTGAGCTGCCCGCGCGTGATTAGCGTGCGACCCGCGCCAGCTAGCCCGCGCCGCAGCCCGCGCCCGCGTGCCCACTATGGACATTCCAATGAAGTTCATATATATGTTTATCTACACCCATGCTATAAAACCTCTATAAAGGTATCTGAAACAGTTAGCTTATGGCCAACATTAAAACAGCCAGTGTCATAATAACCATTATAACACCCAAACGGGTGTTATAATGTTGTACTGAATTTCATTATGCAACTCGTTTTAAAAAAAGAACATTGTCTAGCACGTGCGATTCACTACCACAGCGCCGTAATTTAAAAAAAAACTTATAGACTAATTCGAATTCACGTCGTATCCCGCCATTTTTGTTCGACATTTGGTTAGTATTGCATTATGTACTTTGTTGTTTACAAAAATGAGTGATACAAGCTTTGTGAATTTTGATAATTGAACAATCCAAAATGTAAATAATTATATTACTACCTATACACGGTTTGTTTGTATTAAATACAAGCAATTAAACTTTCCATGAATTTACATAGACTTCTTAGAACACTGCAACACCCTATGGTTTCAGAACCTTTTATGGAGGATTTATATCATGGATGTAGATAAAGTCTTGTATGCAACTGTACATAATTAGGTATTAAAACACTCATGTGATACTATTATCACACTCGGCTTCGCCTCGTGTGATAAACCCACATTCGTGTTTTAATACCCCTCATTATACAACAGTTGCATAAATAACTATTGAGCTCGTCGCACTGCGCCCGCACCGCACCCGCGTTTGCAGTCTGGCCGAGCACTTAAAAGTTAAAAGTACCTACTGCTTCGGATTCGGTTCGCATTATCTAACGTCATTTTTACCCGCTGATTCCATTGACTTACATGGCTGATCCTGATCTGAGACGATGTCAATACTTTATGTTGTATAAAGAGAATCTCTAGCGGCTGAATTCAGGCGATGCCGGTGCATGCCGTGCAGTGCGTTGTCCTTTATTACTATTAAATCGTACTTTTTAAAATAGTATAAAAGATAATCGATTTTTTTTCTATTCCTCTTGATGGATTTTGATGTAATGTACTTTTCATAGTTATTTATTAGAGACTAGCGGACGTCACGCGGTTTCACCCGCGTAGTTCCCGTTTCTATGGGAGTACGGGGATAAAATATAGCCTAAGTTACTCAGGGTGAATGTAGCTCTCTAATGGTGAAAGAATTTTAAAAATCGGCGCAGTAGTTTTTGAGTTTATTCATTACAAACATACACACACACACAACAATACAAATCTTTCCTCTTTATAACATTAGTGTAGACTAGCTTCTGCCAGCGGCTTCGACCGCGTGAAGTTCGATAATTATCCCATGGGATCTTACTACCGAGATAAAAAGTATCCTATGTTTTAATCCAGGTCATAAACTATCCGTGTGCAAAATTTCACCCAAATCCATTCAGTAGTTTTTGCGTGAAAGAGTAACAAACATCCATACTCACAAACTTTCACATTTATAATATTAGTAGGATTTCTTTAGAATCATATTAATTTTTCAGGGTCTATTAATGTTCGGATCAGTGCTCGGACCAGGGACTATCTTCCTGATGATGGTGGGTGCTTTGAACGCAATCACTCAGATCAGCAACATGCACGCTATGCTTCTCAACTTGGTGCCTATAATAATCTTCATCATCGTCTGTATGACTTGCAAGTCTGAAACGCAGGTAAGACTGTTATACAAGGTGTAGTTTTGCATCCTAGTCAAAATTCAGAAGCTTGTCACAAAAGACATAAATAATCAATTTAAATTGCGATACGCGGTCAAATAATTAATAAAGCTGCTATTTTAAATTGTTTAAATTTGACATTATTTTAGAATAACACGAAAGTAATAGAAGAATCACCTATTGCGTGACATGCCTCTGTGTGCGTTTATTTGTGTGTGAAGGCGCAGTTATAGGGCCAGTTACAGACGAGCTGCGTTTTGATACGGGTGGTTTACACTTACCGATTTCCGTAAATAAGAAAAAAAAAACCTATCAATTTTATTATCGATTCGGGTCGAGAATCATTAGCATAGATATCTCCTTGAATTTGATCAGGATGCAAAGCGACACCTTGTATTATTGTTATAAATATTTTATGTGTTTTATGGTTAGGCACCTGCCCCATCGCATGTAGAGAGAAGTGAGTAGAGCAAGCAACCAAAAAACAAAAACCCACGGTTGGAACAAAACTAGTTTATGCCTTGCGCTTCACCGTGGTTTTAGTCGACACGTTTTTACGTGTACCCTTCATTTGTATAGAAATATTAGTTCCAACTAAATTTGACAGCTCTAAATGACGTCCGTCTCTTTCTCGTTTTATTAGAGAGAAAAATATAGCAATAGTCTAAATTAAGTTTAGTTTGTGCACAACAGAATCGACACCAATGATTCTTTAACACACCTTAATTTTCAGCTGCTACTGGCTAACCTGATAACATGCTTATACGCCATGGTGATGATGTTCGTGATAGTGGGGATAGTTCTTCAGATCGTAGAGGACGGCTGGCTTGCTCCATCCAGTATGTTCACGATTCTCATATTCGGCTCGTTCTTCATCACCGCAGCGCTTCATCCCCAGGAGATCATATGCCTCATGTACATAACTGTGTACTACATAACTATCCCCAGCATGTACATGTTGTTGATTATATACTCGCTGTGTAACTTGAACAATGTATCGTGGGGAACTAGAGAAGTGGTGCAGAAGAAAACGCGTGCGGTAAGTCGGTTACTGTTTGTATAATTAAGTTAAGTTCGAAACAATTGCAATATTTGCTGCTTTTTTCTAACATTGCTTGAGGTTAAGCCGTGCTTGCCAAGATCGATCCGTGGATCGGTGACTATCCATTAAATACTCGGAAAGCACGTTAGGCTGTCATGATCTTTGACAGTCGTTACAGGTGGCCCAAAAGTCTGCTAAGCAGTCTTACCTGGTGTGTCGTATTACACAGTACTAACTGGGTTGTGGAGGTCAGATAGGCAGTCGCTCCATGTAAAATAATGGTAAACTCAAACTCAAATCATTTATTTCGATTAGACCATTACAGAAGTTTTAAATGACAAAAAAAACAAAGCTACAGTCCCAGTCACAATACATAATAACTTGAGAAAGTACTGTAGTTGCCCATTCCCTAACGTAGATCTCTATGTAGAAGAACGGGCAAGAAACTCCATGGACACTCTTTTAAAACAAAATATTGTTACAAAATCTTGGTTACATCATTCATGTTGAGATTATATATATGTGAGAACGATGTAGAAAGACGTGCAAATTAAGAGCGTCCAGAGTAAAAGATTAAAGGTAGGAAAAAAAAGAGAAAATTAATCTAAAAGTCTATGATATTAATCTGTGTCAAATCTCATATAGGAAATGGCATTAGAACAACAAGAAGCTTTGGATGCTAAGAAGCAGATGGACGACCAGACCATAAAGAAGAGGTTCGGTAAGGGCGAGGAGACGAGCGGTACGGCGGAGTGCAGTGTGGCAGGCCTCTTCCGCTGCATGTGCTGCACCAACCCCAAGGACCACAAGGATGACCTGCATCTACTGCAGATCGCCAACGCCATCGAAAAGATGGAGAAGAGATTGGATACTCTGTAAGCATTATTGGTTTTATCTTTTGTCTTATGTTCTATATGTTCTATATTTAGTTCCCATCAAAATGGTTGAGTTGAATGGTGCTGATCCATGCGTCATGTCCGTGAACGGGCGCTGTCAGTTGTGACTGGTCATCTCTTGGTTGCCATGGCTTATTTGAATGAATTATTTTGAATTGTATTTTTTTTGTTTGTGTGTTTTTGCTGTGGACACTTTTACCGTGCACATCTTGCTACATTGTTCTCACATAATATACCATCTCAACGTGAATGATGTAACCAAGATTTTGTAACAATATCCTGATTTAAAAGAGTGTCCATGGAGTTTCTTGTCCGTTCTTCTCCATAGAGTTCTACGCTAGGCAATGGGCAACTACAGTACTTTCACAGTTTTTATGTCTTGTGACTGGGACTGTAGCTACATTTCATTTTCAACTTTGTTTCGACAATTCAAAAGTGCCTGTAACTGGCTTACTTGAAATAAATGCTTTGATTTTTGATTTTGATGCGTTTCGTTCCAACGAACTATGAGAGTAAAGTCACAGAGAGTACACGTGTGTACGATAATTATGTATTGTGCACTTGGCTTAGGTACCACTGTTGTGGTTATCCACAGTGGCCAGTTTGAAAAAGAGTTTCATTAGAGACTGAAAGCCTGTTTTCACTAACACTTGAACGACACTTATTTATTTTTTTATTTAGCCTATTCTGTCCCAATGCTGGGCAAAGGCCTCCCCCATTTCTTTCCATCTCTCGACGACACTCTTACACAACAAAAAAGAAAGAAAGAAAATTGTTTTTTTTTAGAAATTGTATTTTATAACATTATAACAAACATAAACACCTTAAAATTAAACAAAATAAATAAACAAAGTTAATATTGTTAAACGGCCCATAGCACAGCATAATGCCAAATGGTAACATAAAGTATACCACCTGACGCTGATTTTCAGCTGCAGCCCACGAGTTTCATACGCTCGACATCATAAACAAAGACGTAGAAAAGTCTAAAATATCTTGTACTAAAAGCAAATAAAATTGTAACTCATAATGACAAAACAACAACAAAAATAAATAAATCGCGGTGTGGTTTTAATTCATTTAAGTATTCATTAAGGTGTTAGTGTTGGTGGTATCGGTCATAAGTATCATTAGTCTGCTAAAACCTACGTGTCATTGACACTGGCTTGGCTACAGGGATTTTAATTTTGATAATACAAATCTTTAATATCTTTTTAAATACACACCGACTAAATTTTGCTCTTGGCCATGTCAATGACGTTTGCGGTAAAATTAATAGATTTGTCTACCCTCTGAGGCGTATTAGCTGCGAGATATCTAGAAACGCTGCAATTACCGCATATCACGGCTATATATCTTCCATTTTGCGATATGGTATCATTCTTTGGGGTCGCTGTGTGGAAATTGATCATGCATTTGTAATGCAAAAGAAAGTGTATAAGGGCTATATTTGGGTTGAAACAAATGGATTCTTGTCGCCCATTTTTTAGAAAATATAAGATACTTACTTTACCGTGCATTTATATCTTGGAATCTTGTAGGTATATTTGTTTTTAGACATAAGAATCTTTTTCAGCAAGCGACAAGCTACTATGCCCCTCGATCTCATAATACCAACAAGTTATATAAACCCAAGACGAATCTCACACTCACATCTAACAACAGTTATATTATGTGTATAAAATTGTATAACAAACTTCCAAGCACCATAACGACACTCCCATTTTTTAAATTTAAGCGTATTCTTACAAAAATCTTAATAGATAAATGCTTTTATAGTGTACTTGAGTTCCTAGATTATAAATTGTAAATTCTGAATTATATATATAAATACTAATTAATTTAATTTAAATTTTAAAATTTTAATTTAATACAATTACAATTGAATCAATTACAATTTATAAACTGCATGCATGGTTCAAATTAATAGTTTTTTCATTTGTTATTAACTATATTATGTAAAATTTGCACGACGAAATTAATGGCAGAATAAGAGAAATATACTTTATCTTTAAGATCTCCTGTACCTTATTTACGCAAATAAATGATTTTGATTTTGATTTGATTAGAATCTGTAACTTGGCGACGCATTGCGACTAATTAGCGAATAAATTTGGAACAAAACAGATCTTCGTTAGGTGCCCTAGTTTTTGAGAAATAAGTGTGGCCAAGCTGGGGAGACTCTCTCCAGATCGGCCACCTATAAACCCTTATATCTTTTGAACCAGTGACCGACAAATTCTGATATTTGGCGACAAATTTCGACTAATTAGCGAATTTTTTTTTATGTTAATTATCAAAATTAAAATCCCTGATGGTGACCAAGCCAGTGTCAATGACACAAAACTTACGCTTATTCTATGCTGACAAAACCATCGTCCTTCAGCGGTGCCTCTGTCGAAGAAGCGGAGCCACTGAATCGTCGTCGCTCATCAGCAGCGGTGATGCGACGATCCTTGGATCCTCTCTCCAGGCTGCCCGAGTACGAGGAGAGCGAAGTATCCAACGACATTCCAAGGGTAATTATAAATAATTTATTTAATTTCAACGGAGGTCATTATTGTTCTTACAATAGGCTAGTTTCCACCATCAATAAGTTGCAAATCTATTTAGTCCGTCAGTTAGAGTGTTGGAAATAATGGACACGTATTTTTTATATTGACAAAGATAAAACGCATCAAAACTCGGGAGTGGAGGCTCGTGACGTTAGAACGCACTAAAAATTATGCCATGGCGTGACGTATTGAGAATTTTAAAAGCGTCGTATCTTCGTTAATTTTGGTTTACGTAATAAAATAATAAATAAAAAATAAAAAGCCTTTTATTTCATGCAGTAATACTTTCAAATATACACAAATTAAAGATTTAAAGTTGACCTATACTAAACTAACACAATTTGATTTAATTTGATTATATTGTAAACTTTATTTGTAATTACATGGATGATAATTATATTGTATAGATTGATTTCAATTTCATTCTCTTTAATAAATAATCGATAAATAGAATTCATTTACTTTGATAGCTATATCCATACAGCAATTAAAATAATCAGTATTAAAAAATAAAGTAAATTAACATTGAGACAATAAATTAAAATTACCATCAAAATTAACATTGAAATCATAAGTATAATAAGATATAATTAAAATACATACTAGAAATTAATCTCTCTAAGACTATGGTAATGACAAATAGATTTAAAAGATTAATAACAATTAACGGAGCGCCACTTGAATATACAGACAAATACATTATCTAGGAAAGCGAATTAGTTTCGACAAGAAAAATAACGAATTAGAAGTGGAAAGAAGAGTACAACAAACAAGGAACAAATACTGGAGTTTAAAGGAAATTTTTAAAAGTAACTTTCCTATAACCATAAAAACGAAAGTTATGAACTCCAACCTCCTACCGTGCTTAACGTACGGATGCCAGACTTGGAAATTCACTTCTAAATTAAAAAATAAAATCATTACTTGTCAACGGGGACTAGAGCGCAGCATGCTGAAAATAAGGAAATTAGATAAAATACGACACACAAAAATAAGGTCCATAACTAAAGCAACAAACGCACTGACTTATGCACAGAAACTCAAGTGGAAATGGGCAGGACATGTCGCGAGGCTTAAAGATAAGAGATGGACTTTAAAGGTAACTTTTTGGAAAGGTCCTCAAGGTAAAAGAAGCAGAGGAAGGCCTTTGACACGTTGGGAAGACGATATTACAAGGACAGCTGGCCCAAACTGGAAACAAATTGCACAGGATAGAGATAATTGGGCATCTTTGGAGGAGGCCTTTACCCAATATGGGGTTCCTGCAGAAAATATTTATTACTAAGAACAGTTAATTTATTTATTTTTAATACATTAAATTCAAAAGAACAATTTACATCTATACTAGCATTTTAAGCAGTAATTTGAATGTTTTATTTTTATGTTATTTTTTAATTTGAATGTTTTATTTTTTTATCTTTTTAAATTTGAATGTTTTTTATATTATGTTGGTTTACGTAACGAAAGAAAAAATACAGGTCAAATATTTTTTGTTAATTTAATTGACGAACTACCTAATTTTTTTTTTCAGTTGACAAGCCTTTTCAAGAAATACAGGCGAGGTACTATGTTATGTTAAAATAATAAAAATAATTATGTTCATAACAGGAAGAGCGCGACGACCTGATCAACCCGTACTGGATAGAGGACGTGAACCTTCAAAAAGGCGAGGTCGACTTCCTCACTACGGCGGAGACAGACTTCTGGAAAGATCTCATTGACACCTACTTGTTCCCTATCGATGAGAACAAAGAAGAATTGGTATAAATATGATCATTATAAACAGTTGGTTATTCTGATTGTTTCTTGGCGATAGTTAAAATCCTGTCCTAGGTTCGATTCCCGGGTCGGGCAAAGTGTTATTGGGTTTTTCCATCTGGAATTTCTCAGTAGTAGCCACAGAGTCTGGATTTGTGCCCGGTTGATGGCAATAGGCTTGCCCCCTATTACATGGGACTTAAACATAATTGGCGAAATGTGGGTGTACTATTAGGTCCATCTCTGCGAAACCTTTCTGGGATTACAAGCGTGATGTTATGTTCGGTTTTCATACTGGACTTTTAAGGTAGATTATAACTCAATCATCCACGAGGAGCTAATGGCTAAATAATAACAGCCGCTCGGGTCGATCTTTAGGTTAAGTCGTGCTTGCCTAGGTTGGTCTGTGGATGAGTGACTACACTTTTTTTTTTTTTTTTTCGGATGGGAAATCATCAAATGACTTCTGAGCAGGAGGGAGTGTCAGACTTTTACTGACTAAAACCCATCCATGTTCCTTCATCGTCTTTTGTGTTCCGGGCCACGGTATCTCTTTCGAACAGTCCCGCAACCCCGGTGGGTGACTACCCTTACATACCGAGTTTCCTCTGTGCCTCGGAAAGCACGTTAAGCAGTTGGTCCCGGTTGTCATTTGTAGATCTTTGACAGTCGTTACAGGTCGTCAGTGGCCCAAAAAGTCTGACAACCAGTCTTACCAAGGGGTATCGTATTACCCAGTACTATAAACTGTGATGTGGAGGTCAGATAGGCAGTCGCTCCATGTAAAATACTGGTATTCAGCTGGATCCGGTTAGACTGGAAGCCGACCCCAACATGGTTAGGAAAAGGCTAGGCAGATGATAACTCCATCACCATTTTCACAGAATCGTATCAAAACTGACTTGAAGAACCTCCGTGATAAGATGGTGTTTGCTTTCCTGATGGTGAACACACTGTTCGTGCTGGTCATCTTCTTACTACAACTGAGCCAGGATCAGCTGCATTTCAAGTGGCCTTTCGGGCAGCAATCCAGCATGGAGTATGATGATGAACTGAATCTGGTATGTTCCTTTGGTACTATCTAAGACATCTCTAATCTTTTGCAGTAGGGATTCGATTTTGATAACTTGTTATTGCGCGTATTTTTTCCAGCAATAGGGAATATGCATAAATTTTCTTTTGTTTATTTGGATACGGAATGTTAAAGTACTATAAAAATAATGACAAAAGGCGAAAACAAGACATAAATCGGCCAATAAACACAAAAGTTATAACCATTTAAACTTTTGTTTCTATCTCTTTCTAGATAAACGGAATATAGTATGGATTTTGTACCTCGATGCAGAGAATGACGTCATTCACTGTATCGGATCTCTCTGTCTAATCCGCAGTTTTAAATGCTTATAACTTAGTATTTTATATAGATATTAAAAAAATAATTTCACTTTGCTATTTCTGATGTTAATACGCTTTGTTTAGAGTGCACATATATATTGCATTCAAAAGATGTTTTAATTTTTTGTTTAATCCGAATCATTCCCGGAGATTCTCATTGGAATTATAATTTTAATAACAATTCTTTTTTTCGGTATCATGTAACGGATTTTCAAG
This sequence comes from Xestia xanthographa, assembly GCA_905147715.2. Lineage (NCBI taxonomy): Eukaryota > Metazoa > Arthropoda > Insecta > Lepidoptera > Noctuidae > Xestia > Xestia xanthographa. Next base: position 13,025,990 of record LR990655.1, on the reverse strand, counting down.
TAACAGTTGATTCAGTTTGCAATTTCGGCGCTTATTGTTACAAAACGTGTGCTACCTACGTTCTGCGTTAAAGTAAGACTTGTTATAGATAACAATCTCCAAAAAATCAATTCACCTGCTGACCGTTACGAAAGCACATAATTATTATCGGAAGCACAATATTCTGTTTATGCTGTATAATATGTACCAAAACTAGCACAAATAAGGAGTATAAATGTTCATTATTTTACTCGAATTGAATTTGCTCAAAAAAATTACAATTCGAATTAAAAATTCGTCGTGAACGACACAGTTAATTGGTTAATTGTGTTGTGGAATAACGCATAGACGTGAACAGATTTCAAATATATGAAGCAATGTATTATGAATTTCTTCAAAAGGCTCCCGAATGCGATAGATAAGCGTGTTATGCAATTAGGGTGTAGGATGTCGGATGACAGACTGTCGCCCCGACACATTTAATAGGCATGATGACTGACTAAAAAAAATATGATTCTGTTTAGTCGGTCAGTAAGATTATCAAAAAATATTGGATACGTGCTTTTTGTTTTAACAAATTAAAAAAAAAAATTACGAACATAAAACGTTTTTAACACTTCAATACCCGCAATTACAGACACAATTAAAATAACAATGCACTGTGCCTCTGGAGGCACGGCCGGGAGCATACGGGTTAAGATCATGAGTTCCCGCTAGTGACGTCACATTTGAATGAAAAAATGTACTCAAATGTGACGTCACAAGCCCCCACTCATGATCTTTGACAGTTTTCGACGCACTGTACCGTCTTCATTTTTTGTTTTCGTGAAAATAAAAAAAATATGTGTCTGGAAATCTATCTGACGGAGTAATTATATTTTTTTTGTCATGTACCCTATTGGGTCTAAGTTAAACCTATTTCCCCACGTCAGTTCATCATCACACAAGACTACCTGACGCTGGAGCCCATCGGGTCGGTGTTCCTGGTGTTCTTCGGGACCATCATCATCATCCAGTTCACTGCGATGCTGTTCCATCGCCTCGGCACGCTCTCCCACGTGCTGTCTACCACGCATCTCAACTGGTACCTTAATAGAAAGGTAAGTTAGAAAATACACGCTTATTTTTAGGTCGTCCTGGAACCGAAAGCCATAAACTCGATCATCGAACTCGATACGACTGAGACTGTTTTTTTTTAAATAACTAAATAAACAGAAATTTAAACTTTTGAGATATTTTTTTTTTAATCAATAACATTAATAATTAAATTTATACTAAATTTCATTTTTTTTCCCTTCGTGGTTATTTTTTTATAAACCATTCAGAAGTAGGACTGTAGGAGCCCCGCTTCGCGGAGCTCCCTCGACCGGGTCTCCCTCGACTCGGATGCAAGAGAATAACAGTTCAATTTCTAGTGGTCATTAGCTAAAAAAATAAATTTTTGGTTCTAATTTCACGATAAAATGGGGATTAATTTTGGTGATCATTTACTAATTTTGGCAATCAAAGGTGATTTTTTTGCCGTTACATTTAGCTAAATCTGGTGGTTCGTTAATTGTATGCCTTTAAAAATTATAGCTAATGTGTTATTTAGAGATATTAGCTATATGACTGTTATGTTTCATCAAAATCCGTGCAGTAGTTGTGTTACCGTTCATCGTAGTAGTAAGATAAGATTAGCAAAGTGTAAAGCAAAATATTAAAGTGTTTGTCTTTGACAATATTGTTTAACCTTATAGGTTAAAATGCCATCACAGGCCTTTCGATCAGCTCTCATAGAATATCCTCTACCAATCTATATCCTCCCCGAAATCAATAATCAGGTTTTTTTGGCAGCCGGAAGACATGTCGGACAGCGCTTTAATAGAAGCCAACGCGTTACTAATAGCCAAAGACCTGCAACGTCTGAACACAGACGACCTGGACAAACAAGACAACAACCAACACGTCTCCAGGAGGAAGACCATACACAACCTGGAGAAAGCGAAGGACACCAAGCAGAGTGCTATCAATCTTGATGCTAACTTTAAGAGAAGGTTGACTATACTGCAGAATGGAGATGCGAGTAAGTCGTATAATAATAGGCATGATGACTGACTAAAAAAAATATGATTCTGTTTAGTCCGTCAGTTAGATTATTGAAAAATATTGGATACCTGTTTTTTGTTTTATAAAGAAAGAAAGAAAGAAAGAAAACGTATTTATTTGGCTTTAGCCGCAAGTACACACAACAAAATAAGAATACAATAAAAATAAGAAACTTAAAACTACAATAAAAAATAAGAAACTTAAAACTACACAATAAAAAAATAACAACAACTTAAAACTAAACAGAGAAAAATAAGAGAAATCACATTGTGTGTCTCACGGCTGCGCCAAATAGGCCCAGTTCAGCAAACTGCCGAGCAGCTAGTGCCCGACGCTGGTTTTCAACTGGACCTGAGATGGTGATGTCACGGACATAAAACAGTTTTGTTGTGTTCTAATTATGTATTTGTATGTATGATGAATAGATACTTAAATAGAGTAAATGCGTGTAAAATAATAACAAATAAACTACATATGAATAGAGAGAAAAAATGCAAGACAGAAACAACATTGGTACATAAATAAATGAAATGAACGAACCTGTTTTGTACGTTCCAACTTGTAAATACTGTGCCATAAAACCGTGCACTTCGTCGCTCAATACGCTGCTGCAAACAGCCGAGCGCGGTGGACTAATAATATGAATAGGTGAGAATTGAACGTTAAAAATTGCAGATGCGATGCGATGGCAATTGTGTGGGGTATTGATAGGTAGGACAGTTTGTACATCATATAATTGAGACATTCAGTGCGACCATATCCAACTTCCGTTGCGATTCTATTAGATACTGCCGTAAACGTCTTCTGAACGTGTGTATTGTGTTGATCATTCTAATCGGTGGTGGCAGGTTATTCCATATTTTGGACGCCGCATAGCGAAAGCTACCCCTGAAAGCTGCTGTGTTATGAGACTGAGTCGAGAGTTGTTGCGAGCATTGCCTTCTCCCACATTCGCGTCTACTGGTTAACCAACTTAGTTTATTGTATAGGTAGTCCGGTTTTTGATATTTAACCACACCGAACAGGAGGCACGCCAAGTGTAGTTTCCGTCTGGACTTCATTTTAAGCGAGAAGTGCTTGTTTAAAAAAGGTGTTACGTGACTGCGCCGAGGAATATTGTAGCAAAACCGCGCACAAGCATTTTGTACTCTTTGAATGAGTCGATCGGTACGAGCTAGCAGGCGCGGGCCATACACTGTGTCGGCGTAGTTCAACCTAGATAGTACCAAAGATTCCACAAGCTGTTCCCTTAGTGATTCTGATAAGTAAGGCCTCATCTTATATAAAACTTTTAGGCGATAAAAACAATTTCTGACAGAGCTTGCCACGTGTTTCTCAAAACGAAGGTCTTTGTCCATCGCCAGACCAAGATTTCGTGCCTCATACACTCGCTCAATTGGTTTTCCCATTAGTTTCAGGTCAAAAGTTAAAGGTAGTCGAGCTAACTGCTGTCTGGTGCCAAATACTATATATTTCGTTTTGGTAGGGTTAAGCGACAGGCAGTTCTCCTCAGACCAAGCGGCAATTCGTTGGAGATCTTCGTTAAGATCTTTAACGGCATTGTCATACTCGTCTGGTCTGAAGGAAATATATAGTTGTACATCGTCGGCATATATATGGTACTTGCATCTCTGAAGGCATTTTATTATGTCTGCGCAGTACAATATAATAATAATGGGACCTAAAATAGAACCCTGCGGGACTCCCCTTTCTACGGGAATAAGTCCCGATCTAAGTGTAGTGCCGTCACTTAAACGTAGGTCAACTAGCTGTTCCCTATTACGTAGGTAGCTGCGGAACCATTGTATCGCTTGGGGATCGAAACCGTAATGTTTTAGCTTTGACAATAATAACGGGATACTAATAGCGTCAAATGCTCTGGAAAAATCCAGCAAAACCAGTAATGTGCACATTCCCTTATCCTGGGCAGATAATATATTATCAGTAACATCCAGTAAAGCAGTAGATGTACTGCGCTGTTTTCTGAACCCTGATTGTAAATCAGGTAAAATGTTATTCTGTTCCAGAAACTGCGTAAGTTGGCGGCTGACAATTTTCTCTAGTACTTTGGATAAGCATGGTAATATACTAACAGGGCGTAGGTCTTTTAGAGTAAATGGATTTGAATTTTTTGGCAAGGGCCTAATAGAGGCTATTTTCCATTGGTCAGGAAAAGTTGACGTCTCGATGGACCGGTTTATTATGTCCGTTAAAACATTTAACGTGTGCGGCAAAGTCATATTAATCATGTCCAGGTTAATGTTGTCGTAGCCTTCAGCGTTACTTTTGAGACTAGCAATAGTGCGTGAGACATTGTTCTGGTCCACTGGAATGATTGTAAAAATTGCCTCACCGTGGCTATGATTGTCATAGTAATTCATAAGAGATGCGCATCAAATTAATAAAAATTGAGATCATGAGTGGGGGCTTGGACGTCACATTTGAGTAAAAAATGTTGTCAAATGTGACGTCACACAGGTTTTCGACGCACTGTATCGTCTTAATTTTTTGTTTACGTGAAAAGAGAAAAAATATGTGTTCAATATTTTTTGGAAATCTATCTGACGGACTAATTGGATTTTTTTTTGTCATCTACCCTACTATCGTCTTGTCGAACTTTTGTGTTTTTTGTTATGGAGTTAATACAGGACTTGGGATTTCTTCTTCTCGACTTTGTATCGGTGATTTCCGTAATATTAAAGTTTATTGAGCTTCGATCAAAACTGCACCATCTCAACAGCGTTAGTAGTGGCTTTGGACAGGTCAAGGTGTGTTTGTGGCGACATCCACAACGCCATATAAGCACTACGAGAGGTAACGCCAAATGCTGAATCACGCAAGTCGAGTTAACAACGCGATTGGCATTAGTACTGAAACCCGGCAATAATCGTCGTTCAGTAGCCAACCAGATACAACACCTGTCTGGTAAGAGGAATCTCCCTTTTTAATGGCGGGTCAGCTTTCACCCTGTTGGTAATACCACTATTAAGGGTGTAAAAAAACCTATTAACAAAGCCGAAAGGCACTTGTTCTTCCCATCATTGGGATATTTTTTTTGTTATAGACCATATCTTCCTTCTAGCTACGGAGATATTGGGGGTTAACGTTCCAACTCTTTGACAACTTTTTTTTTTAATACAAGTTTTTAATGTAAGATTTTTACTTTAAACATTTCCACGACCCCCGTACTATGCAATACATCCATCAGCACAATGTTTTGAGTGCCTTACATTGAGTTCTACCACAAAACATGATTTTTACCCCAAAAAAAAAGTCGTTTCTCAGCAATAATTTTTGCGTAATAGTATATTTCATTACAAGTGCGGAAAGGCTGTCATTGCAAAGAGTTCCGACAAATGTCTACCCGAGCCGAGGCGCAGCCGAAGGCGAGGGTTGACAGTCGGAACAAGTTGCAATGACGGTTCCGCAGGTGTACTGAACGACTATTTTTAATACTGTTGCGAAAAAATGAAGCAATTTAATAAAATAATAAAAACCTCGACCATATCGTAGACGGTTTTAATTTTGCTGAGAGTTCGGAGAAGTATGCCAACATAGCATTTTCTGAAAAACTATTTGCTTTTTAGGGTTCCGTACCCAAAGGGTAAAAACGGAACCCTATTACTAAGACTTCGCTGTCTGTCCGTCTGTCTGTCCGTCTGTCTGTCACCAGGCTGTATCTCATGAACCGTGACAGCTAGACAGTTGAAATTTTCACAGATGATGTATTTCTGTTGCCGCTATAACAACAAATACTAAAAACAGAATAAAATTAATATTTAAGGGGGGCTCCCATACAACAAACGTGATTTTTTTGCCGTTTTGTCTAATGTATAGATAATGGTACGGAACCCTTCGTGCGCGAGTCCGACTCGCACTTGGCCGGTTTTTTCTCTTCTCTCCACGCAATAAATTCATTGTATGTAGATATGTAACGACTTTTTGACTTTTCCGGTAAAATGTTCTCCGAAGCATTTTGTGCAATTATACTGAGTTCCGGTGGTGTTAATTCAAAAAAATAGGGTCGAAATTACTCATTTTGTGCAACAAACAACTAAATTCGCAAAGAAAATTTCTGGAAAATGGCGCCAACCGTAGAATATAAGTAGTTTTCTTCACCCATTTTGGTAGGCAAAGGGAACTATCCATACAGCTTAGTCTTCAGTAGATTTTTTTATTGAAATGAAATGAAAATGAAATTTAATGAGATGAAATGAAATGAAACCTAACCTAAGTCATTTAATTAAATCATTAAATCTGATATTGAAATAAATTAGTAGCTTCTTTTTAAAAATATACGTATTTGTATGAATCACAAAAACTCTTTAGTAAAAACTTCATGGTGGGTTTTTCTTTTTAATAGACATTATTTTGACAGTTGGGAAAGAGAACGCACGAGTTCGGGAAAGGTAAAAAAAAGCACTAGTATGTAATAGCCCACATCCCGAACGCAATACGTCCCTGCAATACACCACTTTTTGAGGAACTGTATTAAAAAGTTACTTTTCATTACTCATACTCGGAAAGTAAGTCTGAAGTTGCCTGAGGAGCGGGTTGAAAGTAATACTTTTCAGCCCTAGGGAGAATCCTTTTTAACTGACAGCTGTCAAATTATAAAAAAAAATAGTTAATTTTTCTATTGAACCATGTTTCAACTTTCTATACAGCCACGGTGTAAAATTGAAATAACATGAGGTTAAGTATTAATTAAAGAATATAATTATATTTCTAAAAACTGTATTATAATTAAGTTTTAAATAACATAGATTTGGGCAAAATATTTACCAAATTTTTCTTTGATGATAATGAAAAATAGGTAATGGCTGAATAGCTGGCCGGCCACAGAAAAAAAAAGCAAAATAGGCGGGAAAGCGGCAATCCGATCTTCATTTGTTTTTTCGAGTTGATTCATGTTTTTATTTTTATTTTCCTTGTATTCGTAATGAAAAGCACAGTGTTTACCTGGGGTTAAAGTGTGGGTGACACTGGCAGAGCCACCATCAGGGATTTTAATTTTGATAACACAAAAATTTAGTCGCTAATTAGTCGAAATTAGTCGCGAAATATCAGATTTGGTCGGTCACTGGTTCAAAAGATATAAAGGTTTATAGGTGGCCCTGCTGGAGAGAGCCTACCCCAGCAGAGCCACATTAATATCTCAAAAACTAGGGCACCTAGCGAAGATCTGTTTTCTCCCATATTTACTCACTAATTAGTCGAAATTAGTCGCCAAATATCAGAATTGGTCGGTCACTGGTTCAAAAGATATAAGGGTTTATAGGTGGCCCTGCTGGAGAGAGCTTACCCCAGCAGGGCCACATTTATATCTCAAAAACTAGGGCACCTAGCGAAGATCTGTTTTCTCCCATATTTACTCGCTAATTAGTCGCCAAGTTACAGTTTCAGTCGGTGTGTCATTAAAAAGATATTAAAGAATTCAATTTCCCCATACAGTGGTACAACCAAGTACAAAATACTTAAAGTAGTTTTTAAACAGGTGTATCTACGACGTCTGGAGGAATTCTATAACTACAACCCACCAAAGGAAAGCAGTATTCATTACCTAAAAACAAAATCTACAATAAATATATGTAATTATTTAGGTATCGAACAAAATGTGTGCATTTAGTCGCTGGCAGATAGATCGCTGCGCTCCGTTACATTTACACGGTAAGTAAGAAAGAGATAGATGCGCGTGTACAGACGAGCTACTTAGGACGAGTTGCCCGTGACGTAGCTAAGTTAAAGTCGGTCAGTTTAAAGTGGAACTTAAAGAATAGTTAGGAACTCGAATATTGTTATCTTTAGGTATTCCGCAAATACACACACACCCACAACGCAACACTGACAATCACCTCAAAATGCACACATCAAACCAACTTTTTGGAAATTCATTTTTATAAAATAATTTGATTTAGATTTATATATTATTTCCGGCATTTAGATACAGTTCAACATGTTGTATTTCTAAGGAACAATAAATAAACTTACCTATTAAATCTTAATTAGAGCCGTTAATGCTCATATTAGGTACCTATAGTAAGTATTTACATCTTTGATTTAAGTTAAGTATGTATTTTTTTGTAGTGTATTTCAAGCAATGGGTTGATACTTACCTACATACTTACAATACGTTTTCAACGTTCAAGTATTAAATTTTACTAAAGATACGATAATTTTAACGTATTTATTATTCTAACTTAAATTAGAGCTCAACATTGTAAATTAGTAAAACAGTTGCATGTGTTAGCATTTTGAAAATATAACTATGTAGATATGTAACTGGATGTATTTAAACATTTAATGTTCGTTACTTATTAGGTATAAAATATAAACAATGAGATTCACTTCATAATAACATTATATTTACCTTGTAGTATATAACAATTAACCCTAGTAGTGTATATTACACAACGTTATGTAGCAATGTATCAACCATAACTAATAAACACTAATGAACAACACACATAATAATCACATCATAATAACCACAATCATCTTCATTATCTTGTAATAATGAAGATGATTGTGATTCACCTTTATTATCACAATCATCATTTTATTACAATCGTCGTTTTATCACAATCGTCGTTTTATCACAATCATCATTTTATCACATCATCATCATTTTATCACAATCGTCGTTTTATCACAATCGTCGTTTTATCACAATCATCATTTTATCACATCATCATCATTTTATCACAATCGTCGTTTTATCACAATCGTCGTTTTATCACAATCGTCGTTTTATCACATCATCATCATTTTATCTCATCATCATCATTTTATCTCATCATCATCATTTTATCACAATCGTCGTTTTATCACATCATCATCATTTTATCACATCATCATCATTTTATCACATCATCATCATTTTATCACATCATCATCATTTTATCACATCATCATCATTTTATCACATCATCATCATTTTATCACATCATCATCATTTTATCACATCATCATCATTTTATCACATCATCATCATTTTATCACATCATCATCATTTTATCACATCATCATCATTTTATCACATCATCATCATTTTATCACAGTCATTATCATTTTATCACAATCATTATCATTTTATCACAATCATTATCATTTTATCACAATCATTATCATTTTATCACAATCATCATCATTTTATCACAATCATCATCATTTTATCACAATATTAATCTAACCTAACCTAAACCTAACCTAACACAATCACCATCGTCGTTATTCACAATCACTAACACAATCACCATCGTCACTAACACAATCGCCATCGTCGCTATCACAATCACCATCGTCGCTATCACAATCACCATCGTCGCACTATCACAATCACCATCGTCGCTATCACAATCACCATCATCGTTATCACAATCACCATCATCGTTATCACAATCACCATCATCGTTGTCACAATCACTATCATCGTTATCACGACAAATCAACAATATAATCAGGATAGTATTATCAACCATAATCAAAATAATGTCATACCTTAGATGTTAACGCCTTAAAATTCGTAGAGCAACTGAGCCCGCTCCAATGAGGCTCCGCTCTTTTATACCCGTTAACAAATAAGTATGATTCACAAGTGACCGTTGAGTCAAATCAGTGTTTGATTTGTACACAAATAAGTTTGTTATTTAATTAATTCATTTTATCAATTGATTATACAATATAAAACAGATAATATTTGCATTTATAGGTATTTCAAGTATTTATGTATTTAATACTAGACACATAATAATTTAATTTATCTAACACGGCCATACTGATAAGTACTTCGCTCTCGAAGTACATTAGATACCCTTTTATTAACAATGGTGATTTATTTTTGTTTTGCCAATTACTGTCTAGACGTGTATAGGTAAAATAATTATTATAATAAATAAATAAATAAATATTGCTGGACATTACACACAGCGCCATCTAGTGCCACACTAAGCAACGAGGCTTGTATCGTGGACACCAGATAGTTGATATACTACATAGATACTTTTTGTTTGTAAATACATACTTATTATACATATAAACATCCATGACTCGGAAACAAATGTCCATGCTCATCACACAAACATTTGCTCCGACCGGGATTCGAACCCGGGACCCTAAGAACGTAAGGCAGCCTGACTACCGCTGCGCCAATCGGGTCGTCGTAATATATCTCTACAGACAGCAATAGAATTTAGTATAAATGTAATTAGGTAAAGTGTTTATTATAATATCATTTTCATCAATTCATTCACCTGGAAAGAATCTTATTATTATTACTTTTTTTAATATTTATTTATTAGAAAGGATAGAAGATATGTCATAAGACCTCTTTAAATTTAGGTTACTCTTACGTTAAATTTTCATTTTTACGACAAGTGGCATCGGTTTTTTTTTTTTTTTTTGTTTTTTTTTTTTTCTCACTGTTCTGCTATTTTTAATAGGCGTAGTCTAGCTATTTCTCGATCGGCCTCAGAGTTATTTGGATTTGGTCTATAATTTTCGTCAATCGACTTTGTGTCTACGCCGATAAGTTATCGCAAAGGGGTAGAGCCTGTGGATTTTGTACAGTTGTGTTATATGATTGTTGTACCTTTCACAGACCGTTCGGCCAATCTGACAGTTCATTGCACAAAGTGTTAAGCATATCAGTTACAGTGGACAGGTAACGTTTTACTTGACCATTACTTTTGAGTACCCGTGTACCCGTGGAAATAAAGTGATGTTCTATATTTTAGTTCAAAGGAATCATCTAATCGGACCACTGCTAAAATTGGTTCTTCTATCGGAAATATCGGAAATTACTATAGGAGTTCCAAATAAGGTAGTGACATCTCATTAAAACTGGTACTAATTCTTGGGCATTAAAGGTTTTGAAAAAAACCTAACATAATAAAAACGACTTTTCATATTTATCGAGATATAAATCTTTGCTTTTAGATTTCCTACTTTGTCAATTTGATGCAAAATAAGAGTGAGAGGATATGTGAATCTATCAATAATTTATCAAAGGATCTATAATCGGCGTAAAGTCTCAGACTGTTCTCTTACTAAAACCACGTGACAACTATTAACCTCTTTCACACACCATGGTGCCAAGCGACAGGGACTTTTTTTTTTTTTTTTTTTAACTGACCAAGCTTTATTATGCGAAAGTGAATTAATTTTGATTTTAACTTGGCCGTTTGGATATTACAATTATCTAGCATGGAGCAAGCTGTTTACGTGTAAGTCTACATAGTCTTTCTTCACAATCTGTAAGCATTATAATTAATTATAAACAACGAATACATCAAGTTCTATAAATAAACATCTTAATAAGGGTGAAGTCAATCCCACTTCTGATGTTAGCATTTTGAAAATATAACTATGTAGATATGTAACTGGATGTATTTAAACATTTAATGTTCGTTACTTATTAGGTATAAAATATAAACAATGAGATTCACTTCATAATAACATTATATTTACCTTGTAGTATATAACAATTAACCCTAGTAGTGTATATTACACAACGTTATGTAGCAATGTATCAACCATAACTAATAAACACTAATGAACAACACACATAATAATCACATCATAATAACCACAATCATCTTCATTATCTTGTAATAATGAAGATGATTGTGATTCACCTTTATTATCACAATCATCATTTTATTACAATCGTCGTTTTATCACAATCGTCGTTTTATCACAATCATCATTTTATCATATCATCATTATTTTATCACAATCGTCGTTTTATCACAATCGTCGTTTTATCACAATCGTCGTTTTATCACAATCATCATTTTATCACATCATCATCATTTTATCACAATCGTCGTTTTATCACAATCGTCGTTTTATCACAATCATCATTTTATCACATCATCATCATTTTATCACAATCGTCGTTTTATCACAATCGTCGTTTTATCACAATCGTCGTTTTATCACATCATCATCATTTTATCTCATCATCATCATTTTATCTCATCATCATCATTTTATCACAATCGTCGTTTTATCACATCATCATTTTATCACATCATCATCATTTTATCACATCATCATCATTTTATCACATCATCATCATTTTATCACATCATCATCATTTTATCACATCATCATCATTTTATCACATCATCATCATTTTATCACATCATCATCATTTTATCACATCATCATCATTTTATCACATCATCATCATTTTATCACATCATCATCATTTTATCACATCATCATCATTTGATCACAGTCATTATCATTTTATCACAATCATTATCATTTTATCACAATCATTATCATTTTATCACAATCATTATCATTTTATCACAATCATCATCATTTTATCACAATCATCATCATTTTATCACAATATTAATCTAACCTAACCTAAACCTAACCTAACACAATCACCATCGTCGTTATTCACAATCACTAACACAATCACCATCGTCACTAACACAATCGCCATCGTCGCTATCACAATCACCATCGTCGCTATCACAATCACCATCGTCGCACTATCACAATCACCATCGTCGCTATCACAATCACCATCATCGTTATCACAATCACCATCATCGTTATCACAATCACCATCATCGTTGTCACAATCACTATCATCGTTATCACGACAAATCAACAATATAATCAGGATAGTATTATCAACCATAATCAAAATAATGTCATACCTTAGATGTTAACGCCTTAAAATTCGTAGAGCAACTGAGCCCGCTCCAATGAGGCTCCGCTCTTTTATACCCGTTAACAAATAAGTATGATTCACAAGTGACCGTTGAGTCAAATCAGTGTTTGATTTGTACACAAATAAGTTTGTTATTTAATTAATTCATTTTATCAATTGATTATACAATATAAAACAGATAATATTTGCATTTATAGGTATTTCAAGTATTTATGTATTTAATACTAGACACATAATAATTTAATTTATCTAACACATGCGACTGTACATCTTGACACTAAATAGACCAAGAGCAAGGTTTAATGGTTTCAAAGAAGTTTAAGCCACTCTAACTTAATAATTAAAAACATTGAACATATATTTAATAGAGAATTTATCTCTCTCGGTCATTTCTAAGGACTTTAGACCGATCGTCCGTGTGGTGTCGGACGTAAAGAATAACACCATCCCATATCTTCCCGTGGGTGTCGTAAGAGGCGACTAAGGGACTTACCAGAGAATGGGCAGCAGCGCTCTCTGTGTCTTATGTAAGAACTGCACTCATTGCGATCGCCAACCCGCTTGCCAAGCGTGGCGATTATGGCAAAACCCCCCCAAGAATAGCGCAACAAAGAAATGGCCCCTAGTGCCCGGCAGCCCGTCTACCCTTGACTACGGCAGCGGTCGAGGCTACGGCGTGGCAAGGGGTGCGAAGAATCTCCGGAAGGGATCCGGCTGCCAATACCAACGACTGGACCTGGCAACATATAACACGCGCACACTCCGGACTGACGAGAAGATAGCGGAACTAGAAGAGGAATTGAGCAGGCTGCTATGGAGTATTGTGGGATTATCTGAAGTCCGAAGAGAGGGGGAGGACACGATAATCCTGAAATCCGGCAACCTGCTCTATTTCCAAGAGGGTGACCGGCAGTCCCAGGGTGGTGTTGGGTTTATCGTCCACAAGTCCCTTGTGAACAACGTGGTGAAGATCGAGAGTGTGTCGAACAGGGTGGCGTACCTTATACTCAGAATATCCTCAAGATATTCGCTGAAGGTCATACAGGTCTACGCCCCGACCTCGGCACACCCCGACGACGAAGTGGAGACCATGTATGAGGATATATCTAAAGCCATGCATGGTTCCAAAACTCACTTCACAGTTGTCATGGGGGACTTCAACGCGAAACTGGGCAAACGAGACGGGGATGAGCCGCAGGTGGGGCAATTTGGAGTTGGACATCGGAATCGCCGGGGTCACCAACTGGCTAGTTTTATGGAGAAGGAGGGCCTCTATATGATGAACTCCTTCTTCAGAAAGCGTGAGCACAGGAAGTGGACCTGGCAGAGCCCCGATGGTGCAACTAGAAATGAGATCGACTTCATCATGTCAACCAAGAAGCAAATGTTCAATGATGTCTCTGTGATGAATTCGGTGAAAACCGGGAGCGATCACCGCATGGTAAGAGGCACATTGAACATCAACATCAAGCTTGAAAGGTATCGACTGATGAAGTCTACGCTCCGTCCAGCACAGATCCAAATCCAAAACCCCGAGAGCTTTCAGCTTGAACTCCAGAACCGTTTCGAGTGCCTAGGAAGCTCAGTGGACGAATACAACGATGGGTTCGTGGAAACTGTCCATACGACCGGGTCTAAGTTCTTCAAGGCGCGTCGTACAGATCAGAACAAGAGGCTCTCCGATCACACTCTCAAGCTCATGAAGGAGCGGCGTGAGATGATCCTGCAGTCTTCAGACGAGGCGTGTAAATACCGGCAGCTCAATAGACGGATCTCTAAATCCTTGAAGAGCGACCTCCGCCGCTTTAATACCGAGCGTATTAAAGACGCGATTGAGCGGAATAAAGGCTCCAAGGTATTTGCAAGGGATCTGGCTATTGGGCAGAGCCAGCTCACGAAACTGAAGACCGACGATGGTAGGATCTTATCCGCCAAACCGGAGCTTCTGAGGGAGATCGAGAGCTTCTATGGACAGTTGTTCACGTCAACCAGTAAACCCGTCGTAGATCTAGCCAACGACCCAAGAGCTAGACTGACCCGACACTATACCGAAGACATCCCGGACGTCAGCCTGTACGAGATTAGGATGGCTCTGAAGCAGCTCAAAAACAACAAGGCACCGGGTGATGACGGAATTACGGCCGAACTCCTGAAGGCGGGTGGAAAACCGGTACTTAAGGCCCTTCAGAAGCTGTTTAATTCCGTCATACTTGAGGGAAAAACGCCACAGGCATGGTGCAGGGGTGTGGTGGTGCTCTTCTTCAAAAAGGGTGACAATGCCCGGCTGAAGAATTATAGGCCCATCTCACTTCTAAGCCATGTCTACAAGTTGTTTTCTAGAGTCATCACGAATCATCTCGCGCGCAGGTTTGACGATTTCCAGCCACTCGAACAAGCCGGTTTCCGAAAAGGCTTTAGCACCGTGGACCACATACATACGCTGCGGCAAGTTATACAGAAGACAGAAGAGTATAACCTGCCTCTCTGTTTAGCGTTTGTGGACTACGAGAAAGCCTTCGATTCGATCGAGACCTGGGCTGTACTGCAGTCTCTCCAACGGTGCCAAATCGATTATCGGTACATCGAGGTGTTGAAGTGTTTGTACAAAAACGCCACCATGTCAGTCCGACTTCAGGACCAAGCCTCGAAACCTATCCTCCTGCAGCGAGGTGTGAGACAGGGAGACGTCATATCTCCGAAACTGTTCACCGCTGCACTGGAGGATGTCTTCAAGGTTCTGGACTGGAGAGGGCTAGGCATCAACGTCAATGGCGAGTACATCACTCACCTTCGGTTTGCCGATGATATAGTGGTAATGGCTGAGACCATGGAGGACCTCAGTACAATGCTCGATGACCTCAGTAGAGCTTCCGGAAGAGTGGGTCTAAAAATGAACATGGACAAGACTAAGGTCATGTTGAATGCCCATGTCACACCCACTCCTATCAAGATCGGAGACTCTACTCTCGAAGTTGTAGACGATTATGTGTACCTGGGACAAACGGTCCAGTTAGGTAGGTCTAACTTCGAGAAAGAGGTCAATCGTTGAATCCGACTCGGTTGGGCAGCGTTCGGGAAATTGCGCGGTATCTTCTCGTCCAACCTACCGCAGTGTCTCAAGACGAAAGTCTATGACCAGTGTGTGTTGCCAGTGATTACATACGGGACCGAAACGTGGTCGCTCACAATGGGCCTCATCAGAAAGCTTAAAGTCACCCAAAGGGCAATGGAGAGGGCTATGCTCGGAGTTTCCTTGCGCGATCGAATCAGAAATGAAGACATCCGCAAGAGAACAAAGGTTACCGACGTAGCCCGAAGAATTGCCAAACTTAAGTGGCAGTGGGCAGGGCACATTGCTCGCAGAACGGATGGCCGATGGGGCCGAAAAGTTCTGGAGTGGCGACCGCGAACCGGAAGACGTTGCGTTGGAAGGCCTCCCACTAGGTGGACCGATGACCTGGTGAAGGTTGCAGGAATCCGCTGGATGCGAGTCGCACGGGACCGGTCAATGTGGCGACACTTGGGGGAGGCCTATGTCCAGCAGTGGACGTCTTTCGGCTGAAATGATGATGATGATGATGATGAGACCGATAAAACTAGAAGTAAGTATATTACACATATTAATAGAAATATTTTTTCTTGGCAATTTTTCGTGAACTCTTCGATCTAGCTCTTGGACTATACCTTAATAATTGAAATCTGTAACTTGGCTACTAATTTCGACTAATTAGCGAGTAAATATGGGAGAAAACAGATCTTCGCTAGGTGCCCTAGTTTTTGAGATACAAATGTGGCCCTGCTGGGGTAAGCTCTCTCCAGCAGGGCCACCTATAAACCCTTATATCTTTTGAACCAGTGACCGACCAATTCTGATATTTGGCGACTAATTTCGACTAATTAGCGAGTAAATATGGAAGAAAACAGATCTTCGCTAGGTGCCCTAGTTTTTAGGGTTCCGTACCCAAAGGGTAAAAACGGAACCCTATTACTAAGACTTCGTTGTCTGTCCGTCTGTCTGTCACCAGGCTGTATCTCATGAACCGTGACAGCTAGACAGTTGAAATTTTCACAGATGATGTATTTCTGTTGCCGCTATAACAACAAATACTAAAAACAGAATAAAATTAATATTTAAGGGGGGCTCCCATACAACAAACGTGATTTTTTTGCCGTTTTGTCTAATGTATAGATAATGGTACGGAACCCTTCGTGCGCGAGTCCGACTCGCACTTGGCCGGTTTTTTGAGATATTAATGTGGCTCTGCTGGGGTAAGCTCTCTCCAGCAGGGCCACCTATAAACCCTTATATCTTTTGAACCAGTGACCGACCAAATCTGATATTTCGCGACTAATTTCGACTAATTAGCGATTAAATTTTTGTGTTATCAAAATTAAAATCCCTGATGGTGGCTCTGCCAGTGTCAGCCACACCGGGTTAAAGACTTATTTAGTCCCTCAAACTATTAGCGCCCTCCACGCACCAAACCCCGTCTTGGGACTAAATAAGTTACTTTCACCGCTAGGGTAACAATGTACTATAGTTTGATGTACAGAATGCTTTTTTTGACGGCTTCGTGATGAGTCTGTTTACACCCTGTATGTTGTCAACTTCACCATCTCTAAAGGTTTTCTTTAAAAGGTCCCTACTAATCCCAGGTATGATATCCCGCCTCCCGTCCCTGGGCGGCAACCCAGCGACGCGTCGCGCCACTCTGCGCGCAATCGTGACGCGTCGCGACTCCGTCATCGCCGAGCGCCGCCGCTCACAGATGCAGGCCAGGGATTCTACTAACGACTTCATGTTCAACACGCCCGGCTCCGTAAGAGTAAGGACATCGTTTATAAACAATAACTTTATTTTACATCATCGATCATCAACATCATTCTCCTGCATCCCCTTGGGGGTCGGCGCAGCATTACTTCTTCTTCATCCATACTTCTCTTTTCGTTGTCATTGTAGCGAGTCCGCTACAATGACAACTAAAAGAGAAGTATGTACCAGTAGTGGTGATACAGGCCCAGTGTATCACCACTACTGGACACTGAGACTGTTTTGCGTAAAGAAAACCGGCGATGATGGTCGGTGGAAGCCTCGTTTAATAATGAGAAAACAAAAGGTATCAAAAATATATAACATTCGAAATATAAAAAAATAATACAAAATGTACCAAAAAGAATAAAGCTGTAAAAAGGTGTGTCGTGCAAATTCCTCCCCCCTTGTTAAGCCACGTGCCTAGTCGTCCGCGCCATCCACTTGGACGTTGTTGGAAGCTTGTCAACGGATTCTGCTGTAATGAGTCTTCGGC
Organism: Xestia xanthographa; assembly: GCA_905147715.2. NCBI lineage: Eukaryota > Metazoa > Arthropoda > Insecta > Lepidoptera > Noctuidae > Xestia > Xestia xanthographa. Next base: position 13,007,921 of record LR990655.1, on the reverse strand, counting down.
GCTTCAAAACTCAAAACAGTCCCAGTGTCCAGCAGTGCTGATACAGGCCCAGTCCGCTACAGTCATCTCATAAGCCATATCATCTTTCACACAGTCCATGTTAAACGCTAAAACAAACTTTACTCTACTTTCATCATACTTTATTTTTACAGTTTTACTAAACTGTCACTGTCACTGTGTGTAACTGTGTCGTACTCGACAGCAATGTTCAAATAAACAAAACGTATGCCTACACAAAACCATTAATTCATTTCTAGTTGGGATATTATGAAAGCATGGGCAACGCAGATGACAGAATGTATGCGTTCGAGTCTGCGGCGTGAGTCGTGACCAAGTGTGCAGCACAGATAAAGAGTTTTTGGGCGTAGTGTATGTTACTTCATTAATTTGTGTGTGTGTGTATGTGTGTGTGTGGTTGTTCCATTTTGGCCTAAAGAGAACTGTCATCTGCGTGAAAAAAACACACTGCCGTTCGCTATATGTTTTATTTATGCTCATCTTGTGTTTTACAAATGCTTAAAATACGAGGTGTAATAATAACTCGAAACCTGAAAAGTAGTTTCTTTTTTGTATTGAGGAGTAGAATCGATTACAATACTTTATAATATTTATATAATAAACAGGGTTAAATTAAATCAACTAGCGAAACTTTACAGATGTAATGATGGATATCGATAACTGAGATTTTGAGTTATTTTACACCTTGTTGGTAGGAGTTTGCATACATTGAGTGAGACTTAAAAAATGATCATCACTTTCAAAATGTCTTATCCAAACTCGTTGTTGTATGTAGTTGGATGACATGACGGGACCCGGGCCGACGCCGGGCGCGTACGTGAACCGCGGCTACGAGCCGGCGCTGGACAGCGACGACGAGGACTCGCCGCCGCCGCCCAGACGCTCCACCGTGCGCTTCCAGGACCATTACGCGTGATGCATCTAGTGATAATACAGTGGCGGATTTCTTAGAAACTTTATCTTCTTCTAGAACCGACATGTCCTCAAAATTTAAGGGCTGCTTAACATTCATTAACATATTCGGAGGTAAGAGTTATGTTTTTTGCATTGACACTCTTAAGGCTTGGCACAGGTTGACGCTGAATAAATGAACTGGATTCGTTGCCATTCCGGAAAAGTGGAAATACTCGATCAAAATTTTTATTTGAATATTCAAATTCAATTCAAAACATAAAAAAATTAAACTGTTTAAAATTGTGCTCTTCATTCATAGAAATTGCGATCGCAAACGCGTTTTTCGTTGGTTAAATATAGTCAAGAAATATCAAACTTACAAAATTATTAACAAGATTTTTAAACTTCAATTATTTGCTAAAATACGCCACTGCATTGATCATTTTTAATGTGTAGTTTTGCAATCAAACGGAACTTTTGTAATTAGTGAATACTGTGCGACACTTTACCATTGCATTTATTTAATTGTATTTTTCTATAAGTGAAATCATTATAAAATATACATAATGTGAATTTAATAGATATTATGTTTTATTGTTAAAAATCCATTTTACATCTTTGCCCCATCTGATAATACCATGACAAAAAAACATTAATGATTTTCTCGATAACGGGTGTTTTACATCCTTACCAGGAACCTAAATGACATCGTACGCAACGCAAATATTATTTTTGGGATCGAACAACCGTGCGGCGACCAGACATCCGCTATCAGCAAGAGCGTAGCGTTTCCATGCCAACAAGATTTGTTTCCTTTCGTTGAATTGATACCTTCATGATTTCCCCATAAGACAGTTGATGATGTATTAAGTACCCATAAACCCAACAAAAAACCTATTTTATTAATATCTTGGGAAATCCCTTAAAAAAAAACAAGTTGTCTATCTCAGGTGAGTCAGTAGAGACTAGAGCCTTAAGCTTCTTTGGTGTGAAGTAAGGGGTCGTTAGCAGCTACTTGGGCACGGGCAGTAAGCGCGCGGCCCGCCGACCGAACGCACGCGCGAACCATGCGCAGCGACGCCGTCCCGCGAGTGCACTCCACGCTTTACCTCAACATTGTGAAGTGATACACAGTACACATACGGATTACGACAACGCTAATCTTCTCAGGATATATTCAACGGTAAGTTCAGTTCACAACTCCTAAATCTCAGCCTTATTCTGACAGGGATATGACCTTTCAGCCCTCGAGGCTGTTGAGCACGATCAGCTGCGAAAGTGTGCGAGGGTGACTGTACGGTTCCTTGCATAATGTCCACACATTACTGTATCTTATAAATCCACCAATACCTGTAACTTGACAGCCAAGAAGTTTTTTGAGAAGTTAGTTTTCTGCTGTCAAGTTCTAGTAAACGCGAGACTCTACACTGGTTTCTCTTTCGAAAGTTTCGTAATAACATTTATGCAAAGTGAGACTGACCGTTCAAAGAACGTGTCTATTATGATTCATATAATGTGTTATTTATTCAAAAAATTGGCGAAGCTGTGGTCCGTATGGTACCCGTCACAAGCTTGTCTCGTAAATAAAAGTGAATGTAGGCGGCATGGGATAGAGAATGGGAAACAAAGACCGCGGTATTTCCTTAGCCAGTCGACAAACGACCTCTAAATACCAACTGTAATAGATATGCTGAAGTGATACATAATTAAATTACATAAAAAGGTTTAATACATTGTGTAACTTATACCTTACGTACATTACATAATGAGAGGTATCATATCGACAGATCTTCACGTAACTTTGTTCGGTAAATTGATATAAAATAATGTCATTTCGCAGTTTGGTACCTAACTAATAACAGTCGTGTTGGTTGACTGGCATGACTATTATCGGTAGACTAATAGTTATAACAATTAGGGCATAATATGATGTTCTATTTATGTTGGTTGGATTTGGTGCAGATTCTTTTTGACTCTATTTACAACTTAAACAGTTTACGACAGTATCAAACTCCAGATGCATTTTCTTTTTATACTGTTCAACCTCCAAAAAGAACTGGCAATGGCAAAGTTTTCTCCTCTTGATTTCAGCGTCTTAAAAAGGCTATCAAAGTATGTTGACCTTAGGATACTGAGTAGTGAAGCTTGTGAAACTTCGATGGGACGAGTCGATTGATTGATATTCTCCTGTACATGTAATTACAGCGTCATAACAGTACCCGCAAGTACACAAGCACTAGAGCCGTTCAGGCCTCGCTCACATCCGCCGCTGGAGGGTCGTTCTCACTAGAACAAGAACAATTTGATGGTTTCCGCAATAGTGCCCACTATTACGTTAGCCAAGTGCAATTAACTAATTAATAATAATCTTTGCGTTGCGCAGGCGCGCTTGCAATACAAAGCGTAATTAAAGGTTTGTTCAAGGAATGTTCGTTTTTGCTCCTACTTATTTACATATGAGAGTTGTGTGACGGGAGTTTGGCAAGCAGGTGGGTACATACACGTATTAGCAAGAGTTGCATGTGAAAGTGTAAGGAAAAGATATACACAAACAGGGTGATCTGTATTCTTCTCATGTTTATTGATGTCAGCAGTTCAGTAAAGTACTTGTATCAAAGCCTTTATCTTGCACGATCTGAGATGGGTTTACAGTTACAGATAAAGGAAGCAAGAAAATATCCAAGGAAATTATTCTTGTCGTATTGTCAACATTGTTAATTCACTTCAGCATGTTGCATTTAAATGGCTGTGCCTATTCAATAACAGAGCTTTACCTAGTTCTAAATAAAAGGCTCGTGCGTGACGCAAGTCTCAAGAAACGCAATTTCAAAGTCCATTGCGGTTTTACTGGTACAGTTGTCAACGTACAGCTGTAGAAATATCCCAATGAAACATACAGCGGAATCGAGCCACTTTCGTGCACAATCCTTGAGCTGGTTTCCGTATTTGTAATTTCGTTTAATATTTATATCAGACTTATTATTTCCTGATCGTAGTTAACTGTACATAGTCTCATTTTTTATGTGTCTTTATAACTTCTAAACATTCTTAAGTATTTCATGGTCGTTAGTAATGCTTAATTGCTTACTTTCATTATCCATTAATAAATTTACTCGCAAATGGTTTGCGAGCAGACCTTGACTGCTTTGACCGGAAGAAAGTGGGGTGCGATTAGCATGTCGCTTACGTACTAGAACGGTTTATACCTACGTTCGTATGTAACGGTAGATCAGTACGTGAATCTATTGTAGATACCTTTTAGTTACTAAATGATCAATAAAGTATCATCATATAAAACCTTTCGATTTCAGGTTATACTGACAGTACCCAAATTTCGTCAAAGTAAGTCCCGTATAATAGGGGGCGAACCTATTGCCATCAACCGGGTACAAATTCAGTCTCTATGGCTGCTACTGACAAATTCCTAATAAAAACCCAATCACACGTTGCCTGACCTGGGAAGCGAACCCAGGACATCGTGTTCAGCAGTCGCGCTTGCGACCGCTAGAATAATGAGGCAGTTAAAAAAGAAACGTAATTTTTTTTACCAAAATCAAGCTCTACTTTTTCATATTCGCCTTAGAGAAGAGAGCCATCCCACAAATTTTCTCTGTTTATTCGTTCTAATAATGTTACCTAGGTGTAACAGCACCCTAATATCAATTAAAGCACTATAAGCAGTCATATAATAAGTATTTACACGGTAATAATACCGGCATTTTGCAAAGCATGCAATTATTGCAAAGTTGCTCTACAAAAGACATCAACGCACACCCACTGCTACGAGAAGTGGAAATGTCAATATCAAATATATTTTAACCCAAGTACAGCACTTCAAGGTATTTATTTAAGTAAACACAACTTGTATGTTATATACCTACCTATTATTAGTAGTATTATATTAGTGATTTTTTTTGATTAAAAAGAAGATCTAATAAGATATTTGTATTTTCCGTAATGTTTATTTTAAAACCTATTTGCATAAACTTTACAACAAAATACTGACTGCGTTTAACGTTACTGTTTTCATTGTTAAAATATATATTTAGTGACGTCATAATATATCAGTGTTTGTTTTGTTTTAAACAAACTGTAAGTAGGTATTGCTCTATCAGAAAAGAATGTAGCGGCAAAGCTGGTAAATGTCAACCATGTTTTTACAACATAATAAATAGATACGTATTTCCTTTAATTATGGCGTAGGCAGGGCTATAATTATAAATAATTGGGGATCAGGCAATTTGCATACGATTATGATAATATGACATACATATCAGTAGCTCTCATTACCATCATTTTATGACGTGATCATGAGTATGTTGGGGCTGACATGTCAGCTATCAGGAAGTGAGTATTTTTTTTAAGATGATCCTATTTTTCAGCATTTCCCACGTTCTACTTCCGCTTGACCACTCCTAAATAATTTATTTGCCTTCTATACAGGACCAACAGTTGTTCTTGTGTAATTAGGTCTCAAATGCGGTCTTTCCTTTTATCTGACAAACCTGGAGAATCGTTTAACATTCACATAAAACCACCATGTAATGAGTTGCACGCGTGTTCTCGAGACATAAAGGGTCTTCATCAATCCAAACACTGACTGAATTTACGTTATGTTGTACAGTAATCATTAGCCGTGAGAAAACGACCTTCTCAAATATGTAGATAGGCTGATTGAACGACCTTCTACTGAGATGTATCATTTACGAATTCACATGTTCAATTCACCTAGTTACAAGTACTTTCGTTACCAAATTATCATAAATCTCACATCAAAGAGAAAAAACAAAGAGTTCTCTCACAAATATTTACATGAAGTTAACCTCCATTTGAAGCAGGTTGCGCTAGCGCAGGCGACTGAAACAAAAAAGACAAGTTGCACGGCCTACTACTACTACATAATAACAATTGCGCTAATAAACCCCACTTTCTCTTTTTTGTGGAGAATTTCTCGCGTCTGCATCGTTTATTAATACGTGAGTACGTAACGATTGCTTATTGTGTATTATAGAACTCATATGATTCAATAACATTATGTACTGTTAGCTCATAACTCTGGCTTTTCTATACAGTCAAGACCTAGGTTTATCTACCGCTCATACTGTTCTGATATGGATCTGTCAGTGAAAAGAGCCTCCTTTTACGTTAATTTTCATAATTAACACGTGACCAAAATGAATTTTTGTAATTGTAAAAAAAGAGCCCAGTTGCGATTGCCAAAACATTTTTACAGCTGTTGGTTTTGGTTTGGTTGTAGATTGGTGGCGTGAAACATGTACATTAATTAATGTACAAAAATGCATTCGTAATGAAATAATTTAATTGACATGGTTTTATGGAACAAATCGTGCATGTAACCTTCACTTTGACCTGCTATTTATTACTAGGTACAAAAATTAATCTGCTACAACTAATTGTTCTATTAATTCGTGATTGACTAACAAACGCAAATCTAATAGTGAATAAGCATCGGGTAGGTTATATTCTCGTCGAGGCTAGTTACACTAAAGTAGGACATAAATGAGTTTAGATAGATCTATAATGCAACGATTGAGCGCTTGTTGCTTGATTTCGTAACAGTTCTCCGTCTATTATTTTTTCATAGCTAGCTTGAAGTTTCTTTCCTCAGGTTTATTTTTATAGAAAGAAAATAAAAGAGTTTTTAAAACGTGCCAGTGACCGTTTTATAAAGCTGACAAAAATACAGGTTCTTTGCAACCTGAGCCAGTTCTTTAACCGCATCCGGGTTTGTCGGAACTGCAAAAATGTTTCTAGGAATACCACTCCTTGTGCTGCCAGTAGATGACAAGTCAGTTGGGTGTAGATTGGCTCCGTCGCGGGCTCGAGGTCGCTCCGCCCCACTCCTCCACGCTCCGGTGATCCAGCGTGATACTTACTTACATTAAGATCGTTACGACTTGTTTATTGACTCGGTGTAACAACGATTAAATGATAATTTTATGTCCCAAAAATAATTTGTATCATAAAGATTTTCCGACAACTTAATAAATAGAGGTGCCTGACTTCCTGTTTGATTGAAATTGTTGGTAATTTTGTAGTCAAATGGAATCAATCATCGTTTTAAGGCCAGTACTCATTATAACATATTTTTATGACCAACGAATTAGCTCATAATCTATTTAAGATTTCTTAACAAAAGCAAAATGAATTAAAGATAGTCTCTAGCTAGAGGATGACAACAATATATAAACGAGCTTAGCTATAACAATTTTCAAATCTCTTGTATTTTGGTGATTGTCGATTTTGTTTGTGGTCGATGTTGAATCGTAGGTAAACACGCCAAAAACATGAATATACTCAACTTTATAGCTCGGTCGGATCCAATCATCTAAGAAACTGGTTTCACCAACTCTGGTAATTAACATCAATCGGCACTCCTTAAAAGCTGAAGATATACCTATACTCCCATTGGGCTTGTGAATTAGGCTCGCGTTAGGCAAATCATTCCTGATCGTTAACTCATCATCTTGTGCAAGGCATGTACTTGATAGCGACACTATGTACCTAAAGCTACGAAAGTACGAATATAAGGCAGTGTTGCGCGTGTACGTAACCCCAGCAGGAAAGTGTCTCCTACAGCTATATGAGTGGAACGTTTAATTAGTGCCTTATCTGCTGTAAATGTGCCCCCACAGAAAAAATGTGTGCCCCCTGTAGTTTTGGAAAAAAACGGAAAAAACGATTCCTGCTGGGGTAACGTTTTTCCAGCAGGAAAATTCTAAACGAATGATCGGAGAGAGAAAAATTGTGCATGGCCTTGTAGCTTATGTTAGTGCCACAATGTGCCCCCAAAAATAAAATGTGTGCCCCTTCAGGTTTTCGAGATATTGCATTTCCTGCTGGAGTAACGTTTTGCAGAATCGTATATCTCTAAAACCATTGCATGTGCCCCTGTAGAATAAACATACACGAGTAGCTCTTAATGTGTGCCCCTTAGTGCCCCAATTAGATTTAAGAAAATATTTATAATTTCCAAGTTGTCGCGGTTTTATGAAATCTAAAAAAAACATCGTAGTGCCTAAACGAGACAAGGTATAAGCTCGCTGAAAACTGTATTTGGTCCGTCTTAACGCTAGTAATAACCAAACAAAGTTTCAAAACTGTTCATGCATGCGTTTTTGAATTATCTTGTTTTAAGTCAAAACGATGGTGACATAACTTTGACGGCAAAATACAAAGAACCAGCTCAATCCCAGATGTGTGGGTGTATACCAATAATGTGTGCCTTTAGTCAAAAATATATGGTGAAAATATTCAGCTTGGAATGTTTCGCATTAAGTAAATATAAACAAAAAACAAAACATGTAAACAACGGATGGTTATCCGACCAAATTCGAATGACTACTAAAAAGCGACGGATTCATACATATCGATGACCTTCTTTACTTTACTCTCTAACCGGTTCATACGTGTTGTGCATGAGTACACTGAAGTAGAAAAGTAATATGTAATAATATAAAGTTGTTATTGGATTATATTCTACTGCTGTTTCTGTGACTGCACATGACTATGTACATTTTAAATAGTAGCATGTGCTATTCCTAGGTAAGCTATCTTCTTCATTCAAAATTTCATTAAAATACATCCAGTATAATTTATGTGTGAACGAAATACATACATCCAAATATTTGCCAGGTCTTTGACCCAAAATATGATTGGCGACGTTTTAAAAAAAATATAGTTCATGAAATGTGTGATGAATACCTACTACGAAAAAGAGGTAGCTCTTTTTTGTATAGTAATAAAAAACCAATTATAACAACAGTAAAAGAAAGCCGTAAGTGATAAGCCGTAGCTTAGATAAATTAACATTAAGTTTTTCATCATTAATAGAAGATTCCCTTTTTTCGCCTCCTCACCGCTGCATATATCTGGCCGCACTCCATCCGCTGACGTCGTGTCGCAACGAATTGCTTTGTCTAGCTTGGAGAAAGTGAGACAGCTAGTACGCATACGGTATTAGTGGGACAGAGACAGATACCTACCTAAACGTCAGTTGGATGAAAGTGGCGTAATAGTTAAGCATTTTATAACAATGATGTGGTTGTAGGGGTGGTGAATTTTGTAAAATATAGTAACAATGATGGTATGATTTGCGATGGTAAGTAATTAATGACAAAGTTTTGACTTTTCAAAAGTATTTAGGTACACTTATCAAGTACTTACTTGGATTTTTTTCATTACTTTATTTTATTTTCAAACAAAATGTTTTAAATCATGTTTGTTTTGTTTTCATCTATAATTTCCACATCACAAGCTGTTCGATATAGTATGGTCACAAGGTGCATTTAATATATTTTTTAATTAGCCCCCAAAACTTTTGAACGCGACTGTACAGACAACAGCTTAGGTATAATACGTCCAATAAGGAAGGTCATCGATATGTATGAATCCGTCGCTTTTTAGTAGTCATTCGAATTTGGTCGGATAACCATCCGTTGTTTACATGTTTTGTTTTTTGTTTATATTTACTTAATGCGAAACATTCCAAGCTGAATATTTTCACCATATATTTTTGACTAAAGGCACACATTATTGGTATACACCCACACATCTGGGATTGAGCTGGTTCCTTGTATTTTGCCGTCAAAGTTATGTCACCATCGTTTTGACTTAAAACAAGATAATTCAAAAACGCATGCATGAACAGTTTTGTAACTTTGTATGGTTATTACTAGCGTTAAGACGGACCAAATACAGTTTTCAGCGAGCTTATACCTTGTCTCGTTTATGCGCTGCGATGTTTTTTCGAGTTTTCACAAAACCGCGATAACTTGGAAATTATAAATATTTTCTTAAATATAATTGGGGCACTATGGGGCACACATTAAGAGCTACTCGTGTATGTTTATTCTACAGGGGCACATGCAATGGTTTTAGGGATATACGATTCTGCAAAACGTTACTCCAGCAGGAAATGCAATATCTCGAAAACCTGAAGGGGCACATATTTTATTTTTGGGGGCACATTGTGGCACTATCATAAGCTACAAGGCCATGCACAATTTTTCTCTCTCCGATCATTTGTTTAGAATTTTCCTGCTGGAAAAACGTTACCCCAGCAGGAATCGTTTTTTCCGTTTTTTTCCAAAACTACAGGGGGCACACATTTTTTCTGTGGGGGCACATTTACAGCAGATAAGGCACTAATTAAACATTCCACTCATATAGCTGTAGGAGACACTTTCTTGCTGGGGTAACGTACACGTGTTGCGCAGCAGTGAGGAGGACGGGGGGGCGGTGCGGGGCGGGCGCGGGGAGCTGCCAGCTGACGGCCTCTAGCAGTGAAAGTAAATCTACGGCCCTCGCCACCAGCCCGACCACATTGGTGCTTGTAATACGATTTAAATTATGATTTACTATTGCAATGTTAGTGCTTTGATGTCATTTACATTTACAATGTATGAATGTGCATTGTATTGTAACAATCAATCTATTGATTGTTTTTCTCGCATTAAAGATAATCGTCGTTCTCAGATTGGTATTCAGATTCTCAGCCAATCCATACACAATTCTATCTCACACTTTCAGAAAACCAAGTAGGAAGACATTCGTTTCTACTTGTATTAAATTGTTGACCCAAAAAGTTAAAGACTTAATAAATTTTATATTAATTTATTACCTTTTGTATACGAAGTCTGGTTATTAACCTTATTATGGCAGGTAGAATTCTACCTACATTAGCCCGTACATAATCTTTGATAGTTTCCGCTTATTACGAATTACGTCAGATTTATTAAAACTTAAATTGAGTAAAGCGTAGAATGTTAAGACATCGTTTTAAGTGAATTCTTTGTGAAATACCAACCATTCGTTTAATTTTGTAAAACATAATGAGTTATGTTTCACAAAACAAAAACGAAATAACAACTAAGATTCCTCGTATTTATGTAGGCTTAGACATTAATCTAAGAGTCATTCACTTCAGCTCATTAAAATGTTATGGGTAAGACGTGAAAATGTGATTTCTATTCATCTGCTTTTTCTTTGATTTTGTGATCATTTAACGCTATCTGGATCTTTTTAGTCAACTAGAATTGTTGACTCCAATAGATCAGAGAGATAGAGTCAGATTTTGTAGGGTCTGTTCCTATCCGCCGAGAATAATCAATAACAAAATTGAAATTCTCAATTCAGATAGTATCTGTTGTGTGCACTATCTTTATTGAGTCCATTAAGTCTTGAGCTACATAGGATTACCATTTGCCCTAAAGTGTTTGTAAGGGTGGGGTCCATTGTCCAGCTGAGGCCGAAGTCGCTGACCTTGCGGCGGCGGCGCTGGCGCAGGCGCTGCCCACTAGCGCCGTGATCTGATACGATGGACATCGCCTGTTCAATGCAATAACCCAGCCTAACAATGTTTATGACTTCTTTGTGTTGGTACCTTGAAACTGTTACATACGCGATGCGTGCCAGGTTCTGCCTATTGTTATGTTATATAATCTTATTTTAGTGTTACGATATTAAATGAAGAACAATTTGCCAAGATTTCAATAGTTATGAATTGAAGCAAAACCTGAGTGAGGGGCGTAATCGTTACACCTATGTTGTAACACTTAGCAACATGTTGTTTCCTTGTGAAAAGGTTGTTGTACCTACCTGCATCTTCCTTACGGAAACGTGATTAGTTTGGAAGTAAGTATACATAACAGGAAAACTTGAACTCTATAGTACGGCGAGATACTTACTTCATCATGATTCTGAAAGAAATAAAATCGATAATGTCTTTCTTTAGAAATGCATTGTAGATATACAAAATATGTGGTTAGATGCATATGAATGAGCAATAAATCACTGGCGGAGGTCCATAACTCTGCGAGGGATGAATGACCGGCAAGGTCGAGGGCTCTCGGAGGAATGCGCGAGAGTTCTGCTGGACACGCAGTGATTCACGCACTCGATGCATTTTTATTCTCCGAACAGCTCCGATATTTTACCTTCAGGGTGTTAAGAGACAGCGATACCCTTGAGTCAACGAATATCTAGGAATAAATTTGATGCAACACCAGTTTTATGATCAAACTCCAGCCTTGGCCGCTAAACAGTTAATTTATTACAACTAAGAAGGTGAAAAGCTACAGCCTCGATTGTTATCAACGCGCAATGTTTTATTGTTTTACAAGGATTTCCTACATATTTACAAAGAATTTTAAATTATAAATACTTGGTAGTTACGAATAGGCATATTAGCATAGGTACCTACGATATGAAATAAATAGGACCTGTGGTTAAATACTTAACCTTTACTAAAAGGTCAGCCGTGCGCTCACTAGAGAGGGCACCATAAATTAGGATCATTTTATAGATCGTTTGAAAGGTGAGCCTTTGAAGTATATTCGTGCCTTTGTTATGGCTTACCTTCGTAGCAGGCTAGATTACCTGTGCTACGAAGGTGCTACGTTACATTCTTGCATGGTTACAATATTAAGGCGTGAACTCTTCAGTCGATAGACATAGATGATAGACGCTTTTTCAGACTAACTAGGTACTGCATAGAAATTATGCTTAATGAAGAAAACATCTCTAAAGGTGTAGGTACTGCAACTAAGAAATCAAAGTAAGGTATCGATGTGCAGTCACCATCTTGTTTATATTCACAGTATGGCACGGTCAGATTCACGAGTCCAACCCACGAGTCCGTAAAAGCGTGACAGTGGTCACTGTTGGAGCCGTCCGCCATCCAAAATGGAAAGTCGTGAAGTCGACAATTTCTCCGTTAACGGTTCTAATAAGTAGGTACGCGAAGACACATTAAACATCTACTGATTAAGGTTTACTCAAATGATGAAAGTAGTTTATGAAAATGGATGATCCTACTTATATTAATATGCGAAAGTTTGTGAGTTTGGATGTATGAATGTTTGTTACTCTTTCACGCAAAAACTACTAAACGGATTTGGATGAAATTTAGTAGACAGATAGTTTATAACCTAGATTAAAACATAGGATACTTTTATCCCGGTAGTAAGATCCCATTGGACAATTATCACACTTCACGCGGGCGAAGCCGCTGGCAGAAGCTAGTTATTTCATAAAATGCTGATCGTGTGAAAAAGTTTTTTTATTTTTTTATTTTAAGGAACAGCAAACAGTTACATTATGTAAACTTAAAACTAGTATAACAATATTTGCATTTTGCTAATAATGTAACCCACAACACTGTCCACGGGTTATCATAATAATATTTAATAAAAACCGGCCAAGTGCGAGTCGGACTCGCATGCGAAGGGTTCCGTACCATTGACTATATTTAGTATTTGTTGTTATAGCGGCAACAAAAATACATCATCTGTGAAATTTCAACTGTCTAGCTGTCACGGTTCATGAGATACAGCCTGGTGACAGACAGACGGACAGACAGCGAAGTCTTAGTAATAGGGTTCCGTTTTTACCCTTTGGGTACGGAACCCTAAAAAAACAATAATCGCCAGGGGTGACAAAACAAAAAAGTAAACACTAATAAAATGAACGAAAGATGACAAATCCCACCAAAAACATTCTGTAAAAAACTAGCCAAGTCTCGTTGGAGCTGCTTGTTTATCTCTCAAAAGTAATGAAATCTAGACAAAGCCGTGCCAAGTCTAAGGTTTCTTACTGCGATTTCTTTATCATTATAGTTAATGTTGTGTGACTTGGCCGTTTATTTGGATTAAAAAATATAAGGGTGCTATTCAACTTGTTATATATTCACGTAAAGGTCATAAAATCCACATAAAGAGATTTACAGGCACTAATTATAAGTTAATTGAAAAATATAATAAAATTATAAAAAATTACCAGTTTTTTATTTTTTCCTTTGTATTCACCTAATTACCTATCTGCATGCCAAGTTCGAACTTTCTAGGTCATCTGGAACTGGGTTATAGTTTTGATATATAGGTCAGTCATAAAAATGACGATTTTTGGATGTTAATATCTAAATAACCGTTTGAGATATGTTTATAAAATTTGAAACACATATGTATCTTGCCAGTCTCAATATATGAGCCAAATTTGACAAGTTTAGGTGAAAATACAACCAAGACAGATTTAAAACAATAATTTGAAGATGATTATTTATATAATAAAAAAAATATTAATTTTTAATTTTCTTCTTTTCTAATTTTCTTTTCTAGAGTTCTAAAGATAAGATATTTGAATTTTCCTATTGGGCTATTAAAGATGTCAATATTTACAAAAGTTTTATTGTGCAAAGTGAAAAAAATAGTTGGTCACAGTAGCATCAATTACTCAAACGTCAACGACCACATCTGTATCTCTTGACAAGTTACTCTAGAGAAAATAACCATGTGGAGTTGCATCAGTTTTTAATTGTTATAATATTATTTCCAGAAAACTAGTGAAAAATGGCGACGTCGGGAGGGAAGCCGCGGCGCGAGGAGGCCAGCGACAACTCCGACGACGAGCTTACACCGCTCGCTAACGAAATCTATGGTGGAAGGTACGTACCAAATGTATTTCATATTCAAACAATATGATTATTCTGCATCGTTAAAAAGATTTGGTTAGAAGGTTAAATTTTGACGGCACGGTTTTGGCGATTGGGTGCTGTGCTGCCTGTCGGCGGCGCGGGTTCGATTCCCGCACGGAATAAAATTTTGTATGGCCTACAGGTAGTTGTGTCGGGTCTGGATGTTAGTGTGAGTTTAAATGTTTGAAATTCCTAGTGAGGGGCAACGAATAAAAAAAATACCGTTGTGTTGAAATCATTGGTAAAATATACGTGTCTAAAAAGTTTAAAGAGTCTTAAAGAGCTTACAATACCAAACCCTGTCCTTGTCATTAATATTAAGAAGAATCATTTCCTAGGAATGTTAATCACAAAAGTTAGAACGCCTCATCATTAGGGGTTAAAAGTCAAAAACAAAATTCGTAGCGCGCATTTATTTGTAACATTACAATTTAAAAAAAATCGCATAAAAATGTAGAGCCATTATCACAACAGATAGAGACCTACCTATAAAATGCAGTATGTATTCATATCTAAAGATATAACATCATCTCTAACACAAAAGCTCGCCTGAGAGTTACGTTACAACCGGAACAGCCTCCGTAACGTATGATATCACTCGTCCCAATCAAATACGTCATCGTCGAGCAATCATTCGGTAGTTGTTCTCAAGTATGTGCTAAGTACAAATGCCTTACACTTTCACCTTTGCCAAGTAACAGTAAATAAGGAAATAATAACACCTTATTAGCTTTAAACAAAACTTTTCAGTTTTTTAAAAATTGTTTGGCCTAGTTACCGTTTTGTATTAAGCTCTTACAAAAGTAGGTGTTAATCTTACATAATTTGATTCGTTATTTTCATAAAAGTATGAAAATTATTGTTATTAAGCGTCAAGTGATTCATGACCTGACACCAATTTCTTGTGAAGGCTGTTTAACGAAGTGACATCTAACATCACAGCAGTAAGGTCAAATGTGATCATAATGTTAATAATAGACCGTTTTTGGATGTGACTTCAAGCAACATTTAAAACTCGAACGATAAATTACAAAAATAAGAAAATAATATATAATAGAATTAAAATGATTCAATTGGCATTACAGATTATTGTATCACCGATGAATTGATTTGATCGCCTGTAATGATTATATTACTCAAGTTATAGAAAAAAGAAACAAAATCAATTAGAGTAGAATGCCGTTAAAGGTCTCATTAGCGGTAACAACGATATTAATATGGTGTTCAACGCATAATTATGTGGTTAGGCATGTCCAAGCGATGGTCTTTAAACATTATTTTCCCATCATAACTATGTTGAGTAATTCAAAAGCAAATTAGATGAGTCAGATTCGCAATGATGATAATTCCCACCAAGAGATTCAACCTTTACAATCCAGGCATTGAAAGCTTCTTCTGCTCAATTTCGACAATTCAAAACTTTCGTGACTTACGCGTTTATCAGATTGATCAGAATTTAAAATGAAGTATTTATTTTGAGACGGTAGATTCATCAAGTTATTTTTAAGGAAAGTTTTGGATGCGCATATTATTAAATGCCAAACGGTCGTTAAAAATGCAATTTATGAATTTCTTAGTAGCATACGAATAAATATCAGTAGTCTAGGACAAATAGAAGTAATAATGTAAAAGATCTTTGTTTAGTATAAAGCTTTATTTAGCCAGAGGTCGAGTCGCTCGCGCCGCCGCGCCGATCGGTCACTGCGGCCCGGAACCCGTTCAAATGCCAAGGTTGACAACTCTGACGACACAACTTTCGATCGATCGACTGCGCCACATTTTTGCGCCCCACTTCGCTCTAAGAGGCCTCTACGCACCATATTATAGGGACCATAATGGATACTTGTGATGGTTTACTTATTTCATGCTTGCTTGCCCAAGTCTAGATGAAAATCTGAGGTCTAACCTTGAGAAAATATGAATTATGGTCCTTATATCCTGTTTCAACTTCGTAAGTCTCTACATTCTTTGTAGCAAGCATCTGTTCGCCAACAAAGGAATTATATTGTGCTAAGATGCAGTCACATTTTATAGCTTTTTTATTTTGTCTATTCTAGATTTTCAACGCTTCGGTTCGTTAGGTCACATTTAGTACAGGCAGTCGATACTTTGATTTTTAGCTAATCCGAATTTGATGGATGAATCTTGGATTACCTGAATCGAGTAAATAAGGTTATTTATTTGATTCAGATTGAACGGTGTCTAGCAGTAAACGCTTTCGTAGTAGGTAGCTGAGACCAGCGGGGTCGAGCGTGATCAGAATATCGGATAGTGCTAGCTGACTATTTGACCAATGTGATACCTCCTACTTACCGGTTGTTTTGTACTCGGAACAACAGCGAAGAGAATTCTTAAAATCCAAATACCTGAAATGCATTCATAACGAAATCAGTGAATTGATAATAATTGTTAATTTCGTGCTAATTATATGCGATAGATTATGCTTTTTTAAGACATTTTTAGCATGATGCAAAAGCGAAGGTGACATTATTCTAATATGAAAATATATTATTATATGTACATGATTGAATAATTTGTTTGACTTTTCCGAGGAAATTCTTCATTGTGCGAGAGTAGTTATCTTCATTATTCTAGCTACAAATAATCTACAGTTAGATTTTGCCCATATATTTTAAACGACGTTATAGTGTTATGTCTACCATAAAGTCGTAATGACGTAACTGCGACTAAGCCCAGGTAGGTATATGACAAACATGGAAGTTAGCAGACGTGTGCATAACATAATGCTCCCGTCCACGCCATGGTCGATGACCTCCGACTGCGGTGGACATTGGGCATGGCTGGGAGTAGCGGCGCGCATATCAAACAAAACATTACCTTATGATGGCTACATATAAATTCGAAAGTTTGGCGTATTTCTAATGAAGAAATACTTTTCTTTATTAATCGCATGGCAAATTTGATTTTATACCTAAGCATCAAATTTTTGCTGCATTTTTGCAAACTTAAGACATAGTTTTTAGACAGAATATTCATTATCTTGCGACATTGAGTCATCGATTTAATTATAACCGTAAAAAATAAACATAATAAACATAATAAACATTACATTGAGAATTATAAATGAAATGCTAATGTCGGAATGTCCCTCAAAATTGAATCAGAATTTCGGCAAGTATGTAGATATGTTAAACTGTTTCTTATAACAAGCCACTTTATCTAACTACTTGGAACTTGCAGCTATTACTTTGTGAAACAAAATAATCGCGGCCAAAGAAATAATTGTTTTATTGTTATGATATTACGGGTTACTGTTATGTTACAACACGCGGCGCGGGCGCACGTGCACGCAAGGCGGGCGAAGGCTTTCGTAAGTTTTCGTGAGCTGTAGCGACATTGAGCGATCTATTGTTTGAGGCGAGCTTCGTAGGCTGCGCTCGCGCCGACAAACACTAATCCATCTAGACGCGGCCAATATGACTGTCGACGGTCTGGATCGTGTGTGGAGGAAGGTCACTACACAAGTATACACGTATCTACATTTGATTTGAATTCCGACCTCGCGTACAAATGTTAGCGACGGCGGTGACGGTGACTGCTAGCTCAGGGTGAAGATAAAATTTGCAATAGGTTACATAGGTAATATAATTTTGCGCATTTAAATTTTACACACGAATAATAATCAAATCAATGACATAAGCTTCGTAAATAGTAACCAAAGCCTACCTTCTGCTATGTAGGTTAGATACAGGCGCGACGACATTTTTTACTGAGTTAGTGCCAAACTGATTTTATGTTTTGATGCAAAATATAACTCTTATTTCAAATTAAAATGTCTATTTGATTTAATATAATTATATCACTTAAACTTAGGTCTAAGATTCAATACAAAAAAAAACTGAATTGTTATAACTATTGTATGCCGCACATGGTAGAGCAGTGCAAACGCACACAATAGCTTGATAACAACTCTGTAACCACTGTCTCACAATAAAGATCTTTGACTTTGACTGATTTTGCTTAGTTTTCAGTCCACCTTCACCGATGCATCTTGCATCGTGAAAATTCTTAGAAATCAGGTAGGTACTGGCTTTTTCGATGAGTCAGATTGTTAAAGAATGTACATGTTGTACTCAAAATTGAAGTTTTTTCTGAACGTTTTTTTTTTTCTTTTTGTATAAGCGCGGCAACACTTGTTTTTCATAACCTCACTTTTGTGTCTAGTTTTTTCATGCCATGTCACATGCTTGTAAAATATCTTTTTTTCGTTTTATTACAAAGAGTTCATCAGTTATAATGGTTTTATTTATCTAAACCTCATCAGGTTATGGGCCCAGAACGTTTGCCTTGCGTAGAAGAAGAAAAAGGAGGTGTCTAAAATGACTACACGCCCTTCTTCGCTAGATGGTGAAGGCGCCATGCCTTCATCAGCAGCCTCGGATTCCATAGTGAGTGCCGCCGGGCCGTCACGTGTGGTCACTGCACCAGAGGCAAATGTTGTGATGAACAGTGCTCAAATTAATATTTCGAAATTGGAAGGAGCGAAAAACTATGCCACGTGGGCTTTCCAAATGAAATTACTTTTGATTGATTGTGGTCTCTGGCATTGCTTGCAGAGCAAGGAAGGGCCGCCGCCTGCTTCTGATCAAAGAGCTTATGCAAAAATTTGCCTTAATGTTAGCACTTGCTGCTATCCACATGTGAAAATGTGTAAAACTGCAGCTGAGGCGTGGAAAAATTTAGAGGATGCTTACAAAAACAGTGGTATCAGTAGAAGGCTCCTATTGAAAAGACAGTTGGCTAAGATTTCATATAATGAATTTGGTGACATGGAAAAATATCTTACAGAAATTAAGAGCCTAACGCAAGAACTTACAGAACTAGGAGATGTTTTAGAAGACAGAGAAGTGGCTGAGATAATGCTGATTGGTCTTCCAGATAATTATGACCCACTGGTTATGGCTATAGAGGGTCTGCAATGTGATTTAACAACAGAAATAGTCAAAAGTAGGCTAATGCATGGCTCAAGAAGGCATGAACTAATAGTCAGTGAAACAGCGCTGGTATCGAAGACAAGACCTAAAAGAAAAATAATATGCTATAACTGCAAGAAAGAAGGCCATATAAAACCAAAATGCCCAGACCTCAATTCGGTGAGACCTGTGAGTGATGCTGCATTAGTTTCATCGGGAACCGTGAATGACACTGCTATGGCTTCAGCCTTTGCTACTGGAGGTGGCTCTGACTGGTTAGTGGATTCTGGTTGTACTACACATATGACTATGAGAAGAGACTGGATAAATAACTATAATGATGCCAATAAAACCTGCATAACAGTCGCCAACAATGATGAGATTTATAGTCATGGGTCTGGTAACATTAATGTAACTCTACAAGGCAATGAATCAAAAACCATCTCCAATGTTGCCTATGTGCCGGACATAGCAGCAAATTTACTTTCAGTGAATAAAATCACTGAAAAAGGTTATGTTGTGGTATTTGATAACAAAGAGTGTAAAGCATACTGTCAAAGAGATGTTTTAACTAATGGTAAATGTTTATTTTCAGCATCTAATGTTGGTGGTGTGTACAAGCTCAATCAGCATCAGGAGCAATCAGTGTGTGCATGTGCTGATACAGCTGCAAGCCAATGTGGTGACCGTCAATCATTGTTTTGCACAACAAATGAAGCTGAACTATGGCATAAAAGGTTAGGTCACCTGAGCTACAAAGGTATGTTACTATTGCGTGATGGTCTGGCGGAAGGTATCTCTTTTGCTAACTCATCATTGAAACCTTGTATTCCTTGCATAGAGGGTAAACAGGCTGCTAAAGCGTTTCCTAAGGGTAAATCTAAAAGGGCAACTCAAAAGTTAGGTCTCATTCACTCTGATTTGTGTGGACCTATGCCGGTTCCTACATGGAAAAATGCAAGATATGTATTAACATTCACAGATGATTACACCCGAAAAAGTTTTGTTTATTTTCTAAAGACTAAAAGTCAAACAGAAATTCATAAAGTTTTTTTGGAATTTAAAATGTTAGTTGAAAATCAGACAGGGCTAAAAATTAAAGTAGTCAGGACAGATAATGGTACAGAGTATTGCAATGAATTAATGCATAATTTTTTCACATCCAACGGAATAGTACATGAAACCACAATACCATACTCTCCTCAACAAAATGGAGTTTCAGAAAGGTTAAATCGCACCATAATTGAAAAGGCGCGTACGATGTTGCAGGATTCAGGTTTAGACAAACGTTATTGGGGTGAAGCAGTGTTAACAGCTGTTTATTTAAAAAATATTAGTCCAACCAATGCATTACAAAATGCTACTCCAGAAGAATTATGGTCTGGAGCGAAAGTTAACTTGAGCAATCTAAAGGTTTTTGGTTGCAAGGTATATGCACTGATACCAGATGTGCACCGAAAAAAGTTAGATGCAAAATCAAAACCCTACATAATGTTAGGATACTGTGAATCATCAAAGGGATACAGACTAGCTGATCCAATGCAACCAGGAAAGATGATTAAAGCTAGAAATGTAATATTTCTCGAGCAAGTACCTGGTATCTCTTGTAATGATAGGAACCTGCATCAACATAATGGTCACACAATACAGGTTGCCGAAAAACACATTGTTCATACTAATCAACATGTTGGGAATAATAACTCAAATTTAAATATTGCACAACCTGGTTTAAATAGTGTTAATGTTGGAACTGATATCAGTCTGGATTATGTCTCAGCAGGGGAAGATGAGGCAAATGATGAAATAACCAATACTAATTCTGATTGCTCACCTTGTAACAGTGGTGGAAGTAGTGAAGATATAACTGTAGAAAATGATGTCAATGCCTCATTAAACAGTCATACTTTAAATGATGATATAATAACCACTCCACCAACAATAGTATTAACTCAAAGACCTGTTCGCCAGCGAAAACCACCTGCCCGGTTGGATGATTATGTTTTGAATAGTGAGGATGATGATTATGCTATGTTGACAATGGTACCTCAAACTTATGCTGAAGCAGTTTCAGGAAATAATTGTAAAGACTGGATGACTGCTATGGACAATGAATATAATTCACTGACAGCCAAAAACGTTTGGGAACTGGTTGATAGGCCAAAGCATAATAATGTTGTCAAATGCAAATGGGTATTCAAAGAAAAAGTAGATGCTAGTGGCAAGTTTGAAAGGTTCAAAGCAAGGTTAGTAGCTTGGGGGTTCACACAAAAACAGGGTATTGACTATGACAGAACATTTTCTCCAGTTGTTCGACATTCCACGTTAAGAGTTCTTTTTTCAGTAGCTGTTGAAAAAGACATGGGTATACGCCACATTGATGTTAGCACAGCCTTTTTAAATGGTAATTTAGACGAAACTATTTTCATGGAACAACCACCAGGGTACAGTAATAATAGTGATCAAGTATGTTTGCTAAAGAAAGGTATATATGGCTTAAAACAGGCTAGTCGAACATGGAACCTAAAAGTCAATGAAGTGTTGAAAGGTATTGGTTACACTCAATCAAAATGTGAGCCATGTGTATACACAAAAAGGATTGATAGTCGAATTGTAATTGTGGCTTTATATGTAGACGATTTCTTTATATTTAGCGAAAGTAATAAAGAAACTGAAAATTTAATTAGTGCACTCAAAGGTCAATTCGATATCAAAGATTTAGGTGAGGTAAAAAATTGTCTTGGTATGAAAGTTGACAGAGATAGGATTAATGGAACTTTAAAACTTTCACAAGAAGAGTATACTAAAAATCTGATACATAAATTTGGTATGACGGAATGTAAGCCTGTTTCTACCCCTATGCAAGTGAATGCACCTCTTCAAAAAACCGGTGAAAAAGACACTAAGTATCCTTATCAAGAGTTAATTGGCGGGCTCATGTATTTATCGGTTTGCTCAAGACCAGACATATCTTATGCCTGTAGTAAGCTAGGTCAATACAATAATTGCTTTGGCGAGGCGCATTGGCAAGCAGCAAAAAGAATTTTAAGATACCTTTCGGGAACATTGCATTACGGTTTAAATTTCAAAAAGGGTATGGGTAGTAATACTCGTTTTGAAATTCACACTGATGCTGATTGGGCTAATGACATAGACGATAGGAAATCCTATACAGGTTTTGTGGTAAAATATGGTAATTGCATTGTTAACTGGGAGGCACGAAAGCAGCAATCTGTCGCTTATTCAAGTACAGAAGCTGAATATTACAGTATAGGTGAAGCAGTCAAAGAAGCCAAATATCTTAAAAACTTCTTCCAAGATGTATTTCAGTATGATGTGTGTCCAATAACTATATATAATGATAATTTAAGTGCACATAGAATAGTAGAAAATGATCAGTGTCATCGTAGGACAAAGCACATAGACATACGTCATCACTTTGTTAGAGACTGTCTTGTTAATAACATTATTAACATTAAGTATTTGCCAACTCATGACATGGTTGCAGATATATTAACTAAACCTCTGGCAAAAATTAAACACGCCAAATTTGTACAATGTCTTGGTCTATAATTACTAATTAGGTACTTAATGTAAGCTAATTAGTTGATATTGTTTATTGTGGCATTACGCCCATTTTGTTTTTGCCACATAAGTTGTGTTAAATTATAATTTTACTTTTTAAATAATAAGAATAACAGATGTGAACATAGACAGACTAATCCTTAGATATTATTTTATCTCATTAAAAATACATTTCATTAATAACTAAAGCAAGTATTCATCTAAGATAATCTGTCTCATGTTTGAAGGTTTGTAACTTCATTTCTTTATGCTTACATGTAGTAGATTAAAGTATTGTGTTTTTTTTGTTACCATGTTGTTTCAATAGATATACAGGGTGGTATTTTTTTTGTTACCTATTTTTTTTGTATGTGTATTCTAAACTCTTGCATTAAAGATAATTATAGAATGTAAGTAGGTACTACCTATATTATAAATTGTAGAAAGAATCTTCTATTGCTTTGAGTTATAAGAATAGGAGAGGTTACGTTTATTATTGTCTAGGTCCTTATTTTAAATAGGTAATTCAGGCATTGTGTCAATATTTGAGTAAGGGGAAGTGTTAAAGAATGTACATGTTGTACTCAAAATTGAAGTTTTTTCTGAACGTTTTTTTTTTTCTTTTTGTATAAGCGCGGCAACACTTGTTTTTCATAACCTCACTTTTGTGTCTAGTTTTTTCATGCCATGTCACATGCTTGTAAAATATCTTTTTTTCGTTTTATTACAAAGAGTTCATCAGTTATAATGGTTTTATTTATCTAAACCTCATCACAGATAAATTAAACATTCCAAAACGAGCACTTTGTACGTAACTTAACTCTCAATACACAGTTTGTGCATAAATATCGGAACTGGTTTTATAGAGCTAAACCTTGTATATTTTTATATGGTTATTTCGATATACTTACAATGAAGCGTATTTTATATATGGAAACTTTTTCACTTCCTCGTGTAGATACTTTATGCATATGAGGACCTGTTTATCAACTAGATTCGACAGGTTTCAATTTTAACAGTCGGATTTATCGAACTATTCTTACATGTTTAAAAAACTTAAATAAAATGTAAGTCGATATACTTAGTTAAAATCTAAGATCGGACTTATTTTATGTATATTACTTTTCAGTCATGTCTCAATTAGGGCAAGTATGTCTCTAGGGCAGGTTTTACGACAATGCCCCAAAGACGCTTTGGCCAATTTTACAGAGCGTACTTTGACTTAACTTAGCTAAGTAAGAGGTTCATAGGAATATGAACCTAATGAAATGCAAATAATGTTCATATTTCTATGAGCGAATGTGAATGATAGTTTACGAGTGATTTTGATATTTGTATTAAAGGCTTACTTGGCTTGGCAAAGTAAAGTTAAACTCCGGTCAGCGAATTTTGCCCTTCGTCTGTCTAACTTCGGACACCCCACTTGACCTAAGTACCAGTAAATCTAGCGAAAACCAGCGTTAGAACGCAGTTTTTCTTAAATGCACCAATTAGACATCAATTAATTTACATACCTAACATTGGTAATAAGTTTGGAAACAACTTGTAGTGTTGAAGTTAACTGATTGGAAAGTGTTGAAACAGGGAGGCGTCACTCATTGCGGTGCGGTGCCGATGCGATCATATCAATTAGTGAGCGGACGATATAATTTCGCGTGCTCACCACTGCTGAACGAAGAACTCTCCGCACATTGGGTACAACTTGGTGCAAAGCTAGACAAAATGTTGGTTGAGATTTGACATATTTCAGTTTAAACACGTTGTGGTTGTGAATTATAGCTTTCTCTGATTTCCAAAATAATACAGGAAGCTACAATAATTGGGTTTCAAAATATATTTCTAATAAGAAACTCCAAATATTATAAAAGTTTCTTCTGCCAGCAGCTTCCGGTCCAGTCGGCCCATCAAAAGTCAATATATTCAGTCGCTCACGATAAATAATCTTACTCCGCTTTCTATCATACATATCAATTGGCAAACATATTTGGTGATTAGTTCACTTTTGTGCTGTATCATGAAGAACATAAAGCATATGAGTGTTATAGAAATTTGGGAGAGATCTAAACGGCTTTCTAGCGTAGTATTACACACAAAATCTTCTTTAATACATTATGTGGTTGATATTTAGCCCAGAACAGCAATCAGTATCGAAATGGTTTAAGTAATACTTATATGATATAATTACAAAATCTCTAATATTTACAAGACGTAACAACTAAATCTATAATTTTATTCGATATAACGATCAGTTAATATAATAAACGATTGATATAATTTAAAATTTACTAATTTTTATAAGCATAACCTACATTGAATATAAAATCGTTTGATATACCACTCAAAAGACATAAAACTTATTTAGTCTAATATGATAAAACGCGTGGTTTTTATTTCCCTGTAAAAAATATACAAACAAGCATGCAGCAGGCATGCAAACAAGCATACACCATACGTGCAGCATGCAAGCAAGCATGCAGCATGCAATCAAGCATACAGCATGCAAGCAAGCATGCAGCAAGCAAGCAAGCAACATGCAGCAGGCATGGTTTCTGTCACGGCTAGCCGCTGCGGGGTTCCGGCTGTCCCATGCGAGCTTATCTTCGCAGATGTGGTTCACGCTCACCACCGCGGCTTCGGCTTGCTGGCCGGCAGCCGGCCAGCCTCAGCCGTGGCGGCGAGTGTTAGAAACACCTGCTCCTCAGCTCGCGGGCCGCCTCGCCCCTCGGCGCCTACGCGATTTTAAATAACACTCTTGGGTTAGGGCAGACAAGACTACGTGGAGCCGGTTTTGCAGCGATTCGTTTCTGCCACACTTTTCGATTAAATACATGTTATATCAATATTATATGTTTTAAACGATAGGCCTTATGATTTTCGATTAAATAAACGTTATATCCAGTAACGTTATACGAAATAAGTTTTAGAGTATATAAATATTATATCTAAAGAAATTATATTAACAGTTGGTATAACTCACGTTTGTTATATCTTGTGAACGTTATTGAAATGAAAATATACCAAATAACTTTATATGTTATGAACGCACCCATCGAAATGATTTCCATAGGTAAATCAAGACCTCACAGATTTTAAGTTAGCGCACGAACACATAATTACGTCACATACCTAACTATTACGACCAAAGTATATCTTTGATTAATATTCGCATGCTGCCTACTAATTTGCAAACGAAACCACGAACCGGCAATTTTGTGTAAATAACGTACCTATCCCATATACTGAGGAAATTAATATTCATACTTTGTCCAGTACGAGACAATAGCGTATCACAGGGCGACGCGGTGCCCAAGCAGTCGTTATTGCGATCGCACCGTTCGCTGTCCTCATAACAATCGATGAGTTCTACTACACTATTCGGACTGACTGGACATTCCGTTGATAATTTTCTTCTACTTTCCGAAAATAATTTTGATAATCTTTCTATGGTGATGTGATTTTTTGAATATGGTAACCCAGTGACGTGTGTAAATATGAGTGATCACGATCGAAAAAGTCATTACGAAAGGGACGATGCCGAGGAACCTCTTTACGCCGCGAATAACAACAATTCGATTTACAGCAATGGGACTTTGCATTATTGTAGCATATACAGGTAAATGTTGCAAGTGATAACATATGTATAGTCTGTGGAACTTTGTGTGATTTGAACTTAACGTTTAAATACATCACTTCGAATAACTTCTTACGATATCGCCTGAAAGGACCGGGCGATACAAGAGTTACTGAGATACAGATTCAGAAAGTGTGTGTGAAAGAACTGCAGATCCACTGAAAACTTCGTGAGGGGTCCTAGTTCTCTTTAGGTTGCCGAGGTCAGACGATCATACTAGAAATAGGAACTGATAGATTTAACATTATTGTCGAAGATTGTGTACTTTGTTTATGATCTCCTAATTAGGCGCTCATGAATAAAGTACACCTCTTTTTGATACAAACCTGTGCTTTTTAGGACCAAAGGTCGAAGAATGCTTTTAAGAAACACCATTTTGCACCATTTTTCTGTCATACTGCACAAGTAGCTCAGCCTAACAATTTAAATTGTACAAAATGCAGCTGTCTTGTAAATCTACTTCTTATGTATTCCTTAGATTGTGTGCGTAATGGCGGCGTTACGCATAATTAAACAGTGTTCAATCAACAACTTTCTAATGCCTTACATGGATTACAGATCCGCTCAATCATTTATTGTCATCGAAAGCAAGTTTACCGGTGAATGAAGTATTTTTTTGTTTGTGTACTAAAATTGACGTAAGATAAATTAATTAATTTCTTACGGGCGCTAATATTGCCGACACAATTGAAATTATTAGTGCTTTTCAAAACTCTTAATTTTATGACCTAAGTCTTATCTCTCTGATCTGTTATGATAATGGCCAGGTAACTGCACGAAATTCTACCAACTCGCCGAGCTAGACGGCCGCAACCGTTAATTGGGTCACCTACCACCTTCGTTGGTTACCTTACGTAAACCCCACTGTCACAACCGGTACAAGTACTATGTGCATATGTGTTGCAATAATAAACGTTGTAATGTAACGGTTTTCTATCCGCGTTAATATGCTGCACACGCGAAGGTCATCATCGCGAAATATTGCCGATCGGAAGGAAGCTGCGTCTGCCGGTCGGAACGCAACATTGCTCGAGATTTCTCTCTTAACTGAATAGCGTGTGAAAGTTGTTTTTCTCGCTGCAATGTTGACTCTAGTTTGCGTTATTGAGCAGGTGTAGGATTGTACGCACTCGGCACTTGCTAAAAATATGATGCTTAACGTAAAAAAATAAGTTACCTTCTGAAAAATATTAGTTTGACTTTATGACATTGAGATGAGAATGCAAAGATAAAATTGTACACCAAAAATATGATACCTATTTATGACTTATGTTATCTATTTCAGCCAAAGGACAGTACAAGAAACGAAAGGATGGGACGTGTTCCGGGAGTTCCCGCCGAAGCAGGACAGTGGGTCTATGGAGACGCAGAAATGTCTGGACATCACAGTGCGGTTGTTCAAGGTGTTGGCGTATCTAGTCGTCTTCGTTGTGGTCCTCGGCTCCGGAGTCGTCGCAAAGGGAACCACGCTCTTTATGACTTCACAGCTACAAAAGGACAGGCGAATTGCGTATTGTAATAGGAATTTAGGTACGTTGGTCTTCACTTTGTACTTATTTTCCGATTAAAGCCAAACATGTAAAGCCTATCAAATACCAAACGTTTAAGGAGGTCTGCACATTAAATAAGATCCGGTGTGGCGCAGCCGCGCGCGTTCCAGATTTATTTTGGACTTAAGAGGGCCCTTCCCGGCCCGCCTTTCGTTAATACGAGCATGGTCGAAAACCTTGTTGTTTCATCCAGAGCCACAGCGGTGGTATTCTTTCAACTCCCCTGTCTTACCTAGCCCCGAACCTGCACTACTTGCCTCCCGCGTACCTCATACCGCCTAACGCGAGGACATTGAACGGAAAATATTGTTCTAAAATTTATAAAACTTGTTCCAGGAAATACGTGTTTTTGAATTAGTCTTACAAGTATGTGAAATAAATATTTGTTATTTAGAATCTCCACTACATTTGCAAGGCTTCTATCAGAATGCTTTCTTTACTTTTACAATTTATAAGTACATTATGAACGGCCAAAGTTGAGGTAAAAGTTGTGCAAAACAGCAATTTTTGGAGACTTATACTGAATTTGTTTCTACAAATTTTTATTTTCTGCTTCAATAGAAGCCTAGATATAGTCCACAAGATACCTATTAGTTCAAAAAAATCAAAGATATAATTATGTGCAACAACGACATAATCACGCACGAGCTAATGTCAAAATTCTCGCGAAAAGTATGGCGGGTTGGTCGCTCTTAACAATCTAGTTGCTGTACCTACAGACGCGAGACGTGGCTTGTTTGTCGATAATATTGGATTTATTTCTAGCTACAAATATGTATTGCAAGAATTTTATTAGCGAAACGCAATTAAAGTCGTGTTTTAACACTGAATTTGATCATTTATGAAGTTATCCGAGGCCAGACTTTCACGTCTGTTATTAATATTTCGAAATCACTCTGACGTATGGGTCAAGAATTTTGAATGCAATTTTTGTTTTTTTAACTTAGTGACCTAGCATGTTTTGCTAAAAACTAATATAACCATTTCAATCCAACCATTTTATCATATTTCCAGGTAGAGATAAACAATTTATAGTAAGTCTTCCAGACGAAGAGCGAGTGGCGTGGATGTGGGCACTCCTAGCAGCGTTTGCCATCCCAGAAATAGGGACACTCATACGTTCAGTGAGGATATGTTTCTTCAAAACTTCTAGGAGACCAACTAGCACACAATTTATTGTGGTAAGTGGTACTTTCATGTAATTGTTCTTCTACTAAATAATGTTAATATTGTTGTTCTATTTTTCGGTTCACCTCACTGTAGGTGACCGTTTGTCACATATTTCTTAACATTATTATTTTCTTTGGACTAGTGACGACTGGCATGAGATTATGACAACTCTCACTCACGACTTTTATGCATAAACATTGCGTGCAAAAATGCGCGAATTATTGTACTTTCGATATTAAAATAATATTATAATAGCGAAAGTACAAATTCACGCCGATCACTAAGTATAATAAAATTGTCTTGTAGAAACAATCCCTATAATATTAGTTATTATTCCGTTACAGGTATTCGTAGCAGAGTCGCTGCATACGATAGGAATGGGCCTGCTCTTCTTCATGATTCTACCAGAACTAGATGTGGTCAAAGGAGCCATGATCACCAACTGCTTGTGCATAATTCCTGCGATACTCGGCTTGCTGTCGCGCCACTCCCGCGAATCGAAGCGATTTATGAAAGTGATCGTGGACATGGCTGCGATAGTTGCGCAAGTCACCGGCTTCATCGTGTGGCCACTGTTGGAGAACAAGCCAGTCCTGTGGTTGATACCAATTTCATCGTTATGCATATCGCTGGGGTGGTGGGAGAACTACGTCTCTCGACAGAGCCCTTTAGGTAAGAAAAAGAATGACTAAAGTGGTGAATGCATTGACTTAAGAATATTTTACCGAACGAATTTTCTATTCTGTATTACAGGTATAGTCAAAAGTCTTGGCAGATTGAAAGACGAGCTGATTTTCACGCGCTACTACACATACCGTTTCATATCAGTTTGGAAAATCTTGTTGTTCCTGTTGTGCATCCTGTTTAGCATTTGGCTTGATGGCGATGAGCCCGCCATGTTCTTCCAATTGTTCAATAGCGGTTTTGGACCCCACAGTATCGTCGTTGAAGAGGTTTGTTAAAAAAGTCTATTCATTCATTCATATTTAGAGTGGAATATATACAGGATCCCGTGTTATTCATGCACTCGGTTTAATTTTCAGGTACAAATCCAACTAGGCGGAACCATAATTCCTGACTTGGCGAACGTAACTCTTACTGGAGATTCAGTCGAAGTGGCAGCTGCATACAAATCCGCATTCTACGTGATGCTTATACAAATATTGGCGGCATACATCTGCTACATCTTTGGCAAGTTCGCGTGCAAGATCCTCATCCAAGGATTCAGTTATGCGTTCCCTATCAACCTCGTCATTCCGTTGGTGGTCAATTTATTGATAGCTGCGTGTGGTATTAGAAATGGTGATAATTGTTACTTCCATGGAACAGTGCCGGATTATCTTTACTTCGAGAGTCCAGCGGGTATGATTTTGAACATAATTATTTATTAAATTTTTTTGCGATGTTTATATTATATTAATTCTGTATATTTCTTTCAGCGTTTACACTAAGTGATTTCATATCGCGTCAAATGGCATGGATATGGTTGCTCTGGCTATTGTCGCAAACATGGATCACCATACATATTTGGACACCTAAAGCAGAACGTTTGGCGTCTACGGAGAAGTTATTCGTAATGCCTATGTACAATGGTTTGCTAATAGATCAGAGTATGGCTCTCAATAGAAAGAGAAACGACCAGAGAGACGTTAAGACTGAGGTAAGTCAAAAGTAATCTATGAATGACAAAGTTAAAAGCGAAGTCACCTTACAAAGTGTATTAACGAGAAAATTATAATTTCCAGGACCTCGCGGAAATAGAGAAAGAAAAAGGCGACGAATACTACGAAACTATATCGGTACACACGGATAACACCGGTTCTTCTCCAAAGGCTATCAAGTCATCAGACCAGATCACCAGGATATACGCATGCTGTACTATGTGGCACGAAACTAAAGACGAGATGATAGAGTTCTTGAAGTCTATCCTTCGGTTGGATGAGGATCAGTGCGCTCGGCGAGTTGCTCAGAAGTATTTACGAGTGGTTGACCCTGATTACTACGAATTCGAAAGTAAGATTTCAAAGCTATTTTAAACACACAACATGTGAATAACATGCCAGAGTTAAACTTAACACATCTATTTAATAAACGACACTTAATTTTCTTTTTATTCCAGCGCACATTTTCTTAGACGACGCCTTCGAGATATCAGATCATAGTGACGATGATTCCCAAGTGAATCGATTCGTGAAACTCCTGGTTGACACTCTCGACGAAGCGGCGTCCGAAGTACATCAGACGAACATCCGTATGCGACCACCGAAGAGGTTACCAGCACCTTATGGAGGACGGCTGACGTGGGTGTTGCCGGGAAAGACGAAAATGATCTGTCACTTGAAAGACAAGGCGAAGATCCGTCACAGGAAACGTTGGTCTCAGGTAGAAATGTTTTCTTCGTACGAATTGAAGTAAACAGATTTCCTGTAAAATACATCGAAGTGTGAGTACCTACTATATGTAACACCCCAACTAATCACATTTAATTATTCACAGGTGATGTACATGTACTACCTCCTCGGTCACCGTCTGATGGAGCTGCCTATATCCGTGGATCGCAAAGAAGTCATGGCTGAGAATACCTATCTGCTGACCCTGGATGGAGACATTGATTTCCAACCTCATGCTGTACGTCTGCTTATAGATTTGATGAAGAAGAACAAGAATCTAGGAGCTGCTTGTGGCCGTATTCATCCTGTGGGCTCTGGTAAGATATGATAAGATTGATAAGACATACTTGCTTCGTATTTTTGTATTTGGCCTGAAATGCCTAATGAAATGTTTAACACCCAATTTTTCCTTATTTTCAGGGCCCATGGTGTGGTATCAAATGTTCGAGTACGCTATCGGTCATTGGCTGCAAAAGGCGACTGAACACATGATTGGCTGCGTACTCTGTAGTCCCGGGTGCTTCTCCCTCTTCAGAGGAAAGGCTTTGATGGACGACAACGTCATGAAGAAATACACTTTGCGATCAGATGAAGCTCGACATTACGTGCAGTACGATCAAGGTGAGAAAACATCTAAATTCGAAATAACTATGTATGTTTTTTTTTTTAAATAGAATGTAATCTTATTGGAATTATCTTTGGTTATAGGGGAAGATCGTTGGTTATGTACGCTGTTACTTCAACGTGGCTACCGAGTAGAGTACTCAGCTGCCTCCGACGCCTACACACATGCTCCCGAAGGTTTCAACGAGTTCTACAACCAACGTCGTCGCTGGGTGCCCTCCACTATCGCTAACATTATGGACTTGCTCGCTGACTATAAACACACTATCAAGATTAACGACAACATTTCGAGTCCTTACATCGCATATCAGGTAATTTTTTTATGATATTTAGACTACTCTTTTAAAAAAGCAAAGCCAGACGAAATGAGTGACTACAGAAAGTTATCTATGTGTAACGTGGGATATAGGATATATGCGAGCTATCTTCTAAGCAAACTGAAATGCTTCAATAAAAGAACTAGGAAACTAATAAGCAGCTTTTCTTCGCAATAGATCGACCGACGACCATTTATGTACTACACACTTAGGTTAGGTTAATTCTTGACGAGGAATGGGGAGCAGTCTCAAAAACCTATGTGCTGGCGTTAGACATCGAAAAAGCTTTCGATACGCTGAAGGCCGCAAACTCTCTCAGAAACATTTTAGTTAAAATAAAAATCAAATCATTTATTTCAAGTAGGCCAGTTGCAGGCACTTTTGAATTGTCGAAACAAAGATGAAAATTAAATGTAGCTACAGTCCCAGTCACAAGACATAAAAACTGTGAAAGTACTGTAGTTGCCCGTTCCCTAGCGTAGATCTCTATGGAGAAGAACGGGCAAGAAACTCCATGGACACTCTTTTAAATCATAAAATTGTTACAAAATCTTGGTTACATCATTCGTGTTGAGATGGTATATTATGTGAGAACAATGTAGCAAGATGTGCACGTTAAAAGTGTCCATAGTAAAAATAAAAAATACAATTAAAAAATAACATTAAAATAAGCCACGGCAACTAAGAGATGACCAGTCACAACTGACAGCGCCCGTTCACGAACAGGACGCATGGATCAGCACCATTTAACTCAACCATTTTGTAGGGAACCAAATGATCGGACACACGCGCCACCATCAGCGAGACATTAGAGTGAGCATGACATACTCTCAACTGCCTGGGCACATTCAAGTCAAGAAAAGACGTAGGATTCCAGTGAATGATAGCTTTACATAGTACTCACACAATATGGGCTATGCGATTATATAATACTAGAGATTGAATCTATACAATGCAAAGATAGTTGTACAATCTTCAGCAGCTCCAACAATTATATGTAATGCTATCTAATTTATGCGCCCCTGTCCATGTGGAGCAGGACCAGCATTGAGCCACGCATTTTTATCAGCGATATAATCGCCCAACTTGTAATAAGCTTGCTTACATAGTGTGCGTTTGATGCATGTTTTAAATTTCGTCTCATTCAGTTCAAGAATACTTTGTGGAATTTTATTATAGCATCTCAAACAGTACCCCATGAAAGATGAGTCTACTTTAGCGAGTCTGAAGCCTGGCTGAACTAGTTGGTCCCTATTTCTAGTACTGTAATTATGTCTGTCACCTCTTTTACCAAAAAGATGCAGATTTTTTCTGACGTACATTATGTTTTCGTAGATATACTGACAATGTACCGTCATGATGCCAATATCTTTAAACAGTTCCCTTAGAGAATCGCGCCTACGAAGATTATATATGGCTCTGATGGCTCTTTTTTGCAGAATAAATATAGACTCAATATCTGCAGCCCGTCCCCATAGCAAAATGCCATAAGACATTATACTATGAAAGTAACTAAAATACACCAGTCTAGCGGTATCTACATCAGTAAATTGACGGATTTTTCTAATAGCGTATGCTGCTGAACTTAGCCGCCCCGCAAGGGATGTTAAATGTGAACCCCATTGTAGCCTTGAATCAAGCGTAATCCCCAGGAAAACCGTTTTATCTACGAATTCAAGTTTCTCTTTATTCAATATTATTTCACAATCACTACTCTTAACATTGGGTAAAGCAAATCTTATGCATTTAGTTTTTTTTTCATTTAATACCAAATTGTTTGCTGTGAACCAATTATGGACCTGAAGTAGGGCATTATTCAGGTCATCTAGATTTTGGGCCCGTCTATTTATCTTAAAAATTAGGGAAGTGTCATCAGCAAACAACACCATATTTTGAGGTTGGTTTTTCAATAAATAGGGTAGATCATTTATATACACGAGAAAGAGGAAAGGACCCAATATTGAGCCTTGCGGAACCCCCATTTTTACTTTTAAACCCTTTGAATTAACACCATTTATTTGAACAAGTTGTTGTCTATCACTCAAATATGATTTCACCAAACTAAGTGCAAGTTGACCTAGTCCGTAATGCTCAAGTTTCAAAAGTAATGTGTCGTGATTTACGCAATCAAATGCTTTGGAAAGGTCACAAAATATTCCTATGGCGTCTTGAGACTCTTCCCACGCAGTAAATATGTGCTTTAATAAGGTAACACCGGCGTCAGTCGTACAACGTCCCTTGGTGAAACCATACTGTTGATCGTGTAAAATTTTGTTGGTGTTAAAATGATTGAGCATTTGATTAAGCATTACTTTTTCAAACACCTTGCTAAAAACTGGCAACACGGATACAGGTCTATAATTATTAGTATCTTTACTGTCCCCGGATTTGAAAAGAGGTATCACTTTACTGTATTTCATTAGATCAGGGAAAACTCCTTGGTCTACACACAAATTAAAAATTAAAGCTAAGTATGGGGCTACAGTCTCCAGTATGGATGTACACACTTTGATAGACATTCCCCATAGATCTTCGGTTAGTTTGATTTTTATTTGCCGGAAAGCTTTAATAACTATCATTGGGTTTATGTGTTTAAATTTAAATTCAGCCGTGCAGCCAGATACATTCGCCTTTAATAATCCAATTGAGACTTCAGGTGAGGAATTAAGAGCCTCCGTAGTTTTTAATGGTATATCGGTAAAGAAATTTACAAATTCTTGAGCTACTTCCAGATTAGAGCTTTTAGGACCACATGCTGAATCTAACGTGTATCTAGTGTTACGTATTTTCTTCCTGTTAGTTTCATTATTTATGACTTTCCAAACTGTCTTTATTTTGTTTTCTGCTGTTTTGATCTTGTTGCTAATGTGCAGGGCTTTAGCAACCTTGCATGTATTTCTAAAGATTTTTGAATACTTAGCAACATACTTGTTAAAAGTTTCAGTGTTTATAAAAGGCTTAAGGCCATATAGCTCAAATAGTCTTTCCCTACTTTTTCTGATACCTCTAGTTGCCCAATCACTAAATATAAATTTGGGGCAAATACTTTTTGTCTTCTGTTCAAAAGTTTTGTTGAATTCCGTGTGAACTATTGAAAAGAAACGATCATAGAATTGATTTACATTAATATCGTCATGGCTCATAACATCTAACTTGTTCTGTAGGGAAATATTATATCTATTTAATTTGCTAGAAGTTATAGGTCTAAATTTAATCTGGACTTTTTGCAATGGTGTATTACACCTAAAAGTTACAGTTTGTCCGCTATGGTCAGACGGCAGACAATTTAATATGGCTTTATCTAAGTAATCACAATCGCAGAAAACATTATCTATACAAGTAGCAGAAGATGGAGTGACTCTAGTAGGTTCTATAAAAGTGTTGGTCAAGTCAAATGACTTAAAAAGATTTAATAACCGACTGCTATTTGAACTTTCTTCTAAAATATTGATATTGAAATCACCACAAATAATTGTAGATTTATTACTGGCTGTAAGTTTTGCCAGGACATCTTCCATTATTGATTCAAATAAGGAAAAGTTTTGATAGTTTGGGGGTCTGTACACACATACAATTACATGCTTATCTAGCTCAACACAGGACAGTTCGACGCAATGTTCAACCGAGAGACCTACTATGTCATTACGTTGCTTATATTTAAAACAATTTTTTATTAATATTAGGGAACCTCCACGAAGCATAGTTTTACGGTTAAAGCAGCTACCCACCATATAGTTTTCATAATTAATAAGCATTTGGTAATCCTTTAGCCAATGTTCAGTAAAACAAATAATGTCAAACTTACTATTTTCTAAAAACAATTCAATTTCTAATAATTTGGAAGAAATGCCTTGGATTGGCCCTTTTTTACTAACTAACTGAGTGCAAGAAGGTACCTTGCTGTTGGAAGGATTAACAATATTGTTAATGGTACCTTCTGTTGTCTCGCTTCCTAGTTTAAATTAATATTAATATTTGGAGTGAGGCAGGAGACTCCCGTGCCATCCTCAGACAACAAGACCCTATCACTAATAGAGCCTAATTGAGGATTTTCCACGGTGACGCATGGATCCTCCTCAGAATGTTTGTAAACATCTATAGCACTAATGCTATCTTCATTTAAAGTCACCTGTATATTAGTATTATTACTAATAGTCGCAGTGTTAATAATATAACTAAACTTAGACATACTAATTATGTCTGTGTGAATATTATAAGCTAATAGCCGAGCTATTTTGTGTCTACAACTAATAGGTAGATACACTTTACCCCGAGTCGATCTAAGTTTATCAACAAAAGTGTTGATATCAAGATATACAAGTTTGTCACTATAATGACCTGCTAAAAAATATAAATGTTTATTTAACATGTGAATATAATTGTGTTACTAGAACTAACAAATATCTAACAAATAGAATTATTAAGAGGGCCCTTCCCGGCCCGCCTTTCGTCAACGCGGGCATGGTCGAAAAGCTTGTTGTTTCATCCAGAGCCACAGCGGTGGTATTCTTTCAACTCCCGTGTCTTACCTAGCCCCGAATCCGCACTACTTGCCTCCCGCGTACCTCATACTGCTTAACGCGGGGACATTGAACGAAAAATATTGTTCGAAAATTTATAAAACTAGTTCCAGGAAATACGTGTTTTTGAATTAGTCTTACAAGTATGTGAAATAAATATTTGATATTTAGAATCTCCACTACATTTGCAAGGCTTCTATCAGGATGATTTCTTTACTTTTACAATTTATAAGTACATTATGAACGGCCAAAGTTGAGGTAAAAGTTGTGAAAAACAACAATTTTTGGAGGCTTATACTGAATTTGTTTCTACAAATTTTTATTTTCTGCTTCGATAGAAGCCTAGATATAGTCCAGAAGATACCTATTAGTTAAAAAAAATCAAAGATATATGTCTAACAACGGCATAATCACTCACGAGCTATAGTCAAAATTCTTGCGAAAAGTATGGCGGGTTGGCCGCTCTTAAGGCATGTATGAATGAATTCACCTGCATAATGGTTTGGACAGCAAACAGAATTGACGCACAAATGCAAGGGAATCAAACAGTGATGTCCGCTATCCCCACGACTATTCACCATAGTAATGAACGACATTCTCAGAACATTAGAAGATAAATTAGAATGCCTTCATCTAGACCAGGACCATGAGATTCAACTCCCTATTATACTGTCTTTTGCAGGTGACGTAATAATAGTAAAAAATAATCTCAGTGAACCGGACGAAATAGTCACCAAAATCAAACCGTTACTGGAATCAGTCGGATTGCACATTAATGAAACGAAAACAAAACTAGAAATCAGAGACCCACACAAGTCTTATTATAATTGGAGGAACCAGTATTCAACCGGTAGACGAAATTAAGTAGCTAGGCACGTATATATCATAGAAACAACACAGTTAACGCCAGATGTAAACAAGCGATGCGTGACTCTAAGGCCTTAATATACTTTATTAACAAAACTCGAAAATGGAGTGGAAAATCGCGCGTCATATCTATAAAATGGTCATAGAACCTGCAATGACTTACGGTCTTAAAGCAGCGGCACTCACAAAGGCAAACCGATCGAAACTCAGCAGATACGAAAGACCCATTCTTAAAGATATGATAACGAGTACGCGAAACCCCCGAAAAAAAAAACACGCGAAATTCTTATGGGAAAAACAATTAGGTACCAGATTAATTAAATGCCTACGGTTATGCTACTACTGGCACATCTTCCGACGACCAGAGCCTCACTTACTACACGCAGCTATTAGATACAAGGCGAAACGGTTAGAAGTAGGAAGACCAATATATACATGAACGAGTCACTCCAACAAGACATGGAATATTCCAATAAAAGCAAAGAAGAATGGATTCAGTTGGCAGCTTATAGAAAAAAATCAGCTACCGAGGAAATATATCACCTTAGCAAAACATTTACTGACAGTGAAACAAATACGCGAAAAATAATATTTTCAAATATAAGCCGTGTCAAATCGAATGGAATCGTAACCACCAGAAACGAACATCACTCTCCAATGATAGAAGAGACCAATCAAACGAAGGTCAAAACACCAATGCTCATTCCTATGGATTGTACCTGTCTTTACCACTATTCCTATATTGGCTCTAGGCTGCATAGTCGGCTGATTGTGCCCGACTGGCTGCGGTTGGTCAGGCTTCCCCTCCCATCCCAGAGCATGTCTTTACTTACAAAAAAGTGCCCCCTGGTGTATCCGGCTTGTCCGGGTCAGGCATGCTCCTGGATGGGTGTGGTGCTCAATCATCATTATATTTAGACTAGTATTTGCGTGGGTGCGCGAGCTGCGCGCAGCTCGCGTGTTGTCGTGTTCTTGAGAAGTATTCCTTACCATCATAAAATTTTGAGAATCCATAGGAATCCATAAAATAATTGGAAAATCCGTTCCCTCAAACATTCTAAAAACCAATTTAAAAAAAATATTACCTATAAAAACCAAATAAAATTAAAGTAAAAACCGTATTTAAAAACTCAGACCCATTAAAAAAAACACTACCCTAAAGTTTGCTTGTCGTCGCCCTGAGTTACGCTTCACCCACTCGACCTTCGTTACGCTACGGAGGTCGCCGGCTCGCTTCGCTCGCCACCTCCCCCCTTCTCTCCACTCGGTCTCGCAGGTTCGCTCCACTCGGGACTTACCACCACCGGACAGGTTTCGACGCCTACTATAATATTTGTTCAAACACATAATGGCTATCTCTGACCGTTACGAAGTTATAGCCCTTTTATTTTTAGGGGAGGTTGGGGAGGGGAGGATACCCTCCGTTTACAAATTTAGACGCTCCTCATTAATAATTTATAGTAAAAATCAAAAAGCCGCTACGTGTCCTAGTTTCCGAGATACGATGAGGCGAGGGGTGAAGGGGGGAGAGTGGGGAGTTTTGAAAAATGATTTTGACTAACTCTAGGCCCCTTCTTACGAATCTGAAAAAAAAAATGTTCCAAGTCTCTTAACTTCCGAGATCCGCCTTAAGGGGGTGAAAAGGGGAGCAAGGGGGGCAACTTTGAAAACTGGTTTTTACTTTCCCGAGCTTCCTCTATAAGAATCTGAAAAAAAAATATGTTCCAAGTCTCTTAACTTCCGAGATCCGCCTAAAGGGGGGAGAAGGGGGAAAAAGGGGTCAATTTTGAAAACTGGTTTTTACTTCTCCGAGCCTCCTCTATACGAATCCGTAAAAAACGAAAAATACGGGTCTCTTTGTTTCCGAGATACGATAAGGAGGGGGAGGAAGGGGGGTGAAAAGGGGAGGTTTGGCACTTTTCCCATACTCGCGGGAGTAACTTGTTTACGAATCTGTCAAAATATACCCCCCTCCCCATCCACCATCTGGGAGAACAATTATGTCAATGAGTCAGTGAGTCAGTCAGTGGTAATCGAGCTTTATATAGTATAACTAGTATTTGCTTGGGTGCGCGAGCTGCGCGCAGCTCGCGTGTCGTCGTGTTCTTGAGACGTATTCCATACCCTTATAAATTTTGAGAATCCATAAGAATCCTTAAACGAATTGGAAAAACCGTTACAACTACCCCTAGATCAGTATGAAAACCCTTAAGAACCCCTAAAACATTATAAAATTAATATAAAAAAAACCTAATAAAATAAAAGTAAAAAACCTTACTTAAAAACTGAGACCCATAAAAAAAAGCAGTCCCTAAAGTTTGCTTGTCGTCGGCCTGAGTTACGCTTCACCCACTCAACCTTCGTTACGCTGCGGAGGTCGCCGGCTCGCTTCGCTCGCCACCTCCCCCCTTCGCTCCACTCGGTCTCGCAGGTTCGCTCCACTCAAAACCTACCTACCACCAGACAGGTTTCGACGCCTACTATAATATTTGTTAAAACACCCAATGGCTATCTCTAACCGTTACGAAGTTACAGCCCTTTCAGTTTTAGGGGAGGTTGGGGAGGGGAGGAAATGGTATACAATTTTTTAATTTCAACGTCGTCAATAGTTTTAGGTACGAATCAAAAGATTTTTCAGTAGTAAAAAATGGGGTGAAGAGGGGGGGGGGGAGAGTGGGGAGTTTTGAAAAATGATTTTGACTAACTCTAGGCCCCTTCTTACGAATCTGAAAAAAAAAATGTTCCAAGTCTCTCAACTTCCGAGATCCGCCTAAAGGGGGGAAAAGGGGGTAAAAGGGGTCAATTTTGAAAACTGGTTTTTACTTTCCCGAGCCTCTTCTATACGAATTTGAAAAAAAATATGTTTCAAGTCTCTTTGTTTCCGAGATACGATAGGGAGGGGGAGGAAGGGGGGTGAAAAGGGGATGTTTGGCACTTTTCCCATACTTGCGGGAGTTACTTGTTTACGAATCTGTCAAAATATACCCACCTCCCCATCCACCATCAGGGAGAACAATTCTGTCAGTGAGTCAGTGAGTGAGTGGTAATCGAGCTTTATATAGTATAATAATAACTACTCTTTTAAGTTGTATTAGTATGAGCAGTGCAAGTACGTAGCACTCGATTCGATACGATTCGATAAATCTGACAGTTATTCTCGATAAAATGAGTTTTTAACCAATCGAAAAGTCGGATTTATCGAATCGTACCGATTCGATCGTTATCGATTGCTACGTATTTGCAGTGGAGGCTTTTCAACGTTGGACTAGTCTTCTACTACCAAAGAAAAATAAAATACTTTCTTAAAAACTTCTTCGTTGTCTATAAATATGTTTTTTTTACAGATGATGTTGATCGGTGGCACGATCTTGGGTCCCGGCACTATATTCCTTATGTTGGTGGGTGCCTTCGTGGCCGCTTTCCGAATCGACAACTGGACTTCCTTCGAATATAACTTGTATCCCATCTTAATCTTCATGGTTGTTTGCTTCACGATGAAATCCGAAATTCAAGTGAGTTATAATTATGTATTCAAATTCAAGTGCAAGAGTGAGATGGAGCTATACAAGCCGAATGGCACCATCGCGGCATCACTACGTACAGTATATTTTTAATCCGACGATATTTGACACACGAGAGTTTTACTTTTACATTTAATAGTTATTTATGCAACTGTTGTATAATGAGGGGTATTAAAACACGAATGTGAGTTTATCACACGAGGCGAAGCAGAGTGTGATAATAGTATCACATGAGTGTTTTAATACCTAATTATGTACAGTTGCATACAAGACTTTATCTACATCCATGATATGAATCCTCCATAAAAGGTTCTGAAACCATAGGGTGTTGCAGTGTTCTAAGAAGTCTATGTAAATTCATGGAAAGTTTAATTGCTTGTATGTATTTAATACAAACAAACCGTGTATATGTAGTAATATAATTATTTACATTTTGGATTGTTCAATTATCAAAATTCACAAAGCTTGTGTCACTCATTTTTGTAAACAACAAAGTACATAATGCAATATTAGTATCCAAATGTCGAACAAAAATGGCGGGATACGACGTGAATTCGAATTAACCCAATGATATTATAAAGAAGATACGCCATGTTCATACTGAATGGCGTTCAGATATCGTTGCGAGTAATTTAAAACTACGACAGCGATAGATAATACGGAACGTATAAGATAGAAAGAGATAGCTAGCTATCAAAGTGCAACAATTGTATCACTTTGTCCTCAACAATTTGTGCGTGCTAGTGCCTTATCTACCTCTTTTTACTATATAATATCATTGAATTAACCTATATTTTTTTTTTAAATTACGGCGCTGTGGTAGTGAATCGCACGTGCTAGACGTTCGATTCACTACCACATTCGATGTTCTTTTTTTAAAACGAGTTGCATAATGAAATTCAGTACAACATTATAACACCCGTTTGGGTGTTATAATGGTTATTATGACACTGGCTGTTTTAATGTTGGCCATAAGCTAACTGTTTCAGATACCTTTATAGAGGTTTTATAGCATGGGTGTAGATAAAATAGTTTACTGTATCGAATAATTAAATAAATACTAGGTGACCGCTTTTACGGTTTGAAAATATACTGTGCTAAATAACGTAACAACGATGATCGTGGTCTCAAATACCTATTTCTGATGTTTGCAATCTTGTTACAGCTAATGGTGGCTCAGATACTATCGACGGCATACGCCATGATAATGATGGCTGTGATCGTCGGTACCGCGCTCCAGTTGGGCGAGGACGGCATAGGATCTCCATCGGCTATCTTCTTGATATCACTCTCAAGTTCATTCTTCATAGCCGCTTGCTTGCATCCGCAGGAGTTCTGGTGTATCGTACCCGGCATTATTTACCTCTTATCTATACCCTCTATGTACTTGCTTTTGATTTTGTATTCTATTATAAATCTGAACGTAGTATCTTGGGGTACTCGAGAAGTGCAAGTCAAGAAAACTAAGAAGGTTGGTAAACAAAACGTTTATTTACTTTTTATTCCTCAATAACAAAATTACTAACACTTTTATACCAATTTAGGAAATCGAAGCAGAAAAGAAAGAAGCCGAACAAGCGAAGAAGTCGGCAAAACAGAAGTCGCTGCTCGGATTCCTTCAAGGAGTAAATAGCAATGAAGAAGAAGGCTCTATTGAATTCTCATTCGCTGGCTTATTCAAATGTTTGTTATGTACACATCCCAAAGGGAATGAAGAGAAAGTGCAACTTCTGCACATTGCATCTACTCTAGAGAAATTGGAAAAGAAACTGGAAACTGTTGAGAGGTTAGTTATTTGGCATAACCACATAATTTCATCATTTGCAATTTATTACGAACACTTTACATGTCCCAATTGAATATTTAAGGGCTGTTGATCCACATGGCTTGAGCCGAGGACGTAAACTATCGATCGGACCGAGAGGTAGTACCAGTGGAGACCATGGGCTGAATGCTCTAGCCGAAGGACCAGAGGAAGATCACGACTCCGATTCCGAAACCGATACCCTTTCTACTTCACCCAGGGTAAGAATTATGAACATTTTATGAATTGCGAGTTATTGGTTGTCGTGGCATGGGCATGTAATGTGAAGGAATGACAAAAATTTCGTTAGGAAAGCTTTGGAAATGTGGATATTTATGTGGCTATAAGAGTAAAGACCAAAGAAATGATGGATGGACTGTGTGAAATATGATAGCTAGAAAGGAGGTGACTCATGATATGACGAGTAATAGAGAAGAACAAGACATACCGCGCCAACCCCAAATAATTTGAGATAAGTACAGGGGGAACGGTGATATTGGAATTGCAACCAGTTATAAAAAAAGCTTTTTTATGATTTCAGGAAAAGAGAGATGACCTAATTAATCCCTATTGGATGGAAGATCCTGAATTAAAAAAGGGTGAAGTAGACTTTTTGACTCCCGCCGAATTATCGTTTTGGAAAGATCTCATTGACAAATATTTGTAC
Source organism: Xestia xanthographa (assembly GCA_905147715.2). Lineage (NCBI taxonomy): Eukaryota > Metazoa > Arthropoda > Insecta > Lepidoptera > Noctuidae > Xestia > Xestia xanthographa. The sequence continues at coordinate 12,963,961 of LR990655.1, read as the reverse complement.
CCTATTGATGCTAACAAGGACGAACAGGTAAAAAAGAATAATTGCAGACCCGGTGTCCGTAAAACAGAACTTACAGATCAAGTTCTGTTTTACTGACCCCGGAAGAATGACTATCACTTTAAATTCATGGCTTAAATTTGCTTCAATATTTTTACGTATGAGAAGTTAATCCATACGATTATCTAATGTTACAAATTTGAAGTACCTATACAAAATATTATTCTTAATATTGAAGAATAGAAAGACACTTGATTGATAAGAAAGAAAATTGTGTTTGCGTGTACTAATCATGAAAACATGATGATGATTTAAAATATTCCACATAACACAGATAGAAGCCAGGCATGCAATTACTGGAAGTACGATTTTATACTACGTGCATTTTAATAAGCTTTTATTTCAGATACTTAATTTGATCTCACAATCATACCTATCATATTGTCATACTAAATATTCATGATGATAATCTTCCCCTAATTTTAGGCCCGTATCTCGAGGGATCTGAAAGAATTGAGAGATTCGTCTGTTTTTTCTTTCATTATGGTCAATGCCCTCTTTGTATTGATTGTATTCTTGCTACAACTGAACAAGGACAACCTTCACTTTAAGTGGCCCTTCGGAGTTAAAACTAACATAACATACGATGAGGTTACTCAAGAGGTAACGTGAGAGTCCACTACACAGCGATCAGCATTCAACGATGACTCGGGACTGCGAGCTACACCGACACTTAAAAGTACCTTGCCATAGACATGACCCCAGTCACCCTTGAAAGTTGATCCGAATTATTTAAACATATTTGTTTTATGAAATTTTACAGGCTCGCATTGCAGGAGACTTGATTGAACTTCGCAATAAGTCGGTTTTCGCATTTGTTATGTTCAATGCTTTATTCATATTGATAGTATTTTTATTACAACTGAACAAAGATCAACTCCACGTGATTTGGCCTTTGGGAATTAAGACAAATATTACGTACATCGAGGAAACAGGCGAGGTATAGCCAAATATTACCACTCACGTGTGTCACTACACAATCCTAACGACCTTCTTCTAACCGGTCTGTCTGGGAGGGCACACCAGCATGGAGTCCCGGCGACACTGAAGACTAAACAACTCTGATGGTTTTACGTCTAATCAATATCCAAACCCGGTGTCCTTATGTTTTGGTTTTATGGAAACCCCGTGTTTATCCGTAATAACACATGGAAATTCGACTACGGTGTTACGCCAACAGAGATTAAATTAAAAACTTTGGTGGTGAATTCCTAATTCCAGTATAGGATATCCATTCCCGAATAGCCTTTAAAATGGACACAAAGACCAATCCAGCAACCTCCTTTTCTCCAATCCAGTTCCGAAAATATGAAACGTAGCTTAAAAATACAGATAAAACCAAACCAACCAACCAACTTTCTTCATTCGCCGTAGTCGAATCCGAACCCTAGCCTGGAGTTTTTAGATGTGATGACCATTCACTTCCCCAATATGTGCACACTTTCCAATCCAATTCACCGATGAGTAACTTAATGTTTCTGTTCTGTCTATTAAGGTGGAGGAGTTTCTTTTAATAAACACTAGTAACAGGGACTCTGGTTTCCTTTGTACATACGTAATTGTACACCTCAAAGGGTGTGGTGATTTGCTTAACACGTTTTTATAGTTCTCAGGATAATACGGGAAATACACCTACTGCGAGTCGAAATTTTGCATCGAACTGTTTGTGTGATTTTTGTGTAAACCCTGTGGTTCACTATTTCAATCTTCATGTGGATCAAAATTGTCTTAAATATACATTTAAATGTTACACTATAACGTCAAGACTCAAAAATAATGCACTTGTATATAACAAACCGAAAATTCTTCATTATTAATTATCTCAAATACCTTTGTTTTTAATGTTTCATAGTCAGAGGTGTGTTTTTAAAGACTTTGTTCTGTTAATTCACGAACCATTTTGGTACCGTAACTATTTGAAAAAATAGTTTAAAAACACATGTTTGGCTAAATATTAATTTTGATATTAAAACTAATTTATTACTTTTGAATTTGATCTTATTATGACAAAAGGGCAAATAAATCTAAAGCATATTTCACACTTTCAGGTTTTAATTTCAAAAGAATACTTGCAACTGGAGCCTATAGGTCTTGTGTTTGTATTCTTCTTCGCCTTGATTTTGGTGATACAGTTCTCCGCTATGTTGTTCCATCGATTTGGAACCCTCTCGCACATATTAGCGTCTACAGAACTGAACTGGTTCTGTTCCAAGAAGGTAAATATCTAACTTAGATAAACAAATCCTTTGTATTTAGTATGGAATTGTTGTAATAAAATGTCGTTTTCCTCTTTTTTAGTCCGATGACTTATCTCAAGACGCTCTGCTAGATAAGAATGCAATAGCAATAGTGAAAGACTTGCAGAAGCTGAATGGTTTGGACGACGATTATGATAATGATTCGGGCTCGGGTCCGCATAACGTCGGCAGAAGAAAGACCATTCATAATTTGGAGAAGGCAAGACAGAAGAAGAGGAATATAGGCACACTGGATGTGGCCTTCAAGAAAAGGTTCTTCAACATGAACGCGAATGATGGGCCGGGTATGATTATAAATTAAGAATTCATCTTCACCATTAAAAATCTATCGTGAGCGCAAATGATAAGATTTTCTAAACATTTTTTATAGGTACGCCAGTACTTAACCGCAAAATGACGTTGCGGCGAGAAACTTTGAAAGCTTTGGAGACGAGAAGAAACTCGGTAATGGCGGAGAGAAGGAAATCACAGATGCAGACACTTGGTGCCAATAACGAATATGGAGTGACTGGAATGGTACATTATAAAAAATCTTCCTATAAATAATAGAGCGCACTGTACTGCTGAATAGCAGGTGCCCTGCAGACATTGAACATATCGTTTTTCTAGAAGCTTGAAGATTTGAATAAGTTGTAACCAGCAAGACCTTAGAATTGTAACTGGAACTAATATTTGGTTATTTTATATTTTTACAGCTCAATAATAACCTAGGTGTCGTGCCACGGCACAGAACATCGAATGCCAACATATCAGTGAAGGATGTCTTCGGCGAACCAAACGGAGGTCAAGTCAACCGAGGCTACGAGACCACTCTGGGCGACGAAGACGACAACAACTCTATAAGACTACAGCCTAGACAAAATCAAGTTTCCTTCCAGGGTAGATTTTAATCGAGAGTTGCCAAACTAAAAGAAGTGCCTAGGTTTAAACAATTGTAGATATTAGAAATATAGACTGTAGTATTTTTACAACGAAAAACTCATCAAAATGTTTGTGTGAGTTATGTATTGCTTGTGATATATACTTTTTTTTAAGGTTTTTGACAACAGAATGTGCTGTCATTAAATACCAACATTGGACAATTTACAGCTTTATTGTAAGATAAAACATACGAATTTACACTGCCACTTAACTTTACATATTTTATTGATCTTTTTATACCTATTAAAATAATATCTTTGTATTAAAGATTTTTATTTTAGTTCTTATGAATATAGACTACGAATTAGTGTTGTATTTAATAAAATGAGATTAAATTAACATGTGGATTTAACTTTTACCCTGGCTTTCAGTTTTCAAAAAATTTCAAAAAGCCTTATCCCATAATTAGGAAGAGACAGTGGCCACAATACAATGTAATCTTTCCAAAGATAAACAATAGTTACATAAGGTATTAAAGATAACCAGCACTTACTTAATTTTCTAAGAAAGAAACAAATTCAGTGAGCTTGAATAGTTGATCTTCACTGGATGTGTGCAGTGGTGCGGGCTGAGTGGGTGGGGACGGGATGACGGTGACACCATCTTCATTCAGAATCCACTTACGGTCACGGCAGACATGCAAAACTGCGTCTTTGCTCAAGCCAGTCATTGACACTATAGTATCAAGTGATATCGAGCTGTATGAACGACCCACCAGGTTGAATGTTCGCTCTCTTATTTTATCTGGAATAAGTAGTAGCAAACAAAAGTAAATAAATGTAGACGTTGTTGTTGTAATACTGTTAATGAATGTTGGAAAAAGGTGGCGAATTGAACCAGAAAGTGGCAAAAGATGTGTTTGGAGAATCGAAAGGAAAAGGTGTTAAGGTAAGGATAAAATATAGTGGTGGGATGAAAATGTGCAAAAAAAAGAGTTTAAAAGATAAAAAGGTTACTTTTAAAGAAGGCAGGACCTTCGTCTGTGAACCCGACCGATTCGGTCGGTTCGCCATTGTTTGACTATTGTGTCTACTTCGGTAACATATAAAGGGTAGCAAACGGGAAAGACAGATTGAAAGATGAAAAGAAAAATGTTTATGAACAATGAAAGAGAAAAGCGAAAAATGTGGCAGCAGTTTCCAGGGCTAAAGCGCAGGAGAAATTGTACGAGTCTCTGGATAGTCCTAGAGGCCAGAATGAGCTCTACCGGATAAGAAAAGCAAGAGAAAATAAAACGAGATATTATAAAAGATGGCGCTGGCAAAGTTCGGTCCAAATATGAGATGAGAAAATAAAAGAGAAGTAGGTTTATTTTTAAAAGTTAATAAATGATGACAAATAATGTAATGGTACAAGTAAAGTAGTGTGAAGGCCATGGGCCCCGGTTGAAACACCAGTAGAAGTATGGAAGTGTTTCAAAGATGTGGTGGATGTATGTGGCTGACTTTATTCTTAAATACAGGTCGCGGCACGTAACTCTGGCGTAACTGGCGCTGAAAGAAACGTGGAGGTGATAGCTGCGCATGTTGTACGACTGGAGAGCCAATCGGCGCAACGCACGCCCCAAGACATTCTTATTTTTTTACTTCTGCGCAATAACGGTCAGCACTAGACTTGTCGCAGTATGAAGGTGCGATCCCACACTCCGACTTTGGGAATCCCGGTTCACTCGGGCAAAGCGATGGCGAAATAGATCGGAGAACTTAATGCATGAAATAGCGGTAGGTCACGGGAAGACCAAAGAAACGATGGATGGACTGAGTGAAGGATGATATGGCAAGCAAGAAGGCGTCTGGTGAGATGACGAGTTATAAAGAAGTATGGAACGCCGACCCCAATTAAATAAGGAGCCCTTATGAGTATGATGATGTGCTGAGTATAGCAAACAAAATGTCAGAAAATGTAAAAAGATTTAAGAAGTTAGTATGTTTTTTAAGATAAGTTATATGGTTTGGATTGGAATTAAAGCTTTTACATATACATATATGCGCAGTCAATTTTCTCAGTTTACCCATTCATAGTCTGTCTTTATAACTGCTTCTGTCATTCAAAATATCAGGGAATGATTAAAAAAAAATGTAATAGGTATGTAACATTACCTTCCAAAGCCCGGATGATATTAGAAACAGGCTCAGTCCAATTGAATGCGGCTAATGCATGGTACGTTCCAGGCAGGTCTTTCTTCCACAATTTCTGGCCTACGGCCCAAATTGCAGCTATTTCTGGATTACTGCTGGTTATGTTCTGAGGAATTCTTTTCCATAAGAATTTTGCATTACATCTGCAATGACAGAAAAAATAAGATTTGTGAGCTTGGCAGCTTTTCAAAACCACTATGTGTGGTTAATAACAAGGATTTGGTGTGATACGCCTCAGTCTACTTCTCCATCCCCATGGACAAGCGATCGGAGGTAGCCGGAAATTGGAACAGACTTGTATGGGCATGGGCATTCCGGCAAGAACTATAGGCACAGGACTGGAGAGACCACCGAAATCATTTCCAGTTCCAGGGGAACATTTTCCAGTCTAAGCCACCACACCTCCAATGTGCTCTAGACCTCTAGGCCCTTCTCGGCGACCAACACAATGCTGTCGGCAAACAGCGTAAAATGAGCCACTTTCTGGCCACTTTCTGGCATTATCACCAGGAAGAGGTACAGGCTTAGAGTTGATCCATGGTGCGAGCTGACAGCCACATTGAAGCTGCCGCCGGTTGTGCTCACTGTAGACCAGACTTGGGTACTACATTGGCTGAACATCAATTGGATGTTTCTTTTTTATAGTATCACAAGTATCAAAAACAATTATTACTAATCATTCATATGCAATCGAGAGCATCAAGAGCAATCTGAAAATCTTTCATGATCAGATATCTAATTTAAACATGGAGATGTAGAACCTGGGCTTCGAATTGCATTGGGATACTCAATCAATAGGTAGTAAACATAAATTAATTGATGGTTAAACAATAAAATTAAAGTTATACTCACAAATCGTTTTGATATAAATATATTGCCAACAGTTGAGCATAAGTAGAGGGAGAGGCTACACCGGTTGGAGCCTGCAATCAAACATTATTTGTCAATAAATTTATTATCTGTTAACAACTAAAGGAAGTTTGAAAGTTGCAACACTTAAAGAATAGTGGAAAGGGAATCTGAATATGATTGAAAGTCTGTCTTGGTATGGACATGTGATGGGGAGGGTTAAATCGCATGCGATTTTATGAGTGATGACTGTAAATGTTGATGGCTGGAGAGAAGGAAAAAAAAGAAAGGATGGATGAATTGTGTATGGAATGATATGAAGGAAAAAAGTACTGGTGTTAGCGTGTCGGAAGAAACCACCATCCCACCGAGATCACCGCCCCAAGTAACATGGGAAAAGGGCAGGAAGATTATTAACTAACCACGAATCTTTGATTTATAACCTATAATTAAACCTAGAGCTAGTTATCGAGTATTACCTCTAATTCTTGTTTTTCTAGTTCACCACAAAGTTTATCAAAGTTAGTAATCATCTTACAAATTCTAGTTTTTCAAATCAGAAATATAATCGTAAACAATTCCGGGTTCTCGAGTTTACTTTGACAGGAAAACAAGCCGATTTGACTTGACATTAGGATAATGACAGTGACAGCAGCGACACAATGAGGCTGCATTCCGAATGACAAAAATAACTATTAGTTATTTTTATACACAAATTAACATTTATTTGTGTTCTGAATTCAAAAATATAAAATAAATCTATTTTTTATATTAAGCTGTCTAACGGCTTCACCTCCTACCTTACCTCCTTCCTTCCTTTCCTTCCTCCTTCTTTCCTTTGGTCCTACCTTTGCCTCTCCTTCAACCTGGCGAAAGAAGAGCGCGAAAAAAAAAGAAAATTAAAATCATAGTTTCTTAGAGTTCGTGACAAAATTTTTTTCGTTATATTTTATTTTATTACGTGGACATTTGTTATTGCAGTTCTCGGCTCAAAAACACCCTCGCCTAGGCTCGGGTGTTATAATTCCGCCTCGAATGCAATAACAAACTTTCTCCACTTGTATCAAAATGTACTATTTTTTCAAGCGTTTTGGCTTTGGCATAGTAAGTTCAACGCCATCTATAGAGTTCTTGGAAACTAAGTTTTTTTTTTAAAACCTCAAAAGGAAAACCTCTCATTCGGAACGACGCTCGTGAACGCGTTGACAGTGAACATACGTAGTCATAGACATAGAGACATAGAGTCTGGCCAACGAAAGCTGTCCAAGAAAAAAGGCGGGAATTTTAAAAAATCAAGAGCTGTTAACCCTGGCTATACACTGCTTAAACGAAGTTGATACTATTTATTATTCAGCAAGTAAAGTCTTTTTTATTTATGTTTTATGAGCTGTAATTTTCGAGTGTAATGAAGAATATTAAATAAAAGATTATGTACTTTTATTTCTGCCTTTTTATTATTTTCAAATAGTTCATAATTTTATGTACACGTTTCCACGATACCTGTGAGGTAGTGTCCTTAATAAAATTCGTTTATTTTGTTTCTCTTAGTTAAATATCAAAATTATCCAAATTGAAAACTGTTGCTGAATGTGGACGATTTTTCCCCGGAGTATTCCACTGTCCTTGATTGTTAGACCCTTCAATTTAAATTCTTCATAATTATGGTCTTCACACTTACATCTGAAGGGAACAAATACAATAAATTATGTAACAGTATATTATTAATAATCAGTCAAAGTCAAAAACCATAATAAAATACAAAGATCTTAGAGTTTATTATAATTTAGCCATCCATACATTATCATAAATGTTTAAACCCTTCAAAAATCAAAATCAAAGCATTTATTTCAAGTAAGCCAGTTACAGGCACTTTTGAATTGTCGAAACAAAGATGAAAATTAAATGTAGCTACAGTCCCAGTCACAAGACATAAAAACTGTGAAAGTACTGTAGTTGCCCATTCCCTAGCGTAGATCTCTATGGAGAAGAATGGGCAAGAAACTCCATGGACACTCTTATAAATCAGAATATTGTTACAAAATCTTGGTTACATCATTCACGTTGAGATGGTATATTATGTGAGAACAATGTAGCACGATGTGCACGGTAAAAGTGTCCACAGCAAAAAAACACAATCAAAAAAAAAAATACAATTCAAAATAATTCATTCAAATAAGCCATGGCAACCAAGAGATGACCAGTCACAACTGACAGCGCCAGTTCACGGACATGACGCATGGATCAGCACCATTCAACTCAACCATTTTGAAGGGAACTAAATGATCCGACACATGTGCCACCATCAGCGAGACAATAGAGTGAGCATGACATACTCCAAACCGCCAGGGCACATTCAAGTCAAAAAAAGACGTAGGTTTCCAGTGAATGATAGCTTTCTAGTACATAGTACTCACACAATATGGGCTATGCATTTATATAATACTAAAGAGATTGATTCTATACAATGCAAAGATAGTTGTACAATCTCCAGCAGCTCCAACAATACAATTTAATGCTATCAATTTATGCGCCCCTGTCCATGTGGAGCAGGACCAGCATTGAGCCAAGCATTTTTATCATCGATATAATCGCTCAACTTGTAATATGCTTGCTTACATAGTGTGCGTTTAATGCATGTTTTAAATTTCGTCTCATTCAGTTCAAGAATACTTTGTGGAATTTTATTATAGCATCTCAAACAGTACCCCATGAAAGATGAGTCTACTTTAGCGAGTCTGAAACCTGGCTGAACTAGTTGGTCCCTATTTCTAGTACTGTAATTATGTCTGTCACCCCTTTTACCAAAAAGGTGCAGATTTTTTCTGACGTACATTATGTTTTCGTAGATTTATTGACAATGTACCGTCATGATGCCAATATTCTTAAACAGTTCCCTTAGAGAATCGCGCCTACGAAGATTATATATGGCTCTGATGGCTCTTTTCTGCAGAATAAATATAGACTCAATATCAGCAGCCCGTCCCCACAGCAAAATGCCATAAGACATTATACTATGAAAGTAACTAAAATAAACCAGTCTAGCGGTATCTACATCAGTATACTGACGGATTTTTCTAATGGCAAAGGCTGCTGAACTTAGCCGCCCCGCAAGAGATGTCAAATGAGAACCCCATTGTAGCCTTGAATCAAGCGTAATCCCCAGGAAAACCGTTTTATCTACGAATTCAAGTTTCTCTTTAATCAATATTATATCACAATCACTACTTTTAACATTCGGTAAAGCAAATCTTATGCACTTGGTTTTTTTTTCATTTAATACCAAATTGTTTGCTGTGAACCAATTTTGGACCTGAAGTAGGGCATTATTCACGTCATCTAGATTTTGGGCCCGCCTATTTATCTTAAAAATTAGGGAAGTGTCATCAGCAAATAACACCATATTTTGAGGTTGGTTTTTCAGTAAATAGGGTAGATCATTTATATATACTAGAAAGAGGAAAGGACCCAATATTGAGCCTTGTGGAACCCCCATTTTTACTTTTAACCCCTGTGAATTAACACCATTTATTTGAACATGTTGTTCAAAGTAACTGTTAAAAATCTATAATTTCTAAAGTAATACCTGTCATTGAAGATATCTTTTCAAAATAATGAGATTCACAAGTCGACATTTCTTTTTTTTCGAGTTTACAATAATTCTTTACTGCTTCCACAATTTTAAGTTTTGTCTCCTCGTTGTTAATACTTCCTGAAAAGTAGATAGACCGTGAAAAATATTGCGATTTGTTACAAATAGTCGAAAAGTATCAAGGTATTTCATTATAAATTCAATAAACTAACCTAAAAATGAAATGATTGAATCCAGGCGTAGTATTTTCTCTGCAATTTCTGATTCATATCACTTTTTATGTCTTTAAATTTGTCAATCATAGTAAATAGAAGCTTCCTCGTCGAACTTTTGATTGTTTTCGGCATTATTTTAAACAAAACCAATAAAATTATGAAATACGTAAACACAAGATGACTCAAGTACGAAACGTAAATATGTCAAATTTGACAGTCCTAAATTATTGCCATATCAAAACTTCTGAAAATATGTCGTGGACAGCTTTCGTTGGCCAGACTCTAGTCTGGTCATAAGTTTTGTCACATAATAATAATAATAATAAAGCTCATTTATTCCATATTTTTCATTACAGTTTTTCAAATTAATAGTTTTATATTTTATTTAGATATGGATCCCTTTTGGGTAAAAGCCTCCTCCATCCCGTGCCAATTTTTCCTGTTTTGGGCCAACTCCAACCAACTCGGACCAGCTACTTCTATGATGTCGTCCGCCCATCTTTTGCGTGGTCTGCCCCTGTTCCTCTTGCCTCCCGGTCCAGACCACTTTGTTGACTCCAATGTCCACCTCTGATCTCTACATCTCGAAATATGACCTGCCCATTTCCATTTCAGTCGTAAAGCGTGTAGGAGGGCGTCTGTTAGTTTTGTTCTTTTCCTTATCTCTTCGTTTCGGGTTTTCTGTATTTTCCTGAGTTTTAATATGCTCCTTTCCATGGAATGTTGGCATGATAAGATTTTATTTTTTTGTTTTGTCACATATGGAAAGTTAAATAAATGACACAATCAGTCACGCACTATAACCATTTATATTACAAATGAAAGCGTATAAAATACAGATTTAAACCACATTATAATGATTTGAAATGTCCTCCTCTTGCTTTGATACAAGCCTTCAATCTGCAAGGCCAGTCATCAATCGAAGCACGCACGACGTTCATGTCGATATCGGCGACTGGTTTAATCAGGGCAGGCAGTCTCGACATAGATAGCGACAAATTCGCTAACTTTTGATTGCTAATTACTAACGAATAAATTCGGTTACAATAATGATGCTTGCCAGTAACGCAAGTCCTTACATCCAAGATGCGATTTTCACAAGCATCATTATTGCAACCGATTTTATTCGTTAGTAATCAGCGATTGAAAGTTAGCCGTGTGGTATCCGGCAGAGTAGAATAGAACCAACCCATTACACTCACGGGTGTCGTATAAGGCGACTAATGTCTGAGGCAGAACACCTTGCGCCTCCGTAGACCAGAGAATGGGCAGCAGCGTTTTCTGTTAGTCTTTCATCACTGCGATCTCCAATCCGCCTGCCAAGCGTGGAGATTACGGGAAATTCCTCCCATCATGGGAGAGGCTTATGTCCAGCAGTGGACGTTATGGGCTGTTGTTGTTGTTGTTGTTGTTGATTGAAAGTTAGCGATTTTGTCGTTATCTCTGTCGAGACTGCGGCGCCCAGGGATGATTTAAGTGACTCCAAGTTGCGATGGGGTTTAGCACAGACCTTCTCCTCTAAGTGCTGCCATATTTTGTAATCCAAGGGATTCAAATCTGGACTGGATGAGGGCCAATCCTCATGCCTGATAAAGTCAATTCCACGGGTCGTGAGCCAGTTTTGGGTACTTTTAGCCTTGTGAGCCGGCGCAGAATCCTGCTGGAATACCCAGAGACTGTTTTCAAACATTGTTTGTGAAAGAGGTTCCACAATGTTTGTTACAACTGTGTTTTGATATACGAGGGCACTGGTTTTCACTCCTTTTTCACAAAAAAACACTTCCGTTGGGCCCAAATAGGGTACCCCAAGCCAACCCATGAATGCCGAAGGGTGATGCCCACGCTGAACACATGACACACGTCTGCTCGCTTCTTCACTAGAGTGTGCATATACTTTATCCCGTTTACCAGCAGAAGGATCCAAGTGGAGCAGCAAAATAAAATTTAGGGTATGGTTTACCAAAATTAAGCTATAATTAATTCCCAAAAAAAAAAAAAAAAATAACATTAACTATAAAAAAAAACATGGTGGCAATATGGTTGCCACTGCTAGCTTGGACTCTGCAGTTTTACTGTCTGCCTCCTTGTCTCCAGTAAGTTTCGGCTTCTTTACTAAAAGAGGTAAATCTTGCCTGTCATTTCTTACCGTTGCTTTTGAATATATTCCATGATCGAACAAATACTGTAACAAATCAGTAGGTACTCGAAAAAAAGTTATCAAATGCTAAATGACCACGATAATTTGCTCTGATCAAAGGCTCACACAATGGACTTGATTACATTGCTTCCTAATCCTGTCTCCGTCGTATCAGTCTTTCCAGTATAAATACGAAACATGTAAACGTAACCTGTAGAGCTGTCTGCCCTAACCCAAACCTTATAGCCACGCTTCACCGGCTTCATAGGCATATATTGTTTGAGGCTACTACGACCTTTGAATTTGATCATGCATTCGTCTATTGACGGAGAATTTGTTGTTACAGCATTTTCTTGGCACTTCTCAATAAATTTTTCAAGCAGAGGCAGAGGCCTAATCTTGTAGAATTTATCATAGTCATTACTATCTACCTCCACCACAGTCAGACCGCGACGGCTCAGCTGCGGAAGTGGCTGGAGGTACAACATACGGCCATTGCCTTGATCCAAGAGCCGTGGATTAGGGCGGGCCAAATACAAGGACTCTCCAATCTTGGTGGTAAGCTCTTAGTAAGTACAGATCATGATAAACCAAGATCGTGCATCTATGTGACACGTAACATAAAAACACAGCCACAAACAGATTAATGTTGCAGGGATGTCTCTGCCGCTAGGCTACTGATACAGCGGGGGGACACAGTAGCAACTGTGGTCTTCGCCTCCGCTTACATGCCCGAGGCAGAAGAGCCGCCGCCGCATGACCTCGCCCGCCTCGTGACTTACTGCGAGAGCACTGGGCTGGAGCTTGTCATAGGCGCCGATGCGAACGCTCATCACCCTCTGTGGGGCATGGACACACAAAATGCAAGGGGTAAGGCGCTAGTAGATTACTTATTTACAACTAACCTAACCCTACTAAATACAGGTTCCGAACCAACCTTCGTAAACAGACGTAGCCAAACAATCATAGACCTCACTCTGGCATCGGAGGGTGCTGCGGCCATCACCACCGGCTGGCAGGTCTCCAAGGAGGCCTCCTGCTCGGACCACAGGTGGATCCGCTTCGAAATTGAGGTCTGTGTGACACCAACACTGCCACGGCGAAACCCGCGAAACACTGACCGTGCTGCTTATACACGCATCCTCGAAACCAAACTTGCGTCAGTAAACTACGGAATGACCTACGAGGACACGCAGCACATCGACGAGCGTGTAAGTCATCTCACAAAATCAATGCTAGACAGCTACCATTCATCCTGCCCGGAGACCACTCCGCCCACAACACCAGGGAAGCAACCATGGTGGGGTGCGGATCTGGAACGTAAGCGCGGGAAGGTAAGGTCAGCCCTAAACAGAGCCATGAACACCTGTGCTGATGAGGATTGGGACGCGTACTACGCGGCCAAAAAATCATATAAAAAATGCATCAGATTCAGGAGCTCCACTGGATGGCGCAAATACTGTGGCAACATCGAATCCTGCCAACAAGCAAACTATTGGCACAGCAGAACCCGACTGGGCCTGCTGTCCTCCGTAAACCTGACAACACACTTACCACATCACCAGAAGAGGCGACGCGCGTCCTTATTGAAACTCACTTCCCAGGCTGCGCTTTCACAAAGGCTATCGACTGGACAGAGGTAAATCAAACACCGTCAGAAAACGACTGGCGCTATGCACACAAAGTCGTCACGCTGGAAAAACTCCAGTGGATGATTCGGTGCTTCCATCCTTTCAAGGCGGCCGGTCCAGACGGGGTCTTTCCTGCCTTACTGCAGTGGGGTGGGACCTCTGTCGCCAACAGACTGGTACCCATAATGAGAGCGTGCCTGGCCTTCAGATACGTTTCAAAAGGATGGAGGGAAGTGATAGTCATATTCATTCCTAAGCCAGGTAAGAGTGACAGGTAAGAGTGAGTTACCAACGCCAAACACCACCGACCAATCAGCCTGACCTCCTTTCTCCTTAAAACTTTGGAGAGAATTTGCGAGAGAGAGCTGAGGGACGGCGTTTTGAAAACTATCCCACTCCACACTAACCAACACGCATACAGCTCGGGCAAGTCCACTGAATCCGCCCTCCATCTAGTGGTCGGCCGGATAGAAGAGGAGATTCACCAGAAGGGCATCTGCCTGGGCACCTTCATATACATCGAAGGAGCCTTCGATAAAACAAACTTCGCCAGCATCAACACCGCGCTCTCCCGTCACGGAGTAGAACAGGTACTGACAGACTGGATCACCAATATGTTAAGCAAACGAGTGGTTCGACTTGAAGGGGAACAGCAGATCGCCTTGATAGCCAGAGGCTGCCCCCAAGGTGGAGTACTATCCCCGCTCCTCTGGAATCTGGTGATAAATGATCTCATCACAAAACTCAACGCGAACCATTTCTACACAATAGGGTATGCTGACGACCTCGCTATCCTCATTTCAGGTAAAGTGACAGGGACAATCTGCAACCTCACTCAACAAGCACTACGCATCGTTGAGCGGTGGTGCAGAGAGTTCGATCTCTCAGTGAACCCCACGAAAACTGAACTAGTCAAGTTTACCCAAAAACGAACACTAGGCCCTTATCGCCTACCCAAACTTTTCGACACGGAACTCCAGTTAGCCGACGAGGTCAAATATCTGGGAGTCATCCTGGACAGTAAGTTAAATTGGAGTAGTCACTTAGATAATAAAATAAACAGGGCCTGCATCACCTTTTGGCAATGCAGGAGGATGATAGGTAAGAAGTGGGGCCTATCCCCTAAAATTATACTTTGGTTATACTGCGCGGTTATCCGACCTATGATCACTTATGGGGCAGTGGTCTGGTGGCCCCGTACCAAACTAACTACAGCCTCCATCAAACTGCAACGCATGCAAAGGCTTGCCTGCATGGCGATCACAGGCTGCATGAGGACTACCCCGACCGCAGCTCTCGAAGCCATGCTGGGGCTCCCACCGCTTCATCTGTTCATACAGCAGGAAGCGATGATGACGGCTGTACGCCTTAATACACTTCAACTATGGGGTAAGAAAAAAACACAGCACACCGCGGTACTGGAGGGATTCCACAACGAGTTCCCCCTGACGAAAGCAATAAACGATCGGATACCAAAACAATTCGTATTCGATAAGAAGTACAAAATCCAGCTCCACGAGGATCACCGCTGCGAGGGATTAAACCCCGCGGAACTACGGATCTTCACGGATGGATCTAAAACAGGTACTGGCACAGGTGCTGGAGTCTTCTCCGAGGATCTCAACATCCAGATAGCCAAACCTCTGGGGGCCCACAACACGGTATTTCAGGCAGAATGCATGGGCATTTCCCTGGCGGCATCTGCCATCTTAGCCAGGAAGGTTGTGGACCACTCAATCCGTATACTCTCAGACAGCATGGCTGTACTGCTGGCACTAAACAACCACACAGTCAACTCTGGGTTAATACACGAGTGTCACCAACGCCTGAACCAGGTTGGTAATCTCAATAATATAACCATCCAATGGATTAAGGGACACAGCGATTCCCGTGGCAATGATGCCGCGGACGAACTCGCTAGAAGGGGATCGAGCATGGCAGCGGTGGGACCCGAACCTATCGTGCCACTCCCTTTCGGATACCTACGCACACTGGTAAGGAACCGAACTAGTGAACAACACCACAAGCTATGGCTAGACCACGGCGAGTGCAGGCAGGCCAAGTAAGCACTTCCTACTATCGACGGCCGCCTCACCAAACGCGCGCTTCGGTTGACCAAACCGCAGCTGCGCACAGTTACAGCTGCCATTACTGGACACGGCTCTTTTAATAAACACCTCTTTGTCATAGGAGTCACGGACAGCCCCCTGTGCCGTGCCTGCATGGAGGAAGACGAGACAGCAGCCCACGTGCTTCTGCACTGCCCAGGGGTTGCAATACATGGCAAAGTACTTCGGTAACCCAGGTACTCTCCGCGAGATTGTCAGCAACACCAAGGCGCTGCTGGCCTTTCTCGGGGAGTTAGGGTGGATCGAATAAAATTCCCACCCGTACGCAAAATACGCGCTTTGACGTGGAGTTGCGGACACCAGCCCGCTATACAATACAATACAATTACTATCTCTTCTGCAAATTATCGTTGAGGTTTCTTTCATTGTTTCAGCTATTTCTGGCACTTGTAGTACAGGGTCACTTGACCAATAGTCCTCAATACTCGGCAAAACATGAATACCCATTTGAATGAGAACGCTAAGAAAAGCCTTGATTTCTTCAACAGTGGTTGGTGTCCAACTCCTGTTACCTACTTGCTAAGCGTATATAGTAGATTGTATCATAAGGGAGCAAAATAATATTTTTACGGCGAGGGCGCTTTTTTGAATCCAGAGCGAAGTGAGGGATTCTAGAGTAGAATCCCGAGCGTAGCGAGGGATTCTTTAATAGAATCCTGAGTGTAGCGAGGGATTCAAAGTACGTCGCCCGAGCCAAAAATATATTTTTCATCCCATCTACGTATTCGAAAAAAAAGAACGACTTGGTTCGCCTTTAAGTGCACCCAAAGGTGGTGTTTTCTATAATAAACTTTTAGCGGGCAGTAATGAGTTTTTAATCCTCTTTATAAGTGCGCCGCAATTATCTTTGCGGGGCACTTTTTGAATTTGGAACATCTTAGTGTTCAGCGCCGAAAGAAAGACTGGCTGGTACCATAGTCGCGCCGCCGCCCGCCGCGTTGGCTGAATGAAAAAAACCGGCCAAGTGCGAGTCGGACTCGCACATGAAGGGTTCCATACCATTGACTATATTTAGTATTTGTTGTTATATCTGTGAAAATTTCAACTGTCTAGCTGTCACGGTTCATGAGATACAGCCTGGTGACAGACAGACGGACATACGGACAGACAGCGAAGTCTTAGTAATAGGGTTCCGTTTTTACCCTTTGGGTACGGAACCCTAAAAAGAAATCAAATTAAAAACGTGGGAACTACAGACCGCGTTTTGTGTTTGTTACCTCAGAACTTTCGACTGGGTGAACCGATTTTGACAATTCTTTTTTTATTTGAAAGCTGGTGCTTTCCGTGTGGTCCCATTTAATTTTGTGAACATCTGATGCTGATCTTCGGAGATATACAATGGAACTCTTCAAAAATAGACGGCAAATGTGCCGTGAATGTTGCAATCGCTTGGATGTTTATTGTTTATACAACATCATGACGTAACATCACGCCTGTATGCTCTGAGGGGGTATGCAGATGTATACAATACACCGAAATTTCGACAGTTAGGTATGCTAAGTTGGCGCGATCGTGTTCAGCGCGCGACTCAAATAACTTAACATCACGCCTGTATGGTCTGAGGGGGTACGCAGATGTGTACAATACACCCAGATTTCGACAGTTCGTTCGTGTTCCGTGCACGCCTCAAAGAGATGTCAGCAAAAGGGACTGTTATAAAGAGATACTGCGGCCCTGGAACACAAAGGGCTAAGAAAGAACATGGATGGGTTTTAGTCAGTAAAAGTCTGACACTCCCTTCCGCTCCGCCCAGAGCGATAATTTGATGATTTCCCATCCGAAAAAAAAAGGTATGTTAAGTTCCATATATTGGGGATACGCCTATTACCATCACATGTATTGTTAACAATGCCAAAAAAATTCATGGCAAATATTTGGGAACAACTAAAAATGGAAAAATAAAAAACTTTTTTGCAAAAAATAAAACCGACTTCAAAAAACACAAAAAAGTGAAAAATAACTTTAGCTTCAGAAGTCGGTGACAAAAAAACGAAATCAATTAAACATGAGACACCGACTTCTGAAGCTAAAGTTATTTTTCACTTTTTTGTGTTTTTTGAAGTCGGTTTTATTTTTTGCAAAAAAGTTTTTTTGTGAAGTCGCCCAAGTAACACATCAAAGCATTATATCGGCCGACTTACAGCATTTCTGTATCGTTTTCGCATTTTGAATTAGTTCTATGATAGCATTACAAACGTTTATACGGCTACTGTAATGCTTATTTGGGCACAAATTATCCGGCTTTAGATCATAAATAAGTTCACAATTAGTTGTTTAATTGCATTACAGGCGCATTATATTAGCATTAGTGTGACCAAATAAGTTGCGAATCGCATTATAGAAACATTATTACGGTCAATGAAGTTACCAATCGCATTACAGAAACATTATTACGGACAATGAAGTTGCCAATCGCATTACAGAAACATTATATTAGAAATATTATTGATAATGAAGATGTTAATTGCATTACAAAAGCATTAGACTGGCATTAGATTGTTCTAAAAGAATGATTGAGGCTATCTAAGTGTTCACAGTTAGAACTTAAATAAACCCTACATCATTGCAAAAACATCTCTAATACTACGGTACAAATGTTATAATACAATTAACTATGTCAAGCAATATATTATGGACGAAGACGGTCAAAACTGAGTGAATGACACCATATTTGTTTGCATCAAAACAAAAATTATAATCCTGGATTTTGACTCTTTTCTTATTTTATGCCTGTAAATATTATTCGCAATGTAGTTTACTGTAAATGTCTATCTATGTTTCATTGAAAATTTTCACGCGCCTTCGTTATTTTGTGGTTTTCATATAAAATGTGACATGAAAATATGTGTGAAATGCCCAAAACAATTGTGTATTCCTAGTTTAGAACGAATTTTGCATAATTAACATAATGGTATTGGTTGAGCATTATTAAATAAAGTTATATTATTATGATATAGGTCTATTGCTTTTACAAATAGGTCCAAATGATAATATTTTTTGGTTATAAAATATTTACAAAATGGTGTCGATCTATAGCAGCCAGGTGAGCCCTTAAAAAGGCTAATTAATGCCACCGGTAGTATCAATACTCACACGTGAACAATTATTAAGCTAGAGGCCAGAGAAAAGACTTTTGATGTGCCACTGTAATACCATTGTCTATAAAGTAGCTCTATATGGGTTCACCGGTATACCAGTAGACTTGAATTATCCATAATGGAGAAAAATCAGACACAGATTCGTATGACATAGGCATGGTTGGACCCCGGACGACCGTAGTTCAAAATCAAGAAGAAATTAAAATTAAAAAATCCACCCTAAAAATGGATGTTGTTTTGTTGATCATATAATATGTGCTTTTCCCCAATATGGCCGACAAATAGTTTTACGAATACAGTGAAATGAATGTATATACAGCTTTACGCATTACAATAACTCACGTGTATTTGATTAAATACCTGATAGCTGTACAACAGAACTCAGTTGAACTCTATAAATGCAAGCATTACATTGATTCACGTTGATGCTGTTCAGCGGTCCTAGGCTTTTACTTACCGCTTAATAGTGCTATTATACAACAAAGGGCACTAAAAACAGCTCAAAGCTGTATAACGGATTTACGGTGCATTATAATGGTACAAGTTTATGCTATTAAGCGGCAATAGGCATTATCGTACTACTTAAAAATGCTATTGTAGATCCAAACGCACTAAAAACAGCTGAACGCTATACAGCTGCCTTGTGGTTTGCTGCACTCAAACTAAAGGCTTTACAAAAGCATTTTCATATGCCGTTATGCAACCGTTATGCATCGTAAAGCATCATAATGCTTTTGAAATACCAATATAAAGCGTCAAGATGCTCGGTGAACTCAAATAAGAGTTTATACGGACCTTAGGTTCTAAATAAGTTTACTATTCGTTTGTTATAATGCTTCCTGTGTTACTTGGGCGGTTTTATTTTTCGCAAAAAACGTTTTTTTAGTTTTCCATTTTTAGTTGTAATATCCTATCCAAATATTAGATGTGGTATTTCCCTCTATATTATCGGCTCTCAAACGCGCGCACGTCCGTTCACTTTCGCAGTTCAAAAGTAACTGCTGTACGCGCTGAGAGACGACACAATGCTTCCCTCTCTTTCACTCACAGACACTACATCCCTTCTTTATTTTATTATTTTTGTTTGATGAGATAATTTTCACTTCATCCATCTAATCGTCACCAAAGCCGGGATCTCATTCGTAGCCTACGGCCAACATTTAGGCCGTCCAATAAACCCCTGTTTGTTTTACTACGTTCCTTAAGAACGCCGAGTCCCACCTGACTCCATAGTCTCTACCAGACCCGATCTCCGCCAGAGCCACCAACGCACCGCGCTTCCTTAGACTGCTACAAGCAGACACCGACTTCTACCAGACTACGGCTATGAAATAGTTACTGGTATGGTCCTACCAACTAAACTAAGTTTCCCCACTATCTCCGACTCTAAATTTCTCTACTGCAAACGGTATTTGGCCCTCGGGCATTCTCCTTTACCTATGATTTGCGTACTTGTAAGTACGCTTAGAGGTTAATGCTCTCAATGTGTAGCGATCCCCTCTAACACTTTTACAAATGTGAAAGGTCCTTTATATTTGGGGTCCAATTTAGTCTTTTACAGTCGTGCCTTAGTGCTCTCCACCCTTTTTTTTATATAGCGCCGACTTTCCGATTAACCAAGCTGAGAGAACTAACTTGTTTGAGATCTGTGTCAGTATCATCGTCGTAAGCTATAAGACTAAGAAGGCGCGCGACTACCGACTAGTAATTCGAGCAGGCTTACTTTTGCCACCCTATTGACCGTACAGTTTAGTGCCCTCTGCACATCTCCTAACGCACCCTGACACGACCTATCTTCGTTTGCTTCAACTGCGGTAAGCATATATTTTAACGTACTCATTGTGCGCTCAACTTGACCGTTAACTCGCGATGATCCCGTAGCTATTAAATTAAGCCTATTGCTTTACTCTCACAAAATTGTCTAAACTCGTGACTTGTGAAACAACGATCTTGACCGGCAATAATCCGTACCGGTGCTCCAAACAATGATACGCTCCTTGTCACAGCTTTTATACTATGGGCGGGGTGGCAATACGCATCCTATGATGTAAAAGGACAAACTGTAAACGTATCAATGAGTACGAACTACGAACACATACTCCTTGTTAGCTCGTTTTCCACTGAGCTCACTTGTCGCATCGATGTGTACCGTGTGCCAAGGTACCGCAACCTTTGTAAGTAGGGTGCAACTCTGCCTGTACCTTGCATGAATGACACTTTGCTTCTTTACATGTAATGCAATCTTGTTACGAGGAGACTTAAAAGAGTTATAGTCGCTTACCACAACAAACTTCCTTCCATGTAAATATAAACGAAAACATGTAACGCGATCTTGTTACTAGAATTTTTAAAGAGTTGCAGTCGCTTACCACAACAAACTTCCTTCCATGTAAATACAAACGAAAACATGTAACGCAATCTTGTTACGAGAAAACTTAAAAGAGTTCCAGTCGCTTACCACAACAAACTTCCTTCCATGTAATTATAACGAAATTGTTTTACACCATTTACTACGCCCAACCTCTCAAGCTCATATGAGTGATGCCTCGATTCGACCCGAATTGAAGGATGGCGAACGGATGCGGGCTAGCATGTTATTCTCCAACATAAACAAAATCACTTTCCACAATCACACCCGAACCTTTTCCCTGAAAACAATGGACACGATGTTCGCCTTCACCAAAATTCGAAGGGCCTTGATCAGCATCTGGGACACATGTCATCAGACTACCGTTGGTCCACCCAAAAGACATCGACACAAATCACAACTAAAACCAGCGTAACTTTTGCAACCTGTAACACCGTTAATGCATGGTTACGTTGAAACTTTAAAATTCAAATTTAAATATTCCGAAATCTGGACGTCCCATTCCCTCTCTGACCTCAGAATCAAATCAAGTATCAAATCTTCTATCCAAACACATGGCCTCCATCTCGAGAACAAAACGCTGTAAACTAGTGTAATTAGCTCAATTAAGTCGCGAAATCTGAACCGAAATCAACTGTAACGGGTATCTATCCGGTTTTGTTTAACTCACGATAATTTATACACATACGTTTCCAACAGTCAGATTTTTCAACAACAAAAATGTGAATTGCTAGGTCTTGTTATTTTGGCATCTTAATAATTCATTCACTCGTTCGCGCATTACTTTTCTTTGTACCGGCGAGCAACGATAAGACCGTCTTCGTACCGTCTCGTTTGGATCTATTAAACGGAATTCTAGTATATAAGTGATAACGCGGGTATTTGGAAAACCGAAGATAACAATTCAATATTCTGTTTTTATTTTTTATAAACTGACAAGTCATTGCTTAGGTTCTCATGAAATATCAATGTGTACATCATGTAAATTCTTTATAACTTGCTGAGAATTTATTGTGGCACAGGAAGAATAGCATTGCTCTTTGTTACTGTAAACAATATCAATATCTTCTTTTCCAACGTTCCCATCTAGCTCCAATAGATCCTGCTTCACCATCGTACTCAAGTTTTCAAAAGTAAAACTTGCCATCATATTTTAATTTGTGGACATTGAAACAAATAAAGAAAGTCTAATTTAGGTCACCAAATGGTCATCATCCTTTTATCAAACTGACACATTAATTATTTATTTCATGCAGTATTTATTCACACTATTGTCCAAATTAAACTAACAATGTTGTATGAACTGTCTTTAAAATTCAATAAACGGGCGTTATCTCTACACAAAACTTCATATTACGGGCATCACCCGTTTGTATTATAAATGTACGATACCACTATTGTTTGACTTTGTTTTAACTGTAAACCATAATTTTATTTTATTTTCAATATTCGTTACTTTACAATTCCATTAATGTTTGCATGTCTTACATAAGGTATATTATACAAGACTCACCCATCTTATTCCAACATCTTATTTTATGTACCTGCAATCTATGCAAATAAATTTTACTGCACTTCACTGTACTTCGTTTTACTTCACTTTACTTTATTCCGCTTTACTTACTTTACTTCACTTTCCTTTACTTCACTTTACTTTACCTTACTTCACTTTATTTTACTTTTCTTCACTTTACTTTCCTTTACTTCACTTTATTTTACATTACTTCACTTTATTTTACTTTTCTTCACTTCACTTTACTTTACTTCACTTCCTTTTACTTCATTTCGCTTTACTTCACTTTACTTTATTTCACTTTACTTCACTTTCCTTTACTTCACTTTTCTTTACTTCGCTTTACTTCACTTCACTTTACTTCCCTTTACTTCACTTCGCTTTACTTTATTTCTCTTTACTTCAGCTTTCTTCCACTTACACTCTGACATACCTACGTCAGTATGTATTTACAGGCATCACCTGTACTAAATTACATTAGTAAGTCCTTACAGGCGCCACATGTTCCCGGACTACCAGGCATCATCTGGTAACATCATGTACTAACAGGTATCATCTGTTATCATCATGTGCATACAGGCATCACCTGTAGTAAATTAAATTACGAAGTCCTAACAGGCGTTACCTGTTTCCGGATTACCAGGCATCATCTGGTAACATCATGTACTAACAGGTATTATCTGTTATCATCATGTGCATACAGGCAGCACCTGTAGTAAATTAAATTACGAAGTCCTTACAGGCGTCACCTGTTTCCGGACTACCAGGCATCATCTGGTAACATCATGTACTAACAGGTATTATCTGTTATCGTCATGTACATACAGGCATCACCTGTAGTAAATTAAATTACGAAGTCCTAACAGGCGTTACCTGTTTCCGGACTACCCAGGCATCAACTGGTAACATCATGTACTAACAGGTATTATCTGTTATCATCATGTGCATACAGGCATCACCTGTAGTAAATTAAATTACGAAGTCCTAACAGGCGTTACCTGTTTCCGGACTACCAGGCATCATCTGGTAACATCATGTACTAACAGGTATTATCTGTTATCATCATGTGCATACAGGCATCACCTGTAGTAAATTAAATTACGAAGTCCTTACAGGCGTCACCTGTTTCCGGACTACCAGGCATCAACTGGTAACATCATGTACTAACAGGTATTATCTGTTATCATCATGTGCATACAGGCATCACCTGTAGTAAATTAAATTACGAAGTCCTTACAGGCGTCACCTGTTTCCGGACTACCAGGCGTCATCTGGTAACATCATGTACTAACAGGTATTATCTGTTATCATCATGTGCATACAGGCAGCACCTGTAGTAAATTAAATTACGAAGTCCTTACAGGCGTCACCTGTTTCCGGACTACCAGGCATCATCTGGTAACATCATGTACTAACAGGTATTATCTGTTATCATCATGTGCATACAGGCATCACCTGTAGTAAATTAAATTACGAAGTCCTTACAGGCGTCACCTGTTTCCGGACTACCAGGCGTCATCTGGTAACATCATGTACTAACAGGTATTATCTGTTATCATCATGTGCATACAGGCAGCACCTGTAGTCAATTAAATTACGAAGTCCTTACAGGCGTCACCTGTTTCCGGACTACCAGGCATCATCTGGTAACATCATGTACTAACAGGTATTATCTGTTATCGTCATGTACATACAGGCATCACCTGTAGTAAATTAAATTACGAAGTCCTAACAGGCGTTACCTGTTTCCGGACTACCCAGGCATCAACTGGTAACATCATGTACTAACAGGTATTATCTGTTATCATCATGTGCATACAGGCATCACCTGTAGTAAATTAAATTACGAAGTCCTAACAGGCGTTACCTGTTTCCGGACTACCAGGCATCATCTGGTAACATCATGTACTAACAGGTATTATCTGTTATCATCATGTGCATACAGGCATCACCTGTAGTAAATTAAATTACGAAGTCCTTACAGGCGTCACCTGTTTCCGGACTACCAGGCATCAACTGGTAACATCATGTACTAACAGGTATTATCTGTTATCATCATGTGCATACAGGCATCACCTGTAGTAAATTAAATTACGAAGTCCTTACAGGCGTCACCTGTTTCCGGACTACCAGGCGTCATCTGGTAACATCATGTACTAACAGGTATTATCTGTTATCATCATGTGCATACAGGCAGCACCTGTAGTAAATTAAATTACGAAGTCCTTACAGGCGTCACCTGTTTCCGGACTACCAGGCGTCATCTGGTAACATCATGTACTAACAGGTATTATCTGTTATCATCATGTGCATACAGGCATCACCTGTAGTAAATTAAATTACGAAGTCCTTACAGGCGTCACCTGTTTCCGGACTACCAGGCGTCATCTGGTAACATCATGTACTAACAGGTATTATCTGTTATCATCATGTGCATACAGGCAGCACCTGTAGTAAATTAAATTACGAAGTCCTTACAGGCGTCACCTGTTTCCGGACTACCAGGCATCATCTGGTAACATCATGTACTAACAGGTATTATCTGTTATCGTCATGTACATACAGGCATCACCTGTAGTAAATTAAATTACGAAGTCCTAACAGGCGTTACCTGTTTCCGGACTACCCAGGCATCAACTGGTAACATCATGTACTAACAGGTATTATCTGTTATCATCATGTGCATACAGGCATCACCTGTAGTAAATTAAATTACGAAGTCCTTACAGGCGTCACCTGTTTCCGGACTACCAGGCATCATCTGGTAACATCATGTACTAACAGGTATTATCTGTTATCGTCATGTACATACAGGCAGCACCTTTAGTAAATTAAATTACGAAGTCCTTACAGGCGTCACCTGTTTCCGGACTACCAGGCATCATCTGGTAACATCATGTACTAACAGGTATTATCTGTTATCGTCATGTACATACAGGCATCACCTGTAGTAAATTAAATTACGAAGTCCTAACAGGCGTTACCTGTTTCCGGACTACCCAGGCATTATCTGGTAACATCATGTACTAACAGGCATCATCTGTTATTTAGTCCATACAGAAGGAGACCAGTACCTGGGCAATACTATACCCACAAGAGCCCATCGTGCGCTTGCGAGCCTGGAAAAGAAGAGACGGTGCTCCATATACTGCTGGAGTGCCCCATCACCGCAAAAGCCAGATTCGAGGTAGAGCAGCGGCTTGGTGTAGCGCTCGTTGCGCATAACCTCCCTAGCCTGATAGCGGAAAAAATCCGCGAAATATTTCTGGAATACTGCACACAAATTGCAGAAATAGTGATATGCAGAAACAAGTAATAAAAATACTTGAGTATATTATGAAAATAGAATTTGAGTATTTTTTTGGGTTGTTGAGATAAAAGAGGGGGGGCTTTTGGTAGTTGAATAGGTAAAATTGATCGTCACTGTAATAATATAAGTAATGTCATAGTTGTCCACACCGAGAGGACGTCTCTCCGGATTCCTAAATAAAGGAAATAAAAGTAACAGTAGCCAATATAAACAAATACGCACAAAACGGCTTTGACAATGTCAGAGGGCACTGGAAAGGCAGGAGTGTGGTTTTAGCCGGTTCGAGTCCGGCACTACCTCGACTGTCTCACAAGAGAAATTCCTGTGGGATAGTCGAGGTGTCCGCGGGGATTTCCCACTCCTGCCAAAAAAAAAAAAATACTATACCCATTGGTAAGACTGGATGTCAAACCCCTTGGCTTCTGACTACATATAACGACTGTCAAAGATCCACAAATGACAGCCGGGACCAACGGCTTAACGTGCTTTCCGAGGCACGGAGGAAACTCGGTATGTAATGATGGTCACCCATCCACGGACCAACCTCGGCAAGCACCGTGAAACCTGGCAACTTTGCCAAAGGTTGTTAAATTTGCCATATACCGACTTCCAAGGCAAAATAATTTGTTACAACGAAACCGTATTTTTTTTACCGTGTTTAGCACCCTTAAATCAAATTTGAATATTTGATTGGCAACATTATACACACATCAAAAGTGTCTAGGGATCAAGCATTTTTATGCGGATTTCTTGAGATTGAGATGTGGCTTTGTAATAAATTTATGATTTTATAAATTTATATGGATCCTTTTTGGTGCATTTCATAATTTGAATCAGGAACTCTCAATCAAATTCGAGTAAAAGATAAAAATAAGCTGTCAATATTTTCCCTATAAAAACATACAACGCATTGAAGACATTATTAGTGCTACTGTTTCCCTACTACTGATTAAAACCAACGTTATTATGGAGCGGCGACGTCATTTAAGCAGGGAAGAAATGCTCAGAGCCGTGGGAATGATAGAAGCTGGTTCCCGGCAACGTACTGTAGCTTTAGCTCTGAATACAAGTCAGAGTGTTATCAGTCGACTTTGGACACGTTACCGAAGCACTGGTACCGTGGCTGAGCGCCATGGAGGACGGTATCGCTGCACCACACGGAGACAAGACCGATACATTCAAATCTTAACTCGAAGAGCTCCAACAATAACCGCCATGATGTTAGCCGTGAGGCTTCATCACTCTTCAGGGAACTTAATTAGCGACCAAACAGTCAGAAACCGCTTGCATGAAGTGAACCTTCATTCCCGAAGACCGCTACGGGTACCACCTATAGCAATGCACAATCGTAGGATTCGATATCAATGGGCTCTTGAACACAGAAATTGGGCAGAAGAACAATGGCGTTTCGTGTGCTTTTCTGATGAGTCTCGTTTTGGTATGAGACCGGATACAAGACGTATACGACACTGGAGAACCCCTGGACGCCAACAGCGATTAAAATCCTGCCAGGAAGTCCATCCTTATAGTGGTGGAACCATCATGGTATGGGCGGGTATTTGGATCGGCGGAAGAACTGAGTTGATTTGGATCAGAGGCAACCTCAACGCTCAAATTTATGCTGAGACGATTGTATCAGACGTCATCGTTCCTCTACAAGTGCAAATCGGTCCCTTATTTCAGTTAATGCATGATAATGCACGACCGCACACCGCAAGAGTTGTAAGACAGACTCTCGCCGCAGCTAACATCAATGTCCTGCCCTGGCCTGCTCAGTCGCCAGACTTGAACCCGATTGAGCATGCATGGGATATGCTACAGAGAAGAGCTCTGCCGAATATGGAGGGTATCCAGTCGCAAGAAGACCTTTTTTTGTTGTTGCAACGAACATGGGCGGCCATTCCACAGCGTGATTTGGATGAACTCATTTTGAGTATGCCAAACCGATGTTCTTGTGTTGTTAGTGTTCGCGGTAGAAACACGGATTATTAATTGTTTAAGTTACCCAATAAAATTTTAAAGAAAACTGTGTTTTCAGTCATTTTTTCGAACTTTAATGTTAGTGGTTCAAATGTCAAAAATCCCTTTATTAGGAAAATGGCAAATTTCTTTATTAATGCAAAGGTGACTTGGTTTATCGTTACTGTGACAAACGAAAACACTTTATTTGATGAATCCTTAAAGAAAATTTTAATTAATATCAATCAGGAGAAAAGTTATTGCAAAAATATATGTTGATCCCTAGATACTTTTGATGTGTGTATTTTACATGACAACCCAGCATTCAAAAAACTGTCATTTTTGACGGTTTACTTTTTTCCTGTGTTGACTGTGGGTGGATTTGTGCTCCGAAACTTCAATAAAAATTAGTGGGATAAACGTTGCGTAGGTAAGTCAAATTTTAATGACACATTCTTAACAGTGTTCTTTAATTATAATCATGATAATTTACGTCTCTTTAAGCAATTTAACCTTAGAAATCCCCGTTGGCAAATTTAACATCCAATGCAAAGTTTTAGTGATGGTAACTTTGCCATGTTTTGTTAGAGGCTAGGGCTGTCACAAAAATATTCTGTTTTGTTTGCTTATACTTCGGATTTTATTAAATTTGATTATGTAAGTTTCTCAATCATAACTTGTCATATCTACCTACCTTTATAAAATAATCAATGATTTTTTCATTTTATTTTTTAGAAAATTCGTGATCGATCGAGGTGTAAGGTGGGAAGCAGATTCTACAAAAAATATTCTACCGAAATGTTAGATCTATCTCTTAGGCCTTAGGAATCTCTTAGGTTTACTTACTGATAAGCAAATAAAAAAAAGCTTAATGGAATTGTACAAAGATTTTATGTACCTAAACTTTTTTTATACCTATTTATTTTGATTTGCAATATTGAATACTACAGGTACTTTAATGTAACCTATCTGTGTTATGTTTTTTTTTTGAAGTTTTATTTTAAATAAATATTGTATATTCTAAGAAAAAAATATTCTTTTGACTTTTTAATTTTTCGACAACCCTGACAGATATTTCCATTTTGTTTGAAAAAAACGAAACAAGGCGGGTAAATTTGCCACATTGAGGAAATTTCTATTGCCAATGCAAAATATTACTCAATTTTAGTATATTTTAAGTGTAAATATGTTTGTGGCAAAGATGACTATCATAATTTTTGATAGTTCGATTTATTTTATCCAAAAATTTGGTATGGCAATCTTACCCTATGTGATGGTTGACATTGCCATATTCGCTTTTTGGACTAAAATTCATTAATGAATGAGAAAACAATAGATATTATACTTTATTTCAATAATGCATAAAATTTACTATTTGGCTGATTGGTTGTTTTGTATTACCTCGTAGAGATTTTTTAAGAAAAATGTTTGCAAACTTTTTTAGCCAGCTTAAAGTGGCAAAGTAGCCAGGTTTCACTAGCTTAACCTTGGTCGACCCGTGCGGCTGTTATTATTTAGCCACGAGCTCCTCCATCATTACTTGATACAATAATCTAATATTGATGGAAAGCGATACAAACAAGCAGTTTGTCCTACTACTCATTTCCACACCGCTTTCTCCCGTCGGCATTTTGGTTTTCTTTGCCAACTATTTGTACGACTAAAATTGATAAAAGTTTGTCAATTTCTTCATTACCAAATAATCATTGCAAGATTAAAGTCACAAAGTTGCAAAAACTAGACTATAGAGCAGTTACTTCTCATACCTTTGATAATCATTTTGTACGGACTCATCACCGTTCATTTTTCTGTTTACTCGGTAACCCTTTATAGGCCAACGATGCGCGTCATAATTTAGCATATTATAACAACATGCTTAACGAATTAAAATATATATAATACTATTTCATGAATTCTGGAGGTATTCAAATAAAATAAACTTGCGTTGCTCTGTAAACAAAGATTTTTATTGTTTATCAACGAAATTAAACTATACTTACACATGCATTATAAATAAACCAATTAGATACCAAAACACACCTGTAAACACAGAAACGACATTTAAAGTCTATTATTCTATCCTTCACAATTCTTTATCTCTTTTAGATATTAATTCATTTTTGGAAACACATTTTTACATAATCAACATAATCAATGTCAAATGTCTCCCTTTAGAACAATCATAAACTAATAGTTATTTATGCAACTGTTGTATAATGAGGGGTATTAAAACACGAATGTGGGTTTATCACACGAGGCGAAGCCGAGTGTGATAATAGTATCACATGAGTGTTTTAATACCTAATTATGTACAGTTGCATACAAGACTTTATCTACATCCATGATATGAATCCTCCATAAAAGGTTCTGAAACCATAGGGTGTTGCAGTGTTCTAAGAAGTCTATGTAAATTCATGGAAAGTTTAATTGCTTGTATTTACTACAAACAAACCGTGTATAGGTAGTAATATAATTATTTACATTTTGTATTGTTCAATTATCAAAATTCACAAAGCTTGTATCACTCATTTTTGTAAACAACAAAGTACATTATGCAATACTAATATCCAAATGTCGAACAAAAATGGCGGGATACGACGTGAATTCGAATTAACCTATAAGTTTTTTTTTTTAACCACGGCGCTGTGGTAGTGAATCGCACGTGCTAGACGTTCGATTCACTACCACATTCGATGTTCTTTTTTTAAAACGAGTTGCATAATTAAATTCAGTACAACATTATAACACCCGTTTGGGTGTTATAATGGTTATTAAGACACTGGTTGTTTTAATGTTGGCCATAAGCTAACTGTTTCAGATACCTTTATTTATAGAGGATTTATAGCATGGGTGTAGATAAACATAAAAATAGCATGCAAACTCAAAATGAAAGCAATACAAAGTAGGTATTGTCTTTACATCTCCCCCCTTGGATAAGAAAATTTTCACGAGAAAATTTTCTTTCGAAACAGCTCTCCCCTTTCTTCTGTTTCTTCATCTCAATCTTCATCTCCTATCTTTTCTTCTTCTAGCATTATGGGTATTGGGATGAGTTTTGTGATATGAAAAAGATTTGACTCTGTTTTCTTGTGTCCTGTGTCGATTCTGTATATTGATTTTGAAACTCTTTCAACAATCTGAAATGGTCCAATTTTTAGTTCTTCTAGTTTTTTCCTATTTAGCCTATTGCCATTTTCCACAAACACCATATCTCCAACGTTAAATTCATGTTTTTTTCTATTTTTGTCGAATAGTGTTTTGTTGTAGTTATGGGATTTTATTGTATTCTGAAGTGCTGTTGCTCTATCTCTGACCCAGTCATTATGTGTTTTTTCTCGTTTCAATTCCTTGGGTAAAACCGTGACATCTGTACCATACAAAATATAACTTGGTGAGAAGCCAGTTACTGAATGAATAGTTTGATTATATTTACTCACACATTCATGAGCTATTGTTGTCCAGGCCTTCTTATTTCCATCTTCATTAATTTTGCATCTGATTTTGTTAACCAATGTTTGATTTAGTCTCTCATTTGAGAATGGTGCGTTTACTGCAGTAAATACCATATTAATCTGTCTGTCTTTTAAGAATTTCTTGAATTCTTTTGAATTTATACCAGGATATTGATCAGTGAGCAGTATATTAATGTCTTCAGTTTCTGATACATTTGCGACTAGTTTAATAAAATCATTGGCACTCTGAGTATAAATGCGTATCTGAGTGAATTTCTCAGGCGAAAAATTTTCGCGTCTAGGCTGAAAACGCAGTGCTGCTTTACAGATAATTCAACAATTTTTTTTCTCAGAATTAAAGTGACATGAATCTAAATGAAGCCACTTAAATTATATTTATAAGACTATTACTTTTTATGAAAAAAATCGGTAAATGACGAATTATCAATTTCTGTGTCTTGTCCACAATCACTTTCATACACAGCATTTACCTCTCAGGAAGATAATCTCCAACATATATAGGAAAAAGTATTTTGATTGGGTTAAGTAATGATTGACCTACAAGAAGTTAATTAGTTTTGAATATTTAGACTCATAGTTAATGAGTACATGTCAACGGTAGTTTTGTCCAAGCGAAATAACTAATTTCTATGGTCATTTTGTTTCACCGTCCTGAGCTTCCACCAATGAGTTTAAACGAACAATAAATCCCTGCTCGGCAAGAGACAGTCATTCTCTTACGTGTAGTAAGAATGGTAGTGCACCATATCGCCAGGTCTTTCCGCCAAAAATGTAAGTATGTGATTTCAGTTTACTCGGAACAAAATTTTGCAATTTCGGCGATCAGGTTTTAAAAGGATTTTTGCAAGAAATAAAGGTAACACTTTTATGCATGCTAAGTAGCCTTTGGTACACATTTAAGATTATAGAAAATAATAGTCGTAGCCTTGATAGTTTCATGTAAAAAAATAAAAATAGCCACGATTCCAATTTCTGTGGGGCAATTTCTGTGATTTCCGTGGCATCTGGGTGCCCACGGAAATTACACGACTCCACAGAAATTATACCAAGCAATTATTGTATTAATGTTAATGAAGATTTTTGAAAAGAATCAATACTTGTTATGCCGAAATTACTTTGACAGAACTAGGTCTTTAGCCCCCGACATTAAAATAAAATTGTATTACTATTTCTTGAAAATGTCATTCAATTGGATTAACTGAACTTTGAGGGTTGTATCGTCTAGGAGCTCCTCCTAGAAGCCTCAATCGTGCAGGCCTGGGTGACATCACCGGACAGGCCTGCCGACGTTGACAATGAGGCGGGGTGGTTCCAGGAGGCCATGTCTGACATCTGCGACGTGCGCAGATATCGAGTCCCCAGCATCTGGGCCTCGTTGGCCAGGGATCTGGCCCGTGAGGAGATGCTGGGGACTCTCGACAGAGATCCGTGGGGGCGCCCTTACAAGATGGTGCAGGATAAACTCCGCACCTGGGCCCCCCTACTGACGCAGAGTCTCCGGCCTGAGCTCGTGGA
Source organism: Xestia xanthographa (assembly GCA_905147715.2). Classification (NCBI taxonomy): domain Eukaryota; kingdom Metazoa; phylum Arthropoda; class Insecta; order Lepidoptera; family Noctuidae; genus Xestia; species Xestia xanthographa. The sequence goes on along the minus strand of LR990655.1, from coordinate 12,930,801 downwards.
GGACGTGGTGAGTACTCTGTTCCCTTCGCGAGGGGAACATCCTCCCCGCCTATGGCTCCGCCGCCTGCGATGCTGGAAGCGGACCAACAGAACGACGACGAAAACGCTCCGAAAGTGATTGGGGTAGACCTGAGAGTGGCTCAGTGTCAAAAATACCGCCCCGGGACCCGACGGCTTGCCTGGCAAAGCCAGGGTCCTGGCCTCGGAGGCGCTCTGGCTAGAGCCCGACTAGAGGGGATCCTTAGCGCATGCTTGGAGAGAGGCCAGTTCCCGCTTCGTTGGAAGACGGGAAAGCTGGTCCTCATTCGGAAGCCGGGACGCCCTGCTCGGCGAGGTGGGCAAGCTCTTTGAAAGAGTAATTGCAAACTATGCCTCGCCAAGCACCTTGCGGGGTCGGGGCCGGATCTTGCGGAACACCAGTTTCGTTTCCGCAAGGGGCGCTTTACGGTGGACACCATCATGCGCGTGAGAGCTCTCACGACGGGGGATGTGGTTTTCTCGGGGTGGGGTTGTCTTGGCGGTGTCTCTCGACATCGCCAATGCCTTCAACACCATGCCCTGGAGCTGCATTAAGGAGGCACTCCGGTATCACCGGGTGCACCTAACTTCGTCGTGTGGTCGAGTCGACTTTGAAGTACCTAGGACTCGTCCTCGACAGCCGGTGGAACTTCGTGGAGCACTTTCGACGTTTGGTCCCCAAACTGGAACGGACCGGGGCTGCCTTCAGGCGGCTCCTGCCCAACCTGGGGGGGGGGGGGGGGGGCAGACGCCTCCTGCCGGAGGCTCTACGCGGGAGTCGTGCGGTCCATGCACATGCAGTCGTGGCCGGGGGCCACGTGGTGGGCCTGTGGATGGTGGGCTATGGGCTAGCTCGCCATCCGTCCGTCTCATGACGACAGACCATGTAAACGGCGCGTTCGTGTTCCACGCGCGCCTCATAGAGAGTCAGCAATAGGAAGGGGTCCACAAGGACTGATGCCGTGGCCCCGGAACACAAAGGGCGATGAAGGAACATGAATGGGTTATAGTCAGTAAAAGTCTGAAACTCCCTCCTGCTTCGCCCAGAGCGGGAGGAGTCATTTGATAATTTCCCATCCTCTTCATAGAAGTAAAAAACATAATCAGTTCCTTGATTGCTTATTTTGTAAGACTGATTTAAGCAATAGTACACCACGTTGTATTTTTAGAAATGCTTATTAAAATGATCAAGTCGTTTATTTGTGATACTTGGGTTTCATACAGGTGTTCATTACATAATTACGACGAAATTATATATATATATATTAACGACGATATTCGTATTATATCAGTTTTTTCATTAAACCTTATCTTTCTTTACATATTATTAAAAAACAATGTATGTACGGGGTCAACCACCGTACAGTATGTTTACCTGGGCCATCATTATTGCGTCACCCGTTTAGTATGTTCTATCATTTATATTATTGCACTTACGCCGCAATAGTCAGTACGTAATTCGGCGACATACCGTGCGCGTGACTCATAATCCCATATCGTTCATCATACTCTAGTATAAAGTAATCTTAATCTTATATTTGTGGAAACAGACAATACAGTGAATTTATTAACCCTAAACTGACTTTCATCTCTTATTTCATCCTTTAACTATCTATCTTATCTCAACCCCGAACATTGGTCCTTCGAGCCTATTAAAGCGGGACCGACGCGTGTGCATTAGTGCAATTCGTGTGTCCACTAACTGTACAGTGTGAGTGTCTCGCTTGAATCTTGTAACCAGACCCTGGTGAACAAAATTCAGTGAATCAAAACTTTCGCCATCCTGCTGATCCTGTTGAACCTGGTTTAACGAGAGCATCGCATCATCTCATCGCGCTGCTACTCCAGGTTTGTTCTTGCAATCATCGCAAGACAATTTAATCCCCGAAGAAACCCTACAAGTAAGGTATCTTTCTTCTCACCTTTACTATGGCTACTATGGAAGACATTTTAGCTACTCAACAGCAAGTCATTGAAGGCATAGATAGGCTTTACTCTAACTTCAAGAAAGATGGAGCAGAGCGGAAGACCCCCGACTACTTACGTCGACGATTAGAAAGTCTAGAGCAATATTTTACGGAGTTTCATAACAATCATATGAATCTGTTATCCTTTAGTGATCGATCTCATGCGTACTTCACTACCGATCAGTATGATCAAATGAAGGTGAAGTACAGCAATGTTAAAACAGCCATTCAGAGTTATAAGCCCTCCACAGACAGACCTCAAACCCCTGTTTTGAAACCCCCTACTTTTCAACCATCTTCAACATCTCAAACCTCGACCCTATCATCTCAAAATAATCCTCCTATGGATAGCGTAAATATAAAAGACCTCTTGAAGAAGCAAGCTACTAATTTTAGGGCATTTTCAAGAGAAGCTGCTGACATTGATCTCAATCTCATCTCAGAAAAGTGGGAGTTTGAAGACATCTTAAAAACTTTAAAAACTCGTTGGGCAGCTATTGACACCCTACACTGGGAACTGGACAACGAGCTCAACGGCTCCAACGCCCAGTACGACGAGCAATTTTCGAACTACGAGAAATATTATAAAACTTTGAAAAGGGATATTAACCGAAAAATGTGGTCGGTGGCTCATGTTGAGAAATCGACCCCAAAAATGGAAATAGCTACCTTTGAAGGAAGTTATACGTCCTGGATATCTTTCAAAGACCTTTTTTCAGAAACTGTACTCAATAATCCATCCTTATCAAACGCCCAAAAAATGCAGTTCCTGAAAAGTAAGATCAAGGGCGAGCCGGAAAAATTAATCCAACATCTTCAAATAAGTTCAGACAACTACCCCGTCTGTTGGAATATACTTACGCATCGCTATGACAATAAGCGTCGTATTTTTATATCTCATCTCAGAAACCTCCTAAACATCCCGACATCCCAACAAAAATCAGCAAGTCACCTCAAACGGATCCACGATACAACGTATGAGAGCGTGAACGCTATAAAAAATCTCGGAATTGATGTATCTACTTGGGATCCCTTCCTCGTATGTATCCTAGCTGAGAAACTAGACCCTGAAACCAACGATGACTATATAGATTCGTTGAAATCTCCAAAGGACTTGCCAGTATTGGAAGAATTTCTTCGGTTTCTGGAGAATAAGTTTACGTCACTGGAAACTTCACGGAAGAAACAAGAACCCTTCATTCAAAGGTCATCTCAGCCCCAAAACGCATCTTCATCATCTAAAGGCTATCCTAATAGCCAACAATCTCATTCAAAAGGATTTAATTATCGTTTTAAACAAAATAATAACACCTCAAATCATACCTATTCGACAAACCAGGTCATTTCGCAATCGTCAAAGTCCAATTGGAAAAATAACGAAAGACGTAATCAATGTTGTATTTGCAATGCAAGCGATCATCGCATACAAAACTGCCAAAAGCTAGCAAAAATGCATCCATCGGCCCGTAGAAACGCAATCGCAAATTTGAACCTTTGTGTCAACTGTTTGCACTATCACGAAGGTAGAAAATGCCTTTCGGAAGTAAAGTGTAAAGAGTGCAATAAAGACCACAATACGATTCTACATGAATGTTTTACGTCAAGAAATGCTAACTTGGATACGTCGCGATCGGGGCCGAACACGGCCGCTATTACGAAATCTCCACCTCAGCAAGATATGAACGCATTAGTATCTATGCAAAATGATCCCACAGAAATACTCCTCGCGACAGCAATTATCAAGGTTCAAGCAGCTGATGGATCTTACGAAAGAATGAGAGCTCTTCTAGATCAGGGATCTCAGACCTCAATCATTACTGAACGAGCTGCACAGCTCCTAAACCTGCGTCGGCAAAAATGCACTGGACTTATCTCTGGAATCGGAAACAATGAAAATAGCTGCAAGGGCATGATCTCTATTAAGTGTATGTCGTTAATTAATGACTTTACTTTCGAATCCGATGTATTTATAATGAAAAGACTAGTCAGGAATTTGCCTAGTCATACATTCACTAAACCCAACTGGCCAACTCTTAACCAAATAACCCTAGCTGATCCTGAATTCTACAAAAGTAGGCCAGTTGATATCTTATTCGGCGCTGACGTTTATTCCCAAATACTATTGGATGGTATCTGCCGTTCCGAGGGAAGGTTACCCATTGCCCAGCAGACACAGCTGGGATGGATCCTAAGCGGTAACTGTAAAACACTTCAGTGCAATGTGATCCTAAACAATCTCACCGATATCCAACAGTTCTGGGAAATGGAGGATATTCGCGAACCTTTATCAATATCTCAAGAGGATCAGGCTTGCATCGACCTTTTTCAATCCTCAACCTCAAGGCGCGAAGACGGCAGCTATGTCGTAAAAATACCCTTTAAAGACAATTTTGAAGAAAAGTTAGGTGAGTCTAAAAATAAATCCATTGCGCAATTCTTTCAAATAGAAAAGAAACTAATTAAGCAACCAGACTTGGCACGTGATTATAAATTGTTTATGTCCGAGTATTTAGAGCTCGGACATATGATCCCCGTTGCAACACATGTCAACGTAACCCCAGATTGCTACCTTTCGCATCATGGCGTACTTCGAGCAGAGTCATTAACTACGAAATTACGAGTTGTCTTTAATGCCTCTGCAAAAACCTCAACAGGTCACAGCCTCAACGATCTTATGTGCAGGGGGCCGAACCTGCAGCAAGATCTCTTAAGTCTCATCCTAAAATGGAGACAGTTTAAATACGGATTCACAGCCGATATTGAAAAGATGTTCCGTAACATTTGGCTACATCCTGATCATCAAAAGTTCCAGAAAATAATTTGGAGAAATCATCAATCCCAACCTTTGCAAGAATATCAGCTAGCGACTGTCACCTATGGTACCAAGGCCGCACCTTTCCTGGCCATGATGACACTGAAACAACTTGCCATCGATGAAAGGCCAAATTATCCCAATAGTAGCGCCCCAGATATCTTAGAATCCTCTTTTTACATGGATGATCTCATGCATGGAGCTCATACCGCGACAGCTGCTAAACATCTCAAAGTAGAGATGACAAACCTTCTTAAGTCAGGCGGCTTAAATCTTAGGAAATGGCGCTCGAACTTGACGGAACTTTTAGACGATCATATTAATCCTCAAGATGAAGAATTTCACTTTAAACAGCCAGAATCTACAAAGACTTTAGGTCTCCGCTGGAATCCAAAAGAAGACTACTTTATCTTTCATCCACTAGAAATTACCACAGAAGGCATCCCAACAAAACGACAATTCTTGTCTGAAATCTCAAAAATCTTTGACCCCTTGGGCTGGCTGTCACCAGTCATAATAAAACTCAAAATATTATTCCAAGAGACATGGAAAACGCAATTAGGTTGGGATCAACCGATTCCTCATAATATTGCCCTGGAATGGAACATAATATTGCCCTGGAATGGAACAAAATAAAGGCCGACTTACCTTATATATCCCGATTCAAAATACCTCGATGGATACAAACCATGGAGAATGATATAATTGAGCTTCATGGATTTTGTGACGCTAGCACCAAAGCCTACGCTTGTGTTGTTTATTGTAAAATCACAAGAAACCACAAGACATACATAACCCTTGTTGCTGGAAAATCTAAAGTGGTACCTCTGAAAAAATCTCAATCTATACCTCGCTTGGAACTTAGTGGAGCTCTTTTATTATCAAAACTTATAGCCAAAATAATCTCATCCCTATCAGATCTCAAAATCCAAGCATATGGCTGGGTAGACTCCATGGCAGTACTAGGATGGATAAATGGTGAACCAGAAAAATGGAAACCATTTGTTGCCAATCGAGTAAAAATGATTTGCGAAATTATCCCAAAAAATAAGTGGCGGTATGTAAAATCCCAAGAGAATCCCGCAGATTGCGCTAGCCGTAGTCTGACTGCATCCCATTTAGCAAATCATTCACTTTGGTGGCACGGACCCGATTGGTTACCTCAATACAATCCTGAAAAGAATCTTGAACCCATCCTATATAAAACAAATGAAGATCTCAGAAAGAAAAGGCTAGTGAACACTATTACTGCTGACTCTAGCAATTCCATTATAAAACAATTATTAGAGAAATACAGCAGTTACAAAAAAACCATTCGAGTCTTAGCATATGTAAACAAATTCAACGATATCTTGATTTACAAAAAGAAGCGGGAAAACTATCTCACTCTGCATGACCTCAAACGTGCGACGGAAATGTTAATAAAACATGTGCAGCAAGAATACTTTTTCAAGGAAATAACTCAACTTGAAAAGGGGAATCCTTAAGCAAAAAAAGCCAGATCTTAAATCTCAATCCTATCTTAGACGGCCACGGAGTACTCCGCGTCGGTGGACGGCTAAAACATTCGAGTCTAGATCCCGAAATGAAGCATCCCATTATCATCCCAAATCAAACTAAATTAGCTGATCTTATAATAGACGAATCCCATAAATTAGTATTCCATGGCGGAGTGAAAATGACGTGTGGATTTATACGACAAAAATATTGGATAATTGGAGGAAACCGCGCTACCAAAAAACGATTAAGAACGTGCGTAAAGTGTAGGAGACACGATCCTATTCTAAAACATCAACTCATGGGTGACTTGCCTCCATCCAGATTAAACCCTAGTAGACCCTTTTATCATACCGGAATTGACTACACTGGACATATTTTGGTGAAAGCGAACAAAGGTCGCGGCATCAAAACAGATAAAGGATACGTTGCAGTATTCATATGTATGGTTACAAAGGCTATACATTTAGAACTCGTATCTGATCTCACAGCGTCAGCGTTTATTGCAGCGCTCAGACGTATGTCAGCCAGAAGAGGAGTTCCCGGGCACATCTACAGTGATCGAGGAACTAACTTCATTGGAGCCAACAAGATCCTAAAACAAGAAACCTTAGAAATCTCAGAAGTCTTATCAAGCCAAGAAACATTAGCCAACATCGCAGAAATGAACATCGAGTGGCATTTTAATGCTCCGTCATGGCCTTCTGCTGGCGGACTTTGGGAAGCTGCGGTGAAAAGTTTAAAACATCACCTTAAGCGTGTTGTTGGTGAACAAAAACTCACCTACGAAGAATATAGCACCCTCCTGTCTCAACTCGAGGGTTGTTTAAACTCTCGACCACTTTGCCCTTTGAAAGAAGATCCCGAGGACATGGACTTTTTAACCCCGGCACACTTTCTTGCAAGTGGGCCTACCTTAACGATCTTTGAAACAGAAAATGATCTTAGGACTCGGTGGCACTTGGTACAAAAAATCTATAGAGATATTTGGACCCAGTGGAAAAATGAATATCTCTCACAGCTATCCATTAGAGCTAAATGGAAACAATCTCAAAGGAATCTCAGTCTCAACGATATTGTTATCATCAAAGATGAAAACCTCCCGCCTGGGAAGTGGGCTCTAGGGCGTGTAGTAGAACTGCATCCTGGTTCGGACGGACACGTCAGAGTCGTCACCCTTAAAACCAAAAATGGTTTCCTAAAACGGCCTGTTGTTAAGAGGGCTATTACAAATTTTCTTGTTTTTGAGTGTTTTAAGAGTCTAGCACTCAAATATAAGAAAAATTTTGATTTTTATTTTGAGCACTCCATAGAGAATTAATCAAACTTTCTCGGGCATATATCTTTTTTAATTTTGTGGCCATATCTAAACCATAAAATAATCACACTTCTAAAATCTCAGTTTAGAAGTGTGATTATGGTTTAGATATGGCCACAAAATTAAAAAAGATATATGCCCGAGAAAGTTTGATTAATTCTCTATGGAGTGCTCAAAATAAAAATCAAAATTTTTCTTATATTTGAGTGCTAGACTCTTAAAACACTCAAAAACAAGAAAATTTGTAATAGCCCTCTTAAGCTATCTCTATTACCAGCGAACAGAGACAATAATCCTCCTAGTGAAACAAAGGTTAAAGATGAAGCACCAAGGAAGAAAAATCTCAAGCGTATCTCCTTCTCGACTATAGCTATGTCAGTAACGCTATTCTTATTGACACTAATTAACTTATCTCAAGCATCCTATAGTTTTACCCCATTGACCAACAACAGCGTTTATTTCGATAAAATCTCCAACATGCATCTTATTAGAGACGATTGGCGTTTAATTGTTTATTATGACACATATCCCTACAAAGAAGGCACGTCGGCACTCGAGAAGTATATCAATTATCTTGAAACATTATGCTCTACTATTAAAGAACACACACCTTGCGACGGTATCATCTTACAAATCGAGCACGAGTTCGAAGAAATCAAACATTATGATAGTATGTTGACAATGAATGAATCATTTGTAACTGGAGATGAGCGGCGGCGCCGGCGTCGTGGTTTAATAGACGGAGTGGGCTACGTCGCAAACAGCTTGTTTGGCGTGCTGGATCAGCGTTTTGCGGAGAAATACGCACAAGACATCGACCTTTTGAAAGAAAATGATAAACATTTGTATAACCTCTGGAAAAACCAAACCTCAATCGTGGAAGCCGAATTTAATCTTATGAAAAGAATGGAGAAAGCTGCGAGTAAACATCATAAATCGATAAATCAAAAGCTTAACTACCTTAAAGAATCCTATCAAGATCTACAACGCAATGTACAGAACATGACTTTAGTTATCGATTTCTTAGCATCTGCTATGACGACGAATAACTTACTGTATAGCCTCAGGAAAATACAAGACTCCATTCTTGACACAGTAACTAATATTTACAATGGAAAATTGGACTTCCATCTGATATCTCCTAAACAGCTGAGAACGGAATTAAGCTCTATTTCAGCACATATCCCCAAAGACATGGCACTTCCTGTCAACCATTTGAATCTCAAAGATCTCTACAACTTGATAAAAGTGCGGACTAAGTACTATAGTACGTACTTGATCATTGAAATAAGAATACCCCTCATCGAAAGAGACCTTTACGAAATCTTTAACCTCACTCCAGTCCCACGATTATTGAACCACGACATGATACATGTGCAAGTTATCTCAAGTTTTGCTGCTATTAACCTCAAAAAGGACTCATTCGTAACCCTTACTGAGGCTGATCTCCAGTCTTGTATAAGACAAAATCCTGAGATGATTTTATGTCATACAAAAAACCCTATAAGTATTTTAAAAGATGATCACAGCTTGTGTGAAACGATCCCACCCACAAGAACCTGTAAAACTATTAGAACCCCATGTAAAAACAGTTGGAAGGAATTAACAGCCGATAATAAATATTATTACTTCTGTTGCAATGAATGCAACTTTAAACTCCTATGTGACGGCGAAATAAACGCCGTTAAATTGATGAATGCAGGTCTGTTGAATGTGCAGGAAGGCTGTATGATAAAGACGGACAATTTCGTTGTACACTCTAATAATAGGCTGTCTAGCAAAATGAGTATTGGTGCAAGAATTATTGCGCCACAAATATCACCTATTAATCAATATTCAACATATCTATCCCTGAATCTCCCGAAATTAATCCTAATAACTCTGAAATATTGCGACAATTTGAAGATATACAGAAAAAGATTGAGATCATGAAACAGACTGAATCATGGAGTGATAAAATATCCTATCACGACGTGCATCTTTATAGCGTCTTGTATGCTCTAATCTTTGGAATCCTGATAACTGCGGCGGTATACTGTTGGCGGCGTCACAGGCGGTCAACACGTCGAGAACCCTCGGTGCCTGACGGAGAGGCATCTACTGCGATCTCTTCACATCCCGGAAATGAGAGTGTTATAAGTGAGTGTAGTGCAGTTAGGGAAAAAAGGCAATCTTTAATCAAAGTGAAAAGTGAAGTGAGTGAGTGTTGTGATCTTAGGGAAAAAGGTCAATTTAGTAAATCCATGAAAAGTAATCCCAAAGCTCTTATTAAATCTAGCGAGTGTTTACAAACAGAAGATAGGGCCTCGTCCCCTGTTTTTCGCGTATTTTCCCTTCCTGATCTAAGATAAGTAGTTGCTAGACTACTTGTAATTGTTCGAAATATTGTTAATCACTCACTACTAATCTTCATCCCTGTCATATAGTTGATAAGTTGAATATTGTTCATCATCTTGTAAAACTCATCTCCATTTTTATCCTACTAACCTCTATCTTTGCCCCCGGGAGCATGTACGGGGTCAACCACCGTACAGTATGTTTACCTGGGCCATCATTATTGCGTCACCCGTTTAGTATGTTCTATCATTTATATTATTGCACTTACGCCGCAATAGTCAGTACGTAATTCGGCGACATACCGTGCGCGTGACTCATAATCCCATATCGTTCATCATACTCTAGTATAAAGTAATCTTAATCTTATATTTGTGGAAACAGACAATACAGTGAATTTATTAACCCTAAACTGACTTTCATCTCTTATTTCATCCTTTAACTATCTATCTTATCTCAACCCCGAACAATGTATATATCACGGCAGGGAAAGCCTAGAGTAACCATATTGTCTTTCTGTCATCTATCACATCGCCTTGCGATACGATTCTTCATTGTTGGTAGATAGGTAGGTGGGTACTGGGTAGTTGAAATCACACACAGCACTTGACTCAAACTCCAAACGTTTATTTACTCTCATTTTCACAACAGCTAATCGTTCACTTCAATAAACACTTATAATTACTTAGTATTTCAATTGTTTTGCTAATCTTATGATAACGTGACTGCTTGTCGCTCACGCGTCTATTCTGCCTGCGTGAGCGGAAGTCCTCCACACAGTACAGGTAACTCATTACATAAGTTCATTAAAACTTACAAACAATACTAGAGTAATTCATAATTAATCATTTTAATAATTAAACAATACCAATATTCACAAATGCAAAGGTTTTATCAAGTTAAAGCTAATTAGTCGCTTCAATACTTTTTACAACAATATTCAATCTTTAACCATTTCCGGCAAATCAAAGTATTTAGTACAAAGAACACCTACGAAGTCTTTCACTAATAAATTGTTCTGTAAAATAATCTTGTTACTTTTTAGTTTGTAATTTAGTTAGATAATCTGATTTAATTGTAGTTTCAAATTATTAATTGATTTATTGATCAAATCGTATTCGGCCTGTAGTGTTGCCTCATAAAAATCTTGTGTCAAAATGAACAATAATAATTACAAATCCAATGTCATAAAATACTTGCTTATCATAATTTTAACTATAGATTTAGCTAAAGACTTACTGAGTCTTTAGCTAGACTTTTGTTTAATAAATTACTATTTGAAACCACGAACTATCTAAGTGCTAGTTACGCCAATAGATGGCGCTTAACTCATTTGTCAAGTGATGTAATAACTGTACCACGAAGCAGAGATGGCAGGTTCATGGAATAGAATTATGAGTGTTAATAATTAGATTAAATCTTAGCAGATAGAGCCTCTTGCGGCGACATATATATAATAATTCACAATTTCGGTGCAAACGCAGAATTTCTGTGTCACCAATACAATTTCGGTGGCAATAATAAAATTTCTGTGGCTCGCCAATTTCGGTGGCCCAAATAACTCTATAGGTAATTTAATTATAATATCCCCTTTCAGAAAATGTATATATAATGTGGATATGTTGCGCTTTATCATTCAAGTTTTTCAAAAAACCTGAAAATGAAAATGTCCATGGAAATTAGGTAAAAAATCGAGTTGTTGAAATTGACTCATCTAGTGAAGTGATCTACTAACAAGTGCAAATATTTTTTCGTAGATCTTGACCCTCCAAAACCTCCTATTGTGTCTATAGAGATTATTTCAAATGGCTTTGTCGCTGGACCCAGATGAGACAAAAATCCAAATTTGTACTGCCCCCTTGATTTATTTCTTATACAAATCTCACACTCTCTACATACTTTTTTAATATTTTTTGTTAAATTTCTTGCTATGTACAGTGGACTAATTGTCTTCTCCATTTGTTTTATTCCAATGTGACAAAGATTCTCATGTATATTTCTTAAAAGTTGGATACTGAATTCTTCTGACAAAATTATTTTTTCTTTGTTTCTAACTTTTTTAAAGTATATGTTTTGTTTATTCAATATTTTTTCTTTATTCTTTTGTATTTCTTCATTTTTATTCTGATCTATTAAAATATCTTCTAGGTTGACCAAGTTTACAATTTTCAATTGTTCATCTGTATTTTCATTTGACTCCAATACAGGATTCCTACTAAGGCAATCCGCTTCCAAATTTTCTTTCCCCGGAGTATATTTTTTATTAAAATCATATTGTGATAAGTAGTATGTCAAATCACCCAGTTCTTCATCGGTTCTAGGCACAGAACAGAAAAAACAGGTTCTAGGTTTCAGATTCATATTTTCTAGTGGTTTATGATCTGAATAAACTGTAAATAATTTTCCTATCAGCCAGTACTGCCAGTATCGCACTGCTTCTTTAATGGCTAAGCACTCCAAGTATATCGCTTTTTTCTTCTTTTGCGCTCCATTTAGTTTTTTAGAAAAGTAAGCTACTGGTTTTTCTTTTCCATCTAGCTGTGTCTGTTTTAAAATGGCTCCAACACCCTCTATAGAAGCATCCGTGTAAATATTAATCGGTAAATCTTTATCAAAAATTTCTAAAACAGGAGCATAGGACATTTTTTATTTTCTCAAATGCTTTTTGACATTGGTCAGACCAAATAAATGGTTGATTTTTCCTCAGTAAGTTATGTAACGGATCTAATATTATCGCACTCTTTGATATATATTTATTATAAAAAATATTTTTTCCTAGAAACTGTCTCACATTCTTCTGTGTTTTAGGAGTAGGGAAATTCCTTACTGAAATCAGATTATCTTTCAGTGGTTTAATAGAATTATGTTGTATTATATGACCCAGGTATTTTACAGAGTCTGATGCAAATGTGCATTTTGTAAATTTTAATCTGAATCCTTCTATTTTAATCGCTTCCAACAGCTGTGATTGGTGATGAATATGTTGATCAAATGACTTTGAGAATATTAGGATGTCGTCTATATAATTTACAGCAAAATCTGTAAGTTTGTACTTTCTTAGTATATTACTTAATATCCTCTGGAAGATTGCTGGTGCCGTTTTCAGTCCAAATGGTAGACAAGTCCATTGGTAATGTCCTTCCTGTGTTACAAATCCTGTCTTTTTCCTATCTTCTACTCGTAAAGGGATAGACCAAAAGGCAGAATTTATGTCTAAAGTTGAATAAAAATTGCAATTCCTTGTCTTAGTGATTAAGTCTTCTATTAACGGAAATGGCTGAGCTTGCGGTATTACTATTTTATTTAAATCTCTGAAGTCATAATCTGGATTTTTTGTTTTCTTCTTTTTTATATGCCAATGTGATAGGTGCAGCAAATGGGCTGTAGGATTCTTCTATAAGTTTATTATCTAATAATTTTCCTATCTGTTCTTCTATTTCTTTTTTATCTTCCATAGTACATCTATACGGTCTTTTATTGCAATATTTGTCTACTAACAAGTCTATTCTGGCTTCATATTCGTTAACAGTTCCAACGTCATATTTATTCTTTGCGAAAACTGAATTGTATTTATTAATTTATTTATTTATATCTGATTTCTGATACTCATTTAAATGGTTTATCTTTATTTCGAAATCTTCTTCTCTTACATGTTCATTAAAATTAATCGTGTATTCTTTCTTTCTTTCTTTTATTATTCTTTCTTCTTTAGCCTTAGCTTTTGTATTTATAGAAACTTCTTCCACTTTCTTTATTTTTTCTTCTTCTGTATTCGTTTTTATATTTGTAGCGATTACTTCTACTTTTTCTTGAATAAAGTTTTGTTTCTGTGTAATTTTTAAGTCTTCATTTTGTATTAATTTAAACTTCGTTATCAGGTCTAATCCAATCAAAAAATCATATTTGAAATTTTGTTCATCTATAATGTACACTTCGGTACATTGTACATTTTCTTCAATTTCAAAGATTTTTATTTTTAAGTTTGTCAAACCACTTGTCTTTTTGACACCATTAATTGTCACTAAACTTGCTTCATTCAAACTGTTTCCTTTGCCTTTTAGTTTTAATAACTTCGAGTTAATTAGAGAAACATTGGAACCGGAATCTTAAACTCCATAAATTTCTAATGTATCATTTATTATTAGTTTGACATTTATTAATGGTGTCACTATTAGTTTTTTTGTTCGGTTTCATGTAACTCGGCTTCTATCACAGAGTTGTTCACATGCTTAATGTTTTTCTCTTTTTTTGTATCATCTTCTCTTGTTTTAAACCAACAAGTAGATTCGGGGTGGAAACGAATTCCTTTATTCAACTTTTCACAAGTTTTACATGGGCTTTTATCTTCATTTCTATTGTTGCCTCTTAGGTTTCCATATTTCCTGTAGTTCAAATTATTCTTTTTATTAACCAAATGTTCAAACCTTCTCACTTCATTAAAAAGATCCACCGAATCTTTTAATGTTTCTCTATCAATCCTGTTGAGTACGTGTTCCGGCAAACCAGCTGCAATAAGATCTATCAGAGTACCTGTATCCATTGTGTTTCTCATATCTAGTAACAGTTTTTCCTTCTTTATTGCATAATCCACCAACAATCCGTCTTTATATTTGAATAATAAAGCATAGGTTATTTGGTTCCATCCTTTGTTCGCAAATGATTCATAGAATTTGTTTTTCCATATTTTCCATTCCGAGTCCATGGTCAATTTTATAATCATGGAAACATACCAATCTATACAACTTTTATCCATGAACAATCTGAGTATTTCAATTTTTTTCTCGTCTTCTGTCACATCAAACCGTAAGCATTCTTTTTCAAAAGTATCAATCCATTGGTTTGCATTCGAATTTTTGCTGGTAACTTTTTCAATCACAAACTTCTCTGCAATGTGTTTCAAGTTTTGCTGCTTAGACTCTTGTGTATCTCTAGATTGTGCAGCCGCACTTTGAACTTGTTCTATTTCCTTTAAGTACTGATTTTCAAATTGTAAATTATCATCCTCATCTAAGTAGATTTTCCTAAGTTCTGCTGTTATTGTTATCCAGACTCTTCGCGTCTGGTATCTTTTCTTTAGGCTATTTTTTACCTTGACGAATGTTGCTGTTTTAACTAGTTCTTTGTGATGAGTAACATGTTGAAATTCTTCTGGAATAGTGTATATTTTATTCTCAGTCGTAGCTATTGAAGTTAATGCACAGATATTTGATTTTCCGTCACTTCCCGGAAGTATGGTGAATTCGAAACGAAGTTTTGCCATCTTTAATTTTCTGCTTATATGTTTATAAACAAAAATGTCGTTTTATAATACTATTTCATGAATTCTGGAGGTATTCAAATAAAATAAACTTGCGTTGCTCTGTAAACAAAGATTTTTATTGTTTATCAACGAAATTAAACTATACTTACACATGCATTATAAATAAATCAATTAGATACCAAAACACACCTGTAAACAAAGAAACGACATTTAAAGTCTATTATTCTATCCTTCACAATTCTTTATCTCTTTTAGATATTAATTCATTTTTGAAAACACATTTTTACATAATCAACATAATCAATGTCAAATGTCTCCCTTTAGAACAATCATAAACTAAACATAAAAATAGCATGCAAACTCAAAATGAAAGCAATACAAAGTAGGTATTGTCTTTACATATAGTGAACTTACAAGTGGGTAGCCATCAACAACTGAGAGAAATAATCACTTTTACTCTAGTACTGTAACTTACTCATACTTTAAACAAACTTAACCACTTAGTGCATCTTAGTGGAACGTGTTTCTCTAAACTTATAAACCTTCACGACCAATCGGTATACGGGGTAAATTACTACAACGCGTACACATTTAATAGTTTGTGACTGTGTCAACCGACACATCCACCCCCACACCATCATTTTATTTATTATTTATTTTGGTCAGTGGGTAGTCTCATATTTATTAATTTAAAATAGGTGCACCAACAGTAGGTACAATACTATTATATTTATCGATAAGAGTACACATGTTACAGTTCTAATGTATGTTTCAGTATGTGTACACAGCATTCTTAGCACATTAAAGAGATAAAATAAGTGACTTACAGTAATAAGGTGGTCATCAGCCTACCTTTCCTCACACGCTTCAGTTGCACATTTCACTGGACAGTTTACTTCACATCCATTACACTACACTTTATCATTTTATATATATATATTTTTTTTTGCAATCAATCATTTATTTAAGTTTTCGAATTAGCCATTGCATTGTATGTAAGCTACATTTAAGTCGAGGTGAGAGTTATTCTTACGTTTATTATAACTACGTGAACCTTTGTGAATAGAGAAAATAAAGAAATCGTATTATTGTACTTCACGGGGCCTCACCGTAATTTGTACTGTGATTTTAATTATTTTGAGCAATCATAACTTCAATCTTAAAACACCTTTTTTTTTTTTTAATGTAATTTAATAATAATAGCACACAGTAGTCCTGTTAATCCTCGTCGCCAAAATGTGGTATTTCCCTCTATATTAACGGCTCTCAGACGCGCGCACGTCCGTTCACTTTCGCAGTTCAAAAGTAACTGCTGTACGCGCCGAGAGACGACACAATGCTTCCCTCTCTTTCACTCACAGACACTACATTAGATATGCATTTATTTTACATGTTGAAATTAGACCACACGACTGAAGTAAAAATGTTCATAAAATGAAAACTACTGGGCCAAACTATGTTAAATTTTTATAAGACCAAATGGCAACTATTCCGCATCAAACTAAAGAATAATCACGCCAATCAGCTCATATATATCAGCGTAATCAGTGTAAATACATAAAAAAAACCAGTCGAATTGAGAACCTCCTCTTTTTTGAAGTCGGTTAAAATTATGAGGCGCCTTTTATTTTCTCATAGTGGGTGATGAAAAGTAGAGTGTATCACTCGGGCGCAAAATATATTTTTGGCTCGGGCGACGTACTTTGAATCCCTCGCTACGTTCAGGATTCTATTAAAGAATCCCTCGCTACGCTCGGGATTCTACTCTAGAATCCCTCACTTCGCTCTGGATTCAAAAAACGCCCTCGCCGAAAAAATATTATTTTGCTCCCTTATGATAATTACAATTTACTATTGCGCCCGAGTGATACACTCTACTTTTCATCACCCACTATGAGAAAATAAAAGGCGCCTAATAATTTTAACCGACTTCAAAAAGGAGGAGGTAATTCGACTGCTTTTTTATGTATTTACACCGCGATTACGCTGATATTTATGAGCTGATTGACGTGATTATTCTTTAGTTTGATGCGGAATAGTTGCCATTTGGTCCTATAAAAATGTAACATAGTTTGGCCCAGTAGTTTTCATTTTATGAACATTTTTACTTCAGTCGTGTGGTCTTATTTCAACATCTAAAATAAATGCATATCTAATATTTGGATAGGATATTACAACTAAAAATGGAAAAATAAAAAAACTTTTTTGCAAAAAATAAAACCAACTTCACAAAATACAAAAACGTTAAAAATAACTTTAGCTTCAGAAGTCGATGACAAAAAAAAACTAAATGAATCAAACAAAGGTCACCGACTTCTGAAGATCTAAAGTTATTTTTCACTTTATTGTGTTTTTTATTCACTGTCACTTGAAGAACTCATTTTTCAAAACAAAACCATGAATTTCTAACAATTCATGAAAATTAACGAAAATGCGGTCTGTAGTTCGCGCGTTTTTAATTTGATTTTTTTTTATTCAGTCAGCGCGGCGGCCGGCGGCGCGACTGGGCCGTCGTACCAGCCAGTCTTTGTTCAAAGAACATTTGCGTTCGATTTCTTTCGGCGCTGGACACTAAGATGTTCCAAATTCAAAAAGTGCGCCGCAATTATCTTTGCGGCGCACTTTTTGAATTTGGAACATCTATAAAGAGGATTAAAAACTCATTACTGCCCGCTAAAAGTTACTTATAGAAAACACCACCTTTGGGTGCACTTAAAGGCGAACCAAGTCGTCCTTTTCGAATAGATGGGATGAAAAATTAGTTTGGTCTACAATCATCTGTAGTACATCATCACTAAAAAATAAACCAAAGTAGGTCAGAGGTTTCGTTCTGTTTGGAAATTGTTTTGAAGACTGAATGTGCGGAGTGTCGAAATAGCTGAGATCTGGATTCTGGGTCCATTCCTGTTTTTTCCAATCAGTCTCATCTATATCCGAATCTGAATCTGAAGACGAAAAATCCGATAATTCACTCACTCCATCAATCCTATCTGGCGGATATGGTGATGCTGTTGGTTCTGCGTCACTCGGGCGTCTTGCGACTGAAGGGCTTTGATGTTGTGGAGGTATTGGTGCAGATCTTGAGGCACTTTGAAGTCTTGAAGCTGAAGGACTTTGATGTGGGATTGCTGGTGTAGATCTTGAAGCGCTTTGGAGTCTGGGAAGTGAAGGACTTTGACAAGTTGATGAGGATGGTGACGATATTGCCGTAGAACTAAGTAGAACATCATCACCTGTTAGTACCCTTACCTACCAAATCTTCTTGGGCATCTTGTTCTGAATCCGATTCTTCCAAATGATCTTCAGAAATCATACCATCTGGAATTCCGAACATTCCTTCCAACTCCTGGGCAATAAGATCATCTGATATGGGTTTATTCCGGCTCACTGTAGATTATCTAACTGGCAGTGTACATTATATTGCCACCATGTATGCAGTTGGACTAACGTGCAACTTTGTTCTTGAAGTTTCTGCCAGCATACGGGACAATCTGCGGGTGGTCACAGATGGTTTCAACGACTGCAGTAACCATTATGAAATGGCTTTATGTAAGGTTAGGGACTTAGAAGTTGAACTGCTTCATGCCGACAAACAAATTATTGAGTTTCAGAAAGAAAGAGAATGTACTCAGGTTAGGGAAACAGATCACCTATATAATCAATTATTAAATTCAAATTGCAACCCACATTTCTTAACAACAATAGATCTTACTGAAGATTCTACTCTGAAATATAATTGTAGTAGTTATAAAGTAAGCCAAAATAAAATAAAGAAATATGCAAAACTAAATAGAATTATAAAAAAATGCAAGAAATTTAAAAAACAACAAAAACACAGTTCCAAAAATATTCAACTAATAAAAGAACGTGTTATCCTCATAAAAAAGTTGAATAATTATCAAATTAAATTAGAGGATAGTAAGAAGTTTTATGAAATAGACACTCAAAACTTACAGTCTGAAATTCAAGTTTTAGAGCGTCAACTAAAGTCATGTTATTCTATGTATGTAAATTCTCAAAAACAAATTAAGGAACATATCCTTGCTGCAAACGAATTAGTTGATAGCGGTAATAGTAATGCATACTGTGTAGACACGATGACCTTCAACAACACTCAATGTACATCACAAAGTGAATCCAGCCCGGACACTCTCCTACCCGAGGTAACGGAGAACCCGACCCGGCTGAGCAGTGTTCCGGACTGTATCTCCATTCAAAATTCACCAGATATTGTACAAGGTTCATCACAGGTAGGTCAAATAGATAGAAGTTCTCCCCCTTCTTGTAATACACACAGTTGTTGCTCCATTTTGTTCTCAGATAGTATAGGAAAAGGGTTAGGCAAGTTAATTAGTAACAATCTGAGTCATTCTTCTCTAAATTATTGTACTCCTCAGGCTTCTTACAACCAGATAATAACATCAATAACTCGGAAGGAATTGGATCCTAATACCATTATAACTGTACTTGTAGGTAACAGTTCTAACGTTAAACTTGAAGATATCACGGACAATGTCACTCAACTATTAAAACTAAATTGTAAGAGAGTAATTCTGTGCTCGTTCCCGTACTTTACGAAATTGTCTAGCAAGCAAAACCATAATATCCATGCCTTAAATAATCATTTGCATTTTCTAGTTAGTCACTATAGTGACAGGTTGACATTCAGTTTCGTTCAGAAATTGAAGTCAACCAGAAACCATGCGTACTTGCCTATTAGTTTTAGACGTCAAATAGCTCGGCTATTAGCTTTTAATATAAACTCAGACATATGTGGTATGTCGCAGTTTTTTGTAAATAGGTCTACGGAAATTAGTAATTATACTAATTGTAATTATACAAATAGTATTAGCTTAGATTTAAACTAGTCACTAAGACAATAGAAGGTACGAGTGACAATTTAGTTAATCTCGTCAACTTCGAGGTATCTTCTAGCTCTCAATCAAATAACTGTAAAAAAGGGGCTGAGCAGAATTCCTTAAAATTGTTTCACCAGAATATTCAGGGACTTTCTTCCAAAGAACTAGAAATAGAACTATTTTTAGAAAAAACTAAGTTTGATATTATCTGTTTTACTGAACATTGGATGAAAGATTATGAAGTAATGCAAATAAATTATGAGAATTACAATGTGAGCAGTTGCTTTAACCGAAAATCTAGGATGCGTGGGGGTTCATTAATCCTAGTAAAAAATTGTATTAAATCTAAGTCTCGTAATGATATAGTCGATCTATCGGTTGAACATAGCATTGAATTGTCTTGTGTTGAGCTAGATAAGCATGTAATAGTGTGCGTTTACAGACCCCCTAATTACCTGAACTATTCTATCTTTGAGTCAGTAATGGAAGATGCTTTGGCAAAACTTGTAACTGGTAATAAACCAATAATTATCTGTGGTGACTTTAATGTCAATATCATAGAGATTAATGTGAATAGCAGTAGATTCTTAGGTCTCTTTAAATCATTTAACTTGTCAAACAATGATATTATAAAGAAAGATACGCCATGTTCATACTGAATGGCGTTCAGATATCGTTGCGAGTAATTTAAAACTACGACAGCGATAGATAATACGGAACGTATAAGATAGAAAGAGATAGCTAGCTATCAAAGTGCAACAATTGTGTCACTTCGAGCTTCGTCCTCAACAATTTGTGCGTGCTAGTGCGATATCTACCTCTTTTTACATAATATCATTGCCTCAACATTAAAAAAATTTTTCGTCCGAAAAAAGTATTTCGCGGTATTTTTTTTTCCGCGTACCGCCTTAACAAAACACGGCTTCTTTCGAGTCTGATTTTCTTCAGCCGTGCGTTAAGAAGATGTGCTGTTTCTTTTCTATAAGCACGCAGTCCTAGGTCTTCATTCAACACCCTTTTAACAGTAGTTCTGCTTAGTCCCATCTCCAGAGCCATCAATTTTTGCTTGCGGACAGGATTTCGTTAGATTCGCGCCTTCACTGCTTTGATGACCGCTGGAGTCCGAACAGTACGAGGTCAACCGCTCCTTTGTTTGTCTTCTAATCTTGAATCTTCCCTGAATCGTTTGATAGTACGATAAATAAATCTCAGTGGAATTTTCAAATTTTTCAGCAGTTTCAAAATCTAAGTTGGCGCGTGACCGCAACGATGCAATGCAATAACTGCGCCTCTGTCTTCTTTGCGCGTCCACTTCATTTTAAAAAATGAACAAAATTCCAGAAACCCTTTTTAGGGTTCCGTACCCAAAGGGTAAAAACGGAACCCTATTACTAAGACTTCGCTGTCTGTCCGTCTGTCTGTCACCAGGCTGTGTCTCATGAACCGTGACAGCTAGACAGTTGAAATTTTCACAGATGATGTATTTATGTTGCCGCTATAACAACAAATACTAAAAACAGAATAAAATTAATATTTCAAAAGCCCAAAAGGTGGTAGCCGTAAGGCTGGCCCGGGGCTACCGCACGATTGCCCGCGAGGCGGCGAGCCTCCTTGCCGGATTGCCGCCATGGGATCTGGAGGCGATAGTCCTCGCGCGCCTGCATGAATGGCGCGCGGTGGCGCTACGCCAGGGGGAAACTCCGCTGCGTCGCTCAGCGGACAGACTTCCGGCGTGATCTCATGGCGACATGGAGAGAGCGACTGTCGCAACCCCGTGCAGGGCACGCCACAATAGTGGCGATAAGTCCCCTCTTTGAGGAGTGGCTTGAGAGACGCCACGGCGTCCTCACCTTCCGCCTGACGCAGGTCCTCACCGGACACGGAGTGTTCGGGAGGTTCCTGCACCGAATCGGGCGGGAGGAAACGCCCGGGTGCTTCCATTGTGAGGATCGACCGGAGGACACGGTGGAACACACGGTGGAGGTGTGCCCTGCGTGGGCGGAGCACCGCCGTGTCCTCGAAGCGGCGATCGGCGGCGGCGACCTCTTGCGTCCGGCCCTGGTGCAAGCCATGGTCCGGAGCGAGACGGAATGGGGCGCCGTCACCTCCTTCTGCGAAGCAGTAATGCTAGAGAAGGTGGTTGAGGAACGTGAGAGGGAGAGAACCTCTGAACGTCCCGGCCGCCGCGGGAGACGCCCCGGGTGTCGGGGGCCACCACCACGTAGCCCCCGGCCACCGTAGGCGCGGGACTGTGGACGGTGAGCTATGGGCTAGCTCGCCGTCCGTCCGTCTCATGACGACAGGCCGTGTCGACGGCGCGTTCGTGTTCCACTCGCGCCTCAAAGAGAGTCAGCAAAAAGGAAGGGGTCCGTAAGGACCGATGCCTGCCGGGGTTGCGGGACTATTCGAAAGAGATACCGTGGCCCCGGAACACAAAGGGCGATGAAGGAACATGGATGGGTTTTAGTCAGTAAAAGTCTGACACTCCCTCTTGCTCCGCCCAGAGCGGGACGGGTTATTTGATGATTTCCCATCCGAAAAAAAAAAAAAAAAAAAAAAAAAAAAGGGGGCTCCCATACAACAAACGTGATTTTTTTATAATAATTGGTACGGAACCCTTCGTGCGCGAGTCCGACTCGCACTTGGCCGGTTTTTTTTTATTTTCTTTAAATATTCATATTTCGAATGCCCATAATATTTTCCTCGGCTTGCATTCTAAATTCGAAATTTTACCTATGTGACAGAACTTATGGCCCGACTATGTATCCCCAAACCAAAACCTTTCACAAGCCCTATTTTTGAAAATGGACTTGAATTGACTCTATCGACTCTGATAACTTAGATTTTGAGATAGAGAACGACGATTCGTCCAGTGATGAAAAGGATGACGGAAGTATTTTTATTAGAGTAAACCAATTTAAATATTTAGGGCACAATCTGACTGCCGTCCTCAGGGATGATAATGACATCGAACGGGAGCGAAGGGCGCTGTCTGTACGTGCTAACATGATAGCTCGCAGGTTCGCACGCTGTTCGAGTGAAGTCAAAGTCGAGTTATTCCGTGCTTATTGTACTTCATTCTACGCGTGTAGCCTGTGGGCTCATTTTACACTAAAGGCGGACAGCGCCCTTCGTGTCCAGTATAACAATGCATTTAGGGTGCTGATGGGGTTGCCGCGCTTCTGTAGTGCTTCAGGGATATTTGCAGAAGCCCGCGTAGATTGCTTCTATACAGTAATGCGTAAGAGATGCGCATCCCTGGTACGCAGGGTACGGGGCAGCGCCAACAGCATCCTAGAAATGATCTCTGGCCGACTGGACTGCACGATCGTTAACCGGTGCTGCAAAATTTCTGCTGGACCTGCAGCATAGTAACGATGTGCCCCTTTTTAATTTTAGGTTAATTTTCATCATTTGAATATACTTTAGTTAGTTATAAGTGAAATTGTTACTAACACTATGAGTTATGTTGCTCGAATAAATAATTGAATAAGCGTATTTTGCTTCCGGCAAAGATTTACCTCTTCAAAAAATCCCACGAATTACAAATTACATAGATGCAACGATAATTTAAAAATATAACGTCCATGAGTTTTGAACTTATTTAATTTTCTTTCAATCAAACAAAACAACACAACCTGTGAACACAACTGTCATTTTTGACAGCGCTCACGGTGATATTTATTTGGAGCATGGTCGGTGTAATCGCAAGATGGCGCATGTCATGACGTCATCTATGACGATTCAAGGGACATCGATATCGCGCTCACGGTACCTAATTCGGAACAGCAGGCCTATTACGTATCTCTGTTGACAGCTCGAAATGATGGTAACTGCTGTCAAAAGGTTAGTTTCGTATTATGTATTTCGTACCAGTCGCGATCAAATATGACGTCATCGGTGCCCATCGTGGCTGATAGTCACCGTAACTCATTTTGACAGACGCTTTCGTATCGATTCTTATAATATTGCGATTATGTAAGCATAGTGGACAACAAATTGATGACAACCTAGTTTGAAGTGGCTTTCGTGAAAGACGTTACATCGTACCCGGGCTGTTAGTCACCGTAATGTGATATCCACTCAGTGCGATACGTAATACCAATATTTTGACGGGTCCATATTGGCTCACCTAAAGTTGTTTACCCGAAATTGTTTTTCCTAACGATTTGTAATCCGAATGATCACTCTTCCTAAAATTTTTCATCCTAAAGTTCTCATTCATACTATTTGTAGTGCTACCGGTGATGTTCATAACACTCATGTTTCCGAAAATTTTAATTAATAATGTCATTAACGTGAATATATTCAAACTCCTACTGTTTTTTATCATAACGCTTTTAGCCCTAAACATAATTACCATAATATTTTCACTCATACTCAAAAAGAAACATTTACTAAGTGTATTAAAAAATATATGTGGGTAGAAGATGACATTTATAGTTTTAATTTGAGGGTATGATTATTATTTGGGGGGTATGCTTTACATAACGTACTTATTACTATAACTATACCTGAGATAATTATGTCTAAAAACCGACTGTTTAGAATGATTAAAGGTCGTTTCACTGATTCTTGTCTTTAATTAATGAAATTCAGGTCAGAGTGTCGTCTTGGGGGCACTATGATAAAAATACTGAGAAAAATTTCGCGACCAATTTCGAGGTAGTAGTTCGTAGTTGGTCACAGTTCTAACCTAACCTATGGATATCTTTGCAGATACACACCGCTATAAATATATATGAAAACATGTATTTAACTACTTGTACCGTACTATTATTTTGCATACAATTAACGAACCAACAGATTTAGCAAAATGTAACGGCAAAAAAATCACTTTTGGTTGCCAAAATTAGTAAATGATCATCAAAATTAATCCCCATTTTATCGTGAAATTAGACTCAAAAATTATTTTTGACCACTAGAAATTGAACTGTTATGCTCTTGCATCCGAGTCGAAGGAGACCTGGTAAACGGAGCCCCGCTCCGCGGGGCTCCTACTTCTGGATTGTTTATAAAAAAATAACAAGTCCGCCAAGTCCGCCTAGGCAAAACTAGTTTGTCATCAACCACCTCATTAAAATTTGATGCTCAATTTACTAAATTTGGTGATCAATTGATATTTGTAAGGTTAATTAGTCAAGTATCCTATCTATACACCCATGAATATATATTAGTATTACACTTAGTAAATATTGATATAGTGGTTATTTTTATTATTCTTGTTAAATATTAAATCGATTATAAAATTGTATCGAATCAAATCGGACTTCTCTATGGCCATACTTTGTATGACATTTTTGACGTTTGAAAAGCGAGGCAAAAGTTATTCATTCGATTTTGGACGGTTGAACCGAACACTTATCTGAATTAAATCCGTTAATATCTTGGAAATCATCGTTTTATTTGGGAGATAAAGAATAGATCCTTTATCTCAGAAGTGGGATTAGTTAATTACGCCCATAATTTCGAAGAAATATTACCAAAATAACCACGAGTTTTGTTGTGTACAAAAGTTACTAGTTATTATCTGAGTAACAAATGGATAAAACTAGCGATAATCGCAAGAGCAATGAGCGTAAACGTCGGCGTGACCGGAGCAGAGCAACGAGAACAAGCACTACGCATAAACAGAAGCAGCGAAAGCAGAGATCGAGCAATCGCGACGATTCGTTGGAATCTCGTCGTAGTGGAGGCCGCAGTTCCCGTGAGCAGCCTATGAGACGTCGTCACCAACCGAACCGGAGTAGCAGCCGTGATGGGTATCGCAGTCGGAGCAGCAGCGATGAGCAGCGTCGGCGACATCGTCCCAGCCGGGCGCGGGGCGTGGATGGAGGACGCAACAGGCGAGGCCGCAGCAGGCGCTCAGAATCCAGCATCGAGCGTCACACACCTCCACTTCCTGGTCGCGTGAGTACCCCCAACGTTCTTAATAGTGACACGCAAGCATTTTTTGCTACTTTAGTGGAAGCTTTAACCAATAGTCGACCCCAAGGCAACAAATTTCCCATGCTGGGCAATGTGATTCCAGATTTTGACCCTATGGTTAAGAGTCAGACTATAGTTATGTGGATCAATAAAGTTGACGAATGTGCGCGGCTTTATGGTTGGGGCGACGATCAAATAATACATTACGCTCTGCCTAAACTATCAGGGATTGCCAAATTGTGGTACCAGGCCCTTCCATCTATGTCGTATTCATGGTCTGAGTGGAAGGGCAAACTGGAGCAGTCATTTCCGAGTAGTGAAGACTATGCCGAATTACTAACCGAGATGTTGTCAAAACGTGTGAAATTTAACGATTCGTTGGAACATTATTATTATGACAAAATTAATTTGCTAAATCGATGCGAAATACATGGTAAACGTGCGGTAGATTGCCTACTATATGGGATTGAGGATCGGTCATTGAGATTAGGCGCGAAAGCAGCGAAATGTCAGGAGCCGGAGCAGGTTCTCACATATTTTCAATCAATCAAACAAAATATTCGTGAACCAGATAGGTCAAGGGTGAACTATGATAAACGTAATAATACTACCTCTTCATTATCCAGTAATAGTTCTAAGCAGACGACTAATGGCAGCGAAACTAAGACTTCGAAGTCACAAAATAATGCGTCAATTGTATGCTTTAACTGCAATGAACCTGGGCATTTCAGTTCTAAATGCACAAAAAAGATACTGAAGTGTAATGTTTGTGCCAAATTAGGTCATTTGTCAATTAATTGTCCCAGATTACCCTCTGACTCTGCTAATAAAATTGATAAACCAAAAGAAAAAGACGTGATGCGTATCGAAACAAATAATTGTAATGATAATAAATATTTAATGTATTTGAAACTCAACGGTGAAGCTATTCAAGGCTACGTGGATTTGGGTAGTCAATGCACGCTGATTCGTCATAGTGAAGCTGTTAGGAGGGGAATCACGTGGACTAATAGCAACTTACCGACTATGAGGGGTATAGGTGAGAGTATAGTAATACCATTGGGCGTATCAAACGTCATTATTGAAATTCAAGGTATTGTAGAGGAGGTTAACGCGTACGTTGTTGATGATAGCGTTATTAAATATTCAATTTTAATTGGACACAGTTTCACAGAAAAACCAGGGATAGTCATAACGAAAACTACACATTCATTAATATTTACTCGTGATCATTCAGTTAAATTACAATTAAAGTTGATAACCGATATAGTAATTCCCTCTAAGGAAATGTATCCATTACCGTGTATGTCTACAAACAAATATTCGGGTGTAGTCCACGTCAGTGGCTCCTTACGCGGCACGTCACAGAATGAGTATTACTTGATGCCGGGTGAATATGAAATACAAAACGGAGAAGTTAGGATACTGGTGCAAAACTTTAGTGATAGTCCGGTTCGTTTAAACAAGGATACGCTCATTACACGAGTTTTTTGTACAGACTACTTGAGTGTAAAATTATTAGATTTTGAAAATGCTGAGACTAATTTAGCTTTCAATTATGGCAAACAGCTTAGTGAAGATGAGGTTAACAAATTAAAAGAGCTGCTCAAAAGGTATGAAACGTGTTTCTCGGATAACCTAAAAGACCTGGGATTAACTAATGTAGTTTAAATGGAAATTAAATTAAGTGACTCGCAACCAGTAGTTTATCGCCCATATAGGCTTTCCTTTCCGGAGCGTAGACAGGTCCAATCTATGGTAAAGGAAATGATCGATGCAGGCATAGTTTGCGAGTCAAACTCACCTTACGCTAGTCCAGTTCTACTGGTAAAGAAAAAGACTGGCGATAGCAGATTATGTGTCGATTATCGTGCATTAAATAATAAAACAAAAAAGGAACACTATCCGCTACCTTTGATTGATGATCAACTTGACAGGCTAGCTGGTAACTCTTTATTTGTAAGTTTGGACCTTGCATCTGGCTACTACCAGATTCCAGTAGAGGCAAATTCTCAAGAAAAGACTGCATTTGTTACTCCCGATGGGCAATACCAATTTAAACGCATGCCTTTTGGTTTAGCGAACGCTCCTTCTATTTTTCAACGTGCCATGAATAAAATACTATCGAAAGTCGGTTATACGATCGTTTATATGGATGATGTATTGATACCTTCTCGATCTTTTGATCAGGGAATGAGACGGCTAGAAGAGGTACTTCAACTTGTAAAAGACGCAGGTCTTACACTTAAGGTAAAAAAATGTAGTTTTTTCTGTACCGAACTAGAGTTCCTAGGATTTCATGTAAGTGGTGAGGGGATACGTCCAGGAAAGCGCAAAACATTAGCGATAGAAAACTTCCCAATTCCGCGAAACGTTCATGATGTCAGACGATTTATCGGTCTAACTAGCTTTTTCCGGAGGTTCGTAAAGGACTTCGCCCTTATTGCCCGTCCACTGACAGACCTATTAAGATCAAAATTCGAATTCAAATGGACGGGGGAGGAGGTGGAGTCATTTAGAATTCTGAAGGCAAAATTAGTTGAACGCCCTGTATTAGCTTTATACGACCCTCATTTAGAAACCGAAATTCATACGGACGCTTCGAAGCTAGGTATTGCTGGAATTCTCCTACAGCGAGGTACAGACGGTTTATTTAGGCCAGTGGCGTATTACAGTCGTAAAACCACAGTAGACGAACAAAAATTTCACTCCTTTGAATTGGAAACGTTAGCGGTTGTCGCATCTTTAAATCGTTTCCGTGTCTATTTATTAGGGCTAAGATTTAAAATAGTCACTGACTGTAACGCACTTCGTACCACCTTAACTAAGAGGGATCTTGTACCACGAATTTCTCGCTGGTGGATCCAGTTTCAGGAGTACGACTGTGAAATCGAGTACAGACCGGGCTCGCGTATGGCTCACGTAGATGCTCTCAGTCGTGCCCTTGTCAGTGAGCCGACCGATGTGGATACGGAGCATGTTTTTGATGTTTTACACGTAGACGTCCGTGACTGGATCGCTACTGTCCAGGGTGATGATAGCGAAATAAAACGCATAAGAGACATCTTAGAAGACGACAATACGAAGTTTGTCGCTGACGTGCGCAAGAATTATCTTTTGAAAGGTAGTTATGTATATAAAATTTTAGACGAAGGATTGCGATGGGTAGTTCCGAGGGGTTGTAGGTGGCAAGTGCTGCGCATGAACCATGATGAAGTGGGCCATTTTGGTTTCGAAAAAACTTTGAGTCGTATCAGAAGCATATTTTGGTTTCCAAAAATGCGTAGGTTCGCTAAGAAATATGTCTCAGCTTGTTTGGAGTGTGCGCATCATAAGGCACCTGGTGGTCCCAAAGAAGGAATGCTTCATCCCATACCTAAGTTGGAGAAACCATTCCATACGCTTCATGCCGATCATCTGGGCCCGTTCATTCGCTCTAAGAGAGGCAACATGTATTTGCTTGTTATTATAGATGCCTTTACAAAATTTATTAATATACGAGCTGTTAAAGATACTAAGACGACTACGGCAAACAAGGCATTTAAGGAACATTTTAGTTATTTCGGCGTTCCTTCTCGTCTTATAACGGATCGCGGTTCTTGTTTCACAAGTGCAAAATTTAAGAATTTTATAGACCAATTAAAAATAAAACACATCTTGAATGCAGTAGCTACTCCAAGAGCGAATGGACAGGTCGAAAGGTTTAATCGAACCATAATTGATGCTCTGAGTACAAAATGTCATGGCGGAAATGATAATTTATGGGACGATTACATCGGTGACGTACAATTAGGTATTAATACCACTATTAATAAAACAACAGGGAAGAGTCCCTCTGAGCTGTTGTTCGGTTGCAGACTGACGAATGCGTCAGAAAACGTATTGACTGACGTAATTGCCGAAACAACTGAACGGATTGATGGTGATGCTCTAGTAAAACTAAGGTCGAATGCTAGGGAAAGGATAGAAAAACAACAGGATTATGCTAAAAAGCAGTTTGATAAGCATAGGAAGGGTCAGACAAAATATAACGTTGGTGACTTAGTCAGGATAGAAAGGACCGTAATAGACAAAGATCATGTAGGAAAATCACATAAACTCATCCCCAAATTCCAAGGCCCCTATCGAATCCTCAAAATATTGCCTAATGACAGATTTCTCGTCGAAGACACCCCATTAACAAGAAAAGGTAACAAGAGGTATGAAAATGTTGTTGCCCTAGATAAAATCCATCCCTGGATGAACTTTAAAGGTTACACCAGTGAAAGCACTGACAGTGATCAGGGTGAGGGTACAGACATAGAGGTAGAGAGAGAGTAATTTATTATTCTACATAGCGTGTGGGAACAATTATTATTTAATTTTGTCGATAATAATAATATGCTAATTTACATAGGTTAATCAACTTGCCTGATGAAAAAGACTAGAAATTGCGTGTCATTGTTAAGGATTTAAGTAACTAGACATGAGCAATCAGTGCAGATAATGAATGGCATTGAGTAGTCGATGTCGCACATATTATGATTGCAAGATAGTGAGTAAGATAATACGATGTGAGCACAATTTGTCATAAGAGGTCAGTGCAGATTATGAATGGTACCAAGATAACGGTGCCGCACAGATGACCGAAGATCGTGATAGATTGTGCAAGAAACAAAGAATGAGAATGCATTTCAGCTTCATGAATTTGAATTATGATAAAGATTTGTGATCTAGATTAAATGATAAGCTAAATTGAGATAATTTTAGATGTAAATTGAATAGACACTTTTTGAAATTTTGATTGTGATGAGAATTTGTGATAGACGTAGATTGTGATAAGAATATAGTACCTTAGCTGACCTATAGAGTACATTTGAATTTATATTGTGATAATTAATTAATTATTGAAGAATGAAATTAGTTGTAGAAGTATGTATTCATCATTATTACATTTTGATTTATTTTATGTTTATTTTGTATAGATAATCAAATCAGTAGTTTTAAACAATTTACACCAAACAAGTGAGAGGACTCACTTACACAGGATGGCCGAGTTGTAAGGTTAATTAGTCAAGTATCCTATCTATACACCCATGAATATATATTAGTATTACACTTAGTAAATATTGATATAGTGGTTATTTTTATTATTCTTGTTAAATATTAAATCGATTATAAAATTGTATCGAATCAAATCGGACTTCTCTATGGCCATACTTTGTATGACATTTTTGACGTTTGAAAAGCGAGGCAAAAGTTATTCATTCGATTTTGGACGGTTGAACCGAACACTTATCTGAATTAAATCCGTTAATATCTTGGAAATCATCGTTTTATTTGGGAGATAAAGAATAGATCCTTTATATTTTAGGTGATAGATTTTAGTGGTCACAAAGTTAATTTTGGTGGGCATTATATGTCCCCCCCTATTATTTTGTATGGTACTATTATTCTTATTTATGTTATACATGTTATGTGAAAATAACAATAAATAAATAATATGGTTGTGGAGGTCAGATAGGCAGTCGCTCCATGTAAAATACTGGTATTTAGCTGCATCCGGTAAAACTGGAAGCCGACCCCAACATGGTTGGGAAAAGGCTAGGCAGATGATGATGATGTTATGTGAAAATAAAGTTACGCAAAATTAATTTATATGATACTGATTATTATGAATAAAAAGAAATCTAAACAAAAAAGAAATGTCTTTGAATAATAGTGTAAAAGATGGTTATGTTGAGAAAATATAGGAAAACAAATAAAAGTATAATAGATGTTTATTGCTACTGACATTATGAAGTTGAATGCTTCGGAATTATGAACATTAGAGACAGAGTAGTTAGGAATTGTGATTGTTAGGACGAAAAATGTTAGGAAGAACATTTTTGGATTTCCAATTATCGGAGTTGAAAATTTAGGTGAACTTTGGCGCACCCTATTTTGACATTCTCGGTTGTCATCAAAGTTCGGTGTACAACCGAAGCTTGATAGTCACTGGAGATCAAAAAGATACGTAATAGGTTTATCTCATGTAGCACCCGTGTGTAAACATTACTTTATAGCGCCCCCAAGTAAGCACGCGGTCAAAATGGAATGGGTACAAAGTATAAGTAACAGCACCTATAAGTTACCAACTGTAATTATTATTATTATTTATTTATTTCAGAGAAATCTCCATATAAGTTGCATTATTATAAAACATAATAAAAACATATAAACATAGAATGTTAGTGTGTTAGTAACACAAAAATGTACCTACAAATATGTTAGTATTTTTAGTACCTATATTTAACTTATGCCTATGGCTGTCCTTACCCACTGATTCTGGAAAGGACAGTCAAAACGGGCGGCAATCATATTTAGAATGCTGTTGCTGCTGCTTCGTAGACGGTGCAGCAAGGAGTTTGCTTTCTTGCGCATGATGGCTTGAAAACCATCCGTACGCGCTTCAGCAAACATACCAGACGCGCTGCAGCGCCACGGCAGCCCCAACAGCATCCTAAATGCGTTATTATACTGTGTGCGCAGGGCTGTGTAGGTTCGCTGCGTATGTTTCACCCACAGGCCACTCGAGTAAAAGGACTGGCAGTACGCCTAATAAAGGGTGTAAAACACCTCTTACCGAAGCCGAAAAGCACTTGTTCTCCTCGTCATTGCGATTATTTTTTTGTTCTACACTATACCTGGGAACCTTCTAGTTTCGGAGATATTGGGGGTCAAAGTTCCAACTTTTTGACAAGTTTTTTTTAAATACAAGTTTCTAATGTAAGATTTTTACGACCCGTACTATTCAATCCATCCATCAGTACAATGTTTTGATTGCGTTACATTGAGTTCTACCACAAAATATGATTTTTCACCCAAAAAAAAAAGTCGTTTCCCAGCAATATTTTTTGCGTAAAGTTACTTAGTTTGATGTACAGAATGCTTGGTTGACGGCGTCGTGATGAGGTCTTTTACACCCTATATATACAGGTACTCTATTGTTTGGAGATTAAATTTGAAGAAAAAAATTGTCGGTTTTGGATACCATGATGTACTATTGTCTATATTTAGAATTATACAGGGTGTTCTGCTGTTTACCCTAACAAGCCAAAACGTACCCACGTTAACATGCCTTGCTTTGCTGTAATACTACAAGCGGAGCTCTTTTTACGTTGGTCAATGAGCGGCGCTCGGCGCCCCCTAGGACCGCTGCGCCCGTGTGCAACGAACACCCGTTTTTTTTTTTTTTTCGGTTGAGAAATCATCAAATGACTCCTCCCGCTCTGGGCGGAGCAGGAGGGACTTTTACTGACTAAAACCCATCCATGTTCCTTCATGGCCCTTTGTGTTCCGGGGCCACGGTATCTCTTTCGAACAGTCCCGCTTAGTAAAGACGGCCCTGTATGGACGCTCAAATCGATTACAGCGTAATTCAGAACGCAGCCTGAAGATTGAGAAGACATTTTTGATTCCAGCGTTCTATATGTACTTTTTCACACCACCTGCTCGAAAATGTCAAATTATATGTCAAGCAACCTTAACCTAAAGTGAGTCATTAGTGGCCGGGGGCACAGCCGGTCAATAATGTTGTACTGGATTTCATTATGACCCGCTGGTCAATAATGTGACTTGAATTTGGAATCTCACATGCTCAGCTAAATTGGCAGTATAGTACTAACAAACACCCTTTGGTGCCAGAAAGAGGAAAGCTATTCTCGATACCCTTACTACGCGTGGATGATATTCTCGATTTCCTACAAAATCATAACGACTGCTTCTTCATATCGTTGCCATGTTTTCGAAGACATAATATTGTAAGAATAATTAGATAACTACGAACCATTTTTTAAAAGGAACAAATACCGTACCGTGCCGTAATACCGTAATAGTAATTGGCTGTAACATTAGTTAATTATTCTTACTGTTTGTTTATTTAATAAATACTTTGTTTTTCGTACTATGGCTATTATTTTCTCACAGTAGGTGTAAAAAG
This sequence comes from Xestia xanthographa, assembly GCA_905147715.2. Classification (NCBI taxonomy): domain Eukaryota; kingdom Metazoa; phylum Arthropoda; class Insecta; order Lepidoptera; family Noctuidae; genus Xestia; species Xestia xanthographa. Next base: position 12,896,848 of record LR990655.1, on the reverse strand, counting down.
TAGAGTATCCTCCTCTGGGCTAAAGGTGTCTTTGCCTTGGGCTAGCTTGAATCCCTCGCTGCATTCAGGATTCTTGTATTAACTCCCTCGCTTCGCTCGTGAGTTAAAATCTTAACTCCCTCGCTGCGCTTGGGAGTTAAATTCCGAATCCTTCATTGCGCTCGAGATTCAAAATGACGCCCGTGACATAAGACACAACTTTAGCCCCTCGGTGCATAATCTACTATTTTTTTATTAAAGTTAGTTCTAATACGTTACTTTTACTGTTATGTTACTTTTGTTTGTGTAGCTTGATGTGATGGCGACTGTATTTACACATAGCAGGTAACGGGTGTTTTATTAGAGGCGAAGAATTTTCAATTAATTAATGCCTCCCATGGATTATTGCGAGTTCCTACTACCTACGCACCTGACCTTTCTGAAGAAGTTCATCTGTATGGAATATCGCACAACATAATCAGTCAAATAAAGCCAATGATATTCTAATAAACAGATATGTTATACCTACACCTACAAAACCACAGAAAAAAGTGTGCCGCGCGGGAAAGCCAGCTCACATACACGCAGTGACGCAGAATAAAGGAAAAACAGGCCAATTGGCCGGTTTTCGAGTCTTCACGATTGCGCGCTCACAACATAATCTGTTTAAGAGCGCGCTCACATATTTTGGGCGTTTGGCCAAAAATACGTACTTTTCCAAGTCCTCGATATTTGTTATATAAAGATAATGGCATAATATTTCAATGAAGAATCATAAATCTGGCTTTGTTTTAGTTCGTAGATTGATTAGAATTTTGTTATAATAGTTAATATTACGAGAAATTAATAGCAATTTTCCTACAGCCAATTTCAAGCAAACGTTAAACATTAGGTTTTCTCCTGCCATTTGTATCAAACTGGTAACACGAAAAAATCTAAAAAAATATATATATCACGGCAGGGAAAGCCTAGAGGAACATGGGTAGTTGAAATCACACACAGCACTTGACTCGAACTCCAAACGTTTATTTCTATTAAACCATTTAGGTACACTCTCATTTTCACAACTAATCATTCACTTCACTAAACACTTATAATTACTTAGCATTTCAATTGTTTTGCTAATCTTAGGATAACGTGACTGCTCGACGCTCACGCGTCCATTCTGAGTGGGCGGAAGTACCACAATATCGGTTCAGCAACTTATTACAATAGTAAATTCAATCAGCCTCACAAATAATAATGAAACACTTTACAATAATTGTGTTACTATTAAATAATGACAGAATTCACCAATTTGAACACGTTTTCAATCATTAATAATAAACTAGTTGTCTCATTACTTTTTAGTCTTTAATCTGTGCTATCATGGAACATTTCCGGTGATATAAACAGTTATGTTAAACAAAAGCTTTTTACTAGTAAATCACTGTGTAAAATAGTCTTATTATTTTAAAGTTGGGATCTATTATTGAGACTTACTTAGTTCTCGTACTAAATTTAAACATTCAGGTATTGACGGTAAAATCACATTCGGCGCCATTTTCCCTGACAGGTGACGCCGAATCATAATGTCAAGTGATTAACTATTAATTGCTAATATGAATGAAACCCTAAAGTTGTTAAACAAATATTCTTATGTTAAGAGGGCTATTACAAATTTTCTTGTTTTTGAGTGTTTTAAGAGTCTAGCACTCAAATATAAGAAAAATTTTGATTTTTATTTTGAGCACTCCATAGAGAATTAATCAAACTTTCTCGGGCATATATCTTTTTTAATTTTGTGGCCATATCTAAACCATAATCACACTTCTAAAATCTCAGTTTAGAAGTGTGATTATGGTTTAGATATGGCCACAAAATTAAAAAAGATATATGCCCGAGAAAGTTTGATTAATTCTCTATGGAGTGCTCAAAATAAAAATCAAAATTTTTCTTATATTTGAGTGCTAGACTCTTAAAACACTCAAAAACAAGAAAATTTGTAATAGCCCTCTTAATTATAACGATAGTTTTAGCTAGAACATCGAGTTTAGTTTGATAATTGTTTTTCAAGTGATACTGATTAAGACAAGCCAACAGATGGCGCTGTTGAGCTTGATACTCCAACGAAATTAGTCAATGGCACTCATAGGTGTTATAATAGTTGCCAGAGTATCTCACAGATGGCAGTATTATCGTTTATGGAATAAGAAATTATAATTCAACTAGTTACAATCAATAACATTATGTAATAAGCTTAGCTTATAGGTGTCCTCGCGGCGACATATATGTACTGGTCATATACTCCTCAAGGTTGTAGATTGATTAGAATATTGAAATAAAAATTGAATCGACGCAAAAAAAAACGATATTCAAAAGCAATATTGATCTAAAATGTATGCATTTTCAGCGTCCAATATATTCCAAATAAACTTAATTTTATCAAATAAATTAATATGATATAAAACTTCGATCTACAACGAATACGTTTTATTAGTTTTCGTTTGTCAATATGATAGACAAAATTACAATAAATAAAATTGGAGAACTATAATTCTGCGTCAATTCAGCTCGCACCTCAGTCTCATGTCAGTCTCGTCTCTATTTTTCGTCAATAACAATTGACAATCGTCCGGAGATTAATATTATTATCGAGTCGTGTAGGCCGGTCAAAAAAATTTGATCCAGGAAGTAAAAATCAAAAATTTGCGAAAAAAATGTAACAGCACTCTTAATAGAATATCATTGAATAAAGCCAATTTCATGGATACTTAGTAAAACTTTCCGTGTTTTATTTCAATTTGAAGTTCTCTTTCTCCGCCTCAAACCTCACAGTATCTACTAGTAAGTATTATAATAATATAATAGGTTAAAAACATTGTGAGCCATCTCGGGACGCCTGGCAGATGTGAAACATCGACATTATTTTGTACAAGTAATACACATAAGCTTAGAAGAACAGATTACGACAGGAACGAAATGACTTATTGAAAAAATAAAATATTACAATTTTTCCCTGAAAATGATGACTTGGGGCACCCCAAGTGCCCCAAGTCGGTGTAAAAAAGTCAATTTAAAAAAATAAACACTTAAAATAAAAGAAAATAGAATTACTCGATTCACAAAAAGAGAACCCTTAGGCTGGGATCGAACTCAAAGTCACGAGATTGTAACCCAGCGTCGGCTCTGCCCCGAGACCAGCTGGCTTGTAGTAACCCGTGGCGAATATGTAGAACTTATGCCTAAAAAAATCTAAAAAAAAAAAACTACTCACTCAACATTTCATACAAACTTATCTATATCGCGTTTTATCATAATTTCCGCTTCAAATATGTATAATGAAAGTAGGGTTAAGATTTTCAACCTCATTCACTCTCATTTGTAACTTTTCTTAACATGTAAAGGGCATATGAGAACTGATTTAGTTTTTTGCAAACATATGGTCAATCTGTATTTTCCAGTTTAGTGCAGCGTCAATGTGTATGCCAAGAAATTTGGTAGTTTTTACTTCTTTTTAGTCGTAGGTAATTACTTAGTGAAATTACAGCGATAATGGTGTCGATTCTGTTGTACACAAACTAAACTTAATTTAGGCTATTGCTATCTTTTTCTCTCTAATAAAACGAGAAAGAGACAGACGTAATTTAGAGCTGTCAAATTTAGTTGGAACTAATATTTCCATACAAATGAAGGGTGCACGTAAAACATGTCGCCTAAAAACACGGTGAAGCGCAAGGCATAAACTAGTTTGACATCTCTAACTTAGTTCATAGCTTTAGCCGTCCTTTTCTCGCACTCCCATTTAGTAAAATATAGCAATAGCCTAAGTTAAGTTTAGTTTGTGCACAACAGAATCGACACCACTGTTTTTCTTTGTATTATTTTTCGTAAGATAAGTAAACTCTTAAATGTAAGGTTTACTATTGTATTTCATATCTAGAGCCACTCCTTTTATTTTTTTATTCTTATTTTTATGTTATCTCTTATTTTTGTGAATGTTGGTTAACCTGTAATTGGCGACTGTGTAAGTCCAAGACTGTAAAACCTATGTATACCTAAATGTTTTACACAGAATCTGTTGGTGAACCTAAAATAATAATAAAATAAATAAATGCCCCTTTCGGATCGGACATTTTTTTTACATATTGTAGGTATTTAAGGGCGCAAAACCATCATTTGATTTTAATTTTAAGTAAGTTTGTAATTTGAGGGTAGTTCCGTTTTTATTTTGAATTAAGCAGGTTTATTGAATTAACAGTTGTATTGTAGGGTAGTGAGTTTTCTATTTGACATTTGTTTTGAATGGGGAGGGCTCGTCAAAGCTGATTGTAGATGACGTATCCATAGCTTAGTCCCACTCTGTCCAATGAGGACAAGCTATTTTGAAATTTAAAATTACATTGACAGATTTTCAACCAATGACGATGCTTGTTACAAGCTATGCTAGCTCCATTAGTTCCACAGTTGCCATCCCCATTACTCAACTATTTCCGTCTATTTAATTAAAAAAGTAATCGTAATTTCCGTTTGCTTCATTAATAAGGATTATGTTTGATTTATGTAAAATGTTGTGAATGTAATGTTACTTCTGTTTATTTTAGTAGGAGTTTATTTTGATAATTGGCTAGAATTATTTAAGAGTCTAGTTTAGAGCGAAGATTATTAAGTAGTTGATTTGATCTCTCCCGCCTTGCAAAATTAAATATTGTTATTTTTATTCTACCTATCACTACCAACCTCAGTTTGTATTTCTGTGTATAAAAGCCGTTGTAATGTGAAAGAAAGAGCATTCTTGGTTTGCCTCATGGAATAAACACTCGGAACTGGAGTAAGGTATTTTCTTTAAACTGGTGCATAGTTTTCCTACTGTTTATTATTTGCTGAGTAATAATTGTGTTACTGTATGTAAACCAATATGTTGTGTGACTCTCAACGACGACGGCCATGATGCCGCCGACATTATACTATCCATAACAACCGCCTGAAATGCTAAACGGGGCAGTTAGGGATGCTACCTTAACCGTTGCAGTCACACGAAAATGGTCTTAGGAAACCGTCCATAATTTTTCGTGAAATTTTGATCCCCATTTACAGATTTAAAAAAAAAATGTAAGTAGGTACCTAAAGTAGTAAAGTTAGCAAAAAAACACAAAACATTTTTACCCGACTGCGCCAGAAGGAGGGTTATGTTTTTCGAGACTAGGTAAATAATATGTATGTATGTATAATTGTTTGGCACGCTCTGCAGCCTTAACGGCTCGACAAAGGGCTTATCATGAGGATTTTAAAATAGTACATCTAAGTAACTAAAAACAGTAAAATAAAAAATATATTTTAAAAAAATCGGAGCAGTCTTTGGGGACTGCCGATAGAAGTGAAAACAAAAAGTACTTAGGCCCCGCCCTAGTCGTAGCACTGGTAATGCCCCGCGCATGCCTATGTGGTGCTACGCCGTAGCGGATGCTACGAGTGCTACGAACGGCTACGAAGCGTGACCGCACGTTACGTTACGTGACGATGAGTTCAATGTTTTTCCTTCACCCAAAAAGTGCTCAACGCGCCTAAAGAAGTTTTCACTTCAAAAATAAAAAACTCTACTGCGTAAAAAATAACTAATGACTTTAAATGAAAACTGAAAAGAAAAGGATAACTTCAGGAAACAGGACATATTGACTACAACAGTCGGGACCCATATTGGATGTAATGATTTTAGTCTAGATTATTTAATGGATCCTGACTGTTGCAGTCAATATGTCCTGTTTCCCGAACTTGTTTTTTTCTTTCCAGTTTTTATTTAAAGTTATTAGTTATTTTTTTAAATGTTTTGTGTAAAATGGCAATTTTCTTGCTAACTGTACATTTTTTTAAATCTGTGAATGGAGATCAAAAATTTCACGAAAAATTATGGATGGTTTCCTAAGACCATTTTCGTGTAGCTGCAACGGTTAAGGTAGCTCCCCTTACTGCCCCGTTTACCATTTCCACCCTGTAAACATACACCCTCATCATACCTACTTTTGTACAGTAAGCGTTTATAAGTGCTGAGGTACGCTAAGGATTGTATTGCTGTGAACGCACGGTCGAGCGTCCGTACGTCTATATGTGTAAGTGGTCTCAATACACACCACAGCAGAGTTCGCCCAATCGCATGTCGCGTGTCACACTCCACGAAACATAAGAATATATTTCCGTTTCTTTTATTATACACGCAGCAAACCTTATTTGTGTAGCGACCTGTTCTTACCATTGGATAGTTAAAATTCACATCTATTGACCATGTGTTGATAGCTGTTGGGGTAATCAGTAGGATTCACGATCAAAGAGATCCGAGTTCAAATCCTGTTAACAACGTGTGGGGTTTTTGTTTCTTGGTAACATTAGTTATTGGTTCATTATTTATTTTTTATAAGAATAAGTTAAATATTAGTAAAAAAAAACATAGTATTATTATTCAACTATTTATTTATTATTTTAGCTGTTCGGTGTTGGAAGGTGGAAATAAAAAAGTCGTGGTGAATGATAACAAAAATGTTTATTCGTTTTATTTATTTATAAAATTAACAAACTTTCATGATAATTGTAACGTCACATTCCTACCTAGATGTATAAAAGTTCTCTTGTAACCGATCATAAGATTTTTTATTGTATACGGTATATCCACTTCATTTCAATTCATAATAACATACTTAAGTAACAAGGAAAGGATATTCTAAACACACAAATATAACATATAGTTGATACCCACTTATTATAGGTATCGGTAATCAGCAGAGTTTATTGAAAACTAATATAAATAATTTAGACTTTATGAATATATTTTTTTGTGACGTCACAATAAATGTAACTAGTATTGAGGTTATAGTTTAACTGTTCATTTTCCCGAAGAAAAGAAGATTGAAACTAAACCTCAATTTAAGATCATTAATATAATTACGGATAAGTTAATATTCACTTAATATTTTGTTACACATCTTGTTATTCTTGCGCCATAAATGAAGCCTACCCTTTTGACTTTATTTAAAAAGTCAGTTTTTTGAGTCTTCTCATGGTTGTATTCTAGTAAAAATCTAAATAATCCCGTGCGAAACGTAATCGTTCCTTTATAACTCTTTCTGTCAAGAAGGGCTTCTTAGCTGGTCTTCGTGATACAAGCCTTCAGCGTGGAGGGCACGGCGAACAGTTTGCGATGAGGTGTCAAATAATTCCACAAAGTGTCTCGTAGGTGTGAAACCATTTGTTTCTTATTCGCCAACCATATATTATGTCGTCGCTGCGCATCGATAATAAGCGACGGCTTTCCACTTCACAGTATTCCTCTAAAACAAAAAACAAAAAAATTATGTTAGGCAGCTATAATAAAATACTGAAGTTATCATTCACTCTGCGTTTATAAATCCAATAATTAACACTAATTATTTATCTTTTATGCCTCATGATGGATTTAAAATCAATTTATTAATCCCTAAGTCACCAAATAAATAAACAATAACAAAGTAGGCTTTAATTTTTAATAAAACTTTGTTACAATAATTCATAAATATAATACTCACATTAGTCCGGTTTCTTCAGATATTTGTGTTCTATTAAGACCATTTTATGCAGCACGATAATATTAGTCGCCCTCGCCTCAATATCAATATTTGCCTGCATTTTGAGAAATACCAACAACAATACCGCTATCTATTAAACCACACGTCACTAACCAAATTTAACATAACCAAACGATAACGTTCATTTCGATCAAGTAAAATATTCATAAAACTCAGGTTTACCTCACAGAAATATAAATTCTTGACTTATTTTTCTATGATCTACCTTCTTCTAACTTTATGAAATGTGTGAACAAAGCGAGAATATTTTTCTGTCCCATTACTTCCAATCGAGTAAACACAAGCATTTGTTTTGAAAACTTAAGAAAGAAATTTGTTTCTATTAATTTATACAAAAAAAAAAAATATAATAAAAAAAATTTTAAACCTAAAAAAAATAATAAAAACCCATGTATGTGATTTTAATTGATGCTTACAAAATGGTATTTTTCTTATTTATTTTTATTGTACTCTATCACAGTACTATCCTATTTGACCCAAAGGTTGACTGGTAGAGAATGCCTTGTGGCATTAAGTCCGCCTATGTACCACCCCTTGTACATGAAGTTTAAATAAATAAATAAATAAAAAATTTAAAGAAACCGGTAAATATCTTTTTCAAGCTAAATATATTAATTACATCTACAAAATTAAAAGTCTAAAAGTAACATCGTGAGATTTGAACTCACGACTTACTGATTCACTCTTAGATGTAGACGCGCCTAACCACTAGGCCATCTTGACTTATATTTCCATGTTGAAATTTTGGACTACATTTACTGTAGATGACAATGTCTATTTTCTTGAAAGTAGAAGGTCGTAAGTCAAACTAAACGTCAAGCTATTGCTTTGTGAGATTGCCTATCGACTTTTGGTCGACACTGTACATTCACATTTCTATTAGAAGTGATTGGCATGATTTGGTTCGTACAAACACGTTTTGAGGTGGAACAGGGAATTTGAAAAAGGGTATTTGAAGAAACTGTTGCCGTCGCGGAACCCGAAGCCCGTAGGGTGCAATAGAGACAGCTACCGCTCAGACCGATAATCGGTAATCACAAACATTTTGATGAGATCCACGTTTCGTACTTATTCCCCATTTTTTTCCTCGAAAACAGAGCCGATTCATTGATTCAAAAATGATTGCTCTAGCTAGAGGCATTATTCAGGAAGAAAAAAGCGGAATACATTTGTATGGAGCATCGCAGTCCCTGTTCCCTCTTAGCGATTATAATGGGTACAAACAGGCTTTTTTTAATTTGCTGTAAGACAACCTTATTTTGATACGAATTGAAATAAAAGTAAATTAGTGTTTAAATGACAATCGATGTCTATGTTTTCATGATTTATTTTATCTTTGACTCATTAATAACGAGCTTTACAAATTAAATACAACTTTACTGAAACATTGTGAAATAATTTAGAAATCATGAATTATTTAATACCGAAGCTTATAAAAACGAACTTAGCAAGTAATTTAACACGCAAAGTTCACACAAGCATCTCTGTTTTAAACCAAAAAGAAGTTGAAGTCAAGGAAAAGAATCCGTTTGAGATCGAACCGGTCGAGCAGTCCAATCACACTTTCAGGTACCACGATAACGTGAAACGTACACGTCTGTACGAGTATGGTATGTACGTCGCAGCATGTCTCCCGAAATACGTGCAGAAGGTACAAATGCAACAAACCGACGAACTGGAGATACTGGTGGCTCCAGCAGGCATGAACCAAGTCATGAACTTCATGTGTCTCCATCAACACGCCTGCTTCGCAACATGCTCTAACGCAACTGCTATAGACGTTCCAAGCAGACAATACAGGTTCGAAGTGAGCTATGATATCCTCAGCTATAGGTTCAGCGAACGAGTTCGCCTCAAGACCTACACAGACGAACTGACGCCTCTCCGCTCCGGGTACTCCGTCTGGCGGGCCTGTAGTTGGTACGAAAGAGAAATATACGATATGTTCGGAGTAGTTTTTACTCATCATCCAGACTTGAGAAGAATTCTCACAGATTACGGCTTCACGGGACATCCACTGAGGAAGGACTTTCCATTGGTCGGATACATCGAAGTTCGTTACGATGATGAGCTGAAGAAACTGGTGTATGAGCCTATGGAGTACCCTCAAGAATCGCGACAGTACGAGCTACAGACACCGTGGCACTATTTGAACAGATTTCATATTCCTTATAATGAACGAAAACCGCCACCGCCTCCTCCACCTAAGCCAGACCCTCCTCCGGATCCTTGCTCCCCCTGTTAATTAACGCAGTACTTTTTTATCTATCGTTTGTAGTAGGTACACAAGGTACTACATATTTAGGTAGTTTACTCGTTAATTTCCACATCAAACTTTATGGTTTGCAGGTTAGATACTTAATTGGTTTCTGTAGGATAGAGATAAATAGGTACCTAAAGACATGACCTAGGTTATTCATATCTTACCTACCTCGACTTCTTCCGAATAAGTACCTACCATGTTCAATTTAGACATGGTATTATAATTTATTCAGTGCATATTTACAGGTAGCCTTCCAGATCCGTGGACGATTTTTTTTTATTGGTGCAATCTCAAAAAGACGAAAAGCCATAATCCTAAATCAATTTGTAGCCAGAAAACATATTAATAGTTCAATATTGTGACATACTACTATTAATATTACAAATTGTAGATCGTCCGATCAACTATTGTGTATTGTTTTTGAGGCTGATTGTAGATAATTATATAGTATGTACTTGAGTGCAGTTTACGACTTACATACCACTTTCAGAACAGGCTCCTTATGCCAATTTTTTTTTTAGTCCGAGTAAATGGTTCAAGAAAATATTTATTGATTCAATCAATAAACTTAGATATTTAGCCCCTCTGTTCGCAAGAGTCCAACTTTCTCAGGAGTCCAACTTTTATAACATCCATAGAAGTCTTCGCATGAGTCCAACTTTTATTTTTTATGTACTCCCCTATAGGCCCCGAAAAGATTATGTAATATTAAGTACCTATGGCATCATTTAAAGCACCTATAGATACATTCTATTTATCTGTTTCATAAAGGTATATAATTTTACGTTATGATGTGATTAGTAGTATTATTATTTGATTTTTGATGACTAACTACTCAGTTACAACATTTATTGCTTATTTAAATACATTATTTCGTACAATAAAACGACATAAATGTTATTTTGTACTTATCTTATCTTCGCTTATCCTTTGAATTACTTAGTAAATGGACTTGCCACTAACGTGAGTTGTTGAATTTTCTTACTGTCTGTCACCTTAATTTAATAAGCTTCATGGCCTCGGTTTTTATAATCGAATTTCACGGCTATTGATCAAGGGCTTGGGCGGGCTTGCCAGTCGACTTGTCTACTCGCCTTGCTATTACGTTGCATCACAATAGGCCGGTGAGCACAACCGAAGCTGATGGGCTGACTTGCTGAGTCACTCTTCAATATTGTCGCTCATAATGCTAATTTTCTCGTTATGCTTGTATCAATTAGCATCTTAATGCTTTTTGTTGTACATAGTCGGTCTTATTTGTTTATAATAATACCTCGAGGAAATTAGGTTTGTACTTCAAAAGTAGGTGCCGTCGTACATTGACATTTGTAATTATCTAGTTGCTTATCGTAGGCCTTATGATTATGTAAATAAAACCAAGACCACAGAGTTGGGGTCTGCTTATGTATATGGGGACTTACTTGACTTGTAACCCTAGGCTACACGTTAAAGTTACCCAATTTATTGATTTGTCAATGTAAGTGCGACCTGTATTAAGAAGATTAGATTATGGAATTGCACATATATGCTGAAAACTATGGACTGTGACCGACTGTGTCCCTACTAAAGTGTAACAAGCGTTCTCCGAAGGCCCTATATCAAGACAGTGTATCGGTGAATACACAAGATATAGGCAGAGCTTTCCTATAATCGGTATACCTACCTACCTACCTACCTACACCTACGTTTAAGTACCTTATAATAGAGGCGAGATGACCTAGAATTCTAGAAAATGAAATAACCGCCCGACCTGGAGCGACCCCATTCTCAGCAGTTGAGAAGATGATGGAAGAAGTTCGTACCTACATAAGTGATTACCAACATTCTACCTTGTGTAATTTGTTACCGATTTTTTTTTAAACTTTCAAAAAAAAAAATCAAGTTCATAATAATCTCCTTTTGGGTTGTACTTTAAAAAGGTTTTTTTTTCAATTTTCTACGTAATTCATTATTCTAATTTGATAGTTTGTCGAGATACCAAACAACCGCACTTCAAATTCTGATCTAGATTAAGAAAATTATTTGCTATATTCCTTAATAATTAATATTTGTTTTGCTTTATTTAAAACGTAGACTATACGTATATGTTTTAATTGTAGCTAATAATGTTGGATTAAGGTTTAATAGCGGCCTAATTGTCATAGTTAATTTTGCCCAAGGTGCTTCGAGCAAGGAGCGTTTCGTCACTTTCACTGTTGGTTGGATTGTCCAATGAAACTTGTCACGCTCTGGCGACGGTAACCAATGGGTATGCTCACCGCCCCGCCTCGCAGCAGAGGCGTGTGCTGCGGTCGCGGCCTAGATGCCCACAACAAAGCCTTTGTCCCACGGTGCTAGACATCCACCTGAAACGACGCAACACTACTAGCACTACTACCTACTCCATGTCGTCGGATAATCAATGTCCTCGCAATATTCAAATTTGCCATGAAAGTACTAAAATACGTTTGAAGTTGAAGCTCCTCTGCTCTCCGGTGACCTGACTGCAGTCCTGTCCATAAATACTGGTGTTATGTGTGTGCAATGAAGTTGTTTTATATTTATGCACTAGGTCGATTGGTAGTGCCCTCTCCCACGTTTAGTATACCTACCTAGGGTTGTCCCGGATATGAACTGGAGATTTAGATAAATATTTTAAAATGTCATTCGATCTTTTGGACAGTATTTACTGCTGAAACTTCTAAGAATTGCTAAATATTATACCGGACTAAATGTATCAAGAGCTATTTGTGAATGAAAGGAAATTAAGGAAATGGTGCAACCCTAACATGCTCTCATGGTTGATGCTCTGTGCGGTTCTGAATTAACATAGAAAACTTACGATGGACGCTTTTATCACAAGACATTACAACGTTTATTGCGTCGTAAACGTGGATGAATTCTTTTGATCGTTTTAATTTTCTAATACAGGTAGTTCTAGGCTCCATTAGGTATATACCTATATACCTAGTTGACACGTAGATGTTACGTAAAAGTTTCACTCTAGTAATACTGCAAGTGGTGCAACCCGGCCGGCAGAGCCCGCGGCTCGCGTGACCCGGGCGCGGGGTCACCGGGCCCATCGCCGCCGCCTGCGCCCGCGCCGACAGCGCTGTGCAAAATCGCTAATTACATTCAAGACCGGTGCCTTCACGCTGGTAAGCATACACGTGCTTACACTACATTTCTCACTTTACATGAAACCTCCGATAATTTTGATTAACTGAAAATCTATTTCGACAACAGCGGTTTCTAGTATTATTTTTATAAGTAACTACTCCGAGTATACGAGCCATGGCCAGGAGTACCGCTTTCTGATTAAAGCCTTACTACATCCTTGATGGGATCTACTGTTTTTGCTACAGAGCCGTCTTTGTTAGACCTCGATGGCATTGTGTCTTGACTATAGATTGACCGATTTATGAATCTATCTCTATCTTCCTCTATAAATTAAAGATGGTTTACTACCATTACTGTTATTTTAATTAATTATCTTTCAATACTTTGCTTATTGTTCACACTGAAAACATGTATGTATTTGATCAACTGTCAATTATAGTAGGCCAGTGGAAATTAACATTAAAATCGCAAAGCTTGATGTAGTTATGCATTTTTGATATGTTGTATAGATCAGTTAGGGTGATGTGAATCCAAATTTGCAACTTTGGAAAACTTGTGGTCGCTGCGCACCACACGATATACTGCGAAATTTTGGGACTTTATTAACTTTTTGCACAAAAACTCGAAAACTGTGCATTTTTAACAATTAACGTACAGAATTGGTATAAAGTTTACTAAATTTGCAACAATTTAAGCCCTGCAACCGCAGCTCAAAAACCATGTATTTTTAACAAATAACATTCAAAAGTTATATAAAGTTAACTAAATTTGCAATAACATAACGCCGGCCGCAGCTCTATAAATTAATTACACTTTAAGAATATAAGTTTTAGTCAGTTCTAAAACGTATTATTACGATGTTATTCTATACCATTGTAACGAAAATAACACGTAGAGAGTTAGAGCTGTAAATAGTAAGAGATCACATGTAATAGTGTTACCCTAGGGGTGAAAGTAACTTATTTAGCCCCGAGTCGGGGCTAATAGTTCGAGGCACTAAATAAGTCTTTTGCCCCAGTTAAACACTGTGCTTTTCATTACGAATACAAGGAAAGTAAAAATAAAAACATGAATCAACTCGAAAAAAAAAGAAGATCGGATTGCCACTTTCTCGCCTATTTTTTTTTTTGTGGCTGGCCAGCTATTCAGCTAATAAGGTACTTATTGGCTGAATAAGCTAAATAGCTATCCAGCCAATAAGGTACTTATTGGCTGAATAGCTGGCCGGCCATTTTTCATTTTCATCATCGAAAAAATGGTAAATATTTTGCCCAAATCTATTTTATTTTAAAGAAATAGTTGAAACTTAAATAGAATACATTATTTATAAAATATATATTCTTTAATTAATACTTAACTTTATGTTGTTTCCATTTTACATCGTGGTTGTATAGAAAGTTGGAACATGGTTCAATAGAAAACTGAACAATTTTTTTTTTTCTTGACAGCTCTCAGTTGAAAACGATTCTCCCTAAGGGCTGAATAGTATCACTTTCAACCCGCTCCTCAGGCAACTTCAGACCTACTTTCCGAGTATGAGTAATAAAAAATACATGAAAAATCAAAACCAGCTTGAAGTCTATAAAGACAAAATCTGTTTTTACACTCTTTAGACAGGTTTAACAATAACAAATAACATGAAATGCTTAACGCTGTTTAGTAGAGTTGTAACATAATGATCTTATTAAGACAAGATCTGTTTTCACTAAAAAAACTACTCTAAATGGGTTGCTTCATTAATGCTTGTGTGCTGCATGGGCTATAGGGGTATAACACAACATTGTAGTTTTGAACTTTAATGGGTATGCATGAAGTAAGTCAATCAAATAATGTAGCCGTAACCTAAGTTCTGATAAGTCTTTGGTGTTTTTGCGGGATTGTAACTAGAGTGACTTGACGTACTTGACATTGTCGCAAGCAAAAAGAAGCCTAACGACATCTTAAAGTACTAGCTGAAAGTCCTATTGAATGCTGCAAAAAATGAATTCCAATTTTCTGTCTAAAGTTTTCCTCCAACTGAAAAATTCCGAACCGAATATTTAGGCTTTTGTAGAATTGTAGCATGACTAGTTGTCGAATGCAACAATCAGGTGCGAACTACCGTCTAGGACATTTGGAATTTAGCAGAAAACCAAACTGCAACCCGAAAACTCAAAGTACACGGCAGAACGACATGGTCACTTAATTTTTTTGGCATTGTTTGTCTTTAGCAAAGGTCTTATTATCGAACTACTGCTATTTTCAGAATTTACCTATTTAATGCCAACATTAGCTCGTGAAATAGGGAACGTCGTAAATTTTCATGAGTTGAAATTAAGCTCTATGGATTAACCTGGCTCTCGTGTAATAGCAGACGCTTCATAAGTACTTAACTTCAAGCTTTAAGTTTAAGGCCTATAAATGCTTATGGATAATTAAATAAGCTGTAAAACAAATGGAAGTTGGTTGATGTATGTTTTTCACATACCTATTTCGTCTGAATGCAAACGGCACGAGGTCAAAATTAAGAAAAGAAACAAAACGACAACAGCTGTAACGCATCCAAACTTAATGGACATTAATTAATACAATTAGCCCACGGCAAATTGCACGTAAAGACTGAAATAATGAGCGTAAATTGAGGCAACTTTACACTTTTGATTTATTGTCCTGCACTTGCACGATTTCGTCGAAAGAGAAAACGGACCAGTTCCGACGTATATTACGAACAGTATATAAAATTGATAATGAATATTTATAAAAACTTAATCACCGCTTACTGCGTTTTCCAGAGGGGTCAGCGAGAGAAACCATTAATCAGAACATTTCCACTTAATCATGTAAGTGCACTTGTTTTCTCTCTACTTACCCTGATGACTCTGATGTAGGTAGACATTATTAATTTTCGCTTGTAATCTCTTGTTTTTGTAATACACCAACGAAATCGTTGCAAAATTTAAAACTGGGCTAACCGCAGCTATTCAAACATATGCTCAGATTATATAATCAACATCTCTCTTGAACTCATCTCTGTTGAACATCTCTGATTATTAATAATTTAGAATTCGGTCATACATTACTGGCAGTACAACAGCTATTTTTGCATATTTTTATTTGCAAGAATTTAAAGCAAAACTCAAATGTGATAGTGCTTTGCGAAGGAGAGCTCTGCGCTTAAGTTGTGTATTTTGTAAATACTTGTAGATTCAAGGCCTGCGACATCTCGTTTACCGAAAGTCGTTTAGCGTACATTGTAAGATACCCGTTTGCTCGCTGTTTGAATTTTGTAACTCTAATTTGGGAATAATTTTATAATTTTGTCATGAATAAGCTAATGAGAATGAATTGTCTACAGCTGTCACGCTTATCTATTTATGTTCATTGCAGCTTTATACACGAGTACCTGCCTACCTAGCTACCTAGGGAACTTAGTGTGGATATACTCGAATATCCAATTGCAGTTTGCAAAGATAGTTTATAATTAGAATATTTATCCAATTATCAATTAATATTCAGTAATCATACAAATCTACAGTTTACGTTATTCCTCAACAACAATAAGCTGTATCGTTTTGAATGTGACTCCGTGTCTATATTTATTTAATATTCTATTTACTATTTATTAGTTAAGCGTGTTACAAGCCTATAGCATAATTATGTAGATTTAAAAAGCTTATTAAGTTTAATGATATTGAAGGCCTACTTGGCTACATGAACAAGGCTTGTGTTTTAGGCTTGAAATGGCAACATTAATGTAGCGACATGAGTAGTGTCATTATCTTCGGTCAAACCAGTTGGAAAGTGCGAATGTATATATGTAGCAGCAATTCACCTTTATACTCCCCTCGATGAATGATTACCTGCATCAAAATCAAGGAGCACTTGATGTATACCTAAGTTTTTCCTACATTAAACGAAAACTCCACTTACAAAAACCTGTTTTTGTGGAGAAGAAAATGCCTTCCTCATAGCACACAGTCCAGATATGTGGAGCTTGCACCACTTAAAGCTCCGCTGTCTTTGACAACTTCCCGCTTTTTTTTGACGGGGGGAAGTACCTACTGCTTTGCATGACTGTTGTTGACATGTTTCCCCTGTCTACCGCCCGCTGGCTCTTGTTAAGGCGGCATCAAGGTTGCACTGCAGGACTCTAACCTAACCCAGGTTTATAATCTTCGTGTGCCAATTTTGTCGAAATCTATTCAGCTGTTAAAATGTGAATAGGTTACAGATAGACAGACAGACTGAGTTTTTACACATTTAAAATATTAGAATGGACCAAGTTTTGCTGTTGACTACATTAATAGGTACAATTTTGCTCATTTTAAAACGATGTTAATTCAATGTGGGGTGTTGAATATGATAAGTGTGTGTAATAACACTTTATTACTGGGATTCAGTATATGAGGCTATTAACGTAAAGCACGTTTAATATTATTAGGCTTGGTGTCTGTAATGCGACAATCTGAATACAACGCGTGATTAGCTCGTAATATTTTATAATGTCTTTGCGCGTGATATATGGCCTATAAGGTTCGGCTGCACTATCAGCCGTTTATGAGAATCATTTATCTACTACTATCGGTGTAACATAACTGATTGATCGCACCCACAGCTCGTTTAACACAATCGATGTTAGTGACAGTGAAAAAGCTAATACAGAAGCTCGTGTTTTATAGTTAACCAGTGTCGCAATGGTGGTCGTCGCGGCTATCGGCGAACATTTAATAATATGAGTGTCGATGATTGAGTGGCTTCAGTAAACGTGCCAAGGGTCCGGCCATTACCACCTGACAGGTGGTGAGCGATGGCCGCCGCGGCTTCCTTCACGCCGCGCTACCATTGTCACGAAACAATGGACACAGAGCTATCTTTAATCACAACAAAATGGATTCTAATTGGATCCGTAAAACACGGCGCGCTTTTTGTTAGTTTTGTCATTGTACCGTATCCGTTTCGAACGCTAAGCTAATTGAATTTGGCTGTGGACGCTATAGAGAAGTATACCAACAACATTCTGTTGAAGCTGCATGTGTACTGTACTGGTAGGTGTTGCAATAGTTCAAAAGGTACTGACCTAGTGTACAACTGTACCTGCATCAAGATTTTTTGGTATTTTGCTCTGCCAATGCATCTGGGGTAATATTTAAGTAGGTACTTCTTGCTTAATTAAAATATACGGTGTCTCAAATAACAACCACCTATGTAGGTTGATACGCTGTACGCCATGATTTTGCCTCATTAACTTTATTTATGTGCATACGGGTCAATTTATCGATAAATGTTCCGGGACAGAAGAAAAAATGCGAATTAAGAATTTCACATTGATTACATCGCTGTGCTCGTAAATTCGTAACTACCTATAAGTATGTTGGTTCAATTTAATACATACCTACGTAATTTTGTATGGATTTCAAAAGATCCATTAGTAATAAATATGAAACAATTTTAGAGGTACGTTGTAAGAAGTATTTTAATGTTTCTATTTTGGCTTCTCCAATAACACGACATTCATCTAATTTATCTTGATTCTTGGCAAACCTCATCCAACTGATTTTTTTTAAGATCCTCGCCTTTGGGTGTTCTTCTTACGATTTCTACATCAACTGACATCGGTATCCTAGAAGAACGCAAAACCCTCACCACACATTATCCTCAGACATCAAGCTGCATTCCACGTCACAAGACTGGTGGACCTTACAGAGACCAGCAGAGTAGATCTAAAAGTAACAGGTGCATATATACGTATACTTACAGGCTATATGCATGCTTGCTAAGCTTATATGGCGCCAGAAAAACACGTCATGAACAAAACACGGTTCGGTATAAAAACTGTACAGTGCAACAGTGGTTATTTCCCGACGCACTTCTCAAAGCTTCAATATCTCGAATATAATATAAAACTTATTGCGTGTGTATGACATCGGCCGATTCAAAGCATGATCGATCGATGCGTGTGCGCACTTTCGCACATCGCGGCATCAGTTCGTAAGTACCTGTGGTGAAATATTTTAATCCGTAATTTAAGTACAAAGTTGTTGTAACAACTTGGAAGTATATACATAAATAAAATATATGTAAACATAAATTGAACATGACGGCGTAAGCTTGGGTGTTCTGCAGATTTGCTGACTCTAATTTTTTGGCACAACTGTACAAATAATCCACTGTATAAAGTCCATTAGCAGCACAGAGACAGAACTCAGAAGCTTGTTAATGATCAACGTTCTGTTGAACCGATTGCATGTATGCTACATGTATTAAAAATGACAAATATCCACTAAGATTTTTTTAGATATTTATGCACCTTGGTTCATAATCCAGTTTCGAAGACTATTTTTATCTGTACAATTTTTATATTTCAATGTTTTTTTCACATCCAGCTATATCCTCATCATCTTCCTTACGATTCCATGACGCATAAAATGCCTCTGTGTGATTCACGGAGTAATAGAATTCACAACTTATCCTCTCTCAATTATTTAATTGCTCCACCTTACCTAAAGTATTTCAAGAACTTGGGATGCGATTTGTACCTAGAGACTGTTTGTAGATGCTTATCTTTTATTAATGGTAAGTGCAATGCGCTTGAAATATGGGATTTGTAAGGACATATTAGATACAAACAATATTTTCATAGAGATAGTTGCAGCAAACGTGGCGTGAAATGGCCAGTTAGTGAGTAATATCATGTTATTTGGAGGCGACGAGGCGAGGGCGGTCGTGACGGTACGTCGTCGGCGCGCGGGCTTCGGTCACGAGTCGCTCTGCTGACCCCACAGTCTGCCTCTCCTATTGAGCCAAAACATACTTTATTTACATAAATGGCTGATTCGTATATGTAATGCCCGTTTAGCCCCTGTTTTTTGTTGTTCATTCGTATGAAAAAAAAAATTTGTTAATTCAGTCTGACATTTTATCACGAAATTATTTACAATTTTACCAGTGACAGCCCTGCATGCATAGCGGTCGGCCGTTTATATACAGGTGTCGCCAAAGGTAATGAAGACTCGGATGTCTTAATATCAGCTAGTTATAAATTAAACGAAACACGAATGTATTAGACGAAACTCTGGCTTCACCAGCTCTAACTGGGCGCATTAAGTATATGTCCGTTGCACTCGACGGTAATTTTATTAACATTTTAGTGAGGGCAGCCATGCCTGCGCCCGCGCTTCGAGGCTACACAATCAGCAATCAGCCAGCGAGTAAATTGTATACCTGTAATGTGTTTAAACTGCTGAAGTACCAAAAATGTTATTCAAATTTTCTGATAGGTGGAGCATTATCTTGATTTTGATCATTTGTTTTATTCTCGAATTACATGTTTTGCTTGAAGTCGTGTTCCTGTAGATAAGCGCGGCTCGACTGTACAAGCATATCGTTTATTTCAGGTAGTTTAGTGCTGGGCTGCGGTAAGACATTAGGCGATACTACCGTTAATCTCGCCGAGTAATCGGATGCAACAGAGGCGTTCTTGATGTATGGATCACTTAATAGGGGCAGGCTGCGCGCACGCTTTCTTTAGTCTCTATAATAAATTATCACGAAGATCATGTTCCAGTGTTGTAGTCTTGTGCCGGCGTGTAAGTAGCATGGGAACTTAGCGCCCGATAAGTAAAGCTTCGGCCTACTGTAGCCTCTAATGTGAATCTTACAGTGAATATCATAGAGATCAAATCTGAATACCAATAACATTATTTATCTGCCTAATAACTGATATAGCGCTCCTACGATTTTATATAATGACACGGACGTTATGCTTTGCTCTAGTAATCTTAATGGCTTTTATAAGTAATAATTAATAGCCATTAAATCGTTGTATATGCATAAGAATTCGTCGTATTATTTTCCTAAGCAGTTTAGAAAATGAATCTGAGCAAACTTAATATAAACTAAATCTAACACGAACTCATCTACTGCACATCTCTTTAAAATTCAATTTTGGAGGTCGACTTCTACCTAAACGATGTAGTTATGCAAAAATATTGAAAGAAGCTCAATAAATAATACGTTGCTGTATAATTTCCGAAACAAAATTGTATGTCATTCTAGGGCGTGGTAGATACATGCGTAATTATAATTTGGTGATTTATTATTTGACATTGCCGCAATAAACTCCAGTTTATGCGCTTTCCTTGTCGAAAATCGGTGCATATTTCGCAACGATCATGAATTTAATTTGAGTCGTGCGGCTCGTAGCAGCGTCACACGCGTAATCTGTTATAACAGCTTCGCGCGAATCTTGAAAAGCTTTTAAGGGGCGTGCGTTATTTGGGAGCTTTGTAATGCTTTTTTGCAAGCGGCCACGGCCCGCGCTCGGCGGTGTTACGCAAGGATGCTCGGAGAACTGGTCCGACCGGCTCCAGATCTGGGCCAGAGCCATCTCTCCGCTAAGATATTACCGCTAATAGATATTGAACATCCAGCCACTAGACCCGCCGCCTTCTTAGTCACCGACTCGAACGATGACGATTTCATTTTACTTTAGTTAATGGTAACTAAAGTAAAATGAAATCGTCATCGTTCGAGAAACCGAAGCGAAGTTTCGAGGGGGATTTTTTACCCTTTTGACGATTTCATTTTACTTTAGTTAATGGTAACTAAAGTAAAATGAAATCGTCAAAAGGGTAAAAATTTCCCCTCCCCTCGGGGAGCTGAGCTCCAGCCCTTTAGGAAAGAAAGGAATTTTATTTCAAGATTTCAGTTTTATTATAGATTCACGTCTATGGGCAAATCAAACAACACTAGCTGCGTTTGTTGTATTTTCAGTTCGTAGCCAACTTATATTAACAACAACAGACAAGAACAACACCAACTTACATCGTTTTGGCATATTTTCTCTTCTCTAATTCGTATCAACCGCCCATTTATGTATTGCCAAATTCAATAGCAAGTGCTAGAGCAACCATTCCCATTGTTTTGTTTATTTCGTAAACAGATTAATTTTGGAGGGCAGGACGAGAACTCGGCTCACCTTGCACAATACAGATTTCACTAAGTGCTGACATTTCATTAAAATATATTGAAATCGTGAAACGGGGCTTGCATCCCATTGATTGGAAGCGGTGCGGCGGGCGGCGCGTGCGTCGGTCAATACCCGATATTGATTTGCTCCGTGTTTCGAAACAGATTATTATGTTTAATGGTTGTACGTGGTGCTATTGTGAGGAGTCAGGTTAGCAAGCACTGGAATTATGGTTTGCTACGAAAATCGCAAATGTGTACCAGCCATTATACTTTGTGTCTAGATACATTAGTGATGAAATAATAAGTAGACACGTTATGTTGCACTTGCAACTGCAAAAAACTGTTTTCCAATAATTATGTTTATTATGTTTGTTTGTTGAAATAACTTAATTCAATAAACTAATTTACAGTAATGTGCCCACTATAACAAACTAATCTGTCGGCTTTGACATAAATATCTTAAAATCTATTTCAAAGAAAATAAGTATCTACGTAGGTAGCTGATAAATCTAATTTATTGGCAGCTCGTGCAATCATGCGCATGTACCCAGTAAACACAGAGTTTATCTCGGTAAATAACTAGACAACGGGGAGATTCATTAGGCGTCGATCCGTGTCGGGCTGTGCTGTAATCGAGCAATTGTTCTCGGGGGGAAATTCAATTATTAGCTCGTAGAAGCCGCGAGCGCGAAATATCGGCCATTGGGCAACCCGCTGCGTCGTTAGGAGTTAGAAATAATTGCTCGCGATTTATCTTGGTGGTACTGACCATAATTAAATGCTTAATAATTGAAGGAGCGCGTCGGCTGGTCCGGCCAATAAATCGCGAGGCTGGGCATCGTCGCGGCTCGGGCGGCGCGGGCGCAGCGCGGTGCTCTGGTGCGATACTGCCGCGGTCGTGCTTCGTGCTCGCTGTAATTTCGATTAGAATGGTCCGTCGAGGGTAGTTCGCTCTCACGCTTCCAATGACTAGTGTAATCGTTTTATGCGACGTGTTGTTGAATTAGTTTAGCCGACTAATACAGTTAACTAAACGTGTAATTACGTGTTACTTAAATACCAAACGATTAACCTAATAATATTTTAATGAATCTATGATAAGGTATACGTGCAAATGTTGTATAGCTATGAAATAAGTAAGACAAACCTCGTTTGTAAGGAACGTATAAGTAATCCATACTAATATTATAAACTAGCTGACCCGTGCAACTTCGTCTGCGTCAGATGAGAGAGAGGGTTAGAGAGAGTATGACTCAACCTTAAAAGATAGACATTATGCTATCCCTATCGCGATTTTTTTTTTAACTTTATAAGAGGTACAATTCCATCATACATGATTGTTGCGTCACGTTAATCGTTTATACATGGCTCGCAACGGAAGCTCTCAAAATAAATACATTTCCCCGTTTTTGCAACATTTATCGTTGATGCTTCGCTCCTATTAGTTGTAGCGTGATGTTAGATAACCTTCCTCGATAAATGTACTATCCAACACTAAAAGTTTTTTTTTTTAAATTCAAACCAGTAGTTTTGAAAAATTAGCGCATTCAACCAACCAAACAAACAAACTCTTGAGCTTCATTATATTAGTATAGATTCAAGTCTGTAACAATTTAATTTCTCCTATATATTTGCATTTGCTAAAATAATCTACTTATGTTTTTCCAAATAAGGGCTTGCCTCGGCAGCCTTACGTCTTCATCCTTAGACACTCGAAGACAATCATACTCCAGCTAAGTCGAAAGTTCTCCGAAAGGTGCATGAAATAAGCAGGGTCACGGTAAAGCTGCTGTAAACTGTTGCGGAACTCTTGCAACTACCTTCTGTCTCCACCGTTAGACCTTCGATGACAGTCATATTCTAGCTAGGTGTTGACAACCTTCTTGGTATGTTATCTTAGTTGTCTTTTTTTGATTTTGTTTCAAGTGATTTTGTCAGTTGTCTTCCCTTCAACACATTGTATAGAATATTCCTACTTGCTTATTAGATTTATATTGCCATTACTTGGTTTTATTGCACCACACCTCATAATCCCATACAGTCCATTCCTATCGTCAACATTTTTGGTCCTTCGACGGTTTTATTTCATATACATTTTGTCATTTTCACATCGGTAAGTACCATTTTTAGCATTACGACATGAACACGCGTAGTAAAACCAAAGCCTTGGCAATGTCATCTCATAGTATCGCCCGTGATTCACCTGTAGAACCTTCAACAACCACTCACGAGCCCGTAGCGTCTAGAGTTAGTGCCGGTGACGATGCGAACAGCATGCGCTCTGCGCAGACTAATTCTAGCGCTTCATCCACCACGCTGAAAGCACGCAAGGCCGCCGCGGAAGCCGCGTACAAGCGCCGCCAGTTCGAAAACATGAAGGTGCTACAGCAGCAGCTCGCGGAAGTGGAGGAGGCCGAGTACCGCGCGGAGATTGAACAAATTGAAGCGGAGGTTGAAGGTAAAAGTAGGCGAAGTACTACGAGTCAAAAACGAACGCAAGAATGGGTAAGAAGTATTTCTACAATTCAAGTAAACGAAGGAAATATACCAAAAGAGGTCTCACAGCCTGCTCATTTATCAATGAACCCTCAGGCTGCTGCTCCATTATTAGCAGCATACCTCGATAATCAGGCAGGTTTCGTTCCCCAAGTACCCGGGCTGGCCGCCACGGTGTTGCCACCCTCTTATACGGGCTTGGAGGAACAGCGCCACAATATACCTGTATGTAATAATGAGTTTTCTCCCTTGCTTTTACAAGCAGTCGCAGACACTGCCGCTGCAGCGAAGTCTTTGGCTGTCGCACAGAATAAAACACAAAAAACAAAAATAGAGCTTTTCGCATTTACTGGAAATGCGTCTCAGTGGCTTCAATTTAGAAAACTTTTTGACACTACTAAACTCTCATACACCCCCGCAGAGAATGTTGCGCGTTTACAAAGCGCGCTCCGTGGGGCCGCACGCGAGTCCGTCGCGTCGCTGCTCATCTCTGCAGAGGACCCGGAGGAGATCATGCGCGCCCTCGAGCGAAGCTTTGCGTGCCCTGAGATGATTGTCTTCGGTGAGGTACAGGTGTTGAAACAACTGCCACGGCTCGGTAATGACCTCAAAGAAATAGGTACCATTGCGAATAGAGTCAGAAATAGTCTTTCTACGATAAAATTACTCAATCATCATGACTATTTACACTCACCAGAACTTTTTCACATTATACTAGGTAAATTAAACCCTATGATGAAAATGAGATGGTCTGACTATGCGTCAGAGGTGTCAAACCCTCTGTTATCAAAATTAGAAGTTTTGTCCGAATTTTTAACTCGTGAACATGAGCGTTATATTAAGTTTGCTTTGTCTCCTGACTTAAGTCTTTCGCAAGCTACACATCAATCGCACGTGATTCAGTCTGTCAATAAACCATTAAAACGCGAGAACATTCATTCTGTGTCACACAATAAAATTAAAAGTAACGATAAAACAGAATGTGTTTATTGTAAAAAAAAACACAACGTTAAAAACTGCGACGAAATTAAGTCTTTGTCAGTTGACGAAAGATGGCGTTGGTTACGTGAGAACAAGATTTGTTACAAATGTCTTAGGCGTGTTTCCCATCAATGGAAATCTTGCAAAGTAAATCCTTGTGGGGTCGACGGTTGTTCTTTTCGCCACCATCCTCTTTTACATGGTAGGCAGGATACGTTAACGTCATCGCCTGCATCCGAAAAGCAGTCGTTTAACAACACTGTGTGTGCAGCTGCGTCTCTTAGTGACGTTCCGTGCACGTCACCCTCATCAGCCGCCCCGCTCGCACTCCAGCCAATGGAAGAAAAGGTAACGGTTTCTAATACAGGTATCCATGAACATTTCAAGATGTCATCACAAACCAATGCGTTTTTAAAAATAGTACCAGTTGTTGTGTCTGGTCCAGCCGGCGACTATGAAACATACGCTCTTCTTGACGACGGCAGTACAGCGACATTGATTGACTCAAACGTGGCTGCTCGTATAGGGTTATCAGGACCGCAAGAACTTATAACTATCAACGGTGTCGGTGGTTTACAGAAAAGTACAAACATTTCATATGTTAATTTTTACATACAGGGTAAACATGAAAATAACAAATACTTAGTTAGTCGTGCTAGGGCTATGCAAGCACTAAATTTAAGCACACAAACACTGTCCAACCAAATGGTTGAATCATACAACCATTTAAAAGACTTAGCTCATTTTCTAATTTATAGTGACGCTGTACCGACCGTGCTTATCGGCGCTGAGCACTGGCATCTATCGATAACTCACGAGGTCCGCACTGGACGCCGCAATGAGCCTGTCGCTTGTCACACTTTGTTGGGTTGGACATTGTATGGAGTAGCTTCTAGTAAAACTAAACCAGTCGTATTTATTAACCACTGTCAGTTAGACCAAGCCGAACTATCGGAATACGAACGTTTAGAACTTCTCATAAAAGAGCAGTACAAACTTGATTCACTTGGTATTTCCAAGCGTGAGACTCTTCATAGTAAGCAGGATTTGCGTGCTATTGAGATTTTAGACGCGACTACTACACGTTTGCCAACTGGTAGGTACGAAGTAGGACTCCCATGGCGAGATGACATTCAGTCTATTCCCGACAGCTATCCTCAAGCTCTCTCACGTTTCTTGAGTGCTCCGAGAACCAGAGTTTGCTGGTCCTTATAAACAGTTTATTGATAATATGCTTACTAAGGGATATGCGGAGGAGTGTGATCCTACCACTTACTATCGTAATTTTACTGGTCAAGAAAATCTTAATAATATAATCAGTCTCAATTCAGGGTGTTCTAAACAGAATGCGCCCTTTTCGACAACAAATCGTCCTGGAGCAGTTTCTAGTTCTAATTCTAGTATGAGGATTAGGTGGTACTTGCCACATTTTGGCGTGTATCACCCACAAAAGCGTAAGCTTCGGGTTGTTCACGATGCGGCTGCTACGAATCAAGGAGTGTCTTTGAATTCCTTGCTTCTCCAGGGGCCTGATCTATTAGAGAACTTATTAGGTATTCTTTTTAGATTCAGAGAGGGCCGTGTCGCAATGTCTGCTGACATTAAGGAAATGTTTCCTCAAATACGAATTCGAGAGCAGGAAAGGGACGCATTACGGTTTCTTTGGCGTGATGTTCAATACAAAAATACAAAGCCTATAAAAGAGTATCGTATGACTGCTGTTATCTTTGGAGCGTCGTCCAGTCCATTTACTGCTCTGTACATTAAAAACAAAAACGCCAGGTCTCATCAAGATTTGTATCCAGAAGCAGCCAACGCTAGTGTTTATAGTTGTTATATGGACGATTATCTTGATAGTGTGGACGACGTCACCAAGGCTGCGCAGCTGTCATCTGATATAGTCACTATCCATCGAAACGCCTGTTTCGAAATGCGTGGCTGGATCTCTAATAATCAGGAAGCGTTACGTCTTATTCCAAAAGAATTTCATGCCGCACAACCGACTGAAGTGAAACTTGGTAATAATTCCACTATTATAAATAATGTCTTAGGCGTTTCATGGGATCCTTTATCAGATACTATAGGTTTTAGGACCGGTTTAGAAAGTTGTAGGTTTCAAGGCTCTTTAAATAAGCGAAAAGCGTTGTCTCATCTTATGAAAATCTATGACCCGTTGGGATTACTTGGGCCAATCGTTGTTAAGGGCCGAATCCTACTCCAGGAGGCCTGGAGAAAAAATATTGACTGGGACACACCATTTCCACCCTCAGAGGTTATGAGGTGGAGTGAATGGTTAGAAGAGCTCGTTGAAGTATCATTTTTTAGTATTCCACGCTGGTACGCTAATGAAAATGGTGAACCTTTATACAGGGAATTGCATGTGTTTGCTGATGCGAGCGAGCTTGCCTATGCCTGTGTTGCTTTTTGGCGTTTTACGTATGCTAACGGCATCGTCAAACTCGCCCTTATTGCCAGTAAGGCGAGAGTTTCGCCATTAAAACCAACATCAATTCCACGCTTAGAGCTGCAAGCTGCTTTGATTGCTTCTCGCCTTGCTGTCACAATCAAAGATTGTCACAAAAAGAAGCCCATGCGCACATATCTGTGGACGGATTCGAGAACCGTTCTTGGTTGGCTGAGGAGCGATGCACGAACATTCAAGCCGTTTGTGGCTCATAGAGTCGGGGAAATAACTGAAAATTCATGCGTTCAAGATTGGCGATGGGTCCCAACCGACTTGAATGTTGCTGACGATGCCACTCGTATAAAGCCTCTGCACCTGAATCCCAACCATCGATGGTTTTCGGGTCCTTCATTTCTTTTAGAGGCCCCAGAAGATTGGCCTGTAGAACCAGCTGGCCAGCCTATGGCTCGGGAGGAGTATAAACGTTCTCCTGTGCTTTTGGTTGCTCATCTGGTTGCGACAGTAGATTTCAGTCGTTTCAGTGACTGGCTTCGTTTGCTCCGCGCTACTGCTCGCGTTTTGCAGGCTGCGGCCAAACTCCGTTCATTTTTGGACCGTACTAGACTCACTGTCCCTAACACCGATGTTAGAGACCGCCATTGTGCAAGTTTACCTGCGTCCACCACTCTATTATTGCCTTTGTCAGCTTTAATGGAAGCCGCAGAAAGGCATATCCTGCAACGCCTACAGGCAGAAGCGTTTGCCGAAGAAATTCAGTGCATCGATCGAGACGAAACGATACCCAAGTATAGCCGCTTGTCAAAGCTTTCACCAATGATGGGAGAAGATGGTTTGTTAAGATTGGTCGGAAGAATTAGAGCCGTCGAAAATGTCAGCTCCGATGTGAAGCGCCCGATACTGTTAGATGGTCGCCACCATGTCGTCCGTTTGTTGGTGCAATATTTCCACCGCAGAGCTGGTCATGCCAATAATGAGATGGTAATTAATGAGTTGAGACAAAAATATTGGATTCTTCGAATTCGCAGCATCGTCCGGAGTGTAGCCAGCCAATGTTTGTTCTGCAAGATAAGGAAAACAAAGCCAATGAATCCAAAGACAGGAGATCTCCCGGCACAAAGGCTTGCTCACCATCGCCGTCCTTTTACATTTACGGGCTTGGATTATTTTGGCCCCATCTCTACTGCAATTGGCCGAAGAAGAGAAAAACGTTACGACGCCCATTTTACCTGTATGACTTCCAGAGCCATTCATTTGGAGCTGGTGCATTCCCTCTCTGCTGATTCTGCAATTATGACTTTGCGTCGCTTTGTTGCAAGAAGAGGAACTCCTGACACAATATATTCGGACAATGGCACGTGTTTTGTTGGTGCAAACCGAATTCTTCGTGATTTTTACCAACCTGAAGTCGAAAACTTTGCTGCCAATAGAGGAATAAAATGGAAGTTTATTCCTCCCGCCGCACCATTCTTTGGTGGATGTTGGGAGAGGTTGGTGCGCAGCGTGAAGGTGGCTTTAAATGCCACTTTGGAAGAACAAGCCCCCAAGGAAGAGGTCCTTATAACTC
Organism: Xestia xanthographa; assembly: GCA_905147715.2. Lineage (NCBI taxonomy): Eukaryota > Metazoa > Arthropoda > Insecta > Lepidoptera > Noctuidae > Xestia > Xestia xanthographa. Next base: position 12,867,500 of record LR990655.1, on the reverse strand, counting down.
TCTTGTTAGAAGCCGAAGCGATTGTCAACTCTAGACCTCTGAGTCACGTTTCGGTTTGTCACGAGGACCAAGAAACATTAACTCCATTTCATTTTTTGCTCGGCACGTCATCTAATCAAGTTCTACCTTCGACTCTAGACGACCGGGATTTATTAAGAAGAGCGGACTGGCGAAAAGCTTTAAGATTGGCTGATCATTTTTGGCATCGCTGGGTCAGAGAGATTCTGCCCACTATGCAACCACGGCAGGTCGGGGACAGCAGAGAACCAGCTTTGAAAATTGGTGACATTGTATTCATCGTGGATGAGAACATGCCGAGAGGAACTTGGCCACGAGGCCGTGTTTCTGGAACTTTTCCCGGCAAAGATGGAGTAATTAGAGTGGTGGACGTAGCTACCTCAGGTGGCATACTTCGTCGGCCCACCAAGAGGATTGTCAAGATTTCCACATAGGAGACCCATTGCATTATTTTGTGCACTATCATGCACAAGGGGGTGGAATGTTGACAACCTTCTTGGTATGTTATCTTAGTTGTCTTTTTTTGATTTTGTTTCAAGTGATTTTGTCAGTTGTCTTCCCTTCAACACATTGTATAGAATATTCCTACTTGCTTATTAGATTTATATTGCCATTACTTGGTTTTATTGCACCACACCTCATAATCCCATACAGTCCATTCCTATCGTCAACACTAGGTTTAAAGTTTTCCTACTACTCCGCTATACTTTTCTGATTAATTTCGTTGCGGGATCCAAGACAGTTAAATTCATTCTCTGGGACTTCGTCGAGCTTCATTGTCTCGGCGCTTTTCTGGTGGTCGCCACTGTTGATTCTGGCTTTCAGGAGTTACAGTGGTTTGGGAACAGTGTGGCGGGCTTGTCCCAAAAAAAAAAAAAAAGGTTTGAAGTTCTCATTCAAAGGTGCAGGAAATGAGCCCAAACACAATTTTTCAATTTTAAATGGGACCAACTTTGAGATATACCTATTACCGACGCTTTAAAAGAAAAAGGATCATGCTTAACGGATTTCTCTCGTGGTCATAGGTACATAAAAAAATATACGGGTCGAATTGAGAACTTCCCCCTGTTGTTTCGTCGGTTAAAAAACCAAACTTGAGTAGTTAAGGCAACTGACACGTGCTAGCGGTCATTCTTTCAAGGAAAATCTGATGTCCGTAAGGATTGAGGACCCATTTTTTGTAGCTTAATGAAATTAAAATACTTATTTAGTAGTAAGTTTAAAAAAATTGTAGGATCGATCCTCGATTTTGTAGTATAATACTTCAAAAGTTATCTAATCATAAAGGTGGCACCTCAATCTAAATGTTTGGATTGAGGAGCCACGTCAGAACTTCGAACACCATGGATTAATATTTACCATAATTTTATTTAGTATGATATTGTAGCATTTGAGAGTAGTTAGTAGACAAAATCTGAACACGGTTGTATTAAAAGTAAAAAAGTTACCATACATTATGTATGTGGCTCCTCAGACCGTAATACGACTCATCATTTTTCAAAGAAGCAGTTGTTCAATTAATGCGCAATTTCTTCGTTATTTAGTAGTAAGTATATAAGATTTGTAGGAGAAGATTCGTTAATTAAAAATGAGTGAATTGGGAGCTATAGCACATTTTAACTGGCTCCTCAATCCTGACGTTACTATACACGAGAGATTACAACGTTACTCTGTAGCTACCTGAGATCACAACGGAATCTAAGATCAGATACACTAACATTTAGTAGTAAATGTCTTCTAAATACATTTGTACAGAACAACATTGTATATATTCAGTACCTGTAAAACAAATTACTTTTCGCTATATCTTAAGAATTCGCTGTTAAGGGTGACCATGGTATATGAATGAAACCAGGATAACTAGTTTCTCAAATTTTATTTAGTAACAAATCGACAATGTCTAAATAAATAAAATAATAAATAAATAATATTCTTATAATTATTTCAGATTCATTCCTAGATTATATCCATATTTGTTAGTAAAATTGCGAGCTTACTAACTAGTGTTATAAAAAAAATACTTATAGTAATAAATAATGACTTGAAACATAATTACCTATAATAAAAATAAAGAAAAAGTGGCAGGTCCGGGTGGACTTCCCGATGATGGCGGCAAATCACTAAACGACTGCGTGCAGCCGTATCCAGCGCACCATCGCCACGCCAGTATCGTAGAGACCCACCGGTCCGCCAGTGCGCGCAGGATGGTGTTGGGATTGTCGCACGTGCGGTGCATGATAGATGCGCACCGTTTGCGCACGTTGGACGTAAAGCCGTCTGTGTCAGCCGCCGCGAACATCGCGGATACGCTGCAGTGGCGCAGCGGCCCCATCAGCACCCGGAACGCGTTATAGTATTGAACGCGCAGATCGTTGTATGTCCGCTGTGTATAGTTAACCCACAGGCTGCAGGTGTAAAAGGACTGACAGTACTGATTGGTTATCGGCATGCTTTATTTTGATACAAGAGAAAGCCACTGTGAGTTTGCTTGTAATGTGTCCTTCATTTTTGAACATATTGCTTTGAAGTATTGTTTTAGTGCAATTTTCAGTAAAAAAAGTGTATTAATCATTCATGCCAATTTATCCTGATATCTCGGCAGATTGCATTTTTGCCTCTAAACCTGAATATAATTTATTTTTTTCGGAATCCATTTTTCGGAACACATTTTTTGAGAAAAAATGTTTGTACTTCTTGTAACCACCAAACAGTGAATAAATATACTCTATCAAGCACAGTTTCATTTGAACTAATGTTTGTACGAAGTTTCGAGTAAACGAGGTACCAGAATCTATAATGATTTCAAGTAAGATCATATACTTACGTTAATAGGCGTTATATAATTTATCCCTGCAATTAGCGACGCTGGCATGGGCCATTATAAATGTCACTACTCAACGAAGGATGAGATGTTTTGTTACGACAACTATGATTCTCACTGTAAAATTCGTAAAAGCACCGACCAACCGATATTAATTCATTATTTGACTTATGTCGAAATAGACTACTAAATATGAATATATATTATGAAGAATCTCTGTACATATTTAGAGATTGTCGATTTGTTACTAAATAAAATTTGAGAAACTAGTTATCCTGGTTTCATTCATATACCATGGTCACCCTTAACAGCGAATTCTTAAGGCATAACGAAAAGTAATTTGTTTTATAGGTACCGAATATATACAATGTTGTTCTGTACAAATGTTTTTAGAAGACATTTACTACTAAATGTTAGTGTATCTGGTTTTAGATTCCGTTGTGATCTCAGGTAGCTACAGAGTAACGTTGTAATCTCTCGTGTATAGTAACGTCAGGATTGAGGAGCCAGTTAAAATGTGCTATAGCTCCCAAATCACTCATTTTTAATTAACGAATCTTGTCCTACAAATCTAATATACTAACTATTAAATAACAAAGAAATTGCGCATTAATTGAACAACTGCTTCTTTGAAAAATGATGAGTCGTATTATGGTCTGAGGAGCCACATACATAATGTATGGTAACTTTTTTAATTTCAATACAACCGTGATCAGATTTTATCTACTAACTACTCTCAAATGATACAATATCATACTAAATTATGATAAATATTAATCCATGATGTTCGAAGTTCTGACGTGGCTCCTCAATCCGAACATTTAGATTGAGGTGCCACCTTTATGATTATATAACTTTTGAAGTATTATACTACAAAATCGAGGTTTGATCCTACATTTTTTTTAAACTTACTACTAAATAAGTATATTAATTTCATTAAGCTACAAAAAATGGCTCCTCAATCCTTACGGACATAAAATCTGAACACCGTGATTCAGAAAATGGAGTGAAATGAACAACGCCATCTATCGACCAAGATATTAAGCTGCTAAAATATAATGCACGTAAATGCTATGTAAATCTTCAAACCAGCGTCATGTAGACTAATCTAGAGTACCTTATGCTATAATAACTTTTTGTGAAGCTGGTAAGTCGATTTAAAAGTTATCTGGTGAACACATTTTTAGTCATTAGTACCATTTTAGTGCAATAGATGTCGTTGCATCTTACATTTGATGAATAGTTCTTCTTGAACACTTTAAATTCATATATCTTTTGATAGAATTAAACGATTACGATGAAACAAAGACTAAATTATACCTCAAGATACGCACAATTTGTATGTTTAAAAGTTATCTATGTTGGTTTCGTATATTTTAGAGCCTAATGCTTGCTAAGTGAGGATTAACGTTGTTTGCTTTGTTCTTTTGTTGCAGCTAGACGAGTCTGAAGTCTGTTGATGAAAAATAAACAAAGAAACAAAAAATGTTTAAGTACCCACTATGCAGTTACCTCACAAGGCTACATTATAATCGTAGCTTTGATTCAACAATGGGAAGGATTACGAATGGTACTGGATTGTGCTCATTATTTTATTCAGGTTTCAGTTGATAAGAAGAGCAAACAAATCTTTACTTTGTTAAATTAGCACATAGACACTAACTTCCTTCGTGTTGTACGTAGGTATAATACGATATGATGCCCCTGTCTGCCTGCAAATTACAAAAGCGAAAAACCTGTTAGTCTATAACAGGTTTAAAATAACGACTGGGGTAACATTTAAAGGGGTACTTTTCAAACAATATTAACGGTCAGGTAATTGTTGTTGGGTTTGAAAAACAATTGAGTTTTTCATCACCTTGTAACTTTATATCGACAGCACCTTGAATAAGTAGTCTGGAACGTCTGGAACGAATTAACGATGTAAATCATCAAGGTCGAAGAGATCCGGGGGCAATATTCTTTGAATAAAACACTAGTTGGATGATGTATATTCAACTAAATATTGAACCCTGGCTCTGCTAAGATGCAAAGAAAGTTAAGTATCCCACGTTATTGTTAACAGAAAAACCTAAAAGATGATGAGGCCGAAGACTCTCTATAAACATTCCTATCTTCCTATTTGAGTTTACGATAGTTCAAATCGATGCATTCTTATCGACATTATGCTCGAACATATTACAATATACTGTTAGTATGCAGGTGTCATCTTGAGAACCACCTCCATTGGCTCCGTTTTCGAACTCGGTTAACAAGTACAATTGCATGAATTTTCTCGTTGAATTATTCGCCTTGCAAGCGTATAAGGTCATATATGGGCACACTATTTTGCTTATGCCGAGCATCCTACACCTTACTCCCCAATAAAGATCCTCTCGTGGAATACAAAAGAGCCCTAGACGACAGTCCTATTGTAAACAGCCAACAATATGGTAAACGTGATGCTAACTGTACAATTTATTTGTAACATGCGGAGTTAAACGGTGCGCCTTATAAATAAATTTCAATTGTCTGTTGTCATTAAATATTCGACGTTATAAATCAAACTCAAAGCTTTATCGGAGCTGGTCGTCGTAACGGTTACATCGCACACGCTCCGGGAATATAATTTAATGATATCGATAGGGGTGTCTGCGCAGAACACGCGCGCCCAGTCGACGTGCGTTAATGAAGTGTCGCTACACTAATCTACTGGCCTGTTATTTATTATACTAAGCTTTTTAGTAAGATAGTTTAGTAAGACTGATAAACACAAGATACAACAAAAGATTCGGCTGCCATTTTACCACTGATAATAATTACGATGTGCGAATATTGCGGTTCCTTAGATTATGCTTTGACAAATCACGACTTTGCAATTCCAATGCAGCAGATTTAATGTATGGGCGGCAGTTTGCATTCTAACCGCGACCCGGCGGGCCACCTCTTTCCTAATGCACGCTTATTTGAGCTTTTTAACCTTTCATCTGTTGTTGGGTTTAAGCATTGAGGGACAATAAACACGATGCAGATAGTTAATGTAGTTATTGTCCGCCATAAGCGTAGAACAGTGCACACTGGGAACAATCGAAGCCGTGGACATATTGTTCTTGCTCGAAACGATAATTAAACGGATTATGGTTTATTATATTATATGTCAAGAAGTAGTTATTTATATCGCAATAAAGTAAACAGAGTAAGACGTAGGACAGATAGCACTAGTGATGTATGAATCGTGAATAACTAACGTGTAAACTGATTGCTTGTAAAGGATTTTCAAATATACATATTAACTAACTAGTAAAGCTACAGGGTTAAAAACGTATTTATTGAACCTCGTAATATTCCACAGAGAAAATGTATGTTAATCTAATAGTTTATTTTTAATATAATCATTTAAATTGTGTTTATATTTAAATTTTATTTTAGGCTATTACGTACTTAAGATCTTGACTATCTATCTAACTATTAGATTCGAAGAATTTTAGCCTTGGAATTTATTGTCTAAAAACAAAATTAAAATAAAAAAATAATGAATATGTTATTTGTCAGACGCACCAATCTTTTGACAAATTAGTTATTTTACGACCCACACAACATTTAATTAAACGCTAATTTTTCACTCACAGAATCGAATATTTCCAATTATTTTAGTGATGCCATCATGCCATCAAGCGACTTTAAGCTGATTATTGATAAATTCCGTTTTACTATATAATTACAGACAAATAAGACGCCATTCCATTTAATTACATCGATTTGCAGGTAATCATGAAACCTTAGTCGCATTAAGTTTAGCTAGGGTTGAAATTGAAAGGCATGGAGTTAGCGATCAGTGGTTTTGTAAGCGTCGTTTTCATTATGAGCGCGATGGGGCAAGGCCCAAGGCGAGGCTCTATTCTGGGAACAGCGTGATGCGGTTGTGAAATATTTAGCGGTGTGGTGGATGAGGGTAGGACGGAAGGTTGGCGAGGCGGGGCGCCGCGGGCGGGCGGCGGTGAAAGGGCTGGGCGGAGCGGCGTGCCGGGCGCCGCCCACCGCGCATTTCACCACCGCCGCGGCGACGCTCCGCGCCCTACTTCTCTCGACAGGTTCGCTCTTGGTGTTCCATTGTGTGCCAACCTCTGCGAACAATACTATTGTGAAACGTTTAGATAACATCCCCGCGGCACGTAATTTAGACTGTTAATTCAATTCTGACTGAGATTAGGAGAACCCATTTTGGTTGGTATGTGGTTGTAACATGATTTTGCGAAAGTATTTGAAATTAAGTTGCATTGAGGACCTACTCATTTCTCCTAAATTAAGTGCTGCAGCTGGTGAAAAGAAGTTGTCATGTATTTAAAACCACGATTGGTCCTAGGTCCGTCACCATCATAACATGTGATATTTGTTGCCGACAAGTGCAGTGGCGAACTGCCTTCAATTCTCTTCTCTCATTAATTGAATAAAAAAAGGAGGGGTTTTCTCCATTTCGAAGACATATTATAGACCGCAATAAATATAAAAACTGAAATGGTACGTAGAGCTGACATGAAGAGTTTTAGGTACAGGTATGTAGGCTTTGTAGAAAATGTCAAAACACAAAACCAAATTTATCTGAAATTGAAAACATACACACTCCACACATTTCCTACTTCCTATTTAAACCAACACTAGAAAAATGTGCGAGAATGTACAGGTAGGTATTAGGTAGTACGGAAGAGAAATAAAACAATCGGCCGCTAAATTCGTACATAATGAGGCTGTGATTTGTGTAAACGGTACATTCGACGGCCATCAAGCAGCTTGTAGGTGCTACGTTAATGTGAGTAACTTACAGGCTTGTACGAAAGGAAGTCCATACTTGATTTGATAGTCGGCTGCTAAACGCGCCGTTGCTCGCGGAGGTAATTGCGCTGAAAGGCTTCAATTTGAGCCGCGTTTGTGCCGCGTTTGGCTCTAAATAAGACGTCTCTGTACGGAGTGGTAAAGAGGCCGCATTACTCTTATTGAGGCCTGGAGCCTGCATTATCTGCTCGCCGAGGGGCCGCGCGCCGGCCTGCGCCGTCCGCACGACGCACTACTCGTAAAACTAAAACCCACTTAACTCCACAGAGCCTATGTAACGCTGTCTGTGTGCCTGTGCCAGTGTACAACTGCATATGCACAACACGAAATCTGTAATGAACTATTGATGTAAAATGAAATGATAAATTGCTAAGCGTTAGTAGAATGCAAAGATGACCTCTGAAAACGTACAAAGGTGAGACCTCACCGTACTGATGTACATTTAAATGTATTTAGACAAATGTTATGAATACAAACCCTGTTAAATACTTGAGGATTCATGTAAGTGGCTTACGTAAATCTTTAAGACTTGTAATAAAAAAAAAACATACAGGCATTTTAGCTCATTGAGGCGGTACTGTGTCTAACATGCAGTAGGAATGTTTAACAACAGTATTGTAAGCTTAGCTATTGTCGATGACTAATATATAACGTCATTTCAATTTCACAAGTTGTTACTCTCATTAGAAATTCAACACTATTGCCCATTAATCTGAAGGGGCGTAGCGTGGCACGAGCGGCGCGCCGGGCGCGTCATCAGCGCGCGCGCCGCTCCGTACTGCGCCGAGTACGCAATGTGCGAGCTGTGCTGTGCTGTGCCCATATTTTCGCGGCGATGTCACAGATCCCAAAAGGTCGGTGAACCGAAACCCCATTGTTTTGAGTTGCGTCAACGTATCGTCTGCCTCGAGCTACGATGAATTGAATTTGTACCGTATTATTGTTACAGCAGTATGGTGCCAGACTCATAATACTCACCATTATGTTCAAGGTGCAATTTTGGTTTTGTAAAACTAATGCGAACTAACCTGAGTTTAATTTCTAAAGGCACATTAACATAATATCTTTATGGTTTTCCTCTCAGTCGTAAATGACATATGCCGCTGAATTATTCGTTTTCAAAATCCTTTCAGTTTACACAAAGCACACACACAATAAAAAGTTTATAGTCGCTTAAATACAAATGCTTCTGGTGTCTTACCTAAACGTAAGTATTATTCTTCGGTTATCTATAGAAATAAATTTTCCGAATGTTATGTTCTACAATATTCCTGCAATTAAACATGAACATAAGGCGTGAAATCTGGCTATTAGGTTTCGCAAGTTGAGCGATTATTATTTTAGTATATGCAGCTCTGTAGGTATACGATACGGCTTATGCAATCAGTTAATATTATAATTACATAAATAATGTATATTTTCAAAGACAGAATTGATTTCGCTAGAATTTGCTTAGCGCTTGTCGATTTAAAACTAACTGGAGGGAATTGGTAGATACCTACTTTCTTTAAAAAAAAACTACAGAAGCACACGTATATCAATACATTTATTCAAGCTAACAAAAAAGGTTCTCAAAAATAAAAATAAAAAAACCTGCACATTCGAATGTTCTGAAATCTTATGAAAACAAAGGCTAGATAGATTGCTGACCTGACCCTTAATAAGGGTTCCCAAAGTACTTAAGTTATTCCCAAAGTACTCAATTTCCTTTGAACTAAACAACACAGACTTGTTAGTCTGACAGTTCAACTGTGTTCAGATGAACTGTTAATCATTAAAATCAAAACATAGCGATTATTGTTGGTTACAGAATTTAATGAGCCTTTCACTAATACAATCCTTAAGACCTCGGTAACCGGATTGGATATGTATGTAGTGCATCATATTATAGATAGTGAAGAACATTTTAATTTAACCCCAAAGGGCAAACCGCAAGTGAAGTCACGGATGCAAGCTAATTAAATTACAATCGTCCTGTTATATGATGTTGGTATACGTAATAAGATCCGGAAAAGTTAATTTACATCAATCTGTAGGCTGAAATTAAAGTAATGTAGTATGTAGTACGCGTCGGTAACATACGAGCGCATGATGATATAAAAATTCTCAGAAACGCCGCCCCGTAATCGGTTCGCGCTGGCAACCATTGATCCATGATGATTGGCGCCGCACTTTTACTAAAATCACTTATTACGGCGCAACTTGCGCTACGCTGCAGAAAATACTGCAACAACGCAATATCTGAAATCTCAAGTGACAGTTAACATTATTTATTTCATAATTATAGGTACTTCAGAATTATTTATTTGTTTGTGTTTTACGCGAGCCAAGAATCTGTCGATTCACAGGAGACTAGACAAAACAATATGATCCAACAAGCCGGATAGCATTGTTCCCGTGTCTCGTATTTCTCGAAAGCATCGTCCCGGCGACAATCACCCTTCGAACAAAGACGTTTATCTCTCGGAGACTTCTTAAATGGGTATAATGTTTAGGAGCGCGACGCACCGGTGAGCACGAATTGACAATAAGAGCAAAGTTCAGCGCGGTTCAGGACTCGAGAGGAATGTGGGGGCGCGGGGGAGCGGGGGAACGCTTGCGAAGGTGCTACGGTACTAACCTCTCTACAAAATCACGATTAGGCACTATTTATATCGACATTTCTAAAATACCTATACCTGTATCAGACAATATTAAGCACCTAGTAATACAGTATTAAGCAACTTTGTAAGCTTAGCTGCTTGTAAGATACACCTGTATTATAGTTCCTCACACGAACTTTAAGAATACCCTACATTACGTTAATACTTAAATAACGGTGTTCCGATAAATATTCTACTTTATGTACGTATTTTCTAAGTAAACCACACTTAATAACGTCGTATAAAGCTCGTAGGTACACTTGCTGAATCCATTCAAGAATATAGCGTTATGCTCTTATTCATCAGTGGGAGAACCGTTTTATAAATGACTGCGGTACATTTTGAAGTATAAGTACATATATGTATATAATGAACGAAATGAGTAGCTGGCTCTCTGTTTTGACGTAATTGTCAATGAATAAGGGACTCGTTGTCGGGTTAGTGGGTCGGCGCAGTACACTAAACGAGATCGTCTTCTAAGAGGCGCAGAGTTGGCGAAAGTAACGGCGGAATGCTACAAACTATGTTCACGCATGACCCGCGGGTCAGCCGCACACATTCTGACACATGTCAATTAAGGGGCTCACCGCCTCGAGGCGCCGATTGAGTGCTTGGACATGTTTGTGGAAAACCTTCGTCAGCCAGATTGATTCATTACTACGTCTATTGAACAAAATTTACTGCTCGCCAAACATTGAACATCCATAGATATCGTGCTGCTTGTTCATTTTCTAATGAAGATTCATCGACTTTGGGAGTCGTTTGATTGCAAATGTGTAAATAAATAACCGAAGTACATAACTGGCGACAAGTACATGGAATAAAAACAGACAGCGCGGAGTGGTAATTTGCATTGACAAACTGACAATTACCGTGTTTGTTGTACAAGTACGCGTGTTAGTACTGTAGTGAGTATACAATGATATACAGCTGCTTCGTTATTTCCCAAGTGTGTCTGCAGTTGGCAATTTACTGCTCCGCAGATCGATCAGCTCCTATTATTGGAAGAGGTCGGACGTGTACAAACATCGATTTCGAGTCGTTAATGTGAGTCTGCGTCCCCGGCGAGGTGAGAGCCGACACTGAAGGCTCACCTCACGTACCGCACTCAAGATAACGACATGTAATCATAATGATACAGTCTAATCTGCAAAGATATAAACACGGTGTGGTGCTTGTTGCATCCTGCCCTAATTGTTCGCCATTATGTTGTTAAAGTATAGATCCGACATCGAATTAAAGTTTGGTGTGTGCGTTTTATTTTTATGTCTTACTTTACAAAACAAATTAAGATGTCTATCATGCACGTATCTATATTTGATGTGATACACTTCCGTGCCAATATTTAAATTAATCTTAAATCAAAATGTCCAAATTTTAATTAGCTTGCGATAAAAAGCTGTCACCATTGCTATATAAAATAAGAGTAATTGTATATTTCCGGCATCTGAAGTGTTGGACACAATTAAAGGTTCAGATTAATGTTAATTTATTCATTAAAGTATATCTGTATGGTGTCGGCCGTAAAGAATAGCACCATCCCATATCTTCCCGTGGGTGTCGTAAGAGGCTACTAAGGGACTTACCAGAGAATGGGCAGCAGCGTTCTCTGTGCTTTTGTAACAACGTGGTAACAACCGTACTGCGATCACCAACCCGCCTGCCAAGCGTAGCGATTATGGCAAAACTCCCCTTTTGGGGGAGGCCTATGTCCAGAAGTGGACGTGTTTCGGCTGAAATGATGATGATGATTCATTAAAACCTGCTTAATTTTCACTTATTTCATATGTTACACTAGGACCTCAAAGATTACCACAAGGACAAGGACATGTAATAATTTTACGTCGGTGAACATTATCGATCACAATTTACCATAACATCTTTAATGTTTAAAGATACCTATAATTATCTACTCTTGCTTATCAGAAAATTAAATCTAGTCATTTCGTAACAAAGAATATTATCATTTATGTGCTATTTTAATTCTATTAATTATTCATAACTAATGTAAATGGAAAAGAATATAATTTAGTTTTACTCCTGTATTATGCGGTACTTCAACCGATAAAATGCTGCTTGGTAAATAATATTTTAGGTGATAAATAAAAGTTTTTTTGAGTGGTGTATAAACCTAACACAATACAATCAATGGCTCTTATGAGCTAAAAAGAACATTTACAATAATGGTAAGTTTATCTTTCTATTTCCAAGTAATTTTATTCCAACAATATTTTAAGTTGAATGCTTGGTTTAAGAAAATCATTACTGAACCGCCGCCGGGTCCAGAGTCCCGGCGCAGCTTCCGGCGAGCGCTCGGTTGTAGTGCAGTGTGAGTGCTGCTAGAGTGGTAACCGCCCCGGCACGTTCGCTCATAGCGCGTGATTGCGGCCAATTATTTTCTGTTTATCTCTAATTACGCATGCGCTGCCAACGTCGGCGGCGGCTTATCGCAGATCTGCCCTTCGGCCCGAGATCCGATCGTTTTCTAATCAGCTCCCCATCCGCAATACGTGGTACATCACTATAGTGAAGATAAATCGGGTCAAATATGTCCTTGCAACCATCGCCGAACTGTCGACTTTCACGAAAATATGAGAGATTCGTTCCGATCGTCATTTTGATTTAATCGAAGATAACGTGGCCTGAGTTAAGTGAATTCCTGGTAGTAACTTTTTGCCGAGAGCATGAAAGATTGCCGCTTTTCAACTGTCGCGGGGCAGTCGGCAGTCGGCAGTCGGCGGCAAGGCTCGCGACAGGATGACGGGCGCGAGGATCGTGCTGCGTGCGTGTCTCACTCGCGGGAGCACTCGGACAGTATTAATTTATCGGCAAGTCGTGCAAACAGAATGACGTGCCAGTTTTGGGCGCGCACTCACGGCGGGCTTGTGGTGAAATTAGGGTGCATTAACGCAACAAGGTCAGGTCGCAGCGGCCACTGTGTCCTGTCGCTGCGGTCAGCCCGACTTTATATAAGTCCGTGAGCATTGCGGTTTGTCATTTCCGCATACAATTTAACAACAATGCACCACACATGGTTTTAACGTCATTATAACCATAATATCAATAATTACGTAGTTAGAAAATTAAATAATACAACAGAAAGACTTTAATTAAGTACACATTACGATTCATGTTGTAACAATTGTATCTCGTTAGTCATCGTCGCCGAGTTATCTGAAGCATTTATCTATTAGCCGTGTGAGAAAAAGCCAATCAAGTGAGCACCGCTGAGCGCGCGCTCATAATCCTTCAATGAACACTCGGAGGTGACTAACTGCACAGTTATGAGCGACTGTTCAGCCAGACGAGCGTACTGATCCGAATACTTATCTGACAGGCATTGACTGCCTATCGTAACCTTCAACCTTGTGCAATTTCAGTTGAGGTTTTGTGCATGATTTGAGATTTTCTGTCTACAAAAATGTATAATTTTATCAGGCTGTCTGTTTGTTCCGGCATATCTCCGAAACGGCTGGACCGATTTTGACAGATTTTTTTACAGGCAGATGTTATAAGGAGTAACTTAGGATACTTTCATTTGAGAAAAAAAAAATAGCGGGCATCAGGTAGTTTCAAATAAAGTTAAAAAAAACCGGCCAAGAGCGTGTCGGGCCACGCTCAGTGTAGGGTTCCGTAGTTTCCCGTCCGTCACAATAAGTGTTCCTACTTATGAGTTTAAAGGTGGGTATCCATTATGTAAAAATGCTTGCATATACGAATATACTACAAACTTAGTCCAGAAATTATTTTGTACAACTTTTTGTCTTTTTTGTACAAAAACTGTTGTTTCCATCAAGTTCAAAATGATTTCCCTAGAAAGTCCTTATAAAGTTCTACTTTTCAGATTTTTTTCATATTTTCTAAACTTACGGTTCAAAAGTTAGAGGGGGGGGGAGGGACACATTGTTTTTTACTTTTGGAGCGATTATTTCCGAAATTATTGACATTATCAAAAAATGATTTCAGAAAATCCCTATTTATTTTTAAATACCTTTCCAACAATACATCACACATTAGGGTTGAAATTAAAAAAAAAATCACTTCCCACTTTACATATAGGGGGGCTACCCTAATAAAACATTTTTTTCCAATTTTTATTTAACCACTTTGTCGGCGTGATTGATATACATATTGGTACCAAATTTCAGCTTTCTAGTGCTAACGGTCACAGAGATTAAGCGAGGACGGACGGACAGACATGGCGAAACTATAAGGGTTCCTAGTTGACTACGGAACCCTAAAAAACACGGTTAAAACTGGAGACAAACGCATTACATTTTGATAATCACGTCTCAAGTAGAGCACGTGATTCTACCTAATCAATAAAAAACTACAATCACAAATATTAAAAAACTTTTTAATTTCATTTGCATAAAACTGCGTATTGCTATGAAACGCTACGGCGTAGCGATGTAGCGGCGTAGTGGGACACCGAACATTAGATAAATAATTTAGAGCTACGAATTTATAACGTTTTATTTTTTGTAGCTTTTGCTTTTGACGTTGTATTTTGACTGTTTCGATTATGTTGATAAACTTTTTCATAAGCTTTCTTACTTTAAATTGTTCCGACCCGGCAAAGTTAGAAACTTTGTCACATTGGATAGTCAAGAATCAAGTTCACCCCTTTTATCAGTTAGATATTTGTATAGCAATTTACAAATTAGTTCTTTGAATCGAAATGACCGTGAATAATTAAGTGTATTTTCTGTTATGTAATACGGAATTTAATTAAGAATGGATTAGATTTTTTCAACTATGCTGACATTTAGAAACGACAGTAAAATGGAGTTTGGACATCTTCGGTTTATTGCCTGCAATAAAATGTGCATTGGCTTTAATTAGTTTAGCCTCGAATATAATCGTTAATTTGAAGAAAATTAATACTTACCTAAATGAATTACGAGAAGAATGTTTATCATGTTTGTTTGTTTGTAGGTTGGTTGTTAATATGTTATTTACTTGCTGTTTTAGTACGTACTTGATTTATACAATAACGAGTCTAACTTAGTAGTAAATTGGCTACATTTATAGGTTGTTTATGTCAAACGCGTTAGAGAAGGTACCTGTCTATCTTCTACCTAAAAAGCGTTCATATAGTGCATTGACAAATGTTGCCTAAAAATTTTAAGAAATTACCGCAAATACTAACTGACTTTCGGACACATGTGTCTTGTATCCTTTATCAATAAATCTACATTTACTTACCGACAAACAAAATTATTCACAGTTCGCTATATTCAGTCCATAGAACAACTGGGCTAGGTACCTAATGCGAAGTCTAGACACGTATTAGTGCGGCGGTCGATAGATGAGATTAGTAAAATCAATTATTGAGTTCTCACGGCGGGCGCGGGCGCAGCGCTACCGAAGAGCTTCTCTGCCGCGGCTACTTTACATGTACACGCGTCACGCTTCACACATGTGAGGCTTTTGATATGAGACAAGGTGAAAAAATAAAAAAGTTTCTATTAAAACGGTACTTTTTTCCTTCTAGAAAATGTTTTATACTATCATTCTATGGGCTACTTTCCTTTACTTCAATGCCGGTTTACGATTTCATTTAAAGATTAAAGCTAATTCAAATGTATTATTGGCAGCAAAGATAATACAGAAGCCTTACAGCTGTTTCTAAATAAACATTCATTGCGAGTAATCATGGATTACTGTACTTATCGTAGCTATCTGTCTAGCAGTTTATCACTTTATGTACTGTAACTACCATCTTTTATATCTTCGCACGAGGGCCTGTCACATCGGCCAGAAATAAATACACAATAAGCTCCATTATCACGAACAACTAACTAAACACGAATATAAGTCAAATAAATATTCAACAACTTCTATAAAAAGATTTGCAGCTGCGGCGTAGTGTTTAGATAGGCAAATCCGTGTCTGGCGTTCAGACGCGCTCATTACGAAAATTACTCATCGCGTATTACTAAAATCTTGTCTGCTAACGTAGTAATCAAACAAGGTATAAAATATGGCAATAGTATGAGGATGGCGTCACCTCCGCCGCTCCGAGCTCCGTACTGGTCGCACACTAACGCAGCGCGCGCGCTCTGTACCGGGATTGTCCGCTCCCACGATACACAGATAAGATTGCAAATGACTGATGCGTAGGACAATATGTAATAGATCAGCTGCAGTTTAGAACGAAACCTCGCCTCGAATAATAGCTCATTTATAGAGATAAGTGTCAATGTTAACTCCATTTCGTTTCGGAGAAATGACTCGTGTTTTAGTCCTCCTGAGAAACTATTAATGCAATAATGATGTTTGAAGGTAGTACGTATTATCTCGAATAGACATAAATAGCACAATCTATGCACCGAAGGCTGTCACTCAAGCTGCAGTCATGTTATGAAATGTGGAACATAGATAGATATAAATTGATTGCAATTTTGTGATTTAAATATAAATGTGTTATTTTGATTACTACCATTTCGTAGAGGTTAATTAACTATTCGAACACTGAGAACTGTGATGACTTTACTTTGTAATTATAAGAATCTGCTGAGAACCGGAATATTATTTCATTATGCATATAGAAAAAACGTGTTTTACGCACCAAGTCTAGATAACTTAAAAAAATATATATAATTTATGTGTCTATTTTATTTATATAACATAATGCCTAATTCGCACAGGTTTCTTATATACTGTATCTTCTCATTAGCATAATAAAACGGAATTTTATACTGAATTATTTTGATTTTGTATCCATTTCCAAAGCAAAGATAACGAATAATGTGAATAATTATAATATTTTGTAACTTTAAAATAAAACCTACTAGCATTTTTGTATCTATGTCAATTCGGCGTAGCAATATAGGAAATATGCGTGTACACAGACTTAAATCATTAGTTGAAAAACTTGAGCCGAAGCGGATTTGCCATTATTGAAAATATGGCAGCCTGTAAAACATCGGCTTCATAAGTAAAACCTATGGAGACAGTTTTTTTTAGGCCCTCTTCGATGTTGCATAAATATTATTCATAACATAATACACAAAAAAACATTTTATTATAGTAATAAACGAAAGATTACATGGAAACGAAACCGGAATCTTAAAATCATAATAAATAAGTTATACTATGATTTTTTTTGCGAGTCAAATCATTCCTGTTGTGGTCAATGTCATTTGACAGAAAATACTTACGTAAGTAGTACGTTTTTTCCGTTTACAATACAAAAGTACGGTATCTATTGGTAATAATATCTGCTTTAATTATAAAGAGAATATTATTATAAAGAGACATAATATTAAACTGTGAGCTTTTCAATGCTATTTTTAAAGGTTTCCGCTAAAATCTTTTAGATGGTATAGAAAATCATCATGGCACGGAACGTTGTAAATCCGTCTTTTTGGTGGTTGTCACTTGACAGACAACTTCATTTGACATTTACTCTTTCTGTTTATTTCGATTTTCGTGAAACTGTTTCTGCGATTTTTTCGCATTTAATAAAAACTATTTTATGAAATTGGCATCTGCTGGTCGTTGTGTCAATTGTGCAGTAAGATTTTAACGAAATGTGCGAATACAATTATTTTCAGAGACTGCTACAGACGTGCAGCAACTTGTATGGTTATTGTTAGATTCACGTTTTCATTTTCGAATTTCTCATCATTCCGCTTAGACATGGCTTAGCTAATATTACCACTGTAATCTAGAGATTATAAGGAAGGAATCTATATACGTTTCATTAATATCTGCTACAATTACGTGGGTGGCCTGTTCTCCAAATAAAAAAAATGTAAGAGTTACCTACGGCCATAACTGACTAACTAACTTCACAGTCTCTACTAAGAAGCATGGCCAGTCTTTACAATGCAGAAGTATTTCATCAACGTGGACACGTTTAAACAAACATTAATCCGTTCATTACCACATATTGTAAAATATTACGAGTACTAAATGAAACAGACAATCATCATCAACCCAACATTGAGAAGGAAAATAAAGGCTTTCATAAGTGATTAGAAACGCAATATTAATTGGATTTGCTAAACTGCCTTTATAGTAACTGCATACCTTGAGTA
Organism: Xestia xanthographa; assembly: GCA_905147715.2. Lineage (NCBI taxonomy): Eukaryota > Metazoa > Arthropoda > Insecta > Lepidoptera > Noctuidae > Xestia > Xestia xanthographa. The sequence continues at coordinate 12,849,162 of LR990655.1, read as the reverse complement.
AGAGCTGTTTTTTTAACACCGATGAAAAATTTCTACGAGGTTCTGAATGATGAACTAAATACGTAAGTAACCGTTTGTGCGTGTGTCTCTTCCCTTACACCCTGCTGACTCATAATTATCGTTTTCACACTTTTCACCCTTCTAGATTTCAAACGCATACCTACTTAAGAGGCCGGCGACCGATGCGTAGTTCAAACATATGTAATACCAAAATAATTTGTAAATCAACATAATCTTATGGTAGTGTGTATTTATTTCGATTGGATTACAGAATATCTATGTTCCCAAATATATATTTTGAAAGGACAGCGACATAAAGATGAGATAGGAGGAATTTAAAATATATGTTTAAATCAGTGTCCATTCAAAATATATATTTGGGAACCCTAGATATTCTGTATTCCAATTGGAATAAAGACACACTACCCTAAGAATATGTTTGATTTACAAATTATTTTGGTATTACGTTTGTATGAACTACGCATCGGTCCGCGGCCTCTTAAGTACGTGTTTGAAATCTAGAAGGGTGAAAAGTGTGAAAACCATAATTATGAGTCAGTAGGGTGTAAGAGAAGAGACACAGACGCACAAACGGTTACTCACGTATTTAGTTCATCATTCAGAACCCCCGCCACGTAGAAATTCTTCATCGGTGTTAAGAAAAAAACGGTCAAAATATATGGAGGTGATTTTTAGGGTTCCGTAGTCCTGACAAGGAACCCCTATAGTTTCGTTATGTCCGTCTTTTCGAGGTTTTGCTCAGAGACCGTTAGTACTAGAAAGCTGTAATTTTGTAAGAGTGTGTATAACAATTACGCCAACAAAGTGTTTAAATATTTTTTTTAAATATTTTTATAGGGTAGCTCCCCTACATGTGAAGTGCGGATGAATTTATTTTTCGTCGTCTACTCCATCCTGTGGGCCATCGTTGAATAGGTATTTTAAAATGACTTAGGGGTTGCTACTACTTTTTATGCTCCATTTACTAAATATATAAATTTAAAGTGAACATTTTTGGGCGATAGGCTTCTCCTCCCTCTAAAATGCTGGTTTGAAAAATCTGGAAAAAATCACGATGATAATGCATTTCATGAACTTTATAGGATAATTGTAGCGGTTAAGATAAATTTATTAGATTAGTAGAAACAGTCGTAGAACTTGGATGTTGGATAATTTTGTACCAAATACAAAATCCTTAGAATAAATCCTTAAAAGTTACCAAGATGAAGTAGTTGCTTGTTTATACTTGCATACAAAAACAAATTCTAAAATAATAAACCATTAACTCCTAATATCTTTACCAGATGAGCATGATTTAAGTAGAAGAAGAAAGAACGATTCTTCTTCTAAGTCTTTATCTTCATTGTTGAAGGTAGTGTCTAGTCTGTGTCTGAGGTACTCATCACTCGGTGCACTATGCTCTTCCACGTTTTTCTGTCCTTTGCGGTCTTAAAAGCCTCGCATAATATAAACATAATTCTGCGTGACTGTACTTTCTCATGAATTCAGATAACATGCGAACGTGTGTCCAGTTCGCGAAAACATAAAAATGATTTAATTTAAGTTACACTATGTGGACACGCGTAAAAATCTTTTAGAGTCCAGATGACGAAATAATAAGTGATACAAATTTTGAGTTTCACCAACTGGACACACGTGTGTCCGGTTTCTTGTGTCGTGTTGGTGAATTATCCGTTTTTCCCGTCTACTTGACCAACTACTATAAGCTTCTCGAAAGAACGATTAGAAGGACAGATAATGATATGCCCGAACTAAGACTCTTTGGGACGAAAGACCAATTAGGAACTTACCCCAAGGATGCAAAAAATGTGCCTGTTGCAACAGAAATCAATTATCAAACATGTAGGTACCTAAGTAAATTCTGATCGGTGTCTACAGGTCCATTCAGACGTGGGTTAGGGTCGCATGGTTTGAGCGGCCGATTACCAATCTGACATAGTGACATTTTACTTTAGTAAACTTATTTGGACCATCGGCTTGTTCAGTTGATTTTTACGCAAAATTGAATAAAGAACTGACACGTCATGTGGTGATGGTAATGCGAAAATAAGAGAGTAATTCAAGTTTTGTAGCTGTGGGCAAAAACTTTTGATTGTGCTTATACTATGTTATTTAGTACTATTTTCCTTGTTCTTACGTAGGTAATTCATCGCAACGGACAAACCACAAACGGCTAAATGATACAAATACTGACCCTAATACGATCAGCATAAATCTTTTCCCATTTATCACATTTCATTATCATAATATTTTATGATTTCTACATGGTTATTTTGAAAATGGTATCACTTTCTGAAATTACATAAGAAACTAAAAAAAAAACTGTTAATCTACATGCATCTAGGCACTATTTTGTGTGGGATTCGTGAGAGGCATTTTAATATCACAAATGCACGTCGGTTACGTCACTTTATTTCGCAGATGTGAATAAATTTCACAGATATTAAAAGTTTTGTGATATATATTTCGTGCTATTTGCATAAATGTATACTTAAGGACACGTTGTGACTGATCTCATAACAAACGAGTGAAATGTTGCATCCGAGCTAGTACCGACCGACCGGCCGGCACCTTTCTAGTTTTCGGTCATTAGCTAGAAATATTGCTGTAGAATATTACTTAAGGTCTATATATAAGTGAGAGGTAGTTATTAATATTTTAACTCAAGTAATTAAAATGGTCGTTGATTATTTTTATGGTACCTATTGAAAATATTAAAAATTAGATTACCTAATTGCGACTTTAATACTAAGGTTAATGTGAATTCAGTAATTTATAGTACTCAAATGTTAAATAACATCCTGTTTTTGTTGACACTATCAGAAGCCCATACAGAGGCGATAAACAACCGATAATAAAATTCACATTTAATTGAAAGTGGATACAATAAGGAAGACAGTTTCTAGAACATTTGTCGGAAATATTTTTCACGTAAAATGATACCAATAACGAGGATAAAAATAGTATCAAGTTGAAACATTTTACGACTCTGAGATGGAATAAACCTCAGCAGATAGTAGTTCGATGTCCGTTTTATGTGTAAGCTTGCAAGCCCCGTGTGGGGTAAATAGGTACCAACACCGTTACTACAATGTTAACCTCGTTGCAGCGATGATGCAAATTTGGCCGAGAAATCGTCTCGTATCGCACACTTTCATAACAATCCAGTGATTGATTATATAAATTTGAATACTGACGCCGTTAAAACCAAATTAAAATCATCTGCGGCATCGGATAAAACACGTCGCGACTGTCTGATAATTTACCGAAATGATGATTAAACGACTATTGCGTATGTTCACTTGCATCTTACCAGTGACGCCGCCTATCGTAATCTCTTATGCACGTTATAAACTTATGCGACTTTAATTCATATTCAATTTATAAGCAAGATTACATACTTACAATTTATTGTTCGCATACCGTTTTGGTGTAGCTTTAACTACCAAATTATAGGGAGGAATGTATACCTCAAAACATTTAACAGGACATCACAAATTAGTGGAAAGCGGTGGAGCGTAGCACGTGGCCACAAAGGGCCCCATATTTTGGTCTTATTATAATAATTAACTGTATATAAAACCGCCTCACAATTATTTTAATGCTTATTAAGCACGTGTGTTGAAGTGGAGCGTGAGTTTCGGTTGCTTTTCGTTCCGAGTACAATTATCGCCATTGATTCTGCGGTTTGTCTATACCGCATCGTGAAAAGCGGGCAGGTGCAGGCTTCGGGCATATGGAACTTTGTACGTTCCCATGATTTTTTGATTTTATAGGGACTATCGAATAAAATAGGCGTTTCCGACTCTAATTAGGTTAGTAATTAGTTTAGTGGATTATCACATTAGGAATATAAATAATAATAATAAATAAATATCGCTGGGCGTTACACACACCGCCATCTAGTGCCACACTAAGCAATAAGACTTGTGTCGTGGACACCAGATAGTTGATATACTACATAGATACTTTTGTATGATACTGTTTTTTGCTTTGCAAGGTAATATTGAACGTCATTTTACAGTAGGTTTCATTCCCTTAATAGAATAATGGAACACAGTGCATAAATATTACAGAATACCTAAGGACAGTCATCTAGAATGGTAGGTAGATTCATTGCTATTTAACTAGTTCACAAAATGGTCTTCCTACTTGTTAAATCTTAATCCTAGGGACAAATAGTGCAAAGTTTATGAAAACACCGACGAAGTGAAAGTCGCCTATTATTTCAATGATTTCTAAAATACTGGTGCACTTGCTGAGCTTTCAGCTTACAGTGTCAATCCGTGCTTGCGCTATTGTACTTGAAGTTAAAGAATAACCGAGGATGAAAACCAAAATGTGTGCTAGTTACAATACAGTACAGCGGTTTTATCACTGTCAAAATGGTGAAACTTCACCAACCTCAACTAGGCGTTTTAGTTAAAATGCAGTTTTCTTGAGGTTCTGTTCTTTGCACTACTAATTATATTGTGAATTTTTATTATAGGCATGCAAATCTTTTTTAATAAAACTTTCGAAATGGTCAATTCAGACCATGAATATGTCGTAAAAGTTTATTCACATTACTTTACGTATGCGATCTTGCGATTTCGCGATTTTAAGTAAAATATGAAATAAAATATGCGATTTATGCATATTATTTTACGTGTTATATTTAACACCTTAGGTTATAAATATAATACAAAATCCTGTCGTTATAAATTTAAACCTCATAGTTTGAAATTGACGAGTATACGAGATCCGAGATTGGCGTGTTCATTAGCATTGGCACGAATAGCGCTATCGACACAAATAACCCGTGCGATGCGAGTGGCAGCTCGCGACCGATGCGCCCGCGCCGCCCGCCCGCCCGCCGCTAACACGGGCTACGTATCTATGTTAATTAAACGCCTGTCATTTGCTACAATAATGGAGGCTTTGTGGAGCTTTATCACGTTTTAATATTGTGTAAACTTTGTCTACACCGACGGCGGAACGACATAGAGTCTTCTTAATTAACTAAATGGAACGTTTATTAGCTACACGTACGAGTACGTTGTTCAGCGCAAAGCGCATGCGAACAAAGAAAATAGTATTTATTCGATTGGATGTTGTTTAACACGGGCAGATAGACATCAAGCGAACTGATTAGTGTACAGATCATATCGCTTGAACGCACATGCAGGAATAATTTATAGCATCTCAAGGTGTTTACTACGCCCGGTTTATTTCCAGGGAAGAGACAAAGAGTCAGACGATTATAGTCACAATTATTTGAAAAAACAAACACCGCGCGCTACAAGGGTCTTGCTGGGTATTTGGTCATAGAAAAAAGGTTTTATAGACAAACTGTATCATAAATTACTTCGATGTTTTATAACTATTATAAACATAAGATGTACAGTAAGCGTTTATAAGTGCTGAGGTACGCTAAGGATTATATTGCTGTGAACGCACGGTCGAGCGTCCGTGCGTCTATATGTGTAAGTGGTCTCAATACAGTACGCACAACACAGCCACAGAGTTCGCCCAATTGCATGTCGCGCGTCACACTCCACGAAACATAAGAACATATTTCCGTTTCTTTTATTATACACGCAGCAAACCTTATTTGTGTAGCGACCTGTTCTTACCATTGGATAGTTAAAATTCACATCTATTGACCATGTGTTGATAGCTGTTGGGGTAATCAGTAGGATTCACGATCAATGAGATCCGAGTTCAAATCCTGTTAACAACGTGTGGGGTTTTTGTTTTTTGGTAACATTAGTTATTGGTTCATTATTTATTTTTTATAAGAATAAGTTAAATATTAGTAAAAAAAAACATAGTATTATTATTCAACTATTTATTTATTATTTTAGCTGTTCGGTGTTGGAAGGTGGAAATAAAAAAGTCGTGGTGAATGATAACAAAAATGTTTATTCGTTTTATTTTTATTTATAAAATTAACAAACTTTCATGATAATTGTAACGTCACATTCCTACCTAGATGTAAAAAAGTTCTCTTGTAACCGATCATAAGATTTTTTATTGTAGGTATACGGTATACCCACTTACTTTCAATTCATAATAACATACTTAAGTAACAAGGAAAGGATATTCTAATCACACAAATATAACATATAGTTGATACCCACTTATTATAGGTATCGGTAATCAGCAGAGTTTATTGAAAACTAATATAAATAATTTAGACTTTATGAATATATTTTTTTGTGACGTCACAATAAATGTAACTAGTATTGAGGTTATAGTTTAACTGTTCATTTTCCCGAAGAAAAGAAGATTGAAACTAAACCTCAATTTAAGATCATTAATATAATTACGGACAAGTTAATATTCACTAAATATTTTGTTACACATCTTGTTATTCTTGCGCCATAAATGAAGCCTACCCTTTTGACTTTATTTAAAAAGTCAGTTTTTTGAGTCTTCTCATGGTTGTATTCTAGTAAAAATCTAAATAATCCCCTGCGAAACGTAATCGTTCCTTTATAACTCTTTCTGTCAAGAAGGGCTTCTTAGCTGGTCTTCGTGATACAAGCCTTCAGCGTGGAGGGCACGGCGAACAGTTTGCGATGAGGTGTCAAATAATTCCACAAAGTGTCTCGGAGGTGTGAAACCATTTGTTTCTTATTCGCCAACCATATATTATGTCGTCGCTTCGCATCGATAATAAGCGACGGCTTTCCACTTCACAGTATTCCTCTAAAACAAAAAACAAAAAAAAATATGTTAGGCAGCTATAATAAAATACTGAAGTTATCATTCACTCTGCGTTTATAAATCCAATAATTAACCCTAATTATTTACCTTTTATGCCTCATGATGGATTTAAAATCAATTTATTAATCCCTAAGTCACCAAATAAATAAACAATAACAAAGTAGGCTTTAATTTTTAATAAAACTTTGTTACAATAATTCATAAATATAATACTCACATTAGTCCGGTTTCTTCAGATATTTGTGTTCTATTAAGACCACTTTTATGCAGCACGATAATATTAGTCGCCCTCGCCTCAATATCAATATTTGCCTGCATTTTGAGAAATACCAACAACAATACCGCTATCTATTAAACCACACGTCACTAACCAAATTTAACATAACCAAACGACAACGTTCATTTCGATCAAGTAAAATATTCATAAAACTCAGGTTTACCTCACAGAAATATAAATTCTTGACTTATTTTTCTATGATCTACCTTCTTCTAACTTTATGAAATGTGTGAACAAAGCGAGAATATTTTTCTGTCCCATTACTTCCAATCGAGTAAACACAAGCATTTGTTTTGAAAACTTAAGAAAGAAATTTGTTTCTATTAATTTATACAAAAAAAAATATATATATAATAAAAAAAAAATTAAACCTTAAATAAATAGGTAATAAAAAACTTAAAGAAACCGGTAAATATCTTTTTCAAGCTAAATATATTAATTACATCTACAAAATGAAAAGTCTAAAAGTAACATCGTGAGATTTGAACTCACGACTTACTGATTCACTCTTAGATGTGGACGCGCCTAACCACTAGGCCATCTTGACTTATATTTCCATGTTGAAATTTTGGACTACATTTACTTGTAGATGACAATGTCCATTTTCTTGAAAGTAGAAGGTCGTAAGTCAAACTAAACGTCAAGCTATTGCTTTGTGAGATTGCCTATCGACTTTTGGTCGGCACTGTACTTGTGATTCAGATAGACGATAAATAAAGAAGTGAACCATTAGACACTGCCTCCATTATAATTGGCGCTATAAATAATAGCGTGGTGATAGATGGAATATGGATCATTGCGAAGGCGGGGGCGCACGCGCAGGCTTGGCATGATCGAGCGGTTCGATGTGCTCTTTATATTACGTGCCTTTATTATGTGCTATATGTATATTACTGATCATGTGAATGCTTCACAAAAAGCCCCTAAATATTATTTACTATTGTATAACTATATTTTTCACTCACCTACATTTTATTTATTTAAACTTTATTTACAAAAGTGACTCTTAGGCGGACTTAATGCCACGAGGCATTTTCTACCAGTCAAACCTTGGGTTAAATAGGACAACATTGACCCAAATAGTGGTAGCGAAGTTTTCTTTTAAAAGTGAATTTGATTTCAGCTTTCCCGACGTTAACAGAAACCCCAAATTCGCCAACCCATTCTCCTAAAGTTAATTAAATATTTGACACACTTGAATAGACACACTTGAAATGTTCAAGCATTTTTGCGTATATTTGAAACTGAATTATTATTATGATAAATTCATATCATATACATTTTCTTCATTCTTAGTTAACCCGAATAGCCATAAGGCTCAAAGTCATATTACGTCACTATTGTCCATCTATTATCTGAATTAATATCACATTACATCGTGAGAGTAAAATTGTTTTTTAATCTGCAAGTAATAAATAGGCATTATAATTATGTGTGCGTTATTATCGAATAATCAAAGGCGTCAAAGTTGAGCAACGCTCGGTAATGACGCTCGTCCATAAAGTGTTGTGAAACTCCGCTCGAGGGCGCTGCGGGCTTCGGGCTTGGGCCTGTCGTAAATAATTGGAAGCGCACTATTTGTACTAATGTACTATCTAAACACATAATACCTCTTTCGGAATTGAGCCATAAATTAGTTTCAGATACAGCATAATTCGAAAACGTTTGTTTTGAACGTGGGCAGAATCGAATTCCTAAATAACTTATAGGTTTTAATGTATATAACTTATAGGTATTAATGAATATGGTATGTACGTAAAATTACATATTTGTGTTAGTCAAGATGTTGCAGAATATTGTCTCATTCGATGCAGGCGTTTAGTAAAACGATAAATGTTGTAAATAATCAAATAGAAGCGTGCCAATGGCCGTGTCGTCCGCCAACGCAATATCTAATATTTTGATATGGTTTTGAGCAATTCTATTTCTAACGTAGTTTGTTGTTACCTTGTTGTTACAATGTTACAGCGAAACACTGTTGTTGTAAATTAGATACATAATGCTGGGTTAGGTTAATTTTGTTTTGTAGATTTGTACTTCGTTCGTACCTTAACGTGCGAGTAGTTGTTTGCATGAAAAGCTGTTTGCCGGACGACGAGCTTCTCTTACTCTCTCACACATCACATAACTTCTCATTTCATTACTTTTACAGTGATTCATAAAAGTGATATTTCGATTTTTCGTTACAATATACTTTACCTTTCTTTGCATTTTCAAAAGAGTACCTAGTCAAACGAAATTAAATAACTCGTCGTTTTTTTAATTTGCACAAAGGGCTTTCGCATTGGGCTTTGGTCTAGATTTAAACATTGGCGTCTAAGTCGCGTATACGCTACGTCTGTCACCGTCATGTCTGGTAAGTACTTAAAATACTAGCACAGCATAGCATAATTAAGCATAATAACCCTAAAAGTTCCTACTGTTGGGACACAGGCCTCTTCCCTGATAGGGTTATGCACAACGGATTCTTCGCACCCCTTGCCACGCCGTAACCTCTGCCACTGCCGCCGATGGTGTTATTCTTTACGTCCGACACCACACGGACAACAATTAATATTTTGTTTTTACTTACAAATCTAAAGCTAACAGTGTTTTCCTATCGGAATTAATTTAGTTAATGATTTCATCGAAACTAATCCGCATTTGCTCGCGTCTACACCTACACTGTACAAACGGCGGTGCGAACATAATCCAAGCCAATCTACTAATAACTGATGCAGTAAAAAAGCTGTCATATTGCCATGATCACCAACCACCCTTGACGGCATTATTGGCAAATTATGGATATCAATACCAATACCATACATCAATGTATGTACTAAGAAAAAGGAGGTGTCTAAAATGACTACACGCTCTTCTTAGCTAGATGGTGAAGGCAGTGAAGTTCCATAGCGAGTGCCGCCGCCGCCGCCGGGCCGTCAAATGTGGTTACTGTACCAGAGGCAAATGGGGTTCCTTCTATCTGGCAGAATCTTGATACTCCGAAATTTATTTGGCATAACACACTTGGCATAATCTTCTTTAAACGAATATTTTTAAGGCATAAAAATTATTTAATATAGTTATTGTTTGGCCGAATGTTTGTATTTCCGAATTTACAATAGCATACTTTTAAGATGGCAGAATTTTATTTGGCATAATTACCTTTAGCAATGTTCAAATTTCGCACAATTTCACTTGGCATATTACGAAGATGGCAGAATTTCATTTGGAATAATTGTATTTGGCATTATTGCCATTTCTATAAAATAGCATTTTTAACCAAACATTTAAATATTGTCTTAAAAAGTACCTAATATGATGGGCTACAAAAGTTAGTGACAGAAACGAATCGCTCCAAAACCGACTTTACGTAGTCTTGTCTGCCCTACCCCTAGAGTGTAATTTAAAATCGCGTAGGCGCGGAGGGGCGAGGCGGCCCGCGAATTGAGGAGCAGGTTGTTGTAACACTCGCCGTCGCTGCTGAGGCTGGCCGGCGAAGCCGGCCAGCAAGCCGAAGCTGCGGTGGTGAGCGTTAAACACATCTGCGACGATAAGCTCGCGTGGCACCGCCGGAGCCCCGCAGCGCCGGAGCCGTGACAGAAACCATGCCTGCTGCATGTTGCATGCTTGCTTGCATACTGCATGCTTGCTTGCCTGCTACATGCTTGCTGCATGAATGGTGTATGCTGGTGTGCATGTTTGCATATTGCATGCTTGTTTGCATACTGCATGCTTGCTGCATGCAAGATGTATGCTTGTTTGCATGTTTGCCTAGTGCTTATAGGAAAATAAAAACCACCTGTTCACAATCAACTGTTTTAGAGACTCATCTATCACATCCACATCACAGAAAATTCATTTTTCTGTGATGTGGATGTGATAGATGAGTCTTTCCATTGTTGTGCATAAGAAATGTATGCTAAAAGATGATTCTAACTGTAAACTTTCTGAGATATGATAGTTCTGCTTTTAGTGACTATCGATATAAAATTTATGCCAAAAGATGATTCTGGCTGTGAACTTTCTGCGCTAAGATGGTTCTACTTTTAATTCTTATGCATATGAAATTTATGCCTAAAGATGATTCTGCCTTACAAAATTATGAGTTTTGAATGTATGATAAATGAGTGTCTGCCAAACAATTTTCTGCGAAATTTAGATTATGCTATCCGCTGTTATGCAAAGTAATATTATGACATAAAAAGTTCTGCTATAAAGGGTGGACCCAGGCAAATGTTGTGATGAACAGGGGGTCTAAAATGGCCGCTTTAGTAGAATCTTTTCGTGAATCACGTTAAAAATTTAAAATTCTTAAAATGGACTTAATGACTGTTGACATAAAGTCCATTTTAAGAATTTAAATTTTTTAACGTGATTCCTGCTAAGATTCTGCGTAGATTCTGCTATAGCGGCCATTTTAGACCCGCAGTGCTCAACTTAATATTTCGAAATAGGGTACATGCATGTTTTTTTTATCACTCTAAACAAAGCGTATTAACATCAGAAATAGAAAAGTGAAATTATTTAAAAAAATACTAAGTTATAAGCATTTGAAACCGCTGATCCGATACAGTGAATGACGTCATTTGCTGCATCGACGTACAAAATCCATACTAAATTCCGTTTATCTAGAAAGAGATAGAAACAAAAGTTTAAATGGTTATATCGTTTGTTTTGTTTGGCCGATTTTTGTCTAGTTTTCGCTTTTTGTCATTATTTTTATAGTACTTTAACATTAGAAATAATAAAAAGAAAATGTATGCATATTGCCCAAAGTAGTGTATGACCACGATGCAGACTGACCTAGCATAAAACTCAATTCTTTTAATAGATTCTTAATAAGATAATTAAATTATTATCTAGGTATCTCCTGCATAATATCATAATTTAAATGTTTTAATTACCGACCATCTTAAATGCATCTTAGTAACAGGATGCGGAATACTGTTAATAAAAACCAATTTCCGTTAAAACCAGAAATAATGTTTTATTGATAACAGTTACATTTCGGTCAGCCTTGGTGATGTTTAATCCATTTATTGGCGTAGCACGACGCTAATAATAACTTTTCATAATAATTCTTAATAACTTTTCAACACCTTTGTGTCTGTCTGGCAAATCGGCTTACATACGCTCTGCTGTCAGTTCTCTAAAATGAAATATGAATTATGTACCTATAAAAGAAGAATAGTTGATAGCATGGATTAATGACCTTGATTCATGCATAATGATTCATGGTTACATGAATACCTACTAACTAATTGAAAAAAACAATAAAAGCACCTATATAATTTAAACGATGATAATCCTGTATTATAAAAATATTGATAAATAGACAGTAATTAAACGGCAACATATTAAGCTGGTTTTAAGTGAACATATTATTAACATTCATATTAACATTTTAACATACAATACAAACATCTAACAAAAACAGACTAGACAGTTAGACACGTCGACACGATCCGATAAATCACCACAGTTTCAGCATGGGTAGGTGCCGTACAGTTTAAAAATAAAACAAAACGAATTTTCGTTAATAACTGTAAAAGTAGGCAACACAAAATTGATGTTTGCGATGCAGCGTCTAGAGCAGACACGTCCGACTAAAACAAGTTCCACCGATTCGTTCTTGTAATATCGGTGTAATTTATTTAATGTTAGAAATAGACCTCGCCAGCGCCACAAAGAATATTGGCTTTCACAACGGAACCTGGCAAATTTATGTGCCGCGAGATTTTGCCAACAGTGAGCTCGCAACGGATCACGAGAACAAAGCATTACTACAATCTGCCCTCTGCGCCTTGTTTATAACGCGTTAACAACACGACGGACGATCTTAGCTGTCTTACCGCTGCGCTGCTACTATTAATTACTTATCTCTCACGTATTTGTCATAAAGTCACAATCAGTCAGACTGTCGAGCTCGCAGGAGGAATGCTAAGGCAGGATCATGATTGAACTTGTTACACAAGCTCCTGTTACAATTAACAGAACTATAAAGTGAACTAGTAAAATTAACCGTTTTGTTTTACAATATTTCTGTTTCGGAAATGAAAAAGCTTGTTACAGAAGATTTATTGCCCACAAACTAAAGTTGCAGCTACTGTAGATGCACCTCGTACCTAGGAAATAATTATTTCGACTTGATGGGAATTTTAACGTATGCAGGTAGCTATGTATTTTTTAACGGTTCTTAACGTAAATCTTATGTTATGAACCGTAAACCATGTTTCATTACTGAAGTCTAATATAGAATAAGGAAGGAATAGGTAACTAAGCTCATTTACATTGTCGACATCAAAAACATCTGAATTTTAGCAAATTATTAACTAAAGAAGATTAAACGGCAAGTTGAAACTTTAAACGATGACAGAGAACGTAAACAGTTTCTAATATATCCCTGACATGGCTTAGCATGATCCTCCGTTACGACTAAAATACTGCAGCATTAATTTTGAAATAAATATATGGCAAAATTGAGGATTAATGCTAAATTCTATGTGTGACGAAAACACGATTCCATAAACTTTTCTCGATAGAAAAAAAAATCCAAAGTTACCTCCAAATCGAACAATAAACCGCTGGTATTAAATGATAAATGATGTTTATTTTGCAAGTAGGTTTTTACAAACACTTTTACACGTAATTTTTTAAAACTAGATGGGGCCGGTGTTTCGTACCTGACTACTCTGAGAAGAAACAGCCGAAACAAACTCAGAGGTCGTAGTCTCTTTTAAAGTCCAGACATAATCTTGCTCAATTCACATGAGGACTATGCAGATTAGTGCCTGAGATGGTCTTTTGAAGAAAGAACCATACAGATTTGAGTGGACCTGTCCAGTCAGTGCAAGCATTTGTCAGTTAACGCGTAGCTCGACTTATAACTCAAGGAGCTCAACGAAACGACGAACAATACCAAAGAAAGGACATTTGGGTAGGTCGCTTATAGTACTCAAACTGCCAGACAGTTGTGGGAAAAAAACAAACAAAAAATAAAAATGTGACCCACATGGTCCCCACATTCACAATAATCAAATAAAATTAATAACAAGTTCTTTCCAAATGAATGTAAGTAAAAAAAAAACACAAAAATCATTAAGTGTCGCAATGATAATAAAAAAAAAAGTTAAATAAGTACTCAATAAAATAAGTATTCATGTCAAATCAGTAAATGTCACATAAAATGATAAAAAATAAAAAAGTAAAATAATAAAATACATGTAAAAAAAAATCAATTTCTGAGTGTATAAAAAAAACGAATCAATAATAAACAAGCGAAGTCCGAAATTTCGACATTCACAGAGCAAATTTCATTGGAGCAGCTTAATGCCAAGCTTTTTCATCTTCAAGATAGTGATTAACATGATAGTAGGCTTTCAAGCACAGCTTCTGTTTTATAAACGATTTGAATTTATTTAGGCTTAGTGCTTGAATTTGGCTCGGAAGTATATTGTAAAAGCGTATACATTGGCATCCGAACGTACCCCCTATTTTTTTAAGCCTCGTTGCAGGAACAACAAATTTGTGTTTGTTCCTCGTGTTTATGTTGTGGATATCACTGTATTTTTTAAATAAATTAATATTTTTGTGTGCGTACAAAAGGTTTTCATAAATAAACTGAGAGGGCACAGTAAGAATACTAGTCTCTTTAATTTTTTCTCTGAGGGAGTATCTGGGACTTAATTTATAAATTGAACGTATTGCCCTTTTTTGCAAAACAAATATTGTCTGAATATCGGCGGCATTGCCCCACAAGAGAATACCGTACGACATCACGCTATGGAAATAACTAAAGTAAACTAAACGGGCTGTCTCTAAATCAGTTAAATCACGAATTCTTCTAACGGCGAATGCTGCAGAGCTAAGTTTCTTCGACAATTTGTCTATATGCGGGCCCCACTAAAGCTTGGCATCCAAAGTTATGCCTAAGAAGACTGTGCTATCTTCCGGTTTTAACTCTTCATCCTTAATTAGTACAGTAGTTTCCACTTGTCTTACATGGGGTATCGTAAACTTAGTTTTTTTCTCATTTAGGAGTAGATTATTAACATTAAACCAATTAACGACTTTCGCCAGGGCGCTATTAACATCATCCGTAACTAACTGCTGACGTTTGAGTTTAAATAAAAGAGAAGTGTCGTCTGCAAACAATACTATGTCATGATTATCCTTTATGAGGTAAGGCAAGTCATTTATATAAATAAGAAACAAAAATGGACCAAGAATTGAGCCCTGGGGTCCATTCTTACTACGGATCCGGGAGATCTTTTCCCTTTAACATCAACTCTCTGAATCCTGTCACTCAAATATGAAATAAGAAGATCCAGGGAGGCGTTACGGATTCCGTAGTGGTGTAGTTTCCTGATTAATGTTTCATGAAGAACACAATCGAAAGCTTTAGATAAATCGCAAAAAATGCCCAAAGCATTTGTCCTCCCAGGCATTATAAATGTGTCCTAAAAGTTCAACACCAGTATCAGTAGTTGAACGACCCCTTGTAAAACCAAACTGTTTTTTATGTAATAACTTACATTTATTGAAAAAACGTTGCATTTGTGCCAAAATTAATTTTTCTAAAATTTTACTAAAGGTGGGTAGTAATGAAATGGGTCTATAATTAGTGGGGTCTGATGTACTACCCGAATTCAAAAAGTACTTCAAATTAGATCATGAAACTTTGCATACTAACTGAACTAACTATAAAGCAGATCTTTTGTGTTTAGTTTCTTTAGTCCAATCAATATATTTTTTGTAAATCGCAAAATACCACTCATTTCGCACTATTCGGCCGCAGTGACTGACGTAACAACCGCTTTGTAGTGCAAGCTGATTAGGACTTTATTCTAACAGTATTTCAAACGAAGTTTGAACCACCACAAATAGAGTTGCTAATTTTAGGGTAAGAAGGGCCTTAAATCCACCTGTAAACTACATGGTAAGATCTGAAAATGATTTTCCAAATGCACAATGTATAATTTTTGCCAGTAAAATAGTCGGCCAAAGGTGCTTAGAATTACCCAGGGATCTATTATAGTGAACTAGTAATTTCGCTGCCTAGTAGCACGTTTCCCTAGTATCGCCTTAAGCCAATTCCGTTACTAGGAATTATGAGTGGTCGATGTTTTACACCTGCCCATAGAAACCGTTCTCGTAATTACGCTAATTGTTCCACTGTATATTTATGTTACATAGACGTATATATACAAATATTAGGCTCGGAACCGACTTAACGTCCCCTGCGTTTTTATCCAGCAATAGTTGAACAATTAATTACGCGTAAATACATTTTTTCAAACACGTTCGGTCGACTAGTAAACAATTTTTTGTAGCTTAACCACTTTGTTGCATTAAAAGTTAAAAAACTTTTGTTCTGCGCTAACTGGAAATTGTAATACGGTAATATTCTGACATTTGTATGTGTATAGGTATTCTATATAATTGTCGTCTAACTATATGAAGCTAGGTGTCTGCTGACGCAGTGGATAATCGCATCCGCATATCAGATAGTTATTCACAAAAATTTAAATAATTTATACAATATAATAACTTCGATAGTAATTACGATCTTCATCTTTAAATAGCATCGTTATCGCGTGCCCAGTGGTCTAACTGGTTTCTTAATACCGGCAAGATGCTGTCGGGCAGTAGTAACTAATTGACGACAGACGAGGCGTTACAATTATTGTGTGTCAAGTTGGTAATTGGCATGATCGTGGAGCGATCTTGACCTAAGTCACAAGGCGGGCGGGTGCGCTGCGTCCCTGCGCCTGCGCTGCGCACTACGAACCGCCCGCCGCGCATGCGCGTTTCATCGCGTGCCGCCGAGTAACGGTCCCAGCAGCTGATCCTCGCTATTGTGGTTTAATTAAACTCAATAGTGCAGTTTTGCAAATATTTTTAGATATTTATAAGGACGGCTTATATTTATTGAAAAAATAAGAACAATGTATATAGAACAAGAAAAATTACGGCATTTGTGTTTATTTATTAGGTGGACTAAATGGCCCTAATATTTCTCGTTTCGCATGGATTAAACTAGTCGGTTTCAGATAGTACGTGGGCATTAAGATAATCAGGTTGAGGCGAGTGCACGGCGGGCGTCTGTATGGACTGGCGGTGGCGGCGTGGGGTGCTCGGGGGCAGGCGACGACGGTGCTCTGTCTAATTAAGCGCGGCTCGGGCTAATTTGACGCGTGAGCGCCCTGCGCCCGCGCCGCCTAATGAATGGTATCGCACACGTTCATCGCACCACGTCGCTTGACTCGTGCACTGCGCCCGCGCACACGGAAATCTAACCACTGACCGCCGATAAAAGAAATTATTGCGAAATTAAACAGATCGACCAACGTGCTATTTAGTTCGATGTGCACCCACGTTATGCACTTACAGGGAAGTATGACACAGCTACATGTTAGAATAGACAATTTTGTATGCAGCCGACTCCGGAAAACTCAGACTAATGCTTATTCAGAGTGCTTGCATCAGTCCGTAATGTTGATTATAGACATCGGTAGAAGCTTTGTGAGTGCAGTTTCTAACGCACTGATGCAGTTGTGCACGCACAAATCATTCTGCAAATTACATAATTGATATGTCGGTACCTATGACACAGGCATGCACCTACGGGTAGATACACGCTATAATGGCATTCGTTAGTGAATAACATTAATATATAGTAGATTATAAAACGGATACTGACTTTACGATAAAATCTACGATTAGCGACCAGTAGAATGGCAACTAGTAGGAAAGTTGCTGATGAAAAGCTGTACTAACTTGATAGCTTTGAAAGAATGTATAAAGCGTGCAGCCAACGTGCAACTTTGGTACTAACTTTAAAAGAACAAATAGTGACTTTACTGTTTAACGACTTTCCTGTTTACTCAAAAATACACTTAAAGTAAATTAATTTTAGTCATCAAACTTGTAAGCACGAGTACATGTGTCGTTATTACGCCTTTCAACTTTGTCCGTTTCAAAAAGTGTTTTAGTTGCAATGATTAATGTAGCGTAGTATTCAAAAAAATACAGTTTTCTAGATAGTATTAACAGTAAAAACTGCCTAATTAAATTGGAACTATTGCCTAATTAAATTGGACTTTTAATTAAATTGGAAATTTCAAAAAAGAGAACAAAGGATTATCTGTAGTAATAAGCGCCTGCGCAGGCTCTCAGTCTGAATGCGATGCTATCTCTCTCACCGGCTGCTCCCTAGTTTTTTAATAATTATTTCTATGTCTTCAGTTGTAATTAATTTTGTTCAACTTTACTTCTCTTCAACTAATATGCATTGATCAGAAATTATTTGACGACATGTTTTTGTAGGTATCAACGTTAGTTAGTTGATGTTGTAATAACTAGGATGTTGTCATTATAATATCACCTCTTTACAATAGAGTTAATGAGAAAACAGAAGGTCCATTATTATTTCAATGGAATAGTTTTTCTTGTAATTATTTTTAACCTTAGGTATTTGCCGGGAATTGGGGTGTGTTGTTGATAAGAACTGAAAAGTAAAACTTAAAATAACGAAATAAAAGCGTTTTATTTTTATTTTTAAACGTTTCCATTGTCTTAAAAAATAAGTATTGTTAAAAAGTACACTGATCACGTTTATCCATAACAAAACAATGTTAATAGTATTGTGGTACAATACGGCCGATGTATCTTGGCGAGTCTGAACATAGGCTCTGCGAACTTTAGCGCATGTACACTCGTGAAGAAAACTGTTATTGTCTTAATTTTTCATAAACCAATGTACGAATAAAATAACCATAATATGCTTTGGTTGGCATATTTGGCGAATAATATAAGTGCCAACTGACACTTGCAAATACCACAAATAGAACAAACTTAACACTAATCAAAAAAACTAAACAATAATAATAACCAATAATAAATAATTCACAACAATAACAACGAAAACTTTTATAACCGACTGTACTCAAGACAGAGATAGTGACACGAAAACGACACCAATGCTAACGTGTGAGTGAGACATATTACCGTGTACCGAGCATTGCCGAATAAGCACGAAGCTTCACGAAGTAATCAAATAGGGATGTCCAATACGCGTTCCTGAGGGTGCTGTTTAATCGATTTTTATTCAAATCGATTAAAATTAAGTCAAAAAATATATTTATTTTATTTTTTTAAGGAGGTTTTAAATTTTCTCAAATAGTCGTTACTCAAGTAGTCGTTAATAGATAACTGATATTTTATGTAAATCATGTCTTTCAACCGAGAAAATAAAATTTAATAAGTTTTTTTTTCAATTTCAATCGAAATCCCGTTTATTCACAAACAAAATACACTATATTTGTAAATCTATTTCGTTTAATATCCTAAATAAACAAAAATCAATTAATTCTATTTGAAACTAATCGATTACGATATTAGATTGAATAAAGGGTCGATTGTGTTTATTTTTGGTCAATCTCTAGCCTAGACCACCGCCCCCCGCACGTCGCCTCATGCCACCATTTGGTTCCTCAAAACAGTGATTGCGCAACCTTCTGCGCGAAGTTCGGACTCGCCAAGATACGTCGGCCGTATTGTATGTCATGAGAAAGAATAATAGACAAGTATTAACGACTCGGAAATTTTCCACAATGTTAAGGATAAAAGAATATAGTCGAACACCTTGCACTCAAATATTTAAATGAATGCATTTCTATATGATGCTGAGTTTAAACAGCTTGTAGCAAAACTTTATTTATTTATCCATTACTACCCGTCGCTGACTATATTACCAATTTATCATTTATTTCATCAGTTGATTATATTTTAATCAAATTAACATTGCGAAATGCATCATTGAAAGTTTCTTAACTCTTTCGCATTGAAACAGTAATATAACTTGTCTTAAGTAGCCTGCGAGCCATGTGCATTCATCTGGATTAAAATGATAAAAGTTGTATTAATGAGTAGATAATTTCTAAAGTAAAAAGTGTAGAGATAATTACTAAATGATCAACGGTTTAATTAACGCGTTTGCAGTTAGTTAAGACGTTACATTTTTTGTTTCACGTTTCAATTATTTATAACGTTAATATACAAAAAAATATGGTTAAATATTAAAATACTTGTTGGTAAACAAAAATAAATAAATTATAAAAACTTGTAGGTATGCGACCCAGCAGTCGTTCAGCAACGATGTGCTAACGAATGCCGATCGCTTAGTCGAGCATCGACTTACTCAGCAGGTATTGATGTCTGAAGGTTTCAATCAATAGGTACCTACATATGTATATACCTACCTACCGATCTAGTTTAGCCTTTGCTCAAACTTTTTGTTTGGTATTCACGAATTATATATCGGTCTCGTAGGCAGCCTGTTATCTTTGTTCAAATAATAACTTACAAAAATTGCATGTTGCAGATATTGGATGACCTTGTGCGTCTCGTTTTTACTGCCGTACCTAAGTCCTGTTACATCGTGCGCTAGTTTTGTTTTATTTTTTATATTACTTATGTAAATATAGTCCTACCGGATCTTAGAACAGTGAGCTTAATATTTATTTTCGATGAAGGAGTGAATGCGAGTTGTCGTCACTGGCTCGCGGTCACAACAGATGCGTCTGGGCAACAGTCAGTTGCAGAAGCACTGCATCTGGTTTACTCGTGACCGATATATTTATCTCACTCACAGGTCCTTATCTCACAATTTGTCACAATACTGACAACATTTTCGGCTAAATGCCGTCAAAGAATAAGGTTGCAATCGTGAGTAGGTACAGTCGGTTTATATCTTAACTTTCATAACTAGCTGTGCCTGCAGCTTCGCTCACGTGAGCGTGTATTCCTTTGCCATTATCAGGAAACATAACATGGGAATTTTCATAATTGCTGTGCGGTGCTTATGACTTTTATCAATACGTCTCTAAAAAGGCATCATTTTGTATAGGTACCTTTTTATTCTCTGTTTTGCTGTAGTCCTGTAACTACAACTGTTCTGTCTGCCTGTAAACCTAGTAAAAATCCTACATACATGTTACTCGTATACTAAGTGACTAAATAGTTAGCATTTCAATGTAAAATTGATACAAATGTCAACAGCATGAGGTGAACGATACAGCTCGAGGCGTTGTTACCTGCTATATATGACAAAGTACTGCTTGTTTGTTTGCTAATTCACAAAACAACATAATGATATATTGCCCTATGGTCTAAAAGCTGTACGGAAGGCTGCTTGTGTTTACATGCTCACACGACTATACGCGACACTGCGCTTGCACTATTTACATGGCTTGGCAAAGGAGTAACTAAGTCTGAGCCATATGACCTATTAATTTATTACTTAAGATAATAATTTATTTTAACAAGAAACATATATCCATTCATCATATAAATATGGCTCCAGGGAGCAAGCCAATCATCGATGGACGAGTAATAGAGCTTAGTACGTACATAGAGTTCGCTTGAAATAGGATTAAACTAAGAACAGCCAACGTTACAACGAGCTGTAAATCTGGTCGACTTAATTAAAATCAGCACCTACGGCCGTCGGGTACGAATGCGCGCCTCATTGTCCCAGTACGTCTTACATTACATGTTCTGTGGCGCGGCGGCGGCCAGTGCGGCCACTCGGCACTCGCACAAACAACTCTGCGGCTAATTACTCCGCCGACGACTCACGACTCTCACCCCGTTAAAAAGCTTTAAGACTTTAAGCTCCGTCATTTGTTTGCGACCATAATGGACTGATAACGGATAGGATTGCCGCTTTTGATATCTACGCTCACACCCGAAATCACATCGGACCCAAATATGTATAAAAAGCGAAATCTTTCCAAGTAACGTATTGCCCTGTTACGTGTTTACTGTGAGTAAATGACGCCTTTTACGCTAAAATAATTTATACAAATTTGAAAATTAATTACTTTAATTATTTAAACACATTTTATCAGAGCGGTATTCTCGGTTAATGGAGTGTAATTAAAATCAGTACTTTTACAGAAAGAACATTTTTTTTCTGACACATATGATTTTCTTGCCAGCAAAAAGGACAAGACAAAACTATGCGATACGCAAGAAATTATGATAATAATATGCGACACCATTTAAGTAGACAATCAAGATACCTACCAAATATTTAATGAATTTACGGTTACTTAAGGGCGTGATATTGCGACATCCATTTAATTCTGAAACAGAATTATAATAATTTCACTTAATTACGGCATTTATTCCGCAGCGAGGCCGCGCGAACGCACTCTATCTTGTGCACGAGCATTATCACTTGTTATACTCGTACTTCGCTGTTTATTTCAACGACAATGAACTTAAAAGAAAATAAAAGCTTTTCCGTGTTATATTTTTCCGCAAAGTATGGATTAATCAGTATTAAGATAAAAGCGTTAAGCGCAATCTGGCGCTCAAGACAATAATGTGAATGGTCGGTGTTGTGTTATTATCCCATTTATATGAAATCAATAAACTTTAAGCAGACAAAAGACCTCATATAAAATGTTTTAAGAGGCTCAAAAACCGAATTATTCGATTTTTTTGTTAGACAAGTGACTATAAAGTGTAATGTTTTAGTTTGGGACAGCGCGAGGCGCTCCCCGCACCCCGGCTCAGCGCCGGCGCCGCCGCACAGTGGTCTGGAAATCGAGCTGCATACTCATAGAAACTCAAGGTCACGAATTCAAAAAATAAAAATTGCAATGACTCTGGTATATCTCCTTTTACGTCATATTAACGTATGGGTGGTATTAGTAGCCCCACGGGTGAGAAAAAAAAGTTTTGTGTTTTTTTTGTAAAAACACTTAAAGTACATTTTTTTGAAACTGAAAGGCTGGTGCTCATACGAGCTATTGTACCATACACGGCGATCAAGATGACATATAATTTATATGTCTTAGGTTGCAGCTTTGCACGTAGCAATTTTTTTTAAATTTGAATTTTTTATATGAGATTTTTCAAATATATGACGTAAAGCTACTCCTTCGGAAATGAATAAGTTGGGGAAAAGTCATAGCATCATCATAAAAGTCATTAGTAGGCTATAAACTAACGTTAGTATAAGTAAATCGATCGGCAACTTCATTTAACCACGTCATAGATTTGAAAAATCTCATATAAAAAATGAAAATTTAAAAAAATTGCTACGTGCAAAGCGGCAACCAAAGGCATATAAATTATATGTAATCTTGATCGCCGTGTATGGTACAATAGCTCGTATGAGCACCAGCCCTTCAGTTCTATTCAGTTTCAAAAAAATGTACTTTAAGTGTTTTCTCCCATACAAAAAAAAACACAAATATTTTTTTCTCACCCGTGGAGCTACTAATACCACCCATACGTTAATATGACGTAAAGGGAGGTGTAAGGGGGAGGAGGGGGGAGGGTTTTAATATGTATAAATTATTATTTTAAATAAATCTAATTTTATTTAATTTTATTAATTGATTTGTAAATTTAATTATGAAAAGTATTTTAATGTAATTGCTAATTACTAAATGTGTACTGCATGCTATTAGTATACCAAGATGTAAAATCTCAATATTTGTATGGCCGAAATGCCGAATATAGTAAAACCAATAGATATTAAGAACTTACCTATGTTAACTACCTAATTCTTGCAAATAAATGTAATCATTCATTCATTCATTCATACCAGAGCCATTGCAATTTTTATTTTTTGAATTCCTGACTTTGAGTTTCTATGAGTATGGAGCTCGATTTCCATACCACTGTGCGCCGTGTGGTCGCGCTTCTCGTAAGAAGTGATTTTTGTGTCCCAACACCTGGAAGATAATAAACAGCTGATTTTATTGTTGTATTACGACGATAGGGGAAAGGTAAGGAAGGATAACGCAAACTAGCGAGGTGAGAACGTAAGAAGCATTTATGCTCGAATTTGGATACGCGTGCAAATTTTCATTACACCGTCGAAGTCTTTCTAGGACTACATTCAGATAATAACCCGCTAAACCCGCTAATCTGGAAATAAATAGTAGAATGTAGAGCAGCTACTTATCATGCCACGAACGTAAAAGTCAACAGAAGCACAACGAATTACTGTTTGACTTGAAAACATAATTCTATAAATTGACAACCTGTCACTACATTGCGCGGTTTTATCACCTTATGACTGAACTTATTAAAGCTTGACGAGGTTTTTAGAAACGCCTTGGCACTAATTTAAGCGCTAAGTAGTTGTAGAGAAATAAACGTGAGTGTATTCTATAATTAAAAGTATCCAAAAAACAGTGTCAATGACACCTCCACACACACAGCAACAAGTCATAAGATCTATTACCCCCAGAAGCTGTACCATCACTTTATATTATCGCGTCAGCAATCTCATTTCGGAAGCTCACGGAGATTACATCGCCCAATATCGAAGTTATTATTAATTTATTTTTCTTGGCGATAGTCATCGAAGTAATCCGGAGTGAATCAATGACGATTCCCACGTTACCAATATAACTGTGCCATACATCTACAGATAAGAAATTGAATAGAAAATTAAATGTAACATTCAATGAGACCGTATCTCGGAAACATTATGTGTTACAACTAATAGGAAGACTAATGCCCGTGTGCTACTCGGTTATATTGAAATTTGATCCTTTAGGGTTCTGGAAAATATTTAAAGGGTGTTAATAGGCTCTTAACGAAGCCGAAAGGCACTTGTTCTCCCCGTCATTGCAATCATTTTGACGTGACAACGTCTTATAAATTGGTTTGCCGGGTGACACTTCAAGAAACTGCGTTACGCTCCCGCTCACGTTATGCGCTCACAATGAGAGCGAGTGAGAGCCCGCCTAAGAGCGAGAGAGACAGACATAAAAAGTTTATTTTACCACTCAAAGTCGTTGTCTCGTAAAACTTTCGCCCGTATACTGACTTTACAGGCAACCATTTTTTTTTGTTCTGGGTTCCATACCTGGGAACCTACTAATTACGGAGATATTGGAGGTCAGAGTTCCAACTTTTACAGTATAGGGTTTTTTCAAAAACTAGTTTTAAGGGTCATAACTTTACTTTAAATACCTCCATAACCCGTTTACTATATTAAACGCGTCCATCAAAAAAATCTTTGAGTGCGCTACATTGAGTTTTACCGTAAAACGTGATTTTTCACCCCAAAAAAAAAGTCGTTTCCCAGCAATCATTTTTCCGTAGAGTTACTTAGTTTGATGTACAGAATGCTTGGTTGACGGCTTCGTGAAGAGTCCGTTAACACCCTGTATTAAGTTAGCATACACGTCCTCGTGTATATTTGCATAATGTCCCCGCCGTATTGCCACACAAGCCGATTTTAGAATAAATTTGAAACGGAATGTGACGAAAATTAGACAGGTTAGATTAGACAGAGTTGAAATCTATACATATAATAAAACAGTAACGAAAGAAAAACTGTACATTGAGAATTTTCAAGAAAAATAAGTGGCTTTTGTTAGAAAAACGTAACTGATGACAAAAAGTGACTTTTTAGATTTTTTGTCTGTTTGTCTGTATGGTACGGCTTGACGCCAAAACTACTGGATGGATTGAATTGAAATTCAGCAAAAATGTTCTTTGTAAACCAAGGAAGGCTTTAGGCTACATATTATCACGCCGTATGTTATGGGAGGTAAGCAATATTTTAAAAGGTTTTTGTTCGTAATTGAATGCACAAAATGACATGTTATAAGCTATATTATCTGACGCAGACGAAGTTGCGCGAGTCAGCTAGTTTATAATATACCGATTAAACTAATATTAACAAAAAACTAAAGAAATAAACTATTTTGAAACAAGTTGGTTAGTGTCTTAGTGTTATTTTGCATGTTTAAATGTCTGTTACTAACTGATATGCATAAGCAATATGTGGTAGACCTTGATGTAATAGTATAGATACGAGTAATGGATCTCAATTAGCAGTTGAGCTACCTATTCATTAGATCGTTTGTTAACTGAAATCACACACGTACGGTTATCCACGAATGGGTTTCATAATTACAGTTACAATAAATCTCCAACAGTGGAATCACCGATACCTTTGTGCGCCTGCGGCTATCAAACACATAATACTTACTAAAACCTCTCCGTCATCGGTTATAATTTATAGACTCGTACTTCCTATTTACCTCGAAAATTTTGATGCCCCAAATGCACTGTTCCGTCATGTGATAAATATCAAGTGCATGATTGAATAATTTCCAAAAAATAGCATGCTGCATATACATAATGTTATCTTGAAATATGAAGAGCACATACATGACTGTGTTTAAGTTTTATAGCACGTATTATTAAGGCTCCACCACAAAGGCCATACATTATGGTTCTCAGCAGGAACACATGTAGCTCGGTAGAAACGTTTCGCAAGATTTCGAGTGCTGTACATTTTTCAGCTGCCCACTGCACATTCTTTTCACCGAAAAAGTAATGGAGTCGGGGTAAAATGTGAATCATGCTCACTGTCGACAGCCAACTTAATCGTCGGGTAACTTAATACGCCTGTCTTCCGTAAACACTCATACACACGTTACACGTATCTACTTAAATGCAATAAAGTGGAATTTTTATTTGCAGAAGTATACTTTGTCGAACAGACACTTATTTGCACAATAAAACTGTAACGAGGCTATGTATTTATATTCGAATAAAGTTCTGAATATATTACATAAAGAAGACCAAACAGCACTTTTTTGAGTTGTCGTCCACAACTTAAAAAACCGGCCAAGTGAGAGTTGAACTCGCGTGGAGAGGGTTCCGTACAATGCCAAAGTTATTGAGTTTACCACTTTATTTTCAATTGATAGAATTTTTATAGGTTTTCCTGTATTCTACAAGCAATAAACTATATTATGTATTTTTTTCAAAATTTTAAGCTCAGTAATTTCGGAGATCAGGGGAGGAATGGTCAATTTTCGTCCTCTTTCATGAAACTATTTATTTTACAATAATAACAAAAATACATTTGAGATCCTCATAATGACACCTTTCATTTGATATATGACACAGTAAGGCTTGTAAAACTTTTTTTTCTAATTTTCTATTTTGTCCCCCGAAAATGACCCTTATTTAAAAAAAATATTTTCTTTGCACATCTGTGTTTGGGTCATAGGATTACACTATCCTACTAGATTTCACCTGATTTGGTCCTTTAGATTCGAAGTAAATTGTCTGTGACAGACAGACGTACAGACAGACGCACGAGTGATCCTCTAACGGTTCCGGTTTTTGTTTTTGTTCATTTTTTTTACGGAACCCTAAAAACACTTTACTTTCCTTCTATTTCTAGGAGTTTCAGTTATATGCACTGAGCGTTTAATTGAAAATCTTACACTGTTTGATGGGCAGTCTGTCTGAACTGCCATCGTTCTTTTGCTAGACAAAGACAGTCGTCTGCGGTTTCAGGAAAATGTCATAAATGGAATGAAAGTTTGTGTGGAAGTTCGAACTTCAGGATCAAAGATAATATGCTAAGATATTATGCTATCAAGACTTCTTTTGTTTTAGCATTTGTCACGTTATTCTTCATTATTTAAAACAATGATCTAATGTGGTTGAAAGTGATGAAAACTTTTCTCAGAATTTATATCTTTTAACCTTCAATACTACCTACTCAGAATGAATCATAACCATTGAATTGAAATAAAGTAAACCACAAACATAACTAAAACAACTTTGTTGATTTACGAACATGTCTAAGGAAATAAGCTCAGATAAAAGCTTTGTTGTATTTAATTCGCTCTAACACACTCGTCAACGAATAACAGACAACAATTAAATTTAAGTCATGTCGTACAAACGAATTGTATAATAGAACATGGCAGAGAACATGTTACAAGGCCAGGTCGACGTCGCATCGTGTAACGTGCACGGATCTGCACTCACCTGCGAATCCTTGACCCATCCAGAAGAGGCTACTCAAACAGAATGCACCTCGGTCCTGTCGCCGTACCTAGATAAATAGGTATTTAAAATACCACTCGGCGTGGGAACCGTGACGGGCGCCCGAACCGCGATAACCCTGCGCCTGCGCCGCGCCGCCGCTCGCCGCCGCAGCCGCGCCGAATCGCGCCCGCGCACATGAAAACAACGTGAATCAAACAATGAACAGAGATATCGAAAGCCATTTGGTTGCTTAATTTCGTAACGAGGTACCTCTATCTGTATTTTTTATCTACGCTTTTATTTTCAATAACTGTAATAGAAATAAAGTCTAAAGTACTGTAGGATGGACAGCACGAGCGAGCAGACAATGCAAAGTGAACTCTGCGTGGAAGGCCGAAGGGAATTCGGCGTGTGCGATTAGAACGGAGCGCATAGAGTGAGACTGCACGCTGCGAGATGTCATCTGGACCCCCGCTGCGCCGCGCGAACAATATTGTCTCTACTATAAACGCGTTGTGAATTTTAAAATCAATTCATATTCACTGCAGCGAATTGTTATATACTGATATGAAATAAAACCTTGCATATATTTGAATAATGTGTGTGTGTTTAAAATCCATTAAATAACGTGTTATGCCCAAATAAGAGGCGATTATCCAACAAGCTCGTTAAATAAAATAATATATTAGACTGGTTCAACTTTGGTTTGCGTTTGGATATTATAATTTTAAACAAGACACCAAGATTACTTTAAATGCGATTTAAATTAGATTTTTCGCAACAATTATGTAAATGTACAATATACCGCATTCTATGTACGTGTAACATATGCTTTGGATAAACAAACTATGGACTACTTAAATACAAACATAACAGGAAAATAATAATTATATTAATAAATTCCTAAGCAAATCTATGTAGTTTTGACTCCGCGTGACAACTTGAAAATTGACGCCTGTACAGTATTATAAACATGTCAAAATAGGTATTATAATAATGTAATAGGATTATGGATCATCTCGCATGAATACAGCTCATCTGAATTATGTGACTGATATTAGTGCCAAAACTGGTATTATATACCTACGGAATAGGATAGGATTTAATATTATTGCATAAAAAGACTGACTTAAAAATTGTAATTCTGGTTAGAAATACTTGTAAACCATCTGTCTCAGTTGGCAAGTTAAAATCAAGAGGAAAGGTAAGATGATTAAAAATAAAAAAAAACCGGCCAAGTGCGAGTCGGACTCGCGCACGAAGGGTTCCGTACCATTATTATCAAAAAAGGGCAAAACAATCACGTTTGTTGTATGGGAGCCCCCCTTAAATATTAATTTTATTCTGTTTTTAGTATTTGTTGTTATAGCGGCAAAAGAAATACATATCTGTGAAAATTTCAACTGTCTAGCTGTCACGGTTCATGAGATACAGCCTGGTGACAGACAGACGGACAGACGGACAGACAGACGGACAGACAGCGAAGTCTTAGTAATAGGGTTCCGTTTTTACCCTTTGGGTACGGAACCCTAAAAAGCACCTTTGCTTTTTTATTTTCAAAAGATTTCCATTACTGAAAAGTTGGACTTTGGAAACTTGAACGCTGCTTCTGAATTGTAATAATAGTCCTAAATGACCTAAGACGATCCACTAATATTTTCCATTTTTCATTTGAATGACTAACATTTGGATTTTCATAACAAGTGTATTTAGAACTGGCCATAGTTGGTGTTAAATACTTACACAAAGAGCAGTAGAAATGTATATTTCAATAGTGCACTAGCTGTAAGTACACAAAATAAGATTTGTATCTTGATTATAATAAACAGACTAACCTACCTGATAGAGTTATAAAAATAAATACTGGTTTACACTTGAAAGTGCAAAACAGGTTATCTATCCGAGCAATTACCATTTAACAACAACGTGATTTGACGCAAATGGCTATCGACGCTAAATTTGCGCTTTATTGTTTTCCTACTAGCAAATTGCAACCAACAAATTGTGAGTATGAGGCAACAAACAAAACATCCTCTTTGATGTGTGTATGTGTGTCAACAAGATACCGGTACCGAGTAACTTTGTGCCGCGGGGAAATAGGAAAATTGACTCCAAATAGACTTGTTAGCATACCTACTAATTTTCGTGCGGTTACTTGGTTTAGGTACCTTTATAACGACTTAGGTACTGACGTAGCAACTAAGATATTATAAATCATTATTATAATTGCCATCTTTCGCTCATGGCCCTTTATGTTGCGAAAGCATTAGAACAGCAATAAACTCTCATTATCCTTGATTTCGAAACTTATTAGGCTACATTCGTGAAACGTAGAGGCAACAACTCGCAAAAAGGTGTTGTCTCAAAACTAGTTTAAATCCTTGTCTCTCAAATAAAGTTACGATCAAAAAAGACTACATGGAGATTTAATTGTATTCTTAAACAGGTCAGACTAGGATTAACGGGACGAAATGAGAGATGCAGCTTATAGATATGGCACCATCATATCATAAAGCAACTCATAAACGTTTTTAATGCGTTCCGACGATTGTTATCTACGATTTTTATGGCATTGCAAATGGATTTTTGAAAGTAATATCTGTATTAAAAGCTCAACTAAACTGTACCATTAATCAAGCAGCACAATAGAAAATATAGGGTCTTTCACCACCTCGTTTTGGAAGATAACGCCTACTGATAATTTTTCATATAATTTTGTTGAACAGACTCTATATTATATCCGCCTTATTTTCTATGTTACGATCGAAACACGATTGCTTACAATGTTAGCGCTGTTATCATAATTATCTACTTTTAAATTCGCGGCATCTTTTATCCAACCATTAATAAGATTAGGAATGTACAATAATCATAAATTAAAGGACCACATTCAACAAATATTTTAGATTAACGGATAATACAATCAAACAGTAATAACAACTACATAGTTTGAATAGTTTTAAATATGGAACTATAAATTCGGACATAAAAATAAAACTCCTAATAGAATTAAAAGTGATCGTTTTATAATAAAGATGGCCGTTAAGCTAGAGTAACTCATCAAAATAGCCGTTCACCTGCGCTATCCCACGATCGTTCGTCTCGATTTATAGATATCGCAGAATCGAAAGGCGCTTCGTATTTTGCATAACGCTTATAAGTTGTAGCACAATAGCCCGTGGCTTACAACTAATGCGCGCCGGCGATGGACCAGGCTTGCGCTGACTCAATGGACGCTCACGCAGAGCTCACGCACTTCGCAGACATCCCTGCCACCACAACAAATAATTACTACTGCTAATGTCGTTACGAAATGATAATAATGCCCGCAAATTAATATTTTAACATTAATGTCTTAACGTGTGCAAAATTAACTGATTAATTGGAGATATTAATTTCGTACCTCAGTATATGCAATGCTGGTATGCAATTGCTGTAGGTTAATGTTCCAACATTGAACATTTATTTATCACTAAAGAAATACATTATCGAGATTACCTACTTATTATGTAAATATGTAATGTTTTTATTACATAGGAACTAAACATTAAGTCTTAGTTACATGACCGTAATGCCTTTTGCAAAAAACGTAATGACCGATATGGAACTTTAAAAAAGTATTCGAAAAACACATAAATCTTATTGTTGTTCGATTGGTTTAACTTCCTGTACAACCAGTCTCGGTGAGCTCGCCACTTCCAAATAGGTGTTCTGATATTCTTTTTCTTCGTGAATAAAAATAGAGCAAAAACACACAAGTCGTTTTTTTGTACCAGGCGACCTTGCAGCTGAGTGGCTTACTGATTGTGATACACAGTTACTAAAAAACGAAGAGTGTGATAAATCGTAGCTATTAAAACGATGATCTCCGGAGTGAGATTGTGAAGGCGCCGCCGCTGCCAAGCTGCGCCGCGCCGCACCGCGCACTCGGGTGGACCACATGCTTGCGTTTGTTTTGCAGTTATTGGGCGATTGTGCTCAAAAACCACTTTTTGTGACTACTTTAAATTCGTACGGACAGCCAGAAACCACTTTTTGCGGCTCCGACTGTAGTACCTCACTTGAGGTCTAGAAGCGGCCTAAAAAACAATAAGTAATTACTATACGTGCACTTCCTAGACATGTGTGGTAGCCTGGTAGCTCATCTATCAATCAAAAGTCCTCTTTAAGCCTTTTGAGGATTCACTTTTACTTTTATTCAATAACACACCTATTGAATATTTATGAGAGAGCTGCGGTTAATAACGTCATTCGTTATTGGATGTTTCGACATTATTATTTTGTTCATCAAGTGTCTGTCAGAATCAGTGTGCGGAGAACCATCGCGACTACTTACTCAGGTTTGGATGGACATGTTCGCCTTGCTCTCATCACGGGGCACCATGTCAATAAATTTATTGAACCAACATTACATATCCGTCAGTAGTTTCTCCACATGCAGTGGATATTTATTTAATCTCAGTACAATTTAGGTTCAAGATGAAATCATTCTCCAACATTTTTTTTTTGCAAAGGTTGACGTAAACATAGTATTAATAGAAAAAAATTTGCGTGTAAGCACAAAAATAAACTTCCTGTTTAAAATGGATTCGTCTACTATTCAAATATAATTCTAATGTTGATACGGTCATCAAAATACAATGAAACAAGACACAATTAATAGAATGAAGATAAGTGTAGGTAGTATTTAATAACAACATCATCTGTGTGAACCGAAAGCGTGTTACGTCAGTAGAACAAGAAAGCTGGTAGCGTTTATAATTCGTGTTGATTACCGTCAGTCAATCATCTATAGTTAAACAATCAACAAACATGTACAACTTTCTTTTTTAAGAATAATGAAAAAAGATTTTCCGTCGGTATTGTCTTTAACTGATTAAAAATTTAGCAAGGTGTCAACGTGCCATTGTCGTACCGTGTCGAGCATAAACCGTTACCTCCGTAATGTATGTTCTTCTAAGAAAATGTTTAATAGCTGATCATATAGGTATGAGATTTCCAAAGAATTAAATTAACTTTGGTATGCTGTCATTGCCTACGTGCCTAGAATCGTCATCTGAACTTGCAAAGTTTTCCTCGAAGAAAGATAACCTCAAAAACATTCACTAAGATTAAAATCTTAAAACCAAAACCACAGACAAAATTAAAAGCTCATATTCGATTAAAAACAACGCAATATGTAAGTGATTTAATTAATTACAAGTGGCTAGTCCATCGCTTACAGGCTCTGTAATTGTACTTAATTATCTCGCACAATTGCAAGGCTTAAAATTATCTTGCGAATCATATTCTCAGATTTCGGACTTATAATTTTAATACCAATTACCTTCCAATAAAATTATAATAAGAAGTGAACGAAAATCGGAGTGTCATTGAGGCTTTCTCCTCATTTCCTGAAAGAGTATGAATGATCGATGAATAAGCTGTATATTTCGGCTATTGTCAATGATCTGCAGTTTTGTATGCGCGAGCGCCGAATATGAAACGGACAATATAACCGTCATCGAGTTTATTATGATTGTATCTAGTTAAATAGCTAATAGCAACACGTGATAAGTAGATTAAACGTGTTTTGAGAAACAAAAAACTGGTCGTGGTTTTTTTTATTTAATATTAATTTGTGTCAATTACTAGTAAGTATACCTAAGATTTCATTGAGAAAACAGATTATGAGTATCCTCAGCCGTTTGTTATGGTAGCCTCATTGTGGCGTAGCTAGAGAGACGTAAACGCCCACTGAGCCGTAGCTTCCCACTCACAATTACTTCTGTAATTTCAACAGGGGCAATTTCACCAGCTGTTTAACAATAACAATAATATCTGTTTAACAGGATAAATCGTAAACTTGTGAACCGGGAAACAGTACGGTATTTAAGCAAAAACGACGACGTTCAGAAACAATAGGTTTAATCACAGAGAAGAAAATTACGAATTTGCTAAGGTTTATAATGTTGAATATAACTTAGCGGAGAGTTTATTGTTTCGCTTATAATCATTCTACATCATATGACTGCCTCGCTGGTCGAATGGTTGTAAACGCGACTGCTAAGCGTTAGGTCCTGGGTTGGATTCCCGGTCGGGCAAAATGTTATTGGGTTTTTCTATCAAGAATTTCTTAGTAACAGCCACGGAGACTGGATTTGTGTCCGTTTGATGGCAATAGGCCCGCCCCCTATTACATGGCACTTAAAACATGACGAATGAAATGTGGTATTCTATTAGATACACCTCTGCTTAACCCATTGGGGATTACAGGCGTGATTATATGTTATAGAACAAAATATTTGGTGCAGTTTTATTTTTAAACAGGTCAATTTTCACCTGAATGTTTCAAGAAACAGCCCAGAATCATCATCATATTGCGGTTTAATTCTGAAAGTACGTATTCTAGATTATCTCGGTTTCCTTTGGGCACAAACTAACGAAGCACTATTTTAAAGACTGAAGCTCCTAAACATAAAGAAAAACATCGTGAGTAAACCTCGCTCTAATGGTTTGGATTCACCAATAGGAGCAAGAGAGCAAGCTTGCTTATTGATGCTTTTTCCCTTTCTGTATGAGAAGCAGCCTTTGCCCTAGAGTTAATCAGTATCACTGATATCATCAAACGAGATTTTGCAACTGTTCAAATGATGCAAAGAAACTAATTGAATTCCATTTACAAATCTCTACAGATTTATTTTTACATCAATAAAAAAGAATACATTGTTCTATTTTTCAGGCAGACTGTAATTTAATTCATAGAGTACATTAGTCGGTGCTATCCCGTAGTTCGTATTCGCCGAACGGTTCGATAGTGCACAATGGCTCGGCTAGAAAGTCGCTTATCAATTCAATTGTCTGGCCCCGCCCGCGCGCGTCACCGGCACATGCCTATCTCATTGTGCCGATAATTCGAAACGCCTATAATGTAATGTTGTGTAAAGACACTGTTACTACAAGGTTCCGTAGAGATCCGAAATATTTTTCTCTAAAATTTTATTTAAATATGTTAGCTTCTCCTTCAGGTTTCCTCATGTTTGAGTTTTCCAATAGGTACTTTCAGGATGAGATCTGAATGAGTAAGTCAGTTTTTAACGTTGATGTTTTGGAGTTTAGGTATAGAAATCATAACAAAGAAGTATTATGAATAGTGTGTTTTACAAATTTTCAAACATATATAAAGGTATACATAATCGTTTGGCAAAATATTTATGTGTCACACATCGCGGAAGTTAAGAATACAGAAAGAGGCAAAATTAAATGATCTGTAATTTATACGTCGACACATTACTCTTAACGGAGAAAATCGGATTGATTGATTACGCTATAGGTAATTGAGTACATTAATATTGTGGTTAATAAAAGTTCAAAACAAGTGACTTTAAAACTTAGCGGAATCATCGTTTCGGGGTTCTTATCTGGTACCAAAACAAGAATATTTCCTACTTCGATACAATGTTCTATAGTGTTGCACCGTCTCGCTTCCTAAACCAAAAAACAATGCAAATAGTAACATCCTGATAGTCATCGATAATTCAAGGTTGTATCAGAGAAGCCACTCGAAATGATGTCTGTATTGACAAGGCCAGGAAACACGAGGCCGCCACATAAATACTTATAACAAAAATCAAATAATTACCGTTTCAAATAAAACACGCGGTTACGGGCTTACGAAGTGGAAGGTACTTATTGTGAAGTAACGTACTTACAACTATTGGGCGTACTGTCAGCTGTGCGTGGGGAAATACAACGAAGCTTTACCGGAAGATGAGGTACTTGATTCAAGGATGCGCTCAATTTAATACATTTATTCATTTACGAATGATATCTGCCTGTCATCGTATTAGACCAAGTAAATTATATTTGTAATCTAAGTAAGCATCATTTACTTTTCAACAAAGAACATTAAAAAGCCATTTTGTCGGTGCGTATAAATAAACAGAATGCGTTAATACCCATACAACATGAAAATGCAAGTTTAGTGCGTTGATGTCTTTTGTACTGAACAATGAAATAAAGTATTACTTAAACTAAAATTTCGTAACTTCGCTGTATTATACAAATGATGATCATAAAATGTTAAGTTTTCATTGAAATCGATAAAATTAAATTGAGTTTCGTTGAGTCATGCCCTTGTCTAGGAGTCATTTCGTGCGAATGTGAATTAATGAGCTTGTTTTAAAATTGCTATGCAGCACACCCATGTTGATATCGGAACCTGTCCGCGAGCAGTCCGTTGCAGGAGTGACCGTTCTTTGTCCGAGTCGTCCTAGACAGCCGCCGCGCGCCGCATTCATGCATAGTAAATAATTACAGTGATCAGCGGCAGGTGGAGGCGCACGCGCGCGCATAGAAATAGAAAGGCACATTGCAGTAATTATTTAGTACAGTTATCCGTAATGGGCCGTTTTGCGAAAGCTGTTAAGTAAATAAGCAGCGTCCTGCGGTTCCTGCCGGGTGCGCGCGCGCCCGCCCGCCTCACGCCGCACGCCACATGCGCTGACGCACGCCGCACGCCGCTCCACATTAATCGCAAATGCTTCATAATAAGAATTCCATACGTTAAGCGGCTCATTTAATACTTAACTAGCCCACGTTCCATGGGCGTTCATTTTATTTTAGTTTTTTGTTCCGTTAAAAAATACCTATAGCATTTTTATTACAGGCGATTAAAAATATGTTTTTATATCTAGCGGTGCATCATATTTTACTGTTATTAAATTCATGTTTTTCTTTTTACCCGGTTTCTACTCGTGCTTAATAAGTAAAAAATGGTGCCGATTCCCTTGTTCAGGATTTGACAATTTGACAGGATTAAACTAATATTTATCTTCTGTCCTTTTCATAATGAAATAGAAAGAAAAAGATGCATTCAACTTAAATTTAGTTTAGTTTGTGAACAAGGGAATCGGCACCGATCCTTCCGAATAATTTGTAGTAAGGGATTCGCGAAGTTCGTTGGGGAACTGAGCGACAAGTATCAGCGCGACGCGGCATGTCTCAGGCATGACCAAGAAAGATGGGGCAGGACGGGACAGCGCGGGTCGGTGCGAATCGGCGCGGCCGCAGCGCTCCCGGGTGCGGTGCGGCGGCGGCTCGCGGCGGGTCAGGGGTTAAGCGATACTTTATTTTGAATAATTTATATGTCGTAGCGCGATAGACGGCGTGCCCTCCGCCTTGTACTGTTTATGGTAATGCGGGATATCTCGCATTGCAAATGCGCTGAATGTGTCGCCACCCGAAGCGGCCGCTCGCGATAAGCACCGTTCGGAATGTATTTCTCTCGGAAAATAACCATGTTTCGGGACAAATACTTCACAGCGAACAGTCTATATTTCCAAGAAATTCAGTGCTGAGAGCTTTGTGATTTTAATTCGTTTTTGTGTGCATTCACATCAGAATTACAGAACCAGTATGTACTAGAAACTGTGAGTAATAAAAGTTGCAACTGGAAAAGTTCATAAAATATTGTATACGTTAGCAATAACCGACAACTGGTTTTTATTTAAATCGCAATCGAAACAAGAACAATCGGTCAGAGAGCACCGAGTTAATTAAAATGTAGAATGTTCGGCCATCGACGGCAAGACAGGTCGCGCTCGGAGATAGCAAGTCAAAAATTCACTTTTAAGAAATTGTCATTAATCAAAATTAATGGAGTTATTATCGCACTGGAACTTTCAAAAAATATTTATTACAGACATAAATCAGTCTTAAGGGCCGTAACGAAGCAGTGTGGTGAGCTTTCTAGGACGAGGCTGGCGAGCGGGCTGGGGCAGGAGCGCGGCTGCGCGGGCGCAATTACCGCGCTCCCTTATAGCCTGACGCATAGCCTCGTGCGCTCCATAAAAAGTTTCCTTATGCCTTCCTACGTCCACCTAAATTACTTGCCTCACGTAACAAGTAGGCAGATATGCGCAAAAACTATAATAAGCTGTGTACGGCTATACAGGTAATACATAAGTGTCATGAGACCGGTCCAATTGTTCTTCTATATATGACGGCTTATTAACTTCCAGCTCATTGTTAAGGAAGGAATAACGATTCTTCTTATCATGTCTACTATAAGTAACATAAAATGTTCTTTTGTACGTATGAAGGGTTGTTCTTATAATGAATGTTGTTTGAAACAACATTTTAAAACAAAACACACTTAACCCGTTCTCGTTTAATAAAACGGAAACACACCTTCTAACTAATTCGTTTAGGAACTGACAAATTAACTGTTAACTAAATTTTATTTCAATAACTATGTTTATAGCACCATAAAACATCGTATACTATATAAATCAAAGAACATATTTCCATTTAAATATCTTTCCAGAAGATTGGAACTAACTTTTGGCAAAGCGTAGCGGGGCGTAGCATAGAGTAGCATAGTTTCTAATATAATAGAAATAACCTAAAAGCCCTGGAAATCTTACCTGAAAATAAGTAACATAGCTAAAAAAAAAAAGACAATGATTTGTTTATGCAAAAGAGCACCGTTAATAGCTCGAATCATTTCGCAAGTGAGCCGAACACGTGAGAGTTGAGCGTTTCATAATTACTATTGTTGTGATTTATAGGTGTTTCGAGATATTCCCCGATAACGAGACGAAGCCGACGCGGAAAGTAACTTTATACAAAATAGCGAACAATATGACGTGATATTTTTAATAGATAATGATGTTGATGGACGACAGCGCCCCGCCACGGCCGCGCGCGCACCGTGGGAACTATATTTCGGCTCTACGATCTCTACGTTTTGCAATCACTCGCTATACTCTACACAGATACTTTCTTATTGTAAACATCAACTATTTTGTACACAATCATTGTTAAGACGTAACTATGGAAAATTATACAATCGTAAAATGATATTTTTAATGCACCAAATATGGAAGTACCTACTTTTGTAATAAAATCAGATACCTATTATGTACGGATAACATACGTTACTAATAACAAACAAATCACAAAAATACAAAACACCTCCAAGGTTCTCGTAAATGGTCTCTGCAGATATAAGGAAACGAGGAAACCTGGTTGATTTAAAAAGATTAAGAAATCGATATCGTAGCTCGACAAGTGCACGTACTTTGATTATAATTGGCAGTATATTAACAAACAAAGTAGTGCCGGGGGCGGGGCGCCGACATGTTTATGTGACCCGAGGTTCAAGTGACCCGCCGAGTTGCCAAATTAACGAAAGCTCACGCAGGTCGAGACACTTTCTACTGGCCTGCATGCGTACCAACATTTTCATTATCGATCGCTTTCATAATTCAACTGACATTTTTGTTCCATTCAATTGCATCGCTGGAAAAAATGACTACAGGCGCATTTTTTAAGAGTTTTAATCGTCTCTGAGGAACCCGTATTTTTATCTCGCGTTACAAAATACGGGCCGCACAGTATAGGTACGGTAACGACCCAATATAGGTATTAAGAATAAATAATGTCTTCTGGGTACATTTAAATTATAATCTCGTACGTAATTGATTCATAGAAACACTTAGTGAATGTGTTTACTATTGCAAAATTTTATTTTTGGTATCCGACTACCTACTTTGATTTGCATTTTTCTGTAATGACATCAATGTCTTGACTTATACATATTTATTAGTATAATTTATTACCCCATTTATTTTAAATCATTGAAAGTCTGAGTGATTTAAATGTACGTTAATATAAAGCGGCTATTGTGTTTTCATTTCACTAAAGAATAATTGCTGGCAAGTAACTGGACCACGACTTTGTATTTTATTTTCAGTGATCAATTTCTACGCTTACGGCGTTCTGTGGTGATTTCCGTGACGTGGTGATTTATTAGTCAGCGGACCTGTCCTTAATGTAATACCTTAACAACCACCATTAAGATTTCAACTTGGAGTTTTATTTACTTTGTTGAATCTCGTCGTTAATTATATATACTGTGAGAGAACAAAAGGTAACTAAATATTTTGGCTTCTTAGTGTCTGTGGAAATACTCGAAGCTGGTTGATGAATACAGACAAGTTAAGACAGTATTTGTTTGTGGATTAGGAAATCTCAAAGCAATATATCCGTAAATGCATAAAGACCTATTGTTGCAAATTTATAGTACCTAGGCACGTAAAACATCAGATCGCATGAGATTTTATGATAACGGCATTTTAATCAAAGAATCAAAGCACGTAATTTCTCAGAAATCATCTAATCCTTCCTAGAGCTAGATGCATATGATTCAAGGTAATAATCTGCGAATTCCCCACAGAATAGTTTCGGATCCGACTGGTCGGAGGTGTCGCTTCCACTTCGCCAATATGGCCGTCTGAGCGTCAGCACAAAGCCGACCTCGCACGAAATCACTTTTGGTTTCTTTATTTGTCTCACCGCACCTACACGATATTATAAATAAAGACAACGTCTTTTTATTTCATTTGTACAGTCTTATTAATGGGGAAATTTATAACTAACCTGACATTTATAACTGCCACCTTCCTATGATAATTCATTATTACCTGTTCGTGACGGTGACATAATTCCTATAATAATGTTTGATAATAATAATATGTCTTGCAGTTCCTAAAGATGTCAACTATTTTATCGTTCAAATAAATAAGTAGTATGTATATTAAGCGGATTAGATACCCAAGTAACACATCAAAGCAGTATATCGGCCGACTTACAGCATTTCTGTATCGTTTTCGCATTTTGAATTAGTTCTATGATAGCATTACAAACGTTTATACGGCTACTGTAATGCTTATTTGGGCACAAATTATACGGCTTTAGATCATAAATAAGTTCACAATTAGTTGTTTAATTGCATTACAGGCGCATTACATTAGCATTAGTGTGACCAAATAAGTTGCGAATCGCATTATAGAAACATTATTACGGTCAATGAAGTTGCCAATCGCATTACAGAAACATTATTACGGACAATGAAGTTGCCAATCGCATTACAGAAACATTATATTAGCAATATTATTGATAATGAAGATGTTAATTGCATTGCAAAAGCATTAGACTAGCATTAGATTGTTCTAAAAGAATGATTGAGGCTATCTAAGTGCTCACATTTAGAACTTAAATAAACCCTACATCATTGCAAAAACATCTCTAATACTACGGTACAAATGTTATAATACAATTAACTATGTCAAGCAATATATTATGGACGAAGACGGTCAAAACTGAGTGAATGACACCATATTTGTTTGCATCAAAACAAAAATTATAATCCTGGATACGTTTTTGACTCTTTTCATATTGTATGCCTGTAAATATTATTCGCAATGTAGTTTACTGTAAATGTCTATATAAGTTTCATTGAAATTTTTCACGCGCCTTCGTTATTTTATGGTTTTCATATAAAATGTGACATAAAAATATGTGTGAAATGCCCAAAACAATTGTGTATTCCTAGTATAGAACGAATTTTGCATAATTAACATAATAGTATTGGTTGAGCAGTATTAAATAAATTTATTTTATTATGATATAAGTCTATTGCTTTTAAAAATAGGTCGAAATGATAATATTTTTTGGTTATAAAATATTTACAAAATGGTGTCGATCTATAGCAGCCAGGTGAGCCCTTAAAAAGGCTAATTAATGCCACCGGTTGTATCAATACTCACACGTGAACAATTATTAAGCTAGAGGCCAGAGAAAAGACTTTTGATGTGCCACTGTAATACCATTGTCTATAAAGTAGCTCTAAATGGGTTCACCGGTATACCAGTAGACTTGAATTATCCGTAATGGAGAAAAATCAGACACAGATTCGAATGACATAGGCATGGTTGGACCCCGGACGACCGTAGTTCAAAATCAAGAAGAAATGAAAATAAAAAAATCCACCCTAAAAATGGCTGTTGTTTTGTTGATCATATAATATGTGCTTTTCCCCAAAATGGCCGACAAATGGTTTTACGAATACAGTGAAATGAATGTATATACAGCTTTACGCATTACAATAACTCACGTGTATTTGATTAAATACCTGATAGCTGTACAACAGAACTCAGTTGAACTCTATAAATGCAAGCATTACATTGATTCACGTTGATGCTGTTCAGCGGTACTAGGCTTTTACTTACCGCTTAATAGTGCTATTACACAACAAAGGGCACTAAAAACAGCTGAAAGCTATACAGCTGCCTTGTGGTTTGCTGCACTCAAACTAAAGGCTTTACAAAAGCATTTTCATATGCCATTATGCAACCGTTATGCATCGTAAAGCATCATAATGGTTTTGAAATACCAATATAAAGCGTCAAGATGCTTGGTGAACTCAAATAAGAGTTTATACGGACCTTAAGTTCTAAATAAGTTTACTATTCCTTTGTTATAATGCTTCCTGTGTTACTTGGGTAGCTATCACCAAGTACTTAGCTCTCACAGGTGTAAGTAATGGCCTCAGTGAAACAGCACTAAATATTTTATAGGTAGGGATACCAAAATCTTTCAGTACCGATCTTAACGTTAAAATCGCACTCAATAAATGATAAAAAGCTCAGTTACCCTCTAAGCCTAAAACTGTTACAAATATCCGGATGTTGTCTTAAAACAGAACAAAAGCTCAGAACTTTAAGATACCTACCTGCATTTTATTAACCCCTTACCGCATACGAAGCCATTCATGGCTTCTAAAGTTTGTTATTTTTTTACAGTTTAACTTATCATTAAATTATTGTAAAATAAAATGTATCTTATGAAGTGTTTCTTTGTAAACTGAAAAGTATTTTTTATGTATGTGGTAAGTCATCTGTGTCAAAACTATTTGAGGTGTTTTCCTAACGCGGCCAGCGAGTGCAGTGCAACATTTTAGTGAAAACTTTATCAGTGAAAAATAAAAGTAAAAAAGTGACTGAGGTCTTCAATAAAAAAAAATATTTACTCTTAGAATCATCGACTACGATACTAGTAAGTTATTTTTTTATTTAATTTTATTTTCGTTTGATTTTTGATCTGTTTTATGCAAACTCCAAATATGGCTTGGTATGCGTTCCCGTCAAAACGCTGCCCGTCAAATATGGCTTCCTATGCACTCAAGCTTCTGTACTATGCTTTTTCCGAAATGGATTCTGCACGCTTTTATGGTTCTTCTAAGCATGTAAATCCTATACTAGGTGATGGCTTTTTGAGTGAATATGAGCTTGCTTCCGATTCTCTTGGAATACGAACCTTCTTTTTCCCGCTCACCTAAAAAGAAGTACGTTACATATGCGTAAAGCAGAGAAACTGCTCTCACAGGCAAAAACACTGAGTCCAGCCAGCCTTCTGGGAACACCGACGACGTCAATAGCTGGAACTCCATTGGGCCTAGCTGTTACTTCATCGCACCGAGCTGACACTCCATCAAGTATGCCTGATTCTCCAAAAACCTCAAAAAAATCCCGAAAAGCACCAGTCAGACATCAAGATATGCCACTGACGTCTGTACGGACTGACAGCATTGACCACTTTCTTGTTTGGGTATAAAATAATCGTCAATTGTGTCAAAACTGCTCAAAGTTACGCAGTTACACGGAATGTGAAAAATACGAGGTCTTCTTATGCTGTACTGACAAGCGGAACTTTTTAAAGATTTTCACAAAATGTAACAGCTATGCATACAAAGCCACAAATGGCGTACTTGATTTTCACTGGAATGCATACGAGGCCAGATGTGGCTCTTTCATGTAATTTCATAAATAATAACTGTATTTTTTTTCTTTTGTCTGATTTATGTTTATTAAAGATAAATAAACACGTTTTTACGAAAAAAACATTTTTTACTAACCTCCATCATAATTCATGCAGTAAGGGGTTAAACAAGCGAGTAAAGTATTTCGACAACGTGCGAGAAACCAAAGTATTCCAATAAAATTTAACGCACCTTTTAACTCGCGAATATCCACCCCATCAAAATGTTTCTGTGTTTTTTATGAAAAATGTTTGTTTACTCGGCATTACCGCGGCATGTACGGCGAACTCATAATTACGATTATAGTGGTCACAAATACTAACGACAATGTTTCCTCGAAGGGAGAAAGTAGCAGGAGTATGAAGGAATAAATCATCGCAAGGTACAGCGACAAGGCTGAGATAAGACCATCGATGAAATAGCGTCGATTGTGCGAACATGAGCCAACAACATGTGACATGGTGGCAGCGTCGTACGTTGTGACGGAGCCAGCCTGCTGCGCTTACAATCACCTCCGTCATACGTTATGATGGTATATAAGTCTGCCTTTATGCGCTCGTGCCGACGTGCAGATGGAACTTCTCCCATATTTTCAATATATATCACTCTACGTAAGTACATTATACGCTACCGCGAAAACGCAACCTGTAGCTACTTCGCGTTTTAATTCGTTTTCTATAGCAGTTTTAGTATCAATAAAATCAGTAGTATCTCCAAGTTTAAATTACGACCAATTTGGACCTCTTCGACGTTTAATTAACCCCACCGTAAACTTAAGAAAATCAAGCATTTGTTTTGAAGAATTTGTTGAGTAATATTTTAGTCCGTATAAAGTGCTAATTAATCTAACGTTCAGTTGGTAAATTAACCTATCACTCTCCAATCACATCGTAAAAGTTGAATATCTATAAAGTATGATTGGTAAATCACTGCAATTAGCAATCACCTTTTTAGAATAGCTTGATGAGGTAAGCATAAGGACCAGTGCGTTTTTAACTCTTTTTTAGGTCCAGACATGTCGGCCACTCCAATC
Source organism: Xestia xanthographa (assembly GCA_905147715.2). Taxonomy (NCBI): domain Eukaryota; kingdom Metazoa; phylum Arthropoda; class Insecta; order Lepidoptera; family Noctuidae; genus Xestia; species Xestia xanthographa. The sequence goes on along the minus strand of LR990655.1, from coordinate 12,804,657 downwards.
CCACTAGTCACGAAGAAGTTGGCAGCACCATAAATTCTCCAGTCGTTGATCATCCGTATTCCATAATCAAGATAAGGGACTTTTCTTTTTTTCACGATGAAGAAGAACATGAAGAGTCCCTCAGAAGGTCGTATTCGTTGGTCATGTTATTACATCACTACTGCTAAGCACGAAGACCAAACAAAAGTGGTAGAATTCGGAATTGTGCTGGATTGATGGCAATAGCCACGGTCGCCCCGCCACTGTTGTTCTTTTGTTGGAGATCCTAAGTAAAAAAATAACTGACGAAATATGGGTCTTTAGAGTACACCTCTACCTAAGCCTTCGGGGATAACAGGCGTGTTGTTATGTTACTTCTTCATATTGAGTGTGAAGATCGTGAAAAGATCAGGCTTACTATTCAAGATTATAGCCGGGCTGCTCCTTTATTATGGACTACTTTATTCAACTACATTTTAAAGACTATTTTCGCAACATAAACTTGGGTTCGTCATATTCCAATCACCATCACAATTGCCAGGCGTTAAGCGCAACGATTACTGCAGTATCTCACTAGGATTGTTCATTCGCTGCGAACATTACCTGTTGTTTCGATGTTAATTGCCGAGTTCAGAGAAGATGTTTTTGATTTTCTTGTGGTTATTTGGCTCTCTGTGTTTATTTTTCTTAATTATTCTGCCACTTATATTGGCTAGACTAATGGATGTCGCTACTGAATGAAGACCACAGTCCAGTTCAAAAATGGGTTGGGCGGTAGTCGATTAACAGCTATTTTCAATAACCTACCAACAGGTATCGGTAGGTTGCTATCTCTGTCTGTTTGACATTTTGTTTACCGACCGATACAAACAAAACGTCACAGAAAAGCTTTCATTGATTTTTCTTTGAAAAAAATGACAGGCAGGTGACACGGATAGGACTAACTTTACTTATAAAAACACCGATAGCTACGAGAGTAGGTATATTAACTGACAGTACTAAGTACGTAAGTTATAGAAAAAGGCCTTAAATGATCATCGCGGCATTTTTGTGCTAATGTTGATAGTGTGTGATTTCTACCCTCATTGTGATGTGGACCTGATACTTCTAACGACCATAAGAAAATAACAAATACGTCAAATAAATATAGTATGTAGTTACCTACGTCCCAAATAATATCACGATTCAATATACGGATGTATGTGTGAACAGACCGAGTCAAGTCGCGGACACACCTTCATGTGCTTTACTGTAAAAGCTCCAGCTTTTGCACGTTAAGATTTACGGACAAAAACTCATAATTTACCGATAGCTCGTGATTAACAAATTAAAACGTAATAGCATTGGCGGTCGGGCTATTATCTGTCAGGTGTGAATGGTTTATATTCAGTCCATGGGAGCGCCGAACACCTCGGTGTTGCGTCCACTTGTTCAAATGTCAATAAAACACGACTGAATTTGCGTTACATCTTAGTTACATGCCTAATCAAATCAAATCGTTTATTGTTATATCCATTACGTACACTTACAGGTGGTAAATAAAAAATAGAAATAATTATGGACCCTGTCGGGCACAGCAAATTTTTAAATAAATAGAGAGAGCTTTCCCTTGAGAGAACTTTTCCTTGTTGTTAAGTTTGAATTGTTTTATATCCTTTTAATTATTTATATTTTCATTTATATACTTATTCTATTAATATTCTATATGCAAGTCTATCTATTCATTACTTATTTATTTAATCAAAATTGTATAATAAAGTTTATCTACTCGTCGCCGTCGACCCCATATTGTAATCTGTATCATCACGGAGAATACTGTTGCTCCTTGGTTTCAATTCTCAGGTCGGGTAAAGTGTCATTGGATTTTTTCTGCAGGTTTTGTCTCAGTAGAGTCTGGATTTGGGACCGGTTGATGGCAATAGGCTCTCCTCCTATTACAGTATTCATGTGTACTAGGTATAAAATACATCTCTACTTAACTTTTCGCGCGTGATGTTATGCGACATTTTCATTGCAGGCTGGTGTTGAAGACCGTGAAAAGATCTCCCTCTTTGATCTCTGACTCTACTTAACCCTTCGAGGAGATCAGGCGTGATAATAATTTCTCTTCTCTCTTCTTAGTCGAGCCACTCTTGTCAGAGTGGTCCTGGTTGCGCAGACGAGGTACACGGAGAGATGTTCGGAGGGTCGTTGACTTCCCCGAGGATTGCCCTTTCAGCTTTGTCTTGGAGGAATGGGACAAAGGTATATCAGTTGGGGGTCGCGTGATAAATAACCTTAGATACGCTGATGATACAACACTTCTCGCACAGTCTAGAGAAGATATGGAAAATCTTCTGATTCGTCTCAAGACTACCAGCCTTTTTTTGTTTTTTTTTTTTCTGATGGGAAATCATCAAATGACTTCTCCCGCTCTGGGCGGAGCAGGAGGGAGTGTCAGACTTTTACTAACTAAAACCCATCCATGTTCCTTCATCGCCCTTTGTGTTCCGGGGCCACGGTATCTCTTTCGAACAGTCCCGCAACTCGCGACCCCTTCCTTTTTTGCTGACTCTCTTTGAGGCGCGCGTGGAACACGAACGCGCCATCGACACGGCCTGTCGTCATGAGACGGACGGAATCCTCAATTTCGGACTTGCCATCAACCGAGACAAGACAAAGATGATGATAGTAAACCGAATTAACGTACAGAGTATAGCTAACTGCGAAGTTGCACAGATGTGGTGACGAGATAAAACGACGGTGCGCCACCATCAGGTCGTCAGTGGAACGGCTGGGAAAGATTTGGGGGGACAGGAGGATTATACTAAAAAGACTAAGGTCAGATTGATGCAATGCCTTGTCTTTCCGATCTTTCTCTATGGTGCCGAAACTTGGTCTCTGCGAATGCAGGATCGCCGTAAAATCGACGCTTTGGAGATGTGGTGCTGGAGACGCCTCCTAAAGATCCCGTGGACAGCGTTTCGCACCAATGTTTCCATCCTCAGGGAGCTTCACATTAAGAACCGGCTTTCATCTACTGTGCAACTGCGAATATTAAAGTTCTTTGGTCACAACTCTGGAAGTAAAAACTCCATGGAGAGACTGGTGGTTCAAGGCCCGGTGGAGGGCAAGAGATCACGCGGCCGATCACCAACTCGCTGGACTGACCTGATCAAGAAAACTACTGAGTCCACCATGGTCCAGTGTACTCGCAACGTCTCCAACTGACAGAAATGGAAGCATATCGTTGAAAGGGCAATCCTCGGGGAAGTATTAATTTATGTATACGGAAAATTTCGAAACTAAAATGATATCGCAAAATTAAACAAATTAAAGCTTTTAAATGTTCCGTTCCACACAGTGCTGAAAGCTTGCTTTCAGATGTCGTAGCTCAAGTTTCCATCAACATGAACGTTTTGAATACCAACCTTAATAGTGGGTCTCTTAAGTTACACGCAACATTACTTAAATGAATAGTGATTACGTAACAAAATTAACCGTTGACATTGTCGAGTACAATTTTTCAGTTGAGTACTTGGAATACGCTCGCGAGTAGGTAAAAATAATTAAGCACTTTTCGTTAACGATCGGTTAACAGATATTATGCATGAAGCGAAATTCAGTTTCCACAAACAAAATGAAGTAGGTCAATCTGATATGAAATGGCTATTGAAAAACGAAACCATAGCAATAATCTGAGCAACGCAAGAAGGTCGAGTGTTGCGGCGCTTGCGACAGCCGACAGGCCGCCATATTGTATTCACAGGGAACGTTTGCAAAGAAATGATCAATAAATTTGTGCCGTCAATAAAGATATCGATCAAAATTACAGGGTTCCGATGATTTAACAAATATGAGTGGATCGCCTGCGCGGGCGCACAGGGTGGCCGCGTGGCTCTTCCGTGAAATTGTAATGTTATGGCCCTTAACAACAATTTAGCTGACCCAACGAAAGCTGCACCAATTTCTTTAATTACCAACCGAATTGAGCTGTTCGAGTCACTTAATTAAACATAAGGACCTCTTTATTTGCAAACAGATTTTATGAGGCTATTCTGTTTACAACAACGCGTTTATTAAGTTCGCAAGTAAATACGATCAGGGTTAATGACTCCAACGCTTTGAAAGTGTAGTATGAAGGAAAACAAATAAAAAGTCATAAAACCACCTGTGAGAACGTAAATAAATATTTTTATTATAGCAAACATTCGTATTTTACGATGAATAAAAATACAAAGCCCGTGCCGAATCAATCAAGTGTTGAGTCAGAACTCAGAAGCTAGACAATGTCCGTGTGCAATCATTTTAATATAAGATACGCAGGTAGCGGTACAATGGAGTATTGCGCAGAGCATGGGGGACAGGCTCAGTGGCACAACTATGATCTGGGGCCACCCTAGCCGCGTGCGTTACTCCCAATAAAAAGTTGAGTGCGTCTCATTAACGCCTTGCGCAAGCTCGAAAGCGGCCCTTGGGGCACTCGTTGCCAGAGACAAGCAACGCAAATTACTTTGGCACCGTTTGACGGCGGGAAATTTCATTACCACGAGCACATATCATTATTATCTTGCCGGCAATCTACATATTTTACTCGGTAATAAATGCGCGGGTAGTTTCACTTTCGGACACTGGTTTTCGAAAATGACCCGACTTTATAAATTTGCTGCGGTTCGGTTCTTGTGAAGGGCGTGTTACAGTTTTAAGTGAATTTCTTTTTGACCTCTTGCTCCAAGGTGTTGTCCGTAATTACTTGGACACTGCTATATAATTTGGTGTAAACAACGTAAACTGATATTTAAATATGTGACAGCAGCTGCACAAAGATACAAAATCTTATTTATTCTCACGTATTTAAATATTAATTAGTATATAGACATTTGAATAATTTCAAGAGTGAGCACTATCTCATTAACAGTCACAAGCATTCGATGTATACACAGATATAAGAATCTCTAGTGCTGTATATACATATATTGTTTTAAGGTGACAAGTTAATATTTACTCATTAGAAACACGTCCCATTAATTAATTACATGTGAATAAATATTGTTGCAGAGAAATTGTTACGAGTTGCTTTATTCGGAGGTTCCTTCTTAATCAAGTTAAAATCCAACGTTGAAGATTGGTTTCAAAACGATAACATAATTACGATTTCAGAAATGTCGCTGCTTATCTGCGAGTTGGCTCTATGGCTTTACATGAAACTAAATGTTAGACTGTGCGTCGAGGAATTCGTCCAGGCGAGTGGGGCTCGTTAGCGAACCGCCGAACACCGACAGCGTAATGACAGAACACGCCTCTTGTAATCACCGTGCGTGATTTTACTCCACATCGCACTTCTGAGATGTTTTGCGAATTTAATTTTTGGAGGTTATCAAAATCCTCACACGTTTCACGTCGCCGCCTGCTAAGCGTATCATTACGTGAACTGAAGCCTACAATTACTCACTTGCGTTGGTGTAAAAGTTTTCACAAAGTAGCACACGTTCTTTAAGATTAAAGGATTGATTGATTATTACTATGTGCGTGATATGTTCGGAAAGTAGACCCTGGACAATTTTAACGAGTCTCTTGATTCGATCTCTGTAATATAAGTACGCGCCGGCAGGTGGCTTAACACGGCTTATGAAGCCTGAAATAGGTTCTTGCAGCATTAAAAAAAGTACAAAAAAATACTAGGGGATAAATAAGGGAATAAACACATTTACAAGCAGCTTGAAAAGAGTCCACATCGAAATAACTTTGGCTAGGTAGGTAACGGTCCATTCAAAAGATATATCTATCAAATTATATTAACATGGAACGAAAATAAAGAATGCTAGCAGGAGCTTGCAGTCGGTACAGATGGCCATATCATTCCTTATATCCCACCGCTGTAATATCAGATAGGCAGCGGCGCAGCTGTCATCGCCGGCTTGCCGCGTGAACAGTTTCAAGATGCCGTCAGTAATTATTCCACGTCGCCGAAAAATTAAAGCAAGGATACGATAAACCTTAAGTGCAACGCGAATAAAAAAATCTGCCAGTGAGAACACATCGAGCGAAATGGAACGTCAACGCGAAGGTTGATGTCGTGTCGCCGAGGGCGCGGAGAAATGACGGCTCAGTCCGTTTTGCAAACCCGTACTTGTACAAATCGATTACACCCGTGTTCTGTATGAGCTGCGAGTGTTACGTACCGAGATCGCGTGACGTGCTTTAATTACAGGAGGTGTCGATTCGAAAAACGGTGTTCAGAAAACAACTTCGAAATTGGAACAGATCATAGTCATTATACCAATTTGCTGAGTAAAGGCTTTTATCTGTAACCCTCATAAATTGTATGTAGGAGGTACCCGTTCCGTATCAATTAAGTAATCATAGAGTTCAGTGATTCTTACATAAATACTTCCTAGACGGCGAGGAGCTGATGGCTTATACTGTCATAGCCTACCAGTCCCACTAATTATTATTCGACAACTTAAAACAATAATTATAATGTTATGATTTATAACCTCACGCATATTATGTACAACATTCCAAAGTGTTTTTTTTTATTATAATGAACGATTATTTTACTAATCCATACGGTTGATATAACTTTATGAGTTGACTGAATATAATTACAAGAGACAGACAACGTTTCAACATTGTCGACGACGAGAAGAATATTAATCATCACATTAGGGTTTTGTAAACAGATTAGGTAAAGCAGTTAAAATAAGTAGAAGCGTGATTTATGAGTCTGGGTTGAATTCCTTGGTGAATATCCACGTCTTTCGGTAAAAACAAAGTTAACGAATATCAGTAAACTTTGAAGCACTGATAATAGACTCCTGTATCTGTAGGCTTCGGATATGCTGTAGTGCCTTATGCTATGAATACGTTTTCAAGTTTTTCAAGCATGTAGGATTTTATATTATCAAATGCAAGTATCAAACAGGCTGCGGCTTCGAAAAAGTTTCCACGCTGTCCTACATAAACAGTGGTACAGTTGAATTACATTCGTTAGTAGGTTGGCGGGGTGCTGGGCTGCGCGGACTGCGCGGACTGCGGGACTGCGGGACAGCGGGACCGCGCGGACGGTATCGCGCGCGCTATCTCACGCCCTGTTGCCACGCTTCTCACCTCGGGACGCCACCTCCGCGCACTTCACCCGCCTTGATGCTTTATCGCCCGCAATCGCACCACTCATCTATTACACGAACCTTACCCACTAAACTGAATGTCGATGACCCACTCGACCTTATCCCTCCTTATGAGGAGTTACGAGTGACAGCGCCGTGCGAGCCTGCTCATGTGCATTTCTTCATTATTTTTATCGATGAAATATCAGTAGTTGTACATTTTTTTATTTACCAACTTCATAGAGAAGCAATTTAATAACCGAGTTATTATGTTCGTTAATATATTCCATAACCGCTAAGCGTATTGAATTTCATAAGCAAATTGTTTTGGATAATTCTAAGGTGGTATTGATGTCTCAAATTCGAAGCAACAGTGAATGATAAGTTCCTTTAATCCATTTATTATTACAAATTTATCGGAGCCGGTCTCTGGGAAACTGGCATTTAATTTAGTTGGCTATCTAGGCTGATCAGTCAAGCATTAACATCTAGATCGAAACGTTTTATTAGTCTAATCCTAATTCAATAACGCTTTTTGCTTGACGTGACTGCGGCTGCCGCGTTGCATCCTGTTCAGCCGAGACGTGCAGACGCTGAACACTTTCACGACTAATTGTTGTTAATGCAACGTGATCTAGTTTGATAGTGTAATGTCAACGTGTCTGCCCACATTTCGTGCATTAGCTTAAGCGCTGATATTTACAGATCAGCGATGCAAGTTTGGCGACTGCATTAGCCCGTTTTGTATTTAATTACATTTTTAGATGGCTTTTAAACATAAGCTAGCTGGTGTCGTAACATAAATCTAGCTTTTGAATTCACACCGCACGATTAACAGACAACATATTTCTAAAACTTGTATTATTTATTATTTTTGTTGCAATTTTATCACACGCCTTTGAATGATTTACACAAGCTTCGATTGGTGTCTGGTAATTTATATCTCCTAAGTATTATGACGAAAGTTCATCACAGTTTATGTTGCGACACCCGATGAAAAATCTTTTCATAACGACTGCGTTCCAGATACATCAACCATATGAATGATACGAGTATTTATTCTCTTAAAATTAACTGTCCTGAACAAGAGAGAAAACCAATCTTGGTTTTAAATATGCTTTTCATGCTGCTGTTAAAATTATGTAAGAACTTTATGACATTAAATTTTTATCAGAACAGCCACCACGTAACTGCTCGCTGCTTTATCAAACACTTTGAGTGCTATGAAAAGCCATTGTTAGACTCCAAGTATTCAGTATCGAATTGAGTATTCAGCTCAGCTGTCTACATTAGTTTGACTACTTCTCAAGTGATCCTATTTGAGCGTGCTCAAGCAGCCGACTTGAATTCATACGGTCTGAATACAGCGGCCATCACAATGCATCAGCGCCTGCGCAAGTGAAGGGCACTCGGAATTCTCGGATTATTTTTACTTGTCTTTTTCAATGTCAGCGTTTAAAATAATTGCATCACAATTTTAAAACGCGAGGCTTTTGCTTTTAAGACGGTTTAAAGCGTCGTATAATAAGATTATTTCCTGGAAATAATAAGACACTTCTTTGTCGCGCTGCTATTATATATATGTGACTATGACCATATATGTTCAGTGTTGACACTAATCTACAGATTTATTAGTCTAATAGAGTAATTTGTATATCCTGCATATTTGTGAACGCTAAACACAACTTAATTAAAGGTCTTAGCATATTAGTTACTAAAACAACTTATTTTGTGTCTCAAATAAGAACTACTTTCAAATCCTTATTTCAATAAACGCCAGTGGAATGCACCTCAAACCGTGATCCCAACAATAACAAGCCAAGAATATAACGCTTAACGCAAACCGCAATAACTGCAAAATCAAAACAAGTTGATGTAATACGAAGAGACAATTCTGCGTATCGAATAATAAGGAGTGCAAGACAAGAGGACGCACGTTCGTGACCGGCCGAAGGCCTTCCACTCTAGCGGTCCGCAATTATTTATATTAAAATTACGGAAAATCACTCTCTCCCGACTAGCGAGCTTATCGACCATTGTTTCATGTCAGAACTATTTTGACAATTGATGGTCGGCCAACCCGTGCGGTTAAGTGCGCAGTGGGGCCCTCGCGTGGGCCGTTCTCTATTGTAATTCGATTTAAACATAGGTACCATCGTTCCGGCGACATTGAATGCTTCTCGGAATTAGATTCAGCTCTAGATAGTTACGGATGTTGTTTCGATACAGTTTTGAAATACCAATCTGTTGAAGCGACGTAGGTTATGAAACATTAAATATATCACCGACTGCCCAATATAGGCTGAATATCGTAAGATGGCATTACTTAGCGACTTACTTATTTCGGTCTTTTCTTGGGAGCTTATCGGCGTATTAAATTGTAATTGTATATTACTTTGGATAAACTCTATCTCAACAGTCAGCCCATTCACTCGGCGGTATCTTAAATGTAAAAACAATTAACTATGCATCATCAAGGACCTCTTTTTACCATATCAGATAACATTTAAGTTTAACACGTTTTATAGCATAATAATATAATACAAAACGACAAATCTAGTACACAAATTATGCACATTTTTAAGTTTCCGCCAACTGAAGAGGTATTCAAGATCAGTATTCGATACTATTTCTAATTATGTGGGTGCGCCATTTTATTGTCAATAAAACTAAATATTTTGGCTTTATTACCTAGACTAGAAATAGCTTTTCTAGTCGCATCTCTAATTTGAGAGGTTTGTTTGTTAAGCAGCAGTTGACGAGGTGTCGGTGTCTGTGGGAATCGCCCGCGGCCGCCATGCCTAGCTCATTTGTACAAATGAGTATAGATAATTTGTTGCAATATGACCGGCCATCATCACGTCATTGAGCGGAGGAGGCGAGGCGTCCGTCATTATCCGCGCATCGACAGATCGCGGCGATGGCCGACACCGTTAGTGCCGTAACAGTAACACTGATGCTGATAAAACTACACAAATATGTAACAATTGCGCAAACATCTTATCTTAGGCCATATTTTGAGCTATATTTCATAACAAACACATATTTAGCGACCAACGTTTCTAAAGCGTCGTGATTGTTATTCGACATGCATATTACTGAAATGCGGACTGAATAAAATTGCACAAGTGTTATAAAACACACAAAGCTCACAATTTTACTTTCATAATAAAATTCAGATGTGCATACATATTGATCACGTTTAAAATTGCATTCTTGATAACCATGTATTAAAATCGAGTGAAATCTGTAATTCGTTGGAGAGTTTGTCCGAGTAACATGACTTGACACAAAGTGAACACAAAAAGCGGTCAGACACGGGTCATTCATTCCATCGTTATGTAAGGACAATATGTCGTTGTTGCTTTTAACTCTTATTCAACAACACAACAGTTAATACTTTGGGTTATAAAAAGTATACCATAACGTTTTCTATTAGATAAGACAAAACAAAAATGGAAAGAGCATGAGACAATGATGTTAACATGATGATAATTTAAATAAAACAGTCACAAATCATGATAAACTTTTGGCAATTAAATTACTTAAATCAACATCAAGTCTCAGAAGATAAAGCTAAAGATGTGTTTTTCCCACGAGACGACTATTCTTCGACCTCTTAAAAGCAATTACTAGATACGATGTTCTAAGTTTAGAACGGATGTACATACTATAAATATTATCCGGATTAATTCCGTCTATTCCGCTAACGTAGTATATAAATAGTTGGCTGCGTTTCCACCAGAGGTGTGCGAGGACTCGTAGCGAGGGATGTGTTTGTTAAGAACCAATAGAAGTGGAAACGGCTCAGCGGAGCGAGGTTTTTGGTACCTACATACAAAAAAAACCGGCCAAATGAGAGTTGAACTCGCGTGGAGAGGGTTCTGTACAATGCCAAAGTCTTATATTGAGTTTACCACTTTATTTTCAATTGATAGAATTCTTAAAGGTTTTCCTATAGTCTACAAGCAATGAACTATATTTTGTTTTATTTTTTATTTTTTTTTTATTCTCTGTAGTTTCGGAGATCAGGGACATCCCCCCGATGGTCAATTGTTGTCTTTTTCCATGAAAAAAAATCAAAACTATTTATTTACAATAATAACAAAATTATATTTGAGATCCTCAAAACGACCCCTTTCATTTGTTATATGACACAGTAAGGTTTGCAAACCTTTTTTTTAAATTTTCTATTTTGTCCCCCGAAAATCACTTTATTTTCAACGGCGAGAATTCTTATAGGTTTTCCGTAATCTACAAGCAATGAACTATATTTTATATTTTTCGCCGTCTATTATTGAAGAGTTCCCTTGTATATCTCCCAAAATAAGCATCAGATCTTCACCAAACGAGACCACCAAACGAGACCACCGCGAAATAATATTATTTCAAACAAAAAAAGAACCATCAAAATCGGTTCACAATTGGCGAAGATATCACTGAACATACATTAAAAAAAACAGACAAATTGATAACCTCCTTCTTTCCGAAGTCGGTTAAAAACTAGGTGGGATGTGTGCGAGAGATTGCTAGGGATGTGTGCAAGGGGTGTGTTGCGACGGAAGTGTGCTAGATACGAAAAAATAGCAGTCAGTCTGAAACGAGTTCGCTACGCATTCTCGCACCGCTCAGCGGCATAGCACATCTCTGGTGGAAACGCTCACTCCGTTCCACAGCCTCGCTACGCATCCTCACACCACTCAGTGGCCGTACACATCTCTAGTGGAAACACTCACTCCGTTCCACAGCGTCACTACGCATCCTCGCACCGCTCAGCGGCCTAGCACATCTCTGGTGGAAACGCTCACTCCGTTTCACAGCGTCGCTACGCATCTTCGCACCGCTCAGCAGCCTAGCACATCTCTGGTGGAATCGCTCACTCCGTTTCACAGCGTCGCTACGCATCTTCACACCGCTCAGCGGCCTAGCACATCTCTGGTGGAAACGCTCACTCCGTTCCACAGCGTCGCTACGCATCCTCGCACCGCTCAGCGGCCTAGCACATCTCTGGTGGAAACGCTCACTCCGTTTCACAGCGTCGCTACGCATCTTCACACCGCTCAGCGGCCTAGCACATCTCTGGTGGAAACGCTCACTCCGTTCCACAGCGTCGCTACGCATCCTCGCACCGCTCAGCGGCCTAGCACATCTCTGGTGGAAACGCTCACTCCGTACCACAGCCTCGCTACTCATCCTTGCACCGCTCAGTGGCCGTACACATCTCTGGTGGAATCGCTCACTCCGTTCCACAGCGTCGCTACGCATCCTCGCACCGCTCAGCGGCCTAGCCCATCTCTGGTGGAATCGCTCACTCCGTTCCACAGCGTCGCTACGCATTCTCGCACCGCTCAGCGGCCTAGCACATCTCTGGTGGAAACGCTCACTCCGTTCCACAGCCTCGCTACGCATCCTCACACCACTCAGTGGCCGTACACATCTCTAGTGGAAACACTCACTCCGTTCCACAGCGTCACTACGCATCCTCGCACCGCTCAGCGGCCTAGCACATCTCTGGTGGAAACGCTCACTCCGTTTCACAGCGTCGCTACGCATCTTCGCACCGCTCAGCAGCCTAGCACATCTCTGGTGGAATCGCTCACTCCGTTTCACAGCGTCGCTACGCATCTTCACACCGCTCAGCGGCCTAGCACATCTCTGGTGGAAACGCTCACTCCGTTCCACAGCGTCGCTACGCATCCTCGCACCGCTCAGCGGCCTAGCACATCTCTGGTGGAAACGCTCACTCCGTTTCACAGCGTCGCTACGCATCTTCACACCGCTCAGCGGCCTAGCACATCTCTGGTGGAATCGCTCACTCCGTACCACAGCGTCGCTACGCATCCTCGCACCGCTCAGCGGCCTAGCACATCTCTGGTGGAAACGCTCACTCCGTACCACAGCCTCGCTACTCATCCTCGCACCGCTCAGTGGCCGTACACATCTCTGGTGGAATCGCTCACTCCGTTCCACAGCGTCGCTACGCATCCTCGCACCGCTCAGCGGCCTAGCCCATCTCTGGTGGAATCGCTCACTCCGTTCCACAGCGTCGCTACGCATCCTCGCACCGCTCAGCGGCCTAGCACATCTCTGGTGGAAACGCTCACTCCGTACCACAGCCTCGCTACTCATCCTTGCACCGCTCAGTGGCCGTACACATCTCTGGTGGAATCGCTCACTCCGTTCCACAGCGTCGCTACGCATCCTCGCACCGCTCAGCGGCCTAGCACATCTCTGGTGGAAACGCTCACTCCGTACCACAGCCTCGCTACCCATCCTCGCACCGCTCAGCGGCCTAGCACATCTCTGGTGGAAACGCTCACTCCGTTCCACAGCGTCGCTACGCATCCTCGCACCGCTCAGCGGCCTAGCACATCTCTGGTGGAAACGCTCACTCCGTACCACAGCCTCGCTACTCATCCTTGCACCGCTCAGTGGCCGTACACATCTCTGGTGGAATCGCTCACTCCGTTCCACAGCGTCGCTACGCATCCTCACACCGCCCAGCTTCATCGCACATCTCTGGTGGAAACGCAGCTACTATAAGTTTGGCGCTTTCGGTAGCGTCCATCAGTACCTGTAAGTAGTGAACAAACAACAGGACACGCAGGACACGATAATAAGTGCCCCATCGTTTGTGGAACAGCACCACATTTACACTGCAGGGACGCAGCCTAATCGCTTTGTAATTCCAAACTACCTAATATAATTTTGATGCGATTTTCACCATAATTATTCTGAAAGGTGGTAAGTTAAATATTCAATATAAAGAAATCTCGCTGTTTTGCCAAGCCCGTATGAAGCAAATGTTCGTCACTAGCCAGTATAATTTTAAGATCTTCCGGCTGAAAAATACGTCGTAACTTTTCCGCGGCAGGCATATGAGTACCTACCAAGTTAACTAGCAGACAAAAGTCAAAACTATAAATAAAATATGAATACATTGTTTGGGTTATCGGTATTCGTTTAAGAAATATACAGATTTGTTTAGACAGCCGGATGTAATAACATGTTCAGGGAAGGCTTTAAAATTATCAAGGATGCATTTTAATCATAGCTATTTTAAACTTGAAATTGTAGTGTCATTTATATATTTAGACTAATCATGCATAATTATATTATTTACCATAAAAACGTTACTACCAACTTTACACAGTCAATTTATCAGCTACCGTTCATCTGTTATCTTAAGCCATTTTTTAAATGTAGATGATTGATTCTTTGCTAGAATAGGTATATCTATATGTTTTTTCTAATTAATTATCATTGACTTAAGTATCCGCATTTAACTTAACTGTGGCAAAGACAAATGTTTATGTCAAATACATAAAATTTATGCCTACTACATAAAACGGCAAAACAATGAGTGAGCGGCAAGTAGTGGCACATTATCTTTGTTAGATATTTGACGAATGCCAAATACAGGTATTACCTACATGTAGCCTGAGGCTACGACTAGTGTAAAATAAGCTTTCGAAATAACGAGCTGTATTTGCGATTTGAAGGAGCGCCTAAGCTAATACTTTCCGGGAAATCTGTGTCAGAGGTCGCGCAGAACACGCAAGATTCGCGTGTAACCGGCCGCTGCCATACAAGGTAATTAATATAGTGTTTAAGGGGAACGCCAATTAAAGGACTTTCATTAATTAAGTGAGATTAACATCTAATCGATTAATAAATTAATTTACACTGTTAAACTCTCTTATTACTAGCTGCTTAGGATGGTAGGCGATGAGCTTATGTATGTTCCCGCGGTTCTGTTAGCCTTGTTAACCGTCTATTATTTGTAAATGTTGCTAATCCGCGGAAATGGTAGCGTTTCAGTGTTTGAATACTAATTTATACAAATGATCTGCAAATACAAACTTGTTTTTCCTGTTCCTAATATGTTTGGTTTACTTATTTGCCGTCAACTCCATTTGCCAAATTAAGTGCTAGATAAACAAAACGTAGACGGCACTGTGATAAAATCGCGGGATCACCAGGTTTGGTGAACTTTCGGCGATAGATACAGTAAGAGACTTCAATTCTTATGATACAACCGAAGTTGAGTCAAAACTGAGCGACTGAACGAATTAGGAATCTTTTCTGTGGACCAAAATGACCACTTTATTCTGTAATATTTTGAAATTTATTAAAATTACCTACCCAGGTCGACGCTCAAGTCAGTGACTGAGGTAGCTAACTAACGATGACACCGTCTGGTAGCAGTGTCCAGTGTCCCCGCGGACGCCATATGTAACATCACACTTAGGGTTGAGAGGTCAGGCGGTAGTCGCTACCAGTAAAACCAGAACCTCTACATATCAATACTGAGTGAACTGGTCGTGTGTTTATACTTACCGCACGACCAATTACTTCTGCTAAGAACAAAGTGGACTCCGGCGATAGGCATAGAAATGTTGTGGTGACTAATGCGCGTTTTCTATATCTGATAACGAACTGTTTTCTTAACCATTAGTAATTGTGGTAGTTGTTCGTGCTAAGTTTACCTATATCAAGATTTTAATAATGGATAGACTACTTAGACTAGTCTAGTATGATCAACTAGAAAAAGTTCTTTGTTTATAAACAGTAAGTTCATGACATAAAGGCTTTGGAAAATAGCAAGTGCCCGAATATGATGACATACTTTTAAAACCGTGTCATCCTCAAATTATGTTGGAGTCGGCTTCCAGTCTAACCGGATGCAGCTGAATAACTCTATTTTACATGGAGCGACTGCCTATCTAACCTCCAAAGCCTAGTAACTGGGTAATACGATACCCCTTGGTAAGACTGGATGTCAGACTGTCGACTTATGACTACTCGTAATGACTGTCAAAGATCTACATTTGACAGCCGGGACCAACTGCTTAACGTGCTTTCCGAGACACAGAGGAAACTCGGTATGTATTGATTGTCACCCATAGAGCCGTTCGGCTGTTTTTATTTAGTGAAATTAACTGAAAAACTATTGTCAGCAAATGAATCATCATCTGCCTACCCTTTTCCCAACTATATTGGGGTCGGCTTCCAGTTTTACCGGATGCAGCTGAATACCAGTATTTTACATGGAGCGACTGCCTATCTGACCTCCACAACCCAGTTAGTACCGGGTAATACAATACCCCTTGGTAAGACTGGTTGTCAGACTTATTGGGCCTCTGACTACCTAACGACTGTCAAAGATCTACAAATGACAGCCGGGACCACGCACGTTAAGCCGACGTGCGTGTTGTCAGCAAATGAATGTCGGTGGATAATGACAGACATGTACCGCCACAAGGAAAGGGTGTGGGTAAACAAATATTGAGAACATATAAAACAATCGCAGACGATAGCCATGACAAATGAGGGTACCTCTCCGCTAATCGCCATGCACATCGCCAGCCATCAATCTTCATTACCGTGTAAGAGGCGCCTTGCGATCCATTCTACCAACATGTAACGTACGTGAAAGTTGCGTCATTACTGTTTCATGTGTTAGGTATGTGAACACGTCTCACAATGTTATTTGTTTCCTATTATATTACACTAGCGGACGTCCCGCGGTTTCACCCGCGTAGTTCCCGTTCCCGTGGGAGTATGGGGATAAAATATAGCCTATGTTACTCAGGGTGAATGTAGCTTTCTAATAGTGAAAGAATTTTTGAAATCGGTCCAGTAGTTTTTGAGCCTATTCATTACAAACAAAGTTTTCCTCTTTATAATATTAGTATAGACTAGTCATTTTTATTAGATGCATGGTTGTTGCAACTGTATACATTTTCATTTGCAATTTTCGTCATTGTGTTTGCAAATTCATCATTCATAACACCACGCCCATAATCCCCGAAAGATAAAGCAGAGGTGTATCTAATAGTACCTACACCCCTATTCCGTCAGTTACGTTTAAGTCCCAGGTAATGGGCGAGCCTATTGTCATCAACTGGGCACAATTTTTGATGGAAACCCAATAACACTTTGCCCGACCCGGGAATCGAACCCAGGACATCATGCTCAGTAGTCGCGCTTGCAACCACTAGATCAACGAGGCAGTCATGAATATATTTCTTACCGTCCGCGTCGTCGATAACATTGAATTTGAAAGCCTGTCTGTGATTCCTGAAACCATTAACGAATGCCATAATGGAGACAAGCATGTAATCAGTAACAGTCATTAAAAATAAATTACATCAATTAATAACAATGCATTTCATGAGAAATTGTATTTTGTTTGCGAGAAATGATTTTCCTCTTGGTAATTATTCTTAACATTGCAGGTAGTAAAAGTTTCCATGGTCATTTCTTTCCGACGAAAGCGCTGGCAAGGCGAAGTACCTTCAATTAAATGACATTTCGTGCTTCACAGCAGAAATATGTCGGCTTATAATTGTTTACATACTTACAACAAAACAACGGAATACGGGTTCAGTACAATTAATCTCAGTTAGCAGTTATATAATTTACATTCCATTAAGGTATCATGCGTCATCATTAAAAGTTTACTAGTACTATGACAACGAACGAAATCTTGCCACCGATACGGCTCTTTTTGTTTGCAGCATCCGGCCGCTATTGAAGCGCTTATGTACGCTCATTAACCAATAGCATTCCAGCATCTGATCCCTTGTCTTTGTTAATGAAAAAAAGGGTCGAAAGAAAAAAATACAAAACAATACGGGTGGTAAACAGATGTGGTCATCGTGTCCACGGGATTTTGTTAAAAATATGGAAAGATTTCGTTCGAGCTGATGGTACATGGCAGTGTACAACTGAAAACTGAAAAGTGGGTTGTTTCTGTAAAAGATATCGTGAAGCCTGACGGCGAAACAAAAACAAACCCATGTTGGACTGTCCTGTATCCACCTAAGGTAAGCAACCCTGATGAAGGGTGGATCACAACCAGGCAGGATATGTGAATGAGTACGGTTTATGTAAAGGTACAACATAAACCAATTTCATTTCCAGTGTCGCATTATCAACCGTACTGTCCGTACTTAACACCTTCTCCAATATAATTTCAAAATGTGTTTGTGTGTATTAAAATACAGTATCACACTTACTTATTATGGACCCACTAAAGTTCATAAATTACTTTAATGTCAAGACCACACCGCATGCTCACCAAAATATGCATGCAGAAAAAAATTAAAAACTTATTAAAAAATTCAATCATAACGAAACAAGATCACAGTTTTGGGTCATTGTTTTTGTTCGTAAATCCGGTCATTCTGCGCATGCGAAACAGCCCGATGCTATGTCGTCGGCGCGCCGCGGCCCGTGCCCGCGCGGGCGCCTTTCACCGCAGGTCGTAGGTCAGGGCGCGCTCAGGTGCTCCGCCCTCGGCTCCCCCGCCCCCGCGCCCGCCTGTCCACCCGCGCCGCACTAACGGCCCGCCACCATTGCCCTATTCAGCTGTCGTCGCGAGAACAACATTGCCGCCGCTGGGAACAACAACACTTATGAATTATTCCACCGCTCTGTACTGCTTAGAAACAATTACAAAACAATACGAATTCATAACATAACTTTCACAATGCTCTTTGTGTGCCTTCAGCGCGCCATGCTCTCATTTGCTGTACTATGTCAGGCGAGCGCCACGCGGACCATCCTCGCCGCTCTCTTACACAAATCGTGTAGTATGCATGCAAATATAATATACATAATACGAAATACTAGAAAGTCGCATCAGCTTCGACCGGCACAAAAATTTAGGTGGTAATGTTTTGCGGCATCAACATGATAATTTCCTGTTGCTAAGATGACGATCGAATCAATTTGCGCGAAGTGTGCAGCGCGTTGCGTATGGCTGCGGTGGCGTGCGAGATGCATCGTTAAGTTAATGCGGCCGTAACGGCGGAAGCTGCGCATAGCGTTAGCGAGCTTTCGGCGGTTCCCACGGCGCCCCTCCCGCGACCGCGCGGTTACACAATGCGAGGTGAACGCGGATCTAAGCAATCGCTTAACCTCGCCCACTGCGCGCGCGCCGCACCGCTTCACCGCCGCGCCGCGCACTGCCAGCGCGATGCACCTCCACTCCGCACTACAGTTTCATAAAACACCGACAACTATTTACACTATCCAAATGTTACACAAGTTATCGTATTAAACATATACTTATTTAATATTTTAAATATATATAATATTTTGCTAACGTGCATCTGAATGTTTTTGTAATTGTATTTAAATATAAATCTGTTTGAATTTAAATAAACAATGTTTCTAAATACAAACAAAAGAAAAATAACTTGTTTAGCTTGTTGAATTGTATAACTTTACATTGCTTATGATTAGTTACCTAGATACTTGTTAATAGTTCCTTTGTTTATTCAGGATGAACATGGGCCACTGGACATCCATCGACGTCAACTTCTTATGAACCCTTAAATATTTTGGTACTATTGTTTCCATGTAGCACTTTAGATTGGAAATTAATAACGGTCTGACGATAATAGCGTAAAAAATTAACGACTTATGACACCCGATGACGGACGTAACGCAGGCCGGAAGATTGCAATGAGTACTTTCTTTACATCCGGCAGTTCAGGTGGGGTCACGACCGATCTTTTTGTCCAGCCTCCAGGCTGAATACACGTGACCCGTGCGTGATTATGTTCGACGCGCTTAATTATGCTGTCACATCGTCACTTGATGGGCGATAGTGAAAGCGAACGATACTTGCTGTAATAATAGACGAAAAATATAGCCGTACGAGCGTGGACAGCTCCCAGACGCAACCTCACCGTGCCATCATCACAGAAACCGGTGATTTCTTAACGACATTAAAAGTTGTATCACGTTGTTAGCACGTGCATATATAAATTAATGTGTTTTCGGCAGATTATTCAGTCTAGTCGTTATACATACATAATAAGCGACGGAAAAAACCTACTTAAATAAGCATTCGATCACATTATTTTAACGAAGATAAATCACGCAAAATCGAACAGAAGCAGTGACTGCCTTGGAGTGTGGACTGTGAAGAATCGGGCAGAAACGAGATACTGTGATGTCGCGAATTCAATCCCGGCCGTGTATCAATGTGTTTTTTCAATATATTTACACAATTTACGACTGACTTGAACGGTAAAGGAATATATTGTTCAGCGTACACATCCTTAATAATATGGCGACAGGTACTGTCATCTTATTTTATGTATATGGACATGCCTACTTAGGACACACAAATGGTTTAATGTGTTGTTTAAATCTGAATCCACTTTCGATTATATATAGATCCGCAGATATATCAGACAGAAGTGAATTACTATTAATGAATATACACCTACATAGGTAGATAGATATGGTATATCTAAATAATTATGCTAAAAACATAGCTGTGATTTGGCTAAAATTGTGGCTGGCCTTCAACAGCTGCAAAATTCAATAAAAGAAGAAAAACTTACTTTGTCAAACATTTTAATTTTTAATAATCTTAGGCAACCAAGGAATTTATAAAATTCCTTGTAAGCAACCTTAGGTTTGGTTAGGCAGCCTATTGAAAAGTCAAAAAGGTTTTAAGGGTGTATGAAAATAAATTGTTGTATTTCAATAAATTAATTCGGAGCTTAATTGCCTGCCGCGTTTATTTGTGTAAGCCAACAAGTTCATGTGCACTGTAAGTGCGTCAATGTTATCAACCAGCTCTCATACTCATAACTTTCAAGTAATTCCCTACAGAATTTAAATTTTGATATGAAATTACGGAAGCTTATTTCGAAAATTGAAACCATATCATAACTTGACGATATGCCTACATTATTCAGGTTTTCTTCTTTCTGTTAAATGCCGTGGCAAAAAAGAGACAAAGTATATTCGCTCTTGATTTAAGTATTAAAAAGAACAGTTCTTGCTTGGGTCGATGTGAGCGCAGAATTTCCATGTGCGGGTTCGGTTCCGGCTTCGAAATAGTCCGGTCCTCCTTGAGAGCGCCGCAGAATCCGACGGGCTCGACCGCAATCTTTTAGATCATCGTCTATATAGGTACTTACCTACTATAACACATTTTATTATTTGCGACAAAGCAGGTTTGAATAACGGAGAACAAATTCGATTTCAACCAATATTGTTTGCGGTTTATAGTTTTACACATGCCCGACGTCTGTTCATCTTTTCCTTTCGGTTACGGTTGTGAGCTTGTGAGAAATCTTCTCTCTTACTCTCTAATTAGGAAACGTTATGTAAACAGAGATGTTATGTAATAATCTAGCATAGCCAAAGGTCCTCGACCCCGCGACAAAAGCTCCGCTTCATCGATGCTGAATTGTGTAAGCGCAAGTTTTTACCAATGGTTGCAGATGACAGCGCGTGACGCGACGACGCGACGACGCGTGGGTGACGCGCGCGTCAAGTGTGCAATATGCTTCATTTATTCATAAGTACATACCAACGAATCTTATACATACATATTATGTTTCCATACGACGCGTAACAGAATAAATTGTTCGGAATAATTATGTTAATTGAGAAACGACATTCGATCTGACTTGTGACAGTCTATTTATTTTGCGGCTTAAAGTTTTTTATCACTTTCAGATATTACAATAGTAGTTTGCTACAATGACTTTGTTATTAAAATAGCGCAATATTTTATACAACAACAAAGTGCGCTTTAACTTAAGAGAAAATATTCAGTGAGAAAATCCACTCTTTTAACTTAATTGACTAAGACATTGTTAATTTATAGCTTATTGCAGGTGTTTCAAGTTGTTATGCAAAAATCATACCGTGGAATGAGCTTTTAAATAATCAAATTCTAATTTCTTATGAAATCATCAACTAGAATTAGAGCCCATCACAGTTACGTTTAAGCATTTATACTCAAAAATACATTCACAGACTTGACTGCATGTCTACATCCGGATAGCAATGAGTAGTCATTAAATAAATAGTTCCATTGCGGATTACGCACGCCATTTACCTTGTAGGCTGCCACTATTCTAACTGGAGATCAAGCCCCATCACTATAATGATATAAACGCCGTACTACGACTGCTCTACGATTGAGTTTAAAAATGTGTAATTTAAAGTTACCAAGACGGGAACTAGGGAAGAACTGTTACTCAAAAGATAAGCACGTAAGTATCTTAAATACTAGTTTAAATAAAAGCTCACTTATTAAAAATGACTCAGCTTTGCTTATGTACTTTATTGTCAGTTTGTAGGAGTTTCAGTAAAAAAACGTGAGCCGTCGTGGGACGCCTGGCAGATGTGAAACATCGAAATTATTTTGTACAAGTAATATGCTTAAAAAAAGTCATTATGAAAAACAAACACATAAAATAAAATAAAAATGACTCGATTCACAAAAAGAAAACCCTTATGCTGGAATCGAACTGGAAGTCACGAGCTTGTAACCCAGCGCTCTGTGCCCCGAGACCAGCTGGCTTGTTGCAAATCGCGGCGAATATGTAGATCTTACGCTGCTTCAACAGGTCGATAATGTTATGGTCAAAAAATGTTAAAATGTTTTTCCATGTACTTACTATTTCTGAACTTGAATTAAAAAATACTGTCGAGATGTTACCTTAAAGATGCTTGAGGGAAATACCTTGATTATAGTATTCTCAAAAATTGGTAATCGATAAAAAACGTAGAATTTCCCAAGTACACTTGCTTGTAAGCGATAATGTCGCTGTGTCGGTGAGACTTGCAACTTATAAAACATTATTTTATGAGTCAGCTTTACTACCTGTAGGTGCTTGTGGAAATTAATGTGGTACAGAACTACCAGGATACAGGATCTAGAAAATAATTGTTATATCATGAAGGTAAATGGAAATATAACCGGAGCTTGGGGAATAATTGAACTTTTAAGCTGAACAAGATTGTTTTTCAATTTGGACACAAGAATATACTTATTTTAGTTACTGTAATTAAGCTCTAGGCCGATCTCAATTGGAGTATGCGGTTTCGATATGGAACCCCCTATTATAAGAAATACACAGAAATTATTGAAAATTTAATTTAATACAAATTTCTACGTGCCATGCACTACAGGTGCCACAGATCTTTCCTACCTTATGCCCAATTACTCAGCAAGTACAAACTTATCATTAAACTGCCGTAGAAAATACCTTGAAATTCTCGCGCTATACAACAAACAACAACAACAAAATAAATTCAACTGCATAATCCTTAATAACATGATCTGCTATGCAGTACCTAGAACCTTCCACAGGCGTCAGGTGCGCGCAGGTACGCTGTTTGCTATATACTCTCCTGCCGAACCAACTCCGGCCTGCGCTCGCCCATCCACCGCATGGTTGATTTGTACAATAAAACTTTTGTAAATATTAGGAAAATCCAAAGATTTTATCTTCAGAACTCTTAAAAATTATTACTTAATTATATATAGTACATGTATCTTCAAATTATTGTTTTAAATCTTTCTTGGTTGTATACTTATTATTTGTCATATTTCGTTTATTTTATTAGTTTTTACTCTTTTTTGTTTTGTCACCCCTGGCGATTATTGTCCCGTGGACAGCGTTGTGGGTTACATTATTAGAAAAATGCAAATATTGTTATACTAGTTTTAAATTTTCATAATGTAACTGTTTGCTGTTCCTTAAAATTAAATTAAATAAAAATAAAGTAATGGGTTTAGAAATACAACCGTTGTAATTAAATAAATAAACAAACATGTCTTGGTAGGATTGCAAAGCAATATAAAGCCTTAAACAATATTTTTTCTAAACAGGTAAGTTCGATTTCTTTTCAAAGTTGAGTTACAAACCGACTGCGAAACATTACAACATCATTGCTATTTTTTTCAACAAAAATTTGTTTTTTAACTTCATTTATTTAATTTTTGTCTACACATGACCATTAAATACATAAATGATTTAAGTGTTAGTATTATCTATTACATTTGAGGAGGCCTTTGCCCAGGAGTGGGACGGATCAGGCTAATTAAAAAAAAAACTATTACATTCATAAAATAATGCAGCTCACATAAGCTTAAAACAAACATAAATCCAAAACGACGAATTCCGAAGATAGATAAAGCTCACCTCAAAGAAACTTGAACACAAAGAAGAGATCATTATCTAAGTTCATGGTTCACATTACTCATTGTTCGCTTTGTGTCGCAAATACTCAGTGCGTATACTAACCTATAATCTACTCGTACCTACTTATACTTGAGCTGTCAATTTTCAGATTCTATTCATACATCACACGGAAGTTATCGCCGATCGAATGTGATGGTCTTTAATGTGATTTGATTGAACACTGTATCCGCGTTTAGTCCTAATGATATCTCTTGATCTCCTGTTGAACCGAGAATGGGTCTATATTTGTATCTATTAGGAAAAAATATAGTTATAAAACTTTTACTGTCACTTACGGGAAATTATCAAATTCATCATCATCATCATCATCATTTCAGCCGAAAGACGTCCACTGCTGGACATAGGCCTCCCCCAAGTGTCGCCACATTGAACGGTCCCGTGCGACTCGCATCCAGCGGATTCCCGCAACCTTCACCAGGTCATCGGTCCACCTAGTGGGAGGCCTTCCAACGCAACGTCTTCCGGTTCGCGGTCGCCACTCCAGAACTTTTCGAATTATTAAATTAATACATGATAAATATAATCCAACCTAAGTAAATTCCCGTAATATTATTAAATGATTACGGGATATCTTCCATGATTATCCATTATTCTGAGCACCCGATATTTCGACGCTGTTACAAGCGCCATGATCGCGGGATGCCTGGAGATTGCGGATGGTTGCGTCGAAATATCGGGAGCTCAAATTATGGATAATCTCAGAACATATCCGACAATATAAGTTTAGTTATAAAACGTGAAAGCTTAAAACAGAGTTAATAAGGTTATTTTTTGAGAAAATTGGCCGATGCGGACGGTCCTTCTAATGAAGTGACACCGTGGTAGGTAAGACTACAGGAAAAATGGGTTACAGTGACTCTTTGGGATAACCTTATAGTAACACCAAAACAGGCAGCCAATCAGCAGCAGTCTTCTGTTCGTCACCAAACTGGCATAGGTCTGCAGCAGCTTCATGAAAAAAAAAAACACATAACATCACGATTGTAATCCCCGAAGGATTTGTGTAGTAGTACACCCACATTTGACCAGTTAACTCCCATATGTAGTAGGGGGCGAGCCTATTGCCATCAACCGTGCACTTATGCAGACTCCGTGGCTGCTACTGAGAAATTCCTGATGGAAAAACCGGAATAGGACCTCAAGCTCAGCCGTCGCACCTGCGACCACTATACCAAAAAGAAATATCAACGCAATATTATCGATAGTTTAATTATTGATCATAATGCATACTTAAATATACCGACACCCCCATCGGTACATTTTAGTATGTATTATAAAACCAACTCGTAAATAGTAAAAGAGTTCGTAACACAATGTAAATAATAGGTGTGTCACTGTGACACTTCAATAAAATATAGCACACTACAGTGTCTACTGTACTCATACATTTTGAGCTTAGCACTATTAAAATGGAAAACAACAATCGATATCTACATGGAAATAAAGTCGGTATTCTTACTCGATTTAATATTCGAATCGAAGACAATGGGTAGAAGTATTATGTATTCATTCGATTTATATGTTGTCACATTAGTGCTGTGGAAATGTTGTAGAGTTACCGCTTCTGGTCACAAGAAATATTGCACGTCAGGCAACATGGCGGACGCCTTGCAACGGACACACGCACACACACAAACGGCCTATCTATTATGTAAAAATGGCATTCATAAATCATCTATGTGATCAATTTACAGTGTGCGGCCACGCAGTGTGGGCAGAATGAGTTTAGGCGATAAATTTGAATAAAAATAACAGGCGGCCCATGTTCTCGTTCCTTTCGCAATAACAATCGGTCACATATGCATATTTTAATATAATAATTTGTTATCATTAGTTTATTGAAAGTTTCTCACCTATCCAACAATATGCCGTATGTTGTATTGTAATTACATTCTATTTCATTAAATATTTAATTTAATTATATGTTGAAAAACAACTTAAGTTATTGTGAAGTGTTGTTATGTATGTGAACATAACAATTCTCTCGATAATTTAAGCGTTCCACAAACATCAAGGAAGTCTAAAACGGTTGATAGGTATTACAATATTAATTGATGTCTTTCTATAAAGCTGCAATGAAAGTAAAGAAGCAAGTGTAACTTAATAACGAATATTTAAACATCGGTAACCGCTGCATGGTGACGCAACCTCAATAACTTCCGCGCTTAAAATACAAAACATACTGAGGTGAGAAAACTTTAGTACTTTTTACTTTAGCGTATACAAATTGTCAGAGTTGATTACGGTATTTATGTACGGTTGTGAGTAGCTGCGGTGCGAGGCGCAACAGTGAGAGGCCACCGAGCCTATCAAACCGATACATCATTAATTAATACCGAACTGTCATGGGAAGTGTTGCCCAAGACAATTTGTGGACAGAGTTAGGATTGATGACCCGCCTGCGTCGAACCTGACGATAACTTACGGATGGGCAGATTAACATAACATTACTAAACAAAGATGCTAAACGAATAATACAATTCGTGAAATTACTGCGCAGTGATTGTTTAACATTTGTTTACTTTGCGGTTAATTCTGTGCATTCAGAACATTTCAAGTTACGTAATGTTGCCAACAATCTGTCTGGTGTCCCAAAATTCGTCAATTCTGAAGTAATAACCTGTCTTGAAGAGTCGAATGATTTACATGAGTATTGCTGTTAAACGTCCACTTGATTTGCATTTTTATGTGTGCATGTTCAAATCAGTAGTTTAATAGCGTAAGACAATCTAAAGTTAACAGGCTCTAAAGTTAATTCCATTACGGAGATGCATGCACATTTCGTCACCGCAACTTGTTTCTAAGCTGCTAAGTTAATGTAAGTTATTAGTCTTTCTTGTTTATATTTTCTTACTACACACATATTCTCACTCATTGACCAACACGTGATTCATCAAGTGAGCTATACCTACAACGTGCACGCATGAATAAACCTTCATAGTTGAATAATTATGCACCGAGCTCCATTTTCAGTACACACAAAGATTTAATTGGTTTACTCATAAATCAAATAGTATCTAACATCGATTTCGGTTATGTAGTAACAATTAATTTAATAACTAGTTGACGTCCTGGGAACCTTATGATAGGTCATATCGTGCGCTTACTAATGAGAGCGCGACCGTTTCTTTGAGCACAGCGGACTACACAATGGACCGGAAATCGTTCTAATAGGGAAGAGCAGCCACACTCACTCGTATGTATGAGTTAATCTGATGAACTCGGTTATGTCAGTCATCGTTGGCAATCATAACTTCTACGATTTGTCGGTGATTCAGCAGTCTGTGTCACCATTCTTGGTACATGTTTGACAAGTTTTACGAATACAGGTTCTCTACACTGAAACGAACGTTGCGACTAAAATACAGTACCTATCTAGGTATAGTTTCAGTCGGAGCTCGTGGCTACATAATAACAGTAATCGTTAGGTTAAGCCATGCTTGCCTAGGTTGGTCTGTGGATGGGTGACCAGACCGCCCATTACATACCGAGTGTCCACCGTGCCTCAGAAAGCGCGTTAAGTCGTTGGTCCCGGCTGTCATTGGTAGATCTTTGACAGTCGTTAAGTTGTCAGAGACCCAAAAAGTCTGACAACTAGTCTTACCAAGGGGTATCGTATTACCCGGTACTAACTGGGTTGTGGAGGTCAGATAGGCAGTCACTCCATGTAAAATACGGCTGCTTCCGGTAAAACTGAAGGCCGACCCCAACAGAGTTGGGAAAACCTAGGCAGATGATGATAAGGTATAGTTTCAGTCAGATTATTTTAATACCAGGCTTTCTTTTTAACCGACTTCCAAAAGGAGGAGATTATCAATTCGTCTGTTTTTTTTTAAACAATCATTTAGTTGTTTTCATTTCAAAGATAAAATGCATAACCCAAAACTTTGAAATACAATACCTAGAGGCCTCAATAAACATACATTTATAATACGTTTGTTTTTGACATTTTATTTCTAAACCTGTTATTATTTCTGCTGAAATATCAGAAGCCCATTTAAGAGATCGTATCTCAGCTCAGCCCATTAACAGTTTTGTAAGCATGGCGTTAGAGATCTACCCACATCGGTATCTTTATAAAACTAAATGCAAACCACTAATAATTAATTCTAAACTAATATGCGATAAACTTTTGATCGTTGTGATCGACGATTAATGTTATAACAGGTGGAGTTACAAGCTACTCGATACAATGCCAATACTGATTATAAAGTTTTGGCTTTCAAATCTCTGTTGAAGAAAATACTAGAGTAGTAAAAGACTACAGTAGTAACTTACAATTATTAATTTAACAATAAATCATGTGATGTTTAGTCGAACAAACCAGAGTTAATTACGTGACATAAATAACGTTACTTGGCGTAGCTGTAGCTATTTATTGGCAATTATTGTCATATATTGCTGAAGTAAGCAGGAGGGTGTTTTGTTCGTATCGGTCTCTTAAGCGTCTTCAGAAATTTCTGCCATTTGAAACTAAAATTACTCTTGCTCAGTCTCTCCTTCTACCTCTTCTACACTATGCTGATGTATGTTTTCTTGATGCGACTGAGGAACTTCTTAATAAGCTCGAACGTCTGCAAAATTTGTGTATCCGCTTCATTTTCGGGCTTCGTAAGTACGACCATGTGTCGGAGTTTCGGAAGCAGCTGAAGTGGCTACCTATTCGGCAGCGTCGAGATTGTCACACTCTTTCGTTTCTCTTTTCCATTCTTCACAATTCTAAGGCTCCTTCGTATCTTCAGGAACGCTTTGAGTATCTTGTTCCTAGAGGTAAGCCTTGTCGCTCATCGTCATCTCTTCTCCTTCGTTTTCCTTCCCACTCCTCAAGTCGGTATGATGGATCTTTCACTGTTCGTGCTGAGCGCCTTTGGGGTTCACTTCCACACTCCTTGCGGGATAGCCCCTCATTAGAGGTGTTCAAGAGAGGAATAAGGGAACATTTCCTGTCAACATGATCAATATGTATGTATGTAGGTTTTTATATATATATATATATGATTTTAGATATATGTATGTATATACTGTATGTATGACGTATATTATATTGTATGTTTGTAGTTTAGTTTATAAAATTAATTATTTAATTTATTAATTTAATTTTAGTAATGTTATTGCACATTCTTAAGTGAATCCTCTTCTGCAAATCTCGCTATCAAAATTAGGTTTGCTGTAAGAAAACCCAATTCTGGGTTAAGCTCGCCTTTGTACATAAGCTATATAATTGCAATTTTTTATGTATATTAGATTTTTTTGTGTGCAATAAAGAATAAGAATGAATTAATAAGAATGAATATATTTCTATTATATACTTATTTTATGTAGATAATAGAAATACATAACAATAATTCATCGTATTTCTATTATATTAATGACACGTTTACGACGAAAAGTTAATGGGATTTGCATCTTGGTGGCGTAGAGCTCAACCCCAGGGGTTGCTCGTAGCACTTCCGCGTAGTAAAGTTCGTAGCACGCTACGATGTTACAAATTAATAACAAAAAGATCCGCCTAGTGATGATTCACTCAACTTGTATGCCATATATATTTTACCCTCTTCGACATAGTGCTACTATTGGTATGTAAGTACATTATCAATGGAAACACAATTGTATAGCAACTAACCTTATCGAATGTTCATTTTAACGTTTTAAGTTTTCCACCAATATTTTAATTACATTCCAGCTGTTTTAGATGATGATATTTATTTATACCCAGTACTTAATTTAAGCATTGTACTGTATGTAATCTAACAGCTATGTTCCTTACCTCACAGTGTTTATTTTGGAAATTATTGATTTTATGTGAAGTAGCTCTTAGATCAGCGTGGAAAAAATATAATAAAGCGTGAATGGCTGACGTATTACGTAAGCCTATCACTTGATTTCATTCCTAACTCGTGACTATAATGAAAATGCGCGTAACTATTCCATAATACCTATATAATCGTAACTTAAAGACAGCGTCACACTATATCATGTGGGAAATATGCCGCCCCATGTAAGGAAACATAATATGTACGCTTGATTGTCAATATTCACTGTATCTAATTGGTAAACGTTAATAAAGGAATTAGCGTGCAACTTGTTTGTCATAAAATATGTCTTTGTAAACGAATGTGATTATATCGGTGATTAAAACATTCAGTATGCCGCAATACGTCTGTATTATTTATCGTCGTGTTTTTTCACTATGAGAATGTGTGTCAGCACATTATAAAAGTACTTATTTGTGTATTTACTAAGTACGTGTCTAGGTAATAACATTAGTTCATTACTCAGAGTCAGCTGGATGCTGAGTCGTCTTAGTCGAAGCTATAAACTATGAATTAATAATAGCGTGGATTACGGTTCGCACATGGATTTAATATTAACGAACTATTGGATGGAGCGGCTACGTTTAACGTTGTAGGTACTGTGTGGACGTACTCCATAATTTCAAATCTAATATTTCCTAAAATTGTTATAAAATGAGGTAGATAAAACAGTACATCTTTGGAATACTTAATTATGTAATTACGACGCAGATACAGTTCTACGATTACTTACACTTTGTTACTTATCACCTGTACCTTATCATCAAAAGTAATTAACCGACTTCCAAAAGGAGGAGGTTCTCAATTCGATTGGTATTTTTTTAACAGCTAATAAGGTCATCTACTTAGATAAAAACACACACGTAGAACAAGAATACAGACCAAAAAAGTTACCTGGTCTATGTTTTCATCACTAATCATTCGTGGCAGAAAACGTGTGCGTTTCGACCGCGCGGCCCCGGTGTTTTTTTTTTAAAAAAAACTATGCCAAGATTTTGTAAAAGTTTGTAAAAGTTGATTCCCAAAACCATAAATTTGTCAAAGTTATGGTTAAAAAGTTATAAGGGTTTGAACGTGGCCGCTCCATCGAAACGGTGAAAAATACGTTATCGCCGATATCTCGCTGAAAAAGCATCGCAGAGGTCTGAAGTTTTTGTAAAACACAGATTTGAATTTGTAAAAATACACCAAAAAATCCCAGGTTTATATTTCAGGAGCTGTAGTACGGTATTGCTTAGAAATAAGTCGTGATTATTTATCGAAGAAAGTAAGTATTAGCTTGATATTTTTTGTAAACAAAACCTAAGTAAGTAAAAAAAAAGCAATAGTATTTTTTTTCATCAGCCTATTAATGTTCCCACTGCTGGGACACAGGCCTCCTCTGAGAGGGAATGGGCAATAATCCACCACGCTGGCCCAGTGCAGATTGGTAGATGTTACACGATGTCAAACCATAAGATACAAAAACATAATTATGTTTATAAGAAATAAACATACGACTCTTCATTTTTATTTAATTTAGGATCCTTGAGAAATAATGTCTAATACAATAGGTGGAAAGTTTTCTGTAAACCTATAAGTCATGATCACCCTAACCAAACATTCAGAATGTTTTGAAGGTTATAAGCGATACCGTACTACAGCTCCTGAAATATAAACTTAGGATTTTTTTGTGTATTTTTACAAGTTTTGAAAAATTCAAATCTAGGTTTTACAAAAAACTTCAGACCTCCTCGATGCTTCTTCAGCGAGATATCGGCGATAACGTATTTTTCACCGTTTCAATGGCGCGGCCATGGGGTTTTAGTCTTACAACTCCTAAAATATAACCCTATGACTTTTTGAAGTATTTTTACCAGTTTTGACAAATTCAAATCTGTGTTTTACAAAAAACTTCAGACCTCTGCGATGCTTTTTCAGCGAGATATCGGCGAAAACGTGTTATTCACCATTTCGATGGCGCGGCCATGGGGTTTTAATCTTAAAGCTCCTAAAATAAAAAACCTAGGATTTTTTCGTATATTTTTTCAATTTTCTTTACATTTCAATCTGTAATTTACCTAAATTTCAGGTCTCTGCAACGCATAGTTTTAAAGATCTCCGTGGCCGCACGGTTCTCCGCGTTTCGATGGTGCGGCCACGTTTAAACCCTTATAACTTTTTAACCATAACTTTGACAAATTTATGGTTTTGGGAATCAACTTTTACAAATTATACAAAATCTTGGCATAGTTTTTTTAAAAAAAAAAAAAACGGCGTGGCCGCGCGGTCGAAACGGACACCAGAAAACTGTGAAATGTGTATAGTGTAGGTTCATCAACTGCGCTTTGCTAACACTGTTGTAGTAATGGTAGTTTGGATTAGACGATTTCGTATTTGCAGTAAATAAGTAAATACCTTTTCTAATCTCAATCTCTCTTTTATTGTTGCTCGCATACTAAATAGTGTTTATAGAGGGTGTTACATTTCTAATCAGTATTAAACCGACCCGTTTAAGATTTCCATTTAAAACATAAAATTTTAAATACCTTTCAGGGTACAAATCCATTGAATAACAGAAATCCTTAATTAATACAAAATGCAGTTATTTTACGAGAACACTGATGTAGCTCTTAATAACCATAGTTTAATGTATTAACGGAATATTTCTTGTACGTATTGTCACTATATATTGTTTATGTATTTAACTAATTAGAGGGTGTAAAAAACCCTTTATAAAGCCGAAAGGCACTTGTTCTCCCCGTTATTGCAATCATTTTTTTTGTTCTACACTACACCATACCTTCCAGTTACGGAGATATTGGGGGTCAAAATTCCAACCTTTTCACAAGTTTTTTTTTTTAAATACATGTTTTAATGTAAGATTTTTACTTTAAACACTTTCACGACCCCCGTACTATTCAGTCCATCCATCAGCATAATGTTTAAAGTGTGTTACATTGAGTTCTACCGAAAAACGAGATTTATTACCCCAAAAAAAATATTTCCCAGCAAAAAAAATTACGTACAGTTACTTAGTTTGACGCTTGGCTGACGACTTCGTGAAGGGTCTGTGTTTCCCACCATAGCTACAACAAAATTGTAATAAGTACTAAAAATAGATTACATACAGGATTAAAAGCATCATTTTACAAAAAGTTGTCCTGTTTTTCCATAATTACTTCAATCAGCCACTGTGTCAGGGTTCAGCCATATCATCGTTCACACAAATATCTCAAATATTATATTACCACAGAGTGCATACTGCAAACATAGGTGCGCAGGAGTTTTGTAAAAGGATGCTAAAGACCGTGTTCATAGGTGTCGAGCGCCGTTATTATATCATCAAGAGAGGTTTCACTATGTTGTTAAACAAAATTACATTATGTAATCGAGTATTGACTATCTTCACATGCCTACACTCTTTACTTCCTTAAAGCGTCTGTAAATCTTTTTTTTCCTCTTCTTAAGTAGCCGACAGATTATATAATTTACATAATGATTGCCTAATTACTCATAATTACTCACACTCCTCCATGTTAAGTCTACCTTTTTGCTAAGTACTTACACAAAATGATTATAAAAATATGCATTACAAGTTGGCTCTGCGATAAAGTTATCGTTCTTTATTTGTAAACATGTGATCTATAAATAGAATATTCATATGACCTTTAATTATCGTAATATAACTGGATCAGTTAATAATTCAAGCTCATTAGCGGCGGGCGGCGCGTGCGCCGGTATCGGTCATTGTCTGATTTAGGTATTTTTAATAGTCGTGTCAAGAGGTCATCGACTGGTTCCCAATCGCTATGACATCAGCTTCACTGGTTAGGATTACAAAACACTTACTCTCACTCACGTAACAACAAACTGCGCTAGGCCTTACTGTAAGAGTTTCAATAAATTTTGTAACCTCATTATAGCCTGGCAGCATCATTGTGATGACTGATGAGACATGACTTTCATATTGAATGAATTTTGTGGTTTTATCAACACTTTTGAATATTGGACACTGCACTACAGATAGCCACGAGATGTTTATTGCGGTCAGAGTTGCATAACAAAGAGAATAATTCTATTTGGACCTTTATTTAGATATTTTCCTGTATGTAAAGCTAAACTGCTAACTAACTGCTTGCTAACTGTTTCAATACTTGTTACAAGATGTGTCAATACATTGTAAATTGACACAGAACCAATATTTTTTTGCATATTTAATCATTTATTTCAGATTAGAGACCGCGTATGTTTGCAGTTTATGAACTTTTATCAAATCTAAAAACAGAAAAGTCTCCGCTGAGTCCTCAAAAAAGTCCCTGAATCCCTCATGTTTTTTCTAAACTATTCTTACGGCATAAAAAGTACCGTACTTGACCCACGGCCGAAGCCTGTAAAAATCCCCGATTCTTTTGCGAATATGCGTAATATAACGCATTACGACCGGTATTGACTCATCTAATTTTACAACATGTATACAGCAGGCATTTATTGATAGTTGAAGATTTAATTCTATAAACGAAGTATCACTTACATTTTTTCCAGTTTTACGTAGTCGCTCCATGTAAAATACTGTATTCAGCTACATCCGGTTAGGCTGGAAGCCGACCCGACCATAGTTGGGAAAAGGTTAGGCAATGATGAGCTTTTTACTAAGTGCATATGAAAGTATATATATACGGTACTTAGTTATAACAAACAGACATTTTTTACATTTTTTGGCTGTCTGTCTCTTCGTTCCAGCAAATCTCCGAAACGGCTGGGCCAAATTTGACAGAACTTAAAGAGTAACTTAGGCCATGCTTTTATTTGCGAAATAGGATTGTTTCCGTGCAAAAAAAATACTACTACTACTACTACTACAACAGCCCATAACGTCCACTGCTGGACATAAGCCTCTCCCATGATGGGAGGAATCTGCCGTAATCTCCACGCTTGGCAGGCGGATCGGAGATCGCAGTGTTGAAAGACTAACAGAAAACGCTGATGCCCATTCTCTGGTCTACGGAGGCGCAAGGTGTTCTGCCTCAGACATTACTCGCCTTATACGACACCCGTGAGTGTAATGGGTTGGTTCTATTCTACTCTGCCGGATACCACACGGCTAAAAATTTTAAAACCCTTGAAATTTTTAACAAAATCGGAGCCAAATAGGGAATGAATATTTTTATAATAATTTCACACAGACGAAGGTCGCGGGGCACAGCTACTTATTAAATAATAATAATAACGATTAATAAAATTAATAGCGAATAATCATAAATAGTTTTCCATTTAAATTGATATTCTAATCACAAGCTAACAAAATATGCGTGAATAATTTATCAACCTC
Organism: Xestia xanthographa; assembly: GCA_905147715.2. Lineage (NCBI taxonomy): Eukaryota > Metazoa > Arthropoda > Insecta > Lepidoptera > Noctuidae > Xestia > Xestia xanthographa. Next base: position 12,769,430 of record LR990655.1, on the reverse strand, counting down.
TTCATACAGATCTGAACGAAACATTATTACACTTGATAAGTTTGATGTCTCGAAAATAATGACGAACATTAATAAAAGAAGATCCGAGATTACTCGAAGCCTAGCCTTAGGCATAGTTACAGACATAATCATAGAAGTTAAAAAGTAATCAATCCATTATCTTTGGCAACGGTTACAAATGTCTTAAATGACTCGTAAAATTTCACGACTCTCACTCAAGAAAATATTATGAAATGATTTAAAAAACGCGTCAGGTATATTTCAAAACAACAAAGATTTTTTTTTTTTAATGCGTAATGTTTCAACTGCTACTGGAGTTTTCCAATGAGTGCAGCACGTATTTACCACAAAGAAGAGGTTTTAAATACATTTCATAAAGGAAGTTTATGTTTCAAGGGCCATCTATAAATACGTGCATTATGAATCAGCATATAATGTTCCCACTGCTGGGACACAGGCTTCTCTTTGTGAGACGCAACGGCTCCAATCTCACGGGCCGCATTTCAGTTGGTGGGTCACAATGTTTTCGAAATTTAGATTCTAGGACTTGCAGGTTCCGCCAGGCTGCTTTCCTTCATCGTTTTCAGAGTAGCGGTGATGAAATAAATCAACCAAAATTAAAGTGGGTTAATTTTCTGGGTTCAATCCAACGACACGTAGATAAGTCGAGCCGTTATCACTGGGCCTCCACTGCTCTGCACATGCTCATTATGAATACTTACTATAAATTTGCCTGAAAAGTCCAAAACACCTCTTAAACAAATAAAGATATACTTAAGTACCCTATAGATAGATAAGTTAACTCCTAGATAACATTTAACGTACACAGAATATCTTAGCCACAGTACATTGCTAGATCTCGGGATAAATGGTTCTCTTACACCTTTAACTGCTTCACTTGTTAATCTTGCCTTATAAAATTAATACAATAGGTCCACATCATAAACATAAAGTTTTAATGCCATTTTAAGCGCTATTTACAAGTGACGACGACATTAATTAGATAAACATTGTAAACCTCAAGTTAATAGCCAATTTACACTTATCAAACTCCAGGTAATCTAAAATATAAGTTTAATATGTCTTTTATATGAACCTCCCTATAAGTTTATCTTGTGTGGATGGTTATACAACATAACAGGAGGGGGCTGGTGACCTGGTTAGTAATGGTTTCGCAATGGGAATTTCTCAAGCTCCACGTAGAAGCATCGTAGAAGTGCGTAGAGACCAGTTGTATATGGCTTAGAGGACGCGTAGGGGCCTCGTAAAAGTCACGTAGAAACGACGTAGAGGCTGCGTAGAAGACGCGTAAAAACCGCGTTGAGGTCACGTAGATAGAGGCCGCGTTGGGGCTCAGTTTCGATCTACAGTAATATACTAATTCCGATAAAAATAAACCACTATTCACTTTATCACTACGAATAGATTCAATTTCAAATGCTGTGGAGAGTACCCACCTCAAAGGAGACAGTTTTTTTTAGGCCCTCTTCGATGTTGCGGATATTCATATTACTTACACCAAAAAAAAGTAACCATTTTATTCTAATAATAAACGAAAGATTACATAGAAACGAAACCGGAATCTTAAAATCATAACAAATAAGTTGTATTATGATATTTTTTTGCGAGTCAAATCATTCCTGTTGTGGTCAATGCCATTTGACGGAAAATACTTACGTAAATAGGGGCGTTTTTTCCGTTTACAAAAAAAAAGTACGGTATCCATTGGTACTAATATCTGCTTTAATTAAAATATAATATAATATAAAAAGAAATAATATTAAACTGTGAGCTTTCTAATGCTATTTTAGAGGTTTCCGCTAAAATCTTTTAGATGGTATAGAAAATCATCATGACACGGAACGTTGTAAATTCGTCTTTTTGGTGGTTGACTGACAACCTCATTTGACATTTGACGTGTTATTGTTATTGTTTATTGTTAGATTCACGTTTTCATTTTCGAATATCTCATCATTCCGGTAAGACATGGCTTAGCTAATATTACCACTGTAATCTAGAAATTATGAAGAAGAAATCTATATACGTTTCATTAATATTTGTATGTCTGTTAAAATTTTATGTGGGTGGCCTGTTCTCCAAACAAAAAAAAATGTCTCCTTTCCGATCAACTAGAAATAGACTCAAAAATGGCAAGGAAAAGCTTATCAGATAAAATAACCTTATAGATAAGGTTTCATCTAAGCTCATCACTAGACAATGAAGCTTACAGATTCATCCTTGAAATATTTTGCAACATCAGACAACCTGAACAGGTATCAACGCGATTGTCCACAATGTGACCTCCGTTTGATCGATTAATATGCTAATTCAGATTATTTATTAGGCAACAACCGACCAATATTTAGAACTGTTTAGCTCATTCTAGTTTTTTATTTTATTTATTTTCGTATTTTTGAGAATGTGCTTGCTTAAACCTTCTCATTTCGAAATGAGAAAAAAGTAAATCTAACAGCAGGCCAAGGTTTATAGATTGTAAATGCAAAGAGAAAATATTAAAAAATATTAAAAATATGTGTATCCGATCAGAAGATAGTCTAAAGTGGTATTTTCAAGAGTCCAATTATAAGCTATCTGAAGCAGACTTACAGTGCAACAATGCTTAATTTAGGAAAAAGTTGCGCATAGTTTATCCAGAGCACTGCACGGGCAAAGCCGTCGGCATAATTAGTCCTTGAACAGTTGTTCAAAAATTTGATTTGGGATTATTACTAGTTATTATGTAACTTCATTTTAAGGACAGGTGATCTATTCATTTGAGTCTACCTACTAAGTACTACCTACTGAGTATACTATACCTTGTTCATTATAATAACTAGGAAACTAAAACTCACTAGTGCCTTCCATCTCGCAACTAGTCAAATCCAAATGAAAATCTTCCAATTCGTACCTAATTGGTTACGCTAAATTCAGAGCAAAGAACAAATCTCGTTTTATCCTTATATTGGAATTTATATTCAGGTGTATTGGCTATAAAAATATGTAAAATACCTGCCCCAATTTTAATGAAAAACATATTACATATGCTTTAGTATATCGAAACGATAAAAATAGCTTTTAAATACACATTCATGTAAACCCATTAAGAATAAATATTTTATCATTTTAACAGGTGTTAAGTATGAATTCAAATTTATTATACAACTTTAAAAAAAAACTAAAACCCGACTACTGAATGAATTCGGTTAAAATGTAGCCTATGTTACCCCGCCATAATAACGAATCGATTGACACCTTAATCACAGTTTTACAGTGCCTTAATCATCAAAATCGGCTGAATAGTTTAGGCGCTACGGAGGAACGTAAATACAAACATACATACTGCTAAACAACAGACTGTTTACTTTAAAAATGTCGTCAATAAAGAAAATCATCCAATCTAAATTGAATGCGATACAAGATTATTTTAAACTCCAAACAAAAGTTTATCTAAGCACTTAGTAATCAATTCAGATTTGCTAGATTCAACTTAAGTTTTAAGACCCATTGACCTAGAAGCTCAGTCTACAAACATAGATTGGTTATTCTTGTTTAACGTAATATTGATCCATATAACGGAGTGTGGAACACAACGTCATCGGCCGAGACGCGACGCAGCGCCGCGCGCCGCCTGTGGTGCAGCGACGACGGACGGCTAGGCGACACGACGCGACCGAGCGACGACGGGATTCGGTCATGGTCCACCCAAAACGAACGGCCATTGACGACCAACTTGATGTGTAGTGTAGGCAGATTCGTCGCACGACAGCACAACAAGCTTCCATATTTACTTATCCAGTGCCAAGTAACTTACCGGTTTCACACGAGTGGGTGCTACTAGTTCTTTTTCGTATGTTAATTGGACCAGTATCTATTACTATCACGTCTATCACATTATAATATCCCCGGCGGTCGATGGATTGCTGTTGTGCCATATACCTACAGTATTTCTGAATACAAGTCTAAACAACTACGGCATCGGCAGGCAGATACATCTAATATGTTCACGTCTGCTAAACGGTAGCCACACATCATAATACATAGGTGTATATACGAACCGCAATGCCGGTCTAATTTTACATGGATGATCTTCCTGTAATAACAGTAAACAGTAAACAACGCTTGCATTATACTGCAGCACTAGCCGTGACTATCAGCGCAGTACGGCGCATTCGATAACTAAAAATACTGCTAGACATCGTGGTGTACTTGGAAATAATTTTCCATTGCGGATAATCTAATCTAACATTATACATCCATTAACAAATAACCCTTTCCGAAGCGGGTATCGCAATAGATACTGTTACAAGCATGCTCAATGTGATTAGTTCTACGGCGTCAAGAAATCGACTCGGGACGAGATAAAATTAAATTGGCGGCTAAAAGTAAGAGATACCGCGTGACCTTGGGGCAGAGTGGTTTGTTCCGGGTTCGGTCCTCCACCCACCGACCGGCGACCGGTCGCTGCGCCTGCGCCTCTCCGCTGCACTCACCTGTATCTACCTAACCTACTAGACATTAATGTGTCGGACTTAAATTGATTGCAACCGATTGCATTATATATAGATGGAATCATTAAATCTTTAGGTAGTCTGGGTGCCAATTTTGTGTAGTAAAATATCGGTTAGAATATCTACAAAGGCTATAAAATCTGCTGCAAAAAATTTTAATTATGATTAAAAAATCAAACCAAAATTGATCTGTTACTTTACTCTAACAGAATCTAGGTGATGTCAACACGTTATGTGGCAGTAGTCCGTTCACGTGCTAGCTCATACAACACGGCTATCGGATGTAAATATTAACAGTAATGCGCAAATTGCGAGGTTGCTGGCCCATCGCGCATAAACACACGTTACGTAACCTTCTTACTTGAGTAACGAGTTAACGACTCAAGTAAGACGACACCCACTGTTCTTAATTACCAAATAATGTTTTAAAAGATAGCACGTACCTAAGTACTTTGAGTTAGGACAGTGTGACGTCTGCATTATCACTCCAATAAACCTTAACGGGCTGACCATAAAACTTATGCTAATGAAGTAAAAAGTTGAAAACAGACATGACATCATGTGCACAACTGTGTTCTAAATCCTATTTGAAATGATGCTGTTGCAGTAAATTGTCAACTCACTGCTTTTTATTGACTTCCATATTAGTTTCCCACAGTCAACTTTTACTAGTCCGCTATAACATTTTAAATACCATCTTCAGTTATTACAATCCCAGCAAACCAATCATAGAACTGGCCTTTTCTTCTTTTTTCCCCCTTTCTCCTTCCAAACCTCTCTGTCCTGTGCGATATCTGGCCATGTTCGCCCCGCAAACGAGATCAGATCGTCATACCACCTTCGGCCTAGATTATCAAGGAAATTTATAGGATAATGGACCTACACATCAAATTAAAGAATACGAAAATATACTGCTAAAATAATTTATTAAGTTTTAGCAATGTTTTAATGAATTAAATAATAAGGCAATCACGTGGTATTTGATGCAACTATTAATGAGTATGAAGTTAAATTACAATATCATTATAAGCAAAAGCTGAGATTAATATACCGATTCGGCGTTTTCACCTATCACAATTTCTTTGGAATAAAAACGTTCTACTTATTCGTTAGCACTCGACTCTTCAATTGTAGTCATAGTCGGGTCTATGGCAAGGTTTGAGTGCGATTTGTTAATGTTACTATTTGTTAAAGAATTTATATTTGTATCTGCATCAGAAGGAACATCGTCTTGTTTAGTTTCATTTTCATCCAGCGTCTGTTCTGTAGCAGTGGTATTGGACTCGCTCAGTGCAGTGGCGCCTTCCTCAACTTCAGGTACAGTTTGTGCAAGCGTTGGAACTTCGATTGATATAATCTCATTTTCAGTTTCTTTGGGTGATTCCGCTACTTTATTCTCCTCGAGTGGTCTAAATATTTCTTGAAGCGACGAAACTTTCTTTTCCGTGGGAATTATTCTATTTAAATATACTAATATGTCTGACAGAGAAACAATTCCTACCAGTTTATCTTCTTTATTTACTAACAATAATCGATGACTCTCAGTTCTAACTATAACTTCTAAGGCCTCATATAAAGTAATACTTGAACGACATTTTTGTAACTTTTCTTCCCAGTCTTTCTTTTTATTCCTTACTTCACCTATCGTCAACGACAAATTCGAATATAATTTTTCACTCACTAGATTTAATACTTCATATTTTGCATAAACATCAATAAGCGTACCGTTCTCATCTAAAATTGGCAAAGCCGAAACATCTTTCTCTAATAATAACTGAAATGCCCTTTTAATACTTGTTTCTTCAGTTACGGACACGATATCTTCGTATGTCCCGATTTTCAACTCTGTAAGTGTTTTGTGAAAGAAAGTTAATTCAGGAAATTCATTAAGATATACAAATAAAAATCTCAATATTCTCTTGTGGGACAAGATGTATAGAACATCACCATTAAAAGGATCTATCATTAACAGCCGATGGACGCGGTTTTTATGAAGTAAATTAATGGCGTCATGTAGTGATTGATCGGGTCCAGCACTACATAAAGGCTTGCGCGTTGATCGCAACAACTTCCTCCAAGTATGAAGTGTGTGTCGCTCTAATTCTTCGACTGATAAGTTTTCCTTATCAAGATACAGAAGAATCCTAATAAAATCTGTAACAGTGATCATACCTACAAGTAACTTTTTAGTAGCATCCCAGAGCGGTGCAGAGCGAATACCATGTGATATAAGAGTGGGAAATGTTTTCTTGACGAAAAATTGTGTATCAAATATAATAACTTTTGCAGACTTTGGTAAAATTTCATAACATTTGTGATATTTAAAGAAGTTTAGTAAGAGCCTAGTTTTATCCCTGCCCCCTATGGATATTTGCACAATTGATAAATAAGGATCATATTTAGGGAGGCCCCGAACCTCTCGAAACATTTGTTTTGCTTGCGATGGCTCTAATGAAGCATATGAATTTTTATGGTAAGTAGGTGAAGTCGTCTCAATAGAAGAACGACGAACTTGTTTGACAGGTTTCTTCTTCACAGGATCTGCAGTAGATTGACTGCTTTCAGGATGAGGCTTGCTGCGAAATATATCCATTACCCTAGTAATGGGACTGTACTTTCTAGAAGATGCTCCTGTTACTGTATGGTAATATTTCTTGTGAGAATCTTTACTGTCAGCGTATTGCTGGTCATCTTGGGTTTCTGGGGCTTCTTGGCTCTCCGTCGTTTTCGCCTGTTTCGGTGCATATTTCTTTGCGTCACTTTTTCTTCTTAAACGGAATATATCAAAAATAGAGCTCCGTGGACTAGACGACGTTCCATGAAAAGTTTCATATCCTTTTTCGGGCGCCGATTGGCGTTCGGCACTCGATGCTCTGGATGAGTCAGCGTTTCTATCTTTAAATATTGATCTTACATGGGGCCTTTGCGACTCGACTCCACGCGTTCCAAAATGGACCGTATGGACATTACTATCTGCTAGTCTAGAAGGAACTTTATCTTCTGGGTTGGGTAACGTGGTAACAACAAATTTCTTTCGCTCACCAACAACTGTTTGATTTTGGGCTTCTGTTTGTTTTTTCTTTTTATTCTTGTGCTTTGCCTTGCCATGTTTAGTTGGTGATTCGGTCGTCGCAGATTCATTTTCTAGAATTGGATCCATATCCAAATATGTGTGTTAATGAAAGTTTTATACCTTTATCTTGTAGCATAATCCAGGAAACTGTTTACCATTACCTGTAAAAGAAAACCAGAATATTAATATTATTATACAGTCAGCCTCATATTACATTCACAATTACATAAAAGATAGTATTATAGACTCCAAAATTGTAATTAGAATTTGTATTATATCTACTTGATATTCTTCTAGACTTGGGAATGATAACTTTATTTATTAAAATTATTTTAATGAAAAGAGTCAACAGAGTTAATGTAACTGGTGGACAAATAATCACATTTTTGCATACTCCTGTCTTAGAAAGTCATTATCTGGTTATATTATTTACGAACCTACTACCTCAATGGAATAAACAAAAAAATAATGAACATTTTCACTGGACAGTGCCCCTATACACGAGACGGCTGTTTAACTATTGTGACTGATTCACGAACAGTTCATTATGTTAAATATAATTTTTAATATGTGTATGTAATAAATTAAGCCTACTAATAAATTCACCTATCTCCAGTAGATAGATTAGTGATAGCGATATCATTTCACGTCCAGGTTGTTCTACGCTTGCCCCACCGCTCTTACTTCTAACACAACTAGGCTAGCTTATCACGTATTTTGATTCAAACATCATTCGGAGTTTTTTTCACCGAGAAATACGTAATTAATTTAAATAAACACATACCTACAAACTGCATTAGAAACAGGGTCAGAAGGAGCCAAATGAGTGAACATAGAATAATTTCCATAATTTATTGGCGAACAATTGTAGTCATAAATAGCATAACCGAGCATTTACAATCACATGTATTGACACATGTTACAGTATATACCTATCTACGTCTATGTGTACTTGAAAAATCGATGATTTTATGAGTTATTAGCGTATAACACCATCATTTGGCGTGTAGCATACGTAGTCTATCAGCTATCTCCCTTCGCGGTTTAACTGCCGCATAAAATAATCCTACAACACCTCATGCCGTTGCTAGGCAACGCAATGCGCCAAATGCACCCATTTTACTACATGCGTTAGCTATTTGCTGTTGCATTGCGTAATATACAGACTACGTCCTCGCTGCAGTCTCAAAAGAATATGTCAATGAGATTGATCTATCTTTTCACTGCGCATAACACCAGAATATTAAATTATCACAATAAGCATATTAACACGCGTAGCTAAGTCTATATTTGACACCATTCCGCTGATCAATACTTTTTGTAGAGCGAAAACTATGCGGTATTGAACAAATACAAAACGTACCTGGCTTCACTGAGAGCTTCATCTTTTTATACCAATGATTTTTACGCACTGATTTGTTACGAGACGGTTAATACTGTGTTTTGTCCGGAGTGAGCACTATTTTACTGGGGTCGCGTGTTATTCCCGACGATATTGTGTGCGGCCATGTTGGTTGTCAAATTACGCGAGGATTTGTGGGGCGACATCTGCCGTCGGGCGAGGGGATTGCTTCGCAGGGCGGCCCGCCAGCCAAATCGGAACGGGTGGGAATGCTATCATTGTCAGTACAGCTCGTAGTAGTAGTTAGACTTTCAATTCGTGAGATGTCACGGCGAACTGATTTCAGATTAGAGTCGTCAGGGCTGGCAGTCTCGACAGAGTTAGCGACAAATTCGCTAACTTTCGATCGCTGATTACTAACAAATAAATTGAGTTGCAATAACGATGTTTACGAGATTCGCATCTTGGATGTAGAGACTTGCTTTACACGCAAGCATTAGTATTGCAACCGAATTTATTCGTTAGTTATCAGCGATCGAAAGTTAGCGAATTTGTCGCTATCTATGTCGAGACTGCCTGCCCAGGTATTTATTGTAAAAGATGCAATAGGGTAAGGACTCCGTAATTAAATGAATAGATAGATAGCAATATTCTTTTGTAAAACATTAGATATTGGAATAAAAAATATTTTATTTTATTTATGCCCGTCAAATTTTACAAATATAGATTTACGTCAGCATTAGTATCATATGCCCCAAGAAGTTAACAAAAGTTGTGATTCCTTTCAGCTCCAGCAGAATCTAAAGAGCATCTAGGAAGTTGTTATAACGAGGTAACCTTCGTCATATGGCTTTATTTTATAATAGACCGAAAACTACAAATTAATTCGGCGGTTTGGGTAACTAGTATGCTGCTCACTGAGCTCCCTGAGATAGGGTTGAGCTCACGATGCTGGTGATTGCGTGGCATCTGCTGGGACCGGTTTATTTAAACTAGTCTGGTACTTTCCTTAAAAGGCCAGTCCGGATGCTACCCTACCTTTTCATAGACTATTTTTTTTTTAATTGTCTGGACTTTAAAAAACCTTTGAAGAAACTCAGTCAGATAGGAAATTTTGACTTCATATTGCTTATGTATAAAATATGACAAATGATACCGATATCTACTGCATAAATATTGTCATTTCATTCTGATTATTATTTTGATACTATTCAATGTGTGGTCCTCTGTGGCCGGACCACAGTTTAGTACTCAGATGCTATAGTTCGAAATAATACCTACCTAAACTCTACTTTCATCAGAATACATATATATTTTTAGTACCTCAAGAGATATCTTTTTAATTAACAATTTATGTGGTCCGGCCGCCAGGCAGTGCTCTCTGGCCGCGCCACCTCAAATTAAATGGAGTATAATGAACTATTAATAAATCAATATCCTGAAAAAAACTACCTAAAGAGTACCTTGCATACGACAAATATGGTCCAATAAACCCCTTTAGTTAAGGAGTTATTGGTCGTAGGGTGTGGTCCGGCTGGAAGGTATACTCTGCAGCAAGTCAATTTTGCAATATTTAATATTAACTATCCATAAATCAATTTATATAATAGTACCTTTTCTCTACTCTTCGTTGATACTTTTTTCTCTCAAGAAACTATTCATTTTGATTAATTAATCTTTAAAGTATGTGGCGCGGCTAGGGAGGATTGCTTTCAGCAAATATAACGAAATATGCTTTATTTCTTTATGCCAACGAAAACTGCATAATAAGTACTTTATAAAAAGACGTGGACTTCATCTGTAAACTTTTATTTTTATTACCAACAATGATTTTGAAAAAGGTGCACATTTTGGTTTTTGTTTACCTATCTACCTAAGAATAGGTAGTTAGACGGTGAGATTTTGTAAAAATTTGTAAAAGTTGATTCCCAAAACCATAAATTTGTCAAAGTTATGGTTTAAAAGTTATAAGGGTTTGAACGTGGCCGCGCCATATAAACGCGGAGAACCGCGCGGCCACGGAGATCTTTAAAACGAAGCGTTGCCGAGACCTGAAATTAAGGTAAATAACAGATTGAATTTTTAAAAATATAGAAAAAATCCTAGGTTTAAATTTTAGGAGCTGTAAGACTAAAACGCCATGGCCGCACCATTGAAACAGTGAAAAATACGTTATCGCAAATATCTCGCTGAAAAAGCATCGCAGAGGTCCAATGCAGAGGTCTGAAGTTTTTTGTAAAACCTAGATTTGAATTTGTCAAAACTTGTAAAAATACACAAAATAATCCTAGGTTTATATTTCAGGAGCTGTAGTACGGTATCGCTTATAACCTTCAAAGCGTTCTGAATGTTTTGATAGGGTGACCATGACTTATTGCTTACAGAAAACTTTCCACCTTTTGTATTAGAAATTATTTCTCAAGGTTGCTTAATTAAATTAAAATGGTAAGATACAAAAACATGTTTATTTCTTAAAAAATCACATAAATCACAGATTGCTAACTTACACATATTTGACAAAATCACAAATCATAGATTATTTATTTACTTACACTAAGAATTTTTTTTATATTACATTTTTTTAATACGTCTGTAAAGTATGGTTTGTTTAAAATTACTTTTTTAGATTAAATTTTCTTTTTTATTATCTTGAATATCTTTAACATAGTAGGTCATTGTATAATATTGTCATAGGTTGTTCAGAACTTGCGTGCATTTCGGTTTTACCATCGTCATAACAAATCATTATGGAAATACTATGAAATGACACTTATTTCTGGCATAATACATATATTTCAAATCCTTTAGAAAAATTCAAAACAATTACTTTTTCAATTAAGATGCTTTTTCACATAGTAAGCAATGGATCCTCCATTGCTTGATAGCTGAAAAAGCATCTGTAATTTATGTGTTTTTTTATAATTAAAAAAATAAACTAAAATGAAACGATAAGATCATCATCATCATCATCAGCCTATTAATGTTCCCACTGCTGGGACACAGGCCTCCTCTGAGAAGGAATGGGCTATAATCCACCACGCTGGCCCAGTGCGGATTGGTAGATGTTACGCGATGTCAAAAACATAGTTATGTTTATTAGAAATAAACATACGACTCATCATTTTTATTTAATTTAGGATCCTTGAGAAATAATTTCTAATACAATAGGTGGAATGTTTTCTGTAAACAATAAGTCATGGTCACCCTATCGAAACATTCAAAACGTTATTACAGGTTTTATATTATAAAATAAATACTTTTTTGCCTACTATCGTTAGTTCTACTTAATTATTATTTGTTTACAAAAAAAAATCAAGCTAATACTTACTTTCTTCGATCAATAATCACGACTTATTTCTAAGCAATACCATACTACAGCTCCTGAAATATAAACCTAGGATTTTTTTGTACATTTTTATAAGTTGTGACAAATTCACATCTAGGTTTTACAAAAAACTTCAGACCTCTGCGATGCTTTTTCAGCGAGATATCGGTGATAACATATTTTTCACCGTTTCAATGGCGCGGCCATGGGGTTTTAAGTCTAAAAGCTCCTAAAATATAAACCTAGGAGTTTTTTTAATATTTTTACAAATTTTTTGCAAATTCAATCTGTATTTACCTAAATTTCAGGTCTCTGCAACGCTTCGTTTTAAAGATCTCCGTGGCCGCGCGGTTCTCCGCGTTTCGATGGCGCGGCCACGTTCAAACCCTTAACTTTTAAACCATAACTTTGACAAATTTATGGTTTTGAGAATCAACTTTTACAAATTTTTACAAAATCTTGGCTTAGTTTTTAAAAAAAAAATTAACTACCTATTCTTAGGTAGATAGGTAAACAAAAACCAAAAAGTGCACCTTTTTCAAAATCATTGTTGATAATAAAAATAAAAGTTTATAGTTGAAGTCCACGTCTTTTTATAAAGTACTTATTATGCAGTTTTCGTTGGCATAAAGAAATAAAGCATATTTCGTTATATTTGCTGAAAGTAATCCTCCCTAGCCGCGCCACATACTTTAAAGATTAATTAATCAAAATGAATAGTTTCTTGAGAGAAAAAAGTATCAACGAAGAGTAGAGAAAAGGTACTATTATATAAATTGATTTATGGATAGTTAATATTAAATATTGCAAAATTGACTTGCTGCAGAGTATACCTTCCAGCCGGACCACACCCTACGACCAATAACTCCTTAACTAAAGGGGTTTATTGGACCATATTTGTCGTATGCAAGGTACTCTTTAGGTAGTTTTTTTCAGGATATTGATTTATTAATAGTTCATTATACTCCATTTAATTTGAGGTGGCGCGGCCAGAGAGCACTGCCTGGCGGCCGGACCACATAAATTGTTAATTAAAAAGATATCTCTTGAGGTACTAAAAATATATATGTATTCTGATGAAAGTAGATTTTAGGTAGGTATTATTTCGAACTATAGCATCTGAGTACTAAACTGTGGTCCGGCCACAGAGGAACACACCTATTCAATTCATTTTTTTATTTTTTATTACTGATACTTTGGCTTCAAAACTAGTTCAAAATTAAGTTTAATTTAGCTGTTAGACAGTAAAAGTAGGTAGCAATCAAATGAAGACAAGCAAACGTCATGTCCCAAGACTGTGGCTGAATATCGCCCTGAAAGTCTTAATGAAACTTAAATGGAAACCAAACAGACGCGAAAAAAAGAGGAACGGAAATTTTCATGCTTTTAAAAGAACGTATAATTATATTACCAGATTATTTTTTAACCGACGAAACAAAAAGGAGGAAGTGTATATTTTTTTATGTATGACCCCGCATAACTTTTTACAGAGAAGTCCGATACACGGATACATGTGGTCCTTTTTTTTGTGAAAAACGTAGGTATATCTCAAAGATGGTCCCATTTAAAATTGAAAAATTGTGTTTGGGCTGATTTACTGCACCTTTGATGAGAACTTTCGACCTAGCTAGAGTATCGACTGTCATCGAGTGTTTAGAAGGATGAAGACGTAGGTAAGGCTGTCGAAAGAAGCTCTTATTTGGTAAAACATAAGTTGATTATTTTAGCGATTAATGTAAATATATCTGAGAAATTAAATTGCTATCCACTTGAATCTTTAATAATATTATAAAGCTCAAGAGTAATTGATGATGTTTTGCGTCCGGAATGAAAGCGGCAGAATTAATGTCTTTGGAAGATATAAAACATATGATATTGGCATTTGTAATACCATCCGTACTTTTCCAGTGTCAGAGAAAGCAAAAGAATTGAATGAACTAGTACTAAGTAGATCATAAGTTAGTGTGAAATAGATCATAAGTAATTTGTTTTCCTGCAATGGGCGATGTGGTCGCTAAGCGACAAAGCCCTTTAATAAAAAACAAAAAAAATATATCGTCGCTTTTTCTATTTCTACGTGGTGCTCACGTATATCAGGGCTATGTAATATATTAATTTGAAAAGAGTATCCATGGAGCTTCTTGCCCATTCTTCTCCATGAGATCTAAGGTTTTGGAATGCGCAACTGCGGTCCATTCACAGTTATGCTTGGGCGGTATAGCCTCATACTTTTCAATAGAAGATTTTTTTTTGCCAGGCACGCCATGGACGGTCATGGTATGATACGGTGTAGCGGGTACTCCCTAGATCGCATAGTGTATTATGTACATGATGCAAATGTAGCAATACATCATGCAATAATAAATGGTAATGAGAGTAAAATTGCTTGAAGGGCAAAACAAATGAATTTTATTGGATGTATCTATGTATGTGTGTTATGTACATACGTATGTATGGCATATCATGATAAATGTCGCGTCATTGAAGAATCAGTAGGTAAACAATCGTTTTGTAAGCCGCTAAATATACGTACAGGCAAAATCAAATTTTATGCTCACTGACATAGGTATTATAGCGATTATAGAAGTATCCTCAACAGTAGATAACGAAATATGTCAATGTGACACATTAGAGTTATCAGTTTAGGTCCAGTTCAATTGAAGTGAACTGTTTATATTGAACCTAGCTGCAATATGACTGTGACGTCTACTGCTGAATGGGGCACTTTTCAAAGACAACGACCATTCATGAGAGAAACATAAAATCACATGCTTGCTGAGGAGAATGGTGATATCAGTATGGCCTCAATGAGATACACGCAATGTAGGTGACAGGTAAATGCTACTACCCTAAATCAAATATTCAAATTCTTACTCGAGTCAACGCCTACGTAAAAGAGGTGTTTCGCTCGGAGCCTTAATTTTATCAATGGAGCTAGGTACCGCGAAAATTCTACACCCACGCACATTGAAGTATTTTTAAACCTTTTCAAATAAGAAAATATTTTCTGCGAAATAAGACATGCTAATTCGACCCAGACAAGACTTTTAGCACAATTTTAGCAAATTCCTTTATCCAAAACATGTTCTGCAAGAAATAAGTGAGAGTGAGTATCAAGCTATGCTACATAGCAACAAAGTTCTTCCACTTATCTCGGTATGACGGCATCACATTCTAAATTTAGGTAAAAGTTGCCCAACACAATGCGCATGCGGGGGAAACAGTGACGTAGGGTTTCGTCATGAATTAGTGACGTCACCGTTACAGAGGCACGAGGCAAATGATGACGTAGCTAGCGGGGAGGAGGGTGGTGGCTGGCGGAGCGATCGATAGTCACCCGCTGATAATGATATTCCTGTAGTTCAGTGACGCTCGACTAATAGCGGCACGGGACTAGAAACAAACAGCCCTTCGATAAGGCACGGGTCGGCAGCTCACGCGCCGCAACTACTTGCACTATTCACATTTATAATGCACAGGTCAGTCGTTCGAATCGAACAGTTCACAAGATGCTCACATGACATTCTAAATATTCTAATAGACCATGAACCACTGAAGCGCGCTGGCTGCGAATTGTTTCTATATGGTATTTTATTTCAATGGCTTTGCTTTGTGATGCTTCAATGCGACAATCTTAATAGGTAGTTCTTTCGTTATTAGCCTTACCTTTACACCTTATGCTTTTTGATACAATCTTAACCAAATCTCCCAGAAAGTTAGTGTTTTGATTTTAAAATCTGCAAACTTTACCTTTGATCGAAGTTTACCTTCAAGAAATCTGTGTCAGAGTTTAAATCTAATCCAATAATAGTTTTGGAAATATTGAACGATTTCAGAATAAACTTATCTGGAGCTACCTCGAATAAACATCTAAAGAAATATGTGTATTGGTGACGCTCAGATTAACTCACCGATGTTTGTGATACAGTCTGTTCTATTATTAGACATTTGACGCGTTTAACAGATCTCGTAACTGAAATGTTATATTCGTATTTAAAACTTATAATATATTATATATATATATATATATATATATATATTTAAGTGTCATATAATGTTGGCATGTACATACAGTGTAAGGAATCAATAAAGAATTTTTTTTTATTTTTTTTATAATGTTGGCTGAGTTTACGGATAAGATTGTTATGTCAGATAAGGTGACCCAAGTAAAGCGATGTGATGCTTTTTAAAATGTATCATGGCATGAAATTATGGTTTTAATAAATGGCTACCTACGATAGCCAGTTCATGTTTATGGATATTAGTTAGAGCAGTTCTTAAACTAATACTATATCCCGGTACGTTACGTTATCGTGTACGTTTTTGACTATATTATTCAGTAACAAATAACTATCTACTCAACTACGATCTACTTTATTCAAGGGTTCCAGAACCCATGTACTTCAAATGGTATTCAAGTATTTAATAGCCTGACAGCCAAACAGAAATCTAGAGTGTAAAATATCAAAATCCAGTCTATAAACAATAAAGGTAATGGAATCTTGTAAACATGTTCTCAAAACATTACGCCAAGCCAATTGCCGTAGTCAGGCAAAATTAGTAGTTTAATATTAAAATCAACGCTCTGCAGCTGATCTACGAAATAAACGAAGTAATCATACTGGTTGTTAGTGATTAAGCTGTAATCTGAATTGATAAACTGGCTCTGACAAGCGGTGTGGTTCCACACTGTGATAATATATTTGGACCACATCGCAAGCACTCACCAAGCACTAGCTTATGCTAAATATTGATGGGCTCAAGTCATCGGAGTGCAAATACTTAGAAATCTTAATTGATATTAATGATTTTAATGGAGTCGCGGTGGATATAAATGTAACAATAAAAATAAGTACTTGAGCCAGACAAGAATCAATATTAGTTTCTAATGCATAAAGTACATAATATTATGATAATAATTCAATGATACTACCTCGAACTCGTCACCATTTTTTTATCTAACAAATAAATGCACTTCTAGTGCCCGTATTATGGTAGGTAGAACGAGCTATTTGGTTTACATTTTACAATGTAATTTGTGGGTTAAACTGTAAAGCTTGTTCGACCGTATTTACATGTAGGATTGTAATTTTTATCTAACAAATAAATGCACTTCTAGTGCCCGTATTACGGTAGGTAGAACAAGCTATTTGGTTTACCTTTTACAACGTAATTTGTGGGTTAAACTGTAAAGCTTGTTCGACCGTATTTACATGTAGGATTGTAATTTTTATCTAACAAATAAATGCACTTCTAGTGCCCGTATTACGGTAGGTAGAACAAGCTATTTGGTTTACCTTTTACAACGTAATTTGTGGGTTAAACTGTAAAGCTTGTTCGACCGTATTTACATGTAGGATTGTAATTTTTATCTAACAAATAAATGCACTTCTAGTGCCCGTATTACGGTAGGTAGAACAAGCTATTTGGTTTACACTTTACAATGTAATTTGTGGGTTAAACTGTAAAGCTTGTTCGACCGTATTTACATGTAGGATTGTAATGTTCAACATCTACATGCAATGCCCTGTCAAACTATAAAAAGATTAAGATAACCAGTTCTTCAGACTCTTACGATATTAAAGAATCTTCGGTCTCGTTTGCTCAAATCTCGACTAATCCCGACATCTTCAACTACTGATAACGTACCTACCTGTACTTACCTCACAAGTGCGTCAATTTATAAGTAGGCGCTTACTGATAATGATACATCATGATTTGATAAATGAACAATCTTTAAATAAGTGGAAAATATTCGGCAATTAACTTATCAATGACTAATTTAAATTCAATGTCAATTGATATAGGTAGCTTCAAATTCTCAGAATATTGAAGTTTACTTTTACTAAATCACCATTGTATTGCTGGATTGGAAACGCGGTACTACTTGTACCTACCCTACCCCAGTAAACATTACAAAAAACCGGCCAAGTGCGAGTCGAACTCGCGCACGAAGGGTTCCGTACCATTATTATCAATTTATTATCGTTTTTTGTATGGGAGCCCCACTTAAATATTTATTTTATTCTGTTTTTAGTACTTGTTATTATAGCGGCAATAGAAATACATCATCTGTGTAAATTTCAACTGTCTAGCTATCACGGTTCATGAGATATATATAGCCTGGTGACGGACAGACGGACAGTGGAGTCTTAGTAATAGGGTCCCGTTTTTACCCTTTATGTATGGAACCCTAAAAAAAGAATATTTTTAAGCATATTTAAACTGTAGCAAATCCAATGAGAGTAACCTGTTTTAAACAAAAATCAACCACGCAAGTCAATTGTGTAGCACCGAGATCTAATCGGTGTTGTTACATCCATAAAAAAACATACGAATGGTAAATCTCTTGTTTTTTGTACACGGATAAAAAGTTACTAGGTATCTTTCCACTTTTAATGCTTATTGAAACATTATAATCAAAGCAATATGAACCTTATGTGCACCTTTTTATCATTTTCGTTACCTTTGTAGCCAAATTCCTCAATCACATGGTGATTACAGCGAAACAACAATATACGCAGCAGGCCATGTGGTATACTTGTAAATGAGTCTAAATATACAGGCTCACATCTGTATCCAGCGGTATTTTCGTGACGAGCACTTTTAAACATAACCTCAAAATGTTACACAATATACGCTCGTCTGATTTTATTATTTTAATAATGTTAGTTTAATAATTGATGCAGATAGTATATACTCACAACACAGATCATTACGCTGAACCCCTCTAGCACTGACTATTTATGAACACTTCACACACACACTCGCATTATGCATAATGCATCCAATACTAGCGAATAGTTTCTTGCGTCGAGTTCGCGTTAAATCGAACACAGGTAGTTCACTGGTCGATTATACGGACGTTGTATAACATGGCCACTGGGACGGGAATTGATGGATCCACTGTTTTGTCAGCGGAGACCGCCATGCCCAATTAGTACAATTTACAATCGAGCCACAGAGTGTTCCAACAACGCGCTGACGGCATCGAAACAAGCGAGTCGCGTTCACGGTATGGAATTCTCTCGCGGCCGCGGGCCGGCCGTTGATGCGGCTGCGTTCGCGCACCGATATGTGCCCGGCACCCACACATGCGCGCGCACGTCGCCTAAGCACACACGGGCCGCGTATCAAATGTAGATGACGCTACCGACGGCTGACTAAGCCGTAACTACTGATTAGTATTATGTCACTTATCAGTCAACTTTCACAGGTAAACATTGCTTTATTTAAATAAAATATTATGAACATTTTGAAATAGTATCAATAAAATAACAACAAAACAGAAAAATGAAGAAGTAAATGTCATGGTGATGACACTATGACAGTATTTTTTAAACGATTACGTAAACATGATGAATGAAAAAGAATAATGAATCACAAAAGTAATGAAACCTTTTTAAAACTCAATTCAAAATATTTCAGTGACATGTTTTGCAGAGTAGTTTGTGAAAGTTATTACGTCAATAGATCGTACAACTGCAACACAGTTTCAAATAAAAACTTTTTTTTTCATACCTTTATAACCTACCTACGTTTTATCAGAGAACAATTATATTTTATTAAACAGATATGTTGTGAGCGCGCAATCGCGAAGACTCGAAAACGGGCCAATTGGCCTGTTTTGCCTTTATTCTGCGTCACTGCGTGTACTTATGTGAGCTGGCTCTGCCCCGCGGCACATTTTTTTCGGTGGTTTTGTAGGTGTATAACATAATATATGTTTATTAGAATATCATTGATCAAAGAAGCTGTCAACTATATTTTTTTAATAATTTATAAGCCTTTAAACTAGAAAGAACCACATTAATGGCGTAAAAACGTACGTACCAAAATATTTAATAGGTACCTGGGTACACCTTTTTTATCCTAGGCTAATAAAAGGAAGGAAAAAAGTAAAGAACTGACATATACAACTAGTTACTGGTTATCAAGTTTCAGGCATCAAGTAGTAAGTTCATATCTATGAGTACTTCCTTTAGGCGACCTTTGAATATTGTGTGGGGCACTAACTAAAGCACACTAACTATGCATGCTGTATATTCTGTAATACCTAGGAATATAAACGAACAAAAGATTTATGAAAAAATATGCGTTTGATTTTTTGATCACTCCCACTCAAAAAATATTATCATTCTAACAAAGTAACAGAATTATGAATATATTTGATGACTAATGTACGTTTTTAATCTTTGTAACGGACGTTTGCCAATCTTCAGTCATCACCGAGCGTTTAGTCTATGGTTCCATTTTTTTTAAATTTTCCATCATACCCCGATTTTCTTGGCCTATTGCCACAGCTGACTTTCCCACATCGTAAACTTTTTGTATCTTCCTACCTGCCTTTAGGTACAAGAGATATTTACATAAAAATAGCCGCCATCTAATAACTAAGGGAAAATGGATTTTCGTGTGATCATCAGTTTATCACGTGTGGGTGTCACTGCCCATCCACTTGATAGAATTCATTAGTCGCCTTTACGACACCCACGGGCAGGTTCGGTTATGGGTAGACTATTCTTAGAAGGCCTTACGCCTGATGTACCAACATGCATTGAAATATTAGATATAGGTTGCTATATCATAACAACACGACTTTGGTTCCCGAAGGGTTGGCAGAGTTATGGTTTCATCCCAGATTTCACTAGTTAGATTATAGGACTCCGGGATCTCAGGGCTGATACTGAGAAATTTTAGATGGAAAAGCCAAAGACCTATGAATCGAACCCAAGACGTCAGAAGTAGTGCTTAAGAACGCTATGTCATCTCTTACATAAATCTTAATTGATACTTAATCGAGATTTTCAGTATTGTTTACGTCATGGCAAGAAAAACGACATTACATAGTTGGTGAAATGTAGTATATAATAATATAACAGGACGTGAAAGGAAGGGAATTTAATTCGAGAGACTAAGTTGGATCCGAAAGCAGTGGACGGAAGGAATATTGAGTAGAATCCCGAGCGTAGCAAGGGAGTTTAGATTATAAGAATCCTGACCGAAGCGAGGGAAGAGGGATACAAGGACCGAGATGTTTTTTTTTTCAGGAGTTGTGTTCTCTACTTTTTACCATTGACTGTGAGAAAATAAATGTTAATATAGTATTTATATTTATCACATTGTATACGTATTATACCTATACCTAAACCAGTATTAAGAGAACAAAGGATTAAATGTAAACATTAAAAAAAAAATTAAAACAGTTTTCAAAATTCTCTGTTATATTCTTGTCAGCACGTTTTATAATATTTATTTTTTGTACATCATTCGTATTGTTTCGAAATGTTTTTATGCACTAACAAAAAAAAACAAGAATTAAACGAGTTTTATTCACTGTAATCGATGAATCAAATGTCCTTTTTCGAGGGGTGGGTAAAAAGCGTAAAGATAATGAGGGATTGTCTTTTTAGCTGTTCCCTAGTCGCTGGATAGATGGTGCTAGGAGTAAGTATGATAATGCAAGGAACGGAACCTACTACACTACTACACTACAACAGCCCATAACGTCCACTGCTGGACATAAGCCTCTCCCATGATGGGGGGAATTTGCCGTAATCTCCACGCTTGGCAGGCGGATTGGAGATCGCAGTGATGAAAGACTAACAGAAAACGCTGCTGCCCATTCTCAGGTCTACGGAGGCGCAAGGTGTTCTGCCTCAGACATTAGTCGCCTTATACGACACCCGTGAGTGTAATGGGTTGGTTCTATTCTACTCTGCCGGATACCACACGGAACCTAAAAAAACTGATTTTAACAAAGCGCGAGAAATGTAGGTTATATTCGGAAGGTTAAGCAAATGAAAGTGTCAGTCAACGAGAGTATGTGACGTGACACAATGTTTTTTTTTTCAAGCGTTTTGGCTTTGGCACAAACTATCATAGTAAGTTCAACGCCATCTATAGAGTTCTTGGAAACTAAGTTTTTTTTTTAAACCTCAAAAGGAAAACCTCTCATTCTTCTTCTTCTTTGTGTGAAAAAAAAAAAAATTATATCCGACCAGTATGTAGTGAAAAGATCAACAACACAACCTCAATATGCCAAGCTGACAGTTTAAGCTGTGTGATTTAAACAGTACCAACACCAAGTTAGTAGCACTACCAGATCTTTTGCATTGCTTTTAGATATAACTTTTTTTCTATACAGCTATACTGTCTACTAGTGTAAAAGTCTAGATTACGAATAAAAAGATAATTGATGTTTATTGAAGCTGAAAAGCTGAAAACTTTAAAGCATCTAAATACATTTGTACCTTTTTTGCGATGGTGAGGACAAGCAATCCCAACCTTGAAGTTTGAGTCAAACGGAAGTTTGCCAATCTTCAGTCATCATACTAGTGTCCTCATCATACTAGTGTACAAGTCTAGATTACGAATAAAAAGAAAATTGATGTTTATTGAAGCTGAAAAGCTGAAAACTTTAAAGCATCTGAATACATTTGTACCTTTTTTGCGATGGTGAGGACAAGCAATCCCAACCTTGAAGTTTGAGTCAAACGGAAGTTTGCCAATCTTCAGTCATCATACTAGTGTCCTCATCATACTAGTGTACAAGTCTAGGTTACGAATAAAAAGAAAATTGATGTTTATTGAAGCTGAAAAGCTGAAAACTTTAAAGCATCTGAATACAAGCAAGCCCAACCTTGCTCTAAAAAAAGAGCCCAAAGACGATGTCTGTCCTTGAAAAAAGATACAGAACCGTTAGTTCAACCTTGTAGAAATGCTGATAATACAACAACAACAGCCCATAACGTCCACTGCTGGACATAAACCTCTCCCATGATGGGAGGAATTTGCCGTAATCTCCACGCTTGGCAGGCGGATTGGAGATCGCAGTGATGAAAGACTAACAGAAAACGCTGCTGCCCATTCTCTGGTCTACGGAGGCGCAAGGTGTTCTGCCTCAGACATTAGTCGCCTTATAAGACACCCGTGAGTGTAATGGGTTGGTTCTATTCTACTCTGCCGGATACCACACGGCTTGCTGCTGCTGATAATAACTGGATTAAAAATCTCTTGGTTTTGACCAGATCCAACATAATTCCTCTAAAATACGAAATTTTTATTTTTTCCTTTTAAAATAACAATAAGAACTTCGCTCAAATTGCTTCTAGTAATATTTATATTAAGTATTATTCAGATTACATTGATCCATAATTGGAAGTAAAGAATAGGACCTAGAAACTATGTTAGTTCAAAAATATAACTATATCAAATTATACAAAAAATTAAAGCTTACAAAGCTACGCGTGCGCCACTTTCACGGTCGCGCCATGTTCAATATCTAAGTAGCTTGGTTATCCGGTCTCCACGTGTTGTGAGTTCCGACCGTGACCTTGTTGATTAAACTTACTATTTTGTTCATAATCTGCAGAATATAATTAATAGAGACCGCGGTCTCTATTAATATTTTACAGATTATGAATATGACTATTATGTTGTGATTATGATTTTTCATTAAAAAAAAAGAATTAGGTAGGTGCATGTACTTACAGTAATTAACTTAATTAAGTTTTTTCCTTCGGTTTGTGATGAAATGAAAATGTTTTTCGATCTGGAAATAATATTTTTCCTTAAAATTTATTTCAATTAAATGTTTATAAATGTGACTGCCTCGTTGGTCTAGTGGTCGCAATTGCGACTGCTGAGCTTGAGGTCCTGGGTTCGATTCCCGGGTCGGGCAAATTGTTATTGGGTTTTTCCATCAGGAATTTTTCAGTAGCAGCCACGGAGTCTGGATTTGTGCCCGGTTGATGGCAATAGGCTCGCTCCCTATTATATAGGATTTAAACTAAAATGGCGAAATGTGGGTGTACTACTAGATACACCTCTGCCCAACCCTTCGGAAATAACAGGCGTGATGTTATGTGATGTTAATATTTTTTCAGCTTTTCTCTATTGAAGCATAAAACAAATCTGTGAAAACCTCTTTACCTAATTTATCTCAGTTACGACCTTGTGCGTTTATGTAATTTTCACAATAAACCACGATCTATTACTCGATATAATTGCACAGCTATATATATTGTATCCATTGTTTTATAATTTATCAATGAATCACAGTTTCCGCGTTAACATTGCGGTAATAGTATGTGAATAGTGAATCAACCGAGAAAACAATGTGAGCATTGTAGTTTCAACTTACATGTAACTTTAATGAGATGCGATATTACCTTTCGGTATATATGTATATCCATAAAGGGTGTAAAACACCTCTTAACGAAGCCAAAAGGCACTTGTTCTCCTCGTCATTGCGATCATTTTTTTGTTTTACACCATACCTGGGAACCTTCTAGTTACGGAGATATTGGGGGTCAAAGTTCCAACTTTCTGACAAGTTTTTTTTTTAATACAAGTTATTAATTTAATGTTTTTACTTTAAACACCTCCACGACACCCGTACTATTAAATCCATCTATCAGCACAATGTTTTAAGTGCGTTACATTGAGTTCTACCACAAAACATGATTATTCACCCCAAAAAAAAAAGTCGTTTCCCAGCAATAATTTTTGCGTAAAGTTACTTAGTGTGATGTACAGAATGCTTGGTTGACGGCTTCGTGATGAGGTCTTTTACACCCTGTCTAGCGGTTGGAAAATAAAAAATAAATACTCATTAGAGTAAAGATTTTTGTTATAAACCACAACCTAGCAATCTTTTTTATATAATCTAGGAAGGAAGGTCAATCTCATATAAATGACATAACATACTAATACGTACCTACCTACATTCCTGTGATAACTCATTCGTGAGCTAAGTAACAAATTATACACAGAAGCAATCAAAATCTGTCATTCTAAACTTTGTTGCTTTTATGATACAAGTGGTAATTTTCTTCTTGCGACATAGGTTGCATACTTAGGTGTTATATTAGCAAATCAGCGACGGCACTAACTCCTACTGCGGATAGGTAATAAGCAATAAGTTAGATCCACGAGTTTTATTACAAGTAAATATAATTATATATGCACTTATTAGACGGATGGATAAGTCTTTTGTCGATGAGTCGACGATACGACGACATCGATTATAATGTAAAATTAGAATAACTGGACGGTTGCCCGTTCTGCGAGCAGCAAATAGTACTGGGGCATGCGACCAATCGTAACAGCCGCAAATACATGCACCGCGCTGAATGCGGACACACCGCGGAAGACAACAACCCCCACAGCCACCGGCCGCACTCCACCCGCTGCACGCCCTGTTATGTAGGCGCAAGCTCGCCTCCCGCTGGTGCCGTCAGCACTCCGCCAGCTTGCGTAATCACCGGCCTCACGCAAGCCCTGTTTATCTCATACAAAAGCATGCTCCACTAACTTACATTATTTCAAACTTAATCAAATAGTCCTGTGATCCGTCGCACTAACGAGGTGTCATATTGTGCGTGCAATCCAAACAAATAAAAACTCATTCATCATGCTGTTCACGAGCTACCGATAACTTAACTGACATCAATCGTACGAAACACAACACAAATATTTAACTGCGCTAACTGAACAGCGCGGCAGATTTCTTGTTCACACACAGTCAAGTTTGAGCGTACAAAAATGACATAATGTAGACAGTAATGCCTCATCAGTTACGCATACATAAGATGAGAGAAGTTGTTCCATGGTTTCAGTATGTTTTATTGATTTTTTGTAAATATATTAGTTGAATTTATAGTGCGAACTGCGTTATTCAATTGAGCACACTAAGTACTGGACAGAACACCCTAATTCGACCCCCTGGTTTGCCAAGCGGTCAAATTGCTGCCGTATCGTACAACCGCTTTTTCCAAATAATATATTCATGTGATCTTACAAGGCAGAAAATTTAGTCCACCTAGTATTTTATAAATAAAAAAATGTGTTTCAATAAAAAAACTAAAAATGATGATTATTAAAATACTTTTTTCTTATCCGGAAAATGTGCTGGATAATAAATAGCTAGTTGGTTTTAGTCAGGTTTTTGACCAACTTGAGCCACTTGTGTCTCAAGATAACACCAATACATCCCCAGTCATGTCTCAGAGAACGCCAAACACTTTAGTGACACTGCCGTCCAACTAATCAAAAGAAAATTTAAGGACTAGGATTGCAGATGGTATCTAGAGCAACGGTAGCAAATTTAATCTCGACGACACACCAATGCAAGTGTGCAACAAGTGTTCGAACTGCGCTATAAGTGTCCTCCGTGTGACGACGGCTACAATCAATGCGGAAACGTGCGCCAGTCTGCCCCGAATGGGAGCACGGGATGCGACGCGATGGACGTCGCCGGCGCACCCCCGCGCACCCCCCCGCCGGCCTGGTTCAGCGTCACCGACACATTTGTCTCCACACACCACAATAAACACTATACTTACTTTTGCTCCTTTCAGGAACACTTATACATAGAAAGCAATTAAACGCAGTAATCCATTTTATTGAAGAACGGACGACAGGTACCTACTTTTGCTCTTATATGGACGCTATAGTAGCTCCATAGCGAAATCTAAATCTGTCTATAAATGTAGTGACGTACCATTTAAAAGAAAATAATAGTATGACGTATTGTAGGAGGAAAATAACGAAACAAAACACGACAGAGGGTTGCCATGGGAGAAAAGAGGCTTGTACGGGAATGACAATAACAAAATACACCAGTCAAGGGAATACGGGAATGACAATAACAAAATACACCAGTCAAGGGAATACGGGAATGACAATAACAAAATACACCAGTCAAGGGAATACGGGAATGACAATAACAAAATACACCAGTCAAGGGAATACGGGAATGACAATAACAAAATACACCAGTCAAGGGAATACGGGAATGACAATAACAAAATACACCAGTCAAGGGAATACGGGAATGACAATAACAAAATACACCAGTCAAGGGAATACGGGAATGACAATAACAAAATACACCAGTCAAGGGAATACGGGAATGACAATAACAAAATACACCAGTCAAGATTTATTCCAATTTTACAGCAAGCTGTGTGTGTAACAATAACAATGTAAGACAGAAAATGTCGTATCGAATACTTGAAGATATACAAATATAAATAGATTTTGCGATCAAAGAGTTATCACATACATACTTACAGACGTATCCAAGTTCAGGTGTGAAAAGCTTTGGCCACCAAAGTTCAATGAGTAAGTACTAAAAGCACGCAGTACTAGTGGTTTGAACAAAAGGAAAATGACTCAACGCATAAATAATATAAACTGGCTGGTTATGATTGAAATAAAATTATCGCTACCCTGAATTAATTTACGTACAGATAAATGTGAAAATAATTATGATACCGAATCGAAAGCCTTGACTGAGTAAATCTGTACCGTATAATATACTGCAATGAAAATCATTGTCGAAATGATTCGGCTCCCGAGCTATCATGATCATTATTGTAGAATTAACGTCAACACGCCTTTTTTGTTGCACTTCTCACAAAATGAGGTTAAACCTCGCGACGTCGTTGTAATAAAACTTAATCGTAAAACAAGTTGAAATGGCGATATATTAAGTGCATATTACGTATATTTAGTATAATCTGCTTTCGTCTGAAAATAAATAGGTTTGTTTAAAAATTATAGGGTCAGTATTAAAAACTCTACTGCCAAGTATACTTAAAAGAGTTTAAAAAATACAGGAAAATACTTTCAACTTAATGTTTAAGTTAATGAACTAAGAGAGAATTGAAGGCTTCGGCAAACATTATCTAACGTATTCACGTACCTATTACAAACCCTTCAGGTACATTTCTAATGTACTGTCTGCTCCACCTCCCTATTTAATGAGGTAATATTATATCCAGTTCACAAAAATAAAGGTAATTTAGACTACATTATAATTATGTCGGATTCGTAGATTCGCTACAAATTTTCCTTCAATGTAATAATAATATGTAGAGCACACAAAGAAATGTAAGCAAAATATTCACATGGAGTAATTCCACAGCCTACGCGAATATGTTTCGCTTTCATATAATTGTGAACCTAAATAAATTAAATTTAAGAATAGTCTAGAAACCCGTGCTATGGATTATGGGTGACTGGTTTAAATACATGATACTAACAATGTAATTATTATATTCATACAACTTTTCAATGAATGTTAGCTACAACCAGGCAGTAAAAGGAATTCAAGAGTACAACCAGAAGCTTGTACTTAGCTTTTCCTGCAACATCTTACAACGTCATAAAATTAACAAAAGGTGTGTTCTCAATTTGTACATGAACGTATTTGTTGAATGACGTACATTTGTAATAGTAAACGCTAATACTAGTGGAGGCGCGCGTTCGGCCGTGGAAAGCTCACACACAGTGAGGCAGGAACGGAGTAGCGGCCGGGCGCGGGCGGCGCGGCCGTATGAAAGCTCTGTCTCGTACTAGCGATGCCGTTAGCGCAGGCTCGGGCGGGCGGCAGCGGCGAGGCGGCGGCGGGCGGGCCGTGGGAGGTACCGTTAATGACGTCGTATCCGTGACGTCGCCGTTGTGACGTCAGACGGCGCGATATAGCCACCAGCCTCGGCGGCGGCGGCCTCAGTAACGCACCGCCCGTTCGCCAGCGCGTACCTCCGCGCGCCCTCTCGCGACCTGCCCGCCGCAGCCGACTGACTGAGTGAGTGAGTGCGCGTGCAGTGAGTGGAATGTGCCCGGCCGCATGAGGATCCTGCTGAGTGAGCTGGGATTGTCCGGCGCTTGCTTCGGTCTGACGCTGGAGCCTCGCGCCTCCTCGCTGGACCCCGCTAAGCCTGCGCCAGGTCAGCGCCCGCACGACCATCCGGCATCCACTTCTGTGTTTATTTTCGCTTTCGTTGTGTAGAACCTTTGGGTGTAGTAGACTGTGTGGGACTGTCGTGATGATGGCCATCGGCTAGAATGCGAGGTGCGTTGCTGACGCCCTCCAGCCATCACTGCGGCCTTAGACAATTCCAACACACACGTACGTACCTCCCTTTTTGTTTTATTTTTATTTTATTATTATTTAATTTAAGAACTTTAATTTTTATTTTGTCCTGAATGTTTACCCAGCTTTTTGTAAACCTACCAAAACTTGCCGGCAGAACAACTGTCAAAACTTTTATTGTATCAGTGCTTTTGATTATTTCGAAGACTGAAACAGACAAAGTGGTATTTCTTAGTTACTATTATGATAAGAAATAATAGGCCGTTTTTATTAAAACCTAGGTCATAACCTACAGGCCGGTCACAGCGCGTGGCGAAAATTTACCAAAGTAAACTTTCAGGAAAAACTCCAAACAATTCTATCCCTGTAAAAATACTTACATCAGTATAACATAGTCGATTTATAGTAACTATTTATTTAATACGGTTTTCACACGTTTCGGGAATTGTTTAAATATTGTTGATATTTTTTTATAATAGTTCTGGAAACTTATAAACAGATTCCACCTAATAATTTGATATTTTAAACTAACCGGTAATCTATCTCATACATATGTGTACGATGCTAAAATAAATAAGGAATAATAATAATAAGGAACCAAGGAAAATTATACTAGACACATGTCTTATATCTAACACCAATACAACATAGGATACGAAAATAATACAGATTACCGGTTATATTAATTCGCTAATAGAATAATTATATATGTTTTAGACTCTCAGAGTGGTGTTAATCGAACCTGTCAATATTTTTAAGACAGACAGTGAATAATTAGAATTTGGGTGAAACAAGTAGGTACCTAATGTTGAAATATATTTCCACACCGGTAGGGCCGGTTTAGGATGACACACGCCGCTCGCTGGCATACATTAAGTTAAACTTATCGCGGAGTGTGTCCTAAGAGCCCTCGCCTTAGTCCAAGACTGTTCGGTGATCATACCGTATTACCTAAACCACTCGATAATTGCTATAAAGTTGATTCGTTGTATTACAATCGGATTTGTTTGAGTGGAGGCGCATTAGGTAACTTGGAGTATAATGTGAGATGTTTATGTCGCGATCGGCTCGGTCCGATGGCCTCAGCCGATACCTGCTGCCACTTGCCCAATCGGTTGTCGCAACCGGCAGACGTTGCACCTGTCGAGATGCGAGCCTGTGCAAATTGCCGACGCACATCTGATACCATACAGTTTCCCTCATTTTATCAACTACGTAAACATGATGGTTGTCGCTCCGTTCTAAGTTTCTTGCACATTATAACAACGTTCCTAACACAAACGCTGAGGTGCCAATGAATTATCTAAATTGATGCTAAAATAGAATAACAAACTTTCACTTTTTGTGTCCATAAGCGTGTGCTTAATATTTAACAAAAGCGGTTCTATAAATATTACGATAGTGTTTTTGGTCAAATTGAGGCATTATATTTTTGGTCAAAATGCACACACTCATAAAGCATTTGAAAAGTGAATGAAACTGTAAATTCATCAATTATTTGAATGAAATAATGACGTAGGGAAGGTAGGTTGTCGGCGGCATATATTGATAAGTCCGCTATCAGCCGCCAGCTGTCGTGACGTCACAACAAACCCGGCCCGGAGCGCGTCACTCTCACTGCCCCCGAGCCCCCGGCCGTCGGACCCACCCCTGCTTTTAAATAAAAAGATACTGCGATTTCCCGTTTCATCCGCACTGACGGCGCGCGGCGGGAGACTTCTTCCGTTGATGTTTGTAATGGATGATTTTATCGCTATTATAGCTTAATTATCTGCAACATAAAAATTTAAGTATCCAGCACACATTTCTGCCAAATAATATAATAACTGTAATGTGTGTAGTGTCGCTATCACTCAGTTGCTCTAAAGACGTGACAGAGGGTCGGGGAGGTATCGGTACTAAAACGTCTACCTCATTCCTCCAAGGCGCTATTTTTTAGCCACTTAATGGTTTCCGTTTAATAGCGCGGTTGCGTCACGACTCTAAAAATATGAGGGTGGTGTTGGAAGCGGCAGTGTGGGGTGGTCAGGTGGCGCGGAGGGTCTCGGTTGGCCTCGGCCTCCGTATCGAGCGAGCCTGTGACGTCATTGTAGCGTGACGTCACGCATCGACCGCGCGCCCCGTTTCAAGGACGCCCTTGCTTGCCGCTTGCCGCCCAGCCGGCTACCGACTTCCTCCTAACTTAGAATCACTTTACGCAAACAACAAATATTAAAACATGAGTAGTCGGTAAAACAAAAATTTGCGTTCGATAATATTGACCCGCAATGTCAATATACTTAACATGATGAGTATCGCTAGACTGGGCATCTAATGTGTGTGTTTACGTAACCGACCTATTAAGCTTTGACGACCGTTAAAACGATTCAAGACATAGTAGCTCACGGACATCTGTCGACGACGAAATACGTAGTAAAGCTCTAATAAATATTAAGACATTACACCGTCCTAGCCACAATAGGGGGTGTGACCAGTTCAGGGGCACCACATTATTATACAAACACATTACGTAAGGTGTATAAAACAATGAAATCTTTTCCTTATTTTTTCTTAATTCTAATGATTTTACTTGTATTGTATTAGTTGTCTGTACCTGTAGTATGTTCCTAAGTTTTTAATTCCGCTTACAGTTTGTTGTTCTCTATTTAGTTATTAATTGTTATAAATCTACATCAATTCTCGTTATTTGTGAATTAGCGCTGTATCGCAAGGAGAAGAAGGCGTTTAGGTTTCGTCACCATTTTATATTAGTATCGCTATAAAATAAATTGATTTATATGTAAGTAATAAATATTTCGACGTGTTAGGATCACTTAATTACATGGCTACTAACCAAGGCCGAAAAAGAACGTACGTATATATTCGTAACATTATTTTCCGAACTACGTACAAATGTATCTAGCTTTAATAATATTCAAAGGAAAAAAACTAGACAAAAACCTAAAAAAAACGAAAATATTGAAATGTAACTCAATACAATTTTTTAGATGCTGAGAGCACGTTATAGATTTTAAGTATCTCAAGAATATAAAATGGTGTTAGTTAATTTTGCAGCTAAATGAACTTGTGTAAGAAATGAAAACCTACTCATGAAAGTAACATTCTTAACAAAATAACTAAATTTGCGCTACAAATGACCCGTTCGCAAGTAACCTAAGCAAAGTTACGCAGTATGATGTACAGAATGCTTAGTTGACGGCTTCGTAATGAGTCTGTTTACACCCTGTACAAATACTTACATATAATAATAAGTATGATACATCAATATTCGCCTTACTACGTATATGTACCAATGTACATTAAATTATTAAAAGTATCTAATAAAAACAAGGAAACAGAAGTGGTCTAGACGATATTAAGATAAAAAAAGGTATTTTTTCTCGTCTGCATAAAGCTAATAATCATAATTTATTCAGAAGAATGAATTAAGCACCTACATATAATATTGATTTATATAGACATGCGAAAAACTAGTTTTTCCACTACTATGCCTAAGAGATAAGCAATAGTCGCATGGCTCCCAGAAAATAAATAGAGAATCTAGCTCAAGCAGCTCCAGCATGAATTTTGAAACAAAAACTCATCTACCAAACATAATGATCATGACAAATATTTATCTTGAGACGACAAACAATGGGCAAAGGTTTACGATAGTGTAAAAAATAAAAAAAATATATGATGCCAATGAAAAAATGCCTCTTAGGACACGCTGAAATAAACCCATCCCTCTCAGTATGTTGAGAGATACTCAGTCAATCACCTGTAATCCTAATGGAAAAATACAATAAGACTTTCCCCGACCGGGAGCCGAACTCAGGACCAGCAGTCGCGCTCGCAACCACTAAACCAACGAGGCAGGCAGTCAGTCACACTAATAAATTTATTGCACAAAAGCAGTCCCATAACTAATTTAAAATATCGATTTTTAAATCATTTATGACGGAACGCGGTCATTATCACTACGTTTGCAAAGAAACTACAAAAGAATTATACACTTTTGCCCATTTCCAAGAAGATACGTGGTGAGCTTATCTGTTCTGAGGATCATAAATATAACGTCAGGAATATTCTCGTAGCGACACTTTACAGTTGCGTAGCGGAAATAAAAATGTTCGTAGCGGAAACAATGTTTTCGTAGCAACAACCGTAGCAAGTAGGCGACTACTGCAATTCTGCTAAAGTGTGCAACTGCTTACAAAATTATCAATTAAACGCTGCAGAAAACGCCTTCTTACAACGGGTATGTTAGTAAATGTATTTTTCCATAAATAAACCTAGTATACTATACGTATAAATAAAAAACCTGTTTAACACGAACTTGTACTTTCGTAGTAATTTCGTAGCTATTGTGGAACACACAAAAAAAAAAAACAAGTTTATATAATCACCGTTTTATCTCATTTCAGTCCCTTTGTAGACTTTCGCGCAATTTTAATACACTAACAGCATTCGATATATAAAATTAGACGCGGAATAGGGGTGGCGTATTTTACCTGCAGATGTGAGAGTCGCTGTGAGGTGTGAGGGTGGCTGTGACGTCGGTCCCGATGACGTCACCGGTAAGCCTCTCCCGCCCACGCCACCGCAACAGCTGATAATTCCACCGAAATCACGTTTATTTGATAAAGCACACGCGGGTGACGTCCGCTGCCCTTACGACCAGTTGCCATCAGGCTAGACGCTGTTACGTAGACAGGACTTATCTACTTTGTAGTATCCATTGTATAGTATACATTGTATAACTCATGTACATACGTATACATTCTGCTAACGTTGAAAGCTACTCCGTAAGTTTATGTTAACAACATTATGCTATCGCCTGTTTCGCGAAAATTTAAGTTCCCTTAAGCTGTGTACTTAGTTCTCACACGCCGCTCCTGAAATTAATCAATCTAACACGTGCATTGAAATGTGAGTCTCAACTTGTTTCTGTTAGTTATGATAATTTATTTTAGCTAGGAATAATATGAAGGTTGCTTGAACAGGTCCCCAGCGAGCCGTACAGCCGTAGTAACTGTAGTAGATATACTTCCCGCGCAAACAATTTATGGCGGGAAATGTAAGCGCTAAGTTTTAGATTGAACAGTCGGGAAAGTTTTCGTTCAGTTTAATAAACATTTTAATTTAATTTATGAAGAGTGTGATGGCATACCCATATGAATCAAATATGAACCTGTATTTTAGTTAATATTGGCTGATCATGTATGAAAATACCTGTCTGTTTAACAACTCTCAGTATTAAACAGATTATTAATAATTAAGAAAAAGAGGCAAGAAAAATATTTTCCAGTTGTTTTTCCTGTTTCCAATCAAGATATTAATTTTTCATCATGTTTGTGGTGCCCTGCCTAAATCATACCCGCTCTTTATTTTACCCAGTCCATTACGATTGGGCCATAGTGACTAATTTAATCGTTCATCGTGCACAAAACTGTTACGTGTGTTAGTAAATGATCAAACTTTGCACAACAGCTAATCTGTGTACACTCGTCGTCACTGACGTGTTTACGCGCAACTATTACGCAAAAAGCTACGCGCAAAAACGTCATGTAATGAGAAAGCTCATAAAAGCTTGTTTGCCGATAATGTACTACTCATTCGTACGTCCAATTCAAACTGAATCGATGACGAATGACGTAGCTACAACACTAACGCGAATTCCAAGTAATCAATATCTCTGCTCACGCCATTCTACCGCCATCTGTCGGATAGTTCGTGATACGATTAGACAGAATGAAACCTCCTTTCGAGCGAGGTTCCACCGTTCGAGCGAAGCTTTCTCGAGATAATAACTCTTGTAAAGTCTCACAGAGGGCATAGAGCTTTCCATCAATGGATTCAAAGATATGTTTAATTGGACGTTGGCTAATGAGAAGTAAGAAAAATAGACAGTCCTAGTACCATCATAGATTTTAACTTTCACTGGCTTGTAGTAAACTCAAATAAAAGAATATGTCCATCAATATAAAATAAATAAATATGGCAGGAAATAAAAATGATTTGATTACAGCTTTCATCGATTTGTCCATTATGAAGCATGTTTTTCCGTTGGGCCTACGGCGTCGGCCTTGCGTAGGCCTATGCAATTTTCTGTAAAGCCTGAACAAAATTACACTATACGTCTATTTGTATACTACATTTCTAGTTTAGAAGACTTATAATCCGACAAATATTCTCTACGTTTCATAATTATTATATTAACATATCATCACGACTGTGATCCCCGAAGGTTATGCAGACATGTAGTACCGAATAGTATTCTATTAAAATAACACATTTTAGCAACGGAGGGCACCATTTGCGTACACGTGTTTCTTCAATTTAGGATAATGTTCATTAATCATTTTACTGAAATCAAATCATACATAGTGAATTTTAAAACGGGCCAATACGGGCCTACCGTACCGAACATACGGGTTCACTGACGGTCGACCACTTTTGAACCTTATTACTTAGGGCATAAGGGTCAAAAGTGACAGGCCGTCAGTGAACTAGTTCGGTAGTACCATAACTGACGTAGATTTTGGAAAACGTCATAAGGAAGTAATTGCCAATTGCATTAATAATTAATAAAATGACTAACAAAAATGACAGTCAACAAAAAAACGTATTATTAAAAACACATTTTATCACCATGATGCCAATCGATGCAGGTTCGTACAAGGATTAAAATACTCTTCTAGAAAAACTTATGTTATCGATCGATCGATACTAAAAAACACAAATCACTAAAAAAGGCTCATAAACACCGTGCGAAGTATTTGCGCTATCCATAGGACAAAATAATTATGCTACTATCTACATAGCTATTAACGATTATTACTTACATTTTCTATTAAGCTTCAAACATTTATTTCATGTCTGCATAAAAAGTCGACACATAAAAATCTTCAAAATAGAGACATTTGCAATTGAATCAATCACGTATTAATCAGTAAGTATCAATGTAAGTTAGTATACTTATTGAATCACTAAAGTGTATTTACTTCATGAGTGTTTTTAAATGAGTAAGAACAATACATAATGTAACGTAGTGTTTATTAATTAACTAGCTTACGCTCGCGGCTTCGCCCGTTTGGAGTTCAATAATTGACCCACGGGATCATACTACTGGAATAAAATCCTATGTGTTAATCCAAGTCATAAACTATCTGTGTGCTAAATTTCATCTAAATCCGTTCAGTATTTTTTGCGTGAAAGAGTAACAAACATACACACATACAAACTTTCGCCTTTATAATATTAAGTGTGATATGTGGATATTGATTAACGTTTTCCGTTTTCACAAATAATGTTTTGGAAACCATACTATAACGAAATAGGCCTTTTCTCAAGGTTATTTCACGAGGAAATCGCTTTTGAATTTTGCTAAGTCTGTACATTTATTAGTGTCCCTGCCTGTAGATACATTATTGTTCAGTCATTTCATTATGTTTAGAAATTATTACCGAAATAATAACAAAGCTTTTATTTTTGCTTCAAATATCAAACCTTGCGTAAGTATATGCCAAAACAGTCTGAAATCCAGTCTTACCGTTACGTATCACGTAACTTAGTTACTGCACTGGATTGCGGAGGTCAGATATAAAATACTGGCAATCAGCTGTACCTGGTTAGACTGGAAGTCGTTCCCAACATAATTTGAAAAGGGTAGGTTGATGATGACCCTAGTTAGGTATAGACGATCGGCAACATCATGAAACAACATTTATTAAAAACTAGCGTACGTCACGCGGTTTCACCCGCGTAGTTCCCGTTCCCGTGGGAGTACGGGGATAAAATATAGCCTATGTTACTCAGTAAAGACGTGGCTTTCTAGTGACGACAGAATTTAGTTAGTTAATTTTTGAGTTTATTCATTACAAACATATAAAAATACAAATCTTTCCTCTTTATAATATTAGTGTAGATAAAAATATATAAAAAACCTTAAATGGCTGTAGGATTAGTCAAATAGTTTAG
Source organism: Xestia xanthographa (assembly GCA_905147715.2). Lineage (NCBI taxonomy): Eukaryota > Metazoa > Arthropoda > Insecta > Lepidoptera > Noctuidae > Xestia > Xestia xanthographa. The sequence goes on along the minus strand of LR990655.1, from coordinate 12,732,335 downwards.
GTTAAAATTGTAAAAAGCTGCAGATTTTGTAATAAATAAATAAATAAGTAAATTAAATTATAAAGCTAGAATATTTTTTCTTCTAAATATGACTACATGATGCAGTAGTTACTACCTTTTTGTACTAACGATATTATATAGATCCTAATAAAAAAATATTAAATGATGATAAATGTTGGGGAATCTATTGGTCACATTTCTTGTAACAACCATGGCTACTATTGTAATTCAAAGCGGTTGAATTGTACTGGGCCGAATCATTTTACGTAGAAAATCATATTTGTCTGTGTTAAACATTTACACGACTGGTAAAGTCTGGATCTTTCGAATAGGTAGAGCAAAAACAAAAAAAAGTTTATTTATTCCTTTATTCCAATCAGTTAGTTCATACCTATCTATCACTAAAATTATATAAATTAATAATTAATTATTAATTAATTAATAATTATTAATATCACTATATTTATCTATTGTCACTTAGTAAAATCAACTTCGGTATTCAAATTGTGTCAATTATTTTGGAACCACCAAGTAAAAAATTGGATAACCTTACTCCTAAAAAAAATTATCTGTCCTCAATTATGTTTATTACAATTATGTTCGCTTATATTTTTTTTTTCGTGATTCTAGGTTTGGTCCCCATAGTAAAAGTTGTTCATAATGATGAGTACAACGACCGGTCGAAGTTTATCGATATCGTCCGGAAACACGTCGTATGTCTTAAACATAAAGATCTTAAACCTTACATATTTTTGTTTTTAATTTTTGACAACAATAAATATCTAATATAATATAGTCTTTATTAACAAAATACAAGTTTGACACATATTAAAGTACACAGCAGTCATTAAGGGAGAGAAAAATTATCAAACAAAAGTAGTGTGCGAGAGATGGGTAAAGTATACGTACAGTCAATACAAAATTTGAGCCCTGACACCTAAACTAGGAAGATCATTAGGAAGATATAATATGCTACTCAATCAAATACGATGGGTTATTAATTTATTAATGCAATAGATTTGTCGTATCTCGTCGCGGCGCCTGCGTTCACGTCGGAAAATCACATGATTCAGAAACATTATCCCATAAAAATATCACAGGTTTAAAACGGTTTCTAAACGTTGTGTGAAACTAAGGACATGGTCTAAATTTGTGGGAAGTAACAAATATTTTCGCACTTTCTCATTTCTATTTTATGTCAGAAGTACATATGATCACACTATGAGTGCGACAGTAGGTTCTGGTGAGCCCTTATGACCGACTGCAGTACCTACCTATCTATACATATATGACACTCTCACAATTTTAGTGCGCAATGTAAACTCTAATTGTGTCTTAATCTAGAGAGCTGCAGATCTTGCATTATTTATTGCGAGTGCTACGTTAGATTTGCTGTAAGGATCAAAACTTTTGTCTCAATCTCTTAATCTATTGCTACTTATCAATAGCTATTACTAAAAAGCATTTCTTTTTTCTTCTTGTAAGGGAATAATATAGGTAGGCTCAAATAATGTTCGAAATAAAGATTCTTAAAGTCTATGTGAAATTACTTGTTATTTCTATGTGAATACAAAAAACGGAGTATAGTTACTTTTAGTCTTATTTTTATAGTTATGTTAGTTCTATTTGCAGTCTGTATAATGTACATAATAAAAAATAAAATAAAAAATGTGACTACATAAATTAACAATAATAATAAATGTTTAGGCCCTATGTGTTGTGGAAATTAAATAGAAAAGTACTAAAATCTTTTCTACAGTTCAAACGCCTGTAACTGGCCTACTTGAAATAAATGATTTTGATTTGATTTGACTTACGTAGAGCAAATCAGATTTATCAGACGCAAAAGTATTAGACTCGATATACGATACGATATTGAATAACTGCAGAATTATATTATTTTAACATTTTTGTGTCTAAAAATGTTCAAAACAAACTTACGGTAACAAAAGCTTGTTTTGTTTATAGCTTAATAAGACTGGAATTAATGGTTCTTAACATAATAGAAACTGCAAATGCCACTGATTTCATAACCTCCCAAGGGACCCATCGCTTTTTCGCCCCAAAAATTTCCAAGCGAGCTTGCTACGTCAATATAAACTCTAGTGCCTTATATTAGAGGGTAAAATTAAGTTTTTATTGTTGCTTGTTTGCGACGTTGTTTTAATAGAGCTAGATGAGGTGTATACATAGAATTCAATTTTCTGGGCGTGGCGAATCAAGCACCGTGACACAATGTATTCAAAACGCCAATATTTGGTTGGCGAAACTGCAGTATAAAAGTAGAGACCTTTCCGTCCTATCTTCATTGTTAGTCGTACAAGGGTAGCGATCAGCACTGATCAGGGTTTCAATACCAAGCTAGTAGGTAGATATCGATTAGTTCGTAACGAGTGCTTGTGGTGAAGGAAGAATCAAAGTATGTTCGCCGAGGGTAAATATAAATGATGCATGACTCGAATAGCGTGATAGTTCAAAGGATGGTGCCGTCAATACCATGTCTACCGGCTCCCCGACGCATTCACAAGCGGCCTTTCGTCTTGGTTGACCGTTTGGCGTTAAAGTAACGGCTCATTCTCGTTATTGCGGACTTTGTTTACACAAAAAAATATCAATGTATCAAACTATTACTTATAATTGAAAAATAGCTGTGTTTGTTGGCTCATACTGAAGTGATAATGTCTGATTGTTGCAGGGCCGAGCGCCATAGAGTCGCGCTCGCCAAGCGCCTTCACACCCAACTCCTCCAGCATGCTACTGCTGCAGACACACGTGAGTAAAAACTTTTATTGTTTTTGTATGAGACATTTTTGCTAAATTTCAAGGTTCTTAAATTTTATCATCGAAAAATACGTAAAGTGAAAAGAAATATGAATAAAATCAATCTTACACCAAATATCATTGGTATCTTCTCTTTGATTGCATTTTTAAAGGACTTTCATTCGACATTGATTAGAAAATTATAAAATTGTGGAACACCTGCATCGATTGACAAACAGGCGGTTACACAAAGCCCCTATAGATACAAGTAGACAATTGACTAAGCACGCCATTGGTTAGTCACGGCCGCCCCTGTCGGCCATCCGCTGCCTACCACTTCTGCGACGCCTACATTATTGATTGTTATTTCTATTTCAGAGCAACTACGCTTCGTCCTTCACTGATCTATTGTCGCCACAATATCAAGAAGACTCTGCTGAAATCTTAGAAGAAAATTTAGACCCGTTTCCGGACGTTGAGTTTCACGCCCCGATCCCGTTTGAAATTAAATCTCAACGTGCTACGCCTATTAGTGAGGCTTCATCGCCAACCTTAGGCCCGGCGTTGCCTAGTTTTGAAGAAACTTATTCAGTCCGTTATCCTAAACAAGAAATGGCGGAATTTGGAATAAAAATGGACGAGGACTGCTACAATGTTGGCGCATATCAAGGACACACGTCCACCCAACTACTTTATCAATATCACCAACCTTCACTTCCTTATGTGCCGTCAACATATTATGCACCGTCGCAACAGTGCAGCCCGACGTTCGACACCGGTGGTGTGACACCCAATCAAGACTCGTACTCTTTACCGCCCTTCCCAAGTTCAGTAGACCTGCACATATCATCAGAGCAAAGTGCACGGCAACGACGCGCTTCCTTGCCGGTGCAGCGATCGGAATCTACTAGTTCTAATGATAGCCCCAAAGTTCCTGGTGGCAGAGTACACTGCATGCAAGCGTCTGCGCCCAGCTCCGCGTCCAGTTCGCCTGGCGTGGGACCGGAGGGCGCCGGCCCACGCGTGGCACCGTCCTCGCCAAGCCAACTATGCGCTGTTTGCGGAGACACCGCGGCTTGTCAACACTATGGGGTCAGGACTTGCGAAGGATGCAAAGGATTTTTTAAAAGGACTGTGCAGAAGGGTTCTAAATACGTTTGCTTAGCTGAGAAATCATGTCCTGTAGACAAAAGAAGACGGAATAGGTGCCAATTTTGCCGATTCCAGAAATGTCTCAATGTCGGAATGGTCAAGGAAGTGGTAAGAACTGATTCCTTGAAAGGAAGACGTGGCAGACTGCCCTCCAAACCTAAATGCCCACAGGAATCGCCCCCAAGCCCTCCCATATCACTGATCACAGCGCTTGTGAGAGCTCATGTCGACACTTCTCCGGACTTTGCCAATCTTGATTATTCCCAATATCGAGAGCCAAATCCCATGGAGCCACCGATGTCCGACTTAGAAGTGATTCAACAATTTTACACTCTCTTGACAACATCAATCGACATGATTAAAGTATTCGCTGATAAAGTGCCCGGTTACGGCGATTTGTGCCCTGAAGATCGTGAACAGCTGTTTGCTTCAGCTCGTCTTGAACTATTTGTATTGCGACTCGCATACCGCACACGTCCAGAAGATACCAAGCTAACCTTCTGCAATGGCGTCGTGCTCGACAAGCGACAATGCCAGCGCTCGTTTGGAGACTGGCTTCATGCTGTGCTGGACTTCAGCAACACACTACATTCAATGGATATCGACATATCTACATTTGCGTGTCTTTGCGCATTAACTTTGATAACAGGTGTGTATAAGTAGCTTAAGTTAACCCTTGTTCGTTCGAATAAGTATTAGTTTTAGTAGTTGGTTATTTAATTAATTCAATTAATTTTGATGAAAATACGATTAGTTAAAGTATTGCTTTTAAGATTTTACAGTAGCATAAAATCCGTTTTTTAGCTTTCATGTTACATTTTACTAATGAGATTTTGTTTTGTTAACAGATCGACACGGTCTCAAGGAGCCCCACCGTGTGGAGCAGTTACAGATGAAGATAATAGGCTGCCTGCGCGCCCACATGCCGGGCGGCGGCGGTGCGGGCGGCGGTGGCGGAGCGCCGCACTTCAGCCGCGTGCTGGGCGCGCTGCCCGAGCTGCGCTCGCTGTCGGTGCAGGGCCTGCAGCGCATCTTCTACCTCAAGCTGGAGGACCTGGTGCCGGCGCCGCCGCTCATCGAGAACATGTTCCGCTCCAGCCTGCCCTTCTGAACGCCCCGCGCCCCACCCCCGAGGACCACTCCTGCCTTCGAAACTTGTTCTCCTTCTGTTTAGAGCCGACTCCGTTATTTTTTTAAGTGTTTAGATTATATAAAATATTTTTCTAGAGATTAGATGGACGTTAGTTAGGACGCGATCTCCCACGGAATCGGTTCGTGCTACTCGTATGAATTTAATATTAAGTATCTACTTAATGGAGACAATCTTACCGTGTAAGTCCTAAGTTAAGATTAATTTATTGAAAATGTTTAGGAATTTGTCTTTTGGGTGTGATTTCGTTTAATCTTACAATGTTGTGTATTTAGTAGTCTGCATTTGAGTTACCGCTCGTGATCGATGGCATCTTGTCGTACAAATATTCCTATGTTATTTACTTACGTATTACTTAGATAGGGAAAATCTAGTCACAAGACTTAGAAATGTTATAAAATTTTGCTCGTAAGAATCGGGCTTTTTATTATAATTAATATAAGTAAAAGTTACTTTAAGATCGGTTAGGCATTTAATGTCCTTTTGTACGAATGTAAGCAAAGGGCGGGCGGCCGCGAACCATGCGTCCCTTGTACCACGCCCGACCGGCGCGCGCGCCGCCCGCCCTGAGTGAAGGTGAGCCGATGTAAGCGTCACAACGACACGATAGTTGGAAGTTACCTTTTAGTTTTAAATTATTTTGTAATATTTTTAGAAGCTAGGACTCTAATGTAATTTGTTATGATAATTATACCTAAGGCCTGAGAAAAAGTTCAGCATGTTTGACGTCCCCAATAAATCCTTATTACAACGTGTCTTAACGAGTACCTTTATAGGTAGATAGCGTAGATTTTTCTTATGTGGACCTTTTATATGCTTACTATAATACATATTATATATGTATTGAGTAAATATTTAAACATATCACGATATTATTTTTTAAATTGTGATTGCACTTTGTATTAATGATATCCTTTGCATCTCATTTACCTAAGCTAGGCCATTTAAAACAAATTTACATTAAATTGCTATTAAATTAAAGTCAGTGTGTAATTTTGCTCGTAAGTATGTCTATAGGAAGTAATACTACTGATATAATCAGGTTAGATGTCTGTATTTTATCTATTGCATTTTGCGCTAATTCGAATGGAGTATTTAAAAATTTCACTGGACCAATTAAGGATAACAAAAGTCCTGGTGCGGTCTATCTGAAAGAAGCTGTGCTAAGATCCTATAACTCCTATGACCCATAACCTATCTGGATCGTCTTATGGCGGGTATTTTTTTAGTATCAGCTGGCGAGGAAACAGTGTAGCTAAAAGTTGCCTTGTATTTCCTAAAAGACTAGATACCTGCAGCAGCACTGTACTGTAGGTATAAATAATTACGGAAAGTATGCACGTACCTAATTATTGTACCACTAGGTGCTCTGTCCAACTTTAAATTACGGTTATAACTTACGTAGGTACCTACATAGATAGGTCAAGGAATTTAATATTCATATCTGACATAGGTAACTATTGAGTAGATGGGTGAATAAGTGTTACATAAGTACCTTAGCAACATTTATTCCTATGAGAGAGTGATTGTTGATGTTAATGTCCTTTAACGTGGAGTTAGTGATAAACGTTGTCTATTACTTACATGGTAGAGTTTAAGAAATTCAAAACGCATGGAAAGAAATAATTTTATACAAAGAATGAATTTTATGATAGTACCTAACCTTAAATATTATAATGCTGGACTTTTTACTCGAATGCCACAACTCCCTTCTAATATTATTAATTTTATAGATTTATAAAACGTAGTCAAGGAAATTATTTGTCGTTAATTTTTTAATTGTGACGAATTTCGTAATGGATGAACCTAATTATTGTACTTATTTAATACCTACTTCGGTTGTGCTTGAAATATTGTTACCTGCCTACCCTTCATCCCACCCGGTATATGTTTTATAAATATCGGTAATAAAAAACTGTGTGCATGAATCTGCAAGTGACATTCCTATATTACAAGCCTGCTCTGCCTACTAATTAATTGATCATGAACAGCATTAATTAATATGGTGTAAGACTAGACATTACCGCACACTTGTAGACCGTCGTCGCCGTATGTGAGCGCCTCTAACTAATAAATACATAAATAAATAAAGAACCGCACGTCAAACAAACCTGGACTGCATTAGTACAAGCTAGCCATTTAATATTTATGCCCCATGCAAGCCTTGTCATTGTTATAGGTCATCTAATATCGATATTTCTAGAGCTGTTATCCGCTTTTCCGCACACATACGACGACTTACATATCGGTTCTAACAGTTCTTAATTTCTACTTGAAAATCACTGATTATTTTTTACGTACCTAATACGGAATTAGGCGCACTAACATAGCTAATGGAGAGCTTACGAGAGATGTGGCTCCTACAATAAAAATATTCTCGTCACCATGTTTCCCTCCATAGGTGTGTACCTACCTGTAGGTACCATAAGCCTAAGTCACAAATGTTAATGTAATATTATCTTTTCTTCTTTAAGGTTTGTAATAAACTGCATTTCTCAAATCTCAACATAGAAACATAAATGTGCTTTTGTTATGATATGTTATACATTTTCTTTGTAAATATTTCGTGAAAATAATATCGATGCAAATGCGTCAATGAAAATATGCCTCTTTTATTTATTTTTCTAACATATAGGTACCCTTGTACCTTTTGAAGCCCATAGCAAGCATTTCTTGAGGTCCAGAGATAGAAAACCCTGTCGGAGTCTACGTATATGTTTCCAGAGAGACGAACGGTCATACTAAATTATAAAAAAACATCCCTAGGACTTAGGTAGGTACAGGCTACAGCTGATGTACAAGCAGTACTTAGCTACCTAGAACTTACGATAGACAATCAGAAGCACGACCCAATTAACGCCGCTGTTATTCTGTTACCTACCGACTAAGCGATTTATTTTACAAACATATCCTACCGCAACAGAAACACTCTGTCCTAAAATTCACTTTAAGCTAATCTTTCAAACAGTGGTGTCGATTCTGTTGTGCACAAACTAAACTTAATTTAGGCTATTACCTACTATATTTTTCTCTCTAATAAAACGAAAAAGAGACGGACATAATTTAGAGCTGTCAAATTTAGTTGGAACTAATATTTTCACATTTCATTTCATTTTTTTTTAGTTTGACATCTCTAACTTAGTTCATAGCTATAGCCGTCCTTTTCTCGCACTGCCTTTTAGTAAAAGATAGCAATAGCCTAAAATAAGTTTAGTTTGTACACAACAGAATCGACACCATTGTTCTTAATTAATCATTCTGAAATAAGCTTAAATAACTAGGTACCTACAACATACTTCAAAAAGTAGATATTCGTTTGAGTGGAAATAACATCAATACGAAACAAAGATTTGAAAAGACTTAGGTACCTAAAGTAAATAATAATAATAATATATTTATTTTTCACCACAATAATATAACAATAACATATTATATGACTTGATAGGCTTAGTATACAAGTTTTTAATATGGAATCTTCTGTTGCCGAACTAGGATGGATCCTGTATCTCGGCAAACAGTGCCATCCCCTAAACAGATTTCACTACAATGATTAAGCCAAACTAGACATACAAGTTGCATCGATTCATGATAACAATTTCCAAAATTAAATTCTATTATAGCTCACAGTAAACACAAATATACCTACTTATTTTGTTCATAATAATAATACTAGCCTTTAGCTGTCCCACTGCTGGGCAAAGGCGTATTTGGTTACCCATTCAAAAACTGTCTAGTAGAGCATACCTATGCTACCTAGTCTCTGTAAGAAGGGTCAATCTTAGGAGGTACCTACTTCAATAGAGGTACCTACCTTACCTACCATCTCTTTACAAACAATAAAGGGTGTAAAACACCCAAAACACCTCTCAACGAAGCCGAAAGGCACTTGTTCTCCTCGTCACTGCGATCATTATTTTGTTCTACACCATACCTGGGAACATTCTAGTTACGGAGATATTGGGGGTCAAAGTTCCAACTTTTTGACAAGTTTTTTTTAACTACTAGTTTCTAATGTAAGATTTTTACTTAAACACCTCCACGATTCCCGTACTATTCAATCCATCCATCAGCACAATATATTGAGTGCGTTACAATGAGTTCTACCACAACACATGATTTTTCACCCCAAAAAAAAGTCGTTTCCCAGATTGTTTCCCAGCAATAATTTTTGTGTGAGTTACTTAGTTTGATGACGAAATGCTTGGTTGACGGCTTCGTGATGAGTTCTTTTACACCCTGTTTATGGAAAATATCTTAAAATATTCAAATCAAATCAAATCAAAATTATTTATTTGCAGTAAATGTGGTACAAAAGATGGTAAAAATAATATGTAGGTAGTGCAATGACACATTTCGCCATAAAATTGGCATGCAAACATTAAAGAATTAGATGCTAATTTCAAAACATAATAACTGAATGTGAAACAAACATTAAATTAGGTAACTAAGCGTGTTTCAAAGTTTTTCAATACAAAACAAAATTTTGCTGAACACTAAAACCAAACAAAGAAATTGTTCGCCATAAAATTGGCATGCAAATAATAAAGAATTAGATGCTAATTTCACAACAATCGTGTTTCAAAGCAATACAAAACAAATTTTGCTGATAAACACTAAAACCAATCAAAGAAATTGTTAACAGAAGAAAAATAAAGGAAAATAAAATATTTTCTAATATACAAACACAACAATAAAAGCTATGTGAAATAAGCCATTTTTTCAGAATTTTGCAGAATTTTCTTTAGGTAAGATCAGTACCTAATAAAATGAAAAGTTTATAAGTATGCACTGAATATTGTTTACTTACCTACTCGTAGTTATGTATGTTGTTTACCTAACCTACCAATTTCGCAGGCTACCTTGACCCTGGTTTCCATAATGGCCTTGGTTTTTTTTTTGCAAAAACTGTATTTGTCTAAGTAAGAATCCTTTTTTTTTTTTTTTTTTTTTTTTCGGATGGGAAATCATCAAATAACCCCTCCCGCTCTGGGCGGAGCAGGAGGGAGTGTCAGACTTTTACTGACTAAAACCCATCCATGTTCCTTCATCGCCCTTTGTGTTCCGGGGCCACGGTATCTCTTTCGAATAGTCCCGCAACCCCGGCAGGCATCGGTCCTTGCGGACCCCTTCCTTTTTGCTGACTCTCTTTGAGGCGCGCGTGGAACACGAACGCGCCGTCGACACGGCCTGTCGTCATGAGACGGACGGACGGCGAGCTAGCCCATAGCTCACCGTCCACAGGCCCGCGCCTACGGTGGCCGGGGGCCACGTGGTGGTGGCCCCCGACGCCCGGGGCGTCTCCCGCGGCGGTAAGTAAGAATCCTTGAATTACCTAAGTAGTTTGCAAACAATGCAGACAAACAACCATCAACAATCCATACAAGTGGAATCGACTCTTCAATTTTCAGTTACTTAATACCATCGAACTAAACTGAAGGAATCAACTCATTTTTTTTTAACAAAAGATAAGTATCTAGGTGCCTATACCTATAGGCTAAGCCTATAGGTTTATTTACAAAGTTATTATAGGTAGAAAAATTACTTTTCCAAGGTCAAAATCATTCTTGCACCTTTATGAACTTGGAGGGTTGTATTGATGATTTTGATGATTATAATTCTGTAACTACATACATCTTACAGTCGCGAACAATATTTTAATCAACATACAACCTAGCACTGGCCTGCAAATTGCAAAAAACGTAAGAAAATTTGAATTTCGCGGGCTACCCTGGAGCATCAGCCTGAATAATTTTACAAATTCTATCTGCTCTAGTAAAAATTGCAATAACAATAAAAATAAAATGTTAGTGAAACTTTAAGCACTTTTTAAATAGAAGTGTTTTTTTGACACATAGACTTTGACGTCACTACCGGCGTTATCGAGAACGACGCATTTTGAGAGTGCGTTCCGTTTCACCAAAATCATGCTACATAAAACAGAAAATTGTAAAATAAGTCATCACTTATTTTACGAGATACCTGTAAGACTAAATAATCTTGTGATTCCCCAAGCGGAAGAAGCTAAATACCTTGGAACGATAGCTTACATCGGGACTTGAAAATACCAAAAGTGAAAGAACAAATCACGCAAGCAATCAGTGCCTACAAGAATAGGATTGCTACTCATCATCTTAATAAACTGGCATCGAACTTGATGAAAACCAAGTCATTCAAAAGGCTTATAAGACAAATCCCACAAGACCTGATGCTGTGAAAGCTGACACACCATAAAACGGACTGATATGGATGCACCACTGGGTGCATACCAAGCATGACTACTAAACCTACCACAAAAGATGCTGAATGTCAGTAAATGGACAGATCGCATCATACTAAATAAAAAATACTAAAAAAACTTATTTTACACACACACACTTGGTACACTTGTATAAGTTGCTAATACATCTATTAGCAACTTAAACACAAGGCATTTTTAGTAAATAAAAAGACTTTTGTATTTCATGCATATTTTGAAGACAAGGAGAAAATAAAAAAGGAGAAAAATTACTGAAGTTTAAAAATGTAGTACGGCCCCCCATTCTTATGCAGGCCCTACATCTGCGGTTGAAGGTGAATTATATATGGCTCTAATCCCGCGCGCACTGTTGCCGATTGTTAAGGTGAATGCTCCGACCAGCCCGCGAAATTCAAATTTTGTTAAGCTTTTTGCAATTTGCAGGCCTGTACTAGGTTGTATTTTGATTAAAATATTGTTCGCGATTGTAAGAAGTATGTAGTTACAGAATTATAATCATCAAAATCATCAATACAACCCTCCAAGTTTATAAAGGTCTAGCAATGACTTTGACCTTGAAAAAATGATCTTTAGGAACTTGGAGGGTTTTTTTTTGCGAGCGCCTTCTTCAAAAGCCCGTTGGTCTGGTTTGCACATCCGTCACCAATCCTACAGCTTAGTTGGCCTGGTATGCGCGCTAGCAGCACAACCCGACTAAACTGTCGATCGATGTAAAGTCTGCAATCTGCGGGGACTGTAAAATTTAAATAGTATGTGTTTATTGTACTTTAAGTACATATTAATTCCATGCCCTTTAGAAGTAACAACTTGAATGTCATACTGTCAGAATGACAGAATGGCCTCAATGGTGGCAGTCTGGTCAAATCATTGACTTGAGAAGTATCTGGTCAAATCATTGACTTGAGAAGTAGATGGACTGGAAATACCTACAAAAAAAAGGTGCCACAAAATTTCTCATAAAATGGCTGCCAATGATAGGGATGTACCAATTAGGGAATATAGTGTTACTTTAACAAGTATCGATACTAATACTACATAATAGTTTTACGAGTCTTACTAGATATCACGTTTGAATCATATTTATAATTTACTAAGCACTTCGGTCGCGAAAATTGTGATAGCTCGGCTAATTTGCATGACATCAATATAATTTATATCCTATGTTACTCGGTAAAGGTGTAGCTTTCTAATGGTAAAATAATTTTTAACAGTAGTTCTTGAGTTAAATCGTAACAAACACACAAACAAAAAATCAAATCTTTCCTCTATATTATTATAGCATAGATTCTTCCAGTCTGTTGTAACAAAACAATGAGTAAGTTTAATGCTCTTCTGATATCTGACCGTTATTAAATGTAGTGTTTTTATGCACAGAATTTATAAACAATTTTAGTCGCATCACTTTTGCGCTTTCGCTTATTTTATAGGTCTGTAGCTTCTAGTAGGTATGCGGACTAGGTTTGCCAGATACAGTAATTTCATTTCCTGGCCAATTCGAAGGATACTAATTTGGTGGGTACCTACGAAAATAGATAATGGTCTTTGTAAATTGCATTTCTTGTAATATTTTACAAACATACCAATACACATAAGTATGTCAAAAATCAACTTTAATTGCTCATACTATGCAGATTATTTTTTAAATATGAAAACACAAACATTAATTGAGCATCTCACCTCGTTTTTAGTTATTCATTAAATAAAACTTCGGTAAAAATCAACATGTATTGTGTTTTATTTATTCAATAAACATTTGGTATGAAAACAACAATATTATGTAAGTATATCAAAATAAAACAAACTACCTATTCATTTCTAAACAATGTTAGTTTGTTCAAAAACTGCTTTCCGAGGCACGGAGGAAACTCGGTATGTAATGGGTGGTCACCCATCCACAGTCCAACCTAGGCAAACATCAGATTTTTTAACGTTGCTCGTCTCACAGAAAACAGATGAATCTTGATGTTGTTTTTTGATGGATGCCTGAAAAAAATAGGAATTTCGTTATGCAATATGTTGAAAGAGGTTAAATGAGAGATTTTTATAAGAAAGAACATTTTTGAATTAAGTTGTTCTATGTGTCACTCAATGTCTGTCTGTTTTTGTCATCGTGTAAAAAAATCTATATTGTAATAAATTCACGTATTTGGATCTCGGATTCCTGCTTTATTCTATTTCTAACAGTTTTGTATTGTGTAACGGGCTGGTGTCCGTAACTCCACGTCAAATTCGTCAGTCATAACGCGTACCTAATTTGCCTGCGAACAATAATAATCTTTTTTCGACCCGATTAGCACACGTATGTAGGTACTATACCGATATCGTACCAGCACAGCGAAGGAACTAGTATCGGAAAATATTACCGCAACGGTACCACACTATTCCACCATGACATATTATTGTAAACAAACGAATGAAATTATGAAATTAAAAAAAGGTCTGTTGGACGAAAATAAGCCCAAATATGAACACTACCGCCATAAATTCACGATCCCTTAGCATTTTTTTCATCAAAAGTGTATTACTATGTGTAATAATTCATGAAAACCGGCTACTAACCTGTGAAAAGACAATTTAGGTTGATTTTCCTTCATTCTTGCACAACACATCATAACACAACACGCAGGCATGTTGAATAGCTGTTTTCCACCATATACGTGCAAATTTTATGGATAAACTCTTCGTAATTTTCTCACAAATCTTAAAAATTGCAAAAGTAAACACTCATTTGACAGCAGAACTATCACAAAACTCGTCGCATAATATGGCGGATACGGCACTTACCTACAACTGTTACTACGTCACAACAAAATGTTGTCATTATGAGCAACAGCTGAAATATTGTTGTCTCTTTTATCAAATACGATTACCACATTAAATAGAATGAAGCAAAACGATATTTCACATTCCGTTTCGTATTTCACTCACATTTGTCTATGCAAATGTAGGTATAGAATATCGGGGCCCCTCCATATTTATTTCTATCTCTCTATCTCTATGGGTCAATAACTAATGACTAGGCAGCATGGTCTCAGACCTTAGCCTGTTCCGTCAGGAACAAATGGAAAAAAAAAAAAAAAAATCTCTATGGGTCAAATCATAATCATGTCAAATCAGTCAAATTCAGTCAAACGTCAAAAAAAAATAAGTGACATGTAATTTTGCCTTGTTATTTTTCTATGCCAATGAAATAATCAAAACAAGCAATTTTCCCCAATCTTAGCAGCCACCAAAATCTATATTTGTGTTTAATCATAAATCAAAATTGATTTTTTAGAACTTGATTGAACGTAAATAAGGTAAACTGTTTTATGTTTCCAATGTAATCAAACCAGCTTGGTCATTTTGCTAAACTTCGCCCAAATTGAATTAGTAAGTTCATTTACTAAGTTACTGCTATTACAACATGACGGAGTCTACGGACATTAAAGATGTGATGGACAAAAATCTCGAAGACTTTGAAATACAAGAAGTTCTTCGAAATGGAACAGACTTACGAGAATATGCGTTACAGCTGGATAAAGGTATTAAGGATGCCGAAAAAACCTCTGTGGCGGATTACTTAAAAGAGAGTGAAAATATAGCCTCTCTGCACAATCAAATTGAAGATTGTGATGGGATTCTGGCGAAAATGGAGAGTATGCTAATGGTGTTCCAGGTAAGTTAGATCACTTCTTGGTGCCTACACCTACTAATAATGTATTGTTAACAAATTTAAATTTTACATCATTTTACAGAATGATTTGGGTAGTATCAGCAATGAAATTATAATTCTGCAAAAGCGTTCAGTGAACATGTCAGTGCAACTCTCCAACAGGCAGGTTCTGAAGGGACCCCTCTCTACTTTCATAGAAGATATGGCAGTTTCTGAAACACTCGTATTGTAAGTAGTTCACTCTTCAGATTTCTATCTAGCTTGAGGCTCACTAGCAGCAACACATAATATGGTAACTAGTTTTAGGTAATATTTTAAGGCACTGATTACATCTTTTGTGCTAGAGTTGTTCCTAATCATGTATTATCTGAATAATAATAAATTTTATAATTCTATTGTGTTTTTATTAACAGCACATTTAATGTTTCAGTGGCATCAATAATGTTCCTGTAACTGACAAGGAATTTATGGTCCAATTGGCAATATTGAATCAAAAACTCAACTTTGTTAAGGAACAAGATTTTAAAGAAACAAAAGCTTGTCATGATGTCAAAGATGTCCTGGAAAAACTGAAAATAAAAGCAGTATCTAAAATAAGAGCTTATATTCTGGAGCATATTTATAAGTTTCGCAAACCGATGGCAAATTATCAGATACCACAAAATGCTATGCTCAAGTATAAGTTTTTCTTTGAGTTTATATTAGCTAATGAGAGAAATGTTGCTCAAGAAATATGCAATGAGTACATTGACACCTTGAGCAAGGTATATTATTCATATTTTAAATCATATGCATCAAGACTAGACAAATTGAAATATGAAGAGACTCCTACAAAAGATGATCTAATGGGGATTGAAGACGGGTCTAAAGGTGGCTTCTTCCAGAAATCAAACTTAAAAAACAAAAGCACAATATTCACAATTGGTAATAGAGGAGATGTCCTGGCACAGCAGCTAGAAGCCCCTATCATAGTTCCCCATGTTCAGCAAAGAACTAAGGTAACTCAATACCTGCACAATATGCATGATCTTTTTTTATCACTCTAAACAAAGCGTAATAACATCAGAAATAGCAAAGTGAAATTATTTTTTTAATATCTATAAAAAACTAAGTTATAAGCATTTGAAACTGCTGATTAAACAGAGAGATCTGATACAGCGAATGACGTCATTCGCTGCATTGATGTACAAAATCCATATTAAATTCCGTTTATCTAGAAAGAGATAGAAACAAAAGTTTAAATGGTTATAACTTTTGTGTTGTTTGGCCGATTTAGATCTTGTTTTCGCTTTTTTTATTTTTTTAGTACTGTAACGTTCCGTATCGAAATAAAAAAAAAGAAAATGTATGCATATTCCCTATTAGATTCCTCGGGGGCAGTGGTTATCCAGGGGAAAATGTTGTAAGGCCGCAAATTGCGGTTTTGAACCCAGACAGACTCTTTTACTATTACTGTTAGCCTACCTCCAAGTAAAGGCATCTATCTCCCCATGACTTTATTCTATTCAGTAGTCGAGCACTTTACTTTGGTGTAATTTATTTCATCACTACTGCTCTAATGGTAATGAAAAAACTTTCCAACAAAACTATCATGTCTTAAATGGTGAAATGTGGTCTGCTCTAGCTCGCAGAAAAGAGGCCTGTATCCCAACAGTAGAGACATTACATTAATTCATGTGAGGTGCCAACTAAATCCAATAATCCGCCAGGGCTGTGTGTTATTTCATACTAAGTCATTTTTAGGGTTCCATACGTCTATACATCTATTATTTTTATAATTTTAAAATAAAAAGTTTTACAATTTATTTAAGGAAGAAAAATTTACCATTCGCGCTCCCCCTTATCTCTGAAAGGTTGTCAATAATAGCATAGATAGAATATAAATAAAATTAAATAAATAATAACTAAATATCGCTGGACATTACACACAGCGCCGTCTAGTGCCACACTAAGCAACGAGGCTTGTGTCGTGGATACCAGATAGTTGATATATTACATAGATACTTTTTGTTTTTAAATAGATACTTATTATACACATAACATCCATGACTTGGAAACAAATGTCCATGCTCATCACACAAACATTTGCTCCTACCGAGATTCGAACCCGGGACCCAAGAACGTAAGGCAGCCTCACTACTGTTGCGCCATTCGGGTCGTCAAAATTGATGACGATGATAATAATTATGTTCCTGTTAAGTATTTTCTTTTATTGTTACAGTACTCCTATGAAGCACTATTTAGGAGTCTTCAATATGCACTTGTGGACAATGGTTGCAGAGAATATTTATTCACTACAGAATTCTTCCATGTAAAGGGAAGTCATGCACAGGAACTCTTTGATAGGATCCTCGGAAAAACTTTATCTTTGCTTGTGGTATGGAATTTACATATTCACTTATTATTATACAGAAAGTTTTGAGTAATACCAAAACTGAATATTACTTACCATTGTTTTACAGAAAAATGTTGAAAACTATGTCCTTGAGTGCTTTGACTGCCTGGCACTGTACCTTTGCATACAACTCATAAACAGATATAGATGGATGTGCCACAAAAGAGCTGTGGCTGCTCTAGACAAGTATGTACACGTGATAACTAGTGCCTTATTTAATAATAATCATAAATTTATTTGTTGTTTTCTTGGATGCCAAACTAATAATATAGTTTAATGGGTGTATACTCCAAAAGAAAGTGGAGAGCAGCGGTGGCCCAGTGGTGGCGGTCCCGACTTAAGAACAGTAAGTCGTGGGTTCGAACCCAGACAGGCGCATTACTTTGTGTAATTTATTTCATCACCACTGCTCTCAAAACGCTGAAGGAAAACATTGTGAGGAAACCGGCATGTCCTAGAACCAAAATTCGAAGACATGTGACATCTACCAATCCGCACTGGGCTCGCGTGGTAGATTATAGCCCATTCCCTCATAGAGAGGAGGCCTGTGTCCCAGTAGTGGGAACATTAATAGGCTGATGATGATGATGATGATACTCCAAAATATCACTCTTGTGTGCAATTAATGTACCTACTCACTATTAAAATAAACAAGAATATCCTTTTTTTGTACCCTATGACAAATTGACAATGTTGTCCTATTTATCCCAAAGGTTGACTTGTAGAGAATGCTTTATGACATTAAGTCCGCCTATGGACCAATTGTACGGTCAACCAAGCTATTTGGTTTACT
This sequence comes from Xestia xanthographa, assembly GCA_905147715.2. Lineage (NCBI taxonomy): Eukaryota > Metazoa > Arthropoda > Insecta > Lepidoptera > Noctuidae > Xestia > Xestia xanthographa. Next base: position 12,714,174 of record LR990655.1, on the reverse strand, counting down.
TTGTGTAATTTGCATGTTAAAATATAAACCAAATAGCTTGGTTGACCATACATGAAGTAAAAAAAAAAAAACCATCATCAGCTTGTTCATCTTAACGTAAAGATGAACAAGATCTAAGATCTCATTTCTTTATTAACGTTAAGCCGTTGGTCCCGGCTGTCATTTGTAGATCTTTGACAGTCGTTAGGTAGTCAGAGGCCCGAAAAGTCTGACAACCAGTCTTACCAAAGGGTGTCGTATTACCCGGTACTAACTGGGTTGTGGAGGTCAGATAGGCAGTCGCTATGCAAAATACTGGTATTCAGCTGTATCCGGTAAAACTGGAAGCCGACCCCAACATAGTTGGGAAAAGGCTAGGCAGATGATGATCAGCTTGTTCATCTTCCATAAAAGCCCTTAAAAATATATTTCTGTCACTTTCAGTTATTGGGATTCATTGCAAGGTACTCTATGGCCAAGATTGGAACATGTGTTGAAGCTAAATATACAGAGTGTGCGAGAGTGTGATCCAGCAAAATTATCAAATAAAGAATTAGGACCTCACTATGTATGTATTCTGTTTGTTACAAAAAGGTAGTAAGGGACAGGGCGACAGCGGCAAGATGCTCGAGCAGTGTTCGCTGAATGTTAATTGATATTGAATTAAAATGCAACTAATAATAGCGTGCAAGATATAGTTCAAACTTAATGGCGGCTCGGAAGTTAGCTGCGAGTGACGGTCTGCGCAGGAATAACGCTTTAAACTTTATGGCGATTCGGAACATCTAATGTAAAGCTGCGCAGACAACAATTTTAGGTATCAGCGGGGCGCAGATGACGCATCAAAATTAGGTTTGCTGTAAGAAAACCCAATTCTGGGTTAAGCTCGCCTTACATAAGCTATATAATTGCATTTTTTTTATGTATATTTGATTTTTTGTGTGCAATAAAGAATAAGAATACGCATCGTTTTGTCTGTATAATACGCAGACCATCACTTGCAGCTAACTTCCGAGCCGCCATTAAGTTTGAACCGAACTATACAATCCTGAGCAACCTGCCCTTCAAATGTATCCCTGTGTTTTTGCGAAGCGTCACTGACAGCCACACTCAGAGTCGTTCATTAAATTAGTCCTAATGAATACTTAACTAATTATCATTAAATCCGTTAATCAATGCTACATCCCAGAGACATAATTTAAGGGTTCATTAGCTAATGACAGATTTAAGTATACGTAGGGCGAAGCATCCTAGAATTATCTTATCGATTGCATATCGATAAGGCCTTGGTGTAGCCACATTTAAAAAGTGTTGACATTAAATCACATTTAAGTTTATTTATAAACGTTGAAAATTATTATTCATAGAAATATAAATGATAATCAGTTCTTTTACAGTAAGTTTTTACTAAATTGCAAAGGGGAACAGCTATTTTCATTGAAATAAAATAAAGCGATTGCGATCTTTTTTCTATGGCATCACTGCTGTCAACTGTCAATGTTAAGGTGGATGCTCAAGCGTAGCCCGCGAAATTCAAATTTTCTTACGTTTTTTGCAATTTGCAGGCCAGTGCTAGGTTGTATGTTGATTAAAATTTTGTTTGCGACTGTAAGACGTATGTAGTTACAGAATTATATTCATCAAACTCATCAATACAACCCTCAAAGTTCATATTGGTGTCAAAATTACTTTTCCAAGGTCAAAATCATTCTTGCACCATTATGAACTTGGAGGGTTGTATTGATGATTTTGATGATTATAATTGTGTTACTACATACGTCTTACAGTCGCAAACAATATTTTAATCAACATACAACCTAGCACTGGCCTGCAAATTGCAAAAAACGTAAGAAAATTTGAATTTCGCGGGCTACCCTTGAGCATCCACCTTAAGTAGTATTTACCGGGCGGGAAAGTTTGTGTTGTGAATTATAATTTCATCTGTATTAATTTACGGTTATGGTTAGTATTTAAGTACTTTCAGAGAAAATGTGATATCAATAAAATTCAACGAAACACACCTTGTGTACTCGAAGAACTTCCATTCATATTTCTGTTTCAATTAATTTTACGATAGGTAATTATCTGCTAATCCTGCCTCCCTGTGGCGAAGTACCGTAATTTTATTAGTAACATTATTTCCGGTGCAAATGGTAATCCTCTTTTCGTTGAAACCAACGATTTTAATTTCATCTGTATTAATTTACGTTATGGTAAGTAGTACTTTCAGGGAAAATTTGACAATTAATTCTATGCTCTGTACTCGTAAGTATCTGCTAACCCTGCCTCCCTGTAGCGAAGTACCGTAATTTTATTAGTAACATTATTTCCGCTGCAAATGATGATCCTCTTTTCTTTGGTTTCCTGAGGTCGGATGCCACCAACGGCAATATAACACTTTTTACAGATTCAGGTGTAAATCTATAACTTGCGTGAAATTCCTGAATAGAATATTTTGTAAAGGGATCAGAATAATCTCGTAAATTCCGCCTCGGTCCCACTTCTCTATATCTTCTGGCATAATCTAAAAACTCAATGAAGCCTGCCAAATCAGACATTAGGTACTCCTTTTTAATTAATAAACGTTTATTATGAAATCGAATTCGCGGGTAATAATATAACCCGAAACGTATATGTCAAAATCAGCCATTAAATCTTTAATTGTCATTAAGGGACGCTAATGAACCGTTAACTGACTCTGAGGGTGAACTTTTTTTTAATTTTTACTAAGGAACCGCTTAAGTAACCATTAACTGACTCTTGAGTGTGGGTGTGAGAGTAATTTTAACCGACGCATCGCCCACATGCGCCTTTTTATTTAAGTCTAATATCTAATGATCGCAATGAGAGGTTTTCCTTTTGAGGTTTTAAAAAAAAACTTAGTTTCCAAGAACTATATAGATGGCGTTGAACTTACTATGCCAAAGCCAAAACGCTTGAAAAAACAACATTGTGTCACGTCACATACTCTCGTTGACTGACGCTTTCATTTGCTTAACCTTCCGAATATAACCAACATTTCTCGCGCTTTGTTAAAATCAGTTTTTTTAGGTTCCGTTCCTTGCATTATCATACTTACTCCTAGCGCCATCTATCCAGCGACTAGGGAAGAGCTAAAAAGAAAATCCCTCATTGGTACTGCCGAGCGTGTGGTCCTGGGTTCGATCCCCAGGCCAGACCGAGACTGCTGTAAAACCCTTCAGGACAAGCAGGTGTGACAGTACTTATTTTTTTTTAGATTACCCGGAGATATGCAGAATTCTCTGCTGCTATGCTCAGCTTGAGTGAACAATTCCCTTCAGAAGAACTTAGCAATATCCTGCTTGTTCTACAAGACGACGTTCATTGCTTCTTACTCAAAATGGCGGCTGAATTTCCACAACGAATACAACAATTAATTTTTCTGATCAATAACTACGACATGGTCTTAAGTATATTAATGGAAAGGACGAGAGACAATACTAAAGAAGCAGAAAGTTTTAGGGAGCAGTTACAAGCTAGGAGTTCGGAATACGTTGAAGAGATTTTGAGTCCACATTTTGGAGGAATGATACAATTTGTCAAGGAAGGCGAACAATTACTTGACTCGGACAAGAAAACAGAACTAGCAAATTTAGAAAGAAAGTCTCTTTCATTGGTGGCCTCATTTAGTTCTGGATGGAAACAAAGCCTTGAAGAAATTCATAGAGAAGTACTAATTTCCTTTCCAAATCTTGTAACTGGATCTGGTCTGCTACAAATGGCTCTTACCAACTTCGTACAATATTACCACAAGTTTGCAAAATTGCTGACACCTAATGCGCGAACGCAATTAGTCAATATTCATGTTATTATGGTAGAAATAAAAAAATATAAAACTAACTATTAAAGTAAAAACCAAACAGTACCTATATCATAACTTATGCTATAACTTATGCTCATGTAAATTATGTCTTTATATCCAAAATGCTTAGTTAGTTTAAGAGATTATGTAGTAGGTAAATCTTGTAACAATAATACAGGGGGTCTAAAATGGCCGCTTTAGCAGAATCGTGAATCACGTTAAAAAATTAATATTCTTAAAATGGACTTTATGCTCATAACCATAAAGTCCATTTTAAGATGTTCAACGTGAATCATACTAAGATTCTACGTGGATTCTGCTAAAGCGGCCATTTTAGGCCCGCAGCACTATTCTTCGTAATACAGGGTGCGGCGCGGGAACTTCCTTATTTTACATTGAAGATTCCCCAATGTACCTATTGACCATAACGGAGGCCCCGTTATGGTCAATAGGTACATTGGGAAATTCGGAATCGGAAGTTTCAGTTCACTTTTACATGTCTGAAGTCTATGTTGGCAATAGCAGCACGACAGCTCATCCAAGGTTTTGGACAATCGGTATATACCAAAAAATAATCACAGGGTGCAAAATCTGGCTCACTCGGCACTTTTCCGAACGTCTTATCTGTTTGCGGGGTGATCTTGAGTAGCCAGAATGGAGACAATCAAGATATTGTTTTCAAAAAGTAGTAAAAAAACTTCACTAACTGATAAATATATCCGCCTTGATTTACCAGTATAAAATAAAAGGAATTAAATTATATACATTTACATTATTACATTTTCTTTTACTATTATTTTATAAGTAAGTTTTAATTTTATATATATGTTTTTATAATTTTAATATAGATAATATACTTGTCTTATATCATCGAAATTTTCGATGGCGGGACGAACTAGACAGGTTCCGACCGAACTGGAAGGAGGACGCGCGGGTTCGCGAGAAGTGGAAAGAGTGGAGGGAGGCCTTTGCCCAGGAGTGGGACAGAGCAGGCTAGAAAAAAAAAAAGTTTTCAAAGAGTAACTATTGTCTATCTATTATCTCTTCACGCCTGAACGGATAGGATGAGTTACAGGGATAGACCGGATAGCTTGGTAAGATTATAAATTGTCATTCATCCTAAGGATATTTTTGATCCTAAGATATAAACTATTTGTGTCAATAAAACACTGCACTAAATAAAATATTGGGTTTTATTCAGTTTAATTCAAGTTAAAACACGTTTTTTAGTTGGTATGTGAAAATTAATCCTACTTACTTTTTGATTATATTTACAGCCAAAATCCTAATATTAAATGCGAAAAATTATACAGCGAAAGAATGGTTTTACTTTTAAAATCACATCTAGATCCGCATGGCGTTGCACAGACACTGTTGAGGCGGATGCCGCAATATCGGCAGCCTTGCTTCGGGCTATCTGCCGTCTCCGCGTACTAACGGATTATTTCTTAAAGCTTTAATAAAAAATTATACAATTATCTCTTATATTTACACTTGCTTACGGTTCTCAAATACACCTAGGCCCTAGATCTTAAATTAGCACTGAGCTAGTAATCCAGGTAGACTTAAATCTATACACTTGTCGAGATCAAAAAACATTGGTTCTCTTAGCTAGAGAATTATAATCCCTGATGAACTGTGCCTTCGCCATACTCTTAATTAATAAAATATCGTCGGGTTAAAAGTCAACTAGCCAATTTGAAAACCTCAAATTGTATAGCCTAATCACAGATTAGTAATACCTCTGTAGAAAATGTATTTCTTGCAGTTATACAGAAAATGATTTGTCTTTAACTTCTGTATTTGAAATACCGAATAAACAATATTTTGCCACAGTATTGTGTGGTCAGAAACGAAACTAGGTAACAAAAGGAGAATGGCTAGGTTGGACCCACGTAATTTAAAAATCAACGGAGCGCGGTTCACGGTCTAGGTCTATATTATAGTAAATAGTTCTATATAAAAAATATTGAGTTACTAGATGATGGGAATTAAAAGTTACGAATGATTTTAATTTATATAAAAATAGTGCAGTTTCCAAACGCAACGTTTGACATTTACCTTTTACAACTGAGAAAAGTGTCAAATTCATCTGTGGACATAGCCTGTGGATCATTCTATTGTTTGTTTTGTATTCAACGGCTACGTGGAATACGGATAAAAACTATTTTATGCCATTCTACTACTAAATAATAACCAATAAGTCCGTGCCTATTTTTTTTTTTTCGGATGGGAAATCATCAAATAACCCCTCCCGCTCTGGGCGGAGCAGGAGGGAGTGTCAGACTTTTACTGACTAAAACCCATCCATGTTCCTTCATCGCCCTTTGTGTTCCGGGGCCACGGTATCTCTTTCGAATAGTCCCGCAACCCCGGCAGGATAAGTCCGTGCCTTGAGTTAGGTTATAATCTTCTACCCTTCATATCTTTTTTCTCCCAACTTCTCCTACTTTCCATATGCTTTTTTGTTAGTCTTAAGTAGTTCTTTAACTATTCATAAGTTTCCACAATGTGCGCTACCCATATCACTGGGTCCCGAATTACATGCAATCTCGCCATTCTCCTTTCACATTGGTTGGTTGTACCAATTTGAGATGAGATTAAATAGTAAAAACGAGGTCCTAAAACTTAGCACTTAGTAGTTGGTACTAAACTAAGAAATCAATTCCAAGCTACGCTTTACCTCCTAACCTCCACTTTAAAAGGTGAGGAAACTTACACTAGTATTAATTACACTTTACAGAACACAAATATCAGTCAGTTCTTAAAAAGGACTGCCTTAATTTCAACGCCTGGTTTCTGGAGCGAAAATCAACACAAAAAGGCCTTTACTTTCTGGGAAGACAACATCATCAACATAAGAACTAGATTAAACACCGCAAAAAACTATTGAAGCCATGTTATTTAAATAGATATGGCTCCACCGCGCGGGCGTGAAAAACGATATATAACAAAATAAGGCTCGTCGAATACATAAACTCTTCCTTTTTTATATTCGGTTATATTGTCTGAAAAAAGCAAGCGCGTGTCCGTGTGTCAAGTGCTGTGAATCATTGACAGCCAATCGGATCAATTTGATGCTTTTAATTTTAAAACAAGGTCGATTTTCGTTCTAGACACAAGGTGCTAATGCTACACTAATCCTAGTCGTAGTAGTAATAGGTTTCTAATTCTAGAGCCATCGTAGATAAATGCATCTCCCATACTTTCAATGGCCTCGTTTTTACGTAATCACGTATTGTTTTTTCAAGTGTTAAGGACATAGGTTTCATTTTACGTGACAGAAGCATTTTGTTGAGACTGTGTTGATCGTGTCTGTTGATGACCATCATACTCGTGATGGCCGCTTCTTCCAATTCAGGCGTCGCTATAAAAAACAGAATATTAAATAAAATAAATAAATAAATATCGCTAGGCATTACATACAGCGCCATCTAGTGCCACACTAAGCAACGAGGCTTGTGTCGTGGACACGAGATAGTTGATGTACTACATAGATACTTAATAATGATAAATAATAATACGTTCAACACACGAAATAAACAATTATTAAAAAAAAGAATTTAAAAAATTTAAAAACCTGACTGCGTAAAAAATAATTAATAGTTTTAAATAAAAACTGAAAAGAATAATAATATTAATAATTTTTTACGCAGTCGGGTTTTTATTTTTTTTTAATTATTTATTTATTTTACACTTTTTAGTTACTTAGGTATACCATTTTAAAATCCTCATGATGAGCCCTTTATCAAGCCGTTCAGGCTGCAGAGCGTGCCAAACATTTGAATTTGGCGCCAAAAATCCGCCATTTTGTTTTTTTTTTATTTTGCTATACCCAGTGTCACTCTCACACACAGTAAATACGAATCTAACGACACCTCTCAAGCTAAAATCCATCGAGCCGTTCAGGCCACAGAGCGTGCCAAACAATTATACATACTTACATAGAAACATACTCTTGAAAAACATAACCCTCCTTCTGGCGCAGTCGGGTAAAAATGAGGTTTTAATACTTACGGTTATTATCAAGAATATCCAAGAGTTGATTGATTGCTATTTCGCAATGTATTTTCATATCAGCTGGGTAAGGTTTCATCAGCGGTCCAATCAGCGACACACAAAAATGCTTTACGTTGTTTGGTACATTCTTCTTCTGTATCATTGGTTCAAGTAAATTTTTGACTATATGAAGTTGACACCAGCGTGGTCCTCGTCTTTTAGCAAGAATAATCAGAGCCAATCTTAGCATTTTGTTTTCAATGGAAATATCTGAAACCACCACACAGTTTAAATAAAGCCAAAGTCAAAAAGTCGCAAACCCAATAGGAATCTTATTCGGATGCCTTTGCTCGTGCTCACACTTACGACCTGGCTACTTGACCGGCACGCAGACGAGGGGAGTCGAACAGACACAAGTCCGAGACGGCGATGCGCTGTGTTCTGCGCAGGTCTCATAAGAGAACACAACCGCAGAGCGTAACTCGAATATTTCATGCGGACTAATTCCTGGCCGGGGGAGCATCCAAGAAATACGAGACCAGGGTTAGGCAGGGAAAACTGCGCTCTTAACTGAGCGTGGTGTGCGGTAGTATAAAAATTAGAATACCTCTTAGGCTCGTGATGGAATTTTTAAACATTTCTAGTATTTTCGTCTCGCTCCAATTTGTGATTTTGTAGAAATATTGATCGCGCAATATTTTTCTTAATTCTTGGACTCTATTGTATCTGTCATCACACTTATAAAAATGAAGCAGATAGACTAAACATGTCACCATTGGGCTTTTTGCTGAAACAAAAAAAAAACCTTATGTAAATTATACCAAAACCGTGCCAAAACCATAGCAAATGCATGCCTAGGCTAGGAATGCATTTTGTATCGTGAGCAACTCATCATAATCACTATCTTTCTGCCCTTATCCCATGTTACTGGGGGTCGGCGCAACACGTTTTTTTTTCCTCCATTCTCCCCTGTAAACCGTCACGCAATCTGAGCAACTCCACTAATGATAAACAATTAACAGAATGTAGTACAATAGGGTAGTGACAAAAAAAAACTAGTTAGTTTGTCAGAGATTTTCAAAAAATATTGGACACATTTTTTCTTTTTTTCACGTAAACAAAAAATGAAGACGATACAGTTCGTCGAAAACACTACACATTATACACTCATGATCTTTGAGATGTTTTATCTTCGTCAATTTTTATTAATTTGATAAAACAAAAAACACGTTTCCAATATTTTTCGATAATCTAACTGACGGACTAATCAGAATCATATTTTTTTTAGTCAGTCATCATCCCTATTATCATAGCACCACATCATTTCCTGAATGGTTGGGCAAAGTTACAGCACAACATCCACATCAATTTTATACATCTCATCTGCCTAGCCTTTTCCCAACCAGTGTAAAATAATAAAATATCCCTTGTGTAAGACTAGTTGTCCAACTATCAGATAACTAGTGAGGGTCATAACGGCAAATACATTCTGGTACCTATTGGTATATTTATATGGCTATGGAGTGAAGCCATTTCCAATCCAAAACTATTATTGTAATAAATTATTATGTATAGAGATTACTTACCGATTCCCATATGTGCTAATGGTATTAGGCTCATCCAAACTTCTAGACACTGCTTAATTAAGGGCACTGATTTAAATTGAATGCAATACATGGCGTCTAAAATAAAAAGCCTCAAGCGACTTTGCGCTTTAACAAATCTGCAAAGGACCGCATAGAAATGGGATACACTTTCAATTACATCAAAATCTGGTGTTCTATTCAATTTAAAAAGTGTGAATTCTATGCTACACAGAACAGCGTCAACAATATCCACAGTGGGCCAATATTTTTTCAGCTGCACTATGACATCAAGAAGAATTTGTTCCGTTTTAGTCATAGCTGGAGCAGGATAGCCACTAAGTTTTCCAAATAATTCAAGTTTTCTTTCCGGCTTGACTAGATACTGCATCAAGCCTGCTATAAAGTGCTTATAATTAAGTTTTCGTAAATCTGCAACTAAATTGTCTATGGCTTTTTTATTGCAATGGTTTTGTATTATTATTGTTACACCTCGTTCTATTTTTTCGCAAATGTTCGTGACTACCTTGCCTGAAAAAAAAGTAAATCATTACAAATCATATGATGGTATTATTTTTATTGTCCACTTGACTTAAGTGGACAATAAAAATAATACATCATCAATTCATAAAACAAATTGTTTCCACGGGAAAAATCGACGACGACTAAGATAAGCACAATACTAAAAGTATGACCTCTTCAGCAGTTCGCCTAGCTAGTGACAATAACCCCCTAACAATGCTTTGACAATGTTTGTAACTACAAAAAAAAACATACCTGGTATTCTCTTCTCAGTTCGCGTCGCAGTTTCCATGCCATATTTCTTGATCATATGACACAAAATACTATCTTTTGGATTACAATTTGACTCATCAGTATCTAATTCTATTACCGGAGCCCCCATTTTATTTTCAATTTGTATGTTTTTAGAAAAGACAACCAAATTTTCATAGCTAACATTACTGTTGTGTAGTAATAAGGTACTTTCATTAATAATTTGTGTAGGACTCTCATTGTCACTTGGGACCGTTATTGAGTTTGTACTACTTTTACCTTTTGACTTAGATAGTTCAATATTATCTTCTGTGCACAAATTTGTACATACAGTAGCACTACGAAATACTGCCTTATACTGTTTAAGGGGTTCGTTAGAGGAACGCCATCGTTCTTTCTCTAATGGTAGTTCATCAGATAGTTTAATATCTTCTTCTGTATTCATCGAATTAATGTTGAGGGGTTTATCAGAGGAACACCTTAATGTTTCTGACATTTTCTTTTCAAGTAGTATGTCTTCAGAAAATAGATCTAAATCTTCATAGCTAACACCATTACTGTTATTTAAGATACTTTCATTATTAATTTGTGTAACACTCTCATTGTCACTTGGGACCGTTATTGATTTTGTACTACTTGTACCTTTTGACTTAGATAGTTCAATATTGTCTTCTGTGTACAATTTTGTATGTACAGTATCACTACAAAATACTGCCTTATACTGTTTAAGGGGTTCGTTAGAGGAACGCCTTCGTTCTTTCTCTAATTCTGTATTCATTGAATTAATGTTAAGGGGTTTATCAGAGGAACACCTTAATGTTTCTGACATTTTCTTTTCAAGTAGTATGTCTTCAGAAAATAGATCTAAATCTTCATAGCTAACAACATTACTGTTGTTTAAGGTACTTTCATTATTCATTTGTGTTGCACTCTCATTTTCACTCGGGACCATTATTGATTGCTTACCACTTTTACCTTTTGACTTAGTTAGTTCAATATCGTCTTCTGTGCACAATTTTGTATTCACATTAGAACTACGTAATACTCTCTTATACTGTATTCGGGGTTCGTTAGAGGAACGCCTGCGTCCTTTCTGTAATGGTAGTTCATTGGATGGTTTGATACCTTCTTTTGCTCTATCAGTTGTGGAATTGTTTTCTTCTTTTGCATTCATAGAAATAATGTTAAGGGGTTTGTCAGACGAGCGCCTTAATGTTTCTGACATTTTCTTTTCAAGTTGTATGTCTTCAGAAAATAGATCCAAATCTACATAGCTAGCAACATTATCGTTGTGTAAGGTACTTTCATCATTAATTTGTATACCACTTTCATTTCTTCCTGCACCATTTATTGATTTTCTATTACTTTTACCTTTTGACTTAGATATTTTATTACAGACTTCTGTGCATAATTTTGTATGTACAGTAGCACTACGTAATACTCTCTTATACTGTATATGGGGTTCGTTAGAGGAGCGCCTGAGTCTTTTCCGTAATGGCAGTTCATCGGACGGTTCAATGTCTTCTTTTAGGTTCTGAGGTGTAGAAATGATATCTTCTTTTACTCTATTAGTTGCAGAATTTTTATCTTTTATTGCTATTTCAGTTGTGTAAATGCTATTTTCTTTTGTATTACTTGAAGAAATGTTAAGGGGTTTGTCAGAGGAGTGCCTAAGTCTTTTCCGTAATGGTAGTTCATCAGATAGCACGGTGTCTTCCTTTACTTTATGAGTTGTAGAAATGTTATCTTGTTTTGCTCTATGAGGTGTAGAATTCTTATCTTCTTTTGCTCTGTCAGTTGTGGAATTCTTATCTTCTTTTGCATTCATTGAAAAAAGCTTAAGGAGTTTGTCAGAGGAGCGCCTGAGTCTTTTCCGTAATGGTAGTTCATTGGATGATTCAATGTCTTCTATTACTTTATGAGTTACTGTTGTAGAATCGTTAATATTGTTATCTTCTTTTGCTCTATGAATAGTAGAATTGCTATCTTCTTTTGATCTGTGTGTTGAAGAATTGTTATCTTCTTTTGCTTTAAGAATCGTGGAATTTTCAGATTTGCGAGGTGATAATAATAACGGATCTTTTATTAATAATACAGTACAAGGCTCGGAAAGTTCAGAAATCTTTCTTTTACTTCGAGTTGAGATGGAACAATTATGCAGTACCTGGTTATCAATACTGCTTCCAATATCTTTCTCCACGAATGCTGTATGTCTTGGAGGCTTGTGTATGTCATTTGCGTGTTTAGGAGGTATTTTTGTTTGTTTGGCATTCTGTTGCGAATTCAATTGTGCCATAAATTCCACGGCTTTTTCATAAATATCTTTGCGATTGAGGGATGCAGATGTATCATTTTCTGTAACCTTCCTTTTAATAGGTACAATTTGTTTAGGTTTGACCCGCATATTCTCTGGTTGTGACATTTCCATTCTTATTTTATACTTTGGTTCTAACTTCTTTTTAAGTTTTTCCAATTTGGTTTTTTTCTTGTTTTTCCTTTTTTTCTTTATGATGGGTGATTGATTTACCTCTACAATTTCATGTGAAGATCCATCACTATCAGTGGCTTTAGACATTCCATAGTCTGTCGCCAATTCTTCAGAAACTGAATGGTTAATTAATTGGTTTTCGTCCATTGATATAGGTAAGCACTGTAGTAATCCGTTTTCCACCTGTTTATCTCTATTCATATTTGTACCTTTATCCGGTGATAATGGATTCGATATTGTTATTGAGTTTCCGTCCTTAAAAAGCAATTGATTTTGGTTTTCTTCTTGTAACAAAGATGCATTTTGGGATAATCTTTTTTCACATTTTTTATAGTGGGGTATATCTGTTTCTTTTTGCGATGATATTGTTGATGATTCTGGGTTTGATATGGTACCTAAATTATTATAAACACGCCCCAGTACGCTATCTGATATTTCCATGTTGGAGTTAGTATTTAGTACAGAATGTTCAGGATTTGTTTCAGTCAGGATTTGTTCAGATTTTAAGATAGATTCAAAACACGCAATCATTTTGTCGCAATCACTTATGTTAACCTTATAACGATCGCGTCCTTGGCTTACTGCCATTTTAATTAGTGTTTGCATAAAATCAATCGTTTTATAACACAAGGAACTGCATCTATCAAACTTTTCACTAGGACTGGATGTAGAATCCACGTTAATTGGCGTTTTTGGAATAGGAGATATAGCATTGTAATTAAGTTTCATTGTACTAAATATATTTTCTAACTCAAGCTCAGTGTGGCTTTCACATTGCAAACTATTATTAATTTCCAGACATTCTTTTTCTTGAGAGAGTTTTTTGGGCCTTATGTTATGAGAAGTATCAATACTATTGGAAATATCCATTTCATCATTGGTAGAATGGCTCTTTCTGTGAGAGACACTCTTATTAATTTCCAGACATTCTGTTTCTTGAGTGTGTTTGTTGGGCCTTACGTTATCAGAAGTATCAGTAACACTATTGGAAAGTTCTCTTTCATCATTAGAATGGCTCTTTCTGTAAGAGACCCTCTTAAGTTCGCAGACACTTTGGTTTTCATTGTAATCAACGATTATAATAGTTGGAGTTTCTGTTTCTTTCAACAGGATTGGACACTCTGACATAGCAGTATCTTCTGGATTTCCTTCATTTTCTCCATTTGAAGGACTGTAAACGAGGTATTCTGGAGAATTTTCAGTGTCGAATTCGCACGGCACTGCAGTATCTTTACCGGCAAACAGAGAATTCTTGCCCTGCAGACCAGATAAAAAATAGTTAGAAAAACGTATATCTGTAAATTTTTATACAGAATCTTTCAAGTTTAAAACAACTTGTCATTTTACAAATTTCATTGCTACCAAAATTTATTTACAACGTTCTATTAATATAGAAACGTAATTAGACTACTTTTACATAAATATCTATCTGTACCTATGTAAAAATCAATTGCCACATTATGTCGGAGCATCACTTTGTTGTTGGTTTGTATGAGAAAATAGTTATTTTCAACAGATTTGCTCAAAAAATGCATTTACGGAGCCTGTATACATTGTTCGAAAGTTATAAATCACGCACCATACGACGGAACGTGCGGTAAAATAGGTACTCTCACCTAAGTACCTATTTTACCGCATACCCATGAAGAAAAAACTGAAAATATTCATCGGCGCCATCTTAGATTTTAATTTTGACCTCATTTTCATTATGACCGACCCCAAAAACCTCGAAAACGACACCCATGAAGAAAAATCCGAAAATTTTCCTCGGCACCATCTTTGATTTTCATTTTGACTTCATTTTCATTATCAGCGACCCCAAAAACCACGAAAACGACACCCATGAAGAAAAAACCGAAAATTTTCGTCGACACCATCTTGGATTCTCATTTTGACCTCATTTTCATTATCAGCGAACCAAAAACCACGAAAACAACACCCATGAAGAAAAAGTCGAACATTTTCGTCGGCGCCATCTTGGGTTTTGATTTTGACCTAATTAAAAAAAACCGTAAAGAATACGCACGGTGTTTTACAACGGCGTATGCGGTAAAATAGGTTATTAGGTGAGAGTACCTATTTTACCGCACGTTCCGTTGTATGGTGCGTAATTTTTAACTTTCGAACAATGTATACAGGCTCCGTAAATGCAGTTTTTGAGGAAATGTGTTGACAATGAATTTTAATTATCTAAGATTCTGTACTTACGATAGTTTCATTTGGTATGGGCGACAACACGGGATTTTCAAATACGTCATTTTCGGCTTCACTGTCGTCACTCCTTCCGCTTTGTCTATCGGGCAACGATTTATACTTTCGTGTAAGTTTATTACGATTGGTTCGTAATTTACCTGCAAGTTATAGATCGTGAATTATAATACAGGATAAATAAATAAAAAACAATTAGCTTTCCCTCATATTTGGGTCGAGTAGATATGGAAGTTTTGTATGGGACAGCTGATTATTTTTTCACAATTACGATCTTACGATATGTCTCGTGGAGAAAGTTGTTCAGATTGATGGTCTGTATGTGAAAAGTGTGGTCATCTTTAAGGGTGTGAAATATGAGGTTACAGGAGACAGGGCGTTTTTTGTGGTAAGTGGCTTAAGGAGGACCAATAACGGCCCGGTATTCATTAGACAACATTTGTTGATAAACTGTATAAGACGTGTTTATCATCAAGTTCACCGTAAACACTGTTTCTAAAACTTGCCCGTCCACACTTGTCAGTTGTTGCTAGGATATCGCCGTCGTCTTTTTGATGACTTAAGTTTTTTCTTGTCACGGGAAAATTGTGAGCGTAGAATATGCATCTTCGTTTCCACTTCCTTTTGCGACATATTCAATAGGGTATTACACCCATTTTTGAAAAGTGTCTCAATTAGATTCTATAGTGCTAATGAACCACTAAAAAATTCACAAATTTTTTATTCAATCGCTAAGTGCCCTAAAAATGCATTTAAATTTTGCATTTTCAAATTTCGCGCGTACTTTGACGAAAACACTGGACGCCATATTGCTCTGAGGTCATGACGTCAGTTGGCTGTGTAAATGTAAACAAATGCAGTAAATTTTAAACACCTCCTAACGCTATCAAATAGCTTTTTTAAGTGAAAGAGAGATAAAGAGCATTATTTACATCGAAGTTTTAACATTCCGTAACTCAACAGAACAGAAATCGGGATTTACAGCAAAGAATTTACCGACCACAGAAGAGTTTATTCTTGGTAAATTTGTGTTGTCTCCTTATACAAAACCGTCCTCCATGGTATTATTTCAATAAAAATTACGTTGGTTAAGAAAATAATAGAAAGCTTTGTACAGATTTTACGTACACTGATATTTGACAATCGACACTTGTGTGTTTACACAGCCGTATGACGTAATAACATGGCGACCACTGTTTAATGGTGTTATGAAACAGATTTAAAAAGCTGAAACCTTTGAATTAAATTTTAAAATGTAGTTTGTTATTTTATGAACTAAAACTAACGTTTTCCGACTGCTTTTTTCCTAAGCTATCTCAATAACATATTTTTAGATTTTTTCTCATATAGAGTAAAATACCCTATTCTACAGCAATGTGGGCCCAAGCATAATTTTTTTTTTATCTTTATTTGAAGAATCCCAAAGTACATGATGCTGTAGTCTCTATGAGCATCGAAACCTGGTTGTTGGACCACACAATTTCCATGTTTATAAACACTGTTTCTAAATTGGTTAAATACAGTGTTAATTACCAAATGTTGCCTAATGAATACCTGGCTTTATGTAGGCATCCTCACCAAATGTAACAAACTCTTTAGAACATACAAGGTTGATTTTCGGACTAGAAGTAAGCAACTCTATTTACCAGCATACCTTAGCACATGTCAAAATATTTAACTGGTCACATTTTATAGTGATTGTTTTTTTTAAATACAACTTTTTAAAAGTAAATAATGTTAGCCTCAGACATGTTAAATAATGAAAATCGGCTAAGCGCGTGTCGGACTCGCGCACAAAGGCTTTCGAAGCACCAAACAATACAATAGCAGTAACTTTAACGCTTACGTTATTTTATATAATTACCAAAAAAGTCTCCTTTATTCTATAAAACCGTAATGAAGCGTCATGAAAAAAAGAGAAAACGAAATTCAGAGCTACAGTCAACAATTTAGCCATTTTTGCCAAAATTGAACTGCTGTGTAATCCAAAAAAGGTCGGTCAAAGTTTTAGATTAATGAATAATAAGCACATTATCATCCATCACAAAACAATAAACAGTACATCAAAAACGATGGTTAATATTTAATAGCAAGATTAGCTGTAAACTGAATTAAAATCATACCATTTTCTTTTGTTGTTGCGGTAAGATTTGTTAGTTGATTTTCCCCCTGACTTGTGATACTGTCAATTTTTTTTCTAAAAGCTTTATTTTCTGTCTCAATTTCTGTGTTCTTGATACGAAGGATTTCATAGTCTTTCTCCAAGTTTGAGATTTTAATGTTTACTTTGGAAAGAGTTTCTTTCTCACTTCCTAACTTTGTTAATTTTACATTCTCTTTGTGAAGGTTTTCAATTTCTTTCATCAGCTTGGGAATTTTGGCATTTTCTTTCTGAAGATACTCAATTTCTTTCCCCAACTTTGAGATTTTGGTGTTTTCTTTCTGCAGGTTGACAATTTCTCTCTCCAACTTTGGTATTTCAGCATTTTGTTTGTGAAGAACTGCAATTTCATTTTCCAACTTTGAAATTTTGGCATTTTCTTTACAAAGATTTTTTATTTCTTTCTCCAATTGTTCAATCCTGGCAATTTCAGCGTGATCATTTACTATTTCTGAAATATTATTTTTGCGAAGATTTTCAATTTCTTTCTCTAAGTTTGGAATTCTGGCATTCTCTTTTCGAAGTTTTTCATTTACTTTGTCCAAGTTTAAGAATTTGGCGTTATTTTTGCGAAGAGTTTCAACTTCTTTTTCAATCAATGTTTTTTGTGCATTATTCAAAACACCAGCTTTCCCTTTTTTATTTCTGCTAGGTTCTAATCTGTGCTCTTCAACTAGCACCTGGAATGTTAAGCGTTAATCATTATTTTAACTGATTTAAAACAAAGAATACATACATTATAGGGTGTACCAGAAAGGTGTGGGGACACATAACAATAATAATAATAAAGCTCATTTATTCCATATTTTTCTTTACATACTATGTATTTACAAATGAATAGTTTTATATTTTATTTGGATTGGCCTCCTCCATCCCGTGCCAATTTTCCCTGTTTTGGGCTAATTCCATCCAACTCGGTGTGACACATATTCAGACAATAAAACTGAACAACTTTCTTCATAGGACAAGGCCACATGGGAATCACACACTGAAATATGACCATACCTTCCTGATACACCCTGTACACATATATTTGCTCCAGTTAAGATATATCAATATATATAAGAGTACACTACCTTATACTGAGCGTAAATGTTTTGTGTGGCTACAATCTTATTTTCCAGTTCAGATATTGTTTCATTCTTTTGCCTTTCTCGATCTACTGATGCTTGAAGATCCTGAAACATTTTAAAAATACTGATCATACTTTATTTCTATAAAAGTATTATCTTGCAAAAGGATTAAAGTACAATCGGGGTCTTTTCCGCCTGACCATTTTAAATTTTCTTCGCTTAGAACATGCGGGGGCGCCGAGCCACGCCCCCTTAAAGTTTGGGCCTATTAGGAAAGCCTCAACTTTGGCGCGCAAAACAACAATAACTCTCGTTTGGCGTGCGTCGTCAGTGCGCTCGGCCGATTCGGTATCTTTTCATTCGTTTCTATGTTGCGAGTGCAAGCAAAAATAAGCTTAGTGGTGGTCAGGCGGGAGTGTCCTCGATAATACATAGTGGAAACGGTGCAGCTGATGATCTCGCCATGAGGGGATCCAGCACAAGTCTTCAGACCCGAACCCAGTGTGCCCATTCATTTCAAGCAGCTAAGGAGTTGGTTAAAGGATCAGCGGAGCACAAGCAGAGAAATGAAAAAGGGTGTAGGCCATCCAAGGAATCCATCCCTGGATACGAAGCTGACCAAGCGCCTTTTGCGCCCGGACAAAGATAGCCTACGACTGGTGGTGGTACCTATCACTGGACACTGCTCACCGAACAAACACTTTCACACCCTAGGTATCACTGACAGTCCCCTGTGCATTGCGTGCATGGAGGTGGTGCAAAGCATCGCATGTATTTCTCAAGTGCACCGGCATCACCCAGATCTGCATGGAAACTCTTGAAACATCAAGATCCTTTGCGGACGTCGTGATAGGACCGGGAAGATTGATCTGCTTCTGGAGGGAGGTGGGCTGGTTGGAGTAATATTATAATAAATAACTTATCCCGGTAACACATTCCTATAATTATGATAATTTCTGACCACCATGCGGGCTATGCAACAGGCAGAAGACAGTTAAGCTATAAATAATTTGAGTCCACACCACAGGTTTGATACCAATACTAGGTTTCTTAATTACTTGGGCAATCTCCTTTATGTTCTTTTTTTATAACCATGACCTGCCTGCATGATCTTTTGTTCATCTGTCATTTTGTTGATTCAATGACAGATAAACAAAAGATTTGTTGATTCTCTTTTGTTGGGGCAATGTCTCTACTTCTTTCTCATTGTTTTTTCACAAAAGTAATTAGAAGTTACTCACATTCTCCAATCTGGTTACTTTTTCTATAAAATTGCCTATTTCTACATGATGCTGTTTGCATTGGTTCTTAAGTTTTTTCTCAGATATTCTTAATTCCGCTATTTCATTTTTGGCAGCTTTAGCAACAGTCACATAATGGCTGAAAAATAAATTAAATTGTCAGTGTTTAACATAAGTAGATTGAGATAGAATGAAAAATTGTTACTGAAAGTAAGATTTTACGAAGATGTGTTTTATTGTCAAATAATAAAACTTAATGGAACAAAGTAATATTTTAATTTTCCATATTTGAGCTGTTTAATACCATAATCAAAGTTACCAAGCTGGGTGTGGTGTGTAGTTGTTGTTAGTTGGTATTGAGCTTAACGAAATGGCATGACAGAACATAAGAAAAAAATATTTTAAATGAAAATTAATATTTCGTTAAAACTGTAGAGCTCTTTCGAGAAGAAGGCAGATGGATGGTTTAAATAACTAGCATCCAGGTGAATAAAATTAATTGTCTCAAGCTTTACAAGGGCCCACTACAAAGGTACCCCTTTTTGTTTGACATTGAGCTGCACAGTATGAATTGGACCATCCCTTTATCACATCAGAACAATTATGAGTTTAAAACTTCATCAGCACTACAAACCAAGACAAATAATGATGATGTATTGATACTCACTCAATAACTTTCACCCTTTTTTTAAAGTAAATAACAGATTTCCTCAACCTGTCACACTTTGCTTGTAGATCAGGCTCAGGCTCAGGCTCCTGAAATAAAAGAAACACAACCTATTAGAAAGCTCATTATAATCTTAATATATATAAATTACGTGTCATGTTGTTTGTCCGCGATGGACTCCTAAACTACTTAACCGATTTTAATCAAATTTGCACAACGTGTGCAGTTTGATCCAACTTGAAAGATAGGATAGAATAAAAAATTAAAAATAGTCCACCCGTGCGAAGCCGGGACGGGCAGCTAGTAATCATATATATATAAACGTTGGACCTTGTGGCTAAATAATAACTAACAAGCTTGGATAAATCTTCAGGTTAAGCCGTGCTTGCCTAGGTTGGTCTGTGTATGGGTGACCACCCATTACATACCAAGTTTCCTCTGTGCCTCAGTAAGATGTTTAGTCATTGGTCCGACATTCGTAGATATTTGAAGTTGTTACTTACAGGTAGTCAGTTGTCCAAAATGGACTAAATAAACCTTATAGAAACAGGGTGTCTACTGCTGTTGCCCAAAAAAGTTAAGTACTTGACTTTTCCTCAACCAATTTTTCGAATTCCCTGACTAACATTGTTCAAGCAAACTGGTACATATCAATTGTATCAATTTTATGCTGACATCGACGTTCAAAGTAAACTCAAAGAATTATTGATACCACCTGAAATAGAATCAGGTTTCTTTGCTCCATACAGAAATAAGAATAAGTTTGTCAAATTTTGTCGAAGCGAGATCGAAAATTTGGTCCGCGGACCAGGGAATTTGGGAATCAATGGACTAGTCCTTATATCCAGAAGATATCTCATTTTACAATCACTGAGAAAATTTGAGTCTCAATTTTTCCCTCACTTTCCAGGTAACCCCTCGATTTCACTGACTTTCCCTGACCACCTTGAGTTTCCCTGACTTTTACAAGACTTTCCAGAATGTGTACACCCTGAGAAAGCAATATTTTCTTTTAATTTACCCTAGTACATGAAACAACATTTGAAATATGGTTTTATATGAGTACTTGGTTAGTATTTTATAATCCCGTAGACGTTATGTGTTAATTAAATAATAACTTTGAAAAAGAAATAGAACCTATTTCATTTCAAAATAATTATTTATAACCTAAAATACTCACCGCGTTATTAGGCGGAGGTTGATTAAGAAAATCTAAATCAAAATCAAACATTGTGTTATCATATGTAGAACTCATTTTATAAACTAGAAAAACACATCAATAGCGAAATTAATAATGTTTCAAACATTATTTATCTTCACCGGCGCGCGAACATGAAACATTCACTCACATCACATCACAAACAAAATCAGAGGGAGAAATTGAAATTGATTGATTGAATTTGACCGATGTTGCAAGACGTAAATATAAAAAGTTAAGAGTGCGTTCCGAGCATCGATCAGGGATTCGGCCACGGTGTTTGTTGGATAGCACGTGTGTTTAGAATTTTTTGCTGTTTTTAAGAGTTTTTCGGTATTTTAGTGACTTGTCGTTGTGTATTTGTGTTGTCCTTGTGTTCGTAAACAGGTTTGTATTGTGATTGTTTAGCTCTAAGTCTCTTTTTATCCTTTTCCTCCAAGATGGATAAAAATAAACCCCCTGATCCGGACCCACCCGATATTCGTTCTACTTGTTTTGAGACACAGAGCCCACTCAACCCACTATCGCAATTCGCGGATGTTGTTTGCAGTGCTACAGCAATGGAGGTTTCACAAGTTTTACAACACCAGCAAAATCCACTTAAGCGTCCTGTTGTCGAGGAAGTCTCGTCTCCGTCCCTCCCAAGCAAGCAACAAAGAAGCCAAATTGGGCGCATTAAGTACTCGGTAATGGATAAGGCTCCTTATATTGTACATGTTTCTCGTATTGAGTCTCAACCAAATGCTGGCACCACCCTTCACCCTGTTAACTTCGGAAAGTTCCTTATGAACAACAACATTGCAAACATTGTTCGTGGTGGTGTTAACAGAGTCGGCAGGAACCGTGTTTCAGTGGAGTTTGCTTCCCCTCAGGACGCTAACTCTTTCTTGGTCAACAGTCTGTTGTCCAAATTTAGTTATACTGCATCGATCCCCTCATTTAATATCACAAGGATGGGTGTTGTTACCGGAGTTCCTTCAGAACTTACGGAAGAGGAAGCCTTGACCTATTTGTCCGTGCCCTTGGGTTGTGGTCAAATATTGAAAGTCCGACGCATTAACCGGAAAATACAAAGAGATGGGGTTAATGAGTGGAAGCCCACTGAAACATGTGTTTTGACGTTTGATGGACAGGTATTACCTACCAGAATATTCTGCTGTTATACATCCCTCCCTGTTAAACAGTACATTTACCCAACAATTCAATGCCGCAAGTGTTGCAGATTTGGACACGTAGCAAACGTTTGCAGGTCTAAACCACGCTGTAACAAGTGTGGCCACGACCATCCAGGTGATGGCTGCAACATTTCTGTTGCTGAGGCCTTCTGCGTGCTTTGTTCGGGTAATCACTTTGCTGACAGCCAGTCATGCCCTGAGCACGGCAGGCAGAAGGCTATTAAGACCGTCATGGCAGAGAAAACCATTCCCTATGCTGAGGCATGTAAAATCATCCCAGCAGTTTCACGCAATTATGCCAACATAGTTAAAACCCCAATCTCCCAGTCCTATCGCAAAACTGTGACACTTAAACCCAAAACCCATGCCCCCCTTTCCCCATCATATGATAAAAATGCTCATCAGCAGATAGTTAGTTCTCCCCAACCATCACAGCCCAATGGCTGTGCTCTTAATAATAATCATGTCTCAGACAATACCGGTTCTATTATTGAACTTCTTATTAAACTTCTTCCTACTGTTATTTCTCATTCTTCTCCCAATTCCCAATCACCGTCCAACGTTGCCGATCAGCTTATTTCTCTACTTTTATTAATTAAAAATGGCGTCCCGCCTAGTATTCCTTCAGTGGAATGTGAGGAGCGTGTGGCATAAAAAGCACGACCTCATATTTCTCTTAAATAATTACAAGCCTTTGGCTTGTTCCATAGCTGAGACTTGGCTCACCCCAAGTCTTAGCTTCCGCATGCCACACTTCAACATTCTCAGATGTGACAGATCGGATGGCTATGGAGGCTCAGCCCTCCTTGTCAATAATCGGGTCCCACTTCTGTCTTACCCTATGCCTTCACTCACAGGAGATATGAGTATTGTGGCAGGAAGGGTGGAAGGTATTACAGTGTTTTCAATTTACATTGCTCACCCTCGGCCTGAATTTTTGGATATTTTAAAAAACACTTTTTCAAATACTCAGGGACCAATTTTGGTCATGGGTGATTTTAACTGCCACCATTATAGATGGGGGTCTGAACGCTGCGATGCTTTTGGTGTGGCATTGGTTGAGATTTTGGATGATCTGGATCTCTGTATCCTTAACAATGGTTGCCCAACCCGCAGATCCCCTCCTGGACAACAAAAGAGTTGTGTTGATCTAACATTTTGTTCAGTTGAGGTGGCAGCTTCGACCCATTGGGAATGTACGTCCTTGTCGCATGGTAGTGACCACTACCCTATTGTAATATCTTTAGTTAATAAAACTTATTTAGAGAAAAGTTCTCCTCCACTTCTGAAATATAACTTGTCCAAACCGGATTGGGCAAAATTTGTATCATTATTGGAGGATAAAATTGATGTTCTGCCAAATTTAAATTCAAGTTTATTTGATGCTCCTGGTCACCACCATGCCAAGAGCTGTTATGACGGTTTTGTTACTGCCATCACCTCCAGTGCTGATTCCTGCTTTCCATTGAAAAACAGTGCCCGTAATAAAATCCCTTCACCCCCGTGGTGGGATCCAGAGTGCACTTCAGCAATCAGGGACAGGGACGAGGCCGAGGAGTGTTACAATGCAGATATGAGCACCGAAAATCTGTTGGCATACTGTCAGATTAATGCCAGAACCAAACGTCACCTTCGCAAGAAGAAACGTGCGGGTTGGGTTACATTCTGTACCTCTTTGTCTCCCTCTACACCTGTGTCGGCAGTTTGGAAAAGTATCAATAGGTTTAGACGTGGGTGCTCCCTATCAGTTTCTTCTCCAATCAGTAGGGAAACAGCTGAACTTTTTTATGATAAAATTGCTCCACCATACGTCCCTTTTTTTTCTGAATGCGTCAACATATCCCTTCAAAATGTATCAGAGGACCCTTTCGATGCGCCATTTACTTTGGAGGAATTGAAAGTGGTACTTAAACATGTACGGGACACTGCTCCTGGTATTGATGGCGTGCCATATTCTTTTATAACTCGTTCAGGCGAAAAGGCAAAAATCTACTTTTTAAATATTATAAATTTCTGTTATGTTAATGGTTGGGTTCCAGATCAATGGAAATTACAAATTATTATCCCGCTATTGAAACCAGGGAAACATGCAGATGATCCGAATGGACTTAGGCCAATCGCTTTGTCCTCAGTCTTAGCGAAATTACTGGAGCACCTTATCAAAAACCGTCTCGAGTGGATTGTTGAGTCGAGAGACTTACTGCCGAATTACCAATTTGGTTTTAGAAAAGGACTTGGTACTATGGACAGTGTTGGTATTTTGGTTGCGGATATCCGCTTAGCTTTCTCCAAAAATCAATCTGTTGTAGCTACTTTCCTGGACATCTCTTCTGCGTATGACAGTGTACTTCTTCCAGTACTCAGGCAAAAACTGCAACAGCTGAGTCTACCGGCTAAGATGATACGATGTATATGTGAGCTGCTGATGTCCCGCTCACTGGTCCTGAGAGTCCAGGGAGAGGAGTTCGATGAGAGGCTGATATGGAGGGGACTCCCACAGGGCTCTCCCCTCAGTCCCCTTCTGTACAACCTGTATACGGCTGATATTGGGTCCTGCCTAAACAACAATTGTCAGATCTTACAATATGCCGACGACATTGCACTGTATGTGACAGATTCTTCTATAGTCGATGCTGCGTCATCGTTGTGCCTCTCTCTGGATTCTTTGAATCAGTGGCTTTTAAGCCATGGCCTGTCTCTATCTGCGCCAAAAAGTTCGGCAGTAATCTTCTCTCGTAAAAGACGCACTCCTCATGTTGCAATTAACATTTTAGACCAAAACATTCCAATAGTCAATAAAGTAAAATTTTTAGGAGTCATTTTGGATACAAAATTAAGTAGCAAACATCATATAAATTACCTCATTCAAAGATGTGAAAGAACCATCTCAATTTTAAAAGTTCTTGCGGGTGTTTGGTGGGGTGCTCACCCCTACACCATGAAATTGGTCTACAATGCCTTAGTTCGTAGTGTTTTGGACTATGGAACGTATCTCCTGACCCCGTGCAACAAAGGTGCCCTGGCTGGGCTGGATAGGGTTCAGTCTAAGTGCCTTCGGATCATCTCAGGTTGTATGAAATCCTCCCCCATTAACGCATTGCAGGTCGAGTGTGCTGAACCTCCTCTGGCCCTAAGACGTCAATATCTGGCCTCCCGTTTTCTGTCTAGGCTTATATGTAGAACTTCGCATCCCCTTATAGAAAAATTGTACGAGTTAGATGCCTTATGCGGAAGTTCCAACTACTGGAAAAATAAAGAAACGCCCCTAATTCTGAAATCTTTTCGACAAATTTTAAATTTAGAATGCTCAATTGTTCAGTTCCCCAGATTGCCCCTTTTTAATTTTGCGTATGAAGTTTTAAGTTACGTTCCAAAAATTGACTTTAACATTGGTATATCCAAAAAATCCCCGTCAGCAAACTTGGCATTCAATGCGGTGGTGGGCGAGCGATGGAATGGTTTTCAATTATTTTTTACGGATGCCTCGAAATTAACAGACCTCAACCACACTGGAGCTGCGGTCTATTACCAGAGCTCTAGGATAATTTTGCAGTTTAAGTGTCCTAAGGAGTCTTCAGTATTCACCGGCGAGTGTGTGGCTATATTGGAAGCTTGTCTTTTTATAGAGTCACACCATAACATACACAAAGCCGTAATCTTCACAGACTCTCTTAGTTGTCTCCAAGCCTTAACACAAAATCCTTTTAAAAGTAAATTGCACAGCTCTCTGGTTTTAAAAATTAAAGCGTCTTTATTATCTTGTGCTGTCAATCAAAAAGAGGTTCAGCTAGTTTGGATACCAAGTCATTGTGGCATTAAGGGCAATGAGTGCGTTGATACTTTGGCCAAAGATGCTTGCTCATCGACAGTAGCTGATCTTTCCCACAATTGTCTCCAGGGGTATGACTTATTGAACCTTCCACGAACTAAACTCCAATCGTCATGGCAGGAACAATGGGATAATACTGGAAGGAAAAAAGGCAAGTTTTATTACGCGGTTCAACCAACTATAAAGCCAAAACCTTGGTTCTATAGCTACAAGAAAGTCTCCAAACCTGTCATATCCGTCTTATGTCGTATTCGTCTAGGTTTTTGTTGTACTCCTGTTTTCTTGCAAAAAATCCGGATTCGGGACTCCTCTCTCTGCGAGTGCGGGTTAGAAGAGGGCACTTTGGATCACATCTTCTTCGAATGTTCAAACAACATCCCTCCTCTAGACCTGTATAGCCGTCTCCCTAAATTTAAAATCCCTCTTCCGACTAATTTCTCTTCCTTACTAACACATTCCTCCCCTGAACTGCTTGTGGCGCTGATGACCTTCATCCGTCACAATAACATAAAATTATGAATCTGCCTGTGTGGGTGTGGTATGCTTTTATTCTATGTTTTAACAATTTTATTATAATATTTATTTATATTTTTTGTTTGTTTCAGTCCCGTACTAACCCGACAAGATCCACGTTGTATCAAAAAATTTAACTTGCGATCTCAGATCAGTCCGTCATGACGGACTGATCTGAGATCGCAAGTTAAATTTTCGTCAGTCGTAGTTTATAATCTCTTTTTTTTTTTTTTTTTTTTGTCATGCACACTTGTTTTTTCAATTCACTCGACATTGGCAGAATAGTCGACATCGGCTTTACTTGCCATTAAATAAAAATAGAATAGAATAGAGCATCGATCACTAATAAAAAACTAGATACACAATCGGCGGCAAAAAATGTCCTCACCGAATGAGCGCCCACTCGAACATTTGGGTGCTCTTGTAATCTAGTAGCATTTGAACGCTCCGACGGTAAACATCCCTCAGTGCTCGTTTAAAAAGTGTAAAAATTACATGTCCAGGACGCTAAAAATGGATGGAATTTCATATTTTCGGTAAGTATTAATATTATCATTAATTAATTGTTATCACTGTATTGTAAATACTGATATTTTGTCAAGAAATCATCGTATAAACATTTTTTACATTAATTCGTAATAAATAGCAGGAGTTATAAGGCATCTCAATTGTAAAGACCCTTACTAAACGCATTTAATCATACTATCGCATGCCCACTTAAATTGTTCGAGTTATGTACGTTGATTCTGTTCCATTTGTTGGAGACGCTATTGTTCTTTTATTATTTTTTATTATTAAAGTATGATTGTTTTTTTTTTGTTTAATGAGACTTCTTTACTGTTTCTTTAAATATTAAAGTAACATTTTACAGATTTAATTTTGAATTTGTGCATGTAATAAAATTAAAGACCTGAGGTTTTTTTTAGCTTTCCTCTAGAACCAGTCAGGTGTGGAGAATGGATTAAAGTTGTTTGTCAAGCAATATCTTTAAATTTTTGAAGAACCTTTAAAGAATAAATAAATAATTATGACTGTTTCAAATACTTTCATTACTAAATGAATGTGGTGCCCTATCCTAAAACATATTTACATTATGTAAATTATAACCTTTACACTTATACCAGAGCTCTGTCACTCCGTGTGTAGGCATGAGATAATTACCTACCGCTTCGCTCATATTGAATATGCAAGCTCTATAGGGCTGTCGCACTCCAGCCGTGCGTAACTGCGTACGTATGCCGCGTTAATTTTTCGCGCTCTTTGGACTGGTTGCTTGCGTCGAGTACTTACTCTTACCTACTTCGTGTTTGTTAACTGAATGATTTATTGATCACTAGCTTCTGCCCGCGACTTCGTACGCGGAACCTGTTGCTTATGCCAGCGACAAGTGTCGTCAAAATCGAAGATCTGATACGTCTGATGTCGAAGCGCAATTCTCTATCCGTGAACGTCTCCGACTCGCGAGACAATGCGTGACGTTCACGATCAACAGTCAGTCGCGTATCACGTTCCCCACTTGTCTCTAGATACCTAGAAGTCGGTGTGTAGATACGCTGAAAACTCAAGCGTAATTCTCTTTCCGTGAATGTCTCCAACTCGCGAGACAATGCAGACGTTCACGATCAGCCGTCAGTCGCGCATCATTTTCTTCACTGGTCTCTAGACACCTGGATGTAGATGCGTAAATACGCTGAGAACGCAGGTGTGCTTCGCGATCCGAAGAGGTTTTCACGGAGCAAGTTGAAGCCTGATGTTCTCGAACAGCATTAAGTCTCTCCTGACGCTCTTCGGTAGATTCTTGGGATCTTATGATCCTCAATCTTTTAGCTCCTTTGGAACACTGGGAAAGATTTGACCTCTTTCTAGGCATGGTTATAGTTTTATTAAAATCTAAGTGACTGCTCCGCTGCGTTACCGGGTAGGCTACCGTGCCACGTAGATAAATGGAAAAGGAAATTAAACACTAAAATAACATAAGCCGGAAGACAGTTTTGGCCAGTAGACTCAAATTTTCAATGATACACCATTATCATCGAAAATCAGTCCTAAACTGTTACCACCTTGACCGCGTGAATATTTTATAATTATACATTGAAATTAGTGATAGCTTTGATTTCCACATCAGATCTTCAATTTTTATAAGTCAACACGAAATGCCCATCAGACCGAACAACTTTTGCTAAGACGTCATTCCTATATGTGTTATGGTGTAGCTGGGCTCTCGGAGTTCCACAACAGGTGTTCCAGATCTTCGATTTTTATAAGTCAACAGAGAGTGCTCATCAGATTGAACAACTTTTTGCTAAAACGTCATTTCTATATATATGTTAGTGTAGCTGGGCTCTTGGAGTTCCACATCAGGTGTTCCAGATCTTCAAATTTATTCTCTCAGCAGAAAATGCCCATCACGTGGAACAATTTTTGCTATGGTACCATTTTTGTATCTCTTATAGTTCAGCTGGTCTGTTGTGGTTCTGCATCAGGTGTTCAAGTTTCCAAGATAAATTATAGCCTATATCTTGCCCAGACTTAATACCTATACAACAACAAAAAAATCATTCAAATCCGTCCAGCAGTTCCGAAGATTAGCGTGTACAAACAAACAGACAAACAGACAAACAGACAGACTTTTTTTTTTGGATTCGTGCTCTATTACTGTTTCTAAACCCCCCTCAATTATTTATTTTTTAATATATTCAATGTACAGACACAGTTTTTCTATTGTTTTATTATATGTATATAGATATATAGATTAATCATTATTAGTGAAAATGACAAGCCGGATAAACTGTTGCGTGTATGGATGCTGCTATTAAATTTAATAATCGTTATTTTAGAGAAGGCAAGAAATATATGAGACATTATATTAAAGTAAAACTAATGTATATAAGTTTTAATTAACAGTTAGATAATAATACATTAAAACAAAGATGTTGGTAGTTTTTTTTTATTTTTAGTACTTTTGGCAACCCTACCAATTGACCATTTAAGCAGCGAGACGCCGAATAACATATGCTGACGCGTGGCATCAAGGCACAATTTAGATCGAGCGCGCCCAGTTTAGGTATTTAAAACGTCGACTTTCTTCAAGATGAAAGAAGTGCAACTTCTGTACGCTAGTATTATTATCTATTCTGTGCTTATACACCATAGAATAGAATAGAATTTGCCTCATTACACCAATTCTTTAAAACAAGTTTAACAAAAAAAAAAATATATAATATTGGGCAGTTCGACTCCATTCATTCCTTGTCCAAATGACGAGCCTCGGTCGTAAAATTTTATTGCTTTTTATTAGCACTTTGTAATTCTGACTTTAAAACATGCGTGTAAGGTTGAATTTATTTTGATATAGGTTGACCAGCGAGTATCAGTCGTAAAAGGTTATTACTTTTTGTCCGTAGCTTTGTGAATACAACTTTAGGCAATGTGTCTAAGGTTGAATTTACATTAATGTATATTTATTTCAACTAGAAGTACGTCAAAACATTTGGCGACAGTTTTTAGAGAACTTTTGCATGGGATTGTGTATCTAGTTTTTTATTAGTGATCGATGGTTCCGAGTCAATAGAGTCCACTGACCTCTATTATATATTATAATAGAGGTCAGTGATAGAGTCACATCAAAATTGCTGTTGGCACAAAAATGAATACAAAATAAGAATCTATATTTGCGTGAATGTGCGGTACATTGAGACAATTAAGTAAATAAATATTAACCTTTATATGGCGAAGTGGGAAAAATTCTAACCGATCGGAAGTAGAATTAAAAGTTACTTTCTCTACCTATATCGAATAATGGAAAAGTAAAACTAGAAAAAGGGTACATGACACGATTGAGAGACAAAACAGTATGAATTGTGAATGGCGATCAGCGGGTCTAAAATGGCTGCTTTAGCAAAATCCACGCAGAATCTTAGCATGAATCACGTTAAAAAATTAAAATTCATAAAATGGACTTTATGCAATGATATTCTAACAAACAGATATGTTATACACCTACAAAACCACCGAAAAAAGTGTGCCGCGGGGGAGAGCCAGCTCACATACACGCAGTGACGCAGAATAAAGGAAAAACAGGCCAATTGACACGTTTTCGAGTCTTCACGATTGCGCGCTCATAACATATCTGTATAATTAAATATCATTGACTATATGATTATGATCATTACATTTTAAGATTTTTAAATGTTTAACGTGATTCATAGTACGATTCTGTTAAAGCGGCCATTTTAGACCCCCAGGTGCGGATACAGGATTTCCTTTAGGGGGGGGCAATTTTTGGAAAATTCGTTTAAAAAAATGAAATACTTTTGATATTGGGTGTTACTTCACAGAAATTCATGTTAAGCAATAAAAATCCCTTCGGCATACCGCAGGAGGTAGATTTCGAAGAAGGTTCCATCCAAACTTATAGATTAAAATTTTTAGAGTAAACATTCCATAGAGATAGATGAAACATTCGGAGGCAATAATAATGGTACAAGAAACTCGACATAGAGATAAAGAACATTTCAAAGCATCAGAAGCTGACCCATGTCTATACTTACTAGAGAAAAGAGGAGCTAAGTCATAATAATTATCTATGTCGACGATTTATTAATTGCCTATTCGTGTCCTAGAAAGCTCCAAGAAATAAAAGACCTGTTAAATACGAAATTTGAGTTAAAAGACTTAGGAACACTGCGGCTTAAAGGGCTACGTTATTTATAAAAGAGGTGCAATCAAACTGAACCAGGAGAAGTTTATAGAAGACACTCTTATAAAATTCAAAATGGAAGATTGCAAGTCCACGTCTACACCCATAAAACCAGGTCTCAAAATAGAAAAAGGAGGAAGAGATGAAAGGAATTATCTACCCTACAAAAATTTGATTGGCACACTCATGTATCTGGCAGTGGCAACTCGGCCCGATATAATGTTTGCTATTAGCTATCTCTCTCAATTCAATGATTGTTACGGAGAAGAGCATTTCAAATGTGCAAAAAGAGTGCTGCGATATTCAAAGGGAACAAAAAATTGGTTGCCTGTAAAGTCGGTATACGGGCGAAAGTTTTACGTGACAACGACTTTGAGTGGTAAAATAATTTTAATGTGAATATTCAACACACTCTCTCGCTCTTAGGCGGGCTAACCATGCCCGAGTGGAAGGGACGCGTGCCTCTCACTCGCTCTCATTGTGAGCGCATAACGTGAGCGGAGCGTAACGCAGTTTCTTGAAGTGTCACCCGGCAAACCAATTTATAAGACGTTGACACGTCAAACGCGTTTTGGTCTTATGTTCAGAAAAACTGGCCAAAAATTACATGGCATGGCTGACGCAGATTGGGGCGCATGCATATTCGACCGAAAGTCTTTTTCAGGCTGTTGTTATAAATATTCTGGAACGGCTATACGCTGGATGTCGAAGAAACAAAAGAGTGTGGCGCTATCGACTGCCGAAGCGGAATATATATGTTGCCTTGACTGAAGCTGCAAAAGAGGCCATTCACTTGAAAAATCTATTCAATGATTTTGGGGCCAACTATGAAAGCATAGTCATATTAAACGACAACCAAGCTGCCCTCAAGTTAAGCCAGAACACAATGGTCACTCCCAAGTCTAAGCACATTGACTTAAAAATGCATTTTTATACGAAATTGCATAACGGACGGAGATATGACAGACAGAGATATGGAGGCAGATATCTTAACCAAAGCTCTAGCCGGCCCGCGGTTATTGAAATTGCGGTGCGGTTTAGGAGTTTCCTGAACTCCTGATTACCACGACGATGCTGTGAAGAGGAGTGTGAGTACTGGCCATCAGTACCAATAGGCACTGCATTGTCGTTGATAAAATTAGGTACCTTAATTACAAATAACAGTCGTGTCAAGCAAAAGTTATATTTTCAGTCATAGTATATTTAATTAAATAAAACCCTCACTGTTTACCGTGTCGGAGTTATAATTTTATTTCCAAAATTTATTTTGGAAATTTCAACCCCCTCCCCAAGTTAGGGGTTGCATCAAAAAAGTTTAAATTTAAAAGTTGTCCGGATTCTTACTCGGAATTTAATGTTAAACGGTCCAAAAATATACCAAGAAAAAGTTATAGCCAAAAAACTAATTTTCGAAAAACTGCACCTCCGTCACCCCCATTCGCGACCCCAATTCCGCCCATTCGCGAAGTTTTGAACCTTTTGATTTTTCGGCCAAGTTTGAAAGCAATCGGTGCTGTGTGGCTAAATTTTGCTTGGCGCCCCACTTAGCAACTTAAATTATCTATTAGACGGTCAATGATATTCTAACAAACAGATATGTTATACACCTACAAAACCACCGAAAAATGTGTGCCGCGGGGGAGAGCCAGCTCACATACACGCAGTGACGCAAAATTAAGGAAAAACAGGCCAATTGACACGTTTTCGAGTCTTCACGATTGCGCGCTCATAACATATCTGTCTATTTAAATATCATTGTATACGGTATAATTAAAACTTTTCCGGCGGTTGATTTGGGCTCTAGGGGTCATAACTAGACCCCCTTATGGACCTCTAAAAAAAGGGACCCCCTATGGTGAAATTATCGGAAAACTGCAAAACCAGTAGATTTTTTTTTTGCAAACTGATGTCCAAGTCAAACTCTGTCAAGTGTCAAGTGTGAAGTGTCAAACAGCGCTGCCAATCGCGGGGAACATCCTCGATTAGCGGGGAATTGAGGGTTAGCTCGGAGAGCGCGGGGACAAAAATCGGGTAATTTCGGGGAATCCAGGTCAATTCTTTCCGTGGGCTAAAACAATTTTATGTCAGGTAACTAACAATAACAACTAAAAAACTGTCATTTGAACACGATTTTGTAATATTTTAACTACTAGTCCAAATAAAAGGGCCGTTATAGATTTAAATAAAAACCTTTTTTTTAGTAGGTACCTGCATTGCACTTTGTTTTAAATAATATGTATGAAGTATAGACTCTACTAGAGATAGAGTTAATCTATATTCTATATATTCTATATACATATAATACATATAATAAAACAGTAAAAAAACTGTGTCTGTACATTGAATATAATAAAAAAGAAATAATTGAGGGGGGTTTAGAAACAGTAATAGAGCACGAATCCAAAAAAAAAATCTGTCTGTTTGTCTGTGGGTCTGTTTGTTTGTACACGCTAATCTTCGGAACTACTGGACAGATTTGAATGATTTTTTTTTTGTTGTATAGGTATTAAGTCTGGGCAACATATAGGCTATAATTTATCTTGGAAACTTGAACACCTGATGCAGAACCGCAACAGACCAGCTAAACTATAAGAGATACAAAAATGGTACCACAGCAAAAATTGTTTCACGTGATGAGAATTTTCTGCTGAGAGATAAATTTGAAGATCTGGAACACCTGATGTGGAACTCCAAAAGCCCAGCTACACTAACATATATATAGGAATGACGTTTTAGCAAATGTTGTTCAATCTGATGAGCACTCTCTGTTGACTTATAAAAATCGAAGATCTGGAACACCTGTTGTGGAACTCCGAGAGCCCAGCTACACCATAACACATATAGGAATGACGTCTTAGCAAAAGTTGTTCGGTCTGATGGGCATTTCCTGTTGACTTATAAAAATCGAAGATCAGAAACATCTGATGTGGAAATCAAAGCTATCACTAATTTCAATGTCTAATTATAAAATAATATAAGCTGGGAGTACCTCCACGCGGTGAAGGTGGTAACAGTTTAGGTCTGATTTTCGATGACGATGGTATATAATATACCTATATCATTAATTTTGACTCTACTGGCCAAAACTCCCATTTTTTTTTATTTTTTTTTTTTTGTACTAAATCTTCGATTATAGCGACCCCGTTGTCGCTGACATAAGCAACAGGTTCCGCGTACGAAGTCGCGGGCAGAAGCTAGTTTTGTTATAAATTACAGTATTTTATTAAAATTTTAGTGGTTTTTGTATAAAACAGTATTTTTATTGCAAAAATATCATTTTGTGGATTATGTGGTAAATGCATCTAAAAGAAGCGCGGAATTGACAACACTAAGTCGGGGAATCGAGATTTATTTATTGGCAGCATTGGTCAAACAGTTGTCAATTTTTTGTTTGCAAACATTTTGGAGTTGGTCCTACCAGTTTTGACGATTATTTAAAATGTCAATCATTTAGCACACAGCAATTTGTTACACTTCGGAGGTATCTACTAAACGTTTTCCTCTTTCATAATTTCAAAATAATTCTATTTTCTACTGTTTTGTTTGAGGATAAGTGCAAGCAGTAGCACAGTGTTTTTCGCATCAATCGCATCCCTACCAGTCGCGTGATCATCTCAAGTTCAAGGTTAAATTGCTTATTTGTTCAATTTGAAAATAAAACTGCTGGTATAAGGTATGTCATCTCTTTGTTAATTCAATTACATAAAAACTCAGTCATTAAAAATATCAGAATGCCTTCTAGAAGAGCTTGAAATGTGTCCCACCTAACTGTACATCATTTAAATTAGGTCTTTGACCTTAAATCAATTTTGTTTTTTCCTCATATTTTTTTAAGCGTGTGATTCAGAAGTGTGTGATTTCTAATGTTTAATATTGCTAAAAGATATTTCAAGTATAAAAGAAAAACTAAGATCTTTTTAGATATAACTAGAAAACCTGTTCTGCGAGTGCTTGATAAAAAGTAAGGGATAAAAAAACTAAAGCATGCAGCCTATGTGTAGCAAACTAAAGTCTTTCTAATAGCCTTTTATTTTTTGCAGATGGGCTACTTGAAGGCTGACCAATCCACTTATAACCAAACAAGTTTATATGACCGTGTGAAGAAGCTGTTGGTATCTTATGAATGGAGTGACTGCAGTTTCTCTGTGGCAGGAAAAAAAATCAAAGCTCATAAATTGATTCTGGGCATTAGTAGTCCTGTATTTGAAGCTATGTTTTATGGTCCACTGTCATCTGATGATGATATTCTGATAACAGATATTCAACCAGAAATTTTTCAATTGATACTTAATTACATTTATACTGATACTGCTGAAATAAGTAATATTGATCAAGCCTTTGAATTATTATATGCCTCAAGAAAATACATGCTGGAACACTTAACTGAGATGTGTATTGCATATATTGAAGCAAATATCAGTGTTGATAATGTGGTTGAGGTCTTGAACTACCCGGACTATATGCAAGACAAACAACTTATCTCGTCCTCATTAAAGCTATTCTGTCAGCATGCCAATTACTTGTTGCAAGAGAAGAAAAACTTGATTACCTATTCTTGTCTGAAACCTTTTCTTGAAAGTGACCAAATGAATATATCAGAAAAGGATCTTATTAAACATGTTTTTGAGTGGTCTACATATTGCTGCAAACAGAATAACATTCTGGACACATTTGAAAATAGACGAGATGTACTAAAAACTAATGGTTTATTACAGTTGTTGAGGTTTTTGACACTGACTATTAATGAACTTGAGGAAATTGTAACTGATATGAGCAATCTCCTGCTGCCATTTGAATTTGAGGCTATAAAAAAAGTAATTAAAAGTTCGAATATGGATGAAAAAGATATGATTGGGTCTTTTGGCTTGACTGTTATGCCAAGAAATTTGTTAAAACTACAATGGCACCTATGTTACCGGAGTCCTATAAGATCGGTGGCACCCATAGTTATTGATTCAAATAATTATATCATACATTCTCGAATTAAAGTAAACAAGTCTATATTTATCAATTCACTTTGTGTACCAACGCGAATGGCACCGGCTGTACACTTCCGTAACAATACAGCTAATGTTTACTCAGAGCAGATGTCAGTGTCAGTAGAGTGTGAATCAGACAATAGTGATTTTAAACTGACTAACTTTACGAAAACAGTTGAATATGATTCAATAGTTGATATAGAGCTGGTGGAACCTTGCTTTATAAAAAAAGATGAATGGTACAAAATCAATTTTATGTGGCCTTGTAATAGGCTTCACACATATGCATATGTTGTAGAATTTAGACACAGGCATTATTCTGGGCACAAAGTGTCTTTTGAATTTGATGATCTTTCATTTAGTGCTGGAAATGGTAGTTTTTTAGGTGGGTTAAAATTTTGTTTGTGAAGCTGTGTCAGTCATCTTAGCAAACTTATAAAATTACCTCATTCATAATGTACAATATTAGTTATTTCAAATATTTATTGTTTAGGATAGTCATATTTTGATAGTTATAAATAAAGTGTAGGTATCTCTAAAAAAAAGGGTAAATGAAAATGAGGCAAAACTGATAAAAAATAAATGGTATTAATATGTAATGAAGTTTATTTAATTTTGATTAAATACCCACACATACTGCAGTTAATCATTTTCAAGTTTACTTAAATAAGATAAGTAAGAATATGATAAAAAAAAAGTTAAAAACCCGATTGCGTAAAAAATAACTAATAACTTTAAATAAAAACTGAAAAGCCATGAGCCCATTATCGAGACGTTCAGGCTGCAGAGCGTGCCAAACATTTGAATTTGGCGCCAAAAATCCGCCATTTTGTTTTTTTATTTGGATACACCCAGTGCCACTCGCACAGTAAATACGAATCTAAACCTCTCAAGCTAAAATCTACCGAGCCGTTCAGGCCACAGCGTGCCAAACATGCATACATACTCTCGAAAAACATAACCCTCCTTCTGTAGCAGTCGGGTAAAAAGTGGAAGCACCAGGGTAGCTCGCGAAATTAAAATGTTCTTGTTTTTTCAATTTGCAGGTCTATTTCAGGCTTTACGGGGTAAACAGCTGTTTCCTACAAAAGTGCAATACCTACAGTGTAGGTATTTAAAAGACCGGCCAAAGACATTCAAAATATTATAAGTATTTTTAAATCTCTATCTTTTTTATAACTACCGCCATTTTATTTTATTTTTTTCAAAGTAGAGGCCATGCTTAAAACCTATACCTACCTTACCTATTAATCGATAGCTGGTATCAATACAAACCAGTTTGGAGAAGTCATTTTTTCCTGCTGGGTTATCGTACAGCGGTGAACGAAAAAAACATCGTACAGGTGCTGACAGTGACAGCTTGCTAGGCACAGTTGACGAAACGCCACCTGACGAGATAAAAAAGCAGTTTTCTTCCTCATAATACCAACTTTACTGTTCATTCCATCTGAGGGTGGGCCTCTGGGGGCGTGTCGCGTCGTCGCCAGTGGTGATTTTGGTATTGCCATTTTAGAAACAAACCAAGAAAAAACCGGCCAAGAGCGTGTCGGGCCACGCTCAGTGTAGGGTTCCGTAGTTTCCAGGCCGTCACAATAAGTGTTCCCACTTATGAGTTTAAAGGTGGGTAGTGGGTATCCATTATGTAAAAATGCTTGCATATACGAATATACTACAAACTTAGTCCAGAAATTATTTTGTACAACTTTTTGTCTTTTTTGTACAAAAACTGTTGTTTCAATCAAGTTCAAAATAATTTTCCTAGAAAGTCCTTATAAAGTTCTACTTTTCAGATTTTTTTCATATTTTCTAAACTTATGGTTCAAAAGTTAGAGGGGGGGGGACACATTGTTTTTTACTTTTGGAGCGATTATTTCCGAAATTATTGACATTATCAAAAAATGATTTTAGGAAACCCCTATTCATTTTTAAATACCTTTCCAACAATATATCACACGTTAGGGTTGAAATTAAAAAAAAAAATCACTTCCCACTTTACATATAGGGGGGCTACCCTAATAAAACATTTGTTTCCAATTTTTATTTTACCACTTTGTCGGCGTGATTGATATACATATTGGTACCACATTTCAGCTTTCTAGTGCTAACAGTCACAGAGATTAAGCGAGGACGAACGGACAGACATGGCGAAACTATAAGGGTTCCTAGTTGACTACGGAACCCTAAAAACGGGAAGTAAAACATGGCAGTTCGACAAGTCCGTCTATATCATTAGAATATAATATTAAAATACGAGTACATATAGAATATGAGTTTTATTAAGTAAATAAATAAATCAAAACCGTCAAGAGCGAGTCGGACTCGCGCACGTAGGGTTCCGTACAAACTTTTTAAAGGACACACTTTACTAAGTAAGATTATGTAAGTTTGCGGGCTTACGTTAGTTCATAAACTAAAGTGTAGGGATATATGCTGTAGTTATGTAGGTACTGATTAATAATGTATTGTGTTGTCGCACCGAGTTGCCGTGTCTGGCATACCACTGATGTGGTTTTTTCCTACTCCTCCGCTATACTTTTCTGATTAATTTCGTTGCGGGATCCAAGACAGTTAAATTCACTCTCTGGGACTTCGTCGAGCTTCATTGTCTCGGCGCTTTTCTAGTGGTCGCCACTGTTGATTCTGGCTTTCAGGAGTTACAGTGGTTTGGGAATAGTGTGGCGGGCTTGTCCCATACCACTGTTAAACCCACGATGGTATGTGTGGTATGTTTACGTTTTGTAAAATATTTGTAAACAGTGTGTATTGATTAATAAAAGTAAAAAAAAAGTTTGTAATAGTAAAATCGCTTTTTTTTGTTAACTACATATATATGGTTTTCAGATTTTTCCCTTTGCATGTGTTTTACATTGCTTCTCACTAAACGTGATTCTAGGTCAACGGGAACTACCATATAGGTTTTCGACATAAAACCTATAAGGTACTTCCGGTTAACCTAGAATTGTCATTTTGGTTAAAGCAACAATTATTGTCTTACAGCCACTTACAGCACAAATAAAGGGAAAATTCCGAAAAATAAAAAAGTTGATCAAGGTAAATTTTGGTACTTAGAAGTTTTCGCGAAAATCTAACCTAAATTTGCCCATATCTTTTTATCGTGTTGACTGAGGACCTTGACTTTTATACACCTAATAGGGACTACAGACCTCAGTACCTGGCATAAATTTCAACTTGCTAGCTCCACCCGTTCCTGAGAAAATCGGTGGTGACAGACGGACAAGAAAGTGATTTTATAAGGGTTCCATTTTTTCCTTTTGAGGTACGGAACCCTAAAAAGCGCCGAATAATAAGATTTTGATTTATATTATGTACTAGCTTGTGCTCCGTTCAGTAGTTTTTGCGTGAAAGAGTAACAAACAATTTGTGTGAGTATGGATGGAATACTCACAAACCGCCATTATACGTAAAAGTTTGGCGAGTTTAGAATTA
The DNA here is from genome assembly GCA_905147715.2 of Xestia xanthographa. Taxonomy (NCBI): domain Eukaryota; kingdom Metazoa; phylum Arthropoda; class Insecta; order Lepidoptera; family Noctuidae; genus Xestia; species Xestia xanthographa. Next base: position 12,674,338 of record LR990655.1, on the reverse strand, counting down.
AGCAACACCGCTGTATTAGAATTTCTTTAAATAAATACTAAAAAAAAAACTTTCGCATTCTATGTAATATTATGAAGTTTAGTAAAATTTCAGTCGGGTTCCTTCTATCTGGCAGAATCTTGAAATTTATTTGACAAAACACACTTGGCATAATCTTCTAGAAACGAATATTTTATTTGGCATAATTAGCTTTGGCAATATTCAAATTCCGCATAATTTCGTTTAGAATAACATTTATTTAGAGCGAAGATTATTTGGTACAATTTCACTTGGCATACTATGAAGATGGCAGAATTCCAATTGGAATAATTTTATTTGGCATTATTGCCATTTCTATAAAATAGCATTTTTAACCTTAAATTAGAATTAAAATATTGTCTTAAAAAGACAATGGTGCACAAACTAAACTTAATTTAGGCTATTGCTATCTTTTTTTCTCTAATAAAACAAAAAAGAGGCGGACGTAATTTAGAGCTGTCAAATTTAATTGGAACTAATATTTCCATACAAATGAAGGGTGCACGTAAAAACATGTCGACTAAAAACACGGTGAAACGCAAGGCATAAACTAGTTTGACATCTCTAACTTAGTTCATTGCTATAGCCGTCCTTTTCTCGCACTGCCTTTTAGTAAAAGATAGCAATAGCCTAAATTAAGTTTAGTTTGTGCACAACAGAATCGACACCACTATGTTACGCTAAAAACGGTAGTGACAGAAACGAATCGCTCCAAAACCTACTCCATGTAGTCTTGTCTGCCCTACCCCTAGGGGTAGGGCAGACAAGACTACATGGAGTAGGTTTAAATTACACTCTAGAGTGTAATTTAAATCCGCGTAGGCGCAGAGGGGTGAAGCGGCCCGTGAGCTGCGACACACTGCGACGCAAACACATCTGCGACGATAAGCTCGCGTGGGACCGCCGGAACCCTGCAGCGCCGGAGTCGTGACAGAAACCATGCCTGCTGCATGTTGCATGCTTGCTTGCATGCTCCATGCTGGCTGCTTGCATGGTGTATGCTGGTTTGCATGTTTGCATACTGCATGCTTGCTGCATGCATGACTTATGCTTGTCTGATCAGAAATATGCAGCAATTAACATTGTCGTCCTATGTTTGTGCCGAAAAAAAAATGTTCAATCAATTTTATTATTATGGTAAGAAATACAAAATTATTCTAACTATGAATTTATGTTATGTGATTTATGAGACTTTCCATTATTATGCATAATTAAATGTATGCCAAAAGATGATTTAACTGTAAACTTTCTGTAATATGATAGTTCTGCCTTTTAATGACTATCGATATGAAATTTATGCCAAAAGATGATTCTGACTGTGAACTTTCTGCGATATGATGGTTCTACTTTTAAATCTTATGCATATGAAATTTATGCCTAAACATGATTCTGACTTACACAATTAGGAGTTTTGAATGTTTGATAAATGAGTGTCTGACGATTTTCTGCGAAATGAAGTTTATGCTATCTTCTGTTATGCAAAGTAATATTATGACATAAAAAGTTCTGCTATAAAGGGTAGACCCGTTTCAGTCAATGCTACTGAATAAAGAAAGACTAATAGATAGTTATAGAACAAATGTTCGACGTGATTATTTAAATTGGTATAACTTTTTATCTATGAACCGATTGACATGAAACACCAAAACCACATCTAAATCGGATTTGGCGAACATTGACAGCGGCATGACGTTCATAAAATGGCGGCAATTTTGTCCACATGCATAACTAAGGCTGCCGAGGAGCTCGTGGCTAAATATTAACAGCCGCTCGGGTCGATCGTTAGGTTAAGCCGTGCTTGCCTAGGTAGGTCTGTGGATGGGTGACCGCCCATTACATACCGAGTTTCCTCCGTGCCTCGGAAAGCACGTTAAGCCGTTGGTCCCGGCTGTCATTTGTAGATCTTTGACAGTCGTTAGGTAGTCAGAGGACCGAAAAGTCTGACAACCAGTCTTACCAAGGGGTATCGTATTACCCGGTACTAACTGGGTTGTGGAGGTCAGATAGGCAGTCGCTCCATGTAAAATACTGGTATTCAGCTGCATCCGGTAAAACTGGAAGCCGACCCCAACACAGTTGGGAAAAGGCTAGGCAGATGATGATGCATAACTAAGGCTGCCAACAGACGGACTGCATCGCACTCACAGATGCCAAAGTCAACGTCACGCGCGGTCGGCTGCAGTCGTGTGCAGCAACCGCATACAGCTAGTGTGCAGCCTAATTACATGCAGTTAGCGATGGCAGAGCTATTGCACTCCGTGTGTAGGCATGAGGTAATTACCTACCGCTTCGCGCATATTGAATATGCAAGCTCTCTAGGGTTGTCGCGCTCCAGCCGTGCGTAACTGCGTACGTATGCCGCGTTAATTTTTCGCGCTCTTTTGACCTGGCGTCGCGTAGGTACCTACCTACTCGTACGTCGTGTTTGTTAACTGACTGATTTATTGATCATTTATTATTACTAGTGAAAATGACAAGCCGGATAAACTGTTGCTGTTAATAAATGTAAAAAAAATACATTTTGTATAAATTTCACTGCTCCATGTCCATGAACATGGAGCATGGACATGGAGTCTCAGAGTCTCGAATCAGAGTTTATTTTAAAACAACCTATTTGTTATATTTCGCATTTATACTGCTATTAAATTTAATATGTAATCGTAATTTTAGAGAAGGCAAGATATATATGAGACATTATAATAGAGTAAAACAATTGTAATGGGGGCTATCGTTTTAGAGCTCACCACAGTGGCGGATTTACCAATAGGCTGAGTAGGCTGGAGCCTAGGGCGGCAGTTTTTAGGGGCGGCAAATATGAGCCAGTTTTCTTTTTTAGTGTTACAGAAATGAATACATTCATAATTATATTCCTAAATGCTATTAGATCCACACAAGTAATTCAATATGTACTAAATGTTTCACCAGTTAGATGTTTTTTTCTACAACTTATTGAGTCGCGTTTATTGAAAACAAGCGACGGGAATAATTTTACATTTACAAAAACTGGAAACGGCAGTAAATTGTTAGTGTGGAAGGTTTTTTTGGAACAATAAACTAAGTAAAGGTTCAAATTCAGGCTAAAAGAGAGAGAGTCCAGATGTTTAAGAATTACTTTAATAGTAGATTATTAACCAAGGGCTGTATGACATCAATTGCATACGAGGTTTTTGGCGCCTGAGCGAAGCGAAGGCGCTAATTAACCCGAGTATGCAATTGATGCTTACGCCCGAGATAAATACTCTGCTTTACATATCGATTGTGAGGTAAGTAAACAACAAGACAGCAGGTTTCAATGAACATTTATTAAGAAGAAAAAAATGTGTATTTAATTAAAATTAATACCTAGTAAAATTATTACAATTTGTAAGAGATATGGTCACGTTCTTTTTAGGTATATTTATAGTTTGAATATGAGTTTGTGATGATAAGACTTGAGTTTGAGTGACTTGAGGTTCTTGCATCGTAAATGGCGGCAGTTGACTGGTACTATTTTCTTAATTAAAAAATGGCTCAGATGATGTGCTTTGACGTGGTGATTTTAGGTTTATATTTTCTGTTATTTTAGAAGTAATTTTGCTTTTGTTTGCCATCGAATCTTCGATATAACCTTCGGCCACTTTGCTGGACTTCCAGCCGCCGTGCCTTTTTAACAGAGTGAGGTTGGCTCCCGAATCAGCCAATAGAGTCGCTGATGTTCTGCGAAAGCAATGCCCGGTGTATAACTCTACGTTACTCAGTTTTAAATATGTGGCTATTTGCTTTGGCATGCCTGTAAATTTGTTTTTTCCTATTACTTGTCTGTGGCATTTTCCTTTACTGTAATTAAGAAAAAAACGATTTGTATCCACGTTTTCAGGCCGAAGAGCTTGATATTTTTCAACATAATTTGCAAATTCTTCATGCACAACAAATGACCGGTCAATTTTAGTTTTCGTGTTAGGCAGTTTTATGAGTAGTAATTTGTTATGTTTTTCTACATTTTCTATTGTCAAGTTTGTCAATTCCACGGTTCTGCAGGCTCCCGATATCCCAAAAATTAGAACAACCTGTAAAAAAGACATAAGTTGTATTAAAGGCACCAAATTCGCATAGTATTTTTGTGAAATATTTTGGTAACTTATTAAAAAGGGCAAGTAAATACGTAGGTACCTTTATTGCTAAATAAATTTCATCCGGAGCTTCATTTAAGAATTTCTGTACTTCTTCTGCAGTAAATACCTTCGATTTCTTGCTTTTAAAGCCGTCAGACTGCCTTTTCAAGAAAGCAGTAAGTTTAGAAAAATCTTTCAAATTCACGTCATGTTTTGTCATCATTGTAGATTTTAGCATGGAATAAAAGCACCATAAACTGGAAGGTTGTAGCCTCTTAGATAATTCATCAAAATATGATATAAAAACACTTTCAGAAAGAGATTTTACTTTTTTTTCTGACCGCCATTTCATAAATTCGTCGTATGCCTTTACATATCTTTCTTTCGAGTTCGGCGGTAATATATTTTCGACAACTGTTTTTGCCCTTTCTTTAATAAAATCGGGCGTTAGATCTATGTCTTCGTCACTAGACATGTTTAAAACTTTTGAAAAAGAACTCAAACAAGAAAATTAATTATTTTCGCGATGCTTTCGCGCCTACTAGTAGACTGCCTTTTTTTTTTCACGCACGCAAGCGCGTCAAATCTTGCTGGCCAGTTTGATTTTTAAATCGATTCCATCTAACATACGATGTGGAAACAAATAGTTCCATATTTAAAATAAAATCTTTATAAAATAAATTGTCTAGATTCCGATTCGAGTAATTAATCGATACCGAGAAAAAAAAAAATAACTTTTTAAAAATATTCTTCGTGCAGTATGAGTATGACAGTTCTTTTTTCAAATTCCAAAACCTATGCTGTAATGATAGTCATACACCCCGGCATTCAGGGGTGTAAGGGTGTACTTACAGAGCAAGAGATATGTAAAATTATTATTTTATTTCGCCATGGAATCAAGACAAGTGTGTCGAAGCTATAGGTAACATGGGCGTCGCCAGGGGCAGCTTTTTCCTGCCTGATGCCACAGAATTGGTATTATACGTAACAAATTGTAACGTGTGTTTTAATGTTATAAATGAGCCTCTGAGTACTTTTACTATCGCTACAAACTTACACATTTTCTTTAAACAAACGCGCGCGGTTCGTACCCTGCGAAAATTTTCTCGATCGATCGGTATAGACAGAGGCTGAAATAAATTAGGAGCCCCTTGCCCCGAGGCCCTAATAGGCGATTATAGCATACATACGCAAGGTTGCATAGCATGTGGATATTTTGATCTCAAACCTTATAACTATCTGAATTTACTCGAGGCCAGATGTAAAAATTTTCGAGCTCGCTTTGCTCGCTCTTGCAGACTAGCTTCTCTTGAATCTTATCTTTGTCTATAAATCGCCCAGGTAACTCCGGTAGGTTGAAACAATTCTAACATGTCCAAGGTAGGTAAAATATATAATGGCCTGATATTTTGGGGGAATGGTGCTAAAGTTGAGCAAGTACTTATAGCACAGAAAAAATGCATTCGAGCTATGTGCAAAAAAAACGGACGGATTCATGCAAGCCACATTTCCAAATTTTCGAGCTCGTTTCACTCGCTCTTGCAGCCTACTTACTCTTGCCTTTATCTGTGAGTCGAACATGTAACTCTTATGTATCAGGATTGAAACAATTCTAGCCTGTTCAAGGTAGTGTTAAAATTTTCGCTTAGCTCAGGAATTTACCCAAAAACTATTTCTTGGGTAATCTTAACAAAAATTTTGGGTTGTAAAAACAATCCTAAAGAAACTGGAGGAGTGAAACGTATATGGAGCGGGAGATAAAAGAAACGACCGACTTGCTTGAACACCAGTGCCACTGCCGAAGGGACCGCGCGAGGCGCGCGGCGCGCGCGCTGCTTACATACATATCACTAACACATTGTGTAGAGGTCAGTATAGGGGCGGCAAAATTTGAAAAGCCTACTGGCGGCAAATGTGTAAATCCGCCACTGGCTCACCAGATGGCGCACTGTCGAGTAAGGTCCTGTCAGTAATTCTATTCAATATTAGAAAGCACCAATAACTTCATAAAAATGTTTATTTTATTACGTATAACAACGTAGTGTAAGCTTTAGATATATATTTACAATATTCTTCCTAAAATTAACAAGCATGAAACATTTAAAAATCGTTCTACCTCCAAGTACTAACAGTATTATGATCCTAAGTTGCTACTTAAAATCTTCAAGTCATAATTAATCAGGAATGGCTCAATCTAGAACACAATGGTGAGTATTAGTATAAATACGTGATAAAAAAGCACACAACACGCGAACACTCTATGACATCTGACATTTTGGAGGACCTTAGTCTACACAAGCGCCTCTAGCGGAAAATTCACACGCGATAGCCCCCATTATAAAAGTTTTAATTAACTTTTAAATAATATTAAAATACAAACATTTTGGTAGTATTTTATTTTGAGTACTTGAGGCAAACCTACGGACTGACAAGCAGTGAGACGCCGAATAAAATACGCTAACACGTGGCGCCATCGCCATGGCACAATTTAGATCGAGCGGGCCCAGTTTAGGTATTTATAATGTCGGCTTTCTTCAAGATCAAAGGAGTGCAACTTCTGTACGCTAGTACTATTATCTATTCTGTGGCGATGGACAGCGTGCGTCGACAATACACGACTGCTGCCGACCGCGTGAAGTTGAAGTGACTGTATGCTATATTACTTTACTCTTTGCTGTATGCCGTCAGATTCGCAGGTCAATAGTCGTATTTAGCTTTGAAATTGTGCCTAAAAATTACTTATCAATTACTTATATTTGCTTACCATGATGAGAGAAATGCTTATTTCATAATTAAAAAGAATTAAAACATTTAAGGTTGACCAGCCATTCTGACCAATGATATTCTATTAAACAGATATGTTGTGAGCGCGCAATCGTGAAAACTCGAAAACAGGCCAATTGGCCTGTTTTTCCTTTATTCTGCGTCACTGCGTGTATGTGAGCTGGCTCTCCCCCGCGGCACACTTTTTTCTGTGGTTTTGTAGGTGTGTAACATATCTGTTTATTAGAATGTCATTGGTAGTAACTATGAGGAATTACTGAAATTTTCATGGGCGATAGATTGCTTAACAATTGATTTTATTTGCTTACCATGATGAGAGAATTGCTTATTTCACAAATAAAAAGAAATTAAACATTTAAGGTTGCCATTATGATGGCTGGTCAATCTATGTAGGTAGAGTAATAACTAGTGTGCGTTACCCCAGCCAGATATTGTCGAAAATCGTCTTCTAAGTGCACTAAATAATTAGAAATACTGCTTCTGTTAATGGTAAGCACATTTTTAATTTTGGTAGGTATGCTGATATATATTACGATATGTAATAACTAATAGGTATGGGCCTCGTGGCTTTAATTAAATAAATAAAACAAATAAAAATTGCCTTTACGACAAATTGTTGCCATTATTAAACTTATTTTTATTGACTTAAGTATTTATTATCAAGTTTTTTTCATTTCTTATTATGTTTGGATAACCAACAGTAGATAGATTAGATAATTAAGAATGACTAAATCGATAAATGAATAAATATGACAATAAGGGTAGGCTTACGTAGTTACCTATGTTTAATATTACTGTTTTCAAGGTCAACATTTTGTAACGAACCGACCTTTCAATATGTATGTCGCAGCCATTTCGTATAACACACCGTTTTAGATAATGGCACGCCGGATTAAAAAACGGCGCCGTTATGTAATACGGCGTCATGACGTTCAGCCGGATTAAAATTCGGCTGAAATAAAGTACGCTGCATTGAATGAGCCCTTCGCGTTCTTGAAAGCGGCGTAATAACGTGCCGCCGTTATACAAACGGGCGCATCGTCGATACGCCGCTTTAAAAGTTTTAGTTCCATTTATCGCCACAAATGGCGCTGCATGATCATAACAAGAAAAATGGCGTCGCAATTGACAACGGTGTCACAATCAAATGGCCGTTTTTCCCGTTTTTCTGTTTTTTTCTTTTTCATTTTTTTTTATACCTTCATGTTGAGAATTACGTGGTCGGGGGTTTCTAAAAGGGGGATTTTTTTTTCATTATTTTTGCGATAGGACACCGTTTTCGAGATATAAGCAAATTTAGAACCTTCTACGACGACATGACGCGCGCTCGCTTCGCTCGCATTTTACATTACACAACCACTTTCTGTCACAAATGTCATCGTTGCTCCGCCGGCCTTCGGCCTACGCTCCTCATGCCAGCTAGCAAGACTTTTAGGACAATTTTAGAAGGTTATTTGGAGTATCGGAATTGCTGACAATACGGCTAAACTTTGGACGCCGCTTTGACGAACGTATCGCCACTACAATCTGGCTGAACTTGAGGATGCCGTATTACATAACGGCGCCATTTTTAAATCCGGCTCGCCATTATGTAAAACGGCGTGTTATATGGATTGGCTGCGACATGTAGATCAGGGATGTTACGGAGGTGGTTTTATCGGAACCGGAATCGGAGTCGGAGTTTTTAAATTTGGTTTGTCGGAGTGGGAGTCAATATAAGAATACGGCTATCTTTATGTCAAACATTTGTATTTTTTAATCATACTAAAAAAAAACAGTAAAACCTACCTACCTACTTTCTGTATAGTGTTTGTCTTTTAAAAAGTTTGTACGGAACCCTCGGTGTGCGAGTCCGAGTCGCTCTTGACCGGTTTTTACAATAAAACATAATTTTAAATACGGCTACAACTATTTTGCTGCAGCTTATTCGAAACGCTAAGCATAACAGTGAAAATAGTGGTGTTTATCAGTTCTTAATTTTAATTTCAGATAAACAAGCGACGTTGCATATTAGTCTTTAAAAAATATCTGTGATTATTTTTGAAGTTAATTTATATTACTTACCTTAATTAAAATATTTGCATATGATCATCATCATCTACATAGGCAGGTACAATGGGGGTCTTTTCCGCCTGACCAGTTTAATTTTTTTTCGCTTAAATCATGCGGAGGTAGCCGTGTGGTATCCAGCAGAGTAGAATAGAACCAACCCATACACTCACGGGTGTCGTATAAGGCGACTAATGTCTGAGGCAGAACACCTTGCGCCTCCGTAGACCAGAGAATGGGCAGCAGCGTTTTCTGTTAGTCTTTCCTCACTGCGATTTCCAATCCGCCTGCCAAGCGTGGAGATTACGGAAAATTCCTCCCATCATGGGAGAGGCTTATGTCCAGAAGTGGACGGTATGGGCTGTTGTTGTTGTTGTATGCGGAGGCGCCGAGCCACGCCCCCTTAAAGTTTGGGCCTATTAGGAAAGCGTCAACTTTGGCGCGCAAAATAACAATAACTCTCGATTGGCGTGCGTCGTCCGCGTCAGTGCGCTCGGCCGATTCAGTATCTTTTCATTCATTATTTCTATAGGGAACGTGCACAACGACGGTGCTGCCAACTGGCGTCGCCAATCCGAATCTTGTGCTCTATTAATGCTTGACATTGACTTTTCTAACAAGTAAACAGAATTAATTTTATAGTGAAAATTAATTAACAAATCATAATGCATTGTTGCATTTCTGGATGTAGGTACCAATGCATCCACAAAAATGAAAATAAATCAATTAGCGTAAAATTCTATTACTTTCCAAAGAATACTAATAGCATACCATGTTTTGGTGAAAAACGCAAAAAATGGATAAACGCAGTAAATAAAAATATTTGAAAACCACTTTTTTTTGTTACACTCTGCATTGAAAAGGCCCTCAAAATCAACCGCCCATGCAAACATACCAGAACCATTTATACTTCACCATAGACGTGTTCTACTAGACCGCACTAAAGTTCACACCGAATATCCAAAATCAAAAAATCAAAATCAAAATCAAAGCATTTATTTCAAGTAAGCCAGTTACAGGCACTTTTGAATTGTCGAAACAAAGATGAAAATTAAATGTAGCTACAGTCCCAGTCACAAGACATAAAAACTGTGAAAGTACTGTAGTTGCCCATTCCCTAGCGTAGATCTCTATGGAGAAGAATGGGCAAGAAACTCCATGGACACTCTTTTAAATCAGAATATTGTTACAAAATCTTGGTTACATCATTCACGTTGAGATGGTATATTATGTGAGAACAATGTAGCAAGATGTGCACGGTAAAAGTGTCCACAGCAAAAAAACACAAACAAAAAAAAAATACAATTCAAAATAATTCATTCAAATAAGCCATGGCAACCAAGAGATGACCAGTCACAACTGACAGCGCCCGTTCACGGACATGACGCATGGATCAGCACCATTCAACTCAACCATTTTGAAGGGAACTAAATGATCCGACACATGCGCCACCATCAGCGAGACAATAGAGTGAGCATGACATACTCCAAACCGCCAGGGCACATTCAAGTCAAAAAAAAGACGTAGGTTTCCAGTGAATGATAGCTTTCTAGTACATAGTACTCACACAATATGGGCTATGCATTTATATAATACTAAAGAGATTGATTCTATACAATGCAAAGATAGTTGTACAATCTTCAGCAGCTCCAACAATACAATTTAATGCTATCAATTTATGCGCCCCTGTCCATGTGGAGCAGGACCAGCATTGAGCCAAGCATTTTTATCATCGATATAATCGCTCAACTTGTAATATGCTTGCTTACATAGTGTGCGTTTAATGCATGTTTTAAATTTCGTCTCATTCAGTTCAAGAATACTTTGTGGAATTTTATTATAGCATCTCAAACAGTACCCCATGAAAGATGAGTCTACTTTAGCGAGTCTGAAACCTGGCTGAACTAGTTGGTCCCTATTTCTAGTACTGTAATTATGTCTGTCACCCCTTTTACCAAAAAGGTGCAGATTTTTTCTGACGTACATTATGTTTTCGTAGATGTATTGACAATGTACCGTCATGATGCCAATATCCTTAAACAGTTCCCTTAGAGAATCGCGCCTACGAAGATTATATATGGCTCTGATGGCTCTTTTCTGCAGAATAAATATAGACTCAATATCAGCAGCCCGTCCCCACAGCAAAATGCCATAAGACATTATACTATGAAAGTAACTAAAATAAACCAGTCTAGCGGTATCTACATCAGTATACTGACGGATTTTTCTAATGGCATAGGCTGCTGAACTTAGCCGCCCCGCAAGAGATGTCAAATGAGAACCCCATTGTAGCCTTGAATCAAGCGTAATCCCCAGGAAAACCGTTTTATCTACGAATTCAAGTTTCTCTTTATTCAATATTATATCACAATCACTACTTTTAACATTCGGTAAAGCAAATCTTATGCATTTGGTTTTTTTTTCATTTAATACCAAATTGTTTGCTGTGAACCAATTTTGGACCTGAAGTAGGGCATTATTCACGTCATCTAGATTTTGGGGCCGCCTATTTATCTTAAAAATTAGGGAAGTGTCATCAGCAAATAACACCATATTTTGAGGTTGGTTTTTCAGTAAATAGGGTAGATCATTTATATATACTAGAAAGAGGAAAGGACCCAATATTGAGCCTTGTGGAACCCCCATTTTTACTTTTAACCCCTGTGAATTAACACCATTTATTTGAACATGTTGTTGTCTATCATTCAAATAAGATTTTACCAAACTAAGTGCAAGTTTACCCAGTCCGTAATGCTCAAGTTTCAAAAGTAATGTGTCGTGATTTACGCAATCAAACGCTTTGGAGAGGTCACAAAAAATTCCTATGGCGTCTTGAGACTCTTCCCACGCAGTAAATATGTGCTTTAATAAGGTTACACCGGCGTCAGTTGTACAACGTCCCTTGGTGAAGCCATACTGTTGATCATGTAAGATTCTGTTGGTGTTAAAATGATAGAGCATTTGATTAAGCATTACTTTTTCAAAAACCTTGCTAAAAACTGGTAACACGGATACAGGTCTATAATTATTAGTATCTTTACTGTCCCCGGATTTGAAAAGAGGTATGACTTTACTGTATTTCATTAAATCAGGGAAAACTCCTTGGTCTACACATAAATTAAAAATTAAAGCTAAGTAAGGGGCTATAGTCTCAAGTATGGATGTACAAACTTTGACAGACATTCCCCATAGATCTTCGGTTAGTTTGATCTTTATTTGCCGGAAAGTTTTAATAACAATCATAGGGTTAATGTGTTTAAATTTAAATTCAACCAGGCAGCCAGACACATTCGCCTTTAATAAACCAATTGAGAGTTCAGGTGAGGAAATAAGAGCCTCCGTTGTTTTTTGTGGTATATCGGTAAAGAATTTTACAAATTCTTGAGCTACTTCCTGATTAGAGCTTTTAGGACCACATGCTGTATCTAATGTGTAGCTAGTGTTACGTATTTTCTTCCTGTTAGTCTCATTATTTATAACTTTCCAAACTGTCTTTATTTTATTTTCTGCTGTTTTGATCTTGTTGCTAATGTGCAGTGCTTTAGCAACCCTGCATGTATTTCTAAAAATGTTTGAATACTTAGCAACATACTTGTTAAAAGTTTCAGTGTTTATAAAAGGCTTAAGGCCATAAAGCTCAAATAGTCTTTCCCTACTTTTTCTGATACCTCTAGTTGCCCAATCACTAAATATGAATTTAGGGCAAATACTTTTTGTCTTCTTTTCAAAAGTTTTATTGAATTCCGTGTGAACTATTGAAAAGAAACGATCATACAATTGATCTATATTAATATCATCAAGGCCCATAACGCTTAACTTGTTCTGTAGCAAAATATTATACCTATTTAATCTGCTAGAAGTTATAGGTCTAAATTTAATTTGAACTTTTTGCGATGGGGGTGTATTACACCTGAAGGTTACAGTTTGTCCACTATGGTCAGAGGGTAGACAATTTACTATTGCTTTCTCTAAGTAATCACAATCGCAGAAAATATTATCTATACAAGTAGCAGAAGATGGAGTGACTCTAGTAGGTTCTGTAAAAGTGTTGGTCAAGTCAAATGACTTAAAAAGATTTAATAAGCGACTGCTATTTGCACATTCTTCTAAAATATTGATATTAAAATCACCACAAATAATTATAGATTTATTACTGACTGCAAGTTTTGCCATCACATCTTCCATTATTGATTCAAACAAAGAAAAGTTTTGATAGTTTGGGGGTCTGTACACACACACAATTACATGCTTATCTAGCTCAACACAGGACAGTTCAACGCAATGTTCAACCGAGAGACCTACTATGTCATTACGTTGCTTATATTTAAAACAATTTCTTATTAATATTAGGGAACCTCCACGAAGCATAGTTTTACGGTTAAAGCAGCTACCCACCATATAGTTCTCATAATTGATAAGCATTTGGTAATCCTTAAGCCAATGTTCAGTAAAACATATAATGTCAAACTTACTATTTTCTAAAAACAATTCAATTTCTAATAATTTGGAAGAAATGCCTTGGATATTTTGGTGGAATAATTTCAAAGTGTTCTGCTGAGGCCCTTTTTTACTAACTAATTGAGTGCAAGAAGATACGTTGGTAGGATTAACAATATTGTTAATCGTACCTCCTGTTGTCTCATTTCCTAGTTTAAATTAATTTTTGGAGTGAGGCTGGAGACACCCGTACCATCCTCAGACAACAAGACCCTATCACTAATACTAATATACCCTAATTGAGAATTCTCCACGGTGACACATGGATCCTCCTCAGTACAATGTTTGTAAACATTTATAGCACTAGTGCTATATTCATTGAAAGTCACCTGTATATTAGTATTACTACTAATAGTCGCAGTGTTAATAATAGAACTAAACTTAGACATACTATTTATGTCTGTGTGAATATTATAAGCTAATAGCCGAGCTATTTTGTGTCTACATCTAATAGGTAGATACACCTTACCCCGTGTCGACTTCAGTTTACCAACAATAGTGTTGATATCCAGATATATAAGTCTGTCACTATAGTGACCTACTAAAAAATGTACATGGTTATTTAACATATGTATATAATTATTTTTTCTATTACCCAAATTTTCAAAAAATGGAAAACCACACAATATTATTTTGTTACAATTTAACTTTAACAACTCTGAAACACAGTCAGTGATGTCTTCCTTTTTAATCTTAGAACTATTACCAACACATATAGTAATGGTGGTACTAGGATCACAAACGGTCTTTGTTACTGATGCCATAATCTGTTTGTAGGTTGATCCTGGCATGCAATAATTTTGGGTACAATAACTCAGGTTATTACTGATCAATTTCCCTAACCCTCTACCTATACTATCAGAGAACATAACTGAAAGATTAGAACCAAGACTATTAGGTGAGACCAAATTACCTAAGTCAGGTATTGTATCTTGGGTGGAAATACAGTCCTGAGTACTCACAGCTAGGGACGGGTCCTCCGTTGCCTCAAGCTGGAGGGCATCATTGCTGGATTCCCTCTGACAAGTACACTGAGTGTTGCTGAGAGTCAGCGAGTCCACTTTGTCTACCAATGCATTTGTAGCAAGAATATGCTCTTTAATTTGATTTTCCGAGCATTCATATTTATTACATAAAGATTTTAGTGACTTATTAAGAGCCTGTATTTCTGATTGTAAGCGCTGAGTGTCAATTTCATAAATATTTGTACTATCTTCCAATTTAATCTGATAGTTATTTAATTTATTAACTAGAGAAACACGTTCTTTCCTTAATTGAATATTTTTGGAAAGGTGTTTTTGTTGTTTCTTGTATTTATTACATTTTTTAATTATTCTATTTAATCGTGCATATTTCTTAATTTTATTTTTACTAATTTTGTGGCTGAAGTTATGCTTTAGTAAGGAGTCCTCTGTAAGGTCTATTGTTATAATGGAATGAGGGTTGCAATTTGTATTAACTAATTCATTATACAAATGTTCAGTTTCCATAGCCTGAGTATGATCCTTTTCCTTTTTCAAATTTAAAAGTTTGACATTTGCATGGACTAATTCATCCTCTAAGTCCCTAATTTTACATAAAGCCTCCTCATACAAGTTGCTACAAGAGTTGAACCCATCCGTGACCGCCCTTAGTTGATCCCGTTCATTGACAACATTCAAGAATTCCTGATGAAGGTCTACTAGCTCCCGTTTTAAGCTCGAGTTTTTGCTATTTACGTTAATGACCTCCTCCTCACTGTCCTCTCTCTCTTGCAACAGCTGCTGGCATTGGAGTTTAGAGTCCTTAAGTTCTTGGAGGGCCGTTCTCAATTTTAGCTCCATATCTTGAGCAGTAGCCTTACGGGTCATCACAGGCATGGTTTCCGGATTGGTTACTGAAAATTGTAAATAAAGAAACGGTGAGAACTAATAGGATAGACCAATGAAGAGAATTTAGAGATAAAAAAGGGGAAAAAACAGGGAAAAAGTTTGTGTTACTCAAAGAAATGAGGTAGGCTGCTATATTAGCTTGACAATAATTAAATTAGCTTACTGAATAATTATTTTTATTGCTTCAATGAGAATTTTACTTTCTTAAGATTTTACTTTTTCATGTGGGTAGATTGCCTGGACTAAAAACTTATGATTATTACAATATTACTTCAAGACGTTAATGAAATAACTATCACGAACTTAATATTTAACTAATATTGAAAAGATTGATAGCAAGTATAAATCGTTAAAGTTTTACTTTTTACGAAATGACAATTGTCAACAATGCAATCTAGAACCTTAGAAGGAAATTAGCAAAAAAAACAAAAACTATACTAGAATTGGCGTGGACGTGTTGTAAAGTTACGATTATGGGACGATTGTGTGCTATTCTAAATATAAAAGTAAACAAATACTCCCCGTATAAATCCGTAGTCCGAACATCAGCTGTTGGTTTTAGGTTACCGGTAACGTCGTTTCGTCGCTGTACAACCGAATCCTTTATTAATTAACAGGAAAATATGTTTCCTGGGTATTTACACATTTAAAATACGATATTACATATGATTACACCTTAATTTAACTTAATTACTATTTAATTTTAATTTTAAAATACGGAACAAAATTTTGACATGTCACTCGGGCAGTGTTGCCACTTTTTCCCCTCAACAGTTAATCAAAGACTCCACATGTACTCAGAATATAAACATGGTTATACCCACAATAATGTTTTTAGTTGGCTGCACTCCTTTGGTTTTTTAAGTGTTGTATCTAAATGCTACGGACTGCATTTTATTGATTGCTTCATCAAATTATTGTGAACTAATTGATTTATTAGAGCCTGGAGATACTGTTCTCGCTGATAAAGGATTCCCTTCCATTATAACATGTGTTGAAAATAAGAAAGCTATCTTAGTTATGCCAGCCACCATGTCTTCATACACCACAATTTTCATCAGAAAGTAAACGAAAGATATAAAATTCATATTATTAAACATTTTTATTACGCTGACGATCGTTATTGATAGACCGGAACTCATATTTTATACCTTTTAGCATATTATTATACTATATAAAGCTCGATTACCACTGACTGACTGACTCACTCACTGACAGAATTGTTCTCCCAGATGGTGGATGGGGAGGTGGGTATATTTTGACAGATTCGTAAACAAATAACTCCCGCGAGTATGGGAAAAGTGCCAAACCTCCCCTTTTTGCCCCCCTTCCTCCCCCGCCCTATCGTATCTCGGAAACAAAGAGACCCGTAGTTTACTTTTTTTACGGATTCGTATAGAGAAGGCTCGAAAAAGTAAAAACCGGTTTTCAAATTTGCCCCCCTTGCCCCCCTTCTCACCCCCTTTAGGCGGATCTCGGAAGTTGAGAGACTTGGAACATTTTTTTTTTCAAATTCATATAAAGGGGCAACGCGATAGTCAAATTCATTTTTCGAAAAACGCCCCACTCTCCCCCACTTCACCCCCCCCCCTTTTCACCCCTTTTTTTTCTACTGAAAAATGTTTTAATTCTTACCTAAAACTATTGAGGGGCGTTGAAATTAAAAATTTGTATACCATTTCCTCCCCTCCCCAACCTCCCCTAAAACTGAAAGGGCTGTAACTTCGTAACGGTTAGAGATAGCCATTGGGTGTTTTAACAAATATTATAGTAGGCGTCGAAACCTGTCTGGTGGTAGGTAGGTTCTGAGTGGAGCGAACCTGCGAGACCGAGTGGAGCGAAGGGGGGAGGTGGCGAGCGAAGCGAGCCGGCGACCTCCGCAGCGTAACGAAGGTTGAGTGGGTGAAGCGTAACTCAGGCCGACGACAAGCAAACTTTAGGGACTGCTTTTTTTTATGGGTCTCAGTTTTTAAGTAAGGTTTTTTGCTTTTATTTTATTAGGTTTTTTTTTATATTAATTTTATAATGTTTTAGGGGTCCTTAAGGGTTTTCATACTGATCTAGGGGTAGTTGTAACGGTTTTTCCAATTCGTTTAAGGATTCTTATGGATTCTCAAAATTTATAAGGGTATGGAATACGTCTCAAGAACACGACGACACGCGAGCTGCGCGCAGCTCGCGCACCCAAGCAAATACTAGTTATACTATATAAAGCTCGATTACCACTGACTGACTGACTCACTCACTGACAGAATTGTTCTCCCAGATGGTGGATGGGGAGGGGGGTATATTTTGACAGATTCGTAAACAAGTAACTCCCGTGGTTATGGGAAAAGTGCCAAACCTCCCCTTTTCGCCCCCCTTCTCACCCCCCCCTATCGTATCTCGGAAACCAAGGGATTTGGAACATTTTTTTTTTCAGATTCGTATAGAGGAGGCTCGGAAAAGTAAAAACCAGTTTTCAAAGTTGCCCCCCTTGCCCCCCTTTTCACCCCCTTAAGGCGGATCTCGGAAGTTGAGAGACCTGGAACATTTTTTTTTCAGATTCGTAAGAAGGGGCCTAGAGTTAGTCAAAATCATTTTTCAAAACTCCCCACTCTCCCCCCCTTCACCCCTCCCCCCATCGTATCTCGGAAACTAGGACACGTAGCGGCATTTTGATTTTTATTATAAATTATTATTGAGGAGCGTTTAAATTTGTATACGGAGGGTATCCTCTCCTCCCCAACCTCCCCTAAAAATAAAAGGGCTATAACTTCGTAACGGTCAGAGATAGCCATTATGTGTTTGAACAAATATTATAGTAGGCGTCGAAACCTGTCTGGTGGCAGGTAGGTTCTGAGTGGAGCGAACCTGCGAGACCGAGTGGAGAGAAGGGGGGAGGTGGCGAGCGAAGCGAGCCGGCGACCTCCGCAGCGCAACGAAGGTCGAGTGGGTGAAGCGTAACTCAGGGGCGACGACAAGCAACTTTAGGGTTATGTTTTTTTTAATGGGTCTTAGTTTTTAAGTAAGGTTTTTTACTTTTATATTATTAGGTTTTTTTTTTAATTAATTTTATGATTTTTTAGGGGTTCTTAAGGGTTTTCATACTGATTTAGGGGTAGTTGTAACGGTTTTTCCTATTATTTTAAGGATTCCTATGGATTCTCAAAATTTTATGATGGTAAGGAATACTTCTCAAGAACACGACAACACGCGAGCTGCGTGCAGCTCGCGCACCCACGCAAATACTAGTTATACTATATAAAGCTCGATTACCACTCACTGACTGACTCACTGACAGAATTGTTCTCCCAGATGGTGGATGGGGAGGTGGGTATATTTTGACAGATTCGTAAACAAGTAACTCCCGCGAGTATGGGAAAAGTGCCAAACCTCCCCTTTTCGTCCCCCTTCCTCCCCCTCCCTATCGTATCTCGGAAATCAAGAGACTTGGAACATTTTTTTTTTCAGATTCGTATAGAGGAGGCTCGGGAAAGTAAAAACCAGTTTTCAAAATTGACCCTTTTTCCCCCCTTCTCCCCCCTTTAGGCGGATCTCGGAAGTTGAGAGACTTGGAACATTTTTTTTTTCAGATTCGTAAGAAGGGGCCTAGAGTTAGTCAAAACCATTTTTCAAAACTTCCCATTTCCCCCCCCTTCACCCCTCCCCTCATCGTATCTCGGAAACTAGGACACGTAGCGGCTTTTTGATTTTTGCTATAAATTATTATTGAGGGGCGTTTAAATTTGTATACGGAGGGTATCCTCACCTCCCCAACCTCCCCTAAAATTGAAAGGGCTGTAACTTCGTAACGGTTAGAGATAGCCATTGGGTGCTTGAACAAATATTATAGTAGGCGTCGAAACCTGTCCGGTGGTGGTAGGTTCTGAGTGGAGCGAACCTGTGAGACCGAGTGGAGCGGAGGGGGGAGGTGGCGAGCGAAGCGAGCCGGCGACTTCCATAGCGTAACGAAGGTTGAGTGGGTGAAGCGTAACTCAGCTTTTAACGATTCTAATGAATTCTTATTTTTATTTTTTTATTGATTTAGATTTTAGAATGTTTTAGGGGTTCTTAAGGGTTTTCATACTGATTAAGGGGTAGTTGTAACGGATTTTCCAATTATTTTAAGGATTCCTATGGATTCTCAAAATTTTATGATGGTAAGGAATACTTCTCAAGAACACGACAACACGCGAGCTGCGCGCAGCTCGCGCACCCACGCAAATACTAGTTAGAGATATAAAAATAAAGCTCGATTACCACTCACTGACTGACTGACTGACTCACTGACATAATTGTTCTCCCAGATGGTGGATGGGGAGGTGGGTATATTTTGACAGATTCGTAAACAAGTAGCTCCCGCGAGTATGGGAAAAGTGCCAAACCTCCCCTTTTCGCCCCCCTTCCTCCCCCTTCCTATCGTATCTCGGAAACAAAGACACTTGGAACATTTATTTTTCAGATTCGTATAGAGGAGGCTCGGAAAAGTAAAACCCAGATTTCAAAATTGACCCCTTTTTCCCCCTTCTCCCCCCTTTAGGCGCATCTCGGAAGTTGAGAGACTTGGAACATTTTTTTTTTCAGATTTGTAAGAAGGGGCCTAGAGTTAGTCAAAATATTTTTTCAAAACTCCCCACTCCTCCCCCCCTTCACCCCTCCCCCCATCGTATCTCGGAAACTAGGACACGTAGCGGCTTTTTGATTTTTACTATAAATTATTATTGAGGAGCGTTTAAATTTGTAAACGGAGGGTATCCTCCCCTCTCCAACCTCCCCTAAAAATAAAAGGGCTATAACTTCGTAACGGTCAGAGATAGCCATTGGGTGTTTGAACAAATATGTACGGTGGTGGTAGGTCCTGAGTGGAGCGAAGGGGGGAGGTGGCGAACGAAGCGAGCCGGCGACCTCCGTAGCGTAACGAAGGTCGAGTGGGTGAAGCGTTACTCAGGGGCGACGACATGCAACTTTAGGGTTATTTTTAAGTAAGGTGTTTTACTTTTATATTATTAGGTTTTTTTTAAAATTAATTTTATAATGTTTTAGGGGTTCTTAAGGGCTTTCATATTGATATAGGGGTAGTTGTAACGGATTTTCCAATTATTTTAAAGATTCCTATGGATTCTCAAAATTTTATGATGGTAAGGAATACTTCTCAAGAACACGACAACACGCGAGCTGCGCGCAGCTCGCGCACCCACGCAAATACTAGTTCAAAAATAATATAATTGAAGAGACAATATTGTCTAAGTAAATTGAAAGCACGATGAGAAGTGATAAGTTTCCTTTTCTGTCCGCATAGTGTCGCTTTTGTCGATTAGTGCTGCCACCTATAGTTCCTGCACGTTCCCTATACAAAGTCAACGGGGCGGGGCTAGAGAGCGTTTCTATGTTGCGAGTGCAAGCAAAAATTAGCTTAGTGATGGTCAGGCGGGAGTGTCCTCGATAGTACCTACTCTATATTTTTTATTAAGTACCTACGCATTATTATTTTTGAAATTAATATTCCATTATAAATATGTTTAACTTTACCACTTGTTTACCCGTCTGTACTAAACACGTAATTATTCTCATGTATGATCCTGTAAGTTTTAAAAGGTTAGTATAATGTATGGCGCGGTCGCTTTTTCGTAACTTTTTATATTTGGTCGGGTTACCACGCGTACATCATTTTTTCGATTATCTCGTTAAGTAATTAGTGTACAAGTCTGAAATTTCTCATGTATATAATTGAACTGTATTTCTAATTATTGATATAAGATTCAGTTCCTACTACTACAGTAAACTCGGTTAATCGGTCGTCAAATAAATTGGCTGCGCGCTGTGGCCGGAAAATCATCATAACTTTTTAATTACGAATAGGATACTAATGAAACTTCAGTACCATTTATTGACGGTAATTACCTATATAATAACGTTTAAGTTTAGTCTTTGGAGCGCTGATTGGAAGTGCTAATAAAGAATATTTTCTATTTACTAAAATAACTTCAAAACGGTGCAATAAAGTGGATTCGTTTATTACGTAACAAATTATAACTTAATAGCCAGATCTCATATATAAATATTACAATCATCCGTATAGTGAAATCCGAGATACAGCAATCGTACAAACGTAACTCCAGCAGGATTTTGAATATCTTCGCAACCATAGCATATACAAATACAAATTAAGTTATACCAATTATTTCAAATTCATTTCTAATTATTTAGATAAGTATGATTTCAAAATATCCATTTTTTAACAAAAGATCTGGCTGGGGTAACTTTACTCCAGCCGGAAGTGTTTTTATCAAATAGCTAAAAAACTATCAGCTTACCAAATTTAAAAATGTGCTTACCATTAACAGAAGCAGTATTTCTAATTATTTAGTGCATTAGAAGACGATTTTCGACAATATCTGGCTGGGGTAACGCACGCTCTGGCAAACCCCAACGAGATATCAACAGGTGATAGCTTTGCATAAAGACATTATTTTGTGCCTAAAGAAAATAAATAAGATATATTTTGCGCCTCGACAGTTTTTGATTAAATGACGTTTCTTTGAAGTTTAGCGGGCCCCTTGAAATTGTTTTCGTTGTTATTATACTTTCAAATCGCCCAATAGTGCTCGAAGTTAGATACTATTATGTACCTTACAAATCCAAAATTTCGACTTTCTTTCTTTCTTTACTTCAGAAGATATTCGTTATTTAAACAAACGTCCAGCCAGCGGGCCCCTTTTTAAATATTACTCTTTTATATTATAAAATTCAATAGATAGCATTAGGAGTTTGATAGGTACTATTTTGTGTCTTTCAAATCCAAAATTTCGACTATTTCTTGGAGCTATACTTCAGAAGATATTCGTTATTTAGACACGTCCAGCCAGCGGGCCCTTCTTTAAATACTACTTTTTATATCATACAAAAACATTAGGAGCTTGATAGGTACTTTATATAATTGTTGATGGATGGGGAGGGAGAGGAAGACCGAGGAAACGATGGATGGATTGTGTGAGGAATGATATGAAGGAGGGAAGGAGTAAATGATAGCGTGACGACTGACAGGGGAGAATGTAAAAATCGTTTGGTTATTGCAGAAAATAAAGCAACAAGTACGAACAACGTACAACAAGAACAGGAGTGTTTAAACTCGTGGCTAGAATAAAGGGAGAATAAACAGGGTCCAGCCATTCTGTTGGCTGGTCAACCTTAAATGTTTAATTCCTTTTTAGGGTTCCGTAGTCAACTAGGAACCCTTATAGTTTCGCCATGTCTGTCCGTCCGTCCTCGCTTAATCTCTGTGACCGTTAGCACTAGAAACAATGACGTATTATATATAGACACGTCATGAACCAACATCGCGGCGCTTAAAAACGGCGAAAATACTAGAACTAAAGCGTGAAGAAAGAGAAAGAAAATATGACACCGAACGGCGGGATGCCTGTTGCGAGAGGGAGATAAATATACATCTTCAGTCACAGGATTTATTAAATTATAAACAAACGTAGCGTCGCGCGACAGGTTGGTGCGTAACTAAGCGCGATGTGGCCAATTGGCTTCATTTCATGTTGTCATTTTAGAGTGCGGACAACGTATCTATAGTTTATATATCATTGACTAGAAAGCTGAAATTTGGTACCAATATGTATATCAATCACGCCGACAAAGTGGTAAAATAAAAATTGGAAACAAATGTTTTATTAACAAACTAGCTGTTGCCCGCGGCTTCGCCCGCGTGAAGTTCGGTAACTGTCCCACGGGATCATACTAAAGGGATAAATAGTATCCTACATGTTAATCCAGGTTATAAACTATCTATGTGCCAAATTTCATAATCATCACAATTATAATCATCACAATCGCTATCACAATCACCATCATTATCACTGTCACAATCACAATCACCATCACCATCATCGTTATCACAACAACCATCACCATCACTATTCCAATTACTATCACTATCACAATCATTATTACAATCACCATCATCGTTATCACAATCATCACAATAAATCAACAATAATCCTGTATAGAAGTCGAATCCGCCATCTTTTGGATCTAAAAATAAATGCCATATTCGTAATCAGCACCAATGATAATCTCGGAATCGACACCCATATTGATTTTAAGACATTTCGACCCCATCGCACCCCAACAGGCGATGATGGTATTTCAGGTCCGCCACATTAAATCTTAAAATCGCTGTTTTTGTAATACACCCGACCCGATACACCATACAAACAATACCAAACCCATTTCCCCCTTTAATGGTTGAATTCTGAAAAAACCTGAAACCCATTTCTACCCATTTATCGAAAAGAGTACTCCTGTGAAGTTTCGAATAAAACAGTCTAACCAATCTTGTTTCTGACTCCTCCCGCTCTGGGCGGAGTAGGAAGGAGTGTCAGACTTTTACTAACTAAAACCCATCCATGTTCCTTCATCGCCCTTTGTGTTCCGGGGCCACGGTGTCTTTTTCGAACAGTCCCGCAACCCCGGCAGGCATCGGCCCTTGCAGACCCCTTCCTATTGCGTCGTCGACACCGCCTGTCGTCATGAGACGGACGGACGGCGAGCTAGCCCATAGCCCACCGTCCACAGGCCCGCGCCTACGGTGGCCCCCGACGCTCGGGTCGTCTCCCGCGGCGGCACGTTTCACTCCCTTAGAGAGTAAATTTTGAAAAATCCTTTCTTAGTGCACCGTTAGACCTCATAAGAAACCTACACGTGCTAAATTTTAAATCTCTGGACCCTTGGGGCTGTGAGTTGATTTTCAGACTGTCAGAATTCAACTCCTAATATGGAGAAATGGGGTCATTTCTCCATATTAGGAGTTGAATTCTGAAAAAACCTGAAACACAAATGTTTACTAAATTATCGATAGGAGTACTCCTGGTTAGTTTCGAATAAAACAATTAACTAATCTTGTTTCCCCATACAAACTTTGGAGCCCTTTTTCACCCCTTTAAAGAGTGAATTTTGAAAAATCCTTTCTTAGTATACTTTTTGACCACATAAGGAACCTACTTGCCAAATTTGGAATCCGTAGACCCAGCGGTTTGGGCTGTGCGTTGATATGTCAGTTAGTCAGTCAGTCAGTTCCTTCTTATATATATTTTTACCCGACTGCGCCAGAAGGAGGGTTACTGTATAGATTTTATCAAAATAGAAGTAGCCTAAGTTACTCCTTATTTCATCAGCTATCTGCCAGTGAAAGTCCCGTCAAAATCGGTCCCGCCGTTCCAGAGATTAGCCGGAACAAACAGACAAAAATTGAAAAAAATGTTTTTGGTATATGTACCCTATATTCATTCATATGCATGTGGTAAAATGCGGTTGTTTTAATATTACAAACAGACACTTCAATTTTATTTATTTGTACAGATAAAGCCCCCTTTTCATCTTTCACCCCCTTAGGGGTTGAAATTTTTAAAGACACCGTTGCGTTAGCTTCCAACCATAAGCCTAGATAATAAATTTAGTGAGTTTTACTTCGAAAATTAAGGACCTTCCATAAACAACTTCATTCTCCTTTTTAACCCTTCGGGGGTGGTATTATGAAAAACGCTGATACACGATCAATTAATTTTTAATCATCAGCCTAAACACAAAATTTGAAGATCCTAACTTTAAAACTGACGATTTTCCATAAACAACTTCATCCCCCTTTTTAACCCTTCGGGGGTGGAATAGTGAAAAACGCTGAGACACGTATAAATTAATTTTTAATCATCAGCCTAAACACAAAATTTGAAGATCCTAACTTTAAAACTGACGGACTTTCATACACAACAGCTTCATCCCCTTTTTAACCCTTTGGGGGTAGAATTATGAAAAACGCTGAGACACGTATCAATTAATTTTTAATCATCAGCCTAAACACAGAATTTGAAGATCTTAACTTTAAAACTGTCGATTTTCCATATACAACTTCATCCCCCTTTTTAACCCTTTGGGGGTAAAATTATCAAAAACGCTGAGGCACGTATAAATTAATTTTTAATAATCAGTCTAAAAACAAAATTTGAAGATCTTAACTTTAAAACTGACGGACTTTCATACATACAACAGCTTCATCCCCTTTTTAACCCTTTGGGGGTAGAATTATGAAAAACGCTGAGACATATGTAAATTAATTTTTAATTGTCAGCCTAAACACAACATTTGAAGATCCTAACTTTAAAACTGACGGACTTTCATACAAACTTCCATCCCCTATTTAACTCCCTTAGGGGTTGAATTTCTAAGAATCCTTCCTTATTCCTTGTCTACATTATAAAGGGAACCTTTGTGCAAAATTTCAGCTTTCTAGGTCCAAGGGTTTAGGCTGGGCGTTGATGAGTCAGTCAGTCAGTCAGTCAGTCAGGCCTTTTGTTTTTATTATCTAAATATATAAAAGAAGAAACTGACTGACTGACTGACTGACTGATTGACTGACTGACTGACTGACTGACTCATCTATCAACGCACAGCCCAAACCGCTGGGTCTACAGATTCCAAATTTGGCAAGTAGGTTCCTTATGTGGTCTAGGGGTGCACTAAGAAAGGATTTTTCAAAATTCATCCCCTAAAGGGGTTAAACGGGGCTCCAAAGTTTGTATGGGGAAACAAGATTAGTTAGACTATTTTATTCGAAACTTCACAGGAGTGCTCCTATTGATAAATGAGTAGAAACGGGTTTCAGGTTTTTTCAGAATTCAACCCCTAAGAGGGGGAAATGGGGTGGCAAAGTATAAAAATCAATGCACAGCCCAAACTGCTGAGTCTAGAGATTCCAAATTTGGCAAATAGGTTCCTTATGTGGTCTAGGGGTGCACTAAGAAAGGATTTTTCAAAATTCAACCCCTAAGGGGGTTAAACGGGAATCCAAAGTTTGTATGGGTAAAACAAGATTAGTTAGACTATTTTATTCGAAACTTCACAGGAGTGCTCCTATTGATAAATGAGTAGAAACGGGTTTCAGGTTTTTTCAGAATTCAACCCCTAAGAGGGGGAAATGGGGTGGCAAAGTATAAAAATCAATGCACAGCCCAAACTGCTGAGTCTAGAGATTCCAAATTTGGCAAATAGGTTCCTTATGTGGTCTAGGGGTGCACTAAGAAAGGATTTTTCAAAATTCAACCCCTAAGGGGGTTAAACGGGAATCCAAAGTTTGTATGGGTAAAACAAGATTAGTTAGACTATTTTATTCGAAACTTCACAGGAGTGCTCCTATTGATAAATGAGTAGAAACGGGTTTCAGGTTTTTTCAGAATTCAACCCCTAAGAGGGGGAAATGGGGTGGCAAAGTATAAAAATCAATGCACAGCCCAAACTGCTGAGTCTAGAGATTCCAAATTTGGCAAATAGGTTCCTTATGTGGTCTAGGGGTGCACTAAGAAAGGATTTTTCAAAATTCAACCCCTAAGGGGGTTAAACGGGAATCCAAAGTTTGTATGGGTAAAACAAGATTAGTTAGACTATTTTATTCGAAACTTCACAGGAGTGCTCCTATTGATAAATGAGTAGAAACGGGTTTCAGGTTTTTTCAGAATTCAACCCCTAAGAGGGGGAAATGGGGTGGCAAAGTATAAAAATCAATGCACAGCCCAAACCGCTGAGTCTAGAGATTCCAAATTTGGCACAAAGGTTCTTTATGAGGTTTAGGGGTGCATTAAGAAAGGATTTTTCAAAATTCACCCCCTTAGGGGTTGGAACGGGAGTCCAAAGATTACGTGGGGAAATAAGACCACTTTATTCGAAACTTAACAGGAGTACTCCTATCGATAAATGAGTTAACGTTTGTGTTTCAGTTTTTTTTCAGAATTCAACCCCTAAAGGGAGAAATGGGGTAACAAAGCCTAAAATTCAACATAGGTATTGTTTTTATGGTGAATTGGGTCGGGTGTATTACAAAAGCAACGATTTTAAGATTTAATGTGGCAGACCTGAAATACTACCATTCCCTGTTGGGGTGCGATGGGGTTGAAATGTTTAAAAATCAATATGGGTGTCGATACCGAGATTATTAGGGGTGCTGATTACGAAAATGGCATTTATTTTGAGATCCATATGATAATGATTGTGATTACGATGATGATGATTGTGATAATGATGACGATGATTGTGATGACGATGATTGTGATGATGATGATTTTGATTACGATGATAATGATTGTGATTACGATGATGATGATTGTGATAATGATGATTGTCATCATCATCATCATCATCATTTCAGCCGAAAGACGTCCACTGCTGGACATAGGCCTCCCCCAAGTGCCGCCACATTGAACGGTCACGTGCGACTCGCATCCAGCGGATACCCGCAGCCTTCAACAGGTCATCGGTCCACCTAGTGGGAGGCCTTCCAACGCAACGTCTTCCGGTTCGCGGTCGCCACTCCAGAACTTTTCGGCCCCATCGGCCATCCGTTCTGCGAGCAATGTGCCCTGCCCACAATGCCCATGATGATTGTGATAATGATGATTGTGATAACGATGATAATGATTGTGATTACAATGATAATATGTGTGATAAGGATGATGGTGATTGTGATAGTGATTGTGATTGTAATGGTGATTGTGACAGTGACGGTGATTGTGATAGTGATGGTTGTGATTACGATGATAATGATTGTGATAACGATCATGGTGATTGTGATAGTGATTTTGATGGTGATTGTGAAAGTGGCAGTGATTGTGATGGTGATAGCGATGGTGATGGTGATTGTGATTGTGATTGTGAGAGTGATGGTGATTGTAATAATGATGTAGTTTATTGTGATTACTATGATAATGATTGTGATGGTGATTGTGATGGTGATGGTGATTGTGATGGTGATGGTGATTGTGATGGTGATGGTGATTGTGATGGTGATGGTGATTGTGATTTTGATTGTGATAGTGTTGGTGATTGTGATAATGATGGTGATTGTGATAATGATTGTGGTTGAGATAGTGATGGCGATTGTGAACATGATGATTGTGATTAAGATGATAGTGATTGTGATTACGATGATAATGATTGTGATGACGAGGATGGAGATTGTGATGATGATGATTGTGAATACGATGATAATGGTTGTGATTACGATGATAGTGATTGTGATAATGATGATAGCGATTGTGATTACGATGATAATGATTGTGATAACGATGATGGTGATTGTGATACTGATTATGATGGTGATTGTGATACTGATGATGTTTGTGATAGTTATTCTGAGAGTGGTGGTGATTGTGATGGTGATAGCGATGGTGATTGTGATAGTGATTGTGATGGTAATTGGGATGGTGATTGTGATGGTAATTGTGATGGTGATTGTGATGGTGATTGTGATGTTGATTGTGATGGTGATTGTGATGGTGATTATGATGGTGATTGTGATGGTGATTGTGATGGTGATTGTAATGGTGATTGTGATGGTGTTTGTGATGGTGATTGTGATGGTGATTGTGATGATGATAGTGATGGTGACTGTGATAGTGATTGTGATGGTGATTGTGATGGTGATTGTGATGATGATTGTGATGGTGATTGTGATGGTGATTGTGATGGTGAGTGTGATGGTAATTGTGATGGTGATTGTGATGGTGATGGTGATTGTGATGGTGATTGTGATGGTGATTGAGATAGTGATGGTGAGGGTGATAATGGCTGTGATTACGATGATAATGATTGTGAAAACGATGATGGTGATTGTTATTTTGATGGTGATTGTGATTGGTGATGGTGATTGTGATAGTGATTGTGATAGCGATAGTGATGGGGATTGTGATGGGGATTGTGATGGTGATTGTGATTGTGATGGTGATGGTGATTGTGATTGTTATGGTGATTGTGATGGTGATTGTGATGGTGATTGTGATGGTGATTGTGATGGTGATTGTAATGTTGATTGTGATGGTGATTGTGATGGTGATTGTGATGGTGATTGTGATGGTGATTGTGATGGTGATTGTGATAGTGATTGTGATAGCGATAGTGATGGGGATTGTGATGGTGATTGTGATTGTGATGGTGATTGTGATTGTTATGGTGATTGTGATGGTGATTGTGATAATGATTGTGGTAATTATGGTAGTTGTGTTAATGATGATAATTGGTGATAATGATGGTGACTGTGATAGTGATGGTGATGGGGATTGTGATAATCATGGCGGTTGTGATAGTGATGGTGATTGTGATAATAATAATAACAATTGTGAGGATTATGAAATGTGGCACATAGATAGTTTATAACCTGGATTAACATTGAGGACACTATTATCCTTTTAGTATGATCTAGTGGGACAGTTACCGAACTTCACGCGGGCGAAGCCGCGGGCAACAGCTAGTACTATATAAAGCTCGATTACCACTCACTCACTGACTCACTGACATAATTGTTCTCCCAGATGGTGGATGGGGAGGTGGGTATATTTTGACAGATTCGTAAACAACTAACTCCCGCGAGTATAGGAAAAGTGCCAAACCTCCCCTTTTCACCCCCCTTCCTCCCCCCCCTATCGTATCTCGGAAACTAAGAGACCCATATTTTTTGTTTTTTACGGATTCGTATAGAGGAGGCTCGGGAAAGTAAAAACCAGTTTTCAAAAGTTGAACCACTTGTCCCCCTTCTCCCCCCTTTAGGCGGATCTCGGAAGTTGAGAGACTTGGAACATTTTTTTTTTCAGATTCGTATAAAGAGGCAACACGTTACTCAAAATCATTTTTCAAAACTCCCCACTCTCCCCCCCTTCACCCCTCCCCCCATCGTATCTCGGAAACTAGGGCACGTAGCGGCTTTTTTATTTTTACTATAAATTATTAATGAGGAGCGTTGAAATTTATAAACGGAGGATATCCTCCCCTCCCCAACCTCCCCTAAAAATAAAAGGGTTATAACTTTGTAACGGTTAGAGATAGCCATTGGGTGCTTGAACAATTATTATAGTAGGCGTCGAAACCTGTCCGGTGGTGGTAAGTCCCGAGTGGAGCGAACCTGCGAGACCGAGTGGAGAGAAGGGGGGAGGTGGCGAGCGAAGCGAGCCGGCGACCTCCGTAGCGCAACGAAGGTCGAGTGGGTGAAGCGTAACTCAGGGGCGACGACAAGCAACTTTAGGGTTATTTTTTTTTTAATGGGTCTCAGTTTTTAAGTAAGGTTTTATTATTAGGTTTTTTTTTAAATTAATTTTATAATGTTTTAGGGGTTCTTAAGCGTTTTCATACTGATTTAGCGGTAGTTGTAACGGATTTTCCAATTATTTTAAGGATTCCTATGGATTCTCAAAATTTTATGATGGTGAGGAATACTTCTCAAGAACACGACAACACGCGAGCTGCGCGCAGCTCGCGCACCCACGCAAATACTAGTTTCCTATATATAGATAGATGTTTTATTACCCTATATGTAAAGTGGGAAGTGATTTTTTTTTTAATTTCAACCCTAACGTGTGATATATTGTTGGAAAGGTATTTAAAAATGAATAGGGGTTTCCTAAAATCATTTTTTGATAATGTCAATAATTTCGGAAATAATCGCTCCAAAAGTAAAAAACAATGTGTCCCCCCCCTCTAACTTTTGAACCATAAGTTTAGAAAATATGAAAAAAATCTGAAAAGTAGAACTTTATAAGGACTTTCTAGGAAAATTATTTTAAACTTGATGGAAACAACAGTTTTTGTACAAAAAAGACAAAAAGTTGTACAAAATAATTTCTGGACTAAGCTTGTAGTATATTCGTATATATGCAAGCATTTTTACATAATGGATACCCACCTTTAAACTCATAAGTGGGAACACTTATTGTGACGGACGGGAAACTACGGAACTCTACACTGAGCGTGGCCCGACATGCTCTTGGCCGGTTTTTTTTTTCTTATGAAATAGGCAATTCTCTCATCATGGTAAGCAAATATAAACAATTGATAAGCAATCTTTCGCCCATGAAAATTTCAGTATTTCCTCATATTTACTACTCTACAGAGATTGACCATGCAGCCATTCTGATATCAGAATGGCTGGTCAACCTTAAATGTTTTAATTCTTTTAAATTATGAAATAAGCAATTCTCTCATCATGGTAAGCAAATACTTATAAGTAATTGATAAGTAATTTTTAGGCACAATTTCAAAGCTAAATACGACTGTTGACCTGCGAATCTGACGTTCACAGCTAATCGCTTACCGGACCGCATGCAGTTGCAACTGCACACTGATGCGTTTGCTGCACACGTGCACGATTTTTGGTTTGCAAAGATAAGAACTTTAATAAATGTACGTGGGTCAAAGACATTCAAATGTATTACTCTTTTTAAAACTCTTTGAGGTGACTCTCATGGCCGCTATATTGTCTTCCTGGCAGCAACTAAAGTGCTTATCATGACTCGGCGGAGCAGGAGGGAGTGTCAGACTTTTACTGACTAAAACCCATCCATGTTCCTTCATCGCCCTTTGTGTTCCGGGGCCACGGTATCACTTTCGAACAGTCCCGCAACCCCGGATGTGACCCTGCGTGGTAGATTACAATTCACACTCAATCACACAGATTGAAGGCCTGTCTCAGCACTGACTGTTTAGCTTGAAGTACCTATAATATTTTCCTATAATATTTTTGTTGCAACTTTAGGTACATAAAATCATTCTTAGATCGCCATAGAATTACTTCATAATCGCGGTGATGTTACTTATGTACTCGTATTTACTTAAACCAAAATAAAAACGCAACGAAGTAGGTCAACCTCATTTAATCAAACGATTCTTCGAATTTAACACCATTAAAACGAATAACATAAGACAAAACAATAGAAATACAATCCCTAAAATTAAATACTTTACGAAGACCATTTTGGAGGACCGTCAAATTTTTTCGTTAGTAATATAATACGTTCGGCTTCCCGAATACCACTCAATCGTGCTCCGTGTGCTGTAGCGAAATATCCGGGCACTGTAGCTTCACCTGCAAACAGCAGGATGGGTGGCATCGGGTCGCACGGACCTGGCACTGGCGTTCCTAATTCGCATTGGTGACTCACAGTGGAACAACAACTCATGTAAGAATATGCCCCGCAGAAATGTGGATCTGACGCCCATTTAGACCGTAACATCATTTGTGGATAAGGAAGACATGGGTTACCAGTAAACCTGCGCAGTATCTGGGTCAGTCCTTCAGCGACGTCGTTATCTGCCATTGCTTCCATCGTGGCCGCTTCTTGGCCTGATATTATAGCGCATAGTACATGTTTACTGCCTGGTAATTCGTCTATTGCACACACTCCGCGTGTCCAATCAGTTCTGCATTGTAATTCTTCTGCTGACCAAGCGAGTTTTAGGTTACCTTCCTGACACGCCCAAAAAGGTTCGGCGTACTCTAGAAATATTTTATCACTTAGACCGAAACCTAAATTACATATAGCGCTTAATTTACAGCATGGGAGCGGGGGAGCAAATAATTTATCGGCTTGACATTTGAGACATCCAAGAGACACTGTGCAGATAACATAATCAGAGTATAATTCTTCACCGTCACAACATTTAATCATTGCACGTCCTTTGCCGGTTGCTCCTTGCCCCCAACGAACTACACTCACTGCTTTATTATAGCGCGTACAATTGTCTGGAAGGCCGCGCAGCAAAGGTGCCATCACTCCGACGTAACCTAAAGGAACTCTGACGCAACCACCAGGGAGCTCAATGTAACTGCCATACTGATCGGCACTGACTAGAGACAGATCGTCTCCACACTTATTCCTTAAAATATTAGTCAATCCAAACATGACACGTGCGGCGTCATACCTTTGGTCTTCTGGAAAGTTGTGTAACTCTTGTTGTATACGCAAACCAATAAAATTTAACAAAGTTCCGTGTTGCCTTTCCCCACCGAGTCGAAATAAACTAGCTGCTTGTTGTTCTATTTGCCTAAAGGTATGATAAGCCGTAATCGTTACTGGCAAGTCAACTGCCCGTCCTTCGCTGGTACAAAATAAACCTCTTGACGCATCTAAACGAGGTAATGGTTGTTGTAAAAGCCTATCTTGCGATGCCAGCGTATATATAGAGTTTGGTAAACATGCACCAAAAATCCACTCTGCTCCCATTTCGATGACGGCATCTCCAAGCCAACACGAATGAATTCGTCCTCCAGGTCTGTAACATTTACTTTGATTAGTCGAGATTGAAACTGGATAGCCAAGACACAAAACCGCCAAAAGTGGAGAGATTTGGAAGAGACCTATAACTCAGCATTGGGTGGCCAAGAGTTGAAGAAGAAGTCGAGATTGGAATTATTTGATTCGTCTGCTTAGTTAAATCAATCCACAGTACGTACGTAGGTAGATAAGGCCGATGTTAGTAAAACTAAAAAGCCTCAAGGGAGACAGAATTCTGACATTAGGAATGATCCAGATATTTGTTCCTATGTTGGAAAAACTGCCATAACTTCATAACCAAGTAAAAGTTCATAGTTATGCAAGAGTACCTACTTCTACGTAGTGTTGGAGGTAGGATATACCAAGTACAGTCAGTATCATGCATTATCTGACCTCTCCTAAAGAAGGGTTGATACTACCTGGTAGTACTTAGGTACCTACATACTACAACAAAAATAATATCTTGGTGTCTTTCTGTTGTAAAACATCAACTTCCTTGATATAGCATACCTTTCTTTAGCTTCAAGAACGAGGAAATTGTTTATGCCGCACTGTGAGAGCCGATGTGCTGCTGATAGACCTGCCATGCCAGCACCTATAATGATGACACGTGGCTCCCGACAGTTGGGATTGATGCTGCACGAGTCCATAATACATTGTTCTTGTCCCGCTCTGCACACCGCACTCGCAAACAGTCTTTGACCAGTCGTCAAGGCTCTACTTGAAATGTGCCCTGTCCTACCCCTGAAATTCTTTATTAAATTCCAAATATCCCTATTCCATATTAGTTTCATACGTGACAATTTCATTGTGATATTTCAAATAAACATGCCATCTAAAACTTTAGAATTTTATAAATCACTCTCGAATTTTGAAAGCTTTTGCATAATGTGGTGACGTTTATAACACCAAAAAGCGACAGAAGCGAAAAGAGAATCATTTTCTTCTTTAGTTTAATTTAAAAAGCATTTGCAAGTCTAGCATGGAGGCTGATTAACATTGTACAAGTACCTTGGTGTGCACCTTTTCGACGTTTTATAAGTGCCCATGTAGGCCGTGAAATAATAGTACATTGTTACCCTAGGGGTGAAAGTAACTTATTTAGTCCCGAGACGGGGTTTGGTGCCCGAGCGAAGCGAGGGCGCTAATAGCTCGAGGGACTAAATAAGTCTTTAACCCGAGGTAAACACTGTGCTTTTCATTACGAATACAAGGAAAGTAAAAAAAAAACATACAACTCGAAAAAACTAATGAAGATCGGAATTCGAATGGGGTAGATGACATTGACACACCAATCAATTGAGATACTTTTTAAGAGCTGTCAAAACGCGGTTCTCTAATAGACTTTGTATGGCAATAGCCTACTGTGACGTCACTGTTTATTTAACTCAATGACTCGACTATTTATTGATTTCAAAGCAACTAAAAATCGAATTTGGCAATTAATTGAAAATAAATCGTGTTTTCAGGCCCAAAATAAAGTGTTTTTTTGTTATAGAAAGGTGTCTTGGAATTATTGTTTTATGGTGTCATCTACCCTATTGCCGCTTTCCGCTTTCCCACCTATTTTGCTTTTTTTTTTCTGTGGCCGGCCAGCTATTCAGCCAATACCTATTAGTATTTTTCATTTTCATCATCGAAAAATGGTAAATATTTTTCCCAAATCTATGTTATTTTAAAGAAATAGGTGAAACTTAATTATAATAAAGATATTTAAAATATATATATTCTTTAATTAATACTTAACTTTATGTTATTTCAATTTTACCTCGTGGCTGTATAGAAAGTTGGAACATGGTTCAATAGAAAAATGAACCATTTTTTTTTAATAATTTGACAGCTGTCAGTTGAAAACGATTCTCCCTAGGGCTGAAAAGTATTACTTTCAACCCGCTCCTCAGGCAACTTCAGACCTACTTTCAGAGTATGAGTAATGAAAAATATTTTTCAATACACTTCCTCGAAAACTGGTCCATAACGCACTACGATTAGGTACAACATGCAATGTATTTCACACGCGTGCGATTTTTTCCACTTTCCTGCACGTGTGCGGGTATGAAAATTGCCACAGATACCTATACTAAGTCCAAATTGGTTCAATGCCTATAGTCTGAGGTGAATGTTTTTTTTTTTAATTTCGGAAAAGCACGCGTCTTTACGGCATAAATACTTTTTGAATATTCAAATTGTGTTTATAAATAGAATATCATAGATAAACATGATGATTATTAAAAACTAATACCTAGTTACTTTTATACACAAATTAACATTTAATTGTGTTCTTAATTCAAAACTATAAAATAAATCTATTTTTTATATTACGCTGTTTAACGGCTTCATACTTTTGCCTCTCCTTCAACCTGGCGAAACCAAAGCGCGAAAAAAAAAGAAAATGAAAATCATAGTTTCATAGTTCGTGACAAAAAAATATTTTTCGTTATTTTATTTTATTTCTTCAAAAGTGTATTGAAAAACGTCGTTTGATACACGTGGACTTTTGTTATTGCAATTCTCGGCTCAAAAACACCCTCGCCTACGGCTCGTGTGTTATAATTCCGCCTCGAATGCAATAACAAACTTTCTCCACTTGTATCAAAATGTACTATTATATTTTGCTTGTGAAGTATATCAGATCACACCAGCGTCTAAGCTTGGTAATAATTTATCCATATTATGGTCTAAGGTAAGATATTGCTAATCCAGTTCAGAAAAGTGTATTGTAGTAATTGAATATTTTGACTGAAAAAAACACCTTATTCAGAGCTTATTTATTTGATGTTCAAATACTCAAACTGGGCCTAAGGAAGTCATTGAATCAGTGATAAAAGAAGCTTATAAAATAGCGGATTTTAGAACTTAGGCAGACAGACAGTTCTATAAATCCGTAGAAGGTATAAGTGTAAACCATTGAGGTAGGAAAGTGTAAACGGACCAAACTAAAGTTACCCTACGCAAAAATTATTGCTGGGAAACGACTTTTTTTTGGGATGAAAAATCACGTTTTACTGTAAAACTCAATGTAACGCACTCAAAACATTGTGCTGATGGATGCAGCAGATCGTAAACGGGTCATGAAGGTATTTAAAGAAAAGTTATACTTAATCTTATAAACGTACCTATATATACAAAAAAAAAACTTGTGAAAAAGCTGGAATATCAGCTTCAAAATCTCCGTAGATAACCGGTAAAGGTAGGAGGTTCCCAGGTATGGTCCAGAAAAAGAAATATCGAAATGACGGGGAGAACCAGTGTTATTCGGCTTCGTTGTGGGTAATGTGGTGTAAATAGACCCTCTATTTACACCACTGACATCATTATCATCAAATCATCATCATTTTTTATTTACTTTTTTTATGATTATTATTATTAAAGTTTATTTAATTCCTTCATTTTTCTTGTAGCGACCCTGGCGAAGCAAAATGCTGATTTGCGTTTTTGATAGCCGCCGGGCCGGGAGCCCGCTCGCCTCGCCAGTCGCTCACATACCTCCGCCCTGCCACGTCATATTTCGGTATTACTAGTGTTTTAATGATAGACGATTATTCTGTAAACCTTTTTATTAAATTCTTGTCAAGTTCAACGCAACTGGAGTGTACATTAATTTACTGAACCCTTTTCCCGTAACACGCACAACAAGTGGTGACCCCGAACGTTTTTAAATATAATATTGTCCGTGCAGTGAGCGGCTCACAGGTGACGTGGCAGGAGCGCATTAAAACCGCGTGGGTGCAAAACACAGTATAACCTCGAAACTTGCAGCAACAACTACGATGACGACCCCAACAGCAGCCGGGGTGGTCGCGGCTGCCCAGGCAGCTGCCACCGGCGTAGCAGCAGTATCGGTGCAGGCAAGGATACCAGATTTTTGGACAGATTTGCCGAGATCATGGTTCTGCCAGTTCGAGGCTATAATTTAATGGCACCGCAGAAGCAGGGTGACGCGCAGCTATTCGAAGTAGCAATCGCCAGGTTGACCCAGGACACAGTGCGGCAAGTTACGGACATAATCGAAGCCCCGCCAGAGTCAGGGAAGTACGCGGCACTGAAAAAGCGTTTATTGGCGATTTAAAAAGAAAGATAAGTCCAAAATAGAGTGGAACGATACAGCGTCAGTAGCTTTTGAAAAGTGCAAGGCTAGCTTAAAAAACGCCATTACGCTAGCTCACCCGGGAGAGTCGGGCAGACTAGCGCTAATGTGCGAAGCATCAAATACCTGCGCGGGGGCGGTACTACAACAAGAAATAAACGGTAAATGGAAACCTCTAGGATATTTTTCAAAAGGCCTATCAACAGCTCAACAAAAATACAGTACATACGACCGCGAGCTAACAGCAGTTTATTTAGCAATAGTCCATTTCAGGAACATGATAGAAGGCCGCCAATTAACCATTTTTACCGATCATAGGCCATTAACATACGCATTCACCAAAATAGGTACGGATCGCGAAACGCCATTGCGAGCACGACAGTTATTGTACATCAGCGAATTCACTAGCGACATACAATACGTCACCGGCACCGAGAATGCGGTTGCTGACGCGCTATCACGGGTAGAGTCCATTGTATGCAACACGAGCATAGATTACGACGAAATCGCGCGGGCACAGGAAACAGACGATCAGTTGACACACATGTTAGCAAATCCACGAGGCAACATTGTATTGGAACAAATACAGTCACCATTATGTACAAGAAAGATATATTGCAATATTACAAAAAACCAAGTAAGGCCATACATTCCGTTACAATTCAGAAAGACAGTTTATAGCACAGTACATAACATAAGCCACCCAGGCGTTAGAACCACACGAAAAATGATCACCAGTCGTTATTTTTGGCCAGACATGAACAAAGACATTGCCAAATGGGCAAGATCGTGTATACAATGCCAAAAAGTAAAGGTACACAGACACACAGTTTCAAAATTAAGCACATTTCCGATAACAGAGCGTTTTGAGCACATACACGTAGATATTATAGGCCCACTACCGACAACGCAGGAAGGCTATCGATATTGCGTCACCGTCGTAGATAGATTCACCCGATGGCCGGAGGCATTTCCGGTCACAGACATAACCGCGGACACAGTAGCCAAGGCGATCTATGAGGGGTGGATATGCAGGTTTGGGTGTCCTAAAACCTTAACCAGCGATCAGGGTAGGCAGTTTGAGAGTGAGATTTTTACCAGTATGATGAACATGTTAGGCATAAAGAAAATTCGTACAACAGCATACCACCCGCAGGCAAATGGTATGGTAGAAAGAATGCATCGCTCCCTTAAGGCAGCAATAAAGACAAGGCTCTTAGAAAATAGGTCATGGGTTGACGAATTACCTACGGTACTGTTGGGACTTCGTGCAGCCTGCAAAAGCGACCAAAATGTAAGTTCAGCAGAACTAGTTCTAGGGCACACGTTACGATTACCGGGCGACTTTTATCACGAGGCACAGAAATCGCAAGTAGGACATTTACCGACCTTTGTAACCAAACTTAGAAATATAATAAACAACATGCGTCCGAAGTCACGAGCGGAAAGCGGCTCACGGAAAATATTCGTTCATAAGGATTTAAACACTTGTACACACGTATTCATTCGAAATGACATGGTTAGGAAACCATTAACACCATCATATAGTGGTCCATACCAAGTCATTACCAGAGGCGAAAAGACTTTTGACATACAAAGGGACGACCGTCAATCAACCGTGTCCATTGACAGATTAAAGCCAGCATATATGATTAATGAGGACACAATACCAGAGAGCGTAGGGAATAATAACAGCAGTGAAACGCCAAAACAGCAAGTTGAGCAAAACTCGCTACCGCCTATGACTAAAACCACGCGCGCGGGCCGAGTAATCAAGAGACCCGTGCGATTTTTGCTCAACTAGCAAAAAGTGGCAAAGGTATTTTCAATGTAAGATATTCATGCACAATTCACTAATAGTTAACAGCGTCAATTCAAGTAAAGAGCATTCAAATACCAGACATGGGTAATACACAAAATAAGGAAAACATTTCCATAGCCCAAGCCCAGATAGTAACGGGCCAACAATTAGAAAACAAGCTAAATTATTTCGGGATAATACTTCTCATCATCGCGATAATATTGGGAATTCTGTTATGTTACGCAATAAAAAGAGGCTGCATGGGCCAACTGAGAGGTTGGTTAAGAAAGGAAGTGGCGACGCTGACTGGGACGGCGGCAAGGTCCGGGAATATGGGTATTCCGGCAGCCACAGGAACCGCAGCAGGCTACGTATAAACAGTGAACGAAAAGTGAATTGTGCAAGAATCATCATCATCAGTTAAAATTTCAGTGTAATGCAAACAATGTATTCGTTAATCGTAAAATAAGAACGGTCGTAATCAGCTGTGGTATTCAGTATGACGAGCGTAATGTAATACCAAGACGTTTGTATTGTATTGTATTGTATAGCGGGCTGGTGTCCGCAACTCCACGTCAAAGCGCGTATTTTGCGTGCGGGTGGGAATTTTATTCGAT
The DNA here is from genome assembly GCA_905147715.2 of Xestia xanthographa. Classification (NCBI taxonomy): domain Eukaryota; kingdom Metazoa; phylum Arthropoda; class Insecta; order Lepidoptera; family Noctuidae; genus Xestia; species Xestia xanthographa. The sequence goes on along the minus strand of LR990655.1, from coordinate 12,634,449 downwards.
CCACCCTAACTCCCCGAGAAAGGCCAGCAGCGCCTTGGTGTTGCTGACAATCTCGCGGAGAGTACCTGGGTTACCGAAGTACTTTGCCCTGTATGTTGCAACCCCTGGGCAGTGCAGAAGCACGTGGGCTGCTGTCTCGTCTTCCTCCATGCAGGCACGGCACAGGGGGCTGTCCGTGACTCCTATGACAAAGAGGTGTTTATTAAAAGAGCCGTGTCCAGTAATGGCAGCTGTAACTGTGCGCAGCTGCGGTTTGGTCAACCGAAGCGCGCGTTTAGTGAGGCGGCCTTCGATAGTAGGAAGTGCTTCCTTGGCCTGCCTGCACTCGCCGTGGTCTAGCCATAGCTTGTGGTGTTGTTCACTAGTTCGGTTCCTTACCAGTGTGCGTAGGTATCCGAAAGGGAGTGGCACGATAGGTACGGGTCCCACCGCTGCCATGCTCGATCCCCTTCTAGCGAGTTCGTCCGCGGCACCATTGCCACGGGAATCGCTGTGTCCCTTAATCCATTGGATGGTTATATTATTGAGATTACCAACCTGGTTCAGGCGTTGGTGACACTCGTGTATTAACCCAGAGTTGACTGTGTGGTTGTTTAGTGCCAGCAGTACAGCCATGCTGTCTGAGAGTATACGGATTGAGTGGTCCACAACCTTCCTGGCTAAGATGGCAGATGCCGCCAGGGAAATGCCCATGCATTCTGCCTGAAATACCGTGTTGTGGGCCCCCAGAGGTTTGGCTATCTGGATGTTGAGATCCTCGGAGAAGACTCCAGCACCTGTGCCAGTACCTGTTTTAGATCCATCCGTGAAGATCCGTAGTTCCGCGGGGTTTAATCCCTCGCAGCGGTTATCCTCGTGGAGCTGGATTTTGTACTTCTTATCGAATACGAATTGTTTTGGTATCCGATCGTTTATTGCTTTCGTCAGGGGGAACTCGTTGTGGAATCCCTCCAGTACCGCGGTGTGCTGTGTTTTTTTCTTACCCCATAGTTGAAGTGTATTAAGGCGTACAGCCGTCATCGTCGCTTCCTGCTGTATGAACAGATGAAGCGGTGGGAGCCCCAGCATGGCTTCGAGAGCTGCGGTCGGGGTAGTCCTCATGCAGCCTGTGATCGCCATGCAGGCAAGCCTTTGCATGCGTTGCAGTTTGATGGAGGCTGTAGTTAGTTTGGTACGGGGCCACCAGACCACTGCCCCATAAGTGATCATAGGTCGGATAACCGCGCAGTATAACCAAAGTATAATTTTAGGGGATAGGCCCCACTTCTTACCTATCATCCTCCTGCATTGCCAAAAGGTGATGCAGGCCCTGTTTATTTTATTATCTAAGTGACTACTCCAATTTAACTTACTGTCCAGGATGACTCCCAGATATTTGACCTCGTCGGCTAACTGGAGTTCCGTATCGAAAAGTTTGGGTAGGCGATAAGGGCCTAGTGTTCGTTTTTGGGTAAACATGACTAGTTCAGTTTTCGTGGGGTTCACTGAGAGATCGAACTCTCTGCACCACCGCTCAACGATGCGTAGTGCTTGTTGAGTGAGGTTGCAGATTGTCCCTGTCACTTTACCTGAAATGAGGATAGCGAGGTCATCAGCATACCCTATTGTGTAGAAATGGTTCGCGTTGAGTTTTGTGATGAGGTCATTTATCACCAGATTCCAGAGGAGCGGGGATAGTACTCCACCTTGGGGGCAGCCTCTGGCTATCAAGGCCATCTGCTGTTCCCCTTCAAGTCGAACCACTCGTTTGCTTAACATATTGGTGATCCAGTCTGTCAGTACCTGTTCTACTCCGTGACGGGAGAGCGCAGTGTTGATGCTGGCGAAGTTTGTTTTATCGAAGGCTCCTTCGATGTCTATGAAGGTGCCCAGGCAGATGCCCTTCTGGTGAATCTCCTCTTCTATCCGGCCGACCACTAGATGGAGGGCGGATTCAGTGGACTTGCCCGAGCTGTATGCGTGTTGGTTAGTGTGGAGTGGGATAGTTTTCAAAACGCCGTCCCTCAGCTCTCTCTCGCAAATTCTCTCCAAAGTTTTAAGGAGAAAGGAGGTCAGGCTGATTGGTCGGTGGTGTTTGGCGTTGGTATAGTCACTCTTACCTGGCTTCGGAATGAATATGACTTTCACTTCCCTCCATCCTTTTGGAACGTATCTGAAGGCCAGGCACGCTCTCATTATGGGTACCAGTATGTTGGCGACAGAGGTCCCACCCCACTGCAGTAAGGCAGGAAAGACCCCGTCTGGACCGGCCGCCTTGAAAGGATGGAAGCACCGAATCGCCCACTGGAGTTTTTCCAGCGTGACGACTTTGTGTGCATAGCGCCAGTCGTTTTCTGACGGTGTTTGATTTACCTCTGTCCAGTCGATAGCCTGTGTAAAAGCGCAGTCTGGGAAGTGAGTTTCAATAAGGACGCGCGTCGCCTCTTCTGGTGAGGTGGTAAGTGTGTTGTCAGGTTTACGGAGGACAGCAGGCCCAGTCGGGTTCTGCTGTGCCAATATTTTCCTTACCCTGTTTGCTTGTTGGCAGGATTCGATGTTGCCACAGTATTTGCGCCATCCAGTGGAGCTCCTGAATCTGATGCATTTTTTATATGATTTTTTGGCCGCGTAGTACGCGTCCCAATCCTCATCAGCACAGGTGTTCATGGCTCTGTTTAGGGCTGACCTTACCTTCCCGCGCTTACGTTCCAGATCCGCACCCCACCATGGTTGCTTCCCTGGTGTTGTGGGCGGAGTGGTCTCCGGGCAGGATGAATGGTAGCTGTCTAGCATTGATTTTGTGAGATGACTTACACGCTCGTCGATCTGCTGCGTGTCCTCGTAGGTCATTCCGTAGTTTACTGACGCAAGTTTGGTTTCGAGGATGCGTGTATAAGCAGCACGGTCAGTGTTTCGCGGGTTTCGCCGTGGCAGTGTTGGTGTCACACAGACCTCAATATCGAAGCGGATCCACCTGTGGTCCGAGCAGGAGGCCTCCTTGGAGACCTGCCAGCCGGTGGTGATGGCCGCAGCACCCTCCGATGCCAGAGTGAGGTCTATGATTGTTTGGCTACGTCTGTTTACGAAGGTTGGTTCGGAACCTGTATTTAGTAGGGTTAGGTTAGTTGTAAATAAGTAATCTACTAGCGCCTTACCCCTTGCATTTTGTGTGTCCATGCCCCACAGAGGGTGATGAGCGTTCGCATCGGCGCCTATGACAAGCTCCAGCCCAGTGCTCTCGCAGTAAGTCACGAGGCGGGCGAGGTCATGCGGCGGCGGCTCTTCTGCCTCGGGCATGTAAGCGGAGGCGAAGACCACAGTTGCTACTGTGTCCCCCCGCTGTATCAGTAGCCTAGCTGCAGAGACATCCCTGCAACAGAAATCTGTTAGTGGCTGTGTTTTTATGTTACGTGTCACATAGATGCATGATCTTGGTTTATCATGATCTGTACTTACTAAGAGCTTACCACCAAGATTGGAGAGTCCTTGTATTTGGCCCGCCCTAATCCACGGCTCTTGGATCAAGGCAATGGCCGTATGTTGTACCACCAGCCACTTCCGCAGCTGAGCCGTTGCGGTCTGACTGTGGTGGAGGTTGGCCTGCAGGACCTTACAGGTCGACGAAGGGGACGCCATCACTGGACGTTCCTTCCTCGTCACCTGCCAGCCGCAGCCCAGCAAACAGGTCGCCCGCGTCGAAGCCGTCCCCCTCCAGGTCAGAGGCCGAGGACAGGATGATGTCCTCGAGCTCCTCCCCCGAGAGGACGGCGCCCACGCTAGCGGCGGTAGGGGCGGCTGGCGCTGCTACTGCAGGCTTAACCGCGGGTGTTTCCGCGGTGTTTGTTGGGGGGGGAGTTGCCTCCTCCACCTGTGTCCCAGCGCTGGCGGCGCCCGGATATCCCTGAGGGACGTCGACAAATCTGCCGTTCGGACCCTGGAACTTAACGTACACCGTCCCTGCACCAAATGAGAGACGGCGTTCGGCTTCCATCAGGGTCGGAATTTGGTCCTCAGGGACCCCGACCATCACGTACCACGCTTCGGCCTGTTTGTTGGCGCCCAGCAACACCCACTCCTTGATGCCAACCCAAGAGTTCTGGTAGCACAGAGCACGCCCGATGTCGGACGGCTCCGCGAAGATCCCCTGCTCATCAGGAATAAGGATGCCGCATCTTACCCGGCGCTTGATGTCCGCCTGCCTCCTGACCACTAGCAGGGTGCTAGGGGGGGGAGGCAACTCGGAGATCAGTTTCCTTAGCCATGCTAAGGTGTGGTCGTTCCCGCACCACAGTCTGAGGACCCCGCTGCTGAACACCGGCCTCGCATTGAAGGTCGGTGCCGGTGAGTCTTGTGTAGGAGAAGAGGCCTCGACGAGTATCTTCTTCTGGATAGCCGCGAGAACCAGGGTTGACACCTCCTTGCTGATGTGCCCCGTACGGCCGCAGGTGACTGCGACATCAAGGTCGGAGCTCACAGCTTGGGCGTAGCTACGCTCAGCGTCCCGTTTGGATTTATCAAGACGCGGCCGCTTGCGCTCTCCTCGAGGTGTTAAAGTCTCGTTGAGGGCTCGCTTGGCCGCGGCCTGATCCATCCGAACGGGTTGCGGTGGCGTTTGCGTGGCTGGTCCACTCGCGCCGCTGGCTGCTGGTTGGCTGGGTCCCGGTCGGCTGCTGCCGGCCGCGGCCTGCGACCGCTTGCCTGCGGAGAAATTGACATTGCCATGGGTCGGTTTAACCCGGCCCGTGGCGTTAGCCTGTATAGATTGAGGGGACTTACCCGTCCTCAGTGTCTGCCGCTGCCTCAGGGACGGCCTGTTCTTCCTTCTCGGTTTACCCGTCGAAGGGACCGGGGCAGCCTGCACTGAGGGTTCAGCGCAGTGGCGTTGTTTGCCGGAATCCTCCTTCCTGCCTTTGCGCCTGCTCCTCTGCACCTGCCAAGTGAGCGCGAACGCGTCACCTGTGGTGCTGGTCTCCGCCGGTTGACCAGTGACGGCCACCGGGGGGGGAGCAGTAGGCGGAGGAAGATGTATGAGGGGAGCCCGGCCAGAGGAATTAACCGTCGTGGCGGGCTCCGCGCCTGAAAAAGAGGGAGGAGCGGTACTGGTCCCGAGCAGCGCCGCGGTCCTCCGTTTATTACGGGACCTGGTTTTGGTCCTGGCAGCGGTTCTCGCCACTGCCGGACCTGTACCCGCACTGGAGCTCGCTACGTTAGCAGCGGAGCATCCGGGGGCTAGAGAGGTGCTACAAGCACCCCTCTTGGGAGAATCCTTGGCTTTTGCCTCCTCTCCGGTGTGTGTTTGTGCAGTATGTGCGTGCGAATGTGTGTGAGGTTTGTGAGTTTGTGTGGTTGTTGTGTGTGTGTGTGTGTGTGTGGTGTCGTATGGTCTTTGAGTATCCATAGTATAGTATAAAAAATTCATCTCTCCGGCTTCCCACCCTCCATGGAGCCCGCACCTGGGAACGTCTCGCTACAAACTAGCTCAACCGTTAGGACTACCTTCGAGATATAGGGGCGTGAGGCTGGTTTACAGTGCGACATCGGGCGCTTGATCGGGTTGACGACTAATCAAACCTTCACTTACACCTTCAGCATGACCTTCACCAACCGCTTCGGCCATCCGAGGACGACCTCCGCGGACCTCCCACCCCTCGCCGTGGCCCTCTGACGGGACACTGTGGCCATTTCCCTACCCTTGGCTATTGGGTAGGGCCACCGTTTCGCTTGAAATCCAGACCAAAGAGGGCGTGTTGCCTCACGGACGCATTACCACCAGCGCCGATCGGCTCAACCCTCCAGGACTCCTTCATCCCCGCTTACGGCGCTCAACTGCGCAGGTCCTAGCGCAGGTGACCAGATTACCTACTCGACGCCAGCTGGGTTTAGTGGCGGCCGAGCCCACGCCCACTCGGTCACGGAGGGTCGTGGTTAGGTTAAAATGCGCCTGGTGATTTTCGTTGCGTCTATTTCTTAGGGAAATAGACCAAAAGCAGGGCGGCAACCACGTGAAGGAGAACACACCAGACTTGCCTTGAGGATCTACACGACTGTAGCGCTCCCCCTCAAGACCCCGCCACCTTACCACCTCTGAGGGAGGCAGTAAGGTAGGCCTGCATCTATACTACCAAGCAAAGCTCAAGCAAAGCATGTCGTTGTGCAACCGCGAAAGCATAAATACAAGCCCGCCCCAACGTCAACTACCAAGACGTTAGTTTAAGTAGTGTGTAAGCTTATTATAGTAGTGTATTGTATACCTAGTTTGTAGATTGTGTAAACCAATGTTTTTAAATATTTCATGTTTAAAAATTATTTTTTGTGATTAGTAAAAATTTTTAAAAAAAGGAGGGAAGTGATGTAGCGACCCTGGCGAAGCAAAATGCTGATTTGCGTTTTTGATAGCCGGGAGCCCGCTCGCCTCGCCAGTCGCTCACATACCTCCGCCCTGCCACGTCATATTTCGGTATTACTAGTGTTTTAATGATAGACGATTATTCTGTAAACCTTTTTATTAAATTCTTGTCAAGTTCAACGCAACTGGAGTGTACATTAATTTACTGAACCCTTTTCCCGTAACACGCACAACATTCTCAAGAAGCTTGATCTCGAGGTAGCGTGGCAGGGTAGTGGGGCCAACGAAACGACGGTTTTGAATGTTTTGATTTTTCCTGTTGAACCCACCAGTGGGGCAAAGCAATGAGGTCAGCGGGAATTCACCGAAACAGGGCGTCCTTTATTCAGTGACTTCCAAAAAAAGGGCGCAATGATTTTTCCGCTTGGTGGAAACTGACCCTAAGGTTTTGTATTGTATAACGAGAGTGCCCTGTTTATCAAAACTCACAAGTCTACACGTTCACAAGTTACACTTTACAAGGAAGTTTTTACAAGACCGTGTAAGTTACGTTTATCAAAATAAATCTACAGGGCTTGTAAAATTGAACACTTGTAGGTTCTACTTGTAAGTTCTAAAATCAAATAATAATATGTGTGCCGCATTCTTTTCCCGCCCTACTTAAACGCATGTCTAATTGTCATTGTCTGTGCCTAATATAGATGGGACATTAAAAAAAAGTAGGAGCGACAAAGTATTCCCTCTAAAAATTACGGTTTTACAACTGATTCGCGACAAAAAGACATTTTATTTGGTGCAAACAAAGCTTAGCTATTAGCTAGCTGGTTTAGCTTAGCTTAGCTTTGCTTAGCTTGTATTTTCTAGCAAATAAACATTTTTTATTTGATTTGAAAAAAAAAAAGAAGAGGAAGAATATTTTATTTATTGATTTATTTAGTACTTGGCAATGATATTCTAACAAACATATGTTATACACCTACAAAACCACCGAAAAAAGTGTGCCGCGGGGGAGAGCCAGCTCACATACACGCAGTGACGCAGAATAAAGGAAAAACAGGCCAATTGACACGTTTTCGAGTCTTCACGATTGCGCGCTCATAACATATCTGTTTAATTAAATATCATTGGTACTTGGAGGACTTACAGCTACTAAAAACAGAAAAATAACGAAACCATAGTCACCAGAAAGAACTACCTTAGTCACTAATTTTAATTAGTTACATGTCAGTCGCTTGGTCTGGTTCCCGCTGGAAAAGATTACACCCATGTCCTAGATACATTTTACTCTTTAAAAATGTATTGCGGTACCACGCGGTACTAAGCACGCCACTTGTAAGACGGAATGGAGAGTCGCCGGACACTCTCAGGATTTGCTATGATTTTCTACAAATTGTAACTTAACACGGGACTTCTGTTGAACAAAATGACGACTACAAGTGTAAAAATATACTTGTGAAATAAATAATGACCCCTGTAACTTGTAATTTACACGTGTAGTTTTGGTAAACACTTAATTGTAATAATTATTTTTTTTACAGGAAAATCGCTTGTAATACAAGGCTTGTAAGTTTTGATAAACAGGGCACTGGTGTCCCGAACTCCACGTCCAAGGCGCATATTTTGCGTGCAGTGACCCTTAGGTAACACACAAGTGTGTCTTCACCTGCAAATGATCCTGCACTTGTTCGAAATAATAAGCTTGATAATTATTTTATAATCTTGTTTATTTCATAGTAGGTAAATATAATAAATAACAAACAGCTATATTTTAAATAGACACATATCTGTAAGTATAATCTATAGGTAAACATGAGATAGACATCGACAATATAGGTAGGTACCTCAATGTTTATAAATATATGTAGGTATACAGGGTGGATTAAGGGATTACGCTTCAGTACATTATTCTAAAACCCCTGTACATATAAATTTTTCGACGGTTATAAAAAATATCTACACGGTCAACCTATACAATATTTAAATGATCACAAGTTACTATCAATACGCAAGAATCGATACTATCGGTATCGGTAAAATAACAATTAACTAATCATAAATTGATGAATGTGACGATCTAAGAAATTCTATTGCTTTTTTTAGGGTTCCTCTATTTATTATCAATTCATTATAAACCTTGAATTATACGGTCAACAATTAAGATCGATTCAAACTTTTAATTATACTTAAGTACTTAATATAAAAAAATATTATATGCAAAATTCTTTGAAACTCTGCAGCATAATGTATTATAGTTGAAAGTTTTTATCATCTTATAATCAACGTCTGATCTTATTTCTACCTGACTGCCAAGGAAAGGTTACGTTTTTATTTTACTGTTCCAGATGAGATTATATTTATAAAATTAATCGACATTTTTGTTAACCGTTATAGGGTCAGCACACACCAAGAGCAGAGCAGAGCAGAGCATTTTCTGAGACTACTGAAAAATGAATCTTATGACAACTCCATACGTTGCAAAACGCGTACCCACTCGAGACTCGAACATGCATCTTGCAAGCTCGAGCTTGGTCGAGCATCAAGTTTGGACGTGTAATTTTGCAACGTATGGAGTTGTCATAAGATTCATTTTTCAGTATTCTCAAAAAATGCTCTGCTCTTGGTGTGCGCTGACCCATAAGTGGTTGTAAAACACGTAGGGCTTGAAAGTGATAATAATAATACTGACTTAAAAAAAAACTTTTGCAGCAAGTTTGATTTCATGTAATTTCCGTAGTATAAACCGTCCGTAGTATAAACATAATAATATTAATTTCCTAACGGTCTTATTGTCTTATACGGCAATACAATACTTTATAACACTTCTATCACAGTTTTTATATTATGTAGGTATACTGTGCTTCTAATACAATAAAGTCTACACGTAATAAATATTATTATTTCAATAACCTTCAAATGTAGGTTGTAACATATTTAAAGATGACTGCATTAATTAATGCAAGCGTTTGGCCCTTCTTACACACTAAGCCTTCTTGTAAATCTAATAAACATGAGCATTCACTTTCAATGAGCATTCTTTCGCAGCATTTGGTCAAACATAGAAGCATTTTAGCTAATCACCAACCTTATATTATAATCTACGTTTCGTATCGTCAATTGGCTCTATTCGTTGTTGTTAAAACCGAATGCTTGTTTTTCTGTTACGTCCTTACCAGAATGCTCAGGTTTATTAGCAGTAGCACCCTTAGGGCTCGGCGACACTCTTACCTATTTTTTTTTGCAAACAGTTTTTATTTTATAATGTTCAAATGCAAAATGTTTTTAACGGCCTTTGAGTAACTCATCTGCAGAAGCTTTTACCTCCTCCCAAGATATATGAATGTCACTCTCTTCGCTGAAGCGTGAGCAAATTGCTACCCTAAGGAAATAAGTGTCATCAATTTTAGATGGAACTAAATGAATTTTGCCTCTACCATTTATACGCCTGAGCAATTCTTCGTTTTGCTCATTACCGCCCTTCAGTCTAAAGCAAACAAGTCCCATAGTAACTTCTTCATAAATTTCGAATCTTTCGTCATCGCTGCACAGCTTTTCAAATAGATGAGCCAATGCAATGTGTTTTCTGATGTGTTTCTGAAGATTTTCTACGCCGTACAGACGTAAGACAAACCACAACTTGAGTGCCCTAAAACGACGTCCTAATGGTATTTGCCAGTGACGGTAGTCAGGGGCAGATCCCTGCTGATCGTGTTTCAAATATAATGGGTCTACGTTGAAAGCGTCAATAATCCAACGTGGTTCCTTAAGCCACATGGCGGAACAATCGAAGTTAACCAGTAACCATTTGTGCGGATTAAAATTAAAGGAGTCCGCTTTATCAACGCCCTTCATGAGGTATCTATATTCAGGACAGATGAAAGCGGAGCCGGCGTAGGCTGCGTCCACGTGCAACCAAATGTTCTTCGAGGAGCACACCTCACCGATTTCTTCCAAAGCGTCAAACGCGCATGAGGATGTTGTGCCCAAAGTAGCCACGACCTGCAATAATGATAGGTTTATCGTGAGTGCTAATTATTATTTTAGTTTTATTTGTTTGAGATTTCGAAAAAGCAATACAATAACATACGTAAAAAGGTATAAGGCCGTTTTTAACATCTTCTTCTATGGCATCCTTTAGAGTATCACCACGAAGGCTCCTCTTTCCGTCTGGCTGTAAAGAACGAAGCTTCACACCGCCCAAGAGACCAGCACGTTCCACCGAAGAATGGGCTTGCTCTGTAAATGATAGTAAATTAATAAATAAAAAGTTATTGGTAGAGTCTGACTTCTAATCTCTTATTCTTTGCTACAAAAAAATAAGATATAACGCGATCTCTTTTAGCAGTTCAAAAAAAATAAAATTACAACTGGCGGTTCTCCGTCTCTTTGTAACCGTCTGATAACCAATACTACAAAGGGGTATCGTGTTACAACCACTATCAGGACTGTGGAGGTGTCAATACCTCCAAGTAAAATACTGGTATTCAGGTGCATCCGGTAAGACTGTAGTCTGAGACTAACAGTTGATAATAAAAGGCTTGACATAATGATAACATTACAACGAACGACTTACTATTACAGTAACCGACGAGTTTAGAAATAATCTCGCTGTCAGTCCATTCCGGATGTTGTTCCTTGACGCGTATCATGGTGCGGTTCTTGGCCCCCAGCAGAGCGACCAGCGTGGCCTCGCTGGCAGTACCCTGGATAACGCCGCCGGCTTCCCCTCCCGAGCGCGCTAGGAACGACTCGGGCAGGCCCAACATCTGGCCCAGCCAGTCTAGCATCACTACCTCTAATTCTGTACACGCTGGACTCGCAATCTGAAATTTTCGAAAACTTATCATTAGTATGTACCCGTAACTATGTTCTTACATTAGGTACATCACGCCCGTATAGGTACTCCTCGAAGGAGAAGCAGAGAGTCTAGAGGTTCGCCGGTTATGTTTAAGTCACATTTACACACTCATATGTATTAAAGATGAAAAGTTATCCAACAGACCCCAGGCTACATACGAAGTAATTCCACATATACAATACAGGGTTATTTTTAAAATGACGGCAATCTGAATGTGGGAATATAGCGGAGGTCATTTACAATCAAACCCCTCAAACCACTAAGGGAGTTTTACCAATAAACCTGTTAATTAGAAATATATTTAAACATTTTCTCGGCCCGGGTACATTGAATCCAGAACTTTTATGTTAAATGACGACCAACTTAGATTATCCATATTCAATTAAGCTGTATGAAATGGTTATAATACATAAATTTGATGGATAAATTGTACTGTAAACTGTAAATTGTTGTGTATTCTGGTACTCTTTTTCATGTCCACCAAACAATTTACAGTTATCATCAATGTAAAACTTATAAATAAGACACAATGGTTTATCCGCTAAAACCGATCTTTTCTAGACAACTTTTGGATAGATTTGAGGGAGGCAGAGAGACAATACATTCGTCTGTGGCTACGTGTCCTATTATTAAAATAAACACATACATACTCGTACATGGACTACGAATAGACGTAATAAGGTGTCAATTTGTGAACAATATTTTTTCCTGACGGTATTATACTCAGTGGCAGTTGTCAGGAGTACCTATACCCTTATAGAAACAAATAATACACTCTGTGACTCCTGTAAGCAGAATTTGTAGATAAAAGTAACAATGGCATATTATGTGGCCAGACGATCGGTCGAATCCGTCAAACGTCATAATAATTTATGTGTTATGTGCAGCTGGGGCAACAATCGTGTCGAAGGACAATAGGTAGGTACAATAACCGTGGCTCCGGTGGCTCTTAGTATTCTTGCCGACATGGCGACATAGCAAGAACTAGGTATTACCTTCTTTCTTATTTTGTTTGTAACGCAAAAAATATCCGCGACCTAATGTTATATGCGACCGGTTTTCCTTGTTTGAATTATATTAGTGTTAAGTGTGATGTGACATTGACACTGGCTACGGTGTTCAATGCCACTAAGGGCATATTATTGTAAACATTCAAATAATTAACAACGTTGAAAATATCTGATATAATTAAATTAAATTTTTCACTGACTGCCTCGTTGGTCGCAAACGCGGCTGCTGAGCATTAAGTCCTGGATTCAATTCCCAGGTCGGGCAAAGTTTTTTTTGGTTTTTTCCATTTTTCAGTAGCAGTAGTCTGGATATGTGCCCGGTTGATGGCAATAGACTCGCCCCTATTACATGGGACTTAAACATACTGGTTCTTCAGGGATTACAGGCGTGATGTTATGATAGGTAAATATTTCACTGTTTCAGGGTCGTCTTTACCGGGGTGCGATGTCAGAAGTCCTCCACGTGTGTCTGGTGGCTGCTGGTCCCTCTCGATACGTCTGGAGGGAAGAGCAGCTGCTGGGCCGGTGCACCCTGGACGCGGCGGTATCCTTCTCCGGGGAATGAGAGGAAATGAGAGTTTCCTTTTATCCCCCGGGGAATGTGACCGCCGCGGCTAATGAATCTGACAAAGGTAGGGTCCTTTCAGGACCAACGGTGCGTTCCTCTGCGTGACCCTCTGTAAAGCAGAGGGCACAGCTGAGGAATGAGGGCGGGCTTGGTGTGCACTCACCCTGCCTCCGAGCAGACAGAGAAGGATCCGTCCTCCTCTGTCACCGTCAATCTCGTAATCTGGCTGTCGAAGCGCTGTGGATCACGTCTCGCGGTTTCGATAGGGGACCGAGGGTCTTGGCTTAACCGCCCGGACCGCGAGGTAGAAAACCTCTATAAAAAGTTACCCCGAATCCCAAGTGGCGACGCACCGCGAGGGGATGTATGGCTGACGGGTGTTCCATGGAACAAATCAGTCGCTAGTGCACTCCTCGCCAGGGTACCTGCAGAAACCCATGGCGAGTAATAAATACTAAAATCTGCCCTTCTAGGTACAGGGGTCTCTGCCTAGATTGAGCCTTAATTCCCCCATACTCGTGGGATCAGTTATGGAAGCTTTGAACAAAAAAACACAAAACAACACCGCCGGCAACGGCAAAGGAGAGGAGAGGAGGGATGCGGAGTCGGAGTCCGACGCTGCATCCAGTGACGTGAGCGCGGGAGGCTCAGAGAGCTCCCGGCGCGTGACGGTTGGGAAGGTCGCGGAGAACACCAAGTTCTTCCGCAAGCGGTCTAGAAAGGATGGCGACCAAGTCTCGTCATCCGAGGGAGAGATGGCCTCGGCCCGCAAGATCCCCACTAGCAAGCGCGGTGGGATCCGAGGCAAGAGGGGGGGGCCTGTTGCCTCCGAGAGGTTGGCGAGACCGGCCGAAGAAGGGCGCCATCCGGGCAATATTGCTCCCGGATCGGGCAACGAGGCGGGTGCACTTGGCAGCTCCGAGTTGGAGCGTAAGGCCAGGTTCACAAAGGCGGTGGAAGCCGCGATAAGGGGCGTGGCCTTGAAGGTGAAGACATCTTCAAAACTCAAGGCCATACCCGGGGCTTCCGCCTCCATCATGGCGGCAGCGGAGGCAAATTTTGCGGGGCCTACCCCTCCTCCTCCTCCGATAGGCGGAGAGGACGTGGCCAAACTGCGGGTGGAGCTGGCCCGCCTAACGGCCGCCATGGAGGTTCTCCAAAAGGAGAACGCCAAGCTCCATGCAGACCTGGCCAGTCTGCGTGAGGCTGGCAACCGCGTTGCCCCTGCAAATGGGGGCCACCAGTCGCAGCAGCAGCGACAAGCCGAGCCCGTGCCGGTGGAGAACCAGGTCCTGAACCTGGTTCGGCAGGAGCTGGCGTCCTTCCAGGCGCGGTTCTCCGTCCTGGAGGGAATCGTCCTGCGCCCTCCTCTGGGTGCAAACAAGGCAGCCGCGGGCACGAGCACGATGCCGAGTACGGCGTCATACGCGGCTGCTGCGGCTGCCACACCCGGGCCTGGGCCGTCGAGCCAGTCCTCCGGCAGAGCTGTGGCACCCCCTCCTGGAAAGTCGGCTCCGGCGAAACCGGCGCCGACTAAGAAGGCGCCCAGGAGGAGGAAGGGCAAGGCGGCCGCACAGGCGGTGACTGTGCCGGCGACAGCGCCAGCGGCGAATGGGCCAGCGACGAATGGGCCAGCACCAGCAGCACGCCAGCAACCGCCGCCGCCACCGCCCCCCCAGGCCCCTACACCTCCTTCGGCTGAAGCCGATTGGCAGGTAGTCGGGGAGAAACAGAAGGGGCGGAAGGCGGCCAAAAAGGCCCGTAATGAGGAGCGGCAGCGCCAGCACAGGGCGCGGAAGATCGCGGCTAGGCTCCGCGCCCCGAAGACCGCAGCTGTAGTGATTACACTACAGCCGGACGCGGAAAAGAGGGGCGTGTCCTACCGCGACCTGCTGGCAAAGGCGAAGGAGACGGTGGATCTCGGAGAGCTCGGGATCACCGGGGGCCTCCGGCTTAAAGTAACCGCGACAGGGGCTCGTATGCTGGAGATCCCCGGCGAAACCAGCGGGTCGTCCGCTGACGCTCTGGCTGAAAAGCTCAGAGCGTCCCTGAACGCGGACGACGCCCGAGTGTCCAGACCCGTTAGATGCGCAGACCTGCGCATCCTGGGTCTGGACGACTCAGTGACCAAGGAGGAGGTGGTGGCCGCCGTCGCCAAGTCCGGTGGGTGCCCTGCTGAGCAGGTCAGGGCAGGCGCCCTACGTCCGGACGTCACGGGTATGCATACCGTTACGGTATGCTGCCCCGTGACGGCGGCCAAAACAATAGTGGAGGGCCGTAGGCTACTGGTGGGCTGGGTTTCAGCGCAGGTAAAGCTGATGGAGCCCAGACCTCTGAGGTGCTATCGCTGCCACGTGGGACACCACGTGTCAGTACAGTGCGCCTCAGAGGTTGACCGCAGCGGACTCTGTTTCCGCTGCAGTCAGCCCGGTCATATGTCCGCAGCTTGCTGCGCCACGCCGCACTGCGGGGCATGTGCGGCGGCCGGCAAGCCAGCCGACCACCGGGCTGGGAGCAAGGCCTGCGCTCCGCCCACCAAGGCCACCAGAGGCAAGGGAAGGCCCTCCGCCGCCACCACCACCACCGTCGGCACCGCCGCAGCCGCAACTGCCGCCGCCGCTGCCACTGTCGCCGCCACAGAGGGGCCCTCGCAGGGGGCTAGGGAGGAAGCGGTAATGGAGTGCCAATAACGGCCCCATTACGCTTCCTCCAAGCGAACATCAACCACTGCGCCTGCGCTCAGGATCTGTTGCTCCAGAGCATGGCGCAGTGGTTGATCAACATTGCTGTGGTCGCTGAGCCGTATTTCGTCCTGCCCAGGGAAGACTGGGTGGCGGACCTTAGCGGCTCAGTGACCATAGTGTCGTCGGCCGCCGCCGGTACTCCGACCCTTGAAAATGTCAGGAGGGGTCGGGGGTGCGTAGCAGCCCGGTTCGGGGAGATCGTAGTGGTGGGTGTCTACTTCTCCCCTAGCCGAACTCTCGCCGAGTTCCACAACTCTCTCGCAGAGTTGAGTGTTGTCGTCGGAAACCATTCCCTCCCCGTGCTTGTCCTCGGGGACTTCAATGCCAAAAACTTGGCTTGGGGTTCTCGTTGCACAGACGTGCGGGGAAGGATGGTGGAAGACTGGGCCCTGGAGAAGGGCCTGGTCGTCCTAAATCGGGGTTCTGTCCCCACGTGTGTGCGGATGCGGGGCGAGTCGGTAGTGGACATTTCGTTCGCTAGCCCCGCTCTGTCGCCGCGTGTCATTGACTGGCGTGTTATGGAGGGGGTGGAGACCTATTCCGACCACCGGTACATCCGGTTCGACGTCTCCACCCAGACCTCAAGCGCGCCGGTCCAACAGGCCCCGAGTGGTCCGCGCTGGGCGCTGAAGCAGCTGGACCGGGAGCTCCTCCTGGAAGCCTCGATCGTGCAGGCCTGGGTGACATCACCGGACAGGCCTGCCGACGTCAACAATGAGGCAGGATGGTTCCAGGAGGCCATGTCCGATATATGTGACGTGGCAATGCCCCGAGTCCGGCCAGGAAGCGCCCGGCGTCAAGTGTACTGGTGGTCGCGTGAGCTGACGTCTCTGCGCGAGGCGTGCGTGGCTGCGCGACACCTGTACGCCAGGCATCGCAGGCTCCGCATCCGCCCACCCGATGCGGCAACCATTGAGGCGGAGCTTTATGAGGGGTACAGAGCGGCGAAGACCGCCCTCCGCGAGGCTGTCCTGCGGGCCAGGGATCTGGCCCGCGAGGAGTTGCTGGGGACTCTCAACAGAGATCCGTGGGGGCGCCCTTACAAATTGGTGCGGGATAAACTCCGCCCCTGGGCCCCCCCACTGACGCAGAGTCTCCGGCCTGAGCTCGTGGAGGACGTGGTGAGCACTCTGTTCCCTTCGCGAGGGGATCATCCACCCCCGCCTATGGCTCCGCCACCTGCGATGCTGGAAGCGGACCAACAGGACGACGACGACAACGCTCCAGAAGTGACTGGGGTAGACCTAAGAGTGGCGGTACGCAGGCTCAGTGCCAAAAATACCGCCCCGGGACCCGACGGCTTGCCTGGCAAAGCCTGGGTCCTGGCCTCAGAGGCTCTTGGGCCCCGACTGGAGGGGCTCCTAAGCGCATGCTTGGAGAGAGGCCAGTTCCCGCTTCGTTGGAAGACGGGGAAGCTGGTCCTCATCCGGAAGCCGGGGCGCCCTGCGGACTCTCCGTCCGCATACCGGCCCGTGGTGCTGCTCGACGAGGTGGGCAAGCTCTTTGAAAGAGTCATTGCAAACCGCCTCGCCGAGCACCTTGCGGGGACTGGGCCGGACCTTGCGGAACACCAGTTTGGTTTCCGCAAGGGGCGCTCTACGGTGGACGCCATCATGCGCGTGAGAGCCCTCACGACGGGGGATGCAGTTTCCAGGGGTGGGGTTGTCTTGGCGGTGTCTCTCGACATCGCCAACGCCTTCAACTCCATGCCCTGGAGCTGCATTAGGGAGGCACTCCGGTATCACCGGGTGCCAACCTACCTCCGTCGAGTGGTCGGGGACTATCTGACGGACAGAGCCGTCATCTACCCCGGTCGCAGCGGAGAATGGAACCGGCGAGAGATGTCGTGCGGTGTTCCGCAGGGATCGGTCCTAGGGCCGCCCTTGTGGAACATCGGGTACGACTGGGTGCTGCGCGCCGACCTCCCTAGCGGTGTCAGCGTGGTTTGCTACGCAGACGACACGCTGGTGCTGGCACAGGGGGGGTCGCACGAGGCGGCGGCCGAAACGATGACACGCGGGGTTGCGATAGTCGTTGAGAGGATCCGGCAACTGGGTCTCGAGGTGGCACTGCACAAGTCCGAGGCCATGTGCTTTCATGGGCCTCGGAACGCGCCACCTCCGGGATCCTCACTGACGGTAGGAGGGGTATCCATCGGCGTCGAGTCGACGTTGAAGTACCTAGGACTCGTCCTCGACAGCCGGTGGAACTTCGTGGAGCACTTCCGACGTTTGGCCCCCAAACTGGAACGGACTGGGGCTGCCTTCAGGCGGCTCCTGCCCAACCTGGGGGGGCCGAACGCCTCCTGCCGGAGGCTCTACGCGGGAGTCGTGCGGTCCATGGCCCTTTACGGGGCCCCGGTGTGGGCGCGTTCTTTGAGGCGGCGTGCCGCCCACTACCTGAACGCGCCCCAAAAGGTAGTAGCCGTAAGGCTGGCCCGGGGCTACCGCACGATTGCCCGCGAGGCGGCGAGCCTCCTTGCCGGATTGCCGCCATGGGATCTGGAGGCGATAGTCCTCGCGCGCCTACATGAATGGCGCGCGGAGGCGCTACGCCGGGGGGAAACTCCGCTGCAGCGACAAATTGTCGCTCAGCGGACAGACTTCCGGCGGGATCTCATGGCGACATGGAGAGAGCGACTGTCGCAACCCCGTGCAGGGCACGCCACAATAGTGGCGATAAGTCCCCTCTTTGAGGAGTGGCTTGAGAGACGCCACGGCGTCCTCACCTTCCGCCTGACGCAGGTCCTCACCGGACACGGAGTGTTCGGGAGGTTCCTGCACCGAATCGGGCGGGAGGAAACGCCCGGGTGCTTCCATTGTGAGGATCGACCGGAGGACACGGTGGAACACACGGTGGAGGTGTGCCCCGCGTGGGCGGAGCACCGCCGTGTCCTCGAAGCGGCGATCGGCGGCGGCGACCTCTCGCGTCCGGCCCTGGTGCAAGCCATGGTCCGGAGCGAGACGGAATGGGACGCCGTCACCTCCTTCTGCGAAGCAGTAATGCTAGAGAAGGAGGTGGCGGAACGTGAGAGGGAGAGAACCTCTCAACGTCCCGGCCGCCGCGGGAGACGCCCCGGGCGTCGGGGGCCACCACCACGTAGCCCCCGGCCACCGTAGGCGCGGGCCTGTGGACGGTGAGCTATGGGCTAGCTCGCCGTCCGTCCGTCTCATGACGACAGGCCGTGTCGACGGCGCGTTCGTGTTCCACGCGCGCCTCAAAGAGAGTCAGCAAAAAGGAAGGGGTCCGTAAGGACCGATGCCTGCCGGGGTTGCGGGACTATTCGAAAGAGATACCGTGGCCCCGGAACACAAAGGGCGATGAAGGAACATGGATGGGTTTTAGTCAGTAAAAGTCTGACACTCCCTCCTGCTCCGCCCAGAGCGGGAGGGGTTATTTGATGATTTCCCATCCGAAAAAAAAAAAAAAAAAAAAAAAAAAAAAAAAAGGGTCGTCTTTACCTAGTGTGCAGGGCGCCGAGCGCCGCTCGCTAGGGAGCCCAACACGGCACCTTCACAAATTTGTCAAATGTTTCCAATTATTGATATTGAACTTTATGTTTATAAGAGGTCGTAATTAGAATGAAGAAATTTCAAAATTTGGACATTGATGTTGTAATATCTATTATACATTGTTAACATGGGTAGGTTTTGGCTTGTTAGGGTAAACACCAGAACACCCTGTATAATTCTAAATACAGTCAACAACCCATGGTATCCAAAACCGACAAATTTCTTCTTCATCTCCAAATAATAGAGTTTATTATCTATTGGGGAAATTTGGCAGTTTGTGGTTACTTGTACTGTGTACCCATTCCATTTTGACCGCGCGCTTACTAGGGGGCGCTAGGGTAATGTTTGCACACGGGCGCTACATGGGCTAGAGACGCCTCTACACTGTTTTGTTTAATCTAATCAAAATGACTCAATGAAATCATGAAAGGTCGCTCCATGTAAAACTACACAAACTGGTCTGGCTGCATCCGGCTAGATTGCAAGCCGTCCCCAACATTAGCTGGGAAAGGCTAGACAAACGACGAAGAAAGCATGAAATATCGCTTTGTGACTAAATTAAATTAAAAATGAATTTAAATACGAAATTAGGTAATTTTATAATTTTATTACAGCCCCCATGATGCGTGAATTTATGTGATTTTGGTATATAGGTAAAGTAATCAAAACAGCGAAATATTTGAACTTTGCGAACTATACGCAACGTTGGCGGTTTTCAGAATGCACCCCTTTTTTATTTTTTTCGTAAGGGAAATCATCAAATGACTCAGAGTGTCAGACTTTTACTGACTAAAACCCATCCATGTTCCTTCTTAGCCCTTTGTGTTTCACCACGTAGCCCCCGACGCCCGGTGCGTCTCCCGCGGCAGCTGGGACGTCAGGTTCTCTCCCTCTCACGTTCCACCACCTCCTTCGCTAGCATGACTGCTTCGCAGGAGGAGGTGACGGCTTCCCATTCCGTCTCGTCAGAATGCACCCCTTAGGCTTACTTCTTACTACTACCAGAAGTAGTATTGCAGGGACTATGTACCGTATCATGATCTATGTTCAAACGTAATGAGTACGAATGATAAAGCATACCCAAGTAAATCCAATGCAGGCGATGGCCCCGCTGAGCATGTCAGCTACGATGGCAGGGTAAGAGTTAGCGGTGGGGAAGTACGCGTGGAAGCGCGGCGAGTGCCAGTGGGTCACCCCGGACATGACCACGCGCTCGATGTCGGCCATCACCGCCGTCCAGGGCTCCGCCTTCTCAGGAGCCTGCTCCGGCACCAACGGGCGCAGGTAGCCCGGCTTCACCGACGGGACGACTTGCCTGGAAAACGGACGTTGTAATATTAATAGTGTTCTTAAGGCCCTTCTAACCCTAAAATTAGCAACTCTATTTGTGGTGGTTCAAACTTCGTTTGAAATACTGGTAGAATAAAGTTCTAATCAGCTTGCACTACAAAGCGGTTGTTACGTCAGTCACTGCGGCCGAATAGTGCGAAATGAGTGTTTTTTTGCGATTTACAAAAAATCTATTGATTGGACTAAAAAAATAAAACACTTAGACCTGCTTTATAGTTAGTTCAGTTAGTATGCAAAGTTTCATGATCTAATTTGAAGTACTTTTCGAATACCAGCGGTTTATTGTTCAATTTGGAGGTAACTTTGGTATTTTTTTCTATTGAGAAAAGTTTATGGAATCGTGTTTTCTTCACACATAGGACTTAGCATTAATCCTCAACTTTACCATATATTTATTTCAAAATTAAAGCTGCAGAATTTTAGGCGTAACGGAGGATCATGCTAAGCCATTTGAGGGTTATATAGCCCTTAAATCCTTCAATGCAATGTAAATTTGTGACTTCCTCGTTGGTCTAGTTCCAGGTCGGGCAAAGTGTTATTGGAATTTTCAATAAAGAATATCTCAGCAGCAGCCATGGAGTTCGGATTTGTGTCCTGTTGATGGTAACTGGCTCGCTCCCTATAACATGGGAATTAAAAAAAAACTAACTGGCGAAATGTGGGTGTACCTCTACCTATTATCAGATACACGTACACCACTGCCTCCCTCTGCTGGGGATTAGAGGCGTGATTTATGTATCTAGGTACCTACATATTATGTATAATGATACATGATGATAATGTTCAGGGACTAAAATATGGTATCGATTTCATGTCATTTCTAAGTAAGTAGGTTATGTTAATTTAATAGGTCTAGCTACTTTAAAATTCGTTCAGATAATTGTCTTGAGCTGTCTGAATAAAAATAAAGAATACCTGTCTCTGATGTTTTCCAAATATTCGGAAATGTAATCAGTCATCGCTTTCGCGAAATCTTTGAAGTCTCCGGCCTCCATCGTTTCTGAAAATTTAAATAAAAAAATCCATTAAGTCTATGAATCTGCGGTAACTTTGGCAATATGAATAACAAGGAAGGTGTCCCTGGTGAAACTGTATCCCAGACTTTGTGGAACTATGAGGAACACATGCAGTGCGTCATGGTTCTCTTGGCGCTTGAATCACATTGCCAGAGGTGAGCTGTTGTTTTTTTTTTGTGAAATTGTCTGTGGATATTGTATTGATAAAAAACAATATGGCGGCGTTAATTACAACTATAGCCGCACGCCAAAAGAATTATAACGCACGCTCATTCCTGCTGTAAGTATTTTAATAATAAACACATAATAAATATAAACAGCTTTGTAAAAAAATTAAACACTACTCTATTAGGCAAACCTAAGCTCAGTGGTGCATGCATTATTTCAATATTTAGCTAGGTACTTAATTATCATTTTAGTGTAGGCACCGTACAGTAAGGCTGCCTTACATACATACGAGCGCATTAGTACATTACTTACGAGCTAATTATTTGTGTGTACGTCGCAAAAAATATTATTGCGTACCATTCCGGTACGGTGCGCGCTTATTATGAACAATTAGGTACCGTAATAAAAAATAAATAGCGAAATAACTGGGATCTAAATTGCAAATATAACGATATACAAATAATCAACACTACAATATGCAAATAAAATATGGGATGGCAACAGCTGAACATTTACTAAATGCATATTTTTTCAACACAAACCGAATTTCAGTTTTGTATCCAGTTCCGACATTTTGGCAGCTAGAAAGAAATAAAATATTGTTGAAATTAATGAATGTTGGTAGGTACTGGTATACCGGTATACATTATGTAACTAATTATTTAGTGGATAAAACTATGAACAATAATATAATAACACTACGAGAAAATGTAGAGACCGTTTAAGCTCTGTCCAAACTTAGGCGAACCCCGCTTGATATGAAATTCACTTGAGATGAGTGACACAACTTGTTGTTGCGAATAATTCCGTGTGTTCTTCGTGAGACTGCTTCGTTGGTCTAGTGGTCGCAATCGCGGCTAGGTCCTGGGTTCGATTTTCGAGTTGGGCTGATTCTTAATGTATTTTTCCATCAGGAATTCCTCAGTAGCGGCCACGGAGTCTGCATTTGTTCCCGGTTTATAGCAATATTATTTATTATTATTATTTATTTATTTGCCAGACTACAGAGAGGTCCACTGTGTTAGGCCCGAATATGGCCCGTCCCCTATTACATGGGAATTAAAAAAAAACAACTGGCGAAATGAGGGTGTATAATTAGCTACACCTGGCTAACCCTTGGGAATTTCAGGCGTGATGTAATGTTATGTTCTCAATCAACATATTTGGACGGGATGATGCGCGGGATTCGCTTCAATTTGGCCAAAGCTTATACTTCGCGCTTGTACCTAAGTACCTACTAAGTTTATTGTGCCTTTTGAGGTTTGCTGTATTTTTCTTCTATACTCATTGGTATTTTATATTATCCTAGATTTTATAATACATTTCAGGTTCAACCGGGAAACAACATCAAGAACTTGGCAAGTGCCTCAAATATTGATCTTGAAATATGTCCCTGTTTATTAACACAACATAATTATGCTCATTTGATTCATGACGAATAATAAATACTTAAGAATTATTAAGTCACAGATCGGTTTATCTTGCTCTACCAGTTTGCTGGTGACATTGACCGTTATCACATAACATCAGACTAATTATGTCACTCGTTCAATGTCAGTGTGAAATGCTACCTGTTGTCAGGTAAATAATGCGTATAGTCTTGAATCGGTGGTCCCTGTTCAATGCCGAGAGAGCGGCGCGTTCGCTCCGTGCGCTTGGCCGCTTGCGCAAGCGCCGAGCGTGCGCCCGCGCCGGCGAGCAAGTGGTGCGAGGTTATGCATGGACCTCGTTGTCTCCACTAGCCACCGTGTTGACTTACAGTTTTTGATTTAAACCTTACTGAAATTTTTGTTTATTCGCTTGGAACGTTTATTTGCAGGTTGTTCAGAGCATATTTCACAACTTTCTACAGGAGCAGCCAAAGGGTCTCATGTACGCGTGCACCGTGCAATGCCTGAGTGTGCAATATAATTAGGGTGCTAGTGAAGATGCCTCGATTTTGTAGCGCATCAGGGATGTTCGCCAAGTAGCAGTAGACTGTTCTACACGACTATGCGAAAACTGTATAAATCTCTGGTCAGCAGGATTCGGCTAACTCCAATGACATGCTGAGGGTATTCGTAGAGAGGTTTCTCAATCAACCATTGCTGTATGGTTCATTTGCTGAGCAGTCGAAATATTTAATACTAGCGGACGTCCCGCGGTTTCACCCGCGTAGTTCCCGTTCCCGTGGGAGTACGGGGATAAAATATAGCCTATGTTACTCGTGGATAATGTAGCTTTCGAATGGTGAAAGAATTTTTTAAATCGGTCCAGTAGTTTTTGAGCCTATTCATTACAAACAAACAAACAAACAAACAAAGTTCTTTATAATATTAGTATAGATTCCTACTTGTAGTTTTAAATGTGTCATTTTATTCTTATTTTGTGTTCCTTTGTTGATTGAAATAAATTACTCTATTCTGTTTGTGTCAAGCAATCTGAATCTGTCAATTGAAACGTTTATTCTATAACTAGTTGATATAACCGTTCTGGACTTACCTAGCTTGTTCGCTATTCACGACACTACAAGCCGTTTAGATTAAAGTGACTCCGAGTGCCCGAGCAAATGCAGGCAATGCAATTACAATTTGCAATTTTAAGCGTCATTTATTGATTGAGAGGCGTATTTGATTGAGAAATCCGCAACGAAACTTTATAGTTTAGAAGCACTAAAGACACACAGCCACGAAATACGACTTTGTTTACCTAAAAGACATTGCTTATAATAAACACAAGATTTATTAAATAATAAAAAAAAATGTTTTAAAAAGTACCTACTTATTAGAAACACTTTGCAAACAGGTAAGCACTGCCATTAATATGGGTAGATACTATTCGCTGCAAAGCGTGGGAAAACCAATGCAAGAATTTATTTAGCTAGTGAATGAGATTGTGGCCATAATTCACTGCTCCACTAGTTTTATCTTTTCTCCGGTCTGAGGGCTCAACATGTTTAATTCATCGAAACGTATCAGACTCACGGCATCGATCGGTAGGTTTAGGGCCAAGGCAAGCCAACACTCACGCGATCGCTGAAAAAGTTAGCGAAGCGGGCGCTTCGCTCATTACCACTGATTCCTCCGCTAAGGTCATTTATTTTGTGCGATAAGTCTATTAGGTTCAGTCTATTCATTCATTATGTTACATACCTTTGCCACTCGGATACGGTTAATGACGGGTAGAGAAAAAACTGCGCGAAAAAACAAAACTGCTGAAATGTGTGAAGGTACCCGAATTTTTTTTTTAGAAACTTGCGATGGATTCGATTTTTTATTCATCTTGCTCAATGATTTCACCATGTACCGAACACTACCTGGTCACTGTATTTTTCAGTATCGAAGAAACAGAGGGCTTTCAACGAAGAATTTCAGTCTGGAGAACCCTAAAGTAAAATCAATGACTGAGACATTTCCAAGATCTCAATGCTTTAATACTTAATTCATAATCATTATAGCATTTCTGACGTGATGAACAGGTTTTTAACTCGAGGTCACTTCTGTCACGTACCAAGTAACACAATAATATTTTACTAACCAGCGGAAGTACTACCATAATTATGATCCATATCACAATTTAGTTTAAACCATTATTCTAATTAATAATTAAATTGCAATATATATGCTAGTTATGTAGTGTATTGAACAAAGAGCGTTGTAATTAAAATTTTAACTTTCTATGAATACTTAGGCAATTTTTAGGGTTCCGTACCCAAAGGGTAAAAACGGAACCCTATTACTAAGACTTCGCTGTCTGTCTGTCTGTCCGTCTGTCCGTCTGTCCATCTGTCTGTCTGTCCGTCTGTCTGTCACCAGGCTGTATCTCATGAACCGTGACAGCTAGACAGTTGAAATTTTCACAGATGATGTATTACTGTTGCCGCTATAACAACAAATACTAAATATAGTCAATGGTACGGAACCCTTCGTGTGCGAGTCCGACTCGCACTTGGCCGGTTTTATACTTACAACTTCTCGTGATTACATCCAAATTATGTGAGTAACGTAATATTCAATTATTTAGATCATCACTACATTATTATAAAACGAAATGCCCCACCGCGTCTGTCTGTCCCTATGCTTAGATCTTTAAAACTACGCAACGGATTTTGATGCGGGTTTTTTTTAATAGATAGAGTGATTCAAGTGGAAGGTTTTAGTATATAATTTATCAAGCTGCGGGCATCAGCTACAATTTCATATTCATCAAAACAAAAATAATTACTTTTGCTGAGCTTGGGGTCCAGGGTTATTTCCCCGCGTGGAAAAAGTGCTATTGGGTTTCCCGTAAGGAATTCTGAAGCACTGAAGTAATCTGCATTTATGCCTCGTGTATCATACGTTCAAGACACTTCCTTTCAAACACAAGTGGCTAATACCCCAAACAAGGCGTCACAGGATGTCAACGGACAAGATTAAAAATGTATACCCATCTAGAGATAAATGATAAATAGAATAAAATAGAGATAAATAGGAGCAATGGTGGCCCAGTGGTGGCGGCCCCGACTTACGAACAGTAAGTCGTGGGTTCGAAACTAGGCAGGCGCATTACTTTGTGTAATTTATTTCATCACCACTGCTCTCAAAACGGTGAAGGAACACATCGTGAGGAAACCGGCATGTCCTAGAACCAAAAATTCGAAGACATCGGACATCTACCAATCCGCACTGGGCCCGCGTGGTGGATTATAGCCCATTCTCCCTCATAGAGAGGAGGCCTGTGTCCCAGCAGTGGGAACATTAATAGGCTGATGATGATGATCTAGAGATATGTCTTTCTTTATCTTGGTCCTTAAAATAGCAATGAGAACTAATAAGTACGAACTATGGACTCAACGTAGTCATAATATTATGGCGATTTCTAACAAAAGCCCATTATTCGTAGTGTAGTTCCAAGTCAATTAAAGAAGCCAAAACATGTTGCATTGTCTTCGTGAAGCACCCCGTGTATTGTCCCATGAGTGTTCCAAGGATTGTATACGACCAAAGTCGGCCAACAACTATTTAAGAAGTCGAGACCTCGTAACTCTACGTCATAATTTCGGTAATGACGTCAATGCCACTTCTACTGACCTCTCCAATAATTGCACATCATAACTTATACATATTAAAAAGAAATAAAGTAGAGATTGATGAATCCAACTTTCCTCTCATACAGTTTATGCTAAATACTACGGATTCTGTATAAGGAAAAACCCTCAGTGTGACGGGTAATCCCGCATTTTGTGGGCAGGCAGGTAACCGGCAAAGTAAAACTTCATAGAATGAATGAATCAGCCTATTGTCGCTGGTTTTTTCCGGTGTATTACATAGGAAGTTGATTGCCGTGACAACAAAACAGACATGACAGAAAAAATTGAGATTTAAATCAAAAATATTGGTAAGCACATACACGTACACACATTTCTTGAATCTAGAACCTGTTTTTATGTAGTAAGTATTTTGGAATGGACAAAGATATTATTTTCGTATTCATGACCTTCCTGAACGCAAGTGGTTTTTCTACTATTGTTAAACTTTAACTAGTCAAATTACGTAGTTTAAAAGGGATAAAGATGCTCTTGAAAGAGTTAATTTTTAATTGTGTTACTTGTATGATGAATGTGTTTCTTTTTAATTTTTTATTGTTATTATTTTGTTATTTCAAACACAATTTAAATTGTTTATGAATAAATTGAATTAAATTGAAATTGAATTGAATTGAAGGTGATAGTAATTAGTAACGTAAACGCGCAGTCGTATTATAAAATTATATCATACAAATCGGCATGCGAAAATGTGAAGTGTGAGTCGTACTCCGGTCGCCATCAAATTGGAGTGTATGAAGTGCTTTGCAATTACACTCGACAAACCTTCGGCTCGTAACTCGTTGAATGTCCGAGCCAACCGAATCCGAACAAGTGATATATGTATTTGCTAGCTTTACTTTACGTAATGTTTTCGCTCAGTTCTCCTCTATTATGGAAACGGTACGATCCTATAATGAACTTTAAACGTTGCCTTAGATGAAAGTAACTATGTTACAGGAGTTGCTCGTTGCTCCAGTTAACGAGCTCGATGTAGGTCGGACACGGCACTAGACGCAAAGGCTTGGTAATGACCGCAGAGAGTTATGACGAAACGGTAATTATCCTAATTAACATCAGCAAAAGGGAGACATTGAACTAAGTAATTGACTAATTAATAAAAATTACAATAGAAAGGTACACCAGGAAGATATCGTTGTTAAAGGTTGAACGAATAATTAAAAGAGGCTTTATAAGCGAGTTGATGTATTTCGAAGATAAAATGACTCAACCATCGTAGATAGGTGTAGCAACTGTAGTATAACAACAGAATATTAGTTAGGTACGTATAAGTGAATAGGTAGGTAACAATGATTAGATAAAAATCAAAATCACCAATTACGTTAGCTGATAAGTAATCAAAATACTCATGAGATCTAGATAGGAGACTTAACTTCCTAAGCGGCACCAGACCACAGCTTCAGATCTAATGCACACCGGGATTTTATATCATGACAAATTACAGATAATCAAATCATTTGTTACGGACAAACCTAGAGGTTGAAACATGAAAAATTTCGCAATTTATTACATTCATAGTTCAACGTAAAAGAATTTATACAAGGTTTGTTGACCTGTCCAGAACCAACAAAGAAATATTGTACTTAAACAGTCCTTAACTCCTTACTATCACAGCGGGAGAGCAGTGCATCGATAAAACTGGATTTCTTTAAATAACCAACTGTTGATTCTTTGCTTCTTCGGCTCTCAAAATTTAAAGGAGTGGATAATTTAAAACCAGCAGTTTGTCTCAGTTGGCACTGGGTCATATTTTGGAATCGCTATATAGCCCGCATAGCTGTGTTTGCTGTATGAAATATTTGCAAAATATAGGGCGGCTAAGATTTTAGCGGTATTAGGGTCTAAATTTTGAACAATTTCGTGGGCATGTTATGATGATGAAATGGCTTAAAATAATTTTGCAATGGCTAATGAGAACCTTGGAAATCACTTCATCTATAATTCGTCTTCAACTGTGTTTTTTTAAGATATAAGGTACATTTTGTGGAACATTTAATTAATTTAGGTAACAGATTAAAAAAAAATAATGATGATAACTATGAGCGGTGGTCAAGACTATGTGAAAGATTACGATAGGTACGACATAGTAATGTGCAGGTATTTATAAAGGTCTTTGAAATGCAGCCAGAAGTACGTGGTCCTATTTAAGGGTGTTGTATATACAGAGCATCAGACTATACCGCTTTCTCTATGGGACCAGAATAGTTAGGTATAGCGAAAAAAAATGAGCTGGCCCTTACAAAACTATAATACCTATGCGATCTGAACGTACATTTACGAAGTTGGTTCCATAAAGTTTTAAATTTTTGAGATAAATCAAAGAAGATAGCCAAAATATGTCTATACGGGGGTACATTATTCCAAACCCCCCCCCACAAAGAAAATTTACATCGAAAAAAAAAAATCTGCTTTTTCCTAAAAAAGTGCAATACCTACACGGTCAAAATGTATGAAACAGCTGATTTGTTTTTGAGTTACCGATGAAACATTTTTCGTGCGTCGATGTCTCTTCCGATCCTGTATAGAAGCTCTGAATGATACTTGACCTTAAAACTGAATACTCTGATGAACTCTGATCTGATCCACACCTACAATCATACATTTCTGCTACAAGTCGTATGCACTATTGACATAACCTTGATATCATCGTGTATGTCATGGCGCGGTTAGAAAGAAAAGTTTGCAACTTATATTACACCAAGGCCAGATAACAAAGAACAATTACTTTAATTACTTTCTTAATAGTATTAGTCATTTATATCGATTAATAAAACCACAATGTTACCTAGGTACATACCGATAAACATCAAAATAATACACGTTGTGTTTACGATATTATCGAATTTTGTTATTGATAAAACAACTGATTATAGGTTATATTGCATAATTAAGTACCCACTATAATATAATAAATATTACTTACAGTAGATGATTACCGATTTCACAAATTAATCGTAGCAAGTAGGTAACTGAAGCGGTTTTTTTTTAGAATTGTAGTTAAAACCAAGTTAATTCTTTCCTATCACTTAGTTTAAAACTTATAAATGTGATGTACCAAAAGCACAATGTCTCTTGCTGGTCAAATTCTAGTTTCTAGTACCTACTGTTAAGATTAACTTGTGCCACCAAGAAATGCAATCGTTATTAAAAAAAAGTTAAGAATAATTTCAGATGATGTCAATTCAACTTACCAAATGTGTCTCTATAAAAAAGCTTAAAACACAAAAACAGCAGACGTTCAACAAAAACACAGCGTCACCTACTTAATAGTTAATAATTTTCTTTCGGATAATGCCCGTGAATTTACGCGCTAGGTATTGTATGGTCGCGGGAACGCGGTGCGCCTAAATCACTGCCTGCCTCGGACTACGCCCGCCGCCGCCACTCTCGCCACCTTTATATACTCGCTAAGAACGATACGACTATACGAGGGAACTGTTCACTATGTAGCTGACTCCATTTAGAAGATTAGCCGCGGCGCATGAGCCGTCAAGTCGAATGCTAATAGAAGAATTGAATCTCTGAAGTATCTCGTATACCCAAGAGAATTTTCATTACAGAACCTTCCCAATCTGTGAAAGCGATATCTGGTTATTAAAACTTTTTGTATTGACAGAGTTACTTTGTGATTTCGTGGCAATTTTAGTCCATTGAATTAAATTGGCCTGAGTAGTCTTGATTGAATCTTATTTGTTTGTTTATTCATGAAGTTACGTGACAGTTCTTTATCAATATGTGATGGCAAACATATGGAAGAATCTTATCTTTTTTTTTCATTTTAAAATTCAGCCTCGGGTTATCAAATACCAGATAAACAAAGTTGATATTACAAATAGGTATGCTCGTATTGTAAAACGTAAAAACGATAACAATAAATTAAAATGTAGAACTTAGACCCTGATAAAATCAGATTAGACGTGAAACTCTCCTTGACCTAGGTTTGATTTAGATTCTGGACCAAATCGACTTTTTGTTCAGTATTAATCAAGTTGTTATTAGTAAATGCATGGTAACAAACTAACGTAGACTAGTTACGATCAACTTGATTCTTTTTATCATAATTCGGATAACAATTCCGACGTTACGCGTACCGAATATAAGAGAATCCCGTCGTTAGCGTAACAAGGAGGAACTTTGTAGGTTCACTAAGGGCAAGATTTCCTCGTCAAATATCCCGTTATATAATAGCCAAATAAATGCTTTCATCTTGTGGTGCTCTGTATAAACAAGAATACATACATTTATTTACCCATGAAAAGTTAATAAAATTGTATTTATAAGGTTCAATGGACTTCGGAGTTTGCCATCAATATCGCAATCCCAGGATGACTCCTCTCAACTCCTCCAGATTTGAAAAGGGGAAGAACTAAAGTTCTGGGTAATCCACAAAATAAAAACCCCGTCAGCGCATTTAAGAGGTTTTAGAAGGATGATATCCATGACGTGTTTACTTATGAAATATCTGGGTTGCTGACATTGAGTTTGAGACAGAATCAGTAACCGGAATTGGTGGAAGGTAATTAGTACCCACTTGCGTAAGCAGGCGTTGTTTGCCAAACATCGAGCATGACTGCCTTTACGACATATACTTAGAGCTCTACTATAGTAGAGTTCGCAAGTTCAGGTAGTACTGAACGATACGGTCCGTGGTTCGATTTTGTGTAGAATTTTCCCATTGAGAATTTCTTGGTAGTCTGGATTTGTTTCCGGTTAATAGCCCCATAAAAAACTTAAACATTAGCTACTGTCAAAATCTTTAAAACATTCAGTGAAACTGGCTACTCTTCCAATGAATGCAGCCGTAATGTTTATAGAGTTTAATACACCGGCATGCAAAACTAAGTACTACAACTTTAAAATCACTACTATAAAATTAAAAACTTAATTAAAAAACTTACTACTTTAAAATTTCATATTTTTCTAAACTATAGAAGATAGAGATTTAAAATAAAAAAACGTTTCATGCCAATTTTTATCAGCTTAATACGTTTTTATGTACAAAATTAAACTATTTTTCGAGTCCTTTTTGTTTCGAAAGTACCTATATCTTGTGTACTTAAAAAGTTATTGCAATTTTAAAAGTGTTATACTTATTTTTGCAGGCCAGTGTTCATTCGACATGAGTGTAAACATAAACAACAACAAGAATGATAACAGCTAGGTAAACGAGGAAAAATTCATCATTTTAGATTTTCCTGATTCAGAAACATATCAGCGCAGCCGAATGAATGCCACCGTTTGGATTTCCCACACGGTAAAAATGAAGAAATTCCATGCAAACTATCATCCCTCTTATTTAACCCGAATAAGGGGTGATTTTTCAAGAATCGTTCCCTGTTAGTCGCCTTAATATTGAAATTTCGTAAAATAAAACAACTGTGCCTTATATTTTGAAGAGTTATGTGTGCTGAAATGTACGGTGTAAATAAAAATTAAAATAAAATAATAATGAGTACAGTGACCCCTTTCGAGCTTTAAGGGTAAACGAAAACTTAAGGTTTATTTTATGATCTAGGTCACCAATTAGTTTCCCTCGGGGTCCGTTTTAAGAATTAAAAAGACCATCGCGGTCCACACAACATTTTATAGAAAAAAAAAATTAAACAAATGTAGGTAATTACGGAAATAACAAAGGCATTTTTTTTTCATATCAATGAGAAAAATGTTTTTTTTTGTTGCGGACTATCTGTCTTGGCGTCAACTAAGATAATGCAGGGGATACATTTTTATTAAATTACATAGGTACTCTGTAGTGCAAGTTGCTGTCTGCTGTGTTCTCGCGGTCCGCCATTTGGCGACCCCTGATTTAGACCCAAGAAGAAAAAAGAGCAGCGGTGTCCCAGTGGTGGCGGCCCCGACTTACGAACGTAGGTCGTGAGTTCGAACCCAGGCAGGCGCATTACTTTGTGTAATTTATTTCATCACCGCTGCTCTCAAAACGGTGAAGGAAAACATCGTGAGGAAACCAGCATGTCCCTAGAACCAAAAAAATCGAAGACATGTGACATCTACCAATTCGCACTGGGCCCGCGTGGTGGATTATAGCCCATCCCCTCTCACAGAGAGGACGCCTCTGTCCCAGCAGTGGGAACATATATAGGCTGATGATGATGATGACGGTTTAAGAGCAGTGGTGTATGAGCATTGTCTGTTAGGTAGATACTTACGACACCAAACATTGTTGCAAAGTATACCTACCCATAACCATGCAAAATAGAATAATTTGACTAATTGCCCAAGTTATCAAATATTTTGTAATCGACGTTGGGCGATTCGTTTTCTGGTACTAAATATATGTTTTTATTTTTATTTTACGATATCTACAGAACAGACAAACTACAAGAAATTTTATTTTATATCCAACTTAAAGTAATAGAACACGAAGAAACCAGTTTTGTTTCATTTATGTGATTGAGAGGATTTTAATATGGATTTCTAAGGTTGAATGAGCACAATGGTTTAAAGTGATTATGGCTATTCGTCAATTGTAATGAAGAACAGGTTACTACAATTTGGTACTGGTAACGCGGCTGCTAAGGGGCCGCCTCCACGTGCGAGAGAATCGCGCCGATTCAACGTATTTCAATTCGAAAATATCGCCGCGATGCTCTCGCTCGTGGAGGCGGTCTCTAAGCTTGTACGAGTACTGCAACGCGGCTGCTCGGATCAGCTACGACGCGCCTACGCCGCGTAACGTAGCTGCTACGAATCAGCTACGATGCGCCTACGCCGCGTAACGCAGCTGCTACGAATCAGCTACGACGCGCCTACGCCGCGTAACGAAGCTGCTACGAATCAGCTACGAGGCGGCTACACTGCGTAACGCAGCTGCTACGCGTGTCACCAAGTAACACAGAGACAGGGAACAACCGCTGAGTCTGAGGTATACCTACTTTTAAAAAGTTATGTACATAACAGACGGAAGTACCAGTTTTGAGATTTATTACACTATTCCAATTAATATTTTAATGTGGAACCTCAAGTAGGTAATAGATAACACATAAAATATTTTGAATTGAACGTCGTTGATCCAAAAATACGTAATACATTTTTGATTAGGACCAATTTAATAAGGTATATGATAATAGGTAGGTAATAACGTATGAGTCATAATCACGATTGAGGAGCCGCAGTCAACAACAGATAGATATCGCAAACTCTGTAGGTACCTAGGTAAATTGTCCTTGGTAAATGAATTGGGATATAAGGACAAGAGAATGATGATAGGGTAGGTACTGCATTGTGTTTTAAAGTTGTTCTGTGCGTCACACGTCTGAAACGAAATTGAAATTGAATACGAAAAACGAGATTTGAATGAACAGTGACCAGAAATAGGCTAGTTTCCACCATCAATAAATTGCAAATCTATTCAGTTCGTCAGATACAGTATTGGAAAATAATGAACACGTATTTTTTGTTTTTGTAAATCAATGAATATTGACAAAGATAACACGCATCAAAACTCGGGCGGCTCGTGACGTCAGAACGCACTAAAACTTATACCACGGCGTGACGTATTGAGAATTTTAAAAGCGTCGTATCTTCGTCAATTTTGGTTTACGTAACAAAAGAAAAAATATGGATAAAATATTTATTGATAATACTGACGGACTAATTAGATTTTTTCAGTTGACAAGCCTATTAAAATGCATTATTTGGAATTATTCACCGTTTACAACCATCTTTTATTTTATATAGGACACAATAACTAATAATAATATCTTAGATCTAGGCTTGCATGGTGTCGACAATCTGGTTATTACGACCTCCGATAGTTCCTACTAAAGCCTAGATTCAATGTCGGATACATATCCGGTTCGTTACGTACTTATATAGCCTTTAATTGCCGGTAGTGGGTATTGAAACTTTTGCGTTCGAATAGTATTACGTACTCGTAAGTATGTAACTGTCACTGATTGACTGATGTAATTCATGTAATCGATCGTGTTTAAAGGCTCACACCTGTCATTGGCATGTGCGGCCAGAGTCAATGTAATGTAAGTAAATGAACGATTTCTGAATCCAAAATGCAACTAGAAAAGTTCAAATATTTGTATCATCCTTAAATCTTAGTACTATTATTATAAATGCGAAAAATTGTGATTATGGATGGATAGATGTTTGTTCCTCTTTCATGCAAAAACTACGGAAAGTACTTTTGTTGAAAATTTACAGTACCTAATATACTTAGTTTATACCGACATCAGATGTAGGTAACACATTGTATTGTATTCTTAAAAATAAGTTATGATCAGGTATAGAATGTGTGAAGTACGTTATCTTTACATCGCGCGCTCGGGTTAGTGCCTTGGTTACTAGAACGAATATAAACGACTCGATGAAACTAAAGTCAAGTAATGCAATTGGCTGTTCATCATCATCATCAGCCTATTAATGTTCCCACTGCTGGGACACAGGCCTCGATAGATGGCACAATGTCTTCGATTTTTTTGGTTCTAGGACGTGCCGGTTTCCTCACGACGTATTTTGATTGATTTTTTGATTGGCTGTTAATAAATAAATAAATATTGCTAGACATTACACACAGCACCATCTAGTGCCACACTAAGCAACGAGGCTTGTGTCGTGGACACCAGATAGTTGATATACTACATAGATACTTTTTGTTTGTAAATACATACTTATTATACATATAAACATCCATGACTCGGAAACAAATGTCCATGCTCATCACACAAACATTTGCTCCGACTGGGATTCGAACCCGGGACCCTAAGAACGTAAGGCAGCCTGACTACCGCTGCGCCAATCGGGTCGTCGAATAATAGGTACTTAATATCATTAATTCAACCAACAATTCTTGATCTTTTTCTGTATTGGATTACGTGAATTAGTTTAACCTAAGTGCATTTATAAATACTTAAATCCCTTTCTTAGTCTTTCTATGTTTTTCACAAATTCTTTTGAGAAAATACTACTATTTTTGAGTGTATGAGGTGTTTACTAATTCACAGTTTCCTAATTTATTACATACCTTAAATAGTTATTGATTATTTCTAAAGTGTCAACTAATCCCGTGGCTATAACAATTCTATTAACAAAAGTAGTACCTACTTAACTCTCTATAAAAATTCAATGGTAGGGGCTCGGTAAGTCGGTACCCACTACCCACCCACTCCATTCTCGCTCGCTGGGACCGAGCACTGAATTGATTCAATTCCTTTTAACCCCGACGCGAGGACTTGACAAAATCCGCTCTGCTGGAAAAGTGTCCTATTTATTGAAATGTTAGAGCGAAGATAAAAACGACAAGGTTATTTTATCGTACACATATTATTTCTTTCACTTATAAATCGTGTATAACGTTTTTAAGTAAAATTATTGTTGTTACTCTGTGCTAAAAATATGGAACTAGCCCATATTTTTCTCATATAAACGAGGAAGGCGCAGACTTACTTAATATACAATTATTCAATTTATCTACAACTTTGTAGATTTCACTGTTGTCTAATCAACGTTCAGGCCAACCAGATCATAGAAAAATCGACAGAATTCACCCCTTTTTTTTTTTTTTTTTTTTTTTTTTTTTTCGGATGGGAAATCATCAAATAACCCCTCCCGCTCTGGGCGGAGCAGGAGGGAGTGTCAGACTTTTACTGACTAAAACCCATCCATGTTCCTTCATCGCCCTTTGTGTTCCGGGGCCACGGTATCTCTTTCGAATAGTCCCGCAACCCCTGCAGGCATCGGTCCTTACGGACCCCTTCCTTTTTGCTGACTCTCTTTGAGGCGCGCGTGGAACACGAACGCGCCGTCGACACGGCCTGTCGTCATTAGACGGACGGACGGCGAGCTAGCCCATAGCCCACCGTCCACAGGCCCGCGTCTACGGTGGCCGGGGGCCACGTGGTTGTGGCCCCCGACGCCCGGGGCGTCTCCCGCGGCGGCCGGGACGTTGAGAGGTTCGCTCCCTCTCACGTTCCGCCACCTCCTTCTCTAGCATTACTGCTTCGCAGAAGGAGGTGACGGCGTCCCATTCCGTCTCGCTCCGGACCATGGCTTGCACCAGGGCTGGACGCGAGAGGTCGCCGCCGCCAATCGCCGCTTCGAGGACACGGCGGTGCTCCGCCCACGCGGGACACACCTCCACCGTGTGTTCCACCGTGTCCTCCGGTCGATCCTCGCAATGGAAACACCCGGGCGTTTCCTCCCGCCCGATTCGGTGCAGGAACCTCCCGAACACTCCGTGTCCGGTGAGGACCTGCGTCAGGCGGAAGGTGAGGACGCCGTGGCGTCTCTCAAGCCACTCCTCAAAGAGGGGACTTATCGCCACTATCGTGGCGTGCCCTGCGCGGGGTTGCGACAGTCGCTCTCTCCATGTCGCCATGAGATCCCGCCGGAAGTCTGTCCGCTGAGCGACAATTTGTCGCTGCAGCGGAGTTTCCCCCCGGCGTAGCGCCTCCGCGCGCCATTCATGCAGGCGCGCGAGGACTATCGCCTCCAGATCCCACGGCGGCAATCCGGCAAGGAGGCTCGCTGCCTCGCGGGAGATCGTGCGGTATGCTCGGGCCAGCCTTACGGCTACCACCTTTTGGGGCGCGTTCAGATAGTGGGCGGCTCGCCGCCTCAAAGAACGCGCCCACACCGGGGCCCCGTAAAGGGCCATGGACCGCACGACTCCCGCGTAGAGCCTCCGGCAGGAGGCGTTCGGCCCCCCCAGGTTGGGCAGGAGCCGCCTGAAGGCAGCCCCAGTCCGTTCCAGTTTGGGGGCCAAACGTCGGAAGTGCTCCACGAAGTTCCACCGGCTGTCGAGGACGAGTCCTAGGTACTTCAAAGTCGACTCGACGCCGATGGATACCCCTCCTACCTTGAGCAAGGATCCCGGAGGTGGCGCATTCCGAGGCCCATGAAAGCACATGGCCTCGGACTTGTGCAATGCCACCTCGAGACCCAGTTGCCGGATCCTCTCAACGACTATCGCAACCCCGCGTGTCATTGCTTCAGCCGCCGCCTCGTGCGACCCCCCCTGTGCCAGCACCTGCGTGTCGTCTGCATAGCAAACCACGCTGACACCGCTAGGGAGGTCGGCGCGCAGCACCCAGTCGTAACCGATGTTCCACAAGGACGGCCCCAGAACCGATCCCTGTGGGACACCGCACGACATCTCTCGCCGGTTCCATTCTCCGCTGCGACCGGGGTAGATAACGGCTCTATCCGTCAGGTAGTCCCCGACCACTCGACGGAGGTAGGTCGGCACCCGGTGATATCGGAGTGCCTCCCTAATGCAGCTCCAGGGCATGGAGTTGAAGGCGTTGGCGATGTCGAGAGACACCGCCAAGACAACCCCACCCCTGGTAACCGCATCCCCCGTCGTGAGGGCTCTCACGCGCATGATGGCGTCCACCGTAGAGCGCCCCTTGCGGAAACCAAACTGGTGTTCCGCAAGGTCCGGCCCAGTCCCCGCAAGGTGCTCGGCGAAGCGGTTTGCAATGACTCTTTCAAAGAGCTTGCCCACCTCGTCGAGCAGCACCACGGGCCGGTATGCGGACGGAGAGTCCGCAGGGCGCCCCGGCTTCCGGATGAGGACCAGCTTCCCCGTCTTCCAACGAAGCGGGAACTGGCCTCTCTCCAAGCATGCGCTTAGGACAGAATTCACCCCTACATTTGACCTTCGTAGATTATACATAGGCGTTCGATAGCATTTAATAAACATCACAAAATGTTCAGACCAGAAAATCAGGAACATGAAACACAATAATATAATTATTGAAATCGTAGCAGATTCGTAGCACCCTGCGGTTACCCTGCGGAGGCGCGTCGTAGCAGATGCGATACGTGGCGTAGACGCGTCGTAGTAGATGTGTAGCAGTAGAGTTACGCTGCGTAGGCGCATCGTAGCACTTGCGTTACGTGGTGTACACGCGTTGTGTCACAAGCTTAGCAGCCGTTTTACACAACAATTAAAAAAAATGGTCAAAAACGTTAGCTCCGCCAACATAAAAATTAACTCTGGGCGTTGAAGTCAGCAATAGGAGGTTGACGAACCTACAGCTCTCGAACTATAAAACATGTTCCAAGACCTGATCACGGCTAACCTCAAAGTGGAACCAGCAATCAAGATGAATCGGTCTAAAACAGCATGTAGGGCGACCGCTGATGGGTAAGGTCCTCCCTCAATGCGGCTTATTCCACAAATCCCCCCTAAGAGAATCCCCCTCAAGGGGGAAAACTGGACTTTAATGGTGCCTGAGGCCAGCCCAAGAATAGTTTCCGAAATGAGCTAGACGTGCATCAAGAAGGCTGGCTCAAGGTGGCACAAGAAAAGAGAACCTACTGGGCCTTTGCAGATCAAAAGTCTTTGGCTAAATTTAAAACTAAGGTTTTTTTTTCGGATGGGAAGTTATAAAATGGCCTCTTCCGCTCTGGGCGGAGTGGAAGGGAGTGTCAGAGTCTTACTAACTAAAACCCATCCGTGTTCCTTCTTAGCCCTTTATGTTCCAGGGCCACGGTATCTCTTTCGAACAGTCCCGCAGCCCCGGCAGGCACCGGCCCTTGCGGAGCCCTTCCTTTTTGCTGTCATGTCTTTGAGGCGCGCCTAGAATACGAACGCGCCATCGACATAGCCTGTTGTCATAATACGGACGGACGACGAGCTAGCCCTTCGATCATCTGTTATTGATCGAAGAGCTAGCCCATTGCTCACCGTCCACAGGCTCGCGCCGACGTTGGCCGGAGGCCACCACGTGGCTCCCGACGCCCGGTGTTTCTCCCGCGGCGGCTGGGACGTGACGTTCTCTTTCTCTCACGTTCCGCCACCTCCTTCGCTAGCATGACTGCTTGAGGCGACGGCTCTCGCTCCGGACCATGGATTGAACCAGGGCCGGACGCGAGAGGTAGTTTTTAAAAACTTTAATGGACTGTTGGCTTCTCAAAACCAGCAAAATGTAATGAAACGACTCAAATCGCTGTTTTACCTAGTAGGTATATTTTGGTCTTCTAACTTCGCTTCACAAGTACAAGTAATTACAATTATTGCTTTCATTGGCATCGCCTGTTCGGCGTAGGCAGCTAGGTTAGCAATCACCTCTTGCTTCAGTCCACAGAATTTATTTCAGCTAGGGATAACAGTTCTAGCCTTACCCTACCTCTCATTTGATCGGGGTTCCATCTCGAGCATTATCTAATTGTAATCTATACTAATATTATAAAGAGGTAACATTTGTTTGTAAGTTTGTATGTAGGGGGTAATCTCCGGAAGTAATGAACCGATTTCAAAAATTCTTTCACCATTCGAAAGTTACATTCACCCTGAGTGACATAGGCTATATTATTTTATCCCCGTACTCCCACGGGAACGGAAACTACGCGGGTGAAACCGCGTGACGTCCGTTAGTAATTTATAATCTGGCTGCTAACATACTAACCAAAATTTACAGGCGTCTACATATTTTTTTTTATTGCACACATAAAACTAAAACAAAGTATAAAATCACAGAATACTTACCTAACTTTTGTAGCTAAGTGTTTAATTAGTAGGTACCTACATAGTTTAATTACTCCTCTTTAACAACAATTATCTAGATATTAGAAAAACGGGACAATTTCACAGAAATTACTATTATGGACATTATGGTAATCGATATAATTATCGTTAGGGACCTACCTACCTAAATGGACACCTGTCTACTTACCAGCAGTCCAGCACCACAATACAATTCAGAACATCCTCGTACTTATTAATTTTCATACACGTGTGCAAACTTTATCATTCCACTGGATCTTTGCTGGATCACTGGATTTTTTTTTTCTTTGGTACGTAGGTACCTACCCAGTAAATCGGCTAATGGGTATATGGTATCCACGTCTTTCACGATCTGATAACCTCCGGTGGCCTTCTGCCTGTGACAGTTTAGACCGGTAGTGGTTGATTGACACATAGACTGCTCTTCAAAGGCCTAGTATGTCTATCTACCTAAGTACTAATGGTTTTAATTATGCTAAGCTGACCTGACCTACCTCTTTGTACCTTTCCCACACCTTGATTGAAGGACCCACGATTTATCATGACAGTTAAATAGAAAATCATAATCGTATCGTATCAATAAATCCATATACCTACACAGGTATGTGTTGGACAATAGCGCTCTCCCAAAAATCGATATTGAACTTATAACTCACAACAGCATTTACAAGTTACCATACCATTGCTCCCGAGACAGATAGAATATATTTTACGAGCTTTATTAAAACAATTTCCTAGTCATGAGAAATCGGGTACCATAACGGAAATGAATTATTGCCTTAGCGTCTGACCCTACGGCTACAAAGCTCTGTTCCATCAAAAGCTTTAGATGTGTAATTACCCGCGATGACGCAAGCTCTCCCGGCTCTCTTCACAAGAGGTCGGGCGGTCCCAGGAGGTGGGAGGGTGGAAAAGAGGGTGTTCGGTCGCACCGTATCCATGGTTACCGAGCAGGGAGGCTGACTATTGCAACAAGTGGAACTTATCGCGACATTTATTCTCATTTTCAGTTTTTACGCTAAGGGTAAGGGTCTACTTGTTCTGAAAGTTTTACCTACCCACATTAAAAGTAGAGCAACTTTAGTACATTATTTTATTTATTATTCGGTGAATCTACGTACCTACTTTTAACAATGGATTATGTAAAGATAATCCTATAGGGGTTTACCTATATAGTGTACATAGGTAGGTCGTTCTCACCATCGAAACACTACAAAGAAAGGAAATGCCCGGGTAAGGGATAATGCAATGCATTCGTAGTTGTTACGATTATAGTAGGCACCCTATATCATATATATACCTATACCTGCTACATTCTCCTAATAAAGTACACCGGGATGTATGTAGGTACCTACCTAGTCTGATGAGTTTAATGAATCGTTGTATCATTTCTGGCTACCATAGAAGGCGAAAGAAAAAAAAGGATTGTAGATAAATGACATTTAATAAAATAGTATTTACTAAGGCTGCCGTCACGCCTAGTATTGCCCATAGGGAAACAGAATTAGGGTTTCAATTAGGTACACAGAGCTCCAACCGCAAACTAGCCCAAGTGGTTTCAGCCACAGTTTAGACATCCAGTTTAGACATGTAGGTAAGCGTAGAGGGCGACTGAGAGATTATGTCCAGAAGATGGGCTATACGGATTGAAACTAAAATAATGAAACAAAAATACAAATACAAAAAAAAATACAAAAGTATTTATTACTTCTCAAACATAGTGTCATACATAAATTGAGACAGCCCCAGTAAGTTACAATAGTACTTGTGTCGGGGCTGTCTCGCTCTTCCCATAAGTGGTTAATAATGAAAATGAAGTCAACGAATGGAATAAAAATACAATAAAAAAGGATTAAAATAAAATAAATGATAGTTAATTAATTAATTACTTACTTAAGTAGCTCTCCTTGTGTTTTGTGCGTGCGTGTGTATTTGTGTGCGTGTGTGTGTGTATTTGTCTATGTGTGTTAATGTGTATTTGTCTGTGGGTGTGTTTGTGCGATATATAATCCAGATAATTATCCAGCATGTTAGCCTACCCTGATCAGAATGTTTTCTGTTTCTTCATATGTTAGTGATCTTAACCAATCACTTATTGTTCTTTTCAACCGACTTCCAAAAAGAGGAAGTTCTCAATTCGACTGTATTTTTTTTTTGTGTTTGTTACCTCAGAACTTTCGATTGGGTCAACCGATGTTGACGAATCTTTTTTTATTTGAAAGCTGGTGCTTCCCGTGTGGTCCCATTTAAATTTTATGAACATCTGCTGCTGATCTTCGGAGATATACCATGGAACTCTTCCAAAATAAACGGCAAATGTGCCGTGAATATTGCAATCGCTTGGATGTTTATTGTTTATCATATACATCATGACATCATGACGATCATGACGTAACATCATGACGTAACATCACGCCTGTATGCTCTGAAGGGGTATGCAGATGTGTACAATACACCCAGATTTTGACAGTTTGGTATGCTAAGTTGGCGCGATCGTGTACCGCGCGCGCCTCAAATGACGTAACATCACGCCTCTATGCTCTGAGGGGGTACGCAGATGTGTACAATACACCCAGATTTCGACAGTTCGTTCGTGTTCCGCGCACGCCTCAACCAGAACAGTCCCGTTTGCTGACATCTCTATGTCAGCAAACGGGACTGTTCTAAAGATATACTGCTGCCCTGGAACACAAAGGGCTAAGAAGGAACATGGATGGGTTTTAGTCAGTAAAAGTCTGACATTCCCTTCCGCTCCGCCCAGAGCGGGAGGGGTAATTTGATGATTTCCCATCCGAAAAAAAAAAAGGTATGTTAAGTTCCATATATTGGGGATACGCCTATTACCATGACATGTCTTGTATTGCTAACAACGCCAAATAAATTCATGGCAAATATTTGTTTGGGAACAACTAAAAATGGAAAAATAAAAAACTTTTTTGCAAAAAATAAAACCGACTTCAAAAACACAAAGTGAAAAATAACTTTAGCTTCAGAAGTCGGTGACAAAAAAACTATATCAATCAAACAAAAGTCACCGACTTCTGAAGCTAAAGTTATTTTTCACTTTGTGTTTTTGAAGTCGGTTTTATTTTTTGCAAAAAAGTTTTGCAATCGTATAACCGCATGGGATATATTTCACACTTAAGATTCAGTATATTGTAGATGTAGGTGGTAGGTGTAACATATTGACGTCCAGCAAATGCTGGTCGCACCCCTGGAGAGTAGGCCACAATATCTCTGCGCCTTCTGCTCTGAGTATCTGGGTCAAAAGGAAGACATTTATGCAGAGTTAAGGTCACATTTAGAACAAAGCTTTCTAATTGAAAGCAAGTTGCTGACTTTAAAGAGGTCTGTTGTGGGGAACCTAAACGGTTTAAAATACATCACCTTGATAAGTGAACGCTGAGCTCTTTCCAGATTGAGGAATTTCATTTTGGAAGCTCCACCCCATATCGGAATGCAGTAAGTTATTACGGATTGCGCCAGAGCTATATAGATCTTGTTTATAAGTTGGGCGGACATAACATGACGTAAAGTTTTGAAGACCCAAATGAGCTTCCTGATCCTTTTCATGAGGATCTCAATGTGAGGGTGCCACGACAGT
Source organism: Xestia xanthographa (assembly GCA_905147715.2). Taxonomy (NCBI): domain Eukaryota; kingdom Metazoa; phylum Arthropoda; class Insecta; order Lepidoptera; family Noctuidae; genus Xestia; species Xestia xanthographa. The sequence continues at coordinate 12,590,749 of LR990655.1, read as the reverse complement.
CTTTGGTCAACAAGTATGCCTAAATATTTTGTGGATCTGACTTGTTGTATATTCTGGCAACTGTGGCTGCCAGAATATGCCTACTTGTATAGTTATAGATGGAATAATTTGGACAGACATGAATAGTAATGCCAAACTCTCACACACACACATACTTACACACACACATACCTACACACACACATACTTACACACACATGCATAAACACACACACACACCCATACAGAACACAGCCACACACATATATTTTTTATTCTAAATTCTCTAGTGTATAAGTAATTATGTTTTTGTATTTTAAATTATTTTTTACTATGTTTTAAATTAATAACAGGCTTTGTAATATTTGCACATAAACATGGAAGAGGGAGGTCTTCTGCTACAGGTATTTCCATACTTAAAAGAAGGCCTCTACAATGTATCTGTTAAAACCTGTTGATTACGAAATAAACTTTATTATTATTATTATTATTAAAGTCAGTTCCAGGTTGTAATCTTTGGCTTGGGGAAAAACAAATAAAATTAGTTTTGTTGGTATTAAGGGTTAAAAGGTTTGCTCTAAGCCAGGCAGCATCTTAATCAGACCCTGTTCAGCGACAGTTTTCACAAGGTTCCATGAGTTTCCTGAAAAAACAAGCGCAGTGTCGTCTGCGTAAGAGAAGATTTTCCATTCAATGATCTGCATATTGCAAAGGCTGTTAATATAAATTAAAAATAATGTCGGACCCAAAACACTCCCCTGTGGAACTCCGTAATAGACATCCTCCGCAACACTACACAAGTTACTAATCTTTACCATTTGCTGTCTACCTTTGAGATAGCTCTCAAAAAGGGTGAGAGGCGTGCCTCTTATATCTATGTCTTCTAATCTGCGCAGAAGGATCGGGATGGAAACGGTGTCAAAAGCTTTTTTCAGATCTAAGAAGACTGTTAAGCATTTATGACCCCTATCCACCCTATCAACAATTTCAGATGTCAAAGCCAAAATAGCGTCTTGAGTTGAACGTCCTTGTCTAAACCCATATTGTGCGTTTGATAGAATATTGAATTTCTGTAAATAGTTGTTTAGTCTCTTGTTTATAATTGTTTCTAAAATTTTTGAAATTGCTGGCAGAACGGATATGGGACGATAGTTATTGACATCGTCTACGTCCCCGCCCTTGTGCACAGAAGTGACCACTGATCGCTTTAAATCTTTCGGGAAAACACCAGTTTTGAAACATAAGTTCGCTAACTGGCTTATGAGTGGAACCACAAATCACTCGATTGTTTTAAATATTTTGTAGGAATACCATCCCAACCTGGTGCACTCTCAGAATCAAGATTCATTAAAATACAGTCTACTTCCTGTGGGTCAGTCTCCAACAACACAAACGAGGACGCCCTAGAATCACTGCAAACAAGGGCTACAATTATTTGCGAGCGAAACGCCGCGCCGCCGCGCCGTATAAAGTACCTACGTGACGGGTATATATCGATAGCTAAACACGATACAACTAGTAGGTACATTTTGATAAAAGTGGGGAAACTTTGATATTGCATGATTTGCATCCGAGGCGGAATTTACAATCAAGCCGTAGGCGAGGTTGATATAGCACCGAGAACTGCAATAACATTAAATGCTCACGACTATCAAACGATGTTTGTCAATACACTTTCGAAGAAATAAAATAAATAGAACGAGAAGTATTTTTGTCACGAATTAAGATTTTAATTTTCTTTTTTTCCGCGCTTTGCTTTCGCCAGGTTGAAGGAGAAGCAAAGGTATGAATGAAGCCGCTAAACAGCCTAATATAAAATTCGTTTTATTTTTTATATTTTTGAATTTAATATTAATTTGTTATAAAAGTAGATACAATATTAGTTTTAAATAATCATGTTTATCTATAATATTCCATTTCTATACACAATTTAAATATTCAAAAAATATTTACGCCAAAGACGCTTTGGAGGGAGACAATTTTTTTTGTTTGGAGAACAGGCTCCCACATAAATTGTAGCAGACATTAATGAAACGTATATAGATTTCTTCCTTATAATCTCTAGATTACAGTGGTAATATGCCACTTATATATGGCCATGTCTAACCGGAATGATGAGAAATTCGAAAATGAAAACGTGAATCCAAAGAGATTTAAAAAGACTACGTATACATAGAGCGAGAGTGGCCATTGTGACTAATATCACACAAAAACTTTGATGTCGTACGTCAGTAGCGCTATCTAGCTATGAATAGAAAAATCACAAATAATATTTAACATAATTCAGCTATGACACGGTAGATCCCACTAGTAACCTATGATAGAGGTGCTACAGTTTAGGATGGCATCAAATTATCGATAAATTTTATCGGTAGGTAACGCTTGGTAAGATTAATTAAATATTTGTATTATATTGAGACAGTCTAGTGGCCGCAAACGCGACTGTTGAGCAGGATGTGTTCGATTACCAGGTCGGGTTAAGTGTTATTGGGTTTTTCCATCAGGAATATCTCAATATCAGCCATGGAGCCTGGGTTTGTGCCCGGTTGATGGCAATAGGCTCGCCTACTATTATATGTGACATTAGGCAGATATTCCACCGCCAACGATGAGCGAGAAGCGAGTTGAGCTGGAAACTAGAAATGCGTTGGCGAGCAGCGAGAAGCGAGTATGTACTTACGTAGTTCCGATAGTTTTGTAGTTGGGCTATAAACAAGTGTGCGAGTGCGATGGGCGATTAATCGCACCACTCGCTCGGAGCGGCTAGTCCTGCGCAACACTGCACGTGCTACGCACTTGTTCCCTTCCCTTTCCCGACAACAATGATACCTACCGGTGAGCATGTATCGCGGAGCGAGTATATCTTTGATAGCTTGAAAGTTGGTACTTTGACCCCCCATATCTCCGTAACTAGAAGGTTCCCAGGTATGGTGTAAAACCAAAGACATTAAAATATTTAAAATCTTTTAAATCTCTTTGTGTAGAACATAAAAATGATCGCTATGTCGAGGAGAACAAGTGCCTTTCGGCTTCGTTATGAGGTGTTTACACCCTTTATATTTATATAACCGATTTTAACTATAGATCTGTGGAATTTATTATTTCCGCACACGTCAATTAAATGAAAAAAATCGCACATGAGTGAAATACATTGCATGTTAAACCTAATCGTAGTGCGTTATGGACCCGTTGTCGAGGAAGTGTAAGTACCTACCTATTGAAAAACAGATTTTTGAGGCCCTTCTCTAACCCTAAAATTAGCAACTCTATTTGTGGTGGTTCAAACTTCGTTTGAAACACTGTTACAATAAAGTTATAATCAGCTTGCACTACAAAGCGGTTGTTACGTCAGTCACTGCAGCCGAATAGTGCGAAATGAGTGGTTTTTTGCGATTTACAAAAAATCTATTGATTGGACTAAAAAAATAAAACACATAAGACCTGCTTTATAGTTAGTTCAGTTAGTATGCAAAGTTTCATGATCTAATTTGAAGTACTTTTTGAATACCAGCGGTTTATTGTTCGATTTGGAGGTAACTTTGGATTTTTTTTCTATCGAGAAAAATTTATGGAATCGTGTTTTCGTCACACATACTTAAAAGGTAATATATTTATTTCAAAATTGATGCTGCAGTATTTTAGGCGAAATGGAGGATCATGTTAAGCCATTTGAGGGATATACAGGGTGTAAAAGACCTCGTCACGAAGCCGTCAACCAAGCATTCTGTACATCAAATTAAGTAACTTTACGTAAAAAATATTGCTGGGAAACGACTTTTTTTTAGGGTGAAAAATCATGTTTTGTAATAGAACTCAATGTAACGCACTCAGAACATTGTGCTGATGGATGGATTGAATAGTACGGGGGTCGTGGAGGTGTTAAAAGTAAAAATCTTACATTAAAAACTTGTCAAAAAGTTGAAACTTTGACCCCCAATATCTCCGTAACTAAAAGGTTCCCAGGTATGGTGTAGAACAAAAAAATGATCGCAATGACGAGGAGATCAAGTGCCTTTCGGCTTCGTTAAGAGGTGTTTCACCAGTTCAGTTAATTGAAATATTAATTTAATACATCCATCTTTTTTTGTGTAAAAGGGCTTTGAGTTCTTTGGCCTGCCTAGTTAAAGACCTTGTATACTTAAGGCTGATGCTCCAGGGTAGCCCGCGAAATTCAAATTTTCTTACGTTTTTGGCAAATTGCAGGCCAGTGCTAGGTTGTATGTTGATTAAAATATTGGACGCGATTGTACAGGTCGCGGCACGTAACTCTAGCGCTGAACGAAATGTGGAGGGGATATCTGCGCATGTTATACGACTGGAGAGCCAATCGGCGCAACGCACGCCCCAAGACATTCTTATTTTTTACTTCTGCGCAATAACGGTCACCGCTAGACTTTCGTGCCGCGACCTGTAAGACGTACCGTGAAACCTGGCTACTTTGCCACTTTAGGCTGGTTAAAAAAGTTTGCAAACATTTTTCTTAAAAAATCTCTATGAGGTAATACAAAACAACCAATCAGCCAAATAGTAAATTTTATTGAAATAAAGTATAATATCTATTGTTTTCTCATTTATTAATGAATTTTAGTCCAAAAAGCGAATATGGCAAAGTCAACCATCACTTAGGGTAAGATTGCCATACCAAATTTTTGGATAAAATAAATCGAACTATCAAAAATTATGATAGTCATCTTTGCCACAAACATATTTACACTTAAAATATACTAAAATTGAGTAATATTTTGCATTGGCAATAGAAATTTCCTCAATGTGGCAAATTTACCCGCCTTGTTTCGTTTTTTTCAAACAAAATGGAAATATCTGTCAGGGTTGTCGAAAAATTAAAATGTTAAAAGAATATTTTTTTCTTTGAATATATATTTATTTAAATTAAAACTTCAAAAAAAAAACATAACACAGATAGGTTACATTAAAGTACCTGTAGTATTCATTATTGCAAATCAAAATAAACAAATAGGTATAAAAAAAAGTTTAGGAACATAAAATCTTTGAACAATTCCGTTAAGCTTTTTTTTATTTGCTTATCAGTAAGTAAACCTAAGAGATTCCTAAGGCCTAAGAGATAGATGTAACATTTCGGTAGAATATTTTTTGTAGAATCTGCTTCCCACCTTACGCCTCGATCGATCACACATTTGCTAAAAAATAAAATGAAAAAATCATTGATTATTTTATAAAGGTAGGTAGGTATGACAAGTTAAGATTGAGAAACTTACATAATCAAATTTAATAAAATCCGAAGTAGGTAAGTAGCAAACAAAACAGAATATTTTTGTGACAGCCCTAGCCTCTAACAAAACATGGCAAAGTTACCATCACTAAAACTTTGCATTGGATGTTAAATTTGCCAACGGGGATTTCTAAGGTTAAATTGCTTAAAGAGACGTAAATTATCATTATTATAATTAAAGAACACTGTTAAGAATGTGTCATTAAAATTTGACTTACCTACGCAACGTTTATCCCACTAATTTTTATTGAAGTTTCGGAGCACAAATCCACCCATGATCCACCCACAGTCGACACAGGAAAAAAGTAAACCGTCAAAAATGACAGTTTTTTGAAAGCTGGATTGTCATGTTAAATATAATGTTGCCAATCAAATATTCAAATTTGATTAAGGGTGCTAAACACGGTAAAAAACCGGCCAAGTGCGAGTCGGACTCGCACACGAAGGGTTCCGTACCATTGACCATATTTAGTATTTCGATACCAGAAGTATAAATTAATGTAAGGGACAAAACACGGTTTTTCAGGAGAGCCAATAAACGATTTTATTTTTTTAAATCTGTGTTTAACTTTTTACTGTCTGCTCCAATTTGAATTGTGTCTAGAGCAAAGTTTCTTAGAATTTCCTCTTCTTTCATGCTCTAAACGAAAGATTTAGGAATACCCAGCGGTTTAAAATATAGCATGTCCCTTACATTAAAAAAATATGTTTAATATGTTTAACGTAAGGCACAACGCCTTACGTTACTAATATTTTATGTGTAAACCGTCAAGCATAGTGTAAGCAGCAAGAGAAATAGAAAATTATACGTAATTCTATTGTAAAGGACTTTTACAGTGTTGCAATTTGATGTAACTATAGATTATCTACTAAAATTATGGTATTTTAACACCATGGAAATAGGTTCTTTGCATGATTAATGTTAGTTTCAGCTTAGCTATCACAGATTTAAATGAAATTTAGGGATACAAAAATAAAACGATTTATTGTTAATATTTTATTTTAGACTTCTAAGTCTGCGTAATTATCATAAATTCAACACACTAATCAGTCTATAAAACTTTTTTTTAAGTTTAAATAAATGTTCTAAAAGTAACAGGGGGCCTACCACGAGCTCTTAACGCGATCCATTTTAGGAACTAAATCGAATTGTTCGTCTAATTCGTACCATGACGTCAGTTTAACGATTCAATTTAGGCCATGCCATCTGACAGCGGTTGACTCCAAACTGAGTCGCAAGTTTTGGTTTCATTCAGTCAAATTTGTATTTGTTTGGTACCATGACGTCCATAAAGCAGCTCAACTGAAACGGTCAACTGTTAAATTAAGCGATTCACTTTAGGTTACTATTTCTCTAACGTAAACTGAAACGTTTGGTGAATTATTGACGAAAATAAAGTTTTTTAGTTCTATTTTAGTGAAATCTTACAAAAACCAATGTAAATGTACTTCTTTCTTATAACTTTATGGATGCCACTTGAAATAATGTTTTTTTTTATCGAATTCAAAACTACTCTTCACTTTAATTTTCTTACCGTAATCACAACTCCACAGACATCTTTCTTATAATTTTGAGGGTGCCATTTGAAATAATGTTTTTTTTATCGAATTCAAAACTACTCTTCACTTTAATTTTCCTACCGTAATCATAACTTCACAGACTACCTAACTGACACTATCGCGATCGGTGACATGACAACTCGCACAACTTTTTTTACTCTGGTACTTTCGAAACAGAAACATAATTTGTTTTATTACGTCGAAATAAAAAAAAATCGTGTAATAAATAGCAAAAGGTAAATAAATATCTACTTTGAATAAGAATTATTTTAACAATACTTACCGTATGAACGTGCTGTACCGTGGAATCTTAAAAACAACTGCTATGTGTCTTTTTTTTACTTTTGGTAACGTTACTGAGTTAAAAACAAAATAAAACGTTACTTGCTTCTGAGCGTGTCTGACACTAAAATGTGCGCGAAACAAAGTTATTTGATAATAGCGTTGTCTCTTTTTCACCAAAAACGTTTCAAACGCGGTTCAGTCACAAATTGCGATCTTTCATTCACTTTCAACGATCCAAATGCCGCTGAGCGTATTGGACGTCATGGTACGAGTTTGAGCAATGCAGTTTAGGAATATAAACTGAAATGCCTTGCAATTGAATTCTAATTAGATCATGGTAGGCCTCCAGTGCTCTAATTAACAGTCTTACACACCTTCTAGTTATCAATGTAAAAATAATTATGTATAAAATCCTACAAAATCTGTACTTTTAATAATTACGTTTAATTGGCTTTATAATTATAATCACCTAATGAATAAAAAAAATGTTTTCTTCGACCAGCCCGCGAAATTCAAATTTTCTTACGTTTTTGGTAAATTGCAAGCCAGTGCTAGGTTGTATGTTGATTAAAATATTGGACGCGATTGTAAGACGTATGTAGTTACAGAATTATAATCATCAAAACCATCAATACAACCCTCCAAGTTCATAAAGGTCTAGCAATGACTTTGACCTTGAAAAAATCGTTTCTCTTATACTCGGTATTTTAGCAACGATCTTTTAAACAAATAAAGTAAAGCAAATACGAATTTGATTTTTAGTTGTTACGTAATAGGCATATTACAGTAAGGAGCTTAAAATAAAGATAGTTTTGTGAGATAATAATGTAAGAGAATAATTCTTAAAAAACTCTAATCATGAATTAAAGTAAGGGACATGCTATTTAAATCGACTGATTTGAGGTTAAGGTGAGGTTGTAAATTATTTAACACTATGACTTACTTTATTTTTCAGAGAAAAAAAAATGTAAACGTCTGTTACATCATTTTTTTTTTCATAAATCGTTTTACGCAGGCCAATTTTTTTTAACGTAAGGGATTTTTTTTTAACGATAGAATTTTTTTAATAATACCAATCGATAGAGCAGAAAATTCTGAATCCAATGATGTATATAACTCATTTTCGCCAAAATGTCCCTTACGTTAATTGATACTTCTGGTATCGATTTGTTGTTATAGCGGCAACAGAAATACATCATCTGTGAAAATTTCAACTGTCTAGCTGTCACGGTTAATGAGATACAGCCTGGTGACAGACAGACGGACAGACGGACAGACAGCGAAGTCTTAGTAATAGGGTTCCGTTTTTACCCTTTGAGTACGGAACCCTAAAAAATACGGTTTCGTTGTAACAAATTATTTTGCCTTGGAAGTCGGTATATGGCAAATTTAACAACCTTTGGCAAAGTTGCCAGGTTTCACGGTAGGTATGTAGTTACAGAATTATAATCATCAAAACCATCAATACAACCCTCCAAGTTCATAAAGGTCGAGAAACGATTTTTTCAAGGTCAAAGTCATTGCTAGACCTTTATGAACTTGGAGGGTTGTATTGATGGTTTTGATTAATATAATTCTGTAACTACATACGTCTTACAATCGCGTTTGCTTGCGTTTGTTTGTTTTGCTGGTTTGCAAATATTCGCGGCTGTAAGACGTAATTATGTTACAGATTATTGTTGTTACAGGTTGTATTGATGATTTTGATGATTATAATTCTGTAACTACATACGTCTTACAATCGCGAACAATATTTTAATCAACATACAACCTAGCACTGGCCTGGAAATTGCAAAAAACGTAAGAAAATTTGGCTGGTTGGAGCATTCACCTTAAACATACATCCTGGCACTAACCTTCAAATTGTATAAAAATGAAACAAAATTCAATTTCGCGGGCTACTCTTTACAAAATTGGACTTCGTACCGATAGTGTCGCGCGTGAATAGGCGGGCTCCCTCAATTCGGCTATATAAAATGTACTCTGTGCAGCAGTATTGTGAATTTCATATCGGTCACCGTGCGCGTAGAATGATGGGTTATTTTTAGTTTTTATTATCTGCCAAGACGACGATGAGTGAACAACGAAGTCGTAGCACTTGCATCGTATCTAGATGGAAGTTCTCGGACCGCGCTCCATTTGAGCCCAAAAAGTATGTATAGTTCGGTTTCTACACTGTGGAGATAAATAATAAGAAATGTTGATATAAAAATTATTTTATTTTTTATAAGTTACATTCTTCTAGGTGTTCATACATAATACAAAGGCAGTTTTAGTAATATTTAATTAAGCAATCTCTATCAGGACATCAACATTCATTAAGTATATTTATATTATCCACTGGTAAAACTCTTTTTGTATCAAAATGATTAATTTTGATTTCCTATACATCTATGTAGTTACTAAGTAATATCCACTTATTCTTATGAATGAAAATGATTTATAAATATTCACACAAAACAAATTGATAAATATCAAGTGGCATAATTGCACAATACAATGGTGATCGAAACACTAACAACATACATCACTAATTCCTCTTACAAATACATATCAAACAGTACCAATTGGATAAATAGTCAGCCACACACGAACGAAAGGGCCATGATTTTTTAACGAGTTACAAATATTCAACAAATTACGCAGAGAAAATTATTTTTTGTAGAATTTCTTGCCGTCCCTAGCCATGTCCACAAGAGTTTGAGCAGGCTTGAAGGGCGCTCCATACAGACCATGGAACTCTTCCATCTTCTTGACCAGTTTATCAGCACCGAATTGATCTACCCATCTGGAAGGCGACAAGACACGTTGTTATTATCTACATAATATGTACAAATTATTTAAAAACGTATGGCCTATTATGACAGTAGGTACCTGAAAGGTCCACCAGTGAACGGCGGGAAACCAAGTCCGAAGACAGCACCAACGTCGCCTTCAAGAGGGCTGTGCAGAATTTTCTCTTCCAATGAAAGAACCGCTTCATTTACAAACCTGTAATAACAAATACTTTATCATGATACTGCCAATCCTCAATAATTAATTAGAAATCACTACATATTATAAAACAAAGTCGCCCGCGTCTGTCTGTCCCTATGTATGCTTATATTTTTAAAACTACTCAACGGATTTTGATGCGGGTTTTTTTAATAGATAGTGTTTCAAGAGGAAGGTTTTAGTATATAATTTGGGGGCGGGCGGAGCTGCGGGCATCAGCTAGTTGTTTATTAAATATTGGTGTCGATTCTGTTGTGCACAAACTAAACATAATTTAGGCTATTGCCATATTTTTCTCTCTAATAAAACGAGAAAAAGAAGGTCGTAATTTAGAACTGTCAAATTTAGTTGAACTAATATTTCCATACAAATGAAGGATGCACGTAAAAACATGTCGACTAAAAACGCGGTGAAGGGCAAGGCATAAACTAGTTTGACATCTCTAACTTAGTTTATAGCTATAGCCGTCCTTTTCTCGCACTGCCTTTTTGTAAAAGATAGCAATAGCCTAAATTAAGTTTAGTTTGTGCACAACAGAATCGACACCTTTGTCTGTCTCTATCACTAATAGAGGCAGGCTCTTTCTAAACCTACACATTTACGTTTACGCCTAGGTACTATCGAGGACACTCCCGCCTGACCACCACTAAGTTCATTTTTGCTTGCACTCGCAACATAGAAACGCTCTCTAGCCCCGCCCCGTTGACTTTGTATAGAAATAATTAATGAAAAGATACCGAATCGGCCGAGCGCACTGACGACGCACGCCAAACGAGAGTTATTGTTATTTTGCGCGCCAAAGTTGAGGCTTTCATAATAGGCCCAAACTTTAAGGGGGCGTGGCTCGGCGCCTCCACATGTTTTAAGCGAAAAAAAATTAAAATGGTCAGGCGGAAAAGACTCTGACTGTACTTTATAGATATTAATTTATTAGGTTTAAGTACCTGGACACCATTCGCAGTTGTTGGTCCTCGGCAGTGTTGGCTCCGCGGGGCTCCAGTGGGTACCTCTCCTTCAGGATGTTGACGGCTTCCTGGTTCACCTCCTTGCTCTTTGAGCCCTTCTCGTAAATGTAGAAACCTTTGCCGGATTTCCTGCCAAGGAAGCCAGCCTTGACGAAGTCGGGCATGACTTGCAAATTACCTCCGCTGAAGCGGTCACCAAAGGCCTAAAAGTATTTAGAATAAGCATTTACATGGTTCAAGTTTCTATTAACATAATCGGGTAGATGACAAAAAAATCTAATTAGTCTGTCAGATAGATTTCCAAAGAATATTGGACATGTATTTTTTCTTTTTTCACATAAACAAAAATTGAACACAAGGATACAGTACGTCGAAAAACTCGTGTGACGTCACATTTCGGTACATTGTTTACCGGAAAGTGACGTCACAAGCCCCCAATCATGATCTTTGATGCGTTTTATCTTCGTATTTTTTTAATAATTTGATAAAACAAAAAACACGTATCCAATATTTTACGATAATCTAACTGAAGGACTATACAGGATCATATATTTTTTAGTCAGTCGTTATTTGTATGATTATTAGAAATGATTTGAGCAGAACCTTAGCTAAATCGACGGCAATATGTGAGCCGACATCGATGCCGACTTCATCAGCCAACGTGACGGCACCGACTGGGAAACCGAAGTTCTTGGTCAGGCTGTCCAGAGTCTTGGGGTCCACACCTTCTTGCAACAATCTAAAAAGAAAGAGACATTAAATCACTAGGCTTTATACATCCAGTCAAAAAAATTTGCTAGCCTAATATTGATTAGAAGAAATCCTAAAAATATTCGTATCGTCATCTTCCAACCCTTGTTCCATATTACTTGGGGTCGGCGAAACACGTTGGTTTCTTTCGTTCTTCCCTGCCTGACATGAATGAAAGAAAATGATAGGCCTATCATTTTCTTTCATTCCTAACAGAATCCATCTATCTTTTCTTTGACCTTCCTCTGCCTCCATCCATCACCATTATTGTTGCACTTATTATTATTTCCATTGTAAATTTATTCTGGTTTAGACCTTCATCTGTTAGCGAAGTAGACACAATAGGGGTAGGGCAGCCATTTTAAGGAAAAGTGCGACATCGCCCTGGTGACGTAAATTTTAAAGCTACGCGGATGATTGGGGTGATGAGTCTCGGCGAGGCGTAAAAAGTTTTGGAAAAGTCGAAAACTTTTTTAAAAAAATGACGAAAAATGACGTGATTTTTTGGTGTCTTCTCTCATTGAATCGACGATTTCTCAAAAACGAAAAACGATATCGAAACAATGAAAAAAAGCCCTCGGGGTTCGGGGGGTCGGAGTTGGACTACAATTTGCAAAAAACGGGACCTCGCCGTCTAGGCTGTAGCTTATCCTTCATGCGGCGGATTTTTTAATATTGCGGGAGATATGTGCGGCGCGCGGACTAATCTGAGTAGTAGCATTAAAGTTTATGATTTTTATGGAATATTATGATAATGAAAGTAAAATTAAAAAAAGACGTATGATTTTATGCGGATTATATGAAAGGGCTAGATTTTATGTTGGTTGTTGGCAGTTGGTTCCAATACAAGAGAAGTAAGTTGTTGATAAATGAATATACCTGACGGCTTCACTGAGCATGGTGGAGAGGATGCGCGTGGTGTAGAAGCCGGGCCCGTCGCCCACCGTGATGACGACCTTGCCCTGGCGCAGCCCCACGCCCACGGCCGCCGCCGCCGTGTCGTCGCTGGTGCCGGGGTGACGGATGATCTCCAACAGCTGCATCTTGTCCACGGGAGAGAAGTAGTGCATACCTGTCCATACAAAAACCTCATGTAATTTCTGCCTAACGAGGTCATCATCGATATCATCATCTGCCTAGCCTTTTTCCCAAGTATGTGGGGGTTGGCTTCCAATCTAACTGGATGCAGCTGAATACCAGTCTTTTACATGGAGCAAATGCCTATCTGACCTCCATAAAGCTACTGAGTAATATGATTGGACTGGTTGTTAGACTTGACTACCAGTAACATCTTAAAGATCTACAAATGACAGCCGAGACCAACGGTTTTCTAAGACATGGGGGAGTCTCAATATGAAATATGTAGTCATGCATCTGCGCCCCGACCTCCGCAACTGTAGCTTAACCTTGTACCAACCTTAAATTTTGTAACTTGAGTGCAATCTATTCAGAGCCTGACTCACCAGCAAGTTTTACTGCGGTATTATTGGGCTATCTAGTGGTCAATAAAGCACGATTTTGGATCATCGCAAGATCGCAATGTGCCGAATAAAATCGCAGAAGTATTTACTGTAAGCCTTTGGCTCGTTCGTCGATCAGATGGTTTTGATCATTCTAATACCATTTAGGGTAAATATTTTAATTTCTAAGTATTTTAACCTAAGTTTAACCTAGAGCAATTTTATTACTAACAATATAACAATATTGCCACTTACCGATAACCTTGTCGGGACGGCTGCTTCCGGCCGCGATCTTGGTGATGGGGATAGCGCTGGTGTTTGTAGCGAGGATCGCGTGTTTAGGGATCACGGCTTCCAGTTCCTTGATGACCTTGTGCTTGATGCTCAAGTCCTCAAACACAGCCTCAATGACACAGTCGCAATTCTTCATTTTAGCGTAATCCAGAGTGGGCAAGAGGTTTGAAACGATCTGGTCTCTCTGTAGGCTGTAAACAAAAGAAAATTACAGATCACTTAAGGCTGTGCATTCTAAGGCCAGAATTCCTGCTACACTGGGGCCCTACTCTCTAACGTCCGTCCGTCCGTCTCTCTCACTCGCACTCATCTGCAGACGTGCGCGAGAGAGACGGATAGGGACGGATGGACGGACGGACTTTAGAGAGTAGGGCCTCTGATGTCGGAAGAGTACGTTGGTCGCGCGTACGAGTATTGTATTGTGTTCTATAAAGCACCATACTGCGAAGCTGACGTCGGCAGCGCGTAAGTCGCTACATATTTCTCGCTGACGTACGCGACCGAGACGTCAGCGTAGCAGGAATTCAGGCCTAAAACTTGAAAACGTCGCAAATAGCTGTCAAATATTATGCTATTTTGATAAATAAATGGGACGATTGACGAATCCCGTGGGACAATTTTCAAACTCCACGCGGGCGAAGCCGCGGTCTTAAGCTAGTATTTATCTATACTAATATTATAAAGAGGTAACATTTGTTTGTATGTAGGGGGTAATCTCCGGAAGTAATGAACCAATTTTAAAAATTGTTTCACTGGTAGAAAGCTACATTTTTCGTGAGTGCTATAAGCTATATTTTATTCCCTTACTCCCACGGGAACGGGAACTACGCGGGTAAAACCGCGGGACGTCAGCTAGTTATAAATAATTCAATCGCTAATATTAATATCTGTTCAAATGTTAATTAAGTCGGTAATCAATTACCCAGACATCCTCTTCCTCTTGACAGCGGTAGCCAGTCCATTCTGGATCTGGCCTACACCTCTGAAGAGACCAGGGTTGGTGGCGTCCTTCATGACTACTTGGTAACCTTTGTTGATGGACACTTGCACAATACCGGCTCCCATCAGACCAGCACCAAGCACTCCGATCTAAGGGAATAATTTTAAGCTCATTATTACTTAGAAGCTAAAGACTTTTACACATAACAAAAGATGTGTTTGAATACTACATTGTTTTTAAGAGTATTTGTAATATTTCGTACCTATCGTATTCCTTGATGGAGTATTGAAAAAGAAAGCAAAATGATAAAAGTAAAGCTAAATGTAAATACATACAATAATTAAAATTATATGATTAAAAAATTTTGAAAACACTCACCGTTTTGATATCAACTTTGGACTTGCCAAACCTGTTTTTCTTGCACTCAGTTTGTCCTCTGAACAGTCCAATGAGACCTTTGCTCTGCGGCGTGACCGCGAGCTCACCAAAACCTTGCGCTTCTGCTTCATAGCCAGCAGTTGGGCCTTTGTCCACACCGGTTCTTACTACTTCAAGGATCTGAAATTGGATGGTATTTTTGAGTTTCATGTATACAAGGTGTAAACAGACTCTTCACGAAGCCGTTAACCAAGCATTCTGCAAGTACATCAAACTATGATACCCATAGAAATCTAAAAAACAGGAGAAGTGGTAAGGGGGCGTGTCGGTGTCCGCGCGACATGTCCAGTCGGCCATGTCATAGGCAAATGGCCGTCTCCGCGAACTAGTGTACTTTCGACCGCGATCGCAACAAATTATAGCAATTCTGTGTTGTTCAGGGGTTTTTTGTAAAAACCGAAGCATAAACCTAAACTTTGTTGATCACGGAATTACTTATCATATATAAGTACAAATATTTTACTATATTTGTCTTTAAAATCAAGAAAAACAAAAAATCGTAAAATATTTGTTGCTTTTACTATGGTATGTTTGTTTTCAAATATCACAGCGAGTGTACTATTTTTGCAATAAATACATTACTCCTTAAGGGTCCCTACAAGAAATTAAGTCATTTTGAACATTTTTGATCACTCCTTGGGAGAAAGGCAAGAAGAATTTGAACCTGCTTTATTTTTATTATAAGAGTCAGGTTCTTAAGGCCCATTTAGACGGAGAGAGTTTCTCGACTCGAAGATACGATTATCGAAAGAACATAAAAAAAGTTTCTTCGTGTAAACATTCACGATTGTCGCCCTTCCCCTTGGGTGACAATTGCCTCGCATGGAATATACAGGGTGGAATTTTGTAATGCCACCTGGAGGGAAAGTACTCTTAAAATACCGGAGATAGCAAATTTTACTCAAAGGAAACATTCCTTCATTTTTAAAAAGAAATTAATCTGCATTCAAAGATTTTGAAAAAACGCGTGCCACACTCGGGAATCGAACCGTCTAAATTCCAAAAAAATAACACCCTGTACTTTTATGGCACCAATCGATAGGGTCAATCATAAGGATCAAATCCCTCTAACAAACATGATAAATTAAATGAAAGTAAAACCATGGAATCTTAAGTTATAAATTCAATGGGATAAATTCAATAGGTACGATAAAGCACTTTATTAAAATGATGGACCTTTACAATTGAAGAGAATAAGATTGTAGAAGAAGATTGCAATTTGCATGTGTTTGTTTGTGCAAATTGCAATATTCCTATCTATGTAAATAGTTCTTCGTCATTTTAATTAATAAATGTCGTCAAAAGAGAATTGTTTACTATGTTCGTAATTGGATGAACCTTTGACTAAAAGTGCTTTATCTTATCCCATTGAATTTATAAGTTAAGATTTCATAGTTTCCCTTTAATTGAATTTATCGTATTTGTTAGAGGGATTTGATCCTTATGATTTACCCTATCGATTGGTGCCATAAAAGTACAGGGTGTTATTTTTTTGGAATTTAGACGGTTCGATTCCCGAGTGTGGCACGCGAATTTTCAAAATCTTTGAATGCAGATTAATTTCTTTTTAAAAATGAAGGAATGTTTCCTTTGAGTAAAATTTGCTATCTCCGGTATTAAGAGTACTTTCCCTCCAGGTGGCATTACAAAATTCCACCCTGTATATCTATCTCCGTGTAAACAGAACTCCAAAGCGAGAATTGCATTTCGAGGTTTTGTTTTTTTTTTCATATTTTTAATTTTTGCTGTTATTGTTTTTGAGCCATATTCTTCAACTCCCAATTCTCTTGAAAACGCATCAAGAGCTGCACTTCTTGCATCACGATTTTTATAATTCACATTCGCCGTATCCCACAAACACTCGTAATTTCTATACATTTCAATGAACTTAACATTATCGGCAGTACCAAATTTGAATGATTTTTGTGTCATTTTGAGAACAATACCGTAGTAATCACTGAACTCGAATGGCAAATCTCGCACTCAAAAACGGTTCAAACCGATTTGTACGATACTCGTATGAACTTGAAAAAATGTCATACGAGATCATGTTTATACAAGTCGAGAACTCGTAAGTAAGAATCGTCTTACTATAATTTTCGCCGTGTAAACAATCGCAGTAATTTATCGCCTATTATTTGTTTATTTATCTATCGCCTTGCGAATCTCGTATGACATAATCGTAGGCGAGTATTTAGTTCTTGCCTGTATGTAAACATTGTGATACGATAATCTTACGGCGATTTATTGCTTGCGATAATAGCGTACGATTTCTCGCCCAGAAACGTTCGAGAAACTCTCTCCGTCTAAATGGGCCTTTATTCTTGTCGACTGCGGGAACAATTGTTTTAAATAATGTATATATTAATGGCAATCACCCATATTCAAAACCCCTTTTCCGCAAAAGTAACGAGCGAGTGATGTTTGTGGTTCCCTGAACAAAGAACTACAAAATATTCTGAATATTAAAAAATATGAATAACATCAATATATGGTCTACTCGTAACATACGGGAAAACATTATTGATTTCTATACGAAATATAGCAGAAAAAAAATGTTGAAAAAACTTAATTTATGGAAAACGTCGGGCCAAAAGGGTATTTTTTTCTATACCTTAGAAACACTTTAAAGAAAATTTAAAAATTACTCATTAATCTCAAGGTAGCCCTTTATTAGAATCTGAATTTTAATTTATAAATAAACAATAACTTCATTTCGTAAATTAAATGCAAAGTGAACTATATAATCGACCGCGCAAACCCGCTCCCGTCAGTAACGAAAGGGCTCTCCCAGCGTGAGGACGTATCACTTTGCTTCGCAAGCGCTCGCGAGTTATTACGTGAATATATTTCCGAGATATACGCAGACTACCACATTTCGATCCAGTATTTATATTATAAATTATTTTATCTACACCCATGCTATAAATCCTCTATAAAGGTATCTGAAACAGTTAGCTTATGGCCAACATTAAAACAGCCAGTGTCATAATAACCATTATAACACCCAAACGGGTGTTATAATGTTGTACTGAATTTCATTATGCAACTCGTTTTAAAAAAAGAACATTGTCTAGCACGTGCGATTCACTACCACAGCGCCGTAATTAAAAAAAAAAACTTATAGGTTAATTCGAATTCACGTCGTATCCCGCCATTTTTGTTCGACATTTGGATATTAGTATTGCATTATGTACTTTGTTGTTTACAAAAATGAGTGATACAAGCTTTGTGAATTTTGATAATTGAACAATCCAAAATGTAAATAATTATATTACTACCTATACACGGTTTGTTTGTATTAAATACAAGCAAATAAACTTTCCATGAATTTACATAGACTTCTTAGAACACTGCAACATCCTATGGTTTCAGAACCTTTTATGGAGGATTCATATCATGGATGTAGATAAAGTCTTGTATGCAACTGTACATAATTAGGTATTATAACACTCATGTGATACTATTATCACACTCGGCTTCGCCTCGTGTGATAAACCCACATTCGTGTTTTAATACCCCTCATTATACAACAGTTGCATAAATAACTAAAACTTTTTGATTGTACATATTTAGATAAGATTTTTTTTTGACGTTGGTTGTTTATTATGATTGGTAATATATTTTTTGTTTTTTACGGATTCGTATAGAGGAGGCTCGGGAAAGTAAAAACCAGTTTTCAAAAGTTGACCCACTTGTCCCCCTTCTCCCCCTTTTAGGCGGATCTCGGAAGTTGAGAGACTTGAAACATTTTTTTTTTCAGATTCATATAAAGGGGCAACGCGTTAGTCAAAATCATTTTTCAAAACTCCCCACTCTCCCCCCCTTCACCCCTCCCCCCATCGTATCTCGGAAACTAGGACACGTAGCGGCTTTTTGATTTTTACTATAAATTATTAATGAGGAGCGTTTAAATTTGTAAACGGAGGGTATCCTCCCCTCCCCAACATCCCCTAAAAATAAAAGGGCTATAACTTCGTAACGGTCAGAGATAGCCATTGGGTGTTTGAACAAATATTATAGTAGGCGTGAACCTTGTCTGGTGGTAGGTAGGTTCTGAGTGGAGCGAACCTGCGAGACCGAGTGGTGCGAAGGGGGGAGGTGGCGAGCGAAGCGAGCCGGCGACCTCCGCAGCGTAACGAAGGTTGAGTGGGTTAAGCGTAACTCAGGGCGACGACAAGCAAACTTTAGGGTAGTGTTTTTTTTAATGGGTCTGAGTTTTTAAATAAGGTTTTTTTTATAGGTAATATTTTTTTAAATTGGTTTTTAGAATGTTTTAGGGGTTCTTAAGGGTTTTCATAGTGATAAAGGGGTAGTTGTAACGGATTTCCCAATTATTTTAAGGATTGCTATGGATTCTCAAAATTTTATGTTGGTAAGGAATACTTCTCAAGAACACGACAAAAAGCGAGCTGCGCGCAGCTCTTTCGAATAGAATTCGACTTCATTTTCGTAACCAGCAACCCCAAAAACCATGAAAACGACACCCATGACGGAAAATCAAAAATTTTCCTCGGCGCCATCTTGGATTTTCATTTTGACCTCATTTTCGTAACCAGCAACCCCAAAAACCATAAAAATGACACCCATGACGGAGAGTCAAAAATTTTCCTCGGCGCCATCTTGGATTTTCATTTTGACCTCATTTTCGTAACCAGCAACCCCACAAACCATGAAAACGACACCCATGACGGAAAATCAAAAATTTTCCTCGGCGCCATCTTGGATTTTCATTTTGACCTCATTTTCGTAACCAGCAACCCCACAAACCATGAAAACGACACCCATGACGGAAAATCAAAAATTTTCCTCGGCGCCATCTTGGATTTTCATTTTGACCTCATTTTCGTAACCAGCAACCCCAAAAACCATAAAAACGACACCCATGACGGAGAGTCAAAAATTTTCCTCGGTGCCTCTTGGATTTTTATTTTGACCTCATTTTTGTAATCAGCAACCCCAAAAACCATGAAAACGACACCCATGACGGAAAATCAAAAATTTTCCTCGGCGCCTCTTGGATTTTTATTTTGACCTCATTTTCGTTATCAGTGAACCCAAGTAAACCATGAAAACGACAACTATGACTTAATAACCAAAAATTTTTCCTGGCGCCATCTTGGATTTTTATTTTAACCTCATTTTCGTTATCAGTGACCACTTAAACCATGAAAACGACACCGATGACGGAAAAAATAAAAAAAATCCTGGGCGCCATCTTGGATTTTCATATTGACCTCATTTTCATAATCAGCGACCCCGAAAACCATAAATGACACCCATGATAGAAAAAACAGAAGTTTTCCTCGGCGCCATCTTGGATTTTCATATTGACCTCATTTTCATAATCAGCGACCCCGAAAACCATAAATGACACCCATGATAGAAAAAACAGAAGTTTTCCTCGGCGCCATCTTGGATTTTCATTTTGATCTCATTTCGTTATCAGCGTCTCCTTAACCATGAAAATGACATCCATGACAGAAAAACAAAAAGAAAAAACCACCTTCAAGTATAAATAACAGGGGTATGTTATGTTTACTCTACAGAGTGAACCTCAGTGGCCATTAAGTCGCGCTAAAGTCCAGTCGCGCAAGTTTCCATTCGCGCAAGTGTCCTTTCGCGCAAGAGTCCATTCGCGCAAGTGTCTTGGCGCGCAAATGTCCGTTCGCGCATAAGTCTAATCGCGCAAGTCCATTCGCGCAAGAGTCCAGGCGCACAAAAGTCCGTTCGCGCATAAGTTCAATCGCGCAAAAGTCCATGCGCACATTTGTCTTTTCGCGCAAATGGGTTCGCGCAAGTGTCCTTCGCGCAAATGTTTTTCGCGCAAAAGTCCCAGATCCAGAAAAATTAAGTTTGTCCTTTAAAAAGTTTGTACGGAACCCTCAGTGCGCGAGTCCAACTCGCACTTTTATTTATCATTTTGTAAAATGTTTATATGTATCTAAATTCTTCTAATACAAAATTAAACCATTTTTATTTTGATTGTGATAAATATACAGTAGACACACATTCCAGACTTTTATTTCTAAACCGTACTGACTTTATAATTATGTATCACTAGCGGACGTCCCGCGGTTTCACCCGCGTAGTTCCCGTTCCCGTGGGAGTACGGGGATAAAATATAGCCTATGTTACTCGTGGATAATGTAGCTTTCGAATGGTGAAAGAATTTTTTAAATCGGTCCAGTAGTTTTTGAGCCTATTCATTACAAACAAACAAACAAACAAAGTTTTCCTCTTTATAATATTAGTATAGATAAAATAATATCGTCTACAGGATCAAAATGGTTTAGGCGATCACTACGCTCGATCTGCACCCGTGTGTGCGTGTATCTGCATGAAAAATGCACACAAACATAGGATCGCAACGAATTTGCCTAAACTCTAGCGACTGAATTTTTGGAAGGGGCTCTTAACCACTACCTAAGTTTGTCGCTAAGTGACTGAACAAGCAATGTAAAAATCACAAAACGATATTTCATTAAGCGGATGAATCACGTAGTACGGCCGTTCCTTCTTGCGACGAGTTAATGATGTGCTTGTGCAGATCCACTAATGTAGGCTATCGACAATGTCGATTGACGAATTAAATATTACTATTTTAGTTTTATTTTTCAATTTGTCAACCGTTTTAACCCGGTTGGAAGATCGATGTCAAATAATGTTTTTTTATGTATTTTGATTATGTTACAGCATAGTAGAGAAATGCGTAACCAACTTTCGTAAAATAAGTTAATTAAATTTCAGGTTTAATCGGTGGACTGTTTTTGGCTTTGAATTATCGTATATTATGCCTTATCCTCGTGCTACTAACTACTGTTTCAATAGGCCATGACAGCCTAAACCAACGTAACCGGATATTTATTGTTTTAATTTACTTCATAATATATTTTTTTAGCAACATATTGTTTATTTTTATTATAATATTATATTCTGGACATTATTATTATTTAAACTTTCCGATTTAGTCAATCACTAGCGTACTTATGCTTTTGCACAACACAACGATAGCGAGTGATGTTTTTGTGTGGGTAAGTTGTACGGTGCATGGTAAATACACGGTGTGTTTGATGTCATAAGGTTTATAATTGATTGTATAGTACGTTCAGTTTTAAGAAATGCGGGTGTGTGCGCGACTGCGTATCTATTACTTTTACTGAACTGCGTGTGTAGTAGTTGCCGTGTGGTAGGGGCAAAGTGAAGACACAGGGTTCCGATACATTTTCGTCTTGCGGGCATATGTCCTTCTTTATATCTATGATGATACCCAACGCAAAAATTATTGCTGGGAATGCCTAATTTTTGGGGGTGAAAAAAACATGTTTCACTGTAAAACTCATTTGCTTCGTGCTGGTGGATGGATTGAATAGTGTGGAGGTCGTGGAGGTTTTTAAAGTAAATTTCTTACATCAAGAGAAACCTCAATAAGATGGATGAGTACTAACAGGTTTTTATTTTGTTAATTTGTATGAACATACAAATGTTTATAAGCTATAGTAAACATTTTCTTAATAAATCTATCTTTCTAGGCTTTATTGTTTTGTTTATTAAAGTAGTTTTCGCGACCTCTTGCGACCCCCCTGTAGAGGCTTCGCGACCCCCAGGGGGTCGCGACCCACAGGTTAAAAACACTGGTCTAGAACAAAAAAAATCTCGCAATGATAGGGAGAACCCGTTATACTTGATAAATACTGCAATAGGGTATTTTACTCTATAAGAGAAAAAATCTAAAAATATATTATTGAGATAGCTTAGGCAAAAAGCAGTCGGAAAACGTTAGTTTTAGTTCATAGAATAGCAAACTAAATTTTAAAATTCAATTCAAAAGTTTCAGCTTTTTTAATCTGTTTCATAACACCATTAGAGTAGTCGCCATGTTATTACGTCACACGGCTATGTAAACGTATAGTTGGTGCCAGTTAACACCGGAATAGAGGTCATTGCTCCGACTTTCATCCCGATATCTAAATATTAGCGATACTGTCGCTCCATCCGTACAAACCTGTCGCAAAACTGATATTGCTAAAGTCTCATAATACATCCACAGTGTCCCACATACATAACACAGTGCACAACCCAAAAAAATAAGAAATCGAGCAAACGTACCCTACGAAATTAATTGATTTAAATAAATTATTTGCGTTTTTAACACTATTTTAACTTACTGAGACAATTTTAATAAAGTAAATATATTATTATACATCTTAAAATTAGGATCTGAGACTTTTGCGCGAAAGACATTTGCGCACATGGACTTTTGCGCGAACGAACTTTTGCGCGAATGGACTTATGCGCAAAAGGAATCTTGCGCGAACGGACACTTGCACGATTGGACTCTTGCGCGACTTAATGGCCACTGAGGTTTACTCTGTAGAGTAAACAACATCACGCCTATTATTACTTGAAGGTGTTTTTTTTTTTGTTTTTCCGTCATGGGTATCGTCTTCATGGTTTTCGGGGTCGCTGAAAATGAAAATGATTTGTTGAAATCAGATTTAACCAAAGGCAAGGTTAATCATTGAATCCATTTCACTATTCGTCATTCAAAAGTGCCTTTGAATGACCTAATTGAAATAAATAATTATTGACCTCATTTTCTTTATCCTTTAACCATGAAAACGACGGCTATAACGGAAAAACCGAAATTTTTTCTCGGCGCCATCTTGGTTTTTCATTTTAACCTCATTTCGTGATCAACGACCCCGAAAATCATGAAAACGACACCCATGATTAAAAAAACAAAAATTTTCCTCGGCATCATCTTGGATTTTCATTTTGAACTCATTTTAGTAATCAACGACCCCGAAAACCATGAAAACGACATCCATGTCGAAAAAACCAAAAAAATCCTGGACGCCATCTTGGATTTTCATTTTGAACTCGTTTTCGTAATCAACGACCCCGAAAACCATGAAAACGACATCCATGACGAAAAAACCAAAAAAATCCTGGACGCCATCTTGGATTTTCATTTTGAGCTCATTTTCGTAATCAACGACCCCAAAAACCATGAAAACGACATCCATGACGGAAAAACCAAAAAAATCTTGGACGCCATCTTGGATTTGCATTTTGAGCTCATTTTCGTAATCAATGACCCCGAAAACCATAAAAACGACATCCATGACGGAAAAACCAAAAAAATCTTGGACGCCATCTTGGATTTTCATTTTGAGCTCATTTTCGTAATCAACGACACCCATGACGGAAAAACCATAAGTATCTAATAGTTATTTATGCAACTGTTGTATAATAAGGGGTATTAAAACACGAATGTGGGTTTATCACACGAGGCGAAGCCGAGTGTGATAATAGTATCACATGAGTGTTTTAATACCTAATTACCTATGTACAGTTGCATACAAGACTTTATCTACATCCATGATATGAATCCTCCATAAAAGGTTCTGAAACCATAAGGTGTTGCAGTGTTCTAAGAAGTCTATGTAAATTCATGGAAAGTTTAATTGCTTGTATTTAATACAAACAAACCGTGTATAAGAAGTAATATAATTATTTACATTTTGGATTGTTCAATTATCAAAATTCACAAAGCTTGTATCACTCATTTTTGTAAACAACAAAGTACATAATGCAATAATATCCAAATGTCGAACAAAAATGGCGGGATACGACGTGAATTCGAATTAACCTATAAGTTTTTTTTTTATTACGGCGCTGCCGTAATAAAAAAAAAAACTTATCGCACGTGCTAGACGTTCGATTCACTACCACATTCGATGTTCTTTTTTTAAAACGAGTTGCATAATGAAATTCAGTACAACATTATAACACCCGTTTGGGTGTTATAATGGTTATTATGACACTGGCTGTTTTAATGTTGGCCATAAGCTAACTGTTTCAGATACCTTTATAGAGGATTTATAGCATGGGTGTAGATAAATATAATTATGACATCACAAAAACTATCTCATCACAAAAAAATATAATTCTGATCTTATGCCGTTTTCGTTTTACGAGGTCATCGCGTCAGGTGTGCAGCACATTATGGTCACGGTGCGGGGGCGTTTACGTCACACGTAAATTTATAAGCATAAAATTAGTTTTCTAGCAAAAAATAATAATAAATTCGAATTGGAACAACACAAGATTCTCAACCCCTGTATGTCTAGCCGACTGGTATTATGATACTCTAGCGATGTAGCAAAGTATCGCTTATTGGTCGATTTCGGTAACTAGTAAGTGTCGTTATCGCTTTGTGATCAAAAACTTGGTAGGTAGGTGTTAATGACCTCTATTCCGATGTTAACTGGCACCAACTATAGAAGTGTCAACTGTGAACTTCAAGTATCACTGCATTTGTTTACACAGCCAACTGACGTCATGACCACAGACCAATATGGCGTCCACTGCGTCCCGCGTTTTCGTCAAGCTACGCGCGAAATTTGAAAATGCAAAATTTAAATGCATTTTTAGGGCACTTAAAGATTGAATAAAATTTTTGTGAATTTTTTAGTGGTTCATTAGCACTATAGAAACTAATTGAGACACTTTTATAAAATGGGTGTAATACCCTATTCATTAACTCCTACACTCAATCATAATTATAAAAAGCTGGGATTCCAGTTCGATATTTTTAGTTACTGGCTTATTAAATTGATTTAGAACTTACTTTCAATGGTGCTGGGTAGAGACCACGTGAGGCTTTCATGACCTGCTCTGTGGCTTTCTTGAAGATCATGTTCTTCACCGCATCCATTTGCATTATACTGGCAGTGAGTTTCTGTATTAATCCCTTTTTCGCTCTGTCTACCTTTATCTTACCAGTCGAGATGTCTCTTGCAATTTGAATTGCTACAGTTTCTAAGTATTTCATTGTACTTTCTCCTGGTAAACACAAGCCTATGGAAAAGAAAAGAAATAGTTCAATTTCTTTTAATATCATTATTGAAATTCAATCATAAATCAAACCAACCCTAAATTCTGTATTCCTACTGGAGTTATTTCTGTAAATTCTTTTTTAAAAAGAAATTATTTTCAGAAACTAGATGGGAGGATAGTTGCATGCTCCTCACTCTGAGAAGAAACATTGAAAAAATCTCAGAGGTCAAATGGCCTCATAGTCCAGACATAACCCTGGCCAAATCATAAAGGTAATCATAAACTATAGAGTAGTGTTTAAGATGGGTTACTATGTGTAGTAGCAGAAGACATTTGGGTCGGGCGGAAACAATACCCTATCTACCATTAATATGAAACTAACCCACATAGTCCTCACATTGATAGCAATTAAAATAATAAAATCCTTAAGTTTAATTTACCTGGTCCAAGAGGGGAAACTAACAAATCAACTATTCCCAACTTCTTGGCTTTATCGGCTTTTACTGTTTTGCCAGTGAGAGCTAGGTCCAAAGTCGTAGGTATGGATGTAAGTACTGGCATTCTGGAAAAAACATCATTCATTGAAGCATTCAGTTTTTGCATGAACATAGCATAAATAATACACATATAAATACAATAATAAATCATTCATGTGATCTGATCTAATTTAAAATAGCTGCTTGTGAACTGATTGTCAAGTGCATTTTATGTTTAGATGAGAATATACTCAATAATCGATACAACCGCACATAGTACGTAGTTACATAAATGATTTGATTATGTATGTTTGGCAACCCTGCTCAGAATGTTATTTCATTGCCAAGTATTATATAATTTGATCTTCATCTAGGTCATGGTTGTTTCCTTATTATCATTTCTAATACTATCATTTTCAGTTACAGAAATTAATTAATCAATTGACTTTAAGCCTAGACTCCATCGGAGTGGAGAGGAGATGTGTGGGAATCGGAAAAGTCACACAGATTGACATTCTCATTGCGTGTCTCATCTGCTGTAATTGATCGAATCTTGCACGTCTCTTCTCCACTCCCCTTGTCTCTGCTTCGGTGGAGTCCGGGCGATGACCATTGGCTGGTGACAAAATGCGGGAGCGTTTTTTTATCATTAGATTTGTCTTCACCCATATATTGACAATGGAAAATAAAAGACTGCACTTAAAAATGCCATAACTATCTGTCAAAAATTAATTATATAGGGAGGTGTTATTTCTAGAATAAAATTATTTATTTTATTTTACCTTTGAGTGCCGCCTCCCCCAGGCAACAGTCCTAACATAACCTCAGGAAGACCGAATCCAGTCTTAGTATCCTTAACGGCAATACGATAATGACAGGCGAGGGCTGTCTCCAAGCCACCACCGAGGCAGCTGCCCTGGATAGCGGCTATGATGGGTTTACGTGACCTTTCAATTCTATGGAAAATTCCATGACCTGTACGACAACAACAAGATGTTAAGATTTAACAAAAAGGTATATCAACATCTTCATGGCCTTATCCCATGTTACTTGGGGTCGACACAAAATGTTACCTTCTTCCATTCTCTCCTATCAACCATCACGCAACCATTTACACCTTTTTCCTTCATATCATTCCTGACACAATCCATCCATTGTTTTCTTGGCAAATGTTATAGGTATTTAATTTTTCTATATATCATAGCTTAGTTATCACTTTTTGAATTATAATTATAATAATTAGAGTAGAGACTGATCAAAGGTTAAGTTTATATAACTATACTTAAATAATTTCACATGAGCTTTACAGCGAGATTCACAGACTGCACAGAAGCTATCTTTACTGACCAACAGAAGGACAAAGCTTCCATTGCTCCATAAAGCAAGCTTTTAATTTCTACATGAACACTACAAGTATGTTAAAAGGGTGGTATATTCATATAAATTGATTGTTCATATCGCTTTGAATATTAACTTATTTGCATCAGTATAAATTTCATATTTGTATTTTCATACTGCTAACTAGGCAGGCACTTTGTCAAATAAATTCATAGTGCGATCTGTGTATATCACCCTAAAACATAGCCAGCAATAAAGTGCAGTCAGCACTAATCTCTGCCTTCTTCAGGAAATTTTATGACATACTAAAAATTGCATTTGGAATGACCAAGAATTAGTGAAACATTTGGTGCTTTACAAACCAACAGCTTGTAGTAGGAAATCATTTGACTGTTTAACCACAATACTTTATTAGTACTAACCTCTCTTAGACAAGTCAACAAATTCTTCTTTGGTATTGCAGGCTTCCAGCATGGTAATGTCAGCTCCAGCTATGAAGCATCCTGGCTTGCCTGATATTAATACTGCTGCTTGGATCGAGGGGTTGGATTCAATTTCATTCAGTACTTGATTCACCTCCTCCATTACAGCAGTGTTAAGTGAATTCACCTGAAACATACAATTAGGTATATGCATGTTATTTTATTATCACCCTAAACAGCCTGTATTGACATCAGAAACAGCGAAGTGAAATATTTTTTTTAATATCTATAAAAATACTAAGTTATAAGCATTTGAAACTGATGATTAGACAGAGAGATCCGATACAGCTAATGCCGTCATTCACTGCATCGACGTACAAAATCCATACTAAATTCTGTTTATCTAGAAAGAGATAGAAACAAAAGTTTAAATGGTTATAACTTTTGTATTGTTTAGCCGATTTATGTCTTGTTTTCGCTTTTTGTTATTATTTTTATAGTAATTTAACTTTCCATATTGAAATAAAAAAAAGAAAATTTATGCATGTTCCCTATTATTTCTAGTCAACTTGGTTTTGATTCTCCTATAGTTTATTGCATCTTATTGGAACCGATACAGTATGGCACGATCATGTCCTACGTGATATATAAATGAACAGGCAATAGCTAGCAACCACTAATGCCTTATAAACAGTTTCCTTAAAAATGGTATCCCCATGGTGTGAAATAGGGTTAAAGTTATTTAATCAGCCCCATAACAGAAAAAGATAACAAAAACTACCTTATAAGACTTAGTCACAATTCCACCAACTACATCTACATCTACACCGACTACACCCCAAAAAGAGTTCAACATAAAAATAAACAACAATCTACATCATCATCAGCCTATTAATGTTTCCACTGCTGGGACACAGGCCTCTTCTCTATGAGAGGGAATGGGCAATAATCCACCACACCAACCCAGTACAGATTGGTAGATGTCACATGTCTTCAATTATTTTGGTTCTAGGACATGCCGGTTTCATCACGATGTTAAGATTAATTTTTATTTGAGCAGAAAACGTTGATTATGTATAACAGGTAAAATTGGTTTCTAAAACAGTTGTGTACTATCAAAATTTTTATTTTTATTAAATCTTATGTCTCATGCTTGGTATTTATATGTGTTAGTAGGTATTTTAACTTAGTTATATATAATATAATCGCTTACCTTTGTATTAGGGGAATCAAGAGTAACCACATAAATGCCATTGACATTTTTACATTTGGTATGAACTTGACTACCTGCAGCAGCATAGGTTCTGTTCTGTGAACCTAAAACAGTGATGATGACAACCTTGGTAAAACGACTTCTACAGCAGTACAGAAAAACAAAGGTTTTCCAAAAATATAATTATTGTTAAAGTTTGCCGACGGATGAAATTACCGAGAAAGTTCTTACCAGTTAAATATTTCAGATCTTTGCGGGACCTTATGATCTTAAGTGCATTAAATATCTTACTGTTCGACATGTTTGAAAAGTTATTTTATATAAACAATAGCTATTTAAATGATGAAAATAATTTAAACTAATTAAATAATTTTGGACCCAGACTTTGAACCTAAACTTTCGTCGTGATGTAGGAAGTTAAAGGGGGTGAAGGAGGGAAGAAGGAGCGGGTGAAGACGTCAAACGTCAAATGAAGACCATAGCCTTATTTTTTTCCTTCGCCTTTTCGGGCAGGCTAAGGTCTTGGACCATACCGCCTCGTCTTTAGTGCTTATTCTATCATCCTTCTTATCTAAAAGTAAGGCCGAAGCCTCGTCTTCAGTTTCATCCTTCTTGTCCAAAAGTAAATAAGTTATTAGTAGTTTAAACCTTATTTTAAATTTATTTTATGCCTGAGCCATGGAAGACCATAAACTTGGAATGAAAACGCAATACTTTTTGGGCAAATAAATAGTTGAATAAATAAGTACCTTTTGAGTCGACTTTCTTATAGGATATCATATCATTCATTCATTCATTTTTTTCATTTTAGGCTTTCATTTTGTGCTCAAAATGATAAAAAAGAAATAAATAAATAAATAATAATAATAGGGTAAATAAATTGCAAAACATCATCATCAAACTCAGAAGAGTTTAACACTGATGTAATGATGTTTTGATGTTAACAATTTACTCCAACTTATATTATGCTACAAGTACCTATTTCTTTAAAACATTCGACCACCAGTGATTTAGTATATCGGTAGATCTACAGACAAGAAGGCGAAGAGAATGCAAAGGTGAAGGCATTTATTTTAATCTGCGTTTTCCCGCCTGAACAGATCAGCTAGTTGTACGTATAGACGTGGTACATGATTTTCTTTTTCAACTCTTCCCTAGTCGCTGGATAGATGGTGCTGAGCTTGATAAGTTACTGCAAGGAACGGACCGTCACATCGTTTCACTTGGATGTAATGGTTATATTCGAAAGCTTAAGCAAACGAAAGTGTCAGTCTTCGAGCGTATGTGACGTGACGCAATGTTTTTTTTCCCAAGCGTTTTGGCTTTGGCACCAAGTAACGTAGTCAGTTCAACGCCATCTACAGAATTCTTGGAAACTATTTTTTTTTACTCAAAAAGAAAATGTCTCATTACAAACACCACAGATTAATTATAGATGCACGAATGTTTACAAACAACAGTCCCTCCCTGTCAAGTTGTCAACGTCATTGTCAATTTGTCATTCAAATGCCAAAAGTATCGGATCCTCGTAAATTTTCGAGTAACGGTATGGATTTCGGAAAATTAAGAAGGTACTTAATTTATATGTTTTAGCTTATATCAGATTCTGGATACTCTGTTTGTTTAGAATTTTAATAAAGTAATTAATGTGTGTTTCGTGAGGCCGATGGCTCGCTCTTATTTGACTGCTACAGAGTCGAACTAACGTAAAACTATTGATTCATTTAGATTTTAAATAACTTTAGTAGACAGAAGACTAATATCATTGCTCTATTTCAGACTGTTCTTTCCACAAAATGTTACTGGACCAGCCACTAGAAACAAAAGAATAAAATTTCTATTGAAACTGAATTTTATTAAAAATAGTTACTTGAAAAGGTTATCAGAACATGCCTTTTATTTGGCAATTACCTTCATACTTATGCCTGCATTCATTTACTTTGAATTATGTATAGTATTTCCTACATTAATAGAGCCATGGAGCTTGGCCTTCTTCTTTCATTATAGTTGTGCAAGCTTTCTGACACTAAATATTATGGGCAATATGGTTTTTGGAGTATTTACAAACACTACAATTAGAGGTATAAATCTAGAAGGTTTCAATCAAGAAGGATGGACCTTATGCAGTGTGTGCGAATGTTTGAGACCACCTCGTGCCTGGCATTGTGATACTTGTGAAATTTGTGTTCTGAAAAGGGACCATCACTGTACCTATTTCACATGTTGTATTGGATACTATAATCATAGATATTTCATGTGGTACACATTTTACCTGTGTGTTGCTATGATATATTCTTTTTACCATAATATAAAATATATGTATCTATTCTTGACTTGGAACCATGGACTTACATTAATTAAGTTTATTTGTCCTCTTGCTAGCCTTGCGCTTGACTTTGGTGATGAAAGTCTTTATATTTTCTTAGTTGTGATAAATGGGATATTAGGACTTTTTACTGGATTTTTATTTATTTACCATTTTATTAACATACTCAAAGGAAGATTAGTTCCAGAAACAAAATCATACACCAAAGATTTTATTTACAACAAAGGCTGGAAGCTTAATGTGATAGAAGTATTTGGTACTAGGTGGTATTTAACTTGGATTTTACCTTTTATTCACAGTAAATTACCAGGAAATGGTATTGAATGGCACCTAGAAGATAAGAGCAAAATATATTAATGACCAGCATAGAAAATAGCTGCTAATCTGTTGATAGTGACCCAATGATTATGTTCACATAGACTATGTAATGTTATTACTAAAACATATCTAATTGTAAAATATTGTGTGTAAATTTGTTGAACATTAATAAATAAATATTTGACTGATAGAAAAGTCACACTATTTCCCCAAGGGCCATAGGATATGTTATAACTGTTTCAAGAATTGGATTATCATCACAAGCCTACCAAAAAACATAAGGTTTGCCATAATTTAAGATAACATGGAGCATTAGGGCAGTATTTTTACTAATATTTAACTGTTAATTTTGGTTCATGAACATACAAGATGAGCTTATATGGTGCCCTAACAAAACATTGATTGCCTTACTTATGATATACCTAATAAGAAATATAATGTTAAGAATAAAATAGCAATAGAAGTTTTTAAAATGTTACTGATGAAAAAAGCACAAACAAAATAGGCTTAGGTATTTCTACCTATTCATACTTGTTATATTAGTACATAGTCACTATTAATATTGTATAGTGTTAATGTTATCAAATATGATAAAGCATCGCATTTCATTTTAGAAGTTTAAGAAAAGAAAATGTATTTTTTTAAATAATTTTAATTCACTAGTGTAAATTGTTGCAGTAAAGTTATTATTTATACACTTTGATATTTTATTTCATTATCGATTATTTAATTAAAATAAGTGCCCTAAATCTAAATGAAGTACCTACAGTTACGAACAATAATATGTGGGTAGGTACACTGTTAGCAAAATTCAAAAGTGAATTTCTAGTAAATTTTGCAACAATAATAATGATATGATAAAATTACAATAAAACAGAAGGAGAAATCACTTTTACAAGTTGCTATGTGTAATGGTAGGGAATATGCATGAAACACAAAACTTTATTTATTAAAAATGCCTTCGCCTTCCCTAAAGTTGCTAATACATCACTTAGTTTACAATTTACTGTTTTATGTAGCAGGTTTGTGTTGAAACGGAACGCACTCTCAAAACGCGTCGTCCTCGACTCCTCGATAACGCCGGTAGTGACGTCAGTCTATGTGTCAAAAAACACTTAGTTTCACTGCAGATCCGATTCTACCGCAAAAGCTGTCCGTAACTTTTGTTCACGCACAGTGTAGCACCACTTAACGAACCTAATCCGAGAGTCCATGATCAAAATGTTCGCCTCACCGCTTTACAACCAAAATCGTATAAAATCTAAAAATTGGATTATTCAGTAAAATACTTTTTAGGATCTAATAAAGGAACAATCATAAATATATTGAGAATAGGTTATGGTGGTATTACGATGCCTAAGGGCTAGCGCACACTATAGTCACGTCCGCCTCAAGACAGACTATTTCCCTACTTTATTTGGTGCCAGTTAAGATGAGAATAGCGGTCATTGACCCACCTTTGTATTTCATACATATTCCCTATTCGAATAAGTTTATTGAATGAATATTTATGTCAGTGCAACTTACGAATAACATTGAATGCTAGTGTTAATGTGTTTATGCCCGCCGCAGTGGACGGCGCGTCCGACGCGGCGTTCGATGCTGCATCTCAAGCAAACGCGCGTAAAAACGCTTTTACGTAAACGCTCTCATACATTGCCATATGTTTGAATTTTAACGCGCCGCGACCCCGTAAATGAGCCCTATTATAATCTATCTCGCGAGATTGTAAACTCTCGAAATATTGTCAACACGGAACGCACCTCGTGCGCTGATTGTTTGAACGTCAAATACCCCGCCATCTTTGTTTGTTAATTCGTTTGTTGTCGAATGTAAACGAACAGTGTTTTGGTGATTGTAAATTGATTTCGTGTTGAAAATAACTCACAGCTTTAGAATTAGTTAAATGAAGTTGTGGTGGAAGTAAAACGAATCAGTAATTAACCAAAGAAACAAACAGAACAGCCTACTGTAAGACCGACTAATCAGGGACAGCATCACAATCTTTCGAGAGTTTATAATCTCGCGAGATAGATTACAATCTAACGCTATTTACAATTTTGCAGTGACATTTACATGACGTATTTTATCAGACATGATTGACGTAAGTACTAAGCTTGCTAAAAATTTTTTTTACCATTGCCACTCGAATATAGTAGATTACACAACAAGTGTAAACAAGCGAATTTAATTCGAGGGACTACATTGGATCCCGACATTGGATCCCGTAGAGAACTCAAATCGTGAAAAAAAGGCATCTCGGTTCTTGTATCCCTCGCTCCGCTCAGGATTCTGATCTAAAATCCCTTGCTACGCTCGGAATTCTACTCTATAATCCTTCGCTGCTCGGATCTCGGGATCCAATTTGGTCCCTCGAATTAAATTCCCTTTTTTTCACTTGTTGTATAATCTATTAGTTCATGTAGTAAACAGATGAGTGAGGTCGGTCTCTGAGTGCGCAAACAGCAAGTGCGTGTTCGCTGACGCGACTCCATCGCCTATACTTCATGTGCGCGCACAAATCGCAGTTGTACGCGAACATTGCGGTGAACACACGTACAGTCGGGGTCTTTTCCGCCTGACCATTTTAATTTTCTTTCGCTTTTTAGGGTTCCGTACCCAAAGGGTAAAAACGGATCCCTATTACTAAGACTTCGCTGTCTGTCCGTCTGTCTGTCACCAGGCTGTATCTCATGAACCGTGACAGCTAGACAGTTGAAATTTTCACAGATGATGTATTTCTGTTGCCGCTATAACAACAAATACTAAAAACAGAATTAAATCAATATTTAAGGGGGGCTCCCATACAACAAACGTGTTTTTTTGCAGTTTTGTCTAATTTTTTTAAATAATGGTACGGAACCCTTCGTGCGCGAGTCCGACTCGCACTTGGCCGGTTTTTTCGCTTACACATGCGGAGGCGCCGAGCCACGCCCCCTTAAAGTTTCGGCCTATTAGGAAAGCCTCAACTTTGGCGCGCAAAATAACAATAACTCTCGTTTGGCGTGCGTCGTCAGTGCGCTCGGCCATTTCGGTATCTTTTCATTCATTATTTCTATACAAAGTCAACGAGGCGGGGCTAGAGAGCGTTTCTATTTTGCGAGTGCAAGCAAAAATAAGCTTAGTGGTGGTCAGGCGGGAGTGTCCTCGATAGTACATTT
Organism: Xestia xanthographa; assembly: GCA_905147715.2. Taxonomy (NCBI): domain Eukaryota; kingdom Metazoa; phylum Arthropoda; class Insecta; order Lepidoptera; family Noctuidae; genus Xestia; species Xestia xanthographa. The sequence goes on along the minus strand of LR990655.1, from coordinate 12,555,734 downwards.
TGTTATGTATATACTTGAGCGAGTCCATCGAAAAAAACATTATTTGAACACCTCTGGAATCGGAACCAGCCCGCGAAATTCAAATTACTATTTCATGAAAAAGCAATTCAATCAGGTTATATGAACTTAGAGGGTTGTATTGATGATTTTAATGATTATTAAGTAATTCTGTAACTACATACATTAACGTAAAAAAATTTGAAAGTCGCGGGCTGGTTGGAACATTCACCTATAGGTACATATTATTGCTTGTGACAGTAGTCAGTACAATACATACTACAACAGTAGGTAATTATTTACAGGTACCTATGTATGATAGCAAAATTACATCACGTGTCTATTGTCTTTCTGAAACATTACTGTTTGGCAATATTTGTGCTAAGTATCTACTGCGTATTCTATCAGACTGTTCTTGGGCGACGTCTCGTGTGTTAATAGACTGATCTAATGACTCCGACGGCCTCCGCGAGTCAGTTTCTTCGTGGTCCGTATAATCTTCATGATCTAATAGGTTCGCAGTTTCGTCAGTTTCTTTAATCCTGGAATCATTGCAATAAGATATTAATAAAAGCAGGCCAACTGAATCACGAATAGCCAATAGACGAAATTAATGGCGTTACACTTTTCTCATTCACTTAAATTTACTGCAGGTAGGTTCATTGCCTGCGACTTGAAACAACTGCCATGAATCATAATTATCTTTTTCAACAGCTCAGTTGTGTAATTTGAGTGTATTATTATATAACAAATTGAACAACGTAGCATTCAAAACATTATACGAATCATTTATTACATGTATAGCGGTAATACTAATTGTAAGTTGGTGATGTTGAGGGTAATCTTCGGAACTACTAATCCAATTCCGAAAATTCTTTCCTTATTGGGAATCTATAATATTCCCGAGTGTCATTGACTATAATGATTTAAAACTTTCCACAAGAGCAAAAGATAGTTCAAAATAAAAATGTTCTAAAAAATATTGGTGCACCCACAGTGGTTGCTACTCCCTGCCTATGAGGTGTCAAACGAGAGCAGCAGGGGTGTAAAATGACCGCTTTAGCAGAATCCTATTATAAATCACGTTATGGACTTTATGATTATGACTATAAAGCCCTTTTTTTTTTTTAAGTCATTCTAATTATGATGCTGATAAAGCGGCCATTTTAGGCCCGCAGCAGTTGTGCTCTCGCGTATTTGCAACAGTTCGTTAAATTTCGGCCAGACACTAGATAAGCTGTATCTATCTAGTCGTGAACACTAATGAGTTAACGCTGATTTGTAAGTACGGTAACACTTACGTCTTTGTGGAATCCCTCATACTTGGTGACATATTTAGTACACCATTGTTTGCTGAATCAATAATGTATATCAGTACAGCCGCAATTAAGGATACTGGAAAAACAAAAAAAAAAAAATTCAAATTCATTATGAATATAGTACCTACTTAACCATTTTTTTATCATTTTGATTCATACCAAAAAGACATCCCAAGAAGAACATTTCTAACATCAAGTATCCATATTTATCAACAATGATTCCTGCAAAGATTAAAACAGTAGCTAGGCCCATGTTCTGCACTGCTTGACATCTGAAAAAAAAGTCTCATGTAATACGGGCGACCCTATTGCCAACAACTGTGCACGCCCATTGCCGACAAATCCGACCTCTGGGCTGGTAAGTACAATGAATTTGCACCTAAATGGAAAAGTTCAGTATAATATGCTTGTTTTGAGAGTAAACTGACTCAAGGTTTTTGCTTTCACTTTGTTCCAATTACCTACATAAACATTAATTTAATAATATGTGTTGGTAAATATCAATCCCCTAGTATACGCCGCGGCGCGGCGGCGGAGCCGATCACTGGTTTATACATAAGTAGTATAATATTGTGTCACACACTCACTGTACTTTATGCCCGTGCCAGACTGTTGTAAGATCGGTCTCCACCGGCGGTTTACAAGCACGCACTGTTGTAAACCGCCGGTGGAGACCGATGTGGAGGGCTTACAACAGTCAGGGGGTCTAAAATGGCCGCTTTAGCAGAATCGTAATATGAATCACATAAAAAAAAAGTTCTTAAAATGGACTTTATGATTATGATAATAAAGTCCATTTTAAGAATTTAATTTTTTTAACGTGATTCATCATGATTCTGCAAAACCGCCCATTTAAGGCCCGCTGGCCCACGCTTTAGTAAAATAAAAATATAAAATACTTAGCCTTACATTCCATATGCAGTTCCCAATTGGTTTTCTGGAACAATTAAAGCCACAAGTGGCCATAAACCACTAGCTAGTAGGGAATAAGATATGCCCAGTGTAATCTGAAAAGTCAAGTTTTGTTTTAGTTAGCAGATTATAATATATATATTTATATAATTATATAAATATATGTATTTAAAAAAAAGTAAAATATTTAAATTGCATTAAGAAAAAGAGTTTTTTTTCCTTACCACTCCAACATATGGACTGAAGAATGTGAAAGCCAACATAAAATGAGCACTAATCGTCGTCACAATACTTATTATGACCCATGTCATGTTTCTCCCTGTCTTATCAATGAGAATACCAAAGAATGGACTTAAAGCCGCTGACAGCAAATATACCATGGAATTCACATTGTTTGCCTCTTGTGGCAAGAAATCGAATTTTCGCTCGTAAAATAATCTGTAAGATCATAACAAAATTTTAGCAGTCTAAAATTTGAAGCGGAAAAATATAGAAATGCAAGCAGTTACTCACTTTCCTAAGGCAATAAACGGAAAAATGGCAAGATAATATGCCACACAAATTATAGACAAAAGCCAGAACACTGATTTGAAATGTCTAATGTCTGTTAGGTGGAAGGGTTCACCATTGCTTTGCTCATCTTGCCTTCCAAGAATTTTTTCAGCTCTGTAATCCATCCAACCAAGAATCACGCCACAAATAAGGGATATGAAGCAAGTTAGTGAGGCTGAAAACATAGATTATTTTAATAAGGAGATGATAAGGAGCTATGAAAACTAACAATAGAAGAGTAACAGAACACAAACCAATGAACAATGTAACTCCTAATCTTTCATATCCACTATAATATGTAGATACCCATCTGTACACAGGTTCCATGACCCAAAAGTTAACAGTACTTCCAAACCGTGAGAATGATAACTGTAGTCCAAATACCATGTTCAGTTCTTTCCCTTTAAACCAAAGCACTACATAATTGTTTACAACCACTTGGAGGGATTCTCCTCCAATCCTGAAAAATATCCAATCAAATTTATGGAAATTGATAATGTAGAAAATACATATTATTATGTGGTTGTTTTGTTGAGTTTGTTTGTCAAGTTAGATGTACTTACCCAAATACAAATCTGCCGAGTATCATCAGCCAGAATGCATTAATGTATGCTCCAAATGCAAATATTATAGCTCCAATAAATACAATCGTCATATAAATTACAGTGCCTAATCTGACACCAAAGTACCTGGAATTAAGTAAAAAGAATACATTATATTCTATATTTCTGGGATTCTGGGCTATTCAATATTCCTACTTATAATATTATAAATGGCAAAGTTTGTGAGGATGTCTGGATGTTTGTTACTTGTTCACACAAAAACTACTGAACGGATTTGGATGAAATTTAGGGCACAGATAGTTTATAACCTGGATTAACACATAGGATACTTTATACTGGTAGTATGATCCCTTTGGGACAATTATCGGACTCCACACGGGGGAACCCACGGGCATAAGATAGTATACAAATAAATGAGGGCAAGTATGTTACAATTTAATAACATTGCAATCATATTGCAGTATAATATTCCCAATGTTTTAATAATATAATTGGACAAAATAGGGTCACAGAACTCACAGATATTGTAAACATCATATCATGTGCAGTTGATTACATAAATTATAATGCATGCTCTATTTATAATGCAATATGTGCATATTATATTGATCTAAGTACCTAATGATAAAATGCAATTTGTTTTGTCAGTAACTAGCTGATACCCGCGGCTTTACCGCTTGACAAATTATATAATAAAACCTTTCTCTTGAATCAGTCTATCTATTAAAAAAACTGCATCAAAATCCGTTGCATAGTTTTAAAGATCTAAGCATACATAGGCACAGACACGGGCGGGGGACTTTGTTTTATAACATGTAGTGATAGTGAAGAGGAAAACAGACGAAAATATTTGTATAGTTTGTACAGCTGTACCATAAACAATCATCCTGTTTATTATGGAAAAAAAAGAGTCAGGTTTCATAATTAAATGATAAACCACAAACTAATTATGTTGAAACATACCTATCAACAAGATAACCGCCAATGAAACACAATACCACATTTGGCCATGAATATATAGAATAAAGCAATGCAAACTGGGATGTGTTCAAGTGTGAGTCATCCTTGAAGTTGTCAGCTAATGCACCAGGGGTATCATAACAAAAATAGGAACCTGAAACAGTAAAATAAAGTCAATGTCCTGTAAAAGGAATGGGTATTTTTCAAAGTAATATCAAAATTCCAAAAAGTCAAAGTCAAGTCTTGTAAATGCACTTATATCAATGTGGTTTTTCTTTTATACAATTTGATTTTAAATGTGGGTCCATTGTGTGTAAGAGGAACAATAGTCCCAGTACAGTAGTTATGGAGTTAATAATCTTATTAATCATAGTCAATACTATTATTAAATAATACACCAATAACATGCTTATAGATTTTTAAACTGTTATGGTCACTAATACTATCTTCTTTTCTGGAACTCAAATTGAATAGTAAACATGGTAAATACCCCATCAGTGTTAATAATAGCAATAGCAAGCTGATTGTTGCTTACCAAAACAAAGGAAGCACATTAATAATAGTGCAAAAAATCGATGCACTCTATTGGCAGGATGGCACCATGATGTCGGCTGCACCATGTGGGATCGGCTGCTTCCACTGGATTCTGGGCCTTCCATTTTGCCCACTTTACTATTTGGATCGAAAACTTAGAGAACACCGCTAGAGCCTGTGGTGAAATGTACTAAGGCTATCTTTATCCACTGCGTACAATGCTTTAAAGTTTGTCTGGTGATAGTACAAGGGCCGATTATTGGCGATCAGAAAATTGTTTAGAAATAAAAACATTGAGCAATTTGCGGGTCCAAAAAAACCGTCAGATTACGCGGAAAATGTTCTAAGGTTTAAAAGTCACATTATTTCGATTTCATTTCCAATGCAGGGAATACTCGGTTATCACAAGCACAAATGCTGGGCTTAAAGCACAATACGACGTCCGATTGTGCTAACGCAATGGTGGTTTATTCTTGATGAACGTGAAATTAATAATATTTATCAAAAAATCTCGTCGACTGAGTCAGACGTCAACATTCAACAAAGACAAACTAATGTCAAACTCAAGCTATGTTCTGTCAATTTCATTATGTCATTGTCAGTGACATGCATGGACTTAAATGTACCGTTTTCAAGTTCTTCTTTGCTCAGGGTGTGTGTGGATAGTATTACAAACAAGTAAATGATGTTGGAAATTAATTAAAAGGGATACTGGAGAATGTTTCTAAATCTTTGTAAAAAGTTATTAACACGGAAAGTAGTATATTAGTCGAATGACACTAAGTCGCCATCTTTCGTAACTGTGTTCATAATGGATTGAAGCGGATTGGGAAATCAAACACTTGTGTAATGTAATTTAATGTCTTTTAGCTAATCACGGTAAAACAGTAGGTAAAGGTTACACTAAAATTATTGTCACGGGAACTGTTCGAACAAACCGATATATGGAAAACACGCTTGCCGGTTATGAGCTCGGGCGAGTGTCGGCGCGCGGCGGCGCGGCGCAGGGGGGTGAAACTTCCATACATTGACTTCAAACAAAATTTTCATCGACAGTGCTGCCATCTGTGTGGCTAGGTACGCTAGTTTGGCCATAGTTTTACATTTTTGCCAGTAGATAGAGCTAGTTAATAACAGGACAATAAAAGTAATAATAGATATAAATAAGTATTATTTATTATTATTATTGTAACATGTTTTACATTACAAATAAATTCTATAATGTATTAAAATAAATAACATCTTTTCGTTATCACTTCAAATAGTATACTATACACAGTAACAGTAGGTACTTTGAAAACTTTTTAATGTTACGTTCGTTGTTTCGTAGTGTTCTGGTGATCTGTTTTGTGCTTTTTTAGAACCTAATACTGTGCTTGTTGTACTAATATCTGCTTTAGACGTTGTACCCTTGGACCCTGTGATAAGATACGTAATCGATTGACCCAACGCCGTGCATACTGGACCTTGATTTTACCTTTTGATTTGAATTCGACGAAACTTGCAAGATGCTGAGAAAGACGGCCTATAAGTACTTTTTGGCTGTATTGTATTGTATGTTTATTATTATAACACACATTGTAAAAAAAGGAAATAAATTTTAAAACTAAATATTTTTTCATGTCAACATTCATAATTATATTGATATGGCTCTATTGATGTCATTTCTAGCTTAAGATTTTAAAGAATGATTTTCTTTTATTGACGAATGATTGCTATTTATTTTGTGAATAAATGTAAGTAAATTCTAATGTGTATGTTTCGAATTCTACATTTTCTTTAAGACAAGACTAGAATAATCATGATGTTGTCATCATAGTCTATTTTATACACATAAGAATTCATTTATTCCACACAAATAAATAATAATCATTAAAGATAAAGATAAAGATAAAGATATATTTATTGCGTAACTGTATTCTTCAATAAAAGGATTTATTACAAGAAAAAAAAACAAAAAGCGCCATCTAGTGAGCGATAGCGTAAGCTGAGGGGCTACATTGAGACAAGTAGCGCCATTTAACAGTTAGGGTACACTCTACTTCTCAAGTCAATGGGGTACACAGTTTTTAAAAACGAAAACCTCAGTTGCGCATCTATCTTGTATTACTTAATGTATTATCTTGTATTACATAGTGTATTATCTATGGCGGTACGTAAAGTTCCGTGTGCCTTCAGGCGTGGCTATGCGTCGACTTATGCCGGAAACACACTTACGTGGCGTGGCGTGGCGTGGCGCGCCAGAAGCATATCGGTTTCATACATTTAGTATGGTTAGAGACACATTTGTAGCTCGTGGCGTGGCGTGGCGCGCTCTGGCGTGGCGCTGACTGCTCGCCATTGATTGCGCCAGAGCGGGTTATGGCGCGACACGCACAACAGGCAAATGTGTTTCTACACCACGTGGCTCGTGGCGCGAGTGGACACATTCAACTTGCCTTGGGCCTTGGTCAAATCCTGCAACTGAATTTCAAACCACCTTTGGTTCAGGAGATAATTTCTTTTTATGATAGACAATACCCCTGAAATCAGGATCGTCTCCTCACGACAAAACTATTCAATTAGCGCGGACATGAAACTTTCTATACACGTTTACCTATATTTGATGGATAGACATGATTTCTATCATATCAGATGTTTCTGGCTGCAGGTGGGTATGAACCACCTTAAACATAACGCCAGTCTTTCTTTAGTACCTATGGGTTCGCGAAATTTAGTATGTATTTTTTTTTTGTCTTCTTCAATTAGTGAATGGATTTCCTCATATTGTGCTTTGTTCCTTCTAAAGTACAGATGAAATTTCTCTTCGTCACTCTCTAGTTCTTTAACAAGACGTTGAAATTCGCCTTATTTCTGTCGCCCTCTGTTTATGGGGTGAACCCAGTACCTTCTTTTCTGTTTTTTGTCCTCAAGAAGTTTAATTGCCAAGAAAAATTGTAGTTCTTCATCAAAACCACTATCCGAATCCGAAGAAAACATGATGCACGTATGAACGCTGCAAAGGTTGAATATGTACTGTTCAGAAAAAACGCCAGAGCGCGCCACGACACGACACAATAGTGTGCACAGGCACCGTGGCGCCAGCAAGCGTCACGCCACGCCACGCCTCGTAAGTGTGTTTCCGGCTTTATTGTCTAAAGTGAAACGAAGTTTATAGTGATAGAATTTTCACGGGATTTTTTTTTATTGAGTTCATTTAGGAGTGAAGAAGAAAGTTAAAAAAATAATTCGCCGCTAGCAATTTTTTTTTTTTGCATTACCTTTGAAATATTTTATTTCGTTTATGATTAACTTCAAATTCGACGAATTCATATTGTAGCGTGTGACCAATGTGTGACCTACGTGCATCCATTAAACGCTAATTTGGTCTGTTTCTTTGTTCATTGTTGTCGATGTAATTTATATTTCAAGTTTTTTGAAAATTAAGTACCCATTTTCTGCAATTATTTCTAAAATATCGAATTTTCTATGAATATATGAATTTTTTATGAATTTTATCGATTTATTTTGAAATTGGTAACTGATTATTTTTCACAGATAACTGGACCGATTAATGAAGCCCACTTTCATGTGTTTTCAGATTTTTGGGGTCGCTGATAACGAAAATGAGGTCAAAATGAAAATCCAAGATGGCGCCGACGAAAATTTTCACTTTTTTCTTCATGGGTGTCGTTTTCGTGATTTTTGGGGTCACTGCACCGCACTAGTATCATAATAGTTATTTATGATACTAGTGCGGTAAGTTGGTTTTTACAAACGAGTAGACGAATGTAAGTTCGAGACGAAGTCGATGTTATTTGAGGTAGTCTAGAATATTATGAGTAAGAATAGACAATAAGTTATTAAAAGGGGCTTTATTTTTTTTATTGTCTGTGGTACACTTTCCATCAAATGGCGGCTTGATGTGCCTTTGTATTTTCTTCCATCGTTTAATAAATGGTTCAATCCTAAAATCAGCGTTCATATTCTTTAAGTCCTAATTACAGGTTATGGGCCCAGTAGTTCCGTAACTCTGTATTTTAGGTGAAGAACCGACGTTGTTTGTGCAACATACAAACGGCGATCACTTTGAGGCGTGGTTCTGCTTCTTTGTGTTTCGCCAAAAAAAAGTCGAAGTCAATTGTGCTGAGGGCAGCGGCGTCTGGTGTTTAGCGGTGCAAGGGAGCACACGCGATAGACGTTAACAATTCGACGGTGGAGCAGATCGGGAATCAATGGATCAGCTCGTGGCGATGACGATGGGAGGGGGAGTCAAGTTGGAGGGTCCGACAAATTGGAATTTATGGAAGTTCCAGATGACAGTGTTGCTGAGAGCGCAAGACGTGCTATCGGTGGTGAATGGCACTGAGGTCAAATCTGCAGATGCAGCGTGGGTAAAGAAAGATGCGAAGGCTCAAGGGTTAATCGTTTCAAGATTGACCGAAAGCGCAATGATACATGTCATTGCTTGTGAAACTGCTGCACAAATGTGGGATAAGTTGCTCAATGTTTATGAGCAGAAATCGAGTACAGCGATTCATTTGTTGCAACAGAGATTTTTTAATTTCAAGTTCGAGGAGAACATGGAGGTGTCGGTATTTGTATCAAAACTACAAGAGTTACAACTGCAGTTGAAGCAAGCAGGGGAGGAAATCTCTGAGAAATTTATAATTACAAAAGTTTTAATGGCATTGCCGGAGAAATACAGTCATTTTGTGTCAGCTTGGGAGTCAGTAGACACATCTAAGCAAACTTTTGATAGTTTAGTTGCTAGACTTCATGTGGAGGAAGACAGACTGAAGGCAAAGTCAACAGATAGTGAAAATGTGGCATTATTTGCAAAAAAATCTGACACTCCAAAAAAATGTTTTAAGTGTGGTAGGGCTGGACATTTTATCCAAGATTGTAAGAGTAAAAAGGATGTCAGAAAGTGCTATAATTGCAACAAAGTTGGACATTTAAAGAAACAGTGCACAAAAGAAACAAAAACTGGAGCACAAAGTAACGCCTTTTCAACAATAATAAAAGACAACAATGGGTTACCATGTCATGCATCTGAAAGCAAGTGGATTATCGATAGTGGTGCTAGTGAGCACATGACTTCAGAACGAAATTTGTTTACGTCAATGCGTCAAGTATTAAACCGGTTTGTTGTTGTTGGAGATGGGCGACGTCTACCAGTTGTGGGAATTGGAGAAATTGAATTTATAAACAATAAACTAAGTGAGGTGTTATTTGTGCCAGAACTAAAACTAAATTTGTTTTCTGTGACAAGGGCTACAACTAAAGGGTATAGTGTGGATTTAACATTGGATAAATGTGTAATAAAGAAAAACAATCAGCTGTGTGTGTCAGGACTTAAAGAAAACAATGTTTATATAATAAAATTTAAGAAACATGATGTCCAATGTGCGGTGACTCTCAGTGAGTGGCATGAGAGGTTATGTCACCAGAACATAAACTATGTGAAGTCTGTACTTTCAACAAATAATGTGAAATATACTGAGGACAATATGAAGTGCATTGATTGTTTAAAGGGAAAGGCACATAGGCTTCCTTTTACAGACAGTGTATCCAGTACAACACAACCTTTGGAGTTGGTACACGCTGATGTGTGTGGACCATTTGAAGTAGCATCACTTGGAGGGGCAAGATATTTTTTACTTATCAAGGATGATTTTACTAAGTTTCGTCATGTCTACTTCATGCAAAATAAGTCAGAGGTTGTGCAGTGTGTCAAGTACTATTCTCAGTCTGCGGAAAGGAAAACAGGGCAAGTTTTAAAGATTTTTCGATCTGATGGTGGGGGTGAATTTGTGAATAAGAAAATGGAGGAATATTTCACTAGCAAGGGCATACAGCACCAAACAACAGTGGCTTATACGCCAGAGCAGAATGGCCAGGCCGAAAGAGACATGCGTACCCTGGTGGAGGCGGCACGTACCATGCTGCATGCCAAAAACATGGGTAAAGAGTTGTGGGCTGAGGCCATTAATACAGTTGTCTATGTGCTGAATAGAACCAGTAAGAGCAGAACCGAAGGGAAGACACCATTTCAGATGTGGACTGGGCATGATTTTGATATTACCATATTAAATAAAATATTTGGTTCTAAAGTATGGATACATATACCTAAGGAAAAGAGGTGTAAACTGGATTCAAAGGCTGAAGAAGGCGTGTTTGTTGGCTATGAGAGTTCAAAGGGATATAGAATTTATTATGAGAAGAAAAAGATAGTACAGACAAAAAGAGATGTAGTGTTTGTGTCAGAATGTATGTCATTACCAGAAGAAAAAGAATATGACAAAGAGAAAGTAGTCTATTTGGACAGAGAGAATACAGGATTTGACCAAGAGGAAGGAGGGCAGGAGCCGGTACAGATGGACCAGGAGCCCATGCAGGAAGAGCCGCAGCAGGAACAGGCTCAAGTAGAACAGGAACAGGGTCAGGCAGAGAGAGAGCCAGAACAGGAAGAGCACAGTGATAGTGAGGCAAGTAATTCTGAAAATTCTGATTACTCTGATGCCAATGACACTGAACAGACAGTACGCACACGGAGTGGGAGAAAAGTGAACAAACCTTCGAGGTTCTATGACTATATGGCATTAGTTGTGGCAGAGGAAGAACCTGCTAGCTACAAGGAAGCAATGGAAAGAGAGGATGCTGACAAGTGGAGGAAAGCTATAGAAAAGGAATTGAGTCAGTTACAGGAACATAATACTTGGACACTCATTGAAAAGGTACCAAAGGGAAAAGAAATAATAAGTACTAAATGGGTGTTGAAGAGAAAAGAGAGTCAGGACGGAGAATTTATTTATAAGGCAAGGTTGGTAGCCAGAGGCTTTCAACAAAGCTGTGATGATAGTGATTTATATGCTCCTGTAGCTAAACTAAATACCTTTAGAATATTTACTGCTGTTGCTACTAAGTTAAATTGTAAAATAAGACAATTGGATGTATGTAATGCTTTTTTAAATAGTAACATTAATGAAGATGTGTATTTGAGGTTGCCTGATGGTATAGAGTCTGATTTGAAATTTTGCAAACTTAATAAGTCTATTTATGGGTTAAAAAGGTCTCCGAGGTACTGGAATGAAACTTTTGATAAAGTGATGAGGTCACAGGGTTTTAAAAGTTCTGATAAGGATTACTGTTTGTATTCAAAGCATGAGAATGGTAATAAAGTATTTTTATTGTTGTATGTTGATGACATATTGTATTTCAGTACTTCGGAGACAGAAAGTAACAAGTTGAGAAATATATTATATGATTCTTTTAAAATGAAGGATATAGTTGGTAAATTTTTGGGTATGGAAGTAACTCAGGATTTAGATAAGGGTTGTACAACAATTTGTCAAAAAGATTACTTGAAAAAGATTTTAGAGTATTGGGGTATGAAAGATTGTAAACCATTATCTTTGCCTATTGATAAGAATTTTAAATTTATATTGTTAAAGAAAGAAAAGTCAGAGTCAGAAGAAATAGAACATAAATGTAGAATGATAATAGGAAGTCTAATGTATGCGGTAGCTGGATCTAGACCTGACTTGTGTGCCGTAGTCAACATATTAAGTAGATATCAAAGCTGTGCTAGCCAACTGTTGTATAAATTGTTACTTAATGTTCTTAGATATGTAAAGGGAACATTGGATTTGTGTTTAACTTTCTATAGAGATGGTAGAAATGATATTGTTGGTTATGTTGATAGTGATTGGGGAGGCAGTGATGATAAGAGATCAACAACAGGTTTTTGCTTTAAGGTTTTTGGAGGTTCAGTTATTTGGGTGACTAAAAAGCAACAATCTGTGGCTTTATCATCTACTGAGGCTGAATATGTAGCTCTCAGTCATGCTACTAGTGAAGCTTGCTGGCTTAGGTCTATATTATGTGATTTTGGTATTTCTGTGGGGACAATTGTCTTATATGAAGACAATCAGTCCACAATTAAGATGGCTAATATGGCTACAGGCATAACTAGGGTCAAACACTTAGATATTAAGTTGAGTTTTGTAAAAGAAAAGATAGATAAGAAAATAATAGTAGTTGAATATGTAAGTTCTGATAAACAAGTGGCAGATATTTTAACTAAAGCTCTAGGTGGGGTTTCATTCAAATGTTTGAGGGGAAAATTGTTTAATTAATAATGGGTTGGTTTTAGTAGTGTAGAATAAAGGTCAGTTTTATTTTTGTATGTGTAACCTTTGTGAAAAGGAAAGTGTAGGACAGTATTGGTTTTGTGTTGTTTTTTAATAATTATTGAGGGGAGGTGTTATTTGAGGTAGTCTAGAATATTATGAGTAAGAATAGACAATAAGTTATTAAAAGGGGCTTTATTTTTTTTATTGTCTGTGGTACACTTTCCATCAAATGGCGGCTTGATGTGCCTTTGTATTTTCTTCCATCGTTTAATAAATGGTTCAATCCTAAAATCAGCGTTCATATTCTTTAAGTCCTAATTACAGTCGAGGGCTTACCATAGTCACGAGTTTGTAAATACCAATTTCTGCACGTGTGTCATACAATGTTTTTCAACACATTTGCGAGAAAACAGTACAATATGAAACAATCAGCGACCCCACAAACCACGAAAACGACACCTATGAAGAAAAATCCGAAAATTTTCGTCGGCGCCATCTTGGATTTTCATTTTGACCTAATTAAAAAAACCGAAAAGAATACGCACGGTACTATACAACGGGGTATAAAATAGGTACTTAAGTGAGAGTACCAATTTTACCGCATATTCCGTTGTACGGTGCGTAATTTTTAACTTTCGAACAATGTATACAGGCTCCGTAAATTCATTTTTTGAGCAAATGTGTTGAAATAGTACATTTTGATGATTATGTATAGGTAGGTTATGTGGCAATTTTAATTCCCGCACACGTGCGGGAAAATGGAAAAAACCGCACGGGTGTGAAATACATTGCATGTCGTACCTAATAGTAGTGCGTTATGGACCAGTTTTCGAGGAAGTGTATTGAAAAAGATATTTTTTTGTTTTTATTAAATCTGCTAAGGTGTCAATGGTGTGGTGTCAACAATACACACATCAAAAAAAGTTTGCGATCACTTTGAAAAATCGAAATCTTTTTTGTTACGATAGATTATATTATTATTATTTCTTCTTCTTGTTATTATTTATTATAGTGCTTATTTTTTAATTTCAAACAGGGTATTTCTATTTAAGTAAAGAAAAAAACCACAAATAGTTTTTCTTGATAAAGTTCAATTTAAAAAATTATATCAGCTTAAGCTAGTGATCACAAACTTTTTTTGATGTGTGTAGGTGTGTTTATGCGCTTGTGCAGATTGTGTCTCGGATACAGTACAGCCTGTACAACTGGGAGGCTGCGGCCTGGATGTGGTGTTTTTTTCTTAAGTGGTTTTCTGTTATGTAAAGAACGCGGAAACTACCACTGGGAATATCTAACTCCTCACTTACAGCAGAGGTATCGGGTTTGGGCTCATTAGACCAATTTAATGAGCCCAAGCAATATCGCTTATCTTATACAGGGTGTCCGGCAACGAATGAATAACCTTGAAACGGCCCATAGCATAGCAGAACCCATGGCCATTCAGAAAAAAAAAACGAAAAAAAAAAACTAATTTATAAAAAAAAATCATCTGCAGATGTAGGGCCTGCATAAGAATGTGCTTGTGTAATTTTTTCTCATTGTCTCATCAATCATCAAGCATCATAGATGGCAGATACAATTACGAATTGTACCATTGTCAAATCTACTTGAAACCAACATTATTTTAAAATTGTTAGTCACTCATGTATGCATACATTTTTTTTTACCCAAGATGTTTAACTTTGATTAAAAATTAATTTATACTAATTTTCCAAAATAAATGAACTTGCTTACAGATTGATACTACTTGATAGACTTTTTTTTCGTATTTTTTTTCTAAATGGCCATATGTTCTACTTTAAGCCATTTCAAGGTTATCCATTAATTACCGGACCCTGTATATAGATTATAATCCAGTATAGTATATTGGTAACTTTAGCGGCCCCCAACGTGACGTGGTTTGTAGGTACTATCAGGACAGGGCCAATACATCCTATTTTTTTTTTGCATTTTAGGGGTTTTCGAGCATTGGACTTCGCATGAACATGTCAAAGACCAAACTCATGTATATTAGTGTCCAACGGAAACTCTATGTAGAGGGTATGGGGTTTACATTTGTTCCAGAATACATTTGATTGATTGCTCAACTAGCACTCAAGTAGAGCGGACGTGTATATTAGCGATTTCATTTACTATATGACGTAAAAATAATATTCGAGTGATCTGTGACCTAGATACCAAACGGCATTTTCTTTTTTGTTAAGTTTGTGATTTACTGTGGTGAATAACAATTAGTTATGAGAAATTTCGAAGAACTAAGTAAATAATATGTCAAATATTGAAAACAGCCCTCGGAATATTCCACCTCCTAGCAGCCCTGCGACCAAACCCCAAACACCTTACCATGCGGCAGAAGGAAGATCAGAAGCAGTGGAAACCAGCGATATCAGCAACTGGTTGACCTCCATCGACAAATGCCTGAGTGAAGTCTGTCACATTGCACAGGAAGGAAAGTTGAACTCCGAACAAAAGCTGAGGATCAATAACCTTTCGCGCAAGGTAGAACATGGCGTTTCACAAATGGCAGTTTACTACCAAGACTTGTGGCTCAAGCTCAAAGAATTTCAAGTGATGAAAGAAAAACGGGACCTCACGAATTGCCTTGAAAATTTCCAGCAAACAATTCAAGCTACCATTCAAGAAAACTGCACCAAAACAACTATGGAAGAAAAAGTTTCGTTTGCTGACATGGTTAAAACCAACAAGAATAACTACTTGCGCCCAAATAACCTCAGCTCAATTGCAATTTATCCAACAAAAGATAAATTAAAATCAAGCGACGACACAAAATCTCTGGTCCAAAAAATTATATGCCCGAAACAAATGAAACTGCACGTTCGAGGATTACGCAAAACTAAAAACGGAGGCGTTATTATCAGCACGGAGACATGTTGTAGGAGTTCCGACCGTTTTGAGTGATCAAGAAGTGTATGATTGATTTTATGAGCAGAACTTAGCCGACAAGCTATCTAATTTACCTCGTGACTCTTTTATGGCTTCCATAAAATTAAGTCACAAGTCGGGTAAAAAAGAGGGACCAACGTGCAACTTTGTTCTTGAAGTTTCTGCCAGCATAAGAAAGGCCCTTATAAATCAAAGCCGAGTTTACATTAATTGGACATCCTGCCCAGTGAGGGACTTTACACTTGTGACCAGATGCTTTAAATGTCAACAGTATGGACATGCTGCAAAGACTTGTCGGGAGGCTACCTATACGTGTGGACATTGTGGAGAACAAGGTCATCAGTCCAAGGATTGCAATAAAAACTCTGAATTGCCACAGTGTGCAACATGCTTGCGTTTTAAAAAACCGAGCACCCACAAAACAGGAGATCTAGAATGCCCCGCTAAGAAAATAGCTGAGGCAAGATATGTCAATTCCATTGATTACAATGATGCGTGAGCGCCGACATTATTCAATAAGTTCTTTTTAGTAACTTGTGTTATAGTTTACTCATTAGTATATTGATATTTAGGTACACCTACTAATTGTCGCAATTAAAATATTTTTTAGTTTCAGTTTTCAAATTATAAATACTATATTTTACATTTTAGTGACATAGCATTTTTCGACAAGCATTGATAGCCACAAAGCAAACGTGACCTGGATTTTTGTGTTATGCTTCATTGCAAAATAATAGAACGTTGAAGACAAGTTGGCTAAATAATAATTATGTATGTATAATATAATAAGTTATTTACTAGGTATTTGTTTAAGAAATCTTAGATTATTTAGTTATAAGCACTCGAGTGAGTTACCTGAGATACAGGTTTATTCCTAGTTCAGGTAGAATCCAATTACTATTTACCTATAGTTTTTAAGGCCATTTTGTAAATATTTTTGTAATTCAATTATTTCATTAAACAATTTCAATTTAGGTACCTCCACCCCCTCCGCCCAAATAACTACCTGGCATGAGACTTCATTCCCAGCAAGGCAGAAAAAAGAAGTTGTTATTAGCACCGTAACTGCTTTGAAGATTTAGGGTATCATTTAAGCTATCACCAATTTAATTAGTTTTGCGTTCCTTAAATAATAGGGTTTGCCCTCAAAATAGTAGATTTGTCACCAAAATGACTACATTTTGGTGACAAACATTATAAAATCAATTCCACAATAAATCACCTAAAATCATGAAGATATAGGGTCTAGTACCAAACAAATGTTTTTGTATGTAATATAAAAGGTTTGTCCTAATAAGTATTTAAGCAAACTAATTTAAAGAGATCACCAATTATCACTAATTTCATCACTAATTTAAAGAGGACCTACTTCTGAATGGTTTATAAAAAAATAACCACGAAGGGTATGGCGGGGTCTATTCGCTCGCTTCGCTCGCTCATTCGACCCCGCCATACCCTTCTAACCTAATCTATCCGTGTCGGGGTGCCCCAAGTCGGCCTAGGCAAAACTAGTTTGTCATCAACCACCTCATTAAAATTATAAATTTATGTATTAAATTAACTATGTATTAAATTAAATAACTGAACAAAATAAAATGTACTGTATGTAATGTATGTGTTTTGTTACTGTATTAGTGACAAAATAACAAATAAAACGAGTCGCAGTCAGGGATCGATAATCGATTTATTTGGTGACAGATCTACCATTCTGAGAACAAAGCTATTATTTAAGTAATAAAACTATTATTATAAGAACGAAGTTTATATTCATGTAATGCACTACAATGTTATTGGTAATCCATCTCTTATTTTACACATATATTAACATTAATTTGATAATTGGAACCTGGGAAACTCGTTTAACTGAGAACGAACATATTTCGTGGCGATACACAGAGGAGTATTTGACTTAAAAAGTCGATCAAAATTATTTTGTGATAATTATAGATTGGATATAAAATAAAAAGTGGTTTAAGATGATAATTTTGTATTTAAGACACCAGACACATGTACAATTTATATAAAAGTAGAGAATGGTTGACTGGTAATGAATTCCTTGTTGCATAAGTCCGCCTATGTACCACTACTGTACATGAAGTTTAAATAAACAGTTTTTACATAAAAATCTTCTAGTCAGGATCACCTTCACTATATCCATCGTCCTCCTCTTTGTCAAACTCTGTAGACGAGACGTACGATGTCTCCGGGAGCAAGAGTTCCAATGCTTCAACGGAAAATGGCTTACTTTTTTTTCGTTGCCTTTGCCTGGTACTGCTCAAAAAAGGATCCGAAATTAGCAGAAGTCTGTTTAGCACATCTTTGTGTTGTTTGTCGTTTGTCTTTCTGGAATAATTCTGCCTATACATGCGGAAGTGTTTGTTTCTGGTGAGGTTTCTGGCCTCAGCCGCCTCTTCCGACAACTGGCCAATAGGCAGAATTGCGTGATCAATTACTGTGGCCCCATGTCTAAAATGTTGTGCATTGTAGGCGACATGGGGTGCCACTCATGCAAATCTACATATAGCTTTGCAGTTTGGTCAGCAAAGTTTTCAAATTTCTGCGTATCAATTTTGAGCCCACTTGACAAAGTCTCCAATATGACACTGCATTTTTTTAATTAAATTGATGTCAATCCCAGTAATGCGGGAAGAAGTTTCGGGATTTGAGAAAAACCTCCTTGAAGTGTTCCCATCATTGGTGTTCCCAAACCCTGCCTTCGGAATATCCACTAGCAGCCCCATTTCCTCTTTAAAAGCCTCTTGAATTTTCTTCTTCCTTTCTGCTACTATATTTGTATGTTCTTGAGTTCTTGCCTGCCATTTTTTTTTTATTATTTTAAGACGATTTTCTAAAAACTCAAACTTTTGGTCATTTTTTCTGTCTGAAGATTCTTGTATGACTCCATAGAGTGATTTTCTGGTCATCTCTATCGACGTCATTGGAGATTCTGGAATAGAAAAATTAAAATTAAAACACTGTTTAATGGAAGCTGATTTCGACTAATTTTGTAGAAAATAAAAATAAAAAAATGGCGTGAATATGCGGGACATTTTCCTTTAAAATCCTTATCTAGAATAATGAAACTATATGTTACATCCAAAATCATAAGTTAACTCGGCTTAACTCATAAACAAAAACACCTTTAATTACAGAGTTTACTAAAAAAAAGTTGCATTTTTTATGTAGTACATTTAAGGTGCAAAATGTCACTTAAATAAAGTGTAAAACCAAAATAAACATGCTTTTATAAAGTAACGACATACCTTCTTCCAAAATATCCATAATGGTTATCACACAATTTCACCAAACACAGATTAAATGCAATTTAAAGATCACGTTTTAACTGTAGTGCCGAGAACAAAGACATACGATTCACGCAAGGACTGAGTTCCGACTGCTGCTACGGTTGGTGGAGAGGCGGTGTATGGCCAAATTGGCCGTTAAGTGACGTAATAGCTATTGGACTCTCACGATACAATAGTTGTAAAGCAATATAACAAATTTCGACTTTTCGACTTTTGATCGGGTTTTTAGATGAAATACTCGTCTGTGCGATAGATCTATTTATTAGGTGATACAACTTGATGACAAATATAAATTTTGGTGACAAGAAATATAGTCCCCGAAGATTTATTGGTCGTTTAAGGGATTCATAAAAGTTGACTTTCCAATTAGCTATAAATGTGCAGTGCAGACTCCCTATCTTAACATATGACGCACAAACTTGATCTTTGACAGCTGAGATTTAAGCTTGAGATTTAGCAGCAAGCAATGGTGCTCACGATTTTTGGTATAGACAGAGGCTGAAATGAAACTTAGTCCTTAATGCCTCGAGGCCTTAATATTAATAGGCAATTATGTGGCATACATACACAAGGTTGCAATAAATGGAGCATGCGGTCATTTTGATCTCAAGATCTCACACTTCTGAAGAAACATGTAAAATTTTCGAGCTCGCATTGCTCGCTCTTGTAATATAGTTTCTCTTGAATCTTAAAACTTTGTCTATAAATAACCCAAGTAACTTCGGTAGTAACCGGTAGTTCGAAACAATTCTAACCTGTCCAAGGTACGAAAACCGTTAAATTTTCAGGCACGCTTCGCTCGCTCTTCAGACAATTTTTCTCTAGAGTTTGTGTAAAAGTCGAGGATCGAGACAATTTAATCCCACCAAAAACATTTTCATGTAAAATGTTGCCAAGACGAGACCATAATTATATGATTCGCACTGTCAAAAAGTTATCAGATCGCATGTAGAGCCAAGCTTTTAACTCTACACGCCCAAGTCTACAAGGTCTAACTTCACAAACTCTACACCTTATAGTCAAAATAATATGTGGCTTGGCCGTTTCGTTACTAAACACTTGTCTAAGAAATTGTAGAACAGAAAAGTGAATAAATTTTTCACCTTACGCTCATGTGAATGTACCGAAATGGCCATGCCACATATTTTGACTATAAGGCGTAGAGTTTACGAAGTTAGACCTTGTAGAGTTAGAGCGTGTAGAGTTACAAGCTTGGCTCTACATTAGATCTGATAACTTTTTGATATCAGATTTTTTGATCTGATAATTAATCTGATATTGAATAAGTCAGTCAAAGACCACCATTAGTTATTACTTAGTGTGGTCTTTGGCTGGTATTATTCACGCACCAGGCTACGCGACCTTGAACTTATGGACCAATCGTACCGTGAGTGTCCACGATTAGGCCCCTTAAGTCATAACACTCAGGCTCTGTGCAATACACGACGAGACTTCCCAAATGCTACCCAGCCCGGCTGGATCCTTCTGTTAGCCTGCCTCTCAAAGTTGTTCTTACCAAACTGCAGAGTATGTCTCCTGCACATTAACAGTTTGCAGCATAAAACAGAAGTTTACAGGTTTCTTGGAAAAAGAAAAGGAATGTACAAAGTTTATCAATAACAATAATGAAAAAAAAAATTGAAAAATGGTTTATTGTTTCAACCCGTAAATCTTAAAAACTAGTGATTGGAGCCTCCTTTTAAGCATTTAAGCCTGTGTTAGGAGACTCCGCTCGCAGCGGAGTCGCTCTTCCATAACTTAATAATTGTCATTTAAGTACCTATTATTTTAAACAAAAACTAAAAAAAATAACTAGGGTACAATAATACAAAAAAAAGAGAGAATTAAAACTAAACATTCAACTCGCACGCAGGCATGCGAGTATGTGAGTGTGAGTGTGTATGCGAATGTGAGGGTGTGTGATTGCATTTGCAAATGTGAGGGTGAGTAAATGTGTGAGTAAATGTGTACCTACATGAATAAATGAGAGTGATTGCATTATGTTATCAATTAAGTGAAGTCATTAAGCAGGTGTAGGGTTATATTTTTATCCTAGCAACGCCTCCGTGTAATCATAGGTCAGGGGTTTTATCCAAATAATAACAATTTTCTTTAATTCCTTTTTTTTCTTATTATTACGTAAAATTCTTTGTTAAGTCTATTAGTATAGCTGAGCTGAGCGTTTTTTGTATTGTATACAAGCAAACTTGGTTTTGGTTTGAGGAACTTCTGCTGCTAAATCTTTTCTTCTTTTCAGAGTTAAGCTGGGGTCAAAAGGAAGACTTTTGTGTTTCCTTAAAATAGTATTAATTACGTATAGCTTCCGCACCGAGAGTAAATCGCTTATTTGGTAAAGACTTTGTGTAGGATATCTAAGGTTTTTAAAGTAGATTAGCTTTATTAAAGCCCGTTGTCCCCGCTCAAGGTCTATGAATTTAGTCTTAGCTGCACCCCCCCAAACGGAGATGCAGTATACTAGGACCGACTGTACTAAGGCTACGTATATTTCGTTTAGCAGGTTTCTAGGGGTATTTGTGCTGGTGGGTACTTTTTTTGGTACGATATACCTCAGCGTTCTGAATATCCAGCTTAGTTTTCTGATCCTGTTAGTGACCTGTTCAAGATGGGGGTACCACGATAATCTCTGATCAACAATAACACCAAGATATTTAGTTTGTGACACTTTGACTAGGATTGGACATTGACAGTTAATTGCATTGTACGTGTGTACTCTTAAGTTAAAATCTGTATTTGGTTGTGTTATGTGTGATATGCTGAAACATATGTAATTCGTTTTATCTGTGTTAAGAGTGAGCAGGTTATTTTTGAGTCATTCAGCTATTTGGGTTATTCCGGTTTCAGCACTTTTGGCAACTTCGTGCCAGGAATTCCCGGAAAAGACTAGAGCAGTATCGTCGGCATACGAGAATACTCTAGCGTTATTGAGTTTCAGGTTGCAGAGGTCATTGATGTAAAGCAGGAACAACGTAGGGCCCATCACACTACCCTGAGGGACTCTGAATGTGACATTTGCATCACAACTAACGTGTTCTCTCACTTTAACCCTTTGCTTTCTGTTTGTGAGGTAGTCCTTAAACATTTTGAGCGGAATTCCTCTCACACCTGACGCTTCCAGTTTGTTTATGAGAATGGGAACAGAGACGGTGTCAAACGCCTTTTTTTGGTCCAGAAAGACGGTCAAACATTTGCTACCATTATCCAAATTATCAGCCACTAGCGAACTGAGGGCAGTAACTGCATCCTCGGTTGATACTCCTTGCCTGAATCCAAATTTTGAGCTACATAAGGTATTAAATTTGTTTAAGAATTTCAAGAGCCTATAATTTATTAGTTTTTCAATAATTTTTGATATGTCTGGTAAAATGGAAATGGGTCTGTAATTGGTTATATCGTCTCTGTCCCCGCCCTTGTGAACAGGAATGATGGTAGCTTGCTTAAGTGGCGCAGGGAAGATACCCTTTGTAAAGCAAAAATTAGCCAGATGGGTTATGATTGGAACAATTTCCTGGCTTATGGGTTTTAAAAATCTAGTCGATACATTGTCCCAGCCAGGAGTGCTGTCAGATTTAAAGCTCATCAGGATTCTACTCACTTCTCCGGGATATGTGTCTAACTCTAAAAGAACAAACGAGTTCACTTGTGTCGATAATGTTTCCCCCAGATCATAATTTAGACTCTTTTCAATCGGAACACCGATTGAAAAGAGTTTAAATTATGATCTGGGGGTTGAATTTTATGGGCTAGCTCTTTACCAATATTTGCAAAATAATTATTAATGAAATTTACAGACTCAAAAATTGCATGCTCTTAGTAACAAATTCATCAATTCATTAATGGCATTGTAATCCACGAAAAGGGAAATGGACTATTTTATACTGTTATTATCAAATTACAATACACTTATAAAAATAATTATATAAACTTAAAGAGAGGTTAAGCTAGGTCAACCAAAGTTAAGCCGATACCAATCCAGCAGGAACCTACATATGTGCTTGCTTAACTTTGGTTAGACCTTTTGGCCAGACAGACCTCATCAGATCTTTTATAGATCACCAGCTGACTGCTGACCTAGGTACTCACGGAAGTAGCGATCACAGTACAGCACTCCTGGTGAGTCACGTCTTAGGGATTAAAGTAACGAATTACTGCAAAATACAGGTTTGTGTTTGTGTGTTAGGCTTACTCAAAGTGTTATTATTTACACAAACAACAAGATTTTCAGTAATGAAGGGAGTCGACGCCTCTTAAGTAACGTTAAATTTTTCATCCATTGTAATGTATTTACATTGTAGTGTCAGCTGTAACAATTTTATTTGGGGCAAGTAATCTAAAAAAGCAGTATTGTATAAGTTGTTGTGGCGACGATATGGCGGTAGCAGCGGGTTCGGCGACGGCGGGCTGCGCTACGTTGCGTACGCAGTGCGCAGGGTGCGCAGGGCGGGCGGGGCGCGGAGGGCGGGCGGCGCGCGTGCCGCGGGCGCGCAGTGCTCCTCGCGCAGGACCGGAGTGGTGTTCACTCGGCGGCGCGCCACGGCGCGACATGCCCAGCTGATGTTTATTTATACCGCGAGCTCGGTGGAGGGTGCGCGCGGGAGGCCCTCCCCTCCGCGGCACCACGGTTCCGCGTGATGCAGCCGAGCGAGCTAGCCGACGCCGCGCACGCCGCTAGCGGAAACCCCCCGCAGCGTGGCCTCAACGGTGGCCGCTTCGACTTTGACGATGGTGGTACTTATTGTGGTGGATGGGAAGACGGCAAGGCCCACGGCCACGGTGTGTGTACTGGACCCAAAGCGCAGGGAGCTTACGCCGGCTCCTGGCACTTCGGCTTTGAAGTTTCCGGTGTCTACACCTGGCCCAGGTGAGATAGTGACTTCGCCCGGGCCTCGCACACGCCCGAGCGCAAATCCGCGTCCGAAGCCGCTCCAAAAATAGGCTGCTATTAATAATTGAGTTCGGTGTTTCGCTAGAAAACGCGTGTAACGGCGGTGAAAGTGCCTCATGGCCCAATCTCAGCGAAAATATTCATATCGATCGATGGACGCTGATAACAACACGTGATAACAGTATCATATCATAGGCAAGTCCTGGTGTCGATTGACTTGTCATTGTTGGAGACAGATCCATTAGACAATCTATGAATTGAAGACTCGGAAACGACATTTCATGAACGTCGATTGGAACAATTTAGCACAATTGCCTAGACGACACTACGACAGTGATTTGTAGCAAATAATATGATATTGTACATTAGAGTATGAAGTATTTGTTATGAGAATCCCATAAATATTCCAAGAGACAATAATAATAAGAGTATTTGAGGATTCATTTTCACTATTTAATAAACAATGTGTACAGTTTTAACTACAGCTCATAAGAGTTTACGGTGTCACGACATTCACGTGCTCGTACTTTCACGTTATCGCTTTTACAAACTATTGTAACGACTTAATTGTTTTATGTAATGGGAATAGGTGTGTACACTGTACAATCCATTACAGAATGACAAGGTGATAGGACTCACAACTGTCACTATGCGTATCAATAGCCAGTGTCTGCGAATGAACCCGCCGGTCGACCTCATTCTCATCTTAACCCTACAGTTAGCCGTTATGACTTCTTATACTCTTAATTTAGATGGAATACCAGACTAAAAATCATAGTCGTTTCGAACTCATCATTTTATAATGCGTTTACCTGTTTTAACTATGCTTATTTAATCATAGCACAACACCGAGTGGTCGTAAAGTAGTTTATTAATTTCGATCACACTAATCAATTAATTGTGACACCATTTTCCATTCTTGTATTTAATTAAATACCTACAATAAGTGTCTAGCGCTATTAAAAAGTAAATGTCAACAGATATATCAACTGATCTGAAGTTTCAAGATCACCAAGCGGTCTCGGTAACTACTTAGATAACGGCTGATGTTCGCACAACATAATTATCCATCAGTGATTAATTAATTTAAATGAAACGACAATCCTAAGTTTTGAAAACCATAGACAAGCAAAGAAAATTAGAATAGTACAGACAGGTACCTATCCTTTTTCGTCGGTGCAATGACCCAATGAAAGTTCGCATTGGTATAAGTTTGCTCTGATATACCCGGAAGATCTGGCAATGGCTTCGCATTTTATTCTACGTTGCGTTAAACATACCAATAATTATATCGACCATGTTTCGATACCACCTTTTAGATTTTAGTAAACACTATCAGTAATTATTTAGCATTTTTAGGTTTTAGTAGCACGCCTTACGTAGCCTTTTCGACACTTTGATAATATTATCGCTTTTAAAATAGGTATAAAAAATATAAATATTTTATTGTCAGGCATTAAGGCAATCTTCCTGAAAGACTATTTAGTAACATGCAAAAAAGAAAAAGAAAAAAAGAGAGAATATAATATTTTTGTTAGGTAAGTACCATAGCAAACTTAATTTATTTTGAAAATACCTTGGTAATATTAATATAAAAACCAGGACCTGCAAAATGGGTAGCTTTATAACACCAATCTTCAGGTTCACCTGAAGATTGTTCAGCACTGCGCTGCGCCCGCTGTAATGTAAGCATTAGGTAAATGTTGAATAGGTATTTGAATCGCAATCGCTGTATCCCTATATTAATATTTATTAAGTTTCGGCCCCTGGACATGGGGGCTGGTTTCAGGCCTTTCCCTACATTTAAATTATACGGAGATACCTAGTTCCCAAATTCTCACTATTCCTAAAAACTTACTAGGTCCATTTAACACGTAAGTACCTATACAGTAATTCATAATATCTGTTGACAAAATTCACCAAAAACGATTGTTATTAAAAAAGCGGCTTTAACAATTATGCACAATAAAAAGGAAAAGCTCTCCAAATAGTTAATTGTTTAGTTATTAATTGGAACGCAGACTTCGATTAATTTAGGTAATTAGGAAGGTGCGGCAGCAAGGCTAAGCCATTTTTTTGTCGTAGGTACCCAAAACAGAAGGAAAAGAAAACAATTTTATTATTTTTATCGGTATTTGTGGAGTGGAAAAATATATTTGAAAAGATCTGGTCTTCCCAATCTGAAGGTGAAGTCATTGTTGATGCGTAATAGGTATTCAGAAATAGCGTGAGATTAGCTTGTAATAATTAATCAAGTAGGTAAGTCGTCTCTTATAAATTCTACAAGTTCGTAACCCAAATATCAGACTGATGAAATGGGCATTAACTACCAACGTGTGCGGTTAATTGATTTAATATATTTTAAATGAAAGAAGTCGACACTCAGGATTCTTCGCAACTTTATATTTGTCAAGAACCTAAAATTATAGTACCTACTTATTACAAAAGTACTGAACTGACTTATCATGTCACATTTCATAGTGACATTGGTGACCCAATTTTTGTATTTCCATAAACGCAAGCAAGAACCAAACCCAATGTGCTCCTTCACCAGACTTTACCAACATAGCATGATATAGATCTAAATAAAAATGTTATTGCCGTTACTGGCACACACATCGCATAAAACTAAAACAAAACCTTTAAATTATGTTCTGTGTGAACACTAGCAATTCTGCAGAATTAAAATATGTATTCAACATGTTTTATTGAAGAAGAGCCTTCAAAAGCCGAATTGAGAACGACCTCCTTTTTGGAGTCGATTAAATAATAACTCACTGGCCAGATTTATAATCTATACTAATATTATAAAGAGGAAAACTTTGTTTGTTTGGTTGTTTGTTTGGTTGTAATGCATAGGCTCAAAAACTACTGGACCGATTTAAAAAATTCTTTCACCATTTGAAAGCTACATTATCCACGAGTAACATAGGCTATATTTTATCCCCGTACTCCCACTGGAACGGGAACTACGCGGGTGAAACCGCGGGACGTCCGCTAGTAAGCAATATAGGTACAGCTTTGTTTTATTTAAATGGTGCATTAATGAGCATTAATATAGTATGTATGTAGGTACCTACTTAGACGTATACCTAAGACGTAATGATGACTAATGCGCTTACACTCAAATTACATTTTATTCGGAATTTGACTGAGGTTTACACATGCCCATACAAATACTTACCCCCGCTTTATTACTCATAGAATATGTTTAATGTCCATCTGACTAATTCGTCGCAATCTACTTTCAATATTTGATTCATACAATTGTTTTCAGACACTGAACTTTAGTGAAGCACTCTGGCACAGATTGCTCTGCAAAGGTGTCTGTATCAGTTTCCACTCAACTCAATTTTTAGTTCAGGAAAATCATAAAATCATGGTCATTTACAATACTTCTGGGTAAATGTCTGACCACGCTGATGTGTCTAAGTAGCAAACTACCAAGTCTTAAAACTACCAAAACTACCAAGTCTGAACAACAATCATACGATTTTGTAAACCAATTGTATCATGATTTTTTGAAGACAGCACTATATTTCACGATCGATCATACAGTATTTCAAGCCATATCCATAGGCATCAGCGAGAATGGGTACCACAAGGTCCAGCGGGCTCTTTTTTTTACACAAATACCCGTAATGATTGTCCGTCTGTCACAGCATAGAGGTCTTACGTATAATAACTAACAGTTATACGTAAGTTAGTTATAGAAAACGACCGTTAGGTGTAGGTAGGTATATCAGAATCTAGTTTAGGAGCTAGCGCTGATTTATTTATCGCAATACAGTATGAAGGCAGGCTATTAGCCGTTCCACAGATTGCAAAATTGTGTGATCCAGACTCGCTCTTGATCGGTTTTTTGATAATGTACATTGAATTTTTCCTTCGCTCTACGTAGATCTTTGGAATTTTATTTTCCTTCCGGATGAAGTGTGTACTTGAAAACAGTGGAGTCATCACGACAGTCCTCTTAGGAAGTGAAGAGGAGAGAGTGCAATTTTGGAGAAGCTGATGTTAAAAAAAGATAGGGCACACCGATTTTAAAGACGGTTAAATTTCTCGAGTAGGTGAAAATGGAAAGGCTATTGTTTACCTACCACGTGGAAACTAATTTGTTTTTTTTTAAAGGGATTTCTACAATTTAGTCCGTAACTTATGCTTATGTCCAATGTTCCACCGCTAGCAAATGAGATAATAAGTAATACCTCGTCCATTTTGATGCAAGAGCACAATGACAAATGCCAAGCGTATCAAACGACGTCATTTAACAATTTTATAATAGATATATTTTAATAAAGAGGCACTATTCGAGCAGCCTAACATTTGACCGGTATCTTCTCTAGCTCTATATATATTTGGATAAATTAATTGCATTGATCTTAAATTCGGAAGTGTTTTACTTCTTCGACTGCTGGTTCTTTTCGCACCTCTTTACGTTCAGAATGCAGTGTATTTCACACTGGTGGTTTTTTTCACACTAGTGATTTATTTCCATAGATCACAAAACAAAACAAAGTCCAACAATATAGTCAGCGGTGATTATTTTTTTTAAATCTCAGCATGGGACGAGCATGCCTTTGAAGACCTAGCTATTTTATGAATATATAAATTGTGTTTTTATATAGTATATAATAAATGAACATTATTTTGGATAAAATAATTTGCTTTTATCAACAAATCAACATTTATTTGCAAATTAAAAAATACTCAATAGAAATTTTTATTTTTATTATTAAGCTGATTTGCGGCATACCATTCAACTTGCGAGGGAAAAGCGCGGAAAAATAAATAATAGTTTTATGTCTTTTAAGTTAGAAAACCGTCGGCTAGCTGATACACGTAGAAATTTATCACTGCAGTTCTCGGCTCCATCAATGACTTCCGCCTCGGCTGCAATGACAAAGTTTGCCCACTCGTATCAAAATGTACTATTTCTGTTAGAACATGTTAGTTTTAACCCGGATTTGGAATTCTGCCCAATAAATGGCCCAACGAGCCGTTATTTTTTATAAACTGTGACTCAGTATGTAGGTTCCTACTGCAGCACAATTTACTACTTAGGTACAAGATTTACAGAGACTTTGCTTAAAACTCATCCTTTCAGAATGTATATAATTTAATTCCGTAAATAAGTAGTACCAAATTTTCTTTCATCTCTATTCGAACAAACACGCAATGGCGCAAATCAAACCATAAATTATGTTTTATTGGCCCAATCCAATGGTTCATTGTTCAATTCAGTCGTTTACAACGTAAAATATGTATCTACATACGCACACTCTAAACATACATCAATCGTGCGTAATTCAGTAAATATTGTTACCTACGTCAATGAATCATCGAAGTTTTCTGTTCAAGAAAATGTTTGAATGAAACATCTCTCATCCCCCTGAGGTTATCAAGGTCATTAATAATGACGTTGGTCGCATGAGTGGTCCTGGGTTAGATTTCCAGGTCGGTCGAAGTGCTACTGGTTTTTCCATCAAGAATTTCTCAGTAGCAGGCTCGCCTCCGCACTTGGGATACAGCCGAAATGTGAATGACGGGATTACAGCCATAAAACGATGTCATGTAACATTGATCAGCAGTCATGATGTCATGTAATGTAGATGTCATGTAATATTGAGCAGTCAAACGAAATACGTTAGATTACTACGAGGCGTTTAGTTTTGTACAGTAAAAGTACCGGTACTTTATTACGGTGATATCATTATTCGCCTAGGTATGTTCTTGATTCACGAGGTTTTTTTTTATATGTAATAGCGAAATAACTGACCACAATGACTGTGAAATCGCTGAGTCATGAATTCATGATATACTACAATTTCCTTCGGTAGTAGTTTTCAGTGCAGCAATTTGGCCAATGCCAAGCCATTTGAGCCATTTGAGTGATTCACTTTCATATTTTCCAACACAAAAATAACCATCGATGTCGGAAATGAGACAGACAGACATCGTTACTTTTGCATTTTCAATACGAGTGTATACTAACAGGAAACAGCAGAAACCTATTTAGTATATATAATTCTAATCCACAATTTTATATTAGTTTTGCACAAGTGTCACATATAGCGAATGCGACAAATTAAAAGTTGCTCATCGTCGCAAGTAAAACTGTTTTCCTTTTTAGGGTTCCGTAGTCAACTAGGAACCCTTATAGTTTCGCCATGTCTGTCCGTCCGTCCGTCCTCGCTTAATCTCTGTGACCGTTAGCACTAGGAAGCTGAAATTTGGTACAAATATGTATATCAATCACGTCGATAAAGTGGTAAAATAAAAATTGGAAAAACATGTTTTAGTAGGGTAGCCCCCCTATAAGTAAAGTGGGAAGTGATTTTTTATTAATTTCAACCCTAACGTGTGATATATTGTTGGAAAGGTATTTAAAAATGAATAGGGGTTTTCTAAAATCATTTTTTGATAATGTCAATAATTTCGGAAATAATCGCTCCAAAAGTAAAAAACAATGTGTCCCCCTCTAACTTTTGAACTATAAGTTTAGAAAATCTGAAAAGTAGAACTTTATAAGGACTTTCTAGGAAAATCATTTTGAACTTGATGGAAACAACAGTTTTTGTACAAAAAAGACAAAAAGTAGTACAAAATAATTTCTGGACTAAGTTTGTAGTATATTCGTAAATGCAAGCATTTTTACATAATGGATACCCACCTTTAAACTCATAAGTGGGAACACTTATTGTGACGGACGGGAAACTACGGAAGTTTACGGAACCCTACACTGAGCGTGGCCCGACACGCTCTTGGCCGGTTTTTTGAATTAGCTTTTGTCCTACTGCTGGGCATAGGTCACCCCTATTCCTCTACAACTCTTTCCGTGTCTAGCTTTCTTCGGCCAATCAGTCAGGAACGAGTCCAAATCGTCACGCCAGCGTTTATTGGGCCTATCTCGGTGACGACGGTCGACGACTATCTCTAAGTATCCACTTTGTGACGTTTCTGGCACAGACTTAATAATTAATTGAAAAAAAAAAACATAGATTTAACTACTAATACCTTGATCAATAAATGCAATGAAGAAGATATCGTGACTCTAACTACTCTCTAGCTAGACTGTATGTACTAATGTAATGGTAGGTAATTTTCTGCTGTCGTTGATGACTATCTAAGGACTATTACATGACTACTAACTGGGGATGAGTACGTGTCCTAGACTCCTAGTACAATTATTCAGTTATACTTCGATTTTAAGGGACCTCGCGCACTCTCGTATTCGCACGACCACGACTTGTTGCTATAAAAAAAGTGCTATAATTACTTAATTAGTAGGTATCTATACTGTTTGAGTGTTATGGAACACCAAGAAAAGAACATCGTTGAAAAAAACTTCAAAAACCAACAAGGAACCAAGTTCTGCAAATGGGTTCTACGTATCTTCTACCTCAGTGGGGTTAGGCCCAGCACTGGTTTAATCTGGCACTGGTGATGACGTACAGCGTTATGTTGCTCAATGTTATGCCATTATCATCATCATATCAGCCCAGAATCACCCACTGCCACTGTGTAGGCCCACTTTTATTCTACCACAAAATGTTATATTATATCACAGCTCTTGTTAACTTTTCAGTGTGTTGCGAAAACGCCCAAAGAAAAGATCTTGAACTACAAAACTTTGGCCCTATTCAAATTACTCGTGTACCATGTAACTTTATTAGAATAATACATTCGGGTTAATAAAGTTAGTTTGTTCCTACCTACTCTTTCGTAAGAATTCAATGCTTTTTGAAGAATTATGAGAAGAACGAGAAAGCTTTGAGTTCGAAGTTTCACTTATAAGTTTATTGGGCTTCATATTGTAGAGAAGGCACCCAAAAAATACGAAGGTTTGTCAGCATCTTCCGAAAGATGGCTTTTGTGATTCGAGATAATACAATAAATCAGCTACAGACTGTTCATCGAGATCTACGCTAGGGAATGGGCAACTACAGTACTTTCTCAAGTTATTATGTCTTGTGACTGGGACCGTAGCTTTGTTTTTTTTTGTGTTTTTGACATTCAAAAGTCGGCACTTTTGAATGTCAAACTCAAAGCATTTATTTCAATTAGACCATTACGGCTAATGGTCTAATTGAAATAAATGCTTTGAGTTTGAGTTGAGTTTGAGTTCATATTATGCATACAGAGTGGAAAGTTGAATAGTGGAAACATATTTTACTCAAACGAAACATTTAATTTTTAACAGAAGCATTTTTTTAATGACACTTGTTCGACACGGGAATGGAACGAAATTTGGAGACAGGACAAATCTGCAGCTACGCTAAATAGTGTCTCAACAATGGAAAGATCTTGTTATGACGACTTCTGTCCATTATTAGTTCAAGCGAAAACACAGTAGGTACAGAGCTCTAAATGTGAATGTCTATTATTTATTTGAACTTTCATGAAATGAAAGACTGTAAAGAGTGAAAGAGGGTAGACAGATTTGTTTGCACCTAACAATTTGTTTACCATCCACCCGCATTCTCCAATAATTGAAAATCACAGTCAATATCCCGTAAGTGGCAGTGAAAGTTTAGTTATAAACCGTGAAAGCCTTAAACATCATATTAAGCCTACAAACGTCGGTCATTAACTCAAAACGAACGAACAATCGGCAAATTCCGTGTTGACGCCTTTAGTTATAGATTACATCAATGATATTATATAGTAAAAAGAGGTAGATATCGCACTAGCACGCAAAAATTTTTGAGGACAAAGTGATACAATTGTTGCACTTTGATAGCTAGCTATCTCTTTCTATCTTATACGTTCCGTATTATCTATCGCTGTCGTAGTTTTAAATTACTCGCAACGATATCTGAACGCCATTCAGTATGAACATGGCGTATCTTCTTTATAATACTTATCATTGGATTACATAGATAGTCCTTACTCCTTAGATTAGATAGACAGATAGTCCATTCCCCTTAAAAATATCTTCTTATGGAATCAATCGTAGGATCAATAATTTTATTGGAAGGATAAAATCTCTCAAATAAACATTGTATCATTATAAGTTAAAATCGCATCATGCAACCTTACAATTCCTTAGTAATTCATATAATACACATAGTTAACTTAACTTTCCCACGGCTCCTGTATCGTCGAAAAGCATAATGTTTTGCGTGCGTTTCATTACGCGCTACCATAAATAGAATAGAATAGAATACTCTTTATTATGTACACCATAAAAATTACAGATACAAATGTAAAACATTATAAAAGGGGTGACACAATGGGCGGTCTTATCGCTAAAAGCGATCTTTTAAAGACAACCTTTGGATGGATTTGAGGGGGAAGGAGAGACAATACTGCAGGTAGCCTGTGGTGTAACATTTACATATATACAATAAATACTTACATATACATACATAAAACATATTACACTTAAATACCTAAATACATTTTTATTATTATTATTTATATTTTTTTTTTTTTTTTTTTTTTATGATCAAGAAACAAGTGCGAAGAACTAGATTATAATACCTAAAAAAAATGAAAATTAAGCTTAAGGAGAGAGATACAGTTTTTTTATCATGCTTTTAAAAATTGGCAGAGATTGCGCACGCCTTATAGCCACTGGCAAAGCATTCCATAAACGAACTGCTTGAACTGTAAAAGACTTGTCATAGAA
Organism: Xestia xanthographa; assembly: GCA_905147715.2. Lineage (NCBI taxonomy): Eukaryota > Metazoa > Arthropoda > Insecta > Lepidoptera > Noctuidae > Xestia > Xestia xanthographa. The sequence goes on along the minus strand of LR990655.1, from coordinate 12,522,034 downwards.
ACTGGTGGAATGCATCGGCATCTCTAGTCTTAAGTTTTCCGATGACCTCAGATATCTATTATGTGTGTCATGAAGGAACTTGAAACGTTCTTTAAGATAAGAGGGGGTTGTAGGATTGAACAGAATACTGTATAGCTGAAACAGGATATGAGAATTCCGGCGAAGACGTATAGGAAGCCACTTGAGCTTTGTACGAAATTCAGAAATGTGATCATATTTGCGCAAGCCAAATATAAATCTTATGCAACAGTTTTGAAGTCGCTCAAGTTTGTCTAGCTGTGCCTCAGTGAGATCGAGATAACTGACATCAGCGTAGTCAAGAATGGGAAGTAAAAGAGATTGAGCCAGCGCAGTTTTAGTGGCAGTTGGAAGAAAGTTCCGCAATCGTCTCAGGGACTTGGCAGATGCGAATATTTTGCGACTTACGTCCTGCAGCTGAGGACCCCAGGAAAGATTCTTGTCAATCCAAACCCCAAGGTTCTTGACCTTTTCACTTATTGGAATAGCAGTTCCATTAAATTTAACCTGGGGAAGCTGCGACCAGTTAATCTTGGAGATCATCCTTGAACTACCAACAACAATGACCTGAGTCTTCAACGGGTTAACCTGCAACCCATGTGCCTCACTCCACTCGCAGATTGAAACCATGTCCTTGTTGATTATATCAATTGCATCAGCCATATCTGAAGATGCTGCTTGCCGGTAAATTTGCAGATCATCTGCATAAAGGTGGTAAGAAGAAAGAAGTCTTGTGGAAATAGAATTTATAAAAATTGCGAAGAGTAAAGGAGATAAAACGCCACCCTGAGGTACACCCGCAGAAGTATAACACAAAGAAGAGCAAGACCCTTCTATGCATACACGTTGCCGGCGCCCGTACAGGTAACTACGAAACCAGTCAATCGCCGTTGGAGATATGTTAAGTGAGCGAAGTATGCCAAGCAGGATATCGAAATCGACAGTGTTGAACGCATTACTAAAATCCAATAAGCAGAGAACTGTCAGATTTCCTTTCTCCATGCCTAAACGTATGTCATCGGTAACGTTAACTAAAGCCGTAGCAGTGCTGTGACCAGGACGAAATCCAGACTGGAAAGGATTTAGCAGGCTATTATTACACAGAAATGCACTGAGCTGATTGTGGACAAGGCGTTCTAGGACTTTGGAGAGGAAAGGCAGGATGGAGATAGGGCGATATTCTGAAAAGGAAGTAGGATTCGATTTTTTGGGTAAAGGGGTGATTTTGGCCTCTTTCCACATCGAAGGGAAGACACCGTAAAATATAGAGTAGTTTAGGATATGCCATAGAATAGGAAGGATCTCGTCGAGGACAGGGAGTATCATTTTCCGACTTACACAATCACTGCCAACTGCGTTTGATGTAATTGAAACTACACTCTTCTTAACATCACAATCAGAGAATTGACTAAAAACAAATGGGGGATGATCCGGAGTTGGAAGGTTAGAAAGATAGTTTACTGTGGCTGTCTTCATGGTCCCATTACAGTAGGGCGAAGATGAGAAGTGTTGATTTAGTTGGTCAATATCTAAGTTTTTAGGAATCGATTCTTGGCGTGATTTTCCAACTCCCATGGATTTTAGAGAATTCCAAACTTTAGCTGGATCTCCGTTTTCAACAGAGGTGTGGATATGGCGTCGTTGGGCATCTCTACACACCTTATTGCAGCGATTGCGAGCATCAACAAGGATCTCACGGTTCTTCGACGAGGGCCGACACTTAAATTTAGTTTTTGTAACAGCTTTCCTGTGCATGATCCTTCTAATGTCATCTGTAATCCATGGTGCCGGAAGATGTTTAATTTTTACTGCACGTACGGGAGCGTGAACATCGTACAGCTGCACAAGGTTATCTGTCAGCAGGTTGACTTTATCATCAATCGACTCAACGCTGATTAGAGGAGCCCAATCAATGCTGCTGGCATCTTTTCGGAGATCCTCTGTCCTCATTCCACTAAAATTGCGCTGCAAAAGAATTTTAGGCTTTGCCTTAGGTGGGCGAATTTTATAAGAGAGAAATATTAGGTCATGGTAAGAAAACATGTCAGCCGAGCATTGACCATGCTTGCTGGCATGTTGTGGAGAAGAAACAATAAGAAGGTCCAAAAGTGAGGGATTGCAGTTCGGGAAATGGTGTGTGGCACTTAAAGGGAGAATTGATAAATTAGACGACTGAACTATTGATCGAAGAGAAGAAGAGCGGGAATCGATTTTTAATAAACAAGTATTAAAATCGCCCATGATTATCGTATGACTGTAAGAGGTTGTAAGGTTTTCAAGGATCTTTTCAAAGGAGGAAAAGAAATTTATCCGTGACGAAGGGCTGTAATAAACTCCTAGAAGGACTTTCACGTGATTCAGGTTTACTTCTACAAAGAGATGCTCGCCCGCGTTCTGCGGTGGAGGTTGAGCAGACATATCGACAATTGAAAAAGGAATATGTGGGCGAAGGTATATGGCAACACCACCACCACCGCCACGCGCGCGATCATTCCTAATCAGTTGAAAACCCGGCAAGGAATAGGAAGTTGAAGGGAGACATGGTTTCAACCAAGATTCCGAGACAAGGATAGCATGGATGTTCTTACAGTCTAGGTTAGCTAGCATGTCAGAATAATGTGCCGGAATACTTTGGGCATTTATATGGACTACATTAAAATTCTTAGGTACATCAGAAAACTGAGATTCAAGCGTGTCAGCAAGGGACGGAAAACTGACAAAGCTGTCGTTGCTACAAGCCGACAAAAAGCTTTCGGTGTCGCTGTCGTCATTGTTTGACATCGACACAAGATAATTATATACTTATAAAATAATAATAAGCGTAAATAAACTAAATTAATCTAAATGCAAATAAAAAATAAATAAAAAGAGCAAGCAATTAAATCCACCCGCCAGTTACGTGTTGATTACAAAAAGTTAAACAAACAAAACGTATAAAAGTTTCATCGCCCGGGTAACAAAATGGTACTACATATATTTATGCCAAAGTAAATGAAGAAGAAAAGACGTAAGATAACATGCAAAACTAAAATAAATAAAATTTATATAATAATATACTAGGCACACTGTCAGCCAGTTTCTGAACGAAAACTTAAGAATCAAAACTAGACATATGTCATGACTTGACAGCTGACAGAAAGAAAAGTAAATAAGAACTACAGAAAATAAATAGAAGGTAACAGTTTACAATAAGTGGAATGATGAAGAGTAGATAAAATAAAGTAATATGTGAGAAATTAATAGGGTAGGTACGAAGTAATAAACAAAAAACTGCTACCCGGACGGCTACACTACCTAAAAAGTGCTACTTCCGAATTACTTCTTCTTCGCGGCAGCACGCCGGAACTTCTTCGGTGCTGGTGATGGAGACGGCGACGAAGACACTGCTGATGCGGTGGGAGACATGACCTTTTCACTGACCTGCTTGATATTATTGAGGTCATCCAGTGAGTTTACTCGATGGCGGGAGCCATCAGCGCGAAGAGCAAATATCAGGCCCTGCTTAGTCCAGCAATTTGTTTCGCCAAGTCTTTCACGCACAGACATGAAGAGCTGATGACGCGATTTCGTCAAGAACTCTGAGAGTGTGATACCGGTGCCCTTCAACTTAGTCTTAGCAAACCAGACACTGTCCCTGACACCAACGTCCCGCAGCTTGCAAAGAATGGGCCTGGGCTTGCTAGCACCTGCTTGTCTGCCCATCCGATGGCACCGCCTGATATCAGCAACTGCAAAGTCGGTCAGCTTCAGATGACATCGTACAACCTCAGCAACTACCTGTGCTGTATCTTCCTTAGCCTGCTCGGTGACACCATGCAACAACACCATCTTCCGGCGTCCACGCATCTCCAGGTTGTCGAGACTCTGGGCCAACACCTCCATCTGCTGCTGAAGACAGCCCAATGCATCAAGTATAAACTTCTTGAAGGAAGTGAAGTCCGCCACCAAACTGTCCGTGCTGCTTGTTGTCCCCGAAGGATTCTTTTGCAGTTCCGCCTCAAAGTTTGACATTCTGTCTTGAAACAGTGCCATCATTTCTGACATTGAGACCTTCAGTGCTTCCATGATTGAACGCTTGTGTTGTTTTGTTAAAATGTGATCCGTTTTTGGAGATAACACTATACTGGTGGGTTCCCTATATTAGCATGTATATGTATGCATTTAAATAGTAAAATAATAGTTATTTGTAATTAAAATATTTTTAAAACGAGAGCTAGAATTTTTTTCACCTTTCATAACAACTACCCACAAGGGGCACACACATAAACAGCTTTATTTCTCATCAAAAATACGTTTTCCCGCAATAACTTTTGCTTAATGTACCAAATGCGTAGTTGACGGCTTGTAGCTCTTAGATACCCACAATTACAGACACAATTAAAATTTAAAATATTTTAATTGTGTCTGTAATTGCGGGTATCGAAGAGTTAATGATATGTAATGGGTTATTTTACAAACTGTGTGTAACGTTCTTAAAATTGCTTATTCAGAAAACAAACATTAACGAAGCGCATAGTTTTCTGGTTTACCTGTAGAACTATTAAGGCGTAAGAAAAAATAAAAAGGTATGCATGTTCTATCCTGCTGCATTGCGAACCTAAAAGCGATGCAGTAGAGTACCACTTATTTAAGGTAGTGTGTTCCTCAAAAAGGCCAGATGCGCAGTCGGTAGGTAACTGCAACCAGCGTGCGTGTGTATTGTCATTAACACACGCTGTTTCAACGTAACAGCAGATCTGATACATGAACATAAGTAATAGTACCTATACAACATATACTAGGTCCATGGCAGATCCGCTGTTGGCGTTTTGTTTCTGCCAGCCCCCATGGGGAAAAGGCGTGTGTTGTTATTAAGATAAAAAAGAATAATAAATAAATAAATAGCCTTTATTTGTCTTAACAATTATTACATCTCTTACAATACAATAAATTAATTTATCTTCATTTTTTATAATTAACAATACCTATAGCATTACATTTCACACGATATACAATTAACATTTCATCTCGTAAAGTTTTTAACATTACTTAACATTTGTACATTTCATCTATATAACCTTTTTAATATTTAAAATTTCATTTAATTTAGTATTTTATTAGGTAAATAATTTTAACATTTCATCGAACGTTATTACAATACGGCCGACGTATCTTGGCGAGTCCGAACTTCGCGCAGAAGGTTGCGCAATCACTGTTTTGAGGAACCAAATGGTGGCATGAGGCGACGTGCGGGGGGCGGTGGTCTAGGCTAGAGATTGACCAAAAATAAACACAATCGACCCTTTATTCAATCTAATATCGTAATCGATCAGTTTTAAATAGAATTAAGTGATTTTTGTTTATTTAGGATATGTATAAAGTTTTGAGGGCCGTGGCTTTGCATTTATTTCTTTGTTAGATTTTTTTCAAGGTGTTACGTAAGCAATCTCAGTTTAATACTTTTGTCGTGCGTCATTCATGTTAAACTTACTACGAAATAGATTTACAAATATAGTGTATTTTGTTTGTGAATAAACGGGATTTCGATTGAAATAAAAAAAAAAAACTTATTAATTTTATTTTCTTGGTTGAAAGACATGATTTACATAAAATATCAGTTATCTATTAACGACTACTTGAGTAACGACTATTTGAGAAAATTTAAAACCTCCTTAAAAAATTAAAAATAAATATATTTTTTGACTTAATTTTAATCGAACTGAATAAAAATCGATTAAACAGCACCCTCAGGAACGCGTATTGGACATCCCTATTTGATTACTTCGTGAAGCTTCGTGCTTATTCGGCAATGCTCGGTACACGGTAATATATCTCACTCACACGTTAGCATTGGTGTCGTTTTCGTGTCACTATCTCTGTCTTGAGTACAGTCGGTTATAAAAGTTTTCGTTGTTATTGTTGTGAATTATTTATTATTGGTTATTATTATTGTTTAGTTTTTAATTGTTAAAAACATTTACATTTAATTGTTAAAAAATAATAATAATTATCACCAAAAAAAAGACATTGACAGTTAAAAAAACTATTTTGCAAAAAATACAACGGACTTTCGTTTCTTCTTCTTTTTTTTGTCAGAATTTCTATTGTCTTACCAGTAACGAAAGAAAAAGCGAATGGTTTCCGTATATATAACTATAGTATAGCACCAAGGTTTAACAACCACCAAAACGTTATTTTTTTCAGTATCTAGTGGTGAGCTATATACTCGTAAAAGCATGTGCAGTTATTATTATTATCAGCCATTTCTGTCCCACTGCAGGGCAAAGGCCTCCCTTCCTTCCTTCCACTTATCCCTATCTAGTGCTGTTATGCGCCAATCCTTGTGATAGGAGTCGAGTTCGTCCCGCCATCTCCTTCTGGGCCTGCCGCGTTGCCGTTTGCTGCTGTTTGGGACCCATTTTGTGGTAGCTTTAGCCCATAGCTCCTCCGGCATGCGACAGATGTGGCCAGCCCAGTTCCATTTGAGCTTGGCAGCCGTGTGACCTACATCGGCAATTTGAGTTTTGGAACGCAGTATCGAGTTCCTTACACGATCAGTAAGTTTCACTCCAAGGATACTGCGCTCCATTGCTCGCTGACAGACCCCAAGTGTGGACTTTTGACGGTTGGTTGGTAAAGGTGTGAGATGAGGCTGATGGGGCGGTAATTCCCATGTGCAGTAAAATATAAAATCTTCATGGAAATATCCTTACACGTAGACATCCAGTTTGTTAGCTTGCAGACATACTAATTCATATTTCACGACTACATATAAGTAAAGTACCTAATTAAATTTCGAGTACCTAATAACATTGTTTTGCCAATTTTTTAACAGCAACAAGACAATGTTGTCACGACATGAAGCTCATACTCGTATATACAACGTTATGATGTAAATTAAAACTAACTGTAATAATTTTTTAACGCCCTGTTAACTGTTTCGATACTTATTCATATTTTATTACTATTATAGATTTGTAGTTTGTAAATAATGTACTGTTTTGTGTTTCTACCACTAAAAAACCCGACTACTGAAAAATCACGGTCTAATTAAATTCGGGATTTACAAGGTAAAATCGACTTCTCCTATTGTTGAAGTCGGTTAAAACGTAGCCTATGTTACCCGGGCTATAATAACGAATCGATTGACACCTTATTCATCAAAACTTTTTTGCAAAAAAATAAACCGACTTCAAAAAACACAAAAAAGTGAAAAATAACTTTAGCTTCAGAAGGCGGTGACCTTTGTTTGATTCATTTAGTTTTTTTTGACACCGACTTCTGAAGCTAAAGTTATTTTTCACTTTTTTGTGTTTTTTGAAGTCGGTTTTATTTTTTTGCAAAAAAGTTTTTTATTTTTCCATTTTTAGTTATAATATCCTATACAAATATTTGCTATGCAATTATTTTACATTGTTAACAATACATGTCATGGTAATAGGCTTATCCCCAATAAATGGAACTTAACATACCTAAACTGTCGAAATTTGGGTGTATTGTACACATCTGCGTACCCCTCAGAGCATACAGGCATGATGGTACGTCATGATGTTGTTTAAACAATAAACATCCAAGCTGCAGCAATCACGACCGATTTACCATCTAGTTTTGAAGAGTTCCATTGTATATCTCCGAGATCAGCATCAGATCTTCACCAAATTCTAATGCGACCATCTCAGGAGTATATTCTTTCAAATAAAATAAGAATTTTGAGAATCGCTTTACAAACGGAGGAGAAATCGGCGAACATACATGAAATTATACCACACAACTGAAGTAAAAATGTTCATAAAATGAAAACTACTGAGCCAAACTATGTTAAATTTGTATGGGACCAAATGGCAACTATTCCGCATCAAACAAAAGAAGAATCACGTAGGTAAATCGGATCATAAATGTCAGCGTAATCGGTGTACATACAAAAAAAAAAAAAACCAATCGAATTGAGAACCTCCTCCTTTTGGAAGTCGGTTAAAAATCGGATAAATAGTTTAGGCGCTACGGAGGAACATACACTCATCAAAAAAAGTTTGTGAAAACTAGCATAAGCTGATATAATTTTTTAATTGAACTTTATCAAGAAAAAAACTTTGTTGTGTGTTTTTTTTAAATAGACATATTACCCTGTTTGAAATTAAAAAATAAAACTACTTTTTATCTACACTTCTACACTAATATTATAAAGAGGAAAGATTTGTATTTTTGTGTGTATGTTTGTAATGAATAAACTCAAAAACTCCTGCGTCGATTTCAAAAATTCTTTCACCATTAGAAAGCTACATTCACTCTGAGTAACATAGGCTATATTTTATCCCCCTACTACCACGAAAACGGGAATTACGCGGGTTCAACCGCATGACGTCCGCTAGTTTTTAGGGTTCCGTAGTCAACTAGGAACCCTTATAGTTTCGCCATGTCTGTCCGTCCGTCCTCGCTTAATCTCTGTGACCGTTAGCACTAGAAAGCTGAAATTTGGTACCAATATGTATATTAATCACGCCGACAAAGTGGTAAAATAAAAATTGGAAAAAAATGTTTTATTAGGGTAGTCCCCCTATATGTAAAGTGAGTGGGATGTGTTTTTTTTTTTTATTTCAGCCCTAACGTGTGATATATTGTTGGAAAGGTATTTAAAAATGAATAGGGGTTTCCTAAAATCATTTATTGATAATGTCAATAATTTCGGAAATAATCGCTCCAAAAGTAAAAAACAATGTGTCCCCCCCTCTAACTTTTGAACCATAAGTTTAGAAAATATAAAAAAAATCTGAAAAGTAGAACTTTATAAGGACTTCTATGAAAATCATTTTGAACTTGATGGAAACAACAGTTTTTGTACAAAAAAGACAAAAAGTTGTACAAAATAATTTCTGGACTAAGTTTGTAGTATATTCGTATATGCAAGCATTTTAACATAATGGATACCATACCTTTAAACTCATAAGTGGGAACACTTATTGTGACGGACGGGAAACTACGGAACCCTACACTGAGCGTGGCCCGACACGCTCTTGGCCGGTTTTTTAATTATAAAAACGTAACAAAAAAGATTTCGAATTTTCAAAGTGATCACAAACTTTTTTTGATGTGTGGTTTGCGCACAACAGAATCGACACCAATTACGTAAATACAAACATACACAGACTGCTAAAATCATAACCCTTCCTTTTGGCTTCGCCGTAGTTGGGTAAAAACTCTTTCAATGGATTTAAATGAACTTAGAGGGTTGTACTCATGATTTCAATAATTATAGTTCTGTAACTATAATCATTTAACATGCTACCTGCAAATTGTAAAAAACTTAAAAAAAAATGTTTTTTTTTGTTGCCTCGCCGCGAGCATTTGCCTGTTTTGTATTTTAACCTGATTTTAACATTTCGAGATTCGACTTTGTACAGAAACAAGTGAATCTGAACTGTACAAGCGAATACTGGGAGTTGAGGAAGCGCTTTTACAGAATTAAAGTAACATATTTTTTGTACTTTCATGAATAATTAATTTAAACTCGCCGCACAGTTGAAAAACCGTGGGTTGTACTTTGATTTTTATCGTTTTCATAAAGTAAAATGAACTACAGTTGTCTAGTTTAACTGCCGCTATAATTTATTCTTAAATTAAAGCAGCTCTTTGTGATAAATTATGTGCCTTAGTGGTATTATCATACGTTACGGTTTATAGACAATGTTAGTTCTGAGTAACAGCTAGCTATTATACGTAATTAAGGTTTTACCGGATATTATGTAACGAATTTGACAGTAAAGTTATCTGGTTGCTATACGTTCGTACATTGTATACATACACAGACTACCTTGGTTCAGGTAACAATTGTGTTTTAAGACAGCCTTAAATATTAATCTTATTTTAAATTAATTGCCGTTTAGTAAACGCTTACTAATTAAGTGGTCATCTTACGATGGATCCGAATAAATAACTGAAAGGGTCCTGGTTCTCATTTTCACTGTTTTTTCGTTTCACGAGATCCGCACCTCTCGGCTCTCAGTATAACAACACTTAGGACCGTGTTCTCTACAGCCCAATTATCAAGACACGCGCTAAAATACTAGAAGAAATTAATACTCAAGGAGATCTTTGTATGATATATGTACAGTCGAGGATTTTTATTAATGAGCCACTTGCCACTATTCGAATTTTAGCCGTGTAATACAAATCAAGTTTAGTCGGAAATATTCGGTAAAAGTGCAAAATTGGAAAATAGTGAAAGTGGCTTATCAATTAAAGTCCTCAACTCTACATATTATTTATTAGATCATTTTTATTTAGGTTTACGCGAAATAACCATCAAATTAAAACAAAACTTTAAAAATAGTAAATGTATCTTTTACTTACATTGTGAGTATTGGTGCATTCATTCACAACACCTTTTTAGGGTTCCGTAGTCAACTAGGGACCCATAGAGTTTCGCCATGTCTGTCCGTCCGTCCGTCCTCGCTTAATCTCTGTGACCGTTAGCACTAGAAAGCTGAAATTTGATACCAATATGTATATCAATCACGCCGATAAAGTGGTTAAATAAAAATTGGAAAAAATGTTTTATTAGGGTAGCCCCCCCCTATATGTAAAGTGGGAAGTGATTTTTTTTTAAATTTCAACCCTAACGTGTGATATATTGTTGGAAAGGTATTTAAAAATGAATAGGGGTTTCTCTAACTTTTGAACCATAAGTTTAGAAAATATGAAAAAAATCTGAAAAGTAGAACTTTATAAGAACTTTCTAGGAAAATCATTTTGAACTTGATGGAAACAACAGTTTTTGTACAAAAAAGACAAAAAGTTGTACAAAATAATTTCTGGACTAAGTTTGTAGTATATTCGTATATGCAAGCATTTTTACATAATGGAACCCACCTTTAAACTCATAAGCGGGAACACTTATTGTGACGGACGGGAAACTACGGAACCCTACACTGAGCGTGGCCCGACACGCTCTTGGCCGGTTTTTTTTTTTTCTTTTCGGATGGGAAATCATCAAATGACTCCTCCCGCTCTGGGCGGAGCAGGAGGGAGTGTCAGACTTTTACTGACTAGAACCCATCCATGTTCTTTCATCGCCCTTTGTGTTCCGGGGCCACGGTATCTCTTTCGAACAGTCCCGCAACCCGGTTAGGTAGGCACAAATTTCCTTAGATTTAAACTCCTTAATAAATCGATATTTAAAAAAATAAAGGCTAATGGTATATAAACTCGCGCTACTAGTTTTAATTTTTAAACAAAGTTATTGTTTCTATTCTAAATCCACCACGTTTGTCCATAACAATGGTCTGAACTAACCTAGTAAGTTTTAAAACGTTTGCAATAGCGAGCAACCCACGACCTCTGCCCAGAGCTACAGAAAGTTAGTGTCGCAGAAGTTGTAATTTAATTGTACTGTTGTGAAGGTCAAGGATTGGTCACAGTTGTACAGAACACGGAGACACCTGCGCCCGTGCTAGACTCGGTACTGTCGTACTGTCAACCTACGGCCAAGTGTCAACCTACAACCACCTACACACCAAGTTTATTACCGTTTACTCGCACTGTAGATACATATGTTTTACGTATATATAGCGTGTATCAGAAAGGTGTGATCATATTTCAGGGTGTAATTCAGACCATCAAACTGAACAACTTTCTTCGTGGGTCCACCATTGTAATCGCGAAAGAAAACAACTGACCCGTACAGAACTTTTGTACCGTAGTTCACGAACATCATACCTTTCTGGTACACGCTTTACGCGTACCTTTACCTTTCTGGTACACGCGTAGAAACTGACGGCTTTGAAGACAGATCGTGAGAAAAGGTTGTACACTCAATGCACTTTCGGCGCCACGTCAGACGCTTCCAGCGCAGCGCCGCGATTTCGTGCTCTGTGGGCAGTTCAATAATTTTACATAGGTCGTTACATGTTTTTACCGACAAAAAACGTATGCTGTATTCTAAACCTTTTCTTCGTTTCACCAAAAACGACCGCTTGCCGACGGCAACTGTTCGAGAGGAGCGGACCTGTTGATTAATAATCTAATTAATTTATTATGTACCTCGGGAGACCTTCGTGTTCTTGGTGTCATATACTGCATTTATATGCATAATAAATATTAGCTCAGCAAAGTTAGTGTTCATGACCTGTAAATGTCCTCACAAAGGTAATTACCAATTCCCCATTCTGCTACTAACGCGGGGTGATTTAATCAGTATCTAATGGTTTTCGAGTGGGTTCTGTTTTACGACATTGGCACATTAAGTGTCATACTTATAAAACAAAACATTAAATCAAAATATGTTTAATTATGCCAGTGGAAAATGAACACAGGTTTAGCGACCGGCCATCGTTTGTGTGCTCAAGGTCGATTCTCTTTACAGTGAAGTCTGTTGGTTTTACTTGTAATATTCAGTTACGTTACCGCAGAACGTACGTGTAGCGTGCGATATAAATAGAGGTTAGGCTCGAGTTGTTCCGACCGTACTCATGTGCATAACAGACCGGTCCATTATCTTACCGCAACTAATAAAAACTAAAAGGAATTTTGGTACTTACCGCTGATTCTGACACGTGTGACTGTTGCAATGTTGTATTCTACTAAGTACGTATATGTCTAGAAACGGAACTCACGATCCAATCAATGTACGTTGGTCTCTACTCAAATAATTGCTACCAACTTTTGATTCTATAAAAAAATAGCTTTGGCAGCCGTATCGGTTTGTCTTTCACCGGGAAAAGATTTGTTCTATTGTTAGTATTTGACAAGTGTGAGGACGACTCATTGGACGATACGAGGTAAATGTGATCTCTCGCAGCTGACCTCCCGGAGTGTTGTTCACCGACCCACGGTGGGTTTGTTGTTCATCCTTGAAAGTAGCACCAACCCTATTTCTGCGACTTAAGGCCAACGACTGTTTTCCAACGCATACGTTCCATACCTAAAAGAAAACAAAGATGACCTAATTTTGGAATGGAGTGTGCATATACACCTTCTGTTGAAATAGTGCCCTACCGTGGTACTTCCCTAGCCCCGCTACATGTTGACTTTGCTTATGTATTTCGTAGCACGCTACGACATTTTGTGCATGTGGATATTCACAATTAGCGTTATAGTGAGTTAGGTTTCAAACGGGATTTTCCCAAGCTGCGCTTTTCTTGGCTTTCCTCTAATATGTGGCCATATCTTGAGTAGACTACATACTGTCTGGACGTTGCTGTTTGCGTGACTTGGTAAAAGTACAAGTTACGCTTTTATGAAGTTTAAACTGTATACAACTCGGGTGCTACGCAGGGTCTACGAGTTTTTTTTGTCCTGTGTTACATTTAGATTACAGCTCTCGTAAACGCATCTTGCAGTAGTAATAAGTATTATAATAAACAAGTTTTCTTCCTTCTTTCTTTGTGTCATAGATCAGATATTTTATCCATTACTATTATATTTAATTTACATACCGACATGGTCCTACGCGGTGTCTACGCAGATGGCTACATTTTTTTGCTACGATTTTTCGTAGACGGGCCATCTCGTTTCTGAATACCCGAGTTAATAAAAAGCCGTAGCGTGTGAATAATTAATGCGAAGTTAGAATCGCTTTATTGCTTGTTATGTAATTAAATTAGGTAAATAACGAAGGTTCTATAATAATATTACGTAACGTTTTAATACATCTACTATATGTATGTGGCTATGGGGACTAATAAACACACTATTAGCAGTTTTTCATTAGCTGCCCTGACTTTGCAAGTATGATGCCCTTGTGGCTCGGTGGTCCTGCACCTGATCTCCTTTTGGTCGTGTCGAATTGCCTTCCCATCGAACTATGAGAGTGAGGGAAGAAAGAGTGCACCTGTCATTGCGCACACGCTTGTAACTTGCGAATATTATATGAATATGTGTAAATTAGGACAGGATCCTTTATTATTCACAGAAAAACTAACAACTTCTACGTTAAATCTTAAATACCTACGTTACTTGTGAATGATTTACCCACCGACCGATTTTTTGTTTATGGACGTAAGACGTAGATCAGGGCCAACAACGTGTGGGTTGCTTGGAAGAGATGTATATTATGGTAGAACTACCACATGATGGTGCTACCATGATCTGTGGTTTCTGCCTACCCCCATGGGGAAAACGCGTGAGTTTATGTTTGTATGTATGTACCACATGATGCCCGCAACAAGCGTGCGTATTGAACGTAGTCGTAGCAAAAGGAGTATGTGCTATCTTAGCAGGTCACGTTCTGCAGTTTCCATGTCTGCTCTAAGTTTGTAAAGGTAGTCAGTGTTTTCCCTCAATGGGCATTTTCGGTATTTCATACAGGATATCGTTAAATTAAATTAGCCAGTCTGTTAAATCAAAAACTAACTTGGCTTCATGGAAAAGTATTCTTACAAATGAAACAATTTTCTGTATCTCTCCAAACGCATGTGTTTCTAAAGTTGGTACTTACTTGTTTTTAGCCCAACAAAAGACATTTAATTAAATATGGTAGACGGGACCGGGAACAAAATAAACAGTGTCGTTATCTACTTGCATTCCGTGTCAAACTTGGCAATAGCTATATGGCCTCACTGAGATCACAGATTTTCTATGACATTTCTTCCACAAGATATGATGCAAACCTTTGCGCTACGCTGAAGTTGTCTGAAATAATTATGTAGGCCACGTTACATATTATTTCACTTTAGAAGTTTAGAAATATGACGGTGAACCTATATTATGTATGTATAAAGGCCTCATTACATTACACGATTTATCGGGCCCTGCCCGCAGGGACTGGGAAGTGTAATAAGAAACAGAGAGTCAAGGTCGCCTAAATAATAAGCGGCGCCCTGCCTGATGAGGCAGGGCACACGATCGACAGGGCCCGATAAATCGTGTAATGTAATAAGACCTTAATGTGAAGTAGTTTTACTGAAAAAACAATGAGTAATTTCTTTACCCTCTTTGAGTTGTCATGATGTCTCAATATGAAAAGAAAACGTTTGCATTGTTGAAATTACCCACAAAGGCTTGATGATGACAAGGTCGCGCAACAAATGTTGGCGATAGGGAGACAAATTTCTCCGTGCACCAGGACGTACAAACTGAACCACTGTCTACTGCGGTGACCACTGCAACAGTGACACTTAAAAAAATCAAATCGAGATATATTCAATAGGTCAAACTTGACCGGTACCATGAAGACATTTAACAGTATTCCTAACAGTATTATAATTTACTTTACAGTGGCAGCTCATTCGAAGGTCAATGGCAGAATGGCAAGCGACACGGCCTGGGCGTGGAGACGCGCGACCGCTGGCTGTACCGCGGCGAGTGGACGCAGGGGTACAAGGGCCGCTACGGCGTGCGCCAGAGCACGATCAGCAACGCCAAGTACGAGGGCACCTGGGCCAATGGACTCCAAGACGGATACGGCTCCGAAACATACGCTGATGGCGGTTAGTATTATCTCATTTCTTTCATTGCCAAACTATTGGAATTCAGACGAAAATACATTACGTTTACATGGCCATGGCATTCTTCGTTAGGTAGATCCGTTAGTTACGAGAAAATACATTATTGTTAATCTGATGATAACACACAAAGCTATTGTTTTAATCCGAAAATAAACTCTTGAAATCCGGGTTAGCCTGAAATATGCTAGTATATGTAGTTACTTATAATAAATTAATTTCATAACTATTTGTTGTACGTGGTGTTGGCATCATGACCCAGATTGTAATGGCGTGAACTAGGAAGGAAACCCTTTTGCTTGCGCAATGTTTGCCGTCGGAAAATAATGTCTGTAAACTATGCACCGTCTGGACAAAAAATGCTTTCTCACTAAACATACCTAGAAGGTACAATAGAAAGATTGTAGCTCGCAATAAAAAGCACATGATAAAAGGAACGGAATGTGTACCTACGTGGACTTATATGGTTTTGTTTCGCATTTACTTCGAGATTTCAATTACGCATGCAACTATCAATATCCATATCACGTGTTTTGAACACTCATGTGTCGGTAATTTATGTTGTGCCAAGCGACAGATAAGAATCACAATCAATGGTGGCATAATTTACCGAGTTATATATAATGAAGTCCAAAGTTAGACTTAATTTAGGTAATAGTTTGCGAGCGTTGTGTGTGAAATAACGTCATATGTTTCCTGACGGTGGCATACCGCTGACTCACGCTCTCAATAAAGATTTGTCATTCATAAAATTAAAATGATGAATTCAGTGATTTGTAACATAAGAATTTCACCTTTAACAATATTGCGATTCTTTTTATTATCTCGTGCTGAAGCTTTCAGTGAACTCTTTTTAATGTAATAGTTGTACCTATAAATATTTCCTGCCGAGAATAAATACTTAACTTTAGTACCGTTCAAAAACATTCATCTTCTTTATAATATAGCTAATTTACTCTGAGTTCTGACAAACTTAAAGCGATTTAGTCCAACTGATCATAATGTGAACATTTACTCATAGAGACATCTTTAGAGCCGTATTATAAATTATAAACATGGTTAGCACCAACGGCTCTATCAACTGTGCGTAGCCCAGTTACTCGTATGCATTGCAATGAAAGTTTTCAGTAGTTTTCTCGATGAATGATCGGAGTGAGGCGGCCCTGCGCTCCGCCGCCGCCCGCCACGCAGCGGCCCGCGGCCCTCGCCGGCTAAATATAGCACAGGCACGCCTGCCGCGCCGCCTCGACACACAATCATGTCGACCACTCATTTAATACTAGGGGCATCAAAAAATAAAAATCACACCCTAATTACACGGACCAAGTCATCACTACATTTCCTTAGAAAAACTGGTGTCAGAACTAAACTACCGTCTCTACCACTTTAGATCTAACCTGACCAAACTTTAAAGTGCGGTCGAAAATTTAATGTCATTTAGAAACGTTTTGATGCTTGACAGCTTTTCGTAAAAATAAACTTATATACAGCTGAAAGGGGTGTTATAAACAGGAAATTTAAGATTTGACACAGTTTTACACCTTTTAGTAGACATTACATTCATGAATGCAATTGACGTCATACGGTGCTTGAAGATTGACGATAGCGAGATTGACTCTGAGAAATAAGTCGTGCCATAGACTTCATTCGTGTTCTCAAGTGATTGATGCAGAACATCAGTAAAAGTCAATTTAACACTGCTTATTTATGTAACAAGATTTAAATATGATTTAAAACCTAGAGGTTGACGCATCTTTACCTACAATTTTTGGCGTCCATCTTGTGTATTCTCTTTTCGAATATATGACTTTGATTGATTAATTTTCTTCCGTTCTTTTTGTTTTCGTATCCATATTCAAAACAACTACGAAAAGAGTAACAAAACCTACAGGTGGAGTCTATTAGATAAAGGTACTATACATAGAACATAATCCACGTTTTGAAATAGGCAAATGTAGAATCGCTCTTGACGTGTACGGGTGGATAGATTAGCGCATTTGCTCGTAATATTTAAAGACCCACCGGACTCGAACTTATGACGTCTTTACATCGCATTTGCTGTTCAACGTGCCATTATTGTGCGATTACAGATTAGCCAGCGATCAGTACATTCTCTATCTCTTTTCAACTGCACATTACATAAGTAGTAACTAATGGTATTATGATAAAACCCTTGTCAGGCTTCTGTCGCACTTAAGTGGTTTATCTCTACAAAATTAATAGCAGGCAACTTATGGTGCTTATCTAGTTGTCATTTTCATACATGTTTTCCCCTGTTTCAATTGTTATGCAATAGTGATAATAAGCCCACAATTTTGAGTGCCGAGTTAGGGTAGTGCGCCACCAGTAAACACGTGCTAAATGAAACCTTGGCCGTGTACTCAAATGCCATAAAGCACCTTTAATAGTAGATTATGCACTTATGGTATAAAACAGTGAGTTAGTCTACAATCATGAGAGTAGTGACAAATTTAAGCTCGCCTAAGACGAAGTAACCTTTATCCCCGAGGAACATGCTCTACTTTTCACACACACACTTCCAGTTTTCCCCCTCGGAGGGGGATTTGTGGAAGAAGAAATTTTTCGATCTCAGTTTTCCCCCCTAGGGGGGATTATCAGGGGGTAATTCTAGACTTTTCTTTTTAGATTCCACTTTTCCCCCTTAGGGGGACTTTTAGGGGGGATTACAGGAATAAGCCACCGTGACGAAATAAAAAATAATAGATTTTCGAAAAACGATATCGCACACTAGCATTCCACCGCGGGGGTGCGCTAGTGATAGTACATTGAAGATATTTTCACTTTTTCAGAGAAACAAATCGTTCTTGGCAAACTTTGGGAAAATAAAATCCTTGGAGAAAGTTACAACATTAAAAATAAGGAAATCAAGAAACATTTAACAGCCGAATTAGTAATGATAACTTGCGTTTATTAAGCCGATTGCAGGGTGTCGTGCGTATCAAGCAATAAATAAGTACACAGACACAAAATTCGATACCAAGTGGTACTTTTTTGTAAATGAAAATAATTGTATTTCCCTATGTTTGTTTAATTTCCTGTTTTAAAAATATAATAGGGAAAAATGTTATAAAATGTACATACCTACCATTTTGGGGAACAAAAAATTAAAAATGGGAAAATTTTGAAACTCGATCTAGCAACCCCCCCAGGATTTTTTGCGCACCAAAGCAGACAATCAGCCGTTGCTATGAATTGGGGACTATCGTTTTTCAGCTCACCAGAATGGCACCACCGTCGATTAAGGTCTTGTCAATAGGTAATTCTATTTTATACTTTAAAGTACCAATAACGTCAAAAAATGATTATTTTATTACTTATAACAACATAGTATAAACTTCAGATACATATTTACAATATTCTCCCTAAATTTAGCAAGCATGAAACATTTAAAAATCATTCTACCTCCAAGTACTAACAAATAAGATCCTAAGTTGCTACAAATCTTCAAGTTATGATTAATCAGGAACGGCTCAGTCTAGAACACAATCGTGAGTATTAGTATAAATACCTGATAAAAAAGCACGCAACGCGCGTACACTAAGACATCTGACATTTCGGAAGACCTTATTCTACACGAACACCTCTAGCGGCAAATTCATGCGAGATAGCCTCCATTATTCAATCATTAATTTTGATTCAACCATTTGCAGAAACTGTAAATATTTTTGTTTCAGTTATTTAATTAATTTCGATTATTGTTTTTTATAATAATAAATATCCACTTTATGTTGCTATTAAATTGCGTTATTTAATTATTTTGGTCGTCGACAGCATCTTAAACGTTTTAAAACTCTGAAAGCTAAAGAGCTTAAACTTACCAAAGGGTAAAAGTTCTCATACATATTATTTTTTATGAGATTCCAAATTCAAATCACCTTATTCACCAGCGCGCAGTTATGAAATTCAGTACAATATTACTACCCGATCAGAGCCGAGGACAATAATGACTCGCTTTTAGCTAGGTTTGCATGACATATTATTTGACATTTGAGAGCAAGTGGTATGAAACATGATTGATTACATTACACCACAACAGCGTCAGTTAACTCTAAACCATCAACAGAATCGTAGTATTTTTAGAGTCAAGTTCCTTTTTGAAGTCGATTAATGATAAAACTGTCGACTATGATTCCAGGTACATACCAGGGACAATGGATGCGTGGGTTGCGGCATGGCTACGGCGTCCGCACGTCGGCGCCGTTCGGGCTGGCGTCACACTACCGCGGTGGCGCGCGCGGCCACCGCGGTTCCTTGTCTTCGCTCACCGAGGGCGGCGCCGACCCCTCCGAGCAGCGCACCACACGCATGGACGACGCCCGCGGCGGCTTCGTGCTCACCGTCCGCTCCGACCAGCCGTCCGGACGTCGTGGATCGCTTGTCGGCAAACCTAAAGGACTGCTGCACGTAAGTTGAGTGTGCTATCATTATCTATGCTGTCCTCTACCGGACCTCGGAATGAGAGGAATTCAAGTCTCGTAATCTCCTAGCTGGTCACGCAGGCGAAATCGTGACAGTGCTTTTTTCACGTTACTTATTTTCACTTGCTGCATGGGGTGTCTAATTTGGAACACGGTTACTTCGAAATTAAAGATACTTTTACGGGTGCTATCACATGGATTGACAGCTGAAATCCAAAAGTGCTTTTGGATTTAAGATGTTAATCTCATAGTTCGTTTCTTTACCATAATCTAGAGTAAGCACAAACTACGCACTATGCAATGCAGAACATGTTAATCAAATTTTAGTGTAAGGAGTAATACTGATATAGTAGGATCTTTTCGTGAGTATTAAGAATGAGTTTTATTAATTTGCACCCAGTCCTGGACAAACAAAACCAAAATACAAAAGGAATGATTTAGTAAATCCCTTTAAAATACCTAAGCTATTGAACTCCACTTACTAAGACGACGTATAATGTTTTCAGAAATGGCGCAAACAGCGCAGCGTCGGCGAGCTGGACGGCACCGGCACGGGCTCGGTCCACTCCGGGGGCTCGGGGGGCTCGGGCTCTTCGTGGGTCTCCTCGGTAGACAGCACCCACTCCGCTATGACCCATGCCTCTTTGCACACAAACTCAAACGCAAGTTTCGTTGTCGAGGTGGGACTTACTTATTTGGTTTAAATCACAAATTTATCACCCACATTACCGTTCGCATGTTGATGCAATGCCATCTTGATGCCCTCCACCCCCGGGCCGATCCCTCGCTAGCATGGCTCCACACGAACCCAATTATCTACACAAACCCATTAATAGATATTGATCACGCATAATATGTACGTGTAGATCCAGTCCTAACTAAAATAAACATGTTGTCATCATTGTGACACACCACCTCTAACTCAGAAACCTATATATTTATTAACAATGACACACTCCACATCCTAAATGGGAATCTTTCACATGTGCTAACAGAATGACTATGTAAATAAAGGTTTGCGACCAATACAACGTGTGGAATGCCATTTCACGATTATTAGTTCGAGGAGACAAATCATTTTAAGACCTCGATTCGATGTATAATCTACGTCTGCATCAATTTCAATCGAAAATAATGTTTTTGTTGATATGTGGGGATTGATACTTTGCGTTTTGGTTTTGTTTAATAACCAATACCTACTAACCTAAGGCATTATTGAAAAATGAAAAAAATACCGGTTTCCCCTATACAAAATCAAATAGAGATATTGAAAAGTAATTTTCCTTTGGCAGGATGAACATTTGGATGCGAGTGTCACAGAAACTTATATGGGTGAATGGAAAAATGATAAACGTACTGGGTTCGGTATCAGCGAGCGCAGTGACGGCCTTCGGTACGAGGGAGAGTGGTCAGCGAACAAAAAGTATGGATACGGCGTTACGACGTTCCGAGACGGCACGAGGGAAGAGGGCAAATATAAAAACAACGTACTTATAACAAGCCAGAAACGAAAACATTTATTCCTCATGCGGTCCGCTAAATTTCGAGAACGTGTTGATTCAGCAGTAAACGCAGCGCAACGTGCCTCCAAAATAGCATTACAAAAGGCTGATATAGCTATTTCCAGGTCAGTGTAGCATCATATTTATGGAGGTCAGATAAGACCACATATATTTTTTAATTACACACTTCACTGAAACACATTTCCATAATTGTTACAGAACCGCCACGGCTCGAGGGAAAGCTGAACAAGCCGACGAAGCGGCAGACCAAGCAAAAGAAGACTGTGATATAGCGCAAGCTACTGCGAAGCAGTTCGCTCCAGATTTTAAGCACCCAGGCTTTGACAGAATAGGATTAAGAGAAAAATATAGACAAAAGGTTTACGATGCACAAGTTGCAGCAGCCGTATCACAAGAATCTGAAAAGATCTTGGATGGAAAGAGCATTCCAAATCATATCCCTCCGATGCATTCACAGATTCCCCAAAACAATAGAGCTCCAAATGCAGTACCCTCCAGAAGACCTTCGACGCAATATCCTAAAGCCGTAGATCCACGGCTCCCCAACAGTTCTAACTACAATACGGACAATAGAAATCTTGGACCTCCACACGATCCGTACTATTCGTCAAATCAAGATAACTGGAAATCAGCAAATACAACGCCTCAAATTTCGCCCGATAGTCAGAAATCATACTTACCAAATGACCAAACAAATCAATACGGGCCTATCTCACAAGGCAGTCAACAACAGCAGCAAAGTTCCTCGTACAGATTCAATCAACCAAGTATGGACCAAAGTGGTCAGCAATACGTCAACCAAGATCGACGACTCTCCTCGACTAACAGACCACAACCA
Organism: Xestia xanthographa; assembly: GCA_905147715.2. Classification (NCBI taxonomy): domain Eukaryota; kingdom Metazoa; phylum Arthropoda; class Insecta; order Lepidoptera; family Noctuidae; genus Xestia; species Xestia xanthographa. Next base: position 12,499,800 of record LR990655.1, on the reverse strand, counting down.
AACCAAAGACCCCAACAGAATGAATGGAACCCTCCTCAAGCTCCTCCCCGACGACAGAGTGTGCTCGGTCAGCCTTCTTATGATGCACAGGGTAACCTGTACGTTGACAGCGGACCCGCTGCGTATGGACGAAATGATCTTCGAACCGGAACCGTACACTCTGAGGGTCCTCTCGACCGACAGGCAATGCCGACGAGTCAGCAACCCTATCGTCCAGCGACCGACTCCCAAGGTTATAATAGACAACCGCATGATCAACAAGGGTACGGCCAACCACAGGATCATATGTATCGTCAGTTGCCGAATGACAATCAGGCATATCGACAACCAGGCTCTGCTGATCAGGGATATAGACCCAGTGCTCCAACTGAACAAGATATTGTTAACGGAGCTCGGCCAGCAGGACCGCGTCCGTCCATTGACTACTTCGATCACTACAAAAGGCCCCCAAGTCGAGATTCAAGCGTCGACCGGTATGGACGGCGGTCGCGGCAGCCGTCCGTGGAGGCGGCTCCAAGCGGAGGCTCCCGGGCAGGCTCCGTAGCTCCGCAGCCCGCAATGCCGCCTCGGCCGGCGTCCCGCGCCGCTACACCCGCTAGCAACGGCCATCTAGCGTCTGGCCGCGGCTCCATATCGTCTCGTGCGGGTTCACGAGAACCTCAAGCATTTGAGGACTCACTTTTGAGAAAACGGACGCTCGGACAAGAAATATCACCGTCACCTTATCAGCCCAAACGTACTGAAAGTTTGTATGTGGCTCAAGTACCAGAACCACCGCCGCCTGCGCCGATGAGGAGCGGAGGGGGTGGTGGAGGCGGTGGAGGCGGGGGAGGCCGTAAGGTAGGTTGATTACAAGTAAAGCATAGGGAAGGTAACGCTAGGTAGCGTTCATGACGACTTCCGATTTAACCAGATAAAGATCTTATGGCTATAGTATGATTTCTAAACCAAACTTACAGCACAAGCGTCTTTTAAAAAAAAAACAGACAAATGTTAGAAAGACTTGCGCTCTGAAAGTTATGTCAAAAGCTATGCCTGAACTGTGCCTAGTTTCCCGAATTTCTAACGCTTTTCGTAAATTGTAGAATAGATTGAACACGACCCGTGAATTTTCTATTCCGTATGGAAGAGCAAACTTGACCTTGCAGTTAACAAAAATGTGACCGTGATTTCGTAATAGTTTGTATTTCCCTCTAACTTGTTCTATGAGACCCAACTAACTGCCTGCCAAATTTCATGATGTTAGGTACCCTTAACTATGGATTTTGAATAATCAAAATACATTTGACATGATTAACCCTGTCTCTTGATTGTGTTGAGATAAGCTTGAATTTTCCATGAGTACAAATAATATCAATTAAAAATGAAATTAATATTAACGAAGATACTTTACACATTTACACGGTCCTACAAAAAAAAAGAAACGAATTGAAAACCGATGCCGGGGGGGATTGACGGACATTATATATACGAAAAAAAAACGGAATCTAGTATCACTTATCAATAGTGATATTTTCTAGATTCCGTTTTATTCGTATAGTTTCTCTGGTACAGAACCCAAAATTTGTTATCACTAATTAGATTAAAAAAACGCTGTCGATACGAAAGTGACATATTGGCATGTGACATTACCAAATAAAATAAGAAACATGAAGTTTTCATGAAAGTAAACATATTAATTAATTTTGAAATGCATAGTTACTTTATGTTCCCTAATTACCACCATTTCCTTGAAATCTAACAAACTTTTAAAACGCGACAACACCACGTTCGGCCAGTAGCTATGTTCGATCGTCAAATTATTGTTTATGACATCGTGCAGGTCGTGACCAAAGTGTCGCCACACTAGTCCATTTTATTTATTTTTTATAGAAATATAATTTGTCAAGCGGGCGGGCGAAGCCGCGGGCATCAGCTAGTCATAAATAATTTTAGAATTACATTTTGAAAAAAAAAAATATTGTATGTTAATATGTTGAGATTATGACTTGTTAATTTATAATAAACATTTGATAAGTTAAAGTATTGAGATTTTGAATCGTTGAGATTATGGTTTTGAGATTTTCAATGTTGAGATTATGATTGTTGATCTTATGTACCAAGACCCGGGTGTAACACGGGTAAAAAAACTTCCCGTGGTATCGCTTGGGCCACGGGCAATAAACGACATAAATAGAATCTAATCTCTATACCTAATAATACACTCACGGTTGGGACAGAGTTTTTTTTTACATATTGTGTGTTATATGCATTAATAAAAACCGGCCAAGTGCGAGTCGGACTCGCGCACAAAGGGTTCCGTACCATTATCAAAAAATCACATTTGTTGAAAGGGAGCCCCACTTAAATATTTATTTTATTCTGTTTTTGGTATTTGTTGTTATAGCTGCATGAGAAATACATCATCTGTGAAAATTTCAACTGTGTAGCTATCACGGTTCATGACAGCCTGGTGACAGACAATCAGACAGACAGACGGACAGTGGAGTCTTAGTAATAGGGTCCCGTTTTACCCTTTGGGCACAGAACCCTAAAAACGATAAAATAACCTAAAGTTACGAGTACAACAAGCTTTTGTTAAATAAAGATTTAAGTAGTAGATACCACTCCTGTCGAAAGAGATCTCTGGCTGACCCGACTCTTGGTACAATTAGTTGATTAGGTATATTTAATTTCCTATCCTCTGATATCAGGAAATAGTTTAATAATCGAGAGTAGAAACATTTAGATGCAAATTTGAAAAATGATTGATCTCGAGCCGAAAACGAGGGCATGGTAGAACCATATCCGGCTCTACTATGCCTTTGTTTTCTTTTGCAAAGATAAAAAGCAAAAGGAAGCAATCAAAATCATCTGTACTAAACATACACATCGTGACCTTTTATCAGGTTGTGAGAGCCACTTCCCGAAGAAGTAATAAAAATTTAAGACATGGTTCATGGCTGGCTTTTTTTTACGTCAGTTGGTCTGCCCTAAGAAGTTACCAATCTAAATATGATATAATATATGCATACGAGTACAAGCAAAGAAATATTTAAAAAATTAAAGACATCATCTGCCTAGCCTTTTCCCAACTACGTTGGGGTCGGCTTCCAGTCTAACCGGATGCAGCTGAGTACCAGTATTTTACATTGAGCGACTGCCTATCTGACCTCCACAACCCAGTTAGTGCTGGGTAATACGATACAAAACATTAAAGTATGAAGGCATATAAACATGAAAAATAGGGGACAAAATCTATTCGCCAGGAGGAGAAATGTACTGACTGCAGGTATCTTTTGTTTTAATGATCAGGAAGTCACGCAAATATTTAGTTCACCTGTTTGAACACCTCCATTCAAGGTATTTTACACAATCAGCACGAGGGCCATGAGGGAACTTCGCCTCGGGTCATGCCGAACAGGATTCACCTCAGTTTGACCAGAGGTGCTACGAAATAGCAAATATTTGCGTGTAAAATTCTGTACCCTAGCTAGCCCCTAGATTAGTCAGATATTTAATTAGAAGCAGTAGTAAGTAAACATTATTGAAATATTTTTGTTGTCACGTCATCCTCGAAAATTATAAAAGATAATTGGTTAGTGTCCAACTGTACATAAAGATCAAACAAATTGTTCTCTTAAAACGTAGGCAACTAAATAAATGATTATTTTGTTTAGTAGCGGTTGCCACGTCCAAATGTTAGGGGTAGGTGATGAGTTACTCGTATTTTACTGTCTCAAACGCATCGAATAAATCAGAAAAAAGTCGCTATAGCAATATATTCTATCAACAATAGCTAGCCATTACAGCTGCTAACTTTTGATCACTTCCTGATATCTCCAGGCAAAAACACAAAACACGTTCACGTAAAGTAATATTTGTAAGTGCTACTAATCGTGTTAGATAATAGACAAAGACAAGTCTCTCCTCAACCTCGTTACGCGCAATTTATGAACAAGGTCACCCAGGTTATTGTACGGTTTGCGCACCTAAATAGCTGGGCACTGAAATACGGTATTACTAAATAGGAGATTGAAACATGTTGTATTTCATTCGAAGCGTCTGTTTATTGATAAATTATAACAAAATATGAGTAGAAATAGACAGTTTATTAAGATTGATTGACTGTTTTAGCTGTTGAACAAAGTATTTAGGCCCATACAGTATTCTGTAGCTGAAAAAAAAATCGCTTGATCGAAGATGCTTAGTATTAACGCAAATCACAACGCGATGGATGCGCGAATGGCATTGCAATAAGTTTAGTAATGACACGGCACTAGGCAGTAGGCGGGCGGGCTGGCGGGCGGGCGGGCGGGGATCGGCTCAGCGCTCAGCCCGTTCTATTTCTAATTTGAGACAGTCACTCGCTGCCGCTTTCCGTGTATCACCTCTTCGCTATATATAACTAAATTACATTAAATCTCAGAAAATACTTTGCAAGTTACTCACTAGACCAATATACACGCGATTAATTATAAAATGTTAATTAATACATAACGTAAAACGGTGCCACTTTACCTTTATATAAGTCAGAAAAAACATGTGGAAAGTTTGTGAGCCGTGATTTGTAGGATTGGATAAAGTTGTGTAATTATCGAAAATGTGGTACCAAGGCGAGGAAGATGATGAAGAAGATCTTATGTGCTCCCCGGCGATCCTCGCCAGGCGAGCGTCTGAGAGCTGGATTAACGTACCTCCCGTGGAGGTAAACTATCTCGCAAAACATTTCCACTGACGGGTACTTTGAATTAGTAGAAATAACCTTAACCAATCATAATGTTCTATAATACCTTACTAAATATAAATAACTATGCTCAGTCAATCAACATAATGTTAAACAGATGTACAGGTGCGCTGTACTCGTACCTGCGATATTCAAAGGTCAAAGAGTATGCATCCACACTTAGATGCATTGGTGTCTACGCAAATAGGCACTCGCTTTTCCTTTCAACTGAAATTTCATTGGATTTGTTTGTACCGTCAGATAAATCAATTTGTTTTTCTAAACGGCCCTCGCCCGGAGCCAGATCTCCGGCGCAAATGTAAATCAAAACAATTTATTTTTCTGACTCTTATTGCACAGCTTTTAGGTTCACAACACAGTGATTCATAACACGATTTTTACTTTGCTTTCCGCTACTAGTGCGGAAAAGTACACAAGATACATATAACATGCTAGTCAGTACCTAATGGGTTTTTTGCGAGTCCCTGTACGGCACATAAAATATAAAGTATTACCCTGCTTCTGGATCAGTCGGGTAAAAACTGGGGTCACCTTTCACAAATGTTACAAGATATTGTTTAGGATTGATTTGATTGCAAACAATGACAACTTTGCACTCTTGTATCACGATATAATTGATATATGCATGTTTATATACATGTTTAATCAATATCATGCGCCTAGTCTTTTTTCAGCATTTGGCTCCCAGTCTAACCGAATGAAGCCGTTGTCGAAAGATAACCTTGATAAAACATTTTCTTGACTTTGAAGAATATCATGCATATATACAACCATAGATCAGCAGTATTGCTTAATTCGTCTGTTTCATAAAAATCTTCATAATCTAAATTCACTAACAAACAATGAGACATCATGAATTTTTGCATAACAGTTCCTTATGTAACGAAGGTGTAGAGCTCGCTGAAAATGATAGTTCTTAATTTTTTTCCAATGGGAATACCCAGCTGTCGGCCGGCTTCTAATACAATAATTATTATGTATGTCCAGATGCTAAGCACGCCGCAGACCCTTCAGCGTAAGAAGTCGTTGCCGGACGTGGCGGGGATGCCCCGCATGCCGGACGGCGGCGGCATGTCCCGCGAGGAGGTGTCGGCCCTCGGCTCGGCGCGGCGCGAGGAGGTGCGCCGCATGCACGACGAGAACGAGAAACTGAGGGCCAACCCTCTGCTCTACCTAGTTAGTCCGCAAGTTAAGGTTTGATACTCACTCGTTTTATTATTTTCATAGGTCAATATCCTCAAGAGAGAACTTTATTCAGCTGCTACGAAAGTGCTACGAAATGGCTACGAATGCTACGACGCACTTCATTATGAAATACAAGCATAAAGTATTGACATTTGTACTTATATCTTTGTAAATGTAGTGTATACTGTTCGCAGGACTGGTTCTCCCGGCAGCAGCTGGTGATCCTAGTGCTGTTCATCAACATCTCTCTGGGCATCATGTTCTTCAAGCTGCTCACGTAGCATCGGCGTGTGGCGCACGCGCGCCTTCTCTTCCCGATGCTGTAAACGATACTTTTGTAAATATTTGTAATTTTTGAACCAGAATAGTCCAAATATTATTTGATGTGCGACGAATGTTTAAAATAACATTTATTCTTTATTCCTTTTTAATACGAGAGTTACATTTACACATCCAATGAAAACGTATTTATTTGTCAATAAGGACTTCAATTTGCTAGTGTAAAGTACACGTTTGACGTTGTGAAAGTGTGCAAAGAATGACGATACAAGAGTGAAAACATTATCCAAATATTTCGTCGAGCTAATAATTTCGACTTGTTTTGTGCGGGAGTGAATTGAACCTGTTTTGTGTCCGGTAATCGGAAACTTCGAATGTAAGAAGCACGTTGTTCTATAAACCTGCATATTGTAGGTTTATTTATGCCTTCTATTATGAAGCTTAACGCCTTTAATGTAATTTTAACAGCTGCGGTGTTGTTGAAAGCAGAGAGTTTTCGAAGAATTCATGGTCGCTTGTTCATGTGGGAGGAAAATATACCTATATATAAATAATAATGACAGCCCCGAGGTAGTCGTCTGTTTCACTACACGACGCAGCACCCGAGACCCCAGCTGTCGAGACCTTACATCCATGTAGCATCCTACTTCATCAGATTGTAGAGATTGACCGAATTAGGTACTTGAAAACTTTTCCGCCTCTAGTGATGTCGGCTATGGGGACGTTATTATTACTAAATGTTATTGTTGCTAAGTCAAAGTTTAAATAATTAATAAATTATATTTGTCAATTTTTAATAGTTTGTGCTGATTATTAAGAGATTGAATATTACGTACCCCGAGTGATAATAAAAGCACAAAATATGATAGATATAGGTATCTACTTGTTTCGAAAGTGTATATAAGTAATAATGATATTAATTAAAGTTTTACAAATATTACACAAAGTACGCATACCTACCTATAAGTAGATACGTTGTTATGCTTGCAAAATGTACAAGACAAAAATAAAATGCATGTGCATTATTTTCCTATTCTATTAAAATTGTAAAAATCTAGCGATGAATACTGAAATTTTTATACAAGATTTAATCTTCATTTTATACCTATGAAGTCAATTCTCTCGTAATCGAATTGTTTATATGGTTAATACTATATAAATGGTATGTTAGATACTTTATTAATATTGGCATGGAAAGCGTGCGTTGAGACTGTTGATACGTATTATATACACCTACAACGAAACTTATTGAAAGCGCACATTCGTTGTTAGGTTATATATACAGTTGGTTAGACAATTTTCACAGTTTCATTATTATGTAAAGAATTATAAGTTATGTCTCTAAGAATTTTAATTACTTGTATCGATTTTATCTACGTTTCAGAAATAAAATATTTTAACAAAACAATTAGGTATGCCGTTTATTTTCACATGATCCCAATCCTTGATATTCCCAACGCTGAAATTCGTGACAGACAAAATGCGGAAGCCACTTATTACATCTTTTGGTACTTAATCATTTAATAGTTGGTCTTGAACAGACTGAAGTCACTAGAAAATGAAAAATTGCCCTCGAGGAAATAGCACAATTTTATAAAACTAAATAAGTACTTACGGAAAGAACCAGTCTTACCATGGAGTATCGTATTACCCAGTACTAACGAGTTGTGGAGGTCTATGAATGATAGGCAATTGCTCCGTGTAAAATACTGGCATTCAGCTGCATTCGGAAGCTGACCCAAACAAATAGTTGGGAAAAGAACGGTATATTATTCCATAGACGAGTGAGAACCTGAAATGGAATGGCTTTTGCAGTGAAGATCCAACTAAAATCGCTTCCCAATCTAGAATCGTTGTAAAATATAATGCCACTTTTGTAATAACTCTTGACAAAAAAGCACTAATTGAAATAAAAAACTTACTAATTTGACTTTTTTTTTAATGGACACAGCGTCAAAGTATAGATAATAAAGAAATATGTTTCCATCACTCATTTGCTCGAAAAGTGCCTTTTATTTCACCGGAAACAATGCAGTGCATTCTCGAATTGATGGCCGACAAGTGCACTTCAGATACTAACTATACAGCGTAGCGTGTATCGGAATTGTAGTGCATGTAGTCATATCAAACTGAACAAGTTTCTCCATGGGGCCAACCTCGTAATAAGCTGTCCTATACAAAGCTTCAATACACACTGAAATGTGACCAAACATTTCTGACACACGATGTGATTTCAAGTCAGAAATATTCAAGTTTTCTATAAGCTCATAGCAAACAAGCAACCTTTTAATGCCTTTAATTCTTGCCTTATAACCATAAACCTAAACTAACAAAACAACATCACGCCAGTAATCCCTGAAGGGTTAGGCAGAGGTGGACCTAATAGTATACCCACATTTCGCCACGTATATTAAGAGCCCTCTACTACCTCAAATTAGCAACTCTATTTGTGGTGGTTCAAACTTCGTTTGTAATACTGTTAGAATAACGTTTTAATCAGCTTGCATTACAAAGTGGTTGTTACGTCAGTCACTGCAGGCCGAATAGTGCGAAATGAGTGGTTTTTATTCTTTATAAAATCAAATTTTCGTCTTTTAGAAAAAATATAAAACATGACCGACCGATGACCTGGTGAAGGTTGCGGGAATCCGCTGGATGCGAGTCGCACGGGACCGGTCAATGTGGCGACACTTGGGGGAGGCCTATGTCCAGCAGTGGACGTCTTTCGGCTAAAATGATGATGATGATGATGAAAAAACATGAGACCTGCTTTATAGTTAGTTCAGTTAGTATGCAAAGTTTCATGATCTAATTTGAAGTACTTTTTGAATACCAGTGGTTTATTGTTCGATTTGGAGGTAACTTTGGATTTTTTTTCTATCGAGAAAATTTTATGGAATCGTGTTTTCGCCAAACATAGGACCTAACATTAATCCTCAACTTTACCATATGTTTATTTCAAAATTAATGCTGCACTGCAGTATTTTAGGCGTAACGGAGGATCATGATCATTGAGGTAGGTGAGGAGGCCCTTAAGTCCCATGTAATAGGCAGTGGGCCAATTGTCATCATACCTAAACTATACAAATACGTGCATAATATAGAATACAATATTCTTTACAAGAAAGTATTAAAATGTGGCAAGAGCACTTCGACCAGAGATCGCTGAGCAAGGGAATCTGGTATCGGACGATCCAACCAACACTTTCTCGAGGCCCATGGTTCGACCAGGCCAAGATGAGTTGATCAGAAATTTTTATGGCTCTTTGGCTTCGATCGGGACACATACCATTGAACAGTTTTGCGTTCCTCATGGGTAAAGTTACTTCACCAAATTGTCCGGAGTGTAATACAGTGGAAGACACTTACCATATTCTAATGGAGTGTGTCCGGAACGAGGCCGAAAGACCTTTAATTTTGCCCATTTCAATGGATGTTGGTAAATGCAACAGTGTTCTTGCGTTACCTTTGTCAAAGGATGCAAGAACCTTGTATAAATTAGCTAAGATAGGATTTAGATCGTAAGAAATATTTGTTTGTACCGATGAGGGTGGCATAATCAGTTTGTGATTAAACCCTCTATAATTAAAGAAGAATAAAAAATTAAAAAATATTCTTTCTTATGTACACTATGGTGTGAATGGTATAGTATGGTATGCCATACCATCATAAATGATCTCTGATCCCAGCCTAAGTAACCTTTTAGAGACTTTAAACGTACCGGTGTACTCATTGTCAGTATCACCACCTATCCTGTGGTATCCTTTCAGAACTGGAACTCCCATGAGGATAGTTATTAATATTATCCTGATACCCAGCACCCCCCTGGCACCGCGCTGTCCTGTAAAGGCTACCTAAGAACTTCTTATATCAGAAACAAGATACACACCATTGCAACATCATTCATTGGTAAGGTCTCACCCTGTATTGACCTACAAAAAGGTCTAATTCAGCAAGTTACCATTAGCTTTGGCTGACGCTAAAGCTGGACGATAGTACAATACTATCGCATGCGTAGGTAAGTTCTTATTAATTTAATTAATACTTTATGGCTTCTTCCCGTTACAATAAAGGCTGTCAAACAGTAACGTTGAAAGTGAATGGTAAAGTTTTATACACGTTTTATTTATGCCTTATTACTGATTGATAGTGAGTGGGTGAGTGAGTGTAATGACGAAAAATGGCAGTAACACAACAACTTACGGCACGGAAGATAAACTATCGGTATTTATAATTATAAACAATTGTATCGGTTTGTAAACGTAGTGACTTCGTTATGTGTGTATGAAACGTGTGACTAATAAAAACAACAATCAATTTAGTCACAGTTTGGTTTTAGCTACGATGAATTTGATTAAATTCTAAGACTTTTTTTACCCATGACCGTACTGTATAGCGTGTTGTGTAACTTTTTATTTATTTTTTGCGAGTGCAATGTTAGTTATTTCACATTTCAAAAATTCACACTTTATCTACAGTAGGGTTCTCATGCTAATTTCAGACCCGTACTTCAGAAAACTGTAATTGTAACCTAATAATTAATAATGACTTCTTAAGGCTAACGAACCACACGAGGTCATCGATTTGGACGACTTGCTGCCTAAAATCGGGGAGTTTGGTCTGTACCAGAAGCTTCTATTATGGCTCGTATGCCTACCAGCCTGCTTACCCTGCGGCTTCTGTGCGTTTAACCAGCTGTTCATGACAGACGTCCCCGATTACTGGTGCCGAGTTCCTGAACTGGAACTTCTCAATCTTACGCAACAACAACGTAAAATATTATCAATTCCACGAAAGGTATTATAAGATGATTTTATCGTTATCTTTTATCAGCTATTTCATCTTTACCATTTATCTAACGCTCGTCTTGTTTGGCACACAAAACCAACACATGATGACAAAAGATTATTTATTGTCACCATAAAAACCAATAAGGAATGAAATCTAAAAGTAGTAACCAACTTTTTGATCAGAATCTCTTTTAATCTCATAAAAGAGTGTAAAAATGGGGGAAAACTGGGTTTAATTATGTAAAAATGTTTCTCCACCATACTAAAATATGGCTAAATCCCGCAAAAAAAGAATTAAATTGCCCTTACTGCCCATTCATTTTGACTAGGTACCTTTGATTATTGACCTCCGAATGACACTAAATTAATATCGGCAACATTGCAATAAATTACGAATAACGTCGATAATTTGGTTGAACTAAAACTTATTTACCTTCCAGGACAATACCACCTTCGAAAAATGCTCACGATATGCCATAAATTGGACTGAACTTATAGAGATGGGTGGAAACATAGAAGTCAATGAGAGTTGGCCTACAGAGCACTGTGTTCAAGGGTATGAATACGACACCTCTGAAGTAACATCGTCTGTTGTTATCGATGTAAGTTGTTACTTTAAAAAATATGGCATCTTTTCATCAAATCAAAATCAAGTACTTAGACCAGTTACACTGGCACTTTTTAATTGTCGAAACAAAGATAAAAATTAAATGTAGCTACATTCCTAGTCACAAGACATAAAAACTGTGAAAGTAGGTACTGTAGATGCCCTCAAAACCCTGACATCTCTTTATTCGGCAAATCTTCTCCCAAAAATGTCAAGGTTGGCTTCAAATCCGATTGCAACTACATAAAAGCTTGCCAGTTTTTTACATAGGGTGACAACATATCAGACCTCCACAACCCCGACTACTGAGTAACACTTTATCCCTTGGTAAGACTGGTTGACAAACTTTCGGGCATGTGTTCCACAACAATTAAATAAAATTCTACGAATGACAACTAGAACGAAAGCTATTTGGTTTACATTTTAGCATGCAAATTACATTGTAAAATGTAAACCAATAGCTTGGTCGACCGTACGTCTCAACTGGATGCTGACCCCGATATAGTTGGGAAAATGCTGGGCCGATGATGATGATGATTTAAGGGATAATTAAACATACAAGATGACATTCCTTTCAGTTTGACCTAGTCTGCGAGTACGACGTTTACCCTACTCTTGGTTTGGTTGCTTTAAATATTGGAGGGCCAGTTGGAGTATACACTTTTGGGATTTTAAATGATCGAATAGGACGCAAGAAATCATTTTTCCTTTGCCTAAGCACACTTCTACTTGGGAGCTTAATGACTGCCTATGCCCATGAGTTCTGGTTCTGGACAATGGCACGAGTTATCGTAGGACTTACTATTCCCGCAGTTTATCAGATACCCTTTATTATTTGTAAGTATTCATATAAGTTAAAATGATAACCATGTATTATGCATACAAGAATAGAATAATGTGAATACTTAATATTTTCAGCTTTGGAGTTAGCAGGTCCAAACTACAGATCTTTTGTAACTGTGATGACTTGTGTTTTTTACACTTTGGGTTTGATATTATTGTCAATCGTCACTTACTTGCTACGAGACTGGAGAAGCCTCGCCTTAGCTACATCAGTACCTTTCTTTTTTTATTATTTATATTGGTTTGTACTACCAGAGTCTCCCCGATGGTTACTCATGCGGGAAAGGCTGGAAGAAGCCAACAATGTTTTAAAAACAATCGCCAGAATGAATGGGAAAGAATTGCCGGAAGAGTTTACGAATAAACTTCAAAAGCATATCATAGAACAAAAAGAGAGGGGAGTAACAGAGGCTAAAACTGTGAGTGTGTTCGCTCTGTGTCGGACTCCAAATATGAGACTTAAAACATTTCTGATAACTCTAAACTGGTGCGCCTCAGAGATGGTGTACGTGGGTCTCAGTTATTACGGGCCGGCTATAGGCGAAAACCAGTACATGAGCTTTTTCCTGTCGTCAGCCGTAGAGATACCAAGTTACCTCGTCTGTTGGGTGCTGATGGACCGTATCGGACGAAGATGGCCACTCTGTTTGTCGATGGTTATAAGTGGAATTTTCTGTATCGTTACTGTATTACTCCCCAGTGGTAAGCACCATGGTGACATAATAACTGCCCTTGTATATAGTTACCCACTTACATAGAACCTAAATAATTTTCCAGATGCTCGAACGGAAACCCTTATCCTCTATTTAATATCCAAGTGCTTTATTTCTGCGTCCTTCTTAATAATATACCCTTATGCCGGAGAGTTGTACCCGACGGAATTGAGAGGCGTTGGTATCGGAACTTCAGCATACATTGGCGGCTTGGGTTTGATTATAATACCTTTTATAAACTACTTGGTAAGAATTATTTCCAAAACCTAAGTAGTCAAATATTTTGCAGCTAGAAAGATAAGTGGTATTGCATTTCAAAATATAAACGAAACTCGTGATCATAGTAGATCTTTTCATGTAGGCCAATGGTGTCGATTCTGTTGCGCACATACTAAACTTAATTTACGCTATTGCTATCTTTTTCTCTCTAATAAAACGAGAAAGAGACGGACGTAGTTTAGAGCTGTCAAATTTAGTTAGAACTAATATTTCTATACAAATGAAGGGTGCACGTAAAAACATGTCGACTAAAAAACACGAAAAAGTGAAAAATAACTTTAGCTTCAGAAGTCGGTGACTTTTGTTTGATTGATTTTTTTTTGTCACCGACTTCTGAAGCTAAAGTTATTTTTCACTTTTTCTTGTTTTTTGAAGTCGGTTTTATTTTTTGCCAAAAATTTATTTATTTATCCATTTTTAGTTGTTCCCAAACAAATATTTGCCATGAATTTATTTGACATTGTTACCAATACATGTCATGGTAATAAGCGTGAGCAGCGGTGGCCCAGTGGTGGCGGCCCCGACTTACGAACAGTAACTGGTGGGTTCGAACCCTGGCAGGCGTATTACTTTGTGTAATTTATTTCAACACCACTGCTCTCAAAATGGTCAAGGAAAACATCGTGAGGAAACCGGCATGTCCTAGTACCAAAACATTCGAAGACATGTGACATCTACAAACCCGCACTGGGCACGCGTGATGGATTATAGCCCATTCCCTCTCATAGAGGAGGCCTGTGTCCCAGCAGTGGGAACATTAATACGCTGATGATGAATAGGCGTATCCCTAATATATGGAACGCGGAGCGGGAGGGAGTGTCAGACTTTTACTGACTAAAACCTAAAAATGTTTCTTCTTAGCCCTTTGTATTCCAGAGTCGCAGTATCTCTTTAGAACCGTCCCTTTTGCTGACATCTCTTTGAGGCGACACGAACGAACTGTCGAAATCTGGGTGTATTGTACACATCTGCGTACCCCCTCAAAGCATACAGGTGTGATGTTACGTCATTTGAGGCGCACGCGGAACACGATCGCGCCAACTTAACATACCTAACTGTCGAAATATGGGTGTATTGTACACATCTGCGCACCCCTTCAGAGCATACAGGCGTGATATTACGTCATGATGTTGTATAAACAATAAACATCCAAGCGATTGCAACATTCACGGCACATTTGCCGTCTATTTTTGAAGAGTTCCATTGTATATCTCCGAAGATCAGCATCAGATGTTCACAAAATTAATGGGGAATTAATCCCTTCATTTGTATAGAAATATTAGTTCCAACTAAATTCGACAACTCTAAATTACGTCCGTCTCTTTCTCGTTTTATTAGAGAGAAAAAGATAGCAGTAGATTTAGTTTGTGCACAACAGAATCGTCACCATTGTGTGTCGTGAAAAATAGGCCACTTTTGTCTAGTATTAAAATAGATAATAATAGTAATTAATAGTCATAATATGTAGGGCATACAGTAGTATATATACATTACAGGGCTCAAGTAACCTCGTCTTGCCTCTGGTAGTGATGGGCGCAGTGTCTGTGGTGGGAGGGCTGAGCGCGCTCCGCCTGCCTGAAACATTGCACACCTCGCTGCCACAGACGGCTGAGGAAGGGGAACAGTTCGGCAAGGATTGGACTTATGCTGACTGCATGGCGTGTGGTGATCAAAGGTGAGCCTGAGTATAGTGAGCATCATCTGCCCATTCCTGGTCAAATAAAATTTACCAAAGTAAAAAGTAACATAAAAATAAAAATCGCACTACAACATAAAAATCGTAGCACTTCGTACCACCGTCTTTGCAGAGGGGGATTCGGCCTACGAAAGCGTAGAGGCCCCGTAACTAAAAACAACAATCGTAGCAATTCGTAGCACCTTCTACAAAGACGGCGGTGGTACGAAGTGCTACGATTCGGCCTACGAAAGCGTAGAGGCCCCGTAACTAAAAACAACAATCGTAGCAATTCGTAGCACCCTCTACAAAGATGGTGCTACGAAATGCTACGATTCGGCCCACAAAACTATCACCAGAAGTTCTAGACAGTACACCCATGGTTTTAGGTACTGCTACTAGACTAGCATTATGTGGAAATTAAGTGTTAGGTACCTTGGTTGCATGAAGAGAGATATTATTATTATATCTATAATTTTGTTCATGAATGCGGCATAAACCTCAAATAAATTGGGATAACGGCAGGAGAACGATAAAATGCGGCATAGCACCCATATCTAGTATCTATACGTACTATCTACATATTTTAAGAAGTAATAATAATAATAAAAAGTTTTTGTTTTTATATTTTCAAATGTTTTTTATATAGTTTTATTAAGAAATATTTAAAAATTAGTAAAAATATGTGTATAAATGAATAAATATAATAAAAATATAAGGTAGACGTTTACAGTTTTTCTTAAATCTATGTCAATTTCACCCATGCTTTAAGCCTGAACTAGGTAATCATGTGTTTCAGGCGATTTGAGGTAACATTAATTGATTAAATAATCATATATCATATTAATATTATTGGTAACAATGTAAAAAGGTAGGTATTAAAAATTATACTATTTTAACTTAGCTAATTTAAAAAATAATATTGTTATTTTTTAAATTAGCTGGAAATATGGACCATATTTACTTTAGCACAAGTAATAACTTCTCTGTATCTTCATAGGACATAGTTTGAAGAGCTTCCGAAGTAAGAAGTATGATTTGAATGATGAAAATGTTGTTAGGAAAGTTTTGGTTACGAATGTGGGGTAGTTTTAAGAATAGGTTACGATCAAAAAAAGATCAAAGAAAAGCTGTCTAAAATTTTTATTTTTTATTTTTTATGGTAAGGTTTGCTAACAATTCAGTTGATGTCAAAGACATTCAAATTTAACGAGTATAACGCCGAGATCGCGAGTTAGTTTTTTTTTGTGAGAGGTTATATGGATCGGGGAACTACTCTTATAGAAGTTTAGAAGAAAGATAAAAGTCTATTCGGTGGCAAACAAACTAAATCAAACAAGCAAAAGTCACCGACTTCTGAAGCTAATGTTACTTTTCACTTTTTTGTGTTTTTGAAGTCGGTATTATTATTTGCAAAACAGTTTTTTTACGTACCTAGTAAAACTGCATGACGCAAATTTGTAGGTACGCAGGTCTATTTCTGTTTTGCTTGGAACGCAGTGACAGGTAATTGATGGCTTTCGACAAAATATAAGGTGTCCATTATGATCTACTGCCTCGTGAGTTTTATGCGTAGCCGCATCGCAGTGTATAAGCTAGCATTTTCACCGTATTTTTGGGTTACCCAGTAAAGATTAAACAAAAACTTACTTATTTACAGAAAAATATCAGATGCGGAATCATACGAAAATCTAGATCAACTGGAACTCACACAGGCACCGTTTGTCGAAGACGAAGTTTCCAACATGCCGGACATGAGACGCAGTTCTATGCGCAAACTCGTGCGTCGCCAATCCAGCATCGTTGAAACGCAGCGCGATGTCGATGGAAATATGAAAATGACATACTGGTTTTAAAATCATCTAATCTGAAAATTCAAATAAATAAAAGGATGCCCACGACTTTTTTTTTAAGGAACCGTACCCTAAGGTATAAAACAATACCCTTCTAAGCACATACATAATACAAACACAAATCTGTATGGCGTGCAGCGCGTGCTGAATGGGTCTATCGCTTGAGAGGAAAGCGGTGTTGTTATAGATTTCTGAAATTGTCTGAAGATTATAATGAAAAAACAAGATGGCTCCATTGAGCTATTACTACTACTTATAGAGAAGACAGCGCGAACAAAATCTGTGTAACAAGCGCGGCAGTGCGGGGCGCGCGGGGGGCGGCTAACCCCGATGCTGTTGCGAGCAAGCGACTGAGTGAACTGCGGCCGGTCGACTGCAGTTGAACAGAGCACAGATTTTGTTCGCGCTGTCTTGTCCTTGTACTTACGAGCTAAGTCTAAGTTCATAAAAGTCGAGAAACGATTTTTTCAAGGCAAAGTCATTGCTAGACCTTTATGAACTCGGAGGGTTGTATTGATGATTTTGATTATTATAATTCTGTAACTACGTATAAATACGTCTTACAATCGCGAACAATATTTTAATTAACATACAACCTAGCACTGGCCTGCAAATTGAAAAAACGTAAGAAAATTTGAATTTGGCGGGCTACCCTGGAGCATCAGCCCTAACTAATGATTCTAAGTATAATTTGGTTCAAACTTAATGGCGGCTCGGAAGTTAGCTACAAGTGACGGTCTACGCCTACTAACAACCTACCGGTAAACGTTGGTATGAGCAATTTTTCATGATTTTAGTCTATGAATGTCGATAACCCATTTGTTAAACATATTATATCTCATTAAGTATGGGACTAGTGTGCTCTCCTCTAACTAGCTTTTGGTGGAAGAAAAGTGTGTCTTTTCCTGATGGTAGGAAGCGAGCTAACGTAACACCGGTGCACAAGTCTGGCCCTACAGATGACGACGAGAACTATCGCCCAATATCAATATTGTCGGCCTTATCGAAACTCTTTGAAAAGCTTGTACATAGTGTACTTTATCCGTTGCTTCAAAATGTTATTGTTCCACAACAACACGGATTTGTTAAAAGGAGATCTACTGTAACAAATCTTTTAGCGTATTCAGAATACCTATAAATTGATATGGATGCTGGTATTCAAGTAGATTCAGTCTATACTGATTTCCA
Source organism: Xestia xanthographa (assembly GCA_905147715.2). Lineage (NCBI taxonomy): Eukaryota > Metazoa > Arthropoda > Insecta > Lepidoptera > Noctuidae > Xestia > Xestia xanthographa. Next base: position 12,481,662 of record LR990655.1, on the reverse strand, counting down.
GAAAGCGTTCGATAAGGTCGACCACGAGCTGCTATTGCGCAAAATTGCGTTGGCATACGTGGGAGTGGGAACCTGTTGAGGTGGTTTTCGTCGTATGTTTCCAACAGGACGCAGCGCGTTGTGATTAATGGTTACCAATCATTTTCTATACCAGTGACATGGTGTTGCTCAAGAATCGATTTTAGGACCCCTTTTATTTATTTTGTTCAATAACGACTTACGCAAATGTTTCCAAAATTCAAAATTTATTTTTTGTGCAGATGACTTAAAAGTATTAAAAACCCTAGCGATTGTCTTGCTTTGCAAAGTGACTTAAATAGACTGTATGAATATTGTGCGTTTGCGTAATAAACTAAAACCTAGCGTGCCTAAATGTTGTTATTTGAGCATCACCAAAAACAAAAACATCTACAGTTAACAGTAGGTACTCTCTAAAAATGATGTCGCTTTAGAGTTACCATGGTTCGCGATCTGGGTGTCATTTTTGATGACAAGCTTCATGTTGATGTACTATCGAGGACACTCCCGCCTGACCACCACTAAGCTCATTTTTGCTTGCACTCGCAACATAAAAACGCTCTCTAGCCCCGCCCCGTTGACTTTGTGTAGAAAAAATGAATGAAAAGATACCGAATCGTCCGAGCACACTGACGACGCACGCCAAACGAGAGAGAGAACAACGAGAGAGAGACGAGAGAGTTATTGTTATTTTGCGCGCCAAAGTTGACGCTTTCTTAATAGGCCCAAATTTTAAGGGGGCGTGGCTCGGCGCCTCCGCATGATGTAAGCGAAAAAAAATTAAAATGGTCAGGCGGAAAAGACCCCCATAGTACACATTAAAACAATATTGCTATCAAGGCTTGGCGCGGAATTTGTGCGCCCTCAGACCTACCTTTATTTAAAAGACCATAATTAGATCTCAATTAAAGTATGCAGTTGCGATGTGGAATCCCACGTTAAATATTCTAACTGCCTAGAGATAGTACAAAAGAAATTTTTAAGAACTATGACTTACACTTCTTGATGCTTTCACTTTTCTGCGTCATAGGTGGAATTTACTGGGAAAATATAATCTTCTAAGCCTTACCTACTGACCGGCGATTGTTTTTGGAGACCGTGCTCCTGTACGACCTCTGCAGAAACACGTACAACTGTTCTGATATTTGCAACAGAAATAAAAATCCGTGTAATAAATACAGTTGCACTTTTATCAACATGATAAAAATACCATTGCAGTATTTTACACTGACGTATAAATCATATGGACTTGAAATGTTTGACTATAGAAAATACAGTTATACAAATATGAGGCATATCGACACCGAAATCATAAAAATACTGTTATCTCTTTTTAACTTTTACAATTTTGCCTAAGTGAAAAAGGATAACAGTGTTTTTGACAGTTACTATAATAGCAAACCTTCATTCCTAGCGTCATTGAAATACCTATTTGCGGCCGGGTCGCCATTTTATTTTCCCGCTGTTTGGCTATTGCTATCTTTTTCTCTCTAATAAAACGGGAAAGAGACGGACGTAAATTAGAGCTGCCACATTTAATTGAACTAATATTGTCGATGTCGACTAAAAACACGATGAAGCGCAAGGTATAAACACCTAAACTGCCCTTTTAGTAAAAAATGGCGATTCTTTAATTTTAGATTAGTTACTGAACCAGAGAATCGGCAGCAATATCATCCAAACTAAACATGCAAAATGTTAGCTTAATCAAAAACCGGGAAGTTAATCAAAAATAACTTTTAAGATTTGCTTACATAGTTATTTTGTTAGTTTTATACAAGTGAAGATAAGAAAAGTAAATACTTACCCGTTGATATTGGACCGTGACAACGTGAAAACATTCTCACAATCTTTTATCGATGATATTGTAGAGAAATATCGATATGGGCTACCCTATTAGCCGCCATTTTATTTTCTCTCTCTAGTGTAGGTATGTCCACGTTATTCTTGTAGGTATGCCAAGTCCATAGGATTTATACGTCAGTGGTATTTTATAAGTCCATGACAATAAACTACGTGGATTATGTAGCTAATCATTATCTGTGCTGTGCTCGGATTTATACGTCAGTGGCTCGTGTTCGTGTTCTCAGCCGTCATGTCATTTCAAGTGTCAATCCAGTGATCAGCGTTGCCAATTTAGCATATTATATGCTAAATTTGGCAGATTTTGTTCCTTTTTAGCATATTTTTGTAGCTTAGAGCATATTTTATAAAACATACAAATAATGGAAATCATAATCTTTCTTGAAATAAAAATTGAAATCGATAGTCGACTCCGAAACTGTTTGGCGGTGAGAACCCAGAAGGCTAAGGCTGCGTTTCCACTAAAGATGAGCGAGGATGCGTAGCGAGGGATGTGTGTGAAACCAACCAATAACTACGCTTCTTTTTCTCAGCTTGAGGTATTCTAGCTATGTGATTGGTTAGTTTCACACAGAGTTACGACTGTCGCTCAGCTCAGCTTTCCACATCAGCTGATGTTGATGAAAATCAAGACATTGATATTCTATTCCCCTGATTAAATTTCTTAATAAATACTGACACTTAATTATGTTGGCATATGTTTTTGGCATTTTTTAGAGAAGGTTAGCATATTTTTGGCATATTTTTTACACCAATCTAGCATATTTTGAAGTAGTTGAGTTGGCAACACTGCCAGTGATCTGTCATTCACATTGTGTTGTGTTGTATTGTGCGAATGTGTGTACGGTTATCGGTGGGAATTCCAATATTCTGTAAGAATGTTTTACCCTAGTAAAGCGCTGTTACTGCGTCTTATTCTAGCATGTACAATCATTGTGGCATTGGGACATAGTCATAGCCACTCGCATGATCATTCTCATGGAGATGAATCGCCCTCATTCAAATACTCCAAAAATGCAAACGAACAACACAAAAACGAAGAAGTGATAACTGAACCAGATTACGACTTATACGTCAGAGCATTGAGTTCAACACTCTTTATAAGTATAGCGCCGTTTTTTATACTGTTCTTTATACCTATTGACGGCACGGTGGAAAAACAACCGTTACTCAAGATTTTGCTGTCATTCGCTTCTGGCGGTCTTCTTGGCGATGCATTTCTCCACTTGATCCCGCATGCGCTTATGTCTAATGACGGCGCCGAAGGACACAGCCATAGTCACTCACATGACAATGAAAATCATGAGCCACATGACATCACAGTTGGTCTTGGTGTGTTAGGAGGAATTATTACCTTCTTAGTGGTCGAGAAAACTGTTCGGTTGTTTGATGGAGGACATGGCCATTCTCATGGAGCGGACAAGAAAAAATCTGATGATAAACAAAAAAAGAAGACCAAGGACAAAAAAGAAGATATAAAGATTGCTGGATATTTAAACCTTGCTGCAGACTTTACCCACAACTTCACTGATGGATTAGCAATTGGAGCATCCTATATTGCAGGACAAAACATTGGTCTTATTACAACAGTTACTATATTTTTACATGAAATACCTCATGAAATTGGAGATTTTGCAATTCTTGTTCAATCAGGATGTTCACGAAGGAAAGCAATGATGTTGCAGTTGCTCACCGCATTTGGTGCTATATCAGGCACAGTTTTGTCCATATATTTAAGGGGTTCAGGAGATGGCCTTGTTTCATCTCTCATTTTGCCATTCACTGCAGGAGGCTTTATTTATATTGCTACTGTGTCTGTTATCCCTGAACTTCTAGAAAGTTCAACCAAATTTTCTCAGTCTGTCAAAGAGATAGTAGCTCTGTTAGCTGGAGTGTACATGATGGTACTTATTGCACAGTATGAATAACTTTATAAACTTGTGTCACTTGTGTGACATGTAAATTATATATATTTACATTGTTCTATTTTCTCATTATAACATTAATCATCACATTAATTTTGTTCTTTTGTAACTGTCAATAAATCTTAGTTTTGTTTGAATTATTCACCTTGCAAGTTTGTGTTAACTATGAATGTATCTTCTAATGAAAATCATGTGGAATTTTATTATTATTCAGATAAGTCCCACCATTCACTATGTAGGTACCATCAAACTGGGTGATTAGCCCATGTAGCATGGCCACCATAGAAATGGGTTTCTTCAACGAAAGAATCAACAATTCTTTTGTTCATCTTTTATTGAATCAACAAAATGATATAAGAACAAAAGAATTGAAGATTCTTTCTTCAATTAAACCCATTTAGGTGGTCATGATACACGGGCTGGACCAGGGGAATTAGATGAAACTTTAACATATTTTCACATGTAACTTTTAATGGTAACCTAGAAGGACCCACCCTATTTTTATTCAATTATTATTAAAACAAATAATTCAAATACATTTTTTTATATCATTAATTGTAGTCAATGTTGTAATCCCATTCAAAATTTATCCCAACCCCTGTGGCCATTCACCCTGTTTGGTGGTACATAAGTTATGAAATATTGTTGTATATTCGTTTATGATATTGATAACATCAGTTCTTGGTAAATGAAAAAACTAGTGATTGTGCTAGAAGCTACTATACACATAAAATAAGATCAAATGGAGTAACAAATAAAACTATTAAATGCAGATATTGTTTTTATTTATTTAGATTAGATTACTTCTTCTTAGATACACCAACAGTTCTTCCTCTCCTGCCAGTGGTCTTAGTGTGCTGACCACGCACACGCAGGCCCCAGTAGTGACGCATACCCCTGTGGGCACGGATTTTCTTAAGCCTCTCCAAATCTTCACGAAGCTTGGAATCCAAGTTAGATGATGTCAACTGGCTGTACTTGCCATCAACAATATCCTTCTGCCTGTTGAGGAACCAGTCAGGGATTTTGTATTGTCTGGGGTTGGACATAATTGTGACAATCTTTTCAACCTGAAAATTAAAATATATTTTACAGTGTCACATTAAAATATTGGAGTTATTGATATATGACAGAAAAGTAAGAAACATAATGCCTGTTTACTTCGTTAAAGGTACAGCTTCTGCCAGGAAGGAATTACAGCTGTTTGGCAGTTCTAGTTCTAACTTTTTTGGTACCTACGTATTGAATACTCTGAATGGACCCACAGATGGTCAATGGTTATAAATTTACATTTTTGTCGAAAGGCAAAAACAATAGGTTAATTTCCACAACGAATCAAATATGTTTATTTCTATCATACAACCAAAAACACGTACCTCTTCCTCGGTGCATTCTCCAGCACGCTTGTCAAGATCAATGTCGGCCTTCTTCAGAACGATATTAGAATATCTGCGACCAACACCCTTGATGGCGGTCATGGCAAACATCACTTTGCGTTTGCCATCAATGTTCGTATTCATAATACGGAGAATATGTTGAAACTTGTCTGGAATTACCAGCGACTGAAACAAAGTTGACACTCGTTAAAAATCGCCGATTGAAATTAAATATTTAGAAAACTCGCACCAAATCTGTTCCAAGATCACATAAAATCACTGATTTTCAATTTTAATAGTGTGATTAGTTAAAAATTATAGGATTATTACCATTTTTGTAAATATTGGTTAGACAACCACCATTAACAACAAGAGTACATGGGGTAAAAGAATGACATTGACAGCAAATCTCAAGAGTAGCCATTACATAAAACTTATTTTTACTCTTGGCAATATCTCCCAGCATTAGAAGGGCAATACACTATCATGCTGCTTATAGGCTAGTTATACACGCAGTGACTTTCACATCACATCCATATTCTGACATTATCGTCTTTTTACTTCCGTAAAATTTTTACAAATGTACCGTATTTTCAAGGGAACCTTGCTTGTATAGACCGAATTTGGATGTCTCACTGAAGGGCTGGACTCCACCGAAGCGGAGACAAGTCAAGAGGAGAGGGGATGTGTGGCAAATCACCGATAAAATTTCGTTATTGTTTAGAATGTGAGCATCGTGCGGTGAGCGATATGCTGTGAGTGGCGTGAGGCTTTGCACATCTTCTCTCCTCTGCGCCCATCTCCGGTTTGGTGGAGTCCGGCTGTCCGGGCCATAAGCAACAGTCGTACTGGCCGTCCAGGATGCCAGAATACTGAATAAGCCAATATTTTTAGGGTTCAATTACTGACTCTTAGCGCACCATGCACCACGATTAGATTCAGCATGCAATGTATTCACTCTCGTGGATTTTTTTCGTTTATCTATAACAGAGCTATTGCACTCCGTGTGTAGGCATCAAATAATTACCTACCGCTTCGCGCATATTGAATATGCAAGCTCTCTAGGGCTGTCGCGCTCCAGCCGTGCGTAACTGCGTACGTATGCCGCATTAATTTTTCGCGCTCTTTTGATTTTGCGTCGCGTAGCTACCTACTCGTACTTAGTGTTTGATAACTGACTGATTTATTGATTACTAATCATTACTAGTGAAAATGACAATCCGGATAAACTGTTGCTGTTAATAAATGTAGAAAAAAAATGTCTTTTTTATATAAATTTCACTGCTCCATGTCCATGCTTCCCATCAGAGTTTATTTTAAAATTACCTATTTGTTAGATTTCGCATTTATGCTGCTATTCAATTTAATAAGTACCTAATCGTAATTTTAGAGAAGGCAAGATATATGTATATGAGACATTATAATAGAGTACTCACTTAGAGCACTGAGTTAGCACCTAATACACAAATTAAAATAATAATACATTAAAATACAAAAATGTTGGTAGTATTTTATTTTGAGTACTTGAGGCAACCCTACCGACTGACCAATACGCAGTGAGATGCCGAATAAAATACGCTAACGCGTGGCGTCAAGGCACAATTTAGATCGAGCGGGCCCAGTTTAGGTATTTATAATGTCGGCTTTCTCCAAGATCAAAGGAGTGCAACTTCTGTACGCTAGTACTATTATCTATTCTGTGTCTTTATTTAGTGATAAAATACAATTTCCACATTTACGTCGTTTGACACACGTGGGTATTTGATAATGCAGTTCTCGGCTCCCTAGCACTGAAATCTGCCTCGGCTGCAATAACAAAGTTTCTCACTTGTATCAAAATGAAGGTCATAGTACAAAAAATGCGCAACAATAAATGCTTTCAACTTCACCATGAAAAAATCTGAACAAAACGAAGTCTAAAGAAATAAAAAAAATTACTTAGGTCTCGTAGTTTTTGATATTTAAGATATTTTTGGTTAAACAGAAACAAATAATTTATCCCGGTTCATTAGGGCTGATGCTCCAGGGTAGCCCGCGAAATACAAATTTTCTTACGTTTTTTGCAATTTGCAGGACAGTGCTACGTTGTATATTGATTAAAATATTGTTCGCGGGTGTAAGACGTATGTAGTTAAGATTCCTTTCTTTAATGCATCGGCTTAAAACAATGTTTTCAATACACTTCCTCGAAAACTGGTCCATAACGCACTACGATTAGGTACAACATGCAATGTATTTCACACGCGTGCGATTATTTCCACTTTCCCGCACGTGTGCGGGAATGAATATTGCCACAGATATACATATACTTATAGCCACAGATTACACACTATACTTATACTTAGTCCAAATTGGTTCAATGCCTATAGTCTGAGGTGATTTTTTTTTAAATTTCGGCAAAGCACTACGCGTCTTTAGGGCATAAATATTTTTTGAATATTCAAATTGTGTTTATATATAGAATATGATAGATAAACATGATTATTAAAAACTAATAGTTACTTATAAACACAAATTAACATTTATTTGTGTTCTGAATTCAAAAATATAAAATCAATCTTTTTTTTATATTAGGCTGTTTAACGGCTTCATACCTTTGCCTCTCCTTCAACTTGGCGAAACCAAAGCGCGAAAAAAAAAGAAAATTAAAATCATAGTTTCATAGTTCGTGACAAAAATATTTTTCGTTATTTTATTTTATTTCTTCAAAAGTGTATTGAAAAACATCGTTTGATACACGTGGACATTTGTTATTGCAATTCTCGGCTCAAAAACACCCTCGCCTACGGCTCGGGTGTTATAATTCCGCCTCGAATGCAATAACAAACTTTCTCCACTTGTATCAAAATGTACTATTTCCTCAGATAAGATAATAAGTTGTGTTTTATAAAACTTGATTTGCCCCACTACGGCAGTTTTACTCCGGGGCAAGACTGTGCGGTTGCTACAATAATTTAAAATGTTGCACATTGTGGCAAGAATCGTGCGGCATGGCAACACCTTGCGTCATGTGGCAGACTGTCGCTGCCAGTCGCATCTTCTATACAAACACAATGGATTCCATGCCACACTTTTGGTGCGTCATAGAGTTTATAGGTTATGTTTTACGATGCTTTGAAAATATCTAGGCACTGGATGTTGCGTCGTCGGCGTAAAATAGGGTGCCGCATACCGCAATGAGGGATTTTCTTTTTAGCTATTCCCTAGTCGCTGGATAGATGGCGCTAGGAGTAAGTATGATAATGCAAGGAACGGAACCTAAAAAAACTGATTTTAACAAAGCGCGAGAAATGTTGGTTATATTCGGAAGGTTAAGCAAATGAAAGTGTCAGTCAACGAGAGTGTGTGACGTGACACAATGTTTTTTTTTCAAGTCTTTTGGCTTTGGCATAGTAAGTTCAACGCCATCTATAGAGTTCTTAGAAACTAAGTTTTTTTTTAAAACCTCAAAAGGAAAACCTCTCAATGCCGCATATGTTAGTTAATTGTAGCATACCTCAATATGACGCACGCTACATTATGTAGCATGCTGCAATGCCGCACAATGTTGCCCGGTCTAAAGCAGGCCTTTGATCTGTAAATTTTGGTGTCGGGAGTAGTCGGGATAATCAGAGTTTTCAAAGTTTGATTGAGCAACCGTAAATATTCGTCCTGATTACGGGACCCTTCATTATGGTCAGAAGCACACTTGGCCAGTTTTTTGAAGTGGAGCAACACTGACATTACTATTACTTTACTGTATATTTTTCACAACTAGTAACATTACATCAATGAGTGTTCTTCCGTCGGTGGTGTGCCGGTTTCTAATTTTTATTACGGATTCGTTATTATCTAGAGTTTTGAACTAACAGTGAATACAATGCATACAGAAACGACGTTAACTCTTATACAAATATTGGAAAAGACTGTATCACCAGGTAAGAAATCACATTTTGTATTTTACTGTTCATGTATGGCGCTTCAGGTCGTCAACCGACTTATCACCCAACGTAACTGTTTTAAATTATATTTTGTCGAATCAGTCGTCAGAAAGCAATCGTGCAATGGGCTTTTTTTATATTTGAGCACCATGTACAAATAAATAGCCGTTGAAAGAATGTGGATGACAAAGATGCATAACTGTCATGTAAGGAAAATTCTAGGTTCACCTACGATTCAAGTTTTACAATACGCGGCAATGATGTGCGTAAACAATTTGACATTTTATCATGCATCTGTAACTATTTTAAATTTGCTGTTACTGATTTGTTCCTTGGCTACTGGTGGTCTTCTCAAGGTTTGAAGGTTATAATCTGCACAATCTTTCAATAATTTGACATTCCAATAATTTACATTCGTGTAGTCCTCACAAAGGACTGATAATAATATGAACTTTATGTATTTTGTCTTATGTGCTACTTATTGTACTAGATTGCGAAATTTATTTAGTCAATTTATTAATACTTCCATAAATTACTACTAAAAATAATAAAATGCAATACATACAATAATTATGAAGTACAGACTTCTAGATATTAACCTCTAAACCAACCTTTAAAGACAAGCTTTGGTTTTGTTTACACCAACAATCAAATAAATTACTTTGAACATAATAATTATCTAAGTTGTAAACTTGACAATATGTGGATTAGTATATTGAATCAATGTTATATATGGTTAATATTTAAACAATATGCAACTCTGGTCTTATAGTATAGTGAAACTGCTTTCCTGCTAAAGTTATCTGAAATAACTCCTCAGTAAATCTGCCATATTTAACATACATAAATTAGTGATAATATTTAATACTTAGGCAAGTTTGTGCAAATAATATTTTGTTGTATTACTCTTGCCTTTTCACATAAAAAGTAATTTGAATTTTGCAGATCGAAATGAATTGGAAGCTGCAGAAACCTACCTTGACCATGCAGCTGTTACCAATTTCACAACATTCATCAAGATGTTGTCTGATGTTCTGGTTGCGGGGGGGAACAGCCAGGTGGCTAGAATGGCTGCAGGTTTACAGCTAAAAAACCACCTAACTTCTAAAGATGCTACCCTAAAACAGCAATATCAACAAAGGTGGCTGGCACTACCTGAAGACATCAGATTGTATATTAAGAAAAATGTAGGTTTATTGTGTATTTTTGTAGAAACATTCTAATTATATCAAATAAATGACAAGAAAGATAATTTGATATTTTTGTTCATAGATCCTCACAGCAATTGGAACAGAGAACAGCAGACCAAGTTCAGCCGCCCAGTGTGTAGCATATGTAGCAGTAGCAGAGCTTCCTGTTGGACAGTGGAATGACCTCATACCCATGCTTGTAGAAAATGTTGTTAATGCTCAATCCACAGAACTTAAAAAAGAAGCAACACTAGAAGCAATCGGTGTGTAAAATATGAAATCAATATTATTTGTGTATAAAATGTTAAAGATTTTGATCAAATGGTATTTTTAAAATGTGTTAAGATTTTGTGCAATGGTATTTTTATTATGCAATTTCCAAAATGGACTGAATATCTGAATGTAATAGAACTATGATCTTTTATTCTTAAAGGTTACATCTGCCAAGAAATTGATGCTGAGGTGTTAACAGAACAAAGTAACCCAATTCTTACTGCTATCATTCATGGCATGAGATCTATTGAGACCAGCAACCATGTCCGTCTTGCTGCCACTCAAGCTTTACTTAACTCATTGGAATTCACTAAAGCTAATTTTGATAAAGAAAATGAAAGGAATTTTATAATGGAAGTTGTATGTGAAGCCACACAGTCAAGTGACATGAGGATCAGTGTTGCAGCTCTCCAGTGCTTAGTAAGTGTCATAATACTAGTAATAGATTAAACGGAAAAGTACATTAATATTATTACATTACATTTATATTCCAGAAGATTAAAAATTATATTTGTTTAGTTTTTGTGCAAAATAATAAGATTGTTTTAATTTCAGGTTAAAATCCTTTCTTTGTACTACCAATATATGGAGCCTTACATGGGTCAAGCATTATTCCCAATAACTTTAGAGGCTATGAAATCTGATGTGGATGAAATTTCTCTTCAAGGCATTGAGTTCTGGTCTAATGTTAGTGATGAAGAGATTGATCTTGCTATTGAAGAAGTAGAAGCAGCAGATGCAGGTATGTCTAATTTTAAAGTTGATATTTTCGCACTAGTATACTCCTACAGAACTAAGATCTTAAATATCCAACTGCTTCTTGTTACAGGACGACCTCCCGCGCGTACGTCTAGATTCTACGCCCGAGGAGCATTGCAATACCTTGCACCTGTTCTCATGCAGAAACTAACAAAACAAGAAGATACTGAAGATGAGTTGGAATGGAATCCCTCTAAAGCTGCATCTGTTTGTCTCATGCTTTTGTCAAACTGCTGTGAAGACGAAGTGGTTCCTCATGTATTACCTTTCATAAATTCAAATATTAAAAATGAAAATTGGCGATACAGGGAGGCTGCCTTGATGGCATTTGGTTCTATTCTTGGAGGACTTGAAGCAAATACTCTGAAGCCATTAGTAGAAAAGGCTATGCCAACCTTGATTGAAGCCATGTATGATTCTAGTGTTGCTGTGCGAGACACGGCTGCCTGGACTTTTGGTAGAATTTGTGAAATTGTTCCTGAAGCAGCTATAAATGAAACATATCTGAAACCACTCTTAGAAAGCCTTGTTAATGGATTAAAAGCTGAACCACGTGTAGCTGCTAATGTTTGCTGGGCCTTCACCGGCCTTGCAGAAGCTGCTTACGAAGCAGCCGATTGTGGAGATTCCAATCAACCTAAAACCTATTGCATGTCCAAATACTTTGATTTTATTGTTCAAAGGCTTCTTGAAACAACAGATCGTCAAGATGCTGCTCAACATAATTTGAGATCAGCTGCATATGAAGCACTCATGGAAATGGTTAAAAACTCTCCTACTGATTGTTATGTAACTGTGCAAAAAACAACTATGGTGATTTTGGAGAGGCTTCAACAAGTTTTGCAGATGGAAAATCACATTTCAAGCCAGGCTGATCGTTCACAATTCAATGATCTCCAAAGTCTATTGTGTGCCACACTGCAATCCGTTCTACGTAAGGTAACTCAAGAAGACGCGCCACAAATATCAGACGCCATTATGACTGCCTTGTTGACTATGTTTGCTGGTAATGCGGGAAAAGCTGGTGGTGTGCAAGAAGATGCTCTTATGGCAGTCTCAACCCTAGTTGAGGTCTTAGGAGAAGGTTTCTTAAAATATATGGATGCTTTCAAGAGGTATCTTTATGTTGGACTTAAAAATCATCAGGAATATCAAGTGTGCATAGCGGCTGTTGGGCTCACTGGTGATATTTGTCGTGCATTGAAAAACAAAGTAAGTTCACCAATTATAATCTAATTTGGCATTATCATTTCCTCTAAAACCCTTCAACTTTGGAACATCAGAGAGATAGAAACTGTGTACACACACATTTATGTAAAATAATTATTATTACAGGTGCTACCCTATTGTGATGAAATCATAGTCTTGCTATTGGAAAATCTCGGTGATCCCTCAATTCACCGCTCCGTGAAACCACAGATTTTGTCTGTGTTTGGTGATATTGCCCTCAGCATTGGTCCTGATTTTGCTAAATACTTCGACGTTGTGATGCAGATGTTGTTGCAGGTAATAAAATAAGTTCAATATTACATGGGAAGTAAGAACAATAAAAATAACTGTTATTTTTATGTCAATCATTTATATTGCAGGCAAGCAATGCTCAAGTAGATCGTAACGATTACGACATGGTGGAGTATTTAGGAGAACTTCGCGAAAGCGTGCTCGAGGCCTACACTGGTATCATCCAAGGCTTGAAAGGATCAACAGGCGAGGTTCGTAGTGTTTCAATTCAGCTATGACATACTGGGTTTATTGGTAAGCAAACAACGAACGTGTTTAATGTGGCAGGTGCGTTCGGACGTGGCGCTGGTGGAGCCGCACGTGCCCGCCATCGTGACGTTTATGATGCAAGTGGCGTGCGAGCCCGAGCGCACGGACGGGCACATGTCGGTGATCGCGGGGCTGACGGGAGACCTGTGCACGGTGTTCGGCCAGCGCGTGCTGCCGCTGCTGGAGACGCGGCCGCTGCTGGACCTGCTGCAGGCGGCGCGCCGCTCGCGCACCCCACGCACCAAGGCGCTCGCCAACTGGGCCACCAAGGAGATCCGCAAGCTCAAGCATCAGACGCCTATCGCTAGCTGGTATGTGCTAAACAAAGCATACATTTTTACATGTATTAGCCTTTTTAATATCAATTTTGTCGAGAGACTACAAAAGATATGTAAAATGCTAAACTAATGTACAATCCGAAAAACAGATGTACAAGCTAAAATATTCATATATATTTTATTTTGCATTTCAGATTTGAAACAATTAACTGCCACAGCGATCCAACGCAGTTTCAGATAACTAACTGCTGGTAAACTCAACTGTGCTGGCAGGCATATTATGTCGTATTAATAATAATAAGTCGTTAGGTGCATTCGTTTAGAGGCCTGTATTGTTTTAAACTATCTACAACAATGGTATAGTAGTTATTTTGTGCTCAGCGGCTAACACTCTGGCCTTTTTAAAAATAAAATATATTAGTACACTATCTATGATATTATATGAATATTTGTCTACTTTAGTAACATGTTACCATTATTGTAGCACTTTAACTTTTGGAACCATTGCTGTGTTTAATTTACAGAGCGTATTACCATGACAAAACAGTCAATGAACTTTGTTAAGACCAGTAAAAATAAAAACAAATCAAAAGTGGATGAATGTTTATAAATAATATAATTAACTGTTTTTTTCTGCATGTAAGTGCTAATTTGGTTAAGGCGTTTTCTTCAAATCACCAAGTGATTTTTGGCTCCAAACAATGCACTTAGCGTAGCATTATTGAAACTGTTAAATGTATGCCTGACCATAATCTTTCCATAATTATCTTAAAGTTGAAGCATTTTTCCTATTTGGTATTATAAATACAGACAGTGGCTGTGGTATCTTTACTTATGTGAGATAAAGTGATAGTTTGAAAGGGATGTATGAAAGTTGATGTATGTTACTTTAGGCATGCACATGTGCAAGGGATTATGAATTTTATAAATTATTATTATGTTTTGTAAGATGTATGAAAGAATTTTATGAATGGGTAAGAATGCATGTGTAGATGCGTGCATGATTATCTCGGATATTTTATAAAGTTAGGCATTGTCGATCATAAAGAAAATTCGGTATATTAATGTATGTTTAAGATTCCGTCGGCGTTACTCGAGACTGAAGGACGCCATATTGGCGACGAATATTTTTGATTCATCACATTTATTGAATTTTTAACAACCAAAAGCTAATGATACTATAATGATAATTGCTAAACAACAATATGCTATTATTATACAGATGTTTCATCAAATAAGTAAGCATTTCATTGCATTCAGTGTTACTTTCCTTTCTTTTTTTTTTGAGAAGGAAAGAAAGAAAGATTGCATTCAGTTATGAAATTATTAAAACTACTTAATGAGTTGGTACAATTAAGTAACATCAAGAGCTTAGCAAATAAACAATGTTGCACTGGATTTATAAATACTACTGTATTGAGTTACAACACAACTCAAATAAACGAAATTTTGGTCAAATCTTCCTTTGTGATGAATGAAAAATGTCTTTGCCTTCTGATCTCAATATCACTTTATTGTACATATGTAATTAAAGCGTTTTTTTTTTCTTAAGATATTCCGAAATGGCAAAGTAGTAATACCCCGAGAATAAATCGAAAAGACAAAAGACCAAGCGGACCTTTTGCTAAAACATAATTCAAGAGCTGTCTAAGAAAGAGCTTTCAAATTAATACATTTCGTTAAACCAAACTGCTATGAATACAATTCCAAATGTGTATATTTCACTAAACTTATTTTGTTTCTTTTGTATTAACGTTTTAGCTTAATTTATTGTGTCCATAATTTTGTTTGTCTAAAATGAAATTATTTCCTAAACACATTTTTTACCTCTAAATCGTAACGTAATTTATTTAAATATTTCTGCATAACACATTTTTTCAACATACAGGTTGTTGTTTTTTTGTCTTTTATCGCGCCATCTTATTATGTAACAAATAAAAAAACTACGAGGCCTTGCTCCCATGTCGAATAGCTCAAATAAAAAAGTTCGTGTGTCGCAATAACTGCCTGTTAAGGTTAATAATAATATTAGATAAAAATATCTACTTCGATACGCGCATTTACTTGTCATGTATTGAAATATTTGTTTCCGATAATTGGTCGATGAAACTGTTTATGCTGACTATATCAGTGCCTTTGACGTGTACGAGAACTAAACCTAAACTGTTATCAACGTCCAGTTTTAATAGGTACCTTCTCGTAAAGTCGTGACTAATATTTTAATCAATTCGTTTCGTTAACTGTTACATGATAGAATACGTTTAATGCCTACCTACTACTCTACAGGTTTAAAGTCTTGTGTGTTCTAAAATTTGGAATTATCCTTTATGTTAATTAATTTCGATTGACGTGTTGAGTGTCTGCTAGTCTGTGAGCATCACTGATAGGAATGATGTTTGCGCGAATTATGCAAGAATTTATAACGTGAAGTGTGTCATTACTACCATCTACTTGTTTTACATAATACCATATATATTTGAAGAAGAAAATTAACAAAATATTTAAAAAAATATTTCAGATGTCATACAAGTTACGTATGTACTTATATTTAAGTATGATAGGAGAATATGTGAGGACTAGTGCCATGCCATGAAAGGTTCTGAATTAGAATCATAGGCATCGAGTCAATGAATACCACCCACTTTTCCTGCGCGAATCTAAAATCAATTAGTTATTTTGTTACGGCGTATATTTTCATTCCTTTGACTATGACTATCTGCTACCCTGTAAACTGTTCTATGGTGATTAAACAATTTAGAAGTAAAATTGGTTTCTGATTTTGATATAAGTACCTATAAACCTATACATGTTTGGTAAAGACATCATTTTCATAATGTATCCATCCCTGCCATCACCTGCCTAGCTTTTTTCTCAACTATGTATGCGTCGGCTTCCAGTGTAACCGGATTAAGCAGCCGAATACCAGTATTTTACATGGAGCCACCGCCTATTACTGCTAATTACCCAGTACTAGTGCCTCGGCTAGAAAAATCACCTTCGGCCTACGGCGAAATTAAACGAATTAACAACGTGCGCTGAAGCATCACGCATTTATAAACAAATCAAGGTAATTTTAGGGGGAGTTTATTTATTTATTTATTATAAGGCTTCTCAACAATGAGTAGGTACACTGTTACATTATAATTTGTACAATTCAAACTAAATTCTAAGCGCCTCATCACTTACAGAAAAGCACAGCATGCACTACATTATACGCAGAAAAATATACAATTAAATCAATTGAAACAAGAATAGTTTGGAAAAATATGCAGATTACACTTAATTAATTAAAATAATTATCATAGATTAAATTAAATTAGACTAAATTAGAATTGATTAAATTATTTTACTAGAGATAAAAAAAATGTTGTTTAAGATTAGGCAAATATTTGACTAGAGTAGAGATCCATCAAAATGGCAAGGGTGACCTTTTTTAGAGCACGCAATGTCCCCTTCGTGCTCTTTGTATGCAGCATACATCCTTGTTATTGGGCAGAATTGCCTCAAGTTGGTGTGACATCATGGCATACAGAAAAGTCTCCTATTATGTGTGGCTGACTCTGGCAGAGCCAGATTACGTGGCACATGGAATAAGACCCTGCTGAGCAAATCGGGACAGTTGTTGACAGAGTTAATAAACGCACATTAAAAATAATGGTTTCCAATATAAAAATATTATTACCAGAACTTAGGATACAAAAGCGAGCTCTGGACTTGGGGCACCCCGATGTTAGGTTCCGTCGACTACGCGCTTTCTAGGCGACTCAAAAAGTCTACACACATTGATATATTAAAAATCCCAAGATACACATTCAGTGTCCTAACTACCCGCTAGTTAGAAATGCCGAAGTGTTCGTTATGAAAATATAAATTTATTACGTCAAGAACGTTAAACAAATACATAACCCTCCTTTTGGGCTTCGCCGCAGTCGGGTAAAAAGGATGGGATTTATCGTATTTTCGGTAAGTAAAAAAGTTTATCTACACCCATGCTATAAATCCTATAGATAAGTATCTGAAACAGTTAAGCCGGAAACACACTTACGTGGCGTGACGCTTGCTGGCGCCACGGTGCCTGTGCACACTATTGTGACACAATAGTGTGCACATGCACCGTGCTGGCAGTGCTGCCAACTTAGCGCTTTCAGCGCCAGATCTAGCGCTTCTTTTGTTCAATAGCGCGTTCTAGCGCTTTAAGAAGAAAAATAAACCTTGGGAGTAAATAAAAACGAAAAATAATAGTTTCCCTAAAAACTTTTCGCGTGAATAGCTCAGAAAAGGCAACACAAACTACGAGGTTTATTTTCTTCGTGATTTTTTTTTCCAAGTTTTCGTTTTGTCGCAATAAATTCTGTTATCGCATCAACTCTAAACTTTTTTCGAATCCGTGCTATTTATTAACCGTAGATGATTTTCTTGAGAAGACGTTTTTTACGACTTTTTTCATGGGTTCATCCTGCAGCCAGAAACATCTGATATGATAGAAATCATGTCTATCCATCAAATTAAATATAGGTAAACGTGTATAGAAAGTTCCATGTCCGCGCTAATTGAATAGTTCTGTCGTGAGGAGACGATCCTGATTTCAGGGGTCTATGGTCTATGTCTATCCTAGAATAAATTATCTCCAGAACCAAAGGTGGTTTGAAATTCACTTGCAAGATTCGACCAAGGCAAGTTGAATGTGTCCACTCGCGCCACGAGCCACGTGGTGTAGAAACACATTAGCCTGTTGTGGCGTGTCGCGACATAACCCGCTCTGGCGCAATCGACGGCGAGCAGTCAGCGCCACGCCAGAGCGTGCCACGCCACGCCACGAGCTACAAATGTGTATCTAACCATACTAAATATATGAAACCGATATGCTTCTGGCGCGCCACGCCACGTAAGTGTGTTTCCGGCATTAGCTTATTGCTAACATTAAAACAGTCAGTATCATAATAACCATTATAACACCCAAACGGGTGTTCTGAACCGCGCTTGAATTAGATCACAGCCAGTAACTTTACTCAATAGACCGCGGCCGGCTGTAATGACCACCGCACGCTTTTGGCGTAATTTGTCCCAAAACTTTATTTAAAATATCGACTAATCGTGCTCTGTCCATATATTCAATGCTTTATTTATAATCTATATAACATTTTCGAACGACGTACCAAAAATCACAGCTCTACTCCATTGACAAGTTGTCAAATAATAAAAACACAATTACGTCAACAAAGCGCGCCATTTCTTGCGTCAAAGTGTTTGCGTTAGTGTCACATTTCAAGTAATTACGAGTTACGTATTTGTTATTGGAATACAGTGTTGTACCTTTTTAATGTTCGTGAGAAGTTGTACTATCGTATTATCATAACACAAATTAGGTTCCGAATCGCAAAATTGCAGTATTTCGCCTGTGAAAATGCAGTAATTATATGTACCTACAGTGATTGTGTAGTGTGAAGAAATACGTGATTTAGTGATTAAAACGTGTGTGAAATGGGAAAACTAGTGCTTAATTAGTGAGGTGATTAGATTGTTCAACTATTTAAACCAAAAAAACAAGTGTTTTGTGTTTTGTATGAGGACCATTTCGCCCAACAGCGGCAGGCCAGAGTCAATCACCGGATGTAAACAAACAGTGAGTACCTAGTTTCAATTTTTTTTTTTTAATGTTTGTGATGAGGTATTCATACGTTTATGGTCTTGTTGGAAAGGAAATATAGTCTAGTTTAATAATATTAAAAAAAAATAGTAAAAAAGTTAATAGTTTTTCCACAAATTAATAATTTATTAGCGAAAAGTCCATTTTTATCGCTGTTTTTCAAGTTCTACATTATTTTTCATTATTATTATTTATCTTTATTTTTGGTTAAATAGATTCAATATCTATTCACTGTAGATTTTATATAGCTATATCTTTTGTAGTTTGCGATCGTCAAGTGTTTTTTTTATAGAATTGCGAATTTTTGCGAATAATGCGCGAATCGTTAGCGCGGTCGGCGCGGTTCGTTGCATAAAATTTGCGCGTTTAGCGCTATTGACGCTGGAAAGTGGGTAATAGGTCAACTATTGAATTTTCATCGAGTATTTATACCAGTAAATATATAACACTAATTATTGGTGTCGATTCTGTTGTGCACAAACTAAACTTAATTTATGCTATTGCTATCTTTTACTAAAAGGCAGTGCGATAAAAGGACGCCTATAGCTATGAATTAAGTTAGATATGTCAAATTAGTTTATGCCTTGCGCTTTACCGTGTTTTTAGTCGACATGTTTTTACGTGCACCCTTCATTTGTACGGTATGTACCATAGACTTAGTATATGGTATATACTGATACTGCCGTATAGACGAACTGACAGCTCGAAAAAGCGTGACCAATTTTGATTTGTCAGTGTGGTGTTCACATAGAAACACTATAGTTAGGGTTTACAATAAAACCACCAAATTATCAGTACCTAAGTAGATGAACTCTAAGGCTACGTGTGCTCGCTGCCCGGGATAAGTGTGGACTGCCCGACACGGAACCTCTTAGCTCGCGCTACGTTTATTAGTATATCACATCTCTTCCTTTTTGTATAAAAATATTTATTTCAATTAGACCATTAAAGGGCACTTTAGGAAATGAGTTCATCTTCTTTTCCTTTTGTATGGAGAAGAATGGGGAAGAAACTCCATACTTACTCTTTTAAAATGTTTTACAAAAATGTGTAGGTATTTATAATACTTGGTGTAATAGTTATATATTAAGTTTATATATCTGGAATACAATTACTATATTACCATATACTACAAACTATGCTAACATAGGTCCACAATATTAAAATTTAAACAATTGCAGTACCTATATTAATTATGTTATTAGACATAATCCAGGCGCAAATATTGTAGGCATATACAATTTCTTCTTGAATTTTCTAATAAAATTAGTTTTGATATTTATAGTTACAATATTTCGCATTTAGAAATTCAGTCATTCATACTTTTAACTACAATGACAATATTTTCGTTTTAAATGTAATTACCTACATTTTAGGTGCTATTAGCACCTGTACTATACTTGAATACTATTTAGCATTAAATTTACTTTATTGCATTATACTTAATTTTAAAATACGTTACGTAACTTTGATCTTACGTTTTGTGATCGATAGTTTCAATTGACCAGTTTTCATTTCCCTTATTTGTACCATCTTTGGGTGTGTGTTACATGATGTTTGTCACATCGTTGGTAGTCTTGACCAGTTTCATCATACCTTATGTTTCAGTTCGCTGCGATGTGGATTAAATTACGGAGAAATTTATTTTCGTTCATCATGTTATATACATGTACTTTTTCTCCAATCCCAATTCTTAATGTGTAGGTTTTCTGCTATCTTCATTCATAAATTCGTTTATTTATTAATTGTCACAGGTGGACAGAAGATCTTACAATTAGTATTTTCATCTTCATTTAACAAATCTGTTTAACTTTTAAAATAACAGTCGTATCGACTTCGAGATCTGTTTATGGTTATTTATTTCCACTTCACCGCTGAACGGTCTCCCATATTTTTTTTTTGTTTGGTTGAGGTGCACGTTGGTATCATTTCAGGCTGATTTTCACATTGATTAATTCTCAACTGTTGAACATCTTTGTTGTGTCTTCCATCTTAGCTCTTTGGTGAGTACTATTTGGCTAGTAAAGGACCTTGTTTATTCCTTTTTCGTTATGGAATGTCTCGAACTCTTGAGACTAAAAAATTGTCTGTCGAACTCAGATTTTATACTTGCAGGATTTCGGTTAAGTTAAGATTGCTCAATACTTTTACCGTGCCCTGTATATGTAGAGAGAAAGAATAATTTACATTTCAATCTCTTTGTTTCGACTGTAATAGTCGATAATCACGAAAGGATAATCTCCACTTGGTTGTGGATCCAAAATCAAAGTATTACTACTAGCTTCTGAAGGAAGTTCACGCCTTCCAACAATTAATATATTAGAGGATTTGGGCCTGAGACTAAAGCTATGTATGTTACGTCTTTGGTTGCCTATATCGACCACCAAGCCATTGTATTTTAGTCTAGCCTTCAATGTCCTAGTCAACAATGCTTCCACTTGGGCATTGGCATTATTTGTTCTCAAATTAGTGAGAATAAGAGTTTGAGTTTGCTCTTAATAAAACGGTTTAATGAGTTTCATGTTACTTTCATGTTTAATTTTCATGAGTTTCATGTCAACATAGTTCATGTTTAATTATTTTTATTGAAGCGTCTTCGATTAATTTAAACCTATTATTCGATGCTGCAATAATCATTTTTTTTTTTTTTAATATGGATCAGGTTTATTTCATTGTCCTTTGTTTTATGCCTTTGAAAACCCTCAAAGATTACATTTTGTGCGAAATATAACCAAGACTAAGGCTTATGATCCATGAAAAGTTCATATACTTATTCATACCCAAACAAATAATTGTTTTTTTTTTCTGTGGTCTGACATCAGACTGTTGTTCCCGAAGGAAATTATGACATTTGTTGTTATACTGAATTAATACAGTCAACAGGTGTATTTATTTGGCTTCGATATTTTGGTAGCCAAAAGTATGAATTTAATTTGAGAAGTAACCATTTCCAGTACAAACTACTGTTCCCTCATAGTACGTTTACTCCTGATTGGGCATCACTTTTAAAATGTCAATGATCTTATTGCCGTTTGGGTAAGGTTGCTGTTTGGTAACAGCCGTTGGCCATTCTGTTTAGTAACAGTGATCTTTATTCTGATTGCGTTAAGGGTTGTTATTGGGTTGCTGTCAGACGTTGTCAGACGTAAACCCATTGTGTGCTTGAATATTTCAATAAATATTACTAGCCACTTTTTATCTGTGGTCAATTTTACTTTTTATTGTAATTGTTTACTTTTGTTGCACTTTGAATATAACTTAATCAGTTATTTTATAATATTTACAACACTTTTCTTTCCAACACACTGCCAGGTGAATCTTATAGACTTTTTATTTTATTCTTTTTGCCAAAATTGCCATTACTGTACAAATTTTGGCTCTATTAGTTATAGTAAATTTTGAACTTCTCTAGTGGTCTAAATGTTCCAATCGCTTTGAATGTATTTCTCAAGTGGTTTAATGCCTGATAATAAAATATTAGAAACAAAACGGTTTCAGAATTTATTTAACAAAATCTGTTTTTGTATGGTAAACATTTTGCTCTTTGAACACTCATTAATACTTTTATTTGGCATTATTCAATGACAACTATGTCGTCTATAGAAGTAACAACTTATTCACATGGTGATAACATTTCTCCATATGTATATACAGGGTGTTTGGCATAAGGACCGACACAATTTTTTCAGAGATTTGGGAGATCATTAGCTAGGTTCTACCCATACACCCTATGTCCTAAATGTCATGGTTGGTTACATATGTTTATTTTTTTCAAATGAAAAAAATACCCAAAATGTTTCCTTTAATTCCAAATAACTTTTTCGTTTGTGAGAGTAATGGCACAAAATAAAATTTGTTGTATTCTCCAAAGTCTTCCTAATCTAAATACATCTTTGTTTGATAGAACTGGTTTCAAGGAAATTTCTTACGAGCTACCAAAGTTATTTTCTTTTGTAAATGTATGAAATTGTACAACTTCAAAATTTATTATAAAAAAAAGTCAAAGCCATTTTGAACTTAGCTTTATTTTAAAAAGTTCTTTAGTTGATACCCTTTCTAACAGTATGCTACATGTCACAAAGAACAATTCATTAAGTAGTCAAAATGTTAGTTAGGAGAGTCAGGATTAAGAAAATACTTATAAATTTTATTTTGTTTTAATATACTACAGTTATAAATCTTGTTTAAATTTGATTCAAATTAACCCAATATTTGTTTTGTGCCATTACACCCACAAACGAAAAAGTTATTTCGAATCAAAGGAAACATTTCGGGTATTTTTTTCAATAAAAAAAAAAAAACATGTAACCAACCGTGACATTTGGGACATAGGATGTATGGGTAATATTGGGTTAATTGGAATCAAATTTGAACAAGATTTATAACTTTAGTTTATAAAAACAAAATAAAATTTGTAAGTATTTTCTTAATACTGATTCTCCTAACTAACATTTTGACCACTTAATGAATTGTTCTTTGTGACATTTAGCATACCGTTAGAAAGGGTATCAACTAAAGAACTTTTTAAAATAAAGCTAAGTTCAAAATGGCTTTTAGTTTTTTTTATAATAAATTTTGAAGTTGTACAATTTTATACATTTAAAAAAGAAAATAACTTTGGTAGCTCGTAAGAAATTTCCTTGAAACCAGTTCTATCAAACAAAGATTTATTTAGATTAGGAAGACTTTGGAGAATACAACAAAATTTATTTTGTGCCATTACACTCACAAACGAAAAAGTTATTTGGAATTAAAGGAAACATTTTGAGTATTTTTTTTATTCGAAAAAAAAAAACATATGTAACCAACCATGACATTTAGGACATAGGGTGTATGGGTAGAACCTAGCTAATGACCTCCCAAATACCTGTAAAAATTGTGTCGGTCTATAAGCCAAACACCCTGTATATATATATATATATATATATTTTTTTTTTTTTTTTTTTTTGAAGCTTCAGCTTCATATATGTTCCGAACACACCGGTCTTGTAACTAACGCTGAGATTTTTGTTATTTTCAACGTGATAACATGCGTTGCAATTTTGAAGTATTGCTCTATAATGCATGTGCATGTGGTTTTGATAATGATGGCTTCGTTCGCACACTTATACAAACAAATATTTACGTTTATCATCATTATGTTTTAAAACTGGTACCATCAGATAAACATAAGACTACGGTTTACTTCCAGGTTTAATTTTACCAGTTCGTCTTATTTATTATTTTTGTGTGATCCCCAATGAATCGGAACTCATTTATAAAACTGACACTGGAGGAATTGTTTCGTAAAAAATAAATAGTGATTTTAATTTAATTTTGGTATTTACTTGAGAACCACTTTTACTCGAGAATTAGATAAAATGACCCAAGATGTAGGCTCTTTATATTTGGTGTTTTCTTGTTGGCCTTTGTTTTGCAGTATTTTGTTAATTTAATGGCCCTTTTATTCTTAAGACCATCATGTACCTTTCATGCAAATAAAGAATCTTGAATCTTGAAACCACATTTTTATGCAATTTCCATTAATTGCAGGGCAGGAACTAATATCACCTTTGTGATTATTGCTGCCATATTGTTATGGATATTATTTACACTCTAGTTATTTGACGAGAGGTAAAAACTTTATCTTTTATTGGCCCTTTTTGCAATGGTTATTTTTATGACCTTTTAGCATGTTTTATATGCGATTTGTATAATTTGCAGGGCTTCAACCACTGACTAACATTTTGTGATCTTTATTGACTGCCATATCGGCACCAAAGATTAACTAGTCTCTCTTTAGTGAGAGTGAGATATTTGGTTTCATGTCAATTTTATTAAGGCGGGTACTAGTTGCATTTGTACTGTGATCATCATAGAACTTGTTTAATGGCCTTTTTACAGTTTTGGAGAGATTACTTCTGTCACTGTTATGATTTTCGGTTCTTGTTGTATCATCGAGAACCAAAATATTCTTTCTTAAACCAGTTAGGAATTTGAGGTACCATTATAGTAAAATAATTCCAAGGTTGTCTCGACGAATTTGTATCAAGTTTAAATTATTTTCACCAAGACATAAGTACAATAAAGTTTGAATTTAAAGTAATCAAACTCCTTAACTTATTAGTTTGGCTTTAACAAAAGAAACCAATAGGTACCGAGTTTTTAACCTTGTATTGGTCGTATCCGGCCAATAACAAAGAGTTCTGTAGGTGCTGATGATAACGTAGCACTTAAATAAAATAAAAACTGTAGCTTGATAGTTTCACTTCACCAAGAGTTCCTTTATATTATAAGTCTCTGTCAAGTGTTGACTTAGCAAAGCGGCCACTTGAAATAATACACTTCGGAGCTTGTGAATGTACGATAGGTACAGTTGTGGTCTTTTTTGCCTGATCAGTTAAACATTTTTTTTTTTTTAATCATTGGAAGCGCCGAGCCACGCCCCTTTAAAGTTTTTGGCCTATTATTAAAGCGTCAATTTGGCGCGCAAAATAACAATAGCTCTCGTTTGGCATGTGTCGTCAGTGCGCTCGGCCGATCGGTATTGTCTTTTTTTTTTTTTATACAGAGTCAACGGGGCGGGGCTAGAGAACGTTTCTATGCTGCGAGTGCAAGCAAAAATTAGCGTAGTGGTGATCAGGCAGGAGTGTCCACGATAGTACTTGCATAGACCCTTTGGAATATCCAAATCGGTGACCACGCTATATGATTTTAGGATCGTATTGAATGATTTCGATCCGATTCACAGTATAATCGAATTGCATCGTATTGAATTGCATTGTTTTTTTTTTTTTTTTTGACAACTCAAAATGCATTTAGCCTTAACAGATTTCATGACACTTGTTCAGTTTTAACAATATGTGAGGTAATAATTACCTCCATTACTTCGAAATTATCGAAGGGGTACTTTGTTTGTTAAAACTGGAATTTACGAGAAAATGTTCTCGTAGGGCACATTAGTTTTATATTGGATTCTCCAATAGGTACATTTGCGAGAAAATGTTCTCGTGAGACATTAGGTTTTTATTGAAAATTCTTTCAATAGGCACGTTTTATTTGCGAACGGATTTGGTCAACAATGTCGTTATTGAATTCGTCATACCTTGATTTGGTTATCAAGTCATATGTATTAATGACTTGTTAAATGAGTAGGTGAATGATGTTTATAGTTTGTATTTTGTTTTTTCTTTTACAAACACCTTTACACGTATAAATGTTACGCAGTACCTACCTATATTGGTCCATGCAGCGCTTGTCAGCTGATAGCCGACGCAGATTTCGCATAGATAAATAAGTAACACTTAATAACCTATTGAAATTATAAGTTATTTTATTAAACATTTAGGTAAATATGTGAATTGTTAGGTAGGTACAGAAAATCACTAATTTTGTTATACCACCACACCGGTTATCCATGATGGGTTAGGCAGAGGTGTATCTAATATCAACCGGGTAAAGTTTTAAACTTCGTGATTGCTACTGAGAAATCCTGATGGAAAAACCAATAACATTTGGGCTGACCTGGGAATTGAATCCAGGATTTCATGCTTAGCAGTCGCTATTGCGACTACTCGACCACAAGGTATTTTTTTTTTTTTTTTTTAACACCTCCGTAAAATTATAACATTGTTGTTGACCAATTTCCGTAAGCAGGTATAATTTGAGTCACAGTTTTACTTTTCCGTAAGCAGGTATAATTTGAGTCACAGTTTCACTTTTCACTTACTGCGCTTTAACTCGTCGCCAATGTGGTGTTCACATAGAAACACTATAGTTAGGGTTTACAATAAAACCACCAAATTATCAGTAAGTAGATGAACTCTAAGGCTACGTGTGCTCGCTGCCCGGGATAAGTGTGGACTGCCCGACACGGAACCTCTTAGCTCGCGCTACGTTTATTAGTATATCACAGTCAGTGTGTGCGTTAGTTAGCGATGTACCTTTTACTTTGGAGGACTATCGATAATTGGTTGAAGTTCGACCCTTGGAGGAAGATGTTCCATAGACTGCCTTTGTACAGATTAATTAAATAAATAATTAAAAAAAAAAAAACAGCCGACATTTTATTAAAAATCGCTCAATACTGACCTTTCAACAGAAAAATCTTATTTAACTGGTTCCTTACAGTTTCCTTTCCTAAATTATTAAGTTCACATTCATGTTTAAGTCGAATGTCAAAGTAAAGGAGAATGCCCATTTTTCTACTGACCGCCGTTGCGCATCAAAACTTTTTGTATGATAGCATAAATTGAATATAAAGGAGGGGTGATGTCGTACTTTCTAAGGAAAAAAAATATCCATTTATTTTGTGGGGTTTTTAGTTGTTCTTTGATTTTCTCTTCAGTATTGAGGTTAGTTTTGTAACGAACCTTCCACTAAAAGCAGCAGCCCATTACAACAGTATGACTTGAATTGACATAAGACACGAACAGTACGCAATGATAAGTTATCTAAAAGCACAACAAACTCAACAACTATCGATGCACAAGTGAAAACAAAAGTTCGGTGTTGTTTTGTTTGTTTGACAAATTGACAGAGACAGTTCACATATCACATTGTGATAGTGTTACCAACAGTCAATATAAATCACTCTGACTGTCAACTAAAGAAAGATTTTTAATTAGCAAATGTAGGAGTATTTGGTTGTTAGCTATGAAAACATACTGGATGCGATATACTATTTTATTTCACATTGCACATTGCACGGTTCGGTATGGTAGTTTTCAATGGAGAAGAGCCGGCAAGAAACTCCATGGTTACTCTTTTCAAACTGATACATTGAGTCTAACAAATTACTTCACATTACACTTTGACACATTAACACTGGGCACAATGATTCGGGTACAGTTTTAAGACTTCTTAATAATTGTCAATTGTCTTCGACGTTCAGCATCAGAATGCCCTACTTGCCCGTTCGGGCTCCTGACCAAGACTCCTGCCGTTGGAGGGAAAATCCAGCGCCCTGATTGGCTCACGACTTTACGCCACGTCAGTCTCGTGATCCAATCAGACAACCGCTTCATTCTCGCGCCAAACATTTTACAAATCAAATGATAGAAATATTGCCATTCTTACGGAATCAATGTTACCAGTTTACATAATAAAATATAAAGCATTTAATATTTTACATTATAAACAAAATTATTTCTGAAAACATAGGAAATTGACTAGTAAAATCCGGAAACCTAACAATCGTCCGTCCTGACATCGTGTGCGTCCCTGCACACGACACCAGGTGGTGACCTAACAATCAGGTATCTTGGCCAGTAGCATAATAACGTTACGTCCCAAAAAAAAAAACAATGACTGTATTACAAAATATGACAACTTAAAATTATCCAATTGATTGTGAAAGAAAAAGAACAAATTTGTGCTGAGTATGGAACTAAACGGCTGAATACTATTAGTTACTAAATTAATTTGTTATTCAATAAATAATAAATAATCTAGGCACTAGCTTATACAGAATAATTTAAAAACATCAGCAGTTGCTTTACTGGAACTGAGTACAGTGAACACAAACGATCGATTAATTGCGTCACTAAACAACTTCACAAACTTTAACAAAAAATGGCGATATTCTGACTGAAAAACAAGTAATAAACGTTGTCTATCAGTTATTCTTGATAATTAACAATAACAACTTTAATAACATTACAAGTAACAAGATGTTAAATTCGTCAGCAATCGATTTGCTGGTACTAAATATAGTGAACCCAAACGATCGATTAATTGGGACAAAAAAAAACAAAGTCACAACCGATCGATTAAGTCGTGACAAAATATGCATACGAGTATTCTGAACGATCAACTAATTCAGAATACTATTATTCACATTAAATTATACTATTTATTTTATATAAATCATTTTTATCAAATAATGTCCTGAATACGCCTGGCAACAGGCCCCAATACGTCCTGAATACCAATGACAACAGGTTCTAATACGTTCTGAATACCCCTGGCAACGGGCCCCAATACGTCCCGAATACCAGTGGCAACAGACCCCAATATGTCCTGAATACCCCTGGCAACGGGCCCCAATACGTCCTGAATACCAGTGGCAACAGGCCCCAATATGTCCTGAATACCCCTGGCAACGGGCCCCAATACGTCCCGAATACCAGTGGCAACAGGCCCCAATATGTCCTGAATACCCCTGGCAACGGGCCCCAATACGTCCCGAATACCAGTGGCAACAGGCCCCAATATGTCCTGAATACCCCTGGCAACGGGCCCCAATACGTCCCGAATACCAGTGGCAACAGGCCCCAATATGTCCTGAATACTATTATTCCCTGACGATCAATTAATCAGGGTGCCCTAACCTCCTGAACGATCGATTAATTCAGGATGCCTAACCAAAGTCACAACCGATCGATTAAGTCGTGACAAAATATGCATACGAGTACTCTGAACGATCGATTAATTCAGAACACTATTATTCCCTGACGATCAATTAATCAGGGTGCCCTAACCGCCTGAACGATCGATTAATTCAGGATGCCTATCGACGCCAGTACGAGCCGATCGATAAATGCTCATAGTGGCTGCCGTAGGTCTTGCCTTCGTTGCACCAAGCCGCGATCCGATCGATTCTCGCGTACTTGATCTGTAACAAAGAATAATATCTGTGTAAGTAATTGTTCGCACATTCCATGCAATTAAATTAAGGTTTTTATTTTAACTCAATATACTGCCAGAATCATCTATGCCATTATCTGAACTCTCATCGATATCATTATCATTTACTTCTAAGGCAGTCACATGAATCCACGACTTAATGCGATCCGCGGCCACGGTTGTAAACCGTGTTCTGTGTATCAACAAGGCCTGATATCGGGGCTACAATATAACAGTCCCTGACTAACACCTTGCTAACCCGATATGGACCTATGAAGGCAGACATCAATTTTTTGCTTTGTCCATTATTATTAAAATAAGTCTTTGTTATTTTAACAAGGTCCCCTACACTGTAGGAACGGGAAGGTTTTCTACCTATGTTATACCTCTCCTTTTGCTTGACCTACCGTAGATCTATCCGAGCCTTAACACTTTCGCGGATCTCTGTCAAGTCATCATCTTTACACGTGCCTGCAGTAGTTTCATTAAGCATGGGGTTAAATTCGCTATTCATACAAGTTCCAAACATCACCGCTGCCGGTGTTCTGCCCATAGTTTTCTGTATAGTGTTATTGAGTTCCTATTGAACTCGCCTAAGATGACTATCCCAGCCCCGCTTTTAACAATGTTTAATGCTCAGTGCCTTGAGGGAATTGAGAATCGTGCGGTTATACAGCTCAACCTGTCCGTTGGACTTAGGGCTAGAAATCGCATTTAGGACATGTTTGATTCCCTTATCTAAGCAGAACCGTTTGAATGAATGCGAAGTAAAACAAGTGCCACGGTCGCTTATGAGTCGGTCAGGGTTTATAAATATACAGAAAGTATGTTCTAGAGCCCTGATTGCGTTTTGGGTATTCATGTTTTCAACAGGCCTGAGGAAACAGAATTTGGTGAAACCGTCAACAACTACGAGTAAATGAGTAAAAACCCCTAGTCAATTTCACGAAGTGTCCAAGGTGGTCCACGTGAACTGTGTAGAAAGGAATCTCCAACTTTGCGATAGGATATAGTACCCTTCGTGAGTGCTGGAATTGATCTTTGCATATGCACACTCAATGTAAACACCTACATACTTCTTACTACTGATAGACATTATGGCTGGAAACTGATCGTCGAGACATTCCGACTATTTGACAGGATTCCGTGACAATGCGTTGACATGGCTCATTTTAACCCCTGCCCTGTACTCTATAGTGCAATCGAATTCCTGTAACGTCAGCCACCACCGTGCTATTCTTGGAATCAAGTCCCGTTTTGAAAACATAGAACGCAAAGCGCTGCAGTTGGTGATAATTCTTGGATTCCTTCCCTAACAAATGAACCCTAAACTTACAAAGGGAGTAAACCACCGCTAGGGTTTCGAGCTCGTAAGAGTGTTTTTTTCCGGGGAAGTTTATCCGCTGTAAAACGCCACAGGATGGAAGTTATCAGAGCCCTGCGTTCGCTGTAAAATAATCCCTCCAATTCCTAACCTACTTGCATCCGTGTGCAGCTTCAACTCTGCATTAGGGTCATATATATTTAATTAAGTAGAACCGGCCTAGTAACCAAAAAATAGGAAACGATATTTGCGCAAAATTTTCTATTTATTTACGAAAATAACTGGTCAAACCCAAAAACTGCCGGACATTGTGTACGTTCTGAGGTCGGGGAAAATTGATAACGCTGGATATCTTGTTTTCACCGGGCCTGATACCACTAGCGCTAATTTTGTAGCCTAAATAGTCTACCTTATCACGCAGGAACTCGCACTTTATTAGGTTCTGAGTAAGGTTCGCCTTTCTTCTACAATCCCTATAGATCGCTCATCAACAATCCTATTCATCACATCAACTATTTCAGCACGGCAGAGAACCTGTTTAGATGAAATGCGGCAAGATTCAGAACAAGGCAAGACCATTATCTTGATTTCACCGTTGATCGAGTGATGTAGCCCGCCGGTGATGATCTCAGAAGGACATCACCACTAAAAGGAGAGTGAGCCTTCATTTTAACGGAAGCTGGACCATAAACTACAACTGATCTGGCAGGAGAAAACTTCACTAAGGCATCACCATCATCGGCGTGTTCTGAATTAGACAATTCTTTCACGATATCAAAAAACTGCAATCTATTCTTGTCCTTATAAACCAATATATGTGACTGCTCCGTGAAAGTCTGCCCCATAAGCACAGGGACCTCTAGCAAGTGATTATTTACGACTTTGCTTGTCACTCTAGCCTCTACCCCATCAACGATCATGTCAATACTCAAGTTGCCTAACGACCTAAACTACACCATTCCTAAAAGAGTTAATGAGAGTAACGTCGCTTCCGAAATCTACAAACGCTTGGAGTTCAGAATTGTTGACATTTATTTCTTTCAAAAGTTTTGCTCCGGGGTTATGTACGCTCGCGTCTTCATTTATAAAATCGATTCTCATAGTTTTCTGCAATCTTTGTTTTTTTTTAAATAAATATTGCTGGACATTACACATAGCGCCATCTAGTTCCACACTAAGCAACGCAGCTTGTGTCGTGGACACCAGATAGTTGATATATATGACTCGGAAACAAATGTCCATGCTCATCACACAAACATTTGCTCCGACCGGGATTCGAACCCGGGACCCTAAGAACGTAAGGCAGCCTCACTACTGCTGCGCCAATCAGGTCGTCTGTTTACCGGGGGTAATGCAAGACCATCCCTCAATTTAAACAAATCGAATATATATCTTTTATATAAAGAAGGGCTACGTGACCTGTCAATCCGTTCGTGCCGTTGTCCACGCTCGACCTGTCGCTCCGCCCGTAGCCCAGCATCCCGACGCCTCGCTGCCTCGGCGGTGCTCTGTCGTCGACTGTTCGCCCGTGGCTCGCTGATGCGTCGCGATGCGTCGCGATGCGTCGCGCAGATCTTCTGCGGCGCGCACGTGACCACGTTCACGCCGAACTTCCACCTCCAGCATCCGTAGTCGCTCACGTCGCAGCTCGATATCCGGTTCCGGCCTACTACGGCTGGGGCTCCGACTTCAAAGGCGACTTCGGTTCGGGGTGGCAGAGTGGATACCCCTTCGACTCGGTGTTGCGAGCCTTCGTCAGCCCGGAGGCTGCGACATCGTCTGAAATCTCACGTCCACGAGTTTGAGAATCTAAGTTTTTGAAAGTCTAACGCATTGGGAAGTCGATTTGAATACACAAAACACGATAGAAATTGAAAAGTTATTAAAGTCAAGACATTCAAAAGGTATGTCACCCCTAAAGATATAATCATGAAATATAAATTACGTAAACCTTTTAAATATTATTCATTTTAACCGACGTGGCTCAACAAAATTAACTAAAAAAAAAGTATCACAATATGGTTTATATACAGGAAACCTCAGGGAGTTTATAGGTATTAATGGGAAAAGAAATACTAGAGTATTTAGTTATGACACTTAAATGCGTTCCCAGTTAAAACCAAAGAAACAATATGCATGTGCACTGAGAAAATGTTATTAACTCACAATTGTTGATGCGTCAGTTCTTTTTATTATTTCTAATCCAACCAAAGCGTCCAGCCGCCGACTAGGATACGATTGAGTAGTTCTTATTTTCAAAAAATATATTAATTCTTAAGAACAATGACCGCGTAGCATTGTGTAAAACATTTATTTTATTTCTGTGTTAAACGGGCCCTTGTACTACATAACTAGCATTACCAATAAATAAATTGAATTTACGAGAGTTTATTCAGCCTTGCGGAAAAATAGATCTACCCTCCAACCAAAAATATGAGTACAAAGGGCAATATTAAATAATAAAACGGAATTAATTAAAATAATTGACGGCTTTAAATTCGATATGTAACCGGTAGATTTACTTGAAACCACGGGTAATATCATTAACTAAAACGTTAAGATTCTAAACTGGCTTCGAACCGAATTACGAACAAAAAAAAGAAGCCTTTTGACGACCCGATTGGCGCAGTGGTAGTCAGACTGCCTTACGTTCTTAGGGTCCCGGGTTCGAATCCCGGTCGGAGCAAATGTTTGTGTGATGAGCATGGACATTTGTTTCCGAGTCATGGATGTTTATATGTATAATAAGTATGTATTTACAAACAAAAAAGTATCTATGTAGTATATTAACTATCTGGTGTCCACGATACAAGCCTCGTCGCTTAGTGTGGCACTAGATGGCTCTGTGTGTAATGTCCAGCAATATAAAAAAAAAAAAAAAAAAAAGCATAAAATGTTGGGCGTGTACTTACGTTTTAATTGTTCTTGTCACTTCTGATATGTAGGATAATTTGGTTGTTAGCTATGAAAACATACTGGATGCGATATACTATTTTATTTCACATTGCACATTGCACGGTTCGGTATGGTAGTTTTCCATGGAGAAGAGCCGGCAAGAAACTCCATGGTTACTCTTTTCAAACTGATACATTGAGTCTAACAAATTACTTCACATTACACTTTGACACATTAACACTGGGCACAATGATTCGGGTACAGTTTTAAGACTTCTTAATAATTGTCAATTGTCTTCGACGTTCAGCATCAGAATGCCCTACTTGCCCGTTCGGGCTCCTGACCAAGACTCCTGCCGTTGGAGGGAAAATCCAGCGCCCTGATTGGCTCACGACTTTACGCCACGTCAGTCTCGTGATCCAATCAGAGAACCGCTTCATTCTCGCGCCAAACATTTTACAAATCAAATGATAGAAATATTGCCATTCTTACGGAATCAATGTTACCAGTTTACATAATAAAATATAAAGCATTTAATATTTTACATTTTAAACAAAATTCTTTCTGAAAACATAGGAAATTGACTAGTAAAATCCTGAAACCTAACACAAAGTAATATTATCTATAGGATGTGAACTAAGCAAAATATGTTATTTCAATTGTGCTAATTAAAAATATAAATAACGAGGATAAAGTCATAGTTGAATTTATTTTTAAAACTGAGTGACGGATTATGTTCCAGGTTTTAATAAATTGGCAACATTGATTTTACCGAAATACGCCATTTTAAAAAGTAAGCAATACAATCCAATACTGTAGCTAATAAAATACAAAATAGTAACCCCACATACGATTTCGTTCAAGAGAATTAAGAGAAGTTAAAAAAATATTTTATAATTTATGAGTTTATTTTTATGGCCATACTCTTTTACTATAAAGCGACTCTGATTGTGGTCAATGTCCTTTCTATTGTGTTCCATTATTAAATATCTACGACCACTTAAAAATATCCAAGTCCAAATTTTGGCTCTCGAAACTCGAAAATAAGCCGAAATTATCTTTTAGAATATATTTTATGAAGTACAGCTTGGCAAATTGTAGATTTCCCAATACCTTGACTGATTTTATTATTTTCACGAATAAAATTTTCAATCTGTAAACAAAGTTGTATCACGTCTTTGGATTCCAACCAACGCGCCCAATGAACCCCAACCATTTTCCTCGAATTATAGTATCTAGAGGCAATCTGTTGTACAAATTCTACAAAACAATTAGTTTATTTGTTAAAAGTTAATTAACTTTTTCCTGTTATAATGGTTCAGTTAACAGACGGTAAACGTAAGCTAGCATTAACATTAGCATTTTGTCGTTAGCATTTTATTTTCATAGTTAAGGCTGATGCTCCAGGGTAGCCCGCGAAATTCAAATTTTCTTATGTTTTTGGCAAATTGCAGGCCAGTGCTAGGTTATATGTTGATTAAAATATTGGACGCGATTGTAAGACGTATGTAGTTACAGAATTATAATCATCAAAACCATCAATACAACCCTCCAAGTTCATAAAGGTCGAGAAACGATTTTTTCAAGGTCAAAGTCATTGCTAGACCTTTATGAACTTGGAGGGTTGTATTGATGGTTTTGATGATTATAATTCTGTAACTACATACGTCTTACAATCGCGTCCAATATTTTAATCAACATACAACCTTGCACTGGCTTGCAATTTGCCAAAAACGTAAGAAAATTTGAATTTCGCGGGCTGGTCGAAGCATTCACCTTAAGAGTCATAATACATTTTTTACGCAAATTCATGATTTTTGACGCAGTAATTTTCAGCATCAGTTAGATATTTTAATGATTTGCTTATAAATAACAATAGTGTCATTTTCTTTCTTGTAAGTTGGAGTTACACATTTTCATTTTTATTTTCGTGTAATTAACGAGTTCTCGTTTTATTAAAGAGAAAAAGATAACAATAGCCTAAATTAGGTTTAAGGTCATGGCACACTACACAAGCACAGCTGTTGCCCGGCGTTGCCTCGAATTTAGGCTACGGTGCGTGGTCCACCCGCGGTCCGCGCGCCGTCCACCCGCGGGCCGCGCGTCGTCCACCCGAGGTCCGCGCGGCGTCCACCCGCGGGCCGCGCGCCGTCCGCGAGGAGCAAGCTCGCAGTCCGCCAGTGTTGCCAACTTAACTACTTCAAAATATGCTAGATTGGTGTAAAAAATATGCCAAAATATGCTAACCTTCTCTAAAAAATGCCAACAAATAAATGTCATTATTTATTAAGAAATAATATCAGAGGAATAGACTATCAATGTCTTGATATTCATCAACATTAGCTGATTTGGAAGGCTGAGAGCTAGAATTACGATTCTAGCTCTCAGCCTTCCACATCGCTGCGGTTTTGTACTACTTTGTATCAGAAACAAAGAGAGTTACGACTCTCTTTGTTTCTGATACAAAGTAGTACGGTCGAACAAGCTATTTGGTTTACAGTCCAACAAATTACATTGTAAAATGTAAACCAGATAGCTTGTTCCACCGTACATTGTCTGGAACAGTGTAAGACTATCAGCACTTTCCTGCTCTTTTTAGGCTGAATCTGACTTACCTACAAAATAGCATTTAGGGTTCTCACCGCCAAACCGCCGCGGAGTCGAGTATCGATTTCAATTTTTATTTCAAGTAAGATTGTGATTTGCATTCTTTTCATGTTTTATAAAATATGTCAAAAAATATGATATATGCTAAAAGCTAAAAAAATATGCTAAACAAGAACAAAATATACTTGGCAACACTGCAGTTCGCGCACTGGCCGGGATAGTCCGGGAGCTAGCGTTGCATTTTAGGTAGTGTTTTTACGCTGATCGTTTGCCATCTTGTTCATCGATCTCGAATGACTGATAAGTGAACCCAGCGTCAGCTGACGCACCCGCGGTGGGTGGTGGATTGGGAAGTTACGGAAGTGGTGAAAAAAAAAAAGAAAAAAAAAAGTGGGACCATAGACCTACCTACCCCCTTATGTCTAGTAATTATATTTTTATGTTAAGTGGATTCGTGGATTAATTCACCTATCTACCCCACTAACACCCTTTCAGTTACAGTTTAAAAGCAGACAGCGTAGTAGCAATGCTCCAATGTTTGTAACTGTTACTGCGTCAGCTGACGGTCTTTCCACCGCTACCCACGCAGCTGATTGTTGTTTTCGTACTTTTGATAATTTATACAATCACTTTGTTTTTCATCCGGCGTACTGTAACTTTATTTTACGTGTTTCTTTTACATGTTTATGCAAGCGGCTGACGCATAATCCCCCCTCCACCATGCAGCTAAGTTTTTTTAAGCTCAGTATGATGTAAACTATTTATGAAAAAACGTTTCATGACTTTTTTGTTTGTAACGCTATCTCCCAGACTATGAGCTTCCTGCATTTGTTTACGACATTGTTTCGCAGGTAACCGCGGGCAACTCGGAGTCGGCGCGCCGTTAGCAGGCGGTCCGTCCGCGCGATGCCGACGGCGGCGGCGGCGCGCCGACCACCCGCGGTCCGCGCACGGGCCGCCCGCCGTAATCTTTTTCATACAGACATTATAAAATATATTTTATGACACACGATTTAATGCTCATATTTGAATGGCAAGTTAAATGCTGGGTTGGAGCGGTGTCGCGGCCGGTGCGGTGCTTGTCTAGTGTGCCATGACCTTTAGTTTGTGTACGACAGAATCGACACCATTGATTGGATCACTAAATTATTTTCTGTGATTTACCCACGACTTAGGTACCTTTCCGGAATGCGGCGTTTCAGCTTCAGCATTTATGGCTCTCTATGGCAGCATTGGCAGCCCTAATCTGTGATCATATGTGCATCTGTCTGTCGAGACTTGACAATGACAAGTCCGTCAGGCGCAGTGATGCCAGATCTACTGATTTAGCAGTAGATCTACCTGATTTAAAAAAAATCTACTGATCTACTGCCTTGATTGGAAATCTACCTGCTTTTTTTCAAATCAGATCGTATCATCTAGTTATTGCCCACTTGTCATGTCATCTGGCTTATAGGCCTAAATAACATGACATTTGTTCAACAACCGTAGTAAGTATCGAAAAATATTGGATACGTGTTCTTTGTTTTATCAAATTAATAAAAATTGACGAAGATAAAACGTGTCAAAGATCTTATGGGGGGCTTGTGACGTCACATTTGAGTAAGAAATGTACTCAAATTTGACGTCACACGAGTTTTCGACGCACTGTATCGTCTTCATTTTTGTTTACGTGAAAAAAGAAAAAATATGTCTAATATTTTTTGGAAATCTATCTGACGGACTAATTAGATTTTTTTTGTCATGTACCCTATTCAAGCTCAAGTCCTTTATACCTCATGTGGGTATGACTTTTTTAATCTACTGATTTTTCCTTCGATCTACTGCTAAAACTTTATTTTTTCTACTGATTTCTTCAGATTCCATCTGGCAACACTGGTCAGGCGTCAGTGTCACTGTTTTTTCGCAGAATCTCAGATTCTCAGCTCACTGCTCACAGATTTGACAGATTCTTTCTTTCTCTACAACAGAACTGTCTGTGGTCAAGATTGGTCGTTTGCCTTCTAACTTGCAAGTGATCAGTTTTATTTAGTTATCTTTCGTTTTGGTTCAGAATTAACACCTAATAATATATCCCTTTCAGGAACTAGCTAGTGAAATTGTTGCATATTCGCGGGAAAATATTTTAAAACATCTAACATCATGAAGCCTCCGTATAAAATCGGTAAGTAATGTTACTTGTTTTCTAAAAATGGAAAGTAATGTCCCCTAGCACGACCCACTGCAAGATAATTATATTTGAGTACTAGTACTTACAGCTGGTAGCAAATCCTTTAATTTAAAATATTTAAGGTTATCTTAACCATGCGACTTCAGAGATACACCGGCGCTTTTGTGTGTTGCTTATTTACTCTAATTCACGATAATGTTTCTTATCAATTTATCAGTAATTATGACTATCTTTAATGTTTTCATCAATATTATATGATAGATTGTAACTTGTAAGTGTATGTACAGTGGGTATGTTCCTACGTCACCCAGCTTAAAATTATTATTAGCTGGTCCTTCTACAATCAGGGCTTATTTTATTAGTACTGACCTAATATATATCTGAATTACAATCGAAACAGAAGTAAACCAGTATTTATGAATTGGTGCGAAACTGATGAAGTGGGCATACAAATGTATTTTTTTTATTCCATGTAAAAAAGACATGAACTTATAATCTATCACTATTGCATAAGAATAAAACTTATTTACACAAGTATTATTATGTAACTACTTGAAGAAGAGATTTTGAGATGATTTGCAATGCAAATACATAGTACTTAATATTAACTTAATAAAAAAGTACATGCCAAGAGATATTCTATACATATATCCTACATTGTGTCCCACTGCTTTACCTCAGGTATTTATTAATGGCTCTTACACTCAAATATATTGAGAAACTTACAGATATTTAATTCTTATAGTAGGTATGCAATAAAAAAGTATGATAATGATAATCTAAGTAATTTTAAATGATGAGGGAAGATTTTAAATGTTTTTATTCATTTATTTAACAGCTGATGAGAAGTTGGCTGAACTTGGCCGCAAAGAGATCATGCTGGCAGAGAAGGAGATGCCAGGACTGATGGCCTGCCGTCGCAAGTATGCCCCTGCAAAAATCCTCAAAGGAGCTAGAATTGCTGGAAGTCTACACATGACCGTGCAGACCGCAGTCCTCATTGAGACACTTATAGAGCTTGGTGCTGAAGTAAGTGTTGTTCATTTCTGCTTTATAACAATTCCCATTTTTATTTTAGAGACAGCCTCCTCTGTATCTCCTTTTTCCGATCTATTCAACACTAGCGGACGTCACGCGGTTTCACCCGCGTAGTTCCCGTTCCCATGGGAGTTCGGGGATAAAATATAGCCTATGTTACTCAGAGTGAATGTAGCTTTCTAATGGTGAAAGAATTTTTGAAATCGGTGCAGTTGTTTTTGAGTTTATTCATTACAAACATACACACAAAATAGAAATCTTTCCTCTTTATAATATTAGTGTAGATGAATACAAAGAATAAAAGATCTAAAAAATAAAAAGTTTGAAAGACCAAGACAGGTGATGAAAATTCAAATAACTTTTCCATATCCAAAACCACACAATACCAGTATCCACAATCCATACTAATATAATACAAACCATAACGAGTCATATTTCACAAATAATCCATACTTTTTTTTATATCAATATTTATTCATTATTTTCTTCTAAAACCTGGCTGCCCAGTAATAGTGACGTCTCGTTTTCTCCCATACAAATAGACAGTGTGTGCGATTTTGGTGTTGACAGCGCCATAAGGCATGGTAGGGTAACACACAGACAGAGTTATGTAGAGTATTAGTATGGATGAGTCTTACATTATCTTCCTGGTTACAAGTAATATATCATACTTCGAGATTATACATTCAAACAAATGACTCTTTAAATCCCGTATAGATCAGAATCTAATCACTGGATGATAAACTTGTCGAAATACCTG
The DNA here is from genome assembly GCA_905147715.2 of Xestia xanthographa. Lineage (NCBI taxonomy): Eukaryota > Metazoa > Arthropoda > Insecta > Lepidoptera > Noctuidae > Xestia > Xestia xanthographa. The sequence continues at coordinate 12,441,244 of LR990655.1, read as the reverse complement.
CATGAAATGTCGATATATATGCGGTATTATCTATACCTACATTTGTTATCTGCAGTTTTATTTTGAGGAAATCTGATATTATGCCTAATATTATTATCTTACGATTAGATTTGCTTAGTAACGTTTAGTAGAGCGTTAAGCAAACCGAAGCGCAGACGACTATGAAAGAACGCTATTACGATAAAATGTAGGAATTGGGAATGAGTATCACAATCTCACATTCTAATAATATCTTGACCAACTAAACGGCGGTGCCTAAAATATAAAACTGGGCGAGTTAAGCTCGCTCGTCGAGGGTTCACTAACTAAATAGATCAGAACTCAATTAAAATAATAGGTACCATTCGCAAAATAATAATTTATATAATAACTTTTTCTCGCGACTTCGCTCCCGATATTACGAAAATTAACCCCACGGGAACGTTTAGTAGCTTTCCATTACTCAAAAGATTTTTTTTTAAATCGAAGTAGTAGTTCCGAAGATTACCCTCTACATAGAAACTTACAAACAAATTGGAACTAATAAATTACGCGACAAAAGTTAATGAGATTTATATGGGCGCCCTACCTCTACCAAATGAAAAAAAAGAATCACGTAAATCGGCTCAGTAATAACGGAGAAAAAGCCTGAAAAAGGTGTGAAAGCCTGAGGTGCTGGTAGAATACCTATGTATTCTTCTCTCTCTCTCTCTTTTCTATTTGTTCAAATTTTATTTCTTTTTCTGCAAAAGAGAAATACAATTTGAACAAATCCATCATTGCCCAAACAATGCTTCGGCTTTCAGACTAACCGTATGCAGCTGAATATCAATATTATACATGTAACAACTGCATATCTGACAAAAACGCAGTAACTGGGTAATACGATACCTCTTGGTAAGACTGGTTGTCAGACTTTCGGGTTTATATCTACAAATGACAGCTAGGACCAACGGCTTAACGTACTTTCCGAAGCACGGATTAAGCTCGGTATGTCATGATGGTCACCCATCCACAGACCAACCTAGGCAAGTCCTACTTAACCTTGGAGATCGTCCCGAATGGCTGTTATTATTTATCCACGAGCTCCTCAATTTCAATGAATTGCATGTACAAAAATATATGAGTAACATTTTGTTTGTTATTTCGTATGGATATTGAAATGTGACAAAGATAAAATAATCACTTGTTATCTTGTTTCTGTGAACACATGTAAGAATTGAGCTGATATTTATCATCGACTCTTGGCCTCTTTATCTTTAACCCTTGATCTTTTTTTAAATATGTTTGCTATTATGAAATCATTTTTGCAATTCAAGTTTTGTATTCAATTGCTAATACCTACTAGCAACTGAAGGGCCTAAACTACCTCAAATTAGCAACTCTATTTGTGGTGGTTCAAACTTCGTTTGAAATACTGTTAGAATAACGTTCTAATCAGCTTGCACTACAAAGTGGTTGTTACGTCAGTCACTGCAGGCCGAATAGTGCGAAATGAGTGGTTTTTATTCTTTATAAAATCAAATTTTCGTCTTTTGGAAAAAATAAAAAACATAAGACCTGCTTTATAGTTAGTTCAGTTATTATGCAAAGTTTCATGATCTAATTTGAAGTACTTTTTGAATACCAGCGGTTTATTGTTGGATTTGGAGGTAACTTTGGATTTTTTTTCTATCGAGAAAAGTTTATGGAATCGTTTTTTCGCCATACATAGGACTTAACATTAATCCTCAACATTACCATATATTTATTTCAAAATTAATGCTGCAGTATTTTAGGCGTAACGGAGGATCATGCTAAGCCATTTGAGGTAGTATAGGCAATTCATATTTTTTATAAACCGACTTCAAAAACGGAGGCCATCAATTCGACCCGTATCCGTATGTATAGAATATTGTCTGGATTGCACATTTTTTGTATGTTAGTCTAGAAGTACCAGCTTCTAAACGTCATGTGCGCCAAATTTCATAAGTGTAAGTATATATAATATGTAGGTATGTTTGTCCGCGCATATCTCAAAAACTACCTATTCGTAAACTACAGGTTGTAAACAGACCCTTCACAAAGCCGTCAACCAAGTATTCTGTTTATCAAACTGAGTAAATCAGCGAAAAAATGTTTGCTGGGAAACTAACTTTTTTTTGGGTGAAAAATCACTTTTTACGGTAAAACTCAATGTAACGCATTCAACACATTGTTCTGATGGATGCATCGAGTAGTAAACGGGTCATGGAAGTTAAAGTTATACCAATCAATATAAACTTTTATTTAAAAACACATAACCCTCCTTTTGGGCTTCGCCGCAGTCTGGTAAAAACTAGCTGACCCGCGCAACTTCGTCTGCGTCACATGAGAGAGAGAGAGGCTTAAAGAGAGTGTGAACCTTAAAAGATAGACATAGAGGAATAATATTCCCTCAAACATGATTGTTGCGTAACTTTAACCGTTTATGCAGCGCTCGCAACGGAAGCTCTCAAACTCTCTTGATTTTGATTTTGAAATAATTTTCCCTGTTTTTGCAACATTTATTATTGATACTCCGATCCTACATTCGTGTATATCGGACTTCTCTCTCTCGTGGACAAACAAAAAAAAATACGCGTCGAATTGTGAACTTCCTCCTGTTGTTTCATCGGTTAAAAAACTAAACTTGAGGCAATTGTCACGTGCGAGGGGTCGGAAAATCTTATCACCGCGATTCAGAAAATGTAGTAAAATGAACAACGCCATCTATCGACCAAGATGTTAAACTGCTAAAATCCTGTTATGTAAATTTTAAACACCTTTTTAGTCATTATATAGTACCATTTTAGTACAATAGAAGTCGCTGCATCTTACATATGATTAGTTCTTCTTGAACATTTTAAATTCATATATCTTTTAAAAGAATTAACCGATTACGATGAAACAAAAACTAAATAATACCTACATTAGTTGCGTAAATTTTGCGTGATGCTTGATCATCGAAACTGACAAACAGATAAACAGACAAAAATTCCATGCTGGAAATGAGTTCCGTTGGTTATCCTTTAACACCCTGGCATTTTTTTTCGAAATATTTTGGATGTACAAAAACGATCTTTCTACAGATTTATTATATGTATAGAAAAACTTGTGAAATGTTTGAACTTAGACCCATGTTTGAACTTAGACCCCCAATATCTCCGTAACTAGAAGCGGGAACCTTCTGCTTTCGGAGATATTGGGGGTCAATAGGTATGGTCTAGAACAAAAAAATGATCGCAGTGACGACGAGAACAAGTGCCTTTCGGCTTCGATAGGTGTCTATTTACACCCTTTGGGGCCGCCTCCACGAGCGAGCGAATCGCGGTGATTGAACGTATTTCTATACGAAAATATCGCCGCGATTCTGTCGCTCGTGGAGACGGCCCAAAAGAGAGTGTATAGAAAAACGTGGCAAGGACGATAATATCGCCGGAATTCGCTCGCTCGTGGAGGCGGCCCCTTAATAATATAAACTTTTTTTTTTTTTCAAAAAGTTTATATTTCAACACAATAAACTTCAGCATGTTCTGCGATCCTTCGTTTTGTCACATACATTGCGTAGGCTAGAATCTAACCTTGAGATATAAAGTTGAATTCTGTATAGCGATCTTTGAGTAGGTACAGGAAACCGTTAAACATTATTTGGCTGTTATGTAGTCCATGATTAACAGCTTGAATTAAAGCCAATGTGCGATGCCAAGAACATTTTCAGGCGCTTCACTGCGCGTTTTCTCAAATATTTATCCCCCACAACCCAGACAATCTGGGCAGTAAAGAAGAGCAGTAACTTCATAGTCCACAATGTACAGTAATGACTAATGATGTAAGTAGTCTTATTTTTACGGTAATATCTTGGTTTACATGAAAAACATTTACTTTGCACAGGTCCAGTGGTCAAGCAGTAACATCTACAGTACGCAAGATGAAGCTGCTGCGGCGTTAGTTGCGGTTGGCATACCTATCTATGCTTGGAAAGGAGAAACCGAAGAGGAATATGTTTGGTGTATTGAGCAGACATTGGTATTCCAAGACGGAAAGGTAATAAAAGTGTAGATTTTCCTTCCCTAATATTGAACTCTTACATTGAGGAAAATGCTTTTTACCTTTTTTCCTTGATGTTTGTTGTTATTAAAACAAGTAGTAAATCTTCTTAGGTTGTGATAAAATAGTTATAAAAACATTTCTTGTTTGTTTAATTTGTTATTAACATTTAGTACTGTAAGTTCGTCTAGCAAAGAATCATGTCATATCGCCATTTGGGCCAGTTCACTTAACGCATCGATAATGCGAATAAAAGCCCTAGGAGCGTGCTAGGCGGATGTTATTTTATTTATAATTTTTTAACTATTTTATTGTCTTACAAAATTAGTTGGTTCCGCTTCATTCCAACTTATTTTACTCTTCTTTTATTACAGCCCCTGAATATGATCTTGGACGATGGTGGTGATTTGACAAAACTGGTTCATAAGAAATTCCCACAATATTTGGAAGCTATTAAGGGCATTTCTGAAGAAACAACAACTGGTGTACACAATTTGTATAAAATGTTCCGTGAAGGTTCATTAAAGATTCCAGCTATCAATGTAAATGATGCAGTAACAAAGAGTAAATTCGATAATTTATATGGATGCAGGGAATCATTACTTGATGGAATTAAAAGGGCCACAGATATAATGGTTGCTGGAAAAGTCTGCGTGGTTGCGGGCTACGGCGATGTCGGCAAAGGCTGCGCTCAAGCTTTTAAGGGATTCGGAGGTAGAGTCATCGTCACTGAAATCGATCCCATTAATGCCTTGCAAGCAGCTATGGAAGGATTCCAGGTAACAACTATGGATGAAGCTGCTGAAATGGGACAGATATTCGTGACCACTACTGGATGCCTCGACATCATTTGCAAGGAACACTTCCTAAAAATGAAAGATGACGCTATTGTTTGCAACATTGGTCACTTTGACTGTGAAGTAGATGTTGCCTGGTTGGAAAACAATGCCAAGAAAGTAAACATTAAGGCGCAAGTAGACCGCTATGAGCTTGACAATGGCAATCATATCATTGTATTGGCTGCTGGACGTCTTGTTAATTTAGGATGTGCCACAGGACATTCGTCGTTCGTTATGTCCAACTCTTTCACCAACCAAGTGTTGGCTCAAATTGAACTTTGGACAAGACATAATGTATACCCCGTTGGAGTACACACATTACCTAAGAAATTAGATGAAGAAGTAGCTGCTTTACATTTGGACCATCTTGGTGTTAAACTTACTAAGCTAACACCGAAACAAGCAAAATATATTGGTGTCCCAATTGAAGGACCATACAAGCCTGACCATTACAGATATTAAATGTTGTGCATCTGCGAATTTAGGTTTTTCACACTTGTTCTTTAAGCTAAACATGTTTGATTATAAGAATTTCACCCAAGTTACATACCTACTTTAAAATACACAGATGTGATTATTTGTAAATCATACTTGTTTTCAATAATAATAAGTAGCCACTTTGATTACCAAATAAATATACAAAATGTATTGTTTTTAAGAAAGCAAACATAAATATTCAAGTGATACCTATACTTTGTCTTTTATTAATACTCCTTGTCTACCTGACTATGAATAATTTATGAACCTCGCGCACTTCGTGGCTACGACCACGGCTTGTCGCATAAACGCCCGCTATCTTGAACAAAACTGTGCCACCAAACTTTCTAACCGTTGTGCTCGCTCCAGACCCCCAAATTGCCTTAGGAATTATACAAAATTTAAAATTCTTGGAATGGACTTTATGGTTATGAACATAAAGTCCATTTTAAGAATTTTAAACTCGTACCGTAAAACGCTGCAACATTGCCTCGCATACCCAACTTTGCCTATTATATGCATTTACCAATATCTTTTTAAATATTGGTTGTAGCAACTTCAAATTGTTGGTAGTTTTTTAAGTGTGGCTGTGTGGCTGACTCTGGCAGAGCCACCATCCGGGATTTTAATTTTGATAACACAAAAATTTAGTCGAAATTAGTCGCCAAATATCAGATTTGGTCGGTCACTGGTTCAAAAGATATAAGGGCTTATTGTTGGCCCTGCTGGAGAGAGCCTACCCCAGCAGAGCCACATTAATAACTCAAAAACTAGGGCACCTAGAGAAGATCTGTTTTCTCCCATATTACTCGCTAATTAGTCGAAATTAGTCGCCAAATATCAGAACTGATCGGTCACTGGTTCAAAAGATATAAGGGCTTATTGTTGGCCCTGCTGGCGAGAGCCTACCTCAGCAGAGCCACATTAATAACTCAAAAACTAGGGCACCTAGCGAAGATCTGTTTTCTCCCATATTTACTCGCTAATTAGTCGAAATTAGTCGCCAAGTTACAGATTTAATCGGGTCCTAGTTCAGAAGATATAATGAGTTCAATTATTAAGGTATAGTCCAAGAGCTAGATCGAAGAGTTCACGAAAAATTGCCAATAAAAAATATTTCTATTAATATGTGTAACATACTTCTAGTTTTATCGGTCTAAAGTCCTTAGAAATGACCGAGAGAGATAAATTCTCTATTAAATACATGTTAAATGTTTTTAATTATTAAGTTAGAGTGGCTTAAATTTCTTTGAAACCATTAACCTTGCTCTTGGTCTATTTAGTGTCAAGATGTACAGTCGCATGCAACTGTTTTACTAATTTACAATGTTGAGCTCTAATTTACTTTAGAATAATAAATATGTTAAAATTATCGTACCTATCTTTAGTAAAATGTAATACTTAAACGTTGAAAACGTATTGTAAGTATGTAGGTAAGTATCAACCCATTGCTTGAAATACATTACAAAAAAATACATACTTATATCAAAGATGTAAATACTTACTATACCTAATATGAGCATTAACGCCTCTAATTAAGGTTTAATAGGTAAGTTTATTTATTGTTCCTTATAAATACAACAAATTGAACTGTACCTAAATGCCGGAAATAATATATAAATCTAAATCAAATTATAAAAATGAATTTCCAAAAAGTTGGTTTGATGTGTGTATTTTGAGGTGATTGTCAGAGTTGCGTTGTGGGTGTGTGGTTGGTGGCCCGTTTGCGCCGAGCCTTAGGTATACCTCTGCCTAACCCTTTGGGGATTACAGGCGTGATGATATGTTATGTACCTACGTTTATTTCACTACTTAGGTACAAATCTATTGAATTTCAGATATAGGTAATCTAAATTCAATAGATACCGACTAATGAGGTAGGTACCTACTAAATTCACACCCGTAGACACCCCAATTATACGTAGAAAATTAGATAAGTTACAACTCAGATCAAAATTCTTTGATCTGAGAGTTACAATCAAAATGTATGCACTGAAGCACTTAGGTAGGTAGTGTTTTATTTTAAATTAACTATCCTAATTGTAGCCAAATAATATGGACATCGACGGACTACATTGGTAGGTAGCGCATCAGTATTGGTATGTATCTTAAGACACACACACAAACACGCTAATGACGTGAAAAATCAAGGTAACTTACATACACACATAACACACATCAACACGGTCTACGGATATTTTTAAAAAAGCGAATTACTATCAATGTGTTAATTATTTATATGACATGTATATATTTAAAAGATACGTTATTTAATATTCTACCATTTTTTAATAATGGTTAAGGTATAGATTAAAATTTCAGGATTTTATGGATAAAAAATGAAGCATAGACGGAAACCGTATATGAATGAACTTTTAATTTGTGAGTAAAAACTGAAAAAAATAGAAAAATCATTTAATTTGTGTTTATAAACTTGAAGTTAGTAGTCTGAGAAAGCGCCCATGATGTTCATAACACATCGGCAACGATTCGGCATGCTCAGAACAAGGTTGTCAATGTCTTGCTGCGGAATATTGTCCCATGTCCTTCTGAGGTGCGCAAAAAGTTGATCTTCTGTAGCCAGATTTTCAGGAACTTCATTCAGAGCTCTTCTTTGCAGCATATCCCACGCATGCTCAATGGGATTTAGATCTGGCGATTGAGCAGGCCAGTCTAAGGCCCTAACATTATGTGTATGTAACCAAGCTGCTACCGTTCTCGCCGTGTGTGCCCGGGCATTGTCGTGCATGAGCAGGAAATCTTGCCCCATTTGTGTTCTGTGGGGCAAGATTACGGGCCCCAGCACCTGTTGGACGTATCGTTTTGCCGTCATATTGCCCCGCACCCAAACGAGATCCGTCCGTCCTCCAAGACGAATTCCTGCCCAAACCATAATTGTTCCTCCTTGGTATGGGTGAACTTCCTGAGGGTTCTGGAGACGGCTCCATCGTCCAGGAACTCGCCAAACACGCGTCCTTCGTGAATCTGGATGGAAGCCGAACCTGGATTCATCCGTGAACAGCACATTGGACCATTGGTCACGGCCCCAGTCCACGTGGTTCCGAACCCATTCTAATCGTCGTCCACGATTGCCTCTCCGTAAAGGTGGGACCCGGAGTGGTCTACGAGAGCGTAGATTGCTTTCATGCAGTCGCCTTCTTACAGTTTGGTCACTCACAAGCACTTGGTGTTCCACTCGCAGCCTTTGGACCAATTGAGTCGCCGTTGCATTTGGTTGTGCTCGCGCAGTAATTTGCAAAAATCGGTCTTGTCTGGGGGTAGTGATGCGACTTGGCCCCCGGTGCCTCTCCGCTACTTCACCTGCGGCACGATAGCGTGTCCACAATCTTGAAATTACATTTTGATGGGTCCCTATGGCCTCAGCAACATTACGCTGAACAGATCCAGCTTCCAGCATTCCCACAGCTCGTAACATCTCCGCCCTCGTCAAATGTCGGCGTTGCATGGCTACAATACCTCAATTTTAACTTTATCTTTCGTTTAAAAATGAAAAAAAACTGTAACTAAACGTAATTCGTATTGTTTTCTAAATTTCGCACAAATGAAAATTCCCTCTCCTATACATCAAGACATTTTTATGCCACCGAAACAAAAGAATTTTCAAAAATTTGAATTTGGAATTAGTCTGAGATTATTACAAACAAATCGGTGTATAAAAGATTCCAATGCGGCCAGTACTTTTCGAGTTATTTAATTAAGTATGAAATATCCCTAGACCGTGTTGATGTGTGTACTTAATAATATTAATCTTCACTCCTAAGGCGTCCTCTTTTCAAAACACTCTCAAATTGTCCACCACCATGTGACATGTCCAATGCACTTAAAAGCCCGTATTCGTAATTGTTCTTTTAATTTTTTATACAAACAAACCTCGCTGTACTCCCGGTGGATGACTAAAGAAAAAAATCTTTAGAGTTTAGAGCAAGTTTGTTAATTTACCTATTTTTTTTTTAATACTTTTAGCGGCGCGAACACCGCCGACGCGCCGGTGCTCGCTCTGTTCCCCGTTTTTGTATTTGCGGAATAGGTACATAAAGATAACAACATTCGAGTTCATAACTATTCTTTAAGTTCCACTTTAAACTGGCCGACTTTAACTTAGGTACGTCACGGGCAACTCGTTCTAAGTAGCTCGTCTGTACACGCGCATCTATCTCTTTCTTACTTACCGTGTAAATGTAACGGAGCGCAGCGATCTATCTGCCAGCGACTAAATGCACACATTTTGTTCGATACCTAAATAATTACATATATTTATTGTAGATCTTGTTTTTAGGTAATGAATACTGCTTTCCTTTGGTGGGTTGAAGTTACAGAATTCCTCCAGACGTCGCCGCGTCGTATAGATACACCTGTCTAAAAACTATTTTAAGTATTTTGTACTTGGTTGTACCACTGTATGGGGAAATTGAACTCTTTAATATCTTTTTAATGACACACCGACTGAATCTGTAACTTGGCGACTAATTTCGACTAATTAGCGAGTAAATATGGGAAAAAACAGACCTTCGCTAGGTGCCCTAGTTTTTGAGTTATTAATATGGCTCTGCTGGGGTAGGCTCTCTCCAGCAGGGCCAACAATAAGCCCTTATATCTTTTGAACCAGTGACCGACCAAATCTGATATTTGGCGACTAATTTCGACTAATTAGCGAGTAAATATGGGAGAAAACAGACCTTCGCTAGGTGCCCTAGTTTTTGAGTTATTAATATGGCTCTGCTGGGGTAGGCTCTCTCCAGCAGGGCCAACAATAAGCCCTTATATCTTTTGAACCAGTGACCGACCAAATCTGATATTTTGCGACTAATTTCGACTAATTAGCGAGTAAATATGGGAGAAAACAGATCTTCGCTAGGTGCCCTAGTTTTTGAGTTATAGTGCAACACAAAAGAGTAGAAATTAAATGAGGGCGCTGCGATCGCTCAGGTGGCAACCCAGTTAGTACGACCTACCTGATATTGATACTTGAATAGTATTATTGGTCTAATAGCTATAAATAATGAGAAAATAATTATTTTAAATAAGTATGTTTATTAATTCATTGCTTTCAATAAGTTCCTCATAGATAATAAATAGATTTGGTACGTAATAGTAATAAAACTACAAGTTCACTTAAATATATATTATGAGGGGCGAGTCCAGAATTTCCCGCCGTTTTGCACAATTCTGCGCACTGTGCTTACAGAAACACCTAAAACAAACAAAGCATGTTATTAACATAATCTTATAGATACAACTTAAAATTAGTGCTCTATCTTCATAAATAATATAAGTTTATAACTGCTGTCAGTCCGACGAAAAAAGTCACGCGCAAATATGTTCATAACGTGAAAATATTTTAAAATTGTTTCTTTCCATTAGTCGGTTGCTTCAACAAATATGGTATAGCAAAAAACGTATTTGGTAATACGCAATTAATTACATTAAATGTTGTTGCCTTACTATCAATGTTGTTAAGTCGCGCTATAACTACAAGGGTATTTGTTTATCTTAGCCTAACCTCAAAAATGGTAGACAACTAATTTGTAAATACTATTTAGATTGAAAATTTTGCTCCCTGAATGTAATAATCGTTTGTAATTAACGTTTACTGCAACTTCTGCTGTACGATGGCAAAAATCTTCGAAGTAGGATAGCAGCTTCCCAGCTTGTAATTCGGTCAAACACCGCATGAAAACTTAAACATTATTTCACGGGCACCTCCACGAATTACCTTATTCATGATATGTCGCTGTTTTCCTGTCCACACTCTGAAATAACACACAAAAACCAAAATTCTAATGAAAAACGAAACCGATCGAGAAGAATTTGACAGCTCAAGTACTAATTTTAAATGTTGCCAGAAAATGAAAAATTTTAGTTCCCAAATATTTAATTTCTACTCTTTTATGTTGCATTATATTAATGTGGCTCTGCTGGGGTAGGCTCTCTCCAGCAGGGCCACCAATAAGCCCTTATATCTTTTGAACCAGTGACCGACCAAATCTGATATTTGGCGACTAATTAGCGACTAAATTTTTGTGTTATCAAAATTAAAATCCCTGATGGTGGCTCTGCCAGAGTCAGCCACACGTTTTTTAAATCATTACCTGGCAACACTAAAAACCCGCCGCCATGTTTGTTTTCTTTGAAACTACGTGACAGTGAGTTGTCAAATCAAACGCAAAAAGTCCCCGGCCGGCTCGAAACCACGACGCGACAAACTTTTTCGTTATGTCCAAAAATATTTACAATTTCTACAAAGTTTCGATACTTAAGTACATGTTACTTGTAAGTTATCCTACAATTCTGAATTAATTTTGAATGTATAATGTGACAAATAAAAAAGTTATAAATATTTAGGCAAAGTTGTCACAATCATTTCGATCTTGTATACCCAACTTCGCCTGAGCTAGGGCTGTCGCTAGCGACGTTGATTACACAACTGCTCAAAAAAGGAGAGTAATGTTTTCAGCGTATTTATTATATATATATTTTAGGTCGTTTTACTCCACGGTTTATGCGACAACCATAAGCAATATCAAATAAAAATAATAAAGTATGAAACTAACAGAAAAGTCGATCACAACATTACCTAGCATTGTTTCTAGTGGTATAAGCAAAAAGCGGCTGTTTTGCAATTCTTATCCCTAAGTCCTACTTATAAGGGTTAACTTCAAGTGCAAGAATGATGTAGGTACTTAGTCGTATAGACTGTCAAAATTGAAGCAGGCAATGTTACAGTTTTGTGGCCCAACTTTGCCTAGTGATTAAGACTGTTATATTTCGAATATGAAACAGAGTAATTGTAGGTCTAAGTACACTGCCAATGACCATTAATATAAGCTTTATCCCTAACCTAACAAGGGTGAAAATTGATTGTATTTTTTCGAAATATATCAATGTTATGGCAAAGTTGCAGCATTTTACGGTAGTGTGATTCATAATTATTATGATTCTGATAAAACAGCCATTTTAGAGGGCCCTCAACGCAGGGTTTGTCGCGACAGCACACGTAGCGTTGCGGCCAGCCAGTTTCCTGCAATTCACGGAGCAGCGGCGTGTTAAAAACAGCGATATACCCGCGGTGTACACGCGCCCCGCATCTTCGTATATTCTTCTTTAGAAAAAACTAAGTTTGATATTGGTGCCGATTCCCTTGTTTACAAACTAAACCAAATTTAAGTTCAGTGCATCTTTTTCTTTCTATTTCATTAAGAAAAGGACAGAAGATAAATTTTAGTTATGTTCTGTCAAATTAATCAGCACCATACAAGTTCTAAACGCGATTAAAAAGTTGACTACTAAAATAACATCAAATTACGTCAGGTGCTGGCTAATTTGACAGGATTAAACTAATATTTATCTTCTGTCCTTTCCATAATGAAATAGAAAGAAAAAGATGCATTCAACTTAAATTTAGTTTAGTTTGTGAACAAGGGAATCGGCACAATTATCTGTTTTACTGAACATTGGATGAAAGATTATGAAGTAATGCAAATAAATTATGAGAATTACAATGTGAGCAGTTGCTTTAACCGAAAATCTAAGATGCGTGGGGGTTCATTAATCCTAGTTAAAAAATTGTATTAAATCTAAGTCTCGTAATGATATAGTCGATCTATCGGTTGAACATAGCATTGAATTGTCTTGTGTTGAGCTAGATATGCATGTAATAGTGTGCGTTTACAGACCCCCTAATTACCTGAACTATTCTATCTTTGAGTCAGTAATGGAAAATGCTTTGGCAAAACTTGTAACTGGTAATAAACCAATAATTATCTGTGGTGACTTTAATGTCAATATCATAGAGAATAATGTGATTAGCAGAAGATTCTTAATCATTTAACTTGTCAAATGTGTTTTCAGAACCAACTCGAATTACGACAAATACTGCTACATGTATCGATAATGTTTTTTGTTGCTGCGATTACATAAATAAATCCATCGTAAATTACCTGCCTTCAGATCATAGTGGTCAGACGGTTACTTTCGCGTACAATAGACAATTACAAAGAATTCAGATACAAACTAGACAAATAACACCCAGCAATCTAGACAAATTTAATAATAATTTAATTAGCAAGTTAAGTATACCGGGTCATATTAGAAACAATGCAAATGTATTTTATGAAGAATTCTTTTCGGTAGTGCACACCGAATTTAATAATACTTTAAAAAATAAATCTAAAACTATTGGCCCAAAGTTTATTTTCAGTGACTGGGCAACACAGGGTATTCGGAAAAGTAGGGAACGATTGCATCAACACTGAAGCTTTTAATAAATATGTTGCTACTTACTCGAAAATTTTTAAAAACACTTGCAAGGTAGCCAAATCCTTATTCATTAGCAACAAGATTAAATCAGCCGACAACAAAATAAAAACGGTTTGGAAAATCATCAACAGTGAAACAAATAGAAATAAAAAACAAGGTAATGACTTCACACTAGAGACATCGCGTGGCCTTGTGAGCTCCAATAATGAATTTGAAAAATGAATTTAAATTTCAGCATATAAACCCCATAACAGTCTTATAAGGTTTTAAGCAAATCAAGATCAAATTAACGGAAGATCTATGGGGTATGTCTATCAAAGCTTGTATGTACCTCAATTATTGAGACTGTAGCGCCGTATTTAGCCTCAATATTTAATTTGTGCGTGGATCAAGGGGTCTTCCCGGATCTAATGAAATTCAGTAAGGTAATACCGCTTTTTAAATCCGGGGACAGTAAAGACACCAATAACTATAGGCCCGTATCCGTGTTGCCGGTTTTCAGCAAGGTGTTTGAAAAGATAATGCTCAATCAAATGCTTAACCATTTTAACACTAATAAAATATTACACGAGTAATAGTATGGTTTCACCAAAGGACGTTGTACAACTGACGCCGGTGTCACTTTATTAAAACACATATTTACTGCGTGGGAAGAGGCACAAGATGCCATAGGAATCTTTTGTGACCTTTCGAAGGCATTTGATTGCGTAAATCACGAAACTCTGATCTTGAAACTTCAGCATTACGGTTTAGGTAAACTTGCGCTCAGTTTAATAAAATCGTATTTGAATGATAGACAGCAGCAGGTACAAATAAATGGAGTCAAATCAATAGGTTTAAAAGTAAAAATGGGTGTACCACAAGGTTCGATATTGGGTCCCTTCCTCTTTTTAGTATATATTAATGACCTACCCCATCTATTTAACAACCATCCGCATATTTTATGGTGTTGTTTGCTGACGATACTTCTTTAATATTTAAAATAAACAGACGTGCCACTAATCTTGATGACGTAAATAACGCCCTACTGCAGGTCCACGATTGGTTTACCGCTAATAATTTAGTACTAAATGGGAAAAAAACTAAATGCATTAGATTTGCTCTACCAAATGTCAAAAGTAGTGATTGTGACATAATATTGAATCAAGAGAAACTAGAATTTGTCGATAAAACGGTTTTCTTGGGAATCACGCTCGACTCAAGGTTACAATGGGGTCCTCATCTAACATCTCTTGCAGGACGGCTAAGCTCAGCAGCATATGCTGTTGTTTTGTTTGTGTAGTTCAGCCAGGTTTCAGGCTTGCTAAAGTGGATTCATCTTTCATGGGGTACTGTTTGAAATGTTACAATAAAATACCTCCCCACATTCTTCAACTGAATGAGACGAAATTTAAATCTTGTATAAAACGCACACTATGTAGGCAAGCATATTATAAGTTGGGGGATTACATTGATGATAAAAATGCTTGGCTAAATGCTGGTCCTGCTCCACAACCATATGTGGGGGGGCAAACTAATTGTTTGTACTGGTCGGGCATTATTTGAGTCCATCGACAAGTAAAGAAGAAGATGAAGAATTGATTCCCATGTTAATGTATTGTGGAAGCTGCAGAAGATTGTAAAAATATACTTGCATTGTATAGATTCCAGTTCTTAGTATTATATAATTGCATAGCACATGTGTGAGTACTTTGTACTGTTCAGCCACCATTGACATTTATTTATCTTTCGTTGACTTGAATATGCCTTGATGACTGAGAGAATGTCATGCTCACTTAAATGTCTCGCTGATGGTGGCGGGTGTGTCGGGTCATTTAGTTCCCTTCAATATGGTTGAGTTGAATGGCGCCGGTACATGCGTCATGTCTGTGAACGGGCACTGTCAGTTGGGACTGGTCATCTCTTAGCTGCCAAGGTTCATTTTAATTACTTTATTCATACATTTTTAATCTAATCTTTCACTCTGGATGCTCTTAGTGTGCACGTCTTTCTACATCGTTCTCACATATACATGTTTAATCTCAAAATTAATGATGTAACCAAGATTTTGTAACAATATTTTGATTTTAAAAGAGTGTCCATGGAGTTTCATGCCCATTCTTCTCCATAGAGATCTACGCTAGGAAATGGGCAACTACAGTACTTTCTCAAGTTATTATGCCTTGTGACTGGGACTGTAGCTTTGATTTTCTTTTTTGTATTTTTGACTTTCAAAAGTGCCGTAATGGTCTAATTGAAATAAATGGTTTGAGTTTGAGTTTTGAGTTTGAGTTTCGTAAACAACATCGTACTTTGCCATTTTAGTGTTTGCGCGTGTTGATAACACGCCGCTGCACGCGTCGTTTCTGTAATAGTACATTACGATATTAGTGCGTTAAGATGGTTATAACATGCGAGGCGGAATTTCAGCCCGAGCCGAAGGCGAGGGCGTAATTGAGCCGAGCATGTTATAACCAATACGCACGTATATCGTACGACGTTTTTTAACACATTTGCGAGGAAACAAAAAAAAAAGTAAAAACATTTCACAATACAAGTACAAAGAAAAGAAAATTTGAGTAAAATGGCGCGAGGATTATTTTCTGCCGTGGCTGCGTGAAAATGTTGGCAAAGACGCTAGAGCATGCAGCGAAGTTTTTAAATTACCGAATAAACTGTTTTTTTTTTTTTAAATAAACTCAATCTGTGAATGCACACTGTTGCTTTCCCGCCATTTTAACA
Source organism: Xestia xanthographa (assembly GCA_905147715.2). Lineage (NCBI taxonomy): Eukaryota > Metazoa > Arthropoda > Insecta > Lepidoptera > Noctuidae > Xestia > Xestia xanthographa. The sequence continues at coordinate 12,424,904 of LR990655.1, read as the reverse complement.
GCGCGCTTGCGCTGCCTACTGACTGGCGCCGCGCGGCGATTAGTTCGAAATTTGAATAGCACAGCGCGCTGCTCACTAGCTGGAGTCGCGTGGCGGCGATCAGTTCCATATTTGAAATGGCAAATAATACTGTTATGGAATTTGTATGGACTATAACTTAACTATTTGCTTTGGTAACACACGCGTTTTTTATGACCCGCTTTACATATTTAAAACCGGTGGAATTACATCAGCTTTACGAGCAAGGGTGTTAAAAACGAAATAACGTACAAAGCGACGTTTGACGTACCGCGCCTCCGTGAATGAGCCCTAATAGTTGAACTTGCAACTAGTCTAGCAGCACGAAATCGCACTTTTTCATGCTCCTATCCTTTTCTGTCGCTCTCAGAAGTAATGATGTACAATCGGTCCACCTTGGAAAACCGGTCGAATGCACCCGGCCCCGCTACTCTTAGCGCCGTTCATTCTTTAACAACTCGGCATGACTTCTGCCCGAGCATGGGGTGACATGTAGACTCGAGTTTCTTTCTGCGAAGACAAGGAATTCGTTCTGTAGCAACAGGAATGGAGCTAGTGATTTAGATGTTCTACGAATCTCGATCGTCGTGTTACTTAGTGTTGGTGAAAACGGGCATGATAGTAGGAGAGCCCAAGCGGGGATTTTTGTAGTTACTCGAGCGTGTCAGAAAATTATAAATAGGAAGAATCCTTGCACCCCTACCAAGAACCCCATGAACCCCTACCAAGTATGAACCTGTCATATGGTGGGTTGTGTTGAGGGGAACCCGTCAGATTAGTAAAAAAATTGATCCTTAGAAAAACTCGAGCGCGTCAGATTACGAGAAGATAGATTATTTACATTGAGAAATGTTTCTTTGCTCTGAGGAGAAAAGTGTATATCTCAACAATGTGACAATTTGAGCGTGACATTAAAAAATAAGCGAGTTGCAAAGTTTTTTAAAAAAAAAACGTCACCTCGAAATACTCGAGCGCGTTTGATTTTTTTTTTTAATGAAACACTTAGAATTACGAAAAACTAATAATCTGGTTTCCATGGGGTGATTTCGGTAGAATCGTGGAGAAAAGGTAAAGCGTACAGCGCTGCCGCATGCACTAAGCAGCCCCGGATCTTGATTTTTTTCGGGGCGGGGCATAAACTGAAAAATGCCACCCCCACACGTCTATTTTTTTCCTTTATCATCATTATTTTAGCCATCAGACGCTGCTATAGATCTGTGTTTATTACCCTATTTATTTACAAATATACATACATGGACGTGTAGGACATGTATTGTTGTTAGGAAAGCACAGTATAGGGGCTGAAATAACTTTTAATAAGTTCTGTGTTGACTTCGGAGCAGTCTCCAGTGATCTCCACAGTAGTGAACAGGGCTTTGGTCCCCGAACTATACGGCACAGATGCTTTTCGAAGCACGCATGCCCGAAGAGTAGCCCTGTGTCAGACGGAAAATGAGGGCGCCATGCCGTCTCTCTTCGTCTCGAGTCTTATCGCCGTAAAAGTGGTATGCACTGTATTTCGTTGCACGAGCCTCTCATTCTACCACAAGAACCTGGTGGAGCACAGCCCTGTACAGCTCGACATCATGGCGACGCATCAGGTGCTCGCTCTGTGTAAGGACTATAACGTCAAGATCTCAGGGTGGTGATCCGGCCAAAAAGCTCGCTGCCTTGAAGGAGACCGTTTTGTTTTATTCTCACCACCCTGACGGCCATCGCTCTCTGGGTTCATCGCTGAATTACGGTATTTAGGTCGTCAGGTTGTCCGCCCAGGCGCCCATACTGGCACTCCGTATTAGCGCTATGGACTGTACGATCCCCATATAGAATCTTTTGCAGGAGGAATTGGATCACCCCATGATGGGCAGTAGCCTAGCCACGAGATTTGGTTCGCGCCATCAACCGGGGTGCCAACTGCTGAAAGTACGGCCCAAAGTCCTACCCACCAGTCGGTGGCTAGGACTTTGCGCCGCCCGTAGTCGCCCTGATAACTATCAAGGACGACTACGGGCGGCCCAAAGTCCCAGGTACTTCATCGTCGACTCGTCGCTGATACGGACACTTCCTGAAACGATGTTCGTTCCCAGAGGTGGCATTTTCTGAGGTCCATGGAAACAGAGGGTCGCAGATTTCTGCAATGCCACCCAACCGCCGGATCCCATCTACGACTCCAGCTGTCACCAAGATGGTCACCTGCCAAAACGTCTTCCCCCGTGCCTTCACCAGCGTGTCATCAGCATAACAGATGACACCATGAAGAAGCGTACCGCGAAGCGCCCAGTCGTATGTTCCCTAGTTGCGGCCCCAGAACGAATAACTGACCCACGCAACATCCTTCTTGACTCGGATAGAATGATAGATCATATCTCTGTCCCACAGATAGGCCCTGATTATGCGGCGGAAGTTGGTACGGCATAGGTTTGGCATGGTATAGGAGTGCCTCCAATCATTTTTTTTTTCTCGAGGTGGAAATTCTTAGCCCTGGGGAGAGTCGAGGAGTCTGACAACTGCGCAGTTGCTTTGGAAGGCAGTGGCATCTAAGCGGGTCCGCCAGATTCTCAGTGGCCAGGTGCTGAACTAGGCGGTCTACAGTTTAGCTCTCAAAGAGTTTGTCTACCTCATCTAAATCGATGGGCTGGTATGCATATAGGGAGTCTGCAGGGCGCTCCTTCTTCTTCAACAAGAACAGTTTCCCAGTCTTCTACAGAAATCAATGAGTTGTATCGTTCCAACTAATCATTAACGCAACTTTGACCATACGTCTGCCAAGCTTGAATTTGCCCCCCCTGAATGTGCCGCCCGGGGCATGGACCCCGGCTTACCCCCACCCCCCCCCCCCCCCCCCCCTAGATCCGGACCTGGCACTAAGCGGCGGTATTTCCGCAATTTAAAACATTTTAGCTCATATTCTTCACATCGAATATATTTCGGTTTATTCTTTATCCATTCTTCTTTCAATTAGTACTAACTTCTTGAAAATCGGTTCACTATTACGGGTGATACAACAAAAACAAAGTAAAAGTATAGGTACCTATCTAATTTTGTAATTTTATTGTATATCTAATTTTATATTTATAAATTATGCGTAAATGTGTATATATTGCATCCATTAAGAAAAAGAAGAAACGACAAAAAAAATCCTTTAAAATGCTCAGACTAGCGATATCCCTCCATATAGGTAATTGTCACATTATTATACAGGAGGACTAAGACTATCTCAAGTCAGTCATTTTAATAGGACACTTCTAAACATTCACTTTGAATGCCTGACACGCTCGAATAACTTTTTTATTTTTTTGTTTTTCAACCGCTAGTTACGGCCACCACCCTTGAATTAATTGTCAGATTATTATAATATGATGGTTATCAGAAATATAAAGCGCGTACACACTGTAAATGACTGACGCGCTCGAGTATTTTTATGCAACAATTTTTTTTTTACATATAGATAATGTTTACACACTCTTCCCCCCATTATGAGTCCTATTACATTTTTTTCGCAATTTTTCGATTTTTACTCCATGGATCAAATTTTTTCGATCGGCGTACACGAGTCGATAATAATAGCGATCTCCGGATGATTGTCGATTGTTATTGACGAAAATTAGAGACGAGACTGAGGAGCGACAATTTTATTTATTGTAATTTTGTCTTATTAGATTGAGTAACGAAAACTAATGAAACTTATTCATTGTAGATTGAAGTTTTATATCATATTAATTTATTTGATAAAATTTAGTTTATTTGGATATAATGGACGCTGAATCAAGACATTTATGGCTTAAATTACGCTTTCTTTACGATTTTTTCCGTGAAAATTCAAGGAATTTAAAGAAATTCTAAAACTGCAATTTACAAGTAAAACATTCAGCTTATTTTCAGTAATTTTAGCTTTTATAAGAATTGCATGTAACAATGTGAATTTGAGCGTCAAAGTTCCATCGCCGACGGTTTTTCTTGCAAACTGAGTTCGTAAAATATTTATAGTAAATTACACGAAAAGAAAAATGAAAATGTGTAACTCCAACTTACAAGAAAGAGAATGGCACTATTGTTATTCATAAGCAAATAATTAAAATATCTAACTGATGCTGAAAATTACTGCGTCAAAAATCACGAATTTGCATAAAAAATGTAATAGGACTCTTAAAATGAAAACTTGAAATGAACTTTTTTCTTTATAGAAGACTAGCGGATGTCCCGTGTTTCACTCGCGTAGTTCCCGTTCCCGTGGGAGTACGGGGATAAAATATGGCCTATGTTACTCAGGTTGAATGTAGCTTTCTAATGGTGAAAGAATTTTTGAAATCGGTTTATTACTTCCGGAGATTACCCCCTACATACAAACTTACAAACAAATGTTACCTCTTTATAATATTAGTATAGATAAACTTTAAATATCCAATAGGTCCTCATGACGCGTGACGCTAGAGTAATTTCAAATTTTGCATCCTGGCCTCCCCTACTATTATACATTGAGTTACGTTACAGAATAGACGGGTTAGGTGTCACTTAGTATTGGTAAAAACGGCCATCAGGAATTGAGTTATGTGTCACTTTCATAAACGACACTTGAGGGACGAACGACACTATGCGCTTACTATAATGAACGCACAGCTAAAGTAGCTCGCTAGCTACTTTACGCGACGCATAGTGCGACAGTCAACACAAATGTCAAACTGGCATCGGGTATTAGGTTATGTTTTTAGTGATTTGTGAATTGTGATACACTGATTTGTTTTGTTTAATTGATTTATTTCATTTATTCCGATTTAATACAGTTAAACTTATCTTAATTTCATTTGATTACATAATAATTATTTTAATTCCATTAAATATTTGTTTCCATTTAATTTAATTTATAAAATAAAACAAAAGTATTTTAATTATGAAGTTGTTTTTTTAATAGTTCAATTTCAATTTGTTATTCCTAGGCGTCACATAGGACTGTGCATTAAAGGCCATTGTCAGCTCATCCCAGGCCTTCTTCTTCAACTCAATGTTTTGAGCGTGTGTACGCTTATCCTCAATAATGGGCCGGTCCCGCACTAAAGCCACAATTAGTTCTCTTTCCGAAGAAGTAAATGGTAACTTCTTTAAGCTGAAAGAAAACAACACGTGTTATTATTTTCACATCTTTGACTACGAAACAAACAGAAACATACAATTTAATACTTACCATGTTTTGGGTGATTTCGTACTCAACAAAGGCAAGCAACTAGTATTCATTTTGAAAAGTTTTATAAAAAACTTGTAATTAAAACAGTTGTCTTGATTGACGTTTATTCTGTCAGTCAGTCAACCCGAGTGAAGTCGCGTCACAACGATAACCAATCACAGCGCCCCATTCAATGCTAAGTGTCCGCACAGCAAAGAGTCCATTAAGTATTGTTTATGAAATGAATGGCCTGCCATGACGAACGCAGTGAGAAATGTCTTACTTAGCATAGTGTTGCTGCCATACTTATCTAAGTAGCGTTCTTGAATACCGGTGTTAATGTTGGTGAAAACTGACATCGAGTTAGGTGTCACTTAGTGTTGGTGAAATTGGGCATTGAGTTAGGTGGCACTTAGGTATAATTGGTGAAAACGGGACTTAGGCATTGAGTTATGTGACACAGTGTTCATGAAACTGGGCATTAAAGCATAGGTATGATAAAATCTTTTTGCCATACACAGCAGGGATATCAAGAGCCCCGGTTAAGGTGAATGCTCCAGGGTAGCCGCGAAATTCAAATTTTCTTACGTTTTTTGCAATTTACAGGCCAGTTGATTAAAATATTATTCGCGGTTGTAAGACGTAGGTATGTAGTTACAGATTTATATTCATCAAAATCATCAATACAACCCTCAAAGTTCATACAAGGTGTAAAAATGACTTTATCAAGGTCAAAATCATTCCTGCACCTTTATGAACTTGGAGGGTTGTATTGATGATTTTGATTATTATAATTCTGTAACTACATACGTATTACAGTCGCAAACAATATTTTAATCAACATATAACCTATCACTGGCCTGCAAATTGCAAAAAACGTGAGAAAATTTGAATTTCGCGGACTACCCTTGAGCATCAGCCTTAATACAGCTCATACAGCACTCCTTTCGGAGAGTTATTTATTCTTTTCGGCCTAAAAAACGAGGCGAACGGCGACGGTAGGACCCTGACATGTTTTTAAAATCAATATAGGTACTTAATTAGTTATGTCTGTATAAACACAACAAAATTAGTCTTGTCTAGGCCCGATGTGATCACCAAGTGTCAAAACTAGAGAAAAATATGCTTGATGTTGTAGACTTTTGTCGACTGAAGAATAGAAACATTTATTTTCTGCGTTTCTAACAGACGATAGAAATCTTTCTGCAATCTGTCATTATGTCGACGGATGAATCGATAGGTACGAGTACGACCACACACACAAGACATGCTAGGCGTGCTGGAGAGCCTTCAGAACTGGTATTCCAGCTTCTGAAGGTTGCACCATGCTGTGCTCTCTTAGAACATTAGAGCCTGGCTGAAACTTTTGTATGGAAACTAGCGTCATCTATCCCACATGCACGTTTTTCAACTGTTTGACAACACAACACTGACAACTGTCATACCATGCATTAGAATAGAACAGCTATTTTAAACTGATAACCACCAGATAAAGTAGCCCGTTGGTGACAGCAGCCGCCCTATGAACAGTGGGTTTCAAGTTCAAACCTCCGTCAAGAATCACTTTTTGTATTTATTTTGAAAGATTATGGATTTAGTTCGCCATCACCACGGATAGTTGGCGCTGCATGTATGATCACGGAAATACAGTTGAGACAACCGTCTATCTCCATATATATATTGTAGTCTTTGGGTTGCACTTCATCATCACCTGGTTCCTTGATCACCAAGTCGGATTTCGCGAGCAACACTCCACCGTAGAACAGGTAGACCTACTCTACTACCGCACCATTGCTCGGTAGCATTCCTCGACGTCCAAACAAGCCTTTGACCTAGTGTTGCATAAAGGACTACTATTTCCCAATCTATATTACTATACTCTATGACTACTATGCAAGATAAAGTTGCTTCTGCTCCACTCATCCACCATCTCACCCCACCCCCACTCCCCCCTTATAGGAAAATATCGCCGCGATCCCCTTGCTCGTGGAGACTGCCCAAAAAAGAGTGTATAGAAGGCAAGGACGATAATATAATATCGCCGCGATTCTCTCGCACGTGGAGGCGGCCCATTAGTGATAGGCAATTTCAAGTAAAGGTATGAGACGCTATAGATCCTCTCTCGCCAGATGCCTTGAAGAGTACCCCAGGGCTCCGTCCTGGGCCCAGTTTTTTTTAAATAAATTTACTAGCGACCTCCCTCAATGCCCTGACGTATTTGTAGCAACCTACGCTGAAGATGCCGCATTCCTGGCCTGTGATCAGGATGCCAACTTAGCGAGCAACATACTGCAAAATCAACTTAACAGGACCCATGACTGGCTAAACAAATGGCGTACAAAGGCAAGTGCGCCCAAATCGCATCACATCACCTTTGCACTCAAACATGGAAATTGCGCTCCGGTCAAACTGGGTCAGGACACTCTACCACAGTCACCATGTGTGAAGTACCTGGGATTCTACTTGGATCGTAGGTTGACATGGAAGGATCACCAAAAGAAAAAAGAACAGAAATAAACTACCGATTCAAGAACTTGCTCTGCCTTCTAGGCAAACAATCTTCAGTCTCTCTGAGTACTTACTTAGAGTTTATTGTTCCATCATGAAACCAATATGGACATATGGGATTCAATTATGAGAAGACCATAATTGAATCAAATATCATGTGCATTCAAAGAAGTCAAAACAGTATCCTGAGGGTTCTAGCAGCAACACCCTGGTACGCTCGCAACTCAGAAATCCATGAGCATCTGGAAGCTCAACAGGCCTAGAAGAGGTAAAGCACTATCTAGAGAAATACAAAGATAGATTAACCAACCATCCAAATCCTTCTCACATTCACTATTGATACCAAATCATACCAAAAGGCTCAAGAAAGCTCCGGGGTTGCGGGACTGCTCAAAAGAGATACAGTGGCCCCGGAACACAAAGGGTGATGAAGGAACATGGAAGGGTTTTAGTCAGTAAAAGTCTGACACTCCCTCCTGCTCCGCCCAGAGTGGGAGGAATCGATAAGGCTCAAGAAAGCTGATATTGTGCTGCCTGATTAAGTAGAATTTGGACATTGGTTCTGATTCTGTAAAAATGTGATGCATCTTTCCGCACATCTGAACATAGTCAGGGATGACTTATAGCAGATAAGATCTAAAAAACCTGGTTCTTTGTTGTTTAAAATTTGCTTCAAAACCATCCTAAGACTGTTGCACCAACTATTTATCCTTTTCGTAAATAATGGGGCAATGAATTTGTCACAAATAAAATAATGATTAGATCTAAGTACCTATTTTATTGAAAATAAATGTTCTTTCACTTATGTGTTGTAAAACTGCAGCAATTCTTGATCTTTAGGTTTAAGAATACATGTATCTTTCAAATTTACAACCCATCCAGGCTCTAATCCATAAAATATCTGTCTAGGATCTTTCCTTTCACAAAACATTTGGTAGTTTGATTCATTTTCTAAGTCAGGCAAAGTATACCCATATTTTTGAGATAGTTTTAACCTTTCCTTGGATATTTCTTCGGGATTAGCCAAATATCCACGTGTGTTAGCACTGGTATAGTATTCAATAGCATCAGGTGGTGGAATCATCCTCCTTGGAATAGCTTGCCCGGACTCAAAAAACTTTTTAGGGTTCTTGAGCAAGAAAAGGCTATGTGGGTCATAGTAAGCAGTTGTAATAACTCCACCGTTTTTTTCAATAGCCGCAATAACCTGTTCACTAGCCCACTGAACTTCTATATTTATCTTGGCTGCAAAGAGATCTGCTCCTTCATCAGTGAGATGAATACCAAACTGCTTTTGGTCAGGGAAAAAATTGTAAATACCTGACCTAATGATACTAGCAATATCTATAGGTTGGTTTATGTCCAAGCGGTCTTTATCTATCATACTCTGCAGCTGGTGTAAGGATAGTGGTGGATATTCCCTTTTCAGACTGAAAAAGAACATTAAGTCAAATTATAAGATTGTATTTGATAATATAGAAATAATTTTTGGCATCACACCAAAATCAAAAAATAATCCATAGAAAATTTGTTGAAGGAGAATTCGTAGGTACAAGCAGCTGTGTTATGTTGGCAGAAGGACAGAAAACCAAATAGGGGAACTTACTGATGGCCTCTGTAGTAATGTTCTTGAGGTACCCGCAAATAGAAAGGATTATTTCCAGTTTCATAACCTAGCCTCATGAAATTCTGCCGTTGACCTGAACCTTTGTTACCAGCACCGTGTTTATCACCACCATGTTGGCCACGGCCCCGTTTTGCCTGCAATTCAAAATTAAAAAATAAATGTTGTATTGGAACACAATCATTCACTTTTTAGTTTAAAAAATTCGAATAAATACTCACAGGTTTCCGACAATTTGGATTGTCGCGAATATTACCAAGTGATATCCTTGGCAGGGACCTCAACATAGAGAGTGATTTCTCTATTATTTGTCGGGAACCCATTTTGAATAATCACTTTCAGTTCATTTATTTATTTTATCTTCAAATCTTCCATTCCACTCCACCTATAAAGATTTGACACATGACAATACTTGACATGACAGCTCAGTGCTCACTCTCAATCAAATTTACAGGTTAGAATTTTGGTGTTGCTAGTGTTGCTACCCTTTTTTTTTTTTTTTTTTTTTTTTTTTTTTTTTTTTTTTTTTTTTCGGATGGGAAATCATCAAATAACCCCTCCCGCTCTGGGCGGAGCAGGAGGGAGTGTCAGACTTTTACTGACTAAAACCCATCCATGTTCCTTCATCGCCCTTTGTGTTCCGGGGCCACGGTATCTCTTTCGAATAGTCCCGCAACCCCGGCAGGCATCGGTCCTTACGGACCCCTTCCTTTTTGCTGACTCTCTTTGAGGCGCGCGTGGAACACGAACGCGCCGTCGACACGGCCTGTCGTCATGAGACGGACGGACGGCGAGCTAGCCCATAGCTCACCGTCCACAGGCCCGCGCCTACGGTGGCCGGGGGCTACGTGGTGGTGGCCCCCGACGCCCGGGGCGTCTCCCGCGGCGGCCGGGACGTTGAGAGGTTCTCTCCCTCTCACGTTCCGCCACCTCCTTCTCTAGCATTACTGCTTCGCAGAAGGAGGTGACGGCGTCCCATTCCGTCTCGCTCCGGACCATGGCTTGCACCAGGGCCGGACGCGAGAGGTCGCCGCCGCCGATCGCCGCTTCGAGGACACGGCGGTGCTCCGCCCACGCGGGGCACACCTCCACCGTGTGTTCCACCGTGTCCTCCGGTCGATCCTCACAATGGAAGCACCCGGGCGTTTCCTCCCGCCCGATTCGGTGCAGGAACCTCCCGAACACTCCGTGTCCGGTGAGGACCTGCGTCAGGCGGAAGGTGAGGACGCCGTGGCGTCTCTCAAGCCACTCCTCAAAGAGGGGACTTATCGCCACTATTGTGGCGTGCCCTGCACGGGGTTGCGACAGTCGCTCTCTCCATGTCGCCATGAGATCCCGCCGGAAGTCTGTCCGCTGAGCGACAATTTGTCGCTGCAGCGGAGTTTCCCCCCGGCGTAGCGCCTCCGCGCGCCATTCATGTAGGCGCGCGAGGACTATCGCCTCCAGATCCCATGGCGGCAATCCGGCAAGGAGGCTCGCCGCCTCGCGGGCAATCGTGCGGTAGCCCCGGGCCAGCCTTACGGCTACTACCTTTTGGGGCGCGTTCAGGAAGTGGGCGGCACGCCGCCTCAAAGAACGCGCCCACACCGGGGCCCCGTAAAGGGCCATGGACCGCACGACCCCCGCGTAGAGCCTCCGGCAGGAGGCGTTCGGCCCCCCCAGGTTGGGCAGGAGCCGCCTGAAGGCAGCCCCAGTCCGTTCCAGTTTGGGGGCCAAACGTCGGAAGTGCTCCACGAAGTTCCACCGGCTGTCGAGGACGAGTCCTAGGTACTTCAACGTCGACTCGACGCCGATGGATACCCCTCCTACCGTCAGTGAGGATCCCGGAGGTGGCGCGTTCCGAGGCCCATGAAAGCACATGGCCTCGGACTTGTGCAGTGCCACCTCGAGACCCAGTTGCCGGATCCTCTCAACGACTATCGCAACCCCGCGTGTCATCGTTTCGGCCGCCGCCTCGTGCGACCCCCCCTGTGCCAGCACCAGCGTGTCGTCTGCGTAGCAAACCACGCTGACACCGCTAGGGAGGTCGGCGCGCAGCACCCAGTCGTACCCGATGTTCCACAAGGGCGGCCCTAGGACCGATCCCTGCGGAACACCGCACGACATCTCTCGCCGGTTCCATTCTCCGCTGCGACCGGGGTAGATGACGGCTCTGTCCGTCAGATAGTCCCCGACCACTCGACGGAGGTAGGTTGGCACCCGGTGATACCGGAGTGCCTCCCTAATGCAGCTCCAGGGCATGGAGTTGAAGGCGTTGGCGATGTCTAGAGACACCGCCAAGACAACCCCACCCCTGGAAACTGCATCCCCCGTCGTGAGGGCTCTCACGCGCATGATGGCGTCCACCGTAGAGCGCCCCTTGCGGAAACCAAACTGGTGTTCCGCAAGGTCCGGCCCAGTCCCCGCAAGGTGCTCGGCGAGGCGGTTTGCAATGACTCTTTCAAAGAGCTTGCCCACCTCGTCGAGCAGCACCACGGGCCGGTATGCGGACGGAGAGTCCGCAGGGCGCCCCGGCTTCCGGATGAGGACCAGCTTCCCCGTCTTCCAACGAAGCGGGAACTGGCCTCTCTCCAAGCATGCGCTTAGGAGCCCCTCCAGTCGGGGCCCAAGAGCCTCTGAGGCCAGGACCCAGGCTTTGCCAGGCAAGCCGTCGGGTCCCGGGGCGGTATTTTTGGCACTGAGCCTGCGTACCGCCACTCTTAGGTCTACCCCAGTCACTTCTGGAGCGTTGTCGTCGTCGTCCTGTTGGTCCGCTTCCAGCATCGCAGGTGGCGGAGCCATAGGCGGGGGTGGATGATCCCCTCGCGAAGGGAACAGAGTGCTCACCACGTCCTCCACGAGCTCAGGCCGGAGACTCTGCGTCAGTGGGGGGGCCCAGGGGCGGAGTTTATCCCGCACCAATTTGTAAGGGCGCCCCCACGGATCTCTGTTGAGAGTCCCCAGCAACTCCTCGCGGGCCAGATCCCTGGCCCGCAGGACAGCCTCGCGGAGGGCGGTCTTCGCCGCTCTGTACCCCTCATAAAGCTCCGCCTCAATGGTTGCCGCATCGGGTGGGCGGATGCGGAGCCTGCGATGCCTGGCGTACAGGTGTCGCGCAGCCACGCACGCCTCGCGCAGAGACGTCAGCTCACGCGACCACCAGTACACTTGACGCCGGGCGCTTCCTGGCCGGACTCGGGGCATTGCCACGTCACATATATCGGACATGGCCTCCTGGAACCATCCTGCCTCATTGTTGACGTCGGCAGGCCTGTCCGGTGATGTCACCCAGGCCTGCACGATCGAGGCTTCCAGGAGGAGCTCCCGGTCCAGCTGCTTCAGCGCCCAGCGCGGACCACTCGGGGCCTGTTGGACCGGCGCGCTTGAGGTCTGGGTGGAGACGTCGAACCGGATGTACCGGTGGTCGGAATAGGTCTCCACCCCCTCCATAACACGCCAGTCAATGACACGCGGCGACAGAGCGGGGCTAGCGAACGAAATGCCAAAACCTGGCCAGTCTGCGTGAGGCTGGCAACCGCGTTGCCCCTGCAAATGGGGGCCACCAGTCGCAGCAGCAGCGACAAGCCGAGCCCGTGCCGGTGGAGAACCAGGTCCTGAACCTGGTTCGGCAGGAGCTGGCGTCCTTCCAGGCGCGGTTCTCCGTCCTGGAGGGAATCGTCCTGCGCCCTCCTCTGGGTGCAAACAAGGCAGCCGCGGGCACGAGCACGATGCCGAGTACGGCGTCATACGCGGCTGCTGCGGCTGCCACACCCGGGCCTGGGCCGTCGAGCCAGTCCTCCGGCAGAGCTGTGGCACCCCCTCCTGGAAAGTCGGCTCCGGCGAAACCGGCGCCGACTAAGAAGGCGCCCAGGAGGAGGAAGGGCAAGGCGGCCGCACAGGCGGTGACTGTGCCGGCGACAGCGCCAGCGGCGAATGGGCCAGCGACGAATGGGCCAGCACCAGCAGCACGCCAGCAACCGCCGCCGCCACCGCCCCACCAGGCCCCTACACCTCCTTCGGCTGAAGCCGATTGGCAGGTAGTCGGGGAGAAACAGAAGGGGCGGAAGGCGGCCAAAAAGGCCCGTAATGAGGAGCGGCAGCGCCAGCACAGGGCGCGGAAGATCGCGGCTAGGCTCCGCGCCCCGAAAACCGCAGCTGTAGTGATTACACTACAGCCGGACGCGGAAAAGAGGGGCGTGTCCTACCGCGACCTGCTGGCAAAGGCGAAGGAGACGGTGGATCTCGGAGAGCTCGGGATCACCGGGGGCCTCCGGCTTAAAGTAACCGCGACAGGGGCTCGTATGCTGGAGATCCCCGGCGAAACCAGCGGGTCGTCCGCTGACGCTCTGGCTGAAAAGCTCAGAGCGTCCCTGAACGCGGACGACGCCCGAGTGTCCAGACCCGTTAGATGCGCAGACCTGCGCATCCTGGGTCTGGACGACTCAGTGACCAAGGAGGAGGTGGTGGCCGCCGTCGCCAAGTCCGGTGGGTGCCCTGCTGAGCAGGTCAGGGCAGGCGCCCTACGTCCGGACGTCACGGGTATGCATACCGTTACGGTATGCTGCCCCGTGACGGCGGCCAAAACAATAGTGGAGGGCCGTAGGCTACTGGTGGGCTGGGTTTCAGCGCAGGTAAAGCTGCTGGAGCCCAGACCTCTGAGGTGCTATCGCTGCCACGTGGGACACCACGTGTCAGTACAGTGCGCCTCAGAGGTTGACCGCAGCGGACTCTGTTTCCGCTGCAGTCAGCCCGGTCATGTGTCCGCAGCTTGCTGCGCCACGCCGCACTGCGGGGCATGTGCGGCGGCCGGCAAGCCAGCCGACCACCGGGCTGGGAGCAAGGCCTGCGCTCCGCCCACCAAGGCCACCAGAGGCAAGGGAAGGCCCTCCGCCGCCACCACCACCACCGTCGCCACCGCCGCAGCCGCAACTGCCGCCGCCGCTGCCACTGTCGCCGCCACAGAGGGGCCCTCGCAGGGGGCTAGGGAGGAAGCGGTAATGGAGTGCCAATAACGGCCCCATTACGCTTCCTCCAAGCGAACATCAACCACTGCGCCTGCGCTCAGGATCTGTTGCTCCAGAGCATGGCGCAGTGGTTGATCAACATTGCTGTGGTCGCTGAGCCGTATTTCGTCCTGCCCAGGGAAGACTGGGTGGCGGACCTTAGCGGCTCAGTGACCATAGTGTCGTCGGCCGCCGCCGGTACTCCGACCCTTGAAAATGTCAGGAGGGGTCGGGGGTGCGTAGCAGCCCGGTTCGGGGAGATCGTAGTGGTGGGTGTCTACTTCTCCCCTAGCCGAACTCTCGCCGAGTTCCACAACTCTCTCGCAGAGTTGAGTGTTGTCGTCGGAAACCATTCCCTCCCCGTGCTTGTCCTCGGGGACTTCAATGCCAAAAACTTGGCTTGGGGTTCTCGTTGCACAGACGTGCGGGGAAGGATGGTGGAAGACTGGGCCCTGGAGAAGGGCCTGGTCGTCCTAAATCGGGGTTCTGTCCCCACGTGTGTGCGGATGCGGGGCGAGTCGGTAGTGTTGCTACCCTTTAATTTAGGATTTCTCGCATCGCATATCGGTCTTACAAAAGTGGTTCACTCAATGTTTCCGGCATAAAATACCTATAAGCGCGATAATTTTAAAGGCTGCTTTACGCCGGGGCAACACTGTGCGGCATTGCAGCATGCTACATATTGTGGCGTGCGTCACCTTGTGGTATAATGGGGAAGGCTGGTCAAAGCTGATTGTAGATGGCGCGTCTATAGCTTAGACCCAATCTGACCAATGAGGTCAAACTATTTTGAAATATAAAATGACATTGACAGATTTTCAACCAATGACGATGTTTGGTTCATGCGATGCTAGCGCCATTAGTTCCGCCAGTTGCCCGTCCCATTAATGTGGTATTCACTAATTGGGGATTAGAATAAAACCACCAAATAATTATCAGTAAGTAGATGAACTTTAGGGGTACGTGTGCTCGCTGCCCAGGATAAGTGTGTACTACTCAATCCACGGATCCCTAGAGCTCACGCTACGTTTACTACGTACTACGTACTACTCAATCCACGGATCCCTAGAGCTCACGCTACGTTTACCTATGACATCTCGCTCTAAATAATTTTCAAAGCTGCAAAATTGCGTGCTGTAAAATTTTATTGGAGTGTTTTGGTCTACCAACTTGATTGATCGAGGGGACAAGACACCGTAGATTATGGCTGATGAAATAACTTTAGCAGCATGAGGCAAGGTGTTGCCATGCCACACGATTCTTGCCACAATGTGCAACATTCTATATTATTGTAGCATGGGGCCTTGTGGCATGCCGCTAAGCCGCACAGTGTGGCCCTGGCGTAAAGCAGCCTTTATTTTACCATTAATCTCGAGCTAGAGAATAGGTACAAAGAAAAATAAATAATACAATAAAATTATGAAACATCCTGTTATTAATGTTTACGTGTCAAAACCGGTATACCTACTATACCCAGCGCACGAGTCGAGTAGATGATGGGTCGTTGACAGTTTTTTTCGTTAACGTTGATTTACGTTTGTAAACTCGTTAATCAATTGTAAATTCGTCAACGAGTTAACTTACTACCAACGTCAACTTGCAACGTAAACCGTTTAATTGAACGGTTTTTATTCAACGCTGCGACTTTCAATTTTAGTTAGAAACAATTCGATTCAATGTTTATAAGTAGGTATTGGAAAACGTTTGATTGATGGTTCTACTTCATATGACCTTCCCTTCATACTTTTTCATCAGGCCTTTAGGACTGAATGAATATAAACACGTAAACAAACTAGTATAAACAATGAGTATAAACCTGTTTCTCTCGGGCGGCATGCGGTATGAGCGGGGCGCGCTATTCCACCAATATCGTCCTAGATACTATTCTTAAAATAAATATTTCGAAAATCAACTCTGTAGCACGTTCCAAAGAGTTCAAATTATATGACATGACCGTCTCTCGCAAGCTATGACGTTATTCCCAACGTAAGTTTTTTAATAGGGTAGATGACACCCTAAAATAATAATTCCAAGACACCAATGTCTTCAAAAAACACTTTATTTTGGGCTTGAAAACCCGATTTATTTTCAATTATTTGCAAAATTAGATTTTTAGTTGCTTTGAAATCAATAAATAGTTGAAACATTGAGTTGAATAAACAGTGACGTCACACTTGGCTATTGAAAATCTATGAGAGAACCGCGTTTTGACATCTCTTAAAAAGTATCTCAATTGATTGGTGTGTCATCTACCCATCTACCCCATTCAACGAACGAGACGCACGAGTTACATTTCACGCACGAATTCAACTAGTTGATTCATAAACAGTTAACGTATACGTTGACAGGAGATTAACGGTTGATTCAACTAGTTCGTTGATTCAACGCCCATGCCTAAAGTAGATCATCGCTCGCATCACAGTGGGCCTCATCAGAAGGCCTATATTCACCCAAAGGGCAATGGAGAGGGCTATGCTCGGAGTTTCCTTGCGCGATCGAATCAGAAATGAAGGGGTCCATAATGGCTCACCTAAAGTTCTTTACCCGAAATTGTTCTTCGTAATGATTTGTAATCCGAATGATCACTCTTCCTAAAATTTTTCATCCTAAAGTTTTCATTCATACTATTTGCAGTGCTACCGGCGATGTTCATAACACTCATGGTTCCGAAAATTGTAATTAATAATATCGGGTCCATATTGGCTCACCTAAAGTTCTTTACCCGAAATTGTTCTTCCTAATGATTTGTAATCCGAATGATCACTCTTCCTAAAATTTTTCATCCTAAAGTTTTCATTCATACTATTTGTAGTGCTACCGGCGATGTTCATAATACTCATGTTTCCGAAAATTGTAATTAATAATATCATTCATGTGAATATATTTAAACTCCTACTGTTTTTTATCATAACGCTTTTATCCCTAAACATAATTACCATAATATTTTCACTCATACTCAGAAAGAAACATTTACCAAGTGTAATAAAAAATATATGTGGGTAGAAGATGATATTTATAGTTTTAATTTGAGGGTATGATTATTATTTGGGGGTATGCTTTACATAACGTACATAATACTATAACTATACTGAGATAATTATGTCTAAAAAACCAACTGTTTAGAATGATTAAAGGTCGTTTCACTGATTTTTGTCTTAAATGAATGAAATTCAGGTCAGAGTGTCGTCTTGGGGCACTATGAAAAGAATACTTAGAAAAGTTTCGCGACCAATTTCGAGGTAGCATTTCGACGTAGTTGGTCACAGTTCTAACATAACCTATGAATATCTTTGCAGGTACACACCGCTATAAATATATATGACTAGCGGACGTCCCGCGGTTTCACCCGCGTAGTTCCCGTTCCCGTGGGAGTACGGGGATAAAATATAGCCTATGTTACTCGTGGATAATGTAGCTTTCGAATGGTGAAAGAATTTTTTAAAGCGGTCCAGTAGTTTTTGAGCCTATTCATTACAAACAAACAAACAAACAAACAAACAAAGTTTTCCTCTTTATAATATTAGTATAGAAAACATGTATTTAACTACTTGTACCGTACTATTATTTGGCATACAATTAACGAACCACCAGATTTAGCAAACTGTAACGGCAAAAAAATCACTTTTGGTTGCCCTGATTTTGGCAACCAAAAGTATTTTTTTTTAATGATTACCAAAATTAATCCCCATTTTATCATGAAATTAGAACCAAAAATTATTTTTTACCACCAGAAACTGAACTGTTATGCTCTTGCATCCGAGTCAAGGGAGACCCTATCGACGGAGCCCCGCTTCGCGGGGCTCCTACTTCTGAATGGTTTATAAAAAAATAACCACGAAGGGTATGGCGGGGTCTATTCGCTCGCTTCGCTCGCTCATTCGACCCCGCCATACCCTTCTAACCTAATCTATCCGTGTCGGGGTGCCCCAAGTCGGCCTAGGCAAAACTAGTTTGTCATCATCCACCTCATTAAAATTTGGTGCTCAATTTACTAAATTTGGTGATCAATTGATATTATTTTTAGGTGATAGATGTTAGTGGTCACAAAGTTAATTTTGGTGGTCATTTTTTATTTTTTTTATTTTGTATGGTACTTATTATTCTTATATGACATGTTATGTGAAAATAAAGTTACGCAAAATTAATCTTTAAAATACTGATTATTATGAATAAAAATAAATCTAAACAAAAAAGATATGACTTTGAATAATAGTGTAAAAGATGGTTATGTTGAGAAAATATAGGAAAACAAATAAAAGTTTAATAGATGTTTATTGCTACTGATATTATGAAGTTGAATGCTTCGGAATTATGAACATTAGAGACAGAGTAGTTAGGAATTGTGATTGTTAGGATGAAAAATGTTAGGAAGAACATTTTCGGATTTCCAATTATCGGAGTTCAAAATTTAGGTGAACTTTGGCGCACCCAATAATATCATTAATGTGAATATATTTAAACTCCTACTGTTTTTTATCATAACGCTTTTAACCCTAAACATAATTACCATAATATTTTCACTCATACTCAGAAAGAAACATTTACCAAGTGTAATAAAAAATATATGTGGGTAGAAGATGATTTTATAGTTTTAATTTGAGGGTATGATTATTATTTGGGGGTATGCTTTACATAACGTACCTATTACTATAACTATACCTGAGATAATTATGTCTAAAAAACCAACTGTTTAGAATGATTAAAGGTCGTTTCACTGATTTTTGTCTTAAATGAATGAAATTCAGGTCAGAGTGTCGTCTTGGGGGCACTATGAAAAAAATATTTAGAAAAAATTCGCGACCAATTTCGAGGTAGCTGGTCAGTTCTAACCTAACCTATGGATATCTTTGCAGGTACCTACACTATAAATATATATGAAAACATGTATTAACTACGAACCACCGATTTAGCAAAAGGTAATGGCAAAAAAATCACGTTTGGTTGCCAAAATCAGTAAATGATCACCAATATTAATCCCCATTTTATCGTGAAATTAGAACCAAAAATTTATTTTTGACCACCAGAAATTGAACTGCTATGCTCTTGCATTCGAGTCGAGGGAGACCCGGTCGACGGAGCCCCGCTTCGCGGGGCTCCTACTTCTGAATGGTTTACAAAAAAATAACCACGAAAGGTATGGCGGGGTCTATTCGCTAGCTTCGCTCGCTCATTCGACCCCGCCATACCCTTCTAACCTAATCTATCCGTGTCGGGGTGCCCCAAGTCGGCCTAGGCAAAACTAGTTTGTCTTCAACCACCTCATTAAAATTTGGTGTTCAATTTACTAAATTTGGTGATCAATTCAATTGATATTTTAGATAGATGATAGTGGACACAAAGTTAATTTTGGTGGTCATTATATTTTCCCCCCTATTATTTTGTATGGTACTATTATTCTTATATGTTAGACATGTTATGTGAAAATAAAGTTACGCAAAATTAATGTATATACTTAATACTGATGAAAAAAAAAAGATATCTAAACAAAAAAGATATGACTTTGAATAATAGTGTAAAAGATGGTTATGTTGAGAAAATATAGGAAAACAAATAAAAGTATAATAGATGTTTATTGCTACTGACATTATGAAGTTGAATGCTTCGGAATTATCAACATTAGATACAGAGTAGTTAGGAATTGTGATTGTTAGGATGAAAAATGTTAGGAAGAACATTTTCGGATTTCCAATTGTCGGAGTTGAAAATTTAGATGAACTTTGGCGCACCCGTCTTAATTTTATGCACGGACCCTCAGATCAAAAAAATAGGCAGATAGAACATGCGCGACAAACAAGGTGACGCCGGTTTTTATTTATGTGTGCGCGGCAGACAAGAGGCGCCGTGTAGGGACACGCACGTCTGTGTGCGTTTACGGTTGCCAGATATTGAGAAATACTCCCATATTTTTGTTCGTTAATTTTAATTGTTCCCAAATATTGTACTACTATTTTTTTTAATTGGAAACGCGATTTTGCTTTATGGTTATACCCAGATGGCAAAAGCGTGTAGTATCTCACGATACTGATTGCATTGCAACTAATAATTCGAAAATTAAAAATATCACTAATGCAAGTATGGAAACCTTTAAAATGTAATATGTCACATGGCAAAGGCTAATTGTTGCAATTAAACACTAAAAGTAATAATAAAATACTTCATAAACCCCAATAAGTCTTGAAATATTAAAATTTTAAAGCGCAGTACACCGCGCGCGAAACGAAAAGTAAACGTACATCAAATAATAAAATAATCCAGCGGGGCGAGCGTAGCATATCCTTACAAGTACCAAATAGTTTAAAGGCATGCTCTCCGTCCCTCTTTCTCACGCAAAAATACGAATACAACCCCGCGCGCGGGGGTGCCCTCCCGAGACCCGAAGTCTTTACGACCCGGACGGAACTAACTAGAGACCTCGTGTCATTACGACTGCGCAGGTGTATTGCCGCATTTGATCGATTTGTCCCGTGACGTGATCGGCGCTCACGCCACTCGTAGTGATAATTTGGATCGCAGTGTTAGTGGACTGTTACTGTGATGTAGTATGTGTTAGTCAGCTGTTGTGAGGTTTTAAATACTGCATACTAATATGCATTAATAATTTAATAATGTTTTTGAGTTGCGTAGTACAATTAGTATTGTTAGTAATGCCGGAGGTTAAAATATTCGTCATGAATTTAAATGCACCCTTTAGATACAATATTTCCCTACGCAATTACGTATGTATAAATTAATCGATATTTTTTATGCACAATACACATTCCCCTAATTCAGGGTAATATTCCCGTCATAAACTAGCAACACAGACGACTTACTCTGTTAAGGTTTTGTGTTTCAAGTGAGCCGAAAATATTTGATGGAAAATAAATACCAAAACAATAAAAATAACAAGAGTTACCTGTGGAAAGATATTCCATCTTGTTTTCTTAGTTTTTGACCTTTGTAGTGTTTAAACACACAAGACAGCATGTTTTGACCTAAAATGACAAATCACTAGTGACGTGTGAACGAGACGATGCGTAGCTTGGTACTGTCGCGAGTTTGTATTTGCTTTTGATTTTGTATTTGCTTTGGTGGAACCACTCGCGTGTTCTGAGAGCTCTATCTGCCTGTTTCTTTGATCTGACCACGGACCCCTAAGAATGATTTTCAAAATCAAATCATGCAGTTTTAGTTTTCATCAAAATCGGAGTCAAGACTCTTTTGAGTACCTACTTATTTTATTTTAATGTCTTCTACTTAGCATATTTTTTGAATATGGGTATTTTGCCTGCAATTAAAAACAGTCCATTTATTTTAATTTTCTTTTTAATATTATGTGAACATGAAAATTACACAGGTATGCATGGTCAGCAAGCAACAGAAGTAGATTAACACTATTTTTCTACATCATCTACATTGACACAAAATTATGTGGTAATAATCTGCTTTAATTTTTTTTTGTTCTGATTATTTCAAGATTAATATTTAGAAACGTTAATAGGCTTTTGTTGCTTACTGTACATTGTTTAAATATTCATACAAGTAGTTTGTTAACCTCTTCTGGTTTTCTGCGAACAATGGTATGCGGGTCAGCATAACCATTTAATGGATCATGCACTGCTTGATACAACTGTGCATAAATAGCAAATATTACTTCAAATGCTCGTTTTTTTACCAATGACTTGTGAGTATGACTCAAAAGCAAATTGAGTTGTGGTAACAAGTACACATCTGGGGATACTAAGAACATATCAAACTTGTTTAAAAATGTTTTCAATGTTGATGTGTCCATTCCGGGTATAGCTGATAGAGGACCACTTATTTTTTCTTGCAGAATAGTATAAATAGGCCCCAAATTTAAATTAGCGACAAGGAAGCTAGCCTGTTCAGAAGTCAATGTATCAATTTGGGCTTCAGACTGAGCTTGTAACCTTTCGTTATATTCATCCATTACTGTGTACAGAGACAAGGTACACTGAATATGATAAATACAGTTTAACATATAAACTGACATGTCAGAAGAACTCAAATGGCATGCAGTTTCATTTATGGCATGTAACAAAGGATCTAATATGTGTGTTATTATCATTTTCCTATCAGCAACATTTATATTATGGGACTCATTCATTATGGCCAACAAATCACGAAGGAAACTGACCAAGTCAGTCACTACAATTGAGGGGTTTAAATCCACTGGTGGAGCTTTGACACCATGGCTTAGTTCCTTCTGTATTTTGCTATCCAGAGTAATAAGGAAAACTTCTTCACTTTTCTTCAATAACTCTATAAATGTATTTATTAGATGACCCTTTGATATAACATCCTGTATGACATCCTTATAATAAATTATTAGATTAGTTATAGACCACAGAACAAGAGGATCTTTATCAGGCTTCAAGATGAGTTCTGCTCTAACTTTAAGCAAAGGACAAATAGCTTCCATGATATTTGTCAGAGCATCAATAATAAGTTGTTTCTTGTCAGGCATATCACAAAACTTAAATAAAGTTGTAAGATTATCTTTTTCTACTGGTATTACTTGATATACCCATGTCAAAATATCTCCGATATACCGTTTAGCATCATTGGCATAAAATTCTATAGGTTTAGAGCCCTCTGTACCTTTTGTTAACGCATCAATAAAGAGTTGTACAATAGTTGCCTTACGAGCTGAACTATACTCATCAATAATATTTGAAAATAGTACTTGTCTGTTCTGAAATTTAGCTAAAGCAGTAGGAACCAGTGCATTATTTGGCGAATCAGCTAAAAGACAGGCTCCAATAATCCAATGATATAATTTTTCTATAGCAACTTCTTGTTGCAGTCCCACTGTCTCCATGATATCAAAAGCAGAAGTCTGATGCCAACACTTAATAAGTGTTTTACAGTTACTGTACAACTTTTCTATTTGGGATAATGTCCCAAAGAAGTCATGTGTTAGTGGTGTTTTGACTGAAATATTGTAAAGGTACTCAATTTGCTCTGGAGATAGTTGAAATTCTTGAACAAAAGCGCTCACCCAAGTCTGCTTCTTTTCTGTTTTTTTTCTTTCATCTTTGAGCTTAGTTGTTTGAGTTATAAGATGGTGGGTTTTATTTTTCGAATCCGATAATCTGTTAGACATATCTTTGACAGCCACATCTAGAGACGATAGAGAATCAAGCAGCACCTGCAGCTTATCTTTCACCTTACTATATTCTATCAAAACAGCTTTGTTTACCAGCATATCCCTTTTTTCAATTTCATTTACAATTACTCTTCTCGTGTATGCAGAGTTGGATGAACAAAAGCCAGACACAGAATGTAGTGCATCAGTGTTATCTGAAAGGACATGACTGTCGAAGATTTTATTAATTCTTTGTCTTATAGGATTATTATAAGCTGAATCCATGGTATTTCTGATGTAGGAATTTAACCAAAATACCAATGACTGACAAGTGACACGTCAAGTTCGGCAAATAATAATAAACAATCAGTCTATGAATCAATCCATAGATTATAGTAATATATATTTATAGAGGGAATAGAGAACCCACTGACGTGATTTTGTTTTCAGTTGTATGAAAACAACATTTTATGTAGTGGAAGCAATGATTATTATTCTAATTTAAGGTGAATGCTTCGACCAGCCCGCGAAATTCAAATTTTGTTACGTTTTTGGCAAATTGCAAGCCAGTGCAAGGTTGTATGTTGATTAAAATATTGGACGCGATTGTAAGACGTATGTAGTTACAGAATTATAATCATCAAAACCATCAATACAACCCTCCAAGTTCATAAAGGTCGAGAAACGATTTTTTCAAGGTCAAAGTCATTGCTAGACCTTTATGAACTTGGAGGGTTGTATTAATGGTTTTGATGATTATAATTCTGTAACTACATACGTCTTACAATCGCGTCCAATATTTTAATCAACATACAACCTAGCACTGGCCTCCAATTTGCCAAAAACGTAAGAAAATTTGAATTTCGCGGGCTACCCTGGAGCATCAGCCTTAAGGTGGATGCTCAAGGGTAGCCCGCGAAATTCAAATTTTCTTACGTTTTTTGCAATTTGCAGGCCAGTGCTAGGTTGTATGTTGATTAAAATTTTGTTTGCGACTGTAAGACGTATGTAGTTACAGAATTATATTCATCAAAATGATTTTGATGAATATAATTCTGATGAGATTGTTTATTATTATTTGCCGAACTTGACGTGTCACTTGTCAGTCATTGGTATTTTGGTTAAATTGGTAAGGTTTGAATTTCGCGGGCTACCCTTGAGCATCCACCTTAAACAGTTAAGTTGTAAGCGCGCAATCGTGAAGACTCGAAAACGAGCCAATTGGCCTGTTTTTCCTTTATTCTGCGTCACTGCGTGTACGTGAGCTGGCTCTCCCTCGCGGCACACTTTTTTCGGTGGTTTTGTAGGTGTCTAACATATCTGTCTATTAGAATATCATTGGTGGAAGCAGTTTAGTTAGACTGAAATAATCATTTGATGTTGATGTTATTATAATATTATAGTTCAATGGTAAAATCATTTAGAGATACTCTGTGGGTAAAATCTTTTATAGGGCAAAAAAAACTCTCCACACATGTCAAACTCATTGCTAAAACTTCTTTATTAATCATTGTTGTTTAAAAAGTGAGAACTGGTAAAGAACCTTTTTTCTGTTAAACATTTGTAACCAGTCGACCAACCAACCAACCGACCGACCGCCAACTAACCGGCCGGCCAACTAACCAACCGTGTGTGTACGCAACACCACACTGCGCTCCAAAACACAAATTACTGACGTTACTCGAAAAGCCGCTAAGCTGAAGTGGGACTGGACTGGCCACGTCTGCCGCATGCCCAATGAGCTGTGGGCCAAAATAGCCACTTTCTCCAGAAAGTGCCTCCAGCCTTGACACAGCCAGAAGGCGTCGCGGCAGACCTCGTAAAAGATGGCGGGACGAGCTGGATAAAATACCAACGACCAGTGGTCCACATTAGCCCTGGATAGAGAAAACTGGAAGTCATGGGGAGAGGCCTTTGCCCAGCAGTGGGATGACGCAGGCTAACAGTATCAGTACAATTTTAAACATAAAAAGTCGACTGTTCTTTTGCATCTGAACTGAGCTACAAGTTTTT
The DNA here is from genome assembly GCA_905147715.2 of Xestia xanthographa. Lineage (NCBI taxonomy): Eukaryota > Metazoa > Arthropoda > Insecta > Lepidoptera > Noctuidae > Xestia > Xestia xanthographa. Next base: position 12,399,513 of record LR990655.1, on the reverse strand, counting down.
GCACGGTTTCTGCTATTGTTCTTCTGAGTGTTTTTGCGTTACGTCTAAATTCTTGGTGCATCGAGTCGAACTGAGGTTCCTCCGTACTTCAGATAAGGCTTTGTGCACATGAAAACCCATTTTATTATTCTCAAGGTTCATCAGCGCCATCTAGTTCGTTCAAAAGAGCACTGAAAAAATCCCCATTCTAACTTTCCCACTGTCAAAAATGTTCTGTGGCAACCGCAACACCGCAACGCATCACTGAATATTTGAGCTGCAGTTATGACTCTCATTTTTTTTTATCAGGTACGACATGTTCTTCTGTTATTATCTGTAGGCACCGTAGGTCCTTAGAACTTTGATCAGCAGCGTACAATTTTTGTAGATATTCTATTTTAATAATAATAATAATCTTTATTTATATAAAAACAGATTGTAGTACATTTATAAGATGTTACAAAGTGGGTAGTATTAAATCACTGGCAATCAAGTGGGTGACGTGCTGTTCTCCTTGCTAGGCTATGAAATAGAATTTTACTTCTCTTTGGCGGAGGGGTGTTCAGCCATGGTAACTCTAGAGCTTATTCGGCATTGTGGGAAATTAGTATTGTGTCTATGGTAGTATTGGTAGAATAGTAGAGTCGGTTCCAAAACTAAAAACTTAATTGTCTATGGATGCATCATATGATCATTGATCACCCACTTCAATTGATTTCCTTCCTTCTTCTGTCTTTGTGATTGAATTGCTTGGATTTCCAAATAACAGCGTAAAGTTTAACTGTTTTAGTGAAATTATTTAACGGGCAAAATGTATGGGTCCTATTTCAACATTGATAATGGGTATTTGGAAGGTTTGTGCCGTGGTTTCAAGAATGGGATCCTGAGGCAGTCTGACTACCTGAACTTGGTGCAGTGCGAGACACTCGAAGGTAAGTAGGCAATACGAAGTAGAATAAGCTATTTTTGAAACCACTTGTGTTTTTTAATTAGAGATGTAATATCCTATTTTACAACTATTCATTAAGTTTAATATTTGACATTAATCAATGCTTACAGATTTGAAACTTCATCTGCAAGGTACGGACTACGGTAGTTTCCTGGCTAATGAGCCCAGCCCACTTTCTGTGTCCACCATCGATGATAAGCTACGCGAGAAACTTGTTATTGAATTCGTACATCTTAGGAATCACTCGGTGGCGCCCCTGTCTACCTTTTTGGATTTCATTACATACAGTTACATGATTGACAATATCATTCTGCTGATTACTGGTACTTTACATCAGAGACCCATTTCTGAGCTGATTCCCAAATGTCACCCCTTGGGTTCTTTTGAGCAGATGGAAGCTATTCATGTTGCTGCTACTCCTGCAGAACTGTACAATGCAGTCCTTGTTGACACCCCTCTGGCTCCATTCTTTGTGGACTGCATCAGTGAGCAAGACTTGGATGAGATGAATATTGAGATTATTCGTAACACTCTGTACAAGGCATACTTGGAAGCCTTCTACGATTTCTGCAAGCAAACTGGTGGTATTACTGCTGACGTTATGTGTGAAATTTTGGCAGTAAGTTGTATATCTTGTCTTATGTTTATTAAATTTAGTAATGTTGTTGTTTGTTTTTAAAGTTAATTAATTCTTGCAGTTTGAATCGGATCGCCGTGCTATCATCATTACCATCAATTCCTTTGGGACAGAGTTGTCCAAGGATGATCGCTCAAAACTATACCCACGCTGTGGTAAACTGCAACCTGATGGATTGGCTGCTCTAGCCAGAGCAGATGATTATGAGCAGGTCAAGGCTGTGGCTGAGTACTATGCGGAATACCAAGCATTGTTTGAAGGTGCCGGCAGCAATGTTGGCGACAAGACTTTGGAAGACAGGTTCTTTGAACATGAGGTAATTTTGTAGGATACAACTACTTAATTAGAGATAATTTATTCTTTTAATTTGCTGCATTTAAAATTTTCATCACCTGCCAATCATTGTTCATTGAACATAATACAGGGTAAATGGGTCATTGACTGTCTGAGTTCTATGGGTTTGGTAACAGTTGTGTGTCGATGTACCTGCACTCTGTGTAGTGTCAGTTGTAAATGCGATTCTATCAATGTATGGACAGTATGACATCATGGTTGGAAGGTTGCTGTTGCCAGTCCAATTGACAGATGTTATTTATTAAAATTAAATAAATAAATATCGTTGGACTAAATAAATAAATATCACTGGACATAACAGCACCATCTAGTGCCACACTAATCAACGAGGCTTGTGTCGTGGACACCAGATAGTTGATATACTACATAGATACTTTTTGTTTGTAAATAGGTACATACTTATTATACATATAAACATCCATGACTCGGAAACAAATGTCCATGCTCATCACACAAACATTTGCTCCTGCCGGGATTCGAACCCGGGACCCCAAGAACGTAAGACAACCTCACTACCGCTGCGCCATTCGGGTCGTCAAACAAAACAAACTTGTTTAATTCTATAACATGTATCTTTTTATTTTCCCTAGTATTTTAATTTGTTTTGTTTTTTATTATTTCAGGTGAACCTCAATGTATATGCATTCTTACAACAATTCCACTTTGGAGTATTCTATGCATACTTGAAGCTAAAGGAACAGGAATGCCGAAACATTGTATGGATCAGTGAATGTGTGGCTCAAAAGCACCGTGCTAAAATTGACAACTACATTCCGATTTTCTAAACAGTCTAACTATAGTATTCTGAACTTTGAGAATTCCTTAGAACATACTTTTTGCTTTGTACATCCCTATTTGTAATTTTGATCAGGTCAGAGAAATGTATACAAAATTCTGTTCTATTGTAGATAATTTAAGATTTAGTGTAAACATATTAAGTAATTTCTGTATATACATTTAGAGAAAGTTATTCATGTTATATCCAGTTACTGTATTTGCCACAAAGCTCATAATTATCTAAAGTAAACCTTACCTCTTTAACCAATAACACTCCTTTTTCAGACAGTCTTAGTAAAAATTAATATTTATTCATAAATCGATTGAGAATGTAAGGTTTTTGATGTGGCTCTTTAAGAAACATGTTTTTGAAGTGAAAACTTCTTTAGGCGCGTCGAGCACTTTTTGGGTGAAGCAAAAACATTTAACTCATCGTTACTTGACGTAACGTGCGGTCACGCTTCGTAGCACTCATAGGCGATCCGCTACGGTTTAGCACCACATAGGCATGCGCGAGGCATAACCAGTGCTACGACTGGGGCGGGGCCTGTGTACTTTTTGTTTTCACTTCTATCGGCAGTCCCCAAAGACTGCCCCGATTGTGTTTTTTGTGATGTGCTAGTGTGAGTTTAATAATAAACTTCGTACTGGAATTGAAGTTTCGTTGGCTACTGGCAATACTAGAAGACGGGTAAACAATACATATTTACAAAAGTCGACCGAGAATAGGTATAAACTTGCACTGAGCCCACTGATTTTAATAGTAACTCTAACCGTGACTCTAACCTGGTACCTACCTAGAAGTTACATCTAATTTTAATTAAATTTTGCGTTTATCACATATTCATGCCTACACTGCTGTGATAGTGTATTACAGCTATTGAAAACTAATATTTTATATAATTATTACTTATTTTTAAAACAGTATTTTATATCTCTATTTGATGTTCATTTGGTTCTATGGACATCCTATTGTTAATTTATTTGAGGCCCCTATAATCATTGCCCGTCTTATTACCAAACAAGGTTTATTTATAGACTAGGTTAAAAACAAATAAAATTACTAAACCTATGAATTTATTACTCTATTTGATTACATATTGATAATAGAGTAAAAAATTGATGTTTTATTACTGTTTGTGTGTCTACGTAAGCAGCAATTTCGCCTTTAAAAATAATATATAAGTACTCCTTGTTTCTAGCACAGTTTATTCTCTTATTTATGTTCGTGGTGGTTATTAATTTGAAAATGTATAGCAATTTAAAATCGTTGGACACATAATAATGTTATAAATTAAAGTATTCATATTAATCCAAGTTTGATTCTCATCATTTGATCATCATCATCTCGACCTCCCTCCTCGCGGCTTCTTTACGCCTTGAAGCCGCCTGCTCTAAAAAAGTAGGTACCTCCCACTCGGGAGTCCCTTCCTTCCTCCCCATTCCATTTGGTTTTTTTTTGTGGTATATGTAGGATACAAGTACTTAACAGGCTAAACAACACCTGTATTCATCAATCATTTAATCATCAGTCATAATTTTGATCTTGCTGTTGATGAATGAATGAAAGGCCCGTACCACGTGGCCCCATAGACTCCATACAGTACGAGGGCGGCGGACTAGTTATTTTGCCCACAGCAACCCTAGTGCAACGAAAATGAAAATCACTGACACTTGTCAAAAGCAACCCAACATGTACTATGGCTATGGGGGTCTTTTCCGCCTGACCATTTTAAAATTGTTTCGCTTAAATCATGCGGAGGCGCCGAGCCACGCCCCCTTAAAGTTTGGGCCTATTAGGAAAGCGTCAACTTTGGCGCGCAAAATAACTAACTCTCGTTTGGCGTGCGTCGTCAGTGCGCTCGGCCGATTCGGTATCTTTTCATTTATTTTTTCTACACAAAGTCAACGGGGCGGGGCTAGAGAGTGTTTCTATGTTGCGAGTGCAAGCAAAAGTGAGCTTAGTGGTGGTCAGGCGGGAGTGTCCTCGATAGTACCTTACAGTTACTACACGGTACCCACAATATAGATCACAGCCATTAACTGGACAGTGATGCCGAGCCAGAGGCAAAAGGACTTGTTGTGGCGTGTACCCTCTCGCCCGCACTTCGTATCACAGAGAGGTACCAGGCCCGGATCTAGGCGGGGCAAGCCAGGGCCCATGCCCCGGGCGGCAAATTCAAGCTGACGTATGGTCAAAGTTGCGTTAATGATGAGTTGTAACGATACAATTCATTGATTTCTGTGAAAACTTCCTGTTGAAGAAGAAAGAGCGCCCTACAGACTCCCCATATGCATACGTAGAAAAACTCTGCGAGCTAAACTGTAGACGGCCTATTTCAGCACCATGGCCACTGAGGATCTGGCGCATCCTGCTTAGATGCCGCTGCCTCCCAAATCAACTGCGCAGACCTTGTCAAACTCCTCGATTCTCCCCAGGGCTCAGGATTTCCACCTCGAGAAAAAAAAAGATTGGAGGCACTCCTATACCATGCCAAACCTATGCCGTGCCAAATTCTGCCGCATAATCAGGGCCCATCGATAGAGATATCATCTACCATTCTACCCGGCCGGGTGGCAAGAAGGATGTAGCGTGGGACAGTGATTCGTTCTTCGTTCGTTCGTCAGAAAGTGTCTGTATCAGCGTCGAGTCGACGATGAAGTACCTGGGACTCGTTCTTGATAGTTGGCTACTGCCTACTCTGGGGGGATCCAATTCCTTCTGCAGAAGATTCTATATGGGGATCGTACGATCCATACCGCTCTACGGAGGGCCAGTACCGGCGGACAACCTGACGACCTAAATACCGTTATTCAACGATGAACCAGTCAGGGTGATGAGAATAAATCAAACGGTGTCCTTCAAGGCGACGAGCTTTTTGGCCGATCACCACCCTGAGATCTTGACGTTATAGTCCTTACACAGAGCGAGCACCTGATGAGTTGCCATGATGTCGAGGTGTACAGGGATGTGCTCCACCAGATCCTAGTGTTGGAATGAGAAGCTCGCGCAACGAAACACAGTGCACACCACTTTTACGGCGATAAGAGCCGTGACGAAGAAGTGGCTTAAGAGACGGCATGGCTCTTTCATTTTCCGTCTGACACAGGTAGTAGTCTCCGGGCATACGTTCTTCGAAAAGCGTCTGTGCCTATGCAGTTCCCGATGCCCTGTTCACTACTGTGGACACTGCTCTGAAGTCAACACAGAACTAAAAGTTATTTGCGACCATCTATAAGCCAGGAACGTTTGTCAAGTCCCGCAATCATATCGATAGAAAATCGCATGGCACATGAAATAAATTATGACAAGGCCATAGATTTGTTTCCGTTCTATCCGCGAGGCCTATGTCCATCATTAGGCGTCTGATGGCTGAAATAATGATGATGATAAAGGTAAAAATATAGACGGGCGGGGGCGGCATTTTTCAGTTTTTGCCCCGCCTCGAAAAATTCAAGATTTGGGTCTGGTAGGTACTGCATTTTATACAGGCTGATCGGAATTCCTTGAAATCAACCCTTTTGCACTATCTACAACTTGAGCCTGTATTGCATTTAGCGTCATTTCTAGTTGAAAAAAATAAACTTTAAAAACAAAAAAATGATTTAAAAGAATAAAATGACCAGTCAAAAGTTTTACATAATGATGAGTTCAATGGAGTCTTATGAGGTTTCTGGTGAACAAAATATGAAAGATTTTATAAAAAGGAAGGTTAACCATCCGTGGACCGATATCAGCTCTGTGGCTGTTTTGCTCCGTTGGTCTCGTGGTCGCACGCGCGACAGCTGAGCGTGGGTTCGATTCCCGTGTCGGGCAAAAAGTGTTATTGGGTTTTTCCGTTAGAAATTTCTCAGTAGTTCCCCGGCTTTGCCCAGCAGTGGGACAATATAAGCTAATAACAAATAAAAAAGCCCGGAGTTTGGAAGATGGTAGTATGATACCCCCGTGCCTCGGCAAGCATGTTAAGCCGTTGGCCCTGCGCCTAATCTCTCGCCGGTCGTGTCGGATTGCTCTCCCATCGGACTATGAGAGTAAAGGAACAGAGAGTGCACCTGTGCCTGCGGACACAGTTGTGCACTATAATATCTGTCGCGCCGATGGCTAATCTCCGCCGAGATTGGCCGCCGTGACCGAAAAGGCCAAAGGCCCTTTTTAGGGTTCCGTACCCAAAGGGTAAAAACGGAACCCTATTACTAAGACTTCGCTGTCTGTCCGTCTGTCTGTCACCAGGCTGTATCTCATGAACCGTGACAGCTAGACAGTTGAAATTTTCACAGATGATGTATTTCTGTTGCCGCTATAACAACAAATACTAAATATAGTCAATGGTACGGAACCCTTCGTGTGCGAGTCCGACTCGCACTTGGCCGGTTATTTTTTTTTTTCGGGTGGGAAATCATCAAATGACTCCTCCCGCTCTGGGCAGAGCAGGAGGGAGTGTCAGACTTTTACTGACTAAAACCCATCCATGTTCCTTCATCGCCCTTTGTGTTCGGTATCTCTTTCGAACAGTCCCACAACCCCGGCGGCCAAAGGCCCTTAGAAAAAAAAAAAAAAACGAATTTGTTAACTATTATTCTTTAATACAATTGGTTTGTTCTGCAATAATATCAGTAATGGGACCATCATACATCATACTTTCCTTAGACTTGTTTAGTAATAAGTTTGAGTGCTCCTTCCAGAATCTGTCCTTGAGCATGTCATCATGTGTATCTACTATCACATTACTGTGTTTATCTAAATTATTGTGGAAAATGGTCTTCCTGATCAGTAATGTACCTCTTTTGAATATTTCTGGTTCATTATTATAATTTATTAGGAATTCTTGAAATAAAATTTCATTTTTATCAGCAGAAACTGTCCCACATAAACGTTTCTCAGCCTGAAATAGAAGTTTTAGTGTTAATTACATAAAAAGTAAACTTAAGGGCCTATACTACCTCAAATGGCTTAGCATGCCTCCGTTACGCCTAAAATACTGCAGCATTAATTTTGAAATAAATTTATGGTAAAGTTGAGGATTAATGTTAAGTTTTATGTTTGGCGAAAACACGATTTCATAAAATTTTCTTGATAGAAAAAAATCCCAAAGTTACCTCCAAATCGAACAATAAACCGCTGGTATTCAAAAAGTACTTCAAATTAGATCATGAAACTTTGCATACTAACTGAACTAACTATAAAGCAGGTCTTGTTTTTTATTTTTTCCAAAAGACAAAAATTTGATTTTATAAAGAACTAGCTGTTGCCCGCGGCTTCGCCCGCGTGAAGGTCGGTTACTGTCCCACTGGATCATACTAAAGGGATAATAGTGTCCTCCATGTTAATCCAGGTTATAAACTATCTATGTGCCACATTTCATAATCATCACAATTATTATTATCACAATCACCATCACTATCACAACCACCATCATTATCACAATCACCATCACTATCAATATCACAATCCCCATCACCAGCACTATCACAGTCACCATCATTATCACCAATTATCATCATTAACACAACCACCATAATTACCACAATCATTATCACAATCACCATAACAATCACAATCACCATCACTATCACAATCACCATCACAATCCCCATCACTATCGCTATCACAATCACTATCACAATCACCATCACCATCACAATCACCATCAAAATAACTATCACAATCACCATCACAATCCCCATCACTATCGCTATCACAATCACCATCACAATCACCATCAAAATAACTATCACAATCACCATCATCGTTATCACAATCATTATCATCGTAATCACAATCACTATCATCTTAATCACTATCATCATGATCACAATCGCCATCACTATCTCAACCACAATCATTATCACAATCACCATCAAAACCACCATCACAATCACCATCACAATCAACATCACAATCACCATCACAATCACCATCGCTATCACCATCACCACCACTCTCAGAATAACTATCACAATCATCATCACCATCACAATCACCATCAAAATCAGTATCACAATCACCATCATCGTTATCACAATCATTATCATCGTAATCATAATCATTATCATCGTAATCACAATCACTATCATCTTAATCACAATCATCATGATCACAATCGCCATCACTATCTCAACCACAATCATTATCACAATCACCAACACTATCACAATCAAAATCACAATCACCATCACCATCACAATCACCATCACCATCACAATCACCATCACCATCACAATCACCATCACCATCACAATCACTACCCTCGTTATCACAATCACTATCATAGTAATCACAATAATCTACATCATTATTACAATCACCATCACTGTCACAATCACAATCACCATCACCATCGCTATCACCATCACAATCACTGCCACTTTCACAATCACCATCCCAATCACCATCCCAATCACCATCACAATCACCATCAAAATCACTATCACGGAGCACTCCTGTGAAGTTTCGAATAAAATAGTCTAACTAATCTTGTTTTACCCATACAAACTTTGGATTCCCGTTTAACCCCCTTAGGGGTTGAATTTTGAAAAATCCTTTCTTAGTGCACCCCTAGACCACATAAGGAACCTACTTGCCAAATTTGAAATCTCTAGACTCAGCGGTTTGGGTTGTGCATTGATTTTTATACTTTGCCACCCCATTTCCCCCTCTTAGGGGTTGAATTCTGAAAAAAACCTGAAACCCATTTCTACTCATTTATCAATAGGAGCACTCCTGTGAAGTTTCGAATAAAACAGTCTAACTAATCTTGTTTTACCCATACAAACTTTGGATTCCCGTTTAACCCCCTTAGGGGTTGAATTTTGAAAAATCCTTTCTTAGTGCACCCCTAGACCACATAAGGAACCTACTTGTCAAATTTGGAATCTCTAGACTCAGCGGTTTGAGCTGTGCATTGATTTTTATACTTTGCCACCCCATTTCCCCCTCTTAGGGGTTGAATTCTGAAAAAACCTGAAACCCGTTTCTACTCATTTATCAATAGGAGCACTCCTGTGAAGTTTCGAATAAAATAGTCTAACTAATCTTGTTTCCCCATACAAACTTTGGAGCCCCGGTTGCCCCCTTTAGGGGATGAAATTTGAAAAATCCTTTCTTAGTGCACCCCTAGACCACATAAGGAACCTACTTGCCAAATTTGGAATCTGTAGACCCAGCGGTTTGGGCTGTGCGTTGATAGATGAGTCAGTCAGTCAGTCAGTCAGTCAGTCAGTCAGTCAGTCAGTCAGTCAGTCAGTTTCTTCTTTTATATATTTAGATAAAAACCACTCATTTCACACTATTCGGCCGCAGTGGCTGACGTAAAAACCGCTTTGTAGTGCAAGCTGATTAGAACGTTATTCTAACAGTATTACAAACGAAGTTTGAACCACCACAAATAGAGTTGCTAATCTGAGGTAGTATAGGCTCTTAACAGATGTATCATACATGATCATTTGGAGCTTCTGGAGTAGAAGAGTTTAGAATTATAATTACATTCACACTATTCACCGCAGCAAAGGAGGGAGGCAGAAGCAAAGGAATGCTGTACATAACAACACGCCTGTAATCCCCAAAGGGTTAGCAGAGTTGTACTTAATAGTACTCCCACATTTCACCAGTTATGTTTAAGTCCCTGTAATAGGGAGTGAGCCTATTGCCATCAACCGGGCACAAATCTAGATTCTGTGGCTGCAACTGAGAAATTCCTGATGGGTAAACCCAATAACAATTTGCCAAGCCCGGGAATGGAACCCAGGACCTCACGGTCAGCATTAATGCTTGCAACCACCAGACCAACGAAGCAAAGAGAGAGGTGTTGTGTGCATAGTTTTTATAAATAGTTGTAGTTTAGAATTAACTCACTTGTGATGGACTCAGGTTTCCTTTTAAAACCAAAGTCCAAAATGTGGTGTTGTACAAATTATTTATGTGCACATCTGCTTGTCTCCACTTCATATAATCAATTAGATTCTCATCGCTGGGATAAAGTACTATACGACCATCAAATGTTGGTGGGTATTTTAATGGTTCTTCATCAAAAAATTTTTTCCAGAAAAATACATAAGATGTAGAAAACTTGCTATTAATGGTTGTCAGTAGTTTTGCTGCTCGTCGTTTGTACAATGTAGTACTTTTTCTAAAAACAAATGAGTATTCGTCGCTTTGTCCAAAAGCCATTAACAAGTCATTGAACTCACGAAGGACTGTAAACGCAGCATAATTCATCAATTTCAAAGCCCTGATATCATTTGGTTTCGTAAATTTATGTTCTTCGGAGAATTTGTGAAAGCATTTCCCATCTAGTCTTACAACTATCCAACTATTGGGTAAGAGAGTATCATCTAGTTCGAATTTCTTAACATACTCAAATGAACTTTTTGCCATTTTATGTGCTTTTAGCAGTCCAATTTGCGATAATAATTTTCTTCTTATAAACTTGATAGCTATCATAACATTATCCCAAACAGTTTCTTAAAACTTTAAACTCCACACAGGAAAGGTTAAAATAATAGTACTACTTCGTTTCTTGTTGTTGTGGTAAATTCTGGGTTAGATGGTCAGCTTATGGGTTACTTTTGGAGTTTAGTGATAAAACTTTTACACAACAAAGTTTTAGACTCCACAAGTTTTTCAGTCGAAACTGGTTACAACTATTGTTGCGGTCGTAAGATGGGATCACTAGCTCACAATATGTGATTATCACAAACCACTGAATGACTGCATGGGATGGGATAGGTTACGGTTAAACGAAATATAGGGATAGGATACAGAAATATATTCAACTTTCACCGGTCACGGTCAACCGAACCGAGTCAACAACGACAAAGTATAGAAAGAAAAATCTAACCTAAAATCTCTTTGAAGTGTCATGTTGTCAGTTGTCATTTTTTTTTTTTTTCCATTTGTTCCTGACGGAACAGGCTAAGGTCTGAGACCATGCTGCCTAGTCATTAGTTAGCATTTTTCTTGAGTAGGTTGTCAGTTGTCATCTAACTTCAAACTTTTTTTTTTGGGTGTGTTCAGTTAAATCATGCTTGTTAAGCGTGGGCCAGACTGTTGTAAACAAGCCCTCCACACACCTCCACCGGCGGTTTTCAACAACGGTTGAATGTGGATGTGGTGTGGATGTGTGTGGAGGGCTTGTTTACAACAGTCTGGCACGGGTATAGTACAATAATACTCATCGACTTTTTTTTGGGAATAACATAACATCTCGCGCAACTCGCAATAGCAACACACCCAGAGATGTAACCCAAACAGTGGGGCGCAGGATAATCAGAGGGGTCTAAAGGGGATTTAGTGAGTTTTTACTTAGGATCGCACAGTAACGGATCTGACAGAGAAAGTACAATCCAACCTAAAAATGCCAACTTCTTTCGCAATTAATTTGCGGTGTCCCGAAGGTAACTTTTAGAAATATGATACAAGGGCTTGGAAGATTATTGTATGAAGACTGACCGGCCTAACTTCCACCATTTTTTTTTTCAAAGTCTCGTCCATGCATAAGGCATGGTATTAAGGTGAATGCTCCAGAGTAGCCCGCGAAATTCAAAATTGCTTACGTTTTTTGCAATTTGCAAGCCCATGCTCATCGCATGCATCATCAATACAACCCTCCACGTTCCTATAGGTGTAGAAATGACTTTTTCTGTTTTTTTTTTTGTTTCCTACACCTTTATGAACTTGGAGGGTTGTATTGACAATTTTGATGATTATAATTCTGTAACTACATACGTCTTACAGCCGCGAATAATATTTTAATCAACATAAAACCTAGCACTGGCCTGCAAATTGCAAAAAACGTAGGAAAATTTGAATTTCGCGGGCTACCCTGGAGCATCAGCCTTAAGGTGAATGCTCCAGGGTAGCTCGCGAAATTCAATTTTTCTGACGCACTGGCCTGATGATTTCACACTCGATGGTTGGAGCATTCATCGATAGCAGGGGCCTATTTAATAAACGTGACAATCCGACAATTTTGTCTGTTTTTGGATAAGTGGAAATGTCGCAACAAGTGCCGTTTAATAAAGATGACAATATGTCCAAATGCGGCAGGTAAAGACTAACAAAATTGTCAAACTAAAAACTCGATAGAGGCGATAATAATTGTCGCCTCTAACGAGTATTTTCTGAGCCAGTCTCGAGTGGTCTCGAGTAAAGGCTGTTTTACACCGGGGTAACACTGTGCGGCATTGCAGCATGCTACATTTTGTGGCGTGTGTCGTCTTGTGGTATGCTACAAATAACCAACTTATTTTATGCCGAGGCAACATCGTGCCTAGATAATTTTCAAAGCATCGTGCTGTAAATTTTATTGGAGTGTTTTGGTCTACCAACTTGATTGATCGAGAGGACAAGACACCGTAGAATATGGCTGATGAAGTAACTTTAGCAGCATGACGCAAGGTGTTGCCATGCCGCACGATTATTGCCACAATGCCACAATGTTTACCATTTTAAATTATTGAAGCAGGCGGCCTTGTGGCATGCCGCAATGTCACATATTGTTGCCCCGGCGTAAAGCAGCCATAGAGGCTAAGAAAGTATTCTCCGACTTAATTGTCAGATTAAGGTGAATGCTCCAGGGTAACCCGCGAAATTCAAATTTTCTTACGTTTTTTTCTATTTGCAGGCCATTGCTAGGTTGTATGTTGATTACAATATTATTCGCGGCTGTAAGACGTATGTAGTCACAGAATTATTATAATCAAAATAATCTTCCAAGTTTACCTAGCACTGGCCTGCAATTTGCCAAAAACGTAAGAAAATTTGAATTTCGCGGGCTACCCTGGAGCATCAGCCTTAAGGTGAATGCTCCAGGGTAGCCCGCGAAATTCATTTTTTTTTACGTTTTTTGCAATTCACAGGCCAGTGCTAGGTTTTATGTTGATTAAAATATTATTTGCGGTTGTAAGACGTATGTAGTTACAGATTTATATTCTTCAAAATCATCAATACAACCCTCAAAGTTCATAAAGGTGGAAAAATTACTCTTTCAAGGTCAAAATCATTCCTGAACCTTTATGAACTTGGGTGGAGGTATTGATGATTTTAATCATTCTAATTCTGTAACTACATACGTTTTACAATCGCGAACAATATTTTAATCAACAAACAACCTAGCACTGGCCTGCAAATAGCAAAACACGTGAGAAAATTTGAATTTCGCGGGCTACCCTTGAGCTTCAGCCTTAATTGATCGTCTCTGTGAATTTTATTTGTGGATCATGGACTGTTGAGTTGAATTGATAGTTGTTTGACAAGCTGAGCTGTCAATTGAATTTGATAGTTAACATTTGTAAGCCTTATTATACCTGTGACTCCGTTCAGCGAACCCTCGCTAGTTTAATTTTTATCCGGCGAAAATGTATGTGAACCCGACCGATTCGGTCGGGACGCCACACGGTGGGCTGGAAATCGGCTTTCATAGACTTAGGGATTTCAATTTGCAAGTGCTTGTTTTTATGCCGGATATCGCTTCTATTAGTCATTACTATGTACAAAAATGCAACCCGAGTTAATTCTGCCCAAAAACGAAGGAAATATAAGTTTTTTACGAAAAATTTGTATGAAGCTAGTATGAAAAATCGAATTATCTCCTAAACGGCATGTTTAACCGTAATATCCTTGGAGGTGGTCATAGTGCTAATTATTTATTTGTATATATATTTTTTATATATTTTTTGGTTGCCGATTTGACGAAAAATTTAATGCCGTTTTTTTTTAAAAATCGTCAAAATATTTTTATTTGTTTTTACATATGAAACGATTCCTTTTAGTGTTTATGTTGAAGAACACGGACTTTTAACTACACGTAACATAAAATAACATCACTCCTATATTTCCGAAGGAGTTGGCAGAGGTTTATAGTACACCCACACGTAGACAACTATGTTTGAGCTAGATATTTAACAACACATCATGAGTTTTAAAACTTTTCGTACTACCAAATTACCAATTGTTTACTCTTCTAATGAGTCCGAAAAGAAGTGATTAAGTAACTACACTGATTAGGTCTTTTAATGAGTCTTTATAGGTGATTTAATGATTTTCAATATCTCACGACAATGCCAACTATAACTTTTCCTGATAAGTAAGCTAATTTGTTAATTAGCAGTGCTATGAGTTCTAAGAATAGTTAGTGACAATTATAAATTTTCATTAGCTAATGAGGAGATAACTAATGAGGGTAGTTACCTAATTATTGGCGTTTTGCAATAAAAGGGCTAAAGTTTTGTTTTATAATTTAGTTTGTTCACAAATGTGTAACTGCTAACACTAAATCTGCGACTATAAAATCTTAGAATGGAAAGTTTAATCACCAATTTAGACTTGTTTGTTCTTCTACGAAGTGAGAGTACTTCATTTGATCATGAAGTATTGTTCAGTGCAGTTGTATCCCGCATAGGCGAGTGCCTGTCTGACGAAGATCGTGTTGTTCTCAAAGAATTTTGTCGGAGATTTACGCGAGCCGCTTTACAAAGGTGGCAGAAATCCAACCGATTCCTTGATAATTTCAGGAGAAAGTACGAGAATTGGTTGGGAGCAAATATTGATTGGCCGAGTTTTGTGCAAACTTTAGTTAATCAAGAACCAAGTGTTGATGAGATACCAAGAGCGCCCTCAGTCTCTCCAGAACCATCGACATCAACGTCCATTGGAACAATGACGAAAAGATCCCGTAAACCATTCGAAGATCTGGGAAGTAAACAAAAAAAGAGAAGATATGATGAACACACAGGCGAAGATTCCAGTGAATTGGCATAAGCAGCTGCAGCACGTTTAAAAGAAGAAGGGCATGGAGATATCGCCTCTGTCATCGAATACATGATGAAAAATCCTGAAGCAGCCGCTAAATTAAATGAAACGCTTAAGAAACCAGCGAAAACAATCATATTTACGCCAGAAAAGGCGCTTGGATTGCTTCTTTCACTAAAACTCTCAAAGTGGCAATATATTACGTTGCGAGAGGCTGCCATTCGGGAAGGTGCTAAGGATATTTATCCATCTTACTATAAAGTGCAACAAACTAAGCTTGATTGCTACCCTCCGAAGCAATCAGTGACAGTTACCGATTCATCGGCTAGGATTACACTTCAAGCTTTACTTGATATCACAGTTACAAGAATCCTTCAAAGCCTTTCTAACGAAGAGCATAACAAGCAGTTGAAGCTGATATTCAAGTGGGGATTTGATGGTGCTTCTAACCAAAGCCGATACAAGTAGAAAATGGAGGGTGAGGAAGATGACTCGAGCATTTTCATGACCTCCTTGGTGCCACTAAAACTGACAGATGGAGACAACATCTTATGGACGAACCCAAAACCATGCTCAGTTTTGTATTGTCGTCCAGTTCAGTTTACTTTTGTACAGGAGAGTGAAGCAGTTGTCCTTGAGCTGAAAAAACAAATGGATGAAGAAATTGAGGCTTAGGCCCCCAGTGGTCGAGGCACCCGTGGCCGTCGCACCCGATTCGATAAATTTAATTCAAAGCAATTTTTGATCAAATGTACTGTCAGGCACAAAAATCCTCATCATCTGCCTAGGCAGATGCCTTTAGCTATGTTGCTATTGCTAAATGAAAGTTACAACGTTCAAATGATAAAAGGACATAAACCTGAGTGTCAACTTTTTTTTTTTGATCCTACACCACCCCGGAACAATATCCCAAAATGTCGTTAACTTGGGAATTGTGTCTTGTACCTACCGAGGAAAAATACTAACAGTCCGAAAATTTCGAAGTTTTCAGGCACCTCGAAGTCGAAAAAATTTTTGTCTTTATCCTGCACCCACAGGCTCCTCGAGATCGAAAACTTTTTTATTGTACCTGCTGATGACTGTACTAAGAGAAAAAGAACAAAAATCAAATGAATCGAATCAGGGGCGCCGAACACGGGTGCGTCGACCACTGGGGGCCTAAGCCACGGACCCGAAATTGAGGCCCTTATCCCCACAGAGTGCAATAATAATAATAGGGTGACTCATGAACTAATGATGACGATGATCGACGCTAAAGTTTGCACTTACCTTTCTGAAGCTAGATCAAATGCATCGTGCTACCTGTGCTTAGCAAAGCCTACAGAAATGAACCGCTTAGATGCTGTAACATCAAAAATTGTGTGTTCTGACCTGTATGAATTTGGCTTGTCATCCCTACACGCCCGTATAAATTGTATGGAATGTCTGTTACACATTGCATACAGGCTCGACTTCAAACGGTGGGCAGCGAGAAGTGATGAGCACAAAGAAATGCTACAGACAAGGAAAAAAATAATTCAAAGATGAGCTCAATCTGTTGATTGATATAGTAAAACAAGGCTCGGGAACCACCAATGACGGGAATACTGCAAGAAAATTCTTTGAGTTTCCTAATAAAACCGCAGCTATAATCGGTTTGGATGAAGACCTCATCAAAAGATTTGCTGTAATTTTACAAGCAATTACATCTGGAGAGCAGGTCGATATAATTAAATTTAGAGATTATGCCCGCAAAACAGCAGAAAAGTACGTATTATTATACGACTGGTACTACATGTCGTCAACCGTTCATAAATTATTGATCCATGGGGCTGACATAATCGAGAAAAATAATATTGTGCCGATTGGGACTCTCTCGGAAGAAGCCTCAGAGTCTCGAAACAAAGATTTTAGGAGGTTTCGAGAACATCATGCGCGGAAAAGAAGTAGGCAGGATTCCAATCAAGACATTTTAAAATATGCTTGTTGTTTCTTCGGATCCTTTGCTAAGTGCACAAAGGCCTAAGTTAGATGCCAAGAAAAAGCAGACCTTTTTTGCTGAAACTCTCAACTTAATTCAATTTCAGGAAACTGAGTTCGAGTTTTTGGATATATCCAATCTGGATGCTGACTCAGAATTGGAGTCTGACAACGAGAGTGATAAGGAAAATTTGTAAAAAAATTATATATGTGCTTATTTGTAAATTTGTATTCGAGTGTGTTTGGGTTTTTTTTGTAATATTTAATGATATTTTGTCTTTTTTTTATATTTATTATACTTTATTTTACAAATGCTTAGAATGAATTCCTTAAATTAAATTATTTTGTATATAATATAACTTTCTAAGTTACTTAAATAAGTGTTTGATAATCTTTTTTTATATAAATTAATAAAAATGTGTCAAAAAACAGCAATTTTTTTAATTTAATTTTTCTTGTTTTGTGTGTTCTTAATATTTGGGTTAATAACATATCGAACTTTTTAACTTGGACACTAAAAGGGATCGTTTTACATGTAAATTAAATAAATAAAAATATTTTGACGATTTTTAAAAAAAAAAACGGCTTTAAATTTTTCGTCAAACCGGCAACCAAAAAATCATAAATAATTAGCACTATGATCATCTCCAAGGATATTACGGTTAACATGCCGTTTAGGAGATAATTCGATTTTTCATACTACAGCCGATTAAAATAAGAAACAAAAACAAACAAAATATTGTGTCAATGTCATGCATGTGTCATTGTCACCGAAATTTTTTATCAAGATAGATCGTATATTGCGTTCTGCGTTATTTCAGACGTTGAGTTGGGGATTTATTTGTATAAATATGTCTCGTATTTATCATGTAATGAAAATTCTTCCCAAAAGTAAGTGCCTAACAAGTTTTAATTGCCATAATAATATTCCGTTTACAATATTTATTTCGTTTGTCTCGTATACGGGCCATTACCTATTTCCCGGACATGTGTATGGCTGATTGGCTGCCACTTACCTAGTGTATCAAAAAGTAAGGCCGGGCAATCAATAGCACTACATAATATATTAAAAAACAAAGTCGCCCGCCGCGTCTGTCTGTATGCTTAGATCTTTAAAACTACGCAACGGATTTAGATGCGGTTTTTTTTTTAATAGATAGTGATTCAAGAGGAAGATTTTAATATATAATTTGCGGGCGGGCGAAGCCGCGGGCATCGGCTAGTAATTTTATA
The DNA here is from genome assembly GCA_905147715.2 of Xestia xanthographa. Taxonomy (NCBI): domain Eukaryota; kingdom Metazoa; phylum Arthropoda; class Insecta; order Lepidoptera; family Noctuidae; genus Xestia; species Xestia xanthographa. The sequence goes on along the minus strand of LR990655.1, from coordinate 12,380,877 downwards.
TATTGCTGCGTTACTCGGTATATTCAGCCGCTAGATCATATCGGCAAATGCAACACTTTATACTACATTTTCAGGCCATCAGCTATGTAAACACTAGAAATACTGGCTATGTTGTTGAAATATTGCTGGGCATTATTTTTTTTTTTTTGATATTGCAGATTTTTCATCTGTAAACTTGTCAGTATGCAAGTATTCCCACAATGCAACAACAGCTGGAGAGACAGAAACAATAGAAAAAGCTGATGATGAATCCAAGAGGCCCAAGTCCAAAAGAATGGCTGAATTTAGAAAAAAATTAAGAGAGACTACTCCTATTGATGATCTTGGGGAACAACCAGTTATATATCCCTCCCAAAAAGAAGAACCCTTCCCTGCATGGCCCAATAACACTAATCCTTTTACAGGAGAAGTAGGGGGGCCCAGGGGACCTGAACCTACCCGATATGGGGATTGGGAAAGGAAGGGCAGATGTTCTGATTTTTAAAGAAATTTGGCCAATACATTAGATAAAGAAATTGCTTGTTAATATGAAATTAAAGTGATGTGTAACAATCTAATTGGGGGATAGGAGAGCCAATAAATTGGTGTTTGTTAACTGTACAGTATTTTAATGCAATCCAGTAGAAACTTAAGCTAGCAATGATGGCATTACAAAGATGTTCAAGATGTTGGACTTGGTTAACATTTTGTTTGGAGTACTTACGTGTTTTATTTAGAACTTTTGTGCTTAATAGATTGTACCTAATAAATATTATTTATTACTTAAATAAATACAATTTTGAAATGTTATTTTTTATTGATTGGAAGATTTACCAACAGTTTTAGGCATCTTCTTATTTGTGGAATCTTCAAGTTCTTTGGCTTTGTAATAATGTGGAGCGACTTCCAAGAGCCATTTACTTTCTATTTCTGTAACTTGTCTCATGAATTCTTTGGAAGTAAATACTAATTCATGGTATATCACCCATCGAGGTAATTCTTCAAATAAAGCACTATTTGGGTGAATCATAACAGTCTGGAAAAGATAAGATTTTATTAAAACATGATACTGAAATAAAAAGGTGCAAAGTGCAAAATGCATTAGAAAAATGCAAAATTCATTAGCTACGTGTTGCTTAAGTGAGATGAGAAGTGATGCAAGAGTTTATCACAAGATACTGTGAGGACTCAGACCAAATAAAAAACCAAGACCAATAAAGTGAGGCCAGCGCAAATTACGTCTCGCTTTGTTCATACACGCTCGCATTTACATCAAAGTTTATCAAACTACAATTAAACTAAGCCTCAATAAATGCACAAAATGCTTACGAAACCGGCTTCACTTCTCTGTTCGCAGAGTTCCGTCCAACATTTTTTTACCAGTGAAACAATTTAAAAAATTGGTTCATTACTTCCGGAGATTACCCCCTACCTACATACAAACAAATGTTACCTCTTTATAATATTAATAATATAGATTTGGTCTGAGTGAGGACTCTTATAACTTGTTCAATGCCATTGTCACATATGTGACAAGCAAGCGCGTGCCCTGTACCTACGCTCAACGACAAATCTATACTAATATTATAAAGAGGTAACATTTGTTTGTAAGTTTAAAAAAAAAAAAAAAAAATCTTTCACCATTAGAAAGCTACATTCACCCTCAGTAACATAGGCTATATTTTATACCCGTACTCCCACGGGAACGGGAACTACGCGGGTGAAACCGCGGGACGTCCGCTAGTATGTGATAAAATGATAGGTAAAATTGTGGCTTGGCGTGGAGGGGGTGCCCTCCACGCATGCCTTTGTTCTGGCATTCAAAAGTTTAAGGGTAAGTTAAACCACACAGTACCGAGTTGTGCCTTTTAGCAAGAGTTTGAAAAGCAAGTGAGCCAATTAGGTACGTCTCATCTTGCCATTATTGCAGAGACTTACTTGGTTATGTTTTACAGTTTTGTAATGGCCTCCTTTTGAAAATTTGGCTATGTGGTAAAAGTAACCAGCTGTTATAGCTTTTCGAATGTTAGTGTCGTCACTCAGGCTTGACACCATTTCAATTTCCACTCTTTCCATGAGACCTGCTAGCTGTTCTCGTACATCCCGAGCTCGTTTCATTGATCGATACTGTATAAAGTTTTCATAACACCACTGCACTGAGTATTCAGAGCCCAGCCATTGGTTGTATACATTCATTAGTGTTAAGTGGTCTCCATGTGGATGGAAGAAGTTTTTTCTGGCAGTGTCTGCATGTATTATCTTATCTTTAGGCCTGTAGAATACTGAGCTATTTACTGATAACATAGCTGCAATAGTGACGATTTCTTCAGAACATTTATATCTAAAAAAAATGTAAGTATTATTTGTGGAAAGTTCAACATTTACGTTTAATAATTCAAGAATGAGAGCAGCGGTGGCGCAGTGGTGGCGGCCCCAACTTACGAACAGTAACATCGATTCGATTTTGTTCACAAGCAAGTAATTACATAATACAAATTTTATTGTTACAGATTGCGCACTGTAATGCTTGGTCTTCCTCTCTCATTATTCTATTGACTGCCACAAGTCGCATACCTGACAAGCAAGTGCGTGCCCTGGCCAAAGACACAAATATGTGACAAAATGGTAGGTAAAATTGTGGCTTGGCGTGGAGCGCGTGCATTTATTATGCTCTGGCGGTCAAAATAATATTACTGAGCGAATGCTTCCTGCGGGGGAGCGCCTACACATTATTATCACAACCTAACCAATAACCAATTTTCAGCTTACTCTAAAACATTCCTTAATTTTTTTCTTAGGTACTACTTTCTGAGATCGACTTTTTCTAAATAACTAATGGATGAAGATGATACTTACTTTTCACTTGCCAATAACATTTTTGCAAGCATGGGATCTGTGGGAAACTCAGCCATTCTTCTGCCAGCCTTAGTTAATTCACCATGATGATTAAGGGCTCCCAAAGCATAAAGTTGTTCTAGGGCTAACACTAATGTTTCGTGTGGTGGTGGGTCCAGGAAATCAAAATGGATGAGATCATTAATCCCCAAAGCTTTTAATGTTAGAACAGCATTGCCTAGATTAATCCTCTGAATTTCTGGAATAGTGTTATCTTCAAGTTCATACTTGTAAGCCCAAGCTGTATATAGGCGGAAACACTTCCCAGGTGCCACCCTACCGGCTCTTCCTGCACGCTGGTTGGCTGATGCCTTAGAAATAGGTACCACCATTAAACTTTCCATGCCAGTTTTAGAATTAAAGTTATTCTGCTTTGCAAACCCAGGATCAATAACATATATAATATTGTCAATAGTTAAAGAAGTTTCAGCTATGTTAGTGGCTAAAACTACTTTACGAGCACCTTCTGGAGTAGGCTCAAATATTTTAGCTTGCATATCACTTGGTAAGTTTGCATACACTGGTAATATAAGTAGTTCTCTTAACTTTTTTCCAATTCTTTTTGTTCTTTCTTGTAGCATTTCAAAACAAGTTTCTATTTCTTCTTGACCTGTGAGAAAAACTAATATATCTCCAAGTGGTTGTGTGGCATGTATTTGTAGTACAGAAACTACACAAGCATCTACATAATCTGCTTCTGGCGCTTTTGTGTAATAGATATCAACTGGAAATCTCCTTCCAGGAATTCTGAAGATAGGAGCATCATCAAAGAAACTTGAAAATTTCTCAGCATCTAATGTGGCACTTGATATAAGCAATTTTAAATCAGGTCTAAACCTAGTTATATCTTTGACAAGGCCAAACAGAATATCAGTGTGCAGAGTTCGCTCATGAGCTTCATCAATTATCATAACACTATAAGAGGCTAAGTCTGGCTCAGAAAGAAATTCTCGATGCAGGGTACCGTCAGTCATATATTTAATGACGGTTCTGTCAGATGTGCAGTCTTCAAATCTTATGCTATAGCCGACTTCATTCCCAAGTTTAACATTCATTTCCTGAGCCACGCGAGCTGATACAGACATGGCGGCAACTCGTCTTGGTTGTGTACAACCAATTTTCTTCCCATCTGCAGTGAAACCAGCATCATGAAGATATTGAGGTATTTGCGTAGTTTTACCAGATCCTGTCTCACCTTCTACTATGAGTATTTGATAATTTTTAATAGCTTCTATCAATGATTGCTTAAAAGGGTAGACTGGTAGTGACTTCTTTGTTTCCTCAATGGTCATACGTATTTTCTGGTACTCAGATTTTTCTTCTTGTTCTTTCTTTTCTTTATTACCTTCCAATTGCAGAGCTTGAATAAAATCAATCTGCTCATCCAGTAACAGCTCATATTCATCTTGAACTTTTGCATCTTTTGCACCAAATTTAAAGAAAGCAGATTTAATTTGCTCCTGTTCCCATCTTTGTTGTTCTGAGTGTGGTACTTTTTCTCTCTCATCAACTTCAACATATTCTCCTGAAAAGTAAGACTTTTTGGTAAATATCTGGGAATTATCAAATTAATACCAGTTTAAAATATACATTATCATTCCTTACATAAAATTCTGAAATTTATCAATACATAATTATTACTACTTAATAAAAAAAAAAAACCTTTTCCATCTTTTCCCAGGTCTTGTGGCATGTGATATCTCTGGACATTCTCCAACTCCCGGGCTCTTTCATGTTCTTTAGCTAATTTTAGAATCGTTTTCTTATGTTCTCTTTCCAGCCGTTCTCGTTGAGTTAAGCTGTAACAATAGTAAATAAAGAATATCAACAAAGTCGCTATAAAGGAGTGAGTTTGAAGCCACTTTGGTAACTTTAGTAATAATTAAGCATCGGTTTACCTGCTTTCATCAAAGAGGTATTCATCATCAGCTATGTCTGCTTCCAACTCAATAACCTTATCATCTTTTCTCTTTTCTAAGTATTTCCGACGCGAATGAATTCGTAACTTAGGCAATATTTTTTCCCTGTCCTCTGCTTCCAGCTTTAAACGCTTAGCTGCTTCTTCATACGATCTTTTACTGGAGGACTCAGTTACTTTTTTAACTTTTTCTTCATCGCGTTTCTTCAATCTCTTTGCAAATTCATCACGTTCCCTTAGGTCTTTTCGACGATCTTCTTCTGCGCTATCAGAACTCGACGAGTAACGTCTTTTACTCGATTTATCCATCCTTAAAACGAATAAATAAACTCGCGTGATGGCGTGATACACAACATAGATTAGAATAATCTACAAAATGATACACAAAACAGTAAAAATTTAATTTATGACAGAACAGAATGTTTTGGCCATTGGTTTTGGCACTTGCATGACATTGACAGCAGGCGTTTATGTTGGATCATGGAACTAATAAGTACTTGGTGGTTGCCAAAGAGTAAAAAAAAACTTGGTGAGCCCTTGTGGTGAATGTTCGTTTCGTGATATATCGTTTCCGACACTCCTTTAAGGAACGTGCAGGAACTATAAGTGGCAGCAATAAATCAACAAAAGAGAGTGCAAAAGAGACACTATGTGGACAGTAAAGGAAACTATCAGACGTTGCATCGTGCTACGAACGACGCGGCTTCGTTTCACGATGCGATGTCGTATCGTGGGAATCTATATCAAAACAAGTAGCAATAAATCTATTAGCACTACGGATTTGGGAAGGGGTTGTCCTAAACTGATCAAGACCAAAGGTCGTTCAAATATAACACGAGAAAAATCTGCAGTGTTTACAGAAAAATGGGTCGTATCGTATTACCCTGATAAAAAGCACAGTAAAAAGATAAGCAGTAGGTTGACTTCAAACATGATTGAGATTGATGATGAGATTCCCACGATTCGAACGTCGCATCGTGAAGCGATTCCGCGTCGTAGCACGATGCGATGTTACATGTGGTAACTTTTAATTTAGGTACGGTTAATTGGTACACTTTCTGAACACGCACGATGGCATTTTTATAATTTTTATCTAAATTCGTCGTAACATATCGCTCGTCGCCATGCGTGTTGCAGACTAAAGGCAAAACGACCCAATTGGACCGTTTTCCAGTCTTCACGATTGCGCGCTCACAACATATCTGTTTACCTACTAGAATATCATTGACTTAGAATAATTTTATTATTTTAGTTGTACAATACAAAATGAAATTGTTAGGCCCAATTACAAAAATAAAAATTATATTGTATTGGACTTTTGCGCGAAAGACATTTGCGCGAAGGACACTTTTGCGAACCCACTTGCGTGAAAAGTCCTAGGTATGCGCGTATGGACTTTTGCGCGAATGGCCATTTGCGCGAAATGACACATCCGCGAATAAACACTTTCGCGACTGGACTTTTGCACGATTTTCCGTCATGGGTGTCCTTTCCATGGTTTTTGGGGTCGCTGATAACGAAAATTGGATTTTTATTTTCATCTCATTTTCGTTACCAGCGACCCCAAAAACCATGAAAACGACACCCATGACGGAAAAAACCAAAAATTTTCCTCGGCGCTTTAGGAACTTTATTTCTCAAAAAGAATTACATTCACTTATATGAGAAAAAACTTATTTCTACTTAGGATACATTAGCGACGCGACGATTACACAACAAAAATAGTTTAGATTAGTACACTACCCGAAGATAGCTAAAAATTTTAAATCCGCTAAAATTTGGTTCTCTAAATATTTTTTTAAAGTAAACATAGATTTTTGGTCTTTCACATGCCGAGGTAATTTGTTGTGTTCGGCAGGCAGTTGAACTGTGTTTTATCAAATATCCGACCGAACAAGAGAAGAAATTTGTTATACCAACATGTGAAGGCGGACATCGTGTCATCGAGTGTATTATCTATGGTGTCATCTACACCTACATACCAGACAGGCGATAAGGTCTACATAAAAACTAAACTGAAAAAAAAGTGGCAGCCTGCTACAGTAGTGACCCGTAAACACCGATACTCCTATGTGGTCACTACATCTTATGGGGTGGAGCAAAGGAAACATGCAGATCACATGAGACCGCAACTTGCTCCTGCAGCCGCGTCACCTGAAAGTGTTGCGACAACCTCTGCGTCCTCACCATCCACATGCTTGGCACCATCACCGATGTCAATTCCTTCTCCATCTACACCGTCCTCTCACATTCCATCCATACCAGAACCATCCGGATCCACATCTGCATCTACATCATCATCCTCATCTCCAGCGTTTGAAACACCGACTGGGACGGTTGCAGCGCCTCTACGGCGCAGCCAGCGTGAGGTGCGACCTCCACGGCGTTTGATTGAAGAGATCTGAATCAACCTTATATGGGGAGGAGTGATATATTTATGGACGTATTGTCAAATATGACTTGCACTATCTGTCATTCAATAAAATTATTTGCTTAAAAATGTGATTCATTTTATTTATTACTTGCTAATATATATATGTCGGAGTCTGTCAGGAATTTATTTCACTAAGTTCGAGCTTATGTGGGCAAAACACTGGTTTCGTGCTATGAAAACACACTGGATGCGAAACACTATTTTATTTCGCATTGCACGGTTCGGGTAGGTAGTTTCCATGCAGAAGAACCGGCAAGAAACTCCATGGTTACTCTTTTCAAACAGATACACTGAGACTAACAAACTACTTGACTTTACACTTTCACACATTAACACTAGGCACAATGAATCGTGTACAGTTTCAAGACGTCTTAACTCCGCTGCGATCAGATCCAGAATGTCTGCCTCGCCGCGAGGTGTCAACATCAGGACTCTGTAAAAGCCGCTATGGTGGGGAGTAGGTCGCGTGATGTCCCCACTGGCGCGCTTTCGATCCATTCGCCCGTCCGTACTCATGACCGGATGCGACATATATATATATATAATATATATATATATATAATAGCAGTGTCGTCTGCAAATGTCGCTGTGCTGTGTTCCTGGCGTTAGTGGTAGGTCAGCAGTGAACAGGGTGTAGAGCATGGGACCGAGAACAGATCCTTGTGGCACTCCGGCGTCAATCACTCGGAACTCAGTCGCTGGATAGATGGCGCTGAACTTGGTAAGTTACTGCAAGGAACTGAACGTAAACAAACTGATTTTAACAAAGCGCGAGAAAACTAGGTTATATTCGGAAGCAGAAGCAGTGTCGGTCAGTGCCGCTAGGAGTATTAGTGTTCTGTGGTCAGTGCAGTGCAGTGTGTGCAGTTGCATAAGTGTCAGTCAACGAGCGTATGTGACGAAATGCTTTTTTTTTCAAGCGTTTTGGCTTTGGCACCAAGTAACGCAGTCAGTTCAACGCCATCTACAGAGTTCTTGGAAACTATGTTTTTTTTTTAATACTTCAAAAAGAAAACCTCTCATTAAATTGGTGATCATTTCTACACCTAAGGCACCGTTCCCACTATGTCGTAGCGACAGCTGATAATCTTGTAGTAAGTTTTAAGTGTCGTGGATGCAGGTTCACAGGACGAGATTACTGTCGTCCACGACTTTTGCCAACTGAAAACCAACGATAAATTAATTGTCACGTCGGCGTCGGCGTCGTCACGACATAGAGGGAACGGGGCTTCAATAACAAGCCGCTAAGAAAACAGGAACTTTTATTAAAAATAAAATGTCCTTAGAGGTAGGTACTATTGTGACATTTGAACATTTGACAAGTACAAAAAAAAGTAAGTAAAACCGAAAATAACCATTTTAGGCACAAATTTATTATTCAAAGAGTTTGACTAGATTTTCAAACAATGTTACGTTCTTATCTTCGTTGGTGAGTATCAAATCCATTGTTAAATACATAATCTATCAATACAAATTAAATTAAGTTTAAGAAACATTAAAAAAACGGTATCTTAGGACTCACTCAAAGCAGTGATCGATGCTCAAAGCCTAAATTGCTGATTATAAAAACGTGAGTTATGGACAGGTTTGATTAAACCAACCAATAAGGAAGGGAATAAAAGGGGAATCAGTTTAAATGAAAATCATGTTCGTAAATTTAAACTTAAAACTTGGCACGAATACCCTAAGGCTGATATAAGGAGACGCCGCGCCGGACGCGACGCGTTGTGCGGCGTGGCCACACAATAAATTGAAACGATGGAGAGCGTTTACGGAGAAGCAAATTTTGATGACATCGCCGCGACGCATCGGCGTTCAACGCGGTTGCGCACGCGGCTCGGGCGCGGGCGTAGCGGTCAACCAGTTTTTGTAATACTTTGTTGCAGCGGCGTGTGAAACTTAGCGATACCCGCGACGGTACATGCGGCTTCTCACGCGCCTCTTCAAGCCCAGCGCCTCCGGAAACGACTTCTTATAATAATATTGTCATAATTATGTTTGTGTTGACGCGTGTGATAAAGGTCGCGGCACGTAACTAGCGCTGACCGTTATCGTGCAGAAGTAAATAAAAATAGTTTTTTTTAAACTATTATTTATTAAAAAACACGCTGTTTATAGATAACCAAACTAAAAAATAGAAAATAAATTTTAATAAATTTGAATTAAGAATAGTATTAAAAATTCTAACAAATAAAATGAATAGTGTTACTAAGAAAAAATGTTTTATTTAAAAAAAAGCGTGGGGTGCTTTTTAAGATACTAACAAAATGATAATCCTTCTTCTCATATCTTTCAATGAAATATTTATAACTATTGACACCATGCACCCACGCTTTTTTTTAAATAAAACATTTTTTTCTTATTAACACTATTCATATATATTTGTTAGAATTTTTTACACTATTCTTAATTACAATTTATTTTCTATTTTTTAGTTTGGTTTTCTATATAAAGCGTGTTTTTTAGTTTTTTTTTTAAACTATTATTTATTTTCTACTTTTTAGTTTGGTTTATTTATAAAAGCATGTTTTTAAAAAATTTTTAAACGGTTATTTAAACTATAATTTATTAAGTCAGTAACTTATCTGGGAAGTGGGTAAATCGGGCGCCTGCTGCCTTCTTTAGATGAGGTAGCTGTTTCTCAGATTCCCTCTCCGAAAGGTTTATCTTATTTAAAGTTGATGACTTTATCGACTAGATCCTAGGCTACGCTAATTACTAAATGTTATTCCGCAAAATAAAAAATTGAGATTTCTGTCCTGAATATTTTGTTTTGATATAAGAAGCTTTTTTGTAAATCACGGTTACCGTTATATCAAGAATACTAGCAGTTGCCCGCGGCTTCGCCCGCATGAAGTTTGGTAACTGTCCCACGGGATCATATTTATTCATATTAGAGAGATAAATTAAATAGTATCCTACATGTTTATCCAGGTAAAAAACTATCTATGAGCCAAATTTCATAATCATCACAATCACCATCTCCATCACAATCACCATCTTTATCACAATCATCATCACTATCATAATCACAATCACTGTCACAATCACCATCACTATCACAATCATCATCATCATTTTCACAGACATCATCATCATTATCACAATCATCATCATCATCGTTATCACAATCACCACCACTATCACAATCACCATCATTGTCACTGTCACTATCACAGTCACAAATCACAATCACTATCACAATCACCATCACTACCACAATTACCATCACTATCAACATCACCATAACAATCACTATCACCGTAACAATCACCATCACCATCACAATCACCATCATCGTAATCACGATTATTATCATCACAATCATCATCATCATTATCATAATCATTATCATCGTTATCACAATCACCATCATCGTAATCACGATTATCATCATCACAATCATCATCATCATTATCATAAAATCATAATCATCATCATCGTTATCACAATAAATCAACAATAAACCCTGTTTATAAGTCGAATCCGCCATCTTATCTAAATCATCTAAATCTTCTGGATCTCAAAATAAATGCCATATTCGTAATCAGCACCCCTGATAATCTCGGAATTCACACCCATATTGATTTTTAGACATTTCAACCCCATCGCACCCCAACAGGGGATGATGGTATTTCAGTTACACATTAAATCTTAAAATCGCGTTGTTTTTGTAATACACCCGCTCGACCCGATACACCATACAAACAATAACCATGTTGATTTTCAGAGTTTGTCACCCCATTTCCCCCCTTAAGGGGTTGAATTCTTAAAAAACCTGAATTGTCATCGGTCTTTGACGGGCGTGCAAAATTTGAATGAAATCTGGCCGTTTAAAGTGGGTCAAAATCGTGTCATAAGAAGTCGGTTACAAACATACAAACAAACAAACATACAAGTGAAGTTAATCTAAATATATAAAAGAAGAAACTGACTGACTGACTGACTGACTGACTGACTGACTGACTGACTGACTGACTCATCTATCAACGCACAGCCCAAACCGCTGGGTCTACAGATTCCAAATTTGGCATGTAGGTTCCTTATGTGGTCTAGGGGTGCACTAAGAAAGGATTTTTCCAAATTCACCCCTTAAGGGGGTTAAACGGGGCTCCAAAGTTTGTATGGGGAAACAAGATTAGTTACACTATTTTATTCGAAACTTCACAGGAGTGCTCCTAATGATAAATGAGTAGAACCGGTTTCAGGTTTTTTCAGAATTCAACCCCTAAGAGGGGGAAATGGGGTGGCAAAGTATAAAAATCAATGCACAGCCCAAACCACTGAGTCTAGAGAGTCCAAATTTGGCACATAGTTTTTTTATGGGGTCTAGGGGTGCACTAAGAAAGGATTTTTCAAAATTCATCCCCTAAGGGGGTTAAACGGGGATCCAAAGTTTGTATGGGGAAAAAAGATTAGTTACACTATTTTATTCGAAACTTCACAGGAGTGCTCCTATTGATAAATGAGTAGAAACGGGTTTCAGGTTTTCTCAGAATTCAACCCCTAAGAGGGGGAAATGGGTGGCAAAGTATAAAAATCAAAACACAGCCCAAACCACTGAGTCTAGAGATTCCAAATTTGGCACATAGATTCTTTATGGGGTTTAGGGGTGCTTTAATAAAGGATTTTTCAAAATTAACCCCCTAAGAGGTTGAAACGGGGTCCAAAGATTACATGGGGATACATGGGGAAATAAGATTAGTTAGACTACTTTATTCGAAACTCAACAGGAGTACTCCTATCGATAAATGAGTTAACATTTGTGTTTCAGGTTTTTTCAGAATTCAACCCCTAAAGGGGGAAATGGGGTAACAAAGCCTGAAATTCAACATAGGTATTGTTTGTATGGTTAATTGGGTTGGGTGTATTACAAAAACAACGATTTTAAGATTTAATGTGGTGGACCTGAATTACCATCATTCCCTGTTGGGGTGCGATGGGGTTGAAATGTCTAAAAATCAACATGGGTGTCGAAACCGAGATTATCAGGGGTGCTGATGTCGAATATGGCATTTATTTTGAGATCCAGAAGATGGCGGATTCAACTTCTATTCTGTGTTATTGTTGATTTATTGTGATGATTGTGATAACGATGATGATGATTGTTAAAATGATGATGATGATTGTGATTACGATGATAATGATTGTGATTACGATGATGATTGTGATAATGATCATGATGATTGTGATGACGATTTTGATTACGATGATAATGAGTTTGATAACGATGATGGTGATTGTGATAGTGGTTGTGATTGTGATTGTGATAGTGATGGTGACTGTGATAGTGACGGTGATTGTGATGGTGATTGTGATGGTGATAGCGATGGTTGTGATAACGAGGCTGGAGATTGTGATGATGATGATTATGATTAAGATGATAATGATTGTGATTACGATGATAACGATTGTGATAGGTAACGATGATGGTGATTGTGATAGTGATTTTGATGGTGATTGTGATGGTGATGGTGATTGTGATAGTGATAGTGATTGTGATAGTGACGGTGATTGTGATAATGATGAAGATGATTGTGATTACGATGATAATGATTGTGATAACGAGGTTAGTGATTGTGATAATGATTGTGATGGTGATAGTGATTGTGATAGTAATAGTAATGATGATTGTGATAGTGATAATGTTGGTGATTGTGATAATGATTGTGGTTGTGATAGCGATGACGATTGTGATCATTATGTTTGTGATTATGAAAATGATTGAGATTACGATGATAATGATTGTGATGACGAGGATGGAGATTGTGATGATGATGATTGTGATTACGATGATAATGATTGTTAAAATGATGATAGTGATAGTGATTGTGATCGAGATTGTGATGGTGATTGTGATGGTGATAGTGATTGTGATAGTGATGGTGATTTTGATAGTGATAGTGACAGTGATTGTGATTACGATGATAATGATTGAGATAACGATGATGGTGATTGTGATAGTGATAATGATAGTGATGGTGATTGTGATAGTGACGGTGATTGTGATGGTGATTGTGATGGTGATAGCGATGGTTGTGATGACGAGGATGGAGATTGTGATGATGATGATTATGATTAAGATGATAATGATTGTGATAGGTAACGATTATGGTGATTGTGATAATCTGCAGAAGATTGTAAAAATATACTTGCATTGTATAGATTCCAGTTCTTAGTATTATATAATTGCATAGCACATGTGTGAGTACTTTGTACTGTTCAGCCACCATTTACATTTATTTATCTTTCATTGACTTGAATATGCCTTGGTGACTGAGAGAATGTCATGCTCACTTAAATGTCTCGCTGATGGTGGCGGGTGTGTCGGGTCATTTAGTTCCCTTCAATATGGTTGAGTTGAATGGCGCCGGTACATGCGTCATGTCTGTGAACGGGCGCTGTCAGTTGGGACTGGTCATCTCTTAGCTGCCAAGGTTCATTTTAATTACTTTATTCATACATTTTTAATCTAATCTTTCACTCTGGATGCTCTTAGTGTGCACGTCTTTCTACATCGTTCTCACATTTATGTATAATCTCAAAATTAATGATGTAACCAAGATTTTGTAACAATATTTTGATTTTAAAAGAGTGTCCATGGAGTTTCTTGCCCATTCTTCTCCATAGAGATCTACGCTAGGGAATGGGCAACTACAGTACTTTCTCAAGTTATTATGCCTTGTGACTGGGACTGTAGCTTTGATTTTCTTTTTTGTATTTTTGACTTTCAAAAGTGCCGTAATGGTCTAATTGAAATAAATGCTTTGAGTTTGATAGTGATTTTGATGGTGATTGTGATGGTGATGGTGATTGTGATAGTGATTGTGATAGTGACGATGATTGTGATAATGATGAAGATGATTGTGATTACGATGATAATGATTGTGATAACGAGGTTAGTGATTGTGACAATGATTGTGATGGTGATAGTGATTGTGATAGTGATAATAATGGTGATTGTGATAGTGATAATGATGGTGATTGAGATAATGATTGTGATTGTGATAGCGATGGCGATTGTGATCATGATTATTGTGATTAAGATGATAATGATTGAGATTACGATGATAACGATTGTGATTACGATGATTGTGATTACGATGGTAGTGGTTGTGATTACGATGATAATGATTGTTAAAATGATAATAGGGATTGTGATCGTGATGGTGATTGTGATTGTGTTGATGATTGTGATGGTGATTGTGATAACGATGATGGTGATTGTGATTTTGATGGTGATTGTGATAGTGATTGTGATAGTGACGGTGATTGTGATATTGATTGCGATGGTGATGGGGATTGAGATTGTGACAGCGATGGTGATAATGATGAAGGTGATTGTGATTACGATGATAATGATTGTGATAGTGATTGTGATTGTGATGGTGATTGTAATGGTGATGGTAAAGGTGATTGTGACGGTGATTGTGATAGTGATAGCGATGGTGATGAGGATTGTGATAGTGATGGTGATTGTGATGGTTATTGTGATGATGATTGTGATAATGATTGTGATAATGATGGTGGTTGTGATGGTGATTGTGATAATGTTGGTGACTGTGATAGTGATCGTGATTGTGACAATGACTGTGATAATGATGGTGGTTTTGATAGTGATGGTGATTGTGATAATGATGGTGGTTGTGATAGTGGCGGTGGTTGTGATAGTGATGGTGGTTGTGATAGTGATGGTGGTTGTGATAGTGATGGTGATTGTCATGATAATAATAAATTGTGATGATTATGAAATTTGGCACATAGATCGTTTATAACCTGGAATAACATGTAGGACACTATTTATCCCTTTAGTATGATTCAGTGGGACAGTTACCGAACTGCACGCGGGCGAAGCCGCGGGCAACAGCTAGTATAATAATAAAGCGTGTAAAAATAAGAATGTTTTGGGGAGTGCGTTGCGCCGATTGGCTCTCCAGTCGTAAAACATGTGCAGTTATCCCCTCCACGTTTCGTTTAGCGCTAGACTTATGTGCCGCGACCTGGAACGGGGGGGCCGCTGCACGCGCCGCCTCTCCTTAAACGGAAAAAACGCGCAAAGCGATGCATGACGCGACACTTCAGTACCTAGATAAATATATTTATCTAGGTACTGAAGTGTCAGGATTATTTTAATCCCGTTCGAGTATGCAGCCCAGGATCTTGATCCTCTATTGGTTGTAACGGTAAATAAGTAGGTTTAGGTACTAATAATGCTTTCGGTTGCAGTATTCCCCATCAATTCAATCGTTTGGAAAAACAATTTTTTAATACCAAAGCCGAAAAGCTCCTCGAGATTTATTTACCTGCTTTTAGAAATAGTCTTGATTTCATTAAGATTCATGGACCAACGGCAGATGAGGTAAGATTGATTCTCTTAAATTTTGTGAATAAGATGCTGTGTTGTGGAAAGCATTGCAGGCATCCTGCATTCTTTCCGCCATATGTCACATTCAAAATATTATGCACATTACCGCAATCCGATGACGAAAGAGATGGTTTCTGCCAATTAATGTTGCACCCATGGGGTAAACACGCGTACACGCTCTAGCGGACTATGGACTACCAATAATAACACACAAAATGCTCAACAAACAACAACAACAGCCCATAACGTCCACTGCTGGACATAAGCCTCTCCCATGATGGGAAGAATTTGCCGTAATCTCCACGCTTGTCAGGCGGATTGGAGATCGCAGTGATGAAAGACTAACAGAAAACGCTGCTGCCCATTCTCTGGTCTACGGAGGCGCAAGGTGTTCTGCCTCAGACATTAGTCGCCTTATACGACACCCGTGAGTGTAATGGGTTGGTTCTATTCTACTCTGCCGGATACCACACGGCGACACAAAATGCTCATACATACATAAACTCATTCACTCGTGAAACAACTTCCCGAACGAGAAGTCGTCCAACTTACCGCAGTGTCGCAAGACGAAAGTCTATGACCAGTGTGTGTTGCCAGTGATTACCTACAAACGGGACCGAAATAGGCCTCATCAGAAGGCTCTATGTCACCCAAAGGGCAATGGAGAGAGAGGGCTATGCTCGGAGTTTCCTTGCGTGATCGTATCAGAAATGAAGGCAACCGCAAGAGAACCAAGGTTACCGACGTAGCCCGAAGAATGATCAAACTTAAGTGGCAGTAGGCAGGGCACATTGCTCGCAGAACGGATGGCCAATGAGGCCGAAAAGTTCTGGAGTGGCTACCGCGAACCAGAAGACGTTGCGTTGGAAGGCCTCCCACTGGGTGGACCGATGACATGGTGAAGGTTGCGGGGATCCACTGGATGCGCTCCAGAATTCTAAAGTTTGTTGATTATTCTGAAAATCTATATCAGAGGCGGGTGCAAAAAAATCGAGCTCACTGCACTTGGCCACTTGCTAGTTGCTTTTGCATATTATTTTAGTTCCTTCTTGTAAAATTCATCATTATACTACCTACTACCACTCCACGAAGATTTTTCGACGTCACTTTGCCGATTTTAGGGCCGTGCCCACAACTTATTTTGAGGGCTGGATCCGCGCCTGACTCATCCTCTGTACATGATCAAACTATTTAAGCATAGGTAGGTACTCTTTTTATTTTATTTTCACCATTTCTTTTAAACCTTAACGTTTTTGTACAATCCTCAACTATTCATTCAAAGTTACATCACACATGCTTCGCATGGAACGCATTAACCACAGTATTAGGTAATTCTACTTTCACGCCTCGTTTTCCACCCCCCTATTTTACTTCCATACACAAGTGTAAGCACACAACACACACAACTGCATGGGTTGTGGAGGTCAGATAGGCAGTCGCTCCATGTAAAATACTGGTATTCAGCTGCATCCGGTAAAACTGGAAGCCGACCCCAACAAAGTTGGGAAAAGGCTAGGCAGATGATGACACAAGTGTAAGCACCAGCATACCAGTGCGAGCTTTTTGGACATTGACTGGTAAGTACAACCCTAAGCAAGTACAGCACTAGCACATTCACTTTATTTCCCGCAAAGCCCGTGCCGGACTGTTGTAAATAAGCCCTCCACGCAGATTGCCAACGCTTGTTGGTATAGGACTTTTAGATATTGTGGGATTCTCCTCGGACTCCCGATAGTGTTGCCTTTACAAAATTGTTAATTTGACTGACGTGAAATTCGTTGTAGGTCTTCTAGGCAGCACACGATGCAATATAAACAATAAAGTAATTCTTATTGGTAATACGGTGATTTATGACACGGTAATACATTATTACCTTGACGGTAGATAACGACTTGATTACGGTGCATCTACGGTAATTACCGTGTATATGGAGACACTGGAGCCGCATTTGTTTGTACCTACTAGTATAGGCAATGAAAAGGCGCAAGGCACAGTCTGTGTTGCATTATGTTGCGAATCACTTGAAGCGTTATTAGAGTTCGTCTGAATCCTATTTCAGTACAGTAATTTATATAGTAGTATAAAAAAAACAAAAATCAACTAGCCACACTCGACTGTGTTGAGCGTAGAGCCAAGAGGCTCATTGGTGACGATAAGCTGGAGGGTACCAAGCTTCATAGAACGCAATGTTGTATGTTTGTAGTCTTTTACAGGTTGTAGGTACTTCGATGAGTGTGCCCACGAGCTCATACCACCATCTCCGTTCTTCCATCGGGAGTTCAGCAGACAGTTTTCAAATGTCTGTGGTGTCCCCAATGTCATGTTTTTAATGCTTTATTTGTACGGGCGCGGCTGCGTCACAGAACCGCTACCCGGCTGTCTGTGTTGCAGGCGTTGCAGCCGCCTTTGTATTTACGCCACCGGTTGGTAGGTACTATGGGGGTCTTTTCCGCCTGACCATTTTAATTTTTTTTCGCTTAAATCATGCGGAGGCGCCGAGCCACGCCCCCTTAAAGTTTGGGCCTATTAGGAAAGCGTCAACTTTGGCGCGCAAAATAACAATAACTCTCGTTTGGCGTGCGTCGTCAGTGCGCTCGGCCGATTCGGTATCTTTTCATTCATTTTTTCTAC
The DNA here is from genome assembly GCA_905147715.2 of Xestia xanthographa. Classification (NCBI taxonomy): domain Eukaryota; kingdom Metazoa; phylum Arthropoda; class Insecta; order Lepidoptera; family Noctuidae; genus Xestia; species Xestia xanthographa. The sequence continues at coordinate 12,362,655 of LR990655.1, read as the reverse complement.
ACAAAGTCAACGGGGCGGGGCTAGAGAGCGTTTTTATGTTGCGAGTGCAAGCAAAAATGAGCTTAGTGGTGGTCAGGCGGGACTGTCCTCGATAGTACACCCTTTTCTCTTTCAAACCCTACAACCTTCCCCTTGTTAACATTTACATTCATCACTTTTCTCTTAAATGCTTTAATCATTATAGTTATTAGGTACCATTTCTTGCAACTGTTTCGCTCGCAATGCAAGAAGAACTTGATCATCTGAAGGCATTTGATGGCATTTGATAGGCCACTCATTCACCCATAATCCACACTCACACTCTTTCAAATCTGTTAAGCAAATAAAGTTGAAAACTCTCCCTCCGACTAATGTAAAATCATGTGCTGTGACGGCAAATCGGCAATGTTTAGCAAGCTCCGACTCGCATTTGCACTTCTTATTTCTTGCATGCTTGATGTTCGAGTTTGCTTGTTATGACCCGCGTTTTCGCGAGTAACCTAAGTGTACACATGTCATGTCACACAGAATTATACCTGTCTTGCACGCTATTTTCAACTCTACTCGTTTTTTTTTCAAGTTAGTTTTTAATGAATAAATGCTCGAGTATCTTGCTGCTATGTCTACGTTGATCCTAAGCGTAAGCGGGTGATGTGTGCTAGCGCACAATCTCGGGTCGATTAATTAATGTGTTACTTACCTTTTTATATAAATTTTATTAATTTTGCATTGTTTGCAATACCTACCTACTAATAATTTACCTACACATAAATTAGGAAAATTATGTGTTGTTTTAAGTAACCTATGTATTTATTTCGCAGGTGACAAAAGATATTGATTTGACTAACAAAACATGTTTGATTACGGGCGCAAATAGTGGAATCGGATTGGAGATGGCGAGATGTTTAAGTTCCCGAGACTGCAATGTGCTCATGGCTTGTCGCAATTCTTACGCAGCGAACATTGCTAAAAATGCATGTGGAAAAAATAGCCATCTCCTGAAGTTATACGACCTTAATCTTTCATCATTGAGATCAGTGAAAAAGTGCTCCGACCAGATTCTGAAAGAACAACCGTAATATATATTTTAGATGACTAACATTTCGTGAAAGAACTCCTAAACTAGCCACACTTCTACGGCTATTTGTAGCTGACACCCTGCAACACATTACAAACAATACTGCATGCATTACTTGGCAATATTTTCAGTGCAGCCATTGCGGCAACTGTTAGGTACTGCAACGTTGGAAAAGTTAAGATGAGAATAGCGGTCATTGACCCACCACCTACCTACATTTATTAAACTTCTTAACTTTGAAAACCAAAAATAAGCCTGTTCAAGTCTGGAATCGTCATCTATCGTGATCTTCAACATTTTTTGTAATGAAAATCGATACACGGTTTATTTGTTTTGGTTCGTACGAAGAGATATTAGGGAAAGGGCAATGACCGCTATTCTCATATTCACTAGCTGACACCAACTATACACCACATGACGGTTCTTATACCCTAGGCTGATAAAATTAAATATTTCGTCAGCCATTGTTTCTCCGGGTTGCCCGTGTATCAGTTTTACTACTGTGGAAGTGTGGACATACTGCCAGCCGTACCTTTATTATCTGTATTAAAATATTACGGAGTCATACTTAAAATGACACGTATTGCAGTAAAAGTATTGCCCGTGTAGTAGGACCAAAATATCCTATACCTCTGCTTTACCCTTTTGGGATTACAGGCGTGATGTTATTTGTTTTATTTTTTAGGAAAATTGATCTGGTCATTTTAAACGCGGCTGTATTTGGATTACCATGGTCTCTTACAGAAGACTCGTTGGAAACAACATTTCAAGTTAATTACTTGGGCCAATACGTCTTGCTGACGAACATTGAACACATACTAGCCCCAAACGCCCGGGTTGTACTTGTATCATCGGAATCGCACAGGTATAATTTATATTTATAGAATGTATTCGTTTTAAGTAGATAAAGTTGAGAGCAGCGGTGGCCCAGTGGTGGCGGCCCCGGCTTACGAACAGTAAGCCGAGACAGGAGCCTTACTTTGTGTAATTTATTTCATCACCACTGCTTTAAAAACGGTGAAGGAAAACATCGTGAGGAAACCGGCATGTCCTAGAACCAAAAAATTCGAAGACATGACATGTGACATCTACCAATCCGCACTGGGCCCGCGTGGTGGATTATCGTCCATTCCCTCTCATAGAGAGGAGGCCTGTGTCCCAGCAGTGGGAACATTAATAGGCTGATGATGATGAGATAAAGTTTAGTTGTGTTACAAGCGGATTTATTATTTATATTTTCTCAGGCACGTGAGCTGGGATTTCAACCATCAGTTAACACCCACTGAAGCGATGGTGTCACTGCCAGAACACGAATACACTTCTATAAGAGCTTATAACATTTCAAAGCTGTGTGGTATTCATTTTATGCATTACTTGAGTTACCGGTGGGTCAACACGGGCAAGTCCGTGTTCTGCGCCCATCCTGGATCCTTTGTCAAGACTAGACTGTGTCGGAACTGGTGGCCGTACGAATTACTATACACTAGCATGAAGCCTTTCTCCAAATCAATTGTAAGTTTCCTTTAATTTGTAATTTCTTATGATTATGTTTTATACGTTCGAACAAACCCTTAGGGGCCGTCTCCATGAGCGAGCGAATCGCGGCGATTAAACGTATTTTCAATACACTTCTTCGAAAACTGGTTCTTATCGCACTACGATTAGGTACAACATGCAATGTATTTCACACGTGTGCGTTTTTTTTTCCATTTTCCCGCACGTGTGCGGGAATGAAAATTACCACAGATACCATACCTATACTTAGTCCAAATTGGTTCAATGCCTATAGCTACGAGGTGAATGGTTTTTTTTTTAAATTTGGCAAAGCAATATGCGTCTTTAGAGTCTTTACAGCTCAAATATTTTTTGAATATTCAAATTGTGTTTATAAATAGAATATCTTAGATAAACATGATTATAACTAATATTTACTTTTATAGAAAATTAACATTTATTTATGTTCTAAATTTTTTAAATATAAGTATGTCGGATATGGTCATGAGTACGGACGGGCGAACGTATCGAAAGCGCGCCAGTGATGACATCACGCGACCTACTTACCAGTCTACCCCACCATGGCGGCTTCTACAGAGTCCTGATGTTAACAACACGCGGAGAGGCGGACATTCTATGTCTGATCGCAGCGGAGTTAAGAAGTCTTGAAACTGTACCCGAATCATTGTGCCCAGTGTTAATGTGTCAAAGTTGTATCGCATCCAGTGTGTTTTCATTGGCACGAAACCCGTCTTCTGCCCACATAAGCTCGAGCCTTGCGAAATAAAATCCTGACCATCCCGACATCAGAAGTGGGATAAAATCGTGCTAATGAAATCATACGCGAGGACAGTGTCAATAACAATCAGTGTCAATTGTGTAAAAACCGAAAAAGTGCCGAAAAAGTTCGCGTAAAAAAAACGGACAAGAAAGAGGATAGACCGATTAGTGTGGTCATAGTCACACACCCGCAATAATTTTGGTTTATCCGTGATCATGGTGCTTGCAACAGCGCCGAAATAAAGCAGACAGTTAACAAGTGTTATTTACCATGTGAAAAAACGGGATACACGCCGATTTTTAGTGTTAATGACAATCAGTGACGGTTACTTTTTAAAATGCAGAACAAAGTGAATAGCAAGAAAGTGTTGTGGACCCGTTTAAAGAATTGTTCAGTGCCAAATTCGTGTACGTCGTACGTCATTTACGTGAGTAGTGACAAACAAGAGGATTTTCGGACGACTGCCATTAAGAAGCTGTTGCCTGTGCCGGCTGCTACAGGCATTGGGCAGCGACCGCAGGCCAGCAGCAGCTCACTGGTGTGCTTCAAGTGTGGCACGCCGGGCCACATCGCCAGTCACTGCACTGCATAGCAGGCCAGCGCTGCTCCAGTGCTGCTGTACTGGTGGAAAAGCGAGTCGACCTTTTCATCGTCAAGCCGGAATATGAAAGTACTTTGGTGAGTCGTTTTCATTTTGTTATGACTCTGGAGCAGAGTGCCAATTCTGTTTAGTCTGCCTAAGAGTGAGCATTTTTATCCAATCGTTACTATAACTGGTGTAGTTCAAGGTTCAGTAAATGGTAATTCGAAGATTTTAGCCTGTGTGAGAAAGATCCCCGATCACAAAGTTCCTCAGGAATTAGATGTCATAGTTGATGACAGTGATAGTGAAACCCAATCTGATTAAGAAAGGCTTGTACACTCATACTCAAAACTGTTAGACCGCACCTCATGAGTAAACATGATGGTGATGGGTCTGTTATGAGTTAGACCGCACCTCGTGAGTAACACGTGGCGATGGGTCTGTTAGACCGCACCTCATGAGTAACATGATGGCGATGGGTCTGTAGGGAATCGTTGGTGCGATTTCTGTCTGTGATGGTGCACAGAGCGCTTATGAAAGTTTTTTGAGTTGAGTTTGCATTGCCAAGAGTTATGGTAAAGAGAACCAGAATTTATTGTTAGAATTCCTGTGTTGTAACTTTTTGATCGGACCTTTTCTAATGTTGATCGGACCTTTTGCAATGAGAGAGCAGGCATCGCGCAATATAGTTGAAAGTTCCAATTAGAAAAAAAGGCGGGAAACTTCGGTTGCGCGCGGTTGTTTCAAATTCTTGAAATTTAATTTTTGTTGTAAAACGGATCAGTTGAGTCTTATCTTTGTATATAATCTTGTATAATAATTGTATATATTTATAGTAGTGTTCGTAGGTGAATATTTGGTAAGTTTTTTTATTGTATGATTAGTCCCTAAGTCCGGGTCGTATGAACGACCCCCCTAATAACTTGCAGGGGGATTTAGGCGGCGGCCTAAATCCCCCCGAGGATGTCGCAAACTATGTGACTATCATGTCACAAAATGATAATATTCTAGATAAAAGTGGTATGGACACTGATGGTTCAGTGGCCACTGACAGTAGCGAAAAATCGTCTAGAAAACGTAGGAGAATCTGTAAAACATGTAAAATACGCAAACGCAGCAGAAAAGGTCATGGCCAGAATGAATTCGGTATCACGGATTGTAACTGTAATCACCAAGAGACTGTTCTTGAAAATACCCATGCTAACCAAGCGTCATCCCAACTTGAGTCACAGTCAAAGCCTAGTCAAGCTAGTTTTGAGCCGGTTGGTAGGAAGGAGTACATACATACCGATGTATCTCCTTATTTGATACATGTACAGCGCATCACCGACTTACCTAATAGTGGAACTGTATTACATCCCATTGCGTTTGGAAACTTTATGAAACGGGGAGGATTTAAAAATATAATAAATGGGAGCATTAAAAGGATAGGCCGCAATAAGTGTGCAGTTGCATTTTCGACTTTCCATGATGGAAATGATTTTTTAAATTCTAACTTATTAAGTACTAATGGATTCAAAGCCTTTATCCCGACATTCAATGTAACTAGAATGGGTATTGTGCGTGGTGTTCCTTCAGAATGGTCATTTGATGAAATTGAAGCAAATATTTCTACACCTGTTGGGTGTGGAAAGGTCATTAAAATTCGGAGGTTAAATTATAAAGTGCAGATTAACGGTAGTCCAGTTTGGAAACCTTCAGAATCCATTGTTATAACTTTTGATGGACAGATTCTACCAAAGAGAATATTCATGTGCTATAATGCATTAAATGTTGATACATATGTGTACCCCACCATTCAGTGTTTCAGATGCTGTAGGTACGGACATACAAAATTACAATGTAGGGCTGCAGAGCCAAGATGTTTTAAATGCGGACAAAATCATTCAGCTGAATCTTGTAGCATTGAGGAGGATTGTGCATCTTGTATAAATTGTTCTGGTTTTCACTTTGCTATAAATAAAGCATGCCCTGAGTTTAAGAGACAAAGAGATATCAAAAACACTATGGCTCATTCATGTATTTCTTATTTGGAGGCTAGTAAGTTGCATCCATCTTCCTCTATGTCTTATGCAGATAAAGTTGTTTCAGGTAGTAAAATTTCTCAATCAGATTCCAAATCCACATACTTCCACACTAATAATAATGTGAATAATGGTCCTAGGACAACTTCATATAAAAAAACAGTATTTAAAAAACCACGTTCGCCTCCTAAATCTGCGTCTGGATATGACAGAGCAGCACACAATGCATTAATAAATGAGTTCAGTTTACCAAGTCCCAGTAATGGGTGTGCACTACAGAATAAACCCGAACAAAAAGAAGATCATGAACAGATTATGGATCTAATTAACAGTCTTATTATGTTGTTACAAAATAAAAAATACTTAAAACCGAACAACGCTGACCTGATTTGTAAATTACTGACAGACAAATACGATAATGGATTTGATTATTCAATGGAACGTCAGGTCAGTGACTAATAAAAAAACTGATCTTTTCTATTTAGTTAACAAGTATAAACCACTTATTCTTGCATTGAGTGAAACATGGCTTAAACACGGTCGAATATTTGGTATTCCAGGTTATGTTTGCATTCGTAATGACAGAACTGATGGCTACGGTGGTGTTGCCATCTTAATCAAAAACAATGTTGCATTTTCTCAAATTACATTACCCAATCAGTATTCTTTAGTTGATTTCGTTGCTGTACGTGTAAATAATGTATCTTATGCCTCTGTATATATTCCAAAGCCTTCCTCCGCTGCTCTACAAGAGATGAGTGATATTTTTTGTTCATTGAAAAGCCCTGTCTTGATAATGGGAGATTTTAATTGTCATCATCAGACATGGGGATGCGGTGAAAATAAAAGTGATGGTGTACGTTTGCTACAAATATTACATGACAATAATTTATGTGTATTAAATACTGGGTCACCGACTAGACGTACCAAACCCAATGAATTGCCGAGTGCTGTGGACTTGTCGATTTGTTCCCCTAGTTTGGCCTTATCATTCACTTGGTCGGTCTTCTCTTCTTCTACACTAGGCAGTGATCATTTTCCCCTAGTAATAGCATCCCCCGACAAATATCCCATCAGTGAAAAGCGTCCCCCTCGATTAAAGTACAGATTAGGTAAAGCTGATTGGGAAAAATTTAAACAGGTCCTTGAAGTTAAAATGTCACAGCTACCTGAAATACTTCATGGAGGAGAAGATGATTGCTCTCGAGCCTTAGCTCTTTGCATGCTTGAAGTAGCGGATGAGATTTTCCCTGTAAAAAGTTCCCGCACAAACAATTTACCTATGCCTCCTTGGTGGAATACTGAATGTTCAAATGCAGTACGAAGAAGAAAGGAAGCGGAAAGAGAGTATAGTGAGGATATGTCGGAAGAAAATTTAAATAAACTGACTGGTATAATTAATGAGACTAGAGATTTTTTGAGGGAAAGGAAATTTGAGGGATGGAGATCATTTTGTGCCTCCCTTTCTCCTAGAACTTGTCCTTCGGAAGTCTGGAGTAACATAAAGCGTTTTAGAAATGCTTTTAATCAAAACCGTTGTGGTGTTCAGTTGTCTCCTGCTTTAGCTGACGATTTTCTTGACAGATTGGCCCCTGCAACTGTTCCTGAAAAAAATTCTTTGATGCCTTGTTGCGCATTATATCCTGGATTAAAAGAATCGAATAGTTTAAACTTGCCATTTTCTTTATACGAGCTTAAAGGGGTATTGTCGAGTGTTAAAGATTCTTGTCCTGGAGAAGATGGAATACCCTATGCTTTCTTTTCAAATATGGGAGATTCCTCACTTTTATATTATTTAGAAATAATTAATTCCGTAATGATTTCTGGGAACATTCCTACCTCTTGGAGAACTCAAGAAATAGTTCCTATACTAAAGCCTAAAAAATCACCAGATGAACCGGCTGCTTATCGACCTATAGCCTTATCTTTGGTTATTGCTAAAATTGCAGAACACCTGGTTAAGAACCGTCTTGAATGGCATATCGAAAGAAATAATTTGCTTTCGAGTTCTCAATACGGCTTTCGTAAATCTAAAAGTACCATGGACAGTTTAAGTATCTTTACCACAGACATCAATTTGGCCTTTTCTAATAATTTATCGGTGGTTGCTGCATTTTTAGACGTTTCGGCAGCCTATGACAATGTAATCATATCAGTGCTCAAAAATAAACTAATGAAATTGCAGGTGCCGTCAATTTTAGTTAATTTTATTATTAATATCTTATCTGTTCGCTTTATATTTGTAATAACAAACCAAGGTTCAAGACTTTCACGAACTGTTTATAAGGGATTACCTCAAGGGTCTGTACTTAGCCCGTTACTTTACAACATTTATACACATGATCTTGAGGCGTCCATAAATGGTATCGTTAATGTTTTACAATACGCTGACGACCTACTTATTTATTCAATAAACATGTCTATCCCAACTGCATGTAATTCATTATCAGAATCCCTCACGCCATTAAAGGTTTGGCTTGACAATAATGGACTGGATTTATCAGCTAACAAAAGTTCTGTAGTAGTTTTTTCTAGAAAACGGGATTTTCCGCCACCTAAAGTTTCTTATTGCAATCATACTCTAAATGTTGGGGAGGAAGCTAAATTCTTGGGTTTAATTTTGGATAAGAAAATGACAGGTAAATCTCACTTACGCTATATAGTGGATAGATGTGAAAAACAGTTGAATATTATGAGATGCCTCTCGGGTGTGTGGTGGGGTGCTCACCCTTTTAACCAGAAATTGTTATACAATGCTATAATTCGTAGTATTTTGGATTATGGTACCTTTTTATTAGAAGGTGGTAGTAAAAAATGGTTCAAAGAGTTAGACAATATTCAATCTAAAGCCCTCAGAATCATTTCGGGTGCAATGCGTTCGAGTCCTTTAAATGCGTTGCAAGTAGAGTGTGGTGAACCTCCTCTATATTTAAGAAGACAACTGTTAGCTGATAGGTTTGTATTTAAAATCATGCAATTTTCCAACCATCCATTGATCATTAAGCTAGATAATCTAAATTCTTTGATTGAAAGCTCCAACTATTGGAGATGCAAATCTGTTCCTTGTTTAATTACTAGTTACAGGAAGTTTAGGCTACTTGAATCGCCTGTGCATAATGCACCAAAGCAATATTTAATGATAATGTTTTTGACTCTCTACTTTTAGAGCCTGAAATAACATATGATATGGGTATCGTCAAAACTGATTCTGGAGCGAATTCTAAATTTATCAGTAATATTGATGATAAATGGAAAGACTGGCACTTAATATTTACAGATTCTTCTAAAACGCTGGATAGTTGTGTAGGTGTAGGAGTTTATCATGCACAGTATAAGCTTATTCAAAAAATAAAACTTCCTCCGGAGTCTTCCGTTTTTACAGGGGAGTGCTTTGGAATATTTAAGGCACTAGAATATGTTTTGTTAGCTAAGTTAAAAAATACTGCTATATTTTCCGACTCTAAGAGTGCGTTACAGGCAATTGAGAAGTTCCCATTTAAAATGAAGGCTTTCTATCCTGTTGTATTTGATATTAAAAATGTATTATATAAACTAAGTTTGAAGGGCCAATCTGTACATTTTGTTTGGATTCCTAGCCACTGTGGCATAAAGGGAAATGACAAGGCGGATGGTTTAGCCAAGGAGGCTGTCAATGATGGAGACACTTTTCCTTATATAAACTTTTCCCATGATATCATGAATTTACCTAAGTCATACCTTCGCGATGCCTGGAATATATCATGGGGAGAGAGTGCACAAACAAAAGGAAAATATTATTACTTTATTCAACCTCATATTCCTATTAAGCCGTGGTTTTTCAAGGCTAAGTGCTCCAAATTGGTTGTTAGTCAAATCATTCGTATGCGTTTGGGTCATGTATGTACTCCTTACCATCTTGCCAAGCTCCGTATTGTAGAGGATAACATGTGTGAATGTGGGGAAGATGTTGGTACCTTGGACCATATATTTTTTTCATGTTCTCGTCATGACCGTTCTGATTTCCTTAATTCCCTTATTAGTTTAAAAACCCCTTTCCCCACTCGTATGATTTGTTTAATAAATAACCCAATAATTTATTATGATATAATTGCCTCCTTTCTGTATATAAATGATATTAAACTATAGTTTATTTATTATATTGTACATAATATAATATATTAATGACTTGCCTGATCCCTAATTCCTATCATTGTAATCCTTTCCGTTCCGTTTTTTTAATTCCCTGTTTCCCAAATTTTTACCTGAAAATGGCACAAAGTATAACTAGTGCCACACCAAAAAAAAAAAAAAAAAAAAGTTCCAATTATGACAGACTGCGAAAAGTAACTGACGTTGACATGCACGTAGGTGACAATGACGAGACTAGCCATGACGAAAATGATAACGCTGACGAGACTAGTTAAGTATCAAGTAGTCCACTTAACATTTTGAGTACCAGCATAGTAAGAGTTTTCTTATAATCTCATTTTCTAAACTAAACTAACTATGATGATTTTAATTGTTTTGATTTTAATGGATTCACTGTTTACAAGTACAATGCTTTCGATGGACTGAAAGCATACCCGATGAATTGGGTATTGTTGTGGCCGCATCAGAAGCGCCGGAGCATGTAAGAGGTGCACGTTGACTGCTTTTTATGTGCAGTATACTCTTTGCGAGGAGTAGCACTTACGCGGCTGAGATGGTTAGCTTCTGACGATGGGTTCACATTTAACGTTATGACTTGCCGATGGACTGGCAATTGAGTTTTGCTCGTGTAGAGACTCGTGTAGAGACACGCGTAGAGTCTCGCGTAGAGACACGCGTAGAGACACGCGTAGTGTGACGCGTAGTGACGCGTAGTGACGCGTAGTGATGCGTAGTGACGCGTAGTGACGCGTAGTGACGCGTAGTGACGCGTAGTGACGCGTAGTGACGCGTAGTGACGCGTAGCGACGTGAAGCGACGTGTAGCGACGCGTAGTGACGCGTAGATTGACGTGTAGAGTGACAGTCTAATTTTCTGACGAGTTTATTATTCGAACGTCAGATACACTTTCCTATCATTAAATTGTGATTGCCAGTATGAGTATGCTCACGAACTCACGAATCACGTTCAATTGAAGAAAATACCGGTAGGGAAGTGCTTCCACACATTTTGATAACGATCATCTTTAAAAACTGAAAGCTTTGAATTATTAGAGTGCCTAAAAATATGTACAGGGTAGGCTAAGAAAGATGCCAGTGGGTCTCGTACCAGTCTATGTTGATAAGGATTTTGCTGATGTTGAGCAAGCTTATGCGGTAGCAGCCTGTGTGGCAACCTGAGCCTATATGGCACTTGTAAGCCTGTGTGGCACCTGTAGGGCGGGGAGCTTTAATGGTGTGCATACGTAGAGTAAACGTAGTGCATACGTAGTGTAAACGTAGTGTAAACGTAGTGTAAACGTAGTGTAAACGTAGTGTAAACGTAGTGTAAACGTAGTGTAAACGTAGTGCATACGTAGTGCGTGCGCAGTGGATGCGTAGTGTAGACGTAGTGCATACGTAGTGCGTGCGTAGTGGATGCGTAGTGTATGAGATACATACGTAGTCCATGCGTAGCTTGCGTAGTGTAAGCGTTACATGCGTAGTGTGTGCGTTACATGCGTAGTGTGTGCGTTGCATACGTTGTGTACCACTGTTTTAGTACCCTTTCGGTTATAGTAGTGTGAATGACCGTACTAGTAGTTATTACGTAGTCGTGATCCGTGGGGCGCGATGGGTGTTTAGCTCTGGCGGAGGTCGGGGTCTAGAAAGACCGTAGTGTGTAGTCACTGGGTGATGCACATGGCAGATCCATTTGATGGATGTGAGAGCAATGCGATAGCTGGTCAGCTGGAGTGCCGTGGCGTTAGAGGTTTTACTTGAAGGTTTCTGTAAGCTTGGCAGTTTTTAAAGCAGTAGAGTTTTAAAGGTTGATTCGAACGACTATGGTACATGGCCCATGGGTTGATCTTGTAGGGTCAGGAGTTGACCGGACCAAGAAAATTGAAAGCTAAAGGAACGATACTTGTTCGGCCTAGCTAAGTCCGGTCCAGTTTAACTGAAGGGACACACCTGAAGGGCAAAAAAAAGAATTGCCGGACCAGGGGGTTGATCTTGTAGGGTCAGAAGTTGACCGGACCATGAAAATTGAAAGCTAAAGGAACGATACTTGTTCGGCGTAGCTAAGTTCGGTCCAGTTTATCTGAAGGGACACACCTGAAGGGCAAAAAGAGAATTGCCGGACCAGGGGGTTGATCTATTTTAGAGTATTCCCAATTTAACCGTGTTTGAATTAGTCGACTGTCTCGTTGGTCTAGTGGTCGCAAGTGTTTCTGAAGGTTCTGGGTTCGATTCCCGGGTCTGGCAAAGTGTTATTGGGTTTTTCCATCGGGAATTTCTCAGTAACAGCCATGGAGTTTGGATTTGTGCCCAGTTGAGGGCAATAGGCTGAGACCCGATGAATCTAGAGTTTGGTCAGGAGTGACCGAGTGGAACAAAATTCTGTCGTGTACTATTTGTTTGCAGGGTTACCATCACACGATGACGTGTGAAGGCAGGATGGCCGTGTCGGATATGGTCATGAGTACGGACGGGCGAACGTATCGAAAGCGCGCCAGTGATGACATCACGCGACCTACTTACCAGTCTACCCCACCATGGCGGCTTCTACAGAGTCCTGATGTTAACAACACGCGGAGAGGCGGACATTCTATGTCTGATCGCAGCGGAGTTAAGAAGTCTTGAAACTGTACCCGAATCATTGTGCCCAGTGTTAATGTGTCAAAGTTGTATCGCATCCAGTGTGTTTTCATTGGCACGAAACCCGTCTTCTGCCCACATAAGCTCGAGCCTTGCGAAATAAAATCCTGACCATTCCGATAAGTACTTAAAAAAAAAACAATTTTTTATAGTAGGCTGTTTAGCGGCTTCATAACTTTGCTTCTCCTTCAACCAGGCGAAAGCAAAGCGCGGAAAAAAAGAAAATTAAGTTACAATAATTAATGACAAAAATATTTTCATCCCATCTATTCGAAAAGGACGACTTGGTTCGCCTTTAAGTACACCCAAAGTTGTTGTTTTCTATAGGAAACTTTTAGCGGGCAGTAATGAGTTTTTAATCCTCTTTATAAGTGCGCCGCAATTATCTTTTCATCCCTTCTATTCGAAAAGTGTCGTTTTGTTCCCCTTTTAGCGGGAGCAAAGTAGCTCTTTTCTCCACTAGACTTTTTAGCGCGCAGTAATGAGATTAGAATTTGGAACATGAATCGTTCATTGAAATCGAACGAAAATTGTATGAATTAGTGTTTGTACGGTGCGGGGGTCAGCACCCGCATTGTAGAAAATACCAAATGAAGAGTTGCAGATAGTTCGCCCATACCGTTGTCACCGCGCTCTTCTACATCAAAGGAACCTTTTCCTAAGCACCAGCCAGATACTGAGATTACAAACACTCAAAATACTGGATGACTTTTTTATCACTTTCAAAAAAAATGGGTATATTCGGTGAATGGAGTAGAAGCTTTATACCTAGTTTTGTTTTTCTTTTTTCCACAGTTTAGAAAAGAATTGATCCATCATCAAAAAACGCTACAAATTTCAAGTAAACTTTTCATATTAGAACAAAGAAAGAAAAATAAAAAACAAAAAATGTAAAATATCGAATTTCACATCAAACGAAATTTTTTTTTTTTTTTTTTTAATTTCGAATTTAAAAAAAAAACTGAGTGTGGCATTTGCTTCTACTCCGTTCACCGATTATACCTACCCATTTTATTTTGAAAGTGATAAAAAGGTCATTCTGTATAAATAAATCCACAACTATATCAATCCCAAACAAAACACACACGGTGAAAATAAATTTTCAAAATTTCGCCAGTGTATTAGATATAAATTTGTAATTGACCTTTTTTACATTCATGTCATTTTTTAAATTAAACTTATTCATTAATTACTTAAAAGTGTCTCTTATTTATTTTCTCATAGAACGAGATGAAAAGTAGAGTATATGACTCGAGAGCAAACATATTTTTCCCTCAGGCGATGTACTTTGAATCCCTCGCTACGCTCAGGATTCTATTTTAGAATCCCTCGCTATGCTCGGGATTCTATTCTAGAATCCTTCGCTTCGCTCTGGAATCAAAATAGCGCCCTCGCCGTAAAAATACTATTTTGCTCCCTTGTCATACAATCTACTATTGCCGCGCACTTATTGAATTTCACATATTATGAAACTTTTAGCGGGCAGTAATGAGTTTTTAATCCTTTTTATAAGTGCGCCGCAATTATCTTTGCCGCGCACTTTTTGAATTTGGAACATCTTAGTGTTCAGCGCCAAAGAAATCGAACGCAAATATTGTTTGAATAATGGGCCGTCGTACCAGCCAGTCTGGCTGGTACGACGGCCCATAGTCGCGCCGCCGCGCCGGCTGAATAAAAAAAAAGAAATCAAATTAAAAACGCGCGAACTACAGCCCGTGTTTTCGTCAATTTTCACGAATTGTTAGAAATTTATAGTTTTGTTTTGAAAAATGAGTTCTTCAAGTGACAGTGAATAAAATATGAGGTGCCTTTTATTTTCTCATAGTGGGTGATGAAAAGTATAGTGTATCACTCGGGCGCATATATATTTTGGCTCGGGCGACGTACTTTGAATCCCTCGCTACGTTCAGGTTTCTACTAAAGAATCCCTCGCTACGCTCGGGATTCTACTCTAGAATCCCTCACTTCGCTCTGGATTAAAAAAAGCGCCCTCGCCGTAAAAATATTATTTTGCTCCCTTATGATACAATCTACTATTTTCGTTCTTTTATTTTATTTCTTCAAAAGTGTATTGAAAAACGTCGTTTGATACACGTGGACATTTGTTATTGCAGTTCTCGGCTAAAAAACACCATCGCCTACGGCTCGGGAGTTAATTCCGCCTCGGATGCAATAACAAACTTTCTCCACTTGTATCAAATCAAAATGTGCGTACGGCGTACGGCGTACGTATACGAAAATATCGCCGTGATTCTCGCGCTCGTGGAGACGGCCCAAAAGAGAGTATAGAAAAACGTGGCAAGGACGATAATATCGTCGCGAGTCTCTTGCTTCGTTGAGGCGGCCCCTTAGAAACACTGTTTTAAGCTATCACGATTCATAACTAAACTTAAAATGTCATGTCAGTTACGTGATTATTATTGCTCGTCGAAATATCGGCAGATCAAAATAAATAATAACCTAGATACCAGGCGGACGTTCATTCAAGACAAAGTTTGGCTACAGCTAGTTAGACGACGGCGGTCGATGAGTCGTGCGACCAGGTGGTCGCTGCGGCCTAGTGCGCAATATGTACTGGGTAACGGTCCTAGCTTGAACTGTCCTGCCCGCTTAGTTTTTTTCTTTCGTGTCTTCGGCGCGCCGTACTTACCAAACATCGGTTTTGTTGATTACGATAAAATACTTGTATGTAATAATTAATTTACACAGAGCCAAGCAGCCAGCACGCCGCTGTACTGCGCCACTAGCCCCGACCTGGAAGGGCTCTCCGACATGTACTTCAAGGACTGCCGCCGCTGCGAGGTGAGCGACCTGGCGCAGGACCTGCACCTGTCCTTCAGGGTCTATGACTTAACCAAAGAGTTGCTCCGCAGCCGTGTGGTCACGGGCACCGAAGTCGTCCGAGTTAAAGAACCAGTCGCATTCCCAGATGTTGATGAAACGACACTGGTGGCTAATTACACTGGTTAATTTTTGCAATGGTGGATTTATTTAATTTTACATTTAGGTAGTACTGTTGGTTTGAAAATATAATAAAAAATGTGCTAATTTAACAATTACTTTTATTTTAATATAATGTGTAAAGTACCTATTTACTATTGGTTATGCAAGATACATTTATTGTACAACACGTATCTACCTATGATTATAAATAAAGCATTTAGATAACATTACCTACTTATTAACCAATTTGCACTTACAACAATAATCAGAGCCAACGTTTAAAACATACTTCTAACCCCATTTAACTCATATCATAGAAGTTGTGGTACTAGCTTTCAACAAGATTTGTAAATACTTTTCAAAAATATGTTATGTTTCAGATATATCTTGTTGTCAAATTGGTGATAAACGATAATAGTGGACACAACATGTAAAATATAATTTTATATTTTGGGGTAAACGCGTGGTAACGTAACGACTTCTGTTTCTATTTTAATAAGTATTCAAAAAGTACTGAAATTGGTAATTAATTAATTAAACCTAAATAAATCGGTACAATTTTGGTATCAATTGATATCTGGTACGGTACACAACAAAACATTGTATGCCGCATGTGTAAAATACCTACCCTTAATTTGAATATTTCAAATATTTGAATATTTTATCAATGTACCTCGGTAGTTTATTTAGAGTTATTACTTAAATGCATTTCATGAGGCGATGTAAATTCATATTTATCAAAATATGAATACGAGTACTAAGCTATGTTTCAAATGATTAAATTGAATATATACAAAATATAAGTAGGTAAAACAGCAGCAGTAGTGTAGCAGCTAAGTTGATGAATATAACACAATATAACAATATCACGTTTGCGTAACATTCGGCAAACGGTAACAAAGAAGCACGTAACTTCAATATTCTACACTTAAAAATTTCATTTTCAGAGATTTAATGTAATAATGTTTCTAAATCAGCCTTACTGTGTAAATGTTATAATATAAAGTTTCTTATAGATTATGTTCGAACTTTAACGTTCGCACGGGTGGTTATTACACGTCTTTGTTTTTTTGCTGTGGATTGGATTTTCAACTCTTCAGAGTATCGAGAATTCAACGAAGCGTTATGAAAAAAAATCCTATCACGTTAGTAAATGTATTCTCAGTTTCGATAAGCCTAGGCTTTGAGAATCCACTGCGCGGCAAACAAACGTTGCGTCAAGTGCCCGTGCGTACAATCGCTTAGTTTTTAGGCTGGAATACACTTGCTATTAATAATCATGCTCGTTTGCTTCATTATACGTGTGGGTCAGAATGACGGGTGTGTTTTTGCAGAAATTAATATGCTATATATAAAAGGAAGGTACCAGCATTGTACTAATAATGTACCTTTAATGAAATTGATTAAGTAATGTTTGCTTAATATACGAGTAGTATGCTGTACTGGTACTGATGTGCCAATACTCTTTCCGTATGCACAAGGTTATCGCAAATAATGGAATAGGGAAGCCGTCTGCTCGAAATTAGCATGCTTTTAGCTACTCCAAAGCAAGTGTATACCAGCCTTTTGCGTTTTAAGACTATTCGCATTTAACAACGTTGACACGAGTAAACTTCATGGATTCAGAAACAAAATGGGTAAAGTAGTTGCTTATCATGCAAGCAAGTTCTCTGCAATAAATAACACTGAGTGCTTAACTAAGCCATTATAAAGAAAATCAGCCTTATAGTAGTGAAGCCTGAAGCAAGGCGCGGACTTCGGTGTATCCCACTAGAAATACAAAATAGAAAAAGTGGGACCAGCGTTTTTTACAAATTATATCCCATTATTTCTATTGCGACAAAAAAACGCAGTTATGTTACTTGAAAAGTTTACCACTTTTAATGAATAGATTAAAATTAAAACACGATTTCTCGGTATTAAAAAAAAATAAATGGTCATAAGAGGTGATGCAGCGTTTTTTTTTTTTCGCAGCTGACAGCAATAGAAATAGTGGGACAATCAGTCTGAATCAGGCCCAGTATTTCTATCAATAGAAATACCTAATAGAAATAGTGGGATACACCCGCGGGCTTCTGTATGAAGAGTATTATCATGAGCAGCTGCTTGTGCCTCTCGCCTGGTGTTCAGTAGAGCAGGATCCGCTTCTCGACCTGCTTGCGGCAGATGGGGCACACGGTGATGCGGTCGCCGCACATCTGGCACATGCCGTGCCCGCACAGGAAGATCATGTTCTTCAGCCGGTCCAAGCAAATCGGACACATTGTCTGGAACAAACGTTTTTACAAATGTATCATTTCGTTTCAACGTGCTTGGTGTGTGCACCCAGCTTGTCAGTTGTGTCATCACCGGGAAAATAGTTAAATTTATTTGGTGTAAACAACCTCATCACGAAGCTGTCAACCAAGCATTCTGTACATCAAAATAAGTAACTTTATGCAAAAATTATTGCTGGGAAACGACTTTTTTTTGGGGTGAAAAATCATGTTTTGTGGTAGAACTCAGTGTAACGCACTCAAAACATTGTGCTGTTGGATGGATTGAATAGTACGGGGGTCGTACAGGTGTTTAAAGTAAAAGTCTTAAAATGAGTTCTTGTATTAAAAAAAAAAATGTCAAAAAGTTAGAACTTTGACCCCCAATATCTCTGTAACTAGATTCCCAGGTAGAACAAAAAAATGATCGCAATGACGAGGAAAACAAGTGTCTTTCAGCTTCCTTAAGAGGTTTTTTACATCCTTTATAAAATTAGGTCATCATCTTCATTATTATTTCAGCAAAGAACCGTTGGGTATAGGCCTCCCCTTTCTTATGACACTTTTTCTGGTTCCGTGCGTCCCCATCCAGGTAGGTCCCTTATCCAACTTTTGCAATACTTCATTCAATCTGATAAATACGCAACCGAGGCGGGAGCTTCACGATGTGGTCGATATTAAAACAAAGAAACGTGGAACTCCTGACCTGTTCCTTGATGTCCTGGAGCTGCTGCTGTAGCTTCTGCACGTCGGGCACGGGCGCTGCGGGCGCGGCGGGGGAGGGGGGCGCGGGTGCGGGGGGTGCGGGTGCGGCCGCGAAGCGCGACCCGTTGTTCATGTAGTGCGGCGCGGACTGCGCCGGCACCGGCTGCCCCTTGTTCACCTGCACTTGCGCCAGGTTACTGCCGCTCTCCTTCTCCACTGCGGATATAATAATTCATTTATTTCACAAGTAACAAGGACTCATTAATACACAGAAATTAAATACATAGCACAAATGATACACTAAAAAACACAGAATACATTAAACAATAAAATAGGTACAACACAAAACGATAACCACACAAAACATATTTATACTGACAGCCGACGACTGCAGGTGACGTGCAAGTCACTGCAGCGTCTGATGTATGGACAGTCGAGCCTGTCGGCTATCATCATCGGCACGCTGTTGGAGCTGCCGCGAACTCTGCGTACCAGGGACGCGTACCACTTACGCATCGTTGCATAAAAGCAGTCGACGTTAGCGACGGCGAACATGCCCGAGGCACTACAATGTCGCGGCAGCCCCATCAGCGCTGTGAATGCGTTATATTGCGGATGGCTTCGTATGCTTTTTGAGTGTGATTCACCCACAGGCTGCACGTGTACTGCTATGAAACATCGATAATCACAACTCTCAAAATGTTGTCATGATTTGTAACATGTTCATCAACATTCGATTCTTTCGACTTTGCACGTAGCTTGATAATCTTAAACTTTGAATAACAAGCGGACACTCGAATGAGACCTGTAGAATGGGATCGAACTGAAAGGAGTTCATCAATGTTTAGCAAATGTGCTGAAAGATAGTTACAATCAATTTTGTTGTGGTGTTGCGGCTGCGGCACGGGCGGTGCAGGGGGTGCGGGCGGCGCGGGTGGGGGGGGCGGCGTGAGCGGCGTGCGGCACTCGACGCACTTGCGCATGAGCGGCGCGCAGGCGGCGCAGGCGCACACGTGCGCGCAGGGCCGGAACACGACGGTGGCGGGCGCCTCGGAGCACACCACGCACTCGCCCACGCGCGCGCGGGACACCACGCACGAGCGGCACATCAGGCACTTCTTCACCTGCGCATCCAATATTACATTATCATCACTACATCGTCACGTCACGTCGACGTCACGCGGAATTACGGGGGTAAAATGTAGGCTATGTTACGCAGGGTGAATGTAGCTTTATAATGGTGAAAGAATTTTAAAATCGGCGCAATAGTTTTTGAGTTTATTTATAACAAACACACACAAAAATACAAATCTTTCCTCTTTATAATATTAGTGTAGAACTGTAGATGTAGAAAACAAAGTCGCCCGCCGCGTCTGTCCCAAAGTCCCAATGTATACTTAGATCTTTAAAAACTACGCAACGGATTTCGATGCGGGTTTCTTTTTATAGATAAACGAGATTCAAGAGGAAGGTTTTAGTATATAATTTGCGGGCGGGCGAAGCCGCGGGCATCAGCTAGTTATCTATATTATAATATCGATATCGGCGGTGGTATTGTAGCGACAACTGTGGCGCTACCTACGAGCCAAATTCCTACGTGAAGCAAATAAAGTAAACCGCGAAATAAGCATTTGAAATATATACATCCTCTCGACAACCGTCAGGCAGTGTAGCCTACCAGTCTGATCGGAGGATCTAGGAGACTCTGCTTCATACTTCTAAAGTATTTCCGTTTCGTTTTTTTGCCGGCTATTGGTTAAGGCCCGTTTTCTATAACTTACTTACGTATAACTGTCAGTTAACATGCCATGTCTTGCCCTCTGTTAAAAAAAATCTCACTAGTCCAGTTAACTGAATTGGTCAACTGAACTAGTGGGAACAGAGGCGTCTCGCTATCGCTGTTTCTATAAACAAAGTTAGCTAGAAATATCCTATCCGCGTCACCTACCTGTCACTTGATTCATAAAAAAATCAAAAGAAAGATTTTCTGTGACGTTTTGTTTCTAGCCGTCTGTTAGCAAAATGTCAAACAGACAGAGATAGCAACCTACCGTAACCGAACAGTAAGTTATTGAAAATAGCCGCAAGAGTGCGTGCTCTGATGTGCCTGATGGAACTTGCTGGCTGTGAAAATACACGGTGTGTACGGTGCTGCCGCAGACGTTAATATACCATTAAGTAAGGTCGGTCTTGCCGTTGTCGCGCTTGTTGTCGAAATTTATTTTCTACACTACCCAGATTCGGAGTAAGGGAGATATTTAGAAGAACTTGTTACCCTCGCTGCGCAGACGTTACAGCAGCAGATATGCCCACAGGGGCGGAAGAGTGTGTCTCGCTTGGCATCAGAGCAAACGAGGCACTCGTCCGCGGTGGGGTCGTGCGGGGCGGAGGCGGGGGCGGGGGCGGGGGCCGTAGGCGGAGCGGGGGTCGCGGGCTCCGCGGTTGGAGTGGGTGACGCACTGCTGCCGGCCACAGCCACAGCGCTCAACGAGCTCGGCTCGTTTTCCGGTGTGCTTTCACCACCCAAGCTTGCTCCTTCCTTGCGACAAGACGTTAAAGTCTTGCATAAATTCGGATCCGGGCATAGATCTAAAGGCGTCTGACCTGGAAATTGAAAAAAAAATCATGTTGTTTCATCCTTCATAATCTTATGGAGGCAGGCCGAGTGCAAGAGTGTATAAAGTAGCGTTCGTCTAGCCTCTGTGTTCTTCGCTTGGCTATATACTCTCGTACTCGCCCTGGCTCGGATCGTCTCGGAGAGAGAATACAACCACCTTGAAAGATATTAAAGGTGATATTTTAGGACATTGATTATAGCTGTTCAAGCCTGACGAAATGTTATTATTTTACCTTTCTTATTCTTAATGGTGAGATCAGCGCCATGCGCGGCGAGGAAGCATGCGATAGAGGCGGAGGACTTCTTGTCGTGCGCATGCGCCAGGCCCGTGAGGAGCGCGGCGTCGCGCGCGTCCTGCAGGCGCCGCAGCTGCTGCAGCGTGTGGTGGCGCAGCGCCTCGTGCAGGGGCGTGTCGCCGTCCTGGAAAAAATAATGATTTAGCCACGAGCCCGTCGTTAATGCCATAATGGGACTTGGGGAGCCACCCCTAAAATGACCCACTGACTAGAATATTGCCAAAATCGCGCAGGTTTAAAGTTTCAAAAGTTTTTTTTATGAATTTATAGTCTAGTGATGTGACTCAGGTCATAGGTCTCTAGTTCGAACCCAGGACACGCACCTCTGATTCTTCGGATTCATGTGCGTATTGTATAACTATCAAATGCTTCGGTGACAGAAAACATCGTAAGAAAACCAGCATGCCTGAGATATTTTTCGACGGCATGTAAAGCCAAGTCAGAGGCCCATGGGCGGTATAAAAACCGACACCAGGTTATTTATAACATAACATCACGCCTTGTAATCCCCGAAGGGATAGGCAGAGATATGCCTATCAGCACACCCATATGTTTAAGTCCTATAATAATAGGGGCCGAGCCTATTGTCATCAACCATAGTTTATTATTTATATTTCAGTTTATCTATGCAAACGCGGTGCAATGCAGACCTTCTTTGCATGAGAAGGGGCCTTTGCCCTGTAGTGGGACGGTGAAGGCTGGTATTAAACTATATTGATTTAAGAATGTATGACAAAAAGTACAAATAATTAAGGATCTATCTTAAAAAAACACCTTGTCACAAATGTTGAGATTCGCTCCATGCGCGACGAGTAGTCGTACGATTTGCGTGTGTTGCCGCTCTACGGCGAGGTGTAGTGCTGTTTGCAGGTTAGCGTTCTGCAGGTCCGGCCGAGCGCCGCCGCGCACGAGCAGCTCCGCCACCTCCGCGTGGTTGTTCAGCGCGGCCAAGTGCAGCGCCGTGTAACCGTCGTCCTTCGCGTCGTCCACGATCCACGGCCGCGGCAGCTTGCCCAGCATTATCTTCATCGCACTGTAATCAAAAGGTTTTGTGTAAGAACGGCACGGAAACACGATACAAGCAATCAAGATCTACAAGAAAATTATGAATGTTACACAATCATTAAAAAAATCCAGTTCCGTTTTAGAACGTCATCTGCCTAGCCTTTTTCCAACTATGTTGGGGTCGGCTTCCAGTCTAACCGGGTGCATATGAATACCAATATTTTACATGGAGCGACTGCCTGACCTCCGCAACCTAGTTAGTACTGGGTAATACGATACCCCTTGGTAAGACTGGTTGTTAGACTTTCTGGTCACTGACTACCTGTAACGATTGTCAAAGATCTAAAATCAAAATCAAAGCATTTATTTCAAGTAGGCCAGTTACAGGCACTTTTGAATTGTCGAAACAAAGATGAAAATTAAATGTAGCTACATTCCCAGTCACAAGACATAAAAACTGTGAACGTACTGTAGTTGCCCATTCCCTAGCGTAGATCTCTATGGAGAAGAACGGGCAAGAAACTCCATGGACACTCTTTTAAATCAAAATGTTGTCAAAATCTTGGTTACATCATTCATGTTAAGATGGTATATTATGTGAGAACAATGTAGCAAGATGTGCACGTTAAAAGTGTCCATAGTAAAAACAAAAAAATACAATTCAAAAATAAACATTCAAATAAGCCATGGCAACTAAGAGATGACCAGTCACAACTGACAGCGCCCGTTGACGCATGGATCACCATTCAACTCAACCATTTTGAAGGGAATTAAATGATCCGACACACGCGCCACCATCAGCGAGACAATAGAGTGAGCATGACATACTCTCAACCGCCGCGGGGCACATTCAAGTCAAGAAAAAAAACGTAGGATTTCACTGAATGATAGCTTTCTAGTACATAGTACTTACACAATCTCTCTAGTATTATATAATCGCATAGCCCATGCGATTATATAATACTAGAGATTGATTCTATACAATGCAAAAATAGTTGTACAATCTTCAGCAGCTCCAACAATTTTATTTAATGCTATCAATTTATGCGCCCCTGTCCATGTGGAGCAGGACCAGCATTGAGCCACGCATTTTTATCAGCGATATAATCGCCCAACTTGTAATAAGCTTGCTTACATAGTGTGCGTTTGATGCAAGTTTTAAATTTCGTCTCATTCAGTTCAAGAATACTTTGTGGAATTTTATTATAGCATCTCAAACAGTACCCCATGAAAGATGAGTCTACTTTAGCGAGTCTGAAGCCTGGCTGAACGAGTTGGTCCCTATTTCTAGTACTGTAATTATGTCTATCACCTCTTTTACCAAAAAGATGCAGATTTTTTCTGACGTACATTATGTTTTCGTAGATGTACTGACAATGTACCGTCATGATGCCAATATCCTTAAACAGTTCCCTTAGAGAATCGCGCCTACGAAGATTATACAGGATGGAATTTTTGCATGCCATCTGGAGGGAAAGTACTCTAAATACCGGAGATAGCAAATTTTACACATAGGAAACATTCCTTTATTTTTAATAAGAAATTAATCTGCATTCAAAGATTTTTAAAATTCGCTTGCCACAGTTGGGAAACGAACCGGCTAAATTCCAAAAAAAAAACATCCTGTACTTTTATGGCACCAATCGATAGGGTCTATCATAGGGATCAAATCTCTTTAACAAAAATGATAAATTAAATGAAAGGATAACCATGAAATCTAAAGTTATAAATTCAATGGGATCAATTCAATACGATAAAGCACTTTTATTCAAAGGATGGACCTTTAAAATTGAAGAAAGAAGATTGAAATTTGCACGTGTTTGTTTGCGCAAATTGCAATCTTCCTATCTAAATAGTTCTTAGTCATTTTAGTCAATAAATTACGACAAAAGATAATTGTTTATTAGATTCTAACATAAGTAATTGGATGGACCTTTAAGTAAAAGTGCTTTAACTTATCCCATTGAATTTACAAGTTAAGATTTCATGGTTTTCCTTTCATTTAATTTATCAAGTTTGTTTAGAGGGATTTGATCCTTATGATTGACCCTATCGATTGGTGCCATAAAAGTACAGGATGTTATTTTTTTGGAATTTAGCCGGTTCGATTCCCGAGTGTGGCACGCGAATTTTCAAAATCTTTGAATGCAGATTAATTTCTTTAAAAAAATAAAGGAATGTTTCCTTTGAGTAAAATTTGCTATCTCCGGTTTTTAGAGTACTTTCCCTCTAGGTGGCATGCAAAAACTCCACCCTGTATATGGCTCTGATGGCTCTTTTTTGCAGAATAAAATATATAGACTCAATATCTGCAGCCCGTCCCCATAGCAAAATGCCATAAGACATTATACTATGAAAGTAACTAAAATAGACCAGTCTAGCGGTATCTACATCAGTAAATTGGCGATTTTGTTTTTTTGTTTGTTTGTTTGATATTATGCCGCTGAACTTAGCCGCGCCACAAGGGATGTTAAATGAGAACCCCATTGTAGCCTTGAATCAAGCGTAATCCCCAGGAAAACCGTTTTATCGACGAATTCAAGTTTCTCTTTATTCAATATTATTTCACAATCACTACTTCTAACATTGGGTAAAGCAAATCTTATGCATTTAGTTTTTTTTTTTTTCATTTAATACTAAATTGTTTGCTGTGAACCAATTATGGACCTGAAGTAGGGCTTTATTCACGTCGTCTAGATTTTGGGCCCGTCTATTTATCTTAAAAATTAGGGAAGTGTCATCAGCAAACAATACCATATTTTGAGGTTGGTTTTTCAATAAACAGGGTAGATCATTTATATACACGAGAAAGAGGAAAGGACCCAATATTGAGCCTTGCGGAACCCCCATTTTTACTTTTAAACCCTGTGAATTAACACCATTTATTTGAAAATGTTGTTGTCTATCACTCAAATATGATTTTACCAAACTAAGTGCGAGTTGACCTAATCCGTAATGCTCAAGTTTCAAAAGTAATGTGTCGTGATTTACGCAATCAAATGCTTTGGAAAGGTCACAAAATATTCCTATGGCGTCTTGAGACTTGCTTTAATAAGGTTACACCGGCGTCAGCCGTACAACGTCCCTTGGTGAAACCATACTGTTGATCGTGTAAAATTTTGTTGGTGTTAAAATGATTGAGCATTTGATTCAGCATTACTTTTTCAAACACCTTGCTAAAAACTGGCAACACGGATACAGGTCTATAATTATTAGTATCTTTACTGTCCCCGGATTTGAAAAGAGGTATGACTTTACTGTATTTTATTAGATCAGGGAAAACTCCTTGGTCTACACACAAATTAAAAATTAAAGCTAAGTATGGGGCTATAGTCTCAAGTATGGAAGTACAAACTTTGATAGACATTCCCCATAGATCTTCGGTCAGTTTGATTTTTATTTGCCGGGAAGCTTTAATAACTATCATAGGGTTTATGTGTTTAAATTTAAATTCAACCGTGAAGCCAGATACATTCGCCTTTAATAAACCAATTGAGACTTCAGGTGAGGAATTAAGAGCCTCTGTAGTTTTTAATGGTATATCGGTAAATAAATTTACAAATTCTTGAGCTACTTCCAGATTAGAGCTTTTAGGACCACATGCTGAATCTAATGTGTAGCTAGTGTTACGTATTTTATTCCTGTTAGTCTCATTATTTATGACTTTCCAAACTGTATTTATTTTGTTTTCTGCTGTTTTGATCTTGTTGCTAATGTGCAGGGCTTTAGCAACCTTGCACGTATTTCTAAAAATTCAATCTACAAATGACAGCCGGGACCAACAGCTTAACGTGCTTTCCGAGGTACGAAGGAAACTCGGTACGTAAGGCCACCTAGGCAGGCACGGCTTGACTTAAAGATCGACCCTAGCGGCTGTTATTATTTAGCCACGAGTTTTCCATTTTAGAACGTAGAACTAAATTGTTCGCGTTACCAAGACGTACTATACGAATGAGCAGGGTAGTTTATTATGAGCTTTTAAACTGGCTGGCGATAAAAGTTCAAAGATAGTGTATCCCAGAGCATATCTAGTTTGAACCAATACAAGTTGCTTTGATACTGTCGCAAACAACGTAATTCGATAGTGGAGATCGCGATGTTAGAGCAACTTCGTAGACACTACTACAGTGACCTCTTTCCTCGGATAACTTTCGCAGTACTAGCTGCTATTTGGGTAAGTAAGTGCTTACTTTACTACTCAACAACTAGGACTAGTACGTTAGTTTTAAGAAATTTAAGTTGTAATTAGGATGAAATGATAATAACACTCGTTTAGATATATTTAATTGTTCATTGCTCGCAAGATAAAACCTGTTGGATTTGTTTTGTGACTTGACTACCTTCTAATCACTGAAATAAATATCAAATATTTTTAACATGTCAAGTTCTTTTGACAAGAATTGTTGTCTTAATCTAGTTATTGTAACAAATCTACTTGATCTTATATAAAAATAAAGGGATAAAAGCAGACTTGTACATTTTAAATTTAATAAGAGAAAGAAATGAATTTACAGATGAGATAAAAAATACAGCTAAATAAAAAAAGACTAAGACTAGCACGCACTCTATGGAAAGTATGAAGGTGGTAGTTTTATAGTTCACGCACTTAGTTGGTGACAAATAAGATCAGCACTGTAGGAGAGACAGGAACAGGCGTTAGGGTAGCATTGCAGGACAGTTATCAGGACAACTCCAAGGATCAAGCTTCAGGCAAATTCTGCTGGAAGGGCGTCGTACAGTTTTCAGAGACGCGCACCAGGCCAGGGCAGGCAGTCTCGACATAGACAGCGACAAATTCTCTAACTTTCGATCGCTGATAACTAACGAATAAATTCGGTTGCAATAATGATGCTTGGGTGTAAAGCAAGTCTCTACATCCAAGATACGTTTCTCGCAAGCATCATCATTGCAACCGAATTAATTCGTTAGTAATTAGCAATCTAAAGTTAGCGATTTTGTCGTTAACTCTGTCGAGACTGCCGGCCCAGCTCTGTAGGAAGGCACCAGTGTAGTTCTTAGGGCCAGACGTCAGGGTAGCTCTGCGAGACAAGCGCTAGGACTAACTAGGTTAACTATATTAAGTAACAAATTCTTGTGAAAAGAACTTGACATGTTATTACGCAGTGATCAATTATTTGTCCTAAAATTCCAAAACCAAAATATTAATGTAATTATTTTTAGTTCAAAATATTATTCAGACAGATCCTAACGATTTTCGATTTATTTATAACAAAAAGATGTTGTCAAAAAAAGATATCGATTACAGAAGCTATAAAACGGCCAAAAGGCCTACTTTATTTATTTTTACATCTATGCAAACACATGGTTTACAACTCGGGAGCAAAAATAATTATAATGAATGATTTGAGACTAAAATTACTTTTTTTTAAACGTGAAAATTATAAATACACGTAGACATTAAATGGTTATTATTCTTTACACCGGCACCGGCAGTGCCAGCATTTTTTGGAATAAATAGGTATACCTATCTACTCTTTTTTAAGTGAGCTATACATATAAATACACACTACCATCTACGCATGCTGAAAATCTGAAAACCCCGGAAATGTTTATGTTGGTTTTATTCTAAGTTCCTATGCATATGCAAATTTATGTAAATAGTACGTTGTATTCAAAAGCCGTTGCCGACAACGCCTGCCAGTGACAAAACATTTTTCCAAAAAAACATGAGATTTACACCCCCGCGTACAGCAGGCGATATTCCCTGGGGTATTCATAGACTGTTTAAGAAATAAAGTGGATGTAACGAATCCCCCGCTGAGCCTCACTATTATTAACTCGTATGATGAATTCACGAATTATGTCATTTTGAAATTGTGTAGGTAAATGAAGACAACATTTATTTTGCAGAATAAGAATTTCTCTCTAGATTGTGATTTGTGTTCAACAATCGAGAGACAAATTCTTAACATATTTTAGACTCGTTTAAAGTCGTACATTTATGGAGGTGTTTTAGAAAATCTTTGGTAACTTTCATTTAAATTAAAATTCTTGGCTTCGTTTTTGTACACAGAGACGAGAGATATATTTCGAAAAAAAGCCTGACAAACCTGAAACTTGTCATGAATAATAATAATAATATAAATATAATAATAATATATATGTATAAATATATCTATATATAATAACAATATATATATATAATAATATATACTCTCCCACTTCTCCCAGTTCCACCCTTTATTTATTTATCGTAATTCTACTAGGTTTTTAGAGTAGGTACCCACATCTTCCTTCGAAACATAAACATAGTGCCAAAATTGTCTCAGTTAAACGGCTGTGTAACATACAGACATACCAACTGAGGGATAGGACGACTTAATAAAGAGTTTTTTTGTTTAAATGATTCTACGTCATTACTTCGAACAGTGGCTACGAGCACTAATTATTGTTCATCATAAAATGTTATGCAATTGTGCAAAACATGCTTAGATTACAAATATTGTATTATTATGATAAGCATATCAAGATGTGAAATCACAAATTTTGAAAATCGAGCCAAGTAGGTAACGAGAACACAGTGAGAGTATTTTTTAATGTGTAGATATGCCGCATAAATTCGGATAACTACTAATACTTTATTAGAATTTAGTGCGAGCAGTGCGAGTAAATGTTCTGTTCGGAGGCAAATAATTTATGTAATCTCAGATGCAGAAATCAACGACGATGTCGAGGTGGGTGAACTCCAAACATAAATAGCGCAAGAGTTGCTACATCTAAGTAGATACAAGGTTTACTCTACAAGAAAAACTAAAGTTCGCTTTAATTATACGAACAAGAACCTAATGATACGCTAAATAAAATCTAAAAGTCGACTCTTACTTTATAATACAGAATAAATGAACTGCAATTTGATGTGGTCATTAGTGCAATTAAGTGATACTGATCGTTATGCTAGTAGAGTATAGAGTTGACAATATTAACCGAGTGGATGCCAACAAGAAATTAGACGGTTACACATTTTAATATGCTACGTTACATTCAAAGAGTAAAAACGAACGAACTAATTAAATAAGGTCAAACGTCGACAGTGGCGGGCGCGGCGGCGGCGGCGTTCGGCGGCGCGCACGCATTGCGCTCGGCCTACGACACAGCAGTCCGCGTCAGCGCGCCGCACGCCTCGCGCCCGCTCATCTGTCACTGCGCAACGCATCAGTGATACATTTATCATTAAAGCACTAATCTAGCAGTTCTCTTTAACTTGTACACAAAGTGAATGGATCACGAAGACAGTGTTCTAACCTTATCGACTATTTTAAATTAGTTCAAGAATGTTTCTTGCTTTGGCGTAACTAAACGAATGGTGTATAGCAGTGGTAAGTTAATATATTTCGGTTTCAGTTCAATGTCGTTACAAGTCATAAAATTGTACCTAAAGATACAATTTATCGTCCAGTTTCATCGTCCTACATATATAGTACTGATGCATATACCAACAATATATTTGTAAGCATGTAGGTAGGTCTTAGAGGGACCTGAATCTGAAAGTATATTAGAAATTACTACTGAAATCATTATTATTTTAAACTAGCACCAGGACCGTGTACCCTTAATTATATAGTTTCAGGCATCTTGTAAACAAACTGTTTAAGATATTAAAATGTATTTGCTTGATATCAACGGATTTTCAAAAGCGTGGAACAGTGTTGATTCAACAGATTAGTTTTAATGAACAGAAACGTACAAATAGCTACGAAATTTGTAAGTATACGGATTTAATTAATGCGTTACGAGTTGAATAGCAAGGAGTTCAATATAACTTGAACAGTGTCACAGATCAATAGTTTTTAACGACTCTATGTACATAATTGTAGAAAGATTTTTAGTACTTATTACAATATAGTAATTTTCAACACACTAGCTCGAATAGTGGTTCTTATTGAATGCAGTTTATTGAACACGCGTGCTTTAGTTTGCATTCCCGCTCTAGTGCGTGAAAGTACACCCATATTACTAACACTACTCAGAGATGCGTTTTTTTAAATTTCATCCAAGAATCTTGACGGCTTTTTATGTTATTTTTAGGTAGGTATACAGATATATATATATATATATATTTAAAGAAATAAATTATGATAAATTTACATTTTATTTCATGAAATTATTTATTTATGTCACTATCGTTCATTTTCGTAAGGAAGTGTATTGAAAAATAATAACAGCCGCTCGGGTCGATCGTTAGGTTAAGCCGTGCTTGCCTAGGTTGGTCTGTGGATGGGTGACCGCCCATTACATACCGAGTTTCCTCCGTGCCTCGGAAAGCACGTTAAGCCGTTGGTCCCGGCTGTCATTTGTAGATCTTTGACAGTCGTTAGGTAGTCAGTGGCCCAAAAAGTCTGACAACCAGTCTTACCAAGGGGTATCGTATTACCCGGTATTAACTGGGTTGTGGAGGTCAGATAGGCAGTCGCTCCATGTAAAATACTGGTATTCAGCTGCATCCGGTTAGACTGGAAGCCGACCCCAACATAGTTGGGAAAAGGCTAGGCAGATGATGATCGTTCATTTTCGTACACACGGAAATGAAAGTCAATACTGGTTGAAACCATAACCCTCCATTTGGTTTAGCCGTCGTCGGGTAAGAAGCATGCGTCTTTAATACATTGCATTGTGAATTGAGCAGTGCAATAAGAGCCATTGCTCAGGGAAGTTTGTTGAATAGTAACTAAATTTTAGTAGAGTTCAAGATTCAAAAATATTGTATCTGTTAAATCTTAATTTCAGGATCAGTATTAGTACGTTACTTTATAGGTTTACTAGCTCATGCCCGTGGCTTCGCCCGCGTGGATGTCGGTTATCGCGACCAAGAGTTACTGTTATCATGAAATTTTGATCCCGTTCCCGCAACCCTCCAACAAACATATATTTTAGTCAATGTAAACAAAAACTTGACAAATTATATACTGATACCTTTCTCGAGAACCACTCTATCCATTGGTGAAAACAGCATGAAAATCGGTGCAGCAGTTTTTGAGTTTATCGCGAACAGACAGACAGACAGACGCGGCGGAGGACTTTGTTTTATAATATGTATGTAGTGATTAGATCGGTTACGACGACGATTCTGAAACTTACCTCCGACAAACGTTTCTCTGCTGAATGAGCCGCCGACAGAATTTTTCTTTTATAAGCTGTTCAACGACAGCACCTTTCCACTGCGAACGTTTCGCCAACAGAACGATTAATTCATGAGTGAATCGACGACAGAATCCAAAGTAAAATTCGTCGACAAAACTTATTTAGGCATGGTTTGACACTACCAGTGACTAAGTCTAAAGATTACACTTATGTTTTGAATGGTTAACCTTTTGAACGCGCGCGTGCCCTTCACGCCAAGCCACAATTTTATTTCACCTCCTGTTGTGTAAAAATTTTTTGCACTCATATTATTCATATGGAAAGATTTAATAATTTCCGGCTAGCTTATCATTTAACTGCTTACATGTATCATCATCTGCCTAGCCTTTTCCCAAGTTTATTGGGGTCGGCTTCCAGTCTAACCGGATGCAGCTGAATACCAGTATTTTACATGGAGCGATTGCCTATCTCCACAACCCAGTTGGTACTGGGTAATACGATACCACTTGGTAAGACTGGTTGTCAGACTTTTTGGACCACTAACTACCTGTAACAACTGTCAAAGATCACAAATGACAGCCGGGACCAATTGCTTAACGTGCTTTCCGAGGCACGGAGGAAACTCGGTATGTAATAAGTGGTCACCCATCCACAAACCTACCTAGGCAAGCAGAAAATTTCCCTATCGGTCATTTCATTACACTCATAATAATGAAGCCGTCATCGTATTTGGACAAAAACACAACAAATTAAATATTTGACTAACAAAAACATTTTTTTTTTTTTTTTTAATTTGCTACACCTAACAGTCTGCAATTCTCATTTGTGCCAAATACGATTACTTGATTATTTAATTTGTTGTGGTTTTGTTTCGGCAATAATCAAGTTACGTAGCAGAGGTAATTGTTAACAGTAAAAAATATTTTTATTTGCAAATATTTTTCATTTAACTTTTCAAAACGTTTGAATAATCTTTACTTTGGTGACGAATTTTACTTTGGTGAAAGATTGTCGTCGATTCACTCATAAATTAAACGCATTCCTTGCCCGTCGGCGAAACGTTCGTAGTGCAAAGGTTCTGTCGTTGAACAACTTATAAACGAAAAATTCTGTCGGCGGCTCATTCGGCAGAGAAACGGTTGTCGGAGGTAAGTTTCAGAATCGACGACGATTGTTGTTTTTTAACTGATAGATTTATGTGTAGGTAATCTTGATGTACAAAAATAGTTCCAGGCAATAATACGAGATTCATGACGGACTGTATCATAAAGTATCATGAAACAAGTGAATGAAGAAAATAGAAAGAACAGGAAAAGCATTCATTTTCACTTAGTTTGGAAAGACATATTTTTTTACCGTGTGAAATTTAATCGAGTGATTGTTGATCAAGCTTTAGACACACACACAGACAGCTATTATTTTAGTAGTAAGTCATTTGAGTCGTTTACTTTTATTTTTGATAACGTATATTGGCTCTGTGGTTAGAGGAGAGATTTATACTATAACTCCATTTCATGTCATTTTGCAATATAGAGAATATGTTTCAGGTATTGAACCAACTAGGTAATTCTTGTCGTACTCCCTCAGGCCCGCAAATATCGCATACTGTGTACTACACATTTACGAGTAATAGGTACTGATTTCCATTCCAGGAGTCCCGCAGGGAATTCATCATTTAATGAACACGCGCGGAGCGGCTGAAGTGGAGAAAGCGAACACAGACACGAGTACAGATAATGTTCAGCTGCATAATTGAACACTTACCTACTCAATATTTAAATACTGATACCTAATAATTGAACACTCAAAATGGGTATTTTGTAATCGAAACCCTATTATTAGTAATT
This sequence comes from Xestia xanthographa, assembly GCA_905147715.2. Lineage (NCBI taxonomy): Eukaryota > Metazoa > Arthropoda > Insecta > Lepidoptera > Noctuidae > Xestia > Xestia xanthographa. The sequence continues at coordinate 12,329,185 of LR990655.1, read as the reverse complement.
TGTCGAAATAATGTTTCTGAAGCATCGAGATGAGCCGAAGGCGCCGTCTTAAACTCGATTTATAACTGCTGTCTCAACTTATTACTGGTGTCTCTTAAGTGATAGCTTCAAGATAAGTAAGTAGAGCTCCAATAATTACCAAAGTTTGAAGCGTGTCGCGGAACGTGTTGGGCTTAAGGATAATATAATATAGAACAATAATGGTGCATTGTTAGCTAGTCTCCTACGAGTAATCCGTTTTAATTAGTTAGACTTGCGTTACGAGCTACGACGCGTTCCGTTTAGTAATTAAAAAGGATGTTGTTATTGTTTGGTCTTAATTCCAAAAACGAACATGTATGCGTGTACGACTTATCGATATGTAATGAATTTATTTGACTCGTTAGGTTATTTTACTCCTGAAAATTATTTTAATGTATTACTTTGATGATTAACATACCCAAAATTGTAATATTTCTAACATGAAACACGAATTGTTCCAGCTGAAACAAAACTTAACATTCACACAAACTTCTCTATTAATTTATTGTGTTGAATTCGAGCAATGTTTCACAGTTTTGACTACTGATTACTTGTTCTATATCCGGTTAGTTTTCAGTTCTCTTTATATTTCTGATTCATGATTTGTAACTGGAAAAGTATGACTCAATTGTCTAAATCGAGCTGCCATCCTGATTTACATTTTTGGCATACTTACGTACTTTGGTATAGGTTACCTATCTATTACTGATGCTGCTTGAGACTTACCATAAATAAACATGACGCATTAAATTCATCTTACCAGTCTTACCTTTTTGGTTCATTTGAGACTTCAGTAAAAATATTACCTACATAAAGCAAAACCTAGCTATACAGTGTCGACAATCGGACACTTACATAATATAAGAATTGTGCTACTTGGAATGTCGAAAAGTAACTACTGCGATTTATATAAATTAGTCTCAAAATGTATGGTTCTTTTATAGTTTCTTAAACTTGTGCAGCGATCCCTACAAAACACGCTGTCCTTACAGAAATAGCAAACAAACATTACTATTATAGCAATAGAAGGAGGGGGGACCTTTTAACTTGAAACGACTTTGATTCAACTTAAGTAAATCCACCGAAAACAAAGCAGCGGAGAGCTGCTTAGAATTTTGAATGGCGAAGTAGGTTTATCTCCGTGGATAAATAAATATAAAGTGAGCATGTATTTTTAAATGGTAAAGTCGTTGGTGCAGTTCTTGTTAACAATTGATATTGGAGGCACTTAATTCAGTGGTTGTTTACATCCACGACAAATGAAATTACTAGTGGACAGTCCCTGCATGATATTAAGTTACGTGATGAAACCAATCGGGACGTGAATCATTGCGCTGTCACAGAACATAGCATCATGCGGAGTATTCGAGAAGGCGGTCTAAGTTGCCGACCGCTTATAGATTCCGTAATGAATAATGTAATGTTTTGTCGCGACGGAACACAATTTACAGGGCAAATATGAGTAGCCCAAGTGATCATATTCCTACATAGTGAGCTGATTCCCCGCGGATCCAGAATAGTAAGTTATGGAAATGTGCGATTGGGGCAGCAGCGGGCGCTAGTGGCCAATAACAATGTCGCATTAATATTCAACAGACGCTCTTTGGACGGACGCGGGACGGTGCTCTGCGGACAGCATCGCCTTTCTTTACCTAGTGGATGCTACTCGTAGCTCATCTTATGAAATTATTGAATTACATTAGATTACCACGAACCCACCGTCATAAGTTGCAGGGTGAATTCATTATGGAACGTATGAACTGAAATTGATACTTTATCATGCTGATGTTCGTCTTCTGAGTTCTGAAAACAGAACTGAAAGCACCTATATCTATATAGAGAAATTTTGAAGAGTAGCGTTCATTTTTATTTACGTATACGTATTTGTATAGATATATTTTAGAAACAAAAATAAGGCTTCAAAGATAGAAATGCTTTGTATTTTCATGATTCATTTTACTAGTTTACATATTTTTTTATTATTTGAACTTACTCGTGCCGCTTTTTCCATTACCAAGGTAATAATGGAATTACATACTTCTGTTCATTCAGTTTCAGATGATCTAGCTAGGTACTTGAGTATTTTATGCTTACGATGGGTTCATTAAAACTTTTGTCAGTAATGCCAATTCTTTTGCCAGTTTTTAAAGATAAAATTAAGGATAATTATATCTATATATTAACTGGTACAGAACACAAACCTGTAAACGTTGGTTTGTGAAAACCAATGAAAACAAAAGCCCAATAAAATATGTAATTTTAACGAAGAAGATACCTACAAACTACAAAGGAATGAATGTTTCAAAAAAGTACTCTTTGCAACATTGTGGTATCGAAATGCTAACAAAACCATGTTGCTTTCAAGCAGACAAAAGATGAGTTGGCTGTCGTCCCACTTGTTTGTCTGCGAAAGTTTGCCAAAATTCTTTTATTGACTGAGAGTACGGAGAGGCGAGCTTTACGGGCGGCATCGCGGTAGCGGGGCGGTCTCTCATACACGTATCTACTAGGATACATAGATTAGATACAGACGCGAAACTGGTAGCAGTAATAAATTACTTGTTCAATATTGCATTAATGAATATCTCCTTGATATATCTCCTTATAACCACGAGTTGCCAACTGTACACATTAGTAGAGGTATAAAATCGCACGAAAATGGGTTGATTTATTTATTAAACATACTATGAGGTAGGTATTCTGGTACATTGGTCAGGTACATAATATTTGATGTTGTTTCAGGGGAGGTCAGTGAACGCTGAGGATTGCCAGAACCCGTGATCGGAACTATGTATAGCTCGACTACCCTGCGGGAGGTGACAGTGGTGGATGGTGTTCAACTAATAATAGCCTCCCCTCCAGCGCGCGATCATTGGAACGCTGACGGGAGCGCGCACATGTGGCGCCCGTCGGCGTCGTACTCGGCGTGCACGTTTATTTTCGAAGCGGTCGTCACGCGGCGCGGTTCACGGTGTTCCTTACATAAGCGCGGGCCTCCGGCGAGTCCGCCCGAGGTTCAGCCGTGCACTTCGACCAGTCCTCGCACGCTGCAGGTCGCTGCACGGTCGGGTAACCGATCCGATGGACGCTCGCTGCCGGTTCTATTTCGGGAAAATACAAATTTGGAATGGATGGTACTCCCGAGTCGTAAGCGAACTCCGCCGGTTGACTCCATTTTTAGAGCTGGTCTGCGCGTGCGCAGCGAGCGCGCTGCCAGTGCTCAGCGAGCTGCCACCACGCCGCGTCGCTCGCCACCCCCACGTTGTCGCCCACCGTCGCGTTGTGCTCCCATCACCGTCGACCAAGAGATGGCGTCACGCGCCCCATCCTTGCTGCATATATTCACGTGTAACAGTAACAGGTAGTTGCTAATTGCAACTGCACCGGACTGCAGTACACTCAAGAATGAAGACACATAGCCTTGCGCGAGTTCCGTGCTTCCTTACTTCCCATAGTGCATATAATCGTATGGAATGTAAAGAAGTATGGAGCAGCGCGGGCGTGCCCGCGGGTCCGGATATCGCATCATCCTGGTTCACATGTGTGACAGAAGCTTTGTCTTGTTATTTGTGATCACAGTTTAACAGTGTTTCATTTTAATTAAATTGTGTGATATCTGTTTATAGTTCAGAAGATATGTGTATAGGTATTTGCCTTGGATTTGTTATATTTCAGTATGTGTGGCACGGGATTATAACTAACTTTTAATAAATAAGTCAATTATCAGAAATAATAATGCTACTCGTAAGATGCGCTCGCAGTGCTATATATCAAAATCGATTATTAAATAAATCTTTAAACTTAATCTAGTGTCGTGTTTTCAAAAATATTTTAATCTCTTAAATTTTTTAAATCAAGAAATAGGCAACGTTTGCCATTTTTTCTCCACGGACAATAAAAGCAAGAAAAGGGAGAGATTGTTTATTCGGTGGCGAACTGTCGTAAAATAACATCTGGCGTAGGTAACAGAACAGTTCTGACTAAGGCAACATAAATAAACGCGAGCCTAACGCAGCCCGGAGCTTACAACTCTCCTAACTTTAAATTATGTGAAGGAATTACATTTAAAATTATCAAAATAATTATCATTATATTTTATTATTATTCGACAGTTGGAATTAAGTTCTGGTTCTTTGAAGGACACTCTTAATTTCTTCATGACCAATTATCATCGATTCATCATGTGTAGATAACCAATTTAAAGCTGCCAATATTTTCTTTTAATCTGATCCAAATATTTAAATAATTCGGTAAAAGAAATTCGTTAGAGGTTTAACTAATACAATTTTATTTATTTTTTAATTTTTTTTATTTAATTAATACAATTTTCAGTTTAACTAGATTGTACAAGTTAGCTGTTTTCGCGAGTTAATCGTTTATATTAATATCCTATATAAACTACCTACTAATGTAAAATACCATATTATTAATAGAAGTGCCGAACTCAAATGAAAATGTGTTAGTACCTATATGAAAATTAACCTTCTCTATTTCCAGGGATTTGTAATTTTTTGTGAACAATCTTCAAGATTACTCAGAATCTAAAACGTTGGATGTGTACGGTGTAAGTAACCGGCATTGCTAAACCGTTTATCTAGTGAGTGGATGTAAAAACGAGGAAACAAAAAATGGCAGCGCGTTGGGCCGCGCCTGCGCCACATCTGGAGGAGCACTGCATCTCATTATACGGAGCCGTCGCGGCTGAATGGACGCCCGACCCGTGCCCTCGCCGAACAATGCTCCTAATATAACTATATTATTTGGACATTACATTGTTTCTTGCTATTAGCTATATTGTTCTTCGGTTCCGAACTTCCGACTTGTGACTTGTAATAACTGTGTTTTTCGTGTATTTTTATTTCTTTCACAGGCGACGCCGATTCCTACGCAGATGGAGTTACCGATTAATTGATTATTGTATTTATATCTAGATATTGTTTCATGACAGTAAGCGATTGCTTATGAAGAAGGATAGAAATGAATAATACTATCACGCCTCGGTAACTATGCAACATGACGTAATTGATTAATACGAGTATATAAAATCTTACTCAACATAACGTGTTTTATGAACTATACCTAATTTTACAAATCAGTCTCAACAAAATTTCTTTTGGTACATTTTGTGAAAACTGTAAACATGTTATTTCGTGTTCTCAGTAAGTCGTTGTCATGTTGCCAGATTCAAATAAACGATCCAAATTGAATTATTGGAAAGCTATGGTAAGAATAGGTAACTAAATAGGTACATCGATAAAAACACTGCACAAACAGTACGGTAACAGCCCGCGGGTTCGCCTACGTGATGGTAAATGAATAAAAGTATCCTATGGTCTACCTCAGGACATTGGTCTATCCGTGTAGCGAATTTCATCCAAATCTGTTCACCCGTTAACGCTTGAAAAGATAACAGACAGACAGCGTTACTTTTGCATCTATTGTACTCGTATTAGAATAGATTACTGATTTTATTTTATGTAGGTAGGTATGTATGCAAGGAACAACAGACTAAAATCGTAATCTTCAGAGATACAGTTTTTGCAAGAGCTGCTACATACTAGATTAGATACTAGATAGTATTTGATTTGACAATTGCAAGCATCTCGAAACAAACAAAACGACTTCGATTTTTATACGGAACTCCATTAAATGGAATATATTGATTTTCGAATTCTCATTGAATATTCAATGATCAAAAGGTAAATTTTAAATAACTCCGAAAACAGAGCGATCATTAACCAGGTTCCGTTCATTGTTCCAAGAGGCGAGGGGGCAGCGGCGGGACTAGGGCAATGACAGCGCGCGCGCATTGCGATCACGACCACGCACACAAGCGAACACTCGAACAGGCGCGCCCAGCGACCAACTCGATGCTCAAAGTGACCAACATGACGCTCTTCGCCCTTCAAGAAAGCAAACCGAACGTTACTCACCACCATAGATTAAATAATAATTACCCACAAATCAACATTCTACCCGATCCGCGCCCTTTAATAGCGAACGCCTTTAACTATCGCACAAAAGAATCTTCTATGAGAAAGGGATCTTGACCTACCAGTTTGTTCGGTACGTTCGACTCTCAAAAACAATTTATTCATGCATCCATGCAACGACTACGACCAACAAAAGAATTTAAAACTAGACAGGGGGATAATGAATACTAGACAAAGGGCATTTTAATAGAGTTACTTGCGTGCAATTCGGTTTAGAGATTTTATTGAAGTTGAATGTAAGAACGGGCTCGTAGGAATATAATAGAAACGTGCTGTATGTATGAAGATAGCATGTGCGTCACAAACCATGGTGTAAACCATTTTTTATGCACGGTGTAGTTTTTTCATAGACTATACATAGATACAAGACTGAATCGGTAGATGTCTTGTTATTCGTGGATGACGTGCGAAAATAACCACCAGACGAATCGTTGGCAGCGCTCCAGAGGCCACTGAAAGTCTCCGACGCCGTGCCTCACTCTACATACATTTCCATATATTATGCGTAGATACAACTTACTAATAAATTACTAATTGGTTAATCACACCTAGCTTTGCCAGAGAATAAACTGCACATCCCTACAATATGTGCTCAAATACCTATATGTCTAGCTAGTAAAGTTGTGTTAATACAAGCTTAATTTATGAATAATTAAATGAAACCCAAGAAATCATTTACTGGTTGGTTATGTTTCAATAATAATTAATGTAATGTGTATTTCGAATGATACAGTTAAATATTTTTAAATTAAAAAACACGTAATAGATACTAATTTTTTCTAGAATTATGGACAACAAATAAATTATTGTACCTGTTGTTAAGTGGTTAGAACCTAGAGAAGGCCTTACACTACTTTTGATCCTGGATATTTTAATATTAAATACACACAACACACGCAGACGATGTCACGGGCAACATCAAGTGCAGAGTAAAATAAAAAGTGTGAATTTTACAAGTGAGTTAGTAAATTATTCAATACAGCAACAAAATAGGTATTGATCGTTTATTTTACTCTCATGAAAATGAAACGCGATACTAATATTATTGTTATAGATCGTGAAACTATCGTCAAAACTTCAAACAGTTTCAGCTACGTACACTAGATGGCGACACAAGTGTGATTTAAAATAGGAGTTAATAATGAATCACACACACACACTCATCCAAACTATGATATTGATGTTATAAGTTAAAACATGATAAAGTAAGCCTCTTTTCACAAGAAAAAGTGGATAAATTGAATGATAGTAACATACATATTTTTGATAACGGTATTCGAGTAATGTAAACCTGCATTGACTATGTATTGCATTTTTGCGAGAACGAATCGTGAGCCTCATCGACAGAATAATCACAGTAAAATAAACGAGTTAACATCAACCGCTGCAATTAGGATGAACTATTTGAAACCTACGCATCACAGTTTAAATATGTAATGAAGTCTATGAGCTAATTTTGTACTGCGTTTTGTTAGTTTGTGCCAGCAAGTTATTGAGCCAAAAAAAGAAATTCCATAAAAGTATAGAAACAGCGAGCTCACGACAAAATACTTAATCCTGAAGAGTCAATTAACATCCAGTCTAATAATAAACGATACTGAAAGAAATGTATCCAATGAGTTTTTTAATGAGTTCACGGCAGTACCAGTATTATTTCTGTCTCTGTTTTCTTGCTCCATATTTGTTTTCTCTTCTAGCTCAATCAGTACGAATTATAAAGCACTTTACGAAACAATTTGTTCTGGCACTTATGTGGTTTTATAAATGGCCGCTGCGTCTTGCTACTTACATTGTGTAGGTATATTATTTATGGCAGTGTAATGCACAACGAATATTCGTGTAAACATTCCAAATAACTGTCTTAAAAAGTGTAACTTACTTTACGCACTGTTCCAAAAGTACGTATATTTGATAAAAATGCAAACAAATAGATCTGAAAATGTACCCGTGGATGTCAATTATAGATCCAAAAGTAACAAATTAAGTGCTCTGATTTGATTATTTGAATATACAAATCCAAAATTATAATTTTAAATCACCTTTAAGATGTTTATCGTCCCAATTTTGCGGGTGTGGTTTTTATTATAACCTCAATTTTCCTCCATGATTTTTCAGTTACCTACAATAATGTTTCTCCAACAATAATCGTGGAAAAAAGGTGCGTTATCAAATTAAATGAAGAACTTTTTATCAGAAATTAGACAAACTGGTTACTGTTGCCGTATTTCCGTGGAGACATATAAAACGGATCAGACCAAAATCTTATCAGACAAAATTAAAAATTGAAACCTAATAATATGTTGTACCAACTAACTGAAATACTCATAAAACCGTCCCACTATAAACAAGAGGTTCACTTATGGATATAAACGTTATTGCGCTATTTAAAAAAAAAACTTATTTTAATGACTCAACACGACGCGACGCGGCGACGGCTAGTTGTATCCAGCTATTTGTATACTCTTTTTCTGGAAAATCATCTTAAGGTAATAATTCCACATACTAAAACAAATTAAATCACTGCCTACATTTTGCCCATGAGTTCCTAAGTACCTAAGTAAGAATTTTGAAATTTGTTCCACTGAAGTAGATACATTTGTATGGAAGTCTGTATATACAGACTTCCATACAAATGTACTAAACTACTACTAAGTCATCTTTTTCGTTGACAAGTTGACTTTTTTATCACTTTCCAAAAAAAATGGGTAATGTGTAATAGGTGAACGGATTACAAGCAAATGGCATAATTAGTTTATTTTTTTCGGCGAAAAAAAAAAAATCTAAAAAATTCGTAATTCAAATCATACGCGTATTACGTATGATTCGAAATTTGATATATTTCTTTTTTTTTTCAAAATGTCTCTTTCTTTGTTCTAATATGAAAAGTTTACTTGAAATTTGTAGCGATTTTTGATGATGTATCATTTTTTTTTCTAAGCTGTGGAAAAAAGAAAAAAAGAACTAGGTATGCCAAAAGCTTTTACTCCGTTCACCTAATATACCCTTTATTTTTTTAGGAAAATGATAAAAAAGTCATCCGGTATTTTTGGCGATCGGTGATTCTAAGCACACACTTGTAATGATATAGTATAAAATATATTGATTCGTTTTAATGAAAATACCCAAGATAAATATAATTCCGACATATTGACACTTCGGAGCGTAGAGACTATGTCCATTTGAGGATAAACAAACATCTGCCATTATAAGACTTCCTTGTTTAAACAGTCATTACGGCTATTATTTACTTAACTTTAGGGCGCGTATCTTAAACAAGTGAATAAGTAATTAGTGGCATATGTGTATGTCGGGCCGGGTAACCGGACGGCCCCGGGAGCCATCACCGACGCGCCTGTGACCGCCCGTCCCACCCGGCGCCCACCCATCGCACAGTTAACCGCCACAAAATTATCTTTTCAAACAATTAGCTGAGACTTATTACCCAACAAAATGTTCGCTCCGCAGAAATATCGGCGTAATTAAACAAGCTGTAATTAAACCAACGTTTTTTTTTAAAGATATGAATAATAATGTTAACCGTAATATTTAGATAACAATATTGCGAACGAGTCTGCCCGTTAATGTCTGGTTTGCTGATGCAAATATCATTGGGTTACAAAATGCTTCAGGTAGTTATCATTTACAGCCCAGGACCTAAGAGTCCCTGCACAAAGGTCAACTAATCCAAGAACAGTCACGAGTACCAATATGTAAACACTTCACACCTTTTAAAGTGATTTTCTCCTACTGTTCTGATTAAAATTTCATGTTGTTACGAACATAGTATTCTGGGACTCATATTTTTATGGAAAAGATCCTATCTCCAAGTTACAATCGTTATTTCTCGCGAAAATTGCGTTCAAATTAAAGACAGTGTATACATATTGGTGCTCGTGACTGAACACAAGTTGAGATGTAAAGAGTTGCGGAAAGAACACGACTGACCATCACCGGTGGCACTGGGTTAGAACGAGGTGGTCTGACCCAGCACCACTTGCCAATCGGACGTGACCCATGGCGGGGAATAGAAATGTTGGTATTATAGTTTATCGGGGAGATGGGTAGGCGACATTGTTGTCATGCGGGGAAAAGAACTGGATGAGGCTGGCACAGAGACGTGGGGATTGGCCACATAAAAGAGAGGCATTCAGGGTTGTGGATGATGGCGCATTAAACTAGGACTCTGCACCACGACTTACTATAGTTTCGTATGAAATCCTAGTAATTCCATATTGTTTACTTAGGCATCTACGTAGGTATTCGTGCCAAGTTTCTACGGAATGAGATTTTTCATACAAAATTCCCCCCCAATTCACAAATCAACAACTTAACGCCTCTGCTTCTACCTCTTTATAATTAGTAGATGCTGATGAGACAATCGGTACCATAAGAAGACAGATAATTTGCTGAGGTGTGCTACTGCTTTTTATGACTAATAAGTATTGGGTGTGTTCTCTCTGTCATTGCGATAATTGTTTTGTTCTACACCGTACCTGGGACCCTATTAGTTACGGAGATATTGGGGTCAAAGTTCCTACTTTTTACCTGACTACCAAAGAACAAAAAAAAACCTTGTGAAAAAACATAACCCTTTATGTTTATACACAGGTTTTTTTTTTTAAAATATATACAAGTTTTTAATGAAAAACCTTACCACCCCCTTAGTGTCCATGACCCCCGTACTATTCAATGCATCCACAAGCACAATGCTTTGAATGCGTTACACTGAGTCTTACCGTAAAACATGATTTTTCACCCCAAAAAAAGTTCAGTGGAACGAGAGGGTTGCAAAATAAACTACAGTAAATAGAACAGTTCCGGGGCATTACAAAACATTACAACTTGTACACCTACCTAGCATATGATATCATAAAAATCCTCGACATTTCACGAAGAGAGCGTGCTCTACGGAATATTTTCAAGGAAAATTTTAGAATTATTTATAGTTCTGATTTTCTATATAAATTACGACGATGTATGGTAACCAGAATGTGGGTTTCGCCGTTAAATAGTAACAGCGCGATCTTCGAGGTTAAGCAGTGCTTGCTGAGGTCTGTTTGTGGATGGGTGGCCATCGTTACATACCGGGTACCCTCCGTGCCCCGGAAAGCACGTTAAAGCGCGTTTGGTCCCAGCTGTCATTTATATATCTTTAGCAGTCTGTAAGGATAGAAGCTCGAAGGCTGACAACCATTCATACCAAAGGGTAGCGCATTCTTTACCCAGTCACTGGGATATGGTGGTCAGATTGGTGGTAACCCGTTTGCGGGCGCAGGTTGGCCGCTGTCTGCCGGGGTTGCGGGATTGTTCGAAAGAGATACCGTGGCCCCGGAACACAAAGGGCGATGAAGGAACATGGATGGGTTTTAGTCAGTAAAAGTCTGACACTCCCTCCTGCTCCGCCCAGAACGGGAGAAGTCATTTGATGATTTCACATCGGAAAAAAAAAAAGTTACCCGTCCCAAATATACGTACAATGTCAGTGTGGGGCCCCTCTGCAGGATATGCCCCACCTCCTTTCTTGCCCAACCTGCACAGCCACCGTGGCAACATACTGGTCGGGTATTATTTGAGTCTATCGACACGCAAAGAAGGAAATGAAGGTGGTCAGATAGGCAGTGGCTCGATGTAAACGGCTGTAAGACTGGAAGCCGTGAACAAAGTTAGTGGGAAAAGGCTAGGCAGAGGATGATATGGCCACTAAGATCAAGATGACCTAGGGCTAACAGTAATAGTAGTTGTAAAAACCAATTTAAACTTATTTCCGTCACTGGCCAATATAAGAACACGAAATGGCCCCTTGAGATGGCCAATACAAGAGCTTGCTACATTCGGGTAATTACAAAACAGCACTGTTAAGGAAAAGTATTATGACAATAGGTCCTGTCATTTATAATAAAATACCTCATGGTTTTAAGGACTGTGTGCACTACTTTTAGCCAAATGTTACTACTCAGTGAAAGACTTTATAAATGACACGATTATAATTGACCAGATTATGATTGTTTTTTATTGCATATTTGACCATGTACCTGACTTTAATATTATTAGGGCCATGTTCACCGAAAAGATAACAGTCTGATTATATAAAAACATCTGTTTAAAACACATTTTCATGTCCACCAAAGCAAATCAACCGATTAAACACGCTTATCAACTGTTTTCTCTAACCGAGGTGGGAGAGGTTGTTTAAAGCTCCGGTTAGTAGTTAATCGGTTTATTTTGACGTTTATAAATTGCAAATATAACAAATTTTAAGGTTAATTCCAGATATTATTGTGAGAATTTAACATGCAGTCAGCTTTCAATTATATTTTGGAAGAGGATGACGTTTTGGACGAGTTTGAAACCGTTGAAAGACTTTTTCGAAGTCCTCGTTTGTATTCCACCAGACGACACTACTTCACACTGAACTAGTGACAGTTTCTTTTTCGTTATGCGTAAAATTAGCAATGCCATTGTATTTAATTTAAAAACTATTTCAAACGAAAATGAAAAAAACTTCAAACAACAAATAATTTGATGATTAAAGAACTGTCATCTCAGGTATAATCTTGTATTAAGCCTCCTCTACACGTCTGCAGATGCGTCCGAAAACCTTTGATCTGTGCCAAAACAACCGACAACAATCGGATTCGAGGCGGACGCGTCTGCGGACGTTAGATACCTACAGCAGATGCACAAATTACCCCTTCCATGGCGGACGCATCCGAAGACGATGTCTGCAGATGCATCTGCAGACGTGTAGAGGAGGCTATTGCTATCTATGGATATAATGCAACCATTTTAAGATGTTTCGCATTTGTACGGTTTTTACGTGTTAATTTATACCTTATTTGGCTGTATTATAATCATTCTGTCTTTCATTTCTAAATTGCTCGTATACATAACCGAGCCAGAATAAGTTGTGGTGAACACCAAAATTCCCACGTCATGTTTAAACAACTGTTTACGTTTAGCGGGCCGATTACGAAACAGTCGTTTATTTAACTGTTGGTGAACTTGGCCTAACTGACTTCACTTTAATTTCTGTTTTATTTTGTTGACATTGTTTTGATTTTATTAATATTTTAATTTATGTAATAATTTGCATGCCGAAAGGTAGACTGTAGCCGATCTCATTAATTTTTGTACAACATCTTACACCTGTACCTACATTCAAGCAAATAAAGATCTGATTCTGATTCTGAATAACAAGTAAGTATACCGGCCGACAAACACTACTAGTCGTCGTATCGTGTTATATTCGCGTGTTTTCTAAATTGCGTTCACTATGATTATTTTTATATACCTAAAGAAACGTTCTCACTTTCACTGGACGGCTTTTACTTATAAATATAGGTACTCTCGGCAGTGCTTTACATGACGTTTACTAAAAATATGGCCCTATCACTCATTTACCTTCGGGGTCGACTTCGTTTGTCATTCTGTTATCTTTCCGTGACTAATGACCATTAAAAATACAAACCCAGTAGCGGTTTTCCGAGGATTTTTTGTCAACGAAGTTTTTATTTCTTAGTTCGTGAATTTACTCTAAATTATCTAGGTATTGCTATATGACACTAGCAACACTGGCTTTAGTATTGAGTAGATTTATGTACCTACAAAAAAACTTTTTTGCAAAAAATAAAACCGACTTCAAAAAACACAAAAAAGTGAAAAATAACTTTAGCTTCAGAAGTCGGTGACTCTTGTTTGATTGATTTCGTTTTTTTGTCACCGACTTCTGAAGCTAAAGTTATTTTTCACTTTTTTGTGTTTTTTGAAGTCGGTTTTATTTTTTGCAAAAAAGTTTTTTATTTTTCCATTTTTAGTTGTTCCCAAATATTTGCCATGAATTTATTTGGCATTGTTAACAATACATGTCATGGTAATAGGCGTATCCCCAATATATGGAACTTAACATACCTTTTTTTTTTCGGATGGGAAATCATCAAATTATCGCTCTGGGCGGAGCGGAAGGGAGTGTCAGACTTTTACTGACTAAAACCCATCCATGTTCTTTCTTAGCCCTTTGTGTTCCAGGGCCGCAGTATCTCTTTAGAACAGTCCCTTTTGCTGACATCTTTTTGAGGCGTGCACGGAACAAGAACGAACTGTCGAAATCTGGGTGTATTGTACACATCTGCGTACCCCCTCCTCAGACCATACATGCGTGATGTTAAGTTTTTTGAGTCGCGCGCTGAACACGATCGTGCCAACTTAGCATACTTATCTGTCGAAATCTCGGTGTATTTTAAACATCTGCATACCCCCTCAGCGCATACAGGCGTGATGTTACGTCATGATGTTGTATAAACAATAAACATCCAAGCGATTGCAACATTCACGGCACATTTGCCGTCTATTTTTGAAGAGTTCCATTGTATATCTCCGAAGATCAGCATCAGATGTTCACAAAATAAAAATGGGACCACACGGGAAGCACCAGCTTTCAAATAAAAAAAGAATTGTCAAAATCGGTGCACCCAGTCGAAAGTTCTGAGGTAACAAACACAAAAAAAAAAAAAAAAAAAAAAAAAAAATACAGTCGAATTGAGAACCTCCTTTTTTTGGAAGTCGGTTGAAAATGACTAGGGATGGAGGGTGAGGAACGTTTTTATTCTGTTTCTCTTACTTCTAAATATACAAACGTGGCCATTATCGTTATTTTAGTGGTAGGACTTTTGCCAAAGAACCATCTGTTATAACGTTCTCACTTACTACACTTACTATATAAATCGAAAGCAAATTCAATCAACTGTCTTTTCAAACAAACGTTTAAGTTAGTTTTGAGAACAAAGTCTAGCTACGAGCTGGCCATAAAACAAATAGACCTCTTTATATTTTCTTGGTAGATGATAGCAGTCGTTACAAGGAAGTGGGCTTCCCAAGGAGACCCACGGCGCGAGCTATTGTGCAAAATGACTTGGATGTGCTGCAACAGCGCACGTGGGACTACAACTAACTGCTTCAAAAATATTGCAAGTGGACTCCTGTTGTATTTGCCCTTTATGTTTCAGAGAATGTTTTGAATGGTTACGACGACAAACATGTCACTTTATGTGTACAGACTAAAAGATATGAAATGTTATGCAATTTCAATATTGAGTTTTAACTAGCGGAATTGAAACTAAATTATGAAATAACTTAAAATGTCCACCTTCAAAGGACTTCTTAATACGATGTTGATTCTATGCAAAAAGTACCAAGAAGAATTGGAATGGAAAACTTAGGAATCAATGAACTCTAAAATTCAGGTTTTTACAAAAAATGCCACTGTACACTTAAACCGATGGCATCTTTTTTCCAATAGTCATGTGATCATTAAAAAGTAAACAGATTTTGGGGCATTTTCTCAAAGACATTGCGGAGAATTTACCGAGTTTTTCCTTTTGACCTTATCTGGTACAAAACTATGAAAACATTAAAGTTTTCTTTTGTAACACGAAAATCATCATTATCTGGTTGGCTTTCAGGCTTACAGGATGCAGCTGGATACCAGTATTTTTCATGGAGCGACTGCCTATCTGACCTTCACAACCCAGTTAGCACTGGGTACTATGGTAGCCTTTAGAAAAACTGGTCGTCACACTTTCGGGCCACTGACTACCTTTGTAACAGGAAAATATACGACAAATATCTTCTTTCTAATTTTATTAATACGAGTAGTCAGTCCATAATCCTGTTACAAATTAAATGCCAACTGAAACTTCTGGCGACGAGAAAACCCGCAGTTTTCGTGGAAAATTATGCCTATACTTACTCTAAATATTTATTTGGGGCTTAAAGTTGGAGTAACGTTTCAAATAGTCCATGTCCTTAAACTATCTAGTACGGGTTATTTAAACAGAAGATCGCACTGCAATCGCCAACCCGCCTGCCAAGCGTGGCTATTATGGCAAAAAACCCTCCTTTGGGGGAGGCCCATGTCCAGCAGTGGACGTCTTCGGGCTGAAATGATAATGATGATGATGAAACAGAAGATGGTCAGACATGTCCTGAATTCCGGGAACCCCTAAGGTAAATAATAGACATTTCTTTCAGAAAAATAAACATATTTTGTCCTTGTTTAGGAGAGGGGCAAGTATGGGATATAATTAGTGATGGGCCGACAATCAGCCAAGCCGAACATTGCTATTGTTGGACTTCAGGCGGCTTTGACAATGTCCGTGGCGCTTTATGTAGTACAGCAGTACAGCTGAGTCGCTCACATTGAGTCTATCACAAAATGTGTTCGTTTGCATCCGCCTTGTGGTCATAAAAAATAAAAATGTATTCTTTTGCTTAAAGTTGAAAATCATATTTATCATGTTAGGTTCAATTATTAACTACAAAATGGAAGAGGTCCGATTCCTAGATTATTAAACAAACTGCAAGGCTGATTAAAAAGTCAAAATTATTAACAATAGAGGATAAATCACTCTAGCCGACTAGTCTTCGACTACTTGCCGACTACAAATATGATCGTGTAGTCGGCGACTACTCGGTACATTTCTAGAAAAATGTATTACAAAATAGTTTTATAATTTGGCAAAGAACGAAGACATAAATTATTACCTATATAATTTGTAGACGTATTATTACGAATTGAAAATTGTTATCTATATAAAGACGAGTCTTGATGAATTGAAACAGATCGAAAAGGTTCCCAAGGAATTTTATGTTGGGAATAATCCCAAAAGCGGCCGACACAATTCTTCATTTCATTCACGTTCCCTTGCGATGAAACTTTTTCTCTGCAATTTTTCTGTGGAGGGCGGGGAGTTATCAGGTGGGGCGCTTTGCGAGTCGCAGCACGTAGCGGGCCGGGCCCCGCGCGCCCGCCGCCGCCCGCTGAATACAAACTTCATTAGCCGTTTGATAATTAGCCCGTTAAACGCCCCTCACTCAACCAGCTACCGTCTCTTAAACCAACGATATCTGTACATGTTCTAACATCAAGTCTTAAATTAATGTCTCTGAAACAGTCGTACATTAGGTAATTTACATAAAAAATCACTACACTATTTTTTTCTTCAAGCATAGATGAGAATAGAAAAGTTAGCCGATTAAAACGGGTTTTCCTGAAACTTGTTTCGCAATTAAACCGAATTTAAAAGAGGAAGGTACAGATTGAATTCATGTTTACTGTTCATGAATAGTCAGCAAATATTCTGTCTTTAAATTAATTTTAAGGATAGACAAAGCAGTATAAATCCAGGATTTAAAATGAATCGGTAAATTATTTCACTAACCTCGACCAAAGAGCACCCCTGCCCAGGAACGGATAATAAAAGTGACAATTTAACCGGAACATCTCCGGAAGGAAAGGACGAAACAAAAGAAGCTCCAATAAGCGAGGAGTAGAAAGAAGTTAGGAAAATTAGGAAACAATGAAGCAGGAAACGTGTTTCCTCGGCGAATGGCAATGAAGCGGACGGACGGCGGTGCGCGGCGGCGCGGCCCGGCGGCGGCGGCCCGGCGCGCTACCAGCTAACGGGGTTAGCTACACGCTCGCAGCCTGATCGATACATGTTATCTCTACGAGATTTAAATTGATACGTCTTAATCATCTCAGCAAAACGTACACCACAATTTCATTATGTTTAACATTTAGTAACTATATGTATCGAGGAATAATATGTTGAAATGAAAACTCGACAATTTCTTTTGACGTAACGTAGCTGTAAAGTCTGGAATGGATATGGTATTCATTGCATTACTTTATTTTGTGATTTTCCTGCAAGGCACTGAACTGACTTTGATAAACGATGTGTTATTCGATTTATCTTCTCACGGAATTTGTGTATTAAATTGATAAAAAAATGTGACTGAGTTTTAAATAACGTATTGAGCGGAATCAATAATATTTTTTTACTTAGATTGTATAGCACAGAAATGTCGATGTTTTGACATGTCGCCACATCAATAGATTGCTCCCGTGCGGAGCAGGGGTCGGCGCTCAAGTCAACATTGACAGTGGATTCTTATTTAAACACAGCGAGTTGATATGTCACAGAAATAAATGATATGGATAGGGTCTAGCTGTCATCAGCTAAAACTAGAATCATTAAAACAAGGCTGGACATGAGTAGCTATTCAAATATTTATTTTGTGCGAGTATGGAACCCAACAACAGCGGGTAAACTGCTAAGTTACTGTGTCGATGTGCTGCTCAGACAGTAACGAGTTAATATTGCCCCTGTGTCAGAACCGAATGAAGATTATTGTAAGATGACATAATGTGCATATTATTATTCAATCGCTTAAGTTACTAGCTGCGCCCCGCAATTTCACCCGCATGGTGGGAATAAAAAATACACCTAGGGACATAAAAAATAGCCTACGACCTATTCTCAGACCTACCAAATATTATATGCAGGGTGTAAAAGACCTCATCACGAAGCCGTCAACCAAGCATTCTGTACATCAAACTAAGTAACTTTACGCAAAAAATATTGCTGGGAAAAGACTTTTTTTTTGGGGTGAAAAATCATGTTTTGTCGTAGAACTCAATGTAACACACTCAAAACATAGTGCTGATGGATGGATTGAATAAGTACGGGGGTCGTGGAGGTGTTTAAAGTAAAAATCTTACATTAAAAACTTGTATTAAAAAAAAAAAACGAACGAACCTAACGAACCCCCAAACCCCCCCCGAACTTTGACCCCCTAATATCTCCGTAACTGGAAGGTTCCCCAGGTATGGTGTAGAACAAAAAAAATATCGCAATGACGAGGAGAACAAGTGCCTTTCGGCTTCGTTAAGAGATGTTTTACACCCTTTATGTTACTATAAAAGCCCGAATGCCATGAATGTAAATCTTATTATAAGTTTTACTAGTAAATCCTAGGGTTTACCAATATGAGTTGGTAAATGCAAGGATTTTATTTGATAAAAATTTTTTTTCGAGCTTTTACCATTATAATTTGGGAAATGCTAGGTCTTACTAATGAGAGTTGGTAAATGTTGGTTTTGGGAATAAAACAATGAGTATTCATTATTTATTAAATATCTGGCGACTGATGATGACATACTGTAATACTAAACCGAGCGACCAACTGAGTGAAATAGGTAAGAACCATGACTGTGCGAGGTGAGATGGTCGCAGTAACTATAATATGGTATGCCCCAAGCAAATGGGTTAGGTTTGACCACACACGCGCGAGCGAGAGTGAGAGTAGCGAGCGGTACAGCGGCCGGCGAGTGCTTCTTCTTAGATGGATGCGTATTTTTAGTCGGTCGGTCTTCACGATTTATTGTCATTTGAAGTTATTCGCCCTTTTTTTTCGGATGGGAAATCATCAAATGACCCCTCCCGCTCTGAGCGGGAGTGAGCATCAGACTTTTACTGACTAAAACCCATCCATGTTCCTTCTTAGCCCTTTGTGTTCCAGGGCCGCGGTATCTTTTTCGAACAGTCGCGCAGTCCCGGCAGGTATCGGCCCTTGCGGATCCTTTCCTGTGTGCTGACATCTCTTTGAGGCGCGCGTGCAACACGAACACGCCGTCAACACGGCTTGTCGACATAAGACGGACGGATGGCGAACTAGCCTATTACTCACCGTCCACAGGCCCGCGCCCGAGGCGGCCCCCGCGGCGGCTGGGACGTGTGGTCCTCTCCCTCTCACGTTCCGCCACCTTCTTCGCTAGCATGACTGCTTCGCCATTCCTCTCGCTCCGGCCCATGGACTGAACTAGGGCCGGACGCGAGAGGTCGCTGCCGCCGATCGAGGCTACGAGGACGCGGCGGCGACACCTCCACGGTGTGCTCCATCGTGTGAGTGTCCTCCGGGCGATCCTCGCAATGGTAACACCCGGGCGTTTCCTCCCGCCTGATTCGGTGTAGGAACCTCCCGAAACACAGTTGTTTGCCCTCAACATTTACCGTGTCTCTGAGGTAAAATCTAAGATTTACCGAGTGAATGGTGGTATAAGTTCCAAATGAACCATGATCACAGAATAGTTCGAGCTTTAACTATTTAGAGTTGTTAAATCTTAGGTGTTACTGAGAAATCTTAGGATTTACCGTAGTTCGGGCTTTTTAACAGACTTCAAAAAGGAGGAGGTACTCAATCAATTTACGCCGATTACGCTGAGTTTTATGATCCGATTTACGTGATTCTTCTTTAGTTTGATGCGGAATAGTTGCCATTTGGTCCCATAAAATTTAACATTGTTTGGCCCAGTAGTTTACATTTTATTAACATTTTTTTACTTGAGTCGTGTGATCTAATCTAAACACAAGGTATATATAAGTATTTGAATAACCAAGAAAGGGACTTCAAAAAGACATCAACGCGGTATCATTTTTTGTTTCATTTTATTACTTCAGTCGTGTGGTCTAATTTTATGTATGTTTACCGATTTTTCCCCCATTTGTGGAACAATTCTCAAAATTATTTTTTTATTTGAAAGAGTATATTCCTGAGGTGGTCTCATTTAAATTTGGGGAAGATCTGATGCTGATCTTCGGAGATATCCAATGGAACTCTTCAAAAGTAGACGGTAAATCGGTCGTGATTGCTGCAATCGCTTGGATGTTTATTGTTTATACAACATCACGCCTATATGCTCTGAGGGGTACGCAGATGTGAACAACAGATTTTGACAGTTTATGTATTTTACGCTCTATTTATTGGGGATTAGCATGACATGTATTGTTAAAATTATGTATTGTAAGATAAATGCATAGTAAATATTAGTATAGGATATTACAACTAAAAATGGAAAAAAAGACAACTTTTTGAAAAAAAACAAAACCGACTTCAAACACACAAACACAAAAGACCGGTCGGTGACCTTTGTTTGATTGATTTGGTGTTGTTGTTATATATAGTTACTAGCGGACGTCCCGCGGTTTCACCCGCGTAGTTCCCGTTCCAGTGGGAGTACGGGGATAAAATATAGCCTATGTTACTCGTGGATAATGTAGCTTTCAAATGGTGAAAGAATTTTTTAAATCGGTCCAGTAGTTTTTGAGCCTATTCATTACAACCAAACAAACAACCAAACAAACAAAGTTTTCCTCTTTATAATATTAGTATAGATTTCTCACTTTTTTGTCTTTTTCTTTTTGTGACAGTTTTTATTTTTTGCAAAAAAGTTTTATTTTTATTTTTCCATCCTATTCAAATATTTGCTATGCATTTATTTTACATTGTTAAAATATGTCATAGTAAGAGTCTTATCCCCAATAAATGGAGCGTATACAAAAAACACATATACAAAAAAAAAACATAAAAGTCGGTCAAGCAATTTCGGAGGAGTTTGATAACAAACACTGTGGCACGAGATTTTTATGTATTAGAGATTTCGTTGATCATCTACCGAGTAATGAAAGTGTTCATATTATTAATATTTTTAAATGTCAACATGTTTATTGCAATCGTAAAAGGCCTCAGTGATTGTGTAATGACAGCATGAAGAAAGAGAAAAATACAAAAAAAATAGGTTAAAATCGTAAATTTAAAGAAGATGTTAATGGATATTTTCAAATAGATTTTTCCTTACCGATATTTCTACATAAGACAGATTAGTCAAAGAAAATACGAAGTAATTTAAGTAAGTATAAAATGTGATATTAAGTATCGAAGAGCTACCACAATAATGAAAGGTCGTGCATTGATAAACTTGAAATATAACGCTCCAAGAACGTCAATAGATGGCGCCTGTTATAACGTTACACATAAATTAACGGAGCGCGCAATTAACATTCGAGTGCCAAGCACTCCGCCCGATGACATTCTCCATTAAGTATCTGTGTTTGTTTTCAACACACACATCACACATACATCTTTGTAATACTTTATAGCATTTTATAAATCTTTTACTATGAGAGAGATTTTCCTGTACCGAAAAGAGCTAAGCTTTGAAATATAAAAAGCGGATAACTCTGCGGACCGAGTGTTGTGGACAGGGCAACACGATAAATGATATTATCTTCAAAACTGATACAGGAGGGCTGTGTAGCGATTGACAATAACATATGTAGTTACAGCGATAAAATAATCTTTATCTATTCGATTTAAGTTGATATAAAATTTCAACCTTAGAGCTTGTATAAAGGGTGTAAAACACCTCTTAACGAAGCCGAAAGGCACTTGTTCTCCTCGTCATTGGGATCATATTTTTGTTCTACACCATACCTGGGAACCTTCTAGTTACAGGGATATTGGGGGTCAAAGTTCCAACTTTTTGACAAGTTTTTTTTTAAATACAAGTTTTTAATGTGAGATTTTTTAAACACCTCGACGACCCCCGTACTACTCAATCCATCCATCAGCACAATGTTTTGAGTGCGTTACATTGAGTTCTACCACAAAACGTGATTTATCACCCCAAAAAAAAAGTCGTTTCCCAGCAATAATTTTTGCGAAAAGTTACTTAGTTTGATGTACAGAATGCTTGGTTGAAGGCTTCGTGATGAGGTCTTTTACACCCTGTAGAGTACATAAGCTCGAAGTACATTTATAGTGCACATAAACGTCAAAGTCACGGTATGCAAAAGAAACTGTTTCATAAATTCATATTAAAAAGGATTAAGTACATCAATTAGAATGGACAGTAATTGATTACTGTTAAGCTTACATTTGAAATCGTGGAATCGGTTTGTTTTATCATTAATGGGGTTTGCAATTTGCAATAAAAAGTGGATCGAGCGCGGTGCGGCCGCGGCGCGCAGCATGGCATCGTGCGGTGTGATACGTGCGGCTGCGGCGCGGCGCGATGCGATGCGGACACAGCGGCGGATATTTCGACGTAATTAAAACAAACAGGAGGAGGCTCGCCACTCCTCTCTAATTGCGTTCGTGTTGAAATAATCACGGAAACTGTGACAGGGCGTACTATGTGTATCGGTGCTTACTGATTACGCAGATGACACACTGGAGCACAGACGTGGAATCAATTATCGGATAGAATCCGAAATGAGTGAAAAGTAATAAACCAGTATATATATAAATTTATCACAGTTCTGAGTGCCAAAAATAAAAGAAAAACAGAAACAAACATAAAATTCGTTAATATAAGTTTACCTCGAGCGTTCATTCAAGACTAAATGGAAATAAAAAGAAAGGCTTTAAAAGATCTGACGATATAAAATGTAATTGCTTTGGCTAGGAACCAGGAACCGTAACGGCCTCTAACTCCACTCAATAGTAATACGAAAAGAAACGAAAGAGATAAGAATGAAGATATACCTACCCGAATAATGTCTTTTATATATTGAATTGGGTCACGGGGGAATCAGGGCTAAATTGCTAACGATATATCGACCTATGAGGTTAAGCAACCATGTTGCGGTTAAGTCTCGGGTGGGTGGCCGTTTGGAGGAGGTCGCTGCTTTCTACCTGCCTGCTCATCACAAAAGTAAAGTCCTTTGTGATGAGTAGCTTTACTTAAGCTTATTAAGCTCTTAATCCGGAAGTAAAGAGGTAGCTGACAGGACAGTACGGATTGATATTTCTTATCAGCTCATGGCGCAGTAGCTAAACTTGCCTTGACTTTCAACAGTACAACGTGTTAAAATTATAGATACACATAACACCTAACCCATTTTTTAAGGGAACTACAGGAGCTAAACGGCAGTTTTATAATGCAAAAAAGCATATGATTCACTGTAATAAACAAAACCTAACCAAAAATATATGATATTCTTCAGGATATATGCTAGTATGATAGTGTTTTGAAAACATAATACAACTAATTTTACTCGATAAAAAAAAATCACGAACTTATCTCTAAAAAATCCTTTTAACGAGAAAAAATCATACTAAAATTCATGCGATCATTTTGATTTTTTGGCAAATAATTCTACAAGCAACATATTAGCATCATAGTGTTTATTTTTTTTAGTCCAATCAATGGATTTTTGTAAATCGCAACACAACACTCATTTCGCACTATTCGGCCCGCAGTGACTGACGTAACAACCACTTTCTAGTGCAGGCTGATTAGAGCTTTAATATTCTAATAGAAGTTTGAACCACCACAAATAGAGTTGCTAATGTAGCTCCTGTAGTCGCCTTAAGTAGTTGAGATATTTTAACATATTTTTCAGTGTATTTAGGCTGTATTTGATCATATACTTATTTACTAACCTTTTATTTTGCGAAAAAATAACATTCATATTTGGATGGATAGTACGAGTATTTGAGCTACCACAAAGAATCGATATCGATTTTCCCTGAACTGATTAAATTGCTCAGGTACAATAGTTAGGCATTAATACAGGGTAG
Source organism: Xestia xanthographa (assembly GCA_905147715.2). NCBI lineage: Eukaryota > Metazoa > Arthropoda > Insecta > Lepidoptera > Noctuidae > Xestia > Xestia xanthographa. The sequence continues at coordinate 12,304,970 of LR990655.1, read as the reverse complement.
AAAGTATATCGGCGTACAAACAGTTACTACGTGTTTAGTACATGATTTCGAACGATTAAAAAAAAATGCTGCACACACATTTAAGTTGAATTTTAGTTTTGGATTGATAATTGAAAACTTTAGGATGATTATTCAAACAATGAAGTCAAACCTAATAGTAGGGGAGCCCTAGAAGGGATTTCGGGATTTACAGAAGCGCGGCAGATTAATATAGGGGGGATACCTTGCACTCTGATGAGTACTTACCTCTACCGTATATGGACCCCATATGTATGTTCGCACGCCTAGGATAAAGGATCAGAATAGTAAAAAAAGTTGATCATAAGAAATTCTCGAGCTCGTCAGATTAAAGTAGGGTGAGTTAAGTACATGCTAAAAAGTATACATTTCAATAATCTGACGATTTCAGTGTGACGTAAGAAAGTGGCAGTGTTACAAATTTGTAAAAAAAAAGTCATCTCGACATTCTCGAGTGTGGTTAATTTTTATTATTGTTATTTTTTTAACAAAAAAAAACTTTTATAATTACTTTTTTTATTTGCAGGTTTTCAGTTTAATATTTGTGATAACGTACCGATTTAACTTCTTGATTTTTTAACTTTTATATGATTTGTCATTTCGAATAACCAACTTTAAATCGTTGTATATCCTAAATTGGCATTCGAAATGAAAAATGATATGAGTAACCTAAAGCTGATGTTCAATTACAAAATACAACAATATTTCAATACAACTAACCGGTCCACCACCAACCAAACAACCAGTCTTAACCAAGGGGTATCGTATTAGGTACCCAGTACTTACTTACTGGGTTGTGGGGGTTCGATAGGTAGTCGCCACATGTAAAATACTGATATCCATCTGCATCCGTTTAGAATGGAAGCGAACCCCAACATAGTTGGGAAAAGGCTGTCATAGCTTAAGTGAGTGTTTGAGTTTGTGGAAGAAACTTAATTTTTGGTTCAGTATATCGAAACTCGGTATTAATATCTAGTGTAAACAGATAAGAAAGAATAATAAGTATTTGGGTTTTTCTAGAATCGAAATCCTACCTAACGGGCTTGATTAACTGCAAAAAGACTAATGGCAACATCCTGCACGATTTTCCAATTTTGTACCCCTTTAGGACGAGAAGAGGGGTTACAGTTCACATGGTAATTCTTATTCCTTTGATGTACAAACTTCTAACTTGCCTTACCTTTAAAGTGAGTGAAAAGGGTGCTGAATTAGGAGGAAACATTACTAAGTTCATAAATGAAGTGAATTGCACACAATAAGACAATTTTGTGATACATTGCCTCAAGCGAAGCAGAACACCTACATTATACTTTATGTCGTCCATTATCTAGTAATGGTTTGTGTATTTATTATGTTGGCGATCCTAAAATAAATGTACAAATAATGTAATGTCACGTTGCTAGTTTTCTGATAACTCCTCGACTAGCGCTGTACTGTCAGTTTTTTTACCGCTAGCTATTAAGTTGGTGTAAAAAAAAATTGTTCTACAGAGGGGTATTATTCAAACTTTTGGTTAACCAACTTAATTATTCATTTTACCATTTATGCAAACACAAGAGAGGACATAAGGAAACATCATAATATATAAGTTAGAGTACAAAGGTTAAATAAAGGCTAAGGTTAAATACCTAGTACATAGTTCCTAGCGGGAAATAAACAAGCTCCTGCACTAAATTCGGCAGTCCGCACGCGTATATATATATATTTTGTGTATGTTAACATTGTTAGCCAATTCACCTGTGTAAACGAAAAAATCTGACGTCGGAGAAACGTTTAAAAAACAAATGAATTGTTGTTATAATTGTTACATGAACAGAACAGGTATTTGAGGTGAGATAGCCGTGTTAACGTTGATTCAACACAGGTACAGGCCACAGGTAGCCGTAACAATTTAAATCACGTTTCAGTTGAAGTGACAGCCCAGTTAGGCTGAAAACATCGGGTTCAGGAACCAACAGAAGTCATGTTAAAGTCGAAAAAGATATAACATTTGTGGATATATAACTATATGAAATAATATTATACAGACGAAATACAATCACGTTCATTAATCTTCCGATAAATTCGTCGATGAACAAAAGAGTCGACTCGGCGAATGGATATCTGCGACATCAGCCTAAAAGCTCAAAGCTGGGACTTTATTGTTGGTCGATAGACATTCAATGCGGACATCGCTTTTTCCGATATTTGAATAGTGTGTTTTATTTAGTGAAATTGTATGAAAAGTTCCAATTTGGCCGAACGAATAACATTTTCGTTTTTTGCCGTAGTATTTTTAATACTGTTTTATAATTGATAGAAAATGTTATTGTCCGGAACATGAATGACTTGTCAACGTAGTCGTTATTTTTTATTTTAGTTCGTCGTGTTTATTAACTTTAAATAAACACTACAACGTCCAAAATGTACAACTGTGAGAAAAAGACTTCTGCTGTGTTGATAGCCTTCTCACAGCTCAAACTTGACACTTTATAAGTATTACACATTTTCATTTCAATGAAGTGAGAGAGGTAACAGTTTTAGAGTTCCGTAATCAAATGGCACAAATAGAACCTTCACGATCAGAACACATTATAATACACAATATGTAAACGGGTATTCGGTTTTTCGGGTATTCGCGGGCTGGTGCAATCCGGTGGAAACTCGGGCTTATTTTAAAGGTAAAATTCGCGATAAATACCCGTTTACATGTGTATTACAAATAGAACCCTCATAATATTACCGTATTCGTCAGTCCAAATGTTACAGTAAGTTTACTCGAAAACTGAGAGATGAATTTCGGAAAGGTGTATTCAATGAACCGCTAAAATCAGGATAGTGAACAAACTAATAAAAAAAAATGGGGTGACAATTCCCCATAAGTGTAACCGAGGGACGAGAAAAAAAAATATGATGTAGAAAATTAACTTTATTTAAGTTAATTGAATCGAAATACCCATGGTATCTTGGCTTCCAACTACAAAAATAACTTTGTTTTATCATTAACACTGAAAACTGGATATTTACCAAGTTTACTTACTATTTGTTTTGAGTACCCGATATTTCGGCGCTGTTGTAAGCACCATGATTACGGATAAACTGAAGTAACTTTGTTTTTCTATTCATTTCCACTACGGAACCCTGCTGTGCGTGGTCGGATACGCACATGACCTGTTTTGACGAACAAAGGTTTTTTGTATAACGAAGTCGTACTCATCATCATCATCATCATCATTCTCTTCCCCTTATCCCAATTCATTTGTGGTCGGCGCAGCATGTCTTCTTCCTCCATACTTCTCTATTTTTAACCGACTTCAAAAAAGGCGGAGGTTATATGTTCGTGTGTATGTTTTTTTTTTTTTTTTTTTATGTATGTTACCTGATTTCTCTCCCATTTGTGGACCGATTTTCAAAATTCTTTTTTCATTTGATAGCGTACACTCCTGAGGTGGTCCCATTTTAATTTGGTGAAGATCTGATGCTGATCTTCGGAGATATACAATGGAACTCTTTAAAAATAGACGGCAAATCTGTTGTGATAGCTCCAATCGGTTGGATGTTCATTGTTTAAACAACATCATGACGTAACATTACACCTGTTTGCTCTGAGGGGTACATAGATGTGTACAGTACACCCAGATTTCGACAGTTATGGCATGTTATGTTCCATTTATTGGGGATAAGCCTATTACCATGACATGAATTGTTAACCATGTACAATGAATGCATAGCAAATATTTGTAAGTATAGGATATTACAACTAAAAATGGAAAAATAAAATAAAACTTTTTTGCCAAAAATAAAACCGACTTCAAAAAAAACAACAAACAAAAAAAACACAAAAAGAAAAGGACAAAAAAATACACTAAAAGAAAAACAAAAAAAAAACACTAAAACAAAACCACAAAAAAGTGAAAAATAACTTTAGCTTCAGAAGCCGGTGAGAAAAACACCAAATCAATCAAAGGTCAAGTTTCAGAAGTCGGTGACAAAAACACTAAATCAATTAAACAAGGTCACCGACTTCTGAAGCTTGACCTTTGATTGATTTGGTGTTTTTCTCACCGGCTTCTGAAGCTAAAGTTATTTTTCACTTTCTTGTGGTTTTGTTTTAGTGTTTTTTTTTTTGTTTTTCTTTTAGTGTATTTTTTTTTTGTCCTTTTCTTTTTGTGTTTTTTTTGTTTTTCGTCATCTCATCAGACACTTTTTTTCTTGCCATATCATTCTTAACGCAGTCCATCCATCGAAGTAACATAACGAAGTCGTACTATCAAAATCAAATAATTATTTATTTCGAACAACAACACCAGCCACGACTATGCTAGCGCAGAAAATCTCTATTTAATAATAATATTCCTTTCTAATTTCTTATCGATGGCCAAAATCTGCTTAAGGGCTATATTATTCCTCAAATGGCTTAGCATGATCCTCCGTTACGCTTAAAATACTGCAGCATTAATTTTAAAATAAATATATGGTAAAGTTGAGGATTAATGCTAAGTCCCATGTGTGACGAAAACACGATTCCATAAACTTTTCTTGATAGAAAAAAATTCCAAAGTTACCTCCAAATCGATCAATAAACCGCTGGTTTTCAAAAAGTACTTCAAATTAGATCATGAAACTTTGCATACTAACTGAACTAACAATAAAGCAAGTCTTATGAGTTTTATCTTTGTAGTCCAATCAATAGATATTTTGTAAATCGCAAAAAAACACTAATTTCGCACTATTCGGCCGCCGTGACTGACGTAACAACAGCTTTGTAGTGCAAGCTGATTACTGATTAGAACTTTATTCTAACAGTTTTTCAAACGAAGTTTGAACCACCACAAATAGAGTTGCTAATTTTAGGGTTAGAAGAGCCTTAACACGCTGGTGTTCCAGGAAAATGTTTGTGTATATCTAGGCAAGTCATAATATGTAATATTTAAGAATTTATTCTAAACCATAAATCGCAGAGGTCTTGGAATGAAACCAAGAGACAGTCTAAACCATCCAAACCAACTGGCAAGATCCTAGTATACTTTTTACAAGCTTTTGTTTAGTTTCAACTGTCTCGATGTTTGTCTGTCTGTAATCAAATCTTGCAAGTTAAATTTGATCCACTTCGCGTTTACCGATTGAGCTGAAATTTTGCACGCATATGTATATCGCGTGTCAATCCAATAATATGATAGATGTATACAATAACATGGAGCTGATATGGTGATGGAGCTGGAAGGTGGCCATAGGAACTCAGTTATAAAAGGACATAACCACATCGAGTTTAGGATCGTATGCTTCGTCTTGACTAGTACTTTGTCTCTAGTTGGTATCCAGTATCTGATGATGGAGCTGGATGGTGGCCATATGAAGTCCGTTATAAAACGACATAATCCCGTCGAGTTTGGGCTCGTTTTTTTTAACCGACTTCCAAAAAGGAGGAGGTTCTCAATTCGATCGTTTTTTTTTTTTTTTTTAATGTATGTACACCGATTACGCTGAGATTTATGATCCGATTTACGTGATTCTTTTTTAGTTTGATGCGGAATACTTGTCATTTGGTCCCATGAAAATTTTACATAGTTTGGCCCAGTAGTTTTCATTTTATGAATATTTTTACTTCAGTCGTGTGGTATAATTTCATGTATGTTCACCGATTTCTCCTCCATTTGTGGAGTGATTTTCAAAATTTTTTTTTTATTTAAAAGAGTATACTCCTGAGATGGTCGCATTTAAATTTGGTGAAGATCTGATGCTGGTCTTCGGAGATATACAATGGAACTCTTCAAAACTAGACGGTAAATCGGTCGTGATTTTTGCAATCGCTTGGATGTTTATTGTTTTTACAACATCATGACGTAACATCACGCCTGTATGCTCTGAGGGGTACGCAGATGTGTACAATACACGTAAATTTCGATAGTTTAGATATGTTAAGTTCCATTAATTGGGGATAAGCCTATTACCATGACATGTATTGTTAACAATGTAAAATAAATGCATAGCATATAATTTGTATAGGCTATTACGACTAAAAAAGGAAAAATAAAAAAACTTTTTGCAAAAAAATAAAACCGACTTCAAAACACAAAAAAGTGAAAAATAACTTTAGCTTCAGAAGTCGGTGACAAAAAAAAACTAAATGAATCAAAAAAGGTCACCGACTTCTGAAGCTAAAGTTATTTTTCACTTTTTTGTGTTTTGAAGTCGGTTTTATTTTTTTGCAAAAAGTTTTTTTATTTTTGTCTTGAAGAGTACTTTGGTCCTAAATGGTAACTAGGGTTTGATGATGAAACTGGAAGGATGGCATAGGCTCTCCGTAATAAAACGACGTAACCGCGTCGTGCATGGGCTCGTTTGATTCGTCTTGATGAGTATTTTGGTCCTAGATGTGTTTAATAAATAGTTTTTCTTTCTTTCTCTTTTCTTTAGATAATGTGTGCTCAAAACATCACATTGTGTTCGTACTACGAATTACTACAAGCTACGGAAAAACGCCGCCACGCCCTTGAACTACGCCGTAGCTTTTAGTAGGTTCAGCCGTAGGTTTAACAAGCTTTTATATCATATAAATTGTGTAATCACGTTATACGTTGATAGCAAAAGTTTTGAAGAAAGAGTTTTTTTATTAATTTTAGCGCATTTGAATAAAAGCTTGTTTTTTTATTTACTTTTAATTTATTTAATTATAGTTAGTGACTACTTTGATACACCTATAAATGGCAGCATTAAGGTTATGAAACTGCTGGTTTATATTGCTACTGGAGAAGCTGTGGACATCATCATTATCATTCTATTGCCCTTATTACAAAAAAGTGGATCAACATTTGTCATTTTGTTTAACATGTTGTCTTTCAAGTTTCACCGGCTGCGGCTAACCACCACCGGCTACTACGTCAATAGACACCCAAGGTTGTCAAAAATTATGCGACTATAACCACTCTGTTTGCAGTTGTATGAGACAGGAGGCTACAATTTAACATCTTAACTAATACTTACTTATAATTTACGTAGATGTACATATATTATGTAAGCTAATCATAGCAATAGGCATTTTAATGACATGTTTGATAATTAAAACAGTGCTACGCTGTTTTTGCAACGGTGCTTCGTATCGAAAAGTAACGCCTTAATTTAGTATCTGCCTATAGGTACTGTAAGTGTATGGGGGGGTACAAATATAAAAAAAAAACTATACTAGCCGTGCCCCGCGGTTTCGCCCGCCATTTGTCTTTTTGCTCGGCTCCTAAGATTTATAACGTAATTTTAAACACCTTCTCAAGCATTGGGTTATCGAATGCAAAAATAATTCTGCAATCCGACTGGTCGTTCCAGAAATTAGCGCGTACTAACAAACAAAAAACCAACCCTTCAACTTTATTAAATAAGTATCGAAGATTTGGTTACTCTGTGAATGCCATCATACATTTAGCGAATGAATACATCCTTTTTTCCTTCTTATATTTGCGTGATAGTAAATGACGATGCTTTACTTCTCTGAATATTTTAAAAATATAACATTCATACAACAGCATAAAACCTTAAGCTCTCTGGTAGCTTCGCGCCGTGAAGTCGCGTTAAGAGATTAATGTGTTAAAAGTGTTGAAAACCCATGGGAATCCTAATGGGGTTATTAAAAAGAGCATCAAAAGTCTCGGGCAAATCTGAAATAGGACGCAAACAGAAGTAGTCTGTCGTTGGGAAGATGTGAAGAAAAGTTTTAGACGAGGCAGGTAGATGTGTGCGGCGGGTGGGCTGTGGGGCTGTGGGCTAGCATGCGCGGCGGCCGGCAGCGCGGCCCGGCGCGGTGCAGACGCGGCAGACAGTGCGGCTCGCGCGGCGGCGCCTGAGGGGCGTGGGGGCGCGGGGGCGGCGCGGCGGCGCGATGCTGCGCGCCTCTCAGTCGAGACGCGAGGCCCGCCCGCCCTAGCCGCCCGTGCTGCCGCCCGCCCGCCCCGCGCGCTCGTCACGCGTCGCTCTCACGATTCGCTCTACCTACGATCGTTAATTACATCCCTATGCCGGATTCGCATGTGTACTTAATGAATTATCACATTCAGCGAAATTTTAAGAATTATCTCCTCATCATTTGGGCTCACACGCGCGTATAGTTGTCGAGTATTTTCAAAGCTTTTGGATGGACCGGAAGGGGGGCGGGAGGGTGGACGGATTCGGAGGGTCGCGGGGCGCAGGCCCCTCGCGACGCGGGGTTAGTAGGTTCGCGATGTCGCGTCGTCGTCGGTCGGAATGCATTCGCGAACGTAGAGCGGCGACCTGAGGTGCCGCCGCCAGTCTCACCTGGCCACTCGGGGTCGGTCACCTCTTTTATTAATGAAACTTCACTCTTACATTTCGCTCCATTTTGGACTTTAATTCCCGGCTGCAACCTTCAAGCATATAATTATTTTTGGGTCAAACATGACGAGATGCAAGGTCAAGCCTGCTAGGTGTCAACGAACCCCTCGCCCGGTGCCTACGTCAGGTCGATGACGTTTAGGTTGACAGCCCAAAACTTTAAGATTGTCGTAGCACCAATGACTACTGTAACCGATCCCTGAACTGAAACTTGACTGTGTAGTGTTCTGGTTAGATAAAGTAACGAACCGGAAGAAAAATAACTGAGTGTCGACGTGGAGAACGAAGACGGAAGTGTGTTACGACTGGCGGCGATCGGGGAGGCCACCGCGTTAACCCTGCCCGAATTAGTGCACCGGACGAGACTAAAATAGCGAGGCGGCGTGTACGGTTACATGCGGCGCGTCAATGTCGGCGCGCCGGCTCCGCGTGCTCCGGCTCCCGGCGGCTCTCGGCGGGTAAGCTTACACTGCGTCTGATTGCAGAGCGAGCTGAAGCCAGCCCTATATGTGGAGGCGGCGCTGCGGGCCCGCCGCCGCCGCCCGGCGCCGCTCTCCGCGCCGCGCCCGCCCTCGCACGACCACTACTAGCTATTCCTGGAGTCATCTGTTCCACTGTATACGCTAAATTTTACACCTTTCTAAATATACATAAACAAGCACACTGATTATACAGAGCTTTATGAAACCGAAATTAGTATTCTCTGTAACCCACACATGTTACGTTTATTACTGTTTAATATTATATTTCAAGAGGCAAGAAGAAGATGTACTCCGATGAATACACTATAATAACAAGCGAAGAATTTGAGCGACGTGAAACGTGTGAAGATTGTTGAAGAGGCCGCGGCGTTAGCGTCGGCGTTCTGCGTGAAAGTGTAAGCGTTGTTCGCTTTAGCTGGTTGACTTCGGGTCAAATTGTAATTTTTAAATCATTTGGTCCCCTTCAACCAGCTGTAGTTGACATCTGTTTCGCTTTCATACCTCACTACTCAAAGATGAGCTGCAATTATAAGAAACACGCCAGCCCCGACAATGAAAGGAATCTCTATTAAAACTGTTTCACCTGTTTTCTTATTTTTCCATTATTTTAGCCATTTATTTGTAAGTATTGTGCTCCAAGTTTATGATAAACAATGTTAAACTTGTGATGTTACGTTATTCACATTGTAAAAAAGATAGTCTTGTATATATTTTCTACTTAAAAGCATACGTAATCGCACTTAGCCCACGCATTTAATTGTAAACCACTTTTGGTCCATGATATTGTGAAACACATTTTAATGTAAGTTGCGCAAACATCGGTCCCGTAAGCGTAATTAATGAATTACATGTTGTGTCAGCACGCCCGGTGCGGCACGAGGTAACATGCATTACTTAGCGGAAAACAACTGCTAATGAGATGTGTTATTGTTGTGAAATGGTCGCACATACGCACTGAGCTGTCTCCTCAAATATTTTCCGACGGGAAACTTAGGTATCATTCATTATAATATGTTATCACTATAATGCTTGAATTATACGTAGCTTTAAATTAGTCATTCAGAAAACTAAAAGAAATATTGCAAAATTATAACAAGTAGCTGAGTTGGATTTAGGGTTAAAATTTGCCGGAAGGTAATTGGAAGGTATCACAATTTGTCCACCATCTTATACAACGTATTTACTCTTGCAATTATTCTTTCACATATCATTCAATAATTATCAAAGCTCTATGTGACAATAAATCTCAAAGATTTTTTACGAAAATAAATAATTTAAATAAAAAGTTAAAGTTTATTAAGATAACGAAGATAAACTAAGAAAAAGATTATTAAGAAAGGTATGTATTTGTAGAAGGTACCTGATACATATAAAAAACAAGTTTCTTATTTGTTGTCCATATTTTCCCATGGTTGATCTATAATTCACGCTGGTAATGGGTAATTGTATCGAGAACTAAAAGCAGCACGTCACTTCAGGTGACCGTCACTTTTTATTATCACCTTAATATTTCTTCCTCCTCTTTTATCGTGTGGTTAGTGCCTAACCTGAAGTCAGAGTTTTTACGCCGCCCATAGGCCTGGCTTGGCTCATCACCTTATAAAAGAGCAGGGTGGTATGGTTGTAAGACTCTAACACAGTCAATCGCTACAGATATAATTTGGACATGGTTTTTAATTTATATCTTAAAACTTCAAGCAAAAAAAAAGGCGGACTTAATACCTTGTGCATTCAGTGAAAATCAACATTAAAGGTGTTGAAAAGGAGGGAATACGTTTATATGAAAAACATTGGCAGGATTACATAAATATCTATCTGGTTAATTAAAAGTTTGACATGATTAGTTTTATGTAACTATCACTCTAATAGGTGTTTATTTTTATTGAGGAATCTTAACACGCGGTCCGATTCATTTGAAACTCGATATTAAACCTCTTGACAGAAAGGAAAGTATAATTTATTATTATTATTTTATTGCGGATTAAAAAAAATCAAGAATCGAGAAATGGGTTTTTAAGTTTGAAAGGGAGTATTTTACTGCTGGCTTTGATTAAATCGAAATGTGGGTTTTTAAGTTTGAAAGGGAGTATTTTACTGCTGGCTTTGATTAAATCGAAATGTAATATAAACAATTTTTAAGTCAAAAAAGGCAAAACGATTTTTCAAAAATCAATCTCCCCTCGAGTTGAAAAAGAGGAATAGCTGTACAGTTTGTACGAAAAAAAAACGTTTAGAAACCTGAAATTTGGTTTAATACTTTTTTTGGTAAATAATAAAGATCGTAATGATTTATTTAACTAAACTAACGTTTTAAGGGGCCATCCCCTTAAAACGTTAGTTTTTGTTTTGTTACTTTTTGTTTTAGTTTGTAGACAAAAGTACCAAATCCGCAAGGATAAAGTCGATCGCGAGCGAAGTGCTATTTTACATAATGGAACCAAAGGAGGATCATTTCACTACAAAGATGTAACATATGGCTTTTATCTCATTCTCATTTTATACTGTTACACGTAAAAGTATTGCAAAACAAAACAATAATAAAAAGAATCTAACATGAAAAGCAAGGGATCTAAAAATAATATCGGAGGAGCGAAAGAAGAATAAAAAGATGGCTTTTAAAAGGTAAATGTAACTATGCGTCTCGTGAGTCGTGAGCCGTACCTGAATTTAGTGCGGACGGTTTGATGGCTTTACAGATTTTTTTTATCAAGGGTACCTTTGGGAAAACAAGCTTTCAGAAGGTAGTGGATAAAGTCGTTTGTGCCAGCGCGGTCATGATATTGATTGAAGGCAGTAAGGTTTTCGGAGTTCGCACGCGAGGGAGAATCATAACGCGCAACGCACTTTGATAGTATAACGAGATTATTCGAGAAACCGCTAACGGGTTGCCACTTTGAGCACATACCGCATAAATAACATGTATTTACACATTTACTTCGAAACTACAGCGATAATAATATTATAATAGTGTCGTGTAGCATTACGGTGTAGTATTATATTTCAGTGGAAGAGTTTAGTTTATCAAGTCTGATTTTATAGTGCTTACATGTAACGAGTATGTGTATTTTAAGTTAATAAAATGAATTAACGCGTAAAGTGAAATTAATTATTAATATCGATAACATTTCGTTGTTGGAATAAAGAGGGAGCATTCTGAATGTTGGCATCGTTCTAAATTGCAGTCAAATATTTAGCTGTTCTGATTAATTTATCAATATTACTACGTTACATTATGATATATCACAATTTTAGTTAGCGGAATATGTAGTACCTACTTACCTTTAACATCTCAATGTACTATATTTCACTTAAATAAAGATTATCCCTACAATTTACATGCTGATTAATTTCATGTTGCAGTGTGTGATAATTTTTATTTGAAAACAAGTCTGTGAGTATGAGTTTAGATGAAAAACTTAAAACGTCAACAGGATTGTCTCGAGTTTTCTAAATTATAATACTGTTTCATGATTGTTATCTCTTAACACATGATTAAACACTGCATGCATGCGGTTAGGTGATTATAATGCTATTATTGAGTTTAATTAAAAAAATCTCAAGTACAATTAGCAATTAAACTATTCATCCTAAAATCATTTATTTTTACACATTTTTTACTGTGCAATCACCATTGTTAACATTTTCATTATTCCTGCGGCCTTACGGATGTAAAACTGATTCAGATGTTTTTGAGCAGCATAATAGCATGTTGTGTGCTTTTTTAACCTGAAATAATTTAACGAAAACACTGTGGCTTTGAAAAATACTGGATGTTCATTTTAACCCCATTTTTTTGAATATGATTGATATTCTACAACACGGAGTATATTTTTCCTTTCAAACATACTCGTATCTTTCATGGTTGTCTGGTTCACGAAGATCGCTAATTGTAATAACGCTGCCTATTGTACGTTTTATAATTTGATGTACTTCTTGTTAATGCTTTTCTGTAGGTTACTCGTGAACGTATTTAACATTGCAATTTCAATTGAAGTTAAGCTTCGTTTAGGTAAACTATTTAAACGAAGCTAAACTAAACTTCTTGAAATTTCAATATCATTCCTGACTGCTCTACATGATTAGTTTTTGTTGGGCAGGAAAGTGTGACTGCTGAGAGGGTGGTGGGGTCGCAAAAACCCGGAGGCAGTGGCTGCAGCCGCGCCGGCGGGCGTCGCGCCGCTCTGCGGTGCGACTTTGTGCCATAAATCAAAAGCACCCGCGGGAACCCTCCCATCGTATAATGTAAGTATGTATAAAACACTCTATCACTGATGATAATACAAAGGAATTTTAAGTAGCCGGGTTAATGGGGATCAAAATGAATTTTGTTTGTTTAAATTTTGTGAAATAGGTAGACCCTGATGAACCCAATAGATAGAATGACATTCGCACAAACAAAGTATCAATTTTAACATGTTTGCTAAGTGATACTTTCAATTACTTTAGTTTTCGAACTCGGAACTCGATCTTTAGCATAATAAGTAGTAGAATTCATGGAAGTATGGATATGGTAGGTAGGTACGTGTTTATGAAACGATTGTGGGCAAAGGAAAAAGTTAAACATTTAGAGTTGTTCCAGCGACATTGGCGTGTTAAGGTGGTGGCGCTTTACTCGAAATACGGCTTAGAAGGAAATCACCTGGCAGGCCATTAACCTAATTCACGGACGCAAAGACAGGGCGGAGACGCGGGTGGCGGCGTAGCGCCCGCTTTAATATCGCCGCGCTGCCGGTAATAAGATGGAAATAAGGCGGTGGCAAGAAACCGGGCCAATCATTGCCGTTCGCAACTTGACACCGCCAATGTACATACTTCGATAAGTATAAAGTAAATTCACTTTGGCTTTCAGGTCGTTTAAAAAAAGTCACCAGGTAGGTACTTTTATCCCAAGAATTGTAATAAATGTCTTAACCAAATATTTACGGGCTGCTTCTAACATCGCCTGCTCCAAGCACTGCTGTCATAGCCGGTACATTAAAGCTTCCATAAAATGCAGGCCTCGCCAGTTTTCACGTTCTTCCGAGGTTTAGAATATATCATGCTTTAATAAAATTGTTTTCTTTAAACTCCTAAACAAGACTAACTTTTCTGGGACTTAAGAGTTTAAGAGCACTCAAAGTTTAAAGCTTTATTTCAGTTGGTAAAAGATAAGTAAGTACTGAAAACTAATTTTAAAGTAGCTGCATTACCAGTTCATTTAAAATTCATGGAATACACGGCGCATGATTCGATGTTTGTCATGGCAAATAAAATTATAATGGTATGGCAAAAAAGGCAGGGCGCCCTACTGCCCCGCGTCGAGTGTCCTCCGCGAAGAGCTACACTATAACAAGTTTTGTTTTTCTCCGTTTTCTTTGAGTTGTGAATCTAGTTGTATGAATTTTCTACGGATTATTTTTGAACTTTGGTATGTAGTCTATGATAAAAAGCTGTGTCAATGATTATTTCTACTGAGTAAATCATATAAACTCATACCAAAATATTCTATACGTAGAATATATTTTTCACAATTTGCTATTCATTAGCGTCTAAAGATTATAAATAATAAATAAATAATAAATATCGCTGGACATTAACACACAGCGCCATCTAGTGCCACACTAAGCAACGAGGCTTGTGTCGTGGACACCAGATAGTTGATATACTACATAGATACTTTTTGTTTGTAAATACATACTTATTATACATATAAACATCCATGACTCGGAAACAAATGTCCATGCTCATCACACAAACATTTGCTCCAACCGGGATTCGAACCCGGGACCCTAAGAACGTAAGGCAGCCTCACTACCGCTGCGCTATTCGGGTCGTCGATTGTCGTTGACATTTGTAATTCGTTTAAGTGTAGAAAATAAAAAGTTTTATTTTGAGCCAGTTATTTTCAAACTGCACCGATTTATTATAAAATTTAAGTATCTTCCCTATGGTGCAAGAGAGAAAAGTTGCTGACTGCTAAACGGTCACGTGTTTCATACTATGTTTTTCAAGAAATTTACGAGCAATCAAATAAATAAAGAAAATTGCCGAAACAGTCGTGTGAATTGACCTGTACCCTCAATCACTAACCAGCTCTAACTAAGCAGGAAAACCTTCAATGAAGCATAATCTACGAGTTTTTGCTACGACACTTAAGCTTTAATGATGAATGCTATAATGTAAAGCCAGACACAAAGTGAATATTTTATTCAAAGGAATCAGAGGCGGACTTTCAGAAATACAACAGCGCAACGCACAGGGACTCTTGCCCTCGAGAGGCGTGCATACGACTTTCCTAAACGAATAGGGGACCGGTAGAGTTTAGGGGTAAACATAAAGACTTTCCAATTCCATGGCTTCTATAAAATTAACCGTTGCAGGCCAAATCAATACAGATTGACATTGAGACAGAATGAAAAGTTATAAAATAATTTGTGGATTCTACTTATACCTACGTAGATGGTGTAGTTCTGATGAAAACTGAATGGTATAGAAAGTGCCATGAATTTTCATTTCCGGTGAATTAAAGCACAATAGCTGGTCTGAATTAAATATTTCAGGTGGTGCGCCGTTCTCGCGAGTTAGTGCCGAGGTTGATGATACGACATACTCCGCACTCAGCGCCGAGGGAAAATTTAATTATTGTTCCACGGCTACAGCGCCACAGTTGAACACACTTTTAAATGCTGAAGCACATTTCTGTGACATTAAATGAGTTTTCATTTTGAGTTATTATAATTACATAAAGAGTAACCGTCCGCTACGCTGCTGCCCAAATAATTATTCAACGTACCAAACAGTAATTACAGCTGATATCATACTTTATTTGTTAAATCTGAAGTTTTGTTGAAACGAAGTACGCACCCTGCTTGTCTGCACAACTAACGGTATGTACTTAAACATATTCCAAGTTCTAAAGTAGCTATCATGGACTTATAATATGCTAATAGAAAGATATAAGTAAATGAACACATATTGTACTTGTAAATCGATCAGCTAATGGCATATGAATGAAGCGGGCGTGGAAGTTGCGGCGGCGGTACACACGCTGGATCTAATGGAATTCACTTGTACGCAAACAAGCCGCAGAACGCCCTCGCCCCACCTGAGCGGAGCAGACGTAAGTATCCGCCGCCGCCGGCTCGCGGCCGAGAGCGGCCGCTCAGGCTCTATCACCCCGACGTTTTATTCCATTACATGCATCACCTTTAATGTGTGATTACACATAAATGACGAGGGCATCCATAACGTTTTGCTGCTTTGAAGGTTTTACGAAAACAATGAATTCATAATATTTTGAACAGCTAGGTCTACACGATTGCAGCACTATGTCTGTGTACGTTAGCCGCCATAGGCTGACTAAAAGTAAGTTGACAAAAAGAGCTCCTATTTGTGTAAAGATATACATTCATTTCATTTTCATTCATATCATTTATCATTTACATTATGGTATTTACTCACGGGCAAGTAGTCTTTATGCTTACTATTTTCATGACACAAAGTTCGTACCTGAAACAAAATATAAATATATATTATTAAGTTACGTACAAGTAGTCATATGAAAAAGAAAAATAGAGGAAAAGCTCGTAAGAGAAAATATTCGGCAACCGCTGATGTCCTTTCATATTTCACTATAATGTCGTTATATTATGTGGTGTCGCAAAGACGAAAGAGACTCCATGTGTGTAATATTTCAAACTAATATAAGTATCCGCTACATAGGGACAGTGATATAGTGTCATAAAAATGTTAAAGCGAAAGACACGAGGCTGGAATAAAGTTATCTAGCAGGAAAGAATACATACATTTTAATCTATTATGCACATGTCCCATTCTAACTTAAATAATGTTTGTTTAAAAATTCAACGTAAAATCTAAATGTAAAGCGGAGAGTAGCGAGTGCGAGTCTCGATTTAGAAAGTCATATGTACTTCTAAATATATAAACACGAGGGATGTAGTACGTGCGGCGCTACTCGAGTCGCATAGCTTTGGGTATTAGTAAGACGTTGAATAATATATCTATGTCGGGAGATGCCGAACAGATTTCTCGAAAAGCCTTAGTTGGCCTTAAACCAGATTGAAGCGCTTAGAATTCCTTACATAAGCGCTCCGCTATAATATCGGAAAAGAGATCAGAAGTTAATCTATCGGCAACATTCCTCGCGTTTCGCCGGAAGGCAGCGCCGCGCCGAGCCGCCCGCCGCCCGGCCGCTATGGCCCTCGTGCACGCGACCGCGCCCCCATACTAACTAATCGATCCTTTGCTTTGCAACTTAACTATGCACTAAATACATATAAACACAATTATCAATGCCTGACATACATTAAACTAAAATTTAGCATCGAACTAATTTACCTACGTACTTATTAGCCAAACTGCAGTGTAGAACAATCCTATCTACTGATCAAACAAAGTTAGGCATAACCGCACTACAAGTAAATATGACTCGATATCAATATTAACTAAGGAACACCATTATGCATTTAATGAAATTCTCATAAGTATCATAATAACCTAATCAACATATATTTATCCGTCTATCGGTTAGTGCGCTTTAAAACTCGACAAATACTTTTTCGATTTACATGATTTCTAGAGAATGCTGATGAATGAATCTTAACGTTGAGCATTTAACTTTGAATTATAATTAAATATTTATCTCCAATAAACTCGTACTATGAATTCTACAGATTATTATTAATTATTCGCTAGACAGTTTTTATTTTAATTAAATCTATTGTCGCTTAATTAAAGATGTATTCATTTGAAAGCTGTAAATCGTTGGAATACTGGAAATGAATTTGTATAATATTGGGGTAAAACCGTCGAAATTGTAAGTGCCTAGCTGTTTTTGAAGATATTTAGATTTACAGAGTTAAGTAATAACAAACATTTTTTTTGGTGTCTTTAAATAGACAAAATATCCTAGTTAAGTAGCAAAATCGGACTGAGGGAAAAGAGTATCTGAGTGATAAAGTGGAACCAGTGAAATTAGCAGTGGGTGTATCCGGCAGAGTAGAATAGAACCAACCCATTACACTCACGGGTGTCGTATAAGGCGACTAATGTCCGAGGCAGAACACCTTGCGCCTCCGTAGACCTGAGAATGGGCAGCAGCGTTTTCTGTTAGTCTTTCATCACTGCGATCTCCAATCCGCCTGCCAAGCGTGGAGATTACGGCAAATTCCTCCCATCATGGGAGAGGCTTATGTCCAGCAGTGGACGTTATGGGCTGATGTAGTAGTGAAATTAAATGAAAAGTGACATGGTCTATGACGTTTTCTTCTCTGAAAGGGATAAAGACAGCTTTTCCTCCTGATCTCATACAAGAAAGTAGAATTCCTTTATGTGTATTATAAGGAGCTGAGACGAGACTTGGACAACAAACGTAAAACAAGAACGTCGCCCTATCAGGTTAAAGGGCGTCTGGAGCAGGCTTAACAGCTGTTCATTCTCACTGCTCTTACAAACCGAACTTGTTTATTTACGACTGCCGTTTAGACGCTTACGGGAAATGTACAAATTGCACTGCCATAAAGGCTCAAAGCTCATCAAAATATGTAATAACCTAATTTAGTTATTTAGAGTTAGTTAATTTTTAACACAGTTGGAAAAAGGCTAGGTAGATGAAAACGATTGCAGAAGGAAATGGTAATTAATCTTTAATATCGTTTAGGAATAGACGACATAATTAACATTTAAAATAGTAGTAATATTTCATTTTAAATAGATATCTGAACTGTTTTTATGAGGACATACTAATTAATAAAAGGAGCGGCGATGTGTGTGTGTTTTTTATTTGAAATAAATTAAGGACAAAGTGTTTTAGAAGGCCTGATGAAAGATAGAATCCATATTAAGAAAAACAAAAGATTAAATTACACCACAAAAAAAATGCTGTCTTCTCTTAATAAAAATGTTAGTTTCTCCATTTTTTACTTTCTTTATTTAGCCTCCTTTGGTTTTTAGTGCATCATTATTATGTGAACAAAAAGCGATAAAGAATGCCTTGCATGGATTATCTTTTACAGTAATTAACGCAACGAAATTGAACGAATTGTACTTTGCGGGTTTTTCACCAGCACACAATGGAGTATCACTTGTTTTCCAGCTGAGATAACTAACAAATGCTACAGGGGTTGGCGACAGGCGTGTTTTTGAAAACTTGACATTCGTTGCCGTCGTAAAAATATAATGGTATAACTTGTGTTTTACGAGCGCTAGAAGTCCCGATGGCGAAAATGAGAGTTAGCGTGTGAGCGCGTTGCTAGAATACTTGAATAATAATTAGGTTTTTGGGCTTTTAACATTTATATCTTTTTTTTGTGACCTTCAGAAATACAATTTTACTTGTGACCAATAGAAACCATGTTATTTCAGTTATTTGTGGTGATGCGATAGTGTTTTTAGATACGGCTGTAGTTCAAGCGTTATAGAACCCTGAAGGCGTTTATGTGTTCGGAAGTGTACATTGCGGGCGGCATTGCGCACGGTTCAGTAAAGGAAATAGATTCCTTTAGTCACATTTATGGCTAATATATTCATGAAAGTTTCACAAAATTATTTGAACGTATCCCGTCTGCTTTGTTAGAAGCGCGTCATAGACAAAACACACAGGAGCCCGTACCAACTTCATATTGAGACAAGCTCGCTTCCTACTTATGATGTCTTTGTGTAGAAATATTCTCATGAAGAGTGACTTAGGAGATGCTTCTCGTTGTCCTCAGTCGTTTTAGCTTCAAGTACATACCTACTGTGGAGGTTTTTAGGGTTCTGTAGGAAGCCCTATAGGAAGTAAACACCATAAAGAAAAGCGTATAGATGCATGTAGTTTAAAAAAGAAGCCTTTGTAAATAAACGACTCGAAACTTGACACATTTAAACGCCAAAGTCTTGTAAGTAATTTCTGTGTGTGACAAAATGATTTCAATAGAAACTCAAAGAAAAATGTATCAAAAGAGTGCTCGGAATTCAGCAGTGTAAAAGATTTTGGAGGCGTACGAGGAGAGTACCAAAGCGAAATAAAATAGCAAGCGAATAGAGTGCACGTCACGGACACGCGGCGGGCGGCGCACGCGACGCGCCGCGCAATTTCCGCTTCGCTATCAGATGCGACGCTCGCGCCGGCCCGCGCCGCCCGCACTTGCCACCATGTGAACTCAACCGAGAACGTGAAACAGGGTGGTGGCTACACGATGTTGCATTCTCCACTGAATAAAAAAGCATTGATACTGCGAAACTGAACGACATGATGCAATGTGAAAGCTGTTTAAGATGTTTCAATCGTAACTTTTACTTTATGGCTGTAGATAAAACAACGTCAAACCGCCTTCTGTTGGAAGAAAGCAAAAATAACTTTGAATTCATAACGCTATTTATGCCATTCGGCGTCCACAAATGCTGTGCGACGGGTACTTATTATGTGGCTGGGTTGGGCATGAAAGATCTTACGAATGTTGTGTAAACTTGCCCTAAAATACATTTCCAACAAGCTATTGATGTTAATGTGCATGGTTCACTAGGTCCGGTAGCGCTTTTTATTTGGGTGTGCCCCTTTCTTGGCGAGCTCGGAATGGATTTAATAATTATGGGGCAAAGAAGCGAAGCGTGTGGGGTCTCGACGGAAGGATGGAGTGAGGCAGGGTGCGATTAAATCGCAGGCGTTTCGGCATGTAGCAGGAAGTGGGTCAAGCGGCGCCGCCCGAGCTATTTATTGCGTTTCCGACGAAATTGCAACCGCTATCTGAGATTTTTTATTTAAGTATCCTTCCTAGGTGCACTGCTTCAAGTCACATTCACCTAAAAACTTTTGATGTGATTGTTGAGTAGGTACCTGAGCGACTACCTAATTGGCATTGAAGTAAGGAGACTTAAACAAATTCATTGTAAATACATTGCGTGTTAGAACTTGAGCGTTATAAAACTGTGAAGATGGAAGTAGGTCGAGATAAGTTTTGCGAAGCCCATGAAGGTTCGACAAAGGCATACCATTAAAACTTTTTTTATTCGATAACGCCTGCCGTTCAGTCAGGGTAAAGTCTTAGTCGCTCTGCAATTACAGACAAGTGCCTTTAAATGAACCGAGCTCTCGAGCACGGCGCATCGCTTCGCACCCGACTGCGCCCACTCTGCCGCCTACCCATTTCCACACTAACTGAGTTAATTTCATTTAAAAAGAGTGTCTTCACTTATTACCTGTGCTTATGATTGCATGTCAATCATTTGTCACTTACTTTTACATAATCTGGTTAGTGGTCAATAAAAAAAGGTTTTGCCATAATGTATTATTAATTTATCGCTATATCGCTTGAATATATTATCTTTGTATAGGTATGGAACCTCCCTAGGACCTAAGCAAGTCCCAAGCAATGACTGATTCTTCGGCAGTGTTCCTTAGGCTGTTCCTATTGTGTTGATCTTATGGTAGATAATATTTACGTACTGTAAATTCCACTCAGAAAAAGAAATGTCTTCGGAAAGATTTATTTTTCATGTATTATTCATTCACGTGTCCTCGAGCGTTTTCATTTCGACGTGATATTTTGGTCGTACGATAATGATATTTGCCATAAACCCTTGATATAGGTAGGTACTTTGAAGTTATAAATAAAAAAAATATTCATATTCAGGATAATTATTCCAATAGGATATTCTCTTACTTGTTCACTATACATACACAAACTGAATTTGCTTCTCTGTGTCTGTCTATATATGTAACCGCGTTTTTCATTTAAACTACGCAACGGATTTTGGTGCGGTTCTCACCATCATTCAAAGTATTTCTTTCGGAAGGTGTATTAAACTTACGTGTAATAAATATAACTCAATGTTTTGTCCAGTCGTAGCAGCAACCGTGCGAAGTGGGGGTGGGTCGCTAAATGAGAATAATAAATACTTCCCTACCTAATATATAAGAGGAAATATTCTCAGGTAGGACTCTGATTATCTGAATCTGTGCAAACTCCGGAGATAAGATTGATGTTTACACGTTTTTCATCGTAAATCGTAAAAATATTGTTTCAAATAAAAGGAAATGAAACTATTTTTATCATGTTCAAATAAAAACTTTTATAGAATATTTCAGGCTACTGACTGCAACATTTAGGTTTCATACAATATAAAATTACCCTTTTGTGCCTCTGCACACGCGTCTTGTATTAGAGAAAATATTTTTTTATGTCTATGAAAAATATCGCTGACAGCTACTTATCTACAAAGTATACTGCATGGTGTCTTTTTGTTAAGATTAGTGCAAAATGCGCGACGGCCTGTGTATCCGAAGATATTGATTTTGGAAAGTAGCCAAAAAAACTCCTAGAGCAGGCACGCGTCAACTGCCGCGCTGCCCCTATCCCGACGTCAACCCTTTTACGAATATTAAATTCTGTTTTGCCACTTCGCGATTCCACATTTCTCTGAAAAAATATGATCCGATTCGTAAGGCCTTTGCATTATTCACTGTTTTCGGCGATGCGCGTTCTCCCACCGGTGCGGTTGGCAAAACATGTTAGCTTTACAATGATTCATGTGTCTGTACGTTTGTAGCGCTCATTGCGATTGTTAAACTAATCAAACATTTTGGCAATGTATTTGTATTATTCTTTTTTCGTTTCGTTTTTTAAGGGCAGAGAAAATTACGTGTGACAATTTGTGTGTGGAAAATCGTGCAGAAATTCAAAATTGTTCTTCAGATATGTGGCGTAGGAAACAACAGCCCTTAGAACATAAAATTCTTTTAAAGATACCCTTTCAGATAAATAGATTATGAATTTTCATTTCAGAGTTCAAATTGCTTGAACCTTTAATTACTTTAAGGAAACTTGTACAAACGCGCGCTCGGCGAAGGGTTAATCCGAGCTTTGCTACGAAAATAGAACATTTGCCTGATTACAGACAAAAGGTGGCGACGTTCCTGAAAGGTTCCTCTAAGAACAACATGGACTGAATGTTAGAAAATCATTGCGCTACGTTTGTTCAACAGCTCCCAGGCTTTAAAATTGAGTAGTGAACCAAAATTTAATATTTGCTAGTACAAAATGAGTGTTATTTATTATTTGTTAACAACGATTGACGTACTAGATACGGATAGCTAAGGAGTGACTCCCCGCAAAGTTTTCTGTTGCACAGAGCGTCTACTGTCGACTTTTCTCTATGAGCGAGTCCGTTTCCGTTTATCTTTGGTTGCTTTTTTGTTAGTGTCAGTTTCTTTCGTTTCGTTTTTCATATTCCACCGCTACATTTGTCGTACAGAAAGAAACTAAAGAAAGCTACTGTAGTGGAAATAAATATAGATGTAGTGTCTTTAAGACTTTGGGTTTTTTTTGTAACATGTCCGTAATACGTATTTATGTAGTAGCAGTTTCATTAGAAACTTATAAATAATGACAGACACAAATATAAATCGCATTTGCTTACGAATTAATCATACTACATAGGAAGATAAATCGTACACAGTTATGCAATTGAGTAGGACTCGTACCGTTAATTGACGCCTGGCTGGGTTCGGTCTTAAATTGGTGTAAATCCTCAAGGCACAGATCATGCCAACCGAGCGGCGGCTCTCAACGTGCCTCCTCCAATTACTTTAATTAAAACAATACCACGGCACCAGTGCTTCGTCGACTCACCGCGTCTGTTTCCCATTTCCCTATTTAAATACGAAAACGAGCTCGTAGCTCGCGCTGAGCATGCAAGATGTTGCTATTCAACTGCTATACGAACACACATACAGATATTTTAATACATTTAGTTAATTCTATGCGACGTCTTAGTCTATGATTTTAAGCTAGGTCGTATTATCTGTTTAAAACTTGTTAAGGTACTTGTTCATTAGATCGAATTTAAATCCAAGAAAAATATGGAACTGCATCGATGCAGTCTTCAATTTTGCGGTAATCATTTATACTCATTTGTGTCTCAAGCTCTTAGGTGAGTGGTTTGAAAATCGATTAAGGAGACGGGTTGATTCAGCGACTTCGAAGCTAGTAATTTACTCTCGAGTTGGCTGAAGGCGACACCTGTCGAGCGAAGTGACGGTTGATAATACGACGCGAGCGCCATTCACGCGCAGTGGAGTGCGAGGACGCGAATCCTTGAGCTATCCGCGGCTTTTACTTCGTCGAACTCAACTCATACGATACAAATGAAAGTAGCTAATCTCAATGTTTTTGAGCACGTTGGTAGAATATAATAGAGAAGTTAAGTACGGATGATTATTTCCATTGAAAGATATAAAGAAGCGATACATGTCTGATCTATATCTTTGTTTGTTAAAGTAAACATTTATCAGGCAACTTCTAGCGGAGGTAATATAAAGCTGCTAAATCCTAGCATCATCTGCGGGATTACAGTTTACACGAGGTCGGCAACGTCGCGAGGGCGGCACGGCATAGCACATCTCCGACGGGAGGCAACTTTACCAACTTTCTTAAGGGCGGTTAGCGAAGTTTGACGTGCACGCGCCAGCACCGTAAGCTCTGGGATTCGATACTTGGTAACAACATCCAATAAAGAGGCAGGGCACGCATGTGTTTACGTTAAACGTTGCATCCAAAGCAACCCGTACTTTAGTTTTAAAAACTCGATCCTCAAATAGAAATTTAACAGGGCCGATAATACGGATCATTCCCACTAGTTCTACTACACAGCACCTTCCGTATGTCCCACACACAGTGTTGTATTATCGGCCCTGTGATGAATATCAATATAATAAAAGTCTATGCTGTCAGTTGAGCCAGCAATATCATTTTTAAAGTCTTTTAAAAATAACGGATTTCCCTTAACTAATCTGTGTAGTTAACACAACATAAATATCTAAACTGGTGATATAAAACTCGGAAGAGTTGGTTTAACTTCAGTCTGGTAGTTTTATCTATTACTAGCTGATGCCCGTAGCTTTGCCCGCCCGCAAATTATATACCAAAACCTTCCTCTTGAATCACTCTATCTATTCAAAAACCCGCATTGAAATCCGTTGCGTAGTTTTAAAGATCTAAGCATACATAGGGACAGATAGACAGACGCGGCGGGGGACTTTGTTTTATAGTATGTAGTGACGAGACGGACATAACAAAATAATCTTACAACTGCTGTTAGATTAAGTATACGTATAGTGTTGGTGTATAGCATTGTGTAATGGAAAAAAATCACCTAATCTTTAAACTCACAGTTTTCTTCCCACATAGTAGAAGCCTACGGATCGCTAAACCATCATGGTTTGCTTGTTCCAGGTAAAAAACAAAAAGAGTTGCAAATGTAATTATTCACAGTCATCTTAATCGTGGTGGTGAAGGCACTCGACTGTGTTATTAAAAGGTGGCTGGTGGAGCGGAGGTTCAGGCAGGCGGCTCCCGGGGAAGGGCTCGTATAACTTCAACTTTTCTGTCGTGGGCCGCGGCGGTCCACGGGCGGTAGGAAGCTACCTCGAGTTTTATGAGTTTAATCAAATCGTTTTAGGGGTGTCAGGGCGTGCCCTAACGGCTGATTGTATGTGCGGAACACGTGTGCTGACCCGTGCGATTTCTACTCAATACGTACAAACATAGTTTGGCTAAAATGGAACTGTTACAAAAATGTTACTTTTATTATACACACCGGGAGGGGAACACGCGAAACAAGTATTAGAGTTGAGGTCGTTTTGCTGGTGAGTGCGACGTTTGTGCGTAGCGGTCCCACCTTGCGGTTATTTTGTTAAGATAAAATCTGAAAGTGACGCAACTGGGTGTGCTCAGTTAATATGGGCTTTTGATATTTAATTTATTTTATTACAGGCTTTATTATCATTGACTTTTGTTTATGAAACTAGGTTTATAAATCTATAACATTATTTTCTTTGAAGAGGCATTATTTGTTTGCAATATACGAATGCAAATGAACATCATGACTAGCGGCGAACACCTCCGTCGTAAAGTACATGTTGTATTATATACAAGCCTATCTCAGTGGGGCGGGTTGTAGTAATTCTTTTCTAAGCAGCGCGTAAAGTTATTCAAAATATGTATAAGTTACGTCCTAAGCTGGTCGTAAAATGGTATTACAAACGTTATGAAGGCCGGGGTTCGGCCGGATCTCATCACTTAGGGTTGTGCGCTGAAGACGACTATCTTTCAATAAACCCATAAAATTGCCTCATCCAAAGCGAGTTCCGACCTCGCCCGGCTCCCGGCTGCTTGTTGTTAACAATGCACACGTCAATATTAAATTTTAGCCGACGTAACAATATACCGGTTTTCAAATTTTAAGGGTAATATCCTTATTCGAAGTTTCGACGTTCGCCCTGAGATAATCTTTTCCTTTCGATATTGCTCCTTCGTCAAAGACACGTTGTAAATATATTGCTTCGTATGAAATATGATCATGTAATTAAATCACTTTGGAAATATGTTACCGTAATCATTCTATAATAACTCGTGTTGATTGAGTACTTGGAAATTTAATAACAGCTATAGTGAGCTGTTTAGAGTCTAATTTAAGTATATTAAGGTTTACATCAAAAAGTGCAGCCAATCAGTACGTGTAGCACATTGCGATGTAGCTAGGTGTCAGGCGGTAATGAGATGCGCGGCGTGACGCGGGCGGCGCCGGGTGCCACATGCAAGTTAGATGAGCCGCGCGCCGTGCTCTCTCCACAGGTGACGTCCGACTTATTTTTAATGCACAACATCTATTGCAATTTGTTGAGACTCAAGAACTCATTTATATAGGAGGATTTACTTACGAAGCGCTGTCTGTTGTTTTCAGCCGACTTCCAAAAAGAGGAGGTTCTCATAGATTATATATATTTTGAAGATCCGATGCTGATCATCGGAGACATACAATGGTACTCTTCAAAAATAGAAAGCAAATCTGCCGTGATTGCTGCAATCGCTTGGATGTTTATTTTTTATACAACAGCATGACGTAACATCACGCCTGTATGCTCTGAGGGGGTACGCATATGTGAACAATGCACCCAGATTTCGGTAATTTGCTGATATCCCATTGAAAAAAAAAAAATAAAAGGTATGTTAAGTTCCACATATTGGGGATACGCCTATTACCATGACATGCGTATTGTTAACAATGTCAAATAAATTCATGGCAAATATTTGTTTGGGAACAACTAAAAATGGAAAAATAAAAAACTTTTTTGCAATAATACTAAATCAATCAAACAAAGGTCACCGACTTCGGAAGCTTAAGTTATTCTTCACTTTTTGTGTTTTTTGAAGTCGGTTTTATTTTTTAAAAGTTTTTTCCATTTTTATCTTGTGGGTACATGCAAATGGTGAAATACAGGATTTTATTTTAATTTGTGTAGGTAGGTACGGAACGAAATTTGTGCGAGCAAATACACCAATATCGATTTATTCTCGTTTTATAATTTCATCTACTTGCAATCAACAAACAAATGAATTAAAATTTGTAATAAAAAATAAATAATTAAACTCATACCATTCTCAACGACACACAATGCCTACGTGCTACGCTCGTAGCACTATTGCTACGCGCCTGCTACGCAAGGCATTTTCAACTCGTAACCGTAATGCGCTGAACAGCACCCCAATGATTGCGTAACACACTTTTCTATCGCATTCCGAAGAATTTTAAAGGTATTCGTAATACATTGCTACACATATTTGAAATATTCGTCTGCGCGACATCGTAAAAAACGTAATAAATGTTGTAGAATTGTTGAAATAATAGCATTGGGAATGCGTGTGTGTTTCACAATTACTCCGCTGGTTAAATAAATCAATGCATGTGATTATTATGCAAAATGCTAAAATGCGATGCCTTGTTTAAAACAGTAGCAGTATACGATTGTTATATTACGTTTCATCGTTAGCTGAGAGAGGATAAGGGTTGTTTCAAAATAACATCAGACGCATTATCAGCAGACGAATGGGAATGACTTGAATGCCAATGAGATACAATTGGTTCTCTACACGTATACAAGCACGCCTAGTATAAATGAAAACAAATAGATTACGAATTAGATAAATACCTTGTTCATCAGAAATGTGTTACGACGAGAGCAAACCGTTCAGGTAGAAGATTCGTTTAGTACAAGGATAGAAGACAAATTAAAAGAGCACTGAAACGCTAATTCCATTACGATTCGATGGACGGCAAAAGTCGCCTCCGTTGGACTCAAAGCCGGTAAAACGTAATTGCGACTTCACTAAGCTGGGCTCCGCGCGGCCCGATACGGACGAAAGGGGACCTCTCTGTAACGGCTGATATAAAAGCGGCAATAAATTTAACAGGATGAACGCACTACTTACACAGAACGAGCGCGGACGCCGCGCCGCCGGTGCCCGTAACGAGGGGGCACGCAACCACCGCTCTGTGTTTTAACCCGCCCCCGCCCTTCGTTTTTCAGGCTTCCCAGGACATTTTTATTTAAAACCGTTTTATTAATGACCTGCGGTATTCTACTATGTGAAAACTTTCCTATGAATATCATAGTTAGCGCGTGAAATATTGATGGGCAATATCACATACGACATTATATTATTTGTGAGTTATATTCGCGCTTCGCTAGCATTTACAACATTATGATTTCAAAGTGGTGACGATCTCTTAAAAGGTTTTCTACATGATGCCATTGGAAGTGTCTGAAATCCGAGAAACAATCACATTATGGTTTGGGGATCTTATTACTGAAACGATAGCAAAACGTGCGGTGGAGCCTCTGTGGATGGTGCGGGTGAGGTTTAAGTTAAACTAAAGATTAGCTTTCACATTTTTACATAAGATCCTGCATTGAAATAGGCTACGTTTTCGGATGAATGTGAAATATTGATAGTTGATTTCTTTTACCTAACTAGAAAATAGAAGTTGAATCGAAATATAATAATACCTATTGAATTAAGTTTAACAATAATTTTCATATATGAGGGACCATGATTGAAAATTGTTTAAATCGAAACACATGCCATGCCATGTTTTAATCAACGTCAGCGATGTAATAACGTTATATAGTCGAATTATGTTAGTTAAATTGCATGAAATGAATTTTGAAACCTTCAGCTGATTATTTATTAACGATAACACTAGATTTTGAGAACTGATAATATTTTGAATTTTTAGCATCACATCTTTTAAGTCAAAGAGCGTTTATTAGATAGCTACAACTTATTTACGTAGGCGTTTTCTCCCGGTTGCTTGGTACCCGCTGTTACAAATCGCTTTAGGAGAAGTGAAAATAACCCAACAATAGGGAAACGAAACAATCGTCACAAGAATTTTGTAACAAAAGCACCTAAAAGAGAAATAGTTAATGTCGTTATTTTGGATACACATGTTTATTGCTATGAAACATGGCAGCCTCATAACAATCCCTTTCACTCTCCACAAATTGGAAGGAGCGCGTAAAGGAAAACATGGCTATAAATAAAACTGGCAGATCAACTAGATAGGCGGCCATTACCCGAGATAAGCACGACTTATATACGCGATACGTTCTTCGCTTCGGCAGATTAACGGAATGGGACTGGGTTTGTTTGCAGATATCGACGTTGAAACATTTTGGCAAGTCACAGCTCGGAAATTTATTGTGGTGTTCAGGGAGATATCTTCTTACGGACTCATTAAAAAGGAGACACGTCGTACATAAATCAGGGGCAGGCGTCGGCAGCGGCACCGCGCGGCGCGGGTGCGACCGCCTCGGCGGCTCTTATCGGCACCGAGTGCGCCGGCAATAGGCGCTATCCGGTTCCGTCGTCGTCGCGCCATCGCTCCCATTGTATCTGCGCCGCTCCACTGTGCTACCTAGCGCCCGACCACCTAAACTTATTATATTATCCGTTTAACCTTAACCGATACTTTTACAATACCGAATAGGCACCAGCGCGCGACCTATTATTTACTACACGGGCATAACATCTTGATCTATACGCATATTTGTCTGACTGACTGATCTTTCAAAGTGGCGGTTAAAAGAATGGTCTTGCGTCTTACTTTCAATACTAAGCCCTGTATTCCAAGTTGACGTTACGTTGCGTTTGGTCAAATCAACATCTTACTGAGAATTGCGAATAAATATTTATCGTTTCAATAACCAAAACTGAATCGGTATTGCGCAATTAGGTTCCGAACTAAAATAATCATTGTATTGCGCGTAATCAAGAAAACTGCGCCAGCTCCCAAACTATGTATGTTACTACCAAACTATGCGAACGAACTTTTTTTCTAGAATCGAATTGATCCCCCTAATAAATAAAATAAATATTTTTAAGTGTGGTCTTTGAATTTTCAATTTGAATTTGTTTGGAACCTTTAAAAATACCTATGGTCATCCTTTAAGTATACCTTCTTATGTGTAGACGAATTAATGTACTGCCTCTGTATTTTTTTTTATCCGTGACAAATTACATAAAGTGGCAAAATATCTTGTGTCATTACGGCGGTTATATTGGGGTGAACGTAATAAAGAATTCACGGCGTTCCGCAACATCTATGATATGTTGTAAATCAATTTATATACACAGTGCTGTAATATTCGTAAGGCTGTTTTTTTTTAATTTCCCGGATCTCTAGAATACGGGATACATTCGAATATCCACAATGACAATAACTGTCACTTACATAAGTTCCGAAATTATCGTATTGACAGTATTGATTCGCAAACTGTGGATAAAGGCTTACGTCACATTAATTTCATTGATTTATTCTTTGTACTCGTACATACGTAACGTTTGCTACGGAAGAAAAAGTGAGGTTTTGTTGGCTGAGTTTTACATTACAATTATAAGAAAACTAATTTCGATTACGATTCGAAAACTATGTATCTAAGAATTCTGGGACAAACAGATAAATTTTGGTAACTAAACCTACAGGAAAAATTAGGCTAAGTGGGTTTCTATTTTAATGCTGTAAAAGTAGCACGGGAATTGAACGAGAGCTAGCCTCCCATTTTTAGTCACTGACTGCTTAAGTGATAAAAATCTAACTAAAAAAACCTAAAATTACTTCTTCAAAAGCAAAAAAACAAGCACAAAATATAAATTGGAAGCAGGCGAGACCCATTTGAATATAAAATTATGAAAATGGGGTCGCCTGCTTCCAAACCAGTTAATAAAAAAAACGACTTCTAAAAAAAAATCTCTCGAATCTAACGACGTATAATTTATCCAAATTGGTTTATCCGTTTAGGAGTTACGGGGTCACAATGGAACGGACATACATATATGCGCGCGAAAAACTTTACCCTTTTTCTGGGTCAATCAGGTAAAACTAAAGAACTTAATTACTTTAAACGGTATTTTTAAAAACAATTTTAATACGTACTGGTTTTAATATGTACTAATGAAGGTAACAAGTTAACAACTAAGCATAGTAAAATTTAAAGCACTTACGAACATTAAGATAAGGATTCAGTGAGCGTCACTAGCTCACTGGACCCGGAAGATCCCAACTTTTCGGAGAGCCCTGGAAATTTCCAACATTACGACCACCCGCTCCCCTTGAATTATTGGACTTACACACCTACTTACATGCTGCCGAGAGTGCAAAGTTTTGTTTCTTGTTTGCATGAAATTTGGCCGTTGTTGTTTTAGTTTTCGCTTGCATGCAATGGGTGTTAATAACAAAAAATTGTTCAAGCTATGAACGAAGTAACGTTGTGATTTTTCATGGGGACAAATTGAGCAGCGTGGCCGGTCGACACAGGCAGTTAGATGTGTACATGTGTTGTGTGGCGTTACACGGTAGTATCGTGCCGCGTGACCGAAGGGTGTACACGAGTGGATGGCTGAACAAATGACAATAATTGGCGTGCAGAGAGCAACGACATCGCGGCGCTCACTGCCGGCACCGACTTTAATTGACTGGTGATTTCAATTAATACACATCGGCGAGTTCACGAAACGCCACTATTCCTGGTATAATGGCACCAGATATTCACTCAAAATGTCGTTGGCAGTTCGCTCGCTGTAAATTTATGGCACTGACGACGACCAATAAATGCAAATTTTATTGTTTATGGCAGATTTAACGGCAGTGAACTCTTTCATCAATACCGTAAACTCTAAAGTGGTCCGAGCACATCCGGAATCCGGTTGAACAAATTTGTTCACAATGCACGCTTCGTAAAGAGTGACTGTGTAGGAGTGCCATAGAGTTATGAAGCTCCAGCGTCGTTTCAACACTGAAAATAATAAACGAAGATTTTATGTAATAAATAGGTATTACCTTCAAACATAAAATATCTTAGCAATCTGCAAATATAAAGAAGGTAATAATACGAAACATGTATCAGCCTTATGCGATTTTTTAATATGTATCTCTGAAAGCATTACTTTTTTGTACCTATACCTAATAAATGGAAATATTCAAATAGCTTGGGTAGAAATCAAACAATAGAGAAACAGCACCTGGAAAAGCAAATTTGACTTTTCCCTATGATCACTGTGATCTGGTTGACTAGGTAATGTGATTAATCAAGTTATCAAACAATACAGTGATCAATGGTATGATTGAGATTCGATTTTATTTATTCTAGCAGAAAAAGTGCTTAGAGGAGGCGGTGTTCCGGTTAATAAAGGTTGATGAAGGCTTATGGTAGCGGCGGAATCTGTAGTAGGGGCGAAGCGGAGATAGAGAACGCGGTCTGCTCGAGTACTGATAAGGCTATTAAAAGTTACGCTCACAGACAACGTCTGGATTAAACAGATACTGTACCTACCGATAGACACCAAAGAAAACCTTTTAGAAGAAAACAAACCAAGTCAAGCAAAGAGATTGCAATAACAGTAGCTACTTTGAAATGGTAACCGCCACGGTAATGTTGCAAAAGAAATAAGTACCTTCCAGCTGTTGTTTGTTTCGGAAGCGTTCCACTGATTCAAATTTTAGAGGATTGATTTTATTCTTTTCAACAAGAAAAATATGGGTTTTTTTATTAAAATGAGCGAGTAGGAAATTACTTCTGCAGCTTTAGGTTATTTTATCATAGGAAAGAAAAGAGTATGAGTTTCTACTTGTAACATCAAAAGGAAACTTTGGACAACTTCTTTTTGATCTATCAACTCAAACTTGTTTCTCGGAACTTCCACCTAAACATCCTAAAATTGACGCTAAATGTAAGCTAGACTAATGAATCTCTTTAAATATACCTATTTGCTTTGCGGAGGTGTCGTGAGTGTCCCATAAAAATACCACGATTTTATTGCATGTTTCCTATATTATAAAACGAGTTGTGTGGACTAGAACAAAAGACACGTGCGGGGGAATTTTGTTCAAAGCAATTATTGTGAATAGTGCTCACTTCAGCGACGGTAGAAATTCGCGTATAAATCGCGTCACAGACCACAAACAAAAACGTGCATGTGGACCGGCGCCCATTATTCTCGACTGCATAATCGCTTCGTCCGACGCCCGCATCGCTTCCCTTGCTATTTTATTTCCTCCCGGCATAGTTGTGTTTCGACTAGGCGGAGCTTTTTCAGCGAAGCTTCAGTAGGGAAATTAAACCATGTTTAATTCTGTTTAAGGTCTGGTTCCGGTTAGTAGATGCAGGGAGCCGATGCGACCGGCGACAGACCAAAGCCACCACGCTACAATTCTGGCACAATGTGTGTCCGTTTTAATAGGATTAAACTCATTGTTACATACGAGCAGAAAGGACCACGAGCGAAATGAAATTGTTTCTAACGAAACCGAAGAGAATATTGCGAACACCGCATTTCGATTGGGGAAACGGAAACTCATTCCTTTCAGCTCATATGAAAAGAAAATAAATTTAGACAATAGATATTTTTGGCTGCTAAAGGGAGACCAGTTGTTACATCATAAGCTTTCTAGTGATATAAATTTAATTTTTGCCGCTTTAAGTCGTGTGGTATCCGGCAGAGTAGAATAGAACCAACCCATTACACTCACGGGTGTCGTATAAGGCGACTAATGTCTGAGGCAGAACACCTTGCGCCTCCGTAGACCAGAGAGAGGGCAGTAGCGTTTTCTGTTAGTCTTTCATCACTGCGATCTTCAATCCGCCTGCCAAGCGTGGAGAATACGGCAAATTCCTCCCATCATGGGAGAGGCTTATGTCCAGCAGTGGACGTTATGGGCTGTTGTTGTTGTTGTAATGGAATCTCTATAGTGTTCGGCGAGTGGTATTTTAACTTAAATATTACTAGGTTTTGGTCGGAGATCATAACATATTGGCATGCTCTTGTTCAGTTTTAATGTTATGGTCTGGAATAGTTTACCGGCGCGTCGAAAATCTGCTCCAGAGATGAGTTGCTGGAGACCCTAGGCTGGGCTAAGTGGGGCGCCCTACTGCACGGCGCGAGGCACTCCAGCTGTGGGCCCCACCGCTGACGGAAGGTCTGCCACAGTTTCTGGAGTGAGTGTTTTCGGCTCTCTTTCTTACGAGAACCAAGTACAAGCCACCGTGCAACCACAGATCCGAGCAAAAATCTCTGCTTCGGGTTCCGATTTAGTGCCTGGCCGCATACTCATTCCGTCATCGCATCAATCTGAGCAACGCGCTGCTATGCTTGAGCTGAAGCATTAATTTTTGTAAAAGAGATCCTTATTACCGACGACGGAAGAATTTTTTAAATTCATTTTCTAATAGGATAAACTAGACGACGAAAGGCATTTTTGTCGACGGTAAATTTACTTATTTGAGTCATGGCTATATGCAGAGAAAATCAGTTCATTATTTTGTTTGGCGACGATTAATAAATGTACACCTTATAAATTGTGAACTCATTGGTCGAACTGCACTTAACCAGAAAAAGAACGACATTAAAATATTGCACACGATTTATGTAAAAAAAAACCCTTCGGCAAGCCGCAGGATGAGGTAGATTTCGAAGAAGGTTACCACCACCCATATTTTTTTCAACCCCTTGTTAAAATCCTCCCATAAGAGCTAAGTTTGAAAAAAAAAAAAAAAAAAACTTTTAAGGCTGCAGTCTTGCAAAATTCACTCGCTGCGAATAATTTGCGCAATAAAGTATATTTTTTTTTAAACAAACGGATGAAATAACACGAAATATTATTATTGCACATAAATAACCATAATATAAGTAATAGCTAGTTATTTTTTTTAAGTTCATTTAAGTGGATTATGTTAGGTAAATCAAGCGTTAAATACAGGTCTTTCGTGCCCAACATCATTTCGAGTTGTGTTTGTGCACTTAGTTTATGGCAATAAAGAATTAATTTACAAATCTGTTCAGCGCATAATGAGCTCAACATTCTCGTCTTCAAAATGCGCTAATTATTTTTTTCTAATTATCTTTCATTTTCTTAATTCAGAGGTCACAATTTCATCAAAATTCTCTGTTTTTATCTCTTAATAAACGGGTTGTTTCATAAAAACTGTGCATTGTAAGTATGTAGTAATTACATTATTATGATGCCAAGAGTTCAATAAAGCAAATACAAAAAAAAATTGCACCTAAATCACCTTACTCTAACAATAATAATAATCTCAAAAGACCTACAAGAAATCCCTTGCAATTCTTGTTTATAAACTCTTTTTTTGTGGTCTGTTTTGAGATTATTATTATTGTTAGAGTAAGGTGATTTAGGTGCAATTTTTTTTTGTATTTGCTTTATTGAACTCTTGGCATCAAAATAATGTAATTATTACATACTTACGATGCATAGTTTTTATGAAACAACCCGTTTATTAAGAGATAAAAACAGAGAATTTTGATGAAATTGTGACCTCTGAATTAAGAAAATGAAAGATAATTAGAAAAAATTAATCAGCGCATTTTGAAGACGAGAATGTTGAGCTCATTATGCGCTGAACAGATTTGTAAATTAATTCTTTATTGCCATAAACTAAGCGCACAAACACAACTCGAAATGATGTTGGGCACGAAAGACCTGTATTTAACGCTTGATTTACCTAACATAATCCACTTAAATGAACTGAAAAAAACCGGCCAAGTGCGAGTCGAACTCGCGCACGAAGGGTTCCGTGCCATTATCTATACATTAGACAAAACGGCAAAAAAATCACGTTTGTTGTATGGGAGCCCTTAAATATTAATTTTATTCTGTTTTTAGTATTTGTTGTTATAGCGGCAACAGAAATACATCATCTGTGAAAATTTCAACTGTCTAGCTGTCACGGTTCATGAGATACAGCCTGGTGACAGACAGACGGACAGACGGACAGACGGACAGACGGACAGACGGACAGGCGGACAGACGGACAGACAGCGAAGTCTTAGTAATAGGGTTCCGTTTTTACCCTTTGGGTACGGAACCCTAAAAAATAACTAGCTATTACTATATTATGGTTACTTATGTGCAATAATAATATTTCGTGTTATTTCATCCGTTTGTTTAAAAATAATAGTAGATTGTATCATAAGGGAGCAAAATAATATTTTTACGGCGAGGGCGCTTTTTTGAATCCAGAGCGAAGTGAGGGATTCTAGAGTAGAATCCCGAGCGTAGCGAGGGATTCTTTAATAGAATCCTGAACGTAGCGAGGGATTCAAAGTACGTCGCCCGAGCCAAAAATATATTTTGCGCCCGAGTGATACACTCTACTTTTCATCACCCACTATGAGAAAATAAAAGGCGCCTCATTATTTTAACCGACTTCAAAAAGGAGGAGGTAATTCGACTGTTTTTTTATGTATTTACACCGATTACGCTGATATTTATGAGCCGATTGACGTGATTGTTCTTTAGTTTGATGCGGAATAGTTGCCATTTGGTCCTATAAAAATGTAACATAGTTTGGCCCAGTAGTTTTCATTTTATGAACATTTTTACTTCAGTCGTGTGGTCTAATTTCAACATGTAAAATAAATGCATATCTAATATTTGGATAGAATATTACAACTAAAAATGGAAAAATAAAAAAACGTTTTTTGCAAAAAATAAAACCGACTTCACAAAACACAAAAACGTTAAAAATAACTTTAGCTTCAGAAGTCGGTGACAAAAAAAAACTAAATGAATCAAACAAAGATCACCGACTTCTTAAGATCTAAAGTTATTTTTCACTTTATTGTGTTTTTTATTCACTGTCACTTGAAGAACTCATTTTTCAAAACAAAACCATGAATTTCCAACAATTCATGAAAATTGACGAAAACGCGGTCTGTAGTTCGCGCGTTTTTAATGTGATTTCGTTTTTATTCAGTCAGCGCGGCGGCCGGCGCGGCGGCGCGACTGGGCCGTCGTACCAGCCAGTCTTTATTCAAACAATATTTGCGTTCGATTTCTTTCGGCGCTGAACACTAAGATGTTCCAAATTCAAAAAGTGCGCCGCAATTATCTTTGCGGCGCACTTTTTGAATTTGGAACATCTATAAAGAGGATTAAAAACTCATTACTGCCCGCTAAAAGTTTCATAAAGAAAACACCACCTTTGGGTGCACTTAAAGGCGAACCAAGTCGTCCTTTTCGAATAGATGGGATGAAAATATACTTTGTTGCGCAAATAATTCGCAGCGAGTGAATTTTGCAAGACTCCAGCCTTAAATTACAAATTGTAGAGTAAACAATTTGCTTTTTAAAACAATTTTTTTTGGCGGTAAAAATTTTAACCGTTTCGGAGATATATTTTTTTCCAAAATTTTTGAAAATTTCAAGCCCCTCCCCAATTTAGGGGTTGCATCAAACAAGTTCAAATTTAAAAGTTGTCCGTATTCTTGCTCGGAATGATAAAAATGTTAAACGGTCCAAAATTTTCCATAGGAAAAAAGTTATGGCTAAAAAACTGATTTTCGAAAAACCCCATGGACGAATTCCGCCCATTCACGTACCTAACCAAAATGTTGACTCTTTCGATTTTTTGGCCAAGTTTGAAAGCAATCGGTGCATAATTGCTACCTGTAGAGTGTGGCTAAATTTTGCTTGGCGCCCCACATACCAACATACATAATACGTATACATATATATTATAAACTTTTTAACCACCTATGGTGAAGTTTCCGGAAATCTCGACTTTAGGTGCAAGACCAATAGGTAGATTTTTTCTGACGAAATCTACCTAATATCCGTGAATTATAACTTCGCATTAAACAAACTGCTGCTGAATGTGATTTATCCGTTGCAATCAATGATACCGCTTTCGTTAACTATGCTAATTCACAAATTTGAATAGGCAACTATTATCGGAAGTTAGCCGCAGTCTGAATGCTTACGTTTCTAGTTCCATCCATTACGGATTCAGATTAATTGCGCACTTAATGCTACTCGTAATAAACTAAATCCGGTGCCGTGACCCATCTACTTAGACGTTTTAGTTGGAGGAATTGTTAAGCGAGTAGGAGAAATTGAATTAGGCTGAGCGGGCGACGTTGGTAGAGCGAGCGGTCCCTGGCCGCCGTGCGCCCTTCTTCCTACGTGCTCATCTAGTACCTACAGCAACGGAACACGCCATGATGTATTCAGTTTATGTTTGCAGTTCCAATTGTACAAATCGAACGTTATGTTATGTAAATCAAATTATACCGAGGTACATACATGCAGTATCAAAAGCAGACGATCATTGAAAATGCATTGAGATTTCCGAATGAACAAAATAAACGACAGACATACACAAACTCGCGACTTCTTTCCCCGGGGAAAATGTCTTCATAATAATCACATAGTTATTTAAATGTTTACTACTGATATTGAATGTACATAATGTGTTTATGATAAATATGTCAATACATTCCTACACATAGCTGGGCACTATATAACTTCCCAGCTTACTTATAACTAAAATTATCGAAATAAAGATCTCCCACGTCCAGTACAAGCACGTTGTGTCAACGATAAGAAAGCAAAAAGCAAATAAAGTATGGTGGGTTGCTCTGGGAGCAGAATGGAGCAATCAGGACGAGAACACTTTGACACAGCAATTTGGACGGCGCGCCTCCGATGTGTTATTTTGATTGCGCCGCTTTTGTGCGGTGTTGTTTGTGCGTCCGCTTCCTTCGTGCTTATAAAAAATATTTATGACTCCTATGAGACACGAATATTGCCTCCTACCGCCTTAATAACCTTCCTGGTAACAGAGAGCGACAGTCTCCTGAGGAGGTATTATGTCGTAACAATTGGCTGCAAAATATTCGCACAAAAACTAATACTTTCACCCTCCTCCGGCGAAAACAAATGCAGGGTAATAACATTCATGCGTACGTATGAGTTGCTATATACATTTTTGATCAGGTGAATTTGTACAAATTTGGGTAAACTGATGGGTAGTTGAGCTTTATCCAATTTATTTCAACATTCTTGTTATTTTTATACGCCGAAGTCAATGAATTGTCTGAAGGATTATTATTTAATGTATACAAGCTCGCATAAGATTTATTGTCATCTTTCCGTGTCGATAATACAGATGGATTGTTTATTGTCTATAAACAAGTAGTGTTTTCCAATACAAAAGCATCAAGTAGTATTCGCAGATGAGCCACAGAAGCCACAGAGGCCTCGTAGGAAATAGCCCCTCCGGAAATTGAACCATGCACGCGAGAGATAAGCTGCAACTATTTCAAACGGATCGCTTTGATATTTTCCTGTTAGATTTATTATTTTATTAGATTTTGTTTGTAATTGGGCCATTTATTTAGTCTTTCCTTGTAAAATTGCAATGCCGAGTGCTATTTTTACATCATAATATTAGATAATAATAGTTATTAAACTAGAAGTAATAGTTATTAAACTTGGAGCAGAGCAGCTCCAAGTACATATTAATGTACTTGGAGCTGCTTTTCTCTCAAAACGGTGAAGAAAAAACATCGTGAGGAAACCGGCATGTCCTAGAACCAAAAAAATCGAAGACATGTGAAATCTACCAATCCGCATTGGGCCCGCGTGGTGGATTATAGCACATTACCTACCATAGAGAGGAGGCCTGTGTCCCAGCAGTGGGAACATTAATATGCTGATGATGTTGGAGTAGCGCCAGTACATTCTATTTACTGAAGGCACTTACTCTTAATATTCTTACTAACCGTGCCCGACCGAGAATCTATTTTATCTAGCTCCTTATAAAAATCTAGTCCTTCTTAAGAAATAGGTACAATCTACCTTTAAGGAGTGCGACTATGTCATAATTTCATGCATTTATAACCCCTTGCAATTAATTATACTACTTAAATGTCCGCAAACAATTATTGTAAACATAAATTCAAATATAATTAAGTAATTATTTAAAATAACAAGCGTCACGTGAAATCTATTTGTAGATTTCATACAACATTCTCATTATTTGCAGTATTGATTGGTTCGCATCAATCGCGATATGCAAATATTAGCTTCGCTCGCTGACCGGCAGGCTAGTGATTTACGCGTGTCCCGACGCGGCGATGCTACGTTATGCAATCACATCGCTTATTAAAAATTAACCCAGCATGCCGTAACCGAATTGTGCGACTTTCGTTACGTTGTTTGGTATCCAATCATGATTGTTCGTTTTATGCGATATGTATTGCACAGTACAGCTGCATACACGGTACAATAGTGCGCTAGGTGCGACGGTGCACGGTGTGCTGGTGGGCGGCCCGGCCACGTAAATCAGCGCGCGCCGCGCCGCGGGGCGCCCGCTGCGCGCGACACCATCTACCAACTAGCTCACTGTCAATGTTTATACGTTTATCTTATAAGGTTTTGATTTTGCTAGATTTACATTTTTTTAGTATTCATTTAAAAGTAATAGGTACTAATAAGCCATAACAATTTTGATCATCATTAGTACGCAGCTACGAGTTTTTCCGTGGCCAATTAAAATGAAAACAGAAATGGACCTGCTGCGCCGCCATATGGAGCATATATAAGAAGCCTACAGTATAATGGTGTCCCCACATGGGTGTATCATTAAAAACATCACAAAAAGCCGCAAGCGGAGCTGAACGTAATGGTGAATATAATGTATGCTAATGAGGGCGCGGGCGGGGCGGGGGGGCGGGACGTGACGTCACGCGTCGGACCACAGCCGCTGCCGCTGCTGGCTGGCGGCGGCGGCGCCTAACGAGCGGCTGTGCAATTTTCAATACTCGAACCACAGTTCCCATACTTAACTATTCCAAAGGCAGCGTTTCATTCATGAACAGCGCACTAGTTTACGTTTATTTAAAATGTACCGATTTTCATAAAGTTCCGTAACCAGCTGCATTGCAACGGTATGTAACAGTGTGGCACCTTTGTAAACCCGCCTACAAATAGATAGGATATTACAGGAGATGGAGCAGGCAAAGCCATTCGCGATAATAAAAACAGCGCGAGCGCTACAGAAATAATAAAAGTTAGCACTGGGCGCCCGCGAGGCGCCGTCGCCGGGAGGGTTCGCTGGATCGCCGCGGCCCGACTCGGCGCGAGCTGGCCTCGTCACGGGCCCTGTTTACTATCACTCCCCCGGGATGCTATTTCTTGTTTGTTTTAGATTTCTTTTACTTTTTAACACCGTTATAATAAGAGTCATTCCCACCCCGACGACCTTAGACGAGTATTTTCTACCATATGTGCCTGTTAATTAAATCATGTGAAATTTGTATACGTATTTCATTCGCGATTTATTTATTATTATTACGCAGGTTTTGATCAACGTGCGGAGGCATTCATTCCAATCGGCACAAAGGACGAACTTGCATACAAACTTTAATATGACTCTTTCAGAGGTATGAATATTCAACAACGAAATGGGAATGAATTTTAAAATAATTATTTTGTGATTATATTCGTTATACATAAAATTCTTGTGCATCTCATTACTTTAGACCCAGCGGTTTAGTCTGTGCGTTCTATGACTGACTGAATAAATTTAAAATGAAGTAAGAAAATTCGACGACCGATGCGCTATACCTAGGCACCGCGGTAAAACGCTATTTCAATTGAAGTCGTTGCACAAATAACTAAGCTTAGTCATCAAATCCCGTAAACCGTAGTTTACATAAAATTATTCTGTCCTAAAAAGTAGGTTTTATAGCATTTCCCTAACTAAACTATTAGCACAAAATTAACCAAAAATACACAATACGTTGCTGTTTGTTGCAGTTGTTTCCGAATATTAACAAACTCATTCCAATCGCCATGCAACCGTGCTTAATTATTTTTAGTTCATTATATAAAATTGAATTAATTTCGTGACAAAATTGCTACAATTACGCAACGCATCTAGAAATATTAAATGTTTCGTCTATAATTAATTTATCATTAAATTATTCGGTGAACGCTTTTGCGCAATCCTATTAGTGCATAACCATAACTTTACTATAACAAATGATTTGTGTATTATTTAGCTTCCACAAAGCAATAATATAATAGTAATACCTCACAATCGAGTCCCTGTGTGATGATCAGGGTGGAGCTAGCGGGGTGATTAAGCTAATTATCTCTCGTTGCGTTGGCAATATAGCCCATAATAATAAACCATGCATAATCATATTTTAATTAGTGTGCGTGGGTTGCGGTACTGTTTGTTTCCATAGGAACATCTTTATGAGGCCTATTTGTTTTTCTTATAGCTAATTTTGAAACATATTCGTGTTTACTCTGCACGCACCATTGGAAGCGTTGATTAGAATAACTATGTTAGATAGAGAGGTGATGCCTACTGTTTTTCTATCAGAGAAGAGTCATTTATCAAACGGTATAGACTGATTTATGGCAGGAGGTCGTGGCAGCGACACAAGTAGTGCCTACGCGCGATGACGACGCGATTGAGACGGCAGCCGGCAGCCGGGGAGCTACGAGCTACGAGAAGCTACGTGATGATCACGTGACACGCGTCCCACTCACTCTTATTTTTCTCAGGCTCTATAGCTTACGTCATACTATTATTGCAAAGTTCCTGAGAGTCATTTATCACGTTTATGTATTTGTAAGATGTTTATTAGTTGTTTGCACATTTATGTATGGAGGGCATTAGTGATGTTATTTTGTTTGGATAGTTGAAATAAACTGGATTTATCAACGTGTTCTATTATTTTTATTTATTTGTCTAATTGGCTATTGATCCTGGTCCCGGTGTGCTGAGACAACTGACACAAATCTCAATAACTTATTATACTAAATCAGTTATTGTAATTTGTGTGAAGTATTGAAAAAATGAACTATACTTAAACAATGATACAGAACACAGTTCGTCAACTTCGGCTGGTTGTCGATTGACGTAAGAATCATGAAAATTGACCTCCACGTTTAGTCTCTAGAGCGCCACGAAGGAACAAACATAAATATCTACATCATAGAGTGATAAACACATTACCCTCCTTTGCGTCGCAGTTTTATCAATAGTTAGTAGAAGATTTATAATATTATCTTTACATGAGAGATCTGATGATAAGTTTATGTACCAGACATTGATACTTAAACACAACTATGTAAATACTTCTTTATCATACCAGTTGAATGAAATGGAAACAGTCCTCGGATTATCCAATTCTTCAGCGCCACAGGAGAATCGATTAAAATAACTAATATCATTTATCACGCGGGTAAAAAGTTTCACGAGTTACAAGGCTATCGTCCCCGTGATCCTGTGAGAAAATTGCTAGTATTCATCATAATGCGTGACATTTAAAATTACCGCCGGCGCGCTCCACAACCCACTATAAATCAACGCAAACACTAGTTTCGGCGAGTGGATTTCTATTATTAGCTCCGTATTTACATGATTGTTACACA
Source organism: Xestia xanthographa (assembly GCA_905147715.2). Classification (NCBI taxonomy): domain Eukaryota; kingdom Metazoa; phylum Arthropoda; class Insecta; order Lepidoptera; family Noctuidae; genus Xestia; species Xestia xanthographa. Next base: position 12,261,582 of record LR990655.1, on the reverse strand, counting down.
AACTACAAATATATGAACAAAATACAATCACTTTTATAAATTCTGACACCGGAATTCTTGCTTGAAAATATTCTACTTTTACTGGAAATTCTCATGTGTGCAATAATTTAGGCGCTCTGGTTTGCTGATATTTATAGTATGGTTAACGTAGTACTGGTTTTATACGACCGAGTGCGTAAAATGTGCATTTTGACTGTATAATTTATTTGCACTGTTATGATGAGATCGATAGATCGTTATTCTGATTTTAATTTATTTGTGTGTGATAAGATCGAGCGTTGTGTTTATGGTGATTGCCTCGAATATTTAGACGATACACAAACAGATAATGACAATTGTGTTTCGATTTATTTGGCTATAGGTAAATATAAGCTTGTAGACATGTGGTAGCTGTATGAAAATGAACGCGGAGATTTAGGTACATGTAAGGAAAGTGCGGTAGACGGGCGGGCGGCGCAGCGAACGGGTACATGCACGTTGCAGTCGTCACAAGAGCCCTAACGAGTGCCGAGGCGGACCCGTCTCGCTCGTCGCGTCGGCCGCGGCCGCGGACCACCCTCTTGCATTTATTCATGTCGTTACCGCTAACGATAATTTTATCGTGTGCTCATTTGCCGGCGCCAGTCTCGCGGCCATCCGTCAGCGAGTCCAAATCGACAATTTGTGCAACACTAAAAACTTTATTGCGACATAATTGACCCCGGTTGTAAATAACCCTCGACCGCGACATTTTATTGCTGGCTTATTTTGTACTAGTTAGGTGATAAACATTTTAGAGATACCATTCGATGGCATTAGGTTTTTTTTTAATACAGGGTGAATTATTGAGATAGGATTAGAAGGCCTACAGGTATTTTCCCAAGTATCACACTCGGGTTTGGTAAAATTGGTCAAGTTTCAACACAGCTTCCAAGGTCGTAGCTGTATGTGATAGGATTGTCTGGTTCAAAATTTAAACACACTGCGGCTTATCCAACTAAATTTAGGTTAGAAATTTCTGATCAAGACGGTCAGTCTTGATCAGAAACCGGAATTCCCGAAGCGAGAAGTCCTGGGAAATACAGCCTTACAGAGACGACAAATTGTGGCAAGATAATGAACACGTCATAAGTCGTCCTAATAGCAAAACTTTTCAGTTCGAAATTAAGTGGTATCACGATAGCAGCTACTGCTAGTAATGCAAAATACCTCATAACCAGAAGCTTACTAAAAATAATAAAAAATATTTTAGCTCTATGCATCAGCTGGTTAAATCGCCAAACGTTTATCTTAAATATATAAAAGAAGAAACTGACTGACTGACTAACTGACTGACTGATTGACTGACTGACTGACTGACTGACTGACTGACTCATCTATCAACGCACAGCCCAAACCGCTGGGTCTACAGATTCCAAATTTGGCAAGTAGGTTCCTTATGTGGTCTAGGGGTGCACTAAGAAAGGATTTTTGAAAATTCATCCCCTAAGGGGGTTAAACGGGGCTCCAAAGTTTGTATGGGGAAACAAAATTAGTTAGACCATTTAATTCGAAACTTCACAGAAGTGCTTCTATTGATAAATGAGTAGAAACGTGTTTCAGGTTTTTTCAGAATTCAACCCCTAAGAGGGGGAAATGGGGTGGCAAAGTATAAAAATCAATGCACAGCCCAAACCGCTGAGTCTAGAGATTCCAAATTTGGCAAGTAGGTTCCTTATGTAGTCTAGGGGTGCACTAAGAAAGGATTTTTCAAAATTCAACCCCTAAGGGGGTTAAACGGGAATCCAAAGTTTGTATGGGTAAAACAAGATTAGTTAGACTATTTTATTCGAAACTTCACAGGAGTGCTCCTATTGATAAATGAGTAGAAACGGGTTTCAGGTTTTTTCAGAATTCAACCCCTAAGAGGGGGAAATGGGGTGGCAAAGTATAAAAATCAATGCACAGCCCAAACCTCTGAGTCTAGAGATTCCAAATTTGGCAAGTAGGTTCGTTATGTGGTCTAGGGGTGCACTAAGAAAGGATTTTTCAAAATTCAACCCCTAAGGGGGTTAAACGGGAATCCAAAGTTTATATGGGTAAAACAAGATTAGTTAGACTATTTTATTCGAAACTTCACAGGAGTGCTCCTATTGATAAATGAGTAGAAACGGGTTTCAGGTTTTTTCAGAATTCAACCCCTAAGAGGGGGAAATGGGGTAACAAAGCCTGAACTTCAACATAGGTATTGTTTTATGGTGGATTGGGTCGGGTGTATTACAAAAACAACTATTTTAAGATTTAATGTGGCAGACCTGAAATACTACCATTCCCTGTTGGGGTGCGATGGGGTTGAAATGTCTAAAAATCAATATGGGTGTCGATACCGAGATTATCAGGGGTGCTGATTACGAAAATGGCATTTATTTTGAGATCAAGATGATAATGATTGTGATTACGATGATGATGATTGTCATAATGATGATTGTGATAACGATGATAATGATTGTGATTACAATGATAATAAGTGTGATAACGATGATGGTGATTGTGATAGTGATTGTGATTGTAATGGTGATTGTGACAGTGATGGTGATTGTGATAGTGTCGGTGATTGTGATGGTGATAGCGATGGTTGTGATAACGAGGACGGAGATTGTGATGATGATGATTGTGATTAAGATGATAATTATTGTGATTACGATGAAAATGATTGTGATAACGATGATGGTGATTGTGATAGTGATTTTGATGGTGATTGTGATGGAGATTGTGAAAGTGGCAGTGATTGTGATGGTGATAGCGATGGTGATGGTGATTGTAATTGTGACAGTAATGGTGATTGTAATAATGATGTAGATTATTGTGATTACTAATGATGGCGATTGTGATCATGATGATTGTGATTAAGATGATAGTGATTGTGATTATGATGATAGCGATTGTGATTACGATGATAATGATTGTGATAACGATGATGGTGATTGTGATACTGATTTTGATGGTGATTGTGATGGTGATGATGATTGTGATAGTTATTCTGAGAGTGGTAGTGATTGTGATGGGGATAGCGATGGTGATTGTGATGGTGATTGTGATGGTAATTGTGATGGTGATTCTGATGGTGATTGTGATGGTCATTGTGATGGTGATTGTGATGGTGATTGGGAGTATGATGGTGATTGTGATGGTGATTGTGATGATGATGGTGATTGTGATGGTGACTGTGATTGTGATTGTGATGGTGATTGCGATTGTGACGGTGATTGTGATGGTGATTGTGATGGTGAAAGTGATGGTGATTGTGATGGTGATTGTGATGATGATTGTGATGGTGGTTGTGATGGTGATTGTGATGGTGATTGTGATGGTGATTGTAATGGTGATTGTGATGGTGATTGTGATGGTGATTGAGATAGTGATGGTGAGTGTGAAAATGACTGTGATTACGATGATAATTATTGTGATAACGATGATGGTGATTGTGATAGTTATTTTGATGGTGATTGTGATGGTGATGGTGATTATGATGGTGATTGTGATAGCGATAGTGATGGGGATTGTGATGGTTATTGTGATAGTGATTGTGATTGTTATGGTGATTGTGATGGTGATTGAGATAGTGATGGTGATGGTGATTGTGATAGTTATTTTGATGGTGATTGTGATGGTGATGGTGATTGTGATAGTGATTGTGATAGCGATAGTGATGGGGAAAGTGATGGTGATTGTGATAGTGATGGTGATTGTGATTGTTATGGTGATTGTGATGGTGATTGTGATAATGATTGTGGTAATTATGGTGGTTGTGTTAATGATGATAATTGGTGATAATGATGGTAACTGTGATAGTGATGGTGATGGGGATTGTGATGGTGATTGTGATAGTGATAGTGATGGTGATTGTGATAATGATGGTGGTTGTGATAGTGATGGTAATTGTGATAATAATAATTGTGATGATTATGAAATGTGGCACATAGTTTATAACCTGGATTAACATGGAGGACACTATTATACCTTTAGTATGATCCAGTGGGACAGGTACCGAACTTCACGCGGGCGAAGCCGCGGGCAACAGCTAGTCTAAATACATAAAAGAAGAAACTGACTGACTGACTGATTGACTGACTGACTGACTGACTCATCTATCAACGCACAGCCCAAACCGCTGGGTCAACAGATTCCAAATTTGGCGAGTAGGTTCCTTAGGTGGTCTAGGGGTGCACTAAGAAAGGATTTTTCAAAATTCACCCCCTAAGGGGGTTAAACGGGGCTCCAAGGTTTGTATGGGGGAAACAAGATTAGTTAGACTATTTTATTCGAAACTTCACAGGAGTGCTCCTATTGATAAATGAGTAGAAACGGGTTTCAGGGTTTTTCAGAATTCAACCCCTAAGAGGCGGAAATGGGGTGGCAAAGTATAAAAATCAATGCACAGCCCAAACCGCTGAGTCTAGAGATTCCAAATTTGGCAAGTAGGTTCCTTATATGGTTTAGGGTTGCACTAAGAAAGGAATTTTCAAAATTCAACCCCTAAGGGGGATAAACGGGGCTCCAAAGTTTGTATGGGTAAAACCAGATTAGTTAGACTATTTTATTCGAAACTTCACAGGAGTGCTCCTATTGATAAATGAGTAGAAACGGGTTTCAGGGTTTTTCAGAATTCAACCCCTAAGAGGCGGAAATGGGGTGGCAAAGTATAAAAATCAATGCACAGCCCAAACCGCTGAGTCTAGAGATTCCAAATTTGGCAAGTAGGTTCCTTATATGGTTTAGGGTTGCACTAAGAAAGGAATTTTCAAAATTCAACCCCTAAGAGGGATAAACGGGGCTCCAAAGTTTGTATGGGTAAAACAAGATTAGTTAGACTATTTTATTCGAAACTTCACAGGAGTGCTCCTATTGATAAATGAGTAGAAATGGGTTACAGGTTTATTCAGAATTCAACCCCTAAGAGGGGGAAATGGGGTGGCAAAGTATAAAAATCAATGCACAGCCCAAACCGCTGAGTCTAGAGATTCCAAATTTGGCAAGTAGGTTCCTTATGTGATCTAGGGGAGCACTAAGAAAGGATTTTTCAAAATTCACCCCCTATGGGGGTTAAACGGGGCTCCAAAGTTTGTATGGGGAAACAAGATTAGTTAGACTATTTTATTCGAAACTTCACAGGAGTGCTCCTATTGATAAATGAGTAGAAACGAGTTTCAGGTTTTTTCAGAATTCAACCCCTAAGAGGGGGAAATGGGGTGGCAAAGTATAAAAATCAATGCTTAGCCCAAACCGCTGAGTCTAGAAATTTCAAATTTGGCAAGTAGGTTCCTTATGTGGTTTAGGGTTGCACTAAGAAAGGAATTTTCAAAATTAACCCCCTTAGGGGTTGGAACGGGCGTCCAAAGATTACATGGGGAAATAAGATTAGATAGACTACTTTATTCGAAACTTAACAGGAGTACTCCAATCAATAAATGAGTTAACATTTGTGTTTCAGGTTTTTTCAGAATTCAACCCCTAAAGGGGGAAATGGGGTAACAAAGCCTGAAATTAAACATAGGTATTGTTTTTATGGTAAACTGGGTCGGGTGTAATACAAAAACAACGATTTTAAGATTTAGTGTGGCGGACCTGAAATACAATCATTCCCTGTTGGGGTGCGATGGGGTTGAAATGTCTAAAAATCAATATGGGTGTCGATACCGAGATTATCAGGGGCGCTGATTACGAAAATGGCATTTATTTTGAGATCCAGAAGATGGCGGATTCGACTTCTATACAGGGTTATTGTTGATTTATTGTAATGATAGTGATAACGATGACGATGATTGTGATAATGATGATTATGATGATGATGATTGTGATTACGATGAAGATTGTGATAATGATGATTGTGATTAAGATGATAATGATTGTGATTACGATGATAATGATTGTAGTAACGATGATGGTGATTGTGATAGTGATTTTGATGGTGATTGTGATGGCGATTGTGATGGTGATTGTGATGGTGATTGTGATGGTGATAGCGATGGTGATGGTGATTGTGATTATGACAGTGACGGTGATAATGATGAAGATGATTGTGATTACGATGATAATGATTGTGATAACGAGGATAGTGATTGTGAGAGTGATTGTGATGGTGATGGTGATTGTGTTAGTGATGGTCATTGTGATAGTGACGGTGATTGTGATAGTAATAGCGATGGTGATGGTGATTGTGATTGTGACAGCAACGGTAATAATGATGAAGATGATTGTGATTACGATGATAATGATTGTGATAACGAGGATAGTGATTGCGAGAATGATTGTGATGGTGATTGTGATTGTTTTAACTTGATTTTGTGATAGGGACGGTGATTGTGATCATGATGATTGTGATTGAGATGATAATGATTGTTATTACGATGATAATGATTGTAATTACGACGATAATTATTGTGAAAACGATGATGGTGATTGTGATAGTGATTTTGATGGTGATTGTGATGGTCATTGTGATAGTGACGGTGATTTTGATAGTGATAGCGATGGTGATTGTGATTGTGACAGCAACGGTGATAATGATGAAGATGATTGTGATTACGATGATAATGATTGTGATAACGAGGATAGTGATTGCGAGAATGATTGTGATTGTGATAGTGATAGTGTGATAGTGATTGTGATAGTGATTGTGATAGTGATAGTGATAGTGTGATAGTGATTATGATTGTGATAGTGATAGTGATAGTGATTGTGATAGTGATAGTGATAGTGATTGTGATTGTGATTGTGATTGTGATGGTAATAGTGATATTGATGGTGGTTGTGATAGTGATGGTGATTTTGATGATAATAATAAATTGTGATTATTATGAAATTTGGCACATACATAGTTTATAACCTGGATTAACATGTAGGATACTATTTATCCCTTTATTATGATTCAGTGGGACAATTACCGAACTTTACGCGGGCGAAGCCGCGGGCAACAGCTAGTCTAAATATATAAAAGAAGAAACTGACTGACTGACTCATCTATCAACGCACAGCCCAAACCGCTGTGTCTACAGATTTCAAATTTGGCAAGTAGGTTCCTCATATAGTCTAGGGGTGCACTAAGAAAGGATTTTCCAAAATTCACCCCCTAAGGGGGTTAAACGGGGGGAAGGGGTCCGCAGGGACCGATGCCTGCCGGGGTTGCGGGACTGTTCGAAAGAGATACCGTGGCCCCGGAACACAAAGGGCGATGAAGGAACATGGATGGGTTTTAGTCAGTAAAAGTCTGACACTCCCTCCTGCTCCGCCCAGAGCGGGAGGCGTTATTTGATGATTTCCCATCCGAAAAAAAAAAAAAAAAAAGGGGGGTTAAACGGGGCTCCAAAGTTTGTATGGGGAAACAAGATTAGTTAGTCTATTTTATTCGAAACTTCACAGGAGTGCTCCTATTGATAAATGAGTAGAAACGGGTTTCAGGATTTTTCAGAATTCAACCCCTAAGAGGGGGAAAAGGGGTGACAAAGTCTAAAAATCAATGCACAGCCCAAACCACTGAGTCTAGAGATTGCAAACTTGGCAAATTGGTTCCTTATGTGGTCTAGGGGTGCACTAAGAAAGGGTTTTGCAAAATTCATCCCCTAGGGGGGTTAAACGGGGCTCCAAAGTTTGTATGGGGAAACAAGATTAGTTTACCTATTTTATTCGAAATTTCACATGAGTGCTCCTATTGATAAATGAGTAGAAACGGGTTTCAGGTTTTTTCAGAATTCAACCCCAAAAAAGGAGAAAAGTATAAAAACCAATGCACAGCCCAAACCACTGAGTCTGGAGATTGCGAATTTGGCACATAGGTTTTTTATGTGGTTTAGGGGTGCATTAAGAAAGGATTTTTCAAAATTAACCCCCTAAGGGGTTGAAACGGAGGCCCAAAGATTACATGGGGAAATAAGATTAGTTAGACTACTTTATTCGAAACTTAACAGGAGTACTACCGATAAATGAGTTATCATTTGTGTTTCAGGTTTTTTCAGAATTCAACCCCTAAAGAGGGAAATGGGGTAACAAAGCCTGAAATTCAACATAGGTATTGTTTGTATGGTGAATTGGGTCGGGTGTATTACAAAAACAACGATTTTAAGATTTAATGTGGCGGACCTGAATTACCTAAACCTGTTGGGGTGCGATGGGGTTGAAATGTCTAAAAATCAATATGGGTGTCGAAACCGAGATTATCAGGGGTGCTGATGTCGAAAATGGCATTTATTTTGAGATCCAGAAGATAGCGGATTCAACTTCTATACAGGGTTATTGTTGATTTATTGTGATGATTGTGATAACGATGATGATGATTGTGATAACGATGATGATGATTGTTATAATGATGATGTTGATTGTGATGATGATGATTGTGATTACGATGATAATGATTGTGATTACGATACTGATTTTGATAATGATCATGATGATTGTGATGATGATTTTGATTACGATGATAATGAGTTTGATAACGATGATGGTGATTGTGATAGTGATTGTGATAGTGATGGCGATTGTGATAGTGACGGTGATTGTGATGGTGATTGTGATGGTGATAGCGATGGTTGTGATAACGAGGATGGAGATTGTGATGATGATGATTATGATTAAGATGATAATGATTGTGATAACGATGATGGTGATTGTGATAGTGATTTGATTGTGATGGTGATGGTGATTGTGATAGTGATAGTGACGGTGATTTTGATGGTGATCGTGATTGTGACAGTGATAGTAACGGTGATTGTGATAGTGATGGTAATTGTGATAGTGATAGTAGTGGTGATTGTGATAATGATTGTGATTGTGATGGCGATTGTGATCATGATGATTGTGATTAAGATGATAATGATTGTGATAACGATGATGGTGATTGTGATAGTGATTTGATTGTGATGGTGATGGTGATTGTGATAGTGATAGTGACGGTGATTTTGATGGTGATCGTGATTGTGACAGTGATAGTAACGGTGATTGTAATGGTAATAGCAATGGTTATGGTGATTGTGATTGTGATAGTAATGGTGATAATGATGAAGGTGATTGTGATTACGATGATAATGATTGTAATAGTGATTGTGATTGTGATGGTGATTGTAATGGTGATGTGACGGTGATTGTGATAGTGATTGTGATTGAGATTGTGATTGTGATAGTAATGGTGATTGTGATAGTGATAGTTATTGTGGTAATGATTGTGGTTGTGATAGTGTTGTTGATTGTGATCATGATGATTGTGATTAAGATGAAAATGATTGAGATTAATATGTTAATGATTGTGATGACGAAGATGGGGATTGTGATGATGATGATTGTGATTACGATGATAATGATTGTGATTACGATGATAATGATTGTGATGACGAGGATGGAGATTGTGATAATGATGATTGTGATTACGATGATAGTGGTTGTGATTACGATGATGATGATTGTGATGGCGATTGTGATGGTGATTGTGATGGTGATAGTGATTGTGATGGTGATTATGATTGTGATAGTGATGGAGATTGTGATTGTAATAACAATGATAATGATTGTGATTACGATGATAATGATTGTGATTACGATGATGATGATTGTGATTACGATGATGATGATTGTGATAACGATGATTGTGATAGTGATTTTGATGGTGATGGTGATTACGATAGCGACGGTGATTGTAATGGTAATAGCGATGCTTATGGTGATTGTGATTGTGACAGTAATTGTTATAATGATGAAGGGGATTGTGATTACGATGATTGTGATAATGATGGTGGTTGTGATAGTGATGGTGATTGTGATAATGATTGTGATAACGATGGTGGTTGTGATAATGATAGTGATTGTGATGATAATAATAAATTGTGATGATTATGAAATTTGGCACGTGGATAGTTTATAACCTAAATTAACATGTAGACACACACACTATTTTAGTATATACTATTTATCCCTTTAGTATGATTCAGTGGGACACTTACCGAACTGCACGCGGGCGAAGCCGCGGGCAACAGCTAGTAATTCATATAATTTGTAATGTCAGTAAAGCTAACAACGCGGTATAAAATGGTTGGATTATCTATTTTTTTTTAAACTGAGAAGAAGGACGGGTTTTCTTGTTTTTTTAAATATCAACATGTTATAATTAGCTCTACTGATACCTACACCCGTTGTCAGTATAAAGAAATAGTAGAGATGTTCAACATCTACCACGAAAATGATCTATTCACTTGAATTTCCGACAAAAGCTTCTTGTAAATTCCTCTCAGAATGGTGTAGGTAGGTAATTGAATAGCAGCAGAAGCCAGTGCTCGGTAGTTAAGGACGTGGCCGGCCACCGCACGACAGCGCAGCGGCTACGGCATAATTGCACAAACTTTCATGTGCTTCGCATACATTTTCATAATTAAAGGGGCAGTTCGCACCAACTGGCGAAACTTATTTATAGCCACTTACCTCAATAATACTAGTTTGTCTTGTTGTACATTAATTACCAACTTAACGTGTGCTGCAATATGACACGAATTATGGTAGCATGCATCGTGCTGTCACATTTATCTTTATGAAGGGACCTAACGAAGTATTTTTTGTGTATTATTTTTTTATTTCTCGCAATTAACGTATACGTTACTTAGGTGTTAAATCTAGTACGTTTGAAGTGATTATCCATTCATCATGGTCCATGAATCCTTTACTCAATGATATAATTTATGGCATAAAAACGTCTTTTTTGCATTTTCTTAATTGTGCTTTTAGTTGTTATGGACAGTCGTTACAGGTAGTCAGTGGCCCAAAAGTCTGACAACCAGTCTTACCAAGGGGTATCGTATTATCCAGTACTAACTGGGTTGTGGAGGTCAGATAGGCAGTCGCTCGCTCTATGTAAAATACTGGTATTCAGCTGCATCCGGATAGACCGGAAGCTGACCCCAACATTGTTGGGAAAAGACTAAGCAGATGATGAGTTGTTAGGGACTTTTTCTAAACTAAATGTATATTTATGCCAAGCCTCCTAAGCGTCGTCACCGTTAAGATACAAAATAAAAGAAGCTATTTCTTAATTATTTAGAGAAAACAATCATGGAATAAAAATATAAGTATATCTAATGAGCAAGAACACAAACAAAAAGAAACAAAAACAGAAAGGGTGAACTAGAATAAACAACGAAGACAGGAGTTACCTAATGAACTCGTGAAAATTTGGCGCAGGGTGTACACGAGGGGTTGCTTATTAGATATTCTCATCTCGAAAGCCAAGTCCAGTGGCGACACCAGTATACGGGGCATGGTTTTAAATATGACATATGGCGCCAACGTGACATTATATTTAATTTCTTATTATGCTGTTGTATTGTCCTGGACATAGACGAATTTAATATAATGCAGGCCGTGCGTCCGATGGGATTTTTCATCGGCAAATATTTATTACGAACTTCTATACAAACTTTCATCTCCTTTATTTAACCTCTTTAGGGTATGAATTTAAAAACAAAGTCTTATACAAAAATTCAAGCGTCTAGAGCCAGCAGTTTTTGCGTTGTCTGGCAGTGAATTTAATAGACATTTTTATTAAGTAGAAGATACAAAGAGAAAATAAGATAATTATCATAAAAATCTAAAGGAACAAGGGTGAGCTAAGCTAACATTAATGTAAAATCAAACAACACCGGGATCGTATAATTTTCAGGCACGGTTCGTAGCCATAACAAGGAAAATGTTAAAGGAAGGTCTTTTCACAAACCCGAAATAAATATCTCGCTTTTCCATTAAGGACATAAAAGCAATTCCGCGAGAGCCGAATAATAACGAGGGGCAGCGTTGTCCAGCCGTGGCCTCCTCCGAATTTTATTTGCATCGCGGGGCGCGTCTCGGGTTCGGCCTCGCTCGCCTCGATTGCCCCAATAATCGCTATTGTGTGGACCGCGACGTTTGTAGCGCGAGTGAGCGCGCGCCCGTGCGCTGCCACCAGCGAAGTTAGTGCGCTCGCGGCCGCGCCGTCCGCACCCGCCTCCGTGCCCCGTGTTCGCTCGCTGTCGAGCAACTCCGGAATTGCATGCGCTCAAGAAAACTTTTACCTTTGAGAAATTCCAAACGCTTCGACGTGCTCTCGTTGTAACTTGCAATAACCAGATATATAACCACTACAATTGGCAATCTATTTCAACAATATTTCTACTGACGTTCCTATACAACAGGACCTATATTTTTATCATACGAAATATGTACCCGTAGGTTCTTTATGTGCATTGTTTGGTACACATGAATTCAAAGGTTTCAACTATTAAAATGAGGCTCTTATACCCAAGAGCCAATGGGACCCGAATAATCTGTTATAAATCTCTTAAAGTACTCGTCGGTGTATCCGTTCGTCCATCTGTCTATCTGTATCATTATAATCGTAATAAGTAGTCCGGTGAAAATGCGATACTATTATAGATACAAATAAATTAAAGAAAATAAAATAAAATAAAGAGTTGTTCAGAATTTTTTGTTAGGTAGTTTTCTATCTTTTATCCATTTTTAGGGTTCCGTACAAAAAATGAAAAAACGGAACCCTTATAGCCGCCCCTACCCTTATACCCTTATAGTCTACTCGTGCGCCTGTCTGTCTGTACGTCTGTCTGTCACACTCAATTTGCTCTGAATCTACTGGACCAAATCTGACCAAATCCTATGACCCAAACACAGATGTGCAAAGTAAAGAAATCTTTTTTTAAAGGGTCATTTTCGGGGGACCAATGTTTGCAAAACTGTTTTTTTTATTTCCTAAAAAAAAAACAGTTTATAAAAAATACAAAATATATTTCATTGCTTGTAGATTACCTACAGGAATAAAAATTCTAACAATTGAAAATAAAGTGGTAAACTCAAATAATACGTTCACTTACGGAAAATTTGACTTTGGCATTGTACGGAACCCTTTCCACGCGAGATTAACTCGCACTTGGCCGGTTTTTTTTTACAAGAAACTACCCGGTTTCCACCAAAATACACGGACCTGACTGACGAAGTGACCACTGAAGTTGTCTCATAAATAATGCCTTGACAAACTTTTCATTCCTTAATCGTTTCCCAGAAACCTATTCCAACTTCTCTCTGTGTTGACTTCTGAGTAACAAAAGCGAACGAATATAAAAATGGGCCACGGCATGTGTTCTCTTTTATCAGAAAATGATATACAATTTTAAGAGTTTTCTTTTTTTCAATCATTCTATCGGATTAGGGTGATTGACACGAAAACATACTAAAGCCCGTGCGAATCCTTCAGTAGTATTTTCACACTTAATTTTCTTTGAACACAGCGGCGGTAAGAAATAAAGTTAAAATTAAGACGCGAGTTTATGGGGCGTTACTGGGGGGGTGGAGGGCACAAGGTGGGACCGAGGAGGTGCGGCGGTGTGAGAGGCCATTCGAATTCACCGCGCGAGCTGCGCCGTAGATAGCGGCAGGCGGAACACGTACTTCACTTCCACTAACTCCAACTATTGACAATATTAATGCACGCTTAGCAGGGCCAAGCGCCGCCGTGCATCGCCTACAGAACACTCCAAAAAAGTGCCGAATCTGAAACAGTCACGGGCCCACAGCAACAGAAAACAATCGAGAGCTAGAATAGGTACTTTTTATTTTGGTGAGTGTAACGCAATCTTCACTTATTGGCAATAATTTATTCTATTCTTAAGAGAAGTCTCCGGAAGTAACGCAAATATTAGACGAGGCTCGGCCCACGACGGCTGCCATTAATTCCAGAATTGAAATCTGGAATTGCGGCGGCGGCGGTGGCGAATTTACATTCATCGCGGTAAGAACTTAAATCAAGTTCTCAGTTACGATTCAGTTGCGATATTATTTTATTAAAATATGTAAATGACGCCGTTCCACCGCGTAGATACTACGGTAAGGACCTTACAATTGCGGGGGAGGATATCTCTAACGACGCAATATTTTCATTAGTGAGACTATTACCTACGAGCGTTATCACAATTTTATACAGCTTCACAATTACTACGTCACATAGCTTGGGATTAAGAATGTTTATTACGTTACTTTGTTCACATTGTACGTTTTCAAAATAATAATTAGGTTTAGAAACTGCTTGTGATAAAATAATTCACATACAAAACAAACCTAATTATCTAATTCATTCTTCCACAAACTCACGCTGAAAGCTTATTTAACTTTAATTTCTGTATAAGATTTTTCAAGTAAGTTTAAGCTTATGGCCTATCTCCCAAGTTAAAAAAACGCTACCCGCAGATTCATCTGATTCCAAGCACAAAGCAGTTTTCAATTTATCGGGAATAAATGCTTCGGTTGGCAGCTCAGACACCCAATTACCGCGCACAAAAGCTGATTACCGCGCGAGTGCGGGCGGCTGGCGGCGCGGCGCGTCGTCGGCGCGTCACCGGCGCGAAGCGGCTGCAGCGGCGGTGCGCTCACGGAATATTTGAACGACTTGTGAGAAACTCTTCATTTACTCTCTTTACACAAGTAGATGGCACTGTAAAACGGCTCACTCTGATTGAAAACTACGTCGCTCCAAAAATCATGACTAAACTTCATTTGGGTATTTTATTACAAATTGCAAACGAAATCAATAATGAGTCTATAAGGTGCTTGTGGTTGTTACAAATTAATTACTTGATCAATTACAGTATACGGGGTGTAAAAAGACCCACACACAAAATACCACCACAATCCTGCACAACGAACTATATAACATTGTACAAAAAATAATTGCTGGGAAATTATTTCTGTTTGAAAGTAAGTATTTTTGGTGTCGATTGTTTTTGTAACAATGTCTAATGCTATGTCTAATCTAAATCACACATTAGTGTATGCTGTGTGATTTAGATTTTTGTGCGTAAAATCATGAATTGTATATGCTTGCCCTAAAAATAACAGCGTAGAGTTTATTAAAACTCATGATCATATTACAAATTTACAATCCATGATTTTACGCTTCAAATCCATAATTAGAACTGCTTTAAATAATTCGTAGTCCCTCATTTACAGTGAGATATTTTTTAACTCTATTCTGGTGAGTTTTGCAGCGAGTTGTCGTTTCGTACCAATGCAAGTAATCCAAAACTCACATGACAGCTGTCAACTACGAGGTAGCATTATTCTGATCACAGGGGAACCTTTTTTACTGTAGTTTATATTATTTTCACGCTTTTTATAAAAGCCGCACCTTTCTGATGTCTGAGTAAACAATGAACTACAAAAGATGACACTATTGGTAAAGAAAGGTATCTAAAAATATTACTAAATAGTTTTGAAGACAGAAGACATCGGTGAAGGAAAACGGCGTGAGGAAACCTGGACTTATATGGTACGGCTTCACGCCAAAACTACTGGATAGATTGAATTGAAATTCAGCAAAAATGTTTTTTGTAAATCAAGAAAGGTTTTTGGTTACATATTATCACGCCATATGTTATGGGAGGTAAACAATATTGATTTTAAAAGGTTTTTGTTCGTAATTGAATGCACAAAATGACATGTTATAAGCTTTATTATGTGACGCAGACGAAGTTGCGCGGGTCAGCTAGTAATTAATGTAAGTCTGAAATCGCCAACCCGTATTGAGCAAGCGTGGTGATCAATGCTCGTGCCTTCTCTGTTGAGTAGAGGCCTTTGCCCAGCAGTGGGACAGTAGGAGGCTGGTATTATTATTATTTAAATCTATTCGTTTATTTTGCTCGGCTAACCGGGTAGCCGGAAATACTGATAGCACGGGCCTAAGCCAAGTGATTAGTTATTATTATTATAGTTCTACTGAAACGTTTAAAGCAAGTATTTAACGAGCTAGCGTATACAGTTGCATCTATCGTATATCGCACGAAGGCCGTGGTTGACGTGATTGCAATAAGGCAGCGGCTCTGAGTAACCCGGGGTGCCAACTGCAGTAGGTCTCGCGTTGTCGACTGTACGCCCGACAGCGAACGCCCTGGGAAATCATGACCGACGCTTCTCTACCCTTACGGGCAACGATGAATTCTGACATCGTAGCGACTAGCTTTATGTCCCAGCAAAAACATAATTTGAATCTACTTAATCAAATTAAAATATTCGCCTTTAAATAAATAAATGTATTGATCTCTAGGATTAAGAACTAAGCCTCGAATGCACGTAGTTTTTGGAAATATAAGTTGATGCATCTCGTACGTATCGTAAGCGTCCTTCATTAGCTGTGTAAACCTCCATTCCGGTTGAATTATGGCGGCGTGTCATATAAGCTTAAGACGTGTGCAAACAAGATTTATGTAATTAATTTAGGAGATAAGAGCAGGCGCGGGAATACATACGTTATAGAGCACAAAGGATGCCACACCACCAGTGTCGCCCTGCTCAACGGCCTAGATTCCTAAATGTGATGTTACCATTGTGAAGCTTACGTACTGAAACACTGGCTAGGATTAGAAAAAGAAATTGTGTCATCGCCGTGATCCGTGGCTAACGTGATCGGTGGAGACAAACTCACTTTTACGGTTATCACAATGGTTATCAAGTTGTTTTATTTTTGTGAAAATTAATTCCACCAACGCTGTTGTACACAATAGCTGTAGATGTTATCAGTAGCATAATTATGAAAGGAGAAGACAAACACAAATGTAGACAAACGGGCACAGGCACACGGGCAGACCGGGGGCGAATACTGCCGACGCCGACGGCCGGAGATATTTACGTTTATCTTCGGGTAACGGCTTCATCGCAAGCTTTATTACGACATCCACTCACGTAATCCTCCGCCGACGTCATAACTCCTCGTTTGCTGGCCCGCTACAATGTACTACACCGCTTTTCCACTACTGAAACACGGGCGGTGCATCGTGCGTCCAGCCACTATTGCAACTAATAGTATATTTTCATAAATGTTCGTTTGTGAAATAATTACGTGGTAGCATGGTCATTCATTCAAAATCAAGGATGAATATAAAGCTAATTCAAGTGTTTTTAATAAATGGCTTTAAAATAAGGTTTAATTGGTACTAGCTCCTTACTTTTGAGTAAACTTAATGCTAATCGAACAATTATTTAAAAAATTAAATCATAAGTGGGCCTTTCAGTGGAATTGCGGGAAAGGAGGACTTATAGTCTATTTCAATAGAGAAGTATTTTTGTGTCTATTTAGGATCAAACAAAAAATATATAACCAGTTCCTTAATTTATACATAACGTTATGAAAACACATAAAACAATCGACGCGCTGGGTTCTGAAATGATATAATATTAGGTCTCGATTGCGTGCGTAGTACGGATGTCGGGGTGACCTAACTTGGTTACTGCGACTATCTTGGCTCGCATGCACACGTGGTTGGTTACAGTTCCCTATTAAAAAATACCTCATTTTAAATTATATTAAAATGATGACCATCAGATAGAATACTTATTAGCCGTGGCATTTAGACTGATATATGCACATTAGCCGGCTAATCTTAACTTAATTTTCACAGTCATTAGAAATACACATTTAAAGAAACCCTTAGTAATTTATTTGCACCGACTGCTAACGTGTTTTTATTTAAGCTTGAACACAGTGTACACAAAATATTCAAAAATACATGAATCAAGGAGTCATTTTCAAGTTTCTGAAACGCTCTCATAGGGGTCGGGCGCGGATCCGACCCGGCTATAAATGAATATCGGATATGGAATCCATAAATACTCAATCTAAATTCGTAAATTTTCTCCGAGGATCGTAAAAAATGAAGAGGTAATCCGAAATCGGCTTACGGGTGCGGTACAGTTAAAACATTTCCACCTCTAAAGCAATTTATTAAGCTGGTTCATCAAAACTGAGTCTCGTTTCGGTTTTTAAAAGACTTTGACTGAAAAATAATTACGAGTTCGTTAGTTTTAATCATTTGTTCAGTAAAATGAAATAACGTCGAGAACAACTTCATCGTGAAAATGTACTTACTCCAAATAGGCGAAGGATGAATGGTGTTGCAGAAAGGCCGAAATTGAGCGGGGGGATTTGAACACGCCAGCTTAGTGCAGCCGCCGGAAGTAGGCCTCTAACCGCCGCCGTATAATAGCTTCCAAATTGACCCTTCCACTTCGGCCTTCGCCGCCGCTAGCGTCAGCATTATCACTATACACATTTCATGGACAATTACAGTATTTTTCTTCAGTGTACGGTGTTTTAAGCCATAAATTGTTTTGAAATTATCAATTTGTTACAGCTGCGACCCAAATGCCTACAACTAAATTAATTTTCATACAAAGGCATTAACACGAAATCGCATCGGAAGTTTCGGAAGTGTTATTTCCTTTTATAGCAAAGGCAAACGTCAACCGACCGGCGGCGGGACCGGTATGAGGATAGTCAAATACATAAAAGGGATGAGTCGCGCGAAATACTGGCATTGTAGGATCCTAAGCCCTGTTTAGATTAGATCAGACCTTCGAAATAACAGTGAATGAGGACGTGGATTAACTACGGTCCGGGGCACTTCGGCCCGTGCGCTTAATGGGGCACCGTTAGGGGGGTAATGAGGGGTGCGGGGATCGGGCGGACCTCGCCTTTTGCTCTACTATGCCTAGCCCAGACGGCTGAAAATATTTCTACTAAAAGTTAAACATGTATGCAAAGCTTCTGCGGGTTTATCAATTAAATCAGCACTTGCTCCATCGATCAGATAATCCTATTGCTCTCAAAATTCATAAAAAAATATGATTTACATATTAAAATGATGTGGGTGGGTTTGCTCCCGATCGGTGCTTACAGATGTCCCAGAACGACAGAAATAACTAGGGGTAGAAATTCATTTTTCAATGTCAGAGAAGAAAATTCATTAGAACTTTGAAATTACTGATGGCTAAACGGACGGAGTAAAATTTGCTCTTAATTTGTACCGAAACTTTTTCGCAAATTTTAAGAAACTTCAAAATGACTTTTGAAATGAGAAAGATGGGAACAGTGCTAATGATTACAGTTGCGCTCTTATTTATGGCAATTCATTACGTTTTGCGGGATCATCAATTTATTTGAAGATTCCTTTCTTGAAGAAGTAGGTATAAGTACTATAAGTACATAGGGTTGAGAAAAAATAATCAAAGAAACTTCATATTTTCTCCAATATGGAGTAAAACATATTTTAGTTGACATTCGTAAATGGAGTGCACATATTAAAAGTAATAAATCTGTAGCGAAGATGACGTCGGTGGGCTTCAGCTCCGGCCAGCGCGCTCGTCGCCAGAACATCCCGATATTAGTTTACTTTTCCTCTCCAACTTACTATATTAGTTACCCACCCGCGAAAGCTGCCGGTGATAGTTTTCAAGTTATTGAGAAGTCAAGCAGACGTCCAGTATGTGCCACTATATACATGAACTAACCTTCTCCGAAATGAAGGATCTTTATAAACTCGAGATTGAACTCGCTGATGTTTTATTCATTTTCACCACAACAACACACTCTGAAATGTCAGCTATCTCTTACCGATAGGTGGATACTGTAACTGTAAATAGAGCCTTGTGAAGGTAGGACAGACATACAAACGGACTTGTTAAGTGCGGTTACTTTAAAGCGAATATAAAGCATGTAAAACTAAGCTTTCGTTCATTTTATGTTTATTATTGCAGGACTGGGGACCGTTGTAATTATGTGGATCTAAAAACACTCAACATCTATATTAAGCATCGGAAACGATGACACCGAAATCCATGATAGACTAAAAACAGGTCAGGCGGCTTTTCGTTGACAACAACAGCTTTGTTAGGGAGGATTTTATTGGCACAAATATTGTCCAAGTCGAGCTGCGGCGCGCAATTCTCGTGATTTACCGAGCTGTTTACGCGAGCCTGCCTATGCCGATCTACCAACATTTTTACAGCACCATTTACCCGAAACTCAGACATTTTCTACAACACAAATCATTTTAACTATATTTTTATGCAAATTTTACGCCATCAACTGAGAGAAGAGACGCGATGTTTCTAAAATACTGTTTTGATCTCGTTCCTATATCGGAAGATAATGTTTATAATTTGAATAAAGTCATCCATACTGCATAAGTGTTCACGTATTTTAGCAACGCGAATTAATTCAGGTATTTTTAACATGGTAAAGTTTTATTACGACTGAACAGCCGCTTTGATGGTATTTTCAATGGCCTTTTTATTTGATAATATTTCTAATGTAGCAATGAAAAAGGTTTAAAAATACTAAGCACCATAAAATTGATGTGACAAACTCTGTTCCTAACAATAAAAATAGCCCTTAAGCCATCGAAACATTAACAAAGTTTTCACGTTAACTTTTTGTATAAGTAGAAAAGTTGCGGAGGCATTTTCCAATCTCTGAGCGAGGGCCGACGTCGACGGCTCGCGTCGAGTCATTATGGCGCGGCGCTGAACCGTCACGGGATACAATCTCACCTTCACTCCGCTCCAGGGTACATAATCATACAAAAACGAACATTATCTTTTCGCAAAATTATAGGAAATATTTAGGGCTGTTATGTTGTCTTTATGTGCGATGGGGAACTAAAATATGGGCACGAAATTTTTTTGGGGTTGTTATTCGATACTGTAAAATACGCATGAATGTGCTGAGTGGTAGACGTAATGTAATTGTGAGTACTTTGTAGAGGGGAGTAGAAAGTCTGCTAATCCTTTTATCTAAGCGCAGCACGCGGTGGAGTTGGGAGAATGTGCCTGTAGTTTACCGCCTCTCGCACCTGTTCGGCCACACTTGAGCCGAGCCGAGCTTAATCTGCCCTCTTTTTATTATGGCCGCGTTTCAGTCGCTTAATTAACGAACCGCTCGCTTCACCAACCTTACCAAACTGAGGTAATAAGTTTACTTACGTTTCTGTTTTGCTAATAGCATTTTAAATAGTCCTATATCAGCTCTAAATTAGTACCATGAAGATATTTACATAAATAAGTAGTGGATACCCAAATCAAACATAGATCACAAAAATTAAAAAGATATTTCTGTCCGGGATTTGTAAGTACGCCAATGTAAACGAAGGTTCTCCAATCTATACAAATATTTGTATACATTTCAGAGAGTCGGCTTATACTTTTCCGTTTTTTACCTTACCTTACTTTATGGGTTTCATTTCTTTTTTCCTTCCTTGTTGTTAATTACAAGGAAGTAATAAAGTTGCCAAGAAGAGTTAGATCTAAAACAAGTTCCTTCTTAATCGAGCCACGATAAGAAAGGTACATTAAAAAGGTCTGGCGTGACAACAAATCTAAAGGAAAAATCTCCGCCTCTGAGAGCCCAACGGTGATAAACGAGAAAAACTTTGGAACTAAATGGAGCATTCGAGACGGCGGAGCTGCGCTCCTGTCGCAGAATAATACTTCTCTCGAAGAAATAACACTTATAGTCCGCGAGGCTTAAAATCAAATGTCTCCGCTCTCTAGAGTTTCAAGCGAGCACGCCGTACTAGCTGGAGGAATTTATGACAGAAAATAATGCTGATTTTAAACCGAACTTTGAGATTTATATCGAAGAGATATGGGGTATGGTAAAACAATATTAGGTATAAGTTTTTTTAGGCCAACACCCACAGTAGCCTCTAATCTTCCTTGCATACTTTTTCCTGCTCCGAAGGGCAGCACACCATGTAAACACTAATATGCTTATGAAGTGGCTTACAAAGTGTATTTCCAAAAGACTCACCGCTTTCTGACTCGCTTACCTGAAAATACATAAAATTAAAATAGTTTAATTTTAGTGTCAAGGTAGTCAAGGTGTCAAATAATAAAAGAAAGAAAGAAGATTCTATACAAGTAGAAACTGCTCATGTGATGAATTTAAGAGTTTCACAGTTATAGTATGTTTATGTAGGTTCCAGTTTTAATATAAATATTAATTTTCAAAACAGTTTGAGACATTCACGAAGTACCAATTAAAAGGTTCTCAAGCCAAAAGTATAAAATCTAGAACCAATACCTACCTAAGTATTTCTCATATTTTGTTATTTAATAAATTTACTATTTTTTGTTATTTTTTAATGAACTTAATTTATTGTAGAGGAATGAGAGAAGCACAGTAACTGCGATTTCATTTTACCCGTAAAATGATAACAGTTTCAAAACACAAAAGAAAACTGCCAAGATAATCTTACAAATCATAAAAATACCTGAGAAAATGTAATTGAAAAGAATTGTGCTGCTCTTTACAAAAATAAGTTAGTAAAAATATAATGACGAGGGTGTCCTCTGCTGACGAGGGAGAGCAAGGACAGGTTACTCTAATTTACATTAATACGAGTTTTCCGGGGACAGTGACGAGCGGCGCGGCGGCGTGTCAACGAGCGAAGTTCTGTAGGCGGCGGGTCCGGTCGGCCGCGCCCGGACGCCGCCGGACGCCCGGCCGGCCGGTACCTCCAAATCACGCGTCCCAAGAGAACACACCTCGCAACGCCCCAGGATTATGTTATATGAAAATAATTGTCGCGTCGCGTCAGTTAACGGACCGCCAGCAAAATTACCTTCGCAAAATAAGGGTCGATGTGTTGTTTTGCTGCAGCAAACTTTCTTAATTTGATTAATTTTAGTGTGGGGATTCTGTAAAGGGAGAACATTGGAATAACACTCTCCATACCATCCAAAGTTTACCAAGCCTAATTATTATTTGTGTGAAATTATGTATTTACGGTTCTTACGAGTAGAATTGTTTATTTGAGTAAATTTGTTGTCTTACAACTTGACCTATCTATATTCTTTTGGCAGGTACAACGACAGATTGTAATGTCTTTTCTTGAAGGTGTAGGGTACCTAGTAGGAATAGTGTAGGTAAGTAGTGCCTAGTGGTACATGATCAGTGGCGCGCGTGCGATAGTATCGCGAGGAGTGGCGGTGATCGGCACGTGCGGCGCGTCGAGTGCGGCGGCTGTGTCAGCGAGCCCACGCTGAATGGCGCTGCGGCGCGCTAAGTGCCACACCGTCAATTACCTACCTGATTGACAACTTAACCGGCTACCGTTATGACGTTGTGATGTTGGCTTTCATAATTCTAGGTAAATGTAATAAACCAATCAGAACGATTTATCAAAAGCTTAATTATTCCACAAACGCTGCAACTTTCAGAACCAACTGGCAGATACACGACAATTTAATAACTGAATATACTTGCAGGTTACATAAGCTTTAAAAAACTCGACACAGAATGCAGGTACACTACGGTGGAAAAATATTATCAGGCACAATACAATTATATCAACGTTTTTCGAATGAAACAAATACAAAACGGTTGCTTTACATAAATATGATTGGATACTGAGGGAAAATTAAGTAGGAGTTGCGTTGAATGATGTTCGCGCTTCGTAAAACTCAAAAAGCCACGTTTATGTAGGAAGATATGAAACCGAATTCACTCAGAGGGCAATATCATAATGGAGCAGCGCGGTTATTATGTGAGTAGGCGAATGCATTCAACAAGCTGTTAGTATATTGACTAACGCTAAATATAAATCTCTATATTGCTAGGAATTGCAATTAGAAAAGCATTCGTTTTATAGACGCGATTAATAATTTCAATCATGATTTAATAGCTTAACTAACTTAACTTTAATAGATTAACTTATATCACCAAAACTAAAAAAATGCTACAAGATCTTTATGACTAAAAACATAAAAGGGTTAATACAAAGGTCAATAATATGATTGAGAGTAGTTTTGTTGTTGTAGGAGACGCGATGCGGTAGTGTGTTCTGAGATGCTCACCGCACTACAGATCAAGATCAAAGGTGGCGTGACGAATGTGACATGGACTTTCGTGCAGAATGTGACAAAGTTATGTCATGGTTATGTGGTAGATCGGCATTTTTTTTCAAAGGTTTCTTTTTTTAGAAGTCTTACCTATAAGTAGGTTTACTCGAATATTATATTACTTTGATATATATCGTAGTAAGCTTAGCCTAAGTTTACCCGAATAAGATTTTAGTTTATTTTGACGTGTTAACGTCTTATAAATCGATAAACACCGGCTGCACGCACGAAAAAGTGTCACACCGTTACGCGTACCGCAATCAACGCCCAGCCCAAACCCTTGGCCCTAGAAAACTGAAATTTTGCACAGAGGTTCCCTTTATAATGTAGACAAGGAATAAGGAAGGATTTTTCTAAATTCAACCCCTAAGGGAGTTAAATAGGGGATGGAAATTTGTATGAAAGTCCGTCAGTTTTAATGTTAGGATCTTAAAATTGTGTGTTTAGGCCTACGATTGAAAATTAATTTATACGTGTCTCAGCGTTTTTGATAATTCCGCCCCCTAAGAGTTAAAAAAGGGGATAAATTTGTGTATGGAAAGTCACGTCCACTTCGTATGGGAAGTCAAGTCCTTAATTTTCGAAGTTAAAATTACAAAATTTATTATCTAGGCGTATGGTTGGAAGCTAACGCAACGGTGTTGTTAGGATTTCAATCCCTATGGGAGTGAAAAGGGGGATGAAATTTTGTTTTTAATTTAAAATCACTAATATCATTGAAAATTAAGTAATCACGTAAAATTATCGTCCGTAAACCGTCTTTACATAAAGCCAGTTTTTTGTGTACATTGTGTAGTTCGTTCCAAGTCCGTCAATGAGATAGAAATTATAATTTACATATAAATAATAACGATTGTTCTCAGTTAGACCCGCGACATCATCGCGTGATCAAAGTTCCGTTTTAGTCGAATACTAGTCAGGCAATCGCAAAACAGGTTAGTCAAAACGTAAACCTTTCATGACCGTGAATATCTATGAGTCAAGCTATGATATTAACAAAAACCTTAAACATATTATTATTATTGCACCTATTACAATTTTTCACAGTATTCCGCACACCCATCTGGCACAGAAGCTTACTGACTTATGATATGGTGAAGCTTTTTCCATGCAATAGATTTACCTGCATCTGCATCACATTTAAATTGCAGCATATACGAACAAATTATTGGGTATTGATTTATTACGAACGGAACGTTCAAGGGGCTATGGTAATGATAGTTATTCATATACCCACCAAAGTATGCTCCAAACAATGTATAAAAGCGAGTAAATACCACAGACGATACGTGGCTACCGTTCAAATGATTTCATTTGGACAAGTTTCTCTATCAGCCGAAATTCAGAGTGTAATTTGTTAGCAAGGCAAAGTTTCTCCTTATCACAGTATTCCACGTGGAGTGTTTTGTCGGAATACTCTACTTTATTCTGTGCCTAACAAACTTTTGGCATTATTTATATATCACGTCGCGACAATTTCAAGCCTTCGAACGTTAATATTTGTATAAAGTTTATAACAGAGGAAGAAAAAACTTACAAGTTTATTTAGCACCCACACGGGATTTTCATTTTGAAATTCGAGATTAATAATTGAAGCGTTTTCGCATGACATTTTTTTACGTTGATATTGTATACTTTATCCATATACTATGAAGTTTTATAAACTGTTTAATAAAACTTGATAGTGAAATTCAACTAGCAATTGGAAAAAGGTCTTTAGAAACCACACCAATTAGACTCACATGTGACATTATTTTGTACCCTATCACTATGTTTTCGTATTTAACCCAAAGGTTGACTGGTAGAGAATGCCTTGTGGCATTAAGTCCGCCTATGTACCATTCTTGTACATGAAGTTTAAATAAATAAATAAACATGTATCAAAGTAGTTGGATCAATAACTAAAACATACCTATTAAACGGATTTAACATCCGTGCTATAAGTTAAAAGTAACTACATTATTTTTCTTAAGTAAATCCCAACAAACTTTTTTCTTTCTAAGCTAGCAGCAGCTGAACAGTATCGTATCAGTATCGTTGAACCGCATTCATTTAATAAACGAGGTACAGCCACAAGCCACATAACTTACAATATACTATGAGAAAAAAAAAAACACTAAAACCAATTTTGTGTAGCAACAAGTTATCGGAGTTATAACACGGATGGTCCAGATGTTGGTGGCACGTCCCGGTAACGAATGGAGCGCAGCGTGACTCCGGACCCGTAGCGTAATTGGAAAGACGCTACGTGGCACTACGGCTGCTGAGCGAGTGAGCGCCCTATCATTAGCGTCACTCACAATTTGCTTCCTGCCACCGATTCACATAGTCGCTATCGTTAACCGTGTCTATTTAATTAATATACACCATTATTTTAGGTCGTTTTAGAACCGTAAGCCGTATTCGTGATTTTTTTAATTATTATTTTTCAAACAAAAATCACGAAAAATTAAATTTACTTATAATATTTTTTAATTTGTTATTTAAAAAAAAACAGTCCCAATCTTTTTAAGTTCGATGATCGAGTTTTTGGCTTTTGGTTCCAGAACGACCTAGAATTAACCGTGTAGAAACCTAATCATGTCTACGAGACAGTTCACAGTCACGGTTTTCCACATTTTTTTTTTTTTGTAAATAAAGTCGATAATCAACGTAACGTGTCTATTGCTACCAAATTCTGTATGATGTATGTATGAATAAAGATCGTGGTAGTTAGTTTCTAAATGAAATACGTTTGACGAAACGCATAATTCAAGACAATATTCGGCGCTACACAAGTGCTACGAGGTCTCCGCGTAGCACTACGTAGCCATTCGTAACTAAATAATTTAAAGTTTATAAAAACACGCAAAATTAATAAAAATATCTTGTTATATTAAATATTAGATATCATTTAATCAGATTTGAGTTTACAAGTGTTAGTGCAAAACAAATATTTCATTGGTTTTCACGTATTGGTATAATAGCAATATGATAAAATACAATTAATAGGAACTGGTTTCATAACAATAAACCTTTTTGATGTAAGGGATTTTGTTTACTGGCTGACATATTGTCGTGTACACTGCTTTTTATTGTCGGCGTCTTGGGACTGTGGCTGATGTAAAGTATCATTATTAGTATTTTATTACGAATGCGTAACATGAAAATGTATTTCGTTTTTATTAGAAAGTAGGTCGGATGCCGTACGACTACCGACGGCTGAAATCTTATCTGTCAGTCGAAAAGGTATCCTCACATACGGGCAATATTTTCACGACTTATCCTATTTGGGTAAGCACGATTATATTTTTATAGCGGAATATTTGTATTACATGTGCTTTTTAATATTTGAAAAGATTTATTATTAAAATCAGTAATATAATGTATGTATACAGACAAAAATAAACAGACAACATTTCCTGCTTATTTTTCATGGCTGTGTTATGGGCTTATGGCACTGGCCAAAGATAAAAACAATAGAGCTTAAGTCATCGGCTAGGTACGGCTACTAAAGTACATGTAGAAGAAAGCATTTTGCGTAATTAAACGTTCGGGCGGCAGCAGTTTATGTGACGATTAGTGAGCAGGGCGCGCAGAAGGCTCGGCCGTTTAATTTGCCGCTTCACTTGACACAATTCGACGCCTGACTCGGGGACAATCGCACTCGAAGCCCCGTCGACCTCCTTATCTCCCGGCGAGGTAATCTTTCCTTCCCTCGGCGGCAATAACTCCAAGTGGGCAGGATTACCTGCAAAGGGGCTTCGTAAGGCAACCACCTCTACAAAGGTTATCGATTTAAACAATGTGTGCACGCGTCACTTACTTCACTTATTTATTTTCTCTTTTTCACACGGGTCACAGACACGAGTGTAGGGAATTGGTTATACAAAACCAAAACCAACCATCGTCATACCAAAATACGATTATACATACTCAAATACGCTTAACGGAAAACATAGCACCAATAAAATATGTATATAATATTATCATATTATGTACCTGTCGTTCTTCTTTTTTCGTGATAATGAATTGGTGTTTTTCAGTTTTTCGAGTTTTTCAAGTAACAATATTTTGATTTCAGTGTTAGATATTTTTTTTTGCAAATACATTTAATTTTCATTTGAATCATTTAATCTTTGTTTTCATGCCCATAATGTTGTTTGTTTTGTGGCGATTTTCGAGAAAACACTGTGACAGAGTGGTCCTTTTTAGGTAGGACATCATTATGAATTACTACTCTGTCACGGTATTTCATGAAAAATCTACACATGCATAAAAATTATTAACTAATTATTTAGTATTAAAAGGTATAAAGCGATGAGGATGTAGATTCAAACAATGAATACAATAATAATCCATACTCTAATATGACACAAAATGAGGTGAGTGACAGACCATTGTCACTAAAAAAAGAAGAACGACCCACCTATGTTTGGAAAATTCGGAAAATACAAACCCGTCTCCGAACATTGTGAAAGTGAATTGTGAAATACATAACAAACATTTAGAATATGTTGTTTTCCTTACTTATAAATAAACTTTGTCCAATTTCAAAGTAGGTATGTCCTTAGCAATCTGCCAAACATCTGTTTATATTTCCATATTTTACAAGAAAAATATCTTTTCTTTTTGAAATATAAAGTGATAATTTCATTTCCACGAGAGAAACCTTAAAGTGTGCTCGGTACGAATCATAAAATATAGATGAATCGCTCGAGGTACCATTTGCAAATAATTTCGTTGGCATGTAAATCTGCGCACGTAAATTCCGCTGCTGTCTGCGCACGGAAATTGAATCGTTCGAGAACCATGCCAATATATAATTTTTAGCGAAATATGACCCGACCCATTTCGGGTCTACCTACCTACTTGAATTATGAAATTATTACTACCGAGCGGCACAAGAGCGAATAAAGCACTTAGAAATTTAGCATTTGGATTTTTTTACCACGGTTCGCAAAATCTGAGTTAGAAAGAACATAAAGGTAGTATTATATTTTTAAAAAGAAAATAAGTAAGTAAGGAAGTACAGTTCATTTTGAGGTAAATGTATGTGATGTGTAAAGCGGGTAGCCGCAGGCGAGCGACTGGCATGGTTCTCTATGCGAGTGGTGGACGTCGTGGCAGCGGGGATATTTCAATTTGGCCGGAGACGCGACCCGAGAGGCCGCGCGCTCGCCGCACGGCTCGCTGAACCGTAAGCCCGTTGCGGGCTCCGCCAAAGAGCAAACACCGCCTCCGCAATCTTGTGCCACGTGGACCATGCCGAACACTCGACCACGACAATCTACTAGTACAATTACCCACACCCTTCTAGCTAGGAACTGAATGGCGCACAGCACATGTAGTGCAACTTATGAATCGAGTACAGTGATATATTGTGTAAAGTTCATTGTGTGATCATTTGCATGGTTATAGTCATAATTATTTCATGGGATAGAATCGTTTTAAACAGAATAGTTCTGAGCCAAACTCGTTAGTTGGGAATAACAATGAATTTGCGCAGCTCGTAAATCAAGCAGGTGTGCGCCTGTTATTGAATAGACTCCGACAACGCGAGACTACATTAATAACTATGTATACGTGGGAAATATAAATCTGTCTTTAGACAGATTCTTAATCAAGACCAGTACGATATTTGTAAAGGTTCACTTAGTTAATTATTATAAGATGATCTGGAAAAGCCAATGTTGATAGTAGATAATAAAATGTAATGAACCATTTATATTGTCTAAGACATCTATGCGACCAAACGTAGTGTATTTCCAGTAATCTTCTATCTCTCAGAAAGTAACGAACTGTGTAATTGAAAACTGCGATTGTACAGACTCCGATGTCTATGCGCATTACGTTTGGGTTATATTTTGGAAACACTTATTCTATCTATGTGCTAGTATCATCTACCTATCACGTTTAAGAACTTACTGTTTCTAAAATAGCCTTACAATTTCATAGAAAACAAACATAAGACTTCCGCGTCAGCTCTTCATCATCCAATTTTCAATAATATAGAACAGACGCACGCCCGCCACAATTTTATGATGGTCTTAAAAGTAAACTGTAACAACCGACCTGAACGCCAAAGTTTGGTCTACATAACTGTCTTGGATCTTGATTATATTATTTTGCTCTTGAGGGCGTTAAATTATTTTAATGTTATATGTTTCTCGATAACATTATTTTGGAAGATACGTTTAATTAAAATTGTCTCAACTTGTGAAGCTAAGTTAATCATTTAAAAACTTATTAAGATAATTGCAGCACAGTATTTTTTTTGTGTATAAGTACCTACCTACATGAATTTAGTAACTAGACCGCTAACGAAGCCGAAAAACAATTGTTCTCCCCGTCATTGCGATATTTTTTTTGTTCTGGACCGTAACTGGGAACCTATTAGTTACGGAGATATTGGAGGTTCCAAATTTTTCACAAGTTTTTAAAATACTAGTTTTTAAGGTCATACCTTTACTTTAAGAGCGGCCAACCCGCCATACTTTTCGCGAGAATTTTGACTATAGCTCGTGCGTGATTATGCCGTTGTTACACATATATCTCTGAATTTTTTCAACTAATAGGTATCTTGTGGACTATATCTAGGCTTCTATCGAAGCAGAAAATAAAAAATTGTAGAAACAAATTCAGTATAAGCCTCCAAAAATTGCTGTTTTTCACAACTTTTACCTCAACTTTGGCTGTTCATAATGTACTTATAAATTGTAAAAGTAAAGAAAGCATCCCGATAGAAGCCTTGCAAATGTAGTGGAGATTCTAAATAACAAATATTTATTTCACATACTTGTAATACTAATTCAAAAACACGTATTTCCTGGAACAAGTTTTATAAATTTTCGAACATTATTTTTCGTTCAATGTCCCCGCGTTAGGCGGTATGAGGTACGCGGGAGGCAAGTAGTGCGGATTCGGGGCTAGGTAACACAGGGGAGTTGAAAGAATACCACCGCTGTGGCTCTGGATGAAACAACAAGCTTTTCGACCATGCTCGCGTTGACGAAAGGCGGGCCGGGAAGGGCCCTCTTAAAAACCTTCATAACCCGTTTACTATTAAATGCGTCCATCAGCACAATGTTTTGAGTGCGTTAAATTGAGTTTTACCGTAAAACGTGATTTTTCACCCGAAAAAAAAAGTTGTTTCCCAGCAATAATTTTTCGTCGAGTTACGTAGTTTGATGTCCAGAATGCTTGGTTGACGGCTCCATAAAGGGTCCATTTACACCTTGTATGTTCAGCGATATCTTTGCCAATTATGAACCGATTTTGACGATTCTTTCTTTATTTGGAAGAATATTATTCCGCGGTGGTTCCGTTTATTCGTTAAGATCTGATGCTGATCTCTGGAGATATAACATACAATGGAACTCTTCAATAATATATAGCATAATTATATATGTTGTGATTGCTGCAATCGCTGGGATGTTTCTTGTTTGTACAAAATCATAATGTTATGATTTTGTGTACAGTAGGTACATTACAATTTCGATAGTTAGGTATGTTAAGTTCCATTTTATTGGGGATAAGCCTATCACCATGACATGTATTGTTAACAATGCATAGCAAATATTTGTATGGGATATTACAACTAAAAATTAAAAAATAAAAATGTAATTTTTTGCAAGAAGCCGGTGGCAAAAAAACAATCAAACTAACAAAAGCTATAGTTGGTGCCAGTTAAGATCATAATAGAGGTCATTGCTCCGACTTTCATCCCGATATCTCAATATTAGCGATACTGTCGCTCCATCCGTACAAACCTGTCGCAAAACTGATATCGCTTGAGTCTCATAATACATCCACAGTGTCCCACATACATAACGCAGTGCACAACCAAAAAAATAAGAAATCGAGCAAACGTACCCTACGAAATTAATTGATTTAAATATTTTATTTTCGTTTTTAACACTATTTTAACTTACTGAGACAATTTAAAAAAAGTATAGTACATTTTGATACAAGTGGAGAAAGTTTGTTATTGCATTCGAGGCGGAATTATAACACCCGAGCCGTAGGCGAGGGTGTTTTTGAGCCGAGAACTGCAATAACAAATGTCTACGTGTATCAAACGACGTTTTTCAATACACTTTTGAAGAAAACAAAATAAAATAGCGATAAATTATTTAGGATCTGAGACTTTTGCGCGAAGGACACTTGTTGCGCGCACCCACTTGCGCAAAAAGACTTATGCGCACATGGACTTTTGCGCGATCGGACTTTTGCGCGAATGGACTTTTGCGCGAACGGACTTTTGCGCGACTGGACTTATGCGCGAAAGGAATCTTGCGCGACTGGACTTATGCGCGAAAGGAATCTTGCGCGAATGGACACTTGCACGATTGGACTCTTGCGCGACTTAATGGCCACTGAGGTTTACTCTGTAGAGTAAACATAACATCACGCCTTACTTGAAGGTGGTTTTTTTTGTTTTCATGGTTTTCGGGGTCGCTGATAATGAAAATGGGGATGATTTGTTGAAGTCTATCAGAATTAACCAAAGGCAAGGTAAATCATTGAATCCATTTCACTATTCGTCATTCAAAAGTGCCTTTGAATGACCTAATTGAAATAAATAATTATTGACCTCATTTTCTTTATCCTTTAACCATGAAAACGACGGCCATAACGGAAAAATCGAAAATCTTTCTCGGCGCCATCTTGGTTTTTCATTTTAACCTCATTTCGTTATCAACGACCCCGAAAACCAAGAAAACGACACCCATGATTAAAAAAAAACAAAAATGTTCCTCGGCACCATCTAGGATTTTCGTTTGGACCTCATTTTCATATTCAGGGACCCCGAAAACCATGTAAACGACACCCATGACGGAAAAACCAAAAACATCCTGGACGCCATCTTGGATTTTCATTTCGAACTCATTTTCGTAATCAACGACCCCGAAAACCATGAAAACGACACCCATGACGGAAAAACCATAAGTATCTAAATATAATTATGACATCACAAAAACTATCTCATCACAAAAAATGATAATTCTGATCTTATGCCGTTTTCGCTTTACGAGGTCATCGCGTCAGGTGTGCAGCATATTATGGTCACGGTGCGGGGGCGTTTCCGTCACACGTAAATTTATAAGCATAAAATTAGTTATCTAGCAAAAAAAAAAAAAATCGAATTGGAACTACACAAGATTCTCAACCCCTGTATGTCTAGCCGACTGGTACTACGATACTCTAGCGATTTAAGCAAAGTATCGCTTATTGGTCAATTTATAGTTTGGCCGCTGAGAGAATGCGTTCCTGACGTCTATCAGTTGGTCATGACTAGTGATGGGCATTAGGTAACGCTATTATAATAAATTGTAAAAGATATAGTTTTTAACCGACCCATAACAAGAATAGCTTTAATACTTGTTGGTCTGTTTTCTAATTTCTGAATTTAACTAGCGCAAAGAAATAAAAATTATATTCTGGAATATTTAATAATAAAATAATATAATAAAAAAATTATAATAATAATAATATAAAAAAAAACATAAATAATATAATATATAATATTTTTTTTTATTATTGTTTAATATAAAATAAAACAATAATATTTTGAGTAAGTAGTTGCGACTGGGTTCAAATTTATCAAATTCGCTAACGTGTATTATTAGGTGATTATCAATCAAAGTATTATATCCTGAGATCTCGGTCAAAGAAAAAAAAAAGAAAAAAGAAGAAATATAAAAGTAGCAGCTAGGTACCTACTCATATTCCGCATTGCCGTTATTTTTGGTTTGGACGAAGCTTATTTATTAAAGTAAATTATAATATAATTGTAAATTATAATTAAATTATAATATAATTTACTTTATTATTCATGCATTTTATAATTATTAAAGCAAAACGTATTATTATATAGTTTAACGACAAATAACGTTGCAACGGCCTAGTTATTTTTGGCACATCACTACAAAAATAAACATTTGACGTAACCTTTGAACAACGCAGGATGAATTAAAAAGTATATTGTTTTCTTATTTATTAGACATACATTTAGCGCGAAATTATAACATTTATTATTACTTGATTTAATGATATCGTTTTTAATAATATTATTTGATAATAGGGCATAAAACTATAGTAATATGTTTATCATAAATTCTTCGCCACTTCAAACTTACATCGTCCTTTCGCTCACGACCTGTCAGGAACGCATTCTCTCAGCTCTTGTATTATATAGTGTATTATCTATGCTCTCAGCGGCCAAACTGTAGGTAACTAGTAAGTGTCGTTATCGCTTTGTGATCAAAAACTTGGTAGGTAGGTGTTAATGACCTCTATTACGATCTTAACTGGCACCAACTATAAAGTTACTTTTACCTTTTTGAGTTTTTGAAGTCATTTTATTTTTTTGCAAAAACCTTATTTTATACTATCGTAGTATCGTTATTTATGTATATGTCATCGGATGGTCATCGGAAACAGAATGTTTCCAATAAGCCAGTACAATTTTACGCCGATAATATCATGCATCACCGCAAACTAGAAATGTCATATTTGAATTTTCTTCTCCAATACTGCCAACTGGGGTTCAGTCATGTGTTTTGAAGAGTTTGGTTTGAGCTTTTCCCACATGTGTTTTAATGCGTTTTTGCATATCATTAAAGAAAAAAATAATAATTAAAAAATATTCATACCGACTACAGAACGTTTTACTATGCGTGTTCTAACACGCACTTGACCGGTTTTTATTACCCGACTGCGCCAGAAGGAGGGTTATGTTTTGCGAGAGTATGTATGTATGTATAATTGTTTGGCACGCTGCGCTGGATGGATTTTAGCTTGAGAGGTCGCAGTTGGGTTTTTTATTATTTTTAATAATTTATTTTTTTATATATTTTTTTTGTAAAGGCGTAGTTTCGGAGATAAGCGTGGTAATGGTCAATTTTCTTGAGTAACTTAAACACTATTCATGTAAATACAGCATAAAATATATTTGAGACTTTCACAACAAGTCCTTTCATTTGATATATCACACGTTATAGTATGTTAAACGTTTTTTTTTATTAATTTCTAATTTGGACCCCAAAAGTGACACCCAAATACAAAATTTATTTGTTAACGTTATACGTCTGTGTTTCGGTCACAGAATTACATATGTGTGACAAAGTATAATCGGAGAGAGCGAAGGCTGTGACAGACGGACAGCTAGACTTGTCATCGATCCTACAAGAGTTCCGTTTTTAAATTCGGACGTACAGAACCCAAAAAACACTAGCCAATGTACCATCATTATTGCCAAAAGTTAACAAATACAAGACCAGCAAATAACGTTTTAAATAACTTGTTCTTTGTATAGTGCAGCCTGCGATGGACAAAGGAAAAACTTTAGAAATGTTGCAAAAAGATGTTTTTAAAGTTGCCGTCCCGGAGGTGTACTCGATCGTAACAGGAGATTGCTGGTAACTTTATGTGTATTTCTACGTATTGTGTGCCTTAGTCGCGTGCGTTACATTATTTATATTTATAGGGGAATATCTGTTTGAACATTAATCAAATAGGTAACGCCAAATTGTAGGTCCAATAGTCTTTCACTGCTTATTCCAGAGACTAAGCTTAAGAACAGATTGTAATTAAAATAAATAAATAATTAACTAATTTAAGTATATATATTTTTTATTAATTATATAATTTATAAAAAGGTAATATTTACTTCCAGTGCCTTTCCTACACATCATAATCATACAGCTTGCTGCATAGTTTACATGAGAAGGTTGGGTAACACACTGCATCGCAGTCGTTGAATGTGTGTTTTCAAGTAATTCAAGTGTATAGGTACCCGTCGTAATTAGTTGCCTAATTGGCTTGGCACTGACTCCAAATAACCTCCATCTTGCGAGAACATGTCTCCTGTCACAATGAACTGAGGAAATTCGACTCAGGAGTCTAATTACTTTATCGATATTTATATGTACAATGATTAAAGTAGCATTATACGTGACATGTTATTTTTCCTATGAAAACAGATAAATGTGCGTTCGTAAAACTACAATAAATCCCCAAGTAATATAAACGCGCTGTCGACATCGGCGAGCGAGGCGTGTGGAACGCGGGCTCGGCGCGGCGCGGCGCGGAGACGTGCGGGAGGGGGTGCGGGGGGAACCGAGTGCGGCAATTTTTCTCTCCGCTGACAACATGATGTAACGCCAATATCGCACGCTGAGCGATTAAGCCGCGCACGCCGATATTTCAGACTTGCCCCTACTAACTGTCAAAGTGTCGGCAAGAACTCTGTATGCGCTGTACACAAACATGTACGGTATGGTACCGAGTATGCTCTAAGCAGTTTATCATAATTTTATATCTTCTGAAAGAACCGCAAACAAACCTTTTAGTTGTTCGTTCACAAGTAAAAGTTTTGACGGCTAAATATATATCTGGATAGACACACGCAACGCATGTGTTGAGAATAAATTGAAAAACACGATCGATATTGCGAGTCTTCAGTATTACCCAGCGATCGAGCTGTAATCACGAGGATTGTAAAATGGAAATAAAAGCAGCTAATCTCAGGAAAAGAACGTTCAGATCGGTTCAAAAGATAGTTGGCAAGTCGGATCACGCAGGGAGGCAATCAC
This sequence comes from Xestia xanthographa, assembly GCA_905147715.2. Taxonomy (NCBI): domain Eukaryota; kingdom Metazoa; phylum Arthropoda; class Insecta; order Lepidoptera; family Noctuidae; genus Xestia; species Xestia xanthographa. The sequence goes on along the minus strand of LR990655.1, from coordinate 12,225,301 downwards.
TCGATAATAAACGTGGAGCGAGTCGAGTGCGCCGCGCTACAGCCGCACGTACTGCTGACGCCGGCTCCGGATGCATCGCCAGCGCCTCCGACTTCCATCCACAATATACCTCTACGACCGACACCACGATAAATCTCAACATGAAACATTTCGCTGACTTAAGAAACACCATTCGCACGGGCTAGCTGCGGTGAATAACAGATTTTGTGTTTGACACACATCTAGTTCCTTAGTACTAGTGTAATTAGAAAGGTATAATGAATATGTATAGAAGAATTTTAATAAGAATGACTTTTTGACAATTATATCTACATGTCCATAAATAACTAAGGCTTGGACAGGATCGCGAAGCAATGATAAACGACGCGGAGCCGGCGCCTGAGCGTCGGCCGCTCGCCGCGAAAAATACAACTGTCATCTTGAGTGATGGTTAAATAACGGCTGCGTCATGCTCCGCTCTGCATGCCAACAGCTATTGTGATCCTCTTTGTAGACCTCTCCTTATTACAAGGAATTACATCGAGGCGTGCCAAGCAAGGTGAGTAACCATAAATATTAAAAGTTATACGCGGATATTGTCACGTTACTATAGGTTAGGCGAAATGTAGCAATATTTTGTTAGAATAAAGAATATGTTGTATTAGATGAAAATCCATCAAAAGCGGAAATAATACAGGAATCTAGAATCAATACAATTTAAAAAAGAGTTTGGAAGAAAAGTCTGATCTTGAATATTATAGAAAAAATCACTGTTCTGTGAGAATGGGCGTAGGTGTATTGTAAGCAATAAAACACAGGCCAATTGATTATTGCTATTGCGGTCACGTCGTTCAGTTACTGTTTTCACGTCTGACGTAATAACGTTAGCAACAAAGTTATGGTACATACGTGACCCGTTAAAAGGTGCCATTCTTTTGCTCCATCTCATCTCTTCCCACTAGCGAGTAGATCATACATTAAAATCAATCAACTGATGAATATGACGCTGACCATGTATTGGTGATTTTTATAGTCTTCTTATATAGACTTGCTAATGAATCATTGTAATTTTAACAGAATTATTATGAAAAACATTAAATCATTTTACTTGATTTAAGATATTAGGTCAACTCATTTAGCTGTGTTAACGATGAAATTGCTTACGAAATAAAAATTATTTGTTAATTCTCAACATAGAAATTAGCGAATGGCACAGTGACTTCACCTGTGAATGATGGCCGTGTCTGTTTCACTCTCCGTGCGAATATTTCATTAAGCGAGCTCCGTCAGGCCGCGCCATGCATCATAGGCTACGTTTGGCCAAGCCACGCTGACGCTGTGATCCACTCAGCTTAGTAAAGATATTAATACGCGGCCTCACGTGCTATATTGCGACGGGTTAAAAACGACACCGCACTAATATACGCCATTTTCAACGATGATGCTTTCATCTAACTTCGTGGTCCCGAAATAAAACTGGGTATACATCAGTCTACCTGGTGCGGTGTCTATTAATGGTTTAAGGCTACCTTTTTGGACGGCACACTGGACATAGAGATAAAGGCTCTTTATATAAATTGCAAGGTGGTTTAAAGACTTGTGCATGTAACTATAGCTAAACTAAAATAACAAATGTCTCAAAGGATCGCTAACGCTTTCCGCGACTAAAAGTTTGGTATGTGAACGAGGCGCAAGGCAAAGTAGCGCAGTAGCGCGAAGAGACGTGCTGCGCCTGGGCGGGGGGGTGAGGGGGCAACGTCACGTACCGAACTCCAGGCAAAACCGAGCACGCCACTCGCCAAGAGTTTATTACCTTCCTCATATTTACACAATTTGAGTGGGTGTTAGCGGTCTTGTCACTCGACAGCGCATACATCCAAACTTCTTTGAAAAATCCGATTCCAAACCCAAATTCGTAATATATTCCTTAGTGGTAGTTGAACATTTTAAACCTTCTTATGTTTATTTTAAAAGAAATTCAACCTTATGGTCAAGCAATAAAATCTTTCTAGCTCTTTATAAATCTATAAAAAGGATGTAATGAATGAAGAGAACAAACGACTTTAAGAAATGCGGGGCCAACTCGGGTGATTAAGTGTCTCATTTAAATGCAGTCTCCCTGAGCGCGGACTTCTCAAACGCAAAGGGAGCCCGCCACTCGCGGAAAACGGAAGACGAGTCTCTCCACAAAAGGAAGGAGAAGTATTTAAATTAGCGTAGTCGCTGAAAAAGTGCACTAACAACATTAGCGAGTGGAACAATGGCAAGGCACACAAAGAGACGGAACGCGCTGACAAAACCTTGTATGCGAGGGCGGGCTCCATGTTGCTGCCGCGTACAAATGCGGCTACCTTATATATCATCGAACAAAGTTCCGCTTTGTCAAATCGTTGAGAGGAATAATTCTGCGCCACCAGATACCACAGAGCAACTCGAAATCCACTGGAGATTTTTCACTTGAAACTTTTGTCGATAGCACACACACATGGACCGACACCCGCATTCTTGATCAAAACTTGCAGCAATGAAACATAGATCCACGTATTTGTCTTTAGTACACATTGGCGGTTCACATATATGGCTACACCTCGTCGTGTTTATGCTTGCTAACTCTATTTACATCAAACTACCCTAAGGTAGTGATGAAATGAGTTCACACTAACTTAAACAACTAACTGTTAACTCATTTTTTGGAAGATTTCGTCAGAAAAATCTACCTATTGGTCTTGCACCTAAAATCGAGTTTTCCGAAAATTTCACCAGAGGGTCTAGTTATGACCCCTAGAGCCCAAAATCAACCGCAAAAGTTTAAATATAAAGGGACGGGTGTAAAACACCTATTAACGAAGCCGAAAGGCACTTGTTCTCCTCGTCATTGGGATCATTTTTTTGTTCTACACCATACCAGGGAACCGTCTAGTTTTGGAGATATTGTTCTCCTTGTCATTGGGATCATTTTTTTGTTCTACACCATACCTGGGAACCTTCTAGTTACGGAGATATTGGGGGTCAAAGTTTTTTTTAAATACAAGTTTTTAATGTAAGATTTTTACTTTAAACACCTCCACGACTCCCGTACTATTCAATCCATCCATCAGCACAATGTTTTGAGTGCGTTACATTGAGTTTTACCACAAAACATGATATTTCACAAAAAAAAAGTCGTTTCCCAGCAATAATTTTTGCGTACAGTTACTTAGTTTGATGTACAGAATGCTTGGTTGACGGCTTCGTGATGAGGTCTTTTACACCCTGGAAGTATGTGGGGCGCCAAGCAAAATTTAGCCACTCTACAGGTCGTAATTATTATGCAACTATGATTGCTTTCAAACTTCGCTCAAAAATCGAAAGGGTCAAAACTTAGGTTAAGTTCGTGAATAGGCGTTATACGAAAATCAGTTTTTTGGCCGTAACTTTTTCCTTTGGAAAATTTTTGAACCTTTTAACATTTTTATAATTTTGAGCATAGATATATATGTTACACTAGATTAGCAATGACCACGCCAAGGCGTTACCACGGGCATATGACCAGGATCATATGCGTAGCTTATGTCAGTTCAGTGTTCTGTTTGACGCAGTACCGAAGTGACACGCGACAAAATATGGGCAAATGCGTAGTGAAAGAGTGCGATTTAAAATCACAAAAACATTACAAATTAATCGGAATAACTTTCCACACGTAATTTTATTGTTTCTGTGTTTATATATTGGTTTATATCACCGTAAAAACACAATTAATTCAATGAAATTTTGAATTTTGACAGGTTCAGTGTTACCACTAAAAACTTGTTTTAGTTTCCCACATTTTGTGGGACAGTTTTGTAATTGATGTAATACGTGATTTTTATATATTTAATTGTTTTAGATGTATTAAATGTTTTTTTATATTGTTTTAATATAAGAATATTTAAAAAATATAAATAATAATAATATTTGTATATAAATGAATAAACGAAATGAAAAATATTCAAAAAGTAAATGTTTTAATTATTTCATTAGTTATAAACGTCTAATACATGGATGTATTAGACGTTTATAAGAAATAGCTGTTGCCCGCGGCTTCGCCCGCGTGCAGTTCGGTAACTGCCCCACTGAATAATACTAAAGGGATAAATAGTGTTCTACATGTTAATTTAGGTTATAAACTATCTATGTGCCAAATTTCATAATCATCACAATTTATTATTATCATCACAATCACCATCACTATCACAACCACCATCATTATCACAATCACCATCACTATCACAACCACCATCATTATCACAATCATTATCACAATCACCATCACTATCACAGTCACCATCATTATCACAATCACCATCATAATCACCATCACTATCACAACCACCATAATTATCACAATCACAATCACCATCACCATCACAATAACCATTAAAATCACTATCACAATCACCATCATCGTTATCACAATCATTATCATTGTAATCACAGTCAGTATCACAATCATCATCACTATCACAATCACTATCATCATCATCGTAATCACAATCATCATCATCACAATCCCCATCCTCGTCATCACAATCATTATCATCGTAATCTCAATCATTTTCATCTAAATCACAATCATCATGATCACAATCGCCATCACTATCACAACCAAAATCATTATCACAATCACTATCACCATCACAATCACTATGACAATCACAATCACAATCACCATCACAATCACCGTCACATCACCATTACAATCACCATCACAATCATTATCATCGTAATCACAATCATTATCATCTTTATTACAATCACAATCTCCATCACTATCACTATCACAATCACAATCACCATCACAATCACTATCACCATCACAATCACCATCACAATCACCATCATCATCACAATCACAATCACTATCATCATTTTAACAATCATTATCATCGTAATCACAACCACTATCATCGTAATCACAATCATCATCATCACAATCTCCATCCTCGTCATCACAATCATTATCAATCATTATCATCGTAATCTCAATCATTATCATCTTAATCATAATCATCATGATCACAATCGCCATCATTATCACAATCATTATTACAATCACCATTACTATCACTATTACAATCGCCATCACTATTACAATCACCATTACTATCACTGTCACAATCACGATCACCATGGAGATCACCATGGAAATCACCATCACAATCACCGTCACTATCACAATCACAATCACCATCACCATCACAATCACAATCAAATCACTATCACAATCACCATCATCGTTATCACAATCATTATCATCGTAATCACAATCATTATCATCTTAATCATAATCATCATCATCACAATCAACATCATCATTATAACAATCATCGTCATCGTTATCACAATCATCACAATAAATCAACAATAATCCTGTATAGAAGTTGAATCCGCTATCTTCTGGATCTCAAAATAAATGCCATTTTCGACATCAGCACCCCTGATAATCTCGGTTTCGACACCCATATTGATTTTTAGACATTTCAACCCCATCGCACCCCAACAGGGAATGATGGTAATTCAGGTCCGCCACATTACGTTGTTTTTGTAATACACGCGACTCAATTCACCATACAAACAATACCTATGTTGAATTTCAGGCTTTGTTACCCCATTTCCCCCTTTAGGAGTTGAATTCTGAAAAAAACCTGAAACACAAATGTTAACTCATTTATCGATAGGAGTACTCCTGTTAAGTTTCGAATAAAGTAGTCTAACTAATCTTATTTCCCCATGTAATCTTTGGACCCCCTTTTCAACCCCTTAGGGGGTTAATTTTGAAAAATCCTTTCTTAATGCACCCCTAAACCCCATAAAGAACCTATGTGCCAAATTTGGAATCTCCAGACTCAGTGGTTTGGGCTGTGCATTGATTTTTATACTTTGCCACCCCATTTTCCCCTCTTAGGGGTTGAATTCTGAAAAAACCTGAAACCCGTTTCTACTCATTTATTAATAGGAGCACTCCTGTGAAGTTTCGAATAAAATAGTTAAACTAATCTTGTTTCCCCATACAAACTTTGGAGCCCCGTTTAACCCCCCTAGGGGATGAATTTTGCAAAATCCTTTCTTAATGCACCCCTAGACCACATAAGGAACCAATGTGCCAAATTTGGAATCTCTAGACTCAGCGGTTCGGGCTGTGCATTGATTTTGAGACTTTGTCACCCCTTTTCCCCCTCTTAGGGGTTGAATTCTGAAAAATCCTGAAACCCGTTTCTACTCATTCATCAATAGGAGCACTCCTGTAAAGTTTCGAATAAAATAGACTAACTAATCTTGTTTCCCCATACAAACTTTGGAGCCCCGTTTAACCCCCTTAGGGGGTGAATTTTGAAAAATCCTTTCTTAGTGCACCCCTAGACCACATAAGGAACCTATTTGCCAAATTTGGAATCTGTAGACCCAGCGGTTTGGGCTGTGCGTTGATAGATGAGTCAGTCAGTCAGTCAGTCAGTCAGTTACTTCTTTTATATATTTAGATACATAATACAAATATTTTAAAGTTAATTTAATTTATATGTATCAAATGTTTTTTATGGCTTTCAAAATTTGGGTAAAATTTCGCATGGGTATAGGCAACCCCATCCGGCCATTGCAAGTTGATATTGCCGTCTTTCTCTAATCAAAGTGACGCACTATGGAAAATCGTAGAACAACTGTTGATTAAAAATGGTTTTTGTCAATGTCGCTACTGGCCTGTTTTTTTTATTTTATTCAATAGTTTAAGGACCAGACTTAACTAAAACGTCAAAAAATTATACATATTTTAAGAAATTATTTTTTTACAACACCACAAACTTTATAGTTTTGACGGACGTCCATGTTAAGCCCGTTTCACTTCATCACTTTCAAATTGATTTTATTGTTATACATTACCGGAAAAGGTATGATGTATTATATATTTCTGGAAACCTCATCTTTAATGTGGAATAATGAAGAATATGAAACAACTAATATGTATTTAATATTATGATAACGTTTACCTTAAAAGAATTGCAAATGAAAATAAAGTTTTTTTAAAGTTCATTGAGACTTTTGACAGTTGCCCACGTTTACCCATGCTTTACATTTAATGTTAATTTGTAGCCTAGCTATCCATAAACATAATCAAATAAAAAAAAGCTGCGGATATTTGCGATCTTTGCAGTAATTAGTAAAAATGTGATAAAAGTCAGTAAACGGAAAACCGCTCGCTATCTATTGCGGTTTGCAATGTTGGTGTTTACATCAATAGTTTGCAGTATTTATTTATTTTAGATCCCGAAGTCCATCAAGTATAAATAAAATAACATTTAGTAAACATTACAATTTATTAATTAATCTGTGTTCGATTTTAATCACATATTTTTTCTTTTTTTTTTATGTTTTTATTATTTAAATTGATTTGTATTTTGATGTACTATATGATATTTGGTTTTTGTAAACATTAAAATAATAGTATTCATTGTTAAAAAATAAATATTGGACATTTTTGATAATTTTGAATTTGATTTATTTTTTAATGTATGGTTTTAAATTCAATCATAATAAATTACATTCCATTTGAAGCCATATACACTATTCTATATGTGTGCAAAATTTTAGAACATGATATTCAGAAATAGAAAAAGTTATTGATTTTTAATCAGAAACAGACCTTTATTTTCCATAGTGCGACGGTATTGTTCTTGCGACTTGTGTAAGCGAGACAGACATATGTTTACTTTTAAATGTTTGTGGTTTCAAAGCTACGTTCGTCGCGTTTAAAAAGTGGTTACACTTTTTTTGACACATTTTATTGTACATTTTTTTTTGCATATCTAGTATATTTAACTCAATGATTTTGAGTAAGAACACGGACAACTTTTAAATTTAAACTTTTTTGATGCAACCAAAGATGAAACTTGAAATTTACAAAAAATTTGGAAAAAAAAATCATATCTCCGAAACGGTAAACATTTTTAGCGTCGCAATTTTTTTTTTGAAACCAAACTGTTTACTCCACAATTTTTACTTTTAAAGTTTTGCGATAAAACTTATAGTTTTTGAAATAAAAAAATATAACTGAAAAATTGAGGGCGTTTCCTTGCTAAACTCATAAGTGAGGATTTTAAAATTTATGATTGTTAATGATGGAAGCCACTAGATCTTTTAGATTCTACATAAAATATGGACTTTTAAGGTAATAAACTTTTACTTTATACGTTTAACATAGTTCAAACTTTTCAAACATATTGTTAGCTCTTTTTCTGCTTGACAAAACAAAGTAAAAAAATTGGTTGGTCGGTCCACAACAATGATAATCATTATGACGTTTAATTGTCAAACGTCAACAGTCGTTGCCATAATGACCAAGTCTTTTGGCCACTGACGTATTCATAAAGGAAGTACTTTTAAATAGTATTTAGTCGCAACAAGGAGGCAGTCACATGACAGGCCTCTTTGGAGGCCTGGACGTTCAAGAGTAAAAATTTTTCGGACAAAGTTTTACTTCAGTCGTGTGGTCTAAAGCACACTCGTTTTTTTATGCAGTAGGTAGGACAAAACCAGTAATGCAAACAAGAACAAAAAAAAAAACTGACAAAACCTACACTTAAGAAATTGGCAACGCAACTGTGGCTAAAGCTATAGCCTCTGAATGTCTAGAATAAATATGGGTGGAACCTTCCTCGAAATCGACCTCCTCCTGCGGCTTGCCGAAGGGATTTTTTCTATTTAAACGGAGTCATAATGAGGCCATTCGAATCATATTCATGTTTTGTAATGTTTCAACATTCGTTCGCAACTTTTTTGTCACTTAAAAAAAAGATAACGCAACAATTGATTGCAAAACCAATTCATGAAGCAAATGCTCGTGATGAGTACGTTCCTATGAATGTAATGTTTTCCCTAATAGGAGCTCATTTTCCTGTTTAGGGCTTTTTCACTCCATTCATTTACATTTTTGATGTTGCCTTCCAATGAATCAACATTAATTTAGTAGCCTAATTACAATGGAGCTAAGTCAACGGCCACACAGCCGCTGTGTTATGTAAATATCATAAAATTATGCAAACATATTCCCATTGTACACTTGTTACATAACATTTTTGATACCGTAACTTTGAATGTGTAATATGGGACAGCGCGGGACTATTGTTAAATATAAGTTTACAGACCAACAAGGTTAATCCGCCCAAACAAATTATGAACAACATTAATATATCCTCTGTATCCGGCAACTTCCCGCAATAAGCAGAATGTATTAGTGTTATTTATCTTAGCTCGAAGCGCCAACAAAGTTTTAATTGCAAGCGCCGATACAATTTGCGTACAAATGAATTTATTCGCTGAATCCGTAGTGCAGTCGTGTGCGGGCCCGGGTGGCGCGGGCGGCGCGTCGCGGATTATCCGCGTGTGTAGAGCCGCTAATTGCGGGTAACGACGAGCCAACCGCCGCGCGCCGCCACCGCACCGCGCCGCGCGATGCACCTACCACCAAATCTCCGCGCGCCATCGGATCGGTATACTCGTAATATGTTGTATACATATGCTTGCATAATTATGTACACATCGTATTATCCGTGAGTGCTATGCACATTTACCCAGGTTTATGAATACCGTTATTTACAATACCATAAATAGATTTTCGCGTGAACATTACCGCCTGATTTACAAAATGGAATTAGGTCCGTGTGAGCTTTACGTTTATGAATACATAACAAATGTACCCGGTCCATAAAAATATAAATACTTTAATTAAAAGGTGAAGTCGGAAATGCTAGAAAGCAGCACACAGGGGGGCGAGGGAGGTGAAGATCAGTAAAGAGAACCTGCATTCGGGCTGGCGGAACTGGCACAGCAGTCGGTATCCGGCCTAACAAAAGGGTGATAGCGGTACGTGCGTAAATCAAACGTCGCACAATAACAGAGCCTCCCGCGACCGCCCGACCCTTCTCCACAGTCCCTCCTAGTTATAAGCCTCCCCATGCCTCTATAGCCGTCGGTCGGTTCTCATAAATCTGCCACACTGAAATGTGCTCCGTTGCCGGCCAGTCGTGTGACGGACGTCGTCGATATCTGTGCCAATAGGTTTTCAATGTCAGTGTACCCGCTGTTTCGATTCAGTTAAACCCAGTGGTCCGTCGAGCGCGCCCTTTTACTATCTCCCCTTGCATGGGCAACCCCCTTTATAATGCGCCAATTTTTTTCTTGCTTGAGTGTATGCCATCAAAGCAACAATTTATCAATTTAAATACCGCACAACACAAACATGAATGTTAATATCTGAAATAGAACGTCGAGTATTGCGCGGTTCACGTGTTTACATCGCACACATTATTCTCATGATCTACACACTGAAGCAGTCGACGGGGCATTACATTTCTCGTTCGGGTGGTACGATACCATCGTACTTCGCTCCACTCGCTGCAATTAACGCTACACAATGACCATATAAATCTTCTGCGAATGCTCTGTTCGTTCTATATTCCACGTAGGTACCTACTTGTCGACGCAGTCCGGCTTATACACTAGCAATGAACACTATTCGTTACTGAAAGATTGATAACATAGACAAGCTTGATTGAAATGAAGCCAATTAGAAACGGCAAATAGCAATTTAAGTGAAGGAAAGAGTCCGGAGTTCGGGTCGGTACGGATTGAGGGCGCGAAGCTTAATCTTACCTATACGTCTCGAGCCTAAGAACAAACAAGCCGCGAGCTGAGATTACGCTCGGAATAAATCAATGTTACGACGCGTTAAAATATTTAAGCTCACGATTAATGCCAGGCGGGATACGCGTCTTATCGAATGAGAGCGGCTTGTGGCGTGCGGTGACAAATGCAGATGTTCACCACGACAATAATCGACCGATCTCAAAAACTTAATAATGAATTCATATTTAAATTGTTTGTTACGGTGAACCTATGGCAAATTAAATAAACACGAGATTTGATTCATCCGAAGGTATAAAACAACGTACTGAATATTGCAGTGTTTCATAATACCAGTTAGGTACTCGTACATCAAAATGTGACATAATGAACGAAATCAATTTTTCGAGCGGAACAGTCCCATTCAGCTGTAGGTAAATATATAAACCCATTCCTGAATTACCATCGGTTTATAAAGTCAAGGTAATGTGTCATGATAATGCTACAGAAGTTTTACAAGGGCTCGTTAGTGAGGCTTTAACGATAACCGCAGCTGATAACTGTTTCTAATCGGACGTAATAACACGGCTGGGCCCCCCATCACCCCCGTCACTGTAACCTTGTATAGGCGGGCTTATTCTTAACATACTAAAATGATGATTGCAATTAACCCCGATAACAGACCTATGCGGTAACTTTTTACGATTATAGATAAGAAGAAACCAAATATGATCGAGACCAAGCACGTAACGTTGTAATTAAGAAACTGAATGGAATTCAACCCGTTTGATACTGTAAATATCTCTCCGAAGCTAGGAGGACGGGTGCTTCTGATATAACGATATACTGGCGGAAGTAATAAAATAAAACGATTTTACATCTCCAGGGGGAAACGAACGTTTTTGTCGAATGGGAAAAGTCGCGAGCAACTTCTCATTCCGCGATAAAATCTGGAACGTTTTACGACAATCTTCTATTCGATTACCTTCCGTTAAACAACAATCTTAAGAAAAAATCGTGCTCGGCGTTTTTTGTATGTCAATTATAAAATTGGAGTTTAGAGAGGTTTTTAAGAACGTAGCTTGTTTTGAAACTAATCTGTGTTCGGCAGGAAAAGTTTGTACTTAAATGTCCCCAACAAAGGAATTTATTTCCGGAGCTTTAAAAATAACTCAACCCCCGAAGCCGATCAGTGATTTCAAAGAAATCCGAGAAGGTCTGTGCGTGGCAACACGTTCTGTTGTTTGTAATATGCGACGCCGACGGACACACGGAGAAGTGTCGCGGCTCTGTGCTGGGCCTGCGGGCCGGCGCGGCGGGCCGGCGGGCCGGGCTGCCGGGCTCTGTGCCGCCGCATAATGAACTGGTCACGTAGCCACATTTCGTATTATTTCCGTGGGACGCTTCACGTGACTTGAATAAATGTGAGCCTTCGCGATCCAGCGTCTCCTCGGACCCTCCACAAATAAACCGCTTTACGCACGATTCGCCAGCGGAGATTCATTATTCTAACTCTTACCGATTCATAATACATTACCAAAGTTTTCTTTTCCATGGATCAGTTTTATCTGACCACCCCTTACGGGTCCCTGGGTTTTTCGATCCAAATATATGGCACGACCGGAAGCTTTTAAATTCTTTTGTATTATAAAGTGCTTCTTTTTTTTGCAATGACGATTGTTATTCGAAAGTGACGGGTATTATCTGAAGGCCAATTTCCGTATTTCGTCATTCAAAATCTAGCCGCAATCTCAGTGATAAATCGATGGAAATAACTAATCAAAAATATAGATAAATTTGTGGTATTTTTGACAAAAAGAGACGAAAATATGCGAAAATTCTAACATTGATTACATTGCTGAAAATTAAAAAAAAATGTCGCAACCCAGCCCACCTACGTATGTTACAACCTACTGCAATATCTGCAGTATTGCAATCTCATCCGTGCTACGCAGTTCGCTACACTAGCATGCTACGATGCTACGCTACGCGCTACACTGCTACGCTACGTGCTACGCCGTAGATAACGCGTGTGCTACGCCGTAGGTAGCTAGGAAACGCGAGTGCTACGCCGTAGGTTACACGAATGCTACGTCGTAGGCTATAAATGTAGCATTTTAAGCTTCGCGTCCGGTAAGCACGCATTTGAGATATTACTTAAGTCTGACAAAAATGAGAAAAATAAACCAAAGATAAATAAGGTTTGTTACGAATGTTGAGCAGAGAAGAACCATTTTAAATAAAGCCCAATATTGATCTAATAAAGCCTTAGCCTTATTTTTTTACTAGCCAACATCTTGTCCCATTACTGGGCAAAGGCCTAATTTTTCTCCTTGCATTCTGCGCGATCTCTAGCCATGTTAGCCCCACAAACATGATCAGATAGTCTCGCCACCTCTTCGCCGCGGTCGACCTCGACGGTGGCGCAGTGGGCAAATATCGTCACACGCTGTCCTTTCTCAGGAGTCGCAGTGTGTGACGATATTTGTTCATCTTTCCGGGTGCATCTGTGCTACGTGACCTGCCCATCTCCCACTTCAGCCTGGCTGTTTTTTCTCCAACATCAGTTACTTGAATAAGGAGCGCCGGGTGGTGTTTCTAACGAGATCTGTTCGCTTAAGACCTATATTATGCTGCGCTCCATTGCTCGTTGACAAAGTATAGATTCTGTTGTTCTGTAAGTGACCAACTTTGTGCACCGTTATAGGTTAGGACGGACAGGACAATGCACATGTCGACGAATTTCCTTTTCAACGTAAGTGGAAGGTTTCTTTCGTGGAGCGCAAGGTGGTGTTTCCTTCATATACTTCACGGGCCAGAAAGTCTTCCAAGCATTTTGGACTCATCTTTCGACTTCCTTGTATTGCCTGTTTTTTAAAGACACTATCTGGCCCAAGTAAGTATACTCGTCGACATATTGCAACGCATGCCCGTCTATAGCGACCCTACGTTTGGTGCTGTTGGTCGATTTTTATTTATTCGTAGAAAGTCTAACCTACTTGCTGTACTCAAATCTTGGAACATTCCTTCAAGTTCTGAGTGGATGTGGAGAATAGCACCATGTGATCAGCAAAGCGGAGGTTTATTTGGTTTCGGCAGCTAAAATGTATGCCTTGTAACTGTTACGATCGGGCAGCTTGTTAAAAACCTCCTACAGTACTATTGTGAAGCTTGGGTGAGAGTGGATCACCCTGTTTGACACCTACTTCTGAACTTGATGTTCGCAGAGCTGCTTCGATAGATGGTGTGATGTTGGACTTAATACAAATTATTAATATTAACATAATTACACACATTGCATGCTATTAAGCTTGATCTAATAACACACTAACCAATACAAAACCCAGCTTGAATTTACTAACATAAGCTCGTAAAATATTCTAGTACATCTACAAATCTTTTTGCTTTCTTTAAATAAACACTATTTTATTCTTGGAGAAAGCTATTATAAAGAAATATTTACTTCTTCCACCACGATATTCGTAGCGTCGTTCTACGAAATAACGTGCACCGTAGAGAGGTAGTAACATTTTTAGATTTAAAGGTTAGTTTATAAACATTTTTGGTTATTATAGTTATGCAATTTAAATAGAGGGGTAGTTTTAAGTACCAGTCTCGTGAAGGAAGACATTGATGAAATCCGGACTTATGATTAATATGTATAACTCGAAATCACCAACTCGTCTTAAACTAAGCTAACTGTGCAAAATTGTGGTTCATATCCAAATTTTAGTTTTCTAGGTAAACCTGCACGGCACGTCGGCAGCAATAAAGACATCACACTGCGGCAGCGGCCACACATCCTCTGGGCGCACGGTATTAGACGTGTAAGCAGTTTATTGTGGGGCAGGCTCGCTCATAACTACCCATTCTCCCCGGGATAATGTCGGACAAGCGACGTTATGTTTATTTCAGACTAAGTCCGCGTTATAAAGGTCTCGTGCACAAGTGGCCGAATATTATCTTTACACGAACATCTTATATTAATCCACGATCATGGAGTTGTTGTTGTCATTTGGAAAGTATTTTGGTGAATAAAGCCTTTAGTTGTATTGAGTAACAAGTATCTGCAGAGAATGTTGAGAAGAATAAGAGACAGCAATTTAGTTTACGGTTTTGTATGTTTAGAAGCTGTAAAGAATATTTTATTTAAGTGTTAGATTTCAGTTTCACGTTACCTTGGATTTCCTCGCAGAGCCGCGTGGTGTAGCGCGTTGAAGCCATTGTTATTCGTGAGAGTCATGTCGGCTCCATGCTCCAACAATAAAGTCAACATGTCGTCACGTTTCTTCGAAATGGCATCATGTAAGGGGGTGTCGCCTTCGGAATCCTGTAACAGGGAAATACAACAGAATATTAATTTCGGCTTAGATACATACATTACTGTGAAGGGTAGTCGTAGCACGCCTATGAACGAATTAGGTCAGTATGCACTTTAATCCGCAGATAAAGACGAGCCGGTGCCAGCTGCGACGATATTTGGCTACTGAATTATAAAGCACAGCCCGTCTTGAGTATCGCGACAATTTTCTAAAACATCAAACCGCTCAAATGAATAATTGACGCGGCGGAGAAGGCGTTTAGGGCGTGGATTATGGCGACTTGCATAACTTATAAGCGTCTCAGAGTGGTTGAGGCGAGCAGCGAAAGGCAAAGCCGAGCGGGTGCCGAGCGGATGCCGGCGAGGAGCTGGGTGCGCGACAGACATTAGAGAATGGTGTCGAGTTCAGTAATATAGGACGAACGCCGCAAAAAGCGCGGCTACCGCGTCATTATCATAATCACCACTGCTGCGTGCCGCTGCGGTGCCGCCCAAGCCGTTTTGCTTTGTGAGCGTGCATTAAGAGAGCCGAGCGTTGTGTTCTGTCATTCCTGCAATTAATTTGCAAGGGTCCCTAAGATGAGTGTTTTCACTTTGATGTAATAGCATTCATCAAGGTTTAGGCCTTCTTGGTGCTTTTGAGACTTAAAATCATACTATTACCTTGTATTAACAATACATAACCGGTACATAACCAAACATCGTTCTTATTTATATCACGAATTTAAGAAGCTTACTTAAAGTTGTTTCTCAGTAGCAATCAAAACTCTTGAGATTCCGTGGCAATGAACTACTTATTTATAAATAACTTTCTAAAATAAATCATATTAGAACAATAACCAAATGAATTGTTCGTATTCCACGAATTAAACATTCAAGCGTATCACAGAAAAACCAACGGCCAACGTTTAGATTTAATACAGTGAGATAAATATCAGGCTACGCTCACAGGTATATCAGGGGGATGACAAAGCATCCGACACCCATTCAGATGCAGTAATTCAGTGCAAGCTCAACCACAGACACGGGGTAATTCCGCGCAGAATAGCAGCATTAAATATTAATCGTATTGGCATATAGATGGTCATTACGGGCTGTAATTCATGACATCGTGTTGCGGTGTATGCATTACTTGCTGTGCTAATTATGTGATTGTACGTCATTATGTGTATGTTGTGTTACTGTTTAGCACATGCCTAGTAATATTGTAAACGGAGTAGTTTGTAGCTATATCTAGAAACGAAATAAATAAATGTATTCACTTGATTCTTTGTCTCAGTTAGTTTTGGTCAATATATTTTATTCTCTAAAATCTTTCTATTGCTCTAAGGTTTGTAGTAAGAAAACTCAACGGCGTTTTTTTATTCTCTAAAACCTTTCTACTGCGTTAAGCAAGGTTTGTAGTAAAAAAACTTGACATCCTACAATGGAGTTGTCAAAATCTTCGACAGTTTTCAAAATCAGATTCAGAACACAGATCCGTTTGATGCTACGGCACTGGGCAGACTATTGCATAGAAAACTATTATTAATCACTTAAAATGTTTTTTCGTTCACCGCTTGAAATCAAAGGCTAAAGACCGATGTTTAGTTGATTTCAACCTTAAACTTTTTAAAGAACTGAACGTTTTATTTAAATAAAATGTCTTATTTTAAAAGTCAGCATTACATTTTAATTGTCAGCTGAGTGACGTTTGTGACATTGACATTATGGCAATATTGAGTCAGTAAAGTAGTAAAACAGTATCGCACACAGAGCAAAAAATGATTCTCAGGTAATGAACCAATTTTTACTTTGACTGTTACGCTACAACGAACGCTACACAAGAATTAATAACAATTTTCATAACACGTTGATGTGGTGTGTCCTCACACGACAGCGCACGAAGTAAACACGCTCCAGTAGAAATAAGTGTTAAGGCGAAATAAGAAATTAGATTTACGCGGCAATATCCGCAGGTGCACGAGAGGTGCACCTGCAAGCCGCGCCGCGGTATAAAATATCCTTGCGAATATTATAGCCACCTAGTTGACGGCGTCATAACACTCGCCGTGCACATATTTTAATTTAAAGCTTATACACGTGGGAACTGACAACCCTAATCACAATTGTTATGGTTAGTTAGTAGGTATATTTAAAATTATACTTTGGCCGCTGAGAGAATGCGTTCCTGACGTCTGTCAGTTGGTACAAAAATTTAGCGCGAAATTATAACATTTATTGATAATTCATTTAATGATATCGTTTTCAATAATATTATTTGTTAAAAGGGCAAAAAGGGTAATAATAGGTAAGTTATGTAAGCAATAAGTTATCTACCATCACCAATAATACTAAAACTCGCGACCTGTCAGGAACGCATTCTCTCCGGCCGAACTTTACGAGTTTTATGTTGGACTATTTCTACATAGAATGATTTTTGACGTGACTTATCTATTATTTCCATCATCATCATCTGCCTAGTCTTTTCCGAACTATGTTGAGGTCAGCTTCCAGTCTTGCTGGATTCAGATATTTTACACCATCATCATCAACAGCCTATTAATTTTCCCACTGTACAGGCACAGGCCTCTCTATGAGAAGGAATGGGCTATAGTCCACCACGCAGGCCCAGTGCGAATTGGCAGATGTCACATCTGTCACACTTCAATTTTTTTGGTTCTAGGACATTCCGGTTTTCTCACGATGTTTTCCTTCACCGTTTTGAGAGCAGTATTTTACATGGAGCGACTGAAACGTTGGCGATATATTATACGAAGAAACTAATTCTTTAAAATTTTCTTCAAAAAGTACTTAGTTTTTTCGTAAAAATTGTAGAAAAGAAAACCATTACCGCAGCTACAGTGATCATGTAATAAAATAGAAAGCGACTCGGAAGCCCGAACAATAAAAACAAAACAACAAGGTAATTACTCAAAGATAAGAACAACGCGTCGAGCACGAGAAGTGGCGAGGCGTGCTCGTGGAGGCGGGCGGCGGTGGCGGCTGATATCGCGCAGCCTCTTACTAAGGTTAAAAATTCGTTAGCCTTGATTAAAACGTCTGCTCGTCGCCTTACTGTGGATGAACAAAGAGCCGGCTTATCAGACAAATTAATACACGAAACAGTAAGAATAAGCTTTACCCTAAAACAGACATTAAAAAGCAGCGGCTGCAAATAATAACTTGAAATATTTAACAATTTAAGTGCACAGCTCTAGCAGAATAATTTGTATACTCGAACGTCGTGTGTCATGTTTCAGGTTTTGTAAAGACAAAAAGATTATGAGAACCTTAATATTACAAATGGCAAATCTTCTCAAACAACGGAACCCATTCAGTGCTATTCAGGCGAAACTTCATCATTGACGAGGCAGAAAGAAAACAACTAATTGTTTAATTCCAAGCCATTAAGTCGAGTATTACGGGCGGATTATTCACGGGCCATATACCGCAGCATCAGCGCAGGGCGCGGCGCGTCGCGTACTGGCACGCCACCACCGCTGTCGCCTCCGACCGGTAATACCTACTTTTGACACTCTATGCTTCACATCCACTTTAACTATCATTAAACACGATACATTACACACACAAAAGCCTTACTTCTGGACTCGAAATGCCAGCTCTATTTATCACCAAATATTTCTGCGACAGGCTGGATACCACTGAAACATCCATTATTGATTGTACAAAAGTGAATAACGACCGCAATAGTTAATGGTCGGTGAAACAATCAATGTGGATGCCGACTATTTCAAATGTCCACGAAAATATCCTTGCATTTATCGTTGCCTACTATAACTTAAAGAGTTTTTACTTAACCACTTGTACTTGACTATAAATAAATACTCAACTGGATTTTAACAAAAAAAATGTAGAACACATTATAATGGCAATGACAGTGTGTATACTCTGGAGTCCTGTCAAAATATACGTTTAGCAATCAGCATATCGTGAATTGTCAACGCCGAATATTGGATTTACGTTATGTAAATTTTAACAAGATAAAAAGTGTTTGTTGAACGTCAACGTTCAATGTGGGAGTTGCAAAATAACTGAATTAATTTGCCGGACCATATCGATAACAAATATATCAATAGACTCGCTAAATTACGTAGTGCGGATTTTACACTAACAGACTGCACCCTCATAAGTCGCCTTGATTGATTGTGCGGAAATAAACCCAGCTTTCGGTCCGCATCCACGTTCACTCACTCATGGATATTATATTACGGAATGTATGAAACACTAGTCCTGCCACGCACAGTTCATTACTTATACATACAATGTTCATAACGGCGACAAGCTTCTGGAAAGCTTCATAAATTCCGCAGTCCATTAGTGTTCCGATATCTCAACCACGCAATTCTTTGTTATTCAACTGGACCGCAGCCGCAGCGAGCGATGCTTTATATATCGGAAAACGCTAATGTACTCGTACTCGGTAAGATTTAGCGCTGAGCGGGGCTCTGCCGCTATGCGCAACCCCGTGCTATTGTAACATGATCCTCCACAGCTGCCGCGCGGTGACTATTATATAGAATACACAAACAGGCCACTGCTTCGTAGCGGAAAATAATATTTCATAAATTATCATATTCTTGTAATTAAGCTTAGGTACAAACTTCGGTTACTTTATTATTATGTGGCCAAGGAAATGAAATAAATTACAATACCAAATTAAAAACGCGGTCTCATTTAATAATGCTTTTAGTTAAGCTTGTAACCATAAACAATCACAATAAAAGAATATGGTAGGTGAATCCGCAAAATATTCGGATCTACGGTTTCAATAATAATTCTGGAACTATTGATAGCAGCGCTGTGAATATTGGAGAAGGAAAGTATTTATTAGGTGAATATTGGCCCGATGCGAGTGTGCGACATTACGGTGCGAGGATAGTTTTTCCGTCCTAACACTGCGGCCGACGCACAGGTGTCGGTAATGAGGCACATATCGTGCTTCGGGACAAAAACACTAACTCCGCATGTTATTTAAGCGGAGCTATTTCAGTATGTAACTAAACGTTGTATGAATGTGTATAAGATAGAGCGGGTTTACTCAAATGTTTGTCAACTTTACATTTCATTATTTTCTTTTTAAAGGAAGTTTACAGTGACAGTAATATGGGTTTAAATAAGAGCCCAGTTAATGACAAAAAGCTCTCTTCGTTTTACCTAGAACTTTAACATAACTACAAACGTGATGGTCCCTTCAGAGAATATACACGTAATTAAACTTTACATCTTATTTTGGAAATTATAATAACCGGGTGAACTTTTATTAATAAACGTTTCTTGATATAATGGTTTGAACGAAAATATCCGAGTAACAAATAAGGATGATACTAAAAATAAACATTTAGGTTTTTTACTTAACAACATATTTTTTTAAATATGCCAATGTATATGTATACATTATGCTATATACCCAAGTTATAAATATAAAAGGTGAGTGCCGAAGAAAGAAACCATAAAATTTCAGGTGACGTCGGCCCTTCCATAAATTTATCGACAGCTCGTGGTAACAGGCAATAACGAAAATATTTATGAAGTAGAACAGCGCCGGGCGCGATTTTCATTAGCTAATTATTAGCCTACCGCTCTAGCTGAGACAATGTTGGACTGTCTGAAAGAGATCTGCTTCTGTAAAGTAGATTGTTGTTTTAACGAAAGTAAAACAAAAGATCTTCGTACTGTTTGTCGCAACGACGTCAATTCTTGGCTTTAGACTTATTTCACTGTCCATCACACACGTTCAACAGAGGGAGTTCTAGGCTAATTGGGACGTTTAATTGGACGCCTGTTTGAGTCATTACCGTACAGGAGAACAGTTTATTGGCTCGACGTCCGGGGCACAAAGATCGGGACGCATGTCGCGCTACGAACCTTATCGAAGTGTTGCGATCTACTGGCGCGGGCGGAGCACTTTATGACACGTAGTATTTCGTAGCGCGGCTACGAAATATTAGGTTATACTCCTGTGGGGCATCGAATTCTGTTTCTGCGGTTTATCTTTATTTGCAATAACCCGGAATTATGGGAATTATAATATCACTTACTTGTGAACTATAAATATTCAGTTATTATATAAGACCGTATGTATTATTACGGATATGTGACACCGTTTTTAAACGACATATTTTATGAAAAATATTTTAGGAAATATCATTCTTTCTGAATGTGACACGACCAATAAATCGCATAATGGTGTCGTAAAATTTCGGCGGTATTATCTTGGGAAAACCCGGCTATTTTACATTCACCTGCGAGGTTTCCCTCCACGTCCAATTTATGTTAGTGGGCACAAAACGAACGCTGACAAATGTGGAAATAAAATGAACATACGTTTTATCTCTACGCTCACGGAGTCGGTTTTCGAGCTCGTGGCGGTGTAGGGAGCGCGCGGGTGACGGGGCGAGCGGAGCGGAGCGAGCGAGGGTGTTCCCTACATCAAGCTTGGAAGCGACTTGTTTCATAAGAATCGACGTACAATGGATATAAATATCTGACAAAGCGTCACCTGATATGCGTTAAGTAAGTACATGCATCGTGGTAGGAGATAACTTATGAAGCCGACTGGAAAATCTACCTAGAAGGGTATTAAAAAGTTCATTTTAGCGATTTTTTACTAGAAGTAAAAAATCACTAAAATGTACTTTTTATGCATAAAACAAATAGTATATGTATATATAGTCCTATATGTCTTTAATTTATGCCTACTTTTTATAAGAATGAATTAAATAACTGCAAGATAATCAACGCAAGACCCATCCTTGAATAAGGTCGGTAGTGGAATATTGTACGTCCAATGAAGTTGCACACTACACTGTGTATGTATGTATGACGAATGCTTAAATTGAAAGGAAAATTACCGCTTTACAGGCACCTGAATTAAAATAAAAAAGATTAGGGGCAAATGATATCGCCTACAAATTCCCATCTTACATTTATTATGAAACGTCTTAAAAGCGTCCCTGGACTTTCCAACCACTCGCGTAGTTCTTACTTAGATACGGTACGACGACGGACGAAACTAAGTGGAACATTTCCCAGGTTGCCGTATATAAAAAGAATTTTAAAAAGATACTTCACATCGTACGTTGCAAACATACTTGGAACTTTAAACTTTATGCATAAGCATACCAACGTCATAGGTAAACAATTATTTAAATACCTAGTTGCAGCGCTTACCTACGCAGCGTGAAATCTTTTCGAATTAATTTCTTGAGATGGAAACTCACGTGGCGAACATCTGTGTATCCAAATGTCCGGTAAATGCATTCTCGTTTTCCTCTTATCGATTCTGGTAAAGTATAACAATCAGCTTTGACGAATATAACTTGATGTGAGATAATAAATTAAGTTACTATTTCATTCGCCACGCGGGACGACATACAAAGCTCTTAATTTGGAGAGGGGGCGAAAGATAACGAGTAGCAACGAGAGGTATTTAATACGTACAGGTGTACGGGAAGTAACCTCACGGCGAGAAGGAGCCCGCGCCGCGCCCTAGATAAATACATCTCCCTCCCACACCCCGCTTCGACGCACACTTCTGATAACCGCGCATATCGTAAAACTTTATTTACCGCCTCCACTCCAATTTGTCTTTGCGAAAGTTCCCAACTCAGATATGACGATAACTTTCAGTTGTTACGTATAAGAAACGTCCAACCCAATCTACGCGCAGACAGACACGTGTTAGATGTATTTTCTCAGATTTATTTGTATTGCCTTACAAGGGAAAACTTTGGCAGCACACTTGTTATAAGCATCTTAATTAAATATGTAAACGATCCTTTTAATATCGGGTCTTTTTCCATGCGCAATCGTTATATTCTACGGATTTGTATTCGGAAAAAAGCCTCTTATTTTTTATATTTGGTTTAATTTGCTGTAATAACACAAAAGTGCTTTCGCGCCCGGTGAGCTATTTCCCATAGTCCCTGAGTAATTACATGGCACGGCGCGGCTCACAAAGGCCGCGAGGCCGAAGAGCATGCGCGCACTAGGCCCAGTTGCAAAGTGTCTAATGCATTGCCAATACGTACTCTCCACTCCATGCCGTCGTCGTCTGTGTATGGTATGCTCGTATTTGACACTTTTTATTCAATTCATAAATGGATTGTGTCAACTCAACTAACAACCAAAGGAAGAACTTACATCGTGTCACCATGTCTTTTTTCAATAAATCGATATTTGAATTCTTTCAGCTCGTGCGTACTTATTCGCTTCTCATTAAATTGGAGTTAAGCAATCGTTTGTTCTTCAAATATTTCGTTCAAATATAAATTGCCCGTTAACGAAAAATAAACGTAATATAGAGGGTAGATAAAAGCTATAAAAGCTTAAGTTACTTTAATTGAACAAAGAACAGAGATTTCGGGAGCTATAATGAATGTATTATAGACGCATATAAGAGACTTGAATTTTTGCCTTAGGCACAATTCATAAGAAACGGCAGAGCCGGTATCAAAGTGAAGAGTAATTTTGATTAGTAAGATGTTTTTGCGCGCTGTAATATGAAATACTTTATATTGTTTCAAACAGACTTCATAGAATCTCCTTTTGAAGAAAGCAATTCTTTTGAATAATGCTTGTGAGTGTATTTAATGAATAGAAACATTAAGGGGTTATGACGCGGCAGAGGCGGTGCGCGCTGTGCGCAATCACGCTGTCTTGGCGTCACGAGGACGATCGTAGCGCGCGGAGCCCCGGAGCCCCGCACCCGCTGTCCTAATGAAGCCGTAACGAAGCGAGCAATGGGAAAACCAACACCGGCTCACACCGGCACAGCTGTTGTTATTGTTATCATCACTATATAGAGGGTATTTCAAAACAATACGCTTCTTAGAAAATTACCTACTTGAGATTCAAAGCTTTTTCAACAGAGAACTTTTCGTATTAAAGATTAGAACTTGAAATAAATGAGTAAGTAACTGTTTTCAGTCAGAATTTATATACCTATGTAGATACAGAAACATTGTTGTCTTAAATCGATTCGCAAGAAATTGAATTTGGACGATTTCGAAAATATATAAGCTTTTGAGGCTGACTGTATACGTCAGTTGCTCTTTCATAGTAAAATGCAACATAAAAATCCGGTACATATTTAAATTAGCTTTTCTATAAAAATGGCATGGAGTAGAATGAAACCTAATTAAAAACATTATATTTTTCATGGAGCAGTTTGGGAAATCTTTTTGGAGTACTTTGGGAATAACCCACCAAAACTGACCTTGCACTCTGGCAACATGTCAGGCACCAATGTGAACAGCATCTGAGCTATTTCACTTACTACACCTAGTTAAGTGCCATTTGGTGGATAATTTTGGTACGAATTTTGCCGACAAGACTGAAAAATAAAACCGCTATTAGTGTCCGACCGAAGTTTGATTTCTGGCCGAAGCCGAAGCTAAAGCCGATAAATCTTTCGGCCGAAGCCGAAGGTGTGATAAGGAAAAGAAATTAATTCAAAATTGGCTAAACTTTAACATCCAAAATTTATGTTGACGCTATATTTTAAAGGTGATAAAAAATACTTTGAAACTTGACAAAAATAACAGAACTTCGAAATGAGTGACTACGGTCTCCCGCACTTCGCCTCTTCCATTGCGTTTCCGCCGCATACTAATAGTTCGTTCAATTTCTGCGTTTATATGAAACCTTCAGCTTCAGCCAAAACGTTGGTGCCAACAGTTTTGGCCGAAGGTGGACGAAGCCGAAGCCGAAGCATCGCTCGGACACTAACTGCTTGCTATTAACAGATTTCTACTAACACAATTCAACAAGATTTTACTGACTATAATTTTCTAATCTTTGCATTTACTTAGAAGTGTTAACTAGCAAAAAGTAAGGACAGAGTATAACGACACAACTGGGATTAACTAAAAAGCAGATTCAGATCACGGCGCTATGTTAACCAGCGCACGAGTTCGATATTCGGCTGATGGCCCCCGCGCTGCCGGCCGTGCCCGCACTCCGTACTTATAATCTAATATTCGCAATTTACGAGGATCGCAGAAGGGTTCCACTGGGAGCCATAGCACTGTCATCGCGCAGGTACCTGCCGCTTGCACTTACCCTGCCGTTATCTATATCTTTGTAGTGTTTCTGCTTTTTGGGTAACACGATTATGTTCATTGTGCACCTTCTTTTAAACACAGTACAGATAAGATTTGTTTTATGATGATTTGAGCATTTTGTTAAGAGAATTGATACTGACCCATTAGTTCTAAAATACTAATGATCAATTAAATTAATTTGAGCGCTAGTTGCTCAAGTGTCAGAGCTAAATAACACAACTAAAGATGAATAGGGTAGGGGGAGCGAACTATTACTAGATGTTCTAACAGCCATTGTATGTGACGCTGGCATCCGATACTAAAGCTCCGGCACAAAGTCTGCTCCGGATCTCGTCACACTTAGGTAAATCTCCAATATCCGTCGCTATCGGCTTCAGAAAAGCCACATGCATGAATATAGTTCCAATGTTACGTATGAATAAGGCATATAAGATTATCATTGTTTCAGGAAACTCTTACAGAATATGTGAGCACATATTTAGCATTCATGGAATTATTTTCCGGATACGAACGTCAGAAACATAATAGTAGATATTATTACCTACGATAAGTCATCATTTAATTATTTAAAGTAGCTTATTACGAGGATAACCTGAACAATATTGTTATAATTCCTTAATAATCTTCTTTAGGTTGACTCAACATATATGTACCTACAAGTAACCAAAATATATGTTAAGTCCAAAACACACAATTTAAACGACCTTTACAATGCACACAAACAATACGAGATAACAAGCGGTCGTTCACGTTCAAATTCAAAATAGCCCCAAAGTAAATACAAAGGCGTAGTACAATAAGAGGTCGGCGGCGACATATTTACTCAAATTTGAATCCGGGACGTGAGGAGTCAGTCTATTACGTGACCTTTAATAGCGTTCAGGCGGGGACCGGGCAGAGACGCAGCTAGCAGACTAGTTGCTCTGGCCGAATCGTTACTCTGAGCCCGGGGCGGGGAAAGATCTATAAATTACTGGAACGACAACTCGTTCCGCGCCAGATAAAGCTACGCCGCAAAACAATGCTCCGGACGAATGCTTTAGTCGTTAGCAAAGAGAATCGTACATCTTTATGAACTGTTTACTCGTCGGATTTTGAATTGTCTCTCGTAATTGTCGTTACTGTTCTTTTGTCCGGAATTTCGACGGTACACTCGGCACAGACGGCCCAGTCATTACTTATTTATAGCTTTAAACTCTACTTCTGCCGTGAGTCCGTAGAGGATAAATACTTTTCTGTAACTCACGACTATCCCCAATTTTGTTTCAGAATTCACGTTCAAAGGCGAACGTTTCTGAACTTCCAATAATTTAATAAAGAAAGTTTAGGAAGCGTGCGTGGCTGGCACGCTCGCCGCAAAAAGCCGAAAACTTTGATTCAATTAAAACAGAAAGTTGGACGAAGAAGTTACGAGCGCGGCCGAAAGTGTTCGGTTGGGTATCGCGCTCGGCGGCAGCGCAGCGCGGCCGGCGAGTGCGCGCGGCCCGGCTGCAGCGAGACGCTGTCGGCGCACTACCACCACTAAATCAAAACTTAAACTCAGTTCCGCTAGTTCCTGAACGTTTATTGTTTATACTACGGATTTATGGAAAACTAGCTTAACTGTGCATTCGCAGTTATGGAAAATTTATTAGCTTTGTGTTAATGTCAATGAAACTCTTCGCTGGACAGATTTTGAGTAAAAAAGGTGCCGGGTCCGGTGGGACACAGCGACGTAGCCTGTGAAAGTCGCTGGTGGGGAATAAGGGGTGACGAGCATTGTTATGCAAATTGAGGTCGTTATTTCGCTACGAGTGAGGAAAGAGCGCGACAGCGGCCGCCCTGCCTGCACCCCGCGACGCCCCGCCCGCGCACCGCAACGCGGAAGACGCTTTGCATAATTGGTAATACAAGTACGTTCATACAGAAGCACAGCAAACACAAATGTGTATCGCTTTGATCAAAAATTAATCCAATAGCAAAATATTAGTTTGTAGTTTAGGAATAACTTTTACGTTTTAGTGTAATAGATCTTTGACATCTATGTATTTTGTTTGCACGATTTTTTAAGATCTGTATTGTCGGTTATTAACGATCGTTAAATATCAAGGTTTGTATGCTAAAGTAAAAACAAACGATCGTCAACGTATTTTTGTCAATCGCATCTGTCGATCGATAAATCAACAAGTCATTCTCAGACACTGTCCTGGGGTCTCATAATGAATAAGATAAGATAATATTTAATTTGCTAAACATGTGTCATGTGTGTGAATGATCTTATAATGAATATCAAACGCTGTTGTGGACCCAACACTCGTACCTTACAAGTTTTTGCCCGTTAGTCTACCTTCTATAACCAACCAGCCCAGCGTCTGGGTACTCGGTTTTGTTTGATCACACATGGTGATCGTCAAAAGTCGAACAAAATCTGTCAGCAGCTTTAGGTTAGTTTTCTCTAAAAAATGAAAAGTGGTTTCAGATCAGAATGCATCGAAAAGGTTCTTGTGTAGTCCGAAATGGAAGACAATCGCGCACGCGATCACGTTTTTTTTTAGTCCTGTTATTCCCGCTCCCAGATATTAGCAATTTCGCACCTACCAATATTTTTCCAAAAATCTGTTTTCTATTTTTTGCAAACGATTTTACCTAAATACGGATGTCGTTAGAATAGGAATAGTCGTTTATTGCTATTTGATTTAAATACTTAATTTTGCTATCGCTAAGCATACCTAGCACTTACCTACGTTACGTTCTTAAAAGTTAATTTTCCGCTTATATGCAAGAACATATTAAACATGAGCTTCGACGACAATGTGTCATGATCCTGTGGTATGAATAGTTTGGGAGATCAGCAATCGCATTCAAAAGGAACTCGCCGCTTACTGGCATCGTTTTATGTTCAAGATCATTCCTATTTGGAAAATCATGAAAATGGAAAGAAAATCTTTCTAGTCGTTCATAAATTTCGATACGATAAATGTAACGTAGAAAAATATATAAAATTGAGCATTTTGTCCATCTTACTTTGTTACTATTATAAATGCGAAACGATGAATGTTTGTTCCTCCATCTCACCAGAACCGCTGAATGGATGTGGATGACATTAAAATTTGGCACAGAGATAGATCATACTTTGAAATCCTACACAGGGTACTTTTTACTTTTTTTTTCTCACACATACACATCAAAATTTCCACGCGAACGGAGTCGCGGGCAACAGCTAGTCTTTACATAAGGTAGACGCCTGAATGTGAAAAATCGACATTCGTATTTTCGCAATAGAACCCAGTTACAAATTGAAGTGCTTCTGCTTAGTATGCGATGCCGAGCGAATTGTCATTAATCGGCGGGGTATGGAATTGCTTGTAGTTTGATAGCATACACAATCGGTCTTCCCAAAAAACTTGATAATCGAGATGAAGATGCTTATAATGATGTAAATACTTTAACCAATTACTTAAACAGCACCGTAAAGGATTTCTTCTTAAATTAGTTCCATTATGTATCACCGCAGTAACATTTGACTATTTTAGAAAACGATTTCGGGGGAGTCAGCTGTGTAAATGTTGTATGTGACAAGTTTTGTTTTAATGCCTTTACTGTGCAAACTTTATCCGTAAAGTAGTCGGCGCCACCTCATGCTAACGTTATAATAAAGAGGATTCTCATAAAACCTTAATCTGGGCTAAACGCCGTAGGAGACCGTTTTTTATGGCGTAATCGACAGAATTTTTCTGCCTTTCGCTTAAATTACTAAAGTTGTGGCCATCATATTCATATTTTCGGCCGAATTATCCAATATAATAAGTTTCAAAAGAGTAAGAGACGACTTTTAAAAGGAAAAGTTCTGCGAAAGCACGTAATGGCTCATCCCGCTCACGATTCCTGCGCCCGAGGCGGAACAGGCGGACCGGCAGCGTCAAATAAGTTTCTAATTGCTTATATTACCAAGTTATATTCGCTCTTGGAAGTAATTAAGTCGCGAAGTTAAAACCACATTCACGTATTTTCAGAACTTAACAGATTTTTCCTCTCTCCAACTACAGTGAAAGAATATTTTCTAGCAGTCATGAATTAAAGCTTTTCAGTGCGAACGTGGAAACGAAAGCACTTTGACATAACTCAGCGGCAAGGGTTAGGTACCTCGCAAACCCATTGAAGCAAAGCGGTGAAATGCATCCGCGTGGAAAAGTCATGAAAAATACCCTCTCCTTTTTACGGTGTAAGCCTCTCGAAGAGGTGACAAAACGTTCGCTCGCGGCCTCCGGTTGCGGTGTAATAAAAGTGTCGCACACGTGGCATGCGCCCGACACGCCTCGCCACTCGCTACATTGCCGACTACCGATG
This sequence comes from Xestia xanthographa, assembly GCA_905147715.2. Lineage (NCBI taxonomy): Eukaryota > Metazoa > Arthropoda > Insecta > Lepidoptera > Noctuidae > Xestia > Xestia xanthographa. The sequence goes on along the minus strand of LR990655.1, from coordinate 12,195,976 downwards.
CTCTTCACGGAATAATAACAATTCCCCTCGTGTATATATTTGGAAAAAAGATCAACAAAACTGGCATGAAAATTATGTAAAACATTGTGAAAAATGAAAAGGCTTGCAATAAGTTACGTCAATAATAAAGGGATATCTACACTACATAGGCCTACCTACTTTCATAATACGCCCACAAAAGTTTTATTAATTTATGAATATAATAACCATCAACCAGCGAAACTACCCTAACAAAAATATAGACCATGGAAAGCTCTATATAAAACTGGCGTCTGGTATGAGTTGTATAAAAAGAATATAATGTAATGTTAGAGTGGGCAGACGCTTAAATTCAGGAGATATGAAGGAAATGTGTATGCTATTCTTGCTTTCAAGTTGGCAATAACGCGGTGGATATGGAGCGTGCTTGTGGCGTTACCGTGGCAGTAAATTAAGTACGGGCACGGGCGAAAGACGCGGCTCGAGCCAGCTATCTTACACGAGCATCGTACACTATCTAACACCGCAACCAACCAGGAAACCTTTTAATGTTGCAAGTGCACTTATATCAGTTTCCAGTTTGAACAGCTACCTCGTATGTAGCTGCATGTATTATCTAGTTTTATGTGTTTTTGTATTTAACTTAGGTCTCCTTCTGCATCATAAAAACCTTTATATAGTGGAAACAGTAATGAAAACGACTGAATCGAACATTATAAAAAGTTTTAACTAAAAATGTACGATTATTTTCCGAGAAGAAGACCATCTTCCGTCCAAAAAGAATTTCTGGAGAGAATATAAAGAAGGGGCAACTTAAATTTAATAGTATCGGTCTGTGAGTGTTTACGAGCCAGGCCCCTAAAATAAACAAACCGACAGTAAAGCACAAAGGCTAGGGTTCTGGGAAATGGGCACCCATTCTGTATTTCATCACTGAAGACGAACAAACGATGCTGAGTACCTACATGAAAGATTTGTAAGGAAAGTTCGTTACATTTTTGATAACATGTAGCTGGAAAAAAGTAATTTTTGTTTTATGACCAAAGCTGTTATTCGATTAAAAGTTTTGGTCACCTTCTTTTAAATTCGATAGAAAGGATATTTGATTTACGTGTGTGGTTTTAACAAATTTGGTACACTGCTACAAACGTTACTAATGTAACTAAACTTTACTAAACATAACACTACAAAATACGAGCCGAGGTAACAACTAAATATAACAATGTAAGGTCTTTACGCTCGTTTTGTGCTACGTATACTGAGGTGAGTAAAAACTAGAAGTTGTAAAGGGTTGTAATGGACACAATAGGGTGTGAGTTTGCGGCGAGGGGGCTGTGGCAGCGGCCGGACCAGCTCTCACTGAGAATTGCTACGAAAAGGCAAAGTTACGTGCGCCCGAAAACTCCTAGCAACACATGTGGAAACGAGGTCAGGCTCCGTCAATACCGCTAAACAAATAAATATGTTTCGTGTATTAAAATATTAGCTTTGCCACCCTGGGATTAAACAAAACCTTTTATTTCGTCCACGTACGTCACCATACGAAATTATATACGGAACATAAAAAGAAATTACAAAAGTTTAAAACTGATTTTTTAACATCGCAATCATAAACTGATTATTATTAAACATACATTTATATTTGAACATGTTAGCTTCGTACAGCAAATATAAAGCGTTAATGTTAATCGTAAAACGACAAATAACGAAGGGCTGTATGCGGGGGCAGAAACAAATTAAAACATTAACAATAGGTAATCCCCACGCGGCTAACGAGCTGGTCGCGTCATTATCACACGCCTCTGAAACTGGATTATTTTATTGTTATTATCGTAGTGTCCATTCATTGCCTGCGTAAATATCAGACCGTATTATCAGGAAAATAATTACTTATATGGTCGCTTACCTGCATTTCGTATAATAGGACTTATAATTGAACCTATGTTTGTCGTGTTAATCATTTTATATTTCTGTGTGGTATGTATGTATAAGTTTGTTAAATGGTGGTCTTTTTGTTAAATGATACCGAACAGGCTGATTTCCTCCTCGTAAACATCTGTTACCGAAGCCCGTGGGTCAACATCTGCACCGCTTAGGGTATAGGGGATTGCATATCTTGGAGAAAAAGTATCATGAGCATGTAATTTTACTGATGCGGTACATATGACACTCAAGGAAGAACCCTACTGAATTTACCAAAATATTGCCCGCCGTTGCACTCTCTGATGTCTCTATTTTCATAAGGGTCATGAACAGCGTAGACACAACGACACTGCATAGTCGACATAGAGGAAATTTTAGCTTTGTTTGTGAGTTTACCTGGGTTCCAAATAATTGTGTTTTGTGTTCAGCTCACAAGAAGAAACTAATCAAACAAAAAAGGAAATATAGGATGAGGGAAAATGTGTATCCATAAAAACGGTGAGTTAGGAGACGGCGCTAATGAGAGAGCATAAAGCGTGACGTCGTAAAGCCAGCGCATTAAGCGCCGCTGCCAGAAGCTGCCCGTAATCTATTCGGAGCTATTTTAATTAGCATCGTAGTAATAATAAAACGGGGGTGAAGTTTTTGTGGCATCTCTGGCGATGTTTCCCGAGGCGTGGTGTCGGAGCCGCTCGGCCGCCGCCGCCGCGCCGCCACTGCGCCGCACAAACACGCTAGCCTCCGCCAACTCCTCGGTAAGGGAATACTTAAAACAACTTCTCGTTTACTAAACTTGTAAAGTTCAGCTCGCTAAAACTCTAATGGAAATTATAAATACTGAAAGTCCGCTCACGTAAATGGAACAGGTAACGCGCGACATACTCGTATTACGACGTGTATAGAGTAAGTTTAACGAGGAAACGTTCTAGAATTATTAAAAAGATCTCATAATATTTCACTTATTTTATAATGAAACTGCATGTGTATATTTTGACGGTAAAGCACATTTTATCCACAAAACCTTTTGTTACAAGTGCTCAACATTTTTGTAGGCGAAACTAGCGTTGGCGTTTTATAGATAAAGTTATACATGTATTCTATTATGTAGGAGGGAGGACACAAAAAATATATTGCTCAACCTATGCGAAACTAAATAGAATATATTTGAATATGAATATGCCTATTTTCTATTCTATTCGCCGGGAGTATTGGGTTAATGTCTCTGGCTGGTTTGCACAGTCAACACTGCATTCATTGGATATATTGTCCGTGACAGTATTCTTTATGTGTGCCTGGCGACGGGTATGACCCTACTTCTTGCCAGTTACGGGTTCTTCTGCACTAGGTTGTAAATTTTCAACAGTCCGAGTCCCAAAGGATCGAGGGACATCATTCAAACGCGCTGAGAATATAACTATATTCATACATGCACATTGATATAAACAACCTCAAGTTACTGCTTGTCTAAATAATTCTCCGAAGATGTTACATAATTGCATTAAAAACAAATTATGTAGTAATTCAACTCGGACTCGGAGGATACCTAATACAATAAAAACAAAACGCGCACAAAAGCAGACGTGTACATAAAGCTGTAGTGTAGCTAGATAGCGACAGAAGCAACGTTCCGTACCAAGAGGTTGGACATTAAAGTGGAGCGTATCTCTGTAAACTAAATCTAGCCGGGCACGGGCACGATAGCTCCACAATCGCTTCCCTACTACCTCTTGTTTCACGCACCGGCTGTGACTGTAGCGCTACAATAATACTACTCTCTTGGCACATTTTGCGGTATCACTATCTACCCGCTTTATATCCAATTTTCAAAAGTACTTTTATACTTTGGTTATAGTTTTATTTTAGTTTATGTTAGTAGATAGCTTCAAATACTTTTAATATCAACGTTTTAACACAGTTTTTATTACTTGTCTTTACTATCTCAACTTTTTTATCTTAATTATAAGACACAGAAAGAGTACCACAGTACTATACCTAATAAATGTGAGACCAATAAATAGACAAAACATTCAAGATTACAGATCCGAAAAATTGCTTTCTGTATCTTTTTAGATGTCCTATTTTAGTCTCATAAATGTTTGTCGGTTAATAAACATCGTTATAATAACCTCATACTTTAATATATTTATACCACCTACGTAAGAGTGCGAAAGAAATCAGAAAATGTTTTGGTATTATTTTTGCAAAGTCGTAAAGTAAGAACATTTCACAATTTATGATAAAGCATCCTCTTACATAAAACTTCTTCAACCTTCAAAATAAGAAACATAAACAAAAGTTAATATGTCCTTAGTCTTTCTGAGGAAATCGAATGGAAACGGGAAAATGCTTACCTTCGCGAAACGCGCACCCATTGCGGACCTTTCTAAACTCCACTCTGATAAGAGATAAAATTAAAAGGAAAGCTTTCTCGAAATAAAGGTAGGTTGGTACATTAGCTTTAATGGATTTAAAGTTAATTTATTAAATAGAAAAGCAAGGCTGGACCATAAGATGCGAGATAGTGTCGTGCAAAGGGAGGGCCGAACCTCACAAGCAGAGTGTCCCCCAGGACGGCATTACATTTCGCTATAAATTTATCCGCAGTTCGGCCGGGAACACAATTCTACTTGCGATTCTTTCATACAAAAAGCCTTTTGTTTTCACTGTCTGAGATAGGTGTTTCCGATCAGAGGGACAGCCTGTAACGCTTGATATTAAAAAAGTTTTCCTATAAGGACTTCGTCTAAGAAGAGAGCGAGGATTCCATTGCAATTAAACGCAACCGTAAAGTAAAATTCCAGATTTCAAAGAACGATGTTTTTCATTGGATTTGAACATTTTCGTTCTTCAAACATTATTAGTAGATAAATGGGCAACAAAATATGAAAGAAGTTGTGAGCTGAATAGAAATACAATTCTTGTGTACCTACTATCTTCGCTATAAACATTTTTCCAATTATAACGTTGTTTGTGAATACCACGGTGTTTTTATTTTATTTTGCTTTGAGGAGAAAATTAACACTTATGTGGATACAATAAACTATTCTTATAACATTAAATTATAGAACCTGAAACTATAACATCAGGGAATTTTCGCACTTTTCGGAGAAGAAAATGTTAAAAGTATGAAATCCAGAAGCGTAGCTCTTGCCAACGATTGACTACTCTACTTTTGACGATTGACGACTACTCCGACTGACTTGATTCAACAAACTGAACTTGTTTCAGATCTGCGGTGCTACCACCCACAAAAACATTACATTAACATTTGTGTAGCAAATTAAAAGGGACTGTACCTATACAAATCAAGCGATCAAAAAGTGTTTCTAGGTAGGTATTGAACCCTATATAAACGTAGGGATTCCAATATTGATTTCGTACTCTGTTATTAGTTTACGGATCGTAACCGAGTTAGAATAAGTATCCAATAGAAATGGAGGCAAAGAGCCATTTGTCCGGCAAAATGTCGTTCGGCAGGTCAGGTGGCACACGTTGAAAGCGTTCATAAATTTACGCGAGACGAGCTTGCGCTGGGCGCAGGTGGTGCCATATACGAGCTTTGAGAGAGAGCCTATATCCACAACTAAGAAGCGGTACTTTAATAATAAATTCGGCGTAAATATCGCTATACATTAACTCATCTCCGTGTTAACATAGCACATCACATTTTACGGAGAAAACTTGAATCGATTTGAGCCAACATTTCTACACGATGCTCTCACTTCTCGGAAAAAAATATTTACCTTCGCGAATATAACACGATCAAAGTTCGTCGAAGCAACGTGTGTGCGGGTAGAGATAGAGACTCGGCTAACGAAGTAAACAATCGACACAGACTCGCGTCCGACGAGCGGGCTAACAGAGCGGCTCCAAGACAAAGGGCTGATGAATTTGATTATTTTGTTCTACTGTCTTTACCCTCCATGAAATCTAAACAAACGAGCATCCTGCCTTCAATACGGCCATAAGAATGAATGTTTGTTTTAACAAAACAAACTGGATACAGAATTTTATTCAGTTCTAGAAAAACTACATGTTATTTCGTGTGAAACAAGATTTAATATTGATTCATGGACGCACAATCAAACGATTTTCAATTGCAGAAATTGTTAAACTGAAACCCGAAATCATATTTAGAAGCCCAGCAGTTATTTGTTTGAATTCACGTTTTCATGATAATTCAAGAGCTCAGGTACGGCAGTGTAACAATAAACCACCGGTTGACATCAATTTCGCGGAGGTGCCTACTCGACAATGGCATGGGTATAAATTATTTGGACGATGCGAGGTGTAACCGTAGACTATTCCGCATTCCGTACGTACGCTTGCAGCTGCGAGCATGGTTTGCCGCCTCTGCGCTCTCTAACCGACAACGCCGACACAACACGCGGAGTGGCACGTCGCCTGCATTCCACTCCACTGCCTCGATACAAAACTTCCACTCCAATTATACGTAGATATACCAGGTTTTATTACCAATTCGATTCCTAACGCAAATCAACTGCAAAATGTTCACAGTGGTTTTTCCGTATGCACTTATGCAGGCAAGAATTTAAAGTTTCTAAACCTAACATACTGCACTGCTGCTGGAAAAGCAGGCTGACAGAATAATCGATGTTTTTTTTGGTGATATTTAGCGATTAATCAGAACACGGGAAACTTTTCTTGCAGATTTTCAATTGTAAAAGCAATTTTCATGAAAAGTGTTTTGTGCTATCAAACGACCAATATCAATCATGATTTCTAAATAGCCGTGCTTATATAGGGTTAACAGAAAATTGAGTTAAAAAGATGGTTATTCCAAAAGATAAGAGAAATGGTCCTTAAAATATGTGCATTAACAGTGCACAGATAAAGTTAAATGATTTATTACTTTAGCTATCAAATTCAAAGGTGGTTTCTACAAGCAGAAGAAAGGAAGCACGAATGCGACGTGTTATTTACGACCAGTGGTTCCGGCGCAGCTATATACGATTGTGCAGGAAATCCACCTGCAGCTTGACGTTGTTCAGACTTAATTTTTATTGTTTGCTTTACTGGTGTATTCTGCATTTCACAAATATACGAAGAGAACATTTTCGGTGCGTAAAGTTGATGCTCCGAGCATCAAAGATGGATATTTATCAAGGGAGCTAACTTGCAGCCGTTCCAGGGACATAAAACGTTACTTAGCGAGCCACAAATCCTCGTAACGCTAAGCCGAGATAAAACACTAAGCTCGCGGCACAACGAGGCCACGCTCAAATTTTTCACCTGGGGCTGCGCACCGGCGCCGCCAGAGAATATGGCACACACGAAATATTACTCACACATGAATTATGACGTTCTATAATGAAACTCTGGCTAACTTACCAGACCCACTATAACACCTCAGCTGAATTTAACTTTGTGCGCTATATTTTATGTAAGTAAGTACCTATTTCCTTGTTCCTATTTTATAAAACTTGGGATAAGAATATACAATCTTAAGACTTTCAAGGAGGAATAGCAAATGTTGAAATTTGCTGAAACGTTACATACGAATACATTACGTAGGTACTTATTTGCCAAACCGCTGATTCAAAAGGGCTTTACGGCTGTTCAAACGGAGTTGTGGACGCGGACGGAGCTCGGCATCCGAGATCAGCAAACAGAGAAGAGTAATAAAGCCATTAATTCCGCTTTACGTGCAAATAACATAAATCAGAGTGTAGCGCCTCGCGCCGCAAGACCGCTCGGAGCACGCAGAGGAGCCGCGGCTAAATTAAGCGCCTGTCATACGTCCTATTGCAGACGAGGCGGCACTACAGCTCTACAAATTAAACCAATCCGCTTTAAGTATTACATAAGAACTCACAACCTAATATATTTAACAAATTATTATTTTTTTATTTGTGCTTTTCTTTATTCAGAGAATCGCAATTTATTAAAAAGAGCTAAACACATAGACGAAGAACTGCTCTGGACAGGAATAATTGGAGGGAAATAGAGGAGGCCTATGTCGCAAGACAGCCTGACCGTTAACCTGAAGTTAATGTATTACTTGTTTATGTATTATGAAGGTCAGAGTAAAATAAAGGCTATTTTTATTTATTTTATTTTAAACACATAGACAACCATAATAATTATTAGCTTGCCTGCGACCTTCGTTCGCTTGAAATTATTATAATGAAACCGGCCAAGTGCGTGTCGGGCCACGCGCAGTGTAGGGTTCTGTAGTAGCCTGTTATCATAATATAGAACGAACCCGTTGGTACAGCGCCATCTAGCGGCAGCTTTGTGAAACTTATGATAATTTATTATGTTTTTTAGTTTAGATTGTTTTTCAATGCAAGTCTTTACCCGTTATAAACAAGCAACTACTTCATCTTAGTCACCTTATTAAATAGGATTAATTTTAAGGATTTTGTATTTCGTACAAAACATTATTACATATGGTTAGTTTAGCAGTAATAGTCTTTGAATTTGGGTGTTGGATAATTTTGTACCAAATACAAAATTATCCAACACCCAAATTCAACGACTATTACTACTAAACTAATAAAGTTATCTTAACCGCTATAGTTTTCCTTTAAAGTTCATAAAATGCACTATCATCATGATTTTTTCCAGATTTTTCAAGCCAGCAGTTTAGCTTTTAGAGGAGGGGGGACGCCCTACTGGAGCAAAAATTTGCACTTTAAAGTTTAATGTTTCGTAAATGGAGCATTTAATCGAAAAGGAAAAGTAGTAACAGCAAACCGTAAGTCATAAAAAGACCTATTCAACAATACCCCACACGATGGGGTAGACGACGAAAAAAACAATTATCCTCACTACACACATGACGAATCTATAAGGGTTCCTTGTCAGGACTACGGAACCCTAAAAACTGGTCAAGTGCGAGTCGGACTCGCGCACGAAGGGTTCCGTACCATTATCTATATAGCATTAGACAAAACTGCAAAAAAATCACGTATGTGAGCCTATTACATATTTATTTTATTATAAGTATTTGTTCTTATAGCGGCAACCAAAATACATTATCTGTGAAAATTTCAACTGTGTATACGTAGCTATTACGGTTCATGAGATACAGCCTGGTGACAGACAGGCGGACAGTGGAGTCTTATTATTAGGGTCCCGTTTTTAACCTTTGGGTACAGAACCCTAAAAATATTACTTCTATTTTTGAATCGGATTTTGTTAACAATTTCAAGGGTTTTAATTTTTTGCACGGAACTTTAATTATTTTTCTAAAATAAATGTAGCCTTAGTTAGACCTTATTATAACAACAGCTATCCGCCGTCAACATCAGTCCAGGCGTTTCGGAGATAAGCCAAAACAGGCAGACAGATAAAAGTTAAAAAAAGGAGTGTTTATTAAAAGTGCCGTATATATTTTCATACGCATTCAGTAATCTGTTATTTTGATATTACAAACAGACACTTAAATTGTATTTATTTTTATACTTATACAAACGGTGAACGAAAACTGTGTATAGATTAAAATCAATACATGTGTACGTCGGTTAGGCAGGAAACTAATTATATGAATATCGGAAGTACCTCGCCAAAATAACATAGTCAGTCACGTTATAATAGTGATAATAGTACATTACTGCAGCGGCCAGCAACAGAGGCATCGATGGACGAACGTGTAAATGTGGGCCGAGGCGACGCCGAGGCACACAAACGTAAGTCCATCAATGCCTAGTTGTGGCCAAGGCTTTTATAGTACTTTTCTCAAATAATGCGAGGAAATCAAAACTCTCGCGTTCAAGAGTTCATTTGTTTTTGAAGTGAAAACTTCTTTACGCGCGTTGAGCACTTTTTGGGTGAAGAAAAAATATTGAACTCATCGTCACGTAACGTAACGTGCGGTCACGCTTCGTAGCCGTTCATAGCACTCGTAGCAACCGCTACGGCATAGCACCCGCTACGGCGTAGCACCACATAGGCATGCGCTGTGCATAACCAGTGATTCGACTGGGGCGGGGCCTGTGTACTTTTTGTTTTCACTTCTATCGGCAGTCCCCAAAGACTGCCCCGATTTTTTTTTTTTCAATAAACCGCTTTCTATTTGCAAGCCAATTTGACATTTAAATAAAACCTTTGATAAGTTTCCTCCTTGGTTGAAGTGTTTCAAAGTAAAAGTCCAAGTTCCATTTTTAAATAACACGACAGATATGAGTTTCTTATGTAACTTATTTGGCCGCTAAACACGACAGATATGAATTTTCATACAACTTTTGCTGGCTGCTGGTCGCATGTATCTGACCAGTACAGCAATTTCGATTTATCTCGAAGAAGGTTGTCAAAATAATGCTCAAATTTCCAAGCATGTTTGAGAAAAATTCTTAACAACCAAACATGTGAGAGGTAATCGAGTAAATACAAAAAGCAATTATTAAATTACTCGATCTAGGACTCATATTGTCTCCGTACGAAAACAATGCCGTTAATAAGCACCCCGTCTGTGTTGTGTAGTGTTAATAAACGTACGGTGTACTACAAACATTATCATAGCATTTCAATGTAGTGGAGGACGGAATGAAATGCATTCCGCAGAGTAATAACAACGACAATATTATTGGCAATGGCTTCGCTTCGCCGGGCGGACTCGTTCCAAGGATTAACGAAAATTAGATTTCAATAAGACGCTTGAGTCGAGGCATGGAACAAACCTAAGTCGAAGCCGGGTAATGCGCAGACGGTCACGCTCCACCTTTTAATGCAATGTCAGCAACCCGGCGGCGGAGCCGAGCGAGCGCTGCGAGATCTGCGCCTCTCACACATACGCACACATTAAATAAACACTTAATCCTATGTTAAGCTGAGACATGTTCAAATTATAGCTACCGTATATGCATGTTATAGTATTTACTGAAACAATTTTCAACCCTCAACTGAAACAGTTAAGCGTTTTGTACCAGATTAAATTACATTTGAATATACCTATACTAAATAATAAAAGGTAGAAGTTAATACATAGAAGTAGCATAATATAAATAAACAACAGCTTTGGGGTCGCAATTTAATTTAGGCTCTCGAGTCCGAAACGACCGGAATAAATTGGAACAATATACACATAGGTATATATTTTAACTTTACTTAACATCTTTGGGTAGGTAGTATACTTTAGTTAGAAAGTGAAATTATATTAGGGCGCTTGTTTAAACACAAATTGGTTCCTTTATATCAATGTTGGCTTCAAACAGTGACCAAATAAGTAACAACGAGGAAAACACCCGGGGACGTTAAGCATAGAGAGCTGTTCTGAATAAAAAAGTAGCTTTCCAAATAAATTATTCCCCCAATTCGGCCGTTTCGATTCAAATTGAAAGAGCATCTCAGTATAGAGATTTCTCTAACCGCGAAGGAAGAGAGAATACAAATAGGCATATAAACGGAAATGAAATGGCTTCATGAATCGTATGGACGAGTCACATCGGAGGACAGTTTGTCAAGGGAGGAGATTACAAAGAATTTATTGTTGGAAAAATTGAGCGTGAAAGCTAGTCGAGCTCGATGTTTGTGTATGTAAGTTACATACACTGACAGCAAATTTTCATTTAGGTAGACAACGACAATTATATATTACTATATTCGTGGCGGCATTTATTCAAAAGATGAGATGAAGACCCAAACGATGCGATGGTACTAAAAATATGTATTCATTTTCCTAATTTAACTACTGAATTGCCCTCCCGTAGCAATTGCTTCTGTTTAACTCCGTGGTCTAACCTCACCCTACCTCTGACGACATATGAAATTATAAACATCAAAAATTTTCAATTTCTTATCATGTCTAAGACATAAATAAGAACTGAAGTGTCAAAGATGCGTTTCGTACTAAGCAAAATAGTGGTCTGTATGTCAATTTCTGAAGTCCCAATTAAGTCCTTTTCACAGTTACATAATATACCTACCCTTAAGCCAACAGCTACCTATGTCAACGTAGCTCAATGAACAAACACAAATAGCCATAAAAAACGTAAGCACGCAGGCGGAGCGCGGATGGGTTCCTAGTTCATTACATATTCGCACGCCGTCCACGTTCTGTATAGATAGCTAGCATAATTCTCACAGGGACGCCGCGTTGCCCAACGAAACAATAGCAGATTATCAAACAAAACGACGTAAATAGTCCTCGGAATAGGAGAAATAAGGCGCGGGTTAAGGGTCCACGGGGTATCCGCAGAGCGACTCGAATGCTAGATGAGGCAATCGCCGAACTGCTCTTGTTCTTCTTATCATTATCCATAAACTAACGTTTTTCGTCACCAATATACACAAACGAACAGATGTCTAGCGTAGAATACTGCATATTCAGTTTAGTGCCTCGTTCGATAAAAGCGACTAACAGCCAACGTAGTTTTTCTTCGCGTTTAGACGATCGCATAGAGAAACTTAAGCCCTCGAGACTCTCCGTAAATGTCGACTTAAGTAAAGTGGCCTCTTACCTGTAGTATATAACTGATAGCAGTTTTTCCTATCCTTTTAAACTATATAGTTTGTTATTTTTGTTGTTGAAGTGCAGTTGAGGTACATTTATGTAAAAAATAATAATGTGGTTTTATTTACAATGTTGATGAAATAAGTTTATTTAAAAAAGTAAAACTTCCACCTTTAAAGATTAGTTCGAAACTCCGAAACCATTTACACAAATGGATCCGTTATTCGATAACATGATTGTTACAATATAACCATAGAAAATACCATTATGAGGCACATGTTGTAGTGTGACAATTCAATTATCCTTTAGTCAGGGCGGCGTAATCTGACTGCCTTTCAAAACAAAAACCCTGCTAATAGTATCGCCCGACGGATAAACTGCGCGACAGAGAGTTTGTGTTGAAAAAATAAAGGCGCGACGACGCCCGAATAAATGAGAGCTGCGATAAACAGGAGGATCCGTACCGAGCGGAGGGTCGATACCGAAATACATTATTCCCCGATCCGAGTGTTCCGATTCAAATTGAAAGAGCACCTCCAACATGAGATTTCTCAGGCGGCGAGTGGGCGCAGAATATAAATCGACGCATAACCAGAAATGGAAGGGCTGTGAATTTCCGTTTCGTGGTGAACGGTCGGGCTCAACTTTTACCCTTAAACAAATAGAAAATTATTTGAATTATTGTTAATCGAAACTTTGAGTTTTCTCAACAAAAACTGCGCTAGACATCTCAACGCTTCGACCTTTAATTTGCAATCACCGAGTACCTACTTTACGATAGAAAATCGCCATAAAAGTGTAGTCGTTTAAGCAGTAGCAATGCAAAAGAAAAGCTTTAATACTAAAAGTCTCTTTAAGTTTGACGCAAATTAGATTTTAATGGTATATCAGTAGTATTGGTCGTTTCTCATCCGTAGTTAAGTCTGTAACTACTTACGGTGTTTATAATGAGGACCGATTTTCGTACAGTTAATTTATTTTACCTCCCACATTAAATAACATAGTAAAAAACTTTCGGGCGCACTGTTGACTTTTCTGTCACGTATAAATGTGAACATAAAGTTATTTTAACTCGTTGTTGAATACATTTACTTATACAGAATAAACGGGACATACTTTAGTCCTCCCCTCATCGTGTATTCTGTCCTATTCGCAACACGCCCAGCCGATATTTACGTAACAGACGCCTCTGCTGACTTCTGACACCGTCTTCTAAGCGTAACAAAGCAATGTTATATTGAGTACACATAACAAATCTGCACCGTATACATCTCTGACTGGCACAAACCCAATTACAATCTATTTGTTGTGCGAATATCTGCTAAAAGTATTTTTTTGTTGTATTCTTCATGTTTAGGAATATTCTTGTTTGTTTTCGGTTCTTTTGAATTACTTAACCGTCGTCGACAAAAACATTAAATGGCGATACGACTGAAGAATAATCTTTCTTAATGCTAAAACAGTTAATGACACAATATGATTAATCCGATTAGTCTCAAGAGATATATGGTTAGACAATCAAAGTAATTACTGTCCCTTTGTGTGGCTAATACAAATAGGCATGGTCCATTGCACATAAACTAGGTAGCGGAGTGTAAAGAGGTTCGAGAAAGGCATTTAGCCCGTACAAGATGATTTCGAGAGTCGCCCGAGGCAGCGGTGGGCGGCGGACAGAATGGGTGTCCACGAGCGACGGCACTCTAACTTTATTAAGGACGAGACTCCTCGCTGAATCAAGGTGACGCGCCTTCACAATGCCCTATTCAGATTTAAATAGCTTTACGCCCAATTGCGCTTCAATATGGCTGTAGCTCGAGAGAATAGTTATATAATTAAACAAAGATTTCAGAGATGAGTTCGCATCGGAATACTTCACGAAACAATTTAACGAACTTCATAAGTTTTACGTTCTGAAAATATTTTATAAGGCAAGTACGGCAGACAACGAAAAGATTTCTAATTATAATAAAAACCTCATAAAATAGAGATAATGTGAAAGCGAGAAAGAAAGTCTTGCTGATTAACAGCCGTTAATTAGCTATTTAAGAAATTTAAGATCTCAAATGTCTAAAGTACCTTTCTACCTAAAACTTTTAACTGATGATATTTCTTTAGAAAGCTGTTTTGAGACTTGTTTAGAAAAAGTAGTCGGCTATCAGCAGTAGCGGCTCTGTTTCTGAACTCTTTATGTAATAGGTAGCTATACCTACATGCATACTACATGAATACTACATACAGCGAGCTGTTTGTAGTCCCATTCCATTGTGATCTTTATATTTATGGATAAAGAATGAGCATTGATTACCAGGCTTGCTCTCTACCTGTCGACATTTTAATAAGTTAGACTAAGAACTGTATTAGTAAGCAGACTTTCATTTGATGGGATTGGGTTTTTATTTAGAATTTGATTTTGGTTTCGTGTAGATGTCTTCTCTTTATGGGGTATTACAATCTGAGAATTGGAAAATAATGCCGAATAGGCTTAGATGGGTAGAAAATTAATCTCTTTTTTTATGGTCTTAAATGAGTGGTTGATAAGTCCTTAAATAACCTTTGTACAACAATAGAATACCCATCAGAAACACGTTATTTAATTAATGAGCTGATAAATATGGTAGGTAGGAAATTATTCCCTTTGCCTTATAAAGGGGAGAAGGGTCACTTAACAATAAGAATTAGCATTTTTTGGGCCACCGAGTCGGCTTTATACATTACCACGTTGTCAGGTACCTAGATGAGCTTAAGCCGCTCCCTCCATCCCCGTGGGGGTCGTAAGAGGCGATTGGGGGATTATTACACGTTGATGGGCAGCAATATCCACCTCGACACGGATAGACATTATACTACGTTCACAAATCCAGGTGGTGAGCAAACGTTTAGCATCGTTTGTGTACCGATGTACATGGAGAGTTGATGGAATGCTAATTAAACACTGCTAGTGACACAGCTACTTCTAGGTAGAAGGCATATTGTGAAAACCCTAATAGGTGAAGGTTTAATCGTCTGTATAGTAGTGGCACAGTAGCAACATTATTAGATAGCCACGAACAGGCTACGCGTGCGTGTGTCGTTGTGCGGGTGTGGGTCTTATGGCGTAGTAAGGGATAATTTATAACTGTATCGTACATAATCATCCTTAATTTAGTGTGAAGTTACAAGTGGCGTTGAGTAAAGGCATCTACCGCACGCGTTACCATGCGAACAACGGCGCGCGACAACCAGAGGGGCGCGGGCTCTAGGGCGGCACAAAGTTCGGCAATTATGGCGACCGCATGTCTGAGAGCGTCGCTACACTCATTACCGACTGAAACTCGACTCGTCTAGATTAAAAGTCCAAGAGACACGGGTCTCGGGAAATACCACGCCAAGCGCTGAATAAGATGGGGATTAATGTTCGAGGCAGCGTCTAAACAAATAGCGTAGTTAAGACTTCCCCGATAGTTGAAGTGCCCTTTGGATAAACAACGTAATCAATTATTCGGTTCAAACGGAACGATATACAGTGTTCGTCATTCACCCAAAAGAGACGTTGAATAAATTCAACGAAGGCAAGTAAAAAAGTCTTAGGATAATTAAATCACGAAGCCTGAAAACAAACGGGTAAGTTTAATAAGTAGCAAGCTAACTGTGCCACGCCAACTGCTTCGCTCCGTGTTCGAGAACATCTAAACAAATAACGTAGTTAGATTTCCCCTCTTCTCGAGCACTCTTAGTTCGAATACGAAAATACAAGGAAACTTATCACAGAATATACAAGTACATACCCTACTACATCAACCCCGGATTGCTCTTTATGGGATTCTGGCCGAACGGTATAGCGTTATGTTAGTAAATACGTAACATAGAAGATCAATTTACTTTGAAAGGATAAGCTGTTTGAAAAAGAGTGGTTTAAATAATGAAAGGACTCAGTTTCTCGAACCAATATACCCGCAATACACGGAGTGAAGAAGGAACATGCATAGTTCACTAGGATTTTAGACCAAATTTAGGCAAGGGACGGCGCAAGGCTGTCTGATTTGTATCTATGGGGTCAGATTTTTTCGCAGCGAAGGAAAAAATATTCCCTAGGTTCTACGGCATTTGCCTAGCAGTGGGATGATGTGGGCTAACAGTAACAGTATCTGAGGGGATGTCGAAGGCAGGCATTCTACCGGGGTGTTAGAATCTGAATCTGGTCAGAATGCCAATGTATCAAAGACTATTTTCTTCACAAGTACGAAAATGAACAACATCTTTATCGCACGTACTACTAAAGTTATTTCGTTTATTTAGGTCAGATAATCCGTGTCGAAAAGACGAATAACACGTAGATTTCGTTTGTTCGTGTACGTATAAGTTTTCACGTTGTGTGCCTTTGTAATGGTTGGCCGAAGTTGAAAGAAGTTGTTCAAGCACCCGAATCCCGGTAAATACACACATCTCTTAGTTGAAGTCGAACTTAATAACTTTATCTTGATCATGTGTGTTTTGCACTTATAAGGCACAAGAAATAATTATCGAATCCAATTAAATTGAACCAGGCTGACGTAGAAAGGAAATTTTAAACCATCACAGACGCATTTTCCCAGGAATTATGAAATGAATGAATAAATTACAAGTCTTATTCATAGTCAGTTCGTAACACAAACACTTTCTGATAGTCAGACACACACTTCTGAGTAAAGACCAACGAGGAAAGTTTGAGTGCTAACTTTACGCGAACGAAGCCGCTACTTATTATTCTAAAAGGAATATCATTTTCGTAGAAACGGTTACTTTACTCGATTATTCGTGCTCTGTAGTTTAATGGCTTACAAGCAAAACACCAAGCTTTACATCCACAATGGGAGTGAAAACTATTTTTGGCTCCATCTTCATGAAAGGACATGTGAAGGATATATGGCCAGAAAGGAGGTGATTACTGAGATGACGAGTGATAGACTAATATGGAAGAAGATATGCTCGGGATTCGGTCATGGTCCACCTGCTTAGTTCACCTAGGTGGACCACGGGCACTTTTTCTTGCCGGTGAATCACCTCAGTCCACCTAGGTGGACCACGGGCACTTTGTCTTGCCGGTGGATCACCTCAGTTCACCTAGGTGGACCACGGGCACTTTTTTTGCCGGTGGATCACCTCAGTTCACCTAGGTAGACCACGGGCACTTTTTCTTGCCAATGAATCACCTCAGTCCACCTAGGTGGACCACGGGAACTTTTTCTTGCCGGTGGTCCACCTTTATAATAATATTGCAATCTCTTTCCTTTTGAACTTTGGTTAGTTATTAATAGAGGAATAATAGAAATAATAGAAAATAATAATAATGACGATATAATAGAAATACAATTAGAATTGTTAAACAAAGAAATTTCTGTAGGACTCGCTTTGGGAAAGTTACGTTGATTGTCTCAATGATTAATCATAATTTTATGAATTAAAGTTTTTTTCCGTTTGGTATAAGGGCAGGAGAATGATGATGAAGATCTCCGTGAAAGACGGGAGAACCATCTTATGTGACTATTTCTACCGAAAATCTTTAATGATTGATGATCTGCCTTAGCCTTGGAAGAATTACAATAGCATACAACAGTAGCGACCTGCGGTACTGTCTTAGCTTCGAGGCGTTAAAAACGTCCAGATGTAGTAAGAAGTAAAATTTCTGTTTCTAAGTATATCTAAGTAAGCTTTTAGAATTTGTTACCGTGTATTAATTTGTAAAAAAAAAACATTTAAACGACCGTACACCCCATTTACAAGCGTTAACGCAACCATTGAAGTTGTGATGGTCGTCTATTAGCATACTATTGTGTATCTGTGGCATTGTAGCTCCGAAATGGATGAACAGTTCTGGTTTAGTTTTGGGTTTGTTTGAAAGTTAGAGTGTTCTTAGCTAGGAATATTCTTTAATCATAGCTAAGAAAAGTCTCGAACTTAGAACAACCTGTTCAGCTGTTTATAGAAAATCAGCTCTTTTCTAGTTGTTGAAGGGATGTGAGCCACTTCTACTGGTCTAATTGGATCAAAATTTAGTATGCTGTGAGCCGATGCTGTAACATCATCAGGAATGAGCAGGATATCCAACTCGTCACCAGCTTACAGCAGAGGTGTCATGTTTGATCTCATTGGAATGGTCTCAATGAATAGGTTATAGACAGATAGATAACATGATATGAGGTTGAAGGTTCACTTATTTTATTTACATGTTCAAATGTTTTACTAAAAGTTCGGCCGCTGAGAGAATGCGTTCCTGACAGGTCGCGAGTTTTAGTATTATTGGTGATGGTAGATAACTTATTGCTTATATAACTTACCTATTATTACCCTTTTTGCCCTTATAGCAAATAATATTATTAAAAACGATATCATTCAATGAATTATCAATAAATGTTATAATTTCGCGCTAAATTTTTGTACCAACTGACAGACGTCAGGAACGCATTCTCTCACAGTTTGTAAGTATATTGTTGCTTGAGATCATTGACTATTTCTTTCTATCTCTATGCTTGAGATAGACTGACTATGACTTAAGCCAAGTGAAGCCGATTAATATTGCTTCCGGTGGAGTTCAGGGGATCAATGTTCATGGCGTTTTATGTATGGCTGAGACGCTCGCAATGAATGAGTACATGATACAACGCACTCGCCCGCACCCGCCGTGGGGTCACAGAAATTCTGAATTTATTTTTCTGTTATAAGTAAAAATTATATTTTTCTTGTTTTAATTCTATCGTTGACGGCCAAAGAAAGAGTTTCAATTCCTAGATTATATACGTATGTATAACAAACTGTAAAGCTGATAAAATAATGTTATTTTACAATAAAGGTTATACTTAATTACATTTCAATCACCCGATTAGTCGGGAGCTTTTTGCCAGCTAAAAATATGGCCAGATAGTCGGCTTTTCCAATTAGTTGCTGACTAGTCGGTACATTCGTTATTAAAATTATGAGTATTGTAACTATTTATTATTTATCGATTTATAAACAATTAAATTATTATAATCACCTACAGTTCAACTTCATCTACTACTGGGCATAAGCCTGTATTTGATTGTGCTGCAGATTACTGGTAGAACCGCAGAGCTTGGTATCCACGCTCATACATTAAGGGGCTGACAACACCTAATTGATGTTATTTAAGCAGTTTTTTAAGAAAAACTATTTTGTTAATATTCATCATATTTCAAAGACCGTGGACGGACTCGATACATAATTAGACGAAATCGGCTTAATAGATAGAAAATAATTGCAAAGAGTGGTCTTAAAATCATCATTAAACGGTTCTATGTCTTTATTTTTTTAACGTATGGGTCTGCAATTAAAAACATGAAGTCAACATATTCATACCTAAAGCGCTAACGACTCATATTTCACAAATAATCCACACTTTTTTTATTTGAATATTTATTTATTATTTTCTTCTAAAACCTGGCCGCCCAGTAACTCTCTCGCTCTCGTTTACTCCGATACAAATAGACAGTGTTTTTTTTTTTAGGGACAACCCCGCCACACTATTACCAAACCACTGTAACTCCTGAAAGTCAGAATCAACAGTGGCAACCAGACAATGAAGCTCGACGAAGTCCCAGAGAATGAATTTAACTGTCTTGGATCCCGCAACGACGAACGAAATTAATCAGAAAAGTATAGCGGAGGAGTAGGAAAAAAAACCGTAATTTCCACATTTCTCCATATCAGCAGGAGACAGAATGAAACAAGGCCAATAGGCACAAAGGGACGTTTACAACTGAGATAGGCCCAGTTGCCTAGCACCACGGATAAATAACATTAATTGGTCTTAAGTTGTGAGCTGTTATATTTGATTCCAATAAAAGATATGACAAAAACGCTTGAACGCGCGGAAATTTGTTCTAGTTTCTACAAGGCCTGTATAGTAAATAACTCCTGATGTAACCTGTACACTTTCCAACATAATATTGCGTTCATTCTGCCAAAGACTGCACTCCCATAAAATGTGATGTCCTGATTGTTCATATTCGCAGTCAGATTTGGAACATTGACAAAAAGGCGAGTCAACAAGCTTGAAGGAAAATATTTTACTCTTAAAGTTACCATGACCGGTGAGAAATTGGGCAACACAGTGATCAACCTCCAGCCATGTCCTGGCCAGCCGCTTACGAACGGAAGGAAAAACTGGTGGAGGTGTCTGCCCTTGATGGAATAGGCATGATGACAGTAATTGAAAATTACTAAAATATTGTATTTCTATATATATAATAAATCTGTAGAAAAATAATTTTTGTACATTGAAAATATTAAATTAAAAAAAAAAAATTGCCAGGGTGTGAAAGGATAACCAACAGAACCCATTTCCAGCATTTTTGGAATTTTTGTCTGTTTATCTGTTTGTCGGTTTGTCTGTTTCGATGATCAAGCATCACGTAAAATTTACCAAATCAATGTAGATAACTTTTATACCTAGGGATTCTGCGTATCTTGAGGTATTATTTAGTTTCTGTTTCATCGTAATCGGTTAATTATATCAAAAGATATATGAATTTAAAGTGTTCAAGAAGAACTAATCAGCAAGTGTAAGATGCAGCGACATCTATTAAACTAAAATGGTACTAATGACTTACGAACGCGCCGCCGACACGCCCTGTCGTCATGAGACGGACGGACGGCGAGCTAGCCCATAGCCCACCGTCCACAGGCCCGCGCCTACGGTGGCCGGGGGCCACGTGGTGGCCCCCGACGCCCGGGGTGTCTTCCGCGGCGGCCGGGACGCTGAGAGGTTCTCTCCCTCTCCCGTTCCGCCACCTCCTTCTTTAGCATTACTGCTTTGCAGAAGGAGGTGACGGCGTCCCATTCCGTCTCGCTCCGGACCATGGCTTGCACCAGGGCCGGACTCGAGAGGTCGCCGCCGCCAATCGCCGCTTCGAGGACACGGCGGTGCTCCGCCCACGCCGGGCACACCTCCACCGTGTCCTCCGGTCGATTCTCGCAGTGGAAATACCCTGGTGTTTCCTCCCGCCCGATTCGGTCTAGCAACCTCCCGAAACAACCATGTCCGGTGAAGACCTGCGTCAGGCGGAAGGTGAGGACGCCGTGGCGTCTCTCAAGCCACTCCTCAAAGAGGGGACTTATCGCCACACACTGTGATGATGTTGGGAGTTTTTTTTTTGCATCGAAAACGGCCCAATTGACCCGTTTTGCCTTTAGTCTGCAACACGCATGGCAACGAGCGATACGCTGCTACGAATTTAGATAAAAATTGTAAAAATGCCATCGTGCGTGTTCGGAAAGTGTACCAATCATGATACCGAAGTAAATAAAACACAAGGGATCTCATACCACGTGTAACTACGCAATATACTTTGATTTATTCATATTTTTCATTTATTTTCCTAATATTCTGATAATGGAGGATAAAAAAGACAGAGATGGGAAACGCATTTTTGTCGTGAGTAAGACAAGGACGCGTGCACTACAGACATAGAACAACACTATGTGTCTCTTTTTTTCTTATTGGTTTTATCGAGCTATCCCTTTTGTATCATTTGAAATGTAAACTGAATAAAAAGTGTTCGCGTGCCGCTGCTGCGCAGAACACTTTTTTCTGTGGTTTTGTAGGTGTATAACATCCACCACAACACCTATCTGTTTATTAGAATATCATTGTATAAGTACCTTTATTAATACTACAACACATTGTATAAATGTAATCTATGTAATCATTTTAATATCACAATATTTTGAGTATTATAAAAAACCAAATAGGTTTAGTAGTATGATAAAAGTATGTCTTTGAAATGCACTTTTGTAATATTGTTTTTAAATTGAACCGTATGTATATGTCGCATCCGGTCATGAGTACGGACGGGCGAATGTATCGAAAGCGCGCCAGTGGTGCCATCACGCGACCTACTTACCAGTCTACCCCACCATGGCGGCTTCTACAGAGTCAGGACTCTGTAGAAGCCGCCATGGTGGGGTAGACGCGTGTTGTTAACATCAGGATGTTAACAACACGCGGAGAGGCGAACATTCTGAGTCTGATCGCAGCGGAGTTAAGACGTCTTGAAACTGTACCCGATTCATTGTGCCTAGTGTGATTGTGTGAAAGTGTAATGTCAAGTAATTTGTTAGTCTCAGTGTATCTGTTTGAAAAGAGTAACCATGGAGTTTCTTGCCGGTTCTTCTCCATGGAAACTACCAACCCGAACCGTGCAATGCGAAATAAAATAGTGTATCGCATCCAGTGTGTTTTCATAGCACGAAACCCGTCTTCTGCCCACATAAGCTCGAGCCTAGCGAAATAAAATCCTGACAACCCGACATATATTTGTTTCGATTCTTTGTTTATTTATGGTCTTCCAGGGCACTCTATGGCAATGACGCCGTAAGCTACGTAGGTACAACTTAAACGCGAAGAAAATCTGTGCACAGTGGTAAGAAAAATCTGCCCAGAACATAAAGTACCATGCTAAGTTGTATGCAGTAACTTTATTAATAGATGAACAGCAAGAGACAGTAAATTCAGTCGAATGTCATGATTGTGTAGCTTCACTAGGAGGCTGCAAACATGCCATAGCTTTTTTGATGTTGATGCATCACAGATTAAGCGAAGAGCCATCCTGTACATCTATCGAGTGTTATTGGATTAAATCCAAACTTTCCAGAGTTGGGACTACGGACATAAATAACTTATTTGGGGTTTGTATTGATGTGTTCCCGCACTGCGGGACCGCACAACACCTGTACTTTTTCGAATTCATTTTAATAATCGCAATTCGCAAATTATTCAAATATATAGACGTACAAAACCTCTAGCTTTGTTGTGTTGACGTTTTGCACTGATCAGGTGTGACGTTACCAGCGACGCCATGACACTGGCGAGCGTTTCGGTGGGAATTTTAAATCGAAAAACTAAAATGTTATTTTTTAAATAGTAAACCTTAACTGTGGCCAAAAATATGAAATTGATTATAAATATTTTACGTTTCCGAACATTATAGGACAGTTTTTCAAAATTTGTCATCATGCCTATTATCCCACCTACATAGCGCGCATGTTGGTGTTGACATCCCCTTAAGAGCCTATACTACCTCAAATGGCTAAGCATGATCCTCCGTTACGCCTAAAATACTGCAGCATTAATTTTGAAATAAATATATGGTAAAGTTGAGGATTAATGTTAGGTTCTATGTTTGGCGAAAACACGATTCCATAAAATTTTCTCGATAGAAAAAAAATCCAAAGTTACTTCAAATTAGATCATGAAACTTTGCATACTAACTGAACTAATTATAAAGCAGGTCTTATGTTTTTTTTTACCAAAAGACGAAAATTTGATTTTATCTATACATATAATAAATCTGTAGGAAAATCGTTTTTGTACATCGAAAATATTTCAAAAAAAAAATCCAGGGTGTGAAAGGATAACCAACAGAACTCATTTCCAGCATTTTTGGAATTTTTATCTGTTTGTCTGTTTATCTGTTTGTCTGTTTGTCTGTTTCGATGATCAAGCATCACGTAAAATATACGAAACCAATACAGATAACTTTTATACATAAAAATTGTGTGTTTCTTGAGGTATTATTAAGTTTTTGTTTCATCGTAATCGGTTAATTATATCACAAGATATACGAATTTAAAGTGTTCAAGAAGAACTAATCATCAAATGTAAGATGCAGCGCAATCTATTATACTAGAATGGTGACTAAAAATGTGCTCACCAGATAACTTTTAAGTCGTCTGACCAGCTTTATAATAGTACATTGTAATAAGGGGCTAAAATGACCCATTATATTATACGAGGTAGTTTGACTACCGAGCTTTAGACAGGTAGTAAATAGGTACCAAGTTATAATGGGAATTTAGCGCCGTGTGCTACACTGTACTTTTCACTTTGAGTGCGAGAAAAATAGTCAATTTAGTCAGTCGGACATACAGACGGGCAGATGGACAGACAGACGGACGGACAGACAGATGGACAGACAGACGGGCGCATAGACGGACAGACAGTCGAACAGACAGACGGATGCATAGATGGACAGACAGTCGAACAGACAGACGGACAGACAGATGTACAGACAGACGAACAGACAGACAGACAGACGGACGGACAGACAGACAGACGGACAGACAGACAGACGGATAGACAGACAGACGAATTAAAATAAAGAGGTTATTCTATGAAGTTGAAGTTGTTCATGTGGCTGTTGGATCGATTGCCTTGGTCTTCGACGAAGATTTTACTTTATGCCCTAGAGCATAAAAAGCGACTTTATGTTGCCTACGCACGACACAAAGGCGAACTTTAGAGCATGAGAAGTGAAAAAGTTATTATAGCATAAGGTACTTTAGATTAGTCTACATAACGCTGCTTTGAAAATTTACATCATCACGCTACTGCGTAAATTTTGTAACTAATAGGAGCTAAGCATCAATGATAAATGTTGCAAAAACGGGGAAAATGTATATCTTTTGAGAACTTCCATTGCGAGCGCTGCATAATCGGTTAAAGTTACGCAACAATCATGTATTAGGGAATTGTTCCTCTTAAAAAGTTCAACATAAAATCCGCGATAGCATAATAATGTCTATATTTGAAGGTTGACTCACACTCTCTCTAACCCTCTCTCTCTCTCTCATGTGACGCAAACGAAGTTGCGCGGGTCAGCTAGTAAAGAATAAAAACCACAAATTCGGACTATTCGGCCGCAGTGGCTGACGTAACAACCGCTGATTAGAACTTAATTCTAACAGTAATTCAAACGAAGTTTGAACTTCTGTATGGTGTCGGACGTAAACCTTCTGTATGGTGTCGGACGTAAAGAGAGGCGACTAAGGGACTTACCAGAGAATGGGCAGCAGCATTCTCTGTGCTTTTGTAACAACCGTACTGCGATCGCAAACCCGCCTGCCAATCGTGGCGATTATGGCAAAAACCCCCCTTTGGAGGAGGCGCTTGTCCAGCAGTGAACGTCTTTCGGCTGAAATGATGATGATGATTGAACCACCACAAATACAGTTGCTAATTTGAGGTAGTATAGGCTCTTAAAAGTCGATCCGCAATAGTGAATTCTCGGCCACCACAAATAGAATAAAATCTGACCTGCAAGCTGGGATGCACGGCCAGCTGCAGCAGCGTGCGCACGACGCCGAGGTGCCCCTTGTTGACGGCGATGTGCAGCGGCGTCTGGCGGCGCCGGTTGCGCGCCGACAGGTCCGCGCCGGCGCCGGCCAGCGCGCGCAGGGCGGAGGGCTCGTCGCCGAAGGCCGCGTGGTGCGCCGCGCGGTCCCCGTCGCGGTCCTCCGCGTCCACGTCCGCGCCCGCCTCCACCAGCGCCACGATCACCTCCACGTGCCCGTTCTGAGCTGCCGCCTGTGCACACGTCAATACTCATGATTTCCATCAAAAACTACGAGGTAGCAGCCACGGAGTTTGGGTCTGTACCCGATTGATGCCTCGATGATAATAGGGTCGCCCCCGAAATTTAAACATAACTTAAAAAATATGCTGTACCCCTTTTCTTTTTTTTTCGGATGGGAAATCATCAAATGACTCCTCCCGCTCTGGGCGAAGCGGGAGAGAGTATCAGACTTTTACTGACTAAAACCCACTGTTCCTTCTTCTTCTTTGTGTTCCGGGGCCGCAGTACCTATCTTTTTCGAACAGTCCCGCAGCCCCGCGTGTACCCTTGCGTAATCCTTCGGGAATTATGTTTTTTTTAATTTCGTCTCGTGTAAATTTACGTTCGTAAAATGGACTATTTACAAACGTAGATCACAAAAAATAGATGTACCGCCTAGGAAATGATTTTTTAGCAAATTGCAAACATAGGGTGTTGAATTATAATAGTGTAATCTTTAAAAATTGATGTTTTGTACAAAAACCTTTAAGGAACCTGTATTATAGGAATGATGATATTAATATAGGAAATTTGGCAAAAAATACAGACTCATAAAAATGGGGGTCTAACTTGGGGTTCAGAGTCAAAATCCTGCTATACCTACCTGTAGTGCAGTATGTCCGCCGTAGAAGCCGTTAACATCGACATGCGCGGCGTCAGTGCGGCCGAGGATCTCGGCGCAGCGCGTGGCGTCGCCGTTGGCCGCCGCCTTCACCAGCTCCTCATTAGCGTCGCCCGTCACATGAGATTCGAACAACTTCTTCAAAAGCGCCGATAGACGTTCTCCTATAATAACGATACTTTATATGATACAAAAAAAAAACATATTTGTATTATCTATCGTATAAAACGCAGGTCAAGTCAGGTTTGGTGCGGTTATCCGTTACGTACGGGCTCATTTTTATAATAAATGGGCCTAATCTTGACCTCAATCTTGTCATGGGACAGAGATGAGGTCGACGATGGAACGAGCTAACCCAAAAGAAGCCAATTAACTGGCGACTTAAATAGATTAGAAAAAATGTATTGTTTATCTGATGAATACATTAAGTCCATTAAGCGCGCTAAATCTATTTCACAGCATTGATGCAAATGGAGAACAATAGTAGATTATATAACAAGTGAAAAAAAAGAAAA
Source organism: Xestia xanthographa (assembly GCA_905147715.2). Lineage (NCBI taxonomy): Eukaryota > Metazoa > Arthropoda > Insecta > Lepidoptera > Noctuidae > Xestia > Xestia xanthographa. Next base: position 12,169,156 of record LR990655.1, on the reverse strand, counting down.
TTTGAGGGACTGAGTTGGTTTCCTAGAGCAGCGAAGGATTCTAGAGTAGAATTAATTCTGAGCGACCGAGATGATATTTTTCACGAGTTGTGCACTCTATTTTTTAACGTTGACTGCGAGAATAGTACATTTTGATACAAGTAGAGAAATTTTGTTATTGCATTCGAGGCGGAATTAACACCCGAGCCGTGGCGAGGCTGTTATCACGGCTCGGGTGTTATTGAGCCGAGAACTGCAATAACAAATGTCTACGTGTATCAAACGACGTTTTTCCATACACTTTTGAAGAAATAAAATAAAAGAACGAAACATATTTTTGTCATGAATCATTAAGAAACTATGATTTTAATTTTCTTTTTTACCGCGCTTTGCTTTCGCCAGGTTGAAGGAGAAGCAAAAGTACGAAGCTGCTAAACAGCCTAATATAAAAACTAGTATGAATTTAGAACACAAATAAATGTATCATGTTTATCTAAGTTTATTTATTAACACAATTTGAATATTCAAAAAATATTTACGCCGTAAAGACGTATATTGCTTTGCCGAAATAAAAAAATACGATTCACCGCCGACTATAGGCATTGAACCGATTTTAACTTCGTATACCTAAGTACAGTTTTCTGTAGAGTTATTATTTCCGCACATGTGTTTATGTGTTAAATACATTGCATGTTGAAGAATCCGTTTTCGAGAAAGTGTATTTTGAAAAATAAATAGAAGTATAGTAGGTATTTATATTTTTCGTGGGTTAATAATAACAGCCAGTCGGGTCGATCTTCAAGGTTAAGACACGTTTACTAAGGTCGGTCTGTGGCTATTATTATTAGCCAAGCCATTATTATTATTACCAAGCATTAATCAGTCCGATTGGCTGTTATTATTAACCCACGAGAAATATAAATACTATACTTCAATTTATTTTCTCGAAGTCAATAGTACAAAGTAGAGTGAACAATTCATCTCGGTTTTTGTATCCCTCGCTCCGCTCAGGATTCTACTCTAGAATCGGGATCCAACTTAGTCTTCTTTTCATTTGTTGTATAATCTACTATTTTAATTTAAGAAAATAGTTGTTTTGCTTAGCAATGAATGAATGAATTTCTATGACTGTACAACATCGAGCACTGTACACCGATACTGACCCACGATCTAAGTGATTTTTGAGTTTTACTTAAAATAAGAGCAAATCTACTTTTTTGCTGCAAAAATTAACCTTTTTCCAATTTGTGAGTCTTGTCGGCGCATCTCCTCACCGTCCGTTTTATGTAACTCTTCTACTGAAAGTATAATGTCTCTTTTTTTTTTGTTTTTATTTTTTCGCTCATAAGCAATTCAAACATAAATAAAACTTTTTTTAAGCTAATTTTAGGCGTTTTTAAAAGCAGCCGTGATTTTGCGGAGCCAGCGAAATTGATAGCACTCATCTGTTATGAGTCTCTGTCTAGAATCGGACCGTAGTTAGTACGGTTTCGCTAGAGAAAATTAAAAATGATTGCTTTAAAATGGTTCCAACTTATGCGGGAGCATCTTCAGATTAGGCATTGTTTCTTGAGCATTACTTAAAACAGCTAAAGGCCGCGTTCCCACTATGTCGTGACGATTAATTTATCGTTGGTTTCTAGTTGGCAAAACTCGTGGACGGCAGTAATCGCGTCGTCCTAATGTGAACGCTTCCATTTAAATACACAAGCCACGGCACTTAAAACTACACGATTATCTGACGTTACGACAAAGTGGGAACGGGGCCGTGTGCTTTATTTTAGAAGTTAATCGAATTGATATTATGCGTATTAGTGACATAGAAGCAAGTAAAGGTTACCTGACGAGTTTCCAGGGATACTTCCGTCAGATGACGCGACTTTGGTCACAGCGTTAGGGTTGTACGTCCACGATGTGTTGCACACCTCTACCTTGAGGTCGTTGTCGTGGTATATTTGTTGAACGCGACCAATCTTGCCGAGTGTCTGGGAGGAAAAAAGTATTTGAATATATTCTGTCAACTGTTATTTCATTTGTTCAATCTTTTACCGAGGCTAAGTGTTTTAATTTAAAAGCCGTAGCCAAAAGATTGAACAAATATATAAAATATAAAATTTATAAAAATATTTTGTTTAAAAAACTAGATGAAGTGGACCACTTTGGCAATTGCTTATTGTGAGAAATCTTAGTAGTAGCTTTCCAGTTAGATGAGTAACCATACAATACCGTGTGGAACGGTGACGAACTTCGGTGCCCTTTTGCGGTATAGACGTAACTTTGATTTGCTCCACTACACCGTACCTTGTGTGGTGCGGAGTATTAAGCCTTATACTCCAGCATAATGCATTCATAAATAAACTCAAGCCTTTTTCCCGATGGGGATTGGCTGAATCTACAAAAGGCCTCCTACTACGAGCAAGCCTATGGTCCTTACTACCTTTGGCCTTTTCTTATGTTGACGTTCGTATATCTGGTAATACACACATGCCAGTGGCGAGTTTGCACATTTCACGTTTCAGAATAAGGTCAGTTATGTCCTTCTAGAGCGTCCCCACCCAGCGTTGTATGTAGCAAATACTTAAGGAACTAGTACTAACGGGTGCCATGGCCTCCGCCCACTCGCCGTGTCCGCGCTGCAGTGTCTTGACTCGCTCCTGGTCGGCGCACACCTGCACCAGGTCGCCCACTGCGAACCCGCCGCCGCTCGCACCCGTTGACGACGCCGACGCGCTCAGGTTACCGCTGCATACCTATGGCATACGTACATACATTCGTTAGTATAGAATTACATTCATAGACCCCCTAATGCCCGTAGCCCAGCGGCACCTAAATCATCTACCTAGCCTTTTCCCAACTATATTGGGGTCGGCTTCCAGTCTAACCGAATGTAGCTGAATACCAGTATTTTACATGGAGCAACTGCCTATCTGACCTCCACAACCCAGTTCGTACTGGGTAATACGATACCCCTTGGTAAGACTGGTTGTAAGACTTTTTGGGTCACTACCTGTAACGACTGTCAAAGATCTGCAAATGACAGCCGGGACGGTTGCCGGGACCAACGGCTTAACGTGCTTTTCGAAGCATGGAGGAAACTCGGTATGTAAGGGTGGTCACCTATCCACAGACCAACCTAGGCAAGTATAGCTTAACCTAAAAATCGACCCGACCGGCTGTTATTATTTTGCGACGGGCTCCTTCGGCGGCACCTACATGATTACCTTAAATAGAGCGTCCTTTAGAATTTTCAATTATCAGCGCTGAGCTAAACCAACAACAAAATTGAACAGCGACCTATAGGTCTGCATTACAGATTTTTTGTTTATTGGATTGAATTCTGAAAATAAATGAAGCGAAATTATTGAATTCCTTCTCAGTGGCTCAAAAGATTTATAAATACAGTTTTCACCACCTCAAGTGATGCATATAAGCATATAAAATATGTATACAAGTCAGTATAAGTGTTCATATTCGATGCATAAAGTTTACTTCAATACTTATCTACGCTAATATTATAAAGAGGAAAGATTGTGTGTATGTTTGTAATGAATAAACTCAAAACTACTGCGCCGATTTCAAAAGTTCTTTCACCATTAGAAAGCTACATTCACCCTGAGTAACATAGGTTATATTTTATCTCCGATCCCCGTACTCCCACGGGAACGGGAACTACGCGGGTGAAACCGCGTGACGTCCGCTAGTGTTTAATAAATACGCGGCCATCTATTAGCTTCAGAGGAATTTAATTCGGTCATGGCATAAGCCGTCAAAACGCAAAACACCGGGCTGGCATGTTCCTATAAGAATTTGTCTGAATCGATTATTCAATGTGGCACTATAGCGAACTCATCAAGAACTTGAAACTCAGAAATTAGTTAATCATTAAGATTATGTAGAAATATGTCTGTTTGTAGTTTCAAAATAACAGCTTTTTATTGAATGCATTCTCATTTTTTTTAGGGTTCCGTACCCAAAGGGTAAAAACGGAACCCTATTACTAAGACTTCGCTGTCTGTCCGTCTGTCCGTCTGTCTGTCACCAGGCTGTATCTCATGAACCGTGACAGCTAGACAGTTGAAATTTTCACAGATGATGTATTTCTGTTGCCGCTATAACAACAAATACTAAAAACAGAATAAAATTAATATTTAAGGGGGACTCCCATACAACAAACGTTATTTTAGATAAGGTACGGAACCCTTCGTGCGCGAGTCCAACTCGCACTTGGCCGGTTTTTTAGTTTTTATCTTTTTGTTTGTTCCGGCTTATCTCCGAAACGGTTGGAACGATTTAGAAGCAATCTATCTACATCATGGGGTTTAGGTTTCCACACTTAGTCCTTAGAGAGAACATTGTGCGTGTTTTGAAGCGATATGTATTAAATCTTTTTTTAGGGTTCCGTACCCAAAGGGTAAAAACGGAACCCTATTACTAAGACTTCGCTGTCTGTCCGTATGTCTGTCACCAGGCTGTATCTCATGAACCGTGACAGCTAGACAGTTGAAATTTTCACAGGTGATGTATTTCTGTTGCCGCTATAACAACAAATACTAAATATAGTCAATGGTACGGAACCCTTCGTGTGCGAGTCCGACTCGCACTTGGCCGGTTTTTTTTAATAATTTCACTAAGACGAATGTCACGAGTAAGAGCTAGTAATCAATAATTTTTCAATATTACCTCAAGTAATAATAATACTAACGCTATTTTTAGTTGCATTATCAATAGTTATATTCACATTGCTTTATGTGATTCATTTATAATAACAAGTTTAGACATGACATCTTTCCTTGTTTTGCAATGTGGTTTATTTCAAGAATTACGATGATTGTGTTGTTTATAATAAACCCAGGGTAATGGTGGGGCAAAAGTAAAGCCAGGCACAAGTATTGAAGAGACTGAAGAAAAAAGAACTCAAATAAACTGATATTTTTATGAATGTTATCTCTAGCACTAGGTCACAACGAATACCTGCCTTGGTATAAGTATTCTACTCTTTGATGCCTGCACTGGTGTGACTGATACTGGCTTGGCCACCATCAGAGATTTTAATTTTGATAACACAAAAATGTTGTCGCTAGTTTGTCGCCAAATATCAGAATTTGTCGGTCACTGGTTCAAAAGATATAAGGGTTTATAGGTGGCCGATCTGGAGAGGGTCTCCCCAGCTTCGCCACATTTATATCTCAAAAACTAGGGCACCTAGCGAAGATCTGTTTTCTCCCATATTTTGTCGCCAATTAGTCGAAATTTGTAGTCACAGATTTAATCGGGTCTTAGTTAAGAAGATATAATGAGTTCAATTAGTAAGGTATAGTCCAAGACCTAGATCGAATGAACTCTCTACATTCTTACGATCTATCTCTTGCACGATACCATACTGATTGAACTCATAATGGTGTTGATTCTCTTGTGCACAAACTAAAGTTAATTTAGGCTATTGCTATCTTTTACTAAGAGGCAGTTCGAGAAAAGGATGGCTATAGCTATGAACTAAGTTAGAGATGTCAAACTAGTTTATGCCTTGCGCTTCACAGAGTTTTTAGTCGACATGTTTTTACGTGCACCCTACATTTGTATAGAAAAATTAGTTCCAACTAAATTTGACAGCTCTAAATTACGTCCGTCTCTTTCTCGTTTTATTAGAGAGAAAAAGCTAACAATAGCCTAAATTAAGTTTAGTTTATGCACAACAGAATCGACACCAATATCTTCTAAACTAAGACCCGATTAAATGTGCACTATCAGGTTTTCGATGTTTTACTTAATAGTAAGAATGCCCCTCAGTTGAACTGGGCCAAAAATGCTTGCTAATTCACCAAGCACCGTTTGAGAAAGTGATATTACAAAAAAAAAAACTAGTAAGTAAATAAAGTTTTTTGAACTAATTGATAAATAAAGTATCCCTTTTTATGAATTATTTTGAAGTTTTCGTAAGCCTAATTAAATTTATTTACACCCATAATTGTGTTCAAATGAGTGTAAAATATGGAACTTTACAGGTTCATAAGTTCTAAACCAATTTTCTATTTAGCAATAATCATCTTTACATAAGTAGTATAAAAAAAAACCGGCCAAGTGCGAGTCGGACTCGCGCACGAAGGGTTCCGTACCATTATATATAACATTAGACGGCAAAAAAAAAAAGGGCAAAAAAATCACGTTTGTTGTATGGGAGCCCCCCTTAAATATTAATTTTATTCTGTTTTTAGTATTTGTTGTTATAGCGGCAACAGAAATACATCATGTGTGAAAATTTCAACTGTCTAGCTGTCACGGTTCATGAGACGACGACGGACAGACGGACAGACGGACAGACAGACGGACAGACAGACAGCGAAGTCTTAGTAATAGGGTTCCGTTTTTACCCTTTGGGTACGGAACCCTAAACAAAGTCACTCCCTCTGCCTGTATGCTTAGATCTTTTAAATAACGCAACAGATTTTAATGCAGTTTTTTTCAGCAATAGATAGACTGATTCAAGAGGAAGGTTTATAATTATCTACATTGCGTCCGAGCAAAACCGGGGCGGGTCGGTAGTACTAAATAATTACAAGACAAATATCGATATACGGAAGTACTATAGAATGGGCAGCAGCGTTCTCTGTGCTTTTGCAACAACCGTACTGCGATCGCCAACCCGCCTGCCAAGCGTGGCGATTATGGCAAAAGTTTCCCCCTTTCGGGTAGGCCTATGTCCAGCAGTGGACGTATTTCGGCTGAAATGATGATGATGATGTCGATATAGTTCTTAGTATTTAACATCAAACAGTGATGTTCTACGTACGAAACAAAGTCCAGTATCCACGACACAAGCCTCGTTGCTTAGTGTGGCACTAGATGGCGTTGTGTGCAATGTCCAGCGATATTTATTTTATTTATTTATCTAAAGACATTATACCCGCATCCCTGAAGGAGTGGGCAGTCATGAGTGGTACACTAATGTTATCACTAAATCTACCTCATGTATGTTTCGCTTTCTACAGCTCTACTCGTACTCGTATTAACATACCTTAGTAAGCACAGCCGGGTTGAAGGTCCATCTGTTTCCGCTGGGGTACGTGACCACTATATCGTGGTCCTCATCGATGCCAACCACCGTGCCTGTGGTCCCGAGGCACTCGAACATGCCGTCTGTCCAGCCGCCGTGACCATGTTGTAATGACTGAACTATTTCAAGGTCAAGGTCCACGTTCACCTGAAAATAATAATATAAGTTAAGTATTTTTTTTTTTTTAATGTTTTTATAAGTATATATTTTTTAATTCATATTTATAATTTGTTAAAAAATGAGTAAAGGAATAATGTTATAGATTCGACTGGCGAGGCAGCAACTGCAATGAAGAAACTATAGACAATTTAGCATTTGAAAAGTGGTCAACTCCAGACTGACAATTATAGAAAATTGGTCCTTGTCCCATTTAATCATTCAATGTATTTAATTAAGAAAATATGGCTACATTTTACGTCAGGGTTTAATTGAGAAAATGGGGCTGCATTTTATGTTGTGTCAACAAGGAATGTGCAACAGCAGGCAATAGGACACCATTTTTGGCCCACCCTTGATTTTATCTATGGCAGCCATTATTACAATAAAGAAGTAGGGACTGCCAGGTGTTGATAATTATGATTCAAGTGACTGACTATTCAGAGACATTCCATGATAATTTGCACATGCTAAGAAGAAGAATGTCTATTAATATACATACACCCACCTGATCACCCACTTGCAGGCCATGGGGCCCAGTGCGCCCGGGGCCTAACTCTCCCAAGAGAGGTAAATGTTCCTTATACACGTTTTGACCTTTTACATCATTTACAACCTGAAAAGCAAATTACTTTATATTTATTAAGTACTGGGGGGCTAAAATGGTTGCTTTGTCAGAATCATAATATGAATCACGTTAATAATTTAAAATTCTTAAAATGGTCTTTATTAAGTATAATTATAATTTAAGTATTTAACAATACTTAAATAAACTTGACACAGTTTTGTAAACCCAAGTTTTATTTTTAAATCTTATTCCTTGTACTAAAATAAATAAACAATTGTACAAAGTTACCCACACATATTCTGTTTTGTACTATATCAATAATGAGGAAAACGGAATGAACCTTTAAGTCTGCCATGCCCTCAAATCCAACTCTGTAGAGATTCTTGGCTCCATTGTCCCATACAACATATGCAGCAGATCGAGGACTTGCAGCCGACCAGTCTTGTACCTCATTCACCTTTCCTCTTCTTCCATTCCCACCATCCTGATCTTCCCATTGCCAGTCAACCTGTAAAATAATGCATAGTAGAGCCTGAATATAAGTACTCATCCTTTCTCCAGAACATAATATTGGTTATTTTCCAGTCATAATCTAATTGTTCTAAAGGTTCACTTTGTCAGTGTGTCAGGCTTACATCTTTCACAATTTATTTGGTTTATAAATCATTTTAAGAAAAATTTAAAGATAAGTAACATAATATCACACCTATGTATAATCCCTGAAATAAACTAAAAAAATAAATAGATAGTAATAAATTGTTTGATATATATTTACAGTATATAAATATATTTATAGTATTTTATATATCCTTCTATTTTACCTTAGTATTCATTAAATTATTTTCAGATTACAGTACACCTACCACTGCTTGTCTCTGCATCACCCAAAGGTTGACTGGTAGAAAATGCCTATGGCCTATGCCTATGCCTATGCCTGTACTTTGTACTTGAAGTGTTAAATAAATAAATAAACTGGGCACAAATCCAGACTTCATGGCTCCTACTGAGAAATTCCTGATGGAAAAACCCAATAACAATTTGCCCGACCCAGGAATCAAACCCCACCACAACCAATGAGGCAGTAAATTAAATAGTAGCTCTTATAATATTTAAGAAAATATTGATGTACATAATGAACGTACCCCTCTCACAACTCTTGCTCCTGGAAAGATACCTCTAACAGCTTGCTTTTTGCTCTTACGTCGAGGTTCAACAAGACACCTCTGGGCCCCCGGTGCACTTATGCGGTAGAATCTGTGCCTGAGATTATGTTTGTCTCCATGATAGCAAACTGAACACAGGTCATAATTGCTGCACTCAGCACACTTCCATCGAATGCCTGGAAGGTTTAAAATAATTTACATAAATAACAGTTTATCTTGTTTCTAAGTTCCATTAGTGACAAAATATACATCAATGACTTTTCTATTGTAACAAAACCATACTATGGTGTACTTACCAAATATAGGTTGCTGTCTACAAGTATCACACATAGTTCCTTCATGCTTGACACCAGTTGGGGCACTATCAAGTATTCTCAAGTCATAAGCTCCAGAACATCTATAATTAGCAGCCGTGCCATTGTCCCAAACAACAACCACCTCCTCAGGAGATTCAAAGTTTCTTACGGTTCCAACATGGCCCTCCCCACCGTCCTGCAAACAAATAGTTATACAATAACTACATTACATTCATCATAACTTGAGTCAGTCAACAGTTGCTTACAATTTAATAATATGTTTATAGAAAAACAATCAGCAAGCAACATTCATGTTTTATTTGTTTTGTTTACATTAATTTGTTATTGATTACTAGCAGAAATAATAAATTATGTTATTGCAGCACATTAATTTAGAAACATACTATATTGTAATGATGACTTCAATTATTTAAAATAATTTATAGAAACGTTTGTTAGATTATAAGGTGTGAAACCTGAAGATAATAGTGCTGTAAAAATATCAATGAAAGATAGAAAAACAATAGGTTTAGTTAATTTTTTAAGTAATTTCGACAAGACCATTTTGCTATGTTTTCAACAATACCACAAATTGTTTCTTAATTATCGAAAAATATAATAGAAAATAGTATTTAACAAAAATAAATAGTGATCTACCTGTTTGCCCCACTTCCAATCTGGACCCCGAATTACACGAGCCCCAACCCCTTCCATCATAAATCTGGTGGCCCTAGAAGATGTTGATGACCCAGGTATATTAGGTTCCATTGTGCATTGGAACAATAATATGCAGTTGTATAAGATTGTAAAAAGTTATTTATTCACTCCACCTAGCTTCAAAGGTAAATGTCAAAACTTTTTGACTTGACAGTCGAATTTCGTCCAGTAACGTTTTTTAACCCGACTCCTTTGTATTTGATGTGTGTCATTCAGAATTCAGATTCCGAAATTGTTGAACGAATTGTCAAGGTGAGACTTGACAGTGCGAAGTGTCATGCATGTGCGAGGCGGTTGCGAATTTGTGAGGTGAGACTTGAGAGTGCGAAGTGTCATGCATGTGCGACGTGGTTGCGAATTTGCGATCAATATATTTGAATGTCTTTGATTGCGATTAAATTCATGGTGGCGACATGTGGTGGCGATGCACATGCATTCTTAAGGCGAAAACCCATCGCGGTGCACGGAGAGGCTACGCACGTGTGCTTTGTAAGGAACTATTTGTGACTGTGGCCACTGCAAACCACGGAATGGGCGTCATTATTACATGCATGGCTTGCTTGATTAAGGCGCTCACATAACTCAACGCTGTCAACGGCATGCTTTGCTTGCGATATATTCTATACACGAATATTTACCCACGACTATGCCGCGGTGGGCCACGCACGCAACAGTTGTACATAGTCGTGGGCGTGTAGTGTGTACTGCAGTAGAAACGTAGACCCATCTTGTCAAACAAATGAATCCACGCAGGCAGCTAAAATTCGCCGCGTGGCCGTGCGACTGCGGTGCGCGGTTTGCGCCTTTATGGTGTTACCACACCAATCGATCGATCGATGGTAGAACGGATTAGTCGCCGTTCAATAGTTTATCTCTTTCGACTGTAGTATAATTTAATGTCTTTGCTTTCGACTAATCCATTCTACTATCGATAGACGATCGATCGATTGGTGTGGGGTAACACCCATATTCTGGGTCATGACCAAACCAATTTAAAAATATTGTGGTGACTGCAGGGTACGGAGGCGCGCCTCAGCACTTCAGCAGCCACTGCTGCCAATGCGGCGATTTCGTGATGCCCACCAACTTCTTCTTACAAAGATATCAATGCCGATTCGCCGATTCCTGCTCTTAAGGCTGATGCTCCAGGGTAGCCCGCGAAATTCAAATTTCGCGGGCTACCCTTGAGCATCCACCTTAGGAGGCACGAAATACAATCGTATTTTGAAAAATAAATTCAGTAATAAAATCTATAAATAGTAGAGTTTCTTGAAAAAGCAGTTTTTACTCCATTGACTTTGCATGCGTTGATGAACATGTCTAGTGAAATAATGAAGGATTTTCTTTTTAACTCTTCCCTAGTCGCTGGATAGGTGGCGCTGAAGTTGGTAAGTTATTATAAGGAACGGAACCTTCCGAATATAACCAACATTTCTCGCGCTTTGTTAAAATCAGTTTTTTTAGGTTCCGTTCCTTGCATTATCATACTTACTCCTAGCGCCATCTATCCAGCGACTAGGGAAGAGCTAAAAAGAAAATCCCTCATTATATCACCACGAGCGCTGTCAAAAATTACAGTTGGATTCACAGGTTGTGTTGCTTTGTCAAGAACCCGCATCTAAATGCTGCTTTACACCGGGGCAACACTGTGCGGCCATGCAGCATGCTACATAATGTGGCGTGCGTCATACTGTGGTATGCTACAAATAACCTACATGCGGCTATAGGGAACGTGCACAACGACGGTGCTGCCGACTGGCGTCACCAATCCGAATCTTGTGCTCTATTAATACTTGACATTGACATGTAAAACAAGTAAACAAAATTAATTTTATTATTGATAATGATTATTCTAGCTAATCATAATGCATTGTTGCATTTCTGGATGTACCAATACATCCACAAAAATGAAAATTCATCAAATAGCGTAAATTTAATAAAATTCTATTACTTTCCAAAGAATAGTACTCTCATACCATGTTTAAGTGAAAAACGCAAAAAATGGATAAATGCAGTAAGAAAAATATTTGAACACAATTTGTTTTTGTTACACTCTGCATTGAAAAAGTTCAATAGCCTTCAAAATCAACCGTCCAAGCAAACATTAAATGGTACGGGCGTACCATTTAAACTTCAGCGAACACACATATTAGACTGCACTGAAGTTCACACCGAATATTCCTCAACAGTCTCCACATGAACTCAGATTATAAACATGGTTAGAAAGTTTTTAATTGGCAGCACTCCTTGTGGTTTCCTAAGTTTTGTATCTAAATGCTACGGAGGGCGTTATAGTGATTGCTTATAACAAATGATTGTGGATTGATTTGTTATAGCCTGGAGATACTGTTCTCGCTGTTAAAGGATTCCCTTCCATTAAAACATGTGTTGAAAATAAGAAAGTTGTTTAAGCCACCGTTTCTTCATGCACCACAATTTTCATCAGAGAAAGTAAACGAAACATACAAAATTCATATTGGTCAACATTCATGTTACGCTGACGAACATTATTGATAGACCGGAACCCATGTTTTATACCTTTTATCATAATCAAAAATAATACTTTTGAAGAGATTTGCGTGACAGCATAAGTTTCCTTTACTGTCCGCATAGTGTCTCTTTTGTCGTTTAGTGCTGCCACCTATAGTTCCTGCACGTTCCCTATTGCGGTTTACGGCAGCCTATTTTACGCCCAGGCAACATCGTGCCTTGCTAATTTTTAAAGCATCGTAAAACACAGCCTATAAACAGTATGACGCACCAAAACTGTGGCATGGAATCCATTGTGTTTGGATGGAAGCTGCGACAGTCTGCCACATGACGCAAGTGGGGTGGGCAACTTGTGGAACTAATGGCGCTAGCACCGCATGAACCTAACATAGTCATTGGTTGAAAATCTGTCAATGTCATTTTATATTTCAAAATAGTTTGATCCCATTGGTCAGATTGGGTCTAAGCGATGGACACGCCATCTACAATCAGATTTGACCAGCCTTCCCCGTTGTTGCCATGCCGCACCATTATTGCCACAATGTGCAACATTTTAAATTATTGTAGCATGCGGCCTTGTGACATGCTTCAATGGCGCACAGTGTTTCCCGGTGTAAAGCAGCCATAAGGTGAATGCTCCAGGATAGCCCGCGAAATTCAAATTTTCTTACGTTTTATGAATTTGCAGGCCAGTGCTAAGTTGTATGTTGATTAAAATATTATAAGTGGGTGTAAAACGTATGTAGTTACAGAATTATAATCATCAAAATCATCAATACAACCCTTCACGTTTATAAAGGTGTAGAAATTACTTTTTCTTCTTTTTTTGTTGTTTCCAAAATTTGAACTTCGCGGGCTACCCTGGAGCATCAGCCTTAACTATACATTTTAGTTAATTATCGTTTCATCTATCTAATTTGTAAGTCGTGATATTTTTTTACGGGGTAAATCTTTGCCGAGAGCAAAATATGCTATTATAAACACTTCGACGTCATCCTTTTCATTACTGGACGAATCGTCGTTCTCTATCTCAAAATCTGAGTTATCAGAGTCCATAGAGTCAACCAACTTAACTTCCATTTTCAAAACTAGGTTCTCTAAAAGGTTTTGGTTTGGGGTTCTGTTCACTGTGGGTGCATTCCGTATTAGAAAATAATCACTTACAGCGCTCACATCGATATTTTGCGTTCCGATTTAGATATCACGATTAGGACAGCTAGGAGCTGTCATCAATGGGGAGACACACTGTGGAACTAATGGCGCTAGCATAGCTGGTTCCCAACATCATCCTTGGTTGAAAATGTGGTAGTCATTTTATATTTCAAAATAGCTTATCCTCATTGGACAGAATGAGTCCAGCTATGGTGGCGCCATCTTAGATTATCTTTGCCTATGTCTCCCCAACTCCCCATTCGGAACGCTCGTGAAAGCGTTCACAGGCTGCGTTCCGAATTATGCTGTAATCGATTTGAGCGTCCATAAACCCGTTCCGAATTACGCGAAATATAAATGTGAGCGCTGGGAGCGATTATTTCGTAATTCGGAATACGGCCACCCTATTTGTTTGTTTGTAGCTGTCAGTGTCAGTGTCTAAACTGCCAAAAAAGATTTTGTTCGTGGAACAGGTGTATATATTTAATTAGAAATTTGATCTTCATTATATGTTCAGTCTACATAATTGATAAATATTGTGTTACTTCTTCTAAGTCTGGAACCGTGCTGAGGTTTATTTATGTATCGACTGGTTTATTGAAGGGTTCGAGTGTATTCAGTTTCTTTCAGTAGAGCTTACATAAACATTTCCTCTACGATGTCTAGCAATCGCAATAAATACGAAAAAGCTCGAAGACGTCTTGCTGCTGTAACATTTCTGACAAATATATCATTAGATGGAAAGATAAGAGATCCTGATTTAGTTCAGATAGTGGAAAAAACACCTAAAAAAGATAAAACTCATGATTCAGGATCCAAAGCGGTTGAAATACCCAAGGATAAAGAAACGACTCAACGAAACAGTGTTCGTAATAAAAATAAGGCACTTAATTCAAGTCCAGTGCATCGTATTGGAGCTGACAATCATTCTTTAAGCTCAGACTCTGAACACACAAACACCATTATTACACCTGTGAAAGGGGTTAATACATCTTTCATCAGAGAAAGGTACCACTTAACATTTTTTATTATTATTTTTAGATAGCTCCATATTTACCCTCCCATTCGTTACTAAATCTTCAGGAGATTTATGTCAATTATTGAAATATTGTGTCTACTAATTAGTCATTATGTATCTAACAACTTATGCATCCATTCACTATACAGCATGTTATAGGAAATACAAATAGTATTGGTATTAGATTTGTTATTAGTTATCATTATCATAAACAAGAAATAAAAAATGAACAACTTTTCTTTGGATAGTTACCTACACATTTATTCCTATACTATTCTTATTATATATGTTGTAGTTAATAACACTCAGATTGTGTGTTGTGCATAGTATATTCTGGCTGATACTTATAATTTTAATTCTAATACTTATTTTATAGGTGTTCTTCTGGTACAACAGAATCTTTTAAAGATAAGCATGGCTCATCTAGATCTAGAAAAACTCATCTTGTTACCCTAACTGGTGCTAATGCAGATGAGATAAGCAGTTCAGAAAGCCTTAATTTTGGTAAATAACATATTGTTTAGTGTCAAATATTAATTTTAAAACGAAAGAGTTCAAAACGAATTGTGCACTGTATTAACTGTAAATATGATTACTGTTACAGGCAAATTCAGAACAAGTAACACATGCATCCCAGAACATCATGCCTTAACAAAAGAAGTCCGCATGGTACGCCTAAACAAAGGAGTATCATTCAGGGATGAAAGACTTGCAATAGTGCCAGGACAGGGTGCTCCTTGTGTCATATTTAGCACCATCCCGTACTCTAAGACTATCCGCAATGCACGGTAATTAATTTATGTTAATAACATTTTTGTTGTTGCTTGTCAATATGTTAATAACATTTTTGTTGTTGCTTGTCAATATGTTAATAACATTTTTGTTGTTGTCATTTTTCTTGTATTTATATAGCTGTGTTTGACTTCTTAAAAATTATGTCCGAACTAATAATAATAATAAAATAGAATAAAAAAATAATAGAATTAAAAATAAATAAATATAATAATAATTTCTTTAGGTCTGATCTAAGAAAAGATGGAGTTAGAAGGAGGAACACATCAGGACCAAGACCTCTTTCAGCCATCACAGACAATGGTATGGATCCCTTTGACCTTCTTGGCCTAGAGAAAGAAGAAAATGGTCAAGAAATATCATACTCAAAATTATTGGTGCCCTCCAAAGTTTGTACAAGGGAACAGTACAAAAAAATGTATGAAGGGGATTTGACTGAAAAGGGTAATTGGAAAATGGTTAATCGCCATCCACATGTTATAGCAAGGTAATTACAAAATTTTCTTCTGTTTTGTAACATTTGGTTTGTGTGAATCTTTTGGTTATAATCTAGGTTTTAAAAAAGTTTGATGCAAGTGGTAGCATTGAAATGCAGAATAGACCCATCAATTAATATTCAGCCACTTTTTTGTTGAAGTCTACCATTCATTAAATTTGCCAAGTATCAAAGATCTGATAGATCTCTACATGATCCGTATTGTGCATGTTATTGAATGTTTTACTTTATTCAATAATATTATTATCATTAAAGAATATTATGTGTGTCCTATCTTCTCTATCTAAAACTATATTTCTTTCTGAGTGTGTAGAGAGTAAGTGTTACTATAAAATTTTATGGAAAACTTAAGACAGCATTTACTTTTCTGTACATGAATAAGAATACCTCATCAGAAAATATTAGATTACAAACAATATACTCAAAATCTTGACAAAGACAATAGCAATGCACTCATCTAAATCTTAGGTACATACTTAACTGTTAATACATACATACATACATCCATAACCCACATGTTCACACACACACATTTCCATCAATATCTACATTTTTATTACCAATTATTACCAACTGGTACTTATATGCATTATTATTAAATGCATTTTAAATTCATGGCGTCTTCACAATCATTTCATCACTAACAAATTTAACTTTCAGGACTAAGTTATTGACGAGGCACAAGGATAAAAAATGGTAAACACTGAACAGATTAAAATCTGCTATGCAACACTTAGTTTTGGCTAATGCTACTATATCCCTGCTAAAAATATGGAGTCATTCTGTATATTTTTATAATATACAATAGGATAATTTGTATTATTTTATCTGCTTAGTTTTGGTCAGTAATCACATTACCAGGTTACTTTAGGTGTTGTGCAGTGAATACTTTGAGCTTTATATTTGGGAGTAATTGGTTTCTAATGAAGAACTTCAGTATATTTATCACTGTCTTGATACCTAATATTATGTAAATCCAAGCTACAAAATAGTATGTATGTAATTTAAAATTCACCTCACCCACTAATCATTATGTAATAACCTGGCTTTCATGTGATTTGAAAGATGCTAGAAAAAATATTTTACATTAAGAAGTGTGCATGATTTTTATTGGGAACATAGAATGAGATGGAAGGGTTTAAAGTTACAATATAGACATTTAGTAAGAGTATTTAGAATTTTAGAGCATGGTACTAAACCACCTCTTACTAACTCTTATCTAGATGCATGCTGATTTAATGGGGGCGCTTTATCGCGCATGAATTCGCCGCTAGAGGCGTTCGTGTAGAGTAAGGTCTTCCGAAATGTCAGATGTCATAGTGTTCGCGCGTTGCGTGTTTTTTTATCACGTATTTATACTAATACTCATGATAGTGTTCTAGACTGAGCCGTTCCTGATTAATTACGACTTGAAGATTTTAAGTAGCAACTGGATCCTATTTGTTAGTACCTACTTGGAGGCAGAATGATTTTGAAATTTTTCGTGTTTGCTAATTTTAGGGAGAATATTGTAAATATATACATGTTTACAATATTCTCCCTAAAATTAGCAAGCTGAAGTTTACACTATGTTGTTATAAGTAATAAAATAAACTTTTTATGACGTTATTGGTACTTAGTATCAAATAGAATTATTGGCAAGACCTTACTCGACAGTGGCGCCATCTGGTGAGCTATAAAACGATAGCCCTCATTGGTTCTAACATAAACGTAATAACAGCCTGCACACCATTTATAATATTATTCAGCAGAACAATGACAGTTGTTATCTTTGTAGGTGTTTTTCTTATGAATCATCGCAGAGGACAGCAATACCATCGTCACCACCACTATCCTCAGTTGATATGAAAGCATTCGACTGGGATGAAGGATCAATACTTTCTCAAAAATATGTATGTATCCATTGAATATCCATATATCCATTGGATTTTGTGTAAAATATTATAGATATCCTAGCATAATAGACCTAATTTTCTTTTGATGACCCGAATGGTGCAGTGGTAGTGGCTTACGTTCTTAGGGTCCCGGGTTTAAATCCTGGTAGTAGCAAATGTTTGTGTGATGACATTTGTTTTCGAGTCATAGATCTTTATATGAATAATAAGTATGTCATGTATGTTACAAACAAAAGAAAAAGTATCTATGTAGTCAACTATCTGGTGTCCAAGACACAAGCCTGTGGCACTAGATGGCGCTGTGTGTAATGTCCAGCGATATTCATTTAATTGTATAGGCATACTAATATCGCATATTTATGTTCGTTCAGGTGCAATACTGTCCTAATGTATTAGACGATCCGGAGCTGATCGCCGGAAAACACAGAACACTGCTAACATTCACGTCCTACATGACGTCTATTATTGACTACGTCCGACCGCAAGATCTCAAGAAAGAACTTAACGACAAGTTTAGGGAGAAGTTCCCACACATCAAGTTAACTCTCAGTAAATTAAGAAGGTAATATTTTAACATTAGTATTTTACTAAAGATATAATGGATATTAACTGTATCTTTCTTTTTCAGCATTAAAAAAGAAATGCGGAAGATTGCCAAACATGACAGTGGAGGAGTTGATTTGCTGTCAGTTGCTCAGGCCTATGTGTACTTTGAGAAATTGATTCTGGCAAATCTTATCAACAAAGATAATAGGAAGTTGTGCGCTGGCGCTTGCTTAATGCTCTCTGCTAAACTCAATGATGTGAAAGGAGATGCATTGAAGGCGCTTATAGAAGTAAGGCAATGTTTTAAATTTTATTGTAATGAAATACTTAGTAGCCGTGTGGTATCCGGCAGAGTAGAATAGAACCAACCCATTACACTCACGGGTGTCGTATAAGGTGACTAATGTCTGAGGCAGAACACCTTGCGCCTCCGTAGACCTGACAATGGGCAGCAGCGTTTTCAGTTAGTCTTTCATCACTGCGATCTCCAATCCGCCTGCCAAGCGTGGAGATTACGGCAAATTCCTCCCATCATGGGAGAGGCTTATGTCCAGCAGTGGACGTTATGGGCTGTTGTTGTTGTTGTTGTGTGAAATACTTCCAACTTCCCTCATATATTTACAGTCATGTTCGTTATTTCAGCGCATTGAAACCACGTTCAGAGTGAATAGAAAAGATTTGATGCGTTTCGAATTCGCCGTCCTTGTCGCGTTAGAGTTTGGGCTGCACGTGCCGCCGTACGAGGTGTTCCCGCACTACCAGCGCCTGCTACACGACTCGTGACCTTGGCGCCGCTTGGCCTTCGAGCCATGTATCCGCGTCTGCCACCGGCGACGCAACACCATCGTTGACAACTTACGAGCCACCGCCTGGATGTAAAGTGTTGACAGATAAGTTCATAAAGACGTTCTAAACGTTGTTGGGACTTGATAAAGTGATTTATTACAAATCTAATAGTAGAGAATTGGTTTTGTAGATATTAGTGTATTTCATAACAAAGGTGATCGCAAAGTCAATGACACGACGGCAAAACAGGGAAAGCGCTTCACTTAGAAGCAAACGGTATATTTTCTAGGCTTCTTTTAACTTCTCCCATGCAGTAATCCTTTAGATTTTAGAATATAAAGGGTGTAAAAAGACCGTTGACGAAGCCGAAAGGTACCAATTTTCCCCGACACTGCGATATTTTTTTTTGTTCTAGACCATACCTGAGAACCTTCTAGCTACGGAGATATTGGGGATCAAAGTTCTAACTTTTTCACGAGTTTAAAATAAAAAAAACTAGCTGATGCCCGCGGCTTCGCCCGCCCGCAAATTATATATTAAAACCTTCCTCTTGAATCATTCTATCTATTAAAAACCCGCATCAAAATCCGTTGCTGAGTTTTAAAGATCTAAGCAAATATAGGGACAGACAGACGCGGCGGGGATATTCAGTGATATGTTTTGAATGTAATATTTTTACTTTTAACACCTCCATGACCCCCGTACTATTCAATCGTTCCATTATCACAATGTTTTAGAGTGCGTTACATTGAGTTTTAACGTAAAATGTGATTTTTCACCCCTAAAAAAAGTCGTTTCCCAGTGAGATTTTTGCGTAAAGTTACTTAGTTTGATGTACAGAAATAGTGCCAGTTTTAGCACTACCAGCGCCCTCGGCGAGATTTCTAGCGCGCCCCCTAACTGCAATTTTAAACCCATACGAAACAAAAGGCAAAGGATAAGTCAAGGAAACAACCATCCATTAAAAAAATAATAATTTTTTTAACTATTAAAAATTTACTTTTCTAGCCTTTCTAGCGGCGAACTCTTTTATTAAGTTATCAAAGTCGATGTTTTCAGCAATTTCATTTTCGATTGAAAAAGTTGCCAAGTTTGTCAACGTAGAAAATTTATTCCTTTTGTGAGCTTCTCTCTCCCATGTGACGCAGATGAAGTTTGGTGGGTCAGCTAGTTTAGGATATTTACGAGTAAGTAGGCTTCCTTCGGAGGGGATATGAAGGGGCGCCCTGGATGGTCGCCTACCCTCGCCCCCCCCCCCCTAACGCCGCTACTGGGGCCCGACTCTAACGTCCGTCCGTCAGTCCGTCTCTCTCACTCGCACTCATCGGCGGACGTGCGCGAAAGAGACGGATAGAGACGGATGGACGGACGGATGTTAGAGAGTAGGGCCTCTGTACAGAGTGCTTGGTTGAAGGCTTCGTGAAGGGTCCGTTTACACCCTGTAGAATGGCTAGCAAATCTTTCAGAGCAGATTGCAGCCATATATTGTCTATGCAGCTAAACATGGACGCAGTTGAAAGCAGCTTCCTCGGTTCAGTATGAAAAGTTTAGGAACACATCTCATTCTTAAGTTAAATCATAATAGAATTAATTCATCATGTAGCTGCACTAGTTTGTTTGGGTAATTAGATGTTAATAAGATTAAGTACACTCAATGTAGCATCGACACACTTTTAATAAGGGCCTTATAATATTTATATAAAAATGTCGGTTTAATTGTTAATTGCCTAGTCTAGCGTAGTAGTCTAGTACTAAAGTATTTCTGTCATATTTTTAAGTAGTAAAATAAAATAGTACTAAGTTGGAACTACACACTAAATTGTAAATAATGTAAATCTGCTAGTATAACTGTTTTGGTATTGTAGATTGTAACAAAATAGTATTGTAAGATTAAAATAGACTAGCATAAAAAAGCACTATTTGCCCCATCTGACTTGTCTCAGAATTGTAATGCTCAAGAGTCAAGCATACCATTATTTTTTAATAATAAACAAAAGCCCCAGCATCGCATAGTTAATAACAATTGCTATGCTCATGTACAGTGTAAGACGCGTAGCATATAATCATTTTGTTTCGAGGTGTTTAAAAAATAATAAACGGATCTGACGCAGAATGTCCCATTCGCAAAAAGTCCCGTTGGCTTAGAATGTCCCATTCGCAAAAAGTCCCATTCGCATAATGTCCCATTCGGGAGCATGACCATATTAAATGTGTGACTGACACTGCTTGGCCATCATCAGGGATTTAATAATAAGAAAGTCGCAAAATGGATGCTTGTCTTTTATGTCACGTCTGTGAAGTATCGCCAGCTAATTGAATTGACTCGTACAAGTTAGTGGTTTATGAAAGAGCTATAAATATTATAAATTAACTAGCGACTTGCCCCTGCTTCACAAGGCGCACAAATCGGGTCCAAAACTATCCTGGAACCAGGCGTACACATCCACAAAGTTTCATTGAAATCGGTTGGGTGTTTTCGGAGATTAGCGTGTACCTACGAACATAGTCACACGTGATCTTTATATATTAACATAACCCTCTTTACTTAACGTTAATGGTTTTCTGTGAGGATTGCTCGACAGCCAACCAATATTTAGTTGCTCAATCTAAAGAAAGTTTGGCTGTCTCGTTTGATAACTCCCATATAAACTCCTGCAGTGCAGGAGCAGCTCACTGTCGTCTCCTCAGACCAAATAAAAAACCAAGACATCGCTGCGAACAATAAAGTGAAGCCAGCGCAAAACTAAGCTCCGCTCTGTGCGTACACGGTCATCAAACTACAATTAAACTAAGCTCAAAAAATCACAGATTTCGTTCTCCACACGACTATCGAGCACATTGGAAATGAATCTACAGTGTTTGAAAAAATATTGTCGCTGAATAAAACAACGGTGAATGATAATTATTTTATTCTTAGATTAACATAAGTCCTCGACTAGTATAGGATCCCTTAAGAACGACCTTCACCGAGCTGGTTAAGGGATGAAAAGTATTTTATATCAAATAAAATATGTCAATAAATATATTGCAAATGGGTTGACTAAAAAATTTCAGTCCAGAATACATTTTTTTTTTCAACACTTCACTGGTTTGGCTAATAGACAAATTACATACCAATTGAAAGTATTAACTTAACGTTTGCATATTCTATAGGCTTCATAACTTTTGCATATTCTATAGAATATTATTATTATTTATTCTCTAAGCTTCATACTTTCAATTGGTATGGAATTTGTCTATTAACCAAACCAGAGAAATGTTTAAAAATATATATAATATTTTCCTAAATTGTTAATTAATAATATTCTGGACTGAATTTTTTTAGTCAACCCATTTGCAATATAGTTATTGACATATTTAATTTGATATAAAATACTTTTCATCCATTAACCAGCTCGGTGAAGGTCGTTCTGTGAGGGATCTTAGACTAGACATAACGCCTGTGAACAAACAAATTGCAAAATTTCCACACGCGTTTGAAGTTTGAATAATTGTCGCCGTGGTGCATGTATACATCTATACTAATATTATAAAGAGGTAACATTTGTTTGTAAGTTTGTTTGTAGGGGGTAATCTCCGGAAGTAATGAACCGATTTCAAAATTCTTATTGCTAATTTAATTTAATAACAATATTAATATTCGTCGCCTACAATTCCACCCCCTAGTGATGACTAGTCATCACAATCAGACTCAGGTGCGAGTAAGGCGACGCGTGTGGCTGGTCGTCGCAGCACGCCCGTGCGAGTGCGCACGTCCACCACGCGAATGCGACCGTCATCCATTTGGATCCGTCGAAACATACGATGGGTCTACCTACTGTCCTATTCCCAATCAATTGAGATACTTTTTAAGAGTTGTCAAAACGCGGTTCTCACATAGATTTTGCATGGCGATAGCCAACTATGACGTTACTGTTTATTCAACTCCATTGAGTTAAATAAACAGTAACGTCATAGTTGGCTACTATGGTTGGTTACTTTGAAATCAATAAATAGTTGAGCAATGGTGCCGATTCTCTTGTCACAAATATCTCTAAACTAGACTAAAAATCACTAAAATTTAGTTTGTTCCTGTCAAACGACGTTTCCCATTCTGAAATTGATTAAAGTGACATGACTTAAACAGATTATAGTTTGACAGCACTAAGTTATTCAATTTGGTGTAAATGGCTATTTTGCTATTCTGAAATTGACGTTTTTCACCTAAAATTAAGATTGTCAAACTAAATCAGACTATTTTTAATCGCGATTAAAAAGGTGTGGAATAAAATTAGTTGTCATGAACTAAAATTTTCAAAGTACATTTCTCTCGTATTTCTTGAGAGTTTGGATAATTTTGAGGTCAATAAGGAAGCACAACGTGATTGCAGTTGTTGTCGATTCGGTAGAAAGGTAAATGTAGTGTTATTTTATTATATAGGATGCAAAACAAAATTTATGAAAATTTACCAAGGGATTTTTGTACTGAACATGTATTGCACTTCTTATTAGTTGGAAAAGAAGTAGTAAATTCATTTCTCATACTCAAAGCCACTTCCAGGTTCTGTTATATGAAATAACTATTTTTAGAAACTTTCAAGAAAGAATAAAATATTTTAGGTTAGATTATTTTGTGTTCTTTGGCTAATTATCTTGTTTTAATTTATAGATTAGAAGCGTATGATCGAAACCAGAACTTTGGTGCCGACTGCATGGGCCAAGACGACATCGTATACCAGTGTCCACCATGTGATACATTCAGTGATATAAATGCGGATTCTCCACTTCCCATCACCAGACAGGCTTCTAAGGAAAGAACATATAGGAAAAATTACAAAAGGACATGAAGGCGAGATGATTCATATTTTAATGAAATGTTAACTCATTTAATTAACTGTTATGTACATCATTTAGAACCTGCAATTCTAAATAAATATATGTATAAACACTACTTGAAAATAGTAAAAAAGCAGAATTAAAAGTACTCTTTTATTTAATATTTTTCATAATACACTCTCCACAATTAGATTCTTCATTACACTTAGAGTTGAGTAAACTAACAGATTTTTTTTATAGGATTCGAAACCTGTGTAAAACTTTATGGATTTATCATCCTCTTTGTATCTAGTAATAGACCCGTAGACATACTCGGGGTCAATTTGAATACTTTTAGATAAAAACTTGGGTGCACTGTATACATTCGTCTTCACTGTTGTTTAATGTGTTAACTTCTTCTTCGACACCTTTTCTAATGCTGTTGTATACATGGAAGTAAAACTACTGGTTGAAGGTTGCGGTTCTATTTCAAAACTTTCCTGAAATTTTCTGCCTTCTTTTCTAATAACGATGCTGTCGTTCGAGGGATGGAGTGGATTTTCTGGTTTAGCTTCAGTGAAACAGAATACCGATGGTACCGCTGTCTTTCTGAAATGATTAAGAAACCACTTAGGTTAACTTATTGTTACTTACCTACCAAGAATGACACAAATTAGTAAGTAATGCATAAAAGTATGCTATGTTACTGTATTAACTCACCTGTATACTATGAAATACACTCCACACAAACGTGCGGTAAAAACTTTACTTGATTTTTTTTATTGCGTAAGGCAGACCCATTGTTTTTTGAGTTTGATTTCCTTAGGAAACTAATGAACTCCCCTATTTTTACAATTTAACTCGCTACATTAAGGCATTATTACAATAATTGCGGCAATTAAAACGATAAACAAAAACGATTGAAGAAATCCATACGATTTGACAGCTCATAACAAAGTAACAAGGTATGGTCGTAGTAAGTCCCCATGGCAAAGGAGTATTTTTTATTATTTCTAAAAACCTATCGGTTGATTGATTATTATTTATAAATTTGGGTTGATTTTTTGTTTGTTTGAGATTTCAAGCAAACAAAAATTCAATCTTATGGACATGATGTCCAAAAATGGTTATTTATAATCAAACATTTTAACCAGGATAATATAATTATGTGGATAGAAAAAACGAACTGTACTAATTATAAAATACATTTTTAAAGACCTCCAATTTTGAGAAAAGTCGTTTTTTATTTAAGTGTGAATTTACACTTATTACTAGTTAAAACGAACAAACCTTTTCCAATAATGCGAACACACCGAAAAAAATTAACTTGACAATGTCACTGTCAGATATTGACTGAAAGTGTCAGTCATTAGTGTCATAACTCAGGTTTTTTTTTGCAATTCAGATCATTTTGGTTCACTTTCATTCATTTTCGTTTAAGCTCTAGTGCAATCTTAGTCTATGGTTTACTCAACTTGGTGACTGTCAAACTCGAATTTAAGTGTGTCAAAACTTTATTTAAGTTTAGAGAATCTTGTTTTCAGAATAACTTAACAAAACCAACTAACTAAAAATAAGAAATTTTAGTTTTAGTTTAGGTTAGTTCGGTGTACAAGAGAATCGGCACCATTGACTCAGTAATGACTAAAAATCGAATTTGGCAATTATATTAATGGAAAATAAATAGAGTTTTCAGGCCCAAAATAAAGTGTTTTTTTAGAGATTTTATGGTGCATCTACCCTAATAGTTAACATGAAGTCATAGATGTCATGTGAAAAATGCCGTTCAGACTTTTTTCAAAAAGTTTAGGCTACAAGGCAAACCCTTAACCCGATCGTCTTTGTTTTAGGCTCAAATTGTAGCTGACTAAATTGTCCAGAGGATTTTTTTTTTCAAATTGTTTATATCATTCTTTGTTTCAAAAATATCGAGCGCCAAGATAAGAAATTCTGAAAAAAAAAAAAATTTTTTTTCACTATGTCGGCCATAACTTTTTTCGTTTCTGACTTTCTCGAATAATTCTTTTTGCACCTTACATAGTCTAAGATCCCTTAAAGAACGACCTTCACCGAGCTGGTTAATGGATGAAAAGTATTTTATATCAAATTAAATATGACAGAAAATATATTGCAAATAGGTTGTCTAAAAAATTTCAGTCCAGAATATGTTTAATTAGCAATTTTTTTTTAAACCTTTCTCTGGTTTGTTTAATAGACAAATTCCATACCAAGTGAAAGTATGAAGCCTATAGACTATATGCAAACGTTAGGTTGACCGGTTAACCTAACGTTTGCATATTATTATTCTATAGGCTATAGAATATGCAAAAGTTATAAAGCCTATAGAATGTGCAAACGTTAGGTTAACCTAACGTTTGCATATTTTACAGGTTTCATACATTCGATTGGTATGGAATTTGTCTATTAGCCAAACCAGTGAAATGTTAACAAAAAAATATCTGGACTGAAATTTTTTAGACAACCCTTTTGCTATATATTTTTTGACATATTTTTATTTTTCATCCATTAACCAGCTCGGTGAAGGTCGTTCTTAAAGGGATCCTATACTAACAGCTCTCGTGAATACGCGTCTTTTGGGCCTTTTTTGAATACAAGATCTTAACAACTCTCCGAGATATAAGAGGATCGCACTTTTTCGTGAAATCGGAGCCTACACTGGAGCGAACGAAAAGACATTTCTGTTAGAAAATAAAATTAGCAGGAATCCGAGATCCAAATACGTGAATTTATTACAATATAGATTTTTTACACGATGACAAGAACAGACAGACATTGAGTGACACATAGAACAACTTAATTCCAAATGTTCTTTCTTTTAAAATCTCTCATTTAACCTCTTTCAACACTCCTCCTTAAATGAGATCCTAGAGCCAGTCCAACTCCTCCTCAAACTTGCATTCCTTTCATACATCTTTCATGCTTTTCTCTGCTAAGCCCTTTCGTAAAAAACATCTGCAGGCATCTCGTTCGTCGGAAGATAACTTAGCCTTACCTTGCCCATTCTCACCATTTCCTGAATGTAGTGATGCCTCACATCTATGTGTTTTGTCCTTCGATGATGCATTGGATTCTCAGCAATTTGAATCGCAGACTGACTATCACTTAATAGTTCTATGATTTCATTAATTCCAGTCAACTCAGCTAGAAGTGCAGTTAAGAATCCAGACTCTCTACACCCCTCTGATAGTGCCAAATATTCAGATTCTGCACTTGAGAGTGCTACTGTCGTTTGTTTACGACTTTCCCATGCTATGGGACCACCTCCAAGTGTGAATACAAAACCGGTGTATGATTTTCGATCACACACATCGCCTGCGTGATCAGCATCAACATAACCAACAAGCTTATTCCCCGTCTTTTTAAATGTTAGTCCGAATTCTTTGGTAGCATTTAAGTATCTTAGCACACGCTTTGCAGCTGCCCAATGTGTTTTGTCGTAACAGCTGTTAAACTGGCTCAAATAGCTAACTGCGTATGAGATATAAGGTCTTGAACCTAAGTACATTAACGAACCAATTAGTTCTCTGTATGGCAGTTCTATTGGTGGAATGTAATTTTTATCCTGTGGTTTTACAAGTTTAATCCCACTTTCAACAGGAGTCTTCACACTCTTACAGGAACTCATTCCAAATTTCTTCAGAATTCTCTCAAGATACTCAGTTTGGTTGAGTTGTAGGTATAGAGTTTTCCTGACATTTGATTTTCATTCCAAGAAAGACATCTACCTCACCTAGATCTTTCATTTCAAACTTTCTTTGAAGTTTTTTTTTTCAATTTTATTCTCTCCTCATTGGTCCAAAAATTTTGAATATCATCTACATAAACTGCTATAATCATCATACAGTCATGTTTCTTTCTTCTGTAAACACATGGATCAGTTTCGCATCTCTTGAAACCTATGTCTAACAACACCTTGTTCAATTTCTCGTACCATGCTCTGGGGGCTTGCTTAAGACCATAAATAGCTTTCTTCAGTAGACAGACATGTCCTTCTTTACCTTTTTCTTCAAAACCTTTTGGTTGTTTTAAATAAACCTTCTCTTTTAAGTCCCCGTTTAAGAACGCGGTAACGACATCCATCTGATCAACTTTTAGATTATTTTCAACAGCTAAAGCCAAAAGTAGCCTCAAAGTACTGTGGCGGATTACAGGTGCAAATGTTTCGTTGTAGTTTACCCCTTTTATTTGAGAAAAACTTCTGGCTACGAGTCTCGCTTTGTACCTTATCTTCCCCGGCTCTTTTTTAGGGTTCCGTAGTCAACTAGGAACCCTTATAGTTTCGCCATGTCTGTCCGTCCGTCCGTCTGTCCGTCCTCGCTTAATCTCTGTGACCGTTAGCACTAGAAAGCTGAAATTTGGTACCAATATGTATATCAATCACGCCGACAAAGTGGTAAAATAAAAATTGGAAAAAAATGTTTTATTAGGGTAGCCCCCCTATATGTAAAGTGGGAAGTGTTTTTTTTTTTAATTTCAACCCTAACGTGTGATATATTGTTGGAAAGGTATTTAAAAATGAATACGGGTTTCCTAAAATCATTTTTTGATAATTTCAATAATTTCGGAAATAATCGCTCCAAAAGTAAAAAACAATGTGTCCCCCCCCCTCTAACTTTTGAACCATAAGTTTAGAAAATATGAAAAAAATCTGAAAAGTAGAACTTTATAAGGACTTTCTAGGAAAATCATTTTGAACTTCATGGAAACAACAGTTTTTGTACAAAAAAGACAAAAAGTTGTACAAAATAATTTCTGGACTAAGTTTGTAGTATATTCGTATATGCAAGCATTTTTACATAATGGATACCCACCTTTAAACTCATAAGTGGGAACACTTATTGTGACAGACGGGAAACTACGGAACCCTACACTGAGCGTGGCCCGACACGCTCTTGGCCGGTTTTTTTATTCTAAAAATCCATTTAGAATCTACGCAGTAGCCATCAGCTTTTTCTACTAACTCCCATGTTTTGTTTTTCTTCAATGCATTAAGCTCTTCTTGAATAGCTTTATGCCACTTATCCTTATCAGTTATTGATAAAACTTCTTCTATAGTTATAGGGTCTTCTTTTATATCTTTTTCTGCATAATAGAGAATGTAATCATCGAAATTTCTCAATTTTCTTTCTCTAAGAGGATATCTTCTTTCAGGAATATCGTGCGTGTTTTCAAATTCCATTACAGGACCTTCACTGTTTTGCACTTCAGTTTCAGAAACATACACTCCTTCAACTGTATTTTCCACACACTGTTCTTCACAAGTGTTTTCCAATCTATGTTCAGAACTATTACTGTCCTGCAGTTCAGATTCAGGAACTTCCACTTCATCACATTCATAAAATTCATCATTTTCTTGTCGTACTTCATGTTGTTCTTCTTGACGATATTCATTAAGAGCATTAACTTCTTGGATCATTAAAGGTCTCTCCAAGACGTCATCTGATGGCATCATTTCTACAATTTCATCAGTATCGTTTGCATGAATCTTGATTTGATTTTCAAAGAAAACTACGTCTCTTGCTTTGTATAAGCGATATGTCACAGGGTCTAAAAGTCGATAATCCTTAGTTGTTTCACAATAGCCAACAAACAGTAGTTCTTTAGTCTTTGAGTCAAACTTCTTCCGTTTCTGTTTCGGAACATGCCCGGCAACCAAATACCTTTAAATGCCTCAGGTCAACCTTTCTTTTAGACCATGCTTCTTCAGGCGTCATCCCTTTAACAGCACGTGTAGGACATCTGTTTTTCAGATAAACCGAAGTATTGACCGCTTCAGCCCAATACTTCTTGTCAAGTTTCGCTTCTTCAAGCATGCTTCTGGCTCGTTCTACAATTGAACGATTTGCCCTCTCACTCACTCCATTATGTTGCGGTGTGTATTCCACTGTCAGCTGGTGGGTAATACCATTACTACGCAGAAAATTATTTACACGTTCATTGACGTAGTCGGTTGCGTTGTCCGTCCTAATCGCCTTGAGTTTTCTACCAGTCTGATTTTCAACAAGTGTTTTAAACTCCACCAACTTCGAGAAGACCTCACTTTTGTTCCGCAAAAAAAGTTTTTCTCGATTTGTCGTCAATAAACGTCAGAAAATACTTATACTCCGCAAATTAAGCAGTTTCTATTGGCCCACAAACATCGCTATGTACTAATTCAAGAAGTTCAGTAGCACGCGTACTCTTCTGTTTCGGAAAAGGTAATGTGGTTTGCTTACCTTTCAAGCACGACACACATTGTACTGAGTCTGGATCCTTAAAAGTAATACCTCTAGCCAGTTTGTCACGTAGTATCTTCATGTTGACAAGTCCCAAATGTCCAAGTCTGCGATGCCATAGCTGGACTTCATCATCAACTTTTGTTTTTAAAGCTGAAAACATGTGAGAATTAGAATTGGACTTTACTTACATAAATCCCTTTCTCTTCCTTACATACCAACTCAACCCTGCCATTCACTTGACATTCTTCTGACCTATACAACTCACAACCTCTTTTCGAAAATACTACCACAAAATTTCGATTCACTAATGTACTTACACTTAATAGATTCGTAGCTAACTTGGGCACAAAGACAGCTCCCTTTACACTCACGTTCAACTCATCTGAACAGACATCACTTCGGCCTTCACCTTCCACCCTGTTCCCATTCGCGCATGATATTTGGACTGGCTCATTCAACCTTTCATAGTTGTTTAGCCAATCTTTCCTGTTGGTCATATGAAATGACGCTCCAGCCCGCCTAGCATGAACACCGTAAACACGAAAGAGAATCGACAAATCTTTTGTTCATCTGTCATTTTGTCGATTCAATGACAGATGAACAAAAGATTTGTCGTTTCTCTTTCGTGTCTACGGCGTTCATGCTAAGCGGGCTGAATCCAAAATCCACTCTTGCGAAACGTTTCTATAGGTATGGAGTGCCGTATGTGTGCCGTGTGGTGTGTGCATGATTGGAATGCTTCTTGGGGCAAAAAACAGCTTTATGTCCTTCCCCACACACATAGCATTCAATCTTCTTATTTGCTATCTTTCCTTTACCCTTTTCATTTGCTTTCCAATAGCTTTTCTTTTTAGCAGCACTCAAAGCATTCTGCGACGAATCCTCATGTGTTGAAGTGACATCAATCTGTAGCAATTTAATTTTAACGTAGTCTGTTGTTAACGTTATATTGCTAATTTCGATAGCCATCCTCATCGGCTCATACTGTTCTCCTAGTCCTTGTAGCATAAGTGCAGCCAGTAACTCATCATCTACTTCTTTGCCCATATCTGCTAGCTGTTTGGCTAGCGACAGTATCTCAGTGACGTAGACTCGTGGGCTACTATACAAACTCAGCTTCTGACTAACTAGTTGTCCTAGCAATCGACATCTATTATTCATTCATTGGTCTTCGAAGGCAGCTTTTAAAGCATCCCAGCTCTTCTTGGCTGTAGTTGCGTTCTTCACATGCACCAAACAATGCGGTTTAACCATTAAAAGCATCTTTGCACGTACCTTCTTATCCATCTTAAGACCAGCAGCAGTTGATGGTGTTTCTTCTATAAAATCCCAGAGATCTTCCATTACTAGATAAAGTTCTACTTGCACCTTCCAAGTCGCGTAGTTCGACGCTCCATCCAGCTTTTCGATGCTTTCGACTAATCTCCCAGATCGGTGCGGCGCACCTCCACCATCGCCAACTGCTCCACGTACGTCTTCCATTATTAACAATTTTTCAAATGTTAATATTTAAACGCTCATGCTACCATGTTAGAAATAAAATAAGCAGGAATCCGAGATCCAACTAAGTGAATTTATTACAATATAGATTTTTTACACGATGACAAGAACGGACAGACATTGAGTGACACATAGAACAACTTAATTCAAAATGTTCTTTCTTTTAAAATCTCTCATTTAACCTCTTTCAACAATGTCAAAAATGCACAGATGTCTACGAAACCGGCTTCACTTTATTGTTCGCACCGCTGTGTCTTGGTTTTTTATTTGGTCTGCGGTCGTCTCACATGTTCGCACTGTACATCGCGGGTCCTATCTAGCTTCCTGCCAACATAGCTCCATAGATTGGTATAATACGGTGAGATTTTAATGTAATTATAGCCAAATGATGCAACTGTGATATGAACACATTTATTTATCTATGTACCTAAATAAGCTAAAATTTAAGTAAATTATAATGTGTTGTGGAAGTAATTTATTTTCGGAATATTTGGGTAAAAGGGAGAGTACCGCAATGACTTATATGCAAACGCATTCAAATGTGAAATATTCACACTTGTTAGGAGGTCCAGTAGTGACGTAGGTAAGACCTACCTGTCCTGTCTGTCGCAATTCATTGTATTTACTGATAAGTGTTATGTTATTTTAATCATCATGGTGTGAAATCTAATGTTTGTTTTAATAAAAACATAAAAGATATTGTTGAATTTTATTTTAACAACTTCTGAATTTAGATACGGATAAGGGTTATTCTCATTGTAATAAGGTTGTTGGTATGATAGGTTGCTGTCAGAGGTTAAATAACAGAATAATAAGGAAAATCATTTGGAAGAATAAACGCTAAGATTCTAAGAATGTCATACAATTTGTAGCAAAATTATATCGATCTGTTTAACCACTGTCGGTCTGTTTACCTTAGTCTGTTTGTGTGTTGTTTGTGTTTTTGTTTTGTTTGAACTAGTTTCCCGGGTTGTATTTACCCATTAAATCGTTTGCTGTTCTATGAGAATCAATGCTGCAGCCTGTATACATAGTGGTGAGCGCCACACGCTTGATATACCGCGTGTCACTGAACCACACGGTCGAGCGCGCGTCCTAGTAATAACACACATCACTAACCACCCTGCTACATGCACACCAGTTCCTCAAGGCTGTCCTTTAAGATTCCGTCCTTGTTCGTTGTCACTGGCGAAATATTAACAAGTAGCAAGTTATAAGTGTATGTTTGACACTTCACACTGGGCAGTACTGGGCACACAAAGTAACACAAGTTCCATTCTTCCAAAGTAGTAATAGTAAAATTCAGCAGGCTCTACTTAGCCTGCTGAAATGTTCATGCTGTATTTACTATTTATTGTGTAATAATATGACAGTTTAGTTGATTCGACGCCACGGATTTCTATAAGTACCGTAGTCACTAAGTAAGTTGACAGACGCAGTGGGTGAGGTTCTGCGCTAAAATTAGCAGGTTCGATTCCTGGACGGAACTATTATTTTTAAAGCCCAAAGATAGTTTCTGTTCTCGATAGCCAAAATTAAAAAAAAAAAAAAAAACATTTTCAAGTGGTAAGGATTGTGTTGCCACAATAGCGGAATTATAACTTCAGGCGGAAATTTGAAGAATCTTTGCCAATTGCAATAGTACCTACTATGTACGAGTAAATAGCAATTAATAAGTAGTTACAGTGTAGGTAGGTGCTTTATACCTGTATTAAAATAATAAAAACTTACTCCGTAACTGGTTTACACAATGATTATTTGGATCACTGATATTGCTTTTACATTATCGTATGTCCTAACATGAAACCTCGTCCGCTCCACATAGTTGGAGTTGAAATAACCAATATAAAGTACATGTTTTAATCATTCACGTTTAGAAATAAAATAGTACTCGTACCTCAATCACGTAGAACACTTGTATTTTGAGTTAAAAATGAGTGTTAAGGTAAATGTTTTTGTGTTAAGTGACCGTGTGTGCGTTACCTCTGAGTTAATAGTTTATTTATTTTTGCATCCGCAATGTTTCTCAAGAGAAAATAGTTTATTTTTAATAACTTTGTGCTTATTGATGGTCTTCAATTTTGAGTGCCTTATGATTAGGAAGAATAGTAGGGTGATTATTTTTCTTTGGTGTAGCTTAACAGTCGTCTCAATGGCCCAGCAGTAGGGTTATTACGTGTCTAATTGATCTCCAGTGACTATCAAGCTTCGGTTGTACCTACACCGAACTATGATGACAACCGAGAATGTCAAAATTCTGGTATTAAGTACGTATTACACAGAGTGGATATCACTTTACGGTGACTAACAGCCCGGGTACGGTGTAACGTCTTTCACGAAAGCCACTTTAAACTCGGTTGTCATCAATTTGATGTCCACTATGCTTACATAATCGCAATATTAGAAGAATCGATACGAAAGCGTCTGTCAAAATGAGTTATGGTGACATCAGTCACGATGGACACCGATGACGTCATATTTGATCGCGTCATATTTGACAGTTATTTCATGGACACTGAGCCCAGTTACTATAATTTCGCACTGTCAACAGAGGTATGTAATAGGCCTGCAGGAGTCGTGCGTGGAATTGGAAATGCTGGGAGATGTCTTTTCATGTCATATTCTTATACAACAACGACTTTTTCTCACCACACTCAGGCCTCACTAAAAGTCTATTGTGGAAGGAAAATCCCTGCCGCCCTTTGGCCTTCAAGCGGCAAAGTGAACCAAGTTTCCAAAATATCTCAAACTCTTTCAACGCGCTACCATCTTCTTGGCCTGTTCCTCTTATGAGATGGCGACCATGGAACCATTCCCGCATAAGACTTAGGCCTGAATTCCAGCCACGCTGACGTCGTCGGTCGCGCACAGTTGGTCGCGTACGTCAGCGAGAAATATTTATCAACATAGGTAGGTACGCGCCGCTGAAGTCAGCGTCGCAGTATGGGGCTACATAGAAAACAATGAATACACGTACGCACGACCGACGTACGCGACCGACATTAGAATTAGAAAAAGATATATCGGCAATCGGATTTCGTTTCCGCCCGCCAAAAGTCTAGCGATATTAAATAATAAATGATGTTTATTTTGCAAGTAGGTTTTTACAAACACTTTTACACGTCATTTTTTTAAAACTAGATGGGGCCGGGGTTTCGTACAAGAGTACTCTGAGAAGAAACAGCCGAAACAAACTCAGAGGTCATAGTCATCATCAGAGGTTTTGGCAATTTAATAAGATTTGTTGATTAC
Organism: Xestia xanthographa; assembly: GCA_905147715.2. Lineage (NCBI taxonomy): Eukaryota > Metazoa > Arthropoda > Insecta > Lepidoptera > Noctuidae > Xestia > Xestia xanthographa. The sequence goes on along the minus strand of LR990655.1, from coordinate 12,134,266 downwards.
TACACAGACCTTGTAGAAACTAGAACTTTCCGTGCGTTCAAGCGTTTTTGCCATACCTATTATTGGAATCAAATATAACTGCTCACAACTTAGGACCCATTAATGTTAATATTTTATCCGTGGTGCTAGGCAACTGGGCCTATCCCAGTTGTAAACGTCCCTTTGCGCCTATTGGCCTTGTTTCTATCTGTCTCCTGCTGATATGGAGGGAAGTGGAAATTACGGATTTTCCTACTCCTCCGCTATACTTTTCTGATTAATTTCGTTGCGGGATCCAAGACAGTTAAATTCATTCTCTGGGACTTCGTCGAGCTTCATTGTCTCGGCGCTTTTCTGGTGGTCGCCACTGTTGATTCTGGCTTTCAGGAGTTACAGTGGTTTGGGAACAGTGTGGCGGGTTTGTCCCAAAAAAAAAAAAAAAGATTTGTTGATAATGTTGTTGTTGTGTGTTTGTTGTAATTTTATCTTCTTCCATTTTAGATATCGGTTTCCTGTGCAGTATTGTGCATCCTCAGCTTGTGCTACGCCCACGAGAACTCGACCCAAAATCTAGTGACGAATTACACATCTAACGAAACACTCGATTCGGATTCTAATGAGTGGTTATCTGATGACAATGACCTTGATCAAGAAGCGAGCATATGGCGATTATGGAGGCCGTTCAGGGACTTCAGGGACTGGGGTCAGTTTATTTTAGTTCCTAATAATATTTACGCGTCTCATGATTTACAGAGTACTTAAATGAATTCCTAAATAAAAGAGCACTTTTGTTTCATAACATTTCAGCGTCAAGAGTTGAAGTTTCAACAGTGTAATCACATTTAGGCATTCATAGTGTAAAGGGTCTCGTATCTTCGTCAGTGTTAAGTTTTTTTAGTATCTCAATAATATAGCATGTGTAAAAAGAGGTTTAACGAAGCCGAAAGTCACTTTCGCAGTCACTGCGTTTTTTCTTACTGTTGTAGATAGGTACTATCGAGGACACTCCCGCCTGACCACCACTAAGCTATTTTTTGCTTGCACTCGCAACATAAAAACGCTCTCTAGCCCCGCCCCGTTGACTTTGTATAGAAATATGAATGAAAAGATACCGGATCGGCCGAGCGCAGTGACGACCACGCCAAACGAGAGTTATTGTTATTTCGCGCGCTAAAGTTGACGCTTTCCTAATAGGCCCAAACTTTAAGTGGGCGTGGCTCGGCGCGGCGCCTCCGCAGCATGATAATTTTTTAAATGGTCAGGCGGAAAAGACCATGATAGTACATACTTATGTAGTATCTGTAGATAGGTACTTATAAAGGGTGTAAAAAAACCTCTTTACGAAGCCGAAAGGCACTTGTTCTCCCCGTCGTCATTGCGATAATTTTTTTGTTCTACACTAACATGGGAACCTTCTAGTTACGGAGATATTGGGGGTCAAAGTTCCAACTTTTTGAAAAGTATTTTTTTTTAAATTCTATTTTTAATGTAACATTTTTACTTTAAACACCTCCACGACCCCCGTACTATTCAATCCATCCATCAACACAATGTTTTGAGTGCGTTACATTGAGTTCTACCACAAAACATGCTTTTTAACACCAAAAAAAAAGTCGTTTCCCAGCAATAATTTTTGCGTAAAGTTACTTAATTTGATGTACAGAATGCTTGGTTGACGGCTTCGTGATGAGGTGGTTTACACCCTGTATGTATCTCTGAGGGCCCTTCCCGGCCCGCCTTTCGTCAACGCGAGCATGGTCGAAAAGCTTGTTGTTTCATCCAGAGCCACAGCGGTGGTATTCTTTCAACTCACATTGAACAGACATTGAACGAAAAATATTGTTCGAAAAGTTATAAAAATTGTTCCAGGAAATACGTGTTTTTGAATTAGTCTTACAAGTATGTGAAATAAATATTTATTATTTAAAATCTCCACTACATTTGCAAGGCTTCTATCAGAATGCTTTCTTTACTTTTACAAATTATAAGTACATTATGAACGGCCAAAGTTGAGGTAAAAGTTGTGCAAAACAGCAATTTTTGGAGGCTTATACTGAATTTGTTTCTATAAATTTTAATTTTTTGCTTCGATAGAAGCCTAGATATAGTCCAGAAGATACCTATTAGTTCAAAAAATTCAAAGATATATGCCTAACAACGGCATAATCACGCACGAGCTATTGTCAAAATTCTCGCGAAAAGTATGGCGGGTTGGCCGCTCTTAAGCTAACGCTTCGCGACACTTAATGTATTTTGCCTAATAATAGCGCACTATTGGATATTCACCGCTAGATCTCGTTTCAGGCAGCGCTCAGATCAATTTGCAAAATATTTAAGTATCGCCTAGTTTAGTGACAACTGGCATAAGTTTGGTGGTCACGTAACGTTTCGTCCGTATATTCGGATCTATCCGTCTCTATCGCGCACGTCTGCAGATGAGTCCGAGTGAAAAAAAATCGTTTCCCAGCAATAATTTTTGCGTAAAGTTACTTAGTTTGATGTACAGAATGCTTGGTTGACGGCTTCGTGATGAGGTCTTTTACACCCTGTATACTTGGAGGGTTGTATTGATGATTATAATTCTGGAACTAACATACAGCCGCGAATCGTATTTTAATCAACTTACAACCTAGCACTGGCCTGCAAATTGCAAAAAACGTAAGAAAATTGAATTTCGCGGGCTACCCTGGAGTATCCACCTTAAGCAGGTAACTGCAGTGTGTTATGGTAACTGTATGCTTGTTTCTTTCAGGTCATTCAATGTTTCATAAAAAGTTTACACGTTCCCCTGGGATGAAGGAGAGCGAACATGGTGGACTACTTTATCATCGTGACAGGCCCAAACGCAAGCTTAAAAACAAAATTAAATTACTTTTCAAATTAAAACAGTTCGAAATGTAAACTTTTTTTTTTGGTTCAAGATCAATGTACCTACCTAATAATCGTTTACCTACTCCAAATATCTCGATTTTTTGAACTTTAACAAACATAATGTAATGTAGGTTTGTTTAAGTTTCCTCTAGGTGGAAAATAGCAACTATTCACCACTTCCTGTCCTGCCCTCTCATCCCCATAATGCGTAGCCAGAGTGACCTCTGCGCTGCCACTGACGGCGCTATGAAGGTGACACAGTCACCCCTGTGACAACATACCATAGTATGAACTTTAATCGTCCGTTAATTAAAATCACAACTGCAATTTATTTCTCTAATAGGCTATACTTATTAACACGAGAAATGGTTTTATGGCTGTGTTCACAATTATTGCTATGCGACATCTATAATACATAATAGAAATAGAAAATCGTTCATTATTCAGGATATATACGTGTGCAGGTACACTGGTTACATACATAAGTAGTATTTGTTGCCAGTGAGCCCCAAACTAGACAGTTTGTATGTATAATATACCTAGTATTGCTTAATTACTCTTAGAGACCGTCTTCACGAGCGAGAGAATCAACCGCCATCATCCACCACCAGTCATGTTCTGGCCAGCCGCTCACAAACGGATGGAAAGAATTGGTGGTGGTGTAAGGCGCTTATGGAATTATCCCACTTACAATACATTGCTATTCAGGCTAAACCTCCTCCCAGACGTCAGTCTGTGGTTTAAATAATCAATTATAGCCGAGTGCAATTAGACAAAAAATACTCAAAAGGTGGAACGAAGTTTATAGTGGTCGGATTTTCATGGGACTTTTTTTATTGTGTTCCTAGAGGAGTGGAGAAGAAAGTTAAAAAAAAAAATTAACCGCTCGTGTTTTTTTTTTTTTTTTTAAATTTTCTTTGCTATTTTTTTTTTCGTTTATGACTAACTTCAAATTCGCCGTCTTCATATTGTAGCGTAATAGTGTGATCTGCGTGCATCCATTAAATGCTAATTTGGTCTGTTTCTTTGTTCATTGTTGTCGATGTAATGCAATATTTCAAGTATTTTTTGAAAATTTCCTATTTTCTGCAATTATTTCTAAAATTTTTAATTTTAAGACGAAGATTTCTTTTGAAATTAGTAACTGATACTTTTTCACAGATAATTGAATGTAAAAATATTCAAGAAAACCATGTTTACGAGTGAAGTGACTAAAAATGTATTCACAATTATCAGGAAATCGTCTATATAAAAGTTAAAGAAGTCCATTTTCCTCAAAATATTTCTATGACGGTCAACATAAATATTATCCTGAAAATATCCTTATTCTATCTGCTATCCACAGATAACAAAAACTAAAAAAAAATTGGTGGTACTCGATAAATGTTGATTATTGCTGATAAAGGTGGAATGGGGCCGCTGGTAAATTTACAAAAATTATCGTAATTACTTATAACGTAACCATTTCTCACGATTTCTATCGAAGATAAGTTGCAAGCTTGGGTCTCTGCGCGCTATTTAATATCAATACCGATACCGATACCACTCCCACTTCTCAGCGATAGAGGCCTTTTGTCATGTTTTACTTTTTCAGCAAAAAACAATATTTAACAAGTATCCTTAAATATTTTTCTTCTTATTGTACTTCGTTAGATAGCTAATAAAATCAAGATTGAGACGATAATTTACACATTGATTTTCATAGCAGTATTTGGAAAAAAAATGCTTTCATTAACATAGACGATTTTCTAACATTTCTAAATGAATTTTAAGTCACTACACTCATGGAAGTGGTCTTCATTAATGTTTTCTGGTCCAGTTATCTGTGAAAAAGCATCCAATTTAAAAAAAAAAATCTTAGTCTTAAAATTCGATATTTTGGAAATAATTGCAGAAAATAGGACATTTTCAAAAATACTTGAAATTTACATTTCCTACATCGACAACAATGAACAAAGAAACAGACCAAATTAGCGTGTAATGGATGCACGCAGGTCACACTATTAAGCTACAATATGAATTCATTGAATTTGAAGTTAATCATACAAGGAAAAAAATATTTCAAAGGAATTAAAAAAAAAAAGTCGTTTTTTTTTTTTTTAACTTTCTTCTCCACTCTTCTAGGAACTCAATAAAAAAAGTCCCATGAAAATCCAACCACTGTAAACTTCGTTCCACCTTATTATCTAATTGCACTCGACTAATATGTAAATCTAAAATCTATATAGCTGCGTCCGCGGTCTCTGGTGCGTATAATAGTAGGTACATTGGAGCACGTCGCCGCATCTCAAGATCTACTGGAAGCACACCTGTAAGTACCGGTAAGGCATCAGTACCTACTAATCGCCCTATATGTTTTGCATAAGAATATGATTATGCAAAGGTCTTCCATAAAAGTGTATTGAACACCAGAACCAAGGATATTTGCAAAATTTTCTGCACAATCGGATGGGGGAACTGGTTTAAAATTTAGTTCCAGTCAAAGTCAAAGTGTATTTATTCTCTTTTTATTATGATTTCACCATTGTCATTTGATGCTGTGTGCAACAAGTTGGCACCAATTTTATCAGTTGTTTGATTTCCATTGGCGTTTTTGTCTTGCTTTCCTATGTGGGCATTAAAGTCTCCTAGGATGATCATGTTTAACCCTTTTGGCTTTGCATTGAGCAGTTGATCAAATCGGAAAATGTCTTAGTTGGCTTAGTGCATGGTATGTGTGTTGTTATTATATACAAGTTCACAGATTGACCTTTGCAGAGAGCTGTTATAACTGCTGCCATGACGTTTGGATTTCATCTTGTTATTTGAGTTGTCATGGTCGTGTCTTTTCTTACAAGTACTTAGCTCGAGACCACGGCGTGCGTTATAGCCATTAAGGTGCTAGGTGTAGTGTTTTGAGTTAAATAATCCGGTACTTAGATTTGTTTCCTGTAAGCAAGCTTTCCTGCGGACAATGTTGATTAGCTTTCCTGCAAAATAGAGCTTATTAACTAATGGTGTTTTGTTAGGACTTTTATTAGTCTCGCGTTGTTTCAACTTTACCTCTATATAACGGTGGTTTAAGTGTGGCTTTGTTTGTTCGTTAATGGTCGAACTATGCAATCTGTTTTTGTTTCATGGGTAATAGAAGGAAGTAATGTTCACCATTGTCAGATTATTTAAATAGGGTTTGATAAGCCATCTGTGTTCGTTGGGCACGGAGTGAGGCAAAACTAAAAAATAATAATCTATTGTTTTATGGCGTAACTAATTTTTTGCGTCCCAGTGACTTTAAGAGTTCGGTTTATGCTTTTGTTGTCTTGGCGAAAGTCCCTTGCCAGATGTTGCTGGCAAATGCGCAGAGCGCAGTATAGGTGCCCTGGGAGATGCCGGTCACAGCAATGCTATTATGTAATAGAAGGCCTGACCTTGTGTTAATTAACACGTGTGCATTCGTTGTCGCAGTATTGCAAGTTATGTTGTAGTATTTTTAAGCATTAAACGGTAGAGTAGTAGAGTAGAGTAGGAACTCCATTTTCCGCACTTAGACTCTCATTCGGTCCGTTGTGCGTAGGTGTCCTGGCGAAGTTAGCCAGCCTAGCTCCGTCCAGAAGCACAGAAGTTTCCTGGGATCTTTACAGGCTTCGCGGAGCGATCTCACCGTTCGGAGGATTTGTTTGCGTTGGGTAGCCACGGCCTCGCATTCCAGGATGACGAGGGCATTAAACGGTATACACGGATATATTGTTGACAGGGAGGCCCCGATACATCTCATATCAATATGTTTATGCTGCCATTTATGCAATTAGTATTACGCTAGTGTGCGGTCGGCGTAACTATAAACACTGGGGAAGGCTCTGGGCTTGCACCTCTGTTTTGGTGGCTGTTCTAGGCTAGATTGGGCACACAATACTACACCGGATTGATTTTTATATTTTAAAATGATCTGGTTTAGGTTCCACAAAGGAGAACTACATATTATGATTCTAAACATAGAGATAGGTAGCTCGCGCCCTTAATAGTGGTAGGCGTAGCAATTATGTGGAGTTCTGGTTTTCTATATAGAGGTATTTATGATGCACAATAATGTATTTTGGTTATCTAAAGATTTAATCGTTTAAATGAGTAGTATTCCTAGCTAGGTAGGTAGGCTGGGAAACCTCTGACTTATACAGACAAGCGACCGCTTGTTGGTTGAAAAATAATCTGTGCCCATTCAACATAATTATATAAATTAAACAAGTTCACCAAATTTCAGCTAAAGGATCAGGATCACAGGCTTCCAATGGTAGCTTGGGGGTCCTGCCAGTCGGCGCTTAGGGTGCCGATGTGAGAGACACAGAGTATCCAAACAATACACTGCAACACTGTATTTGAATATGTACACGTTTTACCCCCGGTCTTACTAATCTTACTTAAGTTCACGATATGCTAGTCAAATTTATGGTTTACAAACACACTATTCGTAAACACACCCGACTACAAGTTCCTTTTAGCGACGGCCGCAAGCGCACCTCGCCACGCGTCCGCTCTCGGCGGCGCGGTGGTCCGAACCAAACCACAAGAGCTAAACGCGAGTTTTAATTATTTATTAAACTTACACACTACCTTTACAGGTGATCCCAATACGATAGTGGTTAGCGAGCACACACGGCCCCAAGTCTGCTATTTTTATAAAATTCGTCATTCCAACACGACGCCATTGTCATTTTGGTAAACGTTCGTAGTCAGCTAAGTTCATAATGATAGATCACTGGTCGGTCAATAGTCTCGTAATAGAATTGTGTTGGAATGACATTGTTGTATTGCCATTTTTAAAACCCGGTGGTAGAAATGATTTTCGAAAAACTACTATTAAAATTGAACATTTATTCATGCCAGATTTCATTTTATATATTTTTACATATTATTTATTAGTGTTTTAAGCCATCTGAATTAATAAGAAGTTCGTAAATAGGAAAAAACATTAAAATGTTCAATGCGGATTAATGTAAAACTTAATATTTTATCTGTTTAGATGTCAAAGTCAAATGTGACATTATAGTTTACTACGTGTATCTGTTTTTGTTTCTAGCGGCCGGTGTTTTGTTATTGTATTTATTTTCATTTGAGTGTTCTAGTAAGATTTTTGTTTGTATATTTTAACCCTTAAGTGGAGGAGCTCGTGGCTAAGTAATAACAGCCGCTCGGGTCAATCTTTAGGTTAAGCCGTGCTTGCCTAGGTTGGTCTGTGGATGGGTGACCACCCTTACACACCGAGTTTCCTCCGTGCCTCGGAAAGCACGTTAAGCTGTTGGTCCCAGCTGTCATTTGTAGATCTTTGACAGTCGTTACAGGTAGGTAGTCAGTGGCCCATCAAGTCTGACAACCAGTCTTACCAAGGGGTATCGTATTTCCCAGTATTATCTGGGTTGTGGAGGTCAGTTAAGCAGTCACTCCTTGTAAAATACTGGTATTCAGCTGCATCCGGTTAGACTGGAAGCCGACCCCAACATAGTTGGGAAAAGCCTTGGCAGGCAGATGATGATTTTAACCCATAGGTAACATGCATTCACAATCTTGCCTGCAGTTGTTGAACTCTAAAGGCTGCTTTACGCCGGGGAAACGCTATGCGACATTGCAGCTTGCCACTAGGCCGCATGCTACAATAATTTAAAATGTTGCACATTGTGGCAAGAATCGTGTGGCTTGGCAACACCTTGCGTCATGCTGCTAAAGTTACTTCATCAGCCATATTCTACGGTGTCTTGTCCCCTCAATCAATCAAGTTGGTAGACCAAAACACTCCAATAAAATATACAGCATGATGCTTTGAAAAAGGCACGATGTTGCCTCGGCGTAAAATACGCTGCCGCATACCGCAATTGCTGCATTGTATCGTTATTTGTAGCACACCATAATACGACGCACGCCACAAAATGTAGCATGCTGCAATGCAGCACAGTGTTGCCCCCAATGATATTCTAAAGGTAGCTTTACGCCGCGCCGGGGGCATCACTGTGCGGCATTACAGCGAGCTACATATTGTGGCGTGCGTCATCTTTTGGTATGATGCAATTAACCACGGTGAGCGGCAATTGCGGTATGCGGCAGACTATATTACACCGAGGCAACATCGTGCCTATATAATTTTCAAAGCATCCCAAACATAACCTATAAACTGTATGACGCACCAAGATTGTGGCATGGAATCCATAGTGTTTGGATAGAAGCTGTGACAGTCTGATACATGACGCAAGTTGTTGCAATGCCGCACAATGTGCAAGATTTTAAATTATTGTAGCAAGCGGCTTTGTGGCATGCTGCTATGCCGCACCGCCCCGGTGTAAAGTATAAACTAGCCATAATAAACAGATAATATGTTATTACACCTACAAAACCACGGAAAAAAGTGTGCCGCGGGGCAGAGCCAGCTCACATACACGCAGTAACGCAGAATAAAGGCAAAACAGGCCAATTGGCACGTTTTCGACTCTTCACGATTGCGCGCTCACAACATATCTGTTTAAGGTGAAAGCGTCAGGGTAGCCCGCGAAATTCAAATTTTCTTACGTTTTTTGCAATTTGCCGACCAGTGCTAGGTTGTATGTTGATTAAAATATTGTTCGCGATTGTAAGACGTATGTAGTTACAGAATTATAATCATCAATACAACCCTCCAAGTTCATAAAGGTCTAGCAATGATTTTGACCTTGAAAAAATCGTTCCTCGACTTATATGAACTTAGAGGGTTGTTTTGATGATTTTGATGATTATAATTCTGTAACTACATACGTCTTACAACCGCGAACAATATTTTAATTAACATACAACTTAACACTGGCCTGTAAATTGCAAAAAACGTAAGAAAATTTGAATTTCGCGGACTGGTTGGAGCATTCACCTTAATAGAATATCGTTGGTTGCCCCGGTGTAAAGCAGCCCTATGTAAAGCATGTGTGCTGCAAACACCTGCAAAAAATCAATTTACTTTTTTACCTAGCTGCATTTATGTAAACGTAGATTAACTTATATTTAATTACTGTTCTTGACTTATACAAGAAATAGAGCATCTAAATTTATAAAGTAAGAAATTAATTCTATTTTCTATTTTTTAATCGAATAATCACTCATGAGTATTTAGAACAATTGCTTAGAATAATGCTCTTTATATAACGCTCTTCGTCAGTCCAACACGATCCTATTGTCATTTTGGTAAAAGTTCGTAGTCTGCTAAATTCATAGTGATCGATCATTGTCCGGACAATAATGGTCTCGTGTTGTAATGACATTGTCGTATTGCCATTATTAGAAGACCCGTTAGTAGAAATGATTTTCGAAAAACTACTATTACATTTGAAAATTTATTCATGCCAGATTTCATTTTTTTTTTTTTTTACATATTATTTATTAGTGTTTTAAGCCATCCGAATTAATAAAAACTTCGTAAATAGGAAAAAAACATTAAAATTTTCAACGCGGATTAATGTAAATTTAATATTTTATCTGTTTATATGTCAAAGTCAAATGTGGCATTACTGTTTACTGACGTTTATTTGTTTTTGTATCTAGCGGCCGGTGTTTTGTTATTGTATTTATTTTCATTTGATTGTCTAGTTAGTAAGATTTTGGTGGCACGCGAGGATTAAAAAAATACAATAAAATTAATACATTTATTGTACCGTTTACAATTGAATCTTAGAATCGACTGGTTATAATTAATTCATATTTTAAGACGGACACTCGTAGGCGCCGTCTTATCAGTGATGCCAGATCTACTGATTTAGCAGTAGATCTACCTGATTTAAAAAAAAAATACTGATCTACTGCCTTGATTGGAAATCTACCTGATTTTTTTTCAAATCAGATCGTATCATCTAGTAATTGTCGTCGTGTCGTGTCATCTGGCATAAAGGCCTAAATAACTAACAAATTTTGTGAATTCGCAGTATTTTTTATCTGTAGTGTGAGCAAGACCGACCAATCACTGACGGTAGGTACTATATTACCTGTGGTACTACTTACTGAGTCTGCCAATCTGGTCACAAGGCATTAAAAACCTAGTCGCAAGGCATACAAAAGTACTGTACTCAAGTCCTATTTACCTCATGTGGGTATGACTTTTTTAATCTACTGATTTTTCCTTCGATCTACTGCTAAAACTTTAACTTTTCTACTGATTTCTTCAGATTCCATCTGGCAACACTGCGTCTTATCATAGAGACAAGTCATAACATCCCTTTGCTGTGTCAGCGTCTAGAGACGCACGGAGACAACATCGCGTGGGCGAACAGCGGGAATAGGGTGTATAACTCCTCCCTCCATAAGTTCGAAGTTATCAGAGGGTGCATTTTCCGTCTGATGACTTCGATTGATACGAAATCTATATAATAAAAAGGTAAATATGCTTATTACTATGATTACATATAGGAGTATAGTTCCTAAGCCAATGTTTCTCGTATTCACTATTCCTTCATTTCCACTAACACTGCTCACTATCTCACTATCACTTTTCTTCAGGACGTACGAAAGTAAACGAAGATTGTTCAGCTCAGTTCCATCCAGGTTGACGGGTTTTCTCTCTTGTAGTAGCGGTGCTAACATTGGTATTTCAGGAAATTGAATTATCGGTAGTTTAGGAAATGTTATCTTTTTACCCATTAGCTGGTGTTTCTTTAGGCATATCTCCTTAATTCGCACCTCACAGTCATCATCCATAGTAATTATGTATGGTCCTGTAATACTATGACGAGTTATTTCATTTTCACAGTATTTCGTGAGTAATTCGGTGGTTTTAGTGAAGAGAAGCCATCGGTTTGGTTGTATGGGCTCTATTAATATCTCATTAATTTCGACTGGAATTAGGTGACAAGAGGTGGTATTAGCCTTGAATTTCATCAGGTCGGCGACGCAACTATCTTCCACAGGTAGGTGTCTATCTCTTTCATAGCACAAAAAGCGAGCTTCATCGATTTCAGCACATGGCTGGGAGAGCGATTTGGTTTTCAACCCTTTCACTAACAGGTAGGGGTATTTAGGCAGTATAAGGTGCGTTTGGTTTAGGGAATTAATAACAGGTAAGGGAAGGACTTTATAGTAAGTATATGTTTCATCTCGTACCAATGGAACGTTCATAATAAATGTTATCTGATTTTCTTTTAAATATGTTTTCAACTCTATGCTTTGTTCAATCTTAACTAGGTTTTCAGGGTTTACTGGATATACAAGTTTATCAGACTTTTCTATAATCATTAGCAATTTTAACAATTCATCGCTATCTAAAATTGACTGATGTAATATTTTTAATTTACTAAAAGCTACCGCAGTTTCAATCTCATCCAGTTTTATGTAGAGCATTTGGAAATTGTGTAAAAGTGAATTATATACATTAATTAAGTCGTTGTCAATTCGTTGCATTCTCGTTTCATTTAAAGATTGCTTTATTTCCCAAATGGCTTCATCCAACTGTATGAAATTATTATCGGTAGTGTTTGTAAGGTTCACGAGGGCATCCACCATTTCGGCAACCAGAGTAACTTTCTTTAAAACAACATTATGACTACTTTTTATTTCCGTAATCAGCTTACCATACTTAATCGCGTCTTCATTATCCAAATTCCCGGTAACAAATTTAATCAATGAACCAATAGGATTTAGCAAGCCTCTTTTCATTCTTTTTGAAGGAACGAGCTGGTGGAATTTTTCAGTAGTTAAATTCTTAATGTTTTCGTCTTGTGTTCTTGCATTCATGAAGTCTGATCTCAAATCCCTTTCGTTAACACTATTCTGAACCCGCATTTCCAACTCAGTATATCGATTTGAATTAAACTCTAAATCATCATATAGTAAACTTAAATCTAAAACCTTAATTATAGTCCACTTATCGTAGGTAACAATCGCCTGTCCCTCCTTGATAGGTAGTACTCCAGGGTTGTTAAGAATCTGCTGCAGCTGAAGGCCCTGGGTCCTGAGAACTTGGACCAGCAGAAGGACGAACCTGTGAAGGGCGTTTGATGTCTTTAACATGTACTTTCGATTTACGGTTTCGGACTATTACTGGTGCTACATTTCTAACAACATCTCCGGAGATGCGCGCTTTCTCATAACGCGGTTTATCTTTGCTCCTCCTAGTATTCACGCCTTTTATAAATACTACGTCCTCGTCTTGTATATTAAAGTCTTGTTCTCCTCCGCGTTTCTCTCTACTAGCTTCCTTTTTAGCTACGATTTTATCTGTTAGGTACTTATAAAGATACTTCGTTCGCTTAACATGCTCGCTCACTAATTGTTGTGTGTAGTGTTTATCGAAATTAACGTTAAATGTACTGGAAGCCTCCGTATGACCGAAGAGTACCTCAAATGGCGTGAGGCCTGTGGTGGAATGTGTAGTGTTATTATATGACATCACCGCATATGTCATGACGGACGCCGCGTCTGTCATTTTGTGTTCATATTCCGCCAAACGGTAGATTTCTAGAATAGTGGAGTGGAACCTTTCTATGAGTCCCATTGAGTTTGGGTTATGTGGCGTACCTATGTGTAGGTCGATCTTATAAAAGGTCATCGTATCTCTCATTAAAGCGTTATTAAATTCCGTACCAGGGTCTGAACTAATTTTTCCGGGAACACCATAGAATGAAAAATATCTAATAAGGGCTCTAATAACTTCAGGTGTCGAACGGTTTGCAATCTCTATTGCTTGCCCTACTTTGCTAAACGCATCTATGATAGTGAGGAAGTATGTGCCCTTTATAGTAAATAAATCGATAAAAAGTTCTTGTAAGGGTTTCGTTTGAGTCTGTGTTAACTGTAATACTGGTTTTAGTGGGTTTCGGTCGTATTTCATTTGTTTACACGCCTCACATGCGTTAATCAGTGTCGCTACGGTAAGATCCATATTAGTCCAAAAATAGGTGCGTCTTAAGTGTACCAAAGTTTCCTTAATACCCCGATGGCAAGTTTTGCCATGGTGGTATTTTAGGACTATGTCCCGTTGTTCGTTTTCGTCCTCTACATAAATTACTCTCATAGTGCATTCAAAAAACTTCACAGTACCCTTCTTAAAAAGCGTTATAATAGCTTCCGTAAAATCTTTACGATGGATTTCGTCCTCAAAATAAATGAAATGTTTTACTTTTGGTCTGGTATATTCTATTAAAAATTGTTTTATTAGGTCCGGTCTCCCAACAGGTAAATGGACTTCCAAAACTCTCTGTTTGTGCCTCGAAAGGTCCTTAACAGCGGTTTCGTTTCGGTTCCATGTGTGGATAAGAATTTGGTTAGGCTTAGAATCTATTGCCTCGCTCAGAATGGGAATGCCGTCTGTTTCCGTGTCTAGCGCTGAGTGAGCAGTTTCAGTACTACTGCTCGTTGGTCTTTCCGAAGCTGTGATGGTACTGCTAGTTGGGCTTTGTACTGAAAATGGGGATCGAGGTCTATTTTTGCCTATTGAGGGGATGCTCAAGGTTGCTTCTGAATCCGAAGAAATCAGGATCGGACTAGCGCTACGTCCCCGTGAGGCTTCCCTGTTATGTTGCCTACCTAATCTTTCAATGTCACCGGTTAACTCTTGAATATAGTCTTGTAACCGCTCATTGTTATCTACATTAGCTTTCATGGATTCGTTCCCATCGTTATCGAGGGCGTTAAGTATACGCGACAGCGCATCGGCGTTGCTATTTTGCGACCCCTTTCGATACAATATATCATAGTCAAACTCTCCCAAACGTAGTTTCCACCTGGTGAGTTTACTATTTGGCTCCTTGATAGAATTGAGCCAGGCTAGTGGTCGATGGTCGGTGTAAATGGTAAACTTCCTACCATACAGGTATGGGCGGAAGTGTTTGGTTGCCCATACGATTGCCAATAACTCTTTTTCGATAGTACTGTACCGAGTTTCAGGATCGTTTAAAGTCCTGCTAGCATATGCAATCGGCTTGTCACTACCAATGGGTCCCTGGGAAAGGACAGCGCCTAATGCGTAGTTTGACGCATCTGTAGTTAGCACGAAAGGCTTTGTGAAATCAGGGAACTGTAATAGGGGGGCGTTGACTAATAGTTCTTTACATTTTTGAAAGGCCGCTACATATTGGTCTGTTATTTCCACTTTATTTCGTTTCTTTAAACAAAATGTCAAGGGCTGCGTAATCTTAGAAAAATCCCGTATAAACTTCCTATAATACCCTATCAAACCAAGAAAGCTCTTAATTTCAGTTGGTGTTTTCGGTAGAGGGAACTCTAGTACCGCTCGAATTTTATCGTCGTTTGGCTTAAGGCCATTTTTTGTTATTCCGTGTCCTAAGTAAAGAACTTCTCGTCTAAAAAATTCGCATTTGTCTAAGGTGACCTTAAAATTGGTTTCCCTTAGTCGATCGAATATTTTTCGTAATTTTTCCACGTGTTCTTGAAGGCTAGAAAAGTACACGATGATATCATCAAGATATACTAAGCAATGTATACCTTGAAGACCTCTGAGCACATTGTCCATAGCCCTCTGAAAGGTAGCCGGGGCTGTCTTAAGGCCAAATGGCATCCTAGTGAATTCATAATGCCCTGACTGGGTGGTAAAAGCGGTTTTGTGTTGGTCAGCTTTATTTACCTCTATCTGGTGATATCCGCTTGCCAAATCAAGCGTAGTGAAGTAGACTGACTTTCCTAGCTTATCAAACAGATCCGTTATGTTGGGCAAAGGGTATTTGTCATCTATTGTTATTTCGTTGAGCCGTCGATAATCAATCACCATCCTAAACTTCTTTTCGCCAGAGGCATCTGCCTTTTTGGGCACTAAATGTACTGGGGCACTCCATGGGGAGTGTGATTCTTGGATGACGTTGTCTTTGAGAAGTTTATCTACTTGTCGCTGTATTTCTTCGTTTTGAGTAGGAGGGTGTCGGTAAGGCCTAACATAGATCGGGTCTTCGTGTTTCGTTCTGATGCTGTGTTTTACATGGTTTGTAAAGGAGAGCGGTATATCTTCGCAGTAAAATATATCCCTGTACTCGTAACAAAGTTGTTCTATACATTCTCGTTCCTCTCGATTCGTGTGGTCTAGACGTAATTTCGATAAATTTTGTTTAAGTAAATTATCTATGTCAAAATTGTCAGAGGTGTTGTTAACCGTGAGGTTAACAACACCTAGTTCAGGAATACAATTGCGATGAATGTGAATTCATCGCAATTGTATTCCTGAACTTGTAATGGTTTTGAGAAAGTCAAAGTTACCTTTTCTTGAGAAGCATTTTGTATGATTGTATGCGCAAATGAATTGGCGCACCTAACTATTGCTGTAGGCATTCGCACGTCCTTTCCAAACTCGATAAAATCTATTATTCCGTCACCATTTTGCAAATCTTTCGGTACTTTCACACGAGTTTCGGATCGGGGTTCTAGACTTATTTCATATGGGGGATTGTAGATTATGGGTATATCTGTGTCACACGTTCGCAACACTTGATTTTTCATATCTATTGTCGCATCAAGTTGTTTTAATAGATCTGATCCTATTAGGCCGTCGTATCGGCTATCTACATTATAGACGTAGAACTTATGTTTGGATGTACTTTTGAATGTTTTCAAAAGGGGAATGTGTATGACTTCGTCATGTCTACTCCGCGCGTGAGTGCTTATGACCTCAAATGGTTCATAGTATTTATAATCAGAAAAAAATTGAGAAGCCTTTGCTGGACTTATAAAAGACCTAGTACTGCCAGTATCAATCATAAAACGTGATCCTATTTCTGGGATTTCTATGTGTGGTAGCTTCAATATACCATCACAATTTAATTGAACTACTTCGGGTGGTCTGTCTTCGAGGCTGGTTCGGGAAAATTTTTATTTTCCAAATTTTCCGGGTAAGCGATAGCTAATTCAGGTGACTTTACGAAATAATTATCAACGTTCTCAGTATTCTCTACATATTCAATGTATGGGTAATTTTCATCGTAACAGGCTTGGTCGTTATAGCCGTCGAAAGCATCTAACTCATTACTATAGAACACGTTATCCATATCCCGTGGATTAGATAACATGTTTTGTCTCACGGGGGCTGCTGTACGCATAGATACATCAGTATTATTTTGTGGTTTCTGGACTTGTGGTTGTGGCGGAATGCCAAACCCGGACTGATTTGGTTGGTTCATTGTGAACCCAGGTGATGGTCTATTAAAGTTTTGAGGGGGCCGAAATCCTTGCTGCTGGTAAGGGTTACCACCGAATCTGAAACCTTGTTGATAAGGGTTACCTAACCTGAACCCTCCTTGTGGATTTTGTGGTACCCCAAATTTAAGGCCTTGCTGTGGCGTTTGGTTCTGGTTACCAAACCTAAAGCCAGAGACTGAGAATTTATTTTGAGGATAAAAATTAGGTTTGAACCCTACATTCTGTGGAACCCCAAATTTAAAATTGTGTGCAGGGTTCGTGTTCTGGACAAAAACAGGCTTAAAACCTTGAGGCCCTTGAAAGGGTGACAGCTGTTTAATATTTTGTTGCTGCTGTGGTGGGTTTGATTTCTTATTTTTGGCATTATATTGAAATAAGAAATTCACTTCTTCTGTTACAATAGTCAGAGCCTGCTCCAAGTTTGTGCAGCCTTTGAGACGTGCAATACGTATCATGTCCTCAGGTAGGTTATACAAGAAAACATTAAGAGACGCTTCATCATAGATAATCATCTTGGCTCGTTTTAAGTTAACATCGGCAAGTCTATTAACCTTTGACATAAGGGTGCTTCGAACTTGTTGCACCCTGTTACAAAAATCTGAGTATGATTCTCCTTGTTTAATTTTTAAAGTGTCTAACTCAATCGCAACGCACTCTTCCGAGCGCGGGTCACCGAAATGTTGGATGAACAACTCTTTTACACTTAGCCAGGTATCTACGTCTTCTCTTTCACTGAGTAGAGCCGCAGCTCTCCCAGCGATCCTACTCGTAATCGCATGAAACACATATAAATCTTGGGCCGGGTTTTCCTGACCTCTAAAACGCGCAATGACATATTCACACTTACTTATAAATAGGTTAAGCAATTTTTCCTCCCCTTCAAACTTGGGGATGATACACAAAATATCTCTTGGAATGATTTGGATTTCCGCCATATTGTTTTCACAAAATTAGAGCAATAAAATTATTAATAAACGAAAATCAGTTAACACTACTGCTATTCTAGCGATTTGGTCCAAAATAACGTTATATACTTAATACAGCCCAAAGGAATAGATTGGGAAGAGACGGAAAGTGAAAAAGTTTACTCACACGCCGCTCTGCTCCATATCCTCCAAGGTTAGCTGCTATGAAGATCCTCGACGAGCCGCCGTGTCCACTCACTTATTTATTTGGTCCGAGGATACCCGTGTCCTGAATCCGAAACCGCACCACGACCGATTTCGTGCCGAAAGCAACAGCCTGCGAATAGGATCTGTACGAGTATCCTACCGGCTGCGCCAGTAAGATTTTGGTGGCACGCGAGGATTAAAAAAATACAATAAAATTAATACATTTATTGTACCGTTTAGAATTGAATCTTAGAATCGACTGGTTATAATTAATTCATATTTTAAGACGGACACTCGCAGGCGCCGTCTTATCATAGAGACAAGTCATAACATCCCTTTGCTGTGTCAGCGTCTAGAGACGCACGGAGACAACATCGCGTGGGCGAACAGCGGGAATAGGGTGTATAACTAGTTAGATTTTTGTTTGTATATTTTTACCCCTAAGACGACCCACTGACCGAGAAGCCTATATTTATTGATTTTATACAAAATGGTGATAATTGAGCAAATTTCGGCTCCACTTGATTATTTGGAAAACCGCCAATGAAGGGCGAAGTTTATCGAAGGTAAAGATCTTGCAATTATTTGTTTTGACCATTAATTAACGCCCCACTATAAGGGCAAAGTATGTCGCCCGATGTTACAATTTTTTTTTTTTTTTATAGAAATAGACCATGTTCCCTCTCGAAGTTGCTCAATCAAGGCTGGATGCTATTGAAGCCAGGAACGAGGCGTCTTTAAAACATGCTCGGGCAGGCCATCAACAACTCAGCTGCTGCATTGATGGACAGCTCCACCACAGAAAAAATGGTGAACCATAGAATAGAGGCCACTGTGTGCCAAAAAAGGTAATTACTAATTACTGTTGATTTATAGGTCATTCACCTTTATGTAATGGTTTCACCCAAAATCGGAACTTCTACTCATTGTGTGTGCTACCAACATACCCACAATAAGTATTAAGGAGCATTGAAAACAAAACAATAAAAATTATAATAATTAATATGACCCCTCCAAGCTTATAAGCTTGTGTAAGGTTTAGGCTCAATCAGTAGTAGTACATTGGCCAGAATCTGACATCTTGATTGTAACTCTGATACTAAGCGCTAGGTTACACAACATGCTATAAAAGAAGTTGCAACTTCTGTATTAAACTTAATTTTGTATTCACACAAACTCTGCAGAATTATAATGTCATGATAAAATGATTAAATGAAACAGTGTTTATAAAAAGAGTATTAATTTATTTTAACCTATAAGTAT
Source organism: Xestia xanthographa (assembly GCA_905147715.2). Taxonomy (NCBI): domain Eukaryota; kingdom Metazoa; phylum Arthropoda; class Insecta; order Lepidoptera; family Noctuidae; genus Xestia; species Xestia xanthographa. Next base: position 12,114,926 of record LR990655.1, on the reverse strand, counting down.
ACCCGTAATTACAGGAATAACAATGTTCTGTTCCCGGGCTTGAAACGTTAAATCATATTTTGTCAATACTGTGGTCACTGTGGATCTGTAACAAAGAGTTAAATCATTTTATTAATACATAGAGCATTTTCGTACTTCATTAGAACATTAAGGTAGGTTTACAGTACATACCTGCTAATTTAATTTATGCATTTCTCCACAGTCTGTCAAGAAGAGCCTGCTGCAGTGCCCGACCTTCAAGAAGATCCCGATTCACCCTTTGATGGTTTTGATAATTAGGTGCTGCATTATTATTTTCCTCCTAAATTAAAAGACAGATTAGTGATTAATGACATGACTGTTATTAGTTTTATTAAAAGGTAATATTTGTGATTTGTTATTCAAATGATGATTAAAATTAAAATATTGAAGATCTTTTTGATTTGTATGAAGACTGATTTTGATTTGTTATTATTATTACATTAGATATTGTAACTTGTCTTTTGTTTTATGTAGTACTTATTTACATTTTAGGTTTTTCAATTGACTTGAAATTCAAGTTTAAAATGTTAAATAAGTAAATATTTAGTTTATGAGAAATAAAGATTATTTTAAATGTTGATTTTTAACATAGCAGTATTATTTCAAATTCCATCTTCATTCTAAAATAGTGGAATGTAAATCACCTGTTGCAAGCCAAGTACTTCTAGATAAACTTCATCAGGTGGCAACGGTGCTCTTGCCATGTATGGAATGTTGTGCAATATGTAACATGCATTCACAATCTTGCCTGCAGTTGTTCGACTATAATGTAAAGCATGAACTGCAACCTGAAAAAATCAATTTACTTTTATAAGTAGGTACAACCGCAGGTAACTTAACTTTTATTTAATTAATACTGTTCTTGACATAAACTATTGCATCTAATCATTGTTATTGAGTATCTAAAACAATAAATTGCTTATAATAATGGGTCTTTACCTGAAACATGCTTCTAATACGCTGCAATGGGGAATGAGTTCTTCAATTTATTAACCTCCATATGAGTTCTTTCCAAGGCGAAACGACTTTACAAATTCCGCCTCGGGAATATCTTAAAAGAGTTCAAATAATCCCTTTATGCTCAAAACGTCTACTCTCCCAAAACGTCCACTCTCCCAAAACGTCCATCATTCGCGTCAAGCGAAGGGCACGACGACGTCTTCTACATTCCGCCCATCTTCTTTCTCTAGCATCCACTGCGTTGGCTAGCTCGAGAATATTTTGTTCGTAGTGAATTCATTGTCTCCATTCAATATTCCACAAACACGATCGAAATAAAAGCAATGATTGCACAATGACGTCCCACCGGTAGGTCAGTGATCAAAAGAACTGTCAAAACTTTAGCAGATTACCGCTTTATGTTAGTCATTGTGTACGAGATTACCATTCTAAAACAGTGGTTGTTCATTGGAAAGCCATAATGACGCCATTATATTAGTAGATTACCAAACTTGTCAAAATCAACAAATAGAAGATCAACGCTACATCATTCTGACATTATTGTAATAGCAGACTTGATTTGCGTTGGCTGGCTCGAGAATATTTTGTTCGTAGTGAATTCATTGTCTCCATTCAATAATCCACAAACACGATCGAATTAAAAACCATGATCGCACAATGACGTTTCAATGATAAGTCAATGATCCAAAGGAACTGTCAAAATTTTAGCAGATTACCGCTTATGTCAGTCATTCATTTGTCATTGTGTACGAGATTACCATTCTATGCCATTTCTTTCAATGGAGTGTTAGTGGTTGTTCATTGGAAAACCATAATGACGCCATTATATTAGTAGATTACCAAACTTGTCAAAATCGACAATTATGAGATCAATGAACGACTATTCTGACACTATTGTAATAGCAGACTTGAGGCCCAGATAAATAGTAAAACAACTTACGGCTACTTAGAAAACTAAACTTTAAAAATATGTTGAAAGCAACAAAAAGAATAAAATTCTTTGTACCTATACAATATAATGCAAAAAAGCATGAGATTCATTGCAATAAACAAAACCAGAACAATATATGATATTCTTCAGGAAATACGCTGGTATGATAGTGGTGTCGTGTTGATTCTGTTGTGCACAAACTAAACTTAATTTAGGCTATTGCTATCTTTTTCTCTCTAATAAAACGAGAAAGAGACGGACGTAGGTAATTTAGAGCTGTCAAATTTAGTTGGAACTAATATTTCCATACAAATGAAGGGTGCACGTAAAAACATGTTCGACTAAAAACACGATGAAGCGCAACTGCGCAAGGCATAAACTAGTTTGACATCTCTAACTTAGTTCATAGCTATAGCCGTCCTTTTCTCGCACTGCCTTTTAGCAAAAGATAGCAATTGCCTAAATTAAGTTTAGTTTGTGCACAACAGAATCGACACCAGTGTTTTGAAAACATAGGTAATACAACTAACTTACTCGATAAAAAAAAATCACGAACTTATCTCTAAAAATTCTTTATATCGAGTAAAAACCATACTAAAATACATGCGATCATTCTGATTTTTTGGCAAATAATTCTACAAGCAACATATATATTAGCATCATAGTGTTTTACTTTTTAGTCCAATCAATAGATTTTTTGTAAATCGCAAAAAACCACTCTTTTCGCACTGTTCGGCCCGCAGTGATTGACGTAACAACCACTTTGTAGTGCAAGCTGATTAGAACTTTATTCTAATACTTAGCATTATTTCAAACGAAGTTTGAACCACCACACATAGAGTTGCTAATTTAGCTCCAGTAGTCGCCTTAAACAGTGTAAAATTACGAGAAAACTGGGTTTAATTAAGTAACCCTGTTTCTTCATTAAAATATGGCTAAATCATACATAGTTATTCAATGTTCTTGCATTGAATAACTATGTTTTTATAAAACGCAATCAAGCACGATATTGTATAATGATATGATGTTGTATGTTTCTATGCTATTGTATAATGTACTTATATGTAGTCTAAAGATTTATTTTAAAAAAGTATTGTAGGTATTTTAGATGTAGAATTTTTCGTTTATTGTATGTAATATCAATTTTAAGTTCTTATAATGTTAAATAGAGGAGCTCGTGGCTAAATAATAACAGCCGTTTGGGTCGATCTTTAGGTTAAGCCGTGCTTGCCTAGGTTGGTCTGTGGATGGGTGACCACTCATTACATACCGAGTTTCCTCCGTGGGAAAGCATGATAAGCCGTTGGTCCCGGCTGTCATTTGTAGATCTTTGACAGTCGTTAGGTAGTCAGTTACCCAAAAAGTCTGACAATACTGGTATTGTATTACCCTGTACTAACTGGGTTGTGGAGGTCTGATAAGCAGTCGCTCCATGTAAAATACTGGTATTCAGCTGCATCCGGTAAGACTAGAAGCCGACCCCAACATAGTTGCAAAAAGGCTAGGCAGATGATGAAAATGTTAAACAGTGTATGGCCGAATGGGTAGTTTTTTGAGTTACTGTATCCAACTGCAGAGCCGTCTTTAACCATTTGGGGGCCCTGGGCACTTGAGAATAATGGGGCCCTTGTAGAATGCAAGAGCGAGCGAAGCGAGCTCAACCTTTTTTTCACCCCGCCTGGGATAGTTTATGTTTTCCTGACAAAACTAAACGGGTATTTTTTTTAGCGGCGGAGAACTTAAATTTTAAATAAAATGCAGAAAAACATTTTGCTGATATATGCATGAATATAGTTTCAGTGGGAGTTCGGTTTGGACCACCGCAGTGAACGGACGCCTCGCCGGCCTTACAAAAAGTCTATTGTTTTACGACCCAGCGTCGCTGCAGAAATTCGAAATTTACAGTCGGTTGTGTTTGTGAACCATAAATTTGAATCGAATTGATTTTTATCGTGAACTTAAGTAAGATTAGTAAGACCGGGGATAAAACGTTTCCATATCCAAATACAGTGTTGCAGTGTAGTGTTTGTTAACGGACTGGCAAGACGCCCAATCATCGGGAGCCTGTGATCCCGCCCGAGCCTGTAGCTGGAATTTGGTGAACTCGTTTTTTTTTATACTATGTTGAGTGGGCGCAGCTTATTTTTCAGCCAATCAGCGGTCGTTTAAGTGTACAAATCTGAGGTTTCCCAGTCTACTTACCTAGTTAGGAATGCTCCTTATTTAAATGATTGACTCTCTAAATAGCCAAAATACATTATTGTGCATTATAATAACCTAAACCAATCCGGTGCTGTATTGTGTGCCCGATCTGGCCTGGAACAGCCGCCAAAACAGCCGCCAAAACAGAGCTGCAAGTCAGCCCAGAGCCTTCCCCAGCTTTCATACTTGCGCCGACCGCACACTAGCGTGGTACTAATTGCATAAATGGCAGCATAAACATGTTGTTGTGAGATCTACTGGGGCCTCTCTGTCAACAATATCTCCGCGTATACCGTTTGATGATTAAAAATACTACAGCATAACTTGCAATACTGCGACAACGATGCATACGTGTTAATTAACACAAGATTAGGCCTTCTAATACATAATAGCATCGCTGTGATCGGCCTTCCAGGGCACCGATACTGTGCTCCGCACATTTGCCAGCAACATGTGACACCCTTGTCACACAAAAAACAAAAGCATAAGCCGTACTCCTAAAAGTCGCTGGGACGCAAAAAATTAGTTGCGCCATAACACAATAGATTGTTATTTTTATTTTGCCTCACTCCTTGCCCAACGAACACAGATGGCATGGCGAGCCCTATACAAATGATCTGACAATGGTGAACCCTAATTCCTCCGATTACCCATGAAACAAAAACAGATTGCATAGTTCGACCATTAAGGACGCGTTTACGAATTACCGCGGTTCTATTGTTCGAACGCAGACTTACAGTTCATTACATTTTTGTGCATTAAATCCAAGACAGTGACAAGCAAAATAACCCTTAACTCAATCCCATAAGATTCATCAGATTAAGCAAAATTTGTGTAAAATATAGATGCGATTTTATTTTATTTTCTGAGTTCGAACGCGTTCAAACGCGTTCTTAACGAACAAACAAAGCCACACTTAAACCACCGTTATTACAGAGGCAAAGTCAAAACAACGTGAAATTAATAAAAGTCCTAACAAAACAACATTAGTTAATAAGCTCTATTTTGCAGGAAAGCTAATCAATATTGTCCGCAGGAAAGCAAAAACGGTGCAGCATAATAGCAAACAGGACCCATTATAATCTAAGCATAGAAATAGCCCATATGATCGGAGACGGAAACTGCTTATTTAGGGCTATCGCGCACCAAGTAAACGCCATATTTTTCCTGACGTTCGATCACCCCATGATAAGAAGCGACCTGGCGAAATATGTCAAAGAGAATAAAGACCAGCCGAACATAGCACTAGCGCTTGAGGGAAACCTGCCTACTACCACAAGCCAAGGAAGTGTGGATGAGCAAAGGGAAAAATATCGAACAACAACACAAAGACGGCGTCTGGGGGGGTGAAGATATCATCATTGCAGCAGCCGAGTACTACTCCATTAACGTAACGGTATACCAAGCCGGGCCTAGTGCTCCCATTACATACCGCCCCAGAGATCCACAACAAGCTGTAGCCACTATTAACTTACTGTATCACAATAATCACTATGACAGCCTTCTTAGCGCGCTTAATTCTCAAGAATCTGCAACAGAATGTACACCACAAAGTACGCCAAATACAAGCGCAACGTTATCGCCTGCTGAGCAACCTGACGCCACCGGATATACAATACTAAGACCCCCACTCTGCCCTAGTAAAGTAACAGAAATTAATTGTGTCAAAATCGCAACCTGGAATGTTAGAGGCACTGCCACACATTCCAAGAAAAATAACATTGACAAAATCTTGAAAGATAAAGGGATACACATAGCATGCCTACAGGAAATAAATCTGAGCACCGGATTATTTAACTCTAAGCTCTACACCTGGCACCTTAATGGCTCCACCGAACGCCGCGGTCTCGCGTTACTTGTAAGAAAAGACTCGACCATAACAATTCAAATAACAAGAAGAAATACAAACGTCATGGCAGCAGTTATAACAGCTCTATGCAAAGGACAATCTGTGAACTTGTATATAATAACAACACACATACCAAGCACTAAGCCAACTAAGACATTTTCCGATTGGATCACCTGCATCAATGCAAAGCCAAAAGGGTTAAACATGATCATCCTAGGAGACTTTAATGCCCACATAGGAAAGCAAGACATAAACACCAATGGAAATCAAACGACTGATAAAATTGGTGCCAACTTGTTGCACACAGCATCGAATGACAATGGTGAAATCTTATTAGATACTAGCTGACCCGCGCAACTTCGTCTGCGTCACATGAGAGAGAGAGGGTTAGAGAGAGTGTAGTCAACCTTGAAAGATAGATATAATGCTATCGCGGTTTTTTTAGAACGCTTTAAAACGAACAATTCCCTAATACATGATTGTTGCGCAACTTTAACCGTTTATGCAGCGCCCGCAAAGGAAGCTCTCGAAAGAAATACATTTTCCTTGTTTTTGCAACATTTATCATTGATGCTCCGCTCCTTTTAATTATAGCGTGATGTTAGATAACCTATAGCCATCCTCGATAACTATTCAACACTAAAAGTTTTCCTGTAATTAGCGCGTTCAACCAACCAAAATCTCTTTAGCTTTATAATATTAGTAGATATATACCTACGTAGATCCAAGTGGGTAACAATTTAATTTCTTCGATATATTTGCATTAATCGCTAAAATAATCTACTTATGTTTTTCCAAAAAAGGGCTTACCTCGACAGCCTTTTTTTTTCGGATGGGAAATCATCAAATGACTCCTCCCGCTCTGGGCGGACCAGGAGGCAGTGTCATACTTTTACTGACTAAACCCATCCATGTTCCTTCATCGCCCTTTGTGTTCCGGGGCCACGGTATCTCTTTAGAACAGTCCCGCAACCCCGGCAGGCATCGGCCCTTGCGGACCCCTTCCTATTGCTGACTCTCTTTGAGGCGCGCGTCGAACACGAACGTGCCGTCGACACGGCCTGTCGTCATGAGACAGACGGACGGCGAGCTAGCTCATAGCCCACCGTCCACAGGCCCGCGCGTACGGTGGCCGGGGGCCACGTGGTGGCGTCTCCCGCGGCGGCCGGGACGTTTAGAGGTTCTCTCCCTCTCACGTTCCGCCACCTCCTTCATCCTTAGACACTCGATGACAGTCATACTCCAGCTAGGTCGAAAGTTCTCATCAAAGGTGCAAGAAATTAGCCCAAACACGATTTTTCAATTATAAATGGGACCAACTTTGAGATGTACCTACGCTTTATACAAACAAAAGGACCATGTACGGACTTCTCTGTAAAAGTTATCCGTGGTCATATATAAAAAAAATACGCGTCGAATTGAGAACTGCCTTCTTTTTGTTTCGTCGGTTAAAAAACCAATCTTGAGGCAACTTACACGTTTGCGGCGGCGACCTCTCGCGTCCGGCCCTGGTGCAAGCCATGGTCCGGAGCGAGACGGAATGGGACGCCGTCACCTCCTTCTGCGAAGCAGTAATGCTAGAGAAGGAGGTGGCGGAACGTGAGAGGGAGAGAACCTCTCAACGTCCCGGCCGCCGCGGCAGACGCCCCGGGCTCCCGGGGCAACCACGTGGCCCCCGGCCGCCGTAGGCGCGGGCCTGTGGACGGTGGGCTATGGGCTAGCTCGCCGTCCGTCCGTCTCATGACGACAGGCCGTGTCGGCGCCTTAAAGAGAGTCAGCAAAAAGGAAGGGCCGATCCGCAAGGACCGATGTCTGCCGGGGTTGCGGGACGGTTCGAAAGAGATACCGTGGCCCCGGAACAAAAGGGCGATGAAGGAACATGGCTGGGTTTTAGTCAGTAAAAGTCTGACATTCCCTCCTGCTCCGCCCAGAGCAGGAGGAGTCATTTGATGATTTCCCATCCGAAAAAAAAAAAACAAAAAATAGGCAACTGACACGGGCGAGGGTCATTCAATTCAGAAAATGGAGTGAAATAAACAACGCCGTCTATCGACCAAAATGTTAAACTGCTAAAGTACACACATCAACACGGTCTAGGGATATTTCATACTCAATTAAATAACTCGAAAAGTACTGGCCGCATTGAAATCTTTTATACACCGATTTGTTTGTAATTTATCTCAGACTAATTGCAAATTCAAATTTTTGAAAATTCTTTTGTTTCGGTGGCATAAAAATGTCTTGATGTATAGGTGAGGGAATTTTCATTTGTGCGAAATTTAGAAAACAATACGAATTACGTTTAGTTACAGTTTTTTTTCATTTTTAAACGAAAGATAAAGTTAAAATTGAGGTATTGTAGCCATGCAACGCCGACATTTGACGAGGGCGGAGATGTTACGAGCTGTGGGAATGCTGGAAGCTGGATCTGTTCAGCGTAATGTTGCTGAGGCCATAGGGACCCATCAAAATGTAATTTCAAGATTGTGGACACGCTATCGTGCCACAGGTGAAGTAGCGGAGAGGCACCGGGGGCCAAGTCGCATCACTACCCCCAGACAAGACCGATTTTTGCAAATTACTGCGCGAGCACAACCAAATGCAACGGCGACTCAATTGGTCCAAAGGCTGCGAGTGGAACACCAAGTGCTTGTGAGTGACCAAACTGTAAGAAGGCGACTGCATGAAAGCAATCTACGCTCTCGTAGACCACTCCGGGTCCCACCTTTACGGAGAGGCAATCGTGGACGACGATTAGAATGGGTTCAGAACCACGTGGACTGGGGCCGTGACCAATGGTCCAATGTGCTGTTCACGGATGAATCCAGGTTCGGCTTCCATCCAGATTCACGAAGGACGCGTGTTTGGCGAGTTCCTGGACGATGGAGCCGTCTCCAGAACCCTCAGGAAGTTCACCCATACCAAGGAGGAACAATTATGGTTTGGGCAGGAATTCGTCTTGGAGGACGGACGGATCTCGTTTGGGTGCGGGGCAATATGACGGCAGAACGATACGTCCAACAGGTGCTGGGGCCCGTAATCTTGCCCCACAGAACACAAATGGGGCAAGATTTCCTGCTCATGCACGACAATGCCCGGGCACACACGGCGAGAACGGTAGCAGCTTGGTTACATACACATAATGTTAGGGCCTTAGACTGGCCTGCTCAATCGCCAGATCTAAATCCCATTGAGCATGCGTGGGATATGCTGCAAAGAAGAGCTCTGAAGGAAGTTCCTGAAAATCTGGCTACAGAAGATCAACTTTTTGCGCACCTCAGAAGGACATGGGACAATATTCCGCAGCAAGACATTGACAACCTTGTTCTGAGCATGCCGAATCGTTGCCGATGTGTTATGAACATCATGGGCGCTTTCTCAGACTACTAACTTCAAGTTTATAAACACAAATTAAATGATTTTTCTATTTTTTTCAGTTTTTACTCACAAATTAAAAGTTCATTCATATACGGTTTCCGTCTATGCTTCATTTTTTTTCCATAAAATCCTGAAATTTTAATCTATACCTTAACCATTATTAAAAAATGGTAGAATATTAAATAACGTATCTTTTAAATATATACATGTCATATAAATAATTAACACATTGATAGTAATTCGCTTTTTTAAAAATATCCCTAGACCGTGTTGATGTGTGTATATTACCTATGCTATAATTTTTTTTTAAAGCTGGTCAGTCGATTTAAAAGTTATGACTGTGGTGAGCACATTTTTAGTCATTGGTATCATTTTAGTTCAACAGATGTCGCTGCATGTATGTATCTTACATTTGATGATTAGTTCTTCTTGAAAACTTTAAGCTCATATATCTTTTGATAGAATTAACCGATTTCAATGAAACAAACACTAAATCATACCCCAAGTTACACACAATTTTTATGTATAAACATTGTCAGCATTGAATTCGTAGATTTTACGTGATGTGCGCACAAACAAACAGACAAACAGACAAACAGACAAAAATTTCAAAAATGATGGAAATGGGTTCTGTTACTTATCTTTTCACACGCTGGCTATTTTTTGTTTCAATTTCTTCAATGTACAAAAATGACTTTTCTACAGATTTATTATATGTATAGATAATCAAAAGAGAAAACCTTAGATTAGATACAACACGAGGCAGATCAAGCTGCAAAATAACGTGGCAATCTGGAAAAAGGAAATCGCAAATTGACCACATACTTACTGCTGCGGACGAGCCAAATATAGTGGAGAAAAAATATGTCAGACCATAAAATTATTCTAGCGGATATTATTATTCTGAACCTTAAGAGGGAAAATTCGACACTGCATATGCTGAAATCCAGCACGAAACCAATGCATAAATCTGAGCTCGAATTCAACTACAGAAATCACGACTATAGCCGGCTCAAAAATGAGGAAATAATGAAAAAATACCAAGAGGAAATCAAGAGGCAACCTCAGGTAATAAATCTACAACACAAGGAAAATAGCCAACTAGTCCCATGGGATTCCCTTATGAATATCATGAAATCAGCAGCGGCAAAGATTCTTATAAGCAGGCCAATTAGATCCAGGGAACACAGAATCGCGCTCGCAAAACTGCAAAAAGCCAAGTTTATAAAAATCTGTTACCCCAGAGAAGCATTTGCAATCAAACAACTAAGCGAAGCAAGACACAAGCTGCAAAAATAAGAAATAAAGAAGAAGAGGAAAAATGCGAAATATTCTTTAGAAACCTAAGCGGAACTCATCCATCACAACGCATGAAAATCACATACGATTTTTACAGGAGACATAAAATGAACACGAAGCACAACAACAAACAACGTTTTATACCCATGTCAAGGTGGGAAGAAGACTTAAAAAAGTCAGCAGGCCCACACATAGAACTCCTACCCAATGAAAACCCATCAGACTCAAAAGAAGAAATATCGGAAGAGGAAATAAGTGATATCATTAAAAGCATGAGCAACGGCAAAGCGCCAGGTACTGACAAGGTGGTGTCCGAGCTATTCAAAGCCTTGCCAACAGAAATGCTATCGGAAATTATAAAACACATGCAGGCAGCATGGGTAAGCAATGATATACCAATGTCTTGGAACAAAACGATCCAAATACCTGTACCTAAAAAAGCAAAGCCAGACGGAATTAATGACTACAGAAAGTTATCTATGTGTAACGCGGGATATAGGATATATGCAAGTTTTCTTCTTAGAAAACTGGACGCTTCAATAAAAGAACTAGGAAACTACCAAGCAGCCTTTCTTCGCAATAGATCGACTGACGACCATATGTACACACTTAGGAGAATTCTTGACGAGGAATGGAGAGCAGGCTCAAAAACCTATGTGCTAGCGTTAGACATCGAAAAAGCCTTCGATACGCTGGACTTAAACTCTCTTAGAGACATTTTAGCTACCAGAACTAACAAATATCTAACGAATAGAATCATTAAGGCGTGCATGAATGAGTTCACCTGCATAAAATGGTTTGGACAGCAAACGGAATCGACACACAAAGGCAAGGGAGTCAAACAGGGATGTCCACTATCCCCGCGACTATTCACCATAGTAATGGATGACGTTCTCAGAACATTAGAAGAAGAAATAGAATACCTTCATCTAGACCAGGACCATGAGATTCAACTCCCTATTATACTGTCCTTTGCAGATAACGTGATAATAGCAACAAATAATCTCAGTGAACTGGACGAAATTGAGACCAAAATCAAACCGTTGCTGGAATCAGTTGGACTCCACATTAATGAAACGAAAACAAAACTAGTAATCAGAGACCCACTCAGCACCGCAACCCGAAGTCTTATTAGAATTGGAGGAACCAGTATTCAACCGGCAGACGAGATTAAGTACCTTGGCACGTATATAACATCGACACTTAACAGAAACAACACAGTTAACGCCAGATGCAAACAAGCGATGCGTAACTCTAAGGCCTTAATATCCTTCATAAAAAACTCGAAAATGGAGTGGAAAATCGCGCGTCTTATCTATAAAATGGTCATTGAACCTGCAATGACTTACGGCCTTAAGGCAGCGGCACTCACAAAGGCAAACCGATTGAAACTCAGAAGATACGAAAGACTCATTCTTAAAGATATGATAAAGAGCACGCGAAACCCCCCGAATAAGAAAACACGTGAAATTCTTATGGGAAAAACAATTACCAAAAAAAATAAATGCCTACGGCTATGCTACTACGGGCACATCCTTCGACGACCAGAGCCTCACTTACTACACGCAGCTATTAGATACAAGGCAAAACGGTTAAAAGTAGGAAGACCAATATATACATGGAACGAGTCACTCCAACAAGACATGGAATATTTCAATAAGCAAAGAAAAATGGATTCAGCTAGCAGCAGATAGAGAAAAATTCAAGTTGGCCACTCAGGAAATATATCACCTCAGCGAAACTGACAGTGAAGCATATACTACTGACGGCGAAACATATACACGAAAATAATGTTTAAATAAGACGTGTCAAAAAACGAATGGAATCGCAACCATCAGAAACGAACATGATTCTCCAATGTTAGAAGAGACCAACCAAACGAAGGTTAAAACACCAATGCTCATTCCTATGGATTGTACCTGTCTTTACCACTATTCCTGTATTGGCTCTAGGCTGCATAGTCGGCTGATTGTGCCCGACTGGCTGCGGTTGGTCGGGCTTCCTTTCCCATCCCAGAGCATGTCTTTCCTTACAAAAAGTGCCCCCTGGTGTATGCGGCTTGTCCGGGTCAGGCTTGCTCCTGGCTGGGTGTGGTGCTCAATCATCAATCATCATCATATGCATGAATATAGTTTCAGTGATGTGGTCACTGCGGCTGGCGAATGAATGTTGGCTTTCAAGTGCTATTGTTTCTAATTTCGTTAAAGGATCAAAAACGAGGATGGTCAGAACTTACAGTCAACGGCGAGCAGTACAAAGACATGATAACTAACTATTCGTGTGACAATTGCAAGGCATTAATGTTGCAGACATGTCGTTTCAAACGTCCAAGTCTGAGATCCATAGGTCAAAATGGGAAGAATACAATAAAAGGAAGGTTTCAGTACCTTCTTTAAAGCAAACAAACATTGTTGCAGTCAAATCAATTACGAGGATAGTAGAAACTTTTTTCTGTGTTTTGTTTCAATTTAAAGTTCTCCGCCTCTAAAAAACATCCTTTATAATTATGTAAGTATTGATTTATGCCAAAAAGCTAGATGCAAAAGCGAGCGGAGCGAGCTCGAAAGTTTTAGTATCCTGCAGTCCTGCCTGGGATATGTTACAGGAACTTGGGGGCCCCCTTGGAACGCGGGGCCCTGGGCACGTGCCCCGTGTGCCCTTATGGTAAAGACAGTATTATCCAACTGCAAGACCAACTATCACCAAAAACCACACTAATAAACAAATAGTCAAATACTTTGACTTTGACACATTTATTACGCATTTTAATCAATAATTTAAATAAAAGCTTGAATTGGTGCCGATTCCGTTCTTGGCCAACAAACATTCTCATTTAAATGCAAAGATTCAAATATATTAAATCTCTTTGCATGTATGCCATGTACACGTATGCATAGACAAATATAAAAAACCTACTTCGTCACCAATAATTAAATAAAAAAATATTTCTCTTTCTTTACATTGTCATAGTGACAATTTGTTTTAGTAAAATACGTAAAATACTGAATGTAACAAAAGGAAGTTTTGTCTTCACTTCGAGACGGTGCTAGAATTTATTTCTGTTATTATATTGTAACCATCCAATACTTTTTTGAATTAGACATCTAGACATCATGTTTTATGCGGATTCACAGCTAACTGTTACGCGCCGTGACAGTTCCCTGATTCTGCCCAAAAGACATGGACAAGGTGGAGACTATGGAACGTTGTCTTCCATAAAAGACCCTAATCTATCTAATGTAGCATTATCAATTGATTCTACGTCATCCGTGGGACCGCGTCCCAAGGGTACCGTAAGAAAGGAATTGGTTCTAATGATGTTCGAATCAATGCTAGACTACATCGTAGAATCATGGGAAACCATACCGTCACATAAGGATGACGAAGCTTTACGTCAGATTTCCATAGATTTGAGGACAGTTAGCGACACTACAATTACGGGAAAAAAGAAAAAAACTGTTCGTAAGTCAACAATGTACCTATTAAGTAGATCATAAGTACCAACAGTCTTGCATTCTTTCTACACTAATATTATAAAGAAACATTTGTATTTTTGTGTGTGTCTACGTTTGTAATGAATAAACTCAAAAACTACTGCGCTGATTTCAAAAATTATTTCACCATTAGAAAGGTACATTCACCTTGAGTAACATAGGCTATATTTTATCCCCGTACTCCTACGGTAACGGGAACTATGCGGGTGAAACCGCATGACGTCCGCTAGTATTATTTATATACAGGTTGGAATTTTTCAATGCCACCTGGAGGGAAAGTGGGTACTCTAAATACTAGAGATATCAAATTTTACTCAAAGGAAACATTCCTTTTATTTTAAAAAAAGAAACAAATCTGCATTCACAGATTTGCGAAAAATTCCACCCTGTATACTCGCCACCCACTCTTGCTTCGCATGGCTCTATCTTTAAAAATATAATAAGTAGGGACTATTCTATGACTATTTTACTTTTTCCATGGTTATTATATTCTATTCTATGGTGGTGCTGGTGGAGTCGTATGTATGCTCTTAAAATAATTGGTGTTGAGTCAATATTTTGATATCATTTCGTAGATTGACTCGAATACTTTCGATTTAACATAAAAACATACTTAGACCTACCGAACTTTCAGGGGTTAACCAAATTATTTTAAGAGTTATTGTCTTTTGCATTTCCGTCCAGATTCGTTCGTCCTTTCGGTCTGAACTGCTATCTAAAAAACCCTGGCTTCAGGTATAATGTGGGGCGCCTTATTAGCATTTTAAACTTTTATGCTTGACATAATAAAACACATAAAAATGATTAAATTTTTTTAGCACTGAGGAAAACGTCAAAAGTTATGAAACGAAGCCGTTCAAGAGTTGACGATGTTGAGGTAAGTAATATGGTATCTAAGCATGTAATTTTTTCTTCACTTATATCAATAAAAAACACTATTATCAACCCACGAAAAGTATTAACTTCAACTACTGCTTGTCACTCAAAAATAATATTAAACTCCTGCATTTTTTTAGGACAGTTCAAACGGCCGTGACTGTCGCGGCCATGATGTGACGTCATTTACCTCAATCAATCTGCCTTGTTTACATCTAATTTTTTGCTTTATTCAAGCAAAAATAGCGATAACAACTACATTGTAATAAAATCTTAAGGAAACTTTAACTAGGTACTTTTCAAATAAAAGTGTTTTTTTTACACATAGACTTTGACGTCACTACCGCCGTTATCGAGGACGACGTGTTTTGAGAGCCGTTTCACCAAAAACATGCTACTTACAACAATAAATTGTAAAATAAGTGATGTTTTAGAAACTTATACAAGTGTAGTAGGTACAATGTTTTTAGGCGCCAATCAATACAAGACATTTTTAATTGAAAGTTTTGTATTTCTTGTATAATTTCTTAAATATATTACTGACCTAAAAATTAAATGCAACATTTATGTATGATGTGATGAAAGTGTACCTGTAACCAATGTAATAAAAAAAAAACCCTGATTCACTTACGAAACTGAATGACTCTCGAATCTAGAAATTGAAAGTTTGCCCACAGGTTCAGATTTTTCGAAATACTAATGGGCCTTTTCATAGGGCGGTTTCATAGGGCGGACAAAATCGTGAGCGATAGTGCAAGTGCATGCATAGTCATCAATGATATTCTATTAAACTGATATGTTATGAGCGCGCAATCGTGAAGACTCGAAAACGAGCCAATTGGCCTATTTTTCCTTTATTCTGCGTCACTGCGTGTATGTGAGCTGGCACTCCCCCGCGGAACCCTTTTTTCGGTGGTTTTGTAGGTGTATAACATATCTGTTTAAAAGAATATCATTGATAGTCAACAAATATTTTGACTATGGGTGAATGATTGCATGACGGTTGATAGGGAAGAATGGAAGAAAAAAACGTGTTGCGCCGACCACTAGTAACATGGAACAAATACAGGAAGATGGTGATGATGCAGTCGGTCGAATGGACACCTTATAGTGTATGTTACACATTGTAAGGGCGATCTCATTCATCGCTTTCCACCAGGCGAGAGTGCCCGCCCATCAGGCAATATCAAAATAAATCAAAGCTCATCTACTTCAACGGTTTTATCATTCACAGAATGGCACCAGTACAATCACTACTTGGTGGACAAGTCCAGATGAAAAAGCTATTATACGATTCCGAAACGGCAACATGTATGAAGGACAAATTTCTTCAAAATGTATGCATGGCGAAGGTCGTTTTCAATGGGCGGATGGAACTGTCTACTTGGTGAGTTGAAATTACGGAGGTCCATTCTTTAATGCGCAGTGTTTTTTTTATTCAGTGTCCAAAACGGTGTTTCTTAAATACTCTGAAGTACCTACCTAAGTGTGTAAATATCTGTAAATTAAGTAGGTACTCATTGATTTTACTTTTAGGGAAATTTTCAAAATAATGAAATAATCGGAAAAGGTAAAATTCAGTGGAAAGACGACACCTGGTACGAAGGCGAGTTTGCCGGAAACGTGCGACACGGTCATGGTCTGTACGTGGACTCTCGCAGTCAGCGCTCCTACGCTGGCGGCTGGCATTGTGGAACTAAGCACGGAGAAGGAGTAATACACTTTTCCAAAAACTTTAAGAATTCGTATGACGGGCAATGGATCCACGTAAGTATAAAATTAACGTTAACCCAAAGTTAAAGACAAGTCAAACTTCCTGTTGGTCTAGTTTTCACAAAGGACTACTGAAGAGATCCTGGGTTCTATAACCGGGCAAATAGGCTCTCCCCTTATTATATTACATGGGACTTAAACCTTTGCTAACCCTTGGGGGATGCGTGATGTCATGAATTTAAAATAAAAAATAACTACTGTTTTTAATACTATTTTTATTAAATTAAAAAAATAAAGGTTTATACAGGGTTAGTTTTCAATGACCGGCCCAAATTTCAGAAATGGTTTAGAATCGATAATATTTTCGATTTAATGAAAAAAAAAAACACTAAAAGTCTCCACTGTCTGTCCACCACTAAAAAACAAAAGTGTGGATATTACAACAGCACAATTCAGTTCAACAGCCTAGATAGGTAGCAGTTAGTACCTACCCACATACATTTCGCGGTGCATGCACATGCACGCGCATAAGTGCATTGATTCCCACTAGGTTTATGATTTAGGATTTTTTTAGGACACTTTCAAATTAATGCTATTATTTTATTTTATATTATCTAAAGCTAAATTACCACTCACTCACTCACTGACTGACATAATTGTTCTCCCAGATGGTGGATGGGGAGGTGGGTATATTTTGACAGATTCGTAAACAACTAACTCTAAATAGTTTGGGAAAAGTGCCAAACCTCCCTTTTTCGCCCCCCCTTCCTCCCCCTCCCTATCGTATCTCGGAAACAAAGAGACTTGGAACATTTTTTTTTCAGGTTCGTGTAGAGGAGGCTCGGAAAAGTAAAAACCAGTTTTCAAAATTGACCCGTTTTTCCCCCTTCTCCCCCCTTTAGGCGGATCTCGGAAGTTGAGAGACTTGGAACATTTTTTTTTTTCAGATTCGTAAGAAGGGGCAACACGTTAGTCAAAATCATTTTTCAAAACTCGCCCCTCTCACCCCCTTCACCCCTCCCCCCATCGTATCTCGGAAACTAGGACACGTAGCGGCTTTTTGATTTTTACTTTAAATTATTATTGAAGAGCGTTTAAATTTGTAAACGGAGGGTATCCTCCCCAGAATTATTAGCCGCGGCGGTCACATTCCCC
Organism: Xestia xanthographa; assembly: GCA_905147715.2. Taxonomy (NCBI): domain Eukaryota; kingdom Metazoa; phylum Arthropoda; class Insecta; order Lepidoptera; family Noctuidae; genus Xestia; species Xestia xanthographa. The sequence goes on along the minus strand of LR990655.1, from coordinate 12,097,048 downwards.
GGGGGATAAAAGAAAACTCTCATTTCCTCTCATTCCCCGGAGAAGGATACCACCGCGTCCAGGGTGCACCGGCCCAGCAGCTGCTCTTCCCTCCAGACGTATCGAGAGGGACCAGCAGCCACCAGACACACGTGGAGGACTTCTGACATCATCTATCGTGATCTTCAACATTTTTTGTAATGAAAAACGATACATGGTTTATTTGTTTTGGTTCATACGAAGAGATATTAGGGAAAAGGCAATGACCGCTATTATCATCATAACTGGCACCAACTATAGGTACCTCAACAAAAATGTTACGAACCCGGGACTGTTCGAAAGAGATACAATGGCCCCGGAACACAAAGGGCGATGAAGGAATATGGATGGGTTTTAGTCAGTAAAAGTCTGACACTCCCTCCTGCTCCGCCCAGAGCGGGAGGGGTTATTTGATGATTTCCCATCCGAAAAAAAAAAAAAAAAAAAAAACAAGCGTATCCTCCCCACCCCAACCTCCCCTAAAAATAAAAGGGCTATAACTTCGTAACGGTCAGAGATAGCCATTATGTGTTTGAACAAATATTATAGTAGGCGTCGAAACCTGTCTGATGGTAGGTAGGTTCTGAGTGGAGCGAAGGGGGGAGGTGGCGAGCGAAGCGAGCTGGCGACCTCCGCAGCGTAACGAAGGTTGAGTGGGTGAAGCGTAACTCCAAGCAAACTTTAGGGTAGTGTTTTTTTTTTATGGGACCGAGTTTTTTTTTTGAGTGTTTGTTTTGGGGGGGGGGGGGGTTCATACTGATATAGGGGTAGTTGTAACGGATTTTCCAATTATTTTAAGGATTCCTATGGATTCTCAAAATTTTATGATGGTAAGGAATACTTCTCAAGAACACGACAACACGCGAGCTGCGCGCAGCTCGCGCACCCACGCAAATACTAGTTTTATTTTATATTTTTCGACAATCATATTTAAAATGCACTTTTGGTTTGATGTCTAGACCTTAATAATTTTTCGACAATCATATTTAAAATGCACTTTTGGTTTGATGTCTAGACCTTAATAAAATTTTGGCTGGTCATTGAAATTAACCCTGTATATCAACATTGAACGCATACGTACCTATTTCTTTCACTTTGATTTAACGTTAGTATTTATTTAATTTTTTGGAATGAGGGATTTTCTTTTTAGCTCTTCCCTAGTCGCTGGATAGATGGCGCTAGGAGTTAGTATGATGATAATGCAAGGAACAGAACCTAAAAAAACTGATTTTAACAAAGCGCGAGAAAACTAGGTTATATTCGGAAGGTCAAGCAAATAAAAGTCTCAGTCAACGAGAGTATGTGATGTGACACAATGTTTTTTTTTTCAAGCGTTTTGGAACTATCATAGTAAGTTCAACGCCATCTATAGAATTCTTGGAAACTAAGTTTTTTTTTAATACCTCAAAAAAAGAAAACCTCTCATTCCGGACATTTTAAAATTCCTCCCGCATTCCGGACACTAAGCTGAAATTCCAAAATGTTCAGGTCTGGAATTCTGAAAGTATGCTAACCCCAATTAAGTGGGTGGGTGGAGTGAAAATTTTACCCATTTGTACCCAAATATAAATCAGTAGCAAAATTCTGAAAAAAACTTTGTTGGTATAGATATCGGCTACTACATTTTATAAAGAAAAAAAAAAGCTTATTTACAGGTGGCACGAAAGTCTAGCGGTGACCGTTATTGCGCAGAAGTAAAAAATAAGAATGTCTTGGAGCGTGCGTTGCGCCGATTGGCTCTCTAGTCGTATAACATGCGCAGATATCCCCTCCTACGTTTCGTTCAGCGCTAGACTTACGTGCCGCGACCTGTAGATATGGTATTAAAAAAAAACCAGCCAAGTGCGAGTTGGACTCGCGCACCGAGGGTTCCGTACAAACTTTTTAAAGTACAAACTTAATTTTGCTGTTCGATCCCATGAAACGCCTATGGCACCAACCACAAATAATAAGTTTGTAAAAGTAAAATAGTTTTTTTATGTTTTATTAAACTACATATTTACGGTTTTCAGATTTATCCCTTTACATGTGCTGTAAAACATTGCTTCTCGCCAAAGGAGATCACCCAGCCTCCATAAATTTTTGGGCTATTTTCAAAAGTGCCAACAAAAATGAACTTATTATTTGGATAGAGCATAAACACAATTTTTTTTTTAATACACTTCTTCCAAAACTGGTCCATAACGCTCTACGATTAGGTACAACATGCAATGTATTTCACACGCGTGCGTTTTATCCAGTTTCCCTTACGTGTGTGGGAATGAAACTTGCCACAGATAACTATACCTATACGTATACTTAGTCCAAATTGGTTCAATGCCTATAGTCTGAGGTGAATGTTTTTTTTTTTTTAATTTCGGCAAAGCACTAAGCGTCTTTACGGCATAAATATTTTTTGAATAGGTATTCAAACTGTGTTTATAAATAGAATATCATAAATAAACATGATCATTAAAAACTAATAGTTACTTTTATACACAAATTAACACTTATTTGTGTTCTAAATTCAAAAATATAAAAGAATATTTTTTTTATATTAGGCTGCGGCTTATAGCGGCTTCATTCATACCATTGCTTCTCCTTCACCTGGCGAAGGTAAAGCGCGGAAAAAAAGAAAATTAAAATCATAGTTTCATAGTAATTCATGACAAATATTTTTCGTTCCTATAATTTATTTCTTCAAAACTGTACTGAAAAACGTCGTTTGTTACACGTGGACATTTGTTATTGCAGTTCTCGGGTCAAAAGCACCCTCGCCTACGGCTCGGGAGTTAATTCCGCCTCGTACGCAATAACAAAACTTTCTCCACTTGTATCAAAATGTACTGTTATTATTACACCTAAGTCGTAAGTCAATTCACCGAGAAGTTATATAACCACAAAATATCTGAGATCACCCACATTGGGGTATTAGTTTTTGCCGGCCGACTAAAATGACATCATCATCATCATCATTTCAGCCGAAAGACGTCCACTGCTGGACATAGGCCTCCCCCAAGTGTCGCCACATTGACCGGTCCCGTGCGACCGCATCCAGCGGATTCTAAAATGTACGCAATAATTAAATAGAGAGATAGATATACTTAAACATTTTTTTATGCCATCCAAGTTCTATACCCAAGTTTTGAATAAATAATAATGATTAGGTACTTTCATACGAAAGTTACTGGTCGATGAAGACGCTAATGGGGGGAGATCTGTCGATCTCCTTGAAGCACAAACTTATCGATGTGTTTATTCTGCCCGCCCTAACCAACGATGCTCAGACTTGATCACTCAACGAATTGCAAAAATTTCGCCTTGGATTCTGCCATGTCAGCAATGGATCGCAGTATTCTGGGTGTAAATAGAACAGATAAAACACGGAACACTATGGTTCGCTCAAAAATAAGAATTACAGACCTAAGCAAAAACGCTGCTAGGCTCTATTGGGATTGGGCAGCATAACGATCAAAGGTAAAGGTAGGCAAAGGTCTCTTGGAGCCACCAAAGCCGTTCTGGAAAGAGTGGTGAGATGTTCTGGACGCGTTGGGTATTTGATTTGTGTATACTTTATACTTTTTGGAGTGAAAACTTCTTTGGCCGCGTTGAGCACCTTTTGGGTGAAGAAAAAACATTGAATTCATCGTCACGTAACGTGCGGTCACGCTTCGTAGCACTCGTAACTCGTAGGCGATCCGCTACGGCGTAGACATAGGCATGCGCAAACAACCAGTGCTACGAATGGGGCGGGGACGAAGGGGGGAGGGGGAATGAAAACGGATATTTCTCTATTAATGGAAATGAGGTTAAAAATAAAAATCCGAGATGGCGCCGAGGAAAATTTTCTGTTTTTTCTTCTTGGGTGTCGTTTTCGTGATTTTTGGGGTCGCTGATAATGAAAATGAGGTCAAAATGAAAATCCAAGATGGCGCCGAGGATTTTTTTTGGATTTTCCTTCATGGGTGTCGTTTCCGTGATTTTTGTGGTTGCTGATAATATGAAAATGAGGTCAAAATGATAATCCAAGATGGCAACCACGAAAATTTTCGGTTTTTTCTTCATGGGTTTCGTATTCGTGGTTTTTGGGGTAGCTGTTAATGAAAATGAGGTCAAAAGGTTTTTGGAATATATACAAACACTTTATTGGGTGTTATTGATGTGTTTTTACACTTCGGTACTGCACACCACTTATAAACTTTGGAATTCATTCTTATCACACGATTGTTAATTTAATGTTTTGTTTACTTTTTTTGCTACGCTTAGACACAATGAATGGCATTAAAATGACATGTTTACCTAGGTGTAACGTCAAAGCCGACGCCATGACACCTGCGAGCTGTTTTCGCGCACTATTGAAAACATATTAGAAAAATGGGTTTGAACTTCGTTAAACCTAAGTTTATTACCGAAAAGGATTTTTCGTAAATAGTAAATGTGTACCCACATTACGGAAGAGGATTTCTAAATCTTTCGTCACACCTATCATTACTAATTTTCAATTAATCATACCGTTACATATAATTATACCATCTGTCTTATCGAACTAGTTTGAGTGTCGTGGGCTCTCGAACTATAAGCTGTCATGTTGATTGATTATTGACGTTTGACATTTATATCAAATTGTGATTAGAAAAATATGTATTTAATTGTATTTAATGTAATATTTCAATTCTGTATTTTTAAAAAAATCCATGGATTTCTCTCGATTATACGAGGTTAATGTACATAAACTGGTCCCGTTTTGAACCATCTCCTTAGAGATTATATTCAAGTTTTGTTGAAAAAATTGCTTATTATGTTGTTGTCACTTTCTTGTTTTCTAGTCCACCTACATCTTGTTCGTAGAACAAAGTTGCCAGACCCCTCGGAAAGCACGTTAAGCAGTTGGTCTCGGCTGTCATTTGTAGATCTTTGACAGTCGTTACAGGTAGTCAGTGACCCAAAAAGTCTGACAACCAGTCTTACCAAGGGGTATCGAATTACCCAGAACTAACTGGGTTGTGTTGAGGTCAGATAGGCAGCCGCTCCATGTAAAATACGGGTATTCAGATGCATCCGGTTAGACTGGAAGCCGACCCTAACATAGTTGGGAAAAGGCTAGGCAGATGCTGATGATGTTTTAGTAACAACACATATACATTTCACATAAACCCACACGCACTCACACACATAGCTCGACGATACAATTCACAAATTACGTACTTTATTTTCACGTCTTTCGGCAGTCCCCAGACTGCCCCGCATGTTTTATTTTTAAGTAGCCCTGAATGTCCAACTACTGGGTAAAAGCTGGGTAATCCAGGTACTCTTCTCCTGCGCCCTCGAACCAGCTTTGGTGATACGCGTTCATATGATCACGCGAACTCTTTCTAGGTCGGCCTCGGCAGCGCCGTCGCCCACGTATGAATTTCTGTTGAACACTCTCAATCGCCTCAGTGTACTTTTTATAGTATGGACTCCAGACGGACATGGCATACTCCAGTTGCGAGCGTACGAGAGACTTAAATAGGCAAATATATGAAGAAGATTTCTTAAAATCTAATGTCGAGCGCATAACAAATCCATAGAGTTGGTACGCTTTATTAACTATTTTACTGATATGCAAGTCTAGGCAGAGCTTGGAGTCTAGGATAATGCCGAGATCACGGACAGAATCCACTTTTGTTAGGGGAGCATCGCACAGAGAGTATGCATGTTTTACGATGTTTTTATTTTTGAAAATATTACTATATGACCTCAAAAAATATATTATTTATTAGCTTCTAATTTTTTAACTCGGTACGTTTCAAATGTAACTTGTCCTACATTAATTGGTCGGCAAAATTTAGCTAAAATTATCATCAAATAGTAAATTATGGCCACTAATAGTAAGTAGAAACTTTTTATGGGGATAATACAAAACATTAAAAATACGAATCCATTTTTTTACATACAGTAAGCGTTTATAAGTGCTGAGGCACGCTAAGGATTGTATTGCTGTGAACGCACGGTCGAGCGTCCGTGCGTCTATATGTGTAAGTGGTCTCAATACAGTACGCACACCACAGCCACAGAGTTCGCTCAATCGCATGTCGCGCGTCACACTCCACGAAACATAAGAGTATATTTCCGTCTTTTATTATACACGCAGCAAACCTTATTTGTGTAGCGACCTGTTCTTACCATTGAATAGTTAAAATTCACATCTATTGACCATGTGTTGATAGCTGTTGGGGTAATCAGTAGGATTCACGATCAAAGAGATCCGAGTTCAAATCCTGTTAACAACGTGTGGGGTTTTTGTTTCTTGGTAACATTAGTTATTGGTTCATTATTTATTTTTTATAAGAATAAGTTAAATATTAGTAAAAAAAAAAACATAGTATTATTATTCAACTATTTATTTATTATTTTAGCTGTTCGGTGTTGGAAGGTGGAAATAAAAAAGTCGTGGTGAATGATAACAAAAATATTTATTCGTTTTATTTATTTATAAAATTAACAAACTTTCCTACCTAGATGTAAAAAAGTTCTCTTGTAACCGATCATAAGATTTTTTATTGTATACGGTATACCCACCTACTTTCAATTCATAATAACATACTTAAGTAACAAGGAAAGGATATTATAATCACACAAATATAACATATAGTTGATACCCACTTATTATAGGTATCGGGAATCAGCAGAGTTTATTGAAAACTAATATAAATAATACTTTATGAATATGATATTTTTTTGTGACGTCACAATAAATGGAACTAGTATTGAGGTTATAGTTTAACTGTTCATTTTCCCGAAGAAAAGAAGATTGAAACTAAACCTCAATTTAAGATCATTAATATAATTACGGATAAGTTAATATTCACTAAATATTTTGTTACACATCTAATTAAAACTAAAGCATCTAGGGATTAATTTTGTAGCATGACATCTTCTAATACTTCTACATAATTAAGTAGAACTGTTGGCGCGTGGAGGATTGCGCCATAAATGAAGCCTAACCTTTTGACTTTATTTAAAAAGTCAGTTTTTTGAGTCTTCTCATGGTAGTATTCCAGTAAAAATCTAAATAATCCCGTGCGAAACGTAATCGTTCCTCTATAACTCTTTCTGTCGAGAAGGGCTTCTTAGCTGGTCTTCGCGTGATACAAGCCTTCAGCGTGGAGGGCACGGCGAACAGTTTGCGATGAGGTGTCAAATAATTCCACAAAGTGTCTCGTAGGTGTGAAACCATTTGTTTCTTATTCGCCAACCATATATTATGTCGTCGCTGCGCATCGATAATAAGCGACGGCTTACCACTTCACAGTATTCCTCTAAAAGAAAAAACAAAAAAATTATGTTAGGCAGCTATAATAAAATACTGAAGTTATCATTCACTCTGCGTTTATAAATCCAATAATTAACACTAATTATTTATCTTATAAGCCTCATGATGGATTTAAAATCAATTTATTAATCCCTAAGTCACCAAATAAATAAACAATAACAAAGTAGGCTTTAATTTTTAATAAAACTTGTTACAATAATTCATAAATATGATACTCACATTAGTCCGGTTTCTTCAGATATTTAATTTTGTGTTCTATTAAGACCACTTTTATGCAGCACGATAATATTAGTCGCCCTCGCCTCAATATCAATATTTGCCTGCATTTTGAGAAATACCAACAACAATACCGCTATCTATTAAACCACACGTCACTAACCAAATTTAACATAACCAAACGACAACGTTCATTTCGATCAAGTAAAATATTCATAAAACTCAGGTTTACCTCACAGAAATATAAATTCTTGACTTATTTTTCTATGATCTACCTTCTTCTAACTTTGTGAAATGTGTGAACAAAGCGAGAATATTTTTCTGTCCCATTACTTCCAATCGAGTAAACACTTACAAAAATTCTAAAAGTAGCAACGTGAGATTTGAACTCACGACTTACTGAATCACTCTTAGATGTGGACGCGCCTAACCACTAGGCCATCTTGACTTATATTCCCTTGTTGAAATTTTGGACTACATTTACTTGTAGATGACAATGTCTATTTTCTTGAAAGTAGAAGGTCGTAAGTCAAACTAAACGTCAAGCTATTGCTTTGTGAGATTGCCTATCGACTTTTAGTCGACACTGTACATGTGGAGAATTACGCGGCGGAGGAGTTAAGGGGGGCAAATTTTTCATTATTTTTGCGATAGGACGCACCGTTTTCGAGATATAAGCAAATTTAGAACCTGCTTCGACTCCATGACGCGCTTTCGCTACTTCGTATTTTACATTACAAACCCACTTTCTGTCACAAATGTCGTCGTCGCTCCGCCGCCTTTCGGCTACGTTCCTCATGCCAGCTAGCAAAACTTTTAGGACAATTTTAGTTGATATTTTCACCGTAAAGGAATATGATATATTATTTTACATGCTAAGTTCTATGGAAGCTTGAATTATATTCTTTTGAAGACCTTGTGTTGAAGCTATAAAACGTAAAATGGTGATGAGATATATAGTATAAATAAGAAGGACATGTTAAGATAATTGTTGATCTATATTTGACGCTTTCTATAGAATATTTAGTTGGCGTTGTAAAAAAGACGAATTGGTTTATTAGAGGCTATCTCATTTTCCCGTTGCTTAGTTGTAAAATGAAAAGTTTGATCGCGTGGGCAAAAAACAAATTATGCATTGACTTATAATTTCTCTTATTATTATATTATAGTAATCACTATTATTTATTTAAAACTTGGGTATAGAACTTGGGTGCTATACCTAAAAAAAAATGTTTATATCTATACGCTTTATTTAATTATAGCGTTTATTTTAGTCGGCCGGCAAAAACAAAATTACCCCAATCTGGGTGATCTCAGGTATTTTGTGGTTGAAGAATAACTTCTCGGTGATTTGACTTACGACTTTGGTATACCTAATAGTAAAAAAGGTTTATTATGTAACATAATTAAATAGGTATGCTATTTGCAAATAATAAGTTTATTTTAGTCTTCGGCACTTTTGAAAAGCGTGGTTCTAGCGGGATCTACCATACCTATAGGTTTTCGACCCAAAACCTAGAGGGTACTTACGGTTGACCTAGAATTGACAATTTTGGTTAAAAGCAAGGTCTTACAGCACAAGTAAAGGAAAAATTTCGATAAATAAAAAGTTGAAAATTAAGGTACATTTTGGTACTTACAAGTTTTCGCGAAAGTCTAAATTTGCCCATATCTTGTATCGTATTAACTCAGGACTTGATTTGTATACACCTAATATCCCTATTAGGACCAGATACTGAGGTCTATAGTCCCATAAAGACCTCAGTATCTGGTATAAATTTCAACTTGCTAGGTCTACCCGTTCCTGAGAAAATCGGTGGCGACAGACGGACAGACAGACGGGTAGAGGGACAGACAGACGGGTAGACGGACTTTTTTAAATTGCCAACGTGCTTTCGTGTTCTTCAGTGGCATTCGTTGCTCGACGCCTTCCATCGGGTCTTTCAGTGCCTACACTCCTCAAATTAAATCGGACGATACTTCGACAAACCGGAGCTCTTTAGCGGTCAGGACAGGCAGACGCCAAGCATTCCTTATGCATGACCCGACACGCACTTGGCCGGTTTTTAATGCATATTGGTAATATAAATATGTGTACCTACCTTCTTAATTTAGAATGAGCGATACGGATACGGGTCCAGAGAATACTGCGAACTAAGTGGATACAAAGGAGAATGGCATAGCAATGAGCGGCAAGGTAAAGGATTAATGATATGGCCGAATCACGATGTAAGTTTTATAAATTAACATTGTAATCATTTTCCTTGCACATGACGTACAATCACGAGCAATTAATGTCATGTGATACAACTACAGCCTTTCCCAAATTGAGTGATAACGCCCCCTTGTGGGCGCTGCAGGCATAAAGGGGGCACTAAGAGGCCCAGAAAAAAAATTAAGCGATCGGGGGACCCCTGTGAGGAACGTAGTTCCTTACGTTTATATTATTATTAATATTATTATCCTTTGTTCATATATAAACAAATTTAGTACCGATTTTTAAACATTATTTTTAAAAATATATTAAAAACATTTAAAAATATAAAAAATTGTAGCCCACCACCGGGATCGGGAACAAGGTCAAGTTAAGTTACTTTATTAATAAAACTACATTTCTTAATAAAACTACATAAAAAAACATTTAAAAATATAAAAAACAGTAGCCCACCAGCGCTGGGAACAGGGTCCAAGCTGCCGGTGGTCAGGGCTCTTGAGAGAGGAACCTCCTAACGATACGTGCCGTGTCCAGAAGTACTGCCAAGCGAGAGCCTCCTAAGATGTTGGTCGAGGCTCTTGGCTATTAAGCCATTGGCCGACACGACTATCGGCACAATGACTGCTGTACCCACGTCCCACATGTCAACAACCTCGCGAGCCAGATCTAGATATTTGAATTGTTTATCTTTCTCTGCTTTCACGAGGTTCTCGTCATGCGTGATCGTTATATCAACAATCATTGTGTGACGCTCCAATCGATCTATCACCACAATGTCAGGCCTATTGGCAACAACAGTCCTGTAAGTGGTGATAGGTCGATCCCAATACAACGTGATATGACCATTGTCGAGATCTGGGTCGGGCGCATACTTATAGTATGGCACTTCTGATTCCACAAGGTTGTATTTCAAAGCAAGTTGCTGATGGATAATCCTGGCAACAAGGTTGTGTCTATGTCTATCTTGAAGATAAAAAAGCTTGGGATTAAGCTGCTCCAATGAAATTTGCTCTGTGAATGTCGAAATTTCGGACTTCGCTTGTTTATTATTGATTCCTTTCTTTTATACACTCTGACATTGAATTTTTTTTTGACATGTATTTTATTATTTTACTTTTATTTTTTTATTTTTTATTGTTTTATGTGACATTTACTGATTTGACATGAATACTTATTTTTTTAAGTATTTTACTTTTTTATTTTATTATCATTGCGACATTTAATGATTTTTGTGTTTTTTTTTTTTTACTTACATTCATTTGAAAAGAATTTGTTATTAATTTTATTTGATTATTGTGAATGTGGGGACCATGTGGGTCACATTTTTATTTTTTGTTTGTTTTTTTCCCACAACTGTCTGGCAGTTTGAGTACTATAAGCGACCTTCCCAAATGTCCTTTCTTTGGTATTGTTCGTCGTTTCGTTGAGCTCCTTGAGTTATAAGTCGAGCTACACGTTAACTGACAAATGCTTGCACTGACTGGACAGGTCCACTCAAATCTGTATGGTTCTTTCTTCAAAAGACCATCTCAGACACTAATCTGCATAGTCCTCATGTGAATTGAGCAAGATTGTCTGGACTTTAAAAGAGACTATGACCTCTGAGTTTGTTTCGGCTGTTTCTTCTCAGAGTAGTCAGGTACGAAACACCGGCCCCATCTAGTTTTAAAAAATGACGTGTAAAAGTGTTTGTAAAAACCTACTTGCAAAATAAACATCATTTATCATTTATCATTTATCATTTATGCAAATACTCTCCGTTAGCCAGACTAGAACACCCAGAAATAATGTGTCGGATCGATTCTCCCGGACGGTGGCATGCCCGACATATGTCAACCGTGCCATCTTTCACAATGTATTTCCGGTAGTTATTCGTCATCATAACTTCGTCCATTATTGCACAGATAAAACCTTCTGTTTCCCGAAGGGTCGCCAAAGCGCAGCCAGGATACGGACGGTAAGAAGTCTACATTGGGGCCAAGGCCATGTAGGACCCGGTAAAAGCGTCCGTGAAGCTCCTTGCCCTGCCATTCCACCTTGCGGTCATTAGTGTCTAATACTTTAGGTTTGCGCCAGTTCTCGTTAGCCAGGCAGAGTGGGGTGAGGCCCTTGTCCACTGAGACCACATCTCGGTGCATCTCCCCGTCGGCTTCTAGGAAGTATTCCCTGAGACTGCACACCTCACGGTTGTGTAGGGTCTTAGCATTTAAGAAGCCACGACCCCCGCACTTCCGTGGGATATACAATCTCATCACCGACGACCGTGGGTGATGCATTCGATTTGCGGTCAGCAGTGTGCGGACCCTCCTATCCAGGGCATCAAGTTCCGTCCGAGTCCATTTGAGTATGCCAAAGGAATACATCAAAACCGGCATGACCCAACCGTTGAAGGCGCGCACCTTGTTTCCGCCTGACAAAAGACTGCCTAGCACCTTATTCAGGCGGCCAAAGAAGCGCTCCCTCAACGATTGTTTCATGTCTGCAGTATTGATACCTAATGCCTCCGACATACCCAAATACTTGTAAGTTTCTGTTGAGAAGAGGGATCTAAGGTGTATGGAATCCGAGAGTTGAGTTCCCACGGATTCCATAATCTCCCCTCGCTTCACATGCATGACTGCATATTTGTCCACACCAAATTCCATCCTGATGGCGCTACTGAAAGTTTAATATTATTATTATTTTATTACTATCGGCGCTATCTTAGATTTTCATTATCAGCGACCCCAAAAACCACGTAAACGACACCCATGAAGAAAAAACAGAAAATTTTCCTCGGCGCCATCTTGGATTTTCATTTTGACCTCATTTTCATTATCAGCGACCCCAAAAACCACGAAAACGGAACCCATGAAGAAAAAACCGAAAATTTTCGTCGGCGCACTCTTTTAAATCAAAATATTTTTACAAAATCTTGGTTGCATCATTCATGTTGAGATCATACATATATGTGAGAACGATGTAAAAAGACGTGCATTAAGAGCGCCCAGAGTAAAAGATTAAATCAACAATTTAAAAAAGATTAAAAAAAATATATATATAAAAAAAAAAAAAAAAAAAAAAAAAAAAAAAATATTTAAAAAAAGATTAAATCAACAATTAAAAAATAAAGTAATTAAAATGAACCGTTGCAGCTAAGAGACGACCAAGCCCGCCACACTGTTCCCAAACCACTGTAACTCCTGAAAGCCAGAATCAACAGTGGCGACCACCAGAAAAGCGCCGAGACAATGAAGCTCGACGAAGTCTCAGAGAATGAATTTAACTGTCTTGGATCCCGCAACGAAATTAATCAGAAAAGTATAGCGGAGGAGTAGGAAAATCCGTAATTTCCACTTCCCTCCATATCAGCAGGAGACAGAAAGAAATAAGGCCAATAGGCGCAAAGGGACGATTACAACTGGGATAGGCCCAGTTGCCTAGCACCACGGATAAAATATTAACATTAATGGGTCCTAAGTTGTGAGCAGTTATATTTGATTCCAATAATAGGTATGGCAAAAACGCTTGAACGCACGGAAATTTGTTCTAGTTTCTACAAGGTCTGTGAAGTAAATAACTCCGGATGTAACCTGTACACTATCCAACATAATATTGCGTTCATTCTGCCAAAGACTGCACTCCCATAAAATATGATGTGCTGATTGTTCATATTCGCAGTCAGATGTGGAACATTGACAAAAAGGCGAGTCAACAAGCTTGAAGGAAAATAATTTACTCTTAAAGTTACCATGACCGGTGAGAAATTGAGCAACACAGTGATCAACCTCCAGCCATGTCCTGGCCAGCCGTTCACGAACGGATGGAAAGAACTGATGGAGGTGTCGGCCCTTGATGGAATTATCCCACATACATTGCCATTCAGACAAAAGTTCCTCCCAGACGTCGGTCTGTGGTTTGAATAATCTAGAAATCTTATCACGGTCACGTAGGGTTAAAAAGTCTGCGTCCGTGGTCTCACGCGCGTTATAGTACATTGCAGCCCGTCGCTGCACTTCAAGATCGACTGGAAGTACACCTGCAAGTACCGGTAAGGCTTCAGTACTAACCGTCCTATACGCATTGCATAAGAATATCAAAGCCAAACGCTGGCATTGAAGCAATTTACGTCGTACCGCTCCTATGGTGGCCCTATCGGCCCAAACAGGTGCCCCGTAGCACATACACCCCAAATAGATAGCCCCATAAATGGTCTTTAAAGTTAGAAATGACAGACCCCACGTAGATTTGGATATTTTCGTTAAGGCATAAAAGTTCTTTTTAGCTTTTTCACCGACAGTTTTTATATGATCTATGAATGAAAAATTCTTCTCTAAGACCAAACCAAGGTAGCACACGGACTGCTTTCTTTTCACGGGAACGTTATTAAATTTAATACTAGGCCACGATTTAAGATTACCTTTTAAAATTAGTTGATAAGTTTTTTGCGGTGCAAAGGTCAGACGGTTTCGATCGCCCCACTGAAATATTAATCGTAGGCAAGTGTCAGCTAAATTCTCGAGTCCAGCCCGAGTACTCGACTGAATGAGCAGCAGGCCGTCGTCCGCGTAACCGGTTAATCAACAGCCGGGTGGGAGAGGAATCGCGAGAAAATCATCGAAACCTAAATTCCACAGATACGGAGCGATTACCGAGCCCTGAGTACATCCCATGGTAAGGGACTTTGACATAGAATGATGTCCGAGTTTGAGTTTCGCGGAACCATTTAAAAAATATGAATAAACAAGATTATATATGTTTTTATAGCAGCCGCGATTCTTCATTTTAAGTAGTAGCATCGGCCACCATGCGTTATCAAAAGCCCCGGAAATATCTAAAAAGATTCCAACCACGTACTTGTGTTCCGAGTTATTAACAATTTTTCTAACAGAAAGTGCCGCGTCTACGGTAGATTTTCCCACGGTGAAACCGAATTGGTTGTTATGAAACTTTGGCCCGTCTGGCAGCAAACGTGGAACGATAAGGCGCCCCAGGAGTTTTCCCAAAGATGGCAGTAGGGTAATGGGCCTGTAAGACTTAGGGTCGTCCGGTGGCTTATCACCACTTTTTGGAATTATTCGTATAAAGCCACGTCGCCATACACGAGGAAAAGCGCCGTCCGCAATACATCGGTTGAAAACAGATAAAAGGCGTCACCCGCTGTTTTACAAGATTCTATTATCATCCGATTAGATATTTTATCTTCACCTGAGGCAATTTCCTGACAACATTAATGAATTCGTCAATGGATGGAAGGTCTGACGTTGGTGATTCAGGTGGCACAGATGCCCACGCTCTGATCTGCTGATGGTAGTCATTGTCATTTACTGGTGAATCATCAGGTATCAGACTATCTAATAGAACTTCGGTTGTTTCCTCAATACCGGTCATGTGTCTATTATTTACTTTAATGTTCTGGACAAACGCCAGGTCGACTGATCGATTAGCTTTGAACTCGTGATAACTCGTGAAATCCACAGTACCACGATGACAATATAAAGCAGTCGTCTGCCGAACAACGTCCAGACTCTGCTGGCCTCACAGCCATTTATTTCTCTCGAGGGATTAGCAGACCTGGCGAACAATAACAAACAATATAGTTATACAATATTATTGTTGCCACTAATCTCGCGAATTGTGTAGTGACGATGACGTCATAAGTTGATAGTAAAATTTTTAAAGAAAAAGTTTATTTTATTCTTTTTAGCGCATTTAAATAAAAGGCCAGACGAAAGTATTATATAACTTCGTTTTTGTTCGGAACGGTTCGGAACGCTGAGTGTGTGCGTACGAACTAGACGCGCGTGAAGACTAGCGTCTAACTGCTCATCACTGATACTATCTCTGTCGGGCACGATGCCAGGTGAGACAGCGTGCTTTTTGGCCACGCTCACCAATGAGTTCGAGCCCGTGTGATGTGTCACCTTAAGCCGGCGGACCTAATAGCATCGACCGATTGCAACTTTTTTATTTGGTTGTCATTAGCGACACGTAATACAACGCCAGATTTCGCGGTTTTCTTAACGCCTACAATTTGAAATCCGTCGTCACTAGGCTTAATCGCTTTCATAAGCGCTTGTTTAGTCGCGGACGATGACGAGTAATCGGCTAACCGGTCAGCTGTAGGGTACGCGATGACCGGAAGGGGAATGCGGGACTCCACGGCTGGCGCAACTTTAGGTAGACGAAGTTTCAAAGAATCCGCATATGAAGATTTGTTACAATCACTAGTATTGACATTATTAGTATTACGATTTAATTTCATTATATCCAATTCGCGTTTCGTATTGGCTAATTTAGTTTCATTGGAGGATGATTTTATGGCTAACAAAGAAACGATGGCCGTTACGCGCTGAGTCATGTCCATGATAGCGGATTTATTTGCGGGACCCTTGATCATTAACAAGGTCGTTAATTTTAGAAAGAAATGCAGACGCCTGTGAGACTAAATCGCAGTAGTTGTCATTGCTCGCAGTACTGACGTTTAATATTGGCGAAGGTTTCTCAATTGAGTCGGATGTGTGAAGCCGTTTTGAGTTTTGTTTAAGAGATGACCAGTACCAACTGGCAGCGCCCGTACACGAACATGACGCATGTATCGGCGCTATTCAACTCAACCTTATTGAAGGAAACTAAATCGCCCGACACAACCGTCACCATCAGCGAGACATTTCAGTGAACATGACATTCTCTCAGTCACCAAGGCATATTCGAGTCAATGAAAGATAACCAAATGCAAATGCTTTACAGTACATGGTACTCACACATGTGCTATGCAATTATACAATACTAAGAGATGGAGTCTATACAAAGCAAGGATATTTTTACAATCTTCTGCAGCTACCACAATAATTTGCATAATTAGTTTTCCCCTATTGTTGTGGAGCAGGACCAGCATTGAGCCAAGCATTTTTATCATTAATGTAATCCCCCAACTTATAATATGCTTGCCTACATAATGTGCGTTTTATAAAAGATTTAAAATTTCGTCTCATTCAGTTGTAGAATGTGGGGACTTGGGGAGGTATTTTCGAAAAAAACATTGAATTATAAAATATGAGCGACGAAACTTTCATATTGCAACATTGATTTTTACTCATCTTTGGGCGTAAATAAACTTATGTATTATGAAAATGGAAAAAGTGAAATCATACAGGGATAGAAAATTTTATTTAAAAATTTAAATAATTTATTTTGAGAGAACTTTGCGTAAAAAACATAGGCTAACAATTTCACTAGGACGGTGTGGTTCGTTTTGTCTCAAATAGATGTTTTTGTGTCTTTGACAATACGCGTTTAACAAGTACATTTAGTTTATGAACAACTATCCTTTGGGGAAGTAAACGATTACGTATTATGCAATTTGTGAGTCTCTAGCTCTACAGCGTCAGGATCTATTATTGAGAGAGCAACAATATTGTCTTACACCACTTTCATTGTTTTTAATATTGGTTTGGCTTTTTTTATAGTCAAAACTGTAGCTTTAAATTTTAGCTACAATGTTATTTTTCTAAATTGACAGTCAAAACAGTTCTCGTCTTTATATACTACTCTGCGCTGTGAGTGATTTTATTTTTCAGGTTTACTCGGCTTTGCCTCGTGTGATAAACCAACAGTTGCATAGATAACTAACTATAGTTGGTGCCAGTTAACATCGGAATAGAGGTCATTAACACCTACCTACCAAGTTTTTGATCACAAAGCGATAACGACACTTACTAGTTACCTAAATCGACCAAAAAGCGATACTTTGCTACATCGCTAGAGTATCATAATACCAGTCGACTAGACATACAGGGGTTGAGAATCTTGTGTTGTTCCAATTCGAATTTATTATTATTTTTTGCTAGAAAACTAATTTTATGCTTATAAATTTATGTGTGACGTAAACGCCCCCGCACCGTGACCATAATGTGTTGCACACCTGACGCGATGACCTCGTAAAATGAAAACGGCATAAGACCAGAATTATAATTTTTTGTGATGAGATAGTTTTTGTGATGTCATAATTATATTTAGATACTTATGGTTTTTCCGTCATGGGTGTCATTTTCATGGTTTTCGGGGTCGTTGATTAAGATCCAAGATTTTTTTGGTTTTTCCGTCATGGATGTCGTTTTTATGGTTTTTGGGGTCGTTGATTACGAAAATGAGCTCAAAATGAAAATCCAAGATGGTGTCCAAGATTTTTTTGGTTTTTCCGTCATGGATGTCGTTTTTATGGTTTTTGGGGTCGTTGATTACGAAAATGAGCTCAAAATTAAAATCCAAGATGGCGTCCAAGATTTTTTTGGTTTTTCCGTCATGGATGTCGTTTTCATGGTTTTCGGGGTCGTTGATTACGAAAATGAGCTCAAAATGAAAATCCAAGATGGCGTCCAAGATTTTTTTGGTTTTTCCGTCATGGATGTCGTTTTTATGGTTTTTGGGGTCGTTGATTACGAAAATGAGCTCAAAATGAAAATCCAAGATGGCGTCCAAGATTTTTTTGGTTTTTTCGTCATGGAGGTCGTTTTCATGGTTTTCCGGGTCGTTGATTACGAAAATTAGTTCAAAATGAAAATCCAAGATGGCGTCCGGGATTTTTTTTGGTGTTTCCGTCATGGGTGTCGTTTTCATGGTTTTAGGGGTCCCTGAATATGAAAATGAGGTCCAAACGAAAATCCTAGATGACGCCGAGGAAAATTTTTGGTTTTTCCGTCATGGATGTCGTTTTTATGGTTTTTGGGGTCGTTGATTACGAAAATGAGCTCAAAATTAAAATCCAAGATGGCGTCCAAGATTTTTTTGGTTTTTCCGTCATGGATGTCGTTTTCATGGTTTTCGGGGTCGTTGATTACGAAAATGAGCTCAAAATGAAAATCCAAGATGGCGTCCAAGATTTTTTTGGTTTTTCCGTCATGGATGTCGTTTTTATGGTTTTTGGGGTCGTTGATTACGAAAATGAGCTCAAAATGAAAATCCAAGATGGCGTCCAAGATTTTTTTGGTTTTTTCGTCATGGAGGTCGTTTTCATGGTTTTCCGGGTCGTTGATTACGAAAATTAGTTCAAAATGAAAATCCAAGATGGCGTCCGGGATTTTTTTTGGTGTTTCCGTCATGGGTGTCGTTTTCATGGTTTTAGGGGTCCCTGAATATGAAAATGAGGTCCAAACGAAAATCCTAGATGACGCCGAGGAAAATTTTTGGTTTTTTAATCATGGGTGTCGTTTTCATGATTTTCAGGATCGTTGATAACGAAATGAGGTTAAAATGAAAAACCAAGATGGCGCCGAGAAAAAAAATCGGTTTTTCCGTTATAGCCGTCGTTTTCATGGTTAAAGGATAAAGAAAATGAGGTCATTAATTATTTATTTCAATTAGGTCATTCAAAGGCACTTTTGAATGACGAATAGTGAAATGGATTCAATGATTTACCTTGCCTTTGGTTAAATCTGATTTCAACAAATCATTTTCATTTTCATTATCAGCGACCCCGAAAACCATGAAAACGACACTCATGACGGAAAAGCCAAAAAAAAAACACCTTCAAGTAATAATAGGCGTGATGTTATATTTACTCTACAGAGTAAACCTCAGTGGCCATTAAGTCGCGCAAGAGTCCAATCGTGCAAGTGTCCATTCGCGCAAAATTCCTTTCGCGCATAAGTCCATTCACGCAAAAGTCCATGTGCGCATATGTCTTTTCGCGCAAGTGGGAGCGCGCAACAAGTGTTCTTTGCGCAAATGTCTTTCGCGCAAAAGTCTCAGATCCTAATTTTAAGATGTATAATAATATATTTACTTTATTAAAATTGTCTCGGTAAGTTAAAATAGTGTTAAAAACGAAAATAAATTATTTAAATCAATTAATTTCGTAGGGTACGTTTGCTCGATTTCTTATTTTTTTGGGTTGTGCGCTGTGTTATGTATGTGGGACACTGTGGATGTATTATGAGACTCAAGCGATATCAGTTTTACGACAGGTTTGTACGGATGGAGCGACCGTATCGCTAATATTTAGATATCGGGATGAAAGTCGGAGCAATGACCTCTATTCCGATGTTAACTGGCACCGACTTATAGTATCGTATTTCTGGAGGTAATTTACCAAGGTTTATTAATTAGGAGCCTGTATTGTCCCGCTGCATGGCAAAGGCCTCCCTACCCTTTTTCCAGCACTCTCGGTCTATTGCCTTTTGTTGCCATTTCTTCTCTCACAAAAATAATTTTAAGGAATTAATTTAAATTAACATCATTATTAAATTAAATTAAAATAAGTATTTACAAATAAATACAAATACATTTAAAGATCAAATCTTAAATACTCCCAGTCTCATGAAATCAGCGACACGAAGCGCATCTAAGGAGCGCGCTCCCCGAAATTACGCCGCACAAAGGGCACCTTTTTGCCTAGATTATTACAGAGATCCGGTTATTTTTTTAATGGAGCCCAACTCAATACCCCGAGGGATTTTTTCATTTTTTCGCTATCACATTTAGTTTTGGATATACAGTTAATTTTATGCCAAAAGACCCTAAAAAAATGATAGAGAATTTTCATATTTTTGTGATTTTCAAAAAAAGTTTACGACTTTTCACTATATTATAGCCTTTATCGATATGCGTCTTTTGAGATCTCAAACATTCATGTAGCCCTAAAACTCACGACACCAAGGCAATGTCACACTCTGAGCGAAAATGGGGGCTATACTGAAGCGATCGAAAAAACATTTCCAATGTTAAAACTAGATACATGAATACTAAATAAATTAAAAACTTTAATAAATGGCATGCTTAACGAGTTCGAGCCGTCGACTTGTGCACCCATAAGGTAGAAGTGCCGCCACACGGTGGGCTGAAAATCGCCTTTCATAGACATAGGGACTTAATTTTCAAGGGTCTATTTTTTGGCTAGAAATGGATTCTGCTGATGATTACCACACTATAAAATTTCATATGAGGCAATTGCGAGTACAAATGAAGGAGTTATAATTTTTTTAAGAAAAAATTGAATGGCACTGACATGAAAAATGAGGATATCTCTTGAATCATAAGATTAGCTATTATATCCTTACACAAAAATATACTACTATTTATTTTTATATTTTTGACATACTTTGTATTGTGGCACAATTTTCGATTCTTTTTTAAATCCTCAAAATATAAAAAAAAACACTTTTACACTACAAGTCAAAACAGTTTGAGAAATCACAAGTTCATTTTACTAAACTGAAATGACATGGTAATTATGTATTACCTTTTGAATGTAATGCTATAATTGGCTTCAGGCAAATGACTGACCAGGACTAGGATTGACTGGCCAGGCTGCTGCATTTTTGCTGAAGCTGTACCATCAAAGTCAAATCGACTTCAACGATGACATAAAGATCTTGAAAGCCGTTTGAAGGTCTAGAAATATGTTCACTGAATTTTGGTTCTTGAATGAGCAAATCGGTTGGCACGCAGCTTGGCCAGTCAATATTTGCCGGAAGCGTTTAGGGCATACGATTTTTGCAATTAGTGCAGGATCACCTTGGAAATTAGGTAAATGCAATACCCTCATTAGTCAATAACAATTAAAGGTAAAATGAAGACAGTGTTACCCTGAAGGAATTTTGTCGAAGGTTAACACGGGAAGTTCAAATGAGATAGTTACGATCCTACCGCAAAAGTGAAATTTTTAAACGTGATTACAATAATTGGCTTCAAGAAAATATTGGCTGGCGAAGCTGCGTGCAAACCGATTTGCTCATTCAAGA
Organism: Xestia xanthographa; assembly: GCA_905147715.2. Classification (NCBI taxonomy): domain Eukaryota; kingdom Metazoa; phylum Arthropoda; class Insecta; order Lepidoptera; family Noctuidae; genus Xestia; species Xestia xanthographa. Next base: position 12,075,585 of record LR990655.1, on the reverse strand, counting down.
AAGTAAACATATTTCTAGATCTTCAAATGGCGTTTAGAGATCTTTTTGTTATCGTTAAAGTCGATTTGACATTGATGGTACAGGTTCAGCAGAAATGCAGCAGCTTCGCCAGTCAATATTTGCCTGAAGCCAATTAAGCATTACATTTAAAAGGTAATCCATAATTACCATGTCATTTCAATTTAGTAAAATAAACTTTTGTGATTTCTTTAACTGTTTTGGCCTGTAGTGTAAATAAAATATTGTAAACTAGACGTAGCATACTCATAAGTACAGTATTTAAGCATTAAAATGAATCATCAACACAAAAAAGTCTATTTTATTATGTTGAGGATTAAAAAAAAAAAATCGCAAATTGTGCCACAATACAAATATATGTCAATTTTATTTTAGTAATAGTAATATATGTGTATGTAAGGATATAATGGCCAACCTTATGATTCTAGAGATATTCTCATTTTTCGCGTCAGTGCCATGCAATTTTTTCTTTAAAAAATTATAACTCCTTCATTTTAGGTACATGCATGTACCTAAAATGAAGGAGTTATAATTTTTTATTTAATTGCCTCATATGAAATTTTATACTATAGTAATGATCAGCTGAATCCATTTCTAGCCAAAAAAAGACCCTTGAAAATTCAAGTCTCTATGTCTATAAAAGGCGATTTTCAGCCCACTGTGCGCCGTGGTAGCCCGCGAAATACAATTTTTCTTAAGTTTTTTGCAATTTGCCGGTCAGTGTCAGGCTGCATGTTGAACAAAATACGATTTGCGGCCATAATACGCATGTTTTAACAAAATTATAATTATTAAAATCAATATTTCATTCAATGACTTTTTCATGAAATTGTCATTTCGTCTTAGCCAATTTATTAGAATACCCACATATTCTTCTAATAATTTATATTTTTGTATATTAAATTAATAGCTATTCTACATTTTTATGTGATTATGTACATATCATCAATATACTTACCCATTATAAGAATGTTTGTACTCTTTCAGTTTTACCGTGGTGGCTGGCAGAATGGAGTCATGTCCGGTTATGGTACATACATATGGGAAGCTTGTTATAATAACACCATGGCACTACCATCTATTAATGTATTTCGTGGTATGTGGAAAAAAGGTCAGCGCAATGGATACGGTAAACTCAATCTGGGACTCGGCTTAGGATCATATTTTAAGGGACGGTATGAACAAAATAAAAAAAATGGCGCAGGAGAATTTGTCACAAACAATGGATTAGCTATCCAAGATAAAAATCTTTTTACTGATGACAATTTGGGACCCTTGAATTCTGCTGATAATTTCGCCCAAACCAGCCAATACCAATTGCATGACTCTAAAAAAAATTTAATAGTAAAAAAACCCTATCAATTTGAAATTTGTGACAGTACTGTCGGCCTTTTTTATCATATCGATCAAGCACTCAAAAATGTAGATAGACAAGATGAAATTAGAAGTAACATGATAAATGACTACTTGGACAATAATAATAAAACAGAAAAAGAATTTAGACAAATGATTGAAACAGACAAGCTGTCGCCAGAAAAAGCACATATTAATAAGCTACAAGAGAACTTCGACGACTTGATCAGGTTTGAGGAGAGTTCGTTACGCCAGACATTAAAGCGTTATAAAATCGATTTGTGGAATATTTATTACAAGTATGCGACCATTTGCAACACAGAACCAATAGCGTTTACACCTGTACTGATTCGCTTGTTTCTATGGCAATTGTATTACGACTGTAATGTTCACGAAAGAGGCTTGACACTCGTCGAGATTGACAGGATATATCAACAGAATCCTGAATGGCTTGCAGAGAACCCGCATGACCCGTTCGAGAAAGTTTACTTTTGGCAGTTTACACATAGTCTGATATCGGTTGCCAGTAAATTATATGCAAAAAGAGAATTACCAGGCACAAGACCTGATACAATTCTTGCAAGTGCTTTCAGAAATTTTATGGAATATAACGTACTACAGGGATCCGGTCATCAAAGAGGTACTTAGGGTGGAAGTTTCGAAAAACAATTTAAACTCATTATCATCTGCTAAAATTTGTTTTCGTTTAAAGGTCATCTGGTAAATGGTTATGGTAAATGGATACCTTTGAAAGCGACTTATGAGTTGTACCGGAGTCTGGGGGAGCCACACACAGTGCGCACTTTTCTTAGCGCTGTACGTCGTCCATCACACTGCAAGAACCATACCCAATCCGGCCTCGTTGAAGCGCCCGACATATGCCTGCCATTAGGCCGCAATGTTTATATTTTTGGAGATGAATTAACCTTTGTTGTTGGTAAATAATATTTACACATTTTTAGGGTTCTGTTGCCAAATGGCAAAAAAGGAACCCTTATAGATTCATCCTGTCCATCTGTCTGTCTGTCCGTTCGTATGTCACAGTCCTTTTACTCCGAGACAGTTGGCACCACACAGTTGAAATTTGGTGCCTTCTATGAACCGCTACACAAATGTGATGTGAAATTATGAAAATGTAAAATAAGGGGTGGCCCTCACTCCATACATTATGTATAACCGAGGGTTGAAAAAAAAATACATCTTCGTATATTTATCAGTGTGTATTTATCGATAGCTGTTAAAAATATAGAGAGGTTCCTTAAATAGAGTTTTCTTAAGTTGATGAGTTATTTGCTTCGAAAGTCGTAAAATTGTGCCCGCCCCGTAAAATAAGAGGAGCAAAATAATATGAAAAACTCTTTAAAAGTGAAAGCTCGAGAGCATATTCGCAAGAAGTTGGCAGATTCGTCTCAGAACTAAGTTGTTAAAATTTTTGTTGTTAACTTTCTTAACTTTATATATTTTGTTATATGTATTTATTCTTATATGTTCTAGTTATCTCTGTATCACCCTAAGGTGACTGCTAGAAAATGCCCAAGGCATTAAGTTCACCTTTGTACAGTTTTTACTTGTACTTAAAGTTTTAATGTCGACAATTACGCGGCAGGGGCGCTATGAAAGGGGCAAGTTTTTCATTATTTTTGCAATAGGACGCACCGTTTTCGAGATATAAGCAAATTAAGAACCTGCTACGACTCCATGACGCGCGCTCGCTAAGCTCGCATTTTACATTACACACCCACTTGCTGTCACAAATGTCGTCGTCGCTCCGCTTCGGCCTTCACTCCTCATGCCAGCTAGCAAGACTTTTAGGATAATTATGGCAGTTTATTCGAAGTATTGAAAATCATCGTTTTTCGGACTATCGATCCATCAAACATTTGATTCATCAGACATTTTTTATGTAAATCGGACAACAGCAATTCGTATTTGTGACTCGAAATTATGAATTTCGGGATTTTAAATATAAAAATAATATAAAATTCCATCAGTGAATCGACTTAACAAAGCTTGATAGCTCATATCTCAGAAACGTGACACTTTAGAACATTTTGCCTCATACAAAACTTGTTCATATTGATACCAGCTATCGATTAATATAGGTCTTATGCGTGGTCGCTAGTTTGAAAAAATCTAAATGCCGGAAGAAAATCAGACCACGCTTCAAACAAAAATTGTATATATAATCCAACCCTTTCAGTCCAGAATATGATGAATTAATATTTTTATTTTATTTTTATTACACATTTCACTGGTTTGGTTAACATACAAATGAGGGTTTTCCAAATTGGAAAAAACACAAGGTGGCAGCACTGACGTAAGGTCTATATATTTATCAAAATACACGAGTTTCTTGTAGTTTACGATTATTTTTTATTTTAATTCTCTTTTAAATCATTAATAAAATACCTCAGTGTTGTGCCGCATATTAAGTTACCTTTCACTAATGTGGCCGCATAAGTTACCTTTCATTATGTTTTTCCTTGTACCACTGACTTTTGCAGTACTAAGAAGCTTAATCTTTAGTTCAGCTACTTTTCTTTGTCCGTAATCCATAAAGTTTCACTAGCATTCAATTCAGTAGATCAGATACAATTTGACAGTTCTCTATCTATACATTCCGTCAGTTATTTATTACACATACCATTACCCGACGTTATATACCGACGTACCATTCAATACCAATCGAAAGTATGAAGCCCACAGAATATACAAACGTATTTTTTTCCCGTCACAACTCTTGGGTAGCAAGAATAAACAGGTAAATCGATACTACTTAGTAGTCTGGTGTTAACCAGACCACTGCAATTTAACTTCTAACCTTTTGACAGTTATTTGATGGACACTGAGCACAGTTAATATCATTTCGAGCTGTCAACAGAGGTAATAGGCCTGCTGGTCGGAGAATACTTAATTTTCTTTATGGTTGCTAATAACTATTTTGTGCAAGAATCATCATCGCCTAGCCCTTTCCAGCCATGAACCGGATGAAGCGGAATACCAGTATTTTAGATGGAGCGATTGCTCATCTAACCTCCATAATTTATTATTGAGGAATTTAGTAACGAATTGAACACAGAGGAATAAGCTCTAGAGGAGACAGTTTTAGACGGTTTTTAATGCAGTTTTTTGGGAGGCGGGTGCGCGTAGTATAAGTGTGATAGATAGCGCTCAAGTGTAGTGCAGCACTGTTATCAAGTGATACAGATAGCGCCTGAGTGGTAAAGGAGAATGACGAGGTTGGACCCACGTAATTTAAAAATCAACGGAGCGCCGTTCACGGTCTAGTTTATATTCATTATAGTAAAAAGTTTATCAGAGTTCTATATACAAAATATTGAGTTACTAGATGATGGGAATTAAAAGTTACGAATGATTTTAATTTATATAAAAATAAGTCATCGTGAAGTTTCCGAACGCAACATTTGACATTTACCCTACAACTGAGAAATAGAACGTCAGTGTCAAATTCATCTGTGGACATAGTCTGTGGATCATTTTTGTTTGTTTGTGTTCATAGGCTGTGTGGATTACGGATAAATGCTATTTTATGCCATTCTACTACTAGATAATAACTACCTAATAAGTCCGTGCCCTATGTTAGGTTATAATCTTCTACCTTTCATATCTTTTTCTCCCACCTTCCATAACCTACTTTGCATTTGCGTTTTTGTTAGTCTTAAGTCGTTCTTCAACTATTCATAAGTTTCCACAATGTACGCTACCCATATCGCTGGGTCCCGAATTACATGCATTTTCGCCATTCTCCTTTAACTTAACTTTAATTCGATAGAATTAAACTTAAGTTACAATAAAGATAATTTCATTACAAACACTTGGTTTAAGGTTGTCTGCGAAAAATCAGTCCTGAATTCCGGTTGTGGAGTTTAAAAAAGTGAAATATTGCTGCGACAAATACGTGCGAAAAAGAGGTCCCAGCAAACCCATGCGACAGAAGGGACATAGTATTGCAGCTATTATTACTACTAATACCAAATCCAATCCAAACCAAACCAATCCAATCCAGTCCAATTTTTTTGCTTTTAATAATATAAAAGCAAAAAAATTGGACTGGATTGGATTGGTTTGGAGTTATTACTATTTATTTGCTATTATTATTATTTTTTTAATTGCTGTTATTTTTGCTATTGCTTTGCTATTATTTGTTATTGCTTGTTGCTTTGCTTTTATTGTATTAGCTATTGTATTTGTTTTGTGTTATTAGCTTGCTTTTTGGGTATTGTTTTGTCCATTGAATGAAAGAGAGTGCGCATGCTTTTTGTCCGTGAAAATGAAAAGGATAGCGACAGACTCGTAAATGCTGTGCATCAGTTTTGAATAGCTTAATATTAAAATAAAAACCTTAGTATTAAAATAGAACCTTAGTATTAAAATAGAAGAAAGCTTTTTACATTTTTATTGTAATCAAATATAAATACAAAAGTTTTTAAATTTACAAATTATTCAGCATCCGAGTCATCGGGCATAAAATTGTGATCTCCAACTTCAGAACATTCTTCTTCATCGCTTTCTGTTTCAGTTGTTTACACAATATCAATTTATTAATTATTTTCGTTTGGACCTCATTTTCATTATCAGCGACCCCGAAAACCATGAAAACGACATCCATGACGGAAAAACCAAAAAAAACTTGGACGCCATCTTGGATTTTCATTTTGAGCTCATTTTCGTAATCAACGACCCCGAAAACCATGAAAACGACATCCATGACGGAAAAACCAAAAAAATCTTGGACGCCATCTTGGATTTTCATTTTGAGCTCATTTTCGTAATCAACGACCCCGAAAACCATGAAATCGACATCCATGACGGAAAAACCAAAGAAATCTTGGACGCCATCTTGGATTTTCATTTTGAGCTCATTTTCGTAATCAACGACCCCGAAAACCATGAAAACGACATCCATGACGGAAAAACCAAAAAAATCTTGGACGCCATCTTGGATTTTCATTTTGAGCTCATTTTCGTAATCAACGACCCCGAAAACCATGAAAACGACATCCATGACGGAAAAACCAAAAAAATCTTGGACGCCATCTTGGATATTCATTTTGAGCTCATTTTCGTAATCAACGACCCCGAAAACCATGAAACCGACATCCATGACGGAAAAACCAAAAAAAACTTGGACGCCATCTTGGATTTTCATTTTGAGCTGATTTTCGTAATCAACGACCCCAAAAACCATGAAAACGACACCCATGACGGAAAAACCATAAGTATCTAAATATAATTATGACATCACAAAAACTATCTCATCACAAAAAATTATAATTCTGATCTTATGCCGTTTTCGCTTTACGAGGTCATCGCGTCAGGTGTGCAGCACATTATGGTCACGGTGGGGGGGCGTTTACGTCACAAGAAAATTTATAAGAATAAAATTAGTTTTCTAGCAAAAAATAATAATAAATTCGAATTGGAACAACACAAGATTCTCAACCCCTGTATGTCTAGCCGACTGGTATTATGATACTCTAGCGATGTAGCAAAGTATCGCTTATTGGTCGATTTAGGTAACTAGTAAGTGTCGTTATCGCTTTGTGATCAAAAACTTGGTAGGTAGGTGTTAATGACCTCTATTCCGATGTTAACTGGCACCAACTATAGCAGTAAATTTTTGAACGGTGTTAATGACGCAAAAACTGTTTGATATCTTAATTCTTTTTCTTTAGGTTTTTAAAAATTTTCATCATTAAAAATCAATTACAAAAAAAAACACTTTTTGGCCATTTTTTAACAACAATGAATAGTGGCACGTTTTTTAAATTGTCACTATTTCGACTCAGACCAAATAAAAAAGTTAAGACGGAACTCTGCGAACAGAGAAGTGTCGTAAACATGTTTCTTTGTAGTTTGATGTAAATGTGTGCGTGTGACCGTGTATGTACAGAGCGAGACGTAGTTTTGCGCTGGCCTCACTTTATTTGATCGCAGTGCTATGTCTTGGTTTTTATTTGGTCTGAGTATAGCGACAAGCTACTCCAAAATTATGCACATCATTTACGAGTGTATCGCTATCCTTTTCATTTTTACATACAAATAGCATGCGCACCCTCTTTTATTCAATGGACGAACTACACACAGCTGCAATTCTGTGTCCTCTTCTGTCGCATGGGGAGAGAAGTTAGAGTATGTTTGGTGGGAATCGCTGTTGGTGAGGGCAGCATTACCTATAAAGTGCCATAAATACTTTTTGCTGTACCCGTGGCGGAGTACCGTATAAAGCAGAACCCTAGCCAGTCCGAGTCATCCACGTCCCCGTGGTTCTCCCTGGGACCTGCTGCAACCGCGCCGCCGCGCGCCCGCCACTCCGAGTTGCAGCTGAGCTAACGGATGCAGGGCGAAGGGCGAATATTTTGCGCCTTAAAACAAAATCACCTAACTAGGGAGGATACCCGAAACAAAACAGAGCACATCCGAAGGCTCTAAAGCGGCAGCCCCGCTATCGGATTAAGGCACAGTGGGCTAATCACCTGCTTGCCCGACAATAATTGATTCCTAAAACTGAAACAGGTAGAAACTGGACCGATCTTTTACCGACGACTTTTGGCATGAAAAAACGGACACGAATTGCTTATTGGAACGTACGCACGCTTAGCTATGACAGCCGACTAGCCCAAGCAGAAGCAGTAATGCTTAACTACAACTTGCAGATACTCGGTCTAAGCGAAGTGAGGAGGAACGGGTTTGGGGAGCTGAGAACGTCCAGGGGCTTGACATTGCTATATTCTGGTAAAGAAAGTGAGGAAGATGTGCGCGAGTATGGCGTGGGGCTCTTCCTTTCTAAAGCAGCCAAGAATAGTCTCTTGGACTGGAAACCGATCTCAGACCGGATCATGTATGCCCGTTTCAATTCAAGAGCCCGGAAGATCTCTATTGTCCAGTGCTACGCCCCAACCAATGGATCACCTGAGGATACCAAGGATGACTTCTACAATGCCCTCAACGCCACCCTTAAGAGCATAAAAAAGCAAGACATCATCATCGTCATGGGGGACCTGAATGGTAATGGGTATAGACAGAGACTGAGGAGTGGCAACACTGCCCGAGTGACATGTCAAAATTTTGTTCCGTATTTTAAAATTACAATTAAATAGTAATTAAGTTAAATTAAGGTGTAATCATATGTAATATCGTATTTTAAATGTGTAAATACCCAGGAAACATATTTTCCTGTTAATTAATAAAGGATTCGGCGACGAAACGACGTTACCGGTAACCTAAAACCAACAGCTGATGTTCGGACTACGGATTTATACGGGGAGTATTTGTTTACTTTTTTACATAATAGCACACAATCGTCCCATAATCGTAACTTTACAACACGTCCACGCCAATTCTAGTATAGTTTTTGTTTTATTGCTAATTTCCTTCTAAGGTTCTAGATTGCATTGTTGACAATTGTCATTTCGTAAAAAGTAAAACTTTAACGATATAAACTTGCTATCAATCTTTTCAATATTAGTTAAATATTAAGTTCGTGATAGTTATTTCATTAACGTCTTGAAGTAATATTGTAATAATCATAAGTTTTTAGTCCAGGCAATCTACCCACATGAAAGAGTAAAATCGAAAGTAAAATTCTCATTGAAGCAATAAAATTAATTATTCAGTAAGCTAATATAATTATAGTCAAGCTAATATAGCAGCCTACCTCATTTCTTTGAGTAACACAAACTTTTTCCCTGTTTTTCCCCTTTTTTATCTCTAAATTCTCTCCATTGGTCTATCCTATTAGTTCTCACCGTTTCTTTATTTACAATTTTCAGTAACCAATCCGGAAACCATGCCTGTGATGACCCGTAAGGCTACTGCTCAAGATATGGAGCTAAAATTGAGAACGGCCCTCCAAGAACTTAAGGACTCTAAACTCCAATGCCAGCAGCTGTTGCAAGAGAGAGAGGACAGTGAGGAGGAGGTCATTAACGTAAATAGCAAAAACTCGAGCTTAAAACGGGAGCTAGTAGACCTTCATCAGGAATTCTTGAATGTTGTCAATGAACGGGATCAACTAAGGGCGGTCACGGATGGGTTCAACTCTTGTAGCAACTTGTATGAGGAGGCTTTATGTAAAATTAGGGACCTAGAGGATGAATTAGTCCATGCAAATGTCAAACTTTTAAATTTGATAAAGGAAAAGGATCATACTCAGGCTATGGCATATGGCAGTCGAGACGCGCACGCGCTGTCACACGGACGCGTGAGACCAACCATGGCCTCCAAATTGTTAAAATGTTCGAGTTGTAATATAGTTATCAACGAGGTTTTAGCCTTTGTGAGTAATAAAATCGATGTGATGAACGAGGAGAGCATCAGTCAAATTTGTTTGAGTGCATTTTCTGACGAGGACATTCACAGTGCCAAAAATCTTCTGTGCGAATCCCTACCTACGGAGAAGCGTAAGAAGATAAGGAAGAGAAATGGAAAGAAGATCCGTGAAATTGACGACATCATCTGCATGCTGAAGGAGTCCGATCCTGAGATCTTACCGGTTTTTGTGGCCCGCGATCTACACAAGCTCCCGCCGGTACTTTTTGATCATGTCGACGTTACTCGGATTTTAAAAGATTTGATGCGTATGCAGCAAGAGATGAATCAGTTTAAAGAACAGTACGTCACTAAGGATAGCCTAGATACTGTTAAGTCTGAACTTGAAAACCTAAAAAGAGCATCTATAGTGAACAACTTTGGAAGTACCCCCCGTGATATTAATATGAAGAGAGGTGGCTTTTTACTGGATAGTCACGATGACTACTGCAGTGGTCCTAGGGGACTTACATACGTGGGAGCAGAACATGACGCTCCATGCAGGGAGCCTAGCGAAGCGCGATCAGAAACCAATTATCGGGATATCGCTCAAACTTTTTCTAAAAGTGAGGGTGTTCAGAAAATCTGCGGTGAGACTAACTTATTGAGCGAGAGCGGTAGTCGCCTTACGGCGGCGCCCGCGCCAGCGGCCGGTGACGCGCTCGAGTCGGTGACTCACGCGCAATCAGCTGCGATCGTCGTATCTAGCGAGGTGGGACACACGGCCATTTCGAACGTAAACAGTAACTTAAACGGTAATAAGAAGTCTTTAGCCGATGTTGTACGCGAAGGTGACTAGAAAATGCCCAAAGAAGACAAAGAATGGACCCTAGTACAGAGGAGACGTCTACGGAACCGCTTTGTTGCGAATAGAGGAAGGGCAGTTTTGAGCCCAGAAGCGAGTTTTAAAGCTGCGGACATAAGTATTCCTATTTACATATACAATGTTGCGAAGGGCGTGCCCGTGTGTGACATTCAGAGTTTTATTGCGAGTAAAACTGATGTTCCTGTTTATGTAGAAAAAATGCTTATGACAAAACACCAAAATCATATGATGCGTTTAAAGTATTAGTACCGAAGCATAAATTAGAAACATTTCTGAATGATGATTTCTGGCCAGAAGGCGTCGCATACCGGCGCTTTGTTGACTTCAAGATTAGAAGTAATGGTATAAAGAGTGGGGAAAAAATTGTATGTGTGCAACCATCCTTATGAATAATTACGCCACACTCGTAACATTTAACTGTAAAAATATTGTAAGATCAGTGGAATGTGTAAGAAAAATATGTGAAACAGCTGACATAATAGCACTTCAGGAAACGTGGCTGTTGCCGCATGATATTCCGTTCCTGGGCAGCATCAGCGATTATTTCGCGGTGTGCTCCGCGGCCGTCCGTACGGCGGTGTGGCAGTGCTGTGGAGGAAGTCTGTGTTTCCCTCAGTGTCAGTGTTACAGTGTCGTAGTGATCGCATAGTAGCTATTAAGGTTGAGATACGTGAGCGTTCTATGCTAATTATATCTGTGTATATGCCCACGGACTCAAGAGACAACTTGATTGAGTTTACGGAGTGTCTAGGCGAAATAAATTCTATAATTGAAAATAGTGATGTGGAATCTGTGTATGTGTTGGGAGATTTCAACGCGCACCCGGGTGAGTTATTCGCTAATCAACTTTTAGACTTTTGTGCGGAACAGTCATGGGTGTGTGTTGATCTTGATTTGTTACCTAATGATTCACACACTTTTGTTAGTGAGGCACACGGTTGTCGCCGGTGGCTCGATCACTGTGTGATTTCGAGCGCCGCGCGCGCACCTATTGATCACGTGACTATATTGTATGATACATACTGGTCTGATCACTATCCTATGCAGTTAACTTGTAATTTAAATTTAATAAAACCTAAAGTTGTAACAAATAGTGTTTGTAAAAATAAAGTAGTTTGGGGAGAGAGGCAGGCTAGTCAAATTGAAACCTATCATAATTTTTGTCATAATAAGTTAAGGGATATTGACTTTCCAGCGGATTTTGTAAATTGTGCTGATAAAATGTGTAACTGTACAAACCATAAATCATTAATTAATGATATGTATAAAAGTATAGTGCGTGTACTGGCTGAGGGCGCGGAATATTCATGTAGTGCGGCTTCAAATCCCGGTAGGGGTAAACACATAATAGGCTGGAACAAACACGTGAGAGAGGCTCACGGTAAGGCTCGGCAATGTTATCAGAATTGGCTATTGTATGGGAAACCTAGCTCTGGATGGTTATACAATGAAATGGCAGAGTCTAGGCGATTATTTAAGGTAAAATTGAAATGGTGTCAAAATAACCAACAAAAGATTAAAATGGATATAATAGCACAACACCATTCCGATAATAATTTTTCAAAATTTTGGAAATCTACGAATAAGTTAAATCTGAAGCCGAGCCGGCCCGTGAGCGTTGAGGGTGTTCACGACCCGGATGACATCGCGAGACTGTTTCAGCAGCACTTCAGGGTTGAACCGGTCTTGAGGCCTGCACAGTCTGACCTGTTGTCGGTGTCCGGTGCTGGGGCGGCATCTGGAGATATAAATGTGAGGTTCACTGCAAAAGATATAGCTATGGTCATAAAATCTATGAAAAGAGGAAAGTCACCAGGACATGATAGCCTCAGCATTGAGCACCTGCGGCATGCTGGGGTACACTTGCCTAGGGTTCTAGCTTTGTTATTTAACCTGTGTGTTAGCCACTCCTACTTACCTGACGATCTCATGTTTACTGTTGTTGTCCCTATAGTAAAAAATAAGACCGGTGATGTCTCGGATAGGTCCAATTACAGGCCTATCTCGTTAGCTACGGTTATAGCAAAAGTGATGGACGGTCTGCTTGACGGCCATTTAACTAACCATATAAAATTGCACGACGGTCAGTTCGGTTTCCGGACTGGTCTGTCCACGGAAAGTGCGATCCTGTGCCTCAAGCAGACCGTGCACTACTACACTGCACGTAAGACGCCAGTATACGCGTGTTTCCTGGACCTGTCCCGGGCATTTGATATGGTTTCATACAACCAAATGTGGACAAAAATGCGTCGAGACACCAGTCTGCTCCCTGAGATTGTATCGATATTTGAGTACTGGTACAATAATCAGAAAAATGCTGTTAGGTGGGCGGAAAGTAGATCGGACGAGTACAGGTTAGAGTGTGGGGTGAGGCAGGGGGGGTTGACCTCACCGAAACTTTTTAATTTGTATATGGACCGCCTGATTGGAGAGCTGAGCAGTACAGGAATCGGATGTCATATAGATGGGATTTGCGTTAATAATATTAGCTACGCGGATGACATGGTGCTGCTCAGCCCTTCAATCGGCGCGTTGCGTAAGTTGCTTCGTATCTGTGAAAGGTATGCGGAGGCCCATGGGCTCAGATACAATGTGAAGAAAAGTGAGGTTATGGTTTTTAAAGCACCCAAAAAAGATTTCTCAGACGTACCACCCGTCTCACTCTATGGTACACCTTTAAACAGAGTCACTCATTTCAAGTATCTGGGCCACTGGGTCACCGAAGACCTCAAAGATAACATGGACGTGGAGAGAGAGCGTAGGGCGTTGTGCATCCGCTGTAATATGTTGGCTCGCAGATTCGCTCGTTGCACAGAACAAGTGAAGGTCACACTATTTAGGGCATTCTGTCAGACCTTCTACACGTGCAGTTTGTGGGCTAAATACACGCAGGGGACGTACAACGCCCTGCGTGTACAGTATAATAACGCGTTCAGGGTGTTGATGGGGCTGCCGCGCTACTGTAGCGCGAGTGGGGATCCCTTTTTTTTGCATAATCTTCTTTTTCCTAATATACTTTGGCATAACTGTTTTGGCATAATTTGTTTTGCCATAATAGTACTTTGCCAATTTTTTTTGTTGGCATACTGTTTATGTTGGCATAATCATCTTGAAGGCTAATTTGTTTTGGCATAAATTGAATTTTGCATAATGTTACTAGGCATAATGACTATTAGCATAATAGTATTTAGGCATACAAATAATATAAATACCGGAATCAAATTTGAGTTATTTTTACGTATTTATTTTGAATTAAAAAATCATTAAGTTGTGCTACAAAAGTTAGTGACAGAAACGAATCGCTGCAAAACCGACTCCACGTAGTCTTGTCTGCCCTACCCCTAGAGTGTTATTTAAAATCGCGTAGGCACGGAGGGGCGAGGCGGCCTGTGAGCTGAGGAGCAGGTGGTTCTAACACTCGCCGCCGCTGCTGAGGCTGGCCGGCGCAGCCGGCCAGCAAGCCGAAGCCGCGGTGGTGAGCGTGAACCACATCTGCGACGATAAGCTCGCATGGGCCCGCCAGAGCCCCGCAGCGCCGGAGCCGTGACAGAAACCATGCCTGTTTTATGCTTGCTTGTATGCTGCATGCTTTCCTAGTGCATGTTGCATGCTTGCTTGCATGCTGCATGCTTATCTAGTGCATGCTTGCTTGCATGCTGCATGCTTGCTTTATGCTTGCTGCATGCTTGCTGCATGCTTGCTGCATGCTTGCTGCATGCATGGTGTATGCTTGTTTAAATGTTTGCAAGCTGCATGTTTGCTGCATGCATGGTGTATGCTTGTTTGCATGCTTCTTACAGGGAAAAAACTCCTGCTTCGGAGAGATGGATTTTTTCCAATCGTCAAAATAAATTGGTATATCCAATTAGGGTACGTCTAACATTTTAGGATTATGCTTCTTTGTTATGCCTATAAAAATTATGTTTTAGTATCATTATGCGTAAATCAATTTATGCCTAACAATGTTATGCTTAATAATTATTATGATTAGATAAATTATGATTAGATAAAATATAATTAGTAGTAACAAAAGTATGCCAATTTATATTAGGTCTTAAAATTTTATGCAAATGGATAGGGAACCGCGCGAGTGGCATGTTCGCAGAGGCGCACGTGGATGGCTTCCATGCCATCATGCGTAAGCGCTGCGCATCGATGCAGGCGCGGGTGCGCGGTAGCCCCAGCGCCATTCTGGCCGTGTGTGCCGGCCGCTGGGACTCGGTACTGATGGCACATTGGATGAGCCTTCACGCGAGACCAAGCGCCTGACTTTTTTGTACCTTTACTAACACTAGGCTAAGAACAATGTTACTAACTACTTTAGATTTGTATTGTTACTAACACTAGGTTAAGAACATTGTTACTAACAAATTTATGGACTAAGTCTGAAATAAATTTTATTATTATTATTATTCCTTTATTCAATAAATTACATATTTTGAACATTTTTAAATATTTCTATATAAAACACTATAAAAAACATTTAAAAATATAAAAAATAGTAGCCCACCAGCGCTGGGAACAGGGTCCGAGCAGCCGGTGGTCAGGGCTCTTGAGAGAGGAACCTCCTAACAATACGTGCCGTGTCCAGAAGTACTGCTTTCTGAATAAAGCCCTTGATCCAGCCGCCAAGCGAGAGCCTCCTAAGATGTTGGTCGAGGCTCTTGGCTATTAAGCCATTGGCCGACACGACTATCGGCACAATGACTGCTATATTATTATTATTCCATTTATTCATTAAGATACATATTTTTAACATTTTTAAATATTTCTTAATAAAACAACATAAAAAAAACATTTAAAAATATAAAAAAAAACAGTAGCCCACCAGCGCTGGGAACAGGATCCGAGCTGCCGGTGGTCAGGGCTCTTGAGAGAGGAACCTCCTAACGATACGTGCCGTGTCCAGAAGTACTGCTTTCTGAATCAAGCCCTTGATCCAGCTGCCAAGCGAGAGCCTCCTAATTATTATTATTATTATTATGGAAACTGAACATTTGTATAATGAATTAGTTAATACAAATTGCAACCCTCATTCCATTATAACAATAGACCTTACAGAGGACTCCTTACTAAAGCATAACTACAGCCACAAAATTAGTAAAAATAAAATTAAGAAATATGCACGATTAAATAGAATAATTAAAAAATGTAATAAATACAAGAAACAACAAAAACACCTTTCCAAAAATATTCAATTAAGGAAAGAACGTGTTTCTCTAGTCAATAAATTAAATAACTATCAGATTAAATTGGAAGATAGTATAAATATTTATGAAATTGACACTCAGCGCTTACAATCAGAAATACAGTCTCTTAATAAGTCACTAAAATCTTTATGTAATAAATATGAATGCTCGGAAAATCAAATTAAAGAGCATATTCTTGCTACAAATGCATTGGTAGACAAAGTGGACTCGCTGACTCTCAGCAACACTCAGTGTACTTGTCAGAGGGAATCCAGCAAGGATGCCCTCCAGCTTGAGGCAACGGAGGACCCGTCCCTAGCTGTGAGTACTCAGGACTGTATTTCCACCCAAGATACAATACCTGACTTAGGTAATTTGGTCTCACCTAATAGTCTTGGTTCTAATCTTTCAGTTATGTTCTCTGATAGTATAGGTAGGGGGTTAGGGAAATTAATCAGTAATAACCTGAGTTATTGTACCCAAAATTATTGCATGCCAGGATCAACCTACAAACAGATTATGGCATCAGTAACAAAGACTGTTTGTGATCCTAGTACCACCATTACTATATGTGTTGGTAATAGTTCTAAGATTAAAAAGGAAGACATCACTGACTGTGTTTCAGAGTTGTTGAAGTTAAATTGTAACAAAATAATATTGTGTGGTTTTCCATTTTTTGAAAATTTGGGTAATAGAAAAAACAATTATATACATATGTTAAATAACCATGTACATTTTTTAGTAGGTCACTATAGTGACAGACTTATATATCTGGATATCAACACTATTGTTGGTAAACTGAAGTCGACACGGGGTAAGGTGTATCTACCTATTAGATGTAGACACAAAATAGCTCGGCTATTAGCTTATAATATTCACACAGACATAAATAGTATGTCTAAGTTTAGTTCTATTATTAACACTGCGACTATTAATAGTAATACTAATATACAGGTGACTTTAAGTGAATATAGCACTAGTGCTATAAATGTTTACAAACATTGTACTGAGGAGGATCCATGTGTCACCGTGGAGAATTCTCAATTAGGGTATATTAGTATTAGTGATAGGGTCTTGTTGTCTGAGGATGGTACGGGTGTCTCCAGCCTCACTCCAAAAATTAATTTAAACTAGGAAATGAGACAACAGGAGGTACGATTAACAATATTGTTAATCCTACCAACGTATCTTCTTGCACTCAATTAGTTAGTAAAAAAGGGCCTCAGCAGAACACTTTGAAATTATTCCACCAAAATATCCAAGGCATTTCTTCCAAATTATTAGAAATTGAATTGTTTTTAGAAAATAGTAAGTTTGACATTATTTGTTTTACTGAACATTGGCTTAAGGATTACCAAATGCTTATCAATTATGAGAACTATATGGTGGGTAGCTGCTTTAACCGTAAAACTATGCTTCGTAGAGGTTCCCTAATATTAATAAGAAATTGTTTTAAATATAAGCAACGTAATGACATAGTAGGTCTCTCGGTTGAACATTGCGTTGAACTGTCCTGTGTTGAGCTAGATAAGCATGTAATTGTGTGTGTGTACAGACCCCCAAACTATCAAAACTTTTCTTTATTTGAATCAATGATGGAAGATGTGATGGCAAAACTTGCAGTCAGTAATAAATCTACAATTATTTGTGGTGATTTTAATATCAATATTTTAGAAGAATGTTCAAATAGCAGTCGCTTATTAAATCTTTTTAAGTCATTTGACTTGACCAACACTTTTACAGAACCTACTAGAGTCACTCCATCTTCTGCTACTTGTATAGATAATATTTTCTGCGATTGTGATTACTTAGATAAAGCAATAGTAAATTGTCTACCCTCTGACCATAGCGGACAAACTGTAACCTTCAGGTGTAATACACTCCCATCGCAAAAAGTTCAAATTAAATTTAGACCTATAACTTCTAGCAGATTAAATAGGTATAATATTTTGCTACAGAACAAGTTAAGCGTTATGGGCCTTGATGATATTAATATAGATCAATTGTATGATCGTTTCTTTTCAATAGTTCACACGGAATTCAATAAAACTTTTGAAAAGAAGACAAAAAGTATTTGCCCTAAATTCATATTTAGTGATTGGGCAACTAGACGTATCAGAAAAAGTAGGGAAAGACTATTTGAGCTTTATGGCCTTAAGCCTTTTATAAACACCGAAACTTTTAACAAGTATGTTGCTAAGTATTCAAACATTTTTAGAAATACATGCAAGGTTGCTAAAGCACTGCACATTAGCAACAAGATCAAAACAGCAGATAATAAAATAAAGACAGTTTGGAAAGTTATAAATAACGAGGCTAACAGGAAGGAAATACGTAACACTAACTACACATTAGATACATCATGTGGTCCTAAAAGCTCTAATCAGGAAGTAGCTCAAGAATTTGTAAAGTTCTTTACCGATATACCACAAAAAACAACGGAGGCTCTTAATTCCTCACCTGAACTCTCAATTGGTTTATTAAAGGCGAATGTGTCTGGCTGCCTGGTTGAATTTAAATTTAAACACATTAACCCTATGATTGTTATTAAAACTTTCCGGCAAATAAAAATCAAACTAACCGAAGATCTATGGGGAATGTCTGTCAAAGTTTGTACATCCATACTTGAGACCATTCCTTGCCCGTGGTACAGTTGGCTAGTACAGTTGACCGGACAGCGGGTAATTTTTTTTTTCCTTGGTACTGTTGACTGGACTACAAAAAAACATATTTTCCTTGGTACAGTTGACCGGACTACGGAAGTTTTTTATTGTTCCTTGGTACGGTTGACTGGACTATGGAAGAAAAAAATTTTCTCTGGTACAATTAACCGAACTATCGAAAAGTATTTTTTCGCTGGTACAGTCATAATTAATAGAAGAATAATTAATAATTAATTAATTAATTACTAAATTATATCCAGATATACCTAACTATAGGTGCTATTATTATTATGGAGAGCGGGGTGACCCTCGACCCCCACACTTCCGAGGGTATACAGTCTCATAACCGAAGAACGTGGGTGATGCATTCGATATGCCGTCAACAATTTATGACCTTCGTATCCAAGGCGTCTAGTTCTGTTTGAGTCCATTTGAGTATGCCGAAAGAGTACATCAAAACCGGCATGACCCAACCGTTGAAGGCACGCACCTTATTGCCATCTGATAAAAGACTATTAAATACCTACTTTTTTTAGACGGGCAAAGAAGCGCTCCTTCAACGATTGCTTCATGTCAGCAACATTGACGCCCAGCGCTTCCGACATACCCGAATACTTATAGGTATCGGTTGCTGAGAGGGATCGAAGAATTATGGAATCCGAGAGCTGGGTTCCCACAGATGCCACAATCTCCCCTCGTTTTACATGCATGACCGCACATTTGTCCACACCAAATTCCATCCTGATGGCGCTAGGTACAGAAAGTTTCAGTTACCTTCAGTAACTCCATCAGTCGCAAATCGTTGGGGCAAAGAGTTTTAGGTCATCCATGTAAAAGAGGTGAGATATAACCTGACCATCTTTCTACAACCGATAGCCTAGACCTGAATCCTAAGAGGATTCAAGACTAAGCAGAACCAAAGTGGATTCAAACTATCGCCCTGAAATATACCTCACTCTATCCTTATCGGGTCGCTATTTCTCTGAATTTGCCGACATCCTGGATAGCGAAGGACTGTCCTCCATTGCCCCATACACGACATCAGGAAGGTGCGCAGAGTTGCATCACCTTTATACAACTCTAGCAGCCTTTTGAACCATGTATGTGGCACCGAGTCATAGGCCTTCTTATAGTCTATCCAACATGTCGACAGATCCTTTCGGGAACGGCGAACCTGGTGACTAATGGCCATATCAGTGAGGAGTAGCTCCTTAGTACCATGGGACCCGTTTCTACTTCCATTCTGAGAAGCGGACATGACAGAATTGTCATCTATATGTTTGCTAATTTTAGTTCTCAAAATGGATGTAAGAACTTCATAGACTGTCGGGAGACAGGTGGGTCATACCTGTTGTCAGGAATTCTGGCAGCGACCTATACTCTAAGGCTGACTGGAACAGGGTCGCCAGGCGAGCGTGCGACCTTGTGAACCATTTTATCCAGAAGTTGTGCAGCCCATCCGGCCCTGGAGATTTCCAGTTAGGCAACGAACGGACTGCACGAGCTACGTCTTGGGGGCTTATAGTAATGGCCCCTATTTCTGATACTGGATCGCACGCCCGCTCAATCACCCGAGTCCATTCACCCTCGGCATGGCTGACAGGCACCGACCAGATGCTGCATCAGAACGAACACATTGCATCATTATCCGGCAGGTGCGTGTCAGCCACACCTTGGTCCGGTCGCTCCCAAGCCCTATAAACCCACCTTTCATCTTTTGGAATGTGCGATTCTGGGTGTATCGGTTCACCCGCCGCTTATACTTATTGAAATTATAAAAGGCTTGTATTCTTTGTATGTAGTCTTTAACACTTTTCATTTTAACTGTACATTCCGTCCATAATTTTATTAAAGTACTATTGTTAAAAAAAAATTAACCCTGGTCCGGTCAACTGTACCACGGTTCACAGAAAAAAAAATGGTCCAGTCAACTGTAACACTGTTAATTTTTTTTACCATAGTCCAGTCAACCGGACCTAGCCAACTGTACCACGGGCAAGGAATGCTTGAGACTATAGCCCCTTACTTAGCTTTAATTTTTAATTTATGTGTAGACCAAGGAGTTTTCCCTGATTTAATGAAATACAGTAAAATCATACCTCTTTTCAAATCCGGGGACAGTAAAGATACTAATAATTATAGACCTGTATCCGTGTTACCAGTTTTTAGCGAGGTTTTTGAAAAAGTAATGCTTAATCAAATGCTCTATCATTTTAACACCAACAGAATCTTACATGATCAACAGTATGGCTTCACCAAGGGACGTTGTACAACTGACGCCGGTTTAACCTTATTAAAGCACATATTTACTGCGTGGGAAGAGTCTCAAGACGCCATAGGAATTTTTTGTGACCTCTCCAAAGCGTTTGATTGCGTAAATCACGACACATTACTTTTGAAACTTGAGCATTACGGACTGGGTAAACTTGCACTTAGTTTGGTAAAATCTTATTTGAATGATAAACAACAACATGTTCAAATAAATGGTGTTAATTCACAGGGGTTAAAAGTAAAAATGGGGGTTCCACAAGGCTCAATATTGGGTCCTTTCCTCTTTCTAGTATATATAAATGATCTACCCTATTTACTGAAAAACCAACCTCAAAATATGGTGTTATTTGCTGATGACACTTCCCTAATTTTTAAGATAAATAGGCGGGCCCAAAATCTAGATGACGTGAATAATGCCCTACTTCAGGTCCAAAATTGGTTCACAGCAAACAATTTGGTATTAAATGAAAAAAAAACCAAATGCATAAGATTTGCTTTACCGAATGTTAAAAGTAGTGATTGTGATATAATATTGAATAAAGAGAAACTTGAATTCGTAGATAAAACGGTTTTCCTGGGGATTACGCTTGATTCAAGGCTACAATGGGGTTCTCATTTGACATCTCTTGCGGGGCGGCTAAGTTCAGCAGCCTATGCCATTAGAAAAATCCGTCAGTATACTGATGTAGATACCGCTAGACTAGTTTATTTTAGTTACTTTCATAGTATAATGTCTTATGGCATTTTGCTGTGGGGACGGGCTGCAGAAATTGAGTCT
Source organism: Xestia xanthographa (assembly GCA_905147715.2). Lineage (NCBI taxonomy): Eukaryota > Metazoa > Arthropoda > Insecta > Lepidoptera > Noctuidae > Xestia > Xestia xanthographa. The sequence continues at coordinate 12,054,156 of LR990655.1, read as the reverse complement.
ATATTTATTCTGCAGAAAAGAGCCATCAGAGCTGTATATAATCTTCGTAGGCGCGATTCTCTAAGGGAACTGTTTAAGGATATTGGCATCATGACGGTACATTGTCAATACATCTACGAAAACATAATGTACGTCAGAAAAAATCTGCACCTTTTTGGTAAAAGGGGTGACAGACATAATTACAGTACTAGAAATAGGGACCAACTAGTTCAGCCAGGTTTCAGACTTGCTAAAGTAGACTCATCTTTCATGGGGTACTGTTTGAGATGCTATAATAAAATTCCACAAAGTATTCTTGAACTGAATGAGACGAAATTTAAAACATGCATTAAACGCACACTATGTAAGCAAGCATATTACAAGTTGAGCGATTATATCGCTGATAAAAATGCTTGGCTCAATGCTGGTCCTGCTCCACATGGACAGGGGCGCATAAATTGATAGCATTAAATTGTATTGTTGGAGCTGCTGAAGATTGTACAACTATCTTTGCATTGTATAGAATCAATCTCTTTAGTATTATATAAATGCATAGCCCATATTGTGTGAGTACTATGTACTAGAAAGCTATCATTCACTGGAAACCTACGTCTTTTCTTGACGAGAATGTGCCCTGGCGGTTTGGAGTATGTCATGCTCACTCAATTGTCTCGCTGATGGTGGCGCATGTGTCGGATCATTTAGTTCCCTTCAAAATGGTTGAGTTGAATGGTGCTGATCCATGCGTCATGTCCATGAACGGGCGCTGTCAGTTGTGACTGGTCATCTCTTGGTTGCCATGGCTTATTTGAATGAATTATTTTGAATTGTATTTTTTTTTTGTTTGTGTTGCTGTGGACACTTTTACCGTGTACATCTTGCTACATTGTTCTCACATAATATACCATCTCAACGTGAATGATGTAACCAAGATTTTGTAACAATATTCTGATTTAAAAGAGTGTCCATGGAGTTTCTTGCCCGTTCTTCTCCATAGAGATCTACGCTAGGGAATGGGCAACTAAAGTACTTTCACAGTTTTTATGTCTTGTGACTGGGACTGTAGCTACATTTAATTTTCATTTTTGTTTCGACAATTCAAAAGTGCCTGTAACTGGCTTACTTGAAATAAATGCTTTGATTTTGATTTTTTGATTTTGAATGCAAAGGTTGGGAGTGTTAATACTAACCGCGAGCGACATATGGGTACACAGGGACTTGGGGTGTGCAACTAGAATGGGGAGCGATTTATTGAATTTTGTCAGAACCACGACCTTACAATCGGAGGAACATTATTCATTCATGGTGAACATCATAAGTACACGTGGAACTCACCCGATGGGGTCACCAAGAACCAAATTGACCACCTTGCCATTAGTTCCAAATGGCGTTCTTCATTGCTTGATGTTCGCAACCGTAGGGGTGCCGATATTGATGGCGATCACCATCTGGTGGTTGCTGAAGTCCGGCTGAAAGTTGCAGTAGCCCGTGCGGCTGGAGGACCCGGCAAAATTGGAAGGCGGTTTGACATAAACAAACTGCATGACCCAGACACGAGTAAAGCCTTTCAACTCGAGTTGCGCAATCACTTTTCTGTACTCGATACTGCTCCGGACTCAATAGACGAGGAGTGGAAGCGCATAAAATGGCCTATACAGAGACCAGCTCCGCCATTCTAGGGCACAAATCGACTCACTCTCAGGAGGACTAGATGTCACAACACACGTAGACCCTGATCGAAGACAGATGAAATCTTCATCTGAGACTTAGAAACCCATAACGACGCCATACGGGCCGACCTTAACATCCAATACCGTCAGAAACGCAAAGAAATCTACCGCAGTACCCGCAAAGACAGGCGACAGTGGGCTGATGGTATTGCTGATCGTGCTCAACAAGCTGCAAACACCGGCAACTTGAAGGAGCTGTACAAATCTACCAAAACCCTGGCAGGTAACAGCAGGTCAAAGAAGAAGCCGCTGAAGTCCAAAGATGGTCAGCTCATTGTGACATCAGAAGGGTAGCTGCTACGATGGCGTCAGCATTTTGAGGAGGTCTTCCGTTTGTCAGCTACATCAGCGCCTGACGCGCTGCAAGTCAATCCCCCACCATCCCGGCATCTAAACATCAACACGGAACCACCGACAGCCTCTGAAGTTGTGGAGGCAGTCCGTTCTTTGAAGACAGGTAAAGCACCAGGACTCGACCTGATAACGGCGGAAATGTTACAAGCCGACTTACCCTCCGCAGTCAACGTTCTAACGCCTCTTATTGAAAAGATCTGGACCGCTGAAGAGCTCCCTGATGATTGGAACAAAGGTCTTATCATAACAGTTCCTAAGAAAGGTGATCTTAGCCAGTGCGATAACTGGAGAGGTATTACACTGCTCTCGATTCCCTCTAAGGTTTTCTGCAAAATCATCCTGGATAGACTGTCGAAGGCCGTGGATCCTCTTCTACGTAGGGAACAGGCTGGTTTCCGCTCAAACCGCTCATGTACGTACCAGATCAACACCCTCCGTATCATACTGGAACAGGCATCAGAATGGCAGAGGAAGATTTATCTAACCTTTGTAGACTTCGAAAAGGCCTTTGATACGCTGAAGTGGTCTAGCATCTGGTCCCGCTTACTGGAAATTGGAGTGCCGCCGAAAATCGTCCGTTTGACAGAGTATCTACAAGAAGTACTCTTGTAAGGTAACCCATGACGGCCTCATCTCGGATGACGTAGCAGTACACGTGGGTGTCCGCCAAGGCTGCCTCCTGTCACCGCTTCTCTTCCTAGTTGTTCTTGACGGAATTATGCTTCGCATCTCCGAAAACAGGCGCCGCGGCATAGAGTGGGGACTATCCAACGTCTTGGAAGACATGGACTACGCCGATGACATATGCCTGCTGAGTCATACCCGTGCCGATATGCAAGCAAAATTGAACGATCTACAGCAGGAGGTGGCAGAAACCGGGCTTAAAATAAATATCAGGAAGACCAAGGAGATGAGAACTGGTGTGAAGAATCACCCACCGTTGCTGATTGGCACAGAGGCAGTGGCACGCGTCCACAAATTCACTTACCTCGGGAGCGTCGTGGCAGAGACTGGGGGCAGTGAAGAGGACATCGCTTCACGGATCGCCAAAGCCCGAGCAACCTTCGCACAGCTGAGACCTGTTTGGCAGTCACGGAAACTGTCCCGAAGGATTAAACTCAAGATATTCGGGTCCAATGTGAAATCCGTGCTGCTTTACGGGTGTGAAACGTGGAAGGTCACAAAGGACATCTCACGCCAAATCCAAGTTTTCGTCAACCGCTGTCTTCATCGCATTTTCGGAATTTACTGGCCCAAGACCATCTCCAACGTAGAGTTGTTAGAGGAATGCCACGAGAGCCCGATCGACCGCCAGATTAAGCGTCGCAAGTGGAGATGGATTGGCCACACGCTCCGAAGGGACCCTGACCATATACCCAAACAAGCTTTGGACTGGAATCCCCAAGGAAAAAGAAAGCGTGGCCGTCCCCGTCAAACCTGGCGTCGCACCGTGTTGGCAGAAGCGGCGAGCATCGGAATGACGTGGAGCGAGGTGAAGCGTGAAGCTCAAGACCGATCGCGATGGAAGACATCTGTGGACGCCCTCTGCCCCATCTAGGGGACATAGGACATTAAGTCAAGTTCTGTCGCATGGGATGCGCTGGGACCTCTCTCTTTCTACGAATTTTTCGTAGCAATATTTCACTACACTATATTTTGATACAGGTGGAGAAAGTTTGTTATTGCATTCGAGGCGGACTTAACTCCCGAGCCGTAGGAGAGGATGTTTTTGAGCCGAGAACTGCAATAACAAATGTCTACTTGTATCAAACGACGTTTTTCAATACACTTTTGAAGAAATAAAATAAAAGTTTGTCATGAATTATTAGGAAAGTAATAGAATAGGTATATATATATATAATTTTTTATATATTTTTTGAATTTAGGACACAAATAAATGTTAATTTGTTTATAAAAGTAAATATTAGTTTTAAATAATCATGTTTATCTAATAACTATGATATTGTATTTATAAACACAATTTGAATATTCAAAAAATATTTATGCCGAAGACGCATTATTGCTTTTCCGAAATTAGAAAAAACATTCACCTCCGACTATAGGCATTGAACCAATTTTGACTAAGTATAGGTATAGAGCAGCGGTGGCCCAGTGGTGGCGGCCCCGACTTACGAACAGTAAGTCGTGAGTTCGAACCCAGGCAGGCGCATTACTTTGAGGAAAATATCGTGAGGAAAGAAACGAGGCATGTCCTAGAACCAAAAAATCGAAGACATGTGACATCTATCAATCCGGACTGGGCCCGCGTGGTGCATTATAGGCCATTCCCTCTCATAGAGAGGAGACCTGTGTCCCAGCAGTGGGAACATTAATAGGCTGATGATGAGTGAACGTCAGATTCGCAGGTCAACAGTCGTATTTAGCTTTGAAATTGTGCCTAAAAATTACTTATCAATTGCTTATATTTGCTTACCATGATGAGAGAATTGCTTAGTTCACAAGTAAAAAGAAATTAAACATTTAAGGTTGCCATTATAATCTCTGTAGGTAGAGTAATAACTAGTGTGCGTTACCCCAGCCAGATATTGTCGAAAATCGTCTTCTAAGTGCACTAAATAATTATTATTAGAAATACTGCTTCTGTAAATGGTAAGCACATTTTTAAATTTGGTATGCTGATAGTTTTTTAATTATTTGATAAAAACACTTCCGGCTGGAGTAACGTTACCCCAGCCAGATCTTTTGTTAAAAAATGCATATTTTGAAATAAATCTTATCTATTTAATTAGAAATGAATTTGAAATAAATGGTATAACTTAATTTGTATTTGTATTCGCTACGGTTGCGAATATATTTAAAACCCTGCTGGACCTTTGCACGATTCCTGTATCTCGGAATTGGCTGTACAGATGATTGTACGTGTTACGCAGTAAACGAATTCACTTTATTTTGCGCCGTTTTGAAGTTATTTTAGTAAATAAAAAAATATTCTTTAATAGGTCCTAGCACTCCCAATAAACGCTCCAAATACTAAACTTAAACGTTATTATATAGGTAATTACCGTCTATAAATGGTACTGAAGTTTCATTAGTATCCTATACGTAATTAAAAAGTTATGATGATTTTCCGGCCACGGTGCGCAGCCGATTTATTTGACGACCGATTAACCGAGTTTACTGTAGTAGTAGGAACTGAATCTTATATCAATAATTAGAAATACCTTTCATTTATATGCATGAGAAATTTCAGACTTGTACACTAATTAATTAACGAGATAATCGAAAAAATGATGTATGCGTGGTAACCCGACCAAATCTAGAATGTTACGAAAAAGCCACCGCGCCATACATTATACCAACCTTCCAAAATTGTTAGCATAACTGTCCTTAAGGTTGAACTGTTCAACATATTTTCCATACAAATTTCGGGGGGTTAATACCCCCCCGAAATTTGTATTCCTCTGTCTTGTATTTGTACTCCACTGTTTGACATGGTACATCTAAAGTTAAACATGATATCGTTTTGTCTCATTATTAATTGTGTCTGTGCGGAAACAGAATAGTATAATAAAAAGCCATTCAAAAGTTACGAGCTACCAAAGACTCGTTTTTATTGCCAATTTTAACGTAACTTTAGGCGTAAATTAGTAATAAAAGAAGTGTCAAATTTCCAAAACAAAGTCCGTACCGACACTGCAAAATTATCGACAAATTCAATAAATTTTATTTGTAAATGATTTATGCAGTGGTTTTTTCATAAAATTCGATTTCCCAAAGGCCTTTACGTATTTCTTTACGCGCGCCTTTTACTATGAATTTTCGAGCATCTCACTGAATAATGTTTCCTCCGATGCGGTGCGGGAGGGGTAGACGCGATATTGACATGTTTTTTGTTTGATAGAAGAACAAGAACTATATTTCTGTCCTTTTCATTTCATGCATGACGTCAGTGACGTGTCATTTGTTTTTCGCTGAAGTTGAAGGGAAGAGTGCAATAAAAATACACGCCCGGTGCGTGTATTTTTATTGCACTCCTATAATGTGTGCGTTTCGTTGGTGCGACCACGGCATTTTTTTTTAAAAACTAAGTCAAGTTTTTGTAAAAAATTGAATTTAAATTTAAATTAATTAATTTCAATTTTAAATTTCACATTCAGAACGTTTTGAAGGTTATAAGCGATACCATACTACAGCTCCTGAAATATAAACCTAAGATTTTTGTGTATTTTGACAAATCCAAATCTAGGATTTACAAAAACTTCAGACCTCTGCGATGCTTTTTCAGCGAGGTATCGGCGATAACGTGCTTTTCACCGTTTCTATGGCGCGGCCATGGGGTTTTAGTCTTACAGCTCCTAAAATTATAAACTTAGGATTTTTTTTTATTTTTTTTTACAAATTCAATCTGTCATCATTCATCATCATTTCAGCCGAAAGACGTCCACTGCTGGACAAAAGCCTCCTTCAAGTGTCGCCACATTGACCGGTCTCGTGCGACTCGCATCCAGTGGATTCCTGCAACCTTCACCAGGTCATCGGTCCACCTAGTGGGAGGCCTTCCAACGCAACGTCTTCCGGTTCGCGGTCGCCACTCCAGAACTTTTCGGCCCCATCGGCCATCCGTTCTGCGAGCAATGTGCCCTGCCCACTGCCACTTAAGTTTGGCAATTCTTCGGGCTACGTCGGTAACCTTTGTTCCCTTGCGGATGTCTTCATTTCTGATTCGATCGCGCAAGGAAACTCCGAGCATAGCCCTCTCCATTGCCCTTTGGGTGACTTTAAGCTTTCTGATGAGGCCCATTGTGAGCGACCACGTTTCGGTCCCGTATGTAATCACTGGCAACACACACTGGTCATAGACTTTCGTCTTGAGACACTGCGGTAGGTTGGACGAGAAGATACCGCGCAATTTCCCGAACGCTGCCCAACCGAGTCGGATTCGACGATTGACCTCTTTCTCGAAGTTATACCTACCTAACTGGACCTTTTGTCCCAGGTACACATAATCGTCTACAACTTCAAGAGTAGAGTCTCCGATCTTGATAGGAGTGGGTGTGACATGGGCATTCAACATGACCTTAGTCTTGTCCATATTAATTTTTCCCACTCTTCCGGAAGCTCTACTGAGGTCATCGAGCATTGTACTGAGGTCCTCCATGGTCTCAGCCATTACCACTATATCATCGGCAAACCGAAGGTGAGTGATGGACTCGCCATTGACGTTGATGCCTAGCCCTCTCCAGTCCAGAACCTTGAAGACATCCTCCAGTGCAGCGGTGAACAGTTTCGGAGATATGACGTCTCCCTGTCTCACACCTCGCTGCAGGAGGATAGGTTTCGAGGCTTGGTCCTGAAGTTGTTCTGATCTGTACGACGCGCCTTGAAGAACTTAGACCCGGTCATATGGACAGTTTCCACAAACCCATCGTTGTATTCGTCCACTGAGCTGCCTAGGCACTCGAAACGGTTCTGGAGTTCAAGCTGAAAGCTCTCGGGGTTTTGGATTTGGATCTGTGCTGGACGGAGCGTAGACTTCATTAGTCGATACCTTTCAAGCTTGATATTGATGTTCAATGTGCCTCTTACCATGCGGTGATCGCTCCTGGTTTTCACCGAATTGATCACAGATACATCATTGAACATTTGCTTCTTGGTTGACATGATGAAGTCGATCTCATTTCTAGTTGCACCATCGGGGCTCTGCCAGGTCCACTTTCTGTGCTCACGCTTTCTGAAGAAGGAGTTCATCTTCCACACCTTCTCCATAAAACTAGCCAGTTGGTGACCCCGGCGATTCCGATGTCCAACTCATCCCCGTCTCGTTTGCCCAGTTTCGCGTCAGTCCCTCATGACAACTGTGAAGTGAGTTTTGGAACCATGCATGGCTTTAGATATATCCTCATACATGGTCTCCACTTCGTCGTCGGGGTGTGCCGAGGTTGGGGCGTAGACCTGTATGACCTTCAGCTTCAATATCTTGAGGATATTCTGAGTATAAGGTACGCCACCCTGGTTGACACACTCTCGATCTTCACCACGTTGTTCACAAGGGACTTGTGGACGATAAACCCAACACCACCCTGGGACTGCCGGTCACCCTCTTGGAAATAGAGCAGGTTGCCGGATTTCAGGATTATCGTGTCCTCCCCCTCTCTTCGGACTTCAGATAATCCCACAATACTCCATCGCAGCCTGCTCAATTCCTCTTCTAGTTCCGCTATCTTCTCGTCGGTCCGGAGTGTGCGCGTGTTATATGTTGCCAGGTCCAGTCGTTGGTATTGGCAGTCGGATCCCTTCCGGAGATTCTTCGCACCCCTTGCCACGCCGTAGCCTCGACCACTGCCGTAGTCGAGGGATGACGGGCTGCCGGGCACTAGGGGCCATTTCGTTGTTGCGCTATTCATGGGGGGGTTTTGCCATAATCGCCACGCTTGGCAGGCGGGTTGGCGATTGCAGTGAGTGCAGTTCTTACATAAGACACAGAGACCGCTGCTGCCCATTCTCTGGTAAGGTGGTTCAATCTGTTATTTACCTAAATTTCAGGTATCTGCAACGGTTAGTTTTTAAGATTTCCGTGGCCGCCCGGTTCTCCGTGTTTCAAAGGCGTGGCCACGTTTAAAGCCTTATAACTTTTTAACCATAACTTTGACAAATTCAAGGTTTTGGGAAATTTGAACCAAATTTTACATATTTTTACAAAATAATTGCATTTATTTAAAAAAAAAACGCCGTGGTCGCGCCATCGAATAGCACACCCTATATATGGTGTAGCGATCTACTTATTTAGAAACTTTATATACATAAAACCTTCACGATATTATAATTTTTGCTTTTCTTCTGATCTGTCACTTCTCTGTCTTGTGTTAACTAAGTTTATATTGAATGATAAAAAAAACTTTAATTTAATTAGTGTACAACAACCACCCCGACGTGATACGCTCTGAAAAGGAAATCCTAAATTTAATCAGGCCAAGGAAATCCACAGTACCCAGAATGACAATATAAAGCAGTCGTCTGCCGACCAACGTCCAGACTCTGCTGGCTTCACAGCCATTTATTTCTCTCGAGGGATTAGCAGACCTGGCGGAAAGCGTCCAGGACATCTTGACCCCAGGCAAACAATAACAAACAATATAGTTATACAATATTATTGTTTCCACTAATCTCGCGAATTGTGTAATGACGTCATAAGTTGATAGTAAAAGTTTTAAAGGAAAGATTTTTTTTATTTTTTTTAGCGCATTTAAATAAAAGGTCACACGAAAGTATTATAAGAAAAAGTTATTTGTAAAGATATATATTGTTGGCGAGTGTTGAGCGGCGTCGAATAGCATTTGTGCATGGTGTAACTTCGTTTTTGTTCGGAACGGTTCGGAACGCTGTGTGTGTGCGTACGAACTAGACGTGCGTGATGACTAGCGTCTAACTGCTTATCACTGATACTATCTCTGTCGGGCACGATGCCAGGTGAGACAGCGTGCTTTTTGGTCACGCCCACCAATGAGTTTGAGCCCGTCCGTTGTGTCACCTTAAAAGTTTGTAGTCACGAATTAAATTAGTTTGATTGAAAAATTAAACCTTCCATACTAAATGTTTAAATAAACTTTAAATTGCTCAAAGTAAGTGTCCACTATGCCATTCTTCATATATACCTTCGTTTAACCATCGTATCGATGAGGTAGGTAGGTAGTAGGTACCTACCTACTTACCAATTTACGAGATACAAATTGCGCCTAATTAGTTTTTAGTAAATTTTATATTATGTATTTATGTAAAGGAATTTATTATTATATTTTTTAATATGACATAATAACGATACACGGTATCGTTAGGATAAGGTAAGTACATGTAATAACTAATAGGTATGGGCCTCGTGGCTTTAATTAAATAAATAAAACAAATAAAAATTTCCTTTACGACAAATTATTGCCATTATTAAACTTATTTTTATTGACTTAAGTATTTATTATCAAGTTTTTTGTATTACTTATTATGTTTGGATAACCAACAGTAGATAGATTAGATAATTAAGAATAACTAAATCGATAAATTAATAAATATGATAATAAGGGTAGGCTTACGTAGTTACCTGTGTTTAATATTACTGTTTTCAAGGTCAACGTTTTGTAACGAACTGACCTTTCAATATGTATGTCGCAGCCAATTCGTATAACACGCTGTTTTACATAATGGCGCGCCGGATTAAAAAACGGGACCGTTATGTAATACGGCGACATGACGTTCAGCCGGATTACAATTTGGCTGAAATAAAGTATTGAATGAGCCCTTCGCGTTCGTCAAAGCGACGTAATAACGTGCCGCCGTTATACAAACGGGCGCATCGTCGATACGCCGCTTTAAATTTTTTAGTTCCATTTATCGCCACAAGTGGCGCTGCATGATCATAACAAGAAAACTGGCGTCGCAAGAAAAATTGTTTATTTTCGCGATAAGATGCACCGTTTTCGAAATATAAGCAAATTTGCGCTCACTACGCTGGCATTTTACATTACACAACCACTTTCTGTCACAAATGTCATCGTTGCTCCGCCGGCCTTCGGCCTACGCTCCTTATGCCAGCCAGCTAGCAAGGCTTTTAAGACAATTTTAGTAGATTATTTGAAGTATCGGAATTGGTGACAATATGGTTTAACTTTGGACGCCGCTTTGACTAACGTATCGCCACTACAATCCGGCTGAACGTGAGGATGCCGTATTACATAATGGCGCCGTTTTTAAATCCGGCGCGCCATTATGTAAAACGGCGTGTTATACGAATTGGCTGCGACATGTAGATCAGGGATGTTACGGAGGTGGTATTATCGGAACCGGAATTGGAGTCGGAGTTTTTAAATTTGGTTTGTCGGAGTGGGAGTCAATATAAGAATACGGCTATCTTTATGTCAGACATTTGTGATTTTTTAAATCATATTAGAAAAAACAGTAGAACCTACCTACTTAATTTCTGTATAATGTTATTCTTTTAAAAAGTTTATACGTCCAGCAATATTTATTTTATTTATTTATTTATAAAAAAAAACATTTTTTAACAAAAGATCTGGCTGGGGTATCGTTACTCCAGTCGGAAGTGTTTTTATCAAATAATTAAAAAACTATCAGCTTACCAAATTTAAAAATGTGCTTAGCATTTACAGAAGCAGTACTTCTAATTATTTAGTGCACTTAGAAGACGATTTTGGACAATATCTGGCTGGGGTAACGCACACTCTGGCAGACCCCAACGAGATTTATCAACAGGTGATAGCTTTTCATAGACATTATTTTGTGTATAAAGAAAATAAATCAGATATATTTTGCGCCTCGACAGTTTTTGATTAAATGACGTTTCTTTGAAGTTTCTAGCTAGCGGGCCCCTTGTGATTATTTTCATTGATATTATACTTTCAAATCGCCCAATAGTGCTCGGAGTTAGATACTATTATGTACCTTACAAATCCAAAATTTCGACTTTCTGTGAGCTATCATCATCATCATCACCAGCCTATTAATGTTCCCACTGCTGGGACACAGGCCTCCTCTCTGTGAGAAGGAATGGGCTATAATCCACCACACGGGCCCAGTGCGGATTGGTAGATGTAACAAGTACGAACAAACGTCAGTTTGCTCCCATATTTTAACAAGAACAGGGGTTCTTTAACTCGTGGCTAGCATAAAGGGAGAATAAACAGGTTCTAGGATTATAAATTGTGAAATAAGCAATTGATAAGCAATCTTTCGCCCATGAAAAATTCAGTAATTCCTCATAGTTATTACTCTACCTACAGAGATTGACCAGCCTGTCTGATGGCTGGTCAACCTTAAATGTTTAATTTCTTTTTACTTATGAAATAATTAGCAACCTTCGCATCATGGTAAGCAAATATAAGCAATTGATAAGCAATCTTTCGCCCATGAAAATGTCAGTAATTCCTCATATTTACTACTCTACAGAGATTGACCAGCCATTCTGATATCAGAATGGCTGGTCAACCTTAAATGTTTTAATTCTTTTTAATTATGAAATGAAATAAGCAATTCTCTCATCATGGTAAGCAAATATAAGCAATTGATAAGTAATTTTTAGGCACAATTTCAAAGCTAAATACGACTGTTGACCTGCAAATCTGACGTTCACGATGATGATGATGATAGGTATAGTTATCTGTGGCAATTTTCATTCCCGCACACGTATTGGAAAATGAAAAAGTTTCAGAGGAAGCGTATTGAAAAATACTTTTCATCCATTAACCAGCTCGGTGAACGTCGTTTTATTCTGGGATCCTATACTAATAGAGAGCAGAGAGTTCTCAGCCTGGCAGTACTCAATTACTCACTGTACCTAATGCAAGGTCAACCGTGAATCTCAGTGAATAATACCTTGTGTAAAGTTATTATATCATTGAAATATCATTAACAATGTAACAATGTAATTAATTGTATTTTTATTAGTTAATACATTATATTTAATTATATTTCGCATATTTCTAAGGACGGGTCGGTTGACGTGTGTCGCATGCCACCGTCCGGGTGACTCCATCAGACATATTATTTCTGGTTGTTCTCGTCTGACTAACGGCGAGTACTTGCACAGGCAAAACCAAGTAGCCAGGATTATACATCAGCAACTTGTCTTGAAATATAAACCTGTAGAATCTAAGGTACCGTACTACAAGTATGTGCCCGACCCAGTTCTCGAGAAAGACCATGTTACGCTGTACTGGGATCAGTCTATCATTACTGGCAGGACTATTGTCGACAATAAGCCCGACATAGTGGTGATAGACCGATCAGCACGCCGCGTAATGATAATCGATTTTACCATCCCGCATGACGAGAACTTAGAACCTCGTGAAAGCTAAGAAAGAGAAACTAAAAAAATATTTCGACTTGGCACACGAGTTTGTCGACATGTGAAATGTGAACTCGGCTATCATTGTGCCAATTGTCATAGCGGCCAACGGCCTTATGGCCAAGAGCCTCGACGACCATCTTTCGAGGCTCTCCTTAGGCAGTTGGATCAAAGGCTTGATTCAGAAAGCAGTACTCGCATACGGCTCGCATTGTAAAGAGGTTCCTGTCTCTGGAGGCCTAACCACCGGTAACTTGGACCCTGCTCCCGACACCGGCAGATCACTATATTTTTATGTTTTTTTTTTTTTTTTAAGAAATATGTAAAAATGTGTACATAAATGAATAAAGGAAATAATAATAGTTCATTGTAGCCAATAAGCCTGATATAGTGGTGGTGCAATGATTATTGACATAACGGTCCCGCATGACGAGAACCTCGTGAAAGCCGAGAAAGATGAGCAAATCAAGAATCTTGACTTGGCTCGCGAAGTTGTCCTCAGATTTAGGAGCATTATAGAAGCTAGTAAGATGCGTAATACATTTTCGTATAGTTGCTTTACAGGGCAGTTTTCGAAAAACTTGAGGAAGTTGGCAAGATTCGTTGTCGAAACTGGCAAGGTTTTGTAGAATTTGATGAAAGATTTCTTCCCTTTTTTAAACAGCGCAGAAGTTAACACAGCCATTGAATGCATGTAAAAATAATAGTTTTTATGTCGTGAGTATGGCTGAGTGCTGCGTGCTCTCTGCCCTCTATACCTATCTCAAAAATGGTTGCGTTTAGGCGCAGAATGTGCAAAGGACCTCTCGCTTGCAGCTGTACTTAAATGTATGGTTGAAAGCGAGAGCTCATGGCTAGCAGTCCCTTAGTTTTGCTGTGCAATTTGGCATATGACATATGTTTGGTGCTACTTCTGTTCTGAGGGTGCTACGGAACCCTTTGTGTGCGAGTCCGACTCGCACCTCGGCGGTTTTCTTATCCTTCCATGAAACTACACAAATAAAGTTGCGATATTTTTTATTGCAGATTGTAGTGAACTCCCAGAACCCTTTCCAATTCAAGAAGACGTTGCAAACTTGAAACTTTTCAACTTCGGAAATTTGTCAAGCAATACCATTATAAAAATATTTTCTAGAATATTTCCGAAGCTATGCGAAGGCGATAAAATTATGGATCTTGATATCGAAATAACATTTTTTGAATTTTTTGAAGCATTCGTTACATGCGCGGAACAAAGTATTCTCGTGAGAGAAGAAGAACTCAAGTGGAGAAATAAATTATCTATGAATAATGCAATGATGGTGCCACCATCTACTCCAGTGGGACAGGGCTCCAGATCTAAATAGTTGTCTTATGTAGCGTACCACTAGCAGTACTTCATCAAGATTACTTTGTTTGGAATACCTACAATGAAATGATCCATGAAATTGAGACGACCACTATAAAAAAAAATTGGTAATTAAAACCACTACTTACCAGTTATTTTTTTTATGGTGATCGTCGTCTATATTAGACCTCACTATCGTCATCAGCGACCGCGAAAACCACGAAAACGACACTCATGTCAATAAATTGTAAATTTTCACATCAGCCATCTTTGTTTTTCATTTCGACCTCACTAACAACCATCAGCGCCCCCTGAAACCACGAAAACAGTTTCTTCCCGTCTGCCACCACCCGTCTGCCCTGCCACCACTGGTGGTAGTTGCTACTATTTGTCACATCTACCACCACTGGTGGTGGTTGCGTCTGGTTCAGTTCAAGCTATATGATAAATTAGTGGAATCATCGTGGTGGCAGACTGGACGATCAAGTAGCCGCCTGACACCAGAAGTAGGTATTATCTACGTTGCAAGGACCTAGATGTTTTTTTTTCACGAGTTGAGCACTCTCTTTAGCATTGACTGCGAGACAATAAATAGATATTAGAGAGTAAACAGAAAGTACTCATCACATTTTATTAAAATTATTGTTTATTAATTTTGTTGCACATTTTATTAAATATTCCTAAAAAATAATATAAATAGAATATAATTTAATTTTTTTTTTAATGTTTTTATATTGTTTAAGGAATATTTAAAAATGAAATTTACATGTAGAGATATAAATTAAGGACTAATGAGGATAAAAAGTTATAAAAAATAGTGCGTGCCGTATCCAGAAGTGCTTTCTGAATAAAGCCCTTGATCCAGTTGCCGAGCGAGAGCCTCTCATCACATGTTGGTCGAAGCTATTGGCTGTTAAGCCAATAGTCATTAATAAGAGAAACATTACAAATATGTGAAAAATTTAGAACAGTTTTGAAATTAGCGTTATATTATTCTTGTCACTATCAGTACTTTTTTTTTTGTTCCTACTTATTTCGTATAAGTAATTCGTGCTTGTTCCATATTCAAATGTCTTCTTTTTTTTTAGTTCACTCAGTGACTTTTATTCACTCAGTGACTAAAACAGAGTTAATTCACCGTTAACGATGAATCAAATGGCCCTTTAAGGCGCTTTGCACATGGAGCAACTATTGCAACAACATATATTTCAATTGGACTGCGCACACATAGCAACTCGAGTTTCGAGTTCCAGTGATCACAGTTTTCAGTTGCTGTAATCGATGACTAAGTTAGTTCCTAATTGCCGCAACTAGCAACTGTTAAATATTATACCGGTTTTTAGTTGCCGGTTTCCTCATCAAACTCAAACTCAAAGCATTTATTTCAATTAGACCATTACGGCACTTTTGAATGTCAAAAATACAAAAAAGAAAATCAAAGCTACAGTCCCAGTCACAAGGCATAATAACTTGAAAAAGTACTGCGGGTCTAAAATGGCCGCTATAGCAGATCCTACGCCGAATCTTAGCATGAATCACGTTAAAAAATTTAAATTCTTAAAATGGACTTTATGTCAATAACAATAAAGTCCATTTTAACAATGTTAAATTTTTAACGTGATTCACAAAACGATTCTGCTAAAGCGGCCATTTTAGACCCCCTGTAGTTGCCCATTCCCTAGCGTAGATCTCTATGGAGAAGAACGGGCAAGAAACTCCATGGACACTCTTTTAAATCAAAATGTTGTTACAAAATCTTGGTTACATCATTAATTTTGAGATTATACATATGTCCAATCCAAGAATCTGTCCAGTACCGAACAAAGGGTGAGAACGATGTAGAAAGTCGTGCACACTAAGAGCGTCCAGAGTAAAAGATTAGATCAAAAATTTATGAATAAAGTAATTAAAATGAACCTTGGCAGCTAAGAGATGACCAGTCCCAACTGACAGCGCCCGTTCACAGACATGACGCATGTACCGGCGCCATTCAACTCAACCATATTGAAGGGAACTAAATGACCCGACACACCCGCCACCATCAGCGAGACATTTAAGTGAGCATGACATTCTCTCAGCCACCAAGGCATATTCAAGTCAATGAAAGATAAATAAATGTAAATGGTGGCTGAACAGTACAAAGTACTCACACATGTGCTATGCAATTTTAAAATACTAAGAACTGGAATCTATACAATGCAAGTAATTTTTACAATCTTCTGCAGCTTCCACAATACATTAACATGGGAATCAATTCTTCATCTTCTTCTTTACGTGTCGATGGACTCAAATAATGCCCGACCAGTACAAACAATTAGTTTTTTTCCCATTTAGTACTAAATTATTAGCGGTAAACCAATTGTGGACCTGCAGTAGGGCGTTACTTACGTCATCAAGATTAGTGGCACGTCTGTTTATTTTAAATATTAAAGAAGTATCGTCAGCAAACAACACCATATGCGGATGGTTGTTAAATAGATATGTCCGTAAGGATTGAGGAGCCATTTTTTGTAGCTTAATGAAATTAATATACTTATTTAGTAGTAAGTTTAAAAAAATTGTAGGATCGATCATCGATTTTGTAGTATAATACTTCAAAAGTTATATAATCATCAAGGTGGCACCTCGATCTAAATGTTTGGATTGAGGAGCCACGTCAGAACTTCGAACATCATGGATTATATTTACCATAATTTAGTATGATATTGTAGCATTTGAGAGTAGTTAGTAGACAAAATCTGAACACGGTTGTATTAAAAGTAAAAAAGTTACCATACGTTATGTATGTGGCTCCTCAGACCGTAATACGACTCATCATTTTTCAAAGAAGCAGTTGTTCAATTATTGCGCAATTTCTTTTGTTATTTAGTAATAAGTATATTAGATTTGTAGGACAAGATTCGTTAATTAAAAATGAGTGAATTGGAAGCTATAGCACATTTTAACTGGCTCCTCAATCCTGACGTTACTATACACGAGAGATCACAACGTTACTCTGTAGCTACCTGAGATCAAAACGGAATCTAAAATCAGATACACTAACATTTAGTAGTAAATGTCTTCTAAATACATTTGTACAGAACAACATTGTATATATTCGGTACCTGTAAAACAAATTACTTTTCGCTATGCCTTAAGAATTCGCTGTTAAGGGTGACCATGGTATATGAATGAAACCAGGATAACTAGTTTTTGAAATTTTATTTAGTAACAAATCGACAATGTCTAAATAAATAAAATAATAAGTAAATAAAAATCTTATATTTCAGATTCAACTCTAGATTATATCCATATTTGTTAGTAAAATTGCGAGCTTACAAACTTGTGTTATAAAAAGACTACTAAATACGAATACATATTATGAAGAATCTCTGTACATATTTAGACACTAGCTTCTGCCCGTGACTTTGTACGTGGAACCTGTTGCTCATGTCAGCGACAACGGGGTCGTCAAAATCGAAGATCTGATATTACGTCTGATGTCGAAGCGCAATTCTCTATCCGTGAAAGTCTCCGACTCGCGAGACAATGCGTGACGTTTACGATCAGCAGTCAGTCGCGCATCACGTTCCCCACTTTGGAAGTCGATGTGTAGATACGCTGAGAACTGAAGCGTAATTATCTTTCCGTGAACGTCTCCAACTCGCGAGACAATGCAGACGTTCACGATCAGCGGTCAGTCGCGCATCATATTCTTCCCTGGTCTCTAGAGACCTGGATCCCGATCCGAAGCGGTTTTCACGGAGCGAGTTGAAGCCTGATGTTCTCGAACAGCATCAAGTCTCTCCTGACGCTCTTCGGTAGATTCTTAGGATCTTATGATCATCAATATTTTGGCTCCTTTGGAACATTGGGAAAGATTTGACCTCTTTCTAGGCATGGTTATAGTTTTATTAAAATCTAAGTGACTGCTCCACTGCGTTACCGGGTAGGCTACCGTGCCACGAAGATAAATGGAAAAGGAAATTAAACACTTAAATAACATAAGCCGGAAGGCATATTTATTCGATAAAATAAAAAAATAAAAGGGACTTTTGGCTAGTAGAGTCAAATTTTCAATGATATACCATCGTCATCGAAAATCAGTCCTAAACTGTTACCACCTTCACCGCGTGGAGGTACTCCCAGCTTATATTATATTATAATTATACATTGACCGCGTGGAGGTACTCCCAGCTTATATTATATTATAATTATACATTGAAATTAGTGATAGCTTTGATTTCCACATCAAATGTTTCTGATCTTCGATTTTTAGAAGTCAACAGGAAATGCCCATCCGACCGAACAACTTTTGCTAAGACGTCATTCCTATATGTGTTATTGTGTAGCTGGGCTCTCGGAGTTCCACAACAGGTGTTCCAGATCTTCGATTTTTATAAGTCAACAGAGAGTGCTCATCAGATTGAACAACTTTTGCTAAAACGTCATTCCTATATATATGTTAGTGTAGCTGGGCTCTTGGAGTTCCACATCAGGTGTTCCAGATCTTCAAATTTATTCTCCCAGCAGAAAATTCTCATCACTTGGAACAATTTTTGCTATGGTACCATTTTTGTATCTCTTATAGTTTAGCTGATCTGTTGCGGTTCTGCATCAGGTGTTGAACTTTCCAAGATAAATTATACATATATACTTAATGTCTATACAACAACAAAAAAACATTTAATTCCGTCCAGTAGTTCCGAAGATTAGCGTGTACAAACAAACAGACCCACAGACAAACAGACAGATTATTTTTTTTGGATTTGTGCTCTATTACTGTTTCTAAACCCCCCTCAATTATTTCTTTTTTAATATATTTAATGTACAGACAGTTTTTTTACTGTTTTATTATATGTATAATAATATAGATATAGATAGATAGATTGTCGATTTGTTACTAAATAAAATTTCAAAAACTAGTTATCCTGGTTTCATTCATATACCATGGTCACCTTTAACAGCGAATTCTTAAGGCATAACGAAAAGTAATTTGTTTTATAGGTACCGAATATATACAATATTGTTCTGTACAAATGTATTTAGAAGACATTTACTACTAAATGTTAGTGTATCTGGTTTTAGATTCCGTTTTGATCTCAGGTAGCTACAGAGTAACGTTGTGATCTCTCGTGTATAGTAACGTCAGGATTGAGGAGCCAGTTAAAATGTGCTATAGCTCCCAATTCACTCATTTTTAATTAACGAATCTTGTCCTACAAATCTAATATACTTACTACTAAATAACAAAGAAATTGCGCATTAATTGAACAACTGCTTCTTTGAAAAATGATGAGTCGTATTATGGTCTGAGGAGCCACATACATAATGTATGGTAACTTTTTTAATTTTAATACAACCGTGATCAGATTTTATCTACTAACTACTCTCAAATGCTACAAAATCATACTAAATAATGATAAATATTAATCCATGATGTTCGAAGTTCTGACGTGGCTCCTCAATCCAAATATTTAGATTGAGGTGCCACCTTTATGATTATATAACTTTTGAAGTAATAAACTACAAAATCGAGGTTCAATCCTACAATTTTTTTAAACTTACTACTAAATAAGTATATTAATTTCATTAAGTTACAAAAAATGGCTCCTCAATCCTATCACCATATTTTGAGGTTGGTTTTTCAATAAATGGGGTAGGTCATTTATGTACACTAAAAAGAGGAAGGGACCCAATATCGATCTTTGTGGTACACCCATTTTTACTTTTAAACCCAGACAGCAGCAGGTACAAATAAATGGAGTCAACTCAATGTTGACTCCATTTATTTGTACCTGCTGCTGTCTATCATTCAAATACGATTTTATTAAACTGAGCGCAAGTAGACGGCAGAGTAAGCCGTGTGGTATCCGGCAGAGTAGAATAGAACCAACCCATTACACTCACGGGTGTCGTATAAGGTGACTAATGTCTGAGGCAGAACACCTTGCGCCTCCGTAGACCAGAGAATGGGCAGCAGCGTTTTCTGTTAGTCTTTCATCACTGCGATCTCCAATCCGCCTGCCAAGCGTGGAGATTACGGCAAATTCCTCCCATCATGGGAGAGGCTTATGTCCAGCAGTGGACGTTATGGGCTGTTGTTGTTGTTGTTGTTGTTGTTGAGCGCAAGTTTACCTAAACCGTAATGCTGAAGTTTCAAGATCAGGGTTTTGTGATTTACGCAATCAAATGCCTTCGAAAGGTCACAGAAGATTCCTATGGCATCTTGTGCCTCTTCCCACACAGTAAATATGTGTTGTAATAAAGTGACACCGGCGTCAGTTGTACAACGTCCTTTTGTGAAACCATACTGTTGCTCGTGTAATATTTTATTAGTGTTAAAATGGTTAAGCATTTGATTGAGCATTATCTTTTCGTAATTGTTCTTAATCTAATATACTTATTTTAATGCTGTGAGCATTTCAAAGAGAAATAAAATAGTTTTAATAATTTTTCATTGTTTGATTGACAGTTTTTAACCGACTTCGAAAAACGTAGCTTTCTCAATTCGACCGTATTTTCTTTTTTAACCCGTATGTCCCCAGCCGTACCCGAAGGGGAACGGTGCATTGTTATTTTAATTGTCTGTAATTGCGGGTATCGAAGAGTTTATTTCTTCAAAAACTATTAAAGCAATGCAACAAACAAAAAAAATGCTGCCCGCCGGTGTCGGGACGGGGGAGCATGGTTCGAGCGATTGGTTCCCTTTATGTCCGACTTCCTTTACGACGAGTCTGAGAGTTGTATTGTTTTACAAATACGCTTTCTAATACCGTTACGTCAAGTTTGGTTAATGGGTACAATGGCACCATGTTGCCGTTCAGTTACACCATGTTGTGATACACTGTTACCCATTGGGAGAAAATATCCCGGCAAGTAACACTAACTAAAGAAAAAGAAAAGAAAGCAAAGACAATGAGGGATTTTCTTTTTAGCTCTTCCCTAGTCGCTGGATAGATGGCGCTGAACTTAGTACGATAATGCAAGGAACGGAACCTATAAAAACTGATTTTAACAAAGCGCGAAAAAAACTAGGCTATATTCGGAAGCTTAAGCAAACGAAAGTGTCAGTCAACGAGCGTATGTGACGTGACACAGTTTTTTTTCCAACCGTTTTGGCTTTGGCACCAACTATCGTAGTCAGTTCAACGCCATCTATAGAGTTCTTGGAAACTAAGTTTTTTTTTAATAACCTCTCATTATGAGATGAGAAACAGGATAGCAAAGTCTCACAAACTACCAGGCCAGTGTGTAATTTCGCCTCAAAAGCGGACATCCTCTTTTTATAGCGGATTCCGATGGATATAACTATTATACAGTATAATATGAAATACCAATTTAAATATATTACTTAATTTTAAAGTTACAATAGTTTTTTTGAAAGGTCAATGAACTTTGTCAAAATGTTTTTTTGTAGATATTTCCTAAAATAACAAACGCTCACCTTATTTAAAATTAACCATGAATTGAAAATTGTATATACAATGTCGTGTATAAATTACAAGTCTTTACTTTCCCTGGAACGCGAGTTAAAAATTTATTTTGAAATATTAGAAAATAAATTATGTAAAATGTTCTATATGACATTAGCATTTTTTTTACCAACGAAAAACACTCTAGTTATGTAGCTTCTTATAGTAAAAAAATGGAACATTTTACGTACAGGACTTCAGAGTTATAACGTTTCTAAGTTTTTCATCAATTTCTATGGAAATAGGGTTGTCAAGCATGAGTTTACTATAAATAAGTAAACTCATGGAAAAATGTATGTTATTGAAAAATCACACAATATCTACTAAGTAATAAATTTTCTAAACACGTTTTTAATATTGAACCTCCTCAAGATAATTTTTGAGTTTTTGAAAGAAAAGGGAGAAATAAACTGGACTTATTTGGTATGACATAAATAAATAAAAAAATGAAATGAGAGTTTACGGGTTATCTTCAGTATCTGAAATAATGAGGATTTCGTGTGAAGTCAGCTCCACTTCTTCAAATTCGAAATTAGAATCCGGTGGGTAATAACGCACATTGTCGGTTGTCACTTCCAACAGAGAAAGAACTTTTGGGGGCAAAGGTTTTTTCGGTTTGCGTCTTTTATTGTGGGATATAGTTGATAAATATGGATCAGATGATTCAAGTCCACGGTGAAATAAATCTGTTATAGTTGTTTTTCGATCCAACTTGCGTGTGTGATGCTCACGATCATAATGCCAGAATTTATTCTTGGATTCCCCGGCTTGCTCTGACAACATACCTATTGGTAAAGTACTGGACTCTATAATTTGCCGACCGTGCATTAATATTTTGTGTACCGTATTAGATTTTGAAATTGCTTTAATAACCTTGGAATGAGGTTGTCCTTCAAGTTCTTCTTCAAATCTCTTTCGTATGCGACGCTGTTGGCGAGAACTCAAATTGTCATAAGTGTTAGAAGAAGTTTGAGAAGTTGAAGGTTCTGGTACCAGCAACATCTCTTGAGATGTTGAAGCTTCTGGTACAATCACTTTAAACGTATCTTGAGATGTTGAAGGTTGTGGTTCTAGTAACATTTCTTGAGATGATGAACTTTCTGGTTCCAGAAGGTTCAACATCTCTTGAGATGATGAATGATCTGGTTCAATCACTTTAAACGTATCTTGAGATGTTGAAGGTTGTGGTTCCATCACTTTCGACGTATCTTGAGATGTAGAAGGTTCCGATACTATTAACGTCTCTTGTGATGTTGAAGCATTGGGGAAACTCCTAAGAGGTATATCAAAATTTGTGTATAATTAAGCGTGCCTGTTCAGTTAAAATATCATACATTTCCCGTTTTGTAAGCTTGATCGGTTCCATATTCATGCCTTGGTTGTTAGTACGAGCTTCCACTTGCTGACCAGTATGAGGGTTGGCACCCTCATACTCCCCTCGCATGAAGTCCTCTGGTCGGAGCCCAGAAGAACATTCCTCAGCAGAGTAAATAAGGTCCTGCTGAGATAAAGTATGAGAGTTGTCCGGTTCCATGATCACAAACAAATTCCACTTAGAGAAAATAAACTTTTAGATGGCGGCTGCTCCCCTGCGTTACCGGGTAGGCTACCGTGCCGCCAAATAAATTTAAGCAAGAAGACAACGAAAACAACATAAGCCCGAAGGCATTTAAGCATATCGAAGAATATAAATCATGTTATACATATCATTGGGAGTTTTAGCCAGTAAAAACTGTTACCGCCTTCACCACGTGGAGGTACTCCCAGCTTATGTTATTATTATTTTCGTTATTATTATTTGCGTGTCATAACTGCATGAAAGTAGGTACCTAAGCACTATTTATAAACGAACATGCAAATACACTGCCTGGATCTTACATCATGAATGACATCAACAAAACAACCCAGGAAACGATTGGGCAACAATTTTAAAATCCATATCAAGAAGATAAAAAGAAAATTACAGTGACTGCAATTTATGACAAATAAAAGAGTAAGGTGACAACCGCAAAACTGAATTTTAAAATTGAATAAAAGTTATGAATGTTCAAAAATACCGACGAAGCGCTTCGAGAAAAGGTATGTTTTGCCCTTGCAACAATCCTACAAATACATAATAGTCCAATAATAAAAAAGCGCGCGAATTGACACATCAGCCGACGCGCAATGCTGCAATCACACACATTATCGAGAGACTATCACTTTGATTTATACCACATAAATGATAATATAAGAAGCCTTAAGTATTTTTTATTGAAATTGAAAAGAAGTCGGACGGAAACAAATAAAAGGAAACCATCAGGAGGTTCCTGGACACAGATGCAAAGGACTCACCGAATCATTTCTATCCATTATCAATCCCCTTATATCCAAGAAATAGGTAAATAACCTAATGATAAGTTTTTATATTATAAAAATAAGATATAGATATAATATTTTAGGAGTTTTAAGAGATCTTTTCTTTGACTTCTATCATCTACAAAACCTTAAAAAAAAATAACGACCATCACTGAAATAAACCATCGACTTGAGTGACAACCCTAACATAAAATTTTAAAATTTAATATCTCCGAAGTCCTATGTTTAAAACATTTAGTTTTTTTTTGTCGAAGTAATAGTTACATCAACTAATAATTTGGCATTTAAAAAAATGCTAATAATGCAGGACATGTCAGAAAAAAATATGAACTAAATAATAAAAAAAAAAAAGTTTTCGCCCAAACCAGACGAGATTTTTTAACTTTTTTAATATTAATAGGTGCCTAAAATATGTTTATATCATAACCAAAAACACCCAATGGAAAAAACGATTACATACGGAAATAAAATGTTTCTATGGTTTATATGGACTTTTTTCGATTTTCAAAATTTCTCGACTACTATGATAGATAACGACACCGGAGTTTTACTAGTAGATTTGTTCGATTAATACCTTTCTAAATAGCATATAAAACGAGCATGTCCGCTTTTGAGGCGAAATTATACACTGCAGGAGACCAGAATCAAGAAAAAGTATTATCTACATTGCATGCTGTGTGATATTCGAAATGAATAAAGTTAATTGAGAGATTCCTATTAACAAGAGATTCCTATTAACAAGAGATTCCTATTAACAAGAGATTCCTATTAACAATATACAATACCTCCTTCATGATTCTTGGTCTCGTGGTAGGTGTTTGTGAACTATCAACAGTACCAAGGAAAAAAAATTTACCCGCTGTCCGGTCAACTGTACTAGCCAACTGTACCACGGGCAAGGAATGTATATTTTGTTACTCGGTCGCGTCGTCATTGCAATACCAACTCGATTAAGCAACGCACCCGAACGCACCGCAATATGTCGATCTACTCTATGATTAAGACAGAATGTTTGTCTATGGTAAGTTCACTCCTGCCGGGCTGACAGGACGTATCTCTGTTGACAGCTCGAATTTCTAACTGGGCTCAACAACAACAACAACAACCATAACGTCCACTGCTGGACATAAGCCTCTCCCATGATGGGAGGAATTTGCCGTAATCTCCACGCTTGGCAGGCGATCGCAATGATGAAAGACTAACAGAAAACGCTGCTGCCCATTCTCTGGTCTACGGAGACGCAAGGTGTTCTGCCTCAGACATTAGTCGCCTTATACGACACCCGTGAGTGTAATGGGTTGGTTCTATTCTACTCTGCCGGATACCACACGGCTAAACTGGGCTCAGTGTCCATCAAATAACTGTCAAAAGGTTAGTTTCGTATTATGTATGACCCGTCGCGATCAAATAAAACGTCATCGGTGCCCATCGTGGCTGATAGTAAATAAATAATAATAAATATCGCTAAACACATTACTGCTGACTTAGAAGGCTGGACATTACACACAGCGCCATCTAGTGCCACAGTAAGCAACGAGGCTTGTGTCGTGGACACCAGATAGTTGATATATTACATAGATACTTTTTTTTTGTAAATACATATTATATATTGTTAGGAATCAGAAGTGAAATACATTAAAAAAAATAACAATCTTTAATTTCTCTTAGTTTGCACTCTTTACAAAATAATAAAAATAACAAAAGGAACACTGTAAATATTAATCAAATAGAAATTACACAAGCAAAAATGGAATAATCAGTACACGAACAAAAACATAACCCAAAAATAACTAAGCACACGAAAATGGTCAGGTAGCACGTCCGTTCCGAGCGCCGTCCAAGCAAAAAGAGAACGCTGTCGCACCGCGCGCCCCTTTTTATAGACTTCCGTCGGTTGCCGGCTGATGACGTGACTTTAAGGTGACGACTCGCCTTCAGTTACCAACACGGCCTCTCCTGATGCTCTGACGTCCTCGTCAGCTCCAGATGGTCCTGCCTGATCTGTAGCAGTACCTTCCAATAAGACGCCTGAGTCTTCATTGTCTCCTGCAATCAGACAGTCATATTACGTAAAAATATAACAGATGTAGGAACAAAAACATCTTAGGTAATTCAAAGGTAATGCGCATTACACATAAATTATGACACATCAAAATCTTAGCTAAGAACACACCAAGTAGGTAACTTGGTCGCGTTGCAGACAGAGGCACCTAGTTAGCGTATCTCACAACGGCTGTCGGCATAGGCACTTAGTTAGCATACCGCCCAGACTTTTACAAACACTGTAGGCATAGGCTCTTAGTTTGCATACCTCCCAGTGGCTGTTGACATAGGCACATTGTTAGCGTATCACACAGACTTCAAAACAATACTTGCCCTCAAAAAATGCGGCGCATGTCTCAGGAGTCCATTCACCCCTCCAGGGCACCATGAACTGTGCAGCAGCATATGTGGTCTTCCCATAGCCACCAGCCAGAAGTTGCAGCTCATAGCGGCCATGGTCCAGGATTCCAACTACGCGGTAAGGTCCGCGCATACCAGGATCAAGTTTCCCCGTGGACTGGGAATACTTGATGACGAAGACTAGGTCATCTTTGCTGTAGGCACGTGGAGGCTGCCGATCTTCATTAGCACGCCTGTCTTGATCGGCTTGATTTTTACACAACCGTTCGGCCGTCCTTTGTCTCCTCATCTCCCGTAGCGGTTCACGGTTCTCACCAGACAATTCGATGGCAACGTCTCGAATTAGTGTGCGAATGACTGGGGTAGCTCCTTCGGCTCCGATAAGCAGGTTTAGCGGGGACTGCTGGGTGGTCTTTTGCTTTGTCATGTTGAGTATCAGCTGTAACTTCCACAACTGTTCAGACCATTCCCCTTTCCGATAGTTCACCTCGATCCTCAACATGTTAAGGAGGGTGCGAACGTAACGTTCCACCTGACCATTGGCGTGGTGCATCTCGGGGGTAATATAATGAATCTGACAACTTAAATCATTCATTAGTGACACAAAACCAGATGATTGGAACATCCTACCTCTATCACATACAATTGTTTTAGGTGTTCCAAACAGAGACACAACATTTTGCATAACACGTTTTAGCTCATTTAAGTCCTGAGTACAAATAGGGTTTAATAAACAAA
The DNA here is from genome assembly GCA_905147715.2 of Xestia xanthographa. Taxonomy (NCBI): domain Eukaryota; kingdom Metazoa; phylum Arthropoda; class Insecta; order Lepidoptera; family Noctuidae; genus Xestia; species Xestia xanthographa. The sequence goes on along the minus strand of LR990655.1, from coordinate 12,027,003 downwards.
ATTTTGTGAAAGAATCCACAACAACTAAAACGTGTTTATTACCGTTAGATACTACCAATGGGCCTAGGGCATCTATATGTAAGGTGTCAAAAGGAACATTTGGTTTTGTCCACGAGTTAATTGGTTGTAATGGAGCTCGTGGAACTCTCTTGTGAGCTATACATACGAGGCAGTGAGATATATACTTAGCAATAAAAGCTCTGAGACCCGGGAACCAAAAGTGTTTTAAGATAAGATCGGTAGTTTTGTCAGCGTTAATATGGCTATGTTCATCGTGGAATATTCGCAGGAGGCTCAAACGATGTCCTTTTGGTATGTAACAAAGTAACCTGGACTCTTCACCTACAGGTGTGAAGCGATAGTACAAGATATTATTGCGTTTAACATAGCGTGATGAGTCCAAATTTCCCTCATCCAAAGACCTGATTAAGGTTTGAGTCTCCTCGTCACCTGTTTGCGCTATTTGAGCCCAATTACGCGGTTTCTCAATGTTATTTACCATATGTACGGGGTTACGGCTCAAATAGTCTGCGTGAGGTATCATTACCCCTTTCCTGTATTGAATGCTAAAGTTAAAGTCCTGTAGGTAAATCCACCACCTCGCTACCCTCGGGAGTAGATCTTTCTTATTTTGGGTGGCTTTTAAGGCATTGCAGTCTGTCACTACAGTAAATGGCATTCCTATGAGGTAATGCCTAAAATGCTTAAGAGCTTTTACTACAGCGAGCGTTTCCAGTTCATAAGAGTGGTAACGCTGTTCACTACCTTTCGTAACCTGACTGTAGTAGGCAACCACACGCTTATTACCATCCTTATGAACCTGCAGGAAAACTGCACCATAACCTGCACTACTCGCATCTGTGTGAACCTCAGAGGGAAGCTCTGGGTCAAAAATGGCCAATATTGGCTCACTAGTAAGACTTTTAATAAGCTCATTGCGAACGCTTTCCTGCTGTGGTCCCCAGACAAATTCAATACCCTTACGCGTCAAACGAGCAATGCAAGCTGTTTTTATGGAATAATTAGCTATGTACTTTCTGAAATAACCAGCAAGGCCCAAAAATTGTCTCGCTTGTTTGACGTTCTGGGGAACGGGTGCATTCACGAGTGCCTGTACCTTACTTGTTGAAGGCCGGACCCCACCATTTGATATAATTCTGCCCAAATATTCGATTTCTTGGCATAGAAATGAACACTTGCGCAAATTCACTGAGAAACCGGCCTTAGTCAGAACCGTCAAAACCTCATCTAATATCTGTAAGCCCTGGTCAATTGAACAGGACAATAGCATACAGTCGTCGACGTAGACCAATACTTTGCCTGCCTCAATGAATTCGCGCAGTGTATTTGCAATAATACGTTGGTATACTATGGGTGCGTTGGCTAGCCCATATGGCATTTTCAAATATTCAAAATGCCCTTCGGGCGTCACGAAGCCGGTTAAGGGTATTGATTGCTCATCTAATTTAATTTGCAAAAATCCGGTTGCCATATCAAGTACCGTGAAGAATTTTGACTTCCCTAGTCGATCAATGTGATCGTCTATTAAAGGTAAAGGATATCTATCCTTAACCGTGATTTTATTGAGTGCCCGAAAATCCACACACATACGATCCGATCCATCCTTTTTTTTTACTAAAAGGATCGGACTCGAATATGGTGACTCTGAATCTCGTATTATGCCTTTACTAAGTAAGTCCTGAATAATCTCTCTAACTTTAAGCTTTTCATTGAAGGACATTTTGTAAGGACGATAATAAACAGGTACCTCACTGTTCAATCTGATGTGCATACAACCTGTGGTAACTGTAGACGTAGCCGTACCAGAAATCATAAATGCGGAATATTTATCGAGAATTCTTGTGAGTTTCTCAAGATCTTCCCCGGCTAATGCAGTTTTAAAACCATTGGGTTGCTCGCCAGATTGAACCGTGGAAACCCTCTTTAAAGATTTATCGTGAGTTATACGTTGAGAATCCCTGGTCCGTATATAGGTTACCCCTTCCCTATTCAACACATCGGTACCAATAATAATTGGCGCGTTCATGAACTCACTAGGCACAACAAGCAAATCCACTTCGAGGGTTATTTCCTCAAGCTCTATTACAAGTGTGACATAAGAATCGACAATAATAATGGAATTACTTATTCCTTTCAATTGTTTATTAATAGATTTCTTCGAACAAGAAAAGTGATTGACCACGGATGATGAAATCAACGAGACTTCTAATGCCCCGCTATCAATCAGGATGTCTACAGGTATACCCTGGACTGTTCCAACTATTATGTCACTGGATTTATTTTGAATAAGGGCAGAGCAGAAGTTGACATTGCTTTTATTAGACTTATTATCTGAACGCTGCTTAGCAAAACAAACACTAATATCATGACCCGCCTTTTTACAGTATGCACATACTGCCTTATTTGGGATAGAACTCGATTCAGATTTTACCGATTCAGATTTAATTTGTTCAGTCGCATTGTTTGATTTCGACTTTTTATGACAACCCGCTTGTTTATGCCCTGTCTGACCGCAAGTGAAACATTTGGGACCCCGACCCCTGAATGAACGCTTAGAGTTATTCTTGTGTGGGCTCTTATTATCTTTAGAACGCGAATTGTCACTATGTTCCTTAGAAGTGGGTTTTACGAAGGTAGATAGGTAATTAACGAGATTGTCAGGTGTCAGGTTTGCATTAGTAGCAGTTGCTTTAATTTGAGGGTCTTTAATCCCTCTAATAACAATCGCCACTATCAACTCATCTGATAGGCCTTTTACGATCCGTAAACGTAGTAAACATCTACGTGCATATTCTGCGTAGGTTGGGTAACTGTCTGAACTAGTGCTCATTACTTCATACAAAATACTCGCCACGTCAATTTTCTTAACACAAAGTGATCGAAAATCCTTTTTAAAATTGCTCCATGAACGGTCATTTGTGACCCATTCACTAAGCCAAGTCTTAGCATCTCCCTTCAGACAGCTACCAACGCGGGAAAGACACTCATTTTGTGACCAGTTATTCAAAACTAGAGCCCTGTCAACCTCGTCAAACCACTGATCAACATCATGCACATTTGGGTCAAAATTAGAAATGTAAAAATGATGGGTGCTTACTGACTTTAACGACTGTATTGCCTCCACTATTTTCTCTGTGGTTGCAGTCGAAACATCAGTAGCAGTACCTGTAGTTTCCGGCGTAGCAATTACCCGTGAACGTTCTTCTAAAGCCTTCAACCGCGAGACAATAGTCTCAAGCGATTGTCGGTAAGGCGGTGACGCAGGGCTTCGCGTCCTCACGCGGCTCTCACGACGATCTCGTTCGCGCCTGGAACGGCGATCGCAATCCCGAGACTTGCTACGTGACCTTCTACTCCGCTTGTGGCGGCTACGAGATCGGTTAGAACGCGGGGCACTTGTTTTTGAACGTGAACGGCTCGATCTATCCATTATTAACTACTACCCGCTTTTATATAAAATTGAAAGCACGAAAACTGGTTTTTAATTTGTGGGCGGAATGAATCTTTATCCCACTTCTGATGTTAGGAATCAGAAGTGAAATACATTAAAAAAAATAACAATCTTTAATTTCTCTTAGTTTGCACTCTTTACAAAATAATAAAAATAACAAAAGGAACACTGTAAATATTAATCAAATAGAAATTACACAAGCAAAAATGGAATAATCAGTACACGAACAAAAACATAACCCAAAAATAACTAAGCACACGAAAATGGTCAGGTAGCACGTCCGTTCCGAGCGCCGTCCAAGCAAAAAGAGAACGCTGTCGCACCGCGCGCCCCTTTTTATAGACTTCCGTCGGTTGCCGGCTGATGACGTGACTTTAAGGTGACGACTCGCCTTCAGTTACCAACACGGCCTCTCCTGATGCTCTGACGTCCTCGTCAGCTCCAGATGGTCCTGCCTGATCTGTAGCAGTACCTTCCAATAAGACGCCTGAGTCTTCATTGTCTCCTGCAAATATATAAACATCCATGACTCGGAAACAAATGTCCGTGCTCATCACACAAATATTTGCTTCTACCGGGATTCGAACCCGGGACCCTAAACTCAAACTCAAAGCATTTAGGTATTTCAATTAGACCATTACGGCACTTTTGAATGTCAAAAATACAAAAAAGAAAATCAAAGCTACAGTCCCAGTCACAAGGCATAATAACTTGAGAAAGTACTGTAGTTGCCCATCCATTCCCTATAACCGTAGATCTCTATAGAGAAGAACGGGCAAGTAATAATCCATTTATTTTCAGGTAACAAAGACCCATAGATAAATACCTTAACCTAAGTATACATACGTTATTTGTATTACAATTGTATTAGTAAATATAACTTAAAACTATGTTAGTATCACTAATTTGCACTAAGTCTTTGTGCGGTCTGGTGGCACTTGTCCGCGAAAGCGGCGAAATACCACATCCTGTGGCCAAAAACTTTCTTCCATCACCTGATGCAGGTAGCATATTGGTACGCGCACCACAAACGCCTTAAAGTTGACGTTGCGATGCGACTCCAGCAACTGCACTCTCGGAGAGTAATTCAGCCTTTGGCGCACGTACTTCACGATGTCTTCCGCGTCAGTGGTGTAATGGAGACGCGAAATATACACGGGGGTATTCGGCTTCGCAGCACGCAGTTTCATGTTAGGCTCTATAGGAGCCTTGCCGCAGCGATTCTTACAGCTACTCTGACGGCGCTTCCTCCTTTGCACCGTCATAAAGCCGTCATCAGCCCGTTCCGTGTCCTTTGAAGACATGGGCTTTGCGGGGGGAGCAGGGGTTGTGACCACCGGGTTCGATGGTCGCATCGGTCGGGCAGCGCTGCGGGGAGGAGCTGCTGTGGCGGGGGCAGGGCAGCTAGGCACACTTGTAGCGCTCAACGCTGGCTCAGCAATCGGCGCCGGCGACAAAACTGCTGACGCAAAACTCGTGACTGACGTATCGAGGCAGCCGACGCCTCGGCGCGTATTTACGTTACTTACACGCGCCGCCGGTGACCTAATTAACGCCACTGAGTTGCGCAACTCATCGAGTTCTGAGCGCAGGTCCGAAACGGTGTTCTGGGATGTCTCCAACTTCCTCTGTACATCAGTCAGACTTGCCTTCAAAGAAACAATGTCCTTCAACAGGCTCGTAACGTCGACGTGGTCGAATGTGACTGGGGGTAACTTGTTTAGATCCCTCGCCACAAACGTCGGCACGTCGTCTGGATCGGTAGCTTTCAGAAACGTGATGATGTCTTGCACACTTTTCTTCGTCCCGTCGCGCCGACGAGACACCATCTGGTCGACTTTATTAAGTGACCGGAACAGCAGCTGCTTTGCAGCAGCAATATCCTCCTCGCTGAAGTTCGTTACACAGATCTGGATGGCGGACACCTCGTCCATCACGTCCAGCTTCTGCTGCAGGAACGCCAGCAGTTCATTTGGCACAAGTTTATCACTCATGGCAGTACAATTACGAGCGTCGGCTGGCGCCGCGCTGTACGATATTAATAATAATATGCACCGTGTTGCAACGTCCGCCTCAGAGTGCAGCTACGGACGGACTGAGTTCAATTAAAATGAACCTTGGCAGCTAAGAGATGACCAGTCCCAACTGACAGCGCCCGTTCACAGACATAACGCATGTACCGGCGCTATTCAACTCAACCATATTGAAGGGAACTAAATGACCCGACACACCCACCACCATCAGCGAGACATTGTGAGCATGACATTCTCTCAGCCACCAAGGCATATTCAAGTCAATGAAAGATAAATAAATGTAAATGGTGGCTAAGCAATCAATTAGTTTGCCCTCCCCCCCCCCTATGGTTGTGGAGCAGGACCAGCATTTAGCCAAGCATTTTTATCATCAATGTAATCCCCCAACTTATTATATGCTTGCCTACATAGTGTGCGTTTTATATAAGATTTAAATTTCGTCTCATTCAGTTGAAGAATGTGGGGAGGTATTTTATAGTAACATTTCAAACAGTACCCCATGAAAGATGAATCCACTTTAGCAAGCCTGAAACCTGGCTGAACTAGTTGGTCCCTATTTCTAGTGTTATAGTGGTGTCTGTCCCCTCTTACTGAATAAATGCCGATTTTTCCTAACGTACAGTAAGCGTTGATAAGTGCAGAGGCACGCTAAGGATTGTATTGCTGTGAACGCACGGTCGCTCGACCGTGCGTTCACAGCAATACAATCGCTGTACAGTGCTGTATGTGTAAGTGGTCTCAATACAGTACGCACACCAGAATTCACCCACTGTCGCAGGTCGTCACGTCGCACTCCACATAACAAAAAAATATATTTATATCTCTTTTGGTTATACACGCAGCAAACACTCTTATTTGTGTGGCGACCTGTTCTTACCATAGAATAGCTAAAATTCACCCATAATTAATAAGTGTTGAAAACTGTTTGGGTAAAGCAGTGGCTTCACGATTAACGAGGTCCGAGTTCGAATCCCGTTACCAATGTGTGGGTCTTTTGTTTCTTTGTAACCATATTTATATTTGTATTTTTATGCAAAAATTTGTTAGGTGTTTTTTTTTTTTTTAAGAAGTTAAATATTAATTAAAAACCCATCGTTTTATTATTTAACCATTTAAGTGATTGTTTGTTCTCTTTTCGGTGTTGGAAGGTGCAAACAAAAAAGTCATGTTAAATGATAACAAAAATGTTTATTCGTTTTATTTATTTATAAAATTATAAAAAAAAACTTTAATGAGAATTTTAACGTCACATTCCTACCTAGTTACAAGAAGTTCTCTTGTAATCGTTCGATTTTTTATTGTATACCCACTTACTCTAACTCAATTCACAATAACATAACAAGGAAAGGATGTTCTAATCTCATAAATAAAATTGTTGATACCCATTTATTAATAGGTATCGGTATTTAGCAGAGTTTATTGAAAACTAATATAAGTATGATTTAGACTTTATGAACATATTTTTTTTATGTGACGTCACAATAAATGTAACTCGCATTGAGGTTATAGTTTAAGTGTTCATTTTCTTGAAGAAAAGAAGATTGAAACTAAACCTCAATTTAAGATCATTACTACGGATAAGTAAACAACTCAACAACAATCACAAAATATTATTTAGTTGTTAAACTAAATAATATTTTGTTACACGTCTTATTCAAATTAAAACACTAGGATTGAAATTTTGTATAACTCCCATTATTTTCGATGCAGTCAAGTAGACGTTTGCGCCTGGACCCCACAATATTTTGATATATTCCGGTTCCTTCCTCTTAAATTTTCCCACACCGCCATGCAATGCGTTGTTAACAATTCAAATAATTCCGCAAAGTGTCTCGTAGGCGTGAAACCATTTGTTTCATACTGGCCTACCATATTATTATGGCGTCGCTGCGCTTCGCTAACAAGCGACGGCCTTCCACTTCGCTGTCGACTAGCAAGGCATTCTTCCTCATACTTTTTTATCCAACGACTTACAATATTCCTCTAGAACAAAAAAAAAGCATTGTTAGGCACCTGTAGAACAAAATACTAAAGTGATCATTCACTCTGCATTTATAAATAAACACTAATTATTTATCTTTTAGGCCTCATGATGGATTTAAAAAACAATTAATTAATCCTTAGGTCACCAAAGAAATTAACAATAACATTAGGTTTGAATTTCTAATAAAAGTTTAAGTTACAATAAAAAACAATTAATTAGTCCTGTCACTAAATAAATTAACAATAATATTAGATTTTAATTTCTAATAAAAGTTTAAGTTACAATTATTCATAAATAAAGTACTCACAAAGTCCGGTTTCTTCAGATATTTGTGTTCTATTAAGACCACATAAGCAGCGCGATAAATAGTCGCCCTCGCCTCAATATTAATATTTGCCTGCATTTTGCAACAACAATACCGCTATCTAATTACGTTAGCTGCAATCGGGGGATGGAAATGAAACCAAAGATGACTACTTAATCTAAATTAGAGTAAAACAATTACATTAGCAATAGCCTAAACTAGCCTAGTTCCTACTCGAAGTGTGAATATGGAATGAAGATTTTCCTGGATTCTTGTTATTAGCTGATCTTAGGTACGTGCAATGAAGTGCTTGTCTTAGGTCTTTGCTTCCGTACGGTTCTACCTTGAAATTATCGGGTGCTGAGTAGACGATTTCCGCATTGCGAGGTCGATCGCCCGGCGCCCGCGCGTCATGGAGTGCAGCGTCGGCATTCAGCTGTTTCCATTATGCAGCGGCGTGTAAGTCGCGATTCGGGGTCTAGGTCGTAGGTAGCGCTGCGCGTAACATCTCCACCCGCAGATCAGGAACTATTTTAGAACTTTGAGAGAAAATGTTTCTGGAACTTGTCCTCTGGGTGTGTGGTCCTCTTCCCTCCTTTCGGGTTCCTCGCGGGTGCATCCCTCGGCGCTGGGTGCTTCGGTGCGTTTGCAAAACTATTTCCTGCGATAGCCCAGTGTGCGCATAACCAGTGCGCCTGCACCTAGTAGCGCAACGTAGAAGGGTATGGTCGTGTGGTATATGATGTCCGATTGTAGTTGGTTGAGATCTATCGGCTGGCTCGTCATAACTTGGTTCTGGATGCTGTGTAGTCCTTCTAGGTCGATTGAGCTGAGATGAACTTGGGTTAATGCAGCTCCCGGTGCCTCCATGTCGTAGGGTATGTCCATTAGTTTCAGGGGCCGGCTCTGTTTTACATCATTGTCGTTAATTATGGTTAGTTCCTTGGAACGGAAGTCTTGAGGGCTTGGTTCACGATGAATTCTTGGATGCAGTCAGTTTTGGTTCGTATTTGATGGATTATTTCTTTCTCACAGAGATACCAGTTGCTGAACTTCGAGCATTCTGCTTCTATGTACACGGAAGAGTCCCCATTGGTTGCTATAAAAGGGTAGGTAGGGATAAGGGCTTGACGGCTTTTGTTGGGTGCTATGGATAACTTGTGCAGATCATGAACAATTTTGGAGATTATAGGAGATCTGGAAGCCATAACTATCTGTTTTTCGTTGGAATACGATCCGGGAATGATAGTATCATAGTATTCTCTGAGTTCTAAGTTTAATATTTATCTAATAGCTAACATATTTTCTATTCTAACTCTAATCTTAAGTCTTCTAAATTTCCATTTGTAGTAAGTATAAGTTGACCAACTTTGGGTAGTTTATTAAACTGGATTGTTAAATTTATTAAACTGTATTGGAAATAGTGTGGGGGTTGAATTCCTTACCCTTTTTAACCTGGTTTTGAATACTAGTCTACGTTTTTTAGGCGTGTAAATGCGTATGGGTAAATCGGATAGAATGGTGTCTTGGGTATACCGCGGTACTGTTTTCTGACGGCTTCCAGAGGGGTTCTTAATGAATACTTGTCGTTTAGGAACGTATTCTGTTTCGTGTTCGCGGCGGGATAAATCCATGTGTCTATCTGCCATCTCGAATGGTTTTGTTGCCGGGGGTACAATATTAAACTGGGGTCTAATAGGTCTCCGGTCATATTTGGCTTGCCCGCAGGTAGTGCATTCGTTGGTGAGTTTGGCTATTTGGTCTTTCATTTTGGGCCAGTAATACTTACCTGAGAGGGCTAAATAGCATTCGATAATTCCTCGATTAGTTTTGCCGTCATGGTAGTGTTTAATTATCTCTTGCTGACGTAGATTATCTTGAATGTTTTCTAATTCTGTCTTAGCTAGTACTAAGTTCGTAGATGAGCTCTTAAACTTGTCCTGTATGACTGGCATGGTGGAATACATGGCATTAGGTGGATTTATTAGGATATCGGTTTTTACTTTCGGGTTTGATTATGGAGATTGATTCGGGAGATTTAATTCTATCTTTGTTTCTTTTGATTTCCGGGCCTCCTGGAAATCCTGATTTACCTGACTTGGACCTGCCTGAGGTTCAGTTGAATATATAATATTGCCTTGAACACCTACATTTCCTAAAGTCGGAGTAAAGTTGCACTCTAATGAAGCAACCGGGTTATAATCGTGACAAATGTTATCGTAACTGAACCAGGTCGGCTCGTAATAGTGCTGCGTCGGGTAATATGAGTCGCCGTATGACGCACACTCATTCATGTTAATTTCCCGAGCTTTAAAGTAATTGGTTGGTGGCATATTACCTGAATTCTGCCAATTATGGCCAGATAACTTTGGGGTGGGTGTAAAATTCTGTACCTCACTCATGGGTATAGGACCTTGATTCTGATTTTGTGCCGGGACGTTTCTAGGTGGCAAACGGAACATGTTACTCTGAGCGTTGTAAGGTGCGTGGAATATATGCTGTGTTTGATTAGGCATGCGGTTTTGGACCTGGGGATTAACAAAGTTAGGGTTGAACCCGAATGGTTGTGGTGGCGGTAGTTGGTTGGGTCTGATTCCTACAGGATTGGACCAGTTGGGAATCGGCTCTGCGAAATTACTACTACGTGGGGGAACTAAGTTGGTATTTGATAAAAACTCACTACGTTCCTGTAAATACATAACGTTAAGTTCTTCCTGTACATATTCGAGGGCCTTCTCAATAGTATCGGGACGCATGCACCGAATGCGGGATCCTAATGGTTCCTTTAATCCTCTTACAAAAGCCTGCATAGTAACTTTCTTGTAGAGTGTACGTTTCGCATCCACTGTAGTAGAAATTTGGTCGTGTAACGTTACATACGTCATCATCGTACTGAACAAAGTTTGGCATTTCTCATAGAATTCCTGAGGTGTCCTATTTCCCTGCGTAGCTAAGGAAAGGCCTCTATACAAGCCGGTCTCGTCTCGTTGATCTGAGAAATTATTGACTAGGGCCGTTCGGATACCTAGCCAATTTTCAGGTATGCCGTTGGAATTGATGATACAGGCGGCAGTGCCTTTTATTTTTTTTAAGATGCCATTTAATACGCATAAGTTGCTTAACTCACTACCTTGGGCATTACTAACATATTCAATTACTATTTGATCGCATATTTTAACAAACCTAGTCAAAACGTTTGGGTTCCCGTCGAACTCCGGGACCATACGAAGGGCCTTGAAAATCGTATCGGGGTCGTGGGCCATTTTTACGCTAATTACGCTACTACCTAAGCTATTCTTACTATCACTATCCAAATCCCTACCGTTATCTATAGCACCTCAGTGAGCCGAGATGCGGGCTCCTGGGAACTGGAATTTTTCGGGTGGGAAATTTTAGAAGTTGAGTGGTTCTAGGACTAAGAGGGAAGCAACACAGGAACAATTCAAGTGTACTTACAAATTCTTCATCTCTGGCTCTCTCGTGAATCGAAGTTTGGATTCTCCTCCCGAAACTGCAGCTAGACCGTAGATTCGAATATTCGATGCCGGGGCTCGATAGCCACCCAGGCGATTCGCGTACGCGGATTTCGATATTAGAGATCCCTAAGCTCGCGAACCGGCCCGCGAATATCCTTTCGACTGCGCCAATTACGTTAGCTGCAATCGGGGGATTGTAATGAAACCAAAGATGACTACTTAATCTATATTAGAGTAAAACAATTACATTAGCTATAGCCTAAACTAGCCTAGTTCCTACTCGAAGTGTGAATATGGAATGAAGATCTTCCTGGATTCTTGTTATTAGCTGATCTTAGGTACGTGCAATGAAGTGCTTGTCTTAGGTCTTTGCTTCCGTACGGTTCTACCTTGAAATTATCGGGTGCTGAGTAGACGATTTCCACATTGCGAGGTCGACCGCCCGGCGCCCGCGCGTCATGGAGTGCAGCGTCGGCATTCAGCTGTTTCCATTATGCAGCGGCGTGTAAGTCGCGATTCGGGGTCTAGGTCGTAGGTAGCGCTGCGCGTAACAACCTATTAAACCACACGTCACTAACCAACAACTTAAACCAAACGAAAACATTCATTCCGGTCAAGTTAAATATTCATAAATCTCATGTCTACCTCACATAAATCTAAACTCCTTACTTATTTTTCTATGATCTACCTTTCAACTTCACGGAATGTGTGAACAAAGCGAACAAGATAGAAGAATATAATATTTCTGTTCCATTACTTCCAATTGAGTATAAAAACTGGTAAAAACTTACAAAAAGTCTAAAAGTAACAATGTGAAATTTGAACACACGGCTTACTGATTCGTTCATAGATCTGCACGCGCCTAACCGCTAGGCTATCTTGACTTATGTTTGCATGTTGAAATTTTGAACTACAATTACTTGTAGACGACAATGTCTATTTTCTTGAAAGTAGAAGGTCGTAAGTCAAACTTAACGTCAAGCTATTGCTTTGTGAGATTGCCACTGGACTTTTGGTCGACACTGTATATGTTTTCATAGATGTATTGACAAGGTACTGTCATGATATTAACTTCCTTAAACAGTTCTCTTAGAGAATCGCGTCTACGTAATTCATAAATGGCTCTGATGGCTTTTTTCTGCAGAATAAATATAGACTCAATAATATAGCCTTGAATCAAGCGTAATCCCCAGGAAAACCGTTTTATCTACGAATTCAAGTTTCTCTTTATTCAATATTATTTCACAATCACTACTTCTAACATTGGGTAAAGCAAATATTATGCATTTAGTTTTTTTTTCATTTAATACTAAATTGTTTGCTGTGAACCAATTATGGACCTGAAGTAGGGCATTATTCACGTCATCTAGATTTTGGGGCCCGTCTATTTATCTTAAAAATTAGGGAAGTGTCATCAGCAAACAACACCATATTTTGAGGTTGGTTTTTCAATAAATAGGGTAGATCATTTATATACACGAGAAAGAGGAAAGGACCCAATATTGAGCCTTGCGGAACCCCCATTTTTACTTTTAAACCCTATGAATTAACACCATTTATTTGAACATGTTGTTGTCTATCACTCAAATATGATTTTACCAAACTAAGTGCAAGTTGACCTAATCCGTAATGCTCAAGTTTCAAAAGTAATGTGTCGTGATTTACGCAATCAAATGCTTTGGAAAGGTCACAAAATATTCCTATGGCGTCTTGAGACTCTTCCCACGCAGTAAATATGTGCTTTAATAAGGTTACACCGGCGTCAGCCATACAACGTCCCTTGGTGAAACCATACTGTTGATCGTGTAAAATTTTAACTAAGAACGCAAGGCAGCCTCACTACCGCTGCGCCATTCGGGTCATCTAGTATAGTCACCGTTACTTATTTTGACACACGCTTTAGTATCGATTCTTCTAATATTGCGATTATGTAAGCTGGACATCAAATTGATGACAACAGAGTTTGAAATGGCTTTCGTGAAAGACGTTACCGTTATCCACTCTGTGTAATACGTAAAACCATTATTTTTACATTCTTGGTTGTCATTGAAGTTCGCTGTACAACCGAAGCTTGATAGTCACTGGATATCAGAAAGATACGTAATAGGCCTGCTGAACTCCTGAACGAAACATCGTGGAGGCGGCTATTTTTGCTGGCGTCCCCTTCGGTGAACTGACGAGTCGCTTGTCGATAGATTGTTACAAAAGCTAAGTAGCCCTAAGTAGCCTGATAGTAATGATAGAGTCCGTGCCGGGCCGCCCTTGTAAGTCTTTTTTTTTTTTTTTTCTTTTTTTTTCTTTTGGCGGTAAGGTAGGACTAGCTTATATCGAAAGCATGCATGTGCGTACTCACCTCTCTAGATCATAGTATAAGGAAGGCTCCTTATAGAGATGGTAAGTTACGGGTGGTTGCAATCACGAGGTGACGTACCTACACGAAATCAGCAGGGCGAATATTGATCCCGCCAACCTGATATAAGAGCTGGCTAAAGAGTATGCCATAAAGACAGAGGCAGAAGAATGTGAGGGTTGACCCAGAGATGGTCTGAACCTAAGCAACTGACTAGAGTTGGGAATGTATAACCTAATTATACAGGCCTCCTTATTCCCTTAATGGTGCATGAGTATGTCACTAATGCTTCGTTATATTTACAGCTTGGAAGAGGTGGCATAGTCACGGGCCGGATCAGCCACCCTGACGATGCTCCCTTCTCCCCGCCCGTGGTATGGAAATAGTATCAACGGGCATTAACACCTACAGATGGTGAACAGCAGCGGGTAGCAGCTTGGCTGAAAGGCGAGGCAAGGGCAGGTGAAAGAGCTGTGGAAGAAGTGAAATAAGGACGAGAACAATTATACGTATATAAGGCGAGGTACGATACTCAAAGTATTTATTACCATGATGAGAAAATTATATTATTCGTGCGCCTGCTTATGTAAGCGAACCCAAGGCACAACTATATTACATACCCCCTATGTCTTACATAATAGAGCAGGGGCTTAACGACAACATGTGAACCTGACTGTACTTCAAAATATTATATTATTAAACTCGACGTAAAGGTAATAGAAACGGGACAGAAATCGTAGACTCGACGTAGGGGTAATAGAAGCGAGACAAGGTTCTCGAGCCGACGTAAAGGGCCGTAACCAAGATCACAACTCACAAGAACTGTATTCAAATGTTTATAATATTGGTTATTTCATTATAATATCCATGGCCTTTTTTTTCGCATGGGTTTGAATTATAGTTAGGGGGCGCCGTAGAAATCTCTCTGGTTGTGCTAAAACCGGCACTGAGTAAGATTACTCAGAGGCCTTCTTATCTCATTATTAGCCCTAAAAAAATATGAAAGTGAGAGTGCACTCTACATTCTATTACGTAATTCAGTGGCATCAGGCACGAAAAAATACCATCGAGGGTAGCTGCCCCTGCCGCGGCTGCGGGACTCCTGCCGGGGTTGCGGGACTGTTCGAAAGAGATACCGTGGCCCCGGAACACAAAGGGCTATGAAGGAACATGAATGGGTTTTAGTCAGTAAAAGTCCAACACTCCCTGAGTCATTTAATGATTTCCCATCCGAAAAAAAGGGGGTAGCTGCCCCCCCCCCCCCCTCGCCGTCCCTGGCGACGCCCATGCGTAGATAGAGCTCCAGAAAAAGGAACCTCTTCACGATGCGAGACGTCTGTCCTGTTGGCCAACAAACGCTCTCATAGTAAGTAAATGATGCATAGACAAATATTTAAACCTACTTCGTCACCAAACAAATAAAAAATACTTCCTTTTTCTCTATAATGTCATATTGACAATTGTTTTGTCCAGAGTAAAATATTTAATACCAAAAGGATTTTTTGTCTGCGTTTGGGGCATGTTTGTGGACATTCAGCCCAAAAGACAAGGACAAGATGGGAACTATAGAACGTTGTCTACAATACCCGGCCGTACCATTGACCTAAGAAGTAGATGGACTGGAAATACCTACAAAAAAAAGGTGCCACAAAATTTCTCATAAAATGGCTGCCAATGATAGGGATGTACCAATTATGGAATATAGTGTTACTATAACAAGTATCGATACTAATACTACATAATAGTTTTACGAGTCTTAGATATCACGTTGGAATCATATTTATAATTTACTAAGCACTTCGCCCGCGAAAATTGTGATAGCTCGGCTAATTTGCATGGCATCAATATAATTAATATCCTATGTTACTCGGTAAAAATGTAGCTTTATAATGGTACTTATAAGAATTTTTAACAGTAGTTCTTGAGTTAAATCGTAACAAACACACAAACAAAAAAGCAAATCTTTCCTCTATATTATTATAGCATAGATTCTTACAGTCTGTTGTAACAAAAAAATGAGTAAGTTTAATGCTCCTCTGATATCTGACCGTTAATTAATAGCAGTGTTTTACCTAAAAATAAAACACATATTAAATACTTACCTTATTTGAAGCTTACTAGATTGAGAGAGGCACCACTGGTTTCCGCTATACTTCCCTCTCTTTTGCTCTTTCCTGTAGTTGCATATATCTTTCTCTTTCGCACATCGCCGATTTCTCACCAGGTGGCGCTGCCTGATGTGGGCATAGCCATGGCAGCGCATCGCTGATCATTGTGTCGAAAATCTTCACCAGGTAGAAATTAAACGTAAGCTTCAAATAAGGTAAGTATTTAATATGTGTTTTATTTTTAGGTAAAACACTGCTATTAAACACTTGACCGTTATTTGAAGCTTACTAGATTGAGACGTGTTTGTTATCACCTGGTGGGAAATGAATGAATGACGCCAATGTGAACGCAGAATGGTAATTAATAAAAATTAGATGCGCATAGAGAAAAATACATTTATTGAATGAATTATTTAACGCATACAAGGAAAAAATCATTAGGTACAAAGATAATAGACTTACTACGCGAATTAACTACTTATAATTATTTTCAATAACTTAAAATGATCTAATATCTCCATAATTTTTAAAAGATATAATCATATAGATAGACTGCACAACAGCTACCTTAATTTGTTTCTTGAATGATATTTAGTAATTTTAAACATTTTGAGCACTTCCTGAGAAATACGAAAAATAAATAAAGAGTAAAATTCATCTCTATCGATTTAACTAACAGGATTAAACATCCTAGATACATTATAGCCAGAACTGGTGGGTATACAGGGCATCACTTCTCTACAGTAATAACGGGTGAAGGTATTCTGAGACTGCCAATTTCCTCTAGAGAGTATTTCATCTAAGGAGTAGTTGTTAACCCAGTTTTTAGAGGCTACAGCAGACCTAAGACTGCCAGGAGAAGCCTTTACTCCTGCTTCTAACAACAGAGATTTGACCCATCCCGCTATGACTGTACGAGAAGCGACCCTTGGTTTTCCTCTAAAATTAAGAAACAGATTATTGAGACACGCCGACTGGCGTTTATCTTTTAGTATGGTTATTGTTCGTTTCACCCAAAGTACAGGGTCTAAATTCTCGTTAGTAGAATTGAGGTATAGTTTCCAACCAGACTGTCTATAATCGGCAGTATCTGTTTTAGATCCAAATATTGGCCATAGGATCAGACCATCATTACTTTCTGACAGGTGTTTTGAGTCTACAGCTAATAGAGTCAGATCATGAACTCTTCTGCCGGAACAAAGGAGTAACAAAGTTGCCGTATGTCTACAAGTAGCAAATACATTATTCGTGTCTACAGAATAGCTTCCCATAAATTCTGCTAATTGATCAACGTTCCAGACTAAAGACTTTTGAGCTACTGGGTTTTTTTAAAGCAATAGACTTTAATATATGAGTAACTAAAACGTGGGAACTTAATTTGGCAGATTGTTCAGGGTTGCTTAGCGTGCAGACCACAGATTTATGTAATAAAATAGTTTTATAAGCCAAACCCTCTACGATACTTAAATCTGCAAGACGCGGGCCAAAATCTGACCTGTTGGCTGGAAGGGGCTTAATTTATGCTTTTTTGTCCATGCAAGCCATCTATTCCAAGCTACTTGATAAGTCTTTTTGGTTGATGGCCGCCAAGAAGATTTTAAGAGCTGTAACTGAGCTTCATTCCATTCAACTAGGGTCGGAGCCCACCCCCACATTTCCATACTTCTAACGTCATCTCCCGGACTCTTGGAGGTGGAAGGCCTGTCACCGTGTCTACCAGTTGTGAATGCAGTTTCTGGATTGTGAATGGAGGTGCTAATGCACGGGCTTTTAGATCCGCTCTCCAAAAGACTCTCTCCCACCTCGGGACTACGATTAGAAAAACTCCCGACGCAGAGTTGAGGTGAGCTAGTACCTTGGGCACTAGGTAAGGTGGAGGAAACACCCAGGCTAATTGGTAAATCCAGTTTTGGGAGAAGGCATCGTGGTATATTGCTCGAACGTCGTTCAGATCCAATGAAACATAATTCATTACGACTTTTGCCCGTTCTGACGCGAATAGATCTATCAGTGGAACTCCGAACTTTTTGAATATTTTCTCCGTACACTGGGGTAGGAGATGCCACTCTGGAGGAAGCCGATGACGAGAAAGATGGTCTGCGTGACAGTTGTATTTTCCCGGAATATGCTGGACTTTCAGATTGATTTGGTACTGATCTAGGATTTGAAAAATCTCCTTCGTGAGTTTTAGTAGTGAAGGAGACCTGGTCCCTCCCTCGTTTCTCAAAAAGGCTACAACAGTCTTGTTGTCGCACTGAACTAGAGCGGTAGCTTTGGACATATGTGGGCCCCGCTCTTTTATGGCTTTTAGTATTGCGAGCATCTCCTTTTGATTGCAATGGAGCTGTTGCTCTTGGTCTGTCCACGGTCCTGACAGTGCGTACCCGTCGAGCTGCGCTCCCCATGCTAGATCCGACGCATCTGTGGTCAGGAAATGGGATGGTGGTGGGTTGTGAATCAGAGAGGCCCGATGACAATTTAGTCGCCACCAATTTAGTTCCTCCTTTACTTCTATAGGTAAAACTACACTGACACAATTTTCTTTTAGTTTTTTGTTTAGAAACATTAGTGTGTCCCGAAAGTGAAGTCTGCCCCTTGGTACCACGAAACTGGCGAAGTTCAGAAGTCCTACCAGGCTTTGTAGTGCTTTCAACGTTGTTGTGTGTTTGTGTAACATATCCAGCACCCTTCCTGATATTTTCGTGATCTTTTCGTGTGGCAATGATCTCTCGTTTGTCCAAGGGTTCCACTGAACACCTAGAAATACGAGGCTTTTGCACGGAGTTGTAACAGATTTTTGACAATTCGTCTGCCACCCCAGGTAGTGTAGACGATCTAGCACTATTTGGGTGTGCACTCGCAGGACCTGCTGGTCCTGGTGAACCAGCAGAAAATCGTCTAAATAAACGAGTATTCGAATACCCTCTTTTCTTAGTGTCTGCGCTACCCAGTTTGTTAAAGTCGCGAAGACTTTGGGGGCTGTGCTGAGCCCAAAAGGAAGGCAGGTCATTTGTAGTAATTTTCCTCTGTAACTGAGACGTAGAAATCGTCTGTGTGACTGGTGTATTGGCAAATTGAAGTAAGCCTGGGACAGGTCGACTTTGCACAGCCAGTCGTTTGGCTGGAGGAAGTCTGGGACACGAAACACATTTATGAGCTTGAATGGCTCCGTGTAAACAAAATCGTTCAAATGTTTTAGGTTGAAAATAGGCCGGTTGGTACCATCGGCTTTGGGGACCAGAAACATTGAGGACAGGAAACTCGGAGAGTGTGAAACTTCTTCTAGCACCTCTTGCGTTATCATTTGAGATATGATAGTTGACATTGCCTCGGACACCTTTGTTTGAAATGGGCTTTTTGCATTGGGTATCATTAGAGGCGGTTTTTTGATGAAAGGTATGCGATAACCTTTTATTATGCGAAGAAGAGTTTTTTGTGCTCCGAGTTCCCTCCAACGATCGACATAGAACGTTAACTGGCCCGCTCTGAAGTCCCGATTGTCAAAATCTGCTTCTCTTTCCCCCCGGGGGATATTCGGTGGCAGAAGCCCGTTTTCTGTTATTTCTGATAGTCTCCTGCTTGTTAGACTGCTGGTGAGTTCCTCGTGAACGAAAGGGCCCCTGATAGTTATGGCTAGGCCCACGTGTTACTTTATTGTTATTGCCGTTTCCCTGCGAGGGATGGCAATGACCTGACCTCTGTGAGGTGTGGTTGTGTCCACAGCCCTGCGAGGGCTGGAAGCATGGCGCAGTGCAGCATACTTGGCGGGCACCCTGCGAGGGTGCCCTATAATAAGCTGACCCCTGCGGGGGGTAGCGAGTGGTCTTCTTATATCCTGCTTGCGAAGTAGGTTTGAAGCCACTGGATTTATTTGGGGGCAAGAAAGTCTTCTTAACACCTCCGTTCTTTTCCAACGTAGATGACAGCATCTCAGGACTAAAAACCAACTGATTGGAAGGCGGAATTTTGCGCAACGCTGACTTAACAAGAGGATCACGAACATGATTTATTATCCCATCTCTTCGCATTTGAATTATTTCTGCACGATGACCACAAATAAGTTGAATCATATCTGAGGACACTTTATAATATTCACCGTCCGCAAATAATTCAGACATTTTATTATGCAACTGATCGGGTGTTACACTACCTTTAACACGTGCCCAAGATAAAAGATCAGCCATGCTAGCTTGTAATACCTCTCGCTGTTTAATTGCACAAAATGTTAGAGCACCATAGGCTTTGTCAGCTAAGGCTAAATGTCTTGAAGAATCATATGGTTTGATTTCTTCGTTAATTTCCAGCTCGGTAAACCCGGGACTGTGATTATATAACTTCTGCACTTCCGAATACCTAACCTCGCTCCATTCATTTTTATTGAAATGCTGAATATCATTTAAATATTTTAGATAATTTTCAGGAGCCTTAGGAACAGGCGGTTCCTTTAATTTGACTTGTAAATCAAATTTGAATTCATGTGATTTGTTTAATGTTTCATCTACTACCTCATAATCATACAGAGACCTATAATCATTATTATCTAATAAAGAAATTTCGTCATTGCTACCGTCTACCTGCATTTCTGCTGAACGCCGAGGTGAACATGCAGAGATTTTATCATTGTAAAAAACACGTTCCCGTAGCTCGCTAACCTCTTGAGTTAATTGTTGCAAAAGATCTGTTTTACGGGAATGGCGGCCCCCCCTCTTTTTTTTATAGTGGCGACGACGTTTCGGCTTTGCTGATAACGAAGTGGAACAGCTAGATGAACTGGATGAGGAGCTTGAAGACGACTCGTTTTTCCGATGTTCTCGACGCGACGAAGACCCCTTGGTTTGCAAACCTGACGGCCCCGGAGCGTCCATCGTAATTGGATTACTTGTACCCTCCATCCTAATTAAACAAAAGACTTCGATATTTTTTTTTTTTTTTTTGTCGACGCACTTGGGTACGAAAACGATTAAACGACGTTATACACAGTCAAATCATAAAATACTTTCGACAAAAATCGAGTCAAATCATTATTCATAAAATACTTCCAACAATATAGAGCAAATGAGGGTAGTTTAAAAATAAAATAGGAAAGGAAAAATTCCTACAAAACTTATGCATTGCGAATATTATAATGCAATGTTGGCTAAGGGCAAGCTCGAACGGTAATAACGTTAAATAAATTAATTATAACTTTGCCCATATACATTGCGATTATGCATCGTATCACCGAAAGGTTTTATGAAAATTTATTTCTACTTACAATTTTGTCCGATGGAATGCACTTATAATCACTTTTCGTTTTTTTTTAAAAATTATTTTATAGGAATAATTATAAAATAATTTACTAATGGTTGTCGAGACAACCTTCTTCTTAAGCGGAAAAAGACGCCAATGATCAGCGATGCGCTGCCATGGCTATGCCCACATCAGGCAGCGCCACCTGGTGAGAAATCGGCGATGTGCGAAAGAGAAAGATATATGCAACTACAGGAAAGAGCAAAAGAGAGGGAAGTATAGCGGAAACCAGTGGTGCCTCTCTCAATCTAGTAAGCTTCAAATAACGGTCAAGTGTTTAATGTAGTATTTTTTCTGCACAGAATTTATAAACAATTTTAGTCGCATCACTTTTGCGCTTTCGCTTATTTTATATCTGGTCTGTAGCTTCTAGTAGGTATGCGGACTAGGTTTGCCAGATACAGTGATTTCATTTCCTGGCCAATTCGAAGGATACTAATTTGGTGGGTACGAAAATAGTTATTGGTCTTTGTAAATTGCATTTCTTGTAATATTTTACAAACATACCAATACACCTAGGTATGTCAAAAATCAACTTACCAGCTTTAATCGCTCATACTATGCAGATTATTTTTAAATATGAAAACACTAACATTAATTGAGTATCGCACCTCGTTTTTAGTTATTCATTAAATAAAACTTCGGTAAAAATCAACATGTGTTTTATTTATTCAATAAACATTTGGTATGAAAACAACAATATGCATATTAAAATAAAACTTAAACTACCTATTCATTTCTAAACAATGTTAATTTGTTCAAAAACTGCTTTCCGAGCCACGCAGGAAACTCGGTGTGGTCACCCATCCACAGTCCAACCTAGGCAAACACGCACACTTTGCAAGAAGGCCATCGAATCGTAAAGCGGTCGACTTCTAAGTAGATGCTTATATACCTCTTTGTGCATTGTTTCCACAATTAGATGGGGTAGCTGCAATGGAGGCATTACAGTAGATGTACAAGAAACATCCAATTTTTTAACGTTGCTCGTCTCACAGAAAACATATGACTCTTGATGTTGTTTTTTGATGGATGCCTGAAAAAAAATAGGAATTTCGTTATGCAATATTTGTTTTGTATTGTGTAACGGGCTGGTGTCCGTAACTCCACGTCAAATTCGTCAGTCAAAACGCGTACCTAATTTGCGTGCGAACAATAATAATCATATTTTTTCGAACCGATTAGCACACGTAAGATGTACTATACCGATATCGTACCAGCACAGCGAAGGAACTAGTATCGAAAAATAATACAGCAACGGTACTACACTATTCCACCATGACATATTATTGTAAACAAACGAATGAAATTATGAAATTAAAAAAAGGTCTGTTGGACGAAAATAAGCCCAAATATGAACACTACAGCCATAAATTCACGATCCCTTAGCATTTTTTCCCTCAAAAGTGTATTACTATGTGTAATAATTCATGAAAACCGGTTACTAACCTATGCAAAGACAATTGAGGTTGATTTTCCTTCTTTCTTGCACCACACTTCATAACACAACACGCAGGCATGTTGAATAGCTGTTTTCCACCATATACGTGCAATTTTAAAGATAAACTCTTCGTAATTTTCTCACAAATCTCAATAAATGCAAAAGTAAACATTCATTTGACAGCAGAACTACCACAAAACTCGTCGCATAATATGGCGGATATGGCACTTACCTACAACTGTTACTACGTCACAACAAAATGTTGTCATTATGAGCAACAGCTGAAATATTGTTGTCTCTTTTATCAAATACGATTACCACATTAGATAGAATGAAGCAAAACGATATTTCACATTCTGTTTCGTATTTCACTCACATTTGTCTATGCAAATGTAGGTATAGAATATCGGGGCCCCTCCATATTTCTTTCTATCTCTATGGGCCGTACATCTAACATAGCATTAACAATTGACTCTACGTCTTCCGTGGAACCGCATCCCACGGGCTCCGTAAGAAAGGAATTGGTTTTAATGATGTTCGAATCAATGCTAGATTGCATAGTAGAATCATGGGAAACCATACCGCCACATAAGGATGACGAAACCTTACTACATCTTACTTCCCTAGATTTGAGGACAGTTAGCGACACTATAAGTATTACGGGAAAAAAGAAAAAAGGTGCTCGTAAATAAATATTGTCTTACCTAATAGGTAGACTATGCCAACATGATGCCAACAGTCTTGCATTATTTAATAAATACTAGCGACCCACCCCTGCTTCGCATGGCGCCATCTTTCTTGTCCAGATTTATTCTTCATTCAAACTGGAACTAACCATACACATTTACATGATTCACATTGAAATCTGCTGTCGTTTCGGTGATTAACGTGTACGAACAATGTGACACGTGGTTTTTAAATGATTAAGATCATCATTCTTCTTCTTCAACCTTGGCCACCCAATGCTGAGTGTAGGTCTCTTCCAAATCTCTTCACTTTTGGCGGTTTTGTCAGAGTAATCAGATCATAGTCTAAGAAATTCAGCTCAAGATTGGATAAAAGTGAATTACTTATTGAGTCATTATGTTACATTCATATTGTCATTATCCTACCCGACTGGGTTTGGGTAGGAAGTAGGTAAAGTCCAGATGCAACATCATCATCATCATCATCATCAGCCTATTAATGCTCCCACTGCTGGGACGAAGGCCTCCTCTCTATGAGAGGGAGATGCAACATTGCTGCCTAAAGAGAACTATCAAGACACGTTGTTGTGATAACAGTAATGACTACATCATCAACCACTTTTATCAAAGTAGGCTATTCTGTAGTTCGTTCCAGATTTCGGTCTGAACTCTGAACTGCTATCTTAAGAAGCTTGGCTGCAGATATTATGTGCGCTGGGTGCCTCATTAGCCAAATGAAATTTTGATTATTATAATGCACTTAATGACACACCTAAAAACGATTTAATGTTTTTAGATCCCAGAAAAACCTCAAAACTGGTGAAACAGAGCCATTCAAGAGTTGACGATGTTGAGGTAATTGTGTTCTTAATATTATTGAACTAAAATTTAAATGTTATTTATGGTGGACAACGTAAGTATTTTGCATCCAATATGTATATGTGTTACAATGAGATGAAAGTGTACTTTTAACCAATCTTCACTACAATATAAACTACTCCGCCGATTTCAAAAATAAAATTCTTTCACCATTAGAAAGCTACATTCCCATATACATACCTTAAGTAACATAGGCTATATTTTATCCCCGTACTCCTACGGGGACAGGAACTACGCGGGTGAAACCGCGTGACGTCCACTAGTGAAAAGTCAAGATTCACTTACCAAACTGACATCGTACATTTTTAGTTGTTTAGATTTCAGGAGTTTAGAGTTCAGGCGTAGATATACATCTACGCCTGAAAAACTGCAAAATGACTGATAGAAATCGGTTTCATAGGGCGGACAAAATCGTGCATGATAGTGCATGCATGGACAAGACAAGGACTTCGAAGATTTTTGTATGAACCGTGGTCGGATTAACTTCCGCCATTTTGATTTTTTGTTTTCAAAGTATATCTTCAGCACAACTTTGATTTGATCAGACACGCATAAAACGAGTATCAATCGATAGCTGGCATCAATAAAAACAAGTTTTGTCTGAGACAAAGTGTGTGTAATGATTTGGCATGGTGATCGCTATACCAGCACAACTTTGATAGCTTAAATCTCGGAAACGTGACGCTTTGGAAAACTTTTTTGTATTGATGCCACGTTTTATGCGTGTCTGATCAAATCAAAGTTGTGCTGAAGATGCCATCAGTGAATGGACTATAACTTTGATAGCTCATTTCTCAGAAAATAGACACTTAGGAACATTTTGTTCATTACAAAACTTGTTTGTATTGATACCAGCTATCGATTAATATAGGTATTATGCATGGCCGCTACTTAGATAATCTGAAATTTCATCAGCATGGCTGCCGCCAAGGTCGGTCGACTGGACATCTACACATTGTAGGGCGATATCAGCCATCGCTTTCCACCAGGCGAGAGCAGGCCCATCAGACAATATTAAACAGCACACGGCACGGTTGACGCAGTGACTGCTGCGCTGCGTGTACAAATATGTATACAGTGTTCAAATATTTGTGTACCCGGGTTCGACTCCCACCCGGAACAAATATTTGTACGGCCTACAGGTAGTTTTCCGGGCGATCTCATTCATCGCTTTCCACCAGGCGAGAGCGGGCCCATCAGGCAATATCAAATTATTGCAGCTCATCTACGGTTTTATCATTCACAGAATGGCACCACTACAACCACTACTTGTTGGTCAGGTCCTGATGAAAAAGCTGTCATACGATTCCGAAACGGCAACATGTATGAAGGACAAATTTCTTCAAAATGTATGCATGGCGAAGGTCGTTTTCAATGGGCGAACGGAACCGTCTACTCGGTGAGATGAAAATACGGACGTCCATTCTTTTATACGCAGTGGCCCGTTTTCAGTGTCCAAAACGGTGTTTCTTAAATACTCTGCTTAGGTGTGTATAAATATCTGTAAACTAAGTACTCATTGATTTTAATTTTAGGGAAATTTTCAAAATAATGAAATAATCGGAAAAGGTAAAATTCAATGGAAAGACGACACCTGGTACGAAGGCGAGTTTGCCGGAAACGTGCGTCACGGTCATGGTCTGTACGTGGACTCTCGCAGTCAGCGCTCCTACACTGGCGGCTGGCATTGTGGAACTAAGCACGGAGAAGGAGTAATATACTATTCCAAAAACTTTAAGAACTCGTATAACGGGCAATGGATCCACGTAAGTATAAATGAGCAAGTGGTTGGGTTGGTTGGGTTGGGTTCTTCACCCCGGCAAAAAGGATCGCCCCTTATTATATTACATCATGTGGGTGTACTGTAAGGTAAGGTACAGCTTTGCCTAACCCTTCGGAGATTACAGGCGAGATGTTATGTATGGAATACTCGTAGCTATTTATTCACCAAGGGGAGTAAGGCACATATTACTAATCGAGTGTGCGTTTGTGGCTCGACGCGAAGCGGAGGGTCGTGAACCACACGAGTTTAGTAATCTGTATTTACCCTCGAGTGATATATACTGCTTTATACTACACTTGCACAAAGAAGTAAAAGACAAAATAGCAAAAGGGCATTTTATTTATTTATTTATAAAGAGTTTTCGCGCCAAAAAACATTAGAGAAGGTAAAAACGCCCCGTTTCGCAGGTTCCAACTTCGAGTGTTAAAGCGAGAGAGTGTTACAAATCTCTCGCTCTACCGCATAGAGGTTTTCAGAATGTACCTATGCTACCTGCTTAAGTGGGTACTTTTAACCGCGTGGTACTTCCTGGCCGCGCCACAAAAGTAATTTGGATCAGAGTAAATACAAAAAAATGTTCGTAATATGTTCATTATTGTTCATGATTAAAAAAAAAAGTACTATAACGGTTTCCGAGAAATTTAAGAAAATTGGTGGCGGGGCCAGAAAGTATGCTTTCCAGCCGCGCCACTACGTACACAGCAATAAATAGTCCAATAACGTTCAAAATCATTAGTAAACAAATGTTCGTCCATTGTTCATTCTATTTATAATTAGATACAGCAAAAAAAACGATATTTTTATTAAATAAAACTACTGAATACAAAAACTGTCAGGCGTTCGTGCGATGGATTTATTCGGAATTAATATTAACAATTTAGGACTTAATATACATAATCAAATGGGTGTGTACTTTAATTGAATTTGTCTGGAATTTTAACACCTTTTTAGACATATCGTCGTAGCACTCCCAATATTTTGTTTTTGTTGTACGTCGGCAATGTACTCTATAATGTCCCACTCCAGACTCATCACTTAATAGAGGAGGTAAAAATTCAATAACTGAACTCAATACAAATATTTTATCTTGCAACCTTGCAACATTATTTCTTCTGGAATATCATTTATGTAAAGATCCATATCCAATTCAAAAAATATGAGATCATTAGAAATTTAAAATTTTGTAATTTGTTTTCCTTTGCATTGGTCAGTTTTGCAATCACGCTCAGAATCTTCCATCATTGATGAAGCTGCATCAGCTAAAGCGCCCAGACCGCGGTCTGTCAGTATTAATAAATTTAGAGGAATTATGGGACGGTTTCTAATTAGCACATGGTTGCATTCTGGACAATGATGCGTTAATTTGCCACTGAATATAATATTAAATAAAACCTTCTCCAATATATAAGTAACATTGCAACTGCAATCTATTGATTCAACGTTGCCTTGGAATGTGCTCTTAAAAAAAGGCCTCAGAAACTGTGTTCTATCTTTAAAAATATCAAATGTATAATCTTTATGTCTCAAAGCACCTATTATTAGTGAGAAATTGGACGGAAGCGAGTTAATAAATGATGATATTTTTGTTTTTTCGGTACAAGCTACTACGATTCCCTGTGTAAGTGCGTCAAATGCACAAGTATTTCTTAATACGACGCCTTTTATTCCGGAACTAGAAATATTTCCGTTGATTAGGAAATCAATTTGATCGTAACGTTTTTTTGGCTGCACAGCATCTCTTAATGGTAGTGATTTCTTATTTTCCGCTTTGTTACGCCAATTTTCTTGCAGTATTGGACTCTTTTTAAACACAGACTCATTATAAAAACTTTCTTCGTATTCTTCATTTTTTTTTATAAGCTTTTTTGCCTCTGAAGATTTATTACATTTTTCACCATTTTTAAATACATCACGATAAGTACAATGCGAAGAACTAAGTTTCTCAGACAAAAACTCAGAATGCTGTACTATGAAATCATCACAAAAACTTTCTCCTTCTTCTTCATTTTTTTTAATTAGCTTTTTTGTCTCTGAAGTATTATTACATTTTTCATCATTTTTAAATACATCAGGATAAGTACAACGCGCAGAACTAATTTCCCCAGATAAAAACTCAGAATGCTGTACTATGAAATCATCAACTCGTGTCAGTCCATTTCTGTTATGGATAAGCAATTTCTTTATGGTTTTGAAGTAGCTCTCGACGTTACTACTACTAGCTTCGTCTACAGATTTTT
Source organism: Xestia xanthographa (assembly GCA_905147715.2). Taxonomy (NCBI): domain Eukaryota; kingdom Metazoa; phylum Arthropoda; class Insecta; order Lepidoptera; family Noctuidae; genus Xestia; species Xestia xanthographa. The sequence goes on along the minus strand of LR990655.1, from coordinate 11,998,961 downwards.
TAAAAAACGGTAGCATTACATTCGACCAAATAGGTAACTTTGGCACTATCTTTTTGAAACTGTCAGTGAAACCAGGTAAATAATACATATTTTCATAATCTGTTTCATCATGTAGCTCACTATGAACTTTTTCAAAAGAAACAATATGATTATACCAAGATATTAATGAGCCATCCCCAGAATATTCATCCAATAAAATACTTGTGCTATTCGGTAATGAATCAGTAACATCTTTTTCAAAACTCTCTAATAAGACACTATCGTAACAATCTTTGTCTTGTTTAAGTTTTTCTTTCACTTTTTCACATTTACTAATCGTACCATCCTTCAAATGTCGATCATACCTATGTATTGCCACGATTACTAATTGATGAATTATTTCTTTTGCTTTTATATAATTAGTACACGATTTTAACCGTAAAAGGTGTTTTGACGTGACAACGTCTTATAAATTGGTTTGCCGGGTGACACTTCAAGAAACTGCGTTACGCTCCACTCACGTTATGCGCTCACAATGAGAGCGAGTGAGAGGCACGCGTCCCTTCCACTCGGGCATGGTTAGCCCGCCTAAGAGCGAGAGAGACAGACATAAAAAGTTTATTTTACCACTCAAAGTCGTTGTCACGTAAAACTTTCGCCCGTATACCGACTTTACAGGCAACCAATTTTTATATAAAAACGTTTTACTCGCGTATCAACAAATTTAAAGCAATCAAGAGTATACAATATTTTTACGAAATGCGATGTGTCTAAACGAATTAAACAATCCGGCAGATCGCGGGTTTTCTCAGGTAAATCCAAAATTTTAACGCAATTATCAATGTATGCCTTCGTTGAATTAAATTTCGTAAAACTTTTTACAATTGCTCCAATTAGTCCTGCAGAGTCGTCACAAATGACTTCTTTGGGTTTTTGTATTGTTCCTATCCAACTCCGCAACCACTGATGTATTGTATCAAGCTTTTGACTGCCAGATATCATTTGCGTTACAGGCACGGAAGTAGATTTTAGTTTGAGCATTACAACATATAAAAATAAATGCTTGGAATCGTATGAATTAGTACAGCCATTAGGTGGATAAATCTTTTTAAATATTGATCCAGTAGCATCTATACTCAAGACAGATACAAATTGTCTTAGACATTTTTTTATAAAATATTTGTTGCATTTCAGACCAGTAATGAACAAAAAATGGCACAACAGATACAGATCTAACTACACTATCGAAAGGTTTTGTTGAAGACATGATCCATAGAGCAATAACCACAATCTTGTGGTAGTATTTGGTTTTATATCTGATGTTTTGTAAAGATTTTAAAGCAGGTATGAAAGGTGGTTCTTGCACATCATTTTCTTCCATACTTTCATGAAGCATTTTATTTCGCAACACGATTGGGTATTGGTTTTCCAATTTATCTGCTAAATACTTCTTCCGAAACGACGTCAATTTATTTTTTTTCGAGTGTATCAGACTTTTATCGACTTTTTGAAAAACACAAACTATTTTAATTGATGAACCGTTTTTTCTAGTAACCACAGTTAGCTCTCCATTGCATTCTTTGCATTTGCCTGTACATTTAACATTATATTCATCGCTAACATAATTATGTTTGAAACACCATATGCAACGATTATTTGTGTACTTCCAAATCCATTCACTGAATATATTTGTCCATTTGAACTTCGGCAGCACTTTTCTAGAATGCGTGTGAATACTGGGTTTATTTGGGTCATTACGTTTTTGTATTGTAAGTTTTGGACGAACGGCTTCCCAACACTCATCACTTATATTAAAATATTCTATGTCTTCATTATCTTCATCATCTAATTCCGGACTAGTATCGTGCGTAAAAGTGTTTGATGAAGCGTCAGCGCTGCATCTAGTAATTTCTGATGAATTCGGAACATTTTTATAAGATATCACAGAGTTTTCACCAAAGAATTTAACAAAATTTCGCTTTGCTGAGAGATATAATGCTTTTGCAGTCATGCGTGAAGAAAGCTTTCTACTCAAATCTTTATAAACATTACTTTCGCTGGTCGGTAATTTGTTGATATTATTAAATTGTTCCTTAAATTCTTGAAAGACAGATTTCTGTTCTTCTAAACTCACCGACAGTCGTTTACCACGCTTCATTATGCAGATAAAATGATTAAATAATCCAAACTAACAGACTGTATTGTTACACGCATCCACGTTAACCAATGCAATAATGCTTCTAATGAGGGATTTGCTTTTTAGCTCTTCCTTAGTCACTGGATAGATGGCGCTTGGAGTTAGTATGATAATGAAAGGAACGGAACCCAAAAAAAACTGATTTTAACAAAGCGCGAGAAAACTAGGTTATATTCGGAAGGTTAGGCAAATGAAAGTGTCAGTCAACGAGAGTATGTGACGTGACACAATGTTTTTTTTTTCCAAGCGTTTTGGCTTTGGCACCAACTATCATATTATGTTGTAAATAGTACGAATTCGATTGATTTAATTTGATTAGAATATCTGAAAAAATTACGAAAAAAAAAAGTACAGGTACGGTAAGTAGGGTAGGTAGGGTAGGTAGGGTAGGTAGGGTAGGTAGGGTAGGTAGGGTAGGTAGGGTAGGTAGGGTAGGTAGGGTAGGTAGGGTAGGTAGGGTAGGTAGGGTAGGTAGGGTAGGTAGGGTAGGTAGGGTAGGTAGGGTAGGTAGGGTAGGTAGGGTAGGTAGGGTAGGTAGGGTAGGTAGGGTAGGTAGGGTAGGTAGGGTAGGTAGGGTAGGTAGGGTAGGTAGGGTAGGTAGGGTAGGTAGGGTAGGTAGGGTAGGTAGGGTAGGTAGGGTAGGTAGGGTAGGTAGGGTAGGTAGGGTAGGTAGGGTAGGTAGGGTAGGTAGGGTAGGTAGGGTAGGTAGGGTAGGTAGGGTAGGGTAGGGTAGGTAGGGTAGGGTAGGTAGGGTAGGTAGGGTAGGTAGGGTAGGTAGGGTAGGTAGGGTAGGTAGGGTAGGTAGGGTAGGTAGGGTAGGTAGGGTAGGTAGGGTAGGTAGGGTAGGTAGGGTAGGTAGGGTAGGTAGGGTAGGTAGGGTAGGTAGGGTAGGTAGGGTAGGTAGGGTAGGTAGGGTAGGTAGGGTAGGTAGGGTAGGTAGGGTGAAATTTCTCGGAAACTGTTGTAGTACTGTTTCTGTTAATCGCATACCTTAATGAACATATTATTAGCTAGTGATAAATTAATGTAAAACCTGCGAAAAAAAATCATCGCAAGATCGCCTGAGAGTTTTTTTATTCAGTAGTTTTATTTAATAAAAAGATTGTTTTTTTGCTGTATCTAATTATAAATAGAATGAACAATAGGCGAACATTTGTTTACCAATGATTTTGAACGTTATTGGACTATTTATTGCTGTGTACGTAGTGGCGCGGCTGGAAAGTATACTTTCTGGCCCCGCCACCAATTTTCTTAAATTTCTCGGAAACCGTTATACTTAGTACTTTTTTTTTTAATCATGAACAATAATGAACATATTACGAACATTTTTTTGTCTTTACTCTGATCCAAATTACTTTTGTGGCGCGGCCAGGAAGTACCACGCTTTTAACCAGGTACTTTTTATGGTAAAATTAAATAGTTTGATTAGAAAAAAAACGTGTTGCGCCGACCACAAGTCACATGGGATAAGGGCAGGAAGATGATGATGATGACGAAGACTTTAAAAAAAAAAAAAAAAAACGCGTTAGTAATGCATTACTACCCTGATTTTCAGGGCAGTAATGAAATTCCATACAACATAACTGCCTAGATTTTTGAGAAGGTTTAATGAACAGCTTTCAAGCCCTTTAGTGGGGTAGTAATGGTACACTTACTAAGCAAGTGTAGTATAAAAATAATAAATAACCTTTTTTTTTAAACCGGCTTTTGTTAAAGTCGCGTTGACACAAAAAAAACTCTTCCTTTTTTTCAAAGCACGGTGGTATGGTAGTAGCAATACTGGTTATCCCTGGAGAGGGATTGCGATCGGCGATGGTTCTGTAAGCCTATTACGTATCTTTCTGATATCCAGTGACTATCAAGCTTCGGTTGTACACCGAACTTTGATGACAACCGAGAATGTCATAATTATTGGTATTACGTATCGCACTGAGTGGATATTACTTTACGGTGACTAACAGCCCGGGTACGGTGTAACGTCTTTCACGAAAGCCACTTCAAACTCAGTAGTCATCAATTTATTGTCTACTATACTTACATAATCAAAGTAATATAAGTATCGATACGAAAGCGTCTGTCAAAATGAGTTGCGGTGACTATCAGCCACGATGACAACCAAAGACGTGATATTTGATCGCGACATAATATGAAACTAACCTTTTGGCAGTTAATTGATGGACACTGAGCCCAGTTGCTATCATTTCGAGCTGTCAACAGAGACGTAATAGCCCTGCTGGTTGTATCTGCCTCTAGACTGGGAACGTGACGACCTATGGCGTAGATGCACGTCCATTACCTCCTTCTTCCGTGACAGCTCAGCAATAAGCTTAACCCAGACGGGTTAAGCTTCTGTAGCGCTGCCAGGTTGAACCGTAGTGGGCTGCGAGTTAGGTACTTGCCCGAGCACTGGCATGCGTGGTTACTGGAACGATGTCGTTGATACGGTCCACAAATTCTGCTACCTCTTCCAAACTGGAACTGGCTTGCATTGCGGCTATAGTTTGGAGGTTCGCCGGCAGCCTACTTGACCAGATGGACCTGATGAAATCAGTGATTCTTGCTAGCTGCTGCAGATGACGGGGGATTTGTGTCGGCTTCCTACCTCCCAACTCCTCGTGCATGAGTAGCTGTTTGAGCTTGTGTTCCTGTGAGGCGGTCATTCGCCACGCCGCCAGGTGGTCTTGGGGTTTATTATAATGTCATGTACTTGTGCTGAATGTTGGGGTTCCAGCTGCGCCGCCAGCACGTGGTAAAACTTCGTGCTGTCTGTGGTAATGCTGGAGAGGACGGAAATTACCCTCGACCTGCGCGAACCATAAATTGTGGATCATCGGCATTAAAAGCTGGAGTCCTAACCCCACTTGGTATGTCATGAAGGAATCCTTGGCTTCTTCCTTGTTGTCCGTCATATCTGCTGCTACCAGGCTTCAGGTTTCCAAGCATCAATCCGGAGCGAATGTCTGTGGTCACCAGTGAAGTAGTATGGTACTTCGTTATATGGCCTAGTATACTTCTTGCAATATAATGTCGGTATAGCGGAGTAGCTGAAGTGATTTAGCAACAGCCGATTAAATAAAATTAAAATTATTAATATTTGATCTGTTGACTATGACCTGGGGCTGCCGCCTGGCCCCCGTTCCCCGCACCTGGTTCCACTCTGTGCCACCCCCTGAAATACACTGCCTTGGGCCATGCCCCCCCCCACACGCTACTCCACGGGGGGGAAGTCTACCAAATTTTTTAGAATCGAAAGTATAGGATGCATTAGCGAACGAAGCGGGTTAGAACATTTTTGCATTCCACCTGGGATAGGTTGATTTATTTGTAATTCTCCGGAATTTCCGGAGGGGGTTAACCCCTCCCCCCTGCCTCCGGCCCTACCCCTGAGTTCAGTTAGATTTTCAAGTTTCACGATGAAGAGAACGCAAGAGCGAGCGCAGCGAGCCGGGCCTCGTTCTTTTGATGCATGCCTAGAGAAACAGGACTTACTGGAAAACCTTGTGGGCTCGGGCTCTCTTACTATTTCATCATTTTTAATTCATGTTATATAATCATAACTTCTCAATTTAGAATGAGCGATACGGGTACGGATCCAGAGAATACTGCGAACTAAGTGGATACAAAGGAGAATGGGTTAGAAATGAGCGGCAAGGTAAAGGATTAATGATGTGGCCGAATCACGACGTAAGTTTTATAAATTAACTTTGTATTAATTTTTCCTTACACATGGTGTACCTACTAGTAGCGAAGGGTCAATTTTTGTAAGAGGTAAGCCGGAGTACAGATCTATAATGTGATTTTATTATTTGTCTATAGAATACTGACTGTGTCATTTTCAAAGGGAATCCAGTTGTATGGAATCTTCGCCACTGGTACCTACAGTAACGAGCAGTGACATGCGATATAGAAGAAGAAGCTCAGTCGTTATCCCATCTTCATCAGGGGCTTTCGATTCTTCAGCTGTCTAAGAGTGGCCTCAATTTCATCTTGGCTGACTCCCGGCAGGTCTTCTGTGAAATGGCGGTTTAAGGTTGCACTGGAATTCTCATTTTCGGGATCAGATCCAGATGCAAACGATGCGTACAACTGTCCGTATAAGTCTTTGACTTCCCAAAGAATCTCCGGCTTCGAAACGACGATATCCCTATTCCCCACTAGATTTGGTCAACTTCGTCACGTAGCTTCTCCGAAGTAATTAGACGGGCACATTCAACCACCAGTTTTGCTCAATTGCTTTTTCTATTGAGCGTGTGCTGGAGCATCGAAGATCGCGTCTTACCAATTTTATAATTATTTTGCTCAGTGCCTGTAGTTCTGTCGAAGTGGTCAGTGGGTTTTCACGTCGTTCCGTCATAAGCTCCAGTCTACTCGGAAAGTTTGGACTTCCTGCCCGTACGTCCCTGTGTATTGATGAAAAAACCTGAAAATACCCGAAAAACCCGGGTACCCGGTTTTCGAAGCCCTAACCTACCCTACCTACCCTACCTATCCATCGTCAAAAAACGCTAAAATTTCAACTAAACTTTTCATATTAGAACAAAGAAAGAGAAATTTTGAAAAATGAAAATGAAATTCAAATATTTTTTTTATATATATTCAGTTAGCCATATGCTTCTACTCCGTTCACCTTATACCCATTTTTTTTGGAAAGTATGTAAAAGATGTTATCACCAAGCATTCTGTACATCAAACTAAGTAACTTTACGCAAAAATTATTGCTGGGAAACAATTTTTTTTTTGGGTGAATGTGAATGTTTTGTGGTAGAACTCAATGTAACGCACTGAAAACATTGTGCTGATGGATGGATTGTATAGTACGGGGGTCGTGGAGGTGTTTTAAGTAAAAATCTTACATTCATAACTTGTATTGAAATAAAACTTGTAAAAAAGTTTAAACTTAGACCCCCAATGGTGTCAAATCTGTTGTGCACAATCTAAACTTAATTTAGGCTATTGCTGTCTTTTACTAAAAGGCAGTGCGAGAAAAGGACGGCTATAGCTACGAACTAAGTTAGAGATGTCAAACTAGTTTATGCCTTGCGCTTCACCGTGTTTTTAGTCGACATGTTTTTACGTGCACCCTTCATTTGTATGGAAATATTAGTTCCAACTAAATTTTACAGCTCTAAATTACGTCCGTCTCTTTCTCGTTTTATTAGAGAGAAAAAGATAGCAATAGCCTAAATTAAGTTAAGTTTGTGCACAACAGAATCGACACCGATATCTCCGTAACTAGAAGGTGTAGAACAAAAAATGATAGCAATGACGGGGAGAACAAGTGCCTTTCGGCTTCGTTCAGAGGTGTTTTGCACCCTATAAATATTTTTTTGAGCCTTAAAAATATTCGTATAAAGAAGATTATGCAAAGATATGTTGTGAGCGCGCAATCGTGAAGACTCGAAACGGGCCAATTGGGTAGATTGCCTTTATTCTGCGTCACTGCGTGTATGTGAGCTGGCTCTACCCCGCGGAACACTTTTTTCGGTGGTTTTGTAGGTGTATAACATATCTGTTTATTAGAATATCATTGGTGTAATTGTAAATAAATTTCGGAGCATCAAGATTCTGCCAGATAGAATGAACCCATCTCAGAAAGAGTGTTTCTTAGGAAAAAGTATAAAATCAATTATCTAGATAATTGCATGATCTACAATTTTAGTCTGACTTATTTTTAATGAAAAAACTTTACCGTTTGGCAAACCGTTTAAACGCAAAAAAACCAACAAAAGTAATTGTGCGAACTTTATCATTGAATTTAATTTTTTTGCATGTACGGACATTGGTGTTTCGAACATTCGTACAAATTTTCAGTTTGATATGTCTCATCATCGTCATCAAAGAGTGTGTTCCCGCAACCTTCACCAGGTCATCGGTCCACCTAGTGGGAGGCCTTCCAACGCAACGTCTTCCGGTTCGCGGTCGCCACTCCAGAGCTTTTCGGCCCCATCGGCCATCCGTTTTGCGAGTAATGTGCCCTGCCCATTGCCACTTAAGTTTGGCAATTCTTCGGGCCACGTCGGTAACCTTGGTTCTCTTGCGATGTCTTAATTTCTGATTCGATCGCGCAAGGAAACTCCGAGCATAGCCGTCTTCATTGCCCTTTGGGTGACTTTAAGCCTTCTGATGAGGCCCATTTTGAGCGAACACGTTTCGGTCCCAAATGTAATCACTGGCAACACACACTGGTCATAGACTTTCGTCTTGAGACACTGCGGTAGGTTGGACGAGAAGATACCGCGCAACTTCCCGTACGCTGCCCAGCCGAGTCGGATTCGACGATTGACCTCTTTCTCAAAGTTAGACCTACCTAACTGGACCGTTTGTCCCAGGACAACTAGTAAACCCGTCGTAGATCTAGCAAACGACCCAAGAGCTAGACTGACCCGACACTATACCGAAGACATCCCGGACGTCAGCCTGTACGAGATTAGGATGGCTCTGAAGCAGCTCAAAAACAACAAGGCACCGGGTGATGACAGAATTACGGCCGAACTTCTGAAGGCGGGTGGAAAACCGGTACTTAAGGCCCTTCAGAAGCTGTTTAATTCCGTCGTACTTGAAGGAAAAACGCCACAGGCATGGTGCAGGGGTGTGGTGGTACTCTTCTTCAAAAAGGGTGACAATGCCCGGTTGAAGAATTATAGGCCCATCTCACTTCTAAGCCGTGTCTACAAGTTGTTTTCTAGAAAACGATTCGACGATTCGTGATGACTCTAGTGTCATCACGAATCGTCTCGCGCGTAGGTTTGACGATTTCCAGCCACCCGAACAAGCCGGTTTCCGAAAAGGCTTTAGCACCGTGGGCCACATACATACGCTGCGGCAAGTTATACAGAAGACCGAAGAGTATAACCTGCCTCTCTGTTTAGCGTTTGTGAACTACGAGAAAGCCTTCGATTCGTTCGAGACCTGGGCTGTACTGCAGTCTCTCCAACGGTGCCAAATCGACTATCGGTACATCGAGGTGTTGAAGTGTTTGTACAAAAACGCCACCATGTCAGTCCGACTTCAGGACCAAGCCTCGGAACCTATCCTCCTGCAGTGAGGTGTGAGACAGGGAGACGTCATATCTCCGAAACTGTTCACCGCTGCACTGGAGGATGTCTTCAAGGTTCTGGACTGCAGAGGGCTAGGCATCAACGTCAATGGCGAGTACATCACTCACCTTCGGTTTTCCGATGATATAGTGATCATGGCTGAGACCATGGAGGATCTCAGTACAATGCTCGATGATGTCAGTAGAGCTTCCGGAAGAGTGGGTCTAAAAATGAACATGGGCAAAACTAAGGTCATGTTGAATGCCCATGTCACACACACTCCTATCAAGATCGGAGACCCTACACTCGAAGTTGTAGACGATTATGTGTACCTGGGACATACGGATATGTCTACTTGACCCTATTAGCCAATTTAATAGAATATAGTTCTAATAAAATTTTTGTATTTTGCAATTTGTATATATTTTTTAAATTTTAATAAGTTTCAATTATAACAATGTTTGTACTCTTTCAGTTTTACCGTGGTGGGTGGCAGAATGGAGTCATGTCCGGTTATGGTACATACATATGGGAAGCTTGTTATAACAACACCATGGCACTACCATCTATTAATGTATTTCGTGGTATGTGGGAAAAAGGTCAGCGCAATGGATACGGTGTAGTCAGTCTGGGACTCGGCTTAGGATCACATTATAAGGGAGAGTTTAAACAAAATAAAAAACATGGCTCTGGAAAATTTGTCACAAACAATGGATTAGCTATCCAAGATAAAAATCTTTTTATTGATGACAATTTAGGACCCTTGAATTCTGCTGGTACTTCGGTACCACAAAATAACCACAACTTACAAGGCGCTAAAGGAACTGTAATAGTAAAAGAACCCTTTCAATTTGAAATTTGTGACAGTACTGTCGGCCTTTTTTATCATATCGATCAAGCACTCAAAAATGTAGATAGACAAGATGAAATTAGAAGTAACATAATAAATGACTACTTGGAAAATAATAATATAACAGAAAAAGAATTTAAACAAATGACTGAAACAGACAAGCTGTCGTCAGAAAAAGCACATATTAATAAGCTACAAGAGAACTTCGACGACTTGATCACGTTTGAGGAGAGTTCGTTACGCCAGACATTAAAGTGTTATAAAATTGATTTGTTGAATATTTATTACAAGTATGCGACCATTTGCAACACAGAACCAATAGCGTTTACACCTGTATTGATTCGCCTGTTTCTATGGCAATTGTATTACGACTGTAATGTTCACGAAAGAGGCTTGACACTCGTCGAGATTGACAGGATATATCAACAAAATCCTGAATGGCTTGCAGAGAACCCGCATGACCCGTTTGAGAAAGTTTACTTTTGGCAGTTTACACATAGTCTGATATCGGTTGCCAGTAAATTATATGCAAAAAGAGAATTACCAGGCACAAAACCTGATACAATTCTTGCAAGCGCTTTCAGAAATTTTATGGAATTTAACGTACTACAGGGATCCGGTCATCAAAGAGGTACTTAGGGTGGAAGTTTCAAAAAAATATTTTAACTCATTATCATCTGCTAAAATTTGTTTTCGTTTGAAGGTCATTTGGTAAATGGTTATGGTAAATGGGTACCTTTGAAAGCGACTTATGAGTTGTACCGGAGTCTGGGGGAGCCACACACAGTGCGCACTTTTCTTCGCGCTGTACGTCGTCCATCACACTGCAAGAACCATCCGCAACCCGGCCTCGTTGAAGTGCCCGACATATGCCTGCCACTAGGCCGCAATGTTTATATTTTTGGAGATGAATTAACCTTTGTTGTTGGTAAATAATATTTACACATTTTCTCTGTCTGACTGTCTGTCCGTCCGTATGTTAGTCCTGTATGTTAGTCCTTTTACTCCGAGACTGCTGGCACCACACAGTTGAAAGGAGATGGTCCATATTAGATATATGGACCAAAAACCCTGTCGCGATTATATAATATTTTTCACTTCTAATTCTCTAAAAGTATGCCAATATGGAGTAAAAGTAGGTAATTCGTTTTTTTTAATTTCCTTCATGTGACATAGACAAACTCCAAAGGGTAAAAATGGGACCCTGTTACTCAGACTCCGCTGTCCATCTGCCTGTCCGTCTGTCTATCCCATCTGTCTGTCCGTCTGTATGTCCGTCTGTCTGTCCGTCTGCCTATCCGTCTGTCTGTTCGTCTGTCTGTCCGTCTGTCTGTCCATCTGTCTGTCCGTTTGTCTGTCTGTCTGTCCGTCTGTCTGTCCATCTGTCTATTCGTCTGTCTGTCCGTCTGTCTGTCCATCTGTCTGTCCGTCTATCTGTCTGTCTGTCCGTCTAGACAGACGGACAGACGTCCGTCTGACTAAATTGACTATTTTCTCGCACTCAAAGTAAAAAGTACAGTGTAACACACGGCGCTAAAATTCCATTATAACTCGGTTCCTATTTACTACCTCGTATATAACGTGTCATTTTAGCCCCATGGATTACAATGTACTAATAATAAATACTACAATAATCCTGTCATTATTATCGGTAGTATAATTATTGATATTGTATACCTAAACTGGTAAAAAACACTTGTTAGTCAGGATTTTTACATATATACTTTGTCAGCCTATTATAGCTCATATACCCCATTGATTTCGGTGTAACTCTTTCGGTAAGGAAAATTTTGCATTACAATGAACCCACTGGTACCCAGTTTGTCCTAATCGATTCTGGTTTTTTTTGGACCATCTCCTTTGAAGAGTAAGTTCCTTCTATGAACCGCTACACAAATATGATGTGAAATTATGAACAAATTAAATAAGGAGTGGCTATTAAGGAGGGCCACCCCATATTTAATTTTCTATACATATAACTGAGGGTTGGGAAAAATATATCTACGTGTTTATAATCAGTGTGAGGTGTTTAAGTATTGATAATTGTTAAAAGATATAGAGAGGTTCCAATTGGCTGGTTTTTTTATCTTTCCACGAAACATTTAAAAAAACAAAGTGTACGTTTTATTGCAGATGATAATGAACTCCCTGAACCCTTTCAAATTCACGAAGACGTTGAAAACTTGAAACTTTTCAACTTAGGAAATTTATCAAGCAGAACCATTTTAAAAATATTTTCTAGTATATTTCCGAGCCTATGCGAAGGCGATAAAATTATGGATCTCGATATCGAAATAACATTTTTTGAATTTTTTGAAGTATTTGTTTCGTGCGTGGAAGAAAGTATTCGAGTGAAACAAGAAGAAATGCGGTGGAGAAATAAATTATCTATGAATAATGCAATGATGGTGCCACCATCTACTCCAGCGGGACAGGGCGCCAGATCTAAATAGTTGTCTTTTATCTAGCGTACCACTAGCAGCACTTTACAAGATTAGTAGCGTAGGTACCACTAGCAGCTCTTTACAAGATTAGTAGCGTAGGTACCACTAGCAGCACTTTACAAGATTAGTAGCGTAGGTACCACTAGCAGCAACTTACAAGATTAGTAGCGTAGGTACCACTAGCAGCACTTTACAAAATTACCTATCAATGCAATGATATTATATAGTAAAAAGAGGTAGATATCGCACTAGCACGCACAAATTGTTGAGGACAAAGTGATACAATTGTTGCACTTTGATAGCTAGCTATCTCTTTCTGTCTTATACGTTCCGTATTATCTATCGCTGTCGTAGTTTTAAATTACTCGCAACATATCTGAACGCCATTCAGTATGAACATGGCGTATCTTCTTTATAATATCATTGTATCAATGTGTTGTTTACGCCTACAACGAAATAATCCTTACATTAACTAGAGACAACCAGCATAAAAAACGTAATTAGGTATTGGTTTAAGGCACAATTTGACCATTTTCCGCATCCCGATGGTTTTTCCCATAAATTGAAATGATCCTTACACAAGTCGAACGACGGAAAAAATAATTTTGGTCATTTTCATTCATTTTTATTCGCAAGTCACACTTGACCAAAAAATTTAGTGGGTAGGTATGCCAAAATTATTTTTATCTGAAAAGGGAAAAGCTTCATAGATGTCTTTCGATATCTATTAAAATTCGAATTTCTTTCTGTTGTCTAATTTAAAAACATTCTTTAAATTTTATACCTACTACAAGATGAAGATATATTTATTTGGTTAAACAGTAGGATATTTACACTAAACTGGTCCAGTGGTCTGATAAATAAATGAAAGTAGCTACATGTGTTGCCATTTAGGAATAGCGTAGGTACAAAAAAATGTTCGGCATAGACAATAGGGTAAAAAGGCAAATTTAAAACATGCTTTTAATAAAATATTGTTTGCAGCTCTCCCCTGTGGGACTTCGTATTTCACTATTCATTCTTCTGATTTAGGTATTTTCCTTTTTATTTCTTTTTTTTAAGTTGAGAAGATATTTTATGGAAATTTCTGTATTTTTTTTACAATTTTTAGTATGTTTATATATGAGTTCTTGTATGTTGAGAATGTCATGAGTAACGTAGTCGAAAACCTGGGTCATGCCATGCCGCAGTACACTATTTTTGTCTGCCCGGCATCATTTTGTCTACGTTAGCCATGACATTATTAATGAAATCAGAAATGGCTGTATTAATAGTTTTATTTTTGCAAAAACCTTTTGTATCCTTTAATAATGTTTCGGGTTTTTTTTTTTTAAATAATTTTACCTACACTTGTATAATTATAATTTTTCAAAGACTATATAGCCGGGTCTAGACGTGAGTAACGCGTAATGTAAGATTACGTGTATTTTAGCGTCAACAGTGTGGACGGCACTGCGAGCGTCTTTGTGTTCGCGCTAAAAATGGATAACCGAACCGATGAATCACGGCGAGCGCCGCACCCGCTGAGAATGTCATGAGTAACGTAGTCGAAAACCTGGGTCATGCCATGCCGCAGTACACTATTTTTGTCTGCCCGGCATCATTTTGTCTACGTTAGCCATGACATTAGAGCTGCAAACAATATTTTATTAAAAGAATATTTTAAATTTGCCTTTTTACCCTATTGTCTATGCCGAACATTTTTTTGTACCTACGCTATTCCTAAATGGCAACACATGTAGCTACTTTCATTTATTTAAGGAGGATATTTACACTAAACTGGTCCAGTGGTCTGATAAATAAATGAAAGTAGCTACATGTGTTGCCATTTAGGAATAGCGTAGGTACAAAAAAATGTTCGGCATAGACAATAGGGTAAAAAGGCAAATTTAAAACATGCTTTTAATAAAATATTGTTTGCAGCTCTCCCCTGTGGGACTCCGTATTTCACTATTAATTCTTCTGATTTAGGTATTTTCCTTTTTATTTCTTTTTATAAGTTGAGATGTTATTTTATGGAAATTTCTGTAAATTGTTTACAATTTTTAGTATGTTTATATATGAGTTCTTGTATGTTGAGAATGGCATGAGTAACGTAGTCGAAAACCTGGGTCATGCCATGCCGCAGTACACTATTTTTGTCTGCCCTGCATCATTTTGTCTACGTTAGCCATGACATTATTAATGAAATCAGAAATGGCTGTATTAATAGTTTTATTTTTGCAAAAACCGTTTTATCCTTTAATAATGTTTTTTTTTTTTTTAATAATTTTACCTACATTTGTATAATTATAATTTTTCAAAGACTATATAACCGGGTCTAGACGTGAGTAACGCGTAATGTAAGATTACGTGTATTTTAGCGTCAACAGTGTGGACGGCACTGCGAGCGTCTTTGTGTTCGCGCTAAAAATGGATAACCGAACCGATGAATCACGGCGAGCGCCGCGCCCGCCGCGCGCCTCCGGCCGGCGCGGCGCGCGCTCGGCGCGGCTCAAGCGTTACATGTAGGTAATGCTCGTAGTGCCGTCCACAAGAATTCGCGTTACATTTCACGATACATTACATTACGCGTTGCACACGTCTGGACCCGGCTCAAAAGTTCATACTTTCTTTAATGTCCTTTTTATAGTTCCGTAGTCCTGATAAGGAACCCATAAAGTTTCGTCATGTGCTTCTGTCCGAGGTTTTGCTAAGATACCGTTAGTAGGTACTAGAATGCTGTAATTTTTAGGGGTGTGTAGATATAATTGGGTATTTCTCTGATTTTGTGCAAATCACATGTCCGTGAATATTTTGGCGAATCTAAACATCCTAAAAGCCCACCAATATTTTTTATCTATAATTGGGTAGCCTAACTTTTAATGCCAAGAAGAATTA
The DNA here is from genome assembly GCA_905147715.2 of Xestia xanthographa. Classification (NCBI taxonomy): domain Eukaryota; kingdom Metazoa; phylum Arthropoda; class Insecta; order Lepidoptera; family Noctuidae; genus Xestia; species Xestia xanthographa. The sequence goes on along the minus strand of LR990655.1, from coordinate 11,983,574 downwards.
AAATTAATAATGACGAGTCAATGACTCAAAATAATATTTTAGTTTCTTAAATTTCATTACCCTCAGTGTCCTTGATGCGACGAGTTAGAAAAACATTTTTATTTAATTAAACGTAGAGGTTTATGCTGCGAATTGTTACTTGAGGAACCTCAAGTACATTATAAAGAAATGAATTAAATAATTAATATTAAATATAATATTAATAATAATAATATATTAATAATATATATATTATATATATATATATATTATTAATATTATTATATTAATATTAATAATTATTATTATTATTTAATTAATTAAATTTGCAAGATATAATATTGTTATTATTTTAAGTCATTGTGATAAAAACAATTTGTCGTAAAAAAATATTACATTACCTTCAGCCTATCTTGAAATATCAAACATCGTGCTGTATATTACATCGTCCCTGGATCGAGCACCCCCTCCCGCCTCCGCACTTGCCGGTCAGTCGGCCAGCAACAACAAACGGGGCAGGACTCACGCCATTTTTTCGCGACCGTTAAAAAAGTTCGACAACTACGCGCTTCAACCAATTTCGGTTTCATTACATTCAGCGGATTTTTGACATAAGTAGTTGTGTTTTTTTCATACTTTTAGTTTTTTTTTTTTATTTATTTTTTTACTTTTATTATTCAATAAAAACTGTTTACAAATATTTTTTACACTTAAACATACCACACAAACCATCGTGGGTTTAACAGTAGTATGCCAGACACGGCAACTCGGTGCCATAACACATTATTAATCAGTAGGTACCTACATAAATAATACACCATACATATATACGTACTTACCTACGCTTTAGTCTATGGACTGTTACGGTACGTGCGCGACCTGAGCGCAACCGGGGCATACGGTGAGGCGCGGGCGCACCCTTTCCCCCCCGCCGCACATAGGGGTATTTGACCAAAAAAAGCGGACAATATTATTTTATGCTCTTATCCTGTTTATTGATCAAAAATCACTATGTAGAATGTATTATTACTTATTTTATGATATTATTTTAGTTAAAAAAAAGTCGTGAAAAAATTTTTTTACATAATATTAGCAAATGTTGTGACATGGATGAATCAATCAATTAATCCTAACTGAAAGAATCACTACTTGCTTCAGTTTCAGTACGTAGATCCTCGGGTTGGACTTTTACTGATATCTTTGACCACTTTTGCAGCCTGTGGATAACCACATTCTCGAAGCTTCATTTGACTCGCATATAAGAGTTGTTGAGAGTCACCCTCATCTTTAAGGCTCTCAACTCTTCGCCTTTTACTGCGATCACATAAATCACTAAATGTTTTCGATGGACGACCCGAATTTCTACTTGATCCCGTAGGTATTTCTACGGTACCTTGAAGCCAACGGTGATTTTTTTTCAAGAAAACCTTTTCTGTCCTACTCGCAGCAACCCATCTGGTCTTCATTTCTGACTTAATGGCAGAAAATTTGTGCAGAAACTGTTGTTTTTGTTCCTCGGGGAAAGTCGGCTTACTTACAATATCTTTCTCCACAGAGTCCAATTTCTTTCCAAATTCTACTTCTGTACTTTTTTTCATCAATTTAAATAAGTATTCCCGCGTAATAACATTATTTCCAGAACTACCTGCTAAAGAAAAACTCGTGTATTGTCAAGTTTTCAATATCAAGTGAATAATATAACTTTGTTTTGTAAAAATAGTATTAACAAAATAATACGAAAAAAATATGATAGGCAGATTTAGGCACCTAAATTTCTATGTTTTCAATAGTAGAATAGTTAATCTTGTTATAAAAAAAACAAGAAATGCCGTGAGACGCCCTGAGACATAACAAAAACACTATTATGTATATGTTTGTTGTAAAATCTTACTACGTTTTTATGCAGTCTAAAGAATTGTTCATATCTTTATGCAAACTAATACTACATCAAAACAAATAAAATAAAACGAATAATGAATACCTGCTTCATTAATATCCATCATGAATATCACTTCACAAGACTTTGTTTAGTTAATAACAACCAAAATTGCGCGATAAAAAATCGTTAAACTCAATGATTGTTACGTGACCGTTTGCAACCGTTCAATTGATAGGCAAAATAATGATACACAACATTTTTTTAAATTTTTAATGTGGGTATTTTTAGGTTCTTAATTTATCTAGGTACCCTCAAGTACATCCAATTTGCGAAGATACTGTACTTTGATCTTGTTGAATATTGTCCGCTTTTTTTGGTCAAATAACCCTATGTGCGCCGGCAGGATACCCCACCCCGCCCGCCTGCAGTGTAGTCTACACTGGAGACGGGCGAGGAGAGGCGCGACGGCGGGCGGGGGTATGCGCGCCCGCCCCCCACCGCACAACACAACCCGACCGCACCCCGCTCGCCCGCGCACCGCAGGGACAGTATAGGAAACATATATCGGATATTATAATTATTTAGTAAATATAGTACAGGCACTAAAAAGACACTTCCCAGGTTGTACCACAACCTAGAAAGTATCTCTTTAGTACCTTCGAACAATTATACATATTTATTTCCTTGCAGATTTCTAGCGGTAAGTCATTCATAATTGATGGTAGCATGCATTCCCACGTCCTTGCTCCATAGACGTTATTAGATTTAGGTATCCTAAATGTGGGTAGGTATGACAAACAACGTAACGACTTTAGCCTTTCGTATTTTTGAAGTGAACCTAGATTGTGGTAGTTCTCGTTTACAACGAGTACACGCACTTTGTCGAAGACATTTACAATTTTACAGTACTTAAATAGACCCGTGTTGTCATCTTGGAATTCATGTTTTATTCTTCTGGGTACAATCGTTTTTAAAATACGTAACTGTAGCTTGTAAATGTCATCGATGTCATTGAGCTATTACTACTACGTATAGAGAAGACAGCACGAACAAAATCTGTGCTCCGTTCAAACTCAGCCAGCTGGCTACAACCCACTCAGTCGCTTGCTCGCTCTTGAGCGCTTTAAGTCTTGTTTGTTATTTAAGCAATAAAACGTGAAAATTCAACAAATATGGTTACGTGTGTGTTACGATATTGCACTAATAATTCAAGCAACACGGCAAAGTGCAAAGGAATAACTTTCCATCGGTAAGTAACTAGATAATCATTTTTAAAATGTAATTCGAGCAAAAAATTTAGCGGACGCCATTTTGCGTCATTTGTCATAGACTAAAAATTTAAGAAGTGACATTGGCTGTGTAACAAGTCGTGTAGATAGTATTTACCTGACGTATATTTTTATAGTGGAAAATAATAATCTTACACATTTAGAAAAGAATAGACTGTGGTTAATTGAAGGAAGGTAAATTCATGAAAGAAGAAAATCAATTAGCTACTTACCTAATTGTTTTTTAGATTGTTTGGTTTTAATTGATTAATTGTTTGTACAAGTAAAGGCCTGAAATAAAATTATTATTTATTTAGGAATACAATACAATTTGTTTAAGAATGAGACTTCCCATAACCCTGACTGAACCAGTTAGTATAGGTAGGTAGGTATATATGCCAGAATATATTATTTGTTCCGCAGAGTAAAGTCAGTTTATACCTAAAATAAATATTATAACAAAAATTGTAAGTCAAATAATGTGCACGTAAGGGGTACCCAATGAAATAGGCAGAATATAAACAAAGTGTCGCCTTTTAACGGTGACATCGCATCTATGTCTCATTAGCCGCCCCCCGCGCGCCCCGCACTGCCGCGCTTGTTGCACAAATTTTGTTCGCGCTGTCTTCTCTATACGTAGTAGTAATAGCTCAATGATCGATGTAAGTCTTATATGTGCGCCCGTAGCTACTTAGGCCATAGTCAATAACAGAATCAGCCAGTGCCAAGTACAATGTTCTGAGCGTTTTATAAGGAAGTTTATACTTAAGTATCGATAACTTTGATAGTACAGATCTAAGCTTATTACATACGTGATCGATGTGCGGCCGCCAGTGGAAATTACTATCTATTATAAGACCAAGATACATGTGATGAGTCACCAATTCTAACGCCTGGCAGCTACACGCTGTGGTCGGTCGGTGTAAACACAGATGCTCGTGGGCAACGACAAAAGGCACAGAAGACGTCGCCAGGTAAGGTGAGTGAATATGCAGGAGTTTAGTTTTTTTTGCATTAATAACAAGGCCAACGTCGTGAGCCCACTTACATAGGAGGTCGAAGTTACCCTGCATCACTTTCTGTGCCTCACGTATGTCTTTATGTGCAGTAACTAAACAAGTATCATCAGCAAATTGGTACACGGAGCCTTCTGTAAAGATGTTACACATATCGTTCACGTACAGTAAGTATTCGGTCGGCCCGATAATCGAACCTTGAGCTGTGCCTTTATCGGTTGGGATCATGCTACTTAACGAGCCTGCGACACTCACAGACGTGAAGCGGTTTTTGTGGTAGTTTTGAAACCATTCTAAAAAAGGACCCCGTATACCACTTTGCTGTAATTTATTAAATAGCGTCTTATATTCTAAACAATCAAACGCTTTGCTGAAGTCAATGAGGACAACAAGTACATGTTCACGATCGTTCAGGCACTTGTTGACCTCATTACTAAACTTCGACAATAATTGCGAGGTATTCTTGTTTTTTTGGAAACCGTATTGTTTATCATTAATCACCTCATTTTTCGTCAAGAATTTGTTGATTTCTCGTCCGAGATACCTCTCAATTATCTTATCAATACATGATAAAATAGTAATTGGCCTATAGTTATTAACATCTGTGTACGAACCATTCTTATGGATAGGTCTTACTATTCCAACCTTTAGTTGGTCAGGGTACAAGGACGTCGCAATGCATGTATTAATTAGATGTGTTATAACGGGAGTAATTTCTTTATATATGTATTTTAAGTCTTTGACTCGGATGCCATCGAAACCTGGACACTTCTTTTCGTTTAGGTGTTTTATTATTGAGGATACAACGTCATCTGTTGCCTTTTGCAATCTCATTGATGAGCTACAATTATAAATATATGAATTGACATCTAGAATTGGTGTGTTACACTGAAATTTGCAAGTATTCTTTACATTATCTCTAAATTCGGTGGCAAACTTATTAGATACGATATTTGGCAATAGTTTAAAATGTTTTGTGATTATTTCATCTATAGATTTATTTATTTTTCCACATAAGTTGTTAATAATTCCCCAAACTTTTTTGGAATTGTGAAAATTGGACTTTACCTCTTTCAGAAAATAATTATTCTTAACATTATTAATATGTTTATTTGTTTTATTTCTGTATTTATTGTACAATAGCCTATTTGCCAAATTACTTTGATCTTTAAGCCATATATCTAGTAGTTGATCTCTTTTTTCACACATTTTTTCTATTCTAGTACTTTTCCACTTACACATATGTCTTTTACCTAGTTTAATGTTTACATTGTACTTACAGTTCTCATATATATAAGAAAATTTATCTAATATAAAACATAATATCTCTTCAGGGTTGTCATAATCCAATGCCAAACTCCAATTAATATTTTTTAATTCCATTTGCAACTTACTATTATCCAATTTACTAATGATTTTATACTGGTTGGCTTTGTTTACATATGTATTGTCGACTATCGCGCAACCGGTTATGAAGTGGTCGGCTAACGCATTTTTTACAACAGCTGTTATTACGGCGCGGCAGTTGACACTACGTATAAATATATGATCAATACATGATTTCGTTATGCACTCACCTCGCTTATCTATTCGAGTAAACTGGTTTATTCCGCATTCAAGGCCCATTTCACTGAGTGAGTTTAGATAATGTTTAGTTAGCGAAGTAACTTGTTTTAAGTCGATATTCATGTCACCTACTAGAACAAGATTGTTTTTTTGTGGAAATTTGTTAGTAATAGAACCCAACTCCTCAATGAACAGGGCCTTATTCGTATCAGGTGGTCTATACACAGCACACAAACTAATTGATGAACCATAGTCCGTTTTAAGCTCGCCGGTTAAACACTCAAAGTTCCGCGTAGTCGTAAGTAGTCTAGTGAAACAAACACTCTTATGCACATATACGATGACTCCGCCTCCCTTCTTAGAACTACGCAACTGGGTATTCATGTCGTAGTCCACGAGTTCGAACAGTGATTTTGTCCTGTCGGAGATATTTGCCTCGGTGATGATGACCAGATGAACGGTTTGAGGGCAGTTCATGATGATGTATTCGAGTTGAGAGAAATTCTTCAGCATTGATCTGATGTTGACGTGAAGCATTGTTATTGCGTTGTTTATCTTAGGTAACGCCTCTGTGTATTCATTCCAATGTTTGTATGTATTTTCACTTATGTTATCATATGTATCATCCATTTTTGGTGGTTTTTAGACTGGTAAGGGGGACACTACCTAACATATAAATGGTGAGGAGGGTAGGGGTTTCATCTGATCTGATTATTGTTACATTCAGAAACGAGTTTTTGTATATCCTTCTCAGATCTGATGTTGAAGGTTTTTCCCTTTTCGTACCTTTTTACTAGTATTTGTCCGTTCTTACACCAGACAAATTTACAAAGATTTGTTACTTTCAGAGCAGTCTTTGTTGCCCAAAGAAGGTAGGCTGTTGTGGGTGATAAACTTTCTCTGAGATATATTTTGTTATCCTCAACGCAACCTAGATCCCTTCCAGTAATATTGTGAGTCCTAGCGACTTGCAGCCATGGATCCCGACAGCCCTCCCTAAGAGTCACGACGATTACCGGGGGGAGTTTTCCTGTTTTGGCTTCAGGTCGATTAACTTTTTTACGGTATACGTTGACGACGTCAACGGGTTTTAGATTTAATTTAGTACATAAGTTTTCCATCACCCTATCCACGTCTTCAGTATCGGCAACACCACAAATTTCGATGTTATTGACTAAATGGCTTTGTTCACTTGCATTAAGCTTTTGTTCCACTACCTCCATTTTAAGTTCCAGGTTTTTATATTTGTTTTTCAGCTCGATGTTCTGGTTTTCCACTAGTTTAAGGTTATTTTCATATGCTTTTATCTTATGCTCGTACTCATCAATCTTGTCTGAGTAGAACTGAAGAGTACTTTGCAGTTCTTCTTTTATTATGTCGCGTACCTCACGCCGTATATCGCTTAGTATGCGTTGGGTTATGTTGTTATCCATGACGAGGTTCTCCGTATCTGTGATGTCTTCATCATCAACGTCCGGCAGGATACAGGATAGGCGTTTGGGTTTAACATTACCCACACATGAACGACATTTCCAGTCAACGGCATCCGTAGAATATAATACATTTAACTGATCTGCAGTTATTGAAGCACATGATGCATGAATCCATTTGCTACACTTTGAACACTGTATACCCGGACTTTTTTTTGTCACCAGTTTTCCGCACTTGGCACATTTAACCATTTTGATGATTTGATCGGTGCGTGAAAGATATAGTGTCAATAAAGTTCGGATAGTCGCACACGCAAGTAATTAGGCGGTACGCGTCTAACGGGTTTCGCACCGAGCGCGAGACTGACAACTACTCTTAAGGCAATTGTTATAATGTATGTTCATGTTTATTATTATAATTATGTACCGTAATCGATTAATGGCAGAGTAAAATAAAAAACAGTTTGAAAAATATATTACCCTCACTTTCATTACCGTCGATTACCTTCAGCTTTGAAGGTGAGGGTAATGAGACTAAAATGAAGGTAATGAATTTTTCATATCTATCTCAAATTCTAGAAAAAAATAATTTAATGATATAATCCAGCATTTTTTATTTATTTATCTTAGACTCATTTCATTACCAGCCATTTTTTTCATTACCTTAGTCTCCAGTTTCATTACCAGTAATTTTTTTCATTACCTTAGTTCCCAATTTCATTACCAACTCCACTGTTTTCATTACATTCTGAAATATAATGCCGGTAAGAGTGAGCTGATGTTTTTTAAGTCTGGTACCAAGTGTCCATCGTATGTACCCACAGTATCACTTAATGGTTTACCTCTCAAAAGGGTTAAAATGTTTAAATACCTTGGGCACTTGATAACAGAGGATTTATGTGATGATCCGGATATTGAACGGGAGCGTAGAGCATTGGCGATAAGAGCGAATATGATCTCCAGTAGATTCAATCGGTGTACAGTTCAAGTCAAAGTTACACTTTTTCGAGCCTACTGTACATCGCTGTACACCTGCAATCTCTGGAGTAACTATACGCAAAGATCGTTCAATGCTTTACGCGTCCAATACAATAACGCGTTTAGGGTGTTGTTGCGGTTGCCGCGGGCATGCAGCGCATCAGGGATGTTTGCGGATGCACACGTGGACGGTTTCCATGCCGTCTTGCGCAAGCGGTGTGCCGCCTTGCGCTGCAGAGTCCGCGCCAGCCCTAACAGCATTCTGGCGATGTTTAGTAACCGACTAGACAGTCGGTTACATAAGTTTTGGAGCAACTTACATTTAAGTTTAAATACTAACATAGATAAGTAAGTTCTGTTTTTGTACTAACAATTGTGAATTAATTTTGTGAACGTGGATAAATTATGAATGTAGCTACTTATATGGATCTTGTGACATCTGAATTAAATGAATTTATATATTTATTATTTATTACCATCAGCAGTACAGAATTTCATCGGTCAATATCTACTTAATTAATATCTATGTAATGCGTATAATGTTGTATAAATTACATAAATAGTTTATATTCTTGATACCAATTCTCGTGAAAGTTGAAAATAAGGAATTGAAAATTTTCTCACATTTCTGTCAGAATTGCACCGAATCATAGAAATACCCAATTACGCCGACAAAGTGATAAAATAAAATTTTGGATCTGGAGTTTAATTGTATTTTCAAAAACATGATAAAGGCATTTGTTATCTCCAGAACTCATCCAGTTCTGTTTTATCAACTATATTTACGGAACAAATTTTATTCTTCGGATTGGTTTTAGATTTATGAAGTGCTGTTTTTATATTATTATGAATGTTTTCAGCTTATTGTATTAGTACCTACATATTATTTGGTAATTATTTTGTTTATAACGTTTGGCATAATATATGTTCTATAATAAAAAATAAAAAAAATTATTTTGATTATTTTGATTTGGTCATTTTTATAGTTCAGCTCTTTTTTTACCCACGACGGAACGGAGACGGTGTATGCGTTTTGGGTGAGAGGATGTTTGTTTGTGCAAATACATATTGCCATTTTTCTCCAAAACTACTAGTCCGATTTTGATGCAGCTTTCAGTTATGGGTTCGGGTTAGATTGGTGCACGTTCTTAGATAGTTGTTACGGTGACAACTCTCCAGGGGGTGCTGCAGCAAACATTTTTTGCGCAAATCCATGTCATTTTTCTCCAAAACGACTAGTTCGATTTTGATGCAGTTTTCAGTGATGGGTTTGGGTTTAATTGGTGCATGTTCTTAGATAGGTGTTACGGTGACAACTCACCAGTTGTCTTCTCACGAGGGAACTCCTTAACGGTAAATAGCACGGATACGAAAATTTGAAGACGCGTTCATATTTGATAGATAAACATGATATGGTTTCTATCATGACCTGATCTTACAGTCAGGATTGTCTTCTCACGAGGGAACTCAACGGTGAATGGCGCGCTAACGAAATATTTTATACGAATCAAATCAAATCATTTATTTCTTTGCAAACATGGGTACATAGATGTTACATAGATGTTTTCTTATATAATATAGTCCTCCATAATCTACCGTCGCATAGGCATGCAATTATTCAATTCTAAAATCAAAGAATTGTATAGATACCGAAGAAATTAAGATGTCAAATCATTCGAATTACAATACGAATTACAAACACAAAATTCAATACAGAGTCCTATGATTACGACAAAACTATTTTTTTTTTAATTAACTATTAATTAAAAAACCTTTTTAAAGATAAGCTTTTATACAAATGCACTGAAAAGAATAAAATAAACCTTTTAATAAATGAAAACGTAAGGCTTTCATAAAAGCTTGTCCTGACTTGGGGTCGGCTTCCAGTATAATCGGACGGAGCTGAATACCAGTATTTTTACCCACGATGGAACAGAGACGGTTTTTACGTTCGTGGTGAGAGGATGTTTTTTTGTGCAAATCCATATTGCCATTTTTCTTCAAAACTACTAGACCGATTTTGATGTTCTCTAAAAAGTTTAAAATAAAAAGCAAAATTAAAGATTTTGGAAAAACCCACGACGGTTAAAAGTAATTAAAAAGGATTACACTAACATTTAGTAGTAAATGTCTACTAAATACATATGTACAGAACAACATTGTATATAATTATTCGGTATCTGTAAAACAAATTACTTTTCGAAATGTCCTAAGGAATCGCTGTTAAGGTGGATGCTCAAAGGTAGCCCGCGAAATTCAAATTTTCTTACGTTTTTTGCAATTTACAGGCCAGTGCTAGGTTGTATGTTGATTCAAATATTGTTTGCGACTGTAAGACGTATATAGTTACAGAATTATAATCATCAAAATCATCAATACAACCCTCCAAGTTCATAAAGGTGCAAGAATGATTTTGACCTTGGAAAAGTAATTTTTCCACCTTTATGAACTTTGAGGGTTGTATTGATGATTTTGATGAATATAATTCTGTAACTACATACGTCTTACAGTCGCAAACAATATTTGAATCAACATACAACCTAGCACTGGTCTGCAAATTGCAAAAAACGTAAGAAAATTTGAATTTCACGGGCTACCCTGAAGCATTCACCTTAAGGGTGACTATGGTATATGAATGAAACCAGGAGTTTTTGAAATTTTATTTTGGAACAAATCGACAATGTCTAACTAAGTACAGTGATTCTTCATAATATATATTATTATTTAGTAGTCTATTTCGACATAAGTCAAAGAATGAATTAATATTGGTTGGTCCGTGCTTTTACGAATTTTACAGTGAGAATCATAGTCGTCGTAACAAAACATCTCATCCTTCGTTGGGTAGTGACGTTTATAATGGCCCACGCCAGCGACGCTAATTGCAGGGATAAATTCTATAACGCCTATTAACGTATATGATCTACTTGAAATCATTATAGATTCTGGTACCTCATTTACTCAAAACTTCGTACAAACATTTAGTTCAAATGAAACTGTGTTTGATAGAGTATATTTACACACTACTTGTTAGTTACAATATGTACAAACGTTTTTTTCTTCTGCGATACAAATTGCATCTTCTAAACTTTGGATTCCGAAAAAAGAAATTATAATACATATTTAGGTTTAGAGGCAAAAATGCGATCTGCCGAGACATAGGGATAAATTGGCATGAATGACTATTATATTATTATATTTATTATATTGACTTTTTACTGAAAATTGCACTGAAACAATACTTTAAAGCAATATGTTCAAAAATGAAGGACACATTACAAGCAAACTCACAGTAGCTTTCTTTTGTATCAAAATAAAGCACGCCGATTTCAGATCTCATTTTGTAAATATCACAGTCATTAGCAACGTGATCCGATAAAAGTTTTATATATTGAGGAATTAAATCATCGGAGTATTTGTTTAATGTTTCTTGTAAACTTTTTTTTTTTTTTTTTTTTTTTATAAGGGACAAGCCCGCCACACTGTTCCCAACCACTGTAACTCCTGAAAGCCAGAATCAACAGTGGCGACCACCAGAAAAGCGCCGAGACAATGAAGCTCGACGAAGTCCCAGAGAATGAATTTAACTGTCTTGGATCCCGCAACGAAATTAATCAGAAAAGTATAGCGGAGGAGTAGGAAAATCTGTAATTTCCACTTCCCTCCATATCAGCAGGAGACACAAAGAAACAAGGCCAATAGGCACAAAGGGACGTTCACAACTGGGATAGGCCCAGTTGCCTAGCACCACGGATAAAATATTAACATTAATGGGTCCTAAGTTGTGAGCAGTTATATTTGATTCCAATAATAGGTATGGCAAAAACGCTTGAACGCACGGAAATTTGTTCTAGTTTCTACAAGGTCTGTGTAGTAAATAACTCCGGATGTAACCTGTACACTATCCAACATAATATTGCGTTCATTCTGCCAAAGACTGCACTCCCATAAAATATGATGTGCTGATTGTTCATGTTCGCAGTCAGATGTGGAACATTGACAAAGAGGCGAGTCAACAAGCTTGAAGGAAAATAATTTACTCTTAAAGTTACCATGACCGGTGAGAAATTGAGCAACACAGTGATCAACCTCCAGCCATGTCCTGGCCAGCCGTTCACGAACGGATGGAAAGAACTGGTGGAGGTGTCGGCCCTTGATGGAATTATCCCACCTACATTGCCATTCAGACAAAAGTTCCTCCCAGACGTCGGTCTGTGGTTTGAATAATCTAGAAATCTTATCACGGTCACGTAGGGTTAAAAAGTCTGCGTCCGTGGTCTCACGCGCGTTATAGTACATTGCAGCCCGTCGCTGCACTTCAAGATCGACTGGAAGTACACCTGCAAGTACCGGTAAGGCTTCAGTACTAACCGTCCTATACGCTTTGCATAAGAATATCAAAGCCAAACGCTGGCTTTGAAGCAATTTACGTCGTACCGATCCTATGGTGGCCCTATCGGCCCAAACAGGTGCCCCGTAGCACATACACCCCAAATAGGTAGCCCCATAAATGGTCTTTAAAGTTAGAAATGACAGACCCCACGTAGATTTGGATATTCTAGTTAAGGCATAAAAGTTCTTTTTAGCTTTTTCACCGACAGTTTTTATATGATCTATGAATGAAAAATTCTTCTCTAAGACCAAACCAAGGTAGCACACGGACTGCTTTCTTTTCACGGGAACGTTATTAAATTTAATACTAGGCCACGATTTAAGATTACCTTTTAAAATTAGTTGATAAGTTTTTTGCGGTGCAAAGGTCAGACGGTTTCGATCGCCCCACTGAGATATTAATCGTAGGCAAGTGTCAGCTAAATTCTCGAGTCCAGCCCGAGTACTCGACTGAATGAGCAGCAGGCCGTCGTCCGCGTAACCGGTTAATGAACAGCCGGGTGGGAGAGGAATCGCGAGAAAATCATCGAAACCTAAATTCCACAGATACGGAGCGATTACCGAGCCCTGAGGACATCCCATGGTAAGGGACTTTGACATAGAATGATGTCCGAGTTTGAGTTTCGCGGAACCATTTAAAAAATATGAATAAACAAGATTATATATGTTTTTATAGCAGCCGCGGTTCTTCATTTTAAGTAGTAGCATCGGCCACCATGCGTTATCAAAAGCCCCGGAAATATCTAAAAAGATTCCAACCACGTACTTGTGTTCCGAGTTATTAACAATTTTTCTAACAGAAAGTGCCGCGTCTACGGTAGATTTTCCCACGGTGAAACCGAATTGGTTGTTATGAAACTTTGGCCCGTCTGGCAGCAAACGTGGAACGATAAGGCGCTCCAGGAGTTTTCCCAAAGATGGCAGTAGGGTTAAGGGCCTGTACGACTTAGGGTCGTCTGGTGGCTTATCACCACTTTTTGGAATTATTCGTATAAAGCCACGTCGCCATACACGAGGAAAAACGCCGTCCGCAATACATCGGTTGAAAACAGATAAAATGGCGTCACCCGCTGTTTTACAAGCTTCTATTATCATCCGATTAGATATTTTATCTTCACCTGATGATTTGTTAAGAGGCAGTTTCCTGACAAGATTAATGAATTCGTCAATGGATGGAAGGTCTGACGTTGGTGATTCAGGTGGCACAGATGCCCACGCTCTGATCTGCTGATGGTAGTCATTGTCATTTACTGGCGAATCATCAGGTATCAGACTATTTAATAGAACTTCGGTTGTTTCCTCAATACCGGTCGTGTGTCTATTATTTACTTTAATGTTCTGGACAAACGCCAGGTTGACTGATCGATTAGCTTTGAACTCGTGATACAAAGGAGACCACGGACCTTCTTTATCTAGTTTTTCTACTATTTTTCGCAGTAAATTACCCTTAGACTTTTCCACTGATGCTCTGTAGCGGGACTTGGCAACTCTAAATGCATTTAAAGCAAAGTTAAGTGGGTCTCCGGTGACCTTTTGTTTTCTAAGCTTGTTTAAATGTCTGCGCGCTCGGCGATAGCTTTTACGCTGCTCAATTAAGTAGTCACACCACCAATCACATCTATGGATGTTGGTCATAGATGCGCGACCAATGGCGATGTCAGCACAGTAAGTGAAGGTGTCTGACATCATTTCAGCACTTTCTTCAGCTGACAGCCCATCACGAGTGAAGTCTTTGGCGTGACACGCAAAAAGCAAGCCAAAGAATTCCCAATTCGCGCCTTTACTTTTATATCTAAAATTACCAGTGATATGAGATGGACCTTGAGTAGACCTCGGAACAAATTCGTACACGATCAGGCGATGATCACTACAAGACGCATCTGGTAGGACACGCCACCTATCCAATCGTACGTCTGCACTAGAAAGTGTGACGTCAATACAAGATTCGCCCATTGGGCTGCAAAAAGTAGGTGGTGCATCAGGGGTATTATGAATTGATAGGTTCATTTCTGCTATAAAATCTTCAACAGCACAACGTCGGTCGAAATCCGTTGACCTAACCTTGCCATACCACAGAGACGATGACGCGTTAACATCAGCGCCAACGATAACTTTACTGCCCGCGAGTGACTGTAAGACGTGACGGAGGTTATGTATATGAGGTGCAACAGGGTCTGAGTATTGAAAGTAACAGCTCACAACGTAAACTTTAAAAGAAGCTGATGAGACTTCCGCAACGGCACAGTGGGGCGTCATGAGGTTACGCAAAGACGTTACTGTAAAGTTAGAAGAAAGCGCCACGTAAATTCCGGCTCGTGCTTTGCTGTCCAGCTGAACTACTTTGTGACGTAAGTGAGCGTTCTGGTATTGTTCTTGAACAAGTACTATGTCTAAGTTATAATCGATAATTAATTTGTCTAATTCAGAGGTCGCCACCCTATCGTTGTGGAGATTTAATTGTCCTATAGTTAAACTATCCATTATTTTAGTAGTTGGTATTGAGGATTAACTGTTCGAGCTTAAGTTTGTAAGTGGTACACTCTGGGGACCCGCAACGATGGTCAAACGGTTTTTTAAAACGTTTACACGCCACGCAAGTCGGTATGTAATTTAAATTATCCTTGTGCGGGCAGTTATTTGTTTCATGTGCTTCCGAGCAGTTAGCACAGGTAGGTGATTTATTAACGCAATGTTTCTTAACGTGACCGAACTGCTGGCAATGTAAACAACGAACTACTTCGACATCATCGATGAAACGGCAAGTCGCCCAATCAATAAATAATTTATCTTTGGTGGACACTAAATGTTTTCGAACTGTGGACTCGATTTCAACGCCTATCCACTTGCGACCGTTATCTAAGGAACGCCTACGAATAATTTTAGTTGACTTAATAAAATCATCCTCATTTATTGGCAGCTCGTCTTTAATGTTTTGACGGTATAACGCGTGCAGAAAAGCATTGTCTTCCATTGAGGATGGGACGTCCTTAACTAATATACGAGGCCTTCGGCCTTTCGGTTTTTCAAGTCTTAAGCCGGCGGACCTAATAGCATCGACCGATTGCAATTTTTTTATTTGGTTGTCATTAGCGACACGTAATACAACGCCAGATTTCGCGGTTTTCTTAACGCCTACAATTTGAAATCCGTCGTCACTAGGCTTAATCGCTTTCATAAGCGCTTGTTTAGTCGCGGACGATGACGAGTAATCGGCTAACCGGTCAGCTGTAGGGTACGCGACGACGCACGGAAGGGGAACGCGGGACTCCACGGCTGGCGCAACTTTAGGTAGACGAAGTTTCAAAGAATCCGCATACGAAGATTTGTTACAATCACTAGTATTGACATTATTAGTATTTGTAAACTTTTACTTGGAATATATATATATATAGTGTGTTTGGCTTATGGACCGACACAATTTTTCCAGGGATTTGGAAGGTCACTAGCTAGGTTCTACCCATACACCCTATGTCCTAAATGTCATGGTTGGTTACATATGTTTTTTTTTTCAAATGAAAAAAAATACCCAAAATGTTTCCTATAATTCCAAATAACTTTTTCGTTTGTGAGTGTAATGGCACAAAATAAATTTTGTTTTATTCTCCAAAGTCTTCTAAATCTAAATAAATCTTTGTTTGATAGAACTGGTTTCAAGAAAATTTCTTACGAGCTACCAAAGTTATTTTCTTTTTTAAATGTATGAAATTGTACAACTTCAAAATTTATTATAATCAAAACTAAAAGCCATTTTGAACTTAACTTTATTTTAAAAAGTTCTTTAGTTGATACCCTTTCTAACGGTATGCTACATGTCACAAAGAACAATTCATTAAGTAGTCAAAATGTTAGTTAGGAGAGTCAGGATTAAGAAAATACTCATAAATGTTATTATGTTTTTATAAACTAAAGTTATAAATCTTGTTCGAATTTGATTCAAATCAACCCAATATTTATTTTGTGCCTTTACACCCACAAACGAAAAAGTTATTTCGAATCAAAGGAAACATTTCGGGTATTTTTTTCAATTAAAAAAAAATAACATATGTAACCAACCCTGACATTTTGGAAATAGGATGTATGGGTAATATTGGGTTACTTTGAATCAAATTTGAACAAGATTATAAAAACATAATAACATTCATAAGTTTTTTCTTAATCCTGGCTCTCCTAACTAACATTTTGACTGCTTAAGGCGAGGCATCGTTCTAAAACCCGGCACGCGCGCATCGGGACTGAGCGGGGGACTGGGCGTCTGAGCGGGGCGAGGATTGCTAGCTTATAACTTAAAGGACGTAAACGACAAAATGGTTTTTGTTATTTAATTCAGTTGGGAACGATAATTTCAGAAATTCCTTCTATAATTTTAAAGAGTATGTATAGGCTCATCTACGGAGAAAGTTAAGAGGCTTAAATTGGTCCCGTTTGAGCCCTTACACTCACAAACGAAAAATTTATTTGGAATTAAAGGAAACATTTTGGGTATTTTTTTCATTTGAAAATAAAAACATAAGTAACCAACCATGACATTTAGGACATAGGGTGTATGGGTAGAACCTAGCTAATGATCTCCCAAATCCCTGGAAAAATTGTGTCGGTCCATAAGCCAAACACCCTGTATATATTTTTTTAAATTTTTTGAATAATTTATTTAGCCGTACTTAAGAAAAGCATGACAGAATCAAAGCAACATGTGTTTTTCAATTCCACTTTATTGGAATTTTTACCGACGCGTACAGAATCGCTTAGATTGCCATTTTTTATCAAATTTTATTTTTATTTTGGTTGATGTTACATTAGTGTCGGCTTCACCCCTCCAATTTTCAACGAATGAAGGACGATCAGAAAATATTGATTCTGCGGCAAATGACCGATTAATTTTCTTTGATTCCAAAGATTTTGATATTTTTCTTTTTTTCACCTGCGTTTGAGAATTTTTAAGTGAATGCTTCCTATTTCGAGAGCGTTTAGCTTCTTTATTCTGTAAATCATTAACAAGATCACTTGTAGCAAGTGCAATTTCCGTAGTCAAGTAATTAGAATGTATTTTTACAAATTCATGATTCTGTGCTTCTTTAATTTTGTTTTGAAAAGCAATTGTTTTAAAGTTTTGAAGTAGCTCTCAACTCCTGACGATGATGGAGCAGTATTATCAATTTTAAATTTAATATTTTTTTCTATTTGTTTTCGTATGTAGGTAGTAGGGTGTAGAGTATTGTTAAACACAACGAGTACCTGTAAGTAGAAAAAGTTGCATTGCTCACTGTAAAAATATGATTTTCACTGTAAAATTCGTAAAAGCACCAACCAACCAATTAGTAACCAATAACCAACCAGTACTGTCAGTCCTTTTACACCTGCAGCCTGTGGGTTAACTATACACAGTGGGACATACAGCGATATGCGCGTTCAATACAATAACGCGTTCCGGGTGCTGATGGGGCTGCTGCGCCAATGCAGCACCTCCGCGATGTTCCCAGCGGCTGACACCGGTGGCTT
Organism: Xestia xanthographa; assembly: GCA_905147715.2. NCBI lineage: Eukaryota > Metazoa > Arthropoda > Insecta > Lepidoptera > Noctuidae > Xestia > Xestia xanthographa. The sequence goes on along the minus strand of LR990655.1, from coordinate 11,965,573 downwards.
TACGTCCATCATGCGCAAATGGTGCGCATGCGCCGCACGCGCGACAATCCCAACACCATCCAGCGTGCGCTCTGGCGGATGGGTGGGTCTCTACGATACTGGTGCGCTGGATACGGCTGCACGTAGTCGTTTAGTGATTTGCCGCCATCATTGGGAAGTCCACCCGGACTTGCCACTTTTTCTTTATTTTTATTATAGGTAATTATGTTTGAGAGTTCATTATTTATTACTATAAATATTTTTTTATAAGCCTAGTTTGTAAGCTCGCAATTTTACTAACAAGTAGGGATGTAATCTTAGGATGAATCTGAAATAAATGATTTTTATTTATTTATTAGGTATTTTATTTATTTAGAGATTGTCGATTAGTTGCAATATAAAATTTCAAAACTAGTTATCCTGGTTTCATTCATATACCATGGTCACCCTTAGCAGCGATTTCTTAGGGCATTTCGAAAAGTAATTTGTTTTACAGATACAGAATATATACAATGTTGTTCTGTACATTGTAACGTTACATTTTCCTGGATAGGATCCACAAAACTGTAAGGTCACTCTGAGCACTCACCTACCTAACTTTCAGTCTGGAGGGGAGCACTATTAAAAGAAATAAAGGGGACGAGTTATAAGAATTTATTAACAAAGATAATCTAAAGGCTGGAGCTACTTAATTACTAATGCCAGTGAAGCTAGCGGAAAGTACTGAAGATGAAACGCAGAATGGAATAAATAACTGAAGAACGTCCGTCTTCAGACTGTGGAGGAGGACCGAGGAACCATCAACTCTCAGGCCGTAGAGAAGGGCCTAGGGCATCTGTCTTCAGACGGTGGTGGACGGCCGAGGACCGTCAATCCTCAGGCCGTAGGAGGAGGGCCGAGGGCATCCGTCTTCAGACGGTGGTGGACGGCCGAGGACCGTCAATCCTCAGGCCGTAGGAGGAGGGCCGAGGAGCATCAAATCTTCATCAGGCTTGTGTAGCTCAAGGATCAAGGTTTCCAGGTGTTCTTGGTGAAGGTGCGGCACGGAGAGAGGCCGACTTAAAACCGAAGAATAAGGGAACTGCCCTTTTACATATATTTTTATGGAGCTTCTTAGAGGTGTTCCTGCTCTCAGCTCTGAACGTAGACTGCCCATCCCACCACCAGGCTCCTGTCAACTCCACATAATTTACATTTTAAAATTAGAAAATTATTAAAAAGAAAATCGAATGAGGTCGATGTGATTTACCTATACAACCTACAACTAGCTCCAGCAATAAATTAAAAATAAAACTAGGGTTGCCACTAACTGACATCACAAAATTAAACAAAGATTTAATAAAGATAAAAACTTAAATAACTTGAATTACAAGGTAAAAAGGCCAAAGCCGTTGCTAAGCCTCCAAGAAATGACCATGAAGCTACCTAGGGAGGACGAATGCTTAAATTTTCAGGTTAATAATATCCAAAAATGTAAGTAAAAAAATATGTAAAAGACATACACATTACAACATGTATATTTAGTAGACATTTACTACTAAATATTAGTGTATCTGGTTTTAGGTTCCGTTGTGATCTCAGGTAGCTATAGAGTAACGTTGTGATCTCGCATGTATAGTAACGTCAGGATTGAGGAGCCAGTTAAAATGTGCTATATCTCCCAATTCACTGATTTTTAATTAACGAATCTTGTCCTACAAATCTGATATACTTACTACTAAATGACGAAGAAATTGCACATTAATTGAACAACTGCTTCTTTGAAAAATGACGAGTCGTATTATGGTCTGAGGAGCCACATACATAATGTATGGTAACTTTTTTAAATTTTAAAACAACCGATTTCAGATTTTGCCTACTAACTACTCTCAAATGCTACAAAATCATACAAAATAATGATATATATTAATCCATGATGTTCGAAGTTCTGACGTGGCTCCTAAATCCAAACATTTAGATTGAGGTGCCACCTTTATGATTACTTTGAAGTAATATACTACAAAATCGAGGATCGATCCTACAATTTTTTAAAATTTACTACTAAATAAGTATATTAATTTGGTTTCTGACCCATGGAACACCAAAGTGGTTCACCTAGGTGTTCCACCGTTAACTTTTTGTACCCCTGGTTCACCTAGGTGTTCCACGGTTAACTTTCTGTGCCTCTAGTTCACCTAGGTGTTCCACGGTTAAATTTCTGTACCCCTGGTTCACCTAATGAGTGAACCATGGGTATTTATACAAAATAATGTACCTGAAGCTACAAAAAGTGGCTCCTCAATCCTTACGGATATTAAAAAAATAGTTCCAAGTCTCTTAATTTCTGAGATCCACCTAAAGAGGGGCAAAGGGGACAACTTTGAAAAATAGTTTTTACTTTTCCGAGCCACCTCTATACGAATCTGAAAAAAAAATGTTCCAAGGTTTCCGAGATACAATAGGGAGTGGGAGGAAGCGGGGTGAAAAGGGGAGATTTGGTACTTTTCCCATACTCGTGAGAGTTATTTGTTTACGAATCTGTCAAAATATACCCCATCCACCATCTGGGAGAACAATAATGTCAATCGTCAGTCGGTAGTAATCGAGCTTTATATAGTAGCTAACCTAAAAGATGTTTTAAATTCGAACCAGTAGTAACTCTAAAATTAGCGTGTTCAACCAACCAAATAAAAAAACTCTTCTCCTTTATAATAAGTATAGATTCAAATGGGTAACAATTTAATTTCTCAGAAATATTTGCATTCATCGCTAAAATATTCTACTATCTTCCCTCGACAGCCTTATGTTTTCATCCTTAGACACTCGATGATAGTCTAACCCTAGCTAGGCCGAAAGTTCTCATCAAGGTGCATGAAATGAGCCGAAACACGATAAAGCTGCTGTATACTTTTGGGGACCTCTTGTTACTGCCATTCGTCTCCATTGTTAGACCATTGATGAAAGTCATACTCTTGTTAGGTCTAAAGTTCTCATCAAGGTTCATAAAATGAGCCCAAACACGACATAGCTGCTGTAAACTCTTGCGGACCCTTTGCAACTGTTCCGTCTCCATCGTCAGACCTTTGATGACTGTCATACTCCAGCTAGGTCTAAAGTTCCTATTAAGGTGCATGAAATAAACCCAAACACGATTTTAAAATTTAAATAGGACCAACTTTGAGATAACTATACGCTTTTCACAAAGAAAAATTTCATGCATATCGGAATTACCTGTAAAAAGTTATGCATGGTCCTACATAAAAAAAAGTTATACGCATTGAATTGAGAACCTCCTGAATTTGTTTTGTGGGCATAACACCAAATATGAGGCAAGAGGCAACTGACTCGGGCGAGAGTCATTCTTTCACGAAAAATCTTAAAACGCGATTCAGAAAATGGAGTGAAATGAACAACGCCATCTAAAGACTCCGAAGTTAGATTGATAAAAATATATCACACACTAACACACACTATACTGGCTATGTAGATTTTTAAAGCAGCGTCATAATAGACTAATTTAGAGTACCTTTTGCTATCATAACTTGTATTTAAAGACGGTCAAACAGCAAATAAATGATTCTGATTCTGATTCGATTTAAAAGTTAACTTAAGAGAACATGTTTAGTCATTGGTACCAATTTTATGATAAGTTTTTCTTGAACACTTTAATTATATCATATTTAGATAGAAACCACCGATTACAATGAAACAAACACTAAAACCTCTAAGTTATGCCCAATATTTGTGCATTAAATCTAACCACATTCGTTTTATAATTTACACGTGATGCTGTAACAAAAGACCCCAAATGCATAACGCGTTGCCGTAAGATTTGATTTGGATCTTTAACTTTTTTCATACAAACATTAAACACCCTTTGCACAAGTCAGTTATTCTTCCATGCAAACGTAGTCTGGTGATTACTCGTTTGTTTGACGGTGTATGTTCAAAATTAAAAATTGTATCAACTGGTCTTTTTATTATCTAGCCCTGTATGTAAGCGGAATTGGAAATAAAATATTGGTTTGGAAGTTATGAGCGTCGAAACTTTCATATTTCAACACTAATTTTAACTCATCTTGGGGCGTAAATAAATGACCTAAGTAGTATGAAAATGGAAAAACTAAAACCATACAAGAATAGATAATTTATTCAAAAGTTGAAATAATTTTATTTTGAACAGATACATCCAATAGATTTTTCATGATATCCATACTCCCAAAGGTCTACATAAAAAATTTCGCGCGCCCGTTTTCGTTGTAAATCATATTGCATTTTGCTACAAGTTGCCACCCCGGTCAGTGGGGAACGGGGAAGCGCGCAGCGCGTGTGTGTGCGCAGTGCACAGTCACAGTTTTACAATCCATTGTAAAACTGTGACACAGACACAGTCATGCTCACTTGGTTACCTGCCGCCCGGCACATGCAGTCGTTCTTACGGGAATACTATTTTATAACATTGAACTCTGGCTTGAATTTTGGATACCGATATTTCTATAATGATAGTTTGTTTTTATTATTTTGAATTTGTTTCAAATTTTACTGACCCTGGCATTGGACTTTGGATTCCGATTTGATAGTGATTTACGGGTGGCGTTTGAATTTCATTTTATTTTATTATGAATGTTAGCCAATTTCTCCGCCATTTGTGGACCGATTCTCAAAATTATTTTTTATTTCTTTTTTGTCCCATTTAAATTCGGTCAAGATCTGATGCTGATCTTCGGAGATATACAATGGAACTCTTAAAAAAATAGACGGAAATCTGTAGTCATTGTCGCTTGGATTTTTATTGTTTATGACGTAACATCACGCCTGTATACTTTGAGGGGGTACGCAGATTTGTAAAATACACCCAGATTGCGAAAGTTAGTTACAGTAAGCGTTCTTATGTGCAGAGCACGCTAAGAATTGTATTGCTGTGAACGCACGGTCGAGCGACCGTGCGTCTGTATGTGTAAGTGGTCTCAATACAGTACACAGTACGCACACCAGAATTCGCCCACTGTCGCAGGTCGTCGCGTCGCACTCCACATAACAAAAAACATATTTCCGTCTCTTTTGTTATACACGCAGCAAACACTCTTATTTGTGTGGCGACCTGTTCTTACCATAGAATAGCTAAAATTCACACTTAATTAATAAGTGTTGATAACTGTTTGGGTAAAGCAGTGGCTTCACGATTAATGAGGTCCGAGTTCGAATCCCGTTACCGATGTGAGGGTCTTTTGTTTCTTTGTAACCATATTTATATTTGTATTTTTATGTAAAAATGTGTTAGGTATTTTGTTTTTTTTTTTAAGAAGTTAAATATTAATTAAAAAGCCATCGTTTTATTATTGAAGCATTTAAGTGTTTGTTTATTATCTTTTCGGTGTTGGAAGGTGCAAATAAAAAAAGTCATGTTAAATGATAACAAAAATGTTTATTCGTTTTATTTATTTATAAAATTATAAAAAAAAAAACTTTAATGAGAATTTTAACGTCACATTCCTACCTAGTTAAAAGAAGTTCTCTTGTAATCGTTCGATTTTTTATTGTATACCCACTTACTCTAATTCACAATAACATAACAAGGAAAGGATATTCTAATCTCATAAATAAAATTGTTGATACCCATTTATTAATAGTATCGGTATTTGGCAGAGTTTATTGAAAACTAATATAAGTATGATTTAGACTTTATGAACATATTTTTTTATGTGACGTCACAATAAATGTAACACGCATTGAGGTTATAGTTTAAGTGTTCATTTTCTTGAAGAAAAGAAGATTGAAACTAAACCTCAATTTGAGATCATTACATAATTACGGTTATGTAAACAAGTAAACATTAACAACTAAATAATATTTTGTTACACGTCTAATTCAAATTAAAACACTAGGATTGACATTTTGTATAACTCCCATTATTTTCGATGGAGTCAAGTAGACGTTTGCGCCTGGACCCCACAATATTTTGATATATTCCGGTTTCTTCCTCTTAAATTTTCCCACACCGCCATGCAATGTGTTGTTAACAATTCAAATAATTCCGCAAAGTGTCTCGTAGGCGTGAAACCATTTGTTTCATACTGGCCTACCATATTATTATTGCGTCGCTGCGCTTCGCTAACAAGCGACGGCCTTCCACTTCGCCGTCGACTAGCAAGGCTACTCTTCTTCGTCATACTTTTTTATCCAACGACTTATAATATTCCTCTAGAACAAAAAAAAAGTCATGTTAGGCACCTGTAAAACAAAATACTAAAGTGATTATTCACTCTGCATTTATAAATAAACACTAATTATTTATCTTTTAGGCCTCATGATGGATTTAAAAAACAATTAATTAATCCTTAGGTCACCAAAGAAATTAACAATAACATTAGGTTTGAATTTCTAGTTAAAGTTTAAGTTACAATAAAAAACAATTAATAAGTCCAGTCATCAAATAAATTAACAATAATATTAGATTTTAATTTCTAATAAAAGTTTAAGTTACAATTATTCATAAATAAAGTACTCACTAAGTCCGGTTTCTTCAGATATTTGTGTTCTATTAAGACCACATATGCAGCGCGATAAATAGTCGCCCTCGCCTCAATATTAATATTTGCCTGCATTTTGCAACAACAATACCGCTATAGATCTATTAAACCACACGTCACTAACCAACAACTTCAACCAAACGAAAACATTCATTCCGGTTAAGTTAAATATTCATAAATCTCATGTCTACCTCACATAAATCTAAACTCCTTACTTATTTTTTTAAGATCTACCTTTCAACTTCACGGAATGTGTGAACAAAGCGAACAAGATAAAGAATATAATTTTTCTGTTCCATTACTTCCAATTGAGTATAAAAACTGGTAAAAACTTACAAAAAGTATAAAAGTAACAATGTGAGATTTGAACACACGGCTTACTGATTCGTTCATAGATCTGCACGCGCCTAACCGCTAGGCTATCTTGACTTGTGTTACAAAGTTGAAATTTTGAACTACAATTACTTGTAGACCACAATGTCTATTTTCTTGAAAGTAGAAGGTCGTAAGTCAAACTAAACGTCAAGCTATTGCTTTGTGAGATTGCCACTGGACTTTTGGTCGACACTGTAACTATGTTTGCGGATGGATGGACAGAGATTTTGTTGGCATGTCAGAAGTATTGTGAGAGGAATTTATGAGTGTGTGAACCTTTACTTTGTTATTTTGTATATTTTAATTTTATGTTATCTCTTAGTCTTTTAGTTCTAGTTTTAGTTACAGTAATTGGTTTAAATACAACCGTTGTAAGTAGATAAATAAATGTTAAGTTTATAGTGGATAAGCCTATTCCCATGACATGTATTGTTAATAATGTAGGTATAATAAATATTTATGGCGACTTGTTTGGGAACGACTCATCATCTGCCACCATCAGCCTTTTCCCAACTATGTTGGGGTCGGCTTCCAGTTTTACCGGATGCAGTTGAATACCAGTACCTATACATGGAGCGACTGCCTATTTGACCACTACAACCCAGTTAGTACCGTGTAATACGATACCCCTTGGTAAGACTGGCTGTCAGACTTTTGGGGCCTCTGACTACCTAACGAATGTCAAAGATCTACAAATGACAGCCGGGACCAACGGCTTTATCGTGCTTTCCGTGGCACGGAGGAAACTCGGTATGTAATGGGTGGTCCTGGTCACCCATCCACAGACCAACCTAGGCAAGCACGGCTTAACCTAAAGATCGACCCGAGCGGCTGTTATTATTTATCCATTTTGAGCTCCGCTTGTTTTGGGAACAAATGGGAAAATAAATAAAAATATTTTTTGCAAAAAATAAAACAGACTTAAAAAAAAACACAAACATAAAAAACACTTTGATTGATTTGGTGTTTTTGTCACCGGCTTCTGAAGCTAAAGTTATTTTTCACTTTTTTGTGTTTTTCTTTTTTTTTTAATTCTGTGATAACTTCTAAACTATTCAATCAAATGTTAAGCTGTAAAAGACAATTTTAATCTAAATTCAATTGTCAAGATAATGGACATACTTATTTGGATAAGAATTAATACTGCAAATAAGGTAGGTACCTACGTCATATTTTTAAATAAATTTTCAAAGATAAAAATGGTTACTTACCTACTTTACTCTTTGTCTGGATAGAAGGTCTACCTATTCATACACGAAATATTTTCAGAGAATCATCCAACAGCTATAATGAAGCCATAGATAGCAACGAAATATTTTTTTTACTGAGTAGGTAGGTACCTATATTTAAAAAATCTTTACTTGACCCACAAAATAAATACTGGCTCCATAATTATTTTAACAACATCCATTATGCTAGTTTACTACGTCGTAGGTATTTAGCTGAGCGGCACAATGCCTATTGTTGATAAATGTAGAATAAGACAATATTACAGACCGCTATTGTAAATAAATAAACAGCCAATAAACAATTTACAAAATAACATAATTTTTTATTTGATGAATCAACAACAACCCTCACAGACTCACAGTCACATCAGTCACGCTGTCGAAAAAGCAATTATCCTGACTCTGGCTATACTAATGAGGAGTCGCCTGTGGGTTAATTAGGTAACTAGCTAGGCTAAGTAAATACCTAGGTATTTAACATAGTAGTAACATAGTTGCACAACCTATAAAAACAAAGGTAGGTAAGTATAGAAAAAAAAGTCATATCAATGAAATTATTTTTTAAACTAAATAACTATATCTACCTACATTGTTCTACTTATATTCACATTTTCGCAAGCGAACTCATTGCCACGTCTCGCAAAGTCGCGGGTAAGTACCTACCTACCGATTAGGAATATTATAGGATGTAGGAGCTTGTCCTTTCATAATAACAACTAAATTGGGTGCATAATAATTACGTTTCACTAAGTGATTTTCCTATGTTGTAAATTCCAACACCTATTAGTTTGAGTTTATGTTGTCCTTCAAATATAAATCGCATACACGGGCGCACGTGCCAACGATGATACTACACAATTACACCCGCGCCGCGCGCCGCCGCTACAATGTCGTCCCGTCTTCAATGAAATCGCGCATGTATGCGTCACTCAGCGTTAGGAGTGTGTATGTGTACGCGCAGTAGCTTCCTTCTGCTCTTTACAGCGTCTATCCCTTTCGCTCGTGATGTCGGATGAAATAGCATGCATTTTAACCCCGCCCAAGAACTAGTTTGTCGGCGATGCGACACTGAAATAGGATCAGGTAGGTCGGGGGTGACGCTGTTCCCTTTACGAGGATGTGGAATAAATAACACAACACTGATATCAACTTTAAAAACACTATATTTACACCAAATCAGTTTTACACACAATTAAAGCGGATATCTTAAAACTAACTGAGTCACAATTATTTACTGGTACTATTTACACAAGACTTTTCACGAATAAAATTATAATGCAGACTTAAACTATTAAAACTTTGACTACTTCGCGGCGCAGGGTAACAACTAGTACATAGATGTTACGAGAACGGAGGATGTGAGAAGACTAACTTTAATGCTCGGTAGTATTCACAGCGCCCCCGCAAGGGGGCGCGGTAGGCGGTATCGGGGCTATGCCCCCTGACCGCGGAGGCCATACCTCGGTCCGTAAAAACGGACCCGTCCTTGGTTTGGACACTGTCCATGGACTATTGGACGCATGTAAACATGCGCCCATATGTGTGGTTGCTGTGTTGTAACTGTAAGCGCGCCACAGCGCTGTTGCACAGCGCTGTTTTCTTCACGACACCTCGGCGGTCTGTCCCCGCCAGGTGAGACCCGAAGGAGGCCCGGCGGGGGACGACCAGCGACAGAGGTGCCGACTTACAGCGCACCTACAGTGGATGTGTGGTTCCCGCCCGCCCCACTAACCAGAGCTAGCCGGCAGTGGACCGGATTAAGGAACCGACGTGTGTGTGTGGGCGGTATTGTATTGTGTAACACCGCCCAGTGTGTGCGTCGGTCGCGAGCCCGCGCCGCGTCCCTCCGCGTGAGTCTACGTGAGTGTAGAGACGTGCTTGTATGGTTTCGCTGCGCGACGTACCTATATTAACTTAGAATACGGCACGCAGCTGGGTGCATGTAGTGGGTGGAGTCATATTGTGCAGGTAAGCTGCGTGTAGCCTGGTACAGCTTACCCGGGTCAATCCGGTGGAGTGGGGTCATCGTCCGCTACCAGGTCGCGGGGGAGTCGCCTCGCGTCAGGGGGGCGCGCATGCCAGGGCGCTAGGTGCTTGACATGGGGCCAAGCAGATGCGTCGGCACGCGCGAACATTCCCGTCGCAAGGCGTCGGATGAAGTCGTCCAGGCTCTCAATCCCGAGGTCCCGCTGGATGACATCGTTCCTCACGTAGCGAGGGGCGCCAACTATGGTCCGCAGCGCAAGCGTCTGTTGCGCGCGGAGAATCTTCTTGTTTCCCTCACTAGTGAGGGCGAACCAGGCGGGGGCGGCGTACGTCAATATTGAGCGTATATATGTTTTATACACGCCCAACTTGACGCGCACCGGGAGGCGGGACGAGAGCGCTGGACGGAGCTGGGCGCGGGCGGCCCTGGTCCGGCCCGCGACCTGGCGGACGTGTGGCCCCATGGTGAGCCGACGGTCGATGGTCACACCCAGGTACTTGGCCCGGGGCGTCCAATCGACGTCGGCGCCTTGGAGAGTCAGGCGCGGTGGGAGGGAGCGCGCAAGGCTGAAAGCTATCGCCTGCGTCTTACCCACGTTTACAGCCAGCCGCCACTTGGACAGCCAGTCAGGGAGGAGGTCGAGCGCGCGCTGCATTTTGACCGCCGCGTGCCTCGCGTTAAGCGAGGTGGCGATGTACGCGGCGTCGTCGGCATACAGCGCGAGCTTCACCTGTGGTGTAGTGGGGATGTCGTCCGTGTAACGTGAGTAACACGCTGGCGACACGCAGCTGCCCTGCGGGACGCCCGCCAGCACCGGGCGGGCGCTGGAGAGCGCTCCCTCGACCACCACGCGGAAGCTCCTGTGGGACAGAAAGGATTGGACCACTCTTACCACGCGACGGGGCGCTCCAGAGGTGGCCAGCTTGTAGATCAGGCCGTCGTGCCATACACGGTCGAAGGCCTTCTCCATGTCGAGGAATACTGCGACGGATTCTTCCTTCTTGTTACTTGCAGCTGCCAGGTCGTGCAGTACCCTCGACAGCTGGAGCGTCGTGCTGTGCTCCGACCGAAACCCGAATTGTTCCGGCCGTGGCGTGATGTGCGGCTGGAGATGCCGCAACAGGAGTACTTCGAACACCTTGGAGGTGGTCGGCAGCAGCGTAACAGGCCGATAACTCTCCGGCTTCAGGATGTTTTTCCCCGCCTTAGGCAGCATAATGACGCGCCCCTCCTTCCACAAAGCGGGGAAGGCCCCGGTGCGCAGTATCGCCGTGTACAGGCGCGCCAGCGCCGCTACCATACGGAATGGCAGGTGGCGCAGCGCTGTGTTGGTGATACCGTCAGCACCGGGGGCCTTCCTAGGCTTCGTCCTAAGGATGGCGCGTCTGACTGCCCCAGGCGAGAAAAATATGGCGTCCTCCTCGGGAGCTATCGGCGTGGCGAAGTAGTCCCCAAGGTGCTGCTCGACTGGCGACATGTTCGCGGTCGGAAGTCGAGTTCGGTTGAAACTGACGCTCCAGGTGCTGGGCGAAGACCTCCGCCCGGTCCTCTGCTCTGTACTTGAGCGCCCCTCCGCTATCCACTAGCGGGCGCACCGGAGCTGGGGTGTTCGTAAGCTGGCGGCAGAGTCGGTGGATAGACGGCCAGCTGTCGGCCGTCGACTCTATTCTGTCCTCCCAGCTCTCGGCTTCCCTGCTTCTCATCTCGGCCTTGATCTTTTCCGCGAGACGGTTTACTTTCTTCTTCAACGTAGGGCATCTCAGTTGTTGCCACTGCTTGCGAAGTCGCCTCTTGTCGGCGACCATCTTCTGTAGATATGCAGGTAGAGGCGGCTGTCGTTGAATCGCCGCGCTCTCCTGTGATACAGTTGTAGTCGCCGCTTCCAGGGCGCTCTGTATGCAAGCAGTGACATCCGCCGCCATCTGGTCCACGTCCGCGGAGGTGACGATAGGCCGAGATGGAGTGGTGGTCTCAATCCTCTCTGTGAAGTCTTTCCAGTTTGTTTTACGACGTGGCGCCGCAGGCTTCAGTCGGGTCGGCATCCCCGAGAGGACGACGAGAACAGGGTGATGATCCGACTGCATCTCGTCGTCTAGTACTTGCTGCGTGATCTGGCAGTGTAGCCCTCGGCAGGCCACGATGTCCAGCACGTCCGGCATGTGGAGTGGGTTGTCCGGATAGTGGGTGGGCGTCTCTGGGCCGGACACCGTGTAGCCGAAGGCTTCCGCGTCCGTGAAGAGTCGTCTTCCATCCGTGTTGGTCGCGGCCGAGTTCCACGCTGGGTGCTTGCAGTTCAAGTCGCCAGCAAGGATCGTCGCGCCGCCGTTGGCGTCGAGAAGGGCCCTCAACTCCGAAGGGACCAGGTGGGTCGAGGGCGCCTTGTAAACGGCGTAGATGGCGAGATCCTCGCCTGCAACGTGCAGCTGCACACCCAGCGCGTAGAACGAGCCGGGCGACGACACGGGAAGCTGCTGATGGACGACTCTCCTCCTCACCAGTACCGCCAGACCACGATAACGGGAGTTGGATGCCGACTTTTCATCTTTTCTATAAGCGAGATACCCAGGGACTCGCAGCCTATCTTCTTGTCCCAGGTGTGTCTCGCTTATCAGCGCCACGTCGATGTCCTCTTCTCTGAGGAGGCGGCGGAGGGGGGCGACCTTGCCTCGCAGGCCGCGGGCGTTCCAGTGAATCACCCTTAACGACCTAGCCATGATACAAGGTTAGTAATGAGGCCAGGCCGTCAAGGATGACAAGCTCCGCGTCTTGACCCTGCCTGATGGCCTTGATGAGGTCCATCAATAACTGGATAGCGCAGGCTGTAAATTCTTTCTTCTTGCTTTCCGCGTCGGCAGCTGGGCCGGCGCTAGTGGTGCCACTCTTGGCTTTAGACGTTTTCTTTTGTTGTTGTTGTTGGGCTGAGGGCCGCGCTATGCCGGCGCCAGCAGTCGGCCTTCCAGTCTTCTTCATCTCCGGCTGCGATGGAGCTGCTTCCGGTATTACAGCCTGCGCCAGGGTAGCAGGCAGGTCGCCCGGTTGAACTCCCTCAGGTGCGGTGGGGGGCGCAGGTTCCTTCCCCTTGCCCCTTCACTTCCTCTTCCTTCCCCTCCGCCGCTTCGAGGAGGTGGGGGGGGCTTCTCCCCTGTCGGTGGGCCCGTTGGCCGCCGCCATCAGCGACGCGCCTTGGGCCTCGGTGTCGGCCATATCTCTTGGCCCCTCCGTGGTTGGGGCCGGTCGTCGTGCGGCGGTCGTGGCGGCGGCTGTGCCCGCTCGCCTGTTGGCCTTGATTTCCGCCTGAAACGAGGGACACTTGATGTTATTGGCGGGGTGGTCACCCCCGCAGTTCACGCACGTGGCTGGCTCGTCACGAGGGCGGGGGCAATCCCGCGCGGCGTGCCCCTCTCCGCATCGTACACAGGCGAGCGGCCGGTGACAGTGGTGCGACGAGTGCCGGAACTTTTGGCACCGGTGGCACTGGGCGGGCCCACGTTTGCCCCGCCAGGCTTCGATTTTTACACCCCGCATGTATAAGACCATGGAAGTGTCGAAGATACTGCGTACTTCTGGCGTCCTTTTAAGTACGGCGTGGAACACGCAGCCGGGACGTCCTTGGCTCGCCTTGATGTGGCGAACGTATTCCGGCTCGTGCCCCAACGCGCGGAGCTCCTCCTCGATTTCTTCAGGGGTGGTATCCACAGGCAGCCCCCTGATGGCCACCTTAACGCTTCGCTCCGCCGGCAGTGAGTAAGCGTACCACGGTGTGCCGTCCGCCTTCTCCAGCTCGGTCAGGTAGCGCTGGACCACCCTATATTCTTCTTCGCTTTCTGGGTTGAAGCGAATCCCCTTGCCGAATGGTTGGGCACTGGGGGGGTGGCCCAGCTTTCCCTTTAGGGCCCTGAAGTGGGCGGCCCATCCCGGCAGCTTCTCCACCACCAACGGAGGATACCTTGGCCTCTTCTGTGGCTTCGGCTTGGGCTGAGTGGCGGCCTTTCCTTCTGTGTCCCGGGGGGCCGCTAGCTGTGAGGGAGAGACAGCATTAGGTCTACTCACCCCTTGTTGCGACCCCGGACTCCTGGGTGTCGGTTGTGGAGAGGTAGGAGGCGTGCTGCGGGTAGCCTCCGCAAACGTAGGCGACCCGGCGGCTACCTGACCTCGCGGCGGCGCGTGCTCGCGCTGCAGCGGTGGGTCGAGGCAGTAGCGCTTCGCCTCCTCCTCCTCGGCTTCGTCGGTGCTTCGCCGACGTCGCTGGGGTCGTGGTTCTGACCACGGGTCGAAGCCATAACTTCGCGACGGCGACGGTGATGCGGCTGGTGAGTGCCTCCTCTGTGCACTCAGCCCAGAGTCGTCCGAGCCTGCAGACGCCACCGACATGCTCGAGCCGGCTCTCGACGAGCATGCCGACAGCGCTGCCGGAGCGTCATAGGCCGAGACACGAGGGGGCAGCGGCGAGGCTGGCACGTGGTGCGCCAGGGGTGCCGGGCGCGTTCCAAGTGCCAGCTTGATGTTATGGCCTGTGGCCCTGGCCGCGGACGCAGCCCCGAAGGGCGCAGTCGACGCGGCAGGGCGTGCGGCCGTGGCGGCGTGATGTTCAGTAGGGCGCGCAGGTGGCGCTGTTGGCGGCGCTATTGGCGCCGAGGTGCGGGTGGAGGCCGCAGAGGTGTGCGGCAGAGGCGCTGGTGCTGGTGCTGGTGCGCGCACGAGCGGCGCGGAATCGCGCACAGCCGCACGCACAGGTGCAGCGGCGCGCGCGTGCGGCGCGCGACCAATGTTCGCGGCCGCGGGTCCCGGAGCTTGGATCGGGACCGGGCGGAACGCAGACGGGCGCACGGGTACGGTGTGCGGGCGGCTCGGCGAGGGCGTCGGCGCAACACGCGCAGGCGCCGAAGTCACCGACGGGCCGCGCGCATCAGCAGCAGCCCTGTCTCGTCCCGCTTCCCCCTCTTCGCCCCTCTTGGTGCTCGTCGTCGTCTTCTTCGTCTTATTCCCTGCCTTACTGGACGTCTTCTTCTCTTCGGCCCGAGGAGAGGAGGGTCCAGCCGGCGCCGCACCGGGCGACACAATATCGATGTCGATGTGGGGCATCGACATCGCCCGGTCCAGCCCCGGGCAGGGTTCTTCATCGCCGGCGTTGCCGCGGCCAAACGAGCCGCGGGCGCCGGGCTTCGGCATCTTCTTCCTTGGTTGCTCAGGTTAGCGTGGCCTCGCGACCGCAGCGGTGCTCGCAGCACCGGGCAGCAACGCAGGCTCCCCCTGTGCTCGCACTAGTGCTAAGCACTCGCGCGAACACAGGGAAAGTGAATTAAAAGTGCGGTCCGCGCGAAAAAAAGTTTTCTCCGCGTACCCCCCAGTCGGTGCACAATTCGGACGAAAGCTTCTTCACCGTCGATTGCAGCGCTCAGGTTGAGGTGTTCGGCTGGTGAACCACTGGCGAATCCTAACTTTAATGCGCCTGGGGGCGCCTTATTTATATTCGTGCGCATAAGCGCAGGTAGCGGTGGGCTCGCAGTGTTACCCCCGCCAGTTCACCATACGGTAGCGCGTAAGCCGGTGGCACCCCGCCCCGCGCGTCCCGCTCTTCACCCCTGTGCCCTGATTACAAATGGACTCGCCCAAGGCACTAGTCCGAATTTACGGGTGGGTTTTTACTTACTAATTTCTCTTTCTACGTGATGTTACTGTTTATATACTTAATAAATGATATCTTAGGATACAGTGGTCCTATTGATGCTATATAAGGTTGCATAATGGTACAATTATTCCTAATAACGATAATTTTACCTATAGATAAGTTGTATTATACAATATCTTACATAACGTGAACATTCAGACAATCCTTATGCTATTACTCTATTGCAACTATCCTATTATCTAACAAACTATGTGTCGAATCAGTCTAATAATTATGCACGTGTTATTTTTCTACTGTTACCAAATACCTAACTACTACATAAGTACTTAATTGCTACAAAGATACTTAACTGCTACATAGGTACATACTTATTTACTAAAAATAAAGCTCGCATTACTGTGCTTCGCCTACAAGTTCGTCCCGCTAAGTTGTGCGCTCTTAAGGGCCGAATTTTGTAAAACCTTTTTTTAGTGAGCCTGAACTGACCTAGAAGCCGAAAGGCCCACATTCATGTCTCTAACTTTAAAAACATAGCACTTTCATACAAACTTTGACACCCCTTTTCAACCCCTTGAGGTGCGAATTTTATGAAATCCTTTCTTAGTGCGCGCCTGCACCCTACAGAGAGTGCTTGTGCCAAATTTCAGACCTCACGGCCCAGTAGTTTCCGAGATTTTGTAATGAGTGGTCAGCCAGTCAGTGAGTGGACTTCTCTTCTAGAAAGGGTGTAAAACACCTCTTAACGAATGCGAAAGGCACTTGTTCTCCCCCTCATTGCGATCATTTTTTTCAACACATTTGCTCATAAACTGCATTTACGGAGCACATACATTGTTCGAAAGTGAAAAATTACGCACCATACAACTCGGTACAACGGTAAAATAGGTACTCTCATCTAAGTACCTATTTTACCGCATACCCCAGTGTAAAGTACCGTGCGTATTCTTTACCGTTTTTTTTTAATTAGGTTAAAATGAAAATCCAAGATGGCGTCGACGAAAATTTTCGTTTTTTTTTTTCATGGGTATGGTTGTCGTGGTTTTTGGGGCCGCTGATAACGAAAATGAGGTCTAACTGAAAATCCAAGATGGCGCCGACAAAAATTTTCGGTTTTTCCTTCTAGGGTGTCGTTTTCGTGGTTTTTGGGGTCGCTGATAACGAAGATGAGGTCAAAATGAAAATCTAACATGGCACCGACAAAAAATTTCGGTTTTTCTTTCATAGGTGTCGTTTTCGTGGTTTTTGGAATCGTTGATAATGAAGATGAGGTCAAAATGAAAATCCAAGATGGCGCCGACAAATATTTTCGGTTTTTCCTTCATGGGTGTCGTTTTCGTGGTTTCTGGGGTCGCTGATAATGAAAGTGAGGTCACAATGAAAATCCAAGATTGTGCCGACGAAATTTTTTGGTTTTTCTTCATGGGTGTCGTTTTCGTGGTTTTTGGGGTCGCTGTTTGTTTCATTACATATTGTACTGTTTTCTCGCAAATACACGTGCAGAAATTGGTATTTCCAAACTATCCCTCGACTTCGTCTCGGGCTTACATTCGTCTACTCGTTTGTAAAAACCAACTTACCGCACTATAGTATCATAAATAACTATTGTTCTACACCATACCTGGGAACCTTCTAGTTACGGAGATATTGGAGGTTAAAGTTCCTACTTTTTGACTAGTTTTTTTTTAAAGTATGATTTTTACTATAAACACCTCCACGACCCCCGTACTATTCAATCCATCCATCAGCACAATGTTTTGATTGCGTTACATATGTGTATATGTGTGAATGTGCGAAGTAAGCGAGAAATTGATAAGTGTTCGGTACAAAGTTCGTATGAGGTGTTGTGTATTGATAATTGATGAGCATGCTTTACAGAAAAAAAATTACATAAAAAATTAAATCTAAAAGTTTTTAACAAACCATATGAAATATATCTTAAAAATAGACAAATGAAATAACTATAATTAGTCATGCACTTTGAAGTAAGCTATGCACCTGTGATTCACTCTTCATTAGAACCACCTTAGCATCCTCGTCTTTCTTCAGAAAAACTCGACCAAATGTAGTCCAGCAGAATTTATACTGCTTTGATTTAGCTAGGTCCCGGGCTAAGAAAAATAGGCGAGCTTTGCGTGGAGTGAGTTGTTCTGAGATAAATACAGGAGTGTCGCCGTTACTAGTGATAGCAAGGTGCTTAGCTTGGAGTTTCGTTTTGTTTTTTATGTTAAAGGACTTAGTGTGTTTCAACAGATACTGTTTTAGAATGGCAGAGTCCAGTTCCACTACGATGGGGAGGCTATTTACCCCCTCCTTCTTCCCCTGAGATCTAAAGATATCCTTGATACTATCCCGCTTACTCATATCGAGATTGATATTCTTAGCCAAACTGAGTGCCATATTTACAAAATCATCTCTGGTTTCCTGGTTTTTCTTAGGTACAGTGTCGACCAAAAGTCGATAGGCAATCTCACAAAGCAATAGCTTGACGTTTAGTTTGACTTACGACCTTCTACTTTCAAGAAAATAGACATTGTCATCTACAAGTAAATGTAGTCCAAAATTTCAACATGGAAATATAAGTCAAGATGGCCTAGTGGTTAGGCGCGTCCACATCTAAGAGTGAATCAGTAAGTCGTGAGTTCAAATCTCACGATGTTACTTTTAGACTTTTCATTTTGTAGATGTAATTAATATATTTAGCTTGAAAAAGATATTTACCGGTTTCTTTAAATTTTTTATTATTTTTTTTAGGTTTAATTTTTTTTTATTATATATTTTTTTTTTTGTATAAATTAATAGAAACAAATTTCTTTCTTAAGTTTTCAAAACAAATGCTTGTGTTTACTCGATTGGAAGTAATGGGACAGAAAAATATTCTCGCTTTGTTCACACATTTCATAAAGTTAGAAGAAGGTAGATCATAGAAAAATAAGTCAAGAATTTATATTTCTGTGAGGTAAACCTGAGTTTTATGAATATTTTACTTGATCGAAATGAACGTTGTCGTTTGGTTATGTTAAATTTGGTTAGTGACGTGTGGTTTAATAGATAGCGGTATTGTTGTTGGTATTTCTCAAAATGCAGGCAAATATTGATATTGAGGCGAGGGCGACTAATATTATCGTGCTGCATAAAAGTAGTCTTAATAGAACACAAATATCTGAAGAAACCGGACTAATGTGAGTATTATGTTTATGAATTATTGTTAAAAAGGTTTTTTAAAAAATTAAAGCCTACTTTGTTATTGTTTATTTATTTGGTGACTTAGGGATTAATAAATTGATTTTAAATCCATCATGAGGCATAAAAGATAAATAATTAGTGTTAATTATTGGATTTATAAACGCAGAGTGAATGATAACTTCAGTATTTTATTATAGCTGCCTAACATAATTTTTTTGTTTTTTGTTTTAGAGGAATACTGTGAAGTGGAAAGCCGTCGCTTATTATCGATGCGCAGCGACGACATAATATATGGTTGGCGAATAAGAAACAAATGGTTTCACACCTACGAGACACTTTGTGGAATTATTTGACGCCTCATTGCAAACTGTTCGCCGTGCCCTCCACGCTGAAGGCTTGTATCACGAAGACCAGCTAAGAAGCCCTTCTTGACAGAAAGAGTTATAAAGGAACGATTACGTTTCGCACGGGATTATTTAGATTTTTACTAGAATACAACCATGAGAAGACTCAAAAAACTGACTTTTTAAATAAAGTCAAAAGGGTAGGCTTCATTTATGGCGCAAGAATAACAAGATGTGTAACAAAATATTTAGTGAATATTAACTTATCCGTAATTATATTAATGATCTTAAATTGAGGTTTAGTTTCAATCTTCTTTTCTTCGGGAAAATGAACAGTTAAACTATAACCTCAGTACTAGTTACATTTATTGTGACGTCACAAAAAAATATATTTGTCGGAGTTTGTCAGGAATTTATTTCGCTAAGTTCGAGCTTATGTGGGCAGAACACGGATTTCATGCTATAAAAACACATTGGATGCGAAACACTATTTTATTTCGCATTGCACGGTTCGGGTAGGTAGTTTCCATGGAGAAGAACCGGCAAGAAACTCCATGGTTACTCTTTTCAAACAGATACACTGAGTCTAACAAATAACTTGCATTACACTTTCATACATTAACACTAGGCACAATGAATCGTATACAGTTTCAAGACGTCTTAACTCCGCTGCGATCAGACCCAGCCTGTCCGCCTCGCCGCGAGGTGTTAACATTAGGACTCTATAAAAACCGCCATGGTGGGGAGTAGGCCACGTGATGTCACCACTGGCGCGCTTTCGATTCATTCGCCCGTCCGTACTCATGACCGGATGCGACACGGCCATCCTGCTTTCACACGTGCTCGTGTGATGGTAACCCTGCAAACAAAAAGTCCACAACATAAATTTGTTCCACTCGGTCACTCCTGACCAAACACTAGATTCATCGGGTCGGTAAAAGTAAAGAACTTTACCGTTTAATTTTAACCAAATCCCCAAAGGGTTTAACAGAGTGCACCTAATAGTACACTCACACTGCACCAGTTATGTCCAATTCCCATGTAATGGGGGCGAACCCATTGCAATCAACTGGCGCAAATCCAAACACCGTGGCTGTTACTGAGAAATGTTTGATGGAAAAACCCAATAACACTTTGCCCGACCTGGGAATCGAACCCTGGATTCTCAGCAGTCACGCTTGCCATCACTCGACCAACGAGGCAGTTGAATTAAATCAAACACGGTTAATTGGGAATAATCTAAAATAGGTCATCCCTTGGGCCATGTACCATAGTCGTTTGAATCAACCTTTAAAACTATTGCAACAAAAACTACCAAGCTTACAGAAACCATGTGAAGTTCAACATAGTCTAAATCAATTTAAAATTCAACAACATTGACATTATGATTCGCTTCTACTTTGGTGGCCCAGTTGCACCATGCAACTAACAGATCACTGTCTGTTCAACAAAAAACATATAGACTCTCAAGTCTCAGGTCTATCCAGACCAATAGCCAAAAGGCCCAAGTCACGTCCATGTGACTACTATAGTCTCTTACAAGACCCAGGTCCGACCACACCACAAGCCGCTCATCACGCCCTGAACGACAACGTACGCAGTTGCGACTGCGTCTTGTGGATGCAGATTGACCAAATAGCCAACAAGCGCAATCATAAGTCTGTCGAGGTCCCTTCGCCCTCAGAAACATCGTCTATTACATCTAACTCTGTTGGAACTTCACAGGTTGGCATCTTTCTTAGCCTACCGTGTAAATATTTGTAGGCACCCTTATAATTCAAAGCTTTCAGTTTATAACGATCATCGTTATCAAAATGTGTAGAAGCACTACTTTCGGGTATTTTCTTCAATTGATCGTGAATTCGTGAGTTCGTGAGTTCGTGAGTTCGTGAGTTCGTGAGCATATTCATACTGGCAATCACAATGTAATGATAGCAAAGTGTATCTGACGTTCGAATAATAAACTCGTCGGAAAATTAGACTCTACAAGTCACTCTTCACGTCACTCTACACGTCACTCTACACGTCACTCTACACGTCACTCTAAACGTCACTCTAAACGTCACTCTAAACGTCACTCTAAACGTCACTGTACGCGTCACTCTACGCGTCACTCTACGCGTCACTCTACGCGTCACTCTACGCGTGTCTCTTCGCGTCACTCTACGCGTGTCTCTACGTGTCACTCTACGCGTGTCTCTACGCGTCACTCTACGCGTGTCTCTACGCGTCACTCTACACGTCACGTCGTCTCTACACGTGACTCTACACGTGACTCTACACGTGACTCTACACGTGACTCTACACGTGACACTACACGTGACTCTACATGTGACTCTACACGTGACTCTTGACTCAATTGCCAGTCCATCGGCAAGTCACAACGTAAAATGTGAACCCATCGTCAGAAGCTAACCATCTCAGCCGCGTAAGTGCTACTCCTCGCAAAGAGTATACTGCACATAAAAAGCAATCAACGTGCACCTCTTACATGCTCCGGCGCTTCTGATGCGGCCACAACAATACCCAGTCCATCGGGTATGCTTTCAGTCCATCGAAAGCATTGTACTTGTAAATAGTGAATCCATTGAAATCAAAACAATTAAAATCATCATAGTTAGTTTAGAAAATAAGATTATAAGAAAACTCTTACTATGCTGGGTACTCTAAATTTTTAGTTGACTACTTGATACTCAACTAATGTCGTCAGCGTTATCATTTTCGTCATGGCTAGTCTCGTCAATATCACCTACGTGCATGTCAACGTCAGTTATTTCTCGCAGTCTGTCATAATTGGAACTTTCAACTATATTGCGCGATGCCTGCTCTCTCATTGCAAAAGGTCCGATCAAAAAGTTACCAACACAGGAATTCTAACAATTCTGTTACTCTTTACCATAATTCTTAGGCTCTGTGCACCAACACAGACAGAAATCGCACCAACGATTTCCTACAGACCCATCGCCACGTGTTACTCACGAGGTGCGGTCTAACTCATAACAGACCCATCGCCATCATGTTACTCATGAGGTGCGGTCTAACAGACAACAGACCCATCGCCATCATGTCACTCATGAGGTGCGGTCTACCTGACCCATCGCCACATGTCACTCATGTGGTGCGGTCTAAAGTTTCGAGTATGAGTGTACAAGCCTTTCTTAATCAGATTTGGTCTCACTACTACTGTCATCAACTATGACATCTAATTCTCGAGGAACTTTGTGATCGGGGATCTTTCTCACACAGGCTAAAATCTTCGAATTACCATTTACTGAACCTTGAACTACACCAGTTATAGTAACGACAGGATAAATATGCTCACTCTTAGACAGACTAAACAGAATTGGCACTCTGCTCCAGAGTCATAACAAAATGAAAACGACTCACCAAAGTACTTTCATGTTCCGGCTCGACTGGCGATGTGGCCCGGCGTGCCACACTTGAAGCACATCAGTGAGCTGCTGCTGGCCTGCGGTCGCCGCCCAACACCTGTAGCAGCCGGCACAGGCAACGGCTTCTTGACGGCGGTCGTCTTCGTCCGAAAATCCACTTGTTTGTCCTTGTTTGCCGCATGCGCGACACTTGATTGGTAGTAACTATGAAAACTTCTAACGTATCTTGTAACCGGCGTCAGTGCGCATAATTTTCTTTTGTTTGTCACTACTCACGTAAATGACGTACAATGTACACGAATTTGGCACTGAACAATTCTTTACACTGGTTTCACGACATACCACAACACTATCTTGCTATTCACTGGTTAGGTTTTAAGAATTTGTAAACGATACAAAGTCTAAACGATACGAAGTCTTTGTTTTGCGTTTCAAAGTAACCGTCACTGATTGTCATTAACACTAAAAACCGGCATTGTGTATCCCGTTTTTCACATGGTAAATATCACTTGTTTACAGTCTGTTTTATTTCGACGCTGTTGCAAGCACCATGATCACGGATAAACTAAAGTTATTGCGGGTGGGCGTTTATTAGCACACTAATCGGTCTACCTTCTTTCTTGTCAGTTTTTTTTCACGAACTTTTTCGGCACTTTCTGGTTTTTACACAGTTGACACTGATTGTTATCGACACTGTCCCCGCGACATGATTTCATTAGCACGATTTTATCCCAATTCTGATGTCGGAGTTTGTCAGGAATTTATTTCGCTAAGTTCGAACTTATGTGGGCAGAACACGGGTTTCGTGCTATAAAAACACATTGGATGCGAAACACTATTTTATTTCGCATTGCACGGTTCGGGTAGGTAGTTTCCATGGAGAAGAACCGGCAAGAAACTCCATGGTTACTCTTTTTAAACAGATACACTGAGTCTAACAAATAACTTGACATTACACTTTCATACATTAACACTAGGCACAATGAATCGTATACAGTTTCAAGACGTCTTAACTCCGCTGCGATCAGACCCAGCCTGTCCGCCTCGCCGCGAGGTGTTAACATCAGGACTCTATAAAAGCCGCCATGGTGGGGAGTAGGCCACGTGATGTCACCACTGGCGCGCTTTCGATTCATTCGCCCGTCCGTACTCATGACCGGATGCGACATATTCATAAAGTCTAAATTATTTATATTAGTTTTCAATAAACTCTGCTGATTACCGATACCTATAATAAGTGGGTATCAACTATATGTTATATTTTTGTGATTAGAATATCCTTTCCTTGTTACTTAAGTATGTTATTATGAATTGAAAGTAAGTGGGTATACCGTATACAATAAAAAATCTTATGATCGGTTACAAGAGAACTTTTTTACATCTAGGTAGAAATGTGACGTTACAATTATCATGAAAGTTTGTTAATTTTATAAATAAATAAAACGAATAAACATTTTTGTTATCATTCACCACGACTTTTTTATTTCCACCTTCCAACACCGAACAGCTAAAATAATAAATAAATAGTTGAATAATAATACTATGTTTTTTTTTACTAATATTTAACTTATTCTTATAAAAAATAAATAATGAACCAATAACTAATGTTACCAAGAAACAAAAACCCCACACGTTGTTAACAGGATTTGAACTCGGATCTCTTTGATCGTGAATCCTACTGATTACCCCAACAGCTATCAACACATGGTCAATAGATGTGAATTTTAACTATTCAATGGTAAGAACAGGTCGCTACACAAATAAGGTTTGCTGCGTGTATAATAAAAGAAACGGAAATATATTCTTATGTTTCGTGGAGTGTGACGCGCGACATGCGATTGGGCGAACTCTGTGGCTGTGGTGTGCGTACTGTATTGAGACCACTTACACATATAGACGCACGGACGCTCGACCGTGCGCTCACAGCAATACAATCCTTAGCGTACCGCAGCACTTATAAACGCTTACTGTACATTCTTTATTTCGACATTATTCTTGCGCAAGCATCGTTGGAGGTCCTCAATTCTATCCTCCAACACAATGATATAATCTTTTTCTTTCTTTGCCTGTAGTTCTAACTGAGTTATCTTATTCGGGAACTCATCATTTTGTTTAGTCAAAAACGCGATAGATGTTTCGATGTTTGTATTTGTAAGTTGAATCTCTTTTTGATTAGCAGTGATATTTTTCTATTCGGATTGCTGGGTCTTTATGAAAGACTGAAACAACTCTCTTATTTCCTCCTTGAATTCGCAAAATTCTGAGGGTAGATCTTCTTCCCTTAATCTTTTGCATTGAGCGACGAAGTTAGGAGGGGTAACATCCAAACCCATTTCAGTGTCACAGTCACAGATGTTTCCGTCAGAAGAGGATAGAGGATGGTTCATATTGATGTTATTGTAGTTTCGAGTTACCAGGTTATGATGAGTGTCAAAGCTTACTTGCAAATTAGCAGGTGAAAGGTCAGAGTGCGCGTGTGCCTCCGCTGATTTGTCGAGAGCTGTCGGTCGTCAGCTCGTTAGTTAGGAGTACGTTTGCCACGGCGCCGTTATATTGATGACACAGATAATGGGTGAATTGTACTCACGTATTTGTTTACGTACGAACACCTCTGTGCTTATGCTGCTTTATTTTGTCACTTGTATTTAAGTAACGAAATTTATAATTTGAAATTTAAAACAATACAGTCTTCAACACGTCTGCACCATACGGCGGTCCGGGTAAAAGAGCAAATAAAAAATCTCCAATTATTCAAGTTACTATAAAACTAGTTCATTTAATGGCAGCCCCCGACGGATATTCATGGGTTTTTTATTAAGTTGGTTTTTCAGAAATTATTTAATCCTTCTTCAATTACTTTTTAACCATCGTGGGTTTTCTCAATTTTTTAATGTTTTTGACTATAATATTCTAATTCCGTGCGATATCCATTTTGGTTTCCTTTTGTTTCTGATGGTTTTTTATCATAAGCATAAATTATATAGAAATAGGAAATGTTCTAATACGCAATAATGGCTGTAGGTATTTGGATTTTAAGTTTTGTATATTTCGGAGAAGGAAACACTTTGCATAATATATTCTTTAACTAGCAGTTCGCCTGCGACTTTGTTCGCAGAAATTGCAATAACTCAACAGTTCGATTTTAGTCCATCGTCTATGTGTACAACAGCTCTAGCAATAGAGGAGCATGAGCACGATATTAGCGGATTCTGGCATGAGTGAGCCGTTATCGTAAAACTACTTGTAGGTTTGGATTGCAAAGGGTAAGTAATAGGTTTTTTTTAGATTTAATGTTAGCAGATTTATGTCAATCCAGTTCATCATTGAAGACAGTGCAAATTCCGCCTTCCGTTTCACATCTTCCCACGAGATCTCATCAACCAGAATCACTGTGTCATCAGCATATGCATAGATCCTACAAGCTGGCAATGACATTCTACAGAGGTCTCTATGTATATTTGGAAAAGTGTGGAGCCTAGAATGCTTCCTTGGGGGACACCGTATAGCACAACCTCTTCATTACTGTAGCTGGAGCCAATCTTTACCAGCTGGGTGCGATTCCTCAAGTAATATTTGAAAATTTCTAGAGCTATGCCACGTATACACCCAGATACTCCTATTAAAGTAAAACCAGGAGAGGCTTAAACGACATAAAATAACTTTAATTATTATTTTACACATTTTTATAAGAAGAAATATTTTAAAGAAGTGACAGACATCTTATTATTTTTCTTGATGCTTGTCAGTAGTCATTCTACTCATGAAGGTTCCATATAGCTTCGCCTTCAAAGAGTATACCAACTCTTAACATCTTCTCTTGAAGCTAGGAAATGAATGCGGTCTTTAAACATGCAGGCCAATCCCACGACAAAGCATAGCCAGCCTTGGCTTATACAGTGCCTTAGTAAACATATCAGCAATTTGGTTTTCTGTACCAATCTTTGCAATCATCATAGTCGCATCAGCTATGGCTTCTCGTATAAAGAAGTGTCGTAGCTTTATATGCTTGGTTCTATTGTGGAACTCATATGTCGGATTCAGAGCCAGCTTGATGGCAGACTCGTTATCCACGTGGAAAACAGGAGTTATCGTTGATTGCTCTATGCCTTCAATCAATCTTTTAACCCATATTATTTCTCTTGCAGCTTCACTGGCAGCTACAATTTCGGCTTCTGTGCTAGAGATCGCAACTGATGTCTGTAATTTGCCTCTGCATGATATTGGACCTCCGTAAACACATACAAGTCCTGAAGTTGACCTTCCAGTGTCAGGATCACCACCATGATCCGCATCGCTGTAACCAGTTCTTTCTGCGTGCCTTTTCTGTATGTAATGCAGTAATCTCGAGTACTATTCAAATACCGAAATATTCTTTTTACTTCTGTGATATCTCTTTTTGTAGGAGCTTCTAAGTGTCTGGATGCAACACTAAGAACGTAAGCTATATCGGGCTTTGTAATAATAATAATAATAATAGCCTTTATTCAGATCAACTTAACCTAATAACAATATTCAAAAGCAAACTTATAACTTATTAAAACTTATTCTAATATTTGCTGCTTTTTTTTTCTGTTGCAATCTGTTTGCCTATCGGCAAAGGCCTCCTCCAACATTTTCCATTCTGATCTTTCACATCACTTCTTCCACTTCTCTTAACTCTCTGTATGCTTTTTTGAGTCCACCCGTTTTACTTATATATTTTTCTATAATTTCCATTCTGTTTTGTTTTCTGTCCTTTCTAATGCTATCTTTAATTTGTTCACTAATTTCTGTTAAACGTTTTCTTCTGTCCTATGTATCTTTAGTGCTAATTAAGTGGTTTCTCGCTTCTAGTAGTTTTGTAGTACCTTTCTGTTATTAGCCATTTTTTCAGTTCAGTTTTGGTATTTTTGCAATACTTGTTTTTGGGTTTTTAAAGTATTTTCTATCCAATTGTATCTTTCTTGTGTTCCAATTCTTTTGTTAACACACAATATTTTTTTCTGTTTAGTTTTAAGTTTCTTTTTTTTTTATTGTATTTTTAAGATTTTTATTTTATTCTTATTTTGTTGTATGCAGTCCCAGGGTCTCTTATATAGTAAAATATGTAATCTGGATAGGATATGATACTTATATCCCATTTGATGTGGGTTACAGCATGTTATGAGTTCTTTATGGTCTTTTCCTCACTTTTCAGGGTAAGAACTTCGAGTGCTGCGCTAAAGATTTTAGATTTTTGCTGTTATTGTTGTCACTTATTGTTGGAGGGTTCTGGTCTCTTTCCCCCACGAGGACCAGTCGGCTTGGGGGAGGTTGGTGTATTCTTTTTCCTTGTTGCCAGTTTCTTTGGTTGGTTTTGGTTTCCGTTTGCCGATTATTATTTGTTATTGTTTTTCTGAAGTAAATATATTTGAAAGAGAGTTAGACCTACCCCGCATCATATCGAAAGCATTTGTCCTGTTTGCTTTGATTGAAGCTACAATCTGTTGTTTTTTGGGTTGGTTAATGGGTGATATGGGGTGATAAGCAGTTGGTGAGGTGGATGTTTCTCTTTTTCGTTTTTCTTGGTTCTTTTTATTCTGTATAACGATTAGTTTGTCATATTTCAAATACGCTATATTGCCTTTTTCCTTTTCTTCAGCTAGCTTGGCTTGTAGCGTTTTTCGCTTTTCCAACACTTCCTTTGAGTAATCTTCACTGATATTAATTTTGCTCAGGTTCTTTTTGTTTTTAATAATTTCGTTTTTTTTCCAATTGTTTATAAACGAACATAGTACCGGCCTTGGTTTGTTAGTTTCTCTATTTTTAGTACTTAAGCGATAAATTTTGTTGATTTCATAATCTTCTATAATAATATTTAGATCTTGTTTCAGATGTTCTTTAAATTCCTGTAGTAATTCGAGAGTTGATGTTTCTTTTTCTTCCAGGCCAAACACTATGATATTATTTTTCTTCTCCACTCTTTTCACTTTTTCCGTTTCCGGCGTTAGAACTGTCAACACCATAGTGACAACCACTGAAGAAATTAAGTGAATAAAAATAGTTAAAGTGAGCTTTTGGTTTAAACTTCGCCACAAAACACAGGCAAAATATCTGTGAAGTGTCCATAGAAATTAGATTTAGTGTGATTGTTGGTGATCGCTGATAAATTAGAATAATAATATATAGTTATTCATTTGAGGTTATATACACGACAGACATTATCCATCGTCATCTGACATACAACGTCAACAAGACTGACGTTTGTGACACTGACGGTACAACCAGTGTTGCCAACCACCAAAATAAAATTTACTATTACGTTCCAACATACGCAAATACAACTTCATAACTATATAATGGAAGGTCAATTTCAAATATTATTCGACAAAATGAAAATTGAGATGCAAAGCCAAACGGCTGAATTGAAGGATTCTATCACAAACTCTATTATGGACAAAATTGATGAAAAGTTAATCCCTTTGATGGAAGAAAACAAAAACCTGAAAATAAAAGTAGAAAAATTAGAAAAAGAAATTGAGTTTATCGGGCCTTGTGCCCACCACCAAATATGCAAGGGCTCCAACCGCTTCTCTATAAGGAAACGAATTGTCTCCTCCAGCATCTTCTCTCAATTCGGAGTCTTTGACTATCGGTGTAGCAGCAGCCTTACTATTCTGCATACAAAATTTTTCAAGTACCTTCTTAGTGTAGATGCCTTACATAGGTACCTTGATGTATTTTGATACAATCATCCTCTTTCTTTATTTCAAGTCCTAGGAAGTAAAAGGAATCTTTGTTATTTTGGGCCTTTATTTTAAATCGCTTCTTTATACTTTCGAGAAAAACGTCGATTAGTGCCTGTGACGTGCTAGCAATTATCCCATCGTCAACATATAGGGCTAGAAGTAGCCTGCTTTCTCCCTTTTTCATAGAGAATATACAAGGATCTTCTCCTTGTTTGAACCCTGTTTCTAGAAGAAAGCCCTTGATGCAATTGTTCCAACACAATGGTGCTTGTTTAAGTCCATATAAACTGCGTTTCAATTTGCATACTTTGCTAGTTCCATCGTTATAGCCTTCTGGCTGTTTGACGTAAATTTCCTCATTTAAACTTCCATAAAGAAATGCAGTTGACACATCAAATTGCGCAAGAATCATACTGTCTCGAGCAGCAATACTTAATAGCGTCCTGATTGAGCTCATTTTTGCTACTGGACTAAATGTTTTCTCATAGTCAACGCCTTTCTTTTGAGAACAACCAACAGCTACTAGTCTGGCTTTATACTTCTCGATATTTCCGTTCGAGTTTCGTTTAATCTTGTAAACCCATTTAGTTGAAATGGCTTTGCGTCCTTTGGGCAATTGCATTAAGTCCCAAGTTTGGTTATCTTTCAGGGAACTTATTTCATCATCCATAGCATTGCGCCATTTACTTTTATCAACAGACTTCATCGCATCTTTGAACGTCTTTGGTTCTTCTTCATGATTTTTCTTTTTTTTTCATGATTTTTCTTTTCAACACATTTTGGGCCTTTATTTTAAATCGCTTCTTTAAACTTTCGAGAAAAATGTCGATTAGTGCCTGTGACGTGCTAGCAATTATGCCATCGTCAACATATAGGGCTAGAAGTAGCCTGCTTTCTCCCTTTTTCATAGAGAATATACAAGGATCTTCTCCTTGTTTGAACCCTGTTTCTAGAAGAAAGCCTTTGATGCAATTGTTCCAACACAATGGTACTTGTTTAAGTCCATATAAACTGCGTTTCAATTTGCATACTTTGCTAGTTCCATCGTTATAGCCTTCTGGCTGTTTGACGTAAATTTCCTCATTTAAACTTCCATAAAGAAATGCAGTTGACACATCAAATTGCGCAAGAATCATACTGTCTCGAGCAGCAATACTTAGTAGCGTCCTGATTGAGCTCATTTTTGCTACTGGACTAAATGTTTTCTCATAGTCAACGCCTTTCTTTTGAGAATAACCAACAGCTACTAGTCTGGCTTTATACTTCTCGATATTTCCGTTCGAGTTTCGTTTAATCTTGTAAACCCATTTAGTTGAAATGGCTTTGCGTCCTTTGGGCAATTGCATTAAGTCCCAAGTTTGGTTATCTTTCAGGGAATTTATTTCATCATCCATAACATTGCGCCATTAATTTTTATCAACAGACTTCATCGCATCTTTGAACGTCTTTGGTTCTTCATCATGATTTTTCTTTTTTTTCATGATTTTTCTCTTTTCAACACAATTAAGAACAAATTCATCAAATCTATCAGGAGGTTTGATTGTTGAACGATCTCTTAAAGTCATTCTTTCTGGAACATGTTAATACGGTAAAATACTTCCCGTTGATGAAGTACCGCCGACATCACAGCCAGACTCAGCAGTTTCGAAGTTAACAGAGTCATTCATTGGATCAATCGGTATATTATTTGATTCAACAGTTTCTTGATCGTGTATCATCTGTGAATCTTCTTCTGGTATGATAGGCTGTAACTCTGGTTCAATAGAGCAGTGGGTATTGGTATAACAAAACTGTTTTTGTCAACCTTACGTGCCTCGTCCACTGCGGTCTGATTTATAGGTTTTTCTATGAGAGGCCCGTTCATCAAAAATCACATCTCTTGATCTGATAAGCCTATAATTTTCTTTAGACCATATACGGTAGCCATCATCTCCATCATACCCAATAAGAATTCCTTTTTCGGCTTTCTTACAAAGTTTATTTCGTCTTTGTTTAGTTATGTGTGCATAACACGTCGATCCAATAATCCTTAAGTGTTTGATGCCTGGTTTCTTTCCAAAAAATACTTTATTTTGCTATCCACCCATAAAATTCAGCCTCAGGCAACTCACCGCTCTGCTACTTAAAGTAAAACCAGGAGATTCGAAGATCTTGATGCTTGTCAGTAGTCATTCTACTCATGAAGGTTCCATATAGCTTCACCTTCAAAGAGTATACCAACTCTTAACAACTCCAGCTTGGAGATTAGTTTGGGGACAGAAACTGTGTCAAAGGCTTTTGAGAGGTCCAAGAATATACCAAGCCACTTTGTTCTACTGTCCAGGGACTTAGCAATAGATTTCGTTAGATCCAATACTGCGTCATTTTGGTTAAAAGCAAGGTCTTCATCTAGGTACAGCACAAGTGTTATATCTATGGACGTATTGTCAAATATGACTTGCACTATCTGTCATTCAATAAATTATTTGCATCAAAATGTGATTCATTTTATTGGCGACGAGGATTTATATAATGAACAAAGAACAATTTGAGCTGTTCTTGCGAGCTCAACAGGCGCAGCAAGAACAAGTGACACAAATTCTTACATTGTTGGTACAAACAATGCACAACAAAGAAGATACAAAAACAAAATGCTCAACGAGCGTTTCATCATCGTCAGACAAGATGATGGTGATTAAAAACTTTAACATGGACAAATACAACCCCGAAAGCTGCAGGATTGAAGATTTTTTAGTTTTTTTTCAAACAAATGTCAAATCATGAACGTTACGGAGCCAAACCTACAAAAGGACATCCTGTTGAATACCTTAACACCAGAGATTTTCCGTGAGTTAAAAATAGCGCTTACACCGAATTTTGACACGAGTACTTATAACGACATTTGCCTCAAACTTCTTGACTTGTTTAGAGTAAAGAAAACCAGGTACCGCGCATTGACAGAGTTCTGAAACTGCACCAGACAGTCTTCAGAATCTATGGAACAGTACGCTAACAGGCTCAAAAGTCTAAGCCGGGATTGCGGCTACAAAGGAGACATGTTGGAACGACAGCTACGCGATCGTTTTGCTACAGAGTTAAATCATACAGATTTAGAGACAGACTTTAAGCAAAAGTGGCCTGATTTGCAGGAGTCAGGAAGGGAGGTTACTTTTAGAGATTTTTTTTTCAATTGCACAGTCACGTGAACAGGCAGAACATGACACACCAGGCACAAGTGCAAATGTAAACAGAGTCAAAAGGAACCGTACTCAAAAAACAACAACACCAAAATCTTATTACAATAGACAACGCAAGTTGCATTCCACTGATCAATGCCTTAGGTGTGGGAAATTCGAGAAACATGACCTCTCAATATGTGCAGCAAAAAACCACACATGCGACGAGTGCAATTTGAAGGGGCACTTTGAGAACTGCTGCATTAAAACTGATCGTGCTTACACATCGTCAACCAAAGGGAAAAACACTTCCAAACGTAGACTACAACGGATAAGCGATAATCAAGCTTCCACGTCAAGCTCTGCAAACGTTTCAACGGAAAATAGTGAAGATGACGATGAGTTTGTCAATAACGTCATGAGCACACGAGTCAAGGATTGCAAACAAATCGACATTCTCATAAATGGAGTTCACTGCACAATGGATTGGGACCCTGGCTTTACCTACTCTATCATTAGTTCCGAAGTTTGGAAAAAGGTAGGATCACCAACGTTAACAAAGGGGCCCAAACTAAAAGCATATGGGAATACCAAGCTGAAAACCAAAGGAATCGCAAACGTAAATGTGGAAGTGAACGGACGATACGAAACCTTGCCTGTCGTAGTAATGAAAAACGCAAACCCATTGCTTTTTGGATTGAGATGGAGCGAGAAGTTTGGAATGGAATTTCCAAAACCAGTTTATTCAGTCCAAGAGAAGCCTGTTACTCCAACGACATTAAAACATATACTCAAGCAATACAGCGAACTTTTCGACGGCAAACTAGGCAAAGTCAATAACTACCAAGTTAACATACATGTCAAACCCGGCGCAGAACCAGTACATCTACCTGCACGTCCAATCAAATTCAGCATGAAGAAAAACGTCGAACGGGAGTTGGATCGCCTTGTCGATACAGGTATCATTAACAGAATAGATCCAAACGTTACTGCTTTGGAGTGGGCCACACCCACTGTAAATGTCTTGAAACCAACTGGTGACGTCAGAATTTGCGGAGACTACAGCACTACACTTAATC
This sequence comes from Xestia xanthographa, assembly GCA_905147715.2. NCBI lineage: Eukaryota > Metazoa > Arthropoda > Insecta > Lepidoptera > Noctuidae > Xestia > Xestia xanthographa. The sequence continues at coordinate 11,932,005 of LR990655.1, read as the reverse complement.
CTGTTTTAACAAAACATTTACATCCAGTACCTGTTTTTGATCAATTACGACAGAAATTCATCATAGGTATTATTCATCTAATGGGGTGGAGCAAATGAAACATGCAGATCACATGAGACCGCGACTTGCTCCTGCAGCCGCGTCACCTGAAAGTGTTGCGACAACCTCTGCGTTCTCACCATCCACATGCTTGGCACCATCACCTATGTCAGTTCTTTCTCCATCTACATCCACATGCTTAGCACCATCACCTGTGTCAATTCCTTCACCTTCTACACCGTCCTCTCACATTCCATCCACACTAGAACCATCTGCATCTGCATCATTATCCTCATCTCCGGCGTTTGAAACACCGACTGCGACGGTTGCAGCACCTCTTCGGCGCAGTCAGCGTGAAGTGCGACCTCCAAGGCGTTTGATTGAAGAGATCTGAATCAACCTTGTATGGGGAGGAATGTTATATCTATGGACGTATTGTCAAATATGACTTGCACTATCTGTCATTCAATAAATTATTTGCATCAAAATGTGATTCATTTTAACAAGTAAAGGGAAAAATCCGAAAAATAAAACAGGTGAAAATTAAGGTGTACCTACTTACAAGTTTTCGCGGAAATCTAAATTTACCCGTATCTTTTTATCATGGTATCTCAGGACCTTGCTTTTTAGACACATAATAGGGACTATAGACCTCAGTATCTGAAATTTCAACTTGCTAGGTCCACCCGTTCCTGAGATAATCGGTGGTGACAGACGGACGGACAGGCGAACAGACTGACAGACGGACAAGAAAGTGATCTTATAAGGGTTCCTTTTATACCTTTTGAGGTGCGGAACCCTAAAAATACAAATAAACTATTTTTTTATATTAATTAAGTTGTTTAGTGGTTTCATACCTTGAACCTGGCGAAAGCACAGCGCGGAAAAAAAAGAAAATTAAAATCATAGTCTCGAAAACGAAAAGCTTTCATAGAAGCTTGTTGCGTATAAAAATCTTTAAATAACTAGGAAATAGAAACCAATGTCTTTAAATAAACAACTTTTCAATACACTTTCTCGAAAACTGGTCCTTAACACACTACGATTAGGTACAACATGCAATGTATTTCACACGCGTGCGATTTTTTCCACTCGGGAATGAAAATTGCCACAGATAACTATACCTATACTTAGTCCAAATTGGTTCAATGCCTATAGTCTGAGGTGAATGTTTTTTTTTAATTTTTGCAAAGCACTACGCGTATTTACGGCATAAATATTTTTTTAAATTCAAATTGTGTTTATAAATAGAATATCATAGATAAACATGATTATTTAATAGTAATAGTTACTTTTACACACATTAACATTAACATTTATTTGTGTTCTGAATTCAAAAATATAAAATAAATCTATTTTTTATATTAGGCTGTTCAACGGCTTCATACCATTGCCTCTCCTTCAACCTGGCGAAACCAAAGCGCGAAAAAAAAAGAAAATGAAAATCATAGTTTCATAGTTCGTGACAAAAATATTTTTCGTTATTTTATTTTATTTCTTCAAAAGTGTATTGAAAAACGTCGTTTGATACACGTGGACATTGTTATTGCAATTCTCGGCTCAAAAACACCCTCGCCTGCGGCTCGGGTGTTATAATTCCGCCTCGAATGCAATAACAAACTTTCTCCACTTGTATCAAAATGTACTATTTCCGTGTATCATTTAAAGCGGCAGAGGGAGAGAGAGGCTGGCGGCGGGGGGCCAGCCTCTCTCTCCCTCTAAGGGATTTTTTTTAATAAAAAATAAATTCATTGGTTTTTCGTTTTTATATATATATTTTTTAATGATTTTTTTAATACACATTTTTTGTTTGCTTTTTTTATATAGGTATACACTTAGATTAAAAAATGTCCAGATTCCGTGTTCGAAACAAAACGGAACGTTATAAGTGAAGCCACTTTTTTATAAATGTGTGAGTGAGCGCCGCGCTCGGGAGTGTATTACGTATCAGATTTGCGTTTGTGTGCAACGTGCGTGTAATACCAGTGGCGGAGACTTACCCATAAATGTGGGAGATTTTCAGTATTTTACGTTCAGCGTAAAATATATCATCAACAGTAATGACATGATTTTTTATCATTACGGTTGGTAATTTTCAACTTTATTTCTTTAATTTGTGTAATTTAAAAGTTAGTAAAAAAGAAAAAAGGAACTGTAAATATGCCTGAAATACGAGCTCTCATAAAATTTTTCGAACTACAAAAAACGCGATTCTGACCAAGTCTGAACGTGTCTGACCGAATCTTTCTGAGTCCGATCGAATCTGACCGAATCTGATCGAGTCTGACCGAGTCTGACTGAATCTTACCAAGTCTGAACGTGTCTGACCGAGTATGACCGATTCTGACTAAGTCTGACAGAGTCTGACCCAGTTCGACCGAATTAGACTGAGACTGAACGTGTTAGACCGAATCTGTCCAAGCCTGAACGTGTCTGACCGAGTCCAAACGAATCTGACTGAGTCTGAACGTGTCTGACCGAGTCCGACTGATTCTGAACGTGTCTGACCGAATCTGATCGAGTCTGACCGAATCTGACCGAGTCTGACCGAACCTGACCGAGTCCGACCGTTAAGCCGGGTCCAGACTTAACGCGAATCCACCGTGTAATGTAACGCGAATTCTAGGTGTGGACGGCACCGCGAGCATTACATGTAACGCTCGCGGTGGGTTATTCCCAGTTGTCCCCACTGTCAACGCCACCACTGGTGACAAATGGGATTTCTTTCGATAAAATGTCCCATTTGCCACCAGTGGTGGCGTCACCAGTGGTGGCAATTGGGAATGGCCACTTTTTTTGTTCCCAGTTGCCACCAGTGGTGACAAATGGAAAAAGTAAAATGATACGCCTCCATATTAGTACGGTACACAAAACGAGAGAAATAAAACATTGCACAATCAAGGTTTTATTCACAAAAATTTACATATTCTCTACTCTACTAAGGATGTCACAGATTTACACTTATTTATAGGTACTATTACACAATCATTTACTTCGAATTTTCTAATTTACATCAAATAAATCAGACAAGTCCATTTTTTTTAAATACGTAATCCCGTAATTCCTAGGGTTTTATCACATAGTTACAATTTTCAATGATCAACTGTCTTATTATTATTTATCACAGATCAGTAAATTATTCACAATAATTGACGTTTTATAATATTCTAACTTACCAGCTATTATTTTACTCAGTTGTTTTCCAAGATGGACAATTACGTTAAATTACAAAAAAATATAGCTACTTACTTCCTTTTTATAATATCACACAATAATTGACTTCTCATATTTGTCTGATTTTGGTATAATACTTTAATAAATTAGCGTAACTTTCACGCTCCTATCCTGTCGAACAACCCCCTCCACTTGCTGTTCTCAGTTCATAGACCAGTGACGTAACATTCATCAGTATATTTCTAACAATGTCAGGGTCAAGAGCGTCGTGCAGTTCTGGTGCAGTTTCGTTAGTTTACATAAAAAGACGTCACGGAACTATACTGCTTCGCGCAGGATTCCAATATCATACCAAAAGGAAACACAAAAGTGGGTTAACAGTATGGGAATGCACCAAACGAAAAACCAACTGTAAAGGAATTATTAAGATCAAAGTAAGTTTTCAGCTTTTGTTTGAAAATTATATTGTTTGTTACATAGTTTTCAAGAGTATATTTATGTTGTCAAACGATGTATAAATTATGGCAAAACAATCAATACTTTTTAAGGCGCTCAGATTTATAACAAAATACCCTCAACTATTAAAAATATAAACTCATTGAACGTATTCAAAAAGAATCTTGCCCAACACATGATATCTAATAAATTCGTGACTAAAATGAAATGAGTGTTCCTTTTGCTATACTAACAAGATATAGGTACGAAATCTCTAAAATCCTTATTATTATTATAAAGGTGTTTTTTTTTCGGCCCAGACATGTACCGAGGTACAAATTACTATTAAAATTCCTTCCAATATTTTGTATTTTTAGCAGTATTTAAAATTCTTCAATACTAGATAGAAAAAGAATATAATTTATCGTAAATACTGCATTGATTAATCTGTGATGCATCCATTCCATCTTGGAAAACAACTGAGTAAAATAATAGCTGGTAAGTTAGAATATTATAAAACGTCAATTATTGTGAATAATATACTGATCTGTGATAAACAATAATAAGAAAGTTGATCATTGAAGCTTGTAACTCTGTGATAAAACCCTAGGAATTACAGGATTACGTATTAAAAATTTTGGACTTGTCTGATTTATTTGATGTAAATTAGAAAATTCGAAGTAAATGATTGTGTAATTGTATACATAAGTGTAAATCTGTGACATCCTTAGTAGAGAATATGTAAATTATTGTGAATAAAACCTTGATTAGTCTGTGCAATGTCTCTCGTTTTGTGTACCGTACTAATATGGAGGCGTATCATTTTATTTTTCCCATTTGTCACCACTGGTGGCAACGGGGAACAAAAAAGTGGCCATTCCCAATTGCCACCACTGGTGACGCCACCACTGGTGGCAAATGGGACATTTTATAGAAAGAAATCCCATTTGTCACCAGTGGTGGCGTTGACAGTGGGGACAACTGGGAATAACCCCTCGCGGTTGATCCATCGGCTGTCGGTTTTTGCGCGAAACACAAAGGCGCACGCAGTATTCGCGTTTTCAATTCGCTTTGAGTTCGTGTGCCGTCCACATTGTTGACATGAATTAAACGTAATCGTTACATTCGCGTTACACCAGTCTGGACCCGGCATTAGTTAGTTTGACTCTTAATCTGACTCTGACCCTAAATGAGACTTTAATTGAGCCAAAGCTTTTACATTTATAAAAAAAACATCGTTTAAGTAAATAAAACTCTTTTGTAATTTCTCGTTCTGAAAAGATTTTTAAAAGTTACAGATAATGGGTAAAAAAAATTATGCCCCTGGCAACACTCAACAAATATGGCGTGACAGTAATGTCAAATTATACTTTTTGTTTACATAAGTTTAAAATGCGGTAACAAGAAATACAAAGTGAAATTGAATAATTTCACAACACAAACCTTCATTTTAAAATATCAAAACATGGACTCGTGACGTAGTTTACGCGGGGAACGTTCCTAGGCGACTGACGTATGGATCGTACGATGCGGGATACATGTCCCGCGTGTTTTTGGCTTCAATTCTCAGTGGCCTACTATCAATCTGGACATTTTTTAATCTAAGGGTATACATATATAATTTTGACAACTCGTGCACTCAAGAATAAATCATTACAGTTTACGTAGCTGACTGTACATCTGACGTAAAATACGTTAGATGTACAGTCAGCTGTAAACCCAATAAAATGTATTGTGTAAATCTAATAATACTTTTAAACGAGCAATGCTTGATAATATAAGAAATAAAAAAGAGTAAAAGGGTGTGTAACAGTAAAAGAGATAAAGATAAGAAAAAGGAATATGGTAATACGTATAGCGAATGATGTACGACGTGTTGCAAAAGTTTTTTTTATTTTTATTTTGCTAACTATTGCAGTTTTCAGTAAAGTAACTGGTTTTATTTCACCGTACGACCCCACTCTAAATATAAATTTGCTTTGAGGATGTTACGTTCTTTGGAGAAGTATTTATAAAGGGTGTAAATCACCTCATAACGAAGCCGAAAGGCACTTGTTCTCCTCATCATTGCGATCATTTTTTTGTTCTACACCATACCTGGGAACCTTCTAGTTACGGAGATATTGGGGGTCAAAGTTCCAACTTTTTTTTTTATACCAGTTTTTAATGTAAGGTCCTCCACGACCCCCGTACCACAGATAATATCCCGTACTATTCAATCCATCCACCATCACGTTTTAAATGCGGTACATTGAGTTTTACCGTAAAACGTGATTTTTCACCCCAAAAAAAAAGTCGTTTCCCAGCAATAATTTTTGCGTAAAGTTACTTAGTTTGATGTAAAAGACCTCATCACGAAGCCGTTAACCAAGCATTCTGTGCTTGGTTAACGGCTTCGTGATGAGGTCTTTTACACCCTGTATTTATGAATTATTTTTTGTTATAATAGAAAAAGGTTCTCATTTTAACCTGTTCTAATTATCATTTTTAAATTAAGACGAAGCATATACTAGGACTTAAACGTACTTCTTAAAATAATATCCCAGCTCAGAATTTTATTAATATGACAATGACAACGACACGAAAGATGCGCATTCGTAGCACAGTGCTGGCTACGCCGTAGCTTGTTTGCGTAGCGAGGTCTACGAGCTCTCGTAATTATTTTTATAGAAATTATCTATACATGCAATAAAACAGTATTGAAAGAAAAACTGTAAGTACATTGAGAATTTTCGAGAAAAAATAAGTGGCGTTTGTTCGAAAATCGTAACTGATGACAAAAAGTGACTTTTTAGAATTTTTGTCTGTTTGTCTTGTCTGTGTGTATGGTACGGCTTCACGAAAAAACTACTGGATAGATTGAATTGAAATTCAGCAAAAATGTTCTTTGTAAACCAAGGAAGGCTTTAGGCTACATATTATTATTATGAATGCACAAATTAATTGGACAATAAAGGTGCATTACAAAATAATTTTACAGTAAGCACACTTCTTTTTTTGTTCTAAATTGGTCCCGAGCGAAGCCGGGGCGGGTCGCTAGTACATAGATAAAGTAATAAGTACTATTGATATTAAGTCTTTCTAAGTGCGAATTTGACCAATCTCAAATCGCCATATGACGAATGACTCAAGCAGGCCGGTTTTACCTATTTATAAAAAGGTTTTCTATTTATTTTTTAATTTCTTGATTATTATTGCAGAGGCATGCAACCTTACCTTTTCACAAACTTTGAAGTTTTGTTCTCCATAATAAAAAATAAACAGGTGACGTACTACTTCTCAAGTCAATGGTGACGTACCCTAAGCGATAAAAACACAGTTTTTCTAAACGTACGAGTATAACGAAAATATTAAAAGTTGTTATACTTTGGCACACAAAGGATTTCCCAAAATGAGGTTTAAAAATCCTATAGCAAAAAAACCACAACAAATATTGTTTTCCAAGAATACATATGGACAAAAAACAAAAGTAGAAAATTGGGACTACGCTATACATGCCGAAAAAAAAGATTGTTATGCATATCGCGACAAGTTGAGTAACCATGTCAGCACTTACAACCGCTGGGGCACGGAGGATCAGGGGACTAGCATGACCGAAACCCGTCACATGCTAGCTCAAATATTCACCAAGACTGACCCAATATATTCCTTCAAGCCACTTGTAAACTTCACATCCTATCCGTGCACAGAGTAAGTTGAAGTATATCATAACATCGCGCCTGTGAGTACTAATACCCTGAGGGGTTGGGCAGAGGTGTACCTAGGTACCTACGTAAGTAAGCACCCACATTACATTAGGTCGGCTTGCCCGTACTATATTATATAGGTAGTATCGGTATCGTACTATATTTCAGACGAATAAACCATATTTCAGTCGATTGTACTATCATAATCATATCAACCCGGAATCACCCACTGGTGGGTATAGGCCTACCCTTTTTTTCTGCCACAGTTCCTGGTTCTGTGCGTCCCTTATCCAGGTGTTTCCCCGACTTTGACGATATCGTCAACGCAACAAGATTAAGGACGGCCCTGGTTATTTCGCCTAACCTTGGTCACCACTGGGTCAAAGCCTTGCTCCATCGGGTATTTCCGCGTCTAGCCAGATGTTCTGCACAGGTGTACTTGAGGTGCTTGCGAAAATATTCATTCTTAAGTCAACTTGTAGGGAAGCATCAAAAAGCATCATCATGCATTTCAATGCAAACGCCGAATCCTTAATAAGGATTCGGCGAACAACACGAGGTCATTCGCAAACTGATCTTGTGATTATGTTTATGGCGTCCCCTTTAACTGTTTTATTTATCTGCCGATTAATTTGTTCGATGGCACGTAAATCTGTAGCGGCATGCCACAACTGCTACCGTCGCCACCCGTCGACGGCAGACAACGACGCGACGTTTCGGCGTCCACCATCGTCGACACGTCGACTTAGTCGTCGACAGAAGGTGACGGCTGCAGTAGGCAACGTGCCGCTCGTCTTTACGCACCCTAAGAGTTAAGGTATCAGTTAACCTTCCTTTTTGCACACTTTTCCAAGGTGTTTTTGTGTTGTTTTAGTTAACAATTCGTCTTTATCTAGGTTCGATTCCTCAAGTCCTTAGAATCGGTTAGACAATTCCATAGTATTGTTCTAGAAGTGAGAGTATTTCCTGTTTCTCGTACTCGATCTTCGTATCATTTTTTATCTTTCCTTCTTTAGATCGAACCCATATTACGCTGACTAGACGATGATCGCTTCCGGTCTTGAAGCGAGTGAAGACAGAGACGTCTGTGACTTCGTTTGTATGAGCTTATTATGTAGTCAACCGCGTCTTTGGTCTTTCCGTCTGGGCCCAGAATTTATGAATGTGTGGACCTTTACTTTGTTATTTTCTCAATTCGATTCGGTTCTCAATTCGATTGGTATTTTTTTTATTTTTTTATGTATGTAGGTACACCGATTACGCTGACATTTATGATCCGATTTATGTGATTCTTCTTTTGTTTGATGTTTCCATTTGGTCCCATAAAAAATTAACATAGTTTGGCCCAGTAGTTTTCATTTTATGAACATTTTTACTTCAGTTGTGTGGTATAATTTCATGTATGTTCACCGATTTCTCCTCCATTTGTGGAGCGATTCTCAAAATTCTTTTTTTATTTGAAAGAATATACTTTTGAGATGGTCGCATTTTAATTTGGTGATGAGCTGATGCTGATCTTCGGAGATATACAATGGAACTCTTCAAAACTAGATGGTAAATCGGTCGTGATTGCTGAAATCGCTTGGATGTTTATTGTTTAAACAACATAATGACGTACCATCACGCCTGTATGCTCTGAGGGGTACGCAAATGTGTACAATACACCCAAATTTCGACAGTTTAGGTATGTTAAGATCCATTTATTGGGGATAAGCCTATTACCATGACAGTCATGTATTGTTAACAATGTGAAATAAATGCATAGCAAATATTTGTATAGGATACTAGCTGACGTCCCGCGGCTTCACCCGCGTAGGTCCCGTTCCCGTGGGAGTACGGGAATAAAATATAGCCTATAGCACTCACGAATAATGTAGCTTTCTACCAGTGCAACAATTTTTAAAATTGGTTCATTACTTCCGGAGTTTACCCCCTACATACAAACTTACAAACAAATGTTACCTCTTTATAATATTATTATTAAGTATAGATTACAACTAAAAATGGAAAAATAAAAAAACTTTTTTGCAAAAAAATAAAACCGACTTCAAAAAACACAAAAAAGTGAAAAATAACTTTAGCTTCAGAAGTCGGTGACAGAAAAAAACTAAATGAATCAAACAAAGGTTACCGACTTCTGAAGCTAAAGTTATTTTTCACTTTTTTGTGTTTTTTTTGTATATTTTAATTTTATGTTATCTCTTACTCTTTTAGTTCTAGAATAAGAATAAGAATAAGAATAATCTTTATTTACGTGAAATATGGTACATTGAGGTGTTATAGATGTATAAGTTCTACATATTCCGCTTACTATAATTCAGCATGTAAATATTGTTAAATAAAAACTAAAACAACCCAATAAGTATTATAGCTGGGCTTAATTAAGGGCTAAAAACTCACATAATGTTTATTGTAAAACAATTTCCACTTGATGATAGACAAAAAAAAAACAAATATTAGGTTAACACATGCAGTGAAACCTTTATGTACAGTTGGGCTTAAAGGCTAAAAACTCACTAATTGTGTAGAATACATTTTTATACAGCCATTTTTTAAGTTTTTTCTTAAAATAATGAAATGGAAGTTCTCTTATTTGTTTAGGTATTTTGTTGTAGATTTTGACAGACATACTATAGCAGTTATTTTGAACAAGTGTGCTTCTGCATCTTGTTACAGCAAGACGAGTAGGATCTCTTGAGATAAATCTTTTATTTTCTGATGCTTTAGTATAGAGATCTAGGTGTTTTCTTACAAATATTCCCACTTCTAGTATATATAGACTAGTGAGAGTGAGTAAACCTAATTTTTTAAATAGAGGTCTGCATGATTCGAACGGCCAAACTCCACATATGGCTCTTATGCATTTTTTTTGGGTTATAAAAACCCTTTTGGCGAACGATGAGTTACCCCATATGAGCAGACCGTACCTGATGATAGACCCAACGTAGCCATGGTACGCAGCCATAGCAGTTTGTATGCTTGACAATTTCCTGAGCCTTTTTAATGCAAAGACAAATTTATTTAAGTTACAGCAGATGCGATTTGTGTGAGCTTTCCAGTTACAGTGTCTGTCTAAGTTTATGCCTAAGAACTTAGTGTCCAGGACTTCTTCAATTTGAATTTCGTTATAATGTAAATCTAAGGGTATGATGGATGTGCTATTATAGTTTGAAAATTGCAAAATTTTAGTTTTAGAAATATTAGCGGTAAGGTTGTTGCTTTTGAGCCAATTCATTATTGTATCTATGGTGTTTTTTAGTGCATCTTCGTATTTTATATTTGGCTCATCTGGTACGATAACAGATATATCGTCCGCAAATAGAATACATTGATGTTTTGTTACTAGAGGGACATCATTTATATATATAAGGAATAAGAGGGGACCTAAGACACTTCCCTGAGGGACTCCAAAATTGTTTGACTCAAAGCTAGACCTCGATGGAGTAGATACATGATGATTATTGAGTTGATTTATTTCGACGCATTGTTTTCTATTACTTAGATAGCTTCTAATCCAATCGAGTGCATTACCACGGATTCCATAAAGCTCGCATTTTCTTAGTAGGATTTTGTGATCTACGAAATCAAAAGCCTTGCTCATATCAAAGAAAATGGCAGCAACTCTATTGCGTTTGTCTATGTTTTCTGTTATTTTTTGGATTAGTGAGAAAGTTGCAAGTGTTGTTGATTTATTTTTTTGGAAGCCATTTTGGTTTTTTGTTATGACATTAAATTTATTTAAGAAATCTATTATTCGTGAGTGCATGATTTTTTCGAAATTTTTTGATAAAATCGGGACCAATGTGATGGGCCTATAGTTACTCATATCTTGTTTTGAATTTTTCTTGTGGAGCGGCTTTACTATTGACAGTTTTAGGTTCTCAGGAAAAGTTCCTTGAAAAAATGATAAATTTATCAGGTGACTTATGATGTCTGCTAATTCTTTATTGCATTTTTTTATTATACCTGTAGAGATGCAGTCATAACCAACAGCTCTTGTGTCGTTTAGCGAATTTATGGTACTTGAGACTTCTTCACAAGAAGATGGTCTTAGGTAAATAGTTGAACTTACAGAATCTACAAGTTCATAATTGGGATGTGTGTGATTCTCTTTGTTTGTTACAGATATGAAAAAGTCATTAAAGGCTGTTGCAATTTTAATTGGACAATCAACGTTTTTGCTCTTGCAATCTATAGATTTTATGGTTTCAAATGTTTTTGTATCATCTGTTTTATTTTTAATAATGTCCCAAGTGGCTTTGCATTTGCTTTTTGCATTTGTTAGATATTTATTATTGTTTTGTTTTTTCGAGTCGGATATACATTTTTTAAATAATTTATCATATTTAAGGTAGGCTTTCTTGTTGTCTTTTGTGGAATTTTTGTAGTAGAGATATCTCATTGTTCTTTTACGACCGGCTGAGACTTTTAATCCTTTTGTGATCCATTTGGGAGCATTAGTATTGGAGTGGATTTTTACCTTATTTATAGGGAAGCAAAGATTGTAGTATAATTGTAAAGTGTCATGAAATATTTCAAAAGCCCTATTAAAATTTTCTTGATCTAGTACTTCAGACCAGGATAGTTTAGACATGACATCTTTGAATTTTAAGATATTATCTGCGCTGAAGTCTCTTTTCATCTCATACCAGAACGGTAATCTTTGTTCTTGGTTGATCGGAAAAGATAAAGTTTGACCAGTGTTGTGGTCTGATAGGAAAAGTGGGTGGACTTCACCTTGTGCATTTTTGATGTTACTAAATATATGATCTATGCATGAATCTTTACGAGTTGGTGTGTTTATGTGTAATTGTAAGTTATTATTTGATAGGATGCCTTTTAAATCCTCTGAAAACACACTTGACTTAAGAGTGTCGATATTTATGTCCCCCGCTATGATAATTTTTTTGTTCCTGTATGAAGTAAGTTTATGTAGCAAAATTTCCAATTTGTTTAAGAAGGTTTTTGTGCACGAGTTTGGGATCCTATATAAACATACAATTATGCATTTCATAGTTGGAATTTCAATACCGCAACATTCAAATTGTTTTTCAGTTGATATACTTTCGCAAATGGTTAACTGTTCAAAAGCTATGGGTTTTCTGGTTAATATGCAAGTTCCACCGCGTTTTTCATTTTTTCTTGAAAAGTTACTTGCTAGATTAAAATCTTTGATATAAATGTTGTGTTCGTCACCTGTTTTGATGAAAGTTTCAGTGAGACAGATAATATCTATGGAGGTACCTTTTTCTTGAAATTGATTAAGACATATCTCTATTTGTTCTTGTTTGTTTAATAGACCCGCGATGTTTTGGTGTAATAGTATAGTGTTACATGGCGTGGTCACGAAAAAAAGTTTTATTTGGGGTATGATTTGCTTTAATTTTAGGAAAATAATATGGAATTGTGCCTCTAAATGGAATAGTTTGCTGAGTATTTTTTGGAATATTGTTTTGAGTGGTTATACTAATGGAGTTAATGGCAAGTGGTTCTGTGTGTGTTTTAGTGATGGTATGGCCGATTGGCTCTATGTACGATAAATAATTGTGGTCGTAGTAAATTGTGTCTATAAACAAATTTAACTTTTCACAAGTATCAGATAAATAACGTTTTTTCCTATAGTAATGTTGGCCAGTTTCTAGAAAGGTACAATTCTCAAAATTGTTCGACATATTTTTTAACAGATTATTTAATAACATTTCGTTCAAATGACTGTTATGCCAAACATTTAAAATTATAACATTTGTGTATTTAATACATTTTAATAAAGAAGCTAATTCTATAATTATTTTGTTCGGATTACTGTCATTTTCACCAATACATAAAACTAAAAAGCTGTCTTTACAATCACTTATCTTACTACTTGGTGATAATATTTCCTCAGTCTTCGCGTGAGGCTTTATCGTCGAGGTAATTCGGTATCTTTGATAACTGGTGTTGCTTCTGGAGTGAATTAGTGCTGAAGCTAAATCTGTGCATTGTTGCCCACCTAATATTTGAATTTTCGGTTTTTGGTCTATAATGTTTGGACGCGTGCTGCCCTCTTCTGGGTCAGAAGGTGAAATTGATTTCTTAGCACACGACACATTAGCGCCATCTAGGTAAACCGCGGTGATATCAGCAGAATTTACATGCAAGCTGATATTATTGTTCATCACATTAGCGCCATCTAGGTCTTCTTTGTGCGTTAAATCCAGCTTGGTAGAACTGACATCAGAGTGCGGAAGTTTATCTTGTTTATTTAATGAAGATACTGGTTCAGACTGCTTCTGCTTGACTTTCTTTTTAGGTGTAGAGGTTTTTTGATTTTTTTTATTTTGAAACTGTGTGATGATATTCTGCTGTTCCATTGTTTGTACTTTCAATGTACTATTTTCATGCAGTAAAATCGCTATTTTGTTCTGAGCTTGTTCTAGCTGTTTTTTCAGGTCTTCTATTACGTCTTGAAGTGTTTCAGAGGACTCATTCCTTGTTGATAGGTCCGGTAAACTTTTACACAGATAGTTGTCAGCTGATAGTGTTGACTGAAATGAATCATTTAATGATTCATTTAACAAAGACTTCTTTTTTCGAATAGTTATATTTTCGTAATCCATTTCGTTTAATGCAGGAACAATGTGAAACAAAGTGAATAATAATACAAAAAGAGCGTACTGTCGTCACTGCGGATCGAACTCAGACCATGTCGTTTACCTGACAGACATGTAGACTTGTTGCACGACTTGCTATATGATTATGTTTGATTGAGGCGAAATAGTCGTATAGGTAGGAGAAATTCTGTTCGTTAGATGACTCTTATTTGCACGTCGATTTGAAATTTTGAATTTGAATATTGTTTACACTGCTTACTGGCTTTATATCACAGTACACTTGGTTTTAGATATTTATGCTTATGAATTGTTTTACGACGTTTAGCAATGTTTTTGTACAACATTAACACATTTGTTGACAAGATTTGTGTTTAGAGACGCCAAATTTAAAATTTTCAAAATAAACAGATATACAGTTTGTATTATGGTTTCCACAGTTTTTATGTAGAATTATGAATTGGTACTAGTCACTTTGCACTTTTTCACAGTTAATAAACCGAAGTAGATTGAGTTTTGAGTTTTGTAACAGACAAATATTAGTTTTGCAAGTCCACAAGTTGTTTGGGTGATATGTTTTTAGTGTTTTTCACATTCACACAGTCACAGTTTTTTCCACAAACGTTTTGTAGTAATTATTGTTCGTTTCCACAAACTTTACATTAAATTTTAGGCACTTTTAGACGAAATTGACTAGTTTTAGTTACCTACAGTAATTGTTTTAAATACAACCGTTGTAATTAAATAAATAAATAAAAGTTAAGTTCCATTAATTGGGGATAAGCCTATTACCATGACATGTATTGTTAAATGTAAAATAAATTCATGGCGACTAGTTTGGAATTAACTAAAAAATGGAAAATAAAAAAAAACAAAAAAGTGAAAAATAACATTATAATCAGAAGTTGGTGACAAACACTAAATCAAACAATCAAACGTCTTTTTGTCACCGGCTTTTTTTTGGTTTGGTGTTTTGTCACCGGCTTCTGAAGCTAAAGTTATTTTTCACTATGTTTTTTTTTTTGTTTGTGTAGGTATTATTTGGAGTTGGTTTTATTTTTTGCAAAAAAAATATATTTACAATATTAAAATCTTGATGGTCAAAGCGCAGAGTATTAAGTATAATAAATACTTATGGTTATGGACAAATAAACAATTATTAAAAATAAATGTTATTTTTTCTCCTGAATTTTACTTAAGTAGGTACCTACCATTCCTTGCCCGTAGTACAGGGGGTCTAAAATGGCCGCTTTAGCAGAATCGTTTTGTGAATCACGTTAAAAATTTAAAATTCTTAAAATGGACTTTATGAATATAGACATAAAGTCGATTTTAAGAATTTAATTTTTTAACGTGATTCACGCTAAGATTCTGCGTAGATTCTGCTATAGCGGCCATTTTAGACCCGCAGTTGGCTAGGTCCGGTTGACTGGACCATGGTAAGAAAAATTAACCGTGTTACAGTACCCAGGTACCTACCTACTTTATTTTTGCAAGTTTTTGAGACGAATACTATTTTTCTTAAAAAAAGGGAAAGGGTACTTAGGGCCCACAGTTCAGATTTTACCAATTTCTGTATCAAGCAACACAGGGCGAGCCTATTGCCATCAACTGGTCACAAATTCAGGTTCTGCGGTGCTTTAATAAACTCACGTGCGTTTAGTACCTCAGTAAGTAAATATCTCCTAGAATTAATTGAGTTCTACGAATAAATAGAGCGTAATCTGCTGTAAATTTGTAGTAACGTTGTTCCAGCAGAAAGATTTTAACGAATGACCAGAGAAATTAAGTAGGTAATAGACAGATAGTTTGCCCATATTTTGTCCGTAAATGTGCGCCGAAAATAAAAAGACCTTGGGCAATGTACTATGAAATCTGGGCCAACCGAATATAATTATAAGTAAAGAAAACGAATTAACCCTACTACTTATCGTATTTCAAATAAACTAGGATTGATTCGTTTTCTTGAAATTTGAAGTCAAAACTACGTCATATTTACTTTATTTCTTTTACATTATTTAGTACTCCAGGCCGAAATAAATTAATGAAGAACGCAGACTTGGCTCAACTTCCTGCAGATTTCGGAGTGATGGATTACCTAACTACTCAACAGGACGATTACAGAAACCCTTACCCAACAGTGACAAAACCGGTACCTATGTTTATACATAAGTACCTACATTATGTTCAGCAGTTATACCTACTGCTCGATCACTTTTGGACTCCTGAGAGATCTAACGTGATGTGCTTTTTAAACGTATCATTGCTGATTCCACAAGTCTTGTCAAGAGTTTTTTTTTTTTTTTTTTTCAGTTGACTATGTCATCTCCACCCTGGCTATTGAACCGCGTGATTCGCTCGGACCTCACACATAACCACAGTGCTGCACCACCGCGTGGCGATTACCAGTGCCTTGATACCCACACACCAATTGAACACATACGTGAAATGAGATTATTCCGTTATCAATCTTTCGATCCTGCAACATGTCTTCAAAACTATCCCAACGAAGATATGGTTAAAGTACCGTAAAATGCTGTAACATTGCCTTTATAGCTCAACATTGCCTAAATTCAAAAAAGTTAAATTATTCCCGCTGCGAAATGTTTTTTATTGTCTATGGTATTACTAAAAGCAAGTCGGCAATCTGTATGGCAACATTCGATCATACGTCACTCCAAATTTTAGTTAACAAACTGTCAGTGTCAGTTTCATTGTCAGTGCGGATACTCGCTTTTTACCGGCTCTCAGGAAAATTTCATTTTACGAGTATTTAAGCTTTATTTTCTAGCGTAATATGTTATATATCAAAGAAAATATGCTCTTTTATGTATTTAAACTGTTTTTTCTGTATTATATCTTAATTTAAACCGTTAAATCATGGTCGGCAAAGTTGTGTCAGATTTTCGCAACTTTTTACTCAACATTGTCTAGGGTTAGGGCTGCCACTTTTAATTTTTTCAATAAACTCTTAATCGACCGTGGTTTTGCTTGTGTAATTGTTTTTTTTGTAATTGATCTAAGAACGTTTTATAGAAGCTAGAACTATTGTTTCTTTATTTATCATCATCAGAAATTAAGGATGTCGAATGTAATTTTCTTTAAGTCATTTATAGTACCTATGTTATCATATTGTTCGACAGATTTTAAACATGAGCAACCCACCCAAGAGTAGAAGAAAACCAGGGGCTAGACAGTACTCCGATTATTCGCGATTATTTTTTTAAATGTTATTTTACCTACCTACATATTTGTTTTCCTATGAAAAAATGTTATTAGAATTTAAGTACAACAATTTGATTTCTTAAAAATATGTTTGAATATTAAGAAAAATTGTTGCATTTCCTTTGGGGCAGCCCTACACCGAACTCACTTTTGTATGGGAGTTTTAGAGAAACCTGCACAACTTTGCCTAGCATTGTAAAAAAAAATTTCCTGTGCTATTCAAGATTCAGTGAAGTCTGACGTGGAAAAGAACTTCATGGCAATATGGGTGTCAAATCCGTTACCAAAATACCTATTCATTTAAAAAGATATTACGACAGGCAATGTTGTAGTTTTTACTTCAACTTTGCCTACGTTTTCAAAGCAATTTTTTGGTGCTTTAAAGGTGTTTTTTTTACTAGTAGCAAATGTATTCCTATAGCTTAAAGTCCAATATTGGACAGTAATTGAAAAAACATACGACTTTCTTAACGATTAAAGATTTATCGAAGAAAAACGTCAAAATCCGTGCAAAGTTGCAGCATTTTACGGTAACCAAAACTTTGGCCAATGATTGAAAACAAATATTAATGTATGCAACCTTTTATTACAATGATTATTCCTTAAAAAAAATACTTAAACAAAATTAAACCAAAAATTAAAATTAAACACAAACAATAACAAAAAAAAACACAAAATGCACAGAAATATAGAGCACTGAATCACCGCGCGACGACGTCGTCGGTCCGTCGTCGGCAGTGTCTAGAGAAGGCGGTATCGATTTATTAACTCATAAAAATCGTGGAGCCTTATACATCTACTGTCACCGTACTCACAGACCGCCCCTTCAAAGCCGTCAGTTATTTACTCGTATGTGATTAATTTGTGTCGTATTGTGAGTAAACGGTGACACGCTTGGTTTGTAATGCTTGGCTTGTTGACAATACCGGCTCTAGCAGCTACCGAAGAGACATATCTGTGCTAAAACAGAACTTATGAATTAATTGATCAAAGATTTTTCGAACCTAATACACCTTGGTAAAATAATTTTCACGCTCAAAACTATTTATATTTATATCGTCTTCTTAAATATTAATTTAAGAAGACGATATATTTTTTGTAATCAGAGAATTTGCAGCCTAATAAGCAAACTTTTTGAACAGTCTTTTTACAACTTTCCTTAGTTAGTTACCTTTGTCGTATACATACATTCAATTTTTAAACACGATTTAGAATATAATGAGATTTACTAAACTTGATTTGGTTTTTGATTTTTATTCTTGCTCGTTTATAGGAATTATTTCATGGTTAACGCTGCGCTGCCAGACGCAACACCAGGCAATACCTACTCCTACTGACAATGGCAGTACTTCTCGTGGTGTGTTTGGATACATTGGACTTGGTCTAACATGCGTAATCTGTTATATATACCAATGGCAAAACTGCAATCATCTTAGGCTGCGTCGAGACCAGAGCAATAGCGGTCATTGACCCTTTAATAACTGAACTGAACTGTTTATAAGAACTTTAACAAATGTAGGTACATTTATTAAAGTTCTTAACTTTGAAATCCAAAAATAAGCCTGTCCAAGTCTTGAATCGTCATCTATCGTGATCTTCAACATTTTTGACCTGAGTAACGTCTTATAAATCGGTGAACACCGGCTGCACGCACGAAAAAGTGTCACACCGTTCCGATCCGGCGATCAACGCCCAGCCCAAACCCTTGGCCCTAGAAAACTGAAATTTTGCACAGTGGTTCCCTTTATAATGTAGACAAGGAATAAGGAAGGATTTTTCGAAATTCAACGCGGGAGTTATATAGGGGATGAAAATTTGTATGAGTCCGTCAGTTTTAAAGTTAGGATCTTAAAATTTTGTGTTTAGGCTGACCATTAAAAATTAACTTATACGTGTCTCAGCATTTTTGATAATTCTACCCCCAAAGGGTTAAAAAAGAGGATGGAGTTGTTATGGAAACTCCTTAATTTTCGAAGTAAAAATCACAAAATTTATTATGCGTATGGTTGGAAGCTAACGCAACGGTTTTATAGAATTTCAATCCTTATGGGGGTGAAAAGGGGCATGAAATTTTGATTTTATGTTTAAATCACTAATATCATGAAAAATGACGCTATTCACGTAAAATTATCGTCCGTTTACCGACTTTAGACAACCATTTTTTCTAATGAAAAACTATACATGGTTCATTTGTTTTGATTCGTACGAAGAGATATTAGGGAAATGACCGCTCTTGCGATCTTAACGGGCAGCAACTATAGCTATGTGATTGGTTACTTCCATACACATTCCTCGCTACGCAACCTCGCTCATCTCTGGTGGAAACGCAGCCATGCGGGATATGAGGTGTAACAAGACGGAACTAGAGGTTGGTTGTGTTACCACCGATGTGCAGTGATTTGTTGCAGTCTATATTACAGAGGTCTATAGGTCTATAACAAGAGGCTTGGAATACCGAATACATATTATCAACATGCAGTTTTAACGACTGCTGACTACGCCTGATGCGGGATGCACAGCGCAAATAGTAAATGTTCGCATGGCGTTTGATGTCACGAATCGGGAATCAGTTGTTGAGAAGACTCGTACGTGACAATCAAGCAAAATACCTTGGTAACTTGCGCTGTCCGCTCTGGACGATATGATAAAATTATCCTTAGAAAAACGTCGCAACATAGCACTGCTCATCCTATCTTTCAATACAGACGCGAGCGTGCGCCCGCACCCGCGCGAATCATATAGCGTACGCCCACATCACTATGCGATGATACGTTCCTTCCTCACTAATGGTGGGCATTGATCGACCGCAGTCTGGTAAGGTCTGGTGGCCGGGATCTTGGACCATTAGGCTAAATGGCGTCCTGGCATTATGATCAGTTGTGTCACGGTGCGCGTAAATGTGCCAAAATGATGAGGTTATTATTATTATGAGGCTGATGTGTCCCACTGCAGGGCAAAGGCCTCCCTTCCCTCTTTCCGTTAACTTGAAATACTTAGTATTTTTATTAATAATAGGGAGAGTATCTTATTGTTTAAATGAGAATTACCCTGTGGCTATCTTGGCTATCTATGTTCCCTTTATTATACCTATTGGAATTTCAATGTGTTGAGTATTTACAATAATTGAATTTAGTAACAGTTACTATGGATCATTTAGTATTAGACAATATTTTAGTATTATTTTATAGAAATAATAATGCATTCTAAAAAATAAATTAACAATTCTTTTTCACATAATATAACACAAGCATAGGATTGCAAAAGCAATTTCTTCAATAACAGAGAAAAATTAAACATGAAAATAATATGGAACTCTAGTTGCCAATTTAATTAAGAAAGTTGTTTAAGTTCTTTCTAATATTGTTGTAATTATTACAAGTACATATAAAATAAATTTTCTCATTGAGTACGCCTTCTTTTAAAACCTTTACCTTTCTTAGACTTCAGCTTACGTTTTCGAGGCTGGTGACTACTGCTTGTACCAGTGATTTCATCAGCAATCATTCCTACTGTTGATAACTTTTTCCTGCGGTTTTTCTCTGCTTTTGTTACTGGCAAACGAGTTAAATAATTTTCTTCATATTCAGTCTTTTCCTGTTCATATTTAGATATTGACTGTTTGACATGATTTCCTGTGCTCACTTCCAGCGGTGCCTCAGAATATTCATCACGCAATTCACGCATTATACTTGAGTTGAGGAATTGCTTCTTTGACTTTTCTTTGTTCTTCTTGTCACTATCAACTCTCGACATGTTTTCATCAAAGTGTACTGCAGCTAATTTAGGAGGCACGTAAATATTTGGTTTGCTGCTCTTATCTTTTTTGTTCTCTCCCTCATCTGAAGATTCACTAGATTCCTCAGCAGAATCATTGATCTTACTCACTAGATTTGCAGGGTTAGCATGATATGCTTGAGGATCATCTTCAGAAGTGCCACCAATAACAGCTGATTTAACAAGTTTGTCAATTTGGTATTTTAATTTGGAATCTAAGGGACGAATTTTTTCGAGAACAGTTCTTATCTCAATTAGTCTCTCAATTGATGGATCAGATTCTATTCTTTCACCAGAGCACTTTCTTAATACAATAAAAGTCAAATTTATTAAATAACTAAGTAGCATTTGATATTTCATTTCCAGAAAACTAAGTCCTTTATCTGTTGACAGTTCTCCACTTTTGACCCTCTCCAGCATGTTGTCCACAAGCTGTGACACTTGCTGGACATTAGTGTTCATTTCTTTGAGTAGTTTAACAGCTTGAGGCAGGTCAGGCTGCTCCATTTCCTCTGAAGCCTGTAAATAAATTCATTAAGACTTTAATACACTCCAATTCCTCCATCAACACAGTAAATAGAGTTAATATTCTTTGCAAACAATTTGTCGAAAATGAATTTTAAAATTTTCTTTTTTGATTTGTTTTATAACTATTTGTAGTTTGTTAAAAATATATATGGTAATGAATAAAGGTATACGTAGATTTCCCGATAAAAAGTTTTTCATTTAGAAATATGACTAATCACATGGCAGCTAAACTCTTCAAAACAATCACCTGCACCATGATGTTTAGTTAACCTCTTCAGTCAGTAACGTCGACTTAAAATATCACTTTAACAATCAATTCAATAGCAGCACTGAATCTGCTGCAGGGTTGAATTATCCAAAAAAACATAAAAGGAAAAAGCTGCAAATATTGAATGAGTAATGCAAGTTTCACAGTTTTTTTCAGTTTTTTTGTCAATGACACCTCAATCCTCATAGTCATACTCTATGATCAATGACAAGCACAGAGTACAAAACTATATTGTGAATTTGTGACAAGTCAAACTTTTTTTCATAGAGCTGTGCTGTGGAATAAAAAAACAGTGTGTAGATCGGAGTATTGTATATTATCTATTATTATATACAAACAATAAACTTATAACGCTATTGTGTCGAGATCAAGCGCCGTTGGTGGGGCCATGGTTTCAACTGAGTTTTTGTAAAGGTTTACCGCTACGTGTATGGTCTCTCTTAACTCAAGTTTACTTGTACGGTTGAAATGTACAGGCAAACCTGTCAGGTACATCCTAGCGTATACACGCTAGGATGGCCACACGGCCTGAATCCGTAAGTCATAGGCATAAGGAAAGGAGGATGCTTTAATTTTTGTTTTTTTTTTTTAATTTTTATCAATATTGGTATTGTAGTTGTTAGAAAACTGAAAAACATGAACGAAGCCCTAACCGAACGTCAATACGTCAAACTTGTGTGAATGAAATAAAACGTCAGATAGGTAAGTCAGATTTTTATTGACAGTTAAGAGACGAAGCAAGCGATCGTAGAATGATTATATTTTCATTTAGTTTAAACTGAATAATATTTATTAAAATATGTTGTCGGTGCGTATTTCAGTAATGCAACTATAGTGAACTCATGTCTACTCGTCGAAAATATAATGTATTGTTTTTTCCAGGTTCTTTTTCATTGCTTTATAGTTAGTAGCTTCATTCACTTTACCAATGGATTCTATGTACCTGGGGTGGCTCCGGTGGAATTCAAAAAAGGCCAAAGAATTGAAGTTAAAGCCGTTAAAATGACCAGCATACATACACAACTACCATACGAATATTATTCTTTACCTTTGTGTTTACCCAAGAATGGTACATTTGTATATAAGTCAGAAAATTTAGGCGAAGTATTACGTGGAGACCGTATAGTAAACACTCCGTATGAAGTCCATATGGCAGAAAATATTAAGTGTAGACTTCTCTGTCACCATAAAAATAACCCCATAAACTGGAGTGTGGAAGAATCTGAAAAAGTGGCTAGCCGCATTGAACATGAGTATTATGTGCATTTGTGAGTATATTGATTGGTTTTGTTGTCTATTATTTCGTCTTAAATATAATTTTTGTGTGAAATACTGCTGTTTTTTTAAACTTATAACTTAAATCTTTTCAGGCTTGTTGATAATTTACCTGTGGCCACCAAAATTACTAACATTGATACTTCAGAAAGAAGTATAGAGCAAGGTTATCGTCTTGGTTTTATGTCCAAAGGCAAAGCATACATCAATAATCATTTAAAGTTATTGCTCAAATATCACAAGCATAGCCAGTAAGTATAACTCTGGTATTTGAATATGTTACAGTACTCTGCTAAATTTTATCATGAACTAATTGCTACCTACTAATATTCTATTCTAATTTTTTTTTTCATATTGTAGTTAAAAAGGGTGAGTACCTGCCCGGGATTCAAATTGGGCTCATTCCAACAAAAACTAATTGTAGAATAAATTTTGAAATGATTACAACCCAATAAACAGCATAAACCTTTGTGGACCCGACTGATTTGGTTGGAGCGCCATTGTTTAACTATTGTGTCTACTTCACTAACAGTTGAAGGGTTAACTTGAAATTTTTTAATATTGTCATTCTTGTTTGCAGGGACTCCTACAGAGTTGTTGGATTTGAAGTGGAAACTATTTCTGTTGATAAAGATGATCTCACTTTTGTTGATGATTCATGCCAGTTTCCAACAGATCCCAATCCGCAACTGGTCAATGAAGACACGGGCACAAAGTTATATTTTACATATTCTGTTGAGTGGGGAGAGTCTGATATAAGCTGGGCATCCAGATGGGATATATATCTAGGCATGAAAGATGTACAAATCCATTGGTTCTCTATTGTAAATTCTATTGTAGTATTGTTCTTTTTATCAGGTAATTTATTGATAAATTATTTTACATTTTGTTCAATTGAAAACATTTATGCGAAATGACATTCTAAAACCAATTAATTTACACCATTAGAACAATTAGTTAAAAAAATGGAAATTTTGCAGGTATCTTGACAATGATAATGGTCCGCACATTAAGAAGAGATATAGCTCGTTATAATTCAGATGAGAGTATTGATGATATGATGGAAGAAACTGGCTGGAAGCTTGTGCACGGAGATGTGTTTCGCCCACCACCCAAAAGAATGTTGTTTGCTGCTGTCATTGGTAGTGGCATACAAGTCTTCCTGATGGCTCTCATTACAATCTGTAAGAAATAAGCATACTTTTAATGTAATTTGAAACTAGCATGGTTTCAATAATTGTGTTACTTAGCACAGAAAGTAAGATAAGAAAATATTTCAAATATAATATCACAAATATTTGTAACATAATCATAATTGAAATCTATAAAAAAACAGTTTGTTATTTTTTAAATAACTGATTTATCAGTGTTTGTGATAATACAGTCATGTTACAATTTTAATAAGTTGAAATTAACAATGTGTTTTGTGAGGAAATTTATTTTAATTATGGTTTTTATTATATATAGATTTACCTTGTTGTTATTATTGTAACTAAATTAATAAGTTTGTGTACCTTTCAGTTATCGCAATGCTTGGCATGCTGTCGCCGGCGAGCCGCGGTGCGCTAATGACTGCTGCTATTTTCCTATACGTATTCATGGGTCTCATTGCGGGCTATTACTCGGCTCGCTTATATAATACTATGAAGGGAAAACAATGGAAGCAGGCTGCATTTCTGACGGCGACATTATATCCAGCCATTGTTTTTGGCACATGTTTCTTTTTAAACTTTTTTATCATGGGTAAACATTCCAGTGGTGCAGTTCCATTTTCGACCATGATGGCTTTATTATGTCTTTGGTTTTGCATATCATTGCCATTGGTGTACTTGGGTTATTATTTTGGATGTCGGAAACAACCGTTCCAACATCCAGTAAGAACTAATTTTATTCCAAGAAAAGTGCCTGAACAAGTTTGGTACATGAACATCTTTATATGGTAAGACTTTTAATAACTATAGTATTATTAATTTAAGCATGTATGTTTTTACAAAAATGGTTTTTTTAATTGCTGAGCATGAGTGTGAGTGGTTTATCAAAATAAACTGTTAACTAGTGAGTATTTGGGGTCTAATTAATTAATTATAATTACAATATCAACAGTATTAACTGTGGGCTTTAGATAGTTTATCATAGTAACACAATTCTATCATGCTTGCCCCATAACAGGAGAAATTTCTACTTTTACTGTATAAAATTCTACATTTTTTAAGCTGTGTTATTATACCTTCTCAAAATTGTTTCAGCATTTTGATGGCTGGTATTCTACCATTCGGAGCTGTATTCATTGAATTGTTTTTCATTTTTAATGCACTGTGGGAGAACCAATTTTACTATCTCTTTGGATTTTTATTTCTCGTGTTTTGTATATTAGTGGTTTCTGTATCACAAATATCAATTGTTATGGTATATTTCCAACTGTGTGGAGAGGTAGTTACATGTTTATTTATTTACTTTTATTAATTATAATTCCATTGGGTTAATATTTATTGTTGTTTTCTGTGTTTTCCAGGATTATCATTGGTGGTGGAAGAGTTTTATCGTCTCAGGAGGTTCTGCTGTGTATATACTAATATACTCAATTTTTTACTTTTTCACAAAATTGGAAATCACTGAGTTTATACCGACACTGCTTTATATTGGCTACACAGGTACAAATACAAAATTTATTTTGCAGCAATGAAATAGCGCTTTTCCAGACTGTTGGTGCTCTGAGAAATTCCTGATGGAATCATCTATTCATGCAATTACAATGTTGCTACATTACTGATGACCCGAATGGCGCAGCGGTAGTGAGGCTGCCTTACGTTCTTAGGGTCGCGGGTTCGAATCCCGGTGGGAGCAAATGTTTGTGTGATGAGCATGGACATTTGTTTCCGAGTTGTGGATGTTTATATGTATAATAAGTATGTATTGACAAACAAAAAGTATCTATGTAGTATATCAACTATCTGGTGTCCACGTCACAAGCCTCGTTGCTTGGTGTGGCACTAGATGGCGCTGTGTGTTATGTCCAGCGAAATTTATTTTAAAAAAAAAACATTGAGGGGTTGTCTTAACAGTGTCCATCTAATGAGCTCTGGACTAAGAATTTTGCTAGTTCGCAAATTTTGCATCAGTATGCTTGGTACATGCTTGGTGAAGACGTACCCTACGTTTCCACCAAGGCGGAGACGACCGGAGCGGAATGAGAGGAAAAATTGAGTGCAAGAATTGACCAATTACACATATACCACGCTACATCGCCTCTCGCGTGTGTGGTTTATTTCTACACATCTCTGCCTCAATCGAAACGCACCCTAAGGCGCTGACTAGCGAGCGGCGGAGCGGACGTGCGCTGACCCACGGGTAAAGAAATCGGATATTTATGTTTTAATGAATTGTTACAGGTCTGATGGTGTTAACATTTTGGCTTCTCACTGGCACCATAGGATTCTTCGCAGCATACACATTTATACGAAAAATTTATGCGGCTGTTAAGATTGACTAGTTTTAATTAATAGCAATTAAGTACTATTTAATTTAAGTTGGTATGAGTGACGAATGAATTGAACAAAGATCTTTTGCTGATTTATATTGTGCTTATAAATGATTTGTGTAAATAGGTATTATAGTTAAAACCTTGCATTTTAAAACACAATTTTATTTGACTATTGATATAAGATTTATTTTGTATTATTTTGAATTTAAGATCCTTATTATTTATAAAAATGTAACTTTCTTCTTAAACTCAAAGAATCTGTTCTATTGGTACGGATTTAGCTTTGTATTATTGATAGGCACATATTTGATCACTATCTCACCTGATGGTCGGAGATTAGCTTCCTGTAGATATATAGATACCTAGGTACTGTATCCAATGGTTTCAGTCTCTCATTATCTTTACCATGTTTGTTAATTTTTTAGTCGTCGTATTTTATTTAACTCTCATTATATTTTTTAAACACACCTAGTGGCTATTATCTCCTAATGTTAAAAAAATACCTGTTAGTACCTACCCAAAACATGAAAATTATAAAAAAATTAAAGGCTGTTTCATTGAGTGATTGCTGCAAAAAAGTAACACCTCTCCGCCCCTAACATTCGGTTTCTGAATTGAAAAGAAGCTGAGGATTTGCGCCAGGGTTAGCCCGCCAAAGTTTCTTCTTACGTTTTGTTACAAATTTCAGGTAATCAAAAATAATGCAATCCTTAAAATACAACACAATTATTTCATGAAAAAGTCATTCAATGAATTAACTAAGGCAGTTGTGTTTATGATTAATGAGTATAATGTAAGTCTGTACTTAACTACATAATTACGTGGTATTTGCGCAATGCGCAAAAAATGTATGGGGTTCGATAATATGCCATTTTTTTTTTAAAGTTGCCGAAAGCAATGGTGGCGGCGGGCCCGACTTGCGAACAGTAAGTCGTGGTGGGGTCGAACCCAGGCAGGCGCATTACTTTGTGTAAGTAATTTATTTCATCACCGCTGCTCTCAAAAACGGTGAAGGAAAACATCGGGAGGAATCCCGCATGTCCTAGAGCCAAAAAAATCGAAGACATCATCGACAGACCAATCCGCACTGGGCCCGCGTGGTGGATTCCATTCCTTCATAGAGAGGTCTGTGTCCCAGTCCCAGTAGTGGGAACATTAATATTATGATGAAAGTTGCCGCCACGCATAAAACAAACAAGGTTAGTTTTCAATGACCGGCCAAATTTCCAGATAAGGTTTTATAATCGATAATATTTTCGATACAATGAAAAAAAAACAATATTTTTTAAACAGAATTTCTCTCCTGACCACCACTAAAAAGCAAACGTGTGGATATTGCAACAGCACAATAAAATTCAGTCCAACAAAGTAGCAGTGTTAGCACATACATAAATTTGGCGGTGCATGCACGCACACAAGTGCATTGATTCCCACAGGTTTATGATTTGGGACATTTTCAAATGAATGCTATTATTTTACTTTATAATAATTTTCGACAATAATATTTAAAATGCAGGTTTGGTTTGATATCCAGATCTTAATTTTAAATTATGGCTGGTCATTGAAAACTAACCCTGTATTTACCCATAGCTGATATCAAACGGTTTAGACGAGACAAAATGTTGAGGTGAATGCTCCAACCAGTCCGCGAAATTCAAATTTTCTTACGTGTTTTGCAATTTGCAGGCCAGTGCTGGGGATTAAGCAACCCTCCAAGTCCATGTTATAGGTGTAGAAATACTTTTTCTGCTTTTTTTTAGTTCCTACACCTTTATGAAAATTGGGAGGGTTGTATTGAAGATTTTGATGGTTATAATTCTATAACTACATACGTCTTACAGCCGCGAATAATATTTGAATCAACATACATGATAGTACCCTGGCACTGGCCTGTAAATTGCAAAAAACGTAAGAAAATTTGAATTTCGCGGGCTGGTTGGAGCATTCACCTTAGTGTCACGTTTTGGGACACTGGGCGGGAGGTCTATGGTTTGCTTATTTTTGGTAACATGGGGGGTGGGGCGGTCCAGATGGTGATTACGTCAGCAGTAAAGGCTGCTTTACACTGGGCAACACTGTGCGGCATTGCAGCATGCCACAAAGCCGCAGGCTACAGTAATGAGGGATTTTCTTTTTAGCTCTTCCCTAGTCGCTGGATAGATGGCGCTAGGAGTTAGTATGATAATGCAAGGAACGGAACCTAAAAAAACAGATTTTAACAAAGCGCGAGAAATGTAGGTTATATTCGGAAGGATAAGCAAATGAAAGTGTCAATCAACGAGAATATGTGACGTGACACAATGTTTTTTTTTCAAACGTTTTGGCTTTGGCATAGTAAGTTCATTGCCATCTATAGAGTTCTTGGAAACTAAGTTTTTTTTTAAAACCTCAAAAGGAAAACCTCTCATTTAAAATGTTGCACATTGTGGCAAGAATCGTGCGGTATGGCAACAACTTGCGTCATGTGGCAGACTGCCGCAGCCAGTAGCAGCTTCTATCCAAACAATGGATTCCATGCCACATTTTTGGTGCGTCATACAGTCTACACGTTATGTTTTACGATGCTTTGAAAATTATCTAGTACCACAAATTGACGCACGCCAATATGTAGCATGCTGCAATGTCGCACAGTCTTGCCCTGGTGTAAAGCAGCCTTAATTATTTACTTTTTTTACACATATGGCAACCCACATAATTGTCTATGCTTGAAAACGAAACGCATATTCAGGGATTCCCACAATAATGATTACGTTTCTGACGTCTGTCAGTTGATTCATGATATCGTTTCAAAATTAATGCTGCAGTATTTTAGGCGTAACGGAGGATCATGCTAAGCCATTTGAGGGATATATAGCCCTTAATGGCATATACTACCTCAAATGTTAAAAGGGCAAAAAACTATAGTTACTTACTTGTTCAACGTAAATTCTTCGCCACTTCAAAGTTACATCGTCCTTTCGCTCACGACCTGTCCGGAACGCATTCTCTCAGCAGCCAAACTGTAGGTACTCGCTAAACGACTAGCCTTTTCACCGCCAACGTACACAGAACGCGATGCCTCGCCAGCGCCAAGCTATAAATGTAGGTAGTAAACAGCA
This sequence comes from Xestia xanthographa, assembly GCA_905147715.2. Lineage (NCBI taxonomy): Eukaryota > Metazoa > Arthropoda > Insecta > Lepidoptera > Noctuidae > Xestia > Xestia xanthographa. The sequence continues at coordinate 11,902,435 of LR990655.1, read as the reverse complement.
GTGATGAGGGTTTCGTCATATCGATGAATGAGGTACGCGATAATATGTTAAGTTTTAATTAATTATAATTTAAGGGATATAATTAATTTGTCCTGGCTGGAGGCCTTACACATAAGGTACCCACAGGATTGTCCGGTTAAGCAGACGACAACCTCTCTAGGTTGAACTGCGAGATGCCATTTCGAAAAAAGAAAAAAAGGGATATTATTAAAAACTGATTAAATACTTACCTAGTTGTTTTATTTCACAGTACCCATTATAAGAAAAAAACAGTATAAATTTGAAGTAAAAAAAACAAATACATAACTCAAGTAAAGCTATAAGAAATAAGGTAAATCTCTATTTGTTTAATGACGTCATTCTTTGACTTTATTTCAAGTGCGCCAAGGGCGCATGTGATCTATGGTCTTTCTTCAATTTTTGTCCAATAAGTACCGTGTTTTTTGAACTACTTCAGTAACCATTTCAACTTGGTTAAATTCGCACTCCAGAACCACAAGATACCTACAAGCGACGAGCGACGCTTAGTTTGTGGCTTACCGAACATTTCACTTATTCTATCGTAACGTCACTGCTATAATAAGTAAGTCATATGGGTTAAGTAATGTAATTCTGCCTTGGATTCGCTTACATAAGCAGGCGTACGAATATATCTTTGATCCTATTAAATATTTTGAGTATCATACCTCGCTTTAATGTTCTCATCCCTATTTCACTTCCATCCACAGCTCTTTCATCTGCCCTTGCCGCCTCGCCTTTCAGCAAGCTGCTAGCCACTGCTGTTCACCATCTGTAGGTGTTAATGCCCGTTGATACTAACTACTTCTGTACCACGGGCGAGGAGAAGAGAGCATCGTCAAAAGCCGCTGATCTGGCCCGTGAGTATACTACCTCTTCTAAGCTGTAAATATAACCAAGCATTTAGTAACATAGGTTCAGACCCTCTCTTGGTCAACCCTCGCACTCATTCCCAGTTCTATGCAGTTGCTCGAGTTCAAACCCTCTCTTGGTCAACTCTCGCACTCTTCTGCCTCTGTCTTTTTTGCAAACACGTTAGCCGGATCTTATCAGGTTGGCGGGATCAATCTTCGCCTTGCTGATCTCATGTAGGTAAGTTACCCCGTGATTGCAACCACCCGTAACTCACCATCTTTAGGGAACCATCCTTATCCATGCATGCTTACAGTATAAGCTAGTCTTGCCTTACCCTCACGTGCTACAAACGAGGCCGGCTCGGCACAGACTCTATCATTACAGCGATACTTGTTCTATATCATATCTAATGAGCTACAAGCATCAGCATAAAACTTTAGCCCTATGCAATATTTCTCTCATTAGCAACTACTCAGACGTGCTTATGGCTACATATGTTATTTAGCTTCTCAAACTACTTAGTTTCATAAGTTACATGTTATCTAGGGCTACTTAAACTACGGTAATTTATGCATCTTAATTTTTATACTACTTAACTTCATATCAATTCGTTGAACGAGCGATTCGTAAAATCGTAAGTTCACCAAGAAGACGTCAACAAAATGGCCGTCTCCACAATTAAAATGAACACCATGTTGTGTCGTCTGTGGTCTCCACCAGGAATGTTACGGAGGTGGTTTTAACGGAACCGAAATCGGAGTCGGACTTTTTAAATTTGGTTGTCGGAGTCGGAGTTGGAACCGGAACCGGAATCGGAGTCGGAGGCGGAGTTGGAGGTGGAGTCGGAATGGTGGCAGAAGAAAAATGTTTTATGGGCAGGCAATAAAATAAAATAATGAATTATGAATCGATGACAGAACGCGTGCTGTGTTCCCCGGGCGACATGCATAAACTTGTTCGTACACGTTGACCACAGCTGCCGCCCGCCGTTATCTGCTATGGTTCGACCTGCGATTAAAACCACCGATTTAAAAGTATCGGAACCGAAGTCGGAACAATCGGAAGTTCCGACGTATCGGGGTCGGAATCGAAGCTTCGTAACATCCGTCTCCACGATATTTTGCTTAGGAGAAAACTTACCATAGACAAACAAAGTAGATCGAGATCTCATTGTGATGCGTTGCTCAGTCGAGTTGGTATTGCCAGGTAATTTCTATTATTTACAATTAATTTATAAAAATAAAAAAATAATAATAATTCTTTTTTTTGTATCGTTTTATTTTAAGAAATACTTAAAAATGTAATGAGATAAGAATTTAAATGAATAAACGACATAATAATAAAATAATTATTATTTACATTTCATCACAAGATCATCATTCATTATTTTCATCATTTCGGTAATTTTTATTATTTACATTCGCGTCACGACGCGACATATTCAATTCTTACTTTTTGATGAATAAACGTTATTCAGAAATCAGAATCATCTTCTAGTTCAACGTCCTCCACAAAATACTCTTAGTCCGATTCCACACCTTGTAAAATGTTAATGTGAAGCTAATCCTAATCCAATTCTTCATTCATTTCACTAGCTATTTGTTTACTTATTTATTACTAATAGTAAAATAGAATAGTACCTACCTAATCTAAGCAAAGAGAAAGAATCCGATTAGTAGTAGTACCTTAAGGTGGATGCTCAAGGGTAGCCCGCGAAATTCAAATTTAAATCATCAATACAACCCTCCAAGTTCATAATGGTGCAAGAATGATTTTGACCTTGGAAAAGTAATTTTGACACCAATATGAACTTTGAGGGTTGTATTGATGAGTTTGATGAATCTAATTCTGTAACTACATACGTCTTACAGTCGCAAACAAAATTTTAATCAACATACAACCTAGCACTGGCCTGCAAATTGCAAAAAACGTAAGAAAATTTGAATTTCGCGGGCTACGCTTGAGCATCCACCTTAAGTCTGGTCTGCACTATGCCAAAATGACCTTGACAGCCGTAAGTTTATGACGTCACAGAACGACTTCTGTAGTCCGTGGCGCCTTTGTAAAGATTGGAACATAAATTATCCACAAGGATTGTTAGCAACTATTTAATTCTGAGTCGGCAGCGGCACCCATCTGAAGGAGGAAATTAGTCTATTTCCCTTTGTGATTAAGTAGTTAGTGGTCATATTTTACTGACCTCAAATTGTTTTTGGTAATATTATTTAAAAATATTTCAACGGTTGAAATCAAACAGTGACAACTTTCGCGTCACTTCACTGGCCGACTACACACATCAACACGGTCTAGGGATATTTTTAAAAAAGCGAATTACTATCAATGTGTTAATTATTTATATGACATGTATATATTTAAAAGATACGTTATTTAATATTCTACCATTTTTTAATAATGGTTAAGGTATAGATTAAAATTTCAGGATTTTATGGAAAAAAAATGAAGCATAGACGGAAACCATGAATGAACTTTTAATTTGTGAGTAAAAACTGAAAAAAATAGAAAAATCATTTAATTTGTGTTTATAAACTTGAAGTTAGTAGTCTGAGAAAGCGCCCATGATGTTCATAACACATCGGCAACGATTCGGCATGCTCAGAACAAGGTTGTCAATGTCTTGCTGCGGAATATTGTCCCATGTCCTTCTGAGGTGCGCAAAAAGTTGATCTTCTGTAGCCAGATTTTCAGGAACTTCCTTCAGAGCTCTTTTTTGCAGCATATCCCACGCATGCTCAATGGGATTTAGATCTGGCGATTGAGCAGGCCAGTCTAAGGCCCTAACATTATGTGTATGTAACCAAGCTGCTACCGTTCTCGCCGTGTGTGCCCGGGCATTGTCGTGCATGAGCAGGAAATCTTGCCCCATTTGTGTTCTGTGGGGCAAGATTACGGGCCCCAGCACCTGTTGGACGTATCGTTCTGCCGTCATATTGCCCTGCACCCAAACGAGATCCGTCCGTCCTCCAAGACGAATTCCTGCCCAAACCATAATAAATTGTTCCTCCTTGGTATGGGTGAACTTCCTGAGGGTTCTGGAGACGGCTCCATCGTCCAGGAACTCGCCAAACACGCGTCCTTCGTGAATCTGGATGGAAGCCGAACCTGGATTCATCCGTGAACAGCACATTGGAGCATTGGTCACGGCCCCAGTCCACGTGGTTCCGAACCCATTCTAATCGTCGTCCACGATTGCCTCTCCGTAAAGGTGGGACCCGGAGTGGTCTACGAGAGCGTAGATTGCTTTCATGCAGTCGCCTTCTTACAGTTTGGTCACTCACAAGCACTTGGTGTTCCACTCGCAGCCTTTGGACCAATTGAGTCGCCGTTGCATTTGGTTGTGCTCGCGCAGTAATTTGCAAAAATCGGTCTTGTCTGTGGGTAGTGATGCGACTTGGCCCCCGGTGCCTCTCCGCTACTTCACCTGTGGCACGATAGCGTGTCCACAATCTTGAAATTACATTTTGAGGCCATAGGGACCCCCCTATGGCCTCAGCAACATTACGCTGAACAGATCCAGCTTCCAGCATTCCCACAGCTCGTAACATCTCCGCCCTCGTCAAATGTCGGCGTTGCATGGCTACAATACTTCAATTTTAACTTTATCTTTCGTTTAAAAATGAAAAAAAACTGTAACTAAACGTAATTCGTATTGTTTTCTAAATTTCGCACAAATGAAAATTCCCTCTCCTATACATCAAGACATTTTTATGCCACCGAAACAAAAGAATTTTCAAAAATTTGAATTTGGAATTAGTCTGAGATAAATTACAAACAAATCGGTGTATAAAAGATTCCAATGCGGCCAGTACTTTTCGAGTTATTTAATTGAGTATGAAATATCCCTAGACCGTGTTGATGTGTGTATATTGACTACCAGCCACGATGACAACCAATGACGTCTTAATTGATCGCGACTGGTCATTTAAAATACGAAACTAACCTTTTGACAGAAAAAGCGCGGGAAACTTTCAACTTCACGGACGTGTCTTTTTGGACTTTTCTGTTTTAAAATAATTTTTAACTGTATTATAGTATCAGTAGTCGTAGTTTAGTGTCGTAGTTTCTTTATTTTGTTATTTATTTAAGTTTGTGTATATTCTTCAGTAGGGGTAAGTGTTTTTATTGTTATAAGGTTATTGGACGATGAACGACCCGCCAGACCCGGGGGACTTTGTTCCCCCGGCAGGCAATTTTGTAACTATAAGCAACGAGTCAGACATGGATACTGATGGATCGTCCTCGGCTCGTCACCGTAAAAGAAGCCGCGTACATGTGTGCAAGCACTGTAACAAACGCCGTCGCACCCGAAATAACCACGGTTCCGAGTCGTCGGGTTGTAGTTGCACGGAACATACAAGTCCTACTGCAACTTTACCGGAACATAGTAGCTCTGTAGTACCAACCATTGCTGCAGCAGATATTCATACTCCATCCGTAGCTGTTCCCGCGCAAATCGGTCGTAAAGCATACGACAAAACCGACAGTGCACCATATATTATACACTTACAAAAGAAAACTATTTCCCCTGATGATGGTACTACATTGCACCCAATCACATTCGGCAAGTTTCTTAAGCACAACGCCTTCCAAAACATAATAAATGGTAGCGTCAAAAAAATTGGGCGCAATAAAATTTCTCTCTCATTTTCCAATTTTCTGGATACAAATTCTTTTATTTTACATAACAGTCTGGAAACATATAATTACAAAGCTTTTATACCCACATTCAATGTTACGAGAATGGGTCTAGTGCGTGGTGTTCCTGCAGAATGGTCTCCAGTGGAAGTTATTGATAATATTACAGTTCCAATTGGTTGCGGTCCAATTCTTAAAGTCAGACGCCTTCATTTTAAATCCGTTGTTGATGGTACAAACATTTGGAAGCCATCCCAATCCATAGTTGTTACTTTTGATGGACAGGTTCTACCTAAAAGAATCTTTATGTGTTATAACGCATTGCCTGTTGATTTATATATTTTCCCTACTGTACAATGCTTCAATTGCTGTCGTTTTGGACACACTAAAGTTCAGTGCAGATCTAAACCTCGCTGTTATAAATGTGGTCAAGGCCATACTGGAGATAGCTGTGAAAGGGAAATAGAAAATGCATCTTGCTGTTTGTGTTCTGGCTTTCACTATGCCATTAATAAATCTTGCCCTGAATTCTCTCGACAAAAACAGATAAAGTCATACATGGCACATAGCTCAGTTTCTTATGCTGAAGCAGCAAAAGTATACCCCCCAGTAACTAAATCATATGCTGACACACTTTTATCTTCTCCTTCTAAAAATTTTGCAGATACTCCATCAATCTCTTCACCCAGTAGAATGCAGGCTTCAAGTAGTTATAAAAAGACTGTCTTCCTGAAACCACGCTCCCCACCCAAATCTATACAAGGTTATAATAAAGAGGCCCATAATGCTATTATTAACAATTTTACAATTCCCCAGCCATCTAATGGCTGTGGTTTTTCTAATAATCCAAATAATGATAAAAATGATGTAAACTTTTCTATTAAAGATTTTCTCTCTGCATTACACAATCTTCCTAATCAGTTCAACATCTCACCGTCCAACGTTGCCTCAACTTTCAATGTACCTCAATCCATTCATAATGGACAACACATCCAAAATAGTTCAATGGAACTGCCGCAGTCTAGTAAACAAAAAGAGTGAAGTTATATACCTTTTAAACAAATATGAGCCATTTATCTTTGCTTTAGCTGAGACTTGGCTCAAATCAAATCATATTTTTAAAATTAATGGTTATTTAACCATTAGGGAGGATAGATCTGATGGGTATGGTGGTGTAGCTATACTTATCAAGAACTCTATTCCTTTCTCTATCATTTCATTACCTCCTCATAGTGAGGAAATTTCTATGGTAGCCATTAAGGTGTACCAAACTTGTTTTGTTTCTATTTACATTCCTCACCCTTCTTCTTCTATCCTTCAAGAGATGAATAATCTCTTTTCTTTTCTTCCAAGGCCTTTCTTAATATTGGGGGACTTTAATTGCCATCACCAATCATAGGGTTGTTCTGTTTCTAATTGTCATGGAGAGGAATTACTAGATATTATAGACTCACATAACTTATGCATCTTGAACTCAGGAGCTGCTACTCGCCGTTCAGATCCCAACCAAAATCAAAGTGCTATTGACCTATCTATCTGTTCTTCAAACTTAGCCTCTTCATTAACTTGGCATACTCTAACCTCCACTCATGGTAGTGACCATTTCCCAATAGTTATTTCTTACCTTACTTCCAAATCAAAGGCATCACCAAGGAGATCTAACTTAAAACATAAATTACCTAGTAGAAATAATAATGACTGGGACAAATTTAGAAGCATTGTTGACAGTAAGCTATGCTCCTTGCCTGTAATTTCTGATGGCAATGAAAACAGCTGTGCTGAAGCTTTAGCACTTTTGTTAATCGAAGCTGCAGATGTAGTTTTTCCTGTGAAAAATAACAATAATAGTACAATTCCCTCGCCTGGTGGGACTGAGTGTACAGAATTAGTTAACAAACGTAAAGAGGCGGAATATAATTATAACCTTAATATGTCTGATATTAATTTTGAAACTGTTACTAACCTAATTAACGAAACTTATAAACTTTTTAAGAAGAAAAAATTTGAGTCTTGGCGTAACTTCTGCTCATCAATTTCACCGAATACTCACCCAACGATCGTCTGGAGCAATATCCGTAGATTTAGATCCATTTATAAGAACCCTTCACCTATACCCAATGATATATAAACTATAGATACGTTGTCCGCACTCTAAAATGACAACATGAAATGAAGCACGTATAGTTCGGTTCAAACTTAATGGCGGTTCGGAAGTTAGCTGCAAGTGACGGTCTGCGCAGGAATAACGCTTTAAACTTTATAGCGATTCGGAACATCTAATGTAAAGCTGCGCAGACAACAATTTTAGGTATCAACGGGGCGCAGATGACCCATCGTTTGGTCTGTATAATGCGCAGACCGTCACTTGCAGCTAACTTCCGAGCCGCCATTAAATTTGAACCGAACTATACGCACCAACCTATCGCGCGACGCTACGTTTGTTTATAATTTAATAAATCCTGTGACGTGACTGAAGATGTATATTTATCTCCCTCTCGCAACAGGCATCCCGCCGTTCGGTGTCATATTTTCTTTCTCTTTCTTCACGCTTATAAGTAGTTCTAGTATTTTCGCCGTTTTTAAGCGCCGCGATGTTGGTTCATGACGTGTCTATATATAATACGTCATTGCCTATACCTGATTCTTTAGCCAGCGAATTTTTAGATAATTTAGCGCCGCCTTGGGTTCCTGAGGCTATTAACCCTAACCTGTCCTTACCAATACTATCAATAACCAACGGATCCCATAACCAAGACAGAGACACCCTTACGACCCTAGATGGCCCATTCCCTCTTACTGAATTAAAGGGTGTTATTCATAAAACTAAGGATTCTGCACCAGGCAGTGATGGCATTCCATATTCCTTTTTTGCTAATTTAAATGAAGACGTCCTCAGTTATTATTTACATCTTATCAATTCTATTATGATCACTGGAAACATTCCTGTTGAATGGAAACGTCAAATGGTGTTGCCATTCCTTAAACCAAATAGAATCCCATCTGACGCTTCTTCATATCGTCCCATAGTTTTGTCTTCAGTTCTGATGAAATTAGCTGAACACTTAATTAAAAATCGTCTAGAATGGTTTGTTGAAAGTAAGGGTCTTTTGGCAGAATCACAATATGGCTTTAGAAAAGGTAGAAGTACCAGTGACTGTCTAAGCATTTTAACGTCCGATATTCGGATTTCATTTTCTAATAATCAATCCACAGGTGGTTTTCCTCGACATTAATTCAGCTTATGATAATGTTGTATTATCAGTTTTACAAAATAATTTAAGTGCCTTACGGGTTCCATTGAATTTGTCGAATTTTATTATTAATATTCTGACTGAACGCTCTATTAGTATGTTAATTGGAGATCAAGAGGTATCTCACCTTGTGTGGAAAGGCCTCCCACAGGGTTCTGTGCTCAGCCCCCTTCTATACAATATTTACACTTTTGATTTAGACTCGTCCATAACTGACCATGTTAGGGTTCTTCAATATGCCGACGATTTGTTGTTATATTCTTCAAGCCAATCCGTCGAACAGGCTAGCCAGGCTATCAATTCCGCTTTATCTAATTTGGAGTCATGGTTACACCTTAACGGCTTGGATATATCCACGTCCAAAAGCGCGGCCGTTTTATTCACCCGAAAGAGAAATATTCCCACAATAAATCTCTTTTATAGGGAAACTCCTATCCCGATTAAAGATAATTTTAGATATATAGGTGTAATACTTGACTGTAAATTAAGTAGTGTCCCTCATTGCGATTATATTGTTAACAAATGTGAAAATCACCTAAACATGCTTAGATGCCTCTCTGGTGTATGGTGGGGTGCGCACCCTTTTTCACTGAAACTTATCTATAACGCAATCATCAGAAGCACTCTGGATTATGGATTGTTTCTACTGGAACCTGGTAGTGTTATGGCTTTCAAAAAGTTGGATCGCATCCAATCCAAAGCTCTACGTATTGTTTCGGGTGCCATGAAGTCCAGTCCCATTAATGCACTCCAAATTGAATGCGGGGAAGCACCTTTACATCTGAGACGACAATTCCTGTCTGACAAATATTTGTTCCGGATTCTTCAGTCATCAACTCATCCTCTCATTCCTAAATTAGACTCTTTAGTGTTACAAATAGAATCTTCTGACTACTGGTCCCATAAACGAGCTCCCTGTCTAGTTATAAGCTATAAAAATTCCTTTCACTTTCTTCTCCAATCCACCGTTCCAATAAACTTCCCACGTTTAACTGTAGTTATGAAAGTTTACTGTTCAGCCCCACCCTAAATTATACCCGTGTTAAAAAATCGGACCCTGACAGAAATCAAGTTTTTTTTTTTTTGGCTGAACACATAGATTATCACCATATATTTACGGATGCTGCCAAGCCTTCTCCTAGGGGTTGTGTTGGGATAGGTACGTATCACTCTCAATACAACATCGTCCAAAAAATAAAACTGCCTCCGGGAACTTCTGTTTTTACGGGAGAATGTTTCGGCATTTTATAAGCACTAGAATATTCTCGATTTTTTAAACTCAAAAAACTATAATTTTTACAGATTCTCAAAGTGCTCTTTTAGCCATCAACAAATCCCCTTTCGAACATAAATCGCAGTTTCCTATCATTTATTTAATAAGAGAATTTGCGTTCAGAACCATCTCTGAGGGTAATTCAATCCAGTTTGCGTGGATTCCGGCCCATGCTGGAATCCACGGCAATGAAGTAGCGGATACACTCACCGGTGATGCGGTGCAGTGTGGAGACTTAGTTCCATATGTAAATTTTAGCACTGATCTTGTGACTCTACCAAAAACTTTTCTTCGGGACACTTGGAAGATAGCTTGGGATATCAGTAGCAAATCGAAGGGCTGCTATTTTTCGTTAATTCAACCTGACGTTCCGGAAAAACCGTGGTTTGGTAGGGCTGGGTTTGGTAAGATGGAGACCTCCATTCTTATACGGATGAGACTCGGTCATGTTTGCACTCCAGCCCATCTTGCCAAACTACATATCATTGACGACCCCACTTGTTCGTGTGGCACAGATGTGGGCGACTTGAACCACATTCTTTTCTCCTGTCCTCTATATGACCGTTCTTCCTTTCTTAGTGATCTGTTGTCTCTCCGTATTCCTTTTCCTACTTCAGTTCTTTCTTTATTTTGTACAAATAGTTTACCTGTATTTAGATGTACAGCTTCATTCAATAGCATTAATAATATTAAATTGTATTTTTTTTTTTCTCGATTTAATGCATCTCATCATTCATTATTAATCTATTTTAGATACTATATCCACTACTGATCCTATATCCCGAATTCCGTTATAGATCTTATTTATAAATAATTGCAGTTTCCCTACCTTTGTCTCTTATCCCTAAAAAACCTAATATGACATTGGCTAAATGCACAAACCGTGCGAAGCCAGGAAAAAAAAAAAAAAAAAAACCTTTTGACAGTTAGAGGGAGACTGAGTCCAGTTACTATCATTTCGAGCTGTCAACATAGATACATATTATTAAGCCTATCTCAACACATCAACACGGTTTTAGAAGTGGTCGTTCTATTCAGACTAATTTGACTTGTTTTATCTCTGACAATTGACATTGATGGAGGACACCAGGTTGATGCGATATACACGGACTTTTCTAGTGCCTTTGATAAAGTAAACCATCAACTTTTATTACAGAAACTCGAATCTTATGGTATACATGGTTCCCTTCTTGCCTGGTTTAAATCATATTTGAGCGGAAGGAAACAAGCAGTTTCAGTGGGAGGTCACGAGTCTAAGTTGTATTATGCCAAGTCTGGTGTACCACAAGGTTCGCACGTGGGTCCTCTTCTTTTCATTATATTTATCAACGATCTTGCTTCTCGAATAAGCTGCGACTTTTCCTTTTATGCTGATGATCTCAAAATTTATAAAAGAATTGAGTCACCGTCAGATGCCAGTCTACTCCAGCTCGAGCTTGATCAAATCAGTCTTTGGTGTGAATCTAACGGGATGACCTTGAATGCAGAGAAATGTTTTTGTATACGTTACAGTCGAAAAATAGAGCCAATAATTTCCCCCTACAAAATAAACAACATTATCTTGCAAGAGGTTTCAGAAATCCGTGACCTGGGAGTAACTCTGGACCAAAAACTAAAGTTCACTTCTCATATCTCCAATACTGTGAACACGAAGAAAGCAGCTCAAATGTTGGGTTTTATCAAAATAAACGCAAAAACATTTGGAGTAAAAACTAAAATTATCCTTTTCAAAGCGTTGCGCGTTGGTACGTTGTCAACTAGAGTATGCGAGTATAGCATGGAATCCTATGTATGCTGTACATTCGCAACGACTCGAGAACATCCAGCGAGCATTTACAAGACATATTGCTTACATGTCCACAGGAATATCACACAGGTGTCCATACGAACAACGTTTGGCTTTCTTTCAAATTGAGTCACTTCGAAACCGTCGCACTGTCCATGACTTAGTTTTTCTACATAAGGTTGTGAATAGTCAAATTGAATGCGAACAGTTGCTAGAACGTGTCATGTTGTCAGTCCCATATAACCGTCCTAGACAGCCAATTTCTAGACTGTTTCAACCGCCACCCAGTCGAAGTAACATCGGGAGACACTCATCAGTATCAAGAATGTGCATACAATACAACGAACTGAATTCAAAATTGCCTGACTTGGATGTGTTCTTTGGTTCCCTACCCAAGTTCAAAACCCTGTTGCGCTCCCATTTGAACCGACATTTCTAACAGTCCTAAGTAATATTTCTTTGTTTAGTTTTTATATTGATATTTTATTATGTTATTTTGTCTATTCTACATTATTATTGTAAGTCTGTTATTGTATAAGTCTGCTATCTGATCTCTTTTTAGCAAAAAAGCTTTAATATACTAAAAATGTTGTGTACACCTATAATTGGTACGTACATTAGAACCATAGCAAGTGTACCTTTATCAATAATGTTTTATGTATGTACTGTTGGTGCACCTATTTTAAATAAATAAATAAATAAAGCCTGCTGGCAGTGAGTGCCGGTTTTAGCACAACCAGCTCCCTGAGCGAGATTTCTAGCGCGCCCCTTAACTACAATTTTAAACCCATCTCGAAAAAAGGCAAAGGATAGGTCTATTGAAACAACCAATTATTAAAAAATTAATCATTTTATTTTTATCTAATAAACATTTCCTTTCCTAGCCTTTATATCGGCGAACTCTTATTAAGTTATCAAAGTCGATGTTTTCAGCAATTTCTTTTTCGATTGATCATGTAGTATGCTACAAATAACTAAGATATGCGGCAATTGCGGTATGCGACAGTCTATTTTACGCCGAGGCAACATCGTGCCTAGCTAATTTTCAAAGCATCGTAAAACATTAAAAACATCGATCACTAATAAAAAAATAATAACACTAATATAAATTAGTGATCGATGATTAAAAACTATAAACTGTATGACGCACCAAAAATGTGGCATGGAATCCATTGTGTTTGGATAGAAGCTGCGACTGGCTGCGACAGTCTGCCACATGACGCAAGTTGTTACTATGCCGCACGATTTTTGCCACAATGTGCAACATTTTAAATGGGAGGTTTTCTTTTTGAGGTTTTAAAAAAAAACTTAGTTTCCAAGTACTCTTTAGATGGCGTTGAACTGACTACGATAGTTGGTGCCAAAGGCAAAACGCTTTGAAAAAAAAACATTGCGTCACGCACGTCACATACGCTCGTTGACTGACACTTTCGTTTGCTTATCCTTCCGAATATAACCTAGTTTACTCGCGCTTTGTTAAAATCATTTTTTTATGTTCTGTTCTTTGCATTAACGTACTACGTTCAGCGCCATCTATCCAGCGACTAGGGAAGAGCTAAAAAGAAAATCCCTCATTATTGTAGCATGTGGCCTTGTGGCATGCTGCAATGCCGCTCAGTGTTGCCCCGGCCCGGTGTAAGGCTGCCTTTAGAATAGCCGAGATAGCGGTTCTGTACTTTGTATAAAGTCCAAGGCCAAATGTTCAGCAGGATTGAAGTCTAGACTTCGCGCGTCGCGTGTCTAGACACGCGGGAGCGCGTCAAGCCAAGTTCTGGCGCGCAGCTCACCGTGTGTAATATTACACGAATCATTTGGAGCCACTTTTGAGTTATGAGGGGTCATAACTCAAAAACTATTTCACCTAAACTTGTCAAATTTGGTTCATAAATTGAGACTGGCGAGATACATGTGTTCAAAATTTTATAAACACATCTCAAACCGTTATTTAGATATTAACGTCCCTAAACCGTCATTTTATGACTGACATAAAGATCAAAACTATAGCCCAGTTCCAGATAACCTAGAAAGTTAAAATTTGGCATGCAGATAGGTAATTAAGTGAATTTATAGGAAAAAATCTGAAACTGGCAATTTATTATCATTTTCTTATAATTTTCACTTAACTTTTAATTAGCGCCTGTAACGAGTTGAACACGACCCTTAATTTTTTTTAATCCAAATATTTCCGTATTTGCTTATAAATAAGAATATAGTAGATTTTCGTATTCATCACGCGTAGGTAACTAACCGTATTCTACAACCACTAGTGCCACCTATTATCATTCTCAGAAACTCACTCACTACACCATGCCGCCTCCATTGATTTATTTAAAAGTGACACTAGATGGCGTATGTACAAAAAGTAATGATATCCCATCAAAAACATAAATGTGAAATGAGAGCCAAGTTCAATATTATGATATATGCCTTGGTTGTTGACTTCAGCGACAAAAGAAGTGAAATCTAAATGGGTGCCAAGTTCCTGAAATTTATTTATAACTACATAAAATATCATTTTTTCTTATAACTTAGGAGAATATATTGTAGCCTACTTGTGTGCGTCTATTCTATAGTTGATATTTTTATTTCGTTGTAATTTTTTTTTTACCAAAAACAGTTGTTCTTACACTGCATATTGTCAGCTCCTTTGCCTTGATTTCTTTTAGTCACACTGACAGTCGCTCGCTCTCATCCGGATTTCGGACCAGTCGTTGTGAAGTGTCAATTAAATGTCAAAAATGACCGGAAAACTGAAATGTCATTAGAGGCGCATTGATAAAATAAATATTTATTTTTACATAAAACGTAGTATTTTCTACGTAATTATTATTAAGTTTCTAAATTTTTATGTACAAAATGGAAACCAAAGTAGCAATAGTAACAGGAGGCAACCGAGGCATAGGATTTGAAATAGTGAAAGGGCTGTGCCAAAAGTTTGATGGTGCTGTGTACCTTACGGCTAGAAACGAAGAAAGAGGACGACAAGCCGTAAAAAAATTACAAGACTTAGGCCTGAAACCTCTATTTCACATATTGGACGTTACATGCGAGAAAAGTGTTCAAGACTTAGCTACACACATTACGACACATCACTCGACCATTGATGTTTTGGTAAACAACGCCGGCATCCTAGACTTCGATAAGGCTATCTCATCACACGAAGACGCTAAGAGACTCATCGATACGAACTTTCTGAGTTTGTTGTCTATCTCAAAGATATTATACCCTCTACTCTCAAACACAGCCAGAATAATAAACATTAGCAGTGATTGGGGGTTACTATCTAATGTACGTAAACAAGTATGGTTAGACACATTGGTTAAAGAAGATCTCACTGTTGAAGAAATCTTGGACTTTGTAAATGAGTTTTTGCAGGCAGCTAAAAATGGTAAAAGTTCTTTTGTTTCAATAGCGGGCCATTTTGGAGATTACAAAGTGTCTAAAGTTGCTATGTCAGCATTAACATTTGTGCAGCAGCGGCAGTTCCTTGAACAAGGTAAAGACATTTCTATAAACTGTGTCCACCCTGGATTTGTAATGACTGATATGACCAAAGGCATGGGTGACTTTACCCCAGAGCGGGGGGCGCGAGCGCCTCTGTACCTGGCACTAGAAGCACCCCAGTCACTAAAAGGAGCGTTTATATGGCATGATTGTCACCATGTGAATTGGGATGACTAAGGATGTAATGGCTTTTTAAATTGTTAGTGTTACAACCATGTTAATCCTGTGATATCAGTGTCACATGCACTTTAAACTAAAATACATGATTTCTTCTAGTTTACATGTTTTTATTTGTTACATATTATAATCTGAGCTATTGTGTATAATATGTACTTATATTTTCCTGTACAGAGGTTGTGAATCATTTGGAGATTGGGAGTCCATGCATGTATATTTGTTGGCCTAATTGTGACTTAATGTAAATTCTAATACCTGATCACTTTTAAATGCCATCATCACTATGTTAAGGGATGATGTCTAGTTATCTATTTGTTAGTAAAAAGTATTCAAATCAAAACCACTCAACTGTTTTCTTTGATGTATCAAGTTCATTATGTATATGTATTGTCTACTCACTTTTTATTATCCTGATGTTTCCACTTTTTTTTTTCATCTTGCAACATGATTTGTGAAGTGCTTATGGGATTTTTTTTTGTTATATCTAAGTTATGTAAAGATCAAATTCAAATAGATTTATGTTTCAGAATATGTGGTACAAGAAGTTTATTAATATTAGAAAAAAAAAAGTTTGGTGCATTTTTAAAAAATAACGGTAATATTATGAAATGATGAAATCGTTAATGAAATTTCTCTGCCAAGTCAAACCTAGGTTTTTAGAAAGTCTAAGGACCACCATTTTGTACAACCCAAAGAAAAAAGGACAAATATGTAAACACGAAAGACTGTAAAGCATAACATAATATCATAACAAAATATGCGTCTTTAAGAAACAAGTCAATGAACAATATAGTTGTATGATAACCTTTTGATAACTTGTAGTTGATAAAATAATTCAGTTGGGTTGATGAATCAGTTCTGTACTTTTTATAGGGAATATTATTATGAATTAGATATAATAAGTCATTAAAAATGACTAGTTATAAATTCGCTATTGTACTGCAATTTTCTGCTATTTTTCAAAACGACCTCAATAATTTAATCATGAAAGACTGACTATCTTTCAAAGAGCAACGTACCTACCTACCTATGTGCCAAATACCAATAGCAAGGATTTACAATGATAATTTGTGAATTTGTGTTTCAGTCTAATTAGGGCACAACAACAACTCTATCTCCAAATTCAGTACATCAGACAGTGGGCTAGGTACCTACAATGTAGATAGGTAGGTACTCGGCGAGTGCACACATACTTTCAGCGAATGTAATTGTACTGATTTCCAATTCACGAAATAAATGAATTTTCTACTTTGTGATTTTTTATAATAACGAATATTCAAAGGTTATCTATTCAATACAGGACCCCCTAACAGTAGGTACCTTAGACCACACTTAAAAAATCAAGCTAATCGGAACTAATTAGGGTAAACTAAAGTTACCTTAGGTCCGGAATTTAAGCTTCGTGTCCGGAATGCGGGGGAATTTCCAAAAATAATAATTTTATAATTGTAAGTATGAAAATAAGGTACCTACCTACCTACTTATTAAGAGAAATAATTTTAATGAAATCACTTTTCAGCTGTAGGTAGGTAGGTTATTTCTCTTAATAAGTAGGTACCTACCTACCTACTTATTAAGAGAAATAATTTTAATGAAATCACTTTTCAGCAGTAGGTAGGTACCTAAAACTTTTTTTTTTTTTTCGGATGGGAAATCAAATGACTCCTCCCGCTCGACGCTCTGGTCGGAAAAGGAGGGAGCATCCGGACGGCGAGCTAACCCATAGCCCACCGTCCACAGGCCCGCGCCTACGGTAGCCGGGGGCCATGCGGTGGCCCCCGACGCCCGGGGCGTCTCCCGCGGTTCAGCAGTTTTTTTTTTTTTTTTTCGGATGGGAAATCTTCAAATGACTCCTCCCGCTCTGGGCGGAGCAGGAGGGGGGAGTGTCAGACTTTTACTGACTAAAACCCATCCATGTTCCTTCGTCGCCCTTTGTGTTCCTGGGCCACGGTATCTCTTTCGAACAGTCCGCAGCCCCGGGTTCAGCAGTATCACTTGCGTCACATTTTTGTTGAGGTACCTATAGTTGGTGCCAGTTATGATGATAATAGCGGTCATTGCCTTTTCCCTAATATCTCTTCGTATGAACCAAAACAAATAAACTATGTATCGTTTTTCATTACAAAAAATGTTGAAGATCACGATAGATGACGATTCCAGACTTGAACAGGCTTATTTTTAACCGACTTTGAAAAAGGAGGAGGTTCTCAATTCGATCGGTATTTTTTTTATTTTTTATGTATGTACACCGATTACGCTGAGATTTATGATCTGATTTACGTGATTCTTTTTTAGTTTGATGCGGAATAGTTGCCATTTGGTCCCATAAAAATTTTACATAGTTTCGCCCAGTAGTTTTCATTTTATGAATATTTTTACTTCATTCGTGTGGTATAATTTCATGTATGTTCACCGATTTCTCCTCCATTTGTGGAGTGATTTTCAAAATTATTTTTTTATTTGAAAGAGTATACTCCTGAGATGGTCGCATTTAAATTTGGTGAAGATCTGATGCTGGTCTTCGGAGATACACAATGGAACTCTTCAAAACTAGACGGTAAATCGGTCGTGATTTTTGCAATCGCTTGGATGTTTATTGTTTATACATCATGACGTAACATCACGCCTGTATGCTCTGAGGGGTACGCAGATGTGTACAATACACGTAAATTTCGACAGTTTAG
Source organism: Xestia xanthographa (assembly GCA_905147715.2). Lineage (NCBI taxonomy): Eukaryota > Metazoa > Arthropoda > Insecta > Lepidoptera > Noctuidae > Xestia > Xestia xanthographa. The sequence goes on along the minus strand of LR990655.1, from coordinate 11,884,234 downwards.
ATATATTATGTTAAGTTCCATTTATTGGGGATAAGCCTATTACCATGACATGTATTGTTAACAATGTAAAATAAATGCATAGCATATATTTGTATAGGCTATTACGACTAAAAATGGAAAAATAAAAAAACTTTTTGCAAAAAAATAAAACCGACTTCAAAACACAAAAAAGTGAAAAATAACTTTAGCTTCAGAAGTCGGTGACAAAAAAAAACTAAATGAATCAAAAAAGGTCACCGACTTCTGAAGCTAAAGTTATTTTTCACTTTTTTGTGTTTTGAAGTCGGTTTTATTTTTTTGCAAAAAGTTTTTTTTTGGTTTTCAAAGTTAAGAAGTATAATAAATGTCCGCTATTCTCATCATAACTGGAACCAACTATCTATACAATAAGTACCTTTAATGAGAGTACCTAGTTTTATGATTTATTTTTTAAGCACACCACAATGTTCTGTATAAACTTTTCTCTGTTATTAATAGAACCTATAGCCATTCTCCACCAAAATCAACAAATAGTCTGGTAAATGAGTGCTCAAAAGGGGTATGTGGTTGGAAAAGTCGAAAGCAGAAAATCTGACTTATGAACTTCGTTTGGACTAGTTAGAAGATAAACATATAAAAAGTCCTGACCCCTCCGAGGTGAGCCCGAGGGGGGGGGGGGGGGGGCAAAGAAGGTCCGGTTTTTTGGTTTTTTGCTTATATCTCGAAAACGATGCGTCGTATAAAATTTTGTTGTACTACATAATAAAACCTCATAAAATTCTCTACAACTTTGTTTGTCACACTTTTTATCTATCTCCAATATTTAAAAAAAAGTAAAAAAAAATTTTTGCTAAGTTGTAGAGAATTTTATCAGATTTCATTGTGTAGTAGGTACAACAAGTATTCTTGCGACACACCGTTTTCGATATAGGTACAAACCAAAAACAACGAACGGGACAGAGAATTGGACAATAAAAGCAAAATTAAAGAGAACGCATCGTTTTCGAGATATAAGCAAAAAACGGGACCTTCTTTGCTCCCCCCCCCCCCCCTCGGGCTCACCTCGGAGGGGTCAGGACTTTTAATATGTTTATCTTCTAACTAGTCCAAACAAAGTTCATAAGTCACATTTTCTGCTTTCAACTTTTCCAACCACAATCATTCATTTACCAGACTAAAAGGTTGTTCTTGTTTTTAATATTAGGTATTTTAATTCACTTGTCCTAGGATTTAATCCGTGCTGGAGTTTGATAATACAGATACATGTGTTTTCACATGAATAAATAACTCCAATGGGAAATAATATAAAAGAAGAAACTGACTGACTGACTGACTGACTCATCTAACAACGCACAGCCCAAACCGATACAGATTAAGATACGTCTACAGATTCCAAATTTGGCGAGTAGGTTCCTTATGTGGTCTAGGGGTGCACTGAGAAAGGATTTTTCAAAATTCACCCCCTAAGGGGGTTAAACGGGGCTCCAAAGTTTGTATGGGGAAACAAGATTAGTTAGACTATTTAATTCGAAACTTCACAAGAGTGCTCCTATTGATAAATGAGTAGAAACGGGTTTCAGATTTTTTCAGAATTTAACCCCTAAGAGGGGGAAATGGGGTGACAAAGTCTAAAAATCAATGCACAGCCCAAACCGCTGAGTCTAGAGATTCCAAATTTGGCACATTGGTTCCTTAGGTAGTCTAGGGGTGCACTAAGAAACGATTTTTCAAAATTCACCCCCTAAGGGGGTTAAACGGGGCTTCAAAGTTTGTATGGGGAAATAAGATTAGTTAGACTATTTTATTTGAAACTTCACAAGAGTGCTCCTATTGATAAATGAGTAGAAACGGGTTTCAGGTTTTTTCAGAATTCAACCACTAAGAGGGGGAAATGGGGTGGCAAAGTATAAAAATCAATGCACAGCCCAAACCGCTGAGCCTAGAGATTCCAAATTTGGCACATAGGTTCTTTATGAGGTTTAGGGGTGCATTAAGAAACGATTTTTCAAAATTCACCCCCTAAAGGGTTGAAACGGGGCTCCAAAGATAAATAAAATTAGTTAAACTACTTTATTCGAAACTTACCAGGAGTACTCCTTTGGATAAATGAGTTAACATTTTGTGTTTCAGGTTTTTTCAGAATTCAACCCCTAAAGGGGAAAATGGGGTAACAAAGCCTGAAATTCAACATAGGTATTGTTTGTATGGTGAATTGGGTTGGGTGTATTACAAAAACAACGATTTTAAGATTTAATGTGGCGGACCTGAAATACCATCATTCCCTGTTGGGGTGCGATAGGGTTGAAATGTCTAAAAATCAATATGGGTGTCGATACCGAGGTTATCAGGGGTGTTGATTACGAAAATTGCATTTATTTTGAGATCCAGAAGATGGCGGATTCGACTTCTATACAGGGTTATTGTCGATTTATTGTGATGATTGTGATAACGATGATGATGATTGTGATAATGATGATGATGATTGCGATGGTGATTTTGATTACGATGATAATGATTGTGATTACGATTATGAAGATTGTGATAATGATGATTGTGATAACGATGATAATGATTGTGATTACAATGATAATAACTTTGATAACGATGATGGTGATTGTGATAGTGATTGTGACAGTGATGTTGATTGTGTACTAATAAATGACACAAGAATTCAAGATCCTCAACAAATTGCTGAGTCATTCAATAATTAGCAGATTTGGCTGTGTCACATGTCTCGAGTAACGGTTCAAAACAAAAAACATGCAATTATTCCTCTTCACCAGGCGCGGATACAGGGGGGGGGCACTGGGTGCATTTGCCCCCCCCTGAACTAGGCCAAATACGTCATTAGCCAAGCTTGAACTGGTTTGACGGAATTGAAACTAAATATTCTAGTTGTATATCTTGTCATGGGCGTCGCCTGGAGGAGGCAGCTGCCCCTAGAGGCTCAGGATTTTTAAAAGTTATAGCTTTTCCTGCCTGATGCCATAGAATGGTATTATACATAATAAATTGTAACGTAAAATGGAATCATGTTACCATGTGTTAGTTTTAACCCTGCGAAAAGCATTTATCAAAAAGGCTCCTTTTTTCTACCGATGGATTGGCACTCCTATGGATTTTTGCATGATCGATCTATACAATAGACAGAGCCTGAAATAAATTATGAACCCCTTGCCCCGAGGCCTTATATATATATATGCAATTATAGAATAATTATCTGAGGCAATGTTGTAAAAAATTTCGAGCTCGCTACGCTCGCTATTGAAACCTAGTTTTTCATGAGGCTTAACTTTGTCTATAAGAGGCCCAGGTATCACCAGTAGGTCGGTAGGAAAAGTGTTAAAATTTTCGAGCTCGCTTCGCTCGCTCTACAAACTACTTTCTCTAGAATTCAACCAAGTAACGCCTTTATGAACGTTCGAAACCATTCTAACCTGTCTAAGGCAAGGTGTCGTAAGAGTTTCTCACTACGCTCCCACCCCCCTGCCCAAAACCTGCGGCCCCCTTGTATCTCACATATCATGGATTTCTGTAAAGTAACGCCCATTTGTTATCAAAAGTTTATCATTTTTTTTATGAATTTGCCAAAAATTGCCCCCCCTTAAAGGAAATCCTGTACCTATCCGCGCCTGCTCTCCACACTCTTTCTTCTTAAGGCCAACTGATCCTACTGAGATCTGTTCTATTATAAAAAACTTGAAGAATACCAAAAGCACAGGTTATGATGATATATGTGTGTTGGTATTAAAATATGTTAGCAATTGTATCGCTCCCATACTCAGCTATCTTATAAACTTATGTTTTGAACAAGGTACTTTTCCTTCTATATTGAAAACGACAATTATCAAACCACTTTATAAAAAAGACGCTAGAAATAACATGAAAAATTATAGACCAATAGCCCTGATTCCGGTATTGTCTAAAATAATTGAGAAAGTCATATAAAATAACCTATATAGTTATCTTGAAAGGAATAATATCTTTTGCGACGAGCAAAGAGGTTTTCGTAAGAACATGTAAATTAACCTAGCTATTTATGACTTTTTAAGTATGATATACCCAAGAGTAGATTCTAAACAGCCAATATATGCTTTGTTCATGGACATGTCCAAGGCATTTGAGTTTGTCGATCATGCGATACTCTTGAACAAGTTGGAAACCTATGGCATTAGAGGTATTGCTCTTGACCTAATAAAATCGTACCTTAGTAACAGAACTCAAATAACTAAAGTTAGTAGAATTTGCACATACACTAAAGAAGAAAAACATTTTAGTTCCACCCCTAGGACGGTCAAATTTGGCGTACCACAGGGCAGTGTTTTGGGACCACTTTTATTTATAATATAAAAAAAAAAAAAATGAAGAAAAAAAAAAATGATAAAAATAATATATATGATGATATTATGATGATGTCATAATAAATGATATGCCTAAGTCGACAACAAATCGAATGATACTATTCGCTGACGACTGTACAGCTGTCTACAATAATGAAAGTGATTTAAATACCAGCCTTGGCCTAATAATTAATTGGTTTACAAAACTAAAATAATCCAATTTAAGCAACGTAAAAATCATAAACTTAATACTAAAATTGAATATGAAGGAAAGGAAGTCGAATTGACTACGACAACAAAACTTCTTGGTCTCCATATAGACAATAATTTAAAATGGCAGAGTCATATAGAGTTTGTCTGCAAAAAACTATCACAATCATCCTATGCTCTATATATGTTAGCAAAAAGATTAGTCTCCCGACGTTACTTGTGGCTTATCACGGACATGTTGCTTCACGTTTGAGGTATGGTATCATCTTTTGGGGTAATACTACAAACTGGGATAAGGTCTTCAAATGTCAAAAAAGATGCATCCGTGCAATATGCGGTCTACAAAAAACTGAAAGCTGTAAGCAGTCTTTTACAAAACTAAAAATACTCACAGTACCATTACTGTATATCTTTGAAATGGCCCTTTTTATCAAAAAACATACATATTTATTTGAAATAGTGACGAGATCACGCAACAGAACTAGAATATTTACAAAACTAAGTACGCAATATAAAACTACTCTTTATGGGAAAAGTACATTTGTCATGGCGTCTAAAATATATAATAAAATTCCCAAGGACATTAGAGACTGCAATAACATCCTTAAATTCAAAAATAAATTATTTAAATTTCTTAACGAACACTCATTTTACTCAGTAAAGGAATTTTTAGACTTAAAATGGTTTTGCTATGCTTTTATTATTTCTTTCCTCTTTACTACTATAACAAAAGTGTTATTGTCAGATTGAGCGCATTGTGAACTGGATTAATAATTGTTTATTGTTTAATTATTATTATTATTTTTATAAATTTGTATGCAGTGTAATACAGTGGTAATACAGTGTGTTGTAATACAGTGAGTTCATGCTATGATCAGCCTCATGGCTGATCACAGCATGAACTCACTGTATATTGTAAGACCGTTAATGTAACCTGTGTATCACAAATAAACTGTTTGATTTGATTGTAATAGTGACGGTGATTGTGATGGTGATAGCGATGGTTGTGATAACGGGGATGGAGATTGTGATGATGATGATTGTGATTAAGATGATAATGATTGTGATCACGATGATAATGATTGTGATAACGATGATGGTGATTGTGATAGTGATTTTGATGGTGATTGTGATGGTGATGGTGATTGTGATAGTGACGGTGATTGTGATGGTGATAGCGATGGTAAAGGTGATTGTGATTGTGACAGTGATGGTGATTGTGATAATGATGAAGATGATTGTGATTACGATAACAATGATTGTGATTGTAAAACCAATGTATACCTAAATGTTATACACAGAAGCTGTTGGTGAACCTTTACTAATAAATAAATAAATAAATTGTGATAGTGATGGTGATTGTGATGGTGTTTGTGCTGGTGATTGTGATGGTGATTGTGATGGTGATTGTGATGGTGATTGTGATGGTGATTGTGATTGTGATGGTGATTGTAATGGTGATTGTGATGGTGATTGTGATGGTGATTGTGATGGTGATTGTGATGGTAATTGTGATGGTGATTGTGATGGTGATTGTGATATTGATTGTGATTGTGATGGTGATTGTGATAATGATGGTGATTGTGATAATGATTGTGATTACGATGATAATGGTTGTGTGTGATAACGATGATGGTGATTATGATAGTAATTTTGATGGTAATTATGATGGTGAAGGTGATTGTGATGGTGATAGCGATGGTGATGGGGATTGTGATGGTGATTGTGATTGTGATTGAGATGGTGATTGTGATAATGATTGTGATAATGATGGTGACTGTGATAGTGATGGTGATTGTGATAATGGTGGTGGTTGTGATAGTGATGGTGATTGTGATGATAATAATAAATTGTAATGATTATAAAATTTGGCACATAGAATTAGAATTACAGTTAGAATTTGGCATTTGGTGTCCTACATGTTAATCCATGTTATAAACTATTATAACTTGGATTAACATGTAGGACACTATTTATCCCTTTAGTATGATTCAGTGGGACAGTTACCGAACTGCACGCGGGCTAAGCCGCGGGCAACAGCTAGTGGGAAATAACACGTTAAACTTAACGTGTCAATATCCTGGTACGCACAAAGTATGAAGACCCGTTTTATTATCTTTTTACTGTGACCGAGGCTAGACAAATTCTCCTATGTGCACCAGGTGTGTGTGTGCCAGTGCCAGCACATCAAGCTACTACAATCTGTCAAATTTCTATAAAAGATTTTCAACTTAATCGCTAAAGTATTAGGTTCAAGGTTGATTGGGAGAATTTGATAAGTTTTGGGTAGCTTGTGCTGTCGTCTGTACACTCTCGCACTCGCCCGCGCTCCTTCCGCAACCTCTTAGGGGTGAGACTTATTTTTCAAACTAGATTATGCCCGCGGACACCGCGGTTTCAGGCGTGGAGTTCGGTAATTATCCCACGGCATCGTACGTACTACCGGTTATGACACGTATTATATGTGATAGTCTAGGTTTAAACTATCTGTGTGCCAAATTTCATACAAATCGGTGCAGAAGTTTTTACGTGAAAGTGTGTCAAACATCCAAGCATCCTCTTTTTCTATAACTTGGGGAGTGTTTCCCCAAGTTATAGAAAAAGATGGATAATAAAGTTAAGGAACACTACCCAAGGTATAGAACTAGAGTGATGACCTTTCGAAGAAAAGCTAAGCGACACTCCCCAAGGTATAAAACAAGCTAGTTGCCGCCGTCGCCAAGTCCAGAGGGTGCCCTGCCGATCAGGTCAGGGCAGGCGCCCTTCGCCCGGACTCCACGGGTATGCATACTGTTACAGTATGCTGCCCGGTGACGGCGGCTTAAACTATAGTGGAGGGCCGATATGTCCGCAGCTTGCTGCGCCACGCCGCACTGCGGTTCATTCGCGGTGGCGGGCAAGCCGGCCGATCACGGGCTGGGAGCAAGGCCTGCGCTCCGCCCACCAAGGCCACCAGAGGTAAGGGAAGGCCCTCCACCGCCACCACCACCACCGTCGCCACCGCCGCAGCCGCAACTGCAGCCGTTGCCGCTGTCACCGCCACCACCGCCGCGACAACTGCGACTGCAGAGGGGCCCTTACAGGGGCTCGAGTGGAGGAAGCGGGTAATGGAATGCCAATAACGGGCCTATTACGCTTCCTCCAAGCGAATATCAACCACTGCGCCTGCGCTCAGGATCTGTTGCTCCAGAGCATGGCGCAGTGGTCGAATAACATCGCTGTGGTCGCTGAGCCGTATTTTGTCCTGCCCAGGGAAGACTGGGTGGCGGACCTTAGCAGCTCAGTGACCATAGTGTCGTCGGCCACCGCCGGCACCCCGACCCTTGAAAGTGTCAGGAGGGGTCGGGAGTGCGTAGCGGCACGGTTCGGGGAGATCGTAGTGGTGGGAGTCTACTTCTCTCCGAGCCGAACTCTCGCCGAGTTCGACAACTCTCTCGCTGAGTTGAGTTTTGTCGTCGGAAACCATTTCCTCCCCGTGCTTATCTTCGGGGACTTCAATGCCAAGAACTTGGCTTGGGGTTCTCGTTGCACAGACGTACGGGGAAGGATGGTGGAGGACTAGGCTCTGGAGAAGGGCCTGGTCGTCCTAAATTGGGGTTCTGTCCCCACATGTGTGCGGATGCGGGGCGAGTCGTTGGTGGACATTTCGTTCGCTAGCCCCGCCGCTCTGTCGCCGCGTGTTATTGTCTGGCGTGTCATGGAGGGGGTGGAGACCTATTCCGACCACCGGTACATCCGGTTCGACGTCTCCACCCAGACCTCAAGACCCAGACCGCGCCGGTCCAACAGGCCCCGAGTGGTCCGCGTTGGGCGCTGAAGCAGGTGGACCGGGACCTCCTCCTGGAAGCCTCGATCGTGCAGGCCTGGGTGACATCACCGGACAGGCCTGCCGACATCAACAATGAGGCAGGGTGGTTCTAGGAGGCCATGTCCGACATCTGCGACGTGGCAATACCCCGTGTTCGGCCAGGAAGCGCCCGGCGTCAGGTGTACTAGTGGTCGCGAGAGCTGATGTCTCTGCGCGAGGCGTGCGTCGCTGCGCGACACCTGTACGCCAGGCATCGCAGGCTCCGCATCCGCTTACTGGATGCGGCAGCCATTGAGGCGGAGGGGTACAGAGCGGCGAAGACCGCCCTCCGCGAGGCTGTCCTGCGTGCTAGGGATCTGGCCTGCGAAGAGATGCTGGGGACTCTCGACAGAGATCCGTGGGGGCGCCCTTACAAGATGGTGCGGGATAAACTCCGCACCTGGGACCCCCCACTGACGCAAACGGCTTGCCTGGCAAAGCCTGGGCCCTGGCCTCGGAGGCTCTCGGGCCCCGACTGGAGGGGCTCCTAAGTGCATGCTTGGAGAGAGACCGGTTCCCGCTTCGTTGGAAAACGGGAAAACTGGTCCTCATTCGGAAGCCGGGGCGCACTGCGGACTCTCCGTCCGCATACCGGCCCGTAGTGTTGCTCGACGAGGTGGGCAAGCTCTTTGAAAGAGTAATTGCAAACCGCCTCGCCGAGCACCTTGCGAGGACGGTCACCCATCTAGTTCTATACCTTTTTTTTTTCGGATGGGCAATCATCAAATGACTCCTCCCGCTCTGGGCGGAGCAGGAGGGAGCTCCTGCTCCGCCCAGAGCGGGAGGAGTCATTTGATGATTTCTCATCCGAAAAAAAAAGAAAGGGTGGTCGGTCACCCATCCACAGACTAACCAAGGCAAGCACGGCTTTACCTAAAGATCGACCCGAGCGGCTGTTATTATTAAGCAACGAACCCCTGCTCGAACTTTTTGAATAGCTATATATCGCAGAAATGGTGATTCTTAGAAAAAAAATGTAAAAATCAATTATTACAGATAATTGCATGATATACACGGTGTAAAAGACCTCATCAAGAAGTCGTCAACCAAGCATTCTGTACATCAAACTAAGTAACCATTAATACATAATAACCATAATAGCCATTTGATGATTGCCCATCCCAAAAAAAAAAGGTATAGAACTAGATGGGTGACTGTCTAAGAAAAGTTGAGCAACAAAAAATATAGGCGTCGAATTGAGAACCTCCTGCTTTTCTTTCGTCGGTTATTAAATCCAAAAATGTTAGAAATATGAATAAAATTGAATTGAAGCACCTTCCTCCGAATAGCTGAGCTTTTTTATGACCTTTTATTCATATGTACCTACGTACATTTTGGTCGACTTCAACCAGAAAATTGGACGCAAGCGCGACCGAAGAGAGAAAAAGAGCTCTAAGCCCTTCATTCAGGAATAGGAATTACTTGGTTGACTTGTAGGAGCAAAATACGAACTAAGATAATAGGTTAGAATAGTTGCGAGCCTTCTTATAGGAGTAACTTGGTCAACTTATATGTAGGAATGTATAATATGTTACAAGAGCAAGCTCGAAAATTTTAAAACTTTAAGTAAGTCCTCGTAAACCATTTTTTTTCGCGACATGACATCTTGCATCTGTCAAACTTTGGAAGCGTGAGACCGTAGGTTAATACGTCGTGGGCCTCGTCTCTCGTCACTTATATCGTCTTAGTTAGGTCGTAGGATTCTTCGTGTGGGCAATGATCGACACGTTGCCTACGTAGCGTCTACGACCAACGCTACGAGTTGCCTACGTAGCGTCTACGACCAACGCTACGAGGTGTCTACGCAGCGTCTACGACACACGCTACGCTGCAAGTCACAGAGGCTTTTAGAAAGTTATTAAAAAGGTCTAATAGCTAATTATGTATTTAATAAGTACTGTTATTAATTTTACTCACCGAGTCTGAATTTCTGCCCAGTATGGCCCGGTTGATGGCCATTACCTCGCCGCCTATTACTTACTTTTAGGCACCTACACTTCTGTCTAACACGTCGAGGATTACAGGCGTGGTGTTGTTCATATTCATTTTACTGCATTCGGTTAAATTAGAAGTCGACCCTAAAACAGTTGGCTTGAATAATAATAAATTAATCATTTTCCTACCCACATAGGTACTTACCTAAATATAACAACGTAGGTATTTACAAAAATATTGTGGTGTTTGGTTGGTCATCTCGGTTTCTTAGTGACGGATTGCATCAACGTACAGGTATCTCGTAAACTTATTGTTTAATAATATCATAAATATGCATATCCTATAGCTTACAGAAACCGCCCACAGAAGCCATATATCTCAGAAATAAGGCGTTAGTTGCCCAGTAGTACACTAGGTACCCCTTTACCGTCCACCATTACGATTTTATAATACAATTAGGGAGTGAGGCAGGGATCGACATCGACATTAGAATCCATACAAGGCGCTGCTTGTGCATTGGTACCTACTACCGTAATGAGATTTGTTGCTAAGTATCGAAGGGTTGACACGGATAAACAAGTAGGTATAAACAAATCGACATGCGTATACCTATATGTATATATGTTACCGGAAATGTATGAAATCTAGGAATTGTACACAATTCCTAGGAAATGTTTACAATTCCGAGCCTACTTAGGAAATGTGTAAAACTATGTTTCGAAGATTCTTTAAAATACACACATTTCCTGGGAAATGTATGCATTTCCTAGGAATTGTATGTAATTCCGAAATACTATACGATACTAGGAAATGTATAAAAACGAATGCTCTCTGTGAATAAAATAAATAAAACACGTTTCAGAACTGAAATCAGAATTTTTATTAAGATGGTTTGCACTATAACTGTTTCGAAAGTTGAATTTGTGTTTTTTGTTTGTTTGAGGTTGATTGATAGGTTTTCTGAATGGTTTTAAAAAAACATAACCACGAAGGGGTATAGCGGGGTCTATTCGCTCGCTTCGCTCGCTCATTCTACCCTGCTATACCCTTCTAACCTAAAAGCTTTCGGGGTGCCCCAAGTAGGTATAAAAAAAAATTAAGCTAAACATTTTAAAGCGTGAATCAAGAATGCAACACATTTCCGATCGCTCTTTAAAAAATGTATATTATAAATTATATCATACATTTCCTATCTATTTTAGGAATTGTATACATTTCCTAGGAATTGTATACAATGACGGATTTCATACATTTCCGGTGACATATATATACGTACAGATATAATATAATCGTTATTTGTTTTGCTTTCTCTGTCCCACAGCTGGGCAAAGGCCTCCCCCATTCCTTTCCTACTCTCTCGGTGACTTAATATTTACCTACAATAAATTGACAAAATATCAACTATCTCTAGGCGGATTTCAACGAGTCAGGCCGGACTCCACTGAAACGGAGAGGAGATGTGTTGTAAACCACCAAACGAATTTACTTATTTACACTTCTCAAATGATTGAGCTGAGAGGACAGGAGATGTCCCACAACAGCTGATTAGGCCAGCGGAGACTAGAACAGACGTGAGCGGCGTGCGGTAAGCGGTGTGCTGTGAGCGGCGCTTTGCACATCTCTCATCTCCGCTTTGCACATCTCCTCACAGTTTCTGTAAATACACCCTAGGTTTTACCCATGTCCTCTCCTCTCAGCTTCGCATATTATATATCACCACTCGTCTCCGCTTTTCTGGAGTCCGGGCCTTATCCAGAAAACAAGGTGGGTATAGTTGCTGCCAGTTAAGATCGCAATAGTCGTCATTGCCCTTTCCCTAATATCTCTTCGTACGAACCAAAGCAAATTAACTATGTATCGTTTTTCATTAGAAAAAACGTTGAAGATCACGATAGATCAATTCAAGACGAAACGTCCTGTCGGTGAACAGTCCAAAGGAGAAACGACTGTCGGAGAACGCTTGCAGAATCGACCTGAACAGGCTTATATTTGGATTCCAAAGCTAAGAACTTTAATATATGTGGGTGGGTCAATGACCGCTATTGCGATCTTAACTGGTAATAGGTAAATTATTACCATAGTCTTACACCGTACGTCGTCATCGTACATTTTCATTATGTAGATGAGCCGACAGACCGATAAAAAAAACCGGCCAAGAGCGAATCGGACTCGCGCACCGAGGTAATAGTACATTATGATATAAGTGCGGTAAGTTGAAAATTACAGCCGAGGCGATATTGCTAGTCCGAGCCGCAGGCGAGGGCTACAAGAAAGCAGCGGCTGTAATTATCAAAGCGCACGTATGTCATACGACGTTTTATAACATATTTGCGAGGAAATAAATAAAACTCGAATAAATCTTTTACTTGTTCACAAATTAGCGATGCGCGCGCATCAGCGCTTTTTTTAAGGCAAAGACACAAAAACAGCCAGTATTACTAATAAAGTAAATGAAAAATAAAATGATTTATTCGTTTAAGAAAGTCCGAGTTTTATTTATTTCCTCGCAAACATGTTATAAAACGTCGTATGACATACGTGCGCTTTGATAATTACAGCCTCTGCTTTCTTGTAGCCCTCGCCTACGGCTCGAGCTAGCAATATCGCCTCGGCTGTAATTTTCAACTTACCGCACTTATATCATAATGTACTATAATATGTTTGTGTTTTTGTTACAGATATATGGTTGTAATTTATTGTCAAAATTAATTAAATTAAAGAATTAAATGTTTATTGATTATATTTCATCTCCAAAAGTTAATTTTATCCATAAATGTTGACCACTTTTCTGACATAGGTAAATACTCTTTGCTAAGATTAAAAAAAGTACCGTTCCTTTTTGACGGAGCATCTTGATAAACCGTGCGTTGTAAATTACATTACTGCACAAGTACGTAATGAGATACATTACGATATTGAAATGTGTGAAATAAGAGACCCTTTACGAGCAAATGTGTTATAAATTATGTTTTAAGTTTTGTTTGTTCCGGTTAATCGCCGAAACGTAAGTCTAGCTGTTTCGGAGATTATCCGGTCTAGCCGCTAAAGACTGTTTTTGACGGGAGTTTTACTGGCAGATAGTGATCTTATAAGGAGTAGGTAACTTAGTCAACCTTCATTAAAAAAAAGGATTACGGTTCAGTGTGAAAAAAAAAATTAATGAAAAAAAAAATGAAATTTTGAAATGATTGACAAAATCAGATTCAAATTGGGAGGTATTTTTATAATAATTTCACGCGGGCGAAAGCCGCGGGCAACAGCTAATTTCAAATAAATTAATCTAGGTAGCTAATGTAACCAACTTGCTAAAAACAATTTGAAAATAGACACTCCAGATACCTAAGTACAGTCACAAATTGAATCCTGGATGTAAGGTAAATAAAGACTAAGCTAACAAGTATCTTGTCTGGACAGAAACATTCGATTAATAAAGCTATTAAAATGATTGTGTCGGTCCAAATTACAAAATTCTTTTAGTGCCACCTACAATATCTACAACTGAATTGATAACTATCACGCGACACTCGTTATTTTGATTTCCTTAGTACCTACATTACCTCTTGGAAACGAAATGAAAATGCTTTCATAAACACGATTATTTCCGAATGACTTATGTTAGTTCTCATGTACTGCGTAATGGGCATTTCATATCCAGTAATTGTTTGTTTATGTGTAGGCGTCTAGTGCTGGCGTCGATATCTTTCAGTTGATTGTTGATTTAATTTTGGTACTTTAATAGATAGGTAGGTGTTAGTACACTAAGTATTATACTTTTTTGGTGATTCTGAATACTTAATATTAAGTACAATTTTAAAGATAATAAAATTAACATTTAGATTTCAAACATTGGAAAGAACTTGGAGCTTGAATTTGTTGTGCTACGTGAAAGATTTTTCCCGACTTTAGTTACTGTACCACAACATTTCTAAAACTTGAGATGTAGGTACCGACTCGTGTTAAAAAACAAAAAAAAAACTTATCAATCAATTGATCAAGTAGGTGTGAAATCGGTAGCGGTACTGTCCAGTGGTTGTCTGGTTTTGGGTTCGATTACGAGGTCTGGTAAAGGGTTATTGGGTTTTTACATCAGGATTTTTCTCAGTAGCAGCCCTCAGATTGGATTTGTGCCCAGTTGAATTCAATATAAGGTTCCCCATATTACTAGCGTAGGATTCAAACATAACTGTTCAAATGTTGGCTGCTACAATAGGTACGTAAGAGGTAGCACACTATACTGCCCCACCCTTCGGGGAGAGACAGGCGTATTGTTATGTTATGTTGTATGCAGGTCGTTTGAGGCAACGTGGCCCTTAAAGGTTCCGTACCGAAGGTCTGACAACAGGACCCTGGTACTAAGTCCAGGTGACAAGCCGTCTCGTCTGTTATTTACACTTGTACGGTTGTTTTGTGTCTGAGTACTTAGTGTCGAACGGACGGAAATTGTGTCCGAGCTGTTCACACGCAAACTAGTTAGTGATGCTCGGTCAGCATGGATAAACGTCGTGCAGCCGCTATTGCTACTATTATGATAAAAAATGGCAATAGACGAAAACGCAAAAAAAGTATTTGGATTGGAAAAAAAGGCTCTATTTTTACTCTATTACTCTAATTTTATATTATACTACTTACTCTATTTTTATTTATATTATATTAAGTCTATTTTTATAATCACTGGATAAAACATTCCAAGCCCTTCTACAAAAATGATAAGGCTCTTTGTGGTCTTCTTGCTCCACGTAAAACTCATTTTTTGCACTCAAACGCGGTGTGGTGTATTGAAAATTTCAAACCTGTTCGAAAAAATTTCATCTACACTAGACACTTGGACACAACTTGTTCACATAGCGTCTGATGCGACACTAATTATCGTGTCCCAATAAATTTTGCAATTAGAGACACTCGTGTTCATACAGAGACACTCGATGTATACACCGAGTGATACCTTTAGTCTGACACTGTGACACATGGCCGTGATTTGGGCAGTGGCATAGATAGTTCTTTTTCAGCAGACATCTATGGCGAATGACCATGCACTGAAATGTCCGTTTCGACCGCGCGGCCACGGCGTTTTTTTTAAAAAAAGATCTTCATTAATTCTTCATTTTTATTTAATTTAGGATCCTTGAGAAATAATTTCTAATACAATAAGGTGGAAAGTTTTCTGTGAACAGTAAGTCATGGTCACCCTATCGAAATATTGTAAAACGTTATTACAGGGTTTATATTATTAAAAAAATACTTTTTTTGTCTACTATCGTTAGTTCTATTTAATTAGGTTCTGTTTACAAAAAAAAATCAAGCTAATACTTACTTTTTTCGATAAATAATCACGACTTATTTGTAAGCAATACCGTACTACAGCTCCTGAAATATAAACCTAGGATTTTTTTGTGTATTTTTACGAGTTTTGACAAATTCAAATCTAGGTTTTACAAAAAACTTCAGACCTCTGCGATGCTTCTTCAGCGAGATATTGGCGATAACGTATTTTTCACCGTTTCAATGGCGCGGCCATGGGTTTGTAGTCTTACAGCTCCTAAAATATAACCCTAGGACTTTTTGAAGTATTTTTATCAGTTTTAACAAATTCAAATCTGTGTTTTACAAAAAACTTCAGACCTCTATGATGCTTTTTCAGCGAGATATCGGCGATAACGTGTTATTCACCGTTTCGATGGCGCGGCCATGGGGTTTTAGTCTTACAGCTCCTAAAATATTAACCTAGGATTTTTTTGTATATTTTTACAATTTTTTACAAATTCAATCTGTTATTTACCTAAATTTCAAGTGTCTGAAACGCTTAGTTTTAAAGATCTCCGTGGCCGCGCGGTGCTCCGCGTTAAGATGGCGCGGCCACGTTCAAACCCTTATAACTTTGACTATGGTTTTGGGAATCAACTTTTACAAACTTTTACAAAAACTTGGCATAGTTTTTTTTAAAAAAAAACGCCGTGTCCGCGCGGTCGATACGGACACGCACTGAATGGTGCTGTGATGGCGGTTCTACTTCATGCGCTGTACTCTTAACTATATGTTATGATAGATCTAGTTCTATTCTTTGTAAATCATTTTTCTGCTCGTTGTTATCAATAGGTACTTATCAGCTGTTTATTTAAATCATGACCTCTGATTGTAACATCAAACTCACATCATCGTAGATAATTATGTAATTTGATAAACAATTATTCCTTTTCAGTAATCTGATTACAGCTTAGATTAGATTTAGATTACTATGAGGGAGCAAGCCAACGACAATACAGAATGAAATTATTGACATAATGGCAAAAACAGTTAGAAACAGCATTTTAAATGACTTCAAATAAGCCAGATATTACACGATATTGTTCGACTCCAGTCCAGAAGTCCAGATGTGTCTCATACAGAACAAATGGGCAAGGTAATTCGATATTTAAAAACAACTGGTGATGTGTTAAATAAAAGAAAGTTTCATTGATTTCATAGAAGTTTTGGAAAGACTAGACAGAAGGTACATTTGTCAACAGATTTTAGAAAAAATGACAGTTAGTGGGTTACATATTGGACAATGTCGTGGCCAATCTATACTAATATTATAAAGAGGAAAACTTTGTTTGTTTGGTTGTTTGTTTGGTTGTAATGAATAGGCTCAAAAACTACTGGACCGATTTAAAAAATTCTTTCACCATTCGAAAGCTACATTATCCACGAGTAACATAGGCTATATTTTATCCCCGTACTCCCACGGGAACGGGAACTACGCGGGTGAAACCGCGGGACGTCCGCTAGTCTTATAATATGGGTCCAATTGATTGTGCTAACATGCTGAATTTGAATTTTGCGTTTCTCAATAGTGCTGAAATTCTGAACATGACAACTGAAGAACTGCAAAAGCATGGAGCAAATCAGGCTCGAAAGTACGAGCGAGATTCAAATACCGTAGATTTCTGCCAGGAACTCTGCGTTTTTAAAGAGCAAGCTCCACTTTCGTTTGGTGATTTAATAAAGGCTAACGGTTTCTGTCTCTTGCAACAGATCTATGCGCACGATTTGCAGGATGCCTATTGCCTTCTCTAATATATTTATTGCTCTGGGAATGTATTCTACCCTTCCCACTACATCCGCAAGCTGTGAGCGAAGTTTTATCAAACTAAAACTTATTAAAAGTTATTTGCGATCATCTATGAGCTAGGAACGTTTGTCAAGTCTCGCAATCTTATGGCGAATCGAACAGCACATGAAATAAATTATGACAAGGCCATAGATTTGTTTGCAGAACAAAAAGCTAGAAGAGTAAAATTGTAATTCCAGTTTGAAATAAAATACAATATCCAACTCGTTTTTTCAGACCCTATCCTGAAGTTTCTTAACAACAATATATGTACCACACGTCCATGTATGTATATTTGTAAATATATAGGGTAAACACAAAGAGCAGCGCTAGATAGGTTCTTGTGGCGTTCTATCGGCGAGGCCTATGTCCATCAATAGGCGTCTGATGGCTGAAATTGATGATGATAAAGGTAAAATATACACGGGCGGGGGCGGCATTTTTTAGTTTTTGCCCCGCCTCAGGGCTGAGTACCTTATCATGAGCTATTCAACTCCTTTATTCAAATAAAGAGTTTGAGTTCTTTGATTTCAGAAGCGCCTACTTATATAATGACTGCAACTTATTTTAATTCCACAGTGTAACTTCAGGGATCAACAAAAATAAAAAAACAGGATATTCCATAAATATTTATATTGAACTGGCCTTAATAAATTACAACTTAAAACCAAACTTATAAAAACTGACTGACGATTCCACTTTTAAGCATTTAAGTGATGACAATATTAAAATATGTGTGTCCAAAACATTGATAGTAAAACGGTTTAACCGCAGTACCTTCTTTACCATGAAAATTTGGTATTTTTAATAATATACAAAGGTAAATACTTATTCTAAACGCCTCGATAATGCTGCTAACATTATTCAGTCACAAGTCAAGTCGTAAGGTATGGACGAATCAATCATAGCTGACCGCTGACCGCTGTACTCTCTTTGGTGTTCTAGCCGTTAAGTCTTCACGTAATAACGTAACTTTTACAAATGAAAACACGCGACTGTATGCTTTATCTATCTAAACATAATAAGGTACATCTGATTTTTACAATAACATAAAATTTCACACTTCAATTACCTAACCCTGTTCATATAAAACACCTATAAACCGCATCATAATACACGTTCAAAAAATAGTGTTTCAGTTTAATTTTTAGTGCAGTCTCATAAATGAAATTAGGTATAGCCTCTAATGAACTAAGGTCTATATTTCTCAATATCTATAAAACACGACTTATTACTAAAGTAAATGCATTATGACAAAATATACATTAATAATTGCATTTTTTTTAAATAGTGACATACACACATCAAAGAAAGTTTGCGATCACTTTGAAAAATCGAAATCTTTTTTGTTACGGTAAATTATATTACGATTTCTTCTTCTTTTTAGATTCTTTATTTAAAAATCAAGAAAACAATCATTTAAAGTCAAGAAGCGAAGAAGGGTATTTATATTTAAAGAAAACACACAACAAAGAATGTTTCTTGATAAACTTCAATTTAAACAATTATATCAGCTAATGCTAGTGATCACAAACTTTTTTTGATGAGTATGTATACCCATTATTGGGGTAGGTAGTACAACATAGCTGCCATATAGGTAAGTAGGTAAATGGTTCCTACGTTGCTGCTTCTCTAAGTTTATGTGAATAACTAAGTAGGTATTTATATTACAACATCGGCGAATGGCAGGTAATTAATATCAGCAACGTAAATAAATTGATAAGACGACTGCTTATGTTTAGGGAGGACTTTCCTCTACGCAAAAATGTATGGTAACAGACCAATATGTGGTAACACGTGAATTTCTCATTTGAGTGGTAAAATGGTGTGTGGTCATTTTAATACTTATTAAGAATGAAATAAACAGAATAATTTAAAAATTGCTTTGAATTGATAAAAAAGTGATGTAAGCTTTAATATTGGTACACCAACAAGTGTATACGCAATCAATAAAACTTCACAAGTTAATAATTCAAGGCCCACGTGGCGTTGCGATACACACATCGTAGCTCAACTACACGGAATAAATAAACTAAAATAAATGACGCCTATTTAGTTCTAGTCTAAATAAATAAAGCGTTTCACACTCGACTAAATAAGACACTTTACTTTGGTATTATTAGACTACATATTACTTACTGTTTACCTGGTGGCTGTCAAACAGTTGATGCACAAACTGTACCATTATCTATATATTATATCACTGTAGCAAGGGACGGACATAATGTTATAATTATTATTATAATAGGTACATATTAATCGAACTACTACTAGTAGTTCGGTAATTAATTAGTAACAACACATTTCACAGGTTCCTAAGGCACTAAAAGGTAACAATTATTTTAATTTACACATAGACAATTCTCCTCATAGATACAACCTTCCCGTTTCCATTATGCAACACTGTACGTCTTACATATTACTCTTCATAGTTATGATCTTTTAAGAGTTTCCTGTCAGTAGATTTCATCGCCGGAATCAAACACAACATGACAACATGCACTGAAAAAAAATTCAGGCTTTCCTATTCAGGTCAGGAAAAAGACAATAGGTCACTTGCAGGTTTTTTTTACAGATAATGGAACTATCAGCATGTATTTCTGCAGCTGTGGTTCCAGGTCAATTTTAATTGGTGATAAGTGGGGTGAGTGGTGCCGACGGTTCGTCACCGTAGTACCTGTAGCGCTGCGGGATCTGCAGGGTGGCAGGCTCCGCTGCGTCCGAGTGCTGCGAGTCGCGGTGGCGGCGCAGGTCTACCTTGCGCTGGAACGCCTTGTCGCACAGCCCGCACGAGAAGGGCTTGTACCCGGTGTGCTTGCGCATGTGCGTGATCAGGTTGGAGCTCTGGCTGAACGCCTTAGAGCACACAACGCACTTGTGCGGCTTCTCACCTAAAACAAATGAGCATTCGTTTTATTTTCTATTTTAAGGGGACTACAGGAGCTAAACGCGAGTTTTATAATACATAAAAGCATATATTATGATTCACTGCAAAAAACAACCAGAAAAATATATGATATTCTTCAAGATATACAGGGTGTAAAAGACCTCATCACGAAGCCGTCAACCAAGCATTCTGTAAATGAAACTAAGTAACTTTACGCAAAAATTATTGATGGGAAACGACTTTTTTTTTTGGGGTGAAAAATCATGTTTTGTGGTAGAACTCAATGTAACGCATTCAAAACATTGTGCTGATGGATGGATTGAATAGTACGGGGGTCGTGGAGGTGTTTAAAGTAAAAATCTTACATTAAAAATTTGTATTAAAAAAAAAAATTGTCAAAAAGTTGGAACTTTGACCCTCAATATCGCCGTAACTAGAAGATTCCCAGGTGCGGTGTAGAACAAAAAAATGATCGCAATGACGAGGAGAACAAGAGCCTTTCGGCTTCGTTAAGAGGTGTTTTACACCCTATGCTAGTATGATAGTGTTTTGAAAACATAATACAACTAATTTTACTCGTTAAAAAAAAGTCGCAAACTTATCTCTAAAAGATTCTTTTATCGAGTAAATACCATACTGAAATACATGCAATCATTCTGATTTTTTGGCAAATAATTCTACAAGCAACATATTAGCATGACAGTGTTTTATTTTTTTAGTCCAATCAATAGATTTTTTGTAAATCGCAAAAAAACCACTCAAATCGCACTATTCGGCCCGCAGTGACTGAGGTGACAACCACTTTGTAGTGGAAGCTGATTAGAAGTTTGGACTAACAGTGTTTCAAACGAAGTTTGAACCACCACAAATAGAGTTGCTAATGAAAATCTTACTACGCGAAAGTTTGTGAGGATCTTTGTCTTTCACGCACAAATTACTGAATGGATTTGATGCAATTTGGCACACAGACGATTTATAAACGGAACTACTATATATTTTTTTCTCGATGGTACGATTCCATGGGACACGAAGCCGCTAGCTTATGCCAGTGAGCTATAAATAAAAAAAACTTTATCATTACTCATACTCGGAAAGTAAGTAGGTCTGAAGTTGCCTGAGGAGCGGGTTCAAAGTAATACTTTTCAGCCCTAGGGAGAATCGTTTTCAACAAATAGTTGTCAAATTATAAAAAGAAACTAGTTTTTTTTTTTTTTTTTTTTTTTATTTGGTACACCAACAGCAATACATACTAAGAATTAATGTGAAACAATGAAAATAACATATAAGTGCTGGTATGTATGCCTATTATAGGTATACGCAGCATTCACCATAAGACAACAATATATAATTTTTAAAATCTTAATAATAAAATTTGAATACAATATACTTAAAATAAAATTTATACTTAGTACAAAATGAAGTGATATGAATTATGATGATATACATAATTATGCATTACGACTTAGGAGTGTGATATCTAAAGAATTACATTTTTTATTAAATGGTTGCGCAGTTTTAAATGTGTTGAGTTGACAGAAATTAGTTATTTAAAGGTAAATTTGTGTTCTCCCGTACCTTAGAAACTGATCTTCTAAACTTGTTAAGGGAAACGCCGAATAAATCGGTTTCCAGTGATGTGTGGGAGCTGTTATAGTTTCTACATATTCCGAGCAAAGGAGCATTGAGACCAAGGTTTGATTCGCGAAAAGGGATATGAAACAGTCCGGTGATGGGATATCTGGGAGGTTTTGAAGGGACTGAATACGAAATTCGCTCAACTAAATCACTGCATTTTATGCTTCCGTTAACAATTTTGTATAGAAAAATAAGATCGCGCGAACGGCGACGGTCTCGCAGCGTCTTTATGTTGAAAAAATGTAGGCGTTGCTCGTACGGACAGCGATGGCTTATTTTTCTGGATAAAAAGGCAAGATGCTTTGTGAAAACTCGTTGAATTCTTTCAATTCTTTGCGAATGAACAGCATAGAACGGGCTCCATGCAACGCTAGCATATTCTAACCGACTACGCACAAGAGTGTTGAACAAGACTATTCTGGTCTTTGGAAATTGAAAGCCCCGAGTATTGCGTTTAACGAAACCCAGCATCTGTGCTGACTTCTTGACAACATCGCTGATGTGAGGTTTAAAACTCAGCTCATCGTCGACTAGCACCCCGAGGTCACGTATTTGACATACTTTTGGCAGTGGAGAATTGTACAGTGTGTAAGAGGTGGGAAAAGACGATTTTTTTCTAGAAAAACGAATGAAGAAGCATTTTTTTGTGTTTAGGGCCATGTTGTTTGCTATGCACCAGTTTTCAATATTTTTTAGGTCACTTTGTACAAGTCTACTGTCAGCAGGTCCCGTGATCTTTCTATAATTTTTTAAATCATCGGCGAACAGCAAGGCTTTACAATGTTTTATTTGGCTTGTGATGTCGTCTACAAATAACAAAAACTCTAGTTCTAGTTTCACATTTCTATTGAACCATGTTCCATCTTTCTAAACAACCACTGAATTACAGCGCGATGTAAAATTGAAATAACATAAAGAATATTTATTTTTTAAATAACTTTATCATAATTTAGATTCAACTATTTCTTAAAAATAACATAGATTTGGGCAAAATATTTACGATTTTTTCAATGATAAAAATCTCGAGGAGCTCGTGGCTAAGTATTAACAGCCGCTCGAGTCGATCTTTAGGTTAAGCCCTGCTTGCCTAGGTTGGTCTGTGGATGGGTGACCACCCAGTACATACTGAGTTTCCTTCGGGCCTCGAAAAGCACGTTAAGCCGTTGGTCCCGGCTGTTATTTGTAGATCTTTGACAGTCGTTACAGGTAGTCAGTGGCCCAAAAAGTCCGACAACCAGTCTTACCAAGGGGTATCGTATTAGTTATTACCCAGTACTAACCGGGTTGTGGAGGTCAGATAGGCAGTCGCTCCATGTAAAATACTGTATTCAGCTGCATCCGGTAAGACTGGAAGCCGACCCCAACATAGTAGGGAAAAGGCAAGGCAGATGATGAAAAATGAAAAATAATGGCTGAATAGCTGGCCGGCTACAGAAAAAAATACAGAATAGGCGGACAAGCGGCAATCCGATCTTCATTTGTTTTTTCGAGTTGATTCATGTTTTTATTTTTACTTTCCTTGTATTCGTAATGGAAAGCACAGTGTTTACCTAGGGTTAAAGACTTATATAGTCCCTCAAACTATTGGCGCCCTCGCTACGTTCGTGCGCCAAACCTCGTTTCGGGACTAAATAAGTTACTTTCACCCCTAGGGTAACAATGTACTATACAGCACTTACGAAGACGGAATAAAATAACATGTCAAATAACATAACACAGCACTGCTTTTGGTAATTACGAATTCCTAAACCGGAAAACGACATAAAACATTACGTATCACTTCGTCGAGTAATTAAAGCTTGTATAAGTGGAGCAATACTTGTCATAATCATCGGCTATTTATTATTTACGGTGAGGTTTCCGAACTGATTTAATATGCAACGTCGCCTTGTCCACCGGTATTTATTAACTTTAACGGTAATTGTTTGTAGCTCGATATAACGATATACCACCAACCAGTTTCGTAAAACTTTATTATTCGGAGCCGAGGGTTAAGGACAGAAGGATCTTCATGACATTCTAGTAAAGAATCACGTTTCAATAAGAAACATCAAAAGAAACCATTGGTAATTTTACCTGACCAGTTACTTAAAATCTCCAAAGATAGTTTACGAATAAAATTATAGCAAAAAATGCAAATGTCATTTTATAGATAGAACAGGATTTAAGTTAACTTTTTGTTTGTGCCGATGACGGCGTGCACGTGAAGGCCTGTGAAGGCTGCGCGGCTAATTGCAGGCCGAGCCGCATTTTGGAATATTGATGATGAGGCATTTATCGGGAGGACGAGCACCATGTAAGGCCGCTGTAAATCATTCGGAACAGGGCAGAGACGTGACGAGATGTCTCCGGCCAAGACAAATATGTCCGCCACATTTTTTAGCAACTATAATTCGTCTCGTTGAGCTTACTGGAAGTAGTCGGACCATTGAAAAACGTATGAGACATTTATTTTTGTTACAGTTCATCTATTTTTTTTTTTAGGCACCATCCATTGTGTGATTATTTAGGTTGTTCTCATTTAGAGTTTACTATAACGATAGAAAAAAACGAGAACACTCTTTAAATGTAAAGTTAATGAATAAAGTAGTATTTTTTTGAGATTAGAAGGAATGTAAGTATTATGTGAACAAGTTGTTACCAATAAGCGTAGAAAGCTTTACGAAGCGACGAAAGCTCTGGATAAACCGTCGTCGAGCATCGCATAGTATATTTTTTGCTTATTGGAAATTCACTAAGTGCAGTGGACGGGCTGCGATTTGCCGTCGAAAACGTAATTGCACAGCATTTAAATATTTAATTCCCAAGGCATCGTCTGCGATGTCTCGCGTGATTGCTTTTATTGGGCGACTGCCTATATGTTTTCCATTTAATGAACTTGTTTCACCGTAGAGAAGTCTAGGCTATGCCTCGGTTATAACACTATATCATGTACTTATACAGCTTAATAAATCGACGAGGATAAAGTCGGATAACGTCTTCAGCAGCTGTTAACTGTCATTCCGATTAAAAGGGCAATCGTCGGAGATTACCTATCATTACACGCTGGACACGAACGTACGCGGGTATCGCAGGCGACTAATTGAGAAAGTAAATTTTTATGTGAATAAATAAATTAACAGCTACTTGGTAATGGTACAAATTCTTATAAAGGACAACCCGATTGAAATGATGGCGGGGAAGACTAAAATAATGATATCGGATTTCTTTATCGCAATAAAACGTGCTATAACGTTTTTTGCCGCGTAACTGACTTATTTAGATACCATAGCTGCAATGAACACCTTTTCATGAAGCCTTATTTGATTGCTCCGGGTCTGTCTTTGTTGGAAATTAAACTACCAGGTTCGGTTAAGGCCCTTCTAACCCTAAAATTAGCAACTCTATTTGTGGTGGTGCAAACTTCGTTTGAAATTCTGTTAGAATAAAGTTCTAATCAGCTTGCACTACAAAGTGGTTGTTACGTCAGTCACTGTGGCCGAATAGTGCGAAATGATGAGTGGTTTTATGCGATTTATAAAAAATCTATTGATTGGACTACAAAAATAAACCACATAAGACCTGCTTCATAGTTAGTTCAGTTAGTATGCAAAGTTTCATGAATACCAGCGGTTTATTGTTCGATTTGGAGGTAACTTTGGAATTTTTTTCTATCAAGAAAAAAATATGGAATCGTGTTTTCGTTACACATAGGACTTAGAATTAATCCTCAACTTTACTATATATTAATTTCAAAATTAATGCTTCAGTATTTTAGGCGTAACGGAGGATCATGCTAAGCCATTTGAGGGAGTATGTGCCCTTAAGCTTTCAGCAAGGTACGTTGATAGTTAGAAAGTAGTAATAAAAACCTAACTGCTGACTTTAAAAATTGGGGATTTCCCCTCCTGTACACTTGTACAGGAGGGGAAATCCCCAATTTTTAAAGTTAGTTAAATTTGTGGATTAGGTAGGTAAGTACCTACCTAATCCACAAATTTAACAAAAGCAAAAACTGTGAAAATTCTCCCTATAACAAACACCTACGTAACTCTTTATTGATAGACGACATCAATATTAAGGTAGCAATAAAACTTTCAAATGAAATGATAGGTCTTCGTAAAGTTGTGTAACGAGGGGACGCGCTGACACTTCGTTACGTGAAACATGAAACAGTTGTCATAATAATTTGAGTTTCACACTACTTGGAACGAAACACAACGTATAATTTAGTTCCTGTTCTGTATCTTTGACAAGAAAGTGTTATTGTTTTATTATTTGTAAGGAAGATTTTAGAAACTATTATACGTGCTTTAGGTTTATGTTATATACGTATCTACTTACTTAACTAATTTTATTAGTCTATAATTTTTTTCAGCATAAATTATACGATTAAGTACTTGGCTTTAAATCGGAGGATTTTAACTTAAGTCTAAGTTAATTTTGTTAAATACGTTGAACTGAAAAGGTCTTATTTACTAGTGTGCTATTGAGGTCATATTACTAGATAAAGGCCACCAAAGTCACTAAGTGAGTAGTTATCTCTACAGGCGGTTCTATTTCGTCACTAAGGTAGGTACAGCAGGATTAAAATTGTAACAACTGCAGAAATCGAAACTGTGTTTTGTCAATACTTATTCAATAAGTCCTTGAATACAATCAATTCAAACGAAAATGTTTTTGCGCAGTTGGAAAATGCACCACATTCGTACTTGTGCAAATAAATTAACACATTTATCAGTTTCAATTTGCTTTGAGCTCAATGATTTTCATAAAATTATTTAATTTTACGAATATCATTGGTTAATACGTAAAATTATATTTATTTGAACCTTGTTGAAATCTTTAGAGCCATGGGTCTTATTTACGATAAATATTGAGAGTGTGCGCTACGAAAACCAATAGAAGAAAAAGATTTCTTTTCAATGGTCCACCAGCTATCAATAGATTTTCAGCAGTTACAAACAATTATTCAATGTTTTCACGGTAGGTTTTTGGATTGGAAAAATCGATGGCAAAAGTGATTTACCAATAAACACTTTAAAATTGAGTTATTGATGAATGTGGACTAAATCAAAAGTGAACACAAACCTGTGTGTATGTAGGTGTGCTTCTTCATGTCGGACTTCTGGTGGAACCGTTTGCCGCAGTACTGGCAGGGGTACGGCCGCGTGTCCGAGTGGATCAGCAGGTGCGTGGACAGCGTGCTCGAGCGCTTGAAGCACTTGCCGCACTGCTTGCACTGCACGGACAAACATATAGGTACACTTATTAGACCGCTAAATTGTACAACAAATACTTCTAACAGTCATTTTTATTAGATGCCTGCCGTCTGCAAGTCGCCAATGCTAATTACCCATAATAAGTCCCTTTGACTGACGTGTAAAGGAATATTGCAATTCAGTACTTGACCCCACGACGATTGCTAAGAAATCGGGTGAAATACAGCCATCGTGCGACACTAGATATAATTATAAACGTGGCGCGGACAGCGTCCATCACCTTCAGTCAGACGGTGACAGCCAGTAATAAACTAATAACAGGGCTCTACCCCTTTCTACACTTTTCTTTGATTTCCCATCTACCATCGGCTTTTTTTCATTGCCTAGTAATTAGCGTCTATTAACCGGTTATTATTTGTAGGTACTTTTTCATGAGAATGACTAATAAAAAGAAAAATGAAAAAGAAATCAAATGTAGGAACGTTATGTGATGGGTACATTTTATTGATTTGTGTGACTGTATAGTGTAGACTCCGTAGTCTATGTGGTATCTAATGTAGGGGAGTTTTAGATTTAATACTTATTGATTCATTAACAGATGTGAAAAGCATTAGAAAAATTACCGAATGATTCCACGAACGAATTCGAAAGTGGGTGCTGCACGAGCGCTACGAATTTTCTTGATATAACGTCACCGTTACCAGTAATGTGGTAATAGAATTGATTTCTGAATTCCACACAAAGCTTGAAAAGCAAACAGAATGTCTTCTGTTCACCTTTGTTTGTGAGACAAAAGATTTTTAACCAAGTAAGTACTTGCAGTGACTTTGTTCTAGATTTATTGAATCAGATGTTTTTGGTATGCAATGGAATAATTCCGTTTCTAACTTAGTTTATTTACTCGACACAAAGATTAAGGACGTTAGATATGCATTGTTTTCAAGGAGAATTTCACAATCACTCATTTGATTTAATGTTTGCTCGAACTTTCGGGGAACCTTATTAATATTTAATCATAGGAAGGTAGGTAGGTGGGCTTATTTTTATAGTTATGAATGAGTTGGACAAATGCTTTATTCGGAAAATATCTAGAAATTGGACCGCAGGCATAATAGTGGTTTCTTAAAGTAGCGAATTACCAAACCCGTCGACGGCTAACGTCTTGCGGATTTGTGCAATTTTTAAGAATGTTCTTTTTAAAATTCATAGATTCCTAATGAACAACTTGTATTAAGGTTTGTAACGTTGTATATACCCATTTATTATGAAGGGATTTTCACTTTTCATCCGAATACCGGTTATAGAAGTAATTATTCGCAGGCTGGCATAAAACATAAGAACGGGAAAATATGATGTACGGCTATTAGTCGGGTGGTTAGTCGTTAAGTATGCGGCGCATGATAATCCATGGCACAAATCCGCGTAGCGGGCCCTGTGACAGTTGGCGGGGCAGCTGCATCGACTCGCGCCTCACAAAAACCACTACTTTTTTGGTCGCCTTTTTATACAATCGATGCACTCTCTTATAAACAACACAGGTGCTAGGGTATGACCGTCCACATATGGTTATCGGCTTGCACCACGTAGAGAGGTGATTTTTTATGATAGCCGTTTGAATTTAAAAAATCTAGTGTCGTTTTTTACGAAACTGGCTTTTTATTAACGGCTTTGTGAAACCTGCTACGGTCCCTCGCGAGGGGTAAAAACGACTGTTATATTATTATGTCTTAATGGGAATTTACAATTATTACAAGAAAACTTTTAATTGCCGATTTGCCGTACTTTAGTTTCATCGCGATTTATATTTTGATGCTACGTGTTAACTTTTGGACAAAAAGCTTTGGTCTTTGAAGTTACGTAAGTATGTAATAATCTCGTGATTTTACGTGATTTATTTATCCAAAAAATTCATAGCTAAAATACAAGCTTACACATACCTATCTGTAAGCTTGTATTTTAGCTATGTATCTCAAAATGCATTGTGGAAGATGTAAGGAACCCCCAAAATGGCTCTGCAGAGACGTCCCTTTCCTACTAAATTACTAATTAGGTAGTATCTATATTAACCATCACCCTTGCTTTTTTTTCTAGGAACATAGGTGAGTGATCTAAGGAGTAGTAATATTGCATTTTCCTCGTCTAAGTAGGTGTATGGCAAAAAAAAACATGAAACTGAACAATCTTGTTTTCAGAAATTAGAAGATGTTCACCTGATTTTATGTGATTTGTAATGGGTTATTTATTATGTAGTTATATTTAGTGGTAAGCAGTAATGTTTGAAGCAGCGAGCGGCGCGAGCAAGACACGACGCGGCGAGCGACGCGTGAGAGGCGCGTGGCGCGCACGCGCCGCCTCTCTCGCCACCCGCCATTGTTTTACTACGTGCACTTATTAATGCGATCATAATTACAATTTATTGTTCCCTCATAAATTACTAATTAGTCAATATAAATGCTTACAAGGAGTTACCGCCTTTTTTCGTTACAGGAAAATATGAATATTTTTTTATGAAATGACGATGATTGTTTTCGAATGATTATTCAATACCATTTTAATAATTAAATTGACTGAGAGACTTTTATTTTCTCTGTTGTTCCATTCAGGTAGTACTCGTGTCACTTTTAATTATGCACGGTTCGGTATCGATGATACCTAGCAAACGATCAACACTTTATTTAAACGATAAAGTGTGGTGTCGGAGAGGCTCTGCAACATATTTATCGTCGTATGACACAAGGTAATTATTTGTCCAATTATAATCTGCCGCGCCGTGATATTAAAAGTTGGAATTTTGATTAAAACCGATGCGGATTTTTATAACGGCGGCACGTAGAAAAAACGAAAGGCACAAAAATGGCGAGAAGACGAGCCAGCAGGCTCCATGCGAGTCGCTAGCGGACTACGCGCCGCGCGACCCGTTCCGATGCGCGACTTACTTATTAAGACAGGGGCAGTTTTTGCTATTTGATTTGTTAAAGAGACTAAAACGGATACTGGTTTGCTATTTTAAAGCATTTTGAACGGAAACTGTACAGTTATTCTGAACTTGTTAAAGGATATAGCTATCTCGAAGTTGGAGCTATGCATTGAGAATTAATGCTTTTGATTGGGTAAATGGGTAAGTACTTACTTGGAATGATTTTTCATTTCGGTTTTCGTTTTTGAGGAGAAGTGAGAAGTTGAGGTTTCCGGCCGGCGAGGGTTTGATAGGATAGGTCTGGTGCGCGGGGGCGGAGGGGCAGCGGCGGGGCTCGGCGCTCGGGGGACGCTCGGCCTCGTCCGGATTGCTGCGGCATCTCTTGACTAGTTCCAGAGGTGTATCCGTGTCCTCGTGAGCGTCCCATCGAGAGATCGGTGACTCATCTCCTACTTCCACTTTTTCACGTTCACATGCGCTTCCCGGAGACCAAATTTGACGATTTTTTGTTGATAAGTTAAGAGGAAGCTCTTCCTCGTCTTCTGCAAACAAGAGAACATCATTGTACTAACGGCTGAGGTAGGAAATACATCGTTATAGTAGGTAGAGATACCAATTTATATGCGATACTGTGTCAACAGTCATGTGAGTGCCAACAGTTTCTCTTCGACTGTTCTTCACGCTTCTATAAGTAAATTTAAAGTCGGACGAGTCAAATCGGGCGTCTGTGGAGCGACTTATGAAATCTGTACAGGTGCGCCGCTGTTTACCGACGGTACCGTCATTGTTTGCTCAATAATACATTAAAAACTTGCATACACTTTTGTCTACATTTACGGAAGATGATAATAATTAAAGGTGTTATTGTTTTTGTGATAAACCACCTTTCCAAGCAAGTAAGTTATTGAATTTTGTGATTTTAGAATAGATTCATACTGTTAGTAGGTATAAGCAGCGATTGGATATTTATTCTAACATCCCATCATTCCTAGACATTATCAGTCCATTGAGAAATATTTATGCCGAGTTAACATAAACGTATTAATGTTTTCAGATACAGCTACTAACGCTTACCGTTTCACTTTCTACTTTAGAATGAATTATCC
Source organism: Xestia xanthographa (assembly GCA_905147715.2). Lineage (NCBI taxonomy): Eukaryota > Metazoa > Arthropoda > Insecta > Lepidoptera > Noctuidae > Xestia > Xestia xanthographa. The sequence continues at coordinate 11,853,090 of LR990655.1, read as the reverse complement.
ACTAAGTTCGAGGTTTATTAAAACAATATGTAGGTACCTACGCTTACAATTACTTCAAACTGATAACATAGCTACCTGCGAACCACCCAATTTCAAATTAAATCTTTAAAATACATTTTCTTATCGACGGCAATTAACGTCAGTTCGTTAAAACTTTAGTCTTAAATAAATAAATAAAAATCAAGTACTTATTGAGGTTCTTACGCCCGGTTTGTTTGTTATCTACGAGGTTGAGTCGTAACCGGTACCAATATGGATAAGAGACAATTAGAATACAATTTCGTTTGGCGACAATGAGTGGCGGCGGTACTTCGTCGCTTTTCCTTGGAGCGTAGGAAACAAGCACATTGCTTCCATTGGCGGAGGTAAACGACATGTAAACGACGACATATCAGCGCCTCGAGTTATTAATCGGTGCCTTACACTGATAGCTATTCTAATGAGTGTTATTCAGGAGAAACCGCGTAAGGAGGCCGAGGCGAACGATGTTTTGTAATGCCGCGAACGTATCTAATTACCATTTTTAGGATTCTTGAAACACGTAATCACTTTCAGAGCGAACTGTTTATATGAATCCCAATGTGAAGACACGTACGATCACAAACATTAATTCTTCAGACTTTGATTTAAGCACTCAATCGATTTAGTAATTGCAAATATGTAGGTCAAGTATTGACTGGAAATGAGTTTCAATACAACACAATGTAATTCTAGTGAATTACAAATAAAATATTACTAACTACATGTTATCTATTGTCAGCTGCAACTTGTCCAGACACTACTCGGTGTTCTATAGAATATAACTGGGGTACCATGAGTCATACTCGACTTAAAAAGCTGTTCGAAGACTGCTGACGTTTTTAATTTTATGTAGGTAACATGACATGCATTCATGTACGAGTTGTTAAATATTTAGATATATTTATTTCAGTAGCTCGTTTTACGGAGGCTTTGCAAAACTTAAAAAATTAACTTTAAGTTTTCCCTCTATCATTTGCAATTAAATTCACTTATACGTTAAATGGGTGTAGTATTTTGTTTTTGTTTTCATAAATTTTTCAGCGGCCTTTGCAAACAAAATGATTCCCAGTTATAAAGGGTGTAAAAAACCACTTAACGAAGCCGAAAGGCACTTGATCTCCACGTTATTGAGATCATATTTTTGTTTTGCACCATACCTGGGAACCTTCTAGTTACGGAGATATTGGGGGTCAAAGTTCCAACTTTTTGACAAGTTTTATTTTTTTTAATACAAGTTGTTAATGTAAAATTTTTACTTTAAACACCCCCACGACCCCCGTACTATTCAATCCATCCATCAGCACAATGTTTTGAGTGCGTTACATTCAGTTCTACCACACAACATGATTTTTCACTCCAAAAGAAAAAGTCATTTTCCAGAAATTATTTGTGTGTAAATGTAAGTTTGATGTACAGAATGTTTGGTTGTCGGCTTCGTGGTGAGGTTGTTTACTCCCTGTATAACAGTCGAATAAAGCTTTGATCTGGTTGCAAAGCAAATAACGCAAGGTAGTTACCATCTCTGGGCGGGGTATGCCTGGCGTGGTCGAGGGGTGGTCTCACAAACTGCGGGGAGGCGCGTGGCATCAACAGCGGCCAGACTCCTGCGCCACTATACAGAGCTCCCAGGCCACTGCAGTACATCAGTGCTCCCAATTCTGTACACAAAAGACTCGCTGATGACACAAGTTCTCCCCTCGAAACTGGACAAGTTCTATTGTCAACTTGTCATGGAGACATATGAAATATTTGTTTTTGACTGGACAAACTAAACGGGACTTGACACAGCAGTGAACACATACCAGTAGCTCGCGCGTATTGCTTGAGCGCTCTTCCTGCAATTTCGATGTCGCCCAACTGGAGTAGATCCAGTCGGGGATGTGAGAGAGAATCGGGCGACCGCGGGGGTGAGCGTGGTGAAGGTGGGGTGCGGGGGGACATGCTGCCTTCTGGTGACGGGAACCGGTGAGCTGGTGCCGGCGGAGAGGATGGCTGGAACTGCTCCGCCAGCCTCGACAGAAGCACGTGCCGAGACATCCTAAGTAAAAGAAGAAACAAATGTTTAGATAACAAACATTCTGGCAAGTTGAAGCAGTTTCTGAAGGCTATCATAAGAATGCTAATTTAAAAAAAGAACACCCTGAAGGTTCCTTCGAGAGAATACCGTGATAAACCCAACAAAATTTTAAATACCTCAACTGGCAATCTCATTTGTTTCCACGCAGCTAAAATAACAGAACGTGAATAAATTACAGGTAATAACGATTCTTTAACAATTAACGCCTGCATCACAATGTTAAGTTCCATTATGCGTCCAATTAGAACAAACCACCTGAGCTATTGAATTGTCATTGACTTTAGAGCCTTATCGATCGATCGTATTGCAACCATTCTGCTTTCCCGTGGGAATCTTCAGTGTTCTGAGGAGCTTTAGGTATCCATAGCTTTTGTAGTAAGCTTCATATTTACATTAAAGATGTATATTTTGTTTATAAGTGACACAATTATTCATTCATAAAAAAGGTTTAAAGCCCGCCAAGGAAAAACTGGATTTCACAAGGATATCTCGTTTCTACCTGTTGCTGTATTTTAAAGTCAATGGCATCTAGATTTTTTCCAAGGACATATACAGGGTGGAATTTTGTAATGCCACCTGGAGGGAAAGTACTCTTAATACCGAAGATAGCAAATTTTACTCAAACGAAACATTCCTTCATTTTTAAAAAGAAATTAATCTGCATTCAAAGATTTTGAAAATTCGCGTGCCACACTCGGGAATCGAACCGTCTAAATTCCAAAAAAAAAAAACCCCTGTACTTTTATGGCACCAATCGATAGGCTCAATCATAAGGATCAAATCCCTCTAACAAACATGATAAATTAAATAAAAGGAAAACCATGAAATCTTAAGTTATAAATTCAATGGGATAAATTCAATAGGTACGTTATAGCATTTTAATAAAATGATGGACCTTTACAATTGAAGAGAATAAGATTGCAGAAGAAGATAGCAATTTGCATGTGTTTGTTTGTGCAAATTGCAATATTCCTATGTACTTCGTCATTTTAATTAATAAATGGCGTCAAAAAAGAATTGTTTACTATGTTCGTAATTGGATGGACCTTTGACTAAAAGTGCTTTATCTTATCCCATTGAATTTATAAGTTAAGATTTCATAGTTTCCCTTTCATTTAATTTATCGTATTTGTTAGAGGGATTTGATCCTTATGATTTACCCTATCGATTGGTGCCATAAAAGTACAGGGTGTTATTTTTTTGGAATTTAGACGGTTCGATTCCCGAGTGTGGCACGCGAATTTTCAAAATCTTTGAATGCAGATTAATTTCTTTTTAAAAATGAAGGAATGTTTCCTTTGAGTAAAATTTGCTATCTTCGGTATTAAGAGTACTTTCCCTCCAGGTGGCATTACAAAATTCCACCCTGTATATGCACTTAGCCTTCTACAAAAATAGGTTTTTCTATTGAAAACAACATTACTTAGTTGTCATTACTTACAGCCCTATTATTATTTATTGTCTTACTTTACAATAAAACACTACTTATAATAGCCATAACTTCATAACATTTTCTAAATGATAACGGCACGGCATTGTTGTCAGTCACCTACTTGTTCACGAAGACAACTCAATATGATGTTAAGTAGGTACTGCGTTTATCAAGATTTTACGGTCAGCGCGGATCAATTCAAAAGTTGCGATATCATCTTTGTTTTACGTGACCGACGTCATTAGTGTCCATCCGACTAGCTACGTACGTATTTGTTGACAGCCCTTGCTGATTAATCCGACCGCTTGTTTGTTGACAGCGAATCGTATTAAAAGCTCAATCAAGCAAATGAAGAATCAGAATAATGGAAGTGGTCGGCGGAGCGCGGCCGTCGCCCGCTGCGTACGCGCATTAATAATGCACGTGTCGAGTAAAACAATCTTCATTAGTCTAACACACATTACATATTTACAGAATGGATGTCCGCGTGTTCCCATACCATTTCACCGCGCTTCCATTAGGAATTAAACTCGAGGAGCTCACCAGCGCCAGTATAGGCGGAGACATTACATTTGTCGTCGTAAATTATAAATAATGATGTCGGACAATGATTTGCAAAATATCCTAATTACAATAATGCCCGAACAGACAGACTCATTAGGCAATAGTTTACGTGTAGATATCGATCACATTCATGATAACCACGGAGGGGCAGTTCAATTTTCTTGTCTTACAAATGCAAACCAATTGATTCGTGCTATTAGGTTCTAGTACTTAATTGGCTAACAAGCTGGCTAACGCGAGGGTTGTGTGACGCAATTTCTTGTTTCAATAAAGCAAGGCTTTATTTATTAGATCGCGAGTAGCAATTACCTACCGCGCGACGACGGCCACCTTAGTTTTTTACGGTGCAATGGGAACTCGAGCAAATGTTGAGAAAATCAATCAGCGCAACAATTGACACGAATAAATCGATATTGATGTTTACCTTATTTATAAATATCTATTGTTTCTTTTAAATTAAATCTTTACAGACATCTGTGTGTGCTTTATAAAGGTGCTATTCACCTTTTATTATCGCCTTTGTAACGAACAGGTGTTTTACAAAATAGATTGAATCAAAACCCGACGTTCCGAATATTTGAAGAGATTTCTTAACAAATCTTGTCATTGTCAATCAATGTAATTAGTACCAAAACAATTGTAAGACTTGGATTTATAACGATTAAATAAAGGTTACTTTAACAAATTTACGTTTTAATCGTCTGCAGGAGAGTGTTGCACTTTACAAGCATACAAAAACTCGAAGCCTGTCGATACGGACTGAAAATTAATTATTTCATCGATATTCATGGTTCCGGTTTCACGGCGCAGGTTGCAAAGTAAATTGCGCTGTTTCCGCGTAATTAATACGAGCGTTCATAATGTTGGAATTATCACGAGCTTTAAACAGAGATTTCGTATCAACTGTACTGTAGGTACCACAGTAGGTACCTATATTAACTGTACTGTAGCTACTTTTCGTCGCATTTTATTTTTATAATTAATAGAGACAGAATACCAAAATTGTTCTACAGCTTGTAGAACAGTATAATTATAATACATAGTTTGTGTACATTACTTCGTCAATCTACGTGGTAAACATTTTTATACTGTTTTCTGAAAACCTCAGTAAAAGCCTCTAAACTTCTCTAAAAATCTCTTATATAGCGAACCAATAGAAAATTGTAATTTGGTACATCAAAAACGCTTAATAACCCAATTAACAAAACGATTCATTCGCAGACATAAAATATTTCACCACCCGTGGTTTTATCTGGCGGGTTGCTGTTGTGTTCAATACTTCTAGGTATTAAGCATGTCGGAACACATGTACAAATTTGGTTTCGCTTTATTTGTTTAATGCTACCAGACTACAGACTTGCAGATTATTTGCTCGGCACTGCATCTTCAGACAGCCTTAGTGGTAGGTATTAAATTACAGTTTATTGTTGCTTGTATAAACATAGACATGAGCAAATATGTGAAAAGTAGGACTTTCAATGTTCAGTTCTCGTGTCAGTGAGCATGATTTTCCAGATAAACAGATTGATTTTCAAGTTGGAGTTGCAAAAATGATGCTGTACAGACTCTACGGCGCGTTCTTATAGGATAGAAGAGCTTTTTATAGTACCTTCATTAATGTAGATTGCTAAAAAGCTATTGTATGTTACTTTAGAAACATGATTGAGGTCATTTTTAATTAAATAAACTTATTGCTCATAATGTGTACTTAAAATGAACAAAGATTTAAGTTTCAAGAAAAATAATGAAAAATATGTTACATCTGTCTATGGTAATATAAACTTAAGTCAAAGTTAAATATATTATAACAGGTTAGTAAACTTTTTCTATTAAATATAAATGTTTAAACAATTTCGTAGATAATAGAAAATTTATATTTAAATAGGCAACTCAATTAGTAAGATTTTCCGCAATAAATAAAATAAAGTAATTTATGTTATCTTTAGAATAAAGCGATCCAATTAATTTAACATTGCTTTGTTTTTTACGATGACATCATCCGTTCATAACAAATTGACAAAAAGAAATACTTCCTCAGGAAAAAAATGTTGTGAAGAAAGCTCTATAAGGATTTTTACATTACGCTACAGTAGTATGATAGGTCATAATATTATGTTAAATAATAATGTCCAAAAAGAACTTACCTCTATCGGAATTTCTACGAAGCTACGAATTTCTGTTTCACTCACTGCTACGAAACACTAGATTCTACAGAAAATAGATTTTTTAAATCAGTTCAACGTACACCATAAATCGAATGTCATTTTATTTTAGGTAGAATAATAAAATAAAATGAATAATAAATGCAGCGAACGATATGACGTCGCGAAAATCGTAAGGCTGCGTAGGATCGGAAAACGTCACTGACTGCTACGGTGCGTCGCGTTTGGCGCCTGGCACCTGACTGAAATAAGGCTCGCGCGCCCCGACCTACCCGACTGCTCTTCCACAATAACGTTCTTTTTTCAAAACTCTGCTAACAAAAAAGAGGTCGGACGGAGGCTGAGCAATAAAGAAATGATTTGATGAAACAGGCACTTGACAGGTGGCTCGCGTCGCATCCTTGCATGCAGCACTTAATTGTTGGTTGCGCTTACGTTGACGGCGCGGAGGATGCACTGAAAAATGGCTTTTAAGTATTAATGCCCACAAATAAGCGGTTGCTCCCTATGTGACATTAAAACCCTTGCATTAAGAATTGCAAAAGTTAGTTTCGCATATAGACCGGTCCTATCTTTGAGCCGAAGCCTCAGGTTGGTTACATCAGTATGTCATGTTCCTGGATTAACTATGTACTGGTAAATACTAGTTAATTTGATTTGTGCCCAAAACTGAGATTAACTAAATGCACGAGGCTTAGATTTCTCGTAGCGTCGCGCCCCGCCCACCGCGCGCTATTGGTCGCTATCTAGAGCTGGGCGGAGCGTTGCTTAGATACTAACTTAGAAGCGTTTTTAACGTAACAATCTAATATTATTTATTTACAAAACGATTCGTTCAATTATTTTAGAGCTTTAATGTAAATTAATTTGTCTTGTGAAGTGATAGACTAGGGTGTGAATTTAATGTCATGTCAGTCATCAAAATTAGGTCAGGACACTGAATTAAGGGCTCTATATTACGCTAGTTATTTAAGGTCCATTACGTACCTATATTCATTTTTCATAAGTCGGAATATCTGTGACTTAGAAATACCGTCGCATCGAGAGCATAATTATATAACTATTTCTTTTTGAATTTTGTTGATTTGGTAAATCTGATGACTTTTTCATAGCTAAGTAAAAGGACAATTATTATTTTTTCGACTAGTTTGTGATAGCATGACAAAAGTCTTTGTCTTTAAAGTTCATCGCTTACGGGAATTTTCAATTAGCATGGCATAAAATACCAATTTGCTTATACAAAAAAATATTTTTGCTGATTAAACGCTTTAAGCCCGAAGTAAAAACTGATTAACTTTGCATAAATAGCTAATACTTCTTATGCATTGCCCATGGCTTGACAGATGAAAGGTGCTCGACGACGAACTAGCATGAGAAATTGGCGATCAATACTTTACGTGACATTTTAAATGCCGTATTATGTATTACAGTCCCAATTAAAATATGCGATAAAAACTATTTATGTCACTAAAAATAGTTACAATTTGCTTTAAGTAGGTAGTACATAAATTCTTTTATGCTGTGTTTGAACAGTTAAATCTTTACTTAGGATGTAGAGCTAATGATTTGTGTTTCATTGACAGTTTTAGGTTATATTTGAGTGGTGTATTTATTTCGGTTTCTTTAAAACAACAGCCACAAAACAGAGCTAAATTTTAAACTGCAACTTTAAGTCTACAACTAACAGATATTTTAGTTTACCCAGCGATACAATTATCAATTCTCATTAGTTTACAAGAATATTGTCTTTCATTAATCACATTTTCACCTGATCAAGCGATTGTAATAGCAATCTCGGGAAATTCAATTAGGTGGATAATCTGCTTTGGTTGCTGCGTGTTTTGTTACGCGGGGAGCGTAGGGCTTCAGTGGGGAAAGTGCTTCAGCGAGTGCAGCCCACGGGGCGCGGGGGGCGAGAGGGAGGGAGCCATGGGGGCTGTAAACATAACGGCGAGCGCGTGTCGGGGGCGCAGGGGCCGGGCGCGGGGGGCGCGCGTCACGGCCCGTTAGCGCGGATCCTCGGCGCGTGCACATGTCGCCCCGGCACGCGCCCGCGCCACTTTTTATCCTTCTTTTTTTCTGTTGCTGTTTTTGTTTTCTCCCTTTGTTCAAAATACGAATTAAAGCCTCCTTTTCGATTTCTGGGTGAATTAATGAAGTCGGGTTTAAGATAGCACGATCGTCAGTCTGATAAGATTTTGTTATTCATTCATAGTAGTTTGTGACTTTTATTTTTGGATGTTCCCGAAAATTTGGTAGTGTCTCGATTAACGGGACGAAGATATTATAAGTTTAAAGATAGTTCTAAGGTCAAGGAGGTAAAGCGTTAAGGTTTAGCTATATATAATTCATTGTCTAGTTACCTAACAAAATATTCGCAGAGTAATCACAAAACATTAAAACCAAAAGTGGAGAGGTAGGTAGTACGCGGAGATGTATGTAGATAAAAACCATGCAAATCCTTAAACACGTTCATAAAGTATGCGAGTACATGGTTGATAGATAAGTAAATCAAAATAAAACAGTTGAAGGGTAGATACGCATGTTTCAGCTGCAGGCGTGTAGAACCGGTCGAAGGCGGTGGTGCGGCGGTGCGGTGCTGCGCCGGCGCAGGCGGCTGACGCTGTCGCACTGCGCCATTCCTTACAGTCAACTTTTATTAATTGGGCAGATGAGAGCCACGGCTTCCATGATGAATGCTTATCCCTTATACGGGCAGCAGTTCGCGAAACCTTTTATAGATTCTCAATTAAAAGTGTCTATTATAGTTAATAGGGCGATCAGACATTGTAGTGTTTATAGAAACGAGAATATTTGCTTTAAGTATTTATAAAAACAGGTAATATAACGGAAAGGACGATTAAGTGGAATAAAATATAGTGTAGGGGTGCGGGTGGCAGGTGGCTGCGGCTTAGGGATGCTCCTATTGTTGCGACTTAGATATCGACACGCAATGTGATTTGGAGACAAATAAAAGTCTTGTTGTGGTTTTTGTACTTATGTAAATGTTTTATTGTAGGTTGAAAAATATATTTTTAGATCTTGACATTGTAATCAGAAAAGCTTTATATATCTGAATTCTATTGTTTCAATAAATATAGAATATATCATGAAATAGGCATGAAAATCTGAATATATCAAGTGTTTTCAGATGTGAATTATGATTTTCAGTATCATAACCCAATGAAAGCTTTCATGTAACCATAAAGTCAACAGCTTTAAATACAGGCGGTACCCTAATGAAGATGTAGCTGATTAATAGCCTGCATGCTTGTATTATTCACTGGGTTCCATTCCAGCTGGAATGCTTGACATTCCTCTTTGTGACTTTGGCGTATAAAAAGTCTGTGTTTGAAAATAGAGAGAGAGTTATCAATATTTTATTAGTTTCACAAAAATACATGGATAAACATACAAAGATGAGAATTAACAGACGTAAAGCTTAATTAATTCTATCATTAAACGGAACGAGGCATTAGGGAAAGTAAATCATAAATTTAATATGTAAGTATGTTACTTAATTAATTACTTCGAAAATAAAATGCGTTCTGTAAAATTTTGTTAAATTGTAGGTACCTAGTTTTTCATCAGGTATTAAAAATAATATTTTCTTGCTTTCTTACTAACTGCTACGAGCAGGAGCTACGCAATACTCTACGATTGTAGCACTAAGTTTAGTTCAAGAACAAATTTTAAAAGTGTCGTTTTCTAATGTTTAATAACTAACATCGATAACGGGAATCGACACGCGTCGCGTCTAAGGAGCACCCTCAATGCTTGAGACAAGATTCAGCACGCGAGTCGCCCGCGCCATGTGCCTGTAACGGATTTATTGGAACGCCTGCGCCTGCGCGTGCCGTGCGTCATCCACTCGTGTGCGCCGCCTTTATTTGTCCAATGTATGGGACTGGGTGAACACTTTCTCTACGGTTAATCGAGGAGTCGATTGAGAAAATGGTAGTGTTGAGAAGTTTCTATGGTTTTACAAAATGCAAGCAAAAGTCGTTGTTTACAGCTACAGGGTTTAGGTAATATTCAAAAATTCAACGATTTTTTCAGGTTTGATATGATACCTACATATTCGATCAAACCTGAAAAATTATTTGAGTTTGATTGAAGGAGGTAAATCAGAATTTCAGGATAGAGTCATTTAATATAATTTGATCATTGAGAAACTAAAATTTTGTGGTATAACCATACCACAAAATTTTAGTTGTTGTTGTTGTAATTTTAGTTTTAGTTTTTTGTCTACCGTTTAGCTTTCTAACCAGAAAGCTAAACGGTAGACAAAAAACTATCACAGTCGAAAGTATTTCAATATTTTATTTTTTTTGGTTCAGTAATACCTATTAAGTTAATCAATTAGGGTTGACCTAACTCATATTGAACTGTAGATAATGGCGTCTACCGCGATCGGGATAACAATTACATATTGACAGTGCTTTCGTGTACAGTAGTGGAGGTTTCGTGTTTCAAGTTCTACCACTAATGTGCGGTTGACTGTACGTACATTAAAACGGAGCTAGTTGTTTGTTTACCTAATTTTGTTCGAAAACGGCGGAAAAGCAATTCGTTTTCTCAAAAATCATCTTCCTACATTTGCGAACCTGCGCACCTGCGCAGCCACACAAAATGACTGTTTATTCCAAAACAACAGAAGGGAATCCAAAAAATCTGTGTAACATTTTATCGCCTAAACATCCGTTATGAACGTATCAATTTGCATATCTTAGCAGTTGGAGGCCTACAGTTAGGAGCCGACTGCGGCGAGTCATATGGCGGGCGTCGTCGGCTGAAACCGTAAAAGCTTGTGGAGTGTGCGCATGCGCATTGTGTGGTGCGCGCGGCGGACGATGCCGCGATGGTGCGGCGGTGCGGACGACACGCCCGCTCATTACAACGAAAAACTGCGCTCCTCTCCGCTAATTGCGATCATTCTTACGCGCTCCCATATTGAGTGAGCACATGTTCCCGAGGCCGCGCAGGCGCACGGCTGCTATGTTGCGGTTTTCGATTACTGCGTGTGTAATTGTGTAATGAGAGCGCGAGTCCTCGGCAAAAACTTACGTTTCAGATATTCATATGTATAGCTTTTATTAATAAATTATTAAATAAACTGCAGTTAAGGTTTGCGGTAACCGACTGCTGGGCGCGAGAGCTTGCGTGTGAGCATAAATAGAGCTTCACAATCGCGTCTATAGAACTTACGAATGAACGCAGGCATTCACTTGACTTTTGATTATTGGAAGCTATCAGAGGCATACACAGGCGTGTACGTGTATTCTTTGACAATTTAATAGCATATGCGCGTGCACCTGCCATTGCAAAAAGTAGGCGCACGCTTCAGGCAGTGAAGCGCGGAATTCGTCGCCGCGGTCGTCCTCTAGCCTATCTTATACGCTATTTATTGGTAATTGATTGGAAAGGTGCGTTAAGCCCCCGTGTTATGTTTTTATAACGTTTGACCATACTTGGATTTGTTGGGTCTTTAGACCAGCCGTGAACCTAAATACTTATGTATAACATGTCTTGTTTTCACATTTCACGTACACTGACATACCTGTTCTGCTATTTATATGTTAATCATAATTACGCTATTGATAGGTAAGCTTTTCCTATAATGTCACCCTTTGTAAACAGCAACTTGGATTAGAATTTGATCAGTTGGAAAATATTTCCGCTTACAGTGTTGTTATCGTAGTTTCATAAAGTAAAATGTTCCAAGAACAATGTCATTAACACACTACGTACTTCCCAGGACTAGAACTTATCGACTGCTATATTAGTATTAACTACGGGACTTCTATTCGAGCGGTCTTCGTAAGAAGATCTTCAGGTTAAATTAAGCCTTCAAAATGTTATCAGTTTTTCCTAAAAGGAAGTTCTCAATAGTAGCTAGGCTACTGTTGATATTTATTCATGGAAAAAGAAACCTCTGCCTATCCTTTTGAGAAAACATAGGCGTGTATTATTGATGAACAGATCTATAGGTACAGTCTACACTAACACCTATCTACCAAAGCTGGGACGTCTTCTTTCGCTACTAATTGGTTCTCTACTATTGCCTACGCCAGGTTTTCGTAACCGATAGAAATTCGTAGCACAGTTCTACGCCGAAATGTTGTGCGCCTACGAGATGGTTGTACACAAACAAACAAATAATTTTGACTTTGACGAATTCACATAGATTATAGTTTTAGTTTGTTATGCTTATGGTTTGTATTTTCCTAAATTATGACATTAAAAAATGAAAATAAAATCTCTTGCAACGGAGAATAAAACATGATGAAATAAAATGTGTCCTGGTTTTATGTGTGCGGCTTGATCTGTCTGGTTTGCGTTTGGGCGGCTCGCAAGTGCTCGGTGAAGATGTCTGGGCGAGTTAACGCGTGCCCCGCGGCGGCGGCTGCGGTCGCCGCTCATGTCCACTTAATGAGTGTTTTAACTACTGTTGGTAAATCATGCTTTTACGTCCTTCGGGCTCAGATATACGACGCCGCGACTCAGCTGCGCATCATGATTCAGAACTTAAAGCCAATTATCGTATGCAATCGAATAATATCGACAACAGAAAGGTTGTACACGGAGATCAATAAAACTCATAAGATATCCCAAATATAACCTATATTTCAGTAAAATCGTCATCAAGCCGGAATAAATGGCATGTGTAAAGGTATATTTTTATTTAACGACATAATATTTTTATTCATACACTGCACGACAATCGAAATAAACTTCGCAATGTGCTATCCCGAAAGACAATTCGAAATTCGGATATAAAAAAATTGGGTTAGCGCAATTAACCGCCAAAGGTGCCGCGATTTTGCTGGCGGATAATGAATGGGCAATCACGCGCCTTTGATAAGTGCGCGGGGTGACCAGCTAGCGGTACCTGGCGGCCGCCAAGGAGCCGCGTCCCGAAGGCCCGGCGCACGCGAGATGCGGGGGCCGGGGCAGCTCGCGCCGGCAGCACGGCGGGGAGCGGCCAGGCAGGTGGCGCGAAGGCCACTCCGGGACCGGGAGCGCGTCGCCTCCAGTTAATTGATTCCAATCTGAGAAGCGGCCCACGATAATTCACTCTGTAAGTAAGTGTGTATCCACTCTCGCTCCTTGGTAATTATAAAACGGTCGACAGGTAACGGCATTTCGTAGTTCTATTGTTTTTGTATTGATAGTTATTTGCAGGTTGCTAAAATTGAAATAATTGACATTCACCCGTTGTCAAGTGTATGAAACGAGGATATTTTGTCTCCTCGATTTTCAGTTGGTATGCAACTATGCACTTTACTTTTGTGGTATGTATTTAATCATTTTTATCGATACGCATTCTGTATACCTACATCTCTTCATTTCAGTGCAACTTCCAGCAAGTAATGAAAGATATTTAGCATAGACACCTCCGAAAAACTTTACGAACCCTAAGTTAGGCAAGTTATTGACCAGAAATACCAAGTTCTCCACACAAAGATCAATTACACCGAAATTCAAGTTTTCATCCAAGATATGGATCAAGATATCTTTATATTCTGTATAACCTGATCATTTTACGAGTGTATACTTGCCTATAGATTACAGAACCATTGATTTTCATTAAGTACAGTCTAGAAGACAGTGGTATAGCAAAAAACGAGCTTTTGGACCGAACCGGCCTCCGCAAACCGCGCGCCGCGCCGGCCGCCCGCACCGCGCGCCCGCCGCGACGTGCGCCAGAGTGAACCGATTTAATTGCCGTCATTAATCCGTGGACAAGACCGTTTCCTCTGCACAGTGGCTATTTCGAGTGCTTATCGCTATTTTCTGTCCATTTTACTCAAGTAATAATAGGGTAAATTACTTAATGTTAATATTTAACGACCGTGATCAATATTTGAAAGGAAAGAACTGAGTATAGCAAAAATTACTTTTGAAAAAACAATTGATTTACCACAAGACTTACGTTGCAGGTAATGGGCCAGGATGTAAACAGACCCTTTACGAACCCGTCAACCAAGCATTCTGTACATCAAACTAAGTAATTTTACGCAAAAATTATTGCTGGGATACGCTTATTTTTTTGGGGTGAAAAATCACGTTTTACGGTAAAACTTAATGTAACGCACTCAAAACATTGTGCTAATGGACGCATTTAATAGTCAACGGGTTATGGAGGTATTTAAGTTAAGTTATGACCATAAAAACTAGTATTTAAAAAATCTTGTGAAAAAGTTAAAACTTTGACCTCCAATAGCTCCGTAACTAGTATGTTCCCAGGTATGGTCCAGAACAAAAAAATGATCGCAATGACGGGGAGAACAAGCGCCTTTCGGCTTCGTTAAGGGTCTATTTACACCCTTCAGAATAAGGGTATATCAGTAGTTATTAATCTACCTCACATAAATTTTTCGTTAACTTTTTACTTAATACACATAGAAGAAGAAGTATTGTTATATAGTTTAGTAGTATAGTTTGTATTGTAGTATTGTATACGAACCATAAGTTAGGTAAGTTATTGACCAGAAATACCAAGTTTTCCACACAAAGATCAATTACACCGAAATTCAGGTTTTCATCCAAGATATGGATCAAGATATTATTAATTTATTCTGTATAACCCAATCATTTGATGAGTGTATATACTTGCCTATAGATTATAGAACCAGAATCTGCAGATTTGATCAAAATTTTCAGACTAATTCATAAAAGCTCCATGAAGAGTTTGACTGCAATACGTGGAACTTGTCTATACTTGTAAGATGATAGTCTGGTTATTATAAAAATAAACTTAAAACTTAATTTGCCAAATTGTATTAAAAAGGGAAATTTCGTGTGTCTGATTACAATTTGCAGAAACACAGCCCTGTAAACACTTTGGAGTTTTACACGCATGACACTTTTAAATTATGCTGTTTACTCATGAAAAATGACAACAGCAATGATTAATTACTCGTCAATGCTCATGTTCGCAGGTAACAAAACAAACGAAGCATTTTAGTCGTTATTGATAAAAAGCTACGGAGTATAATAAAACACTTTGTTAACTAGTGTGATTAAAATCAAACTCAAAAAATGCTAATCAAAGGGCGAGTGTTTTGCAAAGTAGCTGTTACCATATATGTAAGCGGACAGCGGGTAGCGGGTATCAGCGAACGGTGCGTGCGACCAGTGCGACTTGCACAGAGAGCGCACGCGCCTAGTAATTACGCGCAAAGGTCGCGCGCGCACATTGCGCTCGCTCGCGCCGCCTGCGCATGCCCCATTCCACCACCATTACACCGTCGCCTCGGGCTCATCTTCACTTTCAAACAACATTAAACGTGTTATGTACTGTTGTCATTAGATCCTGTAACATGATCTTTCGCCATTCAATCCTATGCGGTCGATGATTGCTAATGACTTGCTCAATGCAAATGATAATCATTATAACCTCTCCGTGGCATATTTCGGCTAACTTTATTAGAATTGCTATAAACATATATTTCTATTAGGGTTAATTTTCAAAATAAAAATTAAGCGATGTGATGCATAGAACTAGCGTATTCATAGAGCTACTGGTAGGTAGGTAATGATTATATATATATTAACAGCAGACTGCAAAATATTAGGTCGTTACATATGGAATGGGCGTTTAGTATGAGAGGAACATAAAGTCGATTTTTTTTTTTAAATAAAATATTTCATTAATCAAAGTATGTACCATTGCTATCTATGCACTTTTGCCATCTCATAGGTAGTTCATTGATCCCTTTACTAAAAAAAACCAGTAGGATGGGAATCGATAAAATCCTTCGAGCCGTTTCTGCAGCACTGGTGCACAGCACTCGTACTCGTAAATAACGCGATATTTCCAATATATATAACATCATTGGAAATTTTAAGATTTGATTTTGTAAACTGAGTGACGCAAAGAAAAAATACAAAAGAGGAAAAACAAATGAATTATGGTTTTCGAAACACAAATACATGAGTAAATAGCTGTATAAATTTGAATTTGGAATTCCTGACCAAAGAGGAGTTATTTGAGATCAAAGTGGTCAGTACGACAACACGCCAATTTCATATGTAACGACCTAATATTACTTACTACTCGACCAAAAGGTGATGAACTCGACTTGACCTTGCTATTGAATCAGCATTAGTTGTCTGTAGCTGTCAATAGCTTTGGTGGAGTAAAATGACCTGCAATGAGGTCGTCTGGCTAATGTTATTTCCCTAATACTTCATATAATTCGTTCAAAATAAGACATCGCCCTAAGTAACCAACCATACTTATTATGAAACTCACGAAGATCAGAAATCAGGATAAGTTAACATAGAAATGTTTGTTTTGTACAAGCTCATGAACATTTTATCTTCGCCTTAAACATTAAACGCTAAAATACCAGTAATTCATTTTGCGAATGAAGAAATAATCTCTACCACATAGTGATTCCACATTTGACATTCAATAGCTTTGCAAACGAGATATTTATGTAAACTACCCATCGCAACTGCTTATGGACCAGTTGGATTACCAGCCAGTAATTTGAAAAATGCAAGCTTATTTCGCAATTAGCCCGTATTAATTAGGTATCAAACCATGCCTACAGGTATAGAGAATCAGTAATCGTATCATAGCTGCATCATTTCGTACGTGTACGTATATACTCGTATGGGCGCAAAACCATCATTTGATTTTAATTTTAAGTTAGTTTGTAATTTTAGGGTAGTTCCGTTTTTATTTTGACTTATGCAGGTTTATTGTAGTTTTCTATTTGACATGTGTTGAATTACTGAACTAATATTTGTATTTCCGTCTATTTAATTTAAAAAGTAATCGTAATTTCCGTTTGCTTCAATAATACGGATTATGTTTGATTTATGTTAAATGTTGTGAATGTAATGTTACTTCTGTTTATTTTAATAGGAGCTTTTTTCGATATGTTCACTAGAATTATTTAAGAGTCTAGTATAAAGCGAAGATTATTAAGTAGTTAATTTGATCTCTCCCGCTTTGCAAAAGTAAATATTGTTATTTTTATTCTACCTATACACAGAAATTCAAACTGAGGTTGGTCACTACCAACCTCAGTTTGAATTTCTGTGTATAAAAGTGGTTGTAATGTGAAAGAAGAGGTCTTGGTTTACCTCATGGAATAAACACTCTGAACTGGAGTAAGGTATTTTCTTTAAACAGGTGCTTATATTTCCTACTGTTTATTATTTGCTGAGTAATAATTGTGTAACTGTGTGTGTATATTGGTGCAAACCAATATGTTGTGTGACTCTCAACGACGACGGCCAAGATGCCGCCGACATATACGTACGTACGTAATATGTTCAGTGCCACCATTGACCGGTTAATTTTCTTGACAGAAATTAGCGTACGCTTCATCGCAGAAGTATTTACTTTAGTTAAATTAAATCACCAACAACTAAAAAACAAATCAATCAAAACAAAATCGAAGCAACTTTTGATCGTAGTATAAGCATCTAGTATTTAAGAAAAAACATTTTTTTACAATAGTTTCAACTATATAATATTCCCTATTGAAAGGGCTTGGAAGAATTTTGTGTGAAGCCTGGCCGGCCTAATTTCCGCCATTTTAATTTGTTTTTAATGTTGCGGCCACGCATATAACCTGTATTAATAGATAGCTGGCAAATAGCTGGTATCAATGATATTCTAATAAACAGATATGTTATACACCTACAAAACCACAGAAAAAAGGGTTCCGCGGGGGAGAGCCAGCTCACATACACGCAGTGACGCAGAATAAAGGAAAAATAGGCCAATTGGCTCGTTTTCGAGTCTAATAGAATATCATTGGCTGGTATCAATACAATCACGTTTTGTATGAGACAAAATGTTCTAAAGTGTCACGTTTCCGAAATATAATGTTTACTAAGTACCTACTTATGTGGTTCTAATTTTAAATTATGTGGTCGATGATCTTAGTGCACGGTAAAACTCTAACGAGTTTATGTTGACACCAACTTAAATGCATAAAATTTGTGTATCTGTATACTACTGACTAGATAAATAAATGTAGGTTATATGTGTAGTTGCAACTTTGAAAAAAAAAATTAAAATCGTTGAAAAAATTCAAACCCCTTTGACTTTAAAAAAAAACCGAGTATCCTAAAAAACGAAAGTAATTAGTCACTCCTGTATTGAGTATTTAGACAAAAGATAATAATGGATCAGATTAGGTACCTGCTTATCTGCATCTAGACTTTTCACGAAACAAGAAAAGCCTATTGTGCATCCAGTGCCGGCTTCCAGTTGTAGACAAAAAAATATTTTGTAACTGCATAATATCGTAAATGCTTTTAACGATTGCATTTAAACGTACGTAAAGATATTATGCAAAAACGTAAGCTGAGTGCCAGGCCTGTGTTAAGCTTTCATATTGCCTTAGTAAATTGTACCTATATAGGATGACGCTATTCGAAAATGAAGATATTTTCAAGATTTTATGGGTCTCTATGGGTATATCACGGTCTGCGCGGTACCCGCCATGATTACATTTAGTAATACGAGTCCTCCAATAAATTAACATAATATTGCAATAATCATTGTCGATCGACATATAAATTACCCACCTAAATGTACGCACGGGTACGACGTTCAGGGCAATTTATAAGAGATTATGTATAATAGCTAATAACTAGGTAGTTATACTGTGATATTATTTAGAAACGAAGAAAGATACCCGATAGAAAGATATCAGTAGGTTCTATTATAACCGTACTTCAGGCATGCAAAGAATCTCAATCAATGTAGCTAACAAAAAATAATTTGCTAGTTATTCGAACCAATTAAATTACACCCCCACACAACTTGAACAAGGCCAAAAAAAAACAGCGGTGTTAATAAAGTAAGTTGAATTCGTTACATTTTTTTTTTTTTTAAATTGTTAACATTGTCAAAATAAATAATCACTACTAACCTACACTTCTGACCCTGACTATAATTAATGAACAAAGACAGTGTTTGCATTTATATTATTATTATACTAAATTTTCTTTTGTCACAGAGCGCTTGTTCATTTGCACAGCATATTCGTATATGTTAGTCAGTGTCTAACAATAAATGTAAAAACAAGTCTTTCGTGGCACGTGATTTTGCCGAGTACACAGTTGAATAAATATTTCAATAATTGCCAGCAACAAATGGTGTGTATTTGAGAACCGTCTGGGAGACTTTGGCATTTATTCCTTTTTAGGTTAGGTAGTATTTCAATATTACTGAAAAAAAAAACTGAGACAATGGGCATAAGTTTTTTCGCAAAACAACGGGTACTCTTTGTCTATCAGCGGTCAACAATTTATTAAATATGTTTTCCGATAAATGGCCGGTTCGCCACGGTCATTCTGTCCGATTAATAATTATTAAAGCCGATTACAATTAATTGTCGGCGAGCGACTGCATGTGGTAGTGTAGTGGCACGACAAAGCCCCCATTAAGTACGTGTGACCATGAATTTCATGTGTTATGATTGTGCCGTCGGTCGCAGAGTGATGCGACGCGTCGCGGCTCGCTGCGTCTACACGTAGCATCTGCCGCCGAGCCGCGCGCCGGGTTTAGTCCAACGGACGTCCACTTAACTTGCCTACTAAAGAGATAAAATCTTGAAGAAAGGAAACGGATTTTTCCCACATACAGGCTGGAAGGTCCGTCGACGCACAAATGGTAACCACGTGTTCAGCACATAATCCTGTTTGTATACATATGGTAGATATTTTTCATAGGCAATATAAACAAGAATCAGCACTTGTAGGAAACATCAGTTTTTTACAGTACTGACATGTAGTACTCATTTAAGTTTAGATGTCTCTTAAGCAGGTCCAGCACAGCACAGCAGCAGCACAGCAGCGCAGCGCAGCTTCTCGACTTTAGCAGTAAAAGTCAAAGATAGTAGGTACCGTATCTCTTTACTTTTCAGGCAAAAGCGGCTGGGTATGAGGTATCCGTTTGCAGAGATTCTGCATTTTACCATAAAGATATTAATAATTATTATTTTAATATCTAGTTAACATTCTTAATACAGCAATTAACAGTCGAAGAGTTATTTAATTTCAATATTACTTTGTCGGGTTCTTATCAATGAAGGTAAAAATTTTACGATTTAATTTACGTATAAAGTCATAATCTGGAAGCACTCATAGCAAGCAATTAGGTATTTAATAATCACAATTAAAAATATCCACATCTGAACTGAATAAAATAACTTTATTGCGGAATATGGAAAACCAGTTTTAATAGGCGTTTTATTGCTTAGGTGTGGACATTAATTGATTTTCGGTTGGGAAAAGCAGTACCTCGTGTACTTTTAATACAACAGTTTCTAAACAAACTATATATTAATAATTAAAATGTTTCAGTTCCGTTATTGTTTGTTGGACTATAGAAACTGAATATTTTTTCGCCAAATTGCAAGTGCTTGTAGCGCGTAATAACTGAGCAAGCTACGCGGTTATAAATAAAACTTTCGCGCGGCGCAAGCGCGTTAAATCGAATCCGACGATGGCTGGAACTCGTCCTGGCGCACCTGCGACAATTTTTATAGTATAAATTTGCATTAATTCATTTAGTCCTGTTTTCAACGCGGCGTATAAATGGGTTAGCTGGTAAGTGGTGGGATCTAGCCGCTGTCGGCGCAGGCCTGCGCGGGCGCGGGTGTGGAGACGCCCGGCGCACGTCGCGTGTCTCCTTCCACCTTTCAGAGTTAATCGACAGACAACAAGCCCACGCGCCTACTGTATTTTCTTTTGTTTAGTTTGAAGTATCTATGACTTGAGCTAAAATAGTTTGAATTAAAGTGGAATCATGATTGTTTTAACTACTTAGATACATAAGTCCTATTAAAGAAATAAGAAGGTACTTTTAAGGACACTCTCAGAAAGTTTAACCTAATTAAGGACATTTCACGACACTTGGGACAAACAAAATGATAAAACAACACATGACAAATTTCAGGACACCTGGGAGAAAATCCTGGTGTATGACGCGAGTCACAAAAAGAAGCTACCTACTAAAAAATACACATATTCTAAAAAACCCTACACTATGGACACCGCGTTTGTTAGAAAAAAAAAAAAACCGGCCAAGTGCGAGTTGGACTCGCGCACGAAGGGTTCCGTACCATTATTATCAAAAAACGGCAAAAAAATCACGTTTGTTGTATGGGAGCCCCCCTTAAATATTAATTTTATTCTGTTTTTAGTATTTGTTGTTATAGCGGCAACAGAAATACATCATCTGTGAAAATTTCAACTGTCTAGCTGTCACGGTTCATGAGGTACAGCCTGGTGACAGACAGACGGACAGACGGACAGACGGACAGACGGACAGACGGACAGACAGCGAAGTCTTAGTAATAGGGTTCCGTTTTTACCCTTTGGGTACGGAACCCTAAAAACGTTTAAAGCAGGCAGTTCTGAGAAAATCTACGTGTATCCTGTAAGTATATGAAGCTTGTCTACTTAAGAGAGATCGCATCTGTAATTACCTATCGACTGTCAGCTATCACCCCCGTTGCAAAACAACTTACGCGCATTTATTATGTAAATATGTTTCAGATTTTTACTTATTTTGCCTTCAGGCTCTATATAAAAATACTCTGCTGCGGTTTTAGATCGGCTTCATAAAATGTTTTTATTTGTAGTTACAATGTAAGGATTTCTTAATGCAAAGATTGCGACTAATATAGAAACAGAAATAAACTTGACGGCTTTAACTGTGTCTTTAAGTGTAGTAAGGTAACACATACACATAGGCTCATACACATGAGTAGGTATAATATACACATGGGCCGCAATTATACGACGGAAACCTCGGATTGTGTTCCTACGGCTATCAAGCTTAAATTAGGTATAATATACCTATGAATAAATAAAAAAAAAACAAGCTAAAAAATACTTCGATATTTTAGAGACGAAATAGGCTCGCGTCATTTTCAGAAGGTAGGTGTAGGTACCTACGCTAAAATAATGTGTGTGTGTGTTCTTTGTCAATCTGAAACTTATTTTTTTATGGTTCCTTTTTGTATCATTTGAACGACAAAAATCCTCTCTTCAAGGTAGATTATTGTCACCAGTCTCTTTGTGTTTTAAATGTCATCATTCACCAATCACCGGTCCCCAAGAAATAATAGCGGACATAATCTTCCCAGGATCGATTACAGTAGCGGTTTATGGTGTACCACGTTTATCAGTGAACATTTACGGGCCGATATGATGAGCATCCGCTCACTTTCCATTTCATACGGAGCAGCATAAACAGGTTCTCTTCACACCCAATTTACTCAGTGGTTTAATAAAACACACACGTGTTTCTTACATGGGAAAACACTTAAGACTGCTGGTTATGTAACGTACATAGGTACATACATATGGTATAATGACAATATAACATTAGACGTTACAAGGATCCGGGCTAACCGTCGCCGTCGACGTAACGTTAGCTTTATTTATTCATTTCGTGTTCACTCCACATTTTCCCACGGGCCTTGGCTTAAAACGTGGTGACGTCATTACAGGTTTTACAGCTTCATTAAACCAGATCTTTTATTTGGCTTAGAGCGTATGGATAGATTTTTTTAAATCCCTGCCATTAGGTACTATATTGTCTCCTGAAATTCGACAAAATTTATAACAAAGTACCTAAATAAAACTATGATTGCGATTCTAATAAGTGGGGGATAAAAATTATAATATTGCTTAAGAAACCTACTTAGTGATACATTCATGAGTACGATTACTGATAAGGATAGCACATCGACAGAAGTTATGATCCAATATGATTTTCAACCGACTTCCAAAAAAAGAAGTTCGACTGTTTTTTTTTTTGTGTTTGTTACCTCAGAAATTTCGACAGTTTATGTTTAGTTCCATTTATTGGGGACAAACCTATTACCATGAAATGTATTGTTAACAATGTAAAATAAATTCATCAATCATAAACTATTTGTTTGGGAACAACTAAAAATGGAATAATAAAAATCTTTTTGCAAAAAATAAAACCGACTTCAAAAAACACAAAAAAGAGAAAAATAAATTTAGCTTCAGAAGTCGGTGGCAAAAAAAAACTGAATCAAACAAATAAGTCACCGACTTTTGAAGTTAAAATTATTTTTCTTTTATTTGTATTTTCTGAAGTCGGTTTTATTTTGTGCAAAAAAGTTTTTGTTGTTTATTAAAAACAGTTCATATGATAAAAAAATATAGATAACCTTCCCAAGAACTACCTTTAAATTAATATAAGTACTTATCTAAATAGATACGACACGTAGATATCCAACTATTGATGTGTTCAAGAACGCACTGACATCCGCGCAGTACAAAAGACATCAACGATCCAATCGGTTTGTGTGCATACGCAGCTTTTATGACTCAACGCATTTGAATGATTTTTATTACGATTGGCGGTTATAACCAATCTATAGTGAACCAATGTAAAATGTATAAACATTATCTTAATACATTGTATAAAGTTATGTAGATATGTTCTATTTAGGATCTTTTCTTGTCTCTATGTCGATAGCTCTTGAAAAATAGAAATAAATACATCCCGAATTACTTCTTAGAAACTTTCTCCTTGTAGAGTCATGTGTAAAACAAAAGTGCGACAGTTTTTATGAGATGCCTTATGATGTTCTAAAAAATTCAAAGAGTTTTTCGTTATCCAAAAAAGTCGTGGGGTTGCACTCCGTTTACGGCTAAAGTTACTTTGTTGCTGGATCAGGCACGGTTGCCAGTTTAAAATTTATTCAGTCTATTTTTATTTACTCGCAAACACCTTTACTATTTCAGTAGGTAAATAATCAAAATAATATAATTATGGATAGGTTTATGTCGTGGTCGTTTAATAAAAAGACGTATATAGTTATTATTATTTGCAGGGCAAACTATGCTACCTATAGGAAAACATAATAATTTTAATAACAATATAATTAATAACAGACACATAAAGCCTTATTTTTATAAATGCGAGTTTAACGATAACCAAAACCGTCGCACGCGCAGCTTTGAAGAATTAAGTAGCTTTTCTTTTTTTATTGGGGCAAGCCCGCCATCCTATACCTAAATCACTGTAACTCCTGAAAGCCAGAATCAATAATGGCGACCACCAGAAAAGCGCCGAGACAATGAAGAAACAATGAAGCTCGACGAAGACCCAGAGAAACAATTTAACTGTCTTGGATCCCGCAACTAAATTAATCAAAACAGTTACATTTGTTAAATAACCGTTCCAGTAACATGGTGTCCTTGGTTTTGTAATGTGTCTGTAAGGTTTGGTGGTCGTCCCTCGAATCGCTGGCGATGGCCCGGCGCCATATGGTGGCCCCGTGCCCGCTCCAAATTGCAGGTTATATCAATTGGTCTCATTCAACGAGGGGACCTAACGTTGGGACGAGCCTGGTGTTAGTATAATTGTTTGCACTTAAAACTACGAGTTTATGTACCGTTACGAATTTACATGTGCACGCGACGGAGATATTTTGAAATCTTTTGATGCAGTTTGATTTGGGAAAGTAAAGCTTTGGGGTAGACATGACATAGCAAAAAGGTAGGTATATCTAAGCATATACCTCCTGATACCAATGTTATTAATGTACTAAAGTTTTCAGAGTCCCTAACAGATTTTTTGGTGTTGTGACTCTCGTAGCTTCTACCAAAATAAAATCAATGCAAACAGTTTAGAGTTTTGGCCAAGGCTGCTCAATTTATTTTGAAGGTGGGCCAACATTTTGCTCTCGTGTCAACTAGCGGGCCATCTAGTACATAAAACTTGACTAAAGAACATTTTTTGAACTAATTTTTGATGACTATTGTGGCTATAAATACACTTTCAGTAAAAAAGATGTGATTTTTGTAATTTTGTTGTGTTTTGTTGGCTTACTAAGAATGGGTTCATTCATATGGAGGAACAATTTTTTTTCGATCTGGTTGAAATTTGTTTTCAGAAGACTGTCGTCAATTGACCACTGTTAGCGGGCTAATTAAAATACGTTGGCGGGCATACTGTGACCCGTGGGCCTGGGGTTGAGCAGCCTAGGTCAAGACCAACACTTCGTCCGATTCTGTGTACCAACCTATAAAAAATATTATAATCATTTATCAGAAGTTCGTTAGGATGTTCCAGTCATCTCCGTTGAAAACCAGAACGAATCGTCACGAGATTAATTCGGTAACGTGTCGACGTTTTAATTGTTACACATTGTTTTAGATGGAGGCAATATGTCGGAGGCGGTGGGCCGTTATCTGATGAAATATGTCCGTTATGATTGGCAAACAAACAGTATGGCGCCGCCATATGTCGCGGCACGTGCGCCCGCGCATCCAACGCGCTGCTCACTCACCGGTGAAACTGTACACCACAGGGCTTAGTATGGATAGATGTCGCATTTTAACAAGAGCTTACTATTACATCTTTAATAGGCATAAGTTTTGCGGAAAGAAAGACTCTGTTCGTAAGGATCTATCACAATGACATTTT
Source organism: Xestia xanthographa (assembly GCA_905147715.2). Classification (NCBI taxonomy): domain Eukaryota; kingdom Metazoa; phylum Arthropoda; class Insecta; order Lepidoptera; family Noctuidae; genus Xestia; species Xestia xanthographa. The sequence continues at coordinate 11,827,375 of LR990655.1, read as the reverse complement.
TAGGAAACTGGTAGTGTTGAAAATCTTATCCTACCTATCAGATTACTGAAACTTTTCCAAACTATTCAATTCTGTTGGACTTCTTATGTCCAGAGTTCATATAATTTTGCTCATAGTCCTTATAACCTGAGTAACAGAGTGAGTGCTCACGATCAACAAACGTCTAAACTACGCCTTACCAGAAACAACAACCTGAGAGTGGCGCGTACGATATCATAGCTCTCGTAGATAACACAAATAGCTTTTGAAAACCACATTAGTGTCCCGTACTCGCTGTAGTAGTCTATTTCTATTGCACGTGAAAGGAAAAAGGATAATTTAAATCCATCGCAGAGCTTCAAAGCTTTCGTTAGCAGCTATAGTAGATTATAAGGCCTATGGTTAGAGAAGCCAGTGCGCGCGCGCCGCCCATCCGTCAGTGTAATCGCTAGTTAATCATTTTTCGGTTGATGGGGTTCATTGTGCTTCACCCTACACGGATTATAACTCATAGCCAATTTTAAGCGTGCAAAATTTTCAAATTACTTTTTTTTGTAGAAATATTTATTTATCATGGAGATGTGCGGTGTCAACGAGGTTTTGCGAACAATAACAATGTGTGGACGTCATCGGTCGCCCGCGCCCGTATGGCTCGACCGCGGTGCGACCCTACCGCTGACATTGAACTCTACAGCTTGAAGCTTGGGTGGCGTCGGGGAAACTACAACACTTTAATTTATCAATATTTAATCTTATAACAAGGACTTACAGACAAGGGTGATATTTTTTTTATTTTTAGGGTTCCGTACCCAAAGGGTAAAAACGGAACCCTATTACTAAGACTTCGCTGTCTGTCCGTCGGTCCGTCTGTCCGTCTGTCTGTCACCAGGCTGTATCTCATGAACCGTGACAGCTAGACAGTTGAAATTTTCACAGATGATGTATTTCTGTTGCCGCTATAACAACAAATACTAAAAACATAATAAAATTAATATTTAAGGGGGTTCCCATACAACAAACGTGATTTTTTTATAATAATTGGTACGGAACCCTTCGTGCGCGAGTTAGACTCGCACTTGGCCGGTTTTTTTACATTTTACCACACCTCATCATACCACTGCTATTTGCAATTTACCGAATGCTAGACGAATGGCTTTTTTCACATTAAAAAAGCTTTTATACCCTCCATATCACAATTCTTAGGTACGTATATCTACCTACCATGTCAAATTAGAAACACCTTTAGCAATATCAATTCAAGTGCTATCTGCTTGTAATAAAGTTTGCAAATAAATGATAATTGGGTATCTTTCTAATAACTAAATAAGATAAAGGTACTCCTGTTGGCTTCTTAGATAATTAAATGTAGTGAAAGCTGATAGCGAGTAATCTATGACAATTACTTGATACGATACTTTGTTCTATTTCTACGGAATATTCTTAAAGTTCCACACACAATGAAAGTTAGGTATCTAGGATAGGTACTGATTGAGAACAATTCCAATCACAGTGAGGACACATAAATTAACTAAATAAGTAGTTATTAGGTTACTCTACATCAGAGGTACACCTGCCATTCAATTTGAAGCTCTTGTTTTAAGTACCGTGGACAAAATATGAGACCTGCCGTCCTTTTTATTCATATTCGAAAAAGAAAATCGTGAATCAAATGTGAGCATGTATAAAAATTGAATGAATGGCAGAAGTGTCGTAGTTTTCGCGTAGCGCTCGTCGTAGGCGTCGTAGCACTAGCGTTATCGGTTACCAAAACTTTGGATAAGTTGGTAAAAGTAATTAGACTTTATTAAAATACCAGATTTTACAGACTGCTGAATTATTTTATGCAGAGCAAGTAAGTACCCAATGTGATAAAAAGGTACCGTACATCAAAATGGCACAGGAAACAAAATCCAAAAAAAAAATCAGACGAATGTATAACCTTCTCTTTTTGGAAGTCGGTTAAAAATGAGTCACTATTAGAATGTGGAAGGATATCAGCGGTTGTGATAGTATCCAAAACTGCATAATAATACACATTTACGAACTAATTGAATGTAAAAATAAACGTTAATGTAAGCCATGTCTCCCCACGTTGTGGTAGTGAGGAGCGCGCCCGCATGCCGCGCGTGGCGTAGTGCGGTGATTTGCATGCTCCTCAAGCGAACCGATCACTTCACGATAACTTTAACAGCTTCGACGGTTATAAATAAAACACATGACACACTACTAATCAGACGTTGAATCAAACTCGTGTAGGTATACGGTGGCACTTAGCTAATCAAAGGTTACCTATTGGGGACACACTGGCACATATTTACATACTTAGGTAGGTATGTAGGTACCGGCCGACCGCCGAATACATACATGACAAGATAGCAATTTGCAGTTTAATTAAAAAACAACTCAATAATAAATTGATTAAACTCAAATATATCCTATTCAAATTAATGTTATAGACAAACTAATAATGGTCCACTCACAAAGCACTTAGCTAAGGAAAGCGATGTTGATGCGATATTAGTTCCCACAGGAAATTAATTTGCCCCAAACTACTGATGCCCAATAAACAACGATAAGATTGCAAATGTGTTTATTCACACAATTAATACACCCTACAAAATAAAAACGTTCCAATAATTATCTCCGTCTATATTTTCCATTAAGATAAAGAAGTGGTCCAATAAATAGAAACATTTTGAATAACATTTCGCAACGAGGGAAACAATATATTTTAGGTTTACGCGATTAACGTGTCGAATTCTTCGCTAGCGATAAAGACAATAAAACAAATAAATTATTGTTGCGAGGTGTATCTATTATTAGAGGATGATATTAATTGCGCGTACGCACCTGGGCGTGCAGGTGACTGTTTCAATTTGGGGTCAGCCATGGTTTTGACACCGTGTAACATTTTAAAGAATAGTGGGAATTGACACCGCACAGAGATACGTAGATAGTGTTTGTTTTAAGTGTTTTAATGTTTAATTCATGCTTTTGTAATGTTTTATGTTTAAAAATCTACATAAGGAATAAAACCTGAATAGTTACCTACTTAGAAATGACTAGATAGTTAATTTGTTTTGTATAATTATATTTTAAGAAAGTTATTACGTAGGTAGGTATATTTACCTCGTGTTATCTTTCCTTCACACGCATGGTTAAGTGTAGGTACCTACTAACCCGGTCATGAAGTAGGTAGGTAAGCCAATTATCAGGCAATAGAAAGCCCATAGTAAACTGCACTTATTTGTGGCGTAATAAAAGGAGAGTAAAGTTGCAATCAGTAGATATAAAATCAGCACCCCTAGCCAAGTTACAAACGTTTCGTATCGATTCTCTTTCTACAATCGTAAACGCCTCGGCGTAAGTGATTGTAGAAAGCGCCAAATTGGTAGCCAAGCTGACACGACTGAGTCGATCGCTCGTTTTCTAACGTCTGTAGAAAAAACCTACACTTTAAAGAGTATAGCGGTCAACATTGTAGAAACGATAACATTCTATTCTATCATTTTGAACGATGTAAACTTGTCTACGAATTTTCCATTTGTTTGTGTTGATCACATGATATAACGTTGAGATGATGTCATTCCCATTCATTTGATTCGTTTTCTACTAGCGTTAAAGATTGTAGATTGTCAACTTGGCTGAGGGGTGCAGATCAGATGACAGCGCGGTAACGCGGTTGGCGTAGTGGCTGAGCGATTGACTGTTGCGCTGCGTGTCGAGGGTTCGATTCCTGCACGGGTCAAATATTTTTATATGGGTCTGGCTGTTTGTTTATGTGAGTTTACCTAAATGTTTGTAAACGAACCCAAGATACATGAGAAATTCTTAGTGTGCGGCAACTTAAAAAAAAAAGAAAAAATGCACACATACTCGTATATACACACAAGGCAGCCGACATGAGAATCAAATATATAAGATAGCATGTTTGACTGCTACTTTAGCGTCCACTATGCCAATAACTTATTTTTTGTTTTCCATTGGAACTCTTTAAATCTGAACCTAAAACTGAAATCTCGTCGCATGTAGGGGCAAATATTTTTTTAAGAAGTCTTGTGTAGGTATTATCTAATAAAATAAATAAGGATAGGGATAAGAAGATAAAACGGACTCTACTGCTGCCATCTACCATCAACGGGGAGTAAAGTCGAAAATTATAACACTTTTCCTACCGACCTACTGGAGTTACCTGGGCCTCATAAGACAAAGTCAAGACTCATGTAAAATATGCTTCAAGAGCGAGCGTAGTGAGCTCGAAATTTTTTGCAACATTACCTGAGATAATTATGCTATAATTTCATTTGCATATATGTATATTAAGCCTCGGGGCAAGGGGGTCCTAATTTATTTCAGGCTTTGTCTATTGTATAGATCGATCATGCAAAAATCCAATAGGAGTGCCAATCCAGAGGTAGCCTTTTTGATAAATGTTTTTTCGCAGAGTTAAACAATATCTAAATTGTAGAATATTTAGTTTCAATTCCGTCAAACTAGTTCAAGCTTGGCTAATGACGTATTTGGTCCGGTTCAGGGGGGGGGCAATTGCACCCATTGCCCCCCCCCCCCGTATCCGCGCCTGACGTTGGTACTTAGATAATAATCTGTGTGCTGTATTAAATCACGATGCTTTGATCTACCTACCTATGATCAAGTAGGTACCTACACCTATCCCTCTATAATGAAGGTCGAATGTGAAGCTGACGAGGATCTCGAAGGCTTTCAACTATGAAATTCTCCTTTTTCAGTTGTGAGCCTGATCATGTCTATGAGAGACTTCAATCAGACTACTGCCGTAGCTTCCTGCACTAGTATAATCAATATATTAAGCTCCCAATGCTGGCACACCCTCTCTGTGAGAAGACAGCAGTCGGACGTAAATCCATAATCCACCAGGCGGCCCCAGTGTTGGATGGTAGCTGTCAAGTCTTATTTTTGTTTCAAGTACGTGTCGGTTTCCTCACGATGTTGTTTTCTCTTGTCGTTTTAAGAGCAGTTTTGCACAAAGTAATCTGCCTGCTTTGATTCGATCTCATGACTTGCAGTCGGGGCCGATACCGCTGCTGAACTTCCTGTTATCAATTAAACATTTAGGTAGGTAATACAACTCTTTGTCCAGTGTAGTACTTACATACAACAGTGCTGTCGATTCTGTTCTGCACAATATAAACTTAATTTAGGCTATTGCTATCTTTTCTCTGTTATAAAACGAGAAAGAGACGGACGTAATTTAGAGCTGTCAAATTTAGTTGGAACTAATATTTCTATACAAATGAAGGGTGCCCGTAAAACATGTCGACTAAAAACACGGTGAAGCGCTATTTCCAACTAAATTTGACAGCTCTAAATTACGTCAGTCTCTTTCTTGTTTTATTAGAGAGAAAAAGATAGCAATAGCCTAAATTAAGTTTAGTTTGTGCACAACAGAATCGACATCATAAACTAGTTTGACATCTCTAACTTACTTCATAGCTATAGCCGTCCTTCGCACTGCCTTTTAGTAAAAAATATCAATACCCTAAATTAGGTTTAGTTTGTGTACAACAGAATCGACACCATTATGATCTGTTATGAGTCTTTAAAAAGGAAGTTAAAATAAAAGTACATAGTAACACTTTCCCGTTTATTTAGAATATTCAATAATATTTTATCACATGTCGGTAAGATTTCACAATAAGCACGCCAAGCATTCTCGTATCTTACCACGAACGTCGGTAGACGATCTACTTGCCATTCTGTCAGACCAACACCAGTGGAATACATAATTATTGAAATACAAAGAAAAAGAAAAGAACAGTTATCGTACATACGTTAACTTGTCGAATAATTAATCATAAGTAAAACCTTTCATAAGTTGTAATAAGTTTAATAAAATATTATTTTAGCAGTTGAAAGCTCTGTGTAATTAAGCTGTTATATATATTCCCTGTAACTTTAAGCACTAACAAAAAGAGTACAATTTTGTAAGTTGCCATTATCAAAAATGTTGGAAACTATCGCATATTGATGTGTGGTGTTAAATATTCAGGTCGTAATATTAGCCGTCCCCAGATTATCAAAAAAAAAGTTTATCAGTAAAATATAGTCTGCCCTTTAAAAGTTTTTTCGAAATAATGGATTCAATATTAAAGAAGTGGTATTCTTGAAACGACGAATATTTAACAGTTCTTTAACTTCAGAGCTTTTAACACATTGGTCATAAAATTGTCATAATAATCAGGTTTTAGCAGAAGATTATCAGAATACCATTTACAACAGGATGAATACATTGTATTAATGTTTTCAATGAGTTCAAGTGCACCTGTGTTAAATGCTCGTAAAAATATAGTAACCTCGAGTAATTTAAAAAAAAAACTTTTTTAAGGTTAAAAGAACACCGGTAATATCGGTCTGTCAAATTCACCGTGTTGGTGCTACGTCCGTTAACGTTATAAAAATATATTACAATACATACATAAATTATAGTATGTAGGTATATAGTTGTATTGTTTAATAATAGTGTAATTTACGAAACGTTTATACCCTATACTGGAGTGCGGCTAAGGTGCATATTTGCATTATTATAATTTGTGATGTAGATTTATTTCCAACATTTCATTATTGATACATATAATATAAATTTTGATTAACCTAGTGAATAACATTTAGGTATATAAATGAGCCTAGTAGGTATGCTTTTAGTAAATAATTTAGAGAGAAAGGAACATAGTAAACATAATAATATCATAATCATAGAGTTTGCTTGATACGTTTCTACTATCACCTACATCACGGTAAGAATTATTTAATAAAGAAGCACTGAAGTAGGCATACAAACATAAATCGCACCTTTGTTTAAAGAAAATCTTCTAATATACAAAAATCTCGTGTCTCAGTGTTTTGTTAACAAACTCCACCGAAACGGCTTGACCGATTTTTGTGTATTTTTGGTAGGTCTGAGAATAGGTCGTAGGCTATTTTTTTGTCTCACACATACACATCAAAATTTCCACGCGAACAAAGTCGCGGGCAACAGCTAGTTTTATTATAAATATGAAAAACTTTAACTTATATTGTTACTTACGGGATATCTTCCGTGATTATTATTTTTTTTGAGCTCCCGATATTTCGACGCTGTTGCAAGCGCCATTAACGCGGGTTGATTATATATACGTATATAATAAATTGTTAGGAGCAGACAAAAGTGTCTACCCTCTTTCTTTGTCAATTTATTTTCCATGCACCCGCATTCTCTAGTCAACCCGCGATCATGGCGCTTGCAACAGCGTCGAAATATCGGGAGCTCAAAACAAATAATAATCACGGAAGATATCCCCTAAGTGAAAACATAAGTTTAGGTTTAAACCGTGAAAGCAAAAAATAGTGCATGAAAACCATATTTTGAATTGAAGATACAAAAGACATTCTGAACTTTTTACTGTTGTTGTGGGACTGTTTTTAGGTTTCTGTGCATAGTACGTATATCTTCGAATCATAAAAGCTTTGGATTGTATACAAAGGCAAAACATTTTTCGACGATCATCACATCATCAACATGTACGAACTAAATAGAGGGCGACGCAAGACCATAATGTAAATGATAGCAAGTATCTTAGCCATCGTACACACAAAAATATCTTAGATATAAGCACGAAATATTATAGAACTAACAATAATGGTAACTAAATCTAGCACAGCAAAACTATTCATCCAGGCGCAATCGTCACTTCTAGACCTGAAATCTGCTCTAGTCAGAGATATAAAGGCCTAGGTGACGGTTACGCCTAAATAACACATAATATTACATAGTATTCGACTACATAAAAAAGTAAGAAAGATTCTTAATATCAATAGGTACACAATAGTAGGAATAACACTTGAGATCTCAAGTAAGTAATAAACAATAGAATAGAAGAAGAAACCATTATAAACAATGACCTATTAAACCACGACGAATTAACTTATTTTAATGATACACTTTGTTATAATTTAGAGGCTTATACATACTTAGATAAACTGATAACATTGGTGTCTTTGCAGTCAATACCTAATGACCATTACAAGACTGAGTATTTTACATGGACCAGTAAGTTGCATAATGAGTTAAGTAATATTAGAGATGGATTAAACAGATTATGATGGAATAGTGCGGCCGTATATAATATTATTTTCGATTTAGTTGCCAATTTTTTTTAAAGATTAAATATGTATCTGTAAAATACTCAAACTTATAACGGCATAAATACATAACTAATTAACATGTAATGTAAGAATAATAATATGTTTATGTATCACCGACGAATTGCTTAGAGCTTAGCGAGATTAAATTATTTGGATAAGGCAAGAAAGATCCATTAACTATTTGCTGATTGATAGTACCATAATATATAGTTATTGTTACACAACAAATAACCAGTCAGCGAAATATATCCTGGAATGCAAATGTGTATAAAGTACTACCTAACAATAGTGTTTATATAGGATTAAATACATATTCTCAACATTTAAATATATGATTGTGATGATAAGTACAGAGTGAATTATCTCTTGTAAATACAGTGATATAGTGAATAGTTTTATTTATAATGTGAAAGGCGTAATTATGCAGAATTTATATATTTTTTTTCTAAGATAAATTTATTTTCAACGATTTGAAAAGTTCTGTACATAAATAGTTATAAAAATGAGACATCGTAACCAACAATTAGTCTAGATATATTACTGTAGATAAAAGTGATAGATATTGAATATTAATGAAATACTCCGGTTTGTTAGGTAGTAAATTATGAAGGTATTGACGAGGTAATCACGGGTAGCTCTCGATTTGCATTCCGTTAGTTATTTAGTATGTAAACTACATTCATTACAAGCGTCCGATAAGATCACTGGACATGATCGACGGCATGTGCATCTCTACATGCCTACCTGTATATATTGTGAGTATACTAGTTTATAAAAGTAACCACCTATGCCTTCGTTGAGAGATAATAACATGAAATAAAATTGCTTAGTTCAAATAATAATTTGATATTGTTTATCCAAAACCGTATCTGTATTTTTGCATTGCTTCTTATACTTTTCGTAAACTATTCATTATTTATTAAATACTTTAAGATCGTATACACTTATATTCAAACCATATGGTAGAGTCTTTTGTTTATAATATTTTGAATAAGTATAATAAGTACATAAAGGGTGTAAAGACTCTTAACGAAGCCGAAAAGCATTTGTTCTCCTCGTCATTATGATCATTTTTAGGGTTCCGTACCCAAAGGGTAAAAACGGAACCCTATTACTAAGACTTCGCTGTCTGTCCGTCTGTCCGTCTGTCTGTCACCAGGCTGTATCTCATGAACCGTGACAGCTAGACAGTTGAAATTTTCACAGATGATGTATTTCTGTTGCCGCTATAACAACAAATACTAAAAACAGGATACAATTAATATTTAACCCATACAACAAACGTGATTTTTTTGCCGTTTTGTCTAATGTATAGATAATGGTAAGGAACCCTTCGTGCGCGAGTCCAACTCGCACTTGGCCGGTTTTTATGTTCTACTCTACACCATACCTGGGAACCTTCTAGTGACGGAGATATTGGGGGTCAAAGTTCCAACTTTTCTTTTTTAAATACAAGTTTTTATAGTAAGATTTTTATTTTAAACACCTCCACGATTCCCGTACTATTCAATCCATCCATCAGCACAATGTTTTGAGTGCGTTACATTGAGTTCTACCACAAAACATTATTTTTCACCCCAAAAAAGAAAGTCGTTCCCCAGGAATATTTTTTGCGTAAAGTTACTTAGTTTGAAGTACAGAATACTTGGTTGACGGCTTCGTGATGAGTCTGTTTTCACCCTGTATTTTGGAAGAATAAATCAATTCCGCAACGGTAGCCTCAGTGGCGTGTCTAGGGCCCAACAATAGGACAAGCCTAAAGGCAAGCAGACTGTCCAAAAGCCCTAACATTATGAAGAGTAGTAGGTCATAAGGGCCAGTTAAGCTTTTAGGCTTGTACACCTAGTAGTACACTTCCACCTCACCCCGAAGGCATAGACGCATTATCTATGATAACAAAGAGCACTATTATGAAAAAATATTTTTCTAGTCTGCGAATAATATTGTAAAATATAATATTTAGGTGGGCTATAATATGTTTCTATTTAAAGCGGACATGTATCATTTGAATATACAGTAAATCCGATATACACATTTATAATTATAGGGAACTGTGACGGAGTTACTTTACTAACGAGAGAACCAGTATATATACAAATATATTGCAATAATAACACCTGCCCGCTTAGCATGAACGCCGTAGACACGAAAGAGAATCGACAAATCTTTTGTTCATCTGTCATTGAATCGACAAAATGACAGATGAACAAAAGATTTGTCGATTCTCTTTCGTGTCTACGGCGTTCATGCTAAGCGGGCTGTAGGTAAACAATGGGCCGCGGAGCCGACGGGCGGTGTGGCGTGCGGAGCTAACGACCACCTCATCTCGCCTCTTGCCGAGGTACATTCTGTTTAGCTATAGCCTTCACTTTCTATGAATGAATTATAATTTGGTACAAGCCAAGGAAATGCACGCTTCGTATATTAACTAGAATATTTTCTCATAATTTCGTGATACTAACAAACTTAATAATATCGCAAACTTAGCTGCAGTAAATGCTAAAGAGCCTCATTCTTTTATTGGTAATATTAAATGCATTCAAGTGTAACCATAACCGAGTAACGTCGGTTAATTCGATTTGAAACATTCTCGTAATAGTTGCCACACGGAATTTGCCTTGACGCGGACAACCGCGACCCTGAACATTTTAACTAACTCAGCTGTCACAAAAATTATACGACAATACCGATTATACGATTTAGGAATATCATTTACAGTGCGAAGATAGATGTACAACCAATTAAAATGAAAGAGATTTCCAGATATAAGATGAGAATAGCGGTCATTGACCCACCCACATTATCTTCTTAACTTTGAAAACCATAAACAAGCCTGGTCAAGTCTGGAATCGTATTTTTTGTAATGAAAAACGATACATGGTTAATCTGTTTTGGTTCGTACGAAGAGATATTAGGGAAAGGGCAATGACCACTATTCTCATCTTAACTGGCACCAACTATAGTTATTTGATTACTCTAGTACACTGGGTTCGAGCCTTGTTAGGGACAAATTGTACATAATTGTGTGTGCAATGACTTCACTCTTCTAGCAGACTAACGTTTATTGTAGACTTGTAGTTCAGTGACTCAGTACAACACTTTCACACCAACTGCTGTGTTGACGCAAATCACACAGAGCGATTCGATATACAAAGCGTATACACTCTTACTATTAGTTTAAATGTCTATGTGGAACGACAAGAAATTTACTGTAGTGTCAAACACACAGTGTGTTGTAGTGTGTGTAGTGTTTGTTGTAGTGTCTGTAGTGTGTAGTGTAGTGTGTAAAGTGTGTGTGTGAAGTGTGTGTGTGTGTGTGTCTGTAGTGTGTGTGTAGTGTGTGTGTAGTGTGTGTACTGTAGTGTGTGTAGTGTGTGTTGTGTGTAGTGTGTGTGTAGTGTGTGTAAGTGTGTGTGTGTGTGTTGTCAGTGACAAAGACACGTGCATATCGAATCATTGTTGCTCATATATCACGTTAATTTACTTACCGAGTGATCAACCTTCTCTGTCGTAATATCTATCTTTCGCACTGTTACTTAAACGCCTTATTACAGTGACCACCATTGTATGTACTAAATAGATAGATCGCAGTTATAATAAGCCTAATGTTAAAATATTGTGTACTTATTTGTGCACTAAAGATGTGAGCCTCCTCATAGCCGTTTTAGTAGTGCCTTTGGTTTTCTTAGTCTGCTCTTTGACGCCCCTGAAAAGTGAACGACCAGTTAGTATAACTTTCTAGAATCAGGGATTGTCTTTTTAGCTCTTCCCTAGTCGCTGGATAGATGGCGCTGAATTTTGTAAGTTACTGCAAGGAACGGAACGTAAAAAAACTGATTTTAACAAAGCGCGAGAAAACTAGGTTATATTCGGAAGCTTAAGCAAACGAAAGTGTCAGTCAACGAGCGTATGTGACTTGTCGCAATGTTTTTTTTCCCAAGCGTTTTGGCTTTGACACTTAGTAACGTAGTCAGTTCAACGCCATCTACAGAGTTGAATACTATGTTTTTTGCTCAAAAAGAAAACCTCTCAATTAGCACACTCAATCGATAAAGTAAACGTCAAGTACAGTATACCTAAAGCTACTTTGGAAATTCTGATATTACGAATTATGGTCCTATTGTAATTAAAATGTGTAACGGCATACAAGTCGATTCAATAAATAAAACTCTTATTCTACCGATGTTAACTATTTTCTACACGAGTGAAAAGTACTATTATTCATTGATTCACAATAGTATTATTATTGATTGTTACATCGAGCTCTTCCTCTTCAACCGGGATATTTGCCAGGATTTCATTATCTTCGATCGGGACGCACAAATTGAACTTCTCATATCTGTTTTAAGTTGGAGAAAACGAAAAAAATAAACAGAAATTGTTACTACGTATAAACCTTGTAAATTTTCTTTGGGCCTTGGCATTTTGCCTTGTTTTGTGCATAGCATGATGTCATTGTCTGCAATCACAAAAGGTTTCAAAGGCTGTTTGCTTTATTGTGATTGCGCGTTCCATTTCTTCATTCAAATGTTCAATACATTTGAAAGTAGAACAAATGCGACACTTGTAACATCTTCGAATGTCGTTATATAGTTGTTCTACATGCTACAAAATGTACAAATAATATACGAATTGGAAGTGAGGAAAAGATTTTTTTTTTAATTTTAGAAGCAAAGAGCAACAGAATAGAGGTCTCCTACCATTTTAAAACAGACCATTGTCTATTCAACAGCTCCACTAATGTGGACTAACATGTACGGTCGACCAAGCTATTTGGTTTACATTTTAACATGCAAATTACATTGTAAAATGACCAAATAGCTTGGTCCACCGTACTAGTCCAAGACTAGCCTTGAGGGGTTTATTCATAGAGGCTGATTAAATAGAAGAGATATTTAAACGTCAAAAATATATGGCTTAACAATAATCACGACTTAAGGCGACTACAGGAGCTAAACGCGATTTTTATAATGCAAAAAAAGCATACGATTCACTGCAATAAACAAAACTAGAAAAATATATGATATTCTTCAGGATATATGCTAGTACTATAGTGTTTTGAAAAAATAATACAACAATTTTTATTTGTTAAAAAAAAATCACTAACTTTTCTTTAAAAAATTCTTTTAACGAGTAAAAACCATACTAAAATACATGCGATCATTCTGATTTTTTGGCAAATAATTCTACAAGCAACATATTAGCATCATAGTATTTTACTTTTTTAGTCCAACCAATAGATTTTTTGTAAAACGCAAATAACCACTCATTTCGCACTATTCGGCCCGCAGTGACTGACGTAACAACCACTTTGTAGTGCAAGCTGATAAGAACTTTATTCTAAAAGTATTTCAAACGAAGTTTGAACCACCACAAACAGAGTTGCTAATTTAGCTCGTAGTCGCCTAAACTGTAAGCAGTGATTATGAATAAACCCAACCATTTTTCTCGAGATAGGAGACATCCAAAAACAGAAAGAGAGAGAGAGATATGTTGCGTTTCAAAACATGGTACTTGAAGAGACAGTAAGTAACTTACAGATAGCGCGTGAGGTCCTCAATGTCGACGAGCATGGAGTCCTGTCCCATGTGCAGTTCGTCACGCGCCATCAGCATTTTGACGAGCGTGTCGTTCAGCGACTCGATCTGCGAGTGCAGCTCGTTCACTATCACCTGCAAATACGTAAAATAACCGTCTTCTATATCTGTCAGTTAACTGTAAGCATCGGGTTACTGTATGGTGTCGGACGTAGAGAATAGCACCATCCCATATCTTCCCGTGGGTGTCGTAAGAGTTAATCGTGTAGTAAGTTAAGAGTTAGTCGCCACTAAGGGACTTAACAGAGAATGGGCAGCAGCGTTCTCTGTGCTTTTGTAACAACCGTACTGCGATCGCCAACCCGCCTGCCAAGCGTGGCGATTATGGCAAAAAACCCCCTTTGGAAGAGGCCCATGTCCAGCAGTGGACGTCTTTCAGCTGAAATGATGATGATGATCGGGTTACTACTAGGAAATTCAGTTTATTCCGAACCTGACCCGTAATCCGAACTTAAAAAAAAGAAAATTGTTCCGAACGTAACCCTATTCCTAACTTGACCCGACGTATCGTTCCTATCCTAACCCGAATTGCGATATAGATAGGTTTTCTGTGTACTCTCGTTTTTTTTCGCAGGTATGGAGAGTTCTTGTTAAAGTTATTCAAACAAATTGATAAGTTACCTTAGAAAAAGTAGTAGGCGAATATAAATTAAAAAAGGTAATTCTATCTATATCGCAATTCGGGTTAAGATAGGAACGATACGTCGGGTCAGGTAAGGTATTCCTACGGGTTACGTTCGGAACAATTTTTTTTTTTCAAGTTCCTAACCTAACCCGTAACCGGGTTAGGATTTCGGGTAAGGATCGGGATAAACCGAAAATTCCTGCCTTAAAAGCCGTGAGAACTGGAAATCGTACCCAAGGCTTCATGCCCAGCTGTAACGCTTGGAACAACTAACCAGTCCAACGAGGCATTTTTTTGTAGCCGAGCGGACTCTTGGTTTGTTTACGGTTGATGGCATTAAACTCTCGTTAAAATCCCATGTAATAGGGTATTACGTGGGATTTAAACATAATAGCAAAATATGGATATACAAGCACTTCGTTCGCGAAAATTGTGATAGTTCGACTAATTTGCGAGGTATCAATCATTATCAATATAATTTATAGCCTATGTTACTTAGTCAAGATGTAGCTTCCTATTGGTGAAAGAACTCTTAAAATCGGTTGAGTAGTTTTTGAGTTAAATCGTAACAAACAAACAAAAAATCTAATCTTTCCTTTTTAAAATATTAGTTTTGAAGTTAAAGCTACTTAACTTTTCGACGATTACAAAGTGTTATCTTATTATATCTATGTTTTCAGCCAGTTAATTAACACAATTTAATATGCCTCAGTTTTAGAAAGTGATTCTTTTTTTGTTAGCTTGTGCTGTCCTTCATCTGGATTAATGGTATTTAAATATTATATTTTTTAGTTGTCAACAAATCACAGAAGCTATCATGCATGTGATATAGCAAATCGGAGTTTCAACCAAGCTTTCAGAAACCCGAGCAAAAATTGATATAACGCCCTCCCCATGTTCAAATAAACATGATATCGAAAAGTAAATAATATTTATTTTAGGAATTTGTCCTTCCAACGGTCGCAGTCTGGAAGAGATAACCATGTGTGATAATATACCACAGGTTATTCAATAACAAAAAACTTCATAACAATATTCCTTGTTAATTTTATCAGGTTAGGTGTTTGTTACAAGTTTATCGGTACGTCCGTTTTTTCCTCAACATACTAAAAATAACAAATACTGGTGTTAGAACCGTACCTACACAAACACATTATTATAATATACAGTTGGAAAGTTTAAGCATTAATCTTTAAAACCATAAAGACTGCTAACGGTATCAAAAGTAATTACATACTTACAGTAAAATTAAGATTCAAGAATTATTTCAAACCATGTGCAGTACAAATTAAAGTTGAAAATGTTATAGAGTTCAATGATTTCGTGTCAATTACTGAAGGTAATTACACAACAGTCCACGCATATTATACACGGTATGCTAATATTATTAAATGCGAAAGTGAATCTGTCTGCATACATGTTTCATACATTTTAAGTTAACTACAGTTTCGCAGATTTCTTTGTTGTATGTCTGTTAGCAAACAGGTCGACGCCCCTGAACTGGCAACTCATTGAAAGTACTTTAAAGTACTCATGGACATTGCAATACTCGGAACATTGCCAATATGTTGCGGACCTAGGTTGATACCCTAACAAACAAAAAGATCCCGTTCTTATAATTCAAACATCTTTTTTGCAAAAAAATAAAACTGACTTCAAACAAAAACCACAAAAAAGTGAAAAATAACTTTAGCTTCAGAAGTCAGTGACAAAAAAACTAAATATATCAAGCAAAGGTCACAATAAAACTAAATCAATCATGCAAAGGTCATCGACTTCTGAAGTTAAAATTATTTTTCACTTTTTTGTTTGAAGTCGGTTTTATTTTTTGCAAAAAAGTTTTTATTTTTCACTTTTTTGTGGTTCACATGTGCTTACTCCTTCACAGCGTACCGGCGTGATATTATGTTATGAACTGGTGTAAACAATAGACAGACATGAGCAGTTTCAGCAATCCCAGTCCATTTTCTATCATTTATTGAGGAGTTCCGTTGCCTATCTCCGAAGTTCTTCATCAGATCTTCACCAAATTGAAATGGGAGCACTCCGAGAAAGTACTCTTCCAAAAACTACCCAAATCGTTTCAATTGTGCCTATAAAATTTGAAGAGTTATTTTTCTCCAGGATCCCATTAGCAGATCTGACTTGATGATCATGGGACCACCTGGGAAGTATACCCTTTGAAACAAAAAAAAACAAAATCCAAATCGGTCCAGCCATCTTCGAGTAATCGGGGAACATACATAAAAAAACGGTTCCGACGAATTGAGAACCTCCTCCTTTTTGAAGTCGGTTAAAAAAAACGAAATAGTGGCGGAAGTGTTTTCAAAAGTGACTTCGTATCTCCTTTATGAAGTTTTCATCCCAAAATAAGGAAGATCAACACAGCAGAAGATCCCCATACTACAATCCATTTGATTTTCCCCTACATTTGATGTGCTACTAAAATGTAAACTATCTATTTGATACGACGAAAAAACGAACAAAATCTTAAACACAATAGTCATTGTGGTTGAATAAATCCATTGTATAAAATCTTTGTGCATGAGTCAGCCTGCGCCGGAGTCGATCTTGATCCTCAAGGCTGCGGCGAAACGTCATAAAAACCAGTAATCATATCCATAGTGCACGTTTACTTACAATGTGAGGTATTCGTATCTTGTTCGACACGATTACGCGAATCTTTAGAACGGCAAACAAATGTGTCGTGTGAAGGATGGAAACAGTCAGATTTAGATCCGTACTTTTAAACAAGCTTTGCCCCGCGACCTCCGTCCGCGTTAAATTATTATAAAAATATTACTTCTCGTATTCCTTTTGCCAGTTTCAATGTGAATATTCTAAATATTCACCAAAGAATTTAGATTATGGTTTTAATTTATTTACACGTAAGCGAAATTTTATTTCTACAATAAAAGTAAATTACCCCTTATAGCATCAGCTACCCGTCAGTAAAAGTCCCGTCAAAATCGGTCGAGCCGTTTCGGAGATTAGCCAGAACAAACAGTCCGACCAACAATGTAAAAATATGTTTTCTTGTTAGTACCGTATACTTTCATATGCATTTAGTAAAAGGTTGTTCTTTTGAAATTACAAACAGACACTTCAATTTTATTAATTTGTTTAGATTCGAAACTAATTTTGCTGTCGGTTCCCTTTATACGTCCAACCAACTGAACAGATTTTCATGAAACTTGGCACACAAGTGACCTGGGATAAGTTAGATGCACACATTGATATATTAGGTATTTTTTATAAGAATGGATACAGAGGATCATTTTTACCGGGTAGTAGGTCTCATCCGACCGACAGGAAGCTAGTTATGTATCAATGTGAATCCTATAACACAATATCGCAACATACCGAAAATTGTTGAAGTGAGAAGCTGTTGATCATACTTAATATTATAAAGCTGAAGAGTTTGTTTGTTTGTTTGAACGCGCTAATCTCTGGAACTACTGGTTACCGATTTGAATGATTCTTTCAGTGTTGGGTAGTCCATTTATCGAGGAAGGCTATAGGCTATATAACATCACGCTGCGGCCAAAAGGAGCGGAGCATAAATGAAAAATATTGCAAAAACGGGGAAAAATGTATTCCTTTTGTGAGCTGTTTCTCTTTTATGTGACGCAGACGAAGTTGCGTGGGTCAGCTAGTGTTCATATAAATGCAGTTTCATCACTTAGATGTGACATAGAGCGTGGGATAATTTATGTATTATGCAGTCGTCCTGAATAACGCTGAAACAAAACCATATTTACTTATTGTATTCATAGTCTTTGTATAAGCACCTAGACATTTGAATATGTAGGGAAGCACTTCAAGGACTTTTGCTTCGAGTATATTTATTATTCTAATAAACAGACAACTTAATTCTACAGTTCCGTACCCGATAAATACCCCGACCAGTGGCCCCACTCTCTAACGTTTCGTCCGTATATTCGGATCTATCCGTCTCTCTTTCGCATGTCTGCAGATGAGTGCGAGTGAGAGAGACGGGTAGATCCGAATTTACGAACGAACCAACCAAAGGGATGTTCTTATTGTAAACGATATTATCTGCACAGCTGTTACATGAGTATTAACAGAATTCAATAAACATGAGTATTAAGAGCCATTTCACAAAATTGAAACGCTCGAGTTTAGGTAAAAGACCGCAGCTTTGTGTATGTGTGCGTAGCTATCCACACTTACACAACGCGAACAGTGCAGCGCGAGTGTCGAGACGGACTAAATAATCTTGGGCCGTTATAATCGTAATGCACCTTGGTTGCTTGAGATTTAGGCAAAAAGATCATTTATTTATTCAGTCTTTAATTAAACCCTTCTAAACTAATAAAACACAAATATATGTTATATTAATATGTTTTTATGTGTATGTTTTTATACATATTTATTACTATACTTTTTATTATATTTAGTAGGTAGGTAGGTTGATAAACATGATAATCTTCATTTCGAAGCGCATATATACTCTTTCTGGTTCCTTAAATGCATTAAATTCAAGCGTTTACAGTATTTTTCAGTAACGAGGTTTTTCCATATTCTTACTTTTGATCGACTGATTAATACTGATTATGCTCTCAGAGTTGAAAGATTTTTTTTAAGAATACCTACTCTGTGTAGGTGTACCTACCTATGATATATCATGAATTGCATCTATTTGCTTTGTTCATAAACTTCTTCCGTGTCGATGGCCATCTAAATTGATTCCCTTCAAAAATTTACTACGAGTTCCTATATTAGGTATTAAAATAAAAGTACTAACAAGTTTTAATTAAAATTAACAGTAAGTCAGTTTATTAGTATGTTGTTTTGTAGAAGATGTCAGGAATATACTACGACTTCACGTTCTCATGTAATGTTTCCTGATGCCAAAAGAATACGCGCTGACGTGAGCGAAGCCGCGGGCACAGCTAGTTGTAACTAAAACAATCAATTTTGTTGAATCACTTTCCACTAGTACCCTGCACGGCGTCTCTTCTAAAAGTACTATCCTCTCTTTTCACGCGATTTCTCATTCTAACATGAAAACAAAATAGCTATCAAATTTCGGACCCCAAATATTTTTAAAGGAGTGTTAAGTGTTTTCAAGCCCTTCAAATTGTAATTACGCTTCTATATTCCATGTCGATATAATTATATGTTAAGAAATGAAAATTTATATGTCATTCAGGTTGTATGTTGAACAAAATATGATTCGCGATCGTAGCAAATAATGGATTTGCGGAGTTATGATCAACTCATCAATGAAATAGTCGTTAAGAAATTTTAATTTCGCGGGGTACCCTTGCGCTTTCACCTTACGTGATCGATAACTATGTATATGAATTGCAAATAAAAATAATATCCACCTCGCTTCTGTTTCTTTTTTCTTTTATTCTTTCCTTATATTGACACAATGATAATACAACCCTTACGCCCCATTGATAAAACTAATAAAACAGAAATATAACAATTCATTTACAAACTACTAAAATAATACTTTACTTGATAATAAACGAAATTCTAACCTAATGAAAAAAATTCAAAGAGAATCAAAATGTTGTAGTCGTAGTATAATAATGCGTTTACGATAGATATGCTCGAAAATCGGGACGCGGAAAAACATGGCACAGGTCCTTCGTCGATGGGCGCTCGGGCCGTACTAATGCGTGCTCGCTTATGCGTCGTAATTTATTCTAATTTAGAGTGATGTTAAAAATTATATTGTATCTGATTAAATGAATTGATTTTAATAAAACTTTGGAATTCGTTTAGTAAAAGAACAGTTTATTTTTACATTTAATTTTCAATGTAATTACGCTTTATTCAAACCAAAAATCACGATAAAATAGCAATATAAAACGTAAAAATTGACCTAAGACTTTATTTTTTTAATAATTAATGTTATTATTATCGATATTCTAGTACATTATGTGTCGACAAAAGTATATGTCTGATGCTTTGTGTATTTTTTTGAGTGAAATTTATAATTATTTATGATAGAATTAGGAGTCTGAAATTGACTCTGCGAAGATTTTTTACTAAACTAGTTGTGGGAGATTAATCACTATGTAGTGATTAACAAATAAGCAATAATAAGTTTTTTATAATAATATATATATATGTAGATAAACAAATAAGTTTTTTGTAAATGTGTTACATTAAGTGTCAATAAGAAAAACTGATCTATTTTTTACATGTATTCACAAATGCCTGGATGTTCTCTAAGATGGTAATTTAGGCGACTAAAGTCTTAGAAATTTGCGCGAAAACGTGAAATGGCTCTTAACAGAATTCATTTTCAACAAGTTTTATCTAAATATATAAAAGAAGAAACTGACTGACTGACTGACTGACTGACTGACTGACTGACTGACTCATCTATCAACGCACAGCCCAAACCGCTGGGTCTACAGATTCCAAATTTGGCAAGTAGGTTCCTTATGTGGTCTAGGGGTGCACTAAGAAAGGATTTTTCAAAATTCACCCCCTAAGGGGGTTAAAGGGGGCTCCAAAGTTTGTATGGGGAAACAAGATTAGTTAGACTATTTTATTCGAAACTTTACAGGAGTGCTCCTATTGATAAATGAGTAGAAACAGGTTTCAGGATTTTTCAGAATTCAACCCCTAAGAGGGGGAAAAGGGGTGACAAAGTCTAAAAATCAATGCACAGCCCAAACCGCTGAATCTAGAGATTCCAAATTTGGCACATTGGTTCCTCATGTGGTCTAGGGGTGTACTAAGAAAGGATTTTGCAAAATTCATCCCCTAGGGGGGTTAAACGGGGCTCCAAAGTTTGTATGGTGAAACAAGATTAGTTAAACTATTTTATTCGAAGCTTCACAGGAGTGCTACTATTGATAAATGAGTAGAAACAGGTTTCAGGTTTTTTCAGAATTCAACCCCTAAGAGGGGAAAATGGGGTGGCAAAGTATAAAAATCAATGCACAGCCCAAACCGCTGAGTCTAGAGATTCCAAATCTGGCACATAGATTTTTTATGAGGTTTAAGGGTGCACTAAAAAAGGACTTTTCAAAATTCACCCCCTAAGGGGTTGAAACGGGGGTCCAAAAATTACATGGGGAAATAAGATTAGTTAGACTTCTTTATTCGAAACTTAACAGGAGTACTCCTATCGATAAATGAGTTAACATTTGTGTTTCAGGTTTTTTCAGAATTCAACCCCTAAAGGGGGAAATGGGGTAACAAAGCCTGAAATTCAACATAGGTATTGTTTTATGGTGAATTGGGTCGGGTGTATTACAAAATCAACGATTTTAAAATTTAATGTGGCGGACCTGAAATACAATCATTCCCTGTTGGGGTGCGATGGGGTTGAAATGTCAAAAAATCAATATGGGTGTCGATACCGAGATTATCAGGGGCGCTGATTACGAAAATGGCATTTATTTTGAGATCCAGAAGATGGCGGATTCGACTTCTATGCAGGGTTATTGTTGATTTATTGTGATGATTATGATGATGATGATTGTGATCACGATGATAATGACTGTGATTACGATGATGGTTGTGATAATGATGATTGTGATTACGATGATAATGATTGTGATAACGATGATAATGATTGTGATAACGATGATGGTGATTGTGATATTGATTTTGAGGGTGATTGTGATAGTGATGGTGATTATGATAGTGATTGTGATAGTGACGGTGATTGTGATGGTAATAGCGATGGTGATGGTGATTGTGATTGTGACATTGATGGTGATTGTGATAATGATGAAGATGATTGTGATTACAATGATATTGGTTGTGATTACGATGATAATGATTCTTAAAATGATGATAGTGATTATGATGGTGATTGTGATGGTGATTGTGATGGTGTTTGTGATGGTGTTTGTGATGGTGTTTGTGATGGTGATTTTGATGGTGATTGTGATGGTGATTGTGATGGTGTTTGTGATGGTGTTTGTGATGGTGATTTTGATGGTCATTGTGATGGTGATTGTGAGGGTGATTGTGATGGTTATTGTGATGGTGATTGTGATGGTGATTGTGATGGTGATTGTGATGGTGATTGTGATGGTGATTGTGATGGTGATTGTGATGGTGATTGTGATGGTGATTGTGATGGTTATTGTGATGGTTATTGTGATGGTGATTGTGATGGTGATTGTGATGGTGATTGTGATGGTGATTGTGACGGTGATGGTGATGGTGATTGTGATGGTGATTGTGATGGTGATTGTGATGGTGATGGTGATTGTGATGGTGATTGTGATGGTGATTGTGATGGTGATTGTGATGGTGATTGTGATGGTGATTGTGATGGTGATTGTGATGGTGATTGTGATGGTGATTGTGATGGTGATTGTGATGGTGATTGTGATGGTGATTGTGATGGTGATTGTGATGGTGATGGTGATTGTGATGGTGATTGTGATGGTGATTGTGATGGTGATTGTGATGATGATTGTAATGGTGATTGTGATGGTGATTGTGATGATGATTGTAATGGTGATTGTGATGGTGATTGTGATGGTGATTGTGATGGTTATTGTGATGGTGATTGTGATGGTGATTGTGATGGTAATTGTGATGGTGATTGTGATGGTGATTGTGATGGTGATTGTGATGGTGATTGTGATGGTGATTGTGATTTATATATATTGTGATAACGATGATGGTGATTATGATAGTGACTTTGATAGTAATTGTGATGGTGATGGTGATTGCGATGATGATTGTGATAATGATTGTGATAAATGTGATAATGATGGTGGTTGTGATGGTGATGGTGATTGTGATAATGATGGTGACTGTGATAGTGATGGTGATTGTGATAATGATTGTGATAATGATGGTGGTTGTGATAGTGATGGTGATTGTGATAATGATTGTGATAATGATGGTGGTTGTGATAGTGATGGTGATTGTGATAATGATTGTGATAATGATGGTGGTTGTGATAGTGATGGTGATTGTGATGATAATAATAAATTGTGATGATTATGAAATTTGGCACATAGATAGTTTATAACCTAAATTAACATGTAGAACACTATTTATCCCTTTAGTATAATTCAGTGGGGCAGTTACCTAACTGCACGCGGGCGAAGCCGCGGGCAACAGCTAGTATTAGATATGAGAGGACTACTTTCCTCAGAAACATTTGGTACCACAAAACAACCACAAAATCGCCCATTAGGCAAAAATATTCGCTTCATTTGGTCATACAAATTAAACCTTATTTTTACGGAAAACAGTATACTATTTTGTATTGGCGTACCTAATAATGCGAACATTTTGGACTAAGTAAATGTGGGGTATCTAGGCATTAGGGACGGTCTCAGGGACACAGTCTGAAGCTAAACATTTTAGAATACGTGATGGAAGCGAAGAGATACTGCTACATAATCTGCCTAAGACTTTTTAATTAATTAATTATTATCTTTGCTTTCGGAGGAATAGTGGCATTCCACTATTCCTCCGAAAGCAATAATCGGTTTAGCCGACTAGTCGGCCTTTTTGCAATTGACTAATCGAGCATTGGGCTTGTTGGACAAAGTCATAGGCGACACTCTCTAATCTAATGATTATGTGATGAATTTAAAACAAACCTGCAACTGGGCGATGTTCATGTCGGTGAGTAGCTGCCGCGAGACGCGGCGGCGGTCGGGCGCGAGCGGCGCGTTGGCCTTCTCCATGCTGCGCCGGAGCATCTCCGTCACCGGCGACACCGCGCGGCTACGGCGCTCGCGCTGCAACCACCACCACATTATCATCACACGCGCTGACGATATCATGAATGAACTACCCATCTATTTTTTTTGGACTGTATCTTACAACTACTTTTCTTTAGAATTTCCAAAAAAACCATCTAAGTAAAGTTTTAAATGGTCTTGGAATAATGCTGCAGAATTAAAAACAACTGCTGCCTTCTGAATACATGAATCACTTCAACTGATAAATAATTAACAACTTAATTAGACACAAAGATTTAGATAGAAAACTCAAGCAGGCATTCAACATAGGTAATCATTCGTCTAGTTCAATACATTGTTAGATAATTTACATTGTAGTTTCATACCTCCATTTGTATACGAGCCATTTCCTTAGCTTGTGCCAGAGCAACCCTGGCCTCAGTCTGCAGAGTTGCTTGCAGGACATAAAAGTCAGACTCCTTTATTTCAATATGCCCTAGAGAATGCGATGACCTCGACTTTGTCTTTAATGATAGGGACGTAGGGCGAAGTTTTGCACCTGCAAACAAGTAACAAGAATAAGTACTCTTGTCAGAAACTAATGTTGATTACATGCAAGATATTATAAAAAATAAATTATGAAAAAATCGAATATGTTGATGTTCCATGATTAGCAACAAATTAAAATTTCTATTGTTAGAAACCATAATGTACTCAAGTAATTTACTTTATTACCAATAACTTTCATTTCTACAATTACAATAGAATGCTAAAGCCAAGACATGGAAAGTTAAATGCTCAATGGTAAGCCTTTTGTGTCTGTAATGGTGTTTATGTAAAATCAATTGTTCGCACACTGAGCGGCCCCAATGTGAAACAATAGGCAGGATGTACTCACCACTCTGCACGGTGCTTATTTTGTCATGTTTTGTGATGTTAACTGATAGCGGTCTTGTTTGATACGGATGGTTGTAGCCCGACTTGCTAAAAATACTCGACCGTGACAAACTTTTTGTGTTATTGTAATTTTTTTCTAAGTCTGATGCTTGAGATTCATTGTCAGATGCTGTCTCATTCATGAAACATATTTGTAGGTTCATCCCTGTACCAGACACCACAATACATTTAGTATGAGAACATCACAAAATGATTGTGAAATATAGAACATAGATACAATCTGCATGTTGTTGGGATACGGTAAGTTATTTATATTTTCTATAGTTGTTTAGCAATACATACAATTTTATTCATTAAAGTCAACAAAAAATTAGAAATTTCTTTGCCTTTTTTATTCAATGCAAATTGTAAACATGGAACTGATTTCCAAAAGTTCCATTGTAATTTTATACTGATCATGTAAGTTTTGGAAATCAGATGTTTAGGTGGCACAAATGTAAACATCAATTAGTTACATAAAACCCAATAGCATGTGGTAAATTATCTGATCCTATTGTGTATATTTTATCTTTAATGATATGACTTTATCATGTTTAGTTGTCAAAACAAGGATAATTATTTATGCAATTAACTAATAAAGATAAAACTAATTAGTGCTCATCAAACAGCACAAATTACCTCAATTAATTATTGTTTACAAGTAATATCTTGTTATTGTTTATATGAGCTATCTATTTATGATTCCACACCGAACATAGAATTGTAAAGCAATGTGTGATACTCACCACTTTGAAGTCGTGAATGCAGACTAGGTTTCTTCCCTGGCCGGTCGGTGTGGCCCATACTGTAGTACTCCTCGGCATCTGCGCCCGTCGCCAGTCGCCTTCTGATCTCTTCTCTGTCATTGCGTTTCTGTAATGAAATGCAGCATGAGATTCCATTTCTAATTATTATAAATAATTATAAATGGTATTTATTTATTTAAACTTCATATAAAACAGTGGTACATTGACGGACTTCGTGCCACAAAGGACTTTTTACCAGACCATATTTATTTGTTAATGTAGTGTATTAAATGGGAGTTTTTAAATTGGCTACCCAGTTAACTGAGGGCACATAACCACAATGAACTGGTGAACACAAGCCGCTGTTGTATTTAATGGCCTCAGATAAATATATGAAATAAAGCTGAAAATCATAAACTTCAGTGTTTTCAACCCTTACATTTTTATTATAAGGTACATAGTCAGTGAGAGTCACAATTCTTGTGAATTTATCTAAGATGTTAGGGTTATTGTCGGCAAGATAAGGCCACTCAATCTCTGTCAGGGCATTACACTCTGCTGAGCCAATAGCTCTTGGACTCAGCACTGTATCGTCACTATATTCAACGTGAACATTTTCACTGTCATTTTTAAGCAACTTCGTCTTGAAGAGATGTAAACTTCGTTTGAAACCAGATTTTTCTATCGCATCTGTATTCACGTTTTCACGAATTTCTTCAGGTGTTTTGCTAAATTTCCTTCGAATGTTAGTAACTAAATTTTCGAACATATTAAAAACTAGTCAGTCTTCTTTATTTTGGCAATAATATGGCACGGATGGCTGTTGTACAAACGTTAACTGTAAATTGACTAAAGTAAACAAAAAAATGGAAGTCCTGTCATTATTCCTGTCATTTTGACATTTAGGACAAGGTCAAAAAGTGTTCCGTTTAACCTATATCCAATATGTTGAGCTTGAGCAAGAACTTAATAAATCACACAAAAAATGAAAATAAACTTAAAACTTACTAAACAACAGATGTTGTCAACAGATTCGTGGTTATCGTAAGTAATAGTGTATAAATCCAATAAAAACCTGGTATCTTTTTTATAATGTCTTTGTTCTGTGTTAACAAAATAAGGCATTGACGCCATCACTTAACTGAATTTACAAAATTATAAAGAAACAGAAACTTTTATTGCAGTCTAAGCACCACTAGCACACCTTGCGGAATGAATAAGTATTTGGTAAGAGACTGGCAGCCTGGCTACGTCGCTGAATCACCTTAGAAAGCTGAACGTACTACCTATTGATAATTAACTGTTACACATGGCTGCGGCAGACGTGGATCAAACGCGAATGTGCGGTTACCGTTAACATAACAGCGCGCAATTTAAATGATTTTGAAGTTTTATTTTATTTATTATGTGCAGACCAATCATCGTCAATCTATTGTTTCTTCTAAAATTTGTTTATTGCTTAGTGTGTATAGTTTAGGTAGTGTTCTAAAAGAACTTTAGTTCGTAGGTACCAACTGTAGGTAACATGCAACTAATTAATAGGCACAGGTTAATGGATTACGTACCTAGTTACAGTTAGTTATGTTCAAATTTCAGTGTGAAAAAATTTGGTAGGTACATTAATATTGAACTCACCCGCCTCTCGGCTTCCTTTGCTGCTTTCAAGTGGTTCTCAATGGCATCCAAATCTAACTTGGGTAGCGCTGTTTCAATGTTGTATACGTCAAAACTCCCTGGAAAATATAAGACAATAGAAAATACCTAGCATAGACTGCTTTTTGTTTTTCAAAAAATCTGTCAACAATAGGTAGGTCAGTACAGGTACAAGTACACACAAAAAAATTAATTAGAATAATTTTAAAGAACCTTCATAAGAGGTACCTACTCGTAATATTAACTGAGAAAGTCTATGCCTACATAGGCTATCAAGTAGGTACCAACCTACATATTACTTTCATTATTTAAGGTTTAACTTACGAAAGAAGCAGCCTACCTTTATACCTACCTAGATAATAAATAAAAAATAATAAGTACCTACTTAGCTACCTATGTTTATCACGAAGTTATAATATGAACATGGCTACGATAAATTGGTTTCCTACTTATGTAGGTTGGTTTGGTCTTTTATACTATAGGTTTGGTAGATTAATTTAGTGGAAAAGACAAGGTCTAAAAGTTATGTAGGTACCGATCTCTAAGGTTACGGTTAAGGGAGTAGCACCAGGGTAGCCCGCGAAATACAAATTTTGTTACGTATGTACCTACCTATTTTGCAATTTTTAGGTCAGTGAAACGACTAGGCTGTATTTTTAATAAAATGTGATTCGCGATCGTAATCTAAATACAGGGTGTAAACCACCTCATCACGAAGCCGTCGACCAAGCATTCTGTACCTACATCAAACTAAGTACTTACCTAACTTTACGCAAAAATTATTGCTGGGAAACGACTTTTTTTTGAGGTGAAAAATCATATTTTGTGGTAGAACTCAATGGAACGGACTCAAAACATTGTGCTGATGGATGGATTGAACAGTATGGGGTGCATAAAAACTTGTATTTAAAAAAAAACTTATCAAAAAGTTGGAACTTTGACCCGCCAATATCTCCGTAACTAGAAGGTTCCCAGGTATGGCGTAGAACAAAAAAATCATCGGACGGAGAGAACAAGTGCCTTTCGGCTTCGTTAAGAGGTGTTTTACACCCTTTATATAAAATAAGTTCAATATAAAGGGTGTAAAACACCTCTTAACGAATCCGAAAGGCACTAATTGTTCTCCTCGTTATTGTGATCATTTTTTTGTTCTACAATAATAATAATAATATATTATCTGTGATAAAGTATCAGCTATCAATTTCAAAAGAAATATTGGTCTTAAAATTCAAAATTTTAAAAATGATTGCAGAAAATAGGACATTTTAAAAAAATACTTGAAATATTGCATTACATCGACTACAATGAACAAAGAAACAGACTAAATTAGCATTTAATGGATGCACACAGGTCACACTACTATTACGCTACAATATGAATTCGTCGAATTTGAAGTTGGTCATAAACGAAAAAAGAAATTCCAAAGAAAATTAAAAAAAAAAGTCACGAGTGGTGCATTTTTTTTTTAACTTTCTTCTCCTAAGAACTCAATAAAAAAAAGTCCCATCAAAATCCGACCACTATAAACTTCGTTCCACCTTTTGAGTATTTTTTGTATAATTGCACTCGGCTATTTAGAAGTCGGTGACCTTTGTTTGATTGATTTGGTGTTTTTGTCACCGGCTCCTGAAGTTAAAGTTATTTTTCACTTTTTGTGTTTTTCTTTTTTTTTGAAGTCGGTTTTATTTTTTTCAAAAAAGTGTTTTTTAATTTTTCCATTTTCAGTTGTTCCCAAACAAGTCGCCATGAATTTATTTTACATTTTTGACAATGTATGTCATGGTAATAGGCTTATCCCCAATAAATGGAACTTAACATACCTAACTGTCGAAATCTGTAGGTATGTATTGTACACATCTGCGTCCTCAGAGCAACCAGGCGTGATGTTACGTAATGATGTTGTATAAACAATAAACATCCAAGCGATTGCAATAATCACGACAGATTTTCCGTCTATTTTTGAAGAGTTCCATTGTATATTTACGAAGATCAGCATTAGATCGTCACCAAATTAAATGGGACCACCTCAGGAGTATATTCTTTCAAATAAAAAAAGAATTTTGAGAATCGGTCAAAAAATGGGGGAGAAATCAGGTAACATACATTACAAAAAATACACACGAACATATAACTTCCTCCTTTTTTGAAGTTGGTTAAAAAGAAGAATCATTAAAATCATCAATACAACCCTCTTAGTTCATTTACTCCCATTGAAAGACTATTTCCTGAAAAAGACATTCAATGGGATAATATGACACTACGTAAAATAATTTCAGTTTCGCGGGCTACCCTGGCGCTTCCACCTGATGAAGGTTAAAATAAGTACTTAGCTATACTTACCATGCTATTGAAACGTAATCGCCTAGCATATTAAATACCTACCTACATTTACATTATTACCCTAAAATGTTCTAGGCAATACTAACTAACTTTACTCCTAGGTATAGGAGTAAAGTATGCACAATGTGCAAACCAAACTGAAATATAGGTAGGTACCTAGACATCTACTATATAAGGTGTACTCGTACACGAAATCTCTTAAGGGGTCATTGTACTCAACATTATGAACAACTTTTACAATGGGACCACACCCTGAATCGCGAAAAAAAAATCAGCTGTTCCCTACAATTATGTTCGCATAACTCATCAAAATGTATGGAACAGCTCTTTTTTTCGCGATTCAGGGTATGGTCCCATAGTAAAAGAAAAAGTTATTCTAGATTAGTACAATGACCCCATAAGAGATTTCGTGTATGAATAATAAATACACCTTATATATCGCCCTCATCACAAAAAAAAACACCTCTATTGCAATTTGGCTAGTATCTACATAATTATTAAGAAACTGTTTCAGTGTGAGCACCCAGAAACACAGGCGTGAAATAGTTACCCGCCTAAAGGTGTAATGTGCAATGTGTAAAAGTAAATAAAATAAATGGTGACATAATTATTGCAAGGAACTAACTACAAAATAATAACTATGTAAAATGGCCGACTTACCCAAATCTACATCTTTTGAGTTATCATTTTTACGGACGGATGCTTTACTTTGAGCAGTGCGGTAAGAGTTTTTACTTGAAGTAATTTCTTTTTGTTTCTCTCTCGCCGCCTTGGGTTCACTGAAGTTTGAATGCATTTTAGATTACACTCTAACACAATTTGAAACAAATTGCTGTACCACGCCTCATTTGCAAGAATTCCACCAATTCAATGTGGCCAGCTAAATTAAATTGATACGAGGAATTCCCGAGCACGTCGTGTGTACTTCCCTTCTTAATTTATCGGAGTTATACGTGCTGCGTCAAATCTATTTTAAACTTTTACCTAAGCGTAGTACGAGGCACTGAGTTTGCATACAGAGGTTTGCACTGAGTGCTGACTGATTTACAGCCATGATTTATACTTAGGTAAGTAGAAAATTATCAAGTTACCCCAAGTGCATCCACCTAGCACTTGTGAATTGTAAAAAAGGTAAAATCTAGTTTACAAATACGAGTATACAAAATATAGGAATGAGTAAATCCATGAAAACTCTATGAAACTTAAAATATCTAAAATACTTACTTTGGTGACCGTATGGTATTATTTCTGACACTAACATGGTTATCGATATGTCTGGTAGTTTTACTAACATTTGGTTTGTCTTGCGTATGACCACTATTTATCAGACTGTAACCTTTAGAATTATGAGCTATCTCGTTAGAATTTCCATCTATAATAATTGTTTCTTTTTTACTTTCGGCCCATATTCGATCACGTTCACGCATTTCATCTAGTTTTGGAATTATCTTTCTAAGTTCGGTGCTGAGCTGCTTAATTGTGTTCTCCACATTAAGGCTCAACTTCTCAGTGTCGTAATCGTTAATATTTATTTCGTCCTTTCCATCTGAAAGAAAAGCGTCCGTGATCTTTCCATTGGTGTTATTCTCTATTAGTAAAAATGTAGGCCTACTTAAATTCATTTCTGTTCGGGTATTTTTTTCATTTTCTTTAGTGATTTCACTAACTTCTTTATCTATCTTTTGTTGTTGAGTCAAACTATTTTCATGTTCGTCACACTGCGTTTCTACTAATTTCTTAATAACGTGATTAACAACGTCACTTATATTATTAATAGTATTTTCAATAGGTTTTGCAAAAGTTTCTTTTATATCTTTGCGTAATTCTTCTAAGTCATCTTGGATGTTGATATTGTAATTAAGTAATTGTTTTATTTCATCTTCAATTTCTTTATTGAAATCACCGATGATATCTTTGGTGTGGAAGTTATTCTCTATATCTGCATCCGTGCAGTTCAAGTCATAATTGAATGCCTCATCATTGTTATTATTATTCTTAGATATAGTTTTTAAAAGGTCTGGTATATCATTCTTTATTTGACTATCTACAATTTTGTGTTGTGAATAAGATTTATTTCGTGGTGACAATAATGTTGTTTTTACTAGATCAGATTTTACGTTATTATTGTTGTTAATATTTTTATAATCCGTGGTTCCATTCTGGTTAGGCTCGGGTTCATACGCCAGGTCAGTTATTTCTACATCCACATCATCATCAGTCATTTCATTTTCCGAATGATAAAAATTTTCTATATTTGATGAATAATCCTTAAACAAGCAAAATATTCAATTATCAGGACGAATATTAATAACAATCCGAAAACCAAGTGTCTTCAAAACACAGGAGTTAAACAAATAAGTAGAACTCTGTAGAAGCCCACATAAATGTAGGTACACAAGTATAAATAAGTAGTCACGGTTCCCGGCCAGCAGTAGCATTCAGTAACAACTGGGGCTTCCTTTGTGTCGCTGTAACGAGCAAAGTTTAAACACTTGCTAGGATTCTTTTTGTAAGTGAAACTTTACCTGTAATGTGTGTGCTAAGTGTTGGAAGCCAGGATAATTTGGATTCACGATTCCCCTCGGCACTGGATGGATGCCGTTCTCAGACATCTCATCTGTGTCAGAATGCTCAAATGCTCTTTCCTCGTCGATTGGCGTAGGTTCTGCAGATACATTAGTATTATCTGTAATAGATTATGAATTAATGTTAGTTTTCCTATTCTTGTTTCTGAATGTTGAAAAAATTGTTGAACGATTTATGACCTACTTAAGAAACCTTCACAAGGAGCACAGACGGTGACTGTGGTTTCCTCCAGTTGTTCCACCTCGCTGTTATTGCTCGACTGCAGGGTATTCACGTGCCTGCTGTTGATCCGATACTGTCGGTTGCATACCAGCTCCGCGCTCGGACTCGAGGCTTCACTCACTGCACCACTTCTGACACTCGAGTAATTTTCAAAGGTTTCTGAATTCCTTTGAGAGTTATAAACTGTGTTACAATTTGTAACTTGCGAGTGATCCGTTGTATTCTCGCATAAATTAGACTCTGTACTGTTCGCAGTTAACCAAGTCCTGTTATCGGGCTTTCCATGAGACGAGACGTCCTGCCCGTTGTAAACAGCGATATTACCATTGTCTATCGTTTTGATCCTCATGATTACCTGTAAATAAACGTAAAGGCAATATTTTAAATTAGAATAATAATCTCCTATAATAAAAACTGAATTTGATTATGTACGTATAGGTAGGTACCTAATGTTTTGTTTAGGAAGGCTTCATTATTAAAACACTGACGTAAACTCATGAATATTTATTTGAATTTATTGTGTGTGGGGCAAAATACACAAATACCAACTCACAAAGTAATAGGTAAACAGTTTAGCAAATATGAAACGTAGACGTATTATATATACAAATAAATAAGTGATATATATATATATATTTATATCCACAATTTCAGTGTAGAACACACGTCATAAACGTCCACCCAAATTACATACTTATAAAATTTACAGAATTAGAAAGCTACAGGTCGAAAATCCCTAATAAAACATTTGACTAGGCACACTGAACACCCGAATTAACCTCATTTGGGACGACTGAAAAAAAGGAGAGTACGGATTAGGTAGACAGACTTTTTTCGAAATAATTCGATTCTGCGGCGTTATATCTAGATAGAACCGTTAAGGCTATATTATAATCATTGAATTTTATGTCCTAAATCCATATAGGGTGATATTGCGGATCAGAACCGGATATTGTGAGCACGGCGCGTGAGGCGGGGGCGGCGGCGACGTGGGGCGGGCGGGGGCGGTGGGGCCAAACACGGCGTGTCTCAAGTCCGACCCCAACCCCGCACGCACCCACTTAATAAACCGACCGACCTCACCCATATTTACTAAAGATAACATTACGAAAAAAACCACAGAGCACTGAATGTTCTTACATTTCCCACGCGATTTTAAATAAAAGGGAAACTGTCGAATCCTTTCCCTCGACCGGCAAAGAAAAAAAAACTACATATAAAATTCATGGATATGCTAATGCTCCAATATTAAAGGAATATATTGGATAAGGTACAAGGGAAATTTGGAAATTCTCTTCCAAAGTTATGGACCTTTCGTACCAATTCGCTTTTCACGCTAATCTGGGGAAATCATGAAAACCAAAGAAAAGAGCTTAATATCAGCTGCGCAAATTGTATCTACCACAATCTAATCTAATAAAATGTAAGGGTGTAGTGTTATGTATGTCTATATAATATAATCTTACATTCGATAGGAACAGTAAGGGCACAGTAAACAAAAGAGTAAGGTATGCAGGCTAGCATCTACGTATTAATAAATTCGAAAGTTTGTGAGGAACGATTTTTGCTATTCTCCTAGGCAGAAACTACTGAACAGATATGAAATTGCAAACAGGTTGTTAGTAGTAAGAAGATTGCTAGCCTAACTCTTTTGTTTTCTGTACATGTTAACCCAATGCGTTTGCAGCAACGATAACATCCGCAAGTGGTGTTATCTACCAACTATGGTAGTGGTCGTTGAACCACCTAAAGCTTATTTACTTGTATGAAAACAACATTCTAAAAATCGATACGATCGTTGTCGTCAGCATTTTTCAGTAATTAATGACGATCGATACATAGTATCGTCGGAAATAAAACAGAACAATGTCCACTACTGCCATGCTTAAACGTACCAGTACAGTTCGCGATGCTGAAATAATATGAAAGCGAAAATCAAATCAAATCAATTTTATGTGATATACCTAACTAATTTAATGTGATGTAACTGATCATCTCGTTAATTTTACACAGCGCAATGAAAGAACTTCGAGAAGTTCGAACGTTTAGTATTTAATCAACTAAATGGAAAATTATAGTCTCCGCCAGATAAGTTAGAATTAAAGGTCATTAACCCGCATAAATTTATTCAAATACAGAATTCCGGAAACAGAAATAATGACATCAACTTGTCCCGAAACGACCTTTAGTATCCTTTAGTATCATGATCCTTGACTTTTTCTAGTAATAAAAAACTACTCATAATGTATTGTCGGGGTACCTATACGCAGAGAAATTAAAGAGCAATGACCTTTAATTCTTACTTATCTGGCGGAGACTATATCAAAAGAAACTTGAAAGTTTTAATTAACTCGGTAAGATTAGTATTTACAATAGATTGCTTCTAGCGAGTTACTATCGCGCAGCTCATTGGTTAAAACACAAAACTTTAAGTTTTATGTCTGTAGAGAACGAACTCCTAAGATAAGTGAGAGATTTAATTAATTTTAACTCCGCCACCAAGCCGCAGTATCTAATGGCACTTAACTAAGAATTTCAGTCAAATATAAACACGATCTTATTTTTCTTAATGGTCCATAATCTTGCCTTTTCATTGCGTGGAATGAAATTGAATTGGATTTTCAGGTTAGAATTAGGATAAGCTACATGCGAGAATGAATATTAAGTTAGGTCTTTATACTTAACTAGCTGATGCTCGCGGCTTCGCCCGCGTGGATGTCGGTTATCGCGACCAAAAGTAAAGCTCCCAGACGGCTTATTTTTTCCGACACGTCCAACAAATATCATTATATTTTAGCAAATGTATACAAAAACTTGACAAATTTTATACTAAAACCTTCCTCGAGAACCACTCTATCCATTGAAGAAAACAACATGAAAATCGGTGCAGTAGTTTTTGAGTTTATCGCGAACAGACAGACAGATAGACAGACCCGGCGGAGGACTTTGTTTGTTTTATAATATGTAGTGATTTCATTGCGTGGAATAAAATTGAATTGGATTTTCAGGTTAGAATTAGGATAAGCTACATGCGAGGATGAGTATTATGTAAGTTCTTTATACTTATTGTTGTATTCTTTTCCAATCCAACTAGACAGCCAACAAGTATTATTGAATCATCATCAACTGCTAAGCCTTTAGCCCAACTATGTTGGGGTCTGTTGGGGTCGACTACCAGTCTAACCGAATACAGCTGAATACTAGTATTTTACATGGAACGAGCCTATCTGACCTCCATAAACCATGCAGTTAGTACTGTGTTGTCAAACTTTCGGATCACTGAAAACCTGTAACGACTGTCAAATATAATCCACAAATGACAGCAGATATAGTTTACCCACGAGCTCTTCAGCTAACAAATTATACTGGATACAAACACTAAAGATTATTTTATTTCTTTGTATTATATGAAGCAGCCTTTCCTTAAAAATAACAAATCGGGATAACGTATAATACGTAGGTATAGGTACGAATCTAGAGGTCCGTCGTTTTATTGCAGACAAAGTCGACGAGCAATATAAAGCTTAGCAGATTGTTATAGAATACTGAGCTGGGGAACGTATCAGCGTGGCTGGATGCCAGCAAATTGATTTCCTGCCTACAAGCGGAAACTAATCTCATTACGGAGAAAACTTCAGGGCCCTTCCAACTAATTGTTTACACTTCAAATTACGTTGAGAAAAGACGAAATGAAGCGCATTTTTGTCGCTCGACTGAAAGCGAGAGCCTTTTGTGTTCCCCAACAATCTCGTTAAGATGGCTAAATAAAGCAATTCAGCTTTATAATTGTTCATTTCTGAGCTGTAACGGTCTTTGTTTAGGATAATTCAGCAGAAACGTGCCCCGCTCGTGCCGCATCCCGACTCAAATGGATATTTACAATTTTAAGTAAGTCGGGACATCCACAAATATTTATATTTTATGGTCACGTGTTGGAGCGCCTGTTTTTATTTTAATTAAATTGTTACCTTCCATGAAAATTACATCTTTTATATCAACTGAATTATTCATTTAACACCTGACAAAGAGCGAAATTAAACCTACCTACATCGTTTACGAAACGTTCGTTTTGTTAGATATCGGCGCCCAATTAAAACTTTCCCGTGATTTTTCTCTTGTTTTTTCAAAGATTATTCAAACATAGAGTTAATTAACTATTGGTAAATACTGAACAACAAAACCTACTAATAAAATAACGTCTACTACAATAAAAATGTACGGTACGACTTAATACCGCCATTGACGAGCTATCGGTAAAGAAGGATACTGCCCTATGTATCCCTCAGAAGGCATGCACCCTCACCCGGGGATAGAGGTTTATATTTCTATGATGAAAGGCTGTTTAATTTAAATAACCTCGCAATTATCACTACCCCCAGTTGGTTTTTGTCATTGTTATTTTGACCTAATTCTATAGATTTCTTTCCTTTCAAAAAGGACATAATGCCCTTGTTCCAGTCAATAGAACGCCTGACCTAGTTTTCAACTTCATTAATGTATAAAAAATATTACTCATTTACTTGCTTCGGGAACGGAATTCATTTAAGCTAAATCTTTGTTCTTTCAACCTGTAACTGCTTGTTGGCTCTAACAAGGAAGGTGAAAACTTCGCAGCGTTCTCTCAATGGCAGAAACTTGTACGAAAAGGGACCGAGTCACCGAGAGGCACTACCGTTAAGATAACGCTGAGAAGGAAACTTTGTCAAGAATCATTTACATTTCTATACAAACGTTGTGCGTAAGTTACCTTCTTGGGGAAGGTTTGGGACTCCTCGTCCTACAAGTTTTGTTACAAGTAATGACATACGCTTTAAACGGAAACTGAAAGCAAATCACAAGGCCGGCCGGCGCTATAAGCGTATCGGGTCGAATCGTTTGCTATCTAAAAAGTAATCTATTATTCAAACGGCCTTTCACACAAGCCCTTTTCAAAGTGAACTTAATTGATTTACCTAATCTGTAAAGTTAATGCCATGAAATCTGTACCTACTTACGTATATTCATTTTGTAAGTACGTATAGTGCTAGTGGTTGCCCACTGAAAACAATAGATGTAGATCTCGTTTCTCTTTTTTTTTCTGATAAAGCATTTTGTTTTAGTGAATTAAATTACTTTCATATTATTTTTTTAAGTTTTTAAGTCATATTTTTGGCCATAAATAAAGTCTCCCCTTACTTGGAAGGGTCCTAAAAAACAATTTAATCGACCTACTTCAAAACAATTGGCGTCGACTACAGTTATTAATATAATGCTAACAACTACAGAGGCCAGTATTAACAGAGTTTTATCGATAAAACAGCTAACAGTCCATAGCGAAGCCTCTATAATACTGAAATACCGTACGATGTTGTATTGAGCACGAAGGGAATGAAGGTATTTCATTTTGTTTATTATTGACGCGTAAACTGTGCGTTCAGACCCTAATACACTCTCGGGGATGCGAATACCTCAGAGGGAGCACATTATTTCGTGTTATTAGAATGTATGGGACAAGATAGTGACACATCGCGTTGTGGACTATCGATTCTCAGGGTTCCGGCTCGCACTGGCGCGGCCCGCGGCGTGAGGAGGCAGCGCCGCATCTAATATTTATAGCGCGGCGTTACAGCGTGCGAGCCGTGCGAGCGGTCGCAGCCCGCCGCTGCGCCGCGCCGCGCCGCACCCGACCTTCATCAATTGCTCTGGACATCAAGGATCAAAATAAATAAAACTATTTTTCAATACACTTCCTCGAAAACTGGTCCATAACGCACTACGATTAGGTACAACATGCAATATATTTCACACGCGTGCGTTTTTTTCCATTTTCCCGCACGTGTGCGGGTTTATTTCGCCCTATGTCAATCAATAATTCATTACTGTATCATTTCATGGGGTGGCGCATCAAAAACTATCCTGCTTCCCCTTGAAAGAGCTCAAAGAGCAATTTTAAAGGTAGCAAACTTCCATCCCTTTTACTTTCCCACAGATCAGCTGTATAAATCCTGCAATGTGCTAACTGTGCGTCAGCTATTCATTATGCACTTAGTATTAAAACAGCACACCATGCTTACGTACAATGCTGACAATACTAACAAGAGACGGAATGATATAGTATGCATTTCTAATAGAACCTCCAAACATGTCTTTGTGGAAAGATTCTTTACATTTTTAGGCCCATTTCTGTACAATAGATTAAATAGAAAACTAAGTATTTATAAGTTAAACTATTTTAGCTGTAAAAAGTCTATTATTACTTTTTTACAACCCCTAACCTATGCACAGACAGAAGATTTACTTGTAGTCTGCAAGTAAACTGCTGACACATTGTTTGTTTATCTTTTATGTAAGTTGTAATTTTAGTAATTTACTTTTCTTTCATTGTTGATTTATTTATTTTAAGTAGGTATTTACGCACCTTCTAGCCTGAAACACAGGTTCCACCTAGTTCAGGCAATAAGCAACAGTGCTCTATTTTATTTGTTAAGATACTTAATTGTATATGTGCCCCTTTTTATAAATAAACGATTTATTATTATTATATTTTATTTTATTTCTTCAAAAGTGTATTGAAAAACGTCGTTTGATACACGTGGACATTTGTTATTGCCGTTCTCAGCTCAAAAACACCCTCGCCTGCGGCTCGGGTGTTATAATTCCGCCTCGAATACAATAACAAACTTTCTCCACTTGTATCAAAATGTACTATTGCCATATTTTCAAGTTGGGACTCAATGTATTATGAGGTTGCTCGCCTAGTGGTGACAATTTAAACTGAAAGTCGACTAACATTCGATTTAAATTAGTAGTAATAACACTCATTGTTGCTATTCATGGCCATAGATTTAAGCCTCCATTTAAACGATTTGAGAAAGGCAATTGCCGCTAGAACCGTTCCCTTGAGCTCGGTACCTAATATTACCCTCTCGCGATGGGCTATTTGAAAAAGATAATGAAATTCCACGTCGATCCGAGATTCGAGACCGAAAGAAAACGAAACATGGAAGGTACTTAGTTAGGTATCTATATTTAGCAGCTCCTGCCCACACTTGTGAAAGTTAATTGTGTGTGAAAGGCAGTTTTATATAAAGTTCTACATTGAGAAATCCGCAAGCTTTTAACTACGTAGCGCAACTTTGAACTAAAGTTAACCAAGTAAGCTTCACGTTTCAAGCAGTGCGAATCTCAGATTGGTACCATTAGTAGTTTTTTTTTTCGTCTGTTTTTAAACAAATTTACCCACGCGCACCTGGGGCTTTCAGGTCACCGATTTCCTATCAAAATCAGTGGGTATGTTTTCTAATTACACCGCTATTTTGACACTAAGGTATGAAAAGATGCCTTGTGGCATTAAGTCCGCCTAGGTACCACTCTTGTACTATCGAGGACACTCCCGCCTGACCACCACTAAGCTCATTTTTGCTTGCACTCGCAACATAAAAACGCTCTCTAGCCCCGCCCCGTTGACTTTGTGTAGAAAAAATGAATGAAAAGATACCGAATCGGCCGAGCCCACTGACGACGCACGCCAAACGAGAGTTATTGTTACTTTGCGCGCCAAAGTTACAATAACTCTCGATAATAGGCCTAAACTTAGGGGGCGTAGCTCGGCGCCTCCGCATGATTTAAGCGAAAAAAAAATTAAAATAGTCAGGCGGAAAAGACCCCGATAGTACATGAAGTTACTAAAATACACCCTCTACATACTTAGATGTTTGTCA
The DNA here is from genome assembly GCA_905147715.2 of Xestia xanthographa. Lineage (NCBI taxonomy): Eukaryota > Metazoa > Arthropoda > Insecta > Lepidoptera > Noctuidae > Xestia > Xestia xanthographa. The sequence goes on along the minus strand of LR990655.1, from coordinate 11,787,175 downwards.
GACATAAATGCATCACGGCACCTGTATCTTAATTTTAACAAAAATTAACTCTCGTAAGATCTCTTGTTTTAATAATAATATCTAGATCATCTAAGATGAGGGTACTGAACTCTTAAGAGATGCTTGATGCTTCACCGTCGTCGTCGTCACCTCTCGGCAACAATTCGGGTCATCTGGTGTATAATAACAATTTGAATCAAAGTTTTGTAAATTGTTGGAATAGGCCATTAGAACGGTTTACGACAACCTACAAAATCCAATGTCTCTTAACTTAGATGACTTGCGAACAACTTGCACGCAAGGCGAGGAGTTTAGTTAAAGAAACACAACTTCTAAATATTTATTATAACCAGCAGGCCCGGTAGTAATTGACACATGAATTCCTAAGGTTTCATGAATTCAGTTTTTGAAGTAACTTAGCAGGTTCAGTATTGTAAAGGTTTTAACCTTGATTTATTAAGTTACTGGCATTCATTATATTTTAAGAGAAAAAAACTCATGTATATAATATATGACGGTAAAGGAAAACATCATTCCCTCTCATTGAGAGGAGACCGTATCCCAGCAGTGGGAACATTATAGGCTGATGGTGATGATGACGAAGATATAATATTTAGAAAAAATAATAAAGTTAAGATTTTAAGCCCTGAAAGCTGACAGCATGCAGCACATTTCGGAATGTAAACATTTTTAAACTTAATAATTATTTTATTTTTTTGTGCGCGATAAATAGAGATCCGCGTAGAGTAATAAAAGAATTATACACTGACAATAATTAGATTGATTATATTTTTTTCTAAAGATTGACTTCTTTTTCCAATTGTGATCAGTGATGTTATTTTTACTGTATCACCACCGCGCTTAGGTTTCAACTTATCGCGCAGGGGTTTTATTTACATAAATTATTCTCTTGACACACAGCAACTCCTTCGGCCACATCTATACTAATATTATAAAGGGGAAAGATTTGTATTTTTGTATGTTTGTAATGAATAAACTCAAAAACTACTGCGCAGATTTCAAAAATTCTTTCACCATTAGAAAGCTACATTCACCCTGAGTAACACAGGTTATATTTTATCCTCTTTCTCCCACGAGAACGGAAACTACGCGGGTGAAACCGCGTGACGTCCGCTAGTCATTGATAAAATGATTACCTACTTATACCCACGGCGTAATAACTGATTTAAGGGTTACGGTTTGTATACACACTAAAAATAATGGGATTACAATTGTTTAACGCCATTTTTTCTAGGACATTTAACATATTTTGATATAGCACCTACTTATAGCCGTTTTTAGGCGGGTTAAAATACGTAGGAGTCGGTTAGGTTGGCGTGACCCGGCGCGCCCTCAGTCTTCGCCCTACGCGTTAATGGCCCCAGCATGATGGATAGCTCAAGTACTGCACGACACAATCGCGGCCCGACACCCATGGGGCCTTATTTATAAAAAACGCCGACCAAATAAATATTAATTATTTTTTTAATCGGATACGACCGCGACACTAAGCGGAGGATATTTATTTTTATTAGTTTAAAATTGTGCTTAGTTTAGTTTTATCTTTTAAATATTTTAGGCAACGTAAAAATTTATTACGATACTTTTGTAGAATCAGTTTAAGGGTAGGATTTAGTTTTGTTTGTTATATTATTACCATAGCTGTGTAGAGTACCAACTTAGAATACACTTAAGGTATTCGTTTCTTAAAGGTAAGTAGAAAGTAGAAACCACTTTACTTTACCCTACCCACTTCCAATAATCCAATAAAACGAACATAGAACAACGAAAATGTTCACAGTGGTTTTGTTTTCAGATTTGGTGTCTAATGAGGCGTATACAAATCGTTACGGTTCAGTGCGGACCGGAACGATCTACCCTTTAGCTAGGCAACTGTTACAGTAACAGGTACTAGTGGCTAATAGGTTCGATCGAACTAGTCAATAATGTAATATTTTACCTTCGGGAAATATGCTAGTTTCAACAATAAATAAATTGCAAATCTATTTAGTCCGTCAGTTAGAGTATTGGAAAATAATGGACAATTTTTTTGTTGTTTTTGTAAATCAATGAATATTGACAAAGATAAAACGCATCAAAACTCGAGAGTGGGGGCTCGTGACTCGTGACGTCACAACGCACCAAACATTATAGCACGGTATGATGTATTGAGAATTTTAAAAGCGTCGTATCTTCGTCAATTTTGGTTTACTTAACAAAAGAAAAAATACGTATCAAATGTTTTTTGATAATCTAACTGACGGACTAATTAGATTTTATCAGGATACACCTATAGGTACAGGTGTGATGAAACGTGTCTCCTTATCAAGCTGGGTTTACTTATATTGAAAGCTTTCAGGTAAAATAAACGTGCGATGGTCTGTTATTAATACGTATGAAAAGGTATGCATGATACCTTTCAAGAAGCTTTCGATAAACCAAACCCCTAAGAACAAATAATAAAAATAAATAATGTCATTGCACAAAAGGTTAACGTTCAGGTCAACCTTTTTAACCTTTTTGGCATCTAATGTTAAATGAGATTAGATAATATGGTACGGTATCTTATATTGTATAGTAGGTATACCTACGTGTTTGCCCTAAAAAAAGACATGCGGGGCAGTCTTTAGGGACTGCCGATAGAAGTGAAAACTAAGTAACTTGTGAATTGTATCGTTGAGCTGTGTGTGTGCATTTTTTTTATTTGTGGGTCCATTTTCTATGTTTTCCCCTCCCCTTGTAGCACTGCTACGGGTTGTGCCCCGCGCACGCCTAAGTGGTGCTACGCCGTAGCGGATCGGCTACGAGTGCTACGAAAAGCGTACGTGACGGTCACGCGTTCCATGATTTTTGTTCATCCAAAAAGTGTTCAACGCGCCTAAAGAAGTTTTCACTTCAAAAACAACTACTAGCTTTGTAGGATAAATTAAGTAATTATATTACCTTTATTATATTTTATAGTTATTAAAGTAATTAAACTATACATAATAGTATCAAAAACTATTGTGCATCTTACACTAAAATATATTATTTATCTATTTAATACCGACACTGACTAATGCCTGAAATTAATAAACTATGGCTGGCGGTTTTCAGTCGTTTTAAGTATTTGAATGCAGCCTTCATTCTTAGAATTAACAATACTTAAATGTGTTACTGGCCATTCATGGTAAAAAAATAAATGAAAAAAAAATTTTTTTTTGTTTTTTTATTATTCATCGTCGGAATAAAAGGCTTTCGCATAATGTGTTTTAGGGTTCTCTGTTGTATTACCTAACTTTTTTATTCATAATTTAAAGTGCCATAACTTTTTTTGTCCTAATCATCATTTGTCCGAATGATAACTTACCCGAACTTAATATCACATAATATAACATGCCATAAAATTGAAATGCCTAAATACAATATGCCCTAAACCCGTTTGTCATAAATATTACAATCAATAATATACAAAAGACTTAAAACCGTTTTCAATAATAGTTATAAATCCTAAATTCAAAAAAATATTCAAGGTTTTGATCTTAATAATATTTTTAAATCAAACCGGTATGTTCCCAGACGTTCCCAAAAGGGAACAGAACATTGTTATTTTAATTGTGTCTGTAATTACGCTAAACTACAGGTTAAGTATTACTTAGCTTTTGCTGTGCTATGAACTTCTCTCAACAAAACACATTCTTATACAATATTGCTCTTATGAAATTTGTAAGAATTAAAAAGTAGAAACATCGTAATATCGCAGAAAGTTCACAGTTACAATCTTCTTTTGGCATACATTTCATATCGGTAGTCACTAAAAGGCAAAAAATCAATCAAACACATATACACCAAACAAACATACACCATGCATGCAGCAAGCATGCAGCAAGCATTCAGCAAGCATTCAGCAAGCATTCAGCAAGCATTCAGCAAGCATTCAGCAAGCATTCAGCAAGCATTCAGCAAGCATGCAACAAGCTTGCAGCAACCATGCAGCATGCAAGCACGCATACAGTATGCAAGCAAGCATGCATCATGCAAGCAAGCAAGCATGCAACATGCAAGCGAGCAAGCAACATGCAGCAGGCATGGTTTCTGTCACGGCTCCGGCGCTGCGGGGCTCCGGCGGTCCCATGCGAGCTTATCGTCGCAGATGTGTTTAACGCTCACCACCGCAGCTTCGGCTTGCTGGCCGGCTTCGCCGGCCAGCCTCAGCAGCGGCGGCGAGTGTTACAACCACCTGCTCCTCAACTCGCGGGCCGCCTCGCCCTTCCGCGCCTACGCGATTTTAAATTACACTCTCGGGGTAGGGCAGACAAGACTACGTGGGGTCGGATTTCCAGCGATTCGTTTCTGTCACTAAAACCTAATTTTTAGCAAATGTTTTAGGACCAAAAATTTCATTATACTTATATGAACATTCGGAATAGTACACATTATATAATAAAATACTTAGGACATTTGACTTTATGGCATGTAAAGTTAGAAGATTCAATTATTATAGTATTCGATATTATGACAGAACAGTTTTAGAAATAAAGATAATTATGTAAAATAAAATTTCGGGATTTTGAACATTATGGTTACTGAAGTTTATAGCAAACGTTTTATGGATAATGATTTTCGGACATAAATTTTTAGGAGAATTAAGGGAGTACCGTGTTTTAGGCTACAACACCCAAGAGTTTTAGAGTAAATTAAATTCAATGTAACCTTTTTGCACATTTAAAATGGAAAAGCATAATATTTTCCTGGAGACGTTATAAATCTCAAACGGTGTACCTCTTCCTCTTGACCTCTAACTTGACATGAAACATGAAAGGACCGGTGGTGTTTACAAAGCGTTTATGAAACGTTAAGATTTTATGAAAATACGGGTTAGTTTTTAGAGTTCCGTACCCAAAGGGTAAAAATGGGACCCTATTACTAGGACTTTACTGTTTGTCTGTCCGTCTGTCTGTCAACAGACTGTATCTCATGAACCGTGATAGCTAAACAGTTGAAATTTTCACAGATGATGTATTTTGGTTGCCGCTATAATAAGACATACACAACAGAAAAACAGGATAAAATAAATATTAAGGGCGAAAAAATCACGTTTGTTGTATGGGAGCCCCCATACAACAAACGTGATTTTTTTGCCGTTTTTTGCTCGATATTAATAACGGCAACAGGTGAACGCTTGAAATATTCACAGAATATTTAGTAAAATAATAGTACATTATGATATAAGTGCGGTAAGTTGAAAATTACAGCTGAGGCGAAATTGCTAGCCCGAGCCGTAGGCGAGGGCTACAAGAAAGCAGAGGCTGTAATTATCAAAGCGCACGTATGTCATACGACGTTTTATAACATATTTGCGAGGAAATAAATAAAACTCGGACTTTCTTAAACGAATAAATCTTTTACTTGTTCACAAATTAGCGATGCGCGCGCATCAGCGCTTTTTTTAAGGCAAAGACACAAAAAACAGCCAGAATTACTAATAAAGTAAATATTTGTGTAAATATTTTTGTGTTTTTGTAACAGATAATTGGTTGTAATTTATTGTCAAAATTAACTAAATGAAATGTTAATTTATTATATTTCATCTCCCAAAGTTAATTTTATTCTTAAAATGTTGACCACTTTTCTGACATAAAAACTCTTTGCTAAGATTTAAAAAAGTTAGGTTCGTTTTAGACGGAGCATATTGATAAACCGTGCGTTGTACATTACATTACTGCACAAGTACGTAATGAGATACATTACGATATTGAAATGGGTGAAATAAGAGACCCTTTACGAGCAAATGTGTTATAAAAAAAATATTTAAGGGGGGGGGGCTCCCATATAACAAACGTGATTTTTTTAAACGTTTTGTCTAATGTTGTATAGATACGGAACCTTTCGTGCGCGAGTCCGACTCTTGGCCGGTTTTTTACTATTTTACAGTTCTCTAGCTAGACAGAATTTAATGATTTTAAATTCCAAATGCAATTTTAATAAAATAAGGTTTTATTAATGGACAACAATCAATGAGTTCTATCTGTGTCTATTTCTGAAATACTTCGATGGAGTTATATTGATTCCGCCATGATATATATTCCCAAACAAGGCCAATACTAACATTTTATTTTTAAACAGAAAAAAAAACTCTACGCATACACGATCCTAATCTATTTCTATTCACAAAACTCATACTATTCGTAATATATTCGTGCACGGACGGAATGACTAGCAAACATTAAAGGTCGGAAAAGATTGATTCTCAGTGAGGAGAGCTTAATAGGAAACTTTGCCCGACATGTCATAATGTTTACTTACGGCCCGGTTATTACTTTATGACCTGGAAATAGGTTATATGCCTACGTGAGTAAACGGTAGGTCTGCTACACATTTCAGTAAGTGTATTGATCATACATGTGTACTCTCCCATCCACACATTTTTTATTTTTATTTGCTGTACCGGCAAATAAAAATATTTAAAAAATAAAAATTGCGTGGTTGGAAGATTTACATGGACGTCTGAATGTATATGTAGTATACTTGTACGCTCCATCTATTTAGTTAAAACATGTGTTCAATTTAAGTGTTCTTAATTTCGAATGGCTTAGAATTATTCGAGTAAATAGGTACATAAGGAATCCGGAAATCAGTTACGGAGATATTGGTGGTCAAAATTCCAACTTAGTGATACATTTTATTTAAAACAAGTTTGAAATGTTATAATTTTACATTGACCACCATTCCTACCGTAAACCGTGATTTTTCACACCAAAATAAAAAACTCTTTTATTGCGTAGGTACTGCTCAGTTAACAGACTGCGCGCATTCTCGAATTCATTGCTTTTAGATATTATTGCCGCAATTAATCACCTAAAAAGGAACAAAGCTGTAGGAGCTGATGACATCCCCATAGAAATATTCAAAGCAATGGGCGAATGCGGAATCGATATGATGCAAACTATTTGTAATCGCGTCTGTGAGTTCGGGAAATGGCCTTAAGACTGGGCAGACTCCGTGTTCATACCACTACATAAGAAGGGATCGACGAAGAAATGCAGCAACTCATTGCCTTTTTTTTTTCGGTTGGGAAATCATCAAATGACTCCTCCCGCTCTGGGCGGAGCAGGAGGGAGTGTCAGACTTTTACTGACTAAAACCCATCCATGTTCCTTCATCGCCCTTTGTGTTCCGGGGCCACGCTATCTTTTTCGAACAGTCCCGCAACCCCGGCAGGTATCGGTCTTTGCGGACCCCTTCCTTTTGCTGACTCTCTTTGAAGCGCGCGTGGAACACAAACGCGTCGTCGACACGGCCTGTCGTCATGAGACGGCCTGTCGTGATGATGGGTCTTAATTTCACACGCCAGCAAAGTTTTCCTTCACATCGTCAACACCAGACTGCAAGCTTTTCTGAATCCCGAAATAGCTCCGGAGCAAGCGTGATTCGTGAAAGGTCGTGGGACAAGGGAGCAGATTTTAATTCTTCGACAGAAAAACGAAAAGTATAGAGAGTTTTATATCCCTCTCTATATTTGCTTTGTCGACTTTCACAAGGCCTTCGACACCATTTAATGGGATACATTATGGGACGTACTCATACAAATGAGAGTACCTAACCATCTAGTTGGTTTCATACGCTAAATTTATGAGGACGGAACTGCGACTGTTCGGATAGACGACGTTGACTCGAAAACTTTTCAGACGCATGCTGGTGTTCAACAGGGATGCATACTCTCTCCACTCCTATTCAATACGTATACGGATTGCATTATGAGAATTGTTTTAGAGCAATGGGACAAAGGCATTTCGCTGGGAGGCCAGAAGACATCTAACTTGAGATACGCCGATGACACTACTCTTCTTGCTCAAACAAAGGAAGATATGGAACACCTAGGCTGTTGACACTTCTAGAGACAACGAGCTTCTCCTTTAGCCAACTTATCTGTGCAGGCGGGAAAACACAGAACTAAAATAATATAACCAAGTTTGGCATATCGATGCATTTTATCTTGACAAGCAACGCCACCTTGAATTGCACACTTAAACTGGTCATACTGTACACGCAAGGAGGGCGGATCCAGCTTTGGCGCCAGGAGGACACATTGTCGTGGTCAAGTCACAAGAAGTTACAATTTAATTTTTATAATAATAGATACAAGTTAAAAGTAGGTACTTTATAAGTAAGTACTGTAATTAAAAATACCTACCTATATTTAAATAACAAAATCAAATTATCTTTTACGTCATCTACTTCAATTGGTACGTTTTTATGGACGTGGAGAAGTGTCAGTCCAGCTAGACGTTCTTCAACCATTGAAGCTTTTTCGTAGCCACGATTTGATTTTTTGAAGGCTCCAAGAACGAGCGAAACCAGCTCAAAAATTTTAACACTCTACCTTGGGCAGGTTACAATTGTTTAGACCCTTCTTAAAGGAGTTACTAGATCGACTCTCAGACAAACAATCACAACATTCAAGAGGAAGTAGGCTGCAAGAGCGAGCGCAGCGAGCTAGAAAATTTTATGACACCTTGCCTTGGACAGGTTAGAATGGTTTCGATCCTTCATATAGGAGTTACTTGATCAACTTTTAGATAAACCCAAGAAAAAGTAGTCTGTAGAGCGAGCGTAGCGAGCTCGAAAATTTTAACACATTACCTATATACCTTGAACAGGTTAGAATTGTTTCGACCTACTAGAATTAATTGGGCCTCTTATAGACAAAGTTAAGACTCAAGAAAAACTAGGCAACGAGAGCGAGCGAAGCGAGATCGCAATTTTTTACATCATTGCCTAAGATAATTATGCTATAATTGCATATAAGGCTTCGGGGCAAAGGACTTCTACAGGATACATCTCTTTATCGCAATTTAGAATATGTTCAGAAATCGACTGCAGTATGTCCTGACTCCGCTGCCACTTCACCATCTACAGCCGATATTCGTTTACAACGACAAAACTGGAGTATTGTCGAAGAATGTCAATGTATAATCGGTTGCTAGTCGTTTCAAAGTTTTCAATGTCTTGATTACTGTATTTGCTTTTTGGCATAAAAAACGCTTAGCTGAAACAAAATAAGTATTTCAGGAGACGGTTCTGTAGGTCACTTATTATTAAATCCAGAAGAGGGATGTATATAGCTCTGCGGAAATATTCTTCAACAGATTGAGCAGGTTGGTTATTGGCCCTATTTTGTCTTGACACACAGTTACAGTTTCTCTAGTTTGGTTTAATGCTGTGTAAAGGATATGTTCGTTGTTATACAAAGCGTGGCTTTCCATCTTGGTCAAATTCAAGGAGGTATAATTGCTAATTATTCTCGACCCGAATCGATAATACAATGGGTAGGTTTTTTTCTTTCTTATTTACCGAAATCGGTAAGTGTAAACCACCCGTATTAAAACGCAGCCTGTCTGTGACTGGCCCTATTACCTCTCCTTCACACTCACAAATAAACGCACACAGAGACTTCTATTACTGTCGTGTTATTCTGAAATACTGTCGACTCTTTTTGTGACCTGCCTGCGTAGCATGACCACCATAGGAACGGGTTTTTTCGAAGAAAGAATCGACAAAATGACATATGAACAAAAGAAATCTGTAATTTTGTCCATTATTTCTTCGAAGAAACTCTTTTCTACAGTATTCATGCTACACGGGCAGAGGCTACCCTATTTCTTGGTAGAAGAAAAAGCATTGTCATCCAATCCAAATTACGAATTCATATCCTACTATTAAATTTAAAGGCACTTCGTTACGATTATTCATAATATACTAAGCTTTAAAATCCTCTTAATAACTTACACTCATTTTTATTTTGACGTCAAAACTTAAATATTGACGTCATCACTTTTACCTGATTCACGTAAAGTTAACTTAACAGGTAAAAGTACGCGAAGTAGGTAGTCACACGTTGCCAAAGTTACGGTTTGGATTCTGTTCATCATGCCAAGAAAGCAGACTAATGATTTGCAGGAGAATAAATACATAAATTGTGATGTTCTCTTGGCAAGCAAACTTCTCTGAGCTAGGTAGTTGTAACTATGTAGATATTGAGAGGTTTTCTAATTATAGGTAGTGATTGTACCTCGCGAACTTTCTAGACTGATAAACTCTCGAAGATAAACACTAAACATTGCAGATGCCAGTGATTTCTGCCATAGCCGACGTCGTCGCGCCGCAGGGCTGGGGGCTAGACGGCCAGGCCGCGTCTGCCAGACGCCGGCACCGTCTCGAACACTTTATTTCTATTATTATTTAAGTGATAAATGCACAGACGAGAATGGACAGGCGGGGAGACGGTATAAAAATAAAGACGCCATTATTTTGCCCTTCTGTGTAATCTCTTATAGACAATGTAGATATTAGGTTTGTCTTTTGAATAGGTCGAGAACATTTAGGTCCGGACGAAAAATGGAGGATGTTGTATTATTTAAGCTTTTGTCTGACAGTGGTATCATCGATCCCGAAACGTGTTGCCCAACGTTGAAGTAAGGACTTGTGTGGATCTATCAAAATGTGCCTTTTATATGTAATAGTCATGGCAGTTTCTACTCTTGGAAAAAACTAAGTAATTCTAGTAACAATGTACATACTCCTTTGAAAGTTCCATTTGTAATGTAATGAAATTTTCTTTACATAATTCATTCAGTTTCACGAAGCATTGCCTTTGCAATTAACATACTTCCATAAACCATTTGTCATGCAAATTATATGTACACAGTATAGTAGCACACTCCTATAATATTACACTACTCTGTAACTTCAAACAAATATGTGACTAGTGTTACTGTATTATTCATGTGACAGTAGGAAATCTTGCAAAGGTATATATGTGTTTATGTGATCCTGGGAGGGTATTTCATTACAACACAGATGGCATTTTGGCCATTTTTAACTATTCTAAGAGCGTAACCGACGAACCCATCCATACCATCATTATAGGTCAGTCTACGAACGACGCCTACGAGAAAAAGCGGCGTAGGCCGTCGTAGGCCATTCGTAGCAACGGCGTAGCAAGAACTACGAAATATTTTTATCCTTTAATATTGAGGTTTTTTTGCTGCGAAACCATCCAATAAGATAAGATAATTCTATATTTGTACAAACATGTGTGTACACACATGTAAGATATTAAATCAATACATTCCAATCATGTTTGGCTTCACAAAGCGGGCAAATATTGATTAATTTCTTGATATTTGAAATCAAGTAAACAACATCAAAATCTAGGTAAAATAGAATTCATGATGTAATTGAAAACAGTGGGCTTCAGAGGAGGTTTCTCAATTCGACCGTATATATATATATTTTTTTATGAGTGTTCGCGGATAACTTCGTCGTTTTTTTAATTAAATTAGTGTGTAAGACTGCACAAACAGACTCACGATGTCCGCGATTACGCGGAGCCCTAATCAAAATAATATTTGTCCAATCGACAAAGGGAAAATACCTATTAGATACACTTACCATCACGTTGGTACTGGTGATGTGACGTAGTCCCTGGTCACGTCGTATCTGGGTGGGGTGTAAGTGTAAATGTGCTTGTGTTGTGTATGTAAAGTCATGTAGATTCGACGACTCCCTGGTCAAACCTTCTGATCACACACGTGGCACTTTTCATCAATGTCCAACTGAATTTTATCCCGGTTTGCTAACCCAATCGGGGATGTACAATAGTCCAGCACTGAATTTAGGAAGTTACCGGCGTCCAAATGACAAAGGCCGGCTACATAACCAACAAATTACTCGCGGTCACGACCCAAAGTGGCGAGATCTCTCAATTTTCACTCAATTATCAACAAAATATCAAACACCGATCAAGATGGTATCGGATTAACATTAACTCAAAGTTTCAATCAATAATTACACGAAAACAGCGTGCATCAAAAAAACAAGGCAGCGGAACCAAAATTTCTTCCCAATCAAAATTGCACTGACAAGCAAACGTCATCGCACTGACAACTGAAACGTCATCTGTCAAACGTCAAAAAGGTGCGTTCAGAAACTTGGTGGATGAAACAATTCGTTTCGACCAGACCTCTGCTGCCACCTCGACGGCATTGGTGGTGGCCTCGGACAGGTCCCTCAAAATGCAGGTGGAACCACACATAGTGCAGGACAGGAGGTGAGCCATAGTTTATGTTGAGGTTCCGCAGTCACACATGGCGTCAACGGAATACCCCCACCGGACTAGTTTGCTCTTTTACTGTTAGGATAGGAAACATATAACCTCGAGTCTAATAACTTTTTCAAGCACATACATCGTTTTTAAGCTTATTGAATACCAATGTAAAAATACTATCAGCAAGAAACAATACAATACAAATCAACGTTTCGACCTCCACGTGCTCGGTCTATGGGGAGTAGTTCAGTACATAATGGTAGTTATTAGGCTAATTTGCTCAGTATACGCCCACTGGACATTATGATAAACTCGGTATTAGCATATCATTATGCATGCGTGGAGAAGCAATATATGAATATAGGTTTATAACACCATTGCCCTAATCCAAAAACAAATGGGACACATTTGACCAATAGGGACAATGGAATAATCCTACTAATATTATAAACTCGAAAGTTTGTGCAGATGGAAGGATATTTGGAACTCTTTCACGTAAAAACTACTAAACAGATTCGGATGAAATTTAGCACACAGGTGGTTTATAACCTGGATTAACCCGTAGGATATTTTTTATCCCGATAGTACGATCCCGTGGGATAATTATCGAGCAAAGCCGTGGGCAGAAGCTAGTGAGTCAAGTAATGCAATACTCGCGCGAAGACAGTATATCCGTAGTCTTAATAGTTTCAATTACAACGTCGGTAGCTTTACTATAATCTTTTGTCTACTATGTTGACTTACTTTTGTTGACTATCGACAACCGCCTTTCGTAATAAGAAACTATAACTTGAAACCATTCCATTCTCTGTTCACAATACCAACGATTCAGAATTCTATGGAAGCTTTGAATTAGTATCGATTTCCCGACATAAGCCGACGCTGCAACCACATAATTCTAGTAGTGACATTGTACGAGGTAACGTTTTACTTCGCGACCTTAGAACTGCTTACTTATGTAGTTCTACTGAAACAGCTTACATGCCATTCTGCTCGTTTGGTACGGATAAAATATGTAATAGACGTCGTCTTCTGCTTTAATGTTCAGTCAAGCAGTAATTCGAAATGTTGTGACTCTTCTTATTCTATTTATACATATTTTGTGATATTTTTGTGAAAACCACCATTCCTTAGACTGAAATTACGTTCATTTCGTTGCTAAGAAACTAGTAAATTAGTCACGTATCATTTCGAAATTCTAAATAGTTCAGAGAAAAGGAACAGCGCCATTGTCGTTGTGAATACAAGAGCTGAATAAGTTAGTAATGAGGTCGCAGTATACTTTGAATGTACTGCAAACACAACTAGTCCAAACTCAAATAATATTACAGAAACAGTAAATAGGTCCGCGGCGGAGCTAGTAAATAAACTGCGAACGTCCAAACAATACAGCGGTATTAAGACGTAACACAACCCTACGAAACCCTGTCGCCATACTCCGCTGGCACTTAGTTGGGTTTATTTTTAAATGTGTTACTTACTTAAATACAATATAAGTACTTATACGTTCTTTGTTCGTCGAAGAAAGGCACGAGTAGAACCTCGACCATAAAATAATGTTTTGTGACGTCAATACTTCATGTAATCACGCTAATATGAAGTATGTAAACAGCGCTGGCAGTAAAACCTTTATTTGGTCCAGTCAGGCTACAACACACACTTATTCAGCCGAAAGAAATGTCGACTAGTGTAATGTAAATAACGTTTCTCGATTACATTGGGCTCCGGTGCCATTAATCGAGTTGGCACAACTACTATCGAACTGCCGACCCAGGCTAGGGTTCTAACATACATTGTTTTGTGGTTTCGTATTGCCAAGCAAGACAAGACCACATTTACATATAAATAAGTGGTTACGCTTTTATGTGTCCATTAAAAACGTCTGCGGTGTGAATGTGGGTCTCTGATGAAAAATGTAGACGCCGACGCGTCGGGTCCAGCCGATGCCAAACAAGCGATTAGAAAATGCCTGCGTGGCTTATAATAATTTAATCTGACTCGTAGACTTAGCTACGAAACCATTAATATTTTCGACCACGCTTCTTAAGTTTTTAATTATAAAAAGATTATATAGATACTTATATTATAAATGCGAAAGTTTGGAAGGATAGATGGGTGTTTGCTACTCATTCACGCCAGAATGGCTGAACGGATCTGGATGAAATTTAGAGCAGATATAGATACTTTTTTCACACTTACACATCACCATTTCCATGCGCACGAAGTCATGGACAAAAGCTAGTATAAATTATTAACAAGATATTTTACAAAGGATGACAAACAAATCTTAAAATCAATTAAAAGCGGTAGTGTAGGTAAGTCTCATCCAAATTGTTTAAAAGGTGTTAAGCGAAACGTTGTTTTGATGGACTCTAGATACTTCCCTAATTGGAGTAGGTAACTTTATCAATATTACACGTAGGTGCCCATTAGGCCTAGCACTCAACAGCACTTTAGGCCTGAACCTTTTGCTTCCATTAAACCAATGCTTAATCAATTAAGTGTAGTATCGTGTGTTGTTGGTTAGCAGGTCGAGCGACGGAGCGACGGAGCGATGCATTAAGTAAAGTTCACGCTGGTAATAAAGTGACCGGCGGTAAATGAACCGTTCGCGCCGTAAATAGCGCTTACGACCGCCACCGGCCCTTTCCACACTACTCACTGCTACTCCAATCGTTTTAGTACTTGACTACTGTGGAACTACCCCGAGGACTGTAGTTACGCGGTTTGTACGACAACAGCAGCAGTTAAACTTCACAAAGTTGTTCTCTACAGTCTATACTGTAGTCTCTACAGTAACTTATAAATCCTGAACTTATACAACGTTAATCTAAATACGTACGAATTCCCATTCCAATGTTCCCTTTCCAAGCAACCACGAATAGTATAATATAATGTACTAGGTACCTACCGTCGTTTTTCATTGCGTTAGGGTCACAAAAAGCAGACGTACTTAGCAGCAAAGCATGCCGCCGGTAAAAATAGCAGCAAGGAGTTGCGCACATCGGAACATGCACCCGCTAGTGATTGCAATTCATTGTACTTTTTGACATATCATTTTGAACCTTAACCACACAACCGATTATATTTACAATAGTAAATACAAATTATCTGAAACTCAATCTGAATACGTGTGCGTATCTACAAGTTGTCATTACAAAATGTATATTAATAGCTTGACATAGTGAAATCTGATGGGAAAACAAACCCATGAAAAACTTACCTGTACAGGGCGCCATCCTGGCTATATTTATGACCTTAGCGCAGTCACTGAATAATAAATGCACCTCGCAAGGTTATCTCTTATTTGTCCGCACACTACAAATCCAATGCAACGATTCCACGTTGTCCTCAATAACGTACGTACTCATTCACTGTGCGCGTCTATATGAAGGCTTTACGTCACTTAGACTAACGAGGTTGTAGTATAGAGTCGGTCCGTGGGAGGCGCGGGCGGACGGTTTCTGGTCGACGTGCACCCCGCCCGCCTTTCGGTGCAAAATGATCGCGTGGCGTGGCGGTCGCACGCTCACTCCCCGCGCGCCTCGGCTGCAGGCTAGGGCGGCTTTTGCATAGTAAATACTAAGATTTCAGATGAAATAACGTCTATTGTTTATACTTAACATTATGAACATATGTTGCATGACCCCTTGAGAATAGCAAGTACTAGATAAGTTTGGTAAGTTTTATATCTAAACGTTTTGAGGACAAATTGTGTAGAATCTGAAATTAAGTTTACTGAAAGTAATCCTCATTCGTTGATGCTTGCCGTTCAGTAAATTTTAAACGAGATAACCCAAAATAAAGGTTACAAATAAATGAATATTTCCTCATTCACTGTCTACCTAAGTTCTATTTAAATATTGCATTCGCGGCCTAGGTCACTACCGCGCAGGTCTGCTTAAAGTCGCCAATGAATTTGTATGAATGTTTGTGTACCTATATATGTGGACTGCATCTGATTGTGCACTCGAGATCACGTTGTTCATTCGAAACTTCACCAACTATATAAATAGAATCGTCTGTCAGATACATGATTGTTTTCCTAATCACCGTCTATTTATTTTAATGCTAACTTAAACAAGGGTATAGCAATGAGATTAAATATCGATTCTACATGAGCTTTTTTAATCATCACAAATTCATATTGAACCAAGCCTCATTTAACTGCGGTGACCTTGCTGATCGTCGACCTGTTTTTTAAATAGATTTCCACTGATAGGAAATAACTATGGCAACCCTTAAAACGGCCATAAAATTGATTTGATGACGGTGTGTTCTACGGTTCTACGCGAAGTTGTAAAATTTTTATACGACTCACAATACGAACGGAATTCATATCGGCTACATTTGATGTGGCTTTAAGGATTCATTCATAGTAAGTAGTTACGTGCGAACTCTGTACGTATAGGTGGTCGGTGAGGCCGGAGAAGTCATTGGGAAAAGCCCTCTGGTTTTCGCATCGGAACTAAGGACCTGTCCTTCGTCCGGATGTCTCTATAGAACTTTCTTGGCATTCTTCAGTGAAATTGAAACTTTAGTCAACCTCCTGCCAAAGTAGTTCCGTTTTTTTCCGCGAGGTTCACGACCTCTCGGACACTGGCTGGCAAGTTTACGGTGTATACAACCTACCGCTAGATGGCGCTTTTCAGCCAACTGTTGCTTAAACTGCTTCTCTATTCTCACCCTCTCACAGATGGCGCTGTAACTCGTTTGTAAATTCACGATAGTCATAGTATGATTACAGTGCAGTGCAACGTACCTAATTGAACCTCATAAATATGCATATTCCACAACTGTTAAATATTTAACAGCACTGAAGCTTGCTCAATGATACTAATCAATAGAGACGGTTGAGTTTGTGCATTTACTTTATCAGAGAAACAGAATAAATCCTTGTAAAAACTTACTCTTATTAGCGTACGAATTACCTAACGAAAAATAAGGGTTAATTTTATACAAACACTCAACAAGAAGGTATGTCATAAGCAAGTAGGTATGTAATAAATCCCTGTAAATAAAACATCTAAACCAATGGTTACGGTAATTGATCTAACTGTCACATATAAACACAGAGACATTTTAACGACAACGTTATCGGGATAATAAATGTCCCATACATTTGACATTGACCCAGGCTACCGAAAAGCTTAAGTAGGTACTTAAAAATGTTTTGCCAAACGAAACGCTTTGAAAGCGATTTTATGTAAGCATCTCAGATAAGAGCAAATGAGCATCAAAGAAGATCGGAAAACGCCCATTGTAAGATTGGAGATTGAATACACTAAAAAAGAAATAAAAAGTTTCTTGTCATTAATTATTGGGAAACTATGATTTAATTTGCAAGTTTTTTTCGCGCTTTGCGTAAGCATGCTCCAAAAAAAATAGAATTACCACTGACCATAGAAATTCAACCACGTTGGATTTAGTTTAAAGCACAGATAATATAATAATGTTTAAAGGTTACCTGCGGAAATTATACAGTGTTTGCATTCTGCACCTAATAGTAGTGCGATAAGAGCCAGTTTTCGACGAAGTGTATTAAAAATGATATTCCATTCAGAGAACAAATCTATTTAACATAAAATAATTCACCACTTTAAAACCGTTCTAAAATAGACTTTACTGGCCATTAATTTCCCACAAAACATGATTGCTTTATTTATCTAAAAGACACAAGCGGAACTGAGGCCGATAATAAAGTTAATTAATTATTCGAAGTACCTACCTATCAATCTACTTGTCCCTTTCGATGTTTGGGCAATAAAATGTTTGTGATTGATTCAAAGCAAACCGCTTCATTGACTTGTTTTCGATATGAAGTTAATTAATTAGTAATTACCCGAATTCGTGGATAATAAGTTTGTAAACAACACCGAACAGCTCACACCGTGTTCATTATCATAAGTAGGTATATACCTCCTCATTTGCTAACTTTTTTTCCACAGCTGCAATTCTCATACGGTCTAGGGTACCTCCTGACACCAACTTTTCTCATTGATTCTTCTTCAGACTTATTAAAAAACGGGACCAGTGAGAGTCTCGCGCACCGAGGGTTCCGTACAATCTTGAACTTTGATGGTTTATCCATCACGGAAAACCAGTATAACGTTCTTAAGCTTTTAAATGGTCATATTTTTATTGTGTTGACAAAGAAGCTTGACCTTTTACAGTTCTAAGGGACCGTACACGTATTTCGTATTAATTTCATCTTGATACCACCACGCGTTCTTGAGAAAATGGGTCTTGACAGACAGACAGACAGTCGGACAACGAAGTGATCTTAAAAAGGTTCCGTTTGTGTTTTTAAGTACCCTAAAACACAGCCTTATATTTGGACTGCGTGGTTTGAGTGTAACTGTGTAGGTACTTTTGTATCGAACAATATTTTTATATCTCACGAGAAATTTCAACGCTATAGAATCGTCATCATGTGCAGAATCTCCCTTACACCGCGTACCGATGTAAGAAAAGACCATAAGTACAATGTGATGTTGTACGAGTACGTATGTAAGTAGGTACTAAAACCAAGGCTTTCACAAACGATGCTTTTAAAATTCAGCGCTCGTCGCTCTGTTGCTCCAATACGGAACAACTTCTTTTATTTTGTGGGAAGTGTCATCAAAAATGTTATTGTGTTCCAAATGTATAGGTACCTAAAACATTACCCTCCTTCTGTGGCAGTTGGGCATTGGCAGACAAAGTACTTATAATACAGGGTGTAAAAGAGGTCATCACGAAGCCGCCAACCAAACATTCTGTACATCAAACTAAGTAACGGTACGCAAAAATGATTGCTGGGAAACGATTTTTTTTTTTTGGAAGGAAAAATCATGTTTTGTGGTAGAACTCAATGAAACGCACTAAAACATTGTGCTGATGGATATATTGAATAGTACGGGGGTCGTGGAGGTGGAAAGTAAAAATCTTACATTAAAAACTTGTATTTAAAAAAAAACTTGTCAAAAAGTTGGAACTTTGACCCCCAATATCTCCGTAACTAGAAGAGAAGGTTCCCAGGTATGGTGTAGAACAAAAAAATTATCGCAATGACTAGGAAAACAAGTGCCTGTCGGCTTCGTTAAGAGGTGTTTTACACCCTTTATATTAATTTTAAATTATTTTATCTACACCCATGCTATAAATCCTCTATAAAAGTATCTGAAGCAGTTAGCTTATGGCCAACATTAAAACAGCCAGTGTCATAATAACCATTATAACACCCAAACGGGTGTTATAATGTTGTACTGAATTTCATTATGCAACTCGTTTTAAAAAAAGAACATTGTCTAGCACGAGCGATTCACTACCACAGCTGTAATTAAAAAAAAACTCTTAATTCGAATTCACGTCGTATCCCGCCATTTTTGTTCGATATTAGTATTGCATTATGTAATTTGTTGTTTACAAAAATGAGTGATACAAGCTTTGTGCATTTTAATAATTGTACAATCCAAAATGTAAATAATTATATTATTACCTATACATGGTTTGTTTGTAATAAATACTCAGCAATTAAACTTTCCATGAATTTACATAGACTTCTTACAACACTACAGCACCCTATGGTTTCAGAACCTTTTATGGAGGATTCATATCATGGATGTAGATAAAGTCTTGTATGCAACTGTACATAATTAGGTATTAAAACACTCATGTGATACTATTATCACACTCGGCTTCGCCTCGTGTGATAAACCCACATTCGTGTTTTAATACCCCTCATTATACAACAGTTGCATAAATAACTATTATATTTCGGCCTAAAAGTAGCATAAAAGCGTACTAGTAATAACAAATACAACTCAAACGTGTTGCCTAATTGTCTGGAAATCTAAAGGACCGACATATATACCAGCCCGATTCCCACTATCACGTTTACATAATAACAAAGATCTCAGCACAACTTTATTTGCGGGAATAAAGTGGCCTTTTCACGGCTTCCCCCAGGGAATTTCTTTATTCCTAATACCGTCTCCAAGGTTGACGGTTCAAGTCTTACGATACAGTTATAACAACAGACATTCTACAACAGCGAGGAACACGTTCAAGAGTTTAAAGTGTTAACGATCTATATGTAAATGAAACGCAATTACGTTTGTGTCAATAACTTTGGTTAGAAATGGTGTGTATTCAAAAGCTTGGTGGATATGGAATGCACACTTAGATGTATACTCACCGTAAGTACCTACTTACAAAAAAGCTCGTTTTGTATCTACAAAATGCTTTAGTCCTTAGATTGGAGCAGCAAATCAACGGTTGAACGGGGCCACGTCCGACACAATTTATGTGGCTTAACTTTCATTGCAAGCGGAAAACCCCTGTTATAATTACTTTGGAAACGAACCTCTGAGTCGGTTACGTAATATTATCAAACTTATTATAATTAAGTTGAACCTGTAAAATTCGTATCTCAGTTACGTGACATTAACAATATGTTTCGATATAAAGCAACTTCTGGGGCGGCGTTTATCACAAGGGATTTATAACTCTTAACTTCTATGATCCCATTTCTTGAATTGTGAACCCCATTCCAGTAGATTATCAAGTTGGTCGCGGTCGTATAAAAGGAAAGTTTTTTATTTATTAGTTTGTTATCTTAATTCAATCTCGAATTGATTTTATTCAATTGTCAGAAGTTTTAGAAGTGAGTTTGTGTGTAGGTACTATCGGGGTCTTTTCCGCCTGGCCATTTAAAAAAAAATTCGCTTAAATTATGCGGAGGTGCCGAGCCACGCCCCCTTAAAGTTTGGGCCTATTAGGAAAGCGTCAACGTTGGCGCGCAAAATATCAATAACTCTCGTTTGGCGTGCGTCGTCAATGCGCTCGGCCGATTCGGTATATTTTCATTCATTTATTCTACACAAAGTCAACGGGGCGGGGCTAGAGAGCGTTTTTATGTTGCGAGTGCAAGCAAAAATGAGCTTAGTGGTGGTCAGGCGGGAGTGTCCTCGATAGTACCCATTTTATGTATTCGAGTCAGCCGCAAAACGAACGATTCAACGTATGTTACATACAAAGTACCAACTGTGCCTGATTTAACGCTACGATAATAATTTATATTTGTCACTATGGTCTACCAGCAGCTTTCATATTTTTTTTAATCTCTATTTCCAGCTTACAATTCCAATGTCACTACATGCTACAGCAATATATTATTTAAGTTGAGAATTGTACGTAACACAGACAAATACACCTCTGACACCCAAGCTAAGATTGAACTTGTGTTATGAGTGTCAGGGCTCTCTTATAGTTCACTAGGACAGTAAATACATCTAAATTCGGAGTTTGTTCTCACAATTCACATTGATGATCTTCCAGTGACAAGTCTGCCAAATGAAAAGGATCAAATTATACTGGGGCTCCGTTCAATCTTGATCATCATATGCCTAGCTTTTCAGTTCAGTTTTCAGTCTATCTGGTTGCGTCTAAATACCAGTATTTTATATGGAGGAACTGCCTATCTCCGCAACCTGGTTAGTCATGAGTAATACGATACCCGTTTGTAAGGCTGGTTGTTAGACTTTCGAAACCCTGACTACCCGTAACGACTGTCAAAGATCACAAATGACAGCCGGGACCAACGGCTTAACATGCTTTCCGAGGCATGGAGGAACTTGGTATGTAATGGATGGTCACCCATCCACAGACCAACCTAGGCAAGCACGGCTTAGCCTAAAGATCGACCCGAGCGGCTGTTATTATTTAACCACTTAAGCTCCAAGCTATCCGGTTGCGGCTGAATACCAATATTTCATATGGAGCAACTGTCTATCTCCGCAACCCGGTTAGTCATGAGTAATACGATACCCCTTTGTAAGACTGGTAGTTCGACTTTCGGGCCCCTGACTACCTGTACGACTGTCAAAGATCTGTCAGAAGAGGAGAAAATGACAACCGGGACCAACGGCTTAATGGGCTTTTCGAGGCACAGAGGAAACTCGGGATTGTAACGGATTAAACCTCCACGGACCGATCCTGGCAAGAGCTGCTTAGCCTTAAAGACCGACTGTTAATATTTAGTCGAGCTGTTATTATTTAGCAACGAGGTCTTCCTTCGATCTTGATCATGATTGCGAAATCAAAGATTCTGTGCGAAACAACCAAACGATTGTTATAATAAAGGGTGTAAACACCTCTTAACGAAGCCGAAAGGCACTTGTTCTCCCCGTCATTGCCATCATTTTTTTTGTTGTACACCATACCTGGGATCCTTCTAGTTACGGAGATATTGGGGGTTAAAGTTCCAACTATTTGATAAGTTTTTTTTTTTTAATACAGGTTTTGAATGTAAGATTTTTACTTTAAACACCTCCATGCCCCCGCACTATTCAATCAATCCATCAGCAAAACATGATTTTTCACCTTTAATTAAAAAAAAAAGTCGTTTCCCAGCAATAATTTTTGCATAAAGTTACTTAGTTTGATGTACAGAATGCTTGGTTGACGACTTAGTGATGAGGTCTTTTACACGCTGTATATTTAAAGTAATGAGCTTCTATAGGCAATCCTTGATAGGACGCTCTGTTCTTATGAAAACTTTCACCCTTCACTACTGCTATAACGGACTGATAAAAGATAAAACAGAAGAAAAAGAATTACCAAACCAAATGCAATTTCATATAAACATTCAAGTTACGTATAGTTCGTAGATAAGCTAGTTGTAACTAGTTACAATTCATCAAAGTTTATATCGCTGCCCCAGTTCAATAATGAAAACGGGTTGTCGTTAGGTTTAGCACTAGGTAGGTACTTAGCTTTGAGCTTTATCTGTAGTGCCTAACGGCCTACTGTGCTTTATAAACATGAGCCTAAAATATAGCTCCGTCTAAAATGGGACAAACGGCCGCTGTTGACAATCTGGGATTTGCGGCTTGCTCTTTTTAATTTTGAGAGTGCTTCTGTATGCAGCATTTGGATCTACGTGTCGTTTTGCAGTTGGTATGCGTGTGCCATGCATGCAGTATAGGTTGATATTATAAACCTTCCTTTGTTCTCGTATTTTTCTATACTAATATTTTAAAGAAGTTTTGTTTGTTAGTTTGTATGTAAAGAGTAATCTCCGGAACTTATAATCTAATTCTAAAAATTCTTTCACTGGCTGGAAAATATTCAGGTTTAATATACCTTATTCTCAAAAAGAAAAAAACCGGTCAAGTGCGAGTTGGACTCGCGCACGAAGGGTTCCGTACCTTATCTATACAAAATTAGACAAAACGTAAAAAAATAACGTTTGTTGTATGGGAGCCCCCCTTAAATATTAATTTTATTCTGTTTTTAGTATTTGTTGTTATAGCGGCAACAGAAATACATCATCTGTGAAAATTTCAACTGTCTAGCTGTCACGGTTCATGAGATACAGCCTGGTGACAGACAGACGGACAGACGGACAGACGGACAGACGGACAGACAGCGAAGTCTTAGTAATAGGGTTCCGTTTTTACCCTTTGGGTACGGAACCCTAAAAAAGAGCCACTCACATGAGAACTTATGATAACATAATGTAATAAACTTATTATAAGATAGATAGATATAGATAGATAGAGATAGATATTCTTAATTCTTAGTCTTAGAATTTTATAATTTTTAAATTGGTTGGAATACACGTTCAACGGTTTTATTCTTAACTCGTAGGCTAGTAACATTATTTGTGAGTGCTTTCAATAACATAATTTGATAGTTTTGATTTAAAACCGTTGAAAGAGCTTACCTTCGTGAGTACAATAGGTTATAAATTATATTTACTTCATGCATATTAGCTGAGCTATCGCAATTTAAGTCGTAGGCGAAGTGCATATATAAATACAAATATAGATATATTGGGTATTTGCCTGAAGAATAACACCAAAGGGATTTGCCAATACGAAGTTATCGTAAATTGCAATCTCACCACGGAATCGCGATCATCCCCAACCCCCAGTTCACTATATTTCTTATTTCATTGATCATCGTCATATCAACTCCTCACACCAATCCTTACCCTTCTTGTAAACTGCTCCAGAAAATATATCGAGCTATGATGTAACGATATGGCCGGGGAAACATATTCGACGGTTTTTTACACTTGGCTACCTTGATTGGTTTTAATCGCAAAGAAGGATATCTTGTTACCCATCCGTTGCCATTATCCCTTAATCGTATTAATGACGCCCACAGAAAGAGGATTAGAACGTTCTGAAGTATTTATGTTAAAACGAACGAATTTTGAACAGTTAAGAAGTTCGAACGATGAAAAACATACAAAGTCTGGTTTTCGTCCAAGGGTACATTCAAACCGGAAATGGTAGCAAATATCAAGTGGGAAGCAAGTAAAATATTCCATTTGTGTCGCTACCGAAATGGCGACGATATCAGGGGCAGAATCACTAACGTTAACATGGGGCTGCACGAATGTTTTTCAAGAATGTTCGTTTTTTTTTTTATTTCGATAAATTATACATGTTTTCTTACTAAATATACCCAGTACCCACACATATTTTCACACCTCTTTCCCTTCGCAGAAACGACAGAACGCCAGCTGCTATGATCCTTAATGCCCTGTTTGCTTCACCCACGTTCACACAATATGTAGTCATACATGCGTGGTTTCTTACTCACGTATAATTTAATAGTTGATCACTAAAGTTAAGTACTCATACCTAATAAAATAACTGCATAGTTTTAAAATGACGCACATCTAGTTCAGACAAAGCTGCACTCGACAAGTCTTAAACTTACTCGATAACTAAGTGACGTCATCCTAAAGCTCCACGTGCGTCATATATGAACGCGTTTTTCTTGTTATAAAATGAATTGTGGGAAGACACATGTTTATCTGCAGTCTTTCAATGTCCCACGTATATAATGTTGAACTAAAGTAAACTGTTTTATTTGTATCTGATTTCTGGATTTACTATAGAAGGTACAGCTCGGGATTATAGGCGTGATGTAATGTGTTATGTTTGTATTATATCTATTTTCCAAAAATAAATACTTGATACTTTTCCCTTACAAAAGCTTTTACTTGAAGCTGGACTTTTTTGCTTTGACTTTGACTTTGGATACTTTTCCCTTATAAAAGCTTTTATTTGGAGCGCAGACTGTTTGTTGTTTTTTTTAATAAATCTCATAAGACATCAAGCTAACGCTGAACGACACAAATCGCCCGGGAACATCCACTTAATAATAAATTCTAGTTGCGTCGTGCACTGAGCGCGATAGGAACCGCCACCTGACACGTTGTTATGAAATAACGTGTAAGCAGAGGCTTTTCGTGCCATGGACTGCTCCTTTATTAACAACTAGCGCACGTCACGCGGTTTCACCCGCGTAGTTCCCGTTCCCGTGAGAGTACGGGGGTAAAATGTAGCCTATATTACTCAGGGTGAATGTAGCTTTTTAATGATAAAAGAATTTTTGAAATCGGCGCTGTAGTTTTTGAGTTTATTCATTACAAACATACACACACACACACACACACACACACAAAAATACAAATCTTTCCTCTTTATAATATTAGTGTAGATGTACTTTCATATCACAATTATAATGGCCGGACTTATACAACCGACATTTGAAAGTCAAAATGTATGAGCTTTCATGCAGCATTTAATACCAATACACAGAAGGAATATACTCCAATTGTAGTATCATCGATTTTGTAATTTGGACTCCTCCCTCCCTGACTGAATTTGTTCCATATTTACCTATTCCATATGACTACAAAACAGAGTGTGTTGTTTCTGAAAGCTACTATGAATACACGATATTTTTCGCCTTTGTTGTCTTGAAAAACGTCAACGTTACAAAAGGCTAAACTTATTTACCCCTCTCCCCCCTCCCCACACTTCTCCTCTTGTCTAATACCCAATTCTCTTTCCATTGTACATTCCATAAATATATCATTGTAAGAAACAAAGTACCAAGTGAACAGGCTACGAAAATAAAGCTTGTTGATAAATTCGTAGCACGTCTACGAAAAGCGTAGCAGTTGATTTTTGCAAGATAGTGTTAATTAAGGCATCCAGTTTTGCTTTTCTTGTAATGTTACTGTTACAATGCCAGTTAGGAGGGAGTGTTTTATCAAGGATTCGCTTAGTTTTGTATTCACGTTATATCCTTTGCGTGGTAGTAGCTGAATACATTTTAATATCTAATATAGGTATTTTGAAACCTTTCAGTAGAAACGAAATTACAAAAGCTAAATTCGTAATAGTAAAATTACATAGAATGTCTATATTTATACTTTATATTATACGCCTTTGTACTACGTGCCTGAAGTCAGCTACTTGAAGCCAGACAAGTACTGCGGACAAATGAAACGAGTAAGATGCGCCAAACATTGCCCCCAGGGATAATCAGATTGGGTGAAGCCACTACTGATCTGCTTAAAGATTTTGTTTTCTTTATTACAAGAAATAAATCTTTTATTTCTTACGGTACAGGGGTGTTTATAATGTCCTCTAGAAAATGTTATTTAATTTAACCACATTGATGAATGGTAACAAAATACCCCTTTAATTATTTATTTCATCTCAATTATGTAATCATTTGATTAAATCGATCACTTTTCAATTTTGGGCTGAAACTCATGACAGTCGGTCAAATTAATTCATTACATCGCTCAACGTACACATCATCGACATCCACCCGTTAAACATCTGTTAACAAGTACCAAATAGATACACAACGGTTATGACGCAGTAGTTGCTTAATTATTCCTTAAATACTTTTAAATATTCTCATTAATTTCTAAATAATATTCTTTGTATTTATTTTCTCATTTAAGTCATTTATTTTATTTATATAGCAATCATTTAGTATTTCATAACTTATTGAGAACAACTACTACTTATTCAACTGACAGTTGATTTGAATATGGCGGTTAAGTGTATAATAATAAAAAAACCGGCCAAGAGCGTGTCGGGCCACGCTTAGTGTAGGGTTCCGTAGTTTCCCGTCCGTCACAATAAGTGTTCCCACTTATGAGTTTAAAGGTGGGTATCCATTATGTAAAAATGCTTGCATATACGAATATACTACAAACTTAGTCCAGAAATTATTTTGTACAACTTTTTGTCTTTTTTGTACAAAAACCGTTGTTTCCATCAAGTTCAAAATGATTTTCCTAGAAAGTCTTTATAAAGTTCTACTTTTCAGATTTTTTTCATATTTTCTAAACTTATGGTTCAAAAGTTAGAGGGGGGGACACATTGTTTTTAGGGTTCCGTACCCAAAGGGTAAAAACGGAACCCTATTACTAAGACTTCGCTGTCTGTCCGTCTGTCCGTCTGTCTGTCACCAGGCTGTATCTCATGAACCGTGACAGCTAGACAGTTGAAATTTTCACAGATGATGTAGTTCTGTTGCCGCTATAACAACAAATACTAAATATAGTCAATGGTACGGAACCCTTCGTGTGCGAGTCCGACTCGCACTTGGCCGGTTTTTTACTTTTGTAGCGATTATTTCCGAAATTATTGACATTATCAAAAAATGATTTTAGGAAACCCCTATTCATTTTTAAATACCTTTCCAACAATATATCACACGTTAGGGTTGAAATTAAAAAAAAAATCACTTCCCACTTTACATATAGGGGGACTACCCTAATAAAACATTTTTTTCCAATTTTTATTTTACCACTTTGTCGGCGTGATTGATATACATATTGGTACTAAATTTCAGCTTTCTAGTGCTAACGGTCACGGAGATTAAGCGAGGACGGACAGACGGACGGACGGACAGACATGGCGAAACTATAAAGGTTCCTAGTTGACTACGGAACCCTAAAAAGGGTGGCAAACCATTTTAACAGGCATTATATTGTGAACTAGTGATAAGGACATTACTCTGCCCAAATAAAAACTGAGTGTGAATTATAGTTCGTATTTAATTGTGTAAACCCTGCTACTAAATAACACATCACTATAGAACATAAATAACCCTCGTGTAGGCCGCATTGAATGAACACAATATTAAATAACAACATTATTATATTCGCTAAAGCTCTCAAGTAAGCAATTAACGACGAGCATTCTTCTCGTGATATACAGCGTGAGTTCGTAACGCGCTGTCATTTACATTCACAGGCAACGTCTTGAGCTTGTACTACTATTGGTTATTACTATAATTTTGTACATACGCCAGCACATTAAGCTAGTACAATCTGTCAAAGGAGACATTTTTTTAGAACCACTTATATGTTACATTTATTATTCATATTACACCAAAAAAAGTAACCATTTTACTATAGTAATAAACGAAATATTACATAGAAACGAAACCGGAATCTTAAAATCATAATAAATAAGTTATATTATGATTTGACTCGCCAGCATTTCAAAGTATATATCTATTAAATGTGATAGATATATACTTACGTGAACAGGGGCGTTTTTTCCATTTACAAAAAAGTGCCTATAGTACTCAGTGGTAATAATATCTGCTTTAATTAAAATAGAATAGAATATAAAAAGAAATATTATTAAACTGTCAGCATTTTAAATGCAATTTTTAAAGGTAAAATCGCGTGGATGGTTTAAATTTAAACAATCAACGTGGCACGGTGCGTTGTAAATCCGCCTTTTTAATGGTTGACAGACAACTTCATTATTTTGACATTTACGGTTTCTGTTATTTTGATTTTCGTAAAAGTATTTTTGCAGAGTTTTAGCATCTCCTTTCTTTAATAGAATTTCAACTGTATCGCTACAGTATTAAGTTCAAGGTTGATTGGAAAAAATTGACAGTTTCAGGTAGCTTGTGCTGGCCTCTGTACAATCACAAAGCTGTTCCAAGCACCAATATGAATTGACTTAGCAACTTTTAAAA
Organism: Xestia xanthographa; assembly: GCA_905147715.2. Lineage (NCBI taxonomy): Eukaryota > Metazoa > Arthropoda > Insecta > Lepidoptera > Noctuidae > Xestia > Xestia xanthographa. Next base: position 11,758,275 of record LR990655.1, on the reverse strand, counting down.
GTGATTTTCTTAGACTGTGTTAATTATAATGTTATGTTGTTACGAACATTATTATTGCATAATATTTTTGAACCCAGTCTTTTATGAAACAGCTGACTCAACGTTGTAATCGTTGTTTCACGGAAATTGGCTTTTGAATTTTGTTGTTTAAATATGAGTGTCCATGACTGTACTACTCATTTTCATTGCTACAATCTTGTACCTCATTATCTGTTCGTAGAATGAAGCAGAATGTTTTGACTAACAAGTCTTATTTCTTGGAATAATAATTCAATTATTTTATAAAAATAATTTTCCCTTCGTTTCGTTTACTAAGAATTTTGATGAGTTGTTAGATAGAGCAAAAAGGAAAATAATAAGTGTTTTCGCCGTTTCTTTATTATTACGATTACCGGTTTGAACTTACATTTTTCTATCATGGTCTACCGGACATCCACTTATAACAAAGCATGGACATATCCACAACTACATGGGCATCATACACCTATACCTTATGCGTGTTAATATACTAAAGATTTTAATTATAATAGAAGTAAGTAGTTGAATTGAAATATTTTCAGTGCAACCTCTTTGCATACTTTTACACAACCTCAACAATACTGGTCATTCACGGTCAAAATAACAAGAGATACCATTAAAGTTTTTTTTTTTGTTTTTTTTTTCTATGTGATTAAGGCGGTCGTTATTTTTTTAATGAAGCTGCCTGTAAAGTTTTATAAAAACTTTTTAGTTGAAACGCTACACAAAATTCATGAGTCAGCCAGTAAAAATTAAAGGAAAAATAAATTATAGGTCGAAGAACACTTTAGCTAACTTATCTGTGCAGGCTAAAAACACACGAAACTAAAATAAATATACCAAATTTTGACATTTCGATGCATTTTTTAACGTGGTCATACTGTACCTATAGTATAGTATATTTAGGTAGATACTTCATGTACCTCATTACTTGTTCGTAGAAGGGACTACAATGTTATGCTTACAGTTCGGCCGCTGAAAGAATGCGTTCCTGACAGGTCGCGAGTTTTAGTATTATTGGTGATGGTAGATAACTTATTGCTTATATAACTTACTTAATATTACCCTTTTTGCCCTTTTAACAAATAATATTATGAAAAACGATATCATTAAATTAATAATCAATAAATGTTATAATTTCGCGCTAAATTTTTGTACCAACTGACAGACGACTTCAGGAACGTATTCTCTCGACGGCCAAACTGTAACAAGTTTTATTTCTTGCAATAATGGTACCTAAAATGAATTTAGACCTTCTTACTTTGTAGTTCGTTTACTACGAACTTTGTGTTGTTTTGTTGTTGCTGAAATAACGCGCAAATTGCGATACGGTAATTATGTTTTTTTTACGCAAATTGTTGTTACCGATTTATATTTAGGTACAGATTCTATCATAACCTAGGTGGTGGAGATCCAAGTTGCAAAGTACATACATGCATGGCACAGGCATTATAAATCCATAATATTTAAAACATAATTATTTTAGCAGTAAAATTTTACTTTAAAAGAAAATATTTTCACTGCAACCTCTTTTCGTATTTATCGGACCTCAACCATACTGGCCGTTAAATATCAAAATAATATGGGATGCCTTTAAAGTAACTTTTTTTTTGTTATTTTTCTACACATCCCTATTATGGCATCTAATATTTTTTAAATACGAAGCTGCCTGTTAAATTTTTTCCAGCCGCTGAGAGAATGCGTTCCTGACATCTGTCAGTTGGTACAAAAATTTAGCGCGAAATTATAAAATTTATTGATAATTGATTTAATGATATCGTTTTTAATAATATTATGTACTTGTTAAAAGGGCAAAAAGGGTAAGTAGATAGAAATAGGTAAGTTAGATAAGCAATTTTATAAGTTATATAACATCACCAATAATACTAAAACTCGCGACCTGTCAGGAACGCATTCTCTCAGCGGCCGAACTGTTTTACATAAAATAATTATGTCAATGCCAGCAACGATGAAAAAGAAAAAGAGATGAGGTCATTAGATAGTAGATACTCCTTTCATGATTACAAAGCCAGGGTCCTGAATCGATAAGGGCTCATAGACAAAATGACGCGGTCAGGGCAGACGGTACGGCGCTCCGAGCCCCGATACTTGGCCGCAAGACCGCAAGCCAATCTACGGGCAATATACTTACATAGCTAATGTAAAGGAACAGGCACAATCTAGGCGCTTCCGTGGCGGCAGCGTTGATTACTTAACTCAGTAGTTCTGTGTTAGTTACGACCTAGATTAAACATTAGTGATTTTCAGAACCCAGGGTGGAACCCCTTCCACCCTGTGTACCCTGTGTAAAATACATAATCACAAATTTTCTTTAGTATTTGGTATAAAGCCTTCAACTTGGATAATGAACAACTTTCACTATGAGAAGGCCTGAGGCGACTAAATTTATCTTGAAATACTCATTAGGGAGGTATTTGAACATCATAGAGGTTAAAGTTATTCGAAACATAATCAGAACTATTAGAATGTCTTAACCCATCAACACTCATATGTTTAGAGATATAAGATTTGTAAGTAGGGTTAGGAGTTAGGACGTAGTTTGTATACCAGTATGTATACAAATTCCGATTTCAATAATTCTTTCACCAGTGATTCTGATGATCTTAGAAATAGGTATATTTGTTAAAAAAAATGCACACTTCTTCTCCACAGTAGCCGAAAATAACAGATTCACAAAAAGGGACCCCACTAAACTAAAAAATCAACTTTGCAATAGTACTCTTCACTATAAAAACAGTTACCTAATGTCCATTAAAATCTACAACCACATCCCGAAAGCTATAAGAGAGTCACCACTGCATTTCTTCAAAAAGAAGTTGAAATTGTGGTTACTTCAAAAGGCTTTTTACTCAGTAAAAGAATTTCTTGAAGATGTTAAATATTTAAAATAGGTACCAGATATTATTATACAAGTTTTCATGTTAATTTTTTATACTTATGGTTAATGTTGTGTTTTATATTACTTTTATTAGAATATAGAGTTTTACACGTTTTAGTTTTGTTTTTTGATTTTATATTTTATTCGAATGTAAGTAGGTAAACTAAGATTAGATAAATGTGCGTAAAAAGTTAAAATGTAAAATTATTACACTTATGTGCTTTAAGTATTTTAGTGTTAAGTGTAACCATGTAAATATTCGTATGCCGCGTCTGGCGGCGGATATGTCCTGTCCTGCTATTTTTATTTAACAACTGTGTGCCTACCATATCCGACGAATAAATATCTTTGTCTTTGTCTTTGTCTTCTTCGAATCGGACGCAGACAAATTCGCGGGCAGAGTCTAGTCATTACCTACAATCACGCAAAACAGTTGACTTCAATGTAGAATGCACTTTGTTTATTATTTATCAATATATAATGTTCTTGAGAACACGATTCGTCGATTATGTAAGCGCGCTCAAGCCTTGGTTGTGAATACATGTCGTTGTCCTGTAAGTAGGTCTTATAAAAAAGAAAACAAATAGGAACACTGAAAATTCCTCACTTGCCACCAATCATATTAATCTGGCAGCGCGATATTCGCGGATAAATCGCCCTTAAGATCTGGGATCATGTTGAAGAGAAACGTGTAGGTCCTACGTGGCGATTTAACTTATTTATAGGTAGGATAAGTACATATTTATGAATCTAACAGGCATTGAAACTTTCTCACCTCGTGTCGACCTGTGTCGACTTAAAATCTCCACAACAGTTCCTCTGTAACATTGAAACAAGAAATTCAACATGGCATAATGTGAAATGTTACAATAAAATTCTTTCTCTTTCTTCAACTTTGTCCAAATCCATAGTATTAATTAAGATGTATCCCTTATAATGTTGTAACCAAAATAAATATTCGAGTAGGTAAATGCATCGCTAGATTACTCGCGGGGAAACATGGTAACGTTATTGATGTTGATCCATTACGTGCGTGAAATTGAATCACAAGTTAGCGTGTCAAAATTTATGAAGATATATCTTTTCGTAAGATTACGCTACGCGGTTGTTAGGTATCTTTAGCTATTCGACGTTATAATCCCACGAAATCCTGACGTTGAAATCCTTTCAATCGTCTATACTTATTTAAGATATTCAATTCAATTCACAACCCTAACAGTAAGCAATTAATCAGAACCCTTACACCGTCCGTCGCTCGACTTTCAGAAGATCTAAGTAATCGAAAGATAAAGTTGTAATTTTAACGATAAACGTTGGCAGACATCTCAGAACTTCGCAAGATCCATCTGGCCGTCAGAAAAATCAGCAACATAAGGGATCGTTTCTTCGAAAGCAGGTATTACACAAACTGCCTTCAGGCGAAACATAACGATCCCTCGAACAAGGCCTTGGGCGAGCCATAACTTTAAAATATTAGCTATAAATGTGGGATCGTAGAGCGAACGTAATCGGAAACAAAGCTTTGTTTAACCGCCTGTTACCAGCAAATTACAATAAGTAATTGCTAACTTTGATAACTGAATAAATAAATGTAAATCCTATAAAAAGGAAAATAAAAAAAGCTGTAAAGCAAACTCGAGATAGTCTCAATAAACAAAAATGTTTACGATTCCGCTTTTGTTCAAGAAAGCGAGAAAACTTTGCTATGCTCAGTGTTGAGCTTTTATTTTTATGCGGTACAGGTGCAGCTATTCCGGAGTGAATAGTGAGCGGAACCACACGACACAGTTCTGTTCCTCTTATGTAACAGACAGTGGCTCCATTGTGCGCCACAATGAGCCACGCGAGCACGAGTGCGCATTCACAGTTGTCACCCAGGCACTGAAGTGACGCCGCGCGCACTAATTGGGTCAAGGTTCCTATCCCGAGTAACGATAAACAAATAAAATATGTCTGGACTTATTCTTTGTTTGTTTCTGAGTTTATGGTAATTTGGAACATTTGCCAATAAGAGCCAATAACAAACACAATTACTTCAACAGAAAAGCTCCTCACCAAACCTACTCTGAAAGAAAAGAAAGAATATTCATTTTTTATTTCTCTGTATTTCTTCACTTATTTTTTACTCGACTACGACGAAGCTAAAAGGAAGAGTTATGATTTTAGCAGTCTACGTATATTTACGTATGTTTCTCCGAAGCGCCTAAACTATTCATCCGATTTTGAATCAATAAGGTGTCAATCGATTCGTTATTAAGGCTCGGGTAACATAGGCTACATTTCAACCGATTTCTAAAATAGGAGGAGTCGATTTTACTTTGTACACCCCGAATTAAATTGAGCGTGATTTTTCAGTAGTCCGGTTTTTAGCTGTAGTATATAACCACACAAATTCTTGTTTATGTGTGTACTTATCCTTTGTTTTACAAAAATTCTCAGGCTCTGTTAATGATTTTCTGACTAATAGGAACAAAACAAAAAAAAGGACCAAGGAAGAAAAAGTTAGCGGTTCAATATCGGCCGGATGCTGCAAACAAAAGGAGCCGTATTGGTGGTGAGATTTCGTCCGTTGAAATGGTACGTAATCGCTATCTTCTGTTTGACATAATTTAAGACAACGTTTCGGTGGGTTGAAGTTAGGACCTACACGTATCCATTTATTTATATGCAACCAATACGTTACATATCTTTACTTATAATACATAAAACGTACGCAATTAAATATTATTATTAACTACCAAATAAGTGCCTCTGCCGCTGTTAGCCGTGTGGTATCCGGCAGAGTAGAATAGAACCAACCCATTACACGCACGGGTGTCATAAGGCGACTAATGTCTGAGGCAGAACACCTTGCGCCTCCGTACACCAGATAATGGGCAGCAGCGTTTTCTTTTATATGGTCTTTCATCACTGCGATCTCCAATCCGCCTGCCAAGCGTGGAGATTACGGCAAATTCCTCCCATCATGCATGGGAGAGGCTTATGTCTAGCAGTGGACATTATGGGCTGTTATATTAGTAGTAAGTGCGTCTGATTAAAAGTGACCATTGGATACCGCGCTTCCTTCGAACAGGCAAACAGATCCCAAATTCGGAATTGCCATGATCACCAATTGAACACGCTTCGCGGATCACGACCGCAATTCGATTCCGAAATGTCGCTAACGAAGCTGCCTTCGAACCAAACCTTCATATCCTTTAATATTAACGTAGTTTCATTACCTTTTTAGTACCCATCATGTCTTGTCGGACTTGTCGTAAAGGTTCCAACGCATTTGTATAATATGTAGGTACGCACCTACTTGTCTGAAAGACTGCTCGTAAAAATATGTACGGAATGTAGACAATGCTTTAGCGTGTTGCGGAGAGCTCAAATACAAGGCAATCACACTGAAGGCGTTTTCATAACAAACAATGGGCTGTTCACGCCGATCGTCAATACAAACTGGAGTGGATCGCTCTTGACAGCGTCAAGTTTGGAAACAAATGTCACGACCATTGAATGCTTTCTGGCCAAAAGTTCATTTTTGTGTAAGTAGAAAAACAAGAAGTGAAGTGAAATATAATACCAAATAAGTTCCCAGAAAATATATTGTAACAATAGATAGCTATAACCATAACCCACGTGGTTTATTATGACGACCCTAGTGGATCTATTATATTAAGATAACAAAAAACCACCAGACATTCTTTCGTATAACATTTTCCCTTATATCAGGGATATGATATAAGGATAAGGATATTACCTTATGATACCTTTTATATCAAATCTAATCTCATCAGCTTTCTCATTCATCGACTTCCAATGAATCAATTAAACATATTGCTAAAGTTTTATAAAATATGCAGATAGTTTATTCAATCGAATAAAAACAATCGAAAGATTCTCCTTTGAAATTGAAATTTGTCTCTGGTACAGCGCACAAAACGATCTCCATATCCACTCCACTCAAAGTTCCCGAATATTTGTTTTATCTAACTCATCTGAAGCTAGAGGAAAAGTTTAAATTTTCGGCTGACAAAACCAGCCACGAAAAGCATTTTGCTCGTATATTTCATATGAAAATTTATAACGTAACTTCAGCAGTCAATTTATTTTCTTAAGAATTTTCCTCTCCGACGGGTCCTTTACCTGTTAAGACTCTGCTAACGTTTAATGTCGAGCCATTTCATTTTACTTCCTCCTAACTTTTAACTCAGATAAAAACGTAGTAAAAGTTGATTGTCTGAGAGAACATGAAAGAGGAAATATGTACAATGAAAGTAATTAGGGTTTAAAAACATTTAAAAAAATGCTTTGTAATAGTACATTACTGCAGAATCCAGTAAGTAAGCCTTCCTGGCCAAGTATGAGTTAACCGGACCGAACCGCAGGTGAGGTCCGGTTATATACGAGGCCAGGATGGCTTTCTTACTGGTTGAGGTTTGTATAATACTTTTCTCAAAAATGAAAGAAAGTTAAACAAATTCGTTTAAACACAATTGTCGCAATTGAATGTGAAATCCCGCCAGTCGTTGTTTTTTTAATTCAAAGTTTGCGTTTAGTTTTGAAAATTGTTCTATTTTAGACATGAATGTTTTAGTAAAAAAAATGTAAATTATTGTTTTTGAAACTCCATTTTAATTTTAGAATGGAAAGTTTGAATCCAACGTGATTTATAAACTGAAATTACTAAAAACAAACATAATATCCCACACTATATTTCTAACACATTACTAAGTACAAAACGCAACGCATACTTTTTCTGCGTCGCGTTATTTGTCACAGACTATAAAATGGCTGTAGGGTAGACTGGGTACGGTTGTGACAATTTTCATTTAAGGGCCAATAACATTGTTATTGTGGTAATTAGATGTCTAAAAGATGTATTTTATAGTGAAGAGTACATTCGCCTACGTATAAATACTAAAAATATATTTCTAAGTGTAATAGTTAATCCATAGAAGCAAGTAAAAAAAAAGTCAAAATGTCACAACCGACCACAACCCAGGGGCGGTTGTGACAGTACTCGGGGTCGGTAGTGACAGGTTCAACAAATACACCGAAATGGTCATCAATCACTTTTATTGAACGATATATCCATTATTCTTGAAAAAAAAATATCTTTACGTAACATAACAACATACAATGTTTATTAGTATAAAGCACTGTAGTATCTACAGCTATTATAAAAAATCTTCATTTATCAGGCTGGATACCTAGAACCAGTACTTTGATCAGACTTAAATTGCAGTAAATAAAAATAAAAACTTAATGACTAATTAATGCAATATCAGAATCAACTTGGAACATTTGTTTATGTTTAACAACATACGACATAAAGAAAAATTTAGAACAAATCTTCATTTCTCATTAAAATTTGTCATCAGATATTTTTATTTTTATTTACCATGTCACATCGACCTCTTTCCGTCTTCCTTTAGCCTTCCTTGGCATCTGAAAGCAAAAATAATACAGTTTAAATTTTGTCACAACCGTACCCAAAAAAATTGTCACAACCGTACCCAAAGTACTCCTTCGCAAAAAAACAATTACTATGGCAATATAAAACAATGTACGTACAAAATAAACACTCCTATTCAATCGCTAATGTTTAACTAATATTAAAAAAAAACACACATTACTGTATCTGTACACATTTAACAACAATCATCAAAAACATCGAATAAAAATACTTACTTTTTACTGTCAAAAAGCAAAGAGGGTCTCTGCTAACGTCCACGTCGCGTGTTGGCTGACGAAACCCTGTGAAACACGTTCTGACCCGCATGCCGCTTCCTTCACCCCTTACACCCTTCCCGGTATTCCTTATAGTTTCGCAAATATTACGATTGTCACAACCGTAACCTGGCACAACCGTACCCAGTCTACCCTAATATATGTATCTCATAAAATGTCATACCAAAAAGAGAGATAGATATATATGGGAGCCTTTTCTAAGCAGACCCAAAGAGGATGACCTACTGTCCAGTAAGTAAATTACATACTTACTTACTGGACAGTTGTAGATTCCAAATTTAAAATCTCGCTTCTTACTGGACAGTTGTGAATAAGTCTCCGGTAGAGTTCACTTTCTGGATACTTTTTAGAGATGTTATGGCAACATTACATACCATTTTTGAGAAAATTCTTATTTCGTTACTAATAAATCTTTTTATAACAAGCAAGTAAGCCTTTTTTAATGATATGATTTCGCGAGATTATGACATTGACGGAGTGGCTGTCTGTTAAATTCCGCACTTCATTTATGTCATAATTATTGAAGCGTCCTTCCACCGCACCCAACTGGGCCACATTCCGAACAACTTCAGGGTGACAAGTAAGGACCAAGTTGCACTCAAAGACACGGGAAACTAGATTACATGAGTTGGCACAACGCCAGTTGTGAGTATAGTATCATTTTTGTAATATCAGTAATAGTCCACTATTAAAATTTTGTAGATCTAAACTGATTTCAAGATGGCCATCCATAACCATTCTCCACTTAGGAACAACTTTAGCACGCCACGTTAATCTAATACCTACTACAAGTTAAGACAGCTCAAACTTTATATAGGTAAGTGACGGTTTTCTTCATTTCAGTTTAATTTTTTTTTTATCTGTAGTCATGAACACGTTCGTGTAACTTTTATTCAATTTCTAATTCCTATTATAAAGCCTTATGGTATGCCGACGTTGCAATGAATAACCAACTGAAAGTAAAATTTTCCGCATTTAAAACGTTTTTTATTTTTCATTCAGTTTCGTTGAGATCCAAACATTTTATATAGAATAATAATTATAATTCAAGGTAGTAGAGCAGGGTAGTGGGGCCAACTAAACGACAGTAATTGTGATTTTTCCCATTGGCCCCACCAGTGGGGCAAAACAGTGGGGTCAGCGGGAATACACCGATCTATTGTACTCCGTTCCTCGTCAATGCTTATTCGAACATCCAGAGAGAATATTCCTCCAAGGCCAATAAATGAATAAGAGTCGTATTGGAATTTTGAACAACGCCAATGCGAAGAATATCCAGATATTGTTTCCGACCTCTTACTACTCAGACAAATATTTTTGTTTGTGTAATACTTGTGTGCCTCGCATGTAAAGATAGGCGAACAGCCGTTAAGGTGCGTCATCGTGGCACATTTGCATGAACTGTCTTTTGGAATCTTGCCCCCTAAGTGGATCGATGGCGTACGGCGCGCGGCGGTCGACCATTCATCATCCAACCGAACTTAACACCCTTTATACACATTAATTTGAAATACCCTCCCGAAGTTTGGCAGAATTTTTCACATACATATAAGCAGCATGTAACTACCTCAGTACTTTTGTATAAATTACATTCTTTCTATAATATTGAAGTACTTAAATACTTTCTAGGGTTTTACTTTTTAGGGTTCCGTAGTCAACTAGGAACCCTTATAGTTTCGCCATGTCTGTCCGTCCGTCTGTCCGTCCTCGCTTAATCTCTGTGACCGTGAGCACTAGAAAGCTGAAATTTGGTACCAATATGTATATCAATCACGCCGACAAAGTGGTAAAATAAAAATTGAAAAAAATGTTTTATTAGGGTATACCTATGTAAAGTGGGAAGTGTTTTTTTTTTTTTAATTCAACCCTAACGTGTGATACATTGTTGGAAAGGTATATAAAAATGAATAGGGGTTTCCTAAAAAATTTTTTTGATAATGTCAATAATTTCGGAAATAATCGCTCCAAAAGTAAAAAACAATGTGTCCCCCCCCCTCTAACTTTTGAACCATAAGTTTAGAAAATATGAAAAAAATCTGAAAAGTAGAACTTTATAAGGAATTTCTAGGAAAATCATTTTGAACTTGATGGAAACAACAGTTTTTGTACAAAAAAGACAAAAAGTTGTACAAAATAATTTCTGGACTAAGTTTGTAGTATATTCGTATATGCAAGCATTTTTACGTAATGGATACCCACCTTTAAACTCATAAGTGGGAACACTTATTGTGACGGACGGGAAACTACGGAACCCTACACTGAGCGTGGCCCGACACGCTCTTGGCCGGTTTTTTTAAACTTTATAGTTACATGTTGTGGTACTGTTAGTTCAAATGGTTTTCCAGAACCTATAAACTGTAAGTCTTGGTCGTGGACTCGTGGCCCTACTTTTTCCCACGTAAGTAACGTGTGAAAATGAGAAAACTTTCCGTATTACTATCAACGCGGTCTTAGCGTTCGTAGATATCGAAGGAAGAATCTCACGGTCCAGTAAACTTTTGTAATATTTTGTATACGAACAAATTGAAGCAAGAACTAAACAAATAAGAGTTGTCTGGACTAACACATGCCAGTGCACAATAGAGAATTAAATTAGATTTAGAAATGAAAATAGGTAGCGTGTACTGTGTGTAGACATTTTTGCATTTGTAAACGATGGGCACGTCTGAATGTCTGATCCTCACCTAATCAACCTATTAACCCGACCATAGCCGAACCGAGCCTGATGAAAGTTTTTACGCTGATTTTGCAGGTCCTTGACTTTAATTTAGCACAGCCAGCAAGTCGGGGAAAGCAATTTAACCTGCAATGCACGTTTAAACTGTCAATAGAAGAAAACAGATGGCTGTGGTGTCCCGGGACCAGGATTTTGTTACTACTCACGCTTTACTGCGATCCTTTATCCGATGCGGTTTGCTGAACGGACAAGAGAGAGTACCATTTTGAAACTTTCGGACCCAATGACTCGAAATGTAAGTAATGCTTATCGCCCCTTCAAATTATGCCCATCCCGTAAGATAAAGGGGTGCGTTTCTGTCTGTGTGAGTAAAGTATACCTACCTACTGAAGTGGTGTAGGTAGAGTAGGTAAGTATAGCTAGGGCACCCTAGCAACGAGGGGATTGTGGAATGGAATTTCTCTTAAATCCTTTATTGAATTATACAAAGTCACAGGTCGAGTCGAGACGCTAGTCTGGTCAAATTTGGTAATCTGTGTTTTGGAGAAAACGCGGTGAACCTTTTTGAGCACATTTACAAAAGGTAAAAATCGATAACAGATTTCAAAACAGAAACATCCTTGGAGGGAACAAACTTTAGTAATATACAAAGTGCTTTTATGGCTTTCCAAATGACTTGTCCCAACAAACGTAGAAATATGAGTATTATTCGTTGCGTGACAGACCGGTATCAATAAAGTGGGGTGATACGACCTGCGTGTAGGCGAGTGTACAACCCAACAAACTTTGCGGTATACCTCTGTACTTGTTTCATATTTAGGAGTGGGGGTCGTTTGGTATTTACATATCGGTCAAAGTTAGCTATCTCTTAGTGTCTAATAATAATTCCCATTATGACAGGGTTCATTTCACTGAAACTGGTGCCGATTCCCTTGTTCACAAAAAAAACTAAATTTAAGTTGAATGTATCTTTTTCTTTCTATTTCATTATGAAAAGGACAGAAGATAAATATTAGTTTAATCCTGTCAAATTAGTCAGCACCTGACGTAATTTGATGTAATTTTAGTAGTCAACTTTTTAATCGCGTCTAAAACTTGTATGGCGCTGATTAATTTGACAGAACATAACTAAAATTTATATTCTGTCCTTTTCTTAATGAAATAGAAAGAAAAAGATGCACTGAACTTAAATTTGGTTTACTTTGTAAACAAGGGAATCGGCACCATTGACAATTTTATTAGGTAATTTTATAAAAACTACTTCATAATAACTACTATCAACATGGCTTCACAAGGTTGTCTATTGATTACAGTTGCTACGCTATCTGTATCTCTAATGAGACACGTAAACGCGCCTCAAGAAACGCCGACGTTAGGCAAATTCGTTTATTTGTCCGTAAGATTTATCAAGGCCTTGCCGAACGCTTCGAGGTGGTGAATGGAATATTTCATGTCAACAAGCCTAGGTATTTTTAACCATGTTTTCAGATCATTTTTCATTTTATTTGTTTTGTTCATTTGAATTTCGTTTCGTTTAGGACTATGCTGTTAAGAATCCATAATAGTTGAAGGGTTATAAGCAAAAAATCATAACAAGATCGACCCTTAACAAAACGAAAAAGGCAAAAAAAAACTTTAAGCAGTGATAAATTTGACTAAAGTGTTCACAAACCATTAGAACCTTATTCTTAGTTCATACGTCATACGTTACTAGCAGGTAACCCTCTATTTTTCTGTCTTTCTGAATAAAATCTATTTTCATCCGTTGCGTAGTTTTTACACTAAAACTTGCCTACAACTTCAGGAGCAAACACAATCACTCACAATAACTTGGTTAACCACAGCCACCGCAGACAGCACCGAGTGGTTTGTTACCATAATCGTTAAGGCTAAAGATTGTTTACTCAGTCACCCTCGTAGATGTTTCGAAACTAACTAGGATTGCTCCTAAAATAAACCTGAGTTTAAAAAAATCGTTCACTCGGCAGACGAAACGGTTTTTGCTAGCCTGTTTGAAATCTTTGATTGAACTTGTAAAATTTCAGGTAGGTACGTGTGGGAAACCTAGGTAGTTAATTTACTCCTGGATAATCTGGTCAACATCTGAACCTATTTTAGAAAGGTACTCGAACATTAAGGTTGAACACAGAAAAAAAAATGTATGCGTAGTTTTTGTGGGTGTGTGAGTGTGTGTGTGTGGTGTGAGAGTGTGTGTGTCGTGTGTGAGTGTTTGTGCGTGTGTGGAAGGTGGATATGCATTGTGTGGCTGTGAGTAGGTGTGTGTATTAGGTAGTGATTGATCGTTTTATGTATGTTGAAAATTGTTACAGGTTTTGCTTTGGCAAATTCTGGTTAATAAAAGTACGTTTGTGATTTTAACCATTCCGATAAAGTATTTTTGCATTCATACCGCAACATGGGGTAAATATTCAATATGAGGTTCAATTTATTATAAATATAAGTAGATTGATTGTTAAACTGATGCCTGGCAAAAACCGTACGGACCCTAGGGGAGTGAGCCACAATATCTTTACGTCTTTTATCTAACTTAGATAGGTCAAATGAAAAGGTCTTAAAAAACGTCTTAGAAAGGGTCTTGTGCAGATGTATGGTTATTTTCAATACGTATAATTTCCTTACAGACAGTAGATTACTAACTTTATAAAGGTTGTCTGTAGAGTAACGAAAGGGCTTAAAGTACATAGCTTTGATGAGAGACCTTTGAGCCCTTTCTAGGTCTAGAAATTTGGTCTTGGTGGCCCCTCCCCAGATCGGTATACAGTATGTCAGCGTTTTTCAACCTTTTTCATGACACGACCCCCTTTGTATGAAAAAATATTTGGCGACCCCCTTCGCTTTTTTTTCATGTATTTATTATGTTACAAATATTAAATCTATACAAAATTTTATATTTATAAATATTTTTAACACATTTTCTTTAAATTTGGAATTCGATTTAACTCTCAAATTCTCAATGTAGCAAAAACGGATCCACGATGGGAGAAATTAGAGAATGACAAACAAGCGAAACCTCAATAAGATGGATGACTACTAATAGGTTTTTATTTTGTTAATTTGTATGAACATACATTGTTTATCTGTAGTTAACATTTTCTTAAATCTATTTTTCTAGGTTTTATTGTTTTGTTTATTGAGGTAGTTTTCGCGACCTCTTGCGACCCCCTTATAGAGGAATCGCGACCCCCCAGGGGGTCGCGACCCCAAGTTTGAGAAACACTGCAGTATGTGATGACCGATTGTGCCAGAGCAGTGTAGATTTTATTAAGTAGCAACGGAGGCATCACATGTCGTAACTTTTTAAAAATCCATATAAGTTTTCTGACCCTGGCCATGGTATTTTCAATGTGGGTATGCCAGGACAGTCTTTGGTCAACTGTTATTCCATAGAGTTGAATCAGTAGGTACTCTAAACTCAAACCTATACATATAATATAAATTCAAAGATTTGTTATGTTCGACAGATATACAGCCTCGAACATGGAGAAGAACAAAGCAACTTTTCATCAATGTAATGCAAAATATATACAGGCGAAAACTCCAACAACAGCTTCCATAGTTATAGGTAAATCGAGATTCATGCTAGATCATGGACCCGTGAGGACTACTGGCCTGAGAGCAGTGCATCTAATTACCTATTAAGACACACTAAAAACAATTAAAAAGGGTGTGGCTGAGAACAACTAATTTCCACCAAGCTATAAACTCACTTTAAAGGTACATAATTATTTTATACTAGCTGACCCGCGCAACTTCGTCTCCGTCACATAATATAGCTTATAACATATTATTTAGTGCATTCAATTACGAACAAAAACCTTTTAAAATCAATATTGCTTACCTTGATAATATGTAGCCTAAACCCTTCCTTGGTTTACAAAGATCATTTTTGCTGAATTTCAATTCAATCTATCCAGTAGTTTTGGCGTGAAGCCGTACCATGCACACAGACACCAGACAAAAATTCTAAAAAGTCACTTTTTGTCATCAGTTACGTTTTTCTAACAAAAGCCACTTATTTTTTCTCGAAAATTCTTAATGTACGGTTTTTCTTTCGTTACTGTTTTATTATATGTATCAATATTATACAATTCACTGCAGTTTAGGGCCATGTAAGTCCCTTATGATGTCTCCATTAATTCCAGCCATGGCATGGGAAAGTGGAATTCTGGAGTACCCCATAGTTATAAATTACGCTCCTTTTTACCCTAGTTCCTACATAATAAATAAGCATCCTTGCCAATAGAGCCTCCGTAGGTAATATATTTAGAGAACTATTTACGGTTAAACTAAACTACCGGATGATTTTTTTATCACTTTCCAAAAAAAATGGGTATATTAGGTGAACGGAGTAGAAGCTTACCTATGGCATACCTAGTTTTTTTTCCTTTTTTCCACATCTTCGAAAAAAAATGATCCATCATCAAAAAACGCTACAAATTTCAAGTAAACTTTTCATATTAGAACAAAGAAAGAGAAATTAAAAAAAATATATATGAATTAAAATTATCGAATTTCAAATCATACGCAATACGCATATGATTTGAATTTTGAATTTTTTTGAATTTTGTTTTCGCAAAAAAATAAAAACTAAGTATGCCATTTGCTTCTACTCCGTTCACCTATTATACCCATTTTTTTGGAAAGTGATAAAAAATTCATAATGTATACTTTATTTGTGTCTTTTTTAATCAACTTGTAAATGATTCAATACTTCGTAGATCGGCTACTACATATAATGTAACTTCGTTAGAATTCTAACTGTCTTAAATTTTTTATAGTTGTGTTGAGTTTAAACATCCGAATCGAGGTTGCTTATCCTGATTGACCTGATTCATCAAATTTATGTCTCTTTTAGTTTAATTGTTACTGGTAATAATTACTCGTACTTAGTAGCCGGATAGGTACTCTAACATTATTTGTAGATGTAAAACTGTGCATTGTTTATCAGTTCAATACTAAAAGGTATTGTACATTCAGCTATCAAAATTTAAAATAATCATTTTAACTACCTAAGTACTTATATTTTATTATAGTAAATGTTTATGTTGAATGTTACAAATTCTAAGAAATCTGTTATCTGTAACAGGGTCAATAAATATTATTATATATTTATTTAAGTGCAAGAAAAAACAGGGGAAAGTTATTGTGATGATTAATAATAAATCAGTACGTTCATTGTAACGGTCGTAAGTACATAATATCATTTGGTAGGTTGTTTTACTACCTATTGCTAAGATATCCTTTTAGGTTTGTATCTCTTATTAGAAAACCAGGTGGAACTTCATTATCGACTGTTGCGTTGACGTAGTTTTAATTAAGAGAAATACCTTCCTTATTGATACCAAGTTCGCGTTATGGGTACCTACTATAAGGGCACTCTATGACCGGAGAGGCACTAAAATGAATGTAAAAGACATTTTAAAAATTATTGCCGGACATTGCAAGCAATTGTAAACACTTATTCTACCACTTTTCACCCTTATGCTCTATGATGCAATACGTTTGAAAAGTGGGCGACCGTCAGTGAACTCGGTGGTTGCAGAAAAACTACCATTGTGTGGCTGTTTGCCATCTGAATTGGTACCAATTCGTGTGCTCACTAGTAGCGATGCGACAAGACGTAATTGTTAGGCTTCGGTGCAACGTCTTTCGCAAATAAAGTCCTAAGCTTCTCCCGCTTGGTTCAACCTCAACGTACGTACCTACTGCTCAAAATGCGCCTTGCTAAATGCTCATTAAACCTGAATGCTCGTGACATTGACACACCTTCAGACAATTAAATACAATGAAGATCAATCTTTATCTGTTTAGTATGAAGCGTCATATTCATTTATTATATTACCAAGAGGTCAGCAGTAAACATTCACAAGTCCAAGTAATGGGTGATGAACTATAAAATTTAGATATATTGTTTTGATGCGTTAGAAATAACATCAATATACTAGAAGACCACTATTTTCCCTTATTGTGAGCTTGTACTACTTAAACTGAAAGTGCAGTACAATTTCATCATTTACATAACAATGTCACGTAAATTGCTCCAAGAAAATAACTGCGTAAAACACCTTTTCATAAGAAGATTTCAGTGATTTTTATTTGAATACGTAGCGTAGTTGTAAGAAACTTTGTTTTGAAAATTGATTTATACAGTGGAGCAAATATTAATAATATACCTATCGTAAGTGGATATTACACAACATAACAATAGGTGAGGGTATAATAAAAGGGGGTATAATAAAATTATCTATCAACTTTCTATGATAAACTTTACAGGGCAATTAGCATAAGTACACCATATGCGAATGAAAAAACTGTTTGCTTAAAGAAATTTATCAGTCGAATCCTTTTATACGTTACGTACTTTGCACGGCTGAATACTATTTATAACGAATAAAACAAATGGTATAAATCCGCCTGACGGAGGGTCCCTTTCTGGTTTTTATAAAGGAGCGCGATTTACATTTAGCATTTTACGAGCTTGGTCGAGTTCGCCGAAGCTCTACTTATCGCAAAAAATGGAAATATAAAATAATATAAAATCTCGTTGCCTGCAATAACACCTAAATTTTATGCATAAATATTCAAAATTCATGCAAATGAAACGTAAACCCCATGAACGGCGGGCGGATTTAGATTTATAACAACGTAGGGTGACTAACTGAAAGAAACATTAAAATGTTTCGTTCAGATACGTAAGAATCTACGTACTTGTGTAAAATATTCTCACTGATCAATACAAGAAAAAAAACTTACATTAATAAGGCCTTTGCCCAGCAGTGGGACAGTAATAGGCTGGTATTATTATTATTATTAATTTAAAAAAATACAATCAATATATTCAAACTATCCTTGAGATATGGTCACAAACTTTACGAAAAGCTTAATATTTTTTAAATAATCTCAAAATTATCATTTAACACATTTGCCTATCTTAATTATATACTAATTTAAATGTTTACAAAAATAATATAGCTACTTACGTATGCGATATAAATCCGTTGTGTACACTTTCACGTGAAGGTTCAGTCGGAGTCGTAATGCGAGTGGTTCGGGCGCGGAGCAGCGCAGGGCGGGCGCATTACGTAGCCAATGCGCCCCTACTGAAGGACTGCCTGTGACGTTGGCCGGGCCGCCCCGCCCGCATACACCACTTCCTAGCCTGCCAAGTACGACGTGAAACTAAGAGAATTCGTTTTTTTTTTCAAAATATTTATCAAGTTAGCGTGTAGTCGTAGCGCGTAGGCACATGCTACGGCGTAGCAAAGTAAGTCACTGTTTTGCTACGCCGTAGCACACTTAAAATAAATTAGTCCTTCCTTGGAAAAAAGCATACTGTAATCATTTAAACATTCATTGGTTATGTTTAGTAGCAAATATTATTATAATAAAATGAAAATATGTACCTACATAAACATACTAGCTTTGCTAAAATCTGTTTTGTTTTTTTTTTTTTTTTTTCCTAAAAAAACGACGATTTAATAAATCAGGTAGGTACTAAGATAACAAAATTGAGATTTCAGTAGTTAGGTTTTCTTAAATTAGCGATGAAAATTGCGAAAGATTTGTTTCTTGTAATATACAAATGTAATGCGAGAAATACAGAATTTAGGTCAAATGAAAACAACAAAAAATACATGTAAAATACTTGTATAATACGTTGTATTTTTCGTTATAACCGGGTAGTGCTGGGTACAATACAGGGTGTAAACGGACCTTTCACGAAGCCGGCAACCAAGCATTCTGTACATCAAACTAAGTAACTCTACGAAAAAATTATTGCTGGGAAAACACTTTATTTGAGTGAAAAATCACTTTTACGGTAACACTCAATGTAACGTACTTAAAAATTGTGCTGATGGATGCATTTAATAGTAATCAGGCCATGTAGGTATTTTAAGTAAAGTTATGACCTTAAAAACTAGTATTTGAAAAAGAAAACTTGGAACTTTGACCCCCAATATCTCCGTAACTAGAAGGTTCGCAGGTATGGTCCAGAACAAAAAAATATCGCAATGACGGGGAGAACAAGTGCCTTTTGACTTCGTCAAGGTTTTATATACACCCTTTATAGTCTCTTACACAGTTTCACAATGATGTATTCCCAGCATTCAATTAAGGAACATCTATACAAATTAATAAAGTTGAAGTGTCTGTTTGTAATTTCAAAATAACAGCTTTTACTGAATGCATATGAAAGTATAAAAAAATAAAAATAAAGTAAAGTAAGTAAGTAAGTAAGTTAAGTATAAATAAATAAATAAATAAGTATATACGGTACTACCTACAACAAAAAAAAACCTTTTTGTCTGTTTGTTCCGGCTTATCTCCGAAAAATAATAAAAAAAACACCAACCAATGAGGCACTATTTTCTTTTTTTGAAAAATACGTGTTCTAAACATGTATTTATCGTATTTTACTAACACATTACATTCGATAATTATCGCGTTTGAAAGATACCTACTGTATTTATTTAATAACTGCTTTATGAAAAATGTATCTTTTGTGTATTTTCCATCGCTAATCTAAATCCTTTCAACGCTGAAAGTCTGAACTCACAAACCAGCCGATAAAACCCATTTAACCGGAAACTCGAATACGCTCGATGTCGGATTAAAGACTTTGGAGGGTAATGCGATGATCGCGGCTTTATCTTAGAGATATTTCCAGCTTTGGCTTACACAATATTGGCTGCGAAGCCCCTGTTATAAAGCACGTCTCATCAAATACATAACTTACAATAAGCACCTGTGAGATTCGGTTCGGTAGATGCAAGAAAATGCTGTTTTGAAATTAATTTTTGAAAACAGGTTCTTTTCGCACTACGATTAGGTTCAACATGCAATGTATTTCACACCGTGCGTTTATTTTTCCGCACATGTGCGGAAAAGTAAAATTCCATAAATAACTATACTTATACTATAACTATACTTCTATCACTCACTCTAATTTACAATTACCGGTACCCAGAATAGAAATGTTTAGACACAGCTGCGTGTATATGGCACCATTGGTTTATAACTCGCTACAGCTCGCTACCTAAAAAAATTGTAGACCTGCCCTATCGCAAATTTTGTTTTAAGTTACGGAAGTGGTTAATAAAAGAAAATTTTTATACTATCAACGAGTTCCTCAAAAAATACTCTTCGCATTCCTACCACTTTAAAAATGCACTATAAGTTTTAATTTTGTTATTGCTAATTTTATGATGCTATAATTTTACAAACTGTTGTTTATGTTAAATTCATTTTATATTAGTTATTATATTATTAAGGTTTTAGTTGTTTTAGTATACTTAATTTTGTTTGATGGTTTATTTATGTAGGTACTTATGGTGTCCTTTTATTGTGTATGTTTTTAATATTCTTTATTATTTTGTTTAAAGATGGTGTGTTAAATATAACTTCAGTGTAGAGGTATATTTGGGTGTTTTCAGTATTATTGTTTTGTATGATGCTTCTAATAAGATTTATGTATAATGTAAGTACTTCTATTATGTGTTTGTGTTACCTACTTTGTTCATTTTAATGTTCTGTAAAAAATATGTAGTAAATTTGCATGCTATTGTTACGGCGGAATGTGTGCTCTATAACATTTTTATAACATCCTGTATTACCACATTTTATGCGAATAATAGTACATTTTGATACAAGTGGAGAAAGTTTGTTATTGCATTCGAGGCGGAATTTTAAATTTTTGAGCCGAGAATTGCAATAACAAATGTCCACGTGTATCAAACAACGTTTTTCAATACACTTTTGAAGAAATTAAATAAAATAACGAAAAATATTTTTGTCACGAATTATAAAACTGATTTTAATTTTCTTTCTTTGTTCGCGCTTTGCTTCTGTTGTATGAAGCCGTTAAACAGCCTAATATAAAAAATAGATTTATATTATATTTTTGAATTCAGAACACAAATAAATGTTAATTTGTGTATAAAAGTAACTATTCGTTTTTAGGGTTCCGTACCCAAAGGGTAAAAACGGAACCCTATTACTAAGACTTCGCTGTCTGTCCGTCTGTCCATCTGTCCGTCTGTCCGTCTGTCCGTCTGTCCGTCTGTCTGTCACCAGGCTGTATCTCATGAACCGTGACAGCTAGACAGTTGAAATTTTCACAGATGATGTATTTCTGTTGCCGCTATAACAACAAATACTAAATATAGTCAATGGTACGGAACCCTTCGTGTGCGACTCGTGCCGACTCGCACTTGGCCGGTTTTTAATATAATCATGTTTATCTATGATATTATATTTATGAACACAATTTGAATATTCAAAAAATATTTATGCCGTAAAGACGCGTAGTGCTTTGCAAAAATTAAAAAAATCACCTCAGACTATAGGCATTGAACCAATTTGGACTAAGTATAGGTATAGTTATCTG
The DNA here is from genome assembly GCA_905147715.2 of Xestia xanthographa. Classification (NCBI taxonomy): domain Eukaryota; kingdom Metazoa; phylum Arthropoda; class Insecta; order Lepidoptera; family Noctuidae; genus Xestia; species Xestia xanthographa. The sequence goes on along the minus strand of LR990655.1, from coordinate 11,736,534 downwards.
TGGCAATTTTCATTCCCGCACACGTGCGGGAAAATGGAAAAAACCGCACACGTGTGAAATACATTACATGTTGTACCTAATCGTAGTGCGTTATGAACCAGTTTTCGAGGAAGTGTATTGAAAATATACTTACTTACATAAACGAAGTTCAAATCGGTTCAATGCCTATAGTCGGCAGTGAATGTTTTTTAGGGTTCCGTTTTTACCCTTTTAAAAACGGAACCCTATTACTAAGACTTCGCTGTCTGTCCGTCTTTCTGTCACCAGGCTGTATCTCATGAACCGTGACAGCTAGACAGTTGAAATTTTCACAGATGATGTATTTCTGATGCCGCTATAACAACAAATACTAAAAACAGAATAAAAATAATATTTAAGGGGGGCTCCCATACAACAAACGTGATTTTTTTGCCGTTTTGTCTAATGTATAGATAATGGTGAACCCTTCGTGCGCGAGTCCGACTCGCACTTGGCCGGGTTTTTTATTTCGGCAAAGCAATATGCGTCTAAATAGGCGTAAATATAAATAGGCGTAAATATTTTTTGATTATTCAAATTGTGTTTATACATAGAATTTCATTGATAAACATGATTATTTAAAACTAATATTTACTTTTTTAATCAAATTAACATTTATTTGTGTTCTAAATTCAAAAATATAATTAAAAAAACTATTTTTTATATTAGGCTGTATAACGGCTTTATATCTTTGAATCTCCTTCAACCTGGCGAAAGCAAAGCGCGGAAAAAAAAGAAAATTAAAATCATAGTCTCATAATCACGACAAAAATATTTTTCGTTATTTTATTTTATTTCTTCAAAAGTGTATTGAATAACGTCGTTTGATACACGTGGACATTTTTGTTATTGCAGTTCTCGGCTCAATAATACCCTCGCCTACGGCTCATATGTTAATTCCGCCACAAATGCAATAACAAACATTCTCCATTTGTATCAAAATGATACAAATGAAGACATTACATTTGTGAAGTTAATGTTTCACAATAGTCCATGGAAATCGTACTCAAGGGGTGGCGATCGGCCCGGGGTTGCGGGACTATTCGAAAGAGATACCGTGGCCCCGGAACACAAAGGGCGATGAAGGAACATGGATGGGTTTTAGTCAGTAAAAGTCTGATACTCCCTCCTGCTCCGCCCAGAGCGGGAGGAGTTATTTGATGATTTCCCATCCGAAAAAAAAAAAAAAAAAATGGGGTGGGGATCAGCGGCGGCGACTTCGCGCTGTCGGCCCTGGTTCAATCCATGGTCCGGAACGAGACGGAATGGGACGTCGTCACCTCCTTCTGCGAAGCAGTAATGCTAGAGGAGGTGGCGGAACGTGACAGGGAGAGAACCTCACGTCCCGGCCGCCGCGGGAGACGCTACGTGGTCTATGGCGGTCATCCTAGCTCGCCGTCCGTCCGTCACATGATGACAGGCCGTGTCGACGGCGCGTTCGTGTTCCACGCGCGCCTCAAAGAGAGTCAGCAAAAGGAAGGGGTCCGTAAGGGCCGATGCCTGCCGGGGCTGCGGGACTGTTCGAAAGAGATACCGTGGCCCAGTAACCAAAAGGCGATGAAGGAACATGGATGGGTTTAGTCAGTAAAAGTCTGACACTCCCTCCTGCCCAGAGCGGGTCATTTGATGATTTCTAATCCGAAAAAAAAGGGAGGGGGCTTGCCTCAAATAAGGTAGTTCTGATTTTTTTATTGAAGTTGTATGTGATGAACTGATGAAGTACTTAGTTATGTCAAATCCAATTTTTCGACCTCCGAAACCCTCAGTAGGGGAGACCGGGTACAAAAGTAACGGCGCGGCGGCGGCGGCGTCGAAAGTAACAAACGCTCTGTAGGTACATCAAATGGTCGAAACGCCCGCCGCGCCGCCCCGCTACCGTCAGGAGACAGCCGGCGACGCTCCCCCCGCTTGCATTTAGTCGCCGCGCGTACTCTCATACTCTGTGCCGTAAAGGTGCTAGAGGACGCTAAGTGATTTTACGAACCAAAAGTAAGTTTTTTGTCATTTATTAATTTAGTGTTTACGTAGTGTTAAAATGATGATATCAATGTGACTATTTTCAGTGTAATTCTTGATTAGATTGTTTACACCTCAGATCAAAGAAATAAGGCAGATAGAACATGCGCGACAAACAAGGTGACGCCGGTTTTTATTTATGTGTGCGCGGCAGACAAGAGGCGCCGTGTAGGGACACGCGCGTCTGTGTGCGTTTACGGTTGCCAGATATTGAGAAATACTCCCATATTTTTGTTCAGTTAAATTGTTCCCAAATATTGTACTACTATTTTTTTAAATTGGAAACGCGATTTTGCTTGTAGTATGTCACATGGCAAAGGCTAATTGTTGCAATTAAACACTAAAAGTAATAATAAAATACTTCATAAACCCCAATAAGTCTTGAAATATTAAAATTTTAAAGCGCAGTGCACCGCGCGCGGAACGAAAAGTAAACGTACATCAAATAATGAAATAATCCAGCGGCGCGAGCGCGGCATATCCTTACAAGCACCAAATAGTTTAAAGGCATGCTCTCCGTCCCTCTTTCTCACGCAAAAATACGAATACAGCCCCGCGCGCGGCTATCTTCCCCGAGCAGCTACCGCCCCATTAGTCTTCTCAATGTCATAGGCAAAATCTACGAGAGGCTTATTTATAAGCGTCTCAAGGACTACGCCGAGGCAAAGAGCTTAATTCCGAAAGAGCAGTTTGGATTTAGATCTCAACACTCTTGTGTCCAACAAGTGCACCGCATTGTAGAACACATCAGCGACCGCTTCCAGCGAAGCATGATGACCGGTGCCTTGTTCTTCGATATTGCTAAAGCATTCGACAAGGTTTGGCACAACGGGCTGATATACAAGTTGTATCGGCTCGGTGTGCCAGATCGTCTAGCTCTCATCCTCCGAGACTTTTTGTCGAATCGCACCTTCCAGTACCGCATCGAGGGTGCGCTTTCCGCCCCTCATCCGATTCGCGCCGGTGTCCCTCAAGGCTCGGTGCTATCCCCGTTAATCTTCACGCTGTTCACTAGCGACATCCCAAAGAGCAATACAGCCCAGTTAGCCCTTTTTGCTGACGACACGGCCATTTATTGCTCTGGAAGGAATCCCTCAAAAATCGCCAGCACTCTCCAAACCTCCGCAAACGCCTTAGGCGATTGGTTCCGGAGATGGAGAATAGAAGTCAATCCCGACAAGAGCCAGGCGGTACTTTTCACCAGGCCCCACCGCACTGTTCCCCCGAACCCTAGTCCGATCACCATGTTTGACAAGCCGATCCCTTGGGAGACGCAAGCCAAATACTTGGGGGTCATCTTAGACCAACGCCTAAACTTTCGAGAGCACATAAGGACGGTACGCTCGCGTGCCGCCTTCGCTCTCGGTAGGCTCCACTATGTGCTGAATGCACGCAGCAAATTGTCACTTAAGTGCAAATTGCGTATCTACACCGCGTGCATTCGGCCTATCATGACATACGCGTGCCCCGTGTTCGCGCACTCAAAACCCTATCTAATCCACAGGATGCAGACCCTACAAAACCGTTTTCTCCGAAGGGCTACGGGCTCACCGTGGTACCTTAGGAACGAGCAACTTCATGTAGATCTTAAAATCCCAACCATTCAACAGTTCATGAAACGTCTTTCTAAGAGTTTCTTTGATAAGGCCGAGAAGCATACCAACCCCTTGATCTGTTCAGCCGCCCATTATGCCCCATCTAAAATCTCCAAGATTCGCCGCCCCAGGCATACACTACTTATTCCCGATGATCCCACCACCCTCATTCAAGAAAGCTGTAGGGAAAGTAGCACTCTACGCAAAAACAACAAACACAGATACAAACCGCGAACTCGAAACCGACCCCGCCACCGTGACGTACCGCGAGCGCGACCCCCCTGTAACATCACCGACCGACCCTTGCTCGACGAGCCAGCCCGCGCCGCTGAGCATGTAGCTTTAAATTCCCTAAATAATAATCCGACCCAGCCACCCTTGCTGCCCTCCCTCAATGACTCACTAAGCCGAGGCCCGAACTCCACAGGGAGTGCCCTTAGTGTTGTTCATTTAATTAAAAATCCTATCTTGTAAGCCCTGGCTGGGGGCCTTAAAGTAATTTTTGGCCACCACAGGATAGTCCGGTTAAGCAGTTTGACAACCTTAACGTGTTGTGTCTGCGAGTGGTCCCATCTAAAAAAAAAAAAAAAATACAAAATTAAAGCATTTTGGTTATGTTAGACTAACTAGCTTCCATGATACAACTGTTCAAAGTTTGCAATATTACCAAAAAACCAGACCTGATGTGTGATGTTATTGAAGAACCATTTATCGATGACCAGATGACGAATTCGACCTACCTGAGCCGGTCGAATAAGAAATGCTACCGAAGCAAAATTAGCCTGGTGATCCATACCATCAAAGGTGTACAATAAGGTGTTTCATAATATTGCGTATACTTTGAATTTTTATTACTACTGTGTTTTTTATAAATTATAATGGGTCCATAATTGACCATATTGACGAAAACTTAAAAAACAACTTTTATTTTAACAAAAAAAATTTTTTTTTTTTTTTTTCGAATATTGCAAACTTTGAACAGTTGTGAGTGAACTACCTATTAGTCTCAGACTTCGTTCTGTGCTTACATGAAAGAAAATTAAATGTTCTATGAGTATACAGGGTGTAAAAGACCTCATCACGAATCCGTCAACCAAGCATTCTGTACATCAAACTAAATAACTTTACGCAAAAATTATTGCTGGAAAACGACTTTTTTTTTGTGAAAAGTCATGTTTTGTGATAAAACTCAATGTAACACACTCAAAACATCGTGCTGATGGATGGGTTCAATAGTACGGGGGTCGTGGAGGTGGTTAAAGTAAAAATCTTAAATTAAAAACTTGTATTTAAAAAAAAACTTGTCAAACAGTTGGAACTTTGACCCCTAATATCTCCGTAACTAGAAGATTCCCAGGTATGGTGTACAGCAAAAAAATGATCGCAATGACGAGGAGAAAAAGTGCCTTTCGGCTTCGTTAAGAGGTGTTTTACACCCTATATTATGACTTAATGTATCTTCCGTCTTGCCTGAATTTTTTTTTTTTTTGTTACTATATGGGCGTGCTATTGACCTCATTTTAGGGTTCTATAGTCAACTAGGAACCCTTATAGTTTCGCCATGTCTGTCCGTCCGTCCGTCTGTCCGTCCTCGCTTAATCTCAGTGACCGTTAGTACCTACTAGAAAGCTGAAATTTGGTACCAATATGTATATCAATCACGCCGACAAAGTGGTAAAATAAAAATTGGAAAAAAATGTTTTATTAGGGTAGCCCCCCTATATGTAAAGTGGGAAGTGATTTTTTTTTTAATTTCAACCCTAACGTGTGATATATTGTTGGAAAGGTATTTAAAAATGAATATGGGTTTCTTAAAATCATTTTTTGATAATGTCAATAATTTCGGAATTAATCGCTCCAAAAGTAAAAAACAATGTGTCCCCCCCTCTAACTTTTGAACCATAAGTTTAGAAAATATGAAAAAAATCTGAAAAGTAGAACTTAAGGACTTTCTAGGAAAATAATTTTGAACTTGATGGAAACAACAGTTTTTGTACAAAAAAGACAAAAAGTTGTACAAAATTATTTCTGGACTAAGTTTGTAGTATATTCGTATATGCAAGCATTTTTTTTAACTTCGTTTATGTATTTTATTATCCTGAATCTTTTTTCAAACAAAAAAGAATTATATACCCACCTTTAAACTCATAAGTGGGAACACTTATTGTGACGGACGGGAAACTACGGAACCCTACACTGAGCGTGGCCCGACACGCTCTTGGCCGGTTTTTTATTATGATGGGGTGTGATACATGATTTCGAAAAGTGAAACACCGAAGGTGACGTCCCCGTAAGTTCACGAATACGAAACACTTAACACCGAATGCACGCTACCTCGAAAAACCTAACGCTGTAGCCATGGGATCTCGAATAACTAAATCCCTAATTTCACCTATTCTAAACACCTAACAACGAATGCACACTACCAAGAAAAACTGAACACCGTAGCCACGCGATCTAGAATAACTAAACCTCGAAAAGTCATCGTAAAAAGTCTTTAATCATTTAAACAATCAACCAAAACAAACAATAATAATTAAGAAAAAACATATATAAGTCATATTATGTGTCAATCAACCAAATAATTATTTTGTTCCATGGGAAATATGAGGATATATGGAGATATGGGCAATATGAGTTCAGTTATCGTTTTAAATACAATGACGTATTAAGACACGTCATGAACCAACATCGCGGCGCTTAAAAACGGCGAAATTACTAGAACTACTTATAAGCGTGAAGAAAGAGAAAGAAAATATGACACCGAACGGCGGGATGCCTGTTGCGAGAGGGAGATAAATATACATCTTCAGTCACGTCACAGGATTTATTAAATTATAAACAAACGTAGCGTCGCGCGACAGGTTGGTGCGTAATTAGGCGCGATGTGGCCAATTGGCTTCATTTCATGTTGTCATTTTAGAGTGCGGACAACGTATCTATAGTTTATATATCATTGTTAAAATAGCACAAGTATGCAAGACCGTCTAAAAATGTGATTAAGTTCATTGTTTCCTTTTTTCAAAATGTTTTTTTTTTCTTCCCTATTTTTTTTTCTTTGATCTTTTGGTTTCTTGATTCTCACTAATAAAATTACTTTTCAAAATCAATGATGCACACAAACAACAATATTTTTTCAATACACTTTCTCGAAAACTGGTCCATAACGCACTACGATTAGGTACAACATGCAATGTATTTCACACGCGTGCGATTTTTTCCACTTTCCTGCACGTGTGCGGGAATGAAAATTGCCACAGATAACTATACCTATACTTAGTCCAAATTGGTTCAATGTCTATAGTCTGAGGTGAATGTTTTTTTTTTGACGTGACAACGTCTTATAAATTGGTTTGCCGGGTGACACTTCAAGAAACTGGGTCACGTTATGCGGCTCACAATGAGAGCGAGTGAGAGGCACGCGTCCCGCCTAAGAGCGAGAGAAACAGACATAAAAAGTTTATTTTACCACTCAAAGTCGTTGTCACGTAAAATTATCGTCCGTAAACCGACTTTACAGACAGCCAGTTTTTTTTTTTTGTCAAAGCACTACGCGTCTTTACGGCATAAATATTTTTTGAATTTTAAAATTGTGTTTTTAAATAGAATATCATAGATAAACATGATTATTTAAAACTAATAGTTACTTTTATACACAAATTAACATTTATTTGTGTTCTGAATTCAAAAATATAAAATAAATCTTTTTTTTTTATATTAGGCTGTTTAACGGCTTCATACCATTGCCTCTCTCTCTTTCAACCTGGCGAGACCAAAGCGCGAAAAAAAAAAAAGAAAATTTAAATCATAGTTTCATAGTTCGTGACAAAAATATTATTCGTTATTTTATTTTATTTCTTCAAAAGTGTATTGAAAAACGTCGTTTGATACACGTGGACATTTGTTATTGCAATTCTCGGCTCAAAAACACCCTCGCCTACGGCTCGTGTGTTATAATTCCGCCTCGATTGCAATAACAAACTTTCTCCACTTGTATCAAAATGTACTATTTCTTACGTTGAAAAGTTCATTTGTTTTTTTTTTCAATAAACCGCTTTCTATTTACAAGCCAATTCGAAATTTAAATGAAACCTTTGATAAGTTACCTCCTTGGTTGCCATGTTTAGAGTTAGAGATCGTATTTTTAAATAACACGACAGATATGAGTTTACTATGTAATTTATTTGACCGCTAAACACAACAAGATATGGATTTTCATACAACTTTTGCCGGCCGCTGGCTCATCGCATGTATCTGCCTAATACAGCAATAAGGTTGTCAAAATAATGCTAAAATTTCCAAGCATGTTTGAGAAAGACTTTTTAAGACTTTTCGAGGTTTAGTTATTCTAGATCGCGTGGCTACGGTGCACAGACGAGTATTTCATCTAAAAACCCGATCAAAAGTCAAAAAGTCGAAATTTGTTATATTGCTTTACAACTATTGTATCGTGAGAGCCCAATAGCTATTACGTCACTTAACGGCCAATTTGGCCATACACCGCCTCTCCACCAACCGTAGCAGCAGTCGGAACTCAGTCCTTGCGTGAATCGTATGTCTTTGTTTTTGGCACTACAGTTAAAACGTGATCTTTAAATTGCATTTAATCTGTGTTTGGTGAAATTAAGTGATAACCATTATGGATATTTTGGAAGAAGGTATGTCGTTACTTTATAAAAGCATGTTTATTTTAGTTTTACACTTTATTTAAGTGACATTTTGCACCTTAAATGTACTCCATAAATAATGCAACTTTTTTTTAGTAAACTCTGTAATTAAAGGTGTTTTTGTTTATGAGTTAAGCCGAGTTAACTTATGATTTTGAATGTAACATGTAGTTTCATTATTCTAGATAAGGATTTTAAAGGAAAATGTCCCGCATATTCACGCCATTTTTTTTATTTTTATTTTCTACAAAATTAGTCGAAATCAGCTTCCATAAAACAGCGTTTTATTTTTAATTTTCTATTCCAGAATCTCCAATGTCGTCGATAGAGATGACTAGAAAATCACTCTATGAAGTCATACAAGAATGTTCAGACAGAAAAAATGACCAAAAGTTTGAGTTTTTAGAGAATCGTCTTAAAAAAAATAAAATGGCAGGCAAGAACTCAAGAACATCAAAATATAGTGGCAGAAAGGAAGAAGAAAATTCAAGAGGCTTTTAAAGAGGAAATGGGGCTGCTAGTGGATATTCCGAAGGCAGGGTTTGGGAACACCAATGATGGGAACACTTCAAGGAGGTTTTTCTCAAATCCCGAAACTTCTTCCCACATTACTGGGATTGACATCACTTTAATAAAAAAATGCAGTGTCATATTGGAGACTTTGTCAAGTGGGCTCAAAATTGATACGCAGAAATTTGAAAACTTTGCTGAACAAACTGCAAAGCTATATGTAGATTTGTATGAGTGGCACCCCATGTCGCCCACAATGCACGACATTTTAGACATGGGACCACAGTAATTGATCACAATATTCTGCCTATTGGCCAGTTGTCGGAAGAGGCCGCTGAGGCCAGAAACCTCACCAGAAACAAACTTCCGCATGTATAGGCAGAATTATTCCAGAAAGACAAATACAAACAACACAAAGATGTGCTAAACAGACTTCTGCTAATTTCGGATCCTTTTTTGAGCAGTACCAGGCAAAGGCAACGACAAAAAAGTAAGCCATTTTCCGTTGAAGCATTAGAACTCTTGCTCCCGGAGACATCGTACATCTCGTCTACAGAGTTTGACAAAGAGGAGGACGATGGATCTTGTGAAGGTGATTTTGACTAGAAGGTTTTTATGTAAAAACTGTTTGTTTAAACTTCATGTACAGTAGTGGTACATAGGCGGACTTAATGCAACAAGGAATTCATTACCAGTCAACCATTCTCTACTTTTATGTAAAATTGTACATGTGTCTGGTGTCTTAAATACAAAATTATCATCTTAACCACTTTTTATTTAATATCCAATCTATAATTATCACAAAATAATTTTGATCGACTTTTTAAGTCAAATACTCCTCTGTGCGGTGTTCAGTTTTTCTTGGTAGTGTGCATTCGTTGTTAGGTGTTTAGAATAGGTGAAATTAGGGATTTAGTTATTCGAGATCCCATGGCTACAGCGTTAGGTTTTTCGAGGTAGCGTGCATTCGGTGTTAAGTGTTTCGTATTCGTGAACTTACGGGGACGTCACCTTCGGTGTTTCACTTTTCGAAATCATGTATCACACCCATTATGATGACTTTTCTCAGTTTCTCATAGGACGAGCGATTGGCCAATATTTTGCTTCGGACGGATGCAAAACATAAAATATTAATTTTTCGGGAAATGTTGACCATATTTGAAGGGCCATCATAGCTTGGTCTCTTTAGAGTTTAGGTATAGAGGTGCGGTTGGTCATTGTTACAAATTTAGTTAACTTTACACAAATACTGCATGTTGTTACATAAAAATGCATAGCTTTTGAGTTTTAGAGCAAAATGTGAAAAATAGACCCAAAATTTCGCAGTTTATCACGTGGTGCGCAGCGAGCATAAGTTTTTCGAAGTTGCAAATTTGGATTCACATCACCCTAACTGATCTATAAAACATATAAAAATGCAAAACTACATCGAGCTTTGCGATTTTAATGTTAATTTCCACTGGCCTCATTGATAGTATCACATGCCAGTATGACCACTAAGAAACGGGGATAAAAAACGTTTATTTTTGTTTTTTCGGCAGCTTTCCGGGAGAAGATGGCGACGTGACAACCCCGTGCCCTCAGCACGTAAGATCCAGCACCTGATCGCTCTCCGGTCGTCTATTCCATCGGTCTATGACAGAAGAGGAGCTAGCGACAGACATCTGTTTTTGCACACACTTTGTATAACATACGAGTGTGATTATATCCGTTGAAATTTGCCACCCTGACCCATCACCCATCCTCGGACCAACTTCGAGAAGAATTCACTAAACTAAATATTATAAAGAGGTTACATTTGTTTGTAAGTTTGTATGTAGGGGGTAATCTCCGAAAGTAATGAACCAATTTTAAAAATTGTTTCACTGGTAGAAAGCTACATTATTCGTGAGTGCTATAGGCTATATTTTATTCCCGTACTCCCACGGGAACGGGAACTACGCGGGTGAAACTGCGGGAAGTCAGCTATTCTTTATATTGATGCTTAATCCGTTCGGTAAAGGAAAAAATACAGGTAATATAACAATATGATATTTTTATTCGTTAAAATAAATAAAAAAACTTATAAACATTAACTAAACTAATTAACGGGGAATATGCAAGTTGCCTGATAATATCCATCAGGACCCAGTGAGTGTCGCTGTGATAAGTGGATCTCCGTTAACTCTGCCACTCCAAAGTCGTAGTCAGCGAATTTCTGAAACACCTCCGTGCCGTCAAAAGTTACCCTTGGCCGTCTTGTATTTCTTGCTGACGACGCAGAGTTGTCAGCAGTCGCGGTTTCTGAACGACTTCTGTACTTAGAATTGATTAAAGTTACGTGCAGTTTCACATTTTCCCTGTCATGTTCTCTGTTCATCAATCCTGTAAACATAGACAAAAATATATAAGTTTAAAACTTGGTTATTCTGCAGATAATTTGATTTTACATAGAAATTAAACATTATTTGGAGGCAGAATAGGGTCTCCCTAAAACATAGGTTCATCACCTGCTTTGTAAAAATGATCCACTAACGCATCAGCCAACTCTTGAATCAACCCTTTTGCATTTCCCTCTTCTTGAACAAGTCCATACAGAACATCAATTTGTGATGGATCATCATTCATGTACGACAGTCCTTTTAATCTGATCTTTAATGGTAAATGCCCTGCAATTAAAGGCCTGAAAAATAAAACATTTGTAAATATGCCATGAGGTAAAAAATATAATGAGGAAAATTACTAAAACAATAATAAATCATTCTCACTTGACAACTTTTTCTTTAGCTTCAGCGAGTAGCTTGGATGCAAACAATCGTTCTTCAGTATCCATCAAGCACATAACACCAAGTGTAAGATGCAACTTGGATGGTTTGATAAATAGAGATTTATCCAGATTTCTGCTAGAACAGTCACGCATTACACTTTCCTGAAAATATAAAATAGGAGAGCAATAAAAAATAAGAACCTATCTACCTAAGGTATATCAAGGTAGCTACGGTTTATATTAGATAGTTGTCTTCAAATGCGCTTCGCTGCGCCTCCAGCAGTGTGCGCGGGGCCTTTGGCTTACCTTCATAATTGTACCCCTTTTTGCAGCACAGACAGTTTGGAAATTATCTATATACAATGTGTTTGGCTACAGGTTACCGATACTTTAAGGGCATATTATTAACTCCTTTTTAGCGACAAATACGTGTTTATAAATACTTCTAACCCGACACCCCGCAATTGGCAGCCATTTTGTTTTTCTAATGGGCTGATTTATGGCATGTTCAATGAAATGATAATATCTTTGAATGTGACAAACCTAGAGACGTGCAAATGATCTTATTGCAAGGGTAAACAACGAGGCTATCAAATTATTGAATAAATTTTCTTGAAAAATTAGCTCAAGGAGCCTAAAAAAATAAAAAATTACGAAATGTTACATAAAAATTACTTACTTCTTTTTACGCGCTAAGGGCCAAATTCACCGAAAAGATAACAGTCTGACTATCTAGAACTTTGCCCTAAGACAGGGCTATGTTCAAATGGCTATAACTTTTAAAATAATTGGTGTTGAGTCAGTATTTTGATATCAATTTGATAGCCTCGTTGTTTACCCTTGCAATAAGATCACTTGCACGTCTCTAGCTCTCTTACATTCAAAAATATTAGCATTTCATTGAACATGCCCTAGATCAGCCGAGTAGTAAAACAAAATGGCTGCCAATCGAGGGGTGTGGGGTTAGGAGTATTTATAAGCAATTATTTGTCGATAGAAATTAGTTAATAATATTTAAACTATCTGTAACCGGTAGCCAAACACATTATATGTAAAAATCTCATGTCATGATGTTTATGGTAGCACTCCTCCGAAAAGGCACGACCGTTTTTTATGTGTATTTGGTAACCGTATGAGAATAATTATGTCGTAAAGTATATTTCACAATAAATGGCAGAACAATGTTTGCAAGGTAAGCTAGTTTTATTATAATCACCTCAAATTCTTCGAATCTTTTCTGTATGTTTGGCTGGTTCATAGGTATTGATATAAAATGTGTTGACTTCTGTTTCATTCTCGATGACATTACTATTATATTTATTCTTCGTCTCGCTGCTTTCACACTCTGTAAAAATCAGTTAGTCATGAAACAATAAGGTTATTATAATAAATGAAACTACATCGTTTTTTACGTTGGAAACGTAAAAATGGACCTACCAAAAACATTCTGTAAAAAACTAGCCAAGTCTCGATGGAGCTGCTTGTTTATCTCTAAAAAGTAATGAAATCTAGACAAACTCGTGCCAAGTCTAAGGTTTCTTACTGCGATTTCTTTATTAATATAGTTAATGTTGTGTGACTTAGAAAATTTCTGCGTTCTGGTCTTATCCAGAGGTTCTCAAATAGGGGCCTGAAATTGCGGCAAAATGGTTCCAGTAAAGGATGGTACGGTATGTTTGCTTCGCGCTCGACTTGGCGGGGGCACTGCCGTGCCCCCCGATATGTGAACAGTTGATTATTAGAATAAAATTTACTGTATCACATTTTTATGAAAATTCATTTTTTATGGGGGATAAAAAAAGGGATGAAAGTTTGTACGAAACTTCTTCATTTTGAGTTCATTTATGTAGATGATATGTATTATTTATTGGGATTATACTTTGAGAAATACCTTGTTAACTGCATACAAGTATCATGGTTTAGTTGCTTCAGTTCTGAGGTATTGATTTAATTTATAAAGCGCAAAAACGGTGCATAAATAATATTATTATGTTTGGGCTTCAAATTATCGAAACCTGTAAACCGTTTTTCCAGGAGTACAAAATTTTAACCCTCTGCTCCCAAGCCTATACGACGTGTTTCCGGACGATATCGATAAACTTCAACCGGTCATTGTACTCATCATTATGAACAACTTTTACTATGGGACGAAACCCTGAAGCGCGAAAAAAAAAAATCTGCTGTTTCATATATTTTGACGAGTTAGGCGAACGTAATAGCAGCGTTTTTCCTGAAATAAAACGCTTATTAAATTACTTACCTAAATTCGAAGCTTAAATATTGAGACAGCACTTTCGTTTCCGCGTAGTTCCCCTCTCTCTTTCTACCCTATATACCCTTCTCTTTCGCACATCCATCCCCTCTCCACCTCACCACCAGGCGGGCTCATGGCGTGATCCGCCTGAGCGTCTTGCTCATTGTGTTGAAAATCAACAGGCAGGAATTAAGTTAAGCTTCGAATTTAGGTAAGTAATTTAATAAGCGTTTTATTTCAGGAAAAACGCTGCTATTAAATAACTTGACCGTAAATTCGAAGCTTAAATATTGAGACGTGTTTGTTATCGCCTGGTGGTGAAGAACGCCAATGTGAGAATGAAAATAAATAAGAATTTAATCTCCCAAGGACGAGGGGAGTTATGATATTGTAGTTTTACATTTTGTAAACATAAAACAAAAACATCGATGTGCGTATAAACTTTAATAATCATAAACAAAATAACATAAACAAAATAAATCCTATAACAATCACCATTCAATGAGGTAAACTAAAATAAGAAACTTTAATGATAATTTATAATAATGGAACAATTTAGTTATACAATTACATAATCATTATTTAATTGTGTGATACGATTACCATATTCACTCACTTAATTTATAGGATCAAACAAATTCGTTATGGTTAAACCAGAAACCGAGGCAGCTGGCATAACTTGACGTTTATAGAATTTCTGGAAAGTATTTTCAACTTTCCAATTACCTCTAGCCAAGATGGTATCAATTGGAAGATTTTCTGACCAATTTTTTGATGCAACTGCAGAACGAAAGCTACCAGGAGTCGCTATTATCTTGGCTTCTAATAGGAGAGATCTAATCCAACCAGCTATTACAGCTCGAGAAGCAGGTCTAGCCTGACCCCTTATGTTCACAAATAAATTGTGACATTTAGCTAAATTCCGTCTACTTTCGAGTAGGTCAATAGTCTGACGTATCCAATAAACAGGATCTAGATTCTTGTTATCAGAGTTTTTTAACAACTTCCAACCAGATTGTCTATGCGTAGTAGAATCAGTTTTGGAACCAAAAACTGGCCACGCTATCACACTATCATCTGACATAATTAAGTGATCAGAGTCAACACAGAGGAGAGTTAAATCATGAACTCGTCTGCCCGAACAAAGGAGTAGTAATGCGGCTGTATGCCTAGATGTTGCGAAAAGATTGTTGGAGTCTATGGAACTATTCGCCAAATGAGACAATAGATCGTCAATGTTTCAGATAGGGGGTTTGCTTGTTACCGGCTGTTTAAGAGCAATTGATTTTAGCACATGCTTTACTAGAGTATGGGAACTTAAAAGGCTACCTGTATCCGCATTGCACAGGGTAGCAACTACAGATTTATGCAAGAGTATTGTATTATACGACAATTTTTCAATTAAATACAAATCCGCTAAAAATTGTGCCATTGCAGATCCTTCTGGATTAACTGGGTTAATTTTATGTTTTTCTGCCCATTTTAACCATCGTGACCAAGCAGCTCTGTAGGTTTTGCGAGTTGATGGCCTCCAGGATGATTCTAACAATTTTATTTGGTCTAAATTCCAGTTTTTCAAGGTTTGACCCCACCCCCACATTTCCATACCTCCAAAGTTATATCTTGGACTCTGGGAGGTGGAAGGCCGGTAGCTGTGTTCACTAAATAATGGTCCAGGTTCCGAATAGTGAAGGGAGGACCTAATGCTCGTGTCTTCAGGTCTCCTCTCCAGAAAACTCGGTTCCACCGAGGAACCACCAAAAGGAAAATTCCGGTCGCTCGATTGAGGTGCGCTAGTACTCTTGGAACCAGACAAGGTGGTGGGAACACCCACGCTAGCTGGTAGTTCCATTCGATCGAAAACGCATCGTGATAAATGGCCTGTTTGTCGTTCAAGTCCAGCGAAACATAATTGGCAACGACATGAGCCGTTTTCGAGGCAAAAAGGTCTATTACCGGGATTCTGAATTTCCGAAAGATTGTTTCTGTGCATCGAGATATTAAGTGCCATTCTACGGCAGCCCGACCCCGAGAAAGACGATCGGCCAGAATGTTGAATTTCCCTGGTAAGTGAAAAACTTTTAGAACGATACTGTGTTGGGTCAGTACCTCGAAAACCTTCTTTGTAATATTCATCAGGGGTTTTGATATTGTCCCCCCCTCGTTGCGCAGGTAAGCTACCACAGTCTTGTTGTCGCACTGTACAAGCACTGTGGAGCATTGCAGGAGCAGACAATGACCTTGTAAGACTTTTAAAATTGCCAGCATTTCTTTTTGGTTGCAATGCAATCCGGTCTCCTGCTCGCTCCAAGGTCCTGACAGTGACAGACTGTCCAACTGTGCGCCCCATGCTATATCGGAGGCATCTGTTGTAAGGAAATGACTTGGAGGTGCAACGTGAATCGGTGTCGAGGCTTGGTAGTTTTGCATCCACCATTCCAAATTTTCTTGCGCCTC
This sequence comes from Xestia xanthographa, assembly GCA_905147715.2. Lineage (NCBI taxonomy): Eukaryota > Metazoa > Arthropoda > Insecta > Lepidoptera > Noctuidae > Xestia > Xestia xanthographa. Next base: position 11,720,271 of record LR990655.1, on the reverse strand, counting down.
TGCTGGTAAGGCATGCAGGTTTTTTGACGATTTCGGAATTGAATTTAGGAAATCTAACATGCTCCGGTGATTGAGCCTGCCGTTTGGAACTACAAAACTGGCAAAATTCAGAAGGCCTACAAGGCTTTGTAGGTCCTTTAATACTACTTTGTTGTCCCTCCTCATGCGTGACAATTTGGCCAGAAGGCCCTGATATTTGTCTAGCGGAAGTCGTTTTTGATTGAGCCAGGGGTCCCAATGAACGCCTAAATAGACCAAATTCTTTTGGGGCGTGAGCTCTGATTTTTGGAAGTTGATCTGCCAACCTAGGTATTGTAGCCGTTGCACCACTAACTGAACCTGTGATCTGAGAACGCCTATATCCTGATGGGCGATCAAAAAATCGTCTAAATAGACAATTACGCGTATGCCTTCTTCGCGCAGAGTTTGAGCGATCCAATTGGTCAGGGACGCAAAAACCTTTGGAGCTGTGCTCAGCCCAAATGGGAGGCATGTCACTTGGAGTAATTCTCCTTCGTAAATTATTCTGAGAAACCGTCGTTGGGACTGACAAATGGCCAAATGAAAATAGGCTTGGGAAAGGTCTATCTTGCAAAGCCAATCTCGAGGCTGTAGAAAATCTGGTATTCGAAAAATGTTTATCAGCTTGAATCGGTCTGTGAAAACAAACTCGTTTAGAGCTTTCAAGTTGAAAATTGGACGGACGGAACCATCGCCTTTTGGTACCAAAAATATTGTTGACAAGAAGCTCGGGGATATATCTACATTTTCGAGAACGCCCTGTGCTTTCATTTGATTTACAAGCATTGACATTTCTGGTGACGTCAGAGTATTGAAGGCACTGTTTGTTACATTTGGGACAATCAGTGGAGATCTTCGAAGGAATGGTATTCGATAACCATTTATTATTTTTATAATGAATTTTGGAGCTCCCAAGTGTTCCCAACGGTGGGCAAAGCGGGTCAACTGGCCGGCTCTGAACTCGGTGCTCGAGCGACTCGAGTCAGTTGTTCCGTTTTTTAAACTGATCATTTTTAGACGCGCTATTGGACGCGTTCTGATTTCGAATGTTTTTGAATTGGCCATTGCCTGATCGATTATGACGACCGGTTCGGGATCGAAAGGAACCTCTTGTATTGGAGGCTCCTCGTCGATTAGAGTGGTTGTCTACATATCCCTGAGGATATTGAGAATGATAGCTCCCCTGCGGAGGAGCGTTATATGCCGGATGTGCAGCGTGTGCATGGCAGCATCCAGGTACAATACCTTGCGAAGGCTTGTTGTAACAGACCGCCCCCTGCGGAGGGCGGATGTTAAATACAGCTTTACTAGATCCAGCTTGACGGGCAGAGCTGTCATTACTTTTCAGTGGTAAGAACGCCTTCCTAACACCACCGATTTTTTCGAGGGCGGTCGTAAAAGACTCGGCATTAAAAAGGTTCTGGCATGAGGGAGGTATTTTACGTAAAGATGATTTTATAAGAGGATCTCGAATAAATTTCAATATGGCATCACGTCTCATCTGAATAATTTCGGCTCTGTGGCCACAAAGTAATTGCAGTAAATCGGATGATACCTTATGCACATCACCTTTGAAAAATATTTCATTAATTTTTTCTTGTAAATTATCAAAACACAATTTATCTCGTTCGTCTCTTGCCCATGTTAAGAAACTTTTCAAGGAACCTTGTAAAACCTCCCTAAGTTTTAATAAACAGAAAGTCTGGGCAGCATAGGCCCTATCTGCTTGAGCTAAATGACGTGTAGACTCATAGGCTTTGATTTCGTCATTAATCTCTAAATCTACAAAACCAGGTGAATGGCTATACATTTTTTGAGTATCGGCATAACGAACATCACACCAGTCAGTATTATCAAAATGTTGAATACAGTTTAGGGTATTTAAAAAATCGCTAGGTGCTTTAGGTACTGACGGTTCCTTAAGCTTGGTCTGAATATTAAACGAAAACTCTTTTGTGGCTTCACTACTACCCTCATTATTATCACTATCACAAAATAATTCACGGCTTTCATTTAAATCAATGCAGGACTCATTACAAAAATCTATGGGATAGGTGTGTGTACTATTATTATTATTACGGCCAAGCAAGTCACGAAGCTCCTCAACTTCCTTAGACAATTTATTAACTCTAATGTTCCTAGAACGTCGCGAACGTTTTGATTTCTTATGACGGTGGCGTCGTGAACGTTTTCGTTTACGCCCTACCGATTTCTTTGAACTACTAGAGCTTGTAGATGTGCTACTAGAGCTACTCGAGGAGCTGCTGCTCGATCGGCGGCGTGATGGGCCCGGAGTAACCGACACATCACCAGGATTAGTTTCAGAAGGCCCTGCCTGCCTGGAAGCCCTGCCTTCCATCCTAATAATACGAAAAAATATCACTCTAATAACACTCGTGATTTAACTAGTTACTAAAATTAACAAATAGAAAAAAAAAATTCATACAAATGTAGGGTAGAATCAAGCAATTCTTGCAGAATAATCTACAGCAGAAAAAATTAAATTTATCCACATAAAGACAATGTAATCTATATGTGGGTATAAGTATAAATAAATCGAACAGCAAAGCTGTTATAGAGTTTAAAAATAATTTCTGTGCAAACACTTACGTGAATAAACTGCGCTCGGTGTTAAACACTTAGCAAGTTATTAGAAACAGTAAATTTAATTTTGGGGAATTATAAGATGGTTCGTGGTCGAACCGAACGCGCCGGGAAACGAAACGCCAATGAGCAAGACGCTCAGGCGGATCACGCCATGAGCCCGCCTGGTGGTGAGGTGGAGAGGGGATGGATGTGCGAAAGAGAAGGGTATATAGGGTAGAAAGAGAAAGGGGAACTACGCGGAAACGAAAGTGCTGTCTCAATATTTAAGCTTCGAATTTACGGTCAAGTTATTTAATAGGCTAGTTTCCACCATCAATAAATTGCAAATCTCTTTAGTCCGTCAGTTAGAGTAATGAAAAAAACTGGCTGTCTGTAAAGTCGGTTTACGGACGATAATTTTACGTGACAACGACTTTGAGTGGTAAAATAAACTTTTTATGTCTGTCTCTCTCGCTCTTAGGCGGGACGCGTGCCTCTCACTCGCTCTCATTGTGAGCCGCATAACGTGACCCAGTTTCTTGAAGTGTCACCCGGCAAACCAATTTATAAGACGTTGTCACGTCAAAAATAATGGACACGTATTTTTTGTTTTTGTAAATCAATGAATATTGACAAAGATAAAACGCATCAAAACTCGAGAGTGGGGGCTAGTGACGTCACAACGCACTAAAAAATTGGTTGCCTGTAAAGTCGGTATACGGGCGAAAGTTTTACGTGACAACGACTTTGAGTGGTAAAATAAACTTTTTATGTCTGTCTCTCTCGCTCTTAGGCGGGCTAACCATGCCCGAGTGGAAGGGACGCGTGCCTCTCACTCGCCCTCATTGTGAGCGCATAACGTGAGCGGAGCGTAACGCAGTTTCTTGAAGTGTCACCCGGCAAACCAATTTATAAGACGTTGTCACGTCAAAATTATAGCACCTGCGTGACGTATTGAGAATTTTAAAAGCGTCGTATTTGTCGTTAATTTAGGCTATTGCTATCTTTTTCTCTCTAATAAAACGAGAAAGAGACGCACGTAATTTAGTGCTGTCAAATTTAGTTGGAACTAATATTTCTATACAAATGATGGGTGCACGTAAAAACATGTCGACTAAAAACACGGTGAAGCGCAAGGCACAAACTAGTTTGACATCTCAAACTTAGTTCATAGCTATAGCCGCGTAGGTATATATTTCGTTTTCTCGCACTGCTTTTTAGTAAAAGATAGCAATAGCCTAAATTGAGTTTAGTTTGTGCGCAACAGAATCGACACCAATTTTGGTTTACGTAACAAAAGAAAAAATACGTGTCAAATATTTGCTGCTGATTATTTTTTCGCGATTGTATAGTATCTATTTGTATAGAAATTGATTGCATAGAATGTAAGTATAGAATACAAGAAAATATTTACTGATGCTGTGGGTCCAAATATAACAATGTCACCTTCTTGACCATGTTTTGGTATTTTAATTTCTGTCTTAGTATCTCTCTCAATTCTAATTTTGATTGCTCCCTTCTTTCCTATAATTGATCCAAGGTAATGTCTGCAAATTAAAAAAAGTTAAATAAATGATTAATTTGTATTACATAGACTGCCTCATCGGTCTCGTGGTTGCAAGTACGACTGCTAAACACGATGTTGGTTTTTCCATCAGGAATTTCTTCAGCTCTCCCCTTATTTACATGGGACTTATAACTGGTGAAATGTGTCTATTTGTTAGCTACACCTCTGCTAAACTCATTAGGGATTACAAGGCGTTATGTTATGTATAACATAATAAATGAGTTTGCTTCTAAACATCCAATTCTACACTGAATGATCTGAACTCTAAACATTAATGGCAATGCAATTATAATTTGAAATATACAACAGCTATGTTACTTACTTAGATACATGTAAGCTGGTGCTATACCTAGAATTATCTATCATCACTACTTCGAAATCATCATCATCTCCTTCATCAAGAATATCATTGCGAACTTCATCTGCAACAAATGCATAGACGTCAAAAATTAACCTACATTACTTTTCAGCACCTTAGCCACATTTGTGATTTGAATTGTTTCCCATTGACCCCACCGCCCATGACCCCACTGGTGGGGTCAGCAGGTATAGATTAAAATTCCCGTTGACCCCACTGTATTGTTATGTAATAAAATACTACTCAAAAACACTGCATGGGATTGAGTAGAATTAGTGCAGTTATGGGCAGTAACCTTACGAATAAAACTAGGTGGGCATTAATCCAAGTTATTTATTACTGGAAGACCGTACATATTCAAATTTAAAATAATTTATTTCAATCCATTTAGGATCATAATTGCACACACACACACTTGAAATACAAATTAACAATTATAAAATAACAATTAAGTACAGCATTTACTCAAAAAATAATATAAATTAAAACTAAAATTCCAATATTAAAATGTCAGACTAAATAAAAATTAACAATTATAAAAATTAAAATTCGAAACACATTATGTAAGTACAACAATAATTAATTAAATAGACACCATATACCCAGAATTATTAAAATGCATACCACCTTGAACTCATGACAGCCTGGTACTTTTTGGAGAACATGTGTGAAATTGTATGCTTCACTGGCTACAAACGGGAACTTTTTCCAATTTGTCGCCAGAGACATTATAAAATACCGTGATCAGAGCTGTGTGGATCGAAATAACTTTTATTTCCCAATGACCTCATTAAGATTTATTTAATCCTTTCATTTTTCTCATGAATCTTGATTTCAAGGTAGTCGGGCAGGGTAGTGAGGCCAAAGAAATTATGGTTTTGACTTTTCCCATTGGCCCCACCGGTTGGGTCAGCGGGAATACACCTTAAAAATAGTATTGCTATAAACTTACCACTTTCATAATAGTCGTGTTCTTGGAAACTAGTTATTTCCACAGCTGAATCATTCAACCTATAACATCTGCCTTCTATCCACTTTACGTGAGGTCTAAGGATATCAGACATAATTTTAGTAAAAATAAAATCTGTTTTATTGTAGTCCCGTTTGCAACTTTTAAGTTAAATTATGGCTGGTAAATGTTTGTTTTATTACAAGTATCACTCAGTACAGTTTGCAAACAGGCAACAACAATTAATATCAGTCGTCACAACACTCCTAAACCTTTCACAACATAACAAACAACTCCTCGTCCTCACTCCTCAGGTTTATTATTGGTTTATTTAAATTATGACAGCCGTGTATGACTTTGACACATGACACTAGCTAGAAATGCTGCGTTCCGAATTATGCTGTAATCGATTTGAGCGTCCATAAACCCGTGAACGCGATATCGATGTCCCTTGAATCGTCATAGATGTCGTCATTACATGCGCCATCTTGCGATTACACCGACCATGCCCCAAAACAATATCACCGTGAGCCATTTAAATAGTAAAGATACGGTCGTCCGAACGTTCGCCGAACGCGGTCGCCATACAGAAACACTAACGCCATCATTCTATTAGAACTACTACACAAACTACTACGAACTACAATCGGCGTGGTCTGCCCCTAGACGTAACCTTGTAAGAGCGGGTATTTTTCGCACCGAATCAGTAGGAAATCTGCAAATTAAATACGTATTTTCACTGTACTTATAGATTTTTACCAGTAAGTACATAAAAACACATTTTAATTTGCTTGTAATAAACAATAAAAATTATTTTATACATGTAAAATTAATTTTATGATATGAATTATTAAACCTTTTCATTTCATCGGCTAAAACGCGCGCCGCTGCAAAGTTATGTCTAACTTTTACGCGGCTTCGCGTCGTCTTTGCCAAACGTTGAGACAAATACGAAAGAAAATTGTTTTAACTATTGTTAGAAGTTGATATAATATTTTTTTTAACTTACCGGTGATAAGAAATGTTATCATTTATTTTATTGTGCTTTTTGTCGTATTTCACGCATCCCTTCACGACACAACTTGGCATTTTTGCTTGTAAAATTTACGACCGCTCCCGAAGACAGCCGAACGCGTTGTTAGAATATATGGGACACCAGAGAAAGAACGTGTTAATTGCAGAAACCTTTATTAGAATAATCAAACACAATGATGCTATGCAACCGCCATTGTAAGAGAGAGACCATAGTCAATCTAGACAAACCACAGACTACGGTTCATATTAGTGATGTCACATTGTAATCTCCAATACCCTTCCTCAATGTAAACATCACTTACAATCATTTATCTACTTAACTTTCACAATACTTCAAAGCAAATAACTATTTCGTTGTAACTCTACATTACCAACTTGACTCTACATTAAAAAACCAAACTTAAAATATTATGGGAACAACATTTCTCTCAACTTATTAAAAGTAACTTTGCATAATCCTTTAGTACATATATCAGCAAGCTGATCACCTGAAGATACATACTCCAAACATACAATTTTATTCTTAACTTTCTGTCTCACAAAATGATACTTAAATCAATATGTTTAAGGCGCTTATGACATTCTGGGTTTTTTGGAACATGAATTGCAGACTGATTATCAATTTTTATAATAAAACTTTTACAATCAACTCCTATTTCTCTTAACAAATTCCTAATCCAGCAACCCTCTGCAGTTCCCTTTCCTAATGCTACATATTCTAATTCAGTACTTGATAATGATATACACTGTTGTTTATTACAAGACCATGACACTACATTACCATAAACTTTCATTATATACCCTGATGTAGATTTCCTATCCCCTTGATCTCCTGTCCAATCAGCATCTGTATACCCTTCTAACGGCACATTTACTCCTTTTCTATAAATTAGTTTTAATCCTATGGTACCCTTGATATATCTCAAAACTCTTTTTAATGCCTTCCATAAGCTCTCATTGGCACAACATTGGAAACGACTTAAATAACTCAAGGCATAACACAAATCTGGACGTGTTCCCAACATGGCATACATGAGACTTCCTATTAACTGTCTGCACCTTTCTATCAATTCTTTATCCGTAGTTACTTCTTTTTCTAGGACTAAACCTTGTTCTATGGGTGTTGCTATAGGTTTACATCCTTCCATATTATACTTCTTCAATAAAGTATTTAAATACTGCTCTTGGTCTAACTCAATTACGTCATTCTTCTTGGTTATATTTATTCCTAGATATTTTAGATTATTACTCCCTAAGTCTTTCATATCAAATTTTTCATGTAATGCTGCTTTAAATATTTTTATCTCTTGTTCATCTTCACAAAATAAAATCAAATCATCAACATAAAGTAAGGCATAGAACTTCTTATCCTTCTTATAATATAAACAGTAATCACTCTGGTTTCTTTGGAACCCTTCCTGAACCATAAATTGATTAAATTTGTCATTCCAATATCTTGGAGATTTCCTTAATCCATACAAAGACCGTTGTAGTTTCAATACTTTGCCATCTTTCTTCATTCCTTTAGGTTTCTCCACAAACACCTCCTCCTCTATGTTCCCATACAAAAATGCACTTTTGACATCCATCTGATGAATATTCATGTTATATTTACTAGCTATTGCTAATAAAATCCGCAATGTAGGTAGTTTAGCTACTGGAGCATAAATTTCTGAGTGATCAAACTTATCTTCTTGCTTAAAGCCTCTTGCAACTAATCTAGCTTTATAAAGATCCTTATTTCCTTCTTTCTTAATCTTAAAAACCCACTTAGTATCGATTAATTTCTTGCCTTCTGGTAAACTAACTTCTTTCCATGTATTCAATTTGTTTAGTGCTTCTAACTCTACTTCAATTGCTTTTAGCCATTCTTTTTTATGTTCTCCACTAACGGCTTCTTCATAAGTTAATTGTTCTGTTTCTTGTGCTATCAATGCCATCTCATAATCGTTTGTCCATACAGGCTTCCTAACTTGCCTTCTATTTCTAGAAATTGTCTTTTCTTCAGATGTCGCTTCTTCTGCATCTAAGAATTCTTCCTCTAAGTACTCTTCCATCAAATCAACTTCACTTGATCTTTCATCTTCTACATAACTTCCTATCCCGTCTTCTTGCTGCTCAACTTCTTTGCATTCTTCTATCTCAATCTCTTTATTTTCTTCTTGTAACTCCATATCTTCTTGATCCTGTTCCCTGTTGTCTTTGTCAAGAGAGGGTTCTTGTTCTTGTACAATACCATCTTCATCTGTCAGTAAAATGCTTGGACTTACATTCATCTTTACTACTTCTTCCTTGTTTTTGATAAATACAACATCCCTACAAGTCTCTACTCTTGTGTTAGAATCCCACACCCGGTATCCTTTTGTAGAATCACCATAACCTACAAAAACTCCTAATTTACTTTTAGAGTCCGACTTCAATCTAAGCTGTTTAGGTACATGTGTACATACCTTAGCACCAAAATCTCTCAATAAAGTAACATCAAAGCTCTTATTATACAGCAACTCATATGGTGTCTTCCCAGTCACCTTACTTTTACCTGTTCTATTTATTGTAAACACCGCTGTATTCACAGCTTCAGCCCAAAGTTCTTTCCCTAAACCTGACTGAAAAAGCATTGTTCTCGCAGACTCAACTACAGTGCGCATTTCTCGCTCTATTCTACCATTTTGTTCAGGAGTATAACTAACTGTTAACTCATGTACAATACCTTTTGTCTTAAATAAATTCTCTACTACTCTATTTACAAACTCAGTACCATTATCTGACCTAAATCTTTTTATTTTACACCTAAACTCATTTTCAAACAGCTCTATAAATTCCTCAATTTTCTCTTTAGTTTCATACTTATTTTTAATAAAATAAACAAACCTGTAACTGCTATAATCATCCTTCAATAAAAGAAAATATGAAGAGCCCCCTACCGATACTTCCTCCATTGGACCGCATAGATCCATGTGTATGAGTTCACCTGGTTCAACTGACCTACTATTACTCTGATGAAAGGGTAACCTATGCTGTTTTCCCTGGATACACGGTAAACACTGATCAATCTGCCCTTCATATGTTATGCCTTTTAAATCTAAAAATTCTTTTACATATTGATAATTTTGGTGTGCCATCTTACTATGCCAATCTGTCAAAGTTAACAAAGCTACATCATTAAATTTAAAATTCATCACATACATTTTATCATATTTGTCAGCTACACCCGTTACAGAACCATTTTTATAAAACTTACATCCATTAGAATCTGAAACCATCTTGTGACCTTTATTAATAGCTGACCCGAGAGAAAACAAATTCACATTTAATTGAGGCACATACAACACATCATCTAAAGTACAGAGAGTATACTCTGAATCATTATAGGCATACACATCAACTTTTCCAATACCTAAAACTTCTAAATTGGTACCATCACCAATTGTAACAAATCTTTTATTATGTATTTCACAAAACTCTGAATACATCTCTTTGATATAACACATATGGTCACTTGCCCCTGAATCTAACACAAAATTCTTTGAATATAATAAATTACCTTGCATCTCTCTTGTTACAAATGAAGTTTTAGAGTTGGTATTAGTATTTTTCTCAGTAAATTTATTTTTCTTCAACTTACAGTCTTTTATTAAATGACCCACCTTGTGACAGTTATTACACTTTCTATTTCTACACTCATTCCTTTTATGACCTACTTTACCACACTCAAAACACTTTACAGCATGCTGCGCACCAACTACCAATGCAGAATTTTGCTGTCCGCTGCTACTGGCACTGGAAATGGCATGATTGCCACTGCGCTCTTCTTCAACTAGCAACCTGCCTGTCAGCTCCTGCAATGTCTGCTTTTCTTCAGGAATACTCTCCCAAGCTGAGGCAAAATGCTTGTATTTGTTGGGTAATGACATAATTATCTTTGTTATTATCATGTTTTCTGATATCTTTTCTCCTGCTGTTGCCAACTGGTTAACACACTCCTCAACCTTCGTTATGAACACAACTATGGGGTCCTCATACTCTATATTAAAAAATCTCTGTTGCAACAAATGCACTCCGACTCTCGTTGCCGGTTCATATAGGGTACATAACTTCTGCCACATATCACGACTACTGGAACACGAAATCAAATACGTCATCACTGTCTCCTCAACTCTAGTAACGATTACCTCTTGCGCTTTATCTTCTCTATCGTCCCATATTTCTTGTGTTTTACCAGCTTCCGCAGGCCTCACTTCAGTGCCTGTTACGATTCCCAATAACTTCTTGGAACGGAGAACTATTGTTGTTTGAAAACGCCACGCTTGCCAATGAGGGATTTTCTTTTTAGCTCTTCCCTAGTCGCTGGATAGATGGCGCTAGGTGTAAGTATGATAATGCAAGGAACGGAACCTAAAAAAACTGATTTTAACAAAGCGCGAGAAATGTTGGTTATATTCGGAAGGTTAAGCAAATGAAAGTGTCAGTCAACGAGAGTACAATACGGCCGATGTATCTTGGCGAGTCTGAACATAGGCTCTGCGAACTTTAGCGCATGTACACTCGTGAAGAAAACTGTTATTGTCTTTATTTTTTATAAACCAATGTACGAATAAAATAACCATAATATGCTTTGGTTGGCATATTTGGCGAATAATATAAGTGCCAACTGACACTTGCAAATACCGCAAATAGAACAAACTTAACATTAAACAAAAAAACTAAACAATAATAATAACCAATAATAAATAATTCACAACAATAACAACGAAAACTTTTATAACCGACTGTACTCAAGACAGAGATAGTGACACGAAAACGACACCAATGCTAACGTGTGAGTGAGACATATTACCGTGTACCGAGCATTGCCGAATAAGCACGAAGCTTCACGAAGTAATCAAATAGGGATGTCCAATACGCGTTCCTGAGGGTGCTGTTTAATCGATTTTTATTCAAATCGATTAAAATTAAGTCAATAAATATATTTATTTTTAATTTTTTAAGGAGGTTTTAAATTGTCTCAAATAGTCGTTACTCAAGTAGTCGTTAATAGATAACTGATATTTTATGTAAATCATGTCTTTCAACCGAGAAAATAAAATTTTATAAGTTTTTTTTTATTTAAATCGAAATTCCGTTTATTCACAAACAAAATACACTATATTTGTAAAACTATTTCGTTTAATATCCTTAATAAACAAAAATCAATTAATTCTAAATAAAACTAATCGATTACGATATTAGATTGAATAAAGAGTCGATTGTGTTTATTTTTGGTCAATCTCTAGCCTAGACCACCGCCCCCCGCACGTCGCCTCATGCCACCATTTGGTTCCTCAAAACAGTGATTGCGCAACCTTCTGCGCGAAGTTCGGACTCGCCAAGATACGTCGGCCGTATTGTATGTGACGTGACCCAATGGTTTTTTTTCAAGCGTTTTGGCTCTGGCATAGTAACTTCAACGCCATCTATAGAGTTCTTGGAAACTAAGTTTTTTTTTAAAACCTCAAAAGGAAAACCTCTCATTGCGACCATTAAGAACGATCGTCTTACTAATATTCTCTGAATTCGACATTTCTGTTATGCACGCAATCTAGCAACTATAGAATTGCCGCGCAAACCACTGCCGCCATTAAACTTCTCGCTTGTTCGAACCACGGGCGACGCAGGGCTCCAACCTTTGCTGCACCGCGACTTAATCGAATCAAACTCGTAAATACTTTTAATCTCTCATGTCTGGGCCCATAACCTGTTAGAATATATGGGACACCAGAGAAAGAACGTGTTAATTGCAGAAACCTTTATTAGAATAATCAAACACAATGATGCTATGCAACCGCCATTGTAAGAGAGAGACCATAGTCAATCTAGACAAACCACAGACTACGGTTCATATTAGTGATGTCACATTGTAATCTCCAATACGCGTTCTAGTTTAGTTCGCTATAGGGAAGACCATTTTGGGACCACGTTCGAGGCGTCATTGTAACATGCGGTCCACCCAGTCCTTACGCAGTAATATATATGTCAATGCCGTGAGCGCTGTCAAAAATGACAGGTGTGTTCACAGGTTGTGTTGTTTTGTTTGATTGAAACAAAATGAAATGAGTTTCAAACTCATGAACAATAAATTTAATTACCGTTGCATCTATGTAATTCGTGGGATATTTTAATGGGTAAATCTTTGCCGGGAGCTAAACGCTTTCGTCATCCTTTTTATCACTGGACGAATCGTCATTCTCTATCTCAAAATCTGAGATAACAGAGTCGGTAGAGTCAACCAACATAACTTCCATTTTCAAAAATAGATCTTGTGAACCTTCTCAAGTCAATGTAATATCGATGTGAGCGCTGTGAGCGATTATTTTTTAATACGGAATGCACCCAAACTTTTCCAGTACATGGAATTATTAGTTACTGCTAACCTGTTGTTCTCATGGAACTAGCAGTAATTAAATGATTGTACCTTAACCTACCCTACCCTGTCCCAAAACATCGTAAAACATAAACTGTATGACGCACTAAAAATGTAGCATGGAATTGCATGGAATCTATTGTGTTTGGATAGGAGCTGTGACAGTCTGCCACATGACGCAAGGTGTTGCTATGCCGCACGATACATGCGCAATGTGCAAGTCCAAGAGGGCCGTGTGGCATGCCGCAATACCGCACAGTGTTGCTCCGGTGTAAAGCAGCCCTAAGTTGTTAGATGGGAAAATAAACATTTACCGTGTTTCTACTTCCAATCCTAAATAGAAAAAGAAAGAAAAATATTATATTAAATGCAACAAACCTCTGTGTGATTGAGATTTGGGGTTTGGCATTAGTTCATTCAATCATTCGATACCAGGGACCTTGGATTGATGCTCGCGTGACGTGATTAGAAAATTAAACATCGATAAAATTGATTACTAGGTCAAGTGCGGATCGGACAAGTTACGCAAGTGTTTCGTTCACCTACAGGCTGCAGTATGTGATTAGCTCCTGCACATCTAATTTTCACTAACTTTTGCACACGGCTTTGCCCTTTCGCAGGTCGTCAATTACACGGGAACGTACTTATTACGGGATTAAAAAGTATATCAAAGGGGATGGCGGGGTCTAGAGCGAGCGAAGCGCGCGAACTCATCCCCGCCATCTCCTTTATGTCCTAATTTAGGTATGGTTTACATGTGCGCCACATGGAAATCCGCTCAGGCTAGGTACATACAATTGACGGTTACGTTCAGATTGACTCGGCAGAGCTTTTAGAGAGGCGAGTAAGTGCTGATGACCAAGTTTCAACCCTAGCATATCAGCGAAATGTTAATTTCATTTCGGTGTTTCAAATGTTCCAATCTAACTACATTGTGTGTGGGCAGTGCCGGATTTACCATAGAAGCTGTAAAAGCTGTAGCAAAATTGGCCCAAAAAATATTTGGTACAGACAAAAAGTAAGGCTGCGGACACGAGGTGGGGCTGCGGCGCGCGGCGGTGGCGCGGGCGGGGTGCCGGCAGCAGCCACTTCCCCACTCGTGCCACCTCGGGAGTGCCTGCCGCTGCCATTTATAGGTAGATTATTCCCTAAAAAAAAGGAAAAAACTTTATTGTGAACAGTGTCTCTAATTTTAGAAGTCAGTAGGAGCGGCAAAATTGTATAGCTTTGGGGCGGCAAATGTGTAAATCCAGAACTGTGTGTGGGGGGGGGGGGGTACTACGTACAATGCTCCTGCGTGACTGTTCTTTTGAGAGTTGTACGTGTGAGCTAGATCCCACCATTTGCTTTTTACTGCTTGACTGCCAGACGGACCTATTGCGGTCTGTGACAGGAGCATCCACACTTGATTGATATCAGGTTAGATCATGGTCCCAGAGCAGGTCTATTCCGTAATAAAAACCCTCACGTTACTAAAAACGTTGTGTCCAAGATATACAGGACCTATTATTATTCCTTTTGATGTTTACCCACAGAAATGGACGGAGGCTCGATTTAACCTCTGAACCGCGCTTGGAGTCGTCTGTTCGAGAGTGTATTTGTGTAGTAAGTAATTACCTAATTCAAAAGGGATCAACAATGAAATTATCTCTTTGGATGTCTCAAAAACTCTCTTCTATTACTTCCGTTTGAGAGAAAATCATCTGTAATAGATGACTTTGACTGAGATGTTGGTTTTGCAAAGTTGCACGGAACTCTAAAAGTACAACACTTCTTCATATTAATAGAAAAATATTACTAGGCACTTAGCATGTTTACCTTACAGATTAACTACCATATGTCATTGATGCTTGCTGATATTTAAATAGGAAGGAATCACGAGAAAAGGCGAGTAAGTGTGCATATAATCTTATTTGTGGACAAGGCGTAATATAGTTCCTACGACAGCTGATAAAACGGCTGATAAGCTTATCATTAACCTATTGCGCTGCTAAGTACGACAGTTTATATTATCGTTTGTAATATAGTTAAATGACACTGCAGCTTACGTGCCCGTGTTTTTTCTTGAACAATATAATAATATTTCCTAGTCCTTGAACGATGGATAAAAACTTTCCGAGGCTAGTCAACACGTCTTATTATAATACACATTATCAGTACAATAACGTAAATAAAGAAGGTAAGGACTCTTGAATTAAAGTTATCTTTATGTGATTTCACAGGGAAAATGAAACTAAATATGTTGTCTTGATCTTTTGTGTGCAATTAATTTAATTATTTGTGTAAAAGCATGGTTATAGTACCTACCTACCTACCCGTATGTATATATTATTTTAAAACACTAAGTTTTTTTTATTACTGCAACAAGCAACTTGTAATCGTGTTTTAATTGACTGATTGTGATATCAAGATGTATCGTATTATTACCTACATTTTGGTAGATACAAAGTTTGCAAACATTGTTAATACAGCCCGAGCCAAAGGCACCCATTAAAAACAACAGACATAATTTTTCGGTTTCTTGACTTCTAAAAACGTAAACTTGGTCATTACTCATTGTTCCCGTATTGTTCCCCATTTATTATCGAATGTAAGGTTTTATTGTTTCGCGGGCCTGTGGACAGAGAGCTATGGGCTAGCTCGCCGTCCGTCCGTCTCATGATGACAGGCCGTGTCGACGGCGCGTTCGTGTTCCTCGCGCCGCCGTCACGCGCGCCTCATAGAGATGTCAGCAAAAGGAAGGGGGACCCCTTCCTTTTGCTTGGCAAAGGCCGATGCCTACCGCGGCTGGAGGACTGTTCGATACCGTAGCCCTGGAATACAAAGGGCGATGAAAGAACATGGATAGGTTTTAGTCAGTAAAAGTCTGACACTCCCTCCCGCTCCGCCCAGTCGAGGAGTCATTTGACGATTTCCCATCCGAAAAAAAAAAGTGTTAGCTACTAAATAAAACTATGCATCATTGTCAAAATCACAGTGAGCATTAAGGCTGCCAAACACAGGCGCGTTTTTGCGTTTCTGCGTCCCGCGATATTGCATTATGAGTTCTTAGAACATTTGGTATCCTACTTCTAATGCGGCGTTATTATCGCGGCAGTGTGATGGATTGCATGCGTCCCAATACATACCTAATGTACTAAAAACAAATATCACAATATCACGGGACGCAAAAACGCGCCTGTGAGTGGGAGCCTTTATTATCGTCTTGTTATGGTTGCTGTTGGGTTGATGTGTATATGCTCTTCTCACTTCTCAGTAATTTATTTTAAAGCATTTTGGCCTGTTGAAGCATTTTGGCCTATGTAGATAAAACCGTTTAAGATGTTTTTTAAACTTAGCAACAAATCAAATCAATTGGTTTGCAGGCGTGATATTATGATATAATTAGCTAGTTATTATAAGAAATCATGGCTTTTGCCGAAAAATGATTTTTTTCAATGATCATTGTATTTACACAGTTCTATTCACAGTCGCAAATCTCTGCAAATGACGTGCAAGTTGGCAAAACTGGTGGTAATTTGATTTCGCGGGTACACCTCCCAAAAAGCAAATCCCGTAGCGCATCACCTCCCAAAAAACATTTTGAAAGAAATAATCGTTACAATGATAGGGGGAAGACTATTGGTTTGGTTCAGGGGTTTCGCAAGGAGCTTTGAGGAAATAATCTAAAATCACATGGAAGCAGCACTGGATAGCTCTATTAGGGGTTTACAAATACCATTAACGAAGCCAAAAGGCACTTGTGATATTGTTTTTATTCTGGTCCCTAGATGGGAACCTTCTAGCAAGGAACTTAGTTCCTTGCCTTCTAGTTAAGGTGGTGAAAGTGTCAGGATAGCCCGCGAAATTCAAATTTTATACGTTTTTTGCAATTTGCAGGCCAGGGGGTCTAAAATGGCCGCTTTAGCAGAATCCACGCAGTATCTTAGTATGAATCACGTTAAAAAATTAAAATTCTTAAAATGGACTTTATCATTATGAGTATAAAGTCCATTTTAAGAATTTTATTTTTTTAATGTGATTCATATTACGATTCTGTTAAAGCGGCCTTTTTAGACCCCCTGTGCTAGGTTGTATGTTAATTAAAATATTGTTCGGGACTGTGAGACATCAAAATCATCAATACAACCCTCCAAGTTCATAAAAGGTCGGGGAATGACTTTGACCTTGAAAAAGTCGTTCCTCGACCTTCATGTGTAGAATTTCGCAGACTACCATGGACACCGCATCCACCGTATGTACTTTTTAGTAAATACGTCCATGACCACTGTACTGTACTATTCAATGCTTCCATCGGCACAATTTTTTGAGTGCGTAACATTGACTCCTACCGGAGTCAAGCCGGAGTAAACTGTGACTTTTCACCCAAAAATAAAAAGTTTCACAGGAATATTTTTTTGTGTCGTGTTGGGATTCCCGTTTACATTTTTTTTATAACCATGGGGACCGTTTACATCTTTACATCTTTTGTTTCTATGATCTGTGGTTTACAGCTTGTGTAGTGTTGCCATAACTCCCTTTTTAACATTGACTTGAGAAGTAGACTTTTTAAGATAAAATTGAGAATGACAAGTTATGAATGTCATACTGACATTGTTGACAATTTGACATTCTACAATCAATCAACAATGTTATGTGAAATGTGATTATTGTAAACATAAACACTATCCATCTTTATGTAAAAAATATCTCGATTTACAAGGCTTATATGAAAGTAAAGTTAGAATGATTTTACCGTAATATTAGAAGCTGGTAGGTACTAGGTACCTCAGAGTACATGAACATAATTATTATAACGTTGCTGTCCGTGCAGTGCAGTACATAATCTCTCACTTCTTGGTTTACTTTAATTCCAAACTTGTTTATTTTACAGATGGAAATAAAATGCATGGATCTCGGCGCGTTATAACATTTTGCCTGCTTACTACAGTTTTGCCTTCGATTCTAATTGTGTTACCCTTGTATCTGAGAAATATAAGATATGCTGATGTTATGTATAAAATATCAGACTCAGATGTTATCCAAATTCATAAAGGTCAATCATCAATATTTTGTGAAAAGCATTCATTAAAGATGAATACCACATTCAGTGCATTCCAAATGAAAGGTACACCAGAAATATCAAATAAGCGGAAACATATTCGATTAAAAAAGTCCATGACCTTACCAGATGATACATTAGAATATTGGGGATTTTATTTATTAAAGGGGGCTGCTGTTGAATTGAAAGCTTGTTCTCAGCATAGAGGTTCCAAGATTCTAGTTGTAAAAGGTGACAAGATATTGAACACTTGTGGAATTTTAGAAGGATATAACGGGCAAGAAAAAGATCTCCCAAAAGTGGAACACGAAGGAGTTTTAGTGACATTAGAGAAACCTGATGTGAGACATAAAAACAATAATACTTCACAACATGTTACACATAATAATGAAGATTTTATGGATGCAAAAGCGAGCCCACAAGACTTAATGGTAAATGATAATGCCAAAGATGACTATTATAAAAGAAAAGGGATACATAATGATCAAGAAAGACTAAGAAGAGATATAAAAAATATACCATTGCATAATCCTAACACTTTATTAGATACTGGAGTGTATCATGGAGGAAATGCCTTAAACAGTAGTGTGAATCTCCAGGAACCTATTTCTAGATTTGAGAATAATTTGCAAGAGTGTTTCCATGATACAATCTTAATAAATCGCTTATTCCCGTTCTCCATGCAATGTAACAGTACAAATTACTTAGAAAATACTACCATTCTCAAGGTAGTTCACGAAGTACTCATTGATGGATATTATTATTATATATTCTATACAGATAATGGCGTTAATGACATACATGCAATTTTCGATATTTATAAACCAACATTCCAATATGTAAATAATTCTGAAGCTAAAGTTTGTTTTAATAAAACTGAATGTGAATTTAACATTGACTTCTTTAGTGATGAATTAGTTATAGTTGAAAAACCCACAAAAGAAGGTTTACAAAATGAAGAAAGTGATTCTTCAATTCTAGTATCCATATGCCATCCTCGAATTTCTGTTTATATATTTTTTCCTATAGCAGTCTTGTTACTTATACTCCTTTTTGCATTTTTATGATATTTGATAATAGTTTTATTTCATTTATTTTTAGTCAACGTGAACATTACCAGAAGTGTGATATTAATTTATTAAGTTTTTAGAGTATAAGTATAGATAGAGTAGATGTTAGATAATATTTAAAAGTTGTGAAAATAAAATAACATTATCGAAGAATAAAGGTATAATAATTATTGTGTTTATTCAATACAACTATATTTAAGTATATTGAAGTATCTGTTTGTAATTTTAAAATAACAGCTTTTTACTGAATTCATAGAAAGGTATCTATACCTACAGTACTTATTTAAAAAAAACCGGCCAAGAGCGAGTCGAACTAGCGCACCGAGGGCGTACAAACTTTTCAAAGGACAAACTTAACTTTGCTGTTCGATCCCTAGAAACGGCTATTGCACCAACCGCAAATAATAAGTTTGTAATAGTAGTAGTCGCTTACTTTTTAGTTACGGTTTTCAGATTTTTCTCTCTAAATGTGCTGTAAGACATTGCTTCTCCTCAAATTTCGTGATTCTAGGTTAACCGGAACTACCACAGGTTTTAAAACCTATAGGGTACTTCCCGTTGACTAGAACTGTAAATTTTGGTTAAAGGCAAGGTCAAGTACCTAAAGGGAAAATTCTGAAAAATTATCGTACGTACAGACAGACGGACAAGAAAGTGATCTTATAAGGTTTTCTTTTTTACCTTTTGAGGTACGGAACCCTAAAAACTGGCTTAGGGTCAGCTCACACCGAGACGCGACGCGACGCGACGCGGCGCGACGGTACTGAGAGAGCGCGCGGCGCACAGTGGATCGTCCCCATACAAGAGGTCGGACATAGAATGAAAAATTAAAAAAGTATTTAATTTAAAAAATATATATATACAGTTGCATTCCTCTATTGAAGAACAACAAAAAATGTTACTACGCTTTTTTTATTTGACCAGCACTTTAGGAGCTATTCGATGAAAACTGTTATTTTTGTATGGAAACGAACACAAAAATGTCTGTATCTCATGATTCCCTCCTTGTTTCGATTTGCGGTTTTCACTATTGTCTTTTACCTATTTTATGCCACGTTTTCTTCAAGGACACATGGTGCCCGCAGAGCGCCCCTTTCGAGATATTTTGCCTATAGTAACTATCTTTGTTATTGTATTACTGATGGAATGGAGGTACATTAAGTATACTTATTACTGAGAATTAGTCATCACTAAGTAGTTCCTTAAATAACAGGTGCATTTGTGAGTACTTTAATGACTTATTAACGCTTTTGTTGCAATATAACAAAAGCGTTAATGAGTCATTAAGTAACGACTACCAGTACTTGCTTAATCTAATTAGTTATTGTAATTACCATGTTAACAGCCCTTAAGCTCTGCATTGTGATTGGCTCATATGTCATCATTGGCTTATCAAATTCATTACTAGTTGCAACTTGCTGCCCTATATATTTTAGTGTGTTTTGCAAATATTATTCAGTTGTAATTTAACCTCTACCAAGTGTTGTCATTATGGCTTTCCGTGGGTTTTCTATCTTGATCTTTATGTTGCTCTTCGTAATCATAAAGATCTTCGTGACTATGAAAATTTATGTAATACATTGAAGTCGAATAGTAACGTCCAGTTAAGTGAAAATGATGTTTCGGATCTAAAGAACTGGTGTCGACGATTTTGCTATCGGGTTTACTCCAAATGGGTGCAATCAAGAAGGACAGTCGACAAGTTCATGGACAAGAACAGAGAGTGGTTAAGTTCCGATATCATTTGGCCAAATTGCTTTAAGGAAAATATTGTTCACACTGAAGAAGCTAAAGATGAGACAGAAGAGGTAATCAGTCCATCAAAATCAGATGCATCAACTTCAACATTTAAATCTCCTCGAAAACGCTTTGAAGATTTATCCAGTAGACAGAAAAGAAGACGTGTTGATGAAAATATGGCTAGTTGCAGTCGTCCAGATGAGCTTTTACATACTGTTGAAAGTGCACTTAAGTCTGCCGGAAAAAATGATGTGGCCAGAATCATGAAGCATTTGCTGGGAAATCTTGAACATGTCTCAACCGTTCTGAATGTCCTGGAAACTAAACAGAATACTTTGCTTCGTGAAGTTCCTACTCACAAAGCACTTGCTCTTTACGTTCACATGCAGTTATCCAAGTGGCGTTACATCACACTTAGGGACTTTAATTTTAAAGAAGGTCATGCGAAATACCCAAGCTATTACATGTTAGTGAAAGAAAAACTTAAGTGTTACCCGGCAAAAGAAGACGTAACTGTGACTGATACTTCCGCAAAGATACGACTCCAAGCCCTCCTTGATCTCACAGTTAGGAGGCTGATCGATTCACTTGAACCGAATTTTGATGCAAATGTAGTAAATGGGGTTTTGATGGAGCTTCAAGTCAAAGCATTTATCATCAAAGAACAACAACAAGTGAACAAGATTAATTCAGTGTATTTATGGCAAGTCTTGTACCTCTTAAGTTAGTGACTTCTAGTGGAAACACAATGTGGCAGAATGATCGGCCATCGTCAACCACATATTTTCGTCCGATTTCATTTACGTTTATGAAAGAAACGGAGGCAAATGTAAAGGCTGAAATGGATATATTTGAGACCGAGATTCGTGAACTGAACCCAACTGCTTGCGGCAATGCTACTGTTACGCACAATCTGTGGTTAACCATGATTGATGGTAAGGTACATTCAATCATATCGGGAACATCGGCAGCAGTATGTGATTTGTGCAAAGCTCGCCAAAGTGAGATGAATAATTTGGAAGAAGTGAGAGCTAAACCTGTGAACGAAGATTTATACAAGCACGGATTTAGTTCGTTGCATGCTTGGATTCGGTCTATGGAGTGTTTATTACACATTGCCTACAGAATGGACATAAAATCATGGCAAGCAAAAGGTGACGATAATAAAAGAATTGTTAAAGATAAGAAAGAAGCTATTCAAGCTGCTTTCCGAAGAAACACAGGCTTACTTCTGGATGTTGTAAAGCAGGGTAGTGGCAATACAAACACTGGAAATACTGCTAGAAGGTTTTTTGCAAACCCTGAAACGACTGCGGAAATTACAAAATTAGACGTCAATTTAATTAGAAGACTCGCTGTAATTTTGCAATGCATTTCCTCAGGCGAAAAAATTGAAATCCAAAAATTCAAGTTATATTGTGATGAAACAGCAAATTTCTTCGTACAGTTATTTCCATGGTATAACATGCCATCAAGTTTGCATAAATTGCTGATTCATGGATCGCAGATAGTGGAACACCTATCAGTAGTGCCTATAGGTTTTTTGTTTGAGGAAGCATCTGAAGCAAGAAACAAGGATTTTCGTAAATTTAGAGAAACTCATACGCGAAAGCACAGTAGCATCGCCACTAATAAAGACATTCTTCATAATCTTCTTTTATCTTCCGATCCTCTTCTAACGAGCCTACGACCGAGGATGCCCAATAGAGTTAAAAAATCTTCATTTAGAGAACTGGACGATTTGCTCATACATGACCAGAGTGAATTGGAGCTTATTGACATTTCAACAGATACAATAGTTGGAGCAGTTTCGGAATGTAGTGACATTGAAGAAGATGACGACAATAATAATCATGATGTCGTTATTGATGAAAACGAAGAAAATATAGTTTAAGTCTTATAGTAATATAATTGTTAGTAACTTTAAGGTAGTATTAGTTTATTTATTTTTTATTATAATCAATATTTACAATTTAGTTATTAGTAATTGTTTTATTTTTTATTTATAAATTATTATAGGTTTAAGTGTAATTTATTTAAAGATTTAAATATATTTTACAGTGTTAAAATAAAAAAATAAATAAATACGTATTTTCTTATTCATCAACATCATAAAACATTTCTTTTCTTTAAGATTTGTTATTGTTAATGTGATGTCACAACTCATTACCGATATTTTTTTTTTCAATTTACATATAGAACTCACTAATGCACCTTTTATTCATTTAACTTCTTATGTGTAATTCTTAGTAATTATAATAAATAATTAGATTAAGCAAGTACTGGTAGTCGTTACTTAATGACTCATTAACGCTTTTGTTATATTGCAACAAAAGCGTTAATAAGTCATTAAAGTACTCACAAATGCACCTGTTATTTAAGGAACTACTTAGTGATGACTAATTCTCAGTAATAAGTATACTTAATGTACCTCCATTCCATCAGTAATACAATAACAAAGATAGTTACTATAGGCAAAATATCTCGAAAGGGGCGCTCTGCGGGCACCATGTGTCCTTGAAGAAAACGTGGCATAAAATAGGTAAAAGACAATAGTGAAAACCGCAAATCGAAACAAGGAGGGAATCATGAGATACAGACATTTTTGTGTTCGTTTCCATACAAAAATAACAGTTTTCATCGAATAGCTCCTAAAGTGCTGGTCAAATAAAAAAAGCGTAGTAACATTTTTTGTTGTTCATCAATAGAGGAATGCAACTGTATATATATATTTTTTTAATTAAATACTTTTTTAATTTTTCATTCTATGTCCGACCTCTTGTATGGGGACGATCCACTGTGCGGCGCCGCGATACGTATCGCAACGTTGCGAGGCGCATCGTAAAATCGTTGGCATCACGACGCCTCGCTGCGCAGCAAGACGCCGCGCGGCGCAGCAAGACGCCGCGCGGCGCAGCGGAACGTGTCTACATTCGCCGCGCGGCGCAGCGGAACGTGTCTACATTCGCCGCGTGCACCCGCCCCGCCCCGCGTCCACCCGCAGTCTAAGCGTAAGAGAATGACGTAGAGGTATTTGGCGGGAGATCGAGGAGAAGTTAATTTTTTTTGTGCAGCGCTACGACTGTTTGTATAATGTGACATCAAAATACAGTACCCGGCACGTAAGTTGGCAAGGTTTTGGCGGAGTGGGGGCAAGTTCGCGCATCGTACACTTAGTGGAACAAACCACTGGTCACTTAAATTTTATTGATTGTCATTTTTGATTATTGCCATCATTTATTTTTAATCATGTAGTTAAACAAAGCAGAGGAATTCGTGACTTTTATTAGGTGTTATAAATAAAACATAATACTGATGCATTTTTTTTATTATGTAAAAAAAGTATTATTATTAAAAATTATAGGTTCTCGTCGTCACTATCGGTTACTAATACCGTTACACCTGGCATCAAATTAAAACTTAATTTAAAACTAAAACTGAACTCGTAACAAAAACAAAGGGTAGAGTAGTACTCGTGCACTAGCACCGCAAGTGTAATCGGGAGCGAACGGAATGTAGACGCGGTGCGGGAGGCAGGGGTCGACTGACGCGCCAATCGCGCGCTCGGATCGGCGCTACTTCATACCCCGCGTCCCGCTTGACCGCCAAAGAGACCTAAAAAACGACTTCTGCGCATCTAACGACTCTTGCCAAGTTACGTGCCGGGTACTGTACTATAGTGACAGAAACGCAAAAAATAATGTGTGGGATCCATTTTGTAATAATCATAAAATTTATCTGGATAATTGGCAATGTGGTCATAAGCCAAGGTATGAAATTCACCATGAATTGTTCTATTTTTCCATAAATTGTGCACCCAAATACTCCTGTGTGATGTCTTCTTTTTAATTTTATTTTTGTATTCTTCTTCCTCTTCTGCAAGAAGTCCGGTTATAACAAGATCCCAGTCTATCATTATAATTTCATTCGAGCACTCGACCGAACTGCATCAATTCTACACGAAGTCTGTACGGAAATAGTAGAGACAAGTCGCCTCGGCTGCGCCTCGCGGCGTCGCGCGGCGGCGCGCGGCTTTGTGAGGCGCAGCGCCGATCTTGCACACCGCGTCTACCGGCGATGCTCCGCTGCGTCGCGATGCGTCGCTCTACGCCGCGAGGCATCACGAGGCGCAGCGCTGCATGGTTTAACGTATTCAATTTCTCACAATGAAATGTGTATCTTATCGTGTAGAAAATAAAGTCATATTTTGAGGCGCTCTTGCAAAGTGTGCGCGCAGCGTCGCGTCGCGTCGCGTCTCGGTGTGAGCTGACCCTAAAGGGGGAAACTGGCCTCTGGTCCGCGGCCCAGTTTAACAAAAAAAAAACCTGTGATTATTGTTCAAAAATAAAAATTCGAGTTCGATGATCGGCTTTCGGCTCCAGAACGATCTGAAAATAATGGTGTATAATTATTATAATAAAATAAACATTCTGATATTTAATGTAAATAAACGAGTTTAATGTAAATAAACTCTGAGTTGTTTCTACACACTATAGAAACAACTCAGAGTTACCTACTTAAATATTCTGATACTTACTTACGTTTTATTTCGTACCTGTTTTTCATTTTAAAGAAATTAAATCCCAATGGGTCAAAAATCTACGATTCTTTTTTCCCGTGGTAAACTGGCCCACGCATTCGGCCGACTTTTCCACTACCTACTGTTCCTACTCCGTGTAAACTGGGCCGCGGACCAGAGGCCAGTTTCCCCCTAAGCCAAAAACGGGCTAAGTGCAAGTCGGACTCGCACATGAAGGGTTCCGTTCCGTACCATCGTAGTCGGGGAGCCCCTTTAATTTTTAATTAATCGTATTTTGTTGTTATTGCGGCAACAAACACATCTGTGTAAATTTCAACTGTCAAGCTATCACGGTTCATGAGACAGACGGACAGTGGAGTCTTAGTAATAGGCTCCCGTTTTTACCCGACTGCGCCAGAAGGAGGGTTATGTTTTTCGAGAGTATGTACCTATGTATAATTGTTTGGCACGCTCTGCAGACCTAACGGCTCGATGGATTTTAGCTAGAGAGGTGTCGTTAGATTCGTATTTACTGTGAGAGTGACACTGGGTATATCAAAATTAAAAAAACAAAATGGCGGATTTTTCGGGCCAAATTCAAATGTTTGGCCGGCTTTGCGGACTGAACGGCTCGATGGATTTTAACTTGAGAGTTGTCTTTAGATTTGTATTTACTGTGAGAGTGACATTGGGTGTATCAAAATAAAAAAAAACATAATTGCGAATTTTTGGCGGCAAATTCAAATGTTTGGCAAGCTCTGCAGCCTGAACAGCACGATAATAAAGGGCTCATCATGAGGATTTTAAAATGGTATATCTAAGTAACTAAAAAGTGTAAAATAAAAAAAAAAACCCAACTGCATAAAAATAACTAATAACTTTAAATAAAAACTGAAAAGAAAAAAAACAAGTTCAGGAAACAGGACATATTGACTGCAACAGTCGGGACCCAATATAATCTTGACTAAAATCATTACATCCAATATGGGTCCCGACTGTTGCAGTCAATATGTCCTGTTTCCTGAACTTGTTTTTTTCTTTTCAGTTTTTAGGGTTCCGTACCCAAAGGGTAAAAACGGAACCCTATTACTAAGACTTCGCTGTCTGTCCGTCTGTCCGTCTGTCCATCTGTCCGTCTGTCTGTCACCAGGCTGTATCTCATGAACCGTGACAGCTAGACAGTTGAAATTTTCACAGATCATGTATTTCTGTTGCCGCTATAACAACAAATACTAAAAACAGAATAAAATTAATATTTAAGGGGGGCTCCCATACAACAAACGTGATTTTTTTGCCGTTTTGTTTAATGTATAGATAATGGTACGGAACCCTTCGTGCGCGAGTCCGACTCGCACTTGGCCGGTTTTTATTTAAAGTTATTAGTTATTTTTACGCAGTCGGGTTTTTTAACTTTTTTTTTTTTTCGGGAGTATGTAGGTCATCATCATTCATCATTTCAGCCGAAAGACGTCCACTGCTGGACATAGGCCTCCCCCAAGTGTCGCCACATTGAACGGTCCCGTGCGACTCGCATCCAGCGGATTCCCGCAACCTTCACCAGGTCATCGGTCCACCTAGTGGGAGGCCTTCCAGCGCAACGTTTCAGTTCGCGGTCGCCACTCCAGAACTTTTCGGCCCCATCGGCCATCCGTTCTGCGAGCAATGTGCCCTGCCCACTGCCACTTAAGTTTGGCAATTCTTCGGGCTACGTCGGTAACCTTGGTTTTCTTTCGGATATCTTCATTTCTGATTCGATCGCGCAAGGAAACTTCGAGCATAGCCCTCTCCATTGCCCTTTGGGTGGCTTAAGCCTTCTGATGAAGCCCATTGTAAGCGACCACGTTTCGGTCCCGTATGTAATCACTGGCAACACACACTGGTCATAGACTTTCGTCTTGAGACACTGCGGTAGGTTGGACGAGAAGACACCGCGCAACTTCCCGAACGCTGCCCAGCAAAGTCGGATTCGACGATTGACCTCTTTCTCGAAGTTAGACCTAGGTACCTAACTGGACCGTTTGTCCCAGGTACACATAATCGTCTACAACTTCGAGTGTAGAGTATCCGATCTTGATAGGAGTGGGTGTGACATAGGCATTCAACATGACCTTGGTTTTGTCCATGTTCATTTTAAGACCCACTCTTCCGGAAGCTCTACTGAGGTCATCGAGCATTGTACTGAGGTCCTCCATGGTTTCAGCCATGACCACCATGTCGTCGGCAAACCGAAGGTGAGTGATGTACTCGCCATTGACGTTGATGCCTAGCCCTCTCCAGTCCAGAACCTTGAAGACATCCTCCAGTGCAGCAGTAAACAGTTTCAGAGATATGACGTCTCCCTGTCTCACACCTCGCTGCAGGAGGATAGGTTCCGAGACTTGGTCCTGAAGTCGGACTGACATGGTGGCGTTTTTGTACAAACACTTCAACACCTCGATGTACCGATAGTCGATTTGGCACCGTTGGAGAGACTGCAGTACAGCCCAGGTCTCGATCGAATCGAAGGCTTTCTCGTAGTCTACAAACGCTAAACAGAGAGGCAGGTTATACTCTTCGGTCTTCTGTATAACTTGCCGCAGCGTATGTATGTGGTCTACGGTGCTAAAGCCTTTTCGGAAACCGGCTTGTACGGGTGGCTGGAAATCGTCAAACCTGCGCGCGAGACGATTCGTGATGACTCTAGAAAACAAATTGTAGACATGGCTTAGAAGTGAGATGGGCCTATAATTCTTCAACCGGGCATTGTCACCCTTTTTGAAGAAGAGTACCACCACACCCCTGCTCCATGCCTGTGGCGTTTTTCCCTCAAGTATGACGGAATTAAACAGCTTCTGAAGGGCCTTAAGTACCGGTTTTCCACCCGCCTTCAGGAGTTCGGCCGTAATCCCGTCATTACCTGGTGCCTTGTTGTTTTTGAGCTGCTTCAGAGCCATCCTAATCTCGTTCAGGCTGACGTCCGGGATGTCTTCGGTATAGTGTCGGGTCAGTCTAGCTCTTGGGTCGTTTGCTAGATCTACGACGGGTTTACTAGTTGACGTGTAGAACTGTCCATAGAAGCTCTCAATCGTCCCTCAGAAGCTCCGGTTTGGCGGATAAGATCCTACCATCGTCGGTCTTCAGTTTCGTGAGCTGGCTCTGCCCAATAGCCAGATCTCTTGCAAATACCTTGGAGCCTTTATTCCGCTCAATCGCGTCTTTAATACGCTCGGTATTAAAGCGGCGGAGGTTGCTCTTCAAGGATTTAGAGATCCGTCGGGTTATTCCGATCTGTCACCCCGCTTTGTCCCCTTAGGTTGACAGATACGAAAAAAAAGTTAGATCTGTCCCCCTGTTAGCAATGAGAGGATAGTTAGAACTTTATTCACTCCTTAACGGTTCCATCTGTCCCCCTATCAGTGATAACAGGGGGACAGATCTAACTTTTTTTTCCTATCTTTCACCCTAAGGGGACAAAGCGGGGTGACAGATCGGAAAAATCAGATCCGTCTATTGAGCTGCCGATATTTACACGCCTCGTCTGAAGACTGCAGGATCATCTCACGCCGCTCCTTCATGAGCTTGAGAGTGTGATCGGAGAACCTCTTGTTCTGATCTGTACGACGCGCCAAAGCTGAAAGCTCTCGGGGTTTTGGATTTGGCTCTGTGCTGGACGGAGCGTAGACTTCATCAGTCGATACCTTTCAACCTTGATATTGATGTTCAATGTGCCTCTTACCATGCGGTGATCGCTCCCGGTTTTCACCGAATTGATCACAGAGACATCATTGAACATTTGCTTCTTGGTTGACATGATGAAGTCGATCTCATTTCTAGTTGCACCATCGGGGCTCTGCCAGGTCCACTTCCTGTGCTCACGCTTTCTAAAGAAGGAGTTCATCATATAGAGGCCCTCCTTCTCCATAAAACTAGCCAGTTGGTGACCCCGGCGATTCCGACGTCCAACTCCAAATTGCCCCACCTGCAGCTCATCGCCGTCTCGTTTGCCCAGTTTCGCGTTGAAGTCCCCCATGACAACTGTGAAGTGAGTTTTGGAACCATGCATGGCTTTAGAGATATCCTCATACATGGTCTCCACTTCGTCGTCGGGGTGTGCCGAGATCGGGGCGTAGACCTGTATGACCTTCAGCGAATATCTTGAGGTTATTCTGAGTATAAAATACGCCACCCTGATCGACACACTCTCGATCTTCACCACGTTGTTCACAAGGGCAAGGGTTGCAATCCCAGGGTGTTGTTAAACCCAACACCACCCTGGGATTGCCGGTCACCCTCACAGAAATAGAGCAGGTTGCCGGATTTCAGGATTATCGTGTCCTCCCCCTCTCTTCAGACTTCAGATAATCCCACAATACTCCATCGCAGCCTGCTCAATTCCTCTTCGAGTTCCGTTATCTTCTCGTTCTGGACAGAGCTTACCCCAGCAGGGCCACATACCTCAAAAACTAGGGCACCTAGCGAAGATCTGTTTTCTTCCATATGTACTTGCTAATTAGTCGAAATTCGTCGCCAAGTTACAGATTTAGTCGGGTCTTAGTTTAGAAGATATAAGGAGTTCAATTATTAAGGTATAGTTCAAGAGCTAGATCGAAGAGTTCACAAAAAAATACCAAGAAAAAAATAATTCTATTAATATGTGTAATTTACTTCTAGTTTTACCGATCTAAAGTCCTTAGAAATGTCCGAGAGAGATAAATTTTCTTATAAATATGTCGGGGTTTGTCAGGAATTTATTTCACTAAGTTCGAGCTTATGTGGGCAGAACACGGGTTTCGTGCTATGAAAACACATTGGATGCGAAACACTATTTTATTTCACATTGCTCGGTTCGGGTAGGTTGTTTCCATGGAGAAGAACCGGCAAGAAACTCCATGGTTACTCTTTTCAAACAGATACACTGAGTCTAACAAATAACTTGACATTACACTTTCACACATTAACACTAGGCACAATGAATCGTGTACAGTTTCAAGACGTCTTCACTCCGCTGCGGTCAGACACAGACTGTCCGCCTCGCCGCGAGGTGTCAACATCAGGACTCTGTAAAAGCCGCCATGGTGGGGAGTAGCTCGCGTGATGTCACCACTGGCGCGCTTTCGATTCATTCACCCGTCCGTATTCATGACCGGATCCGACAAATACATGTTTTTATGTTTTAAATTACTAGGTTAGAGTGGCTTAAACTTCTTTGAAACCATTAAACCTTGCTCTTGGTCTATACCCCTATACCCATATTAAACCCTTATATCTTTTGAACCAGTGACCGACCAAATCTGATATTTGGCGACTAATTTCGACTAACTAACGAGTATATATTTTTGTTTTATAAAAATTAAAATCCCTGATGGTGGCTCTGCCAGTGTCAGCCACACCAAATAAAATACAATGCGCTATTGTGTTTTTAGAGCTTCTTGTAGTGCGATTACATTGATCATCTTATCACATTTACTGTCTGTGGCAATAAGTTTTGTAATGACCAATATCGTCAAGTGTATATGACATTGAAGGTACTTACGTATTAAATAATTCGTGTGCCTTTCGTTTAATAAGTCGTGATTATTTATCGAAGAAAGTAAGTATTAGCTTGTTTTTTTTTTTAAACCATACCTAATTAAGTAGAACTAACGATAGTAGGCAAAAAAGTATTTTTTTTATAATATAAAACCTGTAATAACGTTTTGAATGTTTCGATAGGGTGACCATGATTTATTGTTTACAGAAAACTTTCCACCTATTGTATTAGAAATTATTTCTCAATGATCCTAAATTAAATAAAAATGAAGTCGTAAGTTTATTTCTTATAAACATAATTATGATTTTGTATCTTATCGTTTGACATCGTGTAACATCTACCAATCCGCACTGGGCCAGCGTGGTGGATTATAGCCCATTCCCTCTCAGAGGAGCCATGTGTCCCAGCAGTGGGAACATTAATAGGCTGATGATGATGATGATGATCTTATCGTTTCATTTTAGTTTATTTTTATAATTTTTTTAATTATAAAAACAAATAGCTAAATCACAGATTATTCAGTTAGTTGCTTTTTCACCTATCAAGCAATGGAGGGGTCCATTGCTTAATAGCTGAAAAAACATCTAAATTAAAAAAGTAATTGTTTTGAATTAGTCTAATGGATTTGAAATATATCTATTATGCCAGAAATAAGTGTCATTGCATAGTATTTCCAGAATGATTTGTTATGACGATGGTAAAACCGAAATGCACGCAAGTTCTGAACAACCTAGGACAATACATAATCTAACATAATTATGGTCTATAGATGATGATTAAGATATTTAAAAAAAATAGAGTAATATTAAACAAACCATACTTTGCAGTCGTAATAAAAAAAAATAATATAAAAAAAATTCTTAGTGTTAGTACCTACCTAAATAATCTGTGATTTTGTCAGAAATGTTTAAGTTAGCAATCTGTGATTTATGTGTTTTTTTAAGAAATAAACATGTTTTTGTATCTTATCATTTTAATTCATTTAGAAGCCTTGAATTTCTAATACAATAGGTGGAAAGTTTTCTGTAAGCAATAAGTCATGGTCACCCTATCGAAACATTCAGACCGTTTTGAAGGCTAAAAGCGATACCGTACTACAGCTCCTGAAATATAAACCTAGGAACTTTTTGGGTATTTTTACCAGTTTTGACAAATTCAAATCAGTGTTTTACAAAAAAACTTCAGACCTCTGCGATGCTTATTCAGCGAGAAATCGGCGATAACGTGTTATTCACCGTTTCAATGGCGCGGCCATGGGGTTTCAGTCTTACAGCTCCTAAAATATAAACCTAGGATTGTTTTCTATTTTTTTACAATTTTTTTACAAATTCAATCTATTACATAGGTACCTAAATTTCAGGTCTCTGCAACGTTTGGTTTTAAAGATCTCCGTGGCCGCGCAGTTCTCCGCGTTTCGATGGCGCGGCCACGTTCAAACCCTTATAACTCTTTAACCATAACTTTGACAAATTTATGGTTTTGGGAATCAACTTTTACAATTTTTTACAAAATCTTGGCATAGTGTTTAAAAAAAAAAACACCGTGGCCGCGCGGTCGGAACGCACACAATAATTCCTATGATATGGTATATTTTTGATTGTAGATTTTATACAAGTGGCACCTCATCAATGCTTAATGAGTCACTTTGGCTAAGCTCAAAGCTTATAAAGTTATGCAAAATATACGTAAATGTTCGTATTTAAATAGTGGCGCGTCATTATAGGATGCGTCAGATCCAGATGTCATATCTTCCTCTAGGGGAAAAAGTTTATTTTTTATTTTTGTCTGTTGCGAAAGAGCCTACAAAAACAAAAAAAGCATTTATTCATAAGTAGTATAATAATAAGATATAGTGCAACACAAAAGAGTAGAAATTAAATGAGGGCGCTGCGATCGCTCAGGTGGCAACCCAGTTAGTACGACCTAGCTGATCTTGATACTTGATTTTTATTATTGGTCTAATAGCTATAAATAATGAGAAAATAATTATTTAAAATAAGTATGTTTATTAATTCATTGCTTTCAATAAGTTCCTCATAGATAATAAATAGATTTGGTACGTAATAGTAATAAAACTACAAGTTCACTCAAATATATATTATGAGGGGCGACCTTTTCTGTGTATAGCTGGAGTCGAGAATTTCCCGCCGTTTTGCACAATTCTGCGCACTGTGCTTACAGAAACACCTAAAACGAACAAAGCATGTTATTAAACATAAGCTTATAGATACAACTTTATTAAATTAGTGCTCTATCTTCATAAATAATATAACTGCTGTCAGTCCGACGAAAAAAGTCCCGTGCAAATATGTTCATAACGTGAAAATATTTTAAAATTGTTTCTTTCCATTAGTCGGTTGCTTCAACAAATATGGTACAGCAAAAAACGTATTTGGTAATACGCAATTAATTACATTAAATGTTGTTGCCTTATTAACAATGTTGTTAAGTCGCGCTATAACTACAAGGGTATTTGTTTATCTTAGCATAACCTCAAAAATGGTAGACAACTAATTTGTAAATACTATTTAGATCGAAAATGTTGCTCCCTGAATGTAATAATCGTTTCTAATTAACGTTTACTGCAACTTTCAATAGTTACTTGCCAGTAAAATCTTCTGTACGAAGGCAAACATCTTCGAAGTAGGATAGCAGCTTCCCAGCTTGTAATTCGGTCAAACACCGCATGAAAACTTAAACATTATATCACGGGCACCTCCACGAATTACCTTATTCATGATATGTCGCTGTTTTCCTGTCCACACTCAGAAATAACACACAAAAACCAAAATTCTAATGAAAAAAGAAACCGATCGAGAAGAATTGACAGCTCAAGTACTAATTTTAGATGTTGCCAGAAAATGAAAAATTTTAGTTCCCAAATATTTAATTTCTACTCTTTTATGTTGAGCTATACCTAGAGTCGTGCAAATGATCTTATTTCAAGAGTAAATCATCAAATTATTAAACGAATTTTCTTGAAAAATTGGCAATAAGAGCCTACCCATCTTCCAAGGAAACAAAGACATGCCGTCCAATACTTTGTACAGTGCAACATAAAAGAGTAGAAATTAAATATTTGGGAACCAAAATTTTTCATTTTCTGGCAACATCTAAAATGAGTACTTGAGCTGTCAATTCTACTCTATCGGTTTCGTTTTTCATTCATTAGAATTTTGGTTTTTGTGTGTTATTTCTGAGTGCGGACAGAAAAACAGCGACATATCATGAATAAGGTAATTCGTGGAGGTGGTCGTGAAATAATGTTTAATTTTTCATGCGGTGTTTGACCGAAATACAAGCTGGGAAGCTGCTAACCTACTTCGAAGATGTTTGCCATCGTACAGCAGATTTTACTGGTAAGTAACTACTGAAAGTTGCAGTAAACGTTAATTTTAAACGATTATTACATTCAGGGACCAACATTTTCGATCTAAATAGTAGTAACAAATTAGTTGTCTACCATTTTTGAGGTTATGCTAAGATAAACAAATACCGTTGTAGTTATAGCGCGATTTAACAACGTTGATAGTAAGGCAAACACATTTAATGAAATTTAATTGCGTATTACCAAATACGTTTTTTGCCATACCA
The DNA here is from genome assembly GCA_905147715.2 of Xestia xanthographa. NCBI lineage: Eukaryota > Metazoa > Arthropoda > Insecta > Lepidoptera > Noctuidae > Xestia > Xestia xanthographa. Next base: position 11,685,882 of record LR990655.1, on the reverse strand, counting down.
ATTTTGTTGATGCAACCGACTAGTGGAAAGCCACAATTTAAAATATTTTCACGTTATGAACATATGCGCCGGACATTTTTCGTCGGACTGACAGCAAATATATTATAAAGATAAAAGCACTAGTTCAAAGTTGTATTATAAGTTTATGTTTCTGTAAGCGCAGAATTGTGCAAAACGGCGGGTAATTCTCGACACCAGCTAAACACAGAAAGGGTCGTCTCTCGAAGTCCTTCTTATTATATTTGAGTGAACTTGTAGTTTTATTACTATTACGTACCAAATCTATGATCTACGCGGAACTTCTTGAAAGCAATGAATTAATAAACATACTATTCAAGTATCAAAATCAGCTAGGTCGTACTAACAGGGTTGCCACCTGACCGATTGTGGCGCCCTCATTTATTTTCTACTCTTTTATGTCGCAGTACTGTACTCGTTGAGTTACGTTAGTAAAATAATAATTTGTACTTATTATTTAACTAACGTTACTCAGCACGCAAGTCACAGACTGATTGACTGACGTTTCGTGTGCGTTACCCTGGCAAAATGTTGTGGATTTGAGAGACGAGACCATAAAAAATAATTAGTGTATCATGAGGATAAATTTGTTTAAACGTCGCAAAATTTGTGTGAATTGTAGTTTTAAAGTTATTTGAGAAAAACATATTTTGCTGGAGTAACGTTTGAAACGTTATCCTGGCAAAATCGATTTTCAAAAATCCGTTCAGCCCGGAACCAAATACATGATTAGATAGCTTTTGTTGCATAGTACATGTTTGTAAATAGCAAAATTTGTGTGTGGTATGGTTATTAAGTTATTTAAGATTTTGCTGTGTCTCTGTTTTTGGATTTCCCAGATCTCATAAACGGCTTAACGCAAAAGATTGAAAAAAATACCAATAAGAGACCTTAATTTGTTTAAATTTTTTGAAATATTCGTTTTTGATTTGGTTGTCGTAAACCAATGGAATTAAATGGTTTCAAAAATCAGATAAAAACGGATTTGCAAGTAAACCGAAACACTTATAACCAAATAAACAGCTGTAAAAAATACCCATGGTATACACTTATCACGTCAGGTAAAATAGATTATGTAACTTTATACGATAAGAAGATAACAACAAAATTTCTTAATTTTAGACTGGTCGTACTTTAGAGATGAAATACGCAGATCCTAAAACATTAAGAAACGTAGCATACCTACTTTAAACAAATTAAAATGATTCATGAACATTAATTCCTGTTAATTTCAGCTTTCAATTACGGCTCGGCTGTAATGAAAATTATATATATATTTGGAGCAAGGAGTGACAGCGATGATTCCATGGCCTCCGTGGGTGACCTGATGAGACCTAGCACATCCAAAGAACTGGACTAAGTTCCCGACTCTTCGATAAATGACTGCAACCAAAATGACATCGGTCGTTTTATTGGACAAGCATCAATGTTATCGACGGAAAAGAAGAAAGAATTGCTTGAAAACTTGAAAACTGTTGGTCTCCGTCTGCGACGTATGACTTTGCGAGAGACGCTAAACATCTAAAGAGGAAATTCAATTATTCATGGTTGGAAACGTACTCTCCATGGTTGAGCTATTCCACCAACAAGAATTTGTATTTGGCGGGAACAACGTACAATATTTACAAAAGGCTCCTTCTTTTGTAAATATTGTACGTTGTTCCCGCCAAATCCAAATTCTTTATTAGGGTTGATTGCTCTAAGGTCATTTTGTAAGTTCAAAGATATTCACGAGCACAGCAAAAAGCACATGAAAACCCACTTCCATAAGGTGCACTGGAAGCTGCTAAATCATTTCTTGGAAGTGTGCCTGTAGATTTACAACTTAACAAATACTCCCAGGGCATTATTGAAGAAAACCAAAAAATTATAACATCTATTATTTCCTGCATTACGTTTTTCGGGTCGCACGACTTAGCTCTGAGAGGAAAAAAATATGGCGAAGGTATTCTGGAAGACTTATACAAGCTACGAATTGACGCGGGAGATTTAGTTTGGAAGAAACACTTTAAGCATGGGAAAAAGCCAATGAAGTCCAAATGGTCGTTGGATTTGTTGAGCTGAAAGGTCTGGATGCGAAAGCATATTGCATCGATAACTTTCTGACAAAAGAAGACCTTAATCCTGGTGATAAATGCGTTGGTTTTGGATTTGACGGTTGTTCGACGATGTCCGGAAAAGACGGTGGAATACAAGCGATCCTACGCAAAAAACATACCAAAGCATTGTTCTTTCATTGCTCGTCCCTTAAACTTAATCTGGTAATAAATGATATCAACATTCTTCCTGAAATTCGAAACGCCATGAGAACCACCAAAGATTTTTTTTTTTTTTTCAGGAATCTGTTTTGAGAAGAAAATTGGAACCTAATATTTCAAGGCTCTGCGAAACAAGATGGAGTGAGAAACACAAAACTGTTACGAGTTTTTAAGGAGAATTTTCCTATTATATTGGAAGCCTTAGAAACCTTATCGCGTGAAGGAAACAGTGCGACTCGAAAAAACGCCTTTAACTCCATGCGGCTGCTTCCAGAATTTTGTTTATACTTGGTATTACTTTGATAGCCAAATACTCTGCTTTGATGGAACCTGTTGTTAACGCACTCCAATCCATAGCTTTGGACGTGGTCAAGGCCTCGCAACACGTTAAACGCATTTTGGAATTGCTTATGAGCCATCGTGACAATCCCGAAAGAGTCACAGATGAAATTATAATGGATGCTACTGTTGCTGCGGAGAAAGTCGGACTGGAGGAGGACATCATATGAATGCCGCGCGTTGTTGGGAAACAACGTCATTGAAGCAATCACCCCGCAGAAAGCCCTTCAGAATTCTGGAAGAGATCATTAATAGTACCATACTTGGACTCCGTTATTACATCTCTTGAAATATACTTTGCTGAAGAAAATACTCCATCATTTGCTTTATCTAAATTACACCCCTCGCAAATGCAAACGATGTCAGTCGAAAATCTCACAGAAACTTGTAAAACTATCGATCAATTTTATAATTTACCAAACATAAAAATTGAAGTCGAGCTTTTGCAACAATTCTGGCATAATAAACCAAACCCAACAGATCTAACCGTTATTGATGTCCTAAAAGAGGCAAAAACCTTCTTTCCCGCCACGGAAAAAGCGTTGAAAAACTTGATCGCTCTTACGTGCACAACGTGTACGGTAGAGCGATCGTTTATCAGACTCAGGAGATTAAAAACCTGGCTAAGAAGCACTATGGGTGAAAATCGCCTCAATGGTCTGGTCATGATGAGTGTGCACAAAAAACTTATTCATGGAAACTTACAAGATTTTTTCATAATAAAGTGGTCGAAAACTTTTCAAAAAACCCCCGAAAATTATGTTTTGATTAACCGAATCAAAAAAATCATCTTTGTTTTATTCTTTTTTTTATTAAATGTAATAACTTATTCACAAGTTTTATTTATTGTACAGTCAAGAGCTCATGTAGCTTTACACGTTGTACTCCGTACCGTTATTGCAATCGCCGTAGTAGATGACTCTATAATGGTCGTACTACAAGTGAAAAGCTTCATATGCTCTCGACTTTACCTACAATTCCTACTTTTCTCATTCTCCATATCAACTTGCCCCTCCCCTGTACCATCGGCTGGCGACGCCCTTGGAACAACCTATGACAATACCTAGTCTAACATAATTATGGTCTATAAATAGAAGATCAATATATTAAAAAAAAAACAGTAATTTTATACAAACCATACTTTCACAGTTGTATTAAAAAAACATAATATAAAAAAAAATCTTAGTGTAAGTAAACAATCTGTGATTTGTGGTTTTGTCAGAAATATGTAAGTTAGCAATCAGTGATTTATGTGATTTTTTTAAGAAATAAACATGTTTTTGTATATTATCATTAATTTAATTTATAATCCTTGAGAAATAATTTCTAATGCAATAGGAGGAAGTTTTCTGTAAGCAATAAGTCATGGTCACCCTAACCAAACATTCAGAACGTTTTGAAGGTTATAAGCGATAGGTACCGTACTACAGCTCCTGAAATATAAAGCTGGGATTTTATTGTCTATTTTTAGTTGTTTTGACAAATTCAAATCTAGGTTTTACAAAAAACTTCAGACCTCTGCGATGCTTCTTCAGTGAGATATCGGCGATAACGTATTTTTCACCGTTTCAATGGCGCGGGCATGGGGTTTTAGTCTTACAGGTCCTCAAATATAACCCTAGGACTTTTTAAAGTAGGTATTTTTACGTTTTGACAAATTCAAATCTGTGTTTTACAAAAAACTTCAGACCTCTGCGATGCTTTTTCAGCGAGTTATCGGCGATAACGTGTTATTCACCGTTTCGGTGGCGCGGCCATGGGGTTTTAGTCTTACAATGTAAACCTAGGATTTTTCTGTAAATTTTTACATTTTTTTTACAAATTCACTCTGATACTTACTTAGATTAAAAAATGTCCAGATTCCGTGTTCGAAACAAAACGGTATAAATGTGTGAGTGAGCGCCGCGCTTGGTAGTGTATTACGTATCGGATTTGCGTTTGTGTGCAATGTGCGTGTAATACCAGTGGCGGAGACTTACCCATAAATGTGGGAGATTTTCAGTATTTTACGTTCAGCGTAAAATATATCATCAACAGTAATGACATGATTTTTTATCATTACGGTTGGTAATTTTCAACGTTATTTCTTTAATTTGTGTAATTTAAAAGTTAGTAAAAAAGAAAAAAGGAACTGTAAATATGCCTGAAATACGAGCTCTCATAAAATACTTTCGAACTACAAAAAACGCGATTCTGACCGAATCTGACCAAGTCTGAACGTGTCTGACCGAATCTTTCCGAGTCCGATCGAATCTGACTGAGTATGTCCGAGTCTGACTGAATCTCACCTATTCTGAACGTGTCTGACCGATTCTGACAAAGTCTGACCCAATTCGACCAAATTAGACTGAGTCTGAACGTGTTAGACCGAATCTGACCAAGCCTGAACGTGTCTGACCGAGTACAAACGAATCTGACTGAGTCTGAACGTGTCTGACCGAGTCCGACTGATTCTGAACGTGTCTGACCGAATCTGATCGAGTCTGACCGAGTCCGACCGTTAAGCCGGGTCCAGACTAGCGTAATGTAACGCGAATCCACCGTGTAATGTAACGCGAATTCTAGGTGTGGACGGCACCGCGAGCATTACATGTAACGCTTGTGGTTGTGCATGGCAATGCTTTTTAACGTTTTTAGGTAGCTTAGGTAAGATATTATATTAATGGTTAAGACAGTACAACGTCTGTCGGGTCAGCTAGAATCATAGAAACCCTTTGAAAACTTAATATCCCTACTGGTAGCGATAAATGGAAAAAAAAAACAACTATCCCCACCAGTGCGGGTCAGTAGGGATATATGGAGTAGACAATTCCATATATCCCAACCGGTAGCGATAGTTGGAAAAAAAATCCTATCCCTACCATCGTACATCGTACATCGTATCCCTACCAGCAGGGATACGCCAGTAGGGATATGTGGAACGGGGGGAAAGTATTACATAACTTCGTTTTTGTTCGGAACGGTTCGGAACGCCTAGCGTCTAACTGCTCATCACTGATACTATCTCTGTCGGGCACGATGCCAGGCTAGACAGCGTGCTTTTTGGCCACGCCCACCAATGAGTTCGAGCCCGTGTGATGTGTCACCTTTAGGGCTTGCAATCCGGATATCCGGATATCCGTATTATCCGGATATCCGCCGATTATCAAATCCGGATTTTACTTGTATAATTACCCGGATTTGTCGGATAATACGGATAGTTGTATTTCTATTTTAAAAATTAAATAAGCTGTAATCTGCAAAGTCCATAACTGCTATTACGTTATTTATTATTTTTCAACACACTTGCTCATAAAATAGCTCTAATTTCACGGCAATTAGGTACGTAATGACACCTACCTACCTTATCAAACTGTGACTTTTTCATTACTATTATTCACAAGTGAGTAATAGGGTTTTTTTTATAGGTTGAGGTGCTTGTTGCTTTGTTCTTAAAACAGTTTCGATGCAAAAAATAATTTTCAATAAATAGTACAAATAAATTAATGTACCTATTGCTTCCTCATTTTATGTAACTTCGTATTTAAATAGATCATTTAAACTTGTACGTTTTTAATAAATAAAACTTTCACTCAAATATAGGTAACTTTTGTTTTCTAACTTTGAATTCTCCATTTTGTACGTGACTGAAAAGCTATCTGCGAAAAGCAAAAAAAAAACCTATCTTAGTCTATGGCCGATCGCCATTGTTACATGCACGCGCATAGGAAAACTGATTAATTTTTCCCGCCATTGCGAAACATTTTTCACAACTCGTTTTCACTGTTGAAATTATAGTTATTATTTAATTAAAATGTCTACAAGTACTAGTTATGAAGAAAATGATTTATGTTGTACACCGCCCGATATAAGATGTGAAGCCCTTAACGTTACGGATAGTTTACTACCTGAAAACTCCAAGGACAAATAGCTATTATCTACTAAATAACATTATGTTTTAGTATTATTTTCTTCACAAGTGTGTTGAAAAACGTCGTATGATACACATGTGTATTGATGATTACCGTCCTCTGCTCTCTTAAGACCCGAGCCCAAACATTACACACTTGTACCATAATTTACTATTAATATAGAGCTAATCACTCTTGCAATTGTTTATTCACTTCACAAATCACAACACAATAATTCAATTTAGTGACAGAGATCATAACAACATTGACCACTTGTTAAAGTTAAACTTACATCGATACTGCACGTATTTTCAAGATTGTATTATATTGTATCGCACGCACGGTCACTTCTCACTTAAAACCAGTTCTTGTTCTAAAGTGTTATTTTTATTTAATTATTATGTTTTAAATAGGTTGATTTGATTAGGATTTTGTGATAAATGTAAGATATCATTTTAATTGGAATTGTTATAAGTATGAGAAGAATAGATACAAACACAGATATTTGTGCGGTATCGGGTTTTCTAAAGTATAATTTTAGAGAGTGAACTAGTTTTCTTAGGTAATTATTACTTGAAATATTGGTATAGTTTATTATTTCTTTGTCATTTTGCTTGAGAGACTGATTAAAACGTGTTACAAAAGTTTATTAGTTTTATTTAGAATAAAAACTAAAAAATATTCGTATTATCCGTATTATCCGGATAATCCGGATAGTAAAATATTGATATCCGTATTATCCGGATAGTAAAAATGAACGGATATTGCAAGCCCTAGTCACCTTAAGGATTGGTATCTACATTTCTAAGTCTCTATACTTAGTCCAGTCAAATTAGCTCAAAAAATAGGGGTAAGGTTACAATAATTCGCATAGAGCTAAAAATTGGTACGAATGTTGGGAACATCATTACAAATGAAATGTCAAAAGTCCCCATTGATCCGACCTTTGCAAATAGAAATATTTAAGGTCAAAGGTCGTGCAAATAGGTTTTTTGCATTTTTCAGCCGAACAGTAAGTTTTATCATTAAAATATGTTCGACAAAATTGTAAATAGTGAAATTATCTATAAAAACTGATTTTATGCTTTTTCCTGAGAATCACCATTTCTGAGATATAGCTGTTCAGAAAGATGAACAGGTCGTGTTCTTCATAAAAATCAAATGTTTCCACGGCACCGCTGTAGTGGTGTACCTGGCGGTTTTTTTAACGTGATGAGCCTATTCCACGATCTATTGAGGTCATGTTTAATAAAAAAAATATTGTATTGAATAAAAAATTGAATTATTGGGAATTGCGGTTGAAAATTATGAGTAAGGAGCTTATGCCCGCGTGGAGGTCGATAATTGCCCCACGGGATCATACTACAGGGATCAAATATCCTATGTGTTAATCCAGTCATAAGCTATCTGTGGGCTAAATTTCATCCAAATCGTTTAGTAGTTTTTGCGTGAAAGAGTAACAAACATACACAGTTACACACATACAAAATTTCGCCTTTAAACTATGAGTGTGAAGTGTGATTGTAGAAAATGATTCGTCTGATTGAAAAATAATTATTTAGTGGAACTAAAAACGAGTACAATTAGCTTGTATTCCCATAAACTCAGCTACTGCTTGGAAATTAATTGACAATACATTGGAACCAATACAGACATTAACTTCAAAACGCACGATTAAGGAGTTTTTCCGTTGCGGGTGGCACCAGAAAAACTCCGTAATACAATTTTTTGCAATTTCATTAAGGGGTGTCGTGCTAAATGCAGCTGCAACAAAGTTGGGTTGTTAGTTTATTAGCATGTGCCGGTTGTTAGGAACAGTCGTGCTCCAATGTTGAATCGCCTTTAGGAAAGTATTCTTACAAAATCGGCGAGGACATAATCTCATGTATCGGTCATAGAACAATTTACTTGTATACATCAGGAATAAGATGAAGAAAAGAAGAAGACATTGCATTTGAAGTTCTATTAGATAATTTTATCAATCAGACGAATGATATTCTTCAGTTAGATGCTCATAGTTTACACCGCTTTCTTCTTTTCCAATTGTACCATTTTTCATTTGATACAATATCTTTATGGCTCCGTTTCCAAAAGATATCCAACGGGACCTTAGCACTAAGCCTCCGCTGTCCATCTGTCCGCTGTCTCTAAGCGGGGTGTAAGTACCTATCTCATGATCGTGCTGTAACAGCTATGCTGGGGTCGGCTTCCAGCCTGACCGGATGCAGCTGAATAATAGTATTTTACATGGAGCGACTGCATATCTGTCTTCCACAGCCCAGTTATTACTGGGTAATACGTTTCGACCCTTGGTAAGACTAGTTGTCAGTCTTTTTGGGCCACCGACTATCTGTAACGACTGTCAAAGATCTACAAATGACAGCCGGGACCAACTGCTTAACGTGCTTTCCGAGGCGCGTAGGAAACTCAATATGTAATGGGTGGTCACCCATCCACAGACAAACCTAGGCAAGCACGACTTAACCTAAAGATCGACCCGAGCGGCTGTTATTATTTAGCCACGAGTTCCTCGTCCTATAACAGCAATAAATAAATCAAAAATTAAAGGCTCACCTACTACGATGGTACGGAACCCTTCATACGCGAGTCCGATTCTAACTTGGCCGTTTTTTTAACGAAACAGGGCCACAACAGATCGTGGAATATGCTTACCGGGGTAAATACGTTTAAAAAAAATACGCCAGGTACACGACTTCACCGGTGGCGTGGAAACGTATGGATTATTATCAAAAACACAACTTTTTCAACAAAAAAAAAATTACACCGGATAAAGCTTTAGGCTTGTTTTTGTCTCATAAAATGACGAAGTGGCAATACAATACGCTGCGGAAAAGAACCCAACAAGTAACTAATGTTAACATATTGATAAATGATAAATGATAAATGATGATAAATGATGTTTATTTTGCAAGTAGGTTTTTACAAACACTTTTACACGTCATTTTTTAAAACTAGATGGGGCCGGTGTTTCGTACCTGACTACTCTGAGAAGAAACAGCCGAAACAAACTCAGAGGTCATAGTCTCTTTTAAAGTCCAGACAATCTTGCTCAATTCACATGAGGACTATGCAGATTAGTGTCTGAGATGGTCTTTTGAAGAAAGAACCATACAGATTTGAGTGGACCTGTCCAGTCAGTGCAAGCATTTGTCAGTTAACGTGTAGCTCGACTTATAACTCAAGGAGCTCAACGAAACGACGAACAATACCAAAGAAAGGACATTTGGGAAGGTCGCTTATAGTACTCAAACTGCCAGACAGTTGTGGGAAAAAAACAAACAAAAAATAAAAATGTGACCCACATGGTCCCCACATTCACAATAATCAAATAAAATTAATAACAAATTCTTTTCAAATGAATGTAAGTAAAAAAAAAACACAAAAATCATTAAATGTCGCAATGATAAAAAAGTAAAATACTTAAAAAAATAAGTATTCATGTCAAATCAGTAAATGTCACATAAAACAATAAAAAATAAAAAAATAAAAGTAAAATAATAAAATACATGTCAAAAAAAAAATTCAATGTCAGAGTGTATAAAAGAAAGGAATCAATAATAAACAAGCGAAGTCCGAAATTTCGACATTCACAGAGCAAATTTCATTGGAGCAGCTTAATCCCAAGCTTTTTTATCTTCAAGATAGTGATTAACATGATAGTAGGCTTTCAGGCACAGCTTCCGTTTTATAAACGATTTGAATTTATTTAGGCTTAGTGCTTGAATTTGGCTCGGAAGTTTATTGTAAAAGCGTATACATTGGCATCTGAACGTACCTCCTATTTTTTTGAGCCTCGTTGCAGGAACAACAAATTTGTGTTTGTTCCTCGTGTTTATGTTGTGGATATCACTGTATTTTTTAAATAAATTAATATTTTTGTGGGCGTACAAAAGGTTTTCATAAATAAACTGAGAGGGCACAGTAAGAATATTAGTCTCTTTAAATTTTTCTCTGAGGGAGTATTATAAATTGAACGAATTGCCCTTTTTTGCAAAACAAATATTGTCTGAATATCGGCGGCATTGCCCCACAAGAGAATACCGTACGACATCACGCTATGGAAATAACTAAAGTAAACTAAACGGGCTGTCTCTAAGTCAGTTAAATCACGAATTCTTCTAACGGCGAATGCTGCAGAGCTAAGTTTCTTCGACAGTTTGTCTATATGCGGGCCCCACTGAAGCTTGGCATCCAAAGTTATGCCTAAGAAGACTGTGCTATCTTCCGCTTTTAGCTCTTCATCCTTAATTAGTACAGTAGTTTCCACTTGTCTTACATGGGGTATCGTAAACTTAATACACTTAGTTTTTTTCTCATTTAGGAGTAGATTATTAACATTAAACCAATTAACGACTTTCGCCAGGGCGCTATTAACATCATCCGCAACTAACTGCTGACGTTTGAGTTTAAATAAAAGAGAAGTGTCGTCTGCAAACAATACTATGTCATGATTATCCTTTATGAGGTAAGGCAAGTCATTTATATAAATAAGAAACAAAAATGGACCAAGAATTGAGCCCTGGGGTACCCCCATTCTTACTACGGATCCGGGAGATCTTTTCCCTTTAACATCAACTCTCTGAATCCTGTCACTCAAATATGAAATAAGAAGAGCCAGGGAGGCGTTACGGATTCCGTAGTGGTGTAGTTTCCTGATTAATGTTTCATGAAGAACACAATCGAAAGCTTTAGATAAATCGCAAAAAATGCCCAAAGCATCGCATTTGTCCTCCCAGGCATTATAAATGTGTCCTAAAAGTTCAACACCGGCATCAGTAGTTGAACGACCCCTTGTAAAACCAAACTGTTTTTTATGTAATAACTTATATTTATTGAAAAAACTTTGCATTTGTGCCAAAATTAATTTTTCAAAAATTTTACTAAACGTGGGTAGTACTGAAATGGGTCTATAATTAGTGGGGTCTGATGTACTACCCGATTTAAACAATGGTATTATTTTACTATATTTCATTAGATCAGGAAACTCACCACGGTCAATACAATCGTTAAATATTACAGCTAATGAAGGAGCTACAATGTTTATAATGGATTTAGCAACTTCCACAGAATGACCCCATAGATCGGCGGTCTTTTTAACATTTAAGGTGTGAAAAGTTTTAATTATATCTTTACAGGTGACATATTCAAAATTAAATTCGGAATCACAGACTGAAACGTTTTCCCTTAGTAAAGACTCGGCAGCAGCAGGTGACGAGTTTAGCGATTTAGTAGTCGATACGGGAATATCCGCAAAGAAATTTTCAAAGGCTGTGGCAACTTGAGTGTCTGAATTTAAAATTTTATCGCCAATAGCAAGGCTGTAGTCACTGTTTCGGTTGCAAGACTTTCCCGTTTCGCTATTAATAATATTCCATGTCATTCTAATTACATTACTACTATTTTTAATTTTTGAACTCAAGTAACGTGACTTTGCTATAAAACAAACTTTTTTAAATATTTTAGAATAATTTTTAACATACAACTTAAATTCTCCAGTGTTTATATAGGTCCGCTCTGCATACAGCTCATAAAGTCGTTTTCGACTCTTATGAATACCAATAGTGGCCCAGTCGTTGAAGGAAGCGTTACTATTAACCGAGATTGTCTTAGGAATAAATGTGGTATTAAATTGTGTGCAATACATACTGAAAAAATCGTTATAATGTTGATTGGGATCATCATTAGTTGACAGTAGTGGTAATTTAGACAAAAGTTTAGTTTTAAAGGTTTCCAGGCGAGTTTTAGTTTTTGGATTAACAATGATATCCTTTTTAGTGACTTTCTTGCTTACATTAGGAATTGTGATCAATTGCCCACAATGATCAGAATCGAATAAGTTAATAATTTCTTTGTGGGTAGGTATAACATCTGTGTAAATATTATCTAGGCAAGTGGCACTAGTTGGTGTTATTCTAGTGGGCTCCAGAAATTTGTTTTCAAGATTGTATGAATGAAACAGGCTTAAAATTTTAGTACTTAACCCAGAACTTTCTAACAAATTAATATTAAAATCACCGCTAATAATTATAGACTTCTTAGAATTACAGATTTTATGCAACACTTCATCCATTACCTTTTCAAAACAATCATACAATCCTGAAGGAGGTCTATACACACTTAATATGATAAACTGCTCCAACTCTATACAGGCTATTTCAACTGTTCGCTCAACAGATAGGCTTACAATATCCTTGCGGTCTTTAAACTTAAGCTGATTATTTACTAGGATTAATGCGCCGCCATGTATAGCATTTACCCTGCTGAATGAACTACCAACCTGGTGATTACTAAAATTGAAAATTAATTGGTGACATTTGAGCCAATGTTCCGTTATACAAAGAATATCTATGCAATTACAATTCATGAAAAGTTCTACTTCTAATTCTTTGTTCAAAAATCCTTGAATATTTTGATGAACCAGGTTGATACTATTAAAATTCTCAAAACATTCGCCTGATTTACTATCTGGCTTCCTTATATTGCAAGAGGTTGCCTCTGTTGTCGAAATTGCTAATTTAAATGATTCTCTGATTCATTCATTGTTGACAAACTATTGGTAGAGTAATTTAGGCTAATATTGCATTGATCAACAGAGGCAACTTGATTAGCCAAGTTCTTGGCTGTAATAGAAAAATAATAAGATAGCGACACAGCTACTTGTCTTTTACAATAGTTTGTCAGATAGCACCTGTCTACAAGATATCTATGTTTTGTCAAATAAAAATTGTTGCCAATATAATTGTTGATGTCAAGTAAATGAAATGAATTATTATTGAATGTCAAATTATGCAATGTCATATTAATATTATATCTATAGTCATTTTCTTCCTGTGGCAAACTTTTACTATAAGGAAATGTAAACAACACAATTTTTCTTAAATTTAAGTTTGACAAAGTTCTATAATACTGGAGCAATTCTCCTTTGTTCACTTTTCCTCTATTACCTATCAAAATTAATAATATGGTGTCCTGGTTAAACTTACATTTAATAATTTCTTTCATAATATGATATAAAGAACATCCTGGCATACAATTGTTTATTACGGAGTGTCCTGGATATTCATCAGTTAACAAATTACCTAGGTCAATTTTATTTCCCTCCTACTATGCACTACAAAATGAAAAACTGAAATGCTATCCACCTAAAACTACTATTACAGTAACATACACATCATCTAAAATAGAATTGCAAGCTCTTTTGGATATTATCTACTGTGAAAAGACTGATTAAATGAATCTTAATTGATGAGACATAATTTAAAGAAATGACACTGATTAGTAAATGGGGTTTTGACGGTGCTTCAAATCAAGCCAATTATAAGCAAAAAATGAATTTAGATACCACAGACGACACTGATTATGATGATTCTAGTGTTTTTATGGGTAGTTTGATACCCATTAAATTGGTAATGACGGAAATACCGCTAGAAGATTTTTTGAAAACTCTGATATTGCGGTTTCGATCACAGGAGTCGAGGAGAATTTAATAAAACGATTTAAAACCATACTAGAGGCAATTTCTTCAGGTCATCCTATAGATGTAATTAAATTCAAAGATTATACCAAAGCTACCATGACATTGTATGTTAATTTGTATAATAAAATTGGTATTACATGCCAGCAAGTGTACCTACATAAAGTTCTTGCTCACCGAGCAGATATAATTGAGAATTTGGGTATAGTGCCAATTGGAAAATTATCCGAAGAAGCTGCTGAAGCTCGAAATAAGGATTTCAGGAGATATCGCGAACATCATTCGAGAAAATTCTGTAGAAAAGCAACCAATGAAGATATTATGAATAATTTATTAATTAGTTCTGACCCGCTTATTTAAAAAATACGTCACAAACTGTTGCGAAAACACAAAACCCTCTCAGAAGAGGCAAAAGCTTTGTTGATCGTTACCGGTTACGGATACATATTTTGTTCACGATAATGACCTGATCATTATCGTGAACAAAATATGTATCCGTAACGATCAACAAAGCTTTTGCCTAAAATTTAAAACATAAAATTTAACTTCAAACCCATCACTGAATCTGAATCTGATTTTTCCAAATAATTAATAAATGATGGCTTCGTCTAACCACAAGAAACGTTTTCTTTATTGGATTATTGCTATTGACGATACCACTGTTAAAAAAACGCGCCTAGTTCGCTATCTTTAGGATGGTGTGGAATCGAGAAATAAAAAAAATATATCACCAGTATCGCTAATTATCGCAGTCCCAGATTATATGCTAAAATAGGCAAATAATTTGTACTTTCCAAATTTCTAAATTGTTTTCTGAGAAAACTTGAGAATTTCGAGATTTTCATTAAGTTATGTTTTTTTTCATACAAAAAAATCTTTAAATCTTAATAACATTGAAAATAATGGTCAAAACGTAAAAGTCATGGAACATTATTAAATTGTATTTGATAGAAGATTCCACTTCCGTAATTATATTTTTAAATAAACTCAATCAGTTTTTGTTGATTCCTAAGTCTTCTACGATTTCAAATCGGCCCACCGTGCGCCGCACCGCACCGTCAACGCGTCGTGTGGCCTGGTTCTCACGACGTCAAAGAAATAAAATCGTTATTTTACTTTTCGCAGCAACCTTACATTATTTTGTTTATTTAATACGTGTTTCTGCAGGTACACAACAGGTACCAAATCTACTTACACACACAGTGTACTTAGCTACATTGATTAGCAGTACACCCGCGGTTCTGACCACTGACATCAGGATGGCGGGTGTACCTAATTTTCAAAATATCATTGCACGTGTGTAGGTACACAGATTTTCAAGAGAGGTACTTAAAGGTACACAGAAGGTACCAAATAACTGCAATAAATTTAGTATCCGTCAGGACCGCGGGTGTATAACTTGCAAATAGATCAAAAATAAACTATTTAAATGTACGTAAAATGTTCGTTTTTATACTAAAATAAGTATAAATGTACGAGTCTGTATGCCTAGCAAACATCATTTTAAAGTGAGCCGCCATCCTGACGTCAGGTTGGCGGGTGTATTTTAATTCCAATAACTTTTTTCAAATTTGACATTCGTAATTAAATGTACGTCAAATGTACGATAAGGGACACTACTTAAAAACGTCTTAAATGTTATACAAGCTCTGATATTGTAATACGAATGTGAGCCGCCACCCTGGCCTCAGAATGGCGAGTTGATTCTAAACCAATCAAACTATTTTGATTTTCTGGACTTCTATTTAATGTTGGCTTCAAATCATCAATCGTCTAATGTTAATTGAATCTTATACATATACTAAAATCTTAATAATACTGACGGTACTACCAATGATGTTATATATAATACTGAGGTAGATACGTTTTACCGACGTCAGCGTGGCAATGCAAACACAAGCTGACCAGCTTGTGTGACTTCAGTCTGTCCTGCGCACGTCCTGCGTCTGGTCGCGACGCGAACTGACGTTTAACGGGAGTTTGCTATAGGAAATTAAACAAATAAGGCAGTTGTGTGTTCAGAAAGTGCAATACTTATACTGGGCCGGCTGTAAAAATCAAGAAGGATGTGTTTTTTCATTTGTAAGTACTGTTTATTCTATTTAAAATGGAAAATCATAAATTTAATCTTGCTCAAAAATGACTGCCGCGCTGTTGCCGCTTTGTCACCTACACGAAAGAGACAAGTAGCGTGTTGCATTTATGAGTGATAGAGAAAACGACATAATGGCGCGCGGTGTTGTCAGTTCGAACGACGCTAAAGGATGTTGGGGTGATATGGCCATATGGGGCCTGGCCTAATATATTATTCAAATATCACATATTATTTTTCACCACTGGTGTCCAATATTATCCATAGTAGACAATGATATTCTAATAAACAGATATGTTATACACCTACAAAACCACCGAAAAAAGTGGTTGGCGCAGCAGCGGCACCACACCTTTTTATTCATTCTACATTTCACTACAAGTCAAAACGACACAAAAGGGATAGCTCGATAAAACCAATAAGAAAAAAAGAGACAGATAGTGTTGTTCTATGTCTGGACTCTAGAGTTCACGCGTCGTTGTCGTACTCACGACAAAAATGCATTTCCCATTTCTTTCTTTTTTATCCTCCAATTATCAGAATATTAAGAAAATAAATGAAAAATATTAATAAATCGAAGTATATTGCGTAGTTACATGTGGTATGAGATCCCTTGTGTTTTATTTACTTTGGTATCATAATTGGTACACTTTCTGAACACGCACGATGGCATTTTTACAATTTTTATCTAAATTCGTAGCAGCGTATCGCGCGTCGCCATGCGTGTTGCAGACTAAAGGCTATACGGCCCAATTGGGCCGTTTTCGAGTCTTCACGATTGTGCGCACACAACATAACTGTTTACTAGAATATCATTGTTATTAGATAAATATAACATTTGCCTTTCATCATTAACTTCTATTTTGTTTTAGATTTCATAAAGACGGATTAATTAAAGAAAAATGGGTACAAGTAGTTAGAACCCAAAGACGAGAAGATGAATGGATGTCAAATGCCAACAACATACTCAACTATTTGTTCTCAACTATAATGATAGTGAAGTGATAGTGAAACAAAAAAAACATACATAATATTATTATTTGTAAATAAACATTTTTATATTGAAAATTTACTGTTTATTTTCTTCATGCTGCCTGATAGGTACCCATTTTTCCCCATTTCACTCTATCTAGCTGCTGTCATAGACTGACATTGGCCGTCACCCAGCTAGCCGCTCATGTAAAATATCGCCATGTTTTTATTTCTTTATAATCAGTATGACGTCTCTATTGGTAAAATCTCATTGGGTACTACTCGTCGAGAATTACGAAATAGGAATGATTTGCTGTTTTATGTTGTCCCAACTCGGAATCTCGGAATACCTGACTTGGCGTTTTCTAAACGCTTATCTTAGGTAAGTACCCATTACAATCATTATATTTAAACACATCATACAAATATTATATTTCGAAGTCTATAAATTCGACTATGTTATATAGACATATGAAATCCCTCATAATGCCTGTTTAAATTGAATGGCCATTGCTATGAAGGCGTATTTCTTGTTATTTCGTCAGGAAAAACGTGGTAACATAACTAAGGTTTTTAATCTACATAAGAAGCTATAGTAATTACATATTTTTTCCTCATAAGCAGTTTCTACAAGCTACGAATCTGTTAATAGTCACATTGACTAACAATAGTTATGTGTCATTATTCTGAATAAAAACAATAACCACTATGCACGACGAGATTTTGACACATGACACATCAGCTGAATCGGTGGGGTTATGTGAATTGTCATGAAACTGAAGAATTTTCGTGAACTTTCATATTCGATTTCATATTGAAAAATGATTTTTACGATAAGTTTGTGGCTATGTCCAATAACGTGTTGAGGTCGGTAAATCGGTGTCAGTCTATTGCCAAATATGTATATCTACAGTAAGTAACTACACCCTTCCAAAAAATTGGTAATTAGATGCGCTGGAAATAATGTACATAGACAAGCTTCTCGTTTTCTAATAGAACTCAAAAAGTCAAAATAAAAACAGTAACATTCTATCTGCGTTCTTATTTTTGCCATTTTAAAAAGTACGTTAAAAGTAAGTAGGTACTTAAAAAGACTTTGATTGTGTCAAAGTCTAAAAAAAAAACTGTTGCAACATAACACTTCTTAGTGCTGCCCGTTAACCCATGTTTTTTTTTTTTTTTTTCTCGTTTTGGCATTGCACTATTCGTGCTTATTGCCACTGACAATATTTATTTGATAACAAAACGTAAGAATCAAGTACTCGCGAAATGATAAAATCTAACAACGGAAAATTTGGAAATGGAAAGGAGATTAGTTGTTAAATATAAATGTAATATAATAAAAACATGTTAACAGTGAGGAAATATAATACAACAGAAAACTAACCATCTAACGCAACCAGGTGGCCTAACAAAAAGGTCGACTCGGTGCGTAAACATGGTAAATTAAATACTATACACAGTCTTTATAATGTTTAAATAGCTATATCATTATTTACAAGGAAAAGAGCTATGGTTTTATAAATATCTACATTAAAATTAAATAAAATACATGAGATAGAAGTGGGTAAAGGGACTCGGAGGGAAACAAGACTTTGGAAAAGTGAGGAGTGGTCATAAAGGGGGCAAGAAAAAATAAGGTGGTTCAGATCTCCCACTTCAGCGCCACATTCACACGCAGGGTTCTGCACAATGCCAAGCCTGGCAAGATGAGCAGGAGTGCACACGTGACCCAATCGCATACGTATGAATATTGTTGTAATCTTTTTGCTTAGCTTGTACTTGCTAAACCAAGGTTTAACAAAAATGGATGGCTGAATATTACGATAAAATTTCCCTTTCGCTGATTGCTCGGACCAAAGCTGACCCCAGGATTTCTGTAGATAAACCCTAGGCAGAGCTGTCAGATCTTGGGTGTTATTTTTGTAAGGAAAAACGTCGCCACACAAAACGGCATCATTAGCTAACTGGTCAGCTCTCTCATTACCTAGAATGCCACAATGCGAGGGTATCCACGCAAAATGCACTGAATACCCCTTAATACAACACCTATAAAGGAGTTCACGTGTTTCAAATATAATATAAGGATTATGAGAATAGAAAGGGAATCTGGCCAAAGATTGTAAGGCACTCCTTGCATCAGTTAAAATGAGTGAATTCCGTAAGCCCATCATAAGTATATATTCGACAGCTTTGAATAGACCGTAACATTCTCCCGTAAATACAGATGATTCGGGCGGGAGCTTTATTTTTTGGACAATATTAAATTGGGAGTGGTATACACCTACTCCCACACATGAGTCTCTTCCATGCTTCGAAGCATCTGTAAACAAGAGATGGCAGCCCTTCCAGTCTCTATCCATAGTGAAGTTGAAGTTAAGGTTATGACATACGTCATTTCGAAAAATGTTAAGGTTATAATGTATGTTCGGTGACATTATTAATGAACTGTAATTACAGTGAAATAAAGGAAGAAACTCGGATTGGTGACAAGGAGCTTCAATTAAATTGTATTTTCTAAAGCTTTTAACTAAACACGGAGTAGCTTTGTGCCTCCAGTAAGTGGATGAAATTACTTCTTCAGAGAGAATGGAAAGTTTATTTCGTAAAGGATGATACGTAAATTGCAAACACCGAGCCATAAATCTATCAGCTAAAAATTGACGTCATAAATGAAGTGGAGGGTCTCCACATTCCACCTGAAGACAATTAATAGGACTGCTTTTCATTGCACCTGAAACCACTCTAAGTGCCTTGGACTGAACACTGTCCAGTTTCTTAAGACCAGCAACACTAGCAGGATCCAGCAAAAAAGTACCATAGTCCAATACGCTTCTAATCAAGGTGTTGTACAGTAATTTTAATGAAAAGGGATGTGCTCCCCACCAAACACCAGCAAGACATCTAAGTATGTTGATATTTCGTTCGCATTTAGCAGCTATATAATCACAGTGTGGTAAACCAGTAAGATGTGTATCCAAAATAAGACCTAAAAATTTTACCTGGTTTTTAATGGGCATAGGGATATTATTGTACCTTACTGTAAATATAGGAGGCTTACGCATTCTAGTAAACAAGACAATGTTGCTTTTATCAATTGACAGGTCTAGACCGTTTGTTTCTAGCCAAGTCTTCAGTAAGCCTAGAGAAGAGGTTAAGGAAGTACAAATATTTTCAACAGAATGACCAGATAAATAAAGAAGTAAATCATCTGCATATTGAAGGACTTTTACTGACTCATTTAGAGAGGATTCCAAATCATAAGTGTAAATATTGTAGAGAATTGGACTAAGTACAGAACCTTGAGGGAGACCTTTCCATACTAAACGGGTAAATGTATACCCTTCAATATGAAGATGTAAAGATCTTTCTGAAAGCATGTTAATAATGAACTTAGACAGCATTGTTGGAACTTGTAATGAATTGAGCTTTTGTTCTAGGATTGATACCAGGACATTATCGTAAGCTGAGCTAATATCCAGGAAAGCAGCAATTACAGAGTTATTAGAAGTGAAGGCTAAGCGAATATCAGTTGTGAACACACTAAGGCTGTCCATCGTACTTTTACCCTTCCTAAAACCAAACTGTGATGTAGCTAGCAAGTTTTTGCTTTCCAAAAACCACTCCAAACGATTCTTAACGAGATGTTCAGCAATTTTAGCAAGAACTGTAGAAAGTGCAATTGGTCGATAAGAAGCAACATTAGAAGAAGTTTTGTTTGGTTTCAGAATAGGAATAATTGTTTGAGACTTCCAACTTGATGGAATGTTGCCAGATATCAAAGCTGTATTGATGAGATTTAAATATATTAAAAGAACAGAGTCAGACAGATTAGCTATAAATGAATATGGTATACCATCTTCACCAGGAGCTGAATCCTTAACATGTGAAAGGACTCCTTTCAATTCACTTAGTGTGAAGAGAGAATTCAACTCAGAATTAGGAATAGGAACATAAGGAAAATGCATTAAAGATTTCTGTTCTGGGGCTGAAGGAGGAGCTAAATGATCCATAAACTCATTGGCTAATTCTAATGGTAGTTTTGAGGCTGTTGTGTCACTAAATGCTGACCTGAATCGCCTAATATTTTGCCATACTAGAGATGCATTAACTTCTGGCGAGATAGATGCACAGAATCTTTGCCAACCTTCAAATTTCTTTTTCTTAAGGAGCTTACGAGTTGTACGAGCAGCTTCTAGGTATATCTCAAAATTATGACGAGTCATAGTATGACTATAATTTTTTTCTGCTTCTTTTCTTTTTTTAATGGCCTGAGTGCACTCAGCATCCCACCAAGGTGGTGAAGGAATTTTAGCTGTAGCACCATTCTTAATAGGGAAAGTATTATCTGCCACCTCTATTAAAATTCTTGTTATTTGATTAGATAATAGCTGAGGATCATGTAGTTGTAAGGAATTAGTTAAAGCAAGAATTCTTTCTTCTACACAGTTTTTGTATGTATCCCAATCTGCATTTTGAAGTCTATACTTTAATCGTGGTGTTGGATTACAAGCAACTGGTTTTTTATGTAGAAAAGAAATTATTAAAGGGTAATGATCACTACCATAAGAAGACTGTAAAGGGGACCAGGATAATGTCGATGCTAAATCAGGTGTGCAGATTGAGAGGTCAGGGGCACTTACTCCCTCATCTGGATTCGTTTGGCGTGTTGGGAGACATGTATTTAAAATACACAAATTATTAGAGTCAAGAATTTCTAGTAACTTTTCCCCATAGTGATTGGAACTAGAACTACCCCAGGACTGATGTTGTGTATTAAAGTCGCCCATTACCAAAAATGGTTTAGGTAAAACTGAAAGAAGATTACTTATTTCAGAAAGAATATTTACAGTGGGACGCGAATAATATATACATACTAAACAGATTTTATTTACAATAGCAGCGACGGCAGATATATCGTCACTGAGACTTGGAAGAGGAAAAGATTGAAAAGACAAGTTATTTTTAATAAGTATGGCGACACCGCCATACCCATCGCTTCTGTCTGTTCTTAGACACGCATAGCCAGGAATTCTAAAAGAGAACCCTGGTTTAAGCCATGTCTCACAGAGAGCGACTGCAAAGGGATCGTATTTGTTCAATATGTAGAACAAATCAGATTTTTTATTCACAATGCTGCGACTGTTCCACTGGACAATCTTGAGTAGACTTGGATCCATTAAGATTAAAGTTAAATAAGTTAGACAGCGTATCAATTATAGTAGCAACGTTGGACGGTTCAATATTATTATTTTTAGATAAGGTATTAATTAACATGATTATTAAATTTAAAATTTGACTCTCATTATTATTTGTTGTTTTATTTTGGAATGCAACACCATTCCCTGACGTAGAAACTTCATTACTGATTAATGCCTGATGAGCTGCCCGGTCATATCCCTTGGCAGTTTTTGGAGGATCCCGAGGTTTAAGGAATACCGTTTTTCTTTGTGAGGAGACAATTTGTGTGTTACGTGATTGGGGCAAAGGTTGTGAATAAAAATAATTTTTATTGGTATGTGATGGGGCGGATGTTACCACATCTGCATACAATTTTGAGATTGA
The DNA here is from genome assembly GCA_905147715.2 of Xestia xanthographa. NCBI lineage: Eukaryota > Metazoa > Arthropoda > Insecta > Lepidoptera > Noctuidae > Xestia > Xestia xanthographa. The sequence goes on along the minus strand of LR990655.1, from coordinate 11,663,253 downwards.
TGGATGAAGTTGCGACGCTTCAGCATATGACACGCAGCTATGGGCCATATAATGCTTAATTGATTTTTGTCTTTCAAATTCTGGGCATTTTTTATTGATGGCGTAATGAATGCCACCGCAATGGCAGCATTTACTATAACTCTCGTCTTCAATACTGCAAGTGTCAGCAGAATGCTTCTCCCCACACTTGAAGCACTGAGGGTTCGACCTGCATTGTACCTTTGTATGGCCAAAACGACAACAATTAAAACATTGAATTGTTGGGAATGTATACAATTCCACTGGCATGGAATTGTAACAACAAAACACACGTTTTGGTAGAATTTGTCCGTCAAAGGTGAGCACGACTGTTTGAGATGGTTTCCACACAGGGGTCGGTTCGTGTATTTTATAGTTGAGACGCCTTGCTTTGATGACTTTCCCGCATCCAGCGGGGACAGATATATTTTCCATGATTTCCTCCGGAGACCATTCGGTAGGTACGCCTTTAATAATTCCAATGCGACACACATTAATTGATGGAACAAATGCCTTCAATTTCTCCTTGGCCAAACTTGGGTCATTTATAAAAGAGTTAGCATCTACGTAACGGGAGAAGCTTAAAGATATTCTGTTTCGACCAATGCGTTTTAAAGAACCGTTAATAATGTTGTTATATCTCCTATTTTTCAGGAAATGCCCTAAAGTTACTGGGTGTAATGTCTGAGCCGAGTTTTGTGTATCAACATTTTTTTGGATGTGTACAACGTATGGCGACAGGTCTGTGGCTTCGTACAAAGCCCTTGCAACCTGTGGCGCCTTCTGGGGAAGATCTGACTTTATGAGGTTTTCAGTCTGGGGACCATCCACAGAACGTGGAGTGGCTTCTTCGTGAACTAAAACGGAATGTACCAGAACGTCTGATGTTATTTTTGGACTGACTACTGATTCATTATTACAATGACAATTTGTTTCGTTATTAATTAATCCTGTTGAGTTATGACCACTTCGCCTTCTTTTATTACAACTTTTACAAATTTTGCGTGGAGCTCTAGCCCTTTTCCGCTCCGATCTGGTTAAAGACGAGTCTGTATCCATACTGGATTCGTAAATTGTAATATTATGCCCGACCGAGGGGACTGTGCCCCCCGGATCAGGCGGTTCATTGTCCATAGTGGCCACTGGCCAGAAAAAATAAAATATTTAAAAAACTTACCCTAATAAATGAAGAATTATAGCTACAAACAATTAAACTAACTAATCTAATGAATATTTACATAAATCTACACAACTTATCTCCAATCTCAAACGTTTTTTAATATTTTTATGAAAACGAAAGAAAAATCACGCCCGCCAAATTCGATGATTCCCGCGCTTTTTCTTAACCCATGTTTCATCATTACGATTAAAAAGTTATATTCAGCCTAATCGATATTCGCAATGGAATCGAGTTAGGAAAAAGAAATGAGACGGAAAAAAAACTCCTTGGTATAATTTCAAATTAATATTTATTTAATTTTGATATTACCATTTTATACTATAGTAGCGGCCCGTCCCGGCTTCGCACGGGTGGGTCGGGTGGACGGTTCCCCTAATTCCACCCCCCGTCCCCATGTATACATATACATAGAAACCTTCCTCTTGAATCACTCTATCTGAAACTCATTGCTATGAGAAAATTACCGTTGAACTAGTAGCGTAAAGAAAAAATTTGAAAATGGATTAATTTTCAACTATGCATGCAGAACCTATGGCTATTCGCGTCGATTTTTTTTGTTTTAAAATTTAAATAAGGAATGCGCTCGCAATTCACATTTATAATTTGGACTCTTCTTTCTTCACTGATTGGCCATTGAAAGTAAAATACCGAAAGAGTTGGATAGGAATGGGGAGTCCTTTGCCCAGCAGTGTAACCTAACCATTGAACCTAACACAACCCAACCGTACTATACACAATTTTTTTGAATATTTCTAATTAATCTTTGGCGGATCAAACAATTTTTTTATTATACCTAGCAAGATCCTCGGCATTTTTTTATTGCTTGGATGTATATCGATATCCAACCAAATAAAAAAACAATAAATTATCGAACGAGTAAATAAATTCATTAATAAACTTGAACAGCGAGTGCATTCCTAATTTAAATTTTGATGTGGAAAAAAATTGGCGCGAAATTAGCTATAAATCAATCTGTGCTGTATAATGTTTGGTTGGTTTTAGTAGGTACCTACTACTTTACTACTAATACTACGTTAATACAGTGCTAGTGAATACTTTAAAATAATACTGTTCGAAATGCAGCAAGGAAAAAATACTTCAGTATCATTATATGTCAATCGGCATTCGTCAATATTAATAATATTCCGTTAGAACATAATAGGAGTCCTTGAAGATGTACCTTCAAGCTTAGATACTAAGCTAGAAGGTACCTACGTCTTCAAGGACTCCTTTATGATGTAATTGGGCACTTTAAAACGCTTTCATATGGTTGTGATGATAGTATATGGATGTGCTATGATGATTCAAACCCAAGACTAAATAGAAGTCCTGAAATGGTAATAGCCCATTGCATTCTATAAGGTCAAATGTAAAAAAAAATAGTATGATGATAAATGATGTTTGTCTAATGAATTTAGTTTGTTTCGTTTGACGTTTGTTTGTTTTTTTGTTTGATTTTATGTTTTATTTGATTTGGTCTTTATTTTTTTTTGTAGTTCGGTTTGTTTGATTTGGTAAAATGATTAATATGAAAATTAAATAACTATTTGAAACTATACCAAGGGATTTTTATTCCGTCTAATTTTTTTTTTCAAACTCGTTTCCATTGCGTGTATCGATTAGGCTGAATATAACTTTTTAATCGTAATGATAAAACACGAGTTTACGGGCAGCACTACGAAGTGTTTTGTTTTTTTGTAAATCTTTGACACAATCAAAGTATTTTTAAGTACTTACTAATAACGTATTTGTTATAATAGCAAAAATAAGAACGCAGATAGAATGTTACCGTTTTTATTTTGACTTTTTGAGTTTTATTAGAAAACGAGAAGCTAGTCTATGTACATTATTTCCAGCGCATCTAATTACCAATTTTTGGAAGGGTGTAGTTACTTACTGTAGATATACATATTTGGCAATAGACTGACGCCGATTTACCGACCTCAACACGTTCTTGGAGATAATGGTGTCGATTCTGTTGTGCACAAACTAAACTTAATTTAGGCTATTGCTATCTTTTTCTCTCTAATAAAACGAGAAAGAGGCGGCCATAATTTAGAGCTGTCAAATTTAGTTGGTACTAATATTTCCATACAAATAAACGGTGCACGTAAAAACGTGTCGACTAAAAACACGGTGAAGCGCAAGGCATAAACTAGTTTGACACCTTTAACTTAGTTCATAGCTACAGCCGTTCTTTTCTCGAACTGCCTTATAATAAAAGATAGCAATAGCCTAAAATAAGTTTAGTTTGTGCACAACAGAATCGACACCATTAGCCACAAACTTATCGTGAAAATCATTTTTCAATATGAAATCGAATGCTGCATAGGAAAGTTCAAGATTTTTTTCTGTTTCATGACAATATTTGCATAACCCCACCGATTCAGCTGATGTGTCATGTGTCAAAATCTCGTCGTGCATAGTGGTTATTGTTTTTATTCAGAATAATGCCACTTAACTATTATTAGTCAATGGTGCCGATTCTCTTGTACACCGAACTAACCTAAACTAAAACTAAAATTTCTTATTTTTAGTTAGTTGGTTTTGTTAAGTTATTCTGAAAACAAGATTCTCTAAACTTAAATAAAGTTTTGACACACTTAAATTCGAGTTTGACAGTCACCAAGTTGAGTAAACCATAGACTAAGATTGCACTAGAGGTTAAACGAAAATGAATGAAAGTGAACGAAAATGATCTGAATTGCAAAAAAAAACCTGAGTAATGACACTAATGACTGACACTTTCAGTCAATATCTGACAGTGACATTGTCAAGTTACTTTTTTCGGTGTGTTCGCTATAATAACCATGATGTTTGGAAAAGGTTTGTTCGTTTTAACTAGTAATAAGTGTAAATTCACACATAAATAAAAAACGACTTTTCTCAAAATTGGAGGTCTTTAAAAATGTATTTTTTAGTTAGTACAGTTCGTTTTTGTCTATCCACATAATTATATTATCCTGGTTAAAATGTTTGATTATAAATAACCATTTTTGGACATCATGTCCTTATGATTGAATTTTTGTTTGCTTGAAATCTCAAACAAACAAAAAATCATCCCAAATTTATAAATAATAATCAATCAACCGATAGGTTTTTAAAAATAATAAAAAATTAAACTCCTTTGCCATGGGGACTTAATACGACCATACCTTGTTACTTTGAATTATGAGCTGTCAAATCGTATGGATTTCTTCAATCGTTTTTGTTTATCGTTTTAATTGCCGCAATTATTGTAATAATGCCTTAATGTAGCGAGTTAAATTGTAAAAATAGGGGAGTTCATTAGTTTCCTAAGGAAAGCAAACTCAAAAAACAATGGGTCTGCCTTACGCAATAAAAGAAATCAAGTAAAGTTTTTACCGCACGTCTGTGTGTAGTGTATTTCATAGTATACAGGTGAGTTAATACAGTAACATAGCATACTTTGCATTACTTACTAATTTGTGTCATTATTGGTAGGTAAGTAACAATAAGTTAACCTAAGTGGTTTCTTAATCATTTCAGAAAGACAGCGGTACCATCAGTATTCTGTTTCACTGAAGCTAAACCAGAAAATCCGACTGCATCGTTATTAGAAAAGAAGGCAGAAAAAACTATTTCAGGAAAGTTTTGAAATAGAACCGCAACCTTCAACCAGTAGTTTTACTTCCATGTATACAACAGCATTAGAAAAGGTGTCGAAGAAGAAGTTAACACATTAAACAACAGTGAAGACGAATGTATACAGTGCACCTAAGTGTTTATCTAAAAGTATTCAAATTGACCACGAGTATGTCTACGGGTCTATTACTAGATACAAAGAGGATGATAAATCCATAAAGTTTTACACAGGTTTCGAATCCTATAAAGAAATTCAGTTAGTTTACTCAACTCTAAGTGTAATGAAGAATCTAAATTGTGGAGAGTGTATTATGAAAAATATTAAATAAAAGAGTACTTTTAATTCTGCTTTTTTACTATTTTCAAATAGTGTTTATACATAAATTTATTTAGAATTGCAGGTTCTAAATGATGTACATAAAAGTTAATTAAATGAGTTAACATTTCATTAAAATATGAATCATCTCGCCTTCATGTCCTTTTGTAATTTTTCCTATATGTTCTTTCCTTAGAAGCGTAAATGACAAAATTACAATATTGTTAGCTGGAGTAATATAGCTGTCCTTGATTGATTGCTTTACACTGGTCTCGTAAATAAGTGTAAATGCCATCAGAGGTAAAGCGGGTGGTCAAAAGATGGCGATATTCATATAAATGCTGTCCTTTACGCTGAGTGTTACAGCTGAAAACAAATAAAAAATTATATTCAGAAGCTTTATTTATTATACTGTGATCAGATGAAATAGTATTTTCTTTATAATCACTGTTAGTATGGAGAGCTTTCTAAAAATTTGACCAACAAATGTATTCATTCACCTATGAACATATTCTTGGATTGCCTGTCTGGTGATGGGAAGTGGAGAATTCGCATTTATATCACTGAATGTATCACAGGGTGGACACTGGTATACGATGTCGTCTTGGCCCATGCAGTCGGCACCAAAGTTCTGGTTTCGATCATACGCTTCTAATCTATAAATTAAAACAAGATAATTAGCCAAAGAACACAAAATAATCTAACCTAAAATATTTTTATTCTTTCTTGAAAGTTTCTAAAAAATAGTTATTTCATATTACACAGAACCTGGAAGTGGCTTTGAGTATGGGAAATGAATTTACTACTTCTTTTCCAACTAATAACAAGTGCAATACATGTTCAGTACAAAAATCCCTTGGTAAATTTTCATAAATTTTGTTTGTATCATAAATAATAAAATAACACTACATTTACCTTTCTACCGAATCGACAACAACTGCAATCACGTTGTGCTTCCTTATTCACCTCGAAATTATCCAAACTCTCAAGAAATACGAGAGAAATGTACTTTGAAAATTTTAGTTCATGACAACTAATTTTATTCCACACCTTTTTAATCGCGATTAAAAATAGTCTGATTTAGTTTGACAATCTTAATTTTAGGTGAAAAACGTCAATTTCAGAATAGCAAAATAGCCATTTACACCAAATTGAATAACTTAGTGCTGTCAAACTATAATCTGTTTAAGTCATGTCACTTTAATCAATTTCAGAATGGGAAACGTCGTTTGACAGGAACAAACTAAATTTTAGTGATTTTTAGTCTAGTTTAGAGATATTTGTGACAAGAGAATCGGCACCAATGTGACTATTAACAGATTCGTAGCTTGTAGGAACTGCATATGAGGAAAAAATATGTAATTACTATAGCTTCTTAGGTAGATTAAAAACCTTAGTTATGTTACTACGTTTTTCCTGACGAAATAACAAGAAATACGCCTAGAGATGGGTAACTAGCCGAAATTTCAATAGCTTAGCTAGCCGGCTATTTGTGGTTGAATAGCCAGCTAGCTAGCCAGCTATTTTGGCTATTTGGCTATTGAACTATAACGGCTACCGCTCGCTAGCGGCGCAGCGGGACTTAAATGAATAACGATCGAACTGCCTTGCGATTCGAGTTCGATCCTCGCCTCGCCGCGGCTACAAGTCAAGAATCTGTAACTAACTAGTACCTTTCTATCGTATTTCGTAAATTCGTACAATAACTGAACGAAATTACTAAGTATAATGCCTTCTCTTTCTTTATTCTATTTTGTGACTATTGTGAGAAAGAAATGTGCGATGAGAATGAAGTTCGCACTCGCGTCTCACATTACGTCACTACCTACTCAGCGCAGTGGTGAGCACGCACACAGCTAGTTAGCTAACGGCTACTCGGCTACTCCGGCTAGCCGGCTACCGAATATCGCGACGGCTATAAAACGCAGTAGTTATATTATACTCTGGGGCGGCTATCCGCTGCTGTGCCGTATTCTAGCGAGCCAGTAGCCAATAGCTAGCTATCGTATTGACGGATATCATAGCCGTGGCTATTTCATTAATAGCCGCTATTTGGCTAGTTATTGGAATAGCTACCCATCTCCGGCCTTCATAGCAATGGCCATTCAGTTTAAACAGGCACTATCCACTTCGCAGCTAAGCGCGCGGATTTGCAAATACCGTAACCGCTCACATGCAAAAATTTTTGCAAGTTTTCAAAACATTTTCTGCCCGATCCGATAAAAACACCTGTAGCTCAAAAACTATAAGTCCTAGAGCAATTTCAAAAATACTGTTGTCAAGCTGATTAGATAAGGAATCTACTTATCTAGAAATCAAAATGAAATACTTTAATTATATACTCCAAGTCATAATGTATAGCAAAAAATAGTTACAAAAACTGATATTTCGCTAGAAATATCAGTTTTCTCTTAGTTTTTTATCCATTTTAACATTAAAGAAATAAACAAGACTATATTTCCTTTCCAACAAGACCACAATCTCATTTATAGCTCAATAGCATCATATCTAAATATACTTGTAAACAAACATTGCCAGCCGGTGTTGGATGAAAAAACACACAAACCCACATGTTTTTTGGTGTAGATAGTTGAACAATCTAATCACCTCACTAATTAAGCACTGTTTTTCCCATTTCACACACGTTTTAGTCACTAAATCACGTATTTCTTCACACAACACAATCACTATAGGTACATATAATAACTACTTTTTCACGGGCGAAATATTGCAACTTCGAGATTCCAAAACGAATTTACGTTGACAAAATAATGAAGCACGGTTCACAAGGATAATTTTGATATATAATAGTATCAGCTACCATTAAAAATACCAGAGTTATCACGACATTTGCTGCGAAGGGAAATTCGAGTGTTCACCGTCTGTCAAATGAAAGTTTTTTTTTTTTTTCGGCAAATTGTCTATGGAGTAGTGTTGCGATGTTCGGTTTTATTATTGAGGAATTTAGTAACGAATTGAACACAGAGGTATAAGCTCTAGAAGAGACAGTTTTAGACGGTTTTTAATGCAGTTTTTTGGGAGGCGGGTGCGCGTAGTACAAGTGTGACAGATAGCTATCAATTGTAGGACAGCGATGCACATGTGTGACAGATAGCTGCGGAGAGGTTGGAGGGATTTCATATGTATACTACCATAGTCGAATTTATAAACTTCATAATATTATATTTGTATGGTGTGTTTAAATATAATGATTGCATTAGGTACTTACCTAAGCTAAGCTTTATTTGAAAACGCCAAAGTCAGGTATTCCGAGTTGGGACAGCATAACAGCAAATCATTCCTATTTCGTAATTCTCGACGAGTAGTCAGTATTATTAAGATTTTAGTATATGTATAAGATTCAATAAACATTAGACGATTTATGATTTGAAGCCAACATTAAATAGAAGTCCAGAAAATCAAAATAGTTTGATTGGTTTAGAATCAACTCGCCATTCTGAAGCCAGGGTGGCGGCTCACATTCGTATTACATTCCTTGCCCGTGGTACAGTTGGCTAGTACAGTTGACCGGACAGCGGGTAATTTTTTTTTTCCTTGGTACTGTTGACTGGACTACAAAAAAACATATTTTCCTTGGTACAGTTGACCCGGACTACGGAAGTTTTTTATTGTTCCTTGGTACGGTTGACTGGACTATGGAAGAAAAAATTTTCTCTGGTACAATTAACCGAACTATCGAAAAGTATTTTTTCGCTGGTACAGTCATAATTAATAGAAGAATAATTAATAACTAATTAATTAATTACTAAATTATATCCAGATATAACTATAGGTGCTATTATTATTATGGAGAGCGGGGTGACCCTCGACCCCCACACTTCCGAGGGTATACAGTCTCATAACCGAAGAACGTGGGTGATGCATTCGATATGCCGTCAACAATTTACGACTTTCGTATCCAAGGCGTCTAGTTCTGTTTGAGTCCATTTGAGTATGCCGAAAGAGTACATCAAAACCGGCATGACCCAACCGTTGAAGGCACGCACCTTATTGCCATCTGATAAAAGACTATTAAATACCTACTTTTTTTAGACGGGCAAAGAAGCGCTCCTCCAACGATTGCTTCATGTCAGCAACATTGACGCCCAGCGCTTCCGACATACCCGAATACTTATAGGTATCGGTTGCTGAGAGGGATCGAAGAATTATGGAATCCGAGAGCTGGGTTCCCACAGATTCCACAATCTCCCCTCGTTTTACATGCATGACCGCACATTTGTCCACACCAAATTCCATCCTGATGGCGCTAGGTACAGAAAGTTTCAGTTACCTTCAGTAACTCCATCAGTCGCAAATCGTTGGGGCAAAGAGTTTTAGGTCATCCATGTAAAAGAGGTGAGATATAACCTGACCATCTTTCTACAACCGATAGCCTAGACCTGAATCCTAAGAGGATTCAAGACTAAGCAGAACCAAAGTGGATTCAAACTATCGCCCTGAAATATACCTCACTCTATCCTTATCGGGTCGCTATTCCTCTGAATTTGCCGACATCCTGGATAGCGAAGGACTGTCCTCCATTGCCCCATACACGACATCAGGAAGGTGCGCAGAGTTGCATCACCTTTATACAACTCTAGCACCCTTATGAGCCATGTATGTGGCACCGAGTCATAGGCCTTCTTAGAGTCTATCCAACATGTCGACAGATCCTTTCGGGAACGGCGAACCTGGTGACTAATGGCCATATCAGTGAGGAGTAGCTCCTTAGTACCATGGGACCCGTTTCTACTTCCATTCTGAGAAGCGGACATGACAGAATTGTCATCTATATGTTTGCTAATTTTAGTTCTCAAAATGGATGTAAGAACTTCATAGTCTGTCGGGAGACAGGTGGGTCATACCTGTTGTCAGGAACTCTGGCAGCGACCCATACTCTAAGGCTGACTGGAACAGGGTCGCCAGGCGAGCGTGCGACCTTGTGAACCATTTTAAGCGCAGGCCACACCGCCAGCTAGCGGGCGGGCGAGCGAAGCGAACGAGGCCCTTTTCATACTTCGTTCGGCTTTTTCGGTAGCTCGCGGTGTGAACCGAAGTATGTAAAGAGGTGAAACGAAGTTTGCCCGCCCGCCCGCTAGCTGGTGGTGTGGCCTGCGCTTTATCCAGAAGTTGTGCAGCCCATCCGGCCCTGGAGATTTCCAGTTAGGCAACGGACGGACTGCACGAGCTACGTCTTTGGGGCTTATAGTAATGGCCCCTATTTCTGATACTGCTCAATCACCCGAGTCCATTCACCCTCGGCATGGCTGACAGGCACCGACCAGATGCTGCACCAGAACGAACACATTGCATCATCATCCGGCAGGTGCGTGTCAGCCACACCTTGTTCCGGTCGCTCCCAAGCCCTATAAACCCACCTTTCATCTTTTGGAATGTGCGATTCTGGGTGTATCGGTTCACCCGCTGCATAGACTTATTGAAATTATAAAAGGCTTGTATTCTTTGTATGTAGTCTTTAACACTTTTCATTTTAACTGTACATTCCATCCACAATTTTACTAAAGTACTCAATGATATTATAAGTAAAAAGGTGTAGATGCGTTATAAGCGCTCAGCAAGCGGTACGTTAAAATGTGGCTAATTAGCAAACCTTGACCTCAGTGTGACGTTGCCGGCGTCGACAGACGCACTTCACGTAAACACAGTGCATTATCAGTGAAAGTGACCCAAAACTACCGAAAATGCCGTCGTGTGTCATGAGATATTATAAAAATTATACTAGCAAAACTTCTAAAAGTCAAGGAATCACATATCATTCGTAAGTATACTATTTATCTTAATATTTTCACAAAACAAACATTACGTTTTTAAAATAATGGCGTCCGAAAAGAAAGAGTGCAACAACAATTTCTCTATCAACAAGTGCGATAGAGATAGACGTCATTACCGATCATAGAGTAAAATTATATGTACGAAACAGACAAGTCAGTTGACTTTCAATGCATTTTTATTACATTACTTTTACTACATGAACTCTTGAGTGAATCGCATTTTTAGGCATAAATCACGGTGTAAGGTAATGTCATATCTGATTTATTAATTCTACATCGTTTCTAGTAAACTTGACGACGCACTGTCGCGAATTATATTTGTCTCTTTTTCACTCGCGATACTTGAATCATGCCATCCTATTTTGACGACTAATTGTAATGTAGTGTGTTATTGCAATATTTTTAGTTATTCATGTGTGCGGTGTGCCGTTTTTGAAGATAGAATGTCGTTTAGGTAACGTATCTACACCTTTTTACTTATAATATCATTGAAAGTACTATTGTTAAAACAAAATTAACCCTGGTCCGGTCAACTGTACCACGGTTCACAGAAAAAAAAATGGTCCAGTCAACTGTAACACTGTTAATTTTTTTTACCATGGTCCAGTCAACCGGACCTAGCCAACTGTACCACGGGCAAGGAATGTCGTATTACAATATCAGAGCTTGTATAACATTTAAGAAGTTTTTAATTAGTGTTCATAGACGTACATTTGACGAACATTTAATTCCTAATGTCAAATTTGAAATAAGTTATTGGAATTAAAATACACCCGCCAACCTGACGTCAGGATGGCGGCTCACTTTAAAATGATGTTTGCTAGGCATACATTTATACTTATTTTAGTATAAAAACGAACATTTTACGTACATTTAAATAGTTTATTTTTGATCTATTTGCAAGATATACACCCGCGGTCCTGACGGATACATAAATTTAAGCTATTCTGAAAAATTCACCCGCGATTCTGACGTACATCGTAAACCGACTTTACAGACAGCCAGCTTTTTTCTTTAACGTGTGGTTAGTAACACAGTACCTAACCTGGTGTCAGTTTTATGTCACCCATGGGCCTCGTGACTTGGCTTTACATGCAGTCAAGAAATATCTGCCAGGGCATGCTGGTAGGTACTGTTTCCTCACGATGTTTTCCTTCACCGAAGCAAGTGATAATCGGGGCCTATCTGATGGATAGAGATATCATCTACCCCCGGGTATATACGGAGAAGGACAGGGTCGGCGAGAGATGTCGTGCGGTGTTCCACAGGGATCGGTTCTGAGGCCGCTCCTAGGGAACATCGGGTACGACTGGGTGCTTCGCGGTGCATTTCTTCATGGTGCCAGTGGAAGAGTACCAACAGGTGACCATCTTGGTGACAGCTGGGGTCGCGCAAGTCGTATAAGGGATACGGTGGTTGGGTGGCACATTGCATTAATCCGATGCCCTGTTTCCATGGAACTAAGAAAGTACCTACCACCTCCGAGAGCGAGCATCGTGTCAGGCATCCACATGAGTCGATGATGAAGTACCTAGGAGTCGTCCTCGATAGCTGGTGGGGCCTCCTCTCGTTTCGTTTCCGCTTCGGTGGAGTCCAGCCCTAAGCCGGGCACGCGAAGATCTAGGTATATCTATATCTGTGTGTATACCATTAACTAGTAAACGACTAGGGCATCGCCAGATTTTGCGCCAGGGGGGAGGGGGGCAGAAGGGTGCGAGTAAAAACTGATTTGTGAGGATTGTTTACAATTTATGGATGCCGCTGAAGTTCTTTTAATTAATAAATAAGATATTATGAGTTCAATTAGTTAGGTGTAGCTGTAGTCCAAGAGCTAGATCGAATGAACTCTCTAAATTCTTAGGATCTATCTCTTGCACCATACCGTAGGTACTAATTGATGGGCCTACGCAGACGACATACTTTTTGTGCGATCGAGTCTGTGGCGCACAAAATGTCTGCATGGCATACAAAAAGTCCGTCGCGGATTTTACGCAGACTCAACGCACACGACGCACATCTTCATAGTACATTAGATCCCCCCACTAGCGAGCGCAGATTGCATACTCAAAATGCGCCGTCTGCGGTACCACGTGTTGAAGTGTGTCCAAACATTGCGCGGCAACAACACGTGGCGTTTGCAGGACACATTTCTACCGCGCTCTAGTAGGACTAATCGGCCGCCGCGCGCGATTGCCGCTTTATGTTTGGACCACACTCTTGGAGCAACGTTCTATTTCTTCGCACACTTTTTGTGCGGCGCGGCGCGGCACGTCTGCCAGAATGACACGGATTTTTTTGCCGCCAGACTTTTTGCGCGTCGTATGCGTTACTGCATATAATTGCTTAGATTCTATTTTCACTTTTCACTGACTAAAAAGTGCGTCACGGATAGTCTGTCGTCTGCGCAGGCCCTTATTCTCAACTAAGATCCGATTAAACCTGTGACTTGGCGACAATTTGCGACTAGTTGGCGACAAAATATGGGAGAAAACAGGTCTTCGCCAGGTGCGATGTGTTTTTGAGATATAAATGTGAATATAAACCTATAAACCCTTATATTTTTTAAACCAGTGACCGACAAATATTTGGCGACTAATTTTTCGTGTTATAAAAATTAAAATACCCGATAGGGGCCGAGCCCGTGTCAATGACACCTAGGTCTCTTGCATTCAAAGGTATTAACATTACATTGAACATACCCTAGATCAGCCGATTAGAAAAACAAAATGGCTGCCATTCGCGGGGTGTGGTGGGGTTAGGAGTTTTTTTATACATGTATTTGTCGTTAAATAAATGAGTAAATAATATGCTCTTAAAGTATCGGTAACCGGTGGCCAAACATATTGAAGCCATCACTATTGTGTAAAACCGATACCACTGAGTGTGACCACCTTTTGTTGAAAAGTTCCACTAGCTAGAACTATCAACATAGCATCTGAATCTCGCATCAGAAACAACGCGAGCACAGTTTCTAGCTCTAGCAAATGACGCATATAAAATATGCGGAGAAAAGGATAGGAACATGGCGGAAAAATGAGATTCAGTGCTGCTAAATGAGGCTAAACTAGCGTTGCCATCTCTAAAAATCAGACAGCCGGACTTACCCGCCAAACAGCCGGATTTTGGGTGCCAAGACCGGACGCTAAAAACTAAAATAATTATAGTTTCAGAAACTTTCCTCCATTCGGGAAGATTTAGTCAGTCAAATTGTTTCCTAAGTGTATCTTTGTAATGTTTTCAGTTCTGTTCAAATAGTTGACTGCTCTAGCGCGCATGTTTCCAACGTTTCCTTTGAAAGCTGCCACTCGATCAGGATCAATAATTTTCCATAAAATTGAATTGACTTTTGAAAGAACGATACGATGGAAGTAAGAAAATAAAAAGCCTAGCAATAGCCGGACGGGCCGGACGCAGTCAAATTTGGCGGGATAAGAGGCCAAAAACTAACACTGTCCGGCTTTATCCGGACGGATGGCAACGCTCCGCGCAACCTAACAAGGTAGAATGCGGCAGAATCGTCGATAAGTACAAACATCAGCTGTTTTGGCATTTGCATGGATCTGGTTGTGCTGCAGTCGAGGCGTACAACTCTTTGTGGAACTTGTCTAGTCTGGCCCCGATTTGAACGGTTTCACCAGCACACATTAAATACTCGATCGATGTTGTCCGCGTAAAATAAGTTAAAATTTAGCAACAACCCTGACAATAGCTCAGTGCCCAATATGTGTAGACTAAGGCATGCAAAACCGGTTCTAGTCACATTGATGGATGGTTTGTTCATTCATGTAGAGCGTGGGCCAGACTTGCTCCACAACAGCACGCACTGTTGTGACCCGCCGGTGGAGACCGATGCGGTGTGTGGAGGGCGCATTACACAAGGTATCGGAGCGCGTTCGCTGCGAATGGTTGCCGTACCTACGGCGTCTCATACTTTGTGCTCTTTTCATATGAGCAAACTGGAACGCCGTTAATGGCCATAATCTGTTCTTTTGCAGTAAACTAACCTACAAGTCATCATCACACCGGTTCAAAAGAGAAAAATACTTGCCAGAATGTGATGATTTTGGTTGATAGAAATATATGATTAATTTGAGATCAGGATAGATGTATAAAATTTCATTGCTTCCGGTCGATTCAAGTTACCGTAGACATACAGGAACAGGTCATAGCAATAACTAGTATGTTCAACTTGAAATTCAATATCCGATTTTTTCTCATACTGTTCCCATTAGCAACGCAGCTCCAATTGATCAAATCTGGAATAGCGAGCATAAGAATATTATCGTTGTGATATGGGTAGGTACTATCGGTGATACTGAGAGTTAAGACAAAAATATTGGTCATGCGTTTATATCTGAACATTGATTGTGTCACAAGTGTTTATAAGCTAAAAATTAACAAGTACGTTATTAATTTAATGTATTTGTAATAAGATCAGTATCGTTACTTATATAAAGATAATATTATGTAAGCGTAGGAACCTTAATTATCATTTTTTGTCAAAAGTCACTAATACTTCGAACAAAATTTATTCCAAAAATATAAATAATTCGAAATGAACATAAAAACCATGTAGAAAACAATCGTTTAAAAAGTAAAATGCAAAAGCAAATGTAAAAGGGAATACAGGATACAATAAGGACCTGTCAAAAGAAAGTGAACATATTGAGGAAATTTTGATTTATTATTTCCACATAGTTGTGTCCAAAGTGCGTTTCACAGGCTCAGTGGGTAGATCTTCTGTAAAACAAAATTTACACAATTCAATACAAGTGCTTTAGAGAAATTAAGGTTCCGATCGGGAATGGAGCGCTACAATTTTCAAGTATGTCAATAACAATACAGTTGAGATATTTCATTTTATTTATTTAGGGTATTACAAAAACAGTTACCATATTATGTACAACTGGAAAAAAAGTTACAATACAGTGGGTTTCCTTCTAGAACTTTTGTGATTGAAATAGCCTCTCCAGTACCCGATGAGACCTCTATGCAAGCGGCAAAGAGGCCTGCGCGGAACGGGGGCCATCCGGCCGAGCCGGTCTTACTCCTAACTATGTATATTAAACTTATATTGATACGTCTATTATAGTATAATGTAATCATTAATTAAACTAAAACGATTATATCGGTCCGAACGAAATGAGTCCAATGAAAATTCGGCACAGCGGTTATTAGAAGGCTCCTCCTAATACACACACCTTATAAATATCGCAATAGAACGCAGGACACAAAGTATAAACCGGGTAAGCGCAGGCGCCTCAGATGAGGTTAGCCACATCGCTGGGCATTTCCGAGATGCTTGTATGGTAGAACTCCTCAATATCCTTGAGCGCTCTCCTATCAGCTTCAGTGACGAAGTTGATAGCAATTCCTTTACGGCCGAAACGACCACCCCTTCCAATTCTGAAAAAAGAAAATATGTGTTTATAATTCCTGAGTACTAACATAAGTTTAATTTTGAATAAGCCACAGACAAACTACAACTGTTCTTTCACAGTGAGGCCCTTTATCGATTCGTTGGCGAAGTAATAGTACGGTACAGTATGCTCTGTATACCGAAACAATACTGTGCTGCTTTTATTTATAAACTTTACGTTATATTTTGGGCACTTTGTGCAGTATCGCTTAAATCCTCGCGAGGAAATATCGACTTCTCGTGATAAAGATGCGTGAGTCCCAGAAATACCCGCCTAACTAGGAAAACTTTTGTAAATTTATTCCTCTACCTAGTCCCTCCACAGTAACTCGATGTACATTTTCAAAACTCGACTTTATTGCCCTGAATGTTGCTGACCGAAACACCTTCACTACTTTATTTTGAGGAAATGCGGCATCCATTTTGGGCAAACCTTTTTCATATTCAAATTTTCGGTCAAGATACCATTAACAGCACTTTCTGAAATCCCTTCCTTATCTGCTAGTTAGCGAACTTTAAATCCGGCGATTTAAAGTTCGATAACTAGCAGAAATGATGAAAAAAAAATTGGTTGACCGGCAACCAATTTTTTTTTCACCGTTCTGGCGTAGTGTCTGAGAGTAGTAAATGAGATGGTCAATTTGGTCGACCTCTGCAATTTTCATCTTAGCAGCTCATACGTTTAAACTCGGCCACCTAATATTTTATTGTTGAATGAAAGAGTAGAACTCTGTTTTAATATTGGTTAGACAAGTTTTTCAAATGAATGTTTTGTATCTCATAATGGTGATCCCAATTTTTACCATTTTCAAAATTCATTCACGGCGGTCTCTGATGTTCCCCTGACGGGCGCGAAGAATAAATATTGTGGCGGCTTGAATGTTATAATATCGGTACTCTACCAAAGAAATTTATTTTCAAACCAAAACCGCCATCTATATTGCAGGCCAGGTACTTTTGGGATTTCCCTAATAATTATCCCCATTTACGAGAACGCAAGCGATGTTGGTGACATCCGTACATTGAAAAAAAGAATAATTCTCAACTATTTGTTACAGTCAGCATAGTTTCACAGGACGATATTTTTTTTTTTTTTAATCGTTTAAAACGCGTGTCGTGTCCCTTTATACACCGAGCAGGTACTGGTTATGTTTTTATCGAAGATTCGAAGCTCGGTAAATCGAAACGATCTATCCCCGCTTTCAAGCAAACTGAGCCAATCAGGAAGTGCTCATTGAAAATATAGGAACGCTCAGTGAGCTTTCGCCGAGTATACAGAGCATGTTGATCCCGCACCGACAAATCAGAAAAGGGCCCTAGTCCACTTCTGACTGGCCATCAATGTCATATTGAATTGACAAATTAATGATGTTTATTATTGTTAGGGTCGGTTCAGACAATGGTACAAAATCCCCGCGCAGGCTCGAGCATCCTCTGGTTTTCGAGCAGAAACTGGTTTGAATGACAGTGAGACATTAAGAAAAGGCTCGAGACCGCGCTAAAAGACCCACCAGGGGTTGCCCGCTTTATCATTGAATTAGCATCGTTCGACAATTATATCGACGACAGTTGTAGACCACATTTTATAAAACTGGACATTCTAACTCTGACATCGATTTATATCCTAGAAATTTGTAAATTCGTGAGACAGTATCCAAACTTCTTTATTAAAATCTCTGACCAGCCCCGCCGATATGCACCGCGTTCACGATTTGAAAACACGCTCGTAATACCCCAATCAAAGCTAAAATTACACAGCACTAGCCCTTACGTTACATCAATAAAAATATATAACAAGATTCCTAATGACATCAGAAGGGAAGAGAATGACAAAATATTTTTAAATCGAGTCAGAAAGCTATTAATTCAAAAATGCTACTATACAATTAATGATTTTTTTAATGATGACTTCAAAATGGATTAATTTTTTACTACCTTTACTTATTTATTGAATTTTCCTTTTTATTTTTTTGACATTTTGTAATTGATTCATTAAGTTTTTTATCATGATTGTTTTCGAGTTTTATTTTAATGACATGATTTGACTTTTATTTTATGTTATTTTATTGACATTTTGTTTTGATTATTTATTAGCTTAAGACATAATTGTATTTTGATAATTATTTTTAGTGACATGATTTATTTGACTGTAATTTTATTTTATTGACATTTTGTTTTGATTATTTATTAGCTTAAGACATAATTGTATTTTGATTATTATTTTTTATTGACATGATTTATTTGACTGTAATTTGATTTTATTTTATTGACATTTTGTTTTTGATTCTTATCTTATTGACATGATTGTATTTCGATTATTATTCTAATGACCAGATGTATTTGACTGTAATTTTATTTTATTCATTTTTTTTTTTTTTTTTTTTATTCTCCATTTTATCCTTTTATTTTACACCATTATTTACTTATTTGAATGAATTTACATATTTTTATTAATGATGATTTTTTAAAATGCTACTTCCTGTCTAATACTATAAATTGTTGTGCCCGACAGGGTCCATGTGAACTTTATATTAATAATAAGACCTTTTATAACACATGTGATATGCAATAAAGAATTGAATTGAATTGAATTGAATATCCCTATACTAAACATATTTTTCATGAACACTGAATGCGTAAGAGGCGATACATGAGCACGTCAGAAATTGTTCGCGCAGTCTCAGCTATCTTTGAGGATTTCTGAACATGCGCGCGATCGTACGATACGGTCTTGTTTTGAATGCAGCCAGTAAGTAGATTGCTAAAGCATTTTGCCACTGTCTGAACTGATCCTTTCAATAAGGTAATTGTTAGATTGAGGCTGTCAGATCAATCTAAATGCGATTAGACTGAACTCTGGTCATCTTTTTATGTAAACATCATTTTTTTGTCATTAATTAATGTAACAAAACATGTAATAAAATCCAACATTATATAACATGGCATGAACAATATTCCTAATGTTAACATATGCATGAAATACACTTACCGATGAATGTAGTTTTCACGGTTAGTGGGCAGATCATAATTTATGACGCATGAGACTTGCTGCACGTCAATACCGCGGGCAAGTAAATCAGTTGTGATCAGGACACGAGAGGATCCTGTACGGAACTGCCGCATGATCACTTCACGCTCACGCTGGTCCATATCGCCGTGCATAGCAGACACAGTGAAATCACGCTCATGCATGGATTCAGTCAACCAGTCCACCTGAAATATATTTATATTTTTATAAAAAACTAGTCACAGATGTTTCAAAATAATTATATAAACTTGGTTTGCACTTAATTTCTTACAATATATTGTGATCAAAATAATTCAGTAGAAATTGACATAGAGAGAATAGTCTTACTGTAGTCTCACTGACTACATACCTACTAGTGTAAACATAGTATAGACAGAAAGAATAATTTTACTGTGTGAAGTCACACACTATACTAGGGGTGGTTCAAGGTCAGACTGGGCTGGAAGGGCCCGGGTGGCTCCCCACAAGTCCGGGGCCCAAGACTGGATAATTGTAGATGGGATAAAATCAGAAAATAATGAAACATACAAATTATTAATTATCAACGAAATATATTATTAGGTACATGTACAGTTCCAATTATATTTTAATAATTTAGTAAATATGAAGCTAGCCAGTCAACATTTTTTTAAAGAGGATTGTTTCAGATATAAAAAAATAGGTTAGCAGAAAGTAGGTGCTCCTCTCTCTACCTCGCCTTGGACAGGTTAGAATTGTTTCGATCTTTCATACAGGAGTTACTTGGTCAACTTTTAGACAAAGTCAAGATTTAAGAGGAAGTAGCGTGAAACTCTGACTGTATGGCCAGTCCGACCCTGGGGTGGTTTATCACATTGTAACCATATTTACATGTGAGAGTTCAGTACTTGTAGGAGATTCCAGCAATTTTTATTAAATTGAACATAACTGTCGAAGGAGAAGTATTATTTTAAGCCAAAAGGAAGTGTTATGATTTTAGCAATGTAATTTTGTATTTACGTATGTTGCTCTGTAGAGCCTAAGCTATTAATTTCATTCTGATGAATAAGGTGTCAATTGATTCGTTATTATGGCCCAGTTATCATGGGCTACTGTTTATTCAGTAGTAGGGTTTTTTAGTTGTGGTGTGGTGTGTGTATGTTTGTGTGTTGTTGTGGTGAGTTGTGTGTGTGTTGTTGTGGTGAGTTGTGTGTGTAATGTTGTTTAATAAATAATAGGTGGTATTTACCTTGCGACGAGTGTTGCAGAAGATTACAGCCTGAGCGATGGAGAGAGTGTCGTACAAGTCACAGAGGGTCTCCAACTTCCATTCTTCAAGTTCAATGGCAATATAAAATTGTTTGATACCTTCCAGGGTTAACTATAAAAGAATTAGAAAAACATTTATCAAACACTATCCAATACATTCATTAGTGCAATGAATCCTGTTATGAAAACACAAGTAGCAATAATATGGTATAACAATGAATATGATTACCAAATGATCTGATATTTAAAAAACCGGCCAAGTGCGAGTCAGACTCGCGCACGAAGGGTTCCGTACCATTATCTATACATTAGACAAAACGGCAAAAAAATCACGTTTGTTGTATGGGAGCCCCCCTTAAATATTAATTTTATTCTGTTTTTAGTATTTGTTGTTATAGCGGCAACAGAAATACATCATCTGTGAAAATTTCAACTGTCTAGCTGTCACGGTTCATGAGATACAGCCTGGTGACAGACAGACGGACAGACAGACGGACAAACAGCGAAGTCTTAGTAATAGGGTTCCGTTTTTACCCTTTGGGTACGGAACCCTAAAAAAAGAACTTTGTTTAAACAGAACTTGGGCTGCCTTGTGGTGGCAAGTGCTACTGACCATGAGGTCTTGGGTTCCATTCTCAGGTTGGACAGTGCTATTGGGTTTTTTCATAAGTAATTTCTCAGTAGCAGCTAAGGAGTCTGTATTTGTGCGCAGTTGATGGCAATAGGCTCACCCCTAATTACATGGAAACAACTTGACAAAATGGGGTGTACTATTATGTACAGTTTTGAAGGGTGTTATAGAGATGGGTAGCTATTCCAATAACTAGCCAAATTGAGGCTATTCATGAAATAGCCACGGCTATGATACCTGTCAATACAATAACTAGCTATTGGCTACCGGCTGGCTAGAATACGGCACAGCGGATAGTTGCCACACAGTATAATATAACTACTAACTACTCTTTGCTGCTCACCCAATATTCGGTAGCCGGAATAGCCGATAGCTGACTAGCTGGGTGCGTGCTCACTGCACTGAGTAGGCAGTGATGTAGTGTGGCATCTCTTTCCCACAATAATCACAAAATAGATTAGAGAAAGAGAGGGCATTATACTTAGTAATTTCGTTTGTTTAGTGTACGAATTTACGAAATCCGATATTTAAAAAGGTAGTTAGTTACAGATTCTTGACTTGTTGCTGCGGCGAAGATCGAACTCGAATCGCAGGGCAGTTGATTGTTATTCATTTAGGTCCCGCTGCGCCGCTAGCGAGCGGTAGTCGTTAATGTTCAATAGCCAAAATAGCTGGCTAGCTAGCTGGCTATCAACCACAAATAGCCGGCTAGCTAAGCTATTGAAATTTCGGCTAGTTACCCAACTCAAGGTGTTATTGTAATGTATGTTTTAACACAACTATTTCATGTTCTCAAGTTTTCTATTAGAAATTCAAAGATGTGTCATCTAGCACCCACACTGGGCCTGCATGATGGATTACAGCCTACATGCTGGAGGATGTTTAAACTTATTTGATGTAGCCTCAGTTGATGGCAATACGCTTACCCTGTAGCATGGACCTCATCAACAGATGTTGATGAAGTGGTTATTGTTTGAAGATGACAGCCAGAAATGTGACCACTATCTAAACTGCAGTAATTTAGACTGCTGTTAAGATTCGAGTGGTCACTCATGACTTGATTTGAAAAAAATTGTTATAAACCAATAGGTATAAATAGACATACTTCTTCCTTTTGCACAAGAATGCGCACAGGGTCTCTCATGAAGCATCGGGACACCTCAAGTACATCATCTGGCATGGTGGCAGACAGCAAAATAACTTGCACATCAGCAGACAGCATCTTGAATACATCATGGATTTGATCTTTAAATCTGAAATGTTTTTAAACACAATTATTAGCAAGGCTTCCAATTACACCAACATCCAGCTATGATGAATAAAAGTAATGTAAACATGTCCACATGTTCTTTTTTTTTTAATTATTAAACTGAGTAATGCTAAATCTAGTGGCACTTTTTTACCTATCTTAATTTTGTTAACATGCAGATAATTTTGTGGGCTTGTTAATAATAATAATAATATAATAATAATAATAAATAATAATATCTTCATAATTATGTTTGTTATTTGTAAACATTATTATATTGTAACCGTTATAGTTAATACTTCATAATTATGTATATTATTATTTGTAAACATTATATATTGTAGCTGTTTATTGTCCCATATTAATAAAATAAGGCTATTGTCAGCTGTGAATCTTGTGTTGGTTTCCACCTGGCTGATGGCTCACCCTCATTGCCTGGGACTTAATCATAACCAGGTGTTATGTATGTGTATAGGTAGATACTGCAATACCTAGGGTTGAAATCTTAGAAATACACAACATCTTTTGAAGAACGAATTTACAATATTGAGAAATCAATAGGTAATAGTGTGACTCACCCCCTGGACAACATTTCATCAGCTTCGTCGAGGACAAATAGCTTGATAGTGTTAGCACGCAGAGCACGGCGAGTTATCATGTCGTAGACGCGACCAGGCGTACCCACCACCACATGTACACCACTCTCCAGCTGACGTACATCCTCGCGCACATTAGTGCCTCCGATGCAGGCATGACATTTGGCATTCAAGTGATCACCAAGAGCTATCACCACCTAGAAATATCACACTGTTAATTCCGAACTATATGCATTAAAATGAACCACCATACACAACACAAACAACACAGTTCATACCTTCTGAATTTGCTGAGCCAGCTCTCTGGTTGGGGCCAGAATCAGAGCTTGGCATTCACGAATACTGGTATCAATTTGTTGAAGAATTGAAATCGAGAAAGTAGCAGTTTTGCCAGTTCCTGACTGAGCTTGAGCTATTACATCGCGACCCTGAATGCAAGGCATAATAGCGCGTTGCTGGATAGCAGACGGCTTTTCAAAACCGTAGGCGTAAATTCCTCTCAGCAATTCTTCCTTCAAATTCATGTCATCAAAGCTTTCCACGACCTGATGCCAGTTAGTATCCAGTGCTCCTTGGAGTTCCGTCCCCGGAGGTCCATCGTAACTTCCTTGGTCTTTTGATGGCCCATTTTTGGAATCCTCCGGCCAATCTTCCGATCTGAGAAACAATAGTTTTTGATTTTGAATTAACATTTTCGATTCTAGTAATAAGGATAACCTTATTTCAATGAATTAGCAAAAATCATTGATTGCATTGTAGCACTTCTGTCAAATTGCCCTACCATTGTTGTAAAGTAAACGCTAGAAATGAGAGCAATAGATCAAAATCAACACGGTTAATAC
The DNA here is from genome assembly GCA_905147715.2 of Xestia xanthographa. NCBI lineage: Eukaryota > Metazoa > Arthropoda > Insecta > Lepidoptera > Noctuidae > Xestia > Xestia xanthographa. Next base: position 11,639,349 of record LR990655.1, on the reverse strand, counting down.
TACCGTATGTTTTTATACAAAATGAAGTAACGAAATTGTTACTAGAATGTAAAACACGTGCGCTGAATCAGACTTGCAATAATGTACTCCTACCAGCGCCATGTTGGCAATCGGCGACAGGGACATTGAAATTATTTCACAATTTATGGCAAATTACGTGAAATTACTAAGCCCTAACGAAACCCACCGTTTTTACTATGAAATATATCATATAAACTCGTGGTAGCAAGCTCATTTAGCTCAAGAACTCAACTTACCTTCTTTCAGGTGAATAAGACATGTTCCAATCGCGGTAGCTGAACGGAAAAGAACTAGCAAAGCATAAGCAAGGTCAAGTTAAGTTAACAGAAGCTTTTTATATAGGTTTTGTGAAATTGAGTTTTTTAATGAACAAATTATATGACAATAATTTTAATATATTTTTTGATGATTTATAAAATTATTAAAACTCGATAAACGTGTTCAATTACAACAAAGTGAATAATACTAAATTATTGAGGAATAAAATAGCGGAAGTACGTCACGACAATCTATGGAACACAAGCCCTCTATACACGAAATTCACAAAGCACTATCGATTTGTAGTCTATTGCCATTTTTTAATAAAATATTTTCTTTTTCATTCATAATAAATCTTCGCCTTACGTACAAGTAATGTTTTTCATTATAAACTGCGGTATTTTTTTTTTAAGTAAACGAAATAACCACATAAAATAAAGCCACCCCACTAAAGAAACATCAATATAGTAAAAAGATGGTACTATGCCGCTTGGGGGGGACGGCATAGCAACCGCGACGGCCTGGCTTTTAACTTAGAGTCATGGGCGTAGCCAGCCATGGGCTCAGGGTGGGGCAGCAGTCTAAAATAATATGTAACTAGCAAATTATACCCACGGTCCTACCCCGGTTAATTTTTAGATCTGATGTTTATTTTGAATTATCCAAAACACTTTGTTAGTGTTCACATAGCTACACCACGAAATCTTCCATCCAAAAATGTCTCTCTAATTTCAGCCGTTTGGGCTCTGGGTCAATTTAAAAGGTTTAAACCTATTTATAGATAATAAGTATTATTGGATTGATCGCATTTTTTTGTGTCGACTGTCGAGTGTGAACTTTCTTACGGATTTAAGTATTGTAGTTAGTACCTAGATAATTTAATTAATCAGGTTTAGTTAGGTACCTTACAGTTCAGTGCCAAGCCAAGGTGGGACAAGGTGGGGCGCCTGCCCCACCCTGCCCCACCTTGGCTTGGGGAATGCATCATCTTTATCAAAGGTATAATAACATTATCAAAGCTATATTTCATATTTTATATAATAATCAAAACAACAAAATATTTTGATAGCTATTTGCAACATTTTTATAGAATTTCTGAGTTGAGTAAAGCCGCGTCCCCACTAGGGCTGCGCGGCCTGTGAGGTCGAGCCGCGCGGCCGAGCCTCGTGAGTTTATTATAAGTCCACACGAGACTCATGAGGCTCAGCCGCATGGCTCGGCCCCACGGAGCCGCGCGGCTCTAGTAGGGACACGGCTTTACACATTCACCAACAAATATGTGAACCGAGGAAAACTTGGGAAAAACTAACAGTGTGATGGCAGCGGCATCAACCTGATCTTATTTTACACAACTAGAATTATTTACATACCAGCCATTTTGCTCACTTAGAGAGACAAGATCACATTACATAATTTTAAGAATTAATTAAATATCTATGGAATATACATTGTGCAAAGTGTGAAACTAGAAATTACCCGTTTGCAACAAGCAAACGGGTAATTTCTAGTTTCAATTAAAAATCGAGATATTTATGTATGTTACGTTTACACCGCGTACTCGTGCGAGACCCTAAGGTGTATTTATCTTGAAGGTGTATTTAACCTGGGGGGGCCGAACGCCACCTGCCGGAGGCTCTACGCGGGAGTCGTGCGGTCCATGGCCCTTTACGGGGCCCCGGTGTGGGCGCGTTCTTTGAGGCGGCGAGCCGCCCACTATCTGAACGCGCCCCAAAAGGTGGTAGCCGTAAGGCTGGCCCGGGCGTACCGCACGATCTCCCGCGAGGCGGCGAGCCTCCTTGCCGGATTGCCGCCATGGGATCTGGAGGCGATAGTCCTCGCGCGCCTGCATGAATGGCGCGCGGTGGCGCTACGCCGGGGGGAAACTCCGCTGCAGCGACAAATTGTCGCTCAGCGGACAGACTTCCGGCGGGATCTCATGGCGACATGGAGAGAGCGACTGTCGCAACCCCCTCTTTGAGGAGTGGCTTGAGAGACGCCACGGCGTCCTCACCTTCCACCTGACGCAGGTCCTCTCCGGACACGGAGTGTTCGGGAGGTTCCTGCACCGAATCAGACGGGAGGAAACGCCCGGGTGCTTCCATTGTGAGAATCGACCGGAGGACACAGTGGAACACACGGTGGAGGTGTGCCCCGCGTGGGCGGAGCACCGCCGTGTCCTCGAAGCGGCGATTGGCGGCGGCGACCTCTCGCGTCCGGCCCTGGTGCAAGCCATGGTCCGGAGCGAGACGGAATGGGACGCCGTCACCTCCTTCTGCGAAGCAGTAATGCTAGAGAAAGAGGTGGCGGAACGTGAGAGGGAGAGAACCTCCCAACGTCCCGGCCACCGCGGGAGACGCCCCGGGCGTCGGGGGCCACCACCACGTGGCCCCCGGCCACCGTAGGCGCGGGCCTGTGGACGGTGGGCTATGGGCTAGCTCGCCGTCCGTCCATCTCATGACGACAGGCCGTGTCGACGGCGCTTTCGTGTTCCACGCGCGCCTCAAAGAGAGTCAGCAAAAGGAAGGGGTCCGTAAGGACCGATGCCTGCCGGGGTTGCGGGACAGTTCGAAAGAGATACCGCGGCCCCGGAACACAAAGGGCGATGAAGGAACATGGATGGGTTTTAGTCAGTAAAAGTCTGACACTCCCTCCTGCTCCGCCCAGAGCGGGAGGAGTTATTTGATGATTTCCCATCCGAAAAAAAAAAAAAAGAAAGGTGTATTTATCTTTATTTTCCTTATATATCCAAGAAACAACGTATTTGTTCTAAAAAGTCTTAGTCTATTAGCTAGCACCATTTTAAGCGCAAGGGTTAAATGCTTCTAGTCTTGAATATATTTGGAAAAATAGAAATAAAACTAACATGAAAAAAATTACATCTACTACTACTTTAAGGGTCAGCTCACACCGAGACGCGACGCGACGCGACGCGGCGCGACGGTACTGAGAGAGCGCGCGGCGCCGCGATACGTATCGCAACGTTGCGAGGCGCATCGTAAAATCGTTGGCATCACGACGCCTCGCTGCGCAGCAAGACGCCGCGCGGCGCAGCAAGACGCCGCGCGGCGCAGCGGAACGTGTCTACATTCGCCGCGTGCACCCGCCCCGCCCCGCGTCCACCCGCAGTCTAAGCGTAAGAGAATGACGTAGAGGTATTTGGCGGGAGATCGAGGAGAAGTTAATTTTTTTTGTGCAGCGCTACGACTGTTTGTATAATGTGACATCAAAATACTATAGTGACAGAAACGCAAAAAATAATGTGTGGGATCCATTTTGTAATAATCATAAAATTTATCTGGATAATTGGCAATGTGGTCATAAGCCAAGGTATGAAATTCACCATGAATTGTTCTATTTTTCCATAAATTGTGCACCCAAATACTCCTGTGTGATGTCTTCTTTTTAATTTTATTTTTGTATTCTTCTTCCTCTTCTGCAAGAAGTCCGGTTATAACAAGATCCCAGTCTATCATTATAATTTCATTCGAGCACTCGACCGAACTGCATCAATTCTACACGAAGTCTGTACGGAAATAGTAGAGACAAGTCGCCTCGGCTGCGCCTCGCGGCGTCGCGCGGCGGCGCGCGGCTTTGTGAGGCGCAGCGCCGATCTTGCACACCGCGTCTACCGGCGATGCTCCGCTGCGTCGCGATGCGTCGCTCTACGCCGCGAGGCATCACGAGGCGCAGCGCTGCATGGTTTAAGGGTCAGCTCACACCGAGACGCGACGCGACGCGACGCGGCGCGACGGTACTGAAAGAGCGCGCGGCGCCGCGATACGTATCGCAACGTTGCGAGGCGCATCGTAAAATCGTTGGCATCACGACGCCTCGCTGCGCAGCAAGACGCCGCGCGGCGCAGCGGAACGTGTCTACATTCGCCGCGTGCACCCGCCCCGCCCCGCGTCCACCCGCAGTCTAAGCGTAAGAGAATGACGTATAGGTATTTGGCGGGAGATCGAGGAGAAGTTAATTTTTTTTGTGCAGCGCTACGACTGTTTGTATAATGTGACATCAAAATACTATAGTGACAGAAACCCAAAAAATAATGCGTGGGATCCATTTTGTAATAATCATAAAATTTATCTGGATAATTGGCAATGTGGTCATAAGCCAAGTTATGAAATTCACCATGAATTATTCTATTTTTCCATAAATTGTGCACCCAAATACTCCTGTGTGATGTCTTCTTTTTAATTTTATTTTTGTATTCTTCTTCCTCTTCCTCTTCTGCAAGAAGTCCGATTATAACAAGATCCCAGTCTATCATTATAATTTCACTCGAGCACTCGACCGAACTGCATCAATTCTACATGAAGTCTGTACGGAAATAGTAGAGACAAGTCGCCTCGGCTGCGCCTCGCGGCGTCGCGCGGCGTTGCGCGGCGTCGCGCGGCGTCGCGCTGCTTTGTGAGGCGCAGCGCCGATCTTGCACACCTCGCGTACCGGCGATGCTCCGCTGCGTCGCGATGCGTCGCTCTACGCCGCGAGGCATCACGAGGCGCAGCGCTGCATGGTTTAACGTATTCAAATTCTCACAATGAAATGTGTATCTTATCGTGTTGAAAATAAAGTCATATTTTGAGGCGCTCTTGCAAAGTGTGCACGCAGCGTCGCGTCGCGTCGCGTCTCGGTGTGAGCTGACCCTTACGTATTCAATTTCTCACAATGAAATGTGTATCTTATCGTGTAGAAAATAAAGTCATATTTTGAGGCGCTCTTGCAAAGTGTGCGCGCAGCGTCGCGTCGCGTCGCGTCTCGGTGTGAGCTGACCCTAAAACTGCTTAATTGCTGAGAAGTAGCCGTAACAGGTCTTTTTACCTCGGTCACTTTACATGTCAGACACTGATAGCCACGTCTAGGATCCCCTTTAATTTGTGTGGACTGGCCAGACCCGCCAGACCAAAGACTGGCCAGACGACTTTTGGAAAACCGTAGTATTATTTTGTCTTTGGTAATTTATCATAAACAAAAATTATTTTTGTTATGTTGGTGACTTGTTCTTCCGGTCGTGTCTATGACTTCGCTGCCATTTTGGAACGGCAGTGCTTTTTGTTCGTGTGAAGCGCTTGCTCGTTGTGAGGAGTAGATTGTGATTTAGTCAAGTGTAGTTTTATTTTAAGTCGAACTCAATCAAAATGAGCTGGCAAGATTATGTCGATAAACAGTTAATGGCATCCAGATGTGTTACAAAAGCTGCGATTGCCGGTCACGATGGGAATGTCTGGGCCAAGTCAGAAGGCTTCGAAGTAAGTTTTTCCTCTGTCAAGTTCTTACTACGCGGTCGGTCAGTGATTTGCAAAATTTAATCTTTCTGTGAATACCAGTGCCAAATAGTGTTATCAAGTGTAATTCTTACTAGGATCGACGGGTGACGAATTCTTTATCCGGCGAGTTTGACAAGATGGCGACATGTGGCCTGCTATTCGGATTAGAAACGTGAAATGCGCCGTATTACGAATGATATTGCTATAGTCACTACGTTAAAAACAGTATTGAATTGCTATTACTTTTGCCGTGTAAATGAATTTGTTGCTTCTAATAATTGTACTCCACTCAAAGTAGAAGCCGAAACTACCGGCAGGTACCTATTTGTCAGAATGCTAAACAATTTTACGCTAATCCCGGTCAACTCTTCTGTCTAATAGATATGTTATTTAATGAAGTCGGACGACAGGTATTTCGTATAGAATACGTATGAAATCTTCCTGGTTAAAATATGCTGATGACCTGTTATATTGAACCGCTAAGTTACTCCGTAGCAAACCACCAATTTTAGCTCAATTCGTGCTCATTGTTCTAAAACGAGGCCTATGGCAACTATTTACTCAAAAGATTTTCCCTTACTCTCAATGACAACTTTCCCAACAAAATGATTGTATTGAGGGTTACTGGCACTGCTCATGGACCTAAATAACAGAGGTACTGTAACTTCAAGGATATGTTTTGTTTAGTGCTTTGTTTCTACAAACTAGTTAGCATTAACTATTATAGGATGACAACCTTTGTCAGAGCATTCTTTTAATGAAAGTAGAGAAAATTTTGTGAGATTTATTAAAATTGGACATAGTTATGCAAACTAGAACTAACGGACAAAAAGGGACCTATGAGTTAATTACATTATTGTTTTGTTTGAATTAAATAGGTAAGTTATTTGATTTATACAACTTCACAACGCCTAAGGTTGGTATTGATGACAATACAGGATAGCAGTCCTTATTTGGATTTTTCTTATATTTTAGTATCTGTTTTCGATCAAGAACCTGACGGTTCCATAATGTAAATTATTATTCCCTATTCAATTCTGTTTATTTTTAACAAGAACAACACTGCTTGGTTTTATTTTGCATAATGAAGTGTTGTAATGAATGCTGAAGATCTACAGGTACTATGGGACACGCGTCTGTTAGCTTTTAAAAAAGTGACTATATCTAGGGTTGGTATCCTTGGCGGCTTTCATTATTATTATTTAATAATAATAATGAATTATTATTATAATAATATAATATAATATAATATATATATAATAATGAATTATTATTTAATATTATATAATAGTCTCAATTAGGGTGGGTAGGGTGGTCAATTTTTGAGTATATGAAAGTTGATTCGTAGATACTGTTGGTACCAATAACTCAATTTCACCAGTTTTGTGGGTTGGTTCTAGTTTGCTTAGCTGTGTCCTGTAAACAAAAGTGCCAAAAACCACTTTATTACAATTACATATCCTAAAAAAAATGGCTAAAGGTATGTCAATGCTTAAAAGGCCTTAAAATTACATTTTGGGGTGAAATTATAAAAACGATTGTAAATTGATTTTATGTACTATATCAAGGGACTTCTGTCCACTTTTGTTACTTTGTAAGGTTTCTAAAAAACAAAAATATCACTCACATAATCTTAACAGCTTACACTGCTTTTAACTTGTGGTCCTTTGACATAAATGTTTAATGCTAGCAAAATTTGTTAGAAGCGAATCCAACTGTTTGTCAAATTAAAACCATAAATTTTTTCTTGAATCTGATGCCTAAATTGACAGTAAACAACATTTTTGTGGAGTCACTTTGATTTTCTCAATGGCCGCAAGAATCACAACCCTCTGTCGTTAAGATTAAGAAAGAGATGTAAATTGTGTTGTGATAATAAAATTTCCTTGTATTGTAGTATGATGCATTAATTAGTTCCTTCTTTTTTGTTTTTGTTTTTTTTGGTAACCAAACATAACATTGCACTTGTATTCTTGAAGGGTCAGGCAGAAGTATACCCTGTAGTAGTACATGCACATTTTCAATTGTTACTGAGTATTAACTTAATGTTTCACAAGCTGCTTGTGCTGCTTCACCAGACCACAGCATCAGTATCTTGATGTTATGTTCAGATGTGCCCACATCTAAACATAATGACAAGATACTCAAAGTTTCTGTCCTTGTATTCACAAACAATTCAATTTTGATTAGAAAGTCTTGTCTGTCTCGCTTGCTTTCCTAATACCAAAAAAAGGAAGACATAATTATGACTTATCAAATCACTAGCGGAGCATTCGTGAATACGGGAGCTGGTTCACTAATTTAAAGTAGAATAAAGGGAGGCATTCAAATTTAGAGGAGTATTGATATGAGTAGTATTTCCAATTCATAAGGAAGACTACTAATAAACCATGGCAAAAATTTATATTCATAGCTTTGATTTGCATACCTAATTTAAATGCAAAACTCTAGTTCTAAAAATTATTATCTTTAGCTACACTTTTATTGGTGTCGATTCTGTTGCAAACTTAACTTAATTTAGGCTATTGCTATCTTTTACTAAAAGGCAGTGCGAATAAAGGCGCTATAGCTATGAACTAAGTTAGAGATGTGTGTGTTTGAAATGTTGTGTGAGATGTCCTTGTGCTTCACTGTGTTTTTAGTTGATATGTTTTGTGCACCCTTCATTTGTATAGAAATATTAGTACCAACTAAATTTGACAGCTCTAAATTACATCCGTCTCTTTCTCGTTTTACTAGAGGGAAAACGATAGCAATAGCCTAAATTAAATTTAGTTTGTGCACAACAGAATCGACACCATTGTCACTTACGGGATATCTTCCGTGATTATTAATTGTCAACAGTGTTGAAATATCGGGAGCTCAAAACAGTTAATAATCACGGAATAAAATATGAGTGTGTAACAGTTTTGGGGTATAAAAGTTCAGTATTTAATAACATTTAAAATTTGTATGTTAATTGGCAAAGAATAATTTATAAATGGAGGTTCTCAAGCAAACATCCTTTATTGGGCAAATTATAATGGGGAAAATATAATGACCTCCAAAAATAACTTTGTGACCACTAACATCTATCACCTAAAATATCAATTGATCACCAAATTTAGTAAATAGAACACCAAATTTTAATGAGGTGGTTGATGACAAACTAGTTTTGCCTAGGCCGACTTGGGGCACCCCGACACGGATAGATTAGGTTAGAAGGGTATATGATACCCTTCGTGGTTATTTTTTTATAAACCATCTAGGAGTAGGAGCCCCGCCGTCGACCGGGTCTCCCTCGACTCGGATGCAAGAGCATAACAGTTCAATATCTGGTGGTCATAAATAAATTTTTGGTTCTAATTTTACGACAAAATGGGGATTAATTTTGGTGATCATTTACTAATTTTGGCAATCAAAAGTGATTTTTTTGCCATTACATTTGCTAAATCTGGTGGTTCGTTAATTGTATGCCAATTATAATTGTTTTAGGGTGGATGGAGGTTCTGCTATAATAGGCTAGTTTCCACCATCAATAATTTACAAATATATATATACATAGTCCGTCAGTTAGAGTATTGGAAAATAATGGACACGTATTTTTCGTTTTTGTAAATCAATGAAAAAGAAGATAAAACGCATCAAAACTCGGGGGTCGGGCTCGTGACGTCACAACGCACTAAAAATGTATAGCACGGCGTTATGTATTGAGAATTCTGTATTCTCTACCATACACACTAAAATGAAATGAAAAGGAAACAGGATCTGAGTACCTACTTATTGAATTTGAGCTAGCTCTAATGATATATTCATTTATGTATTTAATTCTTTCATTTTGGAATTGGTATGGCGGGTAATGGATGGATAAGGCACAACAGGGAATAAATAGTGACAGCAAAAAGGGAACACCCAACAGGCTAAGTTATTAATAATTAGTAATAATTAGTAGTAGTAATTTATAAGTTAAGATTTCATAGTTTCCCTTTCATTTAATTTATCGTATTTGTTAGAGGGATTTGATTCTTATGATTTACCCTATCGATTGGTGCCATAAAAGTACAGGGTGTTATTTTTTTGGAATTTAGACGGTTTGATTCCCGAGTGTGGCACGCGAATTTTCAAAATCTTTGAATGCAGATTAATTTCTTTTTAAAAATGAAGGAATGTTTCCTTTGAGTAAAATTTGCTATCTTCGGTATTAAGAGTACTTTCCCTCCAGGTGGCATTACAAAATTCCACCCTGTATACTAAAACCTTCCTCTTGAATCACTCCATCTAATAAAAAAAACCCGCATCAAAATCCGTTGCATAATAAAGATCTAAGCATACATAGGGATAGACAGACGCGGGCGACTTTGTTTTATAATATGTAGTGATAGTGATTTTTGTTAACAGATATCGAAAGATGAAGTCGCGAAGATAGTGGCTGGTTTCGACAATGAATCACTGTTAACGAGTGGTGGCCTGACGATAGCAGGTACACGGTACATCTACCTCAGTGGCACAGACCGCATCATACGCGCAAAACTCGGCAAGGTCGGCGTGCACTGCATGAAGACACAGCAAGGTAGGCATCTGTTATTATATGAATGTGCTGTAAGGGCTGGTTCATTAAATAAATATGGAAACTAGTCCTAAAAAGTATACATTTTATACTGCCATGCCTCTTTCTTAAAGCTTATACATGGATATTATTAATACCAATTCTTTAATTTTATGTTGATAAGTGGTTGTTTTGAAGAAGATCTGTGGGGCTTTTTCAAGATTTTCAAGTTTTTGACATGGTTGTTGCCAAGGTTAGGTTGTGACTTGTCAGGCCTGCTGAAATTATAGCTCATAAGTCTTGGATTTAAAATGCCACAACCTCCCTAGGAAGTGGGACTATTCAAAATTTTCGTTTTTCCTAATATTAGTATTAATAATACGAAAGTTTTATCAGCCTAGGGTAATTTAGGAACAGTCACATGTAGGGTTTAGGCGCAGAACGTCAGAAACGCAAAATGACAGACTCGCAAATTGTCAGAAACGCTTATGCCAGGTGTCGCAAAATGACAGGATCTGATAATGACAGATTCAGTTTTGTAAAAATAAGAAAAAAATAAAAAGCTCCTAACTCGGAAAAGGTGCGTCATAGGACCATGCTTCTCAGAACCTAAGAAAAATAATCGTAATCTGTTAAAAAAATCTCCGAAAATTTGGCTGTCCTGTGCCCTAACCTAACCCTAAGCCTACTAAAGGTAAAAGATCGATGTCCGACACTCGGAAAATTTTTCGTGTTTTTTCTCAATATATCCCGGGTTTTTTTACGTCATCATCTCATGGTTTGCGACTAGAGCAACAATTTTTTTGCGAACCTGTCATTTTGCCAATCTGTCTTTTTGCGTTTCTGACCATTTCAGGCAAAATACTAACACCTGACAATTCACGAATCTGTCATTTTGCGTTTCTGATGTTCTGCACCTAAACCACATGTGGGACTAATAAAGGCTCAATAGGTTTTACTGCAATTTTTTAAAACATTTAAATATGTGACCTTGAACTATCGTATATTATATCTTATGTGAACTGGATACCTATTATATTTTCCTACATATTCACACACCAGTTTTGATCCAACCAAACAGATTTACAGTTCATTGCGCAATTTAGATAAAGTAGACAATTAAGAATGACAGTCAAGCTGTGTTATAAATCCACGCACGATTCTTAGCGATAACAATTAAATGACTTTGATATCGCGACATTCTTATACGGAGGTGGCAGGGCCGGGAAGAGCTGGTCTCCTTTGATGAAGAAGTCCTTAGTTGCCCCAGATAGAGAGGTGGCAAGAGAGTAGGTTTTATGTTACAGGCTATTATTGTTATGTTATGACAGATTTATTATAATTATACATTATGGCCACTATAATCAGCCTCGTTATGTATGTGCTCTTCTCTGATTAGATTAGTAACTGCAACCGCCGCAATTATTCATTATTTCGTAATATAAATGGTATTTTATGTGGATGTTACGTACAGTCAAGTTTTAATCTTCATTATACTTATTAACGAAAGGGAAAGTTTCCAAGGTACTTAGGCACGGTTATGTGCAGGGAAAGTGAATCAAAGTGACGGTCGTGCTCATTCTACAGCGGCTAGTTTATTTTAATGTTTTGTTACAGCCGTCGTAATTTCTCTGTATGAAGAACCCATCCAACCCCAGCAAGCCGCATCCGTAGTGGAGAAGTTAGGAGATTATTTAATTACCTGTGGTTATTAGAGGTGAGTTCTAAAACTACCCTGTTATTTTTGAACGTTGACGACACATTGCCCTGAAGACTTGAAAAACATAATTTCTTTCTTTTACAGATCGAAGCGCGCCGTGATCTAAGAATACTATAAGATAATATTTTTTCCACAGGGAAATAAGTAACTGCATTTTGTATATTCTATAAAGTGATAAGGACCGTTCATTTGTTTTGATATTCGATAAATTATGGCGTCAACAGTGCGTGATGCGTTTAGTAACTGTGTGCAGATGCAATTACTTTGCGGATTTTGGACCCTTTTTATACGCTCACCGCTTCCATAAAGTAATTGTAAGCTGTAATGGTTTAAACATGTATTTTAAAGTTTGCTTTTATTGACCAGTATGGTAAAGCATATTCAGCTTTGCAAGCAGGTCTCAAAGCATGATGTATAGAGATTTTTTTAGGTTTCTTCTCAAGCATTCTGGTACTTTATCTGGCGTGTACAATGATCTAGATTATAATTATGGTAGACTTGAAAATAGCGTCACTAGCCACCTAGACACAAATGCCCGCGTACAGATGCTTGAAAAGAAGTTATAATAACCACGTAATGAAATTACTGTAACAACATTATACAACATATATATATATTATAAATAGCATTTGTGTAAGGGCTTGTTACAAATTGAAAGACACTGTAACCCAAGTATTACGATTTTAATTGAAGATCTCTAGTCCCACTGGATCCATCGTGTGAGTAATATCCGACACATCAGTGCGTGGCGTACGAGGATCGTGCCGCGACGCGCCGCGGCCGCGTCCTCCACAATGCCCGCTATTACAGTTTTCTGCTATGCTTTCTTTTTAATTGTGCCGCATTTATAATCTTGTGTAGTGAGTAATAAACATTTGCATTCTGTTCTATTCTATCTCTTAGCTGCAGAAATAGAAGCGCTCAATTACCCTGTATCCTCAGACAAGGCTTGCAGTAAACGAAGGGTGCATATTGTTTATATTTGATATTACTACTATAGCTTTGTACATTGTTTCTGATAAGCGATGGGAACTGTGTCTATCTAATAATAAAATGATTTGTATTATACAAGTTTGTTTCTTTGAAAAGCATCCGACTGAGTTGCATGTAGAGTAAAGGTGAAAGTAAAAACCTCATTTTATTGCTAATGAACATAATTTATTTTCCTTTTGACAAAATCTACAGTATTAAGATTTAAGTACACTCGAATACAAGGATTGGTATAAAATGTTAAACTTGTAGCAATAATAATTTATCAAGTGATTTTGGTTCTTTAAAGTCCAACACTTGAAGATTTTTCTCAAACGTTGTTGTAAATTATTTTCAGAGAATTTATGAAAATGGTTTAGGGTTAAGTTGCATTACTATCTATATTTAATTAAAGTAGAATTTCTCTGATGATGAAATACAAATTGCTGTTTATTCATTATTTTACTAAAGAGCATTTTTATAACAATATAATATCAAAGAAATTAAAATGTTATTGTTTTACTTACTACGTGGTTATCTACATTTCTACAATTCTATTTTTACGAAAAGAAAACGATTGTCGTGTATGAATAAAATACATAGGTACTTATCACATCTTAATAAATAAATAATGCATCGTTAGAAAGCATGAATTATACAAATCAATCCACAATGTTTAATATTATCCCTATACGTCAGATTTATTAAAATAATAATACTCCAAGTCCCATAATGCCAAGACATCTTATAAGTAATATAACTAATTGATTCCGTAACCCAACAAGTTATTGATAAACTGTACTATCAACTACTGTAGTTTCGCACAACTGCTGTAGTATTGTTGATAATTTTATTTCATCGAATGATTGACATGACGTATTAAACGTGTTTCAAAAATATATGCGTCATGTTCGACTGTTCGTTCAAGCAGACACTTTTTATCGGTCTTTCTCTCCGAAGTAATACGCTCGTTAATTTACACTTATCGTCTGAACATTTTCTTGGTTTCCATCTTTGCTGGGTGCGAGGGAAACAACATCCTGAATCGTGATCAAGTCGAAATTCTCCCATGGTGTTTCTTCAAGGATGCTCGAGAGAGTAATGGCGAGATTTTTTCCAAAGGCTTCTGAAAAAACCTTTGCGTTGCTTCTGTCCTGGGTGTTCCTCACCTGTTAAAATGGAAAAAAATGTTTTTAATCATTTTAGATTTATACCGCTGGCACAGGGAGTCGGGGAATAAGAGTGACACAATTTCATTTTCCTTTGTGCTTTTGCGACAAGTACCTAAGTTTGACCAGGTGGCGTTCTGTTCCGCATTGGGTCACTTTAGTTAGATAGGATAGTAACGAACACCAAGGTACCTAGGACGCTGTATAACATTTAAGAAATTATTTTATAAACAAGTACCTACCTAAGCAAAATGAGAAGTTGCTCTAAATACGTAACGTTACTGTTTGTAGATAAATTTGCTTCCGTTGTATGAAGATAGTATTTTCCTGTCGCTATAATTATACCAATGATAATGGAAGTTAAAAACCTCACTATGTAGTAGGTATGCAATTACAAATACTTAATAAAAGAAATAAGGTTCAATTTGAAATGATTGCAAGCATAAGCTCAATTCAACGCTTAAAGGGTCGTGGACCCTCTATTGGGGAACGCGAATGTCAAGTGTACGAGCGCGCCGCAGTCGGCTCGCTCGTTGGGTGTCTCGACAAGCGGGTCGATACAACGCGTAGGTACACCCTGCCGGCTGCCGCGGGCGGTGGGAAGAACTTTCGGCCCGGAACAACAATGTCCGTTTCGACCGCGCGGCCACGGCGTTTTTTTTAAAAAAAAACTATGCCAAGATTTTGTAAAAGTTTGTAAAAGTTGATTCCCAAAACCATAAATTTGTCAAAGTTATGGTTAAAAAGTTATAAGGGTTTGAACGTGGCCGCGCCATCGAAACGCGGAGAACCGCGCGGCCACGGAGATCTTTAAAACTAAGCGTTGTAGAGACCTGAAATTTAGGTAAATAACAGATTGAATTTGTAAAAAAATTGTAAAAATATACAAAAAATTCCTAGGTTTATATCTTAGGAGCTGTAAGACTTAAAACCCCATGGCCGCGCCATCGAAACGGTGAATAACACGTTATCGCCGATATCTCGCTGAAAAAGCATCGTAGAGGTCTGAAGTTTTTTGTAAAACACAGATTTGAATTTGTCAAAACTGGTAAAAATACTTCAAAAAGTCCTAGGGTTATATTTTAGGAGCTGTAAGACTACAAACCCATGGCCGCGCCATCGAAACGGTGAAAAATACGTTATCGCCGATATCTCGCTGAAAAAGCATCGCAGAGGTCTGAAGTTTTTTGTAAAACCTAGATTTTAATTTGTCAAAACTTGTAAATACACAAAAAAATCCTAGGTTTATATTTCAGGAGCTGTAGTACGGTATTGCTTAGAAATACAAGTCGTGATTATTTATCGAAGAAAGTAAGTATTAGCTTGATTTTTTTTGTAAACAAAACCTAATTAAGTAGAACTTACGATAGTAGGCAAAAAAGTATTTTTTTTATAATATAAACCCTGTAATAACGTTTTCAATGTTTCGATAGGGTGACCATGACTTATTGTTCACAGAAAACTTTCCACCTATTGTATTAGAAATTATGTCTCAAGGATCCTAAATTAAATAAAAATGAAGAGTCGTATGTTTATTTCCTATAAACATAATTATGTTTTTGTAAAATATTGATTGACAATTGACATCGAGTAACATCTACCAATCCGCACTGGGCCAGCGTGGTGGATTATACGCCCATTCCCTCTCAGAGGAGGGCTGTGTCCCAGCAGTGGGAACATTAATAGGCTGATGATGATGATGATCTTATCGTTACATTTTAGTTTATTTTTTTATTACAGAAATAAGTGTCATTGCATAGTATTTCCAGAATGATTTGCTAGGACGATGGTAAAACCGAAATACACACAAGTTCCGAACAACCTATGACAATACATAATCTAACATAATTATGGTCATGGTCTAAGTACATAGATGATAAAGATATTTAAAAAAAAAACAGTAATTTAAACACACCATACTTCACAGTCGTATTAAAAACATATAATATAAAAAAACTATTCTTAGTGTAAGTAAATAATCTGTGATTTGTGGTTTTGTCAGAAATATGTAAGTTAACAATCTGTGATTTATGTGATTTTTTAAGAAATTAACATGTTTTTATATCTTATCATTTTAATTTAATTTATAATCCTTGAAAAATAATTTTTAATGTAATAAATAGGTGGAAGTTTTTTGTAAGCAATAAGTCATGGTCACCCTAACCAAACATTCAGAACGTTTTGAAGGTTATAAGCGATACCGTACTACAGCTCCTGAAATATAAACCTAGGATATTTTTGTGTATTTTTACGAGTTTTGACAAATTAAAATCTAGGTTTTACAAAAAACTTCAGACCTCTGCGATGCTTCTTCAGCGAGATATCGGCGATAACGTATTTTTCACCGTTTCAATGGCGCGGCCATGGGTTTGTAGTCTTACAGCTCCTAAAATATAACCCTAGGACTTTTTGAAGTATTTTTACCAGTTTTGACAAATTCAAATCTGTGTTTTACAAAAAACTTCAGACCTCTACGATGCTTTTTCAGCGAGATATCGGCGATAACGTGTTATTCACCGTTTCGATGGCGCGGCCATGAGGTTTTAGTATTACAGCTCCTAAAATATAAACCTAGGATTTTTTTGTATATTTTTACAAATTTTTTACAAATTCAATCTGTTATTTACCTAAATTTCAGGTGTCTGCAACGCTTAGTTTTAAAGATCTCCGTGGCCGCGCGGTTCTCCGCGTTTCGATGGCGCGGCCACGTTCAAACCCTTATAACTTTTTAACCATAACTTTGACAAATTTATGGTTTTGGGAATCAACTTTTACAAACTTTTACAAAAACTTAGCATAGTTTTTTTTTAAAAAAAACGCCGTGGCCGCGCGGTCGAAACGGACACGAACAACATGAACGAACTTTGTAGTAACTACGCCGCCGTCGCCGTCCTCTACCTCGCCCGGTCATAGGATCCAAGTTTAAAAATCAAGTTAGTATCAGATGTAAAATAAATGCATAATCAGTATAAGCCAGGGGTCGGCAAGTAATGTTAAGTGGGGTCCATAAAACGATGGAATTTTTTATCGAGGTCCAAAAAAAACTTGATTATTTTACGAATTAAGTTTTATATTGTATTCCAATATAAGTTTTATGATAATTATTTATTATCAGTAAAATTAGTGCGAAAAATTACAACGACGGTTTTTAGACGAAATTTGGTTCACGAGCGGAACACCTAATGTTAAGTGAGTCTTCAAGGGCGTCCAATAATCTTGAACGATGTTTGTTCTTCAAAACATTATTTTTTGAAAATGATGACTCTACAGAGACCTTTTTATATTCAAGAATTGTTAACAAATATTCGGCGGTCCCAGGGTCGATCTTACGCGGTCCGGATATGGACCGCGGTCCGCCTGTTGCCGACCGTTGGTATAAGCCATCGTCGACCAGAATAAACTTCAAGTCAGTTCCGTAGTAAACCGTTAATAATAAAAAAATAGATATAGATCAAATTTGACATCTGTCAGTTTAGTAACTACAGCAAAGGATTTTGTATTTTGTACAAAATTATCCGACACCCAAGTTCAATGACTATTACTGCTAAACTAATATAGTTTATCTTATCCGCTATAATTTTCATATATAGGTATATGTTTACGAAATGTACACTTTGAAGTTTAATATTTCATAAATGGAGCATTAAATCGAAAAAAAGTATTAGCAACCCCAAGTCATTTTAAAATCCTCCCGCTGGGAGGAGCAGGAGGGAGTGTCAGACTTTTACTGACTAAAACCCATCCATGTTCCTTCATCGCCCTTTGTGTTCCGGGGCCACGGTCGACGAGGTGGGCAAGCTCTTTCAAAGAGTAATTTCAAACCGACTCGCCGAGCACCTTGCGGGGACGGGGCCGGAACTTGCGGAACACCAGTATAGTTTCCGCAAGGGGCGCTCTACGGTGGACGCCATCATGCGCGTGACAGCCCTCTCGACGGAGGATGCGGTGTCCAGGGGTGGGGTTGTCTTGGCGGTGTCTCTTGACATCGCCAACGCCTTCAACTCCATGCCCTGGAGCTGCATAAGGTAGGCACTCCGGTATCACCGGAAGCCTTGCCAACCTCAAAGTTGAACAAGTTAGGCCGTTTGAAAAAATAAAATAAGAATAGACTTTTTAGTAGGTACCTTCTTTCTTAGCTTGACATCATGACTTATGTCATTTAGTGTATACCAAAGGCTACGGAAATTGTAATTAATAAAGTATTGTATAATAGTAATATTTAATTATAATCACTATGGCTAGTTCAATAAATGTGTTAAAGTCGAAACGTGGAAATGACGTCATTATCATTGATGGGTACGAGTTCTGTGTTAACAGAAAGACCGATGATAAATACTTTTGGTGCTGTATTGAAAAGCAAGGGAAACAATGCAAAAGTACACTGACTGCGGCGTTCAGTGAAGGTAACAATTATTCAATCATTAAATCAATGAGTGAACATTCGCATTCTCCAAATTCATCGTTGTTACACTCAGTTAAATTGAAAAATGATATAAAACAGTCTGCGTTGACTACTGCAGACAAACCTGCGCAGATAATTCAAAATTCATTGGAAAATGTACCAAGTACTAGTGCCTGTTGTCTGCCAAATAAAAATGCTTTGCGGCAAATAGTTCATCGTGCAAGAAAAGCAGCAACACCTAAAGAACCTTCTACCTTGGAGGAAATAAGTATTCCAACAGAATATAAGGCAGTGAATGGTGAGCAGTTCTTAGCACGCGACGTCAAGTATGGTGTAAATAACAACAATCGGCTACTTATATTTTGTACCAAAACAAATTTGAGAATTCTACGCAACTCGCTCATTTGGTTGATGGATGGAACTTTCAGGACTTGTCCTCGAATATTCACTCAACTGTATTCTATACATGCCATAGTTGGACATAATTATGATACTAGGAGGATTATACCAGTTGTATACTGTCTGTTGGCTGACAAGAACGAAGATAGTTACCTCGTTTTTTTACGAGAGTTGAAATCATATGCTGCAGAATTCGAATTTGAACTGAATCCACAGCACATAGTGACAGATTTTGAAATTGCAATGATCAATGTAATCCGTATTCAGTTTCCAAATGCGAATCATCATGCATGCTTTTTCCATTTGGCACAAAGCTTGTGGCGTCATATTCAAAAAAGTGGCTTAGCAGTAAAATATGGAACAGACAGTGAGTTTTCTCTTAAAATACGCCAATTAATTGCTTTAGCATATCTGCCGCCCGAGCAAATCCCGGCAGCATTTAACTTGTTGAAGCTTCTAATACTACCCGAAGAAGCAGAGCCTATAACGGTTTGGTTTGAAATGTTTTATGTCCTCGGAAGACCTCATTCGCGCGTCGAAGGGACAAAGGTGGTCATTACGAGAAGTCCACCTTTGTTTCCACCGCAGCTATGGTCTATTTATAGACAAAACGAACTGAGGCTGCCTCGAACTCAAAATAGTGTCGAAGCATGGCATCGTCGTTGGAACGACATATTAAATAATAACCGCTACGGGGCCTATGCAACTATTAAAAAATTGATAAAAGAACAAGCTAGCACTAATCATGCTATAGAAAGGTCACAAGCGGAAATTGAAAAGACGCCGCCTAAAAAAAACCGCAAGACGCGATCGGATACGATTCAGAAAATTTGTGAAAAAAGAGAGAACATGGAGACCATTGATTTTTTACGTGCTATAGCTCATATCACAGAATTGTAAACAGATCTATTAGTTATTATTGATTTTTAAAACTAATTATTTTTCAACCTATTTGCTCAAAAATGTATACATTGTTCAAAAGTTAAAAATTACGCACCATACAACGGAACGTGCGGTAAAATAGGTACTCTCACATATAAACCTATTTTACCGCATACTCCGTTGTATAGCACCGTGCGTATTCTTTACGTTTTTTTTTATTACCTACATCAAAATGAGAATCCAAGATGGCGTCGACGAAAATTTTCGGTTTTTTTTCTTCATGGGTGTCGTTTTCGTGGTTCTTGGGGTCGCTATATGTTTCATTACAAATTGCACTGTTTTCTCGCAAATTTGTTAAAACATTGTATGACACGTGCAGAAATTGCTATTTATAAACTCGTGACTGAGTAGTAAGCCCTCAACTTCGTTTCGGGCTTACATTCGTCTACTCGTTCGTAACAACCAACTTACCGCACTAGTATCATAAATTGTTATCAGAAGGTATTGTTATAAAATTATACCTAGTTGTTAGCATATAAGTAATTGATTTTTTGTATACCTGATAGTAGAGAATTATTTTGTTACCCAAAGGTTATTTTTATATTAAGTAACATGATGCAGCATATTATTATGTGAGCAGACAATGGTGCCGATTCCCTTGTTCACAAAATAAACTAAATTTAAGTTGAATGCATCTTTTTCTTTCTATTTCATTATGAAAAGGACAGAAGATAAATATTAGTTTAATCCTGTCAAATTAGTCAGATTACGTTTGAAGGAGAGGCAAAGGTATGAAGCCGTTAAACAGCCTAATATAAAAAATAGATTTATTTTATATTTTTGAATTAAGAACACAAATAAATGTTAATTTGTGTATAAAAGTAACTATTAGTTTTTAATAATCATGTTTATCTATGATATTCTATTTATAAACACAATTTGAATATTCAAAAAATAATTATGCCCTAAAGACGCGTAGTGCTTTGCCGAAATTAAAAAAAAAAACATTCACCTCAGACTATAGGCATTGAACCAATTTGGACTTAGTATAGGTATAGTTATCTGTGGCAATTTTCATTCCCGCACACGTGCGGGAAAGTGGAGAAAATCACACACGTGTGAAATACATTGCATGTTGTACCTAATCGTAGTGCGTTATGGACCAGTTTTCGAGGAAGTGTATTGAAAAAAATAAATTCGTCCCCACTTCACATGTAGGGTAGCAAACCTAAAAAGTTTCCAAAATCTTATTTTAAGTACCATTTTGTTGGCGTAACTGATGTACACACCTCTACAAAATTACAGCTTTCTAGTAGGTACTAACAGTCTCTGAGCAAAACCTCGGACGGACAACCCTAAAAAGCTCCTTGACATGATTATGTGCCAAGGCAGCAAGCAGTTTAGGTACAGTCGGCCGTGGTTATTTTGATCAACCACCTTCCCTAAGGACTATAGATGACCAAATACCTACGTATATTTGCTATCTACATCAGAAAATTCAATTTACCTAGGTATTCAAAGAACGTAAAGATACTAAGTGTTGTTTAACCGTTAAATTTACTGTTGCTGAGTTAGGTAGGCTAAAAACTTTATGTACGTTCGCTTGCTCGCAGTCGTGTTCAGACGAACCTAATTAGCTGCACTTTTTTATTTAGACGCTCTGGACAGAGCCATGAATTAATTTAAAGCTCACAAGACCGTGAATGATTGCTCTTCAGCCAGATACCAATATTGCACCTTGTGCATACCTACCTACTACAGGCTACAGGTATTCAAGTAAAATACCTATATTGTTATTTTTGGCAGGTCGATTTAAAAATAAGATGCCGAAATTATCTTGTTTGAAAATACCGATATTTCATCTAAGCAGTAAGAGCTGTTAGTAGGGCATCCGAAAATAAACCGCAGTAAGTAGGTAGGTAGTTTCCAGCACGCGTCCCAAATGCCATGCACGCTGCCTAAAATAGACGTGGACTGAGCCACGTGAGATGCCGCACCCGACATCCGACTCCGCTGCTTGTAAGCGTTATTCTATTCTAATTTATTTGTCTATCATTGAAATAACTGATTTCTGAAGTTATCCTTTTCCTAAATCCACGTCCCTTAAAATTTCTTGTTTAAATTTTTGTGCGTACTGTACCTGAGCCTAGATACCTTTTCCGAACTTTTCTAGAACTCTGCTCTGTAGCGTTTATCAAAAGTATGCAATAAGTTAGTACCTACCTATTTACTTGAAAAAAAAAAAGCCTCAATTTACACAGCTGTGCGGTATAGCGTGCCTTTGTATTTATAGCACGTGTCTGCAGTGGAGGTCCATCCAATTTAAGTTCATTGGCTAGACTCCCCGCAAAGATAATGCCACCGATGTCCTATGATTCTATAATCCATCTTTAGCTAAGAACTAGATAACTTATGGCAATCGGCTCTTGAGTCTTATGTGTGATTATGGTTTAGATAAGGCCACAAAATTTAAAAAAAAAATACGCCCGAGAAACTTTGATTATTTCTCTAGGGAGCGCTCAAAATAAAAATAAAAATTTAGCTGCGGATCTCTAAACTTCTAAAGTGATACTGTTCTAAACGAGGCGTATTATGCTATACAATGTATAGATAGCTGCGGAAGCTTCCTAAAAATCATAGACAGTAGGTACGGACTGTACGGAGTTCCGGACGGAAGCCAGCGGAAAGACTGATTGGAGTTTGGACATAACGTACCCTACATCATACATAAATGACGAATCTGTCCAACAGGAAATGACTCGGCTTCGGCGTACCTAAGCTTTTACGCATCTTACGATTTTGTCATCTCATGCATGATCCTGTTTCAGGTTTTTATTAGGATTTTTATGAAGTAAGAACGGATCTTTGCACATAGAAAGTAACTTCGTTGATGGTTTTCCGGTGACAAAGGAAATATTAGCTAATCAGGTCACGAATATCGAGTTGGAGAAGTGCGAAGGGCTGATGTGCGAGGGAAGCGTCGCGTGTGGGGAGGTGCGCGGGGTCCAGGGGTCGTCGACACTTCGGTGAAGGGCAGCGAGGTCGGTGCGTTCGCTTTCGTAGGCGCGCGGCGGGCGGCGCGGTACGGCGGCGGCGGCGGCGTCGACGGCTCCGCGTATTGATCGCAGCTTCGCAGCCTCCCGCACTCGATCCGCGCTACATCCTACATCTCTACTTGATTTCCTAAACATCTACTCTAATTCAATTACGGTTTCATTCTTACTAAGATTTGGATTTTTTTTGTATGAAGGTAGTACCTATCTACCTGAAATATAAGTTAGGTACTTACTTACCTGTGTAAGGTAGATATTTTGTGCTTGGCAGGAAGTTTTAAATATGTATGTCTACTTAGTCATTACATTAAACTAATAAATTCATTGAACTACGTCATTGGGTGTGAGTGCGTTATTGGCAGGTTGGTACCTACCTACTTCATTATGTGTTGTATGTAATTAAACGATCAAAAACAAATGTGTTAAACTAATTGCTACTTTGCAAATGATTCAATTATTAGAATAACTAACTTGTGTTGTGACACAGGTGTTGAGTGTTGGCCCAGTACATCAGTGGTAGCGGTACGAATTGTCGTAGGTCGTTGGTTCAATTCGAAGGCATTGAGCCCAGACACATTTACATTAGTTACCTACCTACTTGTAATTTAGTTCATGACCACTACTTTAAAAGCAATGGAGGGAAACATCATTGATTTGATATCCCCGCAATGGAACCGTGTGGCGACCTCCTCACACAGACAGGAGGTTTGTCATCTGTGTCCCAGCTGTGGGAGTATTGTAGGCTGATTATGACTTATGAAAAATACAATCCATTTTGACTATTGTGGTGACAGCCCTGTAGTGTAACATAAGTCAGCTGGGTTGCCGCAGAGACCGCGGCTGCCGGCGCCGGCTATAGTTTCTGCAACACGATCACTATTAATGCTGCCTGCGCCCGCGCTTGTTATTATTAATCTTCCGTCTTTAGAAAATAATGTCACAGAATAATTATAATAACTGTGTGCTCGTAAAGTGTTCTCTGCATTATTCTTCCTCGTAAATCTTGTGGGGCCATTGACCTGCGATAAACGACGATGTATTGACCTCTTATCACTACTTAGCGTCCAACTCTTATTAATTTTACCTTATAATTGAGTGCAAATAAATAAGATTAAGTACATATTGTATTATTATTGTTTTGGCTCATTTTAAAAATATTGTTGGTAGGTAACCGCGGTATGCACTAGCGGAGACGCTTTCGAACCATAAGCAATTTTAATGTAATAGCTCGAGTGCACTAATTAACAACGAGAGGCGAACGTATCCGCGCCAACAATATTTACCGTTTGTGCAAAATGCAAAACTAATTGGAGTTTTGAGCATTAGCTAGTTGCTAAGTACCTATATATAAAATCGAAAAGATTAAATTAATAACTGGTCAAATGTTTTATTAACTCAAACACAGATTGATGTCAACGGTTTGTACGTAGGTTTCTGTGATAATATGCAGGTTAGTAGGTAGGTAGGTGAGGATACATCTGTGAATCTTTACTTTCTCCGAGTAACAGGCTCGCTAGAGCAGCAGTGCCATAGGTACGCTCGAACTTGACTCGCCGATTAACGACACACTTAGCTAATCTACAATCATTTTAAGTGTCTTTTTTGTTTCTAGAAAACACTGCATTAGGTAGGTACACTAGCCAAGTAAGTAGGTATGTTACAAAAATGTACACAAAAGGCACGAGTCAATGTGGCGACACTTGGTGGAGGCCTATGTCCAGCAGTGGACGTCTTTCGGCTGAAATTATGATGATGACGTTGACAAAAAAGAAGCCAGACCTCGAAAAACTACCCGAAGGCCATACAAATATTTGTTTTGTGCGGGAATCGAACCCGCGGACTGCAGCTGAGCAGCCATCGCCGCGTCGCTCAGCTACTGCATAATCAACCTAATACCGTTTGCAAGAGGTGTAAGATCATAATTATTGTATTCTATCGCACACGTTACTGAAGAAAGCTAACTAGCAAAACTAAATTAGTTAGGTACCTAGTTATCGATAGCCTATCAGAGTTATGAAGTGTACTTAATTGATGGTTAAGTCACTCTCTTCCGGTAATGAACAGACTGACTAATCTGCGCATCAAGGCGGAACTAATCCCGCCGCGCCGCTACAAGTGCTACAACTGTGGAGCCGTAGCCATAAGTTATTATAACACTATAAGGCGCGAAGAATGACGTTGACACGCAACTTGAGAGTGTGAATAAGGCATGTAGGTAGGTACTCGGACGAAATCTCACCACCACTACGACTCTTTTTGCTTGCAGCATTCGGCCGCTAATCAACCAATAGCATCGCAGCATCTGACCCCTTGTTTTTGTTAATAAAATAAAAAAAAATATAGGTAGGTACTTTATAAAAACAAAAAAATAAGACCAATAATTCTTCTTCTTCGTGTCGATGATTCGTTAAGGGTGGTAAACAGTGGAGATAGTGTGCACGGGATTTTGTTTTAAAAATGGGCAGATTTCGTCCGAGCTCATGGTACCTAACCTACTACTAGTACGCTAGAACAAAAACACTCGCTTATGAGGAGTGGGTATTTTATTGTCAGTGGCAAAGTGATGAATCATAATACCTACTTTATTGTACACAAGAGAAATTAATTCACACAGAAAATAATAATACGAAAGCAAGATGCAAGTACCTACTTGAACTTTGTTCAAACATCTTGAGATGTTAAATTCTGAACGCTACTTGCCTTGAAATTATGATTGCGAAAAAATAAAATTCGCCAAATGTGTTCGCGGTCAGCTGCCATAACAGCATGAATTATTAATTGTAGACAATGTTCAGTATAAGTTCATTGACCTTACCACTGTGACATCAACTTGAAGCCAGTTGAAGCTTGTACGCTTCGCTCTACTATATACTCGCGAAAATCAATTAGCATTTTTTAATTTTGCCGCCTAAATTCCTAACACTGGAATAGAAAGTAAAGAGAAACCAATGGCAGCTGTGAAAAGTGATCTGCCTATGGTAACATAATAAATACTTATTATTAATTTATAATAGGTACCTACTGTCATAAATAATACGAGCTTTACCCGTAACCCGTATTCAACTAATAGACGTTGGTACTTAATTAACTATCGACGTTACGCGTTAGGTACCTAGGTTCAGCGAGCTAACAAGTCCTAGGTAACCTTCCTAGTTCCTTCAATTTTGTTTCTATAAAAAATGTATATTAGGGTTCATATGTGGCTCGTAGACTACCGACCTAATCAGTATGAAAATTAAAAACTTCTCTGAAATACTTATTCGTATTTTATTCTGTCATGTTCACTACTGGAACCGATCCAAATTGTGAAAATGAGGCGAATGTTTATCAGCAGCTGTGGCTACGAATTAATGAATTACGTTGGCTTGTTAAAAGGTAAAAGATAAATTAAATGTAATATAAACTATGAAAATACCTGGCACAGTAAAATGATAAACAGTGGGTTGACTTCAAGGAAACGACCGAAACGCTGACGTAATTAACCGAGCGCACCTTCCTCCGCCTGTAAGGATACTTCAAGGTGCGAACAGACTGCGGATAGTCGTGCGCGCCGCGTCATGATAAACCACACAGTATACCCGATAGTGGCAACCCTAGACCTCTGATCGACAGTAGGCATTAAATTCAAGGACACGTCCGTGTCACACTACTGCTTATATTTTTACTGTGTACCTGGTAAGAGAGGGGTTCCTTGAACTACAGAAGTACCTGGGCAGTTTGCTATTTGACCAACAATATTGGTAACTATGGGTTCCTTCCTACTTTTCGGTGTCGGAGTATTATTTTTAAAAGCATTGTTAAACTTTTGTTTTGTAAACCTGGCAGCGTGTACTATCGAGGACACTCCCGCCTGATCACCACTAAGCTAATTTTTGCTTGCTCTCGCAACATAGAAACGCTCTCTAGCCCCGCCCCGTTGACTTTGTATAGAAATAATGAATGAAAAGTTACCGAATCGGCCGAGCGCACTGACGACGCCCGCCAAACGAGAGTTTTGTTATTTTGCGCGCCGAAGTTGACGCTTTCATAATAGGCCCAAACATTAAGGGGGCATACCCTATATTATATTGTAGTCTTTGAGGGCATGGCTCGGCGCCTCCGCATGATTTGAGCAAAAAAAAAAAAATTGGTCAGGCGGGAAATACCACGACTGTACCTATCGTGCTTTAACTCAAACATTGTTTAACAAAAGATATAGTGCTATCTCAGTGAGTACTGATAAAAGCGCGTCAGAACATCAATTACGGAATACCACGACACTTGACTCATCAGTCTGCTGTAATGGACGGGAAGATTCTAACCAATTAGCTAATCGTAGTAGTATCGTTCCCAGTAGAAAGGTGGTTGGTAATGTTGGTATGCTACATGACGTCACCTACTCATCGCTCTATCGATAAAAACTGAGTTGGATACGAACGTGAAGTGGTTGTTTACTCGACATTAGTTACTGAAACGGTGGTAAAACATATCATAACCCTTCTGGGTAGTCGGGCAAAACAGACGGTGAGACACATCGTCACATCTTTGCACACAAGTACTAGAGCTGCACTACGAGTTAACCTATTCCTATTTAATTGATGAACAAAATGAAACTTACAGCTTACAGCCAACGTACTAGATAGTCTAGGGCAGTGTTTTTCAACCTTTTTCATGACACGACCCCCATAATATGAAAAAATATTTGGCGACCCCCGACCCTTCCCCCTACAAAGGCTTCACGACCCCCCAGGAGGTCGCGACCCACAGGTTGAAAAACACTGGTCTAGGCCCCTAGGGTCTTAGGGACAGTTGGGGATTATCATGAACTTTTGGTAGGTATGAGTCATACCTACAAAAAATTATGACACCAACACATAAACAGTGAAACAAAATCAGTTGCAATCTTCATTCCCACATTTTGTCGAAATGTTTAGAGCAGTGTTTTTTTTGTGATTTTGATGTTTGTCCCGGAGTCGCACTTGTTCATAATGAAATGCAAAACCACGTCAGTTTTTAGCTATGTATTTCAATTACATAAGAATAAGAATAATCTTTATTTACGTGAAATATGGTACATTGAGGTACACCTTGTATTGTATATGAAAATGCTCCACGTAAGGTAGGTATGTATTATAAAGCAGAATAGATAAATCGCGTTTTAGAATAGGAGGTACGTGTTGTAATGTGCAATAAGTAGGTAGGTACCTAACTTAACGATACTATCATATTTCTAGTGTAAAGTATGTACCTATGTAGGCACGGAAGACGGATGTCCTTTTATCTGGTAGTTTGTCCCATTGATATGTCACGTCTGACGACATGGTGACATTGTGTTTTGTGTTTCTACGTTGTAGGTACCTATGAGGTACCTACCTATTATCATTTTCATACCGCAGTGTTGGGATGCTTTTGTAAAGGCGAGAATATAATTATTATTGAATTATGTAGATTGTAAACACCGAGATTGTGTTATGTTAGCACTTGTAAACTCACTTACTTATATCAAGTTCATTGTATTGTCTCCTACCAAGGCGACGTTTATTATTGTTATTGTCATAATTCATTGGAGGAGCCGTTATTGGATTGGAACATAAATAATATAATCTATTAATAACATCCTACTGACTCATTCTCGTTTACATTATTGAGATAATTTTATCTGGCGGCTGGCTTCGGCGATTTGAAATAAAATCGTACCAACATGCGAATATGATGTACCCAGTCAAATATCTAGGGAGGATTCCAATTTCCGCAAAAATGTGGTAGGATGGGGTGTCGCTCGTCGCCCCTGCAGAGAGGGGTGTGCGGCGCAGGCGGGACGGGGCGCGGCACAGCACAGGGGTGCCGGCTGCGCGCGCCGCGTCCCGGGGCCCGGGGACGCGCCGCATGTGCGTTGGGTGCCCTCCCCGAACCCTTGCGCCGCAAACGAGGGGAGCTCCCTCTCCCTCCCGGCCCGATTGAAAGCTCGATTATTAAGGACTCATTCAAGCTTTAATACGCGATTATCGCCATGGTAACTAGGCACTGCGAGCCCGTCGTGGTACTGGTAGTCAATGAGACTTTGTATAAGAACGGACTTTATACAGATAACTACAGATGGTTTAGGAAGCTACTGACCGTTTGCGGAGCGCGCTGCTGGTGACGTGGCTTCCTTGTTTCGAGAATTTTCTTTCTCCTTCCCGTTGTTCCCTAGAACAAATGAAATAGATTATTTCAAAATGGAGATATTTAACACAAGTACCTACTTGACGATATTTGCTGCTACATTGGTCAAGGTACCTAAATCGACTCAATCCCAAATGCTCGCTGGACGTATAAAAGCAGTTTGTAGGTACCTACCTACAAAGTAAATAGCAATCAATGTTGAGAACTTGTTACGAGTTTAGCTCTAGGGCGTTCTTGGCAGAGGACAGGTGTGCTATGTGCTATCGTTCACATATAGTTCTCCGATGTTAATATTAGATCTCAAGTCCCGATATAACTGCAGAGAGTCTATTGGATTTAATCGCACCATCCAAACCCAAAATAAATAAGAAATAAACACGGCTGGTCGTTTATAATAGTGGTAGAGATAAGGAGCAGGCACAGACATAGGACTTTAGCCGGCTAAAAACTTTTTTTCAAAAAAATAAAACCGACTTAAAAAAACACAAAAAAGTGAAAAATAATTTTAGCTTCAGAAGTCGGTGACAAACATCTAAATCAATCAAACAAAGGTCACCGACTTCTGAAGGGAAAGTTATTTTTCACTTTTTTTGTTTTTTTAAAGTTGGTTTTAATTGTTGTAAAAAAGTTTTTATTTTTCACTTTTTAGTGGTTCACATGTGCTTGCTTACCCCTTCACAGCGTACCGGCGCGCGGCGTGGTGTTATGTAATGAACTGGTGTAAACAATAGACAGACATGAGATTTCAGCAATCCCAGTCCATTTGCTATAATTTTTTGAGGAGTTCTGTTGCCTATCTCCGAAATTCTTCATCAGATCTTCACCAAATTGAAATGGGACCACTCCGAGAAAGTATACTCTTCCAAAAACTACCTAAATCGCTTCAAGTGTGCCTATAAAATTTGAAGAGTTCTCTCTATTTCTCCAGGATCCCATCATTAGATCCTGACTTAATAATCATGGGACCGAGTAATCGGAGAATATACATTTAAAAAAAACCGGCCAAGAGCGTGTCGGGCCACGCTCAGTGTAGGGTTCCGTAGTTTCCCGTCCGTCACAATAAGTATTCCCACTTATGAGTTTAAAGGTACCCTATCCATTATGTAAAAATGCTTGATATACGAATATACTACAAACTTAGTCCAGAAATTATTTTGTACAACTTTTTGTCTTTTTTGTACAAAAACAGGTGTTTCTAGGAAAAGCATTTTGAACTTGATGGATCAAGTTCAAAATGCTTTTCCTAGAAAGTCCTTATAAAGTTCTACTTTTCAGTTTTTTTTCATATTTTCTAAACTTATGGTTCAAAAGTTAGAGGGGGTGGGACACATTGTTTTTTACTTTTGGAGCGATTATTTCCGAAATTATTGACATTATCAAAAAATGATTTTAGGAAACCCCTATTCATTTTTAAATACCTTTCCAACAATATATCACACGTTAGGGTTGAAATAAAAAAAAAACACTTCCCACTTTACATAATAATATAGGGGGGCCTAATAAAACATTTTTTTCCAATTTTTATTTTACCACTTTGTCGGCGTGATTGATATACATATTGGTACCAAATTTCAGCTTTCTAGTGCTAACGGTCACAGAGATTAAGCGAGGACGGACAGACGGACGGACAGACATGGCGAAACTATAAGGGTTCCTAGTTGACTACGGAACCCTAAAAAGGTTCCAACGAATTGAGATTGAAGTCGGTTAAAACACTCGGGACCTACTAGTAGGTGAGTAGCAGGTTCCGAAATATACGTATAATCTCAAGCCAATTCCGCAAAGAAACTGTGATGTAATTCTAGAAAGATATTATTAGGAATACCTATGTACCTACTATAATATCGATACAGGTAAAATTATTACATTTCAAAGTGATGTCGGGCCTGATAAGTCACCGATAACGTCTGGGTACGTCAACTCGACGCTCACCAACAACCAACAAATTAATCGATATTTTATCAGTTCTTGCAATACGAAAGCGTTTATTGCTAATTTATTACATTTACAAGTCCTACAAGGAAACGCACCGTGAAAAACAATAAAATTCTTAGTATCACGAAGTCTTTCTATGTTAATTAAATCGTCAGAAATAATTGAGAGGAAAAATAGATTCTTAATTGAATCACTGTTATATTTACACAACATAACAACTTAAAATCCATATTTCCTGTTTCCTCTGAACAATGACCGATAACACCATTGTGGAATGGTTTTCAAAGGAATTAGTTTCAATATAGACCGGAAATATCTGGGTGCAGATAGAGAGTGCAGGAGTGGTCGGAGGTCCGCAGAGCGCGCGGCACATTCCCGGTAGGATCCTTTTTGCCGCGACTGCCTGTCAGACCGGTTATATCGCGATCATTCACCCGAGCACACTCGCTCGCAAATTTACATTGCACGGCTTTCCTCTACAAAGTAACAAATCGCAATTGAGTATTATTCGATATCCACTTTATTATCGATTTTGCTGCGTCATCTCATTAATATTCTACCATTGTCGGAACGATACCTCGGGTCGAGGTGACCGCTTGGTACCTACCTACTTAGGACTGCCCAGTGGTCAGTTGATAGGGCTGTGTAGATAGGATTTAAAGGCCTTGCTTAAAACAACTTTTCGTCTGCAAAAACTTGGTATTTTTAAAGCATCTAATGTAAGATCGTGAAAAGCTATAAAAGCACCAGTGCAGAGATACGGGGACCTAATGCTAATCTGCGTGACTGATTAAAACACAAAACAAAACTATTTGTCAATCGGAAATTTCCCTCTGTCTAATATTGGCACAATGTATTAATAAAGATAAAGCTCATTCGCTTGCACCGAATCCAAGTAAGTACCTACGTAACGATTGTTTCGTTTGGAGTGAGGAGTCGACCTTGGCAGTGGCGTTGACTCGCGCGGCCTCAAATCGTAACCGACCGTCGCGCCATAGATCTAACACATGAGCCATACTATAGCTCCTGTGCTTACACGACACGAAATCTTTTAATATGTGATAAATTGCTGTCGTCTATTATTCGGTAATATGCCTAGTAGTACCCATGGTCAGATTGTAACCGCTCCATGTAATACCTACGTATATTGACATTCTGACACATATAGTAAGGTCCTAGCTAGCCCTTGTGTAAGTACGTTACATACATAGCTACCCAATACCTACTAGTGGTCCCGTACGCAGTGTCATCTTTGAGGCTGCATTACTTTACGTAGGGACTTGAAGCTTACTATATTTTGTCTGCCGGTCAATGAGCTTTATCTCAGTCTCGAGAGAGACAGAATTTGTTGTCACTTTATTTTTGGTAACCAATGAAACTAAAATGGTTCCTCAGGGAGGTTCCATACAAGGATTTCCCTAAAGCTCATTTTGTATTTTTGCAGTGGTTGCGTTCTTAACTCCTTGAAAAAGGAACACAGTGCTTTAAATCGTTCAGGTCCTGTACAAAGCTATACTAAATTATATGGTTAACAATAGTCGCTTATTGGTTAACCTCGTTACAAATAATGCCACATTCCACACAATAAAGGAAGGAAATCACGTCTTTCCTTCCCTAACTTAATTGTAACTAGCCATACCATCCATACCTACCTACCACCAATGAATTTGAGTCATCAAAAGTAGTAATTAGGGAATATCGAATATACACTGTTGATCAAGAGCTCTCTCTATGTCTGTCTTTCACCGAGACATTCCGAGACAGGGCAATTGGGAGGAACACCAAGGCTAGATGAGCGCTACTCTCGCATTCACTCTGCCTCGGATTGTTTCGGACGAGATTGTACAGCCACCTTGATGGTGGATGTAGATTGTCGTCCAAGAGATCTCTTGTTTCAATGTCTCTCAACCTCTCCCCCGAGACGTCTCGCAAACAACCCACTCTGGACGAGAGCAAGCCAGGAACAGCGAGGCTAGACGAGCGATACTTTGTAGATAGGTACACTTTTGCACTCACCCTGCCTCGGAGTGTCTTGGCGAGAGTACAGCCACCATAAGCATTTGTATCTATCATTCTATATACATTTATGTATTATGGTGGCTTCATGGCAGTTGGCATTATAAAATCCCTGGTTTATATTTAGACCGTAACTTATTATTTGATTTTAAACTGCGGCTACTTTGCCACTTTGTTCAACAGGAAAATGTGTTTAGTTCGTTAGTTAAACACTGTATGGAATCAATCAGCACATAAATAGTTCACACTTTGTACTAACAAATTAAAAGATATAATGAATGGCTCTAATAATATGAGTAACTACACACACCGGCAAAATTAGGGAAACACAAAAAAAGTTACTTAATGATTTTTTGAGGTATGTATGTACTTATTTTATTTATTGTTTTTGCTTTCTTTGAGTGTGTTTGTCTAATTTATGAAAGGAAACAACAAAATGTGGGATTGTTAGAATTTATTTATAGAGAAATAATATGAATGATCGTAACTGAAAAATATTGAAGTGCTATTTATTTCGTTCACTAACACGTTCGTTACGCACTTCTTCCATAACATTTCGGAACAGTTGTTTGACGACGATTTCTTAAAGTTTGCTCCCTTATAGAAACGTCGTCGTCTACGGCACTGTTTGCACGATTTCTGCCTTGCCTACGCCCGTGAACGTAAGATCCTGTCTATCTGTATCTTTGCACATTACGGTGGAAGTTAAATTGTAACACGGCTATTGATGTATCAATAGCCGTGTTACAATTTAAAAACTTATGTATGGGTATTGTCAGTCGAACGTTGCGAGTGTTCTTGCAACGTTCCACTGACAATACCCATAAGGTTTTTTAAAAAGTCACTTTTATTGTGTTCCCCTAATTTTGTCGGTGTGTGTATAATGTGAATTAGAAAAAATCGTTTTTGCATGTATAGTGGTTGTATGTATGTAATTGGACAAAGGACAGACAGACATTATACCTACCTATCCATATCATAAGCCCAGTAAATAGGAGAATGACCTCTTAAGGTATTTGTATAGGTACAGTTGTTAGGCTATGCTACCCATTGGATACCCTAACCGTACCTACCCGTTGTAATTATAATTTTAGTAAGTAAGTATTACATTTATTCATTGTTGAAAACTGACGCAAATAATTATAAATACCGCAGTTACTTATTGTAGGTATTGTACTATTTTACCTCCTTTGGTAGATAATAATTACAAAGGAAAGGGTATTTTGCATTGAAATGATAAGTTATTGGGAGCATGTGTCAATCGGTGAAAAATGGCTTTCGAAAATTTCGACTTTCGTGTTTTTTTTATCGTAGGGAACTACTTGAAATGGTGTTACGGTGTTACAGTTAGATACTGCAGTCATCGTCAATTCATTATTGTAAGTACCTTAATTATTTTAAATGTTTAGAGAAAATACACGCTCGAGTCTACTTAGATACCTACTTCCTAAACTCATAGAAATAATCTGTGTTCTTGCCGGTAAGTACCTACCTAACTTATCGAAATCAAATCTTTCTGCACTAAGACCAAATGAGTATTTTAGTCAGTACCTAACAGTATTTTAAGTGCAGTGTGTAAGTAGTGAGGTGTGTGACTGTGTGCACAGGTGTAGTAAGTAGACATGCCGCATGCGGTATGTGGGTGATGGTCGCAACTCGCAGCCGCAGCGTGCGCCGCGCCACCGCCCGAGACTCGCGGGTTCGCGACCGCCGACCGACGACCGACACGTCTGGACTGGAGACGAGTTAAAAATACATTTACAGCTCGTTCGATACTCGCCATGGAAAATCACAGATTTATAACGACTCTATTGATTGTATTTGGTAGGTACCTATCATTATAGGTTGAACGGATGATATGAATACTCAAAACGAATAATTAAACTCGACGAAGTGAACTAGTGCCTTATCGAATGGTGGTGTTGACTCATGCCTTTTATTTTCCAAAGAACTGTGTCGATTGGCAGTTGGCACGATGGCACGTAGGTGCACTCGTTTTAAGGATTATTAATAAAAGATGATTGTAACATGCATATTGTCACAAAAGAGTAATCAGGTCGTAAGTCGAGCGTGGCGCCTCGCCATATTGTGTTACCCCGAGGTCGCGGTCGAGCGTGTGATACGAAAGGATACCACTAAGGTTGAGCTTTGTAATGTCACGCACAAAAGGTTTTACTAGATTACTAGAAATTATCAGCTCTCCTTTCTACAGCGACCGACAAAACATTCAATATTTGCCACAGTCACAGCGAAAACGTGCAAATCGATTGCTATTAAAATTGTGACGGAAATGAGTCACATAATTGAAAGAAAGTGTTATCGTCGATAAGCATTTTAACTTATTCTTTATTTCTTTATGCGTGTTGGCAGGCAGGCAGACCTCCAAGACGTCACATGTTTTGCCATTGCTTAAATGACAAAAATAAAAAAAAAATAAAAGGAAAAAGTAAGATTCTACATTAATTATTTAGGTATTATTTTGACGCTACTTATAAAAAATTCTTACATTATCATGGCACACATACTCGTATCAATTAATCTTTGATATCCAGTTCAACATGTGAAGTAGTGATCCATGAACATTATCGTTTCAGTGAATGTGTACTCGAGTGTACAGCGCCATATGGCACTAGCCGTTGTCGACGGACTCATACCCATAAAAAGGTTTATGAAGCTTTTAGGTTACACGCCGGCAAAGGTCGTGCATGCATCAACATGTACCCACTGAATAACGTTACTCTTTTAGGGGACTGTTTAGAGAGCTCATTGAGAACACATGCCAAATATCAACAGCCATGTTGAGACATTAGCGTCATAACCAGATAGACCTACCTATCTAAAATTTGTCGAAGTAGAACACCTAGGCCG
Organism: Xestia xanthographa; assembly: GCA_905147715.2. Lineage (NCBI taxonomy): Eukaryota > Metazoa > Arthropoda > Insecta > Lepidoptera > Noctuidae > Xestia > Xestia xanthographa. The sequence continues at coordinate 11,603,721 of LR990655.1, read as the reverse complement.
TCTGGGTATCTAAATTCAGTTTAATTAAGTCCCTGATACCGAGATAAAAACGTATTCTGTGTAATTAACAAGTGCTGAAGCGTCTTCAAGCGAGACAGTCATGAATAAATATGGATTACTAACAGGAGCACCGAATGACCGAACGTCTGCACTTCTAAACAAACTTGAGTGTTGCGTGCTACGCTGAAGTTTATTGGTGGTTTTTAATAAAGATTTATTTGCCAACTACTGACTTGCCGCTCGTTTAACTTTTGCTTAAATTAATTGTGCCCAGCCCACATATTGAGTGTTTGTAGAGCTACTGACGTAAGTACATGAGTACATGCACATTCGTAGCTGGTATATTAGGACTGGTAAGCACGTGGGCATCCAAGGTGAAGGACGTTCGCGAAGGCGTTACGTAATTGAGATTCAACAGATATTTCCAATACCCAATACATAGTGCACACCACAACTCGGACGCAGGCTTACTCATCACTACCGCGCTTGGGTCATGTTGTAATTGTAAGTATAGACTCATTCCTAAGCGGGCAGTCAGGCTAGTGGTCGTTTTATGGAATAAACTCGACAGAATATTCATCAGTCTGTTATTTCATAGATCTAACAACATTAAAATTAAGAGTCACCCTCGTGACATGACGAGTCCCGTAAGTGACTTTCTGAAGTATTTTATGATGTTCTCGACTGTAACATTCCAACCCGAATACCGGGAAAACGTTCCATGAAACTGTGCTACTAAAAATATAACGGAAAAGCTGAGTTGAGAAGTTTACTGCTTTTTGAATGTATCAAGAAAATCTATTTTTACTACAGCGGTTTCTTTGAAAACAAGCCTGAATCATTGAAGTTTGGTTATAACCAAATTCTAAATAGTCCAGCGTTTAGTATCAAGTAAAAATTGTAGTTTATTTAGTCAGTTTCTGTGTCCCTATACATTTAAGCGTGTTAACGTAAGTGGTCCGTGTAACACCGAGTTGAGTGAGCTAATCAGATTACTTGACATTACTATAAACGTTTCCCTTGTTGTACTAAACGCAGTTTATCTATCGCAGATTTCTAACATACGAACACATACAACGTGCATTTCGAGAAACGGAACGAGAAATGGAAAGAGTGGAGGGAGGTCTTTGTCCAGGAGTGGGATATATAGAGCAGGCTAGAAAAAAACTGAAACAGCTGGGTGCTCTTCGATAATTAGCAACTCTATTTGTGGTGGTTCAAACTTCGTTTGAAAACAGTTAGAATAAAGTTTTAATCAGCTTGCACTACGCGGTTCTTACGTCAGTCACTGCGGCCGAATAGTGCGAAATGAGTGTTTTTTAAGCGATTTACAAAAAAATCTATTGATTGGACTAAAAAAATAAAACACATAAGACCTGCTTTATAGTTAGTTCAGTTAGTATGCAAAGTTTCATGATATAATTTGAAGTACTTTTTGAATACCAGCGGTTTTTTGTTCGATTTGGAGGTAACTTTGGATTTTTTTCTATCGAGAAAAGTTTATGGAATCGTGTTTTCGTCACACATAGTACTTAGCATTAATCCTCAACTTTACCATATATTTATTTCAAAATTAATGCTGCAGTATTTTAGGCGTAACGGAGGATCATGCTAAGCCATTTGAGGCATGGTAGGCCCTTAAAATGAACCAACATATAAAACTTAATTGAGATGATACGTATCTAATAAATTATAAAACTTCCACATATAGGTAACTGCTGAATCTGATTTATAGATCAATCAAGAGCACAGCCAGACATGCGTGAATAATATTAATACATTTTAATTAGTCTTCGTTTTTCCGCCAATTGTGAGCTCTAGTCGGCAATGTAACAAACAATGGAAGAGGATAAATCGAGGAAAAGCATAGTTGGTCGGAATAGCATCCTTCAGTGATACGTGGCATACTGTGGCGTCAGCGGTGTTCACAGAGGGCTGTCCAGGAGCCAACAACAAGATATTCTATATAACTACATGAATATTAAAAAGGCCTTACTACACACCGGATATATTATTCGTTGGGAGACGGATGTGGCGTCATTTGCATGCACGTCGCGCGCGCAGGACAATGCATGCCTGCGGACTGCGGAGCTCCCGAAACGATCTTACTATCAGAATATATTACATTGATGTTGAACTAAGTTTTATTGCGTACCTTAAGGTTTTGTGAATACTACTACAACAGCCCATAACGTCCACTACTGGACATAAGCCTCTCCCATGATGGGAGGAATTTGCCGTAATCTCCACGCTTGGCAGGCGGATTGGAGATCGCAGTGATGAAAGACTACCAGAAAACGCTGCTGCCCATTCTCTGGTCTACGGAGGCGCAAGGTGTTCTGCCTCAGACATTAGTCGCCTTATACGACACCCGTGAGTGTAAAGGGTTCTATTCTACTCTGCCGGATACCACAAGGCCACGAAGGCCACCAGTAAGACTAAACGACGAGAGTACCTAAACGTTTTTAAATCCCCTAATAAAATTACTAATATTCATTCATACAAACCCTATTCATAATATTTTTTTATTTACTTAGTGTTGTTGTAGTGTTGTAGTTTAGAAAATCGAAAATCAACAATGGATTATTTACGTACACATGACTAATTGGAATGATGTAAATATCTTGTTATACATGTCCTCATTCTGCATTACTTTTGTTTTAAATAAACAAACGCAGAGGGCTTGGACCAGTGGCAAATTCAAAAACTTTCGTATTTCTACAATGGCTGATAGAAATGATAGATTGTCACTTTCTAGGCCGACCTTTTTAATTATGTAACTTAGTGCAAGTTAAGGCCTTATTACATTACACGATTTATCGGACCCTGCCCGCAGGGACAGAGAAGTGAAATAAGAAACAGGGAGTCAGGGTCCCTAAATGATAGGCGGCGGGCGCCCTGCCTGATCGGGGCACACGATTGACAGGGCCCGATAAATCGTGAAAAATGTAATAAGGCCTATAATACAATATTTATGGCCAAAAATACTTTTGATTATCTGTCAGACACTAATGTGTTGTATTGTACAGCTATCAAATATTTCTTCTGATAGTAAATGCCCGCAAAAAATGGGTTTGGTAGAGCCAGGCCAGATAACGTTGATTAAGATGTGAAGTTTGTTGATTACACCGCGCTATCACTGATACCAGCGTATCAGATTGCGTTATCAATATAGGATACTGTGCGCTACAGATATCAGCCGAGTTGAAGGTAGTTCAATTTGTTCAAATGCAAGTGCTGATTCAAAGTTCCAAATTTTCAGAAAATTTTGCCAAAATGGGAATAACAATAAGAAGGATAGCGAATAGTCATTGCCACTACTTTAACTTCTTGCTGACAGTATACACTTAACTCTGTAATCAACAGTTTGATATCGAAGTTGTTACTGCTACTTATAGGCGGGCCAAAGATACCAAAGGGCTTTCCCTTGAAAACAGAGCCAAGTTTTAAATAACCTGCCAGTGTACACAATGAATGAAAGCTGGCCACCTTCCAAACTATTTCAGAGAAAATATTTTCCAGCATTTTCTATTATATGACGGCACACTGTATCTATAATAGTTTACACTTTTAGAGTGGATGTCAAAGGGGCGACTTTATGATGTGATAAACTTGGCGATACGGATTATCAATTTAGAACTTTTAAATTCGAAAGCTACCTATCATCTGATTTTTTAAAAAACTGCACTGCAGTGGGTATGCGTAGTCATAAGACCAGTCAACTAAAATTGGGCACATGGCATACGGATGCATCATCATGTTAAACGTTACGTTTAGAGCTAACTCATTGACTCACTTTACGAGCTAAATCAATGAGTCGATAAATTTGATATCATTGTTATTCTCGAGCCCAAGTTTAATATGCTTTATAAAGAAGATAGCGGCGAGGTCGTATGTAGGGCAGCAGTCGTCAGCCGCGCTCGCGCCGCACTCGGCCGCTGTTACAGCTACGATCTTGGCCTCAAATCCTGACCGGTTACCTTCTTTAGCAGAGACCGGTTTAACAGACCAAGTTCTTTGTAGAAAAGTTTACTCTCTAACACTCATTATTTTGCGTGAACGTTACAAAGCAAAAGTCGTTGGTTGAACTATCAGGACTTCTCGCAACGGATGTGTGAATAATCAGACAATCGTGGTTTTCTGAGAAACTGTAATAATTTATGGATGAGTAATAAATAATAATGGAGTCGGGCATTATCTACTTTCACGTCTCTATTAATCACGGAATATTGTATTGGCATCTTCTCTGGCGCTGCGGTGGCGGTGGCGCTGGTGGGTGAGTCACGCGACAGCGACAGTCATGCAGGGCGACCGGCGAGCGCGCTGATTCACTGACTGCAGCGCCGCCGCCATACCACACCACACCACGCCGTACCTTGCCCCTCGCCATACTATTATGCACATATTGATGTCGCAGGTAACAGAATCGCCATTGTGTGCTATTCACTATTGTGCAGCTGAACTTTTTAGGTCCCCGTAAGCGATTGTTAACGCCTTATTGTTACACGGCTGAATGTGCCGGTTTATTTGGAGTGTAATAATAACAGGATTCTAAGCCCACAGACCAGTTTCATTCAAATTGTTATGTTTATGTATTATGAATATATTCATGTCTTGAGTCATGCCTGCTTGCTGCACGTTGTGTCAATTAAAATTTTAATTGTCTAGAGTCTAGGCTGTGCCTTGCTTTGTTACATTGCCTGAATCTGTACCTATACTTCTACAGGTAGGTAGGTGTCGGCGGTTATTGTTTCTATCTGACACTGTCTACCACTGTCTACTAGTTTATAAAATAAAGATTACACGGCTGCACGCCCAGAGACGGTTAACTTTGTACAGTTATCGTTTTCATTGCTCGTTATCTATATCATTTTTCATTGATATTTTTCAGTAGATCGTACCCTAGTTGCACACTTTTGTAGGCAACTCCGGCAAGGTAATCATTCATTGAAACAAAGAAATTTAGCTACCTACTTAGATATATTTTTCACAATTATATTTTCATCCAAGATTTCAGTAGTGCATGTTCTTCTTCAAGTAACGTAGGGTAAAAATAGACATAAGTAGCTAATTAACAGCCCTTGTGCCATTCATTACTACTATAGTCTGCACCAGATAAGTAGGAACTATAGGTCATTAACCCGCATACATTTATTCAAATACACAATTCCGAAAACAGAAATAATGACATCACTTGTCCCGAAACTACCTTTATCGTGATCCTTGTCTTTTTCTAGTAATAAAAAACGATCCATAATGTATTGTCGGGGTACCTACGCAGAGAAATTAAGGAAAGAGCAATGACCTTTAATTCCTACTTATCCGGTGCAGACTATACCCTGCACTGCAATAATTATTACCTCCTTACTTTACAACTCTTTTCATTCTATTGCTACATGGTTATTGTCCGATATCTACATACATTATATCTAATAGTTAAGAGTATTTGTATATAGGTATATTGACTGTATACCTACCTAAACATGTACATAATACGTACCACCTAATACGCAGATGTTTTCTAAGTGCGCAGAACAAAATGGTAGTCCATAGCGTAGGTACTTTATAAGTACAATTATACATAGGTAGGTATTACGGTTTGCGATCTCCAATCCGCCTGCCAAGCGTGGAGATTACGGCAAATCCTCCCATCATGGGAGAGGCTTATGTCCAGCAGTGGACGTTATGGGCTGTTGAAGAAGAAGAAGGTATTACGGTACAGATTAGTTTTCATATTAATTGAACAAAGTACTCGTGGTTAGGTCAATAGTATAAATGACGAATGTCTAATCGCGAAGCTAAAACGTAAATGCATTACAGCAGGAAAATAAGTGTACTTAGCTTTTAATAAATCGATAACACACATATTTCTTTTTGTGTCTCATAAAGTAAATAGCTATTTAGACACGTCCGCGGTTGTTTGTGCCGCGCAGGAATTAGTCACACACACAAATATCACAACGACCAACCGATACCACTAACACCATCTGTTAGCAACAAAACGAACACATATGAAATATAACGGTCAAACTAAAACTGAACAAAAACTCACGGTAAGTAAATGTAGTATGTTAAATCTTAATAAGTGCTTTAATTTACCCTATTATAGAAGCCAACTTTAATTTGACTGAAGTAATAAATTAAACATAAATTCTGCAGAGATTATTTATTACAACGAAATGGTAACTAGATATTAATTTGATAATTAATTATAATTAAAACAATGACCTCAAATAAGTAACGGTTTAACAAGATCAATGTCGATTATATCATCGAACTAAACAACCTCGAGAGACCAGAATAGCCAAAAAAGAGAAAATTTTAACTTTCTAAAGTTTAGACAACTAAATCGCGTACGATGATTGATATCTGATAGTGATTAAAAATGTAACAAAACTGCATATTTATAAGATTAGAGGACACTCAAGATCACTGTGTTTCAGTTTTTACAACATGAACATCATTTGGCAATAACCCAACTAGTTTATATCGGTTATGTAATTTTCTATTTTATCGTTTAGTTGTCGGATAGATATTGTAAGGTTAATGGCACCTTATTATGGTCGTTATAAATGATGTCATGAATGGAATTCTTTACGCCGGGCGTGGCCATGAAAATGTTGAACCTTGGGAGATTGGGATTTACTTCTTTTTAACTATAGAATATAGATCTACAATATAGATTATAGAGACTGAATCATTCGATACAGAAACCGTAAAAATACGTCATCTACAGTCGTAATTATTCAGATTTTTCAGCAAAGAATATTTTCGGAGAGGCACTGCCTTGCCGTGTCTGTGTCTAATGATTATTGCACGTACCATAATGAGTGAGTAGGTATATCTAACCTATTCATTATTTCGCCTTCAAATTCTGAGTAGGATGTGTTAATAAACATCATGTCATTCTGCACTTACATGACTAATTGTTTGCTTATGAATAAATGATAAGATAGACCCATTAGGAACCTTTAAATAGACTTGAGGTGCTAATTTAAAAAGCATTATCTGATGTTTCCCTAATGATAATTATTTTTTTTTTAAACATTCATTAAGAATCGTTTTGTGTTTATGTACTTACTTACCAACCGCATCAAATAAACATACTAACACAGTAAAGTTAAACCATATCACCAGGATAACAGTTAATCAGGGGGCGTATCCGGTAACTGCATTTGAAGGGAAGGGAATTTATTTGTATTCGTGTTATCGTGATACAAAATCAAAATTAATTCTAGTTACGAACCTACTGCTGCGTATTTGTTTTGTTCTAGTGAAGATTCCCAGGAATGGTCTTGGGAATCTTCTAGTTTATGGAGGTATTGGGGGTCAAAGTTCCAACTTTTTCACAAGTTTTTTTTATGTTATAACTGTACTTTAAACATCAGCACAATGTTTTGATTGCGTCACATTGAGTCCTACCGTAAAACGTGATTTTTCACCCCCATAGAGTTGTTTCCCAGTGGGTAGAGTTACTTAGTTTGATGTACAGAACGTTTGGTTGACGGCTTCCGGCTTCGTGAGGGTCCGTTCACAATTATGTTTTATGTCTTTGTACAATCTGTCCATTAACGCAAATATATGTTCTTAGAGCTATTTCGTAATATACTTATCACTAAAACATAATCAGTTGCTGTTACATTTGGTGTTGCGTCAGCGCAGTAACACAAAGATCCGGAAGTCCGGAGTTCCGAACTCTTCATACTCCACACTAGTTAAGCTGGTTCAGCTTATATTGTCAATTTACCGATAATGTTTGCTTGTTGATACTTGATGGAGCTGAACAGATTGATAAAATCGATCTTTTTACCCTGTAAAGGCTTAACAAGGTATGGGCATACGGACAGCGCATATTTTTTTATACCGTAATACCTTCCCGTGAGAGGCGTGAGATAATTGCCAACATCTAGGTGGGCAAAGCCTCGGGCAAAAGTTAGTTCACCCCTAAATTAAAAGAAGTAAATAAAATTAGCTCACCTTTTCGTATTAGTAAGCTGGTTACCCTGCGCAGCGCCTCTCTGGGTGACTTCTGGAAGAACTTAGGCGTCAGGTTGGGTGGCAGGGTCAGGGGTTTGCGGGAGGCACTGCCCTCCCAAGCCACCGGGTGCTCCATCGCCATCTTTGACGAGGCTGTTAGTCGGTCCAGGTGCTCCGTTGAAGCGGGCCTGTTGGCAAGCGCACGGGTTAGAGGGCTAGGAACGTTTAAAATAATTTAAATTAAAAAAATGTCACGGGATATCGTCCGTGATTATTGTTTTTTTTTTATCGGGAGCTCAAAAATAAACAATAATCACGGAAGATATCCCGTAAGTGACATTTTATAGTTATGAACCGTGAAAGCTTAAAACAGTGTTTAATTTAAATTTATTTGGAAAAGCTCAGCTTTACGTAAGCTTAGTATTTTTGAGGCAAGTAAATAGCAGACATTAAATTAATGCTATACTACTAACTGAATAATGAAATAAGTATGTACCTATCTAATTCACGATCTAATAAAACTAGCTCATGTACCAACATACCTACGTAATAACATTATACAATAGACTCTAGGTACATTCAAAAGAATAAATAAGTATGTATTTACCCTATGAGTTGATTACATTTTATATGTTTCATGTTTTTAGGTTACCCGGGATTCATTTTCCTCAGTTTGAGGATAGATAAATTAACATAAGCTATAGGAAAACATGCAATGCAATGTAACATATTTATGGTGTCCTGGTTTTCATAAGTTATTAAAACGGTCAGGACTACAAGGAAATAGTGACGGTGGTGTTTCAGTTTTCCGTCTATTTAACAAAAGTATATTTTAACTCCGGTTTGGGAAGGCCAAAATGGTGCTGGTGATACTATTGTGACAAATGGAGGAAACGTATGCAATATAATAAAGCGGTAAATTTTCCCAAATCTGTAGTGCCTATTGTCTGATAGTGGTGCCCAGTAACGCTTTATTAGGTAGGTATACCAATTTGGGGTGAATGCTTCAGGGTAGCCCGCGAAATTCAAATTTTCTTACGTTTTTTGCTATTTGCAGGCCAGTGCTAGGTTGTATGTTTATTAAAATATTATTCGCGGTTGTAAGACGTATGTGGTTACAGAATTATATTCATCAAAATCATCAATACAACCCTCAAAGTTCTTATAGGTGGAAAAATTACTTTTCCAAGGTCAAAATCATTCTTGCACCTTTATGAACTTGGAGGGTTGTATTTATGATTTTGATGGTTATAATTATGTAACTACATACGTCTTATAGTCGCAAACAATATTTGAATCAACATACAACCTATAGCACTGGCGTGCAAATTGCAAAAAACGTAAGAAAATTTGAATTTCGCGGGCTATCCTGGAGCATCATGTTGAAATACTTACTTCCTGTTTACGTAAATCATTTTAAAACAGCAGATACGAATAAAAATATGGATACACTACCTATTTACTACATTAACGTGTCTTGACATCGCACCCAAAAATGCTTATTATAGTTTTGTTATATACGAAATTTGATTCTTTTAAAATTTTAGTTTAGCAACTTCTTTATTAAAGCATATTGTAGTATTTTTAGGTCAGCTAGTATGAGTGGCTCAACAATATGTTGAGTTTATAAAAATAAACAAGGTTAGGTAAGCCGTAGACATCACATCAGCGACGAGTAAATATATGTAGAGAGTCAAGTTATACGATGCAACTCGGTTGAGCTAAGATTGCACCTCACTGGTGCAAACTGACTCAACCGGGTTGCAGATAGTGTGCTGGTGGTACATACCTGTGTCTCTGGCGAGGGTACCAGCCCCGGGGCGGGCCGCCCAGGCGCAGCAGGTCGGCGCCGGTGCACACGCCCGTCGCACCCATCACCGAGCCGCGTCCGTACCCTCCTAACGTCGCCGAGCTCCCTGTTCAGACAAAAACCTTAATTAATATAAGTACGGATGTACTACCATAAAATCCTCTTCTCACAGTCATGAAATTCTGGTAATTAGATTCTGAAATCAGAGATCACTCGCTCCTATTGCATTAACGGCAGATTGCGATTATACATCATATTATTATTCAACTACAAATCTGTGGTAAGTGTTGTCTAACGACTGCACAAAAGCTGATGGTAGGAATTTTATGAGCGGATCATCATCTGCCTAGCCTTTTCCCAACTATGTTGGGGTCGGCTTCCAGTTTTACCGGATGCAACTGATTACCAGTATTTTACATGGAGCGACTGCCTATCTGACCTTCACAACCCAGTTAGTACCGGGTAATAAGATACTCCTTGGTAAGACTGGTTGTCAGACTTTTTGGGCCTCTGACTACTTAACGATTGTCAAAGATCTTCAAATGACAGCCGGGAGCAACGGCTTAACGTGCTTTCCGAGGCACGGAGGAAACTCGGAATGTAATGGGAGGTCACCCATCCACATACCAACCTAGGCAAGCACAACTTAGGTAACCTAACGATCGACCCGAGCGGCTGTTATTATTTAGCTACGAGCTCCGCACATTTTATGAGCGGATAATAACGACAGTAACACACGTTCCTGTTAAAATAAAATACGCTTCTAGCAAGACACACATACCTACCTACTCACAGACTCACTGCAGTTCTCTGGACAGTTAAAGACGCTCGAGGTGCTGTTCAGGGATAAAGTGCCCATTTCGTCAGCTGTGGCAGTTCGTAATATGTTAGTGCAGGGAATCAGTAAAAACTCAAAAAGTTTTTGGTACAGGTACCTAACTATTGTTTTCATAATTCCACGACTGCCCAAAAAAAGGATTATTTTTACTCGACTACAGCGAAGCCAAGAGGAGGTCGTGGCTAAATAATAACAGCCGGTCAGGTGGATCTTTAGGTTGCCCTGCTTGCCTAGGTTGGTCTGTGGATGGGTGACCACCCATTACATACCGAGTTTCCTCCGTGCCTCGGAAAGCACGTTAAGCAGTTGGTCCCGGCTGTCATTTGTGATCTTTGACAGTCGTTACAGGTAGTCAATGGCCCAACAAGTCAGACAACCAGTCTTACCAAGGAGTATCGTATTACCCAGTACTAACTGGGTTGTGAAAGTCAGATAGGCAGTCGCTCCATGTAAAATACTGGTATTCTGCTGCATCCGGTTAGACTGGAAGCCGACCCCAATAAAACTTGGGAAAAGGCTAGGCAGATGATGATGATGACTATAGCGAAGCCAAAACGAAGGGTTAAAATTTTAGCAGTCTACGTATGTTTGTATTTACGTATGTCTCTCCGAGCGCCTAAACTATTCATCCGATTGTGATGAATAAGGTGTCAATCGATTCGTTATTATGGCCCGGGAAACGTAGGCTACATTTTAACCGCCTTCATCAATAGGAGGAATCGATTTTACCTTGTGAACACCGAATTAGACCGTGATTTTTCAGTAGTCGGGTTTTTTAGTGGTTGTAAACCACACAAATTCTTGTTTACAAAGTGTTTGTGAACACGTCATTTTGGCTCAAATAATTCAAATCAATAACAATAGATACATGTATGGAAAGACATAATAAACCATAAAACGACACACCAGCGCATGTCCTACCGAAAAGACACAGAGATAGCTCAAAACAGACGTTACTAGAAATAGGCATGGCGATAATCTGAATTACAGGAGGTGCCACGGTTACTTTAGAAATATACATGGCCAAATCTAATTAAAAATACCGATGAAAACAGCTCACAGGTGAGATGAATGACAATAGACAATGGTGTCGGCATGACATTTGTTCCTTTAAAAACAAGATAAACAAAAACATGTAAAAATATAAAAAATGGTAGCCCACCAGCATCGGGAACAGGGTCCGAGCTACCAGTGGTGAGGCCTATTGAGAGAGGAACCTCCTAACAAATTAACAATACGTGCCGTGTCTAGAAGTACTGCTTTATTGCATCAAGCCCTTGATCCAGCTGCCGAGCGAGAGCCTCCTCAGATGTTGGTCGAGGCTATAGGCTATATGCCATTGGCCGATACGAACTATCGGCACAAATGATTGCTGTAGCAACCTCGCGAGCCAGATCTAGATATTTCAATTGTTTATCTTTCTCTGCTTTCACGAGGTGTCCGTCAATTCGTCATGCGGGACCGTTATATCAACAATCATTAAAACGTAATATTATTGTTTCGTTATTACTTACATGGCCAGAAATATAATTACTATTGTTTCGTTATTACATGACGTAATTTTTGATAAAGCATGCAATGAAGTTTTATGAAGGAAAAGGATGGTACACATGTTGACTCTATGAGCACTGGAAACATAACATTAATTTATTATGATTATATTTGTATAATCGACCACAATACGCATGACATCATAGACACGATTACTTATATGTATTTTAAGTATTATTAGTGCTTGCCGCGCTAATAGGCAATTTGTGCGACTTGTGCTATCTACATGTAAATTACCTGTTTGTTTAGTGGTTACGGTAAAGTACGTTTTTAATTATGCAAGTGTTATTGTGTTACATTGATCGTTAGCATCGTTTTTAGGGTTCCATACCTCAGTCGGCAAAAAACGGAACCCTTATAGGATGAATTTGTTGTCCGTCTGTCTGTCAAGACCCTTTTTCTCAGGAACGCGTGAAGGTATCAAATTAATATCAAATACTCAGGTCTGCTACCCCTTGGAGCAGTGAAAAAATCAAACTTGTAAATGAACACGATTAAAAGATATGACCGTTTATGTCACATATTTTGCGATTTCACAAGGGAATCAAACCTAAGGATACTTATCCTATTCCTATCTGAAAACTGTAAATATGTACCTACTTTAAAAACAGAATACCTACAAGTTTATACGGAACGTTCGGTGCGCGAGTCCAACTCGCACTTGGCCGGTTTTATTTATAAAAACAACACGTTCCTAAGTAATGTAATAAATAAACCATTGAACATAATATATTTTTTAAAACTGTAAGGCCGCAACCGTGCCCGATCGGGCACGGTGCATTGTTATTTTAATTGTGTCTGTAATCGCGGGTATCGAAGAGCTACACACATTATGTGAATCAATGAACTAAAGTTTGTCATTGTCCAAGTTGTATTTTGTCAACTGCATCTTGTATTATATAGTGTATTATCTATGACTGCATGCTCAGAATAGGCTCAAAAATAATGACATGCTTTTATAAAATTTATTCGCGAAAGGACAGGAGTCAAGAAAGTGAAATAAATTGTGTCAAAAAAATATAAAAACAATCACATAATTGGTTTCTTTTAATGACTGAACTTTCTCAAAGTGAGGACAATGTATGGCAAGGTCAGGAGCATTAAGGAAAACGTCCGAACAGCTTGATTAATTTGGTTTGTTAGTGGTGTTGATTCTGTTGTGCACAAACTAAACTTAATTTAGGATATTGCTATCTTTTTCTCTCTAATAAAACAAGAAAGAGACGGACGTAATTTAGAGCTGTCATATTTAGTTGGAACTAATATTTCCATAGATATGAAGGGTGCACGTAAAAACATGTCGACTAAAAACACGATGAAGCGCAAGGCATAAACTAATTTGACATCTCTAACTTAGTTCATAGCTATATCCGTCCTTTTCTCGCACTGCCTTTTAGTAAAAGATAGCAATAGCCTAAATTAAGTTTAGTTTGTGCACAACAGAATCAACACCATTGACCACTATTTAATAATAAATTTGATTCAAAACATCCAGTTTATACAATTAAATTATCGATAACTCTGAATTATAATCGGTCGTGGAAAAGGGCTGTGAATGATTTGGCCTGCCTAACTTCCGCCATTTTATTTGATTTTCAAAATAGCAGCCACGCATGAAACTTGTATTATTCATATAAGCTGGTATCAGTACAAGTATTGCATGATACAAAATCTTCTAAGGCATCACATTTCCGGAAATAAGCTTTCAAAGTTGTTCTGATGGCAAAGATCGACCACATGGAATTTAATTCAACGAATAGATGAATCTTCATTTACACGTGTTTCTCCCGGGAGTAACGTAACAACAAATACATTATGATGTCTCATAAGTCCAAAAATAAAAATACTCATAAACAATTTTTCGTTTTTCCAGGAAAGTTTAGACATAGGTCAGCAGGAGGGCCCCTCTACGGCGTAGCACTCTCGTAGCACTTTTATAGCAACAGACTAGATGATTAGATGAAATTTGTATTTGGTTTACAATTTATTCTTTTTAGGGTTTTGTACCCAAAGAGTGCAATTCGGAATCTAAAAATAATTCTAAGAATGAAAATAAGAACATTCGTACGCCTATCTGTAACAAAGCTGTAACTTTATATACAACCGTAGCCAGTTGCCGCCCGTATATCATGCAAATAATGAACATATCAATAAACTGTATTTTTTTTATAAATAGTAATCCTCGTATTGTGAGAGTCCGACCATCATTTGAGAGAAGGAGAGTTTTGACAATAAGGTCAATATAATAATGTCCTCTACGACGTCGTAGCACTCTCGTAGCAATTTCGTAGCAATAGATCTTGCAAAAGCTTTCCAATATTTGGTTTGTAATGTTTTTTTATGGTTCATTTGCTGGTATTCAAAAAGTGCTTCAAATTAGATCATGAAACTTTGCATACTAACTAAACTAACTGTAAAGCAGGTCTATGTGTTTTATTTTTTTAGTCCAATCAATAGATTTTTTGTAAATCGAAAAAACCACTCATTTCGCACTATTCGGCCGCAGTGACTGACGTAACAACCGCTTTGTAGTGCAAGCTGATTAGAACTTTATTCTAACAGTATAAGTAAGTATATATCAAACAATGTTTGAACCACCACAAATAGAGTTGCTAATTTTAGGGTTAGAAGGGCCTTTAACATAAATATAAACTGTATTTTTTTATAAATAGTAATCCTCGTATGGACCGCCCGACCATCATTTGAGATAAGGAAAGTTTTGACAAAGGTCAATATAATAATGTCCTCTACGACGTCGTAGCACTCTCGTAGCAATTTCGTAGCAATAGATCTTGCAAAAACTTTCCAATATTTGGTTTGTAATGTTTTAGTTTCTGTTCATTTTTCGAGTCTACTTTTAGATGTACGTTGTGGTAGGTACCTGCTTATGATCCGTCGTTCGAGAAATGATCCATTAGATGCCGAAACAATTCGTCATAGTTAATTTAACAGGTGCTTGCACTTGGCAGTCTGCATAGCTATTCACAACGCATCGACAAGCGCGGATCCACTGTTGTGGGCACGATGGGCATGCCCACAACCCTAATTGATTGAGGTCGATACCTAGTCTGATGCTCTACACAAACATTTTAATTTTCGTAGAGCGGAGAGATCATTTTCATTAATGATTCACCAAAATCGGTGGAATAGTTTAGAGTTTAAATGTGTGATATGCATCCAAACAAACACACTTTTGTAATTTTCGTGATGAAGCAGGCAAACATTTTACAGGCTTCTTATTCATTTATTAGTGTAGTTCATCTCAAGGTTTTACCTGCGTGGACCTATACACTGTAAATACAAGCAATGGTGTTTTATTTCTCTTGAGCCAAGAAAGCCATGACCTGGGGCGGCGAGAACTGCCTTAACTTGTTGTTCTAATGTTCTTTAATCGACCTATTTTGAGGGCTGGATCCGCGCCTGCGCTTCGATTCGACAAGTCGTATGTCTGTCTTTGTTTAGCATTACGAAAGCGAGCGAGATAGACATACGACTTTCCTAATCGAAATCGAGTCGAAGCGTTGTGAATAGCTATGCTGATCTGCCGTCAGAAATAGTAGCTTTCTTGTTGTGCCAAAGCAATTTGCGAAATAATTTGTTTTGCAAATCGCTTTGAGATTTAGGGTCGAATGAAATAAAGGATTTATTATTTCATTCGACTCTGAACCTACTACGCTAACAAAATCCTTAGGGTGGTGACTCGGGTCTCAGTATTCTATAGTATTTGAATCGTCCTAAGTGAAGGTAGGGTCAAATAGTATAATTCATTTATTAGACCAGGACGGACAGATTAAACAGATACTTCGAGCTGCGTACGCAACTTTTCCATACTGAACCTTAGGAAGGAAGGAAGGAATGAAATGATGAATTATATGCAGCCAAGCTAACCTATCGATTGTATTGAATTCATGGTGTTGTTCCTGGGGGGTCCAGTAGAGTTTCTCGGTGGGGTGCGGGGCACGTCGCAGCCCCGCGCGAACACCGGCGTCTCGGGCAGACTGGCAGACGTCTGCAGCGGCCCGCGGCCTGATGCTGCAGCTTCGCGGCTCTGGCGCTGCAGGGTCCTACGTCTGGCGCCGCTCGCTCCAATGTCTGGAAGTACAAAAGTTTCTTTAAAAGTTGCATGGAAATGAAAAGTACGTACTCAATGTGAAATTCTTACAGTTATATCTGTTATAAGGCTCGAAATCTTGTTGCACTGACGTCGGTCGCGTACGTCGGTCGCGCGTACGAGTATACATTGTACGCCATACGCTGACGTCACCGGCGCGTATTTGCTACTGTTTTTCTCGCTGACGTACGCGACCGACCGTCAGCGTTACAGGAATTCAGGCCTATTATGATGTACAGTCACGAGCAATGAAATGTATGTAACACTTAGCAAAAAACAACAGCGATTTTTTCCTACTACATTGATTAAATTTTAAAAAAACATAGTATTTTGGAACCCATACTTTTACGAAATGGGTCTTATATCATAAAGTAGAAACCGTTAGTTCACGAGAAGATCGCTTTATATTTTTTAAGTGTTTACACTTTATTGCTCGTGTCTGTACATAATAAAGAGTACTCTATCAGTACATCTACGTACGTGGGATTTTTACTGATTATTATTATTATTTCCTTTATTCAGTTCTATACAAACTCATTAACATTTTTAAATTTGAATAAAAATAAAAACAAAAAAAATATTTAAAAATATAAAGCAAATGTAGCCCGATACAGGTAACAGGGTCCAAGCTACCGGCGTCAGGTCTCCAGAGAGAGGAGCCTCCTAACAATACGAGCCGCGTCAAAGGAGTACCACTGAATCAAGCCGCCTAACGAGAGCCTCCTCAGGTATTGATCGAGGCTCTTGGCAATTAAGCCATGGGCTGATACGACTATTACTGATTAATATTATTATTAGTAAGTAGGTTATACAACTACCTTTATTCTGGGCCGGCAGTCTTAACATGTTTAACGATAAAATCGCAAACTTTCGATCATTAATTACTCATGAAAAAATTCGGTTGCAATAAAGATGCTTCCGAGAATCGCATCTTGGATGTAGAGACTTGCATTTCCCGCAAGCATCGTTAATACAACCGAATTCTTTCGTGAGTGATTAGCAATCGAAAGTTATCTCTGTCCAGACTCTGGCCCTGGGGTCCGTGTTTCCTTTTTTATTTTTGTCGGATACAGGATCTTTGGTAGATCTGGGACTGACCTATTTGCAGGGTTGTTATGATTTAAATCACTTGGTTTAAATCAGTGATTTAAATCGCGATTAAAATCAACGGATTTTTTTAATAAAAATTGATGATTTCAATCAATATTTTTTTTACTGCGACCAAATCAGCCAAAATGTGTCAAGATACTTCCCCCGACATAAACTACGGCGCGCAATACAAAATATTAAAAAATGAACCCATAACCGAACAAGAATTGGATATAATCAAGCAACTGCTATGTACAGCTACAGTTGCTTCTTCCGCTGGGGTCGAAAGAATATTTTCGGCATTCAATTTAGTGCACAGCAAAATAAGAAATAGATTAGCAGCCAAATTAGTCTTCCTTTTGAAAAAAATAAACTAATTATTTCCCTTGTTCATTTAAATTAGTGTTTGTTAATAAGTGATTTGATTTTATGTGAAAATAGATATATAAAGGTATATAAGTTGTGTTTTTATTTAATTATAACTGACTTTCAATTTTACCTGTAGTTACCCGTAATAACAGACACAATTAAAATAACAATGTATTAGTAATACACGTCTGGGAACATACCGCTTAAAAAAGATCAGAATGTAAAAAAATCCGATTTAAATCAAATTAATCCGATTGAAATCAAATAAATCCGATTTTTTGGATTTTTTATAAAAAAATCACGATTTTTATCAACCCTGCCTATTTGTAACCCTTTCCGTTTTCTTACTCATGTGCCCTAGCTAAGTATTGCTACAGACTGGCAGTTAAATTGGAAAAAAACCCAGTTTTTTAGTTTTCATCTCTTGGCGAAGATGGTGCCATCTGTCGGTGTCTGTTTGAACCTTATATGTTACTAACATGCACTCACTGCATGTTATAGTGGTTAGTTGGCTCAAGTTTTATAGCAGGATAGGATATAATTCCTCTTTAGAATAGATCTGGGATATAAATTTCATGGAAGCGGGATTAACAACAGATTGGTGTCGATTCTGTTGTGCACAAACAAACTAAACTTAATTTAGGCTATTGCTATCTTTTTCTATCTAATAAAACGAGAAAGAGACGGACGTAATTTAGAGTCAAATTTAGTTGGAAGTTTGGAACTAATATTTATATACAAATGAAGGGTGCACGTATAAACATGTCGACTAAAAACACGGTGAAGCGCAAGGCATAAACTAGTTTGACATCTCTAACTTAGTTCATAGCTATAGCTGTCCTTTTCTCGCACTGACTTTTAGTAAAAGATAGCAATAGCCTAAATTAAGTTTATTTTGTGCACAACAGAATCGACACCATTGTATTTGAAACCACAACTTATTATCCTACGTCTGATTCATATTAGGCAGTCGGAACTTCTCAGTTCTCATCCTTCATCTTGCTGATTGACCAATACTTTTATGAGATTTAGAGCATATAAAATCTGATCTGATCATGATCACTAATATGTTCAGGTGTTCTGACAAGTCAAAAGTACTGACATAGTGAAGTAGAGCCCATACCTGTAGGTAACGTTCTTCTATCTGTTGATCCACTCTTGAAATTACTGCTTCTCCTGTTTTTGTTGTAACTAGTTTCCATGGAGCGCGTCTTAAGGCTGTTCGTGGTGTCACGATGTGGTGGCACCGCGGGGGGTTCCGAAGGCCTGAACAACAAAATACTTAGATTAACAACCTTTTTTTTTGAAAAATAAATTATATCATATATATTTAACAGTTAATTTAAACTTGATTTAGCATACCTTCTCCTAGACTCCATGGTTGGGGTTGGTAGCGTGTCGGCTTTCTTCAGATGACGTTTCTCTGATGGCTGCATAATTTCTGTATATTCATCTTCAACCTCCTGCACAGGCGAGGGAGGTAAGGGAGGAAACTTCGGGGATTCTGGGGTTTGCGGCAGAGGCCCCATCTCGTGCCCTAATATCGGCGATGGCGGCAACGGTAGCGGTGGGTGCCTGTACGAGTGCTCAACTATTTGAACATTGAGCGGGAAGTCCCCGCCGCTCGACACAGCAGAGTCTGACGAAGATGGCTGCCGCATCAAACTAACAGGAACATCTTTGGCGCTCGTGGACTTATGCATACTGTTCGACCTCTTCGAACGGTCTCGGCGATCTATCGACCGCTGATTCTGTATTTCATTGTGACTCGAAGATTTTTGTATATCATGTCTCTTTTGTCTCTCTCTAGAACTATAACGGAAATTGTTTTCTAATATATCTTTAGACACGTCATCACAGTATTCATCCTTATGAATATTCCAGTCTTTAGGTATATAAGGGGTAAAATGTTTTTGGTCCCGACCTTGACTTAGTATAGCGCTAATGTTGTTCTCGATCTTGCGCAGCGGCGAGGAGTCCCCGCTGCTGGCGGGCTCGGCGCCGTCCTCCTCCTCCTCCACCGTGGTGATGAGCGCCGTGCGCGCGCCGCCCGCGTCCTCGCCCAGGCTCGGCAGCGACACCACGCGCACCATGTTGGGCGGCACCGTGCTCAGCTCGTTCACGGTCTCGTTGCACTCCGTCGGGGGAGTCTCCTCTACCTTTCCTTCTCTTATGAGTGACTGAATGTTATCGAAAGTCGATGAATACTTTTTAAAATCGGAAAACCTATTTTGTGGAGATAATTTGTTTTGAACTTTAGACGTATGAGCGCCTTTCTCACTGTGTGTTTTTCGACTTTTGGGACTGTGGCCGAAGTACTCCTGGGCGATATATCTGTCTGGACCGTTATTAAGATCTAAACTAAGACGAGATTTTGGCGAAGTTATCTCCTTACTCAATCTAGAATTCGGTGTGCAAAGATCTATACTATATCTAGAGTTTGGAGTGTTAAGCTCACGGCTCAGTCTCGAGTTCAAGTCAACGCTGTAACGAGATTGCGGCAAACTTAAATCTGAGCTCGGCCGGGAGTTGTACGAGCCGACTGATCCGGAGCCGCTGATTGATATGCTCGACCCGTCCATTGACTTATCAGTATCTAAGCTTCTATTCAAACTGTGACCAATGAGTAGGTTGGTGGGAGACTTATTGGTCGCGTTCTTGTTGAAACTTGGTAACTGCTTTCGGTTTTTGCCTTTTCTAATGACGTATGTACCACAAGCTAGATCTTGTGCTCGTCGGCTTTCTTGTTCGGCATCTGAAGTTGGCGACGCGAGGGACTCGCACTGCGTCAGTGGAGGCGGTGGCGGCCAGTACTCCTCTGCCCAATCATCGTCTACTCTTTGTGGTATAGAGCTTGTGCTAGAGTGGGACTGATCACCTGACTTTCTTCTTCTTCGGCCTATAACCTGTAAACAAGTAACCAAATTATAGTAGTACAAAGAATAAACGTGATTATATTGGTAAGTATGGTCGGGTACACAGTTACACGTGATCTAAATTTATCAAATAATTATGGTGTCTTTATCAAGTTTTTTTGCTTGTAAGTTGCATCCCTCAGACAGAGGAAACTCAAAGTACTTAAGTACCTGTAGCTTTTAGACGGTCAATAAATCGTTTTTTGTTGACTCAATGAGCACATTTAATTGAAAAACAATTACCTTTGTGCTTCCTGGTGTAAGTAGAGGGTCATCACCATCGAGTGACACTTCCCAAGCTATGGAATTGCGTTTCGAAGGCGTAGTAACAGCGGGCGGCGGCGGCGGGAACGACTCCTCCAGCGAATCGTCCGAAAAGTGCTCTTCGTCGTTGCTCTTACTCGAACTTCTCCTCTTGCAGCTCACAACCACGTCCTCCGTAGATCCTCTACACACTTCTCTATGTTTCTCCATAGAACCGGCGAGAGTACGCGGAGGTAATTTCCCTTTGGGTGATAACATTTCACCGTCCGACCTGCTGTCGCGTTTCATACTGCTCTTTCTTTCCGAGCTTTTCGTGTTGGAAGGTGAAATTTTTGGTACATTGTATGTCGGTGAATGTGCTGGTTCTTTTTTGAATTGTATATTTGGGCCTGGATATATGGTGACTGGATGTTCATTGTATGGTTTGTCGTTGAATTCACTGGAGAAACCCATGAAGGGGAAGACCGGTGTGTTCTCGACGCTGGGTGATTTCATGAGGTTGGGCGGCGGTGCATTGTGTCGCGGCGGCAGCCAGGCGGCGGGCGCGGCGTCCGACGGCGGCGGGCGCGCTCCGTGCTGCAGCGACGCGAACCGGTACGGAGGCACGGGTGGTTGCTGCAGCTGGAAACCGTTAGCTTCCGTGTCTTTTTCCCATCCATAGGGACGTTGATGTCTGGTTTTCGGCTGAAATTAATACAAACCAGTTGAAAAAATATAGACTTAAGTCAATAAATTGACAAATACTCAAAAATGTGTGAGCACAGTGCGCATTGGAAGTGGTATGTGACATCGAACGCACTGTCTTCAAATATTCTATTATCACCTAGTTACCACTGGGATATGACTATAATTTCGTTAATAGGAATGAACCATGTGGGACAATCTGAGATCCACTTACAAAAGTGGTCTGCGTGGCCGTGGTGATCCCATTGACGCTGATGATGGAGTCCAGTCTCTCCTCTGCCTCGCGCTGTTCCGCTGATATCGTTCGCTTGGCTGAGTTCGCTGGTGACACTCTGTAACATTTTTGAGTTCCTATGTTATCAACTCGGTAATGAAAATTATGATGTGGTAGAAAACTGAGATTTGGGTCCGCTTTTTGCTAACTATAGTGCTATCAATAACAACGCCGTTTAAATAATTTCTGTACGAGATTTTCATTTACAATTTTATTATATTTTTCAAGAGAAGACTTTCAGTTTTGTTATTCTTGCCTATTTGGTCCCTTTATAGTGAGGTGGAAACTAGCACTTCGATCTGGTTTATAAGGAAGTTCCTAATGCCATAGTCATTGCAGGCAGACAAAATTGTTTTGCATATTGGTACCTATGTATCTCCTTTCTCAGTACCATGTATGTAAGTGCAGGACTTCATTGTGCGCTCTTACACTCTAATTCGGTCCATCGTTCTTGGTGGATCCAACAAAGCCAGCACAGCTCCAGGCAGTCACATAACAGTTTCTGGGGCTCTACAGGCTTCGTGAAGCTTCCTCAAAACTCACTTGGGCAGCAACGTGGAGATGATGCGCTCGGCCTCCTCGGGTGGCGGCGGCGAGCGCGGCGACGGCGGGTCTGGGGGCGAAGGCTCCTCGCGCTCCTCCGTCGGACGGAAACCCAGTGCGAACTTCGCTCTGAAACATACCACAAATGGATACATCAATAAGAAAACTATCAACGTGATTCACCGATTTAAGTCATTGCAACTGCCACCAGTGGTGGCGGAAGTACCGGTGGTGGCAGACGGGAATAAAAGAACAAATCGGTGATTTCAGCAAGTTGTACGGTACTAACCACTCACTGGTTTTACTATCTTATCTGATCAATCAACTCAGTCTATCATAATCACTGTTCGGCAAAGACCTCTCCTTTCTGAAGTTACACTACAACACTCGTATGCTCGCCTTAGGCATCCAGCCTGTCGGCGGCGGCGACCTCTCGCGTCCGGCCCTGGTGCAAGCCATGGTCCGGAGCGAGACGGAATGGGACGCCGTCACCTCCTTCTGCAAAGCAGTAATGCTAGAGAAGGAGGTGGCGGAACGTGAGAGGGAGAGAACCTCTCAACGTCCCGGCCGCCGCGGGAGACGCCCCGGGCGTCGGGGGCCACCACCACGTGGCCCCCGGCCACCGTAGGCGCGGGCCTGTGGACGGTGGGCTATGGGCTAGCTCACCGTCCGTCCGTCTCATGACGACAGGCCGTGTCGACGGCGCGTTCGTGTTCCACGCGCGCCTCAAAGAGAGTCAGCAAAAGGGAAGGGGTCCGTAGGGAGGGACCGATGCCTGCCGGGGTTGCGGGACTGTTCGAAAGAGATACCGTGGCCCCGGAACACAAAGGGCGATGAAGGAACATGGATGGGTTTAGTCAGTAAAAGTCTGACACTCTCTCCTGCTCCGCCCAGAGCGGGAGGAGTTATTTGATGATTTCCCATCAGACAAAAAAAAAAAAAAAAAGGCATCCAGCCTGTCACCATAAAGGCCTCTAGTACGTTATCTTAATAGAGACTGATGTATTCTAAAAACCATATCGTCACAGGTACGCTATAACCAATCATAATATAATAGGTACCCCTACTAATAGGCGCGTTGAATGTTATTGTATTACAAAGGACGAGCTGGATATGGACCCGTCTAGGCAACAATAGCCGAACGGCTTCGGTTGGGTAGAGTACGTACGTACTATGTGTGTACGTACATAATCAACCATTATCTGTTACTAGCAGATCATTGTCTATTGTACAGTAGTGGCCTAAAGTGGACGCATTATTATTAGCTCGAGTCTATATTTGGGCTTGCCTGGTTAGAATCAATAGGCAAGAATTTCACTTGATATTTTTCCATGAATGCGTGCCAGGGCCCGCAGTTTCGACATAAATAGCGACACTATCGTTAACTTTCGATCGCTAAAATAACAATGAAAAAATTCGGTTGCAATATTGATGCTTGTGAGAATCGCATCTTGGATGTAGAGACTTGCATTTCTTGCAAGAATCATTATTGCAATCCAATTTATTCGTTAGTAATCAGCGATCGAAAGTTAGCGATTTTGTCGTTATCTCTGTCGAGACTGCCAGCTCCTGATAAGAAAGGTCACGTTTTTTTTTTCGTCAACAAACTCATGACTGCGACTTCGTGTCAGAGTAATTAATTTGTCATATTTAAGCTATCACAGCTTATGACAAATTAATTACTTCTGTCATGTGCTGATCAAAGTCCATCCATTTTTCCTAGTCGTTTCCAGCTAAGATATAGGTGTTGTTAGTTAGCCATTTTATCGTGACTTTATCGGTTCATAAAGCTTACAAACACGCATTGCGTCAGAGCCATAGAGCAGATTTTATCATCATGTCAAAGATGACTAGTGTCATGATTATGATCATGACACGATCCTGCTTGTATTCATTAAAAAGGATGACAGCTACACGTTTCTTATAGAACTG
The DNA here is from genome assembly GCA_905147715.2 of Xestia xanthographa. Taxonomy (NCBI): domain Eukaryota; kingdom Metazoa; phylum Arthropoda; class Insecta; order Lepidoptera; family Noctuidae; genus Xestia; species Xestia xanthographa. The sequence goes on along the minus strand of LR990655.1, from coordinate 11,579,364 downwards.
ATTTTCTGCAGAAGATATCTGTACTTGAATGAGTTGCTTACCTCCTGCCGTTCATGCTCATGTATCCATCGTCCTCCGAGGTGTGTCCGGCGAGCGGTGAGTCGTCGTCGGTGGCGGGCGTGGCGGGTGTGGCGGGGGTGGCGGGGGTGGGCGGCGCACGCGCCTCCAGCGAGCGAGGCTCGCTCTCGTCGTACTCGCTCAGCACCTGGTCTAGTAGCTCCAGCGAACGCTGCACGTCGTCGACCCCGCTGGAAACAGAGTATCAATAAGTATAGTTATTTTTTTGCAACTGAGCACACTGTCTCGTCGATGCTAATACTGAGCAAGAGATCTTGGGTTCGGAGCAAGAACTTATTGGTCTGGATTTGTGATTGATTAATGGTCACACGCTCGCCCCCTCTTTCATGGAACTTCCATGTATAATTTCTCAAGATGTAGAAAAACAAAACTTATTTTATGACTCTTGTTATTGATGGCTTGACTTACTACGTTTAATAAGATGATAAAAAGACTTAAAGCCGTATCATTATTAGTTAGTTTCTAGTTTCCTTCTCTGCCAAACAAAACTTTGGAATATCTGGCGGTAAACAAACACGAATTTTCTTTAATAAATACAGAAACTTGGACTGAAATATGAATATTATCTTTTTTCTTTTAAATATGCGAGAAAGGTTTGATAGACGCAAGTCCGTAACGCAAATCCATAATAACACCGCGCCCCGTTCAGCTCCTATTTCTAAAGCTGAACTATTTTTTAGAAAGAAATAAGGGCCTCGTAAAGCTCGGTATTGAATAAAATCGAATTCAATAACTCCAAGTCACCACAGCGCTAGAGCGAACCCAATTTGCAACCGTGCAATTTCCGTGATGGTTTTCTAGTTGGATTGTCATACTAAATAAGTCAGTATACCAAGTGGCGAGCGAGGTCGCACCACTCAATTCCCCGAGATAATGGTAAATTGAACTCATTTCCTTCACGAGGACTGGCCCCGCCTCGAGAACGGTTCCTTAACTGTTCCATTAGAACCGAATTAGAGGATAACGATATAGTTACATCCTTATATCAATCAACCGTGACGTACTTCCATTACGGTGATTCTATCTGGACCAGACGGAACGTTGAACAATTTGCTTATCAGACGCCATCGAGATATATCGTAGGATATTTTTTGTTTTATCTCTTATCTAAAATACACACATTTTTCTATGAAATGAAAGTATACCTTCTGAAATAAAAATGTTTTTTTGTTCCAAGAGGTAAGTATAATAAATTCATCTTGGCATTTACTTAAGGTGGGCGCTGTCGTTTTATCCGTAACCTATTGGTGTATAGCTACTAGCTAGTGTATTGTTCTAAAGGTCAAGGAAAGTTGTGAAGATCGCTTATCGGGGTAAGGTAATACAAGCTACAACGCAACCGTGTTATTGCAAACGCGTAAGTTTGAATTACTTCACACACGGCGAATTGGCAGTCTGTGAGCTTATTAAGCAAAGCAGGTATATCTTAAAGGAAGCATGACTTCAGTGCTGAAAAGTGGTTCTAGTGGAAGGCACAAAGCAACCCTTAAGATAGAAGAGTGCTCTTCCGCCAACTCTCGATAAGCCTCCACCGAGTGCCGGGCCGCGCTGGTCGACATGATTTTATATTTGCTCAATAAACTGCAATACAAAACACTGCTTAAAATACGAAGATAGACTTTATCGATTTCAGGCCTGAGGGCCACGAGAAATTTAATGAGAAAGTCTTGTCAACAACATAGTAAATAATGAGCACTTCACACGATATAAGAAAGATCAGATAGGCAGTTTCAATTCGGGTTATGATTTATTTCATAAATAAAGCGTGCAGAATTCAAAAGCTCTCAGGAAGCTCTTGAGGTAGTGACTGGAAGGCCTGAGGCGAGTTTTTGTAAAACTCTTGTAATGAATTCTTGACACGGAATATCGGATATTTGGTGAAGTCGATGGTATCGCGCTATCTCGCAGAGAGACGGAGTGCTTGTCTCCTCCGGCGATCGCGATCGAGGGGGTCATTAGTGTTCACCTCACTAATGATCCTCGCTGCACGGCCGAGCAGAAGGACACCGACAATCAAGTGGAAATACTTTTTGGAGACAATCTATATTGGTTCAATTTATTTAGAATCTTTACTTATACCCGGATATAGCCTTGTATACAATAATGGCTATACATAGAAGATTGGGTTTGTTTTGCTTTAAAGAAATGTGATGAACTGATGAATTTGTTTTTTTGAAAGGAAATTTTGTAATTTTCCATACCTATACTAAACTGAACTGAGACAACGCTAACACTAATTAAATAAGTAATAATAGGTATTCACGAAAACGACACTTAAAATAAAAAGCAAAATGAATTGAAAACTTGCAATTCTTTGAAAAGGATATATAGTGGGCAATACGCTGTTCATGTTCGTTAGCTAACGAAATATTGCGACGTATTGTGAGGCCCTGCACTTAGCAGGTAACACAATATCGGTTCCGCATCGGACGTACGCCCGCGGAAGCCTACTTGGATATGCTCAGTAGAGTCGTGCTTGTGTGTGTGTGCATCGCGTATTGCATTGTATCGCCCAGCCTGCCACAAAGCAGAGCACTCAGCATGAGTGCCGCGGCGGCGGCGGCGGCGGGCGCGTGCCTGCCTTTGTTTTATTTCACCCACACTCCTGCGCTTTCGAAACTTTTAAGGGGAACTTCAAATTGCGTTTCTCCTTTTAACTGGAGCTGGTTTGCGCTGATTAGTTGGACGGAGTCGGTTTAGTTGGTAATTTATTTTTATTAGCGGTCACGGCATTTTATTCTCTTTCTGTATTCTGTATTCATACTTGTAAAGCTGCGCACTGCGGTTCATTACAGTGATCAGAAGGTCTTGATGAAGATCTTGATCCAATGCGTATCATAGACGTGTCAACGCCTCAGCGGCAGGCCTAAATCTTGATACGGCGAGGCAGGTATTATTTATGCGGAAATGAGTGCAGCGAGGCGGAAGTGCAAAGCAACCCCGTGTCGCACCCCCGCGCGGCGCCCTCGGCCGTCGACCTCGCGTACGTACGACGCGCTGCCTCGCTACCTCACGACCTCGCCACACACAATAACAACTCAATGCCGTCGGCCTCTCAAACTCAACAGTCTGCTATGGAAAATCTCTCGAAGATCAATCGAACCTAAACTCATGGCTTCGTTGTCAACAGATGGCGTACAGCGAGTACAGTTCTATTGTGTGCGTTTCTATTTCAATAACAAAGGAATTGTCGCTGCTCTAATCAGGGACTGGATACACATAACATAATATAATCTGCATAGTAATACGGATAGGTTTCTTTTTACATGTGAGTGGATAGATAAAAATGCAGAGTTCATGTTTTTGTAAGGTAATTCGCATCAATCAAAAAAAACTACACTAAAAACTACAGGCTTCTACAGTTCTTTAAATAAGCATGTTGTATAATTTAAGCACCTAACCATCAGAAAACATTTATTAAGATTACATTAACTGCGACTTGGCAGTAAATTCAACCGGGAAAAGTCACTTTAAGACGGGAAAATCCGAATAGTTGGTTGAAAGTTGAAACTTTTTCAGTCCGGACGTAATACAACTATGTATTTGTTCAAGTGTACAGAAGTTGGCCAATTAGTTGGTAGGAAGTTCGCTAGAATTGTTTCTTAGGGGTTAAACACGTAGAGGTACTTTTAAAATAATTTAAGTCAAGGCAATGCACAATGTTGGGAATATTCTTTGTTTCAGTACTGTTTTCATCATAATTGTTGCTAGGTGTTACCTGACGTCTGAAAACAGGGGTACGAAAATAGGTACCTATTGAAAATAATAATTTAACTATCATCTGTCATCATTCTTGGTTCCTCAATCGTTTGACCGAAAGCTTATAGTTTATCGTTTACGTTTAAGGTAAAGCTGCCATCGTTAAACCAAATTAAAGCCATACCTTTCGTTTTCTTTTCCCTGTGGTTGGCTTAACAATCTTGCGATTGAAAGGAGCTCACTGTAAACAATGCTGCTATTTACTGCAGATAATATATCTACAATTTAAACATTACATTGTGATCGAAATCTTTGTGTTTCCCACGCTGATCTGAGAATTACAGGAAACAATGTATCAGTGCTTTTCATCTCGGAGAACCAGCCAAAGAGACATGACCCAGCTTTTCCAATAACACGTAATCGGCAAGCTAACGCTAAGCACGTCTTTACCAGCACTTGGAAATTTATCTGTTTGGCTATTCTGAATGTACTTGGGCTTTGTCTTTCTAATCACAGACGTGATACTTATACTCTCAAGATATCTTCAATTATTTTACCGATCTGGTTGCAATATTATCTGATCGTGGGCATCTAGTGAACACATGGTTTTTATATAAACCTGTCAGTAAGGATACTTTACCCAGATTGTCCCATAAAATAACCTTTACCATCCTTTTGCCAAAGTAGGTCAGTGTGGCCTTCGGGTATAACCAGATATACAGGGTGTTCGGCTTATGGACCGACACAATTTTTCCAGGGATTTGGGAGATCATTAGTTAGGTTCTACCCATACACCCTATGTCCTAAATGTCATGGTTGGTTACATATGTTTTTATTTTCAAATGAAAAAAAATACCCAAAATGTTTCCTTTAATTCCAAATAAATTTTTCGTTTGTGAGTCTAAGGGCTCAAAATAAATTTTGTTGTATTCTCCAAAGTCTTCTAAATCTAAATAAATCTTTGTTTGATAGAACTGGTTTTAAGAAAATTTCTTACGAGCTACCAAAGTTATTTTCTTTTTTAAATGTATGAAATTGTACAACTTCAAAATTTATTATAAACAAAACTAAAAGCCATTTTGAACTTAGCTTTATTTTAAAAAGTTCTTTAGTTGATACCCTTTCTAACGGTATGCTACATGTCACAAAGAACAATTCATTAAGTAGTCAAAATGTTAGTTAGGAGAGTCAGGATTAAGAAAATACTCATAAATGTTATTATGTTTTTATAAACTAAAGTTATAAATCTTGTTCGAATTTGATTCAAAGTAACCCTTACCCATACATCCTATTTCCAAAATGTCAGGGTTGGTTACATATGTTAATTTTTTTTAATTGAAAAAAATACCCGAAATGTTTCCTTTGATTCGAAATAACTTTTTCGTTTGTGGGTGTAAAGGCACAAAATAAATATTGGGTTGATTTGAATCAAATTCGAACAAGATTTATAACTTTAGTTTATAAAAACATAATAACATTTATGAGTATTTTCTTAATCCTGACTCTCCTAACTAACATTTTGACTACTTAATGAATTGTTCTTTGTGACATGTAGCATACCGTTAGAAAGGGTATCAACTAAAGAACTTTTTAAAATAAAGCTAAGTTCAAAATGGCTTTTAGTTTTGTTTATAATAAATTTTGAAGTTGTACAATTTCATACATTTAAAAAAGAAAATAAAGGAGAATGCCCATTTTTCTACTGACCGCCGTTGCGCAACAAAACTTTTTGTATGATAGCATAAATTGAATATAAAAGAGGGGTGATGTCGTACTTTCTAAGGGAAAAAAAAAATATCCATTTATTTTGTAGGGGTTTTAGTTGTTCTTTGATTTTCTGTTCAGTTTTGAGGTTAGTTTTGTAACGAACCTTCCACTAAAAGCAGCAGCCCATTACAACAGTATGACTTGAATTGACATAAGACACGAACAGTACGCAATGATAAGTTATTTATAAGCACAACAAACTCAACAACTATCGATGCACAAGTGAAAACAAAAGTTCGGTGTTGTTTTGTTTGACAAATTGACAGAGACAGTTCACATCTCACATTGTGATAGTGTTACCAACAGTCAATATAAATCACTCTGACTGTCAACTAAAGAAAGATTTTTAATTAGCAAAGTAATATTATCTATAGGATGTGAACTAAGAAAATATGTTATTTCAATTGTGCTAATTAAAAATATAAATAACGAGGATAAAGTCATAGTTGGTTTTTTTTTTTAAAACTGAGTGACGGATTATGTCCCAGGTTTTAATAAATTGGCAACATTGATTTTACCGAAATACGCCATTTTAAAAAGTAAGCAATAAAATCCAATACTGTAGCTAATAAAATACGAAATAGTAACCCCACATACGATTTCGTTCAAGTGAATTAAGAGAAGTTAAAAAAATATTTTATAATTTATGAGTTTATTTTTATGGCCATACTCTTTTACTATAAAGCGACTCTGATTGTGGTCAATATCCTTTGGTAGCTCGTAAGAAATTTTCTTGAAACCCGTTCTATCAAACAAAGATTTATTTAGATTTAGAAGACTTTGGAGAATAAAACAAAATTTATTTTGTGCCATTACACTCACAAACGAAAAAGTTATTTGGAATTAAAGGAAACATTTTGGGTATTTTTTTTAATTTGAAAAAAGAAACATATGTAACCAACCATGACATTTAGGACATAGGGTGTATGGATAGAACCTAGCTAGTGACCTCCCAAATCCCTGGAGGATAGACGTGTCGGTCCATAAGCCAAACACCCTGTATATACCTATCTTGCAACAATATCTCGTTAGTGTTGAGCCTTTTATTCAATAAATTAAAACATGTCCCATTTAGTTTGCAATGTAAAACAAATCCGTGGCATGTCATAAAATGGCGTGATACGTGACCGAAATACAAGTGATCGGCTCGTTCGACAATTTTCCCGAAAGTGCTTTCACTAAAATGAAAACTTGTTGTCGATTGTGAATGAGTGTGGTCGTGACGGCTTTTAAGACGTTTTTGTACATTTTTTTTCGACTACCTTAGATGAATGATTATCGGGTTTTGTGAAGAAATGAACGTTTGGTTCTCTAGGAAAGAAAAGATTACGAAGCTACAAAAAACACAATGATCGAATACTAAGAAACTAAACATGAAGGTTCTGATAAAAATAATGTCAGTATAGTAACTCCACTATCCTTAAAACTTGGTGTCCTTTTCAGATGTTCAAACTTATTGGATGGAAGTGTGAGAAAATGTTGGTCCATAATAACTAGTGATGAACTGGTCCTTAATGATACAGAGCCTTCGAAGTACCGCAAGGGAATGTAATTGTAAATCTAACTGCTTAAATAGATTCCTGCTAATTATATGTAGTTACCCAAGTTTATCACCACAGGACCACAGATAGGTACCATTACGTACTTATAAGAACGGTAGATACGTACCTACCTGCCCATAATCTATGATATTTGGCACTCCGACACAGCGAGCGAACAGTTTTAATCGAATTTTGTGAAACAGGAAATTGGGAGACAATAAAGGATGTACTTACAGACAATACTAACGATGTAAATAGGCAAAGTTGGTAAACCCGTATCAGTCGTTTCATCAAACGCACTGTCATTAATTTTGTGCGCTCTAGTACACTCGAAAACAAAATAACTTCGTTACAATGATACGATACACTTTTGTCCGCGAATACGGTCTAGCTAGGCCTAACTTATTCAGCAGACCGATCCCGAAGTACCTCACGCGTACCAAAGTAGGTACTTATCACACATAATTCAATCACAATCATGTATTTTTGTTCTCTATAAATAAAACCGGCCAAGAGCGTGTCGGGCCACGCTCAGTGTAGGGTTCCGTAGTTTCCCGTCCGTCACAATAAGTGTTCCCACATATGAGTTTAAAGGTGGGTATCCATTATGTAAAAATGCTTGCTTACATTCGTAAGCAAGCATTTTTAAAAAGACAAAAAGTTGTACAAAATAATTTCTGGACTAAGTTTGTAGTATATTCATACTACAAACTTAGTCCAGAAATTATTTTGTACAACTTTTTGTCTTTTTTGTACAAAAACTGTTGTTTCCATCAAGTTCAAAATGATTTTCCTAGAAAGTCCTTATAAAGTTCTACTTTTCAGATTTTTTTCATATTTTCTAAACTTATGGTTCAAAAGTTAGAGGGGGGGACACATTGTTTTTTACTTTTGGAGCGATTATTTCCGAAATTATTGACATTATCAAAAAATTATTTTAGGAAACCCCTATTCATTTTTAAATACCTTTCCAACAATATATCACACGTTAGGGTTTGAAATAAAAAAAAAATATCACTTCCCACTTTACATACAGGGCTACCCTAATAAAACATTTTTTTCCAATTTTTATTTTACCGCTTTGTCGGCGTAATTGATATACATATTGGTACCAAATTTCAGCTTTCTAGTGCTAACGGTCACAGAGATTAAGCGAGGACGGACAGACGGACGGACGGACGGACAGACATGGCGAAACTATAAGGGTTCCTAGTTGACTACGGAACCCTAAAAATGAGATAAATGAAAATGTGTATTATATTTTTCAATACACTTCCTCGAAAACTGGTCCACAACGCACTACGATTATGTACAACATGCAATGTATTTCACACGGGTGCGTTTGTTTTCCATTTTCCCGCACGTGTGCGGGAATGAAAATTGCCACAGATAACTATACCTATACTTAGTCCAAATTGGTTCAATGCCTATAGTCTGAGGTGAAAGTTTTTTTTTTAATTTGGGCAAAAATATTTTTTGAATATTCAAATTGTGTTTATAAATATAATATCATGGATAAACATGGTTAGTAAAAATTATTAGTTACTTTTATACACAAATTAACGTATATTTGTGTTCTGACTTCAAAAATAAAAAAATAAATAAATTGTTTATATTAGGCGGTTTAACGGCTTCATACCTTTGCCTCTTACTACCTTTGCCTTTGCCTCATCCTGGCGAGAGCAAAGCGCGAAAAAAAAAAGAAAATTAAAATCATAGTTTCTTATTTCATGACAAAAATATTTTTCGTTATTTTATTTTATTTATTCAAAAGTGTATTGAAAAACGTCGTTTGATACACGTGGACATTTGTTATTGCAGTTCTCGGCTCAAGAACAGCTTAGCCTACGGCTCGGGTGTTATAATTCCACCTCGAATGCAAAAACAAACTTTCTCCACTTACCTACTTGTATCAAAATGTACTATTGTAGTATTTTTCCCTGAGTTCTGCAGTAGTCAACAAAGAATATCCTATACGTATATATATAAAGGGTATTTTTTTTAGCCATAAATGATTAACAGGAGTTTGTATACTTGAGTACCTCAAATAATACAGTATTTTTAATTTTTTTCATGATAATAACAAAGGAAACAACCCTTTTTTTAGGGAAGTAATATGATATTTTGAAGATTGAAGGTTTCTTCAATCTTGAAAAACTCTTCTTTTTTCTTTACATTGTTTTTAAGTAGAATTAATTCTAAACATTTCTTTCGATCAATCAATCAAGTACAGATGTAGATGCCTTATGTCATTCATGGAAGTCCGTATATCCACATGTGTTTTTTGAAAAGTGAAACAGTACATGCAAACATTTTAACTATCTACAATTATACAATAAAAGCAAACCTGCCATCAAAAGCCTTCGAAGCGTTGGCTCAGGTTTACAACGTAAATGAATTTATGTGCACGGCAGGTACAGAGCGTTGTCTAAACATTATTGGAGGGCTGACTTCTACCGGAAAATCCTCACCATCTTGGTTGTGTCGGAAGGAAGCTTTGAGGACATGCCAATAACCGCTGGAGCGGTAACAACACCTCGCACAAACAAGGCCCGGAAGCAATTCCAATCGTGCGCGCATGCAATAAGGTTGTCATTTCAAATAAGCTTTCACTATTATCGACTGCAGCGACTTAAAGCAATTTTGTGAGTCAATATTGAACTTTTCAACTCATATGAGCAATGTGTCCCGACTCCCGCACTAAAATACTGTGCTTACTCACTGAACCACTTACATGGCTGTGCAGTGTGCGGATATGCGCCACACAATTTTTGATATTTATTTAAGTTATTATAAGTTTCTGTCTGGATAACTTTAACTCGAAAGCTTTGAGGAAAGCACAGGAAGATATCCTTTGAAGACGCTTGCCAAATAAACGTACAACTATCAGTAATCTAATGTTTGAACTTTCAATTAATGGAACTATTAGGTACTCAGTTATCACACAGTCGATGTATCAAAGTGAGGGTAGATTACGCTCGGCGTCGTCGGATTGCGGTGTTAATTAAGCAATTAGGTCTCGTCAGCGGCCTCAGCGTAGCTCCGAGTACCCGTCAGGTCGCCACGCCGGCCTCGTTAAGGTATTAAAACGACCAAACAGCCTCCTGCGACCTTATTATCAATCCCAAAAGGCCGACGGGTAACTTACTATACCTACCTACGTACGTAGACCGATAATAAAACCGATTCAACCCTTAAATTGCTAGGAAGATTTATAAGCCGTAAATAATTTTAAATGAAATATATTTAAATAAAGCCGTTTTATTGTGACTGTACCTATACCGAATTAACATTAATATACATAGGTAACCTATGTAATTGGGTATACGTATACAGCAGAGAAATATTGAAAGGTAACATTATTATTTACGTAAGCGTTGGCTGCTTTATTAAAAACCTCATGTGCTTCGCGGAAATCCGTGTCGTACACACAGTGTATTGAATTTGTCTTGTGGATACAATCTGTGGCTGGGTGACATTTACACCCTAAATCACGTGTGAGCATTTCATCGAAGCCATGTTCGCGACGCGTGGTTATACATATTACACAGGGTTCAGGGGGCGTGGGAATGCAAAATATGTGTTACATCGCATTTTCATTTTAATTCCGAGTGGTCGAGTAATATTTCAGCGGAATAAACGTTCTCCCCGCTCTAATTTACGGTACGGGCGCGAAGATTAGTATTTATGGATTTTACTGCTTGTGGTGCAATTAGTGGTTATCAAATTAGTGCAACGGAAATCGTTTTTACATTTATAGTACCGCAGTGCCGCGAGCGAGGGTCTCACTAAATGGTTCCCTTTTTCGAAACGCTATCGTCGCGTGTCTGTTTCAGGCCTGCCGGCGAATTTAGATTGTATGGGAACCTCGTTGCTTTAAATTGTACAATTTTAGACAGTTATGATTGAAAACGAATATTTTCGTATTAGTATTATTAAGCGTTGGTCGAATGAGGTCTTCAATTGATTCCCGGATCGGGAAAAGTGTTATTTTGACTTTTATGTGTGTGGGCTATGGTCTACGTCTAACCCTGGGACTTAAACATGACTGGCGAAATGTGAGTGTGGTTTACGTGTGTGGACTATGGTCTACGTCTAACCCTGGGACTTAAACATGACTGGCGAAATGTGAGTGTGGTTTATGTGTGTGGGCTATGGTCTACGTCTAACCCTGGGACTTAAACATGACTGGCGAAATGTGAGTGTGATTTACGTGTGTGGACTATGGTCTACGTCTAACCCTGGGACTTAAACATGACTGGCAAAATGTGAGTGTGGTTTACGTGTGTGGACTATGGTCTACGTCTAACCCTGGGACTTAAACATGACTGGCAAAATGTGAGTGTGGTTTACGTGTGTGGACTATGGTCTACGTCTAACCCTGGGACTTAAACATGACTGGCGAAATGTGAGTGTGGTTTATGTGTGTGGGCTATGGTCTACGTCTAACCCTGGGACTTAAACATGACTGGCGAAATGTGAGTGTGGTTTACGTGTGTGGACTATATGGTCTACGTCTAACCCTGGGACTTAAACATGACTGGCAAAATATGAGTGTGGTTTACGTGTGTGGACTATGGTCTACGTCTAACCCTTGGGAGATTAGGCGTTCTGTTATGTACTATCGAGGACACTCCCGCCTGACCACCACTAAGCTAATTTTTGCTTGCACTCGCAACATAGAAACGCTCTCTAGCCCCGCCCCGTTGACTTTGTATAGAAATAATGAATGAAAAGATACCGAATCGGCCGAGCGCACTGACGACGCACGCCAAACGGGCGAGTTATTGTTATTTTGCGCGCCAAAGTTGAGGCTTTCCTAATAGGCCCAAACTTTAAGGGGACGTGGCTCGGCGCCTCCGCATGTTTTAAGCGAAAAAAAATTAAAATGGTCAGGCGGAAAAGACCCCGATAGTACTATGACGAGATCGCAACATAGCTTTTGGCAATTATAACTCTAGCACTAACTCATCTATACCTATACAGGGCTTAAACAGACTCTTCACACCGGTGCCGTCAAACAAGCATTTTGTACATCAAACTAAGTAACACTACGCAAAACGTTTTGCTGGGAAATGACTTTTTTTTTTGAGTGATAAATCACGTTTTTCGGTAGGACTCAGTGTAACGCACTTAAAACATTGTGCTGATGTATGGATTGAAAAGTACGGGAAACTACGTAAAAATCTAGCATAAAAATCATGAATTAAAAAAAAAACCTGTGAAAAAGTTGAAACTTTGACCCTCAATATCTCCGTAACTAGAAGGTTCCCAGGTATAGTGTAGAACAAAAAAATAATCGTAATGACGAGGAGAACAAGTGCCTTTCGGCTTCGTTATGTGTCTTTTTACACCCTTTATAGGTACCTTGAGCCTTAAGCCGTGTGGTCTCTGACAGAATCCGTGTGGTCTCCGGCAGAGTAGAATAGAACCAACCCATTACACTTACAGGTGTCGTATAAGGCGACTAATGTCTGAGGCAGAACACCTTGCGCCTCCGTAGACCAGAGAATGGGCAGCAGCGTTTTCTGTTAGTCTTTCATCACTGCGATCTCCGATCCGCCTGCCAAGCGTAGAGATTACGGCAAATTCCTCCCATCATGGGAGAGGCTTATGTCCAGCAGTGGACGTTATGGGCTGTTGTAGTAGTAGTTGTATAGGTACCTAAGCGTATTAAGCTCCCCATCTAATGGGTTATTCACCAACTGGACACGAAAGACTGGACACGCGAGTGTCCAGTTGGTGAAACTCACAATTAGTATCACTTATTATTTCGTCATCTGGACACGCGAAAATTTTTACGCGTGTCCACATAGTGAAACTTAAATTAAATCACTTTTATGTTTTCGCCAACTGGACACACGTTCGCATTTTATCTGAATTCATGAAAAAGTACAGTCACGCAGATTGATATGCTGTATCACAATCATGTTCGGCCACGTTCCACTATTGGGAACGGGTGATTTTGACAATTTCTGAATAAAAAATAATAATATCAGAAATGGTGAATATTTTACATTGACATACAAAATCACCTGTTCCTAACAGTGGAATCTGGGCGAACATGATTGTTGTTCGCGAGTTGCGACGAACGTCACCTAATCAGCATATAGTGTTTTTGTTATAGTAAAACAGTGTAGAGTCAGTGTATGGGCAATATAGTGACAAGTAATAAGTGCCTTCAGTAATCACTGAAGGCACTTATTACTTGTCACTATTCTAATCAGAATAGTAAAAAACAGTAATTTACATAAGTGCTAGACTCATATAAACTCGCAAGTGGAGTTTATAGTTTAATTTAGTATTTTAGTAAGTTCCAGGTAGCCTATATAGGTTGCGACCTAAGCCTGGATATAGTCTTTTTTAATAACTTAGCCCTTCAGGAAAACCACTTTGATGAGAGTATGACAATCTAGCGCAGCTATATTCGTCAGTAATAGGAAAATTTGGTCTAACAAGGATCGTTACAGGCTGAAAAATACAGACACGACAAAATAAGTAACAGTTTTCGTTAGGCCATGTACTCGTCTAGTATATGGCAATTATATACTTACGTACAGTCACAGCAACAGTTTTCGTGTAATTCAGCCTGAAAGATCCTTCAACCAGCCACTGTTGGAAAAGTTGTCTGGTTTTTTGGAAATAATTTCCTAATTACAATAAAGATTATTGTGATTTTAATGTTTGTACATAAATAACTTTATGTAGAAGCCATATCATGTATATAATGTACTTAGATATAAGCACAAAATTGTAATTTTCCAAAAATATGCATGTATCGATAATCAAAATTTTCATTAAAATTTTCCAAAATCAGGAAGCGAATCAGGGTTCTCGTTACAGTAAAGTTCCGGAGTACCTTAGTAAACACAACATTTCTAAGAATTGTAGTCATCAGTACGGCAAATATGTTATGAAGAAAACAGTGAAAAAGTTGTGCGCGAAAAGTCCTGAAGCTCCGAATCGCTTCCTGAATAGTTATGAAAGTTTATCAGTGTATTGTTTCCCAGTAAACCCCCCTTCCCTCTTTAAGGTCTACGCCTGAGATTGTGTAGATTGGCTACAGTTAAATAGGTGTAGGACGTCAGTGCCGTCTGAGAGCGAAGTAAGGTGTATGCGTGCGCCCGGTGTAGAAAGGGTATAGGCAGACCGCTAGGTACACGTTATACAGGTAACACAGGAAGCATTTTAACAAACGAATAATAAACTTATTTAGAACTTCAGGTCCTTATAAACTCTTATTTGAGTTCACCGAGCATCTTGACGCTTTATATTGATATTTCAAAACCCTTATGATGCTTTACAATGTATAACGGTTGCATAATGGCATATCAAAATGCTTTTGGAAAGCCTTTAGTTTGAGTGCAGCATAGCACAAGGCAGCTGTATAGCTTTCAGCTGTTTTTAGTGCGTTTGGATCTACAATAGCTTTTTTAAGTAGTACGATAATGCTTATTGCCGCTTAATAGCATAAATTTTTACCATTATAATGCACCGTAAATCCATTATACAGCTTTGAGCTGTTTTTAGTGCCCTTTGTTATGTAATAGCACTTTTAAGTGGTAAGTAAAAGCCTAGTACCGCTGAACAGCATCAACGTGAATCAATGTAATGCTTGCATTTATAGAGATCAACTGAGTTCTGTTGTACAGCTAACAGGTCTTTAATCAAATACACGTGAGTTATTGTAATGCGTAAAGCTGTATATACATTCATTTTACTGTATTCGTAAAACCATTTGTCGGCCATATTGGGGAAAGCACATAAATTATACGATCAACAAAACAACTGCAATTGTTAGAGTAGATTTTTCATTTTTATTACTTTTTGATTTTGAACTACGGTCGTCCGGGGTCCAAACATGCCTGTGTCATTCGAATCTGTGTCTGATTTTTCTCCATTGTGGATAATTCAAGTCTACTGGTATACCGGTGAACCCATATAGAACTACTTTATAGACAATGGCATTACAGTGGCACATCAAAAGTCTTTTCTCTAGCCTCTGGCTTAGTAATTGTTCACGTGTGAGTATTGATAATACTAGCGGCATTAATTAGCCTTTTTAAGGGCTCACCTGGCTGCTATAGATCGACACCATTTTGTAAATATTTTATAACCAAAAAATATTATCATTCGGACCTATTTATAAAAGCAATAGACCTATATCATAATAATATAACTCTATTTAATACTGCCCAACCAATATTATTATGTTAATTATGCAAAATTCGTTTTATACTAGGAATACACAATTGTTTTGTTCATTTCACACATATTTTTATATCACATTTTACATGAAAACCACAAAATATCGAAGGCGCGTGAAAATTTTCAATGAAACTTATATAGACATTTACAGTAAACTATATTGCGAATAATATTGAAGGCATAAAATAAGAAAAGAGTCAAGTATCCAGTATTATAATTTTTGATGCAAACAAAAATGGTGTCATTCACTGAGTTTTGACAGTCTTCGTCCATAATATATTGCTAGACAAAGTAGTTAAATTACAACGTAAATTGTATTATAACATTTGTACCGTGGTATTAGAGATGTTTTTGCAATGATGTAGGGTGTATTTATGTTCTAACTGTGAACACTTAAATAGCCTCAATCATTCTTTTAGAACAATCTAATGCTAGTCTAATGCTTTTGTAATGCAATTAACATCTTCGTTATCAATAATGTTGCTAATATAATGTTTCTATAATGCGATTGGCAACTTCATTGACCATAATAATGTTTCTTTAATGCGATTCGCAACTTATTTGGTCACACTAATGCTAATATAATGCGCCTGTAATGCAATTAAACAACTAATTGTGAACTTATATAAGATCTAAAGCCGTATAATTTGTGCCCAAATAAGCATTACTGTAGCCGTATAAACGTTTGTAATGCTATCATAGAACTAACTCAAAATGCGAAAACGATACAGAAATGCTGTAAGTCGGCCGATATACTGCTTTGATGTGTTACATCGACGCCTTCAGCGGATCACGCCCGTTCGGCACAATTGTGATACAGAAAATCAATCTGCGTGACTGTACTTTCTCATGAATTCAGATAAAATGCGGACGTGTGTCCAGTTGGCGAAAACATAAAAGTGATTTAATTTAAGTTTCACTATGTGGACACGCGTAAAAATTTTGGCGTGTCAAGATGACGAAACAATAAGTAATACTAATTGTGAGTTTCACCAACTGGACACACGTGTGTTCAGTCTCTCGTGTCCAGTTGGTGAATAATCCCATCCCATCTAATACTACAAAAATACCAAAAAATAAACTTTAATTTAAAATGCAACAACATTTTGATTTTATTTCGATAGCGTTGAATATGTTTTTGTGCACAAGTAGTACGTGGCGGGCAGGCAGATAAAGCCTGTAAAGCGAGCCAAGGTACACATATCTCCCGAGCTTGCTTTTTGCAACGGGTTGTAAAAATGTGTCAAGTATGTTTAATTTAAACGCTCATAAATGTAGGGCTGAGCAAGTGTGCAGTGGAATTTCTGCCTTTTCTGTATCTGTAAAGGTCCAGTCAGCTCACACAGTGCAAAAAGCTTTCAGCTAGTAATAGTGCTTCACATCGTTGGTTTCTTATTAGTGTTTCCAGTTTTTTAAACACGATAATTTAGTTGTAAAAATTACCTTTTCTTTATAATTTCCTTCTTTTTTTCTTTCTTTTTAAATCATCGAAATTAAACCTCATGTACCTATATGTCGGTGTCACATTGTAAAACCCGTCAGATTTTAATCTGTCTAGTCAGAAAGTTAACTGTTGAAATATTGTCAACTGAACATACTGCTTACAATATGACGCATTATTTTTCAGCAGATTATAATCTGTCGAATTGAAACCGTCAAATTGTGAAATGCGACGGAACTTACCTCACGTGCTGTGTCCTTCTTGCCCCCTGATACCACTCCCATCGAAAGAGAATGCACTATTCCTGAGAAAACCCGAGTAACCTAATCTCAACACACTTTATATTCGTCTAAAAAGCGTGGTCGACGGACTATTTCAGTCTCCAGGGTATAAAGGAACCTAACTAACCTAACGTCTGGGTGCCCCAAGTCCCAATTATGGGGGCAGAGATAATTTGATCGAATGCTTTTCACAATAAGACGGATTCACTTCGACAGATTGTAATCTGCCGAAAAATACTTAATGAGTCATATTGTAAGCAGTATGTTCAGTTGACAATATTTCGACAGTTTAAAAGCTGACTAGACAGATTACAATCTGACGGGTTATACAATTTGACGCTGACATATTATGTACGTACGTATAGATTAGTGCTAACGATTTTCTTCACATTAATCTGGCACTAGCACAGATACATCTATTTATGTACCTAAACTTAATTCGAGCTTAGAGTGATGTTTGTTTGCGAAAACAATTTACTCATTAGTAAGTAAATAAATTTTAATTAGCATTTATTTTAATTAGTAATTATTGGTCATTTTTGTTTTGTGTAAGTAAAATAATAATTGAATAGCTTTTAAATAAAAATTGTTCGAAAACAAGTTTTAGCGCGGTTCCCAACTTTAAGTTAACGATTTAGGGATCAAAAGTTCAAGAGCCTATGTAGGTACCTATATTATTTCGAAAGTTTATATTGACCAGTCCAAGGCGTAGCTAGTAAAGTACACGAAGGCTATAGAAGACATTAGTCAAGTTAAGACAGTGGCAGCAAGATTGTGTCTGGAGAGCTGCAGCCAGGGTATCGATTTTTGGCTGCGGCCAGACGGACGACAACGCGCCAATGAAAAACTATCCTTTTTGTTCACAACTAACCAACCTGTTCGCATTCGTAAATCGACAAACTTTATGCAGATCAGCATTATAACTATCAAGACTCTAATTTAAATGTGTGATGTTGATGATGTGGCTTTTTATAAGTCTGTGGTTTTGCATAAATGAGTCGACATTCATATTATTCTAAACTGTTTTTGCTGAAATGTTCCACGCAATGTTTGTATCTATGATATCATTATTGTAATAAACGTAATACCTGCATTTAAAACGTTAAGCATACATATTCATAATATTTTTTCGGGTGGCCGCCATGAGCCTATAAAACGGTTTACAAAAGCGTTGCACCATAATGCCGGGTAAGAGAATGACGGTAATAATACCATCGAGGGTTCCACGCTTCATAAATACTGACACAGCCCCCCTCCCCCCCTCTTCCCCCCTCGGCTTCATAAAAAGGATGCGCAATTCTTACAATTTGAGAAGTTTGCGAGTTTCTCTTTATGTCTGCCGTTACGTAACGATATTTGTTAAACTTTTGATATGAAGTGTAACAAGGGGAGTTGTGTTCAATAAACATTTCTAATACGATTCTTGGTGGTATTGTTGTTTAGCTGGTTATTTCAAGAAAGTGAGGTCGGTGTTATTTTCTCCCGAATTACGCTGAATTTGCTTCGGACAATTTTAATAGAGAATAAGAATATTCTATCGACCTAAGTATATTGATGTTAGATTAGACCTGAGATCATTGATTTATGGATCAAACAAAGAAAGAGTCAGATTTAAGTGCCATCGAAAATATCCAATGAAATTAGCAATTACTTGCTTGAAATTGTTCCCCAATTTTAATATACACTTCACTAAAGAATACTCTTGAAATAATATCATTCAACATCATTGTTTTCTGGCTTGACTATTGGTTAAAGTTATTATTCATTAGCGTCACATGGAAGTATAAATTCAAAGAAAATAAGCTTTAGTTGGAAGACTACAAGCCATTTACATGACTGGCATCCTTTTCTCAAATGGGTAAACAAAACGAAATCGCACAAGAAAGTAATTTTTACGAATTAATAAATTGTCGCCTCCCTCGTGTACGACGACAGTCGCCGAGGGTGACTGCGGCCCGAAGTACCGAACATAAGCAAATGCCGGCTCCACAATAAGCGGAGACGCGCCGGATGCTGCAGCATTAGCCGCGTGATTTATACGTCTGGCAACACTACTGTGTTAACTCCACAAACAATACAGGGGACTAGGGGTTGCTGCAACATGTATCAATGGACAACTCTTTCCTACCTACGCTATGAAGCTTAAACAGAACATAATCCGAAACGCTATAAACATGCAAATAAGTATCAGGGTACCACATCAAAGAGATTATTCTGATGGAATTTAAATATGAATGGGTAACTTTTAAAATGCACAGAACCGGTTGAATGGCGGCTTTTCGATTGGCCAAGAATGAAAGAAAAACCAAATCGTTGTTTTGTTTTGTTAAGGTCATGTATAAAAAAAAAAACAAGATTATTATGGCTTATTTTGATTTTAAACTTACTAAAACTTCCGATGCTTCTGCCATAGACGCAAGCCCCGACAGATGAATTTGAAATAGTTAACTGTGTTATGTAGGAACTCAAGCCACAAATTGAAGGGTTAAAAGAGATGTCATTTAAAAAATCAATATAATCACGGTCGTTTACCCAACCACCGTAACAATTCGTTGAACCCCATCAGTCGCCCGCGGAGCACTCGAGCCGCCCGTCGGTCGCGGCGCCCCGAGCAGAGGCACCGCTCTTTAAAAGTAAACTTGCGGGTAAAATTTGATCCCATACCCTTGTGCCATGAATGTACGGGTAGTCGGGTACCTATCTGCAGTTAATTATCTGCGTGTAGAGGGGACGGACGGGGGAAGACATCGCAAAATGCCAATTTCTCACCCTGCTATACCGTTCGGGTCCAAGATTCACGTCGAACCATTGGAACGATAAGCCCCCGTAATTAGTTTTAATTAAAACCATCAGAAAATAAATGGTAGATCGATATCGAAATGTTACTTTGGTATTAAAGCACCATTCTTGTATATAATCGCCTTGTGCGCTGAGAATAAAGCAAAAACGTCAGATTAAAATTCACTGAATATTCAGACTGTCTGCGAGTTTAGCGATAAACCTATTCGTTGAGACGAATATAATAATGACAGTAAGAAGAAAATTGTAAAGCGTTGGAATATAATATGTGGCGTCAAGTCATTAAAGGAAGTGAGAACGATAGGCGTTAGCGTAGAACGCGGGTTGAAACTTACAGGACTTCAGCGAGCCTGAAACAACTCCCTCCCACCTGCTCTTGTCTCGAGGGTGTAATTACCGCCATCAAACGGATAAATTACATTAATCACACTTGCTGTGACGGTCAGGTGCTAATGGAAAGTCTCTCTCTCTAAACTTGTTAACGATGACGTGCGCGTCTAGAACCTCGTAAACTGTTATACGACTCTACGATCTGACATTGTCTTGGCGTTTTAGAGAAAATTTCTTAATGTTTGAAACAGTGGCAGTTGACAGACAATTAGAAATAAGTGGTTTATTTGAGTGGGGTAGTTGTGTTTGTCCGTGTGTGGATGGTTGCAGCAGACGGGCGCGCTACGGCGCCTCCCCCCAGTAATTAGCCAGGAGCGCGGAGTGACGCGGCCGGCCGGCGAGCCCCCGACGCGTCGTTGTTTGCTAACATCACTACCTCCGCATCCATTCATAAAAAGCATTTAAGATGAACATTAGCTGTTTATGTACATTCCAACAATGGCTAAAGTGGTCATAAATATCATGCGCTATCTTATTTTGAATGGCGACAAAGAGTTAATGTGTGTGCGAATAATATATTCTCACAATATGGTCGTAGGCAAACATTATCCCTTTACAAAAATATTATTAAATAAACTCCTTCGTAAGATGTTGACGACCTGATTGGCGCAGTGGTAGTGAGGCTGCTTTACGTTCTTAGGGTCCCGGGTTCGAATCCCGGTCGGAGCAAATGTTTGTGTGATTAGCATGGACATTTGTTTCCGAGTCATGGATGTTTATATGTATAATAAGTATGTATTTACAAACAAAAAGTATCTATGTAGTATATCAACTATCTGGTGTCCACGACACAAGCCTCGTTGCTTAGTGTGGCATTAGATGGCGCTGTGTGTAATTCAGTGTAATGTCCAGCAATATTTAAAAAAAAATGTTAAAAGCACTTAAAGATAAATTTTGAAGAAGAACAGTTAACAAAAATTGTATCTCGCTGAAAAAACTGTAGGTACAAAGACTGCACTACATATACGTAATGTACCTATGTGACACTTTTTAATTATTTTCTAAAATTAACACTTCACTTCCTCGCGTGTATTTGTAAACATTTGAAATGAATCGGAGTCGCTTTTACATGAACCGAAACAACAATATGACACGACATGAGAAGCCTAAGCGGAGTGGGAGGGCAGGAGGGGGCGGGGGAAGCGGAACTGCGTACAGCTTAGCTCGCTGTTTTACACGCAACATAAACAATGTGCTTACAAATCTCACAATATCATCTAGTCTGGAGGAACGCTGGGCGGGAGAGGCTTCACTTGAGTGCCTGCTCGTTAGTGAGAGAGCTTAAATTACGCCACAACTGTACGGCAGCTCTTACATGCGTAACTTACTTAAAATATGCCAGACGCAACACTGAAAAATGTTTCAATTTAATTTATCTGCGAACTGCCTCGCTAACGATGTTAAGAGATGAGCAACACGCTTCACAGGGCAAATATCGAAGTGTTACCAACTTTAGCTTTGTTATTATATCTTGCGAATTGTTTGTCCTCCAGAGTAAAGAAAATGTTATTATTTTTATATCACACTTGAGACAAAATGTTTGCCTTTGTAAGTTTCTATAATAGGTACCTATGTGGGATCGTGGAGTGTCCAAAAAAGTATTTGAGACAATTCGTTTATGTACAATAGTTGAAATAGATACTTGAGGCACAAAGAAATAGGTTGCCGTACTACTTAACCTATTATAGTATATGCCTTTTACATAACCTTTAAATTAAAGATGATTTAGGTACGTGAACGTCAAAAAAGGAAAGTTCATGAAAGAAAGCGTCGCTATTGTTGCAAGGGAACCCGTCTGTCTAGCAAAAAGTTTATTTTTAACGGGCATAGGTCTCGCCGCTGTCTGGCGGGTTCTATAGATCGTTCATTTTGTGTCTACGTATGTATTTACTCCTTTACAGGCCAGTAGGTATTCATGCAGCGTTCTTTCTTTCCAAACTTACAGAATTCTTGTATCTATCGTACCTATAGTAAACTCTACTATTCGCATATCTGTAATTTTCTCGTAACAATATTATGCAAAAGTTTCCTTGAGTACTTTCCCTGGCGTCTGCGGCTCCTCGGGCGTGCATCTGCCGGGGTGCGTGAGGGTGGCAGGCGCCGGGGACTGCGGTCGTAGGAGGGGAGGGCGGCGCTGGGGCACCTTCACTTTCGTCCACCAGGCAGCAGCGCCCCGACCTTCCGAACTGCACAACTTTCCCAATCCTATCCGTTAAGCCTTTCGCAACTCTGTTATCATCATATTTTTAAAAAATTCGTGAGCTATCGCAACATCGTGAAGATATATTTCAAAACCTTCTGTTTTTTTGGGAAACCGTTAATTAAATAATTCTATATTGTTGCGTAAATTGTTTATAATTTCTTAGCATTGATGAATATGAATGAGTAAGCGTATCTTGATATGGTTAATCAACGGAGCCGAATAAAATGCATTACCTACTGATTTTAATCAATTTGTAGGTAATTAACGAAGAAGAGAGGTACTTTATACATATTATTAATCAGTTTTAAATAATAAACTACCGAATAAATTGCAAGAGATTTTCTACAATCCATAAAAGGCAGGTTTTCTTTAGACGTGCCTAACTGTCGCTTGGGATTAACTATTTCCTCTCTACAAGACTCGTAAGCGTGGCATGACAATTAGCTCCAATAAACTCTCTCTTCAATTTCTTTTTCAGTCGTTCTCGTAATAATAAAACGTCCATTTCAATAAGCAATCAGGTATAAAGTGCAGCCAATTAATTTCTATTGCAGTATTTAGCACTAGGTGTGCGCAATACTTTGTCTGCGTTTATGAAATGATTTTATCGAATATGGCAGAACAATGGGCTTACACAGCCTACATTGTAATAGCAGCTGGTCAGCGGAAGGCCCACATCGTTCCATTATGGACTTTGACAGGTGGACGGGGAGCCTAGACTGTGCGATGTTCGACGTAGCTAATATTGTTTAATAGAATTATTTAGTGCATGTGAAACCGATCCTACTTACAGAAAATGGTTTTCGTAGCGTTCAATTGTTGATTCCATCCATAATAAAGGGTGTAAAACACCTCTTAACGAATCCGAAAGGCACTTGTTCTCCCCGTCATTGCGATCATTTTTTTGTTCTACACTATACCTGGGAATCTTCTAGTTACGGAGATATAGGGGGTCAAAGTTAGAACTTTTTGACAAGTTTTTTTTTTAATACAAGTTTCGAATGTGAGATTTTTACTTTAAACACCTCCACGTACTATTCAATCCATCCATCAGCATAATGTTTTGAGTGCGTTACATTGAGTTCTACCACAAAACATGATTTTTCACCCCAAAAAAAAAGTTGTTTCCCAGCAATAATTTTTGCGTAAAGTTACTTAGTTTTTACACCCTGTATAATCATGTTTTGGCTATTACAAACGTTGAATGTATTAATTGTAATGTATTATTAAGTAAGTAATGTATTAATGTATTATTAATAACAGGGGTCGAGTTTCAGGTTAAGCCGCGCTTGATTGGGTTGGTTCGTCGATGGGTGACCGTCCATTACATACCGAGTTTCCTCCGTGCCTTGGAAAGCACGTTAAGCCGTTGGCCCCAGCTATTATTTGTAAATCTTTGACAGTCGTTACAGGTAGTCAGTGACCCGAAAGTCTGACAACCAGTCTGACCAAGGGGTATCGTATTATCCAGTAAGCGGTGTGGAGGTCAGACAGGCAGTCGCTCCATGTAAAATACTGGTATTCAGCTGCATCCGGTTAGGCCAAGACTAATGATGATGATGTATTAATTATTATTTAATCAAAAATTAAATTGGAGACTGAACATTCGGGTTGGTAGCGTGGTTGTAACGTTTTTTGTGTAACACTGTAAGTTATAGTTTACCATGTTAGTAAGGTCAGGACGGGGTGTCTTATCTGTGCTACAACACTTTCTCTGATTAAAGGAAGTGCCCACTAAATCATAGCGCACCCTAAAACATGCGTGAGGCGTGGTTAGAATTTATAACAACTATATAGATCGTAGAGCACCGTTTTAACTTGTTATTTCGGGTTGAACACAGATTTTTTTATTTATTGTTCGCATTTCAAGGAATATTTTCGGTATTTTAAATTGATTTTAGGGAACTGTAATCCAATTAAAATACTTTGGTTTTTATTGTAATCGGGTTTGATATTTAGGGATTGATTTTTGTGGGTACTATAGGTTACCTTATTATCATACTATCAACCGCTAAATTTACTTACTACTTTATAATTACTTACCACTGATTAAACTTCAGATTAGTTACCAAGTTTAGCAAAAAACTGTTACCTACCTGGCAATTGCAATACGTACCTTATAGTTCTGCTTAGCATGCAAGCGGGTATCTGATACAATCGTTTTTTTTTTAAACAAAACTAAGATAAAGCTTTCAAATATTAAGTCAATAACCCATAACATCATTTTCCCGTATCTGTGCCTGCTTACAAATAATTCAACATCAAATTACAAGCCATCCAAGACATGGCAGTTCAAAAGGGTTTTAAATTGGCATATAAGTCTTGAACCGTATGCAAATATTGTGTGTATTGAGAAAGTGAAATGGGAAAAGGAACAGCTTCTCAATCAAAGAGCAACAGAAGTCCTAAGCAAATTGACCGAGCGTTCCAAGACGTCGAATATTTGGATTTGTACTCGTATTGCCCTTTTCTTGTACTTAATGTAAACAGAAGTTTTCTTGCCATGTTACTTATTTGAAGTCGGTTTTATAAACACAAAGGTGGTAAAATAAATCTCCTTAGCCTGCCAAAAGATGATGAAACTGTCACAAAATTACAAGGATCGGCCTCGATGGTGGTTTAAGCCATGGTGCAAAAGTATCTACAGAAACATTAAAGATTGGTAGATTACCTATTTCAAGTGGAATGGTATTTTCAAGAATGAAGAAGATTTTAAGAAGCGTTTGGAACAAGTTTAGTTTCAGTCATAATCATAAGTCTGTCTTTTCTACACCTAATAAAAATCGAGAGAACTCATAAAATATGTTATTTCTCGATATTTCAATCATTCGCCGAACTCCACAACAGAAAAAATAACTCCCAGTGAAATATCACAATATTTTGATTATTTATTCACCTCAGTAAATGATAACATGAATTCCTATCGTACATCGGAAATCGGTTGTATACACGTATGTAATCTGCGAAATCGAAAACGTTCGGAAACTGTGATTCCGGGCAATTACAGATTTTATGCTCCATTTTCGATTGGAATATTCTCAGTCGACATCTAGCCACGTGTTAATTGATTTTGTAGCACTGGCGGAGTCGGCACTGCAGGCTGAACCGACGGAACTAATCGAATCACTCGAAATATTATTACCGGCAAAACGTACCTTCATTATGAACTTGGTCGATAGTA
This sequence comes from Xestia xanthographa, assembly GCA_905147715.2. Taxonomy (NCBI): domain Eukaryota; kingdom Metazoa; phylum Arthropoda; class Insecta; order Lepidoptera; family Noctuidae; genus Xestia; species Xestia xanthographa. The sequence goes on along the minus strand of LR990655.1, from coordinate 11,553,776 downwards.
CTACACAACATAGCGTTTGGCTCTTTCACAAGCTCATCATCACTGAACTTTATGTTTGCAGTTTTCTTGTGTTCATTTTTAACAAAAACGATGTTCAAATTTTGTCCCCTTCGAGTTTAAATTAGCACCAAAAGTTTGTGGTTATTGAAATGATACCCAAGTTCTAGAACGACATTCACTTTCATAATCAACAATAAGTGCTATATTGTGAGGGTGATCTTCGTATTTGTTTGTCTATAACATATTATGTTCAATATTAGACATTGGAGCTGTGGCGGCGATCACGAACATAATACAGAATCCTAAGCAAATTGTTGAAATGGGTCCTGTGCGCGTATTTATTTACTTTTATCAGAATATTGCGAACATTGGATGGGGAAACTTTTATACCACAGCGAAAGAATTTGTGGCTTATGTCCCCAAATGTGGACGCATTTGGGGACAGAATTCGTTTACGTATAACGTTGTGTTTGTCTAACATTAAAGTTTAGTCACACTAAGTACTATTCATTATAAACACATTAGCGTTCGTCTATAGCTTCTTTATGTTAAAGAAGGCAATCCGGCTTAATCATCGCGCCCACGTTGCGTTAATGAAAACAAAAGTCAATCTTTGGAAACTAGTATGTAGATACCTATGTGTCTTATTTGGGCTTATGTAACATCAGAAGTTAGCAAAGCGATGAGGAGACTACAGGAGCTAAACGCAAGTTTTATAATGCAAAAAAGCATATGATTCACTGCAATAAACAAAACCAGAAAAAATATATGATATTCTTCAGGATATATGCTAGTACGATAGTGTTTCTGTTATTTTGGAAAATGATTCTACAAGCAACATATTAGCATCATAGTGTTTTATTTTTTTAGTCCAATCGATTTTTGTAAATCGCATAAAAACACTCATTTCGCACTGTTCGGCCCACTGCGGGCCTGATTGACGTAACAACCACTTTGAGTGCAAGCTGATTAGAACTAAATTCCAACAGTATTTCAAACGACGTTTGAACCACGACAAATAGAGTTGCTAATTTAGCTCCAGTAGTCGCCATAAGGAAAATACAAGGAATCTATACGTACAAGATCAAGGGTTGTTTTAGTAGCGACAGCTATTTTGCCTATCACTTCTTCTTATCGCTTAATAAGTTCTCAAAGTGAACCAAACACCAAATCCAGAATATTAAACTGTTCTGAACTCGTGAAGAGCAGATATACTCTATATCATTTACCTTTATTCCCAGAAAACTATTAGCAGCCTGGAACCTGTAGTTTGGGAGACCACTTTTTTGTCATTATGCTACCAAGTTTATTATATTTGGCGTTTTTTTTAAACAGCATATTATTATCTTTAGGTTTTGAATATTTAGTTGTTCGCATTACGGTCTATACAACGCTCCCTTTCTGCTTTATGGGTTATACCGCCTTCATATACATACACGCCTTTGTGTATCTACGTTCCCATTGATTTATGGTAAGCAGTGCAGAAGAACGAGCGGCAGCTTAGACTCAGTAATTGCTTTCCGGGTGAGTCGACAGAATTTGCATCGCGTGGCGCGAGCGCGCGGCTCCATCACACAGAGATGACAGATATCCATCACTTTCATTAGCGTTTTGTAAATAAATACATATCAAAGGCTTGTTTGCTACACTCCATGCATCGTGGTTCCGGTTTTAATTAATCAACGACATTATGAGCCATTCAACTCATTAGTCCAAATTGCATTTATCAAAATTAGTTTTTAGGTGTCCTCGGGGTGCAACTCGAGTGCCGTAGAGAATACAAATTGTATGAAGTAGTGATCGTGAGGTTTTTAAATCCCTTTGGATTTCACTAATTAAAGTGTAAATTATGCGCTTGGTGTTAGTCTGTGTGTATCCTAGGTTTACCTACAGTAATTCTACAATGCCGTCTAGCCGAGGTGCAACTGAGTCGCCACCCGCACCGCCCCGCGCTTCGTAGCAGATGTTAATAGGGGGCAAACACTGAAAATAATTATGCAGCCGCCGGGCGCGGTGGTTAACAGTATCCAACTCGATGCAAACAAGATTATACTAAAACTATAAGGCTCAAGCTCACCGCGACGTATAGAATTACGTTACTGTCAAGTGTCGCACGAAATTACGGGCTCCAGAATAGTCGATGCGGATGCGTGACGAGGGGATAAAACAAATGCATGGTTTTTCGAGAGTCTCATGGATTGAAGGGTCATCGTGTGGAGAGCTCTGAGCCTCTCCGGCAGCTTTGATCTGCTGCGGTAATGCGGCCGGCGGACCACATTCGCGGAAACTTTTACGGGACACTGACCCACTTCTAAACGACCAGTAAAAGTAATCTATAATGCGGCCCTCTTTAAGAATCCTCCCCTATTGCAGAGACTCATAAAAACAACAAGCAACGAGCCTTCATTGTAATGTTAATAAAATAAAAGTGAAATTGTTATTGCCATTTACTTTTCATATCTGAGCACAATACGCGTTATGTTTTAAAAGAAAATTGGTGAATATTGTATATTAATATGGATTAGGTAGGTACTCTATCGTAGGAGTTCTAAACTAGGAATAACACTCGTTGTTTGAAGATATGTGCCGTTATTGTGTACCGTAGGTATAATGAAGGCTTTGTTAATCGTCATTTAACTAAATTAACAGCAGTTGCGGTCGTAGAAGGTGATTAAATCCATAATTACACACGTAGCTCGTTGGGTTCTTCATTAGGCACTGAAGGCTTGAAATTAAATGTCTTTGTATATTCTATTGTTCGAATAGTTTGTACAATGTAGCGGTGTATGGTTAATGTAAAGTTGTACGATGTATGAACAATGCAGGCATTCGAGCGCCGTATTGACCCACAATGGGACGCGAGCGAAGGTGAGATCTTGCACGTCGAAGAGGCTATCTAAGTTATGAGCTATTTCCTTGCCTACGATACTGATTTATGACAAGCCCGTTCTGACATCAATATAAAACAAGATCATATTACTTAGGTCGTGGGTCGTGGGTCGTTGATGCAGCATGCGTATAAAATATTCTTTGGAGACTTGAATAGAGAATATAATGCTCTAATGGGATTTATAGGTAACTATATTGTCTTGGTAATCTTAAGAAAACTTTTATGGCACGTAAAAATTGTATCCAAAAAAAAACTATCTATCTAATCTACATCTATATAATTCATGAATAACACACCATACAATGTGTTAAAATTTCGGTAAAGTTACGTACAATATAACATTTAAAGCGTCATAAAAGCTGTGAAAATAAGGCTCGCTTCCACGTTGTTGGTGGCGTTATACCTGTGTGTAAGTAACATGTTATTATAAGACGCGAGAAGGCGCGAGGCGGGGGCTCGTGCGTGACGGATCACCGCCGAGATCAAGTCAAATACCGCGTCCCCGCTGCGCCGCACCGCGCCACGCCGCGCCGCGCCGCGTGCCGAGCTAGCAGCCGGTAAAACAATATGAACAACACTCCTTTGTGCTTATTGAAACAACACACGTATTTTGAACTTACTTAATTTTCTTTACACAGCGTCTCTCTGACGATTTCGGCGATGAATTCGATAATAAAGCAACGATAATAAAATCGAATGTAGAGCAGGTTAACATAACAATTCCAATACTTCTTTTGTGGTGTACATGTTGCAATGATATTGCAAATATCTCGATTATTCGAGTAAACGCAAAGCAAGCAGAATCAAAACGCCATGAATATTTTAAAAACATTCCATTTTAACACTTCAATACCCGCAATTACAGACACAATTAAAATAACAATGCACCGTGCCTCTGGAGGCACGGCCGGGAGCATACGGGTTAATAACTGTTATTCCAGACAATAGTCATCAAAAGTTGAAGAGGTATGCAATGTACAAATAAAGTTCAGCCGACTGGGAAGCAAAGTTGTGGCTAACAATTTAAAGTTAGTCTAGGATGAGTGCGAACTGAGGTGAGAAAATGTGGGGGGACAGGAACAGTTAGTGGGGGGAGGGGGCGCACCGGACATCAGGTCTGCCAGTGTTCTCTGCCATTGATAAAGTTGCGCCGAAACCAGGGGTAAGTAACTTATCCGGCGGTCCAACTGCAGTTAGCCTATAACATTGAACGCTCGAAAACGTCGTGAACTGAATAACTACAGTCATCCACGGGAATTTCAGCTGTAATATTCGCAGTTAAATTGTATTAGCGAATTACAATTGGGGAATGTGAAATATCAAATGAGGGGTTGCCGACGGCAACGGCGAGGCGGCGGCGGCGCGGCGGCGGGCGGCTAGATATTTTAGTTCGTTAATAAAACATCGACTGCCTACCCGAGTATCGCAATGCTAAAATCCCTAATTAACGTGAACCACATCAAAGGAACGTGGGGAATATTCACCGGGGACCCGTCTGCGAACTTCGACTTGAGGCGACAAGACGGATAGCGGCCGCACCACCGCCGCCGCAGCGCCGCCGCCGTGCCGCACCCGCGCCGCGCCCGTCTATGGGGTGCATCGATAACCGACTTGTATACTATTGTTCTCTAGTGCGGGATTTGTAACTTATCTATCGATTCGTTATACTTTCAAGCATACATACATATAAAACTAGGTACTGATGGAGGTGCCTTTGTTAAAAGATTTAGGGAGTAACACGCTAAAGTGTTTCCCACAAAACTGATTATTATTTAGTGTGTACAATAAAAATGTACCATTATTTGATAAAATAAAGAATAAGTGCTAAGAAATCCATTCAATAATTTAATGTGAGCGAATAGGTCGTAGCCTTTTGTTAGTTGTTAATATCTGCTGTAAAAGACATTTTTCACGAGCTGTTTCATTGTGACCCTGAATAATAACAACAACTTTATCAGAGAGTGAAAAGCGCCGGATGCCTCCGGAGACCGGCATTAAAAATATTAAAATAAGTAATTGCTCTATCAGGCCTGCACCTGCCGCCCGCCCAGGCGTGCCTGCCGCCCGCCCTTACCGCCACGCCCTTAAGTACTTTGTGATAAGGGCAATCGTGCGAGCTCCTCTGCGCACTTTATGTATATTTATGCCGTTCTATTTATAGTGAAGACAAAATAAACCCTTCAAACGTGTCGCCGAGAGATATAAACAAACAAAGATTATGTTATAGTGCACGCAAACATTCTCAGATTAGAGCAAGAAGTGTCTCAAATGTAAATGTAGCGAACGTGTTGTAGAACTTAGTAAGAATGTTATAACATTGTGCCAATTACGTTAAGTGCCAAATCATGTCTGGCAGAGAAAGTCGGATGTAGGCCGACGCCGACGCCGCGAAGAATATCGTCCTCGTGTGGGGACAATGTGGAGTGAGCCATTAGCTAAACAAATGAATGTTCTTAATATAACGATGATGGAACTTTAATACTGTCCAGTGTCCATATACCCACACCCACTCCAGAAAAATAAAACTGATCGTGTTTGTATGCTCTTTTCTTAGTTATTTTACCAATACTTTATAGAAGTTATTCCTACGGTGTCTTTTAAATGATAACGACCATTTTTACCCGACTTCATGTGGTTTCGATATCCGCGAATACTTCATCGGCGTATCAGGGAAAAAATACAGGGTGATAAGACGTGATCAGTTAACACGAGTAAGTAGTTCAGGTTAATACTCACTCGGCTCCATTTTTTCCGCCCCTGTGCAGCATGCCCGCTCGAGCCATCTCACGCCCACTCCCTGAACAAAAAAACGTGCCATCCATTAACGTCAAGTCGTCTTCGAGCCTTTTCCGCATCTTTACGTTCACTAAATACAGTTTAGGCTGCTCTTAATTTATTATTAGTCGGATGATAGACCAAATTATGTCGGCCATGGCGGCCTTCCGTTCTCTCAACTTAATTTTTGTCTACATTAATAATGTATTTTGTTCTGGGACGACCAGATTTCTGTTCAACCGGAGAAATTTCTCTTTCTGTTTGGAGTTTTGACAATATTTATCGTACCTACTTACGTAAGTATGTACTGAACGATATTTATTTTCGATAACTAAAGCATAAGTTCCTGAATTTTCATAAACAAATTGTAAGAAAAATAAATGTGTCGTAAATAGTCGTAATGAGTCGACTAATTAAAACTACATTTTCTTTATGATTTCAAATTCATTAAAGATTGTTCTTGAAACGCCCTCTATTTTCAACAAAGCACACGGAAACGGAAACAATACATCACCTTGAGCCGGATAAACTCCAAATCAATGTAATGCCTACTTGACAACTCCTTGGAGGATAAATGCAGTAATTTAACAATTTAATCAGCGATCTATTTGGCAAAGAACTTGATTGATGGCCAGTCGACAATATCTCAGCGCCGGCGCGTGTTGCAAAGCTTCTAAATTGCGACATCAACGGCGATAGGTACACAATGAAGCCAGACTGGATTTATGAGCCGCTTCAGTGCCACGAACAGCGTGAAATACCTAGTTGGAGTTTTCTTAGACAAACTGTCGACTGTAATTATCTTATTTATATTGATGTCTTTCAGTCTTCGTCCTTCGATTTATTTGTTTCCTTTGTTTATTCTAACTGTAATCTTAATCAATACCTACACCAAGATTGTGTCGTTAGTTGTGAGACATGGGCATTTTCTGCAAAACCAATTACCCATCTTCTGGAATTCGCTGCAGTAGGTTAAAAAAACATGTCTTGAGATTTACAGTGAAACTTTCGTTTACCTTGATCTCATTTTTGTAATAGAATTAAAGTAGGACGAAGGCGTGGATCGTACGCGATGTTTCCCCCATAATTTGGCTATTTCGCTCCTCATCTTCATAAGTGAACACCATTGACAGCCATATTTTCCGGGAGAACCGGCGCGTAATGTAACGCGTAAGTCTCTTTCAGTGTTCTTTAAAATGTTTTATCTACACCCATGCTATAAATCCTCTATAAAGGTATCTGAAACAGTTAGCTTATGGCCAACATTAAAACAGCCAGTGTCATAATAACCATTATAACACCCAAACGGGTGTTATAATGTTGTACTGAATTTCATTATGCAACTCGTTTTAAAAAAAGAACATCGAATGTGGTAGTGAATCGAACGTCTAGCACGTGCGATTCACTACCACAGCGCCGTAATTTAAAAAAAAACTTATAGGTTAATTCGAATTCACGTCGTATCCCGCCATTTTTGTTCGACATTTGGATATTAGTATTGCATTATGTACTTTATTGTTTACAAAAATGAGTGATACAAGCTTTGTGAATTTTGATAATTTAACAATCCAAAATGTAAATAATTATATTACTTCTTATACACGGTTTGTTTGTATTAAATAAAAGCAATTAAACTTTCCATGAATTTACATAAACTTCTTAGAACACTGCAACACCTTATGGTTTCAGAACCTTTTATGGAGGATTCATATCATGGATGTAGATAAAGTCTTGTATGCAACTGTACATAATTAGGTATTAAAACACTCATGTGATACTATTATCACACTCGGCTTCGCCTCGTGTGATAAACCCACATTCGTGTTTTAATACCCCTCATTATACAACAGTTGCATAAATAACTATTACGCACTTTTCCATTTCTTTTATCATTTTTCTGAAATTGAGCTAAGAGTTTTGCATTTTCCGTACTATCTTAAAACTCCGTCGCCCACACTATTGTTTGTTATAATTTTTTGTTAAATTAATTAATCCGAAAACGGAATCACGAAAATAATTTCTAATTACATTACCTACGTCATGTTGCTAAATATATTCGGTTCATTCACAAAGTTAGCATGCCTGTTTGGAGTTACGTGCGAAGGGGCAGCATTATGAACTTTTAAGTGGATTACAAGCGATATTAGTCGTATGCTTTCACTTTGTCATGCAATATAGCGTAGAACGCGAGTGATAATTCGGGAGGGCACGCGATGCCGCCATTACCCCGGTTGCACTTGTCGACGTAGCCTCCATCGTGAATAGTATCGGCATCAAAAGATTGTGATTGAGCTCGTGAATGTTTCTGCACATCGGAGCTTCGCCGGCACATGTGTAGTGTACCTACATCCCACTAGGTGCGCCAGTAATCCTAGAGGCGGTAAGGTGCACACGAGCGACGTGTTCGGGTTCACACGACGCAGCACGGCGGCGGGCGGCGGCGCCGGCTGACGCGGAAATTGTTTTCCAATTGCTACTCTATTGGCTGGTAATGTTTTTACGTCATTTTGCGGTGCTAATATCCGTTTTCACAATCCGATAGACAATCTGATAAAAAGTTCTCCTAGTATATTTACATAAACGATATTTTGAATGTATTGGTGACTAAAAATATTGAAGTCATTTTCATATTTCACTTTATACTATTTTCAGCATAATATTTCGTCCAAAGTTATCGCCACAAAATATTTAAACAAACATTAACGCGTGCTGTTTTCGTTATGGCTTATTTTATGATACAGTTTATTACCTCTAGCTTCGGATAGTAATATAACTTCGAATTTTGACGATAACGAAACATGTATTCACGAAGCGTATTCTATTTCGTGGAGAGAATACATAAAAACTAGCAATATGCAAGTAAGAAATAAAAGTGCTTATGTATAAAAGCATAAGTAAGTCGTAAAATGCTGATTCAGTTTTTGTATGCGGAATAAAATTGCAAAAATCTTATGCAAATGCGTGTTCAGTGAGTGTCGAGGGCCGCCGCCGCCCGCCGCCGCCGTCCTCCGGCTGATATCGTATCTCGTAACTATGGCAACTGATAAGCATGCCTTTAAACTTTACCCATTTTATTTTGCTCGAGTTACGGTTTGTGCTTACCGTGGGTTAGTAGACCCGTCTTATTTCGTTTCACACTCAATATCACTTGCGCTATATTGTGTTTCTACTGTAAACTGATAGCATAGGAAAGCATATTATACAAAATGCTATGTAAGAACTTCGTAATAAGCATTTATGTGAGAAAATATTAATACTGACTCACCTAGTCATTCGATCGGGGGGTCTGATGTGTTGTTTTCTAGTTTGGATCATTCCAGATACCTGAAACAAATATGTCAAGGTGAGTTCTGTATTCTAAAAGGTAGTTTCATCATTATTTAAAACATAAACCCTAATAAAAAGACGAATTCGCATTAGCAAAGCTCTTTGTACATTCATCACTTTTCTCCCGATACAAATAAAATCACAAAATGTTGCAAGGTAGCGTAGCACTAACACTAACAAATAAGAACTTATTACAGTGTTGTCTACCTTAAGCACCTAACTCAACTCAACTTTTTTAAGGTTTGTTTTACGCGTTACGTACGTCGTTACGCAGAACCCATCGCAACCTAATGTCGCCTAGAGCTACAACTAGCTACTACCTGTAGCTAGAACTAGCGCACGGGAGCAAAGTCCCAAATCAAAATTTGAACCTTGGCGAAGCCGAAGTGATCATAAACTGTCGAAGCTGTCATAAGCTGCCTGGACTTGATATATAAGCTTTACGTCGTACTATATTATATATTGATGTTTGAAGGATACTCTATTAGAACTATACATGCGAGTATAGCGGACGAGTGCGCTTGAGTTCAGCTGCTCGTGCCCCGCTAACACCGATCCAGATGACCCAAATGGAGCACCGACCCGTTTGCGGATCACTTCACTAACTAACTCTTCGAACAAAACGAAACATACCCACCGGCAGATTAATATATGGGCTGCTGCTCCCGGCACAAAAGCAATTGACAATTAAGAACAGTTTGCGATCCTCTGTTCCGTGATTCTATGGTATATTGGCAACATAAATCCCCTTTGGCGTCATTGGAAAACGCGGTTTTTCGCGTCGCACCTGTGGCTGCAGTAAACATTTTTATAGCTCACAAAATGTAGGTAACACGCGTTGTTTTGAACGTTCTGCTTTATCAAACACAATATGTTATTATAGGTACATGGTTTACATATCTGACCCAGTTTGTTTAGCTCTACATACATATTATTATAAACAAATATTATTTTATTTAAATAATTATATGCATTTGCACATAATAAATAATTTGGGTGTTGTTACCTAATTAAAACGCAGGATCGGCGACTATTGAAACTCTCTAGTTTAACTTTTTTGTTAATTCCTGGTCCCAATGTGCTAATATGAAAGTTAATGGACAATTTTAAAGTTCAGCTCTTTATTTTAAGAGCAACTCAGCTGTGGGAACTCCCATGAACCGATACTCTACATTAATGTAACTGTGAAATTGTTAACGACGATCGGCACGATTGTACTCACTAATTACAACCTGTAGGCACGAGGAAAATTAAACGAGAAATTTAATTAAGCTTCAATCGTGCAAAAAACGGTCACTTTTCCCGTTTTACTGTCAGATATACGGTTTGTTCCGATACAGAGTTATGAAGGAGAACGGAATGTAGATAATTTACAGCGGCAGTCGGAACAAAGGCATCTCCGGCACGCGACCTACATCCTGTGCTACTATTCGATATCAACTAACTATAAAGTAACATCCACCACACTACCTTCCTGAAAATATTTTGATTTCGGTTTATAAATATTCATCTAGTATCATGTACGACTATGTACCACAAATAACTACTTGTGTTAATGTCTCCATCGAACATTGTCGACTTTAAAAAGTAAGAAATTGATCCAGACGTAAATAAAGTTACAAACAATACAACAGACTATGAATTGATTGCACATTGTACGAGTAAGTGCGGTGCCGTCAGCGGCTAGCGGCTGTGAGCTGAGACTGTACAGTGCACACTCACAGTGCAAAACACTAAGTATTACCCTCCCGCATCCACATCCACATAATATCCTGGTGTGCAGCGCCCCAGTTAGCCAGCGACAATGGAGAGAGCTATTAGAGCCGTCCATGTGTGTTAACCAGTTTAGTTCTTCTTGCTTGTTTTTTAACGTTGAATGGCCTGAAAAACAGAACGCGACGGGCAATCGGGTCGGGTCGGCTTCAATAAAAGCCCGCTGAGAACCTGACGTTTATGCGGCCGGTCCGTAATACAATTTGCGGTATCGCTACCACTGCTATTAGGATATTATGTCAATACCGGATTTTAATTAACTTTAATTAAGGAGGCTTTATTGCACAGATCTACTGAAATACTTTCTCTATACTGAAAATGTACAAATATGCAAGTAGGTATGTTTTTGTTTGCTTGGTACTTGAATAACAAACAAAATAAAATAATCAAGAGGTACGATACATTATTATCATGTAGTACCTAGTTCTTAGAACCTGGTTAATAATAATAATATTTTTTTAACAAAACAGGACTCTACCTATTGAGTAGAGGGATGTCTACACGTTTATACTCTTATATTTTATTGCCAATAATGAATGCAAGAAGCTATTACCGCTAATTGAACTAATTGCATGACAGGGAGCAGTTGTTTATTAATTGATAGGCTCTCTTAATAGGATTAATTTCGAGCTTTACAAATCAATACGCGATTGAATGCTGAAATTATATAATGCGCGGATTATTGTTATTGTGCGAGCCTTTATTTGCACGGAAGGCTTACTACTAGACACAATATGGTAGCTTCCTACTATTTATCGAACAGTATGAATAATATTATCATGTTTAAACACACTAAAGCACAGCTGAAGCTTATTATCAAAGAACATAACCATGTAAACTTATAAAATCTTACTCAAACGAATTCTGTCCTTTCAAGTTCGTATGGTTTTGATGTGAAATTAAAACAAAGCAACATTCGCAAGCGGGTCTTTTGCTTCTCATTATGAAGGCTTCTTTTGTATGTTTTCGTGATAACTACTAACGACAATTTTATTTTTATTATATTCGTGGCTGGCAGCGGTGGTAGTGCAGCGGTTGCTTAAAGTGCATCGTTTATAAAATGTAACAATGAGCAATATTCACGAGGCGCGGTGAGCCTCTTATCGAGGCGGGCGCTCCGAGGCGCCTCCGCCCACAATCTGATTGCGGCTCGTGTCAACAGTGCTGAAATAACTTGCGCCGTTTTACAAATCATTTCAAGACTCTTCAAGAAAAATTGAGACCAAACTTAAATATTTAGTTTTGTTCAATATTTTTTCATCGTAAACGTGATATAGCTAACATTCAAGACCACATTGTGCCTTAATGGGATTTTAAAGACCCCGCGATGATTTTAATCTTAAATATTTATTTGCACAAAAGTGAAATAGGTAAAATCCTTTTACAGATTATATCAGGACCTCGAAATGTAGTTGCAAGTCGGCGGCGACTCTTTATCTGATTGTGGAGCGCCGCTACTGACTGAAAAACTTATTTGCCTTCGCTGAAGAACAAGTTTCCTAGTCCACTGGTTCGCCGTTTCGATAAAGAGGAAATTTAATTTTCTTAAAGCGATAAAAACGTCTGAATAGTTTATCAACACGTTTTCTTGAGTGAGGGCTGAACTGAGAACAAAGTTGATATTAGGTAGACACCTACTTCTGTCGAGATTACATTTCTTTTGAGAATAAGCCTATAGTGCTCGGTCATAAAGTAGGTCATTTGTTTCAAAGGCGGCACGTAAACTGTGATAGTAAAAGTTTTTATGGCTCGATTACTGTGAAGACGGCGAACTAGCCGGTTTCAATGCCGATAGTGGCTGTGTTTACGGAGTCAGGATCGCTCTGTGGATATTCGCTTCATCCATTTTGTAACATTCATTGTTACACACTCAGATCTCGTTCGATTAATGACAAATACGTAGTCTTTTTGTAATAAATATGTCACTTTTACAAGTTTGCATTCTGCTAAAGGTAGTGCACCAGTAAATAAGACATGTACGCACAGAAAATCCAACTAAATCTGTCCAGTTACTTTTATACATCTCGTTAAAAAGTCCATTATTGACGGAGAAGCAAAGTTGTTGCAGGAGCGAAGGTAAACAGTGGCATTGTGTCGCTCGAAAAGCAGACATCAAAAGGCGTGTATCAAAGACGAGTGTTGCCACATAGAGGGATGCGCGCCAGGGTGGCCCCCTTCAATATGTGAGGGTGCTGCCAGCTAGTTCGAATTTTACATGTAAACTACTCTACGAGAGACAGAATGGCAGAGCTTGTTTTTGTAACAAACATGCTTCCAAAATATATGAAGTGAATATTATAATGGAAGTCGGCACACTTACCGCCTGTATTATCTTAAATACAAAACCAGGAACATGAACGCAACCAAGTTATTGTTGTGAATGTTGTTGTTGTGTAGTTTATTAGCTGCAAATGCATTAACGACGAAACAAAGAAAGGAACTTCCAGAACGACTTATTGCAAGAATCCTCAACTATAAGTTCTGAACACAAGATGAAATGCGAAATGCTTGTAAGGAGTTTTGCGAACGATCGAGACCTTTTAAGAGAATTAACACAGGACTATTCTTCGAATTAATGAAAGCAAGATACGGAGGAACTAACCTCATAAATTAACGCGAGTGAATATCTAAGTGATAGATAACGTTTAGTGATTCGGCAATATCCCGAGACTTCGGAACACGAAGGTAAGGGATACGACGAATATATCTTCGGAACTGTTCCCGTACAAAACAATAAAAGTAATTTAATTAAAGTACAAGACTTTTCTTTTCCCAAGGCGCATTTTTTACGAGTGTGTAGGAATTATTGGACTTAAATAAGTCGTATTGAATAAATAAAAGGGCTTGAGAAGAGTTCCATTGGGGAAAAAATGTAGAAGTCGAGTAATTTACTGTGAATAATAAACGAAGAATTTCCCCTAACTTGGCGGAAGTGGAGATGTCGAGTCGAGGGCCCCATTAGACTTATGGGAATATAAAATATATCAATTAAAGACTTACTCTGCGGATAACGTAGTAAAAGAGGTTCCGAATTGTACAATTGAGGAAAACGTGGCCATTAAATTGCGCGGGTTGAACAGAGGCGTACGCGTATGTGCGACGTATGTAAGTTGTCTTATAATGGCTGGAAACATTAACAAAAGCTTCCCGATATAGATCAAGTTTGTTTTCAAATCGCCAACGCAAAAGAAAGTCCATCTCTCAGTGAAAGCGGCCTGCAAATAAATCTTGTCTCGGGAAACAATGCATGCATTGTTCGCTGTAAATTGGTTCAAATAATTTACCTATAACAGTTTGAACTTTGCCACGATGGAGATAAAATTCATAAAATTACTTGTTCTGTTTGTTGCACTATTGTGAAAAACTTTCCTTGTGTTTCCTGATACAATTTTTGTACCCGTAGGTACTCATTTCTTATTTTATCACAGCATCTAAGTGTTATAGTGTTTTATTTCAACCGCACGGCGTTTTGGCAACAATAGATACATCTATTTATCTCATCATCATCAAAGACGTACACTGCTGGACATAGGCCTCCTATTTTTTATCCTGTTTTCACAAATTCAAAAGTGTCAATATCAGGCTGACATCTTTTGTTCATGAAATTGTGAGATTAACCCAATTAATTATTATCTGTTATTCGATATATAACAAACGTTTTATTTAACGTTGGATTTTTTGTCTGCAGCAAAAATAACTGGCTATAATTCGTAATTCACGTAACGAATGCATTGTCACAGTAATGCGAGGAACTGAATAGCACGTATAAGCATTGTCAACATATTAATTGAACAATGAGAGACTGCAACATTTGACCCAGATATGCTGGTAACACGAGCGACCCACTGCGCACTGGTGTTAACGCTGTTACACGGATGCAGGATGCCTAACGCCTCTAGTGTTTATACAAACTAATCCTGGCTTTAAGATAAACTACTTAGACAGTTATACTAAACAAAGCCTCTTTATCTACACTCATATTATAAAAACCGGCCAAGAGCGTGTCGGGCCACGCTCAGTGTAGGGTTCCGTAGTTTCCCGTCCGTCACAATAAGTGTTCCCACTTATGAGTTTAAAGGTGGGTATCCACAAACTTAGTCCAGAAATTGTTTTGTACAATTTTTTGTCTTTTTTGTACAAAAACTGTTGTTTCCATCAAGATCAAAATGATTTTCCTAGAAAGTCCTTATAAAGTTCTACTTTTCAGATTTTTTTCATATTTTCTAAACTTATGGTTCAAAAGTTAGAGGGGGGGGGGGACACATTGTTTTTTACTTTTGGAGCGATTATTTCCGAAATTATTAACATTATCAAAAAATGATTTTAGAAAACTCCTATTCATTTTTAAATACCTTTCCAACAATATATCACACGTTAGGGTTGAAATTAAAAAAAAAATCACTTCCCACTTTACATATTTGCTACCCTAATAAATTTTTTTTTTCCAATTTTTATTTTACCACTTTGTCGGCGTGATTAATATACATATTGGTACCAAATTTCAGCTTTCTAGTGCTAACGGTCACAGAGATTAAGCGAGGACGGACAGACGGACGGACGGACAGACATGGCGAAACTATAAGGGTTCCTAGTTGACTACGGAACCCTAAAAAGGAAAGATTTGTATGTTTGTAACGAATAAACTGAAAAACTATCTACACTAATATTATAGTAAAACGGAAAGATTTGTATTTTTGGAACGAATAAACTTAAAAACTACTGAACCGATTTCAAAAATAAGTATTTTTGAAATCGGTTCAAGAAAAATCACAAAAGAATGAAAGAAATGATTATGGTGAAAGATCACCATTAGAATGCTACATTGTCCCTGACTAACATGGATCTTTTGGAACCGGGACCACGGTCTCGGATTCCCCCTAAATATTTTTGAGTGGTATTTTGGGACCACAAGAAAATTAGTAGTACAGAAGCTGAAATAATATTGTGATCAACAATTACATGAATTTATTATTGACTAGCTGATGCCCGCAGCTTCGCTCGCCCACAAATTATTACTAAAACCTTCCTCTTGAATCACTCATCTATTAAAAAAACCCGCATCAATATCCGTTGAGTTTTAAAGATCTAAGCATAAATAGGGACAGACAGACGCGGGCGACTTTGATTTAATATGTAGTGATAGTAATGATAGTGATGAAGTGAAACTTCTATATAGACGGGGTATTATATATTTATTACTAGAAAAAAATGGGAGGGGAGGGGGGGGGGAATTAGTGGAAAATAAATGCTCACCCGTGTGAAGCCGGGCCGCTAGTATCTAATATTGTGAAAATTAGGAATCGGTAGAGTCTTAGTAATTTGAGACTGTCTTTTGAAATCAATTCTCTTTTTACTTACAAAGCCAGCGGCAATGTTTACACAACATTTTGTTAGCGATTGAAATAAATTTGTAATCCACGACGTTAGCCTTTCGTCGGGACATTTTGGGGCATTGGAGCAGTGTCTACGAAGCGTTCGGCGGAGCGTATAGCGTGGCGTAGACAGACAGTTATGCAGTATTTACGGAAAAAAAAACTATTACATGCCGACAAAGCGCGTAAGTTGCGCATATGCACTTACGCAGTGTCTACGCAGCCTCTCTGCAGAGCCTACGCAGTCTGTACAATGGTGTATCTCATGACGAATAGTCTTTTTACAGGAATTTTTCAGGACATCGGTTTCGTTTTTATTTATGTCGGAACAGGTAGTTTAGTAGAATAGTAACTCTAATGAAAGCAAGGTTAGTCCTGTTACCATTTAGCTATTACGAACCAACATGAAGCACTATAAAACTAACCGAACCGGCACAAAGGTAACAAATTAACTGCATAAGTAAGTTCAGTTACCTCACGACTGCTAGATAAGTATATATTATACCTAAAACACTTTACTGAAATAACGCTTTTCTGCAATAACCTGTTTGTAACTCTAACTATTAGTTAATTGGCGTACAAAGCAAGTAGTACGTGATCAAACGTGGCCACTGTAACATCTGTTCAGAACGCGCACAAATTAAAACGTCCTGTATACGCTATAGAGATGAAATAATAGTACATTATGATATAAGTGCGGTAAGTTGAAAATTACAGCCGAGGCGATATTGCTAGCCCGAGCCTACAAAAAAGCAGAGGCTGTAATTATCAAAGCGCACGTATGTCATACGACGTTTTATAACATATTTGCGAGGAAAAAAAAAAAATCGGACTTTCTTAAACGAATAAATCTTTTACTTGTTCATAAAATTAGCGATGCGCGGGCATCAGCGCTTTTTTTTAAGGCAAAGACACAAAAAACAGCCAGTATTACTAATCAAGTAAATTAATATTTTTGTGTTTTTGTTACAGATAAATGGTTGTAATTTATTGTCAAAATTAATTAAATTAAAGAATTAAATGTTTATTTATTATATTTCATCTCCCAAAGCTAATTTTATTCATAAAATGTTGACCACTTCTGTGACATAAAAACTCTTTGCTAAGATTTAAAAAAGTACCGTTCCTTTTTAACGGAGCATCTTGATAAACCGTGCGTTGTACATTACATTACTGCACAAGTACGTAATGAGATACATTACGATATTGAAATGGGTGAAATAAGAGACCCTTTACGAGCAAATGTGTTATTATAAATTAATATTTTTGTGTTTTTGTTACAGATAAATGGTTGTAATTTATTGTCAAAATTAATTAAATTAAAGAATTAAATGTTTATTTATTATATTTCATCTCCCAAAGTTAATTTTATTCATAAAATGTTGACCACTTCTGTGACATAAAAACTCTTTGCTAAGATTTTAAAAAGTACCGTTCGTTTTAGACGGAGCGGGAGCAGTTTTACATTACATTATTGCACAAGTACGTAATGAGATACATTACGATATTGAAATGGGTGAAATAAGAGACCCTTTACGAGCAAATGTGTTATAAAATTCATAACAAAATATCACACCTGTAATCCCTAAAGGTTTAGACAGAGCTGACAGAGCTGTACACTGTACACTCACATACCGCCAGTCATGTTTAACTCCCATGTAATAGGGGACGACCGTATTGCCACCAACCGGGTATAATTCTACCACGCCTAGGCTGTGATGGTACTGTGACATTCCTGTTGGAAAAATCAAAAACCTCTTTTCCTGACTTGGGAAACCAAACCCTAGATAGACCTCTTGATCAACAGTCACACCGACCACTCGACTAGCGAGGCATCAACTCCTGCCACTAAATTCCCCTCCTATTTTATCGCAAAAAAACAAAGCTTAACTGTTTCTGAAACTATATCTAAGCTGGGAGATAATCGTAAAATTTCTAAACGCGTTATAGAGAACGTTTGTAGTATTGGGCCAACTCGTGAACAACAAACCTGGACATAAACGCGCGTGTCCCAACAGTTTACGATAATTTTATTGGCTATATAAAACATGTGTTATTCATTTATTAGGTACGTTACGAAATACTAGGAGACAAGTTGTCAGTGCATGGATAATGATTAGATTGGTAAAATCTTTTTCGACAGGACATTTATAAATAAAAACTGGCCAAGGGCTGAGCGACTGTTCGAAAGAGATACCGCGGCCCTGGAACACAAAGGGCTAAGAAAGAACATAGATGGGTTTTAGTCAGTAAAGTTGACACCCTTCCGCTCCGCCCAGAGCCCTGATGATTTCCCATCCGAAAAAAAGGTTTCCATACCATCGTAGTAAAGGAGCCCCCTTTTATTTTTTATATGGTTTTTATTATTTATGGTTATAGCGGCAACAGAAATATAAATTCTGTGAAAATTTCAAGATTCTACCTAATACAGATAATGAAATACAGGTCGCTGACAGACATAGGAACGGACAGCGGAGGCTTAGTAATAAGGTCCCGTTGGTTACCCTTTTGGTACGGAACCCTAAAAATGGTACCTCCTACTTTAGGTAGATGCGCTTAAGTTCAAGTTACAATACTTTTCCAAGAAGTAGAACAAGAAGACATGATGCGCCGACCGCAAATAATCTTTGATAAGGGCAGGAGGATGATGATAATGATGATGATGATGATGCTGTTCGAAGACCAACTTTACGAAGCCGACGTATTCCTAATACAGGTAGGCAAAACATGACGGTGAGCTATGGGCTAACTCGCCGTCTGTCCGTCTTATGACGACAGGCCGTGTAGACGCGGCGTGTTCGTGTTCCACGCGCGCCAAAGAGATGTCAGCAAAAGGGAGGGGTCCGCAAGGGCTGATGCCTGCCGGGGCTGCGGGACTGTTCGAAAGAGATATCGTGGCTCGAGAACACAAAGGGCGATGAGGAACATGGATGGGTTTTAGTCAGTAAAAGTCTGACAATCTCTCCCGCTCCGCCCAGAAAAAAAAAGGCTAAACATAAAACTAACTATAAAGTTACGTACCTGGAAACACTAGCAGTTAATCTTCCTATCCAATGTTCTTGGATAATGACCTGAAACAATACAAAACTTTATTAGTAAACATTACACATTAACCCAGTAAAATTATTTGTTTCTTGTGTGTTTCCGTAGGCACTTTATGTGAAGTACAAAAAAGTGGTAACATAAATAAATAAATACAAATTACGTACAACGATCATTGAGGGACTTCACGTGACCCAAATAAACTTACAGCGGTATTACCGTTCATGAATTTGTTATTACCTACGTATGTAGTGTACATAATATAGGTAGTATAGGTATAGGCACGTTCAAGTAAAGTTATCGAGGTAATAGAAATAAAGTTATTATCACGTGGTGTGTTACGGAAGCTACCAAGCTGCCTTTCGCAGGTAATAATTAGGTACTACCTATTTATTACCCGCGAAAATTATTTTATTACGTTTATACAGGGTGGAATTTTTCAATGCCACCTGGAGGGAAAGTACTCGAAATACTGGAGAGAGCAAATTTTACTCAAAGGAAACATTCCTTTATTTTTAAAAAGAAACAAATCTGCATTCACAGATTTTCGAAAATTCACTTGCCACACTCTGGAATGACATAGACAGTAAAAGTGGACTAGAAGTGACAACGAATAGGTACTAAAATCACAAAAAGTTCACATGAACTTTGTGTTACACACAAACATCTGTTATGTGTAATTTATGATGTTCTAAAAGTTGGTATCTATCTTAAGTGGGCCTTTGAAGTATTTTCTCTAGGTAAAGTACAATACATATTGGTTAAAGAAACTTTAAATGAAATAAGAACACAGGCTTAAGTCCTTGAACGTCAAGCTTTTTAATTTAGGTAGGTACTTTAGGTTTTCAGGGTTTAATTATAAAAGTTTCACTATGAATCTTAGTTTTATTTCCAAATCTTTCATTGCTTGCCTTTGTCTATCCCGTTATTTCGCATTATTTTAAACGCAATCAAATAAAACTTACAGAACTTTACGGGAGAATAGCTTTTGAAACTACCGTTTTTTTATTTATTAAGAAATTATATTCTATATTTAGCTACACTTTTCTGCTCGAGTTAACTCTTCCACCAGTGGGGCAGACCGGTGGGGGTAGACAGGAGTAAACCTTTCATATCGGATTTGATGTCTGCAATAATTGAAACGAACGGCTGAAAATAAACCGGCAAAACAAAAGAAAAGATGTTTCTATTGTGTTCGCTTAAGTCCGCTTATCCCGCAAGCGACAAAATTAAATTCTGTGTGAGTCCCTCTTCAACTGTCTGTGTGCAAACAAAGAAGCAACACAGCATGTAGTCAAACATAGTCACCTAATTTTGTTTGTGCGTGAAATGAAAAAATCCTTTTCCGTTGAACGTCGGAATTGTGCCAACGGGAGCGCTGATATCAACATAAACAAACAAACTTAACTTTCGTATTCGGCCGGAAAAACTCGGCCAAAGGGTTCACTGACAGGCCCATATTGAGTGTACACTGTGTACAGGCACGCAGCATTTCACAGACACGCTACAAAATGCCTTTCAGTCGACTTAATGAACGCGGAACATCGTCATTAAACGCCTCAGAGATGTAAACGCACCTTCAACGTGAACCTGCCTTAGCCTAAATTTAGCAATTAGGGGTGCAACTACACTCTGCTACTTGTACACACATTGATTAAGTCGAAGCTTCTGCAGAGTTTCAAGGATTAATGCAGTGCTTAGTCGGTCTATAAACTTTATTGAAGTGGATCTTCGCTGTTAATTTTAGCAGTTTATCTTCGGCTTGAAAATGTTTAAGTAAACTTTAAATACACAAAGATAAAGTCAAAATGAAAGTTTCCATTGTTTTAACTATCTAACTATTTAGGACTGAGGTAAAACATTTATTGCTTGTGTGGTAACTGGCTGTAGCAGATATAAACATTTTACTACGGACTCAATTTACAAACCCAAATAAAATGAGAGCATGAAGTGTAAAGCCAGTTTAGAACGCAATTTCATAGCTTAAGTCGGCATCAGTCAGGCCGACGGAGTCGCTGACTACTCCATAAAAACTAATGGCGACCCATTTAGTGTTCCGCCCACGGATCACCGGGCACTTTCTCAGTTTCTCTATAATCGTTATATTTACAACACCAATTTTGAGGACCCATGGTATCTTCGATATATTGCGACATTATAGATGAGACGTTGCAAAACAATTACCATGTTTTCCAAAACTCAGCACAGCTCACAATTAATAGTAACACGGTTTCCTTTTTACTGCCACGACTATAATTATAACGATCGGAGACATTAGAATACAAAAGCAAACTATTTTGGTAGACGAAATACGAAACAATAACAGTGTTGCAGAATTATGGTAAAAGCAGGTAGCGCGCTGCGGCGCTGGGGATACCTGAGTGGCGACAGCTAAGGATTTGAGGAGACGTGTGAAATTCCGTAGTGACACTCACACTCTCCTCTAAAAGTCCTATAAATATTCCGTCTTATTTCGACGAATAACATTTGAAGAAACGAAAATAAACAACGCTCTTACGATGTGGATGTTTGCCTAAAAAGATACAGTATTTGCAATCGTGCCCCAGAATACTTCATTGATATTTTTGTTACGGTCATTGATTTTCTCAGCACGGAGAGTCCTTCTTTGGAACCGAAAGAATGTTGTCTAAATTATCGTTATAATATTTTACCCGAAATTTATCGGGATGATCTAATAGAAGTAGATACTTATGTACATATAAATAAAGTTCTGTGATAAAACGGGTGCTATCAAAATGTTCTGACTCCGCGCCAGGATTGGCTTCCGGCTGGCGGAGTGCCAACTTCCTACACCAAGTCTCATGCTACTGGTCTTCTAGCAAGTAAAACTATGAAATTTACAACGCACTCCGATTGTTATAATAATAATATCGACGAATTTCATTAGGTATACCCACTCAGTTCGTTAACAGTTTGCTACTTTTTCCGTTGATTTTACAAACTGCCAATATAGTCTAAGACCCCTTACAGAACGACCTGGTTAATAGTCCTGGTCACCAAGCTGGTTAATGGATGAAATGTATTTTATTTTAAATTAAATATGTCAATAAATATATTGTATTTATTGACATATATATTTCTCATTTTTAAGTTTTGTCTTTAGTAGTATTAGTATAGGATCCCTTATAGAACGACCTTCACCGAGCTGGTTTATGGATGAAAACTATTTTATATCAAATTAAATATTATGTCAATAAATATATTGCAAATGGGTTGACTAAAAAATTTCAGTCCAGAATATTTTTTTTTTTAGCATTTCATTGGTTTGGTTAATAGACAAATTCCATACCAATTGAAAGTATGAAGCCTATAGAATATGCAAACATTAGGTTAACCGGTTAAGCTAACGTTTGCTAAAAAATTGTATTCTGGACTGAAATTTTTTAGTCAACCCATTTGCTGTATATTTATTGACATTGTTCGCGACGAACGTCACCAATCCAACACATAGAGTGTTGATTAATAGTTAAAAAATAGTGTAGAGTCAGTGTATGGGCAATATAGTGAGATAACAAAGTGCCATCAGTGAATCTAGAATAGTTATATAGTAATTTTCAGTCGCGCTAGACACATAGCAGTCTTACCAAGGGGTATCGTATTACCCGGTACTAACTGGGTTGTGGAGGTCAGATAGGCAGTCGCTCCATGTAAAATACTGGTATTCAGCTGCATCCGGTAAAACTGGAGGCCGACCCCAACAAAGTTGGGAAAAGGCTAGGACGATGATGATGATGAGTCGCGCTAGACACATATGAGCTCGCAAGTGGAGTTTTTTAGTATAATTTAACGCTTTGGCGAGGTCCAGGTAGCCTAGGTTGCGACCTAGGCCTGGATATAGTAATTTTTTATAACTTAGCTTATAGTTGAACCACTTAGACAAGAGTATGACGGTCTAGCGCGGCCATATTAGACAAAAACAGAAAAAAATTGTCTTACAGATTTTCAGTTGAAGGATCGCTACAGGCTGAAAGATACAGACACGAAAAAATAAGTAACAGTTTTAGATGGACCATATACTCGTCTAGTATATGGCGATTATATACTTACAGTCACAGCAACAGTTTTCGTGTAATTCAGCCTGTAAGACCCTTCATCCAAACACTTTTGGAAAAGTTGTCTGGTTTTTTGGAAATAATTTCCACGTTTTAATAAAGATTTTCGTTGTTTTTATGTCTGTACATAAATAACGTTATGTGGAATTGTGGCGATGTATATAATGTGTTTAAACATAAGCTCAAAATTGTAATTTGCAGAAAGATTGTACATTTCCATAATCAAATTTTCATTAAAGTTTTCCGAAATCAGAAAGCGAAATCAGGGTTCTCGTTACAGTAAAGTTCTGGAGTACCTTAGTAAACTCGACTTTTCTTAGAATGGTAGTCATCAGTACGGCAAATATGTATAAGTAAATAGTGAAAAAGTAGTGCGCGAATTAATCCTGAAATCGCTTCCTGTACAGTTATGAAAGTTAAATAAGTGTCTTATTTTCCCAGTAACCCCTATCCTCCCTCGTTAGGTCAACGCCCTGAGATAGCGAAGAATGATCAGCCACAGCTATAGTTAATTAGGTGTAGGACGTCAGCGCCGTCTGGCGGCGAAGTATAGTACAAGCGTGCGCCCGGTAGTAATAGGGTATAGGCAGAGCACCAGGTACACGTATCCACGCCATCAGCGGATAACGCCCGTCCGGCACATTCTTTGGTCCTTGCGAGCCGGATAGTTCCAAAGCACATTTATTGGTCCTTCAGAACCGGATTATTCTCGCGAATCTCAGTGCGTCGAAGTGTCGATACCTATGTGAAAGTGAATCGAAGTTATATACATTCCAAAACTTAAGTAATAGCAGTGCGACGGAGTTATAAACTTACGAGAACAGTGTATCAAAGTTAAATACTCAAAGCTTGTGTCAACAGTGCGTCAACGTTATATACCAAGCTTATGTGAACAGTACCTCAACGTTATACACAAAAAGGCTTATGTACACAGTCAAGTACATAGGTTACAGTTAATAGTCACGTGTATAACGATTTAACCACATAAGTTTTAGTAAACAGTGAAGTATATAACGACAGTACACAAGTGATAGTAAATAGTGAAGTGTTTAACAACAGTACATATGTGACAGTATACAGTGAACAGTACGTATGTAATAGTAAACAGTGCATATGTGACAGTCAACAGTAAAGTTTATAACAGCATATAAGAACAGTGAACAGTTTATGTGACAGTGAATAGTGGAAGTATATAACGACGATAATACGAGGGACAGAAAATAGTGAGGTAAGCAGATATATTTGACAGCCAGTGTATAACAGCAAGTACATAACAGCAAGTACATATATAACAGCAAGTATATAACAGCAAGTATATGTATAACAGCAAGTACATAACAGCAAGTATATAACAAGTATATAAGTCAAGTATATAAGCCAAGTATATAACCAAGTATATAAGGCGAGTATATAACCAAGTATATAAGCCAAGTATATAAGCCAAGTATATAAGGCGAGTATATAACCAAGTATATAAGCCAAGTATATAAGCCAAGTATATAAGGCGAGTATATAACCAAGTATATAAGCCAAGTATATAAGCAAAGTATATAAGCAGGTACATAACTTAAGTACATAAGAAAGTATATAACACAAGTACATAAGTTAAGTTTATAAGAAGCTAACAGAGTTAAGATTGTTTATTTACACCGAAGGATTATACAGAGAAATTTACAGAGAAACTTATATTACGTTGATAGTTATACAGTGAAGATATAGAGTAAAGATTGTTTATTTACACAGGAAGGTTATACAATAGAGTTTACAGAGAGTTTACAGAGAGGCTTATATACATATTATACTTATATACTGAAGCGAATAGTTAACATTAAGAGTTAATTCCGAAACCAAGATGCCGGTAACAAGATCGCAAGGCAAATCGTACGCTGAGCCACGCCAAGAGACACCGTCGGCATCAGCTATTCATCATCAGTTGCCGCCACGATCACCGTCATCTATAGAACAGCTGGCAATTCGCCCTACTGTTACACAGGGGGCTCAAAGCGTACCTGGTTCATCAGCTGCTACCAGGAGAACCAGGTCCAGGGAAAATTCGGAAAGAACAGTCAAGCCTTCAGATAGCGCACGAAAAATACAGGATGAGGAATCATCACGAGCCGTACCGATGACTACCCGGGGTGACGCCCGTAACGAACAGATTCGGTCGCCGTCAAACAGGACGACGCGACCAAACAGAAAAATTTCACGAGCCCGCGAGGCTTTACTAAAGATTAAGTTGGAGCTTGCACAAATAGCACTTCAGAGGGCCGAAGAAGAGGACTCCGAAGCTGAATACATGGATGACAGAAACTCTAACGATGAATACGTGCGTTCCTGGTTGGAAGAAGCGCCCGACGCAGCGCGGATTCCGCAAGATGACGTCGCCGAGGGGAACCATACAGAAATACAGAACCCCCCCCCTGCGGTCATCAACAGTACAGATATAGATAACCAGAGACAGGCACCATCGTTACATCCTACAGTTCCTACAGATAGAAACGTGCAAAGCAATATAGAACCAACTAAGAAGATCAAAGACAACAGGGGGGGAGATTTACGTCCATTTATTACGGAACTTACGTCCGCCATAGCGTCGCTAGCCGACAAAAAAACAGATACAGGGACATCGAATCAACCCTCGGCGTCGAAGATCATCATGACCCTACCGAATTTCAGTGGGTCACATACAGAATGGCTTTCATTCCGCGCCATATATGATACGACTCGGGCGTATTTCAACGATGTCGAGAATACAGCAAGACTCAGGAGGTGCTTACATGGAAGAGCATTGGATACAGTGAGTTCAGAGCTCATAGGACACGCAAGGCCAGATGACATCATGAGGGAACTTGAGCTGCAGTTCGGCCGTCCAGATTCGATAGCACAGGCCGAAACAGAGAGGCTGAAAGGATTGCCACGCTGCAGCGAAGCACCGAAAGACATCTGCACGTTTGCCAGTCGGGTGAGAAGCGGCATAGTGACTCTGCGAGCACTAAAAAAGGATTACTACCTCGTCAACGCTGAGCTGATGAGAATCCTAACAGAAAAGCTGCCGAACTCCCTGCGTGTACGTTGGTACAGAACATTCACAGATAAGTACCAGTCAGTGCCAGATCTGTCACTTTTCAGCGAGTTCATTACAGAACAAGCTCGCTACTGCAGTGCCTTCGCTCCACCTGAGAACATACACTCGACAGAAAATCCGGGAAAGCGGGTTGTGCAAAGAGCACATACGACCACAGACAAACCGACTTCAAAATGTCGAATCTGTGATAAAGAAGGTCATCAAGAGTCTGATTGCAAGAAGTTCAGAGAGGCATCCAACAACAGCAAATGGGAATTAGCGAAAAAGCACGGCCTCTGCTTCCGCTGTCTGCAACGTCGTCGCAGCGACCACAAGTGCAAGCCGAAGAAATGCGATATACAGGGGTGCAAAGCCACGCATCATAGACTGCTGCACTTCGTCAGGAAGACAACGGAAGAGGAGCCAAGACAGGAAGCTTCAAACGAAATAGTCGCCAGTTCACGAGCAACAGCCAGTCAAGCGTACCTCAAGATGGTACCAGTACGAGTCGTCGGACCGGCGGGAGAAGCATCCACGTTCGCTTTCCTCGACGATGGATCTACAGTTTCGCTCATCGACGAGGAAATCGCGGAGCGAGTTGGAGCAAGGGGCCGCATCGAACCCCTGAAGATAGGCGCCATCGGAGACACCGTGATCGACACACCCATGTCGAGAAGGGTAACAGTTACACTCTCCAGCCAGGTGAAGGACAAGATGCCCTTCAGAGCGCGCACCATACCGAAGCTCAATCTCGCGACGCAGACGGTCAGTGAGGAAGACATCGCTCACTGCAAACATCTGGATGACCTCAAGCAACAGTTGACGTACAACAGCGGCGCGCCAAAGATACTGATAGGCCAAGATAATTGGCACCTTTTGCTGGCCACCGAGGTCCGCAAAGGCCTCAAGAACCAGCCAGTCGCCTCACTTACGGCACTGGGCTGGACTTTGCACGGCGCGCAAAACAGAACACAGAACCAACAGGTCAACTACGTCTACAGACTCACAGCAGAAGATGACAAACAGATGCAAGAATCGCTGGTCATTAACCCCCGCAGACCAGACTCCGACCCGGAACAAAAAACGGAAGCCATATCGGACCGTCATAACAGACAAACAGAAGACGGTCATACAGAAACAGCCCTGCTCTGGAAAACAGAAAACAGTACAGATCAGCCAGAAGCAGTGGTAACAGTTATACAGAGTCACATAGATGACTACCCCGACAGCTACAGAACCGTCGAAGAATCGACACCTACAGTAACAGCGGTGAAGAACATACACCAACAGAAAAAGTTTGAACTCAAAGAATGGGTGTCAAACAGAACAGAAGTGTTAGAAAATACAGACCCGACACAGAACAGGACTGAAGAAGTCAAAATCGGGAAAACAGAAAAACCTCCAATCAATACAGATACAGGGGAGGAAAGAACAGTTACAGTTACCGAAAGCAGGGGCAACAATAGCCTTTCGCTAACAGAAGTGGTTCCGGATCCGACACGATTCTCGAAGTGGGAGAGACTACTTCGTGTTACAGCTTGCGTTTTACGCTTCATAGATCTCTGCCAAAAGAGAACAGAAGAAATATTCTACAAAAGAACACAAAACAGTACAGATAAAGATCCGGATAAGACACACAGGAGGTGTCGTATTCGCAAGGCGCAACACTCCGTGCCTGCGACCGGCGACCATCCGAGAACGCGCCTAGCACATTATCAGAGGCCGTTCACCTACACAGGGCTTGACTATTTCGGGCCATTGACAGTCACAGTTGGTCGTCAGCATCAAAATAGGTACGTAGCACTATCTACATGTCTGACCACCAGAGCCGTCCACTTCGAGATCGCCGCCAGCCTCAGCGCAGACTCCGATAGACTGGCATTGCGCCGGTTTACTGCGCGTCGAGGCTGCCCTGCCGAGATCCACTCTGACAACGGCACCAACATGTACGGTGCCGACAGGGAGCTCCGAGACGCCTTCCGTTGGGAGGCCAGTCGCCGTGGCATCATGTGGCGTATCACGCCCAATGACCATCTTCTCGGCGGGTCAGCAAGGTTGCCAACCCCTGGCACCTTCACCGAACAAGACATCGACAGCAAAAAGATGTGGCGGCGCTCACAGATTCTCGCCGACATGTTCTGGCGTCGCTGGGTACGCGAGTACCTGCCAGAGCTACAGTACCGGCGGGAGCCGCACAGCCGCGGGCCGGGTCTACAGGTCAATGACCCCGTCCTCATAGCCGACGGCCAGCTGCCACGAAACACGTGGCCGCGAGGCCGCATAGTAGCTATCTTCCCCGGGGGCGACGGTGAAGTCCGGACAGCTGAGGTGCGCACTTCCGGCGGCACCTTGAAGCGTCCGGTGAAGAAACTCGTCCCACTACCGAAGTGATCCAGACAGCGGGACGTCCAGGCGGTGAGCATCGT
The DNA here is from genome assembly GCA_905147715.2 of Xestia xanthographa. Taxonomy (NCBI): domain Eukaryota; kingdom Metazoa; phylum Arthropoda; class Insecta; order Lepidoptera; family Noctuidae; genus Xestia; species Xestia xanthographa. Next base: position 11,525,034 of record LR990655.1, on the reverse strand, counting down.
GACGGCGGGAGTCACGACTACGGTCGTCGCTCGCCGGCATGATGTAGCGCCGCGCCGACATGACAGCGAGTCGTCACTGCACTACACGGCGGGAGAAATGTTCGCGACGAACGTCACCAATCCAACACATAGAGTGTTGATTAATAGTTAAAAAATAGTGTAGAGTCAGTGTATGGGCAATATAGTGAGATAACAAAGTGCCATCAGTGAATCTAGAATAGTTATATAGTAATTTTCAGTCGCGCTAGACACATATGAGCTCGCAAGTGGAGTTTTTTAGTATAATTTAACGCTTTGGCGAGGTCCAGGTAGCCTAGGTTGCGACCTAGGCCTGGATATAGTAATTTTTTATAACTTAGCTTATAGTTGAACCACTTAGACAAGAGTATGACGGTCTAGCGCGGCCATATTAGACAAAAACAGAAAAAAATTGTCTTACAGATTTTCAGTTGAAGGATCGCTACAGGCTGAAAGATACAGACACGAAAAAATAAGTAACAGTTTTAGATGGACCATATACTCGTCTAGTATATGGCGATTATATACTTACAGTCACAGCAACAGTTTTCGTGTAATTCAGCCTGTAAGACCCTTCATCCAAACACTTTTGGAAAAGTTGTCTGGTTTTTTGGAAATAATTTCCACGTTTTAATAAAGATTTTCGTTGTTTTTATGTCTGTACATAAATAACGTTATGTGGAATTGTGGCGATGTATATAATGTGTTTAAACATAAGCTCAAAATTGTAATTTGCAGAAAGATTGTACATTTCCATAATCAAATTTTCATTAAAGTTTTCCGAAATCAGAAAGCGAAATCAGGGTTCTCGTTACAGTAAAGTTCTGGAGTACCTTAGTAAACTCGACTTTTCTTAGAATGGTAGTCATCAGTACGGCAAATATGTATAAGTAAATAGTGAAAAAGTAGTGCGCGAATTAATCCTGAAATCGCTTCCTGTACAGTTATGAAAGTTAAATAAGTGTCTTATTTTCCCAGTAACCCCTATCCTCCCTCGTTAGGTCAACGCCCTGAGATAGCGAAGAATGATCAGCCACAGCTATAGTTAATTAGGTGTAGGACGTCAGCGCCGTCTGGCGGCGAAGTATAGTACAAGCGTGCGCCCGGTAGTAATAGGGTATAGGCAGAGCACCAGGTACACGTATCCACGCCATCAGCGGATAACGCCCGTCCGGCACAGACATAATATTTAATTTGATATAAAATAGTTTTCATCCATTAACCAGCTCGGTGAAGGTTGTTCAAAAATCCTGTCCAAAATGTCTATTATTACTTATCACGCATAAATACATAAAAAATAAAACATAAAACTGATCAAGTTAGAAGCTTTTGTACTACTTGGAGTAGTTCGCGAGTAGTCTGTTTCGAGGAACAAATTCAAATTAGTCCTATTTTGGCTTATTACTTTGGAGGGTCTGAAATTCTAAACTTTGACGTACCGTGAACTAGCTTTTATCGTAAGTGCCGGGGGCGACAGCTAGGGGCGGAAAGGGGATGGAAGAAATATACATTGATATTTCCAGGGTCCTTTAGCGGCTGTCGCGATCGCAGCTCGAGTCACTCGGGGCTTCGAGCCTCCTCGAGCGCCACTGAGGGGCAGATTGTAATCCTGCTTTGTCAGTCAACCGCGGAGACAGGAAGTGGTCGAGTACTGTTCGCGGTAGTACGGGGTGCGAGGCGGAAGTGACGAGCGCTCACGCATTGATTGTTCTATTATAAATAGATTTTGGCCGAATTTACACAGTTCATTATACCAATACTGTTAATTAAGTGCCACTTACTGCCGCTTTTGTTCATGTTCGCATTACTGAATGATTTTAACTCGTTTTAGTATTTATTTGAGCCTTGTAATTTCAATTCCAATAGTTGTATTGGAATTGAAATTACTACTACCACTATTAATTACTATTATTTACTTAGGTATGTTGATACCTAAGTAAATGTTTGAAATTCATTTCCATTTTTCATAAACGGAGAGTGTAGTGTGAAACGGTTTTTTTTTTCTAATACACCTAACATTTATCGTGGCTATCATAAATAACAAAGTATTTTATTACAATAAAATTTAAATGAAAAATATCGTAACAAACTCGAATAACATAAATCATCAAAAGTTTTGAACGTTGCCCATTTTTACGGAGGCGTATTGATAAAATATGAATAACGTTCAAATACAGCATCGTCACAGTAGCTCAATATGGGTATAGTATACAAATAGAGAGCACAAATAAAATAGTGGTAGTATTCACTGTATTTCTAGAGTTAATATTTGTTGTAAGCGAAAAGTTTGCTCTCCGCTACGTTACTTGGAATGGCAATGAGCCGAACGGACATGTCACTTTTTATTTGCGTCCGCACTAATGGAGCAAAATGAGCAGCGTGACATGCACCGACCAGTCAGATTAATCCTTAAACAAAGTAATATAGATGAACAATCTGTTACGTAACTAAATTGGAGTTTCAGACTGATTGAGTCAACATGGCGCCTGTCAAGCTTTTTCAGTTTTCAGACTTAGAAAAGCTTTCAGCGGTTATAGTCGCCGTTGTCACATGCTTGTATAGTGCACCTAGTTTATTTTTCTGAGGCATTGAAATAAATGACTATCATTATTCGGTCAAAAGTAGCTCAAGTAGCACTAGCTTCGCTCACATTATTTTAGGTATGTGTATCATACGAACAAACTAACATAATTACTATTGAAATTGTATAACATGTGTAAAATGCAAATAGCATGCAAATGTTCTACAAATGATTGCCAATTGCCAAAACTAATAGCGTTATTTAATAGCGTTGTCTATGTATAAAGTTTTACGACATGCTCTTTCACTATTCGAAAGTAATATGAATTGCTATTTTTCCACATATTATCACTAATTCACTGACATCCGTACGCTTATCTATGTCGTAAGACCATTAATATTAATAAAAATACGCATAAATATATGTGTCCAATAAATTAAGATAGATTTGCATACATTTTGATGTCATTTGAGATGTCATTGACCGTTTTATTGCACTAGTTTTCTTCATTTTAAGAACAACGAAAGTGTTTTGTGTAACTCAGCGGTACTTTTAAACGTAAATTAAAATGAATGGCACACATTAAAGTTATCTTATTGTTTTCAGCTGTCCCTGAGGTTTTCAGATACTTAACCAACCACCTACTATGTTTTAGTTTACGTGCGTTTTATTTTATTTAGAAAAAAAAAACGAATGCTATTAATAACGCTACTGATTATTAGGAAAATGCAGCTTGAGAATAGATTTTACAGCTTCGGAGAATCATAAAGGAAATCCTCAATAGGTAAGCGATAATCTGAGTGTATGGCGTCGTGACGTCACGGGGCACGTCCGGCAGGACGCAGCTGTCGTGGCCGCAGCCCTAGCCTGGGAAAGCGACGCCCTCCTCGTGCGCTCTCATTGCGCGCCGTGCGTCGTGTCGCCCAGGGCCCGCCCGCTCCGACTCTCACTGCGACATTGAACCGTTCACGTCAATTATTATGAACTTGACTTACTTTTATTTTCATTCTGACATCACAATGACAACAAGTGTGTAATTAAAGTTCGAAGCGGTATTTAATTAAGTGTCATGGGACATTACCGTTCCATTTGCTAGCTGACAATGATTAAATTGTGTTCCCACAAACAAATATTATTATTTTGCATTACAATTTAACTTGTAAAGCAAGAAGGTATTATGTTGTACAAGATGTAAGTTAATGATGCAGCCGCACTGTTCGTCGGAGATCTAATAATATCGCATTTGTTTCCATCCGCCTAGACATTACCCAACCGACGCAGTGAGGCATCCGCTGGCTCCCAGGCAACCGAGCGTCTACATGAAGTAAATAACATTTTCAGGTAAACAGGATTGCAGTTAGTTAGTCTTATTTGAAAATAAATAGCATGCGAATAATATACGACTAAACATGTGTTATTTTGCTTTAGAAATGATTACGACTGTAATTAATTGTTTACATAAGAGCTTTTACTTCCGACTTTAGGTTATTTGTGGAGGTGTCGTAACTTATACAATTTTAGTAAGAGGAAAACGTAAATTGATGTCATTTTCGATAAAAGCTTAAATGCTTGAAACTTTATATAACTCGAGTCGTTTTTGGTCGAATTACTCTCGGTAACTGGGTATAGGTATATAGGATGTGAGTCGTATGGGACCGGTCAATGTGGCGACACTTAGGGGAGGCCTATATGTCCCACTGCTGGACATCTTTAGGCTGAAATGATGATGACGATGAACCAGGTATAGGACAGCATGCTTAGGCGGCATGCTACACAATAAATGCCTGAAGTAGGTGAGCCTTGCCTAACACAGGTGATTTTCGAGAACACTGCAAAGCCTTGACCCTCACACAATGCAAGCATACCCTTCTAACGTTGTTTAGTCTTAATAACACACTACTAGGTACATGTCTAACTTATCAGTTTATTATGGGTAAGTATAATCTAGTTCTACATTACCTCACTAATAATGCTGAAAGTTGCTTATAGTACAGTAATGAGCGATTTAAAGCTTGTCTTAATTTTAAGCAACATTTATACGCAATGACAATTTTATTAATAGGCAATTTACTTTTTTAACCACATGGGTAATTGTTGTTAAAAATGAAATTGCCTATTAATTATGACTTATATTTCGTAGTTTCTCCCTAAGAACATTCTCATTCATTCAGTTCTCCAGCTTATCTTCTTCTTTGAGGAATCTTGAAGTGTTTTAAGAATAAAGTTCACTAAGGCTTCGTTCTACTGCTGCTATTGAAAACTTGCTCTTTCAAAGCGACATAGATACTTTTCTATTATTATTTTTTTTCGTTAAATAGTCGAGTGCAATTAGACAAAAAATACTCAAAAGGTGGAACGAAGTTTATAGTGGTCGGATTTTCATGGGACTTTTTTTATTGAGTTCCTAGAGGAGTGGAGAAGAAAGTTAAAAAAAAAATTTCGCCGCTCGCGACATTTTTTTTTTTTTTAAATTTTCTTTAGAATATTTTTTTTTTAACTTCAAATTCAACGAATTTATATTGTAGAGCAATAGTGTGACCTGTGCGCATCCATTAAATTCTAATTTAGTCTGTTACTTTGTTCATTGTAGTCGATGTAATGCAATATTTTAAGAATTCTTTGAAAAGTCCTATTTTCTGCAATTATTTTTAAAATTTTGGATTTTAAGACCAAGATTTCTTTTGAAATTGGTAACTGATACTTTTTCACAGATAATTAGATGTAAAAATATTCAAGAAAACCATGTTTACGAGTGAAGTGAATAAAGATGTATTGACAATTATCAGGAAAATGTCTCTATAAAAGTAAGGATGGCCACTTTTCTCAAAATATTTCTATGACGGTCAACGTAAATATTATCCTGAAAATATCCTTATTATATCTGCTATCCATAGACAACAAAAACTAAAAAAAAAAAATGGAGGTACTCGATAAAGGTTGATTAGTGCTGACAAAGGTGGAATGGGACCACTAGTAATTTACAAAAATTATCGTAATTATAACGTAACCTTTCTCACGATTTCTATATAAGATAAGTTGCAAGCTTGGGTCTCTGCGCGCAATTTAATACCAATACCGATACCGATACCACTCCCACTTCTTAGCGATAGAGGCCCTTTTGTCATGATTTACTTTTTCAGCAGTAACCAATATTTAACAAGTATCCTTAAATATTTTTCTAGTTTTTATACCTCGTTAGATAGCTAATAAAATGAGGATTAAGACAATAATTTGCATATTAAGTTTTATTGCAGTATTTGGAAAAAAAAATGCTTTCTTTAACATAGATGATTTTCTAACATTTCCGAATGAATTTTAAGTCACTACACTCATGAAAGTGGTCTTCATTAATACTTTCTGGTCCAGTTATCTGTGAAAAAGCATCAGTTACCAATTTCAAAATAAATCTTAGTCTTAAAATTCGACATTTTAGAAATAATGGCAGAAAATAGAAAATTTTCAAAAATACTTGAAATATACATTAAATCGACAACAATGAACAAAGAAACAGACCAAATAAGCGTTTAATAGATGCACGCAGGTCACACTATTACGCGACCATACGAATTCATCGAATTTGAAGTTATTCATAAACGAAAAAAAAATATTTCAATGAAAATTAAAAAAAAAAAAAAGTTGAGAGTGTCGACATTTTTTTTTTTAACTTTCTTCTCCACCCCCCTAGGAATTCAATAAAAAAGTCCCATGAAAATCCGACCACTATAAACTTCGTTCCACCTTATTGTCTAATTGCACTCGACTAAAAACTAACCTCTTTGGATAATATATTATTTCAACACTTGCTTGCGAATTTAAATAACTGAGTACGAAACTAATTATATTTATGATTGTAAATATATTCCCAGCAGAGATTGCGCCATTTTCAGATGCATATTACATGAATCGCACTAATGTTTGCATGTATGCTCGTTATAATGCCCTTGGGTGTTTGAACTTGGGTTACTCCCGAGTCCCGCGTCTGCTGTCATACTCTGTCATATTTGCAGGTACTCTCGGGGAGGAGGCAATAGCTGTTGTTTGAAGGTAAATGTCTGAATTAGAGCAAAGATAATTGTACGTCTTGGGTAATCATTTGAATATTGTAACACCTTGTCAAAAGGCAAAAGCATTATCTACTTACACTCTCTTATCTATTATAATAAAGCATTTCCTGTCGTCTATATTAGGTTAAGCTACTAAATAAACATAAATATGTATTAGAAGCACGATATTTTTCCCGAATGCATATTGGATTTTGTTTCCAAGCGATAAATTTTTGTGAATATAGAGAGTCCCTTTAACAATTCCATCAATATTGGTGACGTCGGCCGCGTGAAAGGGATGGGGGTAGAAATGTAACAAAGCATCGTAAAGATCGTTACAGTTACTGCGCAGCATTCAAAAATCGAGAGATTTGTATTGAATTTAAAACAAATAAAAACAGTGGACTCTATAACTGAGATTGTCATATTACGTTACGTGACGTTATTTTGACTTAGCAAAAAACTTTGGGGTCAACGTTCGCAAGTTAAGTTCGATAGATATCTACCGATATCTCAGCTTCTCGTATCGATTGAGTATCAGAAGGTTTTTATAAAAAGTGCAATACGATAGTATCGTCGTCCGCGAGAAGTGTATCTCCCTGGATCTCAGTAAGCCACTGTGAGCCGCTTTACGGCCAACAAGAAGCTTGTGGATTTCAATTCTCTTTGTCAAGTGGACTGAGACGTGGGGAATGCGTTTAGAGACAAGAGCACTTACGGCGACCGATATCCTCAACTACGCTCAAGTCAGCGTTCAGACTTAGTTTGCGGCAACTTCTGCCGGTTAAACGCAGTAAGTGTTTGCTCTTTATTTAGTAATCCGGTTAACAGAGCAGCAGTGATTGAATATGAACAGTCATTTGCGAAATTGTGAATAAGAGAAACTCAGTGAAAGCAGCTAATACTAGAAATCGTTGAAACAAGATACCTAGTTATAAATAGATCTTTTACGGTAGAGATTCGTTAAGTTTTTTTATTGCAGCGAAGTAATTGCTTCATGTTGCAGCATGTAACAGATTTGTTACCGTGTGTGTAGTAAGTAGTCTGTTCCTGAATGTTTCCTGGTATACCTGCAGCGGACTACGGCCGCACTCCGCCGCAGTCGTCGAAGGCGTATGTAATGGTTCATTGTTTTTGCCGTAAGTGGCCTGAGATTACACAAATTGATGCTTGTGTGTTTGAAGTGAAAGGAAGTGTTCTGTTCTAGATAATGGGCTCGCTTGTTTTGTTTTTTTAACAATGAATCGGTTTCTGATACGGCCTCGAATGTTATTGTTCTACTCGTATGACTTTTTGCGCGCAGTTGCTGCATGTTGCTCAAACTAATTGGACGGTCAGCCGGAGGCAATCGAGAGGTTCTAATGAATTCATTTAGCATCTCTAACACAAGATACCTTTTAGGTACACAAGTCGCAATTTGTTGAATAACTCTGTTGACGATTACTTCACCGGCTCTGAGCTCACCTTCAAATTAATGCACTTGTATTGAATGTCACGGTCTGGCCACGATATTGGAATTTATACAGGCATATTTTTGCGTTCTAAATTCAAAACTACTGAGAATCCTTGAGGGATATTACACACGTCATGTGCAACCAATCGTATTCCAGCTGACGGGATTTCGATCTACTTTACAGGTGAGATGCGCTCGGGAGAGGCGCGACAGCCTACCGCTAACGTTGTGGTGGTTTCTATCGAAAATCACACCTTTAGCCGCATTACCATCTGTACTCTTAGATTGGATTTGTCGGCAGATCAGTCTGGGAGCAGCGCTAGTACTTGGTTGCTAGTGGAGTGGTTGTAGAACAAGTCTAGCGCTTTTGTCGCGTCTAGACGGCGCGCGGCGGATCTCTATCGGCTGCCGTAAAATTATGTGACGCGGGCGAGCAACGTACCGCTCTAGGATATCCGGCTCAATTCGATCTTTATTCAGTTATTTAATTTATGGCAGACCTTTAACCTTCCCGAAAACGCGACAAGTTTGAAAAAGGTAACAACTCACAAACAGCTATAGTTTTGTGTCGGACGATTTTGTTGTCGATACACCAGATAGAACGATCACGTTCTATAGGATGGCTTAAAGTTGATATTGTTAGGTATTTCTACAAAAGCCGTTTATCTACTTAAATATATGTAATATTTAGGCTACATGCTACTTAAATTCTGATGATACTAAAAAATGATTATAAAGAAGCTCAAGCTATTTTATAGTTTGCATAAATACTTTGAAACGGATTTGTAAATTTTTAATTGAATGGCGGTTCAGTCATCATCATCTGCCTAGCCTTTTTCCAACTATGTTGGGGTCGGCTTCCAGTCTAACCGGATGCAGCTGATTACCAGTATTTTACATGGAGCGACTGCCTATCTGACGTTAGTACCGGGTAATACCCCGTGGTAAGACTGGTTGTCAGACTTTTTGGGCCTCTGACTACCTAACGACTGTCAAAGATCTACAAATGACAGCCGGGACCAACGGGTTACCGTGCTTTCCGAGGCACGGAGGAAACTCGAGATGTAATGGGTGGTCATCAATCCACAGACCAACCTAGGCAAGCATGGCTTAACCTAACGATCGACCCGAGCGGCTGTTATTATTTAGCCACGAGCTCCTCTCTAAATGACGGTTCAGTCTGATAAAAAAACGAGGCTTTCATAGGAAAAAGTAAGATTCGTCTAGTATCTAATTCAAAATTAATAATCAAGACATATTGCATCAGCTAAGTATTCACTGTTCGAACTCTAAACAACTTAGTGGTTCTGTTTGGGCCAAGTGCGTGACATGCCACGCTAACAAGCGCACTTGAAGACGAAGTCCGAACACGTCGCAGCAGGGTTGGCAGCACCCTGTGAGTGTTAACCGCAGTGCCGTGCGCCCCTCAGTGCACCCCCTGCCGATCAGCCGCGCAATACAATTTCCCCGCGCCAGCTGACATTCTGAATAGACCGTAACACCTCCAATTTCGTGGAAATCTTTCTCATGGCTACGGGAATTCCAGACGATTTAAATTTTGTACTTATGTAAAGCATGGAACGCGTTTCCTTTATGGTCGATGTCTGACTGCACCAGTCACAAATCAATGCGTATACACACGTTTTTTGTTCATTGCAGCTGGTTTTACTGTCAGTTGACGTGTCTCGTGCCGTATATATGAATGCTGCATTAGTTCAAATGTATCGCTTATCTCAAACGAATGTGTATATTTAAATCCATTAGCATGTATGTTTGCGTCACATACGCAACGTGAAAAGGATTATTTCACAATAGGTCGTTCGAGATAACCCGTGCTAACTAAATAGAGTAAATGCAACAATGAGCAACAAAGAAATCTAGATCAAATGGACAATGCGGTGTTTACGAAACTCGTTAGTAATTTGTGAGGTGTTAGCAACTTTTCTCTGTGGTGAGAGTCGTGCTAAGTGGCGAAACTGTTGTCTTCACAATGGAACAAACGTTCGCTACTGGAACACGGGGCGAACACTGCGCCCGCGCATATCTGTCGCGGGTCATCGCGCCGCAACCTTTCACTAGCGCCTGCTCAGCCGCGCCGCTCCGGCTGCTCGCACGGACGATACTTCAAGCTGTTCATAATGCTGATCTTCTCACTAACCAGTACGTGATCGGAACCAAATTTCTATTTCGAAACTTAATAATTTCATCTTTGGTGAAATCCAGTATCGTGTAGTTTTTTGCACAAAAAACGGAAATTATTGTATAGATTTATAAAAAATAATCTTCACCAACATTGTCGTATCTACCTAAATTACTCGCTTCAAATAACCTTTGTCGCTAGCGTTCCATGCTGCACTCTGTCGCTAAAGTAAATGACAAGCTTGGTGGTGTCGACGTGGCGAACGTAAATTACGATAAACATTAAAAAAATTGCATCATGGTAGAGCAGATAAACTCAATTTATCGATAAAAATGCCACAGTTATTTTCAGTAGTATTACACTGAACGCGATCGCGATATCAGACGGATGGGTATTTCTAAATTATGCAGTCTGGGTAGGTAACTAGGTACACGTAACAAACGGAACGAAAATATTGATCTGTGTGCCTATGCACGAACTCGCGAAGTAATTCGTAAGTTTTTTAAATTTAACTCATCGTCATCGATTTTTTTGCTGACTGTGTTTTCCCTAAGGAAATATCGCAATGGACAAGATTTTCGCGATAACAGGATTAGTCACATGGTAAAAGTTGTTCATAATTGCCCAATGAGACGTTTTCAGCTATTTAAATTAGGTATTTAAATACCTTGGTTATTTATGGGTCCTGGATTAGATAGATATAGGCATGCAGGTACCTACATTGGTTAGTGTCTTCCCGGGCGGGCCCCGTCATTACAGCGACATGCGACATGTGGCATGTCCGGGATGATGCGGCGAGACATGCGGTTACACGACGCAATAACCCACCTGCCCTGACAAAGGCTTATTAGCCTGGGAAGGTGGCAAACCAAAGCGTTAAGGATTTGTCGAGATTGTCGAAGAGTAAAATATGATAACGGGAAACCACATGTACCTACCTTCTTCTGCTTGGTGACATTATAAATTTTGTAAAAAAAAAAACAGATATTTTCACATACCATGGTCAGTTTACCCCAATAAGGTCAAATTTAGTAAAATTTCCAAGTTACGTAAAAGCCTCATATCGTTAGTGGCCATCAAAAAACAAAAGGGCACCGGTATAGTTAGCCATGCCACCATCCTGCTGACTGCCGTGGGGTATTCAGATACGACAGAAGAGTATTTAGGATTCGAATTACTCACCGATTGCCCAAGAGGGCATTACGTGAAAGATTTTAGGGTGCTGCAGATTTTCAGGGAACTTTTTCATGAAGACAATATATTTGCACATAGATCCGCACTCACACACACACACAATTTTTACCTTAAAATTATTTCATATTGACGTTTAATAAAACGTACATAATATCTTAAACTTGTCAAACTCAATACTCCGAAATTGCAGCAATAACATCGGAAGCACTATGTAACCTACATCATTAGACCTAGGGGACCGGACTGCTTCTCCTTTTAACACGGGTTTTCATATTCTAGCCAGGAGAGCAGTGCTCACCCACACGTTTGTATATAGATATAGTACTTTTTTGTAAAACTATATTTTTAACGTTATTGAGTAAATAAATAAATTTATTATTTGCATAACCTGTAGTGTTCCCACTGCTGGGATACAGGCTTCCCTGTGAGACTAAGATAATATGTTTCAATATTTTATCATTCTGTGATTATACGATATTGTAATTTGTTTATCTGTACCTACACGGTCAATAAAGGTGGAAGGTTACACGCGCCAACGACGTCCACGTTCTCCACGCTCTCGCTGAAGTCGGGCAAGGCCAGCCTGCGGGACGCGCCAGGCGGCCAGATGTACCGGAAATCAATGACATCGCTCACGACTTCCGTTCACACTGTTCAATAGCAGCAGAGCCTTCGCAGAGCTCTATACAACCTACACTTTTGTTGAAGCTGAAAAGACCTATGTTGAGCACTAAGTCTAATATTGGTTGATGTTATGTTAATGATGGTTAATTTTGATTATTTCTGTTCTTTTTTAGGGTGGTGTACCCAAATGGTAAAAACGGGACCCTATTTCTAAGACTCCACTGTCCGTCTGTCTGTCTGTCACCAGGCTGTATCTAATGTACCGTGATAGCTTGACAGTTGAAATTTTCACAGATGAGAAAATGGATTCAACATTAAAAGGGGTTCCCTTTCTACGATGGTACGGAATCCTTAATGCGCGAATCCGACTCGCACTTGGCCAGTATTAACTTTATCAGGTGTACAAATAACCTGAAAGTGAGTCGTTATTTATACCAATAAATTAGGCTTAATATTATCTTCTAATACGTATTTAGTATTCGCATAGTAATTTAGATGCCTATTTAATTTTATACCGATACAAAACGAGTTCATTACAACAACGAGAAAGCGATGGCAGCCTCTTTTGAATTTCAAATGAATAGACGTAATCCATATTTCAGTTGAGGAAGATCTCAAACCGCGATGGATTATTAGACGAATCTCGAATCGAATCCAACGGTCAGATGAAAACTGTCGATAGCTGTTACATAATGCTGTATTTTGTAAAGAATACGAACATATTCGTACTAATGAACGAATCGATTATGAACTACTTGTCATTAAAATATATATCAAGTGAATGATGTGGCATTTGTATTGCAAACAGTGAAAGTCCAGTGCACGAGGCGACTTGTATTGTTGAGACGTGACCTTTAAACTCACATGCTGTGGTACCTACCTAAGTACCTATACAACAAGTAGGTATACGGGTAGGTGTGGGTGTTCTGTAGCACCTAGTGGTATTGACTGTTGCTGACTTTCAAATGTCGACTGGTAAGTTGAAAACAAAATGTAAAACACAAGGAGTTTGGTAGCAGAAGCTTGATTCTTTTTTTATCGTGTGGGCTTGTGGGACGAGTTGATGAAAAATAGTTCATTTTGATACAAGTAGAGAAAGTTTTTTTTGTTTTTGTTGTTCTAATACCCGTCTTTAGAGAAGTTTCATCTTCTATACATATAATAAATCTGTAGAAAAGTCATTTTTGTACATTGAAGAAATTGAAACAAAAAATAGCCAGCGTGTGAAAAGATAAGTAACAGAACCCATTTCCATCATTTTTGAAATTTTTGTCTGTTTGTCTGTTTGTCTGTTTGTTTGTGCGCACATCACGTAAAATCTACGAATTCAATGCTGACAATGTTTATACATAAAAATTGTGTGTAACTTGGGGTATGATTTAGTGTTTGTTTCATTGAAATCGGTTAATTCTATCAAAAGATATATGAACTTAAAGTTTTCAAGAAGAACTAATCATCAATTAATGTAAGATACATACATGCAGCGACATCTATTGAACTAAAATGATACCAATGACTAAAAATGTGCTCACCACAGTCATAACTTTTAAATCGACTGACAAGCTTTAAAAAAAAATTATAGCATAGGTAATATACTTTAGCAGTTTAACATTTTGGTCGATAGACGGCGTTGTTTATTTCACTCCATTTTCTGAATTGAATGACCCTCGCCCGTGTCAGTTGCCTATTTTTTGTTTTTTTTTTTTCGGATGGGAAATCATCAAATGACTCCTCCAGCAGGAGGGAGTGTCAGACTTTTACTGACTAAAACCCAGCCATGTTCCTTCATCGCCCTTTTGTTCCGGGGCCACGGTATCTCTTTCGAACAGTCCCGCAACCCCGGCAGACATCGGTCCTTGCGGATCGGCCCTTCCTTTTTGCTGACTCTCTTTTAGGCGCGCGTGGAACACGAACGCGCCGTCGGTCGACACGGCCTGTCGTCATGAGACGGACGGACGGCGAGCTAGCCCATAGCCCACCGTCCACAGGCCCGCGCCTACGGTGGCCGGGGGCCACGTGGTTGCCCCGGAAGCCCGGGGCGTCTGCCGCGGCGGCCGGGACGTTGAGAGGTTCTCTCCCTCTCACGTTCCGCCACCTCCTTCTCTAGCATTACTGCTTCGCAGAAGGAGGTGACGGCGTCCCATTCCGTCTCGCTCCGGACCATGGCTTGCACCAGGCCGGACGCGAGAGGTTGCCGCCGCAAACGTGTAAATTGCCTCAAGATTGGTTTTTTAACCGACGAAACAAAAAAAAGGCAGTTCTCAATTCGACGCGTATTTTTTTTATATATGACCACGGATAACTTTTACAGAGAAGTCCGTACATGGTCCTTTTGTTTGTAAAAATCGTAGGTACATCTCAAAGTTGGTCCCATTTATAATTGAAAAATCGTGTTTGGGCTAATTTCTTGCACCTTTGATGAGAACTTTCGACCTAGCTGGAGTATGACTGTCATCGAGTGTCTAAGGATGAAGGAGGTGGCGGAACGTGAGAGGGAGAGAACCTCTAAACGTCCCGGCCGCCGCGGGAGACGCCCCGGGCGTCCGGGGCCACCACGTGGCCCCCGGCCACCGTACGCGCGGGCCTGTGGACGGTGGGCTATGGGCTAGCTCGCCGTCCGTCTGTCTCATGACGACAGGCCGTGTCGACGGCACGTTCGTGTTCTACGCGCGCCTCAAAGAGAGTCAGCAATAGGAAGGGGTCCGCAAGGGCCGATGCCTGCCGGGGTTGCGGGACTGTTCTAAAGAGATACCGTGGCCCCGGAACACAAAGGGCGATGAAGGAACATGGATGGGTTTAGTCAGTAAAAGTACGACACTGCCTCCTGGTCCGCCCAGAGCGGGAGGAGTCATTTGATGATTTCCCATCCGAAAAAAAAAAGGCTGTCGAGGTAAGCCCTTTTTTGGAAAAACATAAGTAGATTATTTTAGCGATTAATGCAAATATATCGAAGAAATTAAATTGTTACCCACTTGGATCTACGTAGGTATATATCTACTAATATTATAAAGCTAAAGAGATTTTGGTTGGTTGAACGCGCTAATTACAGGAAAACTTTTAGTGTTGAATAGTTATCGAGGATGGCTATAGGTTATCTAACATCACGCTATAATTAAAAGGAGCGGAGCATCAATGATAAATGTTGCAAAAACAAGGAAAATTTATTTCTTTCGAGAGCTTCCTTTGCGGGCGCTGCATAAACGGTTAAAGTTGCGCAACAATCATGTATTAGGGAATTGTTCGTTTTAAAGCGTTCTAAAAAAAACCGCGATAGCATTATGTCTATCTTTCAAGGTTGACTCCACTCTCTCTAACCCTCTCTCTCTCATGTGACGCAGACGAAGTTGCGCGGGTCAGCTAGTTTCAATAATAAATTCATGTAATTGTTGATCAAAATACTATTTCAGCTTACTGTACTCTAGCTTTTGTTTTCTTGTGGTCCCACAATACCACTCAAATTTTTTTAAGGGGAATCCGGGACCGCGGTCCTGGTCCCGAAAGCCCCCCGACCCGTGGTTAGTGCTTAGATCGAGTTCCTAACGTTAAAATCCGAAAACGCACAAAAGTTTTCGATATTGGAAATCGCGTTCCGGAACTCAAATGGAGTTGGGCAGGACACCTAGCATGGCGCAGTGATGACAGGTGGACCAAGGCTGTCACTGAGTGGCGTCCAAGAACTGGCAAAAGAAACGTGGGTCGTCCCGCGGCGAGATGGGCAGACGACATAGTTGCCGTCGGGGGAAAAACCTGGATGGGGCTGGCACAGGACCGTGGAGATTGGTGCAAGAGAAGTGAGGTCTATACCCAGCAGTGGGTGAGTTAGAGCTGTGGATGATGAGTGCTTAACCTAGTGTTAGTTTTTATCCCACCCATGGGCCTCTGACTTAGCTTTACATACAACAACAACAACGGCCCATAACGTCCACTGCTGGACATAAGCCTCTCCCTTGATAGGAGGAATTTGCCGTAATCTCCACGCTTGGCCTGGATTGGAGATCGCAGTGATGAACGACTAACAGAAAACGCTGCTGCCCATTCTCTGGTCTACGGAGGCGCAAGGTGTTCTGCCTCAGACATTAGTCGCCTTATACGACACCCGTGAGTGTAATGGGTTGGTTCTATTCTACTCTGCCGGATACCACACGGCTAACGAAATATCAAGAAATATCTCTCAGACATGCTGGTTTCCTCACGATGTTTTCCTTCACCGGAGTAAGTGATAATTATACAATACGCACATGAATCCCAAAATCTGAGGTACAGTCAAAGGTCAAAATTCCACTTCCACCGCAATGCACATTATCGTTTGCGCTATACGGGCGGCGGCGCCTATACACACATACGCATATTTATCCGTGTGAGTGATGTTCCAACGCTAACAACCAATTTGGCCACCGTATCACTTACACAACTCATTGAAATTTGTAATAACAATCTTAAGCGGGCAACAAGTTGCTAATGTGTAAGTGTTGTCAAACGTTCTTATAGAAGAAGGTCATAAGTACCACCAATATTGATTTGCCATTGTGTTGCGAGATTGGCAGTCGACTTCTGACTGTTACTGTACCTACTCGAGAGCTATGACTTGGCAGTCTGATGGTCACACCACTAGGATCACAAAGGCTTGATGCAAACTAGTCAAATAGTGCTTTCGAATACTATACACAGAAATGCAGGACATGTTCCATTGGTAAGCAAGCTTTTAAGTGATGTAAGTAAATAGTGATTTAGGATTCTGATCACCAGAGAGTTGCTATTAGTCAAAACCATACACACACATGCATTATATATCTATAGGTTCATTGACTTGCTTTGCATCATATTATAACACTTCCAGATAACTGCACATTATGCATATTGATCTGATCGCAATCAAAATGAAAGTTTCGCAAAAGCTCGATTATGCAAATATGCAGACTCTTGTCATCTGCAGTATACTGATGCTTTATCTTTAATATAATTATATCAACTAGAAGTCTCGACATACGAAGTAGATGCTAACTCCAAGAGTAATTAGGATCATACATAACTATTAAGTCTTGTAATTACAGTTCTAGAACGCTGCCTCCGAAACAACAAACATGTAGTAGATCCCAAATAAGCTTACAAGTTACAGTCAGGGAGGTGGAACTACGTTGTGTGAATATTTGAAAGGCTGACATTTCAATTTGACTTTGTTACGCTCGGTTACCAGCGGCTGGTGAAACAGTGAGCGAGTTTTGATCGCACCGAACTTGGAAGTGACAGCAACGCTCTGGAACCTAATATGGGACTGCATGCTGATGGGAATTTCTGACTTAACAGAAATACTCTACACCACTTTTTATTACGCATGTCGAGTTTCAGCAAAAACTCTTGGACCGTGAGCTAACAATAACGAGTAATTTGTATGTTACCTGAACCTGTATTAAAAAAATTAATCCCACCTAAACGTCCGGCCGTGCACACAAATCGCCTCGCCATTGTAAACGTAAACGACGCACCCGTTTAATTACAGCTTTTATTCGCCTTTATATATTATTATTTTTGTTCGCCATGTCGGCGATGTCGGCACAATTATTTACACGTAAAATGGATGCAAAACACAAAACAAAACCTTTTTCTTAAGAACGTTCTGTCTTTTTCATGGAAGGGAAACAATTTCACAAAACATCAAGACTGTTTTTATTTTCACTAACGGAAAATATTGCACGCATGGATGCCGCACGAATTAGAACAAGCCAAAGAAAATGTACGCGATCACTTCATTACGATAATGATACACAACTTAACGCGTGTGGTCTATTCACTTATGTTTCAAGTTCTTAATCTCATTGCTTATAATCTATGCTAAAAAGGTATAAGTAACAACATACCGGTACCTTTGTGCTCTTCTCTGTGTTAAGGTTTTTGTGTGCTGATTAAATGTATAGAAAACGTATAAATATAGACGTCCAGTATCATATTTTCACTTCACAGGTACAGGACGTTACATCTCTACAGTACCGTCCATAAACTCCATTAACAAACCTTAATGTTTCACGTAGTTAACATGTAGTTTTATCCGAATGAATTTCAGAAATGATCTATTTTAATAGGTGTGCGGTGCGACAGGTGAGCCCAATTACATTTCGATCAGGGCAGCGCCGGCGGCGGCGCGTGCGGTCTCCGTAACCGGATTATTGGCCGGCGCGGCGGCAGGGCTGCGGGCATGCGCGGGCGGCGGCGGCCGGGGCCGACGACCTGCCACCACCTCACATTATAATTCGATACAGATTCATCAACAACATAACAACATCCATCTAGGCTGGCTGCATTAGATTACATGAAGACCTTTGACCGCGCAACTTTCAATTATGAGGTAGCGATACATATTTAGAAATGGCCAAACACGTAACGTTGATGGATTCGTTTTAAATGTATTGGACTGACATAAGCTACCGAAAAGTTAATGTCAAATTTGCTGCAAGTCGCTGTAGAAATACGAAACATTTTGAAAGCGATTGCCACCGGTTGGGTTGATTGTTTGTTTTGCTTTTCGAAACGACTTAAAAGACACAACGAAGCAAGCGACCATCCAAAACCAAGTAAATAAATATTTTCAAACTGCAATTCCAGGCACAAAGAACACATTCCCGCAATAGGCAATATCAGCAATCACTAGTTCACCGCACTATATGAGCCACAAAGAAAAGCCTGCAGAAAAAGCTCGCTGTGTCGCGTCGCAGTTTACACAAACAAAACAAAAAATATTCAGCCAGCATGCATCCAGGCGGAAACTGATATAACGTAGACAAACATTGAAATGCGATACTTTTATGTGCTTCATATTGATGCGACCAAATGAAAAATAAACTAAAACCTGTATTTTGGTACTGACATGTTTTGACTGGGAGTAAAATCTATGCAGTGGTAGCCATTATAATTAACTTACGAAAATGTTATATAATTCCATAAAAATATTAATTTTGGGCAACATACAGTTTCAATTAATAGGGTTGCGTATCGATTTGTCGCTAAGCAACTTCAAAGGATTCCAATGACCCAAATATTATGTCAGGATATCAAAAAGGTCGTAATCTGATTACTTCGAGTTGATTCCCGGTCCGTTTTCTTTCGTATTCACAAAACGTCTATTCAATTTGAATTATTTTATGGCTTCTCTAGCCTAATTAAATGATGGGAAGTTTATTAACTGCCTTGCGTTTTATGTGACTTTTAATTGACTTACTATTAAAAACAAAATGAAAAGCAACTTGGGTAGTTAATAGTGAGAAACATGGGGATGAAGGATCAGGATACTCTTTTTGATGTTTGCAGTAACGTCGTACATGTTTGAAACAAAAACACAAAACTGAACCAATACACGAAAACCCAATTGATTGCTACACGCTATCCTCTATTTGTAATATCTCTGGCATCGAACAAATATATCGATACAAAAACAAACAGAAAGAGCTTGCTCTACTAATAAAAAAGTTATACGACCTTAATTAAAAACTGAATCAGATAAAGCGCAAACTCTATTCAGCAGAACGTGGAAATTTCATTCGTCCATTATGAATAGCCATCTGACTATTTACTTAACCTGTTTCAGAGAGCGAGACAAAACCCGCACTCATTCCACATTGATACTGCACCGACACGAACAAAGGAAATAAATGACTGTCACTGCGGGAAATAGAATTGACCTATCACATTGCGCCATCTTCTTTTTTTATCTTAGGACTCTGTGTAACAGGCTTTTTCTTTTTAAATTATTATTTGCACTTACTCTTAAAAGCGTGTTTCAATTACCTCCCTTGAAAGCATGTGAGGCAATCGCTTGGAAGTCGCATAAAGGGACGCACCTTAGCGAAGTTACGCCACTTCTAAAATATTCAAATCTCGGGGGCGACTTTCCCCGCGCTCCAGTAAAATGCAAAACAAGGAAAGTTTCCCCCTAAATCAGCGGAGTCAGCAGAACGGCTCCCGGCTCGCGAGCCGCGACAAACATACCCGGACAACAAACAAACTTTCATTTAGCTACAACGGTCGCGTTACTCAAATTTCTGCTAAAAGATGTTTTATTTCAGCTCAAGAATTTAACATTGTCGTCTTGTTTAATTAGTGTGTCAAAACACTTTCTTGAGATTGCCTTTTCATTTTTATTTCTCATGACAATAAAATAAACGTCATGTCTGTCAAGTCATCATGATGAGACTTTCATCATAAATATTAGAAATGCATTCATGAATAATTCATTCTACTCACTGCAACGATCTCTACACGGCGGTGGAGGATAAAATTGTGTAAAGGATTTCACTCACTGCTACTCAGCGTGCCCATTGTTATGAATCGCATGTTTGTTTTAGCCATCAATGTCGGGATAGTAATCCGTCCGTGCCCGGATATTTTCATTGAGTTTTGTTTACAAATATACAGTAAAGTGCGGACACAAAAAGGCAATATCGAAACAACGTTGGATAACTCTCAGCCAAAAAAAAAACAAACATTGTTCACCTAAGTATTAACTTCCTAGGAGTTTATCAATAAAATAAAATCTGTAACAGGCATCGGGCGCGGTAGAGAATGCTAACAATGGAGCAAAACAAACGAGATGGGCAGCTATTATCTCACTATAACCTAGTTTTGCATGGTGAGCGAGAAAAGCGAAACGAGGCTAAATTGCCAGCGAGTTGTTTAATAAATGGTCCAAACTTGAGAAAAAAGCAGCAAAAGCTGCCGCTTTAGTTATGCACTGTTGTTCGCAGAGTAGAGCGCACCCACGCAGCCGCCGACGAGTTAGCGGATTCCGGAATCAACATGCAGAATTGATAGCATTCTTTGTAAACAATATCGATAGTTGTTTGCTTACCTTTAGCTGAATGTTCAGAGGCGGTAACGACGCAGATCTGAAAAGAAGTAACAAAGCATATGTTAAAATTTATTGAGATTTATTATTGTTTTCTAATTCTTAAAGTGGTGTAGTTACAATGAGGAGAGACAGAAGGGATATACAGGATATGGCACCGAGTTAGATTTTTTCCATTCATCTTAATAATTTCTAATACCAATTGACAGTTCTAATCTACGTAAGTACTAAGTACTATGACCTCCTAAGTATAAAACATCTTAAAGTTTGAAACATGTACTACAGGTGCGATTTACATAAATACTGATTTAAATTTATGAATTTACCATTTAATTATAATTAAATGATAAGTTCAAAAACAGAGTTGTGAAGACAATTGAACATTTTGCTCTGTAGGACTAGTTGCTGAATTGATTGTAAACTAGTCACACATCACCGAATACGCCACAGAGCTATACAACGTTTATAAATTTGCATGTACTCATAATCCTTTGTTATGTCTTATTGCGCAGCAGGAACTGAATCTATGCGCTGGTTAGTCCCAAAGGCATCTGATTATAATATTACCATTAGGCCAGTAGAGGCAAGACATCCGGCGAGGCCCCGACCCCGGTCGGCGAGGGATCGCAGCACGTACCCTCGTCCCCAATACGCACTCCAGCCGTCTTCACTTTCCCACTAGTCAAGTGTTCGGAATAATAAAACTGTGTGCAATTCTTTAGCCTCTCGACAGTGTCCCGAGCAGGTCCATTGTACTGCGTCACTTGCGTCCGTGTTCAAGAGCTTCGGGTAGCTTTAATTGTTCCATTATTACCCTTTCAACTTTTGTGCTTTACTTTGTTGTGTTATATTTTCGCTGACATCAAAATGTTTTGAGTAAAGTCTATAATAATCAAGGTTATTATAATGCTAAGACGTTTAAATCAAACGCTGTTCACGTACTGTTGCTACAGTTTGTATTTGAGGTTAATTTAAACTAGTAAACTTATAAAAAAGTTATGTTGGTGGTATAAACGAAAACTTGTTACGGGACCCTACAGGAAAACACAAAAGATTTATTTTGTTTGATTAACTTGACGGAAAACTTAGTTGTCGAACACGCCCATTAATTTCAATTGTATTATCGTCTCTCTCTATTTATGGAGCTGTCTGTCATATAAATAAAACTCCCAGCCCATTAGCCTCGGCCGCTGTGCGATCAGTCGATCACCGAGCGGTATTACTGGGAGCCTGCGTGTAACATCGGACCCATCAATATCTGTCATCAGTCACCGAGTAGCCAAATAAAATGTGCGATCGACCTCCGGCGATAGGCCATGACGCGCAGGTTCCTGTTACGATCTCATATTACAAGATGACCTAATTCGCTGGAAATATTTCCCGTGCCATCGGGGAGATGAATGCTATTGGCCGATAATCATGTTATATCAGGAATATGAATAATCATATTGCTATTTTTACTATAGCTCTAGCAGCAGTTTATGCTAGTATAGTTATTAGAAATTGTGCACAGTTTATTTAATAAAGCTAGTGGCTTTATGTATACAACTGTGTCAAGGATGATAAGCAGAAAATTTCCTTTAAAAGCGCGGGATTGAATAAGCCGAGCTTTGCCTGCTAGTACACAGTAATGCTGCCAGACTTTAATAAACTGCGATTTCTTTAGCACAATCATTTCCTAAAGACGTCTTGTATTCCTAGATAGTTACTGTATTAACAGTGGCGGAAAGTTACTCGCAAATCTTGAAGAGCGGAAAATTTCTGCTGCTCTAATAAATGTGAACTAATAAAAATGTATAAATCGGTAATTAGATGAGCTGGCATGCGGCCAGCGATAATCGGACAGCTGCATCGATGCCGCGGTAGTGGTGCACATGGCCACTACAATCTATGTTGGTAAATGTTGGTTCACTTTCATGTACATCGCAGGCGCACCGCGCGCGCTCTCATTATGAAAACATTCATGACTCAGAGTAGGGCCGCTATCTTATACAGCTGTACTTATGATGATACATGATCCCATGTAATATGGACGGACCGTAAAATGATAATTGAAATGGAAAATATTTTATGTTAACCTACGTAGGTAGCGGTTGGTTCAGCCTTAATGTATTTAGCAACCCACCAGGGTACCTTTGAAAACCTATGTTAACCTTTAGATACGATGTCAGCAAAATTTCAAATAAAGATCCTCCCACACAGAGGTATTAAGGTTAATCTTTACAAATAAAATGTAAATTTTGAATGAAATGTAATAGTAAATTACTCAGTTAATTACCCTGGGTAGCCGTCTCGAGGTATTATTTAGTTTTTACGTTTCGCGGCTATTTTTAAAGTTCATCTGAATTTTTAATTTACTAAAGGGTGTTTTATGACGTAACGTGCGATACAAAAATTAAGTCAACGGGCACGTGTAGAGGTAAGGGCCGGTCAATGACCTCACATAGTAGGTACCGTTAATTACTTTCGCAGGGAAGGATGTAGCTTGCAATAATTCATTCAAATGATACTAATAGACACTATAAATAATTTGGCGAATGTGATTTCGTTTAATATCGTAGATAAGTGCCAAGTTCAGTACCAAGGCTATTAAATATAAGCAAGTACATATACACACACACACACGCATAATAGTTCAATATAGAAAAGCTAAATCTAGTCTACAAATACAATTTGTGTAAAATATTAAGTATAATTACTAATGTGTGGTGAATGCAAAGTAGTAATTTCACACTTGTTACATGTAAGGACACTGACGACTCGGGGCCAAAAGAATACGTAAGCCTGAAAAACGAACCATAGCGAATGTAGCGACGTCACCTTGAGGCATAAAAGAGAAAACGAACGCCTTTAAAGTGCTGTAGTTTATCACTGGGTTGTAAACAAGGGCCATGTATTCATCGAGGCTCCAACCAGCTCGTCACGTGGCGCGGACGTGGCATCCACAGGTCCTGATTGTACTCATCATAAAAACTCGTCACGTCTACCCCTCTTCCCCCCTCGCGGAGAAAGCCTCCCCCGACAGCGGGAAACTTGCCTCCAGGCTAGAGGTTTGAGTCTCAACAGATTTGTACCTAACCACAGGTAATAGGTACGACCACTAACTGTATATAATTATGAAATGAAACGTCTGACTGTCCGTTATAACATTTATAACTCGATTTGATTGTTCTATATACCATAATTTTATTTTCTCATGTATGAATACATTAAACAGTTAGATTCATTCAAGTGTATAATTTCTTGCAATAGATATTATCACAAAGCGGCTATGATAATTTTACTGCAGGAGGCAAGAACTGTATGTTGTATGTAACCGACACGGGGCGGGAGACGATGCGCGAACCGCCGCCGGTTGCCTATTTTTGTTTCGATTTAAGCAAGCAGAGCTAGTACCATATTATTAAAGATTTGTATTAGTACATCGTCTATCTAAGCAAACATACATACCACTATGACGGAAATGATATAGGATAGTATATAAATGCACTTTCACGCTCCATAGAGTCGTTGCTACGCCGCTCGACAGTGTAGCTGTCAAACGGCGTAGCAGCGTAGAGGCTTCATAATATTTTTTTGGTAAAAGAAAATTATTTTAAGTCTTCGATAACGTTCCGCCTACACTATGTTGATTAAGTTAGATTAGATTTTTGGTTCCTGTCCAGGACTTTTTGTGCTAGAAACCTCATGTGGAAAACTCTTATTTTTATTTTGTGATGCGTTATTTTCTCCTGTCGATGGGGATTATTACATTTAGGTACAAAATACAGCACTTAATTTGCTATCGTCCTTTATTATGTACTATGCGCGACGTCACGCGGTTTCACCCGCGTAGTTCCCGTTCCCGTGGGGATACGGGGATAAAATATAGCCTATGTTGCTCAGGGTGAATGTAGCTTTCTAATGGTGAAAGAATATTTAAAAACGGCGCAGTAGTTTTTGAGTTTATTCATTACAAACATACCTAAATACAAATCTTTCCTTTTTATAATATTACTAGCTGACGTCCCGCGGTTTCACCCGCGTAGTTCCCGTTCCCGTGGGAGTACGGTGATAAAATATAGCCTATACGGATTCGGAAGAATCCCTCTAAGTAATGGTAAAAGAAATTTTGTAATCGGTCCAGTAGTTTTTGAGCCTATTCAATACAAACATACAAACATACAAAAATACAAAGGTTTCCTCTTTATAATATTATAGTATATACAGGGTGGAATTTTGTAATGCCACCTGGAGGGAAAGTAATCTTAATACCGGAGATAGCAAATTTTACTCAAAGAAAACATTCCTTCATTTTCAAAAAGACATTAATCTGCATTCAAAGATTTTGAAAATTCGCGTGCCACACTCGGGAATCGAACCGTCTAAATTCCAAAAAAATAACACCCTGTACTTTTATGGCACCAATTGATAGGGTAAATCATAAGGATCAAATCCCTCTAACAAACATGATAAATGAAATGAAAGGAAAACCATGAAATCTTAAGTTATAAATTCAATGGGATAAATTCAATAGGTACGATAAAGCACTTTAATAAAATGATGGACCTTTACAATTGAAGAAAATAAGATTGCAGAAGAAGATTGCAATTTGCATGTGTTTGTTTGTGGAAATTGCAATATTCTTATGTAAATAGTTCTTCGTCATTTTAATTAATTAATGTTGTCAAAAGAGAATTGTTTACTATGTTCGTAATTGGATGGACCTTTGACTAAAAGTGCTTTATCTTATCCCATTGAATTTATAAGTTAAGATTTCATAGTTTCCCTTTCATTTAATTTATCGTATTTGTTAGAGGGATTTGATCCTTATGATTTACCCTATCAATTGGTGCCATAAAAGTACAGGGTGTTATTTTTTTGGAATTTAGACGGTTCGTTTCCCGAGTGTGGCACGCGAATTTTCAAAATCTTTGAATGCAGATTAATTTCTTTTTAAAAATGAAGGAATGTTTCCTTTGAGTAAAATTTGCTATCTCCGGTATTAAGAGTACTTTCCCTCCAGGTGGCATTACAAAATTCCACCCTGTATAGTATAGATATAGCTGACGCCCCGCGGTTTCACCCGTGTAGTTCCCGTTCCCTTGGGAGTGCGGGAATAAAATATAGCGTATAGCGCTCACGAATAATGTAGCTTTCTACCAGTGAAACAATTTTTAAAATTGGTTCATTATACTTCCGGAGATTACCCCCTACATACAAACTTACAAACATACAAACTTACAAACAAATGTTACCTCTTTATATATTAGTATAGATAGTATAGATTATAGTGTAGATGTAGCTAAGGATAAAGTTAATGTATGTACTTTAACATATTAGCCTAAATATCAACATAATAATAAGGTCACTAAAATGGAGTAACAAGACTTTGTTCTAGACATCACATCGCTGGCACCTGTTCTGTGTAGCGTTGGCATAATAAGATGTGATACGGCGAACATTTTACGGTAAGTATCGTGACGTTTTCGCACCTCGCTCGACTTAAGCGGCATAACGCACTTGACAAGCGTACTAAATGTGAGCGTGGAGAAGGGCGTGTTCCTAGATGAAGTAATCATTTTAAGTAACACATTTACCGCAGCACGTACGTACAAATGAAATTAAATAAAAGAAACAGATATTACACAATTACCGCAGATGAAAAACGTATTCAGCTTTGCATTAATCGTTTTCATAGGGATCGCATATTACACGTCTTTTCCAACTGTGAACAAATAACCACGGGGTACATTATTCCAGGTACATTATTTTATTACTGTTTTTTTTTTTTTTTTTTTTTAGATGGGACCACTCGCAGACACAACACGTTAAGGTTGTCAAACTGCTTAACCGGACTATCCTGTGGTGGCCAAAAATTACTTTAAGGCCCCCAGCCAGGGCTTACAAGCTAGGATTTTTAATTAAATGAACAACACTAAGGGCACTCCCTGTGGAGTTCGGGCCTGGGCTTAGTGAGTCATTGAGGGAGGGCAGCAAAGGTGGCTGGGTCGGATTATTATTTTGGGAATTTGAAGCTACATGCTCAGCGGCGCGGGCTGGCTCGTCGAGCAAGGGTCGGTCGGTGATGTTACAGGGGGGTTGCGCTCGCGGTACGTCACGGTGGCGGGGTCGGTTTCGAGTTCGCGGTTTGTATCTGTGTTTGTTTTTACGTAGAGTGCTACTTTCCCTACAGCTTTCTTGAATGAGGGTGGTGGGGTCATCGGGAATGAGTAATGTATGCCTGGGGCGGCGAATCTTGGAGATTTTAGATGGGGCATAATGGGCGGCTGAATAGATCAAGGGGTTGGTATGCTTCTCGGCCTTATCAAAGAAACTCTTAGAAAGACGTTTCATGAACTGTTGAATGGTTGGGATTTTAAGATCTACGTGAAGTTGCTCGTTCCTAAGGTACCACGGTGAGCCCGTAGCCCTTCGGAGAAAACGGTTTTGTAGGGTCTGCATCCTGTGGATTAGGTAGGGTTTTGAGTGCGCGAACACGGGGCACGCGTATGTCATGATAGGCCGAATGCACGCGGTGTAGATACGCAATTTGCACTTAAGTGACAATTTGCTGCGTGCATTCAGCACATAGTGGAGCCTACCAAGAGCGAAGGCGGCACGCGAGCGTACCGTCCTTATGTGCTCTCGAAAGTTTAGGCGTTGGTCTAAGATGACCCCCAAGTATTTGGCTTGCGTCTCCCAAGGGATCGGCTTGTCAAACATGGTGATCGGACTAGGGTTCAGGGGAACAGAGCGGTGGGGCCTGGTGAAAAGTACCGCCTGGCTCTTGTCGGGATTGACTTCTATTCTCCATCTCCGGAACCAATCGCCTAAGGCGTTTGCGGAGGTTTGGAGGGTGCTGGCGATTTTTGAGGGATTCCTTCCAGAGCAATAAATGGCCGTGTCGTCAGCAAAAAGGGCTAACTGGGCTGTATTGCTCTTTGGGATGTCGCTAGTGAACAGCGTGAAGATTAACGGGGATAGCACCGAGCCCTGAGGGACACCGGCGCGAATCGGATGAGGGGCGGAAAGCGCACCCTCGATGCGGTACTGGAAGGTGCGATTCGACAAAAAGTCTCGGAGGATGAGAACTAGACGATCTGGCACACCGAGCCGATACAGCTTGTATATGAGCCCGTTGTGCCAAACCTTGTCGAATGCTTTAGCAATATCGAAGAACAAGGCACCGGTCATCATACTTCGCTGGAAGCGGTCGCTGATGTGTTCTACAATGCGGTGCACTTGTTGGACACAAGAGTGTTGGGATCTAAATCCAAACTGCTCTTTCGGAATTAAGCTCTTTGCCTCGGCGTAGTCCTTGAGACGCTTATAAATAAGCCTCTCGTAGATTTTATTACTGAGAGGCAAATCCCTTATTATACTCACCGTGTTGTTCTTCACTAAAAGCGCTTTAGAATTCCTACCTTCGTTAAAATTTTACTAATAGCATCATTACCATTACCACTGTTCCGACTTATGTACGGCTAAAAACAAGTAAATGTTAAATAGCACGTGAGGAAATAAGTTACACGGAGAATGAATGTACACTTACGCAGATAAAATGGGACGGTACCGGGCCCGGTGGATGCGACATTGTTGCCACAGTTCCGACCTCTAACCCTAAATGTATGAAGCCGAAGAGCCCGTCGTATTATATGGCCGGCAACTTTGCGAAACAGCCGGGACAAATCGGGCACAATTTATTGTTTTGATTTTCTCGGAAAAGACTTTTGCGATGTATTATGTTCCTTTTTATTTAATGGCACATTTAGGTGTCTGTATGGGTACAGTAATCTATGATATATTGTTTGAACGCAACAACTCTATCGATATATTAAATGAACGTATTTATGTACATACGTGTAACCCTCAATCATTTTTCACAATGCATTGACAAAGTTTCATTTTAGCAGAAAGCTGTTTCGCTAAACTGGATCGGATTTACACCAGAAATGAAATCGATTACAAAGTAAAAACAAACTTAGCTGAACAACAAAACGACTCAGACAACAGATCAAGGCCTAAATAATTGCAAATAAATCCAATAGTCTTTATTTCATTTGTATTTTATGAATACAGCCATTACAGTCTATTGTTAGGGGACAATGACCGCTAGAATTAACACATGCTACATTAGGTTTTTGCATACGAAGAATGAACGATGTGTGTAATTTTATTTTAATAAAAAAGTGCTCGAGACTTGTAACAAATGTGAGCCGCGTGCAGTAAATGTAAAATATGCTCAGAAGCCTCATGTAAATGCAGAGGTTAACTTTAATATTGTACTAAAACAGATTTCACGAATGTGATTTACATAATTTCATGTATGTTGTAGATTTATTTAATACAAATAAACGCAACAGTCCTTGACACAATATTGGGAAAACTGAATTGCACGTTTTATGAGCAATAGAGGTGGTACTTGAGCCTAAAGTGGAGACAAGTTCTTACATTTCTCTTATCACCTCGGATAAAAAATAATGTAAAAAATCCGCACTTTTAACTTGTAGAGCCACTCACATAGAAGAAATAACCAAGTTGGAAGTGGACTTTTAAAATTTGGGCTCCTGAGCCGAACATTAATGACCTACGCCGCCATTTTGAAGGGCTGTTTTAAGGAAAACCCCCTGTTCGCCCTCACTGGGGAAGTAATGCATTTTCCTTTATCACGGTGCGGACAGTTTGCGCACTTCTCGAGGGGGACAGCTTTTACGATTATTGTGCTCACATCGTTACAACATGAGATCTGCAATAAAAAAACACTGGATTCGATCTGGCACGCCGTAAAAGGCAGCGCAGGCGCTGAAACGCACTATTCAGACTATTGTTTATGGAGTTAGTTCGATTTTAGGAAATACATTTTTAATAAAGCTCGCATATACAGTGAACTTCAAGGTAAATCTCAAGAAAGTTACAAAGTACACCAATATGGATAATAATATAAGATTATAGCATCCGGTTTAGTCATTTAAGTTTTTGCTTTGATCGAAGTGGTTAAACGAACTTTCGGTCGGCCTATATTTTAACGTCTTATGACAACAGTTCCTACAAAAAGGTTTAGGTTTGGTTACAATATAAACAGTCTTACGACACACATCACTGGCGCGGCATTTCAAAGCGTGTTGCAAGCATCAGTCGAGATCTAAAAATGTCAAATTCGTGTGGATATTTCGCCTTGGGAAGTAAAGTGACGGCTGGCTTCAACAGCGGGCATGGCGGGCATGGCGGCACTCGGCAGTGCAGCGCGCACCGGAACACAGCCGACCACGCGGAGCGTGAAATAATGCACCACATGTTGAATAACATCGTTAATTAATAGCATCGGGCGAAAGCGCAAGTGTTCACATGCGAGCTGGGCGTAAAACTTGAGTTATTAGAACATTAATTATAAATAGGGATAATGTAATGCAGCAGCATAAAATTATGGTTGTAATGCGTCGTTGCGGGGGGAGCGAGTGAGCATCCTCACTGCGGAGTTTCATGAGAGCTTGCAAAGTTTCAGTCGTAAGGATTCAGCCTCACTTAATATTTCCATAGCAGATAATTACCATAAAAGAACAATGTTCTAGTCTATTACGTTGCAAACAACAAACAATATACTCCTGTCACCTGTATCGATAACTTTACACATAAAGTTCTAGTTATCTCAGAATTCCCACCTGAGTTCATTGCCCCTCAAAATTTATCTTTAAACTTATAACTGTCGCCGTGTCAACCGCGGCGCAGTCGGACAACAAACATGGACTTATTATAGTTCACACTTGCCCATATTTAGAACATCGACGGCCAAAATATAAAATCTACTCAACGTTTCCTGGGAATATTTTAAAAGAATCAGAGATCTAATACAGTGTACTGGTGGACAATGTGGACATACCGTATTATTTACGTCCTAATGTAAGACAATATTATCGATGAGGAATACAAACCTTTTAGGCTAAGTTAAATTGATAATAGTGTTTTGCTGAAGCACTGTAAGCACAATATAGGGCATTCGTGCGGGAGAAAGTGCACCAGTTGCGCGAGCGCTGCCCGGCGTGAGAGAGCCGGGACGTGCTAACATTGCAAGTCGGCCACTCACCCACCGCTCGCCTGTGCAAGTGTGCAGCAAGCCCCAACTTATCAATGTGTCTATCAATCACATATCAAGCGTGACGGGAATAAAACCTTGTGTATTTAATTGAATATGTATTAGCTGTAAATTTTCCAGGACGATTTTGCGTTTCCAAGTTAGGCTTTGGCCCGTGTTAGACGTAGTAGATAAATACAGTGTTATTAACAGATTTTGTAGCCCATTTACTAAAATGATCGGCCATATTGTTTGTTTATTACGAAAGTTTAAGAGTCCGACTTTGAAATGGGCAATAAAACGTAGTACTTGTTTTCAATTCAAGTACAAAGTACCACAAACATAAAAGGCACTATAGAGTTGAAAATCCTTTTCAAATATTAAATCGAGGAACATGATTTGTGGTGTCGCATTACATCGTGAGTTTGGCGGATATGAATGCGAGGTCACGAGTGGCCGGCGCGGGCGCCTGCTCCGTGCTCGCAGGGTTTCACTAGAAAGCCTCCGATGATACCAGACACCGCGGCCGCCCGGCACAACTTGAAGCTGTAAATCTCGACGAAGTGGAAAGTAAACGCTTTCCAACATGCACTACTTCAGCAAATAGATGTCATTGTGCTCTCTAAACGCGGACAAAAGCATTGGGATTATATATCACGAAAATTCACACAACATTTAGGATTCGGATCCGGTTAGGCTCGTCACTATAACCGTTCATTTCTCGGCATGTTCGACAACTCAAAGCATAAAAGAAACATGGAATACAAATAGAATAGTAGAAACATCCGGCGGAGGAGGCAATAAACAATCGAAGACCCTTCCTTGCAACGGTATAATTACTGAGTGATTTTTTTCTCTTTGTGTCTCGCACAACTACTGGCGGGAATTAAGTACCGACTTGGAGATTAATAAAAAATCTCACGGGAAGCAAAGAGCTGGAGTCGAGCGCTGGACTGAAGTTATTTTACAATTGAACAATCTGTGGAGAATATCGTATAACAAGGTAGATTACGATAAAAGACAGTAATAATAATAATGTCTACGTATACATATGGGATGTGAACTCAGCGTTCATTGTGCCAGCAATAGTCCTGTCAGTTGCTAATAGCCTCGACCGCCTGACGACGCTCTCGTTGGGCAGCTGGATTACCGGATTACTGGTGCTTCTGGACACGGCTCGTATATTGTTAGGAGGTTCCTCTCTCAAGTGTCCTGACCACCGGCTGCTCGGACCCTGTTCCCGATGCTGGTGGGCTACTATTTTTTATATTTAACTTTTTTAGGGTTCCGTACCCAAAGGGTAAAAACGGAACCCTATTACTAAGACTTCGCTGTCTGTCCGTCTGTCCGTCTGTCTGTCACCAGGCTGTATCTCATAAACCGTGACAGCTAGACAGTTGAAATTTTCACAGATGATGTATTTCTGTTGCCGCTATAACAACAAATACTAAAAACAGAATAAAATTAATATTTAAGGGGGGCTCCCATACAACAAACGTGATTTTTTTGCCGATTTGTCTAATGTATAGATAATGGTACGGAACCCATCGTGCGCGAGTCCGACTCGCACTTGGCCGGTTTTTTTTTTAATTAAATATGTTAAAGAACTGTAATTAATGTGTTTAAAAATAAATAAAGGAAATATCAATAATATGTGTCCCTCAGTGTTTAATACTTTTCCAAGAGGATTATTACAAGCCACGCATGATACTTTATTAAATATATTTAATATCGGTGATCATGAGGATAATAATTATCCCCAACGAGGCTACGATCAGTCGTTATCATTCGACGGACTGGGAGGGAGACTCACACACCAGTCAAAATTTCCGGATCGTTTATTTAAATCCCACTCGCCTTAAGGCTTCCCATTTACTTTTTATATCGCAGTTTATTACATTCATTTCATTGATTCATTATTCATTAATTACCCAGAAACGTTTTCATTTGATTGAAGATTAACCTGATGGTCGCATTGACTTTCCTATTCAATATTCATAACATGACATGTTTGCACGCTTAATTAACCATTTAATTGCTAAGTATATATTTGTGTTACTTTCATTTTAATATTTTATGAAACCGACACAATATTATAAAATTGACATAATATGCGGTGTTGTTTGTTGTTATAGCCGTGTGCCAATTACGCGTGCCGGGCATCGAACTGCTGCGCAAGCGCAAGCGGCGCGCTGCGGTGCGGACGTGACCTCCGCCCGATATGCACAACGGGACCCTTTATTATTCAGCTAGTGAACCCTTGCCCTTATATATGTAAGATATGCAACTTCATTCTAATCAAAAGAAGTTAGCTATACTATCGACTATTTTATTTATATTAGAAGGATTAAGTAAACCTATTGTTTAATTATTAAAATACTAAAGTAATCAATTTCAAGAACATATTTTTGAAGACTTTTGTTGAGAAGGAAACTCGGGAAACTTGGCTGTAAAAGCATTTCCCGATAAGTTTCTGCTAACAGTTTTCTGCTATCATTGGTCGACTTACGACTAACTAGACATGCTAGCTATACGAGTGTAATAACGAGCTTATAATACACTAGCCCGCTACACAACTATCAATCCATCGTCACGATATTGTCACGGTTTAGAAATCGCAAGATATATTACTAAATGTAGATAAATGTATGCTATTAACTATGTGCACATCGTTGAGGCTACATTCGAACATATTATATTGGTACACCTTTCAAATAATCATACTTTTTCTTATAATCCGTTTCACGATTTCACTGAAAGCAATGAATTGAAAGGTGAAAAAACATGGCGGACTTATAACAGTATTACGATGTCGACAATAGCTGTCAACGGGGATTATTACTTTCAGCTTACACAACAGAGCCGATCATACGCGTAACGAGCCATGATGGTCGTCCAATAATAGTATCAACTATGAAACAATAACCAATGAGTACTCTGATCTGATCTGATGTACGCAGCGCAACACTGGGAAACTTTTCAATCAGTTTTGATGACTAGATTGTTGCAACGTGATTGTAGTCATTACACCAACATCATGCGACTCGAGCGGGTCAAGTCAGCTTTGCTCGCCGTCAATTGTTAAATGGGGCGAATTTGTAACGGTAGGATTATCTCAGCTATAAAACGAACAGGCTTGAAAGCGAGTTTCACCTTGAGATCACATTTGTTAAGGTGAGCGTGGTTTAATCTGGGAACGTGCTGCTTACGGCTGTAACAACAACAGATTTTGGTATGAATTTGAATTCCGAGTGACTTGGAGAATAATGTTCTTTGTGTGTTACTTGAACACTGCTTGAACACTACAATCATACGTTTGCATCTTATGTAAATACTTGATAATCTAATCTAAGCATACTGCAGTAGCCTTCTAAGCAAAAGCGAGAAAAAGTGGGTATTTCACGATTAATCATTTGCCTAGTCTTTTTTTTTTGTAAGTTGATCTTAATCTTAATTTACGTAGTTTTAGCATAATAATGTTACGTTGTGCTTTTTGTATAACGCGACTTGCTACGGAAGAGCGGACTCTCCTAACACAGTCACTATCTGCCTAAAAGGAGGATTCAATCACAAAATTTTGTTAAAACCTAAACTTGTTCTACCAATAAACTATTTTTATTTATATTTCCCAACTAGGTATTAGCTTGGCTTCCAGTCGAACCGGATGCACAGCTGAATACCAGTATTTTACATGGAGTGACTGCCTATCTGACCTCCACAACCCTGTTAGTACTGGATAATACGATACCCCTTGGTAGGTATTTCACGATTATGAATTTATATTTGTGTTTTTTTTTAATCAGTCAATAATACATAAAACAAAAGAAATCAATGCTATTGCGTAGCGCTCGTAGCAGTACTCGTAGCTGTTTTTGGTTGAAGATTTCCGGGAACTAACTTAAGTTGAGGGCGTAGCACACAAATACTGCAACCAATATACAATATTGTAGTTCCTTCGGTAATTTAAACCGTAGTTTAAATTCGATACGCATAATAAATGACAATAATCTTTCATCATAAATTAATATTTCGGTTAAATCGCACGGACACAATATGATCATATCCCTGCGGACCCGAATATTGGGAACTGTCCTATTATCTATAGTTACACAAATATGTAAATGAGCACCCTTGAGCAGCTACCTCTTCCAAACAAATTGGCTTTTAAAGCTGCTGAGATACTCGAAAAGGGATTATCCCTTGAGTGTGCACTTAAATGTGATCCCTAACGTTACCGACGACGTCCATATTGTTTAAAAACGTCCTTAAGTTACACTTAATATTGTTTTAGTAGAGCTAGGTAACTAACTTCATGTATAAGTAAGTAAGATTTTTGACGTGCAAGTGAGAAAAAACTCAAGACGATGAGGTCATGGTAGCGGTAGGTAGGCACCAGGTACTCGTATTGATGTTTGCAGAAATAACACAGGAACAAACAAACAATCATTTTACAAGCAAAGTGTTTAAAAATTTTGTGCAACGCGAGAGTTATTTATTTTATTAAAACCGTTGGAATAAAGTTTAGTTTATTTTTACTACTTATATACGCATTTTTAGGGTTCCGTAGTCAACTAGGAACCCTTATACTTTCGCCATGTCTGTCCGTCCGTCCGTCTGTCCGTCCTCGCTTAATCTCTATGACCGTTAGCACTAGAAAGCTGAAATTTGGTACCAATATGTATATCAATCACGCCGACAAAGTGGTAAAATAAAAATTGGAAAAAAAATTTTTATTAGGGTATATGTAAAGTGGGAAGTGATATTTTTTTTTAATTTCAACCCTAACGTGTGATATATTGTTGGAAAGGTATTTAAAAATGAATAGGGGTTTTCTAAAATAATTTTTTGATAATGTCAATAACTTCGGAAATAATCGCTCCAAAAGTAAAAAACAATGTGTCCCCCCCCTCTAACTTTGAACCATAAGTTTAGAAAATATGAAAAAAATCTGAAAAGAGGAACTTTATAAGGACTTTCTAGGAAAATCATTTTGAACTTGATGGAAACAACAGTTTTTGTACAAAAAAGACAAAAAGTTGTACAAAATAATTTCTGGACTAAGTTTGTAGTATATTCGTATATGCAAGCATTTTTACATAATGGGTATATACCCACCTTTAAACTCATAAGTGGGAACACTTATTGTGACGGACGGAAAACTACGGAACCCTACACTGAGCGTGGCCCGACACGCTCTTAGCCGGTTTTTTTAGTAACTGTGCAGACCTAAAAAAAATTGTATGTACCAACATGTATCACAAGCGGGAAAAAAAATAAAGGCTGTCAACGGGGAAAGTGTCAAGAAGGCTGACTGCATTACCACGTTGAATGGCAATGTTGATTCTTTGGCTAAGAAATAGGACACCCCTCTGGTCACGAGAAGAATCGACCAAGTGCTTGGCGATGTTCCGAAATACTAGGTGGGCACTCGGACCCCATAGCCCCGGTGTTTCAACCCTAATGGGCTCGCCTGTATCAGTAGCCGCCCCTGCACAGCCCGGCCGTGGCGTGCTAGGAAGATTGGATGGCGCAAGCTTGTCGACGCATGTTGCATCCGACACCAAAGGCCGACCCAAAGCATTATGACGCCTAGTCTCTTCCCATCGTCGCGTGCTAAGCCATTGGGTTCTAAAACGGTTGGCACCGGAGTGCAGTAGCAAGAGCACGACGGATGATATCAATAATGCTGGCGACCAAAATAAAGTTGCTATGTATTTTACGTCACATCGAATTAGGCAGGCGATGACAACACAATGCGTCTGGCGTCCTACGAGTATTAATGAGCTCTTTTTTAAGGTACGTTAAAATATTCTGGCTTGTTAGTTATACGGCCCGGATTTTACATTAGGCTCTCGAATGGGTAAAAAACCAAATACGGGTATTTTTTATTCTCACGCCTCGTTTAGGTGTTTCGTTTGACGGTTTGTAAATGTATTATGTATTCAAATTCACAGGTAGGCGTCGAGTTAAGGTCTTCTACTATTTACCTATAAATAAACTTTAGATCGCCATGACCGAAGCTGACCTAATCAAATATCAAAGTTGAAAACTGCGTTAGGTACGTTAAGATTCCGCGAATTTGGGAAGGTTCGTTCGTATATTGATTACAGAATTTGTATATTCTGTAATCACTATACGAACCTATGTGTTTGTATATTCTTTCAGTAAAAGTTTACCTACCTATTAATATTATACTGTATAAACAGGTTTCGATATATTGAGGATATAGAAGGTTACAGGTATCTACGTATTAAGAAAAATGTGTTAAAGGAAATGAGGCTCTCGGGTCGGGTCCGGGTCAATCATTGTTAGCAGCGTGACGTGCTCCATCACCCCGGGATCAGCGGCAATTTGTCAATCACCACGTGAATGCCCCTCACTAAAGCTTTCAATAAGCGATCCCAATCCCGGCCGTGCTGACGACGCTATTATCAATATTCAATAAAATGTCAGACAGCAATTTTATTAGTCACTTCCAGTAGATAGGCACTACGTCACGGAAGGGAAATGCTGAACAATAGAGAGAAACACTCGATTTATGTCCCTACTCGATATAATGACCCGTTTCTCCTGCAAATCCAGATAAAAAGATTAGAAAGTAAAATAAATTGGATAAACTATTGATAAGACCAAGATAAGACTGAATAAAGAGATTCAATGTAAAGAAATTACGTCTATTTATTATCTAACTCAAAACATTTTGCCCCATAATATTCGTAACAGCTACTTCCTGGATTATTATGGTTATGAAACCGCAAAAACTTAACTAATGTTCTCGCGACACGACAGTCTTGGTAAAGTAAAGATAATTTTATAATTCCGAAATAAATGCCGTGCATCACATTAAATAAACGACTAATGTTCGAACACGTCATTAAGAATGTCACGCTTGATTGGGTTACGATAGTCACTGTTGATAGCATGATATCATAGACCACTTCGGGACCTTGTCATACCTTGTACGAGCTGTTTACAAATGTAAGAACGTATTAACAATTCGAATGTAATATCGAATGTGGCAACTGTCAATAAACGCAGTGTTACTAATGCCCAGATTGTGATAAAAACATGTTATATTTATCGTAGTTTTATTCGTTTGTGTTTGCTTTTGTTGGAACATCTCGCAAAAATGCTCTTTGCTAACTGAATTTAGTGAAATATATTCAGTAGGTATATTCATTTAACAATCCAAACTCATTTAAATAACATTAATTGCATCACTATTTGTAGACCTAAAGGGAATAAGACGGGAACAGGCCCATATTACTCTCAGTACAATTCCTTCAATTCCAATTTGCTCGATGAAGATATCGCATGTCGCCAAATCGATATTAATTAAAAGCGCTCAAACAATGCTGTCATTATTCGCCTCGCCAAAGCCGTCACGAGGGCTGATTGTCTCCGCAGTCCTCGCTCCAAAGGCTCGCTTGCCACCGCCACTGTACAGCGCAATATCTTATTTCCTTGTGGTTTTCATCAATTATTTGTTTGATATTCCCCTTTCCCAAAGGGCATTAAATATTAAACTGTCTACGGCAGGTACAGAAGCTAATTCGATTTACTTGTTACAAGTAGGTATCCACTTACTTTTACGTCAACACGGCACGTTAATTATAATTAATCGGCGCTTGTTTCTTAGTAAAAGAAGATATGTAATGATAAGTCACGATAATCAGCCGCACGACAGGTCTAGAATGCATGCGTTCACTCTTCACTCGCCAGTCCCGTTAGTTCAAAGACCCAAATAACAATGATCATCGCAAAGGCACGTGAAACTTTTTAATTTAATCGATTACAAAGACTCGATCGTTATGCGCTACACGTAACACATGCAACAAAAACTTAATGTGTGCACTTTGTTGCTTATTCTTTCTCGCGTGACAGTAATGGCGGAAAGTTAATTTGCTTGAAATGTTTCTCACGGTGTTCACAAGCGAGTCCAGACATTACTGCGATAGACATAATCGCAGGGCCATGAGTAACTTGTATGAAATGCTACAGTGAGATTAAGTGGTGTATATACACCTGTGTTTACGGTAAATACCGGTAACCGCAGAACGGGAAAAAGCTGATGAGGATAACGATAGCATTTTGTTTATTAAATTGTGTCATGGTTAAATATTGTTAATTCCATCATATTGAATGCCCATTCCAATAATTTCAACGTAGGCCAAATTACGTTGTCTAAAAGATAAGTACCCAGTTTTCGAGTTAGAGCTAGGTGGATAAGTACCTAATTAAATCACGGTAGAGACTGCGACACCTACTCGCAACAGAGGTGTGAGTCACAAACATCTGGTGTTATGCAAGACTCAGTATCAGCATAAGAAAAGCAAGCAACCAGAAGCTTACCTACTAACGACACTTGATACTATTGGGTTAGTTCATGACAAAGACCAAAGAAAAATATTTTTTAGACTACCAAAATGTCACGACGTAAATAGCTACGGAGAATTTGGTTACCACAAGCACGATAAAAGACCACAATATTTTAGGCAATAAATCCTGAACTTTAGATCATCGTGGTGAACCACATTTATAAAGGAACATGAAAATGCCAGGCCCTTAATAACACACAAATAGCTGCAGCGTGTTCTATTTGTGGGCATTGTTTTGATCCATAAATACAGCATTCATATAACCGCGATGGCGCGGTAGAGCAAAGCGACTAACTAAAGCGAGCGTGTTCGTCGCGATTGGCAACCAGCGTGAAATGTGGGGCGACGCAGCTGAGCCGCTCACCAGATCGATACTTGATACGCACACCGCGCTCTGAATGCCGTCGTGACCGGATTTGATGATTTATCCATGAGAGGCCAATTTTCTAAAAATAAAGGAAACTGCATCGACCACTCGCCACTACGAGCACAACCGGTACCTACACTAAAGTATGGAGCTCCTATAAATGGTGATGATCGGGTGTGCCAACAACCACTTGAATGATTTCATGTGATTCTTTGATGACTCATATTTAAAGCGCTCAAACACTTGTTCTATTTATTTATTTATGAATTTCAAATAATATTTGTAAGTTCTTAGCAATGTATAAGCCTGTCAAAACTTTAGCGACAGTAACAGTACTTAGTAAATTACAGTGATCTAGAAGGATAACGTGAGTCACTTCAACAAAATAGTGAAACACACGTGACGATAGAATAAACAAGTAAAGTGT
Source organism: Xestia xanthographa (assembly GCA_905147715.2). NCBI lineage: Eukaryota > Metazoa > Arthropoda > Insecta > Lepidoptera > Noctuidae > Xestia > Xestia xanthographa. The sequence goes on along the minus strand of LR990655.1, from coordinate 11,484,985 downwards.
TTAAAGTACTTCCAAGTTCGAGGTCAGCTACTTTATCATCGTTAGCTAGGCGGCTGGCTGTGACGTGATCTGGATTCCCCGGCGAGTTCGACCGTCGTCGTCGCCCGGCATCGGGCACAGCACTACGACCACGACACCGCGTACATACGAACAAAACGCCGCCGGATCAAACAATGTCACAGCTGCACTTTCACTTGTTTGTTTTGAATCGTATTCAATCACTCACTAAAAACTTCTAATGACCATTTTTACACATTACTACAATTGAAGAAGTGGTGTTTCGGAAACTATGTTTAAATCGCACGTCTAACTAGCATTTTCTCTCAAAAAATAACCAACAACTAACAAAAAAGAGAGAATATTTCAACGTTCATAGCGTAATACCCGTGATTTGAAACAATCTTATTTTTTTGCGGAGAATTTCGCCAGAATCATCACGAGTCACGCGAGTACACAAACATTCTAGATTGGTTAATCCAAACATTTTTATAATAACTTTGTTAATGTAGAAGATAAAAAGTTATGGTCGTAGTGATAATACAAGATGATTCAATTAGAACCGGTCATAAAGTGGCATTTGATGAGGGAACAGACTGGTCACTTAGTGAGATTTGTCTGATGAGCCGTGACAGCCTGCGATCATTATCCATAATAAATAGTTGCAGTGAGGAACCGCTCCACAGATCCACAGCTCCACTCCGTTATCCGTCACGCTTCGAGCCACGATCCGAACGGCAATAAATCAGTTTCGGTTTTTACTCTTCGAGCACATTATATCCGTTTCTCATGTAACAAATTATATCTTCATATTGTACGTGTCATCTCAACTATTTTATTATCGTCGTTCATTGCCTTGGTATTATTGGCATTATGTAATTAATTACCTTTTGTTATTACGTTTAGCTATGCATTATGATTTCTTTAGTTTTCCATAAAAAAATATCACTGTGACATCCAACAAGAGCAACAGCATAGTTCAGATTCTTCTCGAGAGTGCCATTTAAATGATGTTAGCTAGTGATGTAATGTCTGCTCAACTCGCTTATAATATCATCACATCGCAGTAAGTTGATTCAAATTATGAGTTATGAATGTTATTCAGATTACTTATGAGTTATGATGCATGCGCTTTGTGGTTAATTTGGCTAAATTATGAAGGCGTGTGCTCGACCTTGAGGTGCCCGCTTGGCTGCACCCGCCACTTCCTCTCTCTCTGTCTCGCTCTATATACATCACCACACATGTGTTAAGTCAACATTACACATACTCAATTACACAATTTAAATATAATCAAATACGTGTTAAAGTAGCCTTACGTTATTGGTAATTAGAATGACATTACATAAATAATGCTCACGGAATTAAACCTATGAGCAGGGGATCATAAAATGATGTCATTTATATTTTCTATTTTATTTAATGACTGGCGAATGGGGATGTGAATTGTATATGATGATAATTCAAATTCAAATATTTTATTTCAGAATTACATCCATAGATTGGTAGTAGTGATTGTTGTTGTGGTATAACTTAGCCTAATATTAGTATTAAATTAAATTTACAAATAAACAACTAGAATGACAATGACCTGTTCGTTCAATGGCACACCAGTTTATTTGGATAAGTGTGTCTGAACACTTACCCACCTTCGTAGGAGAGGAGAGTCCCACCGATCTGAAAACACATTTAGGATGCCATTGGAGGAGGAGCGCAAGCGCGCCATCATGGAAGCGCTTCTCTTCCGCATGATTGCGGCGTTAATGATAATATTATACTGTTTACTCTTACAAACTCTACTTCACTCGTATGCATCCAAAGAACTAAATGTGAGATTTTCTACTGAAATAAAACAACTAAGTGCTGCGACTGCCGCAGTGACTTCACACAAATGGAAATTAAACTATAACTAAATGCCGTCGATGGTCAGTAAATTCTTATTTGCTTTGACTGTTACTGCTACATATCCCAAAAAAGCTTCAGCACGTCCGGAACGGAGGAATCGTTATTCGTCAGTGCCTTATTAAGCACAAAGCTTCTTCCTTATCGTGTTGTGCTATGCCTTAAATAAGCCTCTTTTTTTCATTTTTGTGCGGATAAAACAGGAAAAAGTTATTTTGGTTCAGTTCATCCCATTATGCATAAAGAAACGGCACTACCATTTCTGTTTGAGGCAGCGGAACATTTTGGCAGCGTCCTTTTAGTAATGTTGTTTTCATGAGAAGCCTTTTATAAAAATATTTTGTGTGGTTATGCGAAATATCGGATGTGCCGCAGTCATGCATTAATGAGACTAACCAGTCCGACCTCGACCTGTATCCCGTCCCCCCCACCTTCAGCCACTGGCCGCTGTCAAACCTGCGCTAAGAGAATGAAGTCGCGTGAAAACTAATTAAACTTTGACCTCCTCACTTTATAGTGTTATCTCGAGTCTCGAACCAGCACCTTGATATTGAATAAACAGCTATTAATAACTCATCACATTATT